>JAUIMM010000088.1:1937500-7520000 GCA_031769625.1 Taudactylus pleione | reverse complement strand
TGAAATCTATTGAACAAATACACAATATGCCAAACCCGAACATCCAGGAGATAGAACACTGTTTAGCTCCCATGGTCCCAGCAACAGATCACCCTTTATATTTTCTTAGTAAGTAAGCACCAGAATCCATGATAAGTACCATAGGGGTCAGCAAGGCCCTGTTTGCCACAGTACATCTCCCAACATTTGTTTAGAAAAAAAAAAAAGTAATGGAGTGCATGCCAGTCACATGATAAAAGGCGGTGATGAAGAAGTAGCCTCTGGGAAGGAAGTCTGGTGTCTGCTAATAGTCTGCGGGGTCAGACAACTGTCTAGCATACATATCCCACTGTTTAACCCTTTAACCAACCAAATAAGCCAGGAGGAATTTCCCAAAAACATAGAAGCAGCTGGAAAAACTGCTTCAGTTTGCAATTATATGGGCTCAGGGCTCTACTGAGAGGTTTATAATGTGTGGCATTTAAGGGATGATAAGATTGGAGGACTTGCAAAGCCTGTGCAGCACCAGTCTCAACCCGGGAGCTATACCCTGCTTTCAGCCTTACTTAAATTAAGCACTTACATGAACAAATGAATGTTTCAGATGCTTGCCAGAACAAGGGAGAATCAGTGACATAGGGGCATATTCAATTAGCCGCCGGCTTGTCCCCGCGTCTAATTGTCATGCCGGTCTTATTCAATTGCCAGGGATTCCTCGCGCGCGAGTCCCCGCATTCGGACTTTACCTCGCAGTTCCTGGAGGTGCGAGATAAAATCCTCGTTAATACAATCGGATCGACCTCGCGCGTGGGGAAAACACACATTGATTCCGCAGTTTATGTTGAATCAATGTGTTTATGCGCGTGAGTCCCGAATTTACGGCGCAGGGAAAAGGCTATTTAATTGAATAGCTTTTCCCCACGTCGCGGGGATTTAGGACGGCAATTAGTCACGGGGACAACCCCGCGGCTAATTGAATATGCCCCATATCTGGTTTTACATTTTAAGCTGCTGATTACCCATGGGTGTTATTATCCTTCCCCATTTTAAAAGAAGGGCTTTAAGAGATCCATGGATAATCTGATTTACAAATTTGTTTCTACTTTTTTTTAAATGTGTAACACACACAGAGACCATTTTAATAACCTGTATCACTTTAATGCTACTGTATTTATTTATTTATTTATTTATTTTTTAACACAGTATCATAGTCCCTTTAAATATTAAAGGAGATCTCTACCCAAGTATTTTTTTCTAAATTAATGATAATTTACAAATAATTAGTAGTGTTAATGGTAAAAAAAAGCTCTATCAGCATATGTGCTCAAAAATATTTTTTTGTAGTAAGTGTTTTATTTCCGCCAGAAGGCAGTAGGGAAAAAAAATAATAACACTGATTTGTAAATCATTTTAAATGAGGTGATGAAATATAAAATTGAATGCAAAAATGTGCATAAATTACCCTTTAAACAAAGGCTGATTTTTGAAGTTTGAGTGGCTGCAGAAATTATTTCAATAAACATCTCAATAAAAAGTGAGTACAGGCGGCTTATCCTAACTGTGTTATTACACTCCCTTCCTGTTCTAAAATTCCATAATAACCTCCACAGATGTAAAATACAATGCAAAAGATATAAAACACAATAGAAGCATTTCTGAATTGGAAGGAAATTTATTGAAGTTTTTTCACACCATACAGAAAATACCTCCTCGCAAAGCCTGAAAACTTCAACCAATGAACATAGACCAGATATTACAGAGTGAACATAGGAAGTTTTCTAGGTTGGTTCTTGTATAGATGCAGGTTAAAAATTTAGTAAAAGGAACAAGTTACTTTTCCATACAATATTTAGCTGCTTAGCAACTTTCTTGGCTTTAGAAACTTGAATAGAATTTGACTATGATATTTGCAAGGGTGAATAATAGCACCGTATATTTCTACTGATATATACAATAAGGGATATTCTCTGAAAAAACTAAAAAAAAAATGTTTAATTCACCCTGAAATACTGTAAAATTGACTTATTTTGGGATCAAGGCATTCAGACTGTTGTCCAAGGGCCTCTGGGTTTATGTGTAAAGACCACACTTCATTTCACAACAACCAGCTGGTTCTAGAGCCACTGGTGACAGTGAAGGAGAGCACAGGTTGGGGAGGCAGTAAGAGGAATCAAAGAAGAGCTTTGCAAAGAGAGAAATGTGCTGCTTCTTGACAACCTCAGCAACCAGCCATACCCCAAACATTATTTAGTAACATAGGAGAACAAATACTTGGCACAACCAAATACTTTTGCTAAGGCTTAATGACATCGGGAAACGCCAGCACTTATATTTGGTGCCTCTGTTTTGTAGGGGAAAAAAAACATTGAGTACAGTATGTTGTGAGGTATGGATAGCACTGGTGTCGTCATTAAAGAGGGAACACAACAGCTTGTTAGTATCTATTGCTGCTTCTGCTAGAAGATGTGGTTGTCATTGAGTAGGACTTCACAGCACTGGATGATCCACCACCACTGCCGAACTTGACAGAGCTGCCACCAAACCCAGATCCAACACCAAAGCTTGCTCCACCACCAAAGCTTGATCCAGAGCTTCCTCCTCCATAGCTTCCATATCCAGCTCCACCTCCAGAGGAGGAACTAGAGTTCACAACAGCTGTAACCAAAGTAAAAAAAGAAGATAAAATTCATGTAGAACATTCTAAGCCACTTTCTCATCAATCACTGATTCTGGATGGCTACAGCTGTGGCTAAGAGGGATACTTACATACACTAACAGCGCTAACACCTTCGCCAGCCAGCCTGTAAAGAAAAGAGGCAAAGCACATGAGACATGGTTATTGAGAAGATCACAACTATGCCAAGTCTTTACAGTAACAATAGTCTGCTTGATTGTTGAAGGGAACCGGCAATGCCATAAGATCTTCCTGGGCACATCCAAACACATTTCTTAAGAACATACTCAGGCCACAAAATTTATACAGCCAAGGCCCTAAGAAATGACCAAAGTACCATTTCTTCTTGAATTACCTGCTTTCCTCTCCTTCCAGCAGTTTCCTGTAGGTGGCGATTTCAATATCCAAGGCTAGTTTCACATTCATCAGTTCCTGGTATTCACGGAGTTGGCAGGCCATGTCCTGCTTGGCCTTCTGTAGGGCGGCCTCCAGCTCAGCCAGTTTCTGCCGGGCATCTTTCAGTGCCAATTCACCACGCTCTTCAGCCTCAGCAATCTGTGCTTCCAGCTTAGCACGCTAAATGTGGTAAAGAAACATGAAATGCTTAATTGTAAGCTACTAACACATTACCATATATTTAACACATATAGTAAGATTAGATTTTTTTTTAATGTATTAGTTTTTGTCATCCAGTAATATAAAAGCAAGTGTAAAGTCTCATCCTATAGGAAAGAGTAAGAAGTATGCAAGGATGACAGCAGCACACAGCGAGCAGGTGTAACCAGCAGACAGACCGTGCACTCTGAGCCAGAGGATAGAGAATGTTATCGCTTGCATTATTTAAAAGTAGCAGCTGATCGTACTATGATTCATGCACTCACACCCTGCCCTCAAACTAAATTCTACAAAGAGATCTAAACTGTAGCTAATCCTGTTGAATGTCGGCTGCTTGCTTTCTGTCCCTTCCAGGCAGCATTAAATCACCTGTAATTGCACCTGTTACAGTATAACGTATTATAATTATTGAACAAGCATCACAAAAACATTGCATTATTTAAGGATATTAGTACCTGTAGCATGCTATATTAAGCAAAAATGCATAGGATGACATTTAGTCATGGAAGAGGTAGTTGGGAAATCAACACTTGTCTGGATGCTGGCTCCAAAATAGATTACCAGCGACAGGTTAAGATGCCCAGATTGGGTTTAGTTCTCATTGGGTTTGATGCAGAGATAGATAGAAATTGGGTGTATGTACTTCTGCATTGATTGCATAGATATAAATGTGTATAACCACCCATGTAAAGTTGTATGCAACTTGCAGTGCGCTTGCTCCCTAACCGTATACTTAGTTTGCTACTCATCACCATCGTGAGTGCGCCCATGCACCAACCTATACTGCAAATAACCTGACTGCAAACAGATGTATATACAGTTATGTCCACCTTGCATGAATAGCTCACAGGAGCCTCCACGCACCCTCTCTGAACCTTGCCTGCCTGAGAACGCCATGTTACAGCCTGGTTTCCCCTCCTCAGTCATAAGTAGAGATCCAATTGAAGTTTGGCAGCATGTGTAGTGAGAAAGCATGCATGATACGCTTCACAAACAGGTGTAATCTGCCTGAGGCCCAATGTGAAATGTAAATGTGTAGCATTTCTATGTGGCTAGAAAGATGCATTTTACGTTTCAGAGTCTCCAGTTTTTAGTACAGTTATCTTGTGTCACTATGGAGGATAGGACAATGTAGTACCTGTGCCTTCACATTCTCAATCTCAGCCTGTAGCCTCTGGATAGCACGGTTCAGCTCGGAGATCTCAGACTTGGTGTTACGCAGATCATCTCCATGACGTCCAGCGGTGGTCTGGAGCTCTTGGTACTGAAGAGGAATAATCAAGGGCACATTTAGAAATCCTCTATGAAGCATGTGCACATAGATAATGGTAAATCTACTGAGTTAAGCTTTGAGAAAGCCAAGTCAGAGTATCCGCAATAATTATTACAGGCTTACTTTGCTCTGGTAAGCAGACTCGGCCTCAGCACGGCTCTTGTTGGCAATATCTTCATACTGAGCCTTGACCTCAGCGATGATGCTGTCCAGGTCCAAAGCTCTGTTGTTGTCCATGGACAGGATTACTGATGTGTCTGAGATTTGTGCCTGTAATTCACGCAGTTCCTGCAGAGACACACAAATATCTGGTTATACAATGCAGCTTGCCCCCCCCCCCACTGGGGTTACTGACGTGTCTTGCTATGATAGATAAGACACAATAACATACATTTTAGATGGAAACTGCTACTTACAGCCTCATACAGTGCCCTCAGGAAGTTAATCTCATCGGTCAGACCATCGACCCGGCCTTCCAGCTCTACCTTGTTCATATAGGCGGCATCCACGTCCTGTAAAGAACAGAAGATATTACCAAGTCCTATTGAGCTTACTTAGTAATTATTAAGGTGCTGTCCCTTTGCTACATTATTATATTCTGCCTAGGTGTTGTATAGGAACATATCTCAACTGAAGTAAGAGTGTTGGCATCCTCTGTATTGTAATGCTAATTTATGCCAAGTATTTTAAACACAGAGAACTCGCAATCAAGGGAGAGAGAGTTTGGCTGAAGCCCTGCATTGAATACATGGAAGATTAATGTTTGCTTCATCCAGGAGCTGAGAGTGTTTGTCACATGGTGGGGGAGATGTACTAAGCCTTTGAGAGGGATAAAGTGGAGAGAGATAAAGTACCAACCAATCAGCTGCTGTCATACAGCCTGTAACATGGTAGTTAAGAGCTGATTGGTTAGTACTTTACCTCTCTCCACTTTATCTCTCTCCAAGGCTTGAGACATCTCCCCCAGTGTATTGCCTGGGCCTTTTACTGCTGGGCAAACAATAGTAAATGCTGTGCAGGTAACAGAGCTCACCTTCTTGAGAACGACAAACTCATTCTCAGCTGCAGTGCGCTTGTTGATTTCATCCTCATACCTGCCGGGAGGAAAGGAGATACATGGATTGTGAGTACACTTGGCAGGGAGTTTCCAATGCCAAACAATAAAACAACTGTACTGCTTTTCTCCTCATTGTTATATAATATTCTCAGGAAACCAGGCAGCCAGACCTTCTCTTTCATGCTCTGTTTAATGAACTAATCCTTCCAATAACAGGCTATCCCAAGACTCATGACATTTCAGTCAAGGACGGAACTACCAGACCTTGTAGTAATTTCCCTTGTTACTGCCTCTGCTTTGATACCTACAGGTTATTTAATGAATGTGGTGAGTGTTCTGTGTTACACTGGCCCAGCCTTGTATGTGCACTATGCAGCTCCGCGTCAGTAAGTATTGTGCAGGGGGCTTCTTCAGAACTTCATAGAACATTTTCTCCAGACAGGAAGGGGTTAGTTTTTTTGTGTATCAAGGGAGCTTTCATTATAAACTTTGGCAGCAGCCAGTGTTTGTACTTTAGTTCTGCAACAATAGGCTGAGCTGTTACAATGAAACACTGTAGTGCTTGCTCCAGCTGAAGATGTGACATGACTGGATGGGTAGTCCTGTGCACAAATAAAATAACATATGAGTCCAGGCTTGTGCACTTTCAAAATACTCAGAGTATATAAACAGTTGCATTATATATATATATATATATATATATATATATATATGTATGTGTGTGTGTTAGATTTTGTGCATTTATATATGAATGAAAGTGAACAATGGGGTTTAGATTGATCTGATCTTTTCCGTGTCTGTGCCAAGCTATTTGTTCTCGTCTGGGCATTTACCTTGATACAGATTACCTGCTATTGACTTTCCTGCAAGGGACACACCCTGGGCTTATCTATATTGTTTGTTTGGTTCCTTGCAGCCTCTGCTTGGCCAGGAAAGAATTTTGCAGACCCTCCCTCTTTCCACTTTTCTTTAGCCCCACAAGGTGTGGCCGTAGCCCAGAACCTCATTTAGTAACAGTCATTTAGGAACCGTCTGACCAAAGTGTTTAAGACCGCGGGTTTACCGACAGTCTAATCCCGACAGGGGTCTAATGACATGCGTCGATATCCTGACGCCTGTCATTTTACCTACACAGATTCCAGTTTAATATGCATTGAATTGTAAAATGCATTTAATATTACTGGGGGAAAAAAAACAAAATTATGCCACACATTGTGTCCCATGCCCTGATTTCAGGACTTACTTGTTCTTGAAGTCTTCCACCAGGTCCTGCATGTTCCTAAGTTCTCCATCCAGTCTGCCTTTATCGTTGATAAAGCCGTCTAGTTGCCTCCTCAGGTTAGCAATGTAAGCGTCAAACAGGGGTCCAATGTTACTGGTCTTAGAGGATGACTTCTGGTTTTGCAGAAGATCCCACTTTGTCTCCAAAACCTTGTTTTGTTGTTCAAGGAATCTTACCTGTTACCAAAAAGATGCACAAAAGAAAATGTAAACTCATCCTGCACCGTCTATGGCTTTAACAGGGACCTGCAGGCTAAATACATCACCTGCTGCAGAAGTGACAAGGTTAATGATTATGAGACAGTGCTTGACATACAGGACTACACAGTCCATTCGGAAATTACACTGTCATGCATTTAGTGCAATGCACTTCATTGCATTGGGTATTGCTATATATACTGTAACATTACTTTCTTTAATAAATAAAATGTGGAATTTAGCACAAATACATTTAACATTTTATTTATCGGATATGAAACTTATAATTATTTTTGTATTGCAGTAATTTAATTTAGCCACTAAGTATTTTATTTTCAAGCAGTGATCTTTAACAGTGTTACTTAGGTAATCATCCTGATGATATTGTGCTATAATAATGCACTTACCTTATCAATGAATGAAGCAAATTTGTTGTTCAAAGTCTTGATCTGCTCCCTCTCCTCCTTCCTCACAATTTGGATGTTGGGGTCAATCTGCAGGTTAAGGGGTGCCAATAGGCTTTGGTTAATGGTCACCTCTTGGATCCCAGGTCCAGCTACATGGCCAGCTCCGAAGCCACCTCCAAAACCAGAGCCATATCCAGCCCCAGCTCCACCTCCATAGAGAGAGCCACCACCAAAGCCAGATCTGCCGCTGGATACACCATAAGAGACACTCTTTTTCACTGAGCCCAAGTTGGATAAGCTGGAGCTGCTAAATCCTCCTCCTGACCTTCCAAATCCTGCACCAGCTCCACTGGAGGAACGGGTCTGGCTGATTCTCATTGAGCTAACACCCCCCTGGGGGATAGCAGAGCGGGTGCTGAAGCCCTTTTGATAAGCCATTGTGCCAAGTGGAGATGAGAAATGAAGCTGGTGCTGCTGGTCTGTTAGAAAGATCCAGTGTCTCTTAGGAAGTTGCTTCCCCTTTTTATGGTGGTTTGTCAGGAGGGGGTAGGGGCTGTGGGATCAGCTTACTGTATGTCACAGCTAGGTGTGGCTGGCTGCCATCCATATGCAGTTACCTGCAGCTCGTTCCCCACCTCCTGCACATCCACTCCCATTGACCTCTTCAGCAAAGTTTATGTAATCTGGACACACACATTAACACAATATTAAATCCACTGCACATATAGTATTTACACTGGGATGTTATCATGCATTACTGCCTGATACCCTAACCCTTGTGCAGTGCAGGGTTTTATTGTAACTTTTTGTATGCAAGGTCCCTGCAGTATCTGCTGTTCTCTGCAAGTTTTCCCTCGGACAATGAAGGAGTTACAGAGATTTGCATAGTTCTGTAGTTATTCACACCGTGACTCATGTGTAGATAAGGATAAAGAACTTACAACTGAAAGATTCAAAAAATGAAAGCAAATTATTTCCATTTACACATCAAAGTGCATTGAACTTTTATATTCAATACAGATAGTGCCAGATATATTTTTAATTTTGTAGACATTAAAAGGTTTCACATCCATACGAACTAAGGGCCTGATTCACTACGGATCACAATTCTGTTTATACGCACGCACCGTAGTTGCTAATATCAGCGGTGCTGTTTAAATGTTTGCATTCACATTGCGATCACAGCCAGACATAAGGACGCCCACTTTCCCTTACTCACATCCGTATACTAGGGCAACATAGTGAAACCATCGGTAACATCGGACCCATATGCACACTTACACAAGTCCTGACCATACTCAGAAACTGATAACAGCCACGCACGATATCAGAACTATGGCTGCTTATGGCCACGCAGTGGATAATTTATGCATGCCCCTGCAATGGCGTTGAAATGCACTGGCACGCCTGCGTTCGCGTGACCATCCCCCCATTACCACTCACAAACGGCACTTCCTGTCAATCACTCTGCTCTGGGTCTGCGTAGCCTCTGCAATCGCAGTTCCCATCGTAATTGTTAGTTCGCGGACTCGCACTGAGATGCATGTGCAGAACGCAACAATCGACCGATTGCGTGTGTATTAGCAACTGCGTTCCTTGCTGAATCAGGCCCTAAGTTTGATTTGATGACAAAAGTAGATTATTCTGAAAGATATATCAGTGCATCTGCCTGTGTGTACGGGCAATCCGCCGACTGTCTGTATACTGGCTGCAGGGACCGCTGACACTGACATCCCAACTGTGCGGGGGAATTTAACCATGATATCTCTTACCTCTCTCTTATTTACTGTCTAACATCACAATAATATATTTTGGGCAGGTTCTAAAAATGGGACAGGGGTGTGGGCAATTTTTTTTATGCAATGGAGGTAATTGTCTGCATCCTCCTGCAAATTGAGACAAACATCCAGATCATGGAACAGCCCCCTATAATGTGTTATTATTATTACCTATAATCTGTGTGCTGTCTGCTGAAATCGGGAGGTATGCTTTAAAGAATCAAACAAATGCACTAGTAAAATGAGTGAAATGCGTAACAGTAATATGAGTTTTACTGCTGCGTTTCTCCATGCAGTTTTACCAATAGCAGTTCTGTACGGGTAGCGAGCGTTAACACATAAGCAGTAAGTCATGTTGCATTTTGAAAGCACAGTTGTGAACGAGCCTATAAGAAACCATTTCATTCCAATGCACTTTTCATTCATTTGCTAGAGGCTGATAAATGAATTAACAGTGAATACTTATTTATTTATAACAAATTTAGCCATGCTAAACTACAGTAACATGCTTCCTAAAGTTTTAGGTGGCTAAAGACAAATATGATTATATATATATATGATATTACATTTTATATTAATCAATTTATAAAGCATCAATGCATTATTACTGCCCAAAGTGCTTACAATATAAAGGAATATGGACTGAAGAAGTTTGTGATGGGACATGTAAAGTTTTGAGAGATCAGGGGCTCCATTTAAAAATGAATCATAGAGACATAACAGACATATAGACCTAACGGGTCATGTCCTCCGTTCTGTATTTAGCAAACCGTGGTAATCTTAGTTTACTGTATTCTAAGACTGCACCACTTCCACCATCTTTAGATGGAATTAGTGGTAAGGTCCGCTGTGAGAGGGGACATGCTGGTGAGAGTATCAGGGTGCTGGTGAGAGAAGGGGTACACCGGTGAGAGGATTTTGCCACTTGTGAGAGAAGGATGGACACTGGTGAGGAGCAGGTGCTGGTGAGAGGAGGGTGCTGGTGAGAGGAGGGGAGGTGCTGGTGAGAGAGTTTGGCCACTGGTGAGAGAAGGATGGGTGCTGGTGAGGAGCAGGTGCTAGTGAGAGGAGGGTGGTGCTGGCAAAAGCAGGGGAGGTGCTGGTGAAAGGATGAAGGAACTAGTGAAGGGGGTGCTGGTGAGTGGGCAGGTGCTGGAAAGAGGGGGGTTGTTGGTGAGAGGAGGGGGCTCTGATGAGAGGGAGGATGCTGGTAATAGGAGGGGGTAGATGGTGAGAGGGGGTGCTGGTAAGAGGGGGATGTTGGTGATAGGCAGGATGCAGATGAGAGGAGGGGTGCTGGCAAGAGGAGGGGGCAAAGGTGAGGGGAGGTTGTTGGTGAAAGGAATAGTATACTGGTGAGAGGAGGCAGTTGCTGGTGAGGAGGGTGATTGTTGATGAGAGAAGGATTTGAGAGGAGGGGAGTTGCTGATGAGAGGACTAGGGTGCTGGTGATGGGGGGGCCTAGAGTGGGCCTTACACGCAGGCTCACTAATTACTTACAATGTCCCTGGGCACCAGTCCATGCAGGGCTATCTGGAGGCTGCCTAACATGCTTTTTGTTTGGGTGCAGGTCTGAGAACATGACACTGGGTTGGGAAGAGGGGGGATTGGAGGGATAATGTGTATAGGAAGGTTAATAAGTATAATGGGGTAGGTTTTTAGTGAGGGCGAAGTGGTTAAAGTGTTAACTATTTGATAAAGTTAACTTAAAGGGGCTAATGCTTTTATTGTTGTTAATTAAGATGAAGGTGAATATTAATAAAATTAATTGATGATGCAGGAGTAATTAGTGATTAGGATGGGGAGTTAATGATTTAAGGGGCAAATTATATTGAATGGATTGTTGTCACAAGTCGCCGCACTGCCAATGCTGTGCGGGGTGAGTGCCGGCAAGCATTTGCTGAAGTCTCCTCCTTCCTCCTGTTAGCATCTGTGGTTAGCAGCATTGTTTGCAGTTCCAGTCTTGGTTGCTGCTGAGTCTCTGCCCTAATTTCTGCCTGACTGTGTGCACTATCAGGTGCACACTAATTGATTCTCCTGTCTAAACACAGGTGCTCAATAATCTGTCATTAGGGAGACTTGCTCTGTTTGGGCCCTGTTTCTGTTAAATTCCAGCCAGCCCTTTACTCCTTGCCGGTGATAGAGTTTCTCGTACTTCCGGTTGTTCCAGTCTCCTGTTTTCTAGTTGAGTTCCAGAGCCAGTCTACTGTGTATATTGTCCCATCCAGGCGGCGCAGTCTGCATTCCACCTGCTCGTGCTGCTTGTGTCGTCTAGGTGGCACGGTGCACTTCCCCCACCTGAAGCACAAGTCTGTGTCCGGTGCCAGTGTCAACCCGGCAACACTGGTAGCAACTCTGCATCCTCAAGCCAAGTCGTTCTGCCCTCAAGGCAACAACCAGCCCAGAGGCTGCTACCGGCCCAAAGACCACATCACAACTTATAGGCCCACAGGCCTCAACCAGCCCAGAGGCTGCTACCGGCCCAAAGGCTGCATCACACTTTACCAGCTCTCAAGCTTCAACCAGTCCAGAGGCTGCTACCGGCCCTAAGGCCGCATTACAATTATACAGCCGCATCTTACCAAGATACTCCAGCCCTCTGAGTCCTTAACATTATCACTGGCCAAAAAGAATTTATATATCCACAGGGTTTGTGAGCTTTTCCATCATGGACCCCAGTCAGAATACGGCTCAGAACCCTGCTAGCCAGATCCAGATTCGGGAATGCCTCTATTTGGCAAGCCACTGCCCCGCCTACAAAACTGAGAGAGCTGTCAATCAACATCGACAGCCGCCCCGTTTTTCTGCGAGCCCCGGAGCGAGTGATTTCTCACCCGCTCCAGAGCTCGCACATGCGCAGTGCGCATGCCACGCGTGCACACTGCCTGGCCATTAACCCACTTGCAAGCATGTCTGAATCAGGCCCACAGTTCGTTGCTCGGTTTTGTGCCGATCTGGGTATCAATGTCAGCCTGTCCTCAGGATACCATCCAAAGTCCATTGGTCAGACGGAGCGGGCCAATCAATTGTTGGAGAAGTTACTCCGCTGCTTCATTTCCAAATGTCAAGACGATTGGGTGCCACTTCTGCCCTTTGCGGAATTTGCATACAACAATTCCTGCCATTCTGCATCCTCCGTCTCTCCATTTTATTACACCTATGCGACACATCTTAGGAGTAATTCATTCGAGCCTTCTGCTACGGGAACTCATGTCTCTTCTTCTGTGTCAAAGCTACGGTCAGTATGGAAGAAGGTACACCAGGCTCTCCTTCAAGTGTCTGGGCGATCCAAGGCACGGGCAGACAAGCATCAGAGACGGTGTAATTTCAGAGTCGGTGATCTGGTATGGCTATCTTCCAGGAATATCAATCTGCACCAGAGGTTGCAGAAATTGGGGCCAAATTTCATTGGGCCATTTTGCATCATTGACCAGATCAATCCCGTAGCCTTTAGGCTGAAGTTACCGAAGACCCTTAGAATCAACAGCACATTTTATTGTTTTCTCCTCAAACCAGTGCTCTTTTCCTCCAGGTTCACTTCTAGATGTCCAGTCAGACCTCAACCAGGGGCGCCAAGAATTTGTGGTCAAGAAGATTCTGGACTCTAGATTTTCTCGTGGACATCTGCAGTTCCTGGTCCACTGGAAAGGGAATGGACCAGAGGAGCATTCTTGGGTTCCAGGAAGATCTCTGCATGCTCCCACCTTGCAGAGAAGTTCCTTTGAGAACTTTCAGAACAAACCAGGCTCTAGGGGTTCCTTAACTCCTCGTCACGGGGGGGTACTGTCACAAGCCTCCGCGCTGCCAATGCTGTGCGGGGTGAATGCCAGACAAGCGTTCACTGAAGTCTCCTCCTTCCTCCTGTTAGGATCTGTGGTTAGCAGCATTGTTTGCAGTTCCAGTCTTGGTTGCTGCTGAGCCTCTGCACTAATTACTGTCTGTGTGCACACTGAATGATTCTCCTGTCTAAACACAGCCCAGGTGCTCAATAATCTGTCATTAGGGAGACTTGCTCTGGTTGGGCCCTGTTTCTGTTAAATTCCAGCCAGCCCTTCACTCCTTGCCGGTGATAGTTTCTCGTACTTCCGGTTCTTCCAGTCTCCTGTTTTCCAGTTGAGTTCCAGAGCCAGTCTAACTGTGCTTATCTACTGCCATTTGTCCCATCCAGGCGGCGCAGTCTGCATTCCACCTGCTCGTGCTGCTTGTGTCATCTAGGTGGCATGGTGCGGTTCCCCTACCTGAAGCACCTGTCTGTGTCCGGCGCCAGTGTCAATCCGGCAACATTGGCCGCAATTCAGTGGTCCAAGTGCGCAATCCAGCTCACCATCATCAGTGTCATCACGGCGACTCTGGAAGCAACTCAGCATCCTCCTGCTAAGTTGTTCTGCCCTCAAGGCAACAACCAGTCCAGTGACTGCTACCGGCCCGAAGACCGCATCACCACTCATAGGCCCACAGGCCTCAACCAGCCCAGAGGCTGCTACCGGCCCAAAGGCCGCATCACTACTTTTAGGCCCTCAGGCCTCAACCAGCCCAGAGGCTGCTACCGGCCCAAAGGCTGCATCACACTTTACCGGCCCTCAGGCCTCAACCAGCCCAGAGGCTGCTACCACATCACAATTATACAGCCGCATCTTGCCAAGATACTCCAGCCCTCAAGGCTGTGCAGGACTATTCCCCACTAGTGGCTCTGAGCCCTTAACAGTTGTTACATTGATGCTAAAAAAGTTAATGATTTTTTGAGGAGGGGTTAAATAGTGATGAGGGGATGATATGTGTGGTGGTCTCTGTTTTGTGTGGCGGTCACAACAATGGTCTCCATACTGAATAGTGGTCTCATAATTGCTCTATGTAGTGTATGGTGGTCTAAAAAATGCTGAAATGTTTTTGTGGTGGTCACAAAAATTTATTTTGTATTGTATGGAAGTCAGAAAAAATTGTCTCTGTATTGTATGGATGCCACTTTGATGCTGTGTGTATTGTAAGGCAGTCACTGGAGGCTCTTTTTACTGTATGACAATCATTGATTTTTGGCTGTGTTGCTTTATACTGTTTTTGTACTGCGTGTGTTTGTCAGGGTATTAATGTAATATTAGGAGTAATTACTGATGTAAATGTGAATGTAAATAATGCTGATACTTAGATTTTGAAACATCTGGCCCTGGGGTGCCTATTTTTCCAACTTTGCTTCCTCTCGTGTCAAAAGCTAGGTGTGACGCTGCTTCAAGGGAGGTGCAGCCACATCCCCAAGATGGTATGACGATACCCCATTAGCAGTGCAGAGTGTTCAGAGCACCTGGTATTTATAATTGGGTGTGGCCCAATTTTCGCACACACTTTTCCACACCTCCTCCTATACTGGGGTCGGAAAATGGCAGCCCTGGTCAGATTCTGTTTTTGTCTGTAATAGATGAATTTTGAAATTAGTGCAAGGATCATACACTCATGTCAGCAGACATTGATTAAAAGTTGCATAAAATATTTGTATTTGAACTGCAAAGCCTTACAACATAATCAGGGGGAAAGCCAGGTTTTCTGAAAGATTGTCACAAATACTTGTTTTTCTGCAAGAATATGAACATATAAAATGTTTTGGGCAGTTAAAGGAAATGTGTCTTCATAGGAATCTAAAAGTCAGTAAGTCAGTGGCCAGAAGGGTGTGTGCTGGTGTTCCCGGCTGTGTGGTCTGAATTGTATGTTGGTGTTGGAAAAGTTCATGGTCAGAAAAAATTTCACACTAAACAACATTAAATGCTTTATGTTTATTTATTTTTATTTCATGTGTGCAGCTTGGTCAGTAATATTTACACTGAACTGTAGCTTACCTGTTATTCTTCTGTTTTTGTGTAACCACAATTCCCAGCATGATGCTCAGCTAACTTGCAGAATAAGTTGAAGTGACACTGATTACCTTACACTGGGCTCGATGTGATATTTTTTACCACTTCCATCCTGCTCATTTGCCAGAGCATACATCCAGACAGGGGCTTAACCAGAGGTATGGGGGCCTCATAGCAAAATTTCCGTAGGGCCCCCATAGGTCTACTTATACCCCCAGTCGCCCCCCCAACCACCACCCTCCGGTCCCGCACTACTTACCTCCTCCTGAGCTCGGCACACCACTCCATCTCTCCTCAAGCTGGGAGGAGGCGTGGCTGTGGTCCGGGAATGTCATCATAGACACGCCTCCTCCCAGCTCCTCTTAGTGAGAGATGTATCAGAGGAGAGGGGCCCGCAGCGCTGAAGTGTGCCTGTGACTAAAAAGTAGTTTGCAGAAGGGATCATCAGCGGCTTCTGTCCTTGTAATGCCGCTGAGGTGACCTGGTGGGAGGTGGGCCCCGGAGGTACTGTGGGCCCCACAGCAACCGCACTCCCTGCACCCTTGGTAGTTACGCACCTGCATCCAGACAAACAATGCATCCGGAAAGTATCCACAGCCAGTGGCGGACTGGGCCGGGGGGCAGGGTGCCATCTGCCCCCCGGGCCGGTACAATGTTAGTATTCCTCGGCAGCCTGGCTGTGGGAGTACTGTCAGGAAGTCGCAGATGATTCTTCTGCTCCGACGGACAGCTGCCCAGCTACGCTGCTAGAGAGATCTGAGACGTTGCAAAAGCTAATAAAAAATGGCTGCTCCCTTACTAAGCTACAAAAAAATGGCTGCTGTCGACCTATGGGGAGCCAGGTTTCCTTTCCCAGGAACCCTAGAGGCTGGAAAGTGGAAAAAGGGACGGGGCTTATCGGGGAGTCTGCCAGGGAAGAGCAGCTGAAAAAGAAGTTTGATGGCACCCAGGGAGGAGAGAGACAGTGAGGGCAGAGGTGAGGAGCGATCCAGACTGTAGGAGCACTCCTTTCAGAAACCAGGTAACTGGAGGATGGAGCTTATATACAGTGTGTGTGTCTCTCTTTCAATCTTTCTCTTTTCTATCTATCTTATCTGTCTATCTCATATCTATCTATCTATCTCATATCTATCTATCTCATATCGATCTATATATCTCATATCTATTTATCTATCTCATATCTATCTATCTATCTATCTCATATCTATTTATCTATCTCATATCTATCTACATATCTATCTCATATTTACCTATATATCTATCTCATATCTATCTATCTATCTCATAACTATCTATCTACCTATCTATCTCATATCTATCTATCTACATATCTATCTATCTCATATCTACCTATATATCTATCTCATATCTATCTATCTATGTATCTATCTATCTCATAACTATCTATCTACCTATCTATCTCATATCTATCTACATATCTATCTATCTCATATCTACCTATATATCTATCTCATATCTATCTATGTATCTATGTATCTATCTACCTATCTATCTATCTATCTCATAACTATCTATCTATCTATCTATCTCATATCTATCTATTATATATTGCATACAAATTATATGTGTCAGTGTGGCATAAACTTTGCAAGGGGGGTGTTGTTTTGTTCTTATAATATTCATTGTCGGAATTCAAATCAGCGCTTTTGTCGGATTTCTCCTCGCATCCCCAGGGCGATGCGAGAAGAAATCCTTTAGCCTGACCAAACATTGCGTTGAATTGAATAACTTCGGGAGCTTCCTCCCGGGGCTATTCAACATCGCTTTGAATTGAGGGCCAGATTCAGACCCGCTCACTAGGATGCGTTCACATGCAGATTGCCGATGTCTGCATTCTAGTTCCCGCTAGGGTGTTTCAGCGGGGCGCGGCGCCCTGCCTTCCTTCTGGAGGGCAAAAATCACCCTGCCCTCCAGAAGGAGGGCAAAAAGCGCCCTACCCTCACAGCCTGCGGGTGCCGTCTTCACCCACGGGTCGCAGTGTCCCACGGGTGGAGAAATGTGCGGTGACCCGGTCACCGCCGGAGAGTAGACGCCGGGCGCATGCGCCTGGCATCTGTTCTCTCTGTCTGCAGCGCTTGGGGGCTGCCCGGTGGTTCTGTAAGTGCCGGGCACGCCCCCAAGAGTGACGAAAAGGGCATGCGTCTTATAGACATGCCCCCTTTTCAATGGCCACACCACCTTTTCGGGGGCACGCGCGCCTCAGGAGCGTGCACAAAGGTGTCCTCTCTGGCTCCGGCACCCTTCCTGCCACTGGAGCTAGAGTGAAGACTACATTCTGTGCATGCGTACGCAATGCAGTGCGCGAACCAGTCCATGCGAACGCGAAGCGCTCACTTGCTGAGCATAGCCACCTCACTAGAATGAGTAACAGGAGAAGCCGTTTGTGGGTGGTGACAGGGGCTGGTCGCTGGAAACAGGGGAGTGGAGGTGAAAACACAGGCGTGTCTGAGCGTCTTAACGCCATTTCAGGGGCATGCATTATTAAGTGCAGTGTCATAGTATATGTCACTTGGCTGAATGTTACACTGAAGCACTCGCAGTGCTTGCGGTAGGATATGGTCAACCACAAGCGCTGCGTATGCATCCGATTATACTTGATGTTACCAATGGTTGACATAGTGGGCGTACTAATGCCTTGCCGTGCGATCACAGGATTTGCATACGCTGGCTGCGTGCATACACATCTAGCGAGTGCGTCCGAATCGAACCCTGAATTCCCCTGCATGTGTGTGGACTTAATGTGTCTGTATGTATGTACCTATTAGTGTTCACACTAAGGGCCTGATTCTGACACGCTCGCGAGCGCAGGACGCTCGCAAGTGGGTCGATGGTGCCCTAATGCGCATGCGCACGACGGAGGGAGCTCCGTCGTGCGCATGCGTGAGACCCGCATAGCGACAGCCAAGCTGTCGCTATGATTCTCGCACCAAAGGGGGCGTGCTGTCGATGGTGACTGACAGCACGCCCCCTTTGGTGGGCGTGCCGGGGGCGTTGCTGCCCAGACGGAGGCGTACCCTCACTAGTGATGTCAGTGGGAGTGATTTTGGCTCTGATAGAGCCAAAATCACTCCAGGGCTTGCGGTCACCGAGACCCTACCGCAGGGTCTCGTCGCAAGCCCGATGGTCGCGATGGTCTTGACCATCGCGACCATCATCATGGACGCTCGCATAAGCTGTGGGTGGTAACCCACAGCTATGCGAGCGTCCAAGAGGCCGCTCCATTTTAAGGTAGGAGGGCCCTGATTCAGAGCGAGCGCTCTGGTCAGAGCGTCAGGCTCTGAATCAGGCCCTAAGTACTTTTAGCAGGTCACTACACCCTGCCCGATTTGTTAACTGTGAAGTGCACCCTGCCCGCTTTGTGATTGATGAATTGAGCCCCGCCTTCTCCGGGTCAAGCATGCACACTGTGGGACGGAGTTTTAGGGGTAGACGGAGCAAAGGGCCGGGCGCAGCTGCTCAGCCCAGTGCCCAGGAAAAGCACACAATAGATGATATTTATTTATAGCTCTTTGTCATAACAATTTTACCCTCATATACTTAATTTGCTACTTAAACTACATGCACATTACGGAAACCATGCCACCAGCATTGTTGTCACGCCAATTTTTACATTGCATTCGCTAGCAGAAAAACTGGGCCACTTGCTTGTGTCTGCCCCCCAGGCTGAAAGTTGCCAGCCAGCCCCTGTCCACAGCGCTTCACTTTTTCCACATTTTTTTATGTTACAGCCTTATTCCAAAATGGAATAAATTCATTTTTGTCCTCAAAATTCTACACACAATACCCCATAATGACAACGTGTAAAAAGTTTTTTTGAGATTCTTGCAAATTTAGTAAAAAAAGAAATCACATGTACATAAGTATTCACAGCCTTTGCTCAATACTTTGTTGATGCACCTTTGGCAGCAATTTATTTTATTTATTATTTATTTATTTATTACCAGTTTTTAATATAGCGCACACATATTCCGCAGCGCTTTACAGAGAATATCTTACCATTCACATCTGTCCCTGCCCCAGTGGAGCTTACACTCTAATTGCAGCCTCCAGTCTTTTTGAATATGATGCCACAAGCTTTGCGCACCTATCTTTGGGCAGTTTTGCCCATTCCTCTTTGCAGTGCGTCTCAAGCTCCATCAGGTTGGATGGGAAGCGTCGGTGCACAGCCATTTTCAAGAAATCACATGTATATAAGTATTCACAGCCTTTGCCATGAAGCTCAAAATTTAGCCCAGGTGCATCCTTTTTCCACTGACCATCCTTGAGATGTTCCTACATCTTAATGGGGGTCTACCAGTGGTAAATTCAGTTGTTTGGACATGATTTTGAAAGGCATAGACTTGTCTATATAAGGTTCGACACTTGACAGTGCATATCAGAGCACAAACCAAGCATGAAGTCCAAGAAATTGTCTGTAGACCTCAGAGACAGGATTGTCTCGAGGCACAAATCTGGGGAAGGGTTCAGAAAAATATCTGCTGCTTTGAAGGTCCCAATGAGCACAGTGGCCTCCATCATCCGTAAATGGAAGAAGTTCGGAACCACCAGGACTCTTCCTAAAGTTGGCCGGCCATCTAAACTGAGCGATCGTGGGAGAAGGGCCCTAGTCAGGGAGGTGACCAAGAACCCAATGATCACTCTGTCAGAGCTACAGCATTTCTCTGTGGAGAGAGGAGAACCTTCCAGAAGGACAACCATCTCTGCAGCAATCCACCAATCAGGCCTGTATGGTAGAGTGGCCAGACGGAAGCCACTCCTTAGTAAAAAGTACATGGCAGCCCGCCTGGAGTTTGCCAAAATGCACCTCAGACCATGAGAAACAAAATTCTCTGGTCTGAAGAGACAAAGATTGAACTCTTTGGTGTGAATGCCAGGCGTTATGTTTGGAGGAAACCAGGCACCGCTCATCACCAGGCCAATACCATCCCTACAGTGAAGCATGGTGGTGGCAGCATCATGCTGTTGGGATGTTTTTCAGCGGCAGGAACTGGGAGACTAGTCAGGATAGAGGGAAAGATGAATGCAGCAATGTACAGAGACATCCTGGATGAAAACCTGCTCCAGAGCGCTCTTGACCTCAGACTGGGGCGACAGTTCATCTTTCATCAGGAAACACGACCCTAAGCACACAGCCAAGATATCAAAGGAGCGGCTCCAGGACAACTCTGTGAATGTCCTTGAGTGGCCCAGCCAGAGCCCAGACTTGAATCCGATTGAACATCTCTGGAGAGATCTCAAAATGGCTGTGCACCGACACTTCCCATCCAACCTGATGGAGCTTGAGAGGTGCTGCAAAGAGGAATGGGCGAAACTGCCCAAACATAAGTGTGCCAAGCTTGTGGCATCATATTCAAAAAGACTGGAGGCTGTAATTGCTGCCAAAGGCGCATCGACAAAGTATTGAGCAAAGGCTGTGAATACTTATGTTCATGTGATTTCTTATTTATTTTTTTTTCTTAAATTTGCAAAAATCTAAAAAAAACTTTTTGCACGCTGTCATTATGGGGTATTGTGTGTAGAATTTTGAGGACAAAAATGAATTAATTCCATTTTGGAATAAGGATGTAACATAACAAAATGTGGAAAAAATGAAGTGCTGTGAATACTTTCCGGATGCACTGTGTATATGTATATGTATATATATATATATATATATATATATATATATATATAATACTAGCTGTTGCTTGCGGCTTTGCTTTAGATGAAATCGCTTCTGTCAACATTTCTTTTATTGTGTTGTATTGCTTTGCTTAGAGGCCCTGTCGTTGGAGTGGCCCATGTGACCAGCAGCGCTATACAGACTGGTGCCAGCAGCAATAGTAGCCTATACTATTCAAGTGAAGACAGGCCCAAAGCAACTCTCCCCCCACCCCCTACCAGCTGCACGCATAGGGCCTGATTCAGAGATGAGCGCAATGGCGATTACGTATGCAGATCGAGCGATTGTTTGTCATTGCGCATGCGTATAAGCCGCACTGCGATGACGGATGCAGAGAGGAATCCATCGCAAAGTGAGTGACAGGCTGTCAGCGTTTTGAGGTGGTAACAGGGAGCATTAAAGCGCAGGCGTGTCTGACCATCTGAATGCCGTTACAGGGCCATGCATAAATTAGGCCTTGCAATTTCCTACACAGCTCTGCGACTCAGGAGAGCTGCCAAATCTGCGGCAGGTCAGAACTGCAAGATGGCCGTTTGATGTGCTAATGATGTTACCGATATTTACACAGGTAAGCAACGTTGTACGCATGTGAGAAGGCAGAAGTGGGCGTCCTAATGCTCGGGTGGTCTTTGGCATCATTAGCATATTTTTGCAGCTGCGTTCCTTACGGAATCGCAGCTGCGATCACATTAGTGTCCATTACTGAACCAAGCCCATGGTGCCACACCTATCATCTATATTGATGATGTGAATACATTTTGGTTTTGTTATTGATCGGCTTTAACTTGACGGATGAAGGTGACACAAATTGCAGGTTATTTCTAGGAGTTCTCACTGCACAATGATGCAGTTATCAGGAAAATTGGTTCAGTAGTTTTTGTGCCAACTTGGAACAAACAGATAGACACAGCATTCTTATTATATTTGTATATATATAACACACGGGCCTATTCATCATCACTAATGGGCTTGTTACACATGCGGAAAATTGCTTTTTTAGTAAAAAGCCAATTCATTATTAGGGGCCCTGATGGGCCACCTAGTATTCCGCGAACATCTGAATACTGAAAGTTTCAGAGTTTGCCTGTAGGACCCAATGCCAAATTCAGATGGCATTGGTTCCGAAGCCACTCTCCTCCCTATGCAGTAGCGTCACAAGGGGGGTGCGGGTCACACCCGGGTGTCACCCGCCGAGAGGTGACGCCAAGGTGCAGAATCCCCCTCAGTGACAGGAGCCGGGTACTACACTGTCGTTTTAAAGTATTTTGAAGGAGGATTTGAATATGGTGATTTCAGGAATATTTGACAATCTCTACCAAACCACCTGATGAAAGTGCCACTACCTCTACATCATTGATAACAATGTCTTACAAATACATCACGTAACTACTGCCCTACTGGTATGAATAATCATTATCTCACATGGCTCTTTAATTACCTTACTCCAGTTGAGCAATTATTTATTGTTTGGACAGATGTGATAGGGGATAACTGTAGCATTACAATATGACCTGTTTAAAACCTAATAGTTTAGTGTCATGTTAATTCTAAAGCATTGCATACATATTTACTGCCAGATGAATGGCATCCAGCCATACAGGCTTTACCGTCACTTGCTCAGCAACATCTTATCTCTCTCCGATTGAGAATCTGTTTAGTTTTAAAGCACAAGAATGTTTTGGGCGTGTGAGAGTTGTGAACTTTTTAGGATATTTCTTTTGTCATGAGTATACTTTGCCTGAAGTAGAATAGCAACACGGGCTAGTCACAGGTGTGGTTATCATTGTGTACAAACTGAACTATCTTATGCTGGGTACACACTGGCCAATATATTGGCTAATCAATTGATCAGGCCAATATATCTGCTGCCCATCGGCCAGTGTGTACAGATGATATGTCTGTGAACGACGTAGTTCACAGACATATCGCATTGGCTGTGCTGCACAGGAGATGGACAGATATGTCTGCAGACATACAGTATCTGTCCATCGGCAAGTGTGTACGGGCTGTCTGCAGATCGCCCCTACACATGCAGCGGCAGCAGTGGGGAGGGGTGCCAACCGGCCAGCGGGGCCCGCGGCTGCCGGATGGATGATGGTTGTTCAGTGTGTATGAACGACCATCATCTACAGATATATCTGCAGATCACTCGATCTGCAGATATATCTGTCAGGTGTGTAGCCAGCATTACTCTCTATAAGTATCATATACATAAATGCACTCAGGCTGAGATATCACAGCCTATATACTGTAGAATATTTGGCCATAATAGAATGACTGACCAGCTTGTTATCAATGAAGTACTGTAGGTAATTGCTGCCGGAAGTTGGTTTAACTTCCTATTCACAAGTCCCGGTAATGCTAAAACAGACCTGTCCAATCTGCCTGAAGGGCTAATCATCCAGTCACGTACATCTGTATATGGGTCAAGTAGGACACTGACCCTGTCAGTTTGTAGTCAGCTTACCACATAGATCAGTTCAGCTCTTGTCTGTCTATAAAGCCTGTGTTCAGTTAGCTTCTATGTGCACTGATATAATACAGTTCATACCATACAGCTTGTCCCATATGTTAACCTGCTCAACTGTGAGTCATTGACAGCATTTAAAGGAAAATAATAATAATAATAGTGTTTCTCGGGAAGGACTCAAGTCACTTTACAGATTACAGAAATCATGGACATAGAACCTCATTCAGAGTCTCTGAAGCAAGCGGGCTGATGGTTCGCCCACCAAAATCAGCCCAGTGAAATGAGTGACAGGAAAGGCCATTTGTGGGTGGTAACAGGGGAAGGACACTACTAACGGGGGAGTGGAGGTGCGAACGCAGGCATGCCTGAGTGTTTCAACGCCATTTTAGAGGCGTGCATAATTAACACGCAGCGTCATAGTACACGTCACATGCCTGTTTTTTACACTGAAGTCCTCGCAGTGCTTGCGGTAGGGTAAGGCAACCACAAGAGCTGCAATCGCTTCCGATTGTCCTCGATGTACCAATGTTTTAATACACTTCCTGGAGATGACGTGTGCTGCTGGGCGGCTCTGTCTGTGCGATTGGGCGTACGCTGGCCGCTCACTAAGACATGATGGGCGTGCTTATGCCGTGGCGAGCAATCGCTTCTAGCGAGAGACTCTGAATGAGCTCCATAATACAAAGGTTTTTATATTAGCAGAAAATACAGAAATCATGGACATAATACAGAGGTTTAGATTAGCAGAAAATACAGAAATCATGGACATAATACAGAGGTTTAGATTAGCAGAAAATACAGAAATCATGGACGTAATACAGAGGTTTAGATTAAGAAACAAACATACGAAAATGTTTGTACAGCGAGCGCCCTTTTCTGACTCACGGCAGATCCACCCGACCTGCCACCGCGGAGGTTACCCTCGGCCCCGGCAACGAGGTGGTGAGCACAGTCAGCAATACCACGTCAGCACGGGGGACCAGAGGTTGCTGTCAGCCACAGCACAGGCAGCGGGTTCCGCATCCCGGCTATCGTGCCTGTTTGGACTGCCAGCACCTGGTTACTCGCTTCGGGTTGGTGAGGCACTATATGTATTGTGCAATTAATTGATTTGTACATACCCACTATCTATATGTGGGATTAAAATCAATTTCATTTATAACACTTTTTTGATTATATGCTGCATATTTTAGATCAATTATTGTGACATTCATTGCATATTTGTCCCTGACAGTAACAAATGTATTATTTATATTTATTTTTTCAAACATATAGAGGGTATACTGTAATTTTATTTCGTTATAGATACAAAGGTATAATACTTTACCTCATATGATTGAGCGCTCGCTGTACAAACATTTTCGTATGTTTGTTTCTTACTTTGATTATCTTAAAGGTTAAGTGGTGACCCTGTCAGCAAGCTGCTCCCATTCAAACCAACAGTACTGTTGACTGGAGCGCACTTACCTATCTCTATTTTTAAGAGGTTTAGATTAGCAGAAAATACAGAAAACCATAAACATAATACAGAGCTGAGACAGCGATTTTGGGTTATAAATCCCACGGATTATTCAGCCTACCTATGAAGGTACTAGGCGTGCAGCCATCTTGGAGGCACTACATAGGGTACACTTGGCAGAATAGGCAATGTATGGAAGAGATGACACATACTGTAGGGGCCAATTCATCATCGGGAATTGAAGGTTGAGCAATTCAGTATTGCCTTGGTATAGGGACAGATGCTCTGAAAAGCAGCGATGGTCGCGATGGTCTTGACCATCGCGACCATCATCCTGGCCGCTCGCATTAGCTGTGGGTTGCAACCCATAGCAATGCGAGCGGCCAGGAGGCCGCTCAAAAAAAAAAAAAAAAAGACTCCCTGATTCAGAGCGAGCGCTCTGTCAGAGCGTCCGGTTCTGAATCAGGGCCACTATCCTAACAGAATCATCAGATAGATGCATTGTTCAAGTCAGTTTCAACTAGGGGTGAGCGGGTTCGGATTTCTGAGATCCGAACCCCCCCGATCCGAGTCCGATCCGAATCAGGCTCGACTTTTCCCGCCTGACTCGGATCTGAAATCGAGGCAAAACGTCATCATCCCGACTTCCGAGTCTCGCGGGTTTTGGATCCTATATAAGGTACCCGCGTCGGCGCCATTTTCTCACTCGGCTGTGGACAGTGAAGAGGGAGGGTGGGAGTTAGGGCTGTGTAGTGTAGTGTAGTGTAGTGCTGCTGTTGTCCACTACTTCAAAGTCCATAGGGGCTGGCTGTGTTGTGCTGTGCTGCTGTTGTTAATAGGGGCTGTGTCCACTACTTCAAAGTCCATAGGGGCTGGCTGGACTGTGTTGTGCAGTCAGTTCTCCATAGGGGCTGTGTTCACTCCAAAGTCCTGTGCAGTGTCCCAGTCCTAAAGGGGTGCTGTAGTGTTGTCCAGGGGGTGCTCTGTCCATCAGGGGTGCTCCCCCCAAGTGCTAAAAAAATAATATATTTTCTGTGTTTGTGAATTGTGTGCGCAGTAGCCGCACGTGCATCAACAAAGTAGTGCCAAGCGTGCGCCTGTGTCATAAGTAAAGGTCCGGCTGGCTTGACCGTTAAAGGGTGCTGTAACCCCCGAAAGTACACTCCAATCCAAACCAAAAAAAAATTATTTTCTGTGTTTGTGAATTGTGTGCGCAGTAGCCGCACGTGCATCAACAAAGTAGTGCCAAGCGTGCGCCTGTGTCATAAGTAAAGGGCCGGCTGGCTTGACCGTTAAGGGTGCTGTAACCCCCGAAAGTACACTCCAGTCCAAACCAAAAAAAAAATTATTTTCTGTGTTTGTGAATTGTGTGCGCAGTAGCCGCACGTGCATCAACAAAGTAATGCCAAGCGTGAGCCTGTGTCATAAGTAAAGGGCCGGCTGGCTTGACCGTTAAAGGGTGCTGTAACCCCCGAAAGTACACTCCAGTCCAAACCAAAAAAAAAATTATTTTCTGTGTTTGTGAATTGTGTGCGCAGTAGCTGCACGTGCATCAACAAAGTAGTGCCAATCGTGCGCCTGTGTCATAAGTAAAGGGACGGATGGCTTGACCGTTTAAGGGTGCTGTAACCCCCAAAGTACACTCCAGTCCAAACCAAAAAAAAAATTATTTTCTGTGTTTGTGAATTGTGTGCGCAGTAGCCGCACGTGCATCAACAAAGTAGTGCCAAGCGTGCGCCTGTGTCATAAGTAAAGGGCCGGCTGGCTTGACCGTTAAAGGGTGCTGTAACCCCCGAAAGTACACTCCAGTCCAAACCAAAAAAAAAATTATTTTCTGTGTTTGTGAATTGTGTGCGCAGTAGCCGCACGTGCATCAACAAAGTAGTGCCAAGCGTGCGCCTGTGTCATAAGTAAAGGGCCGGCTGGCTTGACCGTTAAAGGGTGCTGTAACCCCCGAAAGTACACTCCAGTCCAAACCAAAAAAAAAATTATTTTCTGTGTTTGTGAATTGTGTGCGCAGTAGCCGCACGTGCATCAACAAAGTAGTGCCAAGCGTGCGCCTGTGTCATAAGTAAAGGGCCGGCTGGCTTGACCGTTAAAGGGTGCTGTAACCCCCAAAGTACACTCCAGTCCAAACCAAAAAAAAAATTATTTTCTGTGTTTGTGAATTGTGTGCGCAGTAGCCGCACGTGCATCAACAAAGTAGTGCGAAGTGTGCGCCTGTGTCATAAGTAAAGGGCCGGCTGGCTTGACCGTTAAAGGGTGCTGTAACCCCCGAAAGTACACTCCAGTCCAAACCAAAAAAAAAATTATTTTCTGTGTTTGTGAATTGTGTGCGCAGTAGCCGCACGTGCATCAACAAAGTAGTGCCAAGCGTGCGCCTGTGTCATAAGTAAAGGGCTGGCTGGCTTGACCGTTAAAGGGTTCTGTAACCCCCAAAGTACACTCCAAACCAAAAAATATATATTTTCTGTGTTTGTGAATTGTGTGCGCAGTAGCCGCACGTGCATCAACAAAGTAGTGCGAAGTGTGCGCCTGTGTCATAAGTAAAGGGCCGGCTGGCTTGACCATTAAAGGGTGCTGTAACCCCCGAAAGTACACTCCAGTCCAAACCAAAAAAAAAATAATTTTCTGTGTATGTGAATTGTGTGCGCAGTAGCCGCACGTGCATCAACAAAGTAGTGCCAAGCGTGCGCCTGTGTCATAAGTAAAGGGCCGGCTGGCTTGACCGTTAAAGGGTTCTGTAACCCCCAAAGTACACTCCAAACCAAGAAAAAATATATTTTCTGTGTTTGTGACTTGTGTGCACTGTGGCTGCACGTGCATCAACAAAGGAGCAGCGCCAAGCGTGCGCCTGTGTCCCATAAGTAAAGAGCCGGCTGGCTCATTTCTTAAAGGGTGGTGTAACCCACAAAGTGCACTACTCTCCAGCAAAAATAAAAAAATATTTTCTGTGTTTGTGTGCGCTTTAGCCGCACGTATATTATATATCAATATAACATAAATGGAGGACCAAACTTTCTCCGATAAAAATAAAATAGGGAAAGATCAAGAACCACTTCCTCCTAGTGCTGTTGCTGCTGCTGGGAGTTGTTCATCATCCCAGAGAGGAAGTAGGAACATCACTACTTTTACTAAACAATTGACCCTCCAACAGTCCCTAGCGATGAGGATGAAGTACGACAGCAGTCATCCTGAAGCAAAACGTATAACTGAGGCCTTGACTGCTATGTTGGTGTTAGACGTGCGTCCGGTATCTGACATTAGTGCAGTGGGATTTAGACAATTGATGGAGGTAGTGTGTCCTCGGTTCCAAATCCCGTCTAGATTCCACCTGCATCCTCAAAGCAGCAGCGACAAGCGTGCGTCTGTCTGTTAAAGGGTGGTGACACCCTCAAAGTGTGCTACACAAACAATTAAAATATTGTTATTTTTTTTTCTGTCTTTGTGAAATGTGTGGGCTGTAGCCGCACCTGCATCCTTAAAGCAGCACCGACAAGCGTGCGTCTGTCTGTTAAAGGGTGGTGACACCCTCAAAGTGTGCTACACAAACAATTAAAATATTGTTCTTTTTTTTTCTGTCTTTGTGAATTGTGTGGGCTGTAGCCGCACTTGCATCCTCAAAGCAGCAGCGACAAGCGTGCGTCTGTCTGTTAAAGGGTGTTGTAACTCTCAAAGTGCTCCAAAAAATCTAAAAATTTTTTTTAATGTGTTTGTGACTTGTGTGCGATGTAGCCACACTTGCATCCTCAAAGCAGCAGCGACAAGCGTGCGTTTGTCTGTTAAAGGGTGGTGACACCCTCACAGTGTGCTACACAAACAATTAAAATATTGTTCTTTTTTTTTCGGTCTTTGTGAAATGTGTGGGCTGTAGCCGCACCTGCATCCTTAAAGCAGCAGCGACAAGCGTGCGTCTGTCTGTTAAAGGGTGGTGACACCCTCAAAGTGTGCTACACAAACAATTAAAATATTGTTCTTTTTTTTTCGGTCTTTGTGAAATGTGTGGGCTGTAGCCGCACCTGCATCCTTAAAGCAGCAGCGACAAGCGTGCGTCTGTCTGTTAAAGGGTGGTGACACCCTCAAAGTGTGCTACACAAACAATAAAAATATTCTTCTTATTTTTTCTGTCTTTGTGAATTGTGTGGGCTGTAGCCGCACTTGCATCCTCAAAGCAGCAGCGACAAGCGTTCGTCTGTCTGTTAAAGGGTGGTGTAACCCTCAAAGTGTGCTCCACAAACAATAAAAATATTCTTTTTTTTTTCTGTCTTTGTGAATTGTGTGGGCTGTAGCCGCACTTGAATCCTCAAAGCAGCAGTGACAAGCGTGCGTCTGTCTGTTAAAGGATTACATCGGTGACAGCATCCAAGTAGGCATGTCAGACAGTCCGTACCTGTACTGGCTGGAAAAAGAAGCAATTTGGAGGTCCCTGTACAAACTGGCTCTATTTTACCTGAGTTGCCCCCCCTCCAGTGTGTACTCCGAAAGAGTGTTTAGTGCAGCCGGGAACCTTGTCAGCGAAAGGCGTAGGAGGTTGCTTCCACAAAATGTGGAGAAGATGATGTTCATAAAATGAATTATCAACTCTTCCAGGGAGACCAGCCTCCAGAACGTACAGAGGGACCTGTGGTTCCAGCAGGGACGAATTAATACTCTGTGAGGATGAGGATGTACACACTGAAGAGGGTGAGGAATCGGTGGATGAGGAGGATGAGGATGACATCTTGCCTCCGTAGAGCCAGTTTGTGCAGGGACAGATTAATTGCCAGCTTGTTTTGTGGGGGCCCAAACGAACCAATCATTTCAGCCACAGTTGTGTGGCAGACCCTGGCGCTGAAATGATTGGTTTGTTAAAGTGTGCATGTCCTGTTTATACAACATAAGGGTGGGTGGGAGGGCCCAAGGACAATTCCATCTTGCACCTCTTTTTTTTCTTTGCATTATGTACAGTTTGGGGCCTAGTTTTTCAATGCCATCCTGTCTGCCACTGCAGTTTCACGCCTAGATGGGTCACGTGTTTGCGCCGCCCACTCGTGTCGCTTAGCATAGTCATCCAGCTACCTCGGTGCAACCTTTTGGACATAAAAACACTATTGTGAGGTGTGAGGTATTCAGAATAGACTGGAAATGAGTGGAAATTAAGGTTATTGAGGTTAATAATAGCATAGGAGCAGAAAAACCTACAAATTCTGTGATTTTAGCTGTTTTTATGCTTTTTTTCAAAAAAATACAGATCCAAAACACAAAACCCAGAACCCAAAACACGGAAGGGTGGTTTTGGCAAAACCAATCCAGATCCAAAACACGAAGAAAGATCCAGATCCAAAACCAAAACACAAAACACGAAAAGTGGCCGGTGCACACCCCTAGTTTCAACTAATACACTGTAACTAATGCTATATAAACTATAATATAAACATCCTAAATGTCAGTCTAGCAGTTGCTCCCTCTGGCTCATAGGCACTGAAGCTTTCAGGACAGAGCACTAATAGTCAACGCTCAGAGCCAGGTAAGAGGGGGAGAGACACAGGACAAGGGAAGGAGGTAGAGAAGGAGAGGTGGGGGTGGTTACAGAGAGACAGAAACTGACATTGTAAAAGAGGGAGAGAAAGAGAGGGAGGGAAAAAGGGGGAGGCAGATGGGAAGGAAGAAACGGAGGAAAGACAGGGCACACAAGCTCGCACCCTGCCGAATGAAGGGTCTGTAATACTAGTATACAATTAGTAGCAGTTGCTGAGCAAGGAGTCATCTGAATCTTACCAGAGGCAGAGAGCAGCTGGCCCATAGGCACATGACCACACATTTAAACTCACACTTATAACTGCAATATACAGTAGCACAGGACAAATGGTAAGAAACTCATGAAAATCCCATGTTTGAACCCAAACAAGTTTCTCATCTTTGTCTTAAATCTGGTGACATGCCCCCAACATCCTGGAATTGATCCTGCTTAGAAACCGATTTCCATATTTTACCATGACAGCAAATATATGAGCACTTAGGACATACATTCTATGATAGGTATGCAGTCAGATAGTCCACATACAGAATGTCTACAGCTTTGTTCAAAGTGATGAATTGTTCACATTGCTAAAATGTCAACATTGTGCTTGTTTACATTATGCACATAGCAGCATTAGGGTTAGGCTGTGGTTACGGTTAGGCTGTGGTTACGGTTAGGCTGTGGTTAGGGATAGGGTTAGGCTGTGGTTATGGTTAGGCTGTGGTTAGGGATAGGGTTAGGCTGTGGTTACGGTTAGGCTGTGGTTATGGTTAGGCTGTGGTTAGGGATAGGGTTAGGCTGTGGTTACGGTTAGGCTGTGGTTACGGTTAGGCTGTGGTTAGGGATAGGGTTAGGCTGTAGTTATGGTTAGGCTGTGGTTAGGGATAGGGTTAGGCTGTGGTTACGGTTAGGCTGTGGTTATGGTTAGGCTGTGGTTAGGGATAGGGTTAGGCTGTGGTTACGGTTAGGCTGTGGTTACGGTTAGGCTGTGGTTACGGTTAGGCTGTGGTTAGGGATAGGGTTAGGCTGTGGTTATGGTTAGGCTGTGGTTAGGGATAGGGTTAGGCTGTGGTTACGGTTAGGCTGTGGTTATGGTTAGGCTGTGGTTAGGGATAGGGTTAGGCTGTGGTTACGGTTAGGCTGTGGTTACGGTTAGGCTGTGGTTAGGGATAGGGTTAGGCTGTAGTTATGGTTAGGCTGTGGTTAGGGATAGGGTTAGGCTGTGGTTACGGTTAGGCTGTGGTTATGGTTAGGCTGTGGTTAGGGATAGGGTTAGGCTGTGGTTACGGTTAGGCTGTGGTTATGGTTAGGCTGTGGTTAGGGATAGGGTTAGGCTGTGGTTACGGTTAGGCTGTGGTTACGGTTAGGCTGTGGTTAGGGATAGGGTTAGGCTGTGGCTATGGTTAGGCTGTGGTTAGGGATAGGGTTAGGTTGCAGATAGGGTTAAGCTTAGATAGTATGGTCGACATTCTCATTGTCGACTAGTTGGACTTGTTCAAATTATGACAGTGTCGACATATGAGAATGCTGATACGACAAATGTTGACTTTCAGACCCTGTAATTGTCAGACTGGTATAACACATCCCTATGATACCATGATCAATTTGATGGTATCTTTCTCATTTAAAACCTGTAATGTTATATACTTAGCTAGCTTTTGATAATTGGCCAAGTCTCTCCCATAGAATTACAGGGCCATCCAGAATACAGTCTCTTATTGCCCTGAGGATTGTTGGTCCCGGGAACCATGATGCTGCGCCTTGCTTCAGGCATTCGACCTACCAGGAGTAAAGTCAATGTAATTATTATGATCCAAATAGCAACAAATGACCGTTGACCTCTCAGAAGATCAGCCCTGCCGTGTTCCCAGTACTTTCTAACAAAATATACTCCCATACTAATCAAATACCTAACTACTTCCAGCACAGCTAAATCCATGAACTTGTTAGCACTATAATCAGTTTCTGATTAAGGGGCCTATTTACTAATACCAAAGATACCTCCTGCTTCCAGCAAGGCAACGCTTATGCTGGGCACACACGAGGCCGCCAACTTATATGACGATTGGTAAGTGCATATACACTTACCAATCGTCCGCCCGATGTGTCGATCCTGACGTCACAACCGGGGAGGCATTTAAATTTGCCCAAGCAGTTGAGCTGTCACTCACCGCCGGGTACCTGCACCATGTGTACGGACGATCAGTGGGTCGCCCGTACACACCAGCAGATGTACCAAAATATCTGCAGATATACAGTATATCAGCCATCTGCTGTGCTGCACAGTCTGTGAACAACGTTTTTATATCGGAGGTCCACACCCGCCGACGTAGTCGCAATATATTGCTTGTTTGATTGTACATCTTACGGATTGCAATGCACTTGTCCATATCAGTATTTTTCTGCTATGACAAGTAAGTGTGAATCAAGTCTGGATGGGATTCAGTCATTGATGGGACAGCCTCTTATCGGATGGACTGTCCTGACATGACACTGCTAATAAATCAGTCCCTAAATGAATCTCTTATTGCTGAGAATAGTAACAGATGATAAATAAAGGCAGAAAATGCAAAGGGTGTGAGATCCTTTTTTTCTATGCATACCAGTAATTCCAAATATGCATCTTCTATATGATGCTCTTAGCTATGTTTTCTTAGCATGGTGAATACAGCTTCAATGACTGTTACCCATACTTGCCTACTTCTGAAAAAGTATTTCAGGGAGATTGTGAAAGTACACCTATGAGCGCCGTGGTAAAATGGGCGTGTACTGCTACATCTGAGAGGCGTGTCATAAACCTGACTTACATCCACATGTAAATGAGCCCCAAAGCAGTTAGAAAGATCTACTTATTGATGAAAACACACTGATACTTTGCAGAAAATGCATGTAGCCATAGGGATCATTGTGCCTTATAACCAATACAGGGAAATTATACTAATGATCCCATATGAATGTATATAGCTTTGTTTTTTTATATATATATAACAGCTTTATAATGGGGATAAGGCGCAATCAGGAAAGTTGCTAGAGTCTTCATGGAGTCAGGGAGATTGTTACTATTTCAAGGAGTCTCCCTGACAATCAGGGAGAGTTGGCAACTGCAAGTATGCTGTTACAAGGGCCATAGAGAGCCCGGCCGGGCCGGGTAAAGGAGGGGGCGTGGCCTAATCACGAGAGGCATGGCCACTTCCCCTTGACAAAAATTTATAAAAATAAATCACTTGCGCTGCGCGCTGGGAAGGGGTGCACTGTAAGGCGGGGAGGTAGTGCGATCAGTGTGATCGCTCCCCCCCAAAGCCATAGGAGACTGCTCGGTCTGCAGCAGCAACCGCGAGCAGCCTCGCACTGCAGCCCAGCACAAGCTGTGTGCCGGGCCCCTCTAGCAAGCCCAGGCCCGAGTAAACTGTACCCACTCCCCCCCCCCCTCTTGGCGCCCATGGCTGTTACCATATGTATAATTACAATCTATGATAAACAAGTTGTCAGTACACTCTCCCAGTTTTCCAGTGTTGGACTGCAGCCTGTCCTGGCAATGATGTGTCCAGCCTGTAAGTGTGTGTGTACTACAGAGGCATCCACCATAATTATGATAACAGCTGTGTTTAACATGTACTGAATGCATCTTAAGCATTGTGGGACAAATATCTGTTTATTACTAGTGTATATGAGATTTTCCCCAGACTCCCATCCAATCAGTCCATTAATAGACTCAGGACATAGAGTGAAGAATAGGGGAATCTTCTGTATTGAAGCTGACACAAGATTTGGTGGCACAAGTCTCAGGGATATAGTTACTAAGGTGCAGGTTTATAGAAGTGGAAATGTTGCCCATAGCAACCAATCACATTCTAGCTATTATATTCTAGAAGGTGCTAGATAAATGTTAAGTATACTCTGTTTGGTTGCTTTGGGCAACATCTCCACTTCTAAAAACTCTCACCGTAGTAAATATACCCCTTAAGGTAAAAATATCTCATTAATTTATGTTTTTGTATTTGAGATATGATATAATTATACGTCTTAGAGGGCGCCACGATCCCTATTAGCTGTGTATACAGAGAATGGTAACATTTTAAATGTATTCACTAGTAAATCACATAAAGAACAATAAAAAAATCACATTTCAAACAAATTACTTCCCAAAGCAATGGAAAATACATATACAATGGAGTCAGAGACTTTGGAGTCCTTGGAATATTTGTTCTCCACTGTATATGTATCTTCCATTGCTTTGGGAAGTAATTTGTTTGAAATGTGATTTTTTAATGTTCTTTATGTGATTTACATGTGAATACATTTTTTAATTTGACCATTCTCTGTGTTCACATCTAATCGGGATCGTGGTGCCCTCTAAGACGTATAATTATATTCTATCTCAAGTATCTGTTTAAGGGGTGAGGTGTCCCCTTATTTATACGTCTCGGGGAGCCTGATTCCTAATTTTTGCGCACCAAATAAGGTACTACTTTTATGTGTTTGTATTGAAAATTGTAAATATAGTGTTTTTGGTGTAGGATTGTGTGGCAGTATCAGCCTTTGCTTACAATATTGTATAAATGTGTAATGTATCTTTGTTGATCTCTTGTAGGACCTGTTTAACCTTGGTTTCTGGAGACAGCTTTTGTATGAGGAGGATCTTCTGGGGCATTGTTCTGTTCCCTTTTGTCTTTTCTGAGACTATGTTTATTTGGATGTAGATAAGGATGACCTGGCTAAGGCACAGAAACAGAACATTATTGTCTGATTAATTTAAGTACTCAATATGTTGTTACGAAATGCACATCGTTTATTTTTTTGCTACTAATCAGTAATCAGGAACCATTAACTTGATATACTTTTAAGTTCTAACACAATGTTATTTCTTAAGTAGTAACAGGATTGAATACAAATATATACAACTCAAAAATGTAAAAGCCATTTATATGACCCCCTGACCTTGTCCTAAAAGGCATCAGTCCCTGAGATTCCACAGCTTGTCCTGACATGTCCTAATGCTTAACACCATTAATGGCCACTGGATCTTCAGGTTGTGTAACACATGGAATGGTGGATGTTACTGGTAATGACTAGGTGCAAACTGAAAACATAATAAAAACAAATAAACTGTTTAACCTGCAGCTGATAAACGCCATGACATGAAAACTGGCTGAAAACAAAACCCTAAATCATCTATAGCTAAATCATCACCTCAATATAAATCCTGGCACCTGAGACAATTTTGCGTATCTTCGCAGAGCCGCTGCATACAAATTTGCAGCTGCGGTGGCATTAGCGTCATTCTCTGAATCAGGCCCAGTGTACACGGTACACACCTAGGTATACAGAGAGATGGAATAGTTTGTAAAAGTGCACTACACAGAAGTATATACTCACACCATATTTACCGACATTCTGGCAGCCCCCTCCAGGTCGGTTCAGCAAGGAGGGAGGAGGCGGCTTAAGTGGAAGGAGCAAGGAGTGTGCTGGCACGATTGTGTCATCGCGCCCCCAACCGCTTTATAATGCCAATATTACTGGCATTGTAAAGCGGGGGGTGGGGCTACGATGATGCAATTAAGCACAAATCGCGCCATTGCCCTCCCGAACTGCGGGCGTGGAGGTCGCGGGGGGCTGGCGGCCATTCTGGGGGACTTGCCTACTCTTGCAGGGTGCTGGGAGAGGCACGCAATTTTTGGGAGGCTCCCGGCAGTCCCGGTAGAGTAGGCAAGTATGCCTCACACCTTTCAATATCCTGTCCCTTCAGAACTACCATTTTCATTAAATAAGGCATTTCTCTTTACTGTTTTTAATGCCTTAAATTAATCATGAGAGCAACAAAACATTGGGACCTCATGTGAAGTTTTGGTTGTCTACCTTATGATTTGTCTATTTTAACTGTAGACATTTTGACCATGTCGGTATTTCAAACTATCTTTATATCATACTTGCCGACATCCTGGTTGCCCGCTCCGGGAGGGTGCAGTGAGGTCGGCTTAGCAGGGGGGCGGGGCGAGCAAAGAGGGGTGTGGCCGTGCAACAGTATAAGGCATTTAGGGGTGGAGCTGGGGGCGTGGCCACACAATAACGTAATTTTGCCCCCCGCTACACAATGCCAAGATTTCCAGCATTGTGAAGCAGGGGGCGGGGTCATAATGACGTGATTCAGTGCGAATCGCATCATCAGCCCCCCGCTGCGGGAATTTTATTCTGCATTGCGGTGGGGACTTAAGAGGCCGGGAGGCTTGTCTACTTTTCTGGGGGGCCGGGAGCGGCACCCGGTTTTCGGGAGGCTCCCGGCCAAATCAAGGAGGGTAGGCATTTATGCTTTATATTGAATATCTAAATTAAGTCCATGTCTAAATTACGTACCTATCAACATTTTTTTACGGTCTACTTATTGGATGTCGACATATGGGGCCTGAACCAGAGTTGTACGCTGTTAGCATCGATGCTGCATCTTTGGATGCAGCAGTGATGCTAATATGCTAATGCCGCAGGAGGCGCCTGGTGTAAATAGATGCCTCCTGTGTGCTTCAGTGATCCTGCATCCGTAGATGCAGCATCAGATGACCATCGGGCAGTCATGAGCCATAAACCTAAGCTTACTCAGATGGCCGCCAAAAAATTCCTCTGCCAAGGCCATGAAATCAGCATCATAAGATGCAACCCTGGCCTCGGCACGCCCAGAAAATGGGCCCAACACCCCCCTTTCTCTGGAAGGCAGCCAGTCTCTGCCCCGCACCTGTCTCCAAATGGAGCTGCAGCCTAGCTGGCACTGCGTGCGATGACACAGGACTTGTTAGCGTAGAGCTCAATTTAGTTTATGAAATGCTCTATCTAAGTGTATGTCGCTTTAAGAGTGATTTTAAGAGTTTGAAGTTTCAGAAAAATATGTTATTCACCATACAGTCTGGAGTAGAGAAGATAAAATACTATCAGGGGTGGAGACCCTTGGACAGTCTGAAGATACCAAGATAGAAGATGTTGACGAAAATGGCAGGTGAGGAATACAACAAGAATATGCGTCATAATGTCACATGTTTATCTTATCTATATGTCCAGCTAGTATTGGGGGTGCACAAACAGGTTGTTTGGGCACATGCATAAAGCTGACTCATGGTGACTGACTTGTTTCAGATTGGTATAAATAAAGCCAGCACTCGTACGGTCTACGCAGTGCTATGATGTGTCACTACATCGTTGTTTGTGTCTGATTTGTTCTCCAACCATGGTTGTCTGTTTGTCTGCTTGCTTTGTCTTGTAACGTAAGCTACTGCTGATTCCAGATACATCGAAGGAAGTAGTACAGCTCTCAAAACTACGCTCACAACTGGTGCGTTGGCCTGGGAAAAGCTTAATCTGGAAACACTGACAGATCATCTCCGGTCTGCCGAGGGATAAGTTGAAAGCAAAACCGGTGAGTACATGAAAAGCTTTGCCGTTTGCTGCAACTGTGTACTCGTTTCTGCTATCCCTCTGGCAGCTGGGAGCGTTCAGTGGTAAGGATAAAAACGCTTTTCGAACGGGTTTACCCGATGTGTTTGGAATCTACTGTTTTACGTGTGTGTGTGTGTGTGTGTACGCTTAAACTGTCTTTTTTTTTCCTGCTCACTCTCACGTTTCCTCATCCAGTATCCTTATCTGTGCTGCGCAGACAGGGTTTTGTAAGTAACTAAAGATTAAAAGTGCCAATTTGTGGCATTTTTCTAGTATAACCTCTCATATGCAGAATGCAATATGTGTTAACATTTTAAAGTTATGATTGGGAATATTTTTTTATGGGGAAATGGTGAGCATGATGGTTGAAGATAACTTGTAGAAAGTGTACATGCAATGTTTTGATGTTTATGTTTTTAAATGAGAACTGCTAGAGAATATAGTTTAACTAATTAATAGATCAAAAGAAACAATTGACATTAATGCTTGTTAGAAGTTATGTAGGAATTGCAGTATTGATGAAATGTTTTGTTTAAATTTCATTGCACCAACTGTACATATTGCTGGGTAAAGTTAGCCAGAACAAACGCACTAGGAAAACCCACAATGCGTATTGTAAAGAGAAGACAGTACCACCACCAAAGCAAGGGGAAAAGGAGCTTTCAGTGGTCACATAGTGTGTTCATACACTGACCTCAGAAGCAGGATAGCTGCTCACATAGAAGCTAGTCTTTTGTCATAACAGTAGCACCAACTAAAGTTAACCAAAGTACACTACATTAAAAGTGGGGTGTGGCATACCCCTACGGAGGTGCCTTCCTTGAATTGTGCACAAGTAAAGAATATATATCATAACAACACTGCGACTACCCAGACGTGGGAGCACAGATACAGACATGCCGGTTAAAGTTAGTGTGATCACTGGCCCAGTGGTGAAGCGACTTTTAGAGTATATTGCGGCTGTTGATTTGTTCGGGAGCAGTATACACTAGCAAAGGCGGCCAGTGCATTGCTGTCTAAAAAGAATTAGCAGCAGCCAATGGGTTGCCTCTGCCTTTGATGTGTTCAAGATCGGTCCGTTGATTTGTTCTAGACCGGTGCTCCGATGATAATTCCGGACCAGAAGCACCTCATGGGTCGCTGGCTACCCTGCGTGTGTCCGTGGCAAACCCCAAAGGGGGTAGGGACGCAGGCAGAGATAGAAAAAAAAAAACAAAGTAAAAGTAAAGGTAGGGAACTCGATACTTCAAACGAACCCCTACGCACCAGAAAAGCAAGTGGAGAGTGGTCGCACCGGGTGGGTTTCCTCGGTTGCTCCGGGCTAAGTATCCAGACCGGAGGCACCTCATGCGTTGCTGACCAATACCCCTCAGTTGCCACTAAAGAGTGGCAGCGCCCGATGGGTTGCCTCTGTTGATTTGTCCAGGATCGGTGGTCGGGACGGAAGGGTTGGCGGCACCCGTGGGGTTGCCTCAAGTGCTCCGGGCTAAGTATCCAGACGAGAGGCGCCTCATGTGTTGCTGACCTGATTCGATCTCTACACCGGTGGTCTGTTGAATTATCCAGACCAGAGGCACCTCATGGGTTGCTGATTACATACACCTACTACCAAGACCTCCAACAAATAGGGAGCTTTCACAAAAAGTCCCTGCATACATTCACATACAATACACGTACACTTACGAATTAGTAAGGAACCAGATGGTTCGAGTGAACCGCTACAGCGTCATGACAGAGAAGGTCATGACGACAGATCAGGAAAGCACCAAAAGCCTGTAGGAGAAATACTGGCCATATTCCCACAGGCAGGCTTCACGAATGCTAGAACGTGGCAGGTTTTAGCAGGTTAGCTCAGGTAAAGAAGCATGAATATCATAGTGTGGCAGACTGTGAGGTAAATGCTCCATATACCCCTTCACCACAATGCATTTATACCACCAGCAAGACACCCAGATGTACAGTGATAGATGCATTACATAGAATTCCCCCCAACACGACTGTGAGTTATAGCTTAGAAGCTCATTGTATTTTTAGGATTTTTGAATTGATAATCTGAGATATAGAGATAACAGCTACATCTGACAATATCAGAAAGCAAGAGATTGCATCCAGAGCTAATGGCAGGGTCAGAGAAAGCTCTAGCAGATATAACAGCAATAAGCATAGGCACACCAGAACCACCACCAGATGAAATGCCTCCAATATGCCTCCAATATGTCCTACCCAAGACCAATGTGTTGTTGACGAAGCAGGACACTTGGAAGGAACTCAAGAGCAACGCAGACCCTGGGCACTGTCCGGTATGCAAGATATAGTGGTTTGTTTTGCGCCAGACCCCCGTAACAAGAATAACAAACTGATAGAGGCGACAAACGACATAGAAACCACAATTGATTCAGAAGCTCGAACAACAAAGCAAAAAGGGAATCTCGCTCCAGCAGCACCTAACCTAAAATACCGTGACCAGTCTACACAAACACCTGAAGAAGATTTCCTCATGACAGATCCACAACGTGAAAAGAAGTGTAAGACTCGATTATTGAAAGTATATGGACAATCATATCCAATAGAACCAGAAGCAGGAATAATGGAAGTTCCCTCTGTACTTAAAGTAGTGGAAAGTATAGAAGACAGAGAGTGAGAGAAGAATAACAGACAAAGAGAAAAGACCGCAGCACAGAAAATAACAGTGCATGTGGTACAAGATGGAAAGAAATTACTTACTACTTACTAAAGCCACCAAGGGGATTCCTTTGACTAGTGAGCAAATAAAGAGGCTGAAATTATGTTTTTTCTGCAAACAAAAGGGTCACAAGAAAAATGATTGTGACAAATACAAAAAATGGCAGGAAAATAGAATCAAACCCAAGCATAGGATGTAGGCGCTCTCTTGTACCTCCCATTTTATACTGCTGACCAATTTCATCAAGAAAAAAATGAAGCAAAGAGAAATGAAGCAATTACTTTACCCACTGGTCAGTAGTGTGAGTGTTTAATGAAGAGCGGAGCAAGCCGAACTGTCCTACGACAGGAGGAGGTACCTAGCACACTACTATCCAATAAAGTTTTATCAGCAACTGGACTTGAAGGAAGTGAAGTCAACGTACAAGAAAGTAAGCCTGTACTAATTAAGATAGAATTTGAAGTAACTACAGGTACCAATTAAGTTTTTGATCTCACCTAAATGTCCCGTTAACCTACTGGGAGCAGATGTATTATCTAAGTTAAAAGCATCTATCAAGTACACTCCGGACGGAGTGGTACTAACTTCAGGCCTCACAAAAGAACAGTATGAATAGTTGACCGCAGCTGTATATTATTCTCAGCAGAGAACCCCACAAGCTACAGTATTACCGGAATGAAAGTCCGAAGTAAGATATGGTGCAAAAGAAAAGACAATGTGGGGCTTCTAGCAGTACAGCTTGTCCAAACCTACCCTAAAGCCAAATACTCTCCCAGTATCAATAAGACAGTATCCATTGACCTGAAGAAAATGCATCATGCAAATTAAGTAAAGTTGAATAATCAGAAGTATTTACAGAAAAAAAAGAATGAAGAAACTGAATTCAAGACCTTATATAGTAATTGGTCAAGAACGAACCAAGCACCTGTCCGCTGCAAGATTAACCAGGTATGAAGTGGATTTGTTAAGCACGTCTCATGTAACCATTTTAAGATGCACAAGTTCTCAATCCAGTGACTCATCTTCCAATCAATGATTCAAGAGAGGGGAAAAGACCCTGCGAAATAATCCCTCAAACAGGAAAAAGTACAGATGAAGTTGAATCATGGGATAAGGAAGAAGGTACTGAGATTACAAATGAAGACAGATCATGTAATGAGGAGGAAGAAGTTGTCAGAAGTTGTTAGTAAAGGTAGTAAAGAAAATACACATACTTTTTTTCCCCCATCATGGCTGTGTAGCCCTCATGCAAGTTGAAGTTAGGGCTCTTCATCATGTAATGGACACTCCTTTACAGAATCTTGAATGTAGATGGCTATGTTAATGGGAGCATACACACAGGATAGACAGGCACCACAAACACAGACATCTTAATTTCCACAGCACTACCTCCATAGTGCTCAGCACAAGAAAAAGAATTATGTGCACTCAAGGAAGCTTGAATCTTGGCAGAAGGACAAACAGTTAAAAAAGTTCCAGGTATGTGACCCACGAAGTTGGCCCTATCTGGAAAAGCAGAGAGTTTACTGAATCCAATGACAAAACTATATCAAGCATGTGACTTTGATTAATCAGCTAGTCATTGCCCTTGAACTATCATCAAAAGTAGCAATCGTAAAGATACAGGCCCATACCAAGAAACAGACACCAGAAGTAAAAGGTAACACTATTGCAGATACAGCAGCAAAGAAAGCGGTATTGCAAGACCCAGTAACTGTGTATCAAGTACAAGAAGCTCCAGTCCATGAGGACACATTACAGCACGTCTGTTTGTCTGCTTGCTTTGTCTTGTAATGTAAGCTACTGCTGATTCCAGATACATCGAAGGAAGTAGTACAGCTCTCAAAACTACACTCACAGACTCATTCTGCACATGTGCAGAATGGGTCATGCGCATGCCCAATCAACCCACTATTAGAGATGTACACAAAACATCGGGTTTGTGTAAATCTCTGAGTCAGGCCCATAGTCCATGTTCAATTTTGGTGTCTGCCATGTCGACAGATAAAATATTTAGATAACCAAAATGTCGATATGGTTAAAATATCAACATGTTCATAAGCAGAATGCAGAGGCGTATCTATAATGGGTGCAGGGTGTGCGGTGCACATGGGCCCCTGAGTCCAGGGGAGCCCGCACAGCCAGCACGCATATAGTGTTATACTTACCTGTCTGTAGTCTCCAGAGTACTGCAGAGCAGCAAAAATCACTGGGAAAATGGCAGCGACACCAAGCCAGAATCTACATCGCTGCCAGAGAGGAGGGGGCCCGCACCGAGGGCCTGATTCAGAGCCGGACGCTCTGAAAGAGCGCTCGCTCTGAATCAGGGAGTTTTTTAATTTTTTTTGTGCGGCCATAACTCAATATGCCAAATAAAAGGTTTCAGCTATCTAATCGCTTGATTTCTTTTTACCCTCTTCCAGCTACTGATTGCACTAAATGGGAAGTTCCCCCTGCAGAGGGTTCCCACGTGACATGCCTGGTTAAGAATGCTACCTTACCTATTCATACAGCAACCTCCTAAAAGGAAACAATGGATAGAAGGATTGAAGCTTCCCTGAAGGCTATATACTCTCTTACAGGAGCTATTATTCGTCCTGCCTGGGCTATGGTCTGGGTGGCAAAAGCCATTGAGAGTTGGGCAGAGGCCCTAGAAGATACAATTTCCTTGAGGGAACAGCTGTCCTACATCTCTCACATTAGGGATGCTGCCTCCTATTTAGGAGAAGCGGCTTTGGATACTGGTCTCCTAGCTTCCAAGGGCATCTCCTACTTCCATGGTAGCCCGCCATATCATTTGGTTTCGCTAATGGAAGGCAGACTCAGACTCTAAAAAGGCCTTACTCTGGGGAGATCCTGTTTGGCCCAGAATTGCACAAGATTGTGACTACCTTGGCAGCTTCTAAGATGGCATTCTTGCCCTCTGCATCTACTACGATGCCTTTCGGTCCTTTCATCCCCAGGGGAAAGCTAAAGGTCAGTCCTTTCCATGGCAATCGGCATCCACAAAGGCCTCCAAGCCTAGGGCCAAACAGGCCTGGGCTACAAGATGTCACGACTGGCTCAGGAGGATCTCCTACTGAGGAGCTGAAAGCTGAGGTCCGGGATTGAGGAAGAAATCGTAGGTGAGGGGCCTGGATGTATGACCTCCTCATCCACAAGTATCGGATTTTGGCGTGACCTGACCAAAGGCGGAGTCTAACCTGCTGGGAGGTGTTCACCAGTGACCCTTCCAAGTGGGATATGGTTTTAAGCTGCACCCAGCAAGCAGGTTGCGGCCCTTTGGTCAGGTATCTGATACAGGTGGGAAATGGATGGAGATAACACCGATAAGGCCCAAGCGAGCGTACTTCTGAAAGAAGCACTAGCGAGGATTCTGAACTATGTTGTACTGAGTGTGCGGGCAAGGTATCAGACACACCGCTGGCACAGGAGAGTGACACTGTGGTTGTACTCAGAGGATGTACAGAGTATGCGGGCAAGGTATCAGACGCACTGCTGGCACAGGAGAGTGACACTGTGGTTGTACTCAGAGGATGTACAGAGTACACAGGCAAGGTATCAGATGCACCGCTGGCACAGGAGAGTGACTAGAAATTACTCGAGAGTAGAACAGTAAGGGAACCTGGAACGAAGTTTAAGGCAAGCAAACACTAGTAGTAACAACGTTGTACAGGCAACTTCCTGTTGTCCAGAGCCCAGTAATATACCCCAAGGTAGCAGTCCATTGGAGGACAGCGTCAGCTGACAACAACCATGCTACCATTGGACGAAGGGTCAGTCAGGTGATGAAGACTGTCAACCTCAGTAACCAAGTCACGGGGCAGCACATGGATGTTCAAGTGCACCTAAGGCATAATCCTCAGCACGTCACTCATTCTCTTTTTAAAGATTGCTAGTTTACATAATGGATTCAGTTTACAGAATAGATCAAATATTCCATTAAATTAAGTTTGTCTAAAAATGTGTAAATTAATCTAAGAAGAGAAACCAGATGTAAGTGTAACTGGTAGACATTTCCAAAGGGTGAAGCCAGCTGTATCCCCTGCTGTATACTCTAATTTCTGTATGGATTGAAGGAAATACATGAAAGTGAGGTAAAGAAAAACATATAACATTGATAGTTAATCCAATATTTGTTTTTCAAGAAGAGTAAAAGAAAGTTGTGTAAGACTGATATGGGTTAAACCACGAGACTGCAACAATATTGTGTGAATATCAGGGGTGTATCTAGGGATCCAAGCGCCCCTGGCAATGTGATGGACTGGCACCCCCCCCATGCAGTGCCCCCAGTAGTAACCCCACAGTAGCAATCCCCCCTATGCTGCATTGCCCCCAGTAGTCCCCCCTATACAGTACACCCAGTAGTAGACCCCAGTTGTAGTCCCCCCTATGCAGTGCCCCCAGTAGTAGTCCCCCCTCTACAGTGCCACCAGTAGTGGCAACCTCCCCTAAATTGCCCCCAGTAGTGGCTACCCCCCTAAATTACCCCCAGTAGTGGCCACCCCCCTAAATTGTCCCCAGTAGTGGCCACCCCTATACAGAGCCCCCAGTAGTGGCCACCCCTATAGAGTGCCCCCAGTAGTGGCCACCCCTATACAGAGCCCCCAGTAGCGGGCACCCCCCCAGAAATCGCCCCCAGTAGTGGCCACCCCCTATTTCAGTGCCCCCCGCTACACACACACAAAGAAAACAAAAATATAACTTACCTGATCCCCGCTCCTGACGCGACCGCCGCTGTACAGTCAGAGTCCCACCAACTCTTCTCCTGCATGGGAGAAACGTCATATGTCATGATGTCTCTCCCATCACATGCTGCAGAGGGAGCCAAAAGACGGAGCTCATTAGTGAGCTCCAGCCGGCTCCCTCCGCGGACGATGCAGCAGCAAATGAGAGTCTGTCTGACTCTCATTAGCTGGCTGCTGTTACAAACACACAGCCGCCACTGGTGGCTGCTTGTTTGTAAACTGTGTAGGGCAGACCGCTATCACTGCGGTCTGCCCTACACTTGTGGGGCTGGGGGACTTGTCCACCCCTTGGCTGCTGGTGGCACTGCTGGCGGCGCCCCCCCTTTGGTTGGCGCCCCTGGCAAGTGCCATCCTGGCCAATGGGTAGATACGCCCCTGGTGAATATATCATCTGGCTAGTGCGGGCAATCTGGTTCTGGGGGTTTGGCTCAGAGATATCCAATTTAAGCCAGTGGTTTTTAGGGTTCAGGCCTCTTTGATTGGAAATTTCAGCTAGGTAAGTGCCCCTTTTGTTTATCATATTGCTAATATTGTTCATCTTTCCCACCTTTACTCTCGTTTTCTCCACTTGTTTTATTTTTCTACGTTCCTTTCTGTGTATCTCCTTTCTTTGGCCTTGTACTCTCTTGTATCCTCCTGTCTTTTCTATTTACTTTTTAGTTCTTTTGCATCTGCTAACTTTGCAATGCCACATCCCCACCACTCTGTAGGCCCGCCAGCCTGCTTCCTTTTAAAGAATGTTGAGTCTGACATGGCCGCTAGGGACATCTGGTCAGTGTGGTGTGACTTGTGGGTCTAGAGGGAGACACCTGTAGGAGTGGCCATAGCTGGCATAGCCAAGTCTCACCATTTTATTTGGCAGTAAGCAGAACATAAGAAGAATAATGGAAATTTGGGACTCTTCACTTGCTGAATTTGATTGAGCCGACATGAAGAGCTTTGCAGAACGGCTCTGTGATCAGCGCAGTGAGAAGTAAGAGTGGGCATCATCGTTGTGACTTTGGATTATGAAGTCTTGCTGTTTCGGTTGGCACTTCCCATAGCCTTTCATGGTGCTATTTGGGTATGTGAGCTGGTTGCTCTATAACAGTCGGCAGCTGCAACCACGCTCTTTAGTAATGTAATTGAGAATGAGGGCTTGGTGCTATGCATATACATCATTTTAAGTCTGGGCAGCTGGGTAGTGGCCACTGTATTTTGATAGCTGCTTCTATGGACACACTCGGTGCCCACATCTTATGCATACTTGACCTTATGCATACTTGATACTTATGCATGACCTAAAGTCAATGGTCCTTAGTTAGTACATGTAGATGACACCCCTTAGACCCAATAACAGTTTTGAGGTATGTTTAAGTGTTGTGTTGCGTGTATTGGGTTCTCAGCCCAATACAAAGGACTTCAGAACGCATTCCTTTCAGATTGGCGATTGTGTTAACTCAAGGCTTTGGCTGCTCACTGTTTTTCATAGAGGGAGCCTTAAGGAATCTCCATTTTTTTTCCTATATGGGGACCGGCTTGGCTTCTGGTACCTCAATAGATTTTCAGGGTTTTTTTTGGTCTGGCTGAATTATGCATTTCTATTCTTTTGTTTCCTTCTCATGAAATAATTTTATCTGCTCCACATTTTCTTATGCACAATATGGCCCTAAGGAAGTTTGGGGAACTGTAGTGAGGCATCTGTTGATTCGCTTCTATTATGATCACTCGTACCAACCTGACAAAATCTATTTAACAGATAATTGTCTTTTTTCTTTGAAGAGGAGTTGTTTAATAGTATTGTTAAAATAGTTTTAGGTCAGTGTATGGTGTTGGTGCAGCAGTTCTGTAATTCGAACCTTGCTCTGTCAGGAAAGAAGGGGAAATCAGTGGCCTTTGGTACAGTTGTTTTATTTGGGTGCACTTTCATTCATGGTTATGATATTAAACTAAAGGCTGATAATGTGAAAAGTGGAGAAAGCTACTGCGCACACTCCATTTTCTTTCTCCAGAGAGGTTTCATTTCTTGTTCCAAGATGGCCGTTGGACTTAGCTACTGTGCAAGTGTGGCGCCATCTTGTCACAGTGCTAGACAGTAGTCTCCCGCTTAGCTCCAGAGAGACCCCAGTGTTACCGCCACCCACAATGCCTTCCAACATCCCTGCACTGCTACCCGGTCACCAGATACACTCACCAACTGGTGAATTGTATATCATCCTGCTCTGCTCAAGGTTCACTCCATCAAACCAGTGTATAACCGTGAGTACGGCTGTATCTCATAAAAGACCAATAAAACCACTCCACTGGCTAAGCAATTGGACTGTTTGTAGTCTCAGTGCATCCTCTGGTGTGTACTGGAACACTGCTACACCTACAAACCTGTACCGACATATGTACAACAAGTTATGGGCCTAGGCACACAAGTATTAAGTATACAGGCTTCAAGCTAAAAGAATGCCCACAGCAGCACACAGGCACCATCTTGAGCAAATGCAAGACACAGACTGCTACAAGACTTCGAGTGAGGACGGCACAAAGTGTTTCCAGTGCAGTGTGTCAGCACAGAAGCTGATTAGTGCACAAAAGCTGCATAAATATGCCTATGAGGAGCATGCACACATAAGATACATCCATTACAGGGTTTATCAAGCTAAAAGGTGCAGAAAACTATGCAACTGGAAGTTTGCTATGGAAATGCAATTAAAGCTTGAAAGGTTGTGGAAGGTCACATGAGGCCAAGGTGCAGATCCAAGCCCAGACAGTAAAGAGACAGTCATGGATACCATAGTCTTAAGTGTAGGGCAAAATGTGTCAGCAAATGACATGTGCATAGCACTGCAGGTATCATAGAAGATGGAGGTCTCATGAGAATGCAGCAGTATGAGTGATTACACTGACAAAATTATGTCTGTTTCTTACTAACTACTGTCTGCAGGAGTGAAAGTAGATGATTAAGAGATTGCTACAGCGATGCTATAGAACTTAACTATTGAGTTTGAACTTTAAGTGTGGCGTTGGAGGCAAACACAGAAAATGTAACCACAGACAAACTTATTGAAAGTCCCAAAAAAAATTGAAAATTCAAGTTCAAGAACTACAATTGTCATAAGATAGGACAAAACATTTGAGTGCAAGCAAAAGAATGTGGTTCCTATACAAAGAAAGAACTGCAACAGCAAATAGGAATCAGAACTGAGTGTTACAGATGACCACAGAAAAGATTGTTGGTACTTTGATTAAGATACAACAAGGCATTTCAGATGTGTCCCAATCACAATTAAAAGGGATTGGTAATCAAGTGCTCACAGCTACAAAAGTAAGAATAATTAATGCCCACCTGAAATTTGGGACTAGAATTAAAGTCATTCAGATCCAGAACATGCTTTATATACCAGAAATGGGAACAAATCTTATCACCATCAGTGTCTTAGAACAGAGATGTCACAGAGTTAACTTCACTAGATGTCACAGAGTTCACTTCACTAAAGGAAAGCGCATTGTACAAAACAGAAGATGGACTGTCATAGCTACAGACACAAGGTGTCAGCAATTGTACATCCTAGATACACCACACTGTTATGCGATGATGACAACTGAGTCACAGTCACTAGAAGATTTGGTCACCTTGGATACGACAGTATTCAAAAACTACTAATCGGGATGGTCACAGGAATATCAGTGAGTGACAGAGAAACCCGTATGTGAGAGTTGTATATCAGGAAAAAAAAGTTGTCAGCTATTTCCCAAGTCAACAACAGAGCTATAGCACCACTTGAGATACTACATACAGATGTGTGTGGTTGAATGGAAGTAATGTCAATAAGTTGATACAGATATTTTGTGAGATTTATAGATGACTTCTCAAGAATGACACACATACTTTATCAGAGAGAAATCTGAAGTAGAAAAAAAGATTGCAGACTACAAAAGACTTGTAGAAAATCAAACCGGTCACAGACTCAAGACCCCGAGGTCTGATAATCGTGGAGAATATCTGAACAAAGAATTGGAATTATTCTCGAGAAAATCTGGAATAGAGCATTAATTGACCATCGCCTATACTCTTGAGCAAAACTGTGTAAATGAATGAACAAGCTGTACACGAGTAGAGAGAGTAAGATGCATGCTAAAGGATGCAGGCCTAAACAAGCAGTTTTGATCTCAAACCATGTTCACAGCAATTTATCTAAAAAAACTTTCTCCTACGGTTGTCCTAAAGGACATAACACCTATTTAAGCATGGTCAACGAGAAAACCAGATGTAAAGCATATCATAAGATTACTAAAGTATATCATGCTCGGCTATTGCCATGAAAGTAAAGGCTACAGATTATGGAATCCAAGTACTAGAAAGATTGTCAAGTCAAGAGATGTCATATTCAAGGAAACAGAAACGTTGGAAGTTGATATTTCACTGGACATGCCAGCAGCTGTAGATGTACCTGAACCAGAGGCTACTGGTATGGAAGTTCAACTACATAAAGGTCTTCACATTGGTGTGAATGGAAATCCAAGATAGGGAAAGAGACATTGCAATATTTAAAGGTTTATACAATGTGAAAAGATAAGAGTAAATCCTGCACCAAATTTCTGAAAATATCTTCTTCATTAACCGTATCAAATATCTTACTCATATACAATGTACCAACTCAAAAAGAGAAAAGAAGGTTATTTTTTGGGAGCACACTTAAATGTCCTCAATCACAAAAACAAAAAGTTTATCCAGTAGACATTAAAATTATATGTATAATTTTAAAATTATAAGTATGTAAGTATGTAACTCTACCCTTTTCCCTCCCTAACCCTAATCCTCCCTTGGTGGTGCCTAACCCTAACTCCCCCTCCCCGCACTCTAAACCTAACACTCCCCAGGGGGGTGCCTAACCCAAACCTCCCCCTGGGGGTGCATAACCCTACCCCCCTCTCCCTAGCCTAACCCTCCCCGGGAAGTGCCTATCATTAAGTCCCACCGGGGTGCCTAAAACTAAACCCCCTCCCCACAGCTACGAGCTAACAGTGGCCGGCTTACCTTCATTTGGGAAGCCTTCTGTCGAGGCTTTGTTTTGGGAGCACACTTAAATGTCCCCAATCATAAAAACAAAACGTTTTCCGGTATACATTAAAATTATATTGGGAATATCACCTGAAGTATCAATAAAATTCACATGAAAATAAATAGTTATATTGTAGGTATTACACAAATACAAATGATACAATACTGTCGGCTCTAACTTCTCTGATCATTGCTAGTCCAACTTGTAGTCTGGAACATAATACGAGGTGTTGGCATTGTTCTCTGCAGTTAGTTGCATATGTTGTATGTTGAAAACGCCTGATGGACATTGACGATAATCATTACAAACATTCAAGACTTTTGAAACTAGCCTCAAACCATGTTAAAATTTTTAAAACTTTCCTGCAATTTTTTAACTTTTGTGTAGATTCGATGTACTAGTTCGCAAACTGTTCTCACAATAGTCCATCAACTCTATATAAGAATTACAAATGCAATCATAAAATTGTTCATAGACTCAAATGTATAATGAATATATTTCCAATGAGATATTTTTGTATGCATATTCTTTAGCATGGGTCTCTAAATACTCTGTATGCTGCACTCATACCCTGGCCAACAGTGACAGACTACCCCTGTTGCAGGGTGTGAGGTGGCTATGGGGGTCAGAGGTGACGGAGCTATATTCCTGTATTCACTATAATCTCCAATTAGAATAGAGCATACAGAGTGCAGCACAAATTGGGGTTCACTGCATATGACCCTGATTCCCACAATAGTTGATATTGTTATCGTCCATACGTGCCCGCGCATCGCAGGTCGCTGAGCACCGAAAAATGCACGATATGAATGATAATGATATGATCGATATAGTTATTGTTCATATCGTCCATTTTCATTATACCGTGTGTACGCACCATAAGAATAAATTAAACTCAAGAAGGAAATTGTTTACTTTTTTTTTCTGTTATGATTATGTTTCTGAGAAATTGAAATTTAAATATTTATTTATTCAATTTTATGTAAGTTTTTTTATGTGAATTTTTATGTAAAATGGCTGCAAGTTTTAATAAAAAAACATGGCCTATCCACCTATGCATGATGCCACTATTTGCATCATCAATAATGTGGACTGGAGTGGATTTTGGGGCCCAATTTTATTATGATTTCTGTAAAAATTATTATACAAGGGTTGTCCATAAGTATGGAAACACCCTTATAAAAAATAAATGAGTACGGAAATATTAATCCAGTGTCTACACATATGATATTGGTGTGGGGGGATAACATTTTACAGAATGTTACCAGTATGGTGGCCATCTTGAAGTCGGCCATGTTGGATGCAACTCTATTTTTTAAATTGGGAAAGTAATCATGTGACATATCAAACAGATGAAGAATTTCATAAGAAACACAATGGTGTTCTTCGTTTTTAACATATCTTTATTATTTAAGTTTTAACTGAGTTTTCTTTTGCAGGTAGTGACATTAATGACAATGGCACTAACACAAACACAATGTGTTGAGAGTGTCTTGATATCTGGAAATAGAAACACACAAACTATTGCAAATTTTTTCAACTAACGTCACCCAAATAGGTCACCCATTACTCACAGTGCAGTAGCCAAACTCCATGCAAAATTGAAAGAAACCGGATCAGTTGCAGATAAACCAAAAAGTGGGAATGACCAAAACTGTAACAGATGAAGCAATAACAACTGCTGTGCTGGCATCATTTTCAAAGAACCCACAACGTAGCACTCGTCGTCTGTCTCGTGAATGTGGGGTTAGTCATACGGCCATTTTCAGAATTTTGTCTACACATAAATGGCACCCCTACAAAATTCAGATATTGACACACCTGAGTGACCTATACCGTCGAGAGGAGTTTGCATACTGGGTAACACAGCAACTTCAACTGAATCCTCATTTTCCCCACCAGGTATTGTTTAGTGATGATAAACAAGAAATAGAGAAAATAACAGCGCTCAGCTATAATGAGTACATTTAATCATTTAATAAGGCATACAAGATACCAATATGCATATAGTTAAAAATGTTCAAAAGGGCATAAAATCAGTCCAATCCACCAGTCACATAGATCTCATTAGATGTTAGGAGGCTTAGATGATAGTCCAATAGTATTGATCCAGTGGTACTGAGCATGTGCAATTTTAAAGGTCAGTCCAGACTTATAATTACCAAATCCAGTGTCCGCTTAGATTTAGGGGTCCTAATTAGCAGTGCTTGTGGGCTTCCGCAAGAAATGGTCCCCAGGCAGAGGTTTCGGCAGTCCGTTCTGTATAGCTAGATGGCACGTTGCTTTGACCAAGTATCGGCACTCCTGTGGTGGATGGGTATTGTGAAAAAGCAGCCAATCCTGACGCGTTTCGCTGTGTAGTACCCACAGCTTTTTCAAAGGTGGTGACATGGCTGCTGAAAAGGCTTTTTATATGGTATATTCAAGATGGCTACTAATTGCCATCTGTTGTTAATTAACAAGCAATTTATAAAAGGAAACTTTCCTGTAACCAAGCATTCACATAAAGAGTATAGTCAGGAGGAGACAGACTTACCTAAATCATATAGTTTCTATATAGAGTCAGACAAACAGTCCGATCATAGCAGTCAATATCGCTATTCTCCCTCCGCCGCGCGGTGTAAACAAACTCCACGTGGAGGGTGGGGGAGTAACTAAGGTAACCAGTAAACATAGCTGGTAATAGGTCCAGTAGCGCTCACGTGACACGACTCAATGTCACGTGACGCACGTAACGTGACAATGTACTGACGTGTATAATAGAGTCACGTGATACGGGAGGATCAATGTCACTCCTCTCTCTTATTTCCCCTCCGCCGTTCTGTGCATGTAAATTCCACACGGGGGAGGGACAAAGCGATACCCAGGTGACCAGTGACTGTGTATTGGAACAGAGCAGCGCTCACGTGGCAAAACTCATTATCACATGACAAACATAGCGCTACAGTGTACCAACATATTAGACATATAAAAGTTTGTAGAAAAAGAAGAAGGGACACAGCGTAAACAGTCTCAAATGTAACATATCTAAGACATAAAGGCCATCATCTCAAAAAAAACAATAATATAGATTGCCATAATACATAAATAATACAAATAAAACAAATACATAATTAATAAGTGTGACTATAAATAAACTAAAATACTAAACCCAATAAGTGTGAGATATTAAGAAATTACTTAATGAGTATTAAATTATACATTAACAAGAAATGGAATTCAGTTCTAACACTGGATTTGGTAATTATAAGTCTGGACTGACCTTTAAAATTGCACATGCTCAGTACCACTGGATCAATACTATTGGACTATCATCTAAGCCTCCTAACATCTAATGAGATCTATGTGACTGGTGGATTGGACTGATTTTATGCCCTTTTGAACATTTTTAACTATATGCATATTGGTATCTTGTATGCCTTATTAAATGATTAAATGTACTCATTATAGCTGAGCGCTGTTATTTTCTCTATTTCTTGTTTATCATCACTAAACAATACCTGGTGTGGAAAATGAGGATTCAGTTGAAGTTGCTGTGTTACCCAGTATGCAAACTCCTCTCGACGGTATAGGTCACTCAGGTGTGTCAATATCTGAATTTTGTAGGGGTGCCATTTATGGCTGCTTTTATCTGTCTATTTGCTATCATTTTACCCACTCCAGCGCTCCTGCAGTGTAATTACTGTGTGTTTTATTGTTTAGTGATGAGGCAAATTTCTTTGTCAATGGTGAGATAAACAAACAGAACCACAGGTACTGGTCAGAGACAAACCCTCACTGGATGAATGCCTGTAGGGTTTTAGCCTCGGCAGAATAGTTGGTGATGTATGGTTTGTTGGGAACCTGTATTGTGGGACCATTCTTCATTGATGGAACATTAACAGCAGCACGCTACAAGAGTTTGCTGTTGACATCACAATATTGAGAGTTATGATGTTGACACCGTTAAAATGTTGACATTGAATATGTCGGCATGTGCAAAATGTCAACATATTTAAAATGTCTACATGTACAATGCTAACATTCTGCATGGACCAGCAGAGGAGGTTAGGGTTAGGCTGTGGAAGAGGAGGGTTAAGGTTAGACAAGAATGGGTATCAAGTATTAAATAGCCCCTGGGTAAATTACTGATGCCGGAAAACCGATTGTTAGAGATCCCGACAGGGGCATGTAAGTATGTAACTCTACCCTTCTCCCTCCCTAACCCTCCCTTGGTGGTGCCTAACCCTAACTTCCCTGGGGGGGTGCCTAACCCTCCCCTCCTCTCCCCTTAAACCTAACTCCTCCCCTTAAACAACGCTACCCGGGGGGTACCTAACCCCCCCTCTCCCTAACCTAACCCTCCCCGGGTGAAGCCTATCCCTAAGTCCCACTGGTGCCTAAACCTAACCCTACCCCCAACTCCCCCCCCACCCCATGGCTACAAACTAACAGTATAGCAAATGCATTTTGACGCTTGTCTTTAGTCCCGAGTCATGATTTAGATGCCGGCATTTTGACAGATGGCTTCCCGGCCGTCAGTCTTTTAACTACATCCCGGTTAGGCACTAGGGAGTGGCTTAGAGTTAGACTACAGGAGAGGTTGATCCAACAGAAATTCTTATAAGTTGACCGCTGTACCTGGAAAATATTGCTAAAGCTGCTGGACCCGCCATACCAGGTAAGTCACAACTAGACTACCAGGGGCATTTTGTTGACATTCTAATTATGTCGACATTTCATCAGTGAATGTCAACCCGGTCAATGTTGACATTGCGAGCATGTCGACTTGATGAATATTGACAAAATATGCCACACCCAACCAGCACTGTACCTGTAAGCTTGATAGATCTTCATCTGTGATAAGCTGTAGTATCACGTAGCAGCAGGCTGCTGTCACATACACCACCCCCTTTATGTCGTGTCTGGTCCCACAGCCAAGGCTGCTCCACAATATCACCCCTCCCACCCTCCATACGACAATCCACCACCCGTGACCCCCCTCTCGGCGGTTGCAAAATATATATATATATATATATATATATATATATATGTTAATTTCTAACAGGTTCTTCTACCTGCTGGGAATATAGTACACATCCTCGTACTTACAATTGTTATAAAAGAACCTGGCTTTACCAATTGGTTGGGAATATGATATACCGTTGCATGGTAAAGGGTTAAAAGAATTGCCTGGCCTCTAAGAGTCAATTTAAGAATCCCATCAGAATAAGGGACCGAAAATAAGCCCACATCGCTGAGTGTTTATACAGACCAATTCAGTTTGAAGTTTTGTACCCCTGAAAAAGTCCTTTAAACGGATGAAACGCGTAGGGTAATCAATTTGGTAGCCCGCACCCATCACATGAGAGGTCCACCTAAGAGCTCACACCTGTATGGGTGCAGGTGATGAATAACATCATCTCTTCAGTATCGGGGCAGGTTATAAAGTCATTTTATACTACCCATGTATTTATCTATATTGTATTTTATGTAAACAATTTTACCTCTGTTGATATACCAAGAATAAAATATTGAGATATAAGATTCTTTGTTGTCATAAGGCTTTAATTTTGGGTGATGTTTTCAACAAAAAAAGGTGTATGAGTTAGTTATAAACTGACATTTTAAAAACTTGTTAAAAAAACTCCCCTGTAGTGGAGATTCTTCCAACAGATAAATGTTAGTACACCTAAGGTATCCCAATCCTTGTGTGTATATATATATATATATATATATATATATATTTATTTTTTATTATTATTATTTTTTTTTTTTTTATTATTATTTATTTTATTTATTTTAAGGAATCACCAGGCCACCTCAAGCTAGCCTTGCCAGCATGTTGTACCCCTAGACATTTGCTTCACGTGCCTAGTGGGAAAACCACGACTGGTTGGGAGATGGGACTGCGATGACTTGAATTATGTTGCCCTCTACTTCCACAATGTCTCACTCGGAGATCCCTCCCAGAGAAAAGGCATGCAATGTGGAAAAGTATCCAGGACTAAGGCCCTCATTCAGAGCCGTTCGCTATTTGCGTTCGTTCGTTCAAAAACAAGGGGTGGCTATGCAAATGATCCGTTCGCACATTGCAGTCTGTTCCCACCTCTAAGTCTGAACGAGCGCGCAAAACATACGCTCGTTTATTTGATAAAAACGCCCCCTGGCCGCTCGCACCATACGTCATGTCCGCTATTTATTAGATTAATCGAGTACATCGTACAGCGTATGAACTGCTCGCTATTCTTGTGGTTGGTTTTTGCTACCACAATTTTGCGAGCAGTTCTGGCTATAAAATAACCCAGTGACGTGGTCAATGACGCTGCTGTTTTAAATATGCACACCCATAAAACGCCCGTTTTGACCTTTAAGCACGCCTGCGATCGGATCTCCACTCCCCGTTTTCAAGCACCTTCCCGTTACCACCCACATACGCCTCTTTCTGTCACTCAAATTATCAGGCATTCGCTATTTTGCGAGCACATGAATTTCGGCCGCACTGACTGGTTCGCGCATGCGTATAACGATCCGTACGCATGCGCAGTTGGGCAAACATCGCTCAGAGCGAACGAGCTGCCGCTTACGAGTGGCTCTGCATCAGGCCCTAAGACTATTAAATGGCTTGCCCACTCCAAAAAAACTTTACCTTTTGGCATAGTCTCTGATTCTCAGCTATACATTTATATCAAAAACATGGCAATTGTTGTTGCCGTGGGTATAACACAACTCTACTATCTGCACTGGGTACAGTTGTGCACAGAGGGCAGACATATCGTGTCAGAGGGAATTCATGGGAATGCAGCCTAAAATTCTACACTTCCCAGACTACATTTGTTTTGTCCTAATGTTATTACTTGGAAATGCCATCCACGCAATATCCTAATTTGGTTATTGTGTTCTACATGACTCACACATTATTATACCAAAGCAGAATGCTCTGAATTATAGTTACAGTAACTGTATAGAATGGTTTTTACCATTCTAGTACGTAGCACTATATAAACTTGTGTGATATACTGTATATGGAGTATATTTTCAGGTTTGTCCACCAACAGTAAATTAAACTGTCCCTATAGTAACACACCCGAAACAGTCTTACATTTTTGATTTAGCAAACAAGAAAATAACATCTATATACAGTATATATTGTCAGATATTGTCAGATACATTCCTCACATCTATACCACATATTTGATTCTTCACATGAACCTGCTAAGTCACACAGAAATAGATTCACAACTTCAAAAATTCCTACAGCCTTAAACACATAAATTATGTCTGCATCAAAGAACATTTTTTAGAACAGTGTTCCCTAAGTGTGGCTGCATGCGGGCATCAGAAAGTGTGCTATACACTCTGTAATGTTCAGGATTTTCATTACAGGACCTGGAGGCCTCACTGAAGAATCGCTGTAGGCTGGGCCCTAGAGCGCAACCAATGCTGGCTGGTAGAAACGCAGATTGGCTGAATAAAGAGAGATCTTTCTGATCCATATTGGAGGAATATATGGCAAAGATTTCTGGACTGCACAACCTGACTATATATAATGGGAGGTTATACCTGATGAGACTAATTGCAGGCACAGAAACAGACAAATCTCAGGTGCACAACTCCAAATTATTAATAATATATAAATGCAATAAAATTTTGCAATCAATAGAGGTTTTTAGCATAATCATGGCCAAGGTTATGGGCCCACCCACCATATCCATGTAACCTCTTTAGGGTGCAGCTGCTCTTAACTATCTCTTTACACTGCACTTTTCTTACTATGGTGGTGCCCTGGGGCAGCTTGGCTGGGCCAGTTTGGGGGTGTCCTGTGCTCTAGATTTGAACCCTAGTATGTTAGGGACCTTCCCTAAAGAGGTTACATGGATATGGTGGGTAGACCCATAACCTTGCCCATGATTATGCTAAAAACCTCTATCGATTGCAAAATTCTATTGCATTTATATATTATCAATAATTTGGAATTGTGCACCTGAAATTTGTCTGTTTCTGTGCCTGCAATTAGTCTCATCAGGTAGCACCTCCCATTATATATATAGTCAGGTTGTGCAGTCCAGAAATCTTTCCCATATACTCCATTTAATGTGCTTTATTCCACACCTGAGGGAAAGGAGACGCTCCCAGTCTGGATTAGCACCCTTCCTTATTGGTTTAAAAGCATGGAGTATGGTAATGTATATGCACACTGGTATTAGGCACAATTCTAGGTAAGAACTACAAGTTATTTACTGTAGTGCAACTTTGGTTCATTTTTGGGGCGTGGGTCCCCCTGGATTGCATTGGTTGATCTGTCTCAGGACACCGCATTATAACACATTTTCATTTATAACACATTTTAACCCTTCACTGTGTGTTTAATATATATGTACTTCACTTTTTTATTTTCATTCTTTATATGCAGCTGCAGCTGCTCCTAACTATCTCTTTACACTGCACTTTTCTTACTATGGTGGTGCCCTGGGGAAGCTTGGCTGGGCCAGTTTTGGGGGGTCCAGAGCTCTGGATTTGAACCCTAGAATGTTAGGGACCTACCCTAAAGAGGTTACCTGGATATGGTGGATAGGCCCATAACCTTGGCCATGATTATGCTAAAATCCTCTATTGATTGCAACATTTTATTGCATTTATATATTATTAATAATTTGGAGTTGTGCACCTGAGATTTGTCTGTTTCTGTGCCATATTGGAGGAAACTTGGCTAACCTCTTTGTTTTTATCCTCAGCAGCCAATAAAAAAGCATTTAATGGCAATTGTCTGTGGCAGGTCACAAAGAGGAAACTCATACAACCACTCTTTGGTAAATGGCAACCATATGAATATCCCTAGGTGGTAGCTGCTTATCAAGCTGTGTACATTGATAATGTGAACTGGGGGCACAGAGTGTCATATAATGTGAAATGGAGGCAGAATGTGACATGGAGGCAAAGTGTGGCATATAATGTGAACTGGGGGCACAGTGTAGCATATAATTTGAACTGTGGGTATAGTGTTGTATATAATGTGAAATGGAGGCAGACTGTGGCATATAATGTGAAATGGAGGCAGAGTGTGGCATATAATGTGAAATGGAGGCAGAATGTGGCACATACTGTGAAATGGAGGCAGAGTGTGGCATATAATGTGAAATGGAGGCAGACTGTGGCACATAATGTGAAATGGAGGCAGAGTGTGGCATATAATGTGAAATGGAGGCAGAGTGTGGCATATAATGTGAAATGGAGGGAGAGTATAGTACATAATGTGAACTGTGGGCACAATGTAGCATATAATTTGAACTGTGGGCATAGGGCCTGATTCAGAGCAGCTCGCAAAAAGCGAGCGCTCGCTCTGAATCAGGGCAGCAATTTTTTTTTAAAACTGGCCCCCTGGCCACTTGCATAGCTGTGGGTGACCACCCACAGCTTTTGCAAGCGGCCAGGTGATGGTCGAGACCATCGCGACCATCGGGCTTGCGACAAGACCCTTGTGGTAGGGTCTTGTCTACCGCTAGCCCCAGTGAGCTTCCGGCTCTAATAGAGCCGGAAGCTCACTACTGACATCACTAGTGATGTCAGTAGGGCCGCCCTCAAATGGCAGGTGTTCCTTTGGGAACGCCTCCATTTGTCCAGCCACCCCCCCACCCCGCCTACAAAACAGGGTGAGCTGTCAATCAACATCGACAGATGCCATGTTTAGCTGCGAGCCCAGGAGCGAGTGATTTCTCGCTCGCTCCGGGGCTCGCGCTTGCCGCGGAAGCGCACTGCCCGGCCATCAACCCGCTTGCGAGTGCATAGCGCTTGCAAGCGGGTCTGAATCAGGCCCATAGTGTGGTATATAGGGCCTGATTCAGAGATGGAAGCAGACACAGACAAATCTTTTGCTGAAGTCACATCTGTGGCTTTATGCTGATGCCTACTTGCAGCATATTAATCCAGTACATTTCTATCATGTGTGTATTTAAATGCACCAGCAGAACATCATTATTGCACCAGCCCTATGGCAGGTTAATTTTCTCTATCTGAGTATGGCCTCCCCTGTGAGTGGCTGTACATCTTTGAGCACAGCTGCATTCAGCAACACACCCAAGTTGGCTTTGCCACCTCCCTGTTGCCTCCCAGGAGCACCCAGTATAATTCTCAGGCTCTGCACCCGATTCTGAGCTGTGTCTGTGTGCAGACAATCAGGGGGCATGCACAGTACAAAAAACATCAGTGAACTGTGTACATATCAGCACTGTGTCCAACTCTGAATCTGGCCAATGAGCACAGTGTAGCAAATAATGTGACCTGTGAGCACAGTGAGGCATATCGTGTGACCAGCACCATATGAGGATGGCAATGCACCCTGTGCTGTACTGCCACCCCTCTCACTCCCCCCGACCCCTCCTCCCCCTGAGCGCCAGGGGGTGGGTGGAGGACGGGGATCTTCATCGACATTGCTCTGCGAGCGCTGCGTAGCACTGCAGGAGATCTCTTCATGCAGACCTCCAGAGCCTGGCAGTTTGCAGCCGGTGGAGGATTCCGCCCTGTGCGGAGGCACTGGCCGCACCACTCTCCCTACAACCCTTAGTTTAACCTGTGAGCACAGTGAGGCATATAGTGTGACCTATGAGCACAGTGAGGCATATAGTGTGACCTATGAGCACAGTGAGGCATATAATGTGACCTGTGAGCACAGTGAGGCATATAGTGTGACCTATGCGCACAGTGAGGCATATAGTTGGACCTATGAGCACAGTGAGGCATATAGTGTGACCTATGAGCACAGTGAGGCATATAGTGTGACCTATGAGCACAGTGAGGCATATAGTGTGACCTGTGAGCACAGTGAGGCATATAGTTGACCAGTGAGCACAGTGAGGTATATATTGTGACCTATGAGCACAGTGAGGTATATATTGTGACCTATGAGCACAGTGAGGCATATAATGTGACCTGTGAGCACAGTGAGGCATATAGTGTGACCTGTAAGCACAGTGAGCCATATAGTGTGACCTATGAGCACAGTGAGGCATATAGTGTGAGCACAGTGAGGCATATAGTGTGACCTATGAGCACAGTGAGGCATATAGTGTGACCTATGAGCACAGTGAGGCATATAGTGTGACCTATGAGCACAGTGAGGCATATAGTGTGACCTATGAGCACAGTGAGGCATATAGTGTGACCTGTGAGCACAGTGAGGCATATAGTTGACCAGTGAGCACAGTGAGGTATATATTGTGACCTATGAGCACAGTGAGGCATATAGTGTGACCTATGAGCACAGTGAGGCATATAGTGTGACCTATGAGCACAGTGAGGCATATAGTGTGACCTGAGAGCACAGTGAGGCATATAGTGTGACCTATGAGCAGAGTGAGGCATATAGTGTGACCTATGAGCACAGTGAGGCATATAGTGTGACCTGTGAGCACAGTGAGGCATATAGTTGACCAGTGAGCACAGTGAGGTATATATTGTGACCTATGAGCACAGTGAGGCATATAGTGTGACTTATGAGCACAGTGAGGCATATAGTGTGACCTATGAGCACAGTGAGGCATATAGTGTGACCTGTGAGCACAGTGAGGCATATAGTGTGACCTATGAGCACAGTGAGGCATATAGTGTGACCTATGAGCACAGTGAGGCATATAGTGTGACCTGTGAGCACAGTGAGGCATATAGTTGACCAGTGAGCACAGTGAGGTATATATTGTGACCTATGAGCACAGTGAGGTATATATTGTGACCTATGAGCACAGTGAGGCATATAGTGTGACCTATGAGCACAGTGAGGCATATAATGTGACCTGTGAGCACAGTGAGGCATATAGTGTGACCTGTAAGCACAATGAGCCATATAGTGTGACCTATGAGCACAGTGAGGCATATAGTGTGAGCACAGTGAGGCATATAATGTGACCTGTGAGCACAGTGAGGCATATAATGTGACCTGTGAGCACAGTGAGGCATATAATGTGACCTGTGAGCACAGTGAGGCATATAATGTGACTTGTGAGCAAAGTGTAGCAAATAATGTGAACTGGGGGCACATTGTAGCATATAGAGCTGGATGTACTAACACTAAAATACGGCCAGGCCTCCGAAAACTGATGTTTCTGTAGGTTTGACTGCATTTGCCATTTGTATCAAACTCCGTAAAGCAAAACTTATACATACATATAGCGTTAATAAATGCTGCTATGCACGAGGTGTCAGAATGTATCACAGTCATAATGTGAACTGGGATCAGTGCGGATTACAAGGTGAGGTGGGGGCACAGTGTTAAATACATTGCGAACTGGGGTGCAGTATGGAATGAAATGCACAGTGAGTACTTATGTCATGTTTTGTATTTTAGCCTCTAAAAACTTTGTATTTTTCCCTATATTAACTCTACATTAGTGGCCCCAAAAACATGAGTGTGTCGGGTCTAAAAATCTCTATTGCTGGGCCTGCTTCAATTATGCATGAATGATCTCCTTCAAACACACTGGCATAATGTGCGATATCAGATTCTGTTCCCAGTGCCATCATCAGGGAACTAGGTACTACACGTATCGGTGGGTGATAGGCGGTGGGTAGAGGAACTTATGCTCATGAAGTTTCAACCACAGGACTCAAAATCTGCCACATGCTTGTTGTTAAGGTGAAGAACAGCTTCCGGTGGCTTTGATTAAACATACTGGCTGACAGGAAGCTGTGTGCAGTTGGCGTGTATTGGATGCTGTAGTCGGCTATACCTGCTGCTTTCCCCTCCTGGTACTATTAACAAATCCGATCATTCCGTGCTGTCTGCTACATGTTAATCAGAGCTTCAGGAAGCTCTTTCACCCAGGCATCGAGCTAGCAACAGAGCAGAGACACATGTCAGCGGAGACTGATGAGTGCGAGATGATATGGTGTGGGTTAGTGATTTAAATACCAGCCACCAGATTAGAGATCTGCGACTAAACTAGATTATTCTGCTTTATATACTAGCGATTAGAACAGAGGTTTGATTTCTATATTAATACCAGACTGGTGGTTTCCCATACTTGCCTACTTTTGAAAATCACTTTGAGGGAGATTGCAGATGGCTGTAGAATGCGCCGCACGTGGCGCGCTGTTGTGGGGGCGTGGTCTTTTCCACCCAAAGGGCGTGTCTAGCTCCACCTAAGGGTGTATATATTCCTATAGGCTGACACCCTAGCTCCCCCACTGACAATATATTTTTGCCCTGCCACATTGACATTAATTGCTCCTCACATGCACACATATACATTAATAGATTCCCCCCACACGCACATTCACATTAATAGATCCTCTCCACACACACACATTTACATGAATAGATTCCCCCCACACACACACATTTACATGAATAGATTCCCCCCCAACACATACACATTAATAGACCCTCTCAACACAAACATTTACATTAATAGATTTCCACACACACAGTCACACACACATCACATTAATAGATTCACACACACACATTAATAGATCTCCCCCACGGCACTGAAATGAATAGATTTGGCAGGAGCTACAGTGAGCTCTAATGCTGGCCATACTCTAGCGCCGATTGCCAGATTTTAGACGTGTTGTACGATGAATTATGTCGAAATCGTGTAGTATTTAGGTAGGATATGATCCGATGCATGCTCCCGCCGCTGTTCTATTGTATCGTATGATCAGATGTGCAGCCCATATTATCTATCATAATCGTATGCAGAACGTGTGTGAAATAAGCACCAAATTGTGCGGCCGGGACTGCCAGGGAGTTCAAGGGAAAACGCACGATGAATCGCATCGTACTAGTGTATGGCCAGCATAACACTCTGGGGCAGATGTATGAAGCTCTGGGAAGTGGTAAAGTGGTGAGTGATAAACGGCCAACCAATCAGCTCCCAACTGTCATTTTTCAAACACAGCCTGTAACATGACAGTTGGGAGATGAGTGGCTGGTCGTTTATCACTCTGCACTATATCACTTTCCAGAGCTTCATACATCTGCCCCATAGTCTCATGCAGCTCTGGCCCGCCCCCTTTGCCTCCGGACTTGTGCATGCACAGTCCGGATTTTTAATCAGCCTACTTTGCGGGGTGGCGGGAGCTCCCACCTTAATTCTGGAGGCTCCCCTCAAAATGCAGGAGGGTAGGCAACTCTAGTGGTTTCCTTAATGTTATATCCATCAGATTTTAGATCTGCTCCATCTATTAGTCACCAGATGCACAGTACAAATGTTTTATATACAAGCTACCAGATGTTAGATCTGCTTTATATACTAGCCACCAGAATTGTCCCTGTTTATTTCTTCTCAGTGAAATGTATTAAGTCTGTGCTGATGTAGCCTCCATTTAGAGTGATGGGTACCTATATCATATACAAGATATGATGTTTACAGGATCTTGTAAAATATTATTATTCATTTGTTCATAAATGTATTGTGGTCTTTTAGTTATAAGGAGAGCAGGATTGAATTAAAATATTTATTAATACAAGTTGTGGCCTGGAGGGTCTGAGAGGCCCCCTTGCCTAATTTAGGCAGTATTGAGGGGGTTAATCTTAGGAGTGTCCATCATGCGGTTAGCAGTGGGGTGATGTGAAGGTTTCCATGACAACCCATGAGAAGCTATAAATAGCACTGAGGCAAGGGGAGTGACAGTTAGTGGTGAGGTGACTGACTGAACAGGGAGAGACCTGTTGGCTCCCCTACATATGGTGAGGGGAAAGGGGGAGCAGTTCCTGAGGTAATGGCCTAAATGAGGGGACAGGCTCCCGCACTGCTAAAGCCTGCAGCTGCAACAGAGATATGTGAGGGAGCATCCGCAGGAGGTGGACGTCAAATGTGTGAGGGGAGAGGATCAGCTTACAGCCCCCAATAGCTATTGGTGGGTATATTTGTGGAAGCAGCTGGAGAAAAGGTGCTGACTGGAAGAAATCTGGAGAGGTCAGTACCTGCCCCACTAATGAAAGCAGCCACTCACATCTTGTTATCTGCTGGTAAATTAGGACACAGCATCAACAAAGTAAATATATGTATATACCCCCTCAGCAAACCAAGTTCATAGATATATGAGTCACTAGTGTTAACAGACTTACTGCCCTTTGTCATTTATATAATTCTGTGACAGGATTGTTTAGTACATCAAGTCAGACTACCTCACAAATATTCGTAGGGAGATCAGGTAGCGCATTATAGTGAAGTTACCTCAGGAGAGGAAGTGGTACTAAGCACAGCTCCAGTCAAACCAACTCCCACATACTGAGCCCATACAGAGCTCTGCCTGATTACAGCTATAATAAGGGAACCTCCTATACTGTATCTGCACATACTAAGGAATGCACTGTGGAGAAATTAGCACTAAACTGCTATGACAGCTGTGGCACCTACGCTATAAAGGAGAAAGACATAGACGTCACACCTATTGATAAAGATATCTTCTTGTGAACACTTTAATATCCACCTATATATACTACAGTATATCCATTCCAACCTACATCCGAGGAACAGTGAGAACTTCGCTTTGGACACAGGACATTTTCTAACGACCATCCCTTCCAAACCTGGTTTGCACCTTTCAAGTCAACTCTACTGAAGGGGGTCCATAAAACAATTCCAAAAGCTAGTGGAGACTGATATTAGACATCTACTATTATATTTAAAGCAATATCGCAATACCATGGTATTGAAATATTAATAGAGTTATGTGTATAGTTATTAGGAAGGGCTGTGTGGAGTGATTAATTAGTTTGAGTCAATTAGCATACGGGAGTAAATTGTATACTCAGCAGGTACAAGGGGGAGGTTTCTGTTAAGAGTTGAAGGGTATCATATAACTAAGTAAGACGCTAAGGGGATCAAAGGATCCTATCAGGAGTTGTAAAGCCTACTTAATATAAAGTTCACCAATGTAGATTTATAGGTGTGGCCATGTAAGATGAAAGCTAGAGGGGAATAACTATATTAATTTAGTTAAAGTATCTGAATTATTATTATTGTTGTACTATTCAATAACCTTGTATTACATGATACCATTATTAATCTTAGGTGAATCGCAGAGAAGAAGTGTTCCAGACAAATAAACTAGTATTTCTTTTAGTCATAATATTTATTTTGTGAGTAGTTCTAACATTATAAGAAAGTGTCTTGTTACTTAATGTGTTGGTGGGGGACGACCCAAGCCATCCCCTTGAGAATCATTATAAAATAAAGCTTGGGTGGAGGCACAATTTATTGACCCAGTAAGAAAAAGGGTTACATTTGGAGGCACATTGCTGAGATCGAGAATACACTCAGAGTCTGTTACCAGAAGGTGTTAAGGTCATTCATTACAGAGAAGTTTTTGGATCCCGAATCTGCACAGTCAAATAGACTCCCACCATTATGGGAAAGAAACAAAAGAATAAGGAAGAGGTAGGCGTTAATGCCCTTGCTGTGGCAGTTGGGGGAGCTGGAACCCATAAGGAGAATCAAAGGGATGAGAGGTGGATAGACTTAGAAAAAGTGGGTGTGAAAAAGCCAAAGGGGGATGTGATATTAGGAGTTCATGAAAGTAAAGATGATAAAGGGTTAGAAAATGACGTTGCCATGATGGGAAAGAGAAGAAGGACAAAGGGTAGGAAAGAAATATTTAAACTACATGAATATGATAGTGAGGGTAGTATAAGTGAAAAAATAGTAGAATCCATATGCACTGGTGTATTACCTGAAGACGGGAAGATACCAGGAGAACTAGAGGCAGCAACAGTGGCAGTGATAAAAAGAAAAGGGTATAGTATAGATAAAAAGAATGAAAATGATAAAAACAAAGGCTCCAGTTTGGGTACCGAAATAGCCATCCCAGATGCTCTGGAGGAGCCGAAGAGACAGGTAGTTAGGTATAAATGGGAAGAGAAGTTTGTGGAAGGAGATAAAGAAGCAAGAGAAAAGGAAAAGGTAGCAATTATGGAACAGATATTTGCAGAGTACAAGGAGCACGAAGAGTTGTTGCGGAAAAGACCAAATGATGTCCAGTACAATTTAGGCATAATGGAATATATAGCAAATGTACGGTTAAAACATGTTAAATGGTTGTCAAATCTTTTACGTGACGAAGTGTATTCAAAGAGAGAAATTAATGGGGATGAGTTGAAAAGTAAAATTAAGGAAGAACAAAAGTTCAACCTTCAACTACAGAAAAAGAACAAGGAATTGCAACAAGAGCTTGATACGCTAACCAGAGAACTGGAACAACTGCAGCAGGAGAATAAAGAAAAAAGGTTAGAGCAAGAACATAATATACAGAGGTCTCTGCAACAAGAAGAAACAGCCCATCTTCTTGAAGCACAGTTGAACGAGATGTCCCAACTCTTGGAAGCGGCGGAAACAGCTAAAAAAAAGGACCAGATTAGTCTTTTTGAAATGAAGGCAAATTTAATGCAACTAGAATCTGAGAACAACACCCTTGCCAACTCCGTAAAAACCACTCCTGAAACCTATCCTAGTGAGTTTTCCATGGATACTAGAGACGTTGCCTTACAGACTGAAGAAGTGGAGGTTAATTTGCTGGGAGAAACAGCAGATAGCCCTAAAATATCTGGTATGGTTGTGTGGTTCAATGTTCAAAAAGGCTATGGATTCATTAGAAGGCATGACAACCAAAGAGATGTCTTTGTCCATTGGACTGCTATCACAAGAAGTAACCCCATGAAGCTTTTGTTAAGTGTTGGAGAGGGAGAAAGTGTAGAATTCAATGTGGTGGATGGAATGAAGGGAACACAAGCATCCAATGTGACCGGCCCTGGAGGTTTACCGGTGAAAGGAAGTCGATTTGCTCAAAACCATCGAGGAATATGCAGATTTTGTCATCAGCCAAGAAGAAGAAAGGTTGGGGGAGAAGGAATATATGCAAAACGAAGGCAAGAGAGAGAGAGGGATGGCAAAAAATCCTTTCCCCATAATCCAGCCCAGACCAGACACCTTGTTTCATCCCACAACCAACCTTGTTCCAGTTGGAGACACCGAGACACCAGGCCCCAGGGTCAAGCTGTTGCAGATTTAGATACTAAAACTTTGACAAACTCAGACATTTCACTAGAAGAAAAAGATCATCAAAATGAAGTACATACTAACTTTGTCTTGACACAATATTCCAAAGCTCCAATGCATGGTCAAATTATTCAGGAACCCAATAGCATAGATTTAGAAGACCAATGTGGACACACCCAAAAAGAGCAAAGCAGGGAGGAAGCAAAAGAAGTAACTCTGAAATAAAAGCCCAAGAGAATGTCATCAGGAGGAGACAAGAGATCTTTGTAGTACCATTCCTTTCTAATTGGCCATCTGCTCAAAAGATTGAATTAGAGTGGCGAACTAATATGCTTCAACGAGTTATAAATGGATCTAATAATTTTATTATCATTTAGGATATATAAGCATTGTATGCATTATTAGTGGTGCACTGGCAAATTTTTTAGAAAAAAGTGATTTGTCAATGCACCAGGGGGAGAGTGTAGCCTCCATTTAGAGTGATGGGTACCTATATCATATGCAAGATATGATGTTTACAGGATCTTGTAAAATATTATTATTTATTTGTTCATAAATGTATTGTGGTCTTTTAGTTATAAGGAGAGCAGGATTGAATTAAAATATTTATTAATACAAGTTGTGGCCTGGAGGGTCTGAGAGGCCCCCTTGCCTAATTTAGGCAGTATTGAGGGGGTTAATCTTAGGAGTGTCCATCATGCGGTTAGCAGTGGGGTGATGTGAAGGTTTCCATGACAACCCATGAGAAGCTATAAATAGCACTGAGGCAAGGGGAGTGACAGTTAGTGGTGAGGTGACTGACTGAACAGGGAGAGACCTGTTGGCTCCCCTACATATGGTGAGGGGAAAGGGGGAGCAGTTCCTGAGGTAATGGCCTAAATGAGGGGACAGGCTCCCGCACTGCTAAAGCCTGCAGCTGCAACAGAGATATGTGAGGGAGCATCCACAGGAGGTGGACGTCAAATGTGTGAGGGGAGAGGATCAGCTTACAGCCCCCAATAGCTATTGGTGGGTATATTTGTGGAAGCAGCTGGAGAAAAGGTGCTGACTGGAAGAAATCTGGAGAGGTCAGTACCTGCCCCACTAATGAAAGCAGCCACTCACATCTTGTTATCTGCTGGTAAATTAGGACACAGCATCAACAAAGTAAATATATGTATATACCCCCTCAGCAAACCAAGTTCATAGATATATGAGTCACTAGTGTTAACAGACTTACTGCCCTTTGTCATTTATATAATTCTGTGACAGGATTGTTTAGTACATCAAGTCAGACTACCTCACAAATATTCGTAGGGAGATCAGGTAGCGCATTATAGTGAAGTTACCTCAGGAGAGGAAGTGGTACTAAGCACAGCTCCAGTCAAACCAACTCCCACATACTGAGCCCATACAGAGCTCTGCCTGATTACAGCTATAATAAGGGAACCTCCTATACTGTATCTGCACATACTAAGGAATGCACTGTGGAGAAATTAGCACTAAACTGCTATGACAGCTGTGGCACCTACGCTATAAAGGAGAAAGACATAGACGTCACACCTATTGATAAAGATATCTTCTTGTGAACACTTTAATATCCACCTATATATACTACAGTATATCCATTCCAACCTACATCTGAGGAACAGTGAGAACTTCGCTTTGGACACAGGACATTTTCTAACGACCATCCCTTCCAAACCTGGTTTGCACCTTTCAAGTCAACTCTACTGAAGGGGGTCCATAAAACAATTCCAAAAGCTAGTGGAGACTGATATTAGACATCTACTATTATATTTAAAGCAATATCGCAATACCATGGTATTGAAATATTAATAGAGTTATGTGTATAGTTATTAGGAAGGGCTGTGTGGAGTGATTAATTAGTTTGAGTCAATTAGCATACGGGAGTAAATTGTATACTCAGCAGGTACAAGGGGGAGGTTTCTGTTAAGAGTTGAAGGGTATCATATAACTAAGTAAGACGCTAAGGGGATCAAAGGATCCTATCAGGAGTTGTAAAGCCTACTTAATATAAAGTTCACCAATGTAGATTTATAGGTGTGGCCGTGTAAGATGAAAGCTAGAGGGGAATAACTATATTAATTTAGTTAAAGTATCTGAATTATTATTATTGTTGTACTATTCAATAACCTTGTATTACATGATACCATTATTAATCTTAGGTGAATCGCAGAGAAGAAGTGTTCCAGACAAATAAACTAGTATTTCTTTTAGTCATAATATTTATTTTGTGAGTAGTTCTAACATTATAAGAAAGTGTCTTGTTACTTAATGTGTTGGTGGGGGACGACCCAAGCCATCCCCTTGAGAATCATTATAAAATAAAGCTTGGGTGGAGGCACAATTTATTGACCCAGTAAGAAAAAGGGTTACACTGATTTAATTGATTGCGCAAACCAATACTGCCAAGCCATATCGGGAGTCCCACTGTTAGCCACAAGCAAACCTACATGATTCTTTTTGGTTAATAAACAGAGAGATAAACCTGTGACTTGTTATTTTTTTTCTACGACACTTTCATACCACAGTTTATTATCCTTCTTATAAGGAAATAGGGGTGCTCATCCCATTTATTTCTCCTCACATGCCTGTCTCTAGGATTCTGCTCATGCTGCTCCTGAAGCTGTGGAACACATTACCACATCCTATTATATTAGCCACCAGTCCCCTCAAAACTCAACTCTTAATTCAAGTCTATCAGCCAATGATGTATCTGTAATAGGTGCGCTGTGTGCGAGACACACAGACCCCCTGGTCCAGGATGGGCCCACACCACACACCCTGCACTGATATAATTATTCTTACCTGTCCGGAGTCCTGCGTCAGACAGCACTGCAGTACAGCAGCAATCACTGGGAAAACAGCACAGCGGCCATATTCTAGGTGTTTTGTGCATGCGCAATAAAGAAGTTTCGGGGTACATAGCACGGGTGCCATGTACCCAGAAACCTATGTATGTGCAGTATACCCTGCACAATGTCAGAGTCTACTGCGCTGCCAGAGAGGAGGGGGCCCGCACAAAGCCTGGACATGGGCCCCCTCCTCTCTTAAAGCATCTCTGCTATCAGTTCTCCTAACTCTTCTGCCTTTGCAGCTATCTCTACTGCCCATTGAGTGATACCCTATTTCATACCTGCCAACTCTCCCTCATTGTCAGGTAGACTCCCTGAAATAGCAGCAATCTCCCTGTCTCCCTGAAGAGTCTACCAATCTCCCTCATTTCACCTTACCCCCATTATGACACTGTTCTATAAAAGAAAAAACAGAGATATATACATTAAAATTGGATCATTAGTATTATTTCCCTGCATTGGTTATAGGGCACAATGATCTCTATGGTTACATGTATTTTCTGAGAAGTATCAGTGTGTTTTCATCAACAAGTAGATCTTACTTACTGCTTTGGGACTCATTTACATGTGGTTGTAAATCAATTTTATGACACACCTCTCAGATGTAGCAGTACACGCCCACTTTACCGCCGCACTCATAGGTGCTGCTTTCACAATCTCCCTGAAATGTTTTTTCAAAAGTAGGCAAGTATGCCTTATTTGTGTCGGCCCTTCTCTCTAGATGTCAATGTTTCACACAAGTGGGGAGATTGTTAGATATTGTGTATGTGCCACAGCCACAAGGTGCACGCGTGCACGATTGATTAGCGATCACGCACACAGAGAAGAATCCATTGCACACTGAGTGACAGGTAGTCAGCGTTTGGGGGGTGGTATCGGCGGGTTGCTAGGCAAACGGTGTGTCAGGACCGCTTAAACTCCATTTCCTCATGGACGTGCATAAATTAGCCATTGCGATCTCCTTCGCAGCATGAGAGCCCTCTGTATGTCAGGAAAGCCACAGTGCTTGAGGTAGGTCAGACTTCAAACCGTTTGTGGCATTTTACAAATTAATAAAAATATTAATAATACATTGAAATATTAGAGAATACCCAAAAGTTGCAAACTAACCTACCAGTATGTTTTTGAAGAACATACAAACACACAGATAGCGTATTGGTTGGGGAGTCAAACTTTGACCTCAGTGCTGTGAGACAGAAATGCTAACCACTGTACCACTGTGCTGTCACTGTGTAGTGAACACATGGCCTGATTCAGACCCGGACGCTATTTGCAGATGATCGTTCCAAAAAAGGGACCGGCCATTTAAATTGAGCGTTCGCTCTTTGCGGTTTGTTGACGCCTCTATGTCTGAGCGAGCGAACAAAAAATGCGCTCGCTATTTTGTAAAGACGTCCCTTTGCCGTTCGCATCACACGTCATCTCTGGTATTTATTAGATTAATCGGGAACGTCGAAAGGCATCTGAACTGCTCGCAGTGCTTGTGGTAGCTTTTTCCTACCGCTATCACTGCGAACAGTTCAGGTTAAAAGACAACCAAGTGACGTGGTTGATGACGCTCCTTTACTAATTATGCACTCCCATTAAACGCCCTTTTGACCGTTAGGCACGCCTGGGTTCGGATCTCCACCCCCCCCCGTTTTCAAGCACCTTCTCCTGTTACCACCCACAAACGGTACATTCTGTCAATCAAATTAGCAGCCCCTCGCTGTTTTGCGAGCACACGATTTCCGACCGCAATGACTGGTTTGCGCATGCACATTATGACCCATATGCATGCGCAGTTGTGTGAACATCGCTCAGAGCGAACGAGCGGCCGCTTACGAGCGGCTCTGAATCAGGCCCACAATGTCCAGTTTAACACACATGTACGTATGTATGTTTTTTACTCGTACATATTTTTCTGCCTACGTTTGATGCCCAAATGTGTCCAGCTCTAAATGAGGCCTGTTATTTTGTGAAAGTTGCCCTCCTGGAATTTATTATTTTTATTCCTTTACCAAATATTTTGTAAATATCCCATTTTAGTAATGCTCAAACTCTGATTCAAGTATCTATTATTTCATAGTTGATTAAACGGGACTTTAAACACCCAAAATGTATTTCAAATGTGCACCACGATAGCACTGCGATTACACATGCAAACAGGAATCCATCGCAGAGTGAGTGACAGGCCGTGAGCATTTGGGGGCGGTGATGAGGGAGTGGTTGGAGAAATGCAGGTGTCTGTCCCTTTCTACGCTGTTGCATGGGCGTGTATAAATTAGCCAGTGTGATTGTATACGCAGCCTGAGTACTCACTGCGTGCGACGAGACCTGCAATTTCTGCGACGGGTCAGACCTGCTGTTATTATGTGTGACGGGCTGATGGTACCGATGTGTACGCAGGACTGCAAAGTATTATGGATGTAAGAAGGCAGTAGTGGGCGTCTCTATGCTGGCTGAGGGGTGGCAGAGATTAGCATATTTTCGCAGCTGCATTGCGTGCAATTACACAGCTGCGATCGCAATTGCGATCCGTGCTGAATCAGGCCCTAAGCAGCATCTAAAAGCAGGTGTTGCCAACCTCACAAAAGCACTGAATGAAAAGATTAAGCTCTGCTGATGTAACCTCAAAGGAATGTTCCAGACCAATGCAATTCATTTATATAATTTATTCCGTAAAATCACATTTCAACAGGTATTCTCACAACCTTACTAAATATATTAAACGAAATATATTAATTAAACTAATATTTGAATTTCTATAATTTGACAATTTGTTGGCTACACAGTATCCAGTGTTATAACACAAGGAGTGCTCTGATTAAACCTGTATGTAGCACACAGTGAATGATTAATTAGTGTTACTTTGCAGAGCTCAAATGAGTCCTCATTTATACCCCTTTCACATCACTTAGGGGCCTATTCATGATGTTAATTATCGGGGTCTGAACAAAAATTCTAATTCGCCGTGGCCACCGGAGCAATTCAGCATTATTCAGGCGCGGTGGCAGCTGCCTCCGCGAGCGGCTTCACTGCTCCTTTTCTGAGCAGTGAATCTTTTCACTGCTCCTCTCGGAGCAGTGACGGCGGTGCGCATGCGCGACCTACAGGTCACGCATGCGCACAAGAGCCCCGACGTCCGGCGGAAGGAGCCAGACAGGAGCGGAGGGATCCAAAAGGATCCCTTCTCACAACCCGGTCCTACTTCCCATAGGGAAGTGCGGGTTGCGAACCCCAAGCGGGGGTATTCGCCATCTGAAGATGGCGAATGCCTCCCAGTCAAGCTCCAAAAATATAGTATTTTCGGAGCTTGATGAATTCTGTCCCCATACTAGTGTATGGGGACAGCGGGTCATTCCGCAAACAGAAGGAAGGTAGGAGATATCTGTGATATCTCCTGCTTCACCTTCTTAATGAATGGCCCGAATACTTAATTGCCACAATTGCAGGTGAAAATGTGCTTTTTCACCTGCTTTTGTGACAATTAAGTGATGATGAATAGGCCCCTAAGCCTGTTCGCACTCAGGATTTTGTTTATGTGTCCATCCCCGGAGCGACCCGACGCCCGGCTTATTGCCTGGTTAATTACGTCACTGCCATCACGTGCTGATCCGGCGCTTGGAGATGAGATCATCAGTAAACACCGGCTCTTCCTATGCAGTGAACGGGACTCAGGTCGCATCGATCCAGGTTACCCCTTCACACTGCATTGCGAGCCAAGTTGAACCCATGGTCAACCCTACTCGTTACACCTGGCCCTTTCACACTGCACAGAAACCCGGCTTGCTGCACATTCATGTGCAATAACCCGGGTTATAGCAGCAAGTGTGTGATACCCTGCAGAGAAGCATGTCTGTTAATGTGTACACCATTGACTCAGTATTGGGGTGGGACTGCAATGAAAGCTAGCTGCATGTATGCAGCCTTATTTTGATATATTGGGGAAAATATATTGGTGTCAGTGAGGTGGAGGATGCGGGAGCCGGCGCATGAGAGAAGGTGCTGGAACACCATGCGCCCGGCTGGACAGCGTCCCGCGGCCCCGGCGGAGAGATCCGGGTACTGAGGACCGGACAGTTGAGACTCACCGTTGGAGAGGGCGGTTGGCGGCTGCAGCTGGCGGAGAAGGAGGGCTGAAGCGGAGCTCTCGGTCGGAGTCCCCGGAGAGTGGTGATAGCTATTAACAGAGCCTAGTCGGCCATTTCGGAGGCGGAGCTTAACTAAGTGACTCGCCCCTGTTGATGATAAGGGGTCGGAGGCGGAGTCATTTTTGAAGTTACAGCTTTGGACTAGTGACAGGGGCGGACCGAGGGGAGTGTCTCATTAAGGAGAGATGGAGCCTTGATTCAAGCATAGGAAAAGAGGGAGGTTCCTGTCTTTCTGTGAATGACAGCAGGAGCTGTCATTGCTAAAGTTGCTGAATCGCTGCCATAGGAAAAGAGTGAAGAGAAACTCTGTGAGTACTACTGGAAGATTTCCTTTACTTTCATGCTGCACCATTAACTAGTTCATACACTTGCAACGACTAGGGCAGCATTTAGTATATTAAATGCTCTAAAAGAATAGAGACTGGAGAATAGCTATTTAGGGAAAACAAGCTAAAGTTCTTCTAGCGTGACAGAGACAGTTTATTAAATTCTTCGCCTATTTCACACGATAGAAGTCTTGCAGTTCACAAAACGCTGGAGTAGATAGTCATTAAACGAAGTCAGGATATCATTCGTATTGAGGGTAGCCAGCTTCTCATAAATTGGAAGACAGACGACACGGCGTACCCCATTCTTTGCAGCAGAGAACTGTTTACAGCGCAGCGCAGATAACAGCTAACTGCAGTCCGTACACATAACAATTAATTGTTTTGATTGTATCCAGACAGCTTATAGGGAAGTAATTATTAAAAGTCCGGATACCGGGAACTGAAGGATAGAACAGTAAATTCCCAGTAATTTGGAAGGATTTAGTAACATAAGTTGAGCTCAGGATCGCTAAATACTGTTTGTTCCAACAAACTATTTGTTACACCTAATGTGCACCATCGACAGTAACTTGGCCAAGAATTGTAGACTTTAAAGGGAAATTAACTTAGTCCGGACTAAAGTTTAGAGTTGAATGATAAGATTGAGTTAAAGATATCCATTGTTATTCTTACTAATAGATAGTTGGAAAAGTAAATGTGAAAATTTAAATATATTTATTAAATAAGTATCGTTATTATGAAATGTATTGTCAATTGTTAAATCTGTCAGGTAATAATTACCTTTTCACTTATAGCTCCAGTTCCGGAGTTCCAGTCTAATAAACGTGATTATTGTAAGAGTATTACCTTATTTGTGTGTATATTGTTGGAAGTGTAAAGTGATATTTACAGTGTTAGAGAATTATAAGCAATTCACTTCTCTGCCCAGAAGAAGAGATTAGTACAACCCTCGGTGAGTGACAAAAATTGCCGTCCGCGAACAGGATTAGCTGAACAGAAGGTGAAGGAAAAGCTTAATACAGCATGTCGATAGGGGATTCATCAAACGTGCGTCCAGCCATGGCTAATATTAACCCCATTACATTGCCCTATTATTTTGGGGCCCCATGGCTCCCCACGTTCTCGGGAGATATAGGCGGGATAAATTTGAATGTATATAGAGAATTTAAAACTAAGATTCAGTCTATGTTCCGCCTGTATCCACTATCTGAGCAGCAGAAAGTAGAGATCGTAATCGGTCAACTTAAAGGATCAGCATTAAGGGAGGTGACCTCTTGGCCTCCAGAATAAAAAGATACTGTAGATAAAATATTTCAAAGATTAGCATCAACATTTGATGTTAATACAATAGCGGAGTTAAAGTCTCGGTTCTATGCTCGAAAACAACAGCCCAGAGAATCACTTCGAGACTTTGCGTTAAGTCTACAAGAAGCTTTACGATCTATTCACAAAATTGACGATACTGAAATGAGAAGAGTAAACGAAACGCTAGTAAATCAGTTTATAGAAGGGACCAGCTGTGAAACTGTTAGAGCTCAGTTACGTCTCTTGCAGATGCAAATGCCTAATAGTGAATTTCTGGATTTCAAGGAAGCAGCCATTAAGATGGTCGGCCATACTCACGTTAAAGAAACATCTTTCCCTGAAATGCCGGGATACCAAGAACGAAACTTCGATTCTGCAACTAATTATTCTACTTCAGGAGACTTATCCCAGATAAAAAATGCTATAGTCCAAAGCGCACAGACTCAAGCACCAGACCCTATTAATGCACTAAAGGGACAGATGGAGGAACTTACCTTGGGCGTGACTGAAATTAGTAAAGGACTACAGAAGTTAATCCAACGTCAACCTCAAGAGCGATTTGAATCCAGCTGGCGAACAGAGAGACGTAGATCTCAGAATGACTGGTGGGAACCACCTCAAGGGAGAGGGCGGAGACCAACTGACCGCTTTGATTCGCAGGGAAGGCCTATTTGTCGGAGATGTAACCGAAGTGGCCATGTGGAGCGGGTGTGTAACCGAGAGACTTTAAACGCCAGCACCCCGAGGCCGGAGACCACTCCTCGGGGAGAACAGATGGAATAGGTCCACGTCAAGAAGATTGGTGGCCCCGCTATGTGGGACAATGCCCCGTTATCAGGATTCAAATTGATGGGGTCGAAGTACCTGCCACCCTTGACACCGGATCTCAAGTAACAACCATTCAATTGAAGACCTTTCAACAACTGTGGAGTGAGAAAGAAATAATTGCCCCACCACCTGCTTGGATACAACTAATGGCCAGCAATGGGATGAGCATTTCCTACCAAGGCTACTGTGAAGCCAACATCAAAATTGGAAAAATTAACCTATCACGTCAAGGTTGTATTATCACAAAAGTAAATGATAATACTATGCCTCCTATTATAATCGGGATGAACGTGCTACAAAATTGTCTAGAAGAACTAATCACTGCCCTGACAACAGAGCTATCCAATGCATCCCCTGTGGTTCGACAGGCTATGCAAAAGACCATTAAAGTCCTTAAAAATCAGCAGCAGTTCGTCAGTCCCACAGGGGACGTTGGAAAAGTAAGAATTACGGACTGACGGCCGGTGATCTTACATCCGAATACAGAAACCATAGTTTGGGGAAAAGCTCGTTGTGGTCCTCAAGGAAGAAGTTATTATGCTTTAGTGGAACCTTGTATGATTTCTACCAGAAATTATGTGGTAGTAGCCCGTGCACTAGTCACTGTGGAAAAAGGGAGAGTTCCGATGAGGATTCTCAATCCTCATGACTATACAGTAAAGTTATACCGTAACCATCCAGTGGCAAAATTGACCTGGACTACCTTTCAAGATGTAATTGACCCCGTTCCCGACACAATTCAAATGAGCATAACAGCTGAGAAGAATCAAGGAAGTGAAAAAGAGCTTGCATGGTGGGAAGAGATAGAAGTTGGAGACCATGACACAATGGAGGAACTGAAACAAGGTGTTTTGCGGGTAGTGAAGGAGAATTCCGCTACCTTCAGCAAGAATCCATCTGATTTTGGGAAAGTCGTCCATATCCAACATCAGATTCCGACGGGAGACGCCCCTCCCATTAGGGAGCGACACAGACCTCTGGCCCCAGCATTGTATCAGCCGGTCCGTCAAATGTTAGAGGAAATGAAGGCCACGGAAGTTATACGAGAAAGTCATAGCCCATGGGCAGCACCTATGGTCCTTGTGAAAAAGAAAGATGGAAGTCTACGTTTTTGTGTAGATTACCGGAAATTGAATCAAATTACCAATAAAGATGCCTGTCCATTGCCTAGAATAGAGGAGTCTTTAACAGCACTGAAATCAGCAACTTACTTCTCGACACTTGATTTAACAAGCGGATACTGGCAGATCCCAATGGCACCTGGAGATAGGGAAAAAACAGCATTCATTACTCCAATGGGATTGTATGAGTTTGATCGGATGCCCTTTGGTCTATGTAATGCCCCGGGAACTTTTCAAAGACTGATGGATCACTGTTTGGGCCATAAAAATTTTGAAATGGTATTATTATACTTAGACGACATAATTATCTACTCAAAGACCTACCATGAACACCTACAGCACCTCCGGGAGGTTTTCGTTAGGCTGGCAGAATATGGCCTCAAAGTAAAACCCTCCAAATGTCATCTCTTGAAGACCAGTGTACAATACCTGGGGCATATTGTGAGCGAGGAAGGAGTTACCCCGGATCCAGAGAAAATTGCAGCCGTTCGAGATTGGCCAGTTCCAAGGACTCTTAAAGAAGTACACAGATTCTTGGGGTTTGTCGGATATTATAGGAGATTTGTGAAGAAGTTCGCTGAGATTGCAGCCCCTCTGCATGAGCTACTTCGTGGAATTCCTAATGCCAAGCACAACAAGAATGCGCCAGTAGTATGGACAGAAGTGCAGCAGGTTGCATTTGATCAGTTAAAACATCTGTTGACTAAAGCACCGGTATTGGCATACCCTGATTATAGTCATCCTTTCCTTCTCCACACCGATGCCAGTAATCAGGGATTAGGAGCTGTTCTGTCCCAGATGCAAAATGGGCAAGAGCGTGTCATCGCTTACGCCAGTAGGAGCTTAAAAAGGACTGAACGTAATGACGCCAATTATAGCGCTTTTAAGCTAGAATTTCTGGCTTTGGTTTGGGCCGTCACCGAGAAATTTAAAAATTACTTGGTGGCCACCCCTTTTATAGCTTTTACAGATAACAACCCACTGTCTCATCTGCCAACTGCCCATCTGGGAGCATTGGAACAACGGTGGTCATCTCGATTGGCTAACTACCAGTTTACCATCAAATATAGAAGTGGGCGAAGTAATCTTAATGCGGACGCTTTGTCACGGCTGCCCCATGGGGGCGAAAGAGAAGAAGGAGAAGATCAATGGGAGGAAGTGGAGATGCCAGCCTTCTATGCATTATTCACCCATCAACAATCAGTGTCAGCAAAAGTTAAGTCTCCATCTAAAGTTAAATTTCAAGGAATTACCAAAGAAGAACCTCTTGTGGAGTGGAGGCAACTTCAGGAAGAGAGTCCACTACTTTCTCAGCTGAAGACTCTCTTACTCTCTAGAAAGATTTTAACAAAACAAGAAAGACAGGACACAGATCCGGAACTTATGAAGCTCTGGAGACAGAGAGAGCGCCTTGGGATTCAAAGAGGTCTCTTAGTTCGCCATAGTGTCAACCCCAAAACACACTGTCCTATCACTCAGATTATCATACCTCGTGAAAAGACCCATTTTCTTCTGCAAGCATATCATGATCAGTCAGGTCATTTCGGTACCCAAAAATTGGAAGCCCACCTACGTAAGCGGTACTTCTGGATTGGCATGCGTGAGGATATCGAGAGATGGTGTAAAAATTGTCTCAAGTGTGCCATTTGAAAGCAGTCACAGATTAACCAGAAAGCGCCATTACACCCCATCGTCAGCAGTCATCCTCTGGAACTAGTATGCATTGATCATGTGAAATTAGAGACCAGTAGAACCGGATACCAGTATGCACTAACAATGATAGATCACTTTTCCAAATTTGCAGTGGCTCTCCCTATTCGAGATTTATCAGCCAAAACAACAGCTGAGATATTTTGGAGGGCATTCGTGCGCCCCTATGGATATCCGGAAAACATATTAACGGATCAGGGACCTGCATTCGAGTCAAAATTATTCAAAGAATTGTGTGACTTATACGGATGTAGAAAACTGAGGACTACTGCCTACTATCCACAGTGCAATGGTTTATGTGAGAGGATGAATCAATCCTTGATAAAGATGCTGAGAGTTATACCATCACCGGAACGACAGGAATGGCCTACGCTACTGACAGAGATCACTTTTCTTTATAATAATACAGAGCACAGTTCAACTGGATATACACCTTTCTATCTACTTTTCGGACGGGAGGGTAAATTACCAGTGGATGTAAAATTGGAAGTACCTCAAGAGGCTGCTCAGGAAATAATTCCACAGACTGACTGGGTAAAAGAACACAGACGAAGATTGAAAGCAGCGCAAACTATAGTCAGCCAAAGAATGGACAAAGTCCGACAAAGACAAGCTGAGCATTACAATGAAACCGCTTTAGCTACACCTTTAGCTATAGGTGATAGAGTCTGGAAGAGAAACAATCAGCGATGTAGTAAACTAGATAGTCATTGGGAAAAGACTCCGTACATTGTTACTGAGGTACCAAGTGTCACGACCAGGGGTGACAGGCTGCTGAGATCGCGGCGCTTACCGCTCCGGGCGCTGTGGCATGGTGTTTCCAGCAGAGGTGCAGGTTCCTGGAGAATAGCGCTGGGTGCTGTGAGTCTCCGCAGACCAAGGGCTTCCATCTGGAGGCAGGTGAGAGGGGCTGAGACTGGCAGAGCTTCCATGCTGTGACCACTGGGCGCGGCCATCTTGGATTTGGGTCACATGTCTTTTCTGGCCAATCAGGTTCAGTCTGGGCTGGGGAGGCTAGCAACCAATCCTGCACTACCTGAGGGTACTAAAGGGCTGTCCAGAGGCTCTTTAGTTGCCAGTGCAACGTCTATCACAGCGTATGCTGTGAGCTAGTTCTCTGTGCTCCTTTGCTCCTGTGCTCCTTTGCTCATTTAAAGTGTCAGTACCAGTGTGTTTCTGCAGACTCCCCTCTCAGCCTTGGTGCAGTTTGCTCCTGTTACTACCTGTCTCCTGATCCCGTCTACCTGCTATACCCAGCCTACCCCGGGTCTCTAAGTTCCGCCAGTGTCTCGCAGCCTGGTTCTGATCCCGTCGCGTGCCACTGCTTCATGAGTCATACTCCCCTAAAGCCGGCTGCCTTCAAGTACCAGCAAACAAGTCCTCATTCCTCATCCGACTCCACTCAGGGTCCAAGCGCACGCCAAGCCGTGACAGTTTGCACTGGCCAGATGGATTCGGCCAGTGGACAGGATCTGAGGGCCGACTTGCTCCAGGGTATCGCCAGTCGCCTAGAGGGACTAGAGGCGTCTCAGCGCCAAATGGCTCAGTTCCTGCAGGAAATGTCTCTTCGTCAGGATACGCTGCAAGCTTCCCTGGTTACTGTTAATTTGCCTGCCGCCACCAACCAGCCAGCAGCTCCAGCTGTCCCTGTTCCACCTGCACCATCTCATTTGCACCTTCCAACTCCCAAGTTGTGCCGAGGGTTTCTCAACCAGTGTGACGTCCACTTCACACTACAGCCTGCGAACTTTCCATCTCCAAAATCCAAAGTGGCATATGTAGTGTCTCTACTGACCGGTTCTGCCCTGGACTGTGTTTCGCCTCTCTGGGAGAGGTCCGACCCGTTACTAGACAACTACTCTGGATTCCTCACGTCCTTCTGGAGGATTTTCGACGAGCCCGGCAGAACAACCTCCGCGGCGACGGAAATCCTGCGACTTCGCCAAGGGAACCGACCAGTCAGTCAGTATATCATTCAATTTCAAACGCTGGCTTCGGAACTAAAATGGAATGAAGAAGCCCTGACTTCCACCTTTTGGAATGGATTGACAGATCGCATAAAAGATGACCTCGCCACTCGTGATCCGCCGGCTACCCTCAATGAGCTTATCTCCCTTTGCAATAAAGTGGATTTGCGGTACAGAGAATGCCAGAGTGAAAAAACTAGGGGAGATCGCTTTAGGTTCCGGCCGACCACTACTCCAACCCTCCCTCCGTCTGAACCTGCGGGTGACGAACCCATGCAGATTAACCGGGCCCGCCTCACGGTAGAAGAACGGCAAAGACGCTGACGAGAAAATCTATGCATATACTGCGGGGAGACCGGTCATATGGTTGCAGCCTGCCCACGTCATCCGGGAAACTCCCGATCCTAATCTGTGCCGGAGACACCAGGTTAGGAGTGATGTCTCCGTCTCCGTCAAAAATTGAATCTACCCTCTCCATTACTTTTGAGATCTCCACTGGTTCTAAAACTGTTCTTTCTCTCCTCGATTCAGGGGCCGCTGAAAATTTTATCACCGCTGAACTTGTCCAGAGGCTCCGGCTTCCTGTCTCCTCTCTCGACCACACCATCACTCTATCTGCTGTAGATGGCACTCAGATTACCAACGGAATCGTCTCTCAATGTACCCTTCCTGTGCCAGTTTGTATCGGAGCTCTCCACACTGAAACTATCCGATTCCTAGTAATTCCCAAAGCCTCCCATGAGGTCATCCTTGGATACCCCTGGTTACGCAAGCACTCCCCCAATATTGACTGGGGCATCATGCAGATCTTGTCCTGGGGAGAGACTTGTCAAGTATCCTGCCTTCCTCAAATCAAACCCGTCAAAGGTAGTTACATTGCAACCACTACTCCAATTCCCTACCAGTATCGCTCCTTCTCCGATGTCTTCTGTAAGACCAGAGCCGATATTCTGCCTCCTCATCGGGAGTGGGACTGTCCTATTGAGTTGATTCCTGGCAAAACTCCTCCGCGAGGTCGTACTTACCCACTCTCACTACCCGAGACTGAAGCCATGTCAGCATACATCCAGGAGAACCTGCAAAAGGGGTTCATTCGACCATCCTCCTCACCGGCAGGGGCAGGATTCTTTTTTGTGTCTAAGAAGGATGGAGGCCTGTGTCCTTGCATCGATTACAGGGGCTTAAACGATATAACCATCAAAAATCGCTACCCGATACCCCTCATTACTGAACTTTTCGATCGAGTAAAAGGTGCTACTATTTTTACCAAGCTGGATTTAAGAGGGGCCTACAATCTCATTAGGATACGAGCCGGGGATGAATGGAAAACAGCATTCAATACTCGAGACGGGCATTTTGAATACCTGGTAATGCCTTTTTGTCTCTGTAACGCTCCTGCTGTGTTCCAAAACTTTGTGAATGAGATCTTTCGGGACTTATTATATATCTCTGTGGTAGTATACCTCGACGATATTCTGATATTCTCCTCCAACATTGTCAGACATCGATCCCAAGTCAAGGAGGTGTTAACTCGCCTACGAAAGAACCACCTGTACTGCAAAGCTGAAAAATGCGTATTTGAAGTTCCCTCAGTTCCCTTTTTAGGTTACATTGTTTCAGGTGCCGGCCTTGAAATGGATCCCCAGAAAGTTCAGGCAATATTGGATTGGTCTCGTCCGAATTCTTTGAAGGCAGTACAAAGATTTTTGGGCTTCGCAAAATATTATCGAAGGTTTATCAAAGGATTTTCCACTATCATGGCACCCATTTCCGCCCTAACTTGCAAGGGGACAAATCCATCCCGATGGCCTCCAGAGGCTGAAACTGCCTTTCAACTCTTAAAGCAAGCCTTCATCTCCGCCCCCGTGCTGAGACAACCCAACATTAACTACCCATTCTTTCTTGAGGTAGACGCCTCTTCTGAAGCGGTAGCGGCAGTACTATCCCAGAAACTTGAGGATAGCAAGTTTTATCCCTGTGGCTTCTTCTCAAAGACATTTTCCCAAGCAGAAAAGAATTATCCCATTGGAGAGCAGGAATTATTGGCTGTGAAACTAGCTTTTGAAGAGTGGCGTTATCTTCTTGAGGGCGCAATGTATCCCATCACCGTTTATACAGATCATCGGAATCTCCTTTACCTAAAAAATATTCAGTGCCTGAGTTCCCGCCTGGCTCGATGGTCAATATTTTCTTCTCATTTCAATTTTACTTTAACTTTTCGCCCAGGCTCACTAAATCAAAAAGCAGATGCCCTCTCTCTATCACTCTCCTCCGACGCATCTTCCGAAAGTCATAAGGAAACTCCAGTTCTAGACTCCAGAGTATTCACTACCACTTGCATTCAACCTCCTCCCGGGAAGACATTTGTGGCCTCAGATATACGCAAGCAGCTTTTGAAGTGGGCTCATACCTCTCATTTTGCCGGACACCCGGGCATACGCAAGACCTTGGAATTCCTGCAACGATCATACTGGTGGCCTGCTATGAAGTCGGAAATTGAAGCTTTTATTGCCTCCTGTCCACAGTGTGCTCAACATAAAACATCCAGACAGGTTCCTGACGGCACACTCCTTCCTCTGTCAGTACCAACCCATCCTTGGACACACCTTTCCATGGACTTTGTAACGGATCTACCTGTTTCTAATGGGTTTACCACCATCTGGGTAATAGTGGATCGTTTCTCCAAAATGGTTCATTTCGTTCCCCTCAAGAAGTTGCCGTCTGCTCCAGAGTTGGCTCAGTTATTCGTTGACAACATCTTCCGTCTCCATGGACTTCCAACTGAGATTGTTTCTGATAGAGGGGTACAGTTCGTAGCCAGATTTTGGAGAGCTATATGTTCTATCTTTCAAATCAAACTGAATTTTTCAACAGCTTACCATCCTCAGTCTAACGGGTCTACAGAGAGGGTCAATCAAGACCTTGAGACTTTCTTAAGAATTCACATGTCTTCATCACAAGACAACTGGGCGGACACCTTACCCTGGGCCGAATTTGCCCATAACAGCTCCTATCATTCATCTACGGGGCAAACCCCATTCTTTGTAGTTTTTGGACTGTATCCCAGAGTACCAGAGTTTCAAGAATTGCCAGTCTTCGATGTACCAGCAGTGACCTCCACCCTACAGAAATTGTCTCAGATTTGGACTCAGGTCCATTCCTCCTTACAAAAAGCCTCTCTTCGATATAAATTAACAGCGGACAAAAAAAGGAGAGCGGTGCACAACCTAAAAACAGGTGACATAGTATGGCTATCCACTCGGAATCTTCGCCTTAAAGTGCCGTCTATGAAATTTGCTCCTCGTTTCATCGGTCCTTTTCCCATCGTTCAAGTGATCAATCCAGTAGCCTATAAATTAAAACTTCCGTCCTACCTCAAAATACCAAATTCCTTTCATATTTCCCTGCTGAAACCTCTCATCCTGAATCGCTTTTGCAAGACTCTGCCACGCTCCCCCAAAGTCTTGACTGAGCGGGGTGTAGAGTTCGAGATCAAACAGGTCCTGGACTCTCGTTTTCGTTATGGGCAACTCCAATATCTACTGGATTGGAAAGGTTACGGTCCCGAAGAACGTTGCTGGGTGAAAGCTGAGGATGTCTACGCTCTTCGCCTAGTGCTTAAGTTTCACTCTGAGAATCCTGGTAAACCCAAGAAGTGTCCAGAGGCCACTCCTAAAGGAGGGGGTACTGTCATGACCAGGGGTGACAGGCTGCTGAGATCGCGGCGCTTACCGCTCCGGGCGCTGTGGGCATGGTGTTTCCAGCAGAGGTGCAGGTTCCTGGAGAATAGCGCTGGGTGCTGTGAGTCTCCGCAGACCAAGGGCTTCCATCTGGAGGCAGGTGAGAGGGGCTGAGACTGGCAGAGCTTCCATGCTGTGACCACTGGGCGCGGCCATCTTGGATTTGGGTCACATGTCTTTTCTGGCCAATCAGGTTCAGTCTGGGCTGGGGAGGCTAGCAACCAATCCTGCACTACCTGAGGGTACTAAAGGGCTGTCCAGAGGCTCTTTAGTTGCCAGTGCAATGTCTATCACAGCGTATGCTGTGAGCTAGTTCTCTGTGCTCCTTTGCTCATTTAAAGTGTCAGTACCAGTGTGTTTCTGCAGACTCCCCTCTCAGCCTTGGTGCAGTTTGCTCCTGTTACTACCTGTCTCCTGATCCCGTCTACCTGCTATACCCAGCCTACCCCGGGTCTCTAAGTTCCGCCAGTGTCTCGCAGCCTGGTTCTGATCCCGTCGCGTGCCACTGCTTCATGAGTCATACTCCCCTAAGGCCGGCTGCCTTCAAGTACCAGCAAACAAGTCCTCATTCCTCATCCGACTCCACTCCGGGTCCAAGCGCATGCCAAGCCGTGACACCAAGACCTGATATTGCTGTTTACCGAATTTCCAAGAATGATGGACGTTACTCCCTGGTTGTCCATCGAAATCAACTCAAGAAGTGCATTCATTTGGCCCCTTTACATGACGCTGAGAGAGACAATGAGGCAGAGAGGTTGGGTTTAAAAATAGCACAAGCCCTTGATGATACCTTAATTAGTCCTATGCATATGTTATGGCCGGTCGTGGGAGATATCCAAAATTCTGTTAGTCAGGAATTTACTCCCATGTCAGATGTTTCCGAATACGATGTGTCAGAAATAGAGAGTCATGTTATCTCAGAGCCTACATCTGTGATGAGAAGGTCGGAACGAAGTACAAAAGGAGTTCTGCCTCTCAGATACAGATGCTAAAAAATTCCTACTTTTGATGGTAACATTCTGATACAAATTGTATGATATGATTACATGTATTCCTTGTAAATATGTTTCATGGAAAATATGTTAACAGAATACCTTTAATGTACTTTAAATGTTTATTGTTGCATGAGGACAAGCAACATTCAAGCGAGGAAGTATGTGATACCCTGCAGAGAAGCATGTCTGTTAATGTGTACACCATTGACTCAGTATTGGGGTGGGACTGCAATGAAAGCTAGCTGCATGTATGCAGCCTTATTTTGATATATTGGGGAAAATATATTGGTGTCAGTGAGGTGGAGGATGCGGGAACCGGTGCATGAGAGAAGGTGCTGGAACACCATGCGCCCGGCTGGACAGCGTCCCGCGGCCCCGGCGGAGAGATCCGGGTACTGAGGACCGGACAGTTGAGACTCACCGTTGGAGAGGGCGGTTGGCGGCTGCAGCTGGCGGAGAAGGAGGGCTGAAGCGGAGCTCTCGGTCGGAGTCCCCGGAGAGTGGTGATAGCTATTAACGGAGCCTAGTCGGCCATTTCGGAGGCGGAGCTTAACTAAGTGACTCGCCCCTATTGATGATAAGGGGTCGGAGGCGGAGTCATTTTTGAAGTTACAGCTTTGGACTAGTGACAGGGGCGGACCGAGGGGAGTGTCTCAGTAAGGAGAGATGGAGCCTTGATTCAAGCATAGGAAAAGAGGGAGGTTCCTGTCTTTCTGTGAATGACAGCAGGAGCTGTCATTGCTAAAGTTGCTGAATCGCTGCCATAGGAAAAGAGTGAAGAGAAACTCTGTGAGTACTACTGGAAGATTTCCTTTACTTTCATGCTGCACCATTAACTAGTTCATACACTTGCAACGACTAGGGCAGCATTTAGTATATTAAATGCTCTAAAAGAATAGAGACTGGAGAATAGCTATTTAGGGAAAACAAGCTAAAGTTCTTCTAGCGTGACAGAGACAGTTTATTAAATTCTTCGCCTATTTCACACGATAGAAGTCTTGCAGTTCACAAAACGCTGGAGTAGATAGTCATTAAACGAAGTCAGGATATCATTCGTATTGAGGGTAGCCAGCTTCTCATAAATTGGAAGACAGACGACACGGCGTACCCCATTCTTTGCAGCAGAGAACTGTTTACAGCGCAGCGCAGATAACAGCTAACTGCAGTCCGTACACATAACAATTAATTGTTTTGATTGTATCCAGACAGCTTATAGGGAAGTAATTATTAAAAGTCCGGATACCGGGAACTGAAGGATAGAACAGTAAATTCCCAGTAATTTGGAAGGATTTAGTAACATAAGTTGAGCTCAGGATCGCTAAATACTGTTTGTTCCAACAAACTATTTGTTACACCTAATGTGCACCATCGACAGTAACTTGGCCAAGAATTGTAGACTTTAAAGGGAAATTAACTTAGTCCGGACTAAAGTTTAGAGTTGAATGATAAGATTGAGTTAAAGATATCCATTGTTATTCTTACTAATAGATAGTTGGAAAAGTAAATGTGAAAATGTAAATATATTTATTAAATAAGTATCGTTATTATGAAATGTATTGTCAATTGTTAAATCTGTCAGGTAATAATTACCTTTTCACTTATAGCTCCAGTTCCGGAGTTCCAGTCTAATAAACGTGATTATTGTAAGAGTGTTACCTTATTTGTGTGTATATTGTTGGAAGTGTAAAGTGATATTTACAGTGTTAGAGAATTATAAGCAATTCACCTCTCTGCCCAGAAGAAGAGATTAGTACAACCCTCGGTGAGTGACAAGTGTGATAGGGGTATTTGTGTCTAGAGCAGGATAAAGAAATAATATCCATTCTCGTGTATATATATAACGTGTGCTGGTATGCAACGGTATGACATGCCGGTACTTCCTTCAAGCACTGATTTTTTATTTTATTGTTTGTTTAAGGGCAGGCAGAGGCGTCACTTTAGCATTGGCTTCTCAGGCAGCCAATCAGCGGCTGGCAGCGGGAGGCTGCTGATTGGCCACCCGACATGAAGCTCCTCTGAGAAGCCGGGCTGAGACGAGCAGGAACCGAGGGGCAGAGCGATGCTGCGGCTGTGTTACATGCTCTGCCTAAGCTGCTCCGTTTGCCGGGTGTTCAGCAGCTTCAGCACAGAGCCGCAAGCCATGGCCAGTCTCTCAGTACCCAGACTCTGGCTGCACGCTGACGATGTGAAGTACAGTACTGTACTGTACTTCACATCGTCAGCGTGCAGCCAGAGTTTGCCTGCAGCCTGCTGCTTGGCTGTCATTCAGTTTGACAGCACAAAGTGTCTGCTGTCAAACTGAATGACAGCCAAGTAGTAGCCTGAGCCTCTTCACCAGCAGCACTGCCCCCGGGCACTTCCATCTGATGAACCAATTTTTTTTCTTGTACAAGAGCTGCCTGCCACTGCCCTCAGTTAAGCCCCGCCCCTCCCGTCATTTGGCTCAGCCCCCTTTTCAAACAGATGCGAATCGGGCCAGTGACCTGAGTCCCCTCATTTCTCCTTTCCTCCCCACCTGACCTGGCTCTCTTCCCCTCCCCACCTGACCTGGCTTTCCTCCCCTCCCCAGCTGACCTGGCTCTCCTCCCCTCCCTACCTGACCTGGCTATCTGAATAAAGGCAGTCTCCAGTGCCGATGGCGTCCAGCTGAAGAGGAGAAATTGAAAAGGAGTGGAAAAAACAGAAGAAGCAAATAGTTGTAGATAAAAAGGTAAGTGTTTTATTTTAAATGTTTATAATATTTCTATTTAATAAGGTAATATGTATATGTGTATTCATTTAATAAATAATATATTTAGTATTTTAAATGAAATATACACAGTGTATATTTAATTCAAAATATTAAATATAGTATTTATTATTATTTATTATTGATGCAGTCATATTCCTGACTGTGGGGATTCCGGTGGTCAGAATGCCATCGCTGGAATCCCAACACTTTTCAGAATACTGGAGGTAAGTACTGGGGTTAGGGGGAAAGTTAGGGGAAGGCACTAAGGGGAGGGATAGGTTTAGGCTGCGAAGGGGGGGTGATAGATTAGGTTTGGGCACTAGGGGGGTTAGGTGTAGGCTGCGGAGAGGGAGGGTTAGGGGCATGGCCGGCGCAACGTAATTAGCCCAGCTCTGCACTGCAGGGAAGCGGCAGCCAGGAGAGGCGCCACCGCTGCCTACTCCATTTCCTGGGTGCCCGCTGAGATTTTGTTACCAACGGGCGCCCAGCAGCATTCTGGCTCCCACAGTAGGTGAAGGGAGATAGGTCATGACATTTCTCCCAAATTGCCCAGCACGAGGACCCAGGACAGAGTAGTTAGACAGTGGTGGATGCAGGAGCGGGGCTTCAGGTACAGTAAGTATGGTATTGTGTTGTGTGTGTGTGTGTGGTCTGTGACTTTATGTGTAAGGGGCACTACTACTGGGGGCACTGAGTAAGCGGCACTACTACTGGGGGTACTGCGTAAGAGGCACTAATACTGGGGGCACTGAGTAAGAGGCACATATACTGGGGGCACTGTGAAAGGGGCACTAATACTTGGGGGCACTGCATAAGGGGTACTACTACAGGGGGCATTGCATAGGGAGCACTATTACTACAGGGTGCATTGCAAAAGGGGCACTATTACTAAAGGGGGGCATTGCTAAAGGGGCACCACTACTACTTTGGGCATTGCAAAAGGGGCACTACTAATGTGGGCATTGCATAAGGGGCACTACTATGGGCTTTGTGTATAAGGGGCACTACTGTGTGTCGTAACCGGAATAAGGGACACTACTATGTGGTGTAATGTGAATCAGGGGCACTATGTGCAATGTAATGTGAATAAGATTGTGCTACTGTCTGGTTTAATTTGAATTGGGGATATTATTATGATCATGCCCCTTTTTTTGTGAGACCACGCCCCTTTGTGCACCAAGCGCCTACAGCGCGCACTGTCCCTTTGTAGAAAACTGGAAGGAAGGGCATAAATTTAATAGTTTGCTGGAGGGTGCCAAACACCCTAGCATCGGCCCTGACAGTACAGCTCAGGTGAGGGCGACCGGCTGTTCTGTGTACTGTACTATAGCAGTGTGTGAGTGTATGGGGGGAGAGGGACGGCCTTTAGATATAAGACACGCAGCAAGATGCATGGATGCATGGATTGTACTTAGGGAAGAATGCTCCCAGAGTGTCAAGAAACAGGTGGCATGTCATGTTGACACGCCCGTTTAGAGTGGCCATGCCCCTTGTGATACCCATTTTTTGCCGCGCCTTTGGCGTACACTAATTTTCTTTTTGCCCTAAATATTCCATACCCAGACTTCAAATTCCTACTTCGACCACTGATAGATATATATCCCCTTGAAGAAGTCTTTGGACGAAACGCGTTGGTAAACAGTCTCTTACCACATGAACTCTGACTCCTCTTTTACTCAGATAAGCTGATGCCCTCCTTTTTATCCATTGATCGCTATCTAATCTTTTTAATCATATTTTTTATATAAGTATTTTTTATTTGTCCTCTATGTATTAGTGATTCTTTTATCAATTTTACCTTTTGTGTATTTATGTGTTCTTACCTGTTCTTAGAATAAATTACGCATATACTTTCTATTTCACTGTTGCACTTTATATACTATCATATACTATGCGAATTATGTTCTATCAATTTATTAATTTATGTATGCAGTAGCACTTTTATAGCATACTGGTCACCCATCAGTCAATCACATTATATAGCTTGTTATACAGTACCGTATGTGGAAATATATAGCTGCTATCGAACGATAACAGCTGATAGACAAATCACTGTGTACCCACACCCCCAATTTAAAGGGTATGGAGGATTTGGATGATTATCTCCATGTGTGGATCCTAACAGCACTTTAGGATATTGGCCCTGATTCAGAGCCGGACGCTCTGACCAGAGCGCTCGCTCTGAATCAGGGCCCACCTCCATTAATATGGAGCGTCCTCCTGGACGCTCATATAGCTGTGGGTCACCACCCACAGCATATACGAGCGTGCAAAATGATGGTCGCAATGGTCTTGACCATCGGAAATGCGAGTAAAAGCCTGCGGTTGGGTTTCTCAACCGCAAGCCCAGGAGTGATTTTGGCTCTATCAGAGCCAAAATCACTCCCACTGACATCACTAATGATGTCAGTGGGGCCGGCTTCAGACGGTAGGTGTTCCCTTGGGTACGCCTCCGTCTGGCAGGCACGCCCCCGGCACGCCCACCAAAGGGGGCGTGCTGTCAATCAACATCAACAGCACGCCCCCTTTGATGAGACACTCCGAGCGAAGGAAAGTCCTTTGCTCGTCGGGTCTCGCGCATGCGCACGACGGAGCTCCCTCAATCGTGCGCATGCGTAGTGGGGAACATCGACCCACTTGCGAGCGTACTGCCGCTCGCGAGTGGGTCTGAATGACCCCCATTGTGTAAGAAATATGTCTATTCTGTTAAATTATCTGTTTTAATAAAATTCATATAAATCTATTAATGTTGGCCACTAGCCTTATTTTTTGGGTGTTTTTATTGGTGTGAGGGTGTATTTATAGAGTCCCCAAAGAATATGCAGTCAAGCTCAGATATTTTATGGGACATTGCTAAGACATCTCAACTCGGTGGACATTGAACAGTGGTTCACAAAGAAATTGAACATTTTGGTCAAGTAAGCTTTGAACCTAAAGCCTCAAAATGATTGTCTGCTTCACTTCTGCAAACTTTGCCTATGAACTGTACAATTTTATATATATCTTAAATACTGTATGGATTAGTAATCTTGAGCGCCCACCCAGTATATATCCAAGGATATATATATATAGATATATATATATATATATATATATATATATGTATGTACTAAAATATTAATGAGCATAACTGGGTGTAGGTCTAATAAACACATGCATCATGGGCATTCGAAGTAAGATGGGGAGGTTAAATTCAAACATTTCCCACGTACTTTCACATTTTTGAACATCCTTCTTTATTTTGACATTATTTCAACAATACAAATTTTTCTTCAGCTACTAGTGTAAAAACACAATAGGGTGTTAGATTCTGTAGTCATACGCTTCACATTCTTACTCCATATTAGTGCCTTAACATTCCCCAGGGCATCACTCACTTTGTCAGATCTTTCCTTACTCCACCCGTAATGTCACATTCTAATTATGTCTGGTGCAAAAACATCTATCAAAAAAAATGAAAGCAAATATAAGTATATATATATATATATATATATATATACACATTTACTTATTTATATATAAATATATACACGTATATACTGTGTGTGTATATATATATATATATATATATATATTAGGGGTGAGCGGGTTCGGATTTCTGAAATCCGAACCCCTCCGAGCCCCCCCGATCCGAGTCCGATCCGAGTCAGGCTCGACTTTTCCCGCCTGACTCGGATCTGAAATCGAGGCAAAACGTCATCATCCCGCCTTCCGGGTCTCGCGGGTTTTGGATCCTATATAAGGTACCCGCGTCGGCGCCATTTTCTCACTCGGCTGTGGACAGTGAAGAGGGATGGTGGGAGTTAGAGCTGGCTGGGCTGTGTAGTGTAGTGTAGTGTAGTGCAGAGTAGTGTTGTGCTGTGCTGTGCTGCTGTTGTCCACTACTTCAAAGTCCATAGGGGCTGGCTGTGTTGTGCTGTGCTGCTGTTGTTAATAGGGGCTGTGTCCACTACTTCAAAGTCCATAGGGGCTGGCTGGACGGTGTTGTGCAGTCAGTTCTCCATAGGGGCTGTGTCCACTCCAAAGTCCTGTGCAGTGTCCCAGTCCTAAAGGGGTGCTGTAGTGTTGTCCAGGGGGTGCTCTGTCCATCAGGGGTGCTCCCCCCAAGTGCTAAAAAAATAATATTTTTTCTGTGTTTGTGAATTGTGTGCGCAGTAGCCGCACGTGCATCAACAAAGTAGTGCCAAGCGTGCACCTGTGTCATAAGTAAAGGGCCGGCTGGCTTGACCGTTAAAGGGTGCTGTAACCCCCAAAGTACACTCCAGTCCAAACCAAAAAAAAAAATATTTTCTGTGTTTGTGACTTGTGTGCACTGTGGCTGCACGTGCATCAACAAAGGAGCAGCGCCAAGCGTGCGCCTGTGTCCCATAAGTAAAGAGCCGGCTGGCTCATTTCTTAAAGGGTGGTGTAACCCACAAAGTGCACTACTCTCCAGCAAAAATAAAAAAATATTTTCTGTGTTTGTGTGCGCTTTAGCCGCACGTATATATCAATATAACATAAATGGAGGACCAAACTTTCTCTGATAAAAATAAAATAGGGAAAGATCAAGAACCACTTCCTCCTAGTGCTGTTGCTGCTGCTGGGAGTTGTTCATCATCCCAGAGAGGAAGTAGGAACACCACCACTTTTACTAAACAATTGACCCTCCAACAGTCCCTAGCGATGAGGATGAAGTACGACAGCAGTCATGCTGAAGCAAAACGGATAACAGGCCTTGACTGCTATGTTGGTGTTAGACGTGGGTCCGGTATCCGCCATTAGTGCAGTGGGATTTAGACAATTGATGGAGGTAGTGTGTCCCCGGTTCCAAATCCCGTCTAGATTCCACCTGCATCCTCAAAGCAGCAGCGACAAGCGTGCGTCTGTCTGTTAAAGGGTGGTGTAACCCTCAAAGTGCGCTCCACAAACAATAAAAAAATTCTTTTTTTTTTTTCTGTCTTTGTGAAATGTGTGGGCTGTAGCCGCACCTGCATCCTTAAAGCAGCAGCGACAAGCGTGCGTCTGTCTGTTAAAGGGTGGTGTAACCCTCAAAGTGCGCTCCACAAACAATTAAAAAATTCTTATTTTTTTTTCTGTCTTTGTGAATTGTGTGGGCTGTAGCCGCACTTGCATCCTCAAAGCAGCAGCGACAAGCGTGCGTCTGTCTGTTAAAGGGTGGTGTAACCCTCAAAGTGCTCCAAAAAATAAAAACATTTTTTTTTATGTGTTTGTGACTTGAGTGCGATGTAGCCGCACGTGCAGCAACACAGTAGCAGCGCCAAGCGTGCGCCTGTGTCATAAGTCAAGGGCCGGTTTGGACATCTGGTCCGGACTGAAGGACGTGCCAACAATTTCTGACAAGTCTACTGTCACTGCATATGATACTGTCCTCAAAGCAGCAGCGACAAGCGTGCGTCTGTCTGTTAAAGGGTGGTGTAACCCTCAAAGTGCACTTCACAAACAATTAAAAAATTCTTATTTTTTTTTCAGTCTTTGTGAAATGTGTGGGCTGTAGCCGCACCTGCATCCTTAAAGCAGCAGCGACAAGCGTGCGTCTGTCTGTTAAAGGGTGGTGTAACCCTCAAAGTGCGCTCCACAAACAATTAAAAAATTCTTATTTTTTTTCTGTCTTTGTGAAATGTGTGGGCTGTAGCTGCACCTGCATCCTTAAAGCAGCAGCGACAAGCGTGCGTCTGTCTGTTAAAGGGTGGTGTAACCCTCAAAGTGCGCTCCACAAACAATAAAAATATTCTTCTTTTTTTTTCTGTCTTTGTGAAATGTGTGGGCTGTAGCCGCACCTGCATCCTTAAAGCAGCAGCGACAAGCGTGCGTCTGTCTGTTAAAGGATTACATCGGTGACAACATCCAAGTAGGCATGTCAGACAGTCCGTACCTGTACTGGCAGGAAAAAGAAGCAATTTGGAGGTCCCTGTACAAACTGGCTCTATTTTACCTGAGTTGCCCCCCCTCCAGTGTGTACTCCGAAAGAGTGTTTAGTGCAGCCGGGAACCTTGTCAGCGAAAGGCGTAGGAGGTTGCTTCCACAAAATGTGGAGAAGATGATGTTCATAAAATGAATTATCAACTCTTCCAGGGAGACCAGCCTCCTGAACGTACAGAGGGACCTGTGGTTGTGGATTCCAGCGGGGACGAATTACTACTCTGTGAGGATGAGGATGTACACAACACTGAAGAGGGTGAGGAATCGGTGGATGAGGAGGATGAGGATGACATCTTGCCTCCGTAGAGCCAGTGTGTGCAGGGACAGATTAATTGCCAGCTTGTTTTGTGGGGGCCCAAACGAACCAATCATTTCAGCCACAGTCATATGACAGACCCTGGCGCTGAAATGATTGGTTTGTTAAAGTGTGCATGTCCTATTTATACAACATAAGGGTGGGTGGGAGGGCCCAAGGACAATTCCATCTTGCACCTCTTTTTTTTCTTTGCAGTATGTACTGTTTGGGGCCTAGTTTTTCAAACTGCCATCCTGTCTGCCACTGCAGTGTCACTCCTAGATGGGCCACGTGTTTGTGCCGCCCACTCGTGTCGCTTAGCATAGTCATCCAGCTACCTCGGTGCAACCTTTTGGACATAAAAACGCTATTGTGAGGTGTGAGGTGTTCAGAATAGACTGGAAATGAGTGGAAATTAAGGTTATTGAGGTTAATAATAGCATAGGAGCAGAAAAACCCACACATTCTGTGATTTTAGCTGTTTTTATGCTTTTTAAAAAAAAAATACAGATCCAAAACACAAAACCCAGAACCCAAAACACGGAAGGGTGGTTTTGGCAAAACCAATCCAGATCCAAAACACGAAGAAAGATCCAGATCCAAAACCAAAACACGAAAAGTGGCCTGTGCACACCCCTAATATATATACTATATGCATATATGCATATATATATATATATATATATATATATATTTAGCTAGGTATATAGATACTTTGTATATAGTATGTAAATAGACTGTAGCTTTCTGTGTCGCTAGGTGTGGAGCTGTGAAGATCTGTCATTTGTATTGGCTATTTATGTCCTACAACAGTATGTTACATTTAACAAATGGATAATCCCCACACAAAGAAGCCTTATGTACTGTATTTAGAATATGCATCATTATATCTCATGCCAAGTTTAGTATTGGTAGCTTTATTTAACTTTTTTGAAATGTAACTTATATTTAAACTCTAATGAACTCTAATGTGTAAATGCTAAAAGGCAGTCTGTATACACCATTTGTGACATATGATGTTACATCAGAACTGGTATTGCTGCCTACCTGATAGCATAATAGGCACAGGTTTATCCTCTCCGCAGATGGGTTTATGTTATTGAATGTTCAAATGTCCCCAGGACTTTCCCATTGTAGTTATTCCTGTATTACCTGAAAGTCTGGGCATTTGGAGAATCAAATCACAGGACAGTACGTGACCCCTAACGCAATTTACCAGCATTACTTACTACTTGTTAAATTAAGTATCTAGGTAAAACACATATAATTATGCATGCAATACAATACTTTATCATGACATTTAACTTATGTCTAGACATTGCATTGGACTATAGGGAAAATATTCAGTCTATTAAAAATCTAAAGTTAAATTTCAATAGTGATTCAATAAAAGCTAGTGTATAATTATTTTGCATAGAGAACAGGACTCCAAATAGGTAACAAGTTACATGATAAAGGCAGCACAGTTCAGATGACAGCTTATGCTGATTTTATTTTTGTATTTATTGTCACTTTTTGTGCTTGTTTTTTTGTTTGTTTACCACGTTTCCCAATAAAAACATCTGCATAAAAGCAGCAAAAATATGCTAATGCCTGCCAAAGCACAGCCGGCATAAAGATGGCCCTTGCTGCCTTCTCACATGCGTCTGACGTAGCTTACCTGCATAAACATCGGTATCAGTCACGTACATTTACAGCAGGCCTGACCTGCCGCAGAAACTGCAAGTCTCGTTGCACGCAGTGAGTACCCCAGCTCAGGGCCCGATTTACCACTAGGCATCCTAGGCAGATGCCTAGGGCTCGGCGGGTCCCAAGGGGCACGTGGCCGGACCCCCGCAATCCGGCCCTGGAAAGAGCAGTGTTGTAACTACAAAGGGTGCAGGGGGCCCGGCGGCTTAAGGGGCCCGCCGGCCCAGTGATCACAACCCCTGCACCCTCCATTTGCCGGGCGCCCGCTGAGAGTGTGTTACCAGCGGGCACCCGGCTCCTTCTCTCCTCTCTTCCCCCAGGCGCTAGCGGCAGCCGGAGGACAGAGCTCACTCCTGAGCTCCGGCTTCCGGGTCCCGCAGTGCACTATGGGAGTGACGTCATGACGTTACTCCCATAGTTCCGAGGAGCGGGCACCGGGGACCGACGGCAGCAGGCCCTGGAGTGGGGTTTCAGGTAATTATTGTTTTTTTTCTTTGTGTATGTGTGTGCGCAGGGGGGGCTTACTATTGGGTGCATCATATGGGGGCACTAGAGGGGGCATTACAGGGGCCTTACTACTTGGAGCATCATATGGGGGCACTACAGCGGCCTTACTGCTGGGGGCATCAAATGTGGACACTACAGGGGCCTTACTTTTGGGGGCACTACAGGGGCCTTACTACTGTGGGCACTATTGGGAGCACTACAACTGGGGGCACTACAGGGGCCCTTACTACTGGGGGCACTTCAAGGGGCATTACTACTGGGGCACCGCAGGGAGCATTACTACTGGGGGCACTACAAGGGCATTACTACTGGGGCACTACAGGGGCCCTTACTACTGGGGGCACTTCAAGGGGCATTACAACTGGGGCACTGCAGGGAGCATTACTACTGGGGGCACTACAAGGGCATTCAAACTGGGGGCACTACAGGGGCCCTTACTACTGGGGGAACTGCAGGGGGCATTACTACTGGGGGCATTGTATAAGGGGCACTACTACAGGGGCGCTGCATAAGGGGCACTAGTACAGGGGGAATTGCATGAGGGGAGGGGGGTCTATGCTGAGACTGGAGAGGGGTCAGTGAAAGAGCAGGTCTGTGCTGTGAGGGGAGGAGGAGGGTTCTGTGCTGAGAGGGGTCAGGGATGTGAGGAAAGAGGGGGTCTGTGCTGTGAGGGGAGGAGGAGGGTTCTGTGATGAGAGGGGTCAGTGATGTGAGGAAAGAGAGTGTCTGTGCTGTGAGGGGAGGGGGGTTCTGTGCTGAGAGGGGTAAGGGGTAGCTGCTGGGGGTGGAAGGTTAGGGTTAGGCTGGGAGGGTTAGGTTTACGCTGCAGGGAGGGAGGGTTAGGTTCAGGGTAGGGTTAGGATACTTACCAGCAGGTATCAGTATCCTAACCTTGGCCCTCATTCAGAGCCGTTCGCTATTTGCGTTCGTTCAAAAACAAGGGGTGGCTATGCAAATGATCCGTTCGCACATTGCAGTCTGTTCACACCTCTAAGTCTGAACGAGCGAGCAAAACATACGCTCGTTTATTTGTTAAAAACGCCCGCTGGCCGCTCGCACCATACATCATGTCCACTATTTATTAGATTAATCGAGTACATCGAGCAGGATATGAACTGCTCGCTATTCTTGGGGTTGGTTTTTTCAACCGCTATTTTGCGAGCAGTTCTGAGTTAAAAAAAAACAAGTGACGTGGTCAATGACGCTGCTGTATTAATTATGCACACCCATAAAACGCCCGTTTTGACCTTTAAGCACGCCTGCGTTCTGATCTCCACTCCCCGTTTTCAAGCACCTTCCCCTGTTACCACCCACATACGCCTCATTTTGTCACTCAAAATAGCAGGCACTCGCTATATTGCGTACAAACGATTTTCAGCCGCACTGACTGGTTTGCGCATGCGTACTAAAAACCGTACGCATGCGCAGATGTGCGAACATCGCTCGGAACGAGCGTACTGCCGCTAGCGAGTGGCTCTGAATGAGGGCCCTTGTCAGGATGCCGGCGTCTGGATTCTGAGTGCCAGCATCACATACCCAACCCATACATACATATTTACATATATACATACATACATACATACATAGACGACGTTTCAAGGCCGCAGCTGCCCTTTTCTTAAGGGTGCTGTACAGGGAAATTAATCAGAAATTAAAATATAGTGCTATGGAATGTTTGAGGGAGGGGGGGCCCAATACTGGTATCTTGCCTAGGGCCCCATGAGATCTAAATCCGGCTCTGCTCCAGCTGCGTAGGCAATCGCAGTGGCTAATCTATGCACACCCATGCAGTGGCGTTCAAATCAACAGGTACGTCTGCGCTTTTATGACCACTCCCTCATCACCATCACCAAACGCTAACAGCCTACAACTCACTCTGTGCGTCTGTAATCGCATGTGTAGTGTGGCTTATGCGCAATGGCTAACAATCGCTCGATCTGCGTACACAGTTGCATTAGCGATCCTTACTGATTCAAGGTTAGGCTAACATAAGCAAAAAACCCATGACAAGGGCATGCACACACACACACACACTTCTTGTGTCGGAAGAAAGAGACGGTGTATGAACCCGCACAAAAAGGCATAAGGAGGGCATTCTACAGGAGTCCCAGCACATAGCACAGGCCTGAGGAGGCTTCCTTCCTTCCCTGATCCAAGATGGTTGCCAAGGTCAGTACTGCACATGCACTGCGCCATCTTGTTACAGTGAAAGAGTGACACAGTGGGAGATGGACATCCAGAGGCGTCACTAGGGTTGGTGTCACCTGGTGCTATATCTCGTGGTGACACCCCCACCAAAAAAATAAAATCAGGACCAAGGTGCGCAGCTCGGCACTATTTCCCCCTTTACCAGTCCAGCACTCACACTGCAGTGCTCCTCCCTAGAAAGTAGGGGTGCACTCATCTGAATTTCAATCAAATAGGTATCAAAATTCTTTTATTCCATCATATCAAAAAAGTGTTCACCAACGTTTCAGTTCTCTATAGTTCACAACTCTGGCATTACATTTGCAACGTTTCAGGCACTGTCATCAGGCTAAGAAACACAAAACAATACAATAACAATAGAAACCTACCATTCACCACGTGTATATTGAAGCCGGGACCACTCAAACGGAGCGGCTGCGCCTGATCAGTCACAGGTTTCAACCTGTCATTATAACATCAAACAACTTAAACAACATGATAGCAGCAAAACAATTACATATTATAAAAAAAGTATTACTGTACTATATCATTATAAATGAGCAATCGCAGTAATGTTATAACACATAATAATTATCTATATATCAGGAAGGATAATTAAATTATACTGTAAACATCACCAAAGTGAGTGATGCATTATATCCCCTTATAGTCAATCACATATAATACAATGTGCTATCTATGGCCCTCATTCAGAGCCGTACGCTCTGAGCAGAGCGCACGCTCTGAATGAGGGCCGGGCTCCATTTTCATGGAGCGTCCTCCTGGACGCTCGTATAGCTGTGGGTCACCACCCACAGGCTATACGAGCGTGCATTGTGATGGTCGCAATGGTTGAGACCATCGCGACCATCGAATTTGCGAGCCGGAGCCTGCGGTTGAGGTTTTCAACCGCAAGCTCCGGAGTGACTTTGGCTCTATCAGAGCCAAAATCACTCCCACTGACATCACTAGTGATGTCAGTGGGCCGGCTTTTGACTGGAGGCGTTCCCTTGGGAACGCCCCCGTCAGGGAGGCACGCTGTCAATCAACATTGACAGCACGCCCCCTTTGATCGGACACAACAAGCGAAGGACTTCCCTTCGCTCGTCGCGTCTGGCGCATGCTCCCTCCGTCGTGCGCATGCTCAGTCCATAACATCGACCCACTTGCGAGCGGACAGCCGCTCGCGAGTGGGTCTGAATCAGGCCCTATATTTCATATCATATGGTATGAAACCAGTTTCCCCAGATAGCATGCCCCCCTTCTGTATCCAGCCAGCCAGCCCCCATTCTATGTCCCCAAACAGAGTGCCCCCCCTTCTGTGTCCCCAGACAGCATGCCCCCCTTCTGTGTCTCCTGCCAGCCTACCTTCCCTTCTGTGTGCCCTGCCAGCCTGCCCCCCCTTCTGTCTCCAGACAGCATGCATCCCCTTCTGTGTCCCCTGCCAGCCTGCACCCCCCCATTCTATGTCCCCGGACAGCATGCCCCCCCATTCTGTGTCCCCAGACAGCATGCGCTCCCTTCTGTGTCCCCTGCCAGCCTACCTTCCCTTCTGTGTACCCCTGCCAGCCTGCCCCCCCTTCTGTCTCCAGACAGCATGCCTCCCCTTCTGTGTCCCCTGCCAGCCTGCCCCCCCCATTCTGTGTCCCCGGACAGCCTGCCCCCCCCATTTCTGTGTGCCCAGGCAGCATGCCCCCCCATTCTGTGTCCCCAGACAGCATGCGCTCCCTTCTGTGTCCCCTGCCAGCCTACCTTACCTTCTCTGTCCCCTGCCAGCCTGCCCCCCTTCTGTCTCCAGACAGCATGCCCCCCCATTCTGTGTCCCCTGCCAGCGTACCTTCCCTTCTGTGTCCCCTGCCAGCCTGCCCCCCTTATGTCTCCAGACAGCATGCCCCCCCATTCTGTGTCCCCAAACAACATACCCTCCCTTCTGTGTCCCCTGCCAGCGTACCTTCCCTTCTGTGTCCCCTGCCAGCCTGCCCCCCCTTATGTCTCCAGACAGCATGCCTCCCCTTCTGTGTCCCCTGCCAGCCTGCCCCCCCTATGTCTCCAGACAGCATGCCCCCCCATTCTGTGTCCCCTGCCAGCCTGACCCCCCCTTATGTCTCCAGACAGCATGCCTCCCCTTCTGTGTCCCCTGCCAGCCTGCCCCCCCCCCTAATGTCTCCAGACAGCATGCCCCCCCCATTGTGTGTCCCCGGACAGCCTGCCCCCCCCCTTCTGTGTGCCCAGGCAGCATGCCCCCCTTCTGTGTCCCCTGCCAACCTGCCTCCCCTACTGTGCCCCCAGACAGCCTGCCCCCCCATTCTGTGTCCCCAGACAGCATGCCCAGGTCTGTCCCCTGGCAGCCTGCCCCTGCCCCCTTCTGTCTCCAGACAGCATGCCTCCCCTTGTGTCCCCCGCCAGCCAGCCTGCATGCCCCCCCCATCCCTTCTGTCTCCAGCCCAGCCCTCTCACTTCACTTACCTTCTTGACGACTCCTCTCTTTCAGCCTTGCGGCGGGCGGGCAGCGGGCTCCTCTTTTTCAGCTGCGGCGGCGGTGTGACGCCTCGACGTCATGCGCTTTCTTTAAAAGCAAAAAGAACTTTCAAGCAGGGCGGCAGGGGCGGCGGCGGCTGGGGAAGTGGACGGGCAGTGGGCGGATCCCCTTCCTGGAACTGGGTACCTGGTTCACTATGTGGCCGGCGGCTGCAGAGGGGATCAGGAATTAATGAATTTAATTTAAAGCAGCGGCGGGGTGTGCGGGCAGGAGCGTGCGGCTTTTGGTGTCACCCCCTTGTAGGGTGACACCCAGTGCGGACCGCACCCCCCGCACCCCCCTTGTGACGCCACTGTGGACATCTCCTACATAGCTCTGAGGGGTCTATTTACTAAGCAGTTGTAGGAGACAGAGTGAAAAGTTATAAGGTGCCAGCCAATCAGCTCCCTACTGTCATTTTTCAAACAATGCCTGTGAGATGGCAGTTAGGAGCTGATTGGCTGGCACCTTATCACTTTCACTCTGTCTCCTAACACTGCTTAGTAAATAGACCCCAGTGGACTGTCAGTGACCCAGCATGTTAAGCTGTTTTACTGCTGTTCCTGCATCCTGCACCACTACCACTACTAAGCTATCACTGGCTGGTGATCTGTATGGCACACCTCTCCGCTCAAACTCTGCTGCATCATAAACCAGTGTATCACAGTGAGTATGGTTGTACATTGCATATCCTTCAATAAACCAATATGCTGGTTAAGCAACTGGGCTGTCTGTTAAGACATTCCACTGGTGTGTACATAACTCTGCCGTTCCACTGCACCTGTACACAAGCATTTCCAACAGCATTGCCCATGTGGCTCCTGTTTAGGGCTCCCAAAACAGCTGTCCAACTGCCCCACTCCAGCACCTTTAGTCGGTTACTTACTATAGAGCTCCTCGCTGCACTGTAGGTGTCCTGCACAATGCTGTCAGTGTATAGAGGTGCCAGTGAGAGTTGCTGGAGACAGGGGCATATCTATAATGGGTGCAGGGTGTGCGGGGTCCAGGGGGACCCTGCCCTGCACACCGTGCACCCGTAGTATACTTACCCCTCCGGAGTCCACGGCGGTGCGGGGGCCGGTGCTGTAAAAATGTCTGGAAATGGCCGCTGTGGCCATTTTTCGTCATTTGCGCATGTGCAGTACAGGGAAAATGGCTGCCGCGGCCATTCTGCAGGTGACTTGCGCATGCGCTGTAGACTCCGGGCACACTCTAGTGCCTAGAGTCTATAACTCCAGCGCTGACCGTGCACAGCTCAGTGCGCTGCCGGCCACCGGATAGAGAGGAGGGGCCCGTATCGGAGACTGCGCACGGGCCCCCTCCTCTGTAGAAACGCCCTAGCTGGAAGTAAGGGGAATGATAGGAGGAGTGCCTTGTGTGTTTCATTATATATGACACCATGATAAAGCTGTGACACACAACAAAATGCATAAGTAAGTTCAATTGTTCAACATCCATGAAGATAATTTACTAAGCAGTGTTAGGAGACAGAGTGAAAGTGAAAAGAGATAAGGTGCCAGCCAATCAGTGCCCCCAGTAGTAATGCCCCTGTAGTGCCCCCAGTAGTAATGCTCCCTGCAGTGCCCCCAGTAGTAATGCCCCTGTAGTGCCCCCAGTAGTAATGCTCCCTGCAGTGCCCCCAGTAGTAATGCCCCTGTAGTGCCCCCAGTAGTAATGCTCCCTGCAGTGCCCCCAGTAGTAATGCCCCTGTAGTGCCCCCAATAGTAATGCTCCCTGCAGTGCCCCCAGTAGCAATTCTCCCTGCAGTGCCCCAGAGGTAACCCCCAGTAGTAAGGGCCCCTGTAGTGCCCCCAGTTGCAGCGCTCCCAATAGTGCCCCCATATGATGCCCCCAGTAGTAAGGCCCCTGTAGTAATCCCCCCCCCCCCCCGCGCACACACACAAACAAAAAAAAATACTTACCTTAAACTCCGATCCAGTGCCTGCTGCCGTCCGTCCCCGGCGCATGGGGGGAGCAACGGATATTTGATCAGCTGCACAGCCTATTGGTGGTTTACCACTGGGGAGGAACCAGACACCATTAAGTAAACTTATTTATGCGGCTCAATCACTATGTGGTATAACCACTGTTCGAGACGGGTGAGGGGGGCCAAGTTAACTTAACATGTGATCTGTGTGAATAAGTAAATTTTATCGGTAAAGCACCAGTGTAATATGTAGGTGGCAAGTAAATAACTGTTAATACATAAATAAAGAAGGGCTTAGGGATAACTCCCTCATTTATCCTATCTAATGACAAACTAATGCAAAAATATGGTATGCGTTCGGCATCCCAGCAGTTGGGATGTCGATGCTTACATTACTGGAGCCGGGATGCCGAAGGAAAGTAACGGGGTGGGGGGGAGGATTAGGTTTAGGGCTTAGCCACTAGGGGGAGGGTTAGGTACTAAGTGGGAAGGATTAGGGTGTGGGGAGGTAAGGTTCAGACACTATCGGGGGAGGTTAGGGTTAGGCACCAAAGAGGAGGGTTAGGGTAGGGCGAGAGGGAGGGTTAGCATACCGACCAACAAGTGTCGGTATGTTAACCCTGTCGGGATCCTGGCATCGGGATTCTGACCGCCAAGATCCCATACCGATTTCCAAAAATACACGATGATCTACAACATGTACTTTAGATAGAAGTGTAAGATAGGGTTTATGTTATTGCAAATATGCACACTGTTTGAAAGAGTTTACATTGATGTGGGCTTTTCAGTATGTTGTTTTTATTGTGTTTACCAAGTGTTGTTTGTAGTTGGTGAGACGTGTGTGCGACGGAGAGGTGCTCTGGAATGTGAGACACTTAAATCCCACTAGTAAAAGATACAGGACATCAAAGAGCACAGGAACACCTAGTAAAACACCACATAATAAACCTTTTCAATATTAGTTATCATGCTTACGGGGCATAAGAAGACATTTGTGGGTTCTGTGTCAAAATTGTATGAGGGTTTCCCATGTACATAATTACGGAGGATGGCGTGGCCATCACTTCCCAGGGGAGAAAAAAAAATACATCTGCACAGGGACAAGGACATAACACTCCATCACTGGGCCCTATAGCAAAATTTGGGAGGTACATCCACTCTCTAGACTAGGGGTGGGCAATAAGCGCCCCCCCCCCCCAGCTGTTGTAGAACTAGAAATTCAAGCAGGTCCTGCCACAGTTTTGCTATTTGGCCATGCTAAACCTGTTGCAATGGAAGATGGGATTTGTAGTTTTACAACAACTGAGGGTCGCTTATTGCCCACCCCTGCTCTAGACCATTGCTTTGTTTTCTGGGCATTCGTGGGGCTGATGATGACAGTGAAGCCCCATAATGGAACACAAATCACAAATGATGCTCACTGCCCATCCACCAATGCATACTCAGGGGACTCAGTGGCAAACGCAGGATTTCTAGAGGGGGGTTTCCAAATGCTTGATTTTAGAGTGAGTGTGGCCAGTCCATGAAGAGGGCATAATTAGCACTTATACAGTTTTAATATGTTACATACAAAGTGTATTGTGTTGCATAACTCCAGCATATACAGGAACAGCGATCACAGTAAGCCATTAGATGCGGCAGTAGGGCCATCTTGTCTGAGCTGAATGATTTTTTTTCAGATGTGGGCTCCACAGAGCATTGGAGCAAGTCCGGGAGTCTGGGGGAGCAGCAGAAGAACCTAGCACTGCCCTGGACATATATGTACATATCGGTCTCCACCTTATGTACTGGATAGTGTATTATTATACAGTATTAATAATTAAGCCTATTGATGGTCTATAGCAGTGCACCGCTAACAGTACATGTTTTCCACATCTACTAGTTGGTGCACAGGTGTATATATTACTGGCTGATACATTTTAAAAGATCCACAGGTGGTGCTAATCATTTCATTTGTGATACTGAGAAGAACATGCAGCACTAGTAACATTCTATTATATTACTATTTCTATTGTGGTCATGGTGTGTGCTGGGGAGCGGGGTTTCCAGGCAGATGGAAACCCCCCCTGCGTTTGCCTATGGGACTGGCTACAGACTAGAAGGTCCAGAATGACCAGGCCCCATACTTCTAGGCCTCATAGTTTCTGCATTTATTGCAGTATTGATGCTGCTGGACATAAGGCTTTGACAGGAGATGAGGGCCTCTACAGAATGGGGGCACTAAGGTAGGTACACAATTGATCGGCCAGTGTGTACCCAGCATTACACTTACACACAGTACTACTACAATAGATCTTTTCACTTGTGACTTATTCCCCTTTTACGCTAAAATCCAGGTACTGATCTGGGACTTTCAACCCGGGAAAGACCCAGTTCTCATGGCATCATCTCCAAGCGCCGGTGAGCCGGCTGTTCCTATGTTGTAATCGGGACCCAGGTCGGAAGACCCGGATCACCCGGTTACACTGCCCCATAACCCGTGTCCTTCCCATGTCCAACCCTACTCACTACCTGGGTTAGATTGCTGGTTCACAGTACCCGGGTTATTTTTTGGGGACCCATTCACACTGAGCCGTGACCCGAGTTGACACAGCAATAACCCGAGTTAGCATGGTGAGAGAACAAATGGGGTAAACAAAGTACCAACCAATTAGCTCTAATCTGCAATTTTTGAAACACAGGGCCTGATTCAGCAAGAATCGCAATTGCAAAGACGCACGCAATCGGTCAATTAATTTGCATTGCGCATGCGCGAACTAGCAATTGCGATGGGAAATGCGTTTGCAGAGGCTACGCAGACCCCGAGCACAGTGATTGACAGGAAGTGTCGTTTGTGGGTGGTGATAGGGGAAGGGGGTGGTCGGTTGAACACAGGCATTCCAGTGCGTTGGGACGGCGTTGCAGGGGCGTGCATAAATTATCCATTGCAATTCCATACGCAGCCTGAGGCCTCATAGCGTGACCTGACCTTAGCAAATCTTGAGTGAGGTCCGACCTGCCTTAACTGTGCGTATGAGTCTGATGTTACTCGATGTTACCGATTATTTTGTTATGTTGCCAAAGTATACGGATGTGTGTAAGGAGAAGTTGGCGTCTTTATGGTAAGCTGTGATCATTTGCATTTCACCACTAACATTAGCAACTGCGGTGCATGCGTTCTAGCAGATTAGCTGAATCAGGCCCACAGTCTGTAAAATTACAGTAAGAAGCTAAGTGGTTAGTACTTCAACTCTCTCCACTTTATGGGTGGGATGTACTAAAGGAAAAATGCGGTAAAAACCCCGTTTTCTGGATTTTTACCGCATTTCCATATGTACTAAGGCCCGCACACCTTTTTTTCAGGCCGGAGGGTGCCAGAAAAACCTGGCATTACCCTATAGAAACCTATGGGCTTCTTACTGGACCCCGCACCCGACGCTTTGCCGCCGCCCTGCCGTCACCCAGGGCTGGCCCCCACTCACCTGCTGTCCATGGTCGCCGGACCGTGCTCCTCCTGGGTCCTCCTTCTCCTCCTAATCTTCTTCCGGGTGCAGGGAGGAGGAGGAGGAGCCCGTGGCTTCCTGCACATGTGACCAGTAGGAAGCTCACGGGGCTTGGAGGGGACGGGGTCCCACGGAGACCCCGTCACCAGGCATCGGCTGCTTCGCAAAGCGCAGCTCTTATCGCAAGGTCTGCCCTTTGCAATACTAATCGCATATGTTAGTACATATACGATTAGTAAGGTTGCTGTGACTGGCGGAATGGTCACCACAACCTTAGTACATCCCGCCCTATCTTTCTCCAAGCTTTGATACATCTCCCACTTAGACACTAAGGGGTATATTTACTAAAGTGTGGGTTTTTAGAAGTGGAGATGTTGCCCATAACAACCAAGCAGATTCTAGCTATTATCTTTTAGAAGGTGCTAGATAAATATAAGAAGAATCTGTTTGGTTGCTATGGGCAACATCTCCAATTCTAAAATCCTGCACTTTACTAAATATACCCTTAAGTGAACTGAATGCAGCCCTTAGATCTCAGAGATCCCTTTCACTGCACTTTAAGAACACTACTTGAGAAAAGATCTCATAGTTATTCTCTATTGCACATAAGGACATTGAGTGGGAAAAATTGCCATAAATAAGACTGAAGAAGTGGACAGCGTATCCATGAAACGCGTAACCAGTTTATGCTATTCTTTTTCCATTAGCCTTCTGCAAGACGTTGTTTTTCCTGCCACCTGTAGGGTGTTTTAACCAACTGCAATTAACTCTTTAATAAATTTGGAGCTATTTATAAGACATGGGGCCAAATGTAATAGGGTGTCTGTTTTGGTAAATTGCGAGTTTGGTGCTAAACTCGCAATTTTTCACAACTCTCCAATGTAATAGGGTGTCTGTTCATTAAAACTCGCATTTTTCAGAGTTACAAAAACTCTCCATTCTCAAACTCGCATCCAGATGTTTTCACATTGAAAACAATCAACTCGTCCAATGTAATAGAGTGTCTGTTTCACACTCGCAAAAAAAAGATTACCAAAAGTCCCCAAATAATAGACCTGCTTCAGGCTAGCGAGTATATCCTGAGCAGGTCAGATTAACACAGAAACATGCACATATCCATGAGATATGTACATGTTTCTGTGTGTACTTATGTAAAATGTTTTTAAATAAAAAAAAATTACGTGCACCCCCTCCCCAAAAGCATAACCAGCCCCGGGCTTTATAAAGCCTGTTCTGGTTCTAAAAATACAGGGGCCAAAATACGTAGGGGGCCCCTGTATATTAAGATCCAGCACAGGGCTTTGTTGAGCTGGTCCTGGTTCTGGAAAATCAGGGGACAAAACGAGTAGGGGTCCCCTGAAAATTCCAGAACCAGCACCGAACTCTTTCTAGCAGGGGGATAATGCCACAGCCAGGGAAAACCTTTCACCGGTTTCCCCGGCCAAAGCATTATCCCTGACCGCTAGTCAGTCCAGACCGGGGATCCCTGGGGAGTTGGGTACCACCCCAATAAAGGGGTACCCCTCTCCAGGGCACCCCAGGCCTAGACTGATAGCCCGGGGCTATCCCCGGCACCCTAGGGCGGTGGGTGCCGGGTTGATAGTGTAAAGTGTAAAAATAAAGTTTGCATATTGTCTTTAGTTGTAGAACCACAAGTACCAGCAAGCCTTCCCTGCATGCTGGTATTTGGAGAACCACAAATACCAGCATGCGGGGCATTACGGGTCTGCTGGAACTTGTAGTTCCACAACTAAAGAAATACGTAAATAAACAAACATACACTGTGAAAGTAAAATTTTAATAAAACATACATGCACACTCACACATACTCACCTAGTATCCGAAGTAATCCATAGGGGTGTACCTGAAAAAAAAATCCATACTCACCTCTCCTATGTGTAGATCACGTCCACTTCTCCAAGTAGGCAATCCAGGGATTAAAATAAAAAAACGCCAAAAATCGAACCATACGGACTGAGCAAAGGTATGTGTGTAGACATACCTTTGCTCCGCGTAAATGACCGGGGCACACGTGTGCCCCGTCAGTGAAGGGGCCGCCAGCCAATCAGGGAGCATCTCCGTCGGAGCAGCTCCCTGATTAGCCGAATGCGGCCAGCCTGTGTGTCCCATAGCCTTCTATGGTGAGAAATCCCCATAGAAGTCTATGGTGGGAACCGCTACATCGTAGCCGCAAGATTCATTGAGGTTAATCTTGTGGTTACATCAATGATACAAAGTCGCGACATTGTACACACATACCTTTGCTCAGTCCGGCATGGATCGTTTTTTTGGCGTTTTTTTATTTTAACCCCTGGATTGCCTACTTGGACAAGTGGACGTGATCTACGCATAGGAGAGGTGAGTATGGATTTTTTTTTCAGGTACACCCCTATGGATTACTTCGGATACTAGGTGAGTATGTGTGAGTGTAAGTGTGAGTGTGCATGTATGTTTTAATTAAATTTTCCATTCACGGTGTATGTTTGTTTATTTACGTATTTCTTTAGTTGTGGAACTACAAGTGCCAGCGGGCCCGTAATGCCCCGCATGCTGGTATTTGTGGTTCTCCAAATACCAGCATGCAGGGTAGGCTTGCTGGTACTTGTGGTTCTACAACTAAAGACAATATGGAAAATTTATTTTTACACTTTACACTAACACTATCAACCCGGCACCCACGGGCATAGGGTGCCGGGGATAGCCCCGGGCTATCAGTCTAGGCCTGGGGTGCCCTGGAGAGGGATACCCCTTTATTGGGGGGGTACCCAACTCCCCAGGGATCCCCGGCCTGGACTGACTAGCGGTCAGGGATAATGCTTTGGCCGGGGAAACCGGTGAAAGGTTTTCCCTGGCTGTGGCATTTTCCCCCTGCTAGAAAGAGTTCGGTGCTGGTTCTGGAATTTTCAGGGGACCCCTACTCGTTTTGTCCCCTGTTTTTCCAGAACCAGAACCAGCTCAACAAAGCCCTGTGCTGGTTCTTAATATACAGGGGCCCCCTACGCATTTTGGCTCCTGTATTTTTAGAACCAGAACAGGCTTTATAAAGCCCGGGGCTGGTTATGCTTTTGGGGAGGGGGTGCATGTTTTTTTTTTTTTAAATACACACAGAAGTCATCACGGATCTCACTGATCTGTGATGGCTTCTCTAAAACTCGCACCTTTTAATGCTACTCGCATTAAAAGGTGTCAGTTTACATAGTCCTAAACTCGCCTAAACTCGCAAATGCAGTAGCCTCGAACTGATAAGTTCGCAGGCTATTGAATTTGCGAGTTTCAGTACAAACCCGCACTTTTTAAAAGTGCGAGAATGTGCGAGTTTGTACTGTTACTAAAACTGACACCCTATTACATTTGGCCCATGGTATTGATTTTTTTAATTGGTAGAACCTGCGCCAGAAATGGACCTACCATACTACAGTAGATCTATCTTTGCAATAAAAACAAACAACTGAACAGATACAAGGAAAATGTAAACTATAAAAAATTAACAAAAAATATTGAAGACAAATATGCATGAAGTCCAGTGGCTGTCACACTCTGGGCCTGATTCAGACCCGCTCACGAGCGCTGAGCGCTCGCAAGCGGGTCGATGTTGGGCCAGTGCGCATGCGCACGTCGGACCCGGCTCCGTCGTGCGCAGGCGCGAGACCCGGATAGCGACGGGCAAGCCGTCGCTATGGGTCTCGCTACAAAGGGGGCGTGCTGTCGATGGTGAGTGACAGCACACCACTTTGGTGGGCGTGCCGGGGGCGTGGCAGGCCAGACGGAGGCGTTCCCATGGGAACGCCTACCGTCTGGGGCCGGCCCCACTGACATCACTAGTGATGTCAGTGGGAGTGCTTTTGGCTCTGATAGAGCCAAAAGCACTCCAGGGCTTGTGGCAGACGAGACCCTACCACAAGCGTCTCGTCGCAAGCCCGATGGTCGCGATGGTCTTGACCATCGCGACCATCTTTTTGGCGTTCTAAAATTCAGAGGGACGGCCCTGATTCAGAGCGAGCGCTCTGTCAGAGCGTCCGGCTCTGAATCAGGGCCTCTGGCTTATAAATTTCACTTTTCTTCTACCAAATAGAATCACACGGGTTTACCAGTATCTTTTGACAGTAGCCTTTATTCTGCAGACAAAGGAAATACTTATCGCAAAAGACCTAAACAAACCAAGCGTTGATTTAAGTACATGATTAGCTCTTTAAGGGATAGAACATTAAACCTGTACATAAAGACAGACCAAAAGGGCTTTAAATCTAAAATATTTTCTTTTTACTTATTTAAGTGTACAGCAGCATTTTCCTTTTATTAACTGTTCACTTGAAGTCTCTCGTTTCATTTATGGTATGTCGTTAGGTGATACCTAGTGATAACTACGGTAGTTTTTACATACTGACTCTGCTCAATTCCAGTAGATGAGCTTGTCATCAATATTGTGTATTGTTTAATATTTTCTACATGCTGGGTTTAATCTTTTTTTAATGTGAGTGTATTTATAATAAAATATATAAATTGTTAAGAAGGTGTTACACAAGATCATCTTCTCTTTATTTGTTTTGGTAAAAAAGAGGAGAGATGCGATTAGCGATTCTGAGGACATTCCATTGTATATTCTGAAATATAATAGATTATGTACATGCCTGGAATAAAATCATTATCTAGTATGGAGATCACCATTGGGGTTTTTAGGATGACTATGAACATTCTTATGGAGTTGAAAAACAACACAACATTTTTCTAGAGATTACTGTACCACAAGAGTGTTTTCCTAAATGATAAACAATTACATTATGCATTTTTAGTGCTTTTTTTAAAAGTAAAAGGTAACAGCACTCAAATAAAAGGTGCCGATACTACTGGAATTATCCGAAACTCTCTTATGGGAGAGTTCGGGAGATTTAGGGCCGAATTCAATTAGCGGCGAAAAGCCTTTTTCTCCGAAAAAGTTTCACCGGTGACGTAATTTCGCCAGCGGAAACTTATCCCCGTATTCAATTGTTGCGACTGTTGCGAAAACGCAATGCAATGTACCCGGCAGAAAAGTTTCGCCTATGAATAGCTGGCGGAAAAAAATGCAGAATTGCGGTTTTGGGGTGCAAAGGTGGGGAAACCACCCTGCACTCTTAGGACAAGTCCCCAAAGGTAATCTGCGTCAAAAAAATCCAAAAAAGATTTAAAGAACACCTCAAAAAATTACTTTGAAAAGGGGGGCGAAAAAGTTCAAAGTTGGGATACAAACTTAAAAACTAGCAAAATAGGCTTTGGGCGTTCTGCAAGTATGGGGGAGGTGTTTTTTTGATGGCAGGTGCTTACTGAAGGTGCATTTTTAACGCATTTTAAGACCTCACTTTAGCAATTTTTAACCATGCTTGCACCCATTTTCATGTACCCCAAATTTGCTGGGACTACTTATTTTTGCCCAGAAAAACTGCAAAATGCTATTCTTCACTTGTGCAAAGACGCAAAATAGCACCAATTGAGAGTATTTAAGCACCCCAAATACCTCCAGCAGGGCTATTCAGGGGTATCCATAGTGATCCCCCATGTAGTGCATCTTTTGGGAGGTGTCAGGCAGATTTCCCTATATATGCCAGCACTTTTTGCCTGTTTGAGTTTCGCCGAGACGCGTTTTCGCGTACTTTGGAATTGAAATATGCCCCTTAGTGAGCTTTCGAATTTTAAAATCACTAATAAAAATTACAATAGACTATGTGCTAATTAATATAGCCAAATGAATTGTAAGATGGCAGCAAAAAATATATCAGTCAGGATTCAGTAAGTCAAGAAAAAGGTGCATTTAATATAATGAAACTTAACAACAATTGACATTAAATATCTCTAAAAACAATTAATATATTCACAATTAAAAAACAACTTCTCTCTGATAGCAGGACACTGTCCAGTGTCCAGTTAATCAAGAGAAGTAATTTGTGGAATTCGAAATTATCGTTAATTTCTTATGCTGGTATTAGTCAGCTTAATTAGTATCCATATGCCATCACCTTTGATAGTGTAAAAAAATCTACCTAATAGCATGCCGTTAGTGCTGCCCTAAGCTAGTCAGCCTGCAGACCGCAGACAGCTTTCAATGGAACACAGGGTAGACTCTGAGACCGTGAGAAAGGGAATCAATGTTCTGCAGCTGCTCTCCATCCAATGCAAACTGGATGAAGAATGGTCAGGTAAGTAATGTCCCAATGGAAGATGCTCACAACTAGAGGTTACAGATGCGTTTCGCCCCTACAAGAGGGGGGCTTTTTCAAATCAATTTAACTAAATCTGTGACTTTCTATATCTCCACACTGGTACAGCTAATTAAGAGGTCAGACATTGTAACCTTTTAAATGGCACCCCTATTCATTTCGCTACCTAGGTTACCCTGACGAAAAATAATGGTAACTTGTTTCAGTTTAATTTTCAGTCTTTGCTGACCTACTACCAACCTGATTTTCACAAGTGGTCATCGTTGGGCCTGTCCTGGCTGGAGAGACTGTCAAGATGAACATTCTTCCAAAGGTATAATATCTCTAAAGCACTTCCTATATCCTTCCCTACTTCCTTTTTTCAGGAATTACAGGGGATGGTTGGGAGATTTATTTAGGGCAATAAGAAACCAAGACTTAGCCAGAAGGTCCTCATCAGATGCCACTCTGAAGGAGGTCTCCAACTGCCACATGTTCTTAGTTATTACCCCCAATATCCTATCAGCAGCTAAATCTGTAATTGCATTCCACTGAAAGCAAACAGAACCTGGGGGAGATGTACTAAATCTTGGAGAGAGATAAAGTGGATGAAGATAAAGTACCAACCAGTCAGCTCCTGTCACTTTACAGGATTTGCTTGAAAAATTACAGTTATGAGCTGATTGGTTGATACTTTATCTCTCTCCACTTTATCTCACTTTAAGGCTTAGTACATCTATAGTACCTCTCTGAGAGGTCTCTTTAGAGAGTCTCATAACTGCCCATCCCATTTCCATTTGCTTGCTCAGGCCTCACCCCTCTTGGCTTGACCACCTCTCTGGAGTCAATTCATTGGAACAGCCATTGCCTCCTCTAGTGCTTTTTAAAAGAGATGACTTGTTCAGTTTCCCTGGAAATGAACCCAACCGAGTTTAGGGGTTATGAGTGGATCCAAGTCCCGACTCTGGTTTTCCCAGCAAGCTCGGATCCGAAAACAAGGTAAAGTGTCATCTTCCTGGAATTTTGTGTGTTTTGTTCTGCATATAAAAGGCCATTCCTCATGATTGGGAACCATTTCATACAGGAGAGCAGAAGGAGAGGGTGTGGGACTGGGGGCTGGAGCACTGTATTAAAAAATGCTATAGCAAATCCATCAGGGCTCCATTAGGTTAGAATGAGTTAGTTATTAAGTTTAGGTTTAAGATGTTTAACCTAAACTTATACTATCCCCCCTCCTCTCTCCTTTCTAATTGGGTAACACACTCATGTAGTACATTTATGAGGTGCACCAGAGAGTCGGAGTATGAGGGGAACTTCCTCAGAAGCCAGTACAGGGAAATGGAGGTGGAGTATGTGTGTAGTGTCAGGTAAGTAAAAAGGAATGATTGATTGATAGATCAATGAAAACTGAGACATGGCCTTGTATCTTATTGATTATATTACTAAATAATACTAAATATGCTCCATAATTCTGTTAATTTTTTAAATATGTTTTGAGGCACCACATTATTTCTGGTTAGAAATGTGTTGCAAATGTCTTCCAAAAACTTTGCATGAACTCACTGCAAATGACATAACAGAGAGGAGGTTAGATGGTTAACATCCTTACCTCTACTTACCTTGGCTTCATAAATGGTACAGATGGCTTGACAAATGTTAGGATTTGGGTAAAAATAATTCCACGCAAAAGAGGTTGCTTTTTTGGTCTTTTGTCCAAGAATGACAATGACCTTCTTTTTATCAAGGGCAAGAACTGCTGCCACTGGTGGCTGACTTACTTTGACGCATACAATATCCTCATCAGCGTCCATCATCAACATCCTCATCAGCGTCAGATACACAAATATCCACCTTATCCTGTTGCACTTCCACAGTAGCATCCTCAATTTCTATGTCACCAGCTGTACTTATGCTGTTCATCCCCACATTTTCAGAGGGTGTAAAAATAGTGACAGTAGGCTTCTCTAAGAGTACAGTGTCAGAAATGTCAGATTCACACATAGCACTCATTAACACACTTAGGGATAAATTTACTAAGAATCGAGTCTGATCGAGTTTGTTTTTTTAAAACTCAATTTGCATCGCCAAAATTCGGGTGATTTGATGCTTCTGAAACTCTCAAATTACTAAGAAGTGAGTTTAGCTGTGATTGAATTGGGCAATGGTGAAGCAGATAGAGATTTCTCACCCAAGTAGCAAGTTTAAATAGAGATTTCTCACTCAAGTTTGCAGTGTTTTCTCTGCTCAACTCTCCAGAACAAGCAGCCTTCACATATCAGTGAGATATGTGAAGGCTGCTTAAGAAAAGGGTTAACATTAGAAAAAAGATGTTGGGTCCCCTCCCAAAAAGCATAACCAGAGCAGGACTGCTCAGCCAGTCCTGGTTCCTTAGAATACAGGGGGTGAAACGAGTAGGGTTCCCCACATATTTTAGTAACCAGCACTTCGCTGCTGGCTAGTCCTGGTTTTAAAAATATGGGGGACCCCTACACAATTTTTCCCCCCTATTTTTAAAACCAGGACTGGTCAGCAGCCCAGTGCTGGTTCCTAAAATACAGGTGAACCCTACTCGTGTTTTCCTCTGTATGTTTAGGAACCAGGACAGGCTAAGGAGCCTGGGGCTGGTTATGCTTTTTGGGGGGACTCTACATATATTTTTTTTTATATTAACCCTTTAGATAAGGTTTACATGCAGAAACATACACAAATCACACTGATCTGTGTATGTTTCTACGAAACTCATAGCTCAGGAAGTGGTCTATTTGAAACTTCTAATTAGCTGCAAGTTTGCTACAATTACACCCAAGATTGTAACCTTGTTTATTAGTAATTCCCGAGTTGTATCTTTTTCATGAAAAGTACTTCTGAGTTTGGCCGATGGTGAGGTTATTCGAGTTTGCAATCTCACCCGAGTTTTCAAGTGAATAGAGAGACATCTCACCCGAGGTTGTCTTTAGTAAATTTGCGAGTTGAAAAAAATGCCTAAACTTACCCGTTTCATATTAAAATTTTAGGTTTTTTAACTAGACCTGCTCGCAAACGCTTGAGCGCTCGCAAGCGGGTGGATGTTGGGCTCTGTGCACACACAGCAGCCGTACTGCGCGTGCGCAACCCCCGGAGCGAGAGAGAAATTCTCTCGCTCCAGGGGCTCACTACAAAAGGGGCAGCTGTGGGTGGTGATCGACAGCTCGTCCTGTTTTGTAGGTGTGGCGGGGGGGTGACTTCACAAATGGAGGCGTTACCAAATGAACACCTGCCGTTTGTGGGTGGCCTCACTGACATCACCAGTGATGTCAGTGGGAGAGCTTCCGGCTCTATTAGAGCCGGAAGCTCTCTGGGGCTTGCGGTAGATGAGACCCTACCACAAGGGTCTCGTGGCAGGTCGCGATGGTCTTGACCATTGCGACCATCAACCTGGCCACTCGCCAAAGCTGTGGGTGGTCACCCACAGCTTAGCGAGCGGCCAGAAGTCCGGCTCTTTTTACAGATGCGGCCGCCCTCATTCAGAGCGAGCGCTCGCATTTTGCGAACGGCTCTGAATGAGGTCCTATGTCTGAAGTCCCTGAACACACAACAATTGCCTCACAGTGCCCCCAGTATAAGCTGGGTGGCACCCTAATAGTGACATTATATTTTAATGCACAAGTTTTATATACATTTTTTTAACAGTGCCTGAACACACAACAAACTGCCTCACAACGCCCCTAGTGTAAGCTGGATGACGCCCTAATAATGACATTATATATATGTTTTAATGCACAATTTTTATATACATTTTTTAACAGTGCCTGAACACACAACAAACTGTCTCACAGTGCTCCTAGTATAAGGATGGCACCCTAATAGTAATGATGATGTTATCTTTTTTATTATGTATAAAAAAGTGCCCCAGTAGGCTTTTTTAAGTAACGCAGTGCTGCAGTCCACTCCTATGGCATTTTTTGTGCCTCGCAGTGTTGCAGCAGCACACAGGAGCTCATTTAGAGTCGGTCGTGAGCGCTGAGCGCTCACAACCGACTCGATGTTGCCCCACAGCGCATGCGCACAACGGAGCCAGCTCCGTCGTGCGCATGTGCGAGACCCGGCTAACGATGGGCGCTCCGTCGTTAAGGGTCTTGTAGCAGACGGGTGAGCTGTCGATGTTGAGTGACAGCTCGCCCCGTTTGCAGGGCAGGCTGGGGGCATGCCCGGCCAAACGGGGCGTTCCAGTCGGAATGCTTGCCGTTTGGGGGCGGCCCCACTGACATCATTGCTGATGTCAGTGGGGAACTTCCTGCTCGAACAGAGCAGGAAGCTCCCTGGGGCTTACGATGGTCTTGACCATCGCGACCATCACCCATGTCGGTCATTAGAACTGTGGGTGTTAACCCACAGCTTAACGATCAACAAGGAGGCGGCCGTTCAGGATGCAAGCGGCCGACCTGATTCAGAGCGACCGCTTGCATCTAACGACCGCCTCTGATTGAGGCTCACAGTGCCTCTACAGTGCCCCTTTAACACAGTGTTCCTAATTTTTTTATTTTTTTTTAGAAAAAAGTGCCCCAGTAGGTTTTATTTTTTAGTAACAAATAAACAACACATCTCTGCAGTCCACTGCTGTGGCATTTTTTTGTGCCTCACAGAGTGTTGCAGCCAGCCAGCCAACAGTACACAGTGTCCTACCTTAACAGTGTTGCAAATCATTTTTTTTTTTTTTTTACAAAGTGCTCCTATACCCACACCCTCTCCCTCCAGTCTCCAGTGTGAAATGGCACTCGATCACGAGGGAGGAACTTTAATATGCAATCCAAAGCACACAAAATCCAACACCGAAAAGATGATGTTTTGCCTCATTTTGAGATCCAAGCCCCAGCTCGGTTCGACACGGAACCCCTGAGTTCAGGTGTGTTCGGTTTCCATGTAAACAGAACCGCGCATCTCTAAAGATTTAAACAAAAAAACCTGCGGTCTTTTCTATTTGAATTTAAAAATGTTATTGTGTATTTCACAATAAAAGATAGTTGTTTGTTTAGATGAGTGACGTAGTGTATATTGCTGTTCTATGTGCAGTGGTGTCACCATATCATCTGTACTCCAAAAAAATTCTCACAGAGACCTATTTCTCTAAGTGCATGCAAACAATGGGTGTGTGCATTGGTGTTCCCCCATCATGTGCACCCCAAAACAATTCTCACAAAGACAAAACAACGATGGTTTCTTCTTCAATTTTTCTGGCAAATGCTGCTGCCAGGAAAAAAATGACCTTTCCCAAGAGAAACACCATTATAACATCTGGTAAGGCTTAAAAGAATTGCCCAAAATTACTGCCACTTCTACTGTGACTCAATCTGATACAGTAAGCATCAATAGAATGGTGGAGGATTATTTTATTGACAATGTACAAATAGTCATGTCACACAAGGCCTGATTCAGAAAGGAACACAGTTGCTAATACGCACGCAACTGGCCGATTGTTAGATTCTGTGCATGCATCGCAGTGTGCAAACTGGCCACTGCGATCGAGACTATGCAAATCCATCGCAGAGTGATTGACAGGAACTGCTGTTTGTGGGTGGCGATGGGGGGCTGGTCGGGGAAACGCAGACGTGCCATTTCATTAGAACACCGTTGCAGTGGCGTGCATAAATTATCCACTGCAATGCCCTACGCAGCCTGAGGCCTGATAGCGTGCGATGAGATTAGCAATTTCTGAGTAAGGTCAGAGCTTGTGCAAGTGTGCGTGAGGCTGCGATGGTACTCGATTGTACCGATTTTTTCGCAGTCTTGTTAAACATTACTGATGTGTGTAAGGTAAAGTTGGCATTCTTATGTTATGCTATGATGGCATTGCGATCGCAAATTAATTAGCATACTATTGCAGTTGAACTGCGTGCGTAATCGCTATTGCATTCGCAGTTGCATTCCGTAATCAATCAGGTTCACAGTCCCTATGAATACTGGGAGTAAAAGAGGCAGTTTGGAGCCTCTTGTACAAACTAGCTTTGCTTTACTTAAGCTGCCCACCCTCCAGTGTGTACTCAGAATGAGTGTTTAGCATAGCTGGGAACCTTGTGAGTGATTGGCGCAAGAGGCTACTTCCTAAAAATGTGGAAAAACTGATGTTCATCAACATTAACTACATATTGTATGAGGAAGACCTTTGCCGCCACAACAAATTACAGACTTCTATAACAGTGGATTGTGGGTGAGGATGAGGATGAAAATGATAGATATGATTAATATCAACACTGTTAGCCACCTTAAGCCTATTGATCGCTTGTTTTGTGGGGGCCCAAACACACCAAGCACTTCAGCCACAAAAGTGACAGTCTCTGTCGCTGAAGTGCTTGGTTGTAAACTGTGCATAACCTTGTTAATATACAACATAAGGGTGGATTGAAGGGCTCATGGACAATTCCATCATGCAGTACTGTTCATTATGGGCTTTGCCAAGACTGCGAGTGTTGGACAGGCAGTTTACTGTATATTACTGTACTTTACTGGGGTGTTCATGATCTTTTGTATTTTGCAATGCGATACTGTAAATCACCAGCTTCTCAGTCAGGCATATAGGCCCTGTTTCCTGCAGCTTCTCAGCAGATACAGACTAGTATCATCAAATCATATAATTAATAATTATTCAGTTTGACTAGGCTGTTACTCTGCCTTAAATCCTGAGGAATCAATCAAATGGATTTTGGATGCATGTTTTTTGGTAGTGTTTACTTCTCCATTTCCCCAATTTACTTTTTGTTATAGTTTAATATATTAATTAGTGTTAATAATTTATCAATCTAATTTGGATTCTTATTTTTTAATGGTTTGTTCAATTTATAATTTTTTTATTTATAGTTATATTCTGTAGTCAATTAATTAATTAATTAATCAACATGATTGGGATTTTGGATGCTTCTTTTGTAACAGTACTTTCCATTTCACTGATTTACTTTTTTTATAGTTAAATTATTAACTAATCAATTAATTAATCAATCAATTAATTAGTCAATCAATAAATAAATGTTTTTCCTGGTTTCCACTAAATAGTACTCCACCTCAATTTACCTGTGAAGGCCTCTGATCTAGTTCTTGATTAATGAAAACATTCTGTAGTATTGTATAGTTTATACTAAACTGCCATCCTGTCTGCCACTGCAGTGCCATTATGTTTCCTAGATGTTCGATATTCTTTTTTAAACTGTCACGTGTTTGTGCCGCTGCTCTGTCACATAGTTTAGCCAGTAAGCATTTGACAAATATGGGTGAAAACGGAAAACAATATTGTGAGCTGTGAGGTGGTCAAAACTGAACGGAAATGTTATTGAGATGAATAATACTGTAGGAACAAAAACTCAAAATACATGATTTTAGCTGTTCTTATCAATTTTTAAATAAATCCATATCCATAACCAAAACAATTGAGCAAGGTTTTGGCAAAAGCAAAACATGGGGGTCTGCGCACATTTTTACTTTTTAACCCTGTGTCCTGTGCCCATTCTGTGATCCCATCCCCCTCCGTACTCTTCTCCTTCCCAAACCCCCCTTCCCCCTTAGAATGCTGTTTATATGTTGCTATTGTTTGACTTGACTTATGTAACATGTTCTGCCTTCTTTACACAAAAAAACTTTGACCTGGTAAACACTGTTGTTCATACCTTCTATACGTTTTGTATCTATTACTTCTGCCCCTCCTGCATGAAAAGTAACAAAAAACTATTATACTCATAATACTGAGGCATTTATGCTAACCATTACACCAACCATACTGCCCTAATATGTGCTGCAAGGAACCAGCTAGTTTGCTAAAGTTGTGCTGCAGGGAGACATTGCAGGGCCATAGGGAGGGTAAATAGACTATTGGGCTCTGGGTTGTGAGGCCACCAAAAATTCAGGGTTTGTATTGCTAAACCATCAGACATTTAGGGTCTGCATGGTAAAACCAGTAGATATTTGGGGAGTGTATTGTAAAGAAAAGAGACTTTGGGTACAATACATAATTTAAAGTCAGTCAACACAAGAGGTTTGTGGCTCTCATTTTGGAATGGCATTGCATGGCATTTGCATTGTTGTTTAGAAACAAGAGATTTAGGGGAGGTAGTCCGCATTATATAACCACCAGAGATTTGGAGGTTTATATTGTATAGCCACCAGATATTTGGAGTGATCTGCATGGCATAGTCATCAGAGATCTGGTAATTTACATTTTATAGCCACCTGATATCCAACGTCTGCATTATAAAGCCAACAGAAATTTGTGAGTCAGTGTTTCATAATGGTCTCCAGAATTGTGCTGGCATTGTATAGTGTTCTCTAGTAGGTTCTCTGTATTTAAAACTGACATTAACATGAACTCTAAATGCTTTCTTCATTATATATAGGTCACTAGAATGTTCTCTTAATTTTATATCTGCCACTAGAATGCTCCCTGCACTGCAATCTGTCTCTAGAAAGTTCTCTTTATTGTAGATCTGACACTAGTATGCTCCATGCACTGCAATTTGTCTCTAGAATGTTTCTTAATTGTATATCTGACACTGGAATGCTCCCTGCACTGCAATCTGTCTCTAGAATGTTCTTTTTATTGTAGATCTGCCACTAGAATGCTCCCTGCACTGCAATTTGTCACTAGAACATTCTCTTTTTCTTCTTCAGGGTCCATAGGGATCCACAGGGATACCATGGGGGTAATGTGGTTGGAGAGATCCAGGCACCAAACAGTTAAAGCTTTCAGCTTCCAGGATGCACTGGGTCCTCCTCCAAATATGCCCCACCCCTATCCACAGGCCTTCAGTTGTTCGTTTGGTGCGGCAGGATCAAGACAGGGGACTTTGTAACAGGGGACTGCTTTGGCAGTCCTAAGCTTTTTATTTTATTTTCTTATGTTTGAGTCAGCAGTACTCAGCGTCTGTATTGAGACGCAGATAATGCGACTCCATCTACCTCCGCCGGGTCAAAACATCAGTAATTGATGATTTCGATGGGTCTCGGCTTAGCTTGCTAGCAGCAACGCTGAGACCTGGACTGCAACCGGACGCACGGAGATGACAGGTAAGGCGATTCCTCACTCACGGGCAATCGCACGCGGCAGTCCTTGCTACTGGTGTCAGAGACGCACCAGAAGCTGCTGCAGTCAGGGCACGGGATTGTCCGCGTTCTCACTACACCAGCGGGGCCTTATCGTCTGCTGCCATGAGGCCAGCGTACCCAGCTTGTTAATGCAGCTATGGGGAGGTAGGCGCTCCTCCAGCAGCTCCTCCCCTGACCCATACGCAGCCTTCAATAAGGTTTTGCACATCTGGGCCGCCCCGCCTACCCTCCACGTGTAATTGAGATGCTCACAGCCTACAATCGATGCGCTACTGTTTGTCTCAGGAGGTTAGGGTCAGTCTCCATGTATACCTCGCCCATGGTTAAGGTATACAGTGCTTTATATCCTACCATGCCTTGGTTTGAGTAGTTGATTTAGAGTATATTGCGATTATTTACATATGCATTGTATGTGACTGTTTGCTAGCTGTTGTATTGATACTGTCCATTATTTCTGACTATCAATTATAACTATCACTGTGTTTTCTCTCCATCCCTCTGGGGTGGGGGGTTCCTCAGGGTACGTAACATTTAAATTGAATTTGTGAAGGCTGTCACATTGCATTTGTATTGTTGCCTTTACTTTATAAAATGCCAAAGGATAAAAGTAAACAGGACACAGAGGCTCCTGTGCTGATGTCATGTAAAGCCACATCAGTCCAATATATATAATAGCTCCATTGAACCAGGATCTGTAGGGGTTAAATTGTACTTCACTTTTTCTTGTGAAGACTGAGCTGCCCTTCCCCCTCTCTCCTAATTAATTGGAGATGCTCAGCTGAAATTGATCATGGAAGTGTTTTTTTGAGGGGAGATTTGGGTTGTCTCTGAGTATACCATTCTCCTGGGACCATGGTATACAACCCTGGAATCCTACCAACTTTTTTACTTGTATAGTTTATTCAGTGCCAAATTGTAAATATATTTGTATGCATTGCACTTATATCCTACCAATGTGATTGCAATTTAGTGCCCATTTGCAAATATATTTATATGCATGTAGATCCTACCAAACTTATGTGTTTAGGTAGTTGATTTTAGTGCCCTTTGCACATATATTATAATAATTTTTTGTGACTTATTCTGTGAAATAAAAGGCAAGTTTTTGTTTTCTATTTGCTCCAACTACCTGGTGTATAGGAGTTAGAGAGTACTTCACATTTATTTTTATCTGTAAAGGAGGTCACATTGCATTGTTAGCCCTACTCTTGTTGTAGGTTACTTGCAAGTATTTTCCATGTCTCAGGACAAGGGTAACCAGGTGACTGTTGTCCCTGTGCTGGTTTCATGTAAAGCCTGTGCAGTAGGCCTCTCAGGATTTCATACAGGATTGACTGTGTATTGTTGGTTATACACCACAACAGACCACCTCACCAGTACCTGGTCAGGGGTCACCTTGAATATCCTCCTGGTTTCAGGTGATGATGCAGTTAGTGGACTGCTTATCAGCCCCCACACTGCCTCCCACTTTGGATTACCAACAGTGATTACAGCCTGTTATGCTTCCTCTTCCCATGCATCCTTCCTGGATGGAGTTTAGAATCTGGTTTTTAGTATATACCTATCTGCAGATTTCACACACCCTGCTTTCAGATTCTGATATACTATCTGAGGAGGCAGAGGATACACAGGTTTCTCCCTCCGGGTCTATTCCGGATGGGAGGAGCATCATTCATCAGTGGATGTTCCTTTCTAGTAAGGGCGGTTAATTCAATCCTCATTATAGAAGATGAAGTACCGGCTCCTAAGCCTAATAAACTCGGTGTTTAGACACCAGAAGGTGATTTAGGCTGGATTCCCCCAATCTGAACAGCTCACTGTTCCAGATTCCAAAAAGACTAGTGTCTTTTTACCCTCTCCGAAAGGGAGAGTGCATTAGGTGGGAAATCCCCCTACCTAGTGGGGATTCTCACGTGACACCTTCCTAAAGGGTTCCTCCCCAGAAGGTTGTTTGCACAACTCCACTATCAGATTCTATCTAGACCCATGCCCTGCTAAGTTCCGGGGTGATATTCCCAGTTCCTTTAGCCAACAAGGAAGAGGTTATTATTCAAAGTTGTTTTTGATTCAATAACCAAATGGATCTCATCGCTCTATCCTCAATCTGAAATCTCTCAACAGGTTCATCCATGTGCCCAAGTTCCATGTTAAGACCCTACGGTCAATTATGCTGGCAATGGAGCCTGGGGATTTTATGGTTCCCTGGACATACAGGATGCATATCTGCATGTATATATTGCACTATTCCACCAAGGGTTTCTGAGTTTTGCAGTTCATCAGCAACATTACCATTGTCCTTTGGTCTATCCACAGGGTGTTTACCAAGACGACAAGGAGTCAGGATACTGCCATACTTGGACGACCTCCTGATATTGGCATAGTCCTTGGAGGTTTTACAACATCATCTCTAGCTGATCATTGTCTGTCTACAGAAGCAGAGCTAGATAATCAGTTGGAAAAAAAGTTTCCCTTTCTCCAAGACAGCAGATGGTACATTTGGGGGTACTACTGGATTCCCTGGCACAAAGGATTCTTCTACCTATGAACAAGATTTCAGCTCTACAATCGCGGGTGCGCAAATTGCTCCGCAATCAAAGAGAATCTGTTCACTCAGCAATGCAGGTCCTGGGGTTCATGATATCCTCCTTTGGCATGGTGACATATGCCCAGTTCCATTCTAGGCCCTTGCAATGATGGATCCTGTCTCATTGGGATGGTCAGTATTATCTGATAAAGTCTCAAACGATCCTCATTTCGCCAGAGATTCGGCTCTCCCTCTCATGGTGGCTACAGACGACTCATCTGGACAAGGGTCGCCCATTATGGATCCCAAATTGGGTACTCCTAACCACGGACACCAGTCTTCGAGGATGGGGCGTGGTGACAGGTCATTATACCTTTCAGGGAAGATGGACAGCCAAGGAAAGTCACCTGCCCATAAATGTTTTGTAGCTTCGTGCAGTGCACAAGACGCTCATTTTGGTACAGGACCTCCTTCATGACAGGCCTGTCCAGATTCAGTCTGACAACGCGACCACAGTGGCCTACCTAATTCATCAGGGAGGCACACGAAGTCGAGCAGCCATGAAGGAATTGGCAAACATTCTGGTTTGGCAGAACATCATCTTCCAGCAATCTTGGAAATATTCATCCCCGTAGTCCTAAACTGGGAAGCAAACTTCCTAAATCGTCAGGACATACATGCCGAGGATGTCTTTCAGTTCCTAGTGGACAAATGGGTACTACCAGTAGTAGACCTGATGGCTTCATGTCACAATCACAAGGTCTCCAGGTATGGGTCCAGAACCTCAGCCACCTTCATGGATGCTCTGACAGTAAGATGAGACTTCGATCTGGCATACCTATTTCCTCCAATTTCCCTCCTCCCAAGGGTCCTCAGGAAATTCAAGCAAGAGGACGGCACAGTAATACTGATAGCTTCTCCTTGGCCCAGACGCCATTGGTTCACCAACCTTCAGACTCTCTCCTTAGACACTCCATGGCCTCTTCCACTAAGGCCAGACCTCTTAGCACAAGGTCCCTGTCTGCATCCGGAGCTTCCACGTCTATCTTTGATGGTGTGGCTCTTGAGTCTTCCATCTTAAGAGCCAAAGGTTTTATTAGCTTTGGAATTTAGACAATGCTTAGGGCACGAAAGTCTTCCTCTGCCCGCATCTATTACAGAATGTGGCATGCCTATTTTCAGTGGTGTTCCCTTAGAAAATATGACCCTACAGTGTTTAGGGTCTCACGAGTGCATGCATTTCTCCAGGTTAGATTAGACCTTGGTCTCCATCTGGCTACATTGAGAGTACAGGTTTCTGCACTCTCAGTCTGGTTCCAAAGAAAGATTGCTTCTCTGCCAGATATTAGAATATTTTTTCAGGGAGATCTACGCATTCAGCCTCTTTTTGTCCCACCAGGGGATCTGTCTTTGGTTCTTAAAGGGCTACAAGTTCCCCATTTGAACCTCTGGACTTGAAATGGTTTACAACGAGGCATTTTTTCTCCTCGCTATCTCTTCTGTACGCAGAGTCTCTGATTTGGCAGCGCTCTCTTGTCGCTCCCCATTTTTGATTTTTCACCAGGATAGAGCTGTTCTTCTTACAAGGGAGGATTGCCTTCCTAGGGTAGTGTCCTGTTTTCATGTGTATGAAGAAATTATAGTTCCAGCTTTTCAGGCTCCAGACCTTTCTGTAGGTGAAGTCTCACTGGATGTAGTTTGTGCTCTCCGTATCTTGTGGAGCATACAAACACTGTTAGAAATTCAGATGCTCTTTTTGTATTATATGGTTTTCACATACGAGGATGGCCAGCTAACAAGCAGACACTGGCTTGATGGTTACGTGTGACTATCTCTCAGGTGAACACACAGGCTGATCTCCCTGTCCCTAGCGGAATCGGTATGACTTACCGTCGGACCCATGCACAGCAGTTGGAATCCCGACAGCGGCATCCCGACAGAGGAGGAAATCCCGATCGTCAAAGGTAAGTATATACTAACCTATTTCTACCCCCTAACCCTAACCCTCCATTAGGGGTGCCTAACCCTAACCTCCCCCCAGTGCCTAACCCTAATCCCCCCTCTAAGTGCCTAAACCTAACCCCCCCTTCCCCGCCGCCTAAACCTAAGTCCCCCCCGGGGGTGCCTAACGCTAACTGCCCTTCCCCTAGCCTAAACCTGACCTCCCGGGGGGGTGCCTAACCCTAAGTCCCCCCCTGGAAGCCCTAAACCTAACCCTCCCCCCCACGCGGCTATCCGCACTCAGCGCCCGGCGTCCCTTCGATCAGGATGCCGGGCATCGGGCTCCCGGCGTATGTCTAATGACAGACGTCGGCATTTCGACGCCTGTCTTTAGACCCTGTGACGGGATATGACAGTCGGGAAGCCGGCTGTCGGGATTAAGTCCACCGGCTTCCCGACTGCATACCGTCCCAAGCACAGTGACAGCACATTCTATTCGGTCTGTAGGGCCATTGTGGGCATTGATAAAATTAGCAGTGGTGCCAGGCAGCCACATGGTCTTCTGTCCACACTTTTCTTAGGTTTTATGCCTTTGATACTTTTGCCTCTCAGAATGCTTCTTTTAGGCGACGAGTTCTCTTTTCTGCTCAGCAGCATCCCCCACCCTAGGGGAACTGCTTTAGGACATCCCCATGGTATCCCTGTGGATCCCTATGGACCCTGAAGAAGAAAATTAGAGTTATGGTGGACTTATCTTGATAACTTTTTTTCTTCGAGGTCCATAGGGTCCACAGGGCACCCACCCTGATGCACCTGGCTTCATTGGGTTATTTTTTCTTTCGGTCACGGATTCCCTCATCTTGTCTGAGAGTGTTTCTGGTGTACGATTGTTCTTCCTTCTCCTCTTTCCTTCTCCTGCCTTAAGGCTTGGTTACGCAACTGAAAGCCTGTGGCTAGGGGTAGGGTATATATGGAGGAGGACCCAGTGCATCCTGGGAGCTGAAAGCTTTAACTCTTTGGTGCCTGGATCTCTCCAACCACATTACCCCCATGATATCCCTGTGGACCTAGAAGAAAAAGAGTTATCAAGGTAAGTCTACCATAATTCTAATTATTGTATATCTGCCACAGAAATGCTCCCTGCACTACAACTTGTCTCTAGAATGTTCTCTTTATTGTACCGTAGATCTGCCACTAGATTGCTCCCTGCAGTGCAATTTTTCACTAGAATGTTCTCTTATTGTATATCAGCCATTAGAATGCTAACTGCATTGTAAATTGGTCCCTAGAATATTCTGTTGCATATTGGTAGCTAGCATTAAATACTGCTCAGATGAGGCTGCTACTGCTCAGATGAGGCTGCTATGTACTGTATTTGATTATAGCTCTTTGAAGTAAAAACATTTAATTTATTTTATTAAAAAAAAGATAACACCCACTGATATTGAGCCACTAGTTGATTCAATTTTAATGGGTTATGCCACATTCTCCCCCATATCTCACCCTTTAAGAAATATACTGTAGATTGCATTACAAACATCACATAGTGTCTTAGATTTAGGAGGTTTTGGCAAAAATAACATTGTGCCTTGAGTTACCTTGAAATGTAAAGCTTTATACTTATGCTGGTTGTTCTAAATCTATATGTATATCTGTATATCTACATGGGTTTTCAAGGGATAATATAAGAGTCTCAAGTGAGACATGTTTATACATGTAAGTACTCTTTAACATAATACCCAACTCTTCATAGTCCAAGTTATCAACACTAGTTGTTCTTTAAAGTATTTGAGTGAAGTTTAATACCTCTGCTATGTAGTTGTAGTAAAGGTTGGAAAGTAAGTTTGGCAAAGACCCAATACTTCGCAACCTGTATGAACAAAAGAGATTTTTTTAATGCTTCTTTTATGTACGCATAATACAGTGAACACTATTTAACAGGCAACAATGTGAATTACAGCAAAATACTTTCTGGCTTTGCTTGTGGGCCTTTGTAAGACTTGGTAAATATGTATGAACATTAAGGCTTTATATCCTTATAAACAACAATCTGTGAAAGCGTATCAAATATTGACACATGGGTTCAGCAAGTTTTATGTGTCACTTATGATCAATTTCAACTTTGTTGCATATAATTAGAATTTGCATATTGCAAAATCTACTACCGCAGTGCATGGCAAATTTATTCACCGTAAAATCTCTTCCTTGGGGTCTATCTGGGGGATGCCATTACTTCTGGGTTATGCATAGTGAGGTGTGGAGTCGGACACTACCTATTTGAAAACTGGCTCCCACCTCTATATAACTCCTCCCCTTCCACCATAAGCTCAGTCTAATGTTTAACAAAGCTGCAGAAAGACCCACGGAAGAACTGAGAACCACAGACCAACAGGTATCTAGTTGGAAACCAAACAAGGGAGGGATCTTGGTATTCCCAAGATGGACTCCAAGGAAGAGATTTTACAGTGAGTAAAAATCTAATTTACTTTTTAATCCATCTGGGGGATGCCATTACTTCTGGGACAAATATGCCTGCGGAATGGCAGAAGTGACCCATCTAGCGATGGATCCTTTCGATGCAGGCTAGCCTCTTTTTAGTGCATCATTAGTTACTGAATCCTGGTGAAAAACTAGAAGGACAATATCCTGGTTAATGTGAAAAGCTGATACAACCTTTAGAAGAAAGGAAGGTTTAGTGCGTAACACTACCCTATCCTCATGAAAGATGAGAAGCGTAGATTTACAGTAAAGAGCTGCTAACTCAGATACCCCTCTGGCCAAAGCAATGGCCAAAAGGAAAACAACCTTCAACGTAAGATACCGCAATACTACAGTATCTAAATGCTCATATGGTGCCTTTTGAGGTGCCTCCAAAACTAAATTCAAGTCCCAAGGTGGAACCGGTGAGACATAAGGAGACTGTGGGCCTGATTCAGAGCCACTCGTAAGCGGCCACTCGCTCGCTCCGAGCGATGTTCGCACAACTGCGCATGCGGATAGGTCATCATGCGCATGCGCCAACCAGTCATTGCGGTCGGAAATCGTGCGCTCGCAAAACAGCGAGGGCCTGCTAATTTGAGTGACAGAATGAGGCGTTTGTCGGTGGTAACAGGGGAAGGTGCTTGAAAACGGGGAGTGGAGATCCGAACGCAGGCGTGCCAAACGGTCAAAACGGGCATTTAATGGGTGTGCATAATTAACAAAGCAGCGTCATCGACCACGTCACTCGGTTGTCTTTTAGCCTGAACTGCTCGCAGTGATTGCGGGAAGTAAAACCTACCACAAGTACTGCAAGCAGTTCAGACGCCTTTCGATGTACTCGATTAATCTAATAAATAGCGTAGATGACGTATGATGCTAATGGCCAGGGGGCGTCTTTACAAAATAGCGAGCGCATGTTTCGTTCGCACGCTCAGACATAGAGGCGTCAACAGACCGCAAAGAGCAAGCGCTCGATGTAAATAGCCGGCCCCTTTTTCTGAACGACCGTTCGCAAATAGCGTCCGGCTCTGAATCAGGCCCCTTATGCGAAGAACACTGTGCAAGAAGGTTTGAACTTCAGGAATAGAGGCCAATTTTCTCTGAAACAGGATCGATGGGGACAAAATTTGTCCCTTAAGAGAGGACAATCTAAGACCCTTAACCAACCCCTTTTGCAGAAAAGACAAGAGACGAGATACTCGGAATCTTTCATGTTTGAAATTATGTTGTTCACACCAAGAAATATATATCATCCATATCCAATGATAAATCTGGAAAGTAACTGGTTTGCGAGCCTCTATCATGGTTTTCACCACAGATTCTGAAAACTCTTTGGCCCTTTAAAATATTGGGATTCAAGAACCATGCCGTCAAAGCCAACCAAGGCAAATTGGGGTGACAACATGGACCCTGAAGCATAGGGGCAAATGATATGGAACGTCTATTCATAAATTACAGTGGAACCCTACACATTTTCTTCCCTGTAATGTTAAGAACCAGGACTAGCTGGCAAGTCCGGGGCTGTTTAGTGATTTGGTGGGGGAACCTCACGTCATTTAACATTTATCTCTTTTTTTACAAGTCTTAACACACAAGCAGCAAGCACATATCTCACTGATATGTGCAGGCTGCTAGCTCGGGAGAGATTTGCAGAGAGAAAACACAGCAATCTCGGGTGAGTAATCTCCTGCAAAACTAGTTACTCGGGAGAGATATCTCGTTCTGCTTCACCATCGGCAAACTCTTTAAGCCTCAAATCGCCTGTTGGTAAATTTGGAATAAAGAAACAGATTAAATCACCCGAGTTTTGGCGAGTACCAGCGAGATAAATCACTTTGAAAATCGGGACCATCTCGAATCTTAGTAAATTTACCCCTGGGTGTCAAAGAGAAGACCCAAAAATACCATTCTCTGAGATGGAATTAAATTTGATTTGGGGAAATTGATGTTCCAGCCGAATCTCTGGAGCATACATATTGTAATCTGAAGATGTTGTTGCAATAGGGCTATTGAGGCTGCCCTTAGCAACAAATCGTCCAGATAAGCCAACACATTTATCCCCCCACTCTTGAGAAGGGAGATCATATGTGCATTAGCCTTTGTAAAGACTCTGGGAGCGGTGGCCAAAACGAATGGCAGAGCCTGAAACTGAAAATGCAGATGTCCCACTGAAAACCGCAGAAGATGCTGATGACACCTCCATATAGGAATATGGTGGTAGGTACCTTGATATCTATGGAGGCCAGGAAATCCTCTTCCTCTATGGAACAAATGACTGACCTTATTGACTCCATCTTGAATCTTTCCAAATGGAGATAAGCATTTAGCCCCCTGAGGTTGAGATTGGGACGAAATGACCCGTCTGATTTGTCTACCAAGAAAAGACTGGAGTAGAACCCCAGGCCTTGCTGTGGAACCGGAATAATTACTGCAGAGTTGGAAAGTGTAGACACTGCCTGAATGAGAGCCGCCTTTCTGCAACCATCCACAGGGAGAGGAGTGGAAAATAATCTTTTTGGATTAGGACCCTCCAAATCCAAAATGTAACCCCTAGATACTATTTGACTATTTCCAAAAGTCTGGATTGGATTGAACCAAAGCTTCTTGGAACTTGAGTATATTGTGACCTCCCACCAGAGGACGGGTCCCAGTCCTTTGACAGTCTTGTGGATTGGCCTGCTGGCTTAGCAGCAGGGCAACTGGTGCCGGGGACAGCACGTCCCCCTAAAGGAGATTTTGGTTTAGGTGTAGTTACAGTAAGGTGAGGACTTTTTCCTCCTGTAACCTGAGAAATAATTTAGTTAACTCTGAACCAAACAAAGAACCTCCTTCAAAGGGCAATGCCTCTAAACCAAGCTTGGATTCTATGTCTGCCTTCCATGTTTTAAGCCATAGCGAACACCTGACGGAAATGGCCAAAGCTAAAATATGAGACTGTACCTGAATGGTATCTATTAAAATGTCACCTATATAGGTTAAAGCTTCCAAAATCTGATCAGCTAAACAGTTAGCTTCAGACACATCCTCTGGTTCAACTAGGGACTGATAGCCTTTATCACCCAGGCACTGGCCAGAATCGGACGCAGCAAGACTCCTGACAAAGTGAATAAAGATTTAAGTACTGCCTCATTCTTTTTATCTATAGGATCCTTAGGAGTTACAGACTGTGATATGGGAATAACAGTATTCCTGACCAACCTAGCAATAGGAGTATCTTCTACGGGTGGAATTTCCCAAGGCATGGTATCCTCTTCCGAAAAAGGATAAAGACCCTTACATTTTTTGGGAATATGAAATTTGGATTCAGGTTTTAACCAGGCTTCTTTTAATATTTCCTCAAAATGTGAAAAACCTGAGAAAACGGATACATGTTTCTTCTTACGTTGGAAGAAATAAACTGAACTAGTCTCTGGAATAGCTGCTTCCTTTAGCTGCAAAGTTTCCCTGACCGCATCTATCAACAAAGAAATTCCCAGTTTGAAGTATCTTCCCAGTAATAATAATCCAATTCCCCTTCTTCATGTGAAGAGGTAGCTGAAGCCTCTTCTCCACTGAGAAATGGCCTGAACGTCTTTTAACAACTGTGGCCGCTGTAGACGTTATCATTTTATTTAGGGATGTCGCCATTTAAGCGAGACATCGTCCCATATTCTGGGCCCATCTGGGCTCTACCGAGGGATCAGACAAAGGAGGAGTTTGAACACAGGGTATCACATAATTTTCCTGAAAGTGATGTAATTCGCCTATGGCGTGAGCCATAGGATGGCCCAATCAGGCATTACCGGCTGTTCAGCCGAACTTCTCTGTTAAATGCACAAAAACCCTGGGTCCTAAAAGTCCAAATTCTTTGCAAAAACCAAAGGTAAAACAAATCTTACACGTTTTTTGGAACCCTTGTCTGGTTTATCCATACTGAAAAAGAAAGATAAGTCTAACCAATACAGATAGCTACTTAAATTACCATGGAAAAAGTGCAGCACTAATTGAATAGAAAAATGAGAGGCTAATTAAGACTCTATTCACTCACCTGCATGTTACTGCCTAAATTCCTGAGAAAAGTGCAGTAAAAGATGCTTACAGTATATATCTATGGGGCATATACAATTGGGTGCGAGGTAAAAACCCTGCACTCCTCACACCCAATTTAGAAATACCGCGGGTATGCACGTTCCCGATACCCGCATTATTCAATTCCAATAATACTGGCCACAGGGTTTTCAGTTTTGAAAACCCGCGCCACGTAATCTAATTTAAATAAAAAACTTCACTTACCTAGCCGGGGGTCTCCAGTGGTCTCAGCGGCTCCCAGTGGCCTCCCCTCTCTCTTCTTACTGGAGAGGGGCCTGCTAGGATTCCCAGGGCTCCTGGGAGACTCCAGTGGCTGGTGGGAGGGGCAAGGGCTGCTGGCAGATGTAGTTCTCCCAGCGCCCATTCCGGGGGGCCACACAAACACTGCGGGGGCACACTGACAGTGGGACACACACACTCATACACACACTCATACACACTTACAAACATCACACTGACATACTCACCGCTGCTGCAGAAGAGCCGGCCGACACAGGATGAAGAAGACAGTGCTGCAGGAGGTAAGCAATTAAGGACTAATTAAGCTAATTGGATCATTCCAATTGCTTAATTAGTCCTCAGGGGGGGTGCCACGGGGGTGTCAGAGCAAGTCCCGGTGATTTTACCTAAAATCATCGATTTTAGGAAAAATCACACTTGCTCAGGAGGTGCGTGAAAAAAAACCCTCCCGGCACGTGTTTTTAAAAAAGCACACACCTAAGAATAGCAAAAAACCTGCACCTGCAGGAAAACCCTCGCAGGTGCAGGACTTTTGCTATTCTCGCAGCCTATATAATATGCCCCTATAAGCCCAGAAAACACCAGGTTAATAAATATAAATAATACTACTAGTTATTAGTTAACTGCTTATCTTGTTAGCCTTCATCCCTCAGTATCTGCTGTGAGTTCTTCCACACAGCTTCAGCCACGCTCATCCAATGTAATGCATGGCTTTGCAGCCGCGTGAGGTGCTGACAATAAAATACCTGGGGGAGACGTGACCGGGCACAGCGTCCTGCTCACTCAAGCAACTGTGTCAAGACCATCGCGACCATTGGGCTTGCGACGAGAACCTGCAGCAGGGTCTCGTCTGCCGCAAGCCATGGGAACGCCTCCGGCTGGGCAGCCACGCCCCCGGCACGCCCACCAAAGGGGGCGTGCTGTCAATCACCATCAACAGCACTCCCCCTTTGGTGCGAGACCCATAACGACGGCTACCCCGTCATTATTCGGGTCTCGCGCATGCACACGACGGAGGCGCCTCCGTTGTGCGCATGCGCATTTGGGAAACATCGACCCATTTGCGAGCGCTCAGTGCTTGTGAGCGGGTCTGAATGAGACCCTTAGTCTAGAGGGCATAGCATTGAAACTGCCTTGGAATTAATGACTACAAATAGATCCAGACATGCCATATATGGAGAAGAGAGTTTACTAAATGTAGATTTTTCTAAATTAATTCAGAATCAGTCAAATAAGATAAAACTAAATTAAAAGTAATTGGGGAAATGTATCAAACACTTTTCTTTTTTGGCTCATGTGGTTTAGGTTAAACCACCATTATAAATGTAAACCTTTGTAGACATAATAGCTAATGTAAATCCAATATGTTATCATTTATTTTCCACATATTGCACCATAGAATTTTCTGTAGTGTAGCAGTATCATTAATTACTTACCTACAAACTTCGTCTTTTTTTAATCCAAAGTAATCCATTAAATTAACAAAAAATAGTGACCTGAGGATGACCACGTACAAGGAGCAGTCAATGCAAAATGTCTGGTATGCGGGCATACTTAATAGATGCCCAGCCAATCAGGAGCAGGCTCTAATCGATCAGAGACATGTTTAGGACCACACCTAGAGGACTTGGGGCCTGATTCAGCAAGAAATGCACAGGAGAGAACACGCGCATTTGCCCAATGTTTTCGCACTGCGCATGCGTATGCTTTGCAATGCATGTGCGCAAACTAGTCAGTGTGATCGGGTTATGGTACGCAGACTACACGCAGTGTGTATGCAGACCCTTCCGAAATTGATTGACAGGAAGTGCCGTTTGTGGTTGGTGACGAGGGCTGGTCAGGCGAACGCAGGCGTTATAACACCGTTATAGGGGCGTGCATAATTAAGGCAGTACGGCGGCATACGCAATCATACCGTAAGCTGTACACAGGAAGCGGGCAAAATCAAAAAATGGCAGGTCAGGTCAACCACTATTATGCTAATAGGTCCGATGGTTCTCGATGCAACCGATGTTTACACTATCTTGCGTGCTGATCAGGCTGTGAGTAAAGGGAGATGGGCATCTTAATATGGGGCTGGACGTCTGTATCTTGTGCTGCGGTCTCTGGGTCTGATTCAGAGCCGGACGCTATTAGCGCTCGCTCGTTCAGAAAAAGGAGGTGGCTATTCAAATGAACCATTCGCTCTTTGCGGTCTGTTGCCGCCTCTATGTCTGAACGAGCGAACAAAACATGCGGTCGTTTTTTTGAAAAATACGCCCCCTGGCCGCTTGCATCATACGTCATGTCCGCTATTTAATAGATTAATCGAGTACATCGAACAGCGTATGAACTGCTCGCTATTCTTGTGACTGGTTTTTCCTACCGCTATATTGCGAGCAGTTCTGACTTTAAAAAAACCAAGTGACGTGGTCAATGACACTGCTGTATTAATTATGCACACCCATAAAACGCCCGTTTTGACCTTTAAGCACGCCTGTGTTCTGAATTCCACTCCCCGTTTTCAAGCACCTTCCCCTGTTACCACCCACATACGCCTCCTCCTGTCACTCAAATTAGCAGGCATTCGCTATATAGCGAACAAACGATTTTCGGCCGCACTGACTGGTTCGCGCATGCGTATTGCAAACCGTACGCATGCGCAGATGTGCGAACTTCGCTCGGAACGAGCGAACGGCCGCTTACGAGCGGCTCTGAATGAGACCCTCTGTGCATATGCATTAATTAGCATATTCTCGCAGTGGACGGATGCGTGCGTCTGCAGCCGTGCGTTCCTTGCTGAATCAGGCCCTTGGACTGGTGCTCAGTAGAATGGCCCTTTATTGAAAGAAAGGGGGATTTTTTTACTTTCTTTAAATATTATTTTAATGGGCAAGATAGCATAAAGTGTCTCAGATTTGAGGTACCTCATCTGTCACAACTACTTCTTTGTTAGGTGGCTCTCCTGGTGGGGTTTCCTGCAATTTGTGAGACAACATTTTAATATATGCTACAATTTTTATTTTTAGCATGTAAAAAAATCAGCATGGCAGTTTGTATTATGCCAGGTCAGTTTGAACCTGGCTGGGTATAGCCTGCAGTAGGGGAGATGAGGTCCAGAAGAGCTCAACTACCTACAGCTTCTTACGGGACAGCAGAGATCTACCTGTATCTTGGTGCAGCTTTGTAAGTGGTAACCCAAATGTCAGCTGTGGGTTTTTATGCAAACTTGCTGAATATCACAATGGAGATGATAGTAGTTAATACAAATAACTAAGGCCCTGATTCAGAGCCGGACGCTCTGACAGAGAGCTCGCTCTGAATCAGGGCCGTCCCTGCTCCATTTTGGAGCGGCCTCCTGGCTGCTCACATAGGAACGCCTCCGTCTGGGCAGCCATGCCCCCGGCACGCCCACCAAAGGGGGCGTGCTGTCAATCAACATCGACAGCACGTCCCCTTTGGTGCGAGACCCTTAACGACGGCTTGGCCGTCGTTATTCGGGTCTCGCGCATGCGCACGACGGAGGCGCCTCCGTCGTGCGCATGCGCACTTGGGCACCATCGACCCGCTTACGAATGCCCAGCGCTCGCGAGCGGGTCAGAATCAGGCCCTAAGGTCCTCATTCAGAGTTGATCGCAAGAAGCGATCGCTCACTCTGAATGAGGGCGGGCAATTCTTGTTTTGAAATGCTGCCTCCAGGTCGCAAGCTAAGCTGTGCGTTACCTCCCACAGCTTAGCTTGCGATCAGGGTGATGGTCGCGATGGTCATCACCATCGCGGCTTACGACCAGACCCTAAGGTTGGGTCTGGGCACTCGTAAGCTACAGGGAACTTCCTGCTCATTCAGAGTTGCATGCAATTTTGTCTGCGAATGGCCTTTGAGATTGTTAGCAGACTGTGCATGCGCAACTCTGAGTGAATGACAGTTGATTCAAAGTAGGGATGTGCGCCGGACAATTTTTGCCGGATTTGGATTTGGTTCTAATTCGTCGTCCGGCTTTGGATTTGGATTTGCCAAACTGCGATGACTGGCTTTGGATTTGGATTTGGAATTTTTTACAAAAATTGACAAAAAAAGCTAAAATCACATAAATTGGTCTTTTTTTTCTTCCTAGAGTATTATTAACCTCAATAACATTAATTTCCAGTTAATTTAGACCATATCACAGCTTATAATATTGTTTTCACCATTATTGGCCAAAGGTTGCAGTGAGCTGACTGGTTACTAAGCGACAAAGCAGCGGCACGACACAGATACCACAGTATAAAGCACATCTATGACACATTGCCACACAGCAGTGGCAAAAATGAAAAGTAGTGCACCCACCCAGTGGGGTACGGCCAGCAGAATCACAGTACTTGTTTACATAGTGGGCCCAAGGAGTCACAGTACACAATCTTATTCACATTACACCGCACATAGGGCCTGATTCACATTACACCATAAAGTAGTGTCTCTTATTTATGTTACGACACACAGTAGTGCCCCTTTTACACAATGCCCACAGTAGTGACCCTTTTACACAATGCCCACAGTAGTGCCCCTTTTACACAATGCCCCCAGCAGTGGTGCCCCCTATGCAGTCCCCTTAGTAGTAGGGTCCCCTATGCAGTGCCCCCAAGTAGTATGCCCCCCATTAGCATGCCACCCAGTAGTATGCCCCCCATTAGCAGGCCCCCCCAGTAGTATGCCCCCCATTAGCAACCCCCCCAGGAGTATGGCCCCCCAGTAGTATGCCCCCCCAGTAGTAGGCTGCCCCAGTAGCAGGCCCCCCCCAGTAGTAGGCTGCCCCAGTAGTAGCCCCCCTGTAGTATGGCCCCCCCCCTGTAGTATGGCCCCCCCGGTAGTAGTAAGCCCCCCCAGTAGTATGCCCCCCTCAGTAGTAGTAAGGCCCCACCAGTAGTATGCCCCCCACAGTAGTATGGCCCCCCAGTAGCAGGCCCCTCAGTAGTATGGCCCCCCCAGTAGCAGACCCCCCAGTAGCAGACCCCCTCCCAGTAGCAGGCCCCTCAGTAGTATGGACCCCCAGTAGCAGACCCCCCCAGCAGCAGACCCCCCCCAGTAGTATAGCCCCCCCATGTAGATCTTAATAACTGCTTTGGGGCTCATTTACATTTGGATACAAGTCTATTTTATGACACGCCCCTTAGATGTAGGAGTACACGCCCACTTTACCGCCGTGCTCATAGGTGGTGCTTTCACAGATTTTTCAAAAGTAGATAAGTATGGCGTGTACCCTGATTTATATATCGCAACTGATCTGTCATTGCAGTGCTGTTACCAGCAACATTTTTGGATAAAACACTGAATGTGAGTAGGTATTTTTTGTCTTTGAAGAAAAAAACTTCTAGCCGAGTCATGGGAACGCAGGACATTTCTATGTATGTATGTATGTATATATATATATATATATATATATATATATATATATTATATATATTTTTTATTTTTATTTTTTTTTCCTTATGTAGATACTTCTATTTATGTAACATACCTTTCCATAACTTTACTTTTACTTTATTGTTTCTAAATACATTTTTTTTTTTTTTTAAAGATAAAAAGAATGGGTGTGGTGTATAAACAGTCTGCTGTGCTAAGTTTGAGCATAAATATCAATAGATGTAATGTAGAAGATGACACAGATAGCACTGAACACGTACTGTTCACTAGTAATGACAAAGGATTTGTGGGCTGTAGGGGGTGCTGCTAGCTTATGTGATCTGCTGTCGGCTTAAGGAAGGGAGCAGTGGCCTTAGATAGTGTGTACATAATACAGCACTGTGTCTGTACAGTGCCCTGAAGCCTAGATTATCCTTATTCCATTACTGAATGCTGTGTCATTGTTCCCAGAATTACAGGTTCTGGCAGCTTGTTTGTGAGACGCCATCATGTATGTTGATTCAAGATCACTCTGGGATACTAAAGCATACTTGCCGACATTCAGCTCCCTCCCTCCTGTCTGCGCACAGCGGGGGGGCGTGGCCGGGTAATGATGCGGTTTTGGGGCGGTGCCACGCGGTCGCATCATCGTGGCTCCGCCCCCTCTTCACAATGCCAAAAATATTGGCATTGTGAAGCGCGAATCGCGTAATCGGGCCCCCCGCTGCGGGGGTTTCTTGTAGTAGTGGGGGGGGGCAGGCGGCAGCTGGGAGGCTTGCCTGCCTTTCCTGTGGGTCGGGAGCGGCACCCGATATTGGGAGGTTAGGCAAGCCTGTACTAAAGGTAGGTACAAACTGGAAAGATCTACAGTCGATCTGCAGATATATCAGCAGATAATGGTTGTTCATACACACTGAACAACTATTACTGCCCCTGGTCACCATCCTCTGCAGCAAGTGTACAGGCGATTTATATGACCGCACATACACAAAACACGATGAACATATATGTTTGCAGATATATCTGCCATCGGCTGTGCTGCACAGCTGACGCGATATGTCTGTGAACGACATCGTTCACAGGCATATCGTCTGTACACACTGGCCGACGTGCACACAATGAGGGTCATTCAGAGCCGGTCGTTAGCGCCGATGCGCTCGGACCGGGTCGATGGCCCCCCACAGAGCATGCGCACGATGGCGCCGGCGCCGTCGTGCGCATGCGTGAGACCCGTTACGACCGACAGCGCCCGGTCGTAGCGGGTCTCGATCCAAAGGAGGCGAGCTGTCAATGTTGATTGACAGCTCGCCCCGTTTGGAAGGCGGGCCGGGGGGGAGGCAGCCCAAACAGGGGCGTTCCCATGGGAAAGCCTACCGTTTGGGGGCGGCCCCACTGACATCACTAGTGATGTCAATGAAGAGGTTCCGGCTCAAACAGAGCCGAAAGCTCTCCGGGGCTTACGACAAGGGAGACCCTACCCTAGGGTCTCGTCGTAAGCCCCGATGGTCGCGATGGTCTTGACGTCAATCACGTAGGGGCCCATTTAACAAAGTTAATTTGAGGTAAATTGCCCGAAAACACCTGTTTTCGGGGGTTTACCTCAAATACTAAGTAACCCCCGGATGTATGAAGGAGGGACCGCAGCAGGCATCTCCGATATCTGCTGCGATTCCTCCATTGCCACTGGCAGCCGCCTCCCCATAGGTTTCTAGGGGGGATGCGATGCTGCCAAATGTATCAATATCGGGAATGCTTTGGCCCCAGCAGCTAACGCCATCTAAAGATAGCGTTAGCCGCTGTAGTCTAATGCAACTTACCGCATATTTAGCCAGCGGAGGGATCTCACGGGTCCCTCCGCTGGCAATGAGAGCCGCACATGTGCAGTCCACGGGACTGCGCATGCGCAGCAGCCCTGACTGCCCTCCGGAGACATCGCAGGGAAAGGCTCCTTTCGGAGCCCGTCTCCCTGCATGTCCCGGATAATACATGCGGCAGATAGGATCGCATTTTGCAATGCGATCAGGGGTGGTACTGCATGCCCTGATCGCATTGCAAAATGCGATCATTAATAAATGGGCCCCATAGTCAAATAAGTTTATCCAAAGCCTATACAAACCTATACAAGTTGCCGTTTTCAAAACTACAGAGACAGGTTCTCTGTGTGACCAAATTCTAAAGTGCAGGTTTTTGCCTATAGCGTCCAATCAGATTCTAGCTATTATCTTCTAGAAGGTGCTAGATAAATGGTAAATAGAATCTGATTGGTTGCTATGGGCAACATCTCCACTTCTAAAAACCAGCACTTTAGTAGATATACCCCTGTGTATTTTGGTTTTGGATTTGGACTCATCTTCGTGTTTTGATTTTGCAAAACCACCCTCAAGTGTTTTGGTTTTGAATTTGCATATGGGTTTTTAAAAATAAAAATAATTGTATAACATTTTTTTAAAAACAGCTAAAATAATATCATTTTTGCAATCTAAAACCTGAAATTTGGATTTAAAATCGAACTGCGGGAAGATGAGAACAGCAACTTGGATCTGTCCGGATCTCCTCAGGAGATCAGAACTGTGACTCAGATATGTCCGGATTCACGAAATTCGGGTTGATTTGGATTTTTTGAGAACCGAACCGCACATCTCTATTTCATATCATATTATTTATTTACATTTCAGAATTACGAGAGACCCGTCTAAGGACAGTTTTGAGAACAACGGCTTAGAACCCACAGTATTTCTCGAGTCATAACTACTACATTTTCAGTTTAATAGTGATTACTGGCCTGTACAGTTCTCCTTGCATTTCAAAATTTGGGAGTCCAAATTTCAGATCAAATTACAAATTGCAGATATTTTCATGTTAAGAGTACCTATATGCTGTCATCTCAAACTATTAACAATACACTAAACTGATTATATCCTCGTATTGCCTCTGGCATGGGAATACACAACAGGGTGACATCATTCAAAGACTCAACATTTTTAACAGTTGAATGCTTCAAATTTTAAATCAAGAGGTCAATTTATCAATGAACTGATTTAGTACATTGCCGTTGTAAATGTTGTATTTACCTTTGGGCAATACCGCTTTTTTTTTTCTTCTTGTTTTGACCTATTTGTGAAAGGGTTTCCACCAGCGATGACTCTGCTATCACATAACCCCCTCTGGTGGTATGGTTCTATAAATAAAGCATTTTTGTTTTCATGAATTAAAGTTCTAAAATATATATATTTTAAATAAATGCACATCTGCAGAGACAGACAGCGAAAAGGTTAACTTAACTTTTACCACTGGCAATAAGGAATAAGGTATGGCACAATTCACTCGAGAAGTGGGTGGCTGCGGCCGGTGGTTCTAACCTCCAGGACACAGGTCCACCTTTCTGAGCGGCGTGGAGCATCACTCAATGTTCGGGAGCCTCTAGTCCCTTCCGGGAGGGTAGGCAAGTAAGGGATAATATAGATAATGAAATGGTGACACAGATGTAAAATAACCATGTACTGTATTACAAAATGGGAAAAGTTGAGACATTGCAGTTCCGCTCCACCATACAAAGCTGTAATCAGGGCTATGGGGCCTATTCATCAACACTAAAATAACATTTTCCTTAATTACCGTTTTTTAGTATTCATTAACACACTTAACACAAGAGATATCATTGATATCTCCTGGTTAAGTCCGTCTGTGTTAATTTAATCAAATTCCAAAAATTATGTATTTTCGGAATTTGATGGTACCACTCTCAGGTGGCATACAGCGGGTTATACTTACCTGCTATCAGCGTAAGCAGGTCTTCCTCGGCTCCCTCCGTCACTCACTGGTCCCTCCTCTGGCTCCAGTTGCTCTGACTGTGTTCTCCCGGCAGAACACAGCAAAGTTTAAAAGAACATAAGTTAGCTTTAGGTTTTGTTTTTTTTGGGGGGGTGGTGTTAGGTTTAGGCACCCCTAGGTGGGAGGGCTAGGGTTAGGCACCACTGGGGGAGGGTTAGATTTAGGCACGAAGGGGGGAAAAATACCCTTGGTCACAATGATTGACTAAATTGTTTCAAAAGCAAATTCGCTTTTATTGTGTGAGAAAAATCTTTACCCACAACAAGGCAAACAACAACAAAAAATGTCCTTGTATACCCCGGTAGAGCAATCAAGATAAACATGGAACTGCTTGGGAATAGAATACTATGAAGAACAGTTCCAATCTATGTACAGGTATAATTACAATAAAACTTTGCTGAAATAGCTTAAAACTCCTTTTATCTTACACATTGCACGTATGGTCTAAATCAGTCTAGCATTCTGTATACCAGGATTCCTCTTGCAGGTATGTACAATTATACATTATATAACATTTTAGACTTCAGACTATGAACTAAGAACACTCCCCGGAAATGTATATAACTCATTCCAAAGAAACAGCTTAGAATGACATTTGCGACAATATAAAGTCGGCTCTTCAAGAAAGCATAAAAATATATACCAAGGGGTAATTTAGTATTACATTAGGAGCAAGGTGGTATAGTCTTAAAACTAAATAAAATGCATACGATTCTTTCCCAACAAGCAGTTTGACATAAACAGTAGTAATAATGTAAAATAGCATTTTCAGTAATGCATTAATTCCCTTTATCAAAAAGCAGTTCAGCAATACATTAGTGCTACAGCAAAATAGTCTTTCAATAAATACATGCGTTCCTTTACATATAAGCAATTCAATATAACATCAGTGAAGAAGTAAAACAGTCTTCTATATATATATATATACATGTATTTCTTTACTATAAAGCAGTTCAGCATAACACACACAGATATAGGTATAAGTATCCCATACCCAAGGGTGCAGAGACGGGGGGGAGCGGGTGCTAGTTACCCGGGCTCGGGCTTGCTGGAGGTGCCCAATGGGGGCACGGGTCTGATGCATCCCCCCTCCCTCTTACCTCAAGCTGCTGTGTGCTGGGCTGTAGTGGAAAACTGCTCGCTGCTGCTGAGCTGCACTCGCAGCAGTCTCCTATGCGTCTGAGGGGGAGCGATCACACAGATCGCGCCCCACCTTGGCTTTGCGCTGGACTGAGGGGCTCACAGCATCCCCCTCCCCGGGGTGCGTCAAAAAGGATTAAAAAAAAAAAAGTTTATACTAAGTGGGCGTGGCGATGCCTCCTGCGATTAGGCCACACCCCCTTCCCCTGGGCCCGGCACGCCTCTCTCTACGCCCCTGCGCATATCAAATTAATCAGCACAGTCTGCTGGTGCGTCCTAGTCGCATCTTCAGCAAAAAAAAAAGATGCTCAACGCTAGCAGAGTAGCACAGGACCTGGCGGCACCCTTACACCGGACAAGTCGCTCAATGTTGTGTATTGAGGCTAGATGTATGAGGACACATCTGTATATACATCGTACATGCCACCCTTTCCCTCTTAGAGGGAGGAAAGGCCAGATCATCGTCTTCGAAACACATATTGCTTTTCAAATGATTGTACTATAACCTGTGCAGTAATCTCTCATAAATATGGCTAAAATTAGTGACAGACATAATGTCACACAATCATGGCAGTTTAATAAAAGATACTGTTGACATGTGTGTGCTATTTGGTGGTGGTATGCAGAGTTAATAGCACCCTGTGGAATGCCCTCCCACACACAATAAAACTTTTCACTAGTTTCCAAACATTCAAGTGTTCTCTGAAAAACTCACCTCTTCAGACAAGCTTATCAGATACCAGGACCGCCCACATAACCTTTTACAGTTTCCCTATCTAACTCCCTTCTTATAGTAAACACCTATCACATCTTCTCTTTCTTCAATTTAGCATCCTCCTAACCTTAGGCCAACTTTCCAGTGTGATTGGATTATACAGCCCACCAAGAACATCTGCAATCGGGCTGGACCAATTTGCAATATGTACAGTAGCACCTATCCTTGTGTATCAACACCTATTGTATTTCCCTTTAGATTGTAAGCTTGCGAGCAGGGCCCTCTTACCTTTATGTATGTCTTTTCTGTGTGTCTTTTATGTATGTATGTATGTATGTATGTATGTCTGTCTTTTACAACCCAGTAAAATGTTAATGTTGATTCAAGTTGTAAAGCGCAATGGAATTTGCTGCGCTATATAAGAAACTGTTAATAAATAAATAATAATAAACATCAGTGAAACTGCAGATGCACCAAACAGTCCAGGTACTTAACTAGGTGTTAGGTTTATTAAAGTGTAGTAGTAGTTACTGGTACTCACAGTTACACACTTGTTGATCTAGATGGAGCAAAGCTTGAACAGGACATACAGAGCTCAAGCCAGTGATGTATGGAGGTGGCGGGGCAAGTATAGGCAGGATGTGTTGTACATACAGGCCAATATGCAAGATATCTGCAGGATGTCTAGAGCTAAGAGGAACAAGTCGGTGTGCCACTGTGACGCTCATACACAGTGGTAAGATGGAGCTGCGCATCAGCAGAAGACCAAACAACGGCCATCTTGGTAAGAGGTAGTGCAGTAGTGCACTCCATATTTCAACACCTCCCACACGGCAAACTTCTCCATGTTACACAACTTTTTCTCAAACATTTTTTGCAGCAACCAGTAAAACAATTGAGGGTTAGACAAACAAGAACATATCAACGTTTCAAGCAAGTTCTAGTCCACATTTCTCTAGAAATATGACCAATGACTGTGACGTAACCCTCTTGGTGAGCACCTCTGCAGGATTCTTCTCACTAAATGTGTGAACCACAGCAATGGATCCTTTCTTCACGAGCTCTAGATTAAAGTGATGCCTGATGTCAATGTCTTGGATGTACTATGATGCTTGCTGCTGTACGATAGATTAATCGCACCTTTGTTGTCACACTCAATGTTGATGGTGTCTTCCTTGTTTATAATACTCAGTTGATGATTCAGCAGAGGACACAGATGGTGATACTCACGCAGATTCCTTATAAGACCTCCATGGGTTTATTGCTAATTACCCCTTAAACCAGGGGTCTTTAACCTGTGGAGCTCTGTCGGGTGGCCCGCCGAACGGGGGCACCTGCTCCCCACGGCCAGCCAACAAGCTCCATTTGCCAGTGGCGCGCTGAGATATTGTTACCAGCAGGCGCCCTGCTCCCTACCTGCAACCACCAGCTGGAGGCTGGAGCTCCGGCTTCCGGCTTCTGCAGTGCACTATGGGCTCTATTTACTACAATCCGCAAATTGAATGCACATTGTAGTGTGATATTACCGAGTGAATTCGCATTGCGAATTCAGGCAATATCACAGGGATTTACTACAAATCCCTTGCAGGGACAGAGCTTGCGATAAAGCTCTGTCCCTGCAAATCCCCTTCTGAGCCTTATCACGGTATTTTCGGAAAAATACTGTGATTAAGTGCCCGCGCATGCGCCAACCGGGCGCCGCTGCTACCCCCATCTGGCGCTAAGCCCCGCCCCCTGCGATCGCGGACCCCCCTTCCCCCCCGCGACCCCCCTCTCCCTTACTTACACTTACCTGCATGCTCCAGGCCTCCGGTGATGTTCTCCATTCCTCCGGTCAGGTGATCTCCCGTACTGCACTGGGGCCTGATCATCTGATGACCGGGCAGCAGTGCACTGTGGGAGACCAGCTGACCGGAGGGGAGTCATCACCGGAGGCCCGATCACCGGTCCCTGGAGTCAGGTAAGTAATTTTTTTTTTACTATTTTTTTTCTTTTTTTTACAGTAATCAGCTTGCGGTCTGTTTAGACCACACAGCTGATTACAGGGACCGACTCCCGGCTCTACTTTCCCCGTTAGAGCAGGCCAGGAGTCCGGTAACCGGGGGAGACCCTGGATAACGCCACCTCCAGGTGGCGTTATCACAGGGCTTTCCCCGATATTTTTTTCACATTTATTTTTAGTAACTATGGTCGGATCACATTTCCCATTACAGTTATGGGAAATGCGATCTGCTTTACTAAAAATAAGTGATACTTAGGGCTTGGAGTAGAATTTTACGAATTCTACTCCAATTGCCCTGTAATAACTATAGGTGATACTAACATAATGTGAAAAGGGTGTGAAAACACCCTTTTTCACATTATTTTAGTAAACATAATGTTGATAAATAGAGCCCTATGGGAGAGATGTCATGACGTCTCTACCATAATTCAGACAGAAGAGCAGCCAGGCAGACCGGAGGCAGCAGACACGGGAGCAGGGTTTAAGGTAAGTAGTAGTATTTTCTTTTTTGTAAGTGGCTTCACTACTTCCAGGGGCCATTACTATTAGGGGCATTTCTATTAGGGGCACTATTACTAGGAGGCATTACTATTAGGGGCACTATTACTAGGGGTATTACTATTAGGGGCACTCTTACGAGGGTATTACTATTGGGGACACTATCACTAGGGGTATTACTATTAGGGGCACTCTTACGAGGGTTTTACTATTGGGGGCACTACTACTAGGGGGCATTACTGTTAGGGGCACTAATACTAGGGGGCATTACTACTAGGGGGCATTTCTATTATGGGCAATACTACTAGGGGGCATTTCTATTAGGGGCACTAGTACTGGGGGCACTAATACTGGGGCACCACTAATGGGGTCATTGCATAAAGGGCACCTCTCTTTGGGGCACTACATAATGGGCACTACCACTACTGGGTACACTGCATAAGGGGCATTAGCACTGTGGGCTCTACATAAGGGGCAGCACTACTGGGGGCACTGAATTAGGGGTACTACCACTACTGGTGGAACTACATAAGAGACATTACCACTGTGGGCATTGCATAATGGGCAGACTACTTGGGGCACTGAATAAGGGCTAATACCACTACTGAGGGCACTATATAAGAGGCATTACCACTGTGGGCACTGCACTACCACTACTGAGGGCATGGCATATGGGGCACTACCACTACTGGGGGCACTGCACATGGGGCACTGCCACTACTGGGGCACTGCATAAGGGGCACCACTACAGTGGGCATTGCATTAGGGGCACTACTGCTGTGGGCATTATGTGTAAGTGGTACTACTACTGTGGGCATTGTGTATAAGGGGCACTACCACTGTGGACATTATGTATAAGGTGCACAAATGTGGGCATTGTGGGCATGTGTGTCATACACGAATAAGGGACACGACCAGTAGCAGTCCAAATTTCAAATAGAGGAACTACGCCAACTGCAGGTGAGTCCTGGCCGGTGATATTTGGCAGCGTTTGAAATGACAGTTGGTGTGGCTCCCCTATTTGAATTTTGGACTGCGCTGCAGACCCACCTCTGGAGCCGCCACGGGACACGACTATGTGGTGTAATGTGAATTGGGTTAATCAAGATTGTGCTACTGTGTGGTGTGTACCTTAGTGCCCTCGGGCTTCATTGAATTTTTTAATGTGGACCACACTGTGTAAAAGGTTGAAGACCCCTGCCTTAAACCATCCTTATCTTAACTTAACACTAAACTTAAACAAATAAATAAAGACAAGGACAAAATCACAGCTTGGATAAAAAGGTCACAGCTTTTATTTATCAATTAAATTAATTAACCCAAACGAGGTGGCTAAGAGACGCTGCAATCTCAGTTCCAGCTTTCTAGATGCGGGGACGACTGAAACGCCCCCTATAGACTCACTTACGCTGCAATGGACTCGCCTCCCTCCTGGGCATAGTCCGACACTTCCGCACAGGAAGCGCCCAGGTCCCCCCGCACATAGGAGGAATAAAAAACCTCACCATATACTTTGAGGGCCAGCACCCTCACAACGTTTTCTTGCGCCACATAAAGCCACTGAGATGCAGCGTTCTCCCACCAAAGCCAGCTTCCCAGGGAAACTGGCCCACCACCCATAAAAGAAACTATTCCAAAAAAGACAACGAATCCTCAACAAAAAGCCCTAAACCTAGAGCATTAAGATGTACTTCAGGACGAAAAAATCTAGCAAGGTCCAACCCAAAAAGCTATTCCTAACCACCAAGCCTCAAAATGACAACACATGCCTGTTCAATGCCACGATTACCTTTTTCCTTGCTCTGTCCAAGGCTTATGATCACGGGCACCACACCAAACCAAACTGGGAACAATATCTGACCAGACAAATGCGCACATCCGTCCACAACAACCGAACCTCATCCATAATCTCTCACAGCCTCACAATCAGCTCTAAACCTTTCACATACCAATGCCGTTACCACTCACATGCAACACCAGTCAGGCGCTCCCCATTGAGCTGAAGACTCAACCAATAAGCCTTCTACACAGATGCACACTTCAGGACACGTATGCCTATCCATCGTACATGCTGCAGATCGATGGGCCTGCAGGAGTCAGTCCTGGTGGGAAATTCCTTTCGCACAACCTTTAAGGGCTTTGGAGAGCAGAAACGACTTAGAAGGGTCCTCAAGCCCCCTCAACTTACAAAAGAAGGAAATTTCTGCCAGTGCCGAAGCCACAGATGCCTAAGAGCGACCATGCTGGTAATGCCCCCAAACAAATGATGAAAGCATGCCCCTGGAAGACTTACCTTCCTGAGAGCCCTGTGTATAGAAAGCCTGCCAGTCCTGCCAGGCAGCTGAATAAGCCTTCAGAGTTGCTGGCACCAGCAGCTACCATGCCAGGCCCTATATGCCGGCCTGATAAACTGCCATGCAAACGGAGGGCAAGGTAACCCCCTGCAGAAGCCGCTGATGCCAGCAATCAGAAACGGGCAAAATCAAAATGAGACAAAGTATCAGCAATCACATTATGCACCCCTGGCATGAAAACAAATGCCGGAAGAAAGGCTGGTATCTAAGCAACGCAAAACTAAATGTCCCAAAAGCCGCAAAGCTGGAGGAGAGGAAGTCCTCTGGTTGTTGATAGCCTGCATTACCCCCAGATTGTCACACCAGAACAACACCTGCTGACTACTCAAAAGACCCCCCCCAAAGCTCTACTTCTACGACAATCGGAAACAATTCGAACAAATGCTAGTTGCTAGTTAGGTCTTCCGCATGAACACTCAAGTGGCCAGGACGGAGCACACCATTCACTGTAAAAAAAGGCACAGAAACCAGACAAGCCAGCCACATCGGTGAAAAGCTGTAATGTGGTATTAGCCACAGAGGCAGAAGGCCAAATGGGTTCACCATTAAATAGCACAGAAAACTGGACCAAGGGCCTGATTCAGAGCCGGACGCTCTTTAAGAGTGCTCGTTCTGAATCAGGTCGTTTTTTTTTGTTGTTGTTGCGGTCTCCTGGCCGCTTGCTAAGCTGTGAGAGAGGCCAGGCGATGGTCGCGACCATTGGGGCTTGCGACGAGAGCCTTGTGGTAGGGGCTCGTCCGTCGTAAGCCCCAGAGAGCTTCCTGCTCTAACAGAGCAGGAAGCTCTCCACTGACATCACTGGTGATGTCAGTAGTGCCTCCCACAAACGGCAGGCATTCCTTCGGGAACACCTCCGTTTGTGTAGCCACCCCCCCTCCCCGCCTACAAAACGGGGCGAGCTGTCGATCAACATCGACAGCCGCCCCTTTTGTAGTGAGTCCCCGGAACGAGAGAATTTCTCTCTCGCTCCGGGTCTTGCACATGCGCGCGCCGCGCGTGCGCAGTACTCCACCATCGACCCACTTGCGAGCGCTATGCATATCTGAATCAGGCCACAAGTGAGGAGGTCATCCACAAATCTCAGAAGACAACCACACATGGTGATGAGACTGGCTTGCCCTGGCCGAAGCCCTCTACAACTGTCTACAGAAAACCCACCTCAATGGGTTAAAACAGCAAAATGAAATGATATTAGCAAGGACTGCGCTGTACGCGGCTCAATGCTAAACATCGCCAAACCACTTGCAATTTGATAAGCAACTTGACCACCTTCTAACACGGCTAATGACAGCACCCCGAAATCATGTAGATCTAGATGCCCAACTAAGAAAAGGTAGAGTGGGAACCCTAGATATTAAAATGCGCTACCGGAAACCCCTAAAACCTAAAACAAAGCCGAAGCGGAAAAGAGGAGATCAGAACAGACATAACTCCACTCCGAACCTATAAAGAGAAAGTCGTACAAATAATGCGCAATACCAGCCTGGCAAGTGCCAGCGGAAATGTACCAGTGTAAAAAAGGACTGAATTGCTCAAAATAGGTGCAGGGTGGCACACAACCCATGGGTAAACTGTTATATGAATAAATCGCCCCCAAATGAAAACCCATATATGCATGGTATTGGGGTGTAAAGGCAACGCTGGAAAATAACTAGCATTGCCAACAAAGCCCTAAACCGAAATTACGAATAAGTTACAAGGCCTCAGCAACCAACTGATAAACCACCCTGCAAGCTGACTAAGTAATCGCGTCATGAATAGAACTACATGGGGGTAGGATAATGCTGATTGGGGCGGTACCTCCTGGGAGCCTTATTAGGGGCAACCCCCGGGAAGGACAAGGGGATGGGCCCTATATACTACCCGATGAAACCTTAGCATAAACCTTAACCCGCAAAACATAAGGAAACTACCTGGCAGAAGCAAAATTCGGGGCGCTTGAACATTAAGCTGCCCGGCAAAAAGGTTACTAAAACCGAACTGAAAACCATGTAAAAGAAAGGTAGCGGCCGAATCATTGTGGTACCATGCTAACCAAATACAGCAGACAGTTCAGCAAACAAACGGACAACCTAGCCATGACCAACACTTTTTGCACTATCTACCCGATAAACTGCTACACTCTCGGAATCATGTCGGCAATCCTTGGCTGGGTGTTATCCACCGAGATGAACTAGGAAGGCCGAAAACGACAGGCGGCACAACGCGTGCACCTAGAGTCGTTGAAAGTGAAACCTTCATTTCGCCATGCCCAGTCCACCGGTTTTAGGCAAAGATGCCTTGTGGAAGCACCGGATCCACAGGAGGCCGACGCTGTAGCAAAACCTTGAACCACAGTTCTACATCCTTAACCCCTAGAAGCATAACCCACTTGCCGTACTGTTTGCACCTGAACTGCAAATCGTACTCCTTCCAAGCCACCCCTTTTGAGCGGGTGAACTTATCATGCACCAAGCAAATATACTCAATTACATTCGTATGTTCCTCTGGCCGCGTCTGTAAATAGCATGTCACACCGGACAAACATTCAGGACTACGTGCTCAGGAACAGCAGCCGCACCAGCCACCGTGGGATCCTGATGATTTACCAGAGCTGGGGATGGCAAATCTGAAACTAAAACAGAAAGGTGAGACACCAAAATGGGAGCCGGGGAAGATGCAGGGGGCTGGATCATACAGGGGGCGGCGGCGGAGTGGAGTCAGCTTGCAAATGACCCGCCGCATAGCGAGAGAGGTGAGGCAGGAGTGACGGTAAAAGGTGAAGGCGGGGTCACCAAAATAGGTGCGGGACAGATGGAGCGGGGGGGAAAAAGTATTAGCAAGAGTTCCTGGAGGCCAAAAGGGGGAAACTGTAGGGAGACAAGGTATAGGGGGGGGCGGGGGGATGATAAACAGAGACAGGAGGAGAAACTGAAACAGAAGGAAAAAACAGAGGGATAAACAGTATGAAGCCTGAGGCCAAGAGGCATAGGAAAAGGAAGAAACCTGTGAAAATTGTAAAAAGAGCCATAAGGCAGGGATGCAGGAAGCACTGGGATAGAAAGGGAAGATAAAGGAGTGAAGCTCCTAGCAGGGCCACTAGGGGATAAATGAGGTGGAGCAGCCAGGAGACCTGGGGCATACAAGGGGTCTGGCTGCAGGGGTTGGATCCAATGCATGAATGGATCCAAAATGGCTGCCAAAGTACAAATGGTCGCCGGAATAGTCACACCAGTGGCACCCGTCGATACTAAGGGAGGGGGAGAAAGCAGAGTGCCCAGTGGGGGCCGCAGGAGCGGCCGCTCCTGCTGGGGCATCAGAAGAGAACAAGGGCACAGGCATCAAGCCCTGTGCAGCAGGGAGAATGGACCAAGGCAGCGGGTAGGGGAGAGGGAGGGGTCCGGGCACAGGTGCGTGGGTAGCCGCGGCTCTGAGAGGACAGACAAACTCAGCTAAGTGGCGCGGGGAGGGGGCGCAGATCCACTAGCCAAAACGTAGAAGAAACTAAGGAAAAGAAAAGGAAAGATAATAAAGAACAGATGATAATAAAGTATATGCAAAGTTAAACCAGGATAGGAAAGTAAAGAACAGGGAAAGTGAAAACCAGGAAAGGAACGAAAAATACAAGCAAATCACAGATCAAATGATACTCAGCCACTGGAACACTCCAGAATTGACAAATAGGCTGTGCACAGGACAAACCACACTTATATACATGAAAAACCACACAACAGTTGACCTAAACTAATCTGCCTAGTAACAAGGCTGTCAAGTCAGCCAATCGTCAAAACACCCAGGATTCTTATCTATTCTTAAGCCCATTCAGCTTTTGCCTGCCAGTATCGGGAATCTGCACATGAACAGGTCCTGCGAGATCACACACAGATTACACAGGCAGAGGCAATTGTGGGGCAGTGCAGGGGTGACCTGCATTCTCGGAAATGGGGGCATGTCATCCCCGTTTTCCGGGAGTGCCAAGGCCAGGGTCTGTGTTCATGGAAGTAGACTTTCTGGCCTTGAAAGCTGGCCAGCCTGCGTAAGCTGAGGCTTACTCAGCTGGCCGGTGCCGAACACCAACGATCGACGCGATGGTGATCCCAGGCTGTGCCCTTGCTCACAGCGCTGGGATCGCAGATGCTGACAGGAGGCATCTCTTCACTTCAGATTCAGCATTAGCATTTTAGCAGGATGGAATTGCAAAGCCACTTGGGTGCGGCTTTGCAATTCCATCCACTGCTGAATCAGCCCCTCAGTTCACTCTAAGGGCGGTATTCATTTAGCTGCGATAAAAAGGAAAATGTATTGCCGGAAATGTTTTTGCCCTATTCGCCAGTTTTGGTGTGATCGTTTTGCGTATGTTCGCAATGCGTGCTCCCGTTTTTCGCCGTATCCAATTACAAAAGACGTGAAAATGCACATATGCGATAATTGCACATGGTGAAACTAGCGAAAAATACAGCACATTTTGGGGTAATCAGTCTGTACCCCATAAAAAGCCTTACTGACATAGGAAATCAATATAGAAGTGTATTAATAGCCCTAATAAAAGTTTTTTGGGTTCTTACATTGTGTAAACTGGTTGTTATATGCATATTTGTGTAAGATTGATAAAAAGCAATATTTTAGGAGAAAATAATTGCTTCAGTTAAATTAAGGGTACATTAAAATGGGTGCTAGTAAATTTTTGTGTCTTTAAAGTGCACTTTCAAAAAATTTTTAAAATACACCAGCTACAGTCATCTGCAATGTTTAAAACCCCTGTCCCTTCCATACAGCCCCCCAAAATACTTGCCCCAGTACTTTAAACCCATTTTCCAACATTTTTTACTTTTTAACCCCAAAAGTGACATGTCATTTTTAGGGGAATTAAGTTAAATAATAAAAAAAAAATTCCTAATTATTCATTAGGGGAGTCCCCAAATTTTTAGACAAAACTAGGGATTTTGCAGACTTTTCACCTGCTCTGAGATGGTGAAAACTTTTCACCAGTTTCTGTCCATGGTCTATTCGCACATGCAAACACTTTGGGAATTGGATAGCGCTATACGCACTTATGTACGTAACGTTCGCACCTGCGAACACTTTTCACCAAAATGCGACTTTTTGTACCTAATTGAATTTCCCCCTAAGTCTCTTTGGGGTGAAAAGTTTCCTTTGCTGATTCTGTCAATGCCATGTATTCGGCCTCGGTGGTAGACTAGGCCACAATGGGTTGTTTTTTACTTGAACATCTTATTGCTGCACCCGCCAGTAGCCAGAAGTACCCAGTATAAGAATGGTGATCATCCTCATCTGTTCCCCAGACAGCACCACAGGATGACTCCAGCGTGGAGTTTCCAGACCTGGTAAGCTCTAACTTTAAGGTAGATGTCCCTTTTACATACCTTAGATTTCTCTCAACAGCTTTCCAATGTTAGCTGAATGGTGGAAATTGAGCTCTAATATGTATTAATATTATATTTGATGTATAAATATGACGGTGAGTGAATGGGAGCAGAAATAGGAGAGGCAAAAAGATAAATGATAAGATAACATAAAATAATAAAGCCATATTAAGACCAAATAAAAACTGCAGCACTAAATTTTAAAATAAAAAAAAAGCTGAAAAAACAGAAGAATAGTAGCGCTCCCTATATGGTCTTAGTGTGAGAAAAGCTGCTGCCAGAGAGAGAAGAATTGTGCAATAACTTCAGATACTAGAGAATAACTGGTTGGCTGCGCTGATTCAACAACACTCTTGATGGAATGGTTTAGTAATTATTTGATAAACGATGTGAAATAATAAAGAATAATTTTAATTAAACAATTGCATATTATAAATATAAAATCCTAAATTGTGCATATATGCTTCATACAATACTAATAAATTGAAATGCATACATATAAATATAAAAACAGTTGGTTATAAAAAATATATAGGATGCAAAGAAGAAAAAAGGGGGATAAAAACAAAAATGATAAAAGAAAAAATCAGTATAGTTAATCAGCTCTTCCTGGTTGTTTATATAACAAGCCTGAAGGTTAGAACTGTGGCCCTGATTCAGAGCCGCTCGCTCTGAATCAGGGCCGGGCTTTTTTTTTTTTGGAGCGGCCTCTTGGCCGCTCGCATAGCTGTGGGTTACCACCCACAGCTATAGCGAGCGGCCATGATGATGGTCACGATGGTCAAGACCATCACGACCATCGGGCTTGCGACGAGACCCTTGTGGTAGGGTCTCGTTCATCGCAAGCCCCAGAGAGCTTTCGGCTCTAACAGAGCCAGAAGCTCTCCACTGACATCACTTGTGATGTCAGTGGGGCCGCCCCCAAACGGCAGGTGTTCTCATGGGAACGCCTCCGTTTGGGCAGCCACCCCCCCGGCCCGCCCACCAAAGGGGGCGAGCTGTCACTCAACATCGACAGCTCGCCCCCTTTGGTGCGAGACCCGGAGCGATGGAGTGCCCGTCGCTAGCTGGGTCTCGCGCATGAGCACGACGGAGCCGGCTCCATCGTGCACATGCGCTGTGGGCCACCATCGACCCGGTTGCGAGCGCTTGCGACCGGGTCTGAATCAGGCCCTGTATCCTTTTGGTAAATAAATTTTGTTTCATGGCGATATATGTGGCAGTTTCTTTACCAAAAGGATACAGGTAGGGTGAGTGATCGGGATAGTTTTACCGCTATTGGTTCTATTAGTATATTAGTGCTGTAGTTTTTATTTCATTAATCCCATTTATTTTATTTATTTCTATGTTTTTATTTGGTTTTAATCTGGTTTTATAATTTTATGTTATTGTATCCTTTATCTTTTTGCCTCTTCTATTTCTGCTCCCATCCACTCACCGTAAATATTTATACATCAAATATAATATTAGTACATATTAGTGCTCAATTTACACCATTCAGCTAACTATTATTTATTGAGCAGCTCCCTAATACTGACCAAGCGCAAAAAGCCTTTTCCAATTAAACTAGCTTTCCAATGTTGCCTCTTAGAGTTGGTGGCAAACTGACAGTCTCTACTTATCGCATGCGTAATATCAGGGCAAGTTCCAACACTTGCGCCCATCAAGTGCCCAATGGCGTTTTTATAAGCAACGTTCTTCATGTCTTCAGCTTCTCCCTCATTCATCGGTGACAGGTCTTTGGTTAATCTGGTACCTTTTTCAATAGGAGTGTCTATTGACTTAAGCCGCATACACACTATATGGTGTGTGAATGCAGCAACATCGGCAGTGGTGGACCCGGCTGGGGTGCCAGCATCGGCAAGTGTACACACACTTGCCGATGCCAACCAGCGTCGTACGACAGCAGGGGGTTTGATGGAGCGGTTCCATGCTGAATTCAGCAGCATGGCATCGCTCACGATATCTCCAGATTGGGTTGCATGTACAGCTGCGGGAGTGCGGATCATTGGTGATTAGGACCATACGCACCAGACGATATGAACGATAAGTCATTGAATGATATCGCTATACAACAATGATAGTTTTCCTCCTATATAGAGACATTGATCAGTCTGTGATCTTTCAAAATACAGTTCTTGCAGTACAACATATGACTTGATGTACCAGCATCGACCACTCTGCTTTAGGCCACATAATGCTTTCTTTAGGAAGCAAACTTCTCCTTCTTTGAACATGTTCTCATTATAATGTTCTGGAGGTTCCATGTATATTTCACCTGTCAGTTCTCCATTAAGAAAGCCGAGTTGAAGTCCAATAGGCACAACTGCATGTTATGCAAAGCAGATATAGCAATAAGCATACGTAGTGTGCTATATCTCGCTACAGGAACGTAAGTATCACTGAAGTCAATACCAGGTATCTGCGTGTAGCCTTTTGCAACAAGGCAGTCTTTGTAGTGGGCAATAGTTCCATCTACCTTCATTTTTGCAGAATTCCCACTTTCTCTTGACTGTCTTGCGGTGACTTGGTCTCTCAACTACAGTCCACGTATCATTGTCATTTAGTGACAATTGTACGTACACTTGTCTATAGCTGACTTCCACTCACACCAGTCATTTCTTTAATTTGCCTCTTGGACAATACAGCCTTTTATGAAGATTTGAACTGTGTTGAACCATTGTTTTATTGATTGGTAAATGAAAGTCTTGCAAAACATGTAAGGAAAAGGAAAAATTAAAAGGGAAATTTAAAAAAATAAAGTCACACTAAAGGTGGGCGATTCAATTATACGTGATGTTGGGCTTCCATGTGTATGGGTCACCTATACATACAGTAGCGCAGAGTTTCCCAAACTGCCATTGCAGTCCAGGTTTTAAGGCTATCCATGCTTGAGTCCAGATAGTTGAATCAAATTGACTGAGAAACTAATTAAGTCACCTGCAGGACCGCCAAGAGCCGGGGCGGGCCTGGGTAACAGGGGGTGTGGCCTAATTGTGGGAGGCGTGGCCACGCCCCCTTCAAAAAAAATTCTTCCGCGCCGCACTGTGCGCGCTGGCGAGGGGGGTGCTCTGAGCACCGATCACACTGATCGCACTCCCCTGGCTTTGTGCCGGGCTGAGGGGGCTCAGAGCACCCCCCTCGCCAGCGCGCAGCTTTGTGCTGTGCTGCTGTGAGGGAGGGGGGGTGGCGTCGGAAGCCCGTGCAATTTGTACCCGCTCCTTCCCCCTCTCGGCGACCCTGGTCACCTGTGCTCAAGCATGGATAGCCTTAAAACCTGGACTGTAATAGCAGAGTATGGTAAACTCTGCAGTAGCGCAACATCACGTATTTGCCTGCTTACCCCAAATATGTGATATTCAGGTGGTGATGTGTAGCCATTACTGGCGTTCACGCACCCTGCTGATGGCACTCCAACATCATGTACATAAAATACATTTTATTATGCATAATCACAAGTCATATATAGAACCTTATGGAAGCGGAATTAAATACCGTTTTGCTCAATAAGAACCCTACGTGTCTGATAACTGTGTTTCCCCTTGCTATCAGCTCCAGTAAATCATAAAACCGCCCTTGACAGGATAAAGAAGAAAAGTTTTTAATACCTTTCAAAGCCCATCTCTCCTATTACATGGCTTCCACATGCCATTCCCAGGGACCAGTCACTCTTTTTAATTTCATGTTCATGCCCTTCAATCAAATGATACCACAAACTATGTTTAAGGATATAACACAAAAAGTAGTAAATGTGATCAGCCCTCTGGGATAGATTTGTCTACGATATAGAAAAAGTAAGGGGAAATAGAATAATGGATATGGTCAAAGTGACACACTGCAATGCAGTTCCAGAAATCACACCTGTTACTGCCTTTGTAAGAGTGATGTTCAAAAACAAACGTGCACAATAGAAGAAGGTATCCAGTGAATAAAATTACATATAACTTTATTTGACTGAATGAGTCCTGTATAAACACAATGTTTTCAAAATAGACATTAAGGGCCAAATGTAATAGGATGAGAGCTTAGATAATGTGAGTTTAGCAGTAATATCTCACATTAGTCGAGTTTTATCTTCAAAATGGGAAAACATCTGGATGAGAGTTTAAATCATGAGAGTTTTTTGAGTCTGCAAACATGCGAGTTTCCCTGTTCTCTAACTCTATTACACTGGCTGAGTATAAAAAGTGTGAGAGGTTATTGCTAAACTCTCACATTTTCTAAACTCTCACCCTATTACATTTGGCCCATAAGGCCGGCCATACACGGGGAGATTTGAACACGTACAACACCTCGGTACGTTATCAAATTCAGCCCGATGCATCGCATGCTGCTGTGAATGATAAACGATGCATCTTACAATATGCTTCGGTTACCTATTCAACAGCATGACAGATCACAGATCTTATGGTTTTTCCAGAAGATCTACAATGCCGATGAACAACGGTGGGGACGCGCTTCGCCATCGTACAGCATGCCAAACCACACATGATGTGCACGATTGATCGTTGAGATCAATCGAAATCGTGCACATCGTCTAAAAATTCTTACCGTGTATGGGCCGCATAAGGCCTGATTCAGCAGAGGACAGAATTGCAAAGCTGCACGCTTCTGTCATTTATTTACGGTAATGCAACAGGAGGCGTCATGCCTCCTGCATGCATTACTTATCCGAGCTGCATCCAAGGATGCAGCATTGGATAATCTGTGATAACATCGGCCGGGGTCACGCAATCCGGCCTCCGCAGACACAAGAAAGAGGCCAAGATATCTTCGTCAACCGACGGAGATCCTTGTCTCTTCCCTCTGTGGTGAAAAACCTCTGTTTCGGGATACGGAGGCCATCGCCGCCCCCTCCTGCCCACAAATAGCAGTAGACTGTTAATCACTGCACATGCACAGTACGATTTTCAAAATCCCAGAAAACGGCATTTACGTCATTTTTGCATTTAGTACATCCCGCCCAATGTACCAACCAATCAGCTTCTGTTATTTTTCTAGCACAGCCATAAAGTTACAGTTAAGTGCTGACTGGTTGGTACTTGATCTCTCTCCATGTTATCTATCTCCAAGATTTGATAAATCTCCCCCTTGGAGAAAGAAAAAGTGGAGCAGATGACCTAAGCATCCAGTCAGCTTCTAAACTAAATTTCGTTAGCTTTGTAAGGCTTAATATATCTCCCCCTGGATATTAACATACAAACAGGTAAGAGGACCCTTCTCTCAAGTATAATCCCCCTCCCCCCCAAAACCTAACCCTAACATCGCTACGCTACCTAAACCCCCCACGGCTAACGCTAAAGGCGCCCTGGATTTACCCTTCTTCGGTCTGGTGTCCTTCGGCATCGGGATTAAGATAGGCGTCGGTATTTTGATGCCTATCTTAAGTCTCTTGTCAGGATTTCAGTGTAGGTATTGAGATCGGCAGCATCGCGGTCACTGGTCTCATAAATGCATCCCGTATAATCTATAGGACAATAGGAGTTTGTTGCATGCAATGTCCATGGTAATGTCCTCTCATGTGGCTGGGTGAGTAGGTGAAAGGTGAAGCTTCACCAAGAGGTGTCTAAAACCAAGTACTGGCCCTGCTCCCATTGGTCCTGATTTCAGCAGACAATCAATCCTAATTGACGGACACCCAAAAGTGCATGATTTACAGTGAAGATAGATGAACTCTGTCAAACAGTGGGTATTGTTTGGTGGATTGAGGGCATAATATTCACATCAAACTAATAAACTTCTCAGGTGGCATTAATTAGTCTTACTTCAACGTACTTTCATACTGTTCTTGCCCAACTCTCCCTGATTGTTAGGGAGACTCCCTGAGATAGCAGTAATCTCCCTGACTCCCTGAAGAGTCTAGCAATTTCCCTGATTGCACCTTACCCCAATTATGAAGCTCTGTCGAAGCTGGATAATTGGCTGAGACAAGATCAGTTTAAAATTGCATCGCAGCGACGCCATCTTGCAACTGGCCGCAAGACGCCATCTTGGAAATGAGATCGCAAGATGCCATTTTGCGAATGGCTGCCTAAGCGCCATTTTAGATAAACTCACACTTTAGTACATGTGGCGATATTACTATTAGCATCATGCGATTGCATCTGTGACTATCGCCATAAGTTACAGCGATTCATCAAAAGCCCATTTCATGACTTTACGTAATTTGGGTGTTCTGGATAAAGTGTGTATATTATTATAATTCCCCTAAAGGATTTATTTCAGAAATGGCTGTACAGTATGTCAAAATTGGATTGTATTAGCTAAACAGAGCAAATGGCCACGTGACAACTAGCCTGTGAAGACAAACTTCATGGACATAACGTCTGCTCTCACTCCAGGTGGCCCTGCTCGAATACAGCAAGAGTGTCGTTTGTAGCACCTTACATTAGCAGGCTTTCTACAATAAAATACCTTCAAAGCCAAGAGTGTTATCTGAGGTTTGGGTCTTGTAGCTGTGCTAATTTGCATCTACACAGGCCCTGGGAGAACAAAGACCAGTATTTTGGAGCCTGAAAAGGGTGGGGGCTGCTGGGGCATGAGCAAGTCATGGAACTATAATACTCAGCATTCCACACTGCTAGGTGTTCACTTCTAGGGATAGCTAAGAGCGAAGAAGTGCTCCCCATGTCGGTCTATGGTGGTCTCCCTCCACACAGATTCTCTAAGACTTCAGATCAGCGTTATCTCTGTGCTCTAATGAATTCACGTGCCTGTAGAGGCTCATGCTATAATTGCGTAATCACTGTGAGTTTAAGTGAGATTTAAGTGCACCATTTCTCATACACACATTAATACGCACAATTGCTCTGTTAACTAGTCACATATTAGCGAATGCATAAGACCCTGTATGAAAACGCTGAATATTAGCTCCATGCACACAAATCTGCCCCACGTTAACTAGCGTCTTTACATCAAATCCCACATACTCACACATTACATATTCACATACAAGGTTCCATAAGCTTTAAAGTATAAGATTCAAGTATGCACATTTACTATAATTGCTATGAAATAAAGATTATTTCGTAACTAAGGTTTTATACGTGATAAGTAAGCCATGTTCGGTATTGTACTGATGCGTACTCTCTCAACAGTATTCCGGTAATATCGATGGAGAGATCGCAACATGCATTCTCAACTTATGGACCACAGAGACTTCAAGCAACAAAATGTACATTATATTAACAACTGTTAGGATTTGCATGAGGCGGGAAACCAGAGACCTCCAGTTGTTAGAGGCTGGACTGTGTCTATTTGAACTAACCTGTTAAATTCCTTGTAACATATGCCCTCTCCTTTAGGATCAATGGTATTAGCAACAAACTTCTCTATTGTGTTGTTTATTCCTGGGGGGTATAAATATGTGTGCTCTGACCCTAGGTTCCTAGTCTTTGTGCTGAATGCTGATTGACGAGGGGTTTCTTGCTGATGCCTAACATCTGGACCAGAGAGCGCTGCGTATGTATAATTGTACTTGGGTCTGTATAATCTCTTTGCGCTAAGATTATATGAGGATCATAGCGTGTAACTGCTGTACTTTTACTTGAATAATACTTTGTGCTTTGGAACCACAGGTTCTAGGTCTGGAGTCTTTATTTACTGTATGACTGCGTACGGAAATTAGCGTCATCCTTAGAGGTTTATAGGCAGGATATTAGAAGGTATAGGCAGGGGTATATAGAGGTTCAAAGGCAGTATCTTTAGTTGGGGGCTCATCGTGAAGTCACTTACCCGCTCACACAGCACTTACGGTTATCGATTTCTCACCAAAGGGTGGAGTGGCCACATGCAGGGTTTACCTGCAACTGCTCGGTGCTGAGAGATCGCTACTCGTTTTCGTGTGAGCCAGGGACAAGAGAGGAAAATGTTTGTTTTCCTTTGTTGATAGAACCTTATGTTTAGAGGGGAGCCGCAGTATTGAACACCCGGCTGAATCGCAGTTTTGCACACAGTAAAGACGCACTTTTGTGTACGCAGCTAAAGGTTGTCATACAGTTGTGTGGTAGTCACATTATTGTGTATGCGACTGTCGCACAATAGCGTATACGTAATTCCGGTCGTGCTGCCACGTGTTTAAACAAAGCCATTTAGGTTTACATTCTTTTCAATTGTTGTCAATATCTGGGTTAACATGTATTTTTCTGCGCAGGAAAAAAGTGTGTAACAGTGAGTATTTGTTGGTAGGGGTAACTTGTTCCCTAAAGTTAGAGGTACCGTATGACCTTTAAGGGCTAAGTGCTAGCCGCTCGGTAAGCAGCTTACCGTTCTATACACAGTAGCAGGTGTACATGTTGTCTTGTTGTAGAGAGGTGCGTGGAAGTAGCCAACTTAAACTTCCATAGGTGAGGAAGTTGCCTTCTTAAATCTTATCCGGGTGGGTGGACTAGCCTTCTTCAAATCTTCACAGGTGTGTGGGTGCTGCCGTTAAATCGTCCACAGGTAAGTGAAAGTATCTTGACTGTCTTTCACCAGTTTAAATCTTTATTGAAAAACATAAGAGTTGTCTCAGAATGGGAGCCATGCAAACAATAGAGATGTTAGACAATGTGCTGCTAATGGAAGCGCCGTTTGGATCGGCCCGTCGTATTATGCATACTAAGTACGGTACTTATGCAATAAGGTATTGTGATGTATGGTTTAAAATGACGATGAAGAGTGTTAGACCGTTTCCCAGAATTCGTAGTTTTGATAAAGATGTATTAGATAATGTCCGGGATCACATCAGTCTGATGCGCTCCCGAGAGAAAAAGGTCAAATATTATGAATGTTTAAAGTTGTGGCAGCATGAAGGGGATGCGTGGCTTAAAAATGCGCAAGCAATGCAAACTAGCGTTGCGAGCGCATTGCCAGAGAATACATCCGCGACGCTGAATTGCAATGCGGGCGAGCCACAAAATGGCATGCACGTGCAGCTAGGTAGCGTTGTGGAAGGTATTACCAGCAGTTCACACGCACCACCCCCACCTTATGTGGATGGAGGTGCAAGTACAGTTATCAAAAATACCCATAAAAATGTAACAAGCAATTTGTACCCTCTCTTAAGCAACTATAAAGAAAATGTTCATGATGTGGATGATGAGCCTATTGTAATGTCTGCCATTTCCCATGCTGTACAGATGATAGATGCTGCATCACAACAGTCACGAGTGGTGCCGCCATCTCCATCGGTAACATCAAGGGAAGTGCTAACACCCTCTGCACCCGTAGAGGAAATTGTTAATACCATATGTAGCAGCAACAGATTAAACCCCCAGCCAGGTAACAAGGTCAAAGGTAGCAGCGCTACCGGTCTGCATCCCATTTGGACAATAACTGTTCCGAATGGAAATGCAGATGTGAACGGTGTAGTGCCCATGGGGAAGTGGTAATGCATTGTCCTTGGACAAGAGCAGAACTAAATTCCATCATAAATTATTTCCCCGATCCCAAAAAGGAACTAGCCAAATGTCAGAGATTTTTGAGGAATTTGGGTAGTTCTCATGAGCCAACTAATAAAGATTGGTGTGTGGTGTTAAGGGCCTGTCTACCACGCAATACCGACATGACAAAATTTGTCACGAATTGTGTATGGGATGGTGACGTTCCCTTAACAGACCAAGTAAACCAAGATATTATTACCCGGGTTCAGACCTCACAGCCTGGCTGGAGGGGAGTCACAATAGATACCCTCATAGAATCTGCCATAGAACATGATAAACACATCTCAAAGAAGAGAGAGACCCAGAGCGAAAACTAATGGCTGTCAGTATCCAAGCTCTGGAAGGAAAGACTGTAACATCACAGCCAGTAGACACACCTGCACTATACACACACTTGCACCTGAACAGTTACACGTCCTCACCAATCCCACAACACAGCAAACACATCTTTACCCCACATATCATACACAACCACAGGTCCCATGCTACCCACAAACTTCATACCTCCCACCATCCTTATCCTCCATATTCCTACCCATACCCACCATCTTTCCCTCTTGCTCAACTCCCACAACAATCCTTTCATCCACCCCGTTCAAAAAAGATGTTTTAACTGTCACCAAGTGGGACACATAAGTAAGTACTGCAAAGTGAAGAACACCACACATGAACACGGGTTTCCCATGGGTTCATAGGCAACCCCACTATCTTCTCCCAGGCCTTATATGACTGTTTACAATCTTTTCAACCTGCCAATGGATCTGTTCTAATGTAAAATGTGGACAATTTATTGTTGTATTTAGGTCATGTTTAAATGATATTTAACTGTTGTGCTTTATCTCTCACACGCAGGACACAAGGTTGCTAAGGATAAACGGCAGCCATGCCAGGCTAAGGTCAAATACTCGGAATACTATCCAACCCAGGGGCCAAGGCATTATTTAGAGCAGTAGCCATTAATAACAAGATTTAATGGCAGGAACCTGTATGCAGATACTATATCCCTAGAATTATTCAAAGTGATAGGGGGACTCATTTTACAGGTGACGTTTCCCAGAACATGTGTAAGGTGATGGGTAATAAAACCAAGATCATTTGAGACTGTCATTTCTTTTATCTGTCCTCCCTTTGAGATAAAAAGATGAATAAGAATAACAGAAATTGAAAGTGTTCTTAACTAACATGTCTAATGCAAACTGTCATGATGTCAAACCTGGGGAATTTGTTATGGTCCAAATTTTTTTAGTTCAGGTCTTCTGACTGATTGGTGGAAAGGTCCGTATCTGACAATTGTTGACAAAGTACCACATCCTCAAAGGGTGGCCGGGGAAGATACGTGGGTCCATTCCACTCACTATAGGGAGGTTAACCAACTAGTGGAGATACAAGGCAGAGACGAGGCCGATAACGTGGACCTGTCAATTGCGAGCTTGTGCCGGAAGGATTAAAAAGGTGACGGTGAAATACCTGAGCTAAAAAAATGTGTAGATCAGTGCTCCCAGCAATGGAGTGGTCTGCTGTGGTCATCCTAGTTCTTTCTTCCAGAGTTTTTGTTGTGATGATCTGTTTGGGGATACCCAGTTTCTGTGATAGAGGACCGATAGAGGAGATGGGATTTGATGGCAGCGCTGATAGAGTGGAGTCAGAAGGAGTGCAATGCCAATCAGGGGAGTGTCTGACCAATCTTAATACTGTTATTGTTAAGAAAGCTGTTATTCCGGATACTCGGGGACGGTGTGGAGGTTTATCGTCTGAAGATTCCTGTATTTGTGAACTTTGTGGGTCCCTAGTTGATGAGAATTGTATCCAGCGGTGCCAGCCTAAATATAACCCATACTGGGGTGGGTATCCTTTAGAGGATTATCATAGTATGGTAGGCAAAGTGTTAAATCAAACTGATTGCTGGGTGTGTTCAAATGTGCCACAGGGACAGCATAATGTAGGGTTGGTGCCATTTTCACTGAATATCACGGAAATTTTAGAATTACAGAAAGGGAAAACATTGGATGGAAAATTCCTCTCATCCAAACCACCTCATTTCAAACTCTATCAATTCCAAGTAGATAGATCACTTTTGTGTTTAAACATAACCAACCCCAATAAACCCGGGAGTTGGGAAGTGACAGGGAATAATCAGACGATGACCTTCTCACAAAGAGCTGATAATGAGTCCATAAACCATGATCTGTTACGCTCAATTAAATCTAGTGGGAGACATTTTAGGTACCGGTATGCATTGAGTTCCACCAAAGAAATTATTGGTAAGGTGCCAGATGGTTATTGTGCTAAAATAATACAGCCAGAAACTTGCATGTACCAGATGGAAGACCCAGAAATAGGATTGTTTGCAAAGGAAATGTGCTTAATGATAATAATGCATACCATTCCTTATGTTCTCCCTGATAATGTATATTTTATATGTGGAAGAAAAGCGTATAAGTGGCTCTCCCCGAGTACCGAAGGTTTGTGTTACCTGGGAAGAGTAGTCCCAGAAGTTATGACCCTCACACATGTTGAAATGCTTGGTATACATAAAAACACACCATCACCATATCTTCACACACAATATGAATACAGAGGCAAACGACATATGATACCTGGTGACGTGCACAAAGCCACTCAGTTAATTAGTGAGACAACTGGCTTTCAAGTTTTAGTCGCATTGGATCCCACCAGGATCGCTCGGGGTACATTAAACTTTAGATATATTCAGGAACTTGCTAAATTAATAGATAATATCACCGAGATGTACGATGACACATTCAGGTATACAGGGAGAGAATTGCAAGTGTACAAGAAAGAACTGGTGCAACACAGGCTAGTGTTAAATTATTTAACTGCTGTTACTGGAGGGTATTGCGTAACGTTGGCCACCCAATTTGGAGAAAAATGTTGCACCTAAGTCACCAATGATACCAGCGACCCTAAGGAAGGGTTAGACCGGAAGATGGATGAAATTCTGCAGCTAAAATGGGAATTTCGTAAGAACCATAATGCTTCAGTGGCTGAAGTAGGGGAGAAGATAGAAGGATGGGTTTCATGGCTGAACCCAGTGAAATGGTTCTCAGGTCTAGGGGAATGGGTCCAGGAAGTGATCGCCAGCATCGGCAAATTCTTAATCCTTATACTGATTGTCATCTTAATAATTGGCATATGTGTCCGGTGTGTTCCTATTGTGTTGAAGTGTGGAAAATGTAAAAATAGAGTAAAACGAAAGAACAAAATTATGTCAGTATAAATACCGAGGTAAATACAGAACTGCATTACAACCCTGAACTAGGAAATACCATCATTTAATGTATTATATTTAGACATGCATAGAATGTATTATTGAAATGTTATTTTAAAACATCTCAGATAATGTAAAGTCTCAAATTTCCCCTTCAAGACTGCCTTTATAGGACTGGTGTATCCTCACACCTTTCACATGATCTTCCAAGATCTGCGGTGTGCGTATAATAGTAGTTTTATGTCCCTACTCAGAGACACATTATTGATGGATTAAAAACCACCTTGTGCCATCCCATAATAACACTAAATAGTATATAAATGTAAGCCTAAATTATATTTTAAAATCAGATTGTGATAGCATGTTGTTCGCTATCAAAGGGTGGACTGTCGAAGCTGGATAACTGGCTGAGACAAGATCAGTTTAAAATTGGATCGCAGCGACGCCATCTTGCGACTGGCCGCAAGACGCCATCTTGGAAATGAGATCGCAAGACGCCATTTTGCGAATGGCCGCCTAAGCGCCATTTTAGATAAACTCACACTTTAGTACATGTGGCAATATTACAATTAGCATCATGCGACTGCATCTGTGACCATCGTCATAAGTTATGGCGATTCATCAAAAGCCCATTTCATAACTTTACGTAGTTTGGGTGCTCTGGATAAAGTGTGTATTATATTATTATAATTCCCCTAAAGGATATATTTCAGAAATTGCTGTACAGTATGTCAAAATTTGATTGCATTAGCTAAACAGAGCAAATGGCCACGTGACAACTAGCCTGTGAAGACAAGCTTCATGGACATAACGGCGATTCATCGAAAGCCCATGATTTACAGTGAAGATAGATGAACTCTGTCAAACAGTGGGTATTGTTTGGTGGATTGAGGGCATAATATTCATAATACCGCTGTGAAGCAGGAGCGGGCTAATGCAGCAGTTACTAAAAATAGACCAGCCGAGGAGGGTGAACGTTAAGTCACCCCCTCGGTGGTAACAGCTGAGACTCCCTTCCCCTGCAGCCCTGTGTGACTCACCATCTCCGGCCGGCTGGCCGGCAGCAGCAGCAGTGACTTTTTTTTTTCAACAAACTTTATTTAAAAATGGCCAACCTGACACAGCTCAGGTCCTGCTTCTCCAGTGAGGAGAAGCAGATACTGGCAGCTACAGGAGGCGGTATCAGCGCTGGAGAGGTCAGCAGATGGTAAGTGACAACTCCTCTTAGTAATACCTGGGACACTTAGCGCTGCCATAGGTGTTTATGGCAGCGCTAAGTGCCCCAGGTGCAGTGTGATATTGTAGCCTGCACTTAGCGTTCATTTTTGGGGCGTGGGTCCCCCTAGATTGCGTTGGTTGATCTGTCTCAGGGCACCGCATTATAACACATTTTCCTTTATAACACATTTTAACCCTTCACTGTGTGTTTAATATATATGTACTTCACTTTTTTATTTTCATTCTTTATATGCAGCTGCTCCTAACTATCTCTTTACACTGCACTTTTCTTACTATGGTGGTGCCCTGGGGCAGCTTGGCTGGGCCAGTTTTGGGGGGTCCTGCGCTCTGGAACCGTAGTATGTTAGGGACCTACCCGAAAGAGGTTACCTGGATATGGTGGGTGGGCCCATAACCTTGGCCATGATTATGCTAAAAACCTATATTGATTGCAAAATTTTATTGCATTTATATATATTATTAATAATTTGGAGTTGTGCACCTGGGATTTGTCTGTTTCTGTGCCTGCAATTAGTCTCATCAGGTAGCACCTCCCATCATATAGTCAAGTTGTGCAGTCCAGAAATCCCGTTAGTACATGCTGAGAAGCGCTATGTACAGGAATTTTCTCTGCCTTTTTCCCCCTTTTCTTCCCATCAAACGATAAATGGCCCGGTAACCGCGTGGAAACGCTAGTTTTGCATATTTAAGTTACAGGGCCATTAACGGGCCATTCATCATCAGGGTTCCGATAGGACCCCCTTGGTATTCAGCTAACTCCGAAAACTGAAAGTTCAGACCCGTAGCCCCGCTCCTTCCTATGGGAAGGAGCTTTGGGGATGTGAAGAGGGATCCGAGCCGCCTCCTCACTACCTCCCCGGTGGGTGTGCGCATGCGTGACCTAGGGTCAACGGGGAGGAGGTAAGTAACACAGTTACATCTGTAGCTGCGATAGCAATCGAGGGGACAGCTGCTTGTTGGAGCAATGATGAATTACTCCGGTGTCACGTTTCCCCCGCTGAGAGTTGGATACTTAAGTATCCCTCACAGCAAGTTCAATAGTTCATCATCGGAGGCCATACGGCCTTTGATGGTGAATAGGCCCCCTAGACACACACTTTAGTATGTGCTTTATAATTGTTCAATTAGTAATTTAGTTTAATGCCCGCATTTATGTGCAAATGTATCTATTTCACATGAGATAAATCCTACCATTTAGCATCTGCTTGCGATGAGAGATTATACAGCTCTTGTGAAATAGCTCCCATTACCTGTCCCAGCATGTACTAACACTGACATAGACTGCTGCTCTGTGCCTAGTGTCTGAGCTACTGAAGATGAGCATGTGTAGCAATGAATTTTGTGTTACCATGTGCTTATATTTAACTGCGTAAAGAATGGATATGTAAAAATCTGTACTTCTCTCTGTAAGTACATGTGAGGGATTTTGTGTGTGCCACATTAGCATACCCAGTGGCTGACACCCCGCTGTATTTTCAGGCATCTGGTAATTGCAGCCTCTCCCTGTGTCAGGCACACCCAGGCTGTGTTCTCCCGCTCTGGAAGACAGTGCTTCGTTCTCACAGAAATCTGTCAACAAAAAAAAAAAGATTTCGTTACCAGAGCCCACTGCAAGTATACTAACTACTCCAAATGGCGACTTTCCCCCATTCCTCTGGCTATGATTCGTCCCCATGGAAACCAGGTTGTCTAAGCGGAGAAAGTAATTCATTTCCCAGCCCTCCTCCATTAGAGAGTTATTCAACAGAGTCCTGCACTACTGATGGCTCCTACTCTCAAATCTTTGAAGAGACTTTTACATCAAAACTCAAAGTAACATCTGGTAAGCAGCCGGCACATCGTTCAGAGGATGGAGAGGCCAAGATGAATGCAGCACTGACCTCCATCGGAGACAAGGTGAGTACAAAGGGGAGGGCAGATCATCACTGGATTGTTGACATTTAGGAAGCGAGCGTAAAGAGGCAGTGATGGAGCAGTGCATTCTATAGTATGTCATAATGTTTTATGGTTATCTGACTCTTCCTAAAGATAAAAATGTAAGCAAAAAATCTCTTTACAAGATACCGTCATTGCAAATTCTAATGTGTGGATATAATTGAACTGATTTTACACAGGGGGTGGAGTTTGGGGACTATATAGAGTTGAACTTATACACATTTTGTTGCTTCCCCCCTCAAAATGCATCTTTTTGCGGGATTTAGTTAGCAGACCGGCGGACGGGATGCCGCCGGTCTGAATCCTGACGGAGCAAGCCCGACACGGGTCTTAAGGTAGACGTTGAAATACCGACGCCTATCTTAGTTCCGACACCGGAATCTAGACAGAGGACATCCCGAACGAGGTAAGCCAGGGCGTCTTAGCTGTTAGCCGTGGGGGGGAGTGTTATGTTTAGACAGCATAGCGGGGTTAGGGTTAGGTTTTGAGGGGGGAGGTTAGGGTTAGGCACCCCTGGGGGGGTTAGGGTTAGGCACCACTGGGGGGGTTAGGGTTAGGGACTAAGGGGGCAGGGTTAGGTTAGGGAGGGTTAGGTTTAGGCCCTGATGCTGCCCTGGCTAGCATCGCTGCTGCAGTGACATCCGGAATGTCCTTTGGGTGCTCCTGACACTCTGCAGCTTGTACAACCACCCGGAGTGTCATACTTTTTCCATCAAATAACAGAAATTCCATGGTTGCCAGTTATTGGATGCAGCTTTCAGATGCCCATATGATGGCTGGCTGTGTTGGTGAGAGCACACACCGCTGCCCTGCATAGCAGAGAATACTGAGAATAGATACTGCGCACATGCGCTCATACGCTCGGCATCTATTCGCCTGCTGCTCTGCATAGCGCACAGTATCTATTCTCAGTGTGGGGACAGGTATGTGGAGGTGTAAATGATGTGGGGACAGGTATGTGGAGGTGTAAATGATGTGGGACAGGAATGGTGAGGTATAAATGATGTGAAACAGGTATGTAGAGGTGTAAATGATGTGGGGACAGGTATGTGGAGGTGTAAATGATGTGGGACAGGTATGTGGAGGTGTAAATGATGTGGGACAGGAATGGTGAGGTATAAATGATGTGAGACAGGTATGTAGAGGTGTAAATTATGTGGGACAGGTATGTGGAGGTGTAAATGATGTGGGACAGGTATGTGGAGGTGTAAATGATTTGGGACAGGTATGTGGAGGTGTAAATGATGTGGGACAGGTATGTGGAGGTGTAAATGATGTAGGACAGGTATGTGGAGGTGTAAATGATGTGGGACAGGAATGGTGAGGTATAAATGATGTGGGACAGGTTTGTAGAGGTGTAAATGATGTGGGACAGGTATGTGGAGGTGTAAATGATGTGGAACAAGTATGTGGAGGTGTAAATGATGTGGGACAGGTATGTAGAGGTGTAAATGATATGGGACAGGTATGTGGAGATGTACATGATGTGGGACAGGTATATAGAGGTGTAAATGATGTGGGACAGGTATGTAGAGGTGTAAATTATGGACAGGTATGTGGAGGTGTAAATGATGTGGGGACAGGTATGTGGAGCTGTAAATGATGTGGGACAGGTATGTGGAGGTGTAAATAATGTAGGACAGGTATGTGGAGGTGTAAATGATGTGGTACAGGTATATATTATTTATTACCAGGTATTTATATAGCGCACACATATTACGCAGCGCTTTACAGAGAATATTTGGCCATTCACATCAGTCCCTGCCCCAGTGGAGATTACAATCTATATTCCCTATCACATGCGCACACACATACACACTAGGGGTAATTTGTGTTGGGAGCCAATTAACCTACCAGTATATTTTTGGAATGTGGGAGGAAACCGGCGTACCCGGAGGAAACCCACGCAAGCATAGGGAGATATACAAACTCCGCACAGGAATGGCTGTGGTGGGAATCGAACCCATGACCTCAGTACTGTGAGGCAGTAATGCTAACCATTACACCATCTGTGCTGCCCATATAGAGGTATAAATGATGTGGGACAGGTATGTAGAGGTGTAAATGATGTGGGGACAGGTATGTGGAGGTGTAAATGATGTGGAATAAGTATGTGGAGGTGTAAATGATGTGGGACAGGTATGTGGAGGTGTAAATGATGTGGAACAAGTATGTGGAGGTGTAAATGATGTGGGACAGGTATGTGGAGGTGTAAATGATGTGGGACAGGTATGTGGAGGTGTAAATGATGTGGAACAAGTATGTGGAGGTGTAAATGATGTGGGACAGGTATGTAGAGGTGTAAATGATGTGGGACAGGTATGTGGAGATGTACATGATGTGGGACAGGTATATAGAGGTGTAAATGATGTGGGACAGGTATGTGGAGGTGTAAATGATGTGGGACAGGTATGTGGCGGTGTAAATGATGTGGGACAGGTATGTGGCGGTGTAAATGATGTGGGACAGGTATGTGGAGGTGTAAATGATGTGGAACAAGTATGTGGAGGTGTAAATGATGTGGGACATGTATGTAGAGGTGTAAATGATGTGGGACAGGTATGTGGAGATGTACATGATGTGGGACAGGTATATAGAGGTATAAATGATGTGGGACAGGTATGTGGAGGTGTAAATGATGTGGGACAGGTATGTGAAGGTGTAAATGATGTGGGACAGGTATGTGAAGGTGTAAATGATGTGGGACAGGTATGTGGAGGTGTAAATGATGTGGAACAGGTATGTAGAGGTGTAAATGATGTGGGACAAGTATTTATAGGTGTAAATGATGTGGGACAAGTATGTGGAGGTGTAACTGATGTGGGACAGGTATGTGGAGGTGTAAATGATGTGGGGACAGGTAACTATGTGGAGGTGTAAATGATGCGGGACAGGTATGGTGAGGTGTAAATGATGTGGGGAAGGTACGTGGATCTGTAAATAATGTGGGTCAGGTACGTGGAGGTGTAAATTATATGGGACAAGTATGTAAAGGTGTTGTATTGATGGGAGAGGGGTTTTTGAACTTGAAGATGAGAGGTAAAAGTGTCTATTCCAACGTTTTACAAACTTGAACAAAAACACTGAATAATTACTATACATACATTTTTCTGTACCACAAAATTTTGGAAAGACTTTAATTTGCTGTAAAACACTTTTCCACGATTAATAAAAGGTGCAAAAATCAGCCTTTGACACCTTGAACCCCCAGTACTGCTATCTCAGTTGTCACTGAGTGATGTAACACCCCTGTTACATCACTCCAGGGCGAGCTCAGCATCCCCGGAGATGCTGGGCTGCCCCCAGGCCCTCCCTGCACAGTGAAGAGATGCCATGCGCATCCCAACTTCCTCCCACCGCGGGACACTGCGGCCGCTGGCGGGACAGTACCTGAATAGAAAGAAGAAATATAGGGAGAGAGCTGGACAAAAGTGTAATATTTAATATCACTTACAAAAATCACATATAGTACAATAAATGGATACAATAATACAATAAAATTATATCACAATAATGGACAATTAATAAGAGAGAATTAAATGCTCAAATCCAGGATCAACTGAGTCATATATATGCGCTAAAATAACAATAATAGTTCAGAGCTCCTCATATGGATAAAAGATGGTCTGTTACTGCAATGCAGATCATAAAATGGAAATAGCAGAGATTGTTAGTACAAGCAAAGGTATATGCAGAAAAGCATCTTATACACTTAAAGGATTCACATTCAGCCAGAAAGCGTGTGTGTATAGCTGCATAAGCACGATTGGCAAGAGTCCCGCACATGCACCTAAACCCAGCAGGTAAATTAATAATAATGGCTCGTATGGTCAATCAGGGAACTTTGTATGGGAACTGGGGCCCTGATTCAGAGCCGCTCGTAAGCGGCCGCTCGCTCGCTCCGAGCGATGTTCGCACATCTGCGCATGCGTATGGGTCGTAATGCGCATGCGCCAACCAGTCATTGCGGTCGGAAATCGTGCGCTCGCAAAACAGCGAGGGCCTGCTAATTTGAGTGACAGAATGAGGCGTTTGTGGGTGGTAACAGGGGAAGGTGCTTGAAAACGGGGAGTGGAGATCCGAAAGCAGGCGTCCCAAATGGTCAAAACGGGCATTTAATGGGTGTGCATAATTAACAAAGCAGCGTCATCGACCACGTCACTTGGTTGTCTTTTAGCCTGAACTGCTCGCAGTGATTGCGGGAAGTAAAACCTATCACAAGCACTGCGAGCAGTTCAGACGCCTTTCGATATACTCGATTAATCTAATAAATAGTTGAGATGACGTATGATGCGAACGGCCAGGGGGCATCTTTACAAAATAGCGAGCACATGTTTCGTTCGCTCGCTCAGACATAGAGGCGTCAACAGACCGCAAAGAGCAAGTGCTCAATTTAAATAGCCGGCCCCTTTTTCTGAACGACCGTTCGCAAATAGCGCCCGGCTTTGAATCAGGCCCTGGGTCCGATGATCATGTCAACCTGTAATGTCCCCGTGTTAGGGTCCACACAACACCTATGTGTTGTTGCACTGTATGCCGGCATCCCAGTCAAATCAGTGGTGCAACAAGTACCTGCATTCCCGAATAGCTGGATTGTCCTGCCAGAAGTGGGAAAGTTGGGGAGTATGCAGGGTGGTTACCCCACTTTTTCATGCACTTTTCCCAGTCACACCCCGATTTTGGGAGAACCGCTTTAGGGAAGGGCCAGGCGGCAGTGAGAGATACAGAGCAGCAGCTCCAGTCCTTCCTTCCTGCTGCTCAATGGTGAGACGCCAGGGTCAGAGGAGCGTGTGCTGAGCCCTGAATGGTGGAGCTCAGCAAATGCTCCTCTAACCCCAGCAGATGGTGAGACTACACCAGCATGTCCTGGCAGTGGCAAGGTGAGAGGTAGTCTGTCTGTCTGGTTTTGTCTATGTTTGACCCTTCCTGCCTGTATGTATGTATTTGTATGTCTATGCGTGACCCTGGCCATATGTATGTTTGTGTCTATGTATGACCCTGCATGTATGTATGTATGTATGTATGTAAGTAAGTATGTATGTGGGACCCTGCCTCTATGTGCATGTATGCATGTATGTATGTATGTATGTGCCTGTGTGAGCCTGCCTGTATGTATGTATGTATGTGTATGTCACTTTTATGCATACATAGGAGGTTATTATTGTAAGAGAACCTCACTTACTAGCAGTGAAGGCACCAGAGGTGGGGCTGCAGCGCAGTCCAAAATTCAAATAGGGGAGCCACACCAACTGCCCTTTCAAACATTTCCAAACATTGCCGGTCAGGACTCCCTGGCAGTTGGTGTGGCTCCCCTGCTTGTTAGCATTCATTAGCGGGAGAATTTCCAGCGAAACCTCAGAACTAAATTAATCTATCCCTTGGACTCGGGGTGCCACAAAACAGTTCTGAGACAGTAATGGCTCATACACACTAGACGAAATGCTGTATGAACGATATTGGTGAAAGATTTCCCTTGAACTTTCTGTAGTGCAGGACAAACGATATTGGGTGTACACACTGAAAGATATCTTTAAAGATATCTTTCAGTGAAGTCATCCTGCCACATCTCTGAGCAGGCAATTGCATACACACTGAACGATATGAACGATATATCGTTGAATGATATTGTAATCGTCCATATCGTTCATCTAGTGTGTATGCGACTTAAGGGTGCCATGAACCAAGAAAGTTTGTGAACCACTGATCTAATTTATATCTGTCAATACTTTGTGCCTGCCAGAGGTAAGTACCGGGGGCTGCACCGCTATCGCCCCACACAGTGCAATGGTGGGTATAGAGCCCTACGGGGCATAGAGCCATAGAGTGCCCATGCCCTGAGCATAGAGCAGGACTCCAATACATTGGGGGGTGGGAATGAGGGGTTGGCAATGCTTTTTCTTGCACAGGGCACCAAATTGTCTAGCTGCATACAAACACACATTAGGACAAAGGGGGTCATTCAGACCCACTCGCGAGCAGCAGTACGCTCGCAAGTGGGTCGATGGTCCCCACTGCGCATGCGCATGACGGAGGGAGCTCCGTCGTGCGCATGCGCGAGACCCGGCGAGCGAAGGACTTTCCATCGCTCCGGGTCTCGCACCAAAGGGGGCGTGCTGTCGATGTTGATTGACAGCACGCCCCCTTTGGTGGGCGTGCCGGGGGCGTGCCTGCCAGACGGAGGCGTTCCCATGGGAACGCCTACCGTCTGAAGCCGGTCCCACTGACATCACTAGTGATGTCAGTGGGAGTGATTTTGGCTCTGATAGAGCCAAAATCACTCCAGGGCTTGTGGTTGAGAAACCCGACCACAGGGTTTCACTCGCAAGTCCGATGGTCGCGATGGTCAAGACCATCGCGACCATCTTGTTGCACGCTCGTATATGCTGTGGGTGGTGACCCACAGCTATACGAGCGTCCAGGAGGACGCTCCATATTAATGGAGGAGGGCCCTGATTCAGAGCGAGCGCTCTGGTCAGAGCGTCCGGCTCTGAATCAGGGCCAAAATTTCTATTTAGAAGTAACTTAGCCTAACAATATTCGATTTGGGGCAAACTGATGCAAACATTTAGAGAACACACACATTTGGCACAGACAGCACCTTGGTCTGACCCACTAGCCACTGTGCCACATTCCCAGCTAATAAGTGAAGCAGATCTTACTGTATGTATACCCTGCAGCTCTGCCGTCTCTGCACACAGTAACACATTGGCCCTCATTCAGAGCCGTACGCTCTGAGCAGAGCGCACGCTCTGAATGAGGGCCGGGCTCCATTTTCATGGAGCGTCCTCCTGGACGCTCGTATAGCTGTGGGTCACCACCCACAGGCTATACGAGCGTGCATTGTGATGGTCGCGATGGTCGAGACCATCGCGACCATCGAATTTGAGAGCCGGAGCCTGCGGTTGAGGTTTTCAACCGCAAGCTCCGGAGTGATTTTGGCTCTATCAGAGCCAAAATCACTCCCACTGACATCACTAGTGATGTCAGTGGGCCGGCTTCTGACGGGAGGCGTTCCCTTAGGAACGCCCCCGTCAGGGAGGCACGCCCCCGGCACGCCCACCAAAGGGGGCGTGCTGTCAATCAACATTGACAGCACGCCCCCTTTGATCTGACACAACGAGCGAAGGACTTTCCTTCGCTCGTCGCGTCTGGCGCATGCGCACGACGGAGCTCCCTCCGTCGTGCGCATGCTCAGTCCATAACATCGACCCACTTGCGAGCGGACAGCCGCTCGCGAGTGGGTCTGAATCAGGCCCATTATTCTCAACCATGTGTAAATAAGAGACCGGAATCTGACTACAACTGCCAATGGAAGTGCTTACAGTTTTGTCCTATATAATTCAGTTTTCTCAATGTGAATGAGCTGCACCATAATGGAGTAAAGCATTGTGCAGTACTACCGCAATGGCATTTGTCTTGGTGATAGAGAACAATTCATTACTGTACATCACTCCCAAATGCCAACTGAGTACCATTGTTCTTGTGCCACAGAAGGTAAATGGAGTTCAACCAATTAAATGATCATCTCAGTAGGCAGAATGGTAGCAGAGTGAATGATAGGCAGGAAAAAGAACATATACATTAATCAGGACATGAGTGAGCCCAAACCCACTTTTAAATACTCAATAGGTAAAATAACCAATTTGAAGCACAAGGCAGTTAGCATGACCTGAACTGGAGCTATAAAGGAATAAAGTTCAATATTAATCATATAAACAACAAGACTGAATATGCAATGATCAGAATATACTTTAGTACATTTTTAATTTTGGAATGATTGGGAGCAAAAATGCTCTGTTGAACAAATATTTTTTGCTGCAGGCGGTAGAGTTATACAGATGGGGATCGTTATGTAATAGAGACAGACGGGATCCAGGTGGTCAGAATCCCGACGCCTAGATCCTGACAGGGTTAACAAACTGACACTTGGTGGTCGGTATACAGTAATAACCCTCCCCCTCTCCCTACCCTAACCCTCCATCCCTAGTGCCTGACCCTAACCTCCCACCTAGTGCCTAAACCTAACCTCCCTCTCCCCGCACCCTAACCCTCCCCCCTTAGTGCCTAACCCTCCTCCTAGTGTTACCCCTAGCCCTAACCCTCCCCCCACCCCGCTACTTACCTTCGGCATCCAGGCAGTCGGGATGCTGGTACGGAGATTCTGACCGGCGTCGGTATTCTGACGCCGGTAAGGTAAGCGTCGGCATCCAGACCGCCGGGATGCCGAACGCATGCCATACAGATGTGTCCTCATACACCTAGCCTCACTACGCCATATGGCCTAAGACACCCAGCGCTGCTCCGAGAGATGTAGCAAACCGTTTTTTCTTTAAGGTTATTTGTATCAGAGATGCAGCAAAAAAAAAAACAATGTGTACTAGAAACGCTGGGCTGAGACTTTATACGTACAGGAATTTGTTTTAAACACACATAAAGTCGCAGTTGAAGTACAACGGCACTTGGCGTGAGAAAAAGCTGCGGCTGCTGCATTGTAGCACTTAGTATACAGATTCAGACTCGCGCACAGATATACAAATGTCACACACCAAATTGATCAGTGCAATCTAGTAAAATAGCGAATAATGAAAAACGATTTCCAATTTATCAAAATAACCTTCTTATTTTAGATAACAAATGGATTCAATTAATTTAAGATTGTAGTGTACAGTACAAGACCAGAGGGCTTATTTGCTCCAAAGAAACAGAATTAAATAAATGAATACAGTCTTAGCATTCTCTGATTGATATTGAAGTTGAGGGGTAGTGAGATATTGCTGTAGATTCACCAACTTACAAGTATACAGTAAGCAGGCTTGCCTACCCTCCCGATTTGGCCGGGAGCCTCCCGATTTTCGGGTGCCGCTCCCGGCCCCCCGGAAAGGCAGGAAAGCCTCCCGGAAGTCTCCGACCCTCCCCACCTCCCTCCTGAAAAAAAACAGAAATACCCGCAGCGGGGGGCCCTGTGACGCGATTCGAGCAGAATCGCATCATCGTGGCCCCGCCCCCTGCTTCACAATGCCGAAAATCATGGCATTGTGAAGAGGGGCGGAGTCACGATGACGCGATCGTGTGGCCTCGCCCCCAGTGTGAAACAAAATGGCCACTCCGCCCCCAATGGCCGGCCCCGCCCCCCGCTTTTAGCCGACAATCAGCTCCCTCCCGGAAGGCTGGAGCTGATTGTCGGCAAGTATGCGGTACAGGTGGGAAAGTTTGCATGTTACAGTTGCCCTATATCTGAAAAATGATAGCTTTATTATAACAGAGGCAGCCATACCATATATAAAATGAACATAGGCAGGTTGTGTAAGGACAATGACTAACCTATTTTGACATAGAGGCGCAATGAAGGATTGTTAGTGAATTTGATAAGAATGTGAGAAAAATGTGCCCAGGCATTTACGCCCCGCATAAGCTAACTCTGTACGGTATGATAGCAGCATGAGATAAGAGGGAGCATGTAGACATCTGCTTGTGGAATCTAATAGATAAATGTTATATGAGGTAAATGTCAGACAAACATCAGCGGATAGCATAGGACTGATTAGGAAACATAGGAACGGCATACACACACTATCATAAGAATACTTCTTCTGCCTTGCCATGTTTTGTAGATGAAATACCTGGAAAAGCAGCGTGAGATATTGAAGGACCGATGGTCTATGCTGCAGGTAGAAGATAATTCCGAAAAAGACTTGGAACCTATTTACCTGTCGTACATAAGTCGCATCCTCGCACAGGTCAACAGTGTGAACAAGAAAAACGACAATACACAGAAGAGTCTCCTGGACATGATGGATTCAGTCAATGACAGAAAAAACAAGTTAGTTTGGGGGTGCTGGGAATGGGTGCTGGTTAAAATTGTCACTGATTGCCAGGAAGATATTGTTAGTAATTAGCCCAATCATTCACTTCTCTATCACACGCTTCTTTCCTCATCATTACTTCTCCGAGTCACTAACATGTATATATAATTGATCAGGTCTTTACATCTGAGTATTGGGTTGAATATCTGGAATGCAGACTGCCCCTGACTTCATGCTTCTTGTTTTTCCAGTCACCCAACACATACATTTAGGTTCTGAACAATTAAATCTGCTCTGATCGGACCTTGATTGCAGACATTATGGAATCACACATTTTCAAATGTTGAACCAACTTTTTAAAAACTAGTACTTGGGCTGTCCAGATTTACAAGTTTTTGCGAATCTTAAAGGGGTTTTACAACTTGGAACAACCCACATCACTGTGGAATAACCACTACGGTGCCTCATTGTTAGGAGTACACAGCCATTAGCTTATAGCCACTGCCACTCAGCACTACAGCCATTAGCTTGTAGCCACTGCCGCTCAGCACTACAGCCATTAGCTTATAGCCACTGCCACTCAGCACTACAGCCATTAGCTTATAGCACTGCCGCGCAGCACTACTGCCATTAGCTTATAGCCTTCACTCAGCACTGATGCAGAAGAGGGAAAGCCTTTCTGTATAAAATGCATAGAACTGAAGATGTATATTGAATCCAGTAACTGATCAGACAGGTGTAATGTTTAATGTACATTTCCCATTCTAGCAGATCGAATGACAGAACTAGAGTGCTAAAAAGCTGAGACTCATCCATTTGGTATTGAGCATCAGCTGGTGTATGGTTAGAGTGGGGGATACAGGGAATGGCCCACCACCAATGGGTACATACTAGTAAAGAGATGAAGTTGTCAAAAAGGGTATGGTATATTTTGTCCTTGGCATTCATCATATAGACACTGATGAAATGTCAACATGATTAGAAATGTCCCGGGTTGTCTAGTGATGACTTACCTGGTACGTCAGCTGCATCGGTGTCTTCTGGGTCCAGCTGTGACATCATGATGACTTCTGGCAAATAGTATTGCTAATCCTACCCCTACCCCTAGTGCCTAACCCTGCCCTCCCATAGCCTAACTCAAATCCTCCCCCTCCAGTCCATGCAGAATGTCGACTTTTCACATGTTTCTAATGTCAACATGCTGACATGTTCAATGTCGACATTTCAACAATCTCAGTATCATAACTGTTGACATTATGGGGTACATTTACAAAAGTGCGAGTTTTTAGAAGTGGAAATGTTGCCCTTAGCAACCAATCAGATTCTAGTTATTATCTTTTAGAAGGTGCTAGATAAATGCTAAGTAGAATCTGATTGGTTGCTATGTGCAACATCTCCACTTCTAAAAATCTGCACTTTAGTAAATATACCCCTATGACTTCCCGTCATAAGGAAGATGTTTAAGTAAGTTATAGTAAAGGTAGACCTATTTCTCCAGCCAAGTAGTTCCTGGTTTGTCAGAAGTATTTGCAATGTCTTTAATGAGTAAGTACCACAATCTGTATAAAAGTGTTGGAATTACCCTATAAATACTAAATGACCATTACAGTTATGTGATGGGTAATGCTAATGCCAACCATACATGCAGCAATGTTATTGTTTGGCATGACCATCAAACAGCAAAACCAGTGATAAATTTGGTCGGCATATGGGTAACCAAATTGGGTGTGGAATATTTGGATGTCATTTAGAATGTCTACAGCATGCCGACATGTTATTAATGTCGACACGGCAAATGCCACATTGTGAATGTCGACAGTCTGCATGTCGACAATGGAATTTTATGTTAACTCTCAGTCTAAGCCTAACCATAATTGCAGCCTAACCCTAACCCTGAATTGAATTCTAACCCTAAAATGATGGGTCTGGCTGTTGACGCTTGCAATGTCGACATTACGGCCACCATATTGGTGGAGGTCCTCATTTAACACAGTTTACTGCAAGAATTATATGGGAGGCAACTTTACACCAGACTGTCAGAGTAAACAGAAAATCTGCTAAGTGAAAAAGAGAGCTGGATCCTGTAAGAGCAAACTCTGATGTTAATTGGAGACCAAAGGCAGAACTATAGCGGGTGCAGGGGAAGCAGTTACTATGGGTCTGGATGTTTACAGGGCTCGGCTAACATCAGCAAGACTGACGAATGGTGCAGTAAGAATAGGTGACACTGTATTGAATACAGACAACGTCAGTCTACAAACTTCTAGCCACGATACTAGTGTATTGAATACAGAGCCGTAAGTAGACTTTTTGGTGCCTTGTGCCAGAGAGCATTGGCGCCCCCCCCCCCCATTTTTTAAATAGGGACATAAGATAGTGCACCTTAAAAAGGGCCATGGCCTCATGGGGAAGGGCCAGGGAAGTGATAGGGGAGGCCAGGAGATGCAGGGGATAAAAGAAGAGGAAGCTACAAGTAAGAATGGTAATAAACAGGATAATTGACAGGCCCCAACAGCGCCCCCTGCCCTGCGGTGCCCTGTGCCATGGCACTGGTCGCACTACCCTAGTGACGGGCCTGATTGAATACAGTACTGAATATATGAGATTGTGGCAATTGGATATTAGATTATCCATTTCAACCAGCTCGCCAATTAGCAGTGGATTGCTTACAACAGATCTGGGGCGGGATGCAGCAAAGCTGCATTTTGGGGGTTTGACCGCATTTCTCGTATGCACCAAGCCCCAGAATGGGATGCACTCCGGGGCTTGCTTGCGGTGGGTAATGCCATCTTCCTGATGGCATTACCCTATAGAAGTCTATGGTCTTCTAATCCGAGAGTGCTGTGAGAAGGATCCAATCGGATCCCTCCCTGCACCCCCTGCATCGCATGCATCATTCTGCGCATATGCAGAAGGACACCAGAGGGGCTTCTGGGTCATAGACCCGGATGTCTACATCGCAAATTGCCGCTCTTCCCAAGAGAGCAGTCCTTTGTGGTGCTCTTCATGCTTCCCGGCGTTGCTAACTCAGGCATTCATGCAAAGGGAGGAGGGATGCTTCGCATTGAATTCTATAGGCTGCATACTTGCATACGGGCACATCACAGCCTCGTAGAATCCTATGGTGACTGCTTTGCTGCTGACCTTTTTGAAACATATGGAGACCCATATGTATTGCTGTAAACATCAGATAACGGCAGTTTCCTGAGCTTCTAACACTTTTTTATACTTGATACTCCCACCCCACGCATTACCTTTTGGGCCTTGCTGTATATCAGTCTCCTTGATGAAGATGAGTGCAACTAATTTCAACTGCAGTTTATTTCAACTGCAGTTTACTTTCTAAATAAAATATTAATTTTCAAGGATTTAGGGCTTCTCTGTATTCTGGTGATGGCCATCGTCAAGTAACGCTGGTGGTGACCATTGCTGGGAGCCTAAGATAGCTTTCCAAAACATGGGGAAGCTAGTTTCCCCATGCTTACCAAGGACAGTGGTGCTACCTTCAGTGCTGACTGTCCTCCTGTTGTCATTATTAAAATTAAAAGTATTTTTTTTCTTATTGCAAGTATATTAAAAAAAAAATCCTCTTTTTTTTTACGAACACTGCACTTGAGACCAGGCTTCCAGTGCAGAGCGCATGTGTGCCAATGTAATGCCGGGTCATGCATGACCAGAAGGGACCCCAAGTCACTGATTACTGCTGCCAGCCAATGTTGCCTGGGAACTGAGTATTGATCGGCTGGCAAGCGATGAGCAGTAATAGATACAGTTTAGTCAGATCTATTTGGTAAATGGGACACTTAAGATGATGTGAATTTAGGACAAGCAGATATTTGAGAACCCTGACGTGGGCATCAAGCTTAAATATTTTGATAAAAATGTGAACTAATACCTTATAGTTTAATTTTGCTAGAAATTAACAGATTAGCATTGGTTAGGACAAGCGCTGTCAGCAACTGCCTTTTTGTTTTGTATCCATATAGGGCATTCATATTGCCATTGCAGCTGGTACTGTATCATAAATGAATAATATAGTATTTACCGAGCGCAGGTGTATTTATTTTCTGTGTTTGTGTCTTGGTACATATTTAGGAATAATAAATAATGTATTAGTTTATAATTATACCTATTAAGCTGATTCACAACAGATTGGTTATATATAACTTCTTGATTTGGTGAAACACCAATTGATGGGAGGAACCAGTAATTTACAGTTAAAAAACAAATCAGCCCTGTATGAGCTACACCCCAGAATTGTGAGAGTAATCTGGTTTGCCAGTATAAAGCTAAAACCAGTTAGTTATGTGGTTAGACAGAAAACTAAGGGGTAGATTTACTAAAGCTTCTATACATGAAAAGTGAAGGTGTTGACCATATCAAGCATATTCTAGCTGTCATTTCTGATTTTATATACAGTATATATATATTTCTTTAACGTTTAGTGAGCAGGTGCTTGTCTTAATGAACACAAAGAAAAGGGTTACACTACCACTTCATACAGATGCCAAAATACCTAGTATACTCATATGTGTCCACATCTGTAAGATCCAAATGTTCAACACTGGTAGGACACATAGCCAACAATGACTTCATAGAAGACTAGGGGCAGGGCGCATACCGCCACTTATCGCATGCATACCAGCATTTAGTAACGCCATATGCACAAATATTTAAGCAAAGGACAGCTCTCCTGATAACAGCTGTCTTTTGCTGTGTGGGTTTATGCGCAGAATGATGCGTGCGCTGCCGCGGGTGCTGGGAGGGATCCGATTGAATTGTCGGCACTGGGGAGCCATCGTTAGGCTGCCATCGACTGAACGGAGGACCTCGCAGATGAGGAGGACTTTGCTGGACCTCGCAGGAGGGGTAAGTATTGATGAATACCAGTGGCAGTTTTGTTTGTATCACTGCGATACTACCCAAAAACTAAATATGCCGCTGGTATTAAGCTTCATTCATAACTGGGGCCCTCAGTTAGGAATGCAGAAAGAAGCCCATAGGCTTCTATTGGGTAACGCTATCTAAAGATGGCTTTTCCCACTGGGTTCAAGCTCTGAAATGTATTGCATTCCGGAGCTTGGCACATATGAGTCGGCCAGTGCATGCGCGGGCTGTGAGGGGCTTCTTTTAGGCAACGCCATCTATAGATGTATTGTTTAACGGGAACAAGCTCTGGAAAGCTTCACTCTCCGGAGCTTGGTGCATACGGTGATTTAGGACATTTGACTGCCTATTTAGCATTGATGTATCCCACACCAGGTGTGGTCTAACTGGACTTCCCAGCCTTACAAGTCAACATTCTAGTGATACTGATTGATCCTATTGATTGGGATTTGCAATTTGTGTCCAAATAGGTTCAAAATCTCAGAGTGAGTATAGTCTACTGTTCCAAAAAGACATTACAGCGGCTGTCTGCACACAAAGCACAGTAATTAATTTTATACATTATACCTGGTGGAGGTTCATGCTTTGTGTGTGATCACATCATATATTCCTGTGCTTTCATTCTTATTTGTCAAGCAATGAAATACATTTTAAATTTGTAGTCAAGAGATTAGTCCTTTAATACTACCAGTCTCTGGTTCCAGCATTCCACAGTGTATCCACACACCTGGCAAGCTTGGTTATGAAGCCGTTCCCACAGCACTGAGAACCTAGTGACATGCCTGTTAAGCATACATATACACACACATATATATAGCCTGGAATTATACTGTTTTTAATGTACACAATGAATATTCAGTTTGTCCACTTTTCCCAAATAATCAGTGCAACATTACCAGCATGTTCTGTGCACTTTCCCTAGGTATGAAGATGAGCTGCATCTACGGACAGACATGGAATATGCCTTTGTGCAACTGAAAAAGGTAATAGTGTGATGTACCAAATTCACCTTTAAAATAGATTTATGCAACTGTATTGGAAGTAACTGCAATATCTACTGTAAGTAAGGATGAAATGGTTTGTAAGCCCGTTAACCAGTCATTTCATCTAAAAAGATTGTAATTTACCAGATAATTCACATTATAGTTTCCCAATATAAATTATGAGGATTTTATATTAAGAAGACATTCTAAACAGAGAAATGTCAATAATTAAGACGACTATGGCCAAAGCAAAGTACCAGATATGATAATCAGTATGATAATAGTACTTATTTATTATTGTGTTGGACTGATTCATTGACCATACAGCAATTGTCAGCATGGGTCATTAATGAATGGACCACACACCACAAATTAAAGTACAACCATTTGTGTCAGTTTTCCGCTTATCATGTAGCTAGATTCACCCCAAAGTGCAACGAAACTGTTCATCTTGTCAGGTGTTTGTGCATGATGATTGACCTGAGCATATTATGTTAACTAATATCTATTTATTTATTACCAGTTATTTATATAGCGCACACATATTCCGCAATGTTATACAGAGTATATTTGTCCATTCAGTCTCTGCCCCAGTGGAGCTTACAATCTATTCTTTACCACATGTACACACACATACCTATACACTAGAGTTCATTTACGTTGGGAGCCAAACCGGAGTACTCGGAGGAAACCCACGCAAGCACAGGGAGAATATACAAACTCCACACAGTTAGGGTCATAGGGTCACAACCTCAGTGCTGTGAGGCAGTAATGCTGACCATTACACCGTCTGTGCCGCCCAAACATTTGTTTTGAATGGTAGTCACAAAAACAAGTTCTGTTAGTTTAATAAAAGGAAGGTGAAGAGGGCTTTGTGTTCGTCTTGGATGCCCTTCAGCAGATTTTCAGCAAACCCCAGTTATTGCGCTCACATGTCGGGAGTTGAGCACCACTTGTCTTGTGGTAAGTGTGATGCCACCACAAGAGAAGGGACCAGGATCTCCTTGTGCAGTGAGAAGAACTGTTCTGGAAATCTGATTGCAATGTGTGGCGGGTTGCCAATCATGCATACCCCTACATGGCACCACATAGCGTATGAGCGCCATGACCAGCAGGAGGCAGTTAAAAAGGATGATTAAAAAAAAATTAAAAGCACCTTCATCCACACATGTTATTAAAATAATAAAAGTTTTACATGGAGGTTTCACTTTCATATATGTAAAGAAGGTATAACTAAGCTTACTTACAGTATACTGAATAACTTATGTCCATATATTCTACTGAACATGTATAGAAAATATAACAAAATGTTACCATATGCATTTATTTTATGACTACATAAAATGCAAACACAATGAGTATAAACTTAAAATAATTTAAATTACAAACAAGAGATATACACTGTATTATAATAATACAGTACCACCAGTACTAGATGTATGTGACTAAGCTGCCAACATTACAGACAGACCTGTTTTCCCAGTCACTGCTGGCAGGTGTGCTGCCTAAGTAATACAGTATGTCCGACACCTGTGAGGAACTGCTGCCTCAGATAGTGGGTGGCAGTCAGTGAGACCAGGCAGGATGGCATAAATCAAGCTGGCATATCGTCTCAGCAGAATATTAACAGACAGCGATCTGTTATAGTAAGCTATCAGCTTGTATTTATTCACATCTGTTGTTATGAACTTGTGTGCACCTAATACATAGGTACACACAAGTTCTAAGATTTTATATGTACTGTATATACAGAGCATATATGTGTGTATATATACAGTATATATATAAAAATATGATGTTAGCGGTTAGAATAAGGTGATAGATTTCTACTTTCTGCATTAGTGAGCTGTTGAGTTACTCATATCCTAATAGTAAGACAAACATAGGAGATATATTTTCTTGCTCCACTTGTGTAATATCATATGTATATCATCATTAAATACACACTTGTGACAGGATGTAGTTATGTGACCGGCGGCCGCAATGCCGCCAGTCTAAATTCCAACAGGGGAAGCCCGACAAGGGACTTAGGATAGGCGTCGAAATACAAATGCCTATCTTAATCCCTGATGTCGGAACACAGAAGAACGCCAGCCCAAACGAGGTAGATCCGGGGCATCCATAGTGTTAGCCGCGGGTGGGGGGGTTAGGTTTAGGTAGCATAGCAGGGTTAGCATTAGGTTTTTTTGGGGGGGAGGTTAGGGCTAGGCACCCCCAGGAGGAGAGTTACAGTCAGACACTATCCAGGGAAGGGGGGGGGATTAGGGTTAGGCACTAAAGGGGGTGGGTTAGGTTTAGGCACGAAGGGGGGAGTCATAGGTTTAGGCACTAATGGAGAGGAGAGGGTTAGGGTGCGGGATGGGGAGGGTTAAGGTTAGACTACAAGAAGAGAGGGTTAGGGGGAGGGTAAGTATACTTACCCGACCTCTGGGCCTGATTCAGAGCCGGACGCTCTGACCAGAGCGCTCGCTCTGAATCAGTGCCCTCCTACCTAAAAATGGAGCGGGCTCTTGGCCGCTCGCATAGCTGTGGGTTACCACCCACAGCTATAGTGAGCGTCCATGATGATGGTCGCGATGGTCAAGACCATTGCGACCATCGGGCTTGCGACGAGACCCTGCGGTAGGGTCTTGCTGCCGCAAGCCCAGGAGTGATTTTGGCTCTATCAGAGCCAAAATCACTCCCACTGACATCACTACTGATGTCAGTGGGGCCGGACCCAGACGGTAGGCGTTCCCATGCGAACGCCTCCGTCTGGCAGCCACGCCCCCGGCACGCCCACCAAAGGGGGCGTGCTGTCAGTCACCATCGACAGCACGCCCCCTTTGGTGCAAGACCTGGAGCGTCGTGCGCATGCGCATTAGGGCACCATCGACCCGCGGGTCTGAATTAGGCCCTCTATTAGGATACCAACCATCGGGATTCCGCTGTCGGTATTTTTGACAGGAAGAATCCCGACAGCTGGCATTACATACCGATTCCCTTTTGACTACTAATCCATGCCATGTAGATTGACCTTGGTATCTTGTTGGGATATCAATCAAAAATTCCCCAGTTTCACCTATAGTATTTTTGGACCAGGCCTTCACAGCCAGCAATTACTGAAGCTGCCATGTGTCAGAGGGGAGATGGCATAGCCGTCATATAATAAAGGGGACGGCGTTGTAACATTAATATAAGAATTTTCATGTGTGATCATCATCTCTCAGGCTGAGAGTTGTACAGTCTATTGGCTGGTTGTCTGAGAAACATGGTATACCGGTATACTTGTTGCATAATAACATATACAGAAGTTGTCAACACCTGACAATTCCACATACTGGATTAAGCTGTCATAAGGTTGCTCAATCAGTTATACCAGTATTGTTCCGCAGATAAGATCTTTGCTAGAGGCAATATGACAGGAAAACAAAACCACTTGTAGCCTGTCGGAAAATCATCATTAATATTTATGTTCATGGCTTTAAACTTTCTGGTGAAAAAACAAAAACTGTCACTTCACTTTGGGAGCACTATAACTGTAACATTTTCCCCTAAAATAATGCTCATTGCAGCCTCAGCTATATATTAAATAAATTATCCAAAGGTAACAATAGGGCTGTTTGTTTTTGTGTTTTGCATTTTTGCTGGTGATTGGTGCACTGTGGCAACTTGGTAACACCTGCTTTAATTTGCTATACCCAGTAGCGCATAGGTTGGAATGACTGGCACTGTTTAGGCACTTTTCCTATTAGGCTCTTGCAAGCTATTTCTGGATATTTTATAAAAAGTTCTATTTTTATACGTTTGGCCTTTTTTGCCCTTACATCTTCTTTTTATACTTTAAAAAAAAAAAGACCATAGAAAGAGCAAATATCAAAGTTACAGCAATAATCCAGTATTTCAAGAAACAAAACTATTCCCAAACATTTAACCATCTACATTAAATTTTCATATGAATTAATAAAATAAAGATTATACATCCCAATAGCATAGGTCTCAAAATTCAAATCATTTCCTGCTATCTAGGTTTAAAGCATCAATTTGTGGAAAGTGATTTTCTCCTTGACCATGAGTGTATGTGAGTGATGGCCCCCATACACTAGTGACGGATTGTCGCGTTCCTGCGATCCTGAGATGCCGGGTAGTAGGATCACGATCAAAATACAATCATGAATAGCAAATCTGTGAAATTTAACATGTATAATTTCACCGATCCTCCAACGGATCGTGGAACATCAATGGCCAATCCGATAGCAGGATCGAGCTAGTCATCATCAGTCGCCTAGTGTATGGGTCCCTTATGTTAGATTTTGAGCACAGCCACATCTGGCTCAGAGAACCTCTCTAACTTGGTATATGGACATCAAGGACTGTACTATAATTTTGATTGAGATTTTTGTTTGTCTAATCCGTGATGACCAGTTATGATCACATCAGAAACAATATTTCCAGACGTAAAGAAACTACAAATGTAAGTGATACAAGGCCCCAGAAAACTCCACAAATGAAGACTGTCCAGATTTTTTTCTCCTTAAACCCTTTAGATGGATTAAAAACCTTGGGGCTGATGTGAAATTAAACATGTGATTGGAGAATATCTTGTGTTGTTTTGCACTGAGCATGATTCAGAGCTGAACGCACACAAATCCCAGCTAGCCGTAGCATTTTGATTGCATCTACACTTACAAAGTTACGACAGAAGAGGCTGAACTGTGTTGCTTTGGGGGCGTTGCCTATGTGGGAATGCCATGGAACAGCCCAGTTAAAGGCTCTTCAGTCGAAAGTATACATTGTAAATTAAATGTACATAACGCTATATCACCGGTACTTGTGTGCGATAAGATTTGGTACATGTGCAGTGCAATAACACTCAGGATACACTCTGTAATTGGGTATATGTGTAGCTGCATCAGCCCCTAAATCTCTATCCATCTTGCAGATTTTCTTCTAAATTAAATCTAATCCTGTGTCCCAAGTTAATCAGAAAAAAAATATGCTCTACACAAAATATAGATACTCGGAAGGAAGATATTACAGGAGCTCAGTGACATGTCCTACTCTTATACAGGTTGAGTCTCCCATATACAAAATGCTTGGGACCAGGGGTATTTTGGATAACGGAATATTCCGTATTTTGGAATAATTGCATATCATAATGAAATATCTTGGGAGTGGGACCCCAAATATATACACAGAATGCATTTATGTGTTATATACACCTTATACACACAGCCTGCAGCTCATTTTATACAATATTTTCAATAATTTTGTGGCTCAAGCAAAGTTTGTGTACATACATGAAATAAAGTTATGTTTCATTTACACCCTATACACGGAATGGGTATGAAATACCGGCGGCCGCAGGAGCAGAGTGCGAAGTAGCGGAAGCCCGACAGCGCTGGAAAATCCCGATCGTGGATAGGTAAGTATCCACTAACCTAACCCCCCTAACCCTAACCCTCCTTAGGGGTGCCTAACCCTAACTTCCCCCCCAAGTGCCTAACCCTAATCCCCCCTCTAAGTGCCTAACCCTAACCACCCCCTTCCCCGCTACCTAAACCTAAGTCCCCCGGGGGGTGCCTAACCCAAAGTCCCCCCGGGGGTGCCTAACCCTAACCCTTCCTCCCCCTAGCCTAACCCTAACCCTCCCGGGGGGATGCCTAACCCTAAGTCCCCCCCCGGGAGCCCTAAACCTAACCCTCCCCCCCCGCGGCGCCCGGCATCAGTACGATCGTGATGCCGGGCGCCAGTCTCCCGGCGTCGGGAAAATGCAGTCGTCTACATCTAGACGCCCGGCATTTCACCCTTGCCGGGATAAGACAGTCGGGAAGCTGGCTGCCGGTATTTAGGCAGTCGGCTTCCCGATTGCTTCTCCTATACACACAGCCTGAAGGTAATTTTATACAATATTTTAAATAATTTGTGCTTTAGACAAAATTCGTGTACATTGAACCATAAAAAATCAAAGGTTTTTATTATCTCAGTCATGCCAAAATAATTACGTATTTCGGAATATTTGGATATGGGAGACTCAACCTGTAGCAGCATTACTGCCCATTCGTTTTCTGCTGAACTGTATTTATGTGCAGCCATGTTATAATAACCATCAGCCTGTTTCCCTTATATATTTAAGATGGGATGTAGTTATGAACGGCTGCCGGTCTCAATTCTGACACAGGAATCTTGGGAAGGGATTTAACATAGGCATCGAAATACCGACGCCTATGTGAATCCCAAAGCCAGAACGCCGACAGGGCGCCAGACCAATCGTCCTCAGCCAAGGGTAAGTATATAAGATTTTGAAATTTCACTGACTTGTTAAAATGGGTTTCTAGAACTGGAGTATGAAAAGGTCAGAGCAGCTCAGACAAATGCTTTATATCAGACTTCCAGGGTGGATGACTATATTTAGCAAAAATTTGCATTTGATACAAATGAGAACATACTACAAAGCATCATCTAAGCAAAACAAATTATTCTTCCTGGCATCGTGCACCTGCTGGGGGAGTCGCACTCTGCTACCACTAGATTTGTGCCTTTTACCATAGTCCCTGACAGTATAGACCCTTCTCCTGGTGTACAGCTGTGCGTCTGGCGCAAACTTTGCCTGTCTGCAGAAGCATCATCCGAATTTCTCACCAGCCTCATGCTAGGTGCAGAGTATGGCCTCCAATATATGCGATTAAGTGTCTGAGTCAGCAACCGCTCCCACAACACTCCCATAGGATGCCAATCAGACTAAAAATATATTTGTGCATCTGTTTAGCCACTTTCCAGTCAGCAAACAGACATGCCAAATGCATACAATTCGTGTGGCTAAATCGGTCCTGTGACCCTGTACTCAGACAACGTGGAATGAATGCTCCGTGCAACTTTTTTAGGGATTTAGACGCATACGCAGTTGCAAAAAAATCACCAATGTACGTGAGCATCGGCTTTGCGCGTGACTCAGTCCCTATACGGGATTGTGCATTGTAGGCACATGTACTTATAAAATACAATAGTAAGTGAAAAAGACTTTCCAGGTGTCCTCTTACTCTGCTGATTTTGTCAAACACTAAAAAGTTTGTAATAATTGAGGTATTGTCCTAAAATGGTACCAGGGTGGAAATTATTCATCTTTTCCATCATGCGTATTTCCAGCTGGACCCACAAATCTGCTAAAAGTCACACCGAGTGTTTTGCATGGCGCAGTCCCAAAATGCGCAATGTGGGCGTGCTTAGTGGATGAGCGTGAGGCAGACTAATAGATGCATTTGCACGGAAATTAAATGTTCTGCGAGCTTATGTATTTTGCAGTTCATGGATTACTCTATTTATCTGCAAAATTCAAGGAATCTTTCTGTAAGGTAAAATATGACAGGTCATTTCTGGAAAAGCCACCACATTCAAAAGTAAACTAAACGGTATCCTCATGGCTTCATGCATCTGGCCACAGATCTGTTATTTCTCTTGGACAATAACCACTTTTCTAAAATGATTTTTCCATTCGTTCATTTACATAATACAACAGCATAGGGGACAAAGACTTTGCAGGTGATGTACCGGAGGGCTATTACAGTACTGAACCACAGGCATCCCTTACATCTAAAGCTTGAAACTGTGGCAACAAAAGCTGAATACTTTGCTTCTGCTGCAAGCAACATTCTCATTAGAGAAACTGAGATATTGGGACTGATTCTGATTTGGGAGCAAAGCAATAAAAGCAAGTCAGAGATGACACAAGAGGGGTCCGTGATGCGTCTTTAGTAGCAGCGGATCTGAGAAGTTATGCAAATGCTGCAGGAGCCGTATTTACAAATGAGACCCCCCACTGCCGGCTTCTCAGATCCGCTGCAAGCATCTGAAGACGCAGCATCGGATAAACATCAGGAACATCGCACAGACCATTGGCCATCTGAGCAACCCTAAAGGCCGGTACACACTAGACGATGTCTAGTGATTACCGACCTCGTTAGTGGCAGGACCCGGCAGGGTGCTGACATCGGCAACTGCGTACACACTTGCCGATGCCGGCAGCAACAAAGCGAGGGCAGCATGGCCCTCGCTAACGATGTTGCTGACGATGTGCAGTAGCGCACATCATCAGCAACATAACGGGTACACACTGGCCTATGTGCCCGATATGTCGTCCGATCCGGCCAGAACGGACGACATATCGCATTGTGTGTACCCGGCATGAGGTTGCTCAGAATGTCCACGGCAACTAAGCTGCAGAGGCCAGTGAATTTGCTTTGGAAATACTGAATGGCTGGCTTTGGCACGCCCCCAAAACGGTAGTGAGGACCTTACCTGCGAGAGATTACATTCTTAAAGGATTTAGGGTGGGATGTACTACTAAGCATCGCATTTGCGATGTGGTACACCCCGCATTTTATCGGGTACATACAGTGGTAGATTACCGCGGTATGTACTTATAATAACGCAAAGGACAGCTCTACTGATAAGATGTCCGAGGAGAGAGGGACTTCCGGGTAAAACCCCCGAAAACTGCATTTACTACATTTCTGCGTTTAGTACATCCTGCTGATAGCATGCGCAAGACCCGGACAGCGATGGGCACTCCGTCGCTCCGGATCTTGCACCAAAGGGGGCGTGCTGTCGATGTTGAGTGACAGCACGCCCCCTTTGGTGGGCGGGCCGGGGGGTGGCTGCCCAGACGGAGGCGTTCCCATGAGAACGCCTACCGTCTGGGGCCGGCCCCACTGACATCACCAGTGATGTCAGTGGAGAGATTCCGGCTCTGTTAGAGCCAAAATCTCTCTGGGACTTGCGGCAACGAGACCCTAGCACAAGGGTCTCGTCGCAAGCCCAATGGTCGCGATGGTCTTGACCATCGCGACCATCATCATGGCCGCTCGCTATAGCTGTGGGTGGTCACCCACAGCTATGCGAGTGGCCAGGAGGCCGTTCTAAAAAAAAAAAAAAAGCCCAGCCCTGAATCAGGGCCATAGATTGTAAGCTCCACTGGGGCAGGGACTGATGTGAATGGCCAACTATTCTCTGTAAAGCGCTGCGGAATATGTGTGTGCTATATAAATAACTGGTTATAATAATAAATAATATTCATCAACACATAAAATTATTTGGTGATAATTAGGATTGCATGGAGTTCTGCCTAATTACCGGAGGAATTCATCATTCCTCCTCTCCATAAGTATCTACAGTATTCTGAAAGCTGTCAGTTTTGCGATGACGGCTTTTTGGAAAATAGATACTTTATTCTTGCTGTGCCTACCTTACTGCAGCTGTAATCAGTGCTGTGCCTACCTTACTGCAGCTGTAATCAGTGCTGTGCCTACCTTACTGCAGCTGTAATCAGTGCTGTGCCTACCTTACTGCAGCTGTAATCAGTGCTGTGCCTACCTTACTGCAGCTGTAATCAGTGCTGTGCCTACCTTACTGCAGCTGTAATCAGTGCTGTGCCTACCTTACTGCAGCTGTAATCAGTGCTGTGCCTACCTTACTGCAGCTGTAATCAGTGCTGTGCCTACCTTACTGGAGCTGTAATCAGTGCTGTGCCTACCTTACTGCAGCTGTAATCAGTGCTGTGCCTACCTTACTGCAGCTGTAATCAGTGCTGCGCATGCATCGCTTCCATTCACACAAGCGGCTGCGCAGCACTGTTTACAGCTGCAGTAAGGTAGGCACAGCACTGATTACAGCTGCAGTAAGTGTTACTAATATTAAATTAGATTTTTTTTTCTTTTTGTAGAGAATGTTCTCCCCGGCGCTGCATGCTGCTGCAGCGTGAAGCGTCTCACCTCTGTATGTTCCCCTGTGGCACTAAGCACTTACAAGTGCCACCAGGGAATGGACAGAGGGGAGAGACACTTCAACACTGCAGCAACATGTAGGGGAGGCAGCCAGCCAGGACAAACCACAGAAGGGGGGGGGAGGAGGAGGGGAGTCCCACTGCTTCACAAGCTACCATGTAAATGGCAGTTTGTGAAGCCATTCGGGGGTTGTACGCCATCTGAGGATGGCATACAGTAACATCATCAAATTCCGAAAATACATAATTTTCGGAATTTGATGAATTGCCTAATTTCCCCACCCCCATACTAAAGTATGGGGAGTGTGGAAATTAACGCAGCAGGACCGTAATCAGCAGATATCAGTGCTATCGCCTGCGTTACAAGGTACATAAATAGGACTATTACTTAACATTTACTATACTAAGGAAAATGGGGGTAAAAATGATAATTATAGGATCATAGTGTAAAAAGGAACATTCTTATTTAGTGTAAATCCAGAAAAGTATTTATTGCTTTCATGGACTGACCAGACTTTATACAGTGACACATGGGTGTGCTTGTACCCTAGGTAAAAATAAATGGTTGTCAAGGGTGTACAACTGTTTTTTTTACTTGACAACAGTACATTACTCATACAAAGGTTCCAAAAACGTTGGAATACCTTGGATCATTTCACAGTCATTGTTTTCATCTTATGTGTCACATTATAAAAACAGTTAACTGGAATGGAATGCTTGTTGTAGACACACAGCGTCTGTAAACAATGGGACCTGCGAATACAAAGCACAAAGAAAGTGTATTGTTTGCGCTATAAACTCCGAGTAAAATTATTAGAAAAAATTACACACCTCCGAACATCTCACACACAGCTAAGACATTAGAAAGTACTAAAACATAAATTGATTCCTAGATGAATAATTTTTTAAATAAAGGCCAAACACTTTTGGGATAAATTTACTAAGTAGCAGTTTTGGTGGCATTTCAAAATAGCAGCGGATTTAAGGCGGTTTTCAGATCTAATTGGGAGTATTTACTAATTGGTGGGTTTGGTGTCGATCCCCAGTGGTAAATGTTAACCCGTCATAGCTATTTTATTCATATTCATTTACTTGTGCTACTCTATTTGTTATAGAAAGCAGCGTTCAAGTAACATAGAAGCAGCCCACAGTGGATTATTCTTTTCATATCCATTTAATAGAGCTTTTACAGAAACAACATTCACCTGACATCATAGAAATAGACAGCCGGCTACTTTGATTCTGTGGGTTTGTGAGAAGTGTAAGCGGAGAAGGAGAAAGTTATAGGAAAGTATAAGGAGAAAGATATAATGTGATTGGTAATTGTGGTGGGTTTTTTTTTCAAAAAGTTGTCTTGTTTCTTGTTCTGTATTTGCTGGGAGCACGTAAATCACTGCTGTGTAAGGTATCACTAGGCCTAATGATTTCTTGTGTCAGATTCCTATATATTTACAACATGATGTAAAATGTATAATGCAAACCCTTTGTGCATGCGACCTTAAATATCAAGTCTCATCACATGTGTGCATATTGTGTACAGGACGTGGACACCTGTAGTCTGGACCGTACAGAACTGGAATTCAAACAGCGGGAGATGAAAAGTTTAATTGAGCTGATGAAATCTGTCTATGAACAGGTGGGTCAGAGTCTCTTTTCTGTTTTTAGCAATGGGCCACATTGGGAACCACAGGGGCAAAGGAACATTTGCTTACTGTTCCACGTAAAAATGGGTTCGGTACAGAAGACAGTACAGGAGGTCGACAAGTACAAAATATCAACAGGTTCAAAAGGTCAACATAGAAATGGTCGACACATTTTTTCTCGTTTTTTTTTTTACTAACCCTATCTTCACCCTAATCCTCCCCTTGGTCCCTAACCCTAACCCTCCCCTTGGTCCCTAACCCTAAAAATTAAAAGAAAAAACATGTTTCGCCCATTTTTTGGTGTCAACCAATTCCATGTCAACCTTTTGAACCTATAGACCTTTTGTATAGAACCCGTAGAAATAGATCAAGCAGGAATGTGAATGGTTCCGTTGCACTACTGTCATCACTCCCAGCCGGCATTGCTCAGACTGATTCAGAGGTTGACGGTAATGAAAGCCACGACTGCCAATGCCGCAGCCGATGGGATTCACATAGAGTCACTGACCGGCTGCGACTAAAAAATAACAATTTGTGTTATAAGTTGCAACATCAGTCGCACCATTGGGCATTATGCAGCGCTATGGTTGCTTAGAATGTCCGTCGGAAAAAATGGCTGTCGGTGCTTTTCATAGCTGCAATAAAAGACGCAGTCACTGGCCGCAATCCACCCATGGCATGCATCTAGCTAGCCACCCCCCTGATGACCCCCAGGAACACTCCCTGAAATTGCTAAGTTTGTTCTGCGTCCCCCGGCGGTAACGCAGGTGCAGTGCTACTTGGATACATGCGCTCACTAAAAAACATCAGCTACTTGTGACTGAAATCGACACTGTGCACACTTCTGAATACGCATACATGTAGAGTATTCCTTTCACAATCATCCTCGCACTATTACATACACTGTGACATATACTAGCCCCATTACTGTACTTTCTATTGTTGTGATCAACATGACTCAAGTTTTGTTGCACAATTAAATAAAATTAGATTAGAGGTGGGTGTAGTGGAGCAATGTTTGACTACTGCACATGTATCTCTGTGCACAAGACAGCCGCACTGCTCCTGTACGGCGACAGGTTTGAGACGGCGTTCGCACCGAGGATTTTCTTGCAAAGCAAAACTTTCTGAGACAGTATAGGGTTGCTCAGATGTTCGATGTGCAATCGATGTATGACCCGTGTTTTGGCGTCTCTGTGCACAAGACAGCTTAATCATTAGCGTGCGGAATCGCAGTCACAACGGGATTTGTGTGAACCTCTGAATCAGGCCCAAAGTGTGGTGCACAATAGACCTGGGTATTAAAGTACCGATCTTCAAAATAAGCAACATTCCTTGGCATTGAAACTGTGCTTGACTTGTATGTAAAGGAACTAAAAGAATTGATGGCGGAGTCTGAGGACATATCGGTGCATCTGAGCATGGATCATGGCTGTCCATTAAACCTGGAGAGTTTGGTGCAGGAAGTGAAAGAACGTTATGAGAGTATCGCAGCTCGGAGCCGTGAAGAGGCTCAGGCACTCTCCAGGAATAAGGTAATAGCTATACAGAGATACACAAACAATGATTTACACCTGCAACGAAAATCTGATAATTTCATGTGGAAACCTAGCATGTAGAAGACTGTGTAAGCCAGAAAGAGGAAAATAAATAAAAATAAAGTATTTCTACTGCTCTGTGTTTTTGTTAAACACTTGAGGCTCTAGTCATCATCACTTATTCTATACAAAAGCAGGTGAAGATGAACAATTGTAGAAATTAAGTTTTCAGGCCATTCATCATAATGGTAAAGCAGGAGATATCACAGATATCTCCTGCAATACAATATTTTCGGATCTTGACTGCGGGAGCATTCACCATCTTCGGATGGCGAGTGCTCCCGCTGCCTACGGGAAGGAGTTCCGGGTTTGCGAAGAGGGATCCTTTTGGATCCCTCCACCCCCTGTATGGCTCCTTCCGCCAGACGCCGGGGCTCATGTGCGCATGCCCACTAGTTTCACTGCTCCGAAATGATCAACTGTCTCCACACAGGAGCAGTAATGAATTGCTCCAGCTCTCACGTCGAGTAGGAAATTTTTATTGGGGTCCCGATAATTAACATGTTGAGTAGAGCCCATGATCATGTAATGTCATGATCACTGAGCATCTTTTCCAACTTCACTGTGGGGAGCTCTGATAAATTTTAAAATAAGGGGCAGTGTGACGTTTGGCCCAGGAGTCTTGCTCACTCTTCCAGTCGGCCGGGAGTGCCACCTGGTTTTCAGGAACATCCCGGCCGTACCGTGAGAGTAGGTAAGCATGTCCTATGCTAACCATTTCATGCAGGTTATAAACAGACAGTTTGTGAATGTAACATTAGGTAACTCCTAGATTGTTCAACAGACTCAACATTTCATGTAGCTCTCTCAGAACCCCAGGAGTAGACAACCCTCCCACATCCTGTCCTCTGTCGCAGTGAAGTGGGAGGGGCTGTGATGACATGATACGCTGTGAACTGCATCATCATTGCCCTCTACCTGCTATAAAATGCCATGAACCGCGGCATATTGCAGTGGGGGTTGTGATGACATGCTATAAACTCTCTATCGTCAGATCACTCTGCACACACAGCCACACACATACAAAACCTTATACTAAAATAAATACACGGACATCAAGATTGCCGGGGAAAATGGTCAGCCTTTTTTATTTATAACTAAAAGCTATTTAATGAACTATCTAGAATGAAAAAAACATTATCAAAGATTTAAATATGGTCGCGGGAATTCAGAACGGCCTACAGACTAAAATAAGTACATTATTTGAAAAATAACAAAGGATAGGCCAAAGCCCGCTTTGACCTATAGCATTGGGACCAACTGCCCCTCCTAGAACAACTCGCAGGGATACCGTGGGCCTTCTGCCCCACCCTACGAGGAGAGTGGCCTAACTACGACTTGAGGGGCCACTCATGCATCCGTGAAGGCAGGACCCATCTGGATCGGTGGTCATCCAATGCACGGCCTACATCACCCTAATGCCAACCCAGCTGCACACGTGACCCCCCAGGGAAAACTAACACCATTCCACCAAATAATAATCCTAACCCCATAACACAGGCCGTTCATGAACCAGGCCACCAACAACAGCTGACACCAAACACTACCGAAACATTTAGGGATGGGTGGGTGGGCAAGATCTGGAAAAGAGAGAGGGCAATCCAACGTTGCTTACCCATAAAACCAACAATGACACACCCCTTCCAGCAAACCTGCTTCTGCTATTGGATACTATAACTGACCCCTAACCTCCTCCCCAAACATTTCAACTTTAAGTGTCCCTGAGTGTGCAGAGTGCCAGACTGGAGGTTTATGACTCTACTGTCATATAAAATGACCTCCGTGTTCTTATACATTACAGTTGCCCTTTTGGAAGCTATTAAAACTTGACAGTGATTCTAAGGAACAGTCACCATTGTTATGTGAGACAAAGATTTCATCATTATGATTAAACCTAACCCTAACACTCTCCTTGGTCCCTAACCCTAAAAATTAAAAGAAAAAACATGTTTCGCCCATTTTTGGTGTCAACCAATTCCATGTCAAACTTTTGAACCTATAGACCTTTTGTATAGAACTCGTAGAAATAGATCAAGCAGGAATGTGAATGGTTCCGGTGCAATACTGTCATCACTCCGAGCCGGCATTGCTCAGACTGATTCAGAGGTTGACGGTAATGAGAGCCACGACTGCCAATGCCGCAGTTATATGCATGGGCTCACGGCAGAAATGTGTGATTGCTGGATGATGCAATGCTCTGTTTATGTGTTGTAGCTAAGCTGATCACTGTTTTCACAAGCTGCTCTCACTGCTGATACCTGTCATGTAGTGTTTAAAAATAGATCATCAAAATCAGAAACCGAAATGAAATCGAGAGTTACAAAGAGACAGTAGTAATCTAATGACCATTTTTTCTTTAACATCTTGCTATTTTACCTCAGGATTGGTTGTCCATAAAACTTGTGGACTACCTGATCATTTTCAATCACGGGTCCACCCAGGGGCGGTTTAAGATAGGAGGGGGCCTATGTGCAGCCTCCGTACTGTAGACTCCGGTCTCGCTATGTTCCTGGAGACTTCTCTACCGCGCCATTTTACCTGTGATTTCTGTCTGCACTGCTGGCCGACGTGGGAATCCAGAGAGGTAAATATAATGTAATATGGGTGCAGGGTGTGTGGGTTGGGCCTCTCTGGACCCTTCATTAGGGATATGCCAAAGGGCCCACCTCTCCTTTAGAACAATAACTACTATTTTTTTTGGGTGTGTAAAGTAAACCAGGGAGTTAGAATGTATAGATAAATAGAGGATCGCGCCACAGTGTCTAACCCGGACCAAGAAGACACACAATCCAAATAGTAGCAATAATATTTTTTATTTTTATTCTGAAAAATATATTATTGCTACTATTTGGATTGTGTGTCTTCTTGGTCCGGGTTAGACACTGTGACGCGATCCTCTATTTATCTATACATTCTCGATTGAAATAGGGTGTTGGGAGACCCCTAGAAGAGCTGCCTGTCACGATTCAACTGTTGATAGGTGGGCGCCCTTATATTCTCCTATTGATTTCAGGGAGTTAGAATGTAGCCCCCAGTATCAAAAATGTCTTCATAGTGAGCGTTAGTGCAATACATACATACCTACTCTCCCGGAAGGTGCGCGTGGATTTTTCGGTAGCCCCCCCGCACCTCCAGAAGAGTTTCGAGATATGCCACATCCCACCCATTTCCTAGCGAAGTGGACAGAATGGAGGAGATAAAAACAGGAATCACGAGTGCATGGGGGAGGTGCGGGGCTAAATTATGTGAAATCGTATCATTTAGCCCCACCCCCTTCCTACGTACCAGCGATATGCTGTGATGCGGGCCTAATGACATCACAGCCCGGCCCACCCAAAGCAATCAGCTGCATCCTCTCTTCAGGCTTCTCCCAAGTATGGTGTAATAATAGCCACAAGCCATTGGCGTATCTATAATGGTCCCACCGTGCACCCTCACACACAATTATACTTACCTCTCTTAAGTCCTGCATCGGTTGGCCCTGCAGATAGCACTGGGAAAATAGCACGTTGGCCATTTCCCTGGTGATTTGCACATGTGCACTAGAGACGTCTCCAGACACCATGTTCTGAGAGACTTGCGTATGCTTCCAGAGTGTAGGGGGCCCGCACGGAGCCAGCACATGCACCTGCTGCAGTCCTCGTAGGCAGAACATGAATGCAATAGCCAAGGACTGATACAATCCACCACAAAAGAAAGAGTCAGAGAGTTTCTCAGGGGCACAAATGGGCACGCTTTTGCCAGTATATGGGATGTTCCCTCAGTAAAACTCTTGAATAGTTCTCACATACCAGAATATGGCTGTAAACAGTAAAAGTAACATGACCATCTATTTAAATACTTTAGGGCAGATTCAAACTACGGAAGGAAAACCATGTTTGTATTTTCTGGCACAGCGAGCAAAAGTATTGCTTCCATCCCAGATAACCCACAGAATCTCCCCCTTTATGTAATTCTAGCTGTTGCCCGTGGCTTTGTCCATGATGAAAACACCTCTGGCAATATTTATTTTTTTTGGAGGTGTTCTAGGTGTATTGCTTTGCATAGGGGCCCTGTCGCGGGAGTGGCCCATGTGACCAGCAGCGCTATACAGACTGGTGGTAGCACCCACCACTCACACGTCACTGTGTGCCCTGTAAACACACTATACTATTCAAGTGATTGCAGGCCCAAAGCACCTCTTCCCCTTCCCCCTTACTGGCCGCCCGCCTGGCTCCACACCTATCTCTTGCATTTAAGATGTTAATACATTTTTATGTATGCTTTAGCTTGACGTTTCAAGATGAAACAAAGTGCAGGTTATTTCTAGGAGTTTCCACTACTAAATAATAAATGAGGCAGTTTTCATGAAAATCAGTAATTTTTTTCACAACTTGGACAGACAGACACAGTGGCGTCCCTCCCAGTGGTGACACTTGGCGCAGGGTGGGGTATAGTGTGGGCCGATAAAAGCGGGCATGCGGTCTTAGTCACTCCGGGGCTCTCGGAGATGCGGACTACCCCCAGGGAACAGTCTGTGTGCAGTGCCGACTCTCTCACTAGTGCTGCACATAAGGCTACAGCATAGCACCTGGCTCCTGTCACTGAGGAAGAGTCAGCACTTTGCTGTTACCCCTCGGCGGGTGACACACGGGTGCGGCCCGCTCCCCCTTGTGACGCCACCGGACAGACACAACTTTCTTATTATTTTAGTATAGATAATAAAAATAAAGTCTAACTTCTTCAAAAATGTATCTCTTTTTCCAGATGTGTCTACATACAGTACATCCTTGTGCGCTAAACAGCCCTTCTGGTCGCGCCATGACTCAGGAGCGCTGAGCATTTTTTCATGTAACTTTTTCCCTTAATCTGCATCTTATACATAAGGCAATGTGAATAGGATGCACAGACAGCTTATGCTGAATAAAATGATATGCGGCATGCCTATATTCTGTGTGTGATTGCGGCTGTATCTGAATGTTAAATACAGACTGTATCACAGCCGCTGACACTATAACGTAGCATTTCTCGTGCAGATACAGCCGCAGTCACACACAGAATATAGGCATGCCGCATATCATTTTAATCAGCATAAGCTACTTGTGTGTCCTATTCATATTATATAAGACACATTTCAATGGAAAAAGTTGCACAAAAAGACACTCTGTGCTACCGAGTCACACGGCACTCACGCGTCGTGTGTAAGGCGACTTGTAGCATACGGAGGATAGATGTATGTGGATACATCTGCAGTTTAGCTAGGAGTCATGAATACAAACATTTTTTTTTTAATCCCAGGTGTTAAAAAATACAACATGTTATATATGTAGTGATGGTACTCATTGATGGTTACTATGCTGTAATATTCCTACTGGCTCACTCTTGTGTCATTGTACAGTTACAGCAAGGGGTCCTACAAGCTGGACGCTGCGAAGCAGACCTAGAGAGCAGCCGCAGTCAGATTACTCAGATGAACAGCAAGATCCAGCGCCTGAGGTCAGAGGTCTTAAGCATTCAGAATCAGGTAAGAGCTTGGTGTTGTAAGGTTCATATGGGTAGATGTACTAAGCCTTGGAGTGACATAAGGTGGAGAGAGATAAAGTAACCACCAATCAGTTCCTCATTGTCATTTATGAAACACATCTTGCAAAATGACAGTTAGAAGCTGATTTGTTTGTACTTTGTATCTCTCCAAGGCTTAGTACATCTCCCCCATAGACACTAAAGATGTGGGGGTTCAAAACATCCACCCCTCAGCAGCCCAGACCACATGCTAGGCCTTCAAAGACATGCAGGGGTCTATGTACTAAGCCTTGGAGAGAGATGAAGTACCAACCAATCAGCTCCTAATTGTCCCTTTACAGGCTTTGTTTGAAAATGACAGTTAGGAGCTGATTGGATGGTACTTTATCTCTCTCCAAGGCTTAGTATATAGACCCCACAGTATCTACTGTTGTGTAATGGATAACCTCCTACCTTTTTTCTTGGTTGGTTGGTAATACTCTTGTGCTAAGTGTATGTAACAGTACCTAGATATCAGGAATCTGTAACAGAGGGAAAGGGACTGTTTGCTGTGCTCTGTATAGGTCTAACACTTCTGTATCATCTTGGAATATAGTACTGTAGGTAGCAGAAGCACTTGTGGGGCAGGATGTGTACAGCAGACTGTATATAATATCCCTGCCACTGAGACCTATTCCTCATACATGCTACAGTAGCTAGAACCTGCTAGAGGCTTAATTATGTAATATGAAAGCACCTCTGGACGCTTGCTGCAAATTAAATGCTAATGCGACTATGCACGTCCTAAAGTGTACCTATCTCTGCGATCACACCGCCCCACTCTAGCCATCATCATTATCATTGGCACTTACACCTACCCCAAGCTGGGTGCAGGAGATCCATTTGAATTCGGCATCCAAAACGCATACAGGTGACTATCTAATGAGTAACTGGCTATGCGCCCAGGGCACATCCACAAAACGGTTCTCTTGCGGGTGTTCTCATTGTTACTGCCAGTTACCACCCAGAAACACCGCAGCATCCGCAGAGGAACGGCTGATATGCGCACCGCTCTGAGTCCTGCGTAGGTTCCGCAAAGATGCATACGCAGCTGGTGACGCATGAGCAGTATGCGAGAAATCACTACATGCGACCGCATACAAAGGTGCGTATGACTGAGAATCAGGCCCTTTATCTGACCGCAGAGGAGAATAGACCACTAGTGATGTGGGTGTGAGCCTCTCTTGTAACCTAGTGGTCCTGTCATTAGGGCTGGAGGAACTCATTGTAAAAAAAACCCAAAAACTGTGGTGTAGATTATTTGTAATTTACACTATTATATATTGCTCTGTCCATATCTATGTTTGCACCATCATTCGTTAGATCGGTATAAACTGTACAGGCGCACTTCAGGCATATAAGTGTTTATATTATAATATAGTGCAATTATGTATTAGATTACAGTGCACATATGTATGTAAAGGCTGATACATGTGCATTTGGAGCACACGTGTAGTACAAGCCCATGTATCTTACGTTGAAACATTAATGTACTCCCAACTGTAAATGATCTCAAAATAAATATGTATAGAACCATTGTGCAGACACAAAATGAACATTACACTGAGATATATTACTGATATTTACACTTATATTTATATTGTTAATTTGTGGAGAACAGGTTGGGAAGTTCTATATTAATTGATTTAGGCATTTGTGTGTGTTTAATTAGCGCCTTAATATGCACACAGAGGATACTGATCCATTATTTACATGTTCAATTTAAAAAAAGGTAAAACATTAAAATAAATCCATTTGCTGCGATTTAACAAGAATATCTCTGTTACACCAAATTCTGGCTCATTGAACACTGGTTTTAAGCCATGTCACAGCGTCGTGAAGCCCATTTACACCTCAGGCTGGACCCTGGTTATTGCCAGGGCTTCTCCTCTGACAGCGCTTGGAGATAACATGGAGATGACTGTGTAAAGTAAATGGGACCCGTTTACATTACCCCGTAACCCGGATCCAACCCTGCTTGATACCTGAGTTGGATTGCCAGGCCTGGGTTATTTTTCTGGGACCCGTTTACATTGAGCCACGACCATAGATAACATGGCAATAACCAGTGTTATTTGGACAGTGTAATTCTGCTTTTCCACTTAAGTCCTGGGTCTGACTCGAGATTTGGAACACAATTCCAAAACAGGTCAGACCCAGTACAGACCCCTTCTCTACTGCTGCGCCGATCCGTGTTATTCCCGGATCAGCGCCATCAGGGCTTTTTTTTTGGTAAGCGAGTAGGTTTTTTGGCGCCCCCCTATGCAGTGCCCGTGGTAGTGGTCCCCCCTGTGCAGTGCCCCTTGTGCCCCCATTAGTAAGCTTATACAGTGCCCCCAGTAGTAGTCCCCCCTCTTGTAGTGCCCCCATTAGTAAGCTTATACAGTGCCCCCAGTAGTAGTCCCCCCTCTTGTAGTGCCCCTAGTAGTCCCCCCTTGTAGTAATCCCCCCATTGTTGTGCCCCCAGTGGAGGTTTCCCCCCCATGTAGTGCCCCCAGTAGTAGTCCCCCCCAGTAGTAATCCCCCCTTCAAGTGCCCCCAGTAGTAGCCCCCCTTCAAGTGCCCCAAGTAGTAGTGCCCCCAATAGTAATCCCCCCTTCAAGTGCCCCCAGTAGTAATCCCCCCTTCAAGTGCCCCAGTAGTAATCCTCCCTTCTAGTGCCCCCTGTAATCCCCCTTCAAGTGCCCCAGTAGTAATCCCCCCTTCAAGTGCCCCCAGTAGTAATCCCCCCCTTCAAGTGCCCCCAGTAGTAATCCCCCCTTCAAGTGCCCCCAGTAGTAATCCCCCCTTGTAGCCCCCCCAGTAGAGACACACGTTATAAAAAACAAAACAAAAAAAAACCACTTACCTGAAACCCCCGCTCCCGCTCCCGCCGCCGATATCAGCTACTCCCGACCATTCTCCAGGGCCGCTTTGCATTATGGGAGAGACGTCGTCATGACGACGTCTCTCCCATTACCCACTGCGGGAGCCGGAAGATGGCTCCCGCAGTGGGAGCTACAGCAGCCGATGAGAGTCTGACAGACTCTCATCAGCTGCTGAAACAAACACACAGTTGCCGGCTCCGGCGGCTGTGTGTTTGGCACTGTGTAGCGCTGACTGAACTCCGTCCGGTCAGCGCTTCACGCGCGGTGCAGACTGTGTCACAGAGACACAGTCTGCACCACTGAAATCTGCATGGCCGCGGCGCCCTTCACTACGTGGCCGCGTACCATGCGTAACCATAGAACCGGCCCTGAGCGCCATTCACACTGCACACGGGTGCAGTGCAACACTTCTTCCGGTGCTTGGAGATGACATCATCTCCAAGCGCAGAGAAACGCTGAAGTCCCCATGCTGTAAACGGGACTTGGAACAGTTTACACTGCAGGGTTTCCACGGCTTGATCCTGTGTTAAACCCTGCGAGTTACCCGGATTGGTTTGCTCGACCCGGGAATCCAACCCTGGCCCCTTTTACACCTAGCAATAACCCGGGTTTTAGCTGTGGTGTAAAAGGCGTATCCATTATGTCAGTTCAAGTCCTACTCCTGAGCACTAATTAAGTTAAATCAAGAACAAGAATTGTAAATACTATTATAATATATGCAGGCATTTGCACATCATTTTGTCGAAGTACTAATAATATCACATTTAAACAAAATTCAAATGGTAATTTTTTTGGTCAAACTGTACTTTATTAAGTCTATTAAATTAGCCATGCATTGTAACGTTCTATATTCTTAGCCTGATTTATAGTTCTGTGTCCAATATAGTAATAGAAGTCCAAATGGGACTTAAGATGAATTTACTGAATCACATGGGACTCAGGGGGAGATGTATCAAACCTTCTAATGAGGACAAGCGGATAATTTGTTATAGCATTATGAGTTTTGTACAAACTCCTTTAGATTATAAACTCTCACGAGCAGGGTCCTCTTCCCTTATGTGCTTTCTCCTTCTTTCATACCATAATCTTCTCCCCACTGCCAATCCTTGGTTCAGCCGCTATACTGCTTATTTGGGTACTATGACTGCTGATACAGAAATGTTTATAGACCATATCTATGTTCTGTAATGGGGTTGGGTATGAAACCGACCCTGGAAGCCCGAGACATCATAATCCCGACGTCGGCTGATAAGTATCTTTAACCATCCCCTCTCCCCCCCCTTAACTCTCCCTTGGGGGTGCCTAACCCTAAGACTCGGTGGGTGATGCCTAACTCTAAGTCCGCCCCTGTGGTGCCTAACCCTAACCCCGCCACCCCACACCCTAAACCTAACCCCCCCGGGGTGTGCCTAACCCTAACCTCCCCCCCGGTGGTGCCTCACCCTAACCCCCCCTTCCCCTAGCCTAAACCTAACCCTCCCGGGGAAGTGCCTAACCCTAAGCCCCCACTGGAGTGCCTACATCTAACCCTCCGCCCCCTCACACGGCTAACACGTTGTGATGCCCGGCTAACCTATGTTTGGTATGCTGGGCGTCGGGATTTCGACGTGGGACTAATGATAGGCGTTCGGTATTTAGACACCTATCTTTAGTCCCATGCCGGGCTTTCAGTGTCGCGATTCTGGCGGTCGGCATTTCGACCGCCGCCATCCTGACTACATCAACTGCAATGTAAGTCACTTTTTGTTTCTGTTTATGCACTTTGTAAGGCACTGCAGACCCCTTGTGGCGCAATATAAAGGCCGGGATGTACTAAAGGAAAAATGCGGTAAAAGCCTAGTTTTCGGGGGTTTTACCTCATTTCCATATGTACTAAGCCCCGGCAGCACTTTTATTGGTGCAGAGGGTAATGCCAGAAAAACCTGGCGTTACCCTATAGAAGCCTATGTGCTTCTTACCGCACCACACTTACGACGCTTCGCCGCCGCCCAGCGCTGGCTGGTCCCCACTCACCTGCTCTCCATGGTCGCCGGCCCGCGCTCCTCCTGGGTACAGCCCGGGGCTTCCTGCACAGATGACCAGCAGGAAGCTCACGGGGCTTGGAGGGGACGGGGTCCTATGGAGACCCTGTCACCCGGCGTCGTCTGCTTCGCAAAGGGCAGCTCTTATCGCAAGAGCTGTCCTTTGCTATATTTATCACATATGCAATTAGCAAGGTTGTAGTGACTGGCGGAATGGTCACCACAACCTTAGTACATCCTGGCCAAAGGATGATGATAATGATAATAATAATAATAATAATAAGTGGAGGCTCCAGAGGTGGGGCTGCAGCACAGTTCAAAATTCAAATAGGGGAACCACACCAACTGCAAACCTAAACGCTGCCAAACATCTCCACCCAGGACTCACTGGCAGTTGGTGTTGTTCCTCTATTTGAATGTTGGAGTGTACTGCAGCCCCACCTTTGGAGCCACCACTGATAATAATAATACATAGCAAAAAAACTAATTTCCTAACTCAAATATTCTCCAACTTTTCTTTTGTTTGGTGATTTAGTGTTTACATTTGGAGCAGCAGGTGTCAATGGCCAAGACAAACAGTAATACTTCCCTCCAAGATGCCAATGCAAAGCTTGCTGAGGTAAAAGAAGCACTGCACAATGCCAAGCAGGAATTTGCCCGGCAGCTGAGAGAATACCAGGACCTATTGAACGTCAAACTAACTCTGGATATCGAGATTGTCACCTATGAAAAACTGCTGGAGGGAGAAGAGAGCAGGTGAGAACATGTTATTCACATTGATTGTCCCCACCATGTTCCATGGCTTATAAAGTGGAGAAGTATAAAGTACCAACCAATCAGGTCCTAACTGTCATTTTTCAAACACAGGGCCTGATTCAGAGCCGCTCATAAGCGGCCGCTCGTTCGTTCCTACCGATGTTCGCACAACTGCGCATGCAGTCCCTCATTTACAAATGCTCCCTGTCAATCACTCTGTGTCCAAGTCCTCACTGCGACCGCCGTTGGAAATGAAACTTAGTACATGTGCAGTGCCACTCATACGCATGCGATAATCGCTCCACACCTCAAATATTGGCATTGCGTCCGCATCTGAATCAAGCCCTATATTTCTAATGGCTGTTTCACATTGATCAGGAATGTTCTTTATTTTCTAACCTACGTTTTATTTTGCAGGATACAATCCCCCACTGTTGTCAATGTTTACTGTGAAACCGGTGAGTCTCCTTTTATACCATCCTAAGGAAATGTTGTTTTACTGAGTGTTACAGGAAAAAAAACAAAACATTATTTTCTTGGTGGAAACAGCAAACTACCTATTTTTAGATCCTGCCATTTTGTGTTCTTCTTACGTATAATGTACTGATAGTCAGGCTAACCCTATCTCCAGAAGAGTTGACTCAATGTCCTTCAGGCCTCTAGCTGAGGAATAGAAAGTTTGTCACACAACACTAATGCCGCACATACACTTGCCGACAATGAAGAACTGCACGATAATGATATCGTTCATTGTACTGTGCAGTGCCCACACTGAACGATATGTCATTCAATGCAGGCACCCTCCCTCATCCCTGAACATGGTCAACCTGACGATATCGTCAGGTTGACCGTCATGTTTGGACGATGAGCGTTGTCGATAACGACCAGCGGAAGCGCGCATCGCTGGTTGTTTATGACATTTTACTGGACGATTTATGAACGATTAATGAGCGATTGAATGATAACGATGTCGTTATCGCTCAATCGCTCATTTTAATCGGCAAGTTATTGCTGGATATGCACTTACTACAATTTAAGGATACTCATTCTTCAGCAACTCACAAAAACAGTACACCACAACACAATAACCTGCATACAATGTGATCATGTAGGGCAGTTCTAAAAAAAACAAACCATGAAGTGAAAAGAAAATATAGACTGTGCACAAAAATATAAACCAGATACAATAAAATGGGCTTAAACAGATAAACCTACGTCTCAATAGTTCTTGGTGCATTACAGCTATGTGTGTGGAAAATGTGGTGTAGAGATGATTGTGAAGTACTGTCGTCCTTAGTACTACCAGTGAAAGTAGCTCAGCATTTAGGCCATAGAATTCTAACTATGATCTTCCAGCCCAGAAGGATCAGACATATCATAAAGGGCTTTTATGGGTCTATGTACTAAGCCTTGTGGAGAGATAAAGTTGATGGAGTACCAACCAATCAGCTCTTTTCATTCTTCAAACACAGCCTGTAAAGAGACATTTAGAAGCTGATTGGTTGGTACTTTATCGCCATCCAATCTCTCTCCAAGACTTAGTACATTGACCCCTTAGCTCAATAGTGATCCGTGGCAGGTAGTGAAGGAAAAACCACACATATGGGCATGGAGAAAAATAGGGTGTGATTTGGGCTAGTTCACACTCTCTACCAGCAGAGACAGCAGTTGCACTGTGGTAGCAACCAATGGTCTGGTAGCCTCCTAGAGATACAGACCTTGTCAGTGTCATATAAATGTGCCTTTCCCTACAGTAATAAGGTGTAATGCTCAAAGGTTCACATGCTTAAGTACTGTTTGCTAATTTATTGTTATTAAAAAAAATGAGGAACAAAGTATAGTAGGTCCTTTATTCCCACCATGGCCAACCATGTCCGCAATCATATTTGGAATATTTTTGTAGGTTGACAGCCATTAATATTTATTCACCAGTATACGGGTTGCCACCATACTGGAGGTTACATTTGACATTAAATCTACTTGTATCTGAGTGAGCTAGTGTCCTAAATGCCAGGGAGAGCAGATCTTCAGGAACCAAGGAGCTGGAAGAGAAGCACAGTGCATTTCAGACAATAAAGGCTTCTTCTATCCCACTCCCAGCCTTCCACACCGGCTATAGAAAAGTCACCAATGGAGGAAAGATGGTCCAGTGCAAATGATAATTAGAAAATACTTCAGCAGCTGGGATATGTTTCATCATACCAGGCAGGATTATAAAGGAAATATTTCCTAACATACACATATGTATCATTAAAATGTCCCTTTTTATTATGCAGATGTGAGGAGACCCGATTTCCAAAGATCCCGATCTCGAAATAGCAGCAGCTCGTGGAGCATGAAGAGAAATACGTCTGATAATTGAGTGGTGTCTATTGTAATGAATTCTCTCTCTCTCCCCCTGTCTCCCGTCTATCATTCTTCCTGCCATTTCCAGACCTCAAGTTACCACCAATAAAATGTATTAATTAATAGGTCAAATTCATATAAAGCACGGTTCATTATCAAAGGCTTTTTATTCTTACCAATTTCATAGTTTGGGTATATTTTCCACTTTAATAGACGGCAATACAATACTATTTGCTACTGTATACAGTACCAGAAAAACTGAACTGTAAGCAAGAAATTATGCAAAAAAACTAAACTTTGTTGATAGCAACTATTTTAGAGATAAAATCTGCATTTGTATTTTAGGTTTCCAAAACATGTTTTTGTTATTTCTACTCATATAAAATGTCTCTGATTTGTACCACTTTTATTCTTGTGATGAAAACAAGGTGATCTATAACTCTTAACTAAGCAAGGCCTAGGGGCCTGTACCGATGCTGCCTCCGTGGCTCCTGTATTTGGCTTGTAGTGTGCCTGGAATGGCACCCTGTACCCTTAGAGAGTCGCCATAGAGGCAGCCGGCATACCCTTAGGATTCTCCAGGCACTCATTTTCTTCCAGGTTCCAGCGAGCCCGACCTCTTGTTGCAACGCCTTGTGTGTTGGGGACCAGCTTAGGGTGCATTATCGCTAGGGATGGCTATCGACCATCGATGATTTGTAATCATCAATGGTTTATGGGCGATTTCAAATATTTTTCACATCGGTGGGGGAGAACCAGATGGTTTCCCTCCTTCCATGGAAAAGCATAACCGAATAGTTTTTTTTTACACAAGGTGTCGGGACACTGAACATAGCTCCACCCCCCGACACCAACGAAGCCACGCCCCCCAGTTCTGATTAGCCCACGGGCCAGTCAGTCATAGAACAGGGATGACAATCGGTTGGTCAAACCATTGATGGTCATCCATTGCACAGTTGGAAACTATCAATGGCCAGTTGTTATTTTGCCATCGATGGTTACCATACCGATGGCCATCCCTAATTATCACCCTGCTACAGCCCTGTCACTAAGTATTTGTATATATTACAGTACACCCTGATCCCTCCTTATTCAACAATTGTAGCTGCTGTCTCTGACACAATATTAGACGTCCTGCATATAATGTATATTCTTGTTTGTTACTAGTAGTTCTTTACCATAAAGCAACTTGCATTTTAGGTTTAATAGCTTGTCACAAAACATTTGCAATATATTAATGAGAGATGTATAATAAAAATCTAATTTTTATTACTATATAAACTATGATTTTTTTTAAATTTAAACAAGTTACAAAAAATGTCTAACTGGCTTCTCGTGAAAGGAAATGTCATTCTTGTGTCTCAAACAACCAGTTATTTTTGTTATTTATGGTTCCTAGAATGTGAAGTGTAGGTGTAGAGCCTGGGGGCAGGATGATAACACACCTGCTCTCTTCCTATTGGCCTAAACGGCCCTCGCCGTCATTAATGATCTCTGGTCTCCTGTCTCCTCTTACCAGTGTCACGCAGTCAGCTGTCATTAGCAAAGGGTCATTAATGATCTCTGGCCTCCTGTCTCCTCTTACCAGTGTCACGCAGTCAGCTGTCATTAGCAAAGGATCCCTAGTCTCGTTTTGTTTTGTTTCCTATGCTCTGCTCTGTCCTCTATTGACTACTAATGTGTATCAGGCTTCTTATATGTCCCTTCATATCAGAAACATTTAAAATTAGAGAGACTAAATTTTTTTTTTTTACCTAATATCTCTCTTCCCCCACAATACCAACCATATACCAATCACCACTCACTGATTCCCATATGTCAATCATGCAGGAGAAGAGTGCCATATCAATCACAAGGCTCTATTCGCAATGTAATTTGCATATATGCAAATTATCTTGCCCACAATGCATCTAGTTTGTTATTGATGCCCTCTTTTCCTGTGTTGTTGACATATAGAAATTAATATACAGTGCATTGCATGTAGTAAGTGTTCTAACTGAAAAAAATATAAATAAACATATATATATATATATATATATATATATATATTTATTTTATCTCCCTATTTCTGCAGGCTTGTAAATTGAACTACCCCCAGTGTAAGTATAGTAAATTTATGTTTCCTCACTCAGTTTGAGGAACTTGCCATGATCCTGGTAGGTTGTGGATATTTCCATGTTGGGGAATAGGACAAGATCCTTATGGACAGTTTTTATTCTTATGTGGGTTGTCATCCTAGTGAATTATAAAATGGAGTTGTTAAATAGCATAATGCAGTATAGACAGCCGTATTTGAATATATGTAAATTACTTTACCCATAATGCATTTTGTTTGTTTTTGACGCAATGTTTTCAATCTTTTCCTGCGTGTTTTTTGCATAAATAAATTAATAAATAGTGGGTTGCAATAGAGTAAGTTCTATAAAAGATATATATATTCTCCCTATTTCTACAGGTGTGTGAATTAAACTACCCCGAGCGTGTCTTAGTTTTTTTTGTACCAGTAGAAACAGTCATTGGAGGGGGACGCCAGTCCCTTGGTTTGCCAGGGGCGCTCGGACCCCTAGATACACCCCTGGCTGTGAGCATCTCTTCTGTTACACATCTTTGAAGTGAAACATGCAATGAAAGAACCAATCTGCACCAATTGCATGTAAACACAAAATCTGCGAGAAGGGTGTCCAGAAGTCTTAGAAATTTGGAATCACAAGTCCTGGCTGTATCTCCAAGATAAACAGATCATTAATACACAAATATAAAGTGGAAACCATATTACATTGTAGATCCTGTCTCTTATCCAGTTTCTTATGTAAACCAACTTATGTATTTGCATACAGTTTTTGCTGCTTATTTCTTTGAATAAATAAAAGTCTGGAAAGGAAATAAATGTATGTAGATAAATGAAATGCATATTTAACTTCCATTCCTTTAAAAAGTATATTGTTAAAGTGGCATTTATAAATACATTGGGGTCAATATAATTAAGTGCGAATTGGGTCCTGCGAGCCGTTCTCACGATGATCTTGCATTGCGAATTCCACTTGCAATCAAATTCCAAACTCATATTTATTTTTTCAGACAAAATTTGCGTTTTTGTGGGCACCCCTCTGAGCTGATGAAAAGGTAGGGATAATCTTTATTATAATGTACAAATGTTGGGACACACAGTGCAGAACCTCTGGAACACCCCTCCCAATGAATAATCAGGCACTTGAAAAGGTTTAAATAGCATAATTTGGACAATAAATACAAGTTGGTTTTCAGATGAATTTCTCTATAAAGCTCAATAATGGGTTAAATGATGTGGGACAGGTATGTGGAGGTGTAAATGATGGGGGGACAGGTAGGTGGAGGTGTAAATGATGTGGGACAGGTATGTGGAGGTGTAAATGATGTAGGACAAGTATGTGGAGGTGTAAATTATGTGGGACAGGTATGTGGAGATGTAAATGATGTGGGAACAGGTATGTGGAGGTTTAAATGATGTGGGACAGGTATGTGGAGGTGTAAATGATGTGGGAACAGGTATGTGGAGGTTTAAATGATGTGGGACAGGTATGTGGAGGTGTAAATGATTTGGGACAGGTACGTTGAGGTGTAAATGATGCGGGGAATGGTATGTGGAGGTGTAAATGATGGGGGACAAGTACTGTATGTTGAGGTGTAAATTATGTGGGTCAGGTACATGGGGGTGTAAATGATGTGGGACAGGTACACGGAGGTGTAAATGATGAGGGGACAGGTATGTGGAGGTGTAAATGACGTGGGACAGATATGTTGAGGTGTAAATTATGTGGGGACAGATATGTGGAGGTGTAAATTACGTGGGGACAGGTATGTGGAGGTGTGAATGACGTGGGACAGATATGTCGAGGTGTAAATGATGTGGGACTAGTGTGTGGAGGTGTAAATGATGTGGGGACAGGTATGTGGAGGTGTAAATGATGTGGGACAGGTATGTGGAGGTATAAATGATGTGGGTCAGGTACGTGGAGGTGTCATTTATATGGGACAGGTATGTGGTGGTGTTGTATTAATGGGAGAGGGGTTGTACAGTTGCAGATTAGAGGTAAAAGTGTTTATTAAAACAATTTTACAAACTTGTATAAAAGCACTGTAATTACTATACAGAAATTTTTCTGTACCCCAAAATGCTGGAAAGACTTTCATTTGCTGAAAAACACTTGTTTGCGGTAATTTTTCCATCATTAATAAAAAAGTGGAAATATCAGCTATTTTACACCTTTTAAGAACCCCCAGTGCTTTATGGCCACAATCAACCTTCTATGTGAGCCTGCTATCTCAGTTGTCACTTTTTGGGGGGTCCAGGATGCTTTCCCCACTTTTTCATGCACTTCCTCCAGTTCGTAATTTGTAGAAAGTCGCGCACCCTTGCCACGAGTACCGCAATTCGCCATTTCTAATTGTATCTTGCATTTATCAGGTGCTTGCATTTGTGTGATGTCTGTGAGCTTCGTGAAACAAACTCACGTTTACAAGCTAGCTCCTAATAGGACTGAGCCCAATGAGTGTTCTGTCGGAATCAGTATGGGTATGGGTTCAAATCCCGACAGCAGCAGCCTGGCAGAGATGGTAATTCCCGATTGTCAATTAAGGTAAGTATAGCTAATCTAATCCCCCCACCCTAACCCTCCCTTAGGGGTGCCTATTCCTAACCTCCCCCCAAGTGCCTAACCCTAACCCCCCTCTAAGTGCCTAAACCTAAACCCCCCTACCCCGCAGCCTAACCCTAAGTCTCCCGGGGGGGGTGCCTACCCCTAACCCCCCCCTTCCACTATCCTAACCCTAACCTCCCAGGGGGGTGCCTAACTCTGTTCCCCCCGGGAGCCCCTAACCTAACCCTCCCCGTGGCTGTCCGCACTCAGCGCTCGGCTTACCTTTGATCAGTAAGCCGGTGTCGGGCTCCCGTTGTAGGTCTAATGGCAGGCGTCTGAATTTCGATGCCTGTCATTTGAACCTTGCCGGGATAAGACAGTCGGAAGCCGGCGGTCGGCATTGCGACCGTCGGCTTCCTGACTGCTTCCCGTTCTGTCTTGTTTTAGAAATAAAGTGAATGTACTGATTAATTTTCTCTCTGTAGATAGATACACTGTAGATAGATAGTATCTATAAAGGGTGCAGGTTGTGGGCATACCGCACCCCAATTCCAGCTACCTTCTCCTGCTGCTGCCTGCACTGTTGTTCCGCCACTATCTTTGGTAAATATGGCGCCTGCACCATATATGTGCAGATATTGCCAAAAATATGTGCAAGCACAAAAGTACTCTGGAAAAGTGCCAGAGTCTCTATTATCCTTTACACAAGCACCAGCTCCAACTTGTTAGCTCAAGGGGACGGGGACACCCCTGCTTATCTGATTATAGTACCCATGCAGAGCATCTCCTTATTCCAATATTGGAAAATCCATCCTGTTTTTTATATGGAAAGACCACATACTGAATACAAAATAATCTGGTGTAAATTTATTGACATAGATACACAATACAAACTGCTCACATTAAAATAGATTTAAGCTAATTTGGAATCCCCAGAACCAGCTGGAGATGGACAGGATTGGGATATCAATTAGTTCAGTATGAACTAAGAAGAACAATCTGAGCTTTCATAAGAGCACTGGAGCCCACCCTACGTGTTTCGTCATTGTACCCTCATCAGGGTTGTTGCCTAGCACTTCTGATATGTGAATTTACAATTGCAGGAGAGGATATTATCTTAATTTATGAAATCACCTGTGGATACTCAAAAGATATCAACCAAAGGCAACAAGTAATCCAAATGTACTGGTCAATTGGGATGCCAAGAAAGCGGGACTAATGCTGGGTACATACCATGCAATAAATTGTGCCGATCCGATAAAAACTCAGATCCGACAGAGCGATTATCAGGTCGGTGTGTTCCCATAAACACTTACCAATTTCTAGCTCAGTGTGTACTTTCTTCAGATCTCCTTAATGGGATCAGGAGGTCGGACACGAGATAGCGTGTGCAGGACACGAGATAGCGTGTGCAGGACACGAGATAGCAGAATATGGACACCAGATTCCAACCTCCCGATCTGACCGTTGCAAGAGCATTTGAAGCCGTTTTTCGGCTGATGCTCTTGCTTACACACTATACAATTATCAGGCTGATCAGCTAATTATTGGCTGATGTATCCAATAATTGGATAGTGTGTACTCGGGTTAAGACTCTGGGCCTGATTCAGAGCCGGACGCTATTTGCGAACTGTTGTTCAGAATAAGGGGCCGGCTATTTAAATTGAGCGCTCGCTCTTTGCGGTCTGTTGATGCCTCTATGTCTGAGCGAGCGAGCAAACGAAATATGCGCTCGCTATTTTGTAAAGACGCCCCCTGGCCGTTCGCATCATACGTCATCTCCGCTATTTATTAGATTAATTGAGTACATCGAAAGGCGTCTGAACTGCTCGCAGTGCTTGTGGTAGGGTTTACTTCCCGCAATCACTGCGAGCAGTTCAGGCTAAAAGACAACCAAGTGACGTGGTCGATGACACTGCTTTGTTAATTATGCACTCCCATTAAACGCCCGTTTTGACCGTTTGGCACGCCTGCGTTCGGATCTCCACTCCCCGTTTTCAAGCACCTTCCCCTGTTACCACCCACAAACGCCTCATTCTGTCACTCAAATTAGCAGGCCCTTGCTGTTTTGCGAGCGCACGATTTCCGACCGCAATGACTGGTTGGCGCATGCGCATTACGACCCATACGCATGCGCAGATGTGCGAACATCGCTCGGAACGAGCGGCTCTGAATCAGGCCCTCTGTCCCTATACATAAACAAATGTAAATAATTCAGAATAAATATAAACATGATTCAAATGTGTGAGCCAAATGATTGTAATAGTTACAGGCCTATTAAACATTTTGGAAAAGACACAAAAACTTATATTTTCTTTTATCATTGCATTTTGTGGTCAATACAAATAAAAGTCCCAGGGTGGGCTTTAATATTGATATTTACTAATCAGTATTCACTGATAAACTCCACTTTGAGGAACCAATAGTTTGTAAATTTACTTTTTTCTTTTTCTGGTGATGGTTTGTGGGAGAGAAATCCAACTTAATTTCCTCTGAAAAGAAACCCTCCCACCAAACACATCAGAATAGATGTGACCAGTCTTTATAATTTTAAAAAAGATAAAAGAAATTCTTACATCACACTTATAACAGAGCTTATGACACCTCGCTTTGGGATGGTTAAAATTGCAATTGTTACCACAGCCCAGATCTGGGTAACCACCTCTTTTATGGCAGAAGAGAATCCTCCAATTTGAGGCCTTTACAGGAAATTCTCAACCCGTTTCGTCAATATAAATTATTTCTTCAGGGGTATATTTATTCAGTATATGCCTTTGAATAAATCTCCCGATTTCCTGGCTTTAATGATACTGTAGGTATCAATCTTATAGTGGCTTAAGCTATGCCTCCTGGTTTACTTGTAAACATATCATTAGCAATAGGTATCACCTTGTAGGCTATCATATCATTAGCAATAGGTATCACCTTGTAGGCTATCATATCATTAGCAATAGGTATCACCTTGTAGGCTATCATATCATTAGCAATAGGTATCACCTTGTAGGCTATCAACTATGAAACCTGTGGTGGCGTAAGCTGTGCGATCCAATTAATTTTTAGGTGATATTAAATATAGAAATCACCTTGCATACAATTGGTGTTTTATACTTTTTAATCTTCTATCTAGATTTCCATGAGCAAACTAGTGGTGGCTTTTCTTTTGCAGATTCAATCACAATGCTCATACTATTGAAATATAGGAATATACTAAGGTAACTTCCAGGCAAGTAAAGAATCAATTTAAGTCACGTTTTGGGCTTGATTTAAGTGGAAAAAGAGCAGAAGTTTTTTCTAAGTAGATTGTGCACAGTAGAGGACTGTCTGAAGCTGGGCACACACTGACAGATAAATTGGCCGATCAATTGATCGGCCAATGTATCTGCTGCCCATCGGGCAGTGTGTACCCGCGATATGTCGGAGAACGTCGGCGTTCACTGTCATATCACATTGGCTGTGCTGCACAGCCGATGGACAGATATGTCTGCAGACCGCCCGTACACACATAGCGGCAGCTGCGAGGAGGGGACGGGACACGCTGGAACATGCCCCCAACCCGCCCCCTGGTTGCTGGGACCCGCAGATGATGGCCGTTCAGTGAGTATGAACGACCATCATCTGCAGATATATCTGTCAGGTGTGTACCCACCTTAAGTGGAGCATTTCAATCAACAATCCATGAATATAAATGGAAGTAATCTGATACATGTTTAATTAATGCATTGCTTTTTTATTGGAAATACTGATCATGGGCTGTCACACATAATGATATATGGGTTATGTTCTATTTTTTATAGACCAGCACATTGTTGGTCTGGTACCAAGGAATTAATTGCCGACCTTTCTATGGTGAGTGACAGCTCGCCCCGTTTTGGGACGGCTAGACAAACGCAGGTGTTCCCTTAGGAACGCCTGGTGTTTGTAGTGAGGTCTTACTGACATCACTACTGATGTCAGTAGTGGACTTCCTGCTCTATTAGAGCAGGAACTCTACTTGGCCTTGCGGCAGCCTAGGCCCTACTGTAGGGTCTTGTTGCAAGGTCGATGGTCACAATTATCGCAATGGTCTGCTGGCCGCTCGCACCAGCTGTGGGTGGTCTCCCACAGCTTTGCGAGCGTCCGGAGAACAAAAAAAGAAAGAAAAAAAACCGCCCACAATCCCTGCGAGCGGGCAGCGGCCGCGAGCGGCTCTGAATCATGGCCTTAATGTTACCTGAAATCCTAACCTGCCTCTTTCTTACCCACATTATGGGGCGCATTCAGAGGCATCACCGGGTGTGGGAACAGCCGGTGCAGCGACTCCAGTGCACGTGCAAAAGGGGTGTGTGGCCTTGTGTCATAAAGCCACACCCCTTGGGTTGTCCCCAAGCCTCTCCAGACACAGGGGTGTGTGTAATGGATGCCACAACTATTTGTTATTTTGGTGTCTCCCCCTTGAATGGTGTCACGTGATGTGGCTCATATACCCCGCAGCCCCCTAGTGATGCCACTGGGCCTATTTATAAATAATCACATTCTCAATGCGATCTGGGCTTGATATTAGCGCCCATGATTGCATTGCATTATGCAATATTAGCGCCGGGATGTATTAAATAGCACACGCATGGACAGGGGCTACGAAAAGCGGCCCTCCCTGCAATGTGCTTGGAGTGAAGTGACTGCATCAGCGGCCTCTCCACTCATATACCGGGACTACTATCGGATATTGCCCCAGTTAGTTTTGTGAGTGTAGAGCATAGGCTACAGCAGGACAACACATCTTTAGATGGTGTTAGCTGCGGGGGCCAAACTGTGGACTGATTCGCAATCCGGAGCTTGGTAAATCCGACAGCATCACATCCCCCATAGTTTCCTATGGGGGTTATGGCTGCCATCGGAAATGGAAGGACCGAAGCAGATATCTCCGATACACATCTGGGGGATACTTAATATTTTCAGGGAATATGCCGCAAATATTTAATGATAAATGGGCCCCTGTGTAATGTAGTTAAACATAACTGACATCAGCAATCATCCAATTGAAAAGTGTATACTGAGATATATATATATATATATACTGATTACTGTAACCTTCTCCTATCTGGCCTCCCCCCCAACTCCCATCTCTCTCCTCTCCAGGCTGTCCTCAATGCTGCCGCTCGACTCATCTTTCTCTCCAAACGGTCTACATCTGCCTCCCCTCTCCTACAAGCCCTCCACTGGCTCCCCTTCCCTTTCAGAACCCAATTCAAGGTTCTCACACTCGCTTACAAAGCCCTCACCCATTCCTCTCCCATTTACATCACTGATCTCATCTCCCTTCACTCTCCTGTCCGCCCTCTTCGCTCAACTAATGCACATCGCCTCTCATGCCAACTGATTACTTCCTCCCACTCCCACCTCCAAGACTTTACCCGTGCTGCTCCCCACCTTTGGAACTCTCTCCCTCTCCCCATCAGACTCTCCACCTCTCTACAATCCTTCAAACGGGGTCTCAAGACCAACTACTTCATCAATGCTTTCCAGCTCTCATTCTAACTTGCTACTACATGCTCCCTCCTCCCTGTCTTCCCCATCTGTGTCACGCCTGTCTGTCTGCCCCTCCCCTTGAGAATGTAAGCTCTTACGAGCAGGGCCCTCTACCCTCTTGTGCTTCTCCCTACTTTATTTTCATCTACTTCTTACTCACCACTAGGACACCTAACATTTGGTGCTTATGCTTTGTTGCTTAATTGGGTGTTATGGCCACCTATGTATCAATGTATATTATCCATATCCTTGTCCTTCATTGTATTGAATTTTACGTAAGTCACATTTTTGGTTATGTACCTTGTAAGGCGCTGCGGAACACTTGTGGCGCCATATAAACTATAATAATAATAATAATATAAATTATATAATAAAATAGTTCATTTTATGAACCATCTACCATGTTTTAAGCAGTATGGTAGATTACCATCCCATCAAGCAATATCCAGAGGGGTATTTTATAACTGCATGATTTTTTTTTACAAGGAAGCCGTACAGAGAATATTTGTAATTCACTTCAGTCCCTGCCCCATTGCAATTCACATTGTAAATTTGCTAACACACATACACATTAGGGTACATTTTAGTCAGCAGCCAGTTAACCTACCAGTATGTTTTTGGAGTATGGAAGGAGACTGGAGCACCCAGGGGAACCCGAAAGCAAACACGGAGAGAACACAAATTGATCCTTGTTGGTAAATGAAACTCATGGCCTTAGGACCTGATTCAGATGTGGACAGTATTGCACAATACCATCCAGCAAATATTTGAATGCTGCAGGAGACGTCTATACATACTTACCGACATTCAGCTCCCTCTTTCTGGGAGGGAGCTGAATGTCTGTTTCTAAACGTCTACTGCAGAGGGGCGTGGCATGGAAGGGGACATGATGTTTGATGAATAGTATTGGGTGCGGAGCTGGGGCGTGACTGTGCGATCGTGTCATTGTGGCCCCGCCCTCTTTTCACAATGCCAAGATTAATTGGCATTGTGAAGCGGGGGCGGGGCCACGATGATGCAATTCAGCGCAAATCATGTCACCCCCCCTCTGCTGCGGGGGTGTATTTATGGGGATTCGGGAGGGGTCCGGGGCGATGAAGGGGGTTGCGGCTGCAGGGGACTTTGCCTACTTTTCCAGGGATCCAGGAGCGCTATCTAATTTTCAGGAGACTCCCGGCCATCCAGGGAGAGTAGGCATGTATGTATGCATCTATAGGAAGCAGACTCCTCCTGAGAGCAATTGTGATGTGTACAGCATCCGTAATCACAGCATCAGATTACCATCATGGAAGCAGAACCAGCAGCTTATACCTAAGACATAACCTTGGAGAAGTTGACCCACCTACTCTTTCTACTCAGCCATGGTGCTGCTTTCATAGACTCTTTAGCAAAGTTGATGGTCACAGATTTCACACTTCGGATTACCTTCAGGTGTGCTGAGCCCGGGAGAAGGGGCATGGCCTAATCATTGCAGGCGTGGCCACGTCCCCCTAGGGGAGAAAAAAAAATAATTTTTGTACGGCACTGAGAGCTGGGGAGGGGGGGTGCTGTGAGCCCCTCAGCCCGGTGCATAGCCAGTGGGGGGCACTATCAGTGTGATCGATCCCCCCACAGGCATAGGAGACTGCTGTGTGGACTGCTGTGATGTAAGAGGAAGGAGTGGCTGATAACCTTACTACGACTAATAAAAGGCTCGGGCATACATTAAACCAGGGGTATTCAACATGCGACTTTCCAGCTGCTGTGGAACTACACATCCTAGCATGATCTGCCACGGTTTTAGCATGCCCTGATATCAAAACTGCGGTAGGGTAGGGATGGACATCGATGGTCAATGTTTGCTGACAATTGATATTTTGTTGTGATGGTAGTGTTTTTATCATTCGATGGCAGCATTTCGGTGTTTGTCGCCATCGAATGGTAATGATTCGAAGGTCTTGTGATAGTCTTTTTTTTTTTAGAATGCGGAGAGCGGCGCTGTCCCTGCCTGCAGCTCTCAGCTTCGGGAATCTTGTCACTGGAGCTACTCCAGGCTCCGCCCCAATCCCATCTTGTCTCGCCCCCAATCCTGTCCCCTGCTAGCCATGGTAAAAGGTTATTGCGCATGCGTAAACAAGGTCTTTTGAGCATACGCAAGTCAAATTAATTGTTTTTTCCATTGAATACTTTTGATGCAATGGTTACTTACCATTGCATCGAAAGTTTTGATGGTGGGAGCCCAGCCATCATTTGATGGTGGGCTTCCGATGTCCATCGCTATGGTAGGGCATGCTGCGATGTGTAGTTTCACAGCAGCTGTAGGGCCGCATGTTGAATACTCCTGCTGTAAACAGTGCAATCCTGAGATCCTGACACTTTTCTATAAATGTGTTCCTGAAATCTTCCTAACCGAGTTCATGCCTAAGGTCTTGAAACTTTGCTATCCAAGTGCAAACCTGATGCCCTACTCTCAGCTAGTTGAGTGCAAGCTTTAGGCCCTGACATTCTGCTACCCGAGTACAAGCCTGAGGTCCTGACACTCTGCTACCCGAGTGCAAGCCTGAGGTCCTGACACTCTGCTACATAAGTGCAAGCCTGAGGCCCTGACACTCTGCTACATAAGTGCAAGCCTGAGGCCCTGACACTCTGCTACATAAGTGCAAGCCTGAGACCCTGACACTCTGCTACCAGAGTGCAAGCCTGAGGTATTGAAATTTGCTACCCGAGTGCAAACTTGAAGCACTGACACTCCACTACCCAAGTGCAAGACTGATGTCTTGACACTCTAACACGCGAAGCAAGCCTGAGGTCCTGACATTCTGCTATCTGACTGCAAGCCTGAGGTATTGAAACTTTGCTACCCGAGTGCAAACCTGATGCCCTGACACTCCACTACCCATGTGCAAGACTGAAGCACTTACAACAGGATAAGTGAAGAGTCATGTATTTGTGACTGTAACCAGCTCTAAATAAAGAGCAATTACGTGTACACATCTTTACTGTATGTGGCTTATATCTCTTCTCTTCCCTCATTATGCCTCTCTAGGGGCTCTATTTACTACAATCCGCATATTGAATGCGGATTGTAGTGTGATATTACCGAGTGAATTCGCATTGCGAATTCAGGCAATATCACAGGGATTTACTATAAATCCCTTGCAGGGACAGAGCTTGCGATAAAGCTCTGTCCCTGCGGATCCCATCCGCACTGTAGTCGCGGTATTTTCGGAAAAAATACCGCGACTAAGAGCCCGCGCATGAGCCGACCGACCACCGCTACTACCCCCCACCGACGCTAAGCCCCGCCCCCCCGCGGTCGCGGACCCCAGCGACCCCCCCTCCCTTCATTACACTTACCTGCATCCTCCTGGTCCCCGGTGATCTTCTCCGGGCTTCCCGATCAGGTGATCTCCCATACTGCACTGGGGCCCGATCACCTGATGACCGGGCCCCAGTGTACTATGGGAGACCAGCTGACCGGAGAGGAGCCATCACGGAGGCCCGATCACCGGTCCCTGGATTCAGGTAAGTGAAAAAAAAAAAATGTTTAATTTTTTTTTTCTTTTTTTTTACAGTAATCAGCTTGCGGTCTGCTTAGACCACATAGCTGATTACAGGTACCGGCTCCCGCCTCTGCTCTCCCCGTTAGAGCAGAGTGGGAGCCCAGTAACCGGGGGAGACCCTGGATAACGCCACCTCCAGGTGGCGTTATTATCACAGGGCTTCCCCCGGTATTTTTTACAATTTATTTTTAGTAACTTAGGTCGGATCACACTTCCCATTACAATTATGGGAAATGCGATCTGCTTTACTAAAAATAAGTGATACTGGGGGTTGGAGTAGAATTTTACTAATTCTACTCCAATTGCCCTATAGTAACTACAGGTGAAACTAAAATAATGTGAAAAGGGTGTGAAAACACCCTTTTTCACTTTATTTTAGTAATAATAATGTTAATAAATAGAGTGTGAAGAGGTGCAAGTCAGGCATACGGAAGAAGCATAATACAGATGCAGACAAATGACACAATTTTCATGCACAGTACAAAAAAAAGTTATTTTACATTTAAAATTGTGGGTCCAATTCTAAATGAACCAGTAAATGAGACAGAGGATCCACTATGTATAGTAAACAGAGCAGTTGAAGTAGTTCAGGGAAAGCTGGTAAGTCACATTCTTTGATCATCAGGTAACACCAGATGCATGAGAACACAAAACAGCACAGAAGATTTAGAGGTTTCTGTCTCTCTGTAGTTGTGGTAAAGAGGGTGTGGCAGCCATGTTATAATACAGCATTGTGAGACTCAGTGCTGCTCCTCTCTGCCTGTCTTGCTGGGTTATAACTTCTAACAGCCAATAAGAAGACGACAATATGAGATATGGTAAGAACTTACCCTTGTTATCTCTATTTCTACGAAGTCCATAGGGTTCCACAGGATACCTTGGGGTATAGGTGTGACGTCAGTCGCAGGGCACCAAAGAGTTAAGCTTTCAGCCTCCCAGGATGCACTAGGTCCCCCTCCTATACCCCGCCCCCGGGCCAAGGCACCTCAGTTAGTTACCAAGCCATAGGCCGGAGGAGGAGAAGGAAGAGAGAGAACAAAGATCTGGACACATACAAGAATCACATTCTCACCAGAGGGAGACGGAAAACCGGTGACCAGAGCAAAGCCCATCTGCAGCACAGGTGCGACAGGGCGGGAGTCCTGTGGAACCCTATGGACTTCGTAGAAATAGAGATAACAAGGGTAAGTTCTTACCATATCTCATATTTTCTACTTCAGGGTCCATAGGGTATCCACAGGATACCTTGGGGATGTCCCAAAGCAGTATCCTTTAAGGGTGGGGACGCTCCTGTGCAGAAAGGAGAATCCGCCGCCCGAAGGAAGCATCCTGAGAGGCGAAGGTGTCAAACCAGTAATACCTCACGAAGGTATGGACAGAAGACCACGTAGCAGCCTTGCAGATCTGAACTGCCGAGGCACCACGTCGAGCTGCCCACGAAGGACCCACAGACCTAGTGGAATGAGCCTTCAGAGAAGGAGGGACCGGTAGGCCTTCATGAAGATAAGCTTCAGAAATAGCCATACGGATCCAGGCTGCCAAAGTTTGCTTTGAAGCAGGCCAACCCTTTTTACAGAAGCCATAGAGGACAACAAAGCGTCCGACTTCCTAAACAAAGAAGTGCGGTCAACATAAGTCCTTAAGGCCCGCACAACATCCAAAGAGGCCTCACCCACGGAAAGACCCGGTGAGTTAAAGGCCGGAACAACTATTTCCTCGTTAACATGAAACTGGGAAACAACTTTGGGAAGAAACTTGGGCCGAGTGCGGAGCACTGCCCTGTTCCCATGAAAAACCAAGAAAGGGGGTCTACAAGAAAGAGCCCCTAACTCAGAAACACGTCTGGCTGAAGCAACGGCCAGAAGGAAAACAGTCTTAGCTGTTAGCCATTTAATATCCACTGAGCCCAGTGGTTCAAACGGCGGTCCTTGGAGAGCCCTCAGGACCACAGCCAAATCCCAAGGCGCCACAGGTGGAACAAAGGGCGGCTGAATACGGAGAACACCTTGCATAAAGGTGCGCACATCCGGGATTGTAGCAATCCTACGGTGAAACCAGACAGATAGGGCCGAAACCTGTACCTTCAAAGAAGCAAGGCGAAGCCCATGATCTAGTCCCGCTTGCAGGAAGGCGAGAATCCGAGACAGACGAAACTCCCGCGGTGCATAACCTCTCGGTCGACACCACTGGAAGAACATATGCCACACGCGATGGTATATCCTCGCGGAAGACGGTTTCCGAGCTCGTAACATGGTACGCACCACAGAGCTGGAAAACCCCCAGGACCTCAGCATGGCCGTCTCAACAGCCACGCCGCCAAAGACAGCCGAGTCAGGTCCGGGTGAAGACAAGGACCCTGAGACAGAAGGTCCGGTCGTAGCGGCAACCGCAGAGGACTGTCCACGGACAGACCCTGAAGGTCTGAGAACCAGTGCCGTCTGGGCCACGCGGGAGCTATCAACAGGAGCGTCCCTCCTTCCTGTTTGAATTTCCGGATTACCCGTGGAAGAAGGGAGACCGGAGGGAACAGGTATGCGAACCTGAACGTCCACCGGACGGACAGAGCATCCACCAGAGACGCCCCTTCGTCACTTGTGCGAGACCCGTACACCGGCAACTTGTTGTTGTGCCGGGACGCCATGAGGTCGATTTCTGGAAGACCCCACCTGTCCACCAGTAGTTGAAAAACGTCCGGGTGCAGGGACCATTCCCCTGGATGAACGTCCTGGCGACTTAGAAAGTCTGCCTCCCAATTTAGCACTCCCGGGATGAAGACCGCTGATATGGCCGGAAGATTGCGCTCCGCCCAAACCAGGATCCGAGAGACCTCTACGAGAGCCGCCCGACTGCGAGTTCCTCCTTGCCTGTTTATGTAGGCCACGGTGGTAGCATTGTCCGACTGGACCTGCACCGGGTGACCCTGGAGAAACCGCTGTGCCTGCAGGAGAGCATTGAAGACCGCACGGAGTTCCAAGATATTTATTGGAAGCTCCGCTTCTGTCGGTGTCCACCTGCCCTGGAACAAGTGTGGACCCGAAACTGCTCCCCAGCCCCGAAGACTGGCGTCCGTTGTCAACAGGACCCAATTTGGAACCCAGAACGGACGTCCCTTGTTGAGGTGGGTCGTCTTTAACCACCACGCAAGGGACAGGCGAACCTCCGGGGTGAGCACAATCGTCTGGAACTTCAGAGACTGAGGCAGCCCGTTCCACTTGGACAGGATCAGGTGCTGCAGAGGTCTGGAGTGAAACTGGGCGTATTCCACCATGTCGAACACCGACACCATGGAGCCCAGTAACCTCATCGCCGAGTGTAAGGACACCCGGCGGCTGTGCAGACAACTGCGCACCCTTGACTGTAAAGCAGAGATCTTGTCCTCCGTCACGAAGATCCTTTGCTGTCCCAAGTCCAATAAGGCTCCAAGATGCAGAATCCTCCGAGACGGGATTAGAGTGGACTTCTGCCAGTTGATTAGCCAGCCGTGCCATTGCAGCAGTGCAATGGTCAGGTCCAAGTGGTGTAACAGGAGCTCTGGAGATCCTGCCACCAATAACAGGTCGTCCAAGTACGGCAACATGCGGACTCCTTGCAGCCGCAGAGAAGCCGCCATGACCGCCATAGCGTCCTGTAAGTTCAATGACACCATGTAGTCCCCAGGTTCCAGCGCCAGAATGATGGACCGTAGGGTCTCCATCCGAAACTTCGGGACCCGCAAAGACTTGTTGAGTGCTTTGAGGTTGAGAATCGGACGATATGACCCATTGGGTTTCTGTACCAAAAAAAGATTTGAATAGAAACCCTGGCCCCTCTGGGAGAATGGAACAGGCACTATAACTCCAGCCTGGAGCATAGTGTGCAATACCTTCCGCAGCTCCGTAGCCTTGTTCCGGTCTGATGGTAGACCCGTGGTGAAGAATCGAGCCGGGGGTCTGTGCCGGAAGGAGAGGGCGTACCCGTGAGAGACCACCTCCAGAACCCAAGTGTCTGTCGTAGTGAACGACCAACACCGGGAGAACTGCAGCAGGCGGCCTCCCACCCTGGGATCCCCCAAGGGGAGACCCGGACCGTCAGGCCGCAGGCTTGTCATCTGGCTTGGGGGCCGGACGTCTGGTACTCCATGCCTGTTTCCGGGGCTTGACCGATTTCTTAGGGCCAGCCTGTCGAGGAAACGACTGTGGTTTGGGCCTGCCCTGGGCCCTAGATGACCGAAAGGACGATGGTCCAGAACCAGAAGGAGCAGCGGCCGACGGGAGACAAGCAGATTTGGCTGCCGCCAGCGTGGCCACAATCTTATCCAGATCCGGACCGAAGAGAACTTCTCCGGTAAACGGCAACGCTTCCAGACCTTTCTTGGATCTGCGTCCGCCTTCCAGGATCGCAGCCACAAGGTGCGACGAGCAGCTACCGCTGCTGAAGAAATTCTAGACACCAGAGTACTAATGTCTAGAGCCGCCTCGTTGATGTAGGTGGCCGAATCACGGAGATTGCCAATCAACTCCGCCTGTTCGGCCGGACAGTCGGATTCAAAAGAAGCCTCTAATGAATCCGCCCAGCGCTCCATCGCTCTGGCAACCCAGCAAATGGCCATAGCCGGCCGTGCTGCCCCCCCTGCAAGGGAATAAGCAGACTTCAGGCAGATTTCTACCTTGCGGTCCGTAGCATCCTTAAGGGAGGACATGGATGGCATCGGCAATGTGGCACTACGGACAAGACGGGTCACGTGAGAATCCACCTGTGGAGGGGATTCACACTTAGCAAAATAATTATCCGCGAACGGATAAGCCACCGCCAGGCGTCTCTGCGGCTGGTATCTTTTGCCAGGTTGTTTCCACGCCTCCTCTAAATGGTCCACCAACTGACCCGAAAGAGGAAAGACTGTGGCATCGCCCTTCACATCTTTGAAAAAGGCATACTTAGATTTAGCCGCTGGGGGAACTTCGTCCTCAATCACCAAGGCTGTGCGGACCGCCCGAATAAGTCCAGGAATATATACTTTGGACTTCGCATCAGCGTCCTTAGTATGGAAAGGTTCCTGATCGTAAGGATCCAGAATCTCCCCATCATCAGACGTCCCTTCGTCATCCTCATAAGGAGCGGACAGAGACGCCACCGGCCTTTTATGAGGCCGCATCACAGACTCCCCTTGCAACACATCCGACAAGTGCTGTACAGAACTCGTCAGGGAGTTAACCCACGCTGGCTCCTGAGAACCCGGGAGCGGGGAAATAGGGAGACTGTGGGGTACCACCAATTGTCGTGGGAACCCCTGCATGGGTGACGACACCACAGACTGCTGGGACAAACCCATCGGAGTAAACGCGGGCTGCGGAGCTAACTGGCCCACTAAAGCTGTTAACGCCTGAGCGAAACAAGCCCAGGGCGGCTCCTGTACCGGTGCTGTAACCGTAATAGGCCGCGCCATGGACAAACACTGCCGGCAAAGGCCCTCCGCGCTACCCTCCCCCTCCGCTAACGGTACTTTGCACGTGGTACACTGTAGCCGGAGGGGAAAATCACTTTCAGACATGATGGCACCACGTATGTGACCTCTCTCACCAATTAAGTATTAAATAGGCGAGAGACCACCCTGCAGCACCGCACCGCAAGGGCTTTAGCAGAAAGAACAGGGACAGTAATAAAGCTGACAGTTTAGAGAAGAAAAGTTACAGGCAGCGCTAGCACAGTCACATACAATGCAGAGAAATAACAATTCCTGCACTAACAGCGCTGATCACTCAACTACACAGACACAGGGCCTGGTAGGACACAGCGCTGCATACACAGACCTGAGCCACAGCGGAGGAGAGGTATGCGGGGGGACCCAGACCACGATGCTTCCTTCCAGACTTCCAGCAGCGTTCACCATGCGTTGCAGAGAAGATGGCCGCCGAGGAGCAGAGAGAAGCTGGCCTGGGGGAGGAGCGCTGACACAGGACCAGTCAGCACAGTGCAGAGAGGGCTGTGTGCAGCGGGGGAGGCGCCGGCTGTGAGACAGGGAAGGCGCGCTCCCCTGGCATGCATTTAACCCCTGGGACGCCGCAGCGCTACCGCTCTGCTGCGGTCCGCTGTCCCAGGGGGTAGTGGAAGCGCAGGTTGGTTGCCTGGCTCCACGCTGCAGCCAGTCCCCAGGGAGCCCCCTGCCTGGGGACTTAGGACCATGTGATCAGCGGGGACCCACCGCGGAACCCCGCTGCTTACCTCTGTCCCCCTTGAATCCGGCCATGGTCCGGAACATCTGGGGTCACCGCTAGCTGTGACCCCAGACGCCCACCAGCATCCCCGGATCAGTACCGGCGTTCTGGTACCGGCGGGGTGTAGGGAAGACAGCATGGACGTCAGGACTGACTGTCCATGCTGTTCATCCAGATGTGCAGCCACAGCTGCATGAAGAAAAAGCTTCAGGGGCTCTTCTAGCCCCCACTCCAACAGGTGCACCCGACTCCGGCCGGGCACCAAACTAAACTGAGGTGCCTTAGCCCGGGGGCGGGGTATAGGAGGGGGACCTAGTGCATCCTGGGAGGCTGAAAGCTTAACTCTTTGGTGCCCTGCGACTGACGTCACACCTATACCCCAAGGTATCCTGTGGATACCCTATGGACCCTGAAGTAGAAAATTGTAATTTATTCATGTTGCTTGAGGCGAGGGAGCGTCATGAAACAAGTTGGATATATACAGTATGTCTATCCAATATTAAATAGAAGGTATATTTTATGAGCACACACCTTCCCCTCTGTCTCTGAACTACCAGACCCATGACCTATCATGAGAAATGACAGAGCTCCACCTGCTGGTCAAAAGTGAGACATGCAGTTATAGAAATTGTTAACCAGTAAAGTCGATATTCCATAGATATTAAGTTTTTTTAATGACAGAAGGGCTCATTCTTCAAACTAGGCCTAGTTAATACCATCTCAGTTTCCATCATGCTCAGTGGTGAAAGTATGTGGGAACAGACCAGAACATAGGAATACCACAAAGACATGGAGAGAGCATACAAACACAGCACACATAGTACTCAAGGTTGGAATTTTAATAACTCTGGCAGAGGCACCATGCCACATAATAGGGTTCCAGGAGATCCAGTTACTGAAATTAAATAGCACTGCAATACTTTTTGTGATTGCCTGATTTGCTGGTCATAGAATTAGACAGGATGTATCTTAAAATTCAGTACGTATTTGATTTCCATACAGCATACAGGCATGGTTAAAAGGGTTGGTGAGATGCTACTGTTGATGCAGACATCAATTAAAAAAGTGGCAATGAGAAAAGAGCAAGAAAGTGATGAGCATTTTGCAGTGTTTTTGTCTGTGTAATACAGATATCTATAAAGATGTGTCACAGTCTGCGCAGGGCAAGATTTAGCATGAAAACAGAGAAGGCCTGTGCACTAGTGTGGCTTTAAAGGGCATTTTTACTATTCGCCATCAGTACAGCAAAAGTTAAATTACCAGGGCAGATAACCTGCAAACAAGATTTAACTGGGCCTAGAGGCCAGATGGCCCTGGTGCAATAGCTCAGATACCACCTTTATACTTGTTTATACCACTACACTACTTGTTAGCATTATTGTTATTTTAGTTTATATAAATTAACATCTTAGGCCTAATTTCCCCCATGTATACCTTCAAAGTGTTCTGATTTAGGCAGAACAGAACCCTACCATTAGCAGTTTTATCCAGACAGTCGGAATGTTGAGAGTGAACGGGTGCCACATGCACCTTTGGGAGACATGCACCTAAGGGGGCGAGATAGGGGGGTTGAGTCAGCCTAGCAGTTCAGAAACACTAAGCATTAAGGATGACCATCGATGGTACCATTGGTATGAAACCATCGACAGGCGAACCATCAATGGTTTCTCTCGCTGATGGTCAGTCCTGCTCTATTGCTCACCTGGCCAATCAGAGGTGGGGGCAGGGCTTTGCAGGTCACTTTGGCGGCAGTGCTAGGCTCCACGTCGCGATGCCAAGTAGAAAGAAAAAGAACATCAGGGAGCCCTGTACCATCGATGGCATAGAACCTTTGGATCTCTCCCATTGATTGCAAAATCATGTACCATCGGTGGTTAAAGGTTGATGGTCACCCCTACTAAGCATGCCCCAGAGGGATGTGATCATACCATTGGTAAGTGGCCAACCCCCTTTGTCTTGGCCATGCTATGGAGCGTCCGTGGCTCAAGTAATGCCGGTACAGCGTGCCATTAAGAAATTAGTAGGCGGTACGCTGTGTCTCCTACCTACTTAACCCCGATGCCATTACCTGAGCTGCTGAGAGAGTCACAGCACTCAGCAGCGATGGACCTTGGGCTGTGAGTGATTGGGGGCAGCCTAGCAGCTCCCGATTCACTGGGCATGCTCCCAGAGTGATGCGTGGCTACACCCATTTTTAATGCACGCACCAAAGGAGCATGCAGAGAGTACTATCAAGACATAACATTTATTTGAACCACAGAGACCACACATAGATACTGGTTTGGGGCTCCACTTTCTCCTTCGATCGGCCCTGCCTAAATGTCTAGCTACGGCATTCCACGCGCACCGTTCCCCATACCACTATCTGCTTTCCCATTGCAAAGCATCATATTCCCCCAGCAGGCTCCATTTATTGTGGAACTATAACCGGAGCTGGGTTATTGCCTTCCTCTACTGTTATCTAGGAGGTGAAGGACGGAGTCTTTGGGAGTGCTGTCAGCTTACCACCATTGATGATTTTAAACAAATGCTTGTTTAAGCCTACACTTTGTAAGTGCAATTTGCCATTAAAATGTATGTGTCCAAGTTTGATCTGACTATTTTTTGTTTCTCTTCTTATTCTCCCTATTGGTGTTGTTTTTATTAACACACAAACGGAGATTTTTTTCTATATAGATGTCATCAACCATCTGTCTATAAGAAGTGCCTATTGGATTTATTATGCATTTCTCCATTATCAAGTGGACTCATTTATGGTGATTATTTTTACTACATTTTCTACACTGACCTATGTGAATTTGTGTTCAGAGGAGCGCTAGAGGTGGACTCACAAACTATTGATAATCATTGTGGAACTATAAGCCATAGCATACCAGGCAACAGATGGGCAACAGGGGTGCTTAATCGGAATCGGTATGATTTACCTCCGGATGCATGTCCGGCGGTTGGAATCCCGACAGCGGCTGCCCGACAAGAGTGAAAATCCTGATCGTCCCTAAGGTAAGTATTGACTAACCCAATTCCCTCCCCTAACCCTCCCTTAGGGGTGCCTAACCCTAACCTTCCCCCCAGTGCCTAACCCCCCCTCTAAGTGCCTAAACCTAACCCCTCCTTCCCCGCTGCCTAACCCTAAGTCTCCCGGGGGGTGCCTAACCCTAACCCCCCCTTCCACTAGCCTAACCCTAAGTCCCCCCCCTTGAACCCTGAACCTAACCCTCACCCTCCCCTCCGCGGCTATCCGTGCTCAGCGCCCGGTGTCCCTTTGATCGGGATGCTGGGCGCCGGTCTCCTGGCGTCGTAAAATGACAGGCGTCTAGATTTAGACACCTGTTATTTAACCCTCGCCGGGATTAAGCAGTCGGGAAGCCGGCTGTCGGGATTAGGTCCACCGGCTTCCCGACTGCATACCGCTTAATCACCTATTATGTCAGATCAGCATGAATTCTGACCAGCAGTTCAGGACCATACACTGTGCAACAGTATGACAATATGACCAAAAATAAACAATCCACTTGGCAATCACATTGCAGATGTGACTGATTTATTTGATTTGACAGATTTTGCTGAACCACACAAATTAAACCATACTGTAAAGTGACCTCGGTGTATAGAAAGATAGCCTCTGTAATCCTTGCAGGATGAGTTGCTGGCTGAATTAGAAGAGCTGGAACCAATGGATATAAACAATGTGTGCCATCCATCCACCAATCAGCATAATTGTCAGATTGACATATGCAGAGTCCTGATTGGAGGAAATCAGCATACATACACATAGTAGTAACACAGCTGCCAGATGTTGAGACGCGGCAGCAGATTGTAACTTAACACTATAGACTATAAGCTCAGGGCCCTCAACACCCATAGGCAAACGCAGGGGGGGTTTCCATCTGCCTGGAAGCCCCCCTCTCCAGCACACACCATGACCACAACAGAAATACTAATATTATACAATGTTACGAGTGCTGCATGTTCTTCTCAGTATCACAAATGAAATGATTAGCACCAACTGTGGATCTTTTAAAATGTGTCAGCCAGTAATAAATAACCTGTGCACCAACTAGGAGATGTGAAAAACATGCACTGTTAGAAGTGCACTGCTATAGACCATCAATAGGGTTAATTATTAATACTGTATAATAATACACTATCCAGTACATAAGGAGACCAATATGTACATATATGTCCAGGCCAGAGCTTGGTTCTTCTGCTGCTCTCCCAGACTTGCTCCAATGCTCAGGAATGGTGCCCACATCTGACATATAAATATACAGCTCAGGCAGGATGGCCCTACTGCCGCATCTAATGGCTTACTGTGATCGCTGGTCCTGTATATGCTGGAATTATGTAACACAATATACTTTGTATGATGCATATCAAAGCTGGATAAGTGCTAATTATACCCTCTTCATGGACTGGCCACACTTACTCTAAAATCAAGCATTTGGAAACCCCCCTATAGAAATCCTGCGTTTGCCACTGACGCCGTCTCAGAGGCGTGCATAATTAGCAGGCAGCGTCATAGTACACCTCACCTGGCTGAATTTTACGCTGAAGTGCTCGCAGTGCTTGCGGTAGGGTATAGTCAACCTCAAGCACTGCAAATGCATCCGATGGTACTCAATGTTACCAATGGTTGCCTACACTTCCTGGAGATGACGTGCGTAAGTGGGCGTCTTAAGACAGGCTTGTGGGCGTCTGCATACACAAAGCGATCGCACACCAAGACACAGTGGGCGTGCTTATGCCTTGCCGTGCGATCGCCTGCCTTGTCGTCACTTAGCCGAATTTGCATATGCTGGGAATGAGCGTACGTATCTAGCGAGCGGGTCTGAATCAGGTCCTAAATCTCCTAGGCCACTCAGGGTCCACCCATTGACCCTTTCCTCCTAAATCTGGGCTTTGCTTAATAAAAATAGGGATTAGGAACTTCTGGATGATTGGGCAGGTGTCTGAGTTGCCGAGCCGGTAACCTGGCCCTGTAGCTGCCCAATATGGTGTGCCAATTTGTTGTATCATGCTATATTTGTTTAGTGCTCAGGTGCTGAATTTGTAAGTTTAAAAAATAAGTAAGTGCAGCAGAAGAAAGGAGGATACAATGAAAACCTCAATCTCACCACCTCCCTCTGGGCCTCTGACCTTTGTCGCATTTCTGATCACCGAGACCCCCAGAGCCATGCCAGCGCGAGGGCGGGATGTATTATGCAGGGTACTACTGCGATAATCTTCTTTGCCACAGGACCAGCTTAAGAAACTCTTCTTGGGTTGTGGCATTTTAATCATTTGGGTAATTTAAAGATGTAGAGTAAATGTAATAAGCTGCAGCTATTACATTTACCCGTCATCTTGCACAGGTATGGATTGAAAGATCTACACTATTTAGATAGACAGTCAAAAAATTAAACCACATGTTAGACAGGCAATAGGTTGACAGGGTCAAATGGTCGACAGGATCAAAAGGCAGACTGTTAAGTGGTCAACATGGACTAAGGTTGACATGGCCATATGGTCGAAAGGTCAACTCACAAATGGTTGACACATGTTTTTTATGTTATTTTAATCCTCACCCTAACCCCCCTAGTGCCTAACCCTTACCGTTCCTTTCCACAGCCTCACCCTAACTTTCAGCCAAGTGCCTAAACCTACCCCTAACCCCAAAAATCCTAAAAACAATGTGACAATATTTTTTGCGTCGACCTTTTGACTATGTCGACCATTTGATCCTGTCGACCTTAGTACATGTCAACCTTTTAAATATCAACCATTTGACCCTGTCGACCATCTGGTGTCGATCTTTTGACTGTCTATCTAGACACTGTAGATCTTCTGTCCCTGTACCATATTGTACAACATGTCTTGGTGATCCATTTTCACTTCATTATGCTACAAATTCTAAATATGGTGAGTATGGGGAAGGAAGCAGTTCACATCCTGCCTTAACAATTCGCCTAGTTAAAGGCTAAGGCTACATTGTTGTGAATCACTTTTTTAGTACACAAACTAGCAGCCCCCACAAAAAGTGACATCCTTCACCAAAGGCTTTTGGAGGACTAAGGTGGAGACTTAATAAATCTTGGAGAGAGATAAAATTGTGAGAGCTAAAGCACCAACCAATCAGCTCCTAACTGTCATTTTTCAAACACAGCCTGTAAAGTGGCAGTTAGGAGCTGATTGGTGGGTGTTTTATCTCTCACAATTTCCTCCTAAGGTTCACTTTTCATATATACTGTATCATTCCTTCCTCTTTTTCTTATTATTGGATTGATCTTCTGTGAGACTATGGTGTTTCATAGTACAGCTTGCATTGTGTATCACATGCTGATTTTGTGTGTACAGATATTTTATCCTTATTGTCTTTGTGTGGACATAATGTTCCTTATTGCTCTTTGCACTCTGTAAAGTTTGTGATATGCTCAATAAAATCATGTTAAAATAAATAAATAAAAGAAATAAAATGATTGGTACTTTCCATCACACAGATGGAGTATTTCATTATGCCCCCCATTGTTTGGTGGGCAGAGAGCGATGAATACCATCATCACATTGTGTTTCGCCCACTGCTTCTGTATCTGGCCCACGTTTGTTGAGATTGCCAGACTCTCTTGGGTGTCCGGAAGATTGGCCACTATTTCGGAAGTCTCCCTGACAAATTTCCAGGAGAGTCGGCAAGTATGAGGTATGGTCCCCAGAATGTCATGGCAACGTCCAACTTTCGGAGAATGTTCCTGGGAGAGTAGGCCAGTAAAGTGGGCAGTCTGGGCGCTAAACTAAGCAACTTGTGGTGAATCTGTGAGTGGCACCATGATGGCCCTGCTTCATATACTGGCATTCCACAGTGGGAGGTGAGTGTGTGTAATGATGCGAATCACTGTCCCATGCCGTCTGCACCTCCCACCCCTAACTACTTGCCTGGATCTTCCAGACAGCATCATATAAATGTAGCTAAGTATACATGAAACAATGCATGGTGAAATGAGCAAAGCACAACCAGGTTTATTTGCCTCAAATCAAACAAAAATTATTTTAAAATGGTCCCTCCGTCTACAGTAATAACATTTTAGTCACATAATAATACCTCTTTTACACCGACTTAAAAATCCTGGGTTAATGCACGTGAACGCGCATCAACCCGGGATTTTTGTCAGTGTAAACGGATCAACCTGGGTCCACTGACCCAGGGATCCAACCCGGCTGGATTGCATGGTTGATTCCCGTGTCACCCTGCAGTGTAAATGGTGACCCGGGTCGCGCCGCATGCCACCCGATTGGCTGGCTTCAGTGGCGCTTGGAGATGACATCATCTACAAGCGACCACTGAAGGGCCGTCCAGAACGGAGCAGCGCACCCCACCCACCCTCCGTGACTCCGGACCACTTCGGAGTAAGGTAAGGGGGTCATGGAGGGGGAGGGAGGGTTAGTAGCGCTGCTCACCTGCGCCGGAGAGCCGGCTCCAGTGTTAACGGTGCCGACCTGGGCTTAGTCCGAGTCGGCGCCGCAGTGTAAAAGGGGGTCTGTCCTGAGTCTGATCCGGGTTGGAAACGTGTTCCAAATCCCGGGTCAGACCTGGGACTTTGGTGTAAAAAGGGTATAAGCTATGCACATAGCTGTGTTCACGAAGCTGATATATAAACTTTACAGAATTGTACTGTAAAAAATAGTTTCTATAGCACAAAATTAATACAGTGACATAAACAGATACAGTATGGTAAATGAACTATGGGCCTGATTCAGTAGCGATCGCAACTGCAATTATGCGTGCAATCGGATGATTGTTGCGTTCTGCGCAAGCGTATGCATTGCAGTGTGCAAACTCTTTACCGCGATCGCATTCACTACGCAGACCTATCACAGTGTGATTGACAGGAAGTGACAGTTTGGGGGGCTGTGACGGGGGGGGTCGGCGAAACACAGGCGTGTCCGTGCGTTTAAACGCCGTTACAGGGGCGTGCATGAATTATCATTTGCAGCTTAAGCTATCACAGCGTACGATCAGCTTAGCAATTTCTGAGTAAGGTCTAACCTTGTGCAATTGTGCGTGAGGATCCGATATTATTCGATGTTACAGATGCTTTCGCAGACTTGCTAAGTATTACGGATGTGAGTAAGGGGAAGTGGGCGTTCTCATGTTGTGCTGAGATTACATTGCGATCGCAGACATTAGCATATTATCGCAGTGAGACTGCATGCGTAATCGCAGTTGTGATCCATACTGAATCAGGCCCTATATCAACCAATCAGACACTTTATTTTAAATGTATAACTTGTACTAGGCAGAAAAAAGCCAATTGTTTATTAGTGGCTGTGGTTTACTGCAAATTTTGATACTAAACGTAATATTTGCAAATAAGCCCTAATAATCTGAGATTGAAACTTGTGCAACTAAGAATCAATGGTCTGCAACAAAGTAGTCTTTAATTTGTAGCTTGATTTTAATAAATGCAATGTTGATAACAAGGTTTTAGCAGTAGCAATGACCCAAGACCGCTTTATGCTAATGGACGACACTGCACATTTTTCAAAACCCTGAGGTAACCTTCCAAGAACAGCCATGCTTCTGGCACAATATGTACTCCTGCTGCCTCTGCACATACGTTCTGAGGTGATATCTGGCTAGTAACCATCTTTTAATGTTTAGCCCGCAATATATTTTAATGCAAAGGTTATGTGACAGGTCCACTGTAATACAGTGATGCCGCCTGACATTTATAAGCATCATATTTGCAGGTGCCACACCTCAATATGACTGATGTAAATTATAATGACATGACAGCCTGGATTTCCACTGGTGTGCAGCTCCAGGTCTCTACAGACTCTGTTCAAACTGAATTTTGTGTGCTTCCAGTGGTACCATTAAATAATAAAGAAATTCTCCTTATAAGTGAGGCAGCAGTAAAGTGCATGCACCGTACAGTAACTGTCTATAGTGAGTGGCTGGCTTGTGACATTGGTTTGGAGTGAGGCAAGACCAGACGTGCAGGAAGGAAATTAGCGGGAAGTACCAAAGGGCTCAATTCTGACCCTTTGTATCCTCTGCACATTGCTCTCATAAAACATGTGATAAAGTTATCACGTTATTATTATAAACAGTAGTGCCGCCGGTCTCATAACTACATCCCGTTGCGATGACAAAATATAGAGTAGTGCTCTTTTATAACAAATTCCAGCTATGAAAATACTGCTTTCACAAATAAATAAGACATGTAGACACACAGCATTCCCCAGAGCAGCTATGTACAAAGACAGGCAGCACACCTCTGCCTCAGGCAGTGGGGCGCGTTGTCACGTTCCATGCTTAGTGATGTATACACATTACTGCAGCGCACATTATACACTCACATCTGTGCACGGTGTGTTCCCTGCAACATTTACCTCATGCTGATTTACTTCCAACATGGCACCGGCCCCATGTGTTTTAATTCAAAGGAGAATAGATTCAATTGTTAATGGTGCCCGGGCATGCAGCTATTCAACCATTCAACCGAATGCTGCCACATTGGCAGCCAGTAGAAACTTACAGTACATAGGTGGCAAAGTCAGTTTTAATATTACTATGATGATGATTATAATAGCAGAGCTATGCTATCATATAATATAATTCTGTCACTTTGTGAAAACAATGGCTTGTGCCTGTATTGATTTTGAGAAATGAAAGTGATTACTGCCATTAGAGAAATATAAGCAGAAGAACATTGAATTCAAATGTACGAGACTAAAAACATTCCAATGTATTATAAACAGAGGGCCTGATCCTGAGGTACACGCAATTCAAATTTACGCACATGTATGAACGCCGTACTGCACACGTTCACAAAGGATTCATTCGCAAAGTGAGTGACATGTAGTCAGTGTTTGGGGGAGGTAATGGGTTGGTGCCTAAGGAAATGCAGGTGCATCTGATCGTTTAAACGCTACTTTGCAGGCGTGCATAAATTAGCCATTGTGATCTCCTTCGCAGCATGAGAGCGCTGCGTGTGTCAGGAGAGACGCCATGTATGAGACAGGTCAGACCACTCAGAAACTGTGTGGATGCTGGATCTGCGTCGATGTTCCCGATGTTTAAGCTGTTGCACGTCGTCAGAAGGATGCGAGAAGGCAGCAGTGGATGTCCCTACGCCCGGGTAAGCTATGGAAGACATTAGAGATTGCAGTTGTGATTACCAGAGCCGTAATTAGACTTTTTGATGCCTTGTGCCAGAAAAAGCATTGGCGCCCCCCTCATTTTTCAAAGGGACAAAATGCATCCAAGAGAGGGCCATGGCTTCATGGGGAAGGGCTAGGGAAGAGATAGGAGAGGGCAGGAGATGCTGGGGATGAAATAAGAGGAACTACAAGCAAGAATGATATTAAACAAAAATTTTACAGGCCCAAACAGCGCCCCCTGACCTGTGGTGCCCTGTGCGATGGCACCGGCCGCACTACCCTAGCTATGGCCCTGGCGATTACATTAGCGTAAATCTCATCATCAGGCCCTTCGTTACATCAGGTGTATCAGCTCTTTTCATGGTTAGTGAATTGTATACTTCTTGCATGTCCATAATTGCTATTTTATGATATAAAAACAATTGTAATGATCTGCATAAATGGTGAAAGTGTAACATTTCTAATAACATTTAAATGCAAATTATTTTCATGAGCCAAAGTTATTTACCATTAATTAAACTATTTCTGCAGATGATGTTAGTGAAGGGCTACTGGGCCTGATTCAGACACGGTCGCAAGCGATGAGCGCTCGCAACCGGGTTGATGGTGGCCCAGAGCGCATGCGCACGATGGAGCCGGCTCCGTCGTGCGCATGCACGAGACCTGGATAGCGACGGGCAAGCCTTTGCTCCGGGTCTCGCACCAAAGGGGGCGTGCTGTTGATGTTGAGTGACAGCACGCCCCCTTTGGTGGCCGGGCCGGGGGGGAGGCTCCCCAGACTGAGGCGTTCCCATGAGAATGCTACCGTCTGGAGGCGGCCCCACTGACATCACAAGTGATGTCAGCGGGAGAGCTTTCGGCTCTGTCTGAGCCGAAAGCTCTCTGGGGCTTGCGGCAACGAGACCTTACCACAAGGGTCTCGTCGCAAGCCAGATGGTCGCGATGGTCTTGACCATCACGACCATCTTCCTGGCCGCTCGCTATAGCTAAAAAGACCGGCCCTGATTCAGAGCAAGTGCTCTGTCAGAGCGACCGGCTCTGAACCAGGGCCACTGTACCATAGTTTAGTTTTAGCTCTTTGTTATGCATTCTTGTTGCATTGTCCTGAATGTCTTTGTGGTTGAGTCTTGCACACTTCATAACGATGTTAAGCATACTTGCCTACTTTTGAAAAAGCATTTCAGGGACATTGTGATAGTAACACCTATGAGTGTGGCGGTAAAGTGGACATGTACTGCTACATCTGGGGGGCGTGCTATAATACTGACTTACATCCTAATGTAAATGAGCCCCTAAGCAGTTAGTAACATCTACTTGTTGATGAAAACACACTGATACTTTTCATGTAGCCATAGGTATCATTGTGCCTTATATCCCATACAGGGAAATGATACTAATGATCCTATTTAAATGTATATATCTCTGTTTTCTTTTGTATTTAACAGCTGCATAATGTGGGTAAGGTGCAGTCAGGGAGTTTGCTGGACTCTTCAGGGAGTCAAGGAGATTGCTGCTATTTCAGGGAGTCTCCCTGACAATCAGGGAGTTGGCCAGTATGCATTACAGTAACCATGTGGGGTACATTTCTGCTCCGTACAACACCAGGTGAATGAAATAGAGCATAGACAGAAGGGACGACGTTGGCAATGGCCCATATGTATGACCTGGCTGCATTAAAATTGGTTCAGATGTAAGATAAAAACACAAATACTACCAAATACTACCAAATGAACTCATAGTGTAACAGAACCAGGCAGCAAGCGTTCTTTGGGTTTAAACGGCTGATCTTAGGGCCCAATTCAGAGTTGTACAGTAATGCAAACGCATTATTGAATTTTGCCGCTTAGCAATTGCTAAAACATGCTAATGCATCAGCCAGCAGAATTTGTATTGAGACGCTCACCGGAGCCCTCTCAGCTGCCCGCAACAGCGTATACAAACTCCGCATTGGATGATTACTCAGAACGGGTGCAGTAACTAAAATGTTGGAGCTTTGTTTTCTGCGTGTGCGATGGCAGGCGCTGGCTAGTACATGCCCAGAAAACGGCCCTGGCACGCCTGAGATTTAACCGGAACTCCCTGTAACCACCCACAAAACATTCTACGCAATGCCGCTGTGATGCGTGCGCAGGCCACCGCTAATCGCGCAACTGCATGAAAATCGGCATAGCGTTCAGCTCTGAATAAGGCCCTTAGAGCGCTAGTTGTACAAGGCTGCAGCTGCTATACTACACTTTGTATGAAAGTGAGGATGTGTTGCTTTAATGGTGATGTGTCTTTAAAACTATGTTTGTTCTAGTAAATCTCCCACAGGTGACTCATTCTACTGGAGCAAGGTTAATAATCTGCACAGAAAAGAAATGATGAAAGAATGAAAGCTGAGTACTAGGGCGCGGTCAGTACAGAAAAAGAGAGTACTACCCAGACAGATCAAAGGGCTGGTGCCCGCCGCCACCATGCACCATAGGGAGAACTCAGGCTGTGCGTCCTGTCCAGTAATACAACAAAACTTATCAACAATACAATAAACACTGTAGTCTTCTAGAAGAAAATATTCATTTCTTCTTTTTTTTTAACAGGTATTTTAGGAGCAGTGGCAGCTTTTGAGCTATTACTAAAACCTTTTGTCCTACATAATGTCCCTGTTGTTTAATATTCACCAACTGCTCAGTACAACTTCCCTCCTTCATGCCTAATAGCCATGTTACGTTGGAGGGCGTAGTGCCGAATATGAAGTACAAATAATAAAACTGGTATACTGGAGGCAGTAATGTTCTGTATGAGCGTCTCACACACACTGACTACATGCTCATGTGCAGCACAGCCAAACTTAGCAGGTCTGGTCAGGCGACCTCAACCCCAGAGGCCCTACGCATTAAGCCTTGCCAATAATAATACATAACAAATTTCCAGTCTGACTGGATTTCTGTCCGGCAGAATGAATAATGGTCATTTGTCATCAGGGGTCACACAGAATGGTCAAGTGATTTTGGTTGAAAGTTGTACTGTAGCAGTTATGTTATAGTAACATGCATAGCAGGAAAGTTGTACTGTAGCGGTTATGTTATAGTAACATGCATAGCAGGAAAGTTGTACTGTAGCAGTTATGTTATAGTAACATGCATAGCAGGAAAGTTGTACTGTAGCAGTTATGTTATAGTAACATGCATAGCAGGAAAGTTGTACTTTAGCAGTTATGTTACAGTCACAGGCATAGCAGGAAAGTTGTACTGTAGCAGTTATAGTCACATGCATAGCAGGAAAGTTGTACTTTAGCAGTTATGTTACAGTCACAGGCATAGCAGGAAAGTTGTACTGTAGCAGTTACGTTGCAGTAACATGCATAGCAGGAACGATGTACTGTAGAAGTTATGTTACAGTAACATGCATAGCAGGAAAGTTGTACTGTAGCAGTTACGTTGCAGTCACATGTATAGCAGGAAAGTTGTACTGTAGCAGTTACGTTGCAGTCACATGTATAGCAGAAAAGTTGTACTGTAGCAGTTACGTTGCAGTCACATGTATAGCAGGAATGATGTACTGTAGCAGTTATGCTACAGTAACATGCATAGCAGGAAAGTTGTACTTTAGCAGTTATGTTACAGTAACATGCATAGCAGGAAAGTTGTACTTTAGCAGTTACGTTACAGTAACATGCATAGCAGGAAAGTTGTACTGTAGCAGTTACGTTGCAGTCACATGTATAGCAGGAAAGTTGTACTGTAGCAGTTACGTTGCAGTCACATGTATAGCAGGAATGATGTACTGTAGCAGTTATGCTACAGTAACATGCATAGCAGGAAAGTTGTACTTTAGCAGTTATGTTACAGTAACATGCATAGCAGGAAAGTTGTACTTTAGCAGTTACGTTACAGTAACATGCATAGCAGGAAAGTTGTACTGTAGCAGTTACGTTGCAGTCACATGTATAGCAGGAAAGTTGTACTGTAGCAGTTACGTTGCAGTCACATGTATAGCAGGAAAGTTGTACTGTAGCAGTTACGTTGCAGTCACATGTATAGCAGGAATGATGTACTGTAGCAGTTATAGTCACATGCATAGCAGGAAAGTTGTACTGTAGCAGTTATGTTGCAGTCACATGCATAGCAGGAAAGTTGTACTGTAGCAGTTATGTTGCAGTCACATGCATAGCAGGAAAGTTGTACTGTAGCAGTTATGTTGCAGTCACATGCATAGCAGGAAAGTTGTACTGTAGCAGTTATGTTACAGTCACATGCATAGCAGGAAAGTTGTACTGTAGCAGATATGTTACAGTCACAGGCATAGCAGGAAAGTTGTACTGTAGCAGTTATGTTACAGTCACAGGCATAGCAGGAAAGTTGTACTGTAGCAGTAATGTTACAATCACATGCATAGCAGGAAAGTAGCAGAGGTATGCGTTGCCAGTTCAGGCACATATCTTACAGTGTCCATGCCATAAGGCTTGTAATTATCGTACATAATAAAGTTAAAAACATAGGTATTGATTACCATTTGCAGATAAATTACATCAACTGATTAAAATTAGATTTGCCATATAACATTTTACAGAGGTACGCATGAAAAATATCTAGATATATCTATATATATATATATATATATATATATATATATATATATATATTTGAAGCCTTTTGATAGTTGATGTCCATTACTAAAACACTCTTAAAATGCCTCTCTATTTTATTGAATTAGATTATAATTAAATGTTGAATAATACTATGCTTTTTTATGATTAAACTCCAGGTACAGATGTGACGTACAACATAAGCATATATGTGGCAAGGTTTAACAAATGAAGGAAGGCCATGCAACAGCATCATTTGACTGGTTCCCTGTGACACCACTGCTGGGGTTACACTGGCATATTCTCTTTGAATCTCCCCTCCTGATCAGTAGTTGGACAATACAAGGCCAGGGCCCTAATGCCTCAGAGTGACAAAATCCTATAAAGAACTCGGCTTATGAGTAAATTACTAGAACTTTTTTAGGAATCTCTGGGTGTCAGTTTGTTGTAATGTAACATTCATAACTGAGGCTCTCCAGAGCCGGGGGATACAAAGTTCAACACAGCCCCAATTTCTCAGGTATTTTTTTTTTTTTTAAATCAAACTGGCCAAGAATTCCATTCACATATAATAGTGTATTTTACAGGTTCTCACAAGACTGATCACACAAACCTGCCTCCCACAAGCATAAGCATGAGTCACCAACACTGTTCGGAATTGTTATTCACGCTGTTACCCTGGATACATAATACATTACTGAGCTGGATAGTCCCTGCATATAATCCTAATCCATTTTATGGACTCTTCACATACTAGGCCGTAGGCTAAAACTAATGACACTGACCGAACCAGCTCCCTTCCACACCTCATTCCACAGATAGTATAGATATCAGCCATACTACACATTCAAGCCACAGGGCACACACACTAATTACTATCTTGTACTATTTGATCAATGGTTCCACAACTTTTTTTTTCCTCACTGGGCCTCACTAAAGTCAACAAGAACCACTGCCCTCAGAGGTAAATGGGTTCAGCTGTTTGCAGATAATAGACAGTTCATGGACGCCTCTACCATTTTACATTGTAACCATAAACCTGTGTACAAATATATACACATGACAAATTTATCTGGCTTATATCTCATTACGTAATGTATACCTTTTTTTTTTTCCTAGAAAGTATCTCAATTCTTTGAGCCTCCACATTTACATTGATATTTAGTATGCTCCTTTCTAAGGGGTGTAGTAGGTATTACCACCGGATGCATGTCCGGTGGTTCAAATCCTGACAACGGCAGCCCGGCAAGGGTGGAAATCCCGTTCATCCCTAAGGTAAGTATCGCTAACATAATTCCCTCCCTTAGGGGTGCCTAACCCTAACCTCTCCCCCAAGTGCCTAACCCTAACCCCCCTTTCCCCGCCGCCTAAACTTAAGTCCCCCGGGGGGGTGTCTAACCCCCCCCTCCCCTAGCCTAACCCTAAATCCCCCCCAGGAGCCTTAAACCTAACCCTACCCCCCCCCCCCCCCGCGGCTGTCTGCGCCCGGCACCACGCCGGGATTAGAACATCTGGAAGCCGGCGGTCAGGATTTCGACCATCGGCTTCCAAACTACATGCCTTTCTAAGGGAGGGATGTATCAAGCATCACATTTTGAATGCGATGCATCCCACCACTTAAAGCATGCATAGCGGCGTTTATTAATGCCGTATGCATGCACAATTGTGATTACAACCACAAAGGACAGCTCTTCCAATAAACGTTAAAGATGTCCTCAGCGGTCTAAGGACTCCCGGGTTTATTACCCAGGAGTCATTCTGCGCATGCGTGAGCTGTGCGGGAGGGGGACAGTCTATTGGAGACTGTCAGCAGTAACTATTTATTTGTACTGGGTCCAATGTGCAAAGTATTTACGCTTTGTTGCTGTACTTCATATGCTCGCAAGGTCTCTTTTGTGTCAGGACATATATACGGGGAAATGGGACTGTGGGGTGGAAACACTGTAGTAGTGTTTCTGTCTTTGGGTCCCGGGAAACCTGGATCTCTCCTGTAAAGTATGGGGAGAAGTTGCAGACAGTGACAGCAATTCAGAATGAATCAGCTGCACTCTGGGGGGAGGGGCTTGTGCTGAATGTGACACAGTTGTGTTACAGGTGATATAAATGTGCTACGTGGGTGCTGGTGGGGGTGAAATTCTGTGCTTTTCAAAACAGTTCTGTTGCCTATTGTAATTGAATATACTGTACATATTCAGTCAACTTATTCAAGCATTGAGCAAAACTACTGATGCTTCTTTTTTGGTGTTGATCTTAACACGGTAGGGTCTTTTTTTTGCAGAAGCAAATGAACCTACCAGTATTTTGGGAGGACACTGGAGTATCTGTAGGAAACCCACACACATATAGAGCTTTGCTGGGAATGAGTGTTTAAAATGATGCCTTTTACATAAATACTGTTCGCTCCTTTTCCCAGACTCATTCACTTGTTTGTTAGCATTATGGCCATTTGGCAAACCTAGATATAGGTGATTGCCTTGGGTGCTCATATTGAGGGGGAGCCTGCAAAACTGAAGGATTAACTTAAAGTAGGGTTGCTATAATATCCCTTTAATCTGTGATACATATGAATTGCACACGATCTGTAGCTGTTTGACCTCAGGAGTGCATTTCACCAAGGGGTCTATTCATGATGTTAATTATCGGGGTCCGAAACCAATAATTATAATTCTAACTTGCTGCGAGCGCTGGAGCAATTCATCATTGCTCCGGCGCGGAGACAGCTGACGTGAAAATCAGCTGTCTCTGGGTGCGGCTTCACTGCTCCCGCACACTCAAGCTCCGAAAATATGGTATAATCAAAGCTAGATGAATTCTGTCCCAATACTAGTGTATGGGGACAGTGGGCCATTTCGCCAGAGGAAGGTAAGTAGGAGATATCTGTGCTATCTCCTGCTTTACCTTCTTGATGAATGGCCTGATAACTTAATTTCTACAACTGGGGCTGTAGCTAAGAGTCCCCCTGTGAGGGACCCCAACCATCTCACTGCCAAGTTCAGTGGTACAAGTATGAACATAACTAGATAGATAATGGGATCTTGGATTAGGGGTGTGCAGTGGTGCCGTGAAGAGGCTGGTGGGTACCTGTGTGTCCTATGCCATTCGTAATTGCATATGGCATCGCTAACACTTGAGAAGGGGTTTGCAATCTCTGGGCATTTCAAGGTGGAGATTGGGAGGTGACCTAAAGTGATCTCAGTAAGGGGCCGTTTCATGGGCGTATTATGGGAGTGTCACAGGTGTGACTGGTAGTGCTTCTGCGCAAATCCACTGCATCAGAGGCCTTGTTTGGTTACATTTCAGGAGAGTAGCTAGAATAGACCCAAGGCTACCACAAATGCTGATGGTGCGACTGATGTTGCAGTGTTTACAAACTCCATCGCAAATGCACAGACTACAGAGCGTGAAAGTGGGCGTCTCAGCGCTCGTGCCCTCCATCGAACAGTGGCGCACAAAGGGAAGGCTGAGATTAGCACTTGTATATTCCGCAACAGCTATTGAGAGAGCGTCTGCTAGTGCGGCAGAATTACCAACCATCTCTGAATCAGGCACTTAGTTAGGATCGTGATCAGACTTTTTCCCCTCCCTATTCCATAGTGTGAGGTGGATTCCTCCAACATATCACTCTCCCTTCTGCTGCCTGATTTTATCACACAAACAAAACCAAAACAAAACATAAGATGAGAAAATGATGAAGTAATTGCTGATATATAGAATTAGTCATCAACCATATCAGCTTGATGCATAAAGTAGTCTGTGGAAGTTTATGAACAATGACACAGTGATGGAGCGCTCCCTCCCATAGCACAACGCTGCTTTCTGTCTGTGTCAGCACGTTCTCTGTGTAATTGTCTGGGGTGTCCCTGCAAGATGAGGCAGGTTTGCTGAGCTGTGGAGGGAATGTGAACGTGTGATGCTCGGCCTGCACAGACAGGACCTGGCAGCCAACTGGCAGCTCATGAGATCCAGTAAATGACTTCCCATTTCTGTTCACAACAGGATAAGTGCATGCCCCCTACACTGAGGATACACTAATGCTGGGGGTGCAGGCTTCCATCATACAGGACTGCAGTGCACTGCTCTGATATGTGTAATTGTGGCATATTATATGAGGGGCATTTGGTTCTGTAGCTAAGAGTCCCCCTGTGAGGGACCCCAACCATCTCAATGCCAAGTTCAGTGGTACAAGTATGAACATAACTAGATAGATAATGGGAACTTGGCTTAGGGGTGTGCAGTGGTGCCGTGAAGAGGGTGGTGGGTACAAAGTACAGTACCTGGTGTTAGGCTTGCCTTGGATGCACGGCAGTTATGGTGGGGGGTGGATTGTCCTCTTACCCCATCCATAGCTTCCTCTGTGCCAAATGATTGGCAGGGCCTGTGTGGAAAGAGGCTGCAGTTAGCTTCTTAGGGGTATATTTACTAATGTGCGGGTTTACAAAAGTGGAGATTTTGTCATAGCAACCAGATTCTATTTATCAGTTATCTAGTACCTTCCAGATTAGAAAATAATAGGTAGAATCAGATTGGTTGCTATTACCAGCATACTTTAGTAAACATACTATTCATGCTCCAGCTTCTTATTCAGAACATGTTTTTATTAAAACAATTAAATCAAATTAGGGGGCCTATTCATCATCAAAGGCCGTATGGCCTCCGATGATGAAGTTTAGAACTCGCAGCGGGGGAAGTCTGACACCAGAGCAATTCATCATTGCTCCGGTGATGGGACAACTGCTCCGAAAAGCAGTTGTCCCCGTGGAAAGTATCGCAGCTACTTTTGTAGCTGCGTTACTTACCTGCTCCCCGTTGTCCCGGCAACGCATGAGTGACCTCGGGTCACGCATGCGCACAGCCGCCGGGGAGCTGGTGAGGAGGCGGCAGAGGTAAATTCTGAAGATGGCGCTTGTTCTCGGCAGGCATTCAGTTTTTGCAGTTTGCTGAATACCGGGGGGGTCAGATAGGACTCCTAATGATGAATGGACCGGTAACTTAAAAATGCAAAAACTAGCGTTTCCGCATGGTTACCAGGCCATTTATCGGTTGATGAATAGGCCCCTCGATCACTAAGTTATCATTGTAAAAACAAGCAAGTGTGTCCCTTACACAAATTTCAATTGTATTTTGTAGTGCTCAACAAGATTTTGGGCATGAAATAGGATGACAAAGTGGCACAGGTATTAATTTTATTGATTTCAATAAGAAGCTGTAGTTTTGCAAGGGTTAAATAGCCTTAGGCAACAGATTTGACACTTGGGGGTCTATTCATAAAGAACATGAAGTGGCTCACCATATATCGCATCACATCAGGGCCGGACTGGCCATCGGGCACTTCTGGCATATGCCAGAAGGGCCGATGGCCTAAGGACCGGCTCGAGGAGGGGGAAACCATTCCAGAGCATGGAGTCTGGGATCAGCAGCAGAACCTAGCACTGCCCTGGACATATATGTACATATTGAGCTCTATAGCAGCACATCCCTAACAGTGAATGTTTTCCAGATCTCCTAGTTGGAGCACAGGTTATTTATTACTGACTGATACATATTAAAATATCCACAGTTGGTGCTAATTATTTAATTTGTGATACTGAGAAGAACATTCAGTATTAGTAAAATTCTATTACATTATTTCTATTGTGGTCATGGTGTGGGCTGGGGAGGGGGGTTTCCAGGCAGACGGAAACCCCCCCTGCGTTTGCCTATGAAACGCTCACATTTTCTAAACTCTCACCCTATTACATTTGGCCCCAGATGTCTACTTCATGATGATGGTGAATACTAAGGTCACACGCAAGCTTCTTGTGAATGGGTAAACAAGCAGTCTGGTGGTCAAACTGGGGAAGGTTGGTGAGTGGGCTAGCAAAATGGCTGTAGGTCAAATATGCTCCATGTTTTTCATCTTTAATGGCAGTGGGCATTGTGACTGCCTGTCCCTGGTGCCAGTGGGAGTACCTCTCTCTGGCTCTCACTGCCCATGTCAGGAACAGTGAATTTAGCATATTATATAATAGATCACAACCCTACAAGGGGTAATACAAATACAACTGCGTGTTCCTTAAAACTCTACTCTAGTTACATTCTGGGTCTCTCATTATACAGTGTGAATCATACATTTATGTTTTATTGGCTTCGTGACTTAGTAAACAGGCAATTATAGCTTCAGAAACCTTTACCAGCTTGCAGCAATCATGTATTTCCCTGCAAACCAATTTTATAATATTCAGCCTCTTTATACTGACACTGACCCTATTACATATTTAATTTGTATTATTTGCTATTTGTCTATTGCTTATCTTAATATAAAATCTAAAGCCCGCGCAATGCTGCATGAAAATTACATATAAGGTAACCAGTGCTTGGACATTTATCCAATTTTTTCCATGAAAATAAAATATTTGTGCAAATGTTATTGTGATTTGGAATCATAGTGAATGGCTACACCTTTAGCCTATACCAGTTCTGTCTCTGTGAATTCCAGGTCACCCTGTTTGTCCAGTTCTTGAAAGGTCTGTGACCTCTCCGTATAGCTGGGACTCCTCAGGGAGAGAACTGTCTTCAATAAAGCAGGTAACAACAATTATTGTGAGTGTGTTTATATAAGCCAAGTGTCATCTCATTGTTAGGTCTGTAAACAACATTTATTACTGGAACAGCTGATGCTTCAGGTGAACAAGCTTCTTTTGTCCTTACACATGCCATATAAACAGAATGTTGTGTGCTAATGACATACTTATGTCAGCTCTACCGAGACGGAGCTGGACACACAAGTAGGCGGCTGGGAATACTCTGCAGTCGTCTTGTGATCCTTTTGGATCAATCCATATTCTTGCATGAATTTCACCTTAACCTATAGCTATTTGTTTCTTAATAATTGAACATTTGAACGAACTGATAACTAAATATCATACTTTTTAATGTCTTATGCAGCGATTCCCAAACTTGGTCCTCAAGGCACCCTAACAGTCCAGGATTTCAGGATAGCTATACTAGGCACAAGTGATTTATTTAGTAACTCAGTCAGTTTGATTATACTATCTAAGTACAAGCATGGATATCCTTAAAACCTGGACTATTAGTGTTGAGGACCGAGTTTGGGAAGCCCTGGTCTAATGTAAACATTGATCCACATGTGTAGTGTATATATATTTATAAAATAAAACAAATTATATCATCATGTTGGTGCACTCATATGCACATCTAGCCTAACGTGCATAGTACATTACTCCATCTCTACATATAAACACTAATGACATCCAATTGTAAGTGTTTGTTGGGGAGAATGTGAACCTTTAGCTCTGGACCTAATTACTCCATCACATTCTAGACATACTCTGACCCAGTCCCCTGTACAGATTATGCACTATTTTAATTAATATAAGGACAGACTCATCCATTCCAAATCACAATACTTCTTCTTCGGCAGCCTGACGCAGATGTACTTATGTGGTTAGGCAGGGGCATATCTACCCATTGGCCAGGATGGCACTCGCCAGGGGCAGCAGCCAAAGGGGGGGCGCCGCCCGGTGGTGTCACCTGCAGATACGGGGTAGATACGCCCCTGTAGCCGCCCGCCTGCACCGGCCGGGGGAAGGCTTGTCTGGGGCACTGATGCTGCGGCTGCCTCCAAGGGGGACAGAGCGGAGACGGAGGTGTTCTCTAGTGTGGGAGCCTGGGTGGGTATGCTGCAGGAGTCGGGAGATCGGATGCCCGGGGAGGGAGTTTTGGGAAGAGGGCAGCGGCATGGCTCTGACCCGGGACTCTGACAGCTTGAGCCCCATTGTGTGCCAGGGGCTGGAGCTCCACCATTGTGTGGCCTCGTCATCTGTGGAGGAGCTGAGCAGTGAGCACAGAGCAGATGATTAATAAAGTTTTTTTTACACAAGGCGCGCCACATTGCTGCTCTCACTGAGGAGCCTGCCGCAGCCATACCACATCGGAAGATATGGTAAGTATCTGTGTGGTATGCGGGGGCTGGATGTGGGGGGAGAAGCAGAAGGGGGATGCCTTTGGACACAAAAAAAGAGATGGCTGTGGAGAGAGAAGGGGGTAAGGCTGTAGAGAATAAAGGGGGGTGCCTGGGGACACAGAAGGGGTTGGCAGGGGACACAGAAAAGAGAATGCTGGGGACACAGAAAGTGGAAGGCTAATGGCTGGGGACACAGAAGGGGGTTGGCTGGGGAGAGAAGTGGGAAAGGCTGTGTAGAAAGAAGGGGGATGGCTGGGGAGACAGAATAAAATTATTCAGAAAATTTGGAGGGAGGGGGGCGCTAGTCCATTATTTTGCCAGGGGCGCACAGACCCCTAGATACACCCCTGTGGTTAGGATTACTGTATGGTTTTGGTTTTATAGCTTTCCTCCCAGGCACACTGCTCTGTTTCTGTGTTTTCCACATGCTGAACAATGCAAGACATGTGACCTCTCAGAGTACTGTAATCCTTAATCAGATCATTCTTCCCCCCGAACCAGTCATGAGAAAAAGAAAACAATGGTGTCGGGTATTTTGCTGTTTTTGTTTTAATTACAATGTCTGGCCATATATTGATGAAAGCAATACGTTTTGTCACGCTTTCCAGTCTCAGGAGCATTGAAAACTTTGGTACTTGTTAATTATACCAGCACCACTGTAACTTGCCAATGCTGTGTCCACTTAAACTACTTTTGTAAATCTCCCACTGCCTGGGTACAAGTCACTGAATACGGAAGTGGTATGAAATACCATCGGCCGCAGGGTTCGATTCCCGGCAGCGGCAGCCCGACATCAGGAGAGATCCCGGCAGCGGAAGCCCGACAGCGCTGGAAATCCCGATCGTGGATAGGTAGGTATTGTCTAACCTAACCTAACCCTCCTTAGGGGTGCCTAACCCTAACCTCCCCCCCAAGTGCCTAACCCTAATCCCCCCTCTAAGTGCCTAACCCTAACCACCCCCTTCCCCGCTGCCTAAACCTAAGTCCCCCGGGGGGGTGCCTAACCCTAAGTCCCCCCCCCCCCGGGGTGCCTAACCCTAACCCTCCCTCCCCCTAGCCTGACCCTAACCCTCCCAGGGGGGTGCCTAACCCTAAGTCCCCCCCGGGAGCCCTAAATCTAACCCCCCCCCCAGTGGCTGTCCGCTCGCGGTGCCCGGCATCACTACGATCGGGATGCCGGGCGCCGGTCTCCCGGCGTCGGGGAAATGCCGGGTGTCTACATCTAGACGCCCGGCATTTCACCCTTGCCGGGATATGACAGTCGGGAAGCCGGCTGCCGGCTTCCCGATTGCATACCCTGAATACACATTTCATAGCAGCCTGGCAACAGAAGGATTGAAAACCATACACCCGCTTCTGTTGGAATGTGTGTGTACAACTGGCGGTGGTATGGCAGAGTGTACAGTTGTTTACACATACATCTAGCCCTCTTAAGCGTTAAACAACCCCTTCTAGTTGCGCCATGCCATGGTGTGACTTGGTAGCGCTGAGCATATTTTTGTGCAAATTTTTCCCTTACGTGCTTTTTATTTGCAAAGTGATGATAGTAGCTTATGCTGATTAAAATGATATGCGGCATACCTATATTCTGTGTGCAACTGCGGCTGTATCTGCATGTGAAATGCTACGTTACAGTGTCACAGCTGCTGACACTATAATGTAGCCATTCGCATGCAGATATAACAGCAGTCACACACAGAATAGAGGCATGCCGCATCGCTTTGCAAAAAAGATGTATTTTAGGCGGAAAACCCTCCTCTCTACAAGCTTCTCTATCTTACACAAACATTTACTTTTAGTTACGTGTTAAAGAATTTTTGTTAGACAAGCAAGAAAACATCAACATTTCAAGTAAATTCCTGTCCATTGCTCTTTAGGAACATGGCAATCGAGTGTCATGTAATGACCTTTGTAAGTATAACTGCAGGGTTCTCTTCACTGGCAATATGACCTGTATCAACAGATCCCTTCTCCACAAGCTCGCGGATGAAGCTATGCACAATTTCAGTATGTTTGGATCTTCTATAATGCTTAGCACTATGCTATAGGTCAATTGCACCCCTGTTATCACACTATGTTGATGGAATCTGACTCAATTTGCTTAAAGTCTCTTTGAGATGTACAGATGTGACCTTGCTCATCTAGCCTCAATACGCCATGCAGCGTGATATACCTATTATGACTGAGCCGCCAGGTCCCGTGCAACAAGCGCAGGGTTCTCCCCAGGCTGTTTTCTGCAGGCGCATCGCCCGGCAGAAACAGCCTGCCGCCCGACACTTATCCCCGCCGACCGCCGCTGGCCTCTGAAGTGACCGGAGGCTAAAGAAGCCTCCAATTGCTTCAGAGATTGCTACACTTCGCATACTGACTGAGAGAATCAGTCGCACACAGATATACAAGTGTCACATATGAAATTAATGAGCACAGTCTCAACGGCGCAACCTAGTCACATTACGACTCAGACATTTTCGACAGTAAAAAACACACAACACTAGCAGAGTCTCACGGGACACCTGTTTGGTGCGACTGCAGCAAAGATGAGTGAGGACAAATTTGTAGGGCTTCCTTGTCTGACTCGGTCAATACAATATATTCTGCCTCAGTAGTAGAAAATGTCACTATGAGTTGCTTCCTACTTGCACAGCTCACCACTGCACCTGCCAAAAGGAACAAATATCCTGTATAAGAATGGAGGTCATCATCATCCACCTCACCAGTCAGCATCACAGAATGACTCCAGTGAAGAGTTTCTGGACCTGGTAAACTCTAATCTCAAGGAAGGTGTCCCCTTTAGATTTCTCAGGATTCTTTTGACAGCTTTCCAATGTTGTCTTCCTGGGTTGGTGGCAAACTGACTAACTTTGCACACTGCATGCGTAATATCAGGACAGGTCCCAACACTCGCATACATCGAGGGCCCAATGACATTCTCATAAGGAACGTTCTTCATGTCTTCAGCCTCATTCTCACTTTTACATGACATAAAACTTTATTTAGGCACTCTTATCGACAAAAGAGACAATCGGTTTGGCATCTAACATCCCATATTTCTCAAGGATGTTCTCGACATAGTTATGTTTGCCAACAGATAAAGTGCCCTTCTCTAGGTCTTGGCTAATTCTTAGGCCTATCAAGTAATGCGCTGGACCTAGGTCTTTCATTTAGAATTTTTGTCCAAACAATTCTTACTTCAGCAATGTGTTCTTTTTGGCCTGCCGATAGTAAGTCATCCACATACAAGACAATTATAAAAAGTTTCTTCTGTATGAACTTATGATAGAGACAGTGATCTGTCTTTGAGCATTCAAAATATCCTAAAACACAGTGTAGTCACCAGAGCGCACAAAGAACAAGGACACCCTTATAATCAGGTGGGTTGCAGATCGTTTTGGGACCCCCTGTTCCTGTTCCTCAGGAAGGACCCCTATAGCGCTTTTGGTGTACTTTGTCTACACCCCCACTTTCCGGTACGCCTTGATTTTTATCAAAATACGGTGGATTTTATATGTCTTGTATTTACATGTCTTACTTTAATAAATGGTAATACACCAGGAAGGTCCCTTTCTTTTCCTTTCTTTTATGTGCACGTGAGTGAGACATGGGATTAAGGAGACCTTCATGAAAAAAGCATCCTGAACATAACGAAGCAACCCTCCTATTGTGACTATGGAGATAGTCCACAGAGACTCTTACTACACACTTTTTGTTGAAGTTTTTGTCACGTTGTATATAAGTATATAGTGGCAGCATTTATCATTCTAACTCTATGTCCTTGTTCTTTGTGCGCTCTGGTGACTACATTGTGTTTTATATATCTCTTTTGGGGTAATTTTAGGGATTACCTTTTGCCATCAGCAGCTGCCTACTGTGAAGCGCAGATCCATATATTTTTATTGTTTATTCAAAATATCCTGTAGTAAAGCGTCTAATTTTATATACCAGCATCGGCCACTCTGCTTCAGGCCATAAAGTGCCTTTTTTTTTTTTTTAGAAGACAGACTTCCCCTTCTTTTCGTTATAGTATTCAGGCAGCTACATATATATTTCCTCCATCAGTTCACCAATCAGGAAGGCTGAAAAGAAATCCAGCTGGTAGAGTAGCATGTAATGCAGGGCAGATATAGTGAAGACCAGCAATAATGTGCTGTAATTTGCCACCGGGAAATAGGTTCCATTATAATGGATTCCCGACTTCTCGGTGTAGCGTTCTGCAACCAAACTAGCCTTATAACGTGCAATGCTTCCGTCTGCCCCGATCTTTCTGCAGAACACCCACTTAGTTTTGACCATCTTGCAAGTGCTAAGTCTTTAAACTATAGTCCACGTATTGTTTTCATCGAGCAACTTCATTTTCTTCTCCAACGCTGATTTCCATTCGCACCAGTAGACTCTTGGCTGTGCTTCTAGAATGTTTGACTTTGTGGAAGTTCTTTTCCTGTGCTTGGATGTCCACGTTGGTAGCCTCTGGTTCAGTTTCTGGCATACACCGTGATATTTACTTATTCTGCATTTAAAATTCCATCTTTTATGCTGTGTTGTTTCTTTAAATGTGACATCTCTTGTCTTGACAAGCTTTTTGCTACTTGGATCCAGAGTCTGTAACCCTTACTTTCTAGGCAGTAGCCAAGCATAAAGCTTTTCATAGATTTTGAATCCAGCATGCATTTTCTCTCTTTTGGTATATGCATGTAGGCAGTACTTACAAAAGTTCTTAGATACTTTACACTTGGCTCTCTCTCTCTCTGACCACGCTTCAGTTGATGTTTTGTCTTTTAAGGCAACTATGGGAAAACAATTTTTTTAGGGAGACTGCTGCAGACACCGCTTACACAAATTGCTTGTTTAGGCCTGTATCCTTTAGCATACATCTAGCTTTCTCCATTAATGTGCGGTTTGCTCGCTCACTTACATCATTTTGTTCAGGAGTGTAGGTAATTGTCAATTGATGTTCAATTACGTATTTCTTTAGGAAGAATTCCACATCTTTGTATAGATATTCTACACCATTATCAGATCTAAGTCTTGAGTCTGTGACCTGTTTGATTCTCTACAAGTCTCTTGTAGTCTGTGATTTTCTTCATTACTTCAGACTTCTTTTTGATGAAGTATATGCACGTCATTCTTGTGAAGTCATCAATGAATGTTATGAAGTATCTGTAGCCACTTATTGAATGACTTCCATTGGACCACAAACGTGTATTGATTAACTCCAGTGGTGCTTCGGCTCTCCTTGCTGACTTTGGAAATGGCTGATGGTTTTGTTTTCCTGTTATACAGCTTTCACATAGTTTTTTCTGTATTAGTCACTGACATTCCTGTGGCCATCCCATTCAGTAATTTTTGAACATGTTCATATCCAAGGTGACCAAATCTTCTGTGTCAGTTTCATAGGCTGTGACTCAGTTGTCATCAATGCATAACACTTCTGTACGTCAAGAATGTACAATTGATGGCACCAAGTACCTGTTGCTATCCCAGTCCCTTTTCTGTTCCATACAATGCATTTTCCTTTTGTGAAGTCAACTTTGTGACCTCTCTGCTCTAGGACACTGATGGCTACAAGATTTGTTCAAATCTCTGGTACATAAAAGCACTTCTTGAATTATGGTGAATTTTGTTTTAGTCCCACTTTTTAAGTGGGCTGTAATTGTTTCAATTTTTGTGGTTGTAAGCACTTCAATCCCAACTCTTTTGAGTCTCAAAGGATCACATGCAGCTAATTTGGTGAACCACTCTTCATTGCAACTGAAATGCCTTGTAGCACCTGAATCAATATATCAAGAATCTTTTTCATGACTGAGACACTCAGTGCCAATTCATCTTTGTTGTTGCATTCCTTGTTGTGCATAGCTTTCATTTTCTTTTGTTGAACTTGACTTTTCTAAGCTTCTAATTTTTAGTGTGTAATGCAGTACCCACAGCGTTCGACTCAACTGGCACGCGCTCCTGAAACTGTAGCAGTATTGCTCTGACTGTGTCTGTGGTTAACTTGGCTGTGTTTGCTTCCAACGCTACAACTACAAAGTCAAACTCAGGCATTAAATTTGGCAGCATCGCTGTGGCGATCTCTATGTCATCTACTTGCACTCCTACAGTAAATGTGCAAGGACTGAGACGCCCACTGTCAGCATCCGTAGACACCGAATATGCACCATGAAAACTTGTACCTGCCAAAGGGCTGGTGCAAGTTTCTCGATCCGAGTATGGCCTCAGTGGTTGAGCATCTCTGTAAGCAAATGCTGTCAGTGACACTCCCATTAAATACAACAACTCTGTGCATCTGTTTAGTCAGCCCCGTTAAGTTCCAGTCACTGTCCAGGTACACCCCTTACATTTCTGCTATTATGCATCTAAATTTGATATGTGACTATGGGCCTGATTCAGACCCGTTTGCTATCTGCGTACGCTTGCTGGATGCATATGCAAATTTGTCAAAGTGACGGCACGGGAAGTGATCGCTCGCCAAGGCATAAGCACGCCCACCATGTGTTAGCGAGCGGCCACTTTGTGTATGTGTATGCTCAATCACACAGGCAGAGCCAAGCCGCCCACCAGCAACAAGTCATCTCCAGGAAGTGTATTAAAACATTGGTACATCGAGCACCATCGGCGTGAACGCAGTGCTTGAGGTAGCTTTACCCTACCGCAAGCATTGCGAGGAAATCAGTCTAAAAAAAGGCAAGCGATGTGTACTATGACGCTGCCTGTTAATTATGCACGCCTCTAAAATGGCGTTGAAACACTCAGGCATGCCTGCGTTCGCATCTCCTACCCCCTGTTATTAGTGTCTTGCCCCTGTTACCACCCACAAACGGCCTCTCCTGTCACTAATTACCCTGGGCTGCCTTTGCTGGGTGAGCGAGAAGGATGCGATCGCAGTGTGTAGTTCGTGCACGAGCCGCTTGCGAACGCACAGCACGAGCGAGCGGCTCTGAATCAGGCCCTATGTATGAACAAAAAGCGGGAAGAATGTGCGGTTCGACTCAGACAAAAATCATTGCTCCACTGCATTCGACTCAGAATCAGGCCAGTAGGCTGCAATTCGTTCAAATGTGTGCAGCTGACACTATGCACTTCAACTAACTACAATGATTTTATGGTTGACCGGGAAGGCCTATTTGCATTATATTCGACCCAACCTCTGAAAAACAAGAAACGGCTTGTGGCAACACAAATCTATACAAATTAGTTTATTTGCAAGGCTTATATGTACATAAGAGAATGTTCGGTGTGCACTTGGCAAGATTTTATTGCCAGTATCAATCTTGATATAAGACAACCTCGGCCAAATACTTTAGATAGTTTTCATCACATAAATCCACTAAGTTATGTAAGATTCTCATTATGTGAAAAGCAACTGTGACTACAAAAGACTTTTTCTCTTTTCCTGGTAAAATTGTTCCTGGGCTTTGGCGCCATCATGTGCCTATGTCACATACAGCAGCCACACCATTTACACAATCCCTGTTGTAAACACTGGAACACACATTCTGTCTTCATAGGCCAAACTCAATTATTGAAGCCAACCTTTTGAATGACAGGACTGCGATTAACGAGTAATATTCAGAAAATGTGACTTCTCTCTTTCTCCTTTTGGAATATGCAGTCCTACCATCTAGACAGTACAATTATGTCTGGATTCTTTAAATAACCAGTCTTACCAAAAAAATAAAAATGCAGTTTAAATGAAAAACTTTGGTTTGCAAATGGGTAACTTAAATACAACAGCTCTGAAAATATGAGATATGGTAAGAACTTACCCTTGTTATCTCTATTTCTACGAAGTCCATAGGGTTCCACAGGATACCTTGGGGTATAGGTGTGACGTCAGTCGCAGGGCACCAAAGAGTTAAGCTTTCAGCCTCCCAGGATGCACTAGGTCCCCCTCCTATACCCCGCCCCCGAGCCAAAGCACCTCAGTTAGTTACCAAGCCATAGGCCGGAGGAGGAGAAGGAAGAGAGAGAACAAAGATCTGGACACATACAAGAATCACATTCTCACCAGAGGGAGACGGAAAACCGGTGACCAGAGCAAAGCCCATCTGCAGCACAGGTGCGACAGGGCAGGAGTCCTGTGGAACCCTATGGACTTCGTAGAAATAGAGATAACAAGGGTAAGTTCTTACCATATCTCATATTTTCTACTTCAGGGTCCATAGGGTATCCACAGGATACCTTGGGGATGTCCCAAAGCAGTATCCTTTAAGGGTGGGGACGCTCCTGTGCAGAAAGGAGAATCCGCTGCCCGAAGGAAGCATCCTGAGAGGCGAAGGTGTCAAACCTGTAATACCTCATGAAGATAAGCTTCAGAAATAGCCATACGGATCCAGGCTGCCAAAGTTTGCTTTGAAGCAGGCGAACCCTTTTTACGGAAGCCATAGAGGACAAACAAAGCGTCCGACTTCCTAAACGAAGAAGTGCGGTCAACATAAGTCCTTAAGGCCCGCACAACATCCAAAGAGGCCTCACCCACGGAAAGACCCGGTGAGTTAAAGGCCGGAACAACGATTTCCTCGTTAACATGAAACTGGGAAACAACTTTGGGAAGAAACTCGGGCCGAGTGCGGAGTACTGCCCTGTTCCCATGAAAAACCAAGAAAGGGGGTCTACAAGAAAGAGCCCCTAACTCAGAAACACGTCTGGCCGAAGCAATAGCCAGAAGGAAAACAGTCTTAGCTGTTAGCCATTTAAGATCCACTGATCCCAGTGGTTCAAACCACAGCCAAATCCCAAGGCGCCACAGGTGGAACAAAGGGCGGCTGAATGCGGACAACACCTTGCATAAAGGTGCGCACATCCGGGATTGTAGCAATCCTACGGTGAAACCAGACAGACAGGGCCGACACCTGTACCTTCAAAGAAGCAAGGCGAAGCCCATGATCTAGTCCCGCTTGCAGGAAGGCGAGAATCCGAGACAGACGAAACTCCCGCGGTGCATAACCTCTCGGTTGACACCACTGGAAGAACGTATGCCACACGCGATGGTATATCCTCGCGGAAGACGGTTTCCGAGCTCGCAACATGGTACGCACCACAGAGCTGGAAAACCCCCGGGACCTCAGCATGGCCGTCTCAACAGCCACGCCGTCAAAGACAGCCAAGTCAGGTCCGGGTGACGACAAGGACCCTGAGACAGGAGGTCCGGTCGTAGCGGCAACCGCAGAGGACTGTCCACGGACAGACCCTGAAGGTCTGAGAACCAGTGCCGTCTGGGCCACGCGGGAGCTATCAACAGGAGCGTCCCTCCTTCCTGTTTGAATTTCCGGATTACCCGTGGAAGAAGGGAGACCGGAGGGAACAGGTATGCGAACCGGAACGTCCACCGGACGGACAGAGCATCCACCAGAGACGCCCCTTCGTCTCTTGTGCGAGACCCGTACACCGGCAACTTGTTGTTGTGCCGGGTCGCCATGAGGTCGATCTCTGGAAGACACCATCTGTCCACCAGTAGTTGAAAAACGTCCGGGTGCAGGGACCATTCCCCCGGATGAACGTCCTGGCGACTTAGAAAGTCCGCCTCCCAATTGAGCACTCCCGGGATGAAGACCGCTGATATGGCCGGAAGATTGCGCTCCGCCCAAACCAGGATCCGAGACACCTCTACGAGAGCCGCCCGGCTTCGGGTTCCTCCTTGCCTGTTTATGTAGGCCACGGTGGTAGCGTTGTCCGACTGGACCTGTACCGGGTGACCCTGGAGAAACCGATGTGCCTGCTGGAGAGCATTGAAGACCGCACGGAGTTCCAAGATATTGATTGGAAGCTCCGCTTCTGTCGGCGTCCACCGGCCCTGGAACAGATGTGGACCCGAAACTGCTCCCCAGCCCCGAAGACTGGCGTCCGTTGTCAACAGGACCCAATTTGGAACCCAGAACGGACGTCCCTCGCTGAGGTGGGTCGTCTGTAACCACCAAGCAAGGGACAGGCGAACCTCCGGGGTGAACACAATCGTCTGGGACTTCAGAGACTGAGGCAGCCCGTTCCACTTTGACAGGATCAGGTGCTGCAGAGGTCTGGAGTGAAACTGGGCATATTCCACCATGTCGAACACCGACACCATGGAGCCCAGTAACCTCATCGCCGAGTGTAGAGACACCCGGCGGCTGTGCAGACAACTGCGCACCCTTGACTGTAAAGCAGAGATCTTTTCCTCCGTCACGAAGATCTTTTGCTGTCCCGAGTCCAATAAGGCTCCAAGATGCAGAATCCTCCAAGACGGGATTAGAGTGGACTTCTGCCAGTTGATTAGCCAGCCGTGCCGTTGCAGCAGGGAAATGGTCAGGTCCAAGTGGCGTAACAGGAGCCCTGGAGATCCCGCCACCAATAACAGGTCGTCCAAGTACGGCAACATGCGGACTCCCTGCAGCCGCAGAGAAGCCGCCATGACCGCCATCACCTTGGTGAAAACACGTGGTGCTGTCGCCAGGCCAAAAGGTAACGCCCGAAAGTGGAAGTGGTCGCTGCGGATTGCAAACCTGAGGAACTGTTGATGGCGCAAAAGAATATAGGGACATGCGGGTAAGCGTCCTGTATGTCCAATGACACCATGTAGTCCCCAGGTTCCAGCGCCAGAATGATGGACCGTAGGGTCTCCATCCGAAACTTCGGTACCCGCAAAGACTTGTTGAGTGCTTTGAGGTTGAGAATCGGACGATACGACCCATTGGGTTTCTGTACCAAAAAAAGATTTGAATAGAAACCCTGGCCCCTCTGGGAGAATGGAACAGGCACTATAACTCCAGCCTGGAGCATAGTGTGCAATACCTTCCGCAGCTCCGTAGCCTTGTTCCGGTCTGATGGTAGACCCGTGGTGAAGAATCGAGCCGGGGGTCTGTGCCGGAAGGAGAGGGCGTACCCGTGGGAGACCACCTCCAGAACCCAAGTGTCTGTCGTAGTGACCGACAAACACTGGGCGAACTGCAGCAGGCGGCCTCCCACCCTGGGATCCCCCAAAGGGAGGCCCGGACCGTCAGGCCGCAGGCTTGTCATATGGCTTGGGGGCCGGACGTCTGGTACTCCATGCCTGCTTCCGGGGCTTGACCGATTTCCTAGGGCCAGCCTGACGAGGAAACGACTGTGGTTTGGGCCTGCCCTGGGCCCTAGATGACCGAAAGGACGATGGTCCAGAACCAGAAGGAGCAGCGGCCGACGGGAGACAAGCTGATTTGGCTGCCGCCAGCGTGGCCACAATCTTATCCAGATCCGGACCGAAGAGAACTTCTCCGGTAAACGGCAACGCTTCCAGACCCTTCTTGGAATCTGCGTCCGCCTTCCAGGATCGCAGCCACAAGGTGCGACGAGCGGCTACCGCTGCTGAAGAAATTCTAGACACCAGAGTACTAATGTCTAGAGCCGCCTCGTTGATATAAGTGGCCGAATCACGGAGATTGCCAATCAACTCCGCCTGTTCGGCCGGACAGTCGGAATCAAAAGAAGCCTCTAATGAATCCGCCCAGCGCTCCATCGCTCTGGCAACCCAGCAAATGGCCATAGCCGGCCGTGCTGCCCCCCCCCCGCAAGGGAATAAGCGGACTTCAGGCAGATTTCCACCTTGCGGTCCGTAGCATCCTTAAAGGAGGACATGGATGGCATCGGCAATGTGGCACTACGGACAAGACGGGTCACGTGAGAATCCACCTGTGGAGGGGATTCCCACTTAGCAAAATAATTATCCGCGAACGGATAAGCCACCGCCAGGCGTCGCTGTGGCTGGTATCTTTTGCCAGGCTGTTTCCACGCCTCCTCTAAATGGTCCACCAACTGACCCGAAAAAGGAAAGACTGTGGCATCGCCCTTCACGTCTTTGAAAAAGGCATACTTAGACTTAGCCGCTGGGGGAACTTCGTCCTCAATCACCAAGGCTGTGCGGACCGCCCGAATAAGTCCAGGAATATATACTTTGGACTTAGCATCAGCGTCCTTAGTATGGAGAGGTTCCTGATCGTAAGGATCCAGAATCTCCCCATCATCAGACGTCCCTTCGTCATCCTCATAAGGAGCGGACAGAGACGCCACCGGCCGTTTATGAGGCCGCATCACAGACTCCCCTTGCAACACATCCGACAAGTGCTGTACAGAACTCGTCAGGGAGTTAACCCACGCTGGCTCCTGAGAAACCGGGAGCGGGGAAATAGGGAGACTGTGGGGTACCACCAATTGTCGTGGGAAACCCTGCATGGGTGACGACACCACAGACTGCTGGGACAAACCCATCGGAGTAAACGCGGGCTGCGGAGCTAACTGGCCCACTAAAGCTGTTAGCGCCTGAGCGAAACAAGCCCAGGGCGGCTCCTGTACCGGTGCTGTAACCGTAAGAGGCCGCGTCATGTACAAACACTGCCGGCAAAGGCCCTCCGCGCTACCCTCCCCCTCCGCTAACGGTACTTTACACGTGGTACACTGTAGCCGGAGGGGAAAATCACTTTCAGACATGATGGCACCACGTATGTGACCCCTCTCACCAATTATATATTAAATAGGCGAGAGACCACCCTGCAGCACCGCACCGCAAGGGCTTAGCAGAAAGAACAGGGACAGTAATAAAGCTGACAGTCTTGAGAAGAAAAGTTACAGGCAGCAGCGCTAGCACAGTCACATACAATGCAAAGAAAATCAATTCCTGCACTAACAGCGCTGATCACTCAACTACACAGACACAGGGCCTGGTAGGACACAGCGCTGCATACACAGACCTGACCACAGCGGAGGAGAGGTATGCGGGGGGACCCAGACCACGATGCTTCCAATGCAGGCTTCCAGCAGCGTTCACAATGCTTCTGAAAAGATGGCCACCGAGGAGCAGAGAGAAGGCTGGCCTGGGGGAGGAGCGCTGACACAGGGCCAGTCAGCACAGTGCAGAGAGGGCTGTGTGCAGCGGGGGAGGCGCCGGCTGTGAGACAGGGAAGGCGCGCTCCCCTGGCATGCATTTAACCCCTGGGACGCCGCAGCGCTACCGCTCTGCTGCGGTCCACTGTCCCAGGGGGTAGTGGAAGCGCAGGTTGGTCGCCTGGCTCCACGCTGCAGCCAGTCCCCAGGGAGCCCCCTGCCTGGGGACTTAGGACCATGTGATCAGCGGGGACCCACCGCGGGACCCCGCTGCTTACGTCTGTCCCCCTTGAATCCGGCCATGGTCCGGAACATCTGGGGTCACCGCTAGCTGTGACCCCAGATGCCCACCAGCATCCCCGGATCAGTACCGGCGTTCTGGTACCGGCGGGGTGTAGGGAAGACAGCATGGACGTCAAGACTGACTGTCCATGCTGTTCATCCAGATGTGCAGCCACAGCTGCATGAAGAAAAAGCTTCACTCCAACAGGTGCACCCGACTCCGGCCGGGCACCAAACTAAACTGAGGTGCCTTGGCTCGGGGGCGGGGTATAGGAGGGGGACCTAGTGCATCCTGGGAGGCTGAAAGCTTAACTCTTTGGTGCCCTGCGACTGACGTCACACCTATACCCCAAGGTATCCTGTGGATACCCTATGGACCCTGAAGTAGAAAATTGGAAGGTGACAAAGTTAACTGAAAAGCGTGTTATACTCAGTATACAAACCTACAAAGCAACTATTATGTTTAGAGCCCATGGGGTGAAAAGGTCTGCTCTAGATTTAGGGGAACGCCACTAATGACTGGAATGGAATTAAAGAATCAGACGGGAAGACTAAAATAGCTGGGAACATAAATACTTTCTCAATGCTGTGGTTCTAAGCCATAAATGCTTTGATGAAAACTCCTTTTAGAACCAGTATTTCTTTTTGTGGCTTATTAGTATAAAAACCAACATGCAACTAATATACGCAAGTAACTAACATGATTTACACTGACAGCAGAAGGACCGTGGAAACCATGATGTCAGGGTCCCTCGGCCTAGTGACCTAATGATTTTTAGCAAATAAATACCCTCTATCTAGTGCCAGCCACTGTTGGATCCCAGATTGTGACTTAGCGCAGGGTATGAGGAGTTATCATTATCATGTGAAGAGATAATAGAATGGGAATCAATATGGGGGTGGGCATAGAGCGGAGATGGGGGAAATATGTAAATAGATCTGGTTATTAAGGGTCACCATATACAGATGAAGTGTGTTTATTGGCAGTGACATGCTGATCTAGTACTGGTCCCATCAATCACATCTCTTGCCTAGAATTACAGGTGTGTGGTAGAATAATGGGGTGGGCTGGGCTCATACATCGCAGGAAGTTCCGGACTGCACAGCTTATGATAAACACTTGTGCTCCATCTGTACTCATAGCCTGCATATAATACACATACAAGTAACACGTACATGAGACCTGTCCCAATAAAGCCTACAGACTCGTAATGTATATTCTGGGACATATTCCTAGATGTGGGGGATTAAACGCAGCTGTAATACAATATGTAACAAATGTCCAGCAACTTGCACTCACAAGCAGGGACTGGATAGAGGTAACGTAAAACACTAATGTTGCATACACACGCTCAGATTTTTCTCCAGATCTGAACGATAACGATTTCAAAAATCGTTCAATCGTTCATATATGAAGGAAAATCTGACATATCTGACATGTTTGAACGATAAACGTTCCCAATGGTCAGATAGCGATATCTGACATCTGATGTGTTTGCAGTCAGACTTGGACAATTCCATTCATTTTAATGCAGTCAGAAATCGTTCATCTGACAAATCTGACCGTGTGTATGTACCATAACTCTTCAGATTTCTCACAAAAAGGGAGCGTCGGACAAATGCCACCTTATTGCCAGCAGTGTGTCTTACTACAATTCTTCATGTACATAACTGCACTGTACTGTGCATAGGTGGCAAATACCAGACAACAAGTTTGTAAGATCAGGCACAGGCATCAGAGCAAAACACATTCTGATTAAATAAACCCCATTTCAAAGCACAACGGAATATGCTGGTGCTATATAAATTATCGTGTACACATTTTGCATTCAGAAACACACAGGTCACAGAGCTTAACTTCTGCTAAAGAAAATATTCTTGGCTTTCTCTATAAATGGGGATATAACAAAGGTTTGGAATGGCAATCTAATCCATGCTATAAAGCAGCAGCTATGTTAATCCCATTAGTACAGCAATCCCTCACTTGCAGAACTTGTTCAGTTACTTTGTTAAATTGGAACAATGCTGCCATCTGGTGGCTACACATAATAAAATAAAAATGTCTTAAAGCATTTACAATTTTTTTTTAAAAAGGGTGTTTTTACACCCTTTTCACATTATCTTAGTATCACATGAATGTATTAAGGGTCAATTGGAATAGTTTTTGTGACTACTCCAATTCGCATATTTTTAGTATGCAGATAGCATTTCCCATACTTGTCATTGGAAATGCGATCTGCCTGAGATTTACTTAAAACCAATTATAAAAACATACCGGGGAAAGCCCTGTGATAATAACGCCATCATAAATTATCAGGGCTTTCCCCTGGTTCCTTCCTGACAGGCAGAGCAGAGCCAGGAGCCGGTCCTAGTGATCAGAGTTGTGGTCTCCTCTAATCTCAGCTGATGACTGCGGGCAGCTGAGATGCAGTAAAGTGCCGGCCGGTCAGAGGAGACCACCCCTGGTGCAGGCAAGTGTGAACCAGGGGCAGGGGCAGGGGCTCTAAGGCAACAGCCACAGGGGTAGGGGGGATGCAGTGGCGGAGCAGCGAAGGGGAACCAGCAAGGGTGACAGTGGATACCTTCTCCCTGTATTTTCTCGGAATAATACAGTGAGTAGTGTGCAGAGGGGATTCACAGGGACAGAGCTTTATCGCAAGAATTCTCTCTGCTATGGATTTTTTTATACATTCCCAACGTAGGATTCAGGGGGAAGGGGCAGCCAGGCACGTGCCCCCCCTATCGTTTAGGAGATATTTTTTCACCTATAATTGTAGTATTGTAGCTGCACGACCGCCACCAGGATAAGGCTGCGGCTGCCAGCCCTCCCTGGGCCATGCATCTACTGATTGTGATGTGCGCGGTGAACCCACCGGCGTCGTGCAATAAAGTGCTTTGTTATTGTTTTTTACAAACCTGGCGCGCTTGACATCACACCACGCCGGCGCCACTGTAGATATTGGGGACTCAAAGGAGCCGCGAACAGCAACAAGGTAAGTGTGGGGGGTGCTGCTGGGGCTGGCTCAGGCGACATAAAAAGGGTGCCCACTGGGGCTGGCTCTGCGTACATAGAAGGGGTGCTGCTGGGGACATAGAAGGGGTGCTGCTGAGGCTGGCTCTGTGGACACAGAAGGAGTGGTGATGGGGCTGGCTCTGGACACAGGAGTGGTGATGGGGTGGCTCTGGACACAGAAGGGGTGCTGCTGGGGCTGGCACTGCAGACATAGAATGGGGCTTCTGGGGACATAGAAGGGGTGCTGCTGGGACTGGCTCTGTGGACATAGAAGGGGTGCTGCTGGGATTGGCTCTGTGGACATAGAAGGATGCTGCTGGGGACATAGAAGGGGTGCTGCTGGGACTGGCTCTGTGGACACAGAAGGGATGCCGCTGGGCTAGCTCTGTGGACATAGAAAGGGGCTGCTGGGGACATAGAAGGGGTGCTGCTTGGGACAACGCGGGCTGCTGGGGCTGGCTCTGGACAGAGAAGGGGGACTGCTGGGGACATAGAAGGGGACTGCTGGGGACACAGAACGGGGACTGCAGGGACTGGCGACATAGAAGGGGACCTGGCTGGAGTCACAGAAGGGGGGCTGGTTGGGGACACAGAAGGGGGGCTGGTGGGACTGGACACATGTGTAGAGTTCCCACTAGGCTGTTTCAGCGGAGCACCCTGCCCTCCAGTCTGGCGCCCCGCTGAAACAGCCTGCGGGTTCCATCCTCCACCCGCGGGCTGCACAGTGTCCCGCCGGTGGGGAAAACGGCGGCGCTTGGGGGCTGCCCGGCATGTCCGTAAGTGCCGGGCATGCCCCCAAGAGTGACGAAAAGGGGATGAGTCATAAAGACATGCCCCCTTTTCATTGGCCACACCCCCTTTTTGGGCAAGCGCAGATGTGCCCTTGCTCTAGGTCTGGCGCCCTGCCTGCTGCCGGACCTAGAGTGAACACTACATAAGGGGGGCTGGCTGGGGACAAAGAGGGTCTGGTTGGAGAGACATCAGGGCAGGCTGCTGCGGGCGATACTGCAGAGGCGTTAGTTTGAAGGTAAGCAATTTGCTGGTGCTGCCTGTGGCGAGGAATGCTGTGAGGTGTGTAATGTACTGTGATGTGAATATTGAAAGGGGGGGTGTGAGTTGAACAGTGAAGTGTTAGGGTGCTGTGATGTTGTGAATAATGAAGGAAGGTGTGGGGGGTGCTGTGAAATGATAAAGGGGGAAGAGTGCATTGAAGTGGGGAAAGTGCTGTAACAGGAGAACATTGAAGGGTGCTGTGCCCAGACCTGCCTACAGACACACTCGCCACATCATCTGTCCCTGCACACTTACCGTCACCTACCAGACCTGTCCCTGCACACTCACCCTGTCACCTACCAGACCTGTCCCTGCACACTCACCCTGTCACCTACCAGACCTGTCCCTGCAAACTTACCCTGTCATCCACCAGACCTGTCCATGCACATTCATCCTGTCACCAACCAGACCTGTCCCTGCACACTCGCCTTGTCACCTACCAGACCTGTCCTGCACCCTCGCCTTGTCACCTACCAGACCTGTCCCTGCACACTCACCCTGTCATCCACCAGACCTGTCCCTGCACACTCACCCTGTCACCTACCAGACATGTCCCTGCACACTCACCCTGTCACCTACCAGACCTGTCCCCGCACACTCACCCTGTTACCTACCAGACCTGTCCCCGCACACTCACCCTGTCATCCACCAGACCTGTCCCTGCACGCTCACCGTCATCCACCAGACCTGTCCCTGCACACTCACCCTGTCATCCACCAGACCTGTCCCTGCACACTCGCCTTGTCACCTACCAGACCTGTCCCTGCACACTCACCCTGTCATCCACCAGACCTGTCCCTGCACACTCACCCTGTCATCCACCAGACCTGTCCCTGCACACTCACCCTTTCATCCACCAGACCTGTCCCTGCACACTCACCCTGTCATCCACCAGACCTGTGCCTGCACACTCACCCTGTCATCCACCAGACCTGACCCTGCACACTCACCCCGTCACCTACAAGACCTGTCCCCGCACACTCACCCTGTCATCCACCAGACCTGTCCCCGCACACTCACCCGGTCATCCACCAAACCTGTGCCCAAAGACTCTCACCCTGTCACCTACCAGACCTGTGCTCAAAGACTCTCTCAACCTGCCAAACACCAGACATGTGATACAGCTTCAGAGAAAAGGAAAAAAAAGTGTTGTTCTCTATGCAGTGCAGAAAAAGTAGGCAAATATAAAACTTAGCTTTTAATAATATTCTGATAGTCAAAAAGCAGTGAAATAATTAAGAATAATTCCCACTGCTTCTGCTACTGAGAGGATAGGGCAGTCGTCTGTGAGTGGGCTGGGGTGTATTATTTTTTTTCTGTGGGGACCAATGTGTGTTTTTATTCCTGTGGGGCCAACTTTTTTTTTCCTACGAGGAAAATGTTTTATTTTTTTTCCCATGAGGGGCAAAATGTTTTTTTTTTTACCCTGAGAGCGCCAATGTGTGTGTTTTTTAATATTAAAAATAGTAAAAGTATTAATTATGGTTATAGTTGGATGGGGGCACTCAAAAATGTCTCACACAGGCTGTTAGTGAGTGGGGAGTGCAGTGCGGTGGACATTGGATGGGCCGAGGGGTGCTGTGAGGTGTTTGTTAAAAGGGCAGGATGGTGCTGTGTGGTGGGGCAGGGAGTGCTGTGAGGTGGCGGTGAAGAGGACAGTGCTGTGTGGTGGGGAAGGGGTAGTGAAGGGGGGAGTAATGTGTGGTGGACAATGAAAGGGACAGTGAGTGCTCTCAGGTGGACAGTGGGTGCTGTTAGAGGGGCAGTGAGGGAATCAATGAGTGAGCTGTGAAGGGATCAGTGTTATATGGATGGAACTGACAGTGGGCGGGATGCATCAATGAGAAAAATGAGGTCAAACCCCGAAAATGCGGGTTTGACCACATTTCTCATATGCACCAAGCCGACTGGTTGCGGTGGGTAACGCCATCTTCCTGATGGCGTTACCCATAGAAGCCTATGGGTTTCCATCGGAAGTGAGCTGAGTGAAGGATCCAATCAGTTCCGTAATCTGGACCAGTTCCTGGTCTTTGGATTCCATCCCTCCAACCAGTGCTATCTTGGCTCAGGTATAGGTATTTCATAAATGAGCAGAGGTCTTATCCAAGCCCGTAGCTTCATTCCTGCTTCAGCTAGACCCAAGGGTCCCAGATGTGGATCAACAAATTCAGTGACAGTATTCTTCTACTATCTCAACACCTAAACTACTATTTGAACCTTAATGAAATGGTGTATTGCACAGATTTAATTAATCTAAAGTTCAAATTGTATTCTAGATAGAATGTATGTAAAATATACACGTTCCAATAACAAGGGAGCCAGAGTAGGCGCCTGAGTCGGATAGTAGTAAAATATGAGTCAGAGTCGAAGGCTTTGCATACAAACTCCACAGTACTGCGGTTTTCGCCCCATTTAATTTACTCTATAGAGCTATAATTTTGTGGAAAATATTGACAACGATATAGATTATGACACAATGTATCACAGTTCATACTGTCCATGGTATGGGTGTGTTACGTTCTTTACTTAAGCTCTCCCCCAACTCCAGTTTGATATGTGGAGTGGGGTTGAAATTATGACACTTTCTGATCCGTGTTCACTTGTTAGCTTGAAACAGGGGCATTAATAGGTCAATATCCGTGAGTGTACTAAAAAACAAGAGATATGGTAAGAACTTACCTTTGTTATCTCTGTTTCTACGAAGTCCATAGGGTCCACAGGGGGTATAGCTGGATCCTGGATCCTCGGGCACCACGGAGTTAAAGCTTTCAGCTGCTCCCAGGATGCACTTGGGTCCAACCTCCCCTATACCCCGCCCCCGAGCCACAGGCACCTCAGTTGGTAAGCAGCCCAGGCCGGAGGAGGAGACGAAACAGAGAGAAGGAAGACTGGAACACACAAGAACCATACTCACAGAAATGGGAGACGGAAAACCGGTGACCAGTCACAGAGCCCATATGAAGCCAGGTGCGTCAGGGCGGGTGCCCTGTGGACCCTATGGACTTCGTAGAAACAGAGATAACAAAGGTAAGTTCTTACCATATCTCTTGTTTTCTACTTCAGGGTCCATAGGGGTCCACAGGGTGACCTTCGGGATGTCCCAAAGCAGTCCAACTAAGGGCGGGGACGCTCCTGTGCTGATAGGAGAACCCGGCGCCCAAAGGATGCATCCTGAGAGGCAAAGGTGTCAAACGCATAGAACCTCAAAAAGGTCTGAATGGAAGACCAGGTGGCCGCCTTACATAGCTGAACAGCAGAGGCGCCACGGCTAGCAGCCCAAGAAGGGCCCACAGACCGAGTGGAATGAGCCTTAACAGATGCTGGAACAGGTAAACCCTCCTGCATATAAGCCTCAATAATAACAGAACGAAGCCAACGGGCTAGAGTCTGTTTGTTGGCAGGCCAACCCCTCTTGTGAAAACCAAAGAGGATAAACAAAGAATCCGACTTCCTCACAGAACTAGTCCGGTCCACATAAACCTGGAGTGCACGGACAACGTCTAAGGAAGCCTCCCCAGCCGAAAGATCAGGCGACTGAAAGGCTGGTACAACAATTTCCTGATTAATGTGGAACCTGGAAACCACCTTAGGCAGGAACTCAGGACGAGTGCGAAGCACCGCTCTTTCCTGATGAAAAATCAGAAAAGGGGGACGACAAGAAAGCGCCCCCAAATCTGAAACCCTCCTGGCAAAAGCAATTGCCAAGAGGAAAACAGTTTTAAAAGTTAGCCACTTGAGCTCCACTGACTCCAAGGGCTCAAAAGGCGGACCCTGTAAGGCCCGAAGAACCACCGCCAAATCCCACGGGGCCACAGGTGGCACAAAGGGAGGCTGGATTCTCAAAACACCCTGGAAAAAGGTGTGTACGTCCGGCATAGCAGCAATCCTGCGCTGGAACCACACCGACAGAGCAGACACGTGCACCTTCAGCGAGGAAAGACGTAATCCTAAGTCCAAACCCGACTGAAGGAAAGCCAGAATACGCGAAACCCGGAACACCTGGGGATCATAGATTCTGGCCTCGCACCACTGAAAGAAAGTGTGCCACACTCTGTGATAGATCCTCGCGGAAGCAGGCTTGCGCGCCCTCAGCATGGTGGTAATAACGGAGCTAGAAAAGCCCCGAGACCTCAGGACGGCTGTCTCAAGAGCCACGCCGTCAAAGATAGTCGACCCAGATCTGGGTGAAGACAGGGCCCCTGAGACAACAGGTCCCGCCGTTGAGGTAGGAGGTACGGAGCGTCGATGGACAGGCTCCGCAGATCGGAGTACCACGGCCTTCTGGGCCACCAGGATCAGTGTGCCTCCGTCCTGTTTGAACTGGCGCAGGACCCGAGGCAGCAGATATATCGGAGGGAACAAGTAAGCCAGTTGAAACAGCCATTTCACCGACAGCGCGTCTATCAGACTTGCGCCTGCGTCCCTTGTCCTTGACCCGTACACAGGCAGCTTGTGATTGTGACAGGACGCCATCAGGTCCAGCTCTGGCAGCCCCCACTTGTCCACGAGTAGTTGGAATACCTCTGGATGAAGCGACCATTCCCCGGGATGCACGTCGTAATGGCTGAGGAAGTCTGCCTCCCAATTGAGGACTCCTGGGATGAAAACTGCCGAGAGAGCTGGAAGATAGCGCTCCGCCCAAGCCAGGACGCGGGACACCTCCGACATCGCAGCTCGACTGCGAGTCCCTCCCTGGTGATTGATGTACGCCACCGTGGTGGCGTTGTCTGACTGCACCTGAACGGCCCTTCCGTAAAGAGCGGTGCCGGACAACTGCAGGGCTCTGTATACTGCCCGCAGTTCCAGGATGTTGATGGGAAGAATCGCTTCCTCCGCCGACCAACGACCCTGAAGTGACAAGGAGCCTGTCACCGCCCCCCAACCCCGGAGACTGGCATCTGTCGTGAGCAGAACCCATTCCGGGATCCAAAAGGGGCGCCCCTCTAGGAGATGAGCCGTCTGCAGCCACCAGGCTAGGGACAGACGCACTTCCGAGGACAACACCAGCATCTGAGAGCGGATCCTGTGTGGCAATCCATTCCATTCCGAAAGAATCAGCCCTGCAGGGGCCTGGAATGGAACTGAGCAAACTCCACCATGTCGAATGCCGACACCATGAACCCCAAAACTCTCATCGCTGAGTGCACCGACACTCTGCCACTGCTCAGACAACTGTGAATCCGCAGCTGTAAGGAGGAGACCTTCTCTGGAGTCAGAAAATCCGTTGCTGACGAGAGTCCAGCAGGGCCCCCAAATGAACCATCCGCTGTGATGGGATGAGGGAGGACTTCTTCCAGTTGATCAACCAGCCGTGCGCCTGTAGACAAGCGACCGTCAGGTGGAGATGCTGGATCAGTACCTCCGGGGAGCTTGCCAGCAAGAGGAGGTCGTCTAGATACGGTAGCAACCGTATTCCCTGGCTCCGAAGATGAGCCGCCATGACCGCCATCACCTTGGTAAATACCCTTGGTGCCGTGGAGAGACCAAAGGGTAGAGCCCTGAATTGGTAGTGGTTGTGGAGAATAGCAAACCGCAGAAACCGTTGGTGCGATGTTGCTATAGGCACATGGAGGTAGGCGTCCTGGATATCCAGGGAGACCATATAGTCCCCTGGTTCCATCGCCAGAATGATGGAACGCAAAGTTTCCATCCTGAATTTGGGAACCCTGAGAAACCTGTTCAGGGACTTCAAATTGAGGATGGGGCGATGAGAGCCATTGGGTTTCTGCACCAGAAACAGCGTAGAGTAATACCCCATCCCACGTTGAGACTGTGGCACGGGTATAATGACCCCCGCCGTCAGCAAGGCCTCTATGGCTTCCTGAACCTGCAAGGCCTTGGTTTTGTCCTGAGAAGGACTTGTGCAAAAAAAACTGGCCAGGCGGCCTGTGCCGAAAAGACAGGGCGTATCCCTGGGAGACCACTTCTCGCACCCAGGCATCGTTGGTGGTATTGTGCCAGCACTGGGCGAATTGAAGAAGTCGGCCTCCCACTCTGGGGTCCCCCAGAGGGAGGCCCGTCCCATCACGCAGAAGGCTTATCTTCTTGCTTGGAAGAAGGGCGCCTAGCACTCCAGGCTTGCTTCTTTGGCTTTGAAGCGGTCTTGGGTGCGGACTGCCTCGGGAAGGACTGACCCTTTGCCTTGCCCTGAACCCGAAAGGAACGAAAGGCCGAGCTCCGGACCTTAGCAGGTGTAGTTGCTGAAGGGAGGAAGGCTGACTTGGATTTCGCCAGGGTATCTACTATTTTGTCCAGGTCCGGACCAAATAGTAATTCTCCATTAAAAGGTAAGGCCTCCAAGCCTTTCTTTGAATCCGCGTCTGCTCTCCAAGACCGCAACCACAAGGATCTACGAGCAGACACTGCTGCCGCCGAAACCCTAGAGGTCAACAGGCTAGCATCCGAAGATGCTTCTCCAATGTAGGAGGCGGCATCTCTCATCTGTCCTAACAACGCCCTCTGGACGTCCGGAGCTTCATCCGTAAACGTGTCCTCCAAGGCGTTGGCCCACCCCTCAATGGCCTTGGCCACCCAGGAGATGGCCATGGACGGCCGGGCTACAGCCCCTGAGAGAGAATAAATAGACTTTAGACAAGTCTCCACCTTCCTGTCCATAGGATCTTTCAGCGAGGATATAGACGGCAATGGCAAAGTAGCACTCCTGATGAGGCGTGTTACATGGGAATCGACTGCAGGCGGAGTTTCCCATTTCTTACAATGCGCTTCCGGGAATGGATAATTGGACGCCAAGCGTTTCTGTGGCAGATAACGCTTACTGGGTGTCTGCCAGGCCACTGCCATGTGATCAGTCAACTAATCAGACAAGGGAAACGCTGCAGAAGTAACCTTAGCTTTTTTAAAACTAGGATACCTCGACTTGGGAGCGGGTGCCTCATCCTCAATCAGAAGAATGGCCCGCACCGCCTTAACCAGAGCCCGCACATTGATGGAAGACTTAGTGTCTACCTCCTGGACTGAGGCATCTGAGGCTGAGTCATCCTGCACCTCACCATCATCCGAGGACCCCTCAGAATCCGAAAGATGCGCAGCCTGCGCCATGACTGAGCGTATAGACGCCCTGGAGGGCACGTCACTGCGCAACATCGACTGAAAAGCCGAAGATGCTGCCGCCAAATCTTGGACAGTGTGGGAAAGCGCATCCACCCAGGGTGGAGGAGCTGCCACAGGAGCCTGAAACGGCACCACAGCCTGCTGTGCCACAGGGGTGGACTGAATATACATTGGCAACCCCGCATAGGGACCAACAGGCTGAGACCCCGGGGGAGTCTGCAATAATTGTGGGACACCCGGGGAATGGGGGATGGCAGGCAGGGGCAACGCCCTAGTAGGGGCGGCAGTCGGGACCGACAGACAGTCCGCAATGGACACCAGCACCTGGGAAAACATTGCCCATGGTGGCTCCTGCGACATGGGAGGTTTAGACATACCAGGGAGCGCCTGGCACCGTCCGCACAGGTCGTCCTGTGACAAATCCTCCCTATCCACTCCTGCAGAACAGCGCCTGCAGGAGAACAATACCGGAGCCCTAGACCGGGGGCATGGGACTGCATTTACAAGGAACCCGCGCACCGCCGCTAATCAGCGGTGCGCGGCTTACCTTAATCTCCCCGGCGTCTTCCGCCAGCAGTCCCTGGGGAAGCCAGAGTCTGGCTAGTACAGACTCTGGCTTCCCCCGCCGCGATCCCCAGTTCAGTGCTGGCGTCGCGGCGCCAGCAGGGAGAAGGAGCGGCAGCGTGGGCGTCTGTACAGACAGCCCATCGCTGCCGCTCTGGAGAAAAAAACTACAGTAAAAAAAAATTTAACTAAGTTAAAAAATAAAAAGCTTTAGGGGCCTGCTCCTGCAGCCCCCCCCCCGCAGGGTGACCCGACTTCGGCCAGGCACCATCTTAAACTGAGGTGCCTGTGGCTCGGGGGAGGGGTATAGGGGAGGTTGGACCCAAGTGCATCCTGGGAGCAGCTGAAAGCTTTAACTCCGTGGTGCCCGAGGATCCAGGATCAAGCTATACCCCAAGGTCACCCTGTAGACCCCTATGGACCCTGAAGTAGAAATGCATAGTGTATTCTGTATAGCGTTATGTTATCGCTGTAATGTAATGTGTATGTGCAGTAGCACTCACCTAGTATAGGCAGAAATTACAGCTCACTTATGTCTGCCGGTGGATGGCAACAACGTGATGACTCTTCATATTGGTCTCTGACACTTCTCCTGGATGTGGGCCTCACATGACCGAAAGAAAGGCTATAAGTGCACATAATAGTGGGCATGGTTTCCAAAAGACACTCGCCTATTCAGCAGATCAAATGAGCATTGGACTTTCGTTTAGAAAAACAATGTCTGTCAGTTTAGATTAGTGTTTATACTAGGTTAATGCAATTGAAGGTACACATTACAGAAGTGGTTCTCAAACTCTGGGCCTGATTCAGAGCCGGATGCTCTGAACGAGCGCCCGCTCTGAATCAGGGCGTTTTGGTTTTTTTTCCCGTCCGGCCTTTTGGACGCTCGCATAGCTGTGGGTTACCACCCACAGCTTATGCGAGCGTCCATGATGATGGTCGCGATGGTCAAGACCATCGCGACCATCGGGCTTGCAACGAGACCTTTGCGGTAGGGTCTCGGTGACCGCAAGCCCTGGAGTGATTTTGGCTCTATCAGAGCCAAAATCACTCCCACTGACATCACTAGTGATGTCAGTGGTGCCGGACCCAGACAGTAGGCGTTCCCATGGGAACGCCTCCGTCTGGGCAGCCACGCCCCCGGCACGCCCACCAAAGGGGGCGTGCTGTCACTCACCATCGACAGCACGCCCCCTTTGGTGCGAGACCCATAACGACAGCTACCCCGTCGTTATTCGGGTCTCGCGCATGCGCACGACTGAGGCGCCTCCGTCGTGCGCATGCGCATTTGGGCACCATCGACCCGCTTGTGAGCGTACAGCGCTCGCGAGCGGGTCTGAATGAGACCCTCTGTCCTCAGAACCCCCACAGAGTTCACGTTTTCCAGGTCACCCAGCAGGAGCACAGGTGTAATCATTACTCACTGACACATTTTAAAAGATTCACAGTTGGAAATAATTATTTCACTTGCGATTCTGTGAAACCTGGAAATCATGCACTGTTTGGTGTCCTGAGGTGAATGTACTAAGGAAAACCTGTCATCCTCCTCCCCTGCAAAGCAGAACAGGGGTACAGAGCGTTCCTACAGAACAAAGGGATGTGTGTGTATAGCACTATCCTAGGACTAAGCGACAGAGTATAGCTATAGAGACAGAATGATGAGATATAATGTACAATTGTAACCTCAGCTGGATCCAACAAGGACAGTTATAGAGGGTAAATCGCTGGCCAACATTATGTAGAAGACAGTCAGGAGATTCTGATGTGCATGAGATACAGCAGGAACTGCAGCCTTTGGTTATATCCCTGCTGTACACATTTATATAACATAAAGCTCTGTAACCTTTCCAGAAGAAAAAAAAAAAGTCCACTGTCATTATCTATTAAACATATTTAATTTTTTTCCAAAACACAATGCCATTTTAAAACAGTATTTATAAATGATCTTATAGTATAGATTGTGAATTTCACCAATTTAGTCACATGATGCCCAAAATAAGTCAGGTGAACTTCCTGTGTCCATAGTGCTTTAAAAGGACTGTTAAAAAATAAATATTTAAATATAAAAAGGTTTAGTGTAGCTCGTTACAAATGCAACAACATCATATAACACACATGAAATGTAGGCATCATACAATCCTAGCTGGGCAGTTTTGTCAGTCTTTTGCTTTTAAAAAGTAAAAGACTTCTGTCCCAACCTGTGTTTCCAAAAGAGTGAATGAGCTCAGTGCTGCCATCTCTGGTCAGAATGTCAGTTATTTGTTCAGTCATGTCCCCCTGGATGGAAAGAGTGTGGAAGTGATCAAAGTCCTGTCTTCCCAGCTTGCGCAGGCGGCGGGCTGCTGATCGATAACACTTCCATGGCTGTGGCTCCACCAGAAGATAGTCACACAACATTGTTAGTCGACTAAGAAATTTCACCAGTCCGTGGTCACCGTGATTTAGGTGGATCCACATGGTTATGGACATACAGAATCCAATATGAAAGGTGGACCGGCTAAACCTACCCAAGAACTTGTGGAAGACACCTGGCGATGAGGCATCCATGATGTCCACAGAAGTGAAAGTGATGGAATTGGGGCAGGGGTTCGAGGCTTGGGCTCTGGTGATCAGATCAGGGTCAATGTCACAGCACAGGAAACGGACTTCTTCCCACACCTGTGAACATCCCACTGGCTGCACGAGATGGTTATACAATCCCACACTCAATTCCTGTAAGACACCAAACAATGACATTTACCACACAACCTGTGGTACAGAAGTGATATTTCAGCAATAAACTTGGATATTAAGAGCAGCAAAGAAAAATATTTGGCACAAATGAAAAAGCATTATTGGGGGGAGATTCAATTGATATGCTTGAATTTAGCTCCCAGACCAAGCGTCCGGGATGTATTCAATTACTTCCCGTGATGGCCACTTTTCCTGTGGAAATGCTAGGGATTAGCTGCATTAGGCTACAAGTTCCATGACCAAGTGGTGTGCCCAATGCTAGCGACTAGCTCCAAAGTCCTACTTCACCTCAGGAGATCACCTCAGGAGGGTGCAAACAGAAATCCGCAATAAGTGCATTCTCAGGGCTAGTCACAGGAAGTAACTGAATAAATTCCCACAAAGATTGAATCACCCACCCGGGCTCACATCGGCTCACAAAGGCCCGTCCCATACACAAAGAGGAGCAAGCCATTTGTTAGCGTAACCAATATTAATGAGAATGCAGCCAGACAATTAACTGTCGAACTGAAAGTCTGAAGTTCAGTCCACAAAATGGCTGCCAATACTGTGCACAGATGACTGTCCACTTTAAACCTTATTCATCCAGCTAAAATATAATACTCCGAAACACAGGGTGACAAGTAATTTGTGGAATCTTGCATGAGTGTCACCTTGGAATCATTACATTTCACACCCAATGTGAATGTGACAAAGGGACCTCTACTCTATTATTGAGGAAAGTATTAGGTTTTTTCCAAAAGTCTAGAAAAGAATATTGAAAAGATGTCGGAATATAAATTAAATAAAACAGTCCAGTGATCATTTAATAGCAGGATCACTTGCAATGTCACCGGGAAGTTCCGCAAATCACATCATTAGGCTTAATTCAATACAAAGCAAATTGAATAGCGCCGGGAAAGAGCTCTTGTTTCATTCTCAGATTTCACAAAAGACAAAATGGCGACATCCACTGACCTAATTTATTTAAAGAGTTGCCAGACACTCGAATTGTATATTTATGCAGAATCTTTTGGAGAAATAAACCTTCATACAACTCTACATACTTTTAAAGTATGTTTTTCAGTATCTCGCCTTTTTAAATATTTGATACTTGTCAATAAAAGTGTGTAGTTACATTACCCGGTCACTTGTATGCATATCCTACATAAGCAGTTGTAGACACAACAGAAAGTGTTTTTGTGGTGATACCAGGCCAATTACACTGGGTTGTGTAGCATGCTACGGGATGCAGTGAATTTACCGCTGCTCGTCAGAATCACGACTCCGGACTAAAGATAAGCTTCGAAATGCTGACGCCTATCTTTAGCCCCACACCGAAATCCCTGGGAGACTTAGGGTAAGGCACCACCCAGGGAGGGTTAGGCACCCCCGAGGTGGCTTAGGGTTAGGCACCACCAAGTGAAGGTTAGTGTTAGGGAGGGGGGCCAGGGGAGGGTTAGCATACTTACGTGCCGCTGTCGGAATGTCCTCCCATCGGGTTTCCGGCGTCAGTATGAGAACTGGCGGCTATTCAGCCTTCTGTATTTCAAACAGATTCCCATGTTACATTATACTTAATGTAAGTTATGGTGGCTGTAAGACTTTCTGCAATATGCAACATAAACAGTAACCTATAACAACCAGATGCTAGTTTATTATTTTGACTAGGACCAGATCTTTTATTTTTATGTTATCTAATCTGGATGGCCACAAATTTGATCTGTGTGGAGGTAGACAATGGGATGCGGTCACCATATCGAAGACCGTTTCATATAAAATGCACACATTGCACCAAAATACACAAGTAAATGAATTGGTTCGTTATCATCCATGCTCAGTACTATACGAAAAACACTCTTCAACATGTCACTGGAGTAATACTGCCATCTTGTGGTGAAATAGAAACTAACCTGTACAGTGTTTTATTTATCAGTTATTTATATAACATACATGTATTCCGCAGCGCTTTACAGAGAATAAGTCCCTACCCCCGTAGAGTTTACAATCTAGGTTTCCTACCACTTTTTTGCAACCTGCGCATGTGAGGTGGACTGCATACATCTCTAAGCACTTATGAACAATCCTGAGTTGTACACATCTCAGTTGCTTTGCACCAATGGCAAAATGGGCATTACTGAGTGGTGACGTTGCGTTCACATGTGAGAAAAGTCCGATAGGCAGCAGGAGAGGAGCTGGAGGCGGTACATTCACAAGGATAGGTCCAACTCTAAGCATGGGCGGACAGTCACATGGGACTTCCAATCAAAGTAGGCAAAAAGAATTGTGACCGTATTATGGGCCTGATTCAGAGCCGGACGCAATGAGCGCTCGCTCGTCCAGAAAATAGGAGTGGCTATTCAAATGAACCGTTCGCTCTTTGCGGTCTGTTCATGCCTCTAGGTCTGAACGAGCGAACAAATCTTGCGGTCGTTTTTTGTAAAAATACGCCCCCTGGCCGCTTGCATCCTACGTCATGTCCGCTATTTATTAGATTAATCGAGTACATCGACCAGGGTATGAACTGCTCGCTATTCTTGTGGTTGGTTTTTGCTACCACAATTTTGCGAGCAGTTCTGGCTATAAATAACCCAGTGACGTTGTCAATGACGCTGCTGTTTTAATTATGCACACCCTTAAAACGCCAGTTTTGACCTTGAAGCACGTCTGCGTTCGGATCTCCACTCCCCGTTTTCAAGCACCTTCCCCCGTTACCACCCACATAGCCTCCTCCTGTCACTCAAATTATCAGGCATTCGCTATTTTGCGAGCACATGAATTTCGACCGCACTGACTGGTTCGCGCATGCGTATAACGATCCGTACGCATGCGCAGTTGGACAAACATCGCTCGGAGCGAACGAGTGGCCGCTTACGAGCGGCTCTGAATCAGGCCCTATGTGCGACTCAGAATCAAGCACCATGTGCCAACACAACCATTGAAACAGTGCATTATGCATCCAAGGTCCACCCTGTGTTCTCATGTACATTTGAGTAAAATATGAATGCAGTATCTACTGCAAGTGAGTCCAAATAGCTACTCAACAGACTGACCCCACCATTAAACTGCTGTAGTCAGGAACCCTTGCTATGCAGCTAAGATGATAATGCTGCAGTGCCATCAAAGGGAAATAGTCGCACTATGCGCCTAATGTAGACTGCATATGTAATTATCTAGTATGTACATTTTTTATATCTCTTGCATTTGGCTGTGGCAGCAGAGCAGTGTCTGCACCACCAAGGGAGGAAGGAGCCTGAGAGAAGCGTTACAGGTACTGGTGTAGGATCCTGTTGGAACAAGCAGTTCCAGGTGCTGGTAGAGGGTTACCTGAATACGAGGTAGTGGGATGAATAACAGGCAGTAGAATGGGTTTGTCGACTAGCGACAAAGCTAAGCCTATAATGCCACATATATGTCATTTGTATAAAGATAAGTGCACATAAAAAGAATACTTATAAGAGATTAAAGTAGTTATTTTAATGGGTTGGGTACAGGATGCCAGCGGTCAGGATCCTGGTGGTAAAAATCCCGACAGGGTTAGGATACCGACACTTGTCGGTCGGTATCCTAACCCTCCCCCCCTAGTGCCTAAACCTAACCTCCCCCTCCTCGCACCCTAAACCTATCCCTACCCCCAGTGCTATAACGTTGGGACGCCGACGCTGGGATTCTGACAGATATTGGGATTCCGGCACCGGCATTCTAAGCTGTATTTTGCACATGAGAGTCAGTATTTTGACCAGATCTCCTTTACTGTGCTGCATATACTGTCCAGCATATACTACCCAGGGTGCACTGGCCTGCTTATACTGCCCAGTCTGCACTGCCCTGCTTATACTGCCCAGTCTGCACTGCCCTGCTTATACTGCCCAGCCTGCACTGCCCTGCTTATACTGCCCAGGGTGCACTGCCCCGCTTATACTGCCCAGGGTGCACTGCCCTCCTGTATTATATATACACAAGCTTCTCAGCAAGTCAAATTGCGCTTAAGAGTAACAGGTTGTAATAGAGCAAATAAGGTGGAAGATATCTTCCCATTACTCACCCCCGTGTTACACCCCACGTCTAGTCCCAGCAGCGGCTGCTCTTCTCCCTCCTGTCTCTGCAGCAAACCCAGCAGTGACCCGGGGGGTAAGAGCTGAAGGCGGCTCTCGGGTGGATGGAATGTGTAATAATTGGGGAAATTTCCGTGTGGAGCGGCTCCGGGGTCCAGGAGGTGAGCCGGCTCCGCATCTGCCATCATCCGACACACACAGACGGTGTGGTCGGTAACTTCCGTTTGGCAGCCATCTTGCTACTCCCACCCCGTGAATACTAAGGCAATTGCCATCTTTCTACACCCAAACCAAAATAACCAACTCCTATATATTGTTTATAAAAATATGGCATAATAGAATTAAATCAATGCCTAGTTGTGGTTTTATTTAATATTTTAAGAAGTCATGTGCACTAATTAAAAAAAACTACGCTACGCAAGCTGAAAATGTCATTAGTTACTAGGTCTGGTTTTTTTCCCCTACATATAGATGTTTTATTCAGTAGTTATTGTTCCTCATTGACACACACACACTGTGGCCCTGATTAAGAGCCGGACGATCTGACAGAGCGCTCGCTCTGAATCAGGGCCGTCCTTCTTGATTTTTAGAGCGGCCTCCTGGCCGCTCGTATAGCTGTGGGTGGTCACCCACAGCTATAGCGAGCGGCCAGGAAGATGGTCGCGATGGTGCCGAAAGCACTCCCACTGACATCACTTGTGGACCGAGAGCTACCTGGTTGATCCTGCCAGTAGCATATGCTTGTCTCAAAGATTAAGCCATGCACGTGTAAGTACACACGGCCGGTACAGTGAAACTGCGAATGGCTCATTAAATCAGTTATGGTTCCTTGTGATGTCAGTGGGGCCGGCCCCAGACGGCAGGCGTTCCCATGGGAACGCGTCCGTCTGGGCAGCCACGCCCCCGGCATGCCCACCAAAGGGGGTGTGCTGTCACTCAACATCGACAGCACGCTCCCTTTGGTACGAGACCCGGAGCGACGGTTTGCCCGTCGCTATCCGGGTCTCGCGCATGCGCACGACGGAGCCGGCTCCGTCGTGTACATGCGCACTGGGCCAACATCGACCCACTTGCGAGCGCTCGCGAGCGGTTCTGAATCAGGCCCTGTATTCACAAAGGATGTGATCCACAATTGTGGGCCAAAAGCAGAACTCCTTTTTGATATAATATTATATAAATTGAATAAAAAAAACACAATATATACAGCAAAAATGTTAAGAGTAAAATCAAAAAGAATAAACTCTTATATGTATTAAAAAAAAGCTCAATAGGAGCTGCAATAATGAAGAACACAATCTTTTATGTATAAATGTACTCCAGGAGCTGTAAAGGTGAAAATATAGATCACAAATGTAGACCTGAACAACCTTTGATATATATATATATATATATATATATATATATATTTGTTTGTTTTTTTAAATACAACTTATATTTAGTCATGGGAACACACTAAGGAAGGAGCATGTGAGAAAGGTATAACATCCAACGTGTCTTATTCTTCTTTATCAATATTGACAGAGTTCTTGTTCAGCTGTGACTGCAATAAATACTGATCAAATGTCACAATACTCAATGGTATATATTATCAAAGAATGCACAATAGATCTGCTGTCTAACTATACATCATTTTAGGTGGTGTTAAGACAATTAAGGCTTCTGACGATATTATATCACACACCAACTACAAGGCAATAGGCAATATTATTATTATCAATTATGTTTCAGGACTACATTTATGATCTATGGGCCTGTTTCAGACTTGTACGGAAACCCGATGGTTTGTGTACAAGTCCGATAGTGGGAGGACTGCACATGTGCCGCGCCACAGTGCGATGCAGTGATCTGGACGCCGCAGCCTGACTGATAGGCTGCGGCCGTTTGGGGGAGTGGATTGGTGGATTGGGTGACGAAGGGGACCATTCTACAAAACCGACACCTTCGTTTTGTGGGAGTGCCGAGACCAGGGTCTGCGTCTTCCGATGCCAACTTCCTGGCCCTGGCAGAGGAGTTTCAGCTCATATTCTGAGTAAGCTTAGACTTACTCAGATGGGCGGTGACTGCGACTATTTGACCGATCGTCGCGATGGTGATCTGATGCTGCATCTTCATACGCAGCACTCGGATCTGCGATGCCGACAAAAGACGTCTTTTTTCTTCAAGCGCCGCCTGCAGCATTAGCATATTAAAGCATCGCTGCTGCATCCATAGATGCAGCATCAATGCTATTAGTGTGCAACTCGGAATTAGGACCTATATATTCACCTTACAGCTCCCAGAGAGCTTTTATAAGTTTTTGTTATTCATGATTGTAGCTCCTATTGAGTTTTTTCTTTAATACGTATAAGAATTTATTCTTTCTGATTGTACTCTATTTTTTTGTTTTTTATACTGTATATATAAATCTTAGTGCTTATAGTGTGCATCTGTATCTCCCCTTCATTTCTGCTGTAGAACTACAGGTCTCAACATGGTAGCACCTCTTATTATGTTTAAGATTGGGATGTGCAGCCCAGATTCCATTTTTTCCTTTATGCATGTGTGTACTTAAGGTACATTGAAGGTGACACCCCTTCTTTTGAGCTAGTACTCCTACCATCTGTCCCAGGTGATTTTAATTGGTATGGGTCCTTTACATTGCAGTACACATATTTAAATGGGCTCTATTAAAGCTAAGTCCTAGATAAAAAGAGAGTTATGGTAAAACTTACCCTTGTTAACTTTCTTCGAAGTCAATAGGGTCCACAGGGGAGACAATTGGGTGTAGGTGGGACCTGGAGGACCGGACATCAACAGCAAAGCTTTTCAATCCCAGGATGCTCCGGTCTTTCCCCCTATACCCCGCCCACAGCCTGAGGGCAACTCAGTTTTGTTAACAAACCCAAGGAAGGAGAAGGTTAGGAGAGAAGGAAGACTTGTACACTGAAGAATCACACTCTAACACAGAGAAGGAAACAAGTGACCATAAGAACCCATAGAAGCCAGGGGCGTCAGGGCAGGTGCCCTACGGACCCTATGGACTTCGAAGAAAGTGCAGGTATATTCAATTTAGAGGGGAGTTCCTCGTCTCCTGAAGGGGAATCAGAGTGAGAGAGGTCTTCATCTTCTGCCTCCCCAGATGATACATCAGAATCTGATAACTGGGTGGACTGGGAAGATAACACAACACGCTTAGTAGGTTTACTAGGTAAGGGTCTCTCTTTTTGCAGTATTTGCTGAAAGGCTGTAGAGGTATCCGCCAAACTCTGCACTGAGGTAGAAAGTATGTCTACCCATGGTGGAGGTATAGGATTTGCAGAAAGTACCTGCTGTGGCCATCCCATAGGGGGAGTTACCACAGGGACCGTTAGATGGTTTGCAATTTTTGCCAGCACCTCTGAAAAAGTAGCCTAGGGTGGGTCCTGAGGAGAGGACACCGGGGCTGCTGGGCCCGGGGCCCTGGTGGTCTAGTGGAGTCCCGGACAAATCGGTGTTCACGTCAGCGCCTCCGGTCTGTCTCCGGGGGTAAGACTGCGCACAAACACGGGTCCCCACGAGTGGGGATATGGCTTACCTGTCCCCTTGATTCCTAGCTGCAGTCCGGGGTCGGGGGAGCCTCTGCTAGCTAGGTCCCCCTCAGAGCCCCGCCGAGAGTACCTAGCCGAGGGCTGATGTCACGGCGCCGCGGAGCATTGATGGAGCAGCAGTGCAGACATCCCATGGACTGTCTTGTGCTGCTGCTCATAGTAGATAAATGAAAATAAACTAAAATCATAAAAATAAGCTTGGGCTGCTTAAAAGCAGCCCTAAGTTAAAACGGTGATCTAGTTCCTGCTGGACACCAATGAAACTGAGTTGCCCTCAGGCTGTGGACAGGATATAGGGGGAAGGACTGGAGCATCCTGGGATTGAAAAGCTTTGGTATCCGGTCCTTCAGGTCCCACCTACACCCCATTGTCTCCCCTGTGGAGCCATATGGACCCTGAAGAAGAAATTTATTTAAATCAGGATCTATATTCATTATTTGTTGGGTTTTTTTCATTATCATTTATAAATAATTTTCTCTGTCCTGTGTGGAAACAATACCCTCTTTAAGCAAAATAAAACAATAAAGATAGGTGTGCTATTAGTGATACATTGTAGAAAACCTACAATTTAGGGACTTTAAGTTCCATGCCTCCAAACGGTCCCTGTTTAGTGGTGTAGTTGGCAGGTAACGCTGGTTCACCGCTGCTCAGTCTTCCAGTTACAAATGAGTTTTATTTATTGGCCTATACATGCACTGCTGCATCTCGTACTATCTTCTTTTTGCATGTTTTAGCCATGTACTTACATCTTCACATAAAATATCTTGTTGCCTTAAACATGAACTAGCATATTGGTATCACATCCCAGAATAAAGGGGAAAATCTACACATATAACAGTTATCATACTTTGACATAACTTAAGATACAGTATATTGAGTTTTACTTACATTAATTGTGCAGCTAAGTGCAAGCCACGGTATTGTTCAGTAACAGACATTTTATGAATGCTGAGTGCAATAGGCTTATTAACAGGAAGTATGTTGTGCATAGGAAATAAGGCTTTCCCTCACTATTCCACTTTTTAGTTATTACAAGCATGTTATTGTTAGTGGCTATTTTACATAAGATAATTTAGCTTGAGTTGTGTATTAAGTAATTATAGCTAAAGGCGGCCGCCGGTCTCAATCCCGACAAGAGTAATCCCTACAAGGGATTTAATATAGTAATCGAAATACCGATGCCTACAGAATGTTAAGAACGCCGGACCGATCATCCTCTCTGCCGGCTAAGTACACACTTAGCTCGGGGTTGGAGGTACATTAGGGACCCCCTGGGGGACAGGGTTAGGCACCCCCCCAGGGAAGGTTAGGGTTAGGCTAGGGGAAGGGGGGGTTAGGCACTAGAGGGGGAGGTTAGGGTTAGGCACCCCCCGAGAGGGCTAGGTTTAGGGTGCTGGAGGGGGGGAGGTTACGTTCAGGCACCCATGGGAGGGAGGTTAGGTTTAGGCACCCCTAAGGGAGGGTTAGGGGGGGGCAGAGGGGAGGGTTAGGGTGCTTACCTCGAGGTGTCGGGATTTCGACCCGCCGGGCTGCCGCTGTCGGTAATTGATCTGGCGGCTAAACAGCCGCCGGCATTACATACCGTTTCCACCATAATGACGTGCAAAAAATACTGTACAGGCACACTGTTCTATTGGCAGCCTCATTTAAACCAGAGGAGGTCAACCATTTTTAAGTGGACCCCAAATGTCAGTGTTCAACACAAGTATCAGTGTGCTATTCTCCTCGGACCCTAAAGAGGCAGTTACTGATATAATTTAATGCATATTTGACAATCACGAGACCCCATAAACAATTCTGGGACTCCAGGGGCGCCAAGAGGAGGGTGGGGCAGATACAGTACTTTTTCCTAGGTCGCTTTAGGGGCCCAGGACATACTTGTAGACATTTAAGCTTCCCCCTCTGGGAGGAGGCAGCCAGGAGATAGGTGCTAGGGGCATGATGCTGCCATTTTTGGCCCCGCCTCCTGCTATATAAAGCCACGATTCCTGGAATTGAAAAGCTGGGGGCGGGGCCATGATGGCACGACCCAATGGAAATCACACTATCAAGACACCTGGGCAGGAACTGGAAGTGGCTGACAGAAAGTGACATGCGGGACTCTGGCCTACTCTCTCTGGAGTCCAGGAGAGCCACACGAATTTCGGGAATCTCCCGGACACACACTGGTCTAGTGTCCACACTCCCCATGTGCCATGCCCAAAACCTGTAGTGAGGCCTGCACAATATCTCAAACCTGTTCCGACCTACAAGTTGTACAAGTCTGGTCTAAATTATACAACTGGAATAAGATTTTCAACACTGAACTTTATAAACAAATTAGAAGAAATAACGGAGGGTGAACTCAGAAGAATATAATAGTCTTTATTATATCAATATGCATGTCAGCTCCAAGCTCACAGTAACTATAGCTCAGATGGGATACAAAAATAGGTATCATGCATAGAATTTATAACCTCATCTCATGTGGTATCGTGCTGTTGTGATGGTCGATGCTGATGACAAGAAACACAACTATATAACTAAATAACTCAACAATTCAATTAGAAAGCAACATTAAGTTTCTATTAACTAAGCACCAACTAAAGCTGTAAGTCATGTGCTGAATCTTTTAAATGCTGATGATAATTTCCATGTGCTTTCAAAATGTAACAATAAACATCTGTCAATGGCTGGAAATCTACATTGGTTTTAGTTTTATCTTCAACAAGTTAGTTTCTGTGAAATAATGGCTTCTTGGTGACAATTTCATGTGTGTCTGTTATGGTCAAAATGTAATTGTGCACCTCAATCAAATTTAGAGTACATACTCATTGGCTTTTTAATTCTGCAAGTTAAGATACATTCCTAAAGCATGTTAAATGCTTGTATGGATGCAAGGCTATAAATGTCCTAAAACCTATTTGTGACTTCACTTGTGTTGGATTTTCGGTGACCACCATTCGTTCGATTACCAAGCATTACATTATGTTTCTACTCATTGAAATCTATACAACAATCTCTATAACATTAGTAAATAGCTTATCAAACAACATAGAATGCATTTTTTTTAAAATTTTACTGTTGGTAAAAAACATAGATGTGAAACGTCAGTGGTCTAAAGGTGCCAGCTTATTTTTCCCTCTAGATTTCTATGCCAGGCAGAATGAGTGACTTTTCAGTGGTCGGGATGTAGTGCGGGCACAAGTGCAGACTTAGGTGATTATTAGCTGCAAATCTTCAGTCGTGGGTTGAGCCAAACAGCTGAAGCAAGAATGAAAAGATGTAGATTATATCCAGATAAATGTTGAGTGCTCCGAAGACATACTCTTCAGGGCTGAGAGAGTATCGCCGGTTTCCCATCAACATTTGGGTGTCGAATGCCAAGAACTGTGGAAAACACACATTCGTATGAGAAACTTTGCCATGTGAATAGGTATATAGCTTAGGAAATGATTCATACATTCTAGAATTTGAATAGCCGCATACCATGACTTACGTAGCAAGCATTGTTAGAGGGGGTTTCAACCTTCCTAATTAGTACAGTAAATCAAAGCTGGGGACCTCCCGTGTGACTCTTATCACTTGATATATTCAGCAAGACGCCAGTAACTAAAGTTAATGTTGATCTCTGCTGGAAATGATCATACTGATCTCTGAGGACCAGATGAGCAAGGGAAGCGATGTATACAAATAGGTAGGTGATAGGTGACTCATGTTAGAAGAGTGCTGTTTTAATCCAATCAGAAGCCAGACATAACTTCTAGCCATTAATTGTGTCATCATACAAACCCTCAGCATGCTTATTCCTGACACACCTTTTCATGTCGTTGACACCTGTAGAACTACTTCTGCCCAAGTCATTTTCTGGTTACCTGTGGCACGGTCTACCATGCTTTTAACCTACTACTCCTCCACCAACAGTGACCTACTCAATCTGCCTCTTAAACAATTTCTCTTTTATATCTGTACATAGACTGTCAAAATTACCATATGCACCATTGAATGGTCAATCTGGTCATTATAAACTAAATCGGCCCCAAATTGCTCTGTGTGAACCCAAAATTTCACCCTGATCTGACAGGGAAACGGTAACTGCTATTACTTACCATGGTAAACACAATGGCCCCCAGCGCTGCATAGATTGCATGAAGCCACGGCACCTGGAGAGACATTCAGAATTGTTTAAAGAGAACATATACACATGATTACTGATTGATCTAATTAACAGTGCTTTATATAGAGTGATGCATGAATCATGACGATGGCTCAGGTTCTTAAAGTTTAATTACATATTCATCATGATGCACGGTGGATGTGATAAAAAGTCAGCGTTAATAGGCTCTTAAAAGACTCTTAGTATATATTGACTAGATGCAGTGGATAATATGGGGCTGACATGCAGAACTTAATGCGGAGCAAACCACTGGACGCTCCTGCATGCTGCACACAAATACACTGGCCAGATCTATTTTTGCACAACATTTTATACCGGTCTAGGCCAAATCTTTAATCAGGCCGCATATTAAACATTCCTCACTCCTATACTTAACGTAAGTGAGATCGTCTGTTACCCCCCAGTTGCATGTCTTCACCCGCAAGTGGAGACACAACTGAGCTGCGTACGATTCAGCATTGCCCGAATCTGCGTGTGATCGGCTTCCAAACGTGCAAAATGAACACATGCAAAATATGACAGCAAAACAGAGCCTCTAAATCAGCCCATTTTAAATGTAGATGTCACAAATTAGCTGCAATTCACCTTGGTCTTCAATCACACTGGTATTTGTTTTAGAGCTGGGTTTTATTTCTCACAATATTTTATATTATTTTTGTGTCTTGAAAAAGGAATCATGCAGTTTCAATGTCCGTAGCTGTGTCACATCATCACAAAGGCTGAGACTCTTGGACCAGATACTTACGTATTGGAAGGGGATTAGGATGACAAGGAACAGACCACTGAAGAGAAGGACCATGACAAGCACAAACAGAACGCCGTGATAGGAAGTGAAGTCAACCTGTGACGTGGATGATACAAAAAAAAACTTTAATGTATACGGTGGTGATGCTGCAAATCGCACCATCCAGCCACACCCACCTCAGTGAACAGAGTGATCAGGGGCGTGATGCAATAAGCGCCTTTGCCACACTCACTTGATTGCCCTGCCTATCTCTCAGGGGACAGGTATGAAAAGGAGGTGACAGAAAGGTTAGACATTCCTTCAGCATGTCCTCAACCTAGTGACACTTTATAGCAGGGGTGGGGAACCTTTTTTCTGCCGTGGGCCATTTTAACATATATAACATTATTTGCGGGCCTGGTGCAGGCCACACCCCCTCTGTGTGATGTCACACTGAGACGGGGTCATTACAGCAATGCCCGGAACATCCTGAGGATGCTTCGGGGAGCTGTAAGGGCAGCGGTGTGATCACCTGAAGCATCCCAAGGACACACCTGGTGGCACTGCTGCATAGATTCTGGCCACAGGGCGTCATTCTAGGCACCCTGCTAGCTAGATGAGGCTAGAGGAAAAAAGCTCAGAGGGCCAGACCAAATTATTCCGTGGGCCTTATACAGCCCCCGGGCCTGAGGTTCCCCATCTCTGCTTTATAGCATACAAGAGATCCATACGGCATTAATACGTTGCTAATATATATTATGAAGGTAGAACAGTTTTGAACACTTGAGCCTGATTCTGAGTTGGATGCAACAGTGTTGTCAGATGAAATGGAGACATTTTTTTTTTACTGTGCATGCGCTAAGTCGCACTGCACATGCGCCCAGATAGCGTGCGCCCAGACTTGGGGGTATATTTACTAAAGGTTGATTTTAATTCATTTTGATCGATTTAAAATCAACAATCGATTTTATGTTTCTGGAGCTAAATCACACATTTACTAACAGACAATTTTTGACACTAGTAAATGTGTGATTTAGCCCCAGAAACACAACATCGATGTCAATCAATTTTGATTGATTTTCAATCGATCAAAATCGACCTTTAATAAATATACCGTTTGGAGATGAGATTGAGGCACATGGGAGACGCATATTCTCAGAAATGTTATGAAAATGTTTTGGGCAGTGACAGAGAGGTGGCTTAGTGGACGCATGGAGAAGGTCCGTGTTATGGGCGTGTCACGGATAGTGGTTGTGAGTACAGACGCTCCACCACTCACATTCTAGGATGGGGAAACTGCACTTGCCATCTAAAGCCGCAGCAATCACTATGTCAGCGTATACGGATGCTGAAAGTGAGCGTCTCAGTCCTTGCACATTGGGACGCATTGATGTGCACCAGGGAAGGGCTTTGTAGCGGCATTTACATAAAGTCACAGGCGTGCTACCGGCAAAAGATGCAGACACGAACGCGGCTGCGCACGACTCAGAGTCAGGCCAACGGTTACTAAAAAATATAGAAAAAGTCCATACTGACATAGTAAGAATACAGCTGTCACCTTCTTTACTACCAGATAATACTAATTATAGGGCTCATTTATTACCATATATATTGCGGTACAAAATTTGAACCATATCACATCGGGCAATAGGATAGTTGCTGTTGCTGTCACTGATAATAAATGGCACTGTACATATAAACACTAGCTGCGGATGGGTTGCTGTGGTTCAGTGCAAATGTTGTATCTATGTGCAATGATAGTAAATGAGCATGTCGTGTCTGTTTCTGCTTTGTGAGATCTGGAACTAATGCAACTGTGGACTTGTGTCTGCCCTTGGGCCAGGATTACACCCTTGTGCGTGGGCTGTTCAAGGCCAAGGAGGGACTAACTGAGATCTTGAGGCCATTTGTGCAGAGGGCAGCAGGGAGCCCCGTCATTTATATTGTGTCTGGGGCTGGCGTCTTGAAGGAAGGATTTTATTTTTCTCCACTGTTCCAATTATTCCAAATTTGAATAAAAGAATAAAACATGTCAGAGCACATATGTAGACTCTGATGGGCCTGATTCATAGATGGACGTTATTGCGATTTTTACGTATATCGAGCGATTATTTGCCATTGTGCATGCGTGTGAGCTGCACTGTACACACGCTGCAAATGGTTTGCGATTACTCATGGAGGATCCATTTGCAAAGTGAGTGACAGTTAGCCAGCGCTTGGGGGAGGTTATGGGGGGGTGGTTAATAAAACGCAGGCATGTCTGACAGTTTAAACGCTGTTACATGGGCGGGCATAAATTAGCCATTGCCATCTGCTACACAGCATAAGAGCTCTCTGCGTATCAAGAGAGCTGCAGTGTTTGCGGTTGGTCAGACCTGCTGCAAGGGCAAGATGGCTGCTCGATTTGCGTCAATGTTACCGTTATTTACGCAAGTAAGCGACGCATATGAGAAATAAGTACGTATTTGAGAAGGCATTAGTTGTCACCCCTATGCTCAGGTAATCTTTGAAACTATTAGCATGTTTTCGCAGTTGCGTACCGTGAAGGAACACAGCTGCGATTGCATTCGATTTTGGTGTCCCCATAAATATTTTGCTCCTCAAAAAAGCCCCAAAGAGGTTATCTCCAAAATTCTTTCCAAGGCCTTTAAAAACCTCCACATTTAGAGAAAACCCCCCATCTTGCAGCACTGTACTGATTACCGGTGCGCTCACTCTCAGTGGCCAGGGATAGCCGGCATGACTAAGACAAGAATGATCACGTGAGTCTCGGTGGACTGTGTGGCAGAATACCAGTTACCAGATTCTAATTTTGTTGTAGTCCCAAGATTAATGTATGTCATTACCATTTATTATTACTATACTTATTTTTATTATTGTATATAGCCCCTTTTTGAGGAACCTAGTTCAGCTGCACCATTTACAGTTTTGCACCATATGGTCCATGGTAAAACCAACAATGGAAAATTTCAGTGGTGCCCCAAGCATGAGCCTATTTTGCTTAATGGTTAATCCAGCCCTGATGTCTGCTTACAACAACCCGTGCCCATTCCACCGATAAGACAATTTTACCTGTAGTCCAGGTCTGCTCTGGATCTTTTGGGCACAGAACTGGGCTGTTGTATATAAATCCTGTGGTATTTGAGTCCTCAGTCAGATAGCTGTGCACATTATGCTGAGGGGTCACAAATGGGCGACTACTACATCTTATAAGGCAGAACAATCTGTGGTAATTCTTGTTCTTGGTATACACATGTAAAGAACATAACCAGTCACAAGGGTATACTGGAGATGGAAATTCACATGTTTGCTCTGTATTAAAAACTTCCTCTTGGCAAAGCAAAAGATTGTTTTTTTTTTACTTACGTAACAAGATTCAACATCTCATATTATCATTGCCGCTCACCTTGGTTTGGAAGCTGAACAGGGTAACTGCAAGGCAGACAAGAGCAGTAATTCCAAGACAGAGGATCACAGACTTGGTATTATAAAAGCTGTGAAGAAAGATATTGGATACTAAGAAACTCTGTATTACCAGTCCCACGCATATCAGTATATTGGCAACAATAAGTTGTATATGTTTATACTTAGAGCTAATAACATAAGGAGGGGGAGGGGGGAGGGGCAAGGAGCCCATTGCATTATGGTTCTCAGGATGTTGGACATCAATGTGGTTTGAAATGTGAATGAGGATTTCATGGCTTCACCACCCATGTCATATGCACCCTCCCAGATATATGTGAATACACTTTAGGGTAAAGCCACACAAATAATATGCAGATGGAGGCCTCCAATACATTAAAAGACATTTTTCATGAAGCAACTTGGAAACACTGATTAGAATAACATGTCAGAAGATGAGGTCTTTCTGTGGCTTCTGACAATGCGGCATATTCATCACCGTGCCCCGACTGGCCCCCGTTAATTAGGTATTCAAACTGCCATGAGTTGAGGTGGCGAATACTAAACTCCTGTGCGGGGACAGATGCTGAGGAAAGCAGCCCTATCACTACTACTTCTGCCACTAATCAGCAGTGGTCAAAGTTTACACTTTGACATGACAGTGTTACTGTCCATGTGTGAACTGTTCACGCATACATACAGAGAGTATGGGAGGTGGTTGGAGGGATCCGAATGGATCACTTTCTCCCAGGTAGGAGAGGAACTCCAGGAATTAGCGCCATATGAAGATGGCTTCTGTTCCCGCAATCACACTTTGAAAACTTTCAGTTTTTGAAGTTTGATGAAGTAAGGTATTCATACTAGTGTACGGGGACAGTGTGCTATGGGCCCAATTCAGACCTGCTCGCTAGATGCATTCGCTCGCAGCCGTCACGGCGATCGCACGGCAAGGCATTAGAACGCCCACTATTTCTTGGCGTGCGATCGCTGTATGTATTTAGATATCCACCAGCCTGTCTTAAGACCCCACTTTCCCTTAGTAGTACACGTCATCTTCAGGAAGTGTATTCAACAATCGGTAAGATCAAGTACCATCGGACCCATACGCAGCACTTGTGGCTGACCATACCCTACCGCAAGCACTGCGAGTGCTTCAGTGTGTAATTCAGCAATATGACGCTTATTATAATGCTGCATCTTAATTATGCACGCCCCTGAAACGGCGTTAAGACGCACAGACACGCCTGCGTTCGCACCACACCCCGGTTTCCATCGAAAAACCCCTGTCACCACCCACAAACGGCTCGTCCTGTCACTCCTTCAGCTCGCTACGAGCGAACGCATCCTAGCGAACGGGTCTGAATCGGACACTATATCAGGACAGCAAGGTAAGCAGGAGATATCCGTGATATCTCCTGCATTATTATCTTTATACTTAATAGCCCTGTCACTTAATTTCTACAAAAGTAGGTGAAAAATAATCTCTCCACCTACAGTAAGTAATGATGAATAGACCCCAATGACACACGGCATTAACAGTGCCATAGGACAGAATTCCTACTATACCTGTAGAATATGGGATAGAGTCACACTCGGTACAATATATGTTATAAAACTCCAAATAAAAACTGCTTAGATAATGTACTGTCTCATTACCTTGACAACATCCCAGTTACGTATGCCATGGAAAGAGTCTGCAAAGAGATACAGTCACATATGAAACATTTTTAATGCAAAATGAAGCAATATGTAAGGAATAATATTTAACTATTTATAAGGTTTTATAATGTTATAGTTGTGTTAAGTTGTCATGTACATAAATCCTTTTAGTGCCTGTAGGAAAGCTAAGCACAATCATGTTGGGCCTCAAGGAAGCAATTCTGCCTGATCGATAACCAATCTGGCTCAACTTGTTTGTTATCGCACTGGATGCAGATCTGGTTGACCAGCAGTAAGAGATAATGGGCCCGATTCAGACCCGCTCGTGAGCCATAGCGCTCGCAAGAGGGTCGATGGTCGGGCAGTGAGCACGCGCGAGCCCCGGAGCGAGTGAGAAATCGCCTGCTCCGGGGCTCGCTACAAGATGGGACGGCTGTCGATGTTGATAGACAGCTCTCCCCGTTTTGTAGGCAGGTCGGGGGGGGGGGGGGGGTGGCTGCATGATGTGATGTCAGTACAGAAATTCCTGCTCTATTAGAGCAGGACGTTCACTGGGGCTTGCGGTGGATGAGACCCTACCACAAGGGTTTCGTCGCAAGCCCGATGGTTGCGATAATCGCGACCATAGCCAGGCCACCCGCACAAGCTCTGGGTGGTCATCCACAGCTATGCGAGCGGCCTGGAGGCAGATTTATTTATTTTTTTTAAATCCGCCCTGATTCAGAGAATCCGGACCAATGGGTTTGGTTCTGATTCACATGTAATAAGAATACAATTGCTAAAGCGATTATATGCACTTATTCCGAGTCGTATGTATCTAAGCGATCGCAACATACCAGTACTCCGTCCGCATGAGTCATCACTATCGTCGGAAGTTCCACTTACACATTTCTAGATGCAGGAGATGCAAAGTACTTTGGTGAGCACTGTGCAAACACATGAACTGGTGGCAACTCTGGCTACACACCCACTCTTCTCTTACGTGCGAACACCCTGTTGCCGCCTTATTGACACCCAGTAATGCCCAATTAGCGGTTGCAGAAAAAAGACTGAGCTAGTTACGGGTTGGAATTGCTCTTAAGTACTTAAAGAAGCGTATGCAGCCCACGATGCATTTGCATGTGACTCAGAATCCGGCCCAATAACTGAATGAGGCAGTGTGTGCAGCAGTACTAACATGGTCTGTCAGATTTTAATTTACATATCACAGTGATGTTTATGTTCTACAACAGATGTAAATAAAAAAGAAAGAAAAGCACGTTTCATTAAACAAGGAAATAAAAGAGTTGACTTGCAACTAAACATCTTTGTGTATAATTTAGAGATCACTAATTGCTCTAAATTAATATCATTTTTTTCAAAAATTAGCAGTGAAAACAACAGATATTCAAGAAAGCAGGAGTAATACACACACAAGTAATCATAATAAACTAAGTGCAAAATATGTTCCATTAAATATACAGGATGACACCTAATTTATACCAGCTGAGAGCTGGGGCAAAATAATATATATATATTTTTTTTTTGCAAAATCAAACTAAAGTTTTATTTTAATTAAATGAGGTTGTTTGTAAATCTCTGTGTTTCAGGGGGCACAGCCAATGTAGAGGTTCCCTAGCCAGCCACGAAATTTAAGAAAAATCTCTAGGATCTGTAAAAAATAAAAAAGACCAATGTTAACATAACTATTAACAACTTAAATGGTTGCTCTGCTTAGATCTTTTTGTAGTTTTTTTAATCCCATTTACTACAGTACTTTACTTTAAGAAAAGACACAAGCCCATATGGCATAGCCTGCAAGGAGCCAGCACAATTGCTTTTGCCTTTTAAAATATTGCAGCTTTAATTCTATGGGCTAAATCGCTGGAATTGCGCCGTTTTCTGCAACCCGCGGTGATTACATTTTGACTACTAACTGCAGACTACACTACTCTGGGTTCCAGCTTCGTTGTGGTCTACTGACAACTATACCTGATTATAATGTGGTATAGTTTTATATCACACTGCATTTGGAATCAATACAGAACATGCAGAGGTAGCAGACATCGCAGGTGTCATGATTAAGTTACTGTCCCCAATATAAAGGGCAATATTGAACCATGTAAAATGTTGAATTTATGTTAACATGTTTTTTCTTCTCACACGCCAGAGTGAACTTATAAATTAGGTGTCATCCTGTATATTGACCTATTTTATTTAATTTTGACCTATTTTATTTCTAAATGTTTATTAGTGGAATGGGCAGATAATGGGGACCTGCCTTGTAGAAAGGTGCCATTGTTTAGGAGAGGCAAAATGATTTATGCATACTCCATTCTGACTGCCAGCATTGCTCAGAAGAGATACATACCTCTTGTCGAGAATCACAATGTTGACGAGTAGTATGTGGACTCAGAAAAGCCGGCAGAGTTAGTTTGATGATTGTAAAATGCTAAAGCATTTATGTTTGCCGGCAGTACAACTGTAAATATAATGCTAAATGATCATGTTTACAGTCGTACTGCCGCCACGCGTAAAATGCTGTAATGGCACTGAGGAGTATAGAGCTACATAAAATGTCACGTTCAGAGGGAGCATGTGTTCATTCCGAGGGAATCAATTTTATATTATGATGTTAGCCTACCTTTTGGATGTCTCCCTGCCACAGAACCAGACATTGTAAGCGTGCTGATTTCTGTTTTGTATCCTTATTATATTAGATAATTTTGTCAAATTTACATTCTTTGTATATCATTTGTTATCACTGCAATCATATTTTTCCATATTAAATCACATAAATTCAATAAGTTCTGAATCTGTGATCTTACAAACTTGTGTCAAATTTTAGCTTGGTGCAGATGTGTCCCCATGCATCTATCCGTGCCCTACAAGTCGCGTCACACATAATTCGGGAGATCCGTGTGACTTGGTAGCGCCGAGAGTCTTTTTGTGCAACTTTTTACCTTCAAATGCGTCTTATTCGCAATAGATAAAATGATTTGCACAGCGATGTAAATAGATAGCACAAGCAGCTTCTGCTGATTAAAATGATATGCAGCATTTCTATGTTCTCTGTGCGACTGCGGGTGTATCTGCATGATAAACACTACGTTACAGTGTTACAGCCGCTGACACTGTAATGTAACGTTTCGCATGCAGATACACCTGCACTCAGAGAATATAGGCATGCTGCATGTCATTTTAAATCAGCAGAAACGGCTTGTGCTATCTATTCGCATCGTTGTGTGAATAAGATGCATTTAAAGGTAGAAAGTCACACAAAAGACGCTCTGCGCTACCGAGTCATGCCACGGCATGGCGCGACTAGAAGGGCTGTTTAACGCACAAGGAGGCTAGATGTATGAAGACCCATCTGTATTTTAAATGCTATATAGCTAATGACAGGGGAAAGTGTTTGGATTATCTCTTATTGAACTTGTGAAAGTATATTGTGAGGTAGAAGTGGGGGAGCACTGAAGAACTCCCTAAAGGCTAGCTGCTGAATCAAATCGTAATGGTGGTGGCAAAGATCCATACTATCCATACAATATTATTTGTACAATTATAAAAAAGGAGATTTTAATTATTTTAGATAGACCAGGTGGTCTATCTAACCCTTTCAGGGGAATTTAATTAGAGGCGAAAAGCCATATTCGCCTGTTTTTTTGTGAAAAATTTGCCTAAAAAAAAATTCGCCAAATTCAATTCCAGGACAATTTCACCTAAGTGGAAACAATTCTCCAAAAATGATTCTCCAATCAATAGCTGGTGAAAAGAAATGGAAAATCTTTATTTTGGGGTGCAAACGTGGGGAAACAACTCAGACCCCTTGGGACAGCCCCCCAAAGCACAAATACGCAAAAAAACCAGAAACTAAATCCTAAGAACACCCCAAAAAAGACGTCATTTTTGGGGTGAAAATTTAAAAAGTGGGGGGATAAACATTAAAAGTAGCGAAAAAGACTTCTTGGGGGTCCACAAGTATGGGTCAGGTGTTTTTGGGATTGCAGGTGCATGCAGCAGGTGGATTTTTCACGTTTTTTAAAAGTTCACTTTAGAGACATAAAAACATGCTTGCACCCATTTTCAAGCACCCCAAATTTGACAGGACTACTTATTTTCACCAAAAAAATACAGCTTTATGCCATTCTTCACCACTTTTACAAAGACGCTAATAGCAAGCAATTTACACAACTTAAGTACGCAAAACAGTCTTATTAGGGCTATTAGTACACATCTATATTGATTCCCTATGTTAAAGCATCTTTTTCTGGGGTACAGACTGATTTCCCAAATTCTTTCAGTACTTTTCACCTGTTCCGCATTCGCCTATTTCCGTTTTCGCCTGTTTTGCAATTGAATTAGGCGAAAAGCGGGGACGAGCACGGAATAAATTCACCTCTGAAACAGGCAAATAAAGCGAACAGTCGGACAGGCGAAAACTTTGCCTCTAATTGAATATGGCTCTTTGTCACATAAGCATCACAACAGTCTCAGAGGAGAGCTGGATTCCATTATATAGCACTGTAGGAAGGAAGTTGACATTAAACAAAATAAAAATGAAACCCCTTTTATAGTTTCTTTATTGCCTCACTTTTCATGATTGTAATAGCTGAAAAACTTGCTAGATTACTGGAGTTGTAGTTTAGCATCAGCTAATACAACTTCTCTGCTTTGTATTTTTTGGTATTAGAGAAAAAGCCATCTGTGGGCAGCTGATATACAGCAGCGGCGTCACTAGGGGGGCGCGGGGGGTGCGGCCCGCACCTGGTGTCACCCTTCAAGGGGGTGACACCAAGAAGAGCAGTACGTCACACCCGCGGGCCGCACACCCCAGGCACCACTGCCGACCATGCTGCTGGAGACACTAACTGTGCAGATCCGCAGCGTGATGTCCGTCCTGAAGGTCCTCTGGTCTGCCCGCCGCCGCCGGGGTGAGCTGCACTGCACATTCTTTTACCGCGGCCGGCGTCCAGAGCCACACACAGGCACAGAGGATCTCTCTGTGCCTGTGTGTGGTTCTGGACGCCGGCCGCGATGACATCATCGCGCACACCGGCTCCGCTTGTCTTTCTGGGAGCCGCTCAGCCTGCTGGAGAAGGAGGAGGGACTACGGACCTGAGCGCGCTGGGTGTCAAGAAAAGAAGAAGCCAGCCAGGAGTCAAGTGCACAGTGCGCACCCCACCCGGACACACCCAGAGGTAAGTACTGAGTCGCTGCACAGGGGGGGGGCACAGTATAAGGGAGATTACTGGGGGCCGGGCCACCATTGCAGTTCCATGCTGGGACACTGTATAAGGGCACTACTGGGGGCCATGGGACACAATATAAGGGCATTACTGGAGGCTATGGGACACTGTATAAGGGCACTACTGAGGCTATGGGACACTGTATAAGGGCACTACTGAGGCTATGGGACACTGTATAAGGGCACTACTGAGGCTATGGGACACTGTATAAGGGCACTACTGAGGCTATGGGACACTGTATAAGGGCACTACTGAGGCTATGGGACACTGTATAAGGGCACTACTGAGGCTATGGGATACTGTATAAGGGCACTACTGAGGCTATGGGACACTGTATAAGGGCACTACTGGGGGCAATGGGACACTGTATAAGGGCATTACTGAGGCTATGGGACACTGTATAAGGGCACTACTGAGGCTATGGGACACTGTATAAGGGCACTACTGAGGCTATGGGACACTGTATAAGGGCACTACTGGAGGCTATGGGACACTGTATAAGGGCACTACTGGAGGCTATGGGACACTGTATAAGGGCACTACTGGGGGCAATGGGACACTGTATAAGGGCACTACTGGAGGCTATGGGACACTGTATAAGGGCACTACTGGGGGCAATGGGACACTGTATAAGGGCATTACTGGAGGCTATGGGACACTGTATAAGGGCACTACTGTGGCAATGGGACACTGTATAAGGGCACTACTGTGGCAATGGGACACTGTATAAGGGCACTACTGGGGGCAATGGGACACTATATAAGGGCATTACTGGGGCTATGGGACACTGTATAAGGGCACTACAGGGCCATGGGACACTATATAAGGGCACTACTGGGGGCAATAGGACACTATATAAGGGCATTACTGGGGGCTATGGGACTGTATAAGGGCACTACTGGGGGCACAGCTTAAGGGGCATTGCTGGGGCACTGCATAAGAGATGCAATCCTGGGGGCACTGTATAAGGGCACTACAGGGCCATGGGGCACTGTATAAGGGCACTACTGGGGGCAATGGGACACTATATAAGGGCATTACTGGGGCTATGGGACACTGTATAAGGGCACTACAGGGCCATGGGACACTATATAAGGGCACTACTGGGGGCAATAGGACACTATATAAGGGCATTACTGGGGGCTATGGGACACTGTATAAGGGCACTACTGGGGGCACAGCCTAAGGGGCATTGCTGGGGCACTGCATAAGAGATGCAATCCTGGGGGCACTGTATAAGGGCACTATGGGGGTCACAGCTCAAGGGGCATTGCTGGGCCACTGCGTAAGGGGTGCTACTGGAGGCACTGTATAAGGCATACTTCTGGGGGTACTGCATAAGGGGCACTGTATAAGACGCACTACTGGCGATACTGTATAAGAGGCACTACTGGGGGCACAACATAAGGGGCATTACTGGGGCACTGCATACTGGGGACACTGAATAAGGGGCACTACTGAGGCACTGCATAAGGAGCGCTACTGGTGGTAAAGTATAAGGGGCGCTTCTGGGGGAACTGTGTAAGGGGCACTACTGGAGGTACAGCATATGGGGCTCTAATAAAGGGGGCATTGCATAATGGGCTCTAATACAGGGGGCATTGCATATTGGGCACATTTACAGGGGGCATTGCATAAAGGGGCACTACTACAGGGGGAACTGCATAATGGGCACAACTACAGGGGCATTGCATAAGGGGCACTAATACGGCATTGAATAAGGGGCATTCCATAGAGGTAATGCGAGTGCTTGTCCATCTGCAAATGGAAACTCTTGCTGCCCATTGATTTAACATATATAATAGTGCTTTATAAATTATCCATATATTAGAGTTGCTCATTTATTATAAACATATTTTCAGAGAATAAAGTGAGAGGTGTCAGAGCAGTGTGGAGGAGACAGCCGAACCCCACTCCTGACGCTATTGGAATAGAGTGCTGTCTAGTTTCTGCATTCACCTTCAAAAAAACTGCACTGTAAGTCTGAGTATGTTTGCACTGATATTGTATAGTATGCTTATTGTTGTGACTTAAAATACATAATACACATTTATATGTTAAAAGCATTGTACTAGTCTAAAATTTTTGGGTCAGGATGGTGGGGGGGGGGGGGGGAGCAAGGAAATTTTTGCCCTGAATAAACACCTGGCTGCAGATAAGGGAGGGAGAGAGGGTCTATTTTGTATTACTGCATAGTAGATCATATTTCTTTACATGTAATCAAACTTTGATTTATAATATGATCTTACTGTTATGAGTTTAACGTGAGGAGGGAATGAGGTAGTAGAAAAAGTCAATGGAGGGTTGGTCATTGGGGATCATTCAATTGTTTTATCGCACCCTATCTCCCGCCTAAAGTGATGGGAGATTGGGGTGCGATATTCAATTGTTTTTGGGCGCCCATGCATGTCGCGCCCAAATCGACAGGGCTAAACCCGTAAAGCGGCTAAGTCCTGCTTTGGGCGCCCAAACTCCCATTTAGGTGCCCAAAGTGCCGACTTATTGAACATTTCTGCTCGCCTGCCCTGAGCCATCAGCCACGGGTGCAAACAATTGAATCACCCCCACTGTCTCTACCCTAAGGAGTATATTTAAAATGGCTCATTTTAAATTATTAATTGGTATTGGTATTGGTCTGTGTATTGCCCTTTATGTTAACATCATTATAGATGTGTACTCATACATCTATCCTCGATATGCTATACAGCGCTAGATGCCGGACATGAGTGAGCCGCCAGGTCCAGTGCAGCTCTGCTAACGTTGGGCATCTTTGTTTGCTAAAAATGAGTCTCAGTCACAATGCAATGTGACTACTATAGTACGCACAAGGAGACTGTGTTGATTAATTTGATATATGACACTTGTATATTGTGTCAGTGTACAGATCAGAGCTTGTATTGGAAGAAAGCTGCAGCTGCTACTACTGCACTTTATATACAGATTCAGAGACTCAGTTGCACACAGATATACAAGTGTCATAAGAGAGCATTGGTGCCCCCCCCATTTTTTAAATGGGTACATAAAATAGTGCACCTGAAAAAAGGCCATGGCATGGGGAAAGGCCAGGGAATAGATAGGGAAGGCCAGGAGATGCTGGGGCCAGGGAAGAGATAGGAGAGGCCAGGAGATGCTGGGGCCAGGGAAGAGATAGGAGAGGCCAGGAGATGCTGGGGATAAATAGGGACATAATATAGTGCACCTGAGAGAGGGCCATGGCCTCATGGGGAAGGGCCAGGGAACAGACAGGAGAGGCCAGGAGATGCTGGGGATAAATAGGGACATAATATAGTGCACCTGAGAGAGGGCCATGGCCTCATGGGGAAGGGCCAGGGAAGAGACAGGAGAGGCCAGGAGATGCTGGGGATAAAAGAAGAGGAAGCTACAAGTGAGAATGATAATAAACAGGAAAATTGACAGGCCCGAGTAGCGCCCCCTGCCCTGCGGTGCCCTGTGCCATGGCACTGGTCGCACTACCCTAGTTACCCTGAGTGTCATATATCAAATTAACCTCCTTTTACGTCCTAGTCACATTACGTTGCAACTAGGATGTATTTTTAGTTGGAAACAAGCGAAGAAGATGCCCAATGCTAGAAGATTCTTAAGCGACCTGGCGTATGAGGACACATCTGTATACATATATTAACATTACTTTTTTTTTGTTTTTCAAAATGTTTTGTTTGCCTTTTCTAAATTTTGCATGTTTTTGAACCCTGCATTGATTTCAATATTGACTTATTAGGGGTAAAATACACACCTTTTATCATTGACTAACAGGGTATATTTAAATATTTAAATTAACTTCCCCATGCAGTGTTCTGCACTTGTAATTAACCTGGCAGGGTAACAGCAGAATCACATGGTCCAAGGTTTTCCTTCCTTTGCCTGTACTATTTACAATAGATTTACATTTTACATATTTTTATTTTATTTTGCAAAAAAATTCTATTATGCATTTTTATATTGTGCAGTGATATTCAATCATGCTGCATGGTGTACATAAAGCAAAGAGGCCAAGTGGATGCCAGCAAAGGAAGGCAAAAGAAACAAGAAAAAAAGCACTGAAAACGCAAGCTGGATCAATGCTTCAATTTGTCAAAAGACAAGATGATGGCCAGGGTTCATCAAAAGACACAGCTCCTCCGTGTCAGTCTCCAATTGATAATACTAATTCTTCTGATGATTGCATGCATTCTACAGAAGAGCAAGAAGTGGAAATTGCAGAATTTACAGCAGAAAAACAAGGAGTGGAAATGGAAGAATGTCAAGCATAAGAAAGTGCTGAAAGTGACTCTAGCCTTGATACTGCAACGGAGATGAGTGATGTTATGGAGAAAGATTTGCAAATTTTCCATGATGTTTCTTTCTGGGAAATACCAGTTCCAGATCACTTTCGGGTTGAAATCATCAAAAAGGGAAGTACTTATTTCCAGAACAAAGATGGTCCTTTCAGTGCAGTGGCAAGGCAAGATTCAGATGGAAAAGCAAAGGGTGGTGTACGTCAGCTTTCAAAAGAGTGGTTTTACAAGATGATGCCAAATGGCGAGAAAATTCTACGGTCTTGGATGATTTACTCAGTTGTCAGCAACAAATTATACTGTTTTTGCTGCCGACTGTTTGCAGTTAGTGCTACAAGTATGACATCCAAATTTGTGACTGGGTTTCAGATGTGGTGGAAAATGACTGAACCTTAAAGTATATAACCATGAGACATCCGAAGAGCACCTATGTTGCCTTGAAAAGTGGAAAACATTAGCAGCAGGACTTAGGCTGCACAAAACCATTGATGCCAAAAGTATTTCTTTAATGGAAATGGAGAAGAAAAAGTGGAGGGACATCTTGTACAGATTGCTTGATATAACATTGTTTCTTGCCAAGCAGAATCTAGCATTCCGTGGCCACAAGGAAGATGAAACTTCATTAAATAAAGGGAACTTTCTTGAAATGGTTGAGATGCTGTCAAAATATGAGCCAGTGCTGAAAGAGCACCTTATGATATTAAAACAGAGCACATGTAAACTTAAAGTGCCAGTCTCTTATCTAGCACCAAACACTCAGAATGAGTTTATAAGTGCCTTGGCAAACCATGTGAAGGAGAAGCTTGTCATTGACATAAAGTCTGCAAAGTGTTTTGGGATCATGTTTGACAGCACACCTGACATATCACATACTGACCAGATGTCCGAAGTGATCAGATAAGTAAAATTCAACGATATGAAAGTTGAAGTAAAAGAGGTATTTCTCGGATTTTTTCCTTTAAAGGGGAAAACCGCTGCTGACCTCAGTTCTGACATTCTTAAAACACTGGAAAATGATGGACTGGACATAATGATGTGCCGCTCTCAAGGCTATGATATTGCTGCCACGATGGTTGGAATCTATGGAGGTGTGCAAGCCATTCTTAAAAAAAAGAACAGGAAGGCTATTTTTAGTGGATGTGTGGACCATTCACTTAATTTGTGTGGTCAGCACTCTTTTGCTGAAAATGCATCATGTGTGACATTTTTTGGGACTCTTGAAAGAATGTTTTCTTTCTTTGCTGCTTCCACCCATCGATGGGATGTGTTAATGGAACATACTGGAGTCTCAGTGAAAAGGCTGTCAACAACACGCTGGAGTGCTCATCATGCTGCTGTTACACCAGTTAAGGAGAAGTTTGATAAGTTTGTGGAGGCGATCGAAGCTCTTTGTGATCTACATGAAAATTTGGACACAAGGGGAGCAGCACAAACTCTTTTGCCTGCTGTCTGTGATTTCACTTTTCTGTGCTACCTATACTTCTGGTGTAATGTACTTCAGGAAGTTAATCTAACACAGCAGTACCTGCAGACAAAGGGCTTAACTCTTGACAAGGTGGTGACAAAGTTAGAGGTGCTTAAACTTTTTTTACATGATGAACGCAGTCAACTAGTGGAGCATGCAATTGAACAGGCACTTTCAAAGTCAGAAGAATATGGAATTGCAGTACAGAGAAGAGCCAGAGTCAAGAAGAGGTTGGCAGGGGAACAAGCATGTGATGCTGGACTTTCTCTTCAAGAAGAAAATAGGAGGGCGATGCTTGAGTGCATTGATCGCTTTCATTTTGAGCTTCAGATCAGATCAAGAGCCATCCAGAAAATAGCAGCCATGTTTGAAGCTGTTCAAGCGAAGAGTCTCATAGCTGCCACTGATGAACAGTTAAAGGTGTCCATTCCAAAATTGACCACTTTCTATGATGAGTTATCTGAAAGTGCTCTTTCAATAGAATTACCAAGGCTAAGAAGGCACCTGAAAGCAGCAAAGATTGATGTGGAAAAAGCCAAAGATTGGGTAGTATTAGATATTTTGAAATTCATAGCAGAATGGGACTTTGTAGAATCTCTACCAAACCTTTCACAAAGTCTAAAATTATTTTTGACGATCTGTGTGTCTGTGGCTTCATGTGAGATGAGCTTTTCAAAGCTGAAACTTATAAAGAACTATTTGCGATCTACCACGGGACAGTCAAGGCTTTCAGACCTTGCAATTCTATCAGTTGAAAGTGAGATGGCAAAAGGCATTGACTTTGATGAAGTGATTCACAAGTTTGCAGCTGTGAAGGCCAGGAAAGGAAAGTTTTGATTTTTTGTGTGGAGATGTTCATTAAGTGCTAAAATGCTTTTGTATTTGTTACTGTTTATGTTTTATATGGTATTACTTCAAATTAAATTATCGAGGTGTGCAAATGAATACTTTGTGTGATATACTTTGCTGAATATAATAAATTTAATATGGTTTGGCATGCTGTTCATGAGAGTTTCTCTTAATGTCTTCATCCCTATGTTGCCCTTCCGAATCCTGGCTAACACATGAAAAACCTCATTGCAATGCAAAACCGTTTTACAGTCTAAGTTTGTGGCCAGTAAGTCATGAAACTGTTGAGTCAAATAATTTAGGCATTGAGTTTAGTTTGCATAACACTTATGTAAATGTTATAATGTTTTACCTGTGATATTGTATTTTAAAGGTATAACGTTAGTTTTGTTAGCTGTTTATTTTATTACTATTGCCATTGCATTTAGTGATAGTACAAAAACAGTACTAAGGATGGGGGGGGGGTGACACATGAGCTACCACACCGGGTGACACCAACCCTAGTGACGCCTCTGATATACAGTTCTGCCTGTAAAGGAATGCCACCCACTGACAATTCTCCTTTTAGGAATGCCTCCAGCTGATGAATATCAGAAAATGGGCATCATTACCTTAGGACATGCTGTCATGCCTAGAAGGAGAGCTCATACATTTAACGTTTCCTCCATACTTACAAAGACACACAGTAGAATCAGGTTCCATGGGAAATGCCTCCTACAAAACATAAGGCAAACAGTGAGATAAAAATCTGTCCTATATGTTGCCCTCTTACATGGATATATCATTGTAGTAACTGGGGCTTGTTTTAGAATAAAGGATTTACATTTGTGATGACCAATTGTCACATTTTTTACTAACAGCAATCATTTCATTAATCCACCTCGCTATTTTATTTAATAACCTCTTTGCCACAAAGATAACCATACCCGCATTCAATTAGCAAAGAGCTTTTCCCATTCATTTGAAAATACCATTAATTTCAATGGGGTTTTCAGCATGTACACCATTTCAAAACCCCATTGAAATAAATGGACTACTGAAATTAATGATCATTCATGCATGAAAAATAATACAAAGAAAATTGGCGACTATAGATTAATCGTTGCCCCAAATGCTTCAACCAGTTCTAGTCTTGATAGTTCCTACAAAAAGATGGATGACAATGAGCATAGGGTCCAGATACTGTTAATGTGAAAACCAGCCCCAGGCTACACATTATGGGTTAGTTAACACAAAAGCAGGGAACAACAAGAGCTGACTCTTATTACTAGAGTGGAAACTGGCTACAGGGTGGGAAGTTTGGGTTTGATCACACTATTTAAAGGGAAACCTGTAGATCCAGCCCAAATTGGTCAGCACAGGGCTGTTGTCTCTATGGGGGTTGAATGAAGAACACCCATGTTAATTAATACATTTTTATTTTTTTTGTATTCCAACCAAAGTGATCTCTTTTCGCAATCCAATGGGAATGTTTCATATTTGTGATCCAAAATAATGATGTACATTTTGTAATACAAAGAAAAAAAAATCTTAATTTGTAATACTAACGCAAATTTTCTGAGCTACCTAGTTTATTTATTTATTTATTTATTTTTGTTGTCTTTATAATGATCTGTTGTATTATTTTTATTTTTATTCGTATTGTAATCATTTTGTATGTAAAAAGAACCTATTGCTTTATCTCTTCACTGTTCAAATGATGTTATATACACCATTTGTACTATTGTACAACTATTTGTAATCCTTATTTCTCTTTTCCATGAACATTTGTATTCTTGTTCAATGCGATGTCTGTAATGTCAACACTTGATGCTTCAATAAAAAAATGTGTTTAAAAATAAATAAAAATAAATAAGAATTGACTCACCTGGTTGTGAGCACTTCTGTATATATCTACCAACTGCCTCCCCCTGTGTCATTCCCCCCCCCCCCCCCAACTATCTCTGTTTTGGAAATAAAGTATGTGTATATGTTTAAATAAGCTCCTACAGTATTTGGGTCCCAGAAGTGTCTAATAGGCTCCTGTGCATCCATCCTGGGCTTTATCTTTAACCTAACAGAGATTTATTTCTCTTTTTAAAAAACACTATTAGCATTTGTTTGTTCTTCTCATGCCATGAGCAGAAGTATGGAGAGCGAGGCAAGTCTCATTCATACCTGTACCCTGCATTTTATCTTGAGAATCCAGCTTAAGCCAGTGGAAAAGCATTTTAGGAGAGTCTTAGATATTGTTTAGGGTTTTCTGGAACATCTGCATACACATGCCTACATATGCCAGCTTGCATCCCTATTTCTCCAAATGAAATGTTGGAAGTACACATCTAGCATAAAGCCCTAAGCACAAAGCCCATCTAAGAAACAAAACTATACTTATCATGGAATCAGCGCTCTGTCCGACACTGATCTCCTTTCTCCACTTGCTGCTCAGCCTGTTTCAAGGTGATGCCCTTTCACCTTTACTTCCCATTCACCCCATAAATGTCGGTAAAAATCCAGCAAATCCATGGTAAGTATAAGTTTGTGTTTTATATTAACTTATTGAATTCCACCGGAACTGCATTTATAGTTTATGGTATAATAATTGTATAAAGATTTGGAAAAATATTTTTTGCATGACTTAATTGTTGTTGCCCTTATCAATGACTTCTAATGAAAAAGTGAGACATGAAATCCTCAGTTCCTCAGTTCCAGAGACTGCCTGATTTCTTAATCCAAAAGAAAACTAAAGCCACGTACAAACTAGCTGATATTATGAGCGATTGAATGATAATGATATAGTTATCGTTCACAATATCGTCCAGTGTGTATGCCGTCGACGACCAGCGATGCTGTAGCTGCTAGTCGTTGATGACACTGTTCATCGCCCGAACCTGCTGTCCAATCTGACGATATCATCAGGTTGTGCAGGTTCGGGGATGGGGGAGGGTGCTGGCACTGAACGATATCGTTAATGATATTGTTCAGTGTGTGTGCTCATTGAGCACACCACTGCCGGGAAAACATTAAACGATATCGCTCAGTGAAGATATAGTTTAGAGTGTGCGCAGCTTAAAGCTCATTCCTGCAACATAAAGCAGTGATTGGGTAGACACTGGGGGAGGGAGCAGGGATACAGAGGGGCCGGGAGGTCACTCTGCTATTGGCGGCTACTTGAAGATTATGTTCAGTTCAGTGTGTTACTGATAGACCGCATCGTACTGGCGTGGTCGCAAACAATGCGACCAGGCCAGGCAGGTGGTTAAAACCAGCACTGTTAGAATTTCTTCCATAGGGTCCAAGCCATCACAATCCTGGCACGCACTGTGCCAGCAACTAAGATCTAAATCTATATTTTCACCACAAACCAGTAGGCTATCTCCAAATATTGTACATTTCTTTGCACAATATTCTCTTCATTTGCAACACCATTCTAATTCTACTATGGTTTATGCCAGTGATCATGTTCTCACCTTGGTCCGCTGCAGCAGGCCAGAACCAGATATGTGACAAAGAATACCGCACTGTTAAAGCAGAAACAAGTTATAAGTATTGAACATTTCTGATCATATTAGAGGCAACGCATCGGCCCATATGTCATAGTCTGAGATTTACTGGTTCCGGAGTTATTTTGGCAATATAGCCACTAGATTTTAATCAGCAATTAGTTTTAAAGTAAAACCAGGTTGATTTTGCATTAATAATGATTGCCGCTTTAAATCTAGTGGCTATCTCGCCAAAATCATATGGGCCATGTAATGTGCAACTATCTCCCACACAATGGCAAGTTAGTCATTTTGTGGGCTGAAAAGGCAGCCTATACATTCACAGGAAACCAGTGGCATCACTGAGGGATGTGGTGCTTTAGGTTTCAGCCCTCAGTGAGGTCACTGGCCCATAGTGGAGTGATAAACTGAATATTAGTTCAATAAATAAAATGGCCGCCTACATTGTGTGTAAGCATTAGGAACTGTATATATGAAACAGCAAAATGTTATCATATGCTAAGAGAGGGAGAGAATTGTGATATAATATAATATTGCTTATATATGACCGACAATCATTAAAAATGAACAACAAAAGTATTTTCCACAGGAGTATTCAAAACATAAAAAAATTATATGGGCCTATATTATACTCATTATTCTATGGTGCAGTGCACGCCCAGGTATTGCAGGTCTAATTTATTGTTCTTATGCAGATTCATAGCAATTTTAATTGAGACCAGGACATATGGGTCCTCAATTCCCTAATCTCCTGACCCTGGGTTGGGGCATCAGTGAAATCCAACAGGTTGCAAATTTTTAACATGTAGAATTTCCCCCGATTCCCCAATGGATCGCCAGTCATCGATTATCGGATCGGCGACAGTGATAGGGAAATTGCGGCTCTGATATATCGCCTGCAATAGTATACAGCTTGGCATGATCGGCATCATCATGGTGGACTTTCCAGAACGTTAAGTCAAACATTGGTGAAGCATGATTGGGCTAAATCTGAAAGAACAAACTCATAAACGTAACTATTTCTCTACATCCAATAGCATTCCAAGTGCACAGATTTATAGCTGTTAATTTATGTTATTGGGCCTAATGGTGAGCTATAAGCCAAATGAAATTCACAGTGATCCTTTTTCAAAATTAAATTAAACAATCTCTGTTAATTCATGAACATCTGTGTCATCACCACGGACATTCTGCGTTCATACTCACTACGAAGCCCAGTATAAGGCAGGGTTTGCCTGTACATATTCTTTCACGGGGTCACTGAAAGACAAGGACATAAGAGCAGTGTTATCTCTATGTACACAAGTGGTACTGTCTGTGGAGAATCACTAGTGCTGATTAGTACTAGCACAAATACATTTTAAACACTTACTGTACACTATACAATTATCTGTCAGACATCTGTTCAATCTGGCTGGTTGGAATAAAAACCTGGTAGCTGGTAATGTAGGGGAGCAAATGACAATCAAATACTGGGAAACGGACCAAAATTATCATTCAGACAAATTGGTTAAATCAAACGAATGTAACCAATATTTTGATTTTGTCCGTTTTCCAGTGATTACAGGTACCAGGTATTCATTCCAACCAGCCAGATTGGACAGATGCCTGACAGATAATTGTATAGTGTATGCCCAGCATTAGTTGAAGGCATTGTTGTGATAGTGACATTATTTCTTTTTAGGGGGAAAATAGACCAGATAAAAAATACAACAATTCCATGAGAATGTAAGAGAAAAACTATCGCACTGAACAGTTCTCAAATTATATTTATAATGTGTGATTGCTCAAAACTAACAAATAATAATATTAAGGTTAATTTTTAAAGTATCTCTTCTGTAATTATACGTAATTAATGTGCAAACGGCTGATTTTACGTTGGTATTTGGACTGCATACCTGCCACCATAAAAAGAAAGAAATTCTGCACTTTAAAAGTTATCTCCGCTAAATAGGTACTGTAGGTAGTTCTACTTGTAATGTATTGGCAGGAAATGAAAATCCAAACATGTAGCTTTTTCCTTCAATGACAAAGGGCCTGATTCAGCAAGGATCGCATTTGCCAAGACGCACGCAATCGGCCGATTGTTGCGTACTGTGCATACGTATGCTTCACAGTGTATGTGTGCGAACCGGCCACTGCGATTGGCACAGCGATCACAGCGGCTACGCAGACCCATCGCAGAGTGATTGACATGAAGTGGCGTTTGTGGCTGGTGTCGGGGGGAAGTGGTCGAGTGAACGCAGGCGTGTCAGTGTGTTTCAACGCCGCTGCAGGGGTGTGCATAAATTACACCATACGCAGCCTGAGGCCTCATAGCGTGCGCTGAGTGAGGTCTGACCTGCCCTAACTGTGCGTATGGGTGCGATGGTACTCCATTGTACCGATGTTTTCGCAGTTTTGCTAACCATTACAGATATGCGTGTAGGTGAAGTGGGCGTCCTTATGTAGTGCTGCGGCGGCATTGCGATTGCTATGGATTAGCAGCATACTATCGCAGTTAAACTGCATGCGTACGCTATATTGCGATCCATAGTGAATCAGGCCCAAAGTCCAAAATAAAGTACTTTCAACTAGTTGCAGAGAGGTGGCCATTTAATTATGGTGTGAGTGCCCTCCCTGTGTTTTGGGTGCCAATAACCAAATGAGAGTTCCTAGAACACTGGGTCTGATTCAGAGCCGCTCGCTCTTAATCAGGGCCGGGCTTTTTTTTTTTTAGGATCGGCCTCTTGGCCTTTCGCATCTTGTTTGTTTCATTTCAAAGCCATTGTGGTGATGAATAGAGGCCAAAATATGAAAATTCTCTCAATGTCCCAATATTTATGCACCTGACTGTATGTGTAACCCATAATACAAAGGCATAATACACTGGCTAGCTAAAGGCTGTGGCTGCACCTTTTTGTACTCTGCTTACTCAGGGATCCCGCTGACCTGCCTCTCAGAGAACAAGGTGCTGACAAGTGTGACTGCAAATACTGGTGCCAACTCTAATACAGATCCATATTGCTGCTCACAGTGACTGCTGTGATACTTCCTCAACGGAACAAAGGTGGCCGTAATTCCACCAGCATTGCGTGCGCGGAGCTAAAAGTGTATATTTGTCTGTATGTAGAGTTGTACTCATCTCGGTGGTCACTCCCTATATGTAGTGCTCAGTGAGCACTTTCCCTGGTGCAAAAGATAAACAAGTGTGTCTATGTGTATATACAACTCTACATCATAGCCCACAATTTCATCCACACACCAATATTAAACTTTGCCTACATGTAAATGCCCCGGTACCACCAAGTTATGCCCATTCAGCTGCAAATGTATTACTCAGATCTGTATGCTTAACATCAGAGCATACGCAGTGCGAAAGCACTCAAGATCCATCTGCAAAACTGAGGCAATCTCTCCAGCAGAGGGCAGTGCTGCAGTGTCCTGTATCTGGAATTTGTATTGAGAAGTCATCGCAAATCCAAGATACTCATACGCAGCCGCATGCGCAGTTCCTTCGATAATCGGCCACCAGAGGCACACTATGGTCATGTTTTCTGCGTGCTGGATCACAGACGCAGGCAGTGACACACTCCAGAAAGGTCATGACACGCCTGTGTTTTTGGCAGCTCACCCCATTACCGTCCTCTAAACGGCCCTTAACAGACAATCACTCTGCAAATATAAAGGTGCTGCTTGCGACTACAGTAATGGACTTTGATGCATGCCCAGTGCGACTAAGACACATGCAAAGACAGCGGAAAATCGCTCAGGTGCGAAAACATCGGCATAGCGTACATCTTTTAAACAGGCCCTTAGTGGATAATCCCTGTACATCAAATAGCTACAAATATGTAATTAGAAGTAAATTACTGCTCATGTAGAAAGAATCTCAGATTCTACTTAACATTTAACTAGCACCCTCTAGAAGATCATAGCTAGAATCTGATTGGTTGCTATGGGCAACATCACTAAAACTCACTTCTAAAAACTCTCACTTTAGTAAATTTACCCCCTAGAATCAGTTCCCAGGCACTAGGATACATATATTGTTACCAGCATTGCAGATATGCAACGTGCATTAGGTACAGCAGTGCCAGAATGTAACATTGGATGAACATGTGGTCATTATATCACCATTGTGTAACACTCACGAGAAGGTAAACAGAGCCACAATTGCCACTGTAACCAACAGCTGAAGCGAAAGGATTGAATAAACCTGAAAGAGAAAAATAAAGACTGTTTTGAAAGAGCAGAAACAATCTATTATCACCCCTGATCTCATGCTCTCCACAACAACAATGTCCTTCTGTCTCCTATAAGCTGTGATTTCTTCCCCACTCAGCCCTTGGTTCCCACTTGTCACATTTATTTACATAAAGCGCTCCGTGGTATTGGTATCTAGTATAATAGTCACTTCTAAATATATCTATATAACAGTCTAAGTGATGTACTGGTGGGCAAGAACTTGAGGCTGGATGTTCAGGACTGGAGTTCTATTGGTATGGAAACAATCCAGAAACCAAGTATAAAGTCCCCAATAGTAAGGTAATGTATATTTGTCCCAAATGAGGATGACACAGTCTAATCGTAATACCACACTGGTAGGCAACAACTTGAGGCTGGGTGTTAACGGCACATAATATATATAAATCAGGTGGGCAACATCTGTCAACAGAGTGTTCGCACGTGCAGACTTTTACGTGTATACAATTAGGTCAGCAAAAACTGTGGGCAGATTGTTGTTTTGAACGAAACGTAGTCTGGATGTTTGCGAATGCAGTCTCCTTCTCCTCCACTTTCCTCACCACCTCGGGAGAGGAACGTAGTATCAGAGTGACAGGTACACCAGAATGCAGTATCATAAGGTAGGAATATGGTGACTTTCCTGACCTTGAAGTCTGCTGGTCCTGTGTCAATCTGTGTCCACAATCACTGCATGTGGGTGTGCATGGGGAGACTATGTTGTAAGGATGACTAGATAATCAATAATACAATGACTGTTTATTCAACAGTATAACAAAGAAATACCCTTCAAACAGGGATTGATTATTAAAATCACAAATTGGTATAGGAGAATGTCCCAACGCGTTTCATCTCATTATGACACTTTTTCGAGGGCAAAATGGTGCTTGTACTGTGGAACCATCTTTTATATACATACACATACAGCCTCCTAATTGATAATGACCCCTGTCCGCCAGCGCCTAACTTCCGGTATTGTACTTCCGGGTTTCATGCGCCAAGGAATATATGATTAGAGGCACATTTTCATGCGATAGTGACAATCTAATATATTTACTTGAATGCCCATGTGGGTTGCAATACGTGGGGCGCACCACAAGAACCCTCAAGTTAAGGATTTACGAACACTGTCGAAATATTCACAAGGGTTTAGAGACCCATAGTGTCTCAGAACACTTCAAGGTGACTCATGGTTGCAATCCCAAAGGCCTCAAGTTCACGGGTTTTGACAAAGTGATTTATAACTGGAGGGGAGGAAATAAGATAGATGCCATAAACCGAAGAGAAAGTAAATGGATCTATGACTTACAGACTCTTCACCCTGAAGGACTCAATCTAGACCCCTAAATTAAGGAATACGGGATACTATTCCTATATATGTTCATGGAGCTACTGTATTTGTATTTGTATAACAGTCACATATTTCAAGAATATAATAGTATGGCTATTTTTTAACCTTTAATATCAGTTGATCTCGAACAATATGATTCTCATTTCGGGACCATTACATAATTCCTTTATATATTATCTTGAAAATCCCTTTATTTATCTTCTGATTTAATTAATGTTTCAACTTAATGTAGTCTAGGGCCAAGGATTATGAGACAATATTTATATATAATCCTGATTGACAGTTTATAGACAATCCCATTTAGTGCCTTATGTATTAAGGTACTTACAGTCTAATGGTTTCACCTCTCACTAATTGTCATAATGTTGATCTGATACATAAAAAGTTATTATTATTGTTGACAACTAAGATAAATGTTATGTATTGTATATATGTACTGTATTTCAATATATCCAAAATGGCCACTGCCACCTCTGGGGACAATTACATCAGACGTATCCATGATCCCAATTCTCATATTATGAACCATGGCTGTTCTACATAGGGAAAACCTAACCAAAAATGGCCGCCGCCATGGTTAAGGACACAAAAAGGAGCGAGCCTAGCTTAGCCCTATCTCATGTAACTGGAGGGCGTGACGAATATTTAAATGATGTAATTGTTCTCATGGTGATTGGACAGGAGTGTCAGACACTATGACGCGCTCCTACACAGCTCTCCCCTTGTACACGCGGCGCACGCAACCCGGAAGTGTACCACCGGAAGTGCAGCGCAGTTACAAGGGGGGACCATTGGAGGATTAGGCTATGGGACTTTAACATTTCCCCCTCACACACGCGGCGCATGAAACCCGGAAGTACAATACCGGAAGTTAGGCGCTGGCGGACAGGGGTCATTATAAATTAGGAGGCTGTATGTGTATGTATATAAAAGATGGTTCCACAGTACAAGCACCATTTTGCCCTCGAAAAAGTGTCATAATGAGATGAAACGCGTTGGGACATTCACCTATACCAATTTGTGATTTTAATAATCAATCCCTGTTTGAAGGGTATTTCTTTGTTATACTGTTGAATAAACAGTCATTGTATTATTGATTATCTAGTCATCCTTACAACATAGTCTCCCCATGCACACCCACATGCAGTGATTGTGGACACAGATTGACACAGGACCAGCAGACTTCAAGGTCAGGTAAGTCACCATATTCCTACCTTATGATACTGCATTCTGGTGTACCTGTCACTCTGATACTACGTTCCTCTCCTGAGGTGGTGAGGAAAGTGGAGGAGAAGGAGACTGCATTCGCAAACATCCAGACTACGTTTCGTTCAAAACAACAATCTGCCCAGTTTTTGCTGACCTAATTGTATACACGTAAAAGACTGCACGTGCGAACACTCTGCTGACAGATGTTGCCCACCTGATTTATATATATCATCTGCCGTTAACACCCAGCCTCAAGTTGTTGCCTACCAGTGTGGTATTACAATTAGACTGTGTCATCCTCATTTGGGACAAATATACATTACCTTACTATTGGGGACTTTATACTTGGTTTCTGGATTGTTTCCATACCAATAGAACTCCAGTCCTGAACATCCAGCCTCAAGTTCTTGCCCACCAGTACATCATTTAGACTGTTATATAGATATATTTAGAAGTGACTTATATACTAGATACCAATACCATGGAGCGCTTTATCTATTTTTGTTATATCAGTTTAAGGAATTGAGGATAATTCCTGAGAGAGCAGCTAGTGGTTAGACACCCTCCCTATGAGAGCCGACTGCTTTTATTTGTCTTCTACATTTATTTACAATATGACCCCACTTCCCCCATTCATACTGTAAAGGTCTCACCCTACAGTGTACACTCACCTTCCTAATGAATGACCTGCGCACCTTCTCATCATCCCAGCCCATTGAGGTCAGCATCTCTGTGTCTCCAGGATAGGCTCCACTACTGTAACCAGGACTGTTGCCTGAAACAGAGGAACAGTCAGCTGGGCTATTCCATTATCTTCTGTCTACCAGTGTTACAATGAGCAAGCAGTAATATCCCGGCATATGAGCTACCACTGGGTACCAGCAAACATACCGTCTGATATCAATTCAAAGTGGGTTCAACATCATATCATCACTATAACAATATCTACTTGGCCAGTTGCAAGCATCAACAAAGTAATATTATATTAAAGAAAAAGAATATTTTATGGCAACAGTCTGGAAATCATGCCATAAACTACAGCTTACACATGCAATTAACTAAAGGAGAATTCATTCTATTATTTTGTACGCACTATAAGTTTGGAGATATTGGAGATATTATCCTGCCAAAAAAAAGGGGTAGGGGTTTTAAACCCACCACACATCGCCAGCAACTTGATTCTTCACCCTCCAAATCGCTGGGTATTAAATCCGGCAATCTGGAGGGCAAACCACTAAAAACAGATAAAATTATATTAAAAAAATTTTTTTTAAAAGTTTATTAATTTTTTTTTTTACATGAAAAGCCTACCGCTTTTATATGTTTTATACATATACAGATTGTGATTGGGTCCAACCGCACCTCCACTTCTCGAATGTGCTGTAGGAAGTATTATACGGTATATTATATTGTGTGTACCCAAATGTGAAGCTGTATATGTAAAAATAATGTCTGAAATAGTAAAGTAAAGGTGCATACACACGTAACGATTTTGTAACCAACGATTTTCTGTCAGATTTTCCCTTGAAAAAGTGAACGACATTTTGAAGTGTAATGAACGATTTTTACAACGATGAACGAAAAATGTTCCTTCCCTTAATGAAATTCGTTATGTTGGACAGTCTGAAATGGACGATGAACGATAATTCCAAACTACAAACAGGAGCGCGCTTGAACGATTATCATTATAAATCAGAAACTGAACGATTTTTTTGAACGATTGAACGATAATGACATTGTTAACGATAAATCGTTCAAAAAATCGTGATCTGGCGGTATAAGACTGCTGCTTTCCTCCCCCCGAGCCACATTTGTGGGGTTCCTAGAAACCCGAGAAGAAGGATTATTATGGGATGTCCCAGCAGTGTTCGGCTGCTACATTTCTAAACCCGAATTTTAAGATATGATACCACATGTACAACAATACATTTGACTCTTAGGGGTAAATTTACTAAAGTGAGAGTTTTTAGAAGTCAGTTTTAAAAGTGATGTTGCCCATAGCAACCAATCAGATTCTACTTAATATTTAACTAGCACCTTCTAGAAGATAATAGCTAGAATCTGATTGGTTGCTATGGGCAACATCACTTTTAAAACTCACTTCTAAAAACTCTCACTTTAGTAAATTTACCCCTTACTGTACATGGACAGTAGGAGAGTACACCTCCTGTCACTAGTTAATGTATGAAAAAGTTAAATGATTCTTGTGTCTGATAAGAGGATCAGCCTGGATTGGTTATCCTTCACCAGCCCTGTGTGTAAAAATGTATAATCACCACCTTCAAGTGGTGTGTATGTATAACAGATCTTACAATGTCTATACAAGCAATAAACGCCTGTCCCTGCTGAGTTAATATGGCAAACAGATTAAGCAGCCAGGAGAAATTAGCCAAAGCAACCAGCAAATAGGTTCTGCGGCAGCTATATACAACCTAGATGCATGTACTGTAACAGGTTCCAGGTGCCGTGAAGAAGCCTAGTGCTGGCAGCAATACCCTCCTACAACTGAGACCAGATTGGGGTACAGCTGGTATAAGTGGCTGGTTAGCCAGAAGGAACGTTGGCGTAGTCACTGAGTGGTATTGCAGAATACAGTGCATTTGCTCCATACTTAACTTTAGATATATTTTGCTTTTATTTAGTATCTTTTACAATTTATTGCTCAATATTTAACTCTAAATAGCACCTTATTAATCCATGCTTTCCCATTTCTATTCCATCTACCACCTGGAGTACATAGAATTCTGAGGGCCTGATTCAGCAAGGATCGCTATTCTGCTAATACGCACGCACCGCAGTTGCTAATATCAGCGGTGACATGTAAATGTTTCCATTCGCATTGCCATCGCAGCCTAACATAAGGTGGCCCACTTCCCCTTACTCACATCCGTATACTATAGCAAAATAATCGGTAACATCGAGTAACATCAGACCCATATGCACAGGTAAGGCAGGTCAGACCTCACTCAGGAATTTATTTATTTATTTATTTATTAACAGTTTCTTATATAGCGCAGCATATTCCGTTGCGCTTTACAATTGTCAACATTGATAGAACAAAACTGGGTAATAACAGACAGATATATAGGTAGGAAGGCCCTGCTCGCAAGCTTACAATCTATAGGGAAATAGGCAGTAATACACAAGGATAGGTGCTATATATTGCATCTTGGTCCAGCCAGAATGCACAGTTTCTTGGTTGGCTGCATGATCCAGTCACACAGGAATGTCGGCCAAATGTCATGAGGATGTGAGAGAGAGACGATGTGTGAGATTGTGTGTGGACTGTAAAAGGGGATGTAATTAGATATGGAAACTATGAAGGTTGTGTGGGCGGTTCTGGGATCTGATAAGCTTGCCTGAAGAGGTGAGTTTTCAGGGATCGCTTGAAGGATTGGAGACTATAGGAAAGTCGTATTGTGCGTGGTAAGGCATTCCATAGAGTGGGTGCAGCCCGAAGAAAGTCCTGTAACCGTGTGGGAGCAAGTAATGCATAGGGATGAGAGACGCAGATCTTGTGCTGAGCGGAGAGGTCGGGTAGGGCGATATTTTGAGATGAGTGAAGAGATGTATGTTGGTGTGGTTTGGTTAATAGCCTTATGTGTAAGTAAGAGCATTTTGTATTGAATACGGTAGAAAACCGGCAACCAATGGAGGGACTGACAGAGCAGGGCAGCAGACGAGGAACGTTTGGCAAGGAAGATAAGCCTTGCAGCTGCATTCATAATTGATTGTAATGGCGATAGCCAGTTTTTGGGAGGACCAGTAAGGAGACTATTGCAATAGTCAAGGCGGGAAATAATAAGTGCATGGATTAGAGTTTTTGCAGTGTCTTGTGTGAGATATGGTCGAATTTTGGATGTGTTTTTTAGATGTATGTAACATGAGGAATTGCTAACTTCCGTGCATGTTAAGAGGCCTCAGGCTGCGTAGGGTATCTCAGTGGATAATTTATACACGCCCCTGCAACAGCGTTAAAATGCACAGGCACGCCTGTGTTAGGCCGAACACCCCCCCCCATCACCACCCACAAACAGCACTTCTTGTCAATCACACTGTTAAGGGTCGCAGTTCCGATCGCAGTGGCCGGTTCGCGCACGCACCCTGCATTCGCAACAATTGGCCGATTGCGTGCATATTAGCAACTGCGCTCCTTGCTGAATCACTCCCTGACACCACTTGAACTATTAAGTAATAATAAGTGATGTCACAATACACAATGGGCCTGATTCTGAGGTGAGAGTAAAAGTAACTTTGCACCTTGGCAAAAACCATGCTAGGGTGTGTGGTGCACATGGGCCTCTGGGACTAGGAGGACCCATACTGCACACCCATATAATTATACATACCTCTCCGGAGTCCCGCGTCGGCCGGCGCTGCAGAATGAAATCACTGTGAAGACCTGCGTATGCGCAATAGACTCTGGCACAAAGCCAGACTCTACTGCACTGCCGGAGAGGAGGGGGCCGCACGGAGGCTGCACACAGACCACCTCCTCTCTTAAACCGAACCTGGGTGTTTCCAAACTCAAATCTAACTTGCAGTGTAAAAATAAAGCTGTCCAGCATTTGTGGGCTACATGCAAAAGCAGCCAGTATTTACTCTGCACGCAAATAAAATACATGTATTTGCACCCATTACATTGCTCTTGTTTTGCTTTACTCCCACCTCAGATTCAGGCCCTATGTGATTCCAGCATTTGAGAGGTTTATAATAATCATAAACCGATTTATCTGAATGGATGGATTAATGGAGGGACACAGACAGCAACTTGCAAAAGTATTCAACCCCCTAAAAAGTTAATTTGCTTTGTCTCTAACAAAAAACACAGAATGTTCCTGACAATGGGCCTGATTCAGAGCCGTTCGCTATTTGCGGTCGTTCGTTCAAAAACAAGGGATGGCTATTCAAATGATCCCTTCGCAAATTGCAGTCTGTTCCCACCTCAAAGTCTGAACGAGCACGCAAAACAAACGCTCGTTTATTTGATAAAAACGCCCCCTGGCCGCTCGCACCATACGTCATGTCCGCTATTTATTAGATTAATCGAGTACATCGTACAGCGTATGAACTGCTCGCTATTCTTGTGGTTGGTTTTTTCAACCGCTATTTTGCGAGCAGTTCTGAGTTAAAAAAAACCAAGTGACGTGGTCAATGACGCTGCTGTATTAATTATGCACTCCCTTAAAACGCCCATTTTGACCTTTAAGCACGCCTGCGTTCGAATTCCACTCCCCCGTTTTCAAGCACCTTCCCCTGTTACCACCCACATACGCCTCATTCTGTCACTCAAAATAGCAGGCACTCGCTATATAGCGTACAAACGATTTTCGGCCGCACTGACTGGTTCGCGCATGCGTACTAAAAACCGTACGCATGCGCAGATGTGCGAACATCGCTCGGAACGAGCGTACTGCCGCTAGCGAGCGGCTCTGAATCAGGCCCAATATTTTTAGTGCAAACCAGTAGGCTCCTAATGTTTCAGTATCTGTCTAATTGGATTCACAACAGGGATATTTCTGCCATCGAAAGGGGTTTCCTGGACCAGGGTTACCTTCTTAGCTTCCTCAATCTTCACGACCAGGAAATAACACTCTTATGCTTGGCACACACTGGCAGATATATTGGCCGATACATTGTGTGTGAATCGGTCAGTGTGCACCATCGATATGTCTGTGAACAAAGTAGTTCACAGACATAGGCCCTCATTCAGACCCACTCGCGAGCGGCTGCCCGCTCGCAAGTGGGTCGATGGTCTGCACTGCGCATGCGCACGACGGAGGGAGCTCCATCGTGCGCATGCGCGAGACGCGACGAGCGAAGGACTTTCCTTCGCTCGGAGTGTCTCATCAAAGGGGGCGTGCTGTCGATGTTGACTGACAGCACGCCCCCTTTGGTGGGCGTGCCTGCCAGACGGAGGCGTTCCCAAGGGAACGCCTACCGTCTGAAGCCGGCCCCACTGACATCACTAGTGATGTCAGTGGGAGTGATTTTGGCTCTGATAGAGCCAAAATCACTCCTGGCCTTGCGGTTGAAAAACTCAACCTCAGGCTTTTGCTCGCAGTTTCGATGGTCTATACCACAGCTATACGAGCGTCCAGGAGGACGCTCCATATTAATGGAGGTGGGCCCTGATTCAGAGCGAGCGCTCTGATCAGAGCATCCAGCTCTGAATCAGGGCCATAGCGCGTCGGCTGTGCTGCACAGTCGATGACTGTGCAGAACGGGTCTGTGAGTCTGTGAGTGCGCATGTGCAGAACGGGTCTGTGAGTCCGCCTGCAAACTGGCAGCAGTCTGTCAGTGATTGACAGTCTGCTGCCGTCTGGGGGCCGCAATGCCCTCCGTAACATGAAATGGAGGCATGTCGTCACCGTTAGGGGAGAGGGAAGAGGCCAGGATCTCAGTCGGGTGATGGAGATTTCCTGGCCTCTTCCTCTAACCCGACGGGTCACCGCAGCCGGCCGATGGTACGCAGATTAACAGATGCTGCGTTGAAGAACGCAGCTCGGTTAAGTAATGCACAAGAGGCGTGATACTTCCTGTGCATTACCATATCTGCAAGGATCCCAATTGCAAAGCTGCCTGAGTGCATACATCATATAACTATAGCCTGAGTGCAGCTTTGCAATTACAATCCTTACAGAATCAGGCCCTATGTGCACAGGCAGTCAGCCGAAGGCCCGTACACTTGCTGCATAGGCAGCGGAGAGGGGAGCGTGTCGCGACCACCGGGCAGTGTGACCCGCGGCCAGACGGCAGTGTTGCTTGTTCAGTGTGTATGAACAACCGTCATCTGCAGATATATCTTTCTGGTGTGTACCCAGCTTTAGAGATAAACCCTTATTGTGGAATACAAGAAAGATCTGGCATATAATTAGACACAAAAATAATTCTTGTTATTACCTTTTCTAAACAACCCCAATTTTCAGGACAGTAGGGCCGCACACCCATTCACATTATGGCGGGCTGGTAGAATCAATAATATCGGCTGTTTAGGAAATAGTCATCTACAACGGAGTATAATATTTGCAGGAGCGACTGAGAAATATGAGATTCTAGCTGGCTATCCCCTGGCCTTCCTGCAGGCCCAGCATTATATTAGCTCTGTAGTCCAGGCATTTTCGGAGAGGGACTGGCAGAACTCCATGGACCAACTCTGGCAGCACCCTCCTTTGGTTAAATTGGCAATTTACTATTGTTATCATTCTTTCCAGGAAGTCATGGATCATTCCTCCTCTCCTACAGGAATGACACAATAGTTACCTTGGTTCCCCGCACTGCACTCACTACATTCACTATATCTTGTAAACTGCTCCCGTCTGCTATATATATATTTAGAAATGTTCTTGAATATTTTTCATCAGGTCTATCTCTCACTGCACAGGAGTTTCATTATGGGATGCTTCTCTTCCCATAAATGTTATAAATGTGGAGCAAATAGTGCAGATTTATTCCACTGCTTTTGGCTATGTCCCTTGATTAGAGTGCAGCTTTGTTACAGGTCAGGAGTTATGTAGAGGCTCACCTGGTTAGCTACCGTCCTTTCATAGCGGTATGGGCAGTGTTTGGCTTTCTACCAGAGAATGTACGGGTTTGGAAAGGGGGAAGATAATTACTCTTGCTGTCAGCGCAGCAGCCTGTAAAGCTATTTTACAAGAATGGATCTCTCCATCTCCTCCATCCTTATCTTTATTTAAATCTAACCCCTATTATATGCTTCGGATGGACTGGGTGGAGGTAACTCTGGACAGGAAGGCTAAGGTGGAGCTTTTGTTTTGTATGTGGGAGAGCTATAGTTCCACGTTATCTCCTCATGGAGCAGATGTACTAAGCTCTGGAGAGTGATATATTGGAGAGTGATTAACTACCAACCAATCAGCTCCTAACCGTAATTTTTCGAACACAGCCTGTAACATGACAGTTAGGAGCTGAGTGGCTGGTAGTTATCACTCTCCAATTTATCACTTTCCAGAGCTTAGTACATCTGCCCATGAGATACCTGAAATAATTCATCAATGTTTGCACCGCACTTCATGGTAGCTACTGGGCATGGTAGATAACTGCCCACAAAGTGATCTTTTAAATGCCTACAAGTCATGGAGGTGGTGTGTGTGTGGGGCGGGGAATTAAGAGAGAGCTTCTTTATGTTTTCCTTTTTTCTAAAGTATTAATTAATGTACTGTCTGTTATCTACAATGATCACACCATGACAGTCATACTTACATGGCTCCTGAATAATGATCATTGAATATATAGGACTATATATGTACATTGCTGTATGTGTTACTACATTTTTCTTCTTTGTTATTGTCTTATACTGTCATGCTGTTACCTATTACTGCATATAATGCTTCAATAAAAATATTTTGGGGAAAAAAAGGTCAACTGCCATTGTCAGGAGAAATGCCAATGGTCAACAGAAGACCTGTCTGAGAGGTAAGAGGCATTCTTTGTTTACTTACCTGCATCCTCATGTGTCCAGTTAGGATATGCGGTCATGGAGGGAGACGTCTGTAGAAAATTTGCCTTCTTCCCATCTGCAGCTGTGACCTCCTCATAAGAAGGGGGCTCCGCAGGAACTGGGGTGCTGGTCTGCACATCAGCCTTGCCCCCTCCATTCTCTGCAGCTTTGTTACTAACGGAGACCTGCAGAAAAAGATTGTTCATAATTGGTAGAATAGAAATTAGGTGTCCCTTATTACACGTAGGGCGTGACAGCCTGTGGGTGGTGTTGAGCTACAATATACATAATTAACAGAAACTCTACACAATTCGTGCATGGGGTGCAATATGGGATGCATGAGTGCACCAAGGAACTCCGCCATGTTTCCCCCAGCTACTCCCTTCATAGGGTGAAATTGTGAAAGTTTTCTTTGCCTCTGTGGCTGTATCTGTATGTGTAATGTTACCTTATAGTGTCACAGCCACTGTATCTGCATGTGTAATGCTACGTTATAGTGTCACAGCCGCTGTATCTGCATGTGTAATGCTACGTTATAGTGTCACAGCCGCTGTATCTGCATGTGTAATGCTACGTTATAGTGTCACAGCCGCTGTATCTGCATGTGTAATGCTACGTTATAGTGTCACAGCCTCTGTATATGCATGTGTAATGCTACCTTATAGTGTCACAGCCGCTGTATCTGCATGTGTAATGCTACGTTATAGTGTCACAGCCGCTGTATATGCATGTGTAATGCTACGTTATAGTGTCACAGCCGCTGTATATGCATGTGTAATGCTACGTTATAGTGTCACAGCCTCTGTATATGCATGTGTAATGCTACCTTATAGTGTCACAGCCGCTGTATATGCATGTGTAATGCTACGTTATAGTGTCACAGCCGCTGTATCTGCATGTGTAATGCTACGTTATAGTGTCACAGCGGCTGTATATGCATGTGTAATGCTACGTTATAGTGTCACAGCCACTGACACTGTAACGTAGCACTTTGCATGCAGATATAACCACAGAATATAGGCATGCCACATATAATTTTAATCAGCAGAATCTGCTGGCACATCCAAAAAGTTACACGAAAAGACGATTGGCACTTCCGAGTCGTACAGTGCCCAGGCGTTATATGTAACGCGATTTGTAGCGCTCAGAGGTATGTGGACACATCTGTATTTGTTCCCAGTGGCACAACATGAAAGTTTGTTTAAGTATTATAAAAGCTACCTGGTAATATAACTGTATAACCAGATATGTCCTCATACACCTAGCATTCGCCATATGGTGCAAGGCGCATAGCGTGACTTAGATTCTCCACCACGGGAAGTGCAGTTTACTTTTACCTAAATATTGCCTCTTATATTAGTGGCATCATAGCCACATACAAAGCTGCTCACTGTGTACTACAGATGCTAGGTTGCGTATTTGGTTGCAAAGGAATGGCTATAACATATGTACAAAGAGGCAGAATAAACAGAACAAGACATGGCCGAAGGAATAGCCGTGACCGCTCATATCAGAACATATGTTACACAGATTTGTAACTTAGGGCTCTATTTATCAACATTATTTTTACTAAAATAATGTGAAAAAGGGTGTTTTCACACCCTCTTCACATTATTTTAGTATCACCTATAGTTATTACAGGGCAATTGGAGTAGAATTCGTAAAATCCTACTCCAAGCCCTAAGTATCACTTATTTTTAGTAAAGCAGATCGCATTTCCCATAACTGTAATGGGAAATGTGATCTGACCATAGTTACTAAAAATAAATGTGAAAAAAATACCGGGGAAAGCCCTGTGATAATAACGCCACCTGGAGGTGGTGTTATCCAGGGTCTCCGCCGGTTACCAGACTCCAGAATCAGCTGTGTGGTCTAAACAGACCGAAAGCTGATTACTGTAAAAAAAAAAAAAAAAAAAAAAAAAATTACTTACCTGACTCCAGGGACCGGTGATCGGGCCTCCGGTGATGACTCCCCTCCGGTTAGCTGGTCCCCCACAGTGCACTGCTGCCCGGTCATCATGTGATCGGGCCCCAGTGCAGTATGGGAGATCACCTGACCGGAGGAATGGAGAACATCACCGGAGGCCTGGAGCATGCAGGTAAGTGTAAGTAAGGGAGAGGGGGGTCGCGGGGGGGTCCGCGATCGCAGGGGGCGGGGCTTAGTGCCGGGGCGGGGCTTAGCGCCGGGGGGTAGCAGCGGCGATCGGTCGGCGCATGCACGGGCACTTAATCACGGTATTTTTTGTGAAAATACCGTGATAAGGCTCCGAAGGGGATTAGCAGGGACAGAGCTTTATCGCAAGCTCTGTCCCTGCAAGGGATTTGTAGTAAATCCCTGTGATATTGCCTAAATTCGCAATGCGAATTCACTCGGTAATATCACACTACAATCTGCATTACCAATGCGGATTGTAGTAAATAGAGCCCATAGTCACACACAGACTACAGCAAAGGTGTATGAGGATGATACATCTGTAGCTATTTTGTTTGCTGTGCCAGGGAGTCTTAGCTAGTACACACCATACAATGGTACCACCCAGCGACAGTGCGATGCAATGATACGTCGCGCGCCGTACATACATCGTGATCCGGCGTCAGATGGCGCAATGTACTGTCACATGCTACATGTAACTGCACCACGTCGTTCATTGCAGCTTCCCATCTGACGGGCAGAACACCAGATGGGACGATGCGATGAAAGACCGTTGGGAAACGACAGATCGGTCGTACACATTATGCACTGTGTACGATACTGTATATCGTTCCGATACGCGATGTCATGATATATTGTACGATGGATCGTATAGCATGTACCCAGATTTACGCTTTTTATTTCAACCCTGTCTATAATCAGGCAGATACAGTATCATGCACAACAAGAATACCCACTACTGTATGCAGCTTATTCAGACTTCCATTCCTCTCTGATCCCTTATTGTACCGGCAATATTAGCTGGGGGTGAGTGGGGTTTCTCATTCTGTCGTCACCCTTAGCACGAGGCTCAGCAGCACATCACCATGGTGTAATAGGGTGAGCTCAGCACTATACATCTGGCCCCCCGGGGAAGCCCCCTGGCCTTTCTGATACATGACTGCCTAATACAGTAGCTTAGTGACGCAGTGATGGTGTAGTATCATGGTGCCTTGTTTCACATTACCAGTAGAGAAGATATATTGCATTATTTAGAGCATTTATACCCTCTTGTGTTACCACTAAGTGAAAGCTGCTGTCTTTCCTGTGAGCAATAGGCTCTATTGAATTTATATAATTTGATACGTACCACCTGCAAACTGAATTGCTGTGTAATGTAAATATACAGAGTATGTAATAAATAGACACCCACTTCTGTAACACATGTAGTATAATGTCAGTAATAATTCCAGTGCAGCTGTACATGCCGTGGCTGGGTGAGAAGCATGCCTGTGTGTGTTGAATACGCAGTAAAGGATAATATTTACCTTTCCCTGGGTCATGATGATGGTGCTGCTCACAGTTATCCCGGTGATGTCACTCGTCTCTCAGGTCGGGACTGGCTGCTGTTGCTGCTGCTGCGATGATGCATCACATGATTCTAGTAACATCCAGCAGCAGTAGCCTGCAGCACTGTGTGCCCTTCCTCTGTCACCCAGCAGGGGGAGCTCTGTGCACTCCGGGATCAAATGTCTGCATCAGCAAGTGCTAGAAGTGACTGAGATGAGGGGATCATCTATTATTGTATATAGGGATGCACACGATGGTACAATTTGTCAGAATCATTCTTTAGTATAACATTCAACACTCTTCAGCTACAAAAAAATATAAAATATAAACCTCACATAGAATGAATAGACAGACACACAGTTGCATATTTGGGGTCAGGGTTTGTTTTGTAACACACTGAAATACATAACTTTTCATTAAATAGGGCAAAAATCTCTACAATCGTGTACTACACACCACATGCAGGTCTGGAATTAGAGGTTTGTAAATGTATGAGGGAGGTCCCAGTGGACAGGTGCCCTCTGCCCCACGGGCTGGTACAATTTTAATGATCCGTTCCCGGGCCGCCTGGCTGCAGGAGGGGGGCTTCCCGCCCGTCCGTCTCTTTGATATAACGTGTAATCGGGTTGGGAATCATTTGATGTTTCATCGGAACCATCGGTCATATGGTTCAGATATTCGATGTGTCACCCTGCAATGGCGAGGATCTAATGCAGGGATGGGTAACCTCAGGCCCTGGGGCCGTATATAAGGCCGGTGGAATCATTTGGTCTGGCCCTCTGAGATTTTTTCTGCTAGCCTCATTTGGCTACCAGGGTGCCTAGAATGGCACCCAGCAGCCAAAATCTATGCAGCAATGCCGCCTGGAGTGTCCTTAGGATGCTTCAGATGGTCACAACGCTGCCCTTACAGATCCCCGGGCACTGCTGTAATCACCTGTGATTGTGCCCCCGCCCCTGTGTGACATCACACGGGGGCGTGGCCTGCACTAGGCCCACAAATAATGTTACATATATCAAAATGGCCCTCGGCGGGAAAAGGTTCCCCGCCCCTGATCTAATGTTTCCTTACCATCGTTGGGGAGATGTACTAAGCCTTGGAAAGTGATAAAGTGGAGAGTGATCAAGCACCAACCAATCAGCACCTAACTGTAATTTTTCAAACACAGCCTGTAAACTGACAGGAGCTGATTGGTTGGTACTTTATCACTCTCCACTTTATCACTCTCCAAGGCTTTAGTGCATCTTCCCCCTCCCAGATGTTTTCCATGTTTTTTTTCGCAATGGTTATACTGTGTGCATGCACAGAAGCAGTAATAGCTTTGTGCATGGGCACTTAAGGACAAAAAGCAGACGAAGCCTCTGAGAAGGGGGGTGGTGCCTCACAGCATTCCCATTCACATCACTGTGGGGCATGCCCAGCACTCTCCGAGATACTGGACTGCCCCCAGGCTCCCCCTTACACTATGAATAGATGCATATGCACAACATCTATTCCACTGCTGCTTTGCTATGCAGAGCAGCGGAGTGTGCTCTCCCCTAAGCCAGACATCGGAAGGGCATCGGAAAGCAGCATCCGATGATTTGCAGCCATCAAATTCCCAATATTCAATGGAAAAAGTACTTCCATCAAAACAGAAATATCAATGGTTGCTAACCATCGGCTTCCAATGTCCATCACTAGGGCTGGCTGATAGATATTCAGGCACAAAGGGACAGCACTCCAGGGACATGCAGTCAGGGTAAGCAGGAGAGGCAGTGCCTCCCCTGTCTAACTCCTGAGATTTGATATAAAATTAATAGATTAATACAAAGAAGATATTTATAACTTATAAACATCTTCTTTGTTTACTGGAATCATTTTTATAGTTAACACTCACCAGCTTTGTGGCGCTCCCTGGGACTGCAGGGAGACAAGAGATGAGGCAGCAACAACCCAGCCTCGCTTCTGTATAGTCAGACACTGGTTGCAGAGCTGGGGGTGGGGCCACACCATGGGCAGTAAGCTGCATAGAAAGATCTTATAAAGGCATCTTGGATGTGTCATGTGACCAGGAAGTGCATTGCAGTGTTTAGAGATCGGGGCTTAGTCAGCAGAAGCAAGAGAAGACACAGTGATGCAGGTAGGAGAATCAATGGACACTGAAGCTTAGTGTAGTGAGGGGAGAGTTACTATACAGTGAGTAGGAGGTAAGACAGGCCCCCAGCACTCAGACTCATCTCCATGTGTGCCTCTCCAGCCATTGACCCCACTGCACGTCACTGCAGCACTCCAATAAATAAGTGTATAAATAAGTGTATTTAAACCACCATTAATACATACATAGTCGATGTTTCGGTATATATAAACACTGTGCTCAGTCTTGCCATGGTGTATAACCTGTGACATGAAACTGTCTTCCACAACCTCATATTTGTAGCAGAGTTTGGCTGTTTCTCACCATTTTAAGCCTCCTACACAGCTGTTTCTGTTTCAGTTAATGACTGTATTTCAACTTACATATGAAAATAATGAACATTATTGCCTGTTTGGTATGACTGGTTAATCATACACCTGACTATAGTCTTACAAAATCCCTGACTTTATGCAAGTGTACCTAGAAGAATTGAGGCTGTTTTGAAGGCAAAGGGTGATCACACCACATATTGATTTGATTTAGATTTATCTTCTGTTCATTGACTTTGCATCTTAATTGAAAAAAAATAAACTACTAATTTTTCATCGGTCATATATCTCTCCTCATAGAGGATTTTTAATAGGTATATTGTCTAGTTCCAATTGCCCTAAATGTAAGCAGTCTTCAGCCAACTTGTATCACTGTCTGTGGGCCTGTCCCTTTGCAAGAAGATTTTGGTTAGGGGTCAGGCATTTCACCACTGATTAGTTAATTATGCTCCTCTTACCCCAGAATGGGCAATTTTTGGAATATTACCTACAAATGTTAGGGTTTCTAGAGATGTTAAAAAATTGCTCTTGGCGATTTCATCAGCTGCCCGCAAAACAATTCTTCATTTGTGGATTCAGACCTCTCCGCCAACTCTTAAAATGTTCAAAGAAAAACTTTTCTTTATATTTCATATGGATCGGCTGGAGGCCTCTCTCCATAAAGAAGCTCGAACCAAAAAGTTTTTTACAACATGGGAAAGCTTTATAGAGACCCTGCCTATTTCTACTAAATAAGCTATATTCCAATGTTTTCGTAATACCATGTGGTACGATACTCGTATCCTTCTTCAAGATCCTCCCATTTCTCTCTAAGGGGTCTATTTAGTAAGCAGTGTTAGGAGACAGAGTGAAAAGTGATAAGGTGCCAGCCAATCAGCTCCCAACTGTCATTTTTCAAACACATCCTGTGAGATGGCAGTTAGGAGCTGATTGGCTGGCACCTTATCACTTTTCACTCTGTCTTCTAACATTGCTTAGTAAATAGACCCCTAAGTATTAATTATAAATGGTCCGGTTCCGGATTTCTTCTTTGTTAAGTATATTATTGTTTATATTGTGAAAATCTTTAATGATTAATAGACTCCTTTATTTTATATTATATGTTTTTACAAAATGTTGCATGTATTTTATTGTAACTTTTGAAGCTTTAATAATAAAAGAAAAAAAGTAAAAAAAAACAAACTATTAACACTTCTATTTTTGAAAGTATTCTGTTTTTGCAGCATTTTTTCCACACTTGCATAAAGCATTTGCACAGTACCGTATATATGTATCTTCCCTGTTATCTGCCCCCCACTATTCCTGAGCAACTCTTTCCTGTTATCTGCCCCCACTATTCCTGAGCAACTCTTTCTTGTTATCTGCCCCCCACTATTCCTGAGCACCTCTTTCCTGTTATCTGCCCCCCACTATTCCTGAGGAACTCTTTCCTGTTATCTGCCCCCCACTATTCCTGAGCAACTCTTTCCTGTTATCTGCCCCCCACTATTCCTGAGCAACTCTTTCCTGTTATCTGCCCACCACTATTCCTGCGCAATATACTTTTACCAACTGTGTAAGAAATACATTAAAAACACATTTATACAGTAACAGAAAAATAAATTCCAACAAAAGAAGGTAGCAATGTCAATTTGGGGGCCAATATGCTACGATCTCTACGAATCCAACATGTTCATATGAGTGCCCCAACAGGATTTGTTATTAAATTTCGCCTTTTCCCACAAGGATTCCACTGACTGTGTCTGGGCGCCTGTGTTTGGATTTACAAAGTTCGTTGAATGATTCACCGCAAATGTAAATAATCTTCATCAGATAGGCGGTTGTACGCTCCCCATTCGCCATTTTTTGGTCTTTAACCATTGTAGACAGCGGCATAACTACAGACCCAGCAGACCCTGCGGTGGCTTGCGGGTGCGGAGGCTTGTGGGGCGCGATGGCTTGGGGGATGCCGATTCGATGCGGACTTGCCGTCTGCATGAAATCTGATGAAAATGTCCCTCCAAAAAGGCCGCCGCCTAGGAGGAGACAGATGCTAGAGGTCCTACTGGACCTCTAGTATCTGTTAGGCCAGCTCTGCTGCCGCCACCGCATCAGACCACGCACGCTCTCTGTGTGCCTGGCTGCCTGTGAGGAGAAGAAGCGCTCAGCCGAAGAGCAGCATACTTACAGAGGAGCAGGCGGACTCCGCGGCTGAATCACCTGACTGAGGTACACGGGCATGGGTGTACAGGGGACACGGCATATGGGCTCAGCTACAGGGAACACGGCATATGGGCTCAGCTACAGGGGGCATGGCATATGGGCTCAGCTACAGGGGGCATAGCATATGGGCTCAGCTACAGGGGACACGGCATATGGGCTCAGCTACAGGGGACACGGCATATGGGCACAGCTACAAGGGGCATGGCATATGGGCTCAGCTACAGGGGACACGGCATATGGGCTCAGCTACAGGGGGCATGGCATATGGGCTCAGCTACAGAGGGCATGGCATATGGGCTCAGCTACAGGGGACACGGCATAAGGGCTCAGCTACAGGGGGCATGGCATATGGGCTCAACTACAGGGGGCACGACATATGGGCTCAGCTACAGGGGACACGGCATATGGGCTCAGCTACAGGGGACACGGCATATGGGCTCAGCTACAGGGAACACGGCATATGGGCTCAGCTACAGGGGGCATGGCACATGGGCTCAGCTACAGGGGGCATAGCATATGGGCTCAGCTACAGGGGACACGGCATATGGGCTCAGCTACAGGGGAGACGGCATATGGGCTCAGCTACAGGGGGCATGGCATATGGGCTCAGCTACAGGGGACACGGCATATGGGCTCAGCTACAGGGGGCATGGCATATGGGCTCAGCTACAGAGGGCATGGCATATGGGCTCAGCTATAGGAGACACGGCATATGGGCTCAGCTACAGGGGACACGGCATATGGGCTCAGCTAAAGGGGGCATGGCATATGGGCTCCGCTACAGGGGACACGGTATATGGGCTCATCTTTGGGTGTGTTTGTTTTATGGCCGGGGAGGGGGGGTAGTCTGAAAAATTTTTGGCAGGGGGGAGCAAAATTTATAGATACGCCACTGATTGTAGATAAATCAAGGAAATTCATTACAGAGATGGGTTATAGGAACAAACGACTGGCTCTATATAGAAACTGTCTCTGAGGTAAAAAAAAATTATAGCTGGGTACACCTCCTGGATTAACGATATAGGGCCTGATTCACTATGGATCGCAACTGCGTATGCAATTGCGATTGAGCATGCAGTTCAATTGCAATAGTATGCTAATCTATTGCTAATACATTGCGATCGCAATGCCCTCGCAGCATTGCACAAGGATTACCACTTTACTCTGCACACATACGTACTGTTTAGCAAGACTGCGAAACCATTGGTTTAATCGCAGCCTCACGCACACTTGCACAAGCCCTGACCTTACTCAGAAATTGCTAACAACCAGACACGCTATGAGACCTCAGACAGCATATGATATCGCAGTGTCTAATTTATGCACGCCCCCAGGGACGCAACTAGGGGGGGGGCTAGAGGTGCACGTGCACCGGGTGCCGGATTGCAGGGGGTGAAAAAAGCTGACTCGAGGTGGCTTGTGGGCTGCAGACTCAGAAAACGGCCATCCAAAAATGGCCACTGCCGAAGAGGAGACAAATGCTAGAGGTCCTTACTGGCCCTCTAGTGTCTGCCTCCTCCTTGGCGGCGGCCATTTTTGGATGGCCGTTTTCAGCAAATTCCATGCAGACTAGCCGTCCGCATGGACTCTAATGAAAACGGCCATCCAAAAATGGCCACCGCCTAGGAGGAGATAGATGCTAGAGGTCCTACTGGACCTCTAGTGTCTGTTAGGCCAGAGCAATGCACACAGCATTCCCAGCAACGGGAATGCTGGCGCTGCCAGGAGAAGATGCTGAAAGCTGCATCTTCTCCCGTGAAATCCCCTAGCAACGAGCATAAACCCCCCTGGCAATGAGCATGAAACCCCTGGCAATGAGCATAAACCCCCTGGCAAGGAGCATAAACCCCATGGCAACGAGCATAAACCCCATTGCAACGAGCATGAAACTCCATGGCAACGAGCATGAAACCCCCTGGCAACAAGCATGAAACCCCATGGCAACGAGCATGTAACCCCTGACAATGAGCAGGTAATTTTAAAGTAATTAGAAGCCTTACTGTGGGGTATAAAATGGTGTCGGGCAAATATGTAAGTGGCACTTTGGTAATAGGCATTACAGTGTGTGGCATAATGTGTAATGGGCATTATGGTGTGTGGAATAATGTAAGTCACTATACCAGGGACGTCTGAGTAGTGCACTGCCTTATGGAGGAGCAAGGACAAACTTCAGGTAGAGGAAGGGAGGGGGCGCAAAATTGCTGCCTTGCACCGGGTGACAGATATCCTAGCTTCAGCCCTGCACGCCCCTGGCACATTTGCGTTTCCCGACCAGCCCCCTCTCACCACCCACAAACGGCACTTCCTGTCAATCACTCTGCGTTGAGTCTGCGTAGCCTCTGCCATCGCAATCCCGATCGCAGTGGCTGGTTCGCGCATGTGCACTGCCATGCATACGCATGCACAGACGGCATCAATCGCCCAATTGCGTGCGTATTCGCAGTTGCGTATGGTAATGAATCAGGCCCATAGTGCATACACACTGTGCAATTTTACTAATGATCAAACTATATAGCATTCACCGTTAACGATTTCCAAATTGTCAGATCGTTAACGATATATCGTTTGATGTCCCCAAGTTCTGATGACCATCTTAAAGAGTTCTTAAAAATGTAAATAGTATTATGAGACACAGATGCATGCACAGATCAATGAGATCCGTGCATGCATCTGTGTAAAAAGTGTGAAATAAAAAAATAAAATGACGCGGGGTCTCCCCCTATAAGCACAACCAGCCCTGACTTTTGAAAGCCAGTCCTGGTTTTGGAAATACAGGGGACAAAATGAGTAGGGGTCCCCTGTATTTTCCATAACTAGCACCGGATTCTTTCTAGCGGGGGTGTAATGCCACAGCCAGGGGAACCCTTTCATCGAGTCCCCTGGCCAAAGCATTACGCCTGACAGCTGGTCAGCCCCGGCTGGGGATCTCTGGGGAGGTGGGGATCCCCCAATAAAGGGGTCCCCCTCTCCAGGGCACCCCAGGCCTGTGCTGATAGCTCGGTGCGGTGGGTGCCAGGTTGATTGAGGTCACGCATGCATAAAGCCGCCAGAGAGTCAGCGAGGAGACGGTGTAAGGATCCCTCTTCGCATCCCCGGAACTCCTTCCCATAGGAGGAGCGGAGTTATGAGAACAAGCGCCATTTGAAGATGGCGCTTGTTCTCGCATGCACACTCTGAAAACTTTCAGTTTTTGGACTTTGCTGATTGACAGGTGGCCGTATTCGGACTCCTGATGGATAAATGGCCCCTGTAACTTAAATATGCGGAAACTAGCGTTTCTGCGCGGTTACCGTGCCATTTAACGTACTATGAATTGGCCTCATAAAGAGAGCGAGAGAGAGAGAGATTAGATATAGGGGCATATTCATTTTGAGGCTAAAAGTCAGAGGTCGGACTTTTCGCCATCATCGCCAGTTTTACCTGGGAAAAAGTATCGGGTGCGTGACCAGGCGGAAAGGTAAGTATCGAAAAGTCCTGTCACTTTTGGGGAAATCAGCCTGTCACCCCCTAGAAGATAGTCTGACATGGGGGATCACTATGGGTACTCCCGATTTGGCCTGCTGAAGGTAATTGGAGTTTTTAAACAGCCGCGGCAGGTGCATAAACGCGGCTTTGAAGAAGTGAATAGCACTTTTTTTGGGGGAAAAAGAACTAGTCCCATCAAATTTAGGGTACATGAAAATTTGGCATATTTTTAAGTCCCTAAAGTGATTTTTTTTTAATTCTTCAAAAATCCACCTGCCACAACCACCCGCATTCTAGAAAACACCTGCTGCATACTTGGGTACCCCCCTGAGTCAATTTGGCTACTTTTTAAGTTTGTCCCCCAATTTTTTTTTTCGCCCCCAAAACAGATTACTTTAAGGGGGCGTACCAAAGGCTACAGACAATTTTTTTTTAATTATGCACCCTAAAACCCCAATTCTGCACTTTTTTTCGCACCTGCGAAAAGTCTTTGAAATTGAATGTGGGGATAAGTGAAAATGGCGAAAATGACGTCATCGGCGATAAATTAGCGCCGATAACAGACTTTTTACTCCAAATTGAATATGGCCCATATTAGCAAAACAGACCTGCACTTTACAATGAAATCATGTTACCTGCCTAGGTGCCCTGCTGAATATTGGATCCAAATAAACAATTCTTAGGATGCAGTGACAAATGGGGCAGCATGGATGGCGTAGTGGTTAGCATTACTTACCCACAGCACTGAGGTCATTAGTTCTATTCCTGGTCATGGCTTTCCAAGGTCTTCCTGCCTTCCCCTACACCCCAAAAACACACCGGTAGGGTAATTGGCTTCTGACAAAAAAAAATAAAAAAAATAACCATATACTGTACATATGATAGGGAATATGGGCCCTCATTCAGAGCCGCACGTTAACAACAGTACGCTCGTTGCGTTCCGATGTTGACTAACCGCGCATGCGTCGGTGTTACACTGCGCATGTGCGTACGGCAGATTGCGAGCTTTTTTTCTCTCGTTCCAAAATAGCGTACAGGAAGTGACATGTCAAATGTGATTGACAGAACAGGGCGTTTTTGGGTGTTGACGGGGGTGGAGATGAAAAAACGCAGGCGTGGCGAGGCGTTTTTGGGGCGTACATACATTAGCAGATGCGAACGTCAAATGTGTTCGGACCGTCTCATACGTCACTGGAACATCCGCTTTCCCTTCAAAATGCTCGCACAGCTTAGGGTCAGGATTACTCGACCACATTGGCGATGGCCTTCTCCTCCGTCCCGGGACTCAGCGATGGTGCTGCGATTAATCGCGGCTGGTCAGTAAAGTAATTAGTGTTGGATTGAAAACCGGCTTGGTATGTGTTTGGAAAGCAGTTTATTGGGATAGCACAAAAGCGTACGCAGGTGGAAATCAGAGCTGCTAATGTCATGATTACACAATCAATTAGCGTACATTTTTGGTGTTTTATTTTGGCCACAATTTGTTGGTTATGGCCTATTGTAACAATAATGTCATCATGTTTTAATTAGCTCCCCTTTTTTTTGGTTTACTGTGGAATTTGCATCGCTATGTGATTTTTTAAACGTTCCTTAAAGAGGCCTTTTTTTTTTTTTAAGAGGGTCAGTTTTTGCCTTTAGGGCCAGGATTAAATGTAACCCATTTGTACAATAATGTCACAATACAATCTCATTTTTTTGTTTTAAATTTATTGTTTAAACACAAACAAATTGGCCTAATATTTTGTTGCCTTTTTTTGTGGCAAAGATATTTGTTAAAAAAAAAAAAAAAACCATAACTGCTAACATAAGCGTAAATACAAAATTTAAAAACATTTCACAAGAAAGGAGAGGGAAGTTTTGACCAGAAAGGAATATGAGCCAAGCACAGAAGGAGTGTGGGAAAAGTCGCCATTGCTGTCACCGTTTTCTCGCCCGTTTGGCTGGGTGAGGGTGGGCGCCAGACCGGGTCCGGGATGCCATCGGGCTGGCCTGTCCAGAGGCAGATGTTGTGGCCTCTGGACTAGGCACAGGGCTAGGCACATTTGGAGGATTGGCTGATGTTGTGCCAGAGGTGTAGGATCCGGATGTTCCGGCAGGAAGGGAGGTCGGCTCCACCATGTGCTGGCGAACGAGCTGCTCCAGGGCATCGGCGATGCGGATGTTGGCCCTGGTATTTTCCGCCAGGGCCTGACCAATGGTCACGTTGGCCGCAGCATTTTGCTCCAGGGCCTCAGCCACCCGTATCAGACTGGCGTCCATCCTCTGCAGAATCTCCGTATGGCAATCCGATTTAAAATTGAGTTCTGTGAGGAGGCCCACTGCCTGCGAGGGGGCACGCCCTGGACTGGCTTCTGCAGGGTCCTCAGCCGGATGTACTGGTTCCTCCCCTGCAGAGCCAGCAGAAATTCTGCGGCCAAGGCTCCCCTCTGGAGCAGACTCATCCGCCTCTGTCTCTGTTAGGAAAATTGCGAAAAGACTCACATTAGAATATACATATTGGCACAATAGCATTTCAGAGTTGGTGACATCACAAGACTTACCTTGGCCAACATGAGGAGCCGCAAAGTCTGGCATGTCCGTATCCATGTTGGACACGCCAAACACCTCCACAGCCTGCACACACCCCTGTGCCAGCTCTTCTAAGTCTGTCAACTCCAATGACACAGGGGTGGGACCCCCACCTGTCCCCCTTGCATGCCTAGCCCTGTCGGCAAGTTTTTGCTTGAGACGATATTTGAAGTCTGCCCATCTGTAGAATGAAATTGGACCCATTATCCTTTTTTTTACAATGGGGTTTGTTTATAGAATGGGAAAGTGTTTACTTACCGCCGTTTGACATCCCGGGCTAGACGGACATAATCACCCACCCTATTGACAGCAACGGCGACCTCCTCCCACATTCTCCACTTCTGGCTTTGGCTCATATTCCTGGCTGCCTGGGGCAGGATGTCAACGCACTTCTGGATCAAAACCTCCATCTCCTTGCTTGTGAAATGTGGCTGCCTTTTTTTTTTGGCAGCTTTGGCGGGTTGACTGGGGCCAGCAGTCTCTTCCATGTCATCCTCCTCACCTATTTGGGTAAATATGCAGATTTAGCCACTTCACAACTTGACCAATATATTTGTTTTAAAATAATCATTGAGACAAAATGCATGAAGGCCTTACCGCCGGATTTTTGGCCATTGTTTCCCTGGTCTGAAGCCATGTCTCTGCTTCCAGAATGAAATCAACCAGAAATTCAATGTGATTTCGTGACGTATTTATACATGCGTCCTTTGTTTGCGGCCGCATCATTGATTGTGCGTCCCTATGATTCATCCTTAATTTGTGCGGGAAAATAAACACTATTTATGGCTTGGTGTGTGTGGAGTCGAGGTTGGGTTGTTGGATTGTTGGCGGTTAAGTTGTTTGGATTTGGTTGTTTGTGGTTGGAGGATTTGGCAGAGTTGGTTTTTTGTTTGGTTTTGCTACAGTTGTTTTGGTTTTCCGTTCGCATTTTTTTGCTTTTTTCCACATCCTTTCCTGATTTGGTAAGTTTTGTGCAGTCTAATTTGTGGCCAATTGGTGTCTACTTCTGTTTTTTGGTTAGCTAATTTTTTTTAACACTAATTTCATCTTTTTTAGTTTGTTTTGGCTTTCGGCCCCAAAGACCTTTTTTTTGGAAATCTTATATATTCGAGTTGGGTAAGTCCATTTTTTTTCTTGCATTTGCGAACTAATTAACGCATTTTTGACTGTTGGTGTAGTGACTTGCATTTGCGAATTAATTAACGCATTTTTGACTGTTGGTGTAGTGACTTGCATTTGCGAATTAATTAACGCATTTTTGACTGTTGGTGTAGTGACTTGCATTTGCGAATTAATTAACGCATTTTTGACTGTTGGTGTAGTGACTTGCATTTGCGAATTAATTAACGCATTTTTGACTGTTGGTGTAGTGACTTGCATTTGCGAATTAATTAACGCATTTTTGACTGTTGGTGTAGTGACTTGCATTTGCGAATTAATTAACGCATTTTTGACTGTTGGTGTAGTGACTTGCATTTGCGAATTAATTAACGCATTTTTGACTGTTGGTGTAGTGACTTGCATTTGCGAACTAATTAACGCATTTTTGGCGGCTTATTCATCATGTAAACCAGTTTTGCTTTTCCCTTTTCCATTTTTGGGGTCCATTTGAACCCTATTTGACGTACGGTGTGCAATGTCGTTTTCATCGATGGCCAAATGTGTGTTTCTCCTATTTTATGTGTTGGCTTGCAACAATTTGAAAAACAAAAATTCACCCTCTAAATTTTTGATGTCTCATTTTTGGCTTTTTTACAGTTTATACGTATCATGACAATACCCCGGCATGTAAGCAGCTATGGATGGTATCAGAAAGCTAAGTTGTTTTTTGTTACTTTTGGGGTGGCTCAAAAGCCTTACATTGTAAACTTTGAATTTCAGGTAGATCTGGGGCGAATTGTTCTGGCCCTGCTCCCGGAAGACGACCAACCTCAAACTCGTCCCAGGCGTAGGCATCGTAGGCATGCAAGGCCCCAGATATTTCGAACACGTGTCACCCTTTTTGGAATGCCCGATGATGAGGTTTTAAGACGCTACCGTCTACCTCCCCAAATCATCATAGACACTCTCTCATTAATAGAAAGTGATCTTGAGCGGCAAATTGACAGTCCAACAGCAATACCACCACTGACGCAATTTATGGCGGTGTTACATTTCTGTGCCTCAGGATCGTTTCAAACAACGGTGGGAATAGTGGCGGGCATCTCCCAATCCTCCTTTTCCCGGATCCTGAGGGCAGTGATGGAGGCACTTTTCAAGCACCTCCATCATTTTATTAAAATGCCTTTGGATATGGGTGCCCTTAGTGTGGCCAAGGCCAATTTTTACCAAATAGCTGGCTTCCCACACATCATAGGGGTTGTGGATGGTACTCACATACCACTTCAGCCTCCAGCACGGCTGGAGGCAATATTTAGAAACCGTAAACACTATCACTCCCTGAATGTAATGGTGGTATGTGATGCCTCCCTCCAGATCCTGTCCCTGAATGCTAAATTACCCGGAAGTGCTCATGACTCCTTCGTCATCCGGCAATCAGGGATATGGCAGAAATTAACCAACCTACAAGCTGGTGATGCGTGGCTTCTGGGTAAGTGGAGACCTTTAGTACATAACAATGTTAAGCTTGATACACTGTGTTCCTGATGTGGTCTATTTTTGTTCACAGGAGACAGTGGATACCCTTGCATGTCCTGGCTGCTCACTCCTTATTTGGCTCCCACACCAGGGCCACAAAGTGCGTATAATTCCGCACTTACAGCCACCAGGCAAGTGGTGGAGCGCTGTATCGGCCTTTTAAAAGGCCGATTCAGATGCCTCCACCGCTCTGGTGGCGAGCTCATGTATGTGCCGGATATGGTGTCGAAAATTGTGGTCCTGTGTGGGATATTTCACAACATTGCCATAAGGAGTGGTGTCCCAATGCAGCCAGAGGATGCCTTACCTGAGGATGGCCCCCCCGAGGTTGGTCGAAGGTCAGTATGTGGGGGGGCCATACGCGATGATGTGGTGGCCAGATTTTTTAGGTAAGTTTGAACAAAACTCCAGTGTTTCTACCTAATGTGTTTGTGTTTGTTTGCGAACATCTAATTTTTTTTTTTTTTTCTCACCATCTTCTGTTTGTTCACATAATCTTTGGCACTCCAACGCTCACTACTTCCTGCTACCCTTACCAAACCTGGATCTGGTCCTTTTGGGCATATATTCTGGAACCCATATCGCAACGCCATGTTTGTGGAATCATGTTGGCATGGTCCTTCATCAACCAGTTCTTGATTTTTTGTTTTTATTTAATTATTTCTTGGTATGTGTTGTATTTGAATTTATCACTGTGTTTTTTTTTTGGGAGTGACCACTTTGTTTTCTCTGTTATGTTGTGAATAAATGTTTGGAGAGTGAAATGGTCTTCCTTTTTTGGGCGGTTAACAGCAAGTGTAACCAGGTTAACACAAGTTACATTTGACTAAGGGGTAAACCAGTACTGACGCCAGTTGAGCTAAACTGAAAAATGTTTTCAGCTTCCCAATCCACACCAAAAGGAAGCCTGGCCCAACCTTGGGATTTGTAAGATTGGCCTAAGCAGCTTGCGCACCAAGTAGGAACCTGGAAAATGTAGAAATATGTAATTGACACTACACCCAAAAAGGGAAATGACATTGTTACTGTTATGTGTTTCTTGTGTCTGTTTGACATACAAAGACAAAACACAATCTAACTTTTAAAAAAGGGAAATCCTTGCAGGAACAGTCTACTTATGTCATGCTAAACTATCTTGGTTTGGGTTTTTAAAAATGAGCCACAACGTATATTTGTCTTAATAAATTTAATTTGAAAATATAACAAAAATAAAAAATCTACTGCCGAAGGAGGCCAGACAGCCGGTCGAGGGCCACCAGAATGCCGATGACATGTTGGCGCATCTGCCCCACAACATCCGCCACCTCTTGCCGACGCCTCTGTTCCTCTGTGGGTGAGAAAAGTGTGTGGGTTAATACAACAATAGGCAATCCACATTAAAAAAAAAAAACACAACCAAATCACTCCTAAACCCAAACCAAAAAAAAAAAAGGGGGGGCTGGCAAAAATACAAGGCCTAGGTACAAATTCCCACAGGTATGATATGTGTATGTTTAAATCACCAGGAAGAGGTAAAGGCAAACCTTCACAATCACCAAAAGTCAAGCCACAAAAACACGAAGAAAGGCACGACACATGATTACATACAAACAGTTTGTGCTTTAAAAAAAAAAAAAAAAAACATACCGGGAGACAAAACGGGAGCTCCGGAAAAACCTCCATGATCCTCCTCGGAGGATCCGTCATTACCCAAAGAATGGGGAGGAGTTATGATGGACTCCGGGGAGGGGGTAATTGGAAGAGGGGTGGGTGGAGGAGAGGGGGAAGTGGGACGGAGGGGAAGGAGGCCCGACATTTCCGGGAGAGGGTCTGGGAAGGATGGGGAGGAGTGGGGAATAGGGGAAAGATTTGGGGTGGAGTGTTGGCTGGGGGTTGGGGATAGTGGCCGGGAACGCCGTCTGGACGGACGGTGACGGCGGAGTCTTGGCTGTCCCCCTAAAATATGTCAAAGAAATTGCGGTTAGTTTATGGACAAATCCGGGCAACCAAACTAAAAAAAAAAAAAAAAAAACAACAAATAAGCCAAATAGCAGTAGAATGAATAAATCAGAAATAGAGGGGAAACATGCACACGCAGATATGAGTACAAATAATAAATAGAACAGACAGGAAAACATGCACACGCAGATATGAGTACAAATAATAAATAGAACAGACAGGAAAACATGCACACGCAGTTTGCCCCACAAACACAAACATTAAAACCACAATACATAACACTTACTTGCCAGGATCTGCATGCGAAAGCATGCCAGCAAGCGGGGCGTTCGCCGTTGCAGGTCGGACCACCTGCGCTCCAGCTGCCCGATGTTGCGGCGTGAGCCGAAGGACCGCAGGCGGGACCGTGCCTCCGCATACGCGGAGCGCTTCTGCCGGTTGGTCATGGGTTGAGGTTGGCTGGTGATCCGGCGATCCATGACCTCCGTAAGCACCAGCAGCTCGCGCCTGGTGAATGCGGAGGCTCTCATGATGGCAATGGTGTTTTTCTTAAAAATCATTTTTGATAAAGTGTGTAAAAATTTTCTGATTGGCTAATGTATTTTGGAAATTAACAGGAGCAATTTTATTGGTTAGTGTATGAGTCATGTGTTCGACAGGGCCAGAAATCTCTGGAGAGTTATGATAGGCTTGATGCAGTGACATGCGTAAGCAAATTTAAATAAAGAAATGAACCCAGGGAAATATGCGGGGATCCACAGCAATAGTACAATTGTTTAATTGTGGTTCACATGTTTTTTGAACAATAAAAGCGAATGTTTCATCCGTACGTATTCTGCGGGTAAACACAAACACGGACAAGAGTAAAGTTTCTTGCATTGTGTTGAAAAAAACAAACAATTAAGCTAATTGATACATTGATTGGCATGATACGATTGATGGAGGTAGGCAGAATAAAGGAGCAGGTAATCGACATCTGACAAGGCCACTTCCTGTTTATACTTGTGCGTGCGTTCCTTTCAAGCCATTTCGGGGATGTACGCTCGCTATTTCGTACGCTCGTTAGTTAGAGGAGGGGTCGTCAGAGTTTAGGGAGGAATTTTAGATGCGAACGAAAATACGAGCGAGCCATTGAATTTAAATATTTTTGTACGTACGCCTAACGTACGTGCGCCCGCTTGCGAGTGGGTCTGAATGAGGGCCATGGTGCCTGATTCATCATGGATCGCTACTGCAACAGAGTATGCAGATCGGCCGATGGCGTGTACTGCACATGCACCACAGTGCGTGTGCGTGAATTATCTTTGCGATCACACTGCGATCACCTACACAGATAAGAATCCATCGCAGAGTGAGTGACAGGCTGTGACCATTTGGGGTGGTTGGAGAAACGCAGGCGTGTCTCTACATTTGAATTCCGTTACATGGGTGTGCATAAATTATCATACGCAGCTTGAGTACTCACTGCGTGCAATGAGGTTAGCAATTTCTGAGTAAGGTCAGACCTGCTGTAATTGTACGTGAGGGGGCGATGTTACTCGATGTTCCCGATATATACGCAGGACTGCAAAGTATTACAAATGTGAGACAGCAGTAGTGGGCGTCTCTATGCTGGTTGTGCGACGTCATAACAATAGCATTCATTAGCATATTTTCGCAGCAGGTCTGTGTGCATAATCACAGCTGCAATCGCAATAGCGATCCGTAGTGATTTGGGCCCATAGATTGTAAGCTCCACAGTGTCAGGGACTGATCTGAATGACTGAATTATTCTCTGTGAAGCACCACAGCATATGTGTGCGCTATATAAATAGTTATTAATAAATAAGTCTACAAGACATATCAGTTCCTAACGGTGCATACACACACAATGATATGCAAAAATCATTTGTAGTTTAAAAAAATATCGTTCATTACATTTAGTAAATGAACGATTTTAATAAACAATTTTGGTTCATTTTTCCCTTGGAAAAATGAACGAAAATCGTTTACTAAAATTGTTCATTTACAAAATCGTTGTGTGTGTATGCAGCTTAAGTCTTTCTTAAGAAATACATGTCTTTGTTCTATGGACAAATATTACAGTCCCTATTTCTCTCCATAACTAGTATGTCCTATTCCCTTCCCCAAGTCGGCCATACACAAGATGATATTTTTCATGAGATCAACTGAACGATTATCTGACAGATCAGATGATTTTTAACTGCACTTGATACACTGGTCAGTAATCTGTCAGCATAGGAGTACACAGACGCTGACACAGGGGGTGCTGCTACGGTACTTCTCCCTACGATGGGTCATTGGACTACTCCACCCCCTCTCCCACCGGGACATAGAGTACTCACCTGGATGTCCAGGTGTGTATAGGGGAGTAGTGTATGTCCCGGAGAGAGGGGGAGCAGGGTAGTCCATGTCCCGGTGGAGGGGGAAGTGCCGAAGTGGCGACCCCTGTGCCACGGTTTATGCGCACGCCTATGTCTGTCAGATATGCCCAATATTCAGTCTCCAGTAGTGAAATAGACAAAAAGCTTTACCCACTACATACATTCATCAATTTATCATTGTAAATGACGTGCTGGGCAGCAGTAGCTTGTAATACATTGCCATCTCAAAAGTGTACCTAACTTCTATCCAGCACTAGCACTCAGCCTAGTGCCAATTATCCCCAAATCATGGGGGAAAACCGATGTGGGCTCCCCTCTCAGCGCTACAAAGCACTGTCAGCCCCAAATAATAATGAACCAGTTTTCCTCAAAACACAGCACACAAGTGACAAATGTACCTAAAATAATAACTTATTGATAGACGCTGCGCTTATATAAAGGAGACACGGTATATATTACGGCAGTCTAATCTTATTTGCTATTAAAATCACATGACCCATCATCACATGACCCATGGAGTGCACGGCATACTCCATTGTGCTCCAAAGGTGACCCATGGAATTCTATTGTATATTTTGTAGTTTGGGAAGAAAAACGGAGCACCCAGAGGAAATCCACATGGACAATTCGGGATGGGTTAATTTACCAACGACGGGGATGGCGACTTCCGAAATAAAAGGCGCCGTTTTCCCGATCAGCACGAGAAACTGCAGACGGAATCCTGACATTCAATTAGCGGCGAAAACGGCCGTTTTTCACCAAAAAACTTCGATATTTTTGCCAAAAAAATAGGCGTAAATGCAATTAGCGAAGAAAAACTGGAGATTAGTTTTCTCCATCCCAAAAAAATTTGAAATCCCTATTTTTGGTTAAAAATGTGGGGATTTCTTTCAGAACCCATTGGACACACCCCCCCAATAATAAATTACCCCCCAAAAATGTTGTAAGTTGCACACTTTGGTGAAAAACGACCGCGCAATATTGGGTGAAAAAAAAAAACTTTGAAAATGATAGGAAGCTATTTTTTTCCAGGAAATTACTGTTCCACGTAAATTGGGGGTATGTTAAAATGGGTGCAAGTATATTTTCGTGTCGTACAAATGCAATTGTAAAAAACATAAAAAAACGCCTGTTGCGACTGCGTGCGATGTTTAAAATACTTCACACATCCATACCATCCCCCGAAAAATCAGACCCAATACATTAAAACTATTTTTTTAAAAACATTTTTATCCAAAATTTGCACAGTCTTTTTTCTCCAAAGTGTGCAACTTACTAATTTTTTGTGGGTCATTTATCATTAGTGGGGTGTCCAAAGGGTTCTGAAAGACATCCCCACGTTTTGAGCCAAAAATAGGGATTTTGCATTTTTTTACTCGCCTGGTCTGGGATGGAGAAAACTTATCTCCAGTTTTTTTTCACCAATTGCGTTTTTGCCTGTTTTTTTGTGAAAATATCGCCGTTTTTTGGCGAAAAATGTCCGGTCACCGCCTATGGCGAGAAAAAACAACCGTTTTCACCGCTATTTCAATACAGCCCATGGCTGGAGATGCCGACGCCGGAACTCCGACAGTTGGCTTCCCGATCGTAAGTATAGCGGGACAGGGTAGTTGTTAGTCGCGGGGGGAGGGAGGGGGGGAGGTTTAGGTTTAGGCACCCCATGGGGAGTTAGGGTTAGGCTGCGGGAGGGGGAAGATAAGGGTTAGGCTCCAAACACGGGGGGTTAGGGTTAGGCACCACCGGCGGGAGGTTAGAGTTTGGCACTAAGGGGGGGAGGGTTAGGCACTAAGGGGAGAGGGTTAGGTTTAGGCACTTACCAGGAGGGTTAGGTTGCGGGGTAGGGAGGGTTAGTGTTAGGGTGCAGGAAAGGATGGTTAGGGGGTAAACAGGACAGGACACTACTTACCATTCCCCTGTTAGCATTGTAGGCATAAGGATGCCTCTGTCAGTCTATTGACAGCCGCCATTCCACTTGTCGGTATATCATACCCAACCCGGACAAATGATAATGTGGGTCTGTGATTAGTGACCAGATAATACTAACACACTACTACACAGAAGTAAAATACAACTGTATGCACATAACAAATTACTAAATGATAGCAGAATAATCTGATAATGTATAAAGCATGAATCCAGACCAGTCAACCATATCCAGAAGAAGCAGGGAAGCACAACTGAGGCTATAGCTATCACCAGCAGTGCGGCTGAGTCTTCATAGCCTAACCACAGTAACCCATTGAGAGACTGCCCGTATAGGAGGTTATAATGAAAATCATGTACTGCCATAACAGCTGCAGCGCATTTGGATGTACATATCTCTGTTTTTACCTTTATATAACCGCTTCATAATGGGGTAAGGTGCAATCAGGGAGATAGCTGGACTCTTCAGGGAGTCTGGGAGATTGCTACTATTTCAGGGAGTCTCCCTGACAATCAAGGAGAGTTGCCAAGTATGGTGTATAGTTACCAATCATGTGAAAAATTATGAAAAATATAAAAAATTGAAAACAAATATGTTACAAATAGACAAACCACGCACAGTAATTCTGAATTTACTTATCTCCCAAAACTCCTAATTGTGAGGCCAAGAAGAGGCGTTGCCTAAGAGAAAGAGGGAGTGGCTTTGGACAGTCTACTTTGATTGGATAGGGCAAATTGGGGGGGGGTATTTGTCCTGATTTTATGTAAAAAAAAAGTTGGCATGTCTATAATGATAGTATTTTTGTCCTTTGCTTGTAGCAAATAGCAGCCCTCTTTGGCAGACATCCTAACTAGCGGCGTCACAAGGGGGGTGCGGGCCGCACTCGGGTGTCACCTGCCGAGGGCTGATACCAAGGTGTAGACTGACACTCCCCCACAGTGACAGGAGCCGGGTGCTGCACTGTAGTATTAAGTACAGCACCCGGCTCCTGACACTGTGAGGGAGCTGGCACTGCAACACAAAGCAGTCAGCAGACCCTGCACCCTCCCCAGTCAGGGCCACCGAGAGCCGCGGCGGACCTGGGTAATAGGGGGAGCGGCCTAATTGCGGGAGGTGTGGCCATGCCCCCTTCCTGGGGAAAAAAAAACGTTTTGCAGTGCCGCTTCGCACTGGGGAGGGGGGGCGCTCTGAGCCACCTCAGCCTGGCGCAAAGCCAGGGGGGGCGCGATCAGTGTGATTGCTCCCCCCCACAGGCATAGGAGACTGCTGCTGGGTTGCTGTGAGGGAGGGGGGGCGGCGCCGGACCCGGGCCCCCGCCGGGCCCCTCAGGAAGCCCGGGCCTGGGTAATCTGTACCCGCTCCCCCCCTCTCGGCGCCCCTGTCCCCAGTAATATTAAGAATGGGATCACAGGGGTCGGGCTGTGCGGCCACGCCCCTTACCTTGGGGCGAGCACGGCTACGCCGCATGCACATCTCTCCCTGCACCGGGTGACACCAAGGGAGGGACGCCACTGATCCTAACAATACCTTTTGCATTTGTGTATATATCAGTCAGGTCCATAAATAATGGGACATTGATAGAATTTTCATATTTTGGCCTCTATTCACCACCACAATGGCTTTGAAATTAAACAAATAAGATGTGATTTAACTGGAGACTTTCAGATTTAATTTGAAGGTAATTACATCCAAATCAGGTGAACGGTGTTGGAATTACAACGGTTTCTATATGTGCCTCCCACTTTTTAAGGGGCCAAAAGTAATGGGACAAACTAAACAATCCTAAATCTAACTTTCACTTTTTAATACTTTGTTGCAAATCCTTTGCAGGCAAATACAGCCTGAATTCTGGAACGCATAGACATCACCAGAAGCTGGGTTTCATCCCTGGTGATGCTCTGCCAGGCCTCTACTGCAAATGTCTTCAGTTCCTGCTTGTTCTTGGGGCATTTTCCCTTCAGTTTTGTCTTCATCAAGTGAAATGCATGCTCAATCGGATTCAGGTCAGGGGATTGACTTGGCCATTGCATAACATTCCACTTTTTAGCCTTAAAAAACTCTTTGGTTGCTTTTGCAGTATGCTTCGGATCATTGTCCATTTGCACTGTGAAGTGCCGTCCAATGAGTTCTGAAGCATTTGACTGAATATGAGCATATAATATTGCCCGAAACACTTCAGAATTCGTTCTGCTCCTTTTTTCAGCAGTCACATCATCAATAAATACAAGGGAACCAGTTCTATTGGCAGCCATACATGCCACGCCATGACACTACCACCACCATGCTTCACTGATGAGGTGGTATGTTTTGGATCATGAGCAGTTCCTTTCCTTCTCTTCTCTTCCCATCAATCTGGTACAAGTTGATCATTGTCTCATCTGTCCATAGGATGGTGTTCCAGAACTGTAATGGTTTTTTAGATGTTGTTTGGCAAACCCTAATCTGGTCTTCCTGTTTTTGTGTCTCACCAATGGTTTGCATCTTGTGGTGAACCCTCTATATTCACTCTGGTGAAGTCTTCTCTTGATTGTTGACTTTGACGCATATACATCTACCTCCTGGAGAGTGTTCTTGATTTGGCCAACTGTTGTGAAGGGGTTTTTCTTCACCAGGGAAATAATTATTTTGTCATCTGCCACAGTTGTTTTCCGTGGTCTTCCGGGTCTTTTGGTGTTGCAGAGCTCTTCGGTGCGTTCTTTCTTTTTAAGAATGTTCCAAGCAGGTGATTTGGCCACACCTATGTTTTTGCTATCTCTCTGATGGGTTTGTTTTGATTTTTCAGCCAAATGATGGCTTGCTTCACTGATAGTGACAGCTCTTTGGATCTCATATTGAGAGTTGACAGCAACTGATTCCAAATGCAAATGTCACACCTAGAATCAACTCCAGACCTTTTACCTGCTTAATTCATAATGAAATAACGAGGGAACAGCCCACACCTGACCATGAAATAGCTTTTGAGTTGATAGTCCCATTACTTTTGGCCCCTTAAAAAGTGGGAGGCACATATTGAAACTGTTGTAATTCCTACACTGTTCACCCGATTTGGATGTAATTACCCTCAAATTAAATCTGAAAGTCTGCAGTTAAAGCTTATCTTGTTTGTTTCATTTCAAAACCATTATGGTGGTGAATAGAGGCCAAAATCTGAAAACTCTGTCAATGTCCCAATATTTATGGACCTGACTGTATATAAATATATATTTATATATATATATATATATATATATATACACAGATGGTCGTCCAAAAAATCGTCGCTACAAAAATGGTCGTGTGTTTTTGTATATATATATATATATATATATATATATATATATATATTAGGGGTGAGCGGGTTCGGATTTCTGAAATCCGAACCCCCCCGAGCCCCCCCGATCCGAGGCAGATCCGAGTCAGGCTCGACTTTTCCCGCCTGACTCGGATCTGAAATCGAGGCAAAACGTCATCATCCCGCCTTCCAGGTCTCGCAGGTTTTGGATCCTATATAAGGTACCCGCGTCGGCGCCATTTTCTCACTCGGCTGTGGACAGTGAAGAGGGAGGGTGGGAGTTAGGGCTGGCTGGGCTGTGTAGTGTAGTGTAGTGTAGTGCAGAGTAGTGTTGTGCTGTGCTGCTGTTGTCCATAGGGGCTGTGTCCACTATTTCAAAGTCAATAGGGGCTGGCTGTGTTGTGCTGCTGTTGTTAATAGGGGCTGTGTCCACTACTTCAAAGTCCATAGGGGCTGGCTGGACTGTGCTGTGCAGTCAGTTCTCCATAGGGGCTGTGTCCACTCCAAACTCCTGTGCAGTGTCCCAGTCCTAAAGGTGTGCTGTAGTGTTGTCCAGGGGGTGCTCTGTCCATCAGGGGTGCTCCCCCCAAGTGCTAAAAAAATAATATTTTTTCTGTGTTTGTGAATTGTGTGCGCAGTAGCCGCACGTGCATCAACAAAGTAGTGCCAAGCGTGCGCCTGTGTCATAAGTAAAGGGCCGGCTGGCTTGACCATTAAAGGGTGCTGTAACCCCCAAAGTACACTCCAGTCCAAACCAAAAAAATATATATTTTCTGTGTTTGTGAATTGTGTGCGCAGTAGCCGCACGTGCATCAACAAAGTAGTGCCAAGCGTGCGCCTGTGTCATAAGTAAAGGGCCGGCTGGCTTGACCATTAAAGGGTGCTGTAACCCCCAAAGTACACTCCAGTCCAAACCAAAAAAATATATATTTTCTGTGTTTGTGAATTGTGTGCGCAGTAGCCGCACGTGCATCAACAAAGTAGTGCCAAGCGTGCGCCTGTGTCATAAGTAAAGGGCCGGCTGGCTTGACCGTTAAAGGGTGCTGTAACCCCCAAAGTACACTCCAAATCAAATAACAAAATATTTTTTCTGTGTTAATGAATTGTGTGCGCAGTAGCCGCACGTGCATCAACAAAGTAGTGCCAAGCGTGCGCCTGTGTCATAAGTAAAGGGCCGGCTGGCTTGACCGTTAAAGGGTGCTGTAACCCCCAAAGTACACTCCAGTCCAAACCAAAAAAAAATATATTTTCTGTGTTTGTGAATTGTGTGCGCAGTAGCCGCACGTGCATCAACAAAGTAGTGCCAAGCGTGCGCCTGTGTCATAAGTAAAGGGCAGGCTGGCTTGACCATTAAAGGGTGCTGTAACCCCCAAAGTACACTCCAAACCAAATAAAAAAATATTTTCTGTGTTTGTGAATTGTGTGCACTGTGGCTGCACGTGCATCAACAAAGGAGCAGCACCAAGCGTGCGCCTGTGTCCCATAAGTAAAGAGCCGGCTGGCTCATTTCTTAAAGGGTGGTGTTACCCACAAAGTGCACTACTCTCCAGCAAAAATAAAAAAATATTTTCTGTGTTTGTGTGCGCTTTAGCCGCACGTATATATCAATATAACATAAATGGAGGACCAAACTTTCTCTGATAAAAATAAAATAGGGAAAGATCAAGAACCACTTCCTCCTAGTGCTGTTGCTGCTGCTGGGAGTTGTTCATCATCCCAGAGAGGAAGTAGGAACACCACTACTTTTACTAAACAATTAACCCTCCAACAGTCCCTAGCGATGAGGATGAAGTACGACAGCAGTCATCCTGAAGCAAAACGTATAACTGAGGCCTTGACTGCTATGTTGGTGTTAGACGTGCGTCCGGTATCCGCCATTAGTGCAGTGAGATTTAGACAATTGATGGAGGTAGTGTGTCCCCGGTTCCAAATCCCGTCTAGATTCCACCTGCATCCTCAAAGCAGCAGCGACAAGCGTGCGTCTGTCTGTTAAAGGGTGGTGTAACCCTCAAAGTGCGCTCCACAAACAATAAAAAACTTCTTTTTTTTCCTGTCTTTGTGAAATGTGTGGGCTGTAGCCGCACCTGCATCCTTAAAGCAGCAGCGACAAGCGTGCGTCTGTCTGTTAAAGGGTGGTGTAACCCTCAAAGTGCGCTCCACGAACAATAAAAAAATTCTTATTTTTTTTTCTATCTTTGTGAAATGTGTGGGCTGTAGCCGCACCTGCATCCTTAAAGCAGCAGCGACAAGCGTGCGTCTGTCTGTTAAAGGGTGGTGTAACTCTCAAAGTGCGCTCCACAAACAATAAAAAAATTCTTATTTTTTTTTCTATCTTTGTGAAATGTGTGGGCTGTAGCCGCACCTGCATCCTTAAAGCAGCAGCGACAAGCGTGCGTCTGTCTGTTAAAGGGTGGTGTAACCCTCAAAGTGCTCCAAAAAATAAAAAACTATTTTTTTATGTGTTTGTGACTTGTGTGCGATGTAGCCGCACGTGCATCAACACAGTAGCAGCGCCAAGCGTGCGCCTGTGTCATAAGTCAAGGGCTGGTTTGGACATCTGGTCCGGACTGAAGGACGTGCCAACAATTTCTGACAAGTCTACTGTCACTGCATATGATACTGTCCTCAAAGCAGCAGCGACAAGCGTGCGTCTGTCTGTTAAAGGGTGGTGTAACCCTCAAAGTGTGCTCCACAAACAATAAAAATATTCTTTTTTTTTCTGTCTTTGTGAATTGTGTGGGCTGTTGCCGCACTTGCAGCCTCAAAGCAGCAGCGACAAGCGTGCGTCTGTCTGTTAAAGGGTGGTGTAACCCTCAAAGTGCTCCAAAAAATATAAAACTATTTTTTTTATGTGTTTGTGACTTGTGTGCGATGTAGCCGCACGTGCATCCTTAAAGCAGCAGCGACAAGCGTGCGTCTGTCTGTTAAAGGATTACATCGGTGACAGCATCCAAGTAGGCATGTCAGACAGTCCGTACCTGTACTGCCAGGAAAAAGAAGCAATTTGGAGGTCCCTGTACAAACTGGCTCTATTTTATCTGAGTTGCCCCCCCTCCAGTGTGTACTCCGAAAGAGTGTTTAGTGCAGCCGGGAACCTTATCAGCGAAAGGCGTAGGAGGTTGCTTCCACAAAATGTGGAGAAGATGATGTTCATAAAATTAATTATCAACTCTTCCAGGGAGACCAGCCTCCAGAACGTACAGAGGGACCTGTGGTTGTGGATTCCAGCAGGGACGAATTAATACTCTGTGAGGATGAGGATGTACACAACACTGAAGAGGGTGAGGAATCGGTGGATGAGGAGGATGAGGAGGACATCTTGCCTCCGTAGAGCCAGTTTGTGCAGGGACAGATTAATTGCCAGCTTGTTTTGTGGGGGCCAAAACGAACCAATCATTTCAGCCACAGTTGTGTGGCAGACCCTGGCGCTGAAATGATTGGTTTGTTAAAGTGTGCATGTCCTGTTTATACAACATATTCCCAAGGACAATTCCATCTTGCACCTCTTTTTTTTCTTTGCATTATGTACAGTTTGGGGCCTAGTTTTTCAAACTGCCATCCTGTCCGCCACTGCAGTATCACGTCTAGATGGGTCACGTGTTTGTGCCGCCCACTCGTGTCGCTTAGCATAGTCATCCAGCTACCTCGGTGCAACCTTTTGGACATAAAAACACTATTGTGAGGTGTTCAGAATAGACTGGAAATGAGTGGTAATTAAGGTTATTGAGGTTAATAATAGCATAGGAGCAGAAAAACCTACAAATTCTGTGATTTTAGCTGTTTTTATGCTTTTTTTCAAAAAAATACAGATCCAAAACACAAAACCCAGAACCCAAAACACGGAAGGGTGGTTTTGGCAAAACCAATCCAGATCCAAAACACGAAGAAAGATCCAGATCCAAAACCAAAACACAAAACACGAAAAGTGGCCGGTGCACACCCCTAATATATATATAGATTTATATATATATATATATATATATAAATATATTAGGGGTGAGCGGGTTCGGATTTCTGAAATCCGAACCCCCCCGAGCCCCCCCGATCCGAGTCCGATCCGAATCAGGCTCGACTTTTCCCGCCTGACTCGGATCTGAAATCGAGGCAAAACGTCATCATCCCGCCTTCCGAGTCTCGCGGGTTTTGGATCCTATATAAGGTACCCACGTCGGCGCCATTTTCTCACTCGGCTGTGGACAGTGAAGAGGGAGGGTGGGAGTTAGGGCTGTGTAGTGTAGTGTAGTGTAGTGCTGCTGTTGTCCACTACTTCAAAGTCCATAGGGGCTGGCTGTGTTGTGCTGTGCTGCTGTTGTTAATAGGGGCTGTGTCCACTACTTCAAAGTCCATAGGGGCTGGCTGGACTGTGTTGTGCAGTCAGTTCTCCATAGGGGCTGTGTCCACTCCAAAGTCCTGTGCAGTGTCCCAGTCCTAAAGAGGTGCTGTAGTGTTGTCCAGGGGGTGCTCTGTCCATCAGGGGTGCTCCCCCCAAGTGCTAAAAAAATAATATATTTTCTGTGTTTGTGAATTGTGTGTGCAGTAGCCGCACGTGCATCAACAAAGTAGTGCCAAGCGTGCGCCTGTGTCATAAGTAAAGGACCGGCTGGCTTGACCGTTAAGGGTGCTGTAACCCCCGAAAGTACACTCCAGTCCAAACCAAAAAAAAAATTATTTTCTGTGTTTGTGAATTGTGTGCGCAGTAGCCGCACGTGCATCAACAAAGTAGTGCCAAGCGTGCGCCTGTGTCATAAGTAAAGGGCCGGCTGGCTTGACCATTAAAGGGTGCTGTAACCCCCAAAGTACACTCCAGTCCAAACCAAAAAAAAATTTATTTTCTGTGTTTGTGAATTGTGTGCGCAGTAGCCGCACGTGCATCAACAAAGTAGTGCCAAGCGTGCGCCTGTGTCATAAGTAAAGGGCCGGCTGGCTTGACCGTTAAAGGGTGCTGTAACCCCCAAAGTACACTCCAGTCCAAACCAAAAAAAAATTTATTTTCTGTGTTTGTGAATTGTGTGTGCAGTAGCCGCACGTGCATCAACAAAGTAGTGCCAAGCGTGCGCCTGTGTCATAAGTAAAGGGCCGGCTGGCTTGACCGTTAAAGGGTGCTGTAACCCCCAAAAGTACACTCCAGTCCAAACCAAAAAAAAAATTATTTTCTGTGTTTGTGAATTGTGTGCGCAGTAGCCGCACGTGCATCAACAAAGTAGTGCCAAGCGTGCGCCTGTGTCATAAGTAAAGGGCCGGCTGGCTTGACCGTTAAAGGGTGCTGTAACCCCCAAAGTACACTCCAGTCCAAACCAAAAATTTTTTTATTTTCTGTGTTTGTGAATTGTGTGCGCAGTAGCCGCACGTGCATCAACAAAGTAGTGCCAAGCGTGCGCCTGTGTCATAAGTAAAGGGCCGGCTGGCTTGACCGTTAAAGGGTTCTGTAACCCCCAAAGTACACTCCAAACCAAAAAAATATATATTTTCTGTGTTTGTGACTTGTGTGCACTGTGGCTGCACGTGCATCAACAAAGGAGCAGCGCCAAGCGTGCGCCTGTGTCCCATAAGTAAAGAGCCGGCTCGCTCATTTCTTAAAGGGTGGTGTAACCCACAAAGTGCACTACTCTCCAGCAAAAATAAAAAAATATTTTCTGTGTTTGTGTGCGCTTTAGCCGCACGTATATATATCAATATAACATAAATGGAGGACCAAACTTTCTCTGATAAAAATAAAATAGGGAAAGATCAAGAACCACTTCCTACTAGTGCTGTTGCTGCTGCTGGGAGTTGTTCATCATCCCAGAGAGGAAGTAGGAACATCACTACTTTTACTAAACAATTGACCCTCCAACAGTCCCTAGCGATGAGGATGAAGTACGACAGCAGTCATCCTGAAGCAAAACGTATAACTGAGGCCTTGACTGCTATGTTGGTGTTAGACGTGCGTCCGGTATCCGACATTAGTGCAGTGGGATTTAGACAATTGATGGAGGTAGTGTGTCCTCGGTTCCAAATCCCGTCTAGATTCCACCTGCATCCTCAAAGCAGCAGCGACAAGCGTGCGTCTGTCTGTTAAAGGGTGGTGACACCCTCAAAGTGTGCTACACAAACAATTAAAATATTGTTCTTTTTTTTCTGTCTTTGTGAAATGTGTGGGCTGTAGCCGCACCTGCATCCTTAAAGCAGCAGCGACAAGCGTGCGTCTGTCTGTTAAAGGGTGGTGACACCCTCAAAGTGTGCTACACAAACAATTAAAATATTGTTCTTTTTTTTTCTGTCTTTGTGAATTGTGTGGGCTGTAGCCGCACTTGCATCCTCAAAGCAGCAGCGACAAGCGTGCGTCTGTCTGTTAAAGGGTGTTGTAACTCTCAAAGTGCTCCAAAAAATCAAAAATTTTTTTTTAATGTGTTTGTGACTTGTGTGCGATGTAGCCACACTTGCATCCTCAAAGCAGCAGCGACAAGCGTGCGTCTGTCTGTTAAAGGGTGGTGACACCCTCAAAGTGTGCTACACAAACAATAAAAATTTTCTTCTTCTTTTTTCTGTCTTTGTGAATTGTGTGGGCTGTAGCCGCACCTGCATCCTTAAAGCAGCAGCGACAAGCGTGCGTCTGTCTGTTAAAGGGTGGTGTAACTCACGAAGTGCTCCAAAAAATAAAAAACTATTTTTTTTATGTGTTTGTGACTTGTGTGCGATGTAGCCGCACTTGCATCCTCAAAGCAGCAGCGACAAGCGTGCGTCTGTCTGTTAAAGGGTGGTGACACCCTCAAAGTGTGCTACACAAACAATAAAAATATTCTTCTTTTTTCTGTCTTTGTGAATTGTGTGGGCTGTAGCCGCACCTGCATCCTTAAAGCAGCAGCGACAAGCGTGCGTCTGTCTGTTAAAGGGTGGTGACACCCTCAAAGTGTGCTACACAAACAATTAAAATATTGTTCTTTTTTTTTCGGTCTTTGTGAAATGTGTGGGCTGTAGCCGCACCTGCATCCTTAAAGCAGCAGCGACAAGCGTGCGTCTGTCTGTTAAAGGGTGGTGACACCCTCAAAGTGTGCTACACAAAGAATAAAAATATTCTTCTTCTTTTTTCTGTCTTTGTGAATTGTGTGGGCTGTAGCCGCACCTGCATCCTTAAAGCAGCAGCGACAAGCGTGCGTCTGTCTGTTAAAGGGTGGTGACACCCTCAAAGTGTGCTACACAAACAATTAAAATATTGTTCTTTTTTTTTCGGTCTTTGTGAAATGTGTGGGCTGTAGCCGCACCTGCATCCTTAAAGCAGCAGCGACAAGCGTGCGTCTGTCTGTTAAAGGGTGGTGACACCCTCAAAGTGTGCTACACAAAGAATAAAAATATTCTTCTTCTTTTTTCTGTCTTTGTGAATTGTGTGGGCTGTAGCCGCACTTGCATCCTCAAAGCAGCAGCGACAAGCGTGCGTCTGTCTGTTAGAGGGTGGTGTAACCCTCAAAGTGTGCTCCACAAACAATAAAAATATTCTTTTTTTTTTTCTGTCTTTGTGAATTGTGTGGGCTGTAGCCGCACTTGAATCCTCAAAGCAGCAGCGACAAGCGTGCGTCTGTCTGTTAAAGGATTACATCGGTGACAGCATCCAAGTAGGCATGTCAGACAGTCCGTACCTGTACTGGCAGGAAAAAGAAGCAATTTGGAGGTCCCTGTACAAACTGGCTCTATTTTACCTGAGTTGCCCCCCCTCCAGTGTGTACTCCGAAAGAGTGTTTAGTGCAGCCGGGAACCTTGTTAGCGAAAGGCGTAGGAGGTTGCTTCCACAAAATGTGGAGAAGATGATGTTCATAAAATGAATGATCAACTCTTCCAGGGAGACCAGCCTCCAGAACGTACAGAGGGACCTGTGGTTCCAGCAGGGACGAATTAATACTCTGTGAGGATGAGGATGTACATAACACTGAAGAGGGTGAGGAATCTGTGGATGAGGAGGATGAGGACGACTTCTTGCCTCCGTAGAGCCAGTTTGTGCAGGGACAGATTAATTGCCAGCTTGTTTTGTGGGGGCCCAAACGAACCAATCATTTCAGCCACAGTTGTGTGGCAGACCCTGGCGCTGAAATGATTGGTTTGTTAAAGTGTGCATGTCCTGTTTATACAACATAAGGGTGGGTGGGAGGGCCCAAGGACAATTCCATCTTGCACCTCTTTTTTTTCTTTGCATTATGTACAGTTTGGGGCCTAGTTTTTCAATGCCATCCTGTCTGCCACTGCAGTTTCACGCCTAGATGGGTCACGTGTTTGTGCCGCCCACTCGTGTCGCTTAGCATAGTCATCCAGCTACCTCGGTGCAACCTTTTGGACATAAAAACACTATTGTGAGGTGTGAGGTATTCAGAATAGACTGGAAATGAGTGGAAATTAAGGTTATTGAGGTTAATAATAGCATAGGAGCAGAAAAACCTACAAATTCTGTGATTTTAGCTGTTTTTATGCTTTTTTTCAAAAAAATACAGATCCAAAACACAAAACCCAGAACCCAAAACACGGAAGGGTGGTTTTGGCAAAACCAATCCAGATCCAAAACACGAAGAAAGATCCAGATCCAAAACCAAAACACAAAACACGAAAAGTGGCCGGTGCACACCCCTAATATATATATATATACAATGCTGTGCACCGGCACTCCCGCACTCCGTGTCATAGGGCATTCAGCCCAATACTTGCCTCCGGTGCCCTCCAAGGGGGACAGCACCCCCAAAATGTAATAATAACAAAAGACAGGCGGCACTCAGAGTCTCAGTAAATCCAATACCCTCACCAGAGGGATTTAATAGTCGACGTTTCGAGGTGGTCCACCCCTTCCTCAGGATAACATAACAAAGTGAAACACATACATCAGAGCATATAAATACATAAAACAATATACACTTACCCCACTGTACAACCATGCACACCTGGTTCATGGTTCAGACGCCGGACGGAGCCCAGGTGTGCATGGTTGTACAGTGGGGTAAGTGTATATTGTTTTATGTATTTATATGCTCTGATGTATGCGTTTCACTTTGTTATGTTGTCCTGAGGAAGGGGTGGATCACCTCGAAACGTCGACTATTAAATCCCTCTGGTGACTGTATTGGATTTACTGAGACTCTGAGTGCCGCCTGTCTATTGTTATTATGTATATATATATATATATATATATATATATATATGGGAAAGACTGCACACCCTAAATATATATATATATATATATATATAAAATGGGAGGTGCTACCTAATGAGACTAATTGCAGGCACAGAAACAGACAACTCTTAGGTGCACAGTATTAATCTACTATGTCTGAGGGGTGTCCTGTGCATACAACATATAATTTTAAAACATTCAAAAGTAATCCATAATATAAATGAAGACTCGGAAACATAAATTTGGCAGAATCATTTGTTAGTTATTTATTTAGTTATTTATGCAGGAGGGGGGATCGCAGGGGGGGCGGTAGCGGTATCCGGCGGCGGCGCTTGCGCAAACACATTCTCCCTGTATTTTTTCTGAAAAAATACAGAGAGAAGTGTGTGGACAGGATTGGCAGGGGCAGATCTTTATCGCAAGCTTTGTCCTTGCATGCGTATGTTAGTACATCCATGTGATATTATCTAAATTCACAATGCGAATTTATTCAAAAATATCACACTACAACCACATTTTAAATGTGTATTTTAGTAAATAGGGGCCTAAATTATTTTGAAACTTAATTAAAAGGAGGATCTGCCAAAAAGAAAAATATTTTACAAAAATAAATGCCAACCCAACTCAAGACAAGCTTCAGTGCCAATTAGAAGCAACATAAAGACACATGAGGGTAAACTAGGAATGAGGTGGGAATAGAAGAGAGTAGGAGAGTGGAGGATGGGTGGGTATGAGAGAAAAGCAAGGATAACACAAGTAAACTCGGCCGGAGGTAAAACCAAAAACCTGCTGAGGGACAAAAGAATTCTCATTATTATTGCCAATTAGCCGAATTAAGTCCGTCAGTTCAGGCAAAAATCCCAAATCCCTCCAGACTTCCGCTGCCAACAACGGCAAGTAGCTAGTCCCCGAGTAGGATAGACAAGGGGAAACGAGACACACAAGACAAACAAATATATTGTAATCACCCACTGCTTCCTCCTTCCACCCACTGCTTCTCTCTGTCACTCTCTACCTCTCCCTGTCATCCTCTACCTACCGCTCACTGCCTCTCCTTGTCATCCTCTACCTCTACCTACCGCTCACTGCCTCTCCCTGTCATCCTCTACCTCTACCTACCGCTCACTGCCTCTCCTTGTCATCCTCTACCTCTCCCTACCACTCACTGCCTCTCCCTGTCATCCTCTACCTCTAGCTACCGATCACTGCCTCTCCCTGTCATCCACTACCTCTACCTACTGCTCACTGCCTCTCCTTGTCATCCTCTACCTACCGCTCACTGCCTCTCCTTGTCATCCTCTACCTCTACCTACCGCTCACTTCCTCTCCCTGTCATCCTCTACCTCTACCTACTGCTCACTGCCTCTCCCTGTCATCCTCTACCTCTAGCTACTGATCACTGCCTCTCCCTGTCATCCTCTACCTCTACCTACCGCTCACTGCCTCTCCTTGTCATCCTCTACCTACCGCTCACTGCCTCTCCTTGTCATCCTCTACCTAACGCTCACTGCCTCTCCTTGTCATCCTCTACCTACCGCTCACTGCCTCTCCCTGTCATCCTCTACCTCTCCCTACCGCTCACTGCCTCTCCCTGTCATCCTCTACCTCTAGCTACCGCTCACTGCCTCTCCCTGTCATCCTCTACCTCTCCCTACCACTCACTGCCTCTCCTTGCCACTTTGTCTCTTCCTTCCACCCTCTTCCTTTCCCTGTCACCCACTAACATTCCCTGTATCTCTCTCCCTGCCACCTACAGCCTCTCTCTGTCATCCTCTACATCTCCCTGACATTCTGACTCCCTGCTGCCCTCTTCCTCTCCCTGTCACCCACTACCTCTACCTGCGACCCTCTCCCTGCCACCTGCAACCTCTCTCTGCTCCCCACTGCCTCTCTGTCACACACAGCCACCCATGCCACCTACTGTCTCCGTCACCACCTGACACCCACTGCCTTTCCCTGCTACCCACTGCCTCTCCATGTCACTGACTGCCACCGACTGCCTCTCCATTTCACCTACTACCACCCCTTCTATCCACTGCCTCTCCTTGTCATCCTCTACCTCTCCCTGCCACCCACTTTCTCTCCCTGCCACTCTATGACTCTGTTTATGCCGCCCTCTTCATCTCCCTGTCCCCCACTGCCTTTCCTTGTCACCCACAGCCTCTTCCTGTCACCTACTGTCTCCCCAGTCACCACCTGATACCCTCTGCCTCTCACTGACACCCTCTGCCTCTCCCTGACACCCACTGCCTTTCCCTGCCACTCTGACTTGCTTTATGCCACCCTCTTCATCTCCCTGTCATTCTCTGCCTATCCCTGTCCCCCACTCCCTGCCCCCCACTGCCTCTCCTTCTCACCCACTGCCTCCCTCTGCCACCCACTACCTCCCCAGTCACCACCTGACACCCGCTGCCTCTCCCATTACCCCACTATTTAGCCCTGCCACCCTCTGCCTCTCCCATTACCCCACTATTTAGTACTGCCACCCTCTGCCTCTCTATTCACCCACTGCCACCCTCTCCCTATCACTGTCACCCTCTGCGAATCATGTCATCCATTGTCACCCACTGCCTCTCACTGTCTCCCACTGCCTCCCCCTGCCACTCTCTGCTGCTCCACATCAACCTCTGCATCTCCCTGTCACCCTCTGCATCTCCCCATGTTGCTCTCAGGATATTATCTTCCTCCTCTGGATGGAGCAGCTCTAGAGCAGTGAGCAGGAGGGGAATCTGGGTTTCTGAGGAGGAGGGTCACACCGATGACAAGCCAGGATTGGATGTCCAGGATAATTTCTTATTGACCAGCCATGGTGGAACTTTCGCTCTCTTGTCCATGCAGGATTACGTTCATCTCTCATCACCTAGTATAAATAAAAACCTATAATTGTATATGAGGGCCACACAAGTGATTTTGAGGGTCATAATCAGCAGTTGTTAGATGCTCTACAACTTAGATAAATATCTTATGGGGCCCTGTTTTTTGGGCCCGACTGCCCGATTATTGTTTGGGGCTTATAAAGAGTTGGCTGCAATTTTAGTGTTACAATGATAAAAGACGTGCAAAAAATAACGTATTTCTGCCTATACCAGAGGCTGAGATATAGCATATGTCACAGACAGGATGTAGTCAATGTAGGTCGGCATCTACAATGTCGACATTCTGAATGTCAACACCACAATGGCAACAGTTATTATGCCGACATTGTTGAACTGTCAACAGACAACATGTCTACATTCTTAGAATGTCGACATTAGAGTAAAGCCGCAGATCCACTACCCAATTACACAGAGCGATATTGCTCAGTAATCAGGCACACATCGGTTATGAAAATGTTGGAAAAGACCAGCTATGCGCGCTCCCGCTGGTCGTTTCCGACATAAATCATCATCCGGACATGCTGGTCAATCTGCTGATAACGGCAGATTGGCCATGTTTGGAGATGATGGAGGGTGCCTACACTGAACGATCAATCATTCAGTGTAGGCACTGCAGGGGAACAGCAACGACGGTACGATTACGAAGTCATAATCGTACTGTCGTACCGCCCTCGCCTAGTGGATGTGCGGCTTTAGGCTGTGGAAGGGAAGGTTAAGGTTAGGCACTAGGGGGAGGTTAGGGTTAGGCACTAGGGGAGGGTTTGGGGAGAAATATTCACCAGAACACTGGAGCTTCAAATGTCTGACCCGGAAGTAACAGTCACATGACAGCCGGGACCAGAAAACTGCAATGAGAGCCACTGCAGCCGCCAGGAGCAGGTAAGTGACCATTAGGCCACCAGGAATGATATGTCAACATTCTAAAATGACGGCATTTCATCAGTGTCTATATGATGAATGTTAACATTGCCAATATTGATATTATGACCATGTTAACATTTTTGTGTTGACATGTTTAATGTCAACATTATGGGGTATATTTAGTAAACTACTGGTTTTTAAAAGTGGAGATGTTGCCCAAAGCAACCAATCAGATTCTAGTTTATTTTCTATAAGGTGCTAGATAAATGTTAAGTAGAATCTGGTTGGTTGTTTGCTATGGGCAACATCTCCACTTCTAAAAACCCGCACTTTCGTAAATTTACCCCCATATGGTAGACATATCATACCACCATACCACACCCATCACAGACATCAGTAACACTGCTAAACTCTCTCCGAACAAATAACTCCCCATCTCGTGTGGCCAAAAGTTTTGCTTAAATATGCTGACAAAACTGTATACCGGGGTAATAAAGAAGCATCTTTTGCAGAGCAATGTGACACCTGAATTATCAGATAGAAAAGGTCAGCACCAGCGCTCTGCAATAGCTCCTATTGGCCATAGAGAAATGCTGGGAAATTGTTACCATGCATAATAAGGAAAATGTTCCCTTGTACATGTAACCTCACTGACACACGTGTGACCTATTCCCCAGTGACAATATGCCCAGCCCTGTGAGACAATGATTTACCCTATAGACATTCAGAGCATGATGCTGGCAAATAATAAGGAGCCTATTTATCAAATAATATTTGTGGGATATCTCTTGGGAAAAAAAAAGTTATCAGGAGAAGGTTCCATTTGCAATCACTTTACTATTACACATCATAGGAACAGACTCCTACCAGAGCCCATGTCCCTGCATGTGTATTATAATGCATCCCGAGACATCAATTCTTATTGCTTTGATAAGATATTTTAATTAACATCAGATAATTATTAAATGGGCCCCTTAGGGAGATCCCCATCTATAGAGGGACAGCTTTGTTTTGTTTAATGTTCCTCAATGTTGGGTTGTTCATTGTTTTACTGACTTTGTCACCTTAATAGTTATAATCATAATTTATTTATATAGTGCCACCAATTACGCAGCACTGTACAGAGAGTATTTGTCATTCACATCATCCCTGTCCCATTGGAGCTTACAGAGTCAGCAGCCAATTACACTGCCAGTACTTTCTTGGCGTGTAAGAGGTAACACGAGTACCTGGAGGGAACCCATGCAAGCATATGAAGAACATACAAACTCTGCACAGATATAGGGCTGGTCAGGAATCACACTCATATCCCCAGCTGTAAGACAACAATGCTAGCCACTGTGCCACCGTGTTGCCTAGTTTACATGCAGAGAATTCCCCAACTTACAATGATTAGTATAAAACAAGGAAGCACAGCCTGTCTATAAGTGGTATTCTGTCTCAGCTCTTGAGTGGACTCTGAATACCCTGTGGGTAGAGCATTGGCCATATAAATGGCTTTCCCAGAAACAATTCATCCTCAGATGAATTTTGTATTAGCATACTGTAACTATATCATCATACTGTAACTATATTATCATACTGTAGCTATATTATCATACTGTAACTAACAGGGATTGAAAAGGCTGAAAACATGATTTTTATTGTGTAAATGATGTTGCAGCTGATGCAGAGAATCCATAACCTGCACAAAGCACAATAAATATTTTATTCCCAAATGTTCCAGAACTTAATTTTGTTACACTGGAATGAAATGTTTTCCCTCAGATACATGAAACGTTGTAATGATCATTGTAGATAACGGAGCTGGTGTGTATATAACTCTCCCATACACCGCACCTGTACACACATATCTCCAACACTCATTGTACCATGTTACACACCTCGTCCAGTTCTTCCTGGGTCACAAATGTTCTGTACTCCATTCTGTGCCACAGGGCGTCCTTCACCTTCCAGAACTTCACAAGTGGTATATAGCGGACAATCTGGCGTTCCAATCGGCGGTAGAGCATGTCATCCTCCTCCATCTGGGTTGCAATATACCTACAGAAACAGACCATGAGTAGTAAGGTTTGTGCCATATAGTCACCAACTTTACATAACAAGTTCTATGTATTAAAGAGGACCTACCATGTCTTTTACAGCTCCTGTCTTGTTACATACAAAGCTATATATAGATTGTGGTTTGGCAGAGACAAAAGGTGTATTTATCACAGGGTAGAGACCTGTGGGTATATTTACTAAGAATGGAGTTCTATTTAAGAAGTGATGTTGCCCATAGCAACCAGATTCTAGTTCTCATTTATTTAGCACCTTCTAGAAGATAATACCTGGAAGCTGATTGATTGCTATGGGCAACATCACTTCTTAATAGAACTCCCATCTTAGTAAATTTACCCCCTGGTCTCATTTACCAAAAGTCCAACATGATGCCTTTTCTATTAGCGCCATCTCAAGATGGCAGTAACAGGAAGTACAGCCTGAAATATATAATTATTACAGCAAATGATTGTTTCTGGCTGGACCTTTATAAAAAGAATGGAGTCATTATATTGCCCCCAGAAATAAATTGTATTCTCTGGGAAGAGGTGTTAGATATAATATAATATAACATAAGTTATATCTACCACATATTTTTTAGCATTTAAAATGTTTTTTTAAAAATCTGACTTCCAGTTACAGGTGTGCACCAGGCCCAGCACATGCCCAGAGGAGAACGGGGGTTGGTACACGTCTAGTTACATGCATGCACCAGGCCCAGCACATGCCCAGAGGAGAACGGGGGTCGGTACACGTCTAGTTACATGCATGCACCAGGCCTAGCACATGCCCAGAGGAGAACGGGGGTCGGTACACGTCTAGTTACATGCATGCACCAGGCCTAGCACATGCCCAGAGGAGAACTGAGGTCTGTGCACATGTCTAGTTACATGCATGCACCAGGCCTAGCATATGCTCCAAGGAGAACTGAGGTCTGTGCACATGTCTAGCTACATGCATGCACCAGGCCTAGCACATGCTCCAAGGAGAACTGAGGTCTGTGCACATGTCTAGTTACATGCATGCACCAGACCTAGCACATGCTCAGAGGAGAACTGGAATCTGTGTACACCACTAGTTACATGCATGCAACACGCACCAGCATATGCTCAGAGGAGACCGGAGGTCTGCACACATCTCTAGTTACAGGTGTGCACCAGGCCCAGCATATGCTCAGAGGAGAATGGAGGTCTGCACACATCTCTAGTTACAGGTGTGCACCAGCCCCAGTACATGCTCAGCACATGTGTCCTTATACATCTTTGCTCTATTCACAGCAAAAATCCCGCTCTGCGCACCAGGCCGTGTGAGACTCTGCAAGCGCTGGGCATCTTTTTTTGAAAGGTGCAACTAGGACTACAGACTGTCCTGATTAATTTGATATGTGACACTTGAATATCTGTGTGCGACTGAGTCTCTGAATCTGTATACAAAGTGCTACAATGTGGCAGCCACAGCTTTTTTCATTCCAAGTTCCGTTCCGTTCCATATACACACTCAGCAGCATACAGATATACAAGTGTCACATATCATATTAATCAGCACAGTCTGCTGGTGCATCCTATTCGCATTGCATTGTGATTTAGAGCATGTTTGGCAAAAAGGTACGCTCGATGCTAGTTGCACAGGATCTGGCGGCTCACTCACGCCAGGCAATTCGCGCTGCATGGTGTATTGAAGCTAGATGTATGAGGAGTCGAGGACACATCTGTACACGTATGCACCAGACCCAGTACATGCTCAGAGGAGAATGGGGGGCCTCTAGATTGGTCAGTAACTATTACAGCTCTGGTTGGTGTATTCATGGCGGCTGATAACCAGTGATAAACATGAGTGGTACAACCACGGGCAATCTCTCAGTGATACATATACACCAGTGTTCTGCCTGGTGTGCTGACAGCTATGTGCTTTTCTTATACAAGAAAATGGGGAGAGAAAGGGAGAAATCTTTCTCCTATGTATTAAACCTTCTAAAGGGTGGAGAAGTTGTCCATAGCAACCAATCAGTTTCTAGCTAGCATTTATCAAGTACATTCAATAAAATGATAGGTACAAGCTGATTGGTTGCTATGGGCAACTTCTCCACTTCTGCACTGCTATAATCTTTAGAAGGTTTGATACATTTCTCATAGGCGGGATGTACCAAGTATTGCATATACTATGTGATACATCACGCTCCCCATCACATCACTGACATTTATTAACACCGGTATGTATCATTACTTACCTCCCAGGACGGCTCTTCTGACTTCCGGGTTTATGACCCATGAGTCCTATTGCACATGTATGGCCAGAGGCCAGAGCTTGTACAATCATCCTTTGGTTCCCTCTCCGAGGATTTCTGTGTAAAGAAGCCCATAGGCTCCTATAGGCAATGCCATCTACAGAATGCACTGACTATCATGCAGGAGCTCCGGAACGTTTCTCACTCATAGTTTCTGTATAATGTGGGATATATCATTTGAACATATTGGGCTAAATGTCATAGGGTGAAATTTGTCAAAAGTCAGATTTTTCATTGATTTTACCACTGGACTTAAAGCGGCAATTTTATTAAAGGGAAAACCAACCTGGAATAGGTTTTTATTAATAAATTTCTGCTTTTAATCCAACTGCATATATTTTACCAGGAAATCTGCACTTTTGACTTATCGCATCCTATTACATTTGGCCCTGTCTCCTTTATTATGTGGACAAATAGTAACTAGTATTTATGTGAGTAAATAGCCTATGACTTGGCTGATATGGAATATATATCCAGCTGTATCTGACTAATCAGTGAGGGAAAATACTTACAGTGCGCTGAACAAATTGAGCCTGGTGTATTCTCTCACAGTCAGCACGGCTCTCTTGAAGTACACCAACGCCATGGCCAGCAGGTACTAGAATAGAAATATAGTCAGAATGGAGAAACGCGTGTGTATGTACATATCTCAGTAGTGGTAGGATTTGCAGTTCGCAAATCATCTTGGTGGCAGTTCCCAGTCATAGTTGTTACTGGGATACTGCATCATGTCCTGTCCTTGTTCTGGCTTTTTGCAGGTAGCTGGAAATCCTGTCTTGTCTGTGTTTAGATCATAGCCTGTCATTCATGTCTGTCTGTGTGTTTTGTATCATGTGCTCACTAATTACCTAGCTGTCTGTGTGCAGAGAAGGTGCTCTCATGCCTTTGATTGGGAATTGCTCTCTCCAGGAATTGGTTCTGATTGGACCCTGCTTAAATTTCAGCCAGCCCTTCACTCCATGCCGGTTATATTATCCGACGTCCGGAGTATGTTTGGTCTGTGCTCAGAAGTCTGGATCTTTGCCGGTCTTACCTTGTTCCACAGTTCCTGTATGCTGAGTTATTTTTCCAGTGTCCTGCACCTGCCTGTCTGTTTTGTATTATCCTGTGAAATATACCCTGCCGCTGCCTGTGGTATTTTCATACCAGAGTCCTGCCAAGCCGTGTCAGTCTGCTCCCTGCCTGTGTTCCTGTAGTGCCAGAGTTCACCTGTCTGCCATACTGCTCCAGACACACCTCAGTCTACATTTGATCTCAGCTCTCAAGCCGCATCTCAGCTGTCATACCCGCACCACAACCCGCAAGGCCGCATCACAGCCTGCATTTCTTCTCGGCTCTCCAAGCCGCATCTCGGTTGTCATAACTGCATCATGGCCCGCAAGGCCGCATCATAGCCTGCATTTCATCTCGGCTGTCATAGCTGCACCACAGTCTGCATGGTGCATCGTTAGGTTCCAGTGGCACCCCGGCCCTCAAGGCCACACCTTGTACTTTGTTGCTTCAGCCACTGGTTCAGCCACTTCATTGTTCATTGTCTGTCAAGTCTTAGCTTGTGTTTTGTCTGTCTAGTCCTTGTCTGTATCTTGCTTGTCCAGTCCTTGTCTGATATCCTGCAGTATCATAGTCCTGGTCATTCCTGCTGTGCAGCCTGCTTAGTTTGTCCACTCGCTTCTTGCCTGACTACCCAGCTCCACCATTGTCCTTAGACATTCCTGAGACCCATCATCTGCCGCTTCTAGAGAATCCTATCGATCACATCTGTTCCTGTACTTATCACCTGTAGCTTCACTCCAGCTAGTACCAGTAGAGGAAGGACTGCCACTCCTCAGCCGTGTTTCTAGTGAGCAGTCCTGCGGTCTCTCGTTGGTTGTGTAAGCCTCTACTGCTGGAGGCGTAAATCCAGGCGGCCACCTAAGTACTGGTGTGTAAATAAATCACTAAGGGAACAGCGGGTGGCTGTTATTGGTAGAAGATCCTCTCCCTGGCTCTAGAGGTCTTACACAACTGTGCGAGAACCATAACAAGCAGTCCTATTTTCCACCTATTACACATATAAGAAAATAGTAATGGATAAGTAACAGTAACATAAATACCTTGTCTGACACTTCCTTGCAGTTATCCGATGCGAGGAACCACTTGGTGCAGCCTTCCTCTGCAATGAGAAGCAGTAATGCTGACATGCTATATGATATAGTGGCCAATATTTATATAGACTTTTCTGCAGGTAACTGGGAAGAAGAGTTGGTATTGCCCATAGCAATTTGCTTTCATTTATATACTATTAGAAAATGACAGAATCTCATTGGATGAAATAGACACTGACTCTCATAGCTACTCATACAGTATTATCCCTTATGCCATAAATGTAGTAATGTGGCATATTAGGCAAAACTTTACAAGGGAATTTTTAAAGGAGAAATCATATTGTGCTGGGTTGGTCGTACTCTGCCACCATGATTTATAGGGCCTGATGCTTATGTATTATAGATATAATGCTCACACGGGATCGCTTTTTGTACAGTAAACCTTCCCCTAGCCGCAGTATTGGACACTCCGGCTGAGATGTGGGGTCGTGCAGGTACGAGGGGGGTTCCTACATCTGTACAGTGGTGATAAGGTCACTCTAAAGCTGGGTACACACTAAATGATGTGTACCCAGAGCAATATCGTGAGCGGCGGGACCTGACGAGGATGCTTGCATTGGCAAGTGCATACACACTTGCTGATGCCGGCAGCGACAGAACGTTAGCAGGGGCCATGCTCCATACAGCAGCATGGCCCCTGCTGACAATATTGCTCGTCGAAGCTGCATGCAGGTCTGATAGTCGATGTCGCTGACAAAATGCTGGAGCGCGCATCGTCAGCGACATAGCGGGTACACACTGGCCCATTTGTCTGATATGTCGTCCGATTCATATCGTCGACTCTAGTGTGTACCCAGCATTATAGTAGTGTCTTTTATAGAGTAAGTGTTGTTTGTGGTCTTAATAAATGGTAAAGCAATATATCGTACCCAGCAGTCGATAAAAGGCCGCTTTCTCCTCTGATGTTAGCATGGGAAACTGCCGGCCTTGGTCTTCTCCACCAATGTCCAGTCTTCTCTTCTTTGATGGATGCAACTCTGCGCACATCCTGCTGTCTTCCTCTCCAGCGACGTCTACTCTCTTCCTCTTTGCACCCATCATCTCTGTGCTCGTCCTGCAGTGATAAATTATTCTATTTTATGTATGGTAATACTGAATACTTAATAAATGAAAGATTAGATAAGTGACCTGTCATCCATAAATGTACGCCTGTAATTCATATTTTATTGCGGAAATGCACTGACATGTTTGCCTAGTACATGAGGGCCACATACTGCTACACACTAGTCGCGACATCCATGCCGCCATGCACTCGCATAGCGGGATAGATGATCGTGGCTACATCTGTATTAACTTTTCCTCCCAAAATCCTACATGCTCCAGCCTCATATACTGTATGTGTTACAGTAACTATGAGAATGAGAGGGCAGAAGAGTGGTTTTATCATGTGTCCTCCATATCTGTGTGACTTTTTATAATGCCAGTGGCGCACTCAGTGGGAGGGAGGTGACCCGGACCCCAAAAAGCCACCTGTCATCAGCTGTCCAAAAACCACCTCACTAAACAAACATAAAGCATCCGTGGCATGTTTTTTTGTAACAAATATTATATATATATATGTATATATATATATATATATATATATATATATTAGGGGTGAGCGGGTTCGGATTTCTGAAATCCGAACCCCCCCGAGCCCCCCCGATCCGAGTCCGATCCGAGTCAGGCTCGACTTTTCCCGCCTGACTCGGATCTGAAATCGAGGCAAAACGTCATCATCCCGCCTTCCGAGTCTCACAGGTTTTGGATCCTATATAAGGTACCCGCGTCGGCGCCATTTTCTCACTCGGCTGTGGACAGTGAAGAGAGAGGGTGGGAGTTAGGGCTGGCTGGGCTGTGTAGTGTAGTGTAGTGTAGTGCTGCTGTTGTCCACTACTTCAAAGTCCATAGGGGCTGGCTGTGTTGTGCTGTGCTGCTGTTGTTAATAGGGGCTGTGTCCACTACTTCAAAGTCCATAGGGGCTGGCTGGACTGTGTTGTGCAGTCAGTTCTCCATAGGGGCTGTGTCCATTCCAAAGTCCTGTGCAGTGTCCCGGTCCTAAAGGGGTGCTGTAGTGTTGTCCAGGGGGTGCTCTGTCCATCAGGGGTGCTCCCCCCAAGTGCCAAAAAAATAATATATTTTCTGTGTTTGTGAATTGTGTGCGCAGTAGCCGCACGTGCATCAACAAAGTAGTGCCAAGCGTGCGCCTGTGTCATAAGTAAAGGGCCGGCTGGCTTGACCGTTAAAGGGTGCTGTAACCCCCAAAGTACACTCCAGTCCAAACCCCAAAAAAAATTATTTTCTGTGTTTGTGAATTGTGTGCGCAGTAGCCGCACGTGCATCAACAAAGTAGTGCCAAGCGTGCGCCTGTGTCATAAGTAAAGGGCCGGCTGGCTTGACCGTTAAAGGGTGCTGTAACCCCCAAAGTACACTCCAAACCAAAAAATATCTATTTTCTGTGTTTGTGAATTGTGTGCGCAGTAGCCGCACGTGCATCAACAAAGTAGTGCCAAGCGTGAGCCTGTGTCATAAGTAAAGGGCCGGCTGGCTTGACCGTTAAAGGGTGCTGTATCCCCCAAAGTACACTCTAGTCCAAACCAAAAAAAAAAATATTTTCTGTGTTTGTGAATTGTGTGCGCAGTAGCCGCACGTGCATCAACAAAGTAGTGCCAAGCGTGCGTCTGTGTCATAAGTAAAGGGCCGGCTGGCTTGACCGTTAAAGGGTGCTGTAACCCCCAAAGTACACTCCAGTCCAAACCAAAAAAAAAATTATTTTCTGTGTTTGTGAATTGTGTACGCAGTAGCAGCACGTGCATCAACAAAGAAGTGCCAAGCGTGCGCCTGTGTCATAAGTAAAGGGCCGGCTGGCTTGACCGTTAAAGGGTGCTGTAAACCCCAAAGTACACTCCAGTCCAAACCAAAAAAATATATATTTTCTGTTTGTGAATTGTGTGCGCAGTAGCCTCACGTGCATCAACAAAGTAGTGCCAAGCGTGCGCCTGTGTCATAAGTAAAGGGCCGGCTGGCTTGACCGGTAAAGGGTGCTGTAACCCCCAAAGTACACTCCAGTCCAAACCAAAAAAATATATATTTTCTGTGTTTGTGAATTGTGTGCGCAGTAGCCGCACGTGCATCAACAAAGTAGTGCCAAGCGTGCGCCTGTGTCATAAGTAAAGGGCCGGCTGGCTTGACCGTTAAAGGGTGCTGTAACCCCCAAAGTACACTCCAAACCAAAAAAAAAAATATTTTCTGTGTTTGTGACTTGTGTGTACTGTGGCTGCACGTGCATCAACAAAGGAGCAGCGCCAAGCATGCGCCTGTGTCCCATAAGTAAAGAGCCGGCTGGCTCATTTCTTAAAGGGTGGTGTAACCCACAAAGTGCACTACTCTCCAGCAAAAATAAAAAAATATTTTCTGTGTTTGTGTGCGCTTTAGCCGCACGTATATATCAATATAACATAAATGGAGGACCAAACTTTCTCCAATAAAAATAAAATAGGGAAAGATCAAGAACCACTTCCTCCTAGTGCTATTGCTGCTGCTGGGAGTTGTTCATCATCCCAGAGAGGAAGTAGGAACATCACTACTTTTACTAAACAATTGACCCTCCAACAGTCCCTAGCGATGAGGATGAAGTACGACAGCAGTCATCCTGAAGCAAAACGTATAACTGAGGCCTTGACTGCTATGTTTGTGTTAGACGTGCGTCCAGTATCCGCCATTAGTGCAGTAGGATTTAGACAATTGATGGAGGTAGTGTGTCCCTGGTTCCAAATCTCGTCTAGATTGCACCTGCATCCTCAAAGCAGCAGCGACAAGCGTGCGTCTGTCTGTTAAAGGATGGTGTAACCCTCAAAGTGCGCTCCACAAACAATAAAAATATTCTTCTTCTTTTTTCTGTCGTTGTGAATTGTGTGGGCTGTAGCCGCACTTGCATCCTCAAAGCAGCAGCGACAAGCGTGCGTCTGTCTGTTAAAGGGTGGTGTAACCCTCAAAGTGCGCTCCACAAACAATAAAAATATTCTTCTTTTTTTTCTGTCTTTGTGAAATGTGTGGGCTGTAGCCGCACCTGCATCCTTAAAGCAGCAGCGACAAGCGTGCGTCTGTCTGTTAAAGGGTGGTGACACCCTCAAAGTGTGCTACACAAACAATAAAAATATTGTTCTTTTTTTTTCTGTCTTTGTGAATTGTGTGGGCTGTAGCTGCACTTGCATCCTCAAAGCAGCAGAGACAAGCGTGCGTCTGTCTGCTAAAGGGTGGTTTACACCCTCAAAGTGTGCTACACAAACAATAAAAATATTCTTCTTCTCTTTTCTGTCTTTGTGAATTGTGTGGGCTGTAGCCGCACTTGCATCCTCAAAGCAGCAGCGACAAGCGTGCGTCTGTCTGTTAAAGGGTGGTGACACCCTCAAAGTGTGCTACACAAACAATAAAAATATTCTTCTTTTTTCTGTCTTTGTGAATTGTGTGGGCTGTAGCCGCACTTGCATCCTCAAAGCAGCAGCGACAAGCGTGCGTCTGTCTGTTAAAGGGTGGTGTAACCCTCAAAGTGCTCCAAAAAATAAAAAACTATTTTTTTAATGTGTTTGTGACTTGTGTGCGATGTAGCCGCACGTGCATCAACATAGTAGCAGCGCCAAGCGTGCGCCTGTGTCATAAGTCAAGGGCTGGTTTGGACATCTGGTCCGGACTGAAGGACGTGCCAACAATTTCTGACAAGTCTACTGTCACTGCATATGATACTGTCCTCAAAGCAGCAGCGACAGGCGTGCGTCTGTCTGTTAAAGGGTGGTGTAACGCTCAAAGTGCTCCAAAAAATAAAAAACTATTTTTTTAATGTGTTTGTGACTTGTGTGAGATGTAGCCGCACTTGCATCCTCAAAGCAGCAGCAACAAGCGTGCGTCTGTCTGTTAAAGGGTGGTGACACCCTCAAAGTGTGCTACACAAACAATAAAAATATTCTTCTTCTTATTTCTGTCTTTGTGAATTGTGTGGGCTGTAGCCGCACTTGCATCCTCAAAGCAGCAGCGACAAGCGTGCGTCTGTCTGTTAAAGGGTGGTGACACCCTCAAAGTGTGCTACACAAACAATAAAAATATTCTTCTTTTTTTTTCTGTCTTTGTGAATTGTGTGGGCTATAGCCGCACTTGCATCCTCAAAGCAGCAGCGACAAGCGTGCCTCTGTCTGTTAAAGGATTACATCGGTGACAGCATCCAAGTAGGCATGTCAGACAGTCCGTACCTGTACTGGCAGGAAAAAGAAGCAATTTGGAGGTCCCTGTACAAACTGGCTCTATTTTACCTGAGTTGCCCCCCCTCCAGTGTGTACTCCGAAAGAGTGTTTAGTGCAGCCGGGAACCTTGTCAGCGAAAGGCGTAGGAGGTTGCTTCCACAAAATGTGGAGAAGATGATGTTCATAAAATGAATTATCAACTCTTCCAGGGAGACCAGCCTCCAGAACGTACAGAGGGACCTGTGGTTGTGGATTCCAGTGGGGACGAATTAATACTCTGTGAGGATGAGGATGTACACAACACTGAAGAGGGTGAGGAATCGGTGGATGAGGAGGATGAGGAGGACATCTTGCCTCCGTAGAGCCAGTTTGTGCAGGGACAGATTAATTGCCAGCTTGTTTTGTGGGGGCCCAAACGAACCAATCATTTCAGCCACAGTCGTGTGGCAGACCCTGGCGCTGAAATGTTTGGTTTGTTAAAGTGTGCATGTCCTGTTTATACAACATAAGGGTGGGTGGGAGGGCCCAAGGACAATTCCATCTTGCACCTCTTTTTTTTCTTTGCATTATCTATAGTTTGGGGCCTAGTTTTTCAAACTGCCATCCTGTCTGCCACTGCAGTGCCACTCCTAGATGGACCACGTGTTTGTGCCGCCCACTCGTATCTCTTAGCAAAGTCATCCAGCTACCTCGGTGCAACCTTTTGGACATAAAAACACTATTGTGAGGTGTGAGGTGTTCAGAATAGACTGGAAATGAGTGGAAATTAAGGTTATTGAGGTTAATAATAGCATAGGAGTAGAAAAACCTACAAATTCTGTGATTTTAGCTGTTTTTATGCTTTTTTTCAAAAAAATACAGATCCAAAACACAAAACCCAGAACCCAAAACACGGAAGGGTGGTTTTGGCAAAACCAATCCAGATCCAAAACACGAAGAAAGATCCAGATAAAAAACCATATATATATAATTGAGGAAAACAGCGGCACTCACAGGACTGGATAAAGAAAGACTCAGGTACACAAGTGTTGTGTACCTGAGTCTTTCTTTATCCAGTCCTGTGAGTGCTGCTGTTTTCCTCGATTCTACACATCAGGTTCTCCAACCTCAGATGGCACCTGGGCAAGTATGGTTTGTTATTGTGGAGTGCCGTCTTCAGTGACTTTATATATATATATATATATATATATATATAGATAGATATATATATATACAGTCAGGTCCATAAATATTGGGACATTGACAGAATTTTCATATTTTGTTCTCTATTCACCACCACAATGGCTTTGAAATGAAACAAACAAGATGTGATTTAACTGCAGAATTTCAGATTTAATTTGAGGGTAATTACATCCAAATCAGGTGAACGGTGTAGGAATTACAATGGTTTCTATATGTGCCTCCCACTTTTTAAGGGGCCAAAAGTAATGGGACAAACTAGACAATCCTAAATCTAATTTTCACTTTTTAATACTTTGTTGCAAATCCTTTGCAGGCAATTACAGCCTGAAGTCTGGAACGCATAGACATCACCAGACACTGGGTTTTATCCCTGGTGATGCTCTGCCAGGCCTCTACTGCAAATGTCTTCAGTTCCTGCATGTTCTTGGGGCATTTTCCCTTCAGTTTTGTCTTCATCAAGTGAAATGCATGCTCAATCGGATTCAGGTCAGGGGATTGACTTGGCCATTGCATAACATTCCACTTTTTAGCCTTAAAAAACTCTTTGGTTGCTTTTGCAGTATGCTTCGGGTCATTGTCCATCTGCACTGTGAAGCGCTGTCCAATGAGTTCTGAAGCATTTGACTGAATATGAGCAGATAATATTGCCCGAAACATTTCAGAATTCATTCTGCTGCTTTTGTCAGCAGTCACATCATCAATAAATACAAGGGAACCAGTCCCATTGGCAGCCATACATGCCCATGCCATGACACTACCACCACCATGCTGCACTGATGAGGTGGTATGTTTTGGATCATGAGCAGTTCCTTTCCTTCTCTTCCCATCACTCTGGTACAAGTTGATCTTTGTCTCATCTGTCAATAGGATGTTGTTCCAGAACTGTAATGGCTTTTTTAGATGTTGTTTGGCAAACTCTAATCTGGTCCTCCTGTTTTTGTGGCTTTGTTGTTTGCATCTTGTGGTGAACCCTCTATATTCACTCTTGTGAAGTCTTCTCTTGATTGTTGACTTTGACACATATACATCTACCTCCTGGAGAGTGTTCATGATTTGGTCAACTGTTGTGAAGGGGTTTTTCTTCACCAGGGAATTATTTTGTCATCCACCACAGTTGTTTTCCGTGGTCTTCCAGGTCTTTTGGTATTGCTGAGCTCTCCGGTGCGTTCTTTCTTTTTAAGAATGTTCCAAACAGTTGATTTGGCCACACCTAATGTTTTTGCAATCTCTCTGATGGGTTTGTTTTCATTTTTCAGCCTAATGATGGCTTGCTTCACTGATAGTGACAGCTCTTTGGATCTCATATTGAGAGTTGACAGCAACTGATTCCAAATGCAAATGTCACACCTAGAATCAAGTGCAGACCTTTTACCTGCTTAATTGATAATGAAATAACGAGGGAATAGCCCACACCTGTCCATGAAATAGCTTTTGAGTTGATAGTCCCATTACTTTTGGCCCCTTAAAAAGTGGGAGGCACATATTGAAACTGTTGTAATTCCTACACTGTTCACCTGATTTGGATGTAATTACCCTCAAATTAAATCTGAAAGTCTGCAGTTAAAGCACATCTTGTTTGTTTCATTTCAAAACCATTGTGGTGGTGAATAGGGGCCAAAATCTGAAAATTCTGTCAATGTCCCAATATTTATGGACCTGACTGTATATATATATATATATATATATATATATATATATATATATCTATAACACGGTTAGGTCCTACACACTATGGGCCTGATTCCTAGATTTAGGCTAATGCAATCGCAATTGCAATCTCTTACGGATCGCAGTTGCTATAATATGTTAATGCCTTCCAGAGATTAGCCGAGCATAGGGACGCCCGCTGCTGCCTTCTCATATCTGTCCCATGACGTACAACAGTGTAAACATTGGTAACACTGATGCAGATTGGCCAGCCAAGCAGCTTGTAATTCAAGTTTGGCCTACCTCATACATTGCGGCTCTCCTGACACACAGGGATCTCTCATGCTGGGAAGAAGATCGCAATTGCTAATTTATGCATACCAATGAAATTAGTTTAAACGGTCCCGACACACCTGTGTTTGCCTAGCTCCCCCCCCAGTTACCTCCCCCAAACGCTGACTTCCTGTCCGTGACTCTGTGTTCAATCTGCGTAAATATCGGCATTGTGTGAATCTCAGAATCAGGCCCTATATTTCCCTAGTTAGTGATATATATGGGGTCTATTAACTAATCCTTGGATGGAGATTAAGTGAACGGAGATAAAGTCCCAACCAATCATCTCCTAACTGCCATGTCACAGGCTGTGTTTGAAAAATGACAGTTAGGAGCTGATTGGCTGGTCCTTTATATCAGTTCACTTTATCTCCATCCAAGGCTTATTAAATAGACAGCCCCTTACGTGTGTTACCCCTTCCACTACTCTGCCTATAATCCTAGAACCGACTATATATAGTGACTGGTTTATTGCACTCAACCACTGGCCAATTCTCTGCTACTGTCCTTCCTCACTCCTAGCAGAGAACGACTCCAAACAGAAGAAAGTTATTAAAAAAAGGCTTAGGTAACAACTAACAATAAATAGAGAAGTAAAGGTAATATATATATATATATACACTATACCCCACTAAACACCAATATATATTATATTATATATAAATGTTACTGATTAGTTGTATAATAATAATTTAATATAAGAAAATGTAAAAATAGCTAAATATAGTAATAAATGAAGATAATTAGCCAAGTAGTGCAGCTCCTCAGTAGTCAGGTAGATGCGTCACCATCAGTCACCATCAGGCATCTGAGCTCACGGCCAGTTTGAAACTAACTGACATTGCCATGGCTACCACCAGACTTAAAGGGCCACTACAGTTCACTTGCTGCATTACATAAGGCAACTAATAGTAACATTTACAATTACATATCTATGAAATATATCTCAGGAACACCTCACAAATTATAATATGTGACTTAAGGTAGTGATTGTGGTGGGCATACTGTATGTATGTATATAGACTTTGGGACTATTGATAGAGCTTGCAGTTAGCCTCTCCTGGATCCCTGTCACATGGTGCTTTGCTTGCAGGTGTCATAGAGGGTCTCAGCAGGGGTATGGCTATTACAGGGCCCAGAGCATACTTGCCAACATTCCTGGGCAGCTTTCCAGGAGCAGCAGTAGGGGACCTGCTGCTTTCCTCTTTGGGGGGCGGGGCCAGACGATAGACAGTATTAGGACCCGTCCCTTTACAGAAAACCTCCGTGATTTGTGGGTCCTTGAGTAGGGGGCAGGGCTAAATGATGCGATTTGCTCCATTTAGCCACGCCCCTTCCCTACGGACCCAAAAATTCCAGGTAAAATTTCCCCATCCTACCCACTTCACTAGGAATTTGCCGGATGTGGGAGATATGCCTACTCTTCCGGGGGGTGCAGGGGGTTACCGAAAAATCGGGAGCCTCCCGCCTTTCCCGGGAAAGTAGGCATGTATGGCCTAGAGGAGACTCTGGCCAGGCAGTTTTGGGTCACCCTTCTGAGGCCCTTGCTATGGTCTTGAAAGAGCAGAACAGGGTTATTTTCTGTACATACACAGGCCTGATGCATGTGCACTGTAGGAGGCCCAGTATTGCTATGTTCCACCCCTGTCTATCAGTGGCAGTGTGCTTGGATCTCTGCATTTGCACTGTCTGCTATATGCAGCAAATGCAGAGTCCTTCTTCCCTTTTCTCCTGGAATGTCTGGGAGACACACAGGGGCGGATCTAGACTGTTGTATTAGGGGGGGGTGAGTTAATGATTAATTCTGCCCACCCCACACCCGCAACCCTCCTTCCCCCCGTGACAAGCCCTCCCTCGCGGCAACCGTGCCCCCCCCTCACGGCAACCCCCCTTTTCACTTACCTCCGCTGCTTCGGTGATGTTCTCCCTCCGGGCTTCGGTCAGCTGCTCTCCCATCCTGGACTGTGTTCCCCGGTCAGCTGTTTAATGCAGCAGCTGACCAGGGTCACAGTGCAGGAGGCGGGAGACCAGCTGACTGGAGGGAGGACTTCACCGGAGCCCCGATCTTCGGTCCCTGGACAGAGGTAAGTTGTGTTTCTTTTTTTTTTAGCAGTGATCAGCGTGTGGTCTATTTAGACCACACAGCTGATCACAGGGTGTGAGGAGCCGGCTGTGATCGCTTCCTCCCTGGCTCCCGGGTCAGGTGACAGCCTGTCACTGACACACCCCCCTGACTGGGAGACAGGAGCTCCGATCACAGCACAGCTATTATCATCTCTCTCTGAATGATGCAGAGGAGAGAGATGATAAAGGTCGGACAAACTGTGCTAGGGGGGGCGATCGCTCCAATCACCCCCCCTGGATCCACCACTGGACTCACAAATGTTGGGGATCACAAGAGAGTAGTCAACACATCCCATCTACTTCTGCAGTGAAGCAGGCAAACAGAGCCATGATTATGCAAATCTTTGTAAATCTCATAATCCTCACCTCCTGCCTCAGATGCCACAAACTGTAAACTAAAAAAGCATTTAAGACATACAGTAGCCTCAAGAACAATGGCAGCATGGAGCAGCCTAGTGCCTCCAGCTATGGGGGTATAGATTAGTAACATGTAATATGTAGGGGTGAGCGGGTTCGGATTTCTGAAATCCGAACCCCCCCGAGCCCCCCCGATCCGAGTCCAATCCGAGTCAGGCTCGACTTTTCCCGCCTGACTCGGATCTGAAATCGAGGCTAAACGTCATCATCCCGCCTTTCCGAGTCTTGCGGGTTTTGGATCCTATATAAGGTACCCGCGTCGGCGCCATTTTCTCACTCGGCTGTGGACAGTGAAGAGGGAGGGTGGGAGTTAGGGCTGTGTAGTGTAGTGTAGTGTAGTGTAGTGCTGCTGTTGTCCACTACTTCAAAGTCCATAGGGGCTGGCTGTGTTGTGCTGTGCTGCTGTTGTTAATAGGGGCTGTGTCCACTACTTCAAAGTCCATAGGGGCTGGCTGGACTGTGTTGTGCAGTCAGTTCTCCATAGGGGCTGTGTCCACTCCAAAGTCCTGTGCAGTGTCCCAGTCCTAAAGGGGTGCTGTAGTGTTGTCCAGGGGGTGCTCTGTCAATCAGGGGTGCTCCCCCCAAGTGCTAAAAAAATAATATATTTTCTGTGTTTGTGAATTGTGTGCGCAGTAGCCGCACGTGCATCAACAAAGTAGTGCCAAGCGTGCGCCTGTGTCATAAGTAAAGGGCCGGCTGGCTTGACCGTTAAAAGGGTGCTGTAACCCCCGAAAGTACACTCCAGTCCAAACCAAAAAAAAATTATTTTCTGTGTTTGTGAATTGTGTGCGCAGTAGCCGCACGTGCATCAACAAAGTAGTGCCAAGCGTGCGCCTGTGTCATAAGTAAAGGGCTGGCTGGCTTGACCGTTAAGGGTGCTGTAACCCCCGAAAGTACACTCCAGTCCAAACGAAAAATTTTTTTTTTTTCTGTGTTTGTGAATTGTGTGCGCAGTAGCCGCACGTGCATCAACAAAGTAGTGCCAAGCGTGCGCCTGTGTCATAAGTAAAGGGCCGGCTGGCTTGACTGTTAAGGGTGCTGTAACCCCCGAAAGTACACTCCAGTCCAAACCAAAAAAAAAATTATTTTCTGTGTTTGTGAATTGTGTGCGCAGTAGCCGCACGTGCATCAACAAAGTAGTGCCAAGCATGTGCCTGTGTCATAAGTAAAGGGCCGGCTGGCTTGACCGTTAAAGGGTGCTGTAACCCCCAAAGTACACTCCAGTCCAAACCAAAAAAAAAATTATTTTCTGTGTTTGTGAATTGTGTGCGCAGTAGCCGCACGTGCATCAACAAAGTAGTGCCAAGCGTGCGCCTGTGTCATAAGTAAAGGGCCAGCTGGCTTGACCGTTAAAGGGTGCTGTAACCCCCGAAAGTACACTCCAGTCCAATCCAAAAAAAAAATTATTTTCTGTGTTTGTGAATTGTGTGCGCAGTAGCCGCACGTGCATCAACAAAGTCGTGCCAAGCGTGCGCCTGTGTCATAAGTAAAGGGCCGGCTGGCTTGACCGTTAAAGGGTGCTGTAACCCCGGAAAGTACACTCCAGTCCAAACCAAAAAAAAATTATTTTCTGTGTTTGTGAATTGTGTGCGCAGTAACCGCACGTGCATCAACAAAGTAGTGCCAAGCGTGCGCCTGTGTCATAAGTAAAGGGCCGGCTGGCTTGACCGTTAAAGGGTGCTGTAACCCCCGAAAGTACACTCCAGTCCAAACCAAAAAAAAATTATTTTCTGGGTTTGTGAATTGTGTGCGCAGTAGCCGCACGTGCATCAACAAAGTAGTGCCAAGCGTGCGCCTGTGTCATAAGTAAAGGGCCGGCTGGCTTGACCGTTAAAGGGTGCTGTAACCCCCGAAAGTACACTCCAGTCCAAACCAAAAAAAAATTATTTTCTGTGTTTGTGAATTGTGTGCGCAGTAGCCGCACGTGCATCAACAAAGTAGTGCCAAGCGTGCGCCTGTGTCATAAGTAAAGGGCCGGCTGGCTTGACCGTTAAAGGGTGCTGTAACCCCCAAAGTACACTCCAGTCCAAACCAAAAAAAAAATTATTTTCTGTGTTTGTGAATTGTGTGCGCAGTAGCCGCACGTGCATCAACAAAGTAGTGCCAAGCGTGCGCCTGTGTCATAAGTAAAGGGCCGGCTGGCTTGACCGTTAAAGGGTGCTGTAACCCCCGAAAGTACACTCCAATCCAAACCAAAAAAAAAATTATTTTCTGTGTTTGTGAATTGTGTGCGCAGTAGCCGCACGTGCATCAACAAAGTAGTGCCAAGCGTGCGCCTGTGTCATAAGTAAAGGGCCGGCTGGCTTGACTGTTAAGGGTGCTGTAACCCCCGAAAGTACACTCCAGTCCAAACCAAAAAAATAATTATTTTCTGTGTTTGTGAATTGTGTGCGCAGTAGCCGCACGTGCATCAACAAAGTAGTGCCAAGAGTGCGCCTGTGTCATAAGTAAAGGGCCGGCTGGCTTGACCGTTAAAGGGTGCTGTAACCCCCAAAGTACACTCCAGTCCAAACCAAAAAAAAAATTATTTTCTGTGTTTGTGAATTGTGTGCGCAGTAGCCGCACGTGCATCAACAAAGTAGTGCCAAGCGTGCGCCTGTGTCATAAGTAAAGGGCCGGCTGGCTTGACCGTTAAAGGGTGCTGTAACCCCCGAAAGTACACTCCAATCCAAACCAAAAAAAAAATTATTTTCTGTGTTTGTGAATTGTGTGCGCAGTAGCCGCACGTGCATCAACAAAGTAGTGCCAAGCGTGCGCCTGTGTCATAAGTAAAGGGCCGGCTGGCTTGACTGTTAAGGGTGCTGTAACCCCCGAAAGTACACTCCAGTCCAAACCAAAAAAATAATTATTTTCTGTGTTTGTGAATTGTGTGCGCAGTAGCCGCACGTGCATCAACAAAGTAGTGCCAAGAGTGCGCCTGTGTCATAAGTAAAGGGCCGGCTGGCTTGACCGTTAAAGGGTGCTGTAACCCCCAAAGTACACTCCAGTCCAAACCAAAAAAAAAATTATTTTCTGTGTTTGTGAATTGTGTGCGCAGTAGCCGCACGTGCATCAACAAAGTAGTGCCAAGCGTGCGCCTGTGTCATAAGTAAAGGGCCGGCTGGCTTGACCGTTAAAGGGTGCTGTAACCCCCGAAAGTACACTACAGTCCAAACCAAAAAAAAATTATTTTCTGTGTTTGTGAATTGTGTGCGCAGTAGCCGCACGTGCATCAACAAAGTAGTGCCAAGCGTGCGCCTGTGTCATAAGTAAAGGGCCGGCTGGCTTGACCGTTAAAGGGTGCTGTAACCCCCGAAAGTACACTCCAGTCCAAACCAAAAAAAAATTATTTTCTGTGTTTGTGAATTGTGTGCGCAGTAGCCGCACGTGCATCAACAAAGTAGTGCCAAGCGTGCGCCTGTGTCATAAGTAAAGGGCCGGCTGGCTTGACCGTTAAAGGGTGCTGTAACCCCCAAAGTACACTCCAGTCCAAACCAAAAAAAAAATTATTTTCTGTGTTTGTGAATTGTGTGCGCAGTAGCCGCACGTGCATCAACAAAGTAGTGCCAAGCGTGCGCCTGTGTCATAAGTAAAGGGCCGGCTGGCTTGACCGTTAAGGGTGCTGTAACCCCCGAAAGTACACTCCAGTCCAAACTAAAAAAAAAATTATTTTCTGAGTTTGTGAATTGTGTGCGCAGTAGCCGCACGTGCATCAAAAAAGTAGTGCCAAGCGTGCGCCTGTGTCATAAGTAAAGGGCCGGCTGGCTTGACCGTTAAGGGTGCTGTAACCCCCGAAAGTACACTCCAGTCCAAACCAAAAAAAAAAATATTTTCTGTGTTTGTGAATTGTGTGCGCAGTAGCCGCACGTGCATCAACAAAGTAGTGCCAAGCGTGCGCCTGTGTCATAAGTAAAGGGCCGGCTGGCTTGACCGTTAAAGGGTGCTGTAACCCTCGAAAGTACACTCCAGTCCAAACCAAAAAAAAATTATTTTCTGTGTTTGTGAATTGTGTGCGCAGTAGCCGTACGTGCATCAACAAAGTAGTGCCAAGCGTGCGCCTGTGTCATAAGTAGGGGTGAGCGGGTTCGGATTTCTGAAATCCGAACCCCCCCGAGCCCCCCCGATCCGAGTCCGATCCGAATCAGGCTCGACTTTTCCCGCCTGACTCGGATCTGAAATCGAGGCAAAACGTCATCATCCCGCCTTCCGAGTCTCGCGGGTTTTGGATCCTATATAAGGTACCCACGTCGGCGCCATTTTCTCACTCGGCTGTGGACAGTGAAGAGGGAGGGTGGGAGTTAGGGCTGTGTAGTGTAGTGTAGTGTAGTGCTGCTGTTGTCCACTACTTCAAAGTCCATAGGGGCTGGCTGTGTTGTGCTGTGCTGCTGTTGTTAATAGGGGCTGTGTCCACTACTTCAAAGTCCATAGGGGCTGGCTGGACTGTGTTGTGCAGTCAGTTCTCCATAGGGGCTGTGTCCACTCCAAAGTCCTGTGCAGTGTCCCAGTCCTAAAGAGGTGCTGTAGTGTTGTCCAGGGGGTGCTCTGTCCATCAGGGGTGCTCCCCCCAAGTGCTAAAAAAATAATATATTTTCTGTGTTTGTGAATTGTGTGCGCAGTAGCCGCACGTGCATCAACAAAGTAGTGCCAAGCGTGCGCCTGTGTCATAAGTAAAGGGCCGGCTGGCTTGACCGTTAAAGGGTGCTGTAACCCCCGAAAGTACACTCCAGTCCAAACCAAAAAAAAAATATTTTCTGTGTTTGTGAATTGTGTGCGCAGTAGCCGCACGTGCATCAACAAAGTAGTGCCAAGCGTGCGCCTGTGTCATAAGTAAAGGGCCGGCTGGCTTGACCGTTAAGGGTGCTGTAACCCCCGAAAGTACACTCCAGTCCAAACCAAAAAAAAAAATATTTTCTGTGTTTGTGAATTGTGTGCGCAGTAGCCGCACGTGCATCAACAAAGTAGTGCCAAGCGTGCGCCTGTGTCATAAGTAAAGGGCCGGCTGGCTTGACCGTTAAGGGTGCTGTAACCCCCGAAGGTACACTCCAGTCCAAACCAAAAAAAAAATAATTTTCTGTGTTTGTGAATTGTGTGCGCAGTAGCCGCACGTGCATCAACAAAGTAGTGCCAAGCGTGCGCCTGTGTCATAAGTAAAGGGCCGGCTGGCTTGACCGTTAAGGGTGCTGTAACCCCCGAAAGTACACTCCAGTCCAAACCAAAAAAAAAATTATTTTCTGTGTTTGTGAATTGTGTGCGCAGTAGCCGCACGTGCATCAACAAAGTAGTGCCAAGCGTGCGCCTGTGTCATAAGTAAAGGGCCGGCTGGCTTGACCGTTAAAGGGTTCTGTAACCCCCAAAGTACACTCCAAACCAAAAAAATATATATTTTCTGTGTGTGTGACTTGTGTGCACTGTGGCTGCACGTGCATCAACAAAGGAGCAGCGCCAAGCGTGCGCCTGTGTCCCATAAGTAAAGAGCCGGCTGGCTCATTTCTTAAAGGGTGGTGTAACCCACAAAGTGCACTGCTCTCCAGCAAAAATAAAAAAATATTTTCTGTGTTTGTGTGCGCTTTAGCCGCACGTATATATATCAATATAACATAAATGGAGGACCAAACTTTCTCTGATAAAAATAAAATAGGGAAAGATCAAGAACCACTTCCTACTAGTGCTGTTGCTGCTGCTGGGAGTTGTTCATCATCCCAGAGAGGAAATAGGAACATCACTACTTTTACTAAACAATTGACCCTCCAACAGTCCCTAGCGATGAGGATGAAGTACGACAGCAGTCATCCTGAAGCAAAACGTATAACTGAGGCCTTGACTGCTATGTTGGTGTTAGACGTGCGTCCGGTATCCGCCATTAGTGCAGTGGGATTTAGACAATTGATGGAGGTAGTGTGTCCTCGGTTCCAAATCCCGTCTAGATTCCACCTGCATCCTCAAAGCAGCAGCGACAAGCGTGCGTCTGTCTGTTAAAGGGTGGTGACACCCTCAAAGTGTGCTACACAAACAATTAAAATATTGTTCTTTTTTTTCGGTCTTTGTGAAATGTGTGGGCTGTAGCCGCACCTGCATCCTTAAAGCAGCAGCGACAAGCGTGCGTCTGTCTGTTAAAGGGTGGTGTAACTCTCAAAGTGCCCCAAAAAATAAAAAACTATTTTTTTAATGTGTTTGTGACTTGTGTGCGATGTAGCCACACTTGCATCCTCAAAGCAGCAGCGACAAGCGTGCGTCTGTCTGTTAAAGGGTGGTGACACCCTCAAAGTGTGCTCCACAAACAATAAAAATATTCTTCTTCTTTTATCTGTCTATGTGAATTGTGTGGGCTGTAGCCGCACCTGCATCCTTAAAGCAGCAGCGACAAGCGTGCGTCTGTCTGTTAAAGGGTGGTGACACCCTCAAAGTGTTCTACACAAACAATTAAAATATTGTTCTTTTTTTTCGGTCTTTGTGAAATGTGTGGGCTGTAGCCGCACCTGCATCCTTAAAGCAGCAGCGACAAGCGTGCGTCTGTCTGTTAAAGGGTGGTGTAACTCTCAAAGTGCTCCAAAAAATAAAAAACTATTTTTTTATGTGTTTGTGACTTGTGTGCGATGTAGCCGCACTTGCATCCTCAAAGCAGCAGCGACAAGCGTGCGTCTGTCTGTTAAAGGGTGGTGACACCCTCCAAGTGTGCTACACAAACAATAAAAATATTCTTCTTTTTTCTGTCTTTGTGAATTGTGTGGGCTGTAGCCGCACCTGCATCCTTAAAGCAGCAGCGACAAGCGTGCGTCTGTCTGTTAAAGGGTGGTGACACCCTCAAAGTGTGCTACACAAACAATTAAAATATTGTTCTTTTTTTTTCGGTCTTTGTGAAATGTGTGGGCTGTAGCCGCACCTGCATCCTCAAAGCAGCAGCGACAAGCGTGCGTCTGTCTGTTAAAGGGTGGTGACACCCTCAAAGTGTGCTACACAAAGAATAAAAATATTCTTCTTCTTTTTTCTGTCTTTGTGAATTGTGTGGGCTGTAGCCGCACTTGCATCCTCAAAGCAGCAGCGACAAGCGTGCGTCTGTCTGTTAGAGGGTGGTGTAACCCTCAAAGTGTGCTCCACAAACAATAAAAATATTCTTTTTTTTTTTCTGTCTTTGTGAATTGTGTGGGCTGTAGCCGCACTTGAATCCTCAAAGCAGTAGCGACAAGCGTGCGTCTGTCTGTTAAAGGATTACATCGGTGACAGCATCCAAGTAGGCATGTCAGACAGTCCGTACCTGTACTGGCAGGAAAAAGAAGCAATTTGGAGGTCCCTGTACAAACTGGCTCTATTTTACCTGAGTTGCCCCCGCTCCAGTGTGTACTCCGAAAGAGTGTTTAGTGCAGCCGGGAACCTTGTTAGCGAAAGGCGTAGGAGGTTGCTTCCACAAAATGTGGAGAAGATGATGTTCATAAAATGAATGATCAACTCTTCCAGGGAGACCAGCCTCCAGAACGTACAGAGGGACCTGTGGTTCCAGCAGGGACGAATTAATACTCTGTGAGGATGAGGATGTACATAACACTGAAGAGGGTGAGGAATCTGTGGATGAGGAGGATGAGGACGACTTCTTGACTCCGTAGAGCCAGTTTGTGCAGGGACAGATTAATTGCCAGCTTGTTTTGTGGGGGCCCAAACGAACCAATAATTTCAGCCACAGTTGTGTGGCAGACCCTGGCGCTGAAATGATTGGTTTGTTAAAGTGTGCATGTCCTGTTTATACAACATAAGGGTGGGTGGGAGGGCCCAAGGACAATTCCATCTTGCACCTCTTTTTTTTCTTTGCATTATGTACAGTTTGGGGCCTAGTTTTTCAATGCCATCCTGTCTGCCACTGCAGTTTCACTCCTAGATGGGTCACGTGTTTGTGCCGCCCACTCGTGTCGCTTAGCATAGTCATCCAGCTACCTCGGTGCAACCTTTTGGACATAAAAACACTATTGTGAGGTGTGAGGTATTCAGAATAGACTGGAAATGAGTGGAAATTAAGGTTATTGAGGTTAATAATAGCATAGGAGCAGAAAAACCTACAAATTCTGTGATTTTAGCTGTTTTTATGCTTTTTTTCAAAAAAATACAGATCCAAAACACAAAACCCAGAACCCAAAACACGGAAGGGTGGTTTTGGCAAAACCAATCCAGATCCAAAACACGAAGAAAGATCCAGATCCAAAACCAAAACACAAAACACGAAAAGTGGCCGGTGCACACCCCTAGTCATAAGTAAAGGGCCGGCTGGCTTGACCGTTAAAGGGTGCTGTAACCCCCGAAAGTACACTCCAGTCCAAACCAAAAAAAAATTATTTTCTGTGTTTGTGAATTGTGTGCGCAGTAGCCGCACGTGCATCAACAAAGTAGTGCCAAGCGTGCGCCTGTGTCATAAGTAAAGGGCCGGCTGGCTTGACCGTTAAAGGGTGCTGTAACCCCCAAAGTACACTCCAGTCCAAACCAAAAAAAAAATTATTTTCTGTGTTTGTGAATTGTGTGCGCAGTAGCCGCACGTGCATCAACAAAGTAGTGCCAAGCGTGCGCCTGTATCATAAGTAAAGGGCCGGCTGGCTTGACCGTTAAGGGTGCTGTAACCCCCGAAAGTACACTCCAGTCCAAACCAAAAAAATATATATTTTCTGTGTTTGTGAATTGTGTGCGCAGTAGCCGCACGTGCATCAAAAAAGTAGTGCCAAGCGTGCGCCTGTGTCATAAGTAAAGGGCCGGCTGGCTTGACCGTTAAGGGTGCTGTAACCCCCGAAAGTACACTCCAGTCCAAACCAAAAAAAAAATTATTTTCTGTGTTTGTGAATTGTGTGCGCAGTAGCCGCACGTGCATCAACAAAGTAGTGCCAAGCGTGCGCCTGTGTCATAAGTAAAGGGCCGGCTGGCTTGACCGTTAAGGGTGCTGTAACCCCCGAAAGTACACTCCAGTCCAAACCAAAAAAAAAATTATTTTCTGTGTTTGTGAATTGTGTGCGCAGTAGCCGCACGTGCATCAACAAAGTAGTGCCAAGCGTGCGCCTGTGTCATAAGTAAAGGGCCGGCTGGCTTGACCGTTAAGGGTGCTGTAACCCCCGGAAGTACACTCCAGTCCAAACCAAAAAAAAAATTATTTTCTGTGTTTAGCCGCACGTATATATCAAATCGATATAACATAAATGGAGGACCAAACTTTCTCCGATAACAATAAAATAGAGAAAGTTCAAGAACCACTTCCTCCTAGTGCTGAAGCTGCTGCCACTAGTCATGACATAGACGATAACATGCCATCAACGTCGTCTGCCAAGGCCGATGCCCAATGTCATAGTAGAGGGCACATACAATCCCAAATGGCAAAGTTCAGGAAAATGACCTTGAAAAAGACATTTAAATCAGCTGAAGAGAAACGTAAACTTGCCAATATGCCATTTATGACACGGAGTGGCAAGGAACGGCTAAGGTCGATCCCTAGTATGTTCATGACTAGTGGTTCAGCTTCACATGACGATGGAAGCCCTCCTCCCACTAAAAAAATCAAAAGAGTTAAGCTGGCAAAAGCACAGCGAAGAACTGTGCTTTCTAAGAAGATATCACAAATCCCCAAGGAGAGTCCAAGTGTGGTGGTGGTTGCGATGCCTGACCTTCCCAGCACTGGACGGGAAGAGGTGGCTCTTTCCACCATTTGCACGCCCCCTGCAAGTGCTGAAAGGAGCACCCACAGTCCACTTGCTGATATGCAAATTGAAGATGTCACTGTTGAAGTACAACAGGATGAGGATACTGGTGTAGCTGGCGCTGAGGAGGAAGTTGGCGAGGAGGATTCTGATGGTGATGTGGTTTGTTTAAATCAGGCTCCGGGGGAGACAGTTGTTGTCCGTGGGATGAAAAAGCCCATCACGGTCATGCCTGGGCAGAAGACCAAACATTCCACCTCTTTGGTCTGGCAATATTTCTATCCAAATCCGGACAACAACTGTCTTGCCATATGTACCATATGTAAAGGTGAAATAAGTAGGGGTAGGGACGTCAACCACCTAGGAACATCCTCCCTTATACGGCACCTGCAGCGCGTTCATAAAAAGTTACTGTCAAGTTCAGAAACTTTGGCTAAGACCGTAAGCAGTCCAGGGACACCTAAATCCCGTTGTCCTGTTGTATCCAAGCGCCTGCAAACCACACCGTCAACTCCCTCCTCGTCAATTTCCTCCTTAGTCAGGATCGGAAGTAGTCCTGCAGGCCATGTCACTGGCATGACTGACTCTCCTATCCGGGATTCCTCTGGAGGATCCTGCATTGCTACGCCTACTGCTGCCGCTGCTGCTGTTGCTGCTGCTGGGAGTCGTTCATCATCCCAGAGAGGAAGTAGGAACACCACTACTTTTACTAAACAATTGACCCTCCAACAGTCCTTAGCGAGGAGGATGAAGTACGACAGCAGTCATCCTGAAGCAAAACGTATAACTGAGGCCTTGACTGCTATGTTGGTGTTAGACATGCGTCCGGTATCCGCCATTAGTGCAGTGGGATTTAGACAATTGATGGAGGTAGTGTGTCCCCGGTTCCAAATCCCATCTAGATTCCACTTCACTAGGCAGGCGATACCGAGACTGTACAGAAACGTCAGAAAAAGTGTCCTCAGTGTCCTGAAAAATGCCGTTGTACACAATGTCCACTTAACCACGGACATGTGGACAAGTGGAACAGGGCAGACTAAGGACTATATGACTGTGACAGCCCACTGGGTAGATGTATCACCTTACGCAGCAACAGCAGCAGCGTCACCAGTAGCAGCATCTCAGAAACGCCAGCTCGTTACAAGGCAGGCTACGCTGTGTATCACCGGTTTCAGTAAGAGGCACACCGCCGACAACCTCTTAGAGAAACTGAGGGAAATCATCGCCCAGTGGCTTACCCCACTTAGACTCTCCTGGGGATTTGTGATATCTGACAACGCCACCAATATTGTGCGGGCATTACATCTGGGCAAATTCCAGCACGTCCCATGTTTTGCTCACACAATAAACTTGGTGGTGCAGAATTTTCTGAAAAGCGACAGGGGCGTGCAGGAGACGCTTTGGGTGGCCCGAAAAATTTCTGGCCACTTTCGCCATTCAGCGACTGCGTGCCGAAGACTGGAGCGCCAGCAAACACTCTTGAACCTGCCCCGCCATCACCTGAAGCAAGAGGTTGTGACGCGGTGGAACTCAACCCTCTATATGCTTCAGAGGATGGAGGAGCAGCAAAAGGCCATACAAGCCTATACATCCACCTATGACATAGGCAAAGGAGGGGGTATGCACCTGACTCAAGCGCAGTGGAGAATGATTTCCGTGTTGTGCAAGGTTCTCCAGCCCTTCGAACTTGCCACACGTGAAGTCAGTTCAGACACAGCCAGCTTGAGTCAGGTCATTCCCCTCATCAGGCTTTTGCAGAAGCAGCTGGAGAAAGTGAAGGAGGAGCTAAGACGGAGCGATTCCGCTCGGCATGTGGGACTTGTGGATGAAGCCCTTCATTCGCTTTGCCAGGATTCCAGGGTGGTCAATCTGTTGAAATCAGACCACTACATTTTGGCCACCGTGCTTGATCCTAGGTTTAAAGCCTATGTGGTGTCTCTCTTTCCGGCCGACACAAGCCTGCAGAGGTGCAAAGACCTGCTGGTGAACACACTGTCAGCTGAAGCGGAACGTGACACGTCAACGGCTCCTTCTTCATTTTCTCCCGCAACTGGGGCTGCCAGGAAAAAACTTAGGTATCCTAAGCAACCCGCTGGCGGTGATGCAGGGCAGGCAGGACCAAGTTTGGACATCTGGTCCGGACTGAAGGACCTGGCAACAATTTCTGACATGTCTACTGTCACTGCATATGATACTGTCACCATTGACAGAATGGTGGAGGATTACATCGGTGACAGCATCCAAGTAGGCATGTCAGACAGTCCATACCTGTACTGGCAGGAAAAAGAGGCAATTTGGAGGCCCCTGTACAAGCTGGCTCTATTTTACCTGAGTTGCCCCCCCCTCCAGTGTGTACTCCGAAAGAGTGTTTAGTGCAGCCGGGAACCTTGTCAGCGAAAGGCGTAGGAGGTTGCTTCCACAGAATGTGGAGAAGATGATGTTCATCAAAATGAATTATCAGCTCTTCCAGGGAGACCAGCCTCCAGAAGGTACAGAGGGACCTGTGGTGGTGGATTCAAGTGGGGACGAGTTAATACTTTGTGAGGATGAGAATGTACACACTGAAGAGGGTGAGGAATCGGTGGATGAGGAGGATGAGGATGACATCTTGCCTCCGTAGAGCCAGTTTGTGCAGGGACACATTAATTGCCAGCTTGTTTTGTGGGGGCCCAAATGAACCAATCATTTCAGCCACAGTTGTGTGGCAGACCCTGGCGCTGAAATGATTGATTTGTTAAAGTGTGCATGTCCTGTTTATACAACATAAGGGTGGGTGGGAGGGCCCAAGGACAATTCCATCTTGCACTTCTTTTTTTTCTTTGCATTATGTACAGTTTGGGGCCTAGTTTTTCTAACTGCCATCCTGTCTGCCACTGCAGTGTCACTCCTAGATGGGTCACGTGTTTGTGCCGCCCACTCGTGTCGCTTAGCATAGTCATCCAGCTACCTCGGTGCAACCTTTTGGACATAAAAACACTATTGTGAGGTGTGAGGTGTTCAGAATAGACTGGAAATGAGTGGAAATTAAGGTTATTGAGGTTAATAATAGCATAGGAGCAGAGAAACCAACAAATTCTGTGATTTTAGCTGTTTTTATGCTTTTTTAAAAAAAAATACAGATCCAAAACACAAAACCCAGAACCCAAAACACGGAAGGGTGGTTTTGGCAAAACCAATCCAGATCCAAAACACGAAGAAAGATCCAGATCCAAAACCAAAACACAAAACACGAAAAGTGGCCGGTGCACACCCCTAGTAATATGTAGGTGGTTGTGCAGCTTTATCAGGAATACTCGCGGGTTTTGGATTGTCTATAAGTTCCGCCATGCAGTGATCCATGCCATTTCCTTGCCGAGTCCTGGGCTGTGCGGTTGTACTATGCTCCACGTCCACCCAAGGGGTGTGTTGTGCTCTGCCCAGGGGGGCGCAGGGGCGCCGAGATGGTGGGGGGGAGCAGGTACAGACGGCCGGCTCCAGCAGGAGTCGCACACCAGCAGATTCCTACACCCCATAACCCTGCATGCGGCCAAAAAGGGGGCATGGCCTAATTACCATAGGTCATGCCCCCTAAAAGATGCTATTTGGGGGCGTGTCCATATGACATGCCTCCCATTTAACGTCAGGCTGGGGATGAGCCCAGCACTTCATCAGTAGCTGGGCTGCCCCCAGCCCTCTCCCTGTACTGAGTGGATGCCGCGTGCATGCATGCTGCATCCATTCTTCTTCTCCGGGGCCGGCACTGCTGCACAGCTGTGGCGGTGGAGGTGCCCAATCTCCCGGCCACCGGCGGGACACTTCGGCCCGCGGTTGGAACATGCCTCGAGCCGGCCCCGGGTACCGATTACTCAGGCCCTTGGCATGGCAGGGGGCCCTGGCTGCCTGAAGCACACCACAGTTTCTTTCTTTTTTTTTCAACCTTTTATTTTTATTATCCACTTTTACAAAACCACCACGGTGGCGGATGGCAGTTCGGGGGGGGGGGGTCTCTTTCACCACACTGCACTGTCTGTGTGTCAATGTGTCTCACAGACAGTGTCACTTACTTACAGGCTGCAGCCGCACTGCTGCAGAGATGATGCTCTCGCGAGATGATGACGTCATCACCTCGCAAGGCTCTCATCACCAGCAGGCAGTGCGGCACCAGTACCAGGCTCCGGGCGGTGGTGGCGGGCGGTGACTGGGAGGGATTACAGAGAAGCAGGTGACCGTGGGCACGGGCATCCATCCTGTTGTTGTTTGTGTGGCGCAGCACTCAGCAGACAAGGGTCTAAATGTGTGGTGTGAGACTGGCTGCACTGTGAAGGAAAGAGCCCTAGCGCACCACTGACTGCTGTGCTATGTGATCCTCTAAGTCTGTCTCTGTGTCAAGTGCATATTAGATATAATTATCATATACATATATATATATATATATATATATATATATATATATTAGGGGTGTGCATCGGCCACTTTTCGTGTTTTGTGTTTTGGTTTTGGATCTGGATCTTTCTTCGTGTTTTGGATCTGGATTGGTTTTGCCAAAATCACCCTTCCGTGTTTTGGGTTCTGGGTTTTGTGTTTTGGATCTGTATTTTTTTGAAAAAAAGCATAAAAACAGCTAAAATCACAGAATTTGTAGGTTTTTCTGCTCCTATGCTATTATTAACCTCAATAACCTTAATTCCACTCATTTCCAGTCTATTCTGAACACCTCACATCTCACAATAGTGTTTTTATGTCCAAAAGGTTGCACCGAGGTAGCTGGATGACTATGCTAAGTGACACGAGTGGGCGGCACAAACACGTGACCCATCTAGGCGTGAAACTGCAGTGGCAGACAGGATGGCAGTTTGAAAAACTAGGCCCCAAACTGTACATAATGCAAAGAAAAAAAAGAGGTGCAAGATGGAATTGTCCTTGGGAATATGTTGTATAAACAGGACATGCACACTTTAACAAACCAATCATTTCAGCGCCAGGGTCTGCCACACAACTGTGGCTGAAATGATTGGTTCGTTTGGGCCCCCACAAAACAAGCTGGCAATTAATCTGTCCCTGCACAAACTGGCAGTGTGTACATCCTCCTCACAGAGTATTAATTCGTCCCCGCTGGAACCACAGGTCCCTCTGTACGTTCTGGAGGCTGGTCTCCCTGGAAGAGTTGATAATTCATTTTATGAACATCATCTTCTCCACATTTTGTGGAAGCAACCTCCTACGCCTTTCGCTGACAAGGTTCCCGGCTGCACTAAACACTCTTTCGGAGTACACACTGGAGGGGGGGCAACTCAGGTAAAATAGAGCCAGTTTGTACAGGGACCTCCAAATTGCTTCTTTTTCCTGCCAGAACAGGTACGGACTGTCTGACATGCCTACTTGGATGCTGTCACCGATGTAATCCTTTAACAGACAGACGCACGCTTGTCGCTGCTGCTTTGAGGATGCAAGTGCGGCTACAGCCCACACAATTCACAAAGACAGAAAAAAAAGAAGAATATTTTTATTGTTTGTGGAGCGCACTTTGAGGGTTACACCACCCTTTAACAGACAGACGCACACTTGTCGCTGCTGCTTTGAGGATGCAAGTGCGGCTACAGCCCACACAATTCACAAAGACAGAAAAGAGAAGAATATTTTTATTGTTTGTGTAGCACACTTTCAGGGTGTCACCACCCTTTAGCAGACAGACGCACGCTTGTCTCTGCTGCTTTGAGGATGCAAGTGCGGCTACAGCCCACACAATTCACAAAGACAGAAAAAAAAAGAAGAATATTTAAATTGTTTGTGTAGCACACTTTGAGGGTGTCACCACCCTTTAACAGACAGACGCACGCTTGTCGCTGCTGCTTTAAGGATGCAGGTGCGGCTACAGCCCACACAATTCACAAAGACAGAAAAAAGAAGAAGAATATTTTTATTGTTTGTGTAGCACACTTTGAGGGTGTCACCACCCTTTAACAGACAGACGCACGCTTGTCGCTGCTGCTTTGAGGATGCAAGTGCGGCTACTTCGCACACAAGTCACAAACACATTATAAAAATAGTTTTTTATTTTTTGGAGCACTTTGAGAGTTCCACCACCCTTTAACAGACAGACGCACGCTTGTCGCTGCTGCTTTGAGGATGCAAGTGCGGCTACAGCCCACACAATTCACAAAGACAGAAAAAAAAAGAACAATATTTTTATTGTTTGTGTAGCACACTTTGAGGGTGTCAGCACCCTTTAACAGACAGACGCACGCTTGTCGCTGCTGCTTTAAGGATGCAGGTGCGGCTACAGCCCATACAATTCACAAAGACAGAAAGAAAAATATATATATTTTTATTGTTTGTGTAGCACACTTTGAGGGTGTCACCACCCTTTAACAGACAGACGCACGCTTGTCGCTGCTGCTTTGTGGATGCAGGTGGAATCTAGACGGGATTTGGAACCGGGGACACACTACCTCCATCAATTGTCTAAATCCCACTGCACTAATGGCGGATACTGGACGCACGTCTAACACCAACATAGCAGTCAAGGCCTCAGTTATACGTTTTGCTTCAGGATGACTGCTGTCGTACTTCATCCTCATCGCTAGGGACTGTTGGAGGGTCAATTGTTTAGTAAAAGTAGTGATATTCCTACTTCCTCTCTGGGATGATGAACAACTCCCAGCAGCAGCAATAGCACTAGGAGGAAGTGGTTCTTGATCTTTCCCTATTTTATTTTTATTGGAGAAAGTTTGGTCCTCCATTTATGTTATATTGATATATACATGCGGCTAAAGCGCACACAAACACAGAAAATATTTTTTTATTTTTGCTGGAGAGTAGTGCACTTTGTGGGTTACACCACCCTTTAAGAAATGAGCCAGCCGGCTCTTTACTTATGGGACACAGGCGCACGCTTGGCGCTGCTCCTTTGTTGATGCACGTGCAGCCACAGTGCACACAAGTCACAAACACAGAAAAAAAATTTTTTTTTGGTTTGGAGTGTACTTTGGGGGTTACAGCACCCTTTAACGGTCAAGCCAGCCGGCCCTTTACTTATGACACAGGCGCACGCTTGGCACTACTTTGTTGATGCACGTGCGGCTACTGCGCACACAATTCACAAACACAGAAAATAATTTTTTTTTTGGTTTGGACTGGAGTGTACTTTGGGGGTTACAGCACCCTTTACCGGTCAAGCCAGCCGGCCCTTTACTTATGACACAGGCGCACGCTTGGCACTACTTTGTTGATGCACGTGCGGCTACTGCGCACACAATTCACAAACACAGAAAATAATATTTTTTTTGGTTTGGACTGGAGTGTACTTTGGGGGTTACAGCACCCTTTAACGGTCAAGCCAGCCGGCCCTTTACTTATGACACAGGCGCACGCTTGGCACTACTTTGTTGATGCACGTGCGGCTACTGTGCACACAATCTCAAACACAGAAAATAATTTTTTTTTTGGTTTGGACTGGAGTGTACTTTGGGGGTTACAGCACCCTTTACCGGTCAAGCCAGCCGGCCCTTTACTTATGACACAGGCGCACGCTTGGCACTACTTTGTTGATGCACGTGCGGCTACTGTGCACACAATTCACAAACACACAAAAAATATTATTTGTTTAGCACTTGGGGGGAGCACCCCTGATGGACAGAGCACCCCCTGGACAACACTACAGCACCCCTTTAGGACTGGGACACTGCACAGGACTTTGGAGTGGACACAGCCCCTATGGAGAACTGACTGCACAACACAGTCCAGCCAGCCCCTATGGACTTTGAAGTAGTGGACACAGCCCCTATTAACAACAGCAGCACAGCACAACACAGCCAGCCCCTATGGACTTTGAAGTAGTGGACAACAGCAGCACAGCGCAGCACAGCACAGCACAACACTACTCTGCACTACACTACACTACACTACACAGGCCAGCCAGCCCTAACTCCCACCCTCCCTCTTCACTGTCCACAGCCGAGTGAGAAAATGGCGCCGACGCGGGTACCTTATATAGGTTCCAAAACCCGCGAGACTCGGAAGGCGGGATGATGACGTTTTGCCTCGATTTCAGATCCGAGTCAGGCGGGAAAAGTCGAGCCTGACTCGGATCTGCCTCGGATCGGGGGGGCTCGGGGAGGTTCGGATTTCAGAAATCCGAACCCGCTCACCCCTAATATATATATATATATATATATATATATATATATATATATATATGTATATATATTATACATATAGTGCCACATACAGGGCCACTTGCTTGTGTTTGCCCCCCAGGCTGAAAGTTGTCAGCCAGCCCCTGTCTCTCGCCTCAACTGTCCTGACTTTCACAGGACAATCCAAATTTACAGTGCCCTGAAAGTGCAAGATTGATTGATTTGCGGAATGGGCTCGCTGAAATGGGGGAAAGGCCGGGAGAGCGTCTGAGAAATTGTACATGTTCTGTTCTGGTTTTAATTCTTGGAGTACTTGGGAGAATATAACTGTTATGAGAATTACACGAATAGCAATTGCTGGTATTCACAACTAATTATTTTTCATGCAGGAAAGGGGGGGAGGGTACACTACAGACAGTACTGGAACAGTCTAAGAGGCATATTTAGCAATAGAAACTTGCCACCAGAACAGGCATTTTTGGAGTACAGGTACATCTGCAAATTTCAAGCATCACAAGAGTGTATCTAGGTGTGTACCGCAGCAGGTATTGTATATGTCTGCTGCGGTCCCCCGTTTCTGATGGCAAAAACAGCCAACATTGCGAGATTGACCAAGGCATTCCAGAACTTGGGCATATATATTGTAGACTCTCAGTAACTGCCCCTGCACATTACGCCCACCAGGTCAGAACGACGTAGCTATCACTCTGCTTCTAATTCTTCTCCAGGACATGCCGCTCTGTCCTGACACCTGAAGGATGATAATGGTAATTTACATTGCATTGTTATTATGGGCAATATTTTTCAGCTGCATTAAAACTGCAGAATGTGATAAATATGCCCCTGAGGGGCCTATTCATCATCACTTAATTTATACAAAAGCAGGTGAAAAATACAATTTTCACCTAATTTTGTATAATATAAGTGTCAGCCCCATTCATCAATCATGTAACGCAGGAGATATCACAGATATCTCCTGGTTACAATTCTCCCCCGATAATTTCCACAGTCCCCATACTATAGTGTGGGGATGTGGAAATTGTGGAATTCATCAAGTTCCGAAAAAGCATTTTTTTCGGAACTTGACAGTGATGCTAATCGCCACTCTGAGGTGGCGAATAGCATCCGATACAGCAGAGGGATTTGTAAAGAACCTGCCTGATGCTCCCTCCCGGCTCTCAGAGCAGTCCTTCTATGAGCCAGGGCCAGGAGAGGGCACAGCGGCGGCGGCCAGCAGCAGCGGCCAGCGGCGGCGGTTATCCTACAGGGGCAGCTGGTATGACGGGGGGCCGGCTGTCTCCGGCAACAGCTTAGGCGAGTAAGTCCCCCGCACAGCAGTGGCAGCGGCGGGGGCCCTACTCGGTCAGCGGGGGTGCACAGGATCCGGCGGCCGCGGCGAGGGACCTACAGCGGTTGCGGCAGGGGACAAGGATCTAGCAGGTCTCAGCAGGGGGGGGAGGGGGGATGCACAGTCTCCGGCGGCCACGGCAGAAAGAGAGTGCATCTGGCAGCTGGCAGCGGTGGGGAGGCTCCGGGTCGACACGGGAGTAGCCGGCAGCTTTACAAGACGCCAGCAAGGTTAGGTGAAGGAAGGGGTTAAGTCTCTCTTCGCTGCCTGTCTTCAAGCTGCGCATGTGCAGCTTGAAGACAGGCAGTGAAAACTGAAGAGGGACAAGAGAAAAGTCTCTCACTTCTGAAAAACTGCTTCGCAGAAACAGCAGTTTTTCGGAAGTGATAATTTAGGGCAGGAGGCATGATGAATGCCTCCTAAACTGCGTTTGAACTCGCAGCGAGTTCAAACCATAATTATCACATGTGATAATTATGTTTTGATGAATAGGCCCCTAAATCAGGTAACGTTTCACATAGGAAATATTCTCCTCAACCAGCTCGGTGCTAGTTTTGATTTTATTGTACTTTTTCTGGTATTAAATTGCACATTTGCATTTACATTTCTTAACTTGGTTAGGTCTAAATACCTATTAGGAATTTGAGCCCTCATTGAGGGGCCTATTCATTATTACTTAAAATTCTCAGGAGATAATTAGGTTTAGAACTCGAATGGAGTTCTACCTAATTACCGGAGGAATTCATCATTCCTCCTCTCCATAACTATCTATTCCGAAAAGCTGTCATTTTTGCGATTACAGCTTTTCGGAAAATAGATTGTTTTCCTTAGCTGAATCCACTGCCGTCCTCTTCATAGCTCTGCACTGCCAGGGATCAGTCTCCTGGCGTCGTGTCCAGCTCCCCCGCTGTGGCCACTCCATCCAGGATATGTCCACACACCCTCTCCCAGATCTGCCCGGCTGTTATTAACCGAGCTGCCGCCACTGGTCTGCCCCTGCCTGGACCCCTGCCCCCCCCCCCCAGCTATTATTTATATGCTATGGCTCTGAGCTTTAAACTGAACCTGTTACACAGCACGGAGCCACGGCTGGTGCAGACACATCAACTCCCCACCGGCTGCTTCTCCGTGCTGTGTAACAGGTGCAGTTTAAAGCTGTGCACTGGCGGATGGATGCTACCGGCAGAAGCTGGGCAGAGAAGATCTGTCCCCCGGCGGTGTGTTCGGCTGCCCCCGCTGCCCGTTCCATCCAGGATCTACCAGCAGAGGTTCCGCCCGCCCCCCGCACCCTGTGTCCCCGCACCAAGCGGACCCCCTTGGCCACATCTGCCTGGCTATCATGCTGAAGCCGCTGGTCTGCCCGGCTAGAGAGGGATCTGTCACCCGGCAAAGATGTGGACGCAGCCAGTGGGGGGATGCAGTGTCTGCACCAGCTGCGGGCGGCTGTGTACTAGGTACCATTTGGAGCTAGGCACAAGGGGATGGAGGCTGTGGCAGGAGCTGGGCTCAGGAGGGCTGTAGTCTCTGGCCACTGAGCTGTGGGCAGTGAGGAGACAGCGGAAAGGGATCTGAAAAAAAGATCCCTTTACCGCACAAGCTGCATTGTAAAAGCCAGCTTGTAATGCAAGTCGGTAGCTATACGCCATCTGAGAATGGTGTAAAGTTACACAGTCAATTTCCAAAAATATATGATTTTCGGAAGTTGATGAATAGCATATTTTCTACATCCCCATACTAAAGTATTGTGGAATGTGGAAATTATCGTGGCAGGACTGTAACCAGGAGATATCCTGCGTTACAAGATTGATGAATAAGGCTAATTACATATTTATGTAAAAATTGTGTTAAAATCGTTATTTATAGGATGATGAGTAGGCCCCTGAGAGTGATGTTAAAATAATAATTATTATTATCATTGTTACTATAATAATAATATAATATATATCTGTTACAATAATAATAATAATAATAATAATAATAATAATAATAATAATAATATCCTTAAAGAACATATCTGGCCTATTTTACTGGAAGCAAGAACTGCTTTGCTCAAAGTTTTTCTAGTTTTTTTTTTCCTGCAACAAGCGCAAAACCATTCACAGCCCACTGTTTGGCTATTGCAGAGCCCTGCAGAGCCATAGATTACGTACTTCTACAGTGCCGGCTCTTGACTTTGGGTGAAAGGGAGGAGTTCCTTCTTGCATAATAAATAGTATCCATACAGTGTTCTCCCCAGAGTGATCTTCTCTGGCACTCAGCCCGGCTTTATTGACATGCCGCCCGCCATTGTGACATGGCCGAAAAGTCTCTATGTAGCAGTTGCACTGAGCTGATGTTACACCATACATGCCTACCCTCCCGCTTTTAGCGGGAGTCTCTTATTTTTACCTCAGGCTCCCTCTGCCCCGCAAACATTACCACTACTCCCGGTTTTTCCATCTACCCTTTTAAAATAAGGACTGCGCATGCGTGAGGGGCGGAGCCTACAAATGGAGACATCACAACGTGTGACATGAAGGCCGGCCACCCCGGGGTTATGGGTAGCGGTGGCCGTCTATTTACACAGTACCTCTTGACGGCGACGGAGGCTTCATCAGCAGACGCGACAGTGGTGGCCTCTTCTACCCCCATGCAAGGTGGCCCTCACAGCATACTCCTAACAGTGGTCCTCTTCAGGGGCAGGCCCTTCTTCTGCCTGCGGCTGTCAGGCTGTCCCTCCGGTCTCCTCGGTGGGGTCTTTCTATTTATGGGCATCAGCAGCAGCATGAAGTCCTCTGTGACGCTGGCTCCTTCCCTCTGGTCCTGGCAGCAGGCTCCTTAGTTGAAGTCTTCTCGTCCGCGGGCACTACTCTGGGCAGCCAGCAGCTGATGGGGTCTTCCTCCGGGTCCTTCTGCTCTCCCAGCAGTTCCCAGCAGCGACAGGTCAGTCCCTACTCCCTATATGTGTGTGTGTATGTGTGTAGTGAGATCTAGTAATGTGTGTGTGTAGTGACAGATATTAATGTCAGTGTGGGAGCTAGGGTGTCAGATTATTGGAATATATACACCCATAGACCCATAGGTGGAGTTAGACACGCCCTTTTAGAGCAGACCACACCCCCAAAACGGCGCTACGCGCTGCGCTTTCTACAATCTCCCTGAAAGTGGTTTCCAAAAGTAGGCAAGTATGTGTTACACTGACTCATAAAGAAACGTCAGCAGAGCAGGACTTATTGGCTATGTCACAGTGCCGGGCTGTGTCAGTCCGTGCACTGATGCATTAGCAATCCTTCCCATTAACGATCTCTCCCTGAAGTATAAAAGGCAAGACGCAGCTGCAGTGTCTCAGCGTTGTCTAAGCGTGATGCCGTGTCTCAGTGTGTCCCAAACACACTCCTGTTCAGCCAACTGCAAGTCACTAATTAATAATAATGTCTGTCCAGCCAGCAAGTTAGCTGTATCTGGGCCGCTGTTAACAATGATATTTGTGTCCAACCAGCAAGTGGGCAGTATCTAGGCTATAAAGAATATCTGTCCAGCCAGCAAGGTGGCAGTATCTGGTTATTAACAATTTATTTGGTCACTGTTGCCTTCGCGCACTGCGATGCATACACATGCGCAATGGTAAATAATCGCTCGATCTGCGTGTGATTTGCAGTTGCGTTCATCTCTGAATCAGGCCCTTTGTTCCTTGTGAAATCCGACTATACAGGTTGAGTCTCCCGTATCCAAAATGCTTGGGACCAGGGGTATTTTGGATAACGGAGTATTCCGTATTTTGGAATATTTGCATATCATAATGAGATACCTTGGGAATGGGACCCCAATATACACACAGAATGCATTTATGTGTTATATACACCTTATACACACAGCCTGCAGGTCATTTTATACAATATTTTCAATCATTTTGTGGCTCAAGCAAAGTTTGTGTACAGAAATGAAATTCATTTATGTTTCATATACACCTTATACACACAGCCTGAAGGTAATTTTATACAATATTTTTAATAATTTGCGCCTTTGACAAAGTTTGTGTACATTGAACCATCAAAAATCAAAGGTTTCATTATCTGAGTCATGCCAAAATAATTCCGTATTTCTGAATATTCCGCATTTCGGAATATTTGGAAATGGGAGACTCAACCTGTATAATTTTTTTCTACAGTACATCAACATTTAGTGTATTGCGGAATTCATATACTGTACATTCACCTAAGTGCCTTTGGAACTTGCATGACAAAATGTTTTAGACAATTAACATCTATTTATTCTAATAATTTTGTGATATACTGTAAGTAATAATGTTTATATTAGTGTAGCTTATTTGTTACTAGCTGGGATTCCCGGCATTAACTGGTTTGAGGACTGGACCCTGAAGTACACCTGCAGCCTTTATTTGTTTACATTGTCCTCGCCTATAACCCCATTCCATTCATCCTGAAAAGGACCCCACTGTGTGCTCACATGCATACAAAGTTACAAACAGTGACGTAACTACCGTGGGTGCAGGGGGTGCGGCTGCTAATGTGCCCGAGCCGCCTCTGTGACATGCTGTTCCCCTACTCCCACTTATGCCCACAAGGTAGGTCGGTTCAGTCAGAGCCGCCGAGGGAGGCCCTGACGGCAAAGGAGTTGGTTTGGTGCTGCTCCGCCAACTGATTACAGCTGGTGCACTGGCAGGCAGACACAGAGAGACAGCGCTGCTGGTCGCAAGGCAATCAGAGTTCGCAGACCTGCGGCCAATCAGGAGTGGAGATTGTGAAAGAATCACCTATGAGCGCGGTGGTGAAATGGACATATACTGCTCCATCTGAGAGACGTGTCATAAAGTTGATTTCCATCCAAATGTAAACGAGTTAGTAAATGTGAAGCAGTTAGTAAGATCTATTTGTTGATGAAAAAACACACTTGTAGCCATAGGGATCATTGTACCTTATAACCAATGCAGGGAAATTATACTAATGTACATGTCTTTGTTTTTTCTTTGATATAATGGGGTAAGGTGCAATCAGGGAATTGCTAGACTCTTCAGGGAGTCAGGGAGATTACTGCTATTTCAGGGAGTCTCCCTGACATTTAGGGAGAGTTGGCAAATATGCACTGCATGCAATAAAATGTATATAGTTGCACCCAGGGCCGGAGGAACCCACTCAGCAGATCCAGGCTGGAGAGGCGCTCTCCCTGCAGAGCTGCTGAGCCCTCTGTTTCTTCTGCCAGCTGCCACTGCACCTGTCAAACTGTATGACAGGCAGCGGCAGCCCAGTGTAGACAAAGGCAGTCAAGTCAGAGCAGCTCTTCCCGCTACTCCTGCTATGCTGAGCGTTACCTGCTGTTGAATGCAGGCAGGCTCAGTGTCAGTCATAAGCAGCTCAGTGTCAGTCATGACACCACCGGTGTAATTGCAGCGCTTTCTCCCTGGCTGGGTCTCCCCCTGCATCCCCTATGCAGCAGCGCCCTCTGCGCCTGTGAGACCTCCTGTTAAATGCCTGCCTGAGCGGCTCCTCCAGTGGCGGGCAGCACTGCTGCTCTTGTATTCCCATAGTCGGGTCTCCCCCTTGCGCGCTTCTGCCTGACCTGTTGCTGAGCTTGCTGTGCTGTCAAATTGAATGACAGCCAAGCAGCAGCAGAATGAGTCTGAGACTGAGCGGCTCTTCACCGCTGGAACTGCAGCCCTTGTTCCCTTGCCAGGTCCGCGACTCCCCCCCCTCCCCACCTGACTTGGAATGAAATGGCGTCCAGCTGAAGAGGAGCTTGAAGAAATTGAAAAGGAGTGGAGAAGACAGAAGAAACAAATAGCTGCAGAAAAAAAGGTACAGTAAGTGTTTTATTTTAAATATTTATAATATATCTATTTAATAAGGTAATATGTGCATTAATATAATAAATTAAATATTTAATATTTTAAATGAAATATACACAGTGTATATTTAATTCAAAATATTAAATATACTATTTATTATTACTTATTGGGGATGCGGTTACAATCCCGACTGCCGGGATTCCTGCGGTCAGAATGCCGTCGCTGGAATCCCGACACTTATCAGAATACCAGTGCCAGCACCCTGACCGCTGGGATCCCTAAGGTAAGTACTGGGGTTAGGGGGAGGGTTAGGGTTAAAGGTTAGTCACTAAGGGAAGGATTAGGTTAAATTTAGGCTGCGGGGAGAGTTAGGGTTAGGGGCAGAGCCGGCGCAATGTACTCAGCCGGCTCTGCGCTGGAGGAAAGTGCAAGGCTGGAAAGGCGCTGCCGCTGCATACTCTATTTGCTGGGTGCTGATGACGCCCATTTCGCTAGACCACTCCCGTTGTGCACCATGCGCCCAAGGCGCTCACTGTCCCTTGTAGAAAACTGGAAGGAGGGGCACAAATTTATAGTTTGCAGGAGGGCGCCAAACACCCTAGCACCGGCCCTGGTTGCACCCCTTGCATTGCAACATGGTATGTCCAGGTACAGTTACTTGCTATATCTTACTCTATTCCCAAATCTGAATCAGGCCCTTTGAAGTGTAAATGAGATGCGACTCTGAAGTTGTTTTATTATTAAATCATAGCGATAATAAGTCACCCTTATTGTAGGATTTTGATGATTAGGGACCAAAGTTGCAAAACTATTAGCTTTAGTTGATGACAAAAGGTGCAGGTACTTAAAGCCGCATAAAATGTAAAAGCATAATGTATATTTGGCATGTGTGAGTGACATAAATTTACCAAATACATGTGAATTACAAATACAATACAAAGATATTTGCAGTGTAAATGCACTAGGTGGCTCTCTTGAGCTGTTTTCAATAACCTGTATCGTACTAATCAGTGAAATAACGTCTTTCCTGATCTTTGCCTACTAGCATTGGTTACAGTGAAACTTGTATAACGAGCTACAAGACGTGCTGCTTGTGTTTCATAACCATGACTAGGAAGGCAATGTTTCTCCTAAGATGAGTTTTCTGGACATTTCAACTGAGCCGCAACTCAGAAAAATACAGTACAGAAGCGATGCGCGTACGCTGCTATGGAGATCACAAGCATAGACGGAGTGGACAGAGCACCAGATGCTTAGCTCGGTAAGTAACACATACAGTATGCATGCTTGCAAAGATCGCAGGTCTGCACAAGTAGCATATGTATAAGCTGCATACACACGATACGATCTGTACCACCAACGACTTGAAAGATATCTTTCAGTGAAGTCATCCTGCCACATCTCTGAACAGGCAAAGTTGATACTATCGTGCAAGTTGGCCAGCATGTACGGACAATCATACATATCGTTATCGTTCATGCGGGAACGCGCATCGTTGGTTATCCACTGCATAAAAATTAACTATATGAACGATATATCATTGAATGATATTGTTATCGTTCATAGATATCATACTGTGTGTATGCACCTTAAGATCGTTGCCAGATACACTTACACCAATGTTTTAAAACATTTGTTTTTAGTACAACATGGATTCGCTCCTGGGTCTGAATAAAAATGTAAATTTTTGGGAATATAGCCGTTACAACTAGGGATGAGCGGGTTCGGTTCCCTGAGAACCGAACCCACCCGAACTTCGGGGATCCGGGGCGATCCGAGCCCAAGCTCGGATCTCCCTGTCTGCCCCGGATCCCTCTCCCGAGGCAAAACCTCGAGATCTGCTGTCGGATCTCGAGGTTTTGCCTCGAGCGGCCATTTAAAAAAAAATGCCTTTGCCTTTAATGGGCAAAGTGCTGATTGGCTGACAGAGCCGTCTGTCACGGCTCTCAGCCAATCAGCATTATGGTGCTCATTTGCATGTAGCACGGACTCGTGAGATCCGTGCTACATGCATCTGTGTGATTGACAGTGACACAGAGCACAGATGGGTCAGTGAGACCCGTCTGTGCTGCTGTGTATTTCAATGACACAGATGCACGCACGGACCAGGAGATCCGTGCTACTTGCATCTGTGTCATTGACACAGAGCACTAACGGGTCCGTGAGACCCGTCTGTGCTGCTGTGGTAAATAAAAAAAAAAAAACCTGTGTAAAAAGAGAAAAAAATGGCGTCCTCCCCCCCAAAAAAAGAGCAACCAGCCCCGGGCATTAGTGACCCAGTGCTGGGTGTGCTTAAATACAGGGGACAAACGACATAGGGGTCCCCTGTACTTAAACACAACCAGCACCGGGCTAGTCAGAACCAGAGCTGGTTGCCAAAATACGGGGGACAAACGACGTAGGGGTCCCCCGTATTCTGCGCAACCAGCTCTGGGCTCTGATCCGGTCCTGGTTCTGGAAATACAGGGGAAAAAAATGAGTAGGGTTCCCCTGTATGTTCCAGAACCAGCACTGGACTTTTTCTAGCGGGGGGCTGATGCCACAGCCAGGGGAGCCCTTTCACCGGGCCCCCCAGCCGCAGCATCAGCCCTGACCGCTAGTCAGCCCAGGCCGGGGATCCCTGGAGAGCTGGGGACCCCCCCAATAAAGGGGTCACCCTCTCCAGGGCACCCCAGGCCCAGGCTGATAGCCCGGGGCTATCCCCGCCACCCCTGGTGGCGGTGGGTGGCGGGTTGATTGTGTGGTGTGGTGTAAATAAAGAATATCAAACATTGTCTTTACAAGTAGAACTGCAAGTCCCAGCTAGCCTGCCCCGCATGCTGGTACTTGGAGAACCACAAGTACCAGCATGCAGGGCATTAAGGGCCCACTAGTACCTGTAGTTCACCTGTAAAAAAAATGTTTAAAAAAACACAGGACACACACACCGTGACAGTATAAGTTTATTAAACATACATACACACACACACATGTACACATACTCACCTATGTAACCCTGTAGCATCGGTCCACTTGTCCGGTAAAGTATCCATAGGGGACCTGTGAAAAAAAACATACTCACCATCTCCTATGCGAGGTTCTGTCCTCTTCGTTCCAAAGTAGGCATCCCCGGACTTGGCAAAAAAAAAAAACGAAAACGCGATCCACGAACTTAGTACCGTTCTATAGAACGGTACTTCCCGAATGAGAGCTTAGCGGCGGGGTATCACCATGGAAACCCCACTGCTAAGCGTTCATTGGCTGAGAGAGGCCATCTCCCGTCTCTCTCAGCCAATGAACGGCTCCCTCCATTGTAGTCAATGCTGGGAGCCGCAAGGTTATTAAAGTTTACCCTGCGGTTCCCACCATTGACTACAATGGAGGGAGCCGTTCATTGGCTGAGAGACGGGAGATGACCTCTCTCAGCCAATGAACGCTTAGCAGCGGGGTTTCCATGGTGATACCCCGCCGCTAAGCTCTCATTCGGGAAGTACCGTTCTATAGAACGGTACTAAGTTCGTGGATCGCGTTTTCGTTTTTTTTTTTTGCCAAGTCCGGGGATGCCTACTTTGGAACGAAGAGGACAGAACCTCGCATAGGAGATGGTGAGTATGTTTTTTTTCACAGGTCCCCTATGGATACTTTACCGGACAAGTGGACCGATGCTACAGGGTTACATAGGTGAGTATGTGTACATGTGTGTGTGTGTATGTATGTTTAATAAACTTATACTGTCACGGTGTGTGTGTCCTGTGTTTTTTTAAACATTTTTTTTACAGGTGAACTACAGGTACTAGTGGGCCCTTAATGCCCTGCATGCTGGTACTTGTGGTTCTCCAAGTACCAGCATGCGGGGCAGGCTAGCTGGGACTTGCAGTTCTACTTGTAAAGACAATGTTTGATATTCTTTATTTACACCACACCACACAATCAACCCGCCACCCACCGCCACCAGGGGTGGCGGGGATAGCCCCGGGCTATCAGCCTGGGCCTGGGGTGCCCTGGAGAGGGTGACCCCTTTATTGGGGGGGTCCCCAGCTCTCCAGGGATCCCCGGCCTGGGCTGACTAGCGGTCAGGGTTGATGCTGCGGCTGGGGGGCCCGGTGAAAGGGCTCCCCTGGCTGTGGCATCAGCCCCCCGCTAGAAAAAGTCCAGTGCTGGTTCTGGAACATACAGGGGAACCCTACTCATTTTTTGTCCCCTATATTTCCAGAACCAGGACCGGATCAGAGCCCAGAGCTGGTTGCGCAGAATACAGGGGACCCCTACGTCGTTTGTCCCCCGTATTTTGGCAACCAGCGCTGGTTCTGACTAGCCCGGTGCTGGTTGTGCTTAAGTACAGGGGACCCCTACGTTGTTTGTCCCCTGTATTTAAGCACACCCAGCACTGGGTTACTAATGCCCGGGGCTGGTTGCTCTTTTTTGGGGGGGTGCACGCCATTTTTTTCTTTTTTTACACAGGTTTTTTTTTTTTACCACAGCAGCACAGACGGGTCTCACGGACCTGTCATTGCTCTGTGCCAATCACACAGATGCATGTAGCACGGATCTCCCGGGTTCGTGCTACATGCAAATGGGCACCATAACGCTGATTGGCTTCCTGTCTGCCACTGCAGTGCCACTCCTAGATGGGCCACGTGTTTGTGCCGCCCCCTTGTGTCGCTTAGCATAGTCATCCAGCTTCCTCGGTACAACCTTTTGGCCTAAAAACAATATTGTGAGGTGTGAGGTGTTCAGAATAGAGTGGAAATGAGTGGAAATTAATGTTATTGGGGTTATTAATAGCGTAGGAACAAAAAAAGGCCCATTTATGTGATTTTAGCGGGTTTTTTTTATTTTTTAAGAAAAAATCCAGATCCAAAACACAAAACCCAGAACCCAAAACACGGAAGGGTGGTTTTGGCAAAACCAATCCAGATCCAAAACACGAAGAAAGATCCAGATCCAAAACCAAAACACAAAACACGAAAAGTGTCCGGTGCACACCCCTAGTTACAACTATCCTTCTTGTGTATGAATTAAAATAAAATATTGGTACAAAGGGGGTCATTCAGACCCGCTCGCAAGCGGGTCGATGTTCCCCCACTGCACATGCGCACGACTGAGGGAGCTCCATCGTGCGCATGCACGAGACCCGACGAGCGACAGGCTCTCCATCGCTCCGGGTCTCGCACCAAAGGGGGCATGCTGTGAATGTTGATTGACAGCACGCCCCCTTTGATGGTTAAGACCATCGCGACCATCATCATGGACGCTCGCATATGCTGTGGGTGGTTACCCACAGCTATGCGAGCGGCCAGGAGGCCGCTCCATTTTCATGGAGGAGGGCACTGATTCAGAGCGAGCGCTCTGGTCAGAGCGTTCGGCTCTGAATCAGGCCCAAAGCACACAAAATCATATAATATATGGAGCAGCAATGTAAAAAAATCACCTATCAGCTTCAGAGGTGAATCCATGATCAGAAGCCAATACAGTAGCTAGCGCAGGCGAATGTGATCATTATGTTAGTATACTGAACATGCGCCTAGTTCACATCTCCAGTAGCAAGCAGGCAAGTGTGCGGCTTTTACTCTGGGCATGCTCAGAACTGATTTGCATATTTTCTGCTAAGCAAACTACTGGAAGCTCAACTCAGTATCAGCCCCAATCTATCCCACATTGGTTGGTCAACAAGACAGTCAACCTAGCAGATGAGAGAATGAGCAAGTTAACTGCCGTAGCTCCTCAATGGACTGAATGGTACATGAATGGTACATCAATATCACACGGCATTAGCAGGAAGGTGCATTGCATTATTCTTCATCTGAGCTAGCAAGATAAATGTAAGCTGCAGCCCAAGTAAACAGTGTGGACGGTACAGCCACATAGTTGCCAGGGAGTTTATTCCATATCAGTGGCAGGGACGTGCAGTCAGGGTAGGCAGAGCCTCCCCTGTCATACTCCCTCCCCTATCATACTCCCTGTCGCTGTAACCAGTGATGGTCGATGGCCATCCTAAGGTCAAGGCAGATGGCACCTTGTGAGCCACTCTGGGGTAGGAGCGAACATAGAGCTCTGATTCTGATCACTTCATTTACAGGCCCTTCAATTTACAATGCAGGGTCCTCTTCCTCATGTGCTTCCCCTTCTGTTACTCATATTACCATTTTCTCTTAACGCCCCACAAGGACACCTAACACTTGGTTGCTTTTTCTCTGCTGCTTATAATACTGTTATAATCACTGTTTTGTACTGTAAGTCACTGTTTTCTTGTTTGCTTATTTGTTTAGGATTAGGGTGTGGGGAGGGGGAGGTTAGGTTTAGGCACTGGGGGGGAAGGTTAGGTTTAGGCACCGGGGAGGGGGAGGTTAGGTTTAGGCACTAGGAAGAGGGAGTTAGGTTTAGGCACCAGGGAGGGAGGGTTAGGGTAGGGTAGGGAAAAACTCACCATCACTTGCTATGGGTGTCGGGATTCTGACTGTTGGGATGCCGCTGTCGGTATTGTGACCAGTGGAATCCCGACAGACGGGATATCATACCCATTGGATAATAATAATAATAATAATGCACCATGAGGACCCAGAGAAGGAGGAACTGAAGCCAGTAACATTGATGCCATGAGAGGAGAGTCAATAGAGGAAGCCTGGAGGTGGAGTTGCACATGTGCATAGCAAAAAGCTTTCTCTGCAAACTAAATGGCTGTGGGCTGCATGTAGTATGAGTCCCATGTCCACCTGGGTCCTGCTCAGTGGGCTGCATAGAGCTTGTAGAGGGGCGCATGGAAAAGGGCTGGACCCAAATGCCTGGCATGCTACATATGAACTGCGACATATTTTACTAACCCATGTACATAATACCAATTGAAAGAGTGTGTTCTTCCAAGTGATGCAGAATGTTGAAAACCTCCGTGTTGCCGTATGGGTGTATTTAGCATTAAAAGGGCTCTACAGTAAAAAGTTACTATACACTTATTGTCTGCTTGAAGCCTTTGCTTCCATACTCTATCTGATATGGCTAATAGATTCTGCTATACTTACGCTGGAGTGCATGCATAGCATCCTGACAGCTACTTTATGTGGAACTATTCATGCAGTAGGTATCATGTTAGACACTTTACCTGTATATTTCTGAGTGTTGCTTATCTCACACATTGTAACCTATGTGGTGCACCCAAGATGGCTGCCTCATCTTATATGCTTGTGGGTAAGATGAACAATGCATGGATCTGATGATTTTGTACATACCCTGCATCTTGCTTTAGTATTCTGTAGCTCCCACATTATGTGTCATCTCTTCCTGGCATTATCTATTTTGCCCAGTGTAACCTATGCCAGGCCGCTCGACAAATCCCGGGGGCCAGGTCGCCATGGCTACCAGATTTTGCTGCCAGGCTACTAGATTCTGCAGTAAAGGAGGAAGCAGATCCTCATCAGCTCTGACAGAGATTTGTGCCTATAGTATTACTGTGTTCATATCATGCACAGGAGTGCATGTGGTGAGTGTTGCCTGCGGTGACTGCTGTGCCTGTGTCCATCCCGGCCTGCACTGACGACTCCTCTCCATCCTGGCCTGCTCTGATCCCTGCTGTCTGTCTCAGTCTACGCTGATCCTCCTGTACATCCCGGCTGTCTACTCTCTCCTATCTCCGGCTGTATAGAGCTCTCTGGTAGTAGGGTTTATGCGTGGCCAGGGATTGCGGAGCGGCTTCAGAGGGATAGTGGTGTGACCACGAGGGGAAGGGGGTTTTGTTGTACTTTCTGGCACCATTGTTTTATGTGAAATATGGTCATTTATTACTGGAGGGTGGGGGGTGGAGCAGGGGAACTGTGCAGCGCAGTGAAGGAGCCTCCATTTTACTGTATCCATTCAACTGTGACCATTTTGTGGACTAGTATAGTGTGTATAACAGTTGCATAACACACATATCTGTGCTCCTCACTCACTCATGTAATTTTTTTTGGGGGGACGGTGGTGTGGCTCCTACACTTTCATCCTGGCTCCTAGATTTGAGAAAAATTTGTCAAGCCCTGACCTATGCAGTGTATTCGAGATGGCTGCCTTGCCTGGTACTCTTGTGGATTAGATAAATAATCCTTAGAATGTATGATTCAAAATGGTTGCTTTGATCCTGTAGTATGTTCATTGTATTCTGTATTTTCTTCTAATTCTCTGCATTAATTTTATGGTTTCTGTATTTTCTGCAAATCTAAATCCCTGTATTATGTTCATGATTTCTGAGAAGCACCTTGACTCCTTCTGGAGGCCATTTTTCTGGAGATTTGCACATATGCAAAAGAGAAGTCTCCTGGAACATAGTGAGCCTCCATATTCCCGGAGTACTGTGCTGCCGGAGAGGAGGGGCCTGCATGGAGGCTTTACACAGGACCCATCCTCTCTAAAACCACCCCTGACAATATATATATATATATATATATATATATATATATTAGGGGTGTGCAGCGGCCACTTTTCGTGTTTTGTGTTTTGGTTTTGGATCTGGATCTTTCTTCGTGTTTTGGATCTGGATTGGTTTTGCCAAAACCACCCTTCTGTGTTTTGGGTTCTGGGTTTTGTGTTTTGGATCTGTATTTTTTTGAAAAAAAGCATAAAAACAGCTAAAATCACAGAATTTGTAGGTTTTTCTGCTCCTATGCTATTATTAACCTCAATAACCTTAATTTCCACTCATTTCCAGTCTATTCTGAACACCTCACACCTCACAATAGTGTTTTTATGTCCAAAAGGTTGCACCGAGGTAGCTGGATGACTATGCTAAGCGACACGAGTGGGCGGCACAAACACGTGACCCATCTAGGCGTGAAACTGCAGTGGCAGACAGGATGGCAGTTTGAAAAACTAGGCCCCAAACTGTACATAATGCAAAGAAAAAAAAGAGGTGCAAGATGGAATTGTCCTTGGGCCCTCCCACCCACCCTTATGTTGTATAAACAGGACATGCACACTTTAACAAACCAATCAATTCAGAGCCAGGGTCTGCCACACAACTGTGGCTGAAATGATTGGTTCGTTTGGGCGCCCACAAAACAAGCTGGCAATTAATCTGTCCCTGCACAAACTGGCTCTACGGAGGCAAGATGTCATCCTCATCCTCCTCATCCACCGATTCCTCACCCTCTTCAGTGTGTACATCCTCATCCTCACAGAGTATTAATTCGTCCCCACTGGAACCACAGGTCCCTCTGTACGTTCTGGAGGCTGGTCTCCCTGGAAGAGTTGATAATTCATTTTATGAACATCATCTTCTCCACATTTTGTGGAAGCAACCTCCTACGCCTTTCGCTGACAAGGTTCCCGGCTGCACTAAACACTCGGAGTACACACTGGAGGGGAGGCAACTCAGGTAAAATAGAGCCAGTTTGTACAGGGACCTCCAAATTGCTTCTTTTTCCTGCCAGTACAGGTACGGACTGTCTGACATGCCTACTTGGATGCTGTCACCGATGTAATCCTTTAACAGACAGACGCACGCTTGTCGCTGCTGCTTTAAGGATGCAGGTGTGGCTACAGCCCACACATTTCACAAAGACCAAAAAAAAATAACAATATTTTAATTGTTTGTGTAGCACACTTTGAGGGTGTCACCACCCTTTAACAGACAGACGCACGCTTGTCGCTGCTGCTTTAAGGATGCAGGTGCGGCTACAGCCCACACAATTCACAAAGACAGAAAAAAGAAGAAGAATATTTTTATTGTTTGTGTAGCACACTTTGAGGGTGTCACCACCCTTTAACAGACAGACGCACGCTTGTCGCTGCTGCTTTGAGGATGCAAGTGTGGCTACATCGCACACAAGTCACAAACACATAAAAAAAATAGTTTTTTATTCTTTGGAGCACTTTGAGAGTTACACCACCCTTTAACAGACAGACGCACGCTTGTCACTGCTGCTTTGAGGATGCAAGTGCGGCTACAGCCCACACAATGCACAAAGACAGAAAAAAAAAGAACAATATTTTTATTGTTTGTGTAGCACACTTTGAGGGTGTCACCACCCTTTAACAGACAGACGCACGCTTGTCGCTGCTGCTTTAAGGATGCAGGTGTGGCTACAGCCCACACATTTCACAAAGACCAAAAAAAAATAACAATATTTTAATTGTTTGTGTAGCACACTTTGAGGGTGTCACCACCCTTTAACAGACAGACGCACGCTTGTCGCTGCTGCTTTAAGGATGCAGGTGCGGCTACAGCCCACACAATTCACAAAGACAGAAAAAAGAAGAATATTTTTATTGTTTGTGTAGCACACTTTGAGGGTATCACCACCCTTTAACAGACAGACGCACGCTTGTCGCTGCTGCTTTGAGGATGCAAGTGCGGCTACATCGCACACAAGTCAAAAACACATTAAAAAAATAGTTTTTTCTTTTTTGGAGCACTTTCAGAGTTACACCACCCTTTAACAGACAGACGCACGCTTGTCGCTGCTGCTTTGAGGATGCAAGTGCGGCTACAGCCCACACAATTCACAAAGACAGAAAAAAGAAGAAGAATATTTTTATTGTTTGTGTAGCACACTTTGAGGGTGTCACCACCCTTTAACAGACAGACGCACGCTTGTCGCTGCTGCTTTAAGGAAGCAGGTGCGGCTACAGGCCACACATTTCACAAAGACCAAAAAAAAAATAACAATATTTGAATTGTTTGTGTAGCACACTTTGAGGGTGTCACCACCCTTTAACAGACAGACGCACGCTTGTCGCTGCTGCTTTAAGGATGCAGGTGCGGCTACAGCCCACACAATTCACAAAGACAGAAAAAAGAAGAAGAATATTTTTATTGTTTGTGTAGCACACTTTGAGGGTGTCACCACCCTTTAACAGACAGACGCAAGCTTGTTGCTGCTGCTTTGAGGATGCAAGTGTGGCTACATCGCACACAAGTCACAAACACATTAAAAAAATAGTTTTTTATTCTTTGGAGCACTTTGAGAGTTACACCACCCTTTAACAGACAGACGCACGCTTGTCACTGCTGCTTTGAAGATGCAAGTGCGGCTACAGCCCACACAATTCACAAAGACAGAAAAAAAAAGAACAATATTTTTATTGTTTGTTTAGCACACTTTGAGGGTGTCACCACCCTTTAACAGACAGACGCACGCTTGTCGCTGCTGCTTTAAGGATGCAGGTGTGGCTACAGCCCACACATTTCACAAAGACCAAAAAAAATAACAATATTTTAATTGTTTGTGTAGCACACTTTGAGGGTGTCACCACCCTTTAACAGACAGATGCACGCTTGTCGCTGCTGCTTTAAGGATGCAGGTGCGGCTACAGCCCACACAATTAACAAAGACAGAAAAAAAGAATATTTTTATTGTTTGTGTAGCACACATTGAGGGTGTCACCACCCTTTAACAGACAGACGCACGCTTGTCGCTGCTGCTTTGAGGATGCAAGTGCGGCTACAGCCCACACAATTCACAAAGACAGAAAAAAAAAAAGAATATTTTTATTGTTTGTGGAGTGCACTTTGAGGGTTACACCACCCTTTAACAGACAGATGCACGCTTGTCGCTGCTGCTTTGAGGATACAAGTGCGGCTACAGCCCACACAATTCACAAAGACAGAAAAAAGAAGAAGAATATTTTTATTGTTTGTGTAGCACACTTTGAGGGTGTCACCACCCTTTAACAGACAGACGCACGCTTGTCGCTGCTGCTTTGAGGATGCAAGTGTGGCTACAGCTCACACATTTCACAAAGACAGAAAAAAAAATAACAATATTTTAATTGTTTGTGTAGCACACTTTGAGGGTGTCACCACCCTTTAACAGACAGACGCACGCTTGTCGCTGCTGCTTTAAGGATGCAGGTGTGTCTACAGCCCACACAATTCACATGACAGAAAAAAGAAGAAGAATATTTTTATTGTTTGTGTAGCACACTTTGAGGGTGTCACCACCCTTTAACAGACAGACGCACGCTTGTTGCTGCTGCTTTGAGGATGCAAGTGCGGCTACATCGCACACAAGTCACAAACACATTAAAAAAATAGTTTTTTATTCTTTGGAGCACTTTGAGAGTTACACCACCCTTTAACAGACAGACGCACGCTTGTCACTGCTGGTTTGAGGATGCAAGTGCGGCTACAGCCCACACAATTCACAAAGACAGAAAAAAAAAGAACAATATTTTTATTGTTTGTGTAGCACACTTTGAGGGTGTCACTACCCTTTAACAGACAGACGCACGCTTGTCGCTGCTGCTTTAAGGATGCAGGTGCGGCTACAGCCCACACAATTCACAAAGACAGAAAAAAGAAGAAGAATATTTTTATTGTTGGTGTAGCACACTTTGAGGGTATCACCACCCTTTAACAGACAGACGCACGCTTGTCGCTGCTGCTTTGAGGATGCAAGTGCGGCTACATCGCACACAAGTCACACACACATTAAAAAAATAGTTTTTTATTTTTTGGAGCACTTTGAGAGTTACACCACCCTTTAACAGACAGACGCACGCTTGTCGCTGCTGCTTTGAGGATGCAAGTGCGGCTACAGCCCACACAATTCACAAAGACAGAAAAATAAATAAGAAGAATATTTTTATTGTTTGTGTAGCACACTTTGAGGGTGTCACCACCCTTTAACAGACAGATGCACGCTTGTCGCTGCTGCTTTAAGGATGCAGGTGTGTCTACAGCTCACACAATTCACATGACAGAAAAAAGAAGAAGAATATTTTTATTGTTTGTGTAGCACACTTTGAGGGTGTCACCACCCTTTAACAGACAGACGCACGCTTGTTGCTGCTGCTTTGAGGATGCAAGTGCGGCTACATCGCACACAAGTCACAAACACATTAAAAAAATAGTTTTTTATTTTTTGGAGCACTTTGAGAGTTACACCACCCTATAACAGACAGACGCACGCTTGTCGCTGCTGCTTTGAGGATGCAAGTGCGGCTACAGCCCACACAATTCACAAAGACAGAAAAAAAAAGAAGAAGAATATTTTAATTGTTTGTGTAGCACGCTTTGAGGGTGTCACCACCCTTTAACAGACAGACGCACGCTTGTCGCTGCTGCTTTAAGGATGCAGGTGCGGCTACAGCCCACACATTTCACAAAGACCAAAAAAAAAAGAACAATATTTTTATTGTTTGTGTAGCACACTTTGAGGGTGTCACCACCCTTTAACAGACAGACGCACGCTTGTCGCTGCTGCTTTAAGGATGCAGGTGCGGCTACAGCCCACACATTTCACAAAGACCGAAAAAAGAACAATATTTTTATTGTTTGTGTAGCACACTTTGAGGGTGTCACCACCCTTTAACAGACAGACGCACGCTTGTCGCTGCTGCTTTGAGGATGCAGGTGGAATCTAGACAGGATTTGGAACCGGGGACACACTACCTCCATCAATTGTCTAAATCCCACTGCACTAATGGCGGATACCGGACGCACGTCTAACACCAACATAGCAGTCAAGGCCTCAGTTATACGTTTTGCTTCAGGATGACTGCTGTCGTACTTCATCCTCATCGCTAGGGACTGTTGGAGGGTCAATTGTTTAGTAAAAGTAGTGATGTTCCTACTTCCTCTCTGGGATGATGAACAACTCCCAGCAGCAGCAATAGCACTAGGAGGAAGTGGTTCTTGATCTTTCCCTATTTTATTTTTATCGGAGAAAGTTTGGTCCTCCATTTATGTTATATTGATATATACGTGCGGCTAAAGCGCACACAAACACAGAAAATATTTTTTTATTTTTGCTGGAGAGTAGTGCACTTTGTGGGTTACACCACCCTTTAAGAAATGAGCCAGCCGGCTCTTTACTTATGGGACACAGGCGCACGCTTGGCGCTGCTCCTTTGTTGATGCACGTGCAGCAACAGTGCACACAAGTCACAAACACAGAAAATATATATTTTTTTGGTTTGGAGTGTACTTTGGGGGTTACAGCACCCTTTAATGGTCAAGCCAGCCGGCCCTTTACTTATGACACAGGCGCACGCTTGGCACTACTTTGTTGATGCACGTGCGGCTACTGCGCACACAATTCACAAACACAGAAAATAATATTTTTTTTGGTTTGGACTGGAGTGTACTTTGGGGGTTACAGCACCCTTTAACGGTCAAGCCAGCCGGCCCTTTACTTATGACACAGGCGCACGCTTGGCACTACTTTGTTGATGCACGTGCGGCTACTGCGCACACAATTCACAAACACAGAAAATAATTTCATTTTGGTTTGGACTGGAGTGGACTTTGGGGGTTACAGCACCCTTTAACGGTCAAGCCAGCCAGCCCTTTACTTAGGACACAGGCGCACGCTTGGCACTACTTTGTTGATGCACGTGCGACTACTGCGCACACAATTCACAAACACAGAAAATAATTTTTTTTTTGGTTTGGACTGGAGTGTACTTTGGGGGTTACAGCACCCTTTAACGGTCAAGCCAGCCGGCCCTTTACTTATGACACAGGTGCACGCTTGGCACTCCTTTGTTGATGCACGTGCGGCTACTGCGCACACAATTCACAAACACAGAAAATAATTTTTTTTTTGGTTTTGACTGGAGTGTACTTTGGGGGTTACAGCACCCTTTAATGGTCAAGCCAGCCGGCCCTTTACTTAGGACACAGGCGCACGCTTGGCACTATTTTGTTGATGCACGTGGGGCTACTGCGCACACAATTCACAAACACAGAAAATATTTTTTTTTTTGGTTTGGACTGGAGTGTACTTTGGGGGTTACAGCACCCTTTAACGGTCAAGCCAGCCGGCCCTTTACTTATGACACAGGCTCACGCTTGGCACTACTTTGTTGATGCACGTGCTGCTACTGCGCACACAATTCACAAACACACAAAATATATTATTTTTTTAGCACTTGGGGGGAGCACCCCTGATGGACAGAGCACCCCCTGGACAACACTACAGCACCCCTTTAGGACTGGGACACTGCACAGGACTTTGGAGTGGACACAGCCCCTATGGAGAACTGACTGCACAACACAGTCCAGCCAGCCCCTATGGACTTTGAAGTAGTGGACACAGCCCCTATTAACAACAGCAGCACAGCAGAATACAGCCAGCCCCTATGGACTTTGAAGTAGTGGACAACAGCAGCGCAGCGCAGCGCAGCACAGCACAGCACAACACTACTCTGCATTACACTACACTACACTACACAGCCCAGCCAACCCTAACTCCCACCCTCCCTCTTCACTGTCCACAGCCGACTGAGAAAATGGCGCCGACGCAGGTACCTTATATAGGATCCAAAACCCGCGAGACTCGGAAGGCGGGATGATGACGTTTTGCCTCGATTTCAGATCCGAGTCAGGCGGGAAAAGTCGAGCCTGACCCGGATCTGCCTCGGATCGGGGGGGCTCGGGGGGGGTTCGGATTCCAGAAATACGAACCCGCTCACCCCTAATATATATTTATATATATATTGTGCAAAAAATGCTCTTATATTGCCCTAACTCTAAAATTTAAGTATTATTAAATCAGCTATAACATAAAATCGTATAAGAGCAGCACCTCCCAATGGACACACCGTTAGTATGATGCATATGCCATTACTGAGGTTTCCATGCAAACAGCTCCACTGTGGAAGTTTCAACTTGGGAAATTTTACGAAATTTGTGTTCAGGTGTGAACTTGAATATTATCATACTGTCCAACAAAGTGTGATATACCCCTGATGAAGTCCTTATAAGGACGAAACGCTTTGGGTCACATGGTTGGTTGAATTGTGTCTAATCCTTGGGGGTGAGCATTCACCATAAGGGATAATATCAGATGTAAACTGACTTCATATGTTTTTTAAAAAACATTCATGTACAAATACATTCTTTTAATTCTACTAATTTTGGCCTCGGCACCTTCTTTCTGGGTAATTTCTTGTGTGAGGGTGTGTTTTAGTACAACCCAAAGAGAGCAATAGTCCCTTGGAAAATTGATCTACTGGCATCCTTCTTCATATTGAGGAATCTTGGTGGTTATTTCACGAAAGGAATTTCGGGACAAAAAGGAAATCAAACTCCTATGGGACGACCATCTGAATCTTTTCCATTATAAGGAGGACTTTGTTTTATTCTAAAAAAGACTGATTGGTATTCTAAAAAAAAGAATTATTGTTCCTTACACTTGCCCATTTGGGTATTTGTGGGATGGTCCAATTTGCAACTAAATAATATCTTGGAGCGCCATTTCTATCTTTGTTTATATATATATATATTTAGATTTAGAATTGTGCCATTGTCCGCACTCTGGGCCATTCATAGGTATGGCGGTGCTCCTTAAAGATCCAAACAGGGAATCCACATATAAATAAATTTGTAAAGAAAGGGCACTTGCCAAGTAGTTATAGAAAAGATAAAAACCAAATGTTTATTTCAAACTCACAAAATTTCATAGTCATGGTCGACGTTTCAGTCCTCATAGAGACCATCATCAGGACAATAGCAAGTTGTACACACAGGTAAACTCATCACCACACACTGAGATGAATCAGTGTGTGGTGAGGAGCCTACCTGTGTGTACAACTTGCTATTGTCAACCATGACTATGAAATTTTGTGAGTTTGAGTAAAGATTGGATGTAGGCTTGCTCAAATCCTTCCGTCTTTTCATGTAATCCCAGACAGACTTGATGATGTTGAGATTAGGGCTCTGTGGGGGCAAAAGACTCCTTGTTCTTCTTTACACTGAAGACAGTTCTTAATGACATTGGCTGTATGTTTGGGGTTGTTGTCCTGCTGCAGAATAAATTTGGAGCCAATCAGACACCTCCCTGATGATATTGCATGATGGATAAGTACCTGCCTGTATTTCTCAGCATTGAGGACACCATTAATCCTGACCAAATCTCCAACTCCATTTGCTGAAATGCAACACCAAACTTGAAAGGCACCTCCACCATGCTTACTGTTGCCAGCAGACACTCATTATTGTACCGCTCTCCAGCCCTTCGGTGAACAAACTGCCTTCTGTTACAGCCAAATATTTCACATTTTGACTCATCAGTCCAGAGCGCCTGTTGCCATTTTTCGACACACCAGTTCCTATGTTTTCAGGCATAGTTGAGTTGCTTGGCCTTGTTTCCACATCAGAGGTATGGTTTTTTGGCTGCAATTCTTCCATGAAGATCACTTCTGGCCAGACTTCTCTGATCAGTAGATAGGTGTACCTGGGTCCTACTGGTTTCTGCCAGTTCTGAGCTAATGGCACTGCTGGACATCTTCCGATTTAGAAGGAAAGTAAGCATGATGTGTCTTTCATCTGATGCACAAGTTTTTTTGGCCGACCACTGCGTCTATGGTCCTCAACGTTGCCCGTTTCTTTGTGCTCGTTCAAAAGAGCTTGAATAGAATATCTTGAAACTCCAGTCTGCTTAAAAATCTTTGCCTGGGAGAGACCTTGCTGATCCAGTATAACTACCTTGTTTCTTGTTGCTGTGCTCAGTCTTGCCATGGTGTATGACCTGTGACATGAAACAGTCTTCCACAACCTCACCTTTGTAGCAGAGTTTGGCTGTTCCTCACTACACAGCTGTTTCTGTTTCAGTTATGAAAATGATGATCATTATCACCTGTTTGACTGGTTAATTATACACCTGACTATGGGACTGATTCAGAGATGTACGCTAAGCCGATGGTTATCGCACATCTCCGATGTTTGGTGGGCGGAGGACTGTGCCGACTACGAGGACTGCTCCGACTACGAGCCCGCTCGCAGTGTGCCCCGGCTTGGGAGGTGGAGTGGGGGGCGTTCCCTGGCAGTGTCGCCCCCGTTTTCCAGGAGGGACGAGGCTAGGGTCTGCATGGGTGCACGCAGACTTCCTGGCCTCGCAAGCTGCCAGGACCCGGCCAGGCTGCGAGAAGCTTTAGCTCCCGCAGCCTGGCCAATGGAACATCGACAACAATCGTGACCGATGATCGCAATTGTTTCGATGGTGACCGATGGTGACCCCAGGCTGCAACCTGCATCGCAACGCTGGCATCACGCAAATGCAGCAAGGAGATGTGTGACACCTCCTTCTGCATTAGCATTTTAAATGGACGGAATTGCACAAGCGGTTGTGCAATTCCGTCCATTACTGAATCAGGCCTTATAACCCTACAAAATCCCTGACTTTGTGCAAGTGTACCTAGAAGAATTGATGCTGATTTGAAGGCAAAGAGTGGGCACACCAAATATTGATTTGATTTAGATTTATCTTCTGTTCATTCACTTTGCATTTTGTTAATTGATAAAAATAATCTAATAACACTTCTATTTTTGAAAGCACTCTTACTTTGCAGTATTTTGTCCACACTTGCCTAAAACTTTTGCACAGTACCGTGTATATATATATACTTTTTTTTAAAGTAATCCTTATTACTGCATTTTGATAGTTGGGAGCCAAAGTTGCATACAGTAAGTAATAGCATTAGTCGATGACAAAGGGCCTGAGTCGTGCACAATGCAGATGATCACGTTTTGCTGAAGTGTTTTCATACACAGACCGTCAATGGTTCACATTGGAGACCATACTCAGCTGGAAAATCTGCTCCTACCACAGGGCTGGTGTAAGTTTTGATGGTGTGACTGATAGTGGAGTCTAAAGACAAATCAGGTGGTATTACAGAGTCTATGGACGCTCACAGTGGGGGTCTCAGTCCTTGCACATTCATACGCGTGGATGTACACCAGGAAAGAGATTAGTAGCGGCATTTGCATAAAGTCGCAGACGGGCAATCGCCAGAAGATGCAACCGCATCTGCTTCCACCTCCGAATCAACCCCAAAGGGTGTAGATACATAACACTGCATAAAATCTAAAAGCAAATATTCCTTATAAAGGGCAGCACAGACAGTGTAATGGTTAGCATTACTGCCTCACAGCACTGAGGTCGTGGGTTCGATTCCCACTACGGCCCTAACTGTGTGGAGTTTGTATATTCTCCCAGTGTTTGCGTGGGTTTCCTCCGGGTGCTCCGTTTTCCTCTCACATTCCAAAAATATACTGGTACAGTAGGTGGATTGGCCCTCAACAAAAATTAACCCTAGTGTGTGTGCATGTGGTAGGGAACATAGATTGTAAGCTCCACTGAGGCAGGGACTAATGTGAATGGCCAACTATTCTCTGTAAAGCACTGCGGAATATGTGTGCACTATATAAATAACTGGTAATAAATAAAATATAAGTGTGACTTAAATTTAACAAATTCTTGAAAAATATAAATACAAAGATATTTACAGTCTAATTACACTAGGTGGCTGTCTTGAGCTGTAATTCGAGCTGATATGTGTGATGAATGTAATGGGCCCCATAAATCAGAGATGGATTGCCGCGATGCTGCAACCCAGCATCACAGGATCGCAGAAATCCAACATGTTGGATTTCAGCGATTTGACGATCGCGATCAATAAATGATCGCAATTGTCAAATCATGGATATTTAACATGTCAAATGTCTGCGATCCGGAGACGGATCACAGAACATCGACGTTGGGCGATCGGAAATTTCCGATCGCAGCCCTGCATCGCAGCGATCAGTCGCAGATGTATGGGCACCTTAAATACATCACTTATAATTAGATCATAGCCTAGTGTACTATTTCATTTCATTCATTGATTACTAGCATTAGTTACAGTGAAACTTTTGTACCGAGCTATGACATGCTGCTTATGCTTTCATAACCAAGGCCCTCATTCAGAGCCGCACGTTAACAACAGTACGCTCGTTGCGTTCCGATGTTGACTAACCGCGCATGCGTCGGTGTTACACTGCGCATGTGCGTACGGCAGATTGCGAGCTTTTTTTCTCTCATTCCTAAAATAGCGTACAGGACGTGACATGTCAAATGTGATTGACAGAACAGGGCGTTTTTGGGTGTTGACGGGGGTGGAGATGAAAAAACGCAGGCGTGGCGAGGCGTTTTTGGGGCGTACATACATTAGCAGATGCGAACGTCAAATGTGTTCGGACCGTCTCATACGTCACTGGAACATCCGCTTTCCCTTCAAAATGCTCGCACAGCTTAGGGTCAGGATTACTCGACCACATTGGCGATGGCCTTCTCCTCCGTCCCGGGACTCAACGATGGTGCTGCGATTAATCGCGGCTGGTCAGTAAAGTAATTAGTGTTGGATTGAAAACCGGCTTGGTATGTGTTTGGAAAGCAGTTTATTGGGATAGCACAAAAGCGTACGCAGGTGGAAATCAGAGCTGCTAATGTCATGATTACACAATCAATTAGCGTACATTTTTGGTGTTTTATTTTGGCCACAATTTGTTGGTTATGGCCTATTGTAACAATAATGTCATCATGTTTTAATTAGCTCCCCTTTTTTTTGGTTTACTGTGGAATTTGCATCGCTATGTGATTTTTTAAACGTTCCTTAAAGAGGCCTTTTTTTTTTTTTAAGAGGGTCAGTTTTTGCCTTTAGGGCCAGGATTAAATGTAACCCATTTGTACAATAATGTCACAATACAATGTCAGTTTTTTGTTTTAAATTTATTGTTTAAACACAAACAAATTGGCCTAATATTTTGTTGCCTTTTTTTTGTGGCAAAGATATTTGTTAAAAAAAAAAAAAAAGCCATAACTGGTAACATAAACGTAAATACCAAAATTAAAAACATTTCACAAGAAAGGAGAGGGAAGTTTTGACCAGAAAGGAATATGAGCCAAGCACAGAAGGAGTGTGGGAAAAGTCGCCATTGCTGTCACCGTTTTCTCGCCCGTTTGGCTGGGTGAGGGTGGGCGCCAGACCGGGTCCGGGATGCCATCGGGCTGGCCTGTCCAGAGGCAGATGTTGTGGCCTCTGGACTAGGCACAGGGCTAGGCACATTTGGAGGATTGGCTGATGTTGTGCCAGAGGTGGAGGATCCGGATGTTCCGGCAGGAAGGGAGGTCGGCTCCACCATGTGCTGGCGAACGAGCTGCTCCAGGGCATCGGCGATGCGGATGTTGGCCCTGGTATTTTCCGCCAGGGCCTGAGCAATGGTCACGTTGGCCGCAGCATTTTGCTCCAGGGCCTCAGCCACCCGTATCAGACTGGCGTCCATCCTCTGCAGAATCTCCGTATGGAAATCCGATTTAAAATTGAGTTCTGTGAGGAGGCCCACTGCCTGCGAGGGGGCACGCCCTGGACTGGCTTCTGCAGGGTCCTCAGCCGGATGTACTGGTTCCTCCCCTGCAGAGCCAGCAGAAATTCTGCGGCCAAGGCTCCCCTCTGGAGCAGACTCATCCGCCTCTGTCTCTGTTAGGAAAAATGCGAAAAGACTCACATTAGAATCTACATATTGGCACAATAGCATTTCAGAGTTGGTGACATCACAAGACTTACCTTGGCCAACATGAGGAGCCGCAAAGTCTGGCATGTCCGTATCCATGTTGGACACGCCAAACACCTCCACAGCCTGCACACACCCCTGTGCCAGCTCTTCTAAGTCTGTCAACTCCAATGACACAGGGGTGGGACCCCCACCTGTCCCCCTTGCATGCCTAGCCCTGTCGGCAAGTTTTTGCTTGAGACGATATTTGAAGTCTGCCCATCTGTGGAATGAAATTGGAACCATTATCCTTTTTTTTACAATGGGGTTTGTTTATAGGATGGGAAAGTGTTTACTTACCGCCGTTTGACATCCCGGGCTAGACGGACATAAACACCCACCCTATTGACAGCAACGGCGACCTCCTCCCACATTCTCCACTTCTGGCTTTGGCTCATATTCCTGGCTGCCTGGGGCAGGATGTCAACGCACTTCTGGATCAAAACCTCCATCTCCTTGCTTGTGAAATGTGGCTGCCTTTTTTTTTTGGCAGCTTTGGCGGGTTGACTGGGGCCAGCAGTCTCTTCCATGTCATCCTCCTCACCTATTTGGGTAAATATGCAGATTTAGCCACTTCACAACTTGCACAATATTATGTTTTTAAAGAATCATTGAGACAAAATGCATGAAGGCCTTACCGCCGGAATTTTGGCCATTGTTTCCCTGGTCTGAAGCCATGTCTCTGCTTCCAGAATGAAATCAACCAGAAATTAAATGTGATTTCGTGACGTATTTATACATGCGTCCTTAGTTTGCGGCCGCATCATTGATTGTGCGTCCCTATGATTCATCCTTAATTTGTGCGGGAAAATAAACACTATTTATGGCTTGGTGTGTGTGGAGTCGAGGTTGCGTTGTTGGATTGTTGGCGGTTAAGTTGGTTGGATTTGGTTGTTTGTGGTTGGAGGATTTGGCGGTGTTTGTATTTTTTTTGGTTTGCTACAGTTGTTTTGGTTTTCCGTTCGCATTTTTTTGGTTTATTTTTTGCCATCGTTTCCTGATTTGGTAAGTTTTGTGCAGTCTAATTTGTGGCCAATTGGTGTCTACTTCTGGTTTTTTGTTTGATATTTTTTTTTTTACACTAATTTCATCTATTTTAGTTTGTTTTGGCTTTCGGACCCAAAGACCTTTTTGAGGGAAATCTTATATATTCGATTTTGGTAAGTCCATTATTTTTCTTGCATTTGCGAACTAATTAACGCATTTTTGACTGTTGGTGTAGTGACTTGCATTTGCGAACTAATTAACGCATTTTTGACTGTTGGTGTAGTGGCTTGCATTTGCGAACTAATTAACGCATTTTTGACTGTTGGTGTAGTGGCTTGCATTTGCGAACTAATTAACGCATTTTTGACTGTTGGTGTAGTGACTTGCATTTGCGAAATAATTAACGCATTTTTGACTGTTGGTGTAGTGACTTGCATTTGCGAAATAATTAACGCATTTTTGACTGTTGGTGTAGTGACCTGCATTTGCGAACTAATTAACGCATTTTTGACTGTTGGTGTAGTGACTTGCATTTGCGAACTAATTAACGCATTTTTGACTGTTGGTGTAGTGACTTGCATTTGCGAAATAATTAACGCATTTTTGACTGTTGGTGTAGTGACTTGCATTTGCGAACTAATTAACGCATTTTTGACTGTTGGTGTAGTGACTTGCATTTGCGAACTAATTAACGCATTTTTGACTGTTGGTGTAGTGACTTGCATTTGCGAACTAATTAACGCATTTTTGACTGTTGGTGTAGTGACTTGCATTTGCGAAATAATTAACGCATTTTTGACTGTTGGTGTAGTGACTTGCATTTGCGAACTAATTAACGCATTTTTGACTGTTGGTGTAGTGACTTGCATTTGCGAACTAATTAACGCATTTTTGACTGTTGGTGTAGTGACTTGCATTTGCGAAATAATTAACGCATTTTTGACTGTTGGTGTAGTGACTTGCATTTGCGAAATAATTAACGCATTTTTCGAGGCTTATTCATCATGTAAACCAGTTTTGCTTTTCCCTTTTCCATTTTTGGGGTCCATTTGACCCCTATTTGACGTATGGTGTGCAATGTCGTTTTCATCGATGGCCAAATGTGTGTTTCGCCTATTTTATGTGTTGGCTTGCACCAATTTGACAAAAATAAAATCACCCTCTAAATTTTTGATGTCTCATTTTTGGCTTTTTTACAGTTTATACGTATCATGACAATACCCCGGCATGTAAGCAGCTATGGATGGTATCATAAAGCTAAGTTGTTTTATGTTACTTTTGGGGTGGCTCAAAAGCCTTACATTGTAAACTTTGAATTTCAGGTAGATCTGGGGCGAATTGTTCTGGCCCTGCTCCCGGAAGACGACCAACCTCAAACTCGTCCCAGGCGTAGGCATCGTAGGCATGCAAGGCCCCAGATATTTCGAACACGTGTCACCCTTTTTGGAATGCCCGATGATGAGGTTTTAAGACGCTACCGTCTACCTCCCAAAATCATCATAGACACTCTCTCATTAATAGAAAGTGATCTTGAGCGGCAAATTGACAGTCCAACAGCAATACCACCACTGACGCAATTTATGGCGGTGTTACATTTCTGTGCCTCAGGATCGTTTCAAACAACGGTGGGAATAGTGGCGGGCATCTCCCAATCCTCCTTTTCCCGGATCCTGAGGGCAGTGATGGAGGCACTTTTCAAGCACCTCCATCATTTTATTAAAATGCCTTTGGATATGGGTGCCCTTAGTGTGGCCAAGGCCAATTTTTACCAAATAGCTGGCTTCCCACACATCATAGGGGTTGTGGATGGTACTCACATACCACTTCAGCCTCCAGCACGGCTGGAGGCAATATTTAGAAACCGTAAACACTATCACTCCCTGAATGTAATGGTGGTATGTGATGCCTCCCTCCAGATCCTGTCCCTGAATGCTAAATTACCAGGAAGTGCTCATGACTCCTTCGTCATCCGGCAATCAGGGATATGGCAGAAATTAACCAACCTACAAGCTGGTGATGCGTGGCTTCTGGGTAAGTGGAGACCTTTAGTACATAACAATGTTAAGCTTGATACACAGTGTTCCTGATGTTGTCTATTTTTTTTCACAGGAGACAGTGGATACCCTTGCATGTCCTGGCTGCTCACTCCTTATTTGGCTCCCACACCAGGGCCACAAAGTGCGTATAATTCCGCACTTACAGCCACCAGGCAAGTGGTGGAGCGCTGTATCGGCCTTTTAAAAGGCCGATTCAGATGCCTCCACCGCTCTGGTGGCGAGCTCATGTATGTGCCGAATATGGTGTCTAAAATTGTGGTCCTGTGTGGGATATTTCACAACATTGCCATAAGGAGTGGTGTCCCAATGCAGCCAGAGGATGCCTTACCTGAGGATGGCCCCCCCGAGGTTGGTCGGAGGTCAGTATGTGGGGGGGCCATACGCGATGATGTGGTGGCCAGATTTTTTAGGTAAGTTGTAACAAAACTACAGTGTTTATACCTAATGTGTTTGTGTTTGTTTGCGAACATCTAATTTTGTGTTTTTTTTCTCACCATCTTCTGTTTGTTCACATAATCTTTGGCACTCCAACGCTCACTACTTCCTGCTACCCTTACCAAACCTGGATCTGGTCCTTTTGGGCATATATTCTGGAACCCATATCGCAACGCCATGTTTGTGGAATCATGTTGGCATGGTCCTTCGTCAACCAGTTCTTGATTTTTTGTTTTTATTTAATTATTTCTTGGTATGTGTTGTATTTGAATTTATCACTGTGTTATTTTTTTGGGAGTGACCACTTTGTTTTCTCTGTTATGTTGTGAATAAATGTTTGGAGAGTGAAATGGTCTTCCTTTTTTGGGACGTTAACAGCAAGTGTAACCAGGTTAACACAAGTTACATTTGACTAAGGGGTAATCCAGTACTGACGCCAGTTGAGCTAAACTGAAATATGTTTTCAGCTTCCCAACCCACACCAAAAGGAAGCCTGGCCCAACCTTGGGATTTGTAAGATTGGCCTAAGCAGCTTGCGCACCAACTAGGAACCTGTAAAATGTAGAAATATGTAATTGACACTACACCCAAAAAGGGAAATGACATTGTTACTGTTATGTGTTTCTTGTGTCTGTTTGACATACAAAGACAAAACACAATCTAACTTTTAAAAAAGGGAAATCCTTGCAGGAACAGTCTACTTATGTCATGCTAAACTATCTTGGTTTTGGAATTAAAAAATGAGCCAGAACGTATATTTGTCTGAAAAAATTTATTTTGAAAAGTTAACAAAAATAAAAAAACTACTGGCGAAGGAGGCCAGACAGCCGGTCGAGGGCCACAAGAATGCCAATTACATGTTGGCGCATCTGGCCAACACAATCCGCCACCTCTTGCCGACGCCTCTGTTCCTCTGTGGGTGAGAAAAGTGTGTGGGTTAATACAACAATAGGGAATCCACATTAAAAAAACAAAAACACAACGAAATCACTCCTAAACCTAAAAAAAAAAAAAAAAAGGGGGTGCTGCCAAAAATACAAGGCCTATGTACAAATTCCCACAGGTGTGATATGTGTATGTTGAAATCACCAGGAAGAGGTAAAGGCAAACTGCAAAATCACCAAAAGTCAAGCCACAAAAACACGAAGAAAGGCACGACACATGATTACATACAAACAGTTTGTGCTTTAAAAAAAAACAAAATAAAAACATACCGGGAGCCAAAACGGGAGCTCCGGAAATGCCTCCATGATCCTCCTCGGAGGATCCGTCATTCCCCAAAGAATGGGGAGGAGTTATGATGGACTCCGGGGAGGGGGTAATTGGAAGAGGGGTGGGTGGAGGAGAGGGGGAAGTGGGACGGAGGGGAAGGAGGCCCGACATTTCTGGGAGAGGGTCTGGGAAGGATGGGGAGGAGTGGGGAATAGGGGAAAGATTTGGGGTGGAGTGTTGGCTGGGGGTTGGGGATAGTGGCCGGGAACGCCGTCTGGACGGACAGTGACGGCGGAGTCTTGGCTGTCCCCCTAAAATATGTCAAAGAAATTGCGGTTAGTTTATGGACAAATCCGGGGACCAAAACTAAAAAAAAAAAACAACCCAAAAAATAAGCCAAATAGGAGTAGAATGAATAAATCAGAAATAGAGGGAAAACATGCACACGCAGATATGAGTACAAATAATAAATAGGACAGACAGGAAAACATGCACACGCAGATATGAGTACAAATAATAAATAGGACAGACAGGAAAACATGCACACGCAGATATGAGTACAAATAATAAATAGGACAGACAGGAAAACATGCACACGCAGATATGAGTACAAATAATAAATAGGACAGACAGGAAAACATGCACACGCAGATATGAGTACAAATAATAAATAGGACAGACAGGAAAACATGCACACGCAGATATGAGTACAAATAATAAATAGGACAGACAGGAAAACATGCACACGCAGATATGAGTACAAATAATAAATAGGACAGACAGGAAAACATGCACACGCAGATATGAGTACAAATAATAAATAGGACAGACAGGAAAACATGCACACGCAGATATGAGTACAAATAATAAATAGGACAGACAGGAAAACATGCACACGCAGATATGAGTACAAATAATAAATAGGACAGACAGGAAAACATGCACACGCAGTTTGCCCCACAAACACAAACATTAAAACCACAATACATAACACTTACTTTCCGCGATCTGCATGCGAAAGCATGCCAGCAAGCGGGGCGTTCGCCGTTGCAGGTCGGACCACCTGCGCTCCAGCTGCCCGATGTTGCGGCGTGAGCCGAAGGACCGCAGGCGGGACCGTGCCTCCGCATACGCGGAGCGCTTCTGCCGGTTGGTGATGGGTTGAGGTTGGCTGGTGATCCGGCGATCCATGACCTCCGTAAGCACCAGCAGCTCGCGCCTGGTGAATGCGGAGGCTCTCATGATGGCAATGGTGTTTTTCTTAAAAATCATTTTTGATAAAGTGTGTAAAAATTTTCTGATTGGCTAATGTATTTTGGAAATTAACAGGAGCAATTTTATTGGTTAGTGTATGAGTCATGTGTTCGACAGGGCCACAAATCTCTGGAGAGTTATGATAGGCTTGATGCAGTGACATGCGTAAGCAAATTTAAATAAAGAAATGAACCCAGGGAAATATGCGGGGATCGACAGCAATAGAACAATTGTTTAATTGTGGTTCACATGTTTTTTGAACAATAAAAGCGAATGTTTCATCCGTACGTATTCTGCGGGTAAACACAAACACGGACAAGAGTAAAGTTTCTTGCATTGTGTTGAAAAAAAACAAACAATTAAGCTAATTGAGACATTGATTGGCATGATACGATTGATGGAGGTAGGCAGAATAAAGGAGCAGGTAATCGACATCTGACAAGGCCACTTCCTGTTTATACTTGTGCGTGCGTTCCTTTCAAGCCATTTCGGGGATGTACGCTCGCTATTTCGTACGCTCGTTAGTTAGAGGAGGGGTCGTCAGAGTTTAGGGAGGAATTTTAGATGCGAACGAAAATACGAGCGAGCCATTGAATTTAAATATTTTTGTACGTACGCCTAACGTACGTGCGCCCGCTTGCGATTGGGTCTGAATCAGGGCCCATGTCTCTTATATAACATACAAACAATATTTCTGCTAATCCATGTTTTCTGTAAAATAAATACTGTAGTTAATGATTACTGTGAGCACTCAACTCTAAAGGAGCATATTGAGATTCTGGTGTTAAATTAAATTCATGGTTGTACTTATACACAGTGTAGGCAGCCATTTTGTACTTTGATATTTATCAGAACCTATATCACATGATATAAAAAGAAGAAAAGAGGGGAGACCTGGCGCCAATAACCGTACTTTAATAAACCTGTTCTTCAGCAACTAACATTTAGGGAATACTCAAACCTTAATAGTAAGTGCACATAACAAGAACATGTAGCGCTATAAAGCAGGTAATTTAATTACATTTAAAATTAGTTAAAATTCCACAATACATTCACACTGGCTGCTAAATACAAACAAATATAGTTATTTTAGGACAGAGGTTCCCAAACGCGGTCCTCAAGGCTCCCCAACAGTTCAGGTTTTAGATATATCCATGGTTGAGCACAGGTGACCAGGGATGTGTGTGCGCGGGGCCAGCAAGCTTTACCTGTTCAGACGCTGTGGCGGGGTCCCTCTGGCGGGGGCACGGGCATCTGGAGGTCAGCGCTGCATACCTCAGGGTCACGCAGGCACAGAGTCCTGAATGCAGGTGTCAGTTTGGGTCACTTTAGGCAGTGCTGCAGCACAACATGGGTGTCGCCATCTTGGATTTCATCAGGTGACTCATTTCAGCCAATCCAGCCAGAGTATTTTCAGGAATCCTAGCATCCATGCACTTTCTTTGGTATTTAAGGGCTGCTGAGCAGTCCTTTCTTTGCCAGTGCAACGTTAATTCCAGTGCAAGCTGGGTACTAGTTCTCTGTGCTCCCTTGCAGTTACCTGTTTCTAGCTGTTATCCTCAGACCCTGCTCAATCCAGACTTCAGTCACCCTCATCAGACAGCAGTGCTACTCCAGGCTACCACCCCTAGGGGTACTTCTGCTGATATCCGAACAGTCTGTGCTTCTCCCCAGTCATCCGGTTACCAGTCGCCTGCACCCTGCGTACCTATCGAGTATACTTCCGTTTGGATCACCACCTGCCAGCGGGCCACTCATGAATAATACCCATCTGAAGCCTGCATCCTTCCAGTACCAGCAATCTGCCCTGAAGGACTCTCCTGGTTCCACTCCGGGTCCAAGTCCTCTTTCATCCATGACAGTACCTCAGTCAATTTGATTGAACCACCTGTCCTCAACCATGGATATCTCTAAAACCTGAACTGTTGGGGAGCCTTGAGGACCACGTTTGGGAACCTCTGTTTTAGGAAAACCACCAATAATTATTCAAATATAAACCTGTCATATATAATTGCAGCTGCCTTTCTAATCACTGTGTAATTAGTATTAAATGGTCCGATACAGTCTGAGTTTGTCTCAAGCAAGCATAATAAAAGTTAAGCATGTAGTTAGTAAATTAGTAGCATAAGAACTTGTTGAGCCACTTTCCAGAGTAGATGCAGAAGTTAATTAAGCAGTTATTACGTTAGTGACATAGGGCTCTATTTACTACAATCCGCATATTGAATGCGGATTGTAGTGTGATATTACCGAGTGAATTCGCATTGCGAATTCAGGCAATATCACAGGGATTTACTATAAATCCCTTGCAGGGACAGAGCTTGCGATAAAGCTCTGTCCCTGCGGATCCCATCCGCACTCTAGTCGCGGTATTTTCGGAAAAAATACTGCGACTAAGAGCCCGCGCATGCCGACCCACCGTCGCTGCTACCCCCCACCGATGCTAAGCCCCGCCCCTCATGATCGCGGACCCCCGCGACCCCCCCACTCCCTACATTACACTTACCTGCATCCCCCTGGCCTCCGGTGATCTTCTCCGGGCTTCCCGATCAGGTGATCTCCCATACTGCACTGGGACCCGATCACCTGATGACCGGGCAGCAGTGCACTGTGGGAGACCAGCTGACCGGAGAGGAGCCATCACCGGAGGCCCGATCACTGGTCCCTGGATTCAGCTAAGTAAAAAAAAAAAAATGTTTCAATTTTTTTTTTCTTTTTTTACAGCAATCAGCTTGCGGTCTGTTTAGACCACATAGCTGATTACTGGTACCGGCTCCCGCCTCTGCTCTCCCCGTTAGAGCAGAGTGGGAGCACGGTAACCGGGGGAAACCCTGGATAACGTCACCTTCAGGTGGCGTTATTATCAGAGGGCTTCCCCCAGTATTTTTTTACAATTTATTTTTAGTAACTCTGGTCGGATCACATTTCCCATTACAATTATGGGAAATGCGATCTGCTTTACTAAAAATTAGTGATACCTAGGGGTTGGAGTAGAATTTTACTAATTCTACTCCAATTGCCCTGTAATAACATGAGGCATTGTATTCTGGATGGGACTAATCCCACCACTCTTCATATTCATGCAGGTGTTAGTTACACTGGTATGCATGAAGAAAATCACAAAGGACAGCTCTTTCGGTAAGATGTAAATGAGGGACTTCTGGGTCTGGTGTCACTCTGCACATGCACTGTGGGGGGGTGCTGGGAGGAATCCAATTGGATTGGTAATTTAAATAAAGCCATTTTAAAACCTTGCATAAGTATGGGTATGAGGAATATTATGACCCCTGAAATATTCAATTAATATATAAATTGGTTTATCTTGAAGGAGTTTTCAGCAGGTGAGGACAAAATGAATTCACATGGATGGGCCATAACTTGGCTGCACATGACATTATGAGTAATCCCAGGATGACTCCCAATGAATCTGAGTTATTTTAGGTACAGGACATTTTCATGTGCCAGTCTCATGTATTTCTTGATGATGTGAGATGAGTAGTTATAATCTACTAGTGACTAAAATGAATTGAACCATATGACTAGTATTTTGTTCAATGTATTGTGAATGGCTATCCCAATGCCACTGATGTTAGATTCAAGCACCTGGTATATTCCTGCTGGTTATATCAGGTATGGCTTGCTCAAATGTTGTCTTCTTCTGATAATCCCAAATAAAATAAAACAAGGTATGCACTGGAAAGGCTGGGAGAGTGCCATGGTGAAAGCAAGACCGAACACTGGCAACCATAGGCGGGACCTGGAGATTGCGGCCAGGGGCGTATCTATAATGTGTGCAGGGTGTGAGGGGCACATGGGCCTCTGGGTCCAGGGGGCACCGCACCGCACACCCTGCACCCATATTATTTAAAACTCACCTGTCCGAGGTCCTGCGTCTGGTGTCAGTGCTGCACAGAACACCGTAAAATGGCCGCCGAGGCCATTTTTCCGGCCTTCTGCGCATGCGTAGTAGACCCTGGGCACACCCTAATGCCCAGAGTTTACTGCTTCTGCTGTGGCCGGCCAGCCGTGTCTGTCGGCTGCCAGCCACCGGTGAGAGAGGAGGGGGCCCTGCACAGGGAATGCACATGGGCCTCCTCTTCTCTTAAAACGCCTCTGATTGCAGAGGTGACCAATCAAAGGCAACGATTAACCACAAAGTAATATGCATCATCTATTGAGGCGTTCATATAGTTTATAGTTGTTAATCCCAGAAATGAATGGGAAATTTTGCATTTCACATTCGCCGATGGGGGGGAGGGGCTTACTTTGAGACTACACACAGTCCCCTTACAAACATGCTTCTGGTTTGTCTACACCATTTTTTAAGTGAAAAAAAGAATTTAAAAAAGGGTTATTAAATCCAGATCCTGCTACCCTTCTATATGGTGCTGATCCCCCGATAGTGATACAAACAAAGAGAAGGGAAGGGAGCGCACACAAGATAAATAATAATTTAATAACAAAAATAATATATGATACAAATTGTAAATAAAACATAAATAAATGACTGAGCAGAAGAACATATGCGCATATTAACGCTTAAAAAAGTTTATTTCTTCTGATGAAACGGCCATTCACCAGTGGCCAAGAAATGCGCTAGTAACTTGCGCTGATCAGCGGTTTGCTGAAGGACATTTGCTTCTATATGCAGTTGCTTTCTTAGTCCCTGCTTCGGTGCTCTCATCGGCTAGCAACCTGTCATACAGACTGCACGGTAAGGTGCCTCACAGGCAGCTTTTTCCTTGCATAACTGAATCTGCCCCTTAGAGTTTTGCTTCTGCCCACCTGCCATGTTCTGCCTGAGTTGTATTCACCTGCTTGCTAAATGCAGCTTACACTACGTCTGAAACAGGGCAGACTGATCTCCCTGCGTTCTATACAAACCTTGTGTTAGCTAAATATACTGGATCGACCATAAATGGAAAAAAAAATGTACAGTGTAGCCAGCATTACCTGTTAAGTGTTCAAAATCAAAGCTCTGTAGACTACTCCACAGGGATCAATAATCCCTAGTTTATATGTAGTGTTAACTGCTTTCAGCATGTGGCTTGAGGCTGATCAGACCACAGAGGCAGAAGTAGCACCATGGGTACAAAGCCTAAAATTAATCAGCAAGAAGAGCTTTAAAACACATCAATTGTTCCTGAAATAAGTAGCTGCAGTATATTGCCCCTTTATGTTAGATAAATGCAATTTGAGGACAACCTTATTAGTAAATTGCTGATAGCAGTAGACAGAGCGACATATTATAACTGTCTACTGATGCCATGCTGTTAAATTTCCATACAATTCTACTGTGTGCTCGATTAATTTATCTATATTCTGTAAAAGTCAACTTTTGAAGCCATGTAAACAGCACCATTAAGAAAGCAGAAATGTTGCCTGACACAAAATTGAGCCCTTGGGTTTGTTAAGCAGGATATCTTGCCTGCAGTTCCGTCTCCTTACTCTCATTAAACAATGAAATATTGGTCAATCTGTAGAAAATATTACAGTGTACAGTACAGTAACACCTAACTCACAAAGTGAACTTTGTTAACCACCTTCTACAGATACTGCGTAGGAATCTTACCCTGTTAATTCAGGGAACAAATAATTTTTTATCTATTTTATTTTTTTTAATTGAAAAGACAGGATTCTAAAGCCCGGATAAAATACCAGTTTGCGCTTGAAAAAGTCTCTGTCACCACATAATTTTATTTAACAAAAAAATAGCTCTTACGAACTTAGAGATTTATGTATACTGGTCCATTAATAATAAAGTAAGTCTTTAAGGATTGGAACTTTGTAACTTTTTTCATTGTACCGCCTGTGGGGGGAGATTTGTCAAATTTTGGAGAGAGATCAAAATGGAAAGCAATAAAGTATTCACCAACCCTCTTGTAACTATAAATTTTGAGGATGTGCCAGAAAAATGACAATTCGAAGCTGCTTGTTTGGTACTTTATCTCTCTTCATGATTTGCTAAATGTCGTCCATAGTCAGCTAAAGCCAGGGGCGCATCTATAATGGGTGCAGAGTGTGCGGTGTACATGGGCCCCTGGGTCCAGGGGGGGCCCACACCGCCTACCTGCACCCATATTTACTAATACTTACCGCTCCGAAGTCCCACGTCGTGTGTCTGAGACCTGTACAAAACGCCTGGAAAATGGCCGCTGCGGCTATTTTCCCAGCGTTTTGCACATGAGCAGTGGGGAAGTCGCCGGGAAAATGGCGCAGCCGCAGTAGACTCTGGGCACAGACTAGTGCCCAGAGTCTACTGCAGTGGTCAGTTCGCTGCCGGCCGCCTGGGAGAGAGCAGGGGGCTCTCGTGTGTTCCGTATCAGTAAAGTGTAGATAATTAATCTAGGCTGTAGGTTCATTTAAGAACCACAACCACAATCCTGAAATGCAGGATGTGACCAATTTCTTCTACCTGAACAGGTCACATCTAATGGATTTGATACCATAGGGAAAGTTCTTCTTGTAAAGAGGGATTGATGCGAGACTGCTTCTGATTGTCTGGCCGATAATATGCAGGTGGGCTTACCGACACTATCTCATTTCACATCATGAGTTTCCCAGCAGCAGTCTGTGTCATTTCCAATGTTTTTTTTCCCAACAAAATATGATGGTCAAAGCTTAAGAAGATTGTAGGTAACTAATTATCAATGCTTCTACAAGACAGAAAATATTAAGGGGTTAATATGGTTAAGAAATAATACTGCAGACAAAATAAGTATATTTTACTACAGCTTGGGGGCACTATTACTGATTACTGAGTATATGGGGCACCATTAAAGCTTATTAACTAGACGAGGGCATTATTATGAATTAAAAATAGGAGGACACTAGTGATAATTCCTAAGATACAGAGGCGCTATATTTTATCTCCCGGTCCCCACTGTAAAACAAAAATGTTATGCCGGTTTTGCAGTGGTTTTACTTTTGATATACTGTATTCGATGGTTTTAAAACTGCCAAAATAAATAGCTAAAATAATATGTTTGAATAATGCTCCTTGTTACTGTGCATTACCCCCTTAATACAACTGCGGACTACGGGCGTGATTCAGACCCGGTCGCAAGGATGCTTTCGCACGCAGCCTGTCGATGTTTGCATTCTACACATGCTTATGCATCGCAGTGTGCGTGCGCAAACCGGCTGCTGCAACTGGGAATTGACGGCAGCGAGCACGCAGAGGCCTCATAGAGTGATTGACAGGAAGTGACCATTTGAAGGTGGTAACGGGGGGTGGTCAGAGAAACGCAGGCGTGCCTGGGCATCTAGACGCTGTTTCAGGGGCATGCATAATTAGGCCCCAGTGATGGCATACGCACCCTAACGTCTAGTTACACACACAAACATTGGCAATGTCTGCGGTAGGGTCAGGTCCACCACAACTTGTGCGTGTGGGTCCGATGGTTCTTGATGTTTCCAATGTTTCGCTGTCTTGCAAGAACGTAAGTGAAGGGAAGGAGGCGGCATTATGTAGTGTTGGGTGTCTACTTATTGTGCTGTGGTTACATTGCGTATGCGGTCATTAGCATATTTGCGCCTCGACAGGCTGCTTGCGAACACAGCATTGCAATCCAACCTGAATCAGGCGCTAAGTGCTTCCATGATGATTACTCTCACGCTGGAGGGGAGAAATGTAACAGAATGGGATTTTGGCAAATCCCCAGCGATGTTGGCTTCCAGACCACCGGATTTAATACACCATAGTTTGAGGTTTTCAAATACAAGTTACTGTCAATATGCAGAGATTCCTGGGACTATAAATAGCTCACGACACTGACTGCATATTGATTAATAGATGTGCAGCCAATCAGGAACAGTCACTCATTAGTTAGAATTCAGTAAGTGGGCTAATCAAAATTGAACTCGTGTGTCAGGATGTTCAGGCTATATATTAAGCAGCCCTTGTTTTTTGTTCTAGTTTTTTTTTTTTTAATGCCGAAGGACAACTTTAGATCAAGAGAAGAACAAAAGCCTAGGAATAAGCCACTATACTGCAGAGAAAGGGGACTATTATTAAATATTTCATACATCATAAAAAATACAAATATTTTCTATAAAGAAAGATGGGAAAATTGTATTGCTTACAGTAGTCACCAAAGGAGCAATAATAATTATACAAAAAGTGGCACAATATTTAAGGGCAGAGTAGATGGACTAAGTGGTTCTGATCTGCCGTCAAATTCTATGTTTCTCTATTATTATTCAGTCAACAAAGTGGACATGATATGAATAATAACTATTTACACAATTGGGGTACTACATATTTGTTTATTTATTTATTTATTTATGAAGTGTGCGTGAACTTTATATATGTTTTTTTTGTAGTGGACACAAATATTATTTTTTTTTATATATATATTTTCCCCAATATATATTTATTATATTTAGAACATAATATAATCACAGAACAAGTAGTTCGGTGAACATAGTAAATACACTCATAAAAAGAGCACAATACAGGTCACCAGAAACCGTACAACAGAATAACCTCATATACATACAAAAATATATGGATATAGCCGTACAATAAAAATAATAACTCGGCAAAATATAAGAATCCAAACATAGAACATTAGACAACACAAATGAGGGGAAGGAGGGAGAGGAAAAAGCAGGGGGGGAGGGGAATATAGCAACAGTTACCAAATATAGTAAAAATACTAGCAATATACAACTTATTTGAAAAAATAGAAACCAAAAACACTATCCAAATAGTAGAGTATATATAGGCCAGTATGCGCGGGGGTGTCCCATAATTATTTGCACAGCGTTTAAAAGGTCGCAGAGGACTTAAAGTCTAGGCATGGGCCCCAAACAGCACAAAATTCTTCATTTCTTTCCACCCCCAATAGGAGATCATCCATGGCCATATACAGATCTAATCTATCAAACCATTCGTGGATGGTAAGTGGGGAAACAGATCTCCAGTGAACAGGGATCACCACCTTGGCGGCACTATTAAGATGCTTAAGTAGAGACTTTTTATAAGCCGCTATAGAACCTGGAACTAGGTTCAATAACCAAAAGGAGGGATCAGTAGGTGTATCTCCGCCTAAAAGTATATCACATAGGGTCTATTTATTAACATTATTTTTACTAAAATAAAGTGAAAAAGGGTGTTTTCACACCCTTTACACATTATTTTAGTATCACCTATAGTTATTACAGGGCAAATGGAGTAGAATTCGTAAAATCAGGTGATCGGGTCCCAGTGCAGTATGGGATATCAGCTGACCGGAGGCATGGAAGACATCACCGGAGCACCGATGACTGCAGATAAGTGCTATTAAGGAAGGGGGGGTCGCAGGTGGGGCCACAATCGTGGGGTGTGTGGCTTAACGACGGGGGCAGGGCTTAGCGCCGAGGGGGTATCAGCGGCGGCAGATCGGTGCATGCGCGGGCACTTTGTCACGGTATTCTTTGCAAAAATACCGTGACTAGTGTGCGGAGGGGATTCGCAGGGACAGAGCTTTATCGCAAGCCCTGTCCCTGCAAGGGATTTGTAGTAAATCCCTGTGATATTGCTCGAATTCGCAATGCGAATTCAGCCGATAATATCACACTACAATCTGCATTACAAATGTAGTAAATAGAGCCCATGGGGAGAAAACTTTCTTCCAAAAGGGTATTATAATTGAGCAGTCCACCATATATGTAGTGGAGAGCGTATCTCTTGACTACATCGCCAACAGTTGTTAGAACATTTTTGCCAGGGTTAGGGGGTAGCGATACCAATGGGACAGGACCTTGAATTGAGTTTCTATTACAGAGTAACTGACAGAACATGAGAAGGTAGTGACAAAAACCTTCTGCCAGTCCTTCGGATTTACACGTACACTGCTTGGAATAGGGATAGGAGGTTGAGCATGGTCAGACCATGTCATTGAGCCTATGGAAGTATGTCTAGGTAAAAGGAGGAACCTATGGGACAAGAAAAAGTAGTCTAGTCTTGAATAAATGTTATGGGGAGTAGAGTAAAAAGTGTAGTCCCTAACATCTGGATTCTGGAGCCTCCATGTGTCAACCAGCTGGTGTTTATGTAGGGTGCACCTTACCTTACAATGAAATTTAGTGGAACGTCTGGCAGAAACACTAGGGACATCGAGTTCCGGCTGTACAGTCCAATTCATATCTCCTCCCCCCACAAGAATACCTTACGCCAAAGAATCCACCTTATCCAACATCCTGTTAGTGAAAGCTGGTTGGTTCTGGTTAGGGACATAGAGATTATCAAATGTATATGATTGACCATATAATTTGCATTTGATTAAAAGAGCCCTACCCTCATCTAGAATAAATCTTTCCATATCTTGGGACGGGAGCCGCCTGGAAACAAAATGGCAACCCCTAATGTTTTACTTTTACTATTATTGCTAAAGAAGGACAAGGGAAAGTTACGGTCCTTAAGTAGGGGAGCAGCACCTCGTTTAAAGTGTGTTTCCTGTATAAAGGCTACATCTGATCTCGCAGCATATAAATCTCAGAGAGCTCTACAACGTTTCTCAGATGTATTTAAACCTTTAGCATTAATGGATACTACCTGAATAGTCGTTGCTCATTTATCAACTGCCATCATGTGTCGAACAGCGTTAGTATGGGATAAGGGAAAGGGAGAGCAACAAGAGGGAAGGAAGGGGGGAGGGGAATTGAAAAGACAAGATACATACATAATATAACAAACAAATAAAAAAAAGTGCGAAAAAACAGAATCCGCTCCCTGGGGGTATGGACACGGTAACCACATCCAAGACCAAGGAAAAACATAGGCGGATCAGGGGGTCACTGGGGATCAGTGACAACGACAACCATCAAAATCAACAGGACATTATATGAAAAAACACCTCCTAAATAAAAGAGAAAAAAGAACCATATATAGAAATAAGAAAGCTTGTGCTGGGAGATTAATAAGAAAAATCTATAATTTCTGGCCTTGGGAAAAAAGCAAATACCTGAGATTATGGTACTACGGGACAGCTGACTAACAAAATTTCTTCGTATCAAGAACAATATGGGTAGAGGACAAAGAACATAATAAGACTCCATCAGAGCGGTGCAGGGTTCGGAGTATCTCATTGGCTCTTGGGGGATTTCATTCCTCTATCAACCAACTGCCAAGTATTCTCACCCGTGGAGAGATTCGGAGGTATAGAGTCTAGAAGATGATTCTGCCAGTCAGGTAAGGCTATCGATGGAATACCCAGGTCAGAGCAAAAAATAGGTAAGTCATTTAGTTCCTTGAGGATGGATGTTTTGCCGTTGTGGGTGACCTTTAAACTAAATGGGAAGCCCCATCTATATTTGATGCCTAATTTCCTTAACTCCACCGTAAGAGGCTGTAAGGCTTTGCGGTTTTGGAGAGTGGTCCAAGATAGGTCCTGGAAGATTTGTATCCGCTGGCCATCAATATCAATTCCATCCAGACATCGTACCTTGCGAAGGATATCTTCTTTCTGAGCATAATAATGCAGGCAGCAAATAACATCCCTAGGATGGTCTGTAGGAGAACCTCTTGGCCGGAGAGCACGGTGTGCTCTGTCAAACATGATGGAGGAGTTTGAGTCTTGTTCGAGGACCTCATTAAAGATTCTAGTGAGGAAGTCTATGAGACCCTGTGAAGGGATGTCTTCAGAGATACCTCAAAGCCACAGGTTATTTCTCCTCCCTCTATTATCCAGGTCTTCCAAATGGCTTTGTAGTTGTTTAAATTCAGTCGCCTGCTGAATCACAGCTTCACGGAGAGCATTATGAGAAATCACTGAGGTGTCTGAGAATTCTTTCAGGGAAGATAACCGAGTGCCTAATAAATGGGATATATCAGTTTTGATGGTTGATGGTATTACGTTCCGTGCGTATAGTGTCCCGGAGACTGTGGCCCTGATTCAGAGCCGGACGCTCTTTGTGAGCACTCGCTCTGAATCTGGGCGGCCTGGTTTTTTTTTCAATCCGGCCTCCTGGCCGCTCGCTAAGCTATGGGTGACCACCCACAGCTTTTGCAAGCGGCCAGTTGATGGTCGTGATGGTCGCGACCATCGGGCTTGTGACGAGACCCTTGTGGTAGGGTCTCTTTCCCGCAAGCCCCAGTGAGCTTCCTGCTTTAATAGAGCAGGAAGCTCAACTACTGACATCACGAGTAATGTCAGTAGGGCCGCCCTCAAATGAAAGGCGTTCCTTCGTGAATGCCTCCGTTTGGCCAGCCACCTCCCCTCCCCGCCTACAAAACGGGGCGAGCTGTGGATCAACATCGACAGCCGCCCTGTTTTGTTACGAGCCCCAGAGCAAGTGATTTCTTGCTCGCTCTGGGGCTCGCACACGCGATGTGCGCACACGGCGCGTGCGCACTTCCTGGCCATCGATCCGCTTGCGAGCGCATAGCACTTGCGAGCGGGTCTGAATCAGGCCCTGTGTTCTAACTGCTCAAAGTCTTGTTTAGTAGGCATAGATTTCAACAGCTGTAAGACTTGGCCTATATCGCCAGCCTCCATGGCTGAGTCCAGGGAAGCACTGTCCTCCATTTGAGAGGGCTCATCAGAGGACGGTGAATGCTGAGAAGAGTCTGGCATGGGACTGGAACCAGATGGAGTAGGATTTGAAGGTTGGAAGAACTGTCGCATACCAGGACGGATCGGAGTCTCTCTTGGAATCACGTTTTTTATCTCTCCCCATGAAAGAGCTGGAAAGGTAGACCAGAAGGTCGAGAAATTATATACTTTAGGATAAATCTCGATATAAGGTGGTGTGTATCAAAAGTAAGGCTGTCATTGGTCACGTCTCCCCATTGCGGTGACTAAGTCGACGTCATGTCAGCAGCTAGCCTGGTCAGTGGGCACAAGATATTACCCAGGAGGGAGGCATCTCATCTCCCTTTTCAGGAGCAGCAGAGCAGGTAATGTAGGTCAGATAGGATCAGTGTAAGGGGTTGTAGTGGAGAAAGCCAGCAGGGGGAGAGGAGGTAGTGTTACAGACACTAGTGTGTTGGTGCCTGCAAGATGTAGTCTCCTCTTGAAATATCCCCCAGTACCAGCACCTGAGGTTGGAATCTTCCACAGTAGAGGATGAGTGTAGAGAGGGACAATCTTAGGTCGCCTGATGCCGCAACAGCAGCGGGGAGTCAGAAGACAAGATGGCGTCCAACAACAGAGGAAGACAACGCAGGCCCCGTCTGCAGCTGAAATTCGTCCCCTGCAGTGAGGTAGGAGTCGTTGGGGACATATAGAGGGTTGCCACAAGAGGATGGCTCCGGGGAAGGGTAGTCCCGAGTGTCCGAGTACTGGAACGAGCTCACTGGCACACGCTGGGTACGGAGCTCCACTTGAGCCCGTGGCTTCCGCCTCCTTAGTAGGCCGCAGCGTCAGGGGCCGCCGATCGTAGCAGAGCGGAGCTGACAAGGCACCGCTCTGTAGGCACAAGTCTGGGGATCCCACGGGGAGCACCAACTGGGGGAAAAAAACACTGGGGAGCCACTCCGGAGTCACTTACAGTGGGAGCTCCGGGGAGATACAACTTCTCCAGATGCTGGCCAGACCACGCCCTCTATTTTTTTTTATCCTATTACAGGACAGAAGTATCAGGAAAGGGCAAATGCTACAGTACTTACTGTAGCATGGACCCTGGCTCCTGTCCTATAGGTCCAGGACCAATACATTACTAATGCTGGCCATACACGCTACAATTATTGGGACGATCCGCCTGATATCGGCGGATCGCCGCGATAATTGTAGCGTGTGGGGGGGTGACCGAGGGTTAAATATTGCTCGGTCGGGCATGCTGGATTGTCCAGCATGCCTGTCCGATGCGATATTTACCCGGTAAACTGTCGGCCGCATCGGGCAGTGTATGCCCAGCGCGGCCGACAGACAGACATTTCCTGCGGAAGGAACAGGGAAATGTCTCCGCCCCCCGGCGCGGAGCGCGGATGTCGGGCTATACACTGTGAGATTTCTCTCACAGTGTATGCCGGGGACTTCTGCGGCTGGCAGGCTGCCAGATAAAATGTCTGTCGGTCTGACAGACATTTTATCTGGTAGTGTATGCCCAGCATAAGTAACAAAGGCCCTCATTCAGACCCACTCGCAAGCGGGCGCACGTACGTTAGGCGTACGTACAAAAATATTTAAATTCAATGACTCGCTCGTATTTTCGTTCGCATCTAAAATTCCTCCCTAAACTCAGGCGACCCCTCCTCTAACTAACGAGCGTGCGAAATAGCGAGCGTACATCCCCGAAATGGCTTGAAGGGAACGCACGCACAAGTGAAACCGGAAGTGGCCTTGTCAGATGTCGATTACCTGCTCCTTTATTCTGCCTACCTCCCTCAATCGTATCATGCCAATCAATGTATCAATTAGCTTAATTGTTTTTTTTTTTTCAACACAATGCAAGAAACTTTACTCTTGTCCGTGTTTGTGTTTACCCGCAGAATACGTACGGATGGAACATTCGCTTTTATTGTTCAAAAAACATGTGAACCACAATTAAACAATTGTTCTATTGCTGTGGATCCCCGCATATTTTCCGGGGTTCATTTCTTTATTTAAATTTGCAAACGCATGTCACTGCATCAAGCCTATCATAACTCTCCAGAGATTTCTGGCCCTGTTGAACACATGACTCATACACTAACCAATAAAATTGCTCCTGTTAATTTCCAAAATACATTAGCCAATCAGAAATTTTGGCCACACTTTATCAAAAATGTTTTGTATGAAAAACTCCATTGCCATCATGAGAGCCTCCGCATTCACCAGGCGCGAGCTGCTGGTGCTTACGGAGGTGATGGATAGGCGGATCACCAGCCAGCCTCCACCCATCACCAACCGGCAGAAGCGCTCCGCGTATGCGGAGGCACGGTCCCGCCTGCGGTCGTTGGGTTCACGCCGCAACATCGGGCAGCTTGAGCGCAGGTGGTCAGACCTGCAACGGCGAACGCCCCGCTTGCTGGCATGCTTTCGCATGCAGATCGTTGAAAGTAAGTGTTATGTATTGTGGTTTTCATGTTTGTGTTTGTGGGGCAAACTGCGTGTGCATGTTTTCCTGTCTGTCCTATTAATTATTTGTCCTCATATCTGCGTGTGCATGTTTTCCTGTCTGTCCTATTAATTATTTGTCCTCATATCTGCGTGTGCATGTTTTCCTGTCTGTCCTATTAATTATTTGTCCTCATATCTGCGTGTGCATGTTTTCCTGTCTGTCCTATTAATTATTTGTCCTCATATCTGCGTGTGCATGTTTTCCTGTCTGTCCTATTAATTATTTGTCCTCATATCTGCGTGTGCATGTTTTCCTGTCTGTCCTATTAATTATTTGTCCTCATATCTGCGTGTGCATGTTTTCCTGTCTGTCCTATTAATTATTTGTCCTCATATCTGCGTGTGCATGTTTTCCTGTCTGTCCTATTAATTATTTGTCCTCATATCTGCGTGTGCATGTTTTCCTGTCTGTCCTATTAATTATTTGTCCTCATATCTGCGTGTGCATGTTTTCCTGTCTGTCCTATTAATTATTTGTCCTCATATCTGCGTGTGCATGTTTTCCTGTCTGTCCTATTAATTATTTGTCCTCATATCTGCGTGTGCATGTTTTCCTGTCTGTCCTATTAATTATTTGTCCTCATATCTGCGTGTGCATGTTTTCCTGTCTGTCCTATTAATTATTTGTCCTCATATCTGCGTGTGCATGTTTTCCTGTCTGTCCTATTAATTATTTGTCCTCATATCAGCGTGTGCTTGTTTTCCCTCTATTTCTGTTTTTTTCATTCTACTCCTTTTTGCATGTTTTTTGTTGCTGTTTTTTTTTTTTTAATTTGGGCCCCGGATTTGCCCAGAAACTAACCTCAATTTGTTTGACATATTTTAGGAGGACAGCCAAGACTACGCCGTCACCGTCCGGCCAGACGGCGTTCCCGGCCACTATCCCCAACCCCCAGCCAACACTCCACCCCAAATATTTCCCCTATACCCCACTCCTCCCCAGCCTTCCCAGACCCTCTCCCGGAACTGTCGGGCCTCCTTCCCCTCCGTCCCACTTCCCCCTCTCCTCCACCCACCCCTCTTCCAATTACCCCCTCCCCGGAGTCCATCATTACCCCTCCCCGTTCTTTGGGGAATGAAGGCTCCTCCGAGGAGGAACATGGAGGGACTTCCGGAGCTCCCGTTTTGGCTCCCGGTATGTTTTTATTTCTCATTTTTTTTAACCACAAACTGTTTGTATGTAATCATGTGTCATGCCTTTATTCGTGCTTGTTTGGTTTACTTTTGGTGATTTAGCAGTTTGCCTTTACCTCTTCCTGCTGATTTAAACATACACATATCACACCTGTGTGAATTTGTACATAGGCCTTGTATTTTTGCCAGCACCCCCTTTTTGTTTTGGTTTTTCTTTTTTCGGTTTAGGAGTGATTTCGTTGTGTTTTTGTTTTTTTAATGTGGATTCCCTATTGTTTTATTAATCCACACACTTTTCTCACCCACAGAGGAACAGAGGCGTCGTCAAGAGGTGGAGGATTGTGTTGGCCAGATGCGCCAACATGTAATTGGCCTTCTTGTGGCCCTTGACCGGCTGTCTGGCATCCTTCGCCAGTAGTTTTTTTTGTTTATTTTCGTTTTGTAAATAAATTTTGTAGTTCTAATATACGTTCTGGCTCATTCTTTTTTTCTAAAACACAAATAGTTTTCCCTGACATAAGTAGACTGTTCCTGCAAGGATTTCCCTTTTTTAAAAGTTAGATTGTATTTTGTATTTGTATGTTAAACAGCCACAAGAAACACATAACAGTAACAATGTCATTTCCCTTTTTGGGTGTAGTGTCAATTAGATATTTCGCCATTTTACAGGTTCCTAGTTGGTGTGCAAGCTGCTTAGGCCAATCTTCAAAATCCAAAGGTTTGGACAGGCTTCCTTTTGGTGTGGGTTGGGAACCTGCAAACATATTTCAGTTTACATCAACTGGTGTCAGTACTGGATTACCCCTTAGTCAATTGTAAGGTGTGTTAACCTGGTTCCACTTGCTGTTAACGTCCAAAAAAAGGAAGACCATTTCACTCTCCAAACATTTATTCACAACATAAATGAGAAATCAAAGTGGTCAGTCCCAAAACAAAAAAACAGTGATAATCTCAAATACAACACATACAAATAAAATATTTAATTAAAAAAAACAATCAAGAACTGGTTGACGAAGGACCATGCCAACATGATTCCACAAACATGGCGTTGCGATATGGGTTCCAGAATATATGGACAAAATCACCAGATCCAGGTTTGGTAAGGGTAGCAGGAAGTAGTGAGCGTTGGAGTGGCAAAGATTATGTGAACAAACAGAAGATGGTGAAAAAATAAAAAAAAATTAGATGTTCGCAAACAAACACAAACACATTAGGTATAAACACTGTAGTTTGGGTCAAACTTACCTAAAAAATCTGGCCACCACATCATCGCGTATGGCCCCCCCACATACTGACCTCCGACCAACCTCGGGGGGGCCATCCTCAGGTAAGGCATCCTCTGGCTGCATTGGGACACCACTCCTTATGGCGATGTTGTGAAATATCCCACACAGGACCACAATTTTCGACAACATATCCGGCAAATACATGAGCTCGCCACCAGAGCGGTGGAGGCATCTGAATCGGCCTTTTAAAAGGCCGATACAGCGCTCCACCACTTGCCTGGTGGCTGTAAGTGCGGAATTATACTCACTTTGTGGGCCTGGTGTGGGAGCCAAATAAGGAGTGAGCAGCCAGGACATGCAAGGGTATCCACTGTCTCCTGTGAAAAATAAGAGACAACATCAGGAACACTGTGTATCAAGCTTAACATTGTTATGTACTAAGGTCTCCACTTACCCAGAAGCCACGCATCACCAGCTTGTAGGTTGGTTAATTTCTGCCATATCCCTGATTGCCGGATGACGAAGGAGTCATGTGCACTTCCTGGTAACTTAGCATTCAGGGACAGGATCTGGAGGGAGGCATCACATACCACCATTACATTCAGGGAGTGATAGTGTTTCCTGTTTCGAAATATTGCCTCCAGCCGTGCTGGAGGCTGAAGTGGTATGTGAGTACCATCCACAACCCCTATGATGTGTGGGAAGCCAGCTATTTGGTAAAAATTGGCCTTGGCCACACTAAGGGCACCCATATCCAAAGGCATTTGAATAAAATGATGGAGGTGCTTGAAAAGTGCCTCCATCACTGCCCTCAGGATCCGGGAAAAGGAGGATTGGGAGATGCCCGCCACTATTCCCACCGTTGTTTGAAACGATCCTGAGGCACAGAAATGTAACACCGCCATAAATTGCGTCAGTGGCGGTATTGCTGTTGGACTGTCAATTTGCCGCTCAAGATCACTTTCTATTAATGAGAGAGTGTCTATGATGATTTTGGGAGGTAGACGGTAGCATCTTAAAACCTCATCATCGGGCATTCCAAAAAGGGTGACACGTGTTCGAAATATCTGGGGCCTTGCATGCCTACGATGCCTACACCTGGGATGAGATTGAGGTTGGTCGGCTTCCGGGAGCATGGCCAGAACAATCCTCCCCAGATCAACCTGAAATTCCAAAATTTAAAAGTAAGGCTTTTGACCCACCCCAAAACTATATTAAAACAACTTAGCTTGATGATACCATCCATAGCTGCTTACATGCCAGGGTATTGTCATGATACGTCCAAACTGAAAATAAACAACAAAATTACTTGACACATTTCACTCTGTGCATTTTTGTGGATACATTTTGTGCTAGACCAAAGTTCAAATATGCCAAACACCCATTTAGCAAAACCGCAAAGCGACATTTAACACAGTACATCAAAACGGGTCGAAATGTTGGCTCAAAAAGCGAAAGCTAAACCATCAAAAAGTTAGAATGATTATTAAGCTGTTTAAAATGCGCTAATTAGTTCGCTAATACAAGTCACAAGAGTAACTACTAAAAATGTGCTAATTAGTTCGCTAATACAAGTCACAAGAGTAACTACTAAAAATGCGCTAATTAGTTCGCTAATACAAGTCACAAGAGTAACTACTAAAAATGTGCTAATTAGTTCGCTAATACAAGTCACAAGAGTAACTACTAAAAATGCGCTAATTAGTTCGCTAATACAAGTCACAAGAGTAACTACTAAAAATGCGCTAATTAGTTCGCTAATACAAGTCACAAGAGTAACTACTAAAAATGCGCTAATTAGTTCGCTAATACAAGTCACAAGAGTAACTACTAAAAATGCGCTAATTAGTTCGCTAATACAAGTCACAAGAGTAACTACTAAAAATGTGCTAATTAGTTCGCTAATACAAGTCACAAGAGTAACTACTAAAAATGTGCTAATTAGTTCGCTAATACAAGTCACAAGAGTAACTACTAAAAATGCGCTAATTAGTTCGCGAATACAAGTCACAAGAGTAACTACTAAAAATGCGCTAATTAGTTCGCTAATACAAGTCACAAGAGTAACTACTAAAAATGCGCTAATTAGTTCGCTAATACAAGTCACAAGAGTAACTACTAAAAATGCGCTAATTAGTTCGCTAATACAAGATAAAAAATGGACTTACCAAGAGCAAATATCTAAGATGCAAAATCAAAAGGTCTTTGGGGTCGAAAATAAACAAAATCTAAAATAGAATAAATTAGGTATCCAAAAATTACAAAATATACGAAACACAATGAAACAACAATTGAACAAAAGTTAGACTTCACAAAACTTACCAAATCAACAAACGAGGTCCCAAAAATATAAACCAACAAAGATAACGGAAAAAAAAACGCAAATCTAACCAACAAACGATTCTCCAACCTCCAACTCCTTTCTACACAATCAATAAACTCCAGCCAAGATAACCTCCAACAATCCAAAAACGCCACCTCGACTTGAGACACACCAAGCCATAAATAGTGTTTCGTTTCCCGCACAAATTAAGGAGGGATCATAGGGCCGCACAATCAATGATGCGGCCGCAAAATAAGGACGCATGTATAAATACGTCACGAAAACACATTCAAATTCTGGTGTATTCCTTGTTTGGACCGCAGACATGGCGACAGACCAGGGAAAAAATGCCCAAGAGTCAGGCGGTAAGTCTTTCATGCATTTTCTATCAACGATTAATTTGAAACATAAGATGAAGCAAGTTGTGATTTTGTGAATTCTGTAAATTTACACAAATAGGTGAGGAGGATGACATGGAAGAGGCTGCTGGGCCCAGTATTCCGGCCAAAGCGGCCAAAAAAAAAGGCAGCCACATTTCACAAGAAAGGAGATGGAGGTTTTGATCCAGAAGTGTGTGGACATCCTGCCACAGGCAGACAGGAATATGAGTCTAAGCCAGAAGTGGAGAATGTGGGAAGAGGTAGCCGTTGCTGTCAATATGGTGGGTGATTATGTCCGTCTAGCCCGGGATGTCAAACGGCGGTAAGTAAACCCTTGCCCCCCCTAAAAACAAACCCCATTTTAAACCAAAGGATAATGGCTTCCATTTTTCCCCACAGATGGGGCGACTTCAAATATCGCCTAAAGCAAAAACTCGCGGACAGGGCTAGGCATGCAAGGGGGACAGGTGGGGGTCCCACCCCTGTGTCATTGGAGTTGACGGATTTAGAAGAGCTGGCACAGGGGTGTGTGCAGCCTGTGGTAGGTGTTTGGCGTGTCCAACATGGATACGGACATGCCAGACTTTGCGGCTCCTCATGTTGGCCCAGGTAAGTATTGTGATGTCACCAACTCTGAAATGCTATTGTGCCAATATGTAGATTCTAATGTGAGTCTTTTCTCATTTTTCCAACAGAGACACAGGAGGATGAGTCTTGGCCGCAGAATTTCTGCTGGCTCTGCAGGGGAGGAACCAGTACATCCGGCTGAGGACCCTGCAGAAGCCAGTCCAGGGCGTGCCCCCTCGCAGGCAGTGGGCCTCCTCACAGAACTCAATTTCAAATCGGATTTCCATACGGAGATTCTGCAGAGGATGGACGCCAGTCTGCTACGGGTGGCTGAGGCCCTGGAGCAAAATGCTGCGGCCAACGTGACCATTGGTCAGGCCCTGGCGGAAAATACCAGGGCCAACATCCGCATCGCCGATGCCCTGGAGCAGCTCGTTCGCCAGCACATGGTGGAGCCGACCTCCCTTCCTGCCGGAACATCAGGATCCTCCACCTCTGGCACAACATCAGCCAATCCTCCAAATGTGCCTAGCCCTGTGCCTAGTCCAGAGGCCACAACATCTGCCTCTGGACAGGCCAGCCCGATGGCATCCCGGACCCGGTCTGGCGCCCACCCTCCCCCATCCAAACGGGCGAAAAAACGGTGACAGCAATGGCGACTTTTCCCACACTCCTTCTGTGCTTGGCTCATATTCCTTTCTGGTCAAAACTTCCCTCTCCTTTCTTGTGAAATGTTTTTAAGTTATTTTTGTACGTTTATGTTATCAGTTATTGTTTTTTGTTTTTTGATAAAAAGTATCTTTGGCAGAAAAACTAAAAAAAAATATTATGCCAATTGGTTTGTGTTTAAACAATAAATTTATGAAAAAAATCTGACATTGTATTGTGACATTATTGGACAAATGGGTTACATTTAATCCTGGCCCTAAAGGCAAAAAAGGACACCAAAAACCATTTCATTTGTATCAAAAAAAGGCCTCTTGAAGGAACGTTTAAAAAAACGATGCAAATTGCACATTAAAAAAAAAAAGGGGAGCTAATTAAAACATGATGACATTATTGTCACAATAGGCCATAAACAACAAATTGAGGCCAAAAAAACCCCCAAAAAATGTACGCCAATTGATTGTGTAATCCTGACATTAGCAGGTATGATTTCCACCTGCGTACGGTTTTGTGCTATCCCAATAAACTGCTTTCCAAACACATACCAAGCCGGTTTTCAATACAACACTAATTGCTTTTGTGACCACCCGCGATTAATCGCTGCAACATCGTGGAGTCCCGGGACGGAGGAGAAGGCCATCGCCAATGTGGTCGAGTAATCCAGACCCGAAACTGTGCGAGCATTTTGAAGGGAAAGAGGATGTTCCAGTGACGTATGTGACGGTCCGAACACATTTGACGTTCGCATCTGCTAATGTATGTACGCCCCAAAAACGCCTCGCCACGCGTGCGTTTTTCCATCTCCACCCCGTCAACACCCAAAAACGCCCTGTTCTGTCAATCACATTTGACATGTCACTTCCTGTACGCTATTTTAGGAACGACAGATAAAAAGCTCGCAATCTGCCGTACGCACATGCGCAGTGTAACACCGACGCATGCGTGGTTAGTCAACATCGAAACGCAACGAGCGTACTGCTGTTTGCGAGTGGCTCTGAATGAGGGCCAAAGTCACTCAGGAAGAAGAGGATGGGTTTTTTCCATTTCACTTAATTTTTTTTTGCACAACCAGAGGCAAGATAGTTCCAATCTCACCTGTTACAAAAGGAAGAAAATAAAAAAATAAATAAATACAGGCGATACTGTAAGCGTTACACTTGTCATTTTAATGATATACAGAATATCATTTATAAAAAAAAACAATCCCACAAAGTTAGCAATCCTTCCAACTGACACAAAAAAAGTATTTTAAAAGAAAATAAAAGACTATAGTGAATCAAAGATTTATTATGTACAATATAAAATATATTTCTAATATTGTCTCCACAAAAATGCCATGACAGTGAAGCAGGTTTAAATTATTTAATGTGATAACAATCAATAAGGAAAAACAACATAATAAATTGTACAGTTTAATAATACACATATTCTATCTAGGAGAACAAAGAGGACAATATGAGAACTCATTGCCGCTAGAAAATTGGATTTGAGTGAAAAGACATAAATATCTAAACAAGCCCCGTTGAATACTGCATACAGGTCGTTCCAGAGCAGCTAAAAATAGTTAATTAGATGTTACTTACAGCCTCCATGTTCATCTTCCTCTGGTAATTGGTAGCAGTGGATCTCCAATATTGGAGGTCAGTGTTAGTATATTAATCCATATATTACCATTCTCCAAAATATAATTGGCTTACAGTGAGAGTCTTAGGTGTGGACCTATTGCTGTGACTGACACGGCTGGTGCGGCTCAGGCACAGCCAATTGCAATTCACTTGAGCTGTATGCTGTGACTGCCATTCGTCCTTAGATATAATCATCAAAGCATTGTCTCTACCTGAGACTTTTTTCAAGGGTTAATGTATTTTGTTAATGTATTCGTCAATTTGTAATTTTTTAATTGCAAAAACTGGGATATCAATTTCTGACAGGCTGTGCAAATGGCGGCTTTTCTGTGATTTTCCGGTGAGTTTGTGTATTGAGAGAAAATATTTTTTGTGATCATTTTTAACTAAAAATGATTCTGTATCATACAGTGACGCTGCTCAAATGGCAGATTAAATACTCTGCAAATATGACAGAAAAAAAAGTAAATTCACTAATAAATGGAACTTTTTACAACAAGGAAAGGCTAGTTATTGCTGTGTATAATAAAAATGCAACATTATATAGTTTTTCATATTTAGCTTTTCTCCGAAGTTCCAAACGTATCATAATAAAGTGACATGGCTGCGTGCACACATCATCAGGAAAGAATGTTATTATGTGAGCCAGGTGCTGCTCCTCACTGACAGTCCACAAAAACATGACACAGCTCGTTCGGACTCCATGTTTTGGGGATGAGATTAAACATGACGTTCTGTCAGAATGGTTAACTCACTTGGCTGTTGCATGTGTATAATGAATGCATGGCATATTGTGCATTGGTGTGGAACTAGAACACTAATATGATATCTTGAGACCTTACCAATTAATGCCTCACCTAGTGACTCATCGATGGGCTGTTCAGTAACTGCTCTAGCAATATCATCTTGCAGATGTAGAAAATACAAGTACATTAGTGACTGATACTGTAAGATGGGTTGACGCCATATACAACTACGATTTAATGTACAGTAAGCATTAGAACAGCTGACACCCATTCTGATGTCAAATCGGCTACATCTGTTTTGACAAAATATTTTCCAATTTCTGCATAAACTGTCCATAACTGATTAATGTCTGATTTTATGTCTATTTTGTAATGAAGGGCACCAAAAGCTTAAGGTGGAAGTGCAATCAAAAATGTTTTTTTAATGTTTTTATTGTGTTGCACCTAAATTAATATTTGGAATATATAGCAATGTACCTTTTATTATAGTGTTTGTTTCATTATTTTAGGACACTTTGGTTTTTGCTGATTTCTTATTGTCTCTTCCACACTCAGCTGTAACTAATCAAGCGATCCTGGGTGGCCCTTACAGTTTCTATTTACAGATGTGTTCTCATACACCTTTCCTTTTTTTCTTCAGACGTCGGGGGAGATGAGTTCCACCACCTCTCCAGGACCACTTTAAGCCCTGGGTGCATCCATCTACTTTGGTGTAGATGACCAGCACAGTAGTGCTGCCTTCTGTAGATACCTCTCTGGCCATGTAGGAGATATCTATTTATTCCCAGTGTTTTGCTTTCCAGGATTCATCATGCTTTATAATGCGAACATTGGACCCCTTCATTCCACTTTTATTTGCTCTGCCTTTTGGCTATTTGTGACCTAGACAGATATACTTTACTAGACCATTGAGCACTCCACAGTAAAAGATTAGTCCTTGGAAAAGGACCAGCCACCAGGAAGGAAAACAATGCCAGGACCCAGACAGACTTAGACCACAGGCCACCATGGGCTTGTTTGTTCCCCCATATCATACCATCAATGTAAGACCAGGGCCGTTAGGAGCCGGTATAGGTTGAGGGGACGTGACCTATTCACGGGAAGCGTGGCCACGCCCCCTCAGAAAAATAAACTAGTTGCTGCCCAGTGCCTTGTGGGGGGGTTGCTATCAGGATGATAGCTCCCCTCCACAGGCAGAGGAGACTACATTTGCAGGGCTGTTCAGCTAACAGGGAAGAGGAAGGGGGAGCAGCATCGGACCAGTAGCACCGCCGAGTCCATCCAGCAAGCTGAGCCCGGGTAATTAGTACCCGCTCCACCCCCTCTCTGCGCCCCTGTGTGTGACTCACAGTTCCCCCATTTCATACCATCATTGTGTGACTCACAGTTCCCCCATTACATGCTATCACATTGTGACTTACAGTTCTCCCATATCCTACCATCATTGTGTGACTCACAGTTCTCCCATATCATACCATCATTGTGTGACTCACAGTTCTCCCATATCATACCATCATTGTGTGACTCACAGTTCCCCCATTACATGCTATCACAGTGTGACTTACAGTTCTCCCATATCCCACCATCATTGTGTGACTCACAGTTCTCCCATATCATACCATCATTGTGTGACTCACAGTTCTCCCATATCATACCATCATTGTGTGACTCACAGTTCCCCCATAACATGCTATCACAGTGTGACTTACAGTTCCCTTATCATACCATTACTGTGTGCATGTTCACCTCATGCCACTACTGTGTCACCCACTTTCTAACACATCATGTCATCACAGAGTGACTCACAGTTTCCCTATATCATGCCATCACAGTGTGCATATTGTACCTCTTACCACTACTATGCCACCAAATTTCTTCCATATCATGCCATTACTGTGTTACAGTTTGCCCAAATCATGAATTCATAGCACCACTACTGAGCATAATGCCATTACTATACCACAGACTGTTCCCCCATATTATGCCATTACTGGCATTCACTGATCCCACATTACAGTGCCATCCACAATCCCATTATATCATGCTGTCACATTGCAACATTAGCACACCCAGATAATGCTATGATAGTGCACTTACTGTGCATCATGTAATTACTGTGTCACCCACTCCTCACCCACATCATGTTGTAGCTGTGTAACTCACTGTACCCTTTATCATTGTGCCCCAGGTGTGCCTCCCGCTTTCACAGTGCCAATTCCTGTTCCCCCTTATCATGCCATTACTGCACTTTCAATAGCTACTCACTATTCACCAACTTCATGCCATGACTCTTGCCCCATATTTAAGTGTTACCCTCTTAGCCCAGGTTTCTCATGTTTTAAAATACAAAAATATTATGTTATTTACCACATTACTGTATTCTGAATAAAAGAGGAACTTCACCATAACCATTTGCACTGTAACCATCCTTCTCCAAACTAGGACATATGAGGCCATATTTATCAATGATCAGCTTTTAGACCCCATAATTGTCATTTCTTATCACTGCTATTCACTGCAATAAGAAATTAAGGAGCCCTGTGATGTGTTCAGAGTGAAGTGACCACATCAGGGGCTGGGATAAAGAAACTCATGGGACACCTGAAGTTCCTACTTCACCACCCAAGTGGCCCCAGTATAAAGGACAGATGTCCCTGAGACCCCTGTTCATTACACCAATATGTTAAGGAAAAATACACACATTTTCAAATAAAGGGTTGATGTATCAATCAGTCAAAAGACAGGAAAAGTGGACCATTGGAGAAGTTGCCCATAGCAACCAATCAACTTCTACCTATCATTTTATAGTCTGTACTTGATAAATGCTACCTCAAAACTGATTGGTTGTTATGGGCAATTTCTCTACTGGTCAATTTCTCTGTTCTATTCACTGCTTAATAAATCAACCCCAAAGTTTAGTTGAATAAAACACATCAAATCCCTTTTCACTTCTCTAACATACAGAAAATTATAATTTACTAGCTGAAGTACCTGCTGTTGCTCAGCTTTAAACCTTCAAATTATTAAGTTTTATTATGCGGTGTTGTCCAAATCCATCCAGTGGAAGGCCCAGAACAGGCTCTCTGGGTCAAAGTTCTGCCTGGCGTACTCCGACAGAAGGTCCGAATAGGACCCCAACCACTCCATTAGCCAGACCAATTGTCACCCCTCTGTGAAGTTTTCATCCAAATCTAAAGTTCTGCCAAGCGTACACCAACAGGAGGTCCGACTGGGACCTCAACCCCCTAGTATGTCTTCTGGGATCCAGTGGTACCACTTTGTGAAGTTTTCGTCCAAACCCATCCAGTATAAGGTTCAGAACAGGCTTCCCGGGTCAAAGTTCTGCCCAACGGTAAACCAAAGGGAAGTCCAACCGGGACCCTAACCCCCATAAAACCTGGCCAGGATCCAACTGGACCACCTCGCATTGGTTTCATCCCAATCGGTGCAGGGGTGTCCGAATGCATAACCGGACAAACAAACAGACCAATGAATTTTATATAGAAGATTTGTTCTTGATTCATTGTAGTGCAATTAGAGATTCAGTGATATTGGGTGAGGAATGGGTAATATTTTTTGAAAAGCCTTCTGATGTCAATGTATGCTTACTGTACCCTCTAGTTTTCTCTCACTTACAATAGCAATTTCCCTATTCAAAATCCAGTACAATCTATCCATTGTAATGTGTTTCAAAGAACTTTCATCAAATTTTGCAAGTGTTTTAAATGGCCTGTACAAAATGGGACCTGTTACTTCAAATGTCATGTCACAACCTGGGACTTTCAAGAGGTAATCTGATTTCTTGACTTTCTGGGCATGTGAATACCATGTGATACATTTGGAATGCATGAAAGCGGCATATGTGACAGGGACAGGCTAATTACCTTAATTTAACCTGACAAAAAGAACAAATTGAATTAGAAGTATATCTGCAACAATACTGATTTCTCCCAATTTCTGGTAGTCAAAAGTGCAAATTATTATGAAGCTAATTTTTTGTTATTTTAGTTATTGTTTTTGTGGCCTATTTTTTGTGATGTTTTTTTTTTTGTTATTAATCTTCATCTTCTGCATACATGTGTTTCCTGATCCCCTGATATCAGGTGGGGGTAGAGCAACCTGTAGCCTAACAGCTAATCTGAGCACTCACAGCAGCCCAATACATTTTGTATTTCTGACATACTGACCTGTTATGTTTTCTATTTTTTACATTCTGTTTTTTTCAGATTCTTGAATTGAATGATTTAGGTTGCATAATAATCCTACCGTATATTAATGTTTTTGTAAATACCTTTATTTTAGTCCTATGTTTTTCTTGTACAAGTGGATGTTCCATTATGAGCTGTACTTGAAGTGCTTTGTTGGTTTTGCTGAGTATACTTGAGGGTGTGGTGAGATCTAAGCACTTTAAATGTTTCAGTTACAGTGTAGGACTATATATTATTTAAGTAGCATTCCTGAGTCCCTACGATTATACAATCTTATATGATGCAGCATGTGAAACTGTATTGAGAATCAGGTATTCTGTAGGCTTATCGCCAAGGTTATTTATATTTTCCTTCATATCTATTGTGTGTGCTGCACGGTCAATCAGAGGGTATTGTGTACGATGCCATGCTGCCAAACGTAGAAAGGCATCCTACATCACACCATCGCCCCCTGTATCAAGGAAGTGTGTATACACTTGCCAATGCAGGGTCCCGCCGGGGTCGCCCATCGGATCGGCCGGCTACACACCATTCTAATCTCTGTCCACCTTCTCATGTCTACATATTGTATGGCTGTCACTGACTCCCTATTCAAAATACAGACTATCAATAACAAAGTGTCTCAGAGAACTTTCCCCAATGTTTGTAAGATTTTCTATAATCTCTACTGCTAAACCTAAAAAAAGAAAATGACACAGCAAGAAACAAAATCATATAAAAGTGCTAAAAAAAGGTATTTGATGAATGTGACTGTGAATGTGCTCCAGCCTACAACGTGGGTAAGATCTTAGTAAGAAGGAGAATATGGTATATAGGTGTCTTTTCATCTATGTGCAGCAATAGTAAATATTTTGTATCTGCACATATTGACATGATAATATTATATTGCAGCAATTTACCAACAAAAGTTTGCTTGGGCGGCAGCAGTAAGAGTTGCCGCTTGGCCTGCCAGTCTCTGGGCCTTCAGATCATGTGCAGCAGAACTGAAAGCTTGGACTAGAACTTTCAACTTTTAAGGAAAATGGAGTCAAAAAATATAAAAGTAATTGTAAAAAAAAATATTTATATATATTGTTACATTAGGGAAAAAAGCATTATTTACATAATATAGCATTTTTCCATTATATCCTGAGAATGCAATATTGCCATGAGAATTGTGGCAGTACTTGTTCCACTGCGATCCTTCAACAATAGGCTTCCATATGCAAACCATAGTGCAGTTACCGACTGAAGGTAGCTGGTGAGGGCTATCGCTAGCCAGGGATGGGCTGCCCTAAATATGGAGAAGATACCAGTTTTTGTGGTATTTAGGGCTTTTCTCCCTGTAATTAATAGACTCCATATTATCGTATCTTGTTACTGAGGGAATAGTCGATATGCCTTTACTTTTCTGTAGTGTATTTATTGCAATTTGTGTATGTAACCCACCAGCATCTCCATCTACAATTACAGCAGTCAGTATTATGATCAGTATTTACAACTACCCTATGTTAGCTGCCGGAGATTCAGCATACACACTGCATTACTCAAAATGGTGACTAACTCTGGCATCATGCCCAGGACATGCCCAGGTGATGGTTCCCTTCCATGCACATGCCCAGTGACCTATCATAAATGCCCATTTCCTGTACAGCATAAATCGGACAAGATCCATCCGACTCAGAATTCCCCTTGCAGACTAAAAGATGTATATGCAATTTGAATATGCAGTATGCTAAATATTTGCATGATCGGTCCGCATTCAGCACTACATGCAGTTCTGAATCAGGCCCTGTGTCTTCACCCATTAATGGAGTCTAGCATTCCATTTATATGCTCCAGCCCGTCCTTTTCTTTGACAACTCTCATTTGGTATACAGTAGTTTTCTTAGTGGAAACAAATTAATGTTTAAAATTAATCTTTCATATAGCTTCTGTTTTTGATCCTGCATGCCCTTTGCAGTAGTCTATTATTTTTATGTGAAAAAGCTGATTATTCAACTAATAAGCCATTATTGCTTACAAAAAAATCTTGTCTGCCTGTAGTAACATCTCACAAGTCATCTCTGGAAGGCAGTATTTCAACCTTAAAATGTCAAAGCTCATTGTCAATATTCAGTTTAGTATTGCTGGTTCGAGCTCTGAGCTGTTTGTCATTTCCTTTTCTTTTTCTTTACTCCCTTTAAAATACAGTGTTGAGTTACTCACATACAGATTTAACTGCATGTTTATTTATATCTTTCTGTTGTACTGCTTACTGGGTTCATAACCTGTTTTTTTGTTCATGCATTAAACAGGGAAGATTGTGGAAAATACTTTATTCTGAACAGGTAAAGTTCAAAACATAAAATTGAGAACTAGCAAGAAAGATACAAGAGAGTACACTTTAAAATACAGAGAGCCTACATATTGTCTATCCAGCATAGCTTACTCAGCCTTCAGCTTTTGCAATACTTCAACTCATCTAGCATGTTGAAGTGCATATCTTAGCTAACTCTTACAAGGGGTAGTTTCTTTCTTATTTCTAATCCTGTTACACTACAGTCTTCGCTACAATGACTTGCATGAATCTATGACCCTACTTGCTTGCAACTGCACTTAGAGGACAGGTAAATGCAGCACAGGAATTCCACTCCAGATGCGTAAGCATCAATTATTTCACACTTGCCTTATATGCATGTTTGGGGTAACAACTTCCAGCTCAAATCTCACACCTCAGCTCACCTTCTAGTGACCCACATCCTGCTTTGGACAATCACTGGCTTCCATCTGTTTGGAGCACATTTCTTTGGCATGCTCTAACAGGCAGATTAAGCCTGAGCACATACACTTGTCATGGGGGCTCTGCGCACTGGAAGTCATACACCTTTAAACACTCTGGTTCTGCTCTATACTTACCAGCTCTACAGAGCCATAATGCTTAGGGGTATATTTACTAAAGTGTGGGTTTATAGAAGTGGAGATGTTGCCCACAGCAACCAATCAGATTCTACCTATCATTTATCTAGCACCTTCTAGAAGATAATAGCTAGAATCTGATTGATAGCTATCAACATCTCTACTTCTATAAACCTGTACTTTAGTAAATATACCCCTTACATTACCTTACACATTAGTATTACCAGGGGTATAAAGCTCACATGTACTTGGGGTGTAACAAAAAAACAAGTTCTATCTTCCTTCTATTTAACTATTGTTATATGGGATGTACAGACAGTAAAAAGAAAAAAAACAAGTGAGCATGCAGTAGTGGCAATCATCCTGTTGAATAAAGCTAATTCTGTAATGCTGAAGCCTATATATTTATGGAGAATTAGTGACATTGTTCCTCCTCCAGGCAAAGCGGTATCCAGCAGTGGCAAATGCAGGATTTTTAGAGGGGGTTTCCAAATGCTTGATTTTAGAGTGAGTGTGGTCAGTCCATGAAGAGGGCATAATTGGCACTTAACCATCTTTAATATGCGTCATACAAAGTGTATTGTGCTTCATAATTCCAGCATATATCTGGGACCAGCAGTCACAGTAAGCCATTAAATGCAGCAGTAGGGCCATCCTACTGTACCAGAGCTGAATGTTTTTATTTCAGATACAGGCACCATTCCAGAGCATTGGAGCAAGTCCGGGAGTCTGGGTAAGCAGCAGAAAAACCTAGCACTGCCCTGGGCATATATGTACATATTGGTCTTCTTATGCACTGAATAGTGTATTATACAGTATTAATAATTAACCCTATTGATGGTCTATAGCAATGCACCCCTAACAGTGCATGTTTTCCATTTCTCCTAGTTGGTGCACAGTTGTATTTAATACTGGCTGACACGTTAAACGATCAACAGGTGGTGCTAATTATTTCATTTGTGATACTGAGAAGAACATGCAGCATTAGTAAAATTCTATTCTATTACGATTTATTTCTATTGTGGTTATGGTATGGATGGGGTGGGGGGTTTCCAGGCAACCAGAAACCCCCCTGCTTTTGCCTATACTCAGTGATGTTGTTGTTTCCTACTGTGAGTTACTACCACAGTGAGGGCTGCCTTTGTTGTGTGTACACTCCATGGGCCAAATGTCATAGGGTAAGAGTTTAGAAAATGTGAGAGTTTAGCAGTAAACTCTCATTTTGTTTGAGTTTTATCCGCAAATTGGGAAAACATCTGGATGAGAGTTTAAATTGTGAGAGTTTTTTGAGTCCAAAAAAATGGGAGTTTGCATGTTCTTGGACTCTATTACTTTGGTCGAGTTTACAAAGTGTGAGAGTTTACTTCTAAACTCTCACATTTTCTAAACTCTCACCCTATTACATTTGGCCCTATATGTTCTTTAACTCACCACAAAAATATCCACATTTCTCAATAATATACTACAGGTTGAGTCTCACATATCCAAATTTTCCGAAATAAAAAAATACGGAATTATTTTGGCATGACTGTGATAATGAAACCTTTGCTTTTTGATGGTTCAATGTACACAAACTTTGTCTCAGGCACAAATTATTAAAAATATTGTATAAAATGACCGTCAGGCTGTGTGTATAAGGTGTATATGAAACTTAAATGAATTTAATTTACCGTATGTACACAACCTTTGTTTGAGCCACAAAATTATTGAAAATATTGTATAAAATTACCTGCAGGTTGAGTGTATAAGGTGTATATAACACATAAATGCATTCTGTGTGTATATTTGGGTCCTATTCCCAAGATATTTCATTATGGTATGCAATTATTCCGAAATACGGAATATTCCGTTATCTAAAATACCCCTGGTCCCAAGCATTTTGGATATGGGAGACTCCAACTGTATTATGAAATGAATCTGTAGCAGAATACAAGAAAAATTTGCAATGATACACAAACAATACAATGAAATAAGGTTCAAATAGACAGTACAAGGAGAAGAATGAAATATTTAGACAACTACGTGAGTTGCAGTAGAAAACAGTAGCACTCAATAACCCTGGAAAGGTGGTCACAAATGATCAGAGTAGCTAACTGTGAGTGTGACCACACCGGAGACAGGGACAGTGCAGGGGGAAAACATGGGAGGAGGACCCTGCTCGTGAGATCTTAGTCTATAATGAGGGTCATATAGTACATGTAGATTTGACTGTAAAGTTATTGATATTACATGTAAACACTGAATTAGGCTCACTTGCATACAGTTTGTGCCTCATAATTGTGTAACGTAGTAATAGGATGAACGGTGGGAAATGTGGTATTCCTGATAACGTGAGAAAGCACTGGTGTGTATTATTCATGGCATACAGTAGATGGCAGCACATGTACAGAGCATTGTGTTAGGTACTGAACACTTGCACAGTTTCAGAAACAGCAATTTTCCATGCAGCGACTCCGCTATTAATGTCACTGGGGAATATTAATGCATTTGTTCAGCTGCCTATTAGGGAGGCCAGAAAACAATCTATAAAGCTATGATAATGTAATGTAATAAAATTACTGAGATTGGAATGTTGTATCTATAAAATAAGATCTATTGGAGGCTAAATAGCCTGTTTTTTTACTCCCATATACGTCAAAGTAAAAACTATTTGTAACCTGCCCGGCTAGTTCATACCTGTATTGTGTTTAATATAAGTACTAATCAAGCTGAGGAATGAACCTTTTGTTTCTCAATTCTTGGCCCCATTCCAAAAAAGTCTATGACTGTGCAATCCAGAAAACATCTAATCTGGTCCATTGACATTTAATTTGATAACCCTGCACATAACTAACATAATGCCATCGCTACATTATTTTGTATTTCGTAGATGAACTGCTCTTTTTGTGATTTGTAGTATAAAGAATGTAATGGTTTTAGCTTAGCATGCTTATAAATAACATGATTCAATTCAATATAAGGTTGCTGTAATTATGGTTAAAAATCAGAAGTGGAAAGATATAAAGCATTTACCTTTTGTAGCTGAAATGAGCTGCTTGCATCCAGGTGGAGAGTCACAATGGAAATTTGGGAGAGTTTGGGACAAGTTAGCCAAATAACTAGCTCAGCAATAACAATAAACTAACGGACAATGAAAAAGGAAAAATAATCCCCCAGGAACAGGAAGATTAAATACGTGTGAGTCCATATTGGACAGATTTGACTGTTACAGAGCACAGTTACTGAGATTGGACAACAACTGCAGACACTGACGGATGCGTTCACCCAGCGCGGAGCAGGGCAGTTTTCCGCCATGTTCCGGCCCAGCCCCTTGCACTTGTGAATTAATGAGATCACACTGAGGGGGTGTGGCTGCCACCGGAAGAAGAGCGCTGCCCGGAGCAGCAGCCTTAGGATGCCCCGGTGGCTCTACATCAGGGGTGGGGAACCTTTTTCTGCCAAGGGCCATTTTGATATACAGTATATAACATTATTCACGGGCCCGGTGCAGGCCACGACCCCTCCGTGTGATGTCACACAGGGGAGGGGCCACAATCGCAGGTGATTACAGCAATGCCTGGAACATCCTCAGGATGCTCCGGGGAGCTGTAAGGGCAGCAGTGTGATCGTCTGAAGCAACCTAAAGACGTTCCAGGCGGCACTGCTGCATAGATTCTGGCTGCAGACTGCCATTCTAGGCACCCTGCTGGCCAGATAAGGCTAGTAGAAAAAAGCTCAGAGGGCCAGACCAAATGATTCCGCGGGCCTTATACGGCAGGTTCCCCATCCCTGCTCTACATGCTGCAGGGTGCAAACAGGGAGCATCCTTTGGATGTTCTGGAACCAAGGCATAGCGGGTCTGATTCATTCCATGCATGGAAAGAATTCAGTGGCCTGTATTCAGTCCGTATTCAGCAGTCGCACCATACTGAATCAGCCACTTGTAAAAGTAGCCATCATCACTGCCAGTGCGCATGTGCACGAGCCCTATCACTGGTGCAAGAGATCCGCCTGAAATCTTATGCACAACTCCGCATAGCCCACACTTCCTCCTATACACCCACCACATGTCCTCAGAATACTTATCCTACATGCTACTGCCCTGTTACACGGATTCAACTGCAAGCAAACTCATGCGCAGTGCAAAATAATGTAAGATCCGTCTGTAAGATGAACTTGCGTGCAATTCTGAGTCCAGCCCATAGAGGGGAGTGGGTGCAGCAGAGTGGTATCAGAGCCAAGCCAAGTGCTGACAGTCTGATAGTGAGTGACAGTTCAGGAGCATACTTGTCCTTTCTGAGGAGCATCCCAAGCATAGCAGGTGTGAGAAATTGTGCATTGTGAGGGCTACAGGGGGCAGAATGCGCGACTGCAGGAGGGGAACGATGCCCGGTAGTGAGAGGAGGCCAAGGTAAAAGGAAAGATCCTGATATATTTGAGACTGGAAGTGTGCGAGTGACAACCCCAAGATGAGAGAGTGACAACTTTGGGCCCTCAGATGGGATGGACTGTGGGGCCTATTTATCAAAATGTCACTTATAATTGCAATTTATGCATTAAATATTGCCAATGCAGCGGAGCAATACTGATACTGGCCACTGCGCACACATTGGTGGAAATGATGGATGTCTGGTTACAGCAAAGAGAAAAAAATAGATAAAAACAATGATTGCACATTGAAAATATGTTTATTCAATAATAAAGCATCTTTCATTATCCCCATACTTTATATGCTAATACTGTACTTTTCGTGTTAACAGGGATATGTCATTGAATAGAATGAAAGCAAAATCTGGTGAATCAGTCAGTTATTATAACTTATTAGCAGGTTAAAAGTAATCATTCTATTGCAATCTGTTTGCCAATTTAAAAGAACACTAAACATGAAACTATTTGTTAGTCTTAACAATGAAAACATATTTATGCAAAAGTTAAATAGCTCATTAAATCGAGCGGGTCTGGATGCATAATTACCCAAGAGGGAAATACAGATTGTACTTTCTAGGTTAATATGGATATGAAATGCAGAATCTCTAAGCACGTCCTTGCACAAGTTTTTGGGCACTAACGCTACTGATCTTATAATACAAATGCTCATATAGCTCTGAGCATGCATTGCAACCAATTCACACAGACGTCTCACACATCCCTAAGAACTTAATTGAAGCAAAAGTTATATATTTTACATAACGTGCCCTTATACTATAATGACAAGATTACATCTAAGAATGATGGCATTTAGGGGAAGATGTAGGGCAGAACAGATATGGTATTTGCCTTCTCGGAAGTAATTTTGTATATTATTAACAAAAAAGAATTCAGAATATTCTATTCTCATCTCAAACTGATTGACCTTGTAAAATAAAATCTTTCTGGTGCTTGGTGATTTGAGGACTAAGATGACACAGATGAGACTAAAATGAGACCAATGATGACTTTGAAAACAAAAATGACTGATGTCCCCAAATGCAAGTACTAGTTATTGGAGAAATCTGTTAGGTGACCTGACCTCATTTCAGAACGTGACCTAAAATGTTCCAATAACAAAAGTTCCTAAAGTAAGAACATTCAATTTGCAATTAAACATTCCAGTCAAGCATATGTGGAAAGATTAATATTATACAAGCACCAGTCAATTGCCATTTTTAATCCACCCTGTTATAATGGTTTATCTATTATACGGATGCCCTCTATTCCCTCTCCTCTCCTGAACACTCCTCTTCTGTCCTCTCTCAGGTATCCAGCTGCCTCTCCGCCATCTCTTCCTGGATGTCCGAGCGCTCTCTGAAGCTCAACATGGACAAAACCGAACCCCTAATAGAGTCTCCACTCCAACCAATCAACACCATCATCGCTCCTGTCCCCCAACTTCGCTGTTTGGGTGTCATCCTTAACTCCACCCTTTCCTTCACACCCCACATTCAATCTCTGGCTCAATCCTGTCGGTTCTAGCTACGCAACATCGCTCGCATTAGGCCTTTCCTCTCCCAGAATGCTACCAAACTGATTATTTAATAACTAATCATTTCTCAGCTTGACTACTTCAACCTTCTCCTTACTGGCCTCCCACATTGCCATCTTGTTCCCCTCCAGTCTGTTCTCAAGGCTGCAGCTAGACTTATCTTCCTCTCCCACCATTTCTCTTCTGCTGCTCCCCTCTGCCAAAACCTGCACTGGCTCCCATTCCCCTACAGAATCCTCTTCAAACTCCTCACCTTCACATACAAGGCCCTTTCTAACTCCACTGCTCCCTACATCTCCAACCTCATCTCCTTACATACTCCCTCCCTCCCACTACGGTCTGCCAATGACTGTTACCTCTCCTCCACCCTGGTTACTTCATCTCATGCTCGTATCCAAGATTTTGTTCGCGCAGCCCCCCTACACAGGAATGAGCTTCCCCGCTCGATCAGGCTCACCCCTACCTTGCAGAGCTTTAAATGTGCACTGAAAACCCACCTGTTCATCAAAGCATACCCTTCCACCACATAACCATGTTACCAGGCCTCTGTCCCTCCTGCCTCAGCCATCTCTACCTTGCTTACTTCCTGCACTCAGGTCCCCCTCTACACACTCATGCCTCATGTCATCTGTCCGTCTCCCCTCTCCCCTAGATTGTAAGCTCCTAGGAGCAGGGTCCTCCTCCCCACTGTCTCTCAGCCTTCTTCTCTAGCACTTATATGACAGCCTTCACCTTCCCAGCTGTATTGTGTAAGGAGAATTGTGTTGCTAATTGTTCTGTTTATATTTTGTTACTGTATTGTAATGTAAGGTTCTGTGTACCCTTTACTGTATGTACGGCACTGCGGACACTTGTGGCGCCCTATAAATAAAATGTAATAATAATAATACTTATCCATCATTTATATTAAATACTTAAATGAAAACTAAAATCTCACCATTTTCTTATAGGAACAATGGAGGTAAAATACATTTTTCAGTCATAATCTGACATCTCAGTGAAGCTCTGTTAAAATGTAAATGATTACTTCCCAGTCCATTAGAGACAGCTGGATCATCCCCACATTTCTGCACGACCTGCCAAGCTGTCATCCCTCCTACATGGCAATCTACTGAAGAAAGAGAGTGAAGTATAAACACTTCAGTTATTTAATGTACATTATTCATCCGGTGTCCACTGGGAAACTGGAGAAATCTCTGGTGACAGTGATGATTCTGTCATGGTTGTGGGGTGTGCAGTGCATACAGGCCTATGGGTCAAGGGGGGGCCCTGTGCCACATGCCCTGCACCCAGGACTACTGACCAATACGCCACTGTGGTCCCCCTTCCTATACTTGTCTGTCAGCTCCATCTTCCAGGTATTATATTCAGAAATATGGTCCGCACAGGAGCTAACAAACTCTCTGGTACTGTGTCAGTCTTTTTAATCTGTAGTGCACATGCTCTGTCTTTCCAATATATTACTGCAAAGATGGCGTCGCCGGGAACAGGTAATGGAAGGGCCCTGTTGCATGGTGTGGGGAGGTGTCCCTTGCTCTTGAAATGGCTTTGCTTGTTGGCTGCACCCCATACCCTATGTCCTAAACTTCCTTACTTTTATTCTAGGTAGCTGAGTCTATCAAAACAGTGGTGTATGTCATACATAGGTATAATGGAGGGGGGGGGGAAGGGTGGTGGGGGGGGATAGCTATGTACTAATCACACCACGTCAAGGCTGGCCACACCCCAACAATGGACTTAGCATGCTCTCTATTGTCATACTACTTCCCGGGCACCTATTATTGATTTCCATGGTGGCATGGCACCTTCAAATCCCAGAATGAAACTGTATTCTAGCTGTATATTACTGTTAAATAGCTGCTCTACTTTATATTAAAAGACAGACAAGATTAATAATAAAATATATGTATAGTATATAAAGCAACACGCTGTCAATTAATAAGACATATGTAATATAGGCATTTGGTATGTCCTCATGTAGTAAGTAACCTAATCATTCTGGCACTTAGACTCATTATTTTCCTGTACAGAGCAGGCTGAGTTCCTGTTGCACTAATGCCCCCTTGAACGCTGACGGCAGCATTTGTAGATAAAATCAGTGATCGTACGACAAGAACAAAGAGGCACCTTAATATGCACATCATTTTCTCCGAATGCATAAATAATAACTCTCGCAAGCAGCTAAATAGAAGTCCTTCATTTTAAAAAGTACATGCATAACCTTGAGAATATATATTCTTTTTACAGCATAAAATACACAATTTCAGTCACACAGCAATTCTTGTTTTGATGTAGCTTCAAATTCCTGCTTCAGAAATGTCATTGGCTGTACTGTATATAGTGCTTAAGCCAGTGGTTCCCAAACTTTTTTGAATCCTGGTGCCCTAGAGTATCAGCATTGTTTTCATGGCACCCCTAAAGCAAAAGTTTGTTATTGAAAAATTCAGAAAAAAATGTAGTAAAGTAGTTACAGTAAGTGAAGTAAATTGTGCTTATATGTCGTACTTAGGGTCAGTTATGTGGTGGTGGACAGGTTTGCGCTTCTGGTTGTCCACATATTTACATTATATTGACAATAAATAATTTGACTTGGTGCTGGACCACCAACCTGAGGCACACCTGCAAGTGTCCCGAGGCACCCCAGGGTGCCATGGCGCAAAGTTTGGGAACCACTGGCTTAAGCTATGCTCATTCATGTCAGTAGAAAAGAGCATCACAATGATTTAATAAAGGTCATTTAAAAAGGTATAGAAATATATCTATATATTTCAATATGCATAAATGTTCTAATGTATCCCCCTAGCACATGCATAGCTGCACGCCTGTAGCCCAAATTCTGGTTTTGCTAACTGCCTTATTAAAATCAGTTTTTGCTGTTCCAAGATCGGCTGTAAAGGTGCATGTTAGTGATGTATGTTAGAGATGTATGTTACAGATGTATGTTAGAGATGTATGTTAGTGATGTATGTTAGAGATGCATGTTAGTGATGTATGTTAGAGATGCATGTTAGAGATGTATGTTAGAGATGCATGTTAGTGATGTATGAGAGAGAGGTATGATAGAGATGCATGTTAGTGATGTATGTTAGAGATGTATGTTAGAGATGTATGTTAGAGATGTATGTTAGTGATGTATGTAAGAGATGTATGTTACAGTGCATGTTAGAGATGTATGTTAGAGATGCATGTTAGTGATGTATGAGAGAGAGGTATGTTAGAGATGTATGTTAGAGATGTATGTTAGTGATGTATGTAAGAGATGTATGTTACAGTGCATGTTAGTGATGTATGTTAGTGATGTACAGTATGTTAGAGATGTATGTTACAGATGCATGTTAGAGATATATGTTAGATATGTTAGAGATGCATATTAGAGATGTATGTTAGAGATGTATGTTAGAGATGCATGTTAGTGATGTATGTTAGAGATGTATGTTACAGATGCATGTTACAGATGCATGTTACAGATGCATGTTAGAGATGCATGTTAGAGATGCATGATAGAGATGCATGTTAGTGATGTATGTTAGAAATGTATGTTACAGATGCATGTTACAGATGCATGTTAGATATGTATGTTAGAGATACATGTTATATATGTATGTTAGAGATGCATGTTAGTGATGTATGTTAGTGATGTATGTTAGAGATGTATGTTAGAGATGCATGATGCATGTTAGAGATGTATGTTAGAGATGTATGTTAGAGATGTATGTTAGATATGTATGTTAGAGATGCATGTTAGTGATGTGTGTTAGAGATGTGTTAGAAATGTATGTTAGAGATGTATGTTAGTGATGTATGTTACAGATGCATGTTAGAGATGTATGTTAGTGATGTATGTTACAGATGCATGTTAGAGATGTATGTTAGAGATGTATATTAAAGATGTATGTTAGTGATGTATGTTAGAGATGCATGTTAGAGATGCATGTTAGTGATGTATGTTAGAAAAGGTTGAAACCTTTATTCAAAGAGCTACTGCCTAACAGTCACTAGCTCTCCTTTCATGAAATGACACACTTTGAATCATGACATCATACATGTTAGAGGTGTATGTTACAGATGTATGTTAGAGATGCATGTTAGAGATGTATGTAATGTTAGTGATGTATGTTAAAGATGTATGTTAGAGATATATGTTAGAGATGTATGTTAGAGATGCATATTAGAGATGCATGTTAGTGATGTATGTTAGAGATGTATGTTAGAGATGCATGTTAGAGATGTATGTTAGAGATGCATGATAGATATGCATGTTAGTGATGTATGTTACAGATGCATGTTAGAGATGCATGTTAGAGATGTACTGTATGTTAGAGATACATGTTCGAGATGCATGTTAGCGATGTATGTTAGAAAAGGTTGAAACCTTTATTCAAAGAGCTACTGCCTAGCAGTCATTAGCTCTCATATCATGAAATGACACACTTTGAATCATGACAGTGAGGAGACATAATAATTGTCCTATTACATGTATCACTTGTTATAGGTATTTGAACACTCGCATTACATAGATATTAAATGCTCCTGAATGATGACTAAAAGCTGTCCTATTGAAGCTGTCCTATGAAAGTGAGTCCTCAATACTGGCACCTTCTAAACAACTAATAAAATCCAGGGCTCTCTTTATCATAGGTGCCAATGGGGCCCTGTAAACCATAATTGGCTTCTGACAAAAAGTAGTCCTAGTGTATAATATGGGTATGTGTGTACATGTGGTCAGGGCTGTTTTAACAGCGTTGTAGGCCATGGGCAAAGTGCTTACCCACCCATTCACGGAAATAAAAATGTAACTGGTCAAGACAACCTTTAGAGTTATTGGTACTTTCTTCAAAATCAATGTTAAAATATAAAAAAACATGTAAAGCTAGGATTATGGACTCCACCACCGTCTTCTCTTCTCCAGCTCACAGTGCAGTTCCTGTAAAGTATGGGAGCCCCCTGAGTTAGGGGGGCACAGGGGGGGGATGTGCTACCTTTGCCCCCCCCCTCTAATGTGGCTCAGTGGCTGCAGGCTGGGAGACAGGTAGAGAATGATGTCTTGCCGCTCAGATTGTGTGTAATTCCCAGTCAAAGCGGCCAGGGAACATCTTTCTCTGCCTGCCTCTCTGCTGGCTGCCCTATGCACAAAGCAACCGGCTGCACACTCCATGTAGCTGCCCCCCCGGCCCAGCCTCTCCTTGCTCAAAGTCCCCTAGAATCATGGGGCCCTGTTCTAGAAACATCTAAATTATCCACACAACACCAGAAATTTGTAGTTGATTCCATTGGGTTCATTCTCACACATAATAACTTTATTTTCAATGGTGATCATTTTTTACAGGTGATGGGGCGGGCATTTAACGCAAATCTCGTACTCTGTGGCCATTACATTGATGATTTATTTATCATTTGGGATGGGGAAGAAACACTGGCACGCTCTTTTGTAGATTCTTTAAATAATAACACATATAATTTGAAATTCACACACCAATTTAATAGGTCCTCTATTTCCTTCCTGGATCTCGACTTGCAAATAATGGATAACATTATTGTTTCATCCACTTTTCATAAGAAGGTGGATGCTAACTATTACCTCCATTACAAAAGTGCACATTACAAACCGTGGAGGAATAATATCCCCAAGGGACAACTAATGAGGTTGAAGAAAAACTGCAGTTCTGATTTGGCATATAAGAAGCAATCTAGTGAAATTATAGAGCGTTTCTTGGAAAGGGGATACCCTTCAAACCTACTAAACCGGGCTTTTGATGAGGTATGCAAAATAGATTGGGATTGTCTGTTGGGACCATCTCAGACACATGGAGATAAGTTCATTAACATCAAGAATACTATGTGTAAGCCTTCAGGTAAGGAATTAGTGGAAAGAATACCATGGGGTCTATTTACTAAGCGGTGTTAGGAGACAGAGTGAAAAGTGATAAGGTGCCAGCCAATCAGCTCCCAACTGTCATTTTTCAAACACAGCCTGTGAGATGGCAGTTAGGAGCTGATTGGCTGGCACCTTATCACTTTTCACTCGGTCTCCTAACACTGCTTAGTAAATAGACCCTATATTTGTAAGTATAATAAAGCAGCTTACCAAATTAAAAATCTTATTAAAAAGAACTATCCAATCCTTAAGGGAGATCCTATCCTTAGGGATATCATTGAGGATGAACCCTGTATTATATTCAAGAAAAATCTTAACTGAAAGAGTATTCTTGCCCCTAGTTTCTTTAGATCCAGTATTCGACTAGACGAACCATCAAACTCTTCTTGGATTCCAAGTATCCCACTAGGCTTCTACAAATGTGGGAGCACTAGATGCCTAATGTGCTATCATGCTAAAAACAAAACTAAAGAGCTACTATGGAAATTTTCAAATAAAGTCTATAAGATTAGAGAATTTATCAACTGCAAAACAGATTATGTTATCTATAATGCAGCTGTAATCTTTCTTATATAGACAGAACCACCAGGAATCTTAAACTTAGGTTTGGAGAACACAGAAGAAACATAAAAAAATAAGGTCATGACTCACAGTGTCTCTAGACATTTCTCATTATGCCATAATAGCAGTGTAGAAAGCCTTACCATCACTGGTGTAGAACACATTAAACATACTTGTAGGGGAGGAGATAGGTACAAACGACTCTGTACACGTGAAGTATATTGGATACATGAATTTAATAGCTTATTTCCTGAAGGTTTGAACGAAATCATAGATCTTAACGAAGTCCTTTGAGTAACACACAGTTTAATGTGTGGAGGAATTGATTTCTCCACTTATGTTCTCCAACTCTTCAATTGTACTGTGTCTCCTGCAGTCGGATATTGTTGGTCCCCAACAGACATCCATCTATCTATTTATTAGTCCCCTTTTGCTTTTCTTTTCTTTTCATTTTTTATATATACATGCGGTTATTTACTCATTCATATTGCTTTCCCCATATTCACATATACGTATTCCACATCACGTGTGGTTGTGTGGACATGCATACACATGTGGGTGGATATACGTATATATGTGTGTGTCCATATACTGTTCATACACAAATTTCATTTATTATTTTTTATCATATATCCATGTATACATTCATAATTTTTAGCAATTTAATTTGATTTAAAATTCTGTTTGGTCATTTTGGGATGCGATGCTCAGTTGCAACTTGTGTGACCAAAGGTGCCAGGTTCCCACTGAAGACACGTGCCCCATTTTCCAATTCCACATTTGTAACATGTGTATACGTGTGGGTATACTTCGCTCGCATAGTTTTATATATAAATAGAGATAAGTGTGCGCGTGCTTGTTTGCACATGCGTCAGTTCTACACCCAACATTATTGATGGTGGTATTTTGATACAATCTTAAAATATTCAAAATATTTGAGGTATCTAATGATATTAGAATTTTTTCATATGTATATATTCTGATGCAATAATAATAATAGAATACTTTTTGTTGTGTCCTCTGCCAAATGATAATATAAAGTACTTCAGTACAAATCTGTGTCACCAAAATTATGCACAGAAATTGATTAACCCATTAGAGATATTACCTTGTTAACAAGAGATATAATACTGGTATCGTATCTTTGTGTATTTTAACAATGGACCTAATATATGTTAGATGCTCCTATTTGGACCAGGGCATCTACACTATAAATCCGGGTTTAAATAAGACATCCTAAATGTTTTTATTTTTTTTTATTTTTATTCTTATATTTATATTTATATATTATAGACATGTAATTTGAGAAGATTTAATTAATTAACTACTTTTGATTTAAATTAATACACAGTATGACATACTGTTATTAAATTGCTCTAAACTGTTTTAATGATACATATTTTTATTTGTTTTTATTTTTATGTATATTCACATTTATTTTATTTTATTTTCAATCTTATTATTTTTGTGCTTTACTTGTCTTGTAGAGATACAGAGACATATATTTCTCTGCAGCGATATTAGCTATGTTAGTATGGACTTCAATTAAGAAATATTGAATGATCTAATTACACAGAGGTGTTTTAGAATTGCACTTGGTATATTAAGGGTGAGTGGACGTTGCTCTGGACACACCCCTCTGAAGAAATCCTGATGGGAAGAAAGGCGTCAGGGTATCACATCAGCGGTTTTTGATCACCACTGTGAGACATTTGCTATCCAGCATTGCCTCTTCGAGTCTCTACCTATTTGGCTTTTCAGGAACTGCATCAAGCCTTTGGTGTATTGGAGAGGCAGAGTAATTCTTGTCCCACAGAGTTACATCAGCTCACCAGTACAATGTTGCCGGACACTACAGGCATTATCCGGGATCACGTGTTCGTGCCGTGCACTGCTGGGAATCATGAGCCGAGGCACAGTGTGGAAAGCGGCTTCTGTACTAGGGCTAGTGGAGCCCAGAGTTTGTTACCTACTGTTGTAGGGCATCACAGGTACTACCCAGGCTAATTTACTTAAGCCGCACATTACGGGGAGTCACGAGCTGGGACTGTGTGAGCGTGAGGGTCCTGCAGAAAGGTAGATGGAACTGGGATGCTGCTGGTGAGATAGAAATCACTATTACGTGGGACATTTTTTAATTTCAAGGATCAAAAACATCTTGTCCGCATTTAAAAGTGAGGTACTGCAATTCCACATGTTATCTATTGTTGGGGATTACAACCAATTTTAACCAGGATTCATCTTAAGGAACATCACAGACTATTAAGTTTGTTCAGGAACGTTTAAGGCAAGTCTCTGTTTATGGAACTTTGTGTGCTTTGATTGATCCTTAATATACTACAGAAAGCACGATAAAGATGTTACTTACAACATTTGGGATGTTAATTATCAATGTCTTAAGTAACCAGCACTTAATTGTTAGCTGATATAAGTATTGTGGTGATTCAAATAACCAACGATTTTAGCTACAGTGTTTATTATTGTATCACCGATTGACATTGATTGGCTACTTATTATAGTACATTGTACATTTTTTTATATGTGTTTCATTGGCCAATGATGTTTGTTGTATATTGAATTTTTTATTATTTTTAGCAATTAAAAAGATCTAAATTTGTCCTTTGACATAGCTGATTTATTTTATCATTTACTCTATTCTTTACCTAGTTAGGTTTCAGGTGTCCCACACCGCTGGTATAATTTTTTCTTTTTGCCCTGGGCAGTTGCCCTATGAGCCAATATGTTAAGATGGTCCTGCATGTGGTAGGGACTATAAAGTGTAATCTATACTGGGGCAGGGACTGAAGTGAATGACTGAAATATCTCTGTTAAGCGCTGCGGAATATGTGTGCGCTATATAAATAACTAGTAATAAAGAAAATATTTTTTACTGTAACATTTCACAGTGAGAAATTATTTACTCTGCCTGTTTATCCAAAATTTCCTGATGCGACAGCGTCTCCGAATAGCGGTGTCAGAACAGGTAATGCCATGTTCAGATGACTTTAGCTATTGAGGTCAATTATCTCATAGCTCCGTCCCCATTGTGAATAATGCATTACTTAGCTGAATGCCTGAATGCAGGAGATATACAGTCAGGTGCATAAATATTGGGACATTGACAGAATTTTCATATTTTGGCCTCTATTCACCACCACAATGGCTTTGAAATGAAACAAACAAGATGTGCTTTAACTGCAGACTTTCAGATTTAATTTGAGGGTAATTACATCCAAATCAGGTGAACGGTGTAGGAATTACAACGGTTTCTATATGTGCCTCCCACTTTTTAAGGGGCCAAAAGTAATGGGACAAACTAAACAATCCTAAATCTAACTTTCACTTTTTAATACTTTGTTGCAAATCCTTTGCAGGCAATTACAGCCTGAAGTCTGTAATGCATAGACATCACCAGACGCTGGGTTTCATCCCTGGTGATGCTCTGCCAGGCCTCTACTGCAAATGTCTTCAGTTCCTGCTTGTTCTTGGGGAATTTTTCCTTCAGTTTTGTCTTCATCAAGTGAAATGCATGCTCAATCGGATTCAGGTCAGGGGATTGACTTGGCCATTGCATAACATTCCACTTTTTAGCCTTAAAAAACTCTTTGGTTGCTTTTGCAGTATGCTTCGGGTCATTGTCCATCTGCAGTATGAAGCGCCGTCCAATGAGTTCTGAAGCATTTGACTGAATATGAGCATATAATATTGCATGAAACACTTCAGAATTAATACTGCTGCTTTTGTCAGCAGTCACATTATTAATAAATACAAGGGAAACAGTTCCATTGGCAGCCATATATGCCCATGCCATGACACTACCACCACCATGCTTCACTGATGAGGTGGTATGTTTTGGATCATGAGCAGTTCCTTTCCTTCTCCATACTCTTCGCTTCCCATCACTCTGGTACAAGTTGATCTCTGTCTTATCTGTCCATAGGATGTTGTTCCAGAACTGTAATGGCTTTTTTAGATGTTGTTTGGCAAACTCTAATCTGGTCTTCCTATTTTTGAGGCTCACCAATGGTTTACATCTTGTGGTGAACCCTCTATATTCACTCTTGTGAAGTCTTCTCTTGATTGTTGACTTTGACACATATACACCTACCTCCTGGAGAGTGTTCTTGATTTGGCCAACTGTTGTGAAGGGGTTTTTCTTCACCAGGGAAATAATTCTTCTGTCATCCACCACAGTTGTTTTCTGTGGTCTTCCAGGTCTTTTGGTGTTGCTGAGCTCTCCGGTGCGTTCTTTCTTTTTAAGAATGTTCCAAACAGTTGATTTGGCCACACCTAATGTTTTTGCTATCTCGCTGATGGGTTTGTTTTGATTTTTCAGCCTAATGATGGCTTGCTTCACTGATAGTGACAGCTCTTTGGATCTCATATTGAGAGTCGACAGCAACTGATTCCAAATGCAAAAATCATACCTAGAATCAACTCCAGACCTTTTACCTGCTTAATTGATAATGAAATAACGAGGGAATAGCCCACACCTGTCCATGAATACCCTCAAATTAAATCTGAAAGTCTGCAGTTAAAGCACATCTTGTTTGTTTCATTTCAAAGACATTGTGGTGGTGAATAGAGGCCAAAATATGAAACTTCTGTCAATGTCCCAATATTTATGCACCTGACTGTATCTGATATCTCCTATGTTCATCTTATAGTAAATAGCATTTATAATAAAAAGTACAATATAGTGAATATAATGTAATAATAGTCAAAATAAACTATTAAAATGAATAATAAAGTTTCAAAAAGTCCACATAGTCTTCTTCGCTTTTAACTTCAGTTCTTCTGAATTGTTACAGTTATTTCTATACAAAATCTTTAAGCGATAAAGGTAAAGGTTATCCAAGCGAAATGTCAGGTGACCATTATGAAACCGAGTAATAAATTATTATGTTACAGAAACTATCAAATAACAAGGTTAATAATGCTGCTTGTGGTGCGGACAGGGGGCCCCTGCAGCAATCTGGAAACAGACTATAGAGTGTTGTAAACAAGATTAATTGTTTTGGACTTCAGTTTCAGGTTTGGCTCACATACGATGGAAGATCATATAAGTCTGTAACTTTCAACACTTTATATATCAAAAGAATAATACAGTATAACTATTGTTTTTCTACTGAATGCTGTAAAATATATATAATAATGACTACTTTTTTTATTTCTATATAGTGTTCGATTTTTGTACTACAGTAGTATTGGACCTATTTACCTAGGTTTGGAGTAAACAAAAAATGTATAGAAGACACTTATGAGCCCCAAAATAGACAGTATCATCAGTAATCAGCCCTGGACTAGCATTCTGTCAGTTCTTACATATGCTGCTGCTGTATCTGAGATATTAGTTTGCTGGTCTGCTACCACACATTTATTAAGATTAGCCAGTGTGATTCAGTCTCAGCCAGTATTCCAACACTGCTGCTAATAAAATTAGTTGCAAGTAGCAGCCACTGAACTCTTTGGGGTCTATTCATGATGTTAATTATTGGGGTCCGAACAAACCCCAATAATTAACATTCTAACTCGCTGCGGACGCCGGAGCAATTCGTCATTTCTCCAGCATGGAGACAGCTGATCCGAAAATCATCTGTCCCTGCGAGCGGCTTCACTGCTCCATTCGGATCAGTGAATCTTTTCACTGCTCCTTTCAGAGCAGTGACAGTAGTCTGCATGCGTGACCTACCGGTTACGCATGCGTGCAGGAGTCTCGACGTCCGGCAGAAAGAGCCAGACTGGGGCGGAGGGATCCTAAAGGATCCCTCTTCGCAACCCGGGACTCCTTCCTATAGGGAAGGAGTTGGTAGCAGGAGCACTCGCCATCTGCAGATGGCGAACGCTCCAGCAATCAAGCTCCAAAAATACTGTATTTTCGGAGTTTGATGAATTCTGTCCCCATACTAGTGTATGGGGACAGCGCGCCATTCTGCCAGAGGAAAGTAAGCAGGAGATATCTGTGAGAACTCCTGCTTTACCTTCTTGATGAATGGCCCGATAAATAAATTTTTACAATTGCAGGTGAAAATGTTAATTTTCATCTGCTTTTATAAAAATTAAGTGATGATTAATAGGCCCCTTTATGTTTTGGGCATTACAGCTGCACTGGGTCATTGATGATGCCTATCAGGGAGACAAAAAAATAAATGTTTGGCCCCTTTACTTAGGGGTGTGTGGTTACACCTATTGTGAATAATCGTCAATGGACGAGGCATGGCTGCAAGAACTTGGAGGGTGTGACCACGTCTCCTTAGTAAGCTCGAGTCCTTTATCCCGTCTATAGGAGCCTCTAATGCCAATGTTCCTGGTAATAGAATTGTGAAATACCTACTGAGCAAAACAGTTTTAGCTTTAGGCACTTTAGGCAAATGTGGGTTGTGCATTTTATTCCTAGCAATGCGTTTTAATCCCAGCCCTAAGAAAATGTACATATTATTGATAGTGCTGCTTCCAAGACTATTAATTATCTTTTTGCCTTGAGAAAAAGAAGAGAGTTACATGTACATATTATTATTATTATTATTATTATTATTATTATTATTATTATTATTATTATTATAATTTTTGTTGTATTTTAATGCAGTTGTAAATTGTTTGGAAGCCTATTAAAAACTTGACAGCATTGTGCAAGAAAATATGTTGCATTTATGTATTTAATTTGTGTCTTCCCAAAAACGTGCAGCTAAAGTTTACATTGTTATACATTGTAAATTCACTGTCATGCCAATACATCTCTAGATTAGTAGCAATCATTTTCAAACACAAAACTCCTTTGGGACCTGATACTGAGTTTGATGCTAGCCGCAAGCAATGCAGATATGCCCGCAGTTGGCCGATGTTGTAAGTACAAAGCATGTGTCCGAGTCGCACTGAGCATGTGACCCGATGGTTAGCGCTTGGAGGCACAGAATGAATTTGGATGCGGGGAGAGTGATCTTTAGTGGGTATTCCTGGGAAGTATCAGTGGGATGGCTAGGAAGGCACGGGCATGTCGCTGGCAGTGGCTGCGTCTAAAGGTGCACATCTGCTCACACAGGACCCCATGTTGAGACAGAGAATCTGCACCAGCCACAGGACTGGTGCAGGTTTCGATGGTGCGTTCGATGGTCCATCTAAAGACACACCAAGACGGACTTGCGTTGCTGCATGCAGGCGTCGCAATGTAAAGAAAATCAGAGACAGCAAAAGATACATCCGCAACAGCATCTGCAGCCTACTTAGAACCGGGACCCTTACTATTACTGAATTACTACGTGGCAGATTCATTGTTATTAAACCACTCGTTATCCCTCTATATATGTAACCAGCTGTCACTGTGCATGTGCTGTGAGTTGCCTGTGTACTGTAAGCAGTACTCCTCTTCTCTGCCCAGGCTAGCTCATCTGTGTGGGTGCTAAGTGTGTAAGGGGTCTCTGCGCATACAAATTTAATAACAATGGCACAAGTGGAGACACAGGTGTTGGTACAGGTTATGTGATAAATGGGGGCAGCACAATGAGTTGTTTGAATAAGTAGGACACCAGACCATACATTTTAAGCATTTCAATTTTATTTACATCCTATACTTCCACTCCAGCAAAGTGTAAATAACTATATACATGGGAATCGGTATGATTTACTGCTGGACCCATGCCCGGCGGTTGGAATCCCGACAGCGGCATCCCGGCAGAGGAGGAAATCCAGATCATCCAAGGTAAGTATTCTCTAACCTAATTCTGCCCCCTAACCCTCCCTTAGGGGTGCCTAACCCTAACCTTTGCCCCCAGTGCCTAACCCTAATCCCCCCTCTAAGTACCTAAACCAAACCCCCCTTCCCTGCCACCTAAACCTAAGTCCTCCGGGGGGGTGCCTAACCCTAAGTCCCCCCCGGGGGTGCCTAACGCTAACCCCCTTTCCACTACCCTAAACCTAACCTAACAGGGGGGTGCCTAACCCTAAGTTCCCCCTGGGAACCCTAAACCTAACCCTCTCACCCCCGTGGCTGTCCACGCTTGGTGCCTGGTGTCCCTTCAATCGGGATGCCGGGCGCCTCTTTACATCCCATCTTTTTTAGATGGAATTGCACTGTACAGACAAAACTTAGGGGTGAATTGCGAGTAGCGAGTTTATTTCTTAAAACTCGGAGACTTTGCACAAATGCAACTCTGGAGAATTCTCTAATCCAATTAAAAATGCCTATTTGCAGTGGAGGTTTGCGAATTGACTGCCAAATGTGATAAAAGTGCATGAAAAAGTGGCCTGAATTTCAAGAGCTCTTTATAAAAATGGATTTCCTGCAACAGAGTACTACAGAGCCATTTAGATGAAAAGAAAGAGAATAATCATCATCTTGGTAATGACAGATGTAGCCAAGAACTGAAACTGCACATTACAGCCTTTAATGTGGGCTCCCTGCTTCACCCAGCCAATACTCTCTTGGTTGATAACATTTATTAGTCAACTGTTAAAGGCGTATTGCACTTTTGTTCTTCACTCTAATTCTAAATACTGTGTTTCGGTATATATCTCAGGAGTATGAATAGAGAATGTTAAACTGATGTTTACCCTTTTAACCCTGTAAAAATAATACCATATTAATATTATAAACAAAGAGTAAACATCTCATCTTTTTTATATCTTTTATTTAAGGGTTTTATAGCGTACAGAAAAAAACAAGGTAGTACTAGTATAGGACAGTGGCACAGGCAGGGGGTGTTTCTGAGTATCCAGAATCTAAATTTCACAAATAACATACATATAACATAGACATATTCAATACAAAGCATAACCCTCGACGGGATTAAGCATTTGGGAAGCCAGCTGTCCCGACTGCATACCTGTACGTGTCCTCTTCACAGGGGGTCCTGTCACATTCTGCCTCTGTCTGCCTCTCAGCGGACAAAATAATAGTATCTCTTCTGCTGGTCTGTCTCTCTTTACATCCCATCTTTTTTAGATGGAATTGCACTGTACAGACAAAACTTAGGGGTGAATTGCGAGTAGCGAGTTTGTTTCTTGAAACTCGGAGACTTTGCACAAATGCAACTCTGGAGAATTCTCTAATCCAATTAAAAATGCCTATTTGCAGTACTCGCAATGGAGGTTTGCGAATTGACTGCCAAATGTGATAAAAGTGCATGAAAAAGTGGGGAGACCATCCTGGACCTCCCAAAATTGATCATTTCGTTGTATAGAAGGCTGTTTGTGGGCATTAGGAAGGTACTGTAGGTTTTTAAATGGTGTCAAATGGCTGATTTGTGGTTTTTATAAAAAAAAGCCAAAAATTATAAAAAGCTAACTTTTTTTTCGTTTGATCTCCAATGAATTAAACAAAAAATGCAAAAAAAAGAAGGAAAAAATTAGATTTTCGGGTACTTTGAGGGCATCTTGAAAAATTGTAAAAAAAGTATAAAAAAAACAATCATATTTCAATTAAAAAAATATTATAAACTAATGGAAAAGTTGATTTTTGGGTTAATTTGAGGACAATTTTTTTACCCCCCAAAAATGACATGTAATTATTTGACTAATAATAAGTAAGGGGAACAGGGGAGGAACCTAAGCACTGGTAAGGAAAAGGAAATCACAATATGGTATTTCAATTAAGACGAAAAGGAAGTTTCTTTTTCTCTCAATTTTTACTAATTATTGGACTAATTAAGCTACTTGGAAACTTCCAATATCCGAATTAGCCATTAAGGGGGTGTCCCAGGGGATCAGCACAGTGTCCCAACATTTTAACCTTAAAATAAGAATTTTACTTTCCATCTCTCACCCTCAGGGAGGTGCAAATGGAGAAATGTGAATTCAGGGCCAGATTCAGACCCGCTCGCGAGTGCTGAGTGCTCGCAAGCGGGTCGATGTTGGCCCAGTGCGCATGAGGGAGCCGGCTCCATCATGTGCATGCGCGAGACCCGGATAGCGACTGCCAAGCCGTCACTCCAGGTCTCGCTACAAAGGGGGCGTGCTGTCGATGGTGAGTGACAGCACGCCTCCTTTGGTGGGCGTGGCTGGCCAGACGGAGGCGTTCCCTTGGGAATGCCTACTGTCTGGGGCTGGCCCCACTGACATCACAAGTGATGTCAGTGGGAATTCTCTCGGCTCTGATAGAGCCGAAAGCACTCCAGGGCTTGTGGCAGACGAGACCCTACCACAAGGGTCTCGTCGCAAGCCCGATGGTCACGATGGTCTTGACCATCGCGACCATCTTTTTGGCCGCTCGCTATAGCTGTGGGTGGTCACCCACAGCTATGCGAGCGGCCAGGAGGCCGCTCAAAAAATACAGAGGGACGGCCCTGATTCAGAGCGAGCACTCTGTCAGAGCGTCCGGCTCTGAATCAGGGCCTCAGTTTGACTGGTTCAGTGCGAGTTGCTAATTGGATTGCAAAACTAATTTGCTGTGTGAATTCGAAGAGAAAATAGCAACTCGCAACTTGTAATTCGCACCTAATTGGATTGACCCCTTAGTGTAGCATCCTCATACACCTAGGCTTACACCCACACAGTCTTTTCTGTAGCCCACCCCTTTTAATGGCTGCTGATGGCTCATCCTCTGGCACTTTTACATCTCTCTCTGGGAGTCTCTCTCTCTCTCTCTCTCTCTCCCCTCCCACTAAAGAGTCTTTCATGGCTCTCTCTTCCTCTATCTCTCTCGTGGGCATTAGAAGGGCATTGTGGCTCCCACCAAGGCCGCGCCCTTTTCCCTCGCCAGGGGAGTGCAGGAGCTCCCTCCCTGCTTCCCAGCTTTGATATGGCTCCTTATTTCTAACTGTCCCTGGTAATAACTGTTCCCAACTGCTATATAGCCTGGCCACTCCACCATGGCGAATATCACTCTCCCAGGTCACCAATGGGCACAACCACAAACCCACTCCAAAGCAGCTTCTACATAAAGTTTATTATACAACTCTCTGTTTTGACCTCATATACATTTTTATACATAATAATTACTGTAGGTCATATCTAACGCGCCTTCTTGAAATTAATGGTCTTTAATAGTCACCTACTGTAACAGCTTTACCACACGCCCCCTAGTGATTCCAATTCACCCAGGTCCCCTGAGTAAAATCACACACTCTGAAGGGGTCGGGTGTTATACATAAATGGTCAGTGTGATAGAATTAAGCATGCTGACCGTTCAAAGACTGTGGTGCTTATTCGCTTAGCGATTTTTTTTTGCTACTGCCGATGTGCAAAAGGTCCGAGAAACCTTAACTGATGGCATCCAATATTGCATACGGCATTGCTAACACTTGAGAAAGGGTTTGCGATCCCTGGGTGTTTCAAGGTGAAGACTGGGAGGTGACCTAATGTGATCACAAAAAGCGGCTGTTTCAGGGTCATGTTATGGGAGTATCATGGGCATGTCTGGGGACGCTGCTGCATTCTAATGGCAAATCCACTGCTTTAGAGGCCATGTTTTGTTGGATTAGAGAAGAGTAGTTTGAGTAGATCCTAGGCTACCACCACCGACATTGCGTCAATGTTGGAGTATTTATAAACTCCATAGCAAATGCACAGACCGCACAGCCTGAAAGTGGGTGTCTCACCTATAGTATCCTCCATCGCACCGTCCAGCACAAAAGGAAGGCTGAGACCAGTGGTGGCTCCAGAGGTGGAGCTGCAGCACAGTCCAAAATTCAAATAGGGGAGCCACACCAACTGCCATTTCAAACACTGCCAAACATAGATGGCTGGGACTCACTGGCAGTTGAAGTGGCTCCCCTATTTGAAGTTTGGACTGTGCCGTAGGCCCACCCTTGGAGACGCTCCTGGCTGAGACTAGCATTTGCGTGGCTGCATTATCAACCATTTCTGAATCAGGCCTTGCTTACTGAGCTGGATTAAGACGACACTATACAAAGGTCACATTGATATCATACACTTGATACACTCTGACCACAATATACAGACAGAGAAGCCCATAAGAATGATGGATGCCTGTCAAATATTTATCCCTGGGCTCACTTTATTCAGAGTTTAGTTTAAAAAAGTATGTGCGATCCTGTACACGGGTCATACTGATATCACCAGTGGTGCAAGTAGGGTGGTACTGGCCGGTACAGCATACCATTAAGAAATTGGTAGCTACCACTACCAACATACCGCAGCAATTAGTTGCGCTGCAGATTGCTCGGCGGCAAGCCGGTTCATATAGGTGATTGGGGCAGCCCAGAAGGTTGGACGTGCCCAGAGTGCCAAGAAATGGGAGCATGTTGAGCAGACATGCCCTGTGATGCAAGGCCATGCCTCTCATGATGTATGGCCCTGCCCATTATGCGTGTGCGAGCTTAGAGTAGAGATGAGCGGATCAGTTTTACTCGGTTCTTTCCGCCAAATTAGTGCAAGTTCGGATTTATCTTGTTGGCTATGCAAAGCATGTGATAGCCGGATAGCCAATACGATTTTGTTTTCAGATCTGAACTTAACTGAGCCAAAACTGAACCGCTCGTCTCTAGCTCAGAGTACCTCTGAAAAAATTATTTACTTGCATCACTGGATATCACACACCTGGTACACACTGAGCACTACATAGAATTCACTCCAGGACAAGATGCCCTGTCAGTTTAGCCCCCTGACCTACAGTACTGCCTAATTCCTTTCAATGGCCAATCAGATGCCAAACACATTTAAATGGCCTGCAATGGAAAGCAAATAGAGCTCCTTAGAACCCAACAGGCCTAGGTGACCACCTGCACAACTTGATAGATATTTCAGCCCCGACTCTATCCATTTTTTAGATGACTGATGTAATATCTGTTTTCAAAGGATGAAAAAAGTTTGCCTTTATAGGTTTGTAGAATTAATGCATCTGGGGGCGCCTCCATCTTTGTCTGGTCAGTGAGTTACTGTGCTTGATTGCTTCTTTGGCTGCTCTGTGTTTGGTTTGTGATTATTGGTATTGATCTGACCACCCTTATATTCTTATATTACTTTCTAGTGCCTTCTAGTCCCTTCTAGTCTCTTCCATCCCCATAACTATTTCTCCTGTTCTAGAAATATAGTTTCCTGTCACCATGTGCTGTGGAAGTGAATGCTCTGACAATTATGAACCTTCTCTCTCTGGCTCTCATTATCTTTTCCCAGGCTAACTGTTGGCTCTGCTTTCAGAATATGTAACAAGGGGGACCCACAGAAGTGGATCTGAAATCAGTGTGAAAACAGGTGCAGGTGTTGGTGGTGCAAGGGGTTGGGTACGGGATCCCGGGTACAAGTCATTGTGTTTGCAAAAATTTGAGAGCCAGACACCCCCCAATAAGAATAAAAATTGCCCCCCCCCCCCACACACACACACACTGAAAATCAGGGACTTTCTATGTGCATCGAAGGCAATGCAGTGACAATATAATGCAGAGAGTGTTGCAGTGATCGCTATATAATGCAGAGAGCATCGAAGTAGCTGCCATATAATACAGAGACCATCAGTGCCCATCTTATAATGCAGAAAGCATCGCAGTGATTGCCATATAATTCAGAGTGTTGAAGTGCCCGCCATATAATACAGAAAGCATCTTAGTTTGCAAACAGTATACTAGGTACTTAAGATTAGTGTTTTTGTTGCAAAGGAATGAGGATAAAGTCGTAGATTAAACATAACGTTGCATGGCGAGGGTCACTGGTATCGGACCGGTCTTTTGTCTGTTTAACATAAATTTATTTGCACATAAATGTTATTATAGAAGAAGGCATTTTGGAAAGTCTTGCCATATCCTATTCTATAATATTACAGCCTTAGTGGCCTGAATTTCAAGAGCTCTTTATAAAAATGGATTTCCTGCAACAGAGTACTACAGAGCCATTTAGATGAAAAGAAAGAGAATAATCATCATCTTGGTAATGACAGATGTAGCCAAGAACTGAAACTGCACATTACAGCCTTTAATGTGGGCTCCCTGCTTCACCCAGCCAATACTCTCTTGGTTGATAACATTTATTAGTCAACTGTTAAAGGCGTATTGCACTTTTGTTCTTCACTCTAATTCTAAATACTGTGTTTCGGTATATATCTCAGGAGTATGAATAGAGAATGTTAAACTGATGTTTACCCTTTTAACCCTGTAAAAATAATACCATATTAATATTATAAACAAAGAGTAAACATCTAATCTTTTTTATATCTTTTATTTAAGGGTTTTATAGCGTACAGAAAAAAACAAGGTAGTACTAGTATAGGACAGTGGCACAGGCAGGGGGTGTTTCTGAGTATCCAGAATCTAAATTTCACAAATAACATACATATAACATAGACATATTCAATACAAAGCATGCTTACATTGAAACAATATATACAAAAATATATATATCAACGATCAAAATCATAAATATACATAAAAAGCATGCACACAAATCAAGAGACATTGCTGTGTTGTCAGACAGTGAGCAGACAGTGACTATTATCCTGGACGTAATGGGGTTAAATAGTACACCAGTAAGATTTCAGAGATGGAGGCAGAAACGTCTTAGTTATGTACAGCCTGGGATTAGGGCATTACAATAACATTACCACTTTCCAGTGTGTTATTCTGTAAATTAGTAATATATTTCATATTTGATATAAACCGCACCACACAATTTATTTCTTCATAAAGCTGGAGAGGCTTCACATTTTTCCAGTTACGCTCTAACTGGAATTTGACAGTGCAACACAAGTTCATGATTAGTTTATCAGTATTTTGATTGATATGGGGTATGGGTGCACACAGTGGGGGGATTAAGGTTAATGGTTAACCCCATTACACAGGAAATTAATGAGGAGCTATCAGTTCTAGAAGACACTAGGTCCACCTGGCATGAGGTATATATGAAGATGTTGTTCAGTACCAAATACCATCTAGTGTACACTTTGTAAGAACTCTTTCATACCACTATACAATAATATATGGTGAGTTCTTTCCAAGGTGCTACTCAATCCTTTTAGGGAAATTTATACCAGTCAATCAATATTAAGATTACTGTGATAGTCCAGAAACGGATTGTCCTTAACCCAATGGAGTATTACTTCTTCATCAGTTAGATGTCTTTAAAAATCACACTTGAACACTTCCCCTTTAAAGGTGACTCCTCCTCAACAAGTCAGAGAGAACAGCATCATAAAGAATGAAAATAATAATATACCGTACCATAGTGTAGTATTTTCAATTATGCCATGATCACCCAATGACACATAAATACTGTGTAAGTGTAAAATATTTTCATCACCTTAACTCAAGGAAGACTTACAAGTATAATGTTTTCCAATATGCAACTATTTATTTTCACAATACACATAAAAAATGGTAAAAATGGCTCCCTACCAGAAAGATCAAGGGTAGTAGCATATCATAAGTGGTCCATTCCCTGCCGATGTAATAATCTTGGGCACAAGCAGAACACAAGACCACCAGATAATGCACAACAAGCTCAGGTAAATGCTATCAGACACTCCACGCCGACACATTTCGACCAGTAAGGTCTTTCTTAAGTATGTTGCAATCCTAATGCGAACAGCCTCCCGTGTATCATCACCGAGAGGAGATCCAAAAACAGACTCCCAGGCTGCTTCATGAGTAATAAGGGGAAAGGGTCATGTGATATAATACTATTGTTAAGTGAGTAGAAACATGTACATTCCAAATGAGAAAGTAATTTGCAGATGAAGAGTGAATTAAATTATGTGTAGATGTTAGTAAAATAGTGATCTGGTGAGGGAGTGTCTCATCTGAACCTCTGTAACTGAAGATGGGGCAAAGTCTCAAATTATATGGATTAGATTGTTGTCCAAGTGGCTGCCATATCATTCGTTTCTGTTGGGGTTCAGTTAATTGTAAGCCCTGGGTATCCTATTTGTGATTAATTATCTTACAGCCACAAAGCGATCAAAAGTCAGACAGCTCTTTTAAAAGGATGGGCAGCGATGTGAGGGGTTTAGTCAGAATTAAAAGGCTGTTGCCCACAAACAGAACAATTGTACACAGTGTATTCTTAATTTTGTTACTCCCGAGATTAGTATAATTCTATTTGCCAGGGGTTCAATGACCAGGGAAAAAATCAGGAGGGAGAGGGGACCACTCAGTCCTGTTCCATTGGCTATGGTGAAAGACTTAGAAATGATGCCATTAGAAAGAACAGTATTGGGTGACTTGAAATACAGAGATGCACTCACCTGAGTTGTCTCACAAGCCAACGTGTGTCATAAAAAGCCATGCAACCCTATCAAATGCCTACTCCGCATCTAGAGCAGAAACCAGAGAGGGTAGTCTACTTTTATTGAAATAATGTACTGCAGTTAGTCACTCATTCGTCTTGTGTTGTCTAGCTCTAGCTCTAACCTGGATGTTACAAAGCCCATCTGGTCAGGGTGACATCTCATTATTTATTATTACAATATTACATTATATTATACATACATTACATTATATTGTACATACATTACATTATACTGTACATTTATATTAATTCTTGGGTAAGTTTTGCAGAAACAGTGCAAAAACTTTGCAAAACCACAGAGTTTATGGATTTACTGACTTAAAATGTAGCAATTAAATGAGACTTTGTTTATTGTGTAATTACAACAGTATAGTGGTGTAAAAACATTAGTGCACATATAAATCCTAAAGTAAACTGAAGTTTAGTGCAAGTGGTTGAAAAGTTAGCACTCCTAAATAACATAATGAATAACTTAACTCCACAGTTGGCCAAGCTGAGGCAGGTAAATGAGTAGAAATTTACAATATTAATTGGTACCTCATTATAGTCTCTAATGATATAGGTGACTCCATAGCAAGTAAACAGAGGCCATCACTTAGCCTACATTTACAACTTCATTCTGTTATTATAGTTTTTGCTGAGTCATGACGAGAATAACATACTAAACCATAAGATAAAGAAGCAAGTTTGTACCAGATGGCGAATGAAATGCTTAGCTCTCTTAAATCTAAAAAATAAAATGCTGAATCAGTTCAGCTATGGTGGTTAAATTATGGGTGGCAGCATATTCTTGTTGCTGTGCTAAACACCAGCACCGATTAGCCAACTAGCAGGGAAATACAGATCGAAGTGATACGCTCCCATTAGAATGTATGATAACTGATGGACCTCATCCCCCCTTGGGAACAGTAGGTAGCCAGTCAACTGCTCATCTAAGTTCCACATATCAATGGGCATGCTATAATGACTTTCCAGATGCTGTATAAAGACAAGACTTAGGTATTTGAGGACTCTCGGGTGCTTAATGCAACTGGATCCAAAGTCAATCGCTTTGATTTCACTAGGCTCTGGGTAATTTTTTGGGAGATTGAGGTCCCAGTGGATGATTTTATTTTTACCTGTGCAGAACCTTCAGGCATTATAGAATGAAGTTGGCAAAGTTATTAAGTAGCTGCATACTGAAGCCCTGGAATTTTTTCTTCTTAACCAGGTCATGTAAGTTCATGTTCAAGAGCTCAAATGTCATGCACATGTGATTGCAGAATGTAAAACTTTCCAGCATGTGAATTACTGTACATTCATGCTGTCAGTCCTCTCCTGTTACTTTAGCTGTCCTAGGATCAGGATGTCTTTCACCGCCTGTTGGTGGAATAGAGATGGCAGGAGAGATCAAGATCTTTGGACATCTAAAGAAAGGAGATATCAACCCCTTATAGCGGTAACCTGCATGTTCATGGGGCACCAATATAAATCCTATGTGTTCATCATCATACTGTACCTACCATTGTGTGGATCACCTACAACCCCATGCTCTTCTTTACATTTGAACCCACAAAGTAGATCTTAAGGAAGTTTCTAGTCTCTTGCACATCATAAGACGGCAGTAGATATTTGTATTGCTTGAGCGACTGCTCAGGAGTCAGGTATCTGGCATAAAAGAACTTGGTGAAGCCATTCTTGGATTTTGAGGTACCAGAACGTCTGATCACTTCTCCTTGGTTGGCACTGGCCATGTGTGTTGTCCGCTAATAGAATTACAGCACCACCTCTGCAGTTGCTGCAATCATAAAATAATTGCTGAACTGTGACCCGCTGGTATTCTCTCTTTGAAAAAGTATTCCCACTTATCTAAGGAGAGAATAGAAACAAACAAAAAAATACTTGTGAACTGAATTTAAATAATTATATTAAACTCTCACCATCCACAAACACAACATGGGTACAAAACAGATATGGGGTATTTTAGCCATAAGGGCAAGATCCTATCAATTGGTGCCCTGGTTAAGCATATATTTTTTACATAACAGTAACTGTGAAAGAATAGGTGGAAGTATTTATATAATTGGCAACATTCTATATAGTGCAAACTTAATGTTTCTCTCACAATTTTGCTCAGGGCACATATTAAGCAACAGGTCCTTGAAAGCAATTGACTCTATTGGTGGACTCACAGCCATTTCATAATAGTGCATATATGATCTTTGTTTATCATTGTTATCTCCTTTTGTAACCTGTTCTCTACATGGAGAGCTCACAGTTGAAAGCAACATTTCCATCGCAGTAATGGACATGAGACATGTGATGAGATTCAATTACTGTATGAACAGAGAACCAATTTCATGTTGCATTTCACCATGGTACAGGAAATGACGTTACCAGAATAATACGACTTATTCTATAATTTTGTCTTTGTTTACACTTGTTATTATAATAACTCTTGTATTTCTGGATAGCATTTATATTATTGGAGTATAAGTCCACAGTGCCCAAACTGTGACCCTCAGTACTTCATTTACAGCCCAAGACCTCAGGTACTTATCAAAATTATCAATACGCTTATTAATCACATTACACTGTAAATTAAGACATATAACTTTACATATACTTGATACAAGCCAGATCCATTATTATTATTTTTATTAGGTTTTATAATCTCTAATATAGTTTATTTGAAAGGATTGATTGACGTTGATGCACCTGTATCACACATATAATTTATTGTTTTCATTAACTTAATTTCTTCTACTTGGAGCTAAGTGTCTCTGATTGGATAAAAGTTGATTCCTTCAGCACAATGTAACATTTTCTGATGAATGTGTTGGGTATAGACACAGAAACGCGCCAAGAAAATGTATTCTTACTGCATTATTATCTTACATTAATCTGATATCTGTTTTACATAGACTTCAATACTGCTCATCTTAATGGGAGTGAATGCTCTAAGGTTAATAAGAGGCACAGACTACTACACTCCGGGATCTTCTTTTGCTGAACAATGTTAACGCTGGAAGAACCTTGTTCAGTAAGACATCATTATTTCTTTGTTTCCAGAAATATACCTCTCACATCTTTATTTCCTCCCTAAGAACTTTATTTAAGTTATAAACTTCATATACTGTAGAATGGACTATCACTTGCTGCAGATTACTAACATATTACTGTATGTATATATGAACTTTGGCAGGTACATTGAAAGGGTACACACTTTTCAAGTCAGCTATTTATCATATTCTTAATCATTATCTGTGATTGATGCAGTATATTAATTTTAATGATATTCATGTGCTCATACTAATATATTTTATATTGTTTTGTACAAAGTGATGCTGGTGTTTCAATTACTTTATTAAATTTACAGATGGATCCTTGCCACTTGCGCTGCAAACGTGTGCACGCATCGCGCCATGCGATTAGCTGCTGCTGCGTGCCCCACGGTACGCCATGCCGTGCACTGCGTTCACATAGTGCAATCCTATGGGGTTGTAGCGTACTTGTTCGCAGGTGTGCAACTCGTATCTATACTCACTCTTCACTTGGAATGATACAAGTGCTAAATTTTATTTATTCCTCTATACCGTAACACTTTCTAATCCTATGCCAGCTGCAGATCATTATAACAGGTAACCCTTTCGCACTCAAGCTAAAATCGCTTGGTTTTTTTGCAAAGTTTAAAATAACCATTTCTATTGCAAAATATATAAAAAAAATTATGAGATCTAATGCAGTGGGAAGAAGTCAACAAAGGTTAAAAAAAAGTATTTAGGAATATATGATTGGAAGGTCAGCGAACCAAGGATTAAGAGGTTGATGGTGATTAGCAGGGAAGTGCAGTCAGGGTAGGCAGGGGAGGCAGAGCCTCCCTTGTCATACTCTCTGTCAGACAGCAGAGTTTTTACTATAAAAATGACTAGAATAATTCAAAGAAGATATTTATAATATATAAATATCTCCTTTGTATTATTCTGATCGTTTTTATAGGCAAAACTCACCAAAATTGCAGCACTCCCTGGAAATACAGGGAGATATGAGAGATGAGGCAGTAAGAGCTCAGCCTCCCCTCTGATAGCTCAGACACTGCCCGGAGCTGGGGGCTGAGCCACAAAGCAGCTAACAAAACAGCGAAAAATAGCTAATGGAGGCATGCCTCACTGTGAGGGGGCGTGTCTTGAGCACTGATGGACACCTCTCATGATCAGGTACCAGTCCAGGAAGTATTAAGGCATTGGAGCTCAGCAGCAGCACTGAGTAGGGAAGGAAATTGGAATATGCAAACAGAGATAACACACAAAGAAGAAACAGGTGAGGAGGGTCCGCTGCTAGTGGGAGTTCTCTGTGTGTGTGTGGAAATCTATTGTGCTAAGGGGATCTTCTGTGCTAGTGGGATATATGTGAGAGGGGGATCTGTGCTACGGGGAATCTGTGTGTGGAGGGGATCAGTGTGATGGGGGAGATCTGTGCAAGTAGGGCAGGTTCATTCATATATGTGTGTAAATCTGGCTCTAATACTAGCCAGTGTCTCCCCATCCATTGACTTCACCTGGTTCCTGGTGATTAGGAACAGATGATTGTCATTATACTAGACTCACAATTTCTAATTTAGATTGTCTGTTGACTTCCAACTATATACTGTATATAGTTAGTGGAACGGTCTAAAAATACAACCTTCTTATATTGTGTTGTGTACATATTGACTAATGTGATGCTAACATTTACTAATGACACTGTCAAGCTACATCAATTGTTTGCTCCTGGAGAAAATTAATCTAATAAACTACTGTTTACTTCTGGTGTAAACCTAGCGTGTATTCTACTGTCGCAGAGTCGGGTCTGGCTCAACATGCACACGTAACTGTGGGCCTGATTCAGAGCCGGACGCTCTTTGAAAGCACTCGCTCTGAATCAGGGTGTCCCTTTTTATTTTTAAAGACGGCCTCCTGGCCGCTCGCATAACTGTGGGTGAACACCCACAGCTTATGCGAGCAGGCAGGTGATGGTCGCAATGGTCAAGACCATCACGACCATCGGGCTTGCGACGAGACCCTTGTGGTAGGGTCTCGTGGCCGCAAGCCCCAGTGGACTTCATGTTCTAATAGAGCAGGAAGTCCACCTACTGACATCATGAGTGATGTCAGTAGGGCCGCCCACAAACGGCCGGCGTTCCTGCAGGAACCCCTCCGTTTGCCCAGCTACCCCCCCTGCCCGCCTCCAAAACGGGGCAAGCTGTCAATCACCATCGACAGCTGCCCCGCTTTGGTGTGAGACACGTAGCGACGGAGCGCCCGTCGCTGGCCGGGTCTCGCGCATGTGCACGCCAGAGCCGACATGCGCAGTGGGTGGGACCATCGACCCGCTTGCGAGCGCTGTGCGCTTGTGAGCGGGTCTGGATCAGGCCCAGTGTCTTTTTTAGATGCATTTTGTGGATGCATTTTTGTGTAAAATGTGTTCATTACTATGTTAATCCCATTATGTTAAATTAGTGTTCATTATGTGTATTGCATTGTTTTATGTAGCGTGAAAAAATATTTTATAAGTGTCGATCACAAATTACACCCTCCGGTTAGAATAAGATTGGATGGCAGCTCCAAAAACAAGCTGTGGCTTGGCCACCATTTATTTTCAATCTACTGTATATCTGGATAATAAACAAGTGTTATATATAAGTTGTCCTATTTATTATACTACGCCTTACATGGGAAGCAGTTACACTCAAAGCCCTATATCAATAGACACACCTCTGTAATGCTGCACAGACGTAATTACAGGTAAATACTGGACATTATGTGCTGTACTACGCATTCCACCCAGATATTTGCATTTTCAATAGGTGACAGATATTATGTTATATATGTAATATACTGTAGGTAACTTAAATTAATCTATTGTACTTAACAAGGCTCAGCTAGTATTTAAATAATATGGGGGAGTTTCGGGCAGTCATAATACACCCAAGCCTCAGATAGGAACCTTTATGCTAATGTATGTTCTAACTGAGGGTTTTAATTTAACTATATTTATACTCCGATAAAAGTATATTACAATATCGCCTTCACAATCCCTCATCTCTGATATCTGTACAGTATGTTTATACTTTAATATGCAACTGTCACTATGAACAAAAAACTATATATAGTCTCTTTTTCTGGTTTTGCATTTTAATTGTTTATATTTTTCAGATTTGTTCTCTCGGTTCGACTTGAAATTGACTGGTTATCGCTTATAGGGGCCTATTCATCATCACTTAATTTTTATAAAAGCCGGTGATAATGAACATATTCACCTGCAATTGTAAAAATTCAGTTTTCGGGCCATTCATCAAGAAGGTAAAGCAGGAGATATCACAGATATCTCCTGCTTACCTTCCTCTGACAGAATGGCCCGCTGTCCCCATACACTAGTATGGGGACAGAATTAATCAAGCTCCGAAAATACAATATTTTCGGAGCTTGAGTGCGGGAGCGGTCGCCATCTTCAGATAGTGAGTGCTCCCGCTCCGGGTGTCCAGGGTTGCAAAGAGGGATCCTTTTGGATTAATTACATTAATTTTATATATATAAATATATATATATATATATTTATATATTTATATTTATTTATACATATATATATATATATATATATATATATACCTAAGTTATTAAGGTAATTATTTCCTTTTGTTTTTCTAAGGAAGAGTTAGTCATTAGGTATACAGAACAATTATACATGTGATTGGGAAATGACATATTGATTTATCTGCCAAAGTAAATTCATTTATCAACTGTAAGCCTTAGGAATAGTAACCACAAATCATAAACAATGCACAAGACTTGGCTTTACAAAGCACCGACTGCAGAATGAAGCATTACATATACTGACATATTCCTGTTTTACGCACCAGTGAAAAACATGTATTGTAAACATACAAGTCTCCAAAAAATGAATTATTCAGAATTATGACTCTTTGAGATTACACTTGTTGGCATTTGTGTGAGGTAGATGAAATGAAATGAATGTAATATCTCTTACCATGTTTGCACATTACAACCTCTCGCAGCCATTTGTGTAAAATAAATGTGCACATTTTAGGGAAACAAACATATCAAGTTTTTGGAACACTAGATAAACATATTGCTTAATTATCTGCAGCAATGTTAATTATCCATTTACACGCTGATTAGAGAATCCCCAACATTTGGCAGCTCAGTAGCCCTGGAGAACTGTATTGGCCACAAATTCACTGAACGCTAAGAGCAGGCGGAAGTCGAAAGCAACCCCATCAGGCTTGTACACATCTGTAGGATGAGCTATTATACTATGAGCAATGTTTTTGTGCCTTTTATTATAGTGTACAACAATACATTCCAACATTGTTTCCTTTTCTTACAGCTGTGATATTATTATTACATTGAAGGCAGTAAATTATCCAATGCTATCTTATTAATAAATACTAAAATGTATCTCTGGCATTCATATAAATTACATAGATTACTCCAATACTGAGTAATCCGTTTTAGCTAGTCATAGTAATATTTCGTTAAGGAAAGTATCTTTCACCCTCAGTATACTGTATTTGTTTATACCAAGGGTGTGAAAGACTTTCCAACTGTCAGTAAATTCAGTACATTTACTGACAGCAAGAATTCTGTCATTTACATTTAATCATTATAAAAAATAATAATCAAAATGTGGAAAACGTTACGTACTCATAACATTACAATAGTGTATGCCACTGAAGGGAGGGAGTTTTACAAAGCTGCCACTTAAGCTGGCAACACATCCATATAATCCTCGGGCTTGTCTTTTGATTTTGACCCGTCCTTTCGATATTGCAAGAGTGTGCGTGCACCTTCCATTGTTTTGTCAGATGAAATCTGGTCAAATTGAAGGATCACATCTTAAGTGCTGTTCAATAATCATCTGATTCGATGGTGCCATATCGGACCAAAAGTGAAGTGTGTATGCACTGCCGATCGTTATGCCTATGTTGCTGCTGCCTTTGTGTCTTTTCATCCGATATTTTAGACAGATGGTGGTCGAACATCGCAAGTTAGCTTGTACAGGTGTGTGCGTGTATCAACACTGTGGTTGGGACTTCCGAATGGGAGTGAAGTCGATCAAAACATTGCAATGAAAGAGTCATTGCAAAGGTGCATACCCAGCTTTATCAATGGTTTTAAAAGTTCAATACAAATTGAATGGAAAACACTTTTGGTTTCTCATTTAATATTATTCCCTTTTAAATCCTGCGGCCAGAACCGCCAATAAGTAAATATACCTCCTAGAGCGAGCTGTACGCCAGTTTACGTACCGTATCTTGTGTGAATTTGTATTGCGCATGGCCATAACAGAGAGCACATGTGTACATCTGTGTGATTCTGCCACTTATGTCTGCAAGTGCGGGATAGAGGAGATATGATGCAAGCTAACGACACAGAATTGCGCAAACCATGAAAAAGACACATTTACGGCTATTAGTACCAGATGATGAAGATCACGGTCGCCAACGCTGGTAAACTGATTGTGATTGGCTGTTTGCTAATGAGAAAGAGATAGACAGAGACAAACACACTTTCCAAAAGAGAATGCAGAGAAGTATATTACAAAGCATTCTTTTCGTGAAGCCAGGAATAGTCTTACATCTCTATCTTTCTTTTGGAAACTAATTTCATGAAAGTTATTTATTTCTATCTATCCCATCCCACCTTCTTCTCCCCCATCAATCCATCAATCCACGTCTCTTCCTGCCACAACATAATGTGCTTCTAACATCAATTTCACCTTGTCCATTCATCTCTGTGCTGCCTGAAAAAATTAAAGGCAAAAGGAATATTACAACATACATTATGTAAATACAAGGAAAGGTGAGTTAAGCAGAACCATAAAATAGCTCAGATATTCATCTACTTATACAGATGGTGGAAACGTGCCAGACTGCTGTTTATTGCACAATGTTGTATTATTCCATTTATCCTCTAGAGGTCCCCAGCAGACAACTGTTTCCCTTCCTTGTGCTTTGTATATTGTGCACTTTGCCGTGTCATCAACAGGTGTCCCCTGCACATCAACGTTGTAAAGTGAACTTTATTATTATTATTATTATTTTTTTATTTATTATTTATTTGTTTTTCATTTCTGCCACATGGCCCCATAGTTAGGACATTATCATTATAACAAGGTTTCTGAGACTCACCCCTCTGTAATACCAAGGTCAGCTGTATGTGACCGTGCACAAATCAATGTCTCTTCTTGTGTCACACATACACTAAATATAGATGTGAAACGTATAAATGCACAGTTCTGAGAATAGATGAACATGCAATATACATTTTAATTATTATATGTAAACATCTTTTTTTTATGATTTATTTAAAAAAAATACAAATAATCAATTTGTACAATACTTTTACTTTAAATTGACTTTGGATTATGGATCATCTTCATTTTCACTTTATGTAATCAGTGTAAAACTGAATGGCCCATGATTTTATTTCTGTTTTCCACTGTCCGCTGCATCAATACATTCTATCTATAGGCATTTGCAGTCAAATTCCAAGTTACAGAGTCTGGGGCAACATACTCTCTTGTGTTAGGCTGAATAATGCTGCTGACTGCCGTCCCCGTTGTTCTGTGAGGTCTGGTCCAATTTACCAAGCTCCAATAAGCTTAGCTTGGCCCCATTAGCTAGTGCTAGCGGCTTGGTCCTTATGGGCAGGGCCAGATTAACAGCGGAGTGGATGGAGCTCCAGCTCCAGGCCTCCACATGAAAATAGGCCCATCATCATGACAGCATGATGATGACCGCTGTCTGGTTGCTCACACAGTTGGCCATAAGTCATATGTGTTAACATTGTATTTCTAGTTTTCTTACAAAATTATGCAATTTATCATTTTTTATGTATTTAGTGAGACAGTGGGGCTGATAGTGTAGGGGGTGTACACACACACACACACACACACACACACAACACACAGCCACAGCTCCCGTTCTTCAGTTTAGGCTATTGAACATTTTCAGCCTCAAGCCCATGTGGCCCTTAAGCCAGCAAAGAGGGATCACGAGGTTTCATGCTCCACCCCTCCCCACAATATGATACAGCACATACTGTATGTGGCATTATAGCTGAGTATGCGCAATGTCAGAACAGGCAGTAAAGTGATAGAAATAACCACTTGTTAAATACCCTAAGATCATTCCCAATTGCCGCTATATACTTTAGTATTATGTGATGGGGCCTCACTGCTACCAATAATAAATACACCATACCTGACGACTTTCTAGCTGCAGCCAGGTCGGTGCTGCAGGGGGCATGGCGGTGGCAATTATGGGTGATGCGGGGGCAGCAATAGTGAGTGGTGCAGGGACATAGCGTCGTGATTGTGTCATCGTGGCCCACCCCCGCCATACAATGCAGAATCACATAATCGCCCCACCCACTTTCATGGTGGCTGTGAGGAGGGTTGGATATATTTTCCGTAGGTGGCACGGACTGGGAGACTTGTCCACTCTTGCCGGCGGCCGGGAGCTACACCTGATTTTCGGGAGCCTCCTGGCCATTGTGGGAGAGTTGGCAAGTATGAGATATACTGTATCCCATAGTTCTAAACTTATGTACACCTGAGAGGACTGTACAGTACATGTACAAATAACTCCACAGTTTCTGAATGTTCAGAATGGGAAGCCTGGTTATTAGCTGTGACTATGACCTCTCTGATTAATGGACTTCTTACACCTAAAGCGTCCCTGATATGAAATGTTTTCCTGCTTAACACACAGATTCCCTAACCAGGAATGCTGTCCAAAGAATGTAGCTGTCAGTCAGTGATAGTACTAAGAGACCGACATGACGACACGATCAGGAGGATGTATTGTACTTTTATTTATTACACTAGGCACATACAATATACATGTCTGATGAGTGTAATGAAATACTTGAGAGACGTCAGCTCTCTAAATAGAGTGTGACCAGTAAAGGAAGAAAAATATATAGTAGAAGCACTAAATCATATATTGTCCTCACGTACGGCCTACAAAGGAGCATTGGAAAGATGAAACAGTACATCTGATACTCATAGCACATGCTAAAATAAGCGCTTTAGAAGAGGAAAATATAAGCTGACATAAGTGCATTATAAGCATACTTGCCGACTATCTGGCTGCTCCTTCCGGGAGGGAGCAGCCAGATCGGCAGAACAGGGGGCATGGCTGGCAAAAGGGGGCGTGGCTGGGCCGGCTGAAGGCAGTTTGTGGGTGTGACAGGGGGCAGGGCCATGCTAACGCGTCATTTTGGCCCCACCCCGCTACACAATGCCGAAAAAACAGGCATTGTGAAGCAGGGGGCGGGGCCAAAATGACGCGAATCGCGTCAGCGGCCCCCCGCTGTGGGGGTTTATCAGGTACTGGCGGGGGGGAGACGGGGGATCAGTGGCATGTGGGAGGCTTGCCCGCCTTTCCGGTGGGGCGGGAGCTGCACCTGGTTATCGGGAGGCTCCCGCCCGAATCGGGAGGGTAGGCAACACTGATTATAAGTGCTATGAGATGGGCAAACTGGTTCAGAGGCAATTTTGTGTAATGAAACATGGTTTAGTGCAAGTTTCAGTTACAGTAACTAGAGCTCCTCAGTATACCAGGAAAACCATATGGTTACCTATAACCTACAGGTGAATATAATGAGCTGAAGGAATATTTAGAGATGTGTGATTCGGTTTTCCTGAAATACAAACACACCGAACATAGGGGTTCTGAGTCAAATCGAGTCCCAGTTCGGAATCACTTTGGGGTTCCGAGTCGAAACAAGTCCCGGTTCGGTTCTGCAGTCAGTTCAGAACTTGGATTTAAAAACCCAACTTGGATTTCAGTTTATATGTAAATAGGTCCAATTACAGGTTTTATCATTTTGAACCAAAACACTTGAAGGTGTTTTTTTGCCAAAACACAATGATGAATTAGAACATGTGCACATCTCTAGTGTATATATATATATATATATATATCTATATCTATATATATATATATATATATATATATATATATATATAGAGTCTACTAGGACATTCCGGGAAAGTAAGTATTTTGTACAGTCCAGGGTGACTTTCTGTTGGTTCATTTTATATGTAAGACTTTACAGAATAACACTCATTCCTGCACGCAGGATGCTGTCCAACAAAATCATTTACTACTTGGCTTTCACCTGTTCCTGCGTATTGTGGCAATAAAGCTGCTCTGCCAGCAGAGGTGTGCTCAGTCATCCTGCTGCCTCAGGTGACATATGATATAGCGCCACCCAAACCAAATGGGATAGAAAATAGAAATGCTCAATGCTTCCTCCTCTATGGAAAAGTTTTAGGAATCCACAAACTGTAATTGCCAACAATCAAACGTTAATGACAGTGGTTGCCCATATAATATTATAATTATGTCCTAGTAAATAAAACAATTAATTATTACTTAGAGAGCTGTCAAACTCCATTTCACTAATTTGACAGTGATATGAAGTAATACGATTCAACAGCCTATTAGATAAACAACTTTTATGTAATCTAATGTAAATAACTTTAATTAGTACTTACTATACATTTGTTAGTGATTTGTTATTAGTAGAAGTGACGTGGAGTTTTTACATTTAAGATTCCTTTTAAAGAAGGTCAAAACCCTACATAAATTGGGATCAGTTTAATATCCCTAATATATCTGCCAGCCTTGTCATTCTAAAGCTGTAAATAGATAGAGGCTGTATAATGTCTAAAGCAAATGACAATCCTTGCACATCATTCCTACAAGAATCTTGCAGGCATTGCATTCTGCAGCTTGTCACGCTCTGTGACAACACAAGTATCCACAGCCAGGCAGCTATCAACCTGATGTTTTTTTGGCTCGAAGTTCTCCCACTGGGTAATGTCACAATGATATGTTTCTTTTAGTCTTGTACACTAACAAGTTCACTTTTAAAAAGAGGTTACAGTACCTCTCCTTGGAATTGGTATTTCATGTCTCATACAGATATACTAGACATATACTGTATGTCTTTAGATAAAGCAGCTTAGTTCATACTTGCTTACGGCCGTATACTCCTGAGCCCCCCCACCATATGCCACTGCAGTGGGGGAGAGGGGTCATGATCACCCCGACCCTGCTTCACAATGCCGTTAATCTGCATTGTGTAGCTGGGGTGGGACCGTGATGATGCGATCCCCCTCAATTCCACATCATGTCCCCCACCACGCCACACACCCCAGGTTTGTCACTTCAAACACAAGGAAAGAAGACACTGACATGAATCTTTCCAAGTTCAACTGTTTACTGAACTGGTAACAAAAACATAGGTTACATCAGTGCAATGAATAAGTATACAGATATAGCATGAAGAGAGCATCCACAGCAGGCATGTCAAACATGCGGCCCGCGGGTTGCATGCAGCCCGGATCAACCACTTCTGCGGCCCCAGAGTGTGGGCTCACATATATATAATATGCGGCCCACACTCCTGCCACGATCGGAACACAGTTCCGATCTGGCAGTACAGGCTGGCAACGCTGGGTCTTTGAAGTGATCAGAAGCCTCTGATCGCTTCAGAGGCCAGCGTTCCCAGTGATGCAGCGCGTGGGTGATGTCTTGACTTCACCCGCGTCGCCCGCGATGAGCGGAGCCTGCGCCTGCTGCTCTGCATCTATTAGATCCAGTCAGTGGCAGCGTCTATGCAGGAAGGCGAAGACTGGAGTGACGCGACGAGCGGAGCTTGCGCCTGCTGCTCTGGATCTAATTAGATCAGTCAGCGGCAGAGTCTACGCGGGACAGCGAGGAGTGGAGCGGTGCCCAGAGGCCGTCATGAAGAAGGGTAAGTACTGCACAGACAGGAGAGTGGGGCCTTGTTCTATACTGGGAGGGGGCACAGCATAAGGGGCATTACTGGGGGCACAAAATAAGGGGCATTACTGGGGGCACAAAATAAGGGGCATTACTGCGGACACAAAATAAGGGGCATTACTGGGGCTCTGCATAATGGGGCATTACTGGGGGCACAAAATAAGGGGCATTACTGGGGGCTCTGCATAAAGGGGCTTTACTGGGGGCTGTGCATAAGGGGCATTAATGGGGGCACCACTAAGGGCATTCCTGGGGGCTCTGCATAAAGGGGCATTACTGAGGGCTCTGCATAAGGGGCATTAATGGGGGCACTACTAAGGGCATTACTGGGGGCTTTGCATAAAGGGGCATTACTGGGGGCTCTGAATAAGGGGCATTAATGGGGGCACAACTAAGGGTATTACTCGGGACTCTGCATAAAGGGGCATTACTGAGGGCATAACTTAAGGGGCATTACAGAGGGCTCTGCATAATAGTCATTACTGGGAGCACTACTAAGGGCATTACTGGGGGCTCTGCATAAAGGGTCATTACTGGGGGCTCTGCATAAGGGGCATTACTGGGGGCACAACATAAGGGGCATTACTGGGGGCACTACTAAGGACATTACTGGGGCACTGCATACTGGGCACTACTAGGGCACTGCATAAGGGGTACAAATTCAGGGGGCACTGCTATAGGGGCTGTAATACAGGGTAGAATCGCATAAGGGGCACTACTACAGGGGGCATTGCATTGGTTTTTATCAATAATAAACCTTTAAAAATTGCATATAAGACTTTTTTTTTCTTGCGGCCCACACACCTTGAATATTCGGCCCGGTTGGTATTTGAGTTTGACATGCCTGATTCACAGGATTGGCACAACTACAGGCCCAAATGGTATGAAAGAGAAAGAACAGATGTAAACTTGATTATTATTTAGACAACCAAATGATAAGACAGAGAGATTCATTTGATGTCTCTAGCAGTTGATGCCTGTGGCTTCTCATGCTGCCCTGGCACACCCAAGAGAAAAGAATAAAGGCATTAATCTCCTGAAGCAACTCTGGACAGAACAACCAACAGACCTAGCATGGTATAGGGTGGGTTCTGTTGCTAGATGGCAATCATATTCCCTAGAATAAAGAAAGTTTGCAGGTCATAGATTCTTGCAAACTTCTGTTTGTTCGTCAGGAGGCTTGCCACCTAGCAACAGCTGGTGGGCAGACTACCACATACCCAGTGGTTGCTTTTAAGATTGGCTTGTCTCCAATAATACTTAGCAAATGTATGCTGAGAGGACCAGCAAGTGGCATGCATAATGCAATGAAGGAACATAACTTTTGCTGCTGCACTAGAGGTGGCCACATCCCAGATGGAGTGTCCCTTAAACGGGTTTCTGCATGTAATAAATAACTCTGAAGCTTCACTTTATAGTGGAGCATTAAGTTTCAATTATGAGGTGAGTTACCAAATTAAAAAATTGGAATTGTGCCATCTTTGATCACATCAAATTCAAGTATATGATTTTCAAAGGAAGGTGTTTTTGGATTGGTAATATAAATTAAAGGTTATCCCAGCACCCCTGGCCCCTAAGGCTAAATCTAGTAATAATGCAAATTTTCTCAATAAATGGACTCTCTCTGAACTTGTGTCCGTGGCAGTTTAGAAGGTTATAACAGGTACTATATTCCAAGTACTAGAATACTGTGGATTATTAGCGCTGGGTAGGAAAGAACTCCTCTGAGTAAACAATGGTAAAATATGTCTTCAGTTAGCCTTGTTGATAAAAAGGCAAGAGCTGAACCATAATAGCAGATAGTGGCTGATGCAAGGCCTGCATCATAGTTGACAGCCAGAAGTCCAGGAATAAGAGAAGCTGTTCCAGCTGTATTAGCAGTACTATGCCATGCATTCAATTTATGGTAGAATATCTGGTCCTTGCATGGCCTCGGTGAGACAATGATAAGGACTACTGTAGAAGATGACAATCTTGTTAGTAGCCCATTAATGTAATTCTCCATATGCATGGTGGAAACTTGCCCAGGAGATCTGAAGTACCCTGGAAGCAGTCTTTTGAGAGTTCCAGATGAATTTTGGTCCCTTTGCACAACTGATTAGAGGAAAAAATACCCTGGATGGCCGGAGAAGATAAACTAGTATTAAATGGGATACCTGGTCTATTCTTATTTTGTGCAATATTATCAGTGAAAAGCAGGTGGTGGGAGAGCATATGGGAGAATAAGGTCTGACCGTGGGAAAGACATTACATCCCAATTGAAAGCTCCCTGTTTCCACACTATGGACATAAAGATGGGAACCTGAGCTTTAGAAAGGAGTTGCAAAACAATCTATTCTAGGAACCCTTGAAGGTTTGAACCATTGTTTGCAATATTAATTTAAGACAACAATGTCCAAAATCAGATGTTGGTGATGGAGAATTGTCCAGTTCATTTAGTTTTCCAGAATGCAATTGCTGTTAGGTGAATAGCCTTTGAATAGCCCATTTTATAATCCCTAGGGCTTTTGTGACAGAGAACGAGAGCCTGCCATCCTGTTAAGGTAAGATACCACAGACAAATTTAAACTGCAAATACACATAGGCGACTGGTAATTAAAGCTCTGAGGACTAATGTGGCTGGCCTTAACTCAAGCAGATTGATATGAGCCTACTGCTTCATTGTAGACCATTTGCTTCTTACTGCCTGGTCCTGAGTGAATGCTCCCCAACCTTTAAGAATTGCAAATCTCAATAGGTTCTGTGATTGTTTTCAGTGTAAGGGAATATGAAAAAGTCTGAGGTGTAAGGTCTTCATATTTCTAATAGCTTTGTCTAAGTCGCTTAATGTATATTCTGAACTATCATTGAAACGTAATTCTGACCACTTTTCTGGAAGAGCTTGCAGAGAAAAAGAAAGGATATCTAAGGGATAGAGGCCCTGATTCAGAGCCGGACGCTCTGACAGAGCGCTCGCTCTGAATCAGGGACGTCCTTCCCAATTTTAGAGCGGCCTCCTGGCCGCTCGCATAGCTGTGGGTGACCACCCACAGCTATAGCGAGCGGCCAAAAAGATGGTCGCGATGGTAAAGACCATCATGACCATCGGGCTTGCGACGAGACCCTTGTGGCAGGGTCTCGTTGCCGCAAAGCCCTGGAGTGCTTTCGGCTCTATCAGAGCTGAGAGCACTCCCACTGACATCACTTGTGATGTCAGTGGGGCCGGCCCCGGATGGTAGGCGTTCCCATGGGAACGCCTCCGTCTGGGCAGCAACGACCCCGGCACGCCCACCAAAGGGGGCGTGCTGTCACTCACCATCGACAGCATGCCCCCTTTGTAGCGAGAACCATAGCGACGGCTTGGCCATCGCTTTCCGGGTCTCGCGCATGCGCATGATGGAGCCGGCTCCCTCGTGCGCATGTGCACTGGGCCAACATCGACCCGCTTGCGAGCGCTCAGTAGGTCTGAATTAGGCCCAGAGATAGAACATATTTTAGCTTATTTATAGATAATCTGAGCTTGGCCAGGGTAGGTAGAGTTAGACCTTGGTGACTGATTAATATGTTACAGTCTATTATACAGTGGATTCCATTTTGACTTTCATTAAACAGGTGCATATGTAAGGTGCTATTGAGAGTTCGAACACCATTACAGTCCACTGATGCCTATGGTTATGGTAGACTGAGACTAAATGAAACCCCCCCTATACAGTAGGTATAATATAAGGGAAAACTAGTTACTGGCCAAAAAAGGGGATACCTGCTACCCATTTCATCCTGAACATTCACTTTTTCTAGTCTGCATGACACATTTGACCTCTATGCGAAATTAATCTTGCAGACTTAGAAGGCTATGACTTCCAAATATATTTTTCCTTGTTGCCAAGCTATAGGCAAGACTTTGTCTAGCAAGAGGCTGCAACTCCTTGAGCATATTTTAGAAAGGAGATGGGAATACTCAAACAGTTTGAAAGTATTTTTATGCTGCATACACACGGTCAGATTTCTTATCAGATATGAATGATAATGATTGCAAAAATCGTTCAATCGTTCATATCTTTGACATGTAGGGCATGCATCGACCAACGATGCGCATGCCCGCATGTCAGATAACAATATCTGACATCGACTGTGTTTGCAGTCAGGTTTGGACGATTTCATTCCTTTACATGCTGTCAGAAATCATTCATGAAATCGTTACTAAAATCGTTCATCGTTCATCTAGCAAGTGTGACTGTGTGTATGCACCATAAGGAGCCACCTGTCTGAGCATGACCTTGTTGTGACCCCTGACCTCACCTATGAATATGGCCAATGAAGTCTGCATCTACTAGAGTGGAAATGTGAAGTGGCCTCAGGGCTAAACTGATAAGACCAGCTCTGGTCAACCAGTGAACCCTTCGCCAATAATGAGAGTGGCTCTACTAATTACCTTGAGCAGGATATATTTTAAAACTACTAGAGACTCTATTGTGCAGAAAATTCCTACAGCTCCTGGTCTCCCATCCAGAGCACTGCAGGGCTCACATTGTTTAGCTTCCCATCTATGGCAGAATCAATCTTCCTAAACAAAATGTAAAGGACCAGCAGTATCAGTTATTTTAAAACTGAATTTGCCTTAACATTTGGTCCATGGAGTTGCTTTAAGATCTATCACCCTCATGTGAACATAAAAAAGGCAAGGGCAAATAGGGCGGGTGCATCTGGGAGCCCTGTGTAACTCCTTAAACCCGTTTGTCACTTTTGACTAGGGTTGCCCTGCAGCAGGGGTGGGCAATAAGCGGCCCCTCAGCCACTGCTGAACCACAAACCCCACTCGCCCCACCACAGCATTAGAATGCCTTAATAACAAAGCTTAGGCAATCCCACAGCAGCTAGAGGGCCCCCCACCACTGTTCTACAGGCTAGCTGGGCAAACTTGTATACCTCATACCTCTGACTAAGTTTTCAATGTGAGGTATATAATTTGGTGGGAGGTCTTACCTGCTAGTGCCATGCTGGACATCTGTATGTCGCTATAATTGCCTCTTTGAAGAGGCTGAGGACCTAGTCGCCTCTTCTGACTCACAGTCCACTAAAGCGGAACATGGTGGACATACATACTCAGGAGAGTTTAATACTTGAGCATTGTGTTGAGAACCCTTCTGTCTTAAATGGGTGTCCTAATGGGGCTAGCTTTGGGCAGAGGTACTGTGCCAGCTACAGGCAGGAGAAATGTGTCTGGTGCGGACATTGGTGCTTTGCTACCTTCAGACAATTTCAAGGAAGGATTCTTTTTTGCCTAAGCTGGCATCTCTAGGTGAATTTTCCTCCATATTCACTTTTGCACCTCATGTTTTGACGGGATCGGTATGAATGCATGAATTCGTCTAGCGGTTCAAATCCCGACGGTGGAAGAATGGCAGTGAAGATCCTGACAGGTAAGTATTTTCACTATTTACTAACCTAACCCCCCCTAACCCTAACCCTCCCTTAGGGGTGCCTAACCCTAACATCCCCCCCAAGTGCCAAACCCTAAGCCCCCGCTAAGTGTCTAAACCTAACCCCCCCTTCCCCGCAGTCTAAACCTACGTCTCCCAGGGGGTGCCTAACCCTAACCTCCCCCCGGGGGTGCCTAACCCTAACCCCTCCTTCCCCTAGCCTAACCCTAGCCCTCCCGGGGGGTGCCCAACCCTAAGTCCCCCCAGGGAGCCCCTAACCTAACCCTCCCCCCTGCAGCTGTCCGCGCCCGCCGCCCGGCTTACCTTCGATCGGTTTGCCAGGCGTAGTGCTCCCGGCGTAGGTAAAATGACAGGTGTCGGGATTTCGACGTAGACAGTTTCTACTAATATTATGCATTGTTGCTATGTACTAAAAGCATAATGCAGGAGATTTTCACAGAAATCTCCGGCAAACTGCTAATTAGCACTTCAGATCGCAGTCCCCATTATCATCAATGGTTACTACGATCTGACCCCTATGTACTAAACTCCAAAAACCAAAGCTTTTCAGAGTTTAGCCCTGGTAGTTTACACCTGCTTCAGATGGCGTAAACTACTGTAAACCTATGGAGGCCCCAGGTGCAGATCTTTCTATCTCTCCCCCGCAGCTCCTGGCCGGCACCAGAAGATGACACTGTGCGCATGCACAATCAGGCCCGCTGAAAGCCGCGGCGGGTCCGGGTAATAGGGGGCGTGGCCTAATCGCGGGAGGCGTGGCCACGTCCCCTTCCCGAAAAAAAGATTTGCGCGCTGGAGAGGGGGGCGCTCTGGGCCCCCTCAGCCCTGCTCAAAGCCAGGGGGGGCGCGATCACTATGATCGCTCCCCCCCACAGGCATAGGAGACTGCTGTGGCTGCTGCTCAGCAGCCACGAGCAGTCTCCCACTGCAGCTCAGCACACACTGTGTGCTGAGCTGCTGTGAGGGAGGGGGAGCGGTGCCGGACCCAGGCCCCCGCCGGGCCCCTCAGGAAGCCCGGGCCCCGGTAATCTGTACCCGCTTCCCCCCCCTCTCGGCGCCCCTGTGCACAATAAACGGTCCAACACAACTGTTTTTTCTATCCACCCCAGTTACCTCCTCCAAACGCTGACTACCTGTCATCACAAACAAATAGCCGCCCGTGCTCAGTATGGCATTCATGCTTGTGCATTGGCCAACAATCACTCAATCTGCGTAAATATATCGGCATTGCATAGATCTGTGAATCAGGCCCTATGTGTTGATGAAGAGGGGAGATACTATAATTGTTTGCAGGAGTGTGAGGTGGATTCACCATAAAGACTTATTTGATAAAGGATGTTCATGTTTTTGTATTAAGTGTTTGCCTAGGGGCTAGTAGTGAGTTATTGCTATTTATTTGAAATCCATATATTTATTCCTAAATCAACATTATTATTTTCATAACTATTCCCCACCCGTATTTGCTTCTATGTTTTCCTTGCTCCTACATCCTAGGTGAATAGGGGTGGTGCAGAGCTAAACCCTGGCAAGCACCCTTTTCTTGTTGATGATTGTCAGCTTGGTTTAGGTACTGCCAGGTTGAATCATCCCTATGAGTGAATAGTTTATACCAGTGGTAACCAAACTGTGCTCCGTGGCACCCTGGGGTGCCTCGGGACACTTGCAGGGGTGTCTCAGGTTGGTGGTCCAGCACCAAATAAAATGATTTATGGTCAATGTAATGTAAATATGTGGACAAATAGATGCTCAAACCTGTCCATCATCACATAACCTAAGCATAAGGATGACAGGTCAGCACAATTTACTTCACTATACTACTGCACTACATTTTTTTCTGAATTTCTCAAGAACAAACTTTCGGCTTAGGGGTGCCGTGAAAACAATGGCGATACCCTAGGGTGCCGTGATTCCAAATAGTTTGGGAACCACTGGTTTATACAGTATCAAAAACCCAGTGAGAGAAGAAATCCCAGTGAGCAGGAGTAACAATTTTAGCATGTATAGGAAAAATTTATTTTGCAATGTGTTCAGCTCCAGTAACAGCTGGTTTACAGGACCCTGGAGTAAGTGGAGAGCAGGTGGACTGACCTTCCCTTTGGGGCTGTTTGGATTCCAGGTGTCTGAACATGTAGGTGACCCCCAGAATCTTGTTTTTCTGTGTGTCTCACCCCACACAATAACTCTTTGTAAAAGGCAAATACTTCACAAACTTTTATTCCTACAAATACAGTACATAGAAGGGACATCTTCAGTGACTTTTGCTAGTAAAAGTTATTTAATTAAACATCTTTTTTCTAATCTTATATTTCTAATCAACTTTTTGTGCCAACCTTAAAGTCTTGGGTGGCCTAATTTCCAAAGCCAGCTTGTTAAATAACTGATGCAATCTAAAGAAAATAATTACTCTGTGATATTATTTCCTTGTGAATAGGATTATTGTTCTTCTTAGTACAGAGAACAGTAAATTATGTGTTGCGACTCGCAAGTCACTTCATTTGCAGCTCCATAGTGGTTGAAGTGGTTTAAAGTTTGAGGGTTATTTCATGTTGATTTATTTGAAAGTAAATCTGTACAATGTAGGGCTTTCCTACTGTTATATTATGTGAATATGTGGTTACAGCTAAGAGGGTATAGGTTTCACTTTGTGCTCAGTCCCCCATGCCACTTGTTCTGTACACCTGCATGCCACAGTCACACTACTGCTATAGCTGTATAAAATTAATATATGTAACTAGTTCAACACAATTTTAGCCTATGATTACATTTTAATAATACTTACTAAATTATGTATAATCATATAAGTTTACCAAATTCCTTATAAAATACTACTGCTATTTACCAAACTACACCAATATACATCTCTTCGATTATATCAAAATATCTCCCAGCTTGCCCTCTCTGATCAGCACAAGATCTGCGTCTCTCATCCATACTCATTACCTGCTCCCATTCACAGTTACAAGGATTTTTGGGGGGCTACACCCACTCTGTGGAATGCCCTCCCACACACAATAAGACTTTCCTCTAGCCTCCAAACCTTCAAGTGTTCCCTGAAAATGGATCTTTTCAGACAAGCTTATCAAATTCCAGAACTACCCACATAATATCCATACTCTCTTCTACCCAATTACCTCCCCTCTACACAGTTCACACATAACTTTACATATGTTCTCTTTCTACACTCTCACAACCCACTGGCCACAGGTCAACATTGCCTCTCCAATCTGGCTGGACTAATTTGCAACTTGTAACACTTATCCTCATGCATCAAATTTCTATTTTCATGTAGATTATAAGCCTGCAAGTAGGACCCTCTTACCTTGGTAATGTAGGTGTACACATACTGTATGTGTGTCACTCGATAAAAAAAAAAAAAGTTCTTAAGGCGCTATTTATACAGCAGCAGCTTGTGTAGCTAAGAGACATATCACTACTCTAATGTAAAGCAAAAACAAAATAAAAACATAACAATACACAAGAAACAGCACATAAATATATTAGCTGCTAATTTATCGGTTATATCGTCATAACACCATGGCAATTGCACTACTATTGTATACAGTACTGTTTGTGTGCTGATTTGCATCCCGTTCAACGAGCTTCTGCAATATTATTAAAGATTGGTTGTGCGAACATGTGACATGAAAATACACTGCAAAATGTCCCGAACGTGATTGGGCCGCTTGTCAGGGATACAATATCCATCCACTTCTACAGTATGGATAGACGGGTACAAATGGGCGACATAGTCAAAAGGTCAACACAAACATGGTCGACACAAAAATAGCCAACACATGATTTTTATTTATGCTTTTATTATTATAATTTTTTTAAGGGTTACACAGTACCAGTCAAAAGTTTGGACACACCTTCTCATTCAATGATTTTTGTTTATTTAAATTATTTTCAACATAGTAGATTAATACTGAAGAAATCAAAAAACATTTCAGGAGACTACCTCATGAAGCTGATTGAGAGAATGCCAAGAGTGTGCAAAGCTGTCATCCAAGCAAAAGGAGGCTACTTTGAGGAATCTAAAATATAAAACATATTTTGATTTGTTTAACACTTTTTTTGTTTACAACATAATTCCATTAGTGTTCTTTCAGAGATTTGATGTCTTCAGTATTAATCTACTATGTTGAAAATAATTTAAATAAACAAAAACCACTGAATGAGAAGGTGTGTCCAAACTTTTGACTGGTGCTGTATATATATATATATATATATATATATATATATATATATATATATATACAGTATATATATATATACATATATATATATATATATATATAGATATATATATATACAGAACAATTGTGGTCCGGCACTCAGAGGAACATGCTCTATGCTCACAGTGATATTGTCTTGATAAAAGAGCATAGAGCTCTGAAACTTTGTCCACTACTATTGCAGTTTATTGTGATTTTTAAGCTGTCAGTCCCGGAGTTCCGTCCACCTTCCCAGGTTTTATATATGTATAATATATGTAAAATATATATATATATTTTTTTATTTGGTTACAGGGTTGGTGAAAATGTCGACCCAAAAATGGTCGACACTTAATTTTGTTGTTATTATTATTTTAGGGTTTGGTCAAAAGGTTGACAAATAAATGTATGACACGTTATTATTTTAAAGATTGATACTCATTTTTTATGGTTAAGGTTTGGTCAAAAGGTCAACACAAAAGTTGTTGACACAAAAATGGTTGACACATGATTGTTTGACTTTAGGGTTTGGGTTAGGTTTAGGGATATTTCATCTAATTGAAAGCTGTGCTTGGGTCTGACCCCTGTCTGAGCCCCTGAATCCCGAGCCCCTGCACCACATCACTGTATGGGTGTGTCATTGCAGGGTTCGGGGGAGTTGTGGAGCAATGTAGTACCCTCAGTACACTACTGCAACATTATTGAAGAGGAAATCATGTGGTCTTATTTAAACCTGAGCTTGAGTTTGAGTCCCTGAACCCCAACACCTGTGGGTGCATCTGACCCGTCTAAGCCCTGATGCTGAAAGTGCATCTGAAACCCGACACTCGAGCCCCTGCACCCTATAACTGTATGGGTGTGTCAATGCTGGGTGCGGGAGAGTTGTGGAGCAATGTAGTGCCTTCAATACACTACTGCAACCTTATTGAACAGGAAATCATGTGGTCTTATTTCAAACTGAGCTTGCGTTTGAGTCCCTGAATCCCAACACCCACGAGTGCGTCTAAAACTCAGTTAGTGCGGATGGATCCACCACTGTACTTTATAAAAAAATATTATAGAGGAATGAATCTAAAGTAATCAAGATTTCAAAATAACTTTGGGCTGTCGTGAGATTTGAACCCTGGCAATGTAAACCCACCGCTCTACCACTAGGCCAAGAAGGCTTTCCCATGCATCTACTGAGTCCTTGTGCACTCCACCCACCCGCTGCCATTAGGGAAGGCGCAGTGAGAGAAGCATAATAATAATGATAATAATAAAAATGTGTCTTCCTTTCAAAATATTATACTAGTACATGTAAACACTTAACCCCACCATTAGTGAAAAATAATTGAAAGCTGTGCATGTATCTCATTAATTTATCGGTTATACCGTCATAACACGTAAGTTACACTGTACCGTACAGTACTGCATGTGTACTGATTTGTGTCCCGTTCAACGATATTCTGCGATATTATTAAAAAAATTGGTTGTGCGACATGCAACATGCAATACTGTACTCTGCGTGAACGAGATTGGCCTGCTTGTGAGGGATATCTAACCACTTCTACAGTGTGGTATTCAGTAGTATATATTTCATCAGTGGAGCACTCGCCACCCAGCGGTTAAGCTGTGTATAACATGCCGTGGATTCTCTTGCGTTGTAGAATGCCACAGTACAACCATCACGCAACATTCAATGGCGCGACTCAGAAGCCTGTTGTACTATTAGCAACAAACTAGCTGGGCCCATCTGTAGTCCCAGCATGTCACCTCCAGTGTATAGACAAGGAACTGAAAAAATCAAGTGATGCCACTAGTAAGACACAGTCTCGCAGATCAGGTAAGGATAGACACAATCCCATATATATGTGAATCTGCTGTGAATCTGCTTACCCCTAGTCCAAATATTAGGCTGTTTCTTCATATATCACAGGATGGTACAGGAAATTACACCAGGTAGAAAGAAATAGAGTGGACATCTATTTAATAATGGGACAAATGTCAATCTACGTAGAATGCTCACGCAACCAGTTCTTGCACTTTTACCCTTCAGGATTTCTTTGATGAGTGCTCATAAAAGGCTAGTGTATAGTTTTCTGAAAAACGATACTCTTGTCGTTGGAAACAGGCAAACCTGTAAAAAACCAAGGTAGAGAAGAAGACTAAAAAGTCCAGCTTGTATCCTTAGTTATGAGACTCCGGACCCAAACATCCATACAAGAGACCATCTATACTACGCTGAAGTCCTGAGACTCACGCCCACTTGGGGTCCCCCAGTGAAAGGAAAACCCATTCTGCACTAGGCTTAATAGTGGACAAAACCTCACGTTGAGTAGATGTAGATGCGGCTCTGCCCCGATATATGGAACACGGGAAGTACAGTAGGTGGTCCTGAAGAACCGAAACGGGGGTCTAAATAAGAACCTCTAGGGAAAGGAGCCGCAGACGGAATATAAGAGGATCTACCTCCATATCTTTAGATTCACTGCAAGAAAAACACTATCCCGAATGGAAGTGTTTTACAGCTTCTTTGATACTGCACTCACCTTTATGCAGATTACAATGACAGGACACAGTATGACACCTGCTTCTGTACAAATGGACTTGATAGAATACGTCCACTGTCTTTAAAAGACATGTTCACAGGAACAAGTAGCGTAGACTTCTTAAATAACCGCAAAACCGATGTATCTACTGAAGTGGGATTCCAATATATATTGCTTTGCATGCAAAATAGAAAAAAAAAAGATAACCGCCGGGACATCCGAAACTTGTCCGGATGTAGCCAAGCTGACAAAGGGCTCTATTTACTACAATCTGCATTTGTAATGCAGATTGTAGTGTGATATTATCGACTGAATTCGCATCGCGACTTCAGGCAATATCACTGGGATTTGCTACAAATCCCTTGCAGGGACAGAGCTCACGATATTTTCGCAAAAAAATACAGTGACTAGTGCCCTGCACTTGCCCTGACCGGCCCGGCGCTAAGCCCTGCCCCCAACACTAAGCCCCGCCCCCCACAATCATGGACCCCCCCGCGATCCCCCCTCCCTTAATAGCACTTGCCTGCAGCCGTTAGTGCTCCGGTGATGTTTTCCATGCCTCCAGTCAGATGATATCCCATACTGCACTGGGACCCGATCACCTGATGACCAGGCTGCAGTGCAGCATGGGAGACCAGCTGACCGGAGGGGAGTCATCACCGGAGCCCCGACCACCGGTCCCTGGAGTCAGGCAACTGAATTTTGTTTTTTACTATTTTTTTTTTGGAAGTGTATCAACGTGTGGTCTGTTTAGACCACACAGCTGATCACTGGGACCGGCTCCGGGCTCTGCTCTGCCTTTTAGAGCAGAGTAGGAGTTCGGTAACTGGGGGAAACTCTGGATAACGCCACCTCCAGGTGGTGTTATTATCACAGGGCTTTCCCCGGTATTTTTTTACAATTTATTTTTAGTAACTTTGGTCGGATCACATTTCCCATTACAATTATGGTAAATGCGATCTGCTTACTAAAAATAAGTGATACTTAGGGGTTGGAGTAGAATTTTACGAATTCTACTCCAATTGCCCTGTAATAACTATAGGTGATACTAAAATAATGTGAAAAGGGTGTGAAAACACCCTTTTTCACTTTATTTTAGTAAAAATAATGTTAATAAATAGAGCCCTAAGGAACATAGGGCCTGATTCAGACCCACTCGCGAGCGACGAACGAAGCGGGTCGATGTTGGCCCAGTGCGCACGCGAACGACGGAGGCGGCTCCGTCGTGGGCATGCGAGAGACCCGGATAGCGACGGGCAAGCCGTCGCTGCGGGTCTCGCTACAAAGGGGGCGTGATGTTGATGTTGAGTGACAGCACGCCCCCTTTGGTGGGCGGGCCGGGGGTGTGGCTGCCCAGATGGAGGCGTTCCCATGGGAACGCCTACCGTCTAGGGCCGGCCCCACTGACATCACAAGTGATGTCAGTGGGTGGACTTCTTGCTCTGTAAGAGCAAGAAGTCCACTAAGACTTGCGGCAAAAAGACCCTACCACAAGGGTCTCGTCGCAAGTCCGATGGTCGCAATGGTCTTGACCATCGCAACCATCTTCCTGGCCGCTTGCTATAGCTGTGGGTGGTCACCCACAGCTATATGAGCGGCCAGGAGACCGCTCTTAAATTAAGAAGGATGGCCTTGATTCAGAGCGAGCGCTCTGTCAGAGCGTCCGGCTCTGAATCAGGGCCATAATCCTATTGTCATAAACTGAAAATGTAATAGCATGTACTATTTTTTTTTTAGAAAGAAATTCTGTGGAGCAGGACTGGAATCCTTGACTTGTATCTGCAATGCTGGCAGGTTGCATAAAATAAAACCTCTATTCCATCTGAGAATGGTGGTATGGTTAAGAACCATGGTATTGTGACCCGGAAGCTCCTCTCCTTCCGAGATGCTTCCAGCACACCAGAGAGATTGTGTAAGCCACAGCGTTCTACACTCCCTGTAAGCTATGAATTTTATGCTGACGGAATAAGCTGTATAACAGCAGCTTATTTCTTATACCGTCAACCAATAGTGCCTATATGGTGGACACTGTGCTTGGGGCGGGTTTCGAACCCGTGTATGCGGGACTTAAGGCACAATCCACTGTGCCAGACTGTAATCTGCGCTATGAAGACAGCGAATCTGACATCCCTGAATTTATTGTCTAGAAGCAATATTTTACAGAAAGAACATACAAACTCCCCACAGCTAGAGCCGCAGCAGGTCATTGATCAGAGCCGAGACTCCGCAATGCCAACCACCACACCATCTGCGCTACACAATAGAGAATAAGATGATTGCCCCTGTGTAAACTAAATTGCACAATGTTTGTAGGTAGCTAATCATAGAGATGCCGTAGAGCCTCATGATGCATACAGACCCCACACACACAGTATTAAAGTGTAATGAAAATAAGATCAACAGAAGAAACTGGGATACAGAGAGACAGGAGAGCCACACTTGCCACAATAGCGCTCCTAGCAGTGCCAGGAAACACTAGGCATAAAGAAAGTAATTATAGATATTTATCTCTCCTGATCAACCTAAACTCTGTACTCACAGTCTACGGTAGGCTTACCAGTTTCAAGCAGCAGCGTTGTTACATGCAGCAGACAGATACCTCCGTGCAATGGCCGCCAGCACACTTTCAGAGAAGCACTGGGGCCACTGGGAGGAAGGAGCAGGACTCCGGAGCTAAGCTCCGCACCCGGAGATAAGCTCCATCCCCTGCAGGACTCTGGAGCTAAGCTCTGCCCCTTGCTATGGCGCTTAAATAACTATAAGCGCGCTATGAGCTTGTGTAAATATAAATTCTCCTTGCGAGAATTGAACCCAGGGACCTGCAATGATGTAGTCCACTAGGTTACTGTGAGTGGTTTGAAGCACAATGCTGTCTGCCGTTGTGGCTGCTCCGCTATTCGGAGCAGCCAGCTGCTGTATACCGCCCTCTAATACATAAACCTGGCTTCCCCACTAGTCGGGGACCCCAGGCTAAGTGCGTGTACTTGCGAGCGGGTCCCCACCGGCAGCTCCATCAACGCAGACGGCAGTGCAGCTACTGTCTATCTGTCCTCTTGTCTTCTATCTTCAGCGCAGCAGCGCTAACTAACTAAGTTAACGAACACCCTGAGGAGGAGTGTAAAACACGTCCAGCTCTCTCGGGCATGAACTAAACTGAAGCTTGGAGGGGGTATAGAGGGGGAGGAGCTTGTCACACTTCTTTAATATTTAAAGTGCCAAGCTCTCTCTCAGCACTGTCTATACCCCACTGTCTATGCTCTCCAGTGTCCCCTAGTGGATGAAGGAGAAACATCAAATAGTAGAAAACTCATTGGGTGATATGTTTAAAAAAACAAATAAAAAACAAAAAACAATAAAACATTTAATTGGACCACAAAACAATACAAATACAATAATAAAACAAATGACAGAAATATCTCCCTACCAAACAATAGGTGTAAGAAGGCACATCATACAGGTTGAGTCTCCCATATCCAAAAATACAGAATTGTTTTTAGCATGACTGAGATAATGAAACCTTAGCTTTTTGATGGTTCAATGTACACAAACTAGCATTTTAAAAATAAAGTATAAAATTACCTACAGGCTGTGTGTATAAGGTGTATATGAAACATAAATTAATTTCATGTATGTACACAAACTTTGTTTGAGCCACAAAATTATTGAAAATGTTGCATAAAATTACTTGTAGGTTGTGTAAATAATGTGTATATAAAACATAAACGCATTCTGTGTTTAGATTTGGGTCCCATTCCCAAGACATTTCATTATGGTATGCAAATATTCCAAAATATGGAATATTCCGATAACCAAAATACCCCTGGTCCCAAGCATTTTGGATATGGGAGACTCAACCTGTCATAGTTGAAGAAGAAATTACTTCCTACCAAACAACAGGTGGAATATGGCACGTGACGATAGAAGAAGACTCCTGATGAAACTCAGGTAGGGAGTCCTAATACCAGAAAAGACTGCTCCTCCACTCGGCCGACGCGGTTTGATGGGAATGACTGTCTTTTTCAAGGTAACTGGGACTATTAGGGGTATTCAATATGAAACGTAAACTTCGCCGTCTATGCGTGTCGAAGTTTTCGCCGCACATCGGAACTTTTGCTGTCGAAAAAGTATCGCGCGCGCCGGCGAAAGTGAAATCAGCTAAAACTTCGCTGATTTTTGGGGAAAGCACCCTAACACCCCCAAAAAGATGGTCTGACATGGGGGATCACTCTGGATACCCCCGATTAGCCCTGCTGAAGGTTTTTGGGGTCTTTAAACGGGCTCGATAGCTGCTATTTTGGGGATTTGGGAAGGTGGGGAAGAATAGTATTTAGAAGTTTTATTTGCAGAAAATAAGTAGTCCCAGCAAATTTGGGGTACTTGAAAATGGCGGTGAGCATATTTAAAAGTTGCTAAAGTGAAGTTTTAAAAAACTTGAAAAATCCACCTGCCGCAAACACCTGCAATGAAAAAAATACTTGGGGACCCCCCTAGATTGTAGTTCGCTAGTTTTTATCTTTGTACCCCCCAAATTTTTTTTTTCGCCCCCAAAATGAAAGTGCTTTTTTGGGGGTCTTCTGAGGTATTTTTTTTTTATTTTTTTACACAGTTTACCTTTGGGGGACTGTCTGAAGGTTGCAGGGTGGTTTCCGAAATGTTGCACCCCAAAACCCCAATTCTGCACTTTTTTTCGCTACCCATTCCTTGGTGATATTTTTTCGCAGGGTCGAATGCAATATACTTTTTGCACCGGCGAAAAGTTCTCAAATTGAATACGGTGTAAAAGTAAAAGCGGCGTAAATGACGTCATCCGAGCGAAAACATCGCAGAAACGGAGTTTTCGTTCCATATTGAATATCCCTATATATATGAGCAACATTTTGTGTATTGTTCTGTATGTGAGCCACTGTCATGTTATGCATTTGCTTCTTCATTATATTTCTTTGTTTGCAGAGCTATGTACATTTGCACATTGGGGACAATATAATTTTTGTGAAGGAATATGACAGACTGTTGCAGAGAATGTGGATTGTAAAATATTGAAGGAAATAGCCCTGGACATTGGTTAGACTATATAATAAGTGTTAAATTTAGGATGATATGGATGGCTATAGCAAAGAGGACCTCATTCAGAGCCAGTCGCACAGTCGAGGGGAGGACCTCTTGAATTTTCAAGACGTCCTCCTTTGCGGTGGTAAGGCTGTGGGTTAACACCCACATCCTTACGACCGCCTAAGGTGATGAGGCATCGGGGCTTACGACGAGACCCTAGGGTAGGGTCTCCCTTGTCGTAAGCCCCGGAGAGCTTTCGGCTGTCTGAGCTGGAAGCTCTCCACTGGGGCCGCCCCCAAACGGTAGGCGTTCTCATGGGAACGCCCCCGTTTGGGCTGCCACCCCCCCGGCCCGCCTTCCAAACGGGGCGAGCTGTCAATCAACATCGACAGCTCGCCCCCTTTGGATCGAGACCTGCTACGACCGGCGCTGTCGGTCGTAGCGTGTCTCACACATGCGCACGACGGCGACGGTGCCGTCGTGCGCATGCTCTGTGGGGGGCCATCGACCTGGTCTGAGCGGACTATAGCACCAAGAACTATGGATACTGGTTAAAATTCCACATACAGCATATGTATGTGGAATTATTGGGCTTCTTATTGGGCATTACACATTTGTGTTGGCTTTGTGTCACCAGATACAGTATGGTTTTGGTTAATATGGGTGGCATATTGCTGATTGCTGATAGGTCCCATTGCAAGACGTTCCAGCCATTACATTGGTCCTCGAGAGTATTCAATATAGAAGAACCCTCTCCAGCGAAAGATACTTTCCCCATCTTCCTCTCACCAAACTTCCAAATCAAGGATTAGCTGATAATTATTTTGTGTCCCTCAATACATCTATGCAAGTAAGTCTGGGTCTATGGTGGTCATTTGGAGGTATGTTGATCGTCTATACACAAAACTACATAAATAAACCTGTGAGATCTACTGTTTTCCCCCATGGGCCATACATGCCCTAATTTGAGTATGTTTTTCAGTAAAATCCCATTAGAAATGTACTTTTCCAGTGTTAATTCATATTATGAATGATTACAGTGGAGCTTCATGGAAATGCGTACACTGACAGGTTTTCCAGGTAATATTCAGGGGAAACACATAAAATGTTACGGTTAATTTAAAACATAATGCTGTACTGATTAAATGATTACTGTACTCTGTACTTTTACGCTTGAGCTAGTAGACAGATATTGCAAGCCTTTGTAAGGATTGGGAAATAGTCCTTACAAATGCTAATGGGCACGCATTTCATATATCTGATAAATCTGGACGCTCAAAGTGACTGAAAGTAGAGGACATAGATTATTTCCAGTGTTAGGTGCTTGTCGTTTTCTTAATAACTCGTTTTTACTAGGTAAAAGAAAATAATTTATCTGCGACTCCTCCCTCCACATCTTTATGACTAGCTAGACTATATAAATGAAAAACATTGCTTTGCACTGTTTTTCAATAACCGGAGGGGCTGGCATTCCATACCCAACCCCTGTTCCACTGATCTGCCCCGGACAAACCATTTGAAATGATCAGAATGTGGGAGCTTCGTTCTGTAGCATTTACAAGGGCAGTTTTTGTGGAATTTTTTGCTACTCTTTTATTTGTTTTATTTGGTTTAGGCTCATCTTTAAACTGGCCAGGGGCAACTCCCAGTGTTCTTCAAGTTGCACTAGCTTTTGGTCTCACCATAGGCACTTTAGTTCAGGCTTTTGGCCACGTAAGTGGTGCCCACATTAACCCAGCTGTAACTCTAGCTTTCATGGTGGGCTCTCAGATTTCCTTCTTGCGAGCAGTTTTCTATGTGGGCGCCCAGCTGCTGGGAGCTGTATCTGGAGCAGCCATACTGCAAGGCCTTACTCCCACTGAAGCCAGAGGGAACCTATCAATAAATGGGGTAAGTTATTATATAGATTTTTATGTCTTTATATTGTGGTTACATAGCGGATCCCATGAATAGGACTGGGTAGATGAGAGTGCAGACACGTGTTTTGTGTACAGCAAGACTGCGGAGCCGATCCAGCACTACATACAATGAGATGTATAAATGGAGATGGATATTTTCATATTATTGTTACAAATGTACCATTTCTTTTCTGCATACATCAATGAGAAGTTAAATGCATAAAATAAAAATGTGCCAGTTTAACAGACTAGGGGCGGGATGTACTAACGTAAAAAATGCGGTACACCCCCCGAAAATGCAGTTTTCTGGAGTTTTACTGCATTTATTCTCATATGTATCAAACTCCGGAATGCGATCTTTATGTGGCTGTACCTGATAGAAATCTATGGGCTTCTTTTCGCGACGCCCCCTGAGAGGGAAGCAATCGGATCCCTCCCAGATCTTCCCGCGGCACACGCGTCCTTCTGCGCATATGCATAATGACGCCAAAGGAACTTCTGGGACATAAACCCGGAAGTCTCTCTATCGCAAACGACAGCTCTTACCGGTAGAGCAGTCTTTTGCGATTTTCTAGGTACATACCAGCCATATTATCGCTGGTATGTACCCAATAATTGGTAGTAACTATGGCATCGCAAATGCGATGCTTAGTATGTCCCATCCTAGAACTGGTGTTACTATAAATGGTGATGTGTAACACGTATATGTAATGCTAATTGTTTTACTATATTTTGCAAAAACCAAAAGGTGACAAATTCTGAGAATTAGTGACATCAACATGTTACAGCATTAGCTGCCAGGTAATAAAAACATGAAAAAGGAAATTATTAGGTAGAATGATAGCAGGTCTCGGATGTGAATGAATACAGTAATGTACAGACAGATTGTAAACCGGCTTGAACGTACCTAAAGTGCAGGCCAGTCAATAATGAAATAAAAAGCAAATACAATCGTTATACAAACGAGGCAAGAGTGTTAAGGAGATATAAGAGGGAGGAGAGCGTGCAAAGTGGGAAGGGAGGGCAGATAGGGCGGGGTAATGAAAACAAAAATGGTATAGTCCAGGATCACAGGACTAGTAAGGTCTAAGAACTGGTACCAGTGGAAAGTCTCCTAAATGGATTGTCTCGAGTGGAAAGCTAGGTATGGGATGGATAGGAGGGCGTAGGATAAGAGTCTTGTAAGAAGCGGAATCCTTAAAATCAAGCCAACGGAACCAATTGTTTTGAAAAGTTGTATAGTCATCAGAGAAGGAAAGGGACAGATTGTCCATATCCATGTAGAAGTCAATCTTAGAGAGCCAATCTGAAATAGTTGGAGGAGAGGAGGATTGCCAGGGCACCGGGATGACTGCTTTTGCGGCATTATTCAGGTGTTTCAAAAGGGACTTTTTGTAGCTCTAAATGGGCATCTGGGAGAGATGGAAAAGCTAGAAGGTGGTATCAGTGGGTACAGCTTCACTAAGGATTTCAGCCGCGTGCTTAATCACTGCGTCCCAATAGGCTAGAAGTGCCGGGCAGTCCCACCAAATCTGAAAAGGAGAGCCAACATATAATGAGCATCTCCAGGACAAGTGGAGAAGGTTCCCATATCAACCAATCAGCTTTTAGCTAGCATTTATCAAGTACTACCTATAAAAAGATAGGTAGAAGCTCATTGGTTGCTCTGGGAAACTTCTACACTCTTTAGTAGGCTTGACACATCTCGCCCTAAATTATGCTATTCTGGCCAGCTCTATTTTAACACTGCGTTTTACAGTTTCTACAGGAACAGTTTCTGTGCTTAGTGTCAAACTATAATTCGACTGTACAATGCCTTCTCTGTCTGGTACTATGTGCTTAACAAGTGCCTATTATTACAGTGTCACTGCACTAGGCAATTTAAGTTTGGACTTTTAAGCTGGCCCTATAAAGGACTTCATATGTGCAGAAGAAGTTACTGCAATAACAGATACCTGTGCTAGAGTGATAAAAGATATGTGATATGGGCATGGAGGGAATATACAAATGTGGGATTACCCTATAAAAATCAATTTTCTTCTTCTTTCCCAGTTATTCAACAACACGGAAGCTGGACAAGCTTTTACTGTTGAATTATTTCTAACTCTTCAACTGGTCTTGTGTATATTTGCCTCCACTGATGATCGAAGGACGGATAATGTGGGTTCTCCAGCTTTGTCTATTGGTCTTTCGGTGACAGTTGGACACCTTCTTGGTGTAGGTATCAGAACTCTTACACAATGACTTACCATGACACACATATGCCTGCATATAATCATACACTACACGTAGAACACAAATCATTACCCAACAACACATATAGTGGCTGCAATGATCTTTTTGTGAAAAGTGATATCATAAAGATCAATATAACTGACAATATGGAAAAGCAACTACCATAGATAATCCTGCTTTCATTCCAAATTAGAGACATTTGTTAATTCTTTTCTAGAAATCTCTGTGTTTAGATGAGCCCTTAAATTTCCTTTTGTCACACTGTAACTTCAATGGAGTGACGTGGAGTGCATTAAAAAAAACATTTTTATTGGACATGCACTACAACAACAGACAGAGGACCCTAAGGGGTATATTTCCAAAAGTGGGGTTTTTTAGAAGTGGAGATATTGCCCATAGCAACCAGTCAGATTCTAGCTATTATCTTCTAGAAGGTGCTAAATAAATGTTAAGTACAAGCTGATTGGTTGCTATGGGCAACATCTCCACTTCTAAAAACCTGCACTTTAGTAAATATACCAAGATACCTGCCCATTATATATAAGAGTAAAAAGTACTTAATGGAAAGCCCACATTATATTAAAATCAACATTAATCACATAAATGACACCCCCAAACCCTAATTGCCAAGATCCCACTACCAAAGGTTTTGGGGAAATACATTGAGGCTAATCAACAAGGGTCTGTTTTTCTCTAGGGGATTACATTTTATTTTATTTATTGTGCTTTGAGTCAGCATTCCCAAGATGCCCAGGAGCCCCCCTCTTCTTTAACCAGCATCAGTAGACTGGCATTGTTTACACTATTATAGGGAAGCCACAAGCATGGCGTCTCACTGTTATAATGAAAACCAGTTGAAGACTGGTGAGTCCACGACTACTAAATCAATGGGAAAGATGTCTGCAAAAACAATGTCCCACTCACCAAGAGGCTACTACCCCAGCACTGAAATGCACAAGGCTGTAACTAGCTCTGTGTACTGAGGGTGCCAGGGCAATTAACATGATTGTGATCCCTGGAGCAGTAACCTATCTTTCCCATCGGTCCTTCAAGTGCTGATTAAAGATTTTGGGTGGGGACTAGATCACCCATTTTTTTCATTATTTATTTTATTTTTGTATTATAATACAGGGCACAAACAGTACCCACCAGATCTCCTATGGGTCTTTGTGTTTAAATATGTGTCACACAGGAGATGTGACTGGGAATGTGATGGACCTAAGACTGACATCACGGTACTATACAATGCTGCAGCAGTATATAGTCCACCCAGTGTATACACTATTCATTGCAGTTTGCCAGTGACAGCATGGCACAAGTATGCATCATTCTCTGTTCTGTGAAGGTTATACAGAGTTTTTGCTTTTTTTAAACTATATATGTTTACGTTTTAGATACATTACACTGGCTGTTCCATGAATCCGGCAAGATCCTTTGCTCCGGCAGTTTTCACTGGAATCTTCAGTCACCATTGGGTACGGTTGATGCCCTTCTGATCTACATGTAACAGATACAGTATAATGTGGATTCCATGTTAAGACGGGATGCAGTCAGGAAGCTGACGGTCGAAATGCTGACCGCAGGCTTCTCAACTGTCTAATCCCGGCAGGGGTCTAAAGACAGGCGTTGAAATCCCGACGTCTGTCACTTTACCTACGCCAGGAGCCCGACGCCCGGCATACCAATTGAAGGTAAGTCGGGGGCGCGGGGGGAGGGGGGGGGGTAGGTTAGGGGCTCCTGGGGGGATTAGATTTAGGCTAGGGGAAGGGGGGTTAGGGTTAGACACCCCCGAGGGGAGGTTAGGGTTAGGCACCCCCCCCGGAAGACTTAGATTTAGGCTGCAGGAAAGGGGGGGGTTAGGGTTAGGCACTTGCGGGGGGGGTGTGAGTTAGGCACCCCTAAAGGAGGGTTAGGGTTCGGGGGGGGTTAGGTTAGTTAGTACTTACCTTTACAGCTGTCGGGATCTTCACTGGTACCGGTCTTCCGGCGTCGGGATTAGAACATGTGTCCGGCGGTATTCCATACCGATCCCGCTAAGACACAGGAAACAGGATGTATATGAATTAAAAGATGCTCTGCCACTCTCTGGTAAAACAATAACTTCAAACCCATTGACCTCTGAATAAGCCTTACGTCCAATGTGCACAGCAAATAGGCAATGGCACAAAGGATTAATAATGACAGTATGCAACAAGGCCACTGCCTATCTACTGTATACAGTATACAAATGTGTCCTCATACACTGTCATTTTAGTCGCGCCAAATAGGCCCTCTCTGCGTGCAAGGTCCCGTCTTTCTCGCTGAAACAGTGCATCTTATTTGCATGTATATAACTGGCAGAGACAAAACTACTTTGCTAGATTGCACTGAACAATTTGTTGTGCAACATTTGTATATATGTGTTTGTCTGAGTGTGAATCTATGTATAAAGTGCTACAATGCAGTGACCACAGCTTTTTCTCATGCCGAGCTCCATTGTACATCATCTACAACTTTCTATGTGTTTAAAACTATTTCCTGTGTGGTTAGTCGCAGCCCAGCATCTCCAGTTCACCTTGAGTGGTGTTTCACTGTGTATGTGATGCAAATTACATTTAAAGAATAAGAAGGTAAGCTACACCTCTTGGAGGATCTCAGTCGAATCAGTGCTAGGTGAATGAGGACACATAACAGATAAACAATACCAATAGTACCACATGCAAGATTATATATTAATGGTGCAAAAAGAGTAACTGATAACTTCAGGCAAGAGGTTCCACAGCAACACAGCCCATGCGCAATAATAATATTATTACATTATTATTAGTACAGATAGTCACTACAATCAGGAGCACAGATAATAACTATCACTGGTATAGAAGAAATGCAAGGTTTAACTGGCCATCGGTGGTTTAACCATTGATGGTCACCATCGATGTTACAATTGGTGCTTAACCTTTATGGTATGAAACCATCATTTTCATCTACAGATGGTCATCCCTACTCTTTTACTCACGGGGCAGCGGACCATTCAGATTTGGGGTTGGGGCTTTGCGGGTCACATTAGACGGCAGAGCTATGTTTCGTGTTCCGTCATCAACAAGAAAAACGAACAAAAACTATTGCAGGGCTCTGTGCCATTGGATCTCCACCATCGATGGCAAAACCATCAACCATTGGTGACTAGTCATCAATTGTCATTTCTAATGCGAGACATTTATTTAAAGATTGGGCAGCCTTCTCCTAATGAATAATCATCAGCACCTGAGAGACAGTCCATAATACTAAATACAAAGTATGAGAGAATCATCAATTCTGTGGATTGTTCATCGTACCCACGAATGAACCAGAGGAGGCAGCCACTTTGAGTGCACAAAAAGGTTACAATGGGTGGGATACAATACTATATGATGATACAATATGAAGGCTACTAATTTGCATCATCTGATTAATAGATTGTTTATCCTAGCCCTAAGTACCAGACGAGGAGACATCTTGGGTACACTACATAGCTTTACATTGGGCGGGATAAGCAGGACGTGGAGATGTGAAATGCTTTGGAGAAAAACAAAAAAGGGGGATGGAGAGTGACCAGACATAAGACATAGGATCATGGAGAAGCAGTATAGTGTCAATTGCATGGTAGAGGTAGAGAAGAACTAATTTGTAGAATAGTGGTAACTAGCTGAAGTACTCGGCGTTGCCTGGGTTTAAATATTCAAGTTTTATTATGGGATGTCGTCTGAATCCATCCAGTGAAAGGCCCAGAACAGGCTCCCTGGGTCAAAGTTCATCCCGGTGCACTCCGCCATGAGGTCAGCCAGGACCCCTACCACTCCATTAAGCATTCCAGACCAATTGCCACCCATCTGTGAAATTTTCAGCCAAATCCATCCAGTGGAAGGCCCAGAATAGACTCCCTGGTTCAAAGTTCTGCCCAGCATACACCAACGGGAGGTCCATCAGGGACCCTAACCCCCCTAAAACCTGGCCAGGGTCCAAATGGGCCACCTCACATTGGTTTCATCCCAATCTGTGCAGTGGTGTATCTTAAAGTTATTACATTTTATTGTGTGATGTTGTCCAAATCCATCCAGTGGAAGGCCTAGAACAGGCTCCCTGGGTCAAAGTTCTGCCCAGCGTACTCCAACGGGAGGACCAACTGGGACCTCAACCCCCTAGTATGTCTTCTGGGATCTAATGTTAGTTTTCATCCAAATCCATCCAGTGGAAGGCTCACTACAGGCTCCTCGGGTCTGAACAGGTTCCCTAGGTCAAAGTTCAGCCCGTCACACTCTGCCGTGAAGTCTGACTGAGACCCAACCACTCCATTAGGCATTCCAAACCAATTTCCACCCGTCTGTGAAGTTTTCATCTCAAATCCATCCAGTGGAAGGCACAGAACAGGCTCCCTGGGTCAAAGTTGTTCCCAGCTTCCCTAGGTCAATGTTCTGCCCAGCATACACCAACGGGAGGTGCTGCTGGGACCTCAACCCCCTAGTATGTCTTCTGGGATCCAGTGTTACCCCTCTGTGAAGTTTTCGTCCAAATCCATACATACAGGCTCCGCTGGTCAAAGATCTTCCCAGCGTACACCAACGGGAGGTCCATCCGGGAGCCTAACCACCAAAAACCTGGCCAGGGTCCAGCTGGACCACCTCGTATTGGTTTCATCCCAATCGGTGTAGGCAGGGGTGTCCGAATGCATAACTGGACAGACAAACTAACAAAAAGACCAATGAATTTTAGAAATAGAGATTTGTCGCTCTGTCGCATTGTCGCTGTGTGATCTAATAGATTACTTTTTCGATACTAAATAACTATGTAAGATTTGGCAGCTTTACCTTGAGAGCAGTGGAAGATATTCACCAACAAACAAACAAACATACAAAGAAACTTCTTTTATATATAAAGATTGAAGGTAGTAATAGCAGGAAGACAAACGCTGTGACAAATGGCAGAAAATGCGATATAAGCAGGAAAACAAAAGGGGAGATTGAGTCATTAGCATATTTTCACAAGGCGCTGCATACGGGATCGCGGCAGCGATGGGCATTGCGCACATCTCTGATTCAGGCCCTCGCGTCTGTCTCTTATCTGACAAGTTTAAAAAGTGATTTAAAAATGGTTAGGGGATTTACCTTTAATTCAGGTTCTTCAAACCATTTTTAAATTACTTTTCTTTTTCACTTTTATACATGGACCATTACTACTAATGCCTTTAATGTTAAAATAATAAAAGTAATTTTTTTACCACAAATTTAGTGGATTTGACTGCCTCATTACATGTATTGTCTTTTCTATATTCTTGCTCTTATCATTATTTTAATAGTCTTATTAAGTTCATAGACATTTTATCATAATATAATTTTTTTGGAATAGGTGTGGTAACAGAATCAATGCTCATGTGTTTGATTTTGAATACATATTTCTACAGGTCTTCTGGTTAGGACCGATGCTTGGTGCTGCCTTGGGATCTCTAATTTATCACTATATTCTAATTCCAAACACCAAGACCCTGTCGGAAAGGATGGCAATCCTGCAAGGGGAACTGGAGCTTGAAAAAGACTGGGATGAGCGGGAAGTACGAAGAAGACAATCAGTAGAACTGCACTCACCGCAGACGATGCCAAGACATGGGATGACAGAGAAAGTCTGACGCAAAGAGGATACTAATAACCATTCCGTATGATGGACATATCCGGTCACCTGACATGAGCCCTGTACAGCTTAATCAGTTTTAAATTAGTTAACTGTATTTCCTTTGTTGTGACTAATAACAGGATCACCCTGGACACAATTGGTGCACTTGGCATTTTCCAGGGTTGATGATCTATTTTAGACCTAATCCCTCCTGATTGACTTTTAGACAATTTGGTGAAAACGTCTAAATAGACTGACAAAATGACCTGTGTCTGAGCAGCTTTTCTTCATATGTTCTCTTCAAGTAGAGATATATTAAGTCTTTGCTGCCTTATTGAAGGTTAGTTTATATCATACATGCCTACCCTCCCGGTTTTCGCGGGAGGCTCTCGATTTTTCGGGTAAGCCCCCGCTCCCCCGGAAGGGTAGGCATTTCTCCTGCATTCTGCCCACTTCCTAGTGAAGTGGGCAGAATGCGCACTTCACTAGGAAGTATATCAAAAGTCAATTTGTTGTAGTGAAGTGGGCAGAATTAATAGAATTCCCGCGGCGGGCCTCTTTGTAGGGGGTGGGGCTTAAGACATGATTATACATGAATCACGTCATTTTGCCCCGCCCCCTATGCAAATTATAGCCAATCGCGGCAATTTTACTATGAAGGGCGGGGCTTAATTACGCAAATCATCAGGCTCCGCCCCCGTTGCCACCCTCCTGCTTCTCTTACCCGGGCTTCTCCTGGGAAAAGATTTTAGAAGGTAGGCAAGTATGGTTTACATACAGTACTTCACAAAAATGCTTATCAGCTCTATTTCTATAAAAACAAAAACCACACAAATGCTGAATGGACTGATACAAAAGTTTTACAAATATATTAACATCAATGAAGGCAAATGGAAAGATTCACTGTCAAAGGTCCGCGGGCTTAAATCTCAATAGGTCACTGTGCATTTCATATAGGCAGATGAAGGAAGATGAGATGTTTCAGTTGGGAGGCATTGCATAATCCCCGTACATGTGTCAGGCACATATAAAGTATATTTGTTTTGCTGAAAATAGAAATAAGAAAACTTGTTAAATTTGAAATGAAATCATTACCCAAATCCATTATTATTATCCATGAATGTTATCTTTCTGTGAAGAGAAAATGTATATAGAATGGCAGGGCCGTAGCTAGGGTAGTGCGACCAGTGCCATGGCACGGGGCACCGCAGGGCAGGGGGTGCTGTTGGGGCCTGTCACGTTTCCTGTTTATAATTATTCTCACTTATAGCTTCCTCTTCTATTATCCCCAGCATCTCCCGGCTTTCCCTATCTCTTCCCTGGCCCTTCCCCTTGAGGCCATGGCCCCTTTTTCAGGTGCACTATCTTATGTCCCTATTTAAAAAATGGGGAGGGGGGGGCGCCAATACTCTCTCTGGCACAGGGCACCAAAAAGTCTAGTTACGGCTCTGTTGAATGGTTGTTGGCTACTGGAACAAATTATATATTAACCCAGAGGTTCCCAAACTCCACCATTACAGTCCAAGTTTTAAGGATATCTATGTTTGAATCCAGTTGGTTACATCAAATTGACTGAGGTACTAATTAAGTCACCTGTGCTCAAGCATGGATATCCTTAACACCTGGACTGTAAAGGTGGATTTTGGGAAACTCTGCATTACGATAATAAGTATGAGGGGAGAACCGATATTGGTTCTACAGGATAATGGCCCATTACTGTATTAGCCACATGTGTAGATCAGTGCGTGTTTTAGTTCATGGAGCAACATATCACTTATTTTAGGTTGATTGCATTTACTTTTATCCCATTTTAATCATCTTTTTACTCTACTTTTCCTGAGCATTTATTTCTTCCAATTGAAAAATATGGAGAATGAGGGGTAAATTTACTAAAGTGTGAGTTTTTAGAAGTGAGTATTAAAAGAGATGTTGCCCATAGCAATCAATCAGATTCTACTTAACATTTAACTAGCACCTTCTAGAAGATAATAGCTAGAATCTGATTGGTTTCTATGGGCAACATCACTTTTAGAACTCACTTCTAAAAACTCTCACTTTAGTAAATTTACCCCTGAGTCTCTTTGGGTTTAAAACATGATCATGTGGAGACCAAAAAATAATGATTAAATACTATCCAGGAAGAGCCAAATATTTTTGTGGTTAATGACCAAAATGTTTGCGACCTTGGATACTTTGTAACATAGAGTACCTGGCATGATATAGTAATTTTTACCATAGAAATATATATATATATATATATATATATATGTATATATATATTTACTAGGGGTGTGCACCGGCCACTTTTCGTGTTTTGTGTTTTGGTTTTGGATCTGGATCTTTCATCGTGTTTTGGATCTGGATTGGTTTTGCCAAAACCACCCTTCCGTGTTTTGGGTTCTGGATTTTGTGTTTTGGATCTGTATTTTTTTGAAAAAAAGCATAAAAACAGCTAAAATCACAGAATTTGTAGGTTTTTCTGCTCCTATGCTATTATTAACCTCAATAACCTTAATTTCCACTCATTTCCAGTCTATTCTGAACACCTCACACCTCACAATAGTGTTTTTATGTCCAAAAGGTTGCACCGAGGTAGCTGGATGACTATGCTAAGCGACACGAGTGGGCGGCACAAACACGTGACCCATCTAGGCGTGATACTGCAGTGGCAGACAGGATGGCAGTTTGAAAAACTAGGCCCCAAACTGTACATAATGCAAAGAAAAAAAAGAGGTGCAAGATGGAATTGTCCTTGGACCCTCCCACCCACCCTTATGTTGTATAAACAGGACATGCACACTTTAACAAACCAATCATTTCAGCGCCAGGGTCTGCCACACAACTGTGGCTGAAATGATTGGTTCGTTTGGGCCCCCACAAAACAAGCTGGCAATTAATCTGTCCCTGCACAAACTGGCTCTACGGAGGCAAGATGTCATCCTCATCCTCCTCATCCACCGATTCCTCATCCTCTTCAGTGTGTACATCCTCATCCTCACAAAGTATTAACTCGTCCCCACTTGAATCCACCACCACAGGTCCCTCTGTACGTTCTGGAGGCTGGTCTCCCTGGAAGAGCTGATAATTCATTTTGATGAACATCATCTTCTCCACATTCTGTGGAAGCAACCTCCTACGCCTTTCGCTGACAAGGTTCCCAGCTGCACTAAACACTCTTTCGGAGTACACACTGGAGGGGGGGCAACTCAGGTAAAATAGAGCCAGTTTGTACAGGGGCCTCCAAATTGCCTCTTTTTCCTGCCAGTACAGGTATGGACTGTCTGACATGCCTACTTGGATGCTGTCACCGATGTAATCCTCCTCCATTCTGTCAATGGTGACAGTATCATATGCAGTGACAGTAGACATGTCAGAAATTGTTGCCAGGTCCTTCAGTCCGGACCAGATGTCCAAACTTGGTCCTGCCTGCCCTGCATCACTGCCAGCGGGTTGCTTAGGATACCTAAGTTTTTTCCTGGCAGCCCCAGTTGCGGGAGAAAATGAAGAAGGAGCTGTTGACGTGTCACGTTCCGCTTCAGCTGACAGTGTGTTCACCAGCAGGTCTTTGCACCTCTGCAGGCTTGTGTCGGCCGGAAAGAGAGACACCACATAGGCTTTAAACCTAGGATCGAGCACGGTGGCCAAAATGTAGTGGTCTGATTTCAACAGATTGACCACCCTGGAATCCTGGCAAAGCGAATGAAGGGCTTCATCCACAAGTCCCACATGCCGAGCGGAATCGCTCCGTCTTAGCTCCTTCTTCACTTTCTCCAGCTGCTTCTGCAAAAGCCTGATGAGGAGAAGGACCTGACTCAAGCTGGCAGTGTCTGAACTGACTTCACGTGTGGCAAGTTCGAAGGGCTGGAGAACCTTGCACAACACGGAAATCATTCTCCACTGCGCTTGAGTCAGGTGCATACCCCCTCCGTTGCCTATGTCATAGGTGGATGTATAGGCTTGAATGGCCTTTTGCTGCTCCTCCATCCTCTGAAGCATATAGAGGGTTGAGTTCCACCGCGTCACAACCTCTTGCTTCAGGTGATGGTGGGGCAGGTTCAAGAGTGTTTGCTGGCGCTCCAGTCTTCGGCACGCAGTCGCTGAATGGCGAAAGTGGCCTGAAATTTTTCTGGCCACCCAAAGCGTCTCCTGCACGCCCCTGTCGCTTTTCAGAAAATTCTGCACCACCAAGTTTTTTGTGTGAGCAAAACATGGGACGTGCTGGAATTTGCCCAGATGTAATGCCCGCACAATATTGGTGGCGTTGTCAGATATCACAAATCCCCAGGAGAGTCTAAGTGGGGTAAGCCACTGGGCGATGATTTCCCTCAGTTTCTCTAAGAGGTTGTCGGCGGTGTGCCTCTTACTGAAACCGGTGATACACAGCGTAGCCTGCCTTGGAACGAGCTGGCGTTTCTGAGATGCTGCGACTGGTGACGCTGCTGCTGTTGCTGCGTAAGGTGATACATCTACCCAGTGGGCTGTCACAGTCATATAGTCCTTAGTCTGCCCTGTTCCACTTGTCCACATGTCCGTGGTTAAGTGGACATTGGGTACAACGGCATTTTTCAGGACACTGAGGACACTTTTTCTGATGTTTCTGTACAATCTCGGTATCGCCTGCCTAGTGAAGTGGAATCTAGACGGGATTTGGAACCGGGGACACACTACCTCCAGCAATTGTCTAAATCCCACTGCACTAATGGCGGATACCGGACGCACGTCTAACACCAACATAGCAGTCAAGGCCTCAGTTATACGTTTTGCTTCAGGATGACTGCTGTCGTACTTCATCCTCCTCGCTAAGGACTGTTGGAGGGTCAATTGTTTAGTAAAAGTAGTGGTGTTCCTACTTCCTCTCTGGGATGATGAACGACTCCCAGCAGCAGCAACAGCAGCAGCGGCAGCAGGAGGCGTAGCAATGCAGGATCCTCCGGAGGAATCCCGGATAGGAGAGTCAGTCATGCCAGCGACATGGCCTGCAGGACTACTTCCGATCCTGACTAAGGAGGAAATTGACGAGGAGGGAGTTGACGGTGTGGTTTGCAGGCGCTTGGATACAACAGGACAACGGGATTTAGGTGTCCCTGGACTGCTTACGGTCTTAGCCAAAGTTTCTGAACTTGACAGTAACTTATTATGAACGCGCTGCAGGTGCCGTATAAGGGAGGATGTTCCTAGGTGGTTAACGTCCCTACCCCTACTTATTCCACCTTTACATAAGGTACATATGGCAAGACAGTTGTTGTCCGGATTTGGATAGAAATATTGCCAGACCAAAGAGGTCTTCTGCCCAGGCATGACCGTGATGGGCTTTTTCATCCCACGGACAACAACTGTCTCCCCCGGAGCCTGATTTAAACAAACCACATCACCATCAGAATCCTCCTCGCCAACTTCCTCCTCAGCGCCAGCTACACCAATATCCTCATCCGGTTGTACTTCAACAGTGACATCTTCAATTTGCATATCAGCAAGTGGACTGTGGGTGCTCCTTTCAGCACTTGCAGGGGGCGTGCAAATGGTGGAAAGAGCCACCTCTTCCCGTCCAGTGCTGGGAAGGTCAGGCATCGCAACCACCACCACACTTGGACTCTCATTGGGGATTTGTGATATCTTTTTAGAAAGCACAGTTCTTCGCTGTGCTTTTGCCAGCTTAACTCTTTTGATTTTTTTAGTGGGAGGAGGGCTTTCATCGTCATGTGAAGCTGAACCACCAGTCATGAACATACTAGGGATCGACCTTAGCTGTTCCTTGCCACTCCGTGTCGTAAATGGCATATTGGCAAGTTTACGTTTCTCTTCAGCTGATTTAAATGTTTTTTTCAAGGTCATTTTCCTGAACTTTGTCATTTGGGATTGTATGTGCCCTCTATTATGACATTGGGCATCGGCCTTGGCAGACGACGTTGATGGCATGTTATCGTCTATGTCATGACTAGTGGCAGCAGCTTCAGCACTAGGAGGAAGTGGTTCTTGATCTTTCTCTATTTTATTTTTATCGGAGAAAGTTTGGTCCTCCATTTATGTTATATCGATTTGATATATACGTGCGGCTAAACACAGAAAATATTTTTTTATTTTTGCTGGAGAGTAGTGCACTTTGTGGGTTACACCAGCCTTTAAGAAATGTGCCAGCCGGCTCTTTACTTATGGGACACAGGCGCACGCTTGGCACTACTTTGTTGATGCACGTGCGGCTACTGCGCACACAATTCACAAACACAGAAAATATATATTTTTTTGGTTTGGACTGGAGTGTACTTTGGGGGTTACAGCACCCTTTAACGGTCAAGCCAACCGGCCCTTTACTTATGACACAGACGCATGCTTGGCACTACTTTGTTGATGCACGTGCGGCTACTGCGCACACAATTCACAAACACAGAAAATATATATTTTTTTGGTTTGGACTGGAGTGTACTTTGGGGGTTACTGCACCCTTTAACGGTCAAGCCAGCCGGCCCTTTACTTATGACACAGGCGCACGCTTGGCACTACTTTGTTGATGCACGTGCGGCTACTGCGCACACAATTCACAAACACACAAAAAATATATTTTTTTTAGCACTTGGGGGGAGCACCCCTGATGGACAGAGCACCCCCTGGACAACACTACAGCACCCCTTTAGGACTGGGACACTGCACAGGACTTTGGAGTGGACACAGCCCCTATGGAGAACTGACTGCACAACACAGTCCAGCCAGCCCCTATGGACTTTGAAGTAGTGGACACAGCCCCTATTAACAACAGCAGCACAGCACAACACAGCCAGCCCCTATGGACTTTGAAGTAGCAGCACAGCGCAGTACAGCACAGCACAACACTACTCTGCACTACACTACACTACACTACACTACACAGCCCTAACTCCCACCCTCCCTCTTCACTGTCCACAGCCGAGTGAGAAAATGGCGCCGACGCAGGTACCTTATATAGGTTCCAAAACCCGCGAGACTCGGAAGGCGGGATGATGACGTTTTGCCTCGATTTCAGATCCGAGTCAGGCGGGAAAAGTCGAGCCTGACTCGGATCTGCCTCGGATCGGGGAGGCTCGGGGGGGTTCGGATTTCAGAAATCCGAACCCGCTCACCCCTAATATTTACCATACCTTGGATCATACTTGCCAACTCTCCCTCACTGTCAGGGAAACTCCCTGAAATAGTAGCAATCTCCCTGTCTCCCTGAAGAGTCTACCAATCTCCCTCATTTCATCCTTACCCCCATTATGAAGCTGTTATATTAAAAAACAGAGATATATACATTCAAATGCATACCTCCCAACATGACCCTCTCCCGGAGGCACACAATGCTCTGGTCCTGGACTTCCCTGGTAAGAGGCGGGGCTACAGCACAGTTCAAAATTCAAATAGGGGAGTCACACCAACTGTCATTTCACACACTGCCAAACATCACTGGCTGGGACTCACTGGCAGTTGGTGTGACTCCCCTATTTGAATTTTGGGCTGTGCTGCAGCCCCACCTCTATAGCCGCCACCAATCATAAATTACCAGGGAAGTCCAGGATCAGAGCATTGTGTCCCTCCTGGAGAGGGTCATATTTGGAGGTATGCAAATGGGATCATTAGTGTCATTTCCTTGCATTGGTTATTATAAGGCACAATGATCCCTATGAATTTCTGGAAAGTATAATGGTGCATACACACTAGACGATATGCTCCCTGAGCGATATCGTCTAGTGTGTCCCCGGCAGGCTGTGCTCAATGTCGTTCATAACATTGAGCACAGCCGCTGAACGATATCATTAGCGATATCGTTCAGCGCCGGGCTCTCTCACCCATTCCCTGACATGCAGCAACCTGACGAGGTCGTCAGGTTGGCCTGCATGTCAGCCCGATGAACGAGGATGACGAACGACCCGCGGGAATGCGCGTCGTCGTCATCGTTCATCTTTTTTGTGTTAAAAATGGACAATAAAGTGGACGACTGAATGATAATGATATCGTTATCGTTCAGTCGTCCACTTTAATCGCCCAGTGTGTACGCACCATTAGTGTGTTTTTATCAACAAACAGATCTTACTAACTCCTTTTGGGCTGGTTTACATTTGGATGTAAGTCAGGTTTACGACATGCCTCTCAGATTTATCAGTACATGCCCACTGTAACACCCGCTCATAGGTGCTGCTTTCACAATCTCCCTGAAATGCTTTTTCAAAAGTAGGCAAGTATGCCTTGGATCAGCCATTTTGTAGACTGAATTAAAAATGAGAATGGAACCTGTCCATTTAGTATTGTAGTCTCTATGATGTTACTAGCTCCGGCTAGAATAATAGTAAATATTCACAAAATGGCTACCTCCACTCATTATAAATGCACCACTCTAAGGATTATGTACAAACCCGCAAAACCAACAAAACTACCTCCCACAATATGAATGCTAGGTGCATATCCACTTGCCGACTGAGGAACATTTGAACGGTTACGTCATCGTAATCATTCAGTCATTCCTCAACCTGTCGGTGCCCACACTGAACGATATGTTGTTCAGTGCAGGCATCATCCTTCATCCCCGAACATGCCCAATCTGTCGTTATCGGCAGACTTCCTTAATTAACGTTATTTTAGTATTCATGAAGAGACTTAACACATGAGTTATCACTGATATCTACTGTTTAAGTCACCCTGCGTTAATTTCCACACTCCCCATACATTAGTATGGAGATGTGGAAATTAAATCATGTATTATGTATTTTCGGAATTTGATTGTGTTACTATTCGCCACTGTGAGGTGGCGAATAGCAGGTGAAACTTACCTGTGTCAGCGTGTGCAGGTTCCCCGGCGTCTACTTCCGTCGCTCTGGTCCGTCCTTTGGTTCCGGTGGCTGCTCTGAGACGTGTTCTCCCAGCAGGACACAATAAAGTTTTTTTCTAAACTGTACTGTACAGTGTGCTGCTGGGAGACCACGTGTCAGCATAGCAGACGGAGCCGGAGGCTGCTGCGCGGGCAGGTACGTGAGGGGACGGGGGAGGTGAGCGGAAGGGGGAGGAGGGGTGAGGGGGACACACAGAATTACCACAGCTGTAGGTAATGCTGCGCATGCGCTGGTTTTACAGATGTAACAGTGCATGCGCAGCACAGATTACTGCTGCGGTAAGTTAGTGTAGATAGCGAAAACTATCTATTTCCCAAAGAGCTGTCATCGCAAAAATGACAGCTTTTCGGAATAGATAGTTATGGAGAGGAGGAATGATGAATTCCTCTGGTGATTAGGTAGAACTCCATGCAAGTTCTAAACCTAATTACCTCCATCGAATTTTTAGGTATGATGAATAGGCCCCAGTGCGATTACACACTACACCTTCATTTTTTTCTATGTGAAAAAGCATGTTGAAGCACAAACAATGACCAGGTTTATCTTAGCTTTTCTTTTTGTCAAAATAATATGGGAGAGATGTATCAAACTTTGGAGAGAGATAAAGTGGAGAGAGATACAGTACCAACCAATTAGCTTCTGTCAGCTTTCAACCACGACCAGTAAACTTGCAATTAGAAGCTTGCTGGTTAGTACATATTTATCATAATAAAAATGCGGCTGTGATAAATATTTTTTTTCAGGAAATTTCCATAGTGTGTGTGTGTCTGTGTGTGTATACATGTGATAGGGATATATATTGTAAGCTCCACTGGGGCAAGGAGAGGACTGATGTAAATACCCAAATACATCGGAATATTGCCCTCATTCAGAGCCGCTCGTAAGCGGTCGTACGCGCATAGTCATCCGATGTTGTTAAACCACGCATGCGTCGGTGTAACAGTGCGCATGTGCGTATGGCTGATTGCGATCATTTTTTCAGTCGTTCGTCGAATAGCGAACAGGAAGTGACATGTCAAATGTGATTGAAAGAACTGTCCGTTTTGGGGGCGGTGACGGGGGTGGAGATGGGAAAACGCAGGCGTGTCGAGGCGTTTTTTGGGCGTACATAAATTATCTGATGCGAACGGCCAATGTGAATGGAACAAGTGTTACGTCACTGTCTGATCCACTTTCCATTAAAACTGCTCGCTCAGCTTGTGGTCTGGTATTCTCTACCACAATGACGATGGTCTCTTTGTTCTTCCCGTGGCTCATCGATGGTTTTCCGATTTATCAATTGAGGCCTCAAAAACAATCAGTTTTGAATTGCAAAAATGCTTGTAAGGTGTTTAGCCAATAGCCTTTTTTTACTAGCAAAAAACCGTACGCAGGTGAACTACTCAGCTGCTAATTTCTGGGTTAGACAATCAATTAGCTTACAAATTTATTTTACATTTGCGTGTTTTTTCCAAATTTGTTTTCTTTTTTTTTTAGGGCAACAATATTGTACGCAGGTTTGTTGTTTTTCTTCATTTTTTAGGGGCCAAAAAAACAATTGTCCTTTTGTTTTTTGCTAAGTGTTAATTAAAACTCATAAATTGTTTTTAACCCTTGGTTTTTTTTCCAAAAATAATGTTTAGATTTCCATTGTATTGTTTGTAATGTTGTTTGCGGGATTACCTTTTAACCAGTTTTTGAATAAATTAACAATAGAATTGTGCAGATTTTCAACTTTATTTTATTTATTTTATTTTATTTTTATAAAAAATTTTGGGTAAATAATAAAAACTTGATAACGTAAAAACAAATAACAAAATGATTTTAGAAACACACACACAAAATAAGTGGCATTTGAAATCCACAAACAAACACAATTAATAAAAAATTCACAAGAAAGGAGAGGGAGGTTTTGGGCATTAAGGAATATGGGGCAAACACTGAGAAGGATTGTGGGAAAATGAGCCAGTGCTGGCCGGGGTAGGGAGGGAGCCTGAACGGGTCCGGAATGTCCTTGTGCTGGCCTGGCCAGAGGCAGATGTTGTGGCCTCTGGACTAGGCATAGGGCTAGGCACATTTGGAGGGATGGCTGTTGTTGTGCCAGAGGTGGAGGGTCCTGATGTTCCAGCAGGAAGGGAGGCCGGCTCCAACATATGCTGGCGAACGAGCTGCTCCAGGGCATTTGCTATTCGCACGTTGGCCCCAGTATTTTCCGCCAGGGCCTTAGCAATGGTCACGTTGGCCGCAGCACTTTGCTCCAGGGCGTCCGCCACCCGTAGCAGACTGGTGTCCATCCTCAGCAGAATCTCGGTCTGCTGATCCGTTTTAATATTGAGATCAGTGAGGAGGCCCACTGCCTGCGAGGGGGAATGCCCTGGACTGTCTGCCACAGGGTCCCCAGCTGGATCTATTGCTTCCTCCCTTGCAGAGGCAGCAGAAATTCTGCAGCCAAAGCTCCCCTCTGGAGCAGACTCATCCGCCTGTGTCTCTGTGAGAAAAAAGAGAAAATAGTAACATTATAATCTAGATATTGTCCAAAACACATTTCTGAGTTGTTAACATTACAACATTACCTGGGGCAACATGAGGAGCCGCAAAGTCTGGCATGTCAGTATCCATGTTCGACACGCCAAACACCTCCTCATCCTGCACACACCCCTGGGCCATCTCCTCCAAATCTGTGAGCTCCAGTGACACAGGGGTGGGACCCCCACCTGTCCCCCCTGCATACCTAGCCCTATCAGCCAGTTTTTGCTTAAAACGATATTTGAAGTAGCTCCATCTGTGGGGTAAAAAGTTGGCATTATTCCGGCAGTATTTGGACCTGTAAACACTTTTTACTAAAATGTAGTTTTTACGTACCGGCGTTTGACCTCCCGGGTTGAACGTTCACAATCACCCACCCTATTGACACCACTGGCTATGTCATCCCATATTTTCCATTTCTGGCTTGCACCCATATTCCTTGCTGCCTGTGGCAGGTTGTCATTGCACATTTGCACCAAAACCTCCATCTCCTTTCTTGTGAATTGTGAATTTTTTTTGTTTAGTTGGCCCAGCAGCCTCTTCCATGGCATCCTCAACACCTTTTTGAAAATGGGATTCAAATTTATAATGTAAAATGTTCCCAAAATTATTGTTAAACAGAATCCTTTTGCCCAAAAAAGAGAAATACTTACCTGGCGCCTCTTGGCGAGTGCTTTGCTGCTCTGTAGTAATTTTGGACTTTCAAGTCTCACTACAGCAGACCGATTTGGCTTTTCAGTGACGTTTTTATACATGCGTCAGCATTATTCGGCCGCATCATTGACTGTGCGCTCCTATTGTCCGTCCTTAATTTGAGCGGGAAAATAAAGACTATTTATGGCTTGGTGTGACTGGCGTCGATGTGCCATGTTGTTTGTTGGAGGTTTGGCGTTAGAGTGGTATTGATGCTTAGTGAGTAGAAGGAGGACATTTTCGGAGCGATATTTTGTTTTTTTTCTAGCTTCTTTCTTTTCCGTTGGTTATTTTTTTATTGTTTGGCTATTTTTTGGTGAATTTTGGAGTAAGTATTGTAAAAAACCACCGTAAAAAAAATAGTAAATAGTTTTCAAATGTTTTTCATATTTTTTTTTTTGGTTTACAGTAGGGGTGAGCGGGTTCGGTTTTACTCGGTTTTACCCGGATCTTTTTATTGGCTGTCGCCGAACATGTGTTTTGGATAGCGAATGAAATCGAGCCAAAGTTGCGGTAAAGTGGCGATAAGAACCGAGTAAAACCGAGTAAAACCGAACCCGCTCACCCCTAGTTTACAGTTAGTTTGGCATTGCCCCAGTGAAGTTTTTGAACTTTGGGATATTTGTCTGTTTTTGGTAAGTGTTTTTGTTTTCATGATTTTACAAATTAGATGTGTTGTTCTTAGCATATGTTTCGCAAAGTAATGTTGTTTTTTTTCTGGGAACAATCATGTCTTACCACTAAATGTAGCGTACTATTTAGCGAAATAATGTTTGAGTGGTTTTAACTGTAAAAGTAGCGTACTATTTTGCGAACTAATGTGTCTTGATTTAACTGTAAAAGTAGCGTACTATTTTGCAAACTAATGTGTCTTGATTTAACTGTAAAAGTAACGTACTATTTTGTGAACTAATGTGTCTTGATTTAACTGTAAAAGTAGCGTACTATTCTGCAAACTAATGTGTCTTGATTTAACTGTAAAAGTAGCGTACTATTTTGCGAACTAATGTTTTTAGAAATTTTCAGTGTAAAATCATGTCTTAACACTAAATGTAGCGTACTATTTACTGAACTAATGTGTGCTCTCTTCTTTATTTTTTCACGACAACAATTTGTTTACAATCATATTTTATTTAATGAATCTTAAACATATTTTCTACTTTTGAAATGTAGGGTGTTCTGCACATGACACGTCCCAAGCCTGTAAGCATCTTTGGATTTCTGAGAAAAGATAAGTATATTTTTCTTTACACATTTGTCTAAAACAATAACTACCTGGCTTACCATTTCAGGTTGATGTTGGTTGTATTATATTGGCCATGGTTCCAGAACCCGACCAACCTCAACTTCGTCCCAGGCATAGGCCTCGTAGGCGTGCAAGGCCCCAGATATGTAGAACACGTGTCACCCTTTTTGGAATGCCAGACAATGAGGTGTTACGGCGATACCGTCTGCCGCCCCAAATCATCATAGAGAGTGATCTTGAACGGCAAATTGACAGTCCTACAGCAATACCACCACTTACTCAATTAATGTCGATGTTACATTTTTGTGCCTCAGGATCGTTTCAAACCACTATGGGAATAGTTCCGGGAATATCCCAATCCTCCTTTTCAAGGATCCTGAGGGCAGTGATGGAGGCCCTTTTTAAACACCTCCATCATTTTATTCAAATGCCATTGGATATGGGTACCCTTAATGTGGCGAAGGCGAATTTTTACCAAATAGCTGGCTTCCCACACATCATAGGAGTTGTGGATGGCACTCACATACCACTACAGCCTCCAGCAAGGCTGGAGGCTATTTTTAGGAACCGCAAGCACTTTCATCCACTGAATGTAATGGTGGTATGTGATGCCTCCCTCCAGATCCTGTCCCTGAATGCCAAATTCCCCGGCAGTGCACATGATTCCTTCATCATCCGGCAATCAGGGATATGGCACAAATTACACAACCTACAAGCTGGTGATGCGTGGCTTCTGGGTAAGTTGACACCTTCTGTTGAAACCAATGCAAAGCTTGTTACACAATGGTCCTGATGTTTGTTTTCGTTTTTTCACAGGAGACAGTGGTTACCCTTGCACGCCCTGGCTGCTCACTCCTTATTTGGTTCCCACACCAGGGCCACAAAGTGAGTATAATTCCGCACTTACAGCCACCAGGCAGGTGGTGGAGCGCTGTATCGGCCTTTTAAAAGGCCGATACAGATGCCTCCACCGCTCTGGTGGCGACCTCATGTATTTGCCGGCTATAGTTTCGAAAATTGTGGTCCTGTGTGGGATATTTCACAACATCGCCATAAGGAGTGGTGTCCCAATGCAGCCAGGAGGATGCCTTGCCTGAGGACGGCCCCCCCGAGGTTGGTCGGAGGTCAGTATGTGGGGGGGCCATACGCGATGAAGTTGTGGCCAGATTTTTTAGGTCATTATTTCCTCATAATGTTTAAAAATGCCACAATGTAGACTTTTTTTTCTTTCTTTTTAATCCCTAAAATGACCATAAAAAACCATGCCTACTACCTGATCAACACGAATGACTTTATGTGGACATATTGGATATAACTTCGGGAACTATGATTTTTTCTCCTCATTTGTGGATTCATGTTGGCATGCTACTTCTTCAAACAGTTCCTGATTGTGTTTGTTTGGGGTTTTGGGTGTGATTTTTAACTTGTGTGTGTGGTTTGGTTTTTTGAAATTATTGTGTGTATTCACTTGGTGTTATTTGTGTGCATTAAAATTTAATTTGACGTTCAACAACCATTTCCATCGTAAATTACAACCAAGTGTAACCTGTTTCTAAAAATGCAAAGTTGCTTAATGCCTAATACTGTAATTTCTTATTTGGAAAAGTTTAGTACCCTGCTTTGTTGCTAAAAACAAACACCAAAGGTATTATGGTGAATCAGTATGTTTGCAATTGTAGGCCTAAGCTGGTAGCTTTCAATGTAACATTACCCACACCAAACAATCTTCACATTTTGAGGTTACTTCTCCAAACCTATTGGTATTGTTATGTGTTTAATGTGCAAGCTTACATACTTACTTGAGCTTTTCGACAAAAACATTTACATTTCTTTAAAAAACATGGACAAATAGTACTTATGTAAGGTTCACCAATCTAAAATTGACACACAAGGAATGAGACTTAAATAAACCAAAATATAATTTATTTTTTTCAACATTTTTGGAAATGTAAAAAAAAAAATGAGTGGGTCAGGCGCGCCAAAATGTGATCCAACGCCACAAGCAGCCCAACTACATGGCCCCTCATAATCTGCAAACCTGCATAAATGTCTTCATAACGCCTCTGGTCCTCTGTGGGTCAAAAAAATGTGCGGATTACTAAAATGACACCTTAATTTATATGTGAAAAACAACTAAAAAAACACTATACAAAAAAAGGTGACACCAAAAAACAACCAAACAAAATGAATGCCAAACGAAAAGATTGTGGAAAAACAAAAATTATTTGGACAAAATAACATAAAAGAGAGTTACAACTACGCAAAAATACTACATTTGTTGTTACCGTAAACAAGAAAGACACAAGTATGAGTGTTTGGACATGTGTCATATGTGTAAGGGGAAAACATCCTAGACATTGTTTCACAAAGATATATATCCAAAACATTAGAACTACTTTACAATTTTGAACTGCACAGGCAAAAGGACAACATCACCCAAAAACCAAAAAATGCAAAAGCAACCATAGTTTAAAAGGGAAACATACCGGGCCTAATGCTGCCTGGGCCAGGTGCCCCGAAATCGTCCTCCTCAGAGGAGGGCCAGTGCTGCTCGGAGGGAGGAGGGGTGATTTGGGAAGATGTTGAGGGTGAGGAAAAGAGAGGGGGGGTGGAGGGGATGTTGAGGAAAAGAGAGGGGGGGTGGAGGGGAGGGTGAAGTTGGAGGGATAGGAATGTGAGGAGAGGGAGGGGCCTCACGGTCTGCAAGGTCTGGGGTGGAGGGGGAATTTGGGGAAGAGTGGGGAGAGGATGTTTGGGTGGGAGTGTGGGAGAGGGGACGAGCCCGACGTTGGAGACGTCGTAGTCTGCGCTCAGCCCCTAAATGATGTTGAAAAATTGATATTATTACATATTTTAAATTTTGAATCCAAAATTTAAACTCAAAAATAAAAATTAAGAAACAGGGCTATACGGGAAACATGTACACCTAGGTATGTCCAAAATAAAGAAACAGGGCTATACAGGAAACATGCACACGCAGGTATGTCCAAAATAAAGAAACAGGGCTATACAGGAAACATGCACACGCAGGTATGTCCAAAATAAAGAAACAGGGCTATACGGGAAACATGCACACGCAGGTATGTCCAAAATAAAGAAACAGGGCTATATGGGAAACATGCACACGCAGGTATATCCAAAATAAAGAAACAGGGCTATATGGGAAACATGCACACGCAGGAATGTCCAAAATAAAGAAACAGGGCTATACGGGAAACATGCACACGCAGGTTTGCTTACATTTTAAATATTATTAAAAAAACACTTACTTTCCATGATTTGCTGGCGCAAATTGTCCAACAGGCGTGGGGATCGGCGCCGGAGATCGGACCACCGCCTTTCCAACTGTCCGATATTTTGGCGGAATCCGATCCTATGCAGACGGCACCGCACCACCGCGTAGGCAAGCCGCTTGCGGAGGTTAGTGATGGGGCCCGTGGAGTTCGTTAATCTCCGGTCCATCACATCAGTGAGGACCAGGAGTTCTCTGCGGCAAAAAGCTGCGGCTCTCATGATGGCAATGATTTTTTTTACACAAAACAGTTTTAATAAAGGTCCTAGAAAAAATTTGATTGGCTAATGTACTTTGTAAATTAACAGAAAGCATTCTATTGGTTATTGTATGAGTCATGTGACCTACACCCTCACAAATATAATGTGAGTTATGATAGGCTTGATGCAGTGACATGCGTAAGCTAATTTAAATAATAATAAAAAAGATGAAAAATCTGCATATAAAAAAACGCAAAACAATAGTAGCATTCAAACCAACTTTTAATTTTGAACAACCATCCCCTTGGTCCAACCGTACATATTCTGCGGAATCAATGACACACACAATAATAAAGTTTATTGACATTGAAAAAAAAAAAGGATTGCAAACATGTGAATACTAATTAAGGTAATTAATATAGTGATTGCCATTAATCGATTCAAGTATGTTTCCTGAATGAAATAGCAGGCAATCGAAAACTGACAGGGCCACTTCCGGAATTGACTTGTGCGAGCGTTCCCTGCAACCAAAGAGGAGACGGACGGTCGCTATTTAGAACGTTCGCTAGCTAGAGGAGGGGTTGGGAGACTATGGGGCGGAAGATTAGCTGCGAGCGAACATACGAGCGAGCGCTTGATTTTACATTTTTACGCTCGTACGCCGAACGAGCGAACGGCCACTTGCGTCCGGGTCTGAATCAGGCCCTAAGTGTGCACTATGTAAATTACTGGTAATAAATATTAAATCGCACCACACCCTTGTTCCTCCCACCTGGACCTCCTCTGAACCCCTGGAGAGTAGATTAGGGAAATTGGTAATCATGTGCTACCTGGCCATCCCCTATGAGGGAGCATAATTCAGCCAGGAAATGAGTAATATAATATACAGTAATACGTGTAAGGTTTATTAGGAATAAGGACATAACTGAAATTGCAAACGACAAGTACATGAGCATGTGGTCCCCATTTACTAACAAGTTTTATATGTGTATGATAAATGGTGCTCCAGCCAATCAGCTTCCAACTGTCATTTCTTAGTTGACAGTTGGGAGCTGATTGGCTGGAGCACCCAAAGGACGCAACTCATAATACAAAAGGGGAAACAAGGCATGGTAGTGGTTAGCGTCATATTGGCCCCGCCCCCTTCTCATGGACCTGTATTTTGCAGCATTATGCTTCTAGTTCTGCCCATCTCAGTAGAAAGTGGGCAGGATGTGGGAAGGTCACCTACTCTTCTGGGAGTCTGTGAGGCTCTGCTAAAATTTGGGAGTCTCCTAGACATTCCATGAGAGTAGGTACTGTAAGTATGATTTTAAATGCTGCGGCTGATTTGACAAAATCTCCGCAATTTACAGGCTATTATATTTGGGACACACAGATTCCTTTTACTCTGATGAGAGTGGAATAATACTGAACCCAGTCTATAGAGTTATATCTTGAACACACAGATTGTCGTGTTAGTTTGTGTTTTAACCCCTTATATTCATATATTTATCCTTCACCGATAATAATTATCATGACAATGAAAACAAGGGTATGGATAGGGGATTTCTGGAAACAGAGGTAGATTTACAAAATGTTCTAAAACAGACAAGGGGAGGTGTTGCCATAGCAACCAGATTCTGTCTGTCATTTTCTAGAATGCAATAGAGAAATGATAGACATAATCAGATTGGTTGCTATGGACAACACCACCTTTTTTCAATTTTAGAAACTTTAGTAAATCTACCCCATAGATGAATATGGGACAAAGTACGCAGGCAGATGCACAGGACTCTGCATATGCCCCTTACAGTGCAGCATGCTGTAGTTTTATATCTTAATTATGTGCTTAACTGACCTGTACTAAAGCTGAAGGAGAGTACATAGAGAAATGATGATGCTCTTGCTTGTACAGTATCTGGTTTATTTCCCACCAGATTTTCTAAAACAATCCGACACTCCTGCAGCGCCCCCTACCGAACACTCCATAAACAACAACCAGTGTACTTCATCAGGCATTACCAAGAACAAATGTGATATAGTAAAATCAATAAAAAATAACATAAAACAAATCTAAGTGATGTCCTATTCAATAAAGCATTTTATCAGGTTTTACTTTCCATTTTCTAGCACTACGCAATCACTGCACCAATGTATTGCCCTCGAAAACTTAGTACTCAGAATACTGTACTTGCTTTTATAGGAGTGAAAGCTGCATATTTCACTATACTAATATGAAATACTGTATAACCAGGGCCGTAACTAGGGGTGTGCAAGTGGTGCCGCAGCACTGAGCACAAAGCCCTATAGGTGGCACCTTTGCTGACGCACGGTCCCTGCATTTAGCTAGCAGGGTGTCTGGAAAAGCACCCAGCAGCCAGAATCATGGCTGCGGCGTCCTCTGGACATCGCAGCTTATACAGCCCCCGAGCATCCTAAGGATGTTCTGGGCAATGCAGTTCTTCCGGATGCGTTCGGCCCCGCCACCTTAGCATGATGTCATGTGCCCAGGGGGCGTGGCCAGCACATGGCACTCTAACACCTTGTTACAGCTCTGTGTATAATCATAGGCACACATAGGACTCTCCAAATAGGGGCCAACTTTAGTATGAAACATGACCGACCCCTTATTTGCTATTACTATTTAAGTAAACAACACAGTTATGGGTGTACCCAATACTTATCAAATGTCTGCTTTTTAGCTTAATATCCCTATGAATGCATTGTTTAAAATGAATTGCCTTTTTACTGCTCATGTTGCAATACAGCAGGAATTAAACGCAGCCCTACCTTATGTGTTTTTATTATCTATTTCAAATAACTAGTACAGGAAACACTAAAATAAATATTGTACAACATATTTCATTAGGTGAGACACAGGGGAATGACAAGGAAATTGATACTCTTAAACCTAAATTAAAATAGTAAGACAGATTCAGCTCAAATGCAATATTTTATAGCTATACTAAATAGAAGCAATAACATTGCTCCACAGCTCTAAAATATCACTCTCCTAAATCTTCTCACCATATTATCCACTGTTGTAAAAATTAATCTGGAGAAAAATTATCTCTGTATGGAATGTTCTTGGCGTCAATCCAGAATTCAGGGTCAAGTAGAAATAAGGAAAGAAAACAAAAGTCTTATCACGATTACATTTTTATTTTAAGCATTTACATTTTATGTTTTTTTTTTTACAAGTATCATTTTACATTTTATTATGTCGTTTATAAGAAGTCAATAATTAGCTTTCATTTATAATAATGTTCATTTAAAATGGTCTTATCTTTATTTTGATTACAAATGTTGCACGAATGAGAAAACTTTCTGCTGCTGAAAGAAAACGGATTTAGGGGCATATTCAATTAGCCGCGATAAGCCGATTTCAGCAAAAATACCGGCGACGTCATTTCGCCAGGCGAAAACTTATCCCCGTATTCAATTCCAAAGACTTTTCACCTAGGCGGAAAGTCAATGCATTGGTACAGGCGAAAAAGATACACCTATGAAACCAGGCGGAAAAAAGTGCAGAATTCCGGTTTTGGGGTGCAAAGGTGGGGAAACCACCCTGCACCCTTGGGACAGGTCCCCAAAGGTTACCTGCGTCAAAAAATCCCCCCCAAAATTGAAGAACACCCCAAAAAAATGACATTGAAAAAGGGGGTGAAAAAGTACAAAGTCGGGGTACAAACAAAAACTAGCGAAATAAGCTTTTGGGTGTCTGCAAGCAGGGCCGGATTAAGGTTTGTGGGGGCCCCAGGGCAACTAAGTTGCGTGGGGCCCCTTCAAACCACACAGAGTAGAGCCTTGCCGTGCCCCCAGTAGCAGTCTGCCCCAGCAGTGCCCCCAGTAGCAGTCCCCCCTCAACAGTAGTCCCCCCAGGAGTACCCCTAGTTGTAATCCCCCTCTATGCTGTGTCCCCTAGTAGTGGTCCCACCAGTGTGCAGTGCCTCCAGTAGTAGTCCCCCCAGCAGTGCCCCTAGTAGTCCCCCCAGCAGTGCCCCTAGTAGTCCCCCCCAGCAGTGCCCCTTGTAGTAACCCCTGCAGTGCCCCTAGTAGTAGTACCCCCTGCAGTGCCCCTAGTAGTACCCCCACAGCAGTGACCCTTGTACTACCCCCTGCAGTGCCCCTAGTACCCCCCCACCCCAGACACACACACAAAAAACAACAACTTCCACTTACCTTAATCCCCGCTCTGTCGTCTGCTCCTCCGTCCAGCGTCCTCCCGGGCCGGCCCGCTCTATATGATGGGAGAGACGACATGGCGGCTCTCCCATCACCCACTGCTGGAGCCGGAAGACGGAGGCTCCGGCAGTGGGAGCAGCAGCCGATGAGAGTCTGACTGACTCTCAGCGGCTGCTAAAACAAACACACAGTTGCCGGCACCGGCGGCTGTGTGTTTGTGCTGTGTAGTGCACCCAGCCCCTACCCTACCACCCTGCCCCAAGCTAATGCAGCAGCACTGACTGTGCTGCTGCATGCAGTAGAATGGTCACAGCTGCAGAGCGCCCTCCTCCCGGAAACAGGTGCCGCCGGCACCTGTTCTCGGCAGGGTCACAACGACCCTGTGTGGGGGCCCTCTGTGTGTGGGGGCCCAGGGACGACCGCCCCTGTCCCCCCCCCCTTAATCCGGCCCTGTCTGCAAGTATGGGGGAGGTGTTTTTTTGATTGTAGGTGCTTGCTGAAGGTGTGTTTTTCATGTTTTTTAAAACTTGACTTTTGCGATTATTAACCATGCTTGCACCCATTTTCATGTACCCCAGATTTGCTGACACTAGTTATTTTCACCAAAAAAAACTACTAGATGCTATTCTTCACCACTTGTGCAAAGACGCTAATTAGCAGCTATTGAGAGCATTTTAGTACCCCAAATACCTTCAGCAGGGCTATACGGGGGCATCTAGATTGATCCCCAATGTTAGTGCATCTTTTAGGGAGTGTCAGGCTGATTTCCCCAAATCTGACAGCACTTTTCGCCTGTTTAAGTTTTGCCAGGTCCTGTTTTCGCATCCTTTGGAATTGAATAGGGTGAATAGCGAGGCCGTGCATGAAAAGTACGGCAGGCGAAACCTTTCCAACTTTTCGCGTCTAATTGAATATGCCCCTTAGCAGGAAATGTATCGAGCCACTTTTTTTGTGTTTTTGAAAATCGCCACAAATCACCGGCAATTTTGCCATTCAAGCTGCTGGATTTATTTTGAAACTGCCAGTGAATTCGGCGATATATGGTAGTTTGTCAACCCCTATATCACATGCAGCAAAATCCCCCTCCTTGATTATCAGGTCATGATACTTACATTGGTCCCAATCTTTTGGGGGAGAGGGTGATTGCACATTCAGGCCTCTGCATCTACAGTACCTGGCACAATACAAAGTAACACTGAACACTGAACCCCAGGCCAGTTGGCACCAAGCAAATAAATAAAATAAACAATGTTCCTGTTTCTAACATAAAAAATAACTGTACCTTTGTGCGTGTAATCCTAAATAATAGTGCCCCATATATGTAATCATAAATAATATTCCCCATGTGTGCATTCTAAAAAATATTGCCCCTGTATAGTCTATTAAATAATAGTACTAATATAGATATAATAATACCCCCAATAGGGCCCCCTTAGTTTAATTACAACTGCGTACCACCCATTAGCCAGATCGCTGATCCGCCTGAATTTAAATGTAATTTGTCCGTGGCGACCCGGTCAGGAACTGATTTCCTTGGCCAGCATTGCCCACCGAAGGGTGGGAGGAGCTAGTTCGTTCCCCCTGCCTTGTTAAGTAGTTATAAGCAGCGCCACTGCCAGCAATACCATGTAGACCGTCAGCTTACACATGCGATGTACGCACACCTACTCTCTCTGTATATGGTGTGCTGTGCCCAAGAAGAGGAGCAAAGGAGGAACTGCCACAGCTGTGTACCGCAACGCCAGGACGAGGACCTGCCAAACAGCGAGTGAGAGAGAGACAGCTGAATGGAGGTGGGGAGGGTGCCAATTTATACAGTAGTTTGCAGAGGGGCACCGAACATTCTAGCACTGGCCCTGGCTACAGTAGTAACTCTGTCCTGGGTCTGCCTGCATCTGTCCTACTTACTGTGGGCCTCAAAAATGGCCTTGAGGCAGGGGCGTTTTTAGAGAGGAGGGGGCCCGTGTGCAGTCTCCGACACGGGTCCCCTCCTCTCCACCTGGCGGCCAGCGCCGGAGTTATAGACTCTGGGCACTAGAGTGTGCCCAGAGTCTATAGTGTATGCACAGGGCACCGGGAAAATGCGCGGCGGCCATTTTCCCTGTACTGCGCATGCGCGAACGATGGGTAAATGGCTGCGGCAGCCATTTTCCAGTCGTTTTACGGCGCCGGACCTCAGCGCCGACGTGGGACTCCAGAGAGGTAAATAATATTATGGGTGCAGGGTGTGTGGTGCGGGGCCCCCCTGGACCCAGGGGCCCATGTTCCCCGCACACCCTGCACCCATTATAGATACGCCCCTGCCTTGAGGGTTGCGTCCTATGCATCACTGCTTTAATCTATGCCGTTATATAACCAGGTGCATTTGCTAGTGAGAAATAAAACAAACACAGGAATAAACCTCACTCTTTATACTTAGATATAAGTATAAATGTCTGTAGGGATCACTGTGATGTCCCTGATTGGTACATTTACAAATGACATAAATGTTGAAGAATTAGCTACAAAACTTAAAGACGTTGTTCTGTTCATACAACCATGAACATTAGCAGAAGGAAATTGTTGATGGGCAGTCCTGAGTTTATACATTATATTGCAACATAAATTTGTGTGCTGTATCATTTGTGACTTCAGGAGCCAAGAGGGATCCAGCGCAGGCAATTAGTGTTCTAATAAAAAGACTAATAATACTGAGAAATTAGAGAACAGCTGCATAACAACCGAATGACTGCATTAAGTTAAATGGCTTTAGTAAACTAACTGTAGATATTTAAGAGAAATACACGTTAGGGATGGATCATTTCCAAATTGTTCATGCAGTGCATATAAATAATTAAGTTCAGAAGTGTTCATTGTACTGTGTTTAAAGATGCATGGTATAATTCCTAATTTTAAACAGTGTATAATTGGTGGAAACAGTGAAAAGGAAAATAAAAGCAGGGTTATAATTGTTATCCATGGATTGAAATTCTATTGGAATCCACTTTAAACCATTTTTATATACTGTAGTCAAAAGACCCCTGTTGTCCATAGAATGTGGCTGATTGAAGCAGAGAGTTCTGGAACAGAATGCCCTGTACACCAGGGTCATTTATGATGCTAAAACAGGAAAAACATTGCGCAGTGCAGCCTGAAACCAGCTTTGTCTATGTTCTGTCTTCTTGACAACATATGCACTATGCAATGGGTGCCAGAAAAGGACACACAGGAGACAATTCAATTGTTTAGCCAGCGGCTATTTTCTTAAGGCGCCCGATAGAGCAATTGAATTGTTGTTCTGTCTGAGCACCATAGCCGCTGGTGCTGGCATTTTTGCTCGACACCCTTAGGAGGGTGTGAGCAAAAACATGCAAGAAACCCGTAGCTAGGGTGCCCTAATCGCTGTTAGGGCGCCCTAACCAGGACTTTAGCACAATTGAATTGCAAAACTGGGTGCTTATTAATTATCGCTGCCCACACAACAGTTAAATGGCCCCCACAGGGCCTGATTCAAAGGCAGAGCGATTATTTGCTATTGCGCATGCGTTACCCTGTGTATATGCACAAATGCGCTGTTACGTATGGGACCAGGGGCGTAGAGAGCCCTGCCGGGCCCAGGAGAAGATGGGTGCATTGCATATTTGTGGGAGGCGTGGCCACGACCCCTTGAGCAAAAAAAAAACAACAACCACACATTTGCAGCACCATGAAGATGATGGGGAGAGGGGCGATGTGAGTCTGTATGGGACCACTGGCATTAGAAATGGTGAGGCAAAACCATGGGTGTCTCTGGGTGGTGACTGGGAGGTGGCCTGAAGTGAGCTAAAAAAAAAGGCTGTCTCATGGGCGTGTCATGGGAATGTCATGGGCGTGTTATGGGGGTGTCATGGACGTGTTATGGGAGTGTCATGGGAGCGTCAGTGACAGCGGTTGCATTCTCAGACGCAGAGCTGCAGCCACAGGTGCCATTTTTAGATGGAGATCAGAAGGAGACACTGAGTCTGCCACAGACTGATGATGAGCAGATGGTGGATTGCTCAGGACCACCGGTGGTGTTGCAGATTGCACGGGCACTGAAAGTGGGCGTCACGGGGAGTGCATATTCCTGCACATTCTAGTACACAAGGGGGAGGTTGATACTAGCATTTGCATATTATCACCACTGCGGCTCTGCAAAAAGACACAGCCGCGGATGCAGTGACCGCATGCTCCTTCAAATCAGCCCCACAGTGCGACTGGTAGTTTATGCTTACTCATCTGCAGTCTAAGGACCACCTTGGAATACACCAGTGATCCTGCAATTAATATATACCTCCACTGAAGTGCGTCCTCCATGGGCAGGATGAGAAATTGGGAGAGTTTGGGCATTTTTTCTCACTCTCAAACTCGGGAGAGAAATCTTCTTTGCTATGGGAAAATTCTGGAGAGTTAGCAAACTCTCTTCACTTCACCTATGGCCAAACTCGAGTAAATTTTCACTAGTAAAAATAGGATTCGGGAATTTACCAAGATGAGAGTTTCTAAACTCTCATGAGAATGGACAATACTCCTGTATATATTTGTGAAATCAATTCACCTACCTGTGACCTGCGAGTTTGGCAGAAACATACACAGATCAGTGTAATCCATGTATGTTTCTGCCTGTAAATAGTAAATGAAAGCATAACCAGCCCCGGGGCTGCTCAGCCAGTCCTGCTTTCTAAAATTACAGGGGGGGAAAAATGAGTAGGGTTCCCCCATAATTAAGGAACCAGCACCTGGCTGCAGGGCCAGTCCTGGTTTTAAATATAGGGGGGAAAAAATGCGTAGGGGTCCCCCTATATTTAAAACCAGCACAGGATCCAAACTGACCGGGGTGTAATGCCACAACCAGGAGACCCTAACACCCTGAGCCGGTCAGCCCAAGCCAGGGATCTCAGGGGAGGTGGGGGCTGCCCCAAGAAGGGATCCCACCCTCCCAAAATCCCAGGCTTAGTCTGAAGCCCGGGGCTCTTCCCTGCACCCCTAGGCTGTGGGTACGGGGGTAATAATGTGGAAAATAGTTCAAAACTATTGTATTTTACAGTGGAACTACAGGTGTCAGCATGCCTGCCCTTTTGCACTTGTGGAACTACAAGTGCCAGCAGGTAGCCAATACCCATACCCCCACTGTAAAATAAATAGTTAAAAAAACACAGTACACACACCGTATACAGTATAACTTTATTACATTCACCTAGCTCACTCACACATACTCACCTGCTGCCAGATGTTCACGTCCGCTTCTCCTGTAGAATCCAATGGGAGTACTTGTAAAAAAGATCACATACTCACCTACATCCTGACGCCACTCTCTGTAGTATCCCCAGGTCTTGGCAAAAAAAGAAAAACGACTGACCCGGTGTATGTGTGTGACCACATACACCGCTAACCGGCTTCTGACGGCTCAGTGTGAACCGTCAGGAACTGGCAGCCAATCAGTGGCCGCTAACTGGAGAGCGCCCACTGATTGGCTCCGGCTCCTGACAGTTCCCAAGTGGGCTGGTTAGTGAGTCAGGAGCCGGAGCCAATCAGCGGTTGCTCTAGAGTTAGAAATTTGTGAGTTTCAGGAGTTTCAAATCACCCGAGTTTCGGCATTGCTAATCAAGTTGAAAAAAAAAACTTGATCAGACGCGATTCTTAGTAAATTTACCCCCCTAGCGTTAGGACATCGCAACCTCCAATTTTGTGTTATCTCTTCTAGGCGTAACCTATTCCATGCAGGGTAATCCTACATAGTGCGCCCAAGACGGCTGCCTCATCTGGTACCTTTTCGCAGCTGCATTGCGTGCGATTACACAGCTGCAATCGCAATTGCAATTCATGCTGAATCTGGCTGGCCCCCAGTCTCAGGGGAGTTGAATAAAAGGTGGGCTAGTAGCATTCCCAAGCTACAGTGTTTGAGAAATTGTTTCATTTTGGGTTAGAAAGTAGTCCAAAGTTCAAATCCAGTTCAAACTCCGATTCTAATGGTGCATACATACGGTCAGATTTCTATTGTTTATCGTTTGATCGTTTAAATCGACCTTTTTTTGTCCCCTCAAACAACCAAACAATCAAACGATGCGCAGGCACGGATGGTCGAAATCGATATCGACCATCGCCCATGCATGCAGGCCAACCTGGACGATATAGACCAGGTTAGCCTGGTTACTATAGGGACCCTCGATCGTTGATCGAGGGTCGTTATAGTAGTTGGGGGAATGGAGCATGTGCTGGATGCTCGATAACGATCATCCAGCACATGCTGGTCGATCAGACAATGATATCTGATTATATAGGAAAGATTCCTGGACTGCACACCTTGAATATATATAATGGGAGGTGCTACCTGACGAGACTAATTGCAGGCGCAGAAACAGACAAATCTCAGGTGTACAACTCCAAATTACTGAGTATATATAAATGCAATAAAATGTTGCAAGCAATAGAGGTTTTTAGCATAATCATGGCCAAGGTTATGGGCCTACCCACCATGTCCAGGTAACCTCTGTAGGGTAGGTCCCTAACATACTAGGGTTCAAATCCAGAGCTCTGGACACCCCCAAACTAGCCCAGCTAAGCTGCCCCCGGGGCACAGCCATAGTAAGAAAAGTGCAGTGTAAAAGAGATAGTTAAGAGCAGCCACAGTTTGGTGATTCCAGAAGTTTCTTCAGTAAAAACAGTGAAAGAATAAGATATACTGTTGGATAATACAATCCCCTTGTTGTGCTTCATCTTTAAAGATATAGGACGCCTTAATCAAGACATCCGCATTGAGTACTAGCAGCGCTTGTGGACTACTTTTTGTATTATGTACGATTGCCATTCAAGATTTGGTGCTCTTGTAAGTGGGACCATTCAGCAGCTAGAGGGCGCAAGTTATTCCATCTATTTCTGATTTTTTAGAATGACTGCAAAGTCTACGATTCCAGGGATTTCTAAATAATCAGTAGGAGCAGCATGTATGAGGGATGTGAAGGCTTGATCGGTGGCTGGGTACCTTCGGTGATGGTAGCTGGCATGGCGGGAAGGTGAACTACACTGGCCACAGTGTACTCACCAGAGATGGAGGTTGCACTGGCAAGTAAACTGTCTTCACTGGTTACAGTATGCTGTGATGAAAAGGAGGCACCACTGGCAATAGGTGTCACTACTACACTGCTTGATGCCTGGTCCTTCACATCCTCATTATCAATCACTACAACATCTTTTACATTGTCTTCAGTATCCTGACTGTCAGGAGGGTTTACTTTTCTAACCCATTCCTTCATCGATCCAGATGTCAATATGTCTTGCTATTTTTGTATTTTTACTATAGTAAGAGCCTGTTTTTTTCTGTACTGACATCTTTGCAATATCTGACATGATGAAAATAATAGCTTTGATAACATATTACAGAAATAAAACACCCTTACTTAACTTAATTACTGTATTATTATTATTATCATTACATTTTAGGGCGCTGTAAAGGGCCCATAGTGCTGTACAGAGGCATTAATTAATAATTACCAATAGAAAGCAGCAGACATTAATAAGGTGGCATGTCTAAGGAGTACAGTCAAATTGATTAAGGAGGAGCAGTGAAGGGTATATGTTTATAGGTTCAAATGGGGTTATAAATCTCAACTATAAATCCCCCCATCTCTAGATGAAGAGCTCTAGGAGCCTGTCAATGTGGTTGTCATTTACATTTAATCATGAAAACACCACAAAACTGACAAAGAAATCATGCCGGATGTCAATTGCAAAATTATTAGAAATACAATATAATTGCATTAGTGAGACATCCTCTTAAAAAAAACATGTTTGAGAAATGCATACTATAGTATATGGTTGTACCAGGCAGCACTGGCTCAGGCTGAGATTTGTATTTTTATAAACTATGGTTCAAAGAGAGAGAAATAGTGTAGTTACATCATGGGGCACACAGTACAATGACCCTCATACACCCAGTCACACCAACTTGAGGAAGTGTAACCATTTATTACAATAATCTAAATATAATTAGTCCTTAATTCATTATTATGATTCAGTTGCCTTTGTACTTTTTTCCACATTTTACAATTTGCTGTTCAACTCTATTTTGCATACATACATATATATTTTTATATAATTTTTCTCATCTTGAGAATCAAATTCTAGGCATCAAGATGTTTTACTTTCTTTAAGCAAACAAAGCTTTACAAATATAGATAGATTGTAGCATACTTGCACACTCTCCCGTGACAGCTGGGAGGTGCCCTGAAGCGTAGGCGAGTCACCCGGCCAGCCGCCAAGTGCCCGCACCCCTCCACCCCCACTGCTGTCCACTCTCTCCACTCCACAGCAGCCAAATATCATCGTGGCCCCTGCTGCACAATGCCAATATCACGCAGTTACGCCTTGCTCTGCCGCTCCCTGCTACGCCCCCAGCTGTGTCAACCTGGCTGCCTCCTCTGGGACGGTGCATCCAGATTGTCTGCAAGTAGGGATTGTAGTTTAATCAAACTGTGATTGCCCATCTGCAAGGTGAGCTCATTCAGATGGGCACCTACACTAACAATTCATTTCTCTAATACAGTACTTAAATTCCTCTGTAGCATTTGGCCACAGGTTATAAATAATGATGGCAGGACCTAGCCATCATTTAATAAACACAATCTATATAACATAAAGCTATATAAGACCTACCGTCCCTCTATCAGTGAGGCTGCAATATAAAGTATTGGTTCGTCCACTGTTCTCTTCCATTTATTTCACTTGGGACACAGGGGAAGGCTGACACAGGGGAAGGCTGACACAGGGGAAGGCTGACACAGGGGAAGGCTGTTCTAGAGGAGGGTTTCCAAAAAGCAAAATAGAATATATCTTTAATAGTAATAAAGAATATACAGTATATAAATAAAAACACTCCTTCCATTCTCTTATTAATTTCACCCTCCCCATTATCTTCATCATCTCCCCCTCCCCATTTTCTTAATCATCTCCCCCTCCAGATTACGTTAATCATCTTTCCCTGCAGATTTAATTATTAAATCATCTCCCCCTCCATTTCAGATTATGGTACTCAGTCATCTCCTCCAGCAGTTTATATTAATAATCTCCGCCTGCAGAACAATTATATTAATTCAATAGGGTGCCGTGCAAATGCACTAAAGTAACATCCACCTCTATTTTTGGTGGAGGTGATCGACCTTCAAACATTTAGAAACTCTATATATATATGTTGATATATGTGTACTATGCGGATGGGGATAAGCAGAGTAAATATTATATACTAGCGGAATCCCAGATGCAACAGACAATTTAGGACTTAACCAGTTGTATGGTTTATTGTGCGGCAATGTGTCGGTACAGCCGTACTCACACTCACATACACGTGGTATCTGGATGGCGAAGAGCTTGAGCAGAACATACAAGTCACAAGCTGGTAATGTATATGGGTAGCAGTGCAAAATAATAGGATAGCGGTATGCTCTGCAGCCGGTATCTCTCAGGTATATCGCAGGGTCTATCTGGAGCTAAGTGGAACATCTCTGTGTCCCACTGTAGGCTCTCATACACAGTAACAAGATGGCGCTGCTTATGCGCAGAAGACTTAACCGATAGCCATCTTGGTAAGGATAAATGCTTCCTTAGAGGAGCATTATGGAGGTAGCACAGGAGCGCACTCCATGAATAAAACAATATATAACTCGAATGCTAACCAAATATAAAGCGGGATCCTGGTTTTTAGGGCAAAAAACGTCGGGATTTAAATCCTGAGATTGGTGCCTCCAATTTTGGGATTTAAATGTGCCGCTTGGCATGGTTTGTCTTCAGCCCGGGGGCAGCGCTGAGCACTAGTTCTGTCGGCTCCTATGCTGCTCCCAGGCCTCCTACAGCTGTGCAGCTGTGTGTGACATCATAGAGGTAACACTGCGCACGCACACACCAGCCCTTCCCCTTGTACAGCCGCACCAGCCCGCACTGGAGTCTGTTTGCTGTGGGCGGCCAGCATTAATTAACTCAATCCCGGCAATTCCAGGACTGAGATTTTTTCAATCCCGAGTCCCAGGATTGAAAAAATGAGGCGGCATTGGCCTCTCTACTAGATGGCAAATAGAGCAGATCAGTCACTGGAGAATCTCATATATATGGTCCTTATGGTGCAAAAACCAGAGTCCACAATATAAAGTCAGCTGATGAAATATCCTTTCTTTAGTAATTGGTACTTCTAAGAAAAGATTAAAAAGCTTTGTGTAGAACTGTAAAACCAATAAACGAAAATCAGGTGCCGCTCCCGGCCCCCCGGAAAGGCAGGCAAGCCTCCCGGCGCCGTGTCCGCCCCCCCTTGTGGTTGTAAGTGAAAAACCTGGCAGCAGGAAGGGGGCGGTTACGCTGTCCGCGCTGAATTGCGTCATCATGGCTCCACCCACGGCTTCACAATGCCATTATTCACGACATTGTGAAGAGGGGGCGGAGCCACGATGATGTAATTGTGTTGTCACGCCCCCATGCTCCGTCTCCAATGAAGTGCACGCTGCCGGGGCCCACCCCCTTTGACCACATCACGCTCCAGTCTAGTATGCCCGACAGTTCCCTCCCGGAAGGAGGGAAGTAAATGTCGGCAAGCCTGACGTAGGCATGTAGCAATTATAGTCTTCTCAATCTCCCAACATCTTAGGTGCACACTTGGTATAAATGAGGAAGAGGAAAATTCCATACAGTGTAATTCCGTTTATTAAATCGTATAAAATGTATAAATTCGCATGTTCTTACAAACAGCAGAAAAAATGTACTCACATAGCTGCGAAATAACGAACACAAGAAAAGAATACCACTGCATTGGTCACTGGCAGTGGTTTGAGGGCCACATATCTTCTTATGGTGATCAGCCATCAGCCAGAGTGCTAGGGCACCGAGACAGGGGCTCCATCACAAAGCAGCTCACTGTGAGAACACCCCTGGTTACTGATAGTGATGGTATAGTTTGTGGAGCTTCCTGCTTAATTTTTTCACACTTTTCACGCCGGCCAGGAGCTGGTCAGGAGCCAGCAAGCAAGGAAGATAAGGAGGGGGATTCTGATGACATAGAGGATGAGGAGTCTGAACAGATGCGTACCCCATATTGCAGGCAGAAGGGAGTCTTGCCCAGTACATACTGTGATTAAATACTTAAAAATTTTTATTTACATTTTTCAAAATATCTCAAAAACCTTACGTGATATCAAATTTCTGATGGTATATTTGGATTCTACGCACAAAATTACATGGAAATTGATATATATCGGGCCAAATGTAATAGGTAGTCTGTTTTGGTAAATGGCGAGTTTGGTGCTAAACTCGCAATTTTTCACAACTCTCCAATGTAATAGGGTGTCTGTTCACTAAAACTCGGACTTTTCAGAGTTACTAAAACTCTCCATTCTCAAACTCGCATCCAGATGTTTTCACATTGAAAACAATCAACTCGCCCAATGTAATAGAGTGTCTGTTTCAGACTCGCAAAAAAAAGATTACCAAAAGTCCCCAAATAATAGACCTGCTTCAGGCTAGCGAGTACATCCTGAGCAGGTCAGATTAACACAGAAACATGCACATATCCATGAGATATGTACATGTTTCTGTGTGTACATATGTAAAATGTGTTTAAATAAAAAAAAAATGACGTGCACCCCCTCCCCAAAAGCATAACCAGCCCCGGGCTTTATAAAGCCTGTTCTGCACTGACGGGCACACGTGTGCCCTGGTCATTTACGTGGAGCAAAGGTATGTATACACACATACCTTTGCTCAGTCCGGCATGGATCGGGTTTTTTTTCGGTTTTTTATTTTAACCCCTGGATTGCCTACTTGGAGAAGAGGACGTGATCTACGCATAGGAGAGGTGAGTATGGATTTTTTTTTCAGGTACACCCCTATGGATTACTTCGGATAATAGGTGAGTATGTGTGAGTGTGAGTGTGAGTGTGCATGTATGTTTTATTAAAATTATACTTTCACGGTGTAAGTTTGTTTTTTTACGTATTTCTTTAGTTGTGGAACTACATGTGCCAGCGGGCCCGTAATGCCCCGCATGCTGGTATTTGTGGTTCTCCAAATACCAGCATGCAGGGGAGGCTTGCTGGTACTTGTGGTTATACAAATAAAGACAATATGGTAAATTTAATTTTACACTTTCACTTTACACTATCAACACGGCACCCACCGCCCTAGGGTGCCGGGGATAGCCCCGGGCTATCAGTCTAGGCCTGGGGTGCCCTGGAGAGGGGTACCCCTTTATTGGGGAGGTACCCAACTCCCCAGGGATCCCCGGCCTGGACTGACTAGCGGGCAGGGGTAATGCTTTGGCCGGGGAAACCGGTGAAAGGTTTTCCCTGGCTGTGGCATTATCCCCCCGCTAGAAAGAGTTCGGTGCTGGTTCAGGAATTTTCAGGGGACCCCTACTCGTTTTATCCCCTGATTTTCCAGAACCAGGACCAGCTCAACAAAGCCCTGTGCTGGTTCTTAATATACAGGGGCCCCCTACGCATTTTGGCCCCTGTATTTTTAGAACCAGAACAGGCTTTATAAAGCCCGGGGCTGGTTATGCTTTTGGGGAGGGGGTGCACGTTTTTTTTTTTTTAACACACACAGAAGCCATCACGGATCTCACTGATCTGTGATGGCTTCTCGAAAACTCGCACCTTTTAATGCTACTCGCATTAAAAGGTGTCAGTTTACATAGTCCTAAACTCGCCTGCACTCGCAAATGCAGTAGCCTCGAGCTGAAAAGTTCGCAGGCTATTGAATTTGCGAGTTTCAGTACAAACTCGCACTTTTTAAAAGTGTGAGAAAGTGCGAGTTTGTACTGTTACTAAAACTGACTACCTATTACATTTGGCCCATCATGTCAGATGCAAAATGGCTGTTTAGTAGTGTTATCGGATCTATCAGACATGGTGGACGATTTTGCATTTCTCACAGGCCAATAATTACTAATCGGTCCCCGCAATACACTATCAGTTATAATTGATAATTGGACAGTGCATGTCTAGCATAAAGCCAAAGACGCATGAGGCTTACTCAAAACTTTGCAAACCAACACACACAGGGTCTCATTCAGACCCGGTCACAAGCTCTGAGCGCTCGCAACCGGGTCGATGTTAAGGCCCTGCGCATGCGCAGCGGCCGTACTGCGTGTGTGCGCAAGCTTTGGAGCGAGAGAGAAATTCTCTCGCTCCGGAGCTCACTACAAAAGGGGCGGCTGTCGATGTTGATCGACAGCTCGCCCCGTTTTGTAGGCGGCCGCACTGACATCAGCAGTGATGTTAGTGGGGAGCTTCCTGCTCGATCAGAGCAGGAAGCTCCCTGGGGCTTGCGGTTGCTGAGACCCAACCTTAGGGTCTCGTCGCAAGCCTCGATGGTCGCGATGGTCTTGACCATCGCGACCATCACCCTGGTCGGTCGCTAAAGCTGTGGGTGGTAACCCACAGCTTAGCTAGCGACCAGGAGGCTGCACTTAAAATTACAAGCGGCCGCCCTCATTCAGAGCGAGCGGTTGCTTCTTGCGGCCGCCTCTGAATGAGGGCCACTATGTGCAGTTAGAGACTTCAGCATTCAGCCTGCACATTAATAAATCCAGCTGTTTGGCTCCAAACACCATATGCGATGTGTGTCAATTTGCCTACCTTACACAAAGCTGATGCTGTAGGAAATCTCCCCCTTAATGCGATTTGGAAGTATCTAATTTGAATTGTATTCAGTGGCATCACAAGGGGGTTGCGGGCCGCACCCAGGTGTCACCTGCTGAGGGGTGACACCAAGTTGCAGACACCCCCCTCAGTGACAGGAGACGGGTGCTGCACTGTAGTATTAAGTACAGCACTCGGCTCCTGACATTTGTGAGGGAGCCGGACTGCAACCACAAGGCAGTCCACACCTTCCCTGCTGCACAGTGCACACCCGACTTAAGTTCCCCCAAGGCCCCACCGATAAGAAGAACGGGACATAAGGGGTTCGGGCCGCGAGGCCACGCCCCTTTTTCCGGCGTCCAGCGTCCCTCCCCGCCCTGGGTGATACCGCAGGGAGGGACGCCACTGATTGTATTCAGGATTACTCTTCCTGCTACTAACAACTATAATGACGGATCTGACTGTATGGAAGCATGCTGTAACATATTTCCTTCTAACTTTTTTTGTAATGTTAAAAAAATTTAAATATTAAAGAACTACTTATCCTTTTCTCAAGGAAATATACATATGAAAAAGATACAGACACAATGATTATTTAGTTATGCAAAGTGAGAAAGTCCATTGCTAGGCAACTGGGCTGACGCCCTGTATACAAAATGGCACATACATCTGAATATGCATAATGTGTAATGTGTAATTTGCATAAGTAAATAATTACTCAAGAGCTGTGCTCCGATGTGCAACGTGAAGAAATCAGGTGATAGGCTACCGGAAATTCCTCTTTATGAATATACATGATGTGTCATTTACATAATTCACATTAAGCAATACAATAAAAAAAAATACTATGAAAAAGTAAATCTATAATAGAAAGTCCATGTTAGTGATATGAGGGCAGAGTGTTTACTGTACATTCCGAATGTCGACACCAGAATGTTAACATGGTCAGGATGTTGATAATGTCGATTTCTTATTCAGTTTGGGTTAGAAAAAAGGTTGTGATTATGCTGCAATTAGGATTATATTAGGGTTAGGCTGCAGTTAGGGTAAAAGGGTAAACAGGAGATCCCTTTGTGTCATGCCTACTGTTGAAATTCACAATTTCGACATTCTGGCAATGTCATTATGTAAGTAGCAACACTGTGAATGTCGACATTCTGTACATGTCAACATTCTGAGTATCGACATTCATAACATGTCGACATTATGCCGTCAACATTCAGTGAATTCAAAACACTGGAGTGGTTTTGGAAGTGGGTGGTCCAGTCTCAAACCAACACTTGGCCCAGCATCTTTGTATTCTGGGATGCGCACGACCTGCTGTTTTTTTATAGAAGTGGCTTGGCTATTTGCAAAAGTAACACTGCTTTATGTGCCCAAATGCATATTGCCCCCAATTGTATTTTTATTCCATTTTCCTCCTCCATGCAGATTCTAATAAACACAGTCCCAGCTCCCAACAGAAGGCTCATCTCCATATAAGTAGGGTCACTGCTTCTTCCTCCAGTCATGTTTGTCCCATCTTTTGTCTGTATCTCTGCTCACGCTGTTTAACTGTCACCATCTTTGTGTTAGCTTCTCTGTCTCCCCCTTTGTATGTATGTCTCCCATTGTCCACACAATCCATTTATTGTCCCACTTCTGCTTACACATCACCCTGTGGTGCAAACCGTCTCCCCCTTGTCTTACACATCTACTGTGGCTGCAGATGTGAAACAACATAGCCAACACAATCACAACAGTGTCCATTCCCACATAACTGTTCTTAAGGATGCCAGAGAAGTGCAATTTTCATATTTGCATAATTTATGATGTGTATTTTTGGCACAGGGGGTGGTGTGGGCATTTTTTTTTTTTGGTCTCCGGCCGCTCGCAAAGCTGTGCACAGCTTGTGCAAGCGGCCAGGAGACCGTTGCGATAATCGTGACCATCGGCCTTGCGATGAGACCCTGGGTAGGGTCTAGCTGCCACAAGGCCGAGTGGACTTCCTGCTCTAATAGAGCAGGAAGTCCACTACTGACATCACTAGTGATGTCAGTTAGTCCGCCCTACAAATGGCAGGCGTTCCTAAGGGAACGCCTGCGTTTGTGCAGCAACCCCCCCTACCCGCCCACAAAATGGGGCGAGCTGTCAATCACCATCGACAGCCGCCCCGTCTTGTTGCGAGCCCCGTAGCGACTGAACTTCAGTCGCTCAGCGGGGCTCGCGCATGCGCACGCAGGACGTGGCACATGCGTAGTTCATTTACATCGGGCTGCTTGCGAGCGCACAGCCCAATATATGCTACCAATTATTTATAACTCACCCATAGCTATTTATACCCATAGCTATATATATATATATATATATATATATATATATATATATATATATATATTAGGGGTGTGCACTGGCCACTTTTCATGTTTTGTGTTTTGGTTTTGGATCTTTCTTCGTGTTTTGGATCTGGATTGGTTTTGCCAAAACCACCCTTCCGTGTTTTGGGTTCTGGGTTTTGTGTTTTGGATCTGTATTTTTTTTTTAAAAAGCATAAAAACAGCTAAAATCACAGAATTTGTAGGTTTTTCTGCTCCTATGCTATTATTAACCTCAATAACCTTAATTTCCACTCATTTCCAGTCTATTCTGAACACCTCACACCTCACAATAGTGTTTTTATGTCCAAAAGGTTGCACCGAGGTAGCTGGATGACTATGCTAAGCGACACGAGTGGGCGGCACAAACACGTGACCCATCTAGGCGTGAAACTGCAGTGGCAGACAGGATGGCAGTTTGAAAAACTAGGCCCCAAACTGTACATAATGCAAAGAAAAAAAAGAGGTGCAAGATGGAATTGTCCTTGGGCCCTCCCACCCACCCTTATGTTGTATAAACAGGACATGCACACTTTAACAAACCAATCATTTCAGCGCCAGGGTCTGCCACACAACTGTGGCTGAAATGATTGGTTCGTTTGGGCCCCCACAAAACAAGCTGGCAATTAATGTGTCCCTGCACAAACTGGCTCTACGGAGGCAAGATGTCATCCTCATCCTCCACATCCACCGATTCCTCACCCTCTTCAGTGTGTACATCCTCATCCTCACAAAGTATTAACTCGTCCCCACTTGAATCCACCACCACAGGTCCCTCTGTACCTTCTGGAGGCTGGTCTCCCTGGAAGAGCTGATAATTCACTTTGATGAACATCATCTTCTCCACATTCTGTGGAAGCAACCTCCTACGCCTTTCGCTGACAAGGTTCCCGGCTGCACTAAACACTCTTTCGGAGTACACACTGGAGGGGGGGCAACTCAGGTAAAATAGAGCCAGTTTGTACAGGGGCCTCCAAATTGCCTCTTTTTCCTGCCAGTACAGGTATGGACTGTCTGACATGCCTACTTGGATGCTGTCACCGATGTAATCCTCCACCATTCTGTCAATGGTGACAGTATCATATGCAGTGACAGTAGACATGTCAGAAATTGTTGCCAGGTCCTTCAGTCCGGACCAGATGTCCAAACTTGGTCCTGCCTGCCCTGCATCACCGCCAGCGGGTTGCTTAGGATACCTAAGTTTTTTCCTGGCATCCCCAGTTGCGGGAGAAAATGAAGAAGGAGCCGTTGACGTGTCACGTTCCGCTTCAGCTGACAGTGTGTTCACCAGCAGGTCTTTGCACCTCTGCAGGCTTGTGTCGGCCGGAAAGAGAGACACCACATAGGCTTTAAACCTAGGATCGAGCACGGTGGACAAAATGTAGTGGTCTGATTTCAACAGATTGACCACCCTGGAATCCTGGCAAAGCGAATGAAGGGCTTCATCCACAAGTCCCACATGCCGAGCGGAATCGCTCCATCTTAGCTCCTCCTTCACTTTCTCCAGCTGCTTCTGCAAAAGCCTGATGAGGGGAATGACCTGACTCAAGTTGGCAGTGTCTGAACTGACTTCACGTGTGGCAAGTTCGAAGGGCTGGAGAACCTTGCACAACACAGAAATCATTCTCCACTGCGCTTGAGTCAGGTGCATACCCCCTCCTTTGCCTATGTCATAGGTGGATGTATAGGCTTGTATGGCCTTTTGCTGCTCCTTCATCCTCTGAAGCATATAGAGGGTTGAGTTCCACCGCATCACAACCTCTTGCTTCAGGTGATGGCGGGGCAGGTTCAAGAGTGTTTGCTGGCGCTCCAGTCTTCGGCACGCAGTCGCTGAATGGCGAAAGTGGCCAGAAATTTTTCGGGCCACCCAAAGCGTCTCCTGCACGCCCCTGTCGCTTTTCAGAAAATTCTGCACCACCAAGTTTATTGTGTGAGCAAAACATGGGACGTGCTGGAATTTGCCCAGATGTAATGCCCGCACAATATTGGTGGCGTTGTCAGATATCACAAATCCCCAGGAGAGTCTAAGTGGGGTAAGCCACTGGGCGATGATTTCCCTCAGTTTCTCTAAGAGGTTGTCGGCGGTGTGCCTCTTACTGAAACCGGTGATACACAGCGTAGCCTGCCTTGTAACGAGCTGGCGTTTCTGAGATGCTGCTACTGGTGACGCTGCTGCTGTTGCTGCGTAAGGTGATACATCTACCCAGTGGGCTGTCACAGTCATATAGTCCTTAGTCTGCCCTGTTCCACTTGTCCACATGTCCGTGGTAAAGTGGACATTGTGTACAACGGCATTTTTCAGGACACTGAGGACACTTTTTCTGACGTTTCTGTACAGTCTCGGTATCGCCTGCCTAGTGAAGTGGAATCTAGACGGGATTTGGAACCGGGGACACACTACCTCCATCAATTGTCTAAATCCCACTGCACTAATGGCGGATACCGGACGCACGTCTAACACCAACATAGCAGTCAAGGCCTCAGTTATACGTTTTGCTTCAGGATGACTGCTGTCGTACTTCATCCTCCTCGCTAAGGACTGTTGGAGCGTCAATTGTTTAGTAAAAGTAGTGGTGTTCCTACTTCCTCTCTGGGATGATGAACGACTCCCAGCAGCAGCAACAGCAGCAGCGGCAGCAGTAGGCGTAGCAATGCAGGACCCTCCGGAGGAATCCCGGATAGGAGAGTCAGTCATGCCAGTGACATGGCCTGCAGGACTACTTCCGATCCTGACTAAGGAGGAAATTGACGAGGAGGGAGTTGACGGTGTGGTTTGCAGGCGCTTGGATACAACAGGACAACGGGATTTAGGTGCCCCTGGACTGCTTACGGTCTTAGCCAAAGTTTCTGAACTTGACAGTAACTTTTTATGAACGCGCTGCAGGTGCCGTATAAGGGAGGATGTTCCTAGGTGGTTGACGTCCCTACCCCTACTTATTTCACCTTTACATATGGTACATATGGCAAGACAGTTGTTGTCCGGATTTGGATAGAAATATTGCCAGACCAAAGAGGTGGAATGTTTGGTCTTCTGCCCAGGCATGACCGTGATGGGCTTTTTCATCCCACGGACAACAACTGTCTCCCCCGGAGCCTGATTTAAACAAACCACATCACCATCAGAAATCTCCTCGCCAACTTCCTCCTCAGCGCCAGCTACACCAGTATCCTCATCCTGTTGTACTTCAACAGTGACATCTTCAATTTGCATATCAGCAAGTGGACTGTGGGTGCTCCTTTCAGCACTTGCAGGGGGCGTGCAAATGGTGGAAAGAGCCACCTCTTCCCGTCCAGTGCTGGGAAGGTCAGGTATCGCAACCACCACCACACTTGGACTCTCCTTGGGGATTTGTGATATCTTCTTAGAAAGCACAGTTCTTCGCTGTGCTTTTGCCAGCTTAACTCTTTTGATTTTTTTAGTGGGAGGAGGGCTTCCATCGTCATGTGAAGCTGAACCACTAGTCATGAACATACTAGGGATCGACCTTAGCCGTTCCTTGCCACTCCGTGTCGTAAATGGCATATTGGCAAGTTTACGTTTCTCTTCAGCTGATTTAAATGTCTTTTTCAAGGTCATTTTCCTGAACTTTGCCATTTGGGATTGTATGTGCCCTCTACTATGACATTGGGCATCGGCCTTGGCAGACGACGTTGATGGCATGTTATCGTCTATGTCATGACTAGTGGCAGCAGCTTCAGCACTAGGAGGAAGTGGTTCTTGATCTTACTCTATTTTATTTTTATCGGAGAAAGTTTGGTCCTCCATTTATGTTATATCGATTTGATATATACGTGCGGCTAAACACAGAAAATCATTTTTTTTTTGGTTTGGACTGGAGTGTACTTTCGGGGGTTACAGCACCCTTAACGGTCAAGCCAGCTGGCCCTTTACTTATGACACAGGCGCACGCTTGGCACTACTTTGTTGATGCACGTGCGGCTACTGCGCACACAATTCACAAACACAGAAAATAATTTTTTTTTTGGTTTGGACTGGAGTGTACTTTCGGGGGTTACAGCACCCTTTAACGGTCAAGCCAGCAGGCCCTTTACTTATGACACAGGCGCACACTTGGCACTACTTTGTTGATGCACGTGCGGCTACTGCGCACACAATTCACAAACACAGAAAATATTTTTTTTTCGGTTTGGACTGGAGTGTACTTTGGGGGTTACAGCACCCTTTAACGGTCAAGCCAGCCGGCCCTTTACTTATGACACAGGCGCACGCTTGGCACTACTTTGTTGATGCACGTGCGGCTACTGCGCACACAATTCACAAACACAGAAAATAATTTTTTTTTTGGTTTGGACTGGAGTGTACTTTCGGGGGTTACAGCACCCTTAACGGTCAAGCCAGCCGGCCCTTTACTTATGACACAGGCGCACGCTTGGCACTACTTTGTTGATGCACGTGCGGCTACTGCGCACACAATTCACAAACACAGAAAATAATTTTTTTTGTGGTTTGGACTGGAGTGTACTTTCGGGGGTTACAGCACCCTTAACGGTCAAGCCAGCCGGCCCTTTACTTATGACACAGGCGCACGCTTGGCACTACTTTGTTGATGCACGTGCGGCTTCTGCGCACACAATTCACAAACACAGAAAATAATTTTTTTTTTGGTTTGGACTGGAGTGTACTTTCGGGGGTTACAGCACCCTTTAACGGTCAAGCCAGCCGGCCCTTTACTTATGACACAGGCGCACGCTTGGCACTACTTTGTTGATGCACGTGCGGCTACTGCGCACACAATTCACAAACACAGAAAATAATTTTTTTTTTGGTTTGGACTGGAGTGTACTTTGGGGGTTACAGCACCCTTTAACGGTCAAGCCAGCCGGCCCTTTACTTATGACACAGGCGCACGCTTGGCACTACTTTGTTGATGCACGTGCGGCTACTGCGCACACAATTCACAAACACAGAAAATAATTTTTTTTTTGGTTTGGACTGGAGTGTACTTTGGGGGTTACAGCACCCTTTAACGGTCAAGCCAGCCGGCCCTTTACTTATGACACAGGCGCACGCTTGGCACTACTTTGTTGATGCACGTGCGGCTACTGCGCACACAATTCACAAACACAGAAAATAATTTTTTTTTGGTTTGGACTGGAGTGTACTTTCGGGGGTTACAGCACCCTTTAACGGTCAAGCCAGCCGGCCCTTTACTTATGACACAGGCGCACGCTTGGCACTACTTTGTTGATGCACGTGCGGCTACTGCGCACACAATTCACAAACACAGAAAATAATTTTTTTTTGGTTTGGATTGGAGTGTACTTTCGGGGGTTACAGCACCCTTTAACGGTCAAGCCAGCCGGCCCTTTACTTATGACACAGGCGCACGCTTGGCACTACTTTGTTGATGCACGTGCGGCTACTGCGCACACAATTCACAAACACAGAAAATATATTATTTTTTTAGCACTTGGGGGAAGCACCCCTGATGGACAGAGCACCCCCTGGACAACACTACAGCACCCCTTTAGGACTGGGACACTGCACAGGACTTTGGAGTGGACACAGCCCCTATGGAGAACTGACTGCACAACACAGTCCAGCCAGCCCCTATGGACTTTGAAGTAGTGGACACAGCCCCTATTTACAACAGCAGCACAGCACAACACAGCCAGCCCCTATGGACTTTGAAGTAGTGGACAAGAGCAGCACTACACTACACTACACTACACAGCCCTAACTCCCACCCTCCCTCTTCACTGTCCACAGCCGAGTGAGAAAATGGCGCCGACGCGGGTACCTTATATAGGATCCAAAACCCGCGAGACTCGGAAGGCGGGATGATGACGTTTTGCCTCGATTTCAGATCCGAGTCAGGCGGGAAAAGTCGAGCCTGACTCGGATTGGACTCGGATCGGGGGGGCTCGGGGGGGGTTCGGATTTCAGAAATCCGAACCCGCTCACCCCTAATATATATATATATATATATATATATATTAGGGGTGTGCACCGGCCACTTTTCGTGTTTTGTGTTTTGGTTTTGGATCTGGATCTTTCTTCGTGTTTTGGATCTGGATTGGTTTTGCCAAAACCACCCTTCCGTGTTTTGGGTTCTGGGTTTTGTGTTTTGGATCTGTATTTTTTTGAAAAAAAGCATAAAAACAGCTAAAATCACAGAATTTGTAGGTTTTTCTGCTCCTATGCTATTATTAACCTCAATAACCTTAATTTCCACTCATTTCCAGTCTATTCTGAATACCTCACACCTCACAATATTGTTTTTATGTCCAAAAGGTTGCACCGAGGTAGCTGGATGACTATGCTAAGCGACACGAGTGGGCGGCACAAACACGTGACCCATCTAAGCGTGAAACTGCAGTGGCAGACAGGATGGCATTGAAAAACTAGGCCCCAAACTGTACATAATGCAAAGAAAAAAAAGAGGTGCAAGAGGGAATTGTCCTTGGGCCCTCCCACCCACCCTTATGTTGTATAAATAGGACATGCACACTTTAACAAACCAATCATTTCAGCGCCAGGGTCTGCCACATGACCGTGGCTGAAATGATTGGTTCGTTTGGGCCCCCACAAAACAAGCTGGCAATTAATCTGTCCCTGCACAAACTGGCTCTACGGAGGCAAGAAGTCGTCCTCATCCTCCTCATCCACAGATTCCTCACCCTCTTCAGTGTTATGTACATCCTCATCCTCACAGAGTATTAATTCGTCCCTGCTGGAACCACAGGTCCCTCTGTACGTTCTGGAGGCTGGTCTCCCTGGAAGAGTTGATCATTCATTTTATGAACATCATCTTCTCCACATTTTGTGGAAGCAACCTCCTACGCCTTTCGCTAACAAGGTTCCCGGCTGCACTAAACACTCTTTCGGAGTACACACTGGAGGGGGGCAACTCTGGTAAAATAGAGCCAGTTTGTACAGGGACCTCCAAATTGCTTCTTTTTCCTGCCAGTACAGGTACGGACTGTCTGACATGCCTACTTGGATGCTGTCACCGATGTAATCCTTTAACAGACAGACGCACGCTTGTCGCTGCTGCTTTGAGGATTCAAGTGCGGCTACAGCCCACACAATTCACAAAGACAGAAAAAAAAAAAGAATATTTTTATTGTTTGTGGAGCACACTTTGAGGGTTACACCACCCTCTAACAGACAGACGCACGCTTGTCGCTGCTGCTTTGAGGATGCAAGTGCGGCTACAGCCCACACAATTCACAAAGACAGAAAAAAGAAGAAGAATATTTTTATTCTTTGTGTAGCACACTTTGAGGGTGTCACCACCCTTTAACAGACAGATGCACGCTTGTCGCTGCTGCTTTAAGGATGCAGGTGCGGCTACAGCCCACACATTTCACAAAGACCGAAAAAAAAAGAACAATATTTTAATTGTTTGTGTAGCACACTTTGAGGGTGTCACCACCCTTTAACAGACAGACGCACGCTTGTCGCTGCTGCTTTAAGGATGCAGGTGCGGCTACAGCCCACACAATTCACAAAGACAGAAAAAAGAAGAATATTTTTATTGTTTGTGTAGCACACTTTGAGGGTGTCACCACCCTTTAACAGACAGACGCACGCTTGTCGCTGCTGCTTTGAGGATGCAAGTGCGGCTACATCGCACACAAGTCACAAACACATAAAAAAATAGTTTTTTATTTTTTGGAGCACTTTGAGAGTTACACCACCCTTTAACAGACAGACGCACGCTTGTCGCTGCTGCTTTAAGGATGCAGGTGCGGCTACAGCCCACACATTTCACAAAGACCGAAAAAAAAGAACAATATTTTAATTGTTTGTGTAGAACACTTTGAGGGTGTCACCACCCTTTAACAGACAGACGCACGCTTGTCGCTGCTGCTTTAAGGATGCAGGTGCGGCTACAGCCCACACAATTCACAAAGACAGAAAAAAGAAGAAGAATATTTTTATTGTTTGTGTAGCACACTTTGAGGGTGTCACCACCCTTTAACAGACAGACGCACGCTTGTCGCTGCTGCTTTGAGGATGCAAGTGTGGCTACATCGCACACAAGTCACAAACACATTAAAAAAAATTTTTTGATTTTTTGGAGCACTTTGAGAGTTACAACACCCTTTAACAGACAGACGCACGCTTGTCGCTGCTGCTTTGAGGATGCAAGTGCGGCTACAGCCCACACAATTCACAAAGACAGAAAAAAAAATAACAATATTTTAATTGTTTGTGTAGCACACTTTGAGGGTGTCACCACCCTTTAACAGACAGACGCACGCTTGTCGCTGCTGCTTTAAGGATGCAGGTGCGGCTACAGCCCACACATTTCACAAAGACAGAAAAAAAAAGAACAATATTTTAATTGTTTGTGTAGCACACTTTGAGGGTGTCACCACCCTTTAACAGACAGACGCACGCTTGTCGCTACTGCTTTGAGGATGCAGGTGGAATCTAGACGGGATTTGGAACCGAGGACACACTACCTCCATCAATTGTCTAAATCCCACTGCACTAATGTCGGATACCGGACGCACGTCTAACACCAACATAGCAGTCAAGGCCTCAGTTATACGTTTTGCTTCAGGATGACTGCTGTCGTACTTCATCCTCATCGCTAGGGACTGTTGGAGGGTCAATTGTTTAGTAAAAGTAGTGATGTTCCTACTTCCTCTCTGGGATGATGAATAACTCCCAGCAGCAGCAACAGCACTAGTAGGAAGTGGTTCTTGATCTTTCCCTATTTTATTTTTATCAGAGAAAGTTTGGTCCTCCATTTATGTTATATTGATATATATACGTGCGGCTAAAGCGCACACAAACACAGAAAATATTTTTTTATTTTTGCTGGAGAGTAGTGCACTTTGTGGGTTACACCACCCTTTAAGAAATGAGCCAGCCGGCTCTTTACTTATGGGACACAGGCGCACGCTTGGCGCTGCTCCTTTGTTGATGCACGTGCAGCCACAGTGCACACAAGTCACAAACACAGAATATATATATTTTTTTGGTTTGGAGTGTACTTTGGGGGTTACAGAACCCTTTAACGGTCAAGCCAGCCGGCCCTTTACTTATGACACAGGCGCACGCTTGGCACTACTTTGTTGATGCACGTGCGGCTACTGCGCACACAATTCACAAACACAGAAAATAATTTTTTTTTTGGTTTGGACTGGAGTGTACTTTCGGGGGTTACAGCACCCTTTAACGGTCAAGCCAGCAGGCCCTTTACTTATGACACAGGCGCACACTTGGCACTACTTTGTTGATGCACGTGCGGCTACTGCGCACACAATTCACAAACACAGAAAATATTTTTTTTTCGGTTTGGACTGGAGTGTACTTTGGGGGTTACAGCACCCTTTAACGGTCAAGCCAGCCGGCCCTTTACTTATGACACAGGCGCACGCTTGGCACTACTTTGTTGATGCACGTGCGGCTACTGCGCACACAATTCACAAACACAGAAAATAATTTTTTTTTTGGTTTGGACTGGAGTGTACTTTCGGGGGTTACAGCACCCTTAACGGTCAAGCCAGCCGGCCCTTTACTTATGACACAGGCGCACGCTTGGCACTACTTTGTTGATGCACGTGCGGCTACTGCGCACACAATTCACAAACACAGAAAATAATTTTTTTTTTGGTGTGGACTGGAGTGTACTTTGGGGGTTACAGCACCCTTTAACGGTCAAGCCAGCTGGCCCTTTACTTATGACACAGGCGCACGCTTGGCACTACTTTGTTGATGCACATGCGGCTACTGCGCACACAATTCACAAACACAGAAAATAATTTTTTTTTTGGTTTGGACTGGAGTGTACTTTGGGGGTTACAGCACCCTTTAACGGTCAAGCCAGCCGGCCCTTTACTTATGACACAGGCGCACGCTTGGCACTACTTTGTTGATGCACGTGCGGCTACTGCGCACACAATTCACAAACACAGAAAATAAATTTTTTTTTGGTGTGGACTGGAGTGTACTTTGGGGGTTACAGCACCCTTTAACGGTCAAGCCAGCTGGCCCTTTACTTATGACACAGGCGCACGCTTGGCACTACTTTGTTGATGCACATGCGGCTACTGCGCACACAATTCACAAACACAGAAAATAATTTTTTTTTTGGTTTGGACTGGAGTGTACTTTGGGGGTTACAGCACCCTTTAACGGTCAAGCCAGCCGGCCCTTTACTTATGACACAGGCGCACGCTTGGCACTACTTTGTTGATGCACGTGCGGCTACTGCGCACACAATTCACAAACACAGAAAATAATTTTTTTTTGGGTTTGGACTGGAGTGTACTTTCGGGGGTTACAGCACCCTTAACGGTCAAGCCAGCCGGCCCTTTACTTATGACACAGGCGCACGCTTGGCACTACTTTGTTGATGCACGTGCGGCTACTGCGCACACAATTCACAAACACAGAAAATATTTTTTTTTTTGGTTTGGACTGGAGTGTACTTTCGGGGGTTACAGCACCCTTAACGGTCAAGCCAGCCGGCCCTTTACTTATGACACAGGCGCACGCTTGGCACTACTTTGTTGATGCACGTGCGGCTACTGCGCACACAATTCACAAACACAGAAAATAATTTTTTTTTTGGTTTGGACTGGAGTGTACTTTCGGGGGTTACAGCACCCTTAACGGTCAAGCCAGCCGGCCCTTTACTTATGACACAGGCGCACGCTTGGCACTACTTTGTTGATGCACGTGCGGCTACTGCGCACACAATTCACAAACACAGAAAATAATTTTTTTTTGGTTTGGACTGGAGTGTACTTTCGGGGGTTACAGCACCCTTTAACGGTCAAGCCAGCCGGCCCTTTACTTATGACACAGGCGCACGCTTGGCACTACTTTGTTGATGCACGTGCGGCTACTGCGCACACAATTCACAAACACAGAAAATATATTATTTTTTTAGCACTTGGGGGGAGCACCCCTGATGGACAGAGCACCCCCTGGACAACACTACAGCACCTCTTTAGGACTGGGACACTGCACAGGACTTTGGAGTGGACACAGCCCCTATGGAGAACTGACTGCACAACACAGTCCAGCCAGCCCCTATGGACTTTGAAGTAGTGGACACAGCCCCTATTAACAACAGCAGCACAGCACAACACAGCCAGCCCCTATGGACTTTGAAGTAGTGGACAACAGCAGCACTACACTACACTACACTACACAGCCCTAACTCCCACCCTCCCTCTTCACTGTCCACAGCCGAGTGAGAAAATGGCGCCGACGTGGGTACCTTATATAGGATCCAAAACCCGCGAGACTCGGAAGGCGGGATGATGACGTTTTGCCTCGATTTCAGATCCGAGTCAGGCGGGAAAAGTCGAGCCTGATTCGGATCGGACTCGGATCGGGGGGGCTCGGGGGGGTTCGGATTTCAGAAATCCGAACCCGCTCACCCCTAATATATATATATATATATATATATATCACTATTAGGAATTCCATATCTGCATTTGGCTAAGGGTCCTGTTTTCAAACCTCTGTCTGCCTCTTGTTTGCTGGTGTTTTCAGGAGACATATCTACAATTGCCAACTCTAAGCCGGTGCCAATTTTACATTTTTGGTGGAAATGAACATGTACCCCTGTGCATGTCAATTAATGCCACTGAAAATGCCCTTTTTTGTTTATGTGGTTTTCCGTAGAATGAGGTGTATCAGTGAACCTGCCCTGTACCCCTCTGCTTGCACAATTTGCTGTGACCCCAGCAATGTTGTTATCTTTATCCATAAATCCAGGGCCTGTGCAAGGATTCAAGGCGACCTAGGCAAAGCTTCAGCCTAACACCCCTGAAGCCCCCAATACCGTCTCCCCAGTGCATCGCACATGAACTTGACTTTTGGAAACCAATTAATAATATTCTAATTATTATGTAAGTTATTATTGCTATTTGAATTCATATAGTTCATAAATATTGCTCTGCAGACAGTCATTTTGAAAATACAGGTGCAGGGGAGTGCAATTATATTTCTGCCAAAAGTATAATAAACATTTATTTGGTTTTGGACCTGTATCTCCTTTAAGGTTTTGGATCTGGATTTGATTTTGCAAAACCACCCTTGCGTGTTTTGGTTTTTCTTTTGGATCTGTATTTTGTTCCTACAGTATTATTAACCTCAATAACATTAATTTCCAGTCATTTCCACTCTATTTTGACCACCTCACACAATATTGTTCACCAACATAGGCCAAAGGTTGGCCGGCTAAACTAAGCAACCAACAGAGCAGCGGCACAAACACACGGCAGTTATTTCTGTTTACAAATGTTTTCCAAATTAGTAATGTATTAGCAATAACCAATCAAACTAACTCACAAGTACGTTCAATAGAAAACAATACAACACAGAAATTTACTAAACATCTTACTTGGAATATCTTTGGTCATAACAATTAGTCTTAAGCTGCCCATCCACTACTAGATGCAGGGACAACGGCACGATTACGACATCATAATCGTGCCGTCGTCCCCCTAGGGGTGAAGTGCATACACTGAATGTTCAAACGTTCAGTGTATGCAGATCAATCATCCCCGGTCAGGTTGACCGTCATGTTCGGGCGATGATAGATGTTAAAACCGACCAGTGATCATGCGCATCGCTGGTCGTTTTTAACATTTTACTGCCCGATTTGCGGCCGATTACCAAGCGATTGAGCGATAACGACCGTCATTATCGCTCAATCGCTAGGTTTAATCGCATAGTGGATGGGCAGCATTAGTTAACAAGCAGCAAACAAAAAACCCCTAAACCACGTGTAAATAGCAACAGCAGACATGAATGCCCCCTACACAAGTGCACATGCCCCCAGCACATGCCTATTTTCAGTGCCCAATCTGTATTTCCCTCCTGGGGGTGCTGGGCCACTGATGACTTGCACTCTGTGCCCATGTAAGGCCCTGACCAATCAGCCTTTTTGTTGAGCAGTTCCCCAAAATCTTCCCGACCATAAAAACAGCATTCCGTACCTGCGGGACAGAAACAGTGCAAGTCAGATACAATGCAGGTCAGATACAATGCAGGTCAGATACAGTGCAGGTCAGATACAGTGCAGGTTGAGTACAGTGTGGGTCAGATACAGTGCAGTTTACAGTGAAGGTCGGACACTGTGTGGGTTAAATACAGTGCAGGTCAGATACAATGCAGGTCAGATACAGTGCAGGTTGAGTACAGTGTTGGTCAGATACAGTGCAGTTTACAGTGAAGGTCGGACACTGTGTGGGTTAAATACAGTGCAGGTCAGATACAGTGCGGGGTACAGTGTGAGTTAGTTACAGTGCGGGATACAGTGTGGGTCGGATACAGTGCAATTAATAGTGCAGGTTGGATACAGTGTGGGACACAGGGCCTGATTTCATAAATGTATTTATTTTATTTTGTTATGCCGTTCAGAATCCCCGCCACCATATTTACATTTTTGCATGATTAGTTCTTTAATTCAGCTAGGTTCTTTAATTCAGCTAGGTTGTTAAATAGGTTATTAGTCTATAAACAAAAAGTCTGACCAAAAAGTCTGACCATTTTCCCCGGCAATCTCTGGGCCTGATTCAGACCCGCTAACGAGCGCTATGCGCTCGCAAGCGGGTCGATGGTGGCCCAGTGCACATGCGCACGACGGAGCCGGCTCCGTCGTGCGCATGTGCGAGACTCGGATAGCGACTTGCAAACCGTCGCTCCGGGTCTCGTACCAAAGGGGGCGTGCTGTCGATGTTGAGTGACAGCACGCCCCCTTTGGTGGGCGGGCCGGGGGAGTGGCTGCCCAAACGGAGGCGTTCCCATGTGAACGCCTCCGTTTGGGGGCGGCCCCACTGACATCATGAGTGATGTCAGTGGGAGAGATTTTGGCTCTGTTAGAGCCGATAACTCTCTGGGGCTTGCGGCAACGAGACCCTAACACAAGGGTCTCATTGCAAGCCCGATGGTCGCGATGGTCTTGACCATCGCGACCATCTTCCTGGCCGCTTGATATAGCTGTGGGTGGTCACCCACAGCTATGCGAGCGGCCAGGAGGCCGTTCTAAAAAAAAAATAGCCCGGTCTTCAGTGTGGGGGTGCCGGCGGTGTCCTCAGTGTGGGAGTGCCGGCATTGTCGGCAGTGCGGGGTTGCTGACGGTGTCCTCAGTACATGGGGGTGCTGGCAGTGTTCTCATTGCAGGATGCCGGTGGTGTCGGCAGAGCAGGGGTGTCTGTGGCGTCCTCAGTGCAGGGGTGCTGACACTGTCGGCAGTGTGGGGGTACCGGCTGTGTCCTCAGTGTGGGCGTGCCGGCAGTGTTGGCAGTTTGGGGTTGCTGACGGTGTCCTCAGTACATAGGGCGGCAGTGCTGGCAGCATTCTCAGTGCAGGGTGCCAGTGGAGTCCTCAGTGCAGCAGTGCTGACAGTGTTGGCAGTGCGGGGTTGCTGACGGTGTCCTCAGTATGTGGGGGCAGCAGTGCGGGGGTGTTGGCGCTGACCCCAGTGCAGGGTGACGACAGTGTCGGCAGAGTGGGGGGGTGTGCCAGCGGTGTCCTCAGTGTATGAGTCTATGAGTGATGGCGGTGTCCTCAGTGCAGGGGTGCTGATGGTGTTGGCAGTGCAGGGGTGCCGTCGGTGTCTAGAGTGCAGGGCTGCTGACGGTTCCTGAAATTCAGGAAATTCAGGTGGGTTTAGTTCTATGAGAACCGGCCCTGCACATCTCTCTAATTTAAACATACTGTATAAATAAATCACTTGTGCTTGTTAGTAGTTATATGAACATAACAAATCTACAATTACTAATGATAAACAGGGATTAAAAATTGGCAGCTTTTTGCCTTACAAATATACTTGGTATAAGTCATTACTTGCTGGCCCATAACCATTCTAATCCTAGATACAGTAATAGCACAATTAAACCAATATTTTATAAGGTTAACATTGGAGATTTCTTCCACGGACAGTGAAATGTTTTATGTCATCAACTGGATGGCATTAATTACCTTTTATATGGGGTACAGTACTGCCAGGGAGTACTGTACTGTGCCAGGGAGTACAGGGAGTGCAGTACTGCTGGATCCCTCGTCAGGACACATTGCTATGTGCATGTGCCAACATTAACCGTGCATGTGCATAGGTGAAATAAGGAAGTAAATGATCCCCCCCTCTTCTTGCCACAGTAGTAGGCAAAAGCACAAGAGTCACTGCAGAGGAAGCAACTCTGGCACTGTAATACCAGGTACTTCATTACTGTATGTGTGGCTGAGATAGGTGGTGTTAAACAATGATAGTTATCACTACCCACTGCCACCAATTATAAATATGCCACTTACTGTATTTGAGTAAAACAGAAATACTGCCTCTCATGATCCAGACCTAATCCCCCCCCCCCAATAAAAAATAAAAATATAGAAGGGTAATGATCAATCACCACCCTTCAAATTAGAAGTGTGCACCGGACACTTTTCGTGTTTTATGTTTTGGTTTTGGATCTGGATCTTTCTTCGTGTTTTGGATCTGGATTGGTTTTGCCAAAACCACCCTTCCGTGTTTTGGGTTCTGGGTTTTGTGTTTTGAATCTGTATTTTTTTTTAAAAAAAGCATAAAAACAGCTTAAATCACAGAATTAGTGGGTTTTTCTGCTCCTATGTAATTATTAACCTCAATAACCTTCATTTCCACTCATTTCCAGTCTATTCTGAACACCTCACACCTCACAATATTGTTTTTATGGCCAAAAGATTGCACCGAGGTAGCTGGATGACTATGCTAAGCGACACGAGTGGGCGGCACAAACACGTGGCCCATCTATCAGTGACACTGCAGTGGCAGACAGGATGGCAGTTTGAAAAACTAGGCCCCAAACAGTACATACTTCAAAGAAAAATAAGAGGTGCAAGATGGAATTGTCCTTGGGCCCTCCCACCCACCCTTATGTTGTATAAATAGGACATGCACACTTTAACAAACCAATCATTTCAGCGCCAGGGTCTGCCACATGACCGTGGCTGAAATGATTGGTTCATTTGGGCCCCCACAAAACAAGCTGGCAATTAATGTGTCCCTGCACAAACTGGCTCTACGGAGGCAAGATGTCGTCCTCATCCTCCTCATCCACCGATTCCTTGGATAAAACAGGAAAAAGGGATTTAGGTGTCCCTGGACTGCTTACGGTCTTAGCCAAAGTTTCTGAACTTGACAGTAACTTTTTATGAACGCGCTGCAGGTGCAGTATAAGGGAGGATGTTCCTAGGTGGTTAACGTCCCTACCCCTACTTATTTCACCTTTACATATGGTACATATGGCAAGACAGTTGTTGTCCGGATTTGGATAGAAATATTGCCAGACCAAAGAGGTGGAATGTTTGGTCTTCTGCCCAGGCATGACCGTGATGGGCTTTTTCATCCCACGGACAACAACTGTCTCCCCCGGAGCCTGATTTAAACAAACCACATCACCATCAGAATCCTCCTCGCCAACTTCCTCCTCAGTGCCAGCTACACCAGTATCCTCATCCTGTTGTACTTCAACAGTGACATCTTCAATTTGCATATCAGCAAGTGGACTGTGGGTGCTCCTTTCAGCACTTGCAGGGGGCGTGCAAATGGTGGAAAGAGCCACCTCTTCCCATCCAGTGCTGGGAAGGTCAGGCATCGCAACCGCCACCACACTTGGACTCTCCTTGGGGATTTGTGATATCTTCTTAGAACGCACAGTTCTTCGCTGTGCTTTTGTCAGCTTAACTCGTTTGATTTTTTTAGCGGGAGGAGGGCTTCCATCGTCATGTGAAGCTGAACCACTAGTCATGAACATAGGGAAAGACCTTAGCCGTTCCTTGCCACTCCGTGTCGTAAATGGCATATTGGCAAGTTTACGTTTCTCTTCAGATGATTTAAATGTTTTTTCAAGGTCATTTTCCTGAACTTTGTCATTTGGGATTGTATGTGCCCTCTACTATGACATTGGGCATCGGCCTTGGCAGACGACGTTGATGGCATGTTATCATCTATGTCATGACTAGTGGCAGCAGCTTCAGCACTAGGAGGAAGTGGTTCTTGATCTTTCCCTATTTTATTTTTATCGGAGAAAGTTTGGTCCTCCATTTATGTTATATTGATATATACGTGCGGCTAAGGCGCACACAAACACAGAAAATATTTTTTTATTTTTGTTGGAGACTAGTGCACTTTGTGGGTTACACCACCCTTTAAGAAATGAGCCAGCTGGCCCTTTACTTATGGGACACAGGCGCACGCTTGGCGCTGCTCCTTTGTTGATGCACGTGCAGCCACAGTGCACACAATTCACAAACACAGAAAATATTTTTTTATTTTGTTTGGAGTACCCTTTGGGGGTTACAGCACCCTTTAGCGGTCAATCCAGCCGGCCCTTTATTTATGGGACACAGGCGCACGCTTGGCACTACTTTGTTGATGCACGTGCGGCTACTGCGCACACAATTCACAAACAGAAAAATATATATTTTTTTATTTTGTTTGGAGTGCCCTTTGGGGGTTACAGCACCCTTTAATGGACAAGCCAGCCGGCCTTTTACTTATGGGACACAGGCGCACGCTTGGCGCTGCTCCTTCGTTGATGCACGTGCAGCCACAGTGCACACAATTCACAAACACAGACATTTTTTTTTTATTTTGTTTGGAGTGCACTTTGGGGGTTACAGCACCCTTTAGCGGTCAATCCAGCCGGCCCTTTATTTATGGGACACAGGCGCATGCTTGGCACTACTTTGTTTATGCACGTGCGGCTACTGCGCACACAATTCACAAACGCAAAAAAATATATATTTTTATTTTGTTTGGAGTGCCCTTTGGGGGTTACAGCACCCTTTAACGGACAAGCCAGCCGGCCTTTTACTTATGGGACACAGGCGCACGCTTGGCGCTGCTCCTTTGTTGATGCACGTGCAGCCACAGTGCACACAATTCACAAACACAGAAAAAATATATATTTTTTTGCACTTGGGGGGAGCACCCTTGATGGACAGAGCACCCCCTGGACAACACTACAGCACCCCTTTAGGACTGGGACACTGCACAGGACTTTGGAGTGGACACAGCCCCTATGGACAACTGACTGCACAACACAGTCCAGCCAGCCCCTATGGACTTTAAAGGAGTGGACACAGCCCCTATGGACAACAGCAGCACAGCGCAGCACAGCACAGCACAACACTACACTGCACTACACTACACTACACTACACAGCCCAGCCAGCCCTAACTCCCACCCTCCCTCTTTACTGTCCACAGAAGAGGAGGTAGGCCAGCTGGAGGGAGATGCAGAGCTGGGAGGAGGACACACACAGGCCAGGAAGAGGAGGTAGGCCAGCCGGCAGCAGGAGATGGGAGCTGGGAATGTGCAGTGAATGTTTCTATGGCTGCATTTACATTCAGGGTCCTGACTAAATCCAGCACTTAAGTTAAAATAACTAAGTTGGATTTTGATTGAAATCTATTAAACTACCAGGTGTGATTGATTTTTTACTTTTTAGGTGAGTTAACCTTGAAACAAAGTAGGGGAGCTTGGAGCTGGGCTGTCAAGTAAATATCAATAATCCTTTCCAATATAATATTGATACGTTGGACTGGCTGCAGTTTAAGGGGCTCCAGCTTAAATCTTTCCCTCTCACCCAGAGTAAGATGTTGGTACGATGCTGTTTGAGGTGGCATCTATTTTCAGCACTAGTTCTAGCAGTGTTGGTGGTTAGGGGAAATTCACAGAACCCTTCTATCACTCTAAAGCAGAGGTGGGCAATTATTTCAGCTCGGGGGCCACTTAACAATTTTAATACATTTTCAATGGACCCAACGCAAAATTTCTTTTATTTACAAACCCTATCATAAAAATACAGCAAGGACATGGATAATACCCTGAAAATATTAATTGATGTGCTCCCATAGATAGTGTTTTCACAGTAAAAGTCACCTCCACCCTTCTCTGATTGATAAAACCACATCAGTGTTCTGACAAAATGAGAGAGCCTGACACAAAATGGCGGCCACCTCCAAACTTCACAAGGTTTCAGTTCCCTAATATTTGTTCTCCTAACTTATCTCCACTTACTACCATGCTGGAGAAATACAGTCAGGAATGTAAAAGGTTGAGAATTCGAGGTGACATCACAAGTTGTTCCAAATCCCTGCAATTTTGGCTTCCAAATTCTCTGCAACTTAAAGGCTGAGAAGCCAAATTACTTACAGGTTATATACATATACAATGTAGCATGGTTTTAGCTTTTAAAAAAAAAAAAAAAAATTCTAATAAAAAAGAATATGCACATCAGTCTATTCTAGTAGTGAAAAAATCAGTTGGAAAAAGAGCATGTGAAACCCCCGAATATTACACCTGCCACAGTGCCAATCAGACATAGACTGGTCAGCATGAGGCTGTACTCCCCAGGGGGATCAGGCCCACATAAATGTGTCCAATCCCCATCCCCCATCATGACACACATGGCACACGCAGGGGGGGGGGGGTTCCGGTTGCCTGGAAACCCCCCTCCCCAGCCCATAACCACAATAGAAATTGTAAAATAATAGAATTTTACTGCATGTTCTTCTCAGAATCACAAATTAAATAAATAGCACCCCCTGTTGATCTTTTAATATGTGTCAGCCAGTATTAAATACACCTGTGCACCAACTAGGAGATCTGGAAAACATGCAGTTAGGGGTGCAATGCTACAGACCATTAATAGGGTAAATTATTAATATAATATAATACACTATTCAGTGCATAAGAAGACCAATATGTACATATATGCCCAGGGTAGTGCTAGGTTCTTCTGCTGCACCCCCAGACTCCCAGACTTGCTCCAATGCTATGGAATGGAGCCCCCATCTGAAATAAAAACATTTAGCTCAGGCAGGATGGCCCTACTGCCACATTTAATGGCTTACTGGGATCGCTGGTCTTGGATATGCTGGAATTATGATGCACATTACACTTTGTATGACACATATTAAAGATGGTTAAATGCTAATTATTCATGGACTGGCCACACTCACTCTAAAATCAAGCATTTGGAAACCCCCCTCTAAAAATCCTGCGTTTGCCACTGCATGATCCAATTGCCTCATGAAGATGATGGTCAGATCATCATTAAGGAGGCTGTAAACTTTATCATCAAATAATTGTCTGTATATTTCAGCCATATAGGAGGAGACATCTTGGATTACAATGTCACCTGGCCTGATTGTAATATCCTTATACTGCCCTAACTTTTTGAGGGCAATCCTCCCGTTCTCGGATAAATTGTAATAGACCTCTGTTTTGGTTTTAGCGCAGTTCTCAAGGAAGATGCAAAAATACAGATGGATATTATGTTATCCAAGTTTAAAGCAAGAGGTTACAATCCCTGTTTACTCAAGAAGGCAACGTTCTAAAGATGTCAAGAGAAGACACATTGATATAGTGGGTGAGGAAACTCCCACTGATCCCTCCTTTTGACTCCTTAATTTATACCATGGCCCTCTGACAACCATAACAAAAGTCCCTGCTAAAGTTTTTTAACAGCACTGCGAAAGCTGTGATCCTGGTTTGCTGGCGATTTGCTTCCCCTTCCACACTTAAGGAGTGGTTTACCCGTATAGATATGTATATGTCTATGGAAGACCTCCGGGTGGGCCCGGAGAAAAATCAGAAGTTTATCTCCACTTGGCACCCTTGGTTGGAACCAGGGGCGTCTTAAGAGAGGAGGGGGCCCGTGTGCACTCCCTATGTGGGGCCCCCTCCTCTCTCCCCGGTGGCTGGCAGCTGACTGACGTGGCTGGCCAGCCACCGGAGCATTAGTAGAGTGTGCCCGGAGTCTACTGCGCATACGCAGAACACCGGAAAATGGCCGTGGCGGCCATTTTTATGGTGGTCTGAGCTGTGCTGATACCTGATGTGGGACCACGGACAGGTAAGTTTAAAAAAATATGGGTGCAGTGTATGCGGTGTGGGGCCCCCTGGACCCGGGGGTCCATGTGGATCCATAAACTTCATCCTGTTCAGCCTCTAGGGCAGGCCTGGCCAACCTGTGGCTCTCCAGATGTTATGAAACTACAAGTCCCAGCATGCCCTGACACAGGTTTGTTATCAGGGAATGGTAAATGGATGGGTAAAACAGTTGCTGGGCATGCTGGGACTTGTAGTTTCACAACAGCTGGAGAGCAACAGGTTGGCCAGGCCTGCTCTAGGGCTTAATGAGCAGGTGTCTTTTAATTGTTTCTTATAAAACAATTGGTAAATAATAAGAAAGATGAATATTAAACTAATACAGATTTCACACAGAAAAGCAAATTGCTGGGTCAAGCAATTGGAACCAGTAATTTGCGGATCAAAATGGTCCTTTTTCTGTGTGAAGGGGTGAACCTAAGTCAAAATTCCCGGGACTACCACACTAGTTTTTTACCAGGTTAGAAGTACCGGGAATTGCGACACGGGTTGACCCTTTCACGGGGTTGTTCTGCAACTTATTGGGTCCAAATTCTTGACCCGGCAATTTGCTTTTCTGTGTGGAGGGGTTACCATCCAAAAAGGGTGTGTGAAGGGGGTACTGGGGCCATAAAAAAAAACCCTGTGCATCAAATGCCGTGTAAAAGCTTTTTCCAAGTTTTTCTGTGTGAAAGTAGTATTATAAGACAAATGTGAGGCAGGAGATTTTTATGTTTTGCTTAAGATTAATGCAACTACCATTATAATTGTTGTAATGAAGGCTTTAAAGCATTGTAACTCTTCCAGGAGCAAATAACCTATCTGTAATGGGTCACCATGGTGATGTACACAGAGGCGGAACCACCCCCCCGGGGGAACGTTGGCACGCCAGCGCTGTGGGGCAGATGGATGATGCCAGTGTGCTTCAGACCGGGAGTTAATGGCTGTGGTCGAGATGATCATAGGGGGGTGGCACTATATAGGTATGTAACTTGTTAATCTCTCTATCGTCAGATCACTCTGCACACTCAGCCACATGCAACACAGACCTCACTCTAAAATAAATACACAGACACAGAGGCCCTGATTCAGAACCGAACGCTCTGACAGAGCTCTCGCTCTGAATCAGGGCCGGCCTTCTTGTTTTTTAGAGCGGCCTCCTGGCCGCTCGTATAGCTGTGGATGACCACCCACAGCTATAGCGAGCGGCCAGGAAGATGGTCACGTTGGTCAAGACCATCGCGACCATCGGGCTTGCGATGAGACCCTTGTGGTGGGGTCTCGCTGCCACAAACCCCAGAGAGATTTCGGCTCTCACAGAGCCGAAATCTCTCCCACTTGTCAGTGGAGCTGCCCCCAACGGAGGCATTCACATGGGAACGCTTCCGTTTGGGCAGCCACTCCCCCAACCCGCCCACCAAAGGGGGTGTGCTGCCACTCAACATCGAAAGCACGCCCCCTTTGGTACGAGACCCGGAGCGACGGTTTGCAAGACGCTATCCGAGTCTCGCACATGCGCACAACGGAGCCGGCTCCGTCGTGCGCATGTGCACTGGGCCACCATCGACCCGCTTGCGAGCGCATAGCGCTCGTTAGCGGGTCTGAATCAGGCCTAGAGATTGCCGGAAAAAATGGTCAGACTTTTTGGTCACACTTTTTGTTTCTAGACTAATAACCTATTTAACGACCTAGCTGAATTAAAGAACCTAGCTGAATTAAAGAACCAATCATGCAAAAATTTAAATATGGTGGCGGGGATTCTGAACGGCATAACAAAATAAAATAAATACATTTATCAAAAATAACAAAAGGAGAGGCTAAAAGCCCGCTTTGACCTATTGCATTGGGACCAAATGCCCCTCCTACAACAACTCGCAGGGATCACGGGCCTCCTGCCCAACCGACGGAGAGAGTAACCTAACTACAACTTGAGGGGCCACCCATGCAGCTGTGAAGGACAGGACTCACCTGGATCGGTGGTCATCCAATGAACGCCCTACATCCCCCTAATGCCAACCCAGCCGCATGGGTGACCCTCCAGGGAAGACTTACCGTATTCCACAAAATATAGCCCTAACCCCATGATACAGGCTGTTCATAAACCAGGCCATACCAGGACCTAAAGTCCGCAGTCGCCACCATACCTAAAATTCAACTCTAACTACCGCTAAACATCCAGTCCCTAAGAAAAATCTCACACCAACCCCTAGACAGGTGCACCCCATCTCTCCTAAAGAGCTGCCTACCCTGAATAGCAATACCAGAATGCCATACCACAGAACCACCATTTGCAACAATAGCTCTGCCAACCACCGAATTGACCCTTCGTCTAGACATGTCTACAGCTGACGGATTAAACGCACCCTGCCACACCAAACGTGGCAAAATTTCGGACCACAGGATCCTGCAAAATGTCCATCTTGCAATAAGGAGCAAAAGGTCCGCCCGAATGGTCATTCATAAGTCTTGCCACATGCGGGAGATCAAGTTGTTACCACCCAAATGAATGATTAAAAAACTGGGGTACCCGTACCACTCCACCGAGCCAATTCGGGCATCTCCCTAGAACCTAAGAGCACTTCGGACCTGGCAAGCCAGAAAATAAAAGAGTGCCCTATCACCCACACAAAATTATCGTCCAATTGACAACCTGGTTATTGACAACCTGGTAAAAAACAAAAAAGGTTAATAAAGCATATACTTGAACAGAAAAAACATGGGCAAGCAAAGATATACTATTTTCGACGGACCCCTCACACCTGATCTCTTGCTGGGCCTATTTATTGTATTAACCCTGACCTGAGGCAAAAACACAAAACTTCCACTGGCGGGCAGCAGCCACAATTAAAACCAGTGATAAAACAAAAATTCCTCAAGACCCCCACCTATTGTGAGTAGCTAATCCTCAAGTTGAGATGAAAGCAAACGGAATTCCGGCGATCCTCTAACTGGACACCATCCTTCCGCTCACCAGATTGCCCATACGGAACTCATCATTTCATGTATCAAATACATGTAACGAATAACTTTCAAATGCTCATCGTGACGCGTCTCCAAGTAGCAGGACACAAAAATATACTTCCCTTTGAGCCAGTTATGGTAGGACATGCACGTGTCCACACCTCCTCTCTTCTTAGCTGCATTCCATGCTTTCTTCGCCTTACTAGTGAGGGCAAAAATATTAACGAAACAACCCCGTCTAATCCTGTCCCTCACTCTGGAGCGCACTCCCCGCAACACCACCGTGTTAGCACAAAGCACCTCATCTGAAAGCACTGATGAGTCAGACAAGCTAGTGGAGGAGAATCAATGCCTACGCTTAGCCTTCGTACCCCTTTTCTTTTTGTGCCTACCTGAATTAGATGAGGAATCCTGCGACGCCGTGAGCTATCATTCAGCGTGCCACTACTCTCACTACAAGACACACTGCCAATCCAATCTGGGTCAGAAAAAGACTCATCAGAACCCACCACAGCAGGACCCGCACTAGCATCGGCCGCATCCTCCACGTTCTGCTCTCTCCTCTGCATACTGGCACTGGTATTCGATCCACCTGTGGGGACACAATCAGAAGATTCCGACACCATCTGGGGCACACTTGGAGGCCCGGAAGCCCACACCGTATTGTGCCCCCTCCCCATCTGCAAAGCCACAGCCACAGCCAGGCCCAGCGCTGCTGCCAACCTCTCTGAAAGCACCTCCAAATTGTGACCATGAACAGCCACACCCCCCTCACTCCCACTGGGCCCAGCAGGGAGAAGGGGTACCTAAACTGACACCAATGAAGCACATAGCGCAGATACCACCCCCAACTCAACCCCCACGGTCTCAGACACTTGCCCCGCAACAGTGCGAACTATATCAAAGCCTGCACTACCACCCCATGCCCCCCTCACCACGTCCACATAGGAACCGGGCCGGCGGGGAACGATCACATTGGCACCGGCATCCCCACCAAGAGACACAGAAGGCAACCCCATTATGCTCCCCATGGTACCCGAATCCGAGGAAGCACACAACGTGTCCTCCATCTCGGGCCCCCTGTTTGCAGCACACCCAAAATGGCGCCCGCGACCTACCGTAGCTTCTACACGCTCGTCATCCCATAACTCAGGCCCGATCTGGCCTGAACTCAGCCCCTCCGCAATGCCAGACGCTGCCTCCACGACCCTGACACCGTACTCTCACCCTGCAGAGGGGGAGAAACTCGCATAGCCCCCACGATCCTCCACCAGCGCCCCGGGCCACACCACGACCACCCCCTCCACCTGCGATTGGGCAATCCTGGGTTAATCGACCCTGAAAGGCTGCAGATCGAAGCCCGGTCCCGGGCTCGACCGCGGCCGCGTGCACCCACAGCCCCGTCAGGGACAACAGGCCTGCCGCCCACCATATCCACCAAAGAGCGAGCGAGAGAGGCGGCGGCCCTGCGGGGGCCATCCATGACAAAAAAAGGAAGGTAATGAGAGAAAGAAAGTATAGGAAAGCAAGAAGGAGTACAGGAAGAAAAAGAGGAGTCAGTGAAGAATTCAAAATTATGCGTATATTAACAGTTAATCAATACAATACTTCTCTGTCCAAGATCTGGAAAAAGAGTGAGGGCAAGCTAATGTTGCTTACCCATAAAACCTACAACAACACTCCCATCCCAGCAAACCTGCCCCTACTATTGGCTGAAGGAACTGGCCACTAAAACCCTCCCCAAGCATTTAACTCCCTGTGTCCCTGAGTGTACAGAGTGCCAGATTGGAGGTTTATGACTCTACTGTCATATAAACTAACCTCCGTGTACTTTGTTTTTGTTATCCCTGAGGAAATGTCACATTAAACATGAAACGTTGGAAATAACTTGCCCATTTCTGTGTTTTTTTCACTGATGAGATAGTCCTGGAGTTCCATCACTACATGCTGATTACCTATACCTGATTACCTGAGACGCAAATAGCTGTATATGACCTCAGGGACCCCTTTTGTTTGGTAACTTCTAGTGCTTTCCAGCGAGTTGCAAACTCACTGGCCATTACATCTGGCAGCCTGTATCTTTATCATTGGAAAAATTGTGATGTGATTGTATATATTATATAACTAGAGTAAAGATAGGTGACTCTTGTACATAGCTGGAAAATCATATTGTCCAGGAACAAAGGAATGCTAATCACCTCTCCTGTGACTACATCGGACAATAACAGTATTATCTAGCCCGCATGACTTGTATGAATCTCCTAAGTGTCAGCACGGGATGTCCCAACCTGTCCTGCACACATCCCCATATTTCATGTTCCAACAGGAAGCTATGAACATCTGAAACCCCAGAGGCATCACTAAAGCTTTCTGTATGCAATATATTTACTAATTAGTTAGGCAGAATTTTACAGACCGGTGGGATCCACTGTGGCTTGACGGCAGGTTCTAAGGCAAAAATACAGCATTTACTCATGTGACCACATTAACCAATACAAAAATTGCACCAAATAGCCCCTTTTGGCGCACCATGGACTTTGCAACTAATTTGCGCCTTAAGTCTCTCCACACGTCTCCCAAAATATATATCTTAGTCACACAGGGGTCTATTTACTAAGCCTTGAATGGACATAAAGTGAACTGAGATAAAGTACCAGCCAATTAGCTCCTAACTGCCATTTCACAGGCTCTGTTTGAAAAATGAGTTAGGAGCTGATTGGCTGGCACTTTTATCTTCGTCCACTTTATCTCCATCCAAGGCTTAGTAAATGGTCCTCACAGTTAATGAGGTGATGCACGAGTAAATTGAACACTAGCGCTGACATTGCAATGCAGCTGATGTGTGCGACTGAGACGCTAATGTATGTATAAAGGCAGATGTCCTGTATGAATGAGCCCCACTATGCTTCATGTCACACATCGTTGTGCTTAATCTGTAACTTTGTACCAATTCCTTTGCATCAAACACTTTAGTCCTAGTGCCTAGTACACTACAGTATAAGCAGCTATATATGCAGCTACTGTACGATGCAAATAAAACGCTAAGATTAGGAAAAAGTATGAAAATCCGGGATGCTGCCAGTGACAGGGCATCTAATTTGTGCCATGTGACTTGCGCTATATGGCACAAAAAGTATAAATGTACGAGGACACATCTGTAATCCCCTTTTCAATGTAAGCTCTCACGGGCAGGGCCCTCTTCCTTCATGTGCTTCTTCCCTTACTTATACTGTCATTTACTCCTAACTCATCACAACAGAACCTAATACTGTATTTGGTTGCTGGTGCCGTGCTGCTTATGTAAGTATTATGATCGCTAAGGCAGCTATGTTTATAAACCATGTCCTTGTCCTGCATTGTTTTGTGCTGGTAATATATAACTGTTGTCTTGTGGGCTCATTTGTTTATGTACTTTGTAAGGTGCTGCGGAACCCTTGTGGCACCATATTAATAAAGGATAATAATAATAAAGGTCATACCTTCTAAACAGAACCTACTGTTGATTCTCCCAGGTCTCTAAACCCCTATTAGGGGGTGAAGGGTTACCATAGGTGAAGTACAGTAGAAGCATACATTGCTATTGTTTAGTGGTTCTTCTTGTATATAGTTCTCATTACTGTGTTACACTGGTTTGTGTGTTGTGCAATAAATATAATGTTGTATCTTTTCTGTTGCTCTTACATGTGTGAAATATGACCCCAAGGAATGGGTATATAGGTGTGAGCCCCAACTATGGAGGGGGTACCATTATATCTTTCTATTAATAATTGGGCAAACTTTTCTATTAAGAGGGCCACAGGGCAACTTGTTTGTAGGGGACCCCTACAAACCCCCTTCCCCCATTCTGACCATCTATTCTCTCGGCTGTCCGTCCAGAGTGCTGTGCAGTCCTGTGTCACAACAGTGCAGGCAGCCATAGTGATCCCGTCTGTTCTGTCCTTGAGGTGTCCTACCCCTCCGCCCTGCCATTAATCCGGCATTGATGGGGGACCAATAAAAAGTGCGAGTATGCAGGCTCTTACAGTGTGACAAGAACAGGAGGTATATTTCGGTATTTTTACCCTGGTACCCAGGAGTAAATGGAAGGGCTCAGTGTACTTAGTATTGGCCTGTTACAGAAAGGAGGGAACATGGTTATCTTTTTTTTCCCCTCCAAATGAAGTTTTTAATCGGATTTTAAAATCAACTGCTATGTAGAGCAGAGCAGCGGTGAATGGATGCCGCGGTCTATTCAGTGGCGGGAAAGGCTAGGGGCAGCCCAACAGCTGCCGAAGTGCGGGGCTCGCCCTCAGCATGATAAAAAATCAGCCAGGGGAAGCGCGCGCCTTAGGAGAGGGCAAAAAGTCCTAATCCGGAATGTAAAATGTTGGGAGGTACGCCAATGTGTGGTGTTTTCAAAAGCTTTCTTACTAACTATAACTCGCAAGGAATCGCTTATATTTTATTGTCTATTGTGTGTTTGTTTCCTATACAGTATAAGGCCATAAATAAAAAAATATATTTATTCTACTATGCTACCAAAAAGATTCCCTATATATCATAAAACATTTTTTTTCTAAAAAAGTAAATAAAAAACAAAAAAACCCGAACATTGAACAAATGTCTATCAATAATAATGTACCCATAAAGCACCTTCCACGTGTTTATTTTTTTTATTTTTTACTATCAATAAAATATTTGTTTGCAAATTCTCTGACAACTAAACCGCTTTCGTCTTATTTGCAAATCTCCAGATATGGCTGTGAAGATTGATTTGTAGTTATGAAGCGATAATAAGCTGAGGATGTGTTACTTACCAGTCCCATCACCAATACCACGCGCTTCCCCGCACATGCTCTGTCAGACTCCAGAATGAGATCTTGCCGGTTTGCGAGACTTTGCAGCACTAAGCTGGTGCGCCACAAGCAGGGCAAAAATTATCGGAGGGGTGAGTTACCGTACTACTTCTTTGGTGACTCTTTTTAAAACATCTCAGTGCTAAGATACCCGGTATTGCTGTACTAAGTAGCGATGCAATACGTCACTTATAAGTGTCAGGTTAATACATTTGTCCCACAGTTTGATCTTCTGTCATTTAGATGATCCTCTACTTACTCCTTTCAGCTCAGCTTTGCTATTTTCCCACTACATTGTACTTTCTCACTAACGGGGCCCTCCATAACCTTTCTCTACAGATGTGCACTCATTCCGCCTATGTTCCTGCTTTATATACAGTATGCTCTGTATCACCCACTGTGCTGCAGAGCACTATAGTACATTACCTACTACTACTACTAATCGGCTGCCTTGTGGTCAGTGACGGTTCTAGGTGCGGGCTAACAGGGCCGTTGCCCGGAGTGCCGACACCTAGAGGGCGCAACTGAGTCGTCGCCCCCCCCCCTGAAAAAAAACCTAGAAGGAAGAAAAAATAGGGGGCATTACTAATGGGGGGATTACTACTGGGGAGCATTGCTAATAGGGGCATTACTACTGGGGGAACTACTATAAGGGACATTACTACTGTGGGCATTACTACTGTGGGCACTACTAATGGGGGCATTACTACTGGGGAGCATTACTAATGGGGGCACTACTATAGGGGGCATTACTAATTGGGGGATTACTACTGTGGAGCTTTACTACTGGGGGGACTACTATAGGGGGCATTACTACTGGGGGCATCACCACTGGGGGTACTACTAATGCGGGAACTGCATGGGGGGCACTACTACTGTGGGCATTGTATAAGGGGCACTACTACTGTGGGCATTGTATTAGGGGCACTACTACTGTGGGCCTTGTGTATAAGGGACACTAATTTTGGCATTGTGTAAAAGGGGCACCACTTTGTGTCATAACATAAGGTACTACTGTGTGGTGTAATTTGAATTGTGGATAATGTATTATAAAGGTAACAACTGTGTGTGGCACAATGTATTATACAGGTCATTACTGCGTGTGGCATAATGTGTTATACAGGGCATTACTGCGTGTTGCATAGTGTGTTATAAAGGGCAGTACTGCATGTGGCATAATGTTGTCTTATCTAAAAAAATTCTTTCTTTTTTTTTTGTGTGTGTGTGGGGGGGGCGCAACTGGGAACTTTCGCCCTGAGCTCCACAATGTCTAGAACCGACCCTGCTTGTGGTTATGGGTATGGCGACACAGGTCAGCAAACTTGTACTAATAGTGTCATATAATAATAGGCTGTGGTTGCACTTTTTACTACAGTATATGTGGACTATTTGTGAGGCACCTTTAGTTAACAATGTTTGTCTTGTTGATTTTATCTTAAAATGGAACTGAAATCTCTGAGGTTAATATTAAGCCAATAAACCATAACAATGCTGTAACTTGGATAATATGTGAAGTTTGTGCTACAAGCCAGCAATGGATGTTAGTGACCCCGAATAATCAGACACAACGAGAACTTATTTGACATATTTATTTAATATTGGGGACATTACTTATTTTATTCCTATTGGTGGCATATCTTATTTATTTGCACATGAAGATGTGGGATGTAGTCGACATCCTGACGCACACAATGCGCCTGTTGACACATCATGTCCAACTGGGATCTACTGTCTTGTTATGTCTCACCTCTCATGGGACACAACAATTCTAGGAAGGCAGAAGTGACAGTAATCTCTCTGAGCCCGGCAGCTGATGCAGTATGGAAGGCAAGTCCACAAAGCTACATCAATGCATTCAAGACATACTGAAGTAGAGAAGAGATAAATATGCTAATTTGATATGAAAGTGGTTTTATTAAAGTTCCAAAATATTTACAAATACTGTCAGAATCTCGGCTTCAGAATCACGATGGCTACGATTCCGACGGTGAGTATTAGGGTTAGGGGGAGGCTTAGGCTTAGGCACTATAGTTAGCGTTAGGCACTAGGGAGAGGGTTAGGCTGCGGGAGGGGAGGGTTAGAGTTAGGCTGCGGGGGAAGGGACAATTAGGGTTAGACTGCCGAAGGGGAAGGTTAGGGTTAGGCTGCGGGAGGGGTGGGTTAGGATTAGGGGAAGGGTTAGAATACTTACCTGCATGCACCGGGATTTTCATCATCGGCATTCCGCTTCTAGGATTCTGGCCACTGGCATTATCAGCACCGAGACTGCATAGCCAACACGAAGACATGATATATTTATTTGAGATGAGAAGCATTATTTATTTTATTAATTGGAGGCTTAATTATTTCATATGGTGGCATGATTGATTTATTTTATATCCGGGAAATACAGTAGTTAATTCTTTCTAGGGGCAACAATTGTTATTCACACTTGTAGGACAACATGTGCAAGTATGCGTTCATGGACTGTCAGTGCATGCTGGCACTTGAAATGACACAACAGCTTGCACTTTTGGACACTATTTCTTTGGTACCCAATGACCCGGAGTACCATGGAGGCCCATTGCTACTACTGATAAGGCTGGTAATAATTGTTTCGGCCCTCCCATATGGGACTGGTCCCAATGCTGAATAGGTTGGGCTCAGGAATGTAATGGGACATTTTTTTTCTTTCTTTCTTTTCTTACTTATATGTAACACAAATAAGCTTTTTGGAACGGCTCACAGGCAAAACCGTTTTGACATGCAGTTTAGGACTTTGCAAACTGTCTTCCACACATCGAATGCAGTTTAAGCTTTTCAGCCTCCAAAACACAGCTTTATAAATTACCCCCTAAGTCTTCTTTAATAACATCACATTTACTAGCATAAACCATACAGGTGAAAGTCTATGGGTAAACCCCTCAGGCACACTAGGCTGCCCTCACGTTCACATTGACCAGCACACAAGGGCAGGAGTAGCCACCCACAAAACTGACCTCTCAACAGTGCCACCCCATTCAATGGGCTACGGATGAAATACGTGGTAAGCATGAGGACCAATCAGAACTCTCAATTCAGCTTGATCTTCCTGCTTTCTTCTGCCACTAAACATGCCCAGTTTTTATCCTGGCTGTGAAATGAAGAGATGAACCACAGCTCTCCAGGTAAAACGGCTGCAGGAGGCGACTCACTGGGCTCCGACAAATGGCAGCATGGTTATGGTGCATTTCTTACCTGGGATTGCTGCATTTAAGATTAATATGCTGTCTGGAGGCTAGAAGTATAAGGCTGCGTAAGGTACTGTAAGGTGCCCAAGCCATTTGTCGAATCTTAGCTACTGTAGAGTCAGTTGCAGAGAAAATAGCATTCACATCACTTGAAATAATATTGAATAATTTTGTTTTGTGTATACAGCTTTGATATGAAACAATGAATTCAATGCCAAGTAATCCAATCACTAAAAACGCCATGTATTATACTTCATAGCGATTAATGATTAACAAGTTCTGAACACATCTGGATGCACTACTGACGTGAGTAAGTGCCCATGTGTACACAGTATTAGGAGACAGCGAGCAAAGTTAAAGTGATAGTACAACACATGAACAGTCATAGTGAGGGCACCTGAAGTAACTCACCAGCTGTGCAGAACATGAAAGAGATCACATGTGATACTGAAATGAAAGTTCTAGGAAATAGAATGCACACAGCCTCAGCAACACGTTAGTCAGTGGATTGATGGTGATGTCATCTTGTCACTGTCATCCAGTGATCAGTATGACTAGCTAATCATGGAGGTTATTTGAACATGTTAGACTTGTGATTTGATGACATAATACAAGTAAGAGTACATGTACTCACAGGAGGTACATTCTGTATTGGTTAATTAGCATACCAACGCTCCTTTACTAAATCAGCATCCCCCAATTACCAAGTCTCAAGTACAACATACATACTTGTCAGACATTGTGACTTCTGCCACTGACTGTCAATAAATGAAAGTCAGTGGCTAAGATGTATATTCATTATCCCTTCATTTCTACAAAAGTAGATGAAAATTAACATTTTCACATACTTTTGTAAAAATTAGGTATCGGGGCCATTCATTATAAAGGTAATATGGGATGTAGTCAGCATCCCAGCGTGCGGGCTGCCGACGGTCTAAATACCGACTCCAGAATCCCAACCGCCGGCATCCTGAGGTTAAGTATCGGGGGTTAGGGGAGGTGTAGGTTTAGGCACAAGGGAGGGGGTTAGGTTTAGAGTGCGGGGCGTGGGAGGTTAGGTTTAGGCACTAGGGGGGGAGGTTAGGTTTAGGCACCAGGGAGAGAGGTAGGGGTTAATTGTAGTATAATTATCTACCGCTGTCGGCATATTCACTGTCGGGATGCCGCTGTTGGTATTCTGACCAGTGGCATCCCAACTGCCGGGATCTCATACCCAACCCGGTAATACAAGAGCAATCACTTATATCTCCTGCTTACCTTTCAGTCCCGATCTGGCACAGTGTCCCCATACACTAGACAGAAATTCATCAACATTTTTGAAGCTTGGTAGCAGGAACCGATGCCAGCTTCAATTGGCGTTTGTCCCCGGATCCCCAATCCTTCCTTCAGCTCCCTCCACTAGAACTGCCGAGTCAGAAACAAAAGTAGCAGTGATAGGGATGGTGGTGATAACTAATCGTTGGGTCAGCTGTCTCCGCACTGGAGAACATTGAATTGCATTGTTTTTTAAGTGGCCACCGCTGCTGCTCGCAGCAAACTGGACACTAAATTAGCACTGCAGAATGACAGTACTTGATGAATAGGCACCTAAATCTCACTAAACATCAGGTACCAGCTGAACTCTTGCCTAGTGCACTAAATTAGTCAGGGCCAGCTCTGCATCTATTTTGCCCTGCAATGTCTAAGTTCTGTTAAATATCTTACATTCTGACCGCTCCAACTAGAACCTATATAATTATAATAGATCTGTGGTAGTAATTCTCATGCATTTACCCTTTGGCCTATAGAAATCAATTATCTCAGGTGTTGTAATTGTCACCTGATAACACACCAACATATGTCCAAACCCTTTGGGGTTCAACAGTCCTTTATGGTGAGCATAGGCGTGCACCGGAGCTGGCACAGGGGGAGCCGCACTTACCCCTCTACTGGGTCATGGACTACCCCATCCCACCCCCCCTCCATGACATATACTACTCAGCTGTGCGACCATAGGGCTACTCAGAACTGCGATAATCAAGCGATCTGCAACCGAAGCTGCATCTTTGTATGCAGATGCATGGATTTGCAAAGACGCAGGTGGGTGCCTCAATGCATTCCTCTGCGTCTTCGTCATTTCCAGATTTTCACACAGCCACTGCTTGTACAGAAGCAGCAGCAGCGGCATTAGCGTACATCTCTAATTCAGGATCTTTGTTCAAAGATAGTTTAGTCTATCAAGCTTAGCAGGTGGTCATAAACTCATCTAACGCCATAACTGACACTCATGCTTTGGTTACTATTCCGACACTTCCCGTTTGCTTCTACACTGCAGCCTTAGACAGCCCTGGTGCCGGTTACTGCCTTTTCAGGGGTTCCCACGCTGATTATCTCCCTGCTTCAGCCATTATTGGCCCAAACTATAGCACTTATTTATTTAGATCTTATTTTATGAATATGTGCTCTTGCCATCATCATCATCAAAATATATCTTTACTCCAGAGCTTAAGAATGGGCAAAATAATTTATAGCTACAGTAGGCATTTGAGATGTAGCCACATGTAACTACACCACCTCTCCAGACACAAAGGGTACTTACTGTACTTTATAACCGAAATTCTGAACTTTTCGTTGCATATGCGCAGTGCGGCAAACTCCTGTTTATTGTTCTGCAGTTGAAATTAGATCAAACTCTAAATTGGACTATTAGAGGTATATTTACTAAAGTGCGGCTTTATAGAAGTGGAGACTGGGGCGTTTCTATAATGGGTGCAGGGTGTGGTTACCACTCTGCCACCGGAGTCCCACATCGGCGCCGGTATCAGTGCTGTCAAAATCGCTGCTGTGGCCATTTTCTTGGCGTTTTGCGCAAGTGCAGTAGGGAAACACCGGGAAAATGGCCATGGCTCCATTTTCCTGGTGATCTGCGCATGCGCTGTAGACTCTGGGCACACCCTAGTGCCCAGAGTCTACCAGTGCGCAGCCGGCCGCCGGAGAGAGAGAGGAGGGGGCCCCGGACAGAGAATGAACACGGGCCTCCTACTCTCTTGAAACACCCCTGAGTGGAGATGTTGCCCATAGCAATCACTCAGATTCTAGCTATTATTTTCTAGAAGGTACTAGCTAAATGATAAGTAGAATCTGATTGGTTGCTAGGAGCAACAACTTCACTTCGAAAAACCCGCACTTTAGTAAATATACCCCTTAGTGTCTCATATTGAAAACATTGTGACATGAATGGCCCGCATACTGTACTGTATATGTGTAAATGTTGTTACAGAACACTGCCCTTCCATATACTAAAGAAGTGAACCTAAGAGTTTACTTAAACATTTAGGCTCATTTATAAAGTTTCAAGAATGCAGACAAGCAATTCTTATGCGCTAAGCTGTACACTCCTTATCCCGTCTTTGGACAATAATTACAAGCTTGTGATCAGAGCACTCTTCTCAGTATTGTTTTATTACTGTGCTATTTACCAGTTATAAAGTGCTACAGAGTACAGTACAGTATGCTTGTCATATATAAGAAGATGGTAAAAGATACATTAAAGTGCACATGAGAACATTAAGGACCTGATTCTGATTAGAACAAAATTTTTTTCTTCTGAGCATGCATTCTAACAGTGTGTGCACAGAGTCAGAGTTGCGACTGAGGCGAACAGGAGATGGACCTACTCAGAAATGTTTTTGAAAATGTATTGAGCGTTCCTGGGCGGTGGCGGAGATGGTCCGTCTTATGGTCATGTCATGGCAGTGTCAGGGGTGTATTACGGAGAGTGGATGCACACAGAGTCGCACAACTGCTCACATCGGAGGCCATATTCAGACGGCTGATCTGCACCTGCCACAGGGCTGGTGCCGCTTTCGATGGTGCAATGGATGGTGCAAATAAAGATGCACCAAGTGGTATTTCAGCGTATACAGAAAGTGAAAGTGGATGTCTCAGTCCTAGCATATTCAGAAGCACGGATGTACACCAGGGGAGGGCTTTGGACTGCATTTGCATAAAGGTGCAGGTACAAACAAGCATGGCGCAGGGCTTTGTGGATGGCATGATCGTCGCCCCACGGCCCTTGCTTCTAGCTATCAGGGTGCCTGGAATAGCACCCTGCAGCCAGGATCCCTGCTTCGGCACCGCCGGAGTGTCCTTTAGATGCTGCAGACAGGCCTGCAGTGTGTGCAGCTGATCTAGAACGTCCTGAGGATGCTTCAAGTCAGTGCTGCACTTACTGGTGCTGCCTGCGCTGCCCCCATCGTGCAACGTAATGACGTCATGCTTCCAACGTCATGACTTCGGCGCTAAGTATACGGGCTCGCACAGGCCACATTTAAACCCTGTTATGGCCCTGCAGACAAGGCTAAGTCCGACGTGGAATCAGACCTGAAAGCTGTTATTATAAAGTCCAACCTACTTAGACTTTAGGATCACTCCCTTCAGTTATGCTCTTCTCCTAAAATACAATTTGGTTTAATCCCATTCCTTAAGCTGTTGATGAGGATAAGGGGACATCAATTCTGCCTTTATTTCTTGAAGTATGCCTAGAAACATGCCTTACTGCCAAAGTCCAACATGGGATGGCTCAATAAGTGTATTTGTTATTAACAGTTACTTAAACTGTATAGCACACACCCATTAGCAGCACTTTCTAGAGAATATATGGCCATTCACATCTGGCCAGTGGAGCTTACAATCTATATTTCCTATCACATGTGCGAACATGCATACATATAAACTAGGATACATTTTTTTGTCAGAATCCAATTAACCCACCAATATGTTTTTTGGACCCTGGAGGAATCCAGAGCACCAGGAGGAAAGGCACGCAAAGGTGCTGCCCTATAATAATATGTGTCTTCCCTGTAGATAATAGCTAGAATCTGATTGGTTGCTATGAGCAACATCTCTACTTCTGTAAACCACACTTTAATAAATATACCCCTTAGTGATGTATAATTGAGTACACTTGCACAAGAGAAGTTCCTGACATCACAAAAGAGAATTTGCACCTTTTGGGACTCAAAAAGGCAGGTGCAAATTGTGTCCCAAAAAGACAGAATTACGTGTGTATGTTGAGTCAAATGCATCATCATTATCATCATGATCAATGCGTATTTTGCCCCAGCAGTCGAGCACACGCAAGAGATGCTCCTCCTGACAAATGCATCTTTGTTCAGGTCTATCTCAGTTGCATTTGATTGAACACACCCTTACTGCTCAGGATTACCCGTCCCTTACCTCCCCCATTCCACCTCTCTAAGCGTAGGGCGTTATAAGGGTATGATGTAAGAGAATCCTCAGTAGGACACAAGTGTAAGTCTTTTGCACATGTGCGGAACAAAAATGCGTATTTTACGCCAATAAAATAAAAGGGTAACGGAGCCCCTTTTATCCTTACAGTCCTCTTAGTATAGACTACATCTGTATGGACACACAACTGAATCACCTTCTTCTGGCCATTAATATTCACTTATGAGCAGCTGCTGAGTTATGTTACGTATAACAGTGGAGGAGGAGTCACTGCAGCAGCCTGGAGCTGGAAAGTTTTGTTCCTATGATGGATGAAAGCTATTACCTGAGAGCTGGGTTCCACCCCTTGTAACACTGCAATCTTCCTGTCTTGTATATAATTTGTTACAGTCTTCATACACATATCATTAATTGAGATCAAGAGAAGGCAAACATTTGAAAAAGGATCTGCCAGGTTATCATTTCCTGTTGATACATTAACTACTCACAATGAAGGAGATGTGCACTGGGCCCTTCACAAGGGCATTTGCAGCAGAACTATTGGGCACTTTGCTATTTGTATTTTTTGGCCTGGGCTCCACCATGAGCTGGCCGTCAGCCCTACCATCAGTACTGCAGATCGCCGTCACTTTTGGCCTGGGTATAGGTACCCTCGTCCAGGCAGTGGGGCACATCAGTGGTGCCCATCTGAATCCAGCCGTGACTGTGGCTTTCCTGGTGTCATCTCAGATCTCCCTCTTCCGCGCTGTTTGTTACGTCTGTGCCCAGATGTTGGGAGCAGCGATCGGCGCTGGTTTACTCTACGAGTTCACACCTGCAGAATTTCATGGCAGCTTTGGTGTTAATGGGGTAAGTTACCAACAAACCAACAAGCAATAAGTATGGGAGTGCCAGCTTTAGCAACGCGGGGGTACTGAGAAAACAAGGTGGGCCACCTGACGCTTACCTTAGATAAGCATTGTAATATTACAGCAATGTTTGAGATATATATATATATATATATATATATATATGCAAATGTAGGCTTATGCACTGTCCATATATAGTCATCCCAGGTGTGCTCTTTCATGGAAGTATCCACATTTGATACCTCTACAAACAAGTCCTCAAAGTGAAGGCACTACTCCTTGATACAAGGAGTAGTGCCTTCACTTTGAGGACTTATATATATATATATATATATTATATATATATATATATATATAATATATATATATATATATATATATATATATTATATATATATATATATAATATTCGGAGCGCTTTCTGCAGTTCGGTTCCACTGGCGAATACAGAATTTGGTCCATATGCATAATTTAATAACATAGACAACTTTTGTATTTGTTTTAACCACATACTGTAGATGTTTTAATTGGAAAATAGCATTTTTTTAACCAAAATGGATTTTTCTCAGTGGGATAAACAAACAACAATCCAAAGCTAAATTTTGTCTGAAAACTGTAACGTATGTAATCTATAAAGTGCATTTCAAAAAAATATATCTCTCTGACTTTTAATATTCTCAGTGCAAAAAAATATGTGACTTTTGCTTATAGCTGTGTATTGTAAAAGTATTTTTAGTCTAGTTAATAAACTGAGAGTCTTTCCTGTGATATGTGTCGAGAGATTTAAAATAATGCGATTTGCTTGTACATCCTAACTTAATGTCTGTGAAAATATTGTTGAACTATGAAGAAATAATAAGAAAGATACACAATAAAAGCCAAAAAAGAAACATTGCCAGGAGCTGAACCTGATTATATCTCAGAGTTTTCTTAGACAACATAATTAAATTCTTTGTAACGGCGGAGACTGCAGAATGTATTGCTAAATGTTAACGTTAGAATGCCAAATTTTAAAAGCCTTTTACTGAAAAAATCATCCTGTTTAGAAAAAAGTGGTGACAACTAGATGGACCAACATTATTCATAGGCATTCATAAAGTGGATCCTGGATGATATTTAACTTTGAAACGTTAAGGAGTTTAAACTGTACACATGTTCCCGATTTTAAACTGTTACATTGTGTCTGATTACATAGAGGACATTATACATAAGACAATTAGAGCTCAGTGACACACAATTGGCAATACTTCCTATGCAACACGTATGACTTATTATTCACGTTCATCCCTCATCCCATTCTGTGTCTTCATTATTTAACAATAATAATTTAGATACTTCACACATTTAGGCTATGTGAAAGAAGTGATCTATCAGAAACATATTACAGAGAATGTGAAGATCATACTAATTGGCATAAGTGTTGCTATGGGATCCAGAGCTTAGGGGGGCCCATCTTCCTTGTCAATGTTAATGTGTTGTATACATTTTCACCACTGGGTGGTACATAGGGGTCCTGACAAACTTTTGCTATGGGGCCTTCAAATGGGATGCAGTCAGGAAGCCGACGGTCGCAATGCCAACCGCCGGCTTCCTGACTGTCTAATCCCGGCAAGGTGCTAATGACAGGCGTCAAAATCCCAACACCTGTCATTACACCTACGCCGGGAGCCTGACACCCGGCATACCGATTGAAGGTAAGTCGGGTGACCGGGCACGGACAGCTGCAGGGGTGGGAGGGTTAGGTTAGGGGGTCCAGGGAGGGATTTAGGTTTAGGCACCCCCCCGCTGGGAGGGTTAGGGCTAGGCTAGGGGAAGGGGAGGTTAGGGTTAGGCACCCCCGGGGAGAGGATAGGGTTAGGCACTCCCCCAGGAGACAAAGGTTTAGGCTGCGGGGAAGGGGGGTTAGGCACTTGGGGGGAGGTTAGGGTTAGGCACCCCTAAAGGAGGGTTAGGTTAGGGGCTCCAGGGGGGGATTTAGGGTTAGGCATCCCCCCGGGGCGGTTAGGGATAGGCTAGGGGAAGGGGAGGTTAGGGTTGGCACCCCCCCGGGAGACTTAGGTTTAGGCTGCAGGGAAGGGGGGGTTAGGGTTAGGCACTTGGGAAGGTTAGGGTTAGGCACCCCTAAAGGAGGATTAGGGTTAGGGGGTAGAATAGGGTTAGTTTTTTAGCTTAGGGATCTTCACCCCTTCCGGGCTTCCACTATCGGGACTTCAACCGCCATGCGGTCGGCGGTATATCATACGGATTCCCTCCAAATACCTAGTTACAGTACGCCCCTGCTCATTGGCCATGTTAAAGTGTAATTGGCAGTATACAGGCAAGTGTTTCTAGTGGAATTCTAGATTGGTATCATGACCTCATTCATATGGTTGCATATGTCACATGCAATATATTAATTATAGAGACTAATGGGCTGATTACTAGTTTTCAATTATATCTTTGGATTCATTTTTTTTTTTCAACAACTCCCATTGATTATCGCAACTAATCTAAATTATTACTTGAAGTTGTCCTAACGATGACCCCTGGGATGATCATCCTGAGGTTCAGCTGTAGGGAGCACAGATGTAGACAAGAATTTTCATATAAATTAACATAATTTACTGTAGAATATGAATATACTTGGGCTTCTTTGCATTAGTATAGATGTTTAATTGGATAACATTTCTGGGACTTATTTCTGAGCAGTAAATATGCTGAAACCATGATGACTATTTTGAAAGCTCCACAGGAGCTGTGATTGGTGCTCCATCACATTCTATTTCTTTATATTATACATACTGTAGGTTGATCCTTTTTTTGTCCCCAGAGTTGTGCCACGTATACTACAGTCTGTATTCCTCCATTTACATGTCTGCCATTGTTTTCCACATGGATAAACATGATTACGCTAGGAAAGTTCGCTATCTTCTTCATATAAATACTGTAGGAAATATTGATTTGTATTACTGCTGCAGGTATTATTCATGGCTAGATAGTATCCATATTATTAATATTATCATTAGGTGTTTACACCCAGCTCTCAAATCCTGTCAAAACTCTCAAATGTCAAAACATGATCTTTTGAACCATCTGTATTCTGTTTGATGTGTTTCTTACTTGACATAATCACATGGGACCTGACGGCTCACTCACACCAGGATTCTCACCCCACGTGGTGTCTTGTATGAGGGCATATCTGTATACAACCCATTAACTAGTCTTACCAAGGAACTGTTTTGAAACTTAATTTAACGGATGGAAATTTTGTAGAATCAAAAGTGAATGACACATCCCACTCTAATTCAAGATTCAATTCACTTGCAAAAATTCAAAGAATCCCTACACGAATTGCTTGATATTAGATGCACACTTGATGTTTCCATCCCTTTTGTTTGGAATATTTTCAAGTCCATGATCAGGAAAATTATAGTCAAGGAGTGAGCCTGGTTGATATACTAGAGGTTATCAGAAACCAAGACTTAACACATCATAAATATAGCCAAAAAGCAGCCTCAACAGGGTAATGCCAAATATTTCATGACAACACTTTCTTCTCAGAGAGACAAAGTCAGTCTCCTCCTGAACATATTCGTGGATTACTAATTCTTCACCAAGAAGCATATACAGAACACAATGCTAGCTCAGAGAATAAATCCCAAACAAATGGGCAGTCAGATACTCTTACCCACAATTCTCAAGGCTCATTATTATATACGCCCCCTACCATTCTACAATGTTATTTAGAACTTCACTTTGCAGAGTCTTTGAATTACATTTATAGGCACTGTCTCCATGAAGCACTTTTACCATAAGTGTTTCCTCAGCTTAACAACTTCCTAACAACATTACTCCAAGAAGTCTCAGGAGAAGTGATGGAATTAGTTTGTCAATAAATGATAGCCATCAAGCCCCCTATACCAGGTGGTTTATCTGTAGAATGTTGTAAGATTTGTAAAAGACTTCTGTTCCTGAATTGTTTGGCAAATTCCCTTCTGGTAGACAAGTAAAGCATTCCTTTAGATCTTCTTAGAACTAACATTGTGGTTATTCCTAAACCAAGTAAGACCCATCTTTGTGCTGTAACTATTGTATATATCATTGACTAATATTAATGGTAAATATACTCTTTCACAAGAACATGTAATCTTAATTTTAGAAGATCAACAAATCCACGGTTGCCTCTTCTTTCCATAAAATAAATGCCCCTCCAATTCAATAGGAACAATCTACATTTTTCAAAGCTGGATTGTCCTCTTGATATGCAAACTAGCTCATTCTAGTGATGGATCTCTAAAGGTCTTTGCTTTAAACAGCTTTAGTACTTCAACAAAGTATTGACTTGCGTTGACTGAAAAATTATTTTATTGTACAATATAGAAGCACAACAGTGCTTTAGCAGTTTGGTGGTACATTTCATGCTACAGTACTTCACTAGGAACTCTTGCCTGGTAGCAAGGCCTGAATACTTGCTTACTAGGGAATCTCATTTTGTAGGATGAACTGGATCTATGCTTACTTAGGAATCTCTTCTTGTAGGAAGCCCTAGATCCTTGCTTACTATGGAATATTTTTTTGTATAAAGGCCAGGATCTTTGGCTTACTATGGAATCTATTATGGTAGGAAGCAATAAATCCTTTCCTTCATGGGAATATTTTATTGTGGAAAGCAATGGATCCTTGCTTACTAGGGATTTTTTTCTTGCAGGAAGCCCTAAATTCTTTCTTTACTAGGGAATCTTTTCTTGCAGGAAGCCTTGGATCCTTGCTTATTAGGAAATATTTTCTTGCAGGAAGCCCTGGATCCATGCTTATTAGGGAATATTTTCTTGCAGGAAGCCCTGGATCCATGCTTATTAGGGAATATTTTCTTGCAGGAAGCCCTAAATTCTTTCTTACTAGGGAATCTTTTCTTGCAGGAAACCATGGATTCATGCTTACTAGGGAATCTTTTCTTGCAGGAAGCTCTGGATCCATGCTTACTAGGGAATATTTTCTTGCAGGAAGCCCTGGATCCATACTTACTAGGGAATCTTTTCTTGCAGGAAGCCCTAAATCTTTCTTACTAGGGAATATTTCTTGCAGGAAGCCCTGGATCCATGCTTAGTAGGGAATCTTTTCTTGCAGGAAGCCCTACATTTTTTCTTACTAGGGAATATTTTCTTGCAGGAAGCCCTGGATCCATGTTTACTAATGAAAGTTAAGCAGAATTTGATTGGTTGCTATGGGCAACATCTCCATTGCTAAAAACTCACTTTAGTTAATATACCCCTAAGTATCTACATGCTAGTATCATGTCGTAATACTGTCAATGAAAAAACCCAGTAACTAAGGGCCTGATTCAGAGCTGTATGTTATGCTGATGTTTTTGCAAATGGAGCATTTTTTGCCACTGTGCATGCGTCTGGGTCGAACTGCACATGCGCCATGGTACATTACCGTACACAGTTAACATGGCTGTGGCATCTGAGTTACAGTGGCCATTCTGAGTGACCATAGACGCACTGAAAGGGTCGATGTTTGCATGATCTGGGTCCGATGCTGCGTATGTGTGCAGTTGCGGACAGCTACGATGGATCTGGTGGGTGTCTCAGTACAAGTCCCGGCTGCTGTTGCATTAGCATATCTTCTGAATCCACAGCTGCGAAAATTGAAGCTACAGGAGCATTAGCATACAACTCTGTATCAGGCCCATAGTACATAAACAGAAGCAGTGCAAACATAGCAAAAAGAAAAACGCAAAATACTTACAGTTTAGCTATATAACAATTGCTGCATATGCAGTCATAATAACTTACACATTTATACCCTATAACAATAGCATAATGACTACAGAGTGAAAGCCAACACAGAATGCATCTGCTACAGAGCCCTAAAGTGAGGACTGCGTTGAAATCTCCATTTGGGCTTCCCAGGGCTTGCCCTGCCTCCCATATATACTTACAAGAGTAGAACCCGATCCTACAGGGCGATTAGGTCACATGAGTATCATGGATTCCAACTTTAAAGCACTAAGCATAAGGTTTTGCTAGTTGGGACACACAACATGTGAAGGACACTCACCTGTTATGTGAGGGGGAGGAGAACATACCACGTCACATTCACACATTTCCTATATTGTCTGTAAAATAATTGCTTTATTTAACTACAAAACTTAATTTCCTTTACTATGTACAAAGATAATGTTACTACTAGGTGCTGCCTTGCTTTCAAATAAGATATTCAATTGTGAACACAAAAGAACCATGTTCACAAATATATCTAAGGCAAACATCTGTATTTCTTGTTACATTTTGGTGTGTATATTAGAGAGGAGCGGTTTGGTTTTGGCTCAGATCTTCCCGCCAAGTTCGGATCTCAGAACGTGGCAAAACGTCATCTCACACGGACATCTTGGCACAGAAAAATTATGTGTTTCATCTCGTTCTGAGATCCGAACTTGGCTGGAAAATCCGAGCCAAAACCGAACCTCTCATCCATAGATATTGCACCTCTTTATTAAGACACCATGCTAACATTAGCCATTGTTTAACATTATCCATAGCCTGGGCTTAAGACACAGCATTAGAAATAAAATAATATTAGTGTTAGTGATCTGATAAACTTGGTTTAATCTTTTAATTCTCTTTGATACATAGAATGCTTGCTGCAATATGATATTATAATGGGGATAATTCAGTAAAGAATGAAACATTATACTGAACAGGAAAATGACATTATCATAATGAAAGTACTTTTGTGTCTGTAAACTGGTAAACATGGAGTAATGTGATCACATTCAAATGCCTTTGGGATATGGAATGTAATTAAGTATTTGATACATCTCTTTCAGCCAAGCAATAACGCCACAGAAGGACAAGCCGTCACCGTGGAAATAATCCTAACCCTGCAGCTTGTGCTTTGTATATACGCCTCTACGGATAACAGACGCGATGACAATGTGGGATCCCCATCAATTTCTATTGGTCTCTCAGTTGTGCTGGGTCACCTGGTTGGGGTAAGTGCTGTTATATTTTATTAGAGGGATTCAGCTTTATATAATTTATATTATAAATAAATAAATTACTATTTACAAAGCTAAACTTTATTATTAAAGATTAGCATATTTTGAAAAAATAAATAACAATATCCCTAATTAAATAATAAATCCATTTCCAGTAAAACAAAACAAAAGAAACAGAAAAAAGTGTGGTCTATTCTCTCTCTCCAAGACTTAGGAGCTTATTCAGACCTGCTCGCAAGTTGCGGCCACTTGCTGGCAAAAATGGGCCGGATATTTAAATGAAGTGCTCGCACTGCGTCGCGTAAGGACGCCCACTATGTTTTAGCGAGCTATGGCAAAGTGCACTCGAAAGCGTCTAAAGACGCCCCCTTTGCCACTCGCAACACACGTCATCTCCGGGAACTGTAGGATTAATCAGTAAAATCGAAGGTATCGGAGCTGCTCGCAGCCCTTGAGGTTGCCTTTCCCCACCGCAAGCACTGCGATCAGTGCGGGCTGAAATACATTCAGGTGACGTGTACAATGACGCTACTTTGCTAATTATGCACGCCCTTTAAACAACGTTTTGGCAGCCTGACATGCCTGCGTTTGCACATCCACTCCCCCGTTCACAAGCACCTTCCCCTGTTACCACCCACAAACGGCACTATCTGTCACTCAAAGCAGCGACCTGATAGTGGCTTACGAGCAACCAAAATCAGATCGCAAAGATTGGCTTGCGCATGCGCACTGCGAATTATACGCATGCACAGATGGACGAAAATTGCTAAGAGCGAGCGAGCGCAAATTAGCGACCGGGTCTGAATCAGGTCCTTAGTGAATAGACCCCCAAGCAGGTAGTAGGCAATAAAATCCATCATTGTCTTATTGGAAATATTATGGATCACAACAATTCTGACAGCAGTTGCTAAAAATGTTATCCATCTCACCCCTTTTCCCAATGTAATCATTGCCATACTGTGCACAGCAGAAGTGCTGAATCCCCAGCTTAATACGGTGTATGTGACTAGGGGCCTGATTCAGCAAGGAACGCACACTAGCAGAGAATATGCTAATCAATGCATATGCACGGAGACCGCAGCACAAGATGCAGACGCCCAGCCCCATATTAAGCCACCCATCTCCCTTTACTTACAGCCTGACCAATACGCAAGATAGCGTAAACATCGGTTACATCGAGACCATCAGAGCCATTAGCATAATAGTGGTTGACCTGACCTGCCGCAGGAATTTGGCTCTTCCAGTGTACAGCTTGCGGTATGGCTGCGTATGCCGCCACAAACAAACGGCACTTCCTGTCAATCATTTTCGGAAGGGTCTGCGTACACACTGTGTGTAGTCTGCGTACAATAATTTAATCGCACTGGTAAGTTTGCGCACGCGCAGTGCGATGCTTATGCATGCACAGTGCAAAAACATTGGCCAAGTGCATGCGTTCTCTCCTGTGTGTTCCTTGCTGAATCAGGTTCTGAGCACTACATTGTGTTAGCATTTTGGATCTGTCATGTGCCGGCCAGGTCTAGAGTATGAAAAGTGTGATTCTGTGCCCAACCAACTGCGGCCACAAGCATTGAACAATATCACAGACATGATTGTCCAAATAAGTGGTTTGCGAGGCAAAGGATTGGTTAAGTTAGTGGGGAAGGTGGATGGGTAACGTGGGGTGGTAATACGGCACTGCCAGGGACGTATTTATAATGGGTGCAGGGTGTGCGGTGCACACCGGCCCCTGGGTCAAGGGGGTGCCCGCACCGCACACCTTTCACCAATATTATACTTACCTCTCCGGAGTCCCATGTAGGCGCCGGTGTCAGTCCTGTAAAAACGCCTGGAAAATGGCCACTGCGGCCATTTTCCCGTTGTTTATTCCGCATGTGCAGTAAAGGGAAAATACCCACCATTGCCAGTTTCCCGGAGACCTGCTCATGCACTATAGACTCTGGGCGCTGCCAACTGCTGGACTGAGAGGTGGGGGCCCCTTATACGTGACGTCATGTGCAAAGGGAGCGGGGCCAGCACAGGGCACTGTTCAGCCCTGTTATGGCCCTGGTCCATTAGATGCCACATGGTTTCACAAAGCATTGCTAAAAAATGCCTCCTGGATCTTGCCACTGTCTCTGTAGATTGGTGCTAATGAAAGGAGTAACCAAAATACACTGTTGCTAAGTAACAGTTACATTACAGTTACTAACAGTTGCTCTAAACTCCTCCCACCAGTGTTAGTTATACAGAGAGTTCAGACATCTACTGACCATATAATTGAAAGGCATTATCCAGAATTATATAACAGATTCAATCCTCATCTTCTGCTTGGCCACGTGTGTCTTGTTAATTAGCCAATCAAATCATCTGAATGTTCACAGTATGGCTAGAATGTTTTCATTAGCAAGAGATGAGTGTGCTGATCTTATGATTGTCCTGTATACTCATGTCATTATGTCAATCAATTAAGATTTGCATGTGACAGTGGCAGTAACTTAATGGGGGAGATGTACTAAAATTTGGAAAGTGATAAATTGGAGAGTGATAAACTACCAACCACTCAGCTCCTGTCATGTTACGGGCTGTATTTGAGAAATGACAGTTGGGAGCAGATTGGTTGGTAGTTTATCACTCTCCAATGTATCACTTTGCAGATCTTAGTACATCTGCCTGAATGTGAGAAAAGGAATGAAGGCAGGGGAGAAGCTGCACATTTTAAGTCATTGGAAGAAGCAGCGCTCCCAATAACTTGAGTAGTCACGTGAGGATTGTGTCACACTGAGATTGTGGTGTCATAAGCATCTTTATATGTAACAGAGTACATTAAATTTGTTGATATTTTGGGTGGGATTTCTTGCACTTACTGTAAGACAGGTATAACTGTGGGGGTATGCTATTCTTAAGTCCATGGAACCACTTCCATTAGTGTTTTTTTTAACAAATGCCAAATGCATTTGACATGTAGTTGTTACTTTAATTTTTTAGCGCATAGACAGGGGAGCCAAAAGGAGGGTGCTGGTACTGATTAACCGGGCCCGGGCTTGTTGGAAGGGCTTAAATCAGCTGCTGAAGGGGGCAAATGTCGCACATAGTATTTAAAAAAAATAATTCAGAGGAAACTTTGCCACAGCTCCCAAATTTGGCCACGCCCCCAAGTACTCGGGCCCCGCTTAGCTCTTGCCGGCCCTGCGTATGGAGCTCAGTTTAACTTTTCACAATAATTATACACATGGATAATACAAGATGTGTTCTGTAAACCGTAACATTATCGGAATGCTACCTCAACAACTGCAAATGCTTATAACAGCTCTAGTGGGTATGGTGGACTAGAACAATGGGTAATATTATATTAATTTACAAGCATTTTACTAGCATTCAAAATATTAGTAACATACATTTATCTAGGGGTGTTCGACAAGTGTGGTGGAACAGGGGTGCCACCCATAGAGGGTGCACCCCTCCCCAACATCCTCTCCCGCTGTTCCACCCGTGGGCCAAAGTGGCCCGCGGGTGGTCAAATCGGGATGTTGGGGACTCCCACCGCCGCAACTGTGCAGCGGTGCCGGACCCCCGGAGTGCGAATGGATGCAGCACGCATGCGCGCGGCATCCATTCATTGACGCGAGAAGGCTGGGGGAAGCCCAGCCAGTGATGGAGGGCTGTGCTTTACCCCCAGCCTGACGTTATTTGGAGGCGTCACTTCATTACCATAGGCCAAGCCCCCAATTTCAGTCGCGATTGCAGGGCGCAGTGTACCGGCCCGGCACAGGGTGCTCAGACCCCTGGAGCCGGCCCTGTGGCAGTGGGTACAAGCCCTCATTGGCCGCATTCAGACAAATGGCTCTATGTATTGCAGCTAAATACAGCACTCTTACAAGGGGATTTGTACTGTAGTGCATTGTGGGATGTAGTGGCGAGTTTGACATTTAATATGCAGATAATGAGATTGGAGACACTGTGAGGTTGAGCCCGGCATGCCGACATGTTAATAATGCGATTTAAAGCATTTTAACAGTTGTGACTCTACAACTTCATATATGATGCTTTACCATCATGTCAGAAGTTGTAATCCTGACAATAGTAAAATGCTTTAAATCACATTATTAACACGTCGGCATGCCGTGCTCGACCTCACAGTGTTTCCATTCTCATTGTCATTCTGAATGTCGAACTTACATACCAAACCCGTGTATTGTAACTTTACTTAGCGCTACCACCTGCTGCAAGGGGATCTGTACCCACTGCTAAAAAAACACTTTAATGTCAGAAAATATGTTGATATGATTTGTACAGAAATTCCCCTTTCCCTCAGATAACCTAGTTTGGGTAATCAGCCAATCTAAGAATGTTGTTTCATGAGGAACTCCTAGAATTATGTAATACACTTTTACCAGCTACATTATCAGATTGTGTAACATGCTATACAGTGTTCTGCAAACTAATCCAAGGGGCAGTTAAAGGTATACTGTCATTGCGTCAACATTTAGAATCTTGACATTCGGAATGTCGACATGTTCAAAATTTTGACCTTCATTATGTCGACATGACCATAATGTTGACATTGTGAATGGCAGTCCATGTTAGAGTCAGAGTTAGGCTGTGGTTAATTTAAGGACTACAATTGGCCGGAAACTCTATGTCGACATGCACATTTTTGGTATCAGCATTTTATACCGCCCCCCAGTTAACAAATACATGTGCATTGATAGATAATGTACGCTAAAATAGATCAATAGTAATCCGAAAACATTTTAAAATAATGTATAATAATTTTCGCAAGGTGCTGAAAATAAATAGCTCTTCCAACAATATGTCACAGAAACAGATGGAGGAAATAATTTGTGTCTTAGATTCTGTGTGAAACAGCCATTTACTTTTACAGCCTATCATAATCTGTAAAACACTCTCAATAATTCTTTGCACACATCGATATTAGAATTTTACTATATACTAATTTATTTTGTTCTGAGGAAAAGCTAGAAACTTGAGTTTAAGAACTATTGATTTTGCTATTCTCTTGCTGATCTCCTTGCTTGAAAACTGCAATCAACAGTACGTAACCTGTGAAATGAAACATATATAAATGATAACACCCAGCATACAAACTGCAGAGGTGCTAATCTGCCCCGCGTATACTCTTACATGCTTAGGTTTGCGCAAATAAATTTGGTTTTACAGCTAAGTGCGCAGATTTGCGGTGAACAGTCCGGCAGACTAGTCTTCTATTAGGTGCGGCCGGGAGCGCAACTCGATCTTCGGGAGCCTCCCGGCCGTTCTGGGGTGGTAGGCAAGTATGGACCAAGTCCTTATACAGAAATACGCGACTTACAATCCCTGTACTTGCTGCACAGTATGCATACTTGTCTACATTTGAAAAAGCATTTCAGGGAGATTGTGAAAGCAGCACCTATGAGCGTGGTGGTAAAGAGTGCATGTACTGATACATCTGAGGGGCGTGCTGTAATACTGACTTACATCCTAATGTAAATGAGCCCCAAAGCAGTTAGTAACATCTACTTTTTGATGAAAACACACTGATACTTTTCAGAAAATGCATGTAGCCATAGGGATCATTGTGCCTTATTATAACCAATGCAGGGAAATTATACTAATAATCCAAATTGAATATATATATCTAAGGTTTTTTTTATATAACAGCTTATAATGGGGGTAAGGTGCAATCAGGGAGATTTCTAGGCTCTTCAGGGAATCAGGGAGATTGCTACAATTTCAAGGAGTCATCCTGACAATGAGGGAGAGTTGGCAACTATGACATTATGTCGATGATGACTGATCTCCTCCCCGGCTGGCACAAACAGTCACAGCTGAACAACAAAAGTCTATGGAAGAAGCACTGCAGACAGTAGAGATTGCTGAGCCATGAGGCTGAGCTCCAGGTGTCAAAGTGTGATCAGCTCCTCCAATCGGAGATCGGCAGACGCTCCTCTGACCCTAGTGCTCAGACTCATGGGATTTTAAAAAAAATTATATAAGGTCTCAGAGACTGGTGGTCTATGTGGACAACCGATCTGGTATAAGCTGTACGCCCAGTGCTGGATATTATCCGGCCATTGATTATTATTGTTGTGTGCAAGTGATGCTAACTAATATATGTATAAATTGTATCTGGTGATTACCCAAGAATACAGGTGTGATTTCTTCAGTCTTAATAGGAATACAATTATTACGTGTTTTAAGGAAATTATAAACAGTGCTGCTTACTGTAGATGATACGGATATTAGCAGACACCAACATAAATATTACTTACTCTAGAGGATACATTATCTCAAATATAAACTGTTCTTTTTTGTTGGATTTCAGATTTACTTCACCGGCTGCTCTATGAACCCAGCTCGCTCCTTTGGACCAGCGCTGATTGTAGGAAATTTCAGCACACATTGGGTAAGACGATATACACATCTTACTTAATCATAAATGACTCAGCAGCGCCATCTCCCTGCAGTCCTGCGCATGTGCATTAGGTTGTGGCACAGCTCCAGAGTCTACTAGTGCTCATTAATACGCTGCAGTGCAGTGCTGGACAGAGAGGAGGGGGCCCGATGGAAAGACTGCACGAAAGCCCCCTCCTCTCTTATACACCACTGGTTGTCACCATTATATTGGACCATCCACATTATATAGTATATGGTTCACTATAGCTCACACAGTTCTAGAGAAGGACCTCACGCTGAACTACAGTATTAGGTGTGGGCTAGTAACACAACCACCTCTGTGTACACAGATAAGCTAGTTACTATAATTGGCAGGTAGCTCCGCTTCTGAACTCCCACATAATCCCATACTTGCCGACATTCTAATTCCCCTCCCCGGGAGAAGCCCCAGAGAGTAGATTCTGTGACACCTTTGGGAGGCGGGGCCCGGACTGCATATGTCATTAGGCCCAGCCCCACCACCGGAAAAAGGCTGCGATTTGCGGGTCTGTGAGCAGGGGGCGGGGCCAAATGATGCAATTTCCGTCATTTTAGCCCCGCCCCCTACTCGCAGACCCGAAAATTCCCCGTAAAATCTCGCCATCCTGTCCACTTCACTAGGAAGTAGGCGGGATGTGGGAGATATGCCTACTCTTCCTGTGGTGCAGGGGGTTACCCCAAAAATCGGGTGCCTCCCGCAACTTCCAGGAGAGTAGGCATGTATGCATAATCCTCTTCCCACAAATATCAAAGCAGTTGTGAAGTCGTGGAAAACTACATGTTACTGCAGAGGGGTGTTATCACACAAAGGACAGGATTGCTTTAAAGAGCTACTGCATTCCATTTCAGGTGCTATTACAGTACATATCTGTATGAAGTAAAGGGCTCATATGCCAGTTAGAAAATTGCTCGGGTCAGGTGGCCACATTTTGTTAATATTTAAAACATAAACTGCCAAGTGATTCTACTGAAGACGCTCTCAGCATCGTGTGAGAGGATGACCGCTGTGGAAGCATTTTTATTAATATTTTGATTCAGATAAGTATAAATAATAATAAGCTCACTATTCACACAGACACTTCACCCTTTTGGGGCCTGTCTCACATTTACACACAGACCATTGCGGACCATACATCAACGGCCCGATTCCCCATTCTGCCGACACAGATCTGCAATCAAAAACGCAGATTCGTGGACATCGATGATCAGCGATCCTACAGGGAATTGGGTAAATTCAGCTTGTTAAAAGTTCCTGACTCGCAGATTCTGACAATTTTCAGGTCAGATTCGGGGAATTGAGATTGTTCAACATGTTGATCCCCATGGGGACCCCTGTGTCGGCAGAAGGGGGAATTGCCCCAATACACGCTAGATGTATGGACCCCATAAGACCTAACAAGACATGTTTTACAATAGGTTTGCTTCCCCTTTCCCAAGAACAGATTGGCATGTTTTCTTATGCGTTATTATGTTTCACTTGTTGGCCCTAGTGTCTAGGAACAACTGAAGAGCACAGTTTAATATGGTATCTTTTTTTCTTGTGTGCAGATCTTCTGGATAGGACCTTTAGTGGGAGCCATCCTAGCATCGCTGATCTACAACTATGTCTTGTGTCCCCAAGAGCAAAGCTTTTCTGAGAAGTTGTCTATCCTCCTGGGAAGAATACCACCTGTGGTGGAAGAAGAAGAAGAATGGGAGGAGAGACAAGAACAGCCTAGGAGAAAGTCAATGGAACTTCAAACATTGTAACCCCTGGGAATATGTAGAATAGAACTAAGTGCTGTAATGTACTTGAAGAAAACATGCATGAAGGACAAAAACATATTTCACATGTAATTCAGAAGTATTGGATAGCAATTTTTGGAAGTAGAGATATCTATAGTAACCTAAGCTGCTATCTAATGGTAGGGAATTTTTATTATTCTGAGCACACATTATTACATAATAAGGGCACATATTTATTAAGATATATGCTTTTATTTTATATGTCTGAAATATTTGAATCCTGTAGGCAGAAAATAAAATGCCATATAAGAAAACAGTATAAATAACTTCAACATTATAGTAGAAATAGCAGACGTGCTCTAACTCATAGCATTCAATCCAGTGTTAGTTTTGATCAGTCCAGTGAAAGTCAGACTTCTAAAAGCAAACTTTTTATTGGATTCTATGTGTTATAGCATATTGTGCCACCTTTTTCACATTCAACTAATTTATTATTTTTAAGTCCATATTTACATTTTGATATTAATGTCCCTGCGTTGGGTAACCACTAACAAATCCACAAATGTTGCGATGCAAGGGCTTCACATGCAATTTGTTTTTGCATGCAAGAAAAACACTGCCGGAACTCCATGTAGCACACAAATACTGGGAAGTTTGTCTATACATTGTAATATAGGGTTGAGCTACTGTATGGTGTATCCCCTAGCAACTCTACACATGCCAATATACTGTATCACATATTAAATATTTCCAAGACTCAGGAGGTACAGTATTAGGTTTCCATAAATGTGATTTGTACAAGATTACTCGAGCTAATTGCACTAATAATCTCCAGTTGTGTTTTGTTTATTTTATTCTACATTGTTTTGTTTTTGTTTTGGCCAACAGCAAATTTCTCATTAGAGATGAACTTCACCCAACACCTTACATTTTGAGTGGAGTTTATTGAGATCCCATATTCAGGGGCGTTTCTATAATGGGTGCAGGTTGTGCGGGGCACACGGGCCCCTGAGTCCAGGAGGGCCCACACCGCACACCGTGCACCCATATATATCCGCCGCCGGAGTCCCACGTCGGTGCCAGTATCAGTGCTGTCAAAATCGCCTGGAAATCGCCTGGAAAATGGGCGACCACTGCCATTTTCCTAGCATTTTGTGCATGCGCAGTAGGGAAAACACTGGGAAAATGGCAGTGGCGCCATTTTCCCGGTGACCTGCACATGCGCTGTTGACCCTGGGCACACTCTAGTGCCCAGAGTCTACCGGTGCGGCATTGCGCTCAGTGCGCAGCCGGGCGCCAGAGAGAGAGGAGGGGGCCCCGGACAGAGACTGCACACCGGCCCCCTCCTCTCTTGAAACGCCCCTGCCCATAGTTCTACTGATGCTATGTTCACCTGATCTGACTGATTTTCTGAAAGGCTCCAAACGTAACGTAATTGACTCTTTTCTAAATAAGAAGGGTGGAGGGGCATCAAAAACACCTTTTAGTGTTTGAAACTGGCCCGCCTTAGCAGGGTAGTGGAGCGCAACAGTCGTCCCTTTAAGGATTTCGGAAATTACATATTGGATTGTAGGAGTTTTGAACTTAAGTAAAGCAGAACGGTGTGTTTTATCATATCTTAAAAAAATACCACCAACAATGAATGGCACATTTTAGGTGGTTAAGGTCTCTATAGGTATTTTAACTGTTAGGTCAAATATTACAAAAGCAATAAACATCCCATTCTCCGACTGTAAAATATAATAGCTAATGTATAGACATCTGCTGACTGCCAATTACATGTCATGAGAGTAGAAATTTATCATGGATTTACAGAATAATAGTAAAACATTTTGTAAAAGGAAAAATGTTAAGCATTGTATAAGATTGTATAAGATAAGATATATACTAATTGTCTCCTATGATGGTCTGATCATCTGTATCATTTTCATTTACTGCCATTGACAAACATGTTTGTCAACCTTTATGTGAAACACCTTAAAAATGTAATTGTTTTGTATACTTGTATAGTTTGTCAATTTTACTGTGTGCTATGTCATTTTATTTGCTTTAATAAACTACTGTATATAAAGTAGTATATCAGTTGTGCTGAATAAAAGGTTCCCAGAAGTGAGATGTACAACAAACACTCTGAAAAAGTAAATATATAAGAGCAATTGTGCTGGCACAGTGGCACAAAAGAGGAGCACTTGTTTGCCTTAGTTTCGCTGTTAGGGTATGCTGGGATGTGTAGTTCCACAGCAGCTGGAGTGCCACAGACCGCCTACACCTGGCCTAATCTATATTTCTTTTGGTTGCTACTGTTGTTTTTTCTTTTTGTTATCATACCTGACTAAATAACCATGCCTAATTTTTAATCTGTCTTTATTAAAAACCCTGATTTTATTTGCTTTTATTTGTATTTTTGTAATACCTATCAGTCAAACAATAAATAATCAATCAATAAATCAATTAATCATTAACTTCACCAACAAAACAGCAGTCAATTAAGAACACATTTTAGCCCATATACTACTTAATATTAGTAGTACTAGTATTACATTGGTTACATTTATTTCTATAGGTGTTCTTTCATGTCAATTCTTTAATTGTGCAGCCCTGTCAAGTAGTGGCACCCAGGTTTTTTTGTCTCAAGATTCCCTAATCTTTCTAATATCTTGAAACTAGTTAAATTTCTCTGCCCATAGCAAAGAAAATAGAGAGTACTACATAGGCCAATCTGCAATGTGTAAAATGGCAGCAGGGCTCATCGCTAATGGTATTGTTAGACAAGGCTTATTCATCAATTGGAGTGCTGAGTGTTGTCTTTACATTGGTTGTTAGGACAAATATCAGCTTTTGCCAAGGAAGCAAGACTCTAGTACCAGTACAGTGCAGATGTACTTATCCAGACTGGAAAAGATCCCTGGCTTCTATCTCAGACATCAGAGGTTTTAGTTCTTCATTGTTGTAACCACTAGAGCTGAGGGCTATAATTGCATACCAGGGTTGTCATCATTACATACCAGTAAACAGAATTGACCTGTTGAAATTAGGGGTGTGCTCCGGCCACTTTTCGTGTTTTGTGTTTTGGTTTCGGATCTGGATTGGTTTTGCCAAAACCACCCTTCCGTGTTTTGGGTTCTGGGTTTTGTGTTTTGGATCTGTATTTTTTTTTTTAAAAAGCATAAAAACAGCTAAAATCACAGAATTTGTGGGTTTTTCTGCTCCTATGCTATTACTAACCTTAATAACCTTAATTTCCACTCATTTCCAGTCTATTCTGAACACCTCACACCTCACAATAGTGTTTTTATGTCCAAAAGGTTGCACTGAGGTAGTTGGATGACTATTCTAAGCGACATGAGTTGGCGCACACAAACACGTGGCCTATCTAGGAGTGATGTGCAAGATAGAAAAACTGTCAAGTAAATCTATACGGGCGCTGCAAAGGATCAACATGCCGAGCGGAATCGCTCCGTCTTAGCTACTCCTTCACTTTCTCCAGCTGCTTCTGCAAAAGCCTGATGAGGGGAATGACCTGACTCAAGCTGGCAGTGTCTGAACTGACTTCACGGGTGGCAAGTTCGAAGGGCTGGAGAACATTGCACAACACGGAAATCATTCTCCACTGCGCTTGAGTGGATATATAAGCTTGAATGGCCTTTTGCTGCTCCTCCGTCCTCTGAAGTATATAGAGAGTTGAGTTCCACCCAGTCACAACCTCTTGCTTCAGGTGATGGCGGGGCAGGTTCAAGAGTGTTTGCTGGTGCTCCAGTCTTCGGCACGCAGTCGCTGAATGACGAAAGTGGCCAGAAATTTTTGTTTAGTAAAAGTAGTGGTGTTCCTACTTCCTCTCTGGGATGATGAATGATTCCCAGCAGCAACAGCAGTAGTGGCAGCAGTAGGCGTAGCAATGTAGGATCCTCCGAAGGAATCCCGGATAGGAGAGTCAGTCATGCCAGTGACATGGCCTGCAGGACTACTTCTGATCCTGACAAGGAGGGAGTTGACGGTGTGGTTTGCAGGCGCTTGGATACAACAGGACAAAGGGATTTAGGTGTCCCTGGACTGCTTACGGTCTTAGCCAAAGTTTCTGAACTTGACAGTAACTTTTTATAAACGCGCTGCGGGTGACATATAAGGGAGGATGTTCCTAGGTGGTTAACGTCTCTACCCCTACTTATTTCACCTTTACATATGGTACATATGGCAAGACAGTTGTTGTCCGGATTTGGATAGAAATATTGCCAGACCAAAGAGGTGGAATGTTTGGTCTTCTGCCCAGGCATGACCGTGATGGGCTTTTTCATCCCACGGACAACAACTGTCTCCCCCTGAGCCTGATTTAAACAAACCACATCACCATTAGAATCCTCCTCGCCAACTTCCTCCTCAGTGCCAGCTACACCAGTATCCTTATCCTGTTGTACTTCAACAGTGACATCTTCAATTTGCATATCAGCAAGTGGACTGTGGGTGCTCCTTCCAGCACTTGCAGAGGATGTGCAATGGTGGAAAGAGCCACCTCATCCCGTCCAGTGCTGGGAAGGTCAGGCATCGCAACTGCCACCACACTTGGACTCTCCTTGGGGATTTGTGATATCTTCTTAGAATGCATAGAACGCACAGTTCTTCGCTGTGCTTTTGCCAGCTTAACTCAGTTGATTTTTGTAGCGAGAGGAAGGCTTCCATTGTCATGTGAAGCTGAACCACTAGTCATGAACATAGGGATAGACCATAGCCGTTCCTTGCCACTCCGTGTCGTAAATGGTATATTGGCAAGTTTATGTTTCTCCTCAGATGATTTAAATGTTATTTTTCCTGAACTTTGTCATTTGTGATTTTATATGCCCTCTAATATGACATTGGGCATCGACCTTGCCAGACGACGTTGATGGCATTTTATCATCTATGTCATGACTAGTGGCAGCAGCTTCAGCACTAGGAGGAAGTGGTTCTTGATCTTTCCCTATTTTATTTTTAGGGGACAAAGTTTGGTCCTCCATTTATGTTATAATAATTGATATATACGTGTGGCTAAGGCACACACAAACACAGAAAATAATTTTACATTTTTTTTGGAGTGCACTTTGGGGGTTACACCACCCTTTAACGGGCAAGCTAGCCGGCCCTTGATTTATGACACAGGTGCACGCTTGGCGCTGCTCCGTTGGTGATGGACCTGCGGCTACAACGCACACAATTCACAACACAGAAAAGAATAATTTAACATTTTTTTTGAGTGCACTTTGGGGGTTACACCACCTTTTAAGAGATGAGCCAGCCGGCCCTTTACTTATGGGACACAGGCGCACGCTTGGTGCTTCTCCTTTGTTGATGACCACCCACAGCTATAGCGAGTGGCCAGGAAGATGGTTGCGATGGTCAAGACCATCGCGACTATCGTACTTGCGACGAGACCCTTGTGGTAGGGTCTCGTTGCCGCAAGTCCCAGTGGACTTCTTGCTCTTACAGAGCAAGAAGTCCACCCACTGACATCACTTGTGATGTCAGTGGGGCCGGTCCTAGATGGTAGGCATTCACTTAAGAAACCCTCAAATGGGATGCCAGCTACGTTTACAGATGAGTGAACACAGGTCTCAGGGATGCCGCAGGTGGCAAGCAGGGACACAATAGCAGTAAGGTGGCACCACCAGACCTGGTAACGGGGACCCAGACCCAGATGTGTGACACTGTGACTCTGAACACTTTTGCAATGGGAAGCTATGTGCATTGTGGAGGGAGCCCCTAGACACTCCTATGCATGTTTTCTCACAAATATATTGAATTATGTTATATTATATTTTTTAGACTAAATTAAACTTTTTTAAAAATCAACAATTTTTGAGGTGACTTTTGGAAAAAATAATCGTCAGTTAAGTGGTTAAACTCTCTATTCCATTGGTCTCCATGATTCTGTCCAATCTTCACTTTTTACCTCACATATGCTTTGCATACACTATGTAATTATCTGTCAGATATCTGTCCAATCTAGCTGGTTGGAATGTAAACCTGGTAATGTATGGGAGCAAATGACAGTCGATCATATGGTCTTAAATAAACACTGAAAAACTGACAAAACAATTGTTCAAATTAGTTAAATTCATTTGTTTTACCCAAATTGTCTGAATGACTATTTTTGTCTGTTTTCCAGTGTTTGTGAGCAAATGGTTGATTGTCATTTTCTCCCATACATTACCAGATTTTCATTACAACCAACCAGATTGGACAGATGTCTGACAGATAATTGTATAGTGTATGCCCAGCTTAACCCTTCATTTTCTACATCACCCTCCTCCTCTGTCGGCATCCTCCAAGGATCTGTATTTCACCCTCTACTCATGTGATGTTTATTGGTTGGGGTAGGCACCGCTTGGGCTAGATGTACAGTATGTGTTGCAGTGTAAATGAAGCTAGATGGCCTGGCTATACTATTCCTCATGCAGACCAGTGGCAGAGACTGATGCTGCATAATGACGGGACGGGATTGGCTGGGACCCGCGTGGAGGAGCCGCTCATTGGCTAAGTCCACGTGGGTCCCAACCAATGAGAGGCCGCTAATGTGAAGCTGCCGCTGATTGGCTCGCGCCCATCACTAATGATACTTCATTCTTCCTGAGCTGTCATTAGCGTTACTGTATCTACATGCTGTAGCGTGTAGATACAGTGTGTCTGGGGCCTATTTGGATTACTGCGGAGAACATCGTGGGACAAAAGGTGAGTATTGGATCTTTTTTTACAGATACTTCCATTGGTTATTTTGCGTTGAGAAGGGGACGTGAACATTTGGCAGCAGGTGAGTATGTGTGAGTGTGTATGGATGTAATAAATCTTTATTTTTACGGTGTGTGTGTGTGTCTTTTTTTACACATTTGTTTACAGGTGAACTACACATACCAGCAGCCCCTTAATGCCCCGCATGCTGGTACTTGTGGTTCTCCAAGTACCAGCATGCGGGGGAGGCTTGCTGGGACCTGCTGGCATCCCGAACGACGACACCCCAAAGGTACTGTAAAGACAATGTTGTTCATTCTATTTTTAACACTACACCTACACTATCAACCCACCCCCCAGGGGTGGCGAGGATAGCCCCGGGTTATCAACCTAGGACAGGGGTGCCCTGGAGAGGGGGACCCCTTTATTGGGGGGGCCCCAACTCCCCAGAGATCCCTGGCCTGGGCTGACTAGCGGTCAGGACTGATGCTGCAGCTGGGGGGCATGGTGAAAGGGCTCCCCTGGCTGTGGCATCAGCCCGTCCCCGCTAGAAAGGGTCCAGAGCTGGTTTTAAATATAGGGTTGATATCACTCTAAATTTTTTCACCCTATATTTAAAGCCAGGTCTGGCTCTGCTGCCTGGTGCTGGTTCTTAAATTGCAGTGGAATCCTACTCATTTTGTTCCCCATAATTTTAAGACCCAGGACTGGCTGGCAAGTCCGGTCGTGGTTAAGCTTTAGGGGGAAGCCCTATGTCATTTTTTTTTCAAACTTTTATCCCATTTTTATACAGGCTAGAACACAAGCAGCTTACACATATCTCATTGATATGTGCAGGCTGCTTGCTCGGGAGAGTTTTGCAGAGAGAAGACACTGCAATCTCAGGAGAGTCATCACCTGTAAAACCTGCTACTCGAGGGAGAAATCTCCTGCAAAAACTGCTACTCGAGAGAGAAATCTCATTCTGCTTCACCATCGGCCATCTCACTCTCAGCTAAACTCACTTCATTGTAAATTTGCGAGTCTCAGGAGCTTCAAATCACCCGAGTTTCGGTGAAGCTAATCGAAAATTTTAAAAAAAGCATACTCTCCCAGACTCAATTCTTATTAAATTTACCCCTTGGAATGCAAAACAGAACCAGGAGCCAAGTTGCTAATTTTCAGTGAGAGAAATTGTACTGGCAATGTGCTGTCAGCAGTCCATGATTTAAATAGGATGTTGTAAACACAGATAGGCTGGTTGAAACATGTGACTGAAATTGCTGGAAGCTGGTTGGCAGAGCAGGGTATGTGATCACATCAAGGGGGGGTGATACCTATGGTTCACAACGGCGAGAACTGCTGGGAGTGGGACGCTGGCCACATGTATAAATGAGTGATCACAGGTCTCAGGGGGATGCGGTTAAGATGCCGGTGAACGGGATGCCGAGCGTTGGTATACCGATGCTGAAATCCCTACGCCCGACAGGAAGGCGATGCCGCGATCCTGAAGGGATCAAGATAATTATGTTGGCATCCTGAACGACAACACCCCAAAGGTAAGTATACTAGGCTTAGCCCGGGGATGGGGGGTTAGGGACCTCACGGGTGGGTTAGGGGAGGGTTAGGGTTAGGTTGGGGAGAGAGGTTAAAGTTAGGCACCACCCCGAGAGGACTAGGTTTAAGGTGCGGGAAGGGGCGGTTAAGCACCATCAGGGGGAGGTTAGGGTTAGGCACCACCGGCGGGAGGTGAGGGTTAGGCACCACCAAAAGAGGGTTAGGGTTAAGGGGAGAGAGTTAGGGTACTTACCGGCCCCTGCCGGGATTCTGCACGATTTTGATTCCAGCATTAGTATTTGAACTGCCGGCATCTCATGCACCGGCATATCATACCCAACCCATCTCAGGGATGCCACGGGCAGACCGCGAGGCCACTGCAGTAAGGTGACACCTCCAGACCCGGTAACGGTGATCCAGACCCGGATGTGTGACACCTCAGTTTATACTCCCCTCATTTAAAAAAATGTATCAGCTACTTCAGTCTCAAAGACCACTTTTATGCTGATGACCAGTGGCAGTTTTTACTTAGGGGCTGCTGCCCCTCCCCAGTAAAATCCGTCAACTCACTGTAGTCAGTGCAGTCTGTGACTGCACTGGCTACACTGTGACTGGCAGTGGCTTCCCATTGGAAGTGCTACTTGCCAGTCACATACACAACAGGCAGTCTCCTCCCCCTGGGACTATTAGTCCGGGCTTCTCTGCCTTTCCAACAGCCCTACCCGGCTCTTTGCAGCTGCAGACGATGCAGCCCTTTGGAAGCTGGGGATAGGTACATGCATGGCTCCCCGCCATTAGTGCGCATGTGCCAGTCCTGGCACCTGTCAGTTTCATTGTGCAGGTGCCGGGTCCCGGCCAGAATCCGGTATGTTATGCTCCTTCTCGGCTGCGGCAGCCACCCTCATCTAAGAGGGTAGGAGCCGCCGGTGCTGATGACGATCAAATTTACCTATCTTCCCCTGACTTCTCTTCCTTAGTATCTCTTCTTGCCTCTCATCATGTATGTGCACTGCTAACACTCTCAAATTAGACATGACTAAAATCAAACTAATTGTCTTCCCTCCTTCCAGGCCCCCCACACCTCCACCCTCTCTTTCTGTTAATAACAATTTCCTCACAAGTCTGCGGCACTGACTTCTCCCCCACCTTCATTCCGAACATTCAAAATTTCTCTCACTCTTGCTTTTTCCATCACCACAACATCTCCAGGAACAGGCCCTTTTTTACCCACCAAAACTCTTATTTAATACTCATCATCTCCCACCTCAACTACTTCTGTCTGGTCTCCACTAACTCACCTTTCCCCACTTTAATCTATCCTGAATGCTGTTCCTTATCTCATCTTCCACTCTAACTGCTCTTTTTTTGGCCTCCCTCTTCGGCAACCTATTTCACTGGCTCATCATCCACTGCAGAAAGTGTGAAATTCTATAAACCACTACTGGCATTGGGGCAATAAGGCTGGCAAGATTCTCACCAATGTTGCTGATCATATTGGATAAAACTACAAATCTCAGTTATTGACAATGATAAGTGCTGTTTTTTCACCACCTAAATGGCGAAAACACCTCACTTTATTATTGGTTTTGGACAAAATCACAAAATATGGAAGATTGCCTGTCTTTATTATTAATTCTACTAAATTGTTGCTATATCTCTGGGGATGGATACCAGAACTTTCTGGATTTGTGTAATTGACTTGAGCTGCGCAGTCATTCACATATCTAAGGATCCAGCCAGATAAAATTCTTATAGAGGTGCTAGCTGAATAGTTGGTCTAATTTGCCTGGGATGAGCTAATATTATTAAAATGGTCCATTTTCACCCACTATAAAAGTTTCCAATCATTCTCCCCATGAAAGTTGAACAACTGCTGAACAGAGATTTTGCATCTATAGGGAAATGTTATATAATAATAATTTTATTTATATAGCGTTTTTCTCCTAAAGGACTCAAAGTGCTTTACATTTACAGTTCAAAATACAAAATAAGCTTAAACAAGGGACATTAGTGAAATGCTTGGGTGTAGAGGTAAGTCTTGAGTCTATTTTTTAAGGATTCTAGAGTGGAGGCCTCTCGGACTGGGCGGGAAAGTGAATTCCAAAAGGTTGGAGCCACAAAACTGAAAGCTCGACCCCCAGACGAATTCCGTGAGATTCTAGCTACTGTTAATAGTCCTTTGTCAATGGATTGCAGTAATCGAGAGGGATGGTAAGAAATCAAAAGCTGCTTCAGGTACCCTGGACCATGGTCATGAAGGGCTTTGTAAGTTAGTAAGCCAATCTTGAAAACAATTAGCCATCTGACAGGCAGCCAGTGAAGGGAGTTGAGAATGGGTGCTATGTGACTGGAATGTGGCTGGTTGGTTAATAGCCTGGCAGCTGCATTTTGTACCATCTGCAAGCGGTGCAATTCTTTTGCTGGGAGACCGAGGTAGAGGCCGTTGCAGTAGTCTAGGCGTGATTATATAAATGCATGTATGACTTTAGGCAGATCTTCTGAGGGAATTAAGTGCTTGATTCTGCATATGTTCCTCAGATGAAAGAATGAGGATTTGATTGTGGCTGATACCTGATGTTCAAGTGTCAAGCCTCTATCCAGGACAACACCAAGATTCCGCACATGTTCAGTGTTTTGTAATTCTGAACCCCCAAGCGAAAGTCCTGTTGGTTGGCTATGCTGTAGCCCTGTCTTGTATCCTATCATAAGGACCTCTGTTTTATCAGGGTTCAGTCACAGCCAACTGGCACTCATCCACTCCTGAAGCTCAACTAGGCAGCCATTTACGGTTGTTATTGAGTCCTTTGTACCTGGATCAAAGGACAGGTACAGTTGTGTATCATCTGCATAGCAGTGGTAGACCAGGCCATGATGTCTGATTATTTCACCCAATGGTAGCATGTATACTGCAAAAAGCATGGGCGATAGTATAGATCCCTGTGGGACACCGCATGGAAGTGGCACTGGTGATGAAGAGTTTATTCCAGAAGAAACTCTCTGTTACCTGCCAGTGAGAAATGATTTGAACCAGCTAAGGACTGTGCCATCCAGTCCACAAAAAATTTTCAGGCGCTCAATTAGAATCCCATGGTCCACAGTATCAAATGCTGCTGAGAGATCCAGAAGGATTAAGATTGAACAATCACCTCTGTCTCTTGCCATCAGAAGATCATTAAGCACACATACCAGGGCTGTTTCAGTGCAATGTCGTCTCCTGAATCCTGACTGGAATGGATCATAAATATCATGGGTAGACAGGTGGGTTTCCAGTTGCATTGCCACCACTTTCTCAATGACCTTTCCTAGAAAAGGAAGGTTTGATACTGGTCTATAGTTGGTCATGCAGTCGGGGTCTAAATTAGGTTTTTTAAGAAGTGGTCTAACAATTGCTGCCTTTAGTGGTTCTAGAAAAATGGCTGTTTTCAAAGAGCATTGAACTATTTTTGCAATAATGGGACAATAATGTCTATACACCCTATGAGAAGCTTGGATGAGGCAGGGTCCAGATCACAGGTGGTGGGTTGCAACATTCTGATAATTTTAGCAATGTCTTTTACATCCATTATGTCAAAGCTGTTCCAGGGAGACAGGTGGCTTACCTTGGCAGGCTTGGTAGTTTGGCAATCCTTTGATGGCACTGTGGGGATTCCAGCCCGGATGGAGGATACTTTATCTGCAAATAATTTTGCAAACTCATTGCATCTTGACTGGGAGAGGGATTCATCCTGCTGCAGGCATGCTGGTTTGCAAAGCATCTCCACTGTACGGAAAAGCCGAGCTGGCCTAGTGTTTGCTGCCTTGATCTCATTTGAAAGGAACTCTGTTTTCTTACTGGTGATTGTTGATTGATATTCTCTAATATGTTTGATTAGTGTTAACTTATCCTCTACCAGGTTCGTCTTCCTCCATCGTCTTTCAAGTCTACGCCCCCTTTTCTTGAGTTCACTAACACTATTGTCAAACCAAGGGACTTGACGGTGTGGTATGAGGGGTCATATATGCACATGGGCAATAATATCCATTGCAGCTGTCACATCCCTGTTATAGTAATGGACAAGGAAACAAGGATCTTCACAGGCCCCCATTACCGCAGAAAGATCCAGGTTTGCTGCAAGAGCCTGGGGAGTCATGCCCCTCCTTGGACAAAACCTTGTCAACTCCATGGGTAAAGTTCTATTTTGAGGGGTTGCGATTGAGATGTGTATTGAGTTGTGGTCTGACCACGTGACTGGGTTTATATTTAGGTCAGAGACATCTAATCCAATCTGGAAGACAAGAGTGTGACCACTTATATGAGTAGCCGAAGGAATGACTTATGTGAGGCCCAGAGCATTCATTGTGCACAGGAGATCCTGGCCAAGGTATGAGAGCTAATCATCAACCCATGCTTTGAAATCCCCTAGGATCAGCCATCTTTGATGCTCCAGAACTAGTCCAGCAACAATATCTGCAAATTCTTGGAGAAATATCTTTAAATTGCCAGGGGAGCGGTAAATGAGAAGTACTCTGAATCCTAATTCTGTAGAACTCCGAGCAGCGATGCACTCAAATGAGTGAGTCATTTCCATTGGGTGGACCCTCAGTTTAAGTGCTTTTGTAAAGCAGATGGCCACTCCCCCTCCCCTGCGGTTAAATCGGGTTGTGAATGACTAAATGATTTGGTGGAACTGCAGCTTCCAAGATAGGTGCTGCATTTTCATCTAGCCAAGTCTCTGTAATACAGGCAAGATCTGCAGATTCAGTAAGGTCAGCAAATGTTGCAGTCTTGTTTCTTATAGATCTGGCATTACAAAGGACAGACCTGATTGGGCATACCAGAGGACCTATAGTTTTCTTTAAATTGAGTGTAGGGGCTCTGGGGATGTCAGTCACAAAGCGAGAGTTTAATGATCTGTTCTTCCAAGCACAGGGCGGTTTGATAGGTACCACTTCTATTTGTCTCCTATATGAAACTGGTGAACCTGAAGGCAAGGAACTTAGGTGGTTACAGCGGATAGGAGATTTTTGTCCTAGCTTCCCACGACTGCTCCGTTGAGTTTTTTTTGAAAATGTCAAGGGATTTAAGAATGGAAGCCTGTGCTGGATCAATAGGAACTGCTGCTCATGGTGGGTGGAGTGAAAGCATAAAGCTGGAGGTGTAAAAATACATTGGGTCATCGATGAGAGAGCATGAATTGCATTTGATAATGAGAGAAGATCAAGCAGTTTTTTATTTTTAGTTTTCTCAACTCTGTGTGTGATCCAGAAGTTATAATGGAATTCATGAACAGTCTAATTTAATTTGGCTATTGCTATGTCCAGTTGCTTCTCTCTTGTACAAAAGGTATATTTTGAATAAGGAGTATTTAAATAAATTAACTTGTCTTTTCAGTTGACGATTTAGAGTCACACAAATTATTCCAGGGCAAAGCAGGCTTGCAGAGAGGTGTTAGAAGCCATTCCTATTGTATAGGTGTGAGAATCCCAGTGAGACTCCTTTTGAAGTGGATATTCTGTGCAAGGGTACAGATAACATGTCTCCAGGGGAAAAAAAATAAATAAATTGGATCCTGTGTTTTAAAATGACCAGACTTCTAGATTTCAGAGACTGGAGATAATATATTTTAGATTATTATTGCAAGAAATCAGAGTTATTTGCTGAGAAGAGAACAGAGGTGAATGATGTCTTAGGGGGGAGCTGGAGCCAAATATTATTTGTATTCCACAGTACCTTGCTCTGGTGTGTCCACTGCAGAGGTAATGCCAGTCTGAGTTATGGTGGAGAGGGCAGAGGTTTCAATCCAATCCAATGTGAATCTCAGTGCAGGGATGCAATCAGTTGATTTTGGAGAGATGTCCATGTAGTGCAGTACAAGATAAAGGTAAGTCCTTGGATATTTCTTGTGCTTCTGATGTCACTTTTGTAGAATTTAAGCTGTTTTATGGAGATGTTCAGGAGCATGTAAAAGGTGAGGCAGCCATCTTGGGCGCCAGAAGAATATAATATGTAAAAGAATATTATACTGTACAAAGTTTCCCATAGAGATTATCTTTTACCTCAACAGAGAAAAACTGTTGGGTGGTCTGTTGCTTGTCCAAAATGTTGTACTTGACTACTACATTTGTTCATTGTATGCAGTTCTTGTCCCTTTAAAAATATAAAGAGCCCCCTATTAAAATAATAACAAATATAATTTTGTACACATATAAAATATATTAATTATAGTGGTGGCATATTGATTAAATGTCAAAGTTTTGCTACCTTTTTACCTAAAATAAAAATAAAAAATTGACACCATAAAAATAAAAATAAATAGATGAACAATACATGTAATTCCTAAACTTCATACTTACATTTATGTTTTGTCTTGATATGATATTGTCCCTAGGAGAAATAAAATAAAAACAAAAACAGATGTTACTTACAACTTGCCCCAAAGTGCTCCAGCAATGCATTGAGTTAGGGAAAAAGATATCCAGCTAGTTAATAGACGGACAGCCTATTCGGGCTGTGTCTTATGTGGGGTACACACTGGGCTGAAGGATCAGCTGATCCAACGATTGGTAAGGTTTATGCACAAACAATTTTGTGCATACACTATTACCAATTGTCCATTCGAGATATGGTGGGCCAGCAGACACCATTTGAATATGCCCGCCCACTCGTGATGTCATATTCAATGGATTCTGCACCTGATATATAATTTGGTAACTCGATTGTGTGTACACACTGAACTATGTGAATGATATAGTTGCACAATATATGGCATCAGCCGCACAGCACGGCAGATGCGATATATCTGTGAACAACTTTGTTTGCAGATATATTGTGTGTACACACTGACCGATGGCCAAGATGGTATATCGTTCATTGGCTGTATGAACGATATACTGTATCGGCCAGTGTGTACCCAGCATTAGCTTCAAAATAAGATACATTCAGTCAGGAATTTGGCAGGCTCCATTTGGCTGTGTACTATCTAGATATAACTTTTCTAATTTCTTGATTGCAGGCAATACCAGGTAACTTCAAAAGATATCTTCTGTAGTACATCTCGCAAAGAAAAATAATTTGTAACTGGCAGGTTCACAAGTTCTAGGCCCATCAGGGCAGGCAACTGCATGCAATTCAGCCTGAAACTAAGATCCAAAATCTGAAATTGCACTGAGGTGATAACACTGGATCTCATCTATATAACTAGACAAACTAAATTAAACATGCCTTGGGAACTTATGTTTCTATAGACATATTTTATACATAACATATCAGGCTCTCTACAGTATTATTGTTCATTACTCTTTTTGGAATGTTGACGATGAGGATTAATTTTTTCGGAAATACGTGTCTCCAATCAAAATATACATGTAACCTTTGCCCTTAACAATTAGAGTGCAGGTAACTTTCCAATCCAATTGTGTAATAACCAGTGCGGCAACATTCATGAGATGTAGCAATCCATGCTTTTAAAAAGGAGCATTTAATGAATGTTTATGGATTTTATTTGACTTTTGGGTAAGGCCATATTGGAAACCCAATAAACGGAACACATTTACAATTACAGTAATGGATTAATGGTCCAGTCCTTATTTTGGACAACTCTACAGTACAGCTGTCGATCAACATCGACAGCCGCCCCTTTTGTAGTGAGCTCCGGAGCGAGAGAATTTCTCTCTCGCTCCGGGGCTTGTGCACGCGCAGTGTGGCCGCTGCGCGTGCGCAGGGCCTTAACATCGACCCGGTTGCGAGAGCTCAGCGCTTGTGACCGGGTCTGAATGAGGGCCTTAGTTTTGACGTGACATGCAAAAGGGCCACGGAAAGTTTCCATGAGGAAGACAGTCTCCACGTAGGTCAACTCCAGCCATGTTAAGTGTCTGTCGCTGTACTTTATTTATTGTCATGCCATAGCAGACTCTTACTGGGAATTGGACTCGTGTGAAATTAAAAAATCTTTTTTCACATAAATGAAATAAGAATGGTAAGGTAAACACTGATATTTTGTATCAGTACACAGGGCTTACAACAATTTTTCTGGAGAACCTGGAGAATACGAATCATTCTCTATATAAAGTCCATTATAAAATAAAGTTCATTGTTGTTATATATCTTTAACCGTTTAGGCAGCATAAGCCAAGAAACTGCCTAGACGTCCGTTTTTTCATTGACTTGCTTCACTGAAATCATCCCTGCTTGGCTCCCTTTTGTCATACATTAAGTCTTCCTCAACAAGTGCTCTATAGAATAGTGAAATTGCATAAAATCCCTCCAGTGTTTTGTGAGATTAGCCCGAACAAACAGACAGACGCCTACCAGGGACTTCAATTTATACTATGTATAGTTTATATTTTTGGCAAACATGATTTGGGGATAACAGGACAAAACAAGTTCCTATACCCTAGAGGTAAAGCTGACAAAACATTTCCTGTTTCTTCAATAACATTTGAATAAAGCTTTTCTGTCACAGGTATATTATATATACACATTTGTGTAAATCGGTAAGAAGGTCATCCTCCTGCAATAAGAGATACAGTACTGAGGTCTCAAAAATATTCGCTTGTGAATACAAATATTTGTGATTTCCACATCTGATCATTTACATAGTTTGATAAAGGAATTACTTATTAACTTTTTACCCAAAATACCAATCATAGTTTGCATTTACCTACCTTGACATGTAGCAATAAGCCAATAATTATAATTTGTAATTATGATTTCTAAATGCGCACATTGCCCTTACATTCTTGCTGAGACTAGTTATTAATAAAAAGTTAATTTGTAACTAGATACAGAACAGGTCATTTCGAAAGACGCAAAAGTGTCATCTCTGCTCAAATGCCAATTTGTGACATTATGACGTTATCTATTGCACATTTGTAATGGAAAAACACTGAGTAGCATTCTATAATGACAGCTTCCCGAATTGGGGCACATGTCTGCTTCTTCCTATGGGTAGAGGAACTGACTGAATCTAGGTGGGAACCGGGAATAAAACCATTTAGTGGTCTATTTCACCATATGGAAACCAGCATTATTTATTGACGGATCTCCAATTTGATTAAAATTAAAGAGGTGGAGAAAGCAGCAACCTTCCAGACTAGGGGTTGGCTGCAGAAACATTTTCCCTATCAAACAGAACTCAGATTTACATATGCTTGGAGCAAGAATATATTGGGGCAACACTTTTGTTTTAAATGGGGATTCCTTTTGCACCTTCAAGGTGAAATTCGCCCATTTAATTATTATTTATTTAAAGTTATTTATTTAATGCCTGCATAGTAAAGTGTTTTACATAGACTATTTAATCAGTATCTTACCCAGCAGAGCTTGCAATCTATATTCCCTGGAAAGGTTGTAATTAATTTGTATGAAAAAGATGGTGTAAGATAAGATATAACTTTTATTAATTAATTAAAATATCACTTGAGATCACTTATAAACAACACAGTTTTTTTATATTAAAAAATGTAATAGAAGTAATCATTACTCATAATATGCGGATGGGGAACCGACCATAAAGGAAAGCAATTATCAAAAGGGTTACGTATCTAGGACCACAAATTATTGCCAAAATATCCTTAGGAAGCAACAGTGATATATATATAGGTATATATATTATATCTATCTATCTATCTATCTATCTATCTATCTATATATATACCAGTCCCAGGATCTATACACAATGCGAATAAATGGACGGCACTCCGAGTCTAAGCAACCCCAACAATAATAAATAGACACAGTCTTACTGTAGGTAGACGTTTCAGGGCTGTTAGCCCTTTTATTAAGACATAACAATAAGACTGTGTCTATTTATTATTGTTGGGGTTGCTTAGACTCAGAGTATTGGAAAAAAACTATAATAATGTTCGGGACTGACTAGGGAAAAGAGGGACTACTAGGGATGGCCATCGGAGCAGGATCCATCGATGGTTACCATCGATGTGTCCATTGGTGATTACCATCGATGAGCCACTAACCATTTATGGTGAACCATCAATGGTTTGCATCCCTTGATGGCCACTGCTGGGGCTACGGCGGGCCGCAGGCTAATAATAACCGTGGGCAGGGCATAGCGGCCACCAGGGGCGGGCTAAGCTCTGTCCCGCAAAGGAAAAAATCCCCATCAGCTTCCACTTGTCCATTGATGGCAAATGACCATTGGCTCTCTGCCATTGATGGCAAAACTATTTAACATCGGGTTTTGAAAACATCGATGGTCTATGGCAGTTCCTACTATTTTTATGCAGAAACTGGTGGTAAGTTGGCTTTCCCCAAATGGCTGCTACTCTGTAGCTCCTTGGTACAGTGATGGGCAGGCGCCACTGGCTGCTTGGTTCCTCGGCGGCTACTTCTCCCTGCACCCACTGGGTACAGTGAGGGGGCAGGTGTTGCTGGCTGTGTGTCTCCCCGGTGGCTGGGTACAGCGATCAGGACAAACTAGGGGAGGAGCCATAGGTGCAGAGGGGCGAGGGGGTCCATATGAGACCGACGGCTACTAGCAGATTATCTTTTATCAACCGCCCACAGGGTGTTTCTGACTGGTCGCATCAGATGCATCCATGATAGGGAAAGCCCAGCCTGGTGTGGTCGCATCTGATGCGACACCAGGCGAGTGGTTAATATAAAAATATAATGCACTGTTCACTACCTTATTCAACACTGTACAGGACATGTAAACCCAACCATCATCTGGAGTAATAGAGTGCTCCTTCTTTTTACAGAAACCAATGTGCCCTGGTGCAATTCTTAGGAATCAGGGACTGATTAAGGGAACCAGCTACCTTAGGCTAATACTGTTGTAACTCCCATCCCCCAAATGTTTTTGTTGATATTCAGTAACCTGCCAACTCCAGCAGCACTTGTGATCTGATTGCAACAGTCAACTCAACCTACCACCTCAAAGATGAAATGGGGCCTGAGATTGGCATACAGTACATACAGCATCCCATGATTATCATACAAAACAGAGACCATTATAGGGACCACAATACGGTATTGAGAGTATCCACATCACCATCAAACAATACAGAGAAAAGCCTTGACCTCCACATAATACAGAGAGCATCCCAGCGACCACCATACAATACAGAGAGCATCCAAGTGATCATTATACAATATAGAGAGCATCCTAGGGACCCTTATACACTATAGAGAGCATCCTAATGACTGTCATACAATAATGAATGTTTTCTAATGACCATCACTGACCACCACAGAATATCATACCCTCATCATTAATTATTGTTCAAAAATCATTTAGCATCATCATAAAAACTCAATTCAACATTAACTCCTTCATAATCATCCCTCTATACCACTATAAATTAATCCCAATATCATCATTTAATTAAGTTCAGGTTCATCAACCAATTAACTACCTTACTCATTCTCATCACAAGCACTCCTTCATATTAATTAATGACTTAATAATTATTAACTTCAGACTTTTGAGAGTTCTCGGAGTCCCCCTCCCCATCCCAGTGTAGTGGGGTGGGGGTCTGTGGTCTTGATAACGTGATTTGCGGATAATTGCATAACTGCCTGATGCTGCAAATTGTGAAATTGCCCAGTGGGAGGCAGGACCACAGTGATGCCAGTGGCAGCTACACCCCCCCTCCCCCCCGCCCACCTTCCTCCTTTCCTACCAGGAGGAAACATGAGTGTATTCATAAGTAATTGTTTTATGTTTTGTGTTGTGTTATATTTTAGCATCGGAATGTTCCACAGCTTTTTCCCAATCAGGGAAGGGATATAGGGGAGGAGTGTAGCGGTGAACAGATGTGCACAAGCTATGCTGTGAATTCCATGCAAATACTGATTGCATGGAATTCACATGCAATCACAATTTGCATGTGAATTCCATGCAATCACAATTTGCATGGAGATTGGGATTGCATGGAATTCACATGCAAATTGTGAGGGGAATAGTATAGAGACGGACATGCTTGTCCTAGATGCTGTACCATACGTGCAAGCTTTCATTTATAAGTCACTGGGAGAGTCTTGGAAGGACAAGAAGATGGGAGAATTGGGATGAGAGGAGGGCACTGAGATCACATCATTGTGTCTCTTTTCTCCACTATACAAAGCCACGTTTCATAGCACTATACAGCATGGTTAGTGCCATGATGATTCACTTTAACATGAAGAGCATCATCAAACCCTCGTAATGCCGACTTTCAAATGGGAAGTGGGCAGCTGCCAGGAGACTGGCCTACAGTACTCTCTAAGTTATCTGACTGAAATTCAGGAGACTCCCAGGTAAGTCGGTAAGTATGCACCTGCCATGCCCCATGACAAGTAACCATGTGCCTGTGATGCATGGACATGTCCCCTTTTTGTGCACGAAGCAGTAGCATGCTCACACCTTGTATGAAAAAGCTAATGTGTTGGATCAAACTGTCCCAAAACAACTTTGAATGTCATAGTACCTGTAGGTCAGAAAATAAACCAGTCTTTTTCAGAATACAGTAGACTTTTGGGTAAGGCCATACATAAAGGAGTTGTCCAGTACTTTTAAGTAGTGTGGAGTAGCAGCTTCTTGTGCTTAGACAGATTCCGTATTCTTGCACTGTGAGCTCATAGCACATACAGTATTGGCTCCTACTGAACCTCAGACAGGTTGAATGAAAGCGGTTGTCTACGTCAAAGATCTCCCTAGCTCTTACCATCATTTTTCTGAGATTGTTAGGGAATTTAAATGGATGTGGCATATTTTCTTGTCATTCATTATGCTTACATTGTCTTAATGTTGGTAGTTGGCATGTCGACATGTTCATGATGTCGACATTGGCCATGTCAGCAATCAGCATCTCGACACTGATGTTATGTTGACATTGTTGTCTTTAATTCTGTCCCTAAAGCTAACCCTAACTCTAACCCTAACAGTAACCACAAACCTAATGCTAACCCTAATGGTAATCGTAACCCCAACTCTAACCCTAATGATAACGGTAACCCTAACGGTAATGAAAACCGTAACCCGAACTCTAACGGTAATCCTAATGCTAACCCTAACTCTAACACTAATGGTAACCGTAACCTTAATGCTAACCCTAACACTAACACTAATGGTAACCGTAACCCTAATGCTAACCCTAACTCTAACGGTAATCCTAATGCTAACCCTAACGGTAACCGTAACCCTAATGCTAATCCTAACTTTAATGATAACTGTAACCCTAATGCTAACCCTAACTCTAATGGAATTCCTAATGCTAACCCTAACTCTAACCCTAAGGTAACCGTAACCCTAATGCTAACCCTAACTCTAACCCTAATGATAACCGTAACCCTAATGCTAACCCTAATGGTAATCCCAATGCTAACCCTAACTCTAACCATAACGTTAACCATAATGCTAACCCCAACGGTAACCCTAACGGTAACTCGAATTATGACAATGCTTGCAGGTATCAACATTAATGATAACAATGTCAACCTTCTGCTGTCGACATTGTGAATGTCAATATTTTGTTCGGAGACATACTGACAGCACATAGTTGATGACTTCCCGTCTGGGGCAGCCAGGTCGGCACAGCGGGGGTGGGGCAACATAGGAGGCGTTATGGGGGTGTGGCATAGAATGCCGTGTGAGGGTGCGATTGTGTCATTGTGGCCACGCCCCCACTATACAATGCGGACATTATCGGCATTGTACAGTGGGGGGCACTTCTACGATGATGTGATTCAGCGCAAATCGCACCACCTGCCGCCCAGCAGACCACCCACTTCACCCGGTAAGTAGGCGGCTGATGGCAACTAGCTTCAGGAGACTTGACCACTTTTCTTGGCAGCCAGTGATTTTCGGAGAGTAGACAAGTATGTGATTGCATAGCATTTTAACACTGGGATTTTTAAATTATTATTATTTTTTTTTTACTGTTTGATTGTTTAGGAGTCACATGAAATGTATGTAGTCTATATGTCCTTATATACTTTCTAACATGTGTCAGTGTAAATAAATGTTCTTTATTGTCTGTTGGCGTGTTTCACATTTCTTGTCAGTGCATTGCTGCCCCCTGTGTTAGCATAACAGAATTACATACAGTGACTCTAATTATAGTGTAATTGAGGCAGGTCACATATAGTTTACACTGATAGAAGGGCAAGCCATGCCTGAACTTTTACACAACACACTACTTATTCAAACAAACACTGATGTCACTCATACACAATGCACTTGATGAAAGCAAATTAATAATGTAAATGAAACTTTTCCAAGACTGATGTGTCAAGCAGAAAGTGCAACTTGCTAGCTTAAAATATAACATACCAAAGCTCACATGTACCTGAAACATGTACCATGTAGCGTGAGCAAATTAAAAAGAACCGTTTATTAAAGAATACACGTTGTTTACTGACAGTGGATCCATTTTGTGGGTAGAAGTAATATTCCTAAAAATGCAACTTTTTAAAATTATTAAGGAAATATCTAGGCACTGAGGCATGAGGCACAATGTGATATCACTATTTCATTATGAATTTTCAAGTTACTTATTGGTTCACTGTACAAAATGGCTACCCCCACTATGTTGGTAACATTTAGAAGCTAAAGCTTGTATTGCATTTTTACAAACTTTGGGCCTGATTCAGACCCGGTCGCAAGTGCTCAGCGCTCGCAACCGGGTCGATGGTGGCCCAGAGCGCATGCGCACGACAGAGCAGGCTCCATCGTGCGCATGCGCGAGACCCGGATAGTGACGGGCAATCTGTCGCTCCGGGTCTCGCACCAAAGGGGGCGTGCTGTCGATGTTGAGTGACAGCACGCCCCCTTTGGTGGGCGGGCCGGGGGTGTGGCAGCCCAGACGGAGACCCTACCACAAGGGTCTCGTCGCAAGCCCGATGGTCGCGATGGTCTTGACCATCGTGACCATCATCCTGGCCGCTCGCATTAGCTGTGGGTGGCAACCCACAGCAATGCAAGCGGCCAGGAGGCCGCTCCATAAAAAAAAAAGACGCCCTGATTCAGAGCGAGTGCTCTGTCAGAGCGTCCGGCTCTGAATCAGGGCCTTTGTTCATTATAGGTCAACAATGAATACGACTTATCTATGAATAAGACACAACAACAAATCTTCATATACACCATTCACATACAGTAAACATTTAGTACCACTCTCAGGGGTCTATTTCATACTTGCCTACTTTTTCTTTCTCCTCCCCGAGAAGCAGGTAGGTTGCAATGGGGGCAGGGCCAGAAGGTTTGCGTCATTAAGCTCCTCCCCTTTGTGGTAAATTGATGCAAATTTAAATAGGGGGCGGGGCTAAATGACACAGGGACTCGCGATCGCCGACGAAATTCTCCCCACTTCACTAGGAAGTGGGCAGAATGCGGGAGAAATGCCTACTCTACCGGGGGAGCAGGGGGTTACCCGAAAAAATTGTGAGCCTCTCGCGACTTCTGGGAGAGTAGGCATGTATGGTCTATTTACTAATAGGAGAAAAGGGGGAAAAACCCTATACTACAGCCTGCCAGTGCTAAGTTCAGGCTACAATATCGCACTGCACCTGGGTCATTTAGCACTGCCATAGACACCTATGGCAGCGCTAAGTGTCCCAAGTGTTACTAAGAGGAGAGGTCACTTACAGTCGGGTGTTTTCTACAGCGCTGATATCGTGTCCTGTAGCTGCCGGTATCTGCTTCTCCTTACTGGAGAAGCAGGACTTGAGTTGTGTAATTTTGGACATTTGTCAATAAAGTTTGTTGAAAAAAAAACAACAACTCCTCTATGCTTCCTCTGCATGGAACTCCGGAGACCTGGTGAGTCTAGTGTCTCTACTATGCTGCTTACACCGCCGAGGTGGTGACTTAACGTTCACCCACATCGGCGGGTCTATTATTAGTAACAACCACGGTAGTCAGCTCCTGCTTTGCAGTGGTATGCAGGCGAAGCAGGAGCGGCTTTAACACCATGTTAAAGTGTGCCCCTTAGTAAATAGACCCCTTAGTCCTGCCATTTCCAACTAAAAAATATATCCAGGATCAGACCCTTTCTCACCCTGGAGGCAACTAAGACTCTCGTCCACTCACTGAATGTGTGGTTTAAAGGAGAGGGAGGAGTCTAGGATAACTCCAAGACAGCGCACTTTGGGACTACAGGAGATAGGTGTGCCACCAATAGATAATAAAATTGTGGGAAGTGAGGTAATGAAAGAGGGTGGGAAGATGATCAGCTCAGTCATAGACATGTTAAGTTTAAGAAAGCACTGGGATGTCCATGAAGAAATAGCAGATAGACAGTGATACGGGTAAGGAGCGAGAGGGAGAGGTCAGGGGTGGAAAGGTAGATTTGAGTATCATTAACATACAGATGATAATGGAGGTCAAAAGAGTTGATGAGTTCACCTAAAGAGGATGTATATAGGGAGAATAGGAAAGGTCCAAAAACAGAACCTTGGGGAACTCCACTGTTAGTGGAAGTGGGGGAGGAATAGGAGTCATGAGAGGAGTCAGAGAAGGAATGATCAGAAAGGTAGGAGGACAGCCAGGAGAAGGCAGTGCCACGTAGACCAAGAGAGTGTAGGATTTGCAGGAGGAGAGGGTGTTCTACAATGTCAAATGCAGCAGAGAGGTCAAGGAGAATGAGCAGAGAGTAGGGGCCCTTGGATTTGGTAATAAGGAGATCACTGCATACTTTTGTGAGGGCAGTTTCAGTGGAGTGGAGAGAACAGAAGCCAGATTGAAATGAGTCAAGGAGGGAGTGGGAGGAAAGAAAGGTGATAAGGAGGCTGTAAACAATACGCTCAAGGAGTTTGGAAGCAAAAGAGAGGAGAGAGATGGGTCGGTAGTTGGAGAGTATGTTAGGATCAAGGGTAGGTTTTTTAAGAATGGGAGAGACATGTCTGAATGGAGAAGGGAAGTGCCAGATGATAGGGAGAATGAGTAAGTGGGCAAGATGGGAACAGGCAGAAGGAGACAGGTAACAGAGGAGATGGGAAGGGATAGGGTCAAGGGGGAGGTGGAAGCAGGGGAGTACGGATGAGGGCCATGACTTTATCTCCAGAAACAGGGGAGAAGGATGTCATAGTTGGTGAGACAGATGGGGAGGGGTGGTCAAGGAAAGGAGGGGCAGGAGTGCTGAGGGTCTGATGGGACATGATGTCCTTACATATGGAGTTAATTTTAGATGTAAAGTAGGTGGCAAAGTCAAGGGCAGAGAGCGAGGAGCGGAGGCGAGGAGGGGAAGGGTAGAGAAGGGAGTTGAAAGTGGCAAAGAGACGCCAGGGGTTTGAGGACTGGGAAGAGATAAGGTTCTTGAAATATGATTGTTTGGAGAAGGACAGGGCAGCTCTGTAGGATGAGAGAATACATTTGAAATGGAGGAAGTCTGCCTTAGAGCGTGATTTCCACTGCTCACGCTCAGCAATTCGTGAACACTTTTGAAGGTATATGGTGTATTTGGAATGCCAGGGTTGTTGTGTGGATCTGTGAGGGTAAGTAGTTATTGCTGGAGCAACAGAGGCAAGAGCAGGGAGGCATTGTACAGGGAAGTGGCTTGTTTAGGACAAGAGAGAGAAAGGATAGGTGAAAGAAGAGAGTCTAGCAGGGAGGAAAAAACCAACAGTGTCAATAGCCTCACTGTTACACTTAGTAAGATAGCCTTAGGAGGTAGAGGAGAGGAAGGAGAGAGGGATAAGTTAAAAGAGAGAAGGTGATGGTCAGAATGGGGAAGTACTTCCAGGGGAATGGCGAATTGAAGTAATAAGAAATATCACAATGGTGAGTAAAGACCAGGTCAAGTGAGTGCCCACTCACATGGGAGGGTGATGATGTCCATTGGGCAGACCAAATGAAGAGGTGAGGGTAAGGAGTTTAGTGGCAGAGGATTCTGTGGAAATGTCAATAGGGATGTTAAAATCACCTAGGATAATGGAGGTACAGTAAGATCTAAGGAGAGAAAATTAGGTAGCCAGGAAACGAAGTTGTCAAGAAATTTGGAGGGAGGGCCAGAGGGATGGTAAATGACAGCCACTCTGAGGATTACTGGTTGGAAGAGGCATACAGCATGAACCTCAAATGTGGGGAATGTAAGGAATGGTTCAGAAGGTATTAGCTGGTAGGAATAACTGGCGGATAGAAGGACCCCAACACCACCACCATGGTGACCTCCAGGATGAGGGGTATGAGAGAAGGTGACGCTCCCAGAGGAGAGAGCAGCAGGAAAAGAGGTGTCAAAGGGTGAAATCCAAGTTTCAGTAATGGCTAGGAGATGTAGGGAGTTGGAAATGAAAAGGTCATGGGTGGGGACCAGTTTATTACAGACTGACCTGGCATTCCAGAAGGCACAGGATAGAGGGATAGTGTTTGTGGGGGAGATGTAAATAAGATTATCAGGGTTACTATAGCGGGAGGGGAGATTAATTTGGGGGACCGATATGAATAGAGTTTAGCGATGGTGTGGGCACCTGAGCTAGAAAGGGAACCTGTAGGAGGTGGGCAGGGAAGAAGATGTGGATGGCAGTGGTGTGAAGTGACAGGGAAAGGAGTGTGGAAGGAGGGAGTAGCAGTGGGGTAGTAAGACAGAAGGGGGATAGAACAGGATGAAAGTGGAGTAATGGGAGAGTTTAGGGAAGAGTAGGCAGACAGAGGAGGGAGGACAAGGGGAGGAGACCAGGTGCAAGCAGTGGGCAGAACAGAGGATTAGGTAGAGACTGAGTGAAGGAGGGAGTTGAAGAAAACCTTGTCATTGTGTTGATAAGTAAACTAGAGCACAGGTTCTCAAACTTGGTCCTCAGGAGCCCAAACAGTGCATGTTTTCCAGGTCTCCTCACAGAATCACAAGTGAAATAATTAGCTTCACCTGTAGATCTTTTAAACTGCATCAGTGAGTAATGAATACACCTGTGCACCTGCTGGGTGACCTGGAAAATGTGAACTGAGGACCAAGTTTGAGAACCACTGAACTAGAGGGATGAAAATGGGAAATATAAATGAAATATGACTGCAAGAGATTTGTAGAATGCAAGTGAAAGAACGGTGTTGGTAAATATGGGGAATCAGTCGGGAAACCGACGAACGAAATCCCAACCGCCGGCTTCCCGACTGTCTAATCCCGGCAAGGTACAAATGACAGGCTTCGAAATCCTGACGCCTGTCATTAGATCTATGCCGGGAGCCCGACATCGGGCTTATGAAATTAAGGTAAACCAGGCTCGGGCACGGACAGCCCTTTAGGTTAGGGGCTCCCGGGGGGACTTAGGGTTAAGCACACCCCCTGGAGGTTAGGAGCAGGCTAGGGGAAGGGGGGGTTAGGGTTAGGTACCCCCGGGGGAAGGTTAGGGTTAGGCACCTCCCCGGGAGACTTAGGGTTAGGCTGTGGGGAAGGTGGGGTTAGGTTTATACACTTAGAGGGGGGTTAGGGTTAGGCATTTGGGGTAAGGTTAGGGTTAGGCATCCCTAAAGGAGGGTTAGGGGGTAAAAAGGTTAGTTTATACTTACCTTTAGTAGCTTCGGACACTTCACCCCTGCCGGGCTTCCGCTGATCCATAAATATGTATGCACATTAACACAAGTACGTTATTAAGTATATTAAAAGTGGGGATCTAATGTGTGCAGAATTTGAATAATAATAATGTAGACTGTAAGCAGATAAAGGATGTGAGGCTAGGAAAGACAGCTAAGATAAAAGACAGTATTTCCAAGTAGAAAGAGGCAAACTTATATGGGCACAAGTACGGTATGCATTGAGATGTAAGTGAAAATCAGATGGCCAGCATTATTAATAGCAATAGAAGCTTTGAGTTCTTGCCATGACCGCGCAGGGGCTCATTGTAGTAACAGTCCTGGATATGTAGACAGCAGTTGTTTGTTGTGGTGAGTTTATAAATAAACAGTTTTTTGTTGCAGACTTGTCGTAATATTGAGTGGTTTGTTGATAGATTGAATTTATAGTATCCTTCCTCTCTTTTTCTTTGGTTTAACGCAGGTATAACGCTACAGATGAGCACTTAAAAAAACTGCACTTTGAAAAAAAGCTCTAGCCAAGATAGATACACAGAGATGCAGTTCATTAAACTAATTAATAAAACCCCCCCATTGGCCATCCAACAGAAAGCTAGCAATAAAATGGCTTAAGTAAACAGAAAACACATACCTAACATCTAGGGCTAGAAATAAATCATGCCTTCACTACAGTCAATAGACTGGATAGAATCCTTATAACAAATTAACTATTATTACAAATCATAAGGCATTAGAAACAATAGCATATGAATTCAGTAAAGAATTAGCTGGTTACCTATTAGAATAATTAATAAACCAGAAACAGAGATGGGTTTAAGGAGAAAATGTGGGGACACTGTGCTGAACCCCTTGGACACACCCCTAATGACTAATTATGCATTTGGAAGTTTCTAATTAGCTTAATTAGTCCAATAATTACATGTCATTTTTGGGGGTAAAAAAAATTGAATCAAATTAACCGAAAATCAACTTTTTCGTTAGTTTAGGCACCCCAAGTTTAACTGCAATAATTTTTTAGCTGATAAATAATTGTTTTGATCATTTTTTTTTTAAATTTCAAGGTGCCGTCAAAGTACCCCAAGATCACCCTTTTTCCTACTTTTTTTGCATTTTTCGTTTAATTAGTTTGAGATTAAAGGAAAAAAGTTTGTTCTTTATCATTTTCTTGCATTTAAAAACCACCCCCACAAATCAGCCATTTGACACCATTAAAAAACCTACAGTACCTGACTAATGTCCACAAACAGCCTTCTATACGGTCCTACTAATGAAATTATCCATTTTGGGGGGTCCAGGATGGTCTCCCCACATTTTCATTAATTTCTCGCAAATCTCATTTGGCAGTCAATTCGCACCCCTCCGATGCGAGTAGTGCGAATAGGCATTTGTAATTGGATTGGAGAATTTTTGGGAGCGTGCTTCGCTGCGAAATGTGCGAGTTTTAAGAAACAAACTCGCTACTTGCCATTCGCACCTAATTGGATTGAGCCCTAGGGATCTCCTCCCTGTTATGTCATCTGCAGCGCATCCATCCAAAAAGTTTTTTCAGAGACTTTGGCTAAAAATGTACCAACAAGCAGTTCAGCGTCAGCTAGCTCCTTTCTTGCTGCTAGATCCAAGCACCTGCCATCTTCACCACCAACACCTTCATCAACAATAGCAATAGTGATTGGTTTGTTTGGGCCCCCACAAGACAAGCTACCAATTGGCAGCTGACATTGCTGGCAATGATCTCTACTTGCACAAACTGGCTTTACAGAGGCAAGATGTTGTCACCATCATCATCCAATGCCTCACCCTCAACAGTGTGTACATAATCTTCACACAATATTAATTCGTCCCCGATGGAATCCACCATTACAGGTGCCTCTGTAATTTTTGGATGTAATTGGCATAGAATTTGTAGTTAATTTTGAAGGATATCATCTATTCCACACTTTGAGGAAGTAGCCTCCTACGCCGATAGCTGACAAGGTACATGGCTGTGCTGAAAACTCTCTCTGAGTACAACAGGAGGGTGGGCAGTTCAAGTAAAGCAAAGCCAGTTTGTGCAAGGGCCTTCAAATTATCTTTTTATCTAACATGCCTATTTGCCATTGGACGCTATCATTAAAAAATGTAAAATAGTCCTCAACCATTCTTTGAATGGTGACCGTATCAGATTGAGTCACGGTAGAGTTGTGTTGACTCATCTGCATCACCAATGGGTCTTTTGGTAAAGTTAAATTTTATTCTCGGCAGATGCACTTGCTGGAGAAACTGAAGAAGAAGCCATCACTGCATCACGTGCCACTTGAGCTGGCAATATGCCTACCAACAGCTTTTTGCATCTCTTCAAATTTGTGTCTGTTGGGAAGTAAGACTTAAACCTTAAGTCTTTGCTTTGTTCAGCTTGTCCACATATCTGTGGTTAAGTGGACAGTGGCATTTTGGAGGCCACTAATTAAATTTCTTTTAATGTCCCTGTACAGGTTGGGAAATGCTTTTCTAGTGAAGTGGAATCTTTGCAAAGGATTGTTTAACAGTCAATTGTTTTTTGAAAATACTACTAGTAGTCTTCCTGGTCCCCTTCTGGGATGAAAATCCACTCCCAGCAGCAGTAACAGCAGGCATAGCGCTCAAGGATTCTCAAGAAAGACACAACGTAAGACTTAAACCTTTAATCCTAAATCTTGCATTTGCTCCATTCGGCTTGTCCACATATCTGTGGTTAAATGGACAGTGGGTGCAATGGTATTTTGGAGGCCACTACTTAAGTTTTTTTTTAATGTCCCTGTACAGGTTGGGAAATGCTTTTCTAGTGAAGTGGAATCTTTGCAAAAGATTGTTTAACAGTCAATTGTTTTTGAAAGCACTATTAGTAGTCTTCCTGGTCCCCTTCTGGGATGAAAATCCACTCCCAACAGCAGCAGACACAGCACTCAAGGATTCTTCTAGGGCAAATGAGAAAAATATTTTCTTGTAAAACCCTCCCCTCCTCCCTCATAAATTTGCTTTGGAATCAAAAAATTTAATTAAATTTACTACCAATCAACCCTTCCTCTCCCTGACATACATACTCCAACTCCCTCAGGCCTATTGAATAATATAAATATTTGTTTCCTGATGTGTCATGTTGGAAGATGAACTGCCACATGTTTGTGCTGCCCACTGCTGCCGCTTAGCTTAGTTAGCCACCTAGCTTGGTGCAAATTTTGGGCCTAAACCGGATGAAAACAATATTATGAGATATGAGGTGCTCAAAATTGACTGGAAACGAGTGGACATTAATGTTATTAAGGTTAATAAAACTGTAGGAACAAAAAAAAAATAATTATGTGATTTTAGCAAATTTTATCAATTTTGAAAAGAAATACAGATGCAAAACTAAAACACGCAAGGGGCGGTTTTGGCAAAACCAAGTCCAGATCCAAAACACAAGGAGATATAGATACAAAACCAAAACACGGGGGTCGGCGCACATCTCTAATATATATGTACATACATTACTTTGCTTATGGGATACCTAAACAATTAAATTTTCTATAAAACGGACCCCAAATTATTTCCTCACGAAGTAACATGACTAATACATTACCTTGTGAATTTGGAATAATTGTGAAGCATTTTCTCATTCTTACTCCTCCTCTGGTAGTTTTCCATCCTTTGATTATACCATAGAGGTATTTCATATCCCATACCCTTCTTTTTAAGATTTTAATTACAAATTTATTGACTCCACTCATATTAGCAATGACTATATTTTCCTTAATTGTACAGCCTAAGGACAGTGCCGTCACTAGCGCTCTTGGTGCAGGCCACACCCCTTCGTGTGACATCATGCGGAGGGGCGGGGCCACAATCTCTGGGATTATAGCAATGCCTGTAGCATACTGAGGGGCTGTAAGGGCAGTGGTGTGAACGTCTGAAGTGACCTAAAGACGCTCCAGGCGGCACTGCTGCAGAGATGCACCCTGCTAGCCAGATGCAGGTAGCTATGGGTCAGCAATGGTACAGTCTCACAAAGCGATGCGCTCTGTGCGGCCGCACCGCTATCACACCCCTAGTTATGGCCCTGCCTAAGGATCCCGATGAGGTTAAATAGGAACAGGACATTTGGGAATAATATAGATCATCGGTGTAACAGGGCTGCAATGTGCTCTGTGCCAGCCTCGCCCCCTGAGCATATGATATTATGATGTCGCACAGAGGGGGAGGGGCCAGGTGTGAATGAAGGTGCTGGGGAGGTGTCCAGATGGAAGGATGTGTCTGAAGGTGCTGGGGAGGTGGCCAGATGGTAGATTGTGACTGAAGGTGCTGGGGAGGTGTCCAGATGGTAGATTGTGACTGAAGGTGCTGGGGAGGTGGCCAGATGGTAGATTGTGACTGAAGGTGCTGGGGAGGTGGCCAGATGGTAGATTGTGACTGAAGGTGCTGGGAGGTGGCCAGATGGTAGACTGTGACTGAAGGTGCTGGGGAGGTGGCCAGATGGTAGATTGTGACTGAAGGTGCTGGGGAGGTGGCCAGATGGTAGATTGTGACTGAAGGTGCTGGGGAGGTGGCCAGATGGTAGATTGTGACTGAAGGTGCTGGGGAGGTGGCCAGATGGAAGGAGAGTTGGTCATGGAGGAGATAGGGGTGTGCAGAGATGCCAAGGATAAAGAAAATTGACAGTCCCGAACAGCCCCCCTGCCCTGCGGTGCTCTGTACCGTGGCATGTCGTACCACCCTAGTTACGGGCCTGTCTGGTGACATAGCAGCAACTAACCTGACTGTAGGAACCATTCCCGCCAGGCACCCTGCTAGCCAGAAGGAAATGCCATGGGGCGGCAATGGTGCTGTCTCCAGATCTCTGCACTCTGCTTGCACACCCCCAGATACAGCCCTGATATAGATTTAGGGGAATAGGAATCATTGATATTAACAGTACAAAAAGCTCAATATGTGCATACATAAAGGAAAATCCCTTAAATACATTCTATAAATGGTACTTGGTGTCCTCTCATTTAGTGTATACAGAACCTGTGTTTTATGGGTTGAGAACAGGGGGGCACTATGCTTCACATATCAGGGAACTGGTCGAAACTGCCACCTATGTGGGCCAATTAGAATAACTAATCTATAAATTTGCCAGACCTCCTTTCTATTAATTTTAAAACAGTCTGTTCCTAGAAATTCCAAACATAGGGACTGATTCAGCTGATCACAGATTCCAGATGTTCGGGAATCTGCGCAGGCGCAAGACCCATTCTGCGCATGTGCAGAATGGGTCTGCGAGGCCGCGCGGAAACTGGCAGCAGACTGTCAGTGATTGACAGTCTGCTGCCGTTTGGGGGCGGGGAGGGGGCGACGACAGCCTCCGTTACACGAAACGGAGGCATGTCACCGCCGTTGGGGGGGAGGGAAGAGGCCAGGATCTCCGTCGAGTGACGGAGATTTTCTGGCCTCTTCCTGTAAACTGCGGCAGCCGGCTGCGTGACCCTATGAGTCACCGCAGCTGGCTGATGGTAGACAGACTAACCAATGCTACATTGAACAACGCAGCTTGGTTAAGTAATGCACATAATACAAGATGTGTGGGAGGGGCACAAGGAGTACTTGGACAATTCTGGATAACTGATGGGTGGTGGTGCACCCATAGACTTTGTGTAGTACACATAAAGAAAATACCTTTGCTCTAGGCAAAGGCAGGGGGAAAGACAAATAAATGTCTATACCAGGGCACTCTTGAACAGCAATACAGTAAGAAAATGAAGAAAAATTGATAAAACTTAACCTTTAATAATGAACCTTAAAAAGGAAAAGGGAAAAAGGGGGGAATCAAAAAATCTCTGGGTGAAAATAATGAATAAATAATTAACTAATCATGGTCGTCATAGAGATGTGCATGATAAACTAGCGACATATAACTATAGTATGAGCATAATATATTAATCAAGCCACTTGGGGTAATTACATTAAAAAAAATGAGAGCTAGCACAAACAGGATTATAGGATAAATATTGTATAGACTCTGTTGCAAAACAGTATCCTAGAGTGCCCTTTGCTATGAATATCCACAGTTAATACAATATAAGTTAATAAGGTCAGTTTAGTCACTAGAGTAAGGAGTTTTCTGGCACATAGCACATGTCTATGTACAAACACAGGTATATAACAAAATTGGATACAGATTGACTCTGTACTCAGTAGAAAAAAATTAACAAATACAAATATGAATTACGTACACATATAACAATTATTAATAGAAATCATCCATTCAGGATGATGATAATCCAAAAAAGGTTAATACCTCACGTGAACAGAGTTATGTAAACAAAATGTATTTAGTAAATTCTGGCGACAAGAAAGACTTATTTATGACACATATAATGACTCTGTCGCACAACAAATTTCAATATGTATCATAAGGCGAAAATGTTACTGATGCGACCCTCTATAGATAAGTTATATTCACTAATTAAATTAAATTGAGAATGGTGTCACACAATAAAACAATGTGCAATGCATTGAATATAGAAAACATCCACAGAGTATGATGCGATATTGGAAAAATAGTAAAATCTAAATCCAATCGCTGCTTCACAAAAATAGAAAATAAATGAATTAATGATCCTATAAGTATATACTGATAGCCTAAACCAGACAGAAGAAAGTAAGACTTGGGATATAATTGCGCACACACACTTCTGCTGTCGCCTGTCTAATCAAACAGGGGATGAGAGAGTGTGTGATACGTTGCTCCCAGGTGAAAAGAAAGGCAACGCTTCTGCTTTCTGGGATTCTAGGTGTATCTCTCCTCTGATACAGATAGCATTGCAGAGGAAGTAACAGATAGGGGACCCAGATGAGAGAGCTTGTTGGAGGGATAGAAAAGATTTCAGATGTGTGTGCTATAGTGAATCCAATCTGCCCCTGAGATGTGGGTAAGTAGCGTAGGCTGGTACAAATAAAATAATGCCTCAAGAAGCAGAGATATGTCTCATGCAAAAAGTGCTAGGTCAGTGATATAGCACAAAATAGAAAGGGCACACACATATAAATAAAAATAAATATAATTATAAGCATAGAGTGTGTAGTGGCAAATGTGTACTGTAAAAGAAGGGGGGAAGTGCGGTGGAGAGACAGTGAAGTAATTGAGGTCTGGATAGCAGTGTGCAACACATGTGTGTGGAGGGCAGCATGCAGGAAGGACGCGCGTTTCGCCGGAGGGCTTGGTCACCTGATCGCTCCCACTGTACTCTGTTCCGGCACACCTGTGCACCAGCGGCTACACATTTCTCCATTCAGGACTCTCATTCCATCTCCCACATGTGGTCTCCATACTTCTGTTCTTTCCCAGATCTCCCTCTTTTTCCCACTTATTGTCCACCCCCCAGCTATTCTTATTTGTTCTTCTGTAAACCCCCCCTCACCCCCACTGCCGTCCCACTTCTCCCATTAGCCTGATTTAACCCTGATTCTATCCTGTGTTTTTCTAAATAAAGTGACAGAGCTGCTTAGTCTTAGGCAAATCACAGCAGCTTCAGGGCAGCAGCCAATCATCAGATCCTACAGATGAGCATCAGCCAATAAGATCAAGTTCAAAATGCTGACTCAATCTCATTGGTCTCTGTGTATCTGCCGGCTTCTAATGATTGGTCCTGCCTCTGTGACAGTCCAACTGCAGGTGCTGCCTTTAGGTTAAATAGCTGCAGTTGGCTTTTGTGCAGGTGCATGTGTGGCTGAGGCCCCCCCTGTATGCTGTTGCTGATAAGTAGTCCTGGTTGCCTGTCCCACCCACCCGCCTCATTACTCTTCCAGCCTTCTGCCTGCCCCGCTACATGTCAACCCGCCCCCATTACTCTTCTGACCAACTATGAATCCTCATTGGCCTTCCCCCACTCCACGTCAGACCTCTCCCCACTACTAGTCCACCCCACCATTACTCCTAGTCCGGCCGCCCTCCCTCATCCGGCCTTTGCAGTGAAGGGATTCCTGCTGAGCACATTAAAGCATGAGACTGCACAGTACAGTGTGCTTCATGTGCAGGTAGGGAGATAGAGAGCTTATAAATATGCTCTCTTGCAGGGAGGCCACTGGAGAGAGGGGGCCTGACCCCCTTAAACCGACTATGCTCTAAGGTGGCAGTGCTAACCACTGTGCCACCACCTTGCCTTATCGTAAAATTAAATTAGTATTTTTTTTTTAGAAATCATTTTCCCAGCTGCTTTTTTTTGTTTGAAACGTAATTAAACTAATTTTGAGTTGTTTATTTATATGTTTTATTCCCCACTTTGCACAAGCACACTTGGCAGATCTTAATGAACATTAAACTCCTTTCCAATCCTTGGCACAATGGAAGTAACATGAGTATCAGACCAGCAAACCCTTTGGTAACACACAAGTGTTTGAAGTGCATTAGTGCTTCCAATATAATTGTATAAATAGTTGCTCTTAAAACACTACTTCATTCACTTGAGTGAGGTTTTGAAATGAAACAAAACACGTACTGTTTCAGGCCATGATCTTAACCCAGTAATATCAAAAGGATGGAAGGTTGCTCCATATTGTATTGTGCAAATTAATTTTGAACTCACCGGTACATGAAAGTGTAGAAGCCATATGTACTACAACATGCCCATTAACTTTTCCGATATGCTTATTTGGATAAAGCCATGTCATAATCAGTCTGTGATGCCGATTGTAGCTGTGAGTGCAGAGTGACAGGCTCATCTAAATATTGCCCCTGCATACACGGACTAGCATCAGATCTCAGTAATATCCTGATAAGACAGTCTGATTCTGTATACAAACCAAGTGCAGAATCTATCAGTTGTGAAGGAATTCAGTGTTCAAATATAGAAATAATTCACCCCCATTCATTTAAAGCTAATTTTACAAATTTTGAATGGAAATCACTTAAACAGTTAATGAATGGACATGTGTTGAATTTCTAGGACTTGGATACAGGTAATAAGCTAGATCCTGTCTCTGAACACTTGGCAGATACAGATAATGTGCTAGTTCCAGGTACTGTGCTAGTTCCTAACTCTGGGCACTTGGTGGATACAGGTAATGTGCTGGTTGCTTGATAGATACAGGTAATGTGCTGGTTCCTGGTTCTGGGCACTAGATGGATATACGCAATGTGCTAGTTCCTGACTACAGGTACATGGTGGATACAGGTAATGTGCTAGTTCCTAGCTTTGGGCACTTGGTAGATACAGGTACAGTGCTTGTTGCTGGCATCAGACAGGTGATATATACAGGTACTGTGCTAGTTCCTAGCTCTGGGCACTTGGTGGATGCAGGTACAGTGCCATACATGCCTACTCTCCTGGGATGGTCGGGAGTCGCCCGAATATCGTGTTGCGCTCCGGCCCTCTGGAAAAGTAGGCAAATCTCCCAGCTGCCGTCACCCCCCTGCAACATCCCCACTTCACCCGGATCCCCTCCGCAGCGGGGTTGGCTGGTGACGTGATTTCCCACTGCTTCACAATGCCATTAAGCTCGGCATTGTCAAGAGGGGGTGGGGCCACAATGACGTGATCATGGGATCATGCTCCGCCCCCAATACGTTATCATAGCCCGGCCATGTCCCCCACTGTATACAGTATTCAGTAGTAATCCCCTCTATGCATTGCCCCCAGTAGTGGTCCACCCCATACAGTGCCCCCAATAGTGGCCACCCTCCCCATACAGTGCCCCCCGTAGCACCCCCCCTATACAGTGCCCCTAGTAGTGCCTCCCCCTATGCAATGCCCCCAGTAGCGGCCACCATTCCCATACAGTGCCCCCAGTAGCGGCCCCCCTATATAGTGCCCCCAGTAGCGCCCCCCTTGTGCTCTCCCTTACACACACACACACACACACACACATAAAAAGTAACTTACCTGATCCCCACCGCTGTCCACTCCTCCAGGCCCACTCTCGCTCTGCACTATGGGATCACATCACCCACTGCAGAGGGAGCCAGAAGGTGGAGCTCATGAGTGTGCTCCAGCCGGCTGCGTCCGTGGATGACGCAGCAGCCAATGAGAGTCTGTCTGACTCTCATTGGCTGCTATAACAAACACATAGCCACCGCTGGCAGCTGTGTGTTTGTAAACTGTTTAGGGCAGGCTGCTACTCACTCCGTTCTGCCCTACACTTGGGGCCCAGGGGACACTAGGGGGTGCAGTGGTGGCTATGGGCCTCCGCACCACAGCGGGCCCTGGTGCAATGCATGCACTGATTGCACCACCGCTAGTTCCCCCGAGCAGGTACCCGCCCCTGCCTCCTCCCCATGCAGGACTATCAGCGGTGGCAGCTATGCAATGCGGGATATGGTTGCTATCGGCCATTGGCCCTTGGAATCTTGGGGCCCTTGGGCAACTGCCCATTTAGCCTACAGGTAGAGACGGCCCTGCTAGTTCCTGGCAGTGGGCATTTGGTGGAAACAGGTACTGCACTAGCTCCTGGCTCAAGGCATTTGGTGGACTGGATACAGATAAAATGCTAGTTCCTGGTTCTGGGCACTTTGTGTACGTAGGTACAGTGCTAGTTTGGCTCTGAGCAGTTGATAACCATAGGCATAGTGCCAGTTCCCAGCAGCTGGAAAATCCAGGAAGTGTGATTTTTTTCTGGCTCTAGGTTGTTGATCATTGCAAGCACAATATTAGTTCACATAACTTGGCAGTCAGTAACTACAGGCACATATAATTAGTTTATGACTAGAAAGTAGAAACATATTGATATACTCATTCCTGAATACTGTATCATGCCTAATAGAAGATACAGTACAAATGAGCCTTGGTTCTCCTCACATGTCCATTCTCACTTCCATGAAACACTGACTGGCTGAAGCTATCACTAGAAGACTCATGAATGAGAAGAATTTTGCAGGACACACACACATACAGTACAAGCATGCACACACACCCACAAACACAAATGTAGTTGAAGTGAATATTTGGAAGTGTTGGTATGCAAAGCCATTGTTTGGGAGCCAGGTGCCACATATGCCTTATGGAGCCTAATGTGACATTAATTTTAGGTTCTTTATAATCTATAATATAATGGGCATAAATGTTTGACCAGCATTTGGCAGTACAGCTGAAGGGAGTCCCCTTCCCCTTTCTTAGCACTGGATACTAGGGAAAAGATTGAGTGAGGCCCTGCCTCCCCGCTTACATGCAATTGCGGGCTGAACACGCTTCTGCAAGTTTGTAGCTAGTAGACACAGAGGCCGGCATAAAATACCCCTGTGATGGGCATTGGAGCCAACTTTTTGAAATGGTTGGGTGTGTCCCTCCATAAATATAACTGAAAAACGCCATGCATAGGCATGGATAGTAGCAGCACAAACATTGGGAATGCTCAAGCACCCACAGAGATGGCTCCTACGGTGATGGAGAAATAAGCCGCTCAAGTCCACTGGGAGTTTGCCCGCATTAGTGCTCTCCAGTTTCACCTTGCGTCTGTACTCTTTTGGTGGGATGGGAGCTCATATCGGATTTCACTCTGCATTGTCTACACCGCCTCTCTATTGTACACCACCCCTCTATTGTACATCACTCTTGCACGAGTATAGGACATAGCAGATCAACAGCATCCAGATATTTTGGAAAATATTCTAGAAGCGAAGGGAAACAAGAGAGAGATATGAGAGGAGGAAGGGGATACAGGAGAGAGAACTATGGGAGGAGTAGGGGGAGACATGAGATAGATGAAAGGAGGAAGAGGTGGAGATTTGAGGAATAGTGGTAGACCGGAGAAAGTTGGGAGTAATGGGATGATGGGAGAGAGATGGGAGGAATAGAGGGAGATGGGAGAGAGTTGGGAGAAATAGGAAAAAACGGTAGAGAGTTGGAAGTAATAGGGTGAGATGGGAAAGAGAGAGGAGAGGAGGAAGGGATGGGGATTGGAATAATAGCGGTAGACGGGAGAGAGTTCGGAGTTATAGGGGAGACAGAAGAGAGAGATGGGATGAATAAGGGCAGCGGAGAGAAAGTTGGGAGTAATAGGGGACAGATAGGAGGAATAACGGGAAATGGGAGAGAGAGAGATGGGAAGGTTGGGTGAGACAGATGGAAAAATGCCTCTGCCATGATGGCCACAATACCACAATATATAGTGACTCTGCGAATGATGGGTCCAAAATACTAGTGCTGTATAGTATAGTATAAAACATGTTTAATGATGCAAGACTATGCTTCTTCACTTCTTCCTTATATCTTCCATTTGTCCATTCTCATTCCCCTTATCTCCCACCTTGCTGTCCTCTCTCAGGCATAAGGGGGATTATAGGACGTTTTGTACGGGCACAATTCTTTTAAGCAATGAACACTCAATTTACTTGCAACTCTGCGTCAACCCCTAAGTGCTGTTATTGCTTGTACAGCAAAATCAAACACATACATCAGAGTCCGCAGAATTTACTAAAGGAAAAAAAATACAATACATTTTCATTATTCTATAAAATGATTTGATATTTTCGTACCAATAATGTAGATTGCCGAGGTTTCTTGTCCAAAGACAGGAAGCCAAACTGGTATAAGCTAGAGGTTACTGTGTGCTCATGAAGCAGCTAACCTGTTATCTAGCATACAGGAGATGCATGGATATATCTACAATGAGTGCAGGGACTGGGGGAGCTCACACTGCTCACCCTGCACATATGCACAACTGTCTTTCGGCACCACATAAATGGTGCAGGCGCCATTTTTCCGGAGATCAGTGTATGCAGGGGTGTATTAAGAGAGGAGGGGGCCCGTTTCCCAGGCGTTTTGTGCAGTGCTGCTACAGCCAATGCGGGACTTCGGAAAGGTAAGTTTTAAAAACTATGGATGCAGGGTGTGTGGTGGTGGTGTGGACCCATAGTAGACTATGGTCGGTGAGAAGAGTGGTGGGACATGCACAGAGACTGTTCGCAGATCTCCTCCTTTAAATAAATTTAGGGTCCTCATATGTAATGATTTTACCGACACACTCATGTCCCCTCGGAAAATCTTGGAATTATGTTTTCGGCACAAATTGAGATTCTTATTACCAAGAAGATCCTGTTTTGGCACCTAAAAGAGAGAAGGGGGTGGCTTTGGTAGAAAAAACTGCATGTTGCATGTTTATTTTAAATATATGGAATTATTAATTATGTTTTCATTTTCAGTCTCAAGATATATTTTACCCTAAGCTATGTATCATGGTATCATAAATGGTAATATTGGAGGATCAATGTCAACGTAGATCTTATGTATTGTCAAAGTTATTATCTCCTTATACAGGTACCTTACTTGGAATGGCTGCCAGTGGGGTGACTCATGCGACTTCTGCGAACTGTAATCAAATTATTACAGTTTGTGCCTACTGGACCTGGACTGTTGTATTAAACATAGGATGATTTGATGAATCACACTTACGGCATGCTATTTATTTACATCATAATAATCCATATGGACATTTCTCTGTCTATAATTTCAGAGGCATTAACCCATATGACAAAAATAAACCAGCTGCTGTAATTATGAAACTTAGACTCAATAAATCCAGCAACACATTAAGAAACTACTACCGGAAGATGAGTCTAATGCTGGGTACACATTAAAGACCCGGCAATCTCGCCGATGGTTGGGGCGATTACTCTTCGCCACGGACCATGCATGATTGCCAGTATACACTTCATTAATATGCACATCATGCGGGATTGTGTGATTGGCCATGTACAACTTCACTGACGACATGCAGGAGTGCACAATAGTGCGTACAGACTAGGTGATGTGGACAATTTGTTGTTCCAATTCATCTAAAATTGACAAATCGTCCACTTTATCGTCTAGTGTGTGCCCAGCTTGAGATAAGGAAAAAATTGTATCAGAATAAGAGTAAGTTTAAAGATCAATCATATTTGTAGTATATCACCACATTGATAATATATTTTTAAATTAATTACCTTGTGTGGACAATTAGTCACTGCTCTGGAGTGCTGACTTTATTGCATGTCATTTAGCTTTTCAAGTCAACACTTTACCAGAGCCTGATTTCGAGTTGCACATAATGCATTCGCAGTTATGGCTGCTTTCTGCAAATAGAAGTTCCATGCAAACATCCACCAGGTGTATGTGGCTGATCCTAGCGATGGTGCATACACATACCCCATTCTTGGTGCAGAAGATCTGACTGAAACTGGCATGAAGTCTGCATACACTCAACTCAAAATAGATTTGTACTAGGGATGGGCGGGTTCGGATTTCTGAAATCTGAACCCGCCCAAGCCCCCCTGATCCGAGGCGGGACTGAGTCAGGCTCGGGTTTTCCTGCCTGACTCGGACCTGAAGTCGAGGCAAAACGTCATCATCCCGCTGTTGGATCTCGCGGGTTTTGGACTCCATAAAAGGTCCCCGCATCAGCGCCATTTCTCACTCCGGCTGTGGACAGTGAAGAGGGAGGGTGGGAGTTGTGCTGCTGTTGTCCATAGGGGCTGTGTCCACTCCACAGTCCATAGGGGCTGGCTGGGCTGTGTTGTGTTGCTGTCATAGGGGCTGGCTGGGCTTTGTTGTGCAGTGTCCCATAAAGGCTGTAGTCCTAAAGGGGTGCTGTAGTGTTGTCCAGGGGGTGCTCTGTCCATCAGGGGTGCTCTCCCCAAGTGCAAAAAAAACAATTATTTTTTTTCTGTTTGTGTGCACTGTAGCTGCACATGCATCAACAAAGTAGCAGCGCCAAGCGTGCGCCTGTGTCATAAATCAAGGGTCGGCTGGCTCATCTGTTGAAGGGTGGTGTAACCCCCAAAGTGCCGGAAAAAATAAAAAATATTTTTTTTTCTGTGTTTGTGACTTGTGTGCAGTGTCCCATAAAGGCTGTAGTCCTAAAGAGGTGCTGTAGTGTTGTCCAGGAGGTGTTCTGTCCATCAGGGGTGCTCCCCCCAAGTGCAAAAAAACAATTACTTTTTTTATGTTTGTGTGCGCTGTAGCCGCACGTGCATCAACAAAGTAGCAGCGCCAAGCGTGTGCCTGTGTCATAAGTCAAGGGCGGTTTGGACATCTGGTCCGGACTGAAGGACCTGCCAACAATTTCTGACATGTCTACTGTCACTGCATATGATACTGTCACCATTGACAGAATGGTGGAGGATCACATCGGTGACAGCATCCAAGTAGGTATGTCAGACAGTCTGTACCTGTACTGGCAGGAAAAAGAGGAAATTTGGAGGCCCCTGTACAAACTGGCTCTATTTTACCTAAGTTGTCCCCCATCCAGTGTGTACTCCGAAAGAGTTTTTAGTGCAGCCGGGAACCTTGTCAGCAAAAGGCGTAGGAGGTTGCTTCCACAAAATGTGGAGAAGATGATGTTCATCAAAATGAATTATCAATTCTTCCAGGAAGACCAGCCTCCAGAAAGTACAGAGGGACCTGTGGTGGTGGATTCCATCGGGGATGAATTCTCTGTGAGGATGAGGACAACACTGAAGAGAGTGAGGAATTGGTGGATGAGGAGGATGAGGACGATATCGTTCCTCCGTAGAGCCAATTTGTGCAGGGATAGATTAATTGCCAGCTTGTTTTGTGGGGGCCCAAAAGAATCAATCATTTCAGCCACAGTCGTGTGGCAGATCCGGGCGCTGAAATGATTGGTTTGTTAAAGTGTGCATGTCCTGTTTATTCAACATAAGGGTGCGTGGGAGGGCCCAAGGACAATTGTATCTTGCATCTTTTTTTTTTTATTTGCAGTATATACTTTTTGGGACCTAGTTTTTCAAACTGCCATCCTGTCTGCCACTCCTAGATGGGCTACGTGTTTGTGCCGCCCACTTGTGTCGCTTAGCATAGTCATCCAGCTACCTCGGTGCAACCTTTTGGCCTAAAAACAAAAGTGTGAGGTGTGAGGTGTTCAGAATAGACTGGAAATGAGTGGAAATTAATGTTTTAGAGATTAATAATAGCGTAGGAACAACCCCCCCCCCCCCAATTCTGTGATTTTTGCTGTTTTTATGCTTTTTCCCACAAAATACAGATTCAGAACACAAAAACACAGAACCGAAAACACGGAAGGGTGGTTTTGGCAAAACCATTCCAGATCCAAAACACGAAGAAAGATCCAGATCCAAAACCAAAACACGAAAAGTGGCCGGTGCACACCCCTAATTTGCACGCACAAAACACGCCCAAAGGATACTTCTCCTACGTGCGACTGCCCAGTTGCCACCCAGTAATGCCTATTCAGCCTTCAATGAGAACCGACTACAATTGTACGACTCAGATGAGCTCATAGATGCTCTAAGCTGCTTATGGGGGCCGCAGCACATGAGAATGAGAATAGGCTGTATTCAGAATTGCATGTAAGACTCAAGTCCTGGGTTTCTGAGCTGGAAATATGATCTGTAGACAGACTGTTCCACTCTTGTTAGCGCTCATCAGTATAGGACACAGGCTGCTCTGTAAATGACATCTCCAGGCATCTGCACACTACAAATGGAGCTGTTGCTACTTGGTATACATTTTGTCCATACTGATTTGCTTTAAACTCTCCATAGCTTTTACAATTTTCCAGTGCAGAACAATAATGAAATCAATGTTATTTGCTTTGCCTGACCTTGTCTTTGTATTTTATTTATTCTCCTGTGCTAGTGTAACTGTTGCTGGACTTTGAATTTGTGTCCTGTTATCCTAGGTATGGTACCCTGTATTCTTTGTACCAATAAGTACAATGCCCTAAAAGGGAAAAGAGGACATGCTACAGTAGTCTTGTCACTGGGGTTAATCTCTTGTGAGTGGTTTTAGATATTACAGTATTTACAAAACAGACAATTTAGCATTGTTTAGTATTCAATATACAGTAGTATATAATATAGTAATATATTAAAATAATTTTAATTACAGCTAGTATGATATTTATTTGCCTGAGAAAAAGGTATTTACAGGGGGGGAATTCAATTAGTCACAGAGTTTATCTCGCAGCTAATGGATTGCACATCCCGATACAATTAGCTGCGGTACCCATTCACTCATTCAACCTATTTAAATAGAGAAAAATAGTCACTTAGCTGTTTGGAATCATCATGTGCACTACAATGTACATGGACTAGAGAGCTAAGAAAGAAAATCATAGACAAGTATGTTAAAGGTAAAGGATTTAAGACCATCTCTAAGTAGCTTGATGTCCCCGTGACTACAGTTCCAAATATTATTAAGAAATTTAAAGTTAGTGGGACTGTACTCATCCTCCCTGGACAGAGCCGCAAGAGGAAAATTGACCCAAGATTAAATAAGAGAATAGTGAAAGTGGTTGAAAAAGATCCAAGGAAAACTACCAAATATATACGAGCAAGCTGAACTCCAAGGTCATGTACATCAGCACCTGATCACACCATCACTGCTTTTTGAACTACTTTGAAGAAAATCCAGGAGGACGCCAGTTTGAAAAACAACATAACAAAGCCAGACTGGACAGATGAGTCAAAACTGGAGCTTTCTTGACAAGTCACATCAGCTCTATGTTCACAGATGAAAAAATTAAGCTAAAAGAACACCATACCTACTGTGAAACATAGAGGAGGCTTGGTTATGTTTTGGGGCTGCTTTACTGCGTCTGGCAAAAGGCGCCTTGAATCTGTGCAGGGCACAATGACATTTGAAGACTATGAAGGTATTCTGTAGCAAAACATACTGCCCAGTGTCAGAAAGCTCTGTCTCTGTCTCAGGTCGTGGGTTCTCCAACAGGATAATGACCAGCTAAAAGCACCCAAGAATGGGTAAGAACAAAACAATGGACTATTATGAAGTGGCCTTCTATGAACCCTGATCTGAATCCTATCGAACGTCTATGGAAAGAGCAGAAACATGCAGTCTGGAGAAGGCACCCATCAAACCTGAGACAATTGGGGCAGTTTGCTTAGCAAGAGTGGGACAAACTACCTGTGCAGAAGTTTCATTGAGAGCTACAAAAAGTGCTTGATTGCAGTAATTGCCTCTAAAGTTTGTGTAAAAAAATATTAGTTTAAAGGTCCCATCACTTTTGCTCTTGCCATTTTCATTTGTTTTAATATTTTAAATATTCTGTTAAATCAAAAATCAAAGGAAAAGTTTGATTTCTATTAAATATGGAATAAACAATGATGGAAGACAATGACTTAAGGCCCCCATACATCAGAGATTGATTGCAGCAATCGTGCAATTTGCAATCGATTGTGTATAAAAATCTTTCCCTTTTTCAATCGATTGCAGATTGCAGAATTGCCACAATCGATTGAAAAAGGGAAAGATTTTTATACACAATCGATTGCAAATTGCACGATTGCTGCAAACATTCTCTGATGTATGGGGGCCTTAAATCACTTTCAGGTTATTTCAGAAAAAAATATTTGTTCTTCTCTTTTCGTGAAAGTGTACCAACAAATTTGTCCACGTCTATTTAGGCAATTTTCTAGCACAATTAAAGATACATTTTTGTTCTAAAAATAAAATGTTGAGCCTATTTTGGCAATTTTTGGGCTGGTAACATTTCAACATTGTTATCAGTAATTTGTCTATTGTTTTTGCAAAACCCATAAAAATTATATATTTTTTCCCCAGTATTTAAATAATACAATTTTCCTGCTTATACTACCTGACAAAGAAAATAAAAGCTATCAAAAAACCAAAATGTCCTAAACACTATTTTTTTTAAATGTAATTGAAAGAATGTGAACAAAAAACTAATATGTTTTTGCCAACAACAAACAAAAAAATATTTGATTTCAATCCACCTTACTAAAACAGCAAAAACATAGAACAAAAAGGTCCTGATTCTGAAGCAGACACAGTGGCAATGTCGGATGCAGTGGAGTGATGTTTTGTGACTGCACATGTGCCTGAGTCGCACTATGCCTGTGTCCTGATTGTTAGACCACAGAGTCGCAGTACAGATTTAATTGCACAGTAGCATAATTGTATTGGAAATGTATGGGGCATTCCTGGGCAGTGGCTGGGAGGTAACTGGGGGTGGCTAATCAAACACACAGAGATGTTGCGTCTTATGGGAGAGTCACGGATTTGTCACTAATAATAGTTCTGTACAGATTTGCAGAACTGCTCAGATAGGAGGTCATATTCAGGTGGATAAACTGCACCTAATATGGGGCTGGGGCAAGTTTTGATGGTCTGTCCAATGGTGGCATTTAAAGAGGTGCCAATTGTTATTTTAGCATCTGAAGATGCTCAAAGTAGGACTCTCTTTCCCTGCACATTCGGATGTGCAGATGTACGCCAGGGAAGGGCTTTGCAGCAGCATTTGCATAAAGCCGCAGGCGCCACTGCAGCAAAATACACAGATGCGGATGTGGCTGTGTCCAGCTCAGAATCAGTCACAAAATCTGGACATGGTAATACATATTTTTTCATAATTTGCATGAAATATCAGAGATGAAATAATAGGGGAGCAAATCATTTGAAAAAGGTAACTCCTGTCTCTTAAATTAGTTTCCATCTCTCATATCCTGACACTTTTACTGTTTCTGCAGTGTATGGTGGTATTGTCTGATGATCACTTGATCATATTGACCATTAGACAATAACTAAGATGAGCTCCATACAGTATGTGTACCATCTTCTATATTTGCAGTATTGACTGTAAAATGTATTCAATATAATTTGGAAAGTTCTACAACTAGTGACAAAGCCACCATATAGTATATGGAGGAATGAGCCCACAACAGAGGAGCCTCTCCAGCAAGTATTTGAAACATCTGGGTATGTGAGGTCTCAAAGGAACATAGTACAAGAGACTTAAAAGGTAATAAGTATTCTTTTTAATTTTCACACAGATTTAGCTGGAAGCAGTGTTCAAACCTCCTGACAATCATCATCATCCAAATACTCTCCCGGGACTGACTGCTATGTTATCTCGTGAGGGTCTCTATCAGGACTGCAACTGTTTCTGTACATAAAGTGAGACTATTTTTGCCAAAGTTCCATTGTGGTCGTTGGAGGAGCTATCCTGCTTGCTGGCATGCTTCTCATTCAGGGGATAGAGTGTTAAAGTGATCATCTGTTTCCCAGGTGTCATCAGGTTGTGGGAATTCTAGATTGCTCATACTCTAGTATAAAGCCTGTTACTAACTGTGTCTCAGTGTCTGTGCAACGTTGCTTTCAGGTCTTTTCTTGGACTCCTGCCAGATCCCCGCTGTGCCTGTGGATTGCTGTGGACTTTGTTATATTCCAGATGAACTTCTGATGTCAGTTACCTGCTGCACTACAGGGCCTAGCATTCCTATTTCCTAAGTATTGCTTATTGCTCCATCACTGCAGGTTCGCCATTTTGCTGCATTATTTACTTTGCCTGTTGTGTTTCTGTTCCTGTGGATATTGAACTCATCCTTGTTACAGTTGTTGACTGCACCGTTACAGTGTCATCTCTGCATCACGGGGCTCAACCCCGCTCCGAACCCAAGCTACACTACAGGGCTCAACCCTGCTACAATTTTCTCTGCATCACGGGGCTCAACCCCGCTCCGAACCTTAGCTACATTACAGGGCTCAACCCTGCTACAATCTTCTCTGCATCACGGGGCTCAACCCCACTCTGAACCCTAGCCACACCACAGGGCTCAACCCTGCTACAATCTTCTCCGCATCACGGGGCTCAACCCCGCTACAATCTTCTCTGCGTCACGGGGCTCAATCCCGCTACAACCTTCTCCGCATCACGGGGCTCAACCCCGCTACAATCTTCTCTGCATCATGGGGCTCAACCCCTCTACAATCTTCTCCGCATCATGGGGATCAACAATGCTCCAAACTCTAGCCACACCACAGGGCTCAACCCTGTCCTGGAATCTCATCGTCTCTCACTGCTCTACAGGGCTCGGCCCTGTCCCGGGACTATATTATTCTGCAGGATCTGCTCTGGATTTCCATTACTACAGGGTTCTACCCTGGCAAAGGTCCTTAGTGTCATCCTGAGGTGTTGGCCTCATTCTGGACTCGGGGTTCCCTACCACGTTAGTTCTTATATGTTAAAAACTGTATATATATATTTGGGGATTCTCTCCTTTACTTATCATTGCATATGTGAACCTCTGTGCAATTTGAGACTTTATTTGAGACCTCGCTGATTATCATTCTTTTGTGAATAAATTAAATTTTACTTTTATCCTGTGCTACTGAGTTTTATGGAAAGGTCATTCATAAGCTCACCCCAGTTTATTGTGCCTAGTAGGCCTGCCTCCCTCCAGGAGTCTCAAGTGTCGGCAGCCGTGACAGTATCTCAGTGTAGATTCAGGCAGTTTCAGTTCTGCATATGTATTCAATATCAGTCCATTGGTTGCTACTTGCCTTAAGTGTAGAGATTCCAGAAGTAGTAAATGGTTGACAGGTTTATTGTTTTTTGACCGTGCGGTCCAAATCTAGCAAAGTAGTTTTGTCACTTTCATTTGTTTTATTTGTGTGAATAAGATGAGTGAAAAAAACGCTCAGTTTGGCCAAGTCCCCCGGGAAATGGCATGTCCATTTGTGGAGCATACAGAATCATGAGGTTTTTTTTCATGTTGGAGTGTGGGATGAGTGTCAGTGATTTGAGTGTGCTTTGTCTTGTCTTTATTTGCTCTGTGTTTAGTTTTCGTGTTTTGCAGAGGATATGCAGAAAGAAATAAGAGGGGGTGAGAGTGTGGAGAAAAAAAAATTGCCAGTCCGGGCAGGAAAGGGCACAGTTGGAGCACAGAGGTGCAGATGAGGAAGGGGTAGATTAGGCTAACTTGATTGTGGAAAATTCAGGAGTGAGTAGGAAGCAAGCATAAACATAGCTAACAATCTGCACATATTAATATACTAGAGATGTGCGCGGACCCTCGTGTGTTGGTTTTGGATCTGGACTTATCTTTGTGTTTTGGTTTTGCAAAATATCGATTAAAAACTGATAAACAGCTAAAATGTCAGAAACCCAAATTTGTTTTTTAAATCCAAGCGCCTGTTGGGAGTTAAACAAATTCCCTGTAGCAAATTGTTTAACCAAATTAAAATGATTTCGAGATTATCCCAAAATTCTTGCCTTAGACCCAGGACAGCCCATCATTTCCAGCAATACTGAACTCAGAGGGTGAAAATGTAGAAGCTTGGGGTACCTCACAAACAGCAAACAAAAAATAGGGAAGAAGGTTGACCCAGTGTCTCTCTGTATTCATATATTGTCTCCATGTTAATTTTTAATGCGCGATTACATTGCTCCACCAGACCATCTGTTTTAGGATGATAAACTGATGTCATTGCAGATGTAATCTTTAGATGTTTTAACACACTTTTAATTAAGCGGGATATGACATGAGTTCCTGAATTTGTAAGGACTACTTTTGGATGCCCAAATCTAGGAATTAACTCATAGCTATCTGAAGAAGTACCTAAGCAAAATACCTCCAGATAATGAGTGGCATAATCAACTACCACCACTATAAACCAGCAAGTTTTTGAAGATGGTTCAAGAGGACCCACCAAATCAACACAAAACTTTTTAAAAGGCACCTAATGGGGCAGGACAAGGTCACCTTTCAGAAGTACGCTGGCTATCTGGACAAGCTTCACAATATTTAACTATGTCAGCATACGTTCCTGGCCAAAATAACCTCCAATCAGAAGAACCTGGCCGTATTTCTCTATAGTTTTGTGTCACTCAAAATGTCCACTCCAAGAAATGGTATGGGTTAATAAAAACGATTTCTCCCAATTGTATACGTTGATCTTCTCTGTACAAAATATAATTCCATAAACCGAAACAGGGAGATCATTTTCTTTGTACTATCCAAAAAATTGACCATCACTATATTTTCAAAAGATCTACTGAGTGCTGGAGCTTCCCGTTGAGCAGCTTTAAGATCAGAGAATGGTGCAATGGGGAGAATCAATATTTCTTCATTAAAACTTTCCCCTCATCAACTTGATTACCAGGAAGATTCACATTTGCATTATGCAAATTTCACTTAACATCCATTTCATGTCCATTCAATCCTGTCTCACTGTGCAAACAATATCAGTGGATTCAGGCATCAATATCAGATTTAGGAATATCAGTGATAATATCAGTAGAGTCAGTCAGAGGCGGATTTACCGCTAGGCAAAGTAGGCGGGCGCTTAGGGCCTGGCGGGTCCCAGAGGGCCCGGCAGCAGACATAGAGGGCATTTTGCTTGCTGTCAGCACCAGTACACAGATACTCTGCCTAGTCAGTGTCTCCTCCTCCCCGGCTGTGTACACGTGACGTGCACGGAGAGGGGGAGAGAGGAGCCGGCAACACAGGAAGAAGACAGTAAGATGCTCAGCTGCTGAAGGCGAGGTGCCTGCCAGTGCCTTTAGTTTACTATCTAAAGCAAGACAGCTCACCGCGGAGTCCTGCTGTTTAACAAATTTCCGGAGGAAGAGAGGGAGCTGCCTCCAGCTAGAGCAGGGGCATGGCATGTTTCATATTAGTTTTCTATAGTGCATTCACAAACCCTACCACGCATGGTGTGAGCCAGACAGTGTCGTAGATTACATTCCCCTTCCTCTGCACAGCAGACACGTCCCTCTCCTTCCTCCACGCTGCCTTTCTGCACTGTGTGTCTGTGACTGATCTGCTCACCTCCCCTTTTCCTGTGCTGTCCCGGATTAGGGCTTTGTTGTGAAAAACTGTGAGTATGCTTTATGTACTCTACTGTATTTCTGACTGTGCACAGTTATATATAGTAAGAGAGAGGAAGTGGTTTATTGCTTTGCCATGTACAAGAGTAATGTTAGCATATAACCTGCTTCCCCACGTATATGTAGCTGTATAGCAGTGTACTGTAGCTATATCACTGCTCTGCTATAATTCTATCTCTGCAGCAGGGAAAGCTACACAAAGGCATTAATCTCTGTGAAATGTAGTGATAAGGTTCTGTTAAGCTGCTGTCTGTGTATATATGGGGGTTACTGACCTCAGACCTGCCCCCTCATCTCCTCTCCATCACACCCCTTCTCATTTACATCCTCTTCACTTCCCCTGCTTTTATTAATTGATGACTACCTCCATTATACTAACAAAAGGGATTTACATTTTAGTGTGGAGCCTAGACAGGGGCTCAATTTAACAACAATCCATATTACCAGAAGCATATTTTGTTTAGTATCGCAGTGATACTAGCGAATATGCCATTGGTATTTAAAATTACTCTGCACCTCTGACGAGGTCCAGCGATGTCCTCCTCCTCAGCGTCATCCTCCACAGCCTCAAGCTGCCAGCGATGGGCTCAGTGGCGTGTCTATAATGGGTGCATGCACCGCACACCCTACACCCATATTTTTTTTAAACTTACCTGTCCGAGGTCCCGTGTCGAATGTCACTGCTGCTCGGAACACCGGAAAAATGGCCGCCGCGGCCATTTCCCGGTGTTCTGCGCATGCACAGTAGACTTCGGGCACACTCTAGTGCCCGGAGTCTACTAATGCTCCGGTGGCTGGCCAGCCACATCAGTCGGCTGCCGGCCACCGGGGAGAGAGGAGGGGGCCCCGCACGGAGTGCACACGGGCCCCCTCCTCTCTTAAAACACCCCTGGATGGGCTGTTGTGTATTGCACACGCCAGGTGCCAGTCTGTGTATGGGCATTACACTTTAACCTGGCGGGGATTTGGGTAACAAACAGAGGTAAACTAAGTGTACTGCTGTTTATTAAATACTGAAAGGATGACATAATCACTTTATTCGCAAATATTAAGTTTCCCCCAGATGTATCACAGAGGGGCCATGGCAGATATCTCCGATACCTGCTGCTATACCTCCGCTGGCAGCCACATCCCCCATAGGTTTCTATGGGGGATGGTTAGCGCCAGGGACGTATCTATCCATTGGCCAGGATGGCACTCGCCAGGGGCGCCGGCCGAGGAGGGGGCGCCGTCCGGCAGTGCCTCCCATGGTCAAGGGGTAGAAATAGACAGGACTGCTGTGGAGTCCTAGGTACGCCCCTATGATGTCCGTCCAGGACCTGGGAGTCGCTGGTGAGTGAGAGGGAGTCACCCACCCCCTACTTCCCGGCACCACCTCCTCACCCGCCCCAGCACCTCCCCGCCCGTCCTCCCCCAGCCTATTCCTCCCTGTCCCCGGATCCTCCCCCACTCGGCCTCCCCGGCAGCCGCGGTTGACTCTCCTTCTCACATGACACCGGGCATCGGGGAGCGGAGGATGAAGGAGGGTACCTGACGGTTGCTCCTGTGCGCCTGACAGCGAGACACCCGGGCTCGCGGCTGCCCCTGTCTCACATGCCGCCGGGGAGCGTAGGATGAAGGAGTGTACCTGCCGGCAGCTCCTGTGCGGGCTGACAGCGGGACACCCGGGCATCCATCTCACATGCCGCCGGGAACCGAGGAGCGGAGAATGTGGGAGGGTACCTTCCGGCTGCTCCTGTGCGGGCTGACAGCAGGACCCCAGAGGTATGTGATAAAGTATAGTGTGACAGGCTGAGTGTGAGTGTGTGACAGGGTGTAGTGTGACAGGCTGCGTGTGAGTATATGACAGGGTGTAGTGTGACAGGCTGAGTGTGAGTATATGACAGGGTGTAGTGTGACAGGCTGAGTGTGAGTATATGACAGGGTGTAGTGTGACAGGCTGAGTGTGAGTATGTGACAGGCTGAGTGTGAGTATATGACAGGGTGTAGTGTGACAGGCTGAATGTGAGTGTGTGACAGGGTGTAGTGTGACAGGCTGAGTGTGAGTATGTGACAGTGCATAGTGTTAGTGTGTGACAGGGTGTAGTGTTACAGGTGACACGGTGTAGTGTGAGTATGTGACAGTGCGTAGTGTGAGTATGTGACAGGATGTAGTGTGAGTGTGTGACAGGGTGTAGTGTGAGTGTGTGACAGGGTGTAGTGTTACAGGTGACAGGGTATAGTGTGAGTATGTGACAGGATGTAGTGTGAGTGTGTGACAGGATGTAGTGTGAGTGTGTGACAGGATATAGTGTGAGTGTGTGACAGGGTGTAGTGTGAGTATGTGACAGGATGTAGTGTGAGTGTGTGACAGGATGTAGTGTTACAGATGACAGGGTGAGTATGTGACATGATGTAGTGTAAGTGTGTGACAGGGTGTAGTGTGAGTATGTGACAGGATGTAGTGTGAGTGTGTGACAGGGTGTAGTGTGAGTATGTGACAGGTTGTAGTGTGAGTATGTGACAGGATGTAGTGTTACAGGTGACAGGATGTAGTGTGAGTGTGTGACAGGATGTAGTGTTACAGGTGACAGGGTGTAGTGTGAGTATGTGACAGGGTGTAGTGTTACAGGTGACAGGGTATAGTGTGAGTGTTTGACAGGATGTAGTGTTACAGGTGACAGGGTGTAGTGTGAGTATGACAGGGTGTAGTGTTACAGGTGACAGGGTGTAGTGTGAGTGTGTGACAGGGTGTAGTGTTACAGGTGACAGGGTGTAGTGCGAGTATGTGACAGGGTGTAGTGTTACAGGTGACAGGGTGAGTTTGAGTATGTGACAGAGTGTAGTGTGACAGGCTGAGTGTGAGTATGTGACAGTGCGTAGTGTGAGTGTGTGACAGGGTGTAGTGTTACAGGTGACAGGGTGAGTATGTGACAGGATGTAGTGTGAGTGTGTGACAGGGTGTAGTGTGAGTATGTGACAGGATGTAGTGTTACAGGTGATAGGGTGTAGTGTGAGTATGTGACAGGGTGTAGTGTTACAGGTGACAGGGTGTAGTGTGAGTATGTGACAGGGTGTAGTGTGAGTGTGTGACAGGGTGTAGTGTTACAGGTGACAGGGTGTAGTGTGAGTATGTGACAGGGTGTAGTGTTACAGGTGACAGGGTGTAGTGTGAGTATGCGGCAGGGTGTAGTGTTACAGGTGACAGGGTGTAGTGTGAGTGTGTGACAGGGTGAGTATGTGACAGGGTGTAGTGTGAGTGTGTGCCAGGGTGTAGTGTTACAGGTGACAGGGTGTAGTGTGAGTATGTGACAGGGTGTAGTGTTACAGGTGATAGGGTGTAGTGTGAGTATGCGGCAGGGTGTAGTGTTACAGGTGACAGGGTGTAGTGTGAGTGTGTGACAGGGTGTAGTGTTACAGGTGACAGGGTGTAGTGTGAGTATGTGACAGGGTGAGTATATGACAGGGTGTAGTGTGAGTGTGTGACGGTATAGTGTTACAAGTGACACGGTGTAGTGTGAGTATGTGACAGGGTGTAGTGTTACAGGTGACAGGGTGTAGTGTGAGTGTGTGACGGTGTAGTGTTACAGGTGACAGGGTGTAGTGTGAGAGTGTGACAGGGTGTAGTGTTACAGGTGACAGGGTGTAGTGTGAGTGTGTGACAGGGTGGAGTGTTACAGGTGACAGGGTGAGTATGTGTCAGGATGTAGTGTGAGTATGTGACAGGATGTAGTGTGAGTGTGTGACAGGATGTAGTGTTACAGGTGACAGGGTGTAGTGTGAGTATGTGACAGGGTGTAGTGTTACAGGTGACAGGGTGTAGTGTGAGTATGTGACAGGATGTAGTGTTACAGGTGACAGGGTGAGTATGTGTCAGGATGTAGTGTGAGTATGTGACAGGATGTAGTGTGAGTGTGTGACAGGATGTAGTGTTACAGGTGACAGGGTGTAGTGTGAGTATGTGACAGGGTGTAGTGTTACAGGTGACAGGGTGTAGTGTGAGTATGTGACAGGATGTAGTGTTACAGGTGACAGGGTGAGTATGTGTCAGGATGTAGTATGAGCGTGTGACAGGGTTTAGTGTTACAGGTGACAGGGTGTAGTATGAGCGTGTGACAGGGTTTAGTGTTACTGGTGATAGGGTGTAGTGTGAGTATGTGACAGGGTGTAGTGTTACAGGTGATATGGTGTAGTGTGAGTATGTGACAGGGTGTAGTGTTACAGGTGATATGGTGTAGTGTGAGTATGTGACAGGATGTAGTGTTACAGGTGACAGGGTGTAGTGTGAGTATGTGACAGGGTGTAGTGTTAGTACGTGACAGGGTATAGTGTTACAGGTGACAGGGTGTAGTGTGAGTATGTGACAGAGTGTAGTGCTACAGGTGACAGGGTGTAGTGTTACAGGTGATAGGGTGTAGTGTGAGTATGTGACAGGATGTAGTGTTACAGGTGACAGGGTGTAGTGTGAGTATGTGACAGGGTGTAGTGTTACTGTATATAGACAAAATTGTATATAAACACTACGGCGCACGTGTGACTTAATGCATGTAATAACCAATATGAGTAATTAGGACTATTGTAAATGGCTACTGGCATGAAAATAGAGTCGTGTGAAAACCTTCAGAAAATGCACAGTTTAATAAATATCATAGGCATAATGACATGTAAATAATATAGGTAAATACATAAATGTATATAAGATAAAAAGTGTAGTATATAATCAGAGGTAGTTCTCTCACATGGAAAATCAATCGTGTGCTGTTAAATAGTCTCGTATATAGTTCAGGGTTGCCTACCTTTAATATTCTCTTCCCGGGAGAAGCCCGGGTAAGAGAAGCAGCAGGGGGCCGACGGGGGCGGGGCTTGATGATTCACATCATTAAGCCCCGCCCCCTCGCTGTAAAATTGCCGCGATTGGGCACAATTTACATAGGGGGCGGGTCCAAATGCTGTGATTCATGCAGAATCACAGCTTAAGCCCCGCCCCCTTCATGGAGACCCGCGATTGCTGCGGGTATTCTCCTAATTCTGCCCACTTCACTAGGAAGTGGGCAGAATGCGGGAGAAATGCCTACCCTTCCGGGGGTGCGGGGGGTTACCCGAAAAATCGGGAGCCTCCCGCGAAAACCGGGAGGGTAGGCATGTATGATATAGTTACCAGTACCACTCTCAAGTAAAGTGTGCAGGTGATATCCCAGCTGGAAATAATCTCTGCAGCCTGTGTAGTCCTTCAGAACTTTTGTGGAGAAGGCATTTCATATGGCACGGTGTCACTTCAAATGTAGACAGTGTGAATGGTGTCCAAGTGGGTTAATAATATCCTGCAGCTGGTGCAGTCCCTTGTATCTTGGTCTCCAGTGTCCCAATCGGGAGCAGGTATGTCCAAATGACACTGTCTGAGGTCCGTGATGTTCCTTTTCCCGTTGCTATCTCCGCCTCCGACAACTTCTGCTGCTTCTTATCCCGCACTTGTCTGACGCAGTCTCACCGTCTACGCTGTCCGTAGACAGTGAGACTGCGTCAGACAAGTGCGGGATAAGAAGAATCAGAAGTTGTCGGAGGCGGAGGTAGCAACGGGAAAAGGAACATCACGGACCTCAGACAGTGTCATTTGGACATACCTGCTCCCGATTGGGACACTGGAAACCAAGATACAAGGGACTGCACCAGCTGTAGGATATATTAACCCACTTGGACACCATTCACACTTTCTACATTTGAAGTGACACCGTGCCATATGAAATGCCTTCTCCACAAAAGTTCTGAAGGACTACACAGGCTGCAGAGATTATTTCCAGCTGGGATATCACCTGCACACTTTACTTGAGAGTGGTACTGGTAACTATATACAAGACTATTTAACAGCACACTATTGATTTTCCATGTGAGAGAACTACCTCTGATTATATACTACACTTTTTATCTTATATACATTTATGTATTTACCTATATTATTTACATGTCATTATGCCTATATTTATTAAACTGTGCATTTTATGAAGGTTTTCACATGACTCTATTTTCATGCCAGCAGCCATTTACAATAGCCCTAATTACTCATATTGGTTATTACATGCATTAAGTCACACGTGCGCCGTAGTGTTTATATACAGTTTTGTCTATATACATTTTTTGGTTGTGTTTGTCTCCCAGAGAGACTACTCTGGTATACGGCAGCAAATTTAAGTGTGTTTATTGATTTTTATACGCATAATATATTTATAATTACATTTATTTTTACATTATTCAATTTATTTTTTTTGGTGAGACCCACCCTCAGTGACCCTCTTTCAGCGCCTTATATACATATATATATTATCCTCTGTAGTGTTACTGTAACTGGCAGGTGAGACACGGGGGCTGGCTAGGGAGAGGTTTTAAGTACAGTGTGTGTATTTATATAGAAAATATGGGGGGAGGGGGTGCCATTCCTTTACTTTGCCATGGGCGCTCGGACCCCTAGATACACCCCTGAGAGCACCCCCTGGACAACACAGCACTACAACCAGCCAGCCCCTATAGACAGGACAACAGCCTGCCAGCCCCTCTGTAGATAACAGCCAGCCGTTATAGACAGGAAAACAGCCAGCCCCTATACCTATATGGACAACAAAAGCCAGCCCTATGCACAGCATCAGCGTACAGCAGCAACAGCACAGATCCCAGCTCCCTCCTTCTTCACTCTCCACAGCCGTAATGAAAAAATGGCGGCGATCACAGGACCTTTATAGAATCCAAAACCCGCGAGAATCCGACAGCGGGATGATTCAATTTTGCCTCGTTTTCAGATCCGAGTCAGGCGGGAGAACCTGAGCCGACTCGGACCTGCCTCGGATCTCCAAAGTTCAGGTGGGTTCGGCTCTCAGGGAACCGAAGCCGCTCATCCCTACAGGCAGGGGTGGGCTGGGCTGGGGGGCAGGGTGCCATATGCCCCCCGGGCTGGTACACTTTTCCTTCAGTGAGGGCCAGGCACATGGATGACTGATGGCCGGGTGACAGGCAGAAAGTGCTCGGCAGTTGCTCCGACAATAGAATCATCAGAGCGGTTGGGCAGCATTCTCTGCCTGTTACCCGGCTGTCTGTCACATCCATGCAGCTTGTAGCTGCACACTGAGCACTGTTCCGAGTCTGCTCCACAGCAGTGGATGTGCAGGGTGCACTGGTACAGTACTTTACCTGCTTCCTGCCTAAGACAAGTCTGTGTCAGTCCCTCCCTGCTTGAGACACCCCTGAGTCTCCACACCTGCTATCTCCTGTCTGTCACTACTGAATACACTCTCCCCAGTGTCCCGGGCAAGATCCCACCCCCTCCTCTACCCTCTCTGGCTATTCTAAACTTGTTCCTATCCCGCCCCCTTACAAGGAGGCCCGCCCCCTCTCCTGCCCTACCTGGCTATTTTAATCCACCTCCTCCTGCCCCTGCCCAAGACCCCGCCCCTCATCCCAAGTCTCCACCACCTCAAGTCCCTTTGATCTCTTTTATCTCTTCCTGTACCTGGAGCTCCGCAGGGACCAGACAGATCCTTCCAGACAGGTAAGTGTCAGTGGAGATATGAAATGTTTAAATGATATTTGAGGGGGTGGGGGATGGAATACTTATGTAATGGGGAGAGGTGGAGTTTCTTTTTTTGTTTTCTGTGGGGGGGGAGGTGTTTTAATACTGTCTGTGCTGGGGTTGGTGTAATAACGTGTGTTTATGGGGGGGATTATTATTGTGTGCTAGAGGATATTCATAATATCTGTGTTATACGTGGGTCTCTGTTGGTCTCTGCATTATATGGCGATTACTGCGATGCTCTGCATTATCTGGCAGCCACTGCGATGCTCCCTGTTCTGATGTCACTGGGAACCTCTCTGCATTATATGGCACATCCCTGCAATGCTCCCTGATCTGACGGTCACTGGGAACCTCTCTGCATTATATGGCACATCCCTGCAATGCTCCCTGATCTGACGGTCACTGGGAACCTCTCTGCATTATATGGCACATCCCTGCACGCTCCCTGATCTGACGGTCACTGGGAACCTCTCTGCATTATATGGCACATCACTGCAATGCTCCCTGATCTGACAGTCACTGCGAACCTCTCTGCATTATATGGCACATCCCTGCACGCTCCCTGATCTGACGATCACTGGGAACCTCTCTGCATTATATGGCACATCACTGCACGCTCCCTGATCTGACAGTCACTGCGACCCTCTTTGCATTGTCTGGCAGCCACTACGATGCTTCCTTATCTGACGGTCACTGGGAACCTCTCTGCATTATGTGGCGCATCACTGCGATGTTCCTTATCTGGCGGTCACTGTGACCTCTCTGCATTATCTGGCACATCACTGCGATGCTCCCTGATCTGACGGTCACTGGGAACCTCTCTGCATTATATGGCACATCACTGCGATGCTCCCTTATCTGGCGGTCACTGTGAACTTATCTGCATTATTCAGAGGTCATTGCAATGTTCTTTTCTTTTTATGTTGGTCACTGTAAACCTCTGCATTATACGGTAGTCACTGCAATGCTCTTTGTATTATATGGCAGTCACTGCAATACACTTTGTATTATATGGCGGTCACTGCAATGCTCTCCATATTATATGGTGATCACTGTGATGCTCTCTGCATTATATGCTTGAAACTGAAATGTTCTTTGCATTATATGCTGGTCACTATGAAGTTCTTTGTATTATATGGCGGTCACAGTAATGCTCTCTGTATTATATGGCGGTCACTGCAATGCTCTCCATATTATATGGCGATCACTGTGACACTCTTTGCATTATATATTTGTAGTGAGATGTTCTTTGCATTATTTGCTGGTCACTATGAAGTTCTCTGCATTACTGTATATGGCGGTCACTGTAATGCTCTCTGCATTATCTTGTGGCTATTGTTATGATCTCTGAATTATATGGCGGGAACCGTGATATTATTTGCATTATATGGCTGTCACTGTTATGTTCTCTGCAGTGTATGGTGGTCACAGTAATATTCTCAGCATTATATGGCTGTCTCTATGATGTTCCTTGCTCTATATTTTCTCTGTATTACAATAGAGGTCACTGCAACGCTCTCTGTGTATTATATTATATACCAGTTACTGGCCACTGTTTGAATAATCTAAAGTCTCTCCTCCCTTATGCTAGAAAAATAAGTATGTTAGGTGAAATTAAAGAATAATTCTTAAGGACAGGATGCCCAGTGTGCAAAAATGTCTAAGGGGCATATTCAATTAGCCGCGGGGCTTACCCCACGGCTAATTTGTGCGCTGGACGGGATTTATTTAGCGGGGATTCCACACGCGGGTGTCCCTGAGACCCCGCGCCCGAGTCCCCGCTGTTTGACTTAAAATCAGCGTGAGGCCGCCCTATTCGGCCTCGCGCGAGCAAGAATAACACACTGATTCCGCAGTTCTCGCGGAATCAGTGTGTTCTCGCGTGGAAGTCCTGTTTTTTGACGCGGGGAAAAAAGCTATCTTTCCGCGGGTCTTTCAACCCTCAATTACTCGCGGGAGAAGTCCCGCGGGTTATTGAATATGCCCCTAAGTGCGGCTATATGTGTGACAGTGGACATAGCTCTGTTAAAGAGCCAGACCCAATTCCAGGATCTTATGTAGCCTGCTTACATTTACAATGTTTTTCCTAAACTATATTCTTAGTAGTCAGTGAGTAAAAACATGTATGTTACACTTTCACTGCTGCTGCCATTGTTAGATGTGTTGTACTCTTGCTTGACTGTGGCCTATAAGTTCTCATATGAGGTTTTTAATTAATAGATATTTGCCGTTCCATCGCCTTTGAACTTATCAATGAAAACAGTACATGTACTGTAGCTTCATAGCCTTTGAGCATAATGCAGATATTCTAACTGGGCCGTTTGCTTATTGTTCCCTAACAAGTAGTAGAATATACCTGTTACTAGAACTTTGGCCCTCATTCAGAGGCGGTCGCAGGAAGCGAGCGCTCGTTCTGAATGAGGGCAGCTGCTTTTATTTTTTAGTGCGGCCTCCTGGTCGCTAGCTAAGCTGTGGGTTACCACCCACAGCTTAGCGACCAACCAGGTTGATGGTCACGATGGTCAAGACCCTAAGGTTGGGTCTCGGCAACCGCAAGCCCCAGGGAGCTTCTTGCTCTGATCGAGCAGGAAGCTCCCCACTGACATCACTACTGATGTCAGTGCGGCCGCCCACAAAACGGCAGGCGGTCGCTTGGGAACGCCTACATTTGTGTAGCCACCCATCCGCCCGGCCTACAAAACGGGGCGAGCTGTCGATCAACATCGACAGCCGCAATATAAATAAACGATAATAATAATAAAATATTATTATATATTGGGTACTAGAATGGTCCAGGCATTATATATCGGTCATTAAAATGGTCTCTGTATTCTATACCAGTCACTAGACTGTCCCCTATATTGCATATCAGTGACTAGAATGGTCCCTGCATTGTATATTGGTCACTACAATTATCCCTGCTTTGTATATTGGTTACTAGAATGGTCCCTGCATTGTATATTGGTCACTACAATTGTCCCTGCATTGTATATTGATCACTAGAATGGTCCCTGCATTGTATATTGGTCACTAGAATGGTCCCTGCATTGTATATTGGTCATTAGAATTGTCCTTGCATTGTATATTGGTCACTACAATTGTCCCTGCATTGTATATTGGTCACTAGAATGCTCCCTTTATTATATATCTGTCAGGAGAAATGTACCTATGCTGTATCTTAATAACGAGAATAATCCCTGTATTGTATAATGGTCTCAGGAATGGTCCCTGTATCCCTGTATTGTATATTGGTAAGTAGAATGGTTCCTGCATTGTATATCCGTCACTATACCGCTGTGTGCATTTTGCAGTGGTCACTAGAATGGTTTCTGGTTTGGGATGGGGCTGGTCCTTGTATTTGTTTATAGCACTTTGACATAACAATTTTTCATATATTTAATTGGCTATTTAAAGCACGCCCACATTAGACAAGCCACACCTACAGAGGCTATTATCATGTGACTTTCTCCACTGCAATGCGCTGGTGGAAAAACCAGGCCACTTACTTGTGCCTGCCCCCTAGGCTTAAAGATGCCAGCCCCTGCCTACAGGTGACAATACATTATTACTTGCTAGATCTATTGTCACTGAAACATTTGCAGAACCCGAGAGCTAATGGGAAATATCCACTATCATCTGCTTGCAGTAACACGCTACACGCTACAGGCTCTCAGGCTCAGATATTACTTCTATTTCAAGATCTGAACCACAGAAAAAAGAAGCCAGCATTGGGAGGATGTGCTGGTCTATATAGTGCCATTTGGAGGATTTTGGGGTACATCCTAGGTGAGTCAGCTCTCAGCTCATACATGTACTGTTATCATGCAGTACATTAATTGTAATTATATGACCCAGAGTGGGTGCTACTATTTTGTAGCAATAATTATTTTGGGATGAGCGTTTGGGCCTGGGGCCCCCGGAGTGGCTCTGGCTGGGCCTTTTTCAGGGCATCACCACTTAATTCACATAGATATATTTTCATCACCTTTCCATTTGTTTGTTTATTATTTATGTAATTTTAATTCTTTCTTATTATATTAACACTTATTGATTATCTTGACACATCTATACTTTACACTTCACTATCACCTTTCTCCATTTTTCGTGTGATGCCCTGGGAGTGGTCCTTGGCTGGGTTCTTTTGGGTTGCTCTGCACCTCGGACGTGAACCCCTTAATGTTAGGGATGCCCGTATAGAGAAGCCTTGACGTTGGCCCGGCGCTTAATCATATATTTGCAAATGTATACAACCAATACCTCTGAATCTCTATTATTATGTAGGATGCAAGTATTTTTGCTAATATTGCTGCAGTATGCTGGAGGGAATCTTCTTTTTTCTGTGGTTCAGTATAAACCTCGGCCTTTACAAGCACCTGAGCAATATCATTAAGCTGATGTGAGCGGCCACCATACTTTCTATTTGTATTTCAAGATCTGGAAGGGAAGTAATGAGAATATACAATCTGACAAGAGGTTTAATGCTGAATATTGAGATGGTGCTTTGTGACACCTGACAAATCACTGTTAGAAGGTGACTTTGGTATAGGTACATGGGCCTGTGGTGCCCTTTCCCTTCAGGACTGCTCTGTTTTATTCTGTGTACTATTGCATAATGCCTCATAATACAATGGCATAAAGTAGTGGTCATTAAAACATTTAGGGCTCGATACAATTAGCCGCGTGGCCATGGGTGTAACTACCATACGTGCAAGGGGAACAGCTGCTATGTGACCCAGAGCTGAGGGGGAGCATCATCCTTGTCATAGTTATGTGTGTTATATACATTTGTCATCCATTGGGTGGTACATAGGGGCCCTCACACACTTTTGTTATGGGAATTAGAATGTAATTGTTAGCATCATCTGCATGCCGGTGAACAAAGGCCATTTTCTTGTAGCCCAGCTATCCCTGGTAAACAAACATTATAGTAAAGCATGTGAGTCATTACATGCAGTGATGGAAAGCAGGCAGGTTGAGGCTGATGATGTCACAGGCAGCCTTTGTGATGTCACTCAGGTGTGGGAAAAAAGGCCCTGCTTGGTACAGGACAATCAGTTATTGGATGAGAGTGAGTTGTGTGCTAGTTATATATCGGTATAGCTATCTGCACGCATTTTTCATTACTTTAACGCTTTTTGCTGATACGAGAGTCTAAGGTAAGAATATTTTAAAGTAAATATTATTTTAAAATCTAGTTTAATAACATGGCACTATTATAATGGGACGATCTAAGCCTGGCATAGACCGGTGCTGGTTGCAGCTTTTTGGGGGACCTCACAACCATGTTTGTACCCGTGTATTAGCTGTAAGTAGACCATGCTATGACCATTTGTGCTTAGTTAGAGCTATGTTGTATTATTAGCAGGGTGGGATATTATTTTCCCTGTCATCTTTTCTTTATTTCTAATTGTTTTTGTTGCCAATCATCATTAATCATATTTTCTTCTACAATTGGGCTTTCCACACCTATAATATAAATAAGCGCCTTAGAATGTATCTCATCAATATCAGAATTAGAATTTCTTATTGTACTCTCCTGTTCTCTCTGTTTCATGCTGTGGCTTGTTTGTCCTACATCAGTGGGATTCAACATGTGTCCCTCCAGCAGCTGCGGAACTACACATACCAGCATGCCCTGCCTCAGCTTTATCATACCCTAATAGCAGAACTGAGGCAGAGCATGCTGGGATGTGTAGTTCTACAACCACTAGAGGGCCGCAAGTTGAATATCCCTGGCCTACACAATCAGCTCTGTGTAGATATTTTAAAACATAAATGACTATAATACAATCACTTGATTCCAGGCCCCCAGTGATGAATAGGCCCCTAATCACATAGATATACCAGGCATACTCTGCATATTACATATGTCACTGACTAATAACAACCATTGCTAAACTCATACAGACTACTAAGGAATGGCTTAGTACACCACCTTATCCCCTCTCCCTTACCCTATACATATATTAGGGAGCTTATTGTGAGTCACATGCAAAGTGGCTATATATACAGTAATTGTATTCAGAGTCACTACATTATACTAATGTGGCTATACATTCAGCTCATGCAGGAGTTTGTGCATCTGTACATAGAAACCCACGCCGCCCATTAATATTACACCGGCCGCCATAACCATCATCATTAGTATTTGCACCTGCACCACCTACATGCTGGGTACAAGAGAAGAGATACGTCAGACACAGACTTCCCCCCTATGTACAACTCAGAATCACATATGGCTTTTACTACATGTCCACAACAATCCCATGGCACTCCCACACGTCAGGGAGGTTACGTGTGATCACATTGTCACTGCCCAGTTCCCACTCTGCAATGACATCACATGGAAACGGCAGTGTCTGCATGCTTCACCCTGACACTGTCCTAATTCACTCCACATCTCACCATTGGGAAACATAGTAAGTTACATAATGTTATCAGCACTCACATGACTAAGAAGAAAGATGCCTGACAGTCAGGACCTCTTTCCTGGTTACTGATATCTAGTGAAGCCCCTGAAAACACAAATACTGTAGGCCAAAGTTACCTACCATGACATTCCTTCTCTTTCCTTAATAGGCCAACACAGCCAGGCCACACTGACTTTATCATAACTGCAACCGAATAATAACCCACAGCTACATTGTCATCAGCCAGAACATAAACGTGCTACAATGCCATCTTACAGTGACATTTGTGCACAGCGGCATGAAGGCACAGAATGGGCAAAAGCAGTCATGTGACCTTACGGCTTTGGCTTTCATTCTTTACCAGTCTTATTTTTTATTGTTCCCGGTTTGCTGCAAAACATTGGGTGTTCTTTAGGACCGGATTTCATACACCAGCATATCTCCTTTATGCTTTTTGTTTTGTTATATACCACTAATTCACTTTACTCTCATTGGCTTCCGGCAAATACTTTGACTATACTGTTACATTGATTACATATGTAGTACCCTACCATCCTTGTATACCATTACCTAGTGTCCTAAGCAATGGGTAAATGCTGTGCATGTGTCTTTATAGCACATGTAAATAACATTGGTTTAGTAGGTAGAAACATATTGCCATTTATCCCTAATTCCACTTTTTTCTTGCACATTTACAGATAATGTGGCTGGCTCATTTATGGCTAACGCATGAACATAGACTCAGCCTGCAGGGCCGCGGGCGTCTGGAAGCCGACATCATTGATGCTGCCCAGAACATACTGCGGCGACAATTTAATACGCAAGGCTTGCAAAGCACATGGGGAGCAATATTTAGCTCCTACATCCCCGTCTCTGGGCCTGCAGTACAGATCCACGCAGATAAGTGTCACCAACACTGTTTCGTGTCCTGCTTTCGGAATGGGCAGATACAAGTTGCAGACAGTCTTCAAGAGTTAATGTTTACCCCCTGTGCTCTTAAACAACTACAAGACCTCTACGGAACTGTTGTTCCAAGAAACACGCTGAAAATGATCAAAATCCTGGATGTGGAGCAACAGCCGGAAAACTCACTTGACTGTGTGGTATATGCCATAGCAACTGCTGTGGAGCTGCTCTTCTACAACGACATTCCCACCAGCAGCTACAACAATGAACTGATGAGGGAACATCTCATAAAGTGCCTAGAAACTGGAACCTTTACACCATTTCCAAAAAATAGGAAGAGAAAACGTTGTGAAGAGTATGGCACTAACAAAAGGAGGAGACTTAGTTCAGATTACCTAGAAACTGGATGCCTAGAAACTGGATGCCTAGAAACTGGATGCCTAGAAACTGGAATATTTACACCATTTCCAAAAACTATGAAGAGAAAATGTAGTGAGGATGAGGAGTATGTCAGTAACAAAAAGAGGAGACTTAGTCCAGGTGATTAGATGCAGTTTCACATAAAATCCCAGTTGAAGCCGTGATTGGCCGACTTACTACAGACATGCCCACCTGGCCGCACACTGCCATGCTGCTGTTACCGAGCTGGCACAGGACTCAACGCTGCACCAGTGGCGGACTTCTGGCTAAACCAGGCATGACACAACCGCATGGTTAATATAGAACAGAGATCTACTTCCCACAGCGCTGGAGCACACTCCTTGGTGCTACAGACCCTATTGCCACTACAACGGACACCGCTGCTGTCCAGTCTGGCCGGGAGAATACAGAAGCAGGATGAGGCAGAGACAGACATCCGGCAGCTTAGCCGCCTGTCTCAGCACTGTGAATAAGACACACAGTGCTCACTTACACTGTACACCTGGACCTCCGGGAGTCACCTGTAGAGGAGGGTTACAGTGATCTGCAGGAGCAGAATACAGAAGCAGGATCAGATGGAGACAGATATCCGGCAGCTTAGCCGCCTGTCTCAGCCCTGTGAATAAGACACAGGCAGTGCTCACTTACACTGTACACCTGGACCTCCGGGAGTCACCTGTAGAGGAGGGTTACAGTGATCTGCAGGAGCAGAATACAGAACCAGGATCAGATGGAGATAGACATCCGGCAGCTTAGCCGCCTGTCCCAGCACTGTGACTCAGACACAGACAGTGCTCACTTACACTGTACACCTGGACCTCCGGGAGTCACCTGTAGAGGAGGGTTACAGTGATCTGCAGGAGCAGAATACAGAAGCAGGATCAGATGAAGACAAACATCCGGCAGCTTAGCCGCCTGTCCCAGCACTGTGACTCAGACACAGACAGTGCTCACTTACACTGTACACCTGGACCTCTGGGAGTCACCTGTAGAGGAGGGTTACAGTGATCTGCAGGAGCAGAATACAGAACCAGGATCAGATGGAGACAGACATCCGGCAGCTTAGCCACCTGTCTCAGCACTGTGAATAAGACACAGGCAGTGCTCACTTACACTGTACACCTGGACCTCCGGGAGTCACCTGTAGAGGAGGGTTACAGTGATCTGCAGGAGCAGAATACAGAACCAGGATCAGATGGAGATAGATATCCGGCAGCTTAGCCGCCTGTCTCAGCACTGTGAATAAGACACAGGCAGTGCTCACTTACACTGTACACCTGGACCTCCGGGAGTCACCTGTAGAGGAGGGTTACAGTGATCTGTAGGAGCAGAATACAGAAGCAGTATCAGATGGAGACAGACATCCGGCAGCTTAGCCGCCTGTCTCAGCACTGTGACTCAGACACAGACAGTGCTCACTTACACTGTACACCTGGACCTCCGGGAGTCACCTGTAGAGGAGGGTTACAGTGATCTGTAGGAGCAGAATACAGAAGCAGTATCAGATGGAGACAGACATCCGGCAGCTTAGCCGCCTGTCTCAGCACTGTGACTCAGACACAGACAGTGCTCACTTACACTGTACACCTGGACCTCCGGGAGTCACCTGTAGAGGAGGGTTACAGTGATCTGCAGGAGCAGATTACAGAAGCAGGATCAGATGGAGACAGACATTTGGCAGCTTAGCCGCCTGTCTCAGCACTGTGACTCAGACACAGACAATGCTCACTTACACTGTACACCTGGACCTCCGGGACTCACCTGTAGATAAGGGTTACAGTGATCTGTAGCAGCAGAATACAGAAGCAGGATCAGATGGAGACAGACATCCGGCAGCTTAGCCGCCTGTCTCAGCACTGTGAATAAGACACAGGCATTGCTCACTTACACTGTACACCTGGACCGGCGGGAGTCACCTGTAGAGGAGGGTTAGTGATCTGTAGGAGCAGAATACAGAAGCAGGATCAGATGGAGACAGACATCCGGCAGCTAGGCTGCCTGTCTCAGCATTGTGAATAAGACACAGGCAGTGCTCACTTACACTGTACACCTGGACCTCTGGGAGTCACCTGTAGAGGAGGGTTACAGTGATCTGTAGGAGCAGAATACAGAAGCAGGATCAGATGGAGACAGACATCCGGCAGCTTAGCCGCCTGTCTCAGCACTGAATAAGACACAGGCAGTGCTCACTTATGCTGTACACCTTGACCGGTGGGATTCACCTGTAGAGGAGGGTTACAGTGATCTGTAGGAGCAGAATACAGAAGCAGGATCAGATGGAGACAGACATCTGGCAGCTTAGCCACCTGTCTCAGCACTGTGAATAAGACACAGGCAGTCCTCACTTACAGTCTACACCTGGACCGGCGGGAGTCACCTGTAGAGGAGAATTACAGTGATCTGCAGGAGCAGAATACAGAAGCAGGATCAGGCAGCCAGACATCCAGCAGCTTAGCCGCCTGTCTCAGCACTGTGAATAAGACACAGGCAGTGCTCACTTACACTGTACACCTGGACCTCCGGGAGTCACCTGTAGAGGAGAATTACAGTGATCTGCAGGAGCAGAATACAGAAGCAGGATCAGATGGAGACAGACATCTGGCAGCTTAGCCGCCTGTCTCAGCACTGTGACTCAGACACAGGCAGTGCTCACTTACACTGTACACCTGGACCTCTGGGAGTCACCTGTAGAGGAGGGTTACAGTGATCTGTAGGAGCAGAATACAGAAGCAGGATCAGATGGAGACAGACATCCGGCAACTTAGCCGCCTGTCTCAGCACTTTGAATAAGACACAGGCAGTGCTCACTTACACTGTACACCTGGATCTCCGGGACTCACCTGTAGAGGAGGGTTACAGTGATCTGCAGGAGCACCCTCCATGGGATGCTGGGAGCTCAGCCTGTAGGGCAAAGAACATACTTCTATACCCCAGGGAGAAGCTAACAGATAATGATCACCACATCCTGGGTGTAAAAGACATCAATATTGCACCTGTTTGGGACCCACTCCCCAGAGAAATCCAAGATGGAAATTTAGGACAGAGATTTTGGTGATCATACGTGCGGTACACCGCTTCCATTTCTTATCAGTCACCCCTAAGTTTACTTCCCTCACTGATGGTCTCATAGAAAACCACATCAGGGTAACGTATGGAACTGAGAAGATAAAAGACCTTACGGAAAGACAATCCCTGAAAAAGCATCTCATCCCGCACAGTGAGAAGGTGATTGGGGTACATACAGCCATCCCTAATTGGGATTTAGAGATTTTAATATCAATAAACATAATTACTTTATACGTATTTGTAATTGATATGGTTTTTTCACATACTTCACATCCTCATTTGAGTGTATATCCCCCATTCCAAGGGGGTCCCCACTTCCCCAGGGAACCTTAACCTGGGCTGGCTAGCAACATTACACCCCTGCTAAAAAAAGAGTCCAATGCTGGTTTTGGAAAATACAAGGGACCTTATTCATTTTGTTCCCCGTACAAGGACTCACTGAGCCTGGTGCTGGATGTTGAAAATATGGGAGAACCCTACATCTTTTGTCCCCATGTATTTTCAAACCAGGACCGGCTCAGAAAAGCCTGGTGCTGGTTGTGCATTTAGAGAGATACACCATGTGGATTTTAATTTTATTTTACACTTTTAATGAGTTTTTTTCACACAGAAAGATGCACGGATCTCACAGGTCTCTGCATGTTTCTGTGTAACTGGCACCTGCTCATGCTAAAATTGCCAGATCTATTATTTTGGGTGATTTTGAGTTCGATTCTGTGTTTAAGAAATCACTAGTCAAAATCTTACCACATCAAATTCAATTTAGGAAAGGCTTACAGAATCAAATTTCTGTAAATGTGGGATTTTGTCAGTGATATCTTGATTTGATTTGATTTCAGGTGAGCTAAATTGAACATAAAATCAAATGCAAAATAGAACTTTGATGAATAGACCCATTAGATTACACTGACTCCAATTTACACAGTCTTACTTGGTCAATATGACCTAGACTAATTTCCAGTACTGTCCATTTAGTACATTAATAAGTAGGGATGTGCGCCGACCCCGTGCAATTTCCAGATTGCCTTTTTTTCCTGCCAGTACTGAAACGGACTGTCTGACATGCCTATTAGGCTGTTATCATTAAAATAGTCCTCAAGCATTCTTTGAATGGTGACCTTATCAGATGGAGTCATGATAGAGGTCTCATTAATTGTAGGCAATTCTTTTAGACCCAGTAATGCAGAAACAAGCCTAAATGCCTCCATACATCAGCAATCTGAAAACCACAATTGAACAATTTGATGATTTATTGCCCGATTTTAGGATTTCCCAATCTAGCTATCTGCGCCCATACATTACAGATCTTTTTCAGTTATTTGCAGATCATTTTCAGCAAACACAGATCTGCCAATCTTGAAAGGCCCATTATTTTACTTGTAATGCTCTGCAAATCTGCTGATCATCTCCATACACTAGCAATCTACTGTCCCAATTGATCTGTGAAATCCAACACGTTGGACAATCTGATTTAACAATTCCAATCACTTTTTGGATGCAATCTGCAATCTGTGAAGCCCATACATTGAATATATTTTTATACAATCATCTGCAAATTGCAGAATTGCCAGAATCGATTGCTGATGTGCCTTTAGTCAGCCCCAAGGTAAAAAATAAGTAACAATGTGTATAGCAGCTTTTGAACCAAGGAATGGATACAATTGATACGTTCACTAAAACTTCATATAAGAATCAATTAGTTATTGCTATAAATTCTGATTTATTAAAATAAAATATAATCACTGAGATTAATCAGTATAAAACATATATACTCCAACAGTGTGTATTATATTATTCTCTTCTATCTAAAATAATGGCACCCGTATAAAGCACATGGACTTTTAACAGTGTATCAATTCACAATAGTATCACTGTATTTCTCTTTCTTCAAAGGATTTGTATATATTAGTGCTGCAATAGATGAATACCTGTAAGGTGCTTTTATCAGAGTCCTTTTTAGAATTGTCCTGTAAATATATTCAGAGCTCTGAGGATATGAGAGACATAGCTCTATCCTTGATCGGGGAGCTGATAATATTCCAAACGGAGTGTTTAACTGTAAAAACCCCTTATGCTATGCGTCCAATGTTAAGGAGTCTAGTATTAGAATTATACCTGCCAGGCTCCATGTGGTGGTCTCCCCTGATGACCGTATGTTTTACCACCGGAATGGTAAGCACAGGGGATCTGTAACTGGAACACCTGTTCTGCTGTGCGAAGGTCATGATATCTCAGCTCTACCCACTTGTGGGGAGCCTGGATCTCCGTTTGTCAGTCTTTCCCGGTGGCTGTAGCTTCCATTGCAGGTGTAGATGTAAGATACAGCAAGTTAGCAAAGTTTAGACGGGTAAGAACAGATTAAGTAGCAGCACTAATATAAGAGCGGCAAACGTTCAAAAGATAAAAATTTCTTTCAAAGTGCCCCGTGGAGAAAGAAATGTCATATCCATTCCAGCATATGTTATTTAGAGATGTGCACTTACCCCCATGTTTTGGTTTTGGATCTGGATCCTCCTCTGGTTTTGGATCTGGATTGGTTTTGCCAAAACCTCACCTCCGTGTTTTGTTTTTCGGTTTTGGTATTGGATCTGGATTTTTTCTTTAAAAATCATAAAAATAGCTAAAATCACATAAAATGGGCCTGTTTTTGTTCCTACAATATTATTAACCTCAAAAACATTTATTTCCACTCATTTCCAGTCGATTTTGACCACCTCACAGCTCACTATATTGTTTTCAATCAATTTAGGCCCAAAATTTGCACCAAGCTAGCTGGCTGACTAAGCTAAGCGGCAGCAGTGGGCGGCACAAACACATGGCAGTTCAACTTCAAATATGGCACATCAGGAAACACTTTTATGATTCAAGAGAGGCCTGAGGGAGTTGGAGTATGTATGTAGTTGAAGGCAGGGCAGGGACAGGAAGGGTTGATTGGTAGTAAATTTTATTTCATAATTTGATTCCGAAGAAAACTTATGAGGGAGAAGGGGAGGGGAGGAGGCATTTACAAAAATTTTTTTACACATTCACATCAGTCCTTGCCACAGAATAATCCTTGAGCATGGCTGTTGCTGTGAGTGGATTTTCTCATCCCAGAATGGGACTAGGAAGACTTCTAGTAGTGCTTTCCACATGAAAAAGCATTTCCCAACCTGTACAGGGACATTAAAAAAAACAGAGTTAGTTAGTGGCCTCAAGCGTAAGATCTATGATTTAAGGCAGGGTTAGCCAACCCTGAGAGCTACCAACAGTGCATGTTTTCCAGGTCTCCTCACAGAATAATAACTGTAATAATTAACTCCATCTGTGGATCTCTACAAATGTATTGGTGATTAATGAATACACCTATGCACCAGCTAGGTGGTCTGGAAAACATGAACTGTTAGTAGCCCTCGAGGATCGAGGTTGGCTACCCCTGATTTAGGCCTTACATTGCGTCTTTCTTGAGAATCCTGCGCCTGCTTCTGTGGCTAGGAGTGGATTTTCATCCCAGAAGGGGACCAGGAAGAGTGTTTCCAAAAACAATTGATTTAAATAATCCTTTGGATTAGTGGAAGTAAAGGCATTTCCCAACCTGTACAGGGACATTAAAAAAACAGAGTTAGTTAGTGGCCTTCAAATTGCCATTGTTCCCACTGTCCACTTAACCATATTACTTAGAAATGTGAACAAGCGGAACAGAGCATTGAATGCAAAATTTCAGTTTAAAGTTTAAGTTTTACGTTGTGTCTTTCTTGGGAATTCTTGAGCACCATGCCTGCTTGCTGAGAGTGGATTTTCATCCCAGAAGGGATGAAGACTTTGTTTTTTCTTCCCAACAGACACAGATCTGAAAATAAAGAGATACATGTAAATAACTACTGGTAGGAAAAAGAGGCAATTTGGGGGAAATTTTGTCGTTATAATTTCTCTATTGCATTCTACAAAATGATAGACAGGATCTGATTGATTGCTATGGGCAACATGAACACTTTTCATTTTTAGAAACGTTAGTAAATAAATATACCCTTTGGAGGCCCTTACACATAAAACTGCCTTTGCTTTACTTGAGCTGCCCACCTTCCAATGTGTACTCAGAAAGAGTTTTCAGCACAGCCGGGAACCTTGTCAGTGATCGGCCTGAGACTACTTCCCCAAAATGTGGAAAAGATGATGTCCATCAAAATGAAATACAAATTCTATGAGAATGGCCTTTACTGTCAATTACATTCAAAAATTACAGAGGCACCTGTAATGGTGGATTCCAGCGGGGACAAATTAATATTGTGTGAAGATTATGTATACATCACTCCAGATTATACCATCACCCAAGCCTATATCGTCATTCCATCCTGTGTTGTGTATAAATGACTGTTGCGCTCCCTGTAAGATTGGGGATTCATTGTCCACTTTAGTGGATGTGAGCTCCATTTTTAGTCCATATCATCACCACACCCCCTACACATCTTCTGACCTGGACTACAGGAGGAGCAGCTGCACTCTGGAATATGGCTGCATGGAGTTGCCCCTCTGACTCACTGAAAGTCAGGTAGAGGGGCCATGGGTAGGGAGTAGGGACACTATAATCAGAGAACGCAGTTTTAGCTGCTTTATTCCATTTTTTAAACCATATCCTCTATTTTCACCTTTGAAAATGTTTATGCAAATCTCAGCAGAGGCGTTTTGTGATGCCATGGCTAACGTGAACACACACAAAAAAAAATGATTGATTAACTAATATTTTTTTGGCACTTGGGAGGGAGCAGAGCCGTAACTAGACTTTTTGTTGCCCTATGCCAGAAAGAGCATTGGTGCCCCCTCATTTTTCAAAGGGACATAATGCACCCAAAAAAGGGCCATGGCTTCATGGGGAAGGGCCAGGAAAGAGATAGGAGAGGCCAGGAGATGCTGGGGATGAAATAAGAGGAAGCTACAAGCAAGAATGATAATAAACAGAAATTTGACAGGCCCAAACAGTGCCACTTGACCAGGGGCGTATCTACCCATTGGCCAGGATGGCACTCGCCAGGGGCGCCGACCAAAGGGGGGTGCCACCCGGCAGTGCCACCAGTAGCCAAGGGGTGGACAAGTCCCTCGGCCCCACAAGTGTAGTGCAGACCACAGTGATAGCGGTCTGCCCTACACAGTTTACAAACACGCAGCCGCCAGCGGCGGCTGTGTGTTTGTAATAGCATCCAGCTAATGAGAGTCTGCCTGACTCTCATTAGCTGCTGCATTGTCCGCGGAGGGAGCCGGCTGGAGCTCACTAATGAGCTCCGTCTTCCGGCTCCCTCTGCAGCATGTGATGGGAGAGACGTCATGACGTATGATGTCTCTCACATGCAGGAGAAGAGCGGGCGGGACTATGCGGACAGCGGTGGTCGCGTCAGGAGCGAGGATCAGGTACGTTTTTTTTTCTCTCTTTGTGTGTGTGTGTGTGTTTAGGGGGGGCACTGAAATAGGGGGTGACCGCTTTGTATAGGGGTGGCCACTACTGGGGGCACTCTATTAGGGAGGCCACTACTGGGGGCACTCTATAGGGGTGGCCACTACTGGGGGCACTGAAATAAGGGGTGGCTGCTACTGGGGGCACTTTATGGGGGGTGCCTGCTACTGGGGGCTCTGTATATGAGTGGCCACTACTGGGGACAATTTAGGGGGGTGGCCACTACTGGGGGCACTGTATAGGGGTGGCCACTACTGGGGGCACTGTATAGGGGAGGCCACTACTGGGGGCACTGTATAGGGGTGGCCACTACTGGGGGTAATTTAGGGGGTTTGCACTGTATAGGGGGGACACTCTACTGGGGGCACTGTATAGGGGGGCTACTAATGGGGGCAATGCAGCATAGGGGGATTGCTACTGGAGGGTTACTACTGGGGGCACTGCATAGGGGAGGCGCCAGTCCATTACATTGCCAGGGGCGCTTGGATCCCTAGATACACCCCTGGTTAGCGCACATCTCCCATTGTTAAAGGACTACACATGCACAGTCCTCCATCTGCGAGTCCAATGGTCGTGATGGTTGTGATGGTGATGCCAGGCTGCGACCTCGGTCCAACGCTAGGATTACAGATGCAGTAAGGAGCTATCTGTTTCCCACAGACACATTGTGCTGCATTTGCATCTGAGATGGACAGAATTGCACAGCTGCTTGTGTGCGGCTCTGCTATTCCGTCCATCTATGAATCAGGCCCTCTGTCCATGCAGAAAGCATTCAGATTTTATCTATTGGGAAGTTCCCATATTTTTTTTAATCACGGCACCCTAGAGTATCAGCATTATTTTCACGGCACTCCTTATGTTTAATATTTTAAAAAGTTGAATATAAGGAGGAACAATTACAAATAATGCAAGGGGAATAACTCAAGAACGTAAATATAGTGTTCAGGATTGTTTAAGGAAGGTGGGCCCCAAATCAATATTTTGCTTAGCGCCCCATGAGGTCTAAATCCGCCTCTGGAGTCAGTCATATCAGCAGATTCAAGTACTGTATATCCATAACAGTATCTACAGATTCACTTACATCGATAACATTGGTAGATTCCTGCAAGTCGATGTTCATAGATTAATGTAAATCAACAATATCCTCAGATTTGTGTAAATCAATGTCTTCTCCCATTATCACTTCCCTAGAGACCCAATTCCACCCAATCCTTATAGGTTCCTCTGTTTCCAGCTCTAGATCAGGCAAGAGGGAAATGACTATTCAAGGGTTTCAGAAGGCAATCTCAATGGACTATGCTTTTCTTTTCAAAAGGAGAAGACTTTAGGCTGGTCCCAACCAAGCAACACATAGGACAGCAAATCCCTACTGTTAATGTGGCAGTTTCCTCTTTAATAGTTAAAGGGACTAGGGCAGTTGAATACGTCTGCACATCCCCATGTATCCAGCCAATATGAATAGGTTGGTGATAAGAAACTTTCTCATCAGGGGCAGAGCCTACATAATTAAAGTAATAGCAGAGCCTAAATCTACCATGCATCTGACCACCATATTTTTAATCTAGACCATCGGCGAGCCCCTGGTCACTGTAGTAAAGTTCTCCAAAAATGAGCAATCCACTTAAGGGGCAGGTAGACTCTTCTTGTTCCCTCGCCTGGCAGGACACACAAACAGACTCTGACAACCCGTTTACAGCCAGCATCAGACTTGGGCCTGACTCCATACCACATGGAACAGGACCTCTCTTGACTGACCCAACATGTAATTAATAGAAATCTTGCTATAGAGAGGACCCAGGAATAGTCAGCAGCGATGTACCTGAACCAGGCACTCACAGAGTGACCACTTCCCTGCCATAGTATATGATATATGATATATATTGCTTCCCAATTATTCTCCACCAAGCAGACCAATATGGGCAATTTTTCCATACAATGGCCGCGATTCAATTTAACGCGATACTGGATATCCACGGGATGGAGCTCCCAGGGGCTAATCAATTCAGAGCAATGTTTGGTCCTACTAAAGGATTTCTTCTTGCACCCTCCTAAGAGTGCAAGGAGTAATCCGACAAAAGTACCGGCAGCGTGGCTGTTTGCTGGCTTAACGCGGCGCTAACAGCTTCGTGGCCGGCACTTTAGTTGGAGAGTGCCAGTTCTCGAGACTAAACACCTAGGTTAAGTCGCGAGAACCAGCATTCTCCGACTTAACAGCGCACTGAATTGAATAGGCTTCCTGGAGCTATTCAGCATCTTCTTGAATTGAATCATGCTCAAAGGATCTTGACTCAGTATGCCAGCCAAGGTTGATGTAGCTAAATAACCTCCATTAATTGTTCAGGTGTATTATGGGGCAGCTGCAGCCACTTAGTAGCATAGTATATCAATCTTTGTGCCAAGGACCATGGTCTGACAGTAGAATCCTAACACAGAGAGCGTAACTTCTGTTGATAAGTTTCTAGAATAGATCCAAAGCCAACTGGTCACAGATGGCAGACTTTATTTTCTCATTGTCCTCAGCAGACAGGGCTGTAAATGCTAACTGAGCCTCTCCTGCCATTAATGCACTGAGTCACATTGCCCATGTATCCTTAGGCCATTTCTGGCTAATGACCACACATTCAAAAAGGCATCCAGATCATCACCCAATCTTGTTTTAGGTATAATGGGAGCCTCTGGACAGTTATCATTTTTTTCAAAGCTTTTAACCCTTCCTGCAAATGCATCAGTAAATCATGTGATTGGTCTTGAAGGTGCATGATAAACTATTATTGAATACCTGCTTCTATATTGACTGTTTAGGTACTAAAAACAGAGCCTTACTTGATCCCTTTTCTGACACCAACTTGTAGCGGGTTATTTCAAGTAAAATCTAGACACCATCGAAAATAAACACTCTGGCACTTTAGTACTCACAGCAGCATAGCAGTGTTTCAGCAGTAACAAGGCCGTTACTGCTGAAACACCATGGCAGTGTTAGTTCATCAGTTTAGCAATATTGCAGTATAGTAGTATCACAGCATAGTAGTATTGCAGCATAGTAGTATCATGGCATTAGTGGCATCAACATACAGTAGTAGTATCATCATAGCAGTATCACAATGTAGGAAGATTACAGTATACCATATAGCGGTTCACAGGTCCTTCTTCCATCACAGCACAAACACAATTCAATTACCAGGCCTTAAATAGATCATGAATGAACCAGGTGTGAGGGTGAGATGGAGTCACCACCTGAATCACATAGGGCAGCCTGTCACTCTGCCACACAGGGGCGTATCTATAATGGGTGCAGGGGGGCCCCGCACCGCACACCCTGCACCCATGAAACTTACCGCTCCGGACTCCCACATCGGCTCCGGTGTCTGCACCTGTAAAAACTACTGGAAAATGGCCGCCGTGGACATTTTCCAGTCATTTGCACATGCGCAGTACAGGGAAAATGGCCACCGCAGTATATACTGTGCTAGTGAGCGAATTAGAGACTATTTCTCTTGAACTTTCAAGATTGTTGCCTTTCTATCCTCACTATTTAAAGGCTCCTTTGGATAAAAGTATTTGAGGATCACATGCGGCAAAAATACTATTTAGCATTTTATTGCATTTTGTTTTATATACAGTCAGGTCCATAAATATTGGGACATTGACAGAATTTCATATTTTGGCCTCTATTCACCACCACAATGGCTTTGAAATGAAACAAACAAGATGTGATTTAACTGCAGACTTTCAGATTTAATTTGAGGGTAATTACATCCAAATCAGGTGAACGGTGTAGGAATTACAACAGTTTCTATATGTGCCTCCCACTTTTTAAGGCCAAAAGTAATGGGACAAACTAAACAATCCTAAATCTAACTTTCACGTTTTAGTACTTTGTTGCAAATCCTTTGCAGGCAATTACAGCCTGAAGTCTGGAACGCATAGACATCACCAGACGCTGGGTTTCATCCCTGGTGATGCTCTGCCAGGCCTCTACTGCAAATGTCTTCAGTTCCTGCTTGTTCTTCGGGCTTTTTCCCTTCAGTTTTGTGTTCATCAAGTGAAATGCATGCTCAATCAGATTCAGGTCAGGGGATTGACTTGGCCATTGCATAGCATTCCACTTTTTAGCCTTAAAAAACTCTTTGGTTGCTTTTGCAGTATGCTTCGGGTCATTGTCCATCTGCACTGTGAAGCGCCATCCAATGAGTTCTGAAGCATTTGACTGAATATGAGCATATAATATTGCCCGAAACACTTCAGAATTCATTCTGCTGCTTTTGTCAGCAGTCACATCATCAATAAATACAAGGGAACCAGTTCCATTGGCAGCCATACATGCCCACGCCATGACACTACCACCACCATGCTTCACTGATGAGGTGGTATGTTTTGGGTCATGAGCAGTTCCTTTCCTTCTCTGTACTCTTCTCTTCCCATCACTCTGGTACGTTGATCTTTGTCTCATCTGTCCATAGGATGTTGTTCCAGAACTGTAATGGCTTTTTTAGATGTTGTTTGGCAAACTCTAATCTGGTCTTCCTGTTTTTGTGGCTCACCAATGGTTTGCATCTTGTGGTGAACCCTCTATATTCACTCTTGTGAAGTCTTCTCTTGATTGTTGACTTTGACACATATACATCTACCTCCTGGAGAGTGTTCTTGATTTGGCCAACTGTTGTTAAGGGTTTTTCTTCACCAGGGAAATAATTCTTCTGCCATCCACCACAGTTGTTTTCCGTGGTCTTCCAGGTCTTTTGGTGTTGCTTAGCTCTCCGGTGCATTCTTTCTTTTTAAGAATGTTCCAAACAGTTGATTTGACCACACCTAATGTTTTTGCTATCTCTCTGATGGGTTTGTTTTGATTTTTCAGCCTAATGATGGCTTGCTTCACTGATAGTGACAGCTCTTTGGATCTCATATTGAGAGTCGACATCAACTGATTCCTGCTTAATTGATAATGAAATAACGAGGGAATAGCCCACACCTGTCCATGAAATAGCTTCTGAGTTGATAGTCCCATTACTTTTGTCCCCTTAAAAAGTGGGAGGCACATATTGAAACTGTTGTAATTCCTACACCGTTCACCCGATTTGGATGTAATTACCCTCAAATTAAATCTGAAAGTCTGCAGTTAAAGCACATCTTGTTTGTTTCATTTCAAAACCATCGTGGTGGTGAATAGAGGCCAAAATCTGAAAATTCTGTCAATGTCCCAATATTTATGGACCTGACTGTATGTTTGTGTAGTGTAATATGTGTTTTTTATATGGTACTTGTTTATTAAAAACTAATAAATAGAAATTTATTGAGAGAAGCCTTGTTCAATATTTTTAATTTTCAGTCAAGCAATACTATTAATGTTACTCATAGATACACCAACAGCGCAGTCCTATTCCTGATTTTTTTTCTAGAGTGTGTGGTTTAAGTGGGCCAGGTGATTACTGGCAAGTTGGACTAGCAGCTAGGCAGGTGGAATAAAACAGATATAAATCCAGTGCAAGGATATTATTAGTTGTTGGGAAACCAAGAACTCATATTAGAATGTTATACATGGCACCCTTAAGCTGAAAGTTTCCTTTTGAGATAGTAAGACAACTGTCATCATTTTTTTCAGTTATGTGGTATTGCATTACTTTTCTGTTTGTCCATCTAGTTTCTGAGTTTGCCTATGACAAGACCAGACTAGAAGAGCAAGAAAACTGTGAAGAGATGAGAAGTGAAAGATTAGGGGGAGAAGGTGTGGTGCAAGTGGAGTGTGGGTTGTTGGTGCAGACAGGAAAAAAGGAGAGAGATCACATTAAGGGGGAATTCAATTAGACACAATAAATTTTGGGGCAAATAAAATGGGAATTTAACGCTTTTATTGGCTTCGGGCACTTCAATTAGATCCCGAAAAAATATCTGTTTTCGAGTGAATACACATAGGATCTGTAAGTTGTAAGCTGTAAATTGTAAGGATGTGTAAGTTCACAGATCCTATGTGTTAAGCCCAGCACCTGCATGAAATGAGATAGTTATTGGCCATTTTGTTCGGAGCCTGCTCAGCCCCTGAAAAGAAATGCCCAATCAGCAGGGGCACTGAGGGGGGGCAGGGGGATTACCCAGGCCCGGCCTTGTTGGAGGGGCCTGGGTCCGATGCTACCACTGTCCGCACGCCCCCCACACTCAGGGGCGCATAGAGGGGGGGGAGCGGGTATTTACCCGGGCCCGGGCTTGTTAGAAGGGACTGGCGGATGCCCGGATTCGGCGCCGCTCTCCCCCTCCCTCCCTCACTCTTCCCACCCAAACAGCAGCCCAGCACACAGCGTAACACAGGAAAACTTGGGGGAAGAGTAAATGGAGGAGAAATGGAGGGAGCCTCAGAGAGGCAGCATGTATCTCAGCCCACAGAAGATGTCAGCCCAAATCATTTAATTTGGGACTGAGTCACCAACTCATTGCACCCCTGCAAAATCCCTGTGATGCCCCAGGGTGCTGTGCCATATAGTTTGAGAACTGCTGTCTTATTTGAAATGAGCCTCAATTGATCTTGTTTATGTGAATTTACAAGGTTAATATGAATTTCAACTTTTGGATTAATTGATTCACTCATCTCTAGGCAGTGACACATGGAAGTACTAAGGTGTCATATAGAGGAATGCCTTAGCAAAGTAATGTAATAAGTAGTGCATTTTTAATAATGTTTATTATAGTAAATGGTATTTTTAAAATGGTATTTAATGTCAGGTTTGTTGATTACAACTTTTAATTACAGAAAAGCTTCAGAACCCAGTCACTCCCTTCAAATTACAGATTAACGGGGTTAGCTGCCTGTTGTTAACCACATTTATTGGGAGATACTCACTAGCCAGAGGGAGTTACTAATTTTCCAACACTTTCCTGATGGCAAAGAAGAAATGTAATCACAGAGATTTTGGCAATTTTGTATCAGTTGCAGCTGATTGGACAGATTCCACCAATCAGAGCTACTAAGACAAAAATGCTAGTTAAAGAAGAGTTTAATGTATAATTATTATTCCCCGTAATATACAGATGTGTCCTCATACATCTAGTATCAATACGCCATGTGGCGCCAGACCCCCAGCGTGACTGAGCCGTTCCGAGAGATGAGCCGCATTGACTTTTCTGTAAATTTTGCATCTTAATTGCATCGCTGACGCAGGGAAACACCACACAAAATGTACTTGGGACTCTGAGCTGCAATAACCACACAGGCAGGGGCATATCTATAATGGGTGCAGCGTGTGTGGTGCATACGGGCCACCGGGTCCAGGGGGGCCCACACCACACACCCTACACCCATACTTTGTAATACTTACCTCTCTGAAGTCCCACGTCGGGTCTCTCAGCGCTGTTCAAATGCCGGAAAATGGCAGTCACGGCCATTTTTCCGCCATTTTGTTCATGCGCTGTGAGGAGATCTCTGGGAAAATGCCGGCTGAGCCATTTCCCCGGCAATCTGCGCATGCTCAATACACCCTGGGCACACTTTGGTGCCCAGGGTCTATTGATTCTGCAGTGGCCGGCCACCGGAGGGAGAGGAGGGTGCACGTGACGAGTGTTGCTAACGGGCCTCCTCCTCTCTAAAGTCGCCCTTGCACACAGGAATTTGCTGTAAACATGTACAAATTCGCAGATGAAGCATCCGCAACTGCTGCATCATAGCACTTCGTATACAGCTTTAGACTCATTCGCACACAGATGTACAAATGTCACACATCAAAATGATCTCTGCAATCTAGAAAAGTAGTTTTGTCTCTTCCAGTTGTTTTATTTATGCAAATAAGATTCACATTATCAGCAATGCAAGTTGCTTGGACAAGTCGCATGGGACCTGGCGCACCAAGAAGGACGTTACTGAAGCCATAGCGTATGAGGACACATTTGTAACTATATACAGTATATACAAGTAAAGTACGCCATGCATCATGGATCATAATATGGTTTGATTGAGAGGAAAAATAATTATATGTCCATTACATTTTAAGTGTGAAAAAAGGAAAACATTACATAATTGATTACATATTTATTAGCTTACAATAGTGTTAATGGAAAGGGTGTGCCAGTAATTTACTCATGAAAGTAGTTTTCTCTTATTGAGAAGGGTGTTTGCTATTGTCAAGAGATCGTCACTTGCCCTCTAGAGCTAATTTTAATCATTTCGTACAGATTGTTCCTTTTTTTCAGGTATAGGTGTTCAATCAAAATTCACGGCACAGTGCCCTCTGTACATATTTACCTTGTTTCCTCCTAGTTGTGTAAGATGATTTGTAAAGTGTTGTGGAATGTACCGTGTTCCGTTTCCCAGATGCCCCAGGGGATCAGATTGCAAAGACTAGAGATGATATTAAGCATTGTTTTCTCTGCTCTGAGGCCAGTTACACAAGCAGAAAGCTTTAGAAAATGTGTCCTACTTCTTAACCATTTAGATTCCATTTACACCTCTGATGCTCTAACATCTAAGTACAAATGAAAATATTTGTATCTATTCCTGTAACTTAAAGTAATAAATGGTAGATACAATTCTTAGCAGCCATGATGAGCCTTTTGAGAGTGGCTGTAGAAGTCAGGTTCCCCAGCCTTGGATGATGTCAGATACATCAATAGGGATAATCTTTTGGTACAGAAAGGAAAAGGAGAAAAAGATGAAAAGGATGCTCAAAGGGAAGTGGCATTTATATCCACTTTCAATAATCAATGTACAGAAATTAAAAATATTGGGCCTGATTCAGAGCCGCTCGAAACATATATACATATATATATATACATACACCGACAATTGATTTATTTACACTAGGTGATCGGGTGCCGGTAAACCAGATGTCCCGTGAATATTGCTGAAATAATATATATATTTCCCTAGAATAAGAGATTATGAAATAGATGTGCCTTCTACTGTTTTACTTATTTTATTTTGATTGTATCGATATGTTTTTTTTAGCAGATGGACATACACTGGATACCTTTGAAAAAGCTGCACTTCGAAGCAGTGATACCTATCCTTACGGTGTGTTGGACTATCTCTAGACAACTACTGATTGGTCCCTCAGGACCCAAAAGGATACAACTAACTGGGACTAAGACCACAAATGGACACAGTGTGATTTGAGGATCTATTCTTACAGCAGAATGACAGTATCTATAAAGAACATTCCTCTATCGGTGATAAGGATTATCATCCAGTGGACAGTCTTTACTATCTGTATCATCAGGCTCTCCCAGTGTCCATTATGAAGGCAATGCACAGGAACAGGCCTTTATTGAACTTTTAAGTGCTGTGGGTGAGATAATTTGCTAATTTGTTACAAAACTACTGTGACTTTTTAATATGCTCATATGCTCATTGGTTACAAAATCCATTGTGACCTTTTAATATATTAAAGTAATACATTTTACATATTTTATTGCCATATATACTTAAATATATTTTCATCATTTATCACATGTAATTGGTTTCTAGCGCTACTATATCCTTTGTATGTATATATGTGTTTATTCAGGAACTGACAATCCCTTCTCTTTGAGTAGCCACTTAGATGAACAACCCATTCTAGTGCCTGTTTTTAATGCCGTATTGGTATCTACTTTGCTGGGTTCCCCAGGTTGGGAAAATTAGGGTCGAGTTACTTTAGCAGCCGTTGAAGCTCTTCCTCCCATACGGCTCATACTTGCCTACCCTCCTAATTTGGTCGGGAGCCTCCCAAAAATTGGGTGCCACTGTCAGCCCCCTAGAAAGCCAGGCAAGCCTTCCGCCGACCCCTCCGCCCCCCCCCCCCCCCGTGGTTACAAGAGAAACCACTGCAGCAGGGGAGGCCGATGACGCGATTCACGCTGAAATGTGTCATTTTGGCCCTGTCCCCTGCTTCACAATGCCGGTAAGATTACTGGCATTGTGTAACGAGGGCGGGGCCAAAATGATGCGATCGCATGGCCATGCCCCCACTCTGCCCACAAATGCCGGGTAAGATGTCCGGCTGCACCCCCCTATGCTGGCCATGCCCCCCTGCTATGTCGATCTGGCTGCTCCCTCCCGGAAGGGGCAGCCAGAATGATATGGCTGAATGAGGATCTTTTATCAGATGGCACAGTTCTAATGGTAGCATGTACTGTATGCCCCACTACTCCTTTCATCTCATCACTCTATGTATACTTTGACTTCTGTATAATAAGCAACCTGTATAATTTCAACACTTACAATTTTGTTTTTATTACTTGAAACAATTGTAGATTAGAAGTAAGGAAATGTTGACATAATCAGGTAATTGCTTTTACAACCTCCATTAAAAGCCCAATGGTTTAAAAGCCTAGGGCCTGATTCAGAGCCACTCGCTAGCGGCAGTACGCTCGTTCCGAGCGATGTTCGCACATCTGCGCATGCGTACGGATCGTTATACGCATGCGCGAACCAGTCAGTGCGGACGAAATTCATGTGCTCGCAATATAGCGAATGCCTGCTATTTTGAGTGACAGAATGAGGCGTATGTGGGTGGTAACAGGGGAAGGTGCTTGAAAATGGGGAGTGGAGATCCGAACGCAGGCGTGCTTAAAGGTCAAAACGGGCGTTTTATGGGTGTGCATAATTAATACAGCAGCGTCATTGACCACGTCACTGGGTTATTTTATAGCCAGAAATGCTCGCAAAATTGTGGTAGCAAAAACCAACCACAAGAATAGCGAGCAGTTCATACGCTGGTCGATGTACTCGATTAATCTAATAAATAGCGGACATGACGTATGGTGCGAGCGGCCAGGGGGCGTTTTTAACAAATAAACGAGCGTATGTTTTGCTCGCTCGTTCAGACTTAGAGGTGTGAGCAGACTGCAATTTGCGAACGGATCATTTGAATAGCCACCCCTTGTTTTTGAACGAACGACCGCAAATAGCGAACGGCTCTGAATCAGGCCCCTAGTTTCTTATGTCAAAATATTCTTTTAATCCTATAGATAGGATCTTTAAACAAAAACATTACTTTTTCCCACTGATTTTATAATAACAATTTATGTGAATGTTGTGACTTTCCAAGAACTTAATAAACTATGGTCATCGAGATTTAATGAATGATCAGGAAACAGAAAACAGTGAACAGTTCTACTGCTAATCAATTACTCTATAACAGAGACATCTCATGCCTAGAAAAGTCTTGCTGGTTAGGTAATATCAACGTGGCCGTTAAACCCACTAACTGTATTTCTCCTCATACTGTATTTCTCCTTTCAGCCAGTCAAAGGCAGGGGATATACATTTTTTGCATAGTGAACTAATGTTCAAAATATTTTAAATATTATATATCAGACTTCTGGTTCTGGCATGGAGGAGTGAGCAGCAGCCTCCGCAAGCTCCGCCGTCTGCCGCCTAATTGTTCTCTCGGCTAGTTTATTAGCCTCCCAGCTGGCACAAAAAGTTGCCCATTACCTACCTGACTGCCCATGGATAAAAATTTGAGGGCTCAGCAAACACCTCAGCAGACGCCGTAGTCCCCGCAGCCGCTACCTCCCAGACAGGAGAAATACTGGGCCGAATCTAATATGGCGCCGGATGCTGATAAAGCTGCTGGAACTCCTGAAGTGAAGAAGTCCAACCCAGCACTCATACAGGACCCTGACAGCTCTCAGGTACGATGTCCACTGGACTCCCCTGTCACATATAGTGACATCTTTGAGGCCATTAAAATGACCATGACCCCTTTGCTGACTCAAGCAGTCGCAGATATCACAGCCCAGATGCATCAACTTACCCACAGGGTTTCAGTAGCTGAAGACAGAATAGGGGCAAATTTTTAAGATGTCTCACAGATAAAACGCTCTTTTCAAGGCTTAGAGAAGGAAAATTGGCAATTGTGGAACAAAATAGATGACCTTCAAAACGGGTCCCGTCACAATAATATACGCATAGTGGAAATCCCTGAATCAGTTAAGGGTCAGTCTTTGGCCCACTTTGTCCGTGTCACACTTCCATCACTTCTAGGTATAGAATCAGAGTGCGCTGACCTTGTTATAGAGAGTCCACAGAGTGGGTAGAAACACCCCAACCTCTTCATCAGCTAAATCGAGAGTAAAAATATTCAACTGCTTAAATTACCTCCTTAAGACTGTGTTCTAGTCTGCCTCTCGCAAAAAAATTCCCTTGACATGGGAAGGCCATAAATTATACATATTTCAGGATGTTTCCATGGTCTTTGCTATAAATAAAATAGAAGCATTATTTTCAAAATTTTTATGGCAAAATAAGAGACCGAGAATAGTGAGACAGAAACTAAAGGTATTAAGAAAAGGGGGAGGACTGGGAACTGCTGACATTTCTGCATATTCTCTATTGGTGTTCTTTTGCTACATTAGTGATTGGCTTTTGGAAAAAAGTAGGGATGTGTTTTGGTTTTGGATCTGTATCTCTTTCAAGTTTTTGGATCTGGATTTGGCTTTGCAAACCACGCTCAAGTGTTTTGGTTTTGGTTTTGGATCTGGATTTGTTAAATAAAAAATAGATAAAAAGTTTTAAAAACAGCTAAACTCATGTAATTTATGCAATCCAAAACCTGAAATTCGGATTTAAAATCCGAATTCCGAACCGCAAAAAGATCAGAACTGCGACCCAGATTTACCCGGATATGCTCAGGATTTACCCAGATTCATGAAACTTGAGTGGATTCGGATTTCTGGAGAACCGAAGCGCACATCTCTAGAAAAAAGCGACTTGACAGACAAGGCCTTAAATACGGCTCTTCTGTATCCATATTCCCCAGCTGCTCTTCTTCAGACGAAGTTATCTCTTATTCCCCATAACATTATGAACAACATAATCTTTAAGATACATACCAAGCATGGCTTGACCTTAACAAAAAACATGATAGGAACCCCCTTATTACCCAATTTATACCTCTATGGGGATTTAGGTCCCCACAAAAAATCTACTATTCCATTATTTACTAACATACTCACCTTGGGAAAAAAAAAGCTATTTTAATTCATTGGACTTCCAAATCTGCACCTTCATTAATGTTAGTTAAACAAAAACTACTACAACTCCTTTACTTCGATAGAAGAGCTACTGTCCCAGAAGTCGATAAAGGTGTTGAGAGATTTTATGCAAAATGGGAAAAGTACATAGATTCCCTAGATACTACTACTCAACAACATATATATTAAAACGCTTTGAAAATACTGACTGGTTTCTTCTCAAACACCTTACCTGATTACTATTGTTATGCTTTTATTAATATTTGTATGATTTTTGCTCATATTACTAATGCAATATCTACAATGATGTATTTTCTACCTAAATGGCTTAGAGATAATTACTATCAGTGACTCCCTACATCATTCATCGCTTAAAAATATAAGTCGTCTATCTCCCATTACCTTGTGTTTTCCCTTGTCTTCCCTCCCTCCCTACCCTCAACTAAGAGACAATAGTCTTTCTCATTTATACACAATTCTCATTTCGTAGTGACTATTATACTTCATATTATTTTCCAAGTGGATTTTTTCTATATATAGACTAAGGGCAATATTAATGAGATGGACACGAAGGAATACAAATCTCAGATATGTTTGTTCTTTTTGTATTTATCATAATCAAACAAATATTGGCTTCTTTCATTCCCATAATACAATTATGTTATAACTATACTCCCAAAAATAAATAAGTCTTGTTACTGCTCTTTTTTCGAATTCTAGAATATGTTTGTTACATTTCAGAGTTGTTTCTCTTATACTTTGTCTCTGTATAAGTTGTGAAAAACTTGATAAAAATTATATATAAAATTTTTTAAATACATAAATATTATATATCAAGGAACACAGCAATTTTGTTAAATTTCTGTACATTAAATCCATCTGTACTCTGATATTAACAGCTTTAACAGCAACAAATGTCATTGACAAAGGTCACTTATTGTACCTGCTGCATAAAGTGACCCACACATCTCTATGTCACACACTACCAAGTATAACGAAACCTGTGGCTAATGTCATTGTTATAAGTTCCTCCTCACTGTCTCCAAACCCAGCCTCCCCTCCCTTGCCCGCTTTATGCTTGTCTGATCACACAATATCACAGGCTTGCTGTTTCTGTAGTCTATATTCTATATTATATATACTGTAAATACACAAAGGTAGACTACTGTTTGTAAAGCAGTCAATACAGTTCATTGAAGTGTGAAGAACATTTTGACAAGTTGACATTAATAGTCTTATTTTTGTTCTCTGGTGTGTGTTTGCTTTTTTTATTTAAACTATTTTGCTCTGAGAGAGATGCAAATAATTCCAAAAGTTATGTCAAGTTCTGCAAATGCATAAAAGACAGGTAAACATAATCTATATCTAGGCAAATACTACAGCATGTAAAATTCTACCCTCTGTTGTTAGCATTACTTTCACTTAAGGCTCAAAGATTATCGTAGAGAAAACAAACAACATTTTGTATTTTGTGTGTAGAGCAAATATTAAGGGTAATACTGAATTGTGGAAAACAGTCAAAATGTTCTCAACTGTAAATAAAATTTAATAGCCTTGTTTATATCTTTTTCTTTTTTTTAATCAGTACCAGTACAAGATATAAATTAATGGGTTCTACAGTGCAGGAGTTTTAGTGAACCCATGAATCACAAATTAAATATTACTCAATAATGTATTTCAATAAATATTAATAATAAAAAAATTGTAAAATAAATGATTTTACGATTCACAAATTTTTGACTTGAAAGTTACTTTACAAATTTCAAGATAAAGTGTGGCTGGCCAAATGATAGTCATGTTTAACAAATTATGACGATATCAATAAAATATGTATTTCGTACAAAACTAACATTCTGTATTTTCTTTGTTGCATTTTTTTCAATTTTAAATCTACAGATAACTTATTTTAATAAAATAAATTCTCTAAAGTTATATGTTGAAATTTTAAAAATAAAATGTTTTGACATTTTATTTAACTTGAAATAATGAAGTATTCACAAATAATAAGTATAGAGATAACAGCAAAATCTTACTTCTATCCTTTTTTTAAATATGATATAAATATATGAATTATTTTATTTAAACATTAAAAATAACTAATAAGAAAAAATTATTTTGTACATCAAATATGATATTTTGAAAGAAATCCTGATAACAGAAAGAGGTAAATGAAACAATTTTTTTGAATTAAATGTAATCAGTTTACATTTCTGGTATTTCTTGAATACTACATAACGTATTTACTTTGCCACAGGAAAGTGTGATTTCACAGGATAACTATGTTAAGAGATCTGATATATTGACATCAAATTACAGAGCTACTGTAGCTAACATTAGCATGGATTGGAGATAGCACTATACATTACTTGTGTCAGAAAACAAGTCAACAAGTTAGTTCCTGTAGTTCCTGTAATTATTACATACAAAATAGCTAACTAGTTTTGCCAGAGATTGCCCAGTGAGTACATGGCTTTAGAGTTTCTATGCAATAACTTGTACTATCCAAGAAAAAAGTTCATGGCACCTGTCAAAAGTAGGATGTATTAAGTGGCTTATTTCTATACTTTCTGTATTGAGTGCATGCTCAGTAAGGTACAACTTTATATTAATTAATAATCATGCATGAGTATTTCCAAATAAGGATTTAAGGACCAGATTAAAAAATAATCTTGTATATAGATACACCCAGTATATACTGAAGCAGGAAAAGCTGTAAATGCCACAATATGGATGTATATAGCACATAGAATAAGTAGGCTACAGTATAATATATGATATTCTAGATACTGTATGCAATTATGCATTATCTTATCGCTCTATATATTCAGCACTTTACATGTAATTATCTCAAAAGATGTATTTAATAAAACATATAAATACTAGCAATATGGACCTGCCATACTTACCCTGTGCAGGTGCTTCTCCTCTTGTTGGCTGGGACAAGTAATAACATACACAGTATATATATATATATATATATATATATATATACCCATATATATATATACAGGTTGAGTCTCCCATATCCAAAATGCTTGGGACCAGGGGTATTTTGGATATCGGAATATTCCGTATTTTGGAATAATTGCATATTATAATGAAATGTCTTGGAAATGGGACCCAAATATACACACAGAATGCATTTATGTGTTATATACACCTTATACACACAGCCTGCAGGTCATTTTAGACAATATTTTTTATAATTTTATGCATCAAAAAGTTTGTGTACATACATGAAATTCATTTATGTTTCATATACACCTTATACACACAGCCTGAAGGTTATTTTATACAATATTTTTAATAATTTGTGCCTTAGACAAAGTTTATGTACATTAAACCATCAAAAGTCAAAGGTTTCATTATCTCAGTCATGCTGAAAATATTCCGTATTTCGGAATATTCCGTATTTCGGAATATTTGGATATGGGAGACTCAACCTGTATATATATTAGGGGTGTGCACAGGCCACTTTTCGTGTTTTGGTTTTGGATCTGGATCTTTCCTTGTGTTTTGGATCTGGATTGGTTTTGCCAAAACCACCCTTCCGTGTTTTGGGTTCTGGGTTTTGTGTTTTGGATCTGTATTTTTTTTTTAAAAAAGCATAAAAACAGCTAAAATCACAGAATTTGTGGGTTTTTCTGCTCCTATGCTATTATTAACCTCAATAACATTAATTTCCAGTCTATTCTGAACACCTCACAATAGTGTTTTTATATCCAAAAGGTTGCACCGAGGTAGCTGGATGACTATGCTAAGCGATACGAGTGGGCGGCACAAACACGTGGCCCATCTAGGAGTGGCACTGCAGTGGCAGACAGGATGGCAGTTTGAAAAACTAGGCCCCAAACTATACATAATGCAAATGCAAAGAAAAAAAAGAGGTGCAAGATGGAATTGTCCTTGGGCCCTCCCACCCACCCTTATGTTGTATAAACAGAACATGCACACTTTAACAAACCAATCATTTCAGCGCCAGGGTCTGCCACACAACTGTGGCTGAAATGATTGGTTCGTTTGGGCCCCCACAAAACAAGCTGGCAATTAATCTGTCCCTGCACAAACTGACTCTACGGAGGCAAGATGTCGTCCTCATCCTCCTCATCCACCGATTCCTCACCCTCTTCAGTGTTGTGTACATCCTCATCCTCACAGAGTATTAACGTCCCCGCTGGAATCCACCACCACAGGTCTCTCTGTACGTTCTGGAGGCTGGTCTCCCTGGAAGAGTTGATAATTCATTTTTATGAACATCATCTCCACATTTTCTGGAAGGAACCTCCTATGCCTTTCGCTGACAAGGTTCCCAGCTGCACTAAACACTCTTTCGGAGTACACACTGGAGGGGGGGCAACTCAGGTAAAATAGAGCCAGTTTGTACAGGGGCCTCCAAATTGCCTCTTTTTCCTGCCAGTACAGGTACGGACTGTTTGACATGCCTACTTGGATGCTGTCACCCATGTAATCCTCCTCCATTTTGTCAATGGTGACAGTATCATATGCAGTGACAGTAGACATGTCAGAAATTGTTGCCAGGTCCTTCAGTCCGGACCAGATGTCCAAACTTGGTCCTGCCTGCCCTGCATCACCGCCAGCGGGTTGCTTAGGATACCTAAGTTTTTTCCTGGCAGCCCCAGTTGCGGGAGAAAATGAAGAAGGAGCTGATGACGTGTCACGTTCCGCTTCAGCTGACAGTGTGTTCACCAGCAGGTCTTTGCACCTCTGCAGGCTTGTGTCGGCCGGAAAGAGAGACACCACATAGGCTGTAAACCTAGGATCGAGCACGGTGGCCAAAATGTAGTGGTCTGATTTCAACAGATTGACCACCCTGGAATTCTGGCAAAGCAAATGAATGGCTTCATCCACAAGTCCCACATGCCGAGCAGAATCGCTCCATCTTAGCTCCTCCTTCACTTTCTCCAGCTGCTTCTGCAAAAGCCTGATGAGGGGAATGACCTGACTCAAGCTGGCAGTGTCTGAACTGACTTCACGTGTGGCAAGTTCGAAGGGCTGGAGAACCTTGCACAACACGGAAATCATTCTCCACTGCGCTTGAGTCAGGTGCATACCCCCTCCTTTGCCTATGTCATAGGTGGATGTATAGGCTTGAATGGCCTTTTGTTGCTCCTCCATCCTCTGAAGCATATAGAGGGTTGAGTTCCACTGCGTCACAACCTCTTGCTTCAGGTGATGGCGGGGCAGGTTCAAGAGTGTTTGCTGGCGCTCCAGTCTTCAGCACGCAGTTGCTGAATGGCGAAAGTGGCCAGAAATTTTTCGGGCCACCCAAAGCGTCTCCTGCACGCCCCTGTCGCTTTTCAGAAAATTCTGCACCACCAAGTTTATTGTGTGAGCAAAACATGGGACGTGCTGGAATTTGCCCAGTTGTAATGCCCGCACAATATTGGTGGCGTTGTCAGATATCACAAATCCCCAGGAGAGTCTAAGTGGGGTAAGCCACTGGGCGATGATTTCCCTCAGTTTCTCTAAGAGGTTGTCGGCGGTGTGCCTCTTACTGAAACCGGTGATACACAGCGTAGCCAGCCTTGGGACGAGCTGGCGTTTCTGAGATGCCGCTACTGGTGACACTGCTGCTGTTGCTGCGTAAGGTGATACATCTACCCAGTGGGCTGTCACAGTCATATAGTCCTTAGTCTGCCCTGTTCCACTTGTCCACATGTCCGTGGTTAAGTGGACATTGGGTACAACGGCATATTTCAGGACACAGAGGACACTTTCTGACGTTTCTGTACAGTCTCTGTATCGCCTGCCTAGTGAAGTGGAATCTAGATGGGATTTGGAACCGGGGACACACTACCTCCATCAATTGTCTAAATCCCACTGCACTAATGGCGGATATCGGACGCACGTCTAACACCAATATAGCAGTCAAGGCCTCAGTTATACGTTTTGCTTCAGGATGACTGCTGTCGTACTTCATCCTCCTCGCTAAGGACTGTTGGAGGGTCAATTGTTTAGTAAAAGTAGTGGTGTTCCTACTTCCTCTCTGGGATGATGAACGACTCCCAGCAGCAGCAGCAGCGGCAGCAGGAGGCGTAGCAATGCAGGATCCTCGGAGGAATCCCAGATAGGAGAGTCAGTCATGCCAGTGACATGGCCTGCAGGACTACTTCCGATCCTGACTAAGGAGGAAATTGACGAGGAGGGAGTTGACGGTGTGGTTTGCAGGCGCTTGGATACAACAGGACAACGGGATTTAGGTGTCCCTGGACTGCTTACGGTTTTAGCCAAAGTTTCTGAACTTGACAGTAACTTTTTATGAACGCGCTGCAGGTGCCGTATAAGGGAGGATGTTCCTAGGTGGTTAACGTCCCTACCCCTACTTATTTCACCTTTACATATGGTACATATGGCAAGACAGTTGTCTGGATTTGGATAGAAATATTGCCAGACCAAAGAGGTGGAATGTTTGGTCTTCTGCCCAGGCATGACTGTGATGGGCTTTTTCATCCCACGGACAACGACTGTCTGCCCCGTAGCTTGATTTAAACAAACCACATCACCATCAGAATCCTCCTCGCCAACTTCCTCCTCAGCACCAGCTACACCAGTATCCTCATCCTGTTGTACTTCAACAGTGGCATCTTCAATTTGCATATCAGCAAGTGGACTGTGGGTGCTCCTTTCAACACTTGCAGGGGGCGTGCAAATGGTGGAAAGAGCCACCTCTTCCTGTCCAGTGCTGGGAAGGTCAGGCATCGCAACCACCACCACACTTGGACTCTCCTTGGGGATTTGTGATATCTTCTTAGAATGCACAGTTCTTCGCTGTGCTTTTGCCAGCTTAACTCGTTTGATTTTTTTAGTGGGAGGAGGGCTTCCATCGTCATGTGAAGCTGAACCACTAGTCATGAACATAGGGAAAGACCTTAGCCATTCCTTGCCACTCCGTGTCGTAAATGGCATATTGGCAAGTTTACGTTTCTCTTCAGATGATTTAAATGTTTTTTTTCAAGGTCATTTTCCTGAACTTTGTCATTTGGGATTGTATGTGCCCTCTACTATGACATTGGGCATCAGCCTTGGCAGACGACGTTGATGGCATGTTATCGTCTATGTCATGACTAGTGGCAGCAGCTTCAGCACTAGGAGGAAGTGGTTCTTGATCTTTCCCTATTTTATTTTTATCAGAGAAAGTTTGGTCCTCCATTTATGTTATATTGATATAGACGTGCGGCTAAGGCGCACACAAACACAGAAAATAATTTTTTATTTTTGTTGGAGACTAGTGCACTTTGTGGGTTACACCACCCTTTAAGAAATGAGCCAGTCAGCCCTTTACTTATGGGACACAGGCGCACGCTTGGCGCTGCTCCTTTGTTGATGCACATGCAGCTACAGCCCACACAATTCACAAACACAGAAAATATTTTTTTATTTTGTTTGGAGTGCCCTTTGGGGGTTACAGCACCCTTTAATGGACAAGCCAGCCGGCCTTTTACTTATGGGACACAGGCGCACGCTTGGCACTGCTCCTTTGTTGATGCACGTGCAGCCACAGTGCACACAATCCACAAACACAGAAAAAAATTTTTTATTTTGTTTGGAGTGCCCTTTGGGGGTTACAGCACCCTTTAGCAGTCAATACAGCCGGCCCTTTATTTATGGGACACAGGTGCACGCTTGGCACTACTTTGTTGATGCACGTGCGGCTACTGCACACACAATTCACAAACACAAAAAAATATATTTTTTATTTTGTTTGGAGTGCCCTTTGGGGGTTACAGCACCCTTTAAATGAATAGCCAGCCGGCCTTTTACATGGGACACAGGCGCACGCTTGGCGCTGCTCCTTTGTTGATGCACGTGCAGCCACAGTGCACACAATTCACAAACACAGAAAAAATATTTTTTTTTTTGCACTTGGGGGGAGCACCCCTGATGGACAGAGCACCCCCTGGACAACACTACAGCACCCCTTTAGGACTGGGACACTGCACAGGACTTTGGAGTGGACACAGCCCCTATGGAGAACTGACTGCACAACACAGTCCAGCCAGCCCCTATGGACTTTGAAGGAGTGGACACAGCCCCTATGGACAACAGCAGCACAGCGCAGCACAACACTACACTGCACTACACTACACTACACAGCCCAGCCAGCCCTAACTCCCACCCTCCCTCTTCACTGTCCACAGTCGAGTGAGAAAATGGCGCCGACGCGGGTACCTTATATAGGATCCAAAACCCGTGAGACCCGGAAGGCGGGATGATGACGTTTTGCCTCGATTTCAGATCCGAGTCAGGCGGGAAAAGTCGAGCCTGACTCGGATCGGCCTCGGATCGGGGGGGTTCGGATTTCAGAAATCCGAACCCGCTCACCCCTAATATATATATATATATATATATATATATACTGGTCATAACATATATATATATAATTATATATATATATATATATATATATACTGTATATATATATATATAATATATCTATCTAATCTATCATAATACAGTACTGATTCCTATGTACAGTAAAGATTAATGCACTCCAAACATATTAACTCTACATATATTTATCACCATTTTTATCCACCTCCACCCTCCTTACAGCGATACACACACCCTGCACTGTCTACCTACATTCCACCTGTGCACATTACATGTCTTTTCCCTGCTTACCAGACTAATATGAGTTCCCACCTGTATGCTGTCCTTTCTGTGCCCTTCAGAGACTGATCAGTTAGGTCTGTGGAGTCAGAAGAAAAAAGATCTGCAGCTGAGAGCAACAATTATACTTTGCCTACTGTAGGTGCAACGTTTACATTTAGGATATATTTGCAGCAAATACATAATAGATATTTGGTATCCCTATATTTTGGACAAGATCATAATATGTTTGGGTAATTTATACCCCTTTTACACCAAACAAATAACCCGGGTTATTGCCAGGTCGATCCGGGTTGAGGCTCTGTGTGAACGGCTCCCAACAAAAATACCTGGGTCGATTTACCAGGCAATCTTACTCGGGTTGACAGCAGGGTTGAAAACGGGTTGTTCCCGGGTCATGAGGCAGTGTAAACGGGTGCTACCCTGCTTATTTGACCCGGCTAGCTCAGAAAGATGCTGATTGGAGCTTCTGGGTCGCTGGCAGATGATGTAATTTGTCAGTGCCCTGCAGAGAGAGATGCACATGAAGCCATCGCTTGCCTGCCTAACCTCCTGCACCACAGCAGCCTGACCAGCAGCCACAAAAGCAGACAGGTACACAGCCTGTCACAGTCAGAACTGCAGCCTGCACCACAGCCTGACCAGCAGCCACAAATGCAGGCTGATACACAGCCTGCCACAGCCAGAACCTACAGCAATCTGTAGCAATACTGTAATCAGTCCACACCCCTCTCTTTTGTTGCCTTTTGTGACCATCTTTGTCAGACCTTAAAACAGACCATTTTTAATGACTTCTATAGAGAAACGCAGGGATTACCCAGGTTCAGTGTAAACGGGGCAAACCCGGGAATAACCCAAACGGGTCTGAAGCCGAGTTCGACCCGGGATTGACCAGTGTTCAAATTCCAGGGTCGGACCCGGGATTTTGGTGTAAAAGGGGTATTAGTGGGTTTATATTAATTCTATTGCTTTTGTCTCTTTTTTACTGTATATGGAGCCATTTACATAATTAAAATGCTCAAATTATTAATGTAATAATTGACAATTTATGGAGAAAAATATATTTTTTGTTGTTAATCAAAAGTTGAAGCCCTCCATAACAGGTTATGATTTAGGTAATCCACTTTTCTAGTGTGTTAGGGATTTTGTTACATAATGTTTAGTTATATTCATTAATCCTTAAATGAGAGTGCTCCTCTGATAATAGGGACACAACTATTATAGTACTGAAAGATAAAGTTATTATCAAAATGGGGTTGACATGAAAAATAAGGTACTAATAACCTTCATACCTCAATATAAGATCATATAAAATATGTATTATACACGATACAAACACAAATAGGGCAGTCCAATAAGATGGGTGTACACAGTTAACACTATTAAGTATTATTAAAAATAGATTGAAATATATAAAATGTATATGAATTGATAATTAACACTATTGGATGTCAGCAGAGTAGTTATACTGTATATCAAAATTACTGTTTCTCGGATATAAATCCCTCTTATATTGGTAAGCTCTAACTAACTAAACTATAAATCTCAAAGGATTAAACAGATTAATTAATAGCCATCTAGTTCTTAGGCAGGTTGAATCATTTGTGTTTATATAGTTTTATTTATTGTTTCTAGAGTTAATGCCAGTATTTTACGTTGCATAGAATGACTGTTTTTTTGCTATGCTACTTGTTTAATTTTGTGCTGTTACTGCATGTAAATGTCTTGAAAGGCCTTCAGTGAGGTATAAAACAGTAGTAAAATGCTAGCAAAACACACTTTTTTAGTTAAAAACAAAAGAAAAATACCAGTGGGTTTAAGACTCATGCACACAAGTTTGCCAAGGAATTTGCTGGCCATGTACAATATTAGGACTGCACAGACGATCTCATAAATCCTGTAGACCCAGACAGACTTTATATACTCCCTGTCTTTCAGCTGCCGCCGGAGCCCCTCCCCGCACAAAGTGATCTTGGTCTTTGCACTTTCCCTCACTCCCATCCCTTGTATGGTTTTATGTAGGGATGTGTGCCGGACCATTTTTGCCGGATCTGGTTCTAATTCGTCGTCCGGCTTTGGATTTGGATTTGGATTTGCCAAACTGCGGTGACTGGCTTTGGATTTGGATTTTTTTTACAAAAATTGACAAAAAAAGCTAAAACCACATAAATTGGTCTTTTTTTTCTTCCTATAGTATTATTAACCTCAATAACATTAATTTCCAGTCAATTTAGAACACCTCACAGCTTATAATATTGTTTTCAACATTATTTGCCACAGGTTGCAGTGAGCTGACTGGTTACTAAGCGACAGAGCAGTGGCACAACGACACAGACACCACAGAATAAAGCACATCTATGACACATTGCCACACAGCAGTGGCAGAAATGAAAAGTAGTGCACCCACCCAGTGGGGTACGGCCAGCAGAATCACAGTACTTGATTACAAAGTAAGCTACAGCCCAAGGAGTCACAGTGCACAATCTTATTCACATTACACCACACATAGTGCCCCTGATTCACATTACACCATAAAGTAGTGTCTCTTATTTATGTTACGACACACAGTAGTGCCCCTTTTACACAATGCCCACAGTAGTAGGCCCCCCAGTAGTATGCCCCCCCAGTATCAGGCCCCCCAGTAGTATGGACCCCCAAGTAGTATGGCCCCCCCAGTAGCAGGCCCCCCAGTAGTTTCCCCCCCCAGTATTCCCCCCCAGTAGTATGCCCCCCAGTAGCAGGCCCCCCCAGTAGTATGGTCCCCAGTATTATGCCCCCCAGTAGCAGCCCCCCCCAGTAGTATGGCCCCCCAGTAGTAAGCCCCCCCAGTAGCAGGCCCCCCAGTAGTATGCCCCCCAAGTAGCAGACCCTCCCCCAGTAGTATGCCCCTCAGTAGTTGTGCCCCCCAGTAGCTGTGCCCCCCAGTAGCGCCCCCGACCCTTACACATATAAAAAAATTAAAAACTTACCCAAATCCCCACTCCCGCGCCGTCTGCTCTGCATCCACGCGACGAGGAGGGAGCCGGAAGACGGAGCTCCTGAGTGAGCTCCAGCCGGCTCCCTCCGTGCAGCAGCCAATGAGAGTCTGTGTGACTCTCATTGGCTGCTATTACAAACATTTACGTTTATTAAATAAAACAACATCAATGCTGACCACGGCTGCAGTGAATGTATCTGACTGCCGGGGCAATTATCAGCGTGTTATGCGATATAGTGTAAACAGCTTTAAACAGCTGTCTATTTAACTTTAAGCCACATTGTAACATCAGTGTATATAATTAATACTGGTGGAGATTATTAGTATATTATGGAATAGCTACAGCAGTTCTAATATTCCATTAGTGTAAGTTTAGCTGTATATGGGGTTTGTTCCGCTTAGTCAATACAGTCAATAGACTATGACTATATCCCTGACACACTGGTTTTAACATAATTTTTATTAAATTTTTTCACTTTATTATTATTTTCAATACTTCGTCAACCTATTCCCGGAGGGGATTGTCTTTCTTAAATAATACTTATTAAAAGTTATATTTTAAATCGATCAAATCGGTTGGTGCACCATTAAACTACCGCTTTCTGTGTTCTTCTGCTATTACAAACACACAGCTGCCGCTGGCGGCTGTGTGTTTGTGTCTGTGTAGGGCAGACTGCTATCACAGCATTCTGCCCTACACTCGAGGAGCCCTGATGTCGGATTCTCTAGTGAGAATCCGACATCAGGCGGCCGCCGTTCGGCCCGAACGGGGATCCGAGTCAGGCGGGGAACACCCGAACAGCGTTCGGGTGGACTCAGATCCCCTATGTTTGGAGCGGTTCGGATTCCACAGAATCCAAACCGCTCATCTCTAGTTTTATGTAAGGCTCGTTACACACTACACAATGTGTGTACCCATCAACAGGACAATTGCGCTGTCCATACACACTGCACGATACTGTGTACGATGGCGCGATATGCCGCCACATGCTATATTTAGCAGCATGGTATAGTTTATAGCATCGTCTCATCTGAGGTGCAGCATATCAGATGGGAGGATGCATTTATGTTAATCCATCATCATACAGTAACTGCTATTTTATACAGGAGTTACTGTAATTCAACTAAAATAAATAATATTTTAATTTATATAGTTTACTTGCTTGCATTTATCCATGATACACATATTTAGTTACCATTCATCACACATACAGGTTTTATCAGAAATACCTACAGTTAATGATTGCAGACTGCAGAAAATTATATAACTATGCAATTTATTACAAATATTTTGCTGTGACAGCTGAGTGAAGAAAGATATATCACTTTGTTGACCAGTCCAGGATCCTTATGTGCAATTGCAGGGTCACACATTTGAACTGCGTTAGCTGATCTTGGGCTTCCAGTAGCTGATTCAACAAAAAATGAAGAACAGAAAAAGAAATCAAAACTGTAACCAAATAACATCTATTTTAATATATTTTTAAAAATAAAAAATTATTTTAATAGCAAAGTATTTTTCTTGCATATCATTGCTGATATTATTCATTTGATGGCATAGGAGGACAGTTAGTGACACATATAATAATAATAATAATAATAATAATAATAATAATAATAATAATTAATAAAAACAATGTTTATCTATATAGCACTTTCCTTCAAGAGGACTCAAAACGCTTTACATTTACAGGAAAGAAGCCATATTACAAAGCAGAAATGGATTGTAAATTTAAACTGGCCCTGGACATAACTATGGAAGTGGCCTCACATACAGTAGGCAAGTCCAAATAAACTGTAGGTGGTGCAGGCAGAAAAGTAGATGGAGTTAGCACACAGTTATTGCTAGCCACATTTATGGCTAGAGGTACAAGCAGCATATCAGGGACTTATATACAATACACAGTGCAACCCAGTGACTGTTATACAATACAGAGAGTATCCCAATTACTGTCAGACACTATAAGGTGCATTCTAGTGATTGCCACACAATATCATCCCTTCAGCATTAATTAACCCCTCCTTAAAATCATTAACTTCTTCATCATTATAATAACTACATTCGACATAATTAACCTTTTTATAATCATTAGCCAACTCATTCACTTTAATTAACGCCCACATTAATTAATTCAAATCATATTAATTAATTCCTAATAACTGTACCTCCTTAAACCTTCACCTTAACTTCATTAAAATAATTAATCCCTTCACCCTCATAATAAAACCCAATAAATAATAATTATCACTTTATATTTAGGATCATCTTCCCTCAACTATAGAAGAGCAATAAATATGTATCACCCTAACCCTATGTACTTCTGATTTTCATTATAATTATTATTATAGTTTATTAAATATCTTTGGATAATGCAGGTCAGACTAAAAAATAGACATATAACATATTTATTGCAACCATTTCAGAGGATAGAACTTCCTATAAGAGATACAGTAATTGGTGAAGGCAGTATAGTGACAATTTGGTCAGTAACAATATATATAGTACTCACGGGTGGCAGAACGTTTTAAGGTTGGGGGTGGGGCAAGTAATAGTTTTGTTTGGGTGCCCCTAAATTGCTGAATGCTACCCTCTCCTTTTATGTGCCTTATAGTTAATTAAATAAATTTTTCTCATAGGCCTGTTAAATCGTACTGCTACAAATAAAACATACATTTTGTTTAATCCCTCATTTCTTGTGCTAAAAAAATATAAATTGGAGAGAAGAACAGCGCAGGAGCAAATTAGAAATTGTATTTATTTGACATGAATTATAGCTATGTCAATATTTTATTTATATGGCAGAAGATTATGTTCAAATAATTGTCTCCAATTACATACAAAAATATAATATATTAAGCAGATTTAAAAATGACCAAATTATGTCAATTTACTCTATATGAGCATCATGTACAGAAAAAGGACATTTTACAATGCAGACTGTCTCCTGGTGACAGCCATCAATACTGAGAGCATTCTAATGACAACCACACAATTTACCGCCACACAATACAGACTGCACTCATGACAGGCATACAATAGAGAATATTTTTGTGACAACTATGCAATACACAGCGCATTTCTGTGACTGCCATAAAATAAAGAGAACATTCTTGAGACTACCAGAGAGCACAGAAAACATTTTTGATTCCGCCTTACAACACAGATAGCATTTTTGAGACCGCCATACAACACATGAGCATTTTGGAGACCACCGTACAACTAAAAGAGTGTTTTAGACACCACTATACAAAGCAGAGAACATTTTTGATACTACATATATCACACAGAGAGCATTTGTGAAACCGCCATACTTCACAGAGAGCATTTTTGAGACAAACATAAAATACAGAATCTTTTTGTGACCAACACAATATAATTATCTCCTCAATAATGAGCCCTTTATAATCATTATTAACTAATCATTGTTAATAAATATGAATCAGATAATTTGATTCATATTCATTAACCCTCTCATTACCTCTCTCAGTCTAATCAAAATGACAACTTCCCCTTAATTAACTCTATTAAAGTATTAACTCCTTATACTTGTTATTTTCCCAAAACTAAACCTATCAACCTCCCCACCCCAATCCTCCAGCCCCTGCCCCCCACACATTTACCTGATACTGATCTGATTACTTCTATAAAGGTGATGATGAGAATTTATTGTGAATATATCAGTGCACCGTGTGCAAATCACTTTTGGTATGTTTATATATTCTGATATTGCCTTTTATATGTAACAGATTATCCATCATATACCTGTAGTAACTTCATTTTTTTTAATATGTTCCTTTTTACATTTATAAAGCCTTTAAGCATGTTATTTTACCTGCACATTTTAAATTTGGGGTGTGAGGACCTTTTTTCCCCAAGTAATTCTTTTGTTTTATTCAACTTGTTGTTTTCAACTCATAATTTGTCATAGAAGGCAAAATCAGATTATATAAACACACTAAAAGCAACTTGCTCATGGTGTACGGATATATTGTCTAATCATCACCTTATAGTCAGTGGTCGAAACATAGGGCCTGATTCAGAGATGGACGGATTTACTCAGCCGAACACAAGCAGCTGCGCAAATACGTCCATCTCAGATGCAAATACAGGAGGTGTCAGATACCTCCTTGCTGCATTTGCGATCCCAGCTCTGTGACAGTCGTCGCAGGCTGGGATCACCATTGAGACCAATAGTTGTGATGGTTGCTCTTTTGGTCAGGCTGCGTGAGTTGAAGCCTCCCACAGCCTGGGCGGTGATTTGTGACGCAAGAAACCAGGAATCTGTGTCCACCAACTCAGTCCCTGGCCTAGTCCCTCCTGGATAGCGGAGGCGACACTCCCATTTTCGGAACAGCGCCCAGGCACTCCCCCTGCTCCATCCTCCAAATGCCGCAGATGTCAATCATGCTGCCGCTTGGGGGAGGGGAGGTCTACGAGCAAGATCAACACATGCACAGAATGGGTCCTGTGCAAGCGCAAACCCTATGACATCGATGTGCGTTCATCCTTGGATCAAGACCATAGTTTCTGATTCTAAGTCAGAAGCAGTGCCGATATGGATGCAATCAGCCAATGTTTTTTCATACTGCAAATGCATCTAAGATGCACAGACAGACGCAGGGTTTGAGAACGTGAGTGTGCATTCTTGGGAGGTAACAGAGGGGTGTTAAAAAAAGACGCACTCTAATATTGCGTATTATGAGAGAATGGTAGGTGTTTCGCTGAAAGTGGCAACATACGGAGGAGCACAGCCACTCACAAAGGAGACCATACTCAGATGGAGAAACTGCACCTGATATAGGGCTATTGCAAATTCCGATGGTGCAACCAATGTTACACCAATAATGCGTCTAATGATATACAGGACGGTAATGTGGCATCTATAGATACTGCGAGTTGGCATCTCAGTCCATGCACATTCAAATGCATGCTAGCACACCGAGCATTGAATCTGTACCACCATTGGCGGGAAATTGCAGGCATGCTTGCGGCCAAAGATACAGCTGCGATAGCATCGGCGTCCAACTCAGAATCAGGCCCATACTGAGGTAACAAATTTTGAAACTCGCAAGCATAAGTGCAAATTATATATATATATATATATATATATATATATATAGTCACCATCGCAGCGGCACTCCAAGAAAAAACACAGTCTGGGCAGGAATGATAGTCAACGTTTCAATGCTTTACTGCATCGTTTTCAAGACATAATAAGACATAAAGAACTTACACTTACATATACCCCAACGCCCCACCACGTGCAAAACGCCGCAGCTTCCGGGTCCAATCCTGGTCCGCCCACTAGTAAGTCACAGGTGCGACCCGTTGCCATGACAACAACATAGCATATACACATGACAACATAAGCAGGAGACAATACAATAATACATCAAAATAGACATACGAATCACGTTAAGTTATATCAACTCTTATCATACTAGCATACCCATGGATGGTTATAGCATATATTTCAGTATTACTTTAGTCAAATTTAGAGACGTGGTACCGGGACTTCTATGTATCCGTAATAATCTAGCCATGTATAGGTATAATAGACCAACCCGCTTCATACAGAGACCGGCCCAGACAGACGTCTGTGGTCGGTATCAAAACATGTGATTACATCATAGTACAATCTGCACTACCGACAAAAATGTTCCCAAACAGCAAATGATCATATTAATAAACTCCTACAGAAATGTAAGCCCAAATGTTCATTTAGACCCTTAGGGCTTAATGTTCCTAATCGATGTATCCAACGCGATTCGCATTGTAGTAATTTTAAGGATCTATCACCCCCTCGACTCAATGGTGGTATGTGGTCAATGATGGTATACCTGAGTGTCGCCAAACTGTGATTAACAACAGCGAAGTGTCTTGCCACAGGCTGATCACTAGTACCTGTTTTGAGGGCCGCCCTAATAGCGGAACGATGTAATGCCATCCGTTCTCTTAACGTGCGGTCAGTCTTACCAACTTAGTTAAGACCACACGGACATGTGATCATGTAAACAATAAATCTCGTGGTACATGTCACTCTATGCCTGATCTCATAACGTTTTCCACTATGTGGATGGTTAAAGTGCTCCCCAGTAGTCATATATCTACACGTAAGACAATTATATACTGTCATACCAAATAAAACAGGGGTTGAGGCGGTCTGCACTCTTATACATGATAATCCTGCTTACATTGGTCCTGATGTTACATTTGTTGCCAAACTGTTGAATATGATTTTGACACATAACTTTTTCCTATTTGATGGGAAGGTATACCTGCAGTGCAGCGGGTGTGCGATGGGGTCCAATGTGGCCCCATCGTATGCTAATGCATACATGTTCCAGGCTGAGAAAGACATCTTCTTTAAATCGTCTAGGGTGTCTGAGTGTATTAGATTTTACACCAGATACATAGACGACATTTTTATTGTATGGTCTGGCTCAAGAAGTGAGTTTGTTGATTTAATTGAGAGGCATAACCTGTCCGATAGTCCCATTAAACTCACGTATACCATCGATGACACCAAAATTACATTTCTTGATGTTGAAGTGACCAAATGTGGTAACACTTTGAGCACATCGATATACAGCAAACCCACAGATCGCAATTCTATGTTGCATGCAAGGAGCTTTCATCCTAGAGCCTCCAAATTTGGGTTACCCTACTCTCAATTTTTGAGAGTGAGAAGGATTTGCAGTAATATCGATGTTGCTTCTGAGAAAATAGATCAAATGATTACTGGCTTTCTAGCCAGGGGGTATGATGCGCATAATTTGAATGTTGCTAAAACAAGGGCTATGTCCAAATCACGGGAGGAGCTTTTATGTAGTAATAGGAATATGCATGTACAGAAGCACCTACCATGGGTTAATCACTTTAACACCTTGAGTGACGAGATAAGGACCACTTCAAAAAACCATTGGCCGATTGTTCAACGTGATAACGAACCTAATTTGAGCGATACAAAATTGATGTCGTGCTATACACGTGGTAGAAACATCTGAGATTGGGTCGTTAAATCTGATATTAGTGGCCTGGGTAAATCCGATAACAGCAGAAGTGGCAACAATGAGGGTGGTTTCCTTCGAGCAAAACTAGGGTGCTATAAATGCCTTAATTGTCTTACGTGTAGATATATGACTACTGGGGAGCACTTTAACCATCCACATAGTGGAAAACGTTATGAGATCAGGCATAGAGTGACATGTACCACGAGATTTATTGTTTACATTATCACATGTCCGTGTGGTCTTAACTATGTAGGTAAGACTGACCGCACGTTAAGAGAATGGATGGCATTACATCGTTCCGCTATTAGGGCGGCCCTCAAAACAGGTACTAGTGATCAGCCTGTGGCAAGACACTTCGCTGTTGTTAATCACAGTTTGGCGACACTCAGGTATACCATCATTGACCACATACCACCATTGAGTCGAGGGGGTGATAGATCCTTAAAATTACTACAATGCGAATCGCGTTGGATACATCGATTAGGAACATTAAGCCCTAAGGGTCTAAATGAACATTTGGGCTTACATTGTTTTCTGTAGGAGTTCATTAATATGATCATTTGCTGTTTGGGAACATTTTTGTCGGTAGTGGAGATTGTACTATGATGTAATCACATGTTTTGATACCGACCACAGACGTCTGTCTGGGCCGGTCTCTGTATGAAGCGGGTTGGTCTATTATACCTATACATGGCTAGATTATTACGGATACATAGAAGTCCCGATACCACGTCTCTAAATTTGACTAAAGTAATACTGGAATATATGCTATAACCATCCATGGGTATGCTAGTATGATAAGAGTTGATATAACTTAACGTGATTCGTATGTCTATTTTGATGTATTATTGTATTGTCTCCTGCTTATGTTGTCATGTGTATATGCTATGTTGTTGTCATGGCAACGGGTCGCACCTGTGACGTCACTAGTGGGCGGACCAGGATTGGACCCGGAAGCTGCGGCGTTTTGCACGTGGTGGGGCGTTGGGGTATATGTAAGTGTAAGTTCTTTATGTCTTATTATGTCTTGAAAACGATGCAGTAAAGCATTGAAACGTTGACTATCATTCCTGCCCAGACTGTGTTTTTTCTTGGAGTGCCGCTGCGATGCTGACTATATTTGTTGGCTACATTGCTTACTGCTGAGGGCACCCGGACTATTTCATTACATGGGAGTGCCATCCATTACGTGTTGTATATATATATATATATATATATAAAATATATGGCAGAATAGGACGCACACATCACTCAAAAATTATTGGATTCTCGGTGCTTGGACAACAACAATTATTGCAATAGAGTGCATCCAGGACAAAATCCAGCACACCGTGGTTTAGAAAAATTTGATGCAATTGAATGAAAAAATTTAAATACCTACAGGGTATTGAACAAGCCATAGTATTTAAACCTGCAAGAAATACTCAGCACATAATGTCCTTATAAGGAAGCCTCCCATGGGAGTAAGTTGCCACTCCCCTCGGTCCTCGGTACTCTGGCATCTGACTCTTCACTGACTACACAGTCACACAAACAGCGCGCGTGCCGTGACATCACGTCACGACGCGCACATGACCAGCTGAATGCCCGTGATCCAGCTAACCCAGACCACCCCTCTGGCCACAGTTTCACCTGGGGCTGGCAGTGTCCGGCGCAATCCCCCTTCACCTGCAGTGGGGGTGGTAGCAGGGAGCGGGCTGATGACGGTGATGGATGCAGGCAGTGGCGGCTACAAGTGCGCGGGGTGCGGGCGAACAGGCAGGAATGTGGTGGCGGCGGGGGGGTGCGGGCATGACTGTGCGGATTTTGATGTCACAACCTTTGGAGGGTGACACCCGGTGCGGCCCGCACCCACCACACCCCCCTTGTGATGGCAGCAACACACCTCCGTTTCGGGAAATGGAGGGCAATACCTCCCCCTCCCCACCCACAAATGGCAGCAGACTGTCAATCACTGACAGTCTCCTGAAAGTCTGCGAGCAAGTTAGCAGGATCCATTCTGCACACTCGCAGAATGGGTCCTGCGCTTGTGCAGATTCCCAACAACAGAAATCTGCGTTTAGCAGTGCACTAGTGTGCACTACTGAATCAGGCCCTATGTCTTTGTAACAAAGGCAATCCGAGAATTAGAATGTGAGAGGCTTTGGAAATCACTAGGAAGGATACGTTTTCAGAGTGAAGTGCACCTATCCTGAGTTTGAGTGGTTGAATGTGGTACAAAATTACTCCATCAGAGATGTGACTACCATCTATGGCAGTTAAGGTGACTGACCGGGACAAAGCTTTGATGGGAATTTGATGTCTTTGAACAAAGTCTGCAGTTACAAAATTCCCTGCTTCTCCCGAATTCAAGAGCGCTAGCACACTTTTGGATCCTCGAGAAAGCTCTAACAGGGCATTGATGGTATATTCTGACTTCCTGGGTGACTCAATGGCAACTTCTAACTTAACTGCTTTGTCATAAGTTAGGAGTTGGTGTTTCCTGGACAAAGAGGACAGAATCTGACTAAGGGGGTCATTCAGACCTGCTCGCGAGCGCAGGATGCTCGCAAGCGGGTCGATGTTACCCCAATGCGCATGCGCACACCGGAGGGAGATCCGTCGTGCGAATGCGCGAGACCCGGACAGCGACAGCCAAGCTGTCGCTCCGGGTCTCGCACCAAAGGGGGCGTGCTGTCGATGGTGACTGACAGCACACCCCCTTTGGTGGGCGTGCTGGGGGCATGGCTGCCAGACGGAGGCGTTCCCATGGGAACGCCTACCGTCTGGGTCCGGCCTCACTGACATCACTAGTGATGTCAGTGGGAGTGATTTTGGCTCTGATGCCAAAGTTTGAAGAATTAGTGGAGAGGCCCAATCGAGTGCTTGTCCAGAAAGAAGGGAGATAATATAAGCTATTCAACTTCTTGCTGTGAGGAAGTTTGCAGCTTGCAACTCGAAGTGAATTTCGCATTGGTTCAAAAAGCATTGACACTGCTTGGGGTTGAAGTCGAATTTACTTGGAAGCAAGAGTTGGAGTCGAGATATAGGTGGTGCTGGTGGAGGAACCGAAATTGTAGCTGTGGAGGCAGGTTGAGGATTGACAGAGGTAGTCCCAGAGAGGAGGATCTGAATGCTGTCCAAACGTGTGGACATATTGTGGATAAACTGCATAAGCTGAATTTGTGAAGACTCCTGTCTTTCCAGGCAAATCAGAATGTCCTGTGAGGAGTCGACTCCAGAACCCTCATCACTTGCAGAGTCCATCTGGCCAGTGCAAACTGTCACGGTCTCAGGAGATTGAGTTTGTGTTCCCGATCTAGGGTCTGGATCTGGTGCACTTGTTGCAGCTAAATGCAGGAAGCTTGGGGGTTTGATGTAATTCCTGTGCATAAAGTAGCTCTGTAGACACGGGTCTGAGAAGAGAAGTTAGGTATTGAAGTGGAAGCTGCTAGGCTTTGGGCTGGTACTAGAGGGCGAACTGGACTCCGGGCTGGTACCACAGGACTGACTCCGGGCTGGTACCAGAGGATGGACTGGACTCCGGGCTGGTATGAGCTCGCAAGCGGGTCGATGGTGGCCCAGTGCGCATGCGTACGATGGAGCCGGCTCTGTCGTGCGCATGCGCGAGACCTGGATAGTAACGAGCAAACCGTCACTCCAGGTCTCGTACCAAAGGGGGCGTGCTGTCGATGTTGAGTGACAGCACACCCACTTTGATGGTTGGGCTGAGGGCGTAGCTGCCCAGATGGAGGCATTCCCATGGGAACGCCTACCATCTGGGGCCGGCCCCACTGACATCACAAGTGATGTCAGTGGGAGTGCTTTCGGCTCTGTTAGAGCCGAAACCACTCTTGGGCTTGCGGCAACGAGACCCTACCACAAGGGTTTCGTCGCAAGCCCGATGGTCGCGATGGTCAAGACATCATCATGGCCGCTCGCTATAGCTGTGGGTGGTAACCCACAGCTATGCGAGTGGCCAGGAGGCCGCTCATAAAAACCAGAGGGCCAGCCCTGATTCAGAGCGAGCGCTCTGTCAGAGCGTCCGGGTCTGAATCAGGGCCTCTGTTCCTTGCTGAGTTTGTACACTAGGAGTCCTTGGAAGATCCTTTTGGAACTTGTTTAAAATCAAAGTTTCAGGAGTGATATATGAAAAAGAGTTAGGTATTCGAAGGAAAGTGGGTAGTTTTACCTTGTAGGCCACTGGATTCAACACTTTTTCAATTGGGAATGGACCAAGGAAATGTGGAGCGAGTTTCATTGATGGTACCTGGAGTCTAAGGTTTTGGTAGGACAACCAAACCTCGATCTCCTAGTTGAAAATTTGGGACTGCACGTCTTTTGCGATCTGCGAATGTACTCTTTTCCAGATGTCAGAAAAAAGTTGAAGGGAAGTCTTGGCTGCCGGAACATCTAATGGAAGTAAAGTAAACTCTGGAAGCTGGGGATGGTGACCAAAAACTGTCAGGAAAGGAGTGGAATTTGCGGAGGTATGATAACTATTGCTATGGTTGAATTCTGTCCAGGGTAGAAGTTCCATCCAATGGACTCTGAGTTGGAGGACGGACTGGACTCTAGGATGGTGAATTTGTCCAAACGAGAAAGGATGGTTGAAGAAGCAGAGAACACACTGGTGCATTTTACACTGACTTTTCCTCGCAGCTCCTGAGGATGTAAGACAAAGTGCCCCCTCTGCTAATAAACGGTATCAGCTGCTAATTGAATTGGTCAGCACCAACAATTAGCTGCAGGGTAAACCTATGGACTAATTGTATATGCACCAAGTTATGAAATACACTATAAAAATAGCAAGTTTCCCACAGAATCAAAAGTTCTGATGATATTTAACACTGCTAAAGAAAGTACCAGGTGAGGTAGACTTCTTGGGTGCACTACATAGCTTACAAAGGGCAGGATTAGTCATAGATAGAAATATGAGACATCAATGACATACATTGGGGGAAGTACAAAGGTAACATGTAAAATACATGTTACCTATAGAATCATTCCAACAGTAGATTGTTCCCTTTATATTGAAGATGGTTGTCATCACAAGCGAAATGATTGTGGCTGGCTGTTTGCTAACATAATTACCACTACAGTATATTTACAGGTTTTTGAAGATGTATTGATGCTTTATAGTGATTACATTGAAAAACTGTTTTAAAACATTGGTCTGTGTAAAATGGGGGCAGATGTGATACTGGTGCCACACACACTAGAGTAGAAGCTTTGGGTCTGATTCAGAGCCGGACGCTATTTGCGGTCGTTCGTTCAGAAAAAAGGGGTGGCTATTCAAATGAACCGTTCGCTCTTTGCGGCCTGTACACGCCTCTATGTCTGAACGAGCGAACAAAACTTGCGGTCGTAATTTTGAAAAATACGCCCCCTGGCCGCTCGCATCATACGTCATGACCGCTATTTATTAGATTAATCGAGGACATCGAACAGCATATGAACTGCTCGCTATTCTTGTGGTTGGTTTTTCCTACCGCAATCTTGCGAGCAGTTCTGACTATAAAACAACCAAGTGACGTGGTCAATGACGCTGCTGTATTAATTATGCACACCCTTAAAACGCCTGTTTTGACCTTTAAGCAAGCCTGCGTTCTGAATTCCACTCGCCGTTTTCAAGCACCTTCCCCTGTTACCACCCACATACGCCTCCTCCTGTCACTCAAAATAGCAGGCATTCGCTATTTAGCGAACAAACGATTTTCGGCCGCACTGACTGGTTCGCGCATGCGTATTACAATCCGTACGCATGCGCAGATGAGCGAACATAGCTCATAACGAACGAGCGGCCGCTTACGAGCGGCTCTGAATGAGGGCCTTTACCCACAGTTGCAGCTTTTTTAGTGAATACATTTTATGCCTGTAATTGTGGCACAATTGCAGTCATCGATCCCACCGTCAGCCCCTGTGTTTACCTGTTATATATCAGTGCCTCATCAACCATTAGCCTGTTTAGGCTGCAGCTTAGGGCTACACAAAATACTGTATGGGTGGCAGTCTTGCAAACATGGTGGTGGCCAAGTTATCCAGCCCTCCCAAGGCGATGTTAAAGGAAAAATTCTTAAGGAGGTTACCAGTGGTGATGTGACATTAGCTAGATGTATTATAGTGGCACTATAACGCTGCTATAACTATTCCTGCTTCACTTGATAATAACAGCAAGATGTATTAACCTCTCAGCCATCACAGTGGGGAAATCTCCCTCTACCGGCAATCCTGGCAAGTCCTGAAGCTCACCAGCCTAGTGTGGATGATCTGTGTCTTACCTTCAGGCTGGATCAAATGTGTGTGCTCGAGATCTCTTGTGTGCAGGCGAACCCCCAGGCATGTTGCCGTCCATATGCACAAAAACGATAAGCAACAAAAGTGTGCTTATCATTGTTTAGTAACATCTGAATGATTTCCATCACCATACAATTGTATGGCGACAGCAAAATCATTAGATGTTTGCGGGTGCCTTGGAGAAAAGTTATTTTCTTTATGTTATCTGCATTCGTACAGCACATTTCACACTTACCACCCCTTCGTACATCTCCCCCCATGTAATGCACTGCTAAAACCTTTACATTATTTACATTGTGGTACAGTGCCATCTGGAGAGAAACATGTAGCTCTTTTGACCTCCATTATCATCTCTATGCTGAGGACACTCAGATCTACCTTTCCTCCCTGACATCTCTCCCTCTCTCCTCACTCGTATCTCCAACTGTCTTTCTGCTATATCTTCCTGGATGTCACAGCGATTTCTTAAACTAAATGTGTCTAAGACTGAGATGATCATCTTACCACCCTCCTACATAACCTCACCTCCCACTATTTCTTTATCAATTGAGGGCACAACTATCTCCTCTAGCCACAAAGTGCGCTGTCTTGGAGTTATCCTGGACTCCTCCCTCTCCTTCAAACCACATATCCAGAACCTCTCACAGTCCTGTCATTTCCATTTTAAAAATATTTACAGGATCAGACCCTTTCTCACCCAGGATGCTACTAAGACCTTAATACACTCACTGGTCATCTCCAGATTGGATTACTGTAACCTACTCCTCTCTGGCCTCCCCAAATCACTTCTCTCTCCTCTCCAGTCTATCCTTAATGCTGCTGCACGGCATATCTTCCTCTCCAAACGCTCTACATCTGCCTCCCCTCTCCTACAAGCCCTCCATTGGCTCCCCTTCCCCTTCAGAACCCAATTCAAGGTTCTCACACTCGCTTTCAAAGCCCTCACACACTCCTCTCGCATTTACATCTCTGACCTCATCTCCCTTCACTCTCCTGTCCGCCCTCTTCGTTCAACAAATGCACACCGCCTCTCATGCTAACTGATTACTTCCTCCCACTCCCACCTCCAAGACTTTGCCCGTGCTGCTCCCCACCTCTGGAACTCTCTCCTTCTCCCCATCAGACTCTCCACCTCTCTATAATCCTTCAAACGGGCTCTCAAGACCCACTACTTCATCAATGCTTTTCAGCTCTCATCCTAACTTGCTACTACATGATCCCTCCTCCCTGTCTTCCCCATCTGTATAATGCCCGTCTGTCTGACCCTCCCCTTGAGAATGTAAGCTTTTGCGAGCAGGGCCCTCTACCCTCTTGTGCTTCTCCTTACTTTATATTCATCTACTTCTTACACCACTAGGACACTTAACACTTGGTGCCTATGCTTTGTTGCTTAATTGGGTGTTATGGCCACCAATGTATCAATGTATATTATCCATGTCCTTGTCCTTCATTGTATTGTATTTTACTGTAAGTCACTTTTTGGTTATGTACCTTGTAAGGCGCTGCGGAACACTTGTGACGCCATATAAATGAACGATAATAATAATAATAATAATAATAATGTAGGGAAGCCAATCCAGGATCCTGGTCATGCAGCTCTCAATCAATCCCACACAGAGTTCACTGTCTGCACTCTGCACAGAGAGACTAGTCTGCGTGCAGGCAGTTAGTACAGTAGTGAAGTGAGTGGTAGTTGAGGCCAGCGAGGGAGGGACTGGGAGGCGGAGCTTCTCTTTTTCCTCTGTGTGACATCTCTGGCTCTGCAAGTTGAAGTGACTGAGCCTGAGTGACACAGTGAGACGTCTGACAGGTGAGGTCAGGGTCATTCTCCAGTGGGGGGCTGCGGCAATGCATCAAGAATGTGTTTTATTTTATTTTTTTTCACTGTGCGGGTAATGAATGTATTTTTAGTTTTTACTGTAGGGTCAATGAATGTGTGTGTTTTTTTTTTTTTTTCCTGTGGGGCAAAGAATGTGTCAGAGCAGTTTTCACACTTTTATTAGTTGTCAGCCAGTAACACCTTAGAAAATGGGCTGAATAATAATAGTTTCTTTGTACAGCTCAATCCTGAGAATCCAGGGATTGAGAATTTTTTCAGTCCTGGGATTGTCAGGATTGGCCTCCCTCGATGCCTATCTTTAGAGTCTTCCCCGCATTCCCCAGAAGCCAAAGTCTCCTTTACACTTCACGAACATAATTAGACCATTAGATGCCAAGATCAAACATGTCAGTTGTATAATCTTCATATGAATGGTAATTTCCTGAGTAGACATGCAGTACAGCACTGTGGTCTGTGTTTAGCAGCATTACAGGGATCGCTACAAGTGTATTAGCCTTGGGTGTTCGGAAACCTTAATCATATCAAGTTTCATGCAAACCATATACAGTATAATAATAAACTCACATGCATAATTGGGGGGTGCAAAGCCATCTCTCCAGCTTGTTATTTCTCACCAGAATGTGATATGAAGGTTGGACCTATTTGCCATTGAAGGTACTATAATACCTATTTATTTAATGAATTATGTCCATAAAACACATAGAGATGTCTGTGTCCGCATGTTTAGGGCAGAATTAAGTATATTTGACAATATGGGGTTAGATTGAGACAGTGGGGGAAAAGATTTGCCTTGTGGGGACTGGAAGATTTATTTTATACCTTGAATAGATACATAAGTACCAGACTAATGACATATCTAAACTAACATAACCTTTAAGTTGACATATAATATCACAATATTACTGTCAGTAAGCCTGAGGCCAGCTGGATCACTTCTGTCTACACTGAGTTACAGCTTTCTGGCTCCATGCCTGCTCAATATCTGTGAATGTGTTGTGAATATTATACTTAAAGGCCCTCATTCAGAGCCGTACGTTCTGAGCAGAGTGCACGCTCTGAATGAGGGCCGCCCTCCTAAAAAATGGAGCGTCCTCCTGGACGCTCGTATAGCTGTGGGTCACCACCCACAGCCTATACGAGCGTGCAGTTTGATGGCCGCGATGGTCTTGACCATCGCGACCATCGAAACTGCGAGCCGGAGCCTGCGGTTGAGGTTTTCAACCGCAAGCTCCGGAGTGATTTTGGCTCTATCTGAGCCAAAATCACTCCCACTGACATCACTAGTGATGTCAGTGGGCCGGCTTCTGACGGGAGGCGTTCCCGTGGGAACACCCCCGTCATGGAGGGACGCCCCAGGCACGCCCACCAAAGGGGGCGTGCTGTCCATCAACATCGACAGCACGCCCCCTTTGATCAGACACAACGAGCGAAGGACTTTCCTTCGCTCGTCTCGTCTGGCGCATGCGCACGACGGAGCTCCCTTCGTCGTGCGCATGCTCAGTGCAGAACATCGACCCACTTGCGAGCGGACAGCCGCTCGCGAGTGGGTCTGAATCAGGGCCAAAGTCTGTTAGTTTTCTGTGAACATTCACAGACAGCTGCTGTGTATTAAACTCTTTTGGGGGTGACTCAGTGTTGTACGCTGATTGCATTGCTGCCACATCTTTGAAAAAAAAAGGCGCCTCTTGCTGGCATTACAGATCTGAGTGCTGCATCCGAAGACTCAGCATCGGATCACCATCGGCCAAATGAGTAAAGCTCATTTACCAGGGGCCAGGACACCTGTCCTCGGCATGCCCACAAATGGAGGCCACATTCCCTCATTATGTAAATAGCGGTTGGGTTCAAATTCCCGGCAGTTAGAATCCCGACACAAGTAGATAAATGTCCTAACCCCTTACCCTTCCCCTTACCCACCTTTTCCACAGCCTAACCCTCCACAGCCTAAGCCTCCCCCCTCCCCTGGAAGGCCATAATGATGACGATAATGATCACCAACATGGATGCTGTATGTCACAAATCGGGTCTTAACCCTACTTACCGTACCTGACACTTCCACATCATTGTGCTCTGGACATTTCCAGTGTCTCAGCAACGAATCACACTCTCCATAGCACATGTGTAAACAAACACGCAGCACAGCCATGTTGGATTTTCCATGTGACTCTCCAATTAAATCCCTGTGTTGCAGCCAAAATCACATGATCTGGCCAGCCTATAGACTAACACTGCAGCCTATTTAAACCCCTTCAGGAGCCACAGCAACGTCTTCCTGAGATAGTTCCTGGTCCCCAAGCTTCAGTCATTCCTGTGCTATTTCTTTTATCACTTTTGTGCCTTAGCGTCTGGAAATCTTACCATCTGCCACCTGTATCCTGATAGCAGGACTCCTGTTATCTACCAGCAATCCTTTCTTCCTGAGCTGCACCCACTATTAGTACAGTATTTACTGAGGTTACTTCATGAGGCCCATCTGCATCTAGTACATTCCCGGACTACTGCTCCGTTCCTCTGGCTGACATCCATAGGTCAGTTCTGGGATTTATTTCTCCTGTTTCTGAGTTTTTTCACTAGGGCTATTTCTGTGTGTCAAGATCTGGTTACAGGGCTGAGGTGGGCTGCGGTCTCTGGGGTCATCCGGCTTGGTCAGCTGGAGTCTCGGGGTATCGCATCTTCGCTTTCAGTCCTGGATTCAGGTACCAGTTCAGGCTTGTGGATCAGGGTGTTGGTTCTGGGACGATTCTGTCTCATAGTTGTTTGATATGAGTTCCTTAAATTTATGCCACTGGTTCTGAGTATCAAGGCTCCAGGTTTGGTACTATACACCTCTGAGTTTTCCCAGCATGTTTGTCTGAGTCCCTAGTTGTGGGTGCCAGCCTTTAGCTCCTGTGTTCAGAGGCTGTGTTTGAGTTCTGTGCGATTCGTTCCAGATTCTCTCAGTTGGGAATTCCAGTTCTGTATCCTTGTGCAGATTCCTGTTCAGAGTGCCACTCCATGTTGTTGGGATTGCCACGAATGACTGAGCTTTTAGCTACTAGTCCGTAAGCACTTATGAGCAGATCACTTATCAAGTCTCCTAGCTTCACCTACACACCTACTTCAGCTGACCCCAAGGGCCCCAAGATCAATCTCGAACCCGCAATTTCCGTTACACTGTACCTGTTAAAATAAACAATAAGCTGTGTATAGTAGAGATGTGCAGTTTCCTGAAATCCAAACACACCTGAAATTTGAGGTTCCAAGTCGAATCGAGTCCCAGTTCGGAATCACTTTGGGTTTCCAAGTGCTGCCGAGTCTCGTCTCGGGTCTGCTGTCAGTTCAGAACTCAGATTTAAAAACCAAGCTCGGGTTTTGGATTGCATTTAAACAGGTCTAGATAACATGAGTTTAGCTGTTTTACTGATTTTTATAAATCTTTAAGAAATCCAAAACCGAACCAAAGCGGAATCCGAACCAAAACACTTGAGGGTTGTTTTGCCAAAACCAAAACACGATGATCAATTAGAACCAAAACATGGGGTCTGCGCACATCTCTTGACTATAGTGGATGGCTCTAAACCCAAAACCTGTAATACTCTGATTATCATATAACAACTAATGTCAGGAAACCACACTTAGGGGGTAAGTGTGGTTTCCAGACATTAGTTGTTATATGATAATCAGTGGCTGTTGGCATGTAGTGCCTCTTGAAAGAGTTATTAACACAAAACGACACAGGACCCCACAAAGAAGAAAAGGGATGAAGGGTGGGGAGTCCAAATGGAAAAGAGGCTGACTTTCTGTGTGCAGGGCAATATAAACTAACCTAAAGCCCACCCCTTATAAACCCTTATTGGACTAACCTGAACAAGAACAAATAAATCCTGTCAGTCAAACGTGACAGGTCCAAAAACTTCAGAATCCCCACACTAAAGGCACATATATTCGCTCACGCTTACTTAGCACTTGCTATTTTTTAAGCCATCTGTAGTGGATGTCTCTAAACCTAAAACCTGTAATTCTTTAATTACTGTACAACTAATTAAACCTGAAATAAACATACAGACAACAATTTTGGCAGAAATTAGGTCAAAGCTTTAATAATTATTAAATCCAAATGTAAATTTTTTCTCAGTGTGGCAAGAAACGCACTGCACGCCAGCAATGGTCAGACTAAAGGAATGTTATCAAATGAGGGCTGGGATAGTAATGGGCCCTTGATGCGACATGGACTTCTCTGTCCCTAATACAAGTGACAGGTCCGCACTTAAGAAAATAGCCTTCTTACCCAACTCAAGGGGAAAATGACCAGAAGTCACACTTATGCTCTATGTGGCCAATGGCAGCCAGGGTTTTTTCCAGTACGTCACCCCTGAGACCAACAAAAAAAAAAACATAATAAAACTGTGGAAAACAAAGTGCTAACAAATAGATCCAAGTCTCATGGACTAAGATGATCCCTATCGATTGGTACAAATGCACACTATAGAACAGGGGTGCTTAACTACTCTACCTCCCCCGAAAGGACCAATTTATCAACAACTTTGTGAACCTTTTTGTGAACTCCCTCCATTGCTGCACCCTTTTGGGATAATTGCAAAACCCAAAGTGGAGCAATATCTGACCAAATCACTCTAGAGAGTTCGTAAAGGTTAGCCTTAATGGCCAGGATATGCTCCACATCTTTCATCAAGCCCAAATAAATTCCCTCCAAATGGACAATAAGGACATTCAGGGGACCCCATTTTGAGATACAATAAGACATTAAAAGGAGAAAACTTTCCTATTTCATATCCCTAACATCTATCCATCACACAGACCCAAATCTTACAAGGACAAAGCCCTTTAGCATTGACATGCTGTTCCAATCAGAAAATAAAATAATGTGCAAGAATCCACACAGTTTAAGACTGATGGGAAATTTCTGTAAAAAATAATTCCCCAAACATGAATTACAATACAATAATAGCAAAAAGCAAAAACAGCATAATAGAAGGGGGGAAAGAAATGAGTGAGCTAAAGTGAAGGTGAAAAGCCAAAAGCCTTGTGTGTCCACTAGCCAATCAGGACCCCCTCAGGAAAAAAGAACAGCCCTTCACACCATGTAAATCGAGTTTGGCAAAGCTTTCTCGTTCCCAAAGAGAAGGAAAACTACCTGTCGCTGCAGCGAATGTAAGGGCATTAAGCAATCAGTTTCCAGGGCCCTAACATGTAAATGTCATCAGCTGCAGCCACAAACATTTTAACTCCAATACAAAAGGAATGGGTCCTATGGTCATTAGGTGGAAATAAATCCAAAAGCAGAAAATTAGCTGTCAAACCTTCACCCTGCTGTTGGGGCCACAAGGCAGAACACCATATGGCACCAAAATAGCCCCCCAAACCATCCGAACCCGCAGAATCAGTGAAGAGCAACAAGGAAGGACTAGGCACCACTGGGGATGGCCATAAAACCAGCCATTGCTCACACTAACGTATGCAGATTCCTCTGCATATGGGAATGACTCGGCACTTCAAATTTAAAAACAAAAAGTGGAGATGGCAACCCTTAATCCTTTTTGTTTAGCTTCCCCTCCATTGCACCCTGTGGATTTTTCTGACTGCTGCTTTACATTATCGGGCTATATATGGTGCCAAAAAGGACATGCTATCCTTCTCAACTGATGCCTCGACTATGTAATGTTATTTGCTTGTTTACCCTTTTGTCTATTTACCATGTGACATCCGTTATAAGTTATTCTACATGCTTTCTTTAGCTGTGTGCTTTTCAAAATTCTAGCTTAACACTTATGGATGCTGTTGTCACTATCCCCTGGTGACCCCCCTCACAGCCTAGTTTATCTTGGCCTCAGTCGTGCCTCCCACGCCTGACTTTCCAAGTGGCGGCAATATTTACTTGTTTATTTACATGCTTGAATATTTTGTCATAGTGCACCCTGGGACCCTGGACATGTTTTGTTCAGGTTTCCAGGGAGTGATACTTTTTTCTAAATCACGTTCCTAGTTTATTTTACTGCATTATTACTTTTCCATATGTTGTGTATACTGCTTGTTGTCTGTGTCTTCTCCCCTCTCTCCTCCCCTATTGTGTCCTTCCCCCACCTCATTCACCTAGTGCCTCTTGTCTTTTATGATGGTGGCTAATGCGCGAGTGCAGACTATTAAAATAGTTTCCTTACTGCCTAGTCAATATCCCCGAGAAATGTACAGTACTAGGGCCTTCTGGGACTTTTATGCAGCCAAAGCAGGGGTGGTATTTGTTCAGGAAACCCATTTTAAATGAGGAGCAGCCCCGAGATTTTCAGACCATAATTACCCCACTGTCTTTCTACGTAACAATAGCAGTTCTAAATCACTCTGGGTAGCTCTATTGTTCTCTAAAACACTTCCATTTCAAGATTATTCACACACTGTGCTGATGGAGGGTAGAGTGCTCATGGTTAGGTGCTCACTGTATGGCCAATTGTACTCTTTTATTAATGTTTATGCTCCCAACCAGAACCAGCCGGCGTTCCTTGCTAAGATCCTCGACCAGGTGGGACCTTTGGTGTTGGGTATTCCAATCATTGGTGGGACTTGAACTGGTCCTTTCAACCTGAGCTTGACATCTTGGGACCCTCCACTAGACTCCCCAAGGAGTGGCCTAAGCAGGTAAGAACACCAGATGGACTCCTGGAGACTCCAACATCCAGGCGATATGGATTATACATATTACGGCCACACAATGTTTACTCTAGAATTGAATATCTGTTTTTACCACATAGGTTTCTTCACCTTTTTCAATATTCTGACATTGGGCTCACCACAAGATCTGACCACACCCTATCTCCATGACACTGTTGACCTCATATACCCCTCTGCCAAGCAGTGCCTATGACGCTTGAATGAGCAAATACTAGCTGATCCTCATAAGACTCAGTTGGAGTCAGCTTTACTTGATTATTTTTCCACTAATGAAACTCCAGAGGTCTCTAGTGCCATGGTTTGGGAAGCTCACAAATGTGTCCTTTGGGGTAAACTTATCCAATAGACATCAATGCTGATGAAGGAAACAACAGAACAAATAGTAACTCTCTTGCAGAAGCTAAAATCCTTAGAGATGTCTCATAAGAGACACCCCTCTTCTCAGCTTCTCTCTGACTTGACTGCTACTAGAGCTGCTCTGAATAAACTTCTCTTTGACTCAGTCAGGCGAGATTTTTGCTGTTGGAGGAATCGCTTTTTCCAGTGGGGTAACAAGCCGGGCAAGTACTTAGCTAGAGCCCTCAGAGCACAAAGAGCTTCTCTCTTTATTCAATCTATTAAAGATCCCTCAGGTGGGACTCACACGCTCTTGGGATATCGCAGCTGCCTTTCATTCTTATTATACTAAATTGTATAATCGGCGCAACCCTAAATCCCCGGAAGAGATTAACACCTTCCAAGGGTTGGTAGCCCAATATCTTGGCGACGTAGAGTTCCCTACCAACACTGATGAAGATAGACCCTGGCTAGATTCCTCCTTCTCCCCATCTGGGAAAAGCCTGAGCCCGGACAGTTTCTCTGTTGCATATTATAAGTTGTTCCGGGAACTACAGTATTGCTCCCTAAAATGCTTTTGCCTTTAATGCGATCACAGATGGTCGTGTTTTCTCACCCCAAACCCTCGAAGCACATCACCGTTATCACTAAGGCAGGTAAGGACCCAACCCAATGTTTCTGTTATCGCCCTATATCATTACTCAATGTAGAAATTAAAGTACAATATTTGCTAAATTCCTCACCAATTAGTTTAAGCTTTTACTCCCAAATCTTATACACTCGGATCATGTGAGTTTTGGTTCAGGAAGGGAGGCCAGGGACAATACCACCAAAGTTATAGATCTGATGCATTTGGTTACAGGTGGCTCGTCCCCAGTTATCCTCCTCTCCACTTATGCCGAAAAGACGTGCAATAGGGTTGAGTGGTTGTTGAGCAGGGGGTCCTGACACATATGAAAATCTAAATTGAATAATGTCGCTTTACACCTCTCTTCGGCTCAGATCAGGCTTAATGGGGTTTTATCTGACCTGGTGGGGATTAGATATGGTACTAGACAGGGTTGCATTTATCCCATCTAATATTTGTTCTCTGTATAGATACACTGGCATGAGCTATTAGGGCCAACCCCAATGTGACGTGTCTACGTGTTAAGGGGGACGATTATAAATTAGCTTTGTTTGCTGATGACCTATTGGCCTATGTGTTTATTATTTCTCATTTCTTAATGTGTGCTGTGGTACTTGCTTCTTGGCTACATTTTCACTGACTTTGAGCATTGATTTTGTATTTTGATCCTCATGAATGCCTCTATGTATCTACCCCAGTGGGTATTGTTAGACCACACATTACTGTTACACTGATTGCTTGTCTTTTCCCTTATCCTGTTCTTGTCATTTTTAATCAATAAACGTATATTACAAAAAAACAAAATGGACTACCCTCAGCAGGGCCTTCATGACATCAGCACAGATCATGATCTATTGACATACTTTATCTTCTGACAAGCAACACAAACATTTTTCTGGCAAGCAAAACCAATTTCTATGCCTAAATAAGACAGACAAACTGTAGGTCACTTCTTATCACAGGCCACGGGAACCCCCAAACTATGAAAAAAAGAACAAGCTGAAGAAAGGACATCAGCGCAAAGCCCATTATCACGAGGATCCATTATCAAGAAGTAATTGTGATAATGCGCTATTACATTGTGCCCAGTGTTAGCTACAATACACAAAAACCCATATATTTTATAGATTCAGGATTAAGAGTTAGAAGCCAAAAGTCTGACTCAATGTCAACATGGCAATGAAGTCTCCCTCACCGAAATCCCAAACTAAAAGTCAAAGAATTCTGAAAAGACTGATAACGCACCCAGCACAACATCAGATCAAGGGAATGCGATCCCTGGTAGAAAAGATAGGTGTTGGATCAACCTGAATTTATCAAGAGCTTTTTAGGGACAGTGCTGAGAGGGAAACTGCAAAGACCCACAATTGTTGGACTAGGGAAGAGACTGCACATGTACCCTAACCCCACTTCAGCTTTGACTTTTAACAAAACCACGCCCATAAAATCCTGGGCCAATCTAAGATTCCTCTTGAAATCTATGCAAAATATTCCACCCATCATGTAATCGAAGACCAGGTTTTACTTAGCCCCAGATCTCAGCGCAATACACTCTCCCTGACTAGAACAGTGGCCGTTCTCTTGGTGATTTGTCCTTGCCTGGGCTGAGGAGTATCTAATGTAAGCCATTGATGCTGTGCAGCATCTAGCCAAGCCTCAATGTCTTTTACCCCCAAATTGTGATAAGGCAGTCTGTTGTACTTACAAGGAAAAAACATTGTCATAATAATGCCAGATGTTGCCTTTTAAGCTAACATACAGAGCATTAATTAAGTGCATATACTTTATCACACACATGTGTTTTGAAGGTCAAGATTTGAGGTAGCATGCCACAAAGCCCAGCGTGCCCAAAAGTCAGTTGTTATTTGAGGGAAAAGATTCCTCTCCAATGCCAGTGCACTTCCTAGTCTCATCCATTCCCATCTTAGCCTCCTCCGTGAGGACAAAAATATCCACAAAACAACCCAAAAAATTTCCACAAAACAACCCAGAAGCAAGCAATCCAGCATCCACTTCTGAACACCTCTTTGATATTTGCTGTGCTTGTACAGTGCACCATGGAAGCTGGGTCCTCCCCAGATGCCCAAGGTGCAGCTACAGCGGGTGCTTTCATTTTTCTGCTCCTTCCCTTAAACTGTGTAGCAAGCAAGTTCACAATCTTATGCAGGTGCTTGTAAGCCTGTAAGCACTGGTGGAAGAGGAATAATGGGTAGTTTCATCTCCCTTGAAATGGATGCTTGATGCACTGACTCCCTGAAATCTGTTAGAAGTGGCATGCACAACTGCATAGTCTCCAACAATATGGCTCATCAAGGAATACTTCAGTTCCCTTACCAAGATGGTCACTGGTCAACTGCGCATGTGTTGTTCCATTTTGTTCACTGTGTATGAACAATACAGTGAAGGACAGCTGTCCTCCCATTAGCTCCTAAGACCTGAGACAAGTACCCTCATATGACCACTGTTCCAGCACCTGTACCATTACTGCAATACCTGAGGCAGTCACCGGCTGGAGAGCTGCCAAACCCCGCTCCGCTTCATGCTCTGGACCTCCAGTATAACAGTGAGTATGGTTGTACACAATAAACCACACAATATGGTTTAGTTCCACTGGACTAGCAGTCTGTAATCTTTATATATCCACTGGTCTGTACACAACTCTGCTAAACCACCAAGTTGTATAAACATTTGCAACAGGAGGTCCAGGAGTGAGAGATGTAGCCATCAAAGTTTGGGCCATCCTGTCCAGATGATTACTGTTACTAGGGAGAAATGGGGAGGCATAGGAAGAGGGCAAAACACTTATGGAAGGAAGAGATGCCAACTCTGTGGACGAAAACGCAAGAGGTGGAGGCAGGGGAAGGATGAAATGTAAGAGGCAAGGGGGCTGGGTGGTAGCGCCAGGCACAGAAAGGGAGGGGCCACTTAGCTCCAACTGCAAACAGAGAACGAAACAGGGGTCCCTCGAACTCCATTCAAAAATAGGGATATCAACAAGGATTAAACCCAGACACCTGGGTCAAACCCAAAGCAGACACTGCAGACTGAAGATAGCCCAGCAAGGAAGAAGATAGACAACCAGGAAGAGGCTGAGCAGAAAGAATAGAAGAAGCTTCTGTAACAAAAAACAGAGGCAATAGAAGACTCAGACACAGGACATGTCAAAAAGGAGAGCAGGCTGGAAGTGACAGAAGGCTGGAAAGCATGATAAAGTGAAGAGGAAGAAGATGAAACAATGGAAGCGGAAGGGTTTATAAAAAGATCAAAAGCAATGGCATTTAGAGCTGCAAACCACCCTTACTGTACTTTCATTGTGACCACACAGCCGTATCAGATGTTGATATATTTTTCCACAATTTTCTTTATTGGATCTTACAGATCTTCAGATCACTTTATAATTCTAATTTGAAATCAGAGACTTTATTCTTGTTGAATATGTGTGTACTATTGGTGATGGTAATTGCAGAGCAATAGTATACACCAGTGGATCCCTCAAAGTCACCAAACAGCCCAGTGCTTAACCAGTGGGGAGGGTTATTGAATAGTAATATGATTGTACAGCCATACTCACAGCTATGCACAGACAGACTCTTGCATGAAGTGGAGCTTATGCGGAGCATACAGATCACCACCCAGTGATTGTATGTGGGCAGAGGTGCTTGTATAAGCCAGAGGTTATGCCTTTAGTGGGTTTAGGAGGCATATATTTTGCGGGTCTCATGGAGCTATGTGGAACAGTACTATGTCCCACCTTGGTGCTCTTACACAGTGACAAGATGCAGCTGCGCATGTGCAGATGACCAAGCTTGGTAACAGACTTGATGCCTCCCTAAGAGAGCATCATGGAAACTGCGAAGTAGCGCTCTAGACATTTCAACAACTCTAAGCAACAGGAATCATCTTTCTTCCTAAATTACTAGGGAGTGAAACATTATAGGTTATGCCATAGTCAAACTGATTGGATGGACGTTTATATGGACCTGCTGTCCAGGTAGGCTTTGGTCCAGAGCATATGTGTTCAGGAATGGTTCATGAGAAGACGGGATGAGGAGAATGCTAGAAATAAATCAGACTGAGGGGATGATTCAGCTTAGGACGGAATTGCAAAGCTGCACGCAAGAAGCTTTGCAATTCCATCCTTGCTATTATGCAAATGCAGCAGGAGGTGTATCACCGAGGTCACAGGCTGAGATCACCATCGCAACAACCATCAGTCACAATGGTGGACGGCGCTGGGCTGGCTACCAGCTTACTCAGGTTGGCCGACTTGCGAGGCCAGGAAACTGTGCCTGGCCTTGCCACTCCCTGCACCGCCCCTTAAATGCCTCTGCCTGTCAATCAGGCAGAGGCATAGCAGAGGCTGTGTGCGATCACGCATAACCCATTATGCACATTTGCAGAACAGGTTCTGTGTATGCGCAGATTCCCGATTATCAGGAATCTGTGTTCAGCATTGCGTGCAATGCTGAATTAGCCCCTGAGTTTGTAAATATTGCTACTTAACTTCCCAGTAAAAGGTATAGCTTACATGGTCGTTCGTCACCCGAGTTAGTAGGGGCAAATTCGAGGGACAGGGTGATGTGAATTGCATCATCATAGTCCCACCCCCTGCTATGTAATACCATGATTTGCTGTATTGCATAGTAGGGGTGTGTCCATGATAGTATAATTCCCTGTGCATTGTGTCGTCATGCCCCCCACCCATTTTACTAAGGAAGTGAGCAGGATGTGAGAGGATGCCCTTCTCTTCTGGGAGAATGGGAGGACCTCACGAAATTTGCAAGTCTCCCAGATGTTCCGGAAAAGTAAACAAGTATGTAATATACCGTAGTCTATGACTATGCACAAAAGCAGATTCTTGGGGAGAAGTATCAAACTTTCAAAAGAGATAAACTGGATAAATTGCACATAGCAACCTATCAGCTTCTAAGTCAAATTATATACTGTGCTCGATAAATGAAAGAAACTGATTGGTTGTTATATGCAACTTCTCCACTTTATCTCTCTCGAATGTTTGATACATCTCCCCTTGAGATAACACAGTAATCTGTTGTACTAGCTGAAAATAATGCAGAAAATAAGGACAAGCCCATAAGAGGTGCTGCCTTAGACTTTAAGGAATGTTGTTTATTTGTTAGTTATGTTGTGCAATTCAGGGCATTAAATAAGGTTCTTCACTGAGGTAAGAAGATTAAGAACTTGTTTTGCTTACCACTCTTGGCACTTGGTCAGAGAATAATCTCTGCTTAGCCAATGAAAAGTCTACAGCCAGGCCAAGGACGGTGCAATGTAGATAAATCCTCCGTCTGTAGCGACACTGTGCATGACCTCCAGACTTAGCCATTGTACAGCAATCTGGATCTAAGTTTTGTAAAAGAATATCTTGTTTAGATAGAATTATTAAAATAGCATTTGGATTAATAATGAGGATTGTCATCTTGATTTGTATCACATATTTTCAAATTTATGGGTAATTTAATTTTTATTACTTTAAGAAGACTCCGGTGGATTCACTGCCAGAAATAGATTCCGAATAATGAAGAAACTGATCTTATTGGTGTAACCTGTCTCCCAAACCCCAACTACAGATGAGCAGGTGTTACATGTTCATCTGACACTGGTACAGGAGCACAGTACAAGTTGACAAATTAATGATGTCTACAAATCTTTCTTATAACCCCCTTTCTCTTCTTTGTGATTGATATGACTCTATATCTATATATTAGTTATTTGTGTCCCTAATTCCTTTGTTTAGTTCTCTCTTTTTCTGTCTCTGAATGTTTCTAGCTTTACTGTCAATGGATTTTTCTTTACCCCATCTGCAGCCATTCCCTTCATTTCTTACTTTCCTCTTTTCTTTCACTTCTATCCACTAATCCAGTGGTTCCCAAACTGTGTGCTGTGTCACCCTGGGATGCCTCTGGACACTTGCAGCGGTGCCTCAGGTTGGTGGTCCATCACCAAATAAAATTATTTATGGTCAATGTAAGAGGCAAAAACATAAAATATGTGGTCAAACAGATGCGCAACCCTGTCCACCATCACACAACTGAAGCTTGGGATGACAGGTAAGCACAAGTTACTTAAGCAATCATTTTTTTCTTAATTTCTCAATAACAAACTTATGGCTTAGGGTTGCCATGAAAAAAATGCTGATACTCTAGGGTGCTGTGATTCAAAAGAGTTTGGGAACCACTGCACTAATCTCTACACTCTCTGTCTGCTTCTCTCAGGCACTCTCCTTTACTCTCCTACATTCCAAACATATTTCCTTCATGTCTTATGTATTTTTATACAATTTGTTAGTACTCTGAAATAGAGAAGTGCGGGTCAGGTTCTCGGAGAACTGATAATAACCGAATTTAAGGGTTCCAAGTTGAACCAAGTTTTAATTCGGAATCACTTTGGGGAGTCGAACTGAATCCTGGTTTGGATCTTCTGATGGTTCGGAACTCAGATGTAAAAACTGAACTTGGTTTTTGGATTGCACGCGAACAGGTCAAAATGATGTCATTTTAGCTGTTTTTTTTTCTTTTTAAATACATATCCAATATCAAAACCAAAACACATGAGGATGGTTTTTCAAAACCATAACACGAAGATGAATTCAGATCCAAAACCAAAACACTGGGGTCGGTGCACATCTCTACTCTGAAAATATAATATTATTTTCAACACATAATTATTTACATTTATACGTATTGCAGATCATGTTATTTTTTTATGTTTTTACAGTAGAATGCTGATGGGTAAGGAATTATATATTTTTCTATAAACAAAGTTATGAAAAAAAAAGAACAAACACAATAAAAATCACAGAACTCTAGAACAAAATGTAAAATGATTTATATAATACTAATTGTAACATTCACAGTAGAATTACATTTTTGGAAGAGACCCTGGAAATTGATCTACATACCCGATGATCCCTATTTTATAATTTTACAACTTCTCAATACCTTTTGTAGATCCAGCAGGGCAGTAGATATTACAGTGTGTCTCAAGCCCTATAGGTTCAGAATTGGCAAGTGATACTTTTATTTAAAAAAAATAAATAAAATTGTTCGTGTTTGAACAAAACTTTTATCTACCTCATTATAAAGGAGCAACTCTTTGTCAATTATATGAATTAGATCCAGCTCATGGCATTTTATGGTATACAAACAAGTCCTGTTTCACAAAATTCCAAACCCATTAATTATAAAGTTAATAGAGCAGCACTAATTCAACTATCCACAAAACAACAAACATAACATTCATTTAACTGAAAAGAACAGAGTACATGCTTGGCATACAGTACACACACTGTATTCCAACTCACACTCTGGATGGTTAGGATCAAAGGATGTTATACAGTATTTTATTAACTTACAGTTCTTCCTCTTTTTGTCTTGTCTCCATTCCATGTGTCCAGTGTCTTCCTGAGTAGCTTTCTGTCTTTGGTGTTTCTGCTGTTCTCTATTGGCAAATCCTCTAAAGATTAGGTTACACCTTTTCAGCACTTTCTCACTAGGGTCTACTGCTTTTTTTGTAGTGGTTTTGTTGCTAGTAAAACACACAAATGGATATAGGAAGTAAATCCATGGGTTCCAATGAGCCCATACATACTATCATATATAATTGTAGTTGGGAGTGTCTGCTCTGCCAGCAATTTGCAGTGGGTTTAAAACCCACACATCAGTGGCGGCGGCGGCGGCATGGGCAAGCATGGTATGTTTAAAAAAAAAAAAGCATGTGGATTTGTTATTCAAAATTATGTGTGGTCCTATTGTGGGAAGAGCAATTAACATGCAATCACCCCTCTACCTCACACTTTATGGTTCCCCTGGGCCGTAGGTACAAAAGTAATAATATATTGCGCAACCTTAATAAATATTATTTTTATTGTGGCCCTAAAATATATGTTTGATAAAAAGACAAAAATAGTTCCCCCGTAAAAAGGTTTTGCCTCTTTTAAAACAAAAAGAGAAGTGCACCCTATTAATATACCCTATTAATAAATTTAATATAAATAAATAATATAATTAAAAATTGCTCTGTAGTGCTAACAGAGAACATGCCATCATGTACTGTAGGTTAAAAAAAAAATTGGCAACAGAAAAAAATTCTTTAACTTAGCACTTACTGTACTTATTCCTGTTTGACTCTTCAGATCCCCCAAACTGCAGCTTTATTGGTGTTGCGGCGTTTGGGAGAAGCGTGCCTGGGCTGCATTCTCGGAAAAGGGTGCATGTCATCCCCATTTTCCGGGAATGCAGAGGCCAGGATCTGCACCAGTGGATGTAGATTTCCTGGCCTCGCAAGAGGCCAGCCTGAGTAAGCTGGAGCTTACTCAGACTGGCCGGTGCTGCCGCCATCGTGACCGATGGTCAAGATGGTGATCCGAGGCAGCGTCTACAGCAATTGCTGTCAGGAGTCGTCTGCTTTCTAAAGACACCTCCTGCAGCTTTACAATATTTACTGGATGGTATTGCACAGCTGCAAGGAAGCAGCTGAATCAGACCCATAGTCCCATGGAAATAGGAAAAAGACAACCTCATTGGCCACATAAAACTAGCTGTACAGTGAGTTAAAAATAAAAGGCTACCAGTATAATTAATAGTCCATAAAGGGCTTTGTCTTATTTTGAGAGGCCCAGAGCGTCTGTGTTTTATATTGGAGTTAAGATTGGACTCAGGGCCTGATTCAGCAAGGAATGCACAGGAGAGAACGCATGCACTTGGCTGATGTTTTTGCACTGCGCATGCGTATGCATCGCACAGCACGTGCGCAAACTAGTCAGTGCGATCAGGTTAGGGTATGCAGTGTGTACGCAGACCCCTCCGATATTGATTGACAGGTAGTGCCATTTGTGGGTGGTGACGGAGGGTGGTCAGGTAAACGCAGGCGTTATAACGCCATTATAGGGGCGTGCATAAGTCAGGCAGTGCGGCGGCATACGCAGCCATACCGTAAGCTGTACACAGGAAGTGCCCAAATTCCTGCGGCAAGGCAGGTCAACCACTATTATGCTAATGGGACCAATGGTTCTCAATGTTACCGATATTTACGCTATCTTGCGTGCTGATTAGGCTGTGAGTAAAGGGAGATGGGCGGCATAGTATTGGGCTAGGCGTATGCATTTTGTGCTGCGGTCTCTGTGCGTATGCATAGATTAGCATATTCTTGCAGCAGACGGGTGCGTGCGTCTGCATCCGTGCGTTCTTTGCTGAATCAGGCTCTCAATACAGACCAACGTGGGCCTATTGGAAATAGCATGGAAGCCATGTGCAGTATGCATTTTCCCTAAGATAAGTTTTATTTTCAAGTCCCTTTTGAATGCACTCTATACTAAATACTACAGTATATGTACATGTATACATATACATATATATATATATACATATATATATATACAGTATATAGATAAAATATATATATATATATATATATTAGAGATGAGCAGTTCGGATTCTGTGGAACCGCTCCGAACATTGGGGATCCAAGTCCACCCGAACCCTGTTCGGGTGTTCACCGCCTGACTCGGATCCCCGTTCGGGGCCGAACGGCGGCCGCCTGATGTCGGATTCTCACTAGAGAATCCGACATCAGGTCTCCTCGTGTGTAGGGCAGAGCGCAGTGATAGCGCTCTGCCCTACACAGACACAGACACACAGCCGCCAGCGGCAGCTGTGTGTTTGTTACAGCAGCCAATGAGAGTCACACAGACTCTCATTGGCTGCTGCACGGAGGGAGCCGGCTGGAGCTCACACATGAGCTCCGTCTTCCGGCTCCCTCCTCAGCGTGTGACAGAGCGGACGGCGCGGGAGCGGGGATACAGGTAAGTTTTTATTTTTTAATTTATGCAAGGGCTGGGGGCGCTACTGGGGGGGTCTGCACTACTGGGGGGGGGTCTGCTACTGGGGGGGGCTATACTACTGGGGGGGCCATACTACAGAGGGGCCTGCTACTGGGGGGGCTATACTACTGGGGGGGTCTGCTACTGGGGGGGGGGCTATACTACTGGGGGGGCCATACTACAGAGGGGCCTGCTACTGGGGGGGCTATACTACTGGGGGGGCCATACTACTGGGGGGGGTCTGCACTACTGGGGGGGGGTCTGCTACTGGGGGGGGGCTATACTACTGGGGGGGCCATACTACAGAGGGGCCTGCTACTGGGGGGGGCTATACTACTGGGGGGGGGTCTGCACTACTGGGGGGGTCTGCTACTGGGGGGGGCTATACTACAGGGGTGCCATACTACAGAGGGGCCTGCTACTGGGGGGGGTCTGCTACTGGGGGGGCCATACTACTGAGGGGCCTGCTACTGGGGGGGGGCATACTACTGGGGGGGCTTACTACTACTGGGGGGGCTGCTACTGGGGCAGCCTACTACAGGGGGGCCATACTACAGGGGGGGCTACTACTGGGGCAGCCTACTACTGGGGGGGCCTGCTACTGGGGCAGCCTACTACTTGGGGGGCCATACTACTGGGGGGGCATACTACTGGGTGGCATGCTAATGGGGAGCATACTACTGGGGGGGCCTGCTAATGGGGGGCATACTACTGGGTGGCATGCTAATGGGGGGCATACTACTGGGGGGGCCTGCTAATGGGGGGCATACTACTGGGGGGCATTCTACTGGGGACACTGCATAGTGGACCCTACTACTAAGGGGACTGCATAGGGGGCACCACTGCTGGGGGACATTGTGTAAGGGACACCGCTACTGTGGGCATTGTGTAAAAGGGTCACTACTGTGGGCATTGTGTAAAAGGGGCACTACTGTCTGTCGTAACATAAATAAGAGACACTACTTTATGGTGTAATGTGAATCAGGCCCTATGTGCAGCGTAATGCTAATAAGATTGTGCACTGTGACTCCTAGGGCCGTAGCCCACTTGGTAGACAAGTACTGTGACTCTGCTGGCCGTACCCCACTGGGTGGGTGCACTACTTTTCATTTCTGCCACTGCTGTGTGGCAATGTGTCGTAGATGTGCTTTATACTGTGGTGTCTGTGTCGTTGTGCCGCTGCTTTGTCGCTTAGTAACCAGTCAGCTCACTGCAACCTTTGGCCAATAATGTTGAAAACAATATTATAAGCTGTGATATGGTCTAAATTGACTGGAAATTAATGTTATTGAGGTTAATAATACTCTAAGAAGAAAAAAAAGACCAATTTATGTGATTTTAGCTTTTTTTGTCAATTTTTGTAAAAAAATCCAAATCCAAATCCAAATCCAAAGCCAGTCACCGCAGTTTGGCAAATCCAAATCCAAAGCCGGACGACGAATTAGAACCAAATCCAAATCCGTCAAAAATGGTCCGGCGCACATCCCTAATATATATATATATATATTAGGGATGTGCGCCGGACCATTTTTGCAGGATTTGGATTTGGTTCTAATTCATCGTCCGGCTTTAGATTTGGATTTGGATTTGCCAAACTGCGGTGACTGGCTTTGGATTTGGTTTTGGATTTGGATTTTTTGCCAAAATTGGTAAAAAAATCTAAAATTACATAAATTGGGCTTTTTTTTTCTTCCTAGAGTGTTATTTACCTCAATAACATTAATTTCCAGTCATTTACAGTCAATTTAGACCACCTCACAGTTTAAATTATTGTTTTCACCATTATTGGCTAAGGGTTGCAGTGAGCTGACTGGTTACCAAGCGTCAGAGCAGCGGCACAGTGGCACAGACACCACAGTTTAAAGCACATCTATGAAACTATGCCACACAGGAATGGCAGAAATGAAAGGTAGTGCTAGATGGTATTGTCCTTGGGCCCTCCCACCCACCCTTTATGTTGGATCTTAAAAAGGACATGCACACTTTAACAAACCATGCATTTCAGCGACAGGTACTGCCACTTTGTGGCTGAAGTGCTTGGTTTGTTTGGGCCCCCACAAAAAAATCTTCCAATCTACTAAAGGCAACAGGTCTACAGTGGCATGATGTCACCATCATTGCCATCCTCACCCTCATCAGTGTGTACATCATCCGATTCCTCACACAATATCAGTTCATCCCCACTGGAATCCACCGTTACAGAAGTATCTGTACTGTGACGTGATTGGCGGGAAAGGTTTTCCTCGTGAAATTTCCAGTTCATTTTAATGAACATCATTTTTTCTACATTTTGTGGAAGTAGCCTTCTTCATCGTTCGCTCACAAGGTTCCCGGCTGTACTGAAAACTCTCTCCGAGTACACACTGGAGGGTGGGCAGCTTAAGTAATGCAAAGCCAGTTTATACAAGGGTCTCCAAATTGCCTTTTTTTTCTTCCAATATTCGAAGGGACTCTGTGACATGTCTACAAGTACGGTGTCCTGAAAATAATCCTCCACCATTCTTTGGATGGTAATCGTATTAGATGGAGTTACGGTAGAGGTGTCACTGGTGTTGGGAAAATCTTTTAGACCCGACCAGATGTCAAAATGTTGATTTGACTTATCTGCATCACCACTGGGTCTTTTGGAAAAGGTGCATTTTTTTCTGGCTGCTGCTGGAGAAACCGAAGGAAGAGACGTCATCGTAGTGCCATGTGTCACTTCAGCTGCCAACTTGCTCACCACGAGCACTTTGGTTCTTTTAAGATCTGGTTCAGTTGTAAAGAAAGACACAGCATATGACTTGAACCTAGGATCAAGAATGGTTGCTAAAATATAATGATCAGATTTCAAGATCTTGGCCACCCGTGGATCCTGGCGAAGCGAACAAAGGACTTGATCTATCAGTCCAGCATTCTTTGCGGAATCACTTTGTTTAATCTCATCCTTCAATTTCTCCAGCTGCTTTTCCAATAGCGAAATCAGGGGAATCACCTTACTCAAGCTAGCAGTGTCAGCACTCACTTCACAAGTGGCAACTTCAAATGGTTTGAGCACCTTGCACAAGACAGAAAGTACTCTCCACTGTGCTGGGGTAAGGTATATTCCCCCTCCTCTCCCAATGTCATGGCTTGTAGTATAGCTATGGATGGCTTTTTGCTGCTCCTCCATCCGCTGAAGCATATACAGGGTTGAGTTCCACCTCGTTACCACTTCTTGCTTCAGTTGATGGCAGGGCAAATTAAACTGCTCTTGCAGGTGCTGCAATCTCCTGCACGCTGTTGCTGAATGCCGAAAATGTCCCGAAATTTTTCGGGCCACAGACAGCATCTCCTGCATGCCCCTGTCGTTTTTTAAAAAACCCTGCACCACTAAGTTTATTGTGTGAGCAAAACAGGGGATGTGTTGGAATTCACCCATCTGTAATGCTTTCACTATATTTGTAGCGTTGTCAGAAATCACAAATCCTGAGGAGAGTCCAAGTGGGGTAAGCCATGTTTCTATGACATCTCTTAGTTTTTCTAAGAGGTTGTCAGCGGTATGCCTCTTATTGAATCCGGTGATGCACAGAGTTACCTGCCTCTGAATGAGCTGGTGTTGTTTGTTAGATACTGCTGCTGCTGAAGGCGATTCACCCACCCAGTGGGCCGTCACAGTCATGTAATCTTTAGTTTGTCCACTACCGCTTGTCCACATATCTGTGGTTAAGTGGACAGTGGGTACAATAGCATTTTGCAGGCCAATAATTAGGTTCTGTTTAACGTCCTGGTACAGCCGAGGAATGGCTTTTCGGGTAAAATGAAACCGAGATGGAATTTGGTACCGGGGACACATGACCTCAATTAGCTGTGTAAATCCCACTGCATTAATTGCGGATATTGGACGCAGATCTAATATTAGCATAGCTGTCATGGCGTCAGTGATCCGCTGTGTGACAGGGTGAGAGCTTTCATACTTGCTTCCCCTTGCAAGAGATTCTTTAACAGTCAATTGTTTTCTTGGTATACTACTAGTAGTCTTCTTGGTCCACTTCTGGGATGAAGATCCACCAGCAGCAGCAGCAGACCTAGCGCTCAAAGATTCAGTTTCTTCTGAGGTGTCCTGGAAATTGGAGGAGTCACCGTGACATAGCATTAACAAATTGGATGTTGTACTACCACTGATCATTCCTGAGGATATTGAGGAGGAAGGTGTTGTCGGCGGAGATTGCAGGTGCTGGGATTTAGTAGAGAGAAGGCGTCTAGCTAATGCTGGACTGCTTGTTGTTATTTTTTTTGCAGTAGTTTCTGTTATCAAACACCTGTCATGAGCTCGCTGCAGATGACGTAATAGCATAGAGGTTCCTAGATGCTTAACGTCCCTACCTCTACTAACTGTGGTCTCACAGAGGCTACAAATGGCTTGACAAATGTTGTCAGGGTTTGGGTAAAAGGAATTCCACACAAAAGATGTGGATTTGTTGGTTCTATGCCCAGGCATGGCAATGGCCTTCTTATCTTGGCCAAGAGCTGCTTCCACTGGTGCCTGACTTATACAAATAATATCCTCATCCTCAACATCCTCAGTGCCAGCGTCAGCTGCACATATATTCCTCTCATCCTCTTGCAATTCCACGGTGGCATCCTCAATTTCTATGTCCTCGGCAATACTGCTCATCCCCACAACTACAGATGGAAAAGAAACTGTGGAGGGCGGGTTCTCTGAAAAGTCAGGCTTACACATAGCAATGACACTCGTGGACCCACTTAGATTCTCCTCAGGGATTTCTGACATTTGTGTTTCAAAAAACACAGTTTGTTCTACTGCCTTATTGGTTTTACATTTTTTCACACTTCTATAGTCTGATTGAAAAGGTCTTTTATCATCATGAGAGGCACAAGTTGCAGAACCACCACTCAGAAATACAGGGCAAAGCCTGAGTCTTTCCTTGCCGCTACGTGTGGTGAATGGTATGTTGCCAATTTTCTGTTTCTCTGCAATAGTAGTAGTCTTTAGAGGATTTTTTTTGTCTTTACCCCTGTGAAATCTAAGGCCCTGATTCAGAGCCGGACGCTCTGACCAGAGCGCTCGCTCAGAATCAGGGCCACCTCCATTAAAATGGAGCGTCCTCCTGGACGCTCGTATAGCTGTGGGTCACCACCCACAGCATATACGAGCGTCCAACAAGATGGTCACGATGGTCTTGACCATCGTGACCATCGGACTTGCGAGAGAAACCCTGTGGTCGGGTTTCTCAACCGCAAGGCCAGGAGTGATTTTGGCTCTATCAGAGCCAAAATCACTCCCAGTGCGGCCGGCTTCAGACAGTAGGTGTTCCCATAGGAACGCCTCCGTCTGGCAGGCACGCCCCCGGAACGCCCACCAAAGGGGGCGTGCTGTCAATCAACATCGACAGCACGCCCCCCTTGGTGCGAGACCCGGAGCAATGGAAAGTCCTTCGCTCGCCGGGTCTCTGCATGCGCACGACGGAGCTCCCTCCATCGTGCCCATGCGCGGTGGGGAACATCGACCCACTTGCGAGCGGACTGCCGCTCGCGAGTGGGTCTGAATGACCCCCTAAATTTTTTGATTTCAGGTTCCCTAAGCTTTTATAGCCTCTACGCCCTTGAGCATCAGCTTTAGATGAAAGTGATGGACTTCCAGCCGCTGCAATGCTAGCATTTGCTTGTTGTTTCTGCTCTCCTCTCGGTTCATTCTCGTGATCCATATTACTTTATCACTATGAACTGGAGTCACAGAGCTTGTATACACACAGTGGGCTGTGCCCTGTCACGGAGCTTGAATAATACACTCAGTGGGCTTATGCCCTGTCATGGAGCTTGTATAATAGACACAGTGGGCTTGTGCCCTTTCACGGAGCTTGTATGCACTCACTGGGCTTATGCCCTTTCACGGAGCTTGTATAATAGACACAGTTGGCTATGCCCTGTCACGGAGCTTGTATAATAGACACAGTGGGCTATGCCCTGTCACGGAGCTTGTATAATACACTCAGTGGGCTTATGCCCTTTCACGGAGCTTGTATAATAGACACAGTGGGCTATGCCCTTTCACGGAGCTTGTATGCACTCACTGGGCTTATGCCCTTTCACAGAGCTTGTATAATAGACACAGTGGGCTTATTCCCTGTCACGGAGCTTGTATGCACTCACTGGGCTTATGCCCTTTCACGGAGCTTGTATAATACACTCACTGGGCTTATGCCCTTTCACGGAGCTTGTATAATAGACACAGTGGGCTATGCCCTGTCAAGGAGCTTGTATGTACTCACTGGGCTTATGCCCTTTCACGGAGCTTGTATAATACACTCACTGGGCTTATGCCCTTTCACGGAGCTTGTATAATACACTCACTGGGCTTATGCCCTTTCACGGAGCTTGTATAATAGACACAGTGGGCTATGCCCTGTCATGGAGCTTGTATGCACTCACTGGGCTTATGCCCTTTCACGGAGCTTGTATAATACACTCACTGGGCTTATGCCCTTTCACGGAGCTTGTATAATAGACACAGTGGGCTTGTGCCCTTTCACGGAGCTTGTATAATAGACACAGTGGGCTATGCCCTGTCACGGAGCTTGTATGCACTCACTGGGCTTATGCCCTTTCACGGAGCTTGTATAATACATTCACTGGGCTTATGCCCTTTCACGGAGCTTGTATAATACACTCACTGGGCTTATGCCCTTTCACAGAGCTTGTATAATAGACACAGTGGGCTATGCCCTTTCACGGAGCTTGTATGCACTCACTGGGCTTATGCCCTTTCACGGAGCTTGTATGATAGACACAGTGGGCTTGTGCACTGTCACGGAGCTTGTATGCACTCACTGGGCTTATGCCCTTTCACGGAGCTTGTATAATACACTCACTGGGCTTATGCCCTTTCACGGAGCTTGTATAATACACTCACTGGGCTTATGCCCTTTCACGGAGCTTGTATAATAGACACAGTGGGCTATGCCCTGTCACGGAGTTTGTATGCACTCACTGGGCTTATGCCCTTTCACGGAGCTTGTATAATAGACACAGTGGGCTATGCCCTGTCACGGAGCTTGTATAATAGACACAGTGGGCTATGCCCTGTCACGGAGCTTGTATAATAGACACAGTGGGCTATGCCCTGTTACGGAGCTTGTATAATAGACACAGTGGGCTATGCCCTGTCACGGAGCTTGTATAATAGACACAGCGGGCTTATGCGCTTTCACGGAGCTTGTATAATAGACACAGTGGGCTTATGCCCTTTCACGGAGCTTGTATAATAGACACAGTGGGCTATGCCCTGTCACGGAGCTTGTATAATAGACACAGTGGGCTATGCCCTGTCAAGGAGCTTGTATGCACTCACTGGGCTTATGCCCTGTCATGGAGCTTGTGTAATACACTCACTGGGCTTATGCCCTTTCACGGAGCTTGTATGCACTCACTAAGCTTATGCCCTTTCACGGAGCTTGTATAATATAAATAATAGAATACTCAGTGGGCTAAGCCCAGTCACGGAGATTGTATAATATAAATATTAATGCACTCAGTGGGCTAAGCCCAGTCACGGAGCACACAGTGGCAAGAACTTGAACTACTCTAACTAATGTAACTCACTTTTCCCCTCTCACTAGTCACTCACTACCTAACTTTACTAAGCGTGTTCCGAAATGGCACCGACAGCCGGGCGCCGCGCCTTTTATAGAGGCCGAACGTCAGGCCTCGAGGTGGAATCCGAGTCAGGCGGGAACACCCGAACCTGCGTTCGGGTGAACTCGGATTCCACCTGTTCGGAGCAGTTCGGATTCCTCAGAATCCGAACCGCTCATCACAAATATATATATATACAGTATATATATATATATATATATATATATTAGAACAAGTCCCGCACTCTACATCTGTAACAATCACAACGTCGGGGTGCATTCCAGCCAATTCGGTCTCATCCTGGGGCATTAGGCAAAATATAGTTATCCAGAAGGACGCACTCACCAAGGAGACATTCAAGGTAGTTTATTCCAGCATAAAACAATGTGAAGGTAGTAGGCTCTAGCAGCAGCATACAATTAGCGTCCTTTTGGATATATATATATATATATTAGGGGTGTGCACCGGCCACTTTTCGTGTTTTGTGTTTTGGTTTTGGATCTGGATCTTTCTTCGTGTTTTGGATCTGGATTGGTTTTGCCAAAACCACCCTTCCGTGTTTTGGGTTCTGGGTTTTGTGTTTTGGATCTGTATTTTTTTTTTAAAAAGCATAAAAACAGCTAAAATCACAGAATTTGTTGGTTTCTCTGCTCCTATGCTATTATTAACCTCAATAACCTTAATTTCCACTCATTTCCAGTCTATTCTGAACACCTCACACCTCACAATAGTGTTTTCATGTCCAAAAGGTTGCACCGAGGTAGCTGGATGACTATGCTAAGCGACCGAGTGGGCGGCACAAACACGTGACCCATCTAGGAGTGACACTGCAGTGGCAGACAGGATGGCAGTTAGAAAAACTAGGCCCCAAACTGTACATAATGCAAAGAAAAAAAAGAAGTGCAAGATGGAATTGTCCTTGGGCCCTCCCACCCACCCTTATGTTGTATAAACAGGACATGCACACTTTAACAAATCAATCATTTCAGCGCCAGGGTCTGCCACACAACTGTGGCTGAAATGATTGGTTCGTTTGGGCCCCCACAAAACAAGCTGGCAATTAATGTGTCCCTGCACAAACTGGCTCTACGGAGGCAAGATGTCATCCTCATCCTCCTCATCCACCGATTCCTCACCCTCTTCAGTGTGTACATCCTCATCCTCACAAAGTATTAACTTGTCCCCACTTGAATCCACCACCACAGGTCCCTCTGTACCTTCTGGAGGCTGGTCTCCCTGGAAGAGCTGATAATTCATTTTGATGAACATCATCTTCTCCACATTCTGTGGAAGCAACCTCCTACGCCTTTCGCTGACAAGGTTCCCGGCTGCACTAAACACTCTTTCGGAGTACACACTGGAGGGGGGGCAACTCAGGACTGTCTGACATGCCTACTTGGATGCTGTCACTGATGTAATCCTCCACCATTCTGTCAATGGTGACAGTATCATATGCAGTGACAGTAGACATGTCAGAAATTGTTGCCAGGTCCTTCAGTCCGGACCAGATGTCCAAACTTGGTCCTGCCTGCCCTGCATCACCGCCAGCGGGTTGCTTAGGATACCTAAGTTTTTCCTGGCAGCCCCAGTTGCGGGAGAAAATGAAGAAGGAGCTGATGACGTGTCACGTTCCGCTTCAGCTGACAGTGTGTTCACCAGCAGGTCTTTGCACCTCTGCAGGCTTGTGTCGGACGGAAAGAGAGACACCACATAGGCTTTAAACCTAGGATCAAGCACGGTGGCCAAAATGTAGTGGTCTGATTTCAACAGATTGACCACCCTGGAATCCTGGCAAAGTGAATGAAGGGCTTCATCCACAAGTCCCACATGCCGAGCGGAATCGCTCCGTCTTAGCTCCTCCTTCACTTTCTCCAGCTGCTTCTGCAAAAGCCTGATGAGGGGAATGACCTGTCTCAAGCTGGCTGTGTCTGAACTGACTTCACGTGTGGCAAGTTCGAAGGGCTGGAGAACCTTGCACAACACGGAAATCATTCTCCACTGCGCTTGAGTCAGGTGCATACCCCCTTCCTTTGCCTATGTCATAGGTGGATGTATAGGCTTGTATGGCCTTTTGCTGCTCCTCCATCCTCTGAAGCATATAGAGGGTTGAGTTCCACCGCGTCACAACCTCTTGCTTCAGGTGATGGCGGGGCAGGTTCAAGAGTGTTTGCTGGCGCTCCAGTCTTCGGCACGCAGTCACTGAATGGCGAAAGTGGCCAGAAATTTTTCGGGCCACCCAAAGCGTCTCCTGCACGCCCCTGTCGCTTTTCAGAAAATTCTGCACCACCAAGTTTATTGTGTGAGCAAAACATGGGACGTGCTGGAATTTGCCCAGATGTAATGCCCGCACAATATTGGTGGCGTTGTCAGATATCACAAATCCCCAGGAGAGTCTAAGTGGGGTAAGCCACTGGGCGATGATTTCCCTCAGTTTCTCTAAGAGGTTGTCGGCGGTGTGCCTCTTACTGAAACCGGTGATACACAGCGTAGCCTGCCTTGTAACGAGCTGGCGTTTCTGAGATGCTGCTACTGGTGACGCTGCTGCTGTTGCTGCGTAAGGTGATACATCTACCCAGTGGGCTGTCACAGTCATATAGTCCTTAGTCTGCCCTGTTCCACTTGTCCACATGTCCGTGGTTAAGTGGACATTGTGTACAACGGCATTTTTCAGGACACGGAGGACACTTTTTCTGATGTTTCTGTACAGTCTCGGTATCGCCTGCCTAGTGAAGTGGAATCTAGACGGGATTTGGAACCGGGGACACACTACCTCCATCAATTGTCTAAATCCCACTGCACTAATGGCGGATACCGGACGCACGTCTAACACCAACATAGCAGTCAAGGCCTCAGTTATACGTTTTGCTTCAGGATGACTGCTGTCGTACTTCATCCTCCTCGCTAAGGACTGTTGGAGGGTCAATTGTTTAGTAAAAGTAGTGGTGTTCCTACTTCCTCTCTGGGATGATGAACGACTCCCAGCAGCAGCAACAGCAGCAGCGGCAGCAGTAGGCGTAGCAATGCAGGATCCTCCAGAGGAATCCCGGATAGGAGAGTCAGTCATGCCAGTGACATGGCCTGCAGGACTACTTCCGATCCTGACTAAGGAGGAAATTGACGAGGAGGGAGTTGACGGTGTGGTTTGCAGGCGCTTGGATACAACAGGACAACGGGATTTAGGTGTCCCTGGACTGCTTACGGTCTTAGCCAAAGTTTCTGAACTTGACAGTAACTTTTTATGAACGCGCTGCAGGTGCCGTATAAGGGAGGATGTTCCTAGGTGGTTGACGTCCCTACCCCTACTTATTTCACCTTTACATATGGTACATATGGCAAGACAGTTGTTGTCCGGATTTGGATAGAAATATTGCCAGACCAAAGAGGTGGAATGTTTGGTCTTCTGCCCAGGCATGACCGTGATGGGCTTTTTCATCCCACGGACAACAACTGTCTCCCCCGGAGCCTGATTTAAACAAACCACATCACCATCAGAATCCTCCTCGCCAACTTCCTCCTCAGCGCCAGCTACACCAGTATCCTCATCCTGTTGTACTTCAACAGTGACATCTTCAATTTGCATATCAGCAAGTGGACTGTGGGTGTTCCTTTCAGCACTTGCAGGGGGCGTGCAAATGGTGGAAAGAGCCACCTCTTCCCGTCCAGTGCTGGGAAGGTCAGGCATCGCAACCACCACCACACTTGGACTCTCCTTGGGGATTTGTGATATCTTCTTAGAAAGCACAGTTCTTCGCTGTGCTTTTGCCAGCTTAACTCTTTTGATTTTTTTAGTGGGAGGAGGGCTTCCATCGTCATGTGAAGCTGAACCACTAGTCATGAACATACTAGGGATCGACCTTAGCCGTTCCTTGCCACTCCGTGTCGTAAATGGCATATTGGCAAGTTTACGTTTCTCTTCAGCTGATTTAAATGTCTTTTTCAAGGTCATTTTCCTGAACTTTGCCATTTGGGATTGTATGTGCCCTCTACTATGACATTGGGCATCGGCCTTGGCAGACGACGTTGATGGCATGTTATCGTCTATGTCATGACTAGTGGCAGCAGCTTCAGCACTAGGAGGAAGTGGTTCTTGATCTTTCTCTATTTTATTTTTATCGGAGAAAGTTTGGTCCTCCATTAATGTTATATCGATTTGATATATACGTGCGGCTAAACACAGAAAATAATTTTTTTTTTGGTTTGGACTGGAGTGTACTTTGTGGATTACAGCACCCTTTAACGGTCAAGCCAGCCGACCCTTTACTTATGACACAGGCGCACTCTTGGCACTACTTTGTTGATGCACGTGCGGCTACTGCGCACACAATTCACAAACACAGAAAATAATTTTTTTTTGGTTTGGACTGGAGTGTACTTTCGGGGGTTACAGCACCCTTTAACGGTCAAGCCAGCCGGCCCTTTACTTATGACACAGGCGCACGCTTGGCACTACTTTGTTGATGCACGTGCGGCTACTGCGCACACAATTCACAAACACAGAAAATAATTTTTTTTTGGTTTGGACTGGAGTGTACTTTCGGGGGTTACAGCACCCTTTAACGGTCAAGCCAGCCGGCCCTTTACTTATGACACAGGCGCACGCTTGGCACTACTTTGTTGATGCACGTGCGGCTACTGCGCACACAATTCACAAACACAGAAAATAATTTTTTTTTGGTTTGGACTGGAGTGTACTTTCGGGGGTTACAGCACCCTTTAACGGACAAGCCAGCCGGCCCTTTACTTATGACACAGGCGCACGCTTGGCACTACTTTGTTGATGCACGTGCGGCTACTGCGCACACAATTCACAAACACAGAAAATAATTTTTTTTTTGGTTTGGACTGGAGTGTACTTTGGGGGTTACAGCACCCTTTAACGGTCAAGCCAGCCGGCCCTTTACTTATGACACAGGCGCACGCTTGGCACTACTTTGTTGATGCACGTGCGGCTACTGCGCACACAATTCACAAACACAGAAAATAATTTTTTTTTGGTTTGGACTGGAGTGTACTTTTGGGGGTTACAGCACCCTTTAACGGTCAAGCCAGCCGGCCCTTTACTTATGACACAGGCGCACGCTTGGCACTACTTTGTTGATGCACGTGCGGCTACTGCGCACACAATTCACAAACACAGAAAATAATTTTTTTTTTGGTTTGGACTGGAGTGTACTTTGGGGGTTACAGCACCCTTTAATGGTCAAGCCAGCCGGCCCTTTACTTATGACACAGGCGCACGCTTGGCACTACTTTGTTGATGCACGTGCGGCTACTGCGCACACAATTCACAAACACAGAAAATAATTTTTTTTTGGTTTGGACTGGAGTGTACTTTCGGGGGTTACAGCACCCTTAACGGTCAAGCCAGCCGGCCCTTTACTTATGACACAGGTGCACGCTTGGCACTACTTTGTTGATGCACGTGCGGCTACTGCGCACACAATTCACAAACACAGAAAATAATTTTTTTTTTGGTTTGGACTGGAGTGTACTTTCGGGGGTTACAGCACCCTTAACGGTCAAGCCAGCCGGCCCTTTACTTATGACACAGGCGCACGCTTGGCACTACTTTGTTGATGCACGTGCGGCTACTGCGCACACAATTCACAAACACAGAAAATAATTTTTTTTTTGGTTTGGACTGGAGTGTACTTTCGGGGGTTACAGCACCCTTAACGGTCAAGCCAGCCGGCCCTTTACTTATGACACAGGCGCACGCTTGGCACTACTTTGTTGATGCACGTGCGGCTACTGCGCACACAATTCACAAACACAGAAAATAATTTTTTTTTGGTTTGGACTGGAGTGTACTTTCGGGGGTTACAGCACCCTTTAACGGTCAAGCCAGCCGGCCCTTTACTTATGACACAGGCGCACGCTTGGCACTACTTTGTTGATGCACGTGCGGCTACTGCGCACACAATTCACAAACACAGAAAATATATTATTTTTTTAGCACTTGGGGGGAGCACCCCTGATGGACAGAGCACCCCCTGGACAACACTACAGCACTCCTTTAGGACTGGGACACTGCACAGGACTTTGGAGTGGACACAGCCCCTATGGAGAACTGACTGCACAACACAGTCCAGCCAGCCCCTATGGACTTTGAAGTAGTGGACACAGCCCCTATTAACAACAGCAGCACAGCACAACACAGCCAGCCCCTATGGACTTTGAAGTAGTGGACAACAGCAGCACTACACTACACTACACTACACAGCCCTAACTCCCACCCTCCCTCTTCACTGTCCACAGCCGAGTGAGAAAATGGCGCCGACGCGGGTACCTTATATAGGATCCAAAACCCGCGAGACTCGGAAGGCGGGATGATGACGTTTTGCCTCGATTTCAGATCCGAGTCAGGCGGGAAAAGTCGAGCCTGACTCGGATCGGACTCGGATCGGGGGTGCTCGGGGGGGTTCGGATTTCAGAAATCCGAACCCGGTCACCCCTAATATATATATATATATACATATATAAATACTGTATAGCAGTTGAAGTGTTTTTCCAAGACCAGTAGTTCCTGAACCTATTTTTCCAGAAAAATAGCCTTATATGTATATATATATATACATACGATATATATGTATATATATATATATATATATATATATATATATATAGTAATCCAAAAGTCCGACACTCAAAAGAAATAAGGTCATCTACCTCGGTGCCTCCGCAATAATATGAACAGTCCAGCCTTTGAGCCATGGTTGTTATAAGGAATTAGATATCTTAACAATGTTTCAAAGGGCTTGATCTTCCAGTTGTTCTCTGACATTAAAGATACATTTTCAATACCAAACAATTCCTTTCTCCAATTTTTACAAATTTGTAACTTCCACTCCTCTATGAAACAAAGACTTTGGCCCTCATTCAGAGCCGTACGCTCTGTGCAGAGCGCACGCTCTGAATGAGGGCTGTCCTCCATAACTATGGAGCGTCCCCCTGGACGCTCGTATAGCTGTGGGTCACCACCCACAGCCTATACGAGCGTGCAGTTTGATGGCCGCGATGGTCGTGACCATCGCGACCATCGAAACTGCGAGCCGGAGCCTGCGGTTGAGGTTTTCAACCGCAAGGCCCGGAGTGATTTTGGCTCTATCAGAGCCAAAATCACTCCCACTGACATCACTAGTGATGTCAGTGGGCCGGCTTCTGACGGGAGGCGTTCCCTTGGGAACGCCCCCGTCAGGGAGGCTCGCCCCCGGCACACCCACCAAAGGGGGCGTGCTGTCAATCAACATCGACAGCACGCCCCCTTTGATCAGACACAACGAGCGAAGGACTTTCCTTCGCTCGTCGCGTCTGGCGCATGCACACGACGGAGCTCCCTCCGTCGTGCGCATGCTCAGTGCAGACCATCGACCCACTTGCGAGCGGACAGTCGCTTGCGAGTGGGTCTGAATCAGGGCCTTTGCTCCAGAGACCTCACTACTTTTGAAATGTTATGTCACGGACAATCCTCCACTAAGGGCCTAGTGTCCATCCTGTATGGGGAGCTTGGCCTGCCTGGCTCTGCGGACAGAGACCCACATGAGAGGGTCCCAGAGAGAGACCTTGGGGAATCTTTAGACGAAGAGGACTGGGCATTAATCAGACAAAACATGGCTTCAGTTCCCTATGTGTTTGCAGTTGAGGAGAACACTTATAATTTCCTAGATGTGTGGTACTTGGTCTCCTCGAGATTGCACAAATTCTTAGCACATATTCAAGATATGTGTTCGAGGGGTTGCTCAGCAATGAACACTGGGCCTGATACAGACCCACTCGCGAGCGCATAGCGCTCGCAAGAGGGTCAATGGTGGGGTACTGCGCACGTGCGGCGCGCGGCACGCGCATGTGCAAGCCCCAGAGTGAGAGAGAAATTCTCTCACTCCGGGACTCACTACAAAAGGGGCGGCTGTCGATGTTGATCGACAGCTCACCCCGTTTTGTAGGCGGGGAGGGGGGGTGGCTACACAAACAGAGGCGTCCCAAGTCAAGGATGACATCTAGGCAGCGGGCTTGTGTGGTGGGGTTGATTGTCGATTATCAACAGTGATAGAGATATCAGGTAGGTAACTACTGTTGGCCGGTGGAAATGTAATGCATTATTTTTTGGATATGTTACATTTGAACTAGTGAGATGCCATTGAAGATGGAATGGCAGAAAGACATTCAGTGATATGGACCAGCACAGATTGTGAAGCATCTAGGGAGGATAGGTAGATTTGAGATTCTCCGTGTACCGATGATATAGAAATCTGATAGAGCTGATTAGTTTGCCAAGACAGAAGGTATAGATTGAAAAAAGCAAAGGACCTAAGACTGAGCCTTGTGATACCCTGACTGATAAAGGTAGCAAACGGGAGGCAGAATCAGAAAACCAAACAGTGGGCCTTATTCAGACCCGGTCGCTCTGACAGAGCACTCGCTCTGAATCAGGGCCGGGCTTTTTTTTTTTGGAGCGGCCTCTTGGCCGCTCGCATAGCTGAGGGTGACCACCCACAGCTATAGTGAGTGGCCATGATGATGGTCACGATGGTCAAGACCATCGCGACCATCGGGCTTACGACGAGACCATTGTGGTAGGGTCTTGTTCATCGCAAGCCCCAGAGAGCTTTCGGCTCTAATAGAGCCGGAAACTCTCCACTGACATCACTTGTGATGTCAGTGGGGCCGCCCCCAAACGGCAGGCATTCTCATGGGAACGCCTCCATTTGGGCAGCCACCCCCCTGACCTGCCCACCAAATGGGGCGAGCTGTCAGTCAGCATCGACAGCTCGCCCCCTTTGGTGCGAGACCCGGAGCGACGGAGTGCCTGTCGCTAGCCGGGTTTCGCACATGTGCACGACGCAGCCGGCTCCGTCGTGCGCATGCGCTGTGGGCCACCATCGACACGGTTGCGAGCACTCAGCACTTGCGACCGGGTCTGAATCAGGCCCAGTGAGCGATTATATAGATATGTAGGATGAGAACCAAGAAAGATCTGTGTCCTGAAGACCTAGGGATTGTAGTGTTTGTATGATAAGAGAGTGGCCAACAGTGTTTACAGCAGCAGAGAGATCTATAAGAATAAGAAGTGAGTTGTGGCCTTTTTACTTGGCAGGGACCAGATCATTCACTACCTTAGTCAGTGCTATCTCTATGGAGTGTTGGGAACGAAAGACTGATGTAAGTGGATCCAATAAGTTGTGCGAGTTAAGAAAGTGTGTGAGGTGAGCGTAGCTTGGAGGAACATGGGAGCTGGGACGGTAATTTGAGAGAGAGAGTGTTAAGGTCAGAATTTTGTTTTTTTCAGAATGGGAGTAATCACCGCATTCTTGAACAGTGATGGAAAGATACCAGTAGAGAAACAGAGATTACAGATTTTAGTTAAGGGTGGGAAGAGCATAGGAGCCAGAGCTTTACTAATTTGTGAGGGTATAGGATCAATAGGAGAGGTTGTAGAGTCTGGAGGATTAGAAGAGTGTAGATACTTTGTCTTCATTTATGGGGTCAGAGAATGTGCCAACGGGTTCAGGAAGGGAATTGAGGAGGTCACTGGCTGCGGAAGAGCCTACCATTTCATTTTAAATATTATCAATATTGTCCTTGAAATAGGAAGCAAGATCTTGTGCACTGATATTAGCAGGTGGGTTGAGTGGGGGTAGGGTGGGAAGTGATTTAAATGTATTAAAGAGTCGCTTGGGGTTAGAGGCTTTGGCGGAGATGAGAGATTGGAAATATGTTTGTTTGGCAGTGTCCAGAGCATTACGATAGAGTGTATTATATGTGAGGAAGTCATTTGGAGTAAGAGATTTATGCCTCTGATGTTCTACTTCACGTGAGTTTTTGTACGTGCCATGTTAATTTTTGAATGCCACGGTTGACCCTTAAGTCTACGTGGAGTGTGATTGATGGGTGACTCATGTATATATATATATATATATATATATCTATATATATCTCTCTCTCTATATATATATATATATATATATATATATAGCACATATATAGCTATTGCCCAATAGTTGCACTGTGAGGTAGCAGGCAGAGCCGACAGTGAGCTCAGCTCCAGGGAGAAGAGGGAATACAGAGAGAATTTGGATGCTACCATACAATAAAAATGTATCTTAGTATTATGCTGAAGGCGAGGTGTGTGTTTGGGGGGGGAAGCGAGCAAGTTAACTTTTAATTTTCTTTATCTTATTCATCTTTGGGTATGATGAAGACTTTGGGCCTGATTCAGAGCCACTCGTAAGCGGCAGCTCGTTCGCTCCGAGCGATGTTTGGCCAACTGCGCATGCGTACGGATCGTTATACGCATGCGCGAACCAGTCAGTGCGGCCGAAATTCATGTGCTCGCAAAATAGCGAATGCCTGACAATTTGAGTGACAGAATGAGGCGTATGTGGGTGGAAACAGGGGAAGGTGCTTGAAAACGGGGAGTGGAAATCAGAACGCAGGCGTGCTTAAAGGTCAAAACGGGCGTTTTATGGGTGTGCATAATTAAAACAGCAGCGTCATTGACCACGTCACTGGGTTATTTTATAGCCAGAACTGCTCGCAAAGTTGTGGTAGCAAAAACCGACCACAAGAATAGCGAGCAGTTCATACCCTGTTCGATGTACTCGATTAATCTAATAAATAGCGGACATGACGTAGGATGCGAGCGGCCAGGGGGCGTAGTTTCCCAAAAAACGACTGCAAGTTTTGTACGCTTGTTCAGACCTAGAGGCGTGAACAGACCACAAACAGCGAACAGTTCATTTGAATAGCCACCCCTATTTTCAGGACGAGCGAGCGCTAATTGCGTCCGGCTCTGAATCAGGCCCTTTATCTGAAAATCTCAGTGATGTATTTTAAACAAACTTTTCATCTATTGTATACTTGATGGCATTTCAAAACACTTCTAGCCTCCATGAAGATTACAAACTGTCGGACATTCTGTTGATTTGATTGATTGCTCTTTATTGTAACACTCATTGGATGAGCGGGTCCGGTTCTCCAAGAACCGGTCCCACCCGAACATTACAATTCCGAGTCGGATCCAAAACCAGCTCTGCTTTTCCTGCCTGACTCGGATCTCAAAACAAATCAAAACATCATCCTCCTGCTGTTGGATTCTCGCGTGTTTTGGATTCCCTGAAGGTGACGGTGATCGGCGCCATTTTCACTCCGGGTGTGGATGGTGAACTGAACAGACATGTTGCTGTCACTGTCTGTGTCAGTGTGTTGTCCAACTTGTCCTGTCGGGGTCTGGGGCTGAAGGCTGCTGCTGTGTTGTCCATAAAGGGGCTGGGGCTGCAGTATATAAAGGGGAGCTTCAGTGGGTGCTGCAGCTGCTGTGTCACTTGTCCTGTCAATCAAGGGGCAGCTGCTGTGTTATTATACAAAAGGGCTGCTGTTGTTGTCCTGTCCATCAAAGGGCTAGGGCTGCAGTCCATAAAGGGGTGCTGGTTTGTCCAGGGCTGGTGCTCTGTCAATCAGGGGTGCTCTTCCTCAGTGTAAAAAAAAAATAAAAGTGCTTTTTTTTGTACGTTAGCAACTTAGCTGTGCTTTTAATGTTTAGTGACACTGCTGGCCAGACGGCAGTTTATCATCCATGTATTTGTGACTCTGCACTGCAAGTGATCTGTCTGCACTCTGCAGGGGTGCTTTGTTGTCCATAAAGAAGGGGTGTTCTTTCCCAGTGTAAAAAAAATAAAAGTGTTTTTTTTTCCTGTGTGTGCATTAGCAACTTAGCTGCATTATTTTTTTGGTGACACTGCAGGCAAGACCGCAGTTTATCATCTACGTATTTGTGACTCTGCAGGTGGTCTGTCCACACTCGGCAAGGGTGCTTTGTTGTCCATAAGAAAGGGGTGCTGTCTTTGTTGTTCATCAAGGGGCTGCTGCCTCATTGGAGGATGATCAAATGAGAGAACAGGAACTACATACCAGTGTTACAGCTGCTGCCAGCAGTCATGATGACAATGCAAGGCCATCAACGTCATCTACGAAGGCTGATGCCCAAGAGCTTAAGTCTGGGCATTTAAAATCAAGCAAGCAATGCTTTACAGTGTTAAATAAAAAAAATGAAAAGCTAAGTTAGCTGCAGAGAAACAACAAAATGGCAATATGCCATTTACTACACAAAGTGGCAAAGAAAGGATAAGGCCTTGGCCTTTATTTATGACTGGTGGTCCTGCATCTTATAAAGATGTAAGCCCTTCTCGCTGAAGAAGTGTCAAAAAAAATTAAATCGCTAAGGCACATGAACCAACTGTGTGCTCGGAAAAGTCACAGATCCCCGAGGAGAGTCCCAGTGTGTCCGTGGTTGCCATGTCCCAAATCCAGACAACAGTTGTCAAGCCATCTGTAACATTTGCCAAGCAAGAGTTAGCAGAGGTAAGCACCTTAACCATCTAGGAACCTCCTCCCTGTTATGAAACTTGCAGCGCATTCATCAAATTCCAAAGTGTTTGCAAACTTCAGAAACTTTGGCTATAAAGGAAACAATCAGTCCTGCATCACCTAGCTGCTCCAGGGCCGGATATATCGCTAGGCATCCAAGGCGGATGCCTAGGGCCCGGCGGGTCCCCAGGGCCCCCCCCGGAATCCGGCCCTAGAGAGAGCTTGCATTTTAACGCCAGCTCCTCCTTCCCTGTCCTGGTAGGAGCAGGGCTCTGGACGTGCGCCTGCTGTATCTCCTCTCACCGGCCGGTGCCAGCAGCAGCACTATGACCAGAGCCCTGCTCCTAGACAGGGAAGGAGGAGGTGGAGTTTCAGTACAGGGCCAGTGAATGCTGGCCTCTGAAGTGATCGGAGGATAAGGAAGCCTCCGATCGCTTCAGAGCCAGCGATCCCAGTGATGTAATACGCGGGTGACGTCATTACGTCACCCGCGACGTGAGGAGCCTGCGCTACCGCCACAGCTGGATCAAGTTAGATCCAGTCAGTACGGCAGCGGGAGTGTCAGCCCGGATGACGGCCGCGTGGAGTCAGGTAAGTAGGGGGTGGGGGACTACTACTACAGGGGCAAAGAGGACAACTAAAGGGGCACTACTACTACTACAGGGGCACTACTACTACTACAGGGGCACAACTTTAAAGGGAGCAACTACAGGGACACTACTACTACTACTACAGGGCCACTACTACTACTACAGGGGCACTACTTTAAAGGTCACAACTACAGGGGCACTACTACTACTACAGGGACACTACTTTAAAGGGCACAACTACAGGGCACTACTACTACTACAGGGGCACTACTTTAAAGGGCACAACTACAGGGGGCAATACATATGGGTACAACTACAGGGGGTACTGCATATGGGCACAACTACAGGGGGCCCTGCATAATGGGCACTACTACAGGGGGCATTGCATAAGGGGTGCTGCATAATGAGCAGTACTACAGGGGGCACTGCATAAAGGGCACTGCTACAGGGAGCATTGCATAAGGGGCACTAGTACAGGGTCATTGCATGAGTGGGATGGTCTATGCTGAGATGGGAGAGGGGTCAGTGAAAGAGCAGGTCTGTGCTGTGAGGGGAGGAGGGGGGTTCTGTGCTGAGAATCAGAAATTAAAATATAGTGCTATGGAATGTTTGAGGGAGGGGGCCCCCAAAACTGGTATCTTGCCTAGGGCCCCATGAGATCTAAATCCGGCTCTGAGCTGCTCCCTTCTCTCAGTTAAATCCAAGCACCTGTAACCTCCACCTCTAACACCTGCATCATCAACATCCTCAATCGTGATCGGAAGTAGTCCTGCTGCATTCAATTTCATAAGCATGACTGACTCCTCTGCTATACGTGATTCCTCAGAAGGATCCTTGAGTGCTACAACTGTTGCTGCTGATGCTGCTTCTGCTGCTGCTGTGGGTGGATCTTCACCCCAGAATGGGACCAGGAAGAAGACTACTTTTAGTAGTTTAACAAAACAATTGACTGTCAAACAATCCTTTGCGAAGGGGGGACAAGTGTGATGGCAGTCACCCAGTTGCACAGCGGATTACTGGCGCCATAACAGCTATGCTGGTATTAGACGTGCGTCCAGTATCCGCCAATAATGCAGTGGGTTTTAGACAGTTAATTGAGGTCCTGTGTCCCCGATACCATGTCCCTTCTAGATTCCACTTCACTTAAACAGCAATTCTCAGTCTGTACAAGGACATTAAAGAAAACCTTATTAGTGTCCTCCGAAATGCCGTTGCACCCACTGTCCAGGTAACCACAGATATGTGGACAAGCGGGACAGGGCAAACTAAAGATTACATGTCTTTCACAGCCCACTGCGTAGGTGTATTGCCTCCAACAGTGCAAACAGCAACAGCATCTAACAAATACCAGCTCAGTCAGAGGCAGGCTACTCTGTGTATCACCGGTTTCACTAAGAGACATACTGCTGAGAACCTCTTGGACTCTCCTCAGGATTTGTGATTTCTGACAATGCCACCAATATTGTGAGAGCATTACACCTGGGCAAATTTGAACACGTCCCATGTTTTGCTCACACAAATAATTTGGTGGTGCAACATTTTTAAAAAAATGACAGGGGCGTGCAGGAGATGCCCTCGGTGGCCCAAAAGATTTCAGGACATTTTCAACATTTAGCAACTGCATGTCGAAAATTGCAGCACCAGCAAGTACTGTTGAATTTGCCCTGCCATCAGCTGAAGCAAGAGGTAGTAACTAGGTGCAATTCTACCCTCTATATGCTTCAGTGGGTGAAGGAGCAGCAAAAGGCCATCCAGGGCTACACAATGGCCTATTACATAGGGAAAGGAGCGGGAATGTACCTTAGTCAAGCGCAGTGGAGAATAATTTCCATGTTGTGCAAGGTTCTCAAACCCTTTGAACTTGTTAGTTCAGACACTGCCAGCTTGAGGCAGGTCATTGCCCTAATCAGACTTTTGCAAAAGCAGCTGCAGAAACTGAAGGAGGAGCTGAAATGGAGTTATTCCGCTAAGTATGTCGGACTTGTAGATCAAGCTCTTCATTCACTTCACCAGGATCCAAGGGTCATCAATCTCTTGAAATCAGATCACTACATTTTGGTGACCATACTTGGTTTAAGTCATACGTTGTGTCTTTCTTTCCAACGGACACAAATATGGAGAGATGCAAAGAGCTGATGGTCAAAAAATTGTCAGCTCAAGCGGCACATGACACGGCAGCATCTCCTCCTTCAGTTTCTGCGGCTGCCAGGAAAAAACTAAATTTTCCTAAGAGACTCACTGCTGGTGATGCAGATCAGTCAGCAAAACCTAATGACATCTGGTTGAGTCTGAAAGAACTGCCTACAATTAGTGACATGTCTACAGTGACTTTGTCTGATATGGTCATCATTCAGAGAATGGTGGATAATTATTTTAGGGATAGCATCCAAATAGGCATGTCAGACAGTCTGTTTCACTACTGGCAGGAAAAAGAGGCAATTTGGAGTCCCTTACACAAACTGGCTTTTCTTTACTAAAGTTGCCCACCCTCCAGTGTATACTCTGAAAGAGTTTTCAGCGCAGCGAGGAACCTTGTCAATGATCGTTGTAGGAGGTTACTCCCCCAAAATGAGGAAAAGATTATGTTCATCAAAATGAATTACAAATTCCACAAGGTAGACCATTACCAGCAATTAAGTAAAAAAAATACAGAGGCATCTGTAATGGTAGCTTTCAGTGGGGACAAATTAATATTGTGTGAAGAAGAGGATGTACACACTGATGGGGATGACGATGATGATGACGACATCTAATGTATTGTAAAGCCAGTTTGTGTATGGGATCATTGCCACTAATGTCCACTGTGCATTGGCAGCTTGTTTTGTGGGGGCCCAAACAAACCAATAATTTCAGCCACAAGTGGCAGTCCCTGTCACTGAAGTGATTGGTTTGTTAAACTGTGAATGTCCTGTTTCATATATACAACATAAGAGTGGATGGGAGGGCCCAAGGACAATTCCATCTTGCACCTCTTTTCTTTGCATTATGTGCTGTTTGGGGAATTGCTGCCTGACATTTTTAATTTTAGAGTTTACGAATGTTCAGAAATTGTAATGGCCACAGACAGCATCTCCTGTATGCCCCTTTCATTTAAAAAAATGTTTTTTTCTAAATCACCAAGTTAATGGGGTGGGCAAATATGAGCAGCAGCACAGAGCGTCTTTCTACCAGGATGTGTGACTTAAAGTGCAAATACGTTTAATAGAAAAATTAGTTTATATTGGTCACATACATACATATTTACATGGTACATATGTAAAGCAGGCTGAGGTTGACAAATAACTTCCAGTAGGCCCAGCAAACATCACAGATGCTGGGAGTTCTAATTCAGACGGAGAACTACAGGCTGCTTTCCTCTGATGTAAACAGCAAGTCTTGGTCCCATTATCCCTAACAGCCTCCCTGAGTACAAAGTAAACATCTGTTTACACTATGGGCCTGATTCAGACCCACTCGCGAGCGGCTGTCCGCTCGCAAGTGGGTCGATGTTATGCACTGAGCATGCGCACGACGGAGGGAGCTCCGTCGTGCGCATGCGCCAGACGCGACGAGCGAAGGAAAGTCCTTCGCTCGTTGTGTCCGATCAAAGGGGGCGTGCTGTCAATGTTGATTGACAGCACACCCCCTTTGGTGGGCGTGCCGGGGGCATGCCTCCCTGACGGGGGCGTTCCCACGGGAACGCCTCCCGTCAGAAGCCGGCCCACTGACATCACTAGTGATGTCAGTGGGAGTGATTTTGGCTCTGATAGAGCCAAAATCACTCCGGAGCTTGCGGTTGAAAACCTCAACCGCAGGCTCCGGCTCGCAATTTTGATGGTCGCGATGGTCTCGACCATCGCGGCCATCAAAAAGCACGCTCGTATAGCCTGTGGGTGGTGACCCACAGCTATACGAGCGTCCAGGAGGACGCTCCATGAAAATGGAGCCCGGCCCTCATTCAGAGCGTGCGCTCTGCTCAGAGCGTACGGCTCTGAATGAGGGCCTATGTTCTAGCAGCACCTCCACAAGCAAGGCCAAATCATTTCCATTAGATGTATAAAAATTAAATAATCTCCAGATCAAAGATGTCTTTTAGGAACTGAAGAACTTGATCCTAGATTGATCTTCCCTCATAATTTTTTTTAAGAATCAAAAATTTAAATAAATAAATTAAAAACTAATCAATCCTTCCGTCCTTTCCCTGTCTTTAGTCCATAAACATATTCCAACTCCGTCGGGCCTCTGACCTAGTTAAGGAAAACATTCTTGGTTTTTAAATTTCCTAGGGATTGTATAGTTTATTAAACTGCCATCCTGTCTACCACTGCAATGCCACTCTGTGCCATGTTGGAAGCTGAACTGCCACATGTTAGTGCAGCCCACTACTGTCGCTTAGCTTAGTCAGCCATCTAGCTGGATGCAGAAAAATAATCATGCGCCAACAGGGGGTGTGAACCAACTAGCTACAAGACAGAATGTATATGAACTAGTGTGTACATATACTTAAAATGGACACAGCTGCCTACCAACTGGGAGTATGCCACCACTCCCAATGAGCACGGGGTGCTCGGAAAATGTAAAGAATGAATAGGTGGAATGGAACTAGTATCACAAATAAAACATGGTGCAAATGCATAAAACGTTTATTGTAAATATAGCAGCACTGCGTACCAGCTAAAGTATCAACATATAAAAATACAATGAGCTACTATAAACACACTCTGCACCAGATAGTGCGTGTTGCCAATCGATGTAAGATGTTATAGCAACTATGTATCATATGAAAAATAATGCAACAATAACCAGGAGGAATGAATAATTGGAATGTATATTCCCAAAGAGCTGATAATTATGAGGCTCCAAAATAATTACCTGATAAGATAACCCAAAAAATTTATAGATATATTATGAGTCCGTATATAGTAGATAATAAAAAAATATAAAAAATAAGAAAGTCAGTCAATGAGACAAATAAATCCGGATACCATATGGATATTCCTGTTGTATAACTCACATGTCTGAAGTCACCCCAAGGCAATGATGGTAAAAAGTTCCAGTAATGGATGCAGTGCCAGCCTGTTGGTATGAGGCCGGTACGCAGCTGGAGAGTGCCGAGGAGTGTGCAGAGTAGATGCACGCGCTAGTTCTAAGTAAAGCTCCATCCCCCTGCTGCGGATGCAGCGGGTGCTTCTCCAGGCACCGCTACGGAGTGGGGCCTACGCCGGCGTGGGGGAGCAGCCTGTCAAAGCTGAATAATTGGTTGAGACAAGTTCAGTTTAAAATGTAATCACGGCGACGCCATCTTGCGACTGGCCGCAAGACGCCATCTTGAAAATGAGATCGCAAGATGCCATTTTGCAAATGGTCGCCTAAGTGCCATTTTAGATAAACTCACATTTTAGTACATGTGGCGATGATACTATTAGCACCATGCGATTGCATTTTTCACCATTTCTCATACACACATTAATACACACAATTGCGCTGATTAACTAGTCGCATATTAGCGAATGCATAGGACTTTGTATGAAACCGCTGTTTTATTAGCTTTATGCGCATGCATCTGCCCCAAGTTAACTAGCGTCCTTATATCAAACCCTCAATACCCACACACTACATATTCACACATAAGGTTCAATAAGCTTTAAAGTGTATGATTTAAGTTGGTTCAGTTAGTTTAAATGCTGAGAAATAAAGAGATTTGATAACTAAGGTATTATACATGCTAAACAAGTCGTGTTTGGTCTTGTACTGATGCGTATTCTTTTTACAGTATTCCGGTGTTATTGGTGGGGAGGTCGCATCATGCAAACTCAAGTTATGGATCACAGAACCTACAAGCAACAAAATGTATATTTCAGGAACAACTGTTAGGATGTTGCAGGGGGCGTGAAGAGGAAGATCCCCAGCTGTTAGAGGCAGGGAGAGTCTATTTGAACCAACCTGTTAAATGTGCTGTAACAGATGCTTCTCCCCTGTGAACCAATGACATCAGCAACAAACTTCCCTATTGTCCTGTTTATTCTGGGGGGTATAAATATGTGTGCACGAACGCTGGTTCTCAGTCTTCGTGCTGAATGCTGTATGACTAGGGGTCTCTTGCTGATGCCTATCTCCGGGTCAGGAAGCGCTGCGTATGTATACTGTACTTGGGTCTGTATAATTTCCTTTTGCACCTAAATTGTGTCTAGATCAATTGCGTGTAACTGTCTGAACTTTTACCTGAATAACACTTGTGCTTTGGAACCACAGATTCCACTTCTAAGTCTTTATTTATGGTATGACTGCGTACGCAAATTAGCGTCATCCTTAGAAGGTATAGGCAGGATATTAGAAGGTATAGGCAGGACATTAGAAGGTATAGGAAGGTGTTTATAGAGGTTCTGATCCAGTATCGTTAGTTGGGGGCTCGTAGTGGTCACTTACCTGCTCACACAGTACATACGGCCATCGATATTTCAGCAAAGGGTGGAGTGGCCACATGCAGGGTTTGCCTGCAACCACTTTGTGCTGAAAGATCGCTATCCATCTCCATGTGAATCAAGGAAGCTGACTAGAATCCAGGGACAAGAGAGGAAAAAGTTTGTTTTCCTCTGTTGATAGAACCTTACGTTTAAAGGGGTGTCGCAGTCCTGAGTACCCGGCTAAGTTGCAGGTTTGTGCATAGCAAAGACGCACTTTTGTGTACGCAGTTAAAAAGTCATTATACGGTTGTGTGGTAGTCACATTATTATGTATGCGACTGGTCGCACAATAGTGTTTTCGTACTTACGGTTGTGCTGCCACGTGTTTGAACAAAGCCATTGAGGTTTACATTTTTTTCTATTACCAATATCTGTGTTAACCTGTATTTTTCTGCGCAGAAAAAAGTGTGTAACAGTGAATATTTGTTGAACAAAGTTAAGGGTATCATATGATCCTTAAGGGCTAGGTGCAAGGGTTAGACTAGCCGCTCGGTAAGCAGCTTTACCGTTCTATACACAGTAGCAGGTGTACATGTTGTCTTTGTTGTAGAGAGGTGCGTGAGAGTAGCGACATATAAACTCTCATAGGTGTGCAAGTTGCCTTACTAAATCTTATCCAGGTGTGGAAGTTGCCTTACTAAATCTTATCCAGGTGTGTGGGCGCCGCCGACTTAAATCGTCCACAGGTAAGTGAAAGTGTCTTGATTGTCTTTCACCGGTTTAAATCTTTATTGAAAAGCATAGGAGTTGTCTCAGAATGGGAGCCACGCAAACAGTAGAGATGTTAGACAATGATGTGCTACTAATGGAGGCGCCGATTGGATCGGCCCGTCGTATCATGCATACCAAGTACGGTACTTATGCAATAAGGTATTGTGATTTATGGTTTAATATGACGAGGAAGAGTGTTAGACCGTTTCCCAGAATTGGTAGTTTTGATAAAAATGTGTTAGACAATGTCCGGGATCACATCAGTTTGATGCGCTCCCGAGAGAAAAAGGTTAAATATTTTGAATGTTTAAAACTGTGGCAGCATGAGGGGGATGTGTGGCTTAAAAATGTGCAAGCGACGCAAACTAGCGTCGCGAGCACAGTGCCAGAAAATACATCCGCGATGCTAAACTGCAATACGGCGAGCTGCAAATTGGCTCGCACGTGCGACAAGGTAGCGTTGTGGAGAGTATTGCCAGCAGTTCACGCTCACCTCCCCCACCTTATGTGGATGGAGGTGTAAGTACAGTTACCAAAAATACCCATAAAAATGTAACAAGCAACTTGTACCCTCTCTTAAGCAACTATAAAGAAAATGTTCATGATGCAGATGATGAGCCTATTGTAATGTCTGCCATTTCCCATGCTGTGCAGATGATAGATGCTGCATCACCACAATCAAGAGTGGTGCCGCCATCTCCATCGGTAACAGCAAGGGAAGTGTTAGTGTCCTCTGCACCCGTAGAGGAAGTTGTTCATACCATACGTAGCAGCAGCAGACTAAACCCCCAGCCAGGTAATCAGGTCAAAGGTAGCAGCGCTACCGGTCTGCATCCCATTCGGACAATAACTGTTCCAAATGGAAATGCAGACGCAAACGGTATAGTGCCCACGAGGGAAGTAGTAATGCATTGTCCTTGGACAAGAGCAGAACTAAATTCCATCATAAATGATTTCCCCGATCCCAAAAAGGAATTAGCCAAATGTCAAAGATTTTTGAGAAATTTGGGTAGTTCACATGAGCCCACTAATAAAGATTGGTGTGTGGTGTTAAGGGCCTGCCTGCCACGCAACACCGACATGACAAAATTTATCACGGATTGTGTATTGGATGGTGACGTTCCCTTAACAGACCAAGATAAACCAAGGTAACATTTCCTGCATTGTAACTCAATATATATGGGTATATATTTTCCAGTAGTAGTTAACTGGAACTAAATTTTTACCATTAAGCAGAAAGAGAGTGAGACTGCAGAAGATTATTGCGATAGGGCTCTGCAAGCTATCACCAAGTACACTGGGATAGAGGATATTAAAGATAGCACTCACCACCGGGGGATGATAGTCACAGTTCTTGTGGACGGTCTGAAAGAGAGTTTAAAAACTCGGGTTCAGACCTCACAATAGATACCCTCATAGAAACCACCACTGAACATGATAAAAACATCTCCAAAAAGAGAGAATCCCAGAGCAAAAAACTAATGGCTGTCAGTGTACAAGCTCTGGAGGGAATGACGGTAACATCACAGCCAACAGACACACTTGCACACACACTCACGTCTGAACAAGTAGTGCTCTCACTAACCCCACTTAACAACAAACAAAACTCTATCCCACTAACCCGATGCAACAACAGGTCCCAGGCTATCCACCAACTTCTTATCCCCCACAATACCCTTACCCTCCCTATCCTTACCCATATCCACCACCTTTACCCTCTGCGCAAACCTCACAACACCACATGTCTTCACCCGAAACACGAACATGTTTTAACTGTAAACAAACAAGACACTTAAGTAGAAACTGTACAGTAAAAGGAGTAGGGATCCCACATCAGGGAAGACCTAGATATCCCCATAAGGGATATGCACAGAGGCCAGCAAATGTTCAGCAGGCACCAGCTCCAATTGTAGCCGTAAATGCTTTATTGGAGAATGGTAGCCAACCCTAGGGGTCAGGTCATACCTGTAGTCTACAGATGGTCAGGTTAACGGGAAGTACTAGGGAAGAACCGGTCATGATGGTTGATGTAGCTGGTACTGAATATCCTTTTCTTGTAGACACAGGGGCAACCAGGTCAGTGATAAAATCTCCCGTTAATTTGCAGGTGACCAACGAGACAGTACCAACAATGGGTGTAACAGGTAAAGTGGAACATTATCCTTTAACAAAGTCCACAGAGGTTACTATTGGGCCGTTGCATACCAGGCATTCTTTTCTCCTGGCTGCTGCGGCTCCTACTAACCTACTGGGCAGACTTGTTATGTAAGATGGGATGTGTTATATACTGCACCCCTGATGTTGTATTTTTAGATATCCCAGAGAGAATGGTATGCGAGGTGCGGGATATGTTAGACACTCCTCAAAGGATAATGTATCACTCTACCGTTTTAATTGAAACTCCATCACAGGTAGATGAAATGTTGTCCCGAATTCCAGATTCCCTTTGGACTAAAGATGGACAGGACACTGGATTAATGGCAAACGTAAGCCCAGTAATGGTAAATTTAAAAAGCGGAAGGCAAGCTCCAAAAATTCCCCAGTACCCACTAAAGCAGGAGGTAGAATTAGGGTTTTTTCCAATAATTGAGCGATTATTGCAACAGGGAATTTTAGTTCATACAGATAGTGTAGCCAACAGTCCCATCTTTCCAGTGAAGAAGAGTGGTGGGAGGGGTTATAGGCTGGTACAAGACCTTAGAGGTGTTAATAAGGTAGTAGAGAGCCAATTCCCTGTAGTGCCAAATCCAGCTGTCATTTTGATGCAGATCCCACCAAATGCAACCCATTTCACTGTCATTGACCTCTGTCCTGCTTTCTTCTCTGTGCCTCTCCATCCTGACTGTCAGTATCTATTCGCATTTACATACAGAGGTTTACAATACACATGGACACGATTAGCCCAAGGTTTCATAGACAGCCCCAGTATCTTTTCCCAGGCATTGCACGACTGTTTACAATCTTTTCAACCTGCCAATGGATCTGTTCTAATTCAATATGTGGACGATTTATTGCTATGTTCTGACTCGTTATGTCATGTTTGAATAATACTAAACTTTTGTTACATTCTCTCTCACAAACAGGACACAAGGTGGCTAAGGACTACAGCCGTGCCAATCCAGAGTAAAATATTTAGGACACTGCCTAACCCAGGGGTTACAACACCTCACAACAGATAGAATCCAGGCCATACAAAACATGACACTGCCACAGATTCAACAGCAAATTCGTACCTTCTTGGGAATGTGTGGATATTGTAGAATGTGGATACCAGGTTTTTCTATTTTGGCCTTACCTTTACAGGAATTAGTCTCTTCCTCAAAGCCCGATCGTGTCATACACACAGAGGAATCAGAACAGGCTTTCCTTAATCTTGAGGATAGTCTGACAAGAGCTCCTGCATTGGGAATACCTGATTATGAAAAACCTTTTGATTTGTATTGTACGGAAGCCGATGGTTGTGCTGCAGGTGTCCTTACACAAAAACATGGTGATGCTAGTAGGCCCGTAGCATACTACAGTGCCCAATTGGACACGGTAGCAAGATCACTCCCCACCTGTTTGAGAAGTGTAGCAGCTATCGCCCTTTTGGTGAGTAAAAGTGAGGACGTAGTATTGGGCCATGATATGATTGTCTACACTCCCCATGCTGTATCTGCTCTGTTGAACTCAGCTCAAACCAGACACGTCTCCTCGGCTAGGTTCACCAAATGGGAACTAGCTCTAATCGCTCCTGCAAATATTACTGTTAAACGTTGCAGTACACTGAATCCAGCAACATACCTACCATATGTACAACATGATGTACAAAGGGTGGAAGGAGAGGAGTTGCTGGTGGGAGGTGAGTTCGTCAGACATAATGATACATACGATTGTATGACATATCTGAATTAGACCTTTACTGCCAGACCTGACATACATGACACACCTTTAGAGAATGTGGATGTAACTTTTTTTACGGATGGGAGTTGTCATAGACAAACAGACACAGGTGAATTATGTACAGGTTATGCTGTTGTAAATGGCACAGACATCATAGAAGCTAAACCTCTCGGTCCTCCTCACTCAGCCCAGGTGGCAGAGTTAGTAGCACTGACTAGAGCATGTGAACTGGCAGCAGGCAAATCTGCTAACATTTACACTGACTCAAGGTATGCGTTCGGGGTGGTGCACGATTTTGGGGCTCTATGGCGTCTGAGAAATTTTATGACAGCAGCAGGCATACCAGTTGCACATTCCTGACACATAAAACATCTTTTAGAAGCAATCCAACTGCCCAAAGCAGTGGCAGTAATTAAATGCAAAGCCCACACATGTGAGGATGACCCAGTGTCACAGGGCAACAACAGAGCTGATGAAGCTGCAAAATGGGCAGCAGGGTTAAAAATGTTTTCTCCAACTGAAACAATTATGTCATTTCAAACTATTGATATGTTGAAATTAATTGAGATGCAAAATTTGTGTTCAATTCAGGAAAAATCCATTTGGAAGTCCAAGGGATGTGGGCAAGAGTCCTCTGGGCTCTGAAGGGACGGACATGGTAAGCCAGTAGCCCCCAAGGCATATTACCCAAGCCTGGCTGAGGCAGCACACAGTCTGACTCATCTGGGTAAACAGGGTATGTGCAAGTTGGTGAGGGCATACTGGTGCGCACCAGGTTTTTCTTCACAAGCAGAAAAGATAGCAATGTCCTGTTTGACTTGCTTGAGAAAGAACATAGGGAAAGTGATCCCTACTGAACCGTCCCACATTCCACCGACTGATGGACCTTTCCAGGTGATACAAATTGATTTCATCCGATTACCACCCTGCAGGAACCTTAAGTATGTATTAGTGTGCACAGACGTATTTTCTAACTGGGTTGAGGCCTACCCAGCGGCCACTAATACTGCTGCGTTTACTGCCAAGAAAATAGTTCAGGAATTTGTATGCAGGTACGGTATCCCTAAAATCATCGAGAGTGATAGGGGTACCCATTTCACAGGTGATGTTTTCCAAAATATGTGTAAGATGATGGGTATTAATAGCCGACTTCACACCCCCTACCGACCGCAAGCCAGTGCATTGGTAGAGAGAATGAACGGGACTATTAAAAATAAGCTAAGTAAAATCATGACTGAGACTGGACTAGGATGGCCAGAAGCTTTACCTTTGGTCCTACATAGCATAAGGACCACTCCTAGACCTCCTCCCAATCTGTTCCCATTTGAAATATTGTTCGGTAGTCAACATCATTTGATTATAAGTCCACAGGAAGATCTAAAGGGTAACAATGAGGTAACTGTGAAGTATCTTATATCAATGAGTAAGCAGTTAAAGCAACAGCAGCAGAAACTGAAATTGTTGTCTAATGATATGCCTGAAACGAACTGTCATGATGTTGAACCAGGAGAATATGTAATGATCAGAAATTTCTTGCGTTCAGGTTGTTTGACTGATCGGTGGGAAGGTCCGTACCAGGTGCTACTGACAAGTACTACATCTTTGAAGGTGGCCGAGAGAGATATCTGGGTCCATTCCACTCACTGCAAAAAGGTCAATCAACCGGTGGAGAAACAAGTCGGAGACAAAGCTGATAGCGTGGACCTGTCGCTCGTGAGCTTGTTCCGGGAGGATTGAAAAGGTCGTAGTGAGATACCTGAACTGAGAGAAATTTGCAGGTCTTGATGTGACAATGGACGGGCCTGCTGTGTTCATTTTCATATTCTCTTTTAGAGTGTTCACCATCCTGGTCAGTCCGGGGATATCCAGTGTCTGTGATGGGGGACCGATTGAGGAAACGGGAGCTGATGGCAGTGCTGATGGAGTGGACTCAGGAGGAGTGCAATGCCAATCAGGGGAGTGTCTGACCAATCTTAGTACTGTTATTGTTAAGAGAGCTGTCATTCCGGATACTCGGGGAAGGTGTGGAGGTTTATCGTCTGAAGATTCCTGTATTTGTGAGCTTTGTGGGTCCCTAGTTGATGAGAACTGTATCCAACGGTGCCAACCTAAATATAGTCCGTACTGGGGTGGGTATCCTCTAGAGGATTATCATAGCATGGTAGGCAAAGTGTTAAATCAAACTGATTGCTGGGTGTTTTCACATGTGCCACAGGGAAAGCATAACTTAGGGTTGGTGCCATTGCCGGTGAATATCACGGAAATTTTAGAATTGCAAAAAGGGAAAACATTGGATGGAAAATTCCTCTCATCCAAACTACCTCATTTCAAACTCCATCAATTCCAAGTAGATAGATCACTTTTGTGTCTAAACATAACCAATCCCAATAAACCCAGGAGTTGGGAAGTGACGGGGAATAATCAGACGATGACCTTCTCACAAGGAGCTGATAATGAGTCCATAAACCATGATCTGCTGTGCTCCATTAAGTCTGGTGGGAAACATTTTAGGTATCGGTATACATTGAGTTCCACCAAAGAAATTATTGGTAAGGTGCCAAATGGTTATTGTGCTAAAATAATACAGCCAGAAACTTGCATGTACCAGATGGAAGAACCAGAAATAGGATTGTTTGCAAGGGAAAAGTGCTTAATGATAATGATGCACACCATTCCTTATGTTCTCCCTGATCATGTATATTTCATCTGTGGAAGAAAAGCGTATTAATGGCTCTCCCCAAGTTCCGAAGGTTTATGTTACCTGGGAAGAGTAGTCCCAGAAGTTATGACCCTCACACATGTTGAAATGCTGGGTATACATAAAAACCATTTCTTCACACACAATATGAACACAGAGGCAAAATAAATATGGTACCTGGTGATATACATAAAGCCACTCAGTTAATCAGTGAGACAACTGGCTTTCAAGTTTTGGTCGCATTGGACCCCACCAGGATCGCTCTGGGTACATTAAATTTTAGATATATCCAGGAACTTGCTAAATTAATAGATAATATCACCGAGATATACGATGACACATTCAGGTATACAGGGAGAGAATTGCAAGTGTACAAGAAAGAACTGGTGCAATGCAGGCTAGTGTTGAATTATTTAACTGCTGTTACTGGAAGGTATTGCGTAACATCGGCCACCCAATTTGGAGTAAAATGTTGCACCTATGTCACCAATGATACCTGCGACCCTAAGGAGGTGATAGACCGGAAGATGGATGGAATTCTGCAGCTAAAGTGGTAATTTCGCAAGAACCATAACGCTTCAGTGGCTGAAGTAGGGGAGAAGATAGAAGGATGGGTTTCATGGCTGAACCCAGTGAAATGGTTCTCAGGTCTAGGGGAATGGGTCCAGGAAGTGATCGCCAGCGTAGGCAAATTCTTAATCCTTATACTGATTGTCATCATAATAATTGGCATATGCGTCCGGTGTGTTCCTATTGTGTTGAAGTGTGGAAAATGTAAAAACAGAGTGAAACAAAAGAATGAAACTATGATGGTGGTCAGTAATGACAATATGTATACCAAGGTAAATATAGAACTGCATTACAACCCTGAACTAGGAAATACAATCGTTTGATGTATTATATTTAGACATGCATAGAATGTATTATTGGAATGTTATTCATAGAACACCTCAGATAATGTAAAGTCTCAATTCCCCTTCAAGACTGCTTTTATAAGACTCGTGCATTCCCACACCTTTCACATGATCTTCCAAGATCCGCGGTGTGCGTATAATAGTAGTTTTATGTCCCCACCCAGAGACACATTATTGATGGACTAAGAACCACCTTGTGCCATCCCATAATAACACCAAATAATATGAAAATGTAAGCCTAAATGAAATTCTAATAGCAGATTGTGATAGCATGTTGTTTGCTATCAAAGGGTGGACTGTCGAAGCTGAATAATTGGCTGAGACAAGTTCAGTTTAAAATTTAATCGCGGCGACGCCATCTTGAAAATGAGATCGCAAGACGCCATTTTGCAAATGGCCACCTAAGCGCCATTTAAGATAAACTCACATTTTAGTACATGTGGCGATGATACTATTAGCACCATGCGATAGCATTTTTCACCATTTCTCATACACACATTAATATACACTATTGCGCTGATTAACTAGTCGCATATTAGCGAATGCATAGGACTTTGTATGAAACCGCTGTTTTATTAGCTTTATGCGCACGCATCTGCCCCACGTTAACTAGCATCCTTATATCAAACCCTCAATACCCACACATTACATATTCACAGATAAGGTTCAATAAGCTTTAAAGTGTATGATTTAAGTTGGTTCAGTTAGTTTAAATGCTGAGAAATAAAGAGATTTGATAACTAAGGTATTATACATGCTGAACAAGTCGTGTTTGGTCTTGTACTGATGCGGATTCTTTTTACAGTATTCCGGTGTTATCGGTGGGGAGTTCGCATCATGCAAACTCGAGTTATGGATCACAGAACCTACAAGCAACAAAATGTATATTTCAGGAACAACTGTTAGGATGTTGCAGGGGACGTGAAGAGAAAGATCCCCAGCTGTTAGAGGCAGGGAGAGTCTATTTGAACCAACCTGTTAAATGTGCTGTAACAGATGCTTCTCCCCTGGGAGCCAATGACATCAGCAACAAACTTCCCTATTGTCCTGTTTATTCTGGGGGGTATAAATATGTGTGCACGAACGCTGGTTCTCAGTCTTCGTGCTGAACGCTGTATGACTAGGGGTCTCTTGCTGATGCCTATCTCCGGGTCAGGAAGCGCTGCATATGTATACTGTACTTGGGTCTGTATAACTTCCTTTTGCACCTAAATTGTGTCTAGATCAATTGCGTGTAACTGTCTGAACTTTTACCTGAATAACACTTGTGCTTTGGAACCACAGATTTCACGTCTAAGTCTTTATTTATGGTATGACTGCATATGCAAATTAGCGTCATCCTTAGAAGGTATAGGCAGGATATTAGAAGGTATAGGCAGGACATTAGAAGGTATAGGAAGGTGTGTATAGAGGTTCTGATCCAGTATCGTTAAGCCTCAGCCACGGATGCGGTGGATGCTGTTTCCGGCGCCGCTTATGCTGGGCGTATAATGCGTAGCGCATAGCTAGTGCCACAAATGGCAGATCCATTCGTCCTTAGACAGACTCAACAAGATCCACCTACCCCTACCAGCCTGGTCGGTCTTTGACTGCCGTATCCTACAAAGCAGAGCCCGGTCATTGACCGAGATATCCGAGCTAATGCTGGGACTAATAAGTCTACATGAGGCAACATGCCTGTGATGGACATTGCCTGTGATTATTTTTTAGTGATTAAAAAAAAATTCAGCCAATTGCAAAAATCTGATATGTTTTAGTAGCAAATATGCAGCCTACACTAATCTGACTATATTACTTCAGAGCCCTTTAACCATCAAACGGTATGACCTTAATCTAAGCAATTGCTACTGTATGATCAACACTTCTCCTTTTAAGAAGGTTTGATAAATCTCCCTATAAATCCATTAAATACTGGAAAAAAAATATGTTCAAACTTCTCACTTTTATTTTAGACCAGTGGTTCTCAAACGGTACTCAGGACCCCACACAGTTCACATTTTACAGGTCACCCAGCAGGTGCACAGATGTAATCATTACTTACTGACACATTTTAAAAGATCCACTGGTTGAGCTAATTATTTCACTTGTGATTCTGTGAGGAAAATGGAAAACATGTACTGTTTGGGGGCCTGAGGAACGAGTTTCAGAACCTGTGTCCTAGCAATACTAGGGGGTAGATTTACTAAAGGGTGGTTTGTTTAAACTGCTGGTATTCTGGCAGTTTTGCTACCAGATTTACTAATGTCAAAACCGCCAGAAACATAAAAATTTAGAAACCGCCATTAGACACCTTATCATCCTAATTTTCCATTATAAGAGAAACCGAAAGATTGCATAAGATAAGAGGTGTGTTAAACCTCTAGGATGAGGGCCGGCATGTATGCAAATTACTGATTGGAGATAGCCTATCGTAAGCAGGGGCGGGTTTTCAATAGAGACATTATATAAGGGGGTAGAAGTGTGGGCCAAAGCCTCTTTGTTCCAGATTATGGTCAGTATCAGAGTTGGTCAGTGACAGTGTGTGCCTTACATTGGACTATAAATTCCTTTCTTTCTTAATTTCATTCTTAGATTCTCTCTACCTTCTTATCTCTGCCCCTATTTTCTGCACATTTATTTCACACTTTCTTTCCCTCACTTTCCTGGCTTTGTATTAAAAAAGCACATTACAGTCCTTTACCTGGCCCAGTCGATCCTCTCTTTTGGTACTTACCATGCCCTGTCCCCGTCGCTCTGCGCCCCCCCCTGCCCGCTTCATGCAGCCTGAATTGAATACTGGCTCACACCAGTGGCATGGGGCGGCTCCTGCTGCGGACGCGACGGGTGCTTCTCCAGGCACCGGTACGGAGTGGGGCCTACGCTGGCGTGGGGGAGCAGCCTCTGCTGCGGAAGCAGCAGATGCTGTTTCTGGCGCCGCTTATGCTGGGCGACGCGGGGTGGCCCCTGCCACGTGTGCGGCGGGTGGTGCCTCCGTCGACGCCGTTGGACAGGCGCGAGGTTCGGGCCGGCGCCCGGGTGCGGTCGGTGCTCCCGCAATTACTGCGACAGGTAGGGGGCGGGAGCACGCCGCGTCAGCTACACACGGACGCGCTCTCCCTTCCGGCGGTCAGGTCACAGCCTCCGCTAAAAGGAGGAGGTCCCGGCAGGGGCATAGAGCCCCTCCCACTCCCCACTCACAGTGGGGCGCCCGCCATGTTAGTGAGCGGGGGGTGGGGCTTAGTAGAAGGGGCAGCCATTCCACATCTAGTCTGTCCCCTACTCATGTTACTAGGTCTGGGGCTCAGGGTACTAGTGCTATTAGCATGGTGCAAGCACCTGCATCTTTGGGTGTTACCACCCCTCACCCCATTGCTGCGCAGCCAGAACCTTCTGCCATCGCATCTGCATTATCAACTCTGGCTGCTATGCTTGCCCCATTTTTAGCAGCTCTGCCAGCAGACTCTTTGCCTAATTAAACCGTCGCGGCTGCTAACGTTAATCCTGCGAGGGCACAGGGGGGGTCGGATGTAGAGCAGTTGGCGCAAGCATTGAGAGCCATTGCCCCTAGCTTGGTCCAGCAGAGTGTAGGCACTAGCGCGCCCTCAGTTCCGATGACTCAGGGCGTGAGTCAGGGCAGTATAGATGTTGAGGGGCCTGCCGCAAGAGGTGGCAGCGGGTGATTTTCCTTCTTTTTCAGATGACGTGGTCAAAGAAGGGGAGCTTGTTGACGAGAATGTCGGAGAGGGCCCGTCCGGATTTTCCTCTGATACCATGACATCGGAGGGTTCAGGTGGGTCTTTCTTAGACTCTAGTTTTTTGATGTCTTCTTTCACTTCCTTTATATCTAACGCAGACAGCGTGGGCAGAGCGCGCAAAAGAGCAGGAAAATATGCAAAATTGGATGCAAAGTGACGCTCAAGGCATAGGCATAGCACCCCTAAGCGTAAGCCGAGAAGGGTTTAGAAGGTTCTGCAGGGGTACACTATGACAACACCGCTGTATTGCGAGGTTTAAGAGCGACTTGCCGCAGTAAGATCTGCAAAGGTGACTGTCGATATTTTTGCACTTACAGAAAAAGCTAAGAAGTCGTTTAAGGCGGCTAGGGCAAAGGGCGGTATAGGTTTGGAAGCTTTCAAATCTTACAATAATTGGTTGGCCGTTTTTTGCATTTTTTCGGCTTGTTATTTGGAGACGCGTCCAGAGGAGCACCTGAACGTCATTAGGTACCAGCATTTAATTCACAGCATGCAGTTGTACGCTAGGGGCATGGCTTGGCACGCGTACGACGAAGAATTTCGTCGCAAGCAGGACGGCAGATGCGTAATGGATCTAGGCTGGAAGGACGTAGAGGTGTGGCTCGAGGTCACGCAGCCTTTGCGTCCTGCGTTTGAGGCGTGCAACACGAACAAATCAGCTAGTTCGGGTTGTCAGGGCCAGCAGCAGGCGACCGGGGGCAAATGCTTCGCTTTTAATAATTCCACTTGTACGCAGGGACGAAAATGTCGTTTTCGTCACCTCTGCTTGCGATGTGGTGGCAGCCACCCAGTTGCCAAGTGCTTCAAGGCGGGTGCTCAGCAGCAGCCTGCTCAGCCGGCAAAAGGCGCTAGTTCTAAGTAAAGCTCCATCCCCTGTCTGCATCACGGCAATAGCAAAATAGTTGAGTTGGTACCCTGTTCTCCAGGATGCGGAACTTTTGTTAAAAGGTTTCAGCTTTGGTTTCCAGTTACCTATGTGCAGGGATGTCGACACAGGTTCGCCTAGGAATTTGAAATCTGCGTTCGAGTTGCCTCACATTATTTGGGAGAAAGTGCCTAGCGAGGTTACCTTAGAACGCATGGCCGGGCCTTTTGCAGAACCCCCATAGGGGATCTTGTGATTTCCCCGGTGGGGGTGGTTCCCAAGAAAATTCCAGGAAAATACAGGCTCATTCAGCATCTGTCTTATCCGTCAGGATCGTCAGTTAATGTTGCCATACCAGTAGAGGTTTCCTCGGTGGTGTACCAGTCGTTTGACAATGCTTTGGACGTGATTAGGTTTTATGGTCCAGGCGCACTGATGGCTAAGATAGATGTTGAGTCGGCTTTTCGTCTGCTTCCTCTACACCCAGAGTCATTCCGGTTTATGGGTTTTCGCTTGGACGGCGAATATTACATAGACTAGTGCTTGCCTCTGGGATGTTCGGTGTCATGTGCACTTTTTGATCGATTTAGCACCTTCTTGCACTGGTGCGTGGAATTTTCTTGTGGTGGTCATGGGATGGCCCACTATCTCGATGACTTCTTGTGTGTTGGCCCTTCCGGTTCAGATAGATGTAGTAAATTGTTGTTTTCTTTGCAAGCGCTGTTTTTACATTTTGGAGTTTCAGTTGCTGCAGACAAACCGGAGGGCCCTTCCTCTTGCTTGTCATTCCTGGGTATCGAGATCAATACCTCGGCGGGTGCTTGTCGCCTTCCCCTCGAGAAGGTCCATAAATGGCTTCTAGTAAAATTAACCTGCGGCAGGCGCAATCTATCCTGGGCCTGTTAAACTTTGCCTGTAGGGTCAATCCAATGGGCAGAGTTTTTTCGCGCAAGCTATAAAGAGCCACAGCTGGAGTCACTAAGCCGACACATTTGATCCGTTTGTCCTCAGAGATTAAGCAGGACCTCTCTGTTTGGGTCTCATTTCTGCGGGATTTTAATGGTGTCCGGCTGTGGTTGCCCCCACCCACGGACAGTTTGCAGCTACAGCTATTCACTGATGCAGCAGGCGCCACAGGGTTCGAATGCTACCTCGATGGGGCAGAGAAATGGGAAGGAAGGGGTTTGACCAGGGACTTGCTCCTTCTCGAACTCTTTCCCATAATGGTTTCCTTAGAAATTTGGGGTGAACGGTTGCGCAATCGCAGCATCATGATCAGGTGTGACAACCTGGGTGTGGTGCACGCGATTAACCGTCAATGCGCGTCTTCCCTGCTGGTTTTGCGCTTGCTAGCGCAGCTGGTGCTGACATGTCTGCGTTTTAACATCATGTTTAAAGCAAGACACGTACCAGGGGTCGAGAATGAGATAGCTGATGCGTTATCACATTTCCAGTGGGCTAAATTCCAATCTTTGGCCCTGGTGCTGACGCTGATGCTGTGCTTTGCCCTTCTTATGTTTGGCAGGTGATCGAGCTGGCATGGAGGAGCATATCATCAGGCTTGGAATGAATGGGAAGACTATTCCCGTAGCAGCAGGCAGGCAGGCAGGTAAGAGTCAGCATAATGCGATGCTTTCTTTTATTTGGAGTCTCCGTTTGGAGGGCAGATCCAGGACTTCTGTTGCGCGCTCCCTGGCAGGCATTGCATTTTATGTTAAATTAAAGGGACAACCTGACTTTACTAAAAGCTTTCTGATTGTGAAGGCTTCAAAGGGTTGGGCTCGGGTCTCTCGGCCAGTTGCTGACCATAGGAGACATGTAGATGCTCATTTGCTTCCGGCAGTGCTGGGGGCAGTTCCCGGAGTGGCTTTTACCGAGTACGAGGCGATCCTGGTCCAAGTGGCATTTTCGGTGGCTTTTCACGGTGCCTTAGTGTAGGCTGCATATTTGCTACTAAAACATATAGTAAATGTATAATTGCAAAATTGCAACCGAACAAGTGTGTTTTGAGTTGTACACATCTTAATAGGTGGCTGCATCAAGATCTAACCTAGGGATATCTTGATGCAGCTCAAGTAACAACAAAGTAGTCATTATCATCAAGAAATTTATGCTTTAATAAAATAAAGAAAATTGTGCCCCCCTAAAATAAGTATATAGCACCAATGCTACGGTATATCCTGAGCTACAGTATTGTGAACAGGCTGGTCACACTATAACAGTCACCTAAGCATGTGGTTTCCCAGATTAAGCAGACATCCTCATAGAAATCTGTCCCTCAATAATGTATAAACTCACCTACACCAACGAAGCCCACTGCAGAATAGCACAAGGGCTCTATCCTGGCACACACCTTACCGTCTGGGTAAGAATTTATAGTAAAACAATCTTCAAGTATGTTTGTCAAACTACAAGCCCCAGCAAGCCCTGGCAGCCATTGCTTGCTAATGCTTAGGTGACTGTTTTAATACTCGCCAAAATCCCTCATTTACCATATTACTGTTACTCTCCTAAACCCATAAAGAATCTTCTTTTTCTTATCCTAAAGCACTTTATTTGGAAAAAAATATTTGCTTCCAGCACTACTGCTTAAAAATGTAAAACAAAAATGTAAAAGGCCAGATTAATAACTAAAAGGTGTGTGATAAAATCTGAACTACTGTATTCCCTGAAGCTGGGATGTGAAGAACAATCTGAGCGTTGGAAACTTTTTGATGTCCTTTGTATCTCTTTAGCGAAATAGATCCTTGTTCATGTTGTTTGTTAATAAGTCTGACCCAGAGCTCTAAGCTACAGAGTATCATATGTACAGTATCACATGTCTGGGAAATGACAAACATGGATTTATCTTCTTGGTAGTGTACTGTCGGAACGTGTTCATCTTCTTGTTCGTAGATGACATGTGAATTGTAATTTGTGTAGGGATTATTTTTTATACTAACATTTGGATCTGTATATTGCCAGGAATGGCTCCAGCATCTGGTTATTTAAGTCCATACCCTTATATATTATTTACAGTTGTATTTATGGTTTCTCAGGCCCTATAGCAAGCAGGCATTTCTTAGCCATAGATTCTGGTCGATTCTCTTCTTTTCCCTTCTACTGTACTTTAGTGACTAGACTCTGCCGAAATCTATGTCCTCAAAGATTGTCTGGCCACAATATCTGCACTGTAGAGGTTTTACTGTACGTGCAACATTTGTTTGACAATTGTCATACAGGTGGTAATCAACTTTTAGCAGTTGTGAATCAAGATTACCAAACTACCATTGGTGTCCATATATAAGGACACTCAGTATATTACAGCTGATGGTTTTCGACCCACATACTGTAATCCAAAAAGCAGAGGTGTAGTGAGGAGGCTGAAGCATGGCAGAGTTATGTGTCTGTCATTCATAATTTTTTAGGCAATCACAAGGCAGACAACTATCATGAATTAGTCCACAACATGCTAAAATGTTTCGAGAAAGTAGGTGCCAATATGAGTATTAAAGTACATTTTTTGCACAGCCATTTAGATCACTTTCCGTCCAATCTAGGAGATTTAAGTGAAGAACAGGGTGAACGGTTCCACCCGGATATTCAGGTAATGGAAGAAAGATATCAAGGAAGGTGGGATCGTCACATGATGGGCGATTACTGTTGGAGTCTGCAGAGGGAAAATCCTACAAAAAACGGTTCTCATAGCTTCCTAACACTTATGTATGTAATTAGCCTGTGTCTTTTTATAACATTTTACAAATCAAATTTAATCAGAATAAAAAAATATCTTTTTAACTATTTTTAACATTGCTTAATTTAATTTTTCAGAAATATTAAAGACATATGCAAATCTCAAAAACTAGAGCCAATTGAAAAATAAGTATGGCATATTCATGATCTGGAGCACAAAATGAATCTAAATCGACTCTTAAATCCCTGGCAACAGATTGACTGTTTCCCAGTGTAATGATTAGCCCATTGCAGATGTATTCTAATTATGCAGAGCAGTGGTTCCCAAACTGTGTGCCGTGGCACCCTGGGGTGCCTTGGGACACTTGCAGGGGTGCCTCAGGTTGGTGATCCAGCACCAAATCAAATTATTTATGGTCAATGTACTGTAAATATGTAGACAAACAGAAGCTCAAACCTGTCCAACACCACATAACTGACCCTAAGAATGACAGGTCAGCACAATTTACTTCTCTTTATTACATTTTTTTCTAAATATCTCAATAACGAACGTTTGGCCTAGGGGTGCTGTGAAAACAATGCTGTCTGTTACTCTAGGGCGCCCTGATTCAAAAGGTTTGGGAACCTCTGAGTAGAGTGTATACTGGTGGGCAGCACTTCCCTTCTTGTCACATTATGCAAAAGCCATGTTTTGTTCCCCCTTTATTAAATATTAATGTCCTTAACACAAATATTTAATTGCTCATGTTTCACTCATCTATAAAATGTATCATCAATCATAAAACAAAGCCAAAATCCACAGACAAACTGAAGATTAGGGACAGCTAGCAGTGAAGCATGGTCAGAAGCAGACAGAGGTCAGGGCTGTCATTTAGCAACTGAAGTCAGGAAGCAGTAATGTCACCAATATTTTTCTTGGCATGGTAAGTTGTTGCTCGAACAGCAACTCAGTAAAAGTAGAGGATTTAAACATGCAGCTGATTCTTGTGATTGAGAATAGTTGTAATCAAGTTTGTTAACTATTCTCCACTAAGGGCCGAATTCAGTTAGGTGCGAAAAGTAGCTTCTGGCGAAAAGCGTTTGCCGATGTGAACTTTTCAAGCATACGAGCATATTGCGCTAATTCCTGGAGTTTTCGCATGAGTGAAATCTTCATATGCAGAAACCGGCGAAAAGTTTTCACCATCTCAGAGCAGGTGAAAAAATTAGCAAAATCTCTATTTTTGGCTAAAAATGTGGGGGTGGTTCAGCACCCTTTGGACACCACACCTAAGGACTAATTAGGTAAATAAATTTAAATTAGATTAAATCCCCCTAGTAATGACATGTCAGTTTTGGGGTGAAAATGTAAAAAGTGTTGGAAAATGGGTTTAAAGTACTGGGTCAGGTATTTTGGGGTGCTGTGTGGGAATCGTTATGAGTTCAAATCCCGAAGCCGGAAGACCGGCACTAGAAGAACGCGGCAGGGTAAGTATTTGTACTATCCCTAACCCTCTCCCCCCCTTAACCCTAACCCTCCTTTAGGGGTGCCTAACCCTAACCTCCCCCCTAGTGCCTAACCCTAACCTCCTCCAGTAAGTGCTTAAACCTAACCCCCCCTCCCCGCACCCTAAATTTAACCCTCCCCCGGTAGGCCTGCCAAGAGTCACGCCAGGCCCAGGTAAAAGGGGGCTTGGCCTAATCGTGGGATGCGTGGCCACTATGGCAAGGGGGGCGCAGTGAGCGCCCCCAGCCCGGCGTATAACAAGTGGGGAGCATGATCAACCTGATCGCTCCCCCCACAGGCATAGGAGACGGCTGTAGTTGCTTCTTAGCAGCCGCGAGCAATCTCTCAGTGCAGCCCAGCACACAGCAGCGTCTGCGAGTGTGCTGCGAGATCCGGACCCCTCCAGCAAGCCTGAGTCCGGGTAATTAGTACCCGTGCCCCCCTCTCGGCGCCCCTGCCCCCAGGGGTGCCTAACCCCCCCCTTTCTCTAGCTTGACCATAACCCTCCCGGGAGGGTGCCTAACCCTAAGTCCCCCCCAGGAGCACGTAGGGATAATGACAGGCGTTGGGATTTCGACCGTCAGCTTCCTAACTACATACCGCTGTATGGATGGGGCAGGTATTTTTAAGATTGCAGGTGGCTGCAACAGGTGCATTTTTTTTACATTTTTTAAAAGTGCACTTTATAAACACAAAAATATTCTAGCACCCATTTTAATGTACCCCCAATTTAACTACAGCAATGAATTTTTGCATAAGAATTTGCTTTATATTATTTTTCCACACTTATGCAAACATGCATATAATTTGACTCAATATAAGAACGCAAAATTATTTTGAATAGAGCGAAAAGCGGGTGCACGCATTGAGAGAGTATGCGAAAATATCCCATCAAAACTGGCAACTGTGGCAATAACTTCGCCATGTGATGGCTTTTCACTGATCGCGACTTTTTGCACCTAATTGAAAACGGTCCTAAGTTGTAATCTATTATGTCACATGCTCAGGAAAGTTGCACCAAGGTGTAAAACACGTCTCATGAAGTGCATATTAGAGTTGCATTTTACTATAGATAGGTTTGTAATCATCCTTTTATTCATGAAATGTTATTGTCATTTTGCTCATGATGGTCTTGCTAGACTTATGTTAATATTAAAGGATATACTAATAATATAATACTACAAAGAACCAGATAACAGGAGTGTTACTACTGTTACCTTTCACAATTCACCTTAGATAGCACGGGTTGGAATACCGACAGCGGCTTCCCAACAGCCAGAACCCCGACACCCATAGGGAAGATAGGTAAGTATTTTTCTAACCCCTACCCTAACCCTCCCTCCCCAGTGCCTAACCCTATCCTCCCCCTCCCTGCACCCTAAACCTATCACCCCCTCCCCAGTGCCTAACCCTAACCCTCCCCCTAATGTGTAATCCTAACCCAGCTACCTAACCCCCCGATACTTAACTTCAGGATGACAGCGGTCGGGATATTTCGGCGCCGGTATTCAGACCGTTGGCATCCCGCACGCCGGGATGCCTACTACATCCCGGTAGCACATATGATAGAATAATTTGAAGTTTGGCTGCAGGACTTTTTTGATCAAATATATACAGGGCCATAGCAGGGCGACAGTCCTCTCTGTCTGACATGATAAAGAAATGGTGAGATAATGAACAGTTAGGAGATGAGCACCCAGAGCATCCTAGGGGTGTGGGTGTGATTCCAGGCACCCTGCAAGCCAAATGCTGGTGTCACAGTGCTGCCTCCTAGGACCCGTGCCCTTGGTGGCAACTCTGCTTGCTAACCCCTAGTTATGGCCTTAAGTATATATGTGCTATTGTAGATAGACAATAAGGTGACTAGTGCAGATTCACTACAGTATATACTGTATTGTTCATGTGAGTGTATAATTGTGTGTGCTACCATTCATAAAGTGTTTCATAACAGTTTGAGCACCATGTAGTAGTCAGGCTGGGATGTACTAAATTTGCTGTGACCATTCCGCCAGTCACCGCAACCTTACTAATTGCATATGTATTAACATATGCGATTAGTATCACAAAGGACATCTCTTGCGATAAGAGCTGCCCTTTGCGAAGCAGCCGACGCCAGGTGACGGAGCCTCCGTGGGACCCCGCCCCCTCCAAGCCCCGGGAGCTTCCTGCTGGTCACCTGTGCAGGAAGCCCCGGGCTCCTCCTCCTCCTCCCTGCACCTAAAAGATTAGGAGGAGGAGGAGGACCCAGGAGGAGCGTGGGCCGGCGACCATGGAGAGCAGGTGAGTGGGGGCCAGCGCTGGGCGACGGCGGGGCTGCGAGGAATCGGCGAAGCATCGGGAGTGGGGTGCGGTAAGAAGCCCATAGGCTTCTATAGGGTAACGGCAGGTTTTTCTGGCGTTACCCACTGCACCGAGAAAAGTGCGGCCGGGCTTAATATATATGGAAATGCAGTAAAAGCCCCGAAAACAGGGCTTTTACCGCATTTTTCCTTTGGTACATCCCGGCCTCAGTCTTCAATCCCTGCTTTCTCAGTATGTTTTCAGTCTTGAGGGATCATACAATTTACAGTAGGAGCAAGTGGGGCAAACTGCCATTACCACAGCTTCTCACCTCTATATCGCCTTGATCTTATCCCTGTGGGGCTGCAAACATAAATGTGGCAGTTTGGAGCTACAGTAAGTGCGGGATATGGCCACACAAACTGATGCTGATAAACAACATGCAGCTAATTGAATTGATGTGGCAGAACAACCTGTAGCCAGTTACATCATTGAAATATTAACAGCAGAAAGAAATGTGCATGCTAATCTTGCTGGAGTCAGTATACTGGTAGCCTTGTTGTCATAGCCTTGTTGGACACCAGCACGCACTTACCGGGTGCGGCACAGCAGTTCCCATAGAATTCTATTGGCCTGCAATGTACCGGAAACCAGCAAGCTCCGGAAGTGTAACTTTTAGATGGTTTTGCTCAAGAGATGTGCGGTTCGGTTCTCCGGAAATCCGAATCCACACGAATTTCGTGAATCTGGGTAAATCCGAGTCTCGGTTCTAATCTCCTGAGGAAATCTGGGTCGCGGTTCTGATCTTTTTGCGGTTCGGAATTTGGATTTAAAATCCGAATTTCAGGTTTTGGATTGCATAAATTACATGATTTCAGCTGTTTTTAAAACTTTTGATCTATTCTTTATTTAAAAAATCCAGATCCAAAACCAAAACACTTGAGTGTGGTTTGCAAAACCAAATCCAGATTCAAAACCTTGAAGGAGATACAGATCCAAAACCAAAACACGGGGTCGACGGACATCCCTAGTTTGCTCCCTGGTACCGTCTTGTACGTTTGGTTCTGCCTGTAGACTACGCTGTACATCTTCATCGTACTCCGCTCCATCCAGAGTACACCAGCACCTGTGTTAGGGAACCTAATCTGAGGGCCGCGACCTGCGTGTCGGACGTAGCTAAGTGCATACTTCCTTGCGGGGGTCCCTGGTGAATACCGCCGGCACGTTAGACTCCGCGCTTAGTAATAGGGGTTAGCATCCATTGTCCATCCGTGAGTTGCGACACTTGGACATGGCTACTTGGGAGAGTAGCAATATTTTAATGAGACGAGAAGAAAGGGACAGTGCATAGTCAGAGGGCAGGATGTTCTGTATCAATGTTGGATGAAAATTGAGATACATCCTGTCCTCTTCCATCTACATACCGGCATCTGTGCTCGCTGGCATGCAGGAATACTTACCTGCAGGGACAGCTCTTCCCATAAGAGCTGTCTCTTGTGAAGAGAAGGCGTTGGGCATTATGACCAGGGAGTTCTATAGCCATCGGTCTGCACATACTCTAACCACAGGGGTATGAAGAGGGAACCTCTGGATCCCTCTGGGGCATTTTGCTGTAAGAAGCCCATAGGCTTTTATAGGCAAAACCATCTAAAAGTTACACTTCCGGAGCGTGCTGGATTCCGGAACATTGCAGAAAAATAGAATTCTATGGGAACTGCTGTGCCGCAGGTCAGCAGCGGAGAATCTCTGTATCTCTGACACTTTTTAATACATATGGCGGTTTTAACTCTTTTTTGTGATTAATACAGACAAAGCATTAGATAAAGATAAATTATAAAGAGCAGTGATGCAAGAATCTATTTGCACTCATTCAGGAAAAGTTTGGTATCAAATATACTGTACATCTGCCTGAAAATAGTTCTTCATTGCCTCCTCTGAGGAACAAGCATTGTATTCATTCTATTTAAAAGAAAAAATAAAATATCTTTAAAATATGAATAAAAACTGCTACACCACTTTTCTAAGATTGCCTATTTACTTGCACTAGCTTCTTAGTATAATGATGAAGAAAACATTTTCAAAGGCAAATATATCTATATTTGCCAGCTTACTGGCTGCCCCCTCCGAGATGGCTCCAGGAGACTTGCCCACTCCATTGAGTGGCCAGGAGCGACACAATTTTTGGGAGACCCCTGGCCATACTGGGAGAGTAGACAAGTATTTATATAATACTTGCAAAATACACCGAATCTAGTTTTTGTTGAGTACCTATATAGATAAACAATGCCTATTACTATAATTATAATAATAATAATAATCAGCATAATAATAATAATATTTGTTAAGACAACGTGGGCCTTGGGTCAGTGGGTTGTCTGAGTGTAGAAAGAGAACATAAGTTTTGTGCTAAGCGGTGGTAATTGGGTCAAGAAATGTTCTGTAACTGTGAATGGGAGCAGGTATAGAGGGCAGATGAGACATCCACGTATTGCGCAGAGCAGAGGGGATGAGAATGGAGGTATTTTGAGATAGGTATGTAAAGAGATGTATTTTGTTATTCTTTAATTAAAGATAAAAATGCACTTCACTGTATAATGTATTTTTGTCCATTTTCACTAGTGCAGAAACAGAGAGCAACATACAGTAATATTAGCTGATGCTGCAGTTATATTATTTTGTAAATAGAAAACCAAAGCACATATTTGATATAAAGTTTGCTTGGTTCATAAAAAGCACACCACACATTTTTTGGGGCTTTAAATATACTCAGAAACTGACTTCCATCATGTAATGTGGACTCAACCCTGAGAGTTCAATTCACAATCAAGTTTTGACATGATCATTTCCAAATCACTCAGCCTAGAGGTAACAGAGCTCACAAGACACTGGCATCCACTATACAGAATGTCGAGTGCTTCCCTCAAACACTTTCCTCGCCCACTTTTTAGTACCACTCTCCTAAAATGGTAAAATGCTGAAATTCTTATCTATGTACTTTACTGGATGTATGAAAGTGATACCTGTATGTGGGTAGCAGTCGGTTAGAGTGATAGATAACAGACAGTTATTATGATAGGACAGTATTCAGATTGTGCTAATGCTATGTGATATTGTTTAAGAATCAGTATTGGTTCCAGTTGCTTTCATTATAATCTTTGAGAAGGTGTAGAATTTAATTGAGTAGGAAGTGCCACCGGGCATTGCAGCGATGCCAGACTGTGCATATATCGGGCACTTCTATAGGGTGCAAGGGAAAACTTGTGATGCCAGCTGGACTCGATACGCAATTTCAGTGTTGTGGATTGAATTCCCTCAACAGGGCAGTAAAAGAAGCACAACATGACATTCAATGTAAATAGTTGTAACCAGGGCAGGATAGGGACTAAAAATTGGCTATGGCATTACAAGTAGGGGTGAGCGGGTTCGGATTTCTGAAATCCGAACCCCCCCGAGCCCCCCCGATCCGAGTCCGATCCGAGTCAGGCTCGACTTTTCCCGCCTGACTCGGATCTGAAATTGAGGCAAAACATCATCATCCCGCCTTCCGAGTCTCGCGGGTTTTGGATCCTATATAAGGTACCCGCGTCGGCGCCATTTTCTCACTCGGCTGTGGACACTGAAGAGGGAGGGTGGGAGTTAGGGCTGGCTGGGCTGTGTAGTGTAGTGTAGTGCTGCTGTTGTCCACTACTTCAAACTAAGTCCATAGGGGCTGGCTGTGTTGTGCTGTGCTGCTGTTGTTAATAGGGGCTGTGTCCACTATTTCAAAGTCCATAGGGGCTGGCTGGACTGTGTTGTGCAGTCAGTTCTCCATAGGGGCTGTGTCCACTCCAAAGTCCTGTGCAGTGTCCCAGTCCTAAAGGGGTGCTGTAGTGTTGTCCAGGGGGTGCTCTGTCCATCAGGGGTGCTCCCCCCAAGTGCTAAAAAAATAATATATTTTCTGTGTTTGTGAATTGTGTGCGCAGTAGCCGCACGTGCATCAACAAAGTAGTGCCAAGCGTGCGCCTGTGTCATAAGTAAAGGGCCGGCTGGCTTGACCGTTAAAGGGTGCTGTAACCCCCAAAGTACACTCCAGTCCAAACCAAAAAAAAAATTATTTTCTGTGTTTGTGAATTGTGTGCGCAGTAGCCGCACGTGCATCAACAAAGTAGTGCCAAGCGTGCGCCTGTGTCATAAGTAAAGGGCCGGCTGGCTTGACCGTTAAAGGGTGCTGTAACCCCCAAAGTACACTCCAGTCCAAACCAAAAAAATTATTTTCTGTGTTTGTGAATTGTGTGCGCAGTAGCCGCACGTGCATCAACAAAGTAGTGCCAAGCGTGCGCCTGTGTCATAAGTAAAGGGCCGGCTGGCTTGACCGTTAAAGGGTGCTGTAACCCCCAAAGTACACTCCAGTCCAAACCAAAAAATTATATATTTTCTGTGTTTGTGACTTGTGTGCACTGTGGCTGCACGTGCATCAACAAAGGAGCAGCGCGAAGCGTGCGCCTGTGTCCCATAAGTAAAGAGCCGGCTGGCTCATTTCTTAAAGGGTGGTGTAACACACAAAGTGCACTACTCTCCAGCAAAAATAAAAAAATATTTTCTGTGTTTGTGTGCGCTTTAGCCGCACGTATATATCAATATAACATAAATGGAGGACCAAACTTTCTCCGATAAAAATAAAATAGGGAAAGATCAAGAACCACTTCCTCCTAGTGCTGTTGCTGCTGCTGGGAGTTGTTCATCATCCCAGAGAGGAAGTAGGAACATCACTACTTTTACTAAACAATTGACCCTCCAACAGTCCCTAGCGATGAGGATGAAGTACGACAGCAGTCATCCTGAAGCAAAACGTATAACTGAGGCCTTGACTGCTATGTTGGTGTTAGACGTGCGTCCGGTATCCGCCATTAGTGCAGTGGGATTTAGACAATTGATGGAGGTAGTGTGTCCCCGGTTCCAAATCCCGTCTAGATTCCACCTGCATCCTCAAAGCAGCAGCGACAAGCGTGCGTCTGTCTGTTAAAGGGTGGTGACACCCTCAAAGTGTGCTACACAAACAATAAAAATATTGTTCGTTTTTTTTCGGTCTTTGTGAAATGTGTGGGCTGTAGCCGTACCTGCATCCTTAAAGCAGCAGCGACAAGCGTGCGTCTGTCTGTTAAAGGGTGGTGACACCCTCAAAGTGTGCTACACAAACAATAAAAATATTCTTCTTTTTTTTTCTGTCTTTGTGAATTGTGTGGGCTGTAGCCGCACTTGCATCCTCAAAGCAGTAGTGACAAGCGTGCGTCTGTCTGTTAAAGGATTACATCGGTGACAGCATCCAAGTAGGCATGTCAGACAGTCCGTACCTGTACTGGCAGGAAAAAGAAGCAATTTGGAGGTCCCTGTACAAACTGGCTCTATTTTACTTGAGTTGCCCCCCCTCCAGTGTGTACTCTGAAAGAGTGTTTAGTGCAGCCGGGAACATTGTCAGCGAAAGGCGTAGGAGGTTGCTTCCACAAAATGTGGAGAAGATGATGTTCATAAAATGAATTATCAACTCTTCCAGGGAGACCAGCCTCCAGAACGTACAGAGGGACCTGTGGTTGTGGATTCCAGCGGGGACGAATTAATACTCTGTGAGGATGAGGATGTACACACTGAAGAGGGTGAGGAATCGGTGGATGAGGAGGATGAGGATGACATCTTGCCTCCGTAGAGCCAGTTTGTGCAGGGATAGATTAATTGCCAGCTTGTTTTGTGGGGGCCCAAACGAACCAATCATTTCAGCCACAGTTGTGTGGCAGACCCTGGTGCTGAAATGATTGGTTTGTTAAAGTGTGCATGTCCTGTTTATACAACATAAGGGTGGGTGGGAGGGCCCAAGGACAATTCCATCTTGCACCTCTTTTTTTTCTTTGCATTATGTACAGTTTGGGGCCTAGTTTTTCAAACTGCCATCCTGTCTGCCACTGCAGTTTCACGCCTAGATGGGTCATGTGTTTGTGCCGCCCACTCGTGTCGCTTAGCATAGTCATCCAGCTACCTCGGTGCAACCTTTTGGACATAAAAACACTATTGTGAGGTGTGAGGTGTTCAGAATAGACTGGAAATGAGTGGAAATTAAGGTTATTGAGGTTTATAATAGCATAGGAGCAGAAAAACCTACAAATTCTGTGATTTTAGCTGTTTTTATGCTTTTTTTCAAAAAAATACAGATCCAAAACACAAAACCCAGAACCCAAAACACGGAAGGGTGGTTTTGGCAAAACCAATCCAGATCCAAAACACGAAGAAAGATCCAGATCCAAAACACGAAAAGTGGCCGGTGCACACCCCTAATTACAAGCAAGCAGGCCTGCCTCCTGGCATCCTCCTCTTGGCTCCTTGAGAGTCTCTGAGCCTCCCCCAGAATTACGCCATGTCATGACTTACATCCATTCCACCAAGCAGAGCTCTGGGTGGCGGATCTGCTCGGCCAGGCTTTCCAATGGGTCAGCCTGTAGACTGTCGACTTGGCTGGGCCTTCACACCATCGGCCTATCTGACATTTGCAGAAGTGCCATATGGCCAGTCCAGCATTGGTTGTAAAAAACTTGTTTAGTTCAGTTTTTATATATAAACTAAAAAGGGAAATCTTAGCTGAAAATAGATATTAAATGCTAGTAACTACAAGTGTTAAGCAGCTGCTAAGTGGGATAGTAAGATGTTGGTTTGCTTGAAAACAGAACATAATTCTGCCTATTATTTTTAGAGCCAATAAAATAATTAAAAATAAAGCCTAGCAGAAACCAATTTTCTGTCTTTGTTCTTTACTTTATTAAGGTAAATTGGCTTAGTCAGGGAGTGGCATTTTTTTCTCATATACTCAATGAACACAAACACAGCAAATGTTTGAAATCACTATTGACATGCTTTTCCAACACCTAATATCCTACAATTTATCACATGCCAATGTTATTAATTGTTCCTTATCATCACATCATCACAGATATTTTACATTTGCCTGTACAGGAAGAAGTCATTAAATTTAATTACTGGGCTGGTGATACAAGTCAAAAACGTAAATATTATGAACGGAACAAATGTTCTGCATTATAAGATTAGCTTGCCAACTATCCAACGTGTCTTGGAGGTCCGATCAAGCATGTCCAATGTTATATAGACTTATTAATTCTAGTTCTTCTAAAAGGGATTTACTTCTTCATGCTTTCCTCTAAATATCCGGGCACCTAATCCCTACTTTCAATCAATAGGCGACAGCTATAGCCCATGCCAGCAAGTGTCATTTGGTGGATCAAAGAAAGTAAGAAAGTTAAAAATATATTTAGTTTGACTAAATGCGAGTGTTCTCATGGTGACTTTGTCAAAGTGTTGGGAAGGACATGAAATCGTGTACGCAAGCAACGTGGGAAAACATTTTTTCATTTTAATAATTACAGTAATTAAAGCAATAATTGGCAGTTCATTTTCATTTAAATTGTTCAAGCCCTAATTTTGTCTGATTTGACTCATTTAACTTGTAGTGACACAAAAATTATCCTTACTGCCGTGTCATGTTTGCTGAGATACTAGGAATCACAGTGTGCCTGACAGATATCTCCGTACTATACGACATACTTTAGATCACACTGGAGCCAAGATTAAAAAAATGCAAAAATGATTCACTGTGTTCTTACTAAACGACATCTAAAGCATTGCCATCCTTACGAAATTAGCAGATGTATACTGCAATATTAAAAATAATTCACACAGCATAGCATTTACCCTATATGGCCAATATCAGTCCTACTGAGGCAACCCTTCTCCAAACCTATTTACTAATGATTTTCAAAAGTAAAACTATAATTAATTTTCAATTTTTCTGAATGTTAACTTAATGCACTGCTGTGCGTACTTATGGAAATACAGACCAGCAACATGTAGCAGTACCAGTCACCTACAGTTTCTGTACTAGATAAAACCCCCCACTAAGATGAGTACTCCCATTCCAATCAAACTATATTATGGCATAATTGAGTTGTACACATGGACTGCATACCCAGCAAGGGTTCACGCACATATAGGGCCAAATTCAATTAAGGAAGTGAGGAATAGCCGCGATGCTGTGCCTGGGGCTATTCAATTGCAGCCCGCGATTAGCCCCCAGGCTGCACTGATCGCAGATTTCTGAGGCTCGAACAGAAATCTATGTGAAGTAGGACTTTTTGCCCTTATCATGGCTGCTGAAAATGTGTTATCCCATTTCTGCGTTAGCTCTGGGTGTAAAATTCCAAGGCTACAACCCTTTTCCTTGTGTGGTAAGGTAACAAGGCTCTTTCACAAAGAATCTTTAGTAACCAAGGTTCTGAATTAAAATAAGGCAAGAATATGCTAATTGTATTATAATTAGGGGTGTGCACCGGCCACTTTTCGTGTTTTGTGTTTTGGTTTTGCCAAAACCACCCTTCGGTGTTTTGGGTTCTGGGTTTTGTGTTTTGGATCTGTATTTTTTATTTAAAAAAGCATAAAAACAGCTAAAATCACAGAATGTGTTGATTTTTCTGCTCCTATGCTATTATTAACCTCAAAAACCTTAATTTCCACTTATTTCCAGTCTATTCTGAACACCTCACAATAGTGTTTTTATGTCCAAAAGGTTACACCGAGGTAGATGGATGACTATGCTAAGCGACACGAGTGGGCGGCACAAACACATGGCCCATCTAGGAGTGACACTGCAGTGGCAGACAGGATGGCAGTTTGAAAAACTAGGCCGCAAACAGTACATAATGCAAAGAAAAAAAAGAGGTGCAAGATGGAATTGTCCTTGGGCCCTCCCACCCACCATTATGTTGTATAAACAGGATATGCACACTTTAACAAACCAATCATTTCAGCGCCAGGGTCTGCCACACGACTGTGGCTGAAATGATTGGTTCGTTTGGGCCCCCACAAAACAAGCTGGCAATTAATCTGGCCCTGCACAAACTGGCTCTACGGAGGCAAGATGTCATCCTCATCCTCCTCATTCACCGATTCCTCACCCTCTTCAGTGTTGTGTACATCCTCATCCTCACAGAGTATTAATTCGTCCCCACTGGAATCCACCACCACAGGTCCCTCTGTACGTTCTGGAGGCTGGTCTCCCTGGAAGAGTTGATAATTCATTTTTATGAACATCATCTTCTCCACATTTTGTGGAAGCAACCTCCTACGCCTTTCGCTGACAGGGTTCACGGCTGGACTAAACACTCTTTCGGAGTACACACTGGAGGGGGGGTAACTCAGGTAAAATAGAGCCAGTTTGTACAGGGGCCTCCAAATTGCCTCTTTTTCCTGCCAGTACAGGTACGGACTGTCTGACATGCCTACTTGGATGCTGTCACTGATGTAATCCTTTAACAGACAGACGCACGCTTGTCACTGCTGCTTTGAGGATGCAGGTGCGGCTACAGCCCACACATTTCACAAAGACAGAAAAAAAAGAATTTTTTATTTTTTGTGCAGCGCAATTTGAGGATTACACCACCCTTTAACAGACAGACGCACGCTTGTCGCTGCTGCTTTGAGAATGCAGGTGCGGCTACAGCCCACACATTTCACAAAGACAGAAAAAAAAGAAGAATTTTTTATTTTTTGTGGAGCGCACTTTGAGGGTTACACCATCCTTTACCAGACAGACGCACGCTTGTCGCTGCTGCTTTGAGGAAGCAGGTGCGGCTACTGCACATACATTTCACACACAAACACAGAAAAAAGAAATTTTTATTTTTTTTGGAGTGTACTTTGGGGGTTACAGCACCCTTTAACAGACAAGCCAGCTGGCCCATTACTTATGACACAGGCGCACGCTTGGCGCTGCTCCTTTGTTGATGCACGTGCAGCCACAGAGCACACAATTCACAAACACAGAAAATAATTCCTCCACCATTCTGTCAGTGGTGACAGTATCATATGCATTGACAGAAGACATGTCAGGAATTGTTGGCAACGTCCTTCAGTCCGAACCAGATGTCCAAACTGGCACTTGACTTATGACACAGGCGCACACTTGGCGCTGCTGCTGTGTTGATGCACGTGCAGCTACTGCGCATACATTTCGCACACAAACACAGAAAAAAAAGAATTGTTTATTTTTTGTGGAGTGCACTTTGGGGGTTACACCACCCTTTAACAGACAGACACACACTTGTCGCTGCTGCTTTGAGGATGCAGGTGCGGCTATAGCCCACACAATTCACAAAGACAGAAAAAAAGAATTTTTTTACTGTTTGTGGAGCGCACTTTGAGGGTCACACCACCCTTTAACAGACAGACGCACGCTTGTCACTGCTGCTTTCAGGATGCAGGTGCGGCTACAACCCACACAATTCACAAAGACAGAAAAAAAAAGAATTTTTTATTTTGTTTGTAGTGCACTTTGGGGGTTACAGCACCCTTTAACGGACAAGCCAGGCGGCCCTTTACTTATGATACAGGCGCACGCAGTCGCTGAATGTCGAAAGTGGCCAGAAATTTTTTCGGGCCACCCATAGCGTCTACTGCACGCCCCTGTCGCTTTTTAGAAAATTCTGCACCACCAAGTTTATTGTGTGTTCAAAACATGGGACGTGCTGGAATTTGCCCAGATGTAATGCCCGCACAATATTGGTGGCGTTGTCAGATATCACAAATCCCAAGGGGAGTCTAAGTGGGGTAAGCCACTGGGTGATGATTTCCCTCAGTTTCTCTAAGAGGTTGTCAGCGGTGTGCCTCTTACTGAAACCGGTGATACACAGCGTAGCCTGCCTTGGAACGAGCTGGCGTTTCTGAGATGCTGCTACTGGTGACGCTGTTGTTGTTGCTGTGTAAGGTGATACATTTACCCAGTGGGCTGTCACAGTCATATAGTCCTTAGTCTGCCCTGTTCCACTTGTCCACATGTCCGTGGTTAAGTGGACATTGGGTACAACAGCATTTTTCAGGACACTGAGGACACTTTTTCTGACGTTTCTGTACAGTCTCGGTATCGCCTGCCTAGTGAAGTGTAATCTAGATGGGATTTGGAACCGGGGACACACTACCTCCATCAATTGTCTAAATCCCACTGCACTAATGGCGGATACCGGACGCACGTCTAACACCAATATAGCAGTCAAGGCCTCAGTTATACATTTTGCTTCAGGATGATTGCTGTCGTACTTCATCCTCCTCGCTAAGGACTGTTGGAGGGTCAATTGTTTAGTAAAAGTAGTGGTGTTCCTACTTTTTCTCTGGGATGATGAACAACTCCCAGCAGCAGCAACAGCACTAGGAGGAAGTGGTTCTTGATCTTTCCCTATTTTATTTTTATCGGAGAAAGTTTGGTCCTCCATTTATGTTATATTGATATATACGTGCGGCTAAGGCGCACACAAACACAGAAAATTATTTTTTATTTTTGTTGGAGACTAGTGCACTTTGTGGGTTACACCACCCTTTAAGAAATGAGCCAGCCGGCTCTTTACTTATGGGACACAGGCGCACACTTGGCGCTGCTCCTTTGTTGATGCACGTGCAGCTACTGCCCACACAATTCACAAAGACAGGAAAAAAAAAAGAATTTTTTATTCTTTGTCGAGCACACTTTGAGGGTTACACCACCCTTTAACAGACAGACGCACGCTTGTCGCTGCTGCTTTGAGGATGCACGTACAGTGCAGAGAATTCACAAACACAGAAGAAAATGTTTTATTTTTGTTGGAGTGCACTTTTGGGGTTACACCACCCTTTAACAGACAGACGCACGGTTGGCGCTGCTGCTTTGAGGATGCACGTACAGTGCAGACAATTCACAAACACAGAAGAAAATATTTTATTTTTGTTGAAGTGCACTTTGGGGGTTACACCACCCTTTAACGGTCAAGCCAGCCGGCCCTTTACCTATGACACAGGCGCACGCTTGGCGCTACTTTGTTGATGCACGTGCGGCTACTGCGCACACAATTCACAAACATAGAAAATATTTTTTTATTTGGAGTGCACTTTGGGGGTTACAGCACCCTTTAGTGGACAAGCCATCCGGCAATTTACTTATGGGACACAGGCGCAAGCTTGGCGCTGCTCCTTTGTTGATGCACGTGCAGCCACAGTGCACACAATTCACAAACATAGAAAATATTTTTTGGGGGGGTTACAGCACCCTTTAACGGTCAAGCCAGCCGGCCCTTTACCTATGACACAGGCGCACGCTTGGCGCTACTTTGTTGATGCACATGCGGCTACTGCGCACACAATTCACAAACACAAAAAAATATATTTTTTTTGGAGTGCACTTTGGGGGTTACAGCACCCTTTAACGGACATGCTGCCGGCCCTTTACTTGTGAGACACAGGCGCATGCTTGGTGCTGCTCCTTTGTTGATGCACGTGCAGCCACAGTGCACACAATTCACAAACACAGAAAATATTTTTTTATTTGGTTTGGAGTGCACTTTGGGGGTTACAGCACCCTTTAATGGTCAAGCCAGCCGGCCCTTTACTTATGACACAGACGCATGCTTGGCGCTACTTTGTTGATGCACGTGCAGCTACTGCGCACACAATTCACAAACATAGAAAAAATATTTATTTTTTTGCACTTGGGGGGAGCACCCCTGATGGACAGAGCACCCCCTGGACAACACTACAGCACCCCTTTAGGACTGGGACACTGCACAGGACTTTGGAGTGGACACAGCCCCTATGGACAAGTGACTGCACAACACAGTCCAGCCAGCCCCTATGGACTTTGGAGGAGTGGACATAGCCCCTATGGACAACAGCAGCACAGCACAACACAGCATAGCACAGCCAGCCCCTATGGACTTTGGAGGAGTTTACACAGCCCTTATGGACAATAGCAGCACAGCACAACACAGCCAGCCCCTATGGACTTTGGAGGAGTGGACACAGCCCCTATGGACAACAGCAGCACAGCACAACACTACACTGCACTACACTACACAGCCCAGCCAGCCCTAACTCCCACCCTCCCTCTTCACTGTCCACAGCTGAGTGAGAAAATGGCGCCGATGCGGGTACCTTATATAGAATCCCAAACCCGCAAGACCCGGAAGGCGGGATGATGACGTTTTGCCTCGATTTCAGATCCGAGTCAGGCGGGAAAAGTCGAGCCTGACTCGGTTCGGCCTCGGAACGGGGGGGCTCGGGGGGGTTCGAATTTCAGAAATCCGAACCCGCTCACCCCTAATTATAATTCAATTAAAATTGTATTCTTGCAAGAGTGTGTGTTTCATATAGGCAGGGTATATTATTACTGTACTAAGTGGGTGTGTAGATGTCTCCGTCAGCTGCAGCCCAAAAATAATAAGTGGAAATGGAATCGGTATGAAATACCGCTGGCGGTTCGATTCCCGGCATTGGCAGGCTGACAGAAGCAGAGTTCCCGGCAGTGGAAGCCCGACAGTGCTGGAAATCCCGATCGTTCCTAAGGTAAGTATAAACTAACCTAACCCCCTAACCCTCCTTAGGGGTGTCTAACCCTAACCTCCCCCTCAAGTGCCTAACCCTAATCCCCCCTCTAATTGCCTAACCCTAACCCCCCCTTCCCCGCTGCCTAAACCTAAGTCCCCCGGGGGTGCCTAACCCTAACCCTCCCTATCCCTAACCTTCCCGGGAGGGGTGCCTAACCCTAAGTCCCCCCCAGGTGCCTTAAACCTAACCCCCCCCGCGCGGCTGTCTGCCCACGGCGCCAGGCATCCCTTTGATCGGGATGCCGGGCGCCTGTCTCCCGGCGTCGGGAAAATATCAGGCATCTACATCTAGACGCACCGCATTTCACCCTCGCCGGAATATGACAGTTGGGAAGCTGGCTGTCGGTATTAAGGCAGCTGGTTTCCCGATTGCATCCTGTGGAAACAAGGGATATTTTTGGCGGTGTTAAGCTGGGTACACAATCACACTATTTGATATACAGTATCTCACAATATATTGTTCCAACGCGGATCGGAACCATACTGTATATTGTACATATCGTATAGTGTGTATGCCCGATCCGTCATTAATGGTGATCATTCATCGCATTGTCCCATCTGCTGTTCTGCACAACAGATGGGATATTGCAATGAGCAACCCCGTGCTGTTACATGCAGCATGTAATGTCACACTATGTATCGTTGCATCGCACCATCAATAGGTACACACATCGTATAGTGTGTACCCAGCTTTTAAAAAACTATTTAAGTCTTTCATTATAATTCAATTAATATTGTATTTTTGCAAGAGTTTCGTAGAGGCAGGGTATATTATTTATTACTGTACTTAGTGACTTAGATGTGTCCCTGTTGTCTGCACCCTAAAAATAATAATAGGTGGAAAGGAAACAAGGCAATTTTTTTTACTACAGTTAAATAACCATTTTATTATAATTCAATCAAAATTGTATTTTTGCTAGAGTGTGTGTTTCGGAGAGGCAACATATATTTATTACTGTACTTAGTGGGTGCGTAGTCGTGCCCTTATCAATAAGAGGAAAATAGCATTTTATTTTTTTGGTGTCAACATAGATCTCCAGCATTTTTAATAGAACTGCATGATAAAGATGACAGTCCTTTATTTTTATATCTCATTGTACGTTCGCTTGGTGTAGTGGCAGCTGTCCTGGTACCAAAAATAAAATTAATATGGATCAATCGATAGAAGAGAGGGAGCAACCCAGTATTAGTGCTGGCAGTGAAAGTATAGTACTTATTTAACATCTACTGAAGGAGGAAAGGCTCAGACTAGAGATGTGCGCTGACCCTCGTGTTTTGGTTTTGGATCTGGATCTCCCCTGGTTTTGGATTTGAATCTGGTTTTGGATTTTTTTCCTTGGTGTTTTGTTTTTTGGTTTTGGTTTTTGATCTTAAAATATCATAAAAACAGCTAAAATCACATAAAATAGGTCTGTTTTTGTTCCTACAGTATTGTTAACCTCAATAACATTTATTTGCAGTAATTTCCAATCAATTTTGACCACCTCACAATATAATTTTTTTCATCTAGTTAAGGCCAAAAGGTTGCATCCAGCTAGCTGGCTGATTAAGCTAAGTGACACAGTGGGCGGCACTAACATGTGGCAGTTCAGCTTCCAATTTCCAACAAGGATACAGTGTGTTATACAGTGTGGGTTGGATACATCAACAGTGCACTTACTGTGACAACAGTGCCAGCAGAGCGGGGTTGCTGATGGTGTCCTCAGTACATGGAATGGCAGTGCTGCGGTGCTGGCAGTGTCCTCAGTGCTGGGTACCGGTGGTGTCAGCAGAGCGGGGCTGCCAGTGGTGTCTTTAGTGCAGGTTTGTTGGCTGTGTTGGCAGTGCTGGGGTTGCTGACAGTGTCCTCAGTACATGGAAAAGCAGTGCTGCGGTGCTGGCAGTGTCCTCGGTGAAGGGTACCAGTGTCGTCGGCAGTGCGGGGGTGCCAGCGGTGTCCTCAGTACAGGTATGCTGATTGAGTCGGCAATGCAGGGTGCTGACGATGTCGGCAGAGCGAGGGTGCCCATCGGTGTCCTCAGTGCAGGTTTGCTGACTGTATTGGCAGTGCAGGGGTATTCTCAATGCAGGGTGCTGGCGGGGTCGGCAGAGTGGGGGTGCCAGCGGTGTCCTCAGTGCAGAGGTGCTGGTGGTGTCCTCAGTGTTGGAGTGCCAGCAGCATTGGGGTCGCTAACTGTTTCCTCAATACATGGGGCAGCAGTGCAGGGGTGCCGGCAGCAGGGGTTGCCGGTGGTGTCAGGCAGCGAGGGATTGCAGGCACCATCTTCTTTTGTTTCCTGCGTGCATATTAAATGGGCTTAACGCTGATTGGCTGAGAGCCGTGACAGACGGCTCTCTCAGCCAATCAGCGTTAAGCCCGCTCAATACAAAACCTCGCAACCCGACATCTGAGCTAGGCTCGGATCGCCCCGGATCCCCGAAATTCAGGTGGGTTCGGTTCGCTGAGAACCGAACCCGCTCATCCCTAGCTCAGACCATCCTTTGCGAATTGTGGTCCTGATACTGCTACTTCATGCACGAGAATGTCTATTGCAGAAACCAAAGCCAAACACAGTCAGGTATCTTCTGTAACCTTATATACAGTACAACACTCTCTCGCTTTGTGTCTAAATGTGTCAACTCTAAAACAGGCAAATCAGTGGACATAAAGAACACTAAGGCTGAAGAACAAACTATGGGCCTGATTCAGAGTTGGGAATAGAGAGAGAGATAGCACTTAATTGTGTACCTGGGCAAACCATATTGCAATGCAAGGGGTGTAAATACATACATTTTTTTGCATGTAGTGTAAATACTGGCTGCTTTTGAATATAGCTCACAAATACTGCACAGCTTTATTATTACACTGCACTTTAGATGTCAGTTTGGACACATCCCTCCCAAATCTAAATCTCTCTAAAAAAATTTAAATCTGCCCCACCTGCAGTGCAGCATGGTTTCACCAAGATGATCAGTTGAGAGAGAGATCTCTCTATCTATTTCCAACTCTGAATCAGGCCCTACGTTCACAAGCTTCACAGATACCCGAGGAGAGTCTAATGCTGGGTACACACTGCGTGATATTTTGGCCGTTCAATCGAATGGCCAAAATATCGCAAGTGCGTCAGTGGGTATGAATCCCCAATATGTCTGTGAATTACATTATTCACAGAAATATCATGTCTGCAGATATATTGGCGCATCTGGGTGTGTCTACGGGCGGTCCTCCTACCTCCTGTACACTTGTTGAAGGCACTGGCTGCACAGCTGAATGGGCAATTTTAAATGCCCGCCCAGCTGTGATGTCAGGATGTTAGGTGCCCTAGTGGTGAATAAGAAGTAGATGAAACTAAAGTAGGGAGAAGCATAAGAGGGTAGAGGGCCCTGCTTGTAAGAGCTTACCTTCTAAAAGGGAGGGGAAGACAAACAGACGTGACACAGATGGGGTATTTATGCCTTTATTACACATTCACACACACTCACACTACTACTTACACTACTCCACAAATCCAAGGTCTTCTAAAAATAAAAAAATTAAAATGTGATCCCAAACGAACCTGCTATGCTATATGCAGTATTGAGCACTGACTGACAGGATCCACGTGGGTTCCTGCACTGTAGCCATGATTGGCTAAGAGTCAAACTGCTCTTAGCCAGTCAGTGGGTGCTGTAATAGAAAGCAGCCGTTGATTGACTAAGAGCATTCAGACCAGGGGCGTCTTAACAGGGGAGGGGGCCCGTGTGCACTCCCTGTGCAGGGCCCCCTCCTCTCTCCACGGTGGCCGGCAGCCGACTGATGCAGCTGGCCAGCCACTGGAGCGTTAGTAGACTCCGGGCACTAGAGTGTGCTCGGAGTCTCCTGCGCATGCGCAGAACGCCAAGAAAATGGCCGTGGCGGCCACTTTCCGGCGTTCTGTGCATGCACAGTAAACTCTGGGCACTAGAGTGTGCCCAGAGTCTACTGCGCATCTGCAGAACACTGAAAAAATGCCCGCGGTGGCCATTTTCCGGTGTTCTAAGCAACGCTGAGACCCGCCGCGGGACCACGGACAGGTAAGTTTAAAATAATATGGGTGCAGGATGTGCGGTGCGGGGCCCCCCTGGACCACACTGCACCCATTATAGATATGCCACTGTCTGAACTCTTAGCTATTCATGGCTAGAGTGCAGGAAACCTTTTGGGTCCTATCATTCTCCAGGGAAGTGCTGTAAGTACAGTATGTACTTACAGTGTTTCTGTGTCCATTTGGTATCGTGTTTTCCATATTTTTACTTTAAGAAAACCTTGGATCCTTGGCGAAAGGGACCGACCTTGATCCACTATACACATGACTCTTAGATCTGGGGTACACAGAATTACAGAAACTCTGCACTTACCATAATAAATAATTTAGTTCACATTTTGATCAAAACTTGCAGCTGCCATCTAGGAGCCCCAACTTTCTGCAAGTCCTCCTCTATCACTCAGAATTACAGTGTAAACATGGCAATTGCTATCACATTAGAATGAAACTGAGAAATGCCTCCTGGTTTTAAGCTCACCTGCACACAGGCTTTTAAAGGTAAGATATTCACCAAGCAAATCAGCCACTACACACCTAGGAAAGCACCTGGCACAAGTTGGTTTAAATTAACTAACACTGGGGTTCATGAGAAGATGTGATCACAAAAAGATTCATAAAAAATATATATATTTAAATAAACAAAAGGCATTGATGTACTGCTCTCCACTCCTAGATCTTGGATGATTGTGGTATGTGACCACATTGCTTAAATAATATCTACACCCCCCATTTCCCCTGCAAATCCTGCATTTGCCCCTAGCTAGAATCTCATATGAGAAACACAGGTGTCATACATATGGATGTTTTCTATTTGAAATCCACTCTATAAAGAGAAAGCACATTATTTTTGGGGTGGGGGATCCCAAGTGGAAAAGGTAGACTGACTGGTAGATCGTTAGACTACTCACAATGGGACATTTCACAGGTCCAAATATGGGATTTTCATTCCTTTCCATCCTATTTTTTTGTCAAATGGCAAATAAGATGTATGCATAACATCTCCATATACATAACATACAAGCGAGTATGGTATAAATGAGTCATGTCCTGATAAAATCTACATACTATGTTTTATAATAAGAGTCTCTTTTAAAGTTATATGTATGTCTATTTTTATTGTACTGCGCATCAACAATTTCAAACAAGGGCAGGTTAAAGCAAGCACGTACATGGTGAGAGCAGTAAGGGCATATTCACATAATTGGACACAGCTGCAGCCACAGATACAATGTTTTCTGAATGGCTGGTGCAAGGATACATGATGCCAGCAGCATTATTTAGCCACATCTGATTGGCTGTTTGCATATTGTCATGTCCAGCTGATAGTATGATATAGCTCCAAATGGATTGAGTACTAAGTTGTGGCTGCATATTCACATTACTCGGAATAGTGATGGAAAGAAAAGTCCCAAATGATTTTTAAAAGGGAAAACAATAGTGTATTTACGTAATTACACTTAATATTAAAAATGTGACTTTCCCTTTTATACTGAATATAAATATTCAAGACACTATACCCAAATGTGACACTTCATTACATTATTACATTGTGTACAAATAGGGTAACGCTACTTTAGCATTTACTACTAACACTGTCAATTCAAATGTCAACGCTATTGCAGGGTGTAAGTAAGTATACACACCAGTTGTATACATGACGCACCTCTGGCGCAAATGCTCCTGTTTTTGGCTGGACGCATCTTGGGATGCGTCTTGACTTAGCACACCCATTTAAGTACGCTATTTTTCCCACAATATTTCTTCAATTGAATGGACTAAAGACACCATATAGACACCCCTGCTGTACAGTAAGAGATGTCAGAATATTATGACATATTATATAAAACAGCACATGCAACTTTTCTCTTTAAAAACATGTTCTTAAGTGAAAATACAAAAGTCTAATGAAATAGCTCACACTGTACATATTGTTGATTTCTACATCGTTATAGGCGATATTAATAGAAATCTCTCTTCACAGCAGCTATAACAAAGTAATCACCCATTAAACATTTTACATTCACTGCTAGCTTCTACTCCTCAGAAGGGAACTTGGCTTTCCCAAAGCATGTAATTAATGTACACAGCAGCACATGCAGTAATTGTTCACACAACGTACATCTACAGCTGGCATTGGTGAGATTAAGACATTTTGCCAGTTTTGGATTCTGTGTAAGAGGGCAAGCTGCTGCCAAGCAAGAAACAAGATGATTGAGAAATCTCCAGTGGATGGTTGACAGAATACAGGAATGACAATAGGAGTTTATGAAACAGATAAGAGTTTAGTTTCAATCTCAGATGTTATATGAATCTATTTAATTATGCGTCATACATGGAAAAAAAAATGTGAATCGTTTCCAGGTGACACAGAGGGAGGTTTACATTATATTAGGCTTACCCTTTAAAAAAAAAAAAAAAAACACATGAAGAACTAGGGGTGGAACCAATAGACGTCTCCACCTCTTGTTCAACTTGTCACCTGCACATCTTGCAGATATTATATAAGCTGCCAATCAACTTGCAAACTTTAGACTGCTGTAAGGATCTACCAAATTGTATTTTGTTCCCAACTGCACAATGAGGAGAGAACTGTGTTCATGGGCCTTCTACAGGGCTGTATTTGCCGAATTCCTGGCTACTCTGATCTTTGTCTTCTGTGGACTGGGTTCTGCTCTACGGTGGCCGGCAGCTCTCCCAACAGTGCTTCAGATCGCATTGGCCTTTGGCTTGGTGATAGCTACTCTTGTCCAGACAGTGGGTCCCATTAGTGGAGCGCACATCAACCCTGCCGTCACATTTGCCTTCCTTGTTGGATCTCACATTTCCATATGGAGAGCTGCTTTCTACATCATTGCCCAGATTTTAGGAGGCTTGGCTGGTGCTGGAATACTCTTTGGTGTGGTTCCACCAAATATCCGAGGAAACCTTGCTATCAACGCTGTAAGTATGTCACACTTTAGATGGGACAAATATGTCCTACAGTGCCAGGTATAAAGTATAATTTGTTGATTTTAAATGAGTGACAAGCTATTTAGTCCTGTATGTAAATATGTTTAATCATACACAAAGGAAGAAGGAAAGAGTCATTCATGATAAATTATAAGCAAAGCCTAGAAAACAGTATGCATAATTCATAAACATATACGTACACATTCCCTTATCCTGACAGATGGGACATTTTGTATACAGCTGTAGAGTACAGACTATTATTCATTGTTACCTGCCATTTTCGGCTTCAATAGGCTCTCTATGAGGTTTCTTAATAGTTGGCAGAGAAAAATACTATAATAGAAACACTCTGTGGGGCAGATGTACTAAGCCTTGCAGAGGGGCAAAGTTTAGAGAGATAAAGTCCCAACCAATCAGTTTCCAACTGTCATTTTACAGGCTGTGTTTGAAAAATGACAGTTAGGAGTTGTTTGGTGAGTACTTTATCTCTCTCCAAGGTTTGATACATCTCCTTCACAATGTTTTTCAAATAGAATGACCTATAGTATATAGAGGTTTCGCTGATAAATTATTATTTATTTGTAAGCAATAGAAAATAATAATCTTATGAGCTTCCCTAGTTTGGTTATATTACTAAATGTTCCCAGGAATTTTATGTTGTTTTTGTTTCTTAATATTATTTGCTCAGCTTTTATAGAGAACATCTCATTTCTGGTGGCTTGTCCATTTAAAACAATTTAAAGGTTTGAGATGTGACTCACAAATTTTGTTTTTTATTTAATGATAAGAAAATAATCATTCCTTTTTCATTCAATTAAAAATTAGATAAAACATATCAATAGATTAACATAATACTAAGTATAAATGTTTTCTTTATGACACTTATTACTGTATGTAGTGTGGATCAAATGCAATTATGTAATGCGACTAGATGGCAGTAGCCAGACATAAATAATAATAATAGTATCAGTGGAAGAAATCAAGATGCACTCAGCCAATCAGAATCTTCATCATCATCATCATCATTATGTGTTCTACACCAGAGGTCAATACTCGTATACACATCCTGACAGGTGCATATGCGTCTTTGTTGTTCCCTGCATGAGACACATTTGCTTGTACATGCCTTTACTTTGTGTGGCCAATGCTCGCAGGCCCCTCTCTCTACCATTCTTCTTCTCTAAGGGTAAGGAGTCAAAAGCACAAACTGAGATCTATCGTCTATAGCTGATATCTATCTATCTATCTATCTATCAATCAAACACTATTTGCCATCCCCTGATTTTACACTTTTATTAACTTTAGAGTTTTTGATCCTTATATGCTCATTATTCTCCTTTTCCCACATTTTAGAGCACTCCATTTAGTACTGTGTAATAGGTTTTATTTATTTATTTATTGTAGTGATTTACTTGTGTTACATTCCAAATTACCGTACATACCGTCTACAGGTCTGTATTGGTTTGCCCAGATTAGTATACGATGCATACTGCTTTGTGTAAGTTTATAAGTTTGTCCTTATTCATTTGTTTGTGGTGTTTTTAGATTGCTTGCTCTTTTTAAATACTGCATTTATGTTCTATGTTTCATAATTCAAGTTAAAACGACAACTTGTATAAAAGTATCTGAGCACTTCAGGGCACACTGCACGTATTAAAGCTGATCTTAAAATTAAGGTTGTAGTCGTTAGGTCGACATTCTTATTGTCGACAACAAAGTCAACAGTTAAGATGTTGACATTATCAGAATGTTGACATGTTAAATGTTGATATTACCAGAATGACCATAGGGTTGGACTGTGGATGTGAGGGTTAGGGTTAGGCACTGGGGGGTGGGCAGTTAAGGTTAGTCATTAGAGGGTCAGAGTTAAGGGTATGGACTAGCGTTAGGGCTTACCTGAACGCTGGAGGATCGGAGGTCTGACCCAGAAGTGACAGTCACACAGGGCCGTAACTAGAGGTGTGAACCTGTGCCATCACTCAGAGCGCAGGTCCCTGGGGTGGGCACTGTCGCTGCCCCACGGCACCTGCATGTGGCTTGCAGGGTGTCTGGAACAGCACTCTGCAGCTAATAGCGAATAGCCAATAGCATTACTGGAGCATCCTTATCACGCTCCGAGCAGTGCCCTACTCCCCCCCCCCCCCCCCAGATGTGACACCATGACATCACAGGTTTAGGAGGCAGGGCTGGCACAGGGCACACTGCCGCCTTTTTATGACTCTGTGGTCACATGGCCACCAGGACCCTGAAGCCGCACTGGAGCCTCTGCAGCCATCAGGCGCAGGTGATTTAATGTGCCACAAAGGACTAAAATGTCAACATTCTAACAGGTCGACATTTTATTATGATGAATATCGCCATGGTCAAGGTTGATATTATGACCATGTTGACATGTTGAATTCAACATTATTATTGTTGACATATAGTGCCAACATTAATTGTATTAATGGAAATATCTTCTCATCAGCTATTACAAATATTTTATGTTTACTGACAGCTCCTATTGTTTCAAGGGAATATTGTCTTTTGTCTGTGTAATTAAAGTACACAGCAGCATGTACAGCTGGCAATACATTTTAACAGTTTTAGAGTAAGTGTAAGAGAACAATCATACTGATAAAAGGACTGTCAAAATATGACCAATAATCTAATCATGATGATATATAGTTTCTATAAAGTGATGATATAATAATTTCTAGATAGTGATAATGTAATAATATAAAGCAAAAAGGGTTACAACTACATTCAGGGCTGCCGACTTGGGGGGAGGGTCGGTAAAGGAGTGCAGGGGAGGTGTAATATCCCCCATGCACGCGATGCTATGACCACACCCCCTCCACCCACCCCGGTGCAAAGTGTGCTCTATAGGTTAGTACTGAATGAGAAAGTGTAGCTGCATCATCTCATATGACCACACCCCAAAGCACCTAGACCTCCAGGAGGGATCCTGTCAGATGGTCAACAGTAACCACATTAACACCACAATGTTGACATTAGAATGTCGACATGGGTTAACATGTCAACAAACACGGGCAACATCCCCAAAATGTCGACATATTCACAATGTTAACATATTGTCATTCTCAGAGTGCTGATGGTTAGGGTCAGGCGCTGCAGGGAGGGTCAGGATTAGGCTGTGATGGGAGGTTAGGGTTAGGCTGCAGGGGGGGAGAATGGAGGTTAGGCACTAGAGAGAGGTTTAGGGATTAGGGTGGGTATACTTACCGGAAGACCGGCGCATCAGATCACTTCGGACATGACGGTCACATGGCTGCTGGGACCCAGAAGACGACGCTGGAGGCGCTACTGCTGCTACCAGTTATGTGATGCTACATGTTGTCATATTGACCATGTCAACATGATGCATTTCCACCAGATGCATGTCCACCTACTACACCCCTGCAGGAAATCTTGGCGACCCTGAATATATTCTAAAATGTGTGTAAGAGAACGTGCTGGAGATCCACACCTACCAGACAGGACATGGCACTATATAGCTGAGTCCCTGTCCTTCCTTCCGTATTCCCTACTCTGCTATTCTGAGTATGTGAGAGGGCCTGAGCGTGAAGCTCTTTTATAGCAATAAATGAGGGGGGCGGTGTGCGCTTCAAAATTGTGGTGTGGTGGTGGGGTTAGGGTGGGGGGACTGGGAGGGAAGTGGGATGAGGAAATGGTAGGTGCAGCAGCGTGAAAACAGGAGTACCTGTGCCTGTTGTATCAAACGGAGGAATATGTGGTACATGTGCACTCCTAAGGGTGTGTGTGTGGGAGAAAGGGAAGGTGAAAAAAGGGGGGGAGGGGAAAAAAAGGGGGGGGGTTATGGGATAGGAAGGGAGTGGAAATGTGCAGCTGTAGGGGAAATGGAAGTGTGGATATGTGGCTGTTGTATAGATGTTTGTGGGTGTACGTCGGTGAATACAAATGAGGCAGACAATAAGTGTAGAATCCAACCTTTTATTGGGTAAGGCACAATGCTTACCTAGGTAGTTCCGTTATATGGTGTGGGGATTAGCAGATAAGTATTGTGATCCTCGGTTGGGGAGTGGGTGTCCCCTTTCAGGGGGCTCTTTTCCGTGCGGTCCTTACTCCTGCACGTTCCCCTGCTGGACCTTTGGTCTACAGTTTTACTGAACCGGGATGTGGGGTGTGAATAAAGTCCAATACTTAGTGCAGTAGCGGCGTCCCGCTCTGTCTCTGGGATCTTTGTACCTACCGGTAGGTGTGGATTGTCCTGTGGTTCTTTGCAGCTTTGGCTGTGATCCCAGGTGTTAGCCGGATGTTACGTGCGCGAGCCTTCTAGAGTCAATAAGCCCCATGATAAATTGTGACACTACTGGGGCTATTAGTGTCACAGTTATATACTGGAAGTACTGCATATGTTAATGAGACACCAGCTGGTCTCAGCTACAAGTCCCAGCAAGCCCTGGCAGCAATTATCTGTGCATGCTGGTGCTTCTGGAACAAAAATGGCTGCTAGCGATCACAGGGTTAATATAATTTACATCCCAAAACCACAATTTCACCACTTTATTTAACTCCAAAATATTTTGTCCTGAAACAGCAGGTTTTATTTTTTAAACACTAGACGGATGCAAATTCTCATTAATGAGCCCTGTCTCTAAATGATTGAAATTGATGGGGAGGGTAAATAGTTGCTCTACCAATTACAAGGGACTAGCAAGGGAAATGTCTGATTAGCTGAGCTGCAAAGGTTCATCCAACTCCATTAACTTCTAATTAATTAAGCCACAAGGCCCACATCAGGCACAGTTGTGTATACCTTATATGTGTTTTTTTTCTTTTACTTTATAGAGCTGTCCCTAAAAGCTCAATGTTCATGTTCTCACAATATAACCTAGTCTAAATATGAGGAATCTGTAGCTTGGTGGGCTCACTTCATGATGTCACACAATAGGGGCCTGGGAGCAGGAGGAAGCTGGGCATCAGACCTAAGTCCTAAGAATGTTCCCGGTGGCTCTCCAAGCTGCAGCTTGCCCTGTCAGGAACCCCACAAGCTGAATACAGGTGTGACCAATGCAGTGATGCTGCTGCCACCACCTTGGTCTAGTGCCCAGGGTAGTGGCATTGGTCAAACATTCCCAGTTATGGCCATGTGGGTGCTGTACTTATGTGTGTATGTCCTTGCTATACTTACACATGTACTCCCATCGCACCAATTCAGACATGACGGGCAATGAGCCATACGTCACAGGTAACTCTAAATAGAGCCAAATCGTTCACACTTTTTCTTGTGCCACAAATGGAGGCACCCAAATCAGGCTCAGTGTTAATGTTTTTAAACCCAGGAGTCCAGAACAGCGCTCCAGACCGTTACTTAGAAACAACGCAATATACAACATAATGTCTAACAGCAGATTTGACATCTTTCCCTGCTGAGCTCTTTGGGAAAACAAGACATCTACATTTCTAAAGAACTGTGCTAATTTCTAGTTATTTGCTATTATTTTCAGTGTTTTATCGAGAAAAACAAATTTTGATTGGAAGGGAAGAAAATCAGCTTGTTAACAATATAAACATTAGATGTAACAAGGTCACTGTGGGTGAGAAAAAGCAAAGTGGATCAGGTTACATGAAGCAATGCTATCGGGATGTCCTGCCAATACTGACAGCCAGGGTTACATTTTATTCTCCTAACAAAACCTTGTTCGCTTTTAATTTGCAGTTTTTAATGGATACCACCGTAACCGGATAAACAATTGAATGCTGTAATTTCTTTGTTTAACTATACCCCTAAATAATGGGAGAGAAAAAACCAATGCATTCACCATGTTATTTTAGAAAGTTCAATACTTTTGCTTTTATGCATAAAATTAACTTCCATATGTTATAAAGACAAAGATAATGAGGCTGTACCATATTTGCCGACATTTAATGATAACATAATTGTAGCCCCAGTCCCCTGCTATAAAAAACCATGTTTGGCGGCAGTATAATGTGTGTGGGGGGGGAGGCATGATGACGTGATTTAATGTGAAACGCCTCATAACACCCCAGATCTCCCACTTTCCTCAGGAAGACGGCTGTATGCATGATACTGGCATACTCACTCATGGGTCAGGAAAAGCCCCCCGAAATTCAGGAATCTCTCGGATATTCCATTCTAGTGTTATGGGGACAGCTGGCTATGTTGATTTGCTGCTATGATTTGGAAAATACTGGTACTACTTGGCTTAAGGCAGAGGCCCCCAAACTCCACCATTACAGTCTAGGTTTTAAGGATATCCATGCTTGAGCACAGGTGATTTAATTAGTACCTAAGTAGATTTGATTTAACCACCTGGGCTCAAGATTGGATATCCTTAAAAACCTGGACGGACTGTAAACGCAGAGTTCGGAAATCTCTGGCTTAAGCGAAAACATTGTATGTTATTTCCCTAGATACACTAAACATTTATTCTTTTTACAGCTCAGTAACAACACAACTGCAGGACTGGGTTTCGTTGTGGAGATGATTCTTACCTTCCAACTGGTTATGTGCATCTTTGCGTCCACTGACAGTCGCCGAGCTGATAATGTAGGGTCCCCAGCTATATCCATTGGACTTTCTGTCACATTGGGCCATCTCATAGGGGTAAGTACAAAATGTATTATTTTTCTTGCACAATAATATCAACATTTATCTTCCAGATTATATTATGCTCCTTTATAGTAGAAAGGGAATTATGCTTATCTAAATCCCAATGGAAATTCAGCTACATTCCGGTATAGCATGTAACCAGTGGTATTGCAATAGGATAATAGGTTACCAGCTTATCTTTGACTCAAATTACACATATTAAAGCCTAGTAGACTAATATAAAGAGGGAGGGAGAGAGGGAGAGCGAGAGCAAGAGAGAGAGAGAGAGAGAGAGAGAGAGAGTGATTCTGTGTAGGGTCTGTTATAGAACCCCTGAACCTACAGTAAGTAGAGTGTAAGGTGTGAATTACTTTGTATGTGCGAACAACTTTGTTAGTCCCACCTACAATTTGACCTTAAGTGATCAGGGCAGGAATCTCCTGATATTTTTTGTTCAACATGAAATTCTCTTTTTTGGCCAAAAATACTCAATTTTTCCTTTTGTTCTGTGCAGTCTTCTCCCTTATCACATCAGAACATTATAGAATGTAAAATCTGTATAGTACATTGCGACAAATTGAAGATTGTAATGCCGCATGTCTTTACCTCTGTGAAATGGCCCATTCCTGTGCTATATTTAATTTGTGCAACATTCTGCAGGAATTAGCTAATTTCAATAATAATAATCATTTTATTTATATATTGCTTTACTCTAAAAGGAATAAAGGCACTTACAGAAATCATGAACGTACTATAATACAGAGATTTAGATCTGCAGGAAACCAATGAACATAATATAGGTTTGATGCAGCCATTTTGGATAATAAATTAAAAGGTTTATTTATCCTACCCATCAGGGGCATCGGAACAATTTTATGTTGGGGGGCATTAAATCGTTCCGGCGCCACCCCCCTTACTCTTTCCTCCCCTCCCCTCTCTTCCCCTTCCCTCCCATCCATCTTACCTAAGCGGCGGCCGCAGACTGTCAGGGGCTGTGCTAGGATGCACAGCCGCGGCACCGCATGGAGGAGGAAGTGTAATGTCCGGTGTTTTAACTTAAAGACTGCGCATTACACCTTCTCCTCCATGCGGTGCAGGAACTGTGCACCCTATTGCTATAAAGCTGCAGAGCCCTGACAGTCCGGCCTGGAAGAGATAACACATACAGTAATGGGGGAGCTGTAAGATACTAAAGTGAAATGCAGGATCCTTGCAAAATTATAAAATCCATGCATTGTTTATCCTTCCTACCAGGTCCGGCTTTTGGGGTGTTCAACCAGTGCGGTCGAACAGGGGCGCCACCCCATAGAGGGAGCACCCCTCCCAACATCCCGATTTCAGCGGGAGAGCACTGTCATGCTGTTCCACCCGTGGAACGAAGTGTCCCACGGGTGGTCAGGTCGGGAGATTGAGAACCCGCAACTCCGCAACTGTGCCAGACCCCGGAGTAGCTGAATGGATGCTGCGCGCATGCGCGTGCCATCCATTCAGTGCCGGGAGAATTTACTAATCATCGGGTTCTAAGCCCCGGTGGTTTGGTGGCAGTTTGATGGCGGTTTCTAAATGACAGCCTTGTTCTATCCTATTCTAAAATTTGTTTTGACGGCAGATTTGCAGTGGTTTTGGCCTTAGTAAATCTGCGGATAGCAAAACCGCCGCCAAACCGCCACCAAACCACTGGGGTTTAGAACCTGCCGCTTAGTAAATTTTGCCCTTAAACTATAAAAAAAAGTATAAACTAATATTTTTATAAGTAACAAGTGACTATTTTTTGTGTTACCTATGTAAATGCATGCTGAGTACATTCTCTGTATTATAGTTATGTAACATTAACATTATTTTAAAAATGTTTTAGATATACTTCACTGGTTGCTCCATGAATCCGGCTAGGTCTTTTTCTCCGGCTGTTATAGTGAAAAACTTTCGAAATCAGTGGGTAAGCACAAGTTCATGATATACATTAAAAGTTGTTTCATTTTCATCTTTATATGTACTTTACTGTAGGAGAATACTATAATAAAAAGTTTTAAAATGTATCTTTTATAACGATTCCAGTTTACAGCATAAAACAGCTATTATCTGTGTCTACTAGATTGACTTTTTCTGCAAAGTCGTTCTTCAGTCTACACTGTAGAATGAAGAGCCCATATGTGATGGCACAGTACTACTATTGCATTTAGGTGCAACATCTCCACAAAACACAGCAGTCAATCAGCAATTAGCTTTCTATCGGTCATCTGCAAGTCAGACAATGAATGCAAATGTGTGACTAGTTGCTGAATGCAAACGTTAGCAGCTATGCTTACTTGCCGTGACTGTGAAGGCTGAAGGCAGCTGTAAAGGAGGGAAGGGGGTTGGCTAATAATATTGTGCCTAGGAACGGCCTGATCCCTAAATTCTGCTCTGGGCCCCAAGTGTGGAGGTTGCCAAGGGAGTGGGATACCAGTTTATGGGTAACTGTGACCGCCCCCTTGCGCCCACTTCCTTCAGAGATAATAGTAAATCATTTATGGGGAGGTGTCGTTTGATGGTCCTGGGGTGGGGGCTGAGGGGATCGGATGATTTGCCTCTGAGCATTGTGACAGACCTTTCGCCACTGAAAAGTTCCCGTAATCACCATAAATAAAATTGATAAATAATTTGCCATTGTCTCTAATCTATAAAAAATATGTTTACTTTGTTGCAAGTATGATCAAAGCTTTTCCCATTAATATGAATAGGCATTGCATTTTCAATGGGCACATAAATCGATATCTATGAATTGCCCATAGTAATACATAGGAAGAGTTGGGCAATCACAGGTAATGGTTGCATGCTTGTTGCTTGTGATTAACTAAACAAGTTTTGAACTTAACCCATTTGAAAACATTGTCATTAGTGGCAAAGCAGAGTGATACTTGCTGGCGTGCATAGTTCCCAATGGCCCATGTGTAATACTTGCTGGTTCTTCTAGTACCACAAGATCCTTAACATATAGCAGTGTTTTTTTTAATTGTACAAGAGTATTTATTTAGTTACAGCGCATTTCATCATTCATTCAATAATGCACTTCTACAGACCTCCTGCACACAGGGGATTGAATTGTCAGCTGTAATGTATGATAAATCTTACTCATCAATCTTTGGTGCCTGAAGCCAGGGAGACTGATTTTGGAGATTTTAATAGCAATTTTTACAAACTAATTTGCTAGATATATCTCTCTTCTATACTTCACAATGCAAAAAGTGGATATTTACACCTTAACTTGATTGGGTGAAATATATTACGAGTTTAAATTGCTAAAAATGTGTTCATCAAAATCGCCTAATGATAGATGCTTCCCATTGTGTTGCCTATAGTCCAGAGAGTCTAGGGTAGGCCACTTAATTCAGTAGAGCAAGAAATACCTTCCTATGACAGCTATAGGGAGGATACAGCGTGAGAATGTACAGATCAAAGCAAGAGAAAACTTTTGTTTGATATTTTATTTCTGCAACATTATTTAAAAATAAAAAACCCAAAACATTTCCTTTCATGATACTGTCCTTTTAAATGACATATCCATTGGGGCTGATGCACTGTTTGCGCTGTGCCTTTGGAGTGGCATTGTCGCTGCCTAGTGGCAACTGTATTTGGCATGCATGGTGCCTGGAACAGCACCCTGCAGCCTAGAAAGTTGCCACTTGGAGTGTCCTTTGGATGCTCCGGGTGAGCAGCGTCTAACTAGTGCCAGCAGCAAACTGTCAAAAAGCCCCCTGAGTGTCCATAGGATGCTGTGGGTGGTCAGATACTCACCTAGTAGCAAACTCTCGACTTCCCCCTGGTTGTATTACAGCCCTGCTATGGCCCTGATGAGTTCCACATGCAATTTGGCTGCACCAACCCATATGACCGATGAGACAGAACTGGAGTAGGAAGGTTTTCATGCAAATGTGGACCATGTAGACCTGCATGTAAGGATAGATACACCTGTTAGAATACATATGTGTTCCACCTAGTACAATGCAGGTGCAAGTGCCTACTGATGAAGATGACTAGCAGAAAACCAGGCGCACACAGTGGAAACCGCATCTCCAGATATGCACAGATTCGCATCTGTGTGAAAATCGCAATTCTTCCATGCATGTTTCATTTCAGTAATGTCTGCCCAGCTTACGTCCAACTCTGCATTAGCCCCAATATGTAACATCCTAATGGTCACATCCTAATGGAACTCTAACGCTATATATTTACTAATCTTCTATTTGTCTAGTGTAAATATTAAAAGATGACTGTATAAAATATTCTTGTCAACACTTTCCATAGAATCCACACGTTGGTAAGGTTGATTGCTCATTATTCCATAGAGCTATCAGCATTTGCACATAGCCTGCACAGAGCTGATGTAAGGCTATGTCAGGTGTATACAGTCCCCTACGGTAAACACAATTAAGCAATGACACATTCAACTTTTTTCCCCCAAATACCCTTTTTAATTTGTATATGGTATAAGAAGCAGAATTGTGAATGGACCAATATCAGTGTCTAATTTGTTAGTGACTCTTTCAAGTAACATTTATATTATTTGTATATTTTTTAGGTCTTCTGGGTTGGACCGTTGGCTGGAGGTATTATAGCCTCCTTCATGTATAATTACGTGCTGAATCCATACACGAGAACGCCGTCAGAGAGGAGGGCCATTTTTCTCGGGACATATGAGCCTTCATCAGAGTGGAGTGAGGATCTTGAGCAGCACAAGAGACGCTCTTTGGACTGTCCTGACCGTGTAAATAAGTCATTCTCTATGTAACAAGAATGCTAGAACTTACGATAACATATGGACAATGTCTTAACATATCAAAGCAGGGTCCAATGTGTTAATTAAGTGTCTCTTGTCTTTTTGAGACACCCCACATGGACACTGAGAGGCGGTAAGCAGGTACAAAGGGTTGTCCTGGGGACTAGACTGCTGAGGAGGCACAATCATACAGTACCTCCGAGATGGTGTAATCATGTCACCTTCAGCAATTAAACAGGGCCTAATCCCGGGACTTGACTGATCTCCCTGGGCCCTGATAACCTATATTACTTCTATGTTGTTATGAGAGAACATAGCACAGACCATGCTACAGTAGCTATACATACTGCTAAGAATTATTACTGAAAAAGATATTAATAAACATCTTGACTAAGGAGTCTTCAAACCCACATATAAGATTTTATCATATGAAATAATGTATGTTTTAATTTAAACCAATAGTTGTGTAATAGTATATTATGAGCTACATGTTGCTGAGTTTTGGCATTGAGAGACTCTGGTATATAAGAAGGTTTAAAGTCTATTTGAAATACCGCACAGAGTGGACCTTTTTATTGTTATTATTCAGTGTACAGTGGATTTTAAACATGTATAAATGCATGTACTGTGCAGTGGTCTCATTTCTATTTCCCTAATATTTACATTATGTTATTTTAATGTATCGTATACATTTGCACTGTTTTAACTGCATTTATGTGGATTGTGAGAATTTACAATATATTATATTAAACTTTTTATTGTTTCCACATATTTTGTGCACTTTTTAATGTTGAGTACTTTATATTTAATCTTCAATATTGTCAAATACAAATAAAATAGCACTCTAGACAAGGGTATTTCTATCAGTTTGTCACTTTCTAAAGCTGCCCCCACACAGTGATTCCAGCAGCCAAATAGATTGAATGGGCCACAAATCACTGTGTTTAATGATAAAAAAAAAAAATCACAGCACCTCCCAATCTACATCTGATTGAGATCTATAAGATTGTAATCAGGACTAGGGCAAAATTCTGCTAGATACACACATTTTTGCAGGGAGGGATACGAGCTGATAATTGTTCTAAAATGTAGTAGATCTCACAGTCTGTGGGTGGTCATCACCTGACCGCAGTAGTTATGCCCCCTAGGACTCATGAACCGAGCCGGCTCAGACAAACATGACCGCACAGGTGTAGCTAAATTTTGCTCATAGTTCTGTTATTGTGGCTAGGGACGGGATGCATCAAGCAACGCATTTTGCATTCGATGCATTCCGCCAATTATCGCATGCATACTGTAGCTGCGTCTATAATGCCGTACACATGTAGATTTAAGCAAAGGACAGATCTCCCGATAAGGCTAGCCTTTGCGGTGTGGGGAATTCCGCGCGAACTGCGGTGTACCTAGGGAAGCCTCCGATAAGAGCCCATAGACTTCTATTAGACAACGCCAATTGCCTATTGGGTCGAAGCTCTATAAAGTTTAGTTTTCCGGAGCTTGGTGCATATGGGAAACACCGTCAAACCTGGGAAAACTGCATTTTTGGATGTATCCTGCACTAGATCTGTCCTTGTACTTACTGCTTAGTGGTAGCCTCTGCATAAAAACGTCTTACAGCTCATGGGGAGCGATGACCTAAAATATGATACATTTACAAATTTAAATTAAATATGCAGACATTAAATAGTACTTATTTTTTGGTAGGGAACACTAGCGTCTCCCCTCATTTTCTCATAGTGATGCAATTCTCTTGACTAAAACATTAAACATAACAAGTTATAATATTTGTGAGGTTTTTCTCATATAAACCTGAGAGCAAGTATGTATTCCTTCCATCATAGAACACAAATGAGTGAAGTAACAAACCAGAATAAAGCCTATATTCTAAATACAAACAGACAGAATCAATTAATGGTGGAGGCGATCTATAAACTAAGTGCATGAACAATTGGTATAATTGAGATCCAGATCTTACAGTGGCATTCTTCCCATATATGAGAGATGGTGCTTCTGCAGCTTGGTTGATTTATACTGCAGCTACAGTAACTAGATGTTGTGGCAATTTTGGGGAGATGTGTCAGACCTACTAAAGAGGTTTGATACATCTCCCCCATAGTTCTACAACAATTTACTAAACATTGGTTGCTTTCTGCTATTGCTGTAGTATATTAATCTTGTGAGCTGGAAGTTGCTATGAAATACAGATGGCCTTATTAAATAATATAATATAAATAAACAATAAATAATAATATAATATTAATAGTATTTTATAGCAACTATTTAATAAACATCCACAGACCAGGTGTTCCAATGCCCTTATCAACCAATCAGATTTTAGTTCTCACTTTTTTATTTTTCGTTTGGTTACAGGATATTCATGAAAGTTGCAATACAGTATATAAGCCCAAATGTAGGTGACTGTTTTTAGTGCAAATCCGCTGTAAAGTGAATTATGAATTGTTTTCTTTTCCTTTTATGATTCAAATATTTGAATTAAAGGGTTTTCACTTAATAAGTCAGATATTTGGGTACTATTTTATTTTTCCTCTTCACTTTTGTGATGCTCTATGTCATTAAATGACATGATAATAAATAGTTGGGTGGATCAATAAAAGAGGTGATGGCACCAGGTAATGCATACTTTGGAAATACATACAGTAGAATGTTTTTTATCGTTTGTAAAGCAGTTTTTATTATTAGTGCATTTCTACAAATGTTATTGTATTTTAGTGATTAAGTAGTGTAAATAATATATTTATCTATTATTTGGTATGTATATTTCAGAATGATCTTCAGCTTTCATGACTTAACGATTCTTGAAAAGTGATCTGTGTAGGGCAGCGTAATGTTATCCACCCTAATACCAGACATCACAAACCATAAATGGACATCTGAAAATCTGGAAACTAGCTCCTGACCTTTGATTCACTCAAACACCGGTGTCCTAATGAGACAAGCTAGCCAACTGGAAAATACATCGCTGTACAGGACGTCCACTTTCAGCAATGCCTATCGCATCCTGTAGTTTGTAAGCCCTTCTCAATACTACCTTGACTGCTTTGTTTATAGTTTTATAACAATCTTACTTATGTTTATGCCTTGCTATCCGGGCTGCCGGAAACTTACGGAACTTTAAAATAAAATACAAAACCGTGAATTATTCAACGATATAATATATCGGAATTTTGGCCAGCCTCCACACCATCAGACAAGCTCTCAAGACTCACTACATCATGCAAGCCTATCAGTCATCAAAACTCTCCACTCAACACCTCTGACCACCCACCTACCTCTCTTCCAGCTCACCTTCCTGGTTACACCCTTCCTCATAGACTGGGAGCTCTCTTGGGCAGGGCCCTCTTCTTTTCCTCTCAGCACTATCCCTTCCCTCTTACTCTCCTCCTAGCACTACCTCCCTCATAGAGTAGGAGCACTCATGGGCAGGGGCCTCTTCCTCTCTTCTTAGCACTATCCCTTCCCTCATACTCTCCTCCTAGCACTACCTCCCTCATAGAGTAGAAACACTCATGGGCAGGGCCCTCTTCCTCTCCTCTTAGCGCTATCCCTTCCCTCATACTCTCCTTCTAGCACTACCTCCCTCATAGACTAGAAGCCCTCCTGGGCAGGGCCCTCTTTCTCTCCTCTTACACTCCTCCTAGCACTACCTCCCTCATAGAGTAGAAGCACTCATGGGCAGGGCCCTCTTCCTCTCCTCTTAGCACTATCCCTTCCCTCTTACTCTCCTCCTAGCACTACCTTCCTCATAGACTAGAAGCCCTCCTGGGCAGGGCCCTCTTCCTCTCCTCTTAGCACTATCCCTTCCCTCTTACTCTCCTCCTAGCACTACCTCCCTCATAGACTAGAAGCCCTCCTGGGCAGGGCCCTCTTCCTCTCCTCTTAGCACTATCCCTTCCCTCTTACTCTCCTCCTAGCATTTCCTCCCTCATAGACTAGAAGCCCTCCTGAGCAGGGCCCTCTTCCTCTCCTCTTAGCACTATCCCTTCCCTCTTACTCTGCTCCTAGCACTACCTTACTCATAGACCAGAAGCCCTCCTGGGCAGGGCCCTCTTCCTCTCCTCTTAGCACTATCCCTTCCGTCTTACTCTCCTCCTAGCACTACCTCCCTCATAGACTAGAAGCCCTCATGGGCAGGGCCCTCTTCCCTCTTACTCTCCTTCTAGCACTATCCCTGTCACTGCTATGCATTTGTTCCCATCTCCACTTTCCCAGTGACTCCGACCATGTTTGTCCCTACACTTTTGGGTACAAGCTCATTGAGATGGGGGTAAGAAGCAAACCTTCAAAACAGATAAAGTGGAGAGGTTGTTTGAAGCAACCAAACTTCTCCTACCTGTCATTTTATAGACTGTGTTAAATTACAGTTAGAAGCTGATTGGTTCCTATATGCAACTTCTCCACTCTACTGGCTCCATATTCCCCCATTATTGTTTGCTTTTACAAGCCTTAATGAGTTTCGCTCTCCTACCTTCTTCTCCCCTTACGCCTCTCCTCTCTCTGGTTTTTATTGTGTTTTTGATTATTCAGAGTTTTTCTGCAATATATATGTAATTTATGTAATTTTGTTATCACTGCATGGCATTGCGGACATCTTATGGTGCCCTATAAATAAAAGATAATGATAATAGCATACACATACAATTGTATTTGAAAGATTAAATAATTAGATATGCATTTCTAATGTTATTACACATACTGTAACCACCATGGTATAAATATAAATTTGCAAATTAAAATGGGTGGATGAAACAGTGAAATTCTACCTACAGAGCTGTAATCAAGAAAATAATTATGTGTTGTAAAATTCACACCCTGTTATATTATATATACAGTATATATATATTATTATAGATAATGAATGCACACGTAGAGAACACATAGTTTTTCGATGCCACAGCTAATTTTATTGACAATGTCAAATTAGAGACAGTGTTGTTCTGGCATGTGGTATTACAGTAGAACACAATGTGAGGGATGTCGAAATGAATTCCTAGCCCTAAAATTTTCAGGAGGATGTGCCAAAATACCAAGAACCATTCATGTTATACTAGGTGGCATAGTAACTTCAGCATTGTTTGTGCTTATTTCTTCTATAACAATGTAGAGGAGTAATACTGTAGCGCCAGCATACAGCTGAACTGGAGGCACTGAATGAAAACTGTCTAAAGGTACAGAATATACTGTACAGTGCTACAAAATGAGAACTTGAAGCAATATGTTTATGTTTGTAAGAATTGACAGCCAGGGCCACCAAGAGATCGATTGGGACCTGGTGCTGGAGTGGGCGTAGACAAGCGCAGGGGCATGACTATGTGTCATTAAAGGCCCTCTGCAGAAACTGTGCGCAGTGGGAAGCATATCAACACCATCTTGGGTAGTGGTTCCACTTCCCTGGTAGGCTCTGGCCCCCATTCTCATTCAGCACACCTACTGGCAGTGATACAGTACATTTATACACAACACAGTGTTTTAACTATTTGCAAATGCATACAACATCTGCTCTTTGGACAGTCCCATTAGATAATATTATTATTATCTTTAATTAATAATAATAGTAGTTTATATATAATCTAGATAGTTTAAAGGACAGCAATTCTATATTCCTAACAATGTTACGACATATTTTATAATTTAGAGGTGTAAATGGCCCAGATAAAAATGACATATTGTCTCATGTGGGATGAGGAAATATATTCTTTACTATACACACTAGATTCCACCATCGTTCTGGTTCAGATCACTTACTGATCCCCCAAAATAATAGGATAGAGTAATTGGGTTAACGGTAGACATAGTTGGATGAGTGTTGGATGACTCCCCCACAGCCTGTTCGTCATCAGATGACATGACTTGCTCATAACCTGTTCGTATGACGCTAAGTAAAGGGCTATCTGTACAGTTCTATGTGTGGTGCAACCCGCTAGCTCCTTACCAAGTAACTCTGTCCCTGATTCGTCCCGGGATCTTCCACTTGGTTAGAACATAGATATAGGCAACAATGTATAATAAAATGTCTTATTTATTCAAACAATTGCAGTCTAGTCAAACAAGAACTTCTACAATTAGCAATAAAATTTCAACAAGAACAAATACAATTTGTTATATGCATTTGAGTCAGAAAATTGCACCGGGATCCGTAAATTTAATTTTAACCGGAACTCTGGAACACCTCAGACCCACTGTTGAAAGCAAAGTTAAATGCAAGCATGTGCAAAGGAAAACATCAAAGAATACAGTGACTATAATGCAGAATTATAACCTAAGGCGATTTATGCACATCAGAAATAATATTTCAGCTCCCCTTTTGCATGCAAAAGATTGTCTAAAGAGAAGGGTTTGCAAACGTTGCCCGGGGTACTCGCTGTTATCACTGTTGTTAGTAGGCTAGCACTACAGTAAGTGAAGTTAAATCTGGTTCGGATTAAAGGAAGAGAAAAGGTAAGTTCCTCTTGTCCTAGTATTTCCCTTTTCCTTTATGGCTACAGCTGACAGTAGGTGATCTGACTGCAAGACAATGAGCTATGCAGTACTTTGCTAAAAGGTAAGGTCTGTTGCACTGTTATCCTTGCTATACTCTTCTTCTAGCTTGAATAGGCATCAATTCCACTATCTCAGCCTGGAAACGATGAGAGACACTGGTAACCTGTATGGAGGACTTAGCTGCGAACTAGCAGGGTCCTCGGCAGTTCTATCCACTTTTAATTGTTAACTCAGAGCTATTCTGTCCTCGAGCAAAGTATACTGCAGAAGAGCACTTTAGATATTAACTGCCTCTTTGAATGGGGTCAGGCATACAGTGAGTTATTGTCATGCATATACCCTGCCAATGTCTGTAGGGGTGGTGATTAATTTGCTCTCTGTGTAGCTGATAACCGGGTCTCCAGCAACTTTAACTATGGAAGCAGTGAAATGTTGAACCTCAACCTTTAGTCCTGTCAGTCCCCAGGCACTGTGGTGTGGTGGTTAGGTTTGTGCTTTGCAAGTAGGCTGGCTGTCGTACATACAGACCCGCCTCCAGCCCAACCCCCGACTGAGGTAGCCGCACCTCCAGACTCCGCTCTCTCTCTCTCTGGAACACAGGGAGGATGAGTCGCCCACTGACAGCTCCGCCGAGTCCGCCTCCGAGTCCACGCCCCGGAACAGCCCCAATTACACGGAAGATGATGCTGGAACATTCAGCACCCTGCCGCCATCACTCCGGAGCTCCGGTCCCTGCCGGATGATCTCTCCTGCTCTGCCGACATTTTCTCTTTCAGACTGTGGTAGGCAACCCATAGCGCAGGGTTCCTCTCAGTTCATTCACCTCAGGCACACTACACACCAACCATCGGTGTCTAGCCTGTTTATAACCTCCCCCTGCCTTAAGGGCGAGACGGCTGTGGCTCCCTCTGGACTCACGTGCCGGGCACTGTCCTCTTCAGAACCTATACTAAAGGCCCTTAAGCCAGCCAGGCTTCCCCCTTAACTGTCAATCATAGAGTCCCGATCTCGAGGACTCCCGGTGGCTCAACATAAGCTGGGGGGTTGGAAGAGACCATTAGATCCCTCGGGAGGGAGGTTAGTTAAGAAGATATGGCAGCACTGGGCAATCGATGATAATGCTTAACTATAAACATTCACAGCGTGGATTACCATTTTTTTTACTATTTAACACATATGATGAATAATCATTTTCATAACTATATATAAATATAGTACATTTTATGTCATTATACATAGCTGAATCAATACATCAACAACTCTATATACTTGGACAGCTATCTACTAACAGTTAAACCACCTCTACTGGGGTGTCACATATTTGTTAATTTATTGTCTCAAAAGGCAAACTAAATGTATAGCTTTTATAAAATAAAATAGAATACAATCATTACAAGACCACCACAAACAAAATAAAGTGAAAAGCCAGGAAGGGGGGGGTAATATGAAATAATGCAGAGCGGTGTTTGCACCAAAGTACTTAGTGTGGAATCTTGCGTAAGCCTTTCCTGTACTTCCAGCTCAAGGGAAAGAGAAGGTGCCATTTTGTACAAGAAGGTGAAATTGGACAATATTGGGTTTGTGAGGGGGGAAAAATGGTGGAGGGTCAACAAACATTGCAAAACATAAACTGCAGCTTACTCTGAAATTGTGGGGTTACTCTGAAAAGGAGAGGGAAGACCTGATCAGGGCAAGGGTAAGTCCTACCAGCATTCACTGTACATCTTGCTCTTTAGCACTGCCACACGTTTCCTATAGCTTCATAACATCTAGGAGCTTTGAGGGACTCAAAAAAGGATCCAATGGAAGAGGTTCAAAGGAGTCCCTGGTACAATAGATGGCTAGTCACACCGATGGAGCCTGTGCCCTATGCTCGCACAGTCTGATTGGGAAGGCACAGTCATATGGGGTTTTAATCTGGGAGGGCCCATCCATCCATCCTGGTGATGTTGACCTAGACAAAGACCCAGCTTCAGAAACTCCATCTTGGCTGTCTACAGTGACAGTGACCTCCCTCCCAGCAGACACCACGTCTGTGACTCCATGCACAATGCCCCACCTTTGTTGCGCAACTCTCTATCAGAGCCAGGACCTGTACACAAGCTCCATCTGCTCTATCCACGTCTACAGTCCTAAAACACTTCTGTTGTTCCCATACTTATTCATCATATTCCACCTTAAAGTAAAAATACAAACACTCCTGAAAATCAACCTACACAGCAAAAGTATTCACCACCAAAAATGTATAACAGTATAGAAAAAGGAGAATGCACAGAGATGCACAGGCAAAATACAGAAAAAAAGACTGTAGAGGAGAAAAGGTGAGGATGCCCCAAAAAGTACAATAGTAATAGTAAAAATAATGCAGAGAGAGAGAGAGAAAAGAGAGAGAGAGAGAGAGAGAGAGAGAGAGAGAGAGAGAAAAGAGAGAGAAAAGAGAGAGAGAGAGAGAGAGAGAGAAAGAGAGAGAGAAAAGAGAGAGAGAAAAGAGAGAGAGAGAGAGAGAGAGTGAGAGAGAAAAGAGAGAGAGACCAAAAAAAAAAAAACCAAACAAACTAAAAATAAAAACCTGGTACCTTGGCAGCGTCAGGGACAACATCTATTACATTAAAATAACTGTAAGAGCCAAAGTACTATTCAACTCATAACATGTCACCCGTCTCTTTTTCTATGGTACAGTACATACTGTGTACTATCTACAGACAGTTGTATCTTTCGGCAAGCTACATATAGTTTGACAGAGTTAAGTACTTGAAATGCTGAGACTTATGACAAGAATACCGCCACTAGAACATCATTCTTCCTTAAAATTTTCTTGAAACATCCAAACATCATTTCTTATATGACAGTTAGGAGAAATGCATCTTAAACTATTGTTTGATTTCCTTAGTCAATTAAGTCTCAATTTGCAAGAAAGCCAGTTCATGAATCCCAAGGTGCCTCATTCCTCTTATGAGAGATTGGTGAGATCCTGTTTTTTCACAGTTATTTTCCAAATAACCAGCCTGAACTGAATTAAGCTACTGAACTCAAAGCACCTTTAACATCAATTATTTAAATCAACACAGATTAATTAAATTGGGAAACGGTATGAAAAATCATAGCAGAACAATTATGTACCATGGGAAATGTGTCATATTAGGAGGTATGCTAATTAGAGGCCCATCCAGCATTTTAATATAAAATCCTAACCCTTTACAAGAACAACCAGTGTAGGAGATTTTTCATGCTTAACAGTAGATGATGTGCATCATTTTTCCAAGTATATTATTATTATTATTATGTGCACTGCTTATACAGATATCCGTGCATGATACTGCCCTGCCCTGACCCAATTTGGAAGTTACATTAATCCATGGAGAATGTTGTTTAGTTGTTTACTTCAAGGAACAAAGATGAAGGCACATATGGACCTGCAAAATAGAAAACTACAGCACAAGTGCTACAGTATATGTTGCATTATGCGCCTACATTACCGCAAGTGCACCCAGAATAACACAGAAGTGTATGGATTTGCAAAAACAGCAGCAACTGCAAGGTATAAAAACTTTGACTAGGCAAAGAGAGGAATTGAGCAGACATAACAATTAGTTACCGTATATACTCGAGTATAAGCCGAGTTTTTCAGCACAAAAAATGTGCTGAAAAAGTACCCCCTCGGCTTATACTCGAGTCAAGTGTAGCGCTGACCGGACGGAGTTCGGTCAGCGCTACACACTGCCAAACACACAGCCGCCGGAGCCGGCAGCTGCGTGTTTGGTGTAATCAGCAGCCGCTGAGAGTCTGTCAGACTCTCAGCGGCTGCTGCTGCTCCCACTGCCGGAGCCATCTTCCGGCTCCCGCAGTGGGTGATGGGAGACACGTCGTCATGACGACGTCTCTCCCATGCAAAGAGGCCGGAGGAGCGGACAGCGGCGGGACCAGGAGCGGGAGTTACAGGTAAGTGATTTTTTTATTTTATTCTTGTAACGTCTCTCTACTGGGGTGTGGGACTACAGGGGGCACTACCAGGGGGCGATTACTACAGGGGGCACTACCAGGGGGGGATTACTACAGGGGGCACTAAAATGGGGGATTACCAGGGGGGGGATTACTACAGGGGGCACTACCAGGGGGGAATTACTACAGGGGGGGATTACTACAGGGGGCACTAAAAGGGGGGATTACCACTGGGGGAACTACCAGGGGGGGATTACTACAGGGGGCACTACCAGGGGGGGATTACCACTGGGGGCACTACCAGTGGGGGATTACTACAGGGGGCACTGAAAGGGGGATTACCACTGGGGGCACTACCAGGGGGAATTACTACTGGGGTCACTACCAGCTCCTGCCATTTCCCACACTAGGCTTATACTCGAGTCAACAAGTTTTCCCAGTTTTTTGGGGTAAAAGTAGGTACCTCGGCTTATATTCGGGTCGGCTTATACTCGAGTATATACGGTATATAATGCTTACATATTATAAATTATTACATAGAGAATATATATAATCAGTATAGCTGCCCCAATGGAGTTTTCAATCTATATACGAGAATATTTTTTAGAATCCAATTAACCTATCAATACTTTGGGGTATATTTATCAAAGTTCAATTTTACATTCGATTTGATGTTCGATTTAGCTCACCTCAAATCGAATGTACAAATCCCTCATCAAATCCCACATTTACTAAAATTTGATTATAGAAGAATTTTCTAAATCAAATTCGATTTGGTTCGATTTTGAATACTGATTTGATGTTTGATTTTGCACGTTCATTTACAAATCGGACACCATATCCCCCTTCAAAACGAACTTCAAAACCCCAAATGAATAGAACTGCTTCATGCTTTCATTTTCAGCATGAGCAGTTCGATTTGACAAAGATGCATGCATACATCAGTGAGATGTATGCATGTATCTTACTGTATCTTACTGTAAAAAGCTTGTTAAGTGTTAATTTTATAATAAAAAATTACGTGGGGTCCCGCCATAAAAGCACAACCAGGACTTTTTATAGCCAGTCCTGGTTGTGTAAGTACAGGGGAAAAATTGCGTAGGGTTCCCCTGTACTTAGCGCAACCAGCACCAGGCTTTGATCCAGTCCTAGTTGTGGAATTACAGGGTAATAAAACCGTAGGGTTCCCCTGTAATTTCAATAACAAGCACCAAACCCTTTCTAGCAGGGGGGGGGGGATGTCACAGCCAGGGAAACCCTATTACCGGGTTCCCCAGCTGAAACAGTACTCCTAACCACTAGTCAGCCCAGGCCAGGGTCCCCCTCTCCAGGGCACCCCAGGCCTAGGCTGATATCCCAAGGCTATCCCCGGCACACCTGGAGTGGTGGGTGCTGGGTTGATAGTGTAAAAGTGTAATGTAAAAAGAGATGTGTAAACATTGTCTTTACGAGTAGAACTGCAGGTCCCAGCAAGCCTCCCCGACATGCTAGTACTTGGAGAACCACAAGTACCAGCATGCAGGACATTAAGGGTCTGCTGGTACCTGTAGTTCACCTGTAAAGAAATATTTTAATAAACACAACACACACACACACCATGACAGTATAGGTTTAATACATTCACACACACTCACACATACAGTACATACTTGCCTACATTACCTGGACTGGTCCCCTTCTTCCTGTAAGCATCCTTGGTCTTCGCAAAATAAAAAAATGAAAAATACCGACCCACAAACTAGGTACCACCCTTGAAGGATGATACCTCCTGAATGTCGGGCTCAGACGCTGCTTTTTCCTTTGTAGTGCCGTGTCTGAGCGTTCATTGGCTGAGAGAGGTCATCCTGTTCCTACCATTGAAGTGCTAACCTTTAGTAACCCTGCGGGTCTCACCATTGACTTCAATGGTGGGAGCCGTTCATTGGCAGAGAGAAGTGGGGGCTGACCTCTCTCAGCCATTGAACGCTCAGACACGGCACTACAAAGGGAAAAGCCATGCCTGAGTCCAACATTCGGTCGGTATTTTTTTATTTTTTTTATTTTGCGAAGACCAAGGATGCCTACAGGAAGAAGGGGACCAGTCCAGGTAATGTAGGTGAGTATGTATGTGTGAGTGTGTGTGTATGTATTAAACCTATACTGTCATGGTGTGTGTATTGTCTTTATTTAAACATTTCTTTACAGGTGAACTACAGGTACCAATGGGCCCTTAATGCCCCGCATGCTGGTACTTGTGGTTCTCCAAGTACCAGCATGTGGGGGAGGCTTTCTGGGACCTGCAGTTCTACTCGTAAAGACAATGTTTACACTTGTCTTTTTACACTACACTTTTTACACTATCAACAAAAGTCCAGGAATGATGATGTTTGTCCATGCAAGATGACGTTTAGCCTCTTTCTGAGTTCCGTTTTTTTGGAGGGAAAAATCCGAACTCGGCGTGCAAACTCGAACCTATCCGAGCCTGCACATCCCTAATTTACGCACATAAGGGGCGTCGTATGCATATGAGGAGACAGCAGTGGACGTCCTTATGCTCGGGTAAGCTTTGCAACCATTAGCATATTTTTGCAGCTACAATGCATAAGAAAGCACAGCTGCGATCGTATTAGTGTCCGTCTCTGAATTTAGCCCATATACACAAATAGGGCCTTGGTCAGGATTTAACCTATGACCAATGCGCTTGGAGACAGCAATGCTATCCAATGTGCCACCATACTGTAAAGGCCAGATTAACAATCCACATGGCTTTATAGAGGGCAGCAGTGGCGTAACTATAAATTTTGCTCCCCCCTGCCAAAAAAGTTCCTGGTGCCCCTCCCCCCCCATATACATAACTAACTATACATAGTAGGCACATGGCATATACTGTACATAACTAACTATACATAGCAGGCACATGGCATATACATAACTAACTATACATAGTAGGCACATGGCATATACTGTACATAACTAACTATACATAGCAGGCACATGGCATATACATAACTAACTATACATAGTAGGCACATGGCATATACTGTACATAACTAACTATACATAGCAGGCACATGACATATACATAACTAACTATACATAGTAGGCACGTGGCATATACATAACTAACTATACATAGCAGGCACATGGCATATACATAACTAACTATACATAGCAGGCACATGGCATATACATAACTAACTATACTAGCGTTCCCGCTAGGCTGTTTTAGCGGGGCGCGGCGCCCTGCCCTCCTTCTGGAGGGCAAAAAGCACCCTGCCCTCCAGGAGGAGGGCAAAAAGCGCCCTGCCCTCACAGCCTGCGGGAGCCGTTCTCACCCGCGGGACGCAGTGTCCCGCGGGTGGAGAAACATGCGGTGACCCGGTCACCGCCGGAGAATAGACGCCGGGCGCATGCGCCCGGCATCTATTCTCCCTGTCTGCAGGGCTTGGGGGCTGCCCGGCGTGTCCGTAAGTGCCGGGCACGCCCCCAAGAGTGACGAAAAGGGGACGCGTCTTATAGACACGCCCCCTTTTCCGATGACCGTTCCCCCTTCTCGGACGAGGGCATGCCCTCTCTAGCTCCGGCGCCCTGCCTCCCGCCGGAGCTAGAAGGAACACTATATACATAGCAGGCACATGGCATATACATAACTAACTATACATAGCAGGCACATGGCATATACATAACTAACTATACATAGCAGGCACATGGCATATACATAACTAACTATACATAGTAGGCACGTAGCATATACATAACTAACTACACATAGTAGGCACGTGGCATATACATAACTAACTATACATAGCAGGCACATGGCATATAAATAACTAACTATACATAGCAGGCACATGGCATATAAATAACTAACTATACATAGCAGGCACATGACACATACAGTACATAACTAGCGGCAGGCTTTGGACTAGTGGCCACCATTTTAATGATGTCTCATCAGACTGAGCTGCATAACTGTCTCTTAACCCTCTGGATGTCTCTCCCTGCTGTCAGGAGGCCTGAGATCTTCTGGGGGTAACTATTGCATTCATGTCAGCAGCACCCTATCCTGTTGTACAGATCCTGCGCCAGTGCGCCTTCCACAAATCCTAATTCCCTCCTGCTCCCCCACAGCCTGCACCCACCACCTCACATTAATCACCCACCATATTCCAATATACCTCCCCAATCACCCGCTGTCAGCCTCCCCTTCCCAAAGCACCCATACACCTGACCTCTCATCCCAAATATCCCGCATCTTTTCAGGCACATAGGCAGTGGCAGTGGCGCGTAACTATATCATTCACTGCCGGCACCCACACCCCCGCAGGCCTGACCTCAGGAATCAGGATCGATGACAGACAGTGTGACACACTGCGACATACAGCCAGGAGCAACCGCAGGCGCAGCCCAGCCCTGTATCACCGACTGTCGGCTCCCACGACCCCGCAGGCCGCCCACGGTCCTTACTCTCAGGATCGATCAGCAGACAGCAGTGCACTGCACTTTCAGTCACACAGTGAGTGACACACAGCCCGGAGGAGCAGCCTCTGCCCAGCCCTGTACCACCGCGGTCCGCGCCTGGTCCCACACACTTACTGCCCCGCCTGACAGACAGTGACTCCGTCTCCAGCTCCAGTCCAGTCTCCGGCTCAGGTACAGCGCGGCTGCCTCTCCCCCCTCACGTCCTTGACGCCGGCTCTGCCCGTGTTCAGCGAGCGCCCTCAAGCCACCGCGGGGGCTGCAGGGACAGTAGTTACGCCACTGGAGGGCAGTGCAGCTAGTGCTGTAGTCCATGGTGTCCTAGGGGTAATATGACTGCTACCCATGCCAGCTCAGTTTCTCTGCCAATCCTATGTCCTACTAGCTCAGGTACAAAGGAGACATTCAAAATATATAATAAAAGGTTTCCATGTTTGTAAGCAATATGTGATCAATAATGACAGAACTAGATATGTATTGGAAGTACACCCTTGTAGCAGAAGTATTCATTAGCAACTGCTATAGAAAACAGAGGATTTCGAAGAGTTAACTCATCACTGTGACTGTTGGGCTGCCCTGAACACAATGGAGCAGCCTGTAGAGGGGGAGGGAACCGGAACTCCCGGGTTGAGAGAGAAGCTTCATTGCCTCGCTATCAGCAAAAGGAGAAAGTAATAGAGGGGATAGTTTCCGGCAGCCTGTGCGGAGGGAGTTTTGTACCATGGGTTAGGTACTCAGAAACCCTCCCTGCGTGCACCACTGATTAAGACTAAGCCGAGTCAAGCCCGCCCCTGTCAGAGGAGGTGAGTGAGTAAAACTATAAAGATATGGGAGGTGAAAATCATTAATTATGGTATATATGGGGTGTGGGTGATGGTGGAAAGGGTAGAAAATGATGAAATATATTAAACAATATAAGGGGTGCTGGTGAGAAAAGACCATTAAACATATTATATAAGGGATAAAGGTGATGTTGAGGGAGGAGAGAAGATTATTAAATAAAATATATAGGGTGGGGGTGAGGTAGAGAGCATTATTAAATATATAATAAAATGGGTGAGGGTGATGAGTTGGGAGGTGGAAAAGACAAGATTTTATATACAGTGCATCTATATATATATATATATATATATATATATATATTTATTGTCAGTGGAAAGCGGGCCCTCCAAATCTCCCAAATTTTCAGCTGCCGCGGTACTCCAACCCATGAAATTAAATATGACTAGAAGAAATCGGCACTCAAAGCGGACTTGGTACAAATACAATAAGGCACTCAGCTGATATCGACGTTTCGGAATTTACTCCTTCATCAAGATATACATAAACAAGAATGCAGGTAAATACACCCACCTAAATAGTCCCCAAATGGAAAAGGTGATCCATGATGCAGATGCCACTATGGCTGCTTCGGGACCCCCGCCACTTCCAATATAGCATCACATCTGGGTACGTATCAACAACGTCCTCACGTTTGTGTGTAATCCAGGAAGCGCAAGTCTGGACCCCGGGGCTGCTGCCTGGGGCGATTGTCATGGAAACTACATCACAGTAAACAAAGGGTGTAAAGAGAAAGAAAAAGTGCACGGAAACATAACGTCTCATCATGTTAGCAATTTACATATAGAAAATGGATGAAGCATGCAGTAAATTAATCAGGTGAAATAATATATAAATAGAAGTACTCATAAAATAAGTACTGAAATAAATCGATAAACACAGGCGTGTCTGCCCGTTTGACCACCTGTTCATGGGAGTGCATAAATTATCCCATATGATCTCCTATGCAGCTCTGCATGTCAGTAAAGCTCCCAAGGCTGCGGCAGGTCAGACCTGCTGCAAGGGAAAGAGGACTGCTCAATGTGCATCGATGTTACCAATATTTACGCACATAAGGGGCGTCGTATTCATATGAGGAGACAGCAGTGGACGTCCTTATGCTCGGGTAAGCTTTGCAACCATTAGCATATTTTTTCAGCTACGATGCATAAGAAAGCACAGCTGCGATCGCATTAGTGTCCATCTTTTAATCAAGCTCATAATACACAAATAGGGCCTTGGTCAGGATGACCAATGCGCTTGGAGACAACAATGCTGTCCAATGTGCCACCATACAGTAAAGGCCAAATTAACAATGGGGTGGATGGGACTACAGCCTCAGGCTTCCACATAAAAATAGGACCACCATGATGACAGCATCCAGCTGGCCACACAGTTAGCATAAATCATAAGTATTCAAATTGTATTTCTATTACAAAATGCAGTCTTTTGGGAGATATTGGGGCTGATAGTGTAGGGGTGTACATGCCCACATGGCACTGGCCACCCCTACCAATATGGCTTTATAGAGGGCAGTGCAGCTAGTGCTGTAGCCCATTATGCCCTAGGGGTAGTATGACTGCTACCCATGCCAGCCCATTTTCTCTGCCAATCCTACGTCCTACTAGCTCAGGTACAAAGGAGACATTCAAAATATATAATAAAAGGTTTCCATGTTTGTAAGCAATATGTGATCAATAATGACAGAACTAGATATGTATTGGAAGTACACCCTTGTAGCAGAAGTATTCATTAGCAATTGCTATAGAAAACAAAGGATTTCAAAGAGTTAACTCACCACTGTGACTATTGGGCTGCCCTGAGCACAATGGAGTAGTCCGTAGAGGGGGAGGGAACTGAAATCCTGGGCTGAGAGAGAAGCTTCATTGCCTCGCTATCAGCGAAAGGAGAAAGTAACAGAGGGGATAGTTTCCGGCAGCCTGTGTGGAGGGAGTTTTGTACCATGGGTTAGGTACTCAGAAACCCTCCCTGCGTGCACCACTGGTGAAGACTAAGCCGAGTCAAGGCCACCCCTGTCAGAGGAGGTGAGTGAGTAAAACTATAAAGATATGGGAGGTGAAAATCATTAACTATGTTATATATGGGGTATGGGTGATGGTGGAAAGGGTAGAAAATGATGAAATATATTAAACAATATAAGGGGTGCTGGTGAGAAAAGACCATTAAACATATCAAATAAGGGATAAAGGTGATGTTGAGGGAGGTGAGAAGATTATTAAATAAATGATATAGGGTGGGGGTGAGGTAGAGAGAATTATTAAATATATAATAAAATGGGTGAGGGTGATGAGTTGTTGGGAGGTGGAAAAGACAAGATTTTATGTACAGTTCATATATATATGTATATGTATAGCGTCAGTGGAAAGCGGGCCCTCCAAATCTCCCAAATTTTCAGCTGCCACGGTACTCCAACCCATGAAATAAAATATGACTAGAAGAAATCGGCACTCAAAGCGGACTTTGTACAAATACAATAAGGCACTCAGCTGATATCGACGTTTCGGATTTTACTCCTTCATCAAGATATACATAAACAAGAATGCAGGTAAATACACCCACCTAAATAGTCCCCAAATGGAAAAGGTGATCCATGATGCAGATGCCACTACGGCTGCTTCGGGACCCCCGCCACTTCCAATATAGCATCACATCTGGGTACGTATCAACAACGTCCTCAAGTTTGTGTGTAATCCAGGAAGCGCAAGTCTGGACCTCGGGGCTGCCGCCTGGGGCGGTTGTCATGGAAACTACATCATAGTAAACAAAGAGTGTAAAGAGAAAGATAAAGTGCACAGAAACATAACGTCTCATCATGTTAGCAATTTACATATAGAAAATGGATGAAGCATGCAGTAAATTAATCAGGTGAAATAATATATCAATAGAAGTACTCATAAAATAAGTACTGACATAAATCGATAAACCAACACCTGAAGGGTGTTAATTAACTTGAAAAAAATAGTAATGATAATAATACTAAAAAAAGGAAATAAAAATATGGCTATATCAAAAAGATCAAATTCAATGAAAAAATCAAATAAATAATCAAAATCCAGTAGAAGGAATCAAAATCCAATAGAATGAATCAAAAGAAAACGTAGGATAATTGATCATTAAGGCCTCTCGGTCTCACAGTGTCCAATTTATGTATCCACTGTGCCTCCAACTGGAGTAATCTCCGTCCTCTGTCACCTCCATGTAGATCTTCTTGAACCTGATCTATGATGATGTACAGTATTTCAATGTGGACAGTCTGTGTTTTGCCAAAGAAAAGTGTCTAGCCACAGGTTGATCTATTTCTTTGTTATTGAGGGTGGCTCATATAGCCGAGCGATATTGACACATACGCTCTTTAAAGGTGCGTATAGTTTTCCCTATGTACTATAACCCAAATGGGCATTTGATGAGATATATTACATAAGTACTACTACAAGTGAGAGGGTACCGTATCCGGTATTTGAAGCCAGAGTGGGGATAAGAGAAAATCTTTGTGGTAATCATGAAGCTGCAAGTAGTGCAGCCCAAGCACTTGTAGCAACCTCCAGGTGTCTGTTGAACATTCGTAGGAGTTCTTTTGGTGATATCTGTGCGAACTACCCATTCTCGAATATTCCGTCCTCTTGAGTAACAGGACATAGTTTTGGTATGCTTGAGACATCCTTGTCTTGTTCAATAATGGGCCACAGAGATTTGGAAAGTTTCTTCATGGACTTATCCGCAGTTGAAAACTTGTGGACCCAATGTATACGATCTTCTGTATTGGGTATTGGCTTATGTGTCTTTTGTAATGTATCTGACCTGGGTATCTCATGTACCTTTTGTTTAGCTTTCTCTAAAACATGAGGAGAATAACCTCTATCCTGAAACTTGGTGATCATCGTTTGCATGTTCATATCCAAAAATTATATAAATTATATATACGAGGTATGTCCATTAGATAACAAGACTGATTAAATAACTAATCTTTATTTATTGGTATTGCGAATTTAATGTTTGTCCCCTTCAATATACTCCCCATTTGCACTAATACATCGCTGTAGTCTTGTTTCCCACTGGTGGAAGGCATGGAGCAAATCAATTTCTGTCAGTTGTTTCAACATATCTGCCATTTTCTTCTTTACAGCATCAACTGATTCATAATGTGTCCCTTTAAGCACGGATTTAACTTTTGGGAAAAGATAAAAGTTGCAAGGTGCTAAATCGGGCGAATATGGAGGATGTATAAGTGTAGTAATGTGATTGTCGATCAAAAACTGCATCACAGAAAGTGCTTTGTGAGCAGGCGCATTGTCCTGGTGAAGAATGAAACCATTTTTCCACAGTTGCGGACGTTTCTTTCTGACTCTTTCGCTCAGCTTCTTCAAAACTTCCTTATAATAATGCTGGATAACTGTTGTGCCTTCTGGAACCCATTGCAAAATTACACCCTTGATATTGAAAAAATGTTACAAAAAATTTCAAATTGACACATTGTTCAACTTTTAAACTTAGCATTTTTTCGGCACTCTACAGAAAACACAACCAAATTAAATGGCGACTCAAAATCAACTGAATGTCACAGAGTGTTGCTGCTTGTCATGCAGGTTCAGACAAGTTCAAGTTTACTACGTATGCAGTTAGAACCGGTTCTGACTGCTTTGTTTACTTGGTGGAATCACAGTATCGTTATTTTATATACATACCTCTTATATATAAATACATCTATCTAGATAGATAGATAGATAGTTAGATATGCAGCGGGTTTAATAAGTATTGAACACTGAACATTTTTCTCAGAAAATATATTTATAATGGGGCTATTATAATGACATTTTCATCAAATGTCAGAAACTACCCATGCAATCCACACATGCAAAGAAATCAAACCATAGATGTCCATAAATTAAAGTTATTTGTAATAATGTGAAATGACACAAGGGAAAAGTATTAAACACACGAAGAAAGGGAGGTGCAAAAAGGCATGGAAAGCCAAGACACCAGCTGAAATCTATCAGTAACTAGAAAGCAATCCTGCCCCTTGTCAGTGCAAATTAATATACTGTAAGCTGGTTCAGTCCCAACTGATGGCCTATTATTAAAAGGTGCCTCATTACAAAGGTGTCACACAAGAAACATCTAATGATTGGTAAAAGCAAAGAGCTCTCTCAAGACTTTCGCAACCTTATTGTTGCAAAACATACTGTTGGCATTGGTTACAGAAGGATTTCTAAACTTCTGAATGTTCCAGTGAGCACTGTTGGAGCCATAATCCATAAGTGGAAAGAACATAATTTCACCATAAACTGGCCACGACCAGGTGCTCCTCGCAAGATTTCTGACAGTGGAGTCAAAAGAATTATCAGAACAGTTGTCCAAGAGCTAAGAACCACTTGTGGAGAGCTTCAGAAAGACCTGGAATTAGCAGATACAATTGTTTCAAAGACAACAATTAGTAATGCACTCAACCGGCATGGCCTGTATGCACGCTCACCACTCAAGACTCCATTGCTGAAGAAAAAGCATGTTGAAGCTTGTTTAAAGTTTGCTGCACAACATTTGGACAAGCCTATGAAATACTGGAAGAAAATAGTCTGGTCAGATGAGACCAAAATTGAACTCTTTGGATGCCATAATACACACCATGTTTGGAGGAGAAATGGCACTGCACATCACCCCAAAACACCATACCAATAGTGAAGTTTGGAGGTGGGAACATCATGGAGGAGGTGGAAACATCATGGTGTGGGGCTGTTTTTCAGCATACGGTACTGGCATACTTCGTATGGTAAAAGGAACGATGAATGGAAAAATGTACCGAGAAATTCTTGATAAAAATCTGCTGCCATCTACCAGGTTGCTGAAGATGAAACGAGGGTGGACATTTCAGCAAGACAATGATCCCAAAAAACAAAGCCAAGGACACTCTCAATTGGTTTAAGAGAAAGAAAATAAAGCTGCTAGAATGGCCCAGCCAATCACCTGACTTGAATCCAATTGAAAATCCATGGAAAGAACTAAAGATCAGAGTTCATAGAAGAGGCACAATGAACCTTCAAGATTTGAAGACTGTGTGGAAGAATGGGCCAAAATCACACCTGAACAATGCATGCAACTAGTTTATCCATACAGGAGTGCGTCTTGAAGCTGTCATTACCAACAAAGGCTTTTGTACAAAGTATTAAATACATTTCAGTAAGCATGTTCAATACTTTTTCCCTGTGTCAATTCACATTATTACACATAACTTATAGACATCTATGGTTTGATTTCTTTGCATGTGTGGATTTGGCATGGATTGTTGCTGACATTTGGTTAAAATTTAATTACAATAGCCCCATTACAAATATATTTACTGAGAAAAATGTTGATACCCGCTGTATAACAGTACTGTATCTCTATTCACTGCATATACATACAGTATGTATATGTACTGTATAACAGTAAATATATAATAGATGGCGCCAAACACAAAAAATAAATAGGGCAAGTATTACTTAGTGACAGGACTAGGAATGATACATATACTCATAAATCACTTCCAGACAGTCATGTAGAATGAAATCTTCCTCCTTTAAAATTTCTGGAATGTATGCCTCAGATGCAGTCACCGAAAAGACAAAAAAATCAAATAAAAGTTCATAGTGTAGTATATTTATAGCCACAGGTTTCCATGAACCCCAACAATCAGGTTCCTTTATTTATTACTGAGTGAGAGCGTACCCCAACTCACAGTTTGGATAGTATACAGGACCTATAAAGGTATCTTTATCCCATTTTCCACCCTCTGTTAGGTCAGTATAAACGTACCCCACTTACAGGGCTCAATTTCTGTTGAATCCTATAATGGTTTCTTTACAAAGTCTGTCCCACCATTCTCTCCCCTTCACACCGGATTTGGGGAACCTCGGCCAAAAAAGAGATAGAAGAAGGTCTTGGTACCTCTTAGTTGTTCAAACGATTTTATTACAGATCACATATATATAAAAAAAAAATTTCCTTTATAAAAAGTATGTCAAGAATCCTTTAAAGTGGAAGAAGTACACCTGACCTGGATGTAAGATGTCAAATACAGTCCGGACTTCAGGTCGGTATAGGACTCGCCACCGTTGGAATTCCAAAATGAATACACAAATGGTCCTCCCCCACCAACGCGTTTCGATACACAGTATCTTCCTCAAGGGAGGACCATTTGTGTATTCATTTTGGAATTCCAATGGTGGCGAGTCCTATACCGACCTGAAGTCCGGAGTACCAAGACCTTCTTCTATCTCTTTTTTGGCCGAGGTTCCCCAAATCCGGTGTGAAGGGGAGAGAATGGTGGGACAGAATTTGTAAAGACACCATTATAGGATTCAACAGAAATTGAGCCCTGTAAGTGGGGTACGTTTATACTGACCTAACAGAGGGTGAAAAACGGGATAAAGATACCTTTATAGGTCCTGTATACTATCCAAACTGTGAGTTGGGGTACACTCTCACTCAGTAATAAATAAAGGAACCTGATTGTTGGGGTTCATGGAAACCTGTGGCTATAAATATACTACACTATGAACTTTTATTTGATTTTTTTGTCTTTTCGGTGACTGCATCTGAGGCATACATTCCAGAAATTTTAAAGGAGGAAGATTTCATTCTACATGACAGTCTGGAAGTGATTTATGAGTATATGTATCATTCCTAGTCCTGTCACTAAGTAATACTTGCCCTATTTATTTTTTGTGTTTGGCGCCATCTGTTATATAGTACCCGTTTGTTGGTAGAAAGTATTTTGTTGAAGGGGTGGTGTACCTTTAGGATACTATTATAGAGGGCTGCCAATTAGCGCACTGTTTATTTCCAATACTGTATTCTCTAGTATATATATAATGAAATAAGTATGGGAGAAGTTGTAAATGGGAGCTGTGTGTGCCCCAGATACCTGACTTTTGTCTTGTGGACATAGGGCCTGATTCAGAGCCGGATGCTCTGACAGCGCGTTCGCTCTGAATCAGGGCCAGTCTTCTGTTTTTTTAGAGCGGCCTCCTGTCCGCTCGCATAGCTGTGGGTGACCAAGACCATCGCGACCATTGGGCTTGCGATGAGACCCTTGTGGTAGGGTCTCGTTGCCGCAAGCCCTAGAGAGCTTTCGGCTCTAACAGAGCCGAAAGCACTCCCACTGACATCACTTGTGATGTCAGTGGGGCCGGCCCCAGACGATAGGCGTTCCCATGGGAATGCCTCCATCTGGGCAGCGATGCCCCCGGCCCCCCACCAAAGGGGGTGTGCTGTCAGTCAACATCGACAGCACACCCCCTTTGGTACGAGACCCGGAGCGACGGCTTGCCCGTCGCTATCCGGGTCTCATGCATGCGCACGACGGAGCCGGCTCTGTCGTGCGCATGTGCGCTGGGCCACCATCGACCTGCTTGCGAGCGCATACCGCTCGCGAGTGGGTCTGAATCAGGCCCATAAACTTTTAATTGGCAGCATTGATTGTCAGAGCAGCTGTGAGAGGCTGATATAAAGTTTATCAGTAGCTACTCTTACTTTCTTACTACCTGGGGTACAGACAGCAGGCCTGTTGAGAGATACTATGATTACTGGCTGTACATTCTATGCTAATCCTGCTGTTTTGTGAAAGGTGCATTAGGTACTTTCCCTTTGAGAGAGGGATTTATTTTATCTAGTTAGAGCCAGACATGCCAGACATTTCTTTTATGCTTTAGTTATCTTTGTGCTGCAAATAAAACTCTCTGCGGGGACTCTTGAAAAAGTTTTGGGTATACAAAATGAAACACGTTGACTGTGACTACTCCGCTGTTACTATTTGGACACATTACTCACGGTTATCTAAATCTGGATAGAGATTTGACCCAGTTATGATTTCACTTGCAAGCGCTGTCGACTTGACTGTACCAGTTAACCAGTGCGCACTGCGCCTTTATGTACAGAGCTTTACCACAACAAGCATCAATAAAGATACCAGATCCCATTTATTATCTGGATAAGGACAGATACAACTCCGGGAGTGGGCATACAGGTCTGCACAGCAGGAGGTGTAGCGTGGCATAGTTGGGCAGTATGAGTGGCGTGGTAGCGCGATCATCAGGAGAACCTGGGCAGCAGCAGCTCTGGACTGGGAGACTTGAATAGTCTTCCGGGTGGACGGGAACACCACCCGAGATTCAAGAGCCTCCTGGCCATCTTAGGCAAGTAGGCTCTAATATTATATATAAATTATATATTATATATATATATATATATATATATATATATACACTGTGTATATATATATATATATATATATATACAGTCAGGTGCATAAATATTGGGACATTGACAGAATTTTCATATTTTTTCCTCTATTCACCACCACAAAGGCTTTGAAATGAAACAAACAAGATGTGCTTCAACTGCAGACTTTCAGATTTAATTTGAGGGAAATTACATCCAAATCAGGTGAACGGTGTAGGAATTACAATGGTTTCTATATGTGCCTCCCACTTTTTAAGGGGCCAAAAGTAATGGGACAAACTAAACAATCCTAAATCTAACTTTCACTTTTTAATACTTTGTTGCAAATCCTTTGCAGGCAATTACAGCCTGAAGTCTGGAATGCATAGACATCACCAGACGCTGGGTTTCATCCCTAGTAATGCTCTGCCAGGCCTCTACTGCAAATGTCTTCAGTCCCTGCTTGTTCTTGGGGCATTTTCCCTTCAGTTTTGTCTTCTTCAAGTGAAATGCATGCTCAATCGGATTCAGGTCAGTGGATTGACTTGGCCATTGCATAACATTCCACTTTTTAGCCTTAAAAAACTCTTTGGTTGCTTTTGCAGTATGCTTCGGGTCATTGTCCATCTGCACTGTGAAGTGCCGTCCAGTGAGTTCTGAAGCATTTGACTGAATATGAGCATATAATATTGCCCAAAACACTTCAGAATTCATTCTGCTTTTGTCAGTAGTCACATCATCAATAAATACAAGGGAACCAGTTCCATTGGCAGCCATACATGGCCACGCCATGACACTACCACTACCATGCTTCACTGATGAGGTGGTATGTTTTGGATCATGAGCAGTTCCTTTCCTTCTCCATACTCTTCTCTTCCCATCACTCTGATACAAGTTGATCTTTGTCTCATCTGTCCATAGGATGTTGTTCCAGAACTGTAATGGCTTTTTTAGATGTTGTTTGGCAAACTCTAATCTGGTCTTCCTGTTTTTGAGGCTTACAAATGGTTTACGTCTTGTGGTGAACCCTCTATATTCACTCTTGTGAAGTCTTCTCTTGATTGTTGACTTTGACACATATACACCTACCACCTGGAGAGTGTTCTTGATATGGCCAACTGTTGTGAAGGGGTTTTTCTTCACCAGGGAAATAATTCTTCTGTCATCCACCACAGTTGTTTTCCGGGTCTTTTGGTGTTGCTGAGCTCTCCGGTGCATTCTTTCTTTTTAAGAATGTTCCAAACAGTTGATTTGGCTACACCTAATGTTTTTGCTATCTCTCTGATGGGTTTGTTTTGATTTTTCAGCCTAATAATGGCTTGCTTCACTGATAGTGACAGCTCTTTGGATCTCATATTGAGAGTCGACAGCAACTGATTCAAAATGCAAATGTCACACCTAGAATCAACTCCAGACCTTTTACCTGCTTAATTGATAATGAAATAACGAGGGAATAGCCCACACCTGTCCATGAAATAGCTTTTGAGTTGATAGTCCCATTACTTTTGGCCCCCGTAAAAAGTGGGAGGCACATATAGAAACCATTGTAATTCCTACACCGTTCACCTGATTTGGATGTAATTACGCTCAAATTAAATCTGAAAGTCTGCAGTTAAAGCACATCTTGTTTGTTCATTTCAAAGCCATTGTGGTGGTGAATAGAGGCCAAAATATGAAAATTCTGTTAAGGTCTGGAGTTGATTCTAGGTGTGACATTTGCATTTGGAATCAGTTGCTGTCGACTCTCAATATGAGATACAAAGAGCTGTCACTATAACTGAAGCAAGCAATCATTAGGTTGAAAAATCAAAACAAACCCATCAGAGAGATAGCAAAAACATTAGGTGTGGCCAAATCAACTGTTTGGAACATTCTTAAAAAGAAAAAACGCACCGGAGTGCTCAGCAACACCAAAAGACCCGGAAGACCACGGAAAACAACTGTGGTGGATGACAGAAGAATTATTTCCCTGGTGAAGAAAAACTCCTTCACAACAGTTGGCCAAATCAAGAACACTCTCCAGGAGGTAGGTGTATATGTGTCAAAGTCAACAATCAAGAGAAGACTTCGCAAGAGTGAATATAGAGGGTTCACCACAAGATGTAAACCATTGGTGAGCCACAAAAACAGGAAGACCAGATTAGAGTTTGCCAAACAACATCTAAAAAAGCCATTACAGTTCTGGAACAACATCATATGGACAGATGAGACAAAGATCAACTTGTACCAGAGTGATGGGAAGAGAAGAGTATGGAGAAGGAAAGGAACTGCTCATGATCCAAAACATACCACCTCATCAGTGAAGCATGGTAGTGGTAGTGTCATGGCGTGGGCATGTGTGGCTGCCAATGGTACTGGTTCCCTTGTATTTATTGATGATGTGACTGCTGACAAAAGCAGCAGAATGAATTCTGAAGTGTTTCGGGCAATATTATATGCTCATATTCAGTCAAATGCTTCAGATCTCATTGGACGGCACTTCACAGTGCAGATGGACAATGACCCGAAGCATACTGCAAAAGCGACCAAAGAGTTTTTTAAGGCTAAAAAGTGGAATGTTATGCAATGGCCAAGTCAATCCCCTGACCTGAATCCGATTGAGCATACATTTTACTTGATGAAGACAAAACTGAAGGGAAAATGCCCCAAGAACAAGCAGGAACTGAAGACATTTGCAGTAGAGGCCTGGCAGAGCATCACCAGGGATGAAACCCAGCGTCTGGTGATGTCTATGCGTTCCAGACTTCAGGCTGTAATTGCCTGCAAAGGATTTGCAACAAAGTATTAAAAAGTGAAAGTTAGATTTAGGATTGTTTAGTTTGTCCCATTACTTTTGGCCCCTTAAAAAGTGGGAGGCACATATAGAAACTGTTGTAATTCCTACACCGTTCACCTGATTTGGATGTAATTACCCTCAAATTAAATCTGAAAGTCTGCAGTTAAAGCACATCTTGTTTGTTCATTTCAAAGCCATTGTGGTGGTGAATAGAGGCCAAAATATGAAAATTCTGTCAATGTCCCAATATTTATGCACCTGACTGTATATATATATATATATATGTATATATATATTTATATATATATATAATTATATATACAGTGTATATATAAATAAATAAATAAATTATATATATATATATATATATGTATATATATGTATGTATATATATATATAAATTTCCCGGTTCTGGAATCTGTGTGTTCATTCGGGCTAATCTCTTTAATCCCTCGAACCACTGGACGGATTTTGATGGGGTTTTCACAAGATCAGCACAAACAAGCAGCGACACAGATTTATGAAAGATCTGACTGCACACAGACAGCCTTGAGGAAGAGCAAATGTGCTCAAAACGCGTCGGCGTTCTGTGTGCAGCCCACTATAATTCCAGGACTCTGTTAATGCATGTGAGTGTCCAGCAAGTTTACATTCCGGATAAACCCTGCTGTATTTATTACCTCAGGACACTTCCCCCACAGACTGGTATGCCTAACTGTTTCATTTGAAACAAATTGCTATTGTTTTTATTTACTGTACCATATTCACAGAATTTTTGTTTCTTTTTAAGCTAATTATTATTGTTATCATTATTGTTTATTATGTGATGTTTTCTATCATTTCAATGGAAGAAATAAATCTCTAATTATATTTCATACTGTATATGTCTTATGTTTAGCACCCAGATCACTATATATATTTCTTGCAAATTCCCCAGTGTCCCTGTGGACACCCAGGACCTTTACTGGTGGCAGCCGGTCCATCAGTCCTTCTGGAACCAGAGTGCTGGACACCAGGGTGACTTCACTGTCCAAATTCACCAAAGCCAACACTGCCTGTTGCTCTATCAGGCATGGCCCTCGGAACAGCAGTGGGCTATCCAGGGATGAGGACATGGTCACACAGACAGGAAATGTGGAGCCCTGTTGCTCCACCAAACAATCCATTGGTTCCTGATGATTTGGACAATTCCTCTGAAAGTACCCCAGTTCGCCAGACTTAAAGCACCCTTCTGGGGTCACCTTACGCTCTGTGCCCGCATCTTGTGCTGATTATTTTCTGAATATCGGTCTGACAACCTTCTCTGCTGTCTGGGCCATAATATCGGTCAATGGCTACTGAAAGCTCCCCAAATGACAGCAGATTGCTCTGCAGAACCCATCTTTCAGTCATAAAAACGCTGCGCTTTCCCATTCCCTGTCACCCCTACTTGCTACCGAATTGCTGCTTTTAGCTGCTGATAATTTGCTGTCTGTGCTTTGCCCGACAACAAGGAGCCAATTGTGCCACCAAATCCTTTATTGCCCATTTAATCTGTGTCACCGCCATCTCAAAGGACAACAGAAATGCCTCAACATCATCTGATGGTGTCATCTTCTGCATTACGGCAGGTCTGCATTCATTCAATGGCAGCTGACTGAACTCTGCCCGTATCAGTTTCTTTTTTTTTTTAATTAGTATTTTTATTGAGGTGTTGTACAAATGAACATACAATTAACAATGAAAACACATTGGAAATCATTATTAACTGCAACAGTTTCTTGCTCTCCAGCTTGGTCTCAGTGATTGCTGGGCCTGTTGTGCCGAAGCTAGATTAGTTAAGGCAGTGGTTTCTCAAACTCGGTCCTCAGGACCCCACACAGGTCACGTTTTCCAGGTCACCCAGCAGGTGCACAGGTGTATTCATTACTCACTGATACATTTTAATAGATCTACAGGTGGAGATAATTATTTCACTTGTGATTCTGTGGGGAGACCTGGAAGACATGCACTGTTTGGGGTCCTGAGGAACGAGTTTGAGAACCTGTGAGTTAAGGCTTGGAGGATTTTCTCCATTTTTCTGTATGAGTAGTGAAATTGGGCTTTTCTTTTCATACACTGGCCAGCCAGTGTTTTGACGCTAGTATAAACTAGCTGGCAGCTGCGTATTACTTTCTAAGAGGCACAACACACCAATAACAAAACAAAAACACCTTTCCCCTTTAAATGGGTTTAATCAGTCTTGCAAATGAACTGTTTGTTCACAATTCACACAGGACAAACTTCCCTGGTTTACTTGCACCACATTGTGTTTTCAATACAGTCACAACATTTCTCCATGTGGCACAACAATGACCAGCAATAATCAAAGCACTGTCTCTTTAATTGGGCTTATACAGACTAATGGAGCATACACACGGTCAGATTTGTCAGATCTGTCAGATGAACGATTTGAACGATTTTACCAAAGATTTGAACGATTGAACGATTTTTGACTGCATTAAAATGAATGGAATCATCCAAGTCTGACTGCAAACACATCAGATGTCAGATATCGTTATCTGACCATCGGGAACGCGCATCGTTCATCGTCCATCGTTCAGGCATGTCAGATATGTCAGATTTTCCTTCAGATATTGAACGATTTTTAAAATCGTTATCGTTCAAATCTGAAGAAAAATCTGACCGTGTGTATGCACCATAACACAGATAACTTTCCTCAAGGCACACATCCATTAGATGATTAAATTGAACGATAATGATATCGTTAGATAATCGTTTGCAGATTGTTTAATAAATGTCTAGGACATGCACTATACAATTTTCTGTCAGATATGAGGAGGTCATTCAGACCCGCTCGCGAGTGCAGGACGCTTGCAAGCGGGTCGATGTTGCCCCACTGCGCATGCGCACGACGCAGGGAGCTCCGTCGCACGCATGCGCGAGACCCGGCTAGCGACGGGCTCTCCGTCGCTCCGGGTCTCGCACCAAAGGGGGGCGTGCTGTCGATGTTGATTGACAGCACGCCCCCTTTGGTGGGCGTGCCGGGGGCGTGGCTGCCAGACAGAGGCGTTCCCATGGGAACGCCTACCGTCTGAAGCCGGCCCCACTGACATCACTAGTGATGTTAATGGGAGTGATTTTGGCTCTGATAGAGCCAAAATCACTCCAGGGCTTGCGGAAGCGAGACCCTACCGCAGGGTCTCCGTCGCAAGCCCGAAGGTCGCGATGGTCTTGACCATCGCGACCATCATCATGGACGCTCGCATAAGCTGTGGGTGGTAACCCACAGCTATGCGAGCGTCCATAAGGCCGCTCCATTTTCATGTAGGAGGGCCCTGATTCAGAGTGAGCGCTCTGGTCAGAGCGTCCGACTCTGAATCAGGCCCTCTGTCCAATCTGGCTGGTTGGAATGAAAACCTTGTAATGTATGGGAGCAAATGACAGTCGATCATATGGTTTTAAACACTGAAAAAAGGACAAAAAAAAATTGTTCAAATTGGTTACATTTGTGTGTTTTAACTAGAGATGAGCGGTTCGGATTCTGTGGAATCCGAACCGCTCCGAACATTGGGGATCCGAGTCCACCCGAACCCTGTTCGGGTGTTCACCGCCTGACTCGGATCCCCGTTTGGGGCCGAACGGCGGCCGCCTGATGTCGGATTCTCACTAGAGAATCCGACATCAGGCCTCCTATTGTGTAGGGCAGAGCGCTGTGATAGCACTCTGCCCTACACAGACACAAACACACAGCCGCCAGCGGCAGCTGTGTGTTTGTTACAGCAGCCAATGAGAGTCACACAGACTTTCATTGGCTGCTGCACGGAGGTAGCCGGCTGGAGCTCACACATGAGCTCCATCTTCCGGCTCCCTCTTCAGCGTGTGACAGCAGAGCGGACGGCGCGGGAGCGGTGATACAGGTAAGTTTTTTTTTTTTTTTTTTTTTTTACTTGTGCAAGGGCCGGGGGCGCTACTGGGGGGGAGTCTGCTACTGGTGGGGCCATAATACTGGGGGGGCTATACTACTGGGGGGGTCTGCTACTGGGGGGGCTATACTACTGGGGGGGGTCTGCTACGGGGGGGTCTGCTACTGGGGTCCATACTACTCAGGGGCCTGCTACTGGGGGGGGGCTATACTACTGGGGGGGTCTGCTACTGGGGGGGCCATACTACTAAGGGGCCTGCTACTGGGGGGGCCAAACTACTGGGGGGGGCATACTACTGGGGGGGCATACTACTGGGGGGGCTTACTACTACTGGGGGGGCCATACTACAGGGGGGCTACTACTGGGGCAGCCTACTACTGGGGGGGCTGCTACTGGGGGGGCATACTAATGGGGGGCATACTACTGGGTGGCATGCTAATGGGGGCATACTACTGGGGGGGCCTGCTAATGGGGGGCATACTACTGGGGGGCATTCTACTGGGGGCACTGCATAGGGGACCCTACTACTAAGGGGACTGCATAGGGGGCACCACTGCTGGGGTCATTGTGTAAGGGATACCGCTACTGTGGGCATTGTGTAAAAGGGGCACTACTGTGGGCATTTTGTAAAAGGGTCACTACTGTGGGCATTGTGTAAAAGGGGCACTACTGTGTGTCGTAACAAATAAGAGACACTACTTTATGGTGTAATGTGAATCAGGCCCTATGTGCGGTGTAATGTGAATAAGATTGTGCACTGTGACTCCTTCGGCCGTAGCCCACTATGTAAACAAGTACTGTGATTCTGTTGGCCGTACCCCACTGGGTGGGTGCACTACTTTTCATTATCGCCACTGCTGTGAGGCAATGTGTCATAGATGTGCTTTATACTGTGGTGTCTGTGTCGTTGTGCCGCTGCTTTGTCGCTTAGTAACCAGTCAGCTCACTGCAACCTTTGGCCAATAATGTTGAAAACAATATTATAAGCTGTGATATGGTCTAAATTGACTGGAAATGAATGTTATTGAGGTTAATAATACTCTAGGAAGAAAAAAAAGACCAATTTATGTGATTTTAGCTATTTTTGTAAATTTTTGTAAAAAAATCCAAATCCAAAGCCAGTCACCGCAGTTTGGCAAATCCAAATCCAAAGCCGGACGACGAATTAGAACCAAATCCAAATCCGGCAAAAATGGTCCGGCGCACATCTCTAGTTTTAACCAATTTGTCTGAACAACAATTTTTGGCTATTTTCCAGTGTTTTGTGAGCAAATGGACGATTGTCATTTGCTCCCATACATTACCAAATTTTAATTCCAACCAGCCATATTGGACAGATATCTGACAGAAAACTGTATAGTGGATGCCTAGTGATCTAGATACAGTTATACAGGGTAACTGTGTGTAGTGTACTATGCTAGACATAGTACATAGTAGCAATTTTTAGTCTAAAATCCTCTCTTTACCTGAATATTTTGTTTTTATTTAGTGTTTATATGTTGTTATGGTGATGGGTCACATGTACAGTCTAGACCCCAGGGGTTGCTGGGATGTGCGCGCCGCCGTGCTACCTGATGATGTCATTGGGACTCCACGGGGTTGCGACTGAATAGGATACACACATATGGGTGTTACTCTAGAAAGGTATGTACTGTTTTACTTCTTCTTATATCTTGATAAAAGAGCTGAGACTCTGAAACGTTGACAGTGGAATGTTTGTCCTAGCGTGTTTTTCTCTGTTGAGTAGCCAGGAGTGCCGTCCATTTGTTCTGTTGTGTATGTTATTACTAGGAAGGACACCAGGCTCAGCTGATCTCAACACAGGAGTGGCGAGCATCTGGTTTATATATATATATATATATATATATATCATAAAGAGAAGATAAGATGGTGCCAATAACAGTTAACAAATCCCCCCTTCAAGATGCAACAAATAAGTAAACAATATACAATAAAGCCAAATGTAGCACACAGCAAGGGATAGGTGCTGCGTGTGCTATGTAGATGGGTGTACTGTTCAGTGACTGTCTAGTTTCTAACAAGTGAATTTATATAGACAAACAGTATTAATCAATTACTAAGCACCCGTGATTAAGCAGGCTTATAAAGTGCGGATGCATAAAATAAGTGAATTACCACTGTTTTAGATTACACTATTTATATTTATATATCTATCCACCACTGCATTGTGCATTGTGTATTTATTCACTTACTTTATGCATCTGCACTTTATAACACTGTTTGTCTATATAAATTCACTTGTCAGAAACTAGACAATCGCTGGACAGTACATCCATCTATTATTTATATGTGTATATATATATATATATATATATATAAATAATGTAGCCATGTATACTGTATGGCTAATAAAGAGGGATATAGATATATATATATATATATATATATATATATATATATATATATATATATATATATATTAGGGGTGTGCACCGGCCACTTTTCGTGTTTTGGTTTTGGATCTGGATCTTTCTTCGTGTTTTGGATCTGGATTGGTTTTGCCAAAACCACCCTTCCGTGTTTTGGGTTCTGGGTTTTGTGTTTTGGATCTGTATTTTTTTTAAAAAAAGCATAAAAACAGCTAAAATCACAGAATTTGTTGGTTTCTCTGCTCCTATGCTATTATTAACCTCAATAACCTTAATTTCCACTCATTTCCAGTCTATTCTGAACACCTCACACCTCACAATAGTGTTTTCATGTCCAAAAGGTTGCACCGAGGTAGCTGGATGACTATGCTAAGCAACACGAGTGGGCGGCACAAACACGTGACCCATCTAGGAGTGACACTGCAGTGGCAGACAGGATGGCAGTTAGAAAAACTAGGCCCCAAACTGTACATAATGCAAAGAAAAAAAAGAAGTGCAACTCTTTCGGAGTACACACTGGAGGGGGGGCAACTCAGGTAAAATAGAGCCAGTTTGTACAGGGACCTCCAAATTGCTTCTTTTTCCTGCCAGTACAGGTACGGACTGTCTGACATGCCTACTTGGATGCTGTCACCGATGTAATCCTTTAACAGACAGACACGCTTGTCGCTGCTGCTTTGAGGATTCAAGTGCGGCTACAGCCCACACAATTCACAAAGACAGAAAAAAAAAAAGAATATTTTTATTGTTTGTGGAGCACACTTTGAGGGTTACACCACCCTTTAACAGACAGACGCACGCTTGTCGCTGCTGCTTTGAGGATGCAAGTGCGGCTACAGCCCACACAATTCACAAAGACAGAAAAAAGAAGAAGAATATTTTAATTGTTTGTGTAGAACACTTTGAGGTGTCACCACCCTTTAACAGACAGACGCACGCTTGTCGCTGCTGCTTTAAGGATGCAGGTGCGGCTACAGCCCACACATTTCACAAAGACCGAAAATAAAAGAACAATATTTTAATTGTTTGTGTAGAACACTTTGAGGTGTCACCACCCTTTAACAGACAGACGCACGCTTGTCGCTGCTGCTTTAAGGATGCAGGTGCGGCTACAGCCCACACAATTCACATAGACAGAAAAAAAAAGAACAATATTTTAATTGTTTCTGTAGCACACTTTGAGGGTGTCACCACCCTTTAACAGACAGACGCACGCTTGTCGCTGCTGCTTTGAGGCTGCAAGTGTGGCTACATCGCACACAAGTCACAAACACATTAAAAAAATAGTTTTTTATTTTTTGGAACACTTTGAGAGTTACACCACCCTTTAACAGACAGACGCACGCTTGTCGCTGCTGCTTTAAGGATGCAGGTGCGGCTACAGCCCACACATTTCACAAAGACCGAAAAAAAAAGAACAATATTTTAATTGTTTGTGTAGAACACTTTGAGGGTGTCACCACCCTTTAACAGACAGACGCACGCTTGTCGCTGCTGCTTTAAGGATGCAGGTGCGGCTACAGCCCACACAATTCACATAGACAGAAAAAAGAAGAAGAATATTTTTATTGTTTGTGTAGCACACTTAGAGGGTGTCACCACCCTTTAACAGACAGACGCACGCTTGTCGCTGCTGCTTTAAGGATGCAGGTGCGGCTACATCGCACACAAGTCACAAACACATTAAAAAAAGTTTTTTATTTTTTGGAGCACTTTGAGAGTTACACCACCCTTTAACAGACAGACGCACGCTTGTCGCTGCTGCTTTAAGGATGCAGGTGCGGCTACAGCCCACACATTTCACAAAGACCAAAAAAAAAAGAACAATATTTTAATTGTTTGTGTAGCACACTTTGAGGGTGTCACCACCCTTTAACAGACAGACGCACGCTTGTCGCTGCTGCTTTGAGGATGCAAGTGTGGCTACATCGCACACAAGTCACAAACACATTAAAAAAATAGTTTTTTATTTTTTGGAACACTTTGAGAGTTACACCACCCTTTAACAGACAGACGCACGCTTGTCGCTGCTGCTTTAAGGATGCAGGTGCGGCTACAGCCCACACATTTCACAAAGACCAAAAAAAAAAGAACAATATTTTAATTGTTTGTGTAGCACACTTTGAGGGTGTCACCACCCTTTAACAGACAGACGCACGCTTGTCGCTGCTGCTTTAAGGATGCAGGTGCGGCTACAGCCCACACAATTCACAAAGACAGAAAAAAGAACAATATTTTAATTGTTTGTGTAGCACACTTTGAGGGTGTCACCACCCTTTAACAGACAGACGCACGCTTGTCGCTGCTGCTTTAAGGATGCAGGTGCGGCTACAGCCCACACAATTCACAAAGACAGAAAAAAGACCAATATTTTAATTGTTTGTGTAGCACACTTTGAGGGTGTCACCACCCTTTAACAGACAGACGCACGCTTGTCGCTGCTGCTTTGAGGATGCAGGTGGAATCTAGACGGGATTTGGAACCGAGGACACACTACCTCCATCAGTTGTCTAAATCCCACTGCACTAATGTCGGATACCGGACGCACGTCTAACACCAACATAGCAGTCAAGGCCTCAGTTATACGTTTTGCTTCAGGATGACTGCTGTCGTACTTCATCCTCATCGCTAGGGACTGTTGGAGGGTCAATTGTTTAGTAAAAGTAGTGATGTTCCTACTTCCTCTCTGGGATGATGAACAACTCCCAGCAGCAGCAACAGCACTAGGAGGAAGAGGTTCTTGATCTTTCCCTATTTTATTTTTATCGGAGAAAGTTTGGTCCTCCATTTATGTTATATTGATATATATACGTGCGGCTAAAGCGCACACAAACACAAAAAATATTATTTTATTTTTGCTGGAGAGTAGTGCACTTTGTGGGTTACACCACCCTTTAAGAAATGAGCCAGCCGGCTCTTTACTTATGGGACACAGGCGCACGCTTGGCGCTGCTCCTTTGTTGATGCACGTGCAGCCACAGTGCACACAATTCACAAACACAGAAAATAATTTTTTTTTTGGTTTGGACTGGAGTGTACTTTCGGGGGTTACAGCACCCTTAACGGTCAAGCCAGCCGGCCCTTTACTTATGACACAGGCGCACGCTTGGCACTACTTTGTTGATGCACGTGCGGCTACTGCGCACACAATTCACAAACACAGAAAATATTTTTTTTTTAGGTTTGGACTGGAGTGTACTTTCGGGGGTTACAGCACCCTTAACGGTCAAGCCAGCCGGCCCTTTACTTATGACACAGGCGCACGCTTGGCACTACTTTGTTGATGCACGTGCGGCTACTGCGCACACAATTCACAAACACAGAAAATAATTTTTTTTTGGTTTGGACTGGAGTGTACTTTCGGGGGTTACAGCACCCTTTAACGGTCAAGCCAGCCGGCCCTTTACTTATGACACAGGCGCACGCTTGGCACTACTTTGTTGATGCACGTGCGGCTACTGCGCACACAATTCACAAACACAGAAAATAATTTTTTTTTAGGTTTGGACTGGAGTGTACTTTCGGGGGTTACAGCACCCTTAACGGTCAAGCCAGCCGGCCCTTTACTTATGACACAGGCGCACGCTTGGCACTACTTTGTTGATGCACGTGCGGCTACTGCGCACACAATTCACAAACACAGAAAATAATTTTTTTTTTGGTTTGGACTGGAGTGTACTTTCGTGGGTTACAGCACCCTTAACGGTCAAGCCAGCCGGCCCTTTACTTATGACACAGGCGCACGCTTGGCACTACTTTGTTGATGCACTTGCGGCTACTGCGCACACAATTCACAAACACAGAAAATAATTTTTTTTTTGGTTTGGACTGGAGTGTACTTTCGGGGGTTACAGCACCCTTAACGGTCAAGCCAGCCGGCCCTTTACTTATGACACAGGCGCACGTTTGGCACTACTTTGTTGATGCACGTGCGGCTACTGCGCACACAATTCACAAACACAGAAAATAATTTTTTTTTTTGGTTTGGACTGGAGTGTACTTTGGGGGTTACAGCACCCTTTAACGGTCAAGCCAGCCGGCCCTTTACTTATGACACAGGCGCACGCTTGGCACTACTTTGTTGATGCACGTGCGGCTACTGCGCACACAATTCACAAACACAGAAAATTATTTTTTTTTTGGTTTGGACTGGAGTGTACTTTCGGGGGTTACAGCACCCTTAACGGTCAAGCCAGCCGGCCCTTTACTTATGACACAGGCGCACGCTTGGCACTACTTTGTTGATGCACGTGCGGCTACTGCGCACAATTCACAAACACAGAAAATAATTTTTTTTTTGGTTTGGACTGGAGTGTACTTTCGGGGGTTACAGCACCCTTAACGGTCAAGCCAGCCGGCCCTTTACTTATGACACAGGCGCACGTTTGGCACTACTTTGTTGATGCACGTGCGGCTACTGCGCACACAATTCACAAACACAGAAAATAATTTTTTTTTTGGTTTGGACTGGAGTGTACTTTGGGGGTTACAGCACCCTTTAACGGTCAAGCCAGCCGGCCCTTTACTTATGACACAGGCGCACGCTTGGCACTACTTTGTTGATGCACGTGCGGCTACTGCGCACACAATTCACAAACACAGAAAATTATTTTTTTTTTGGTTTGGACTGGAGTGTACTTTCGGGGGTTACAGCACCCTTAACGGTCAAGCCAGCCGGCCCTTTACTTATGACACAGGCGCACGCTTGGCACTATTTTGTTGATGCACGTGCGGCTACTGCGCACACAATTCACAAACACAGAAAATAATTTTTTTTTTGGTTTGGACTGGAGTGTACTATCGGGGGTTACAGCACCCTTAACGGTCAAGCCAGCCGGCCCTTTACTTATGACACAGGCGCACGCTTGGCACTACTTTGTTGATGCACGTGCGGCTACTGCGCACACAATTCACAAACACAGAAAATAATTTTTTTTTGGTTTGGACTGGAGTGTACTTTCGGGGGTTACAGCACCCTTTAACGGTCAAGCCAGCCGGCCCTTTACTTATGACACAGGCGCACGCTTGGCACTACTTTGTTGATGCACGTGCGGCTACTGCGCACACAGTTCACAAACACAGAAAATATATTATTTTTTTAGCACTTGGGGGGAGCACCCCTGATGGACAGAGCACCCCCTGGACAACACTACAGCACTCCTTAAGGACTGGGACACTGCACAGGACTTTGGAGTGGACACAGCCCCTATGGAGAACTGACTGCACAACACAGTCCAGCCAGCCCCTATGGACTTTGAAGTAGTGGACACAGCCCCTATTAACAACAGCAGCACAGCACAGCACAGCCAGCCCCTATGGACTTTGAAGTAGTGGACAACAGCAGCACTACACTACACTACACAGCCCTAACTCCCACCCTCCCTCTTCACTGTCCACAGCCGAGTGAGAAAATGGCGCCGACACGGGTACCTTATATAGGATCCAAAACCCGCGAGACTCGGAAGGCGGGATGATGACGTTTTGCCTCGATTTCAGATCCGAGTCAGGCGGGAAAAGTCGAGCCTGACTCGGATCGGACTCGGATCGGGGGGGCTCGGGGGGGTTCGGATTTCAGAAATCCGAACCCGCTCACCCCTAATATATATATATATATATATATATATATATATATATATATATATATATATATATATATATATATATATATATATATACAAAGCAACATACGACCCGGCACTCACCAACGGGGTAGAGAATACTTGCTAAGGTGCCTTTCCTGAGCGTTAGTCACACTCCCGCATAGGTTTCCAAAAAGGACGGCACTCAGTAGACTTCTTAGTAGTTTAAAACGGTCCTTTAATCATCCTGATGATTAAAGCACCGTTTAAAACTACTAAGAAGTCTACTGATTGCCGTCCTTTTTGGAAACCTATATATATATATATTTATCTTCCTAATTAGCATTCACACTGCTTAAGAGTATAGGAGGATGTAGTAAATCTGTGTACATTCTGCTCAGCTACAAGATGAGGCTAGGTGTATTCCTGCTGAATCTTGTACATTGCTACTGTGCTCTTTGTATTTGGCTTGCCTTTTACAAAGTGTGTGCTACCTACCTGCATTCTATCCTGTTCCTGAATTCTGTACTGATGCATCCCTATTGGTAAAGTGTTGGTCGCTGAAGCCGGTGTCCGGGAGATTAGGAAGAGGGCCCAGCAAAGAAGGACGAGAGCATGCTGGACCAAGGAGTGGCTTCTACAAAGGGATACCCGCTCTCACATGTCCCTGCTGATGGAGATCAAGGAGAACAACCTGGATGACTATTGGAACTACCTGCGCATGGATGACCCCACCTTCCAGGAATTTCTGCATCTGGTGATCCCCCCCACATCCAGAGACAGGACACAAGGTGGCGGAGGGCAATCCCTGCTGAAGAGAGACTGGTGGTTACCCTGAGGTACCTGGCTACAGGAAGGTCATTTGAAGACCTGAAGTTTGGGACACTCATCTCACCTCAGTCCTTGGGTATTATCATTCCAGAGACCTGCAAAGCCATTGCTAAAGTGCTACAGTACAAGTATTGCAAGGTAAGTAAAAAAAACACACCACACATTGGTTTCTTGTGTAAAGAAATTTTTTTTTTTTTTTTTTTACTCAACATAAAGCAAAAAATCACCTTCATTTAGTACAGTGTGCACTGACCTGCAGGCAACTGAAAGTGTGCACTAAACTGTGTGCAATATAATATTTTTTTTTCTACTTCAGGGTCCATAGGGTATCCACAGGATACCTTGGGTATAGGTGATGACGTCAGTCTTCAGGCACCACAGAGTTAAAGTTTTCAGCCTCCCAGGATGCATCTGGGTCCCTCTCCTATACCCCGCCCCCGGGCCAAGGCATCTCAGTTTCGTCGGTGCCTGGCCGGAGTCGGAGGCACTGTGCAGAGGGGGGCTGTGAAGAGCCCCTGAAGTTTCTTTTAAAGGCAGCGCTGGCTGCACATCTGGGAGTACAGCATGGACAGTCAGTACTGACGTCCATGCCGTCTCCCCTACACCCCGCCGGTACCAGATCGCCGGTAATGATCCGGGGATGCTGGTAGACATCTGGGGTCACGGCTAGCGGTGTCCCCAGATGTTTTGGACCATGGCCGGATCCAAGAGGATGCAGGTAAGCAGCGGGGTCCCGCGGTGGGTCCCCGCTGGTCACATGGTCCTGAGTCCCCAGGCAGGGGGCTCCCTGGGGACTGGCTGCAGCGTGGAGCCAGGTGACCAACCTGCGTTTCCACTACCCCCTGGGACAGCGGGCCGCTGCTGAGCGGCATGCGCTGCGACGTCCCAGGGGTTAAATGCATGCCAGGGGAGCGCGCTTTCCCTGTCTCACAGCCGGCGCCTCCCCTGCTGCACACAGCCTCTCTGCTCTGCCTGATTGGCCACAGTGTGTCAGCTGTCCTCCCCAGGCCGGCCTCCTTCATCTTCTGCTCCTCGGTGGCCATCTTTAAAGCATGGTGAATGCTGCTGGAAGCCTGTGAGCGGTGGCATTGCGGTCTGGGTCCCCCAGCATACCTCTCCTCTGTTTGTTACAGGTCAGTGTATGCAGCGCTGAGTCCTACCAGCCTGAGGGTCTAAGTAGTTGAGAACCAGCGCTAATAGTGCAGGGATTTGTTTCTTCTGCATTGTATGTGACTGAACTGCTAGCCTGCTGTCTGTACTTTCACTTTCTACTGTCAGCTTTATTACTGTCCCTGATCTTGCTCTGCTCAAAGCCCTTGCGGTGCGCGGTGTGCAGGGTGTTATTCACACTATACCAATACGTATAGGTGTGAGTGTCACATACTTACCATCATGTCTGAGACTGACTTTCCTCTCCAGCTCATGTGTACTAAATGTAAGGTACCAATAGCGGAGGGGGAGGGTAACGCGGAGGGGTTATGTCCCCAGTGCCTGGCACTGTCACGGCCGATTATGATCACGGTCCCGGTACAGGAACCTCCCTGGGCTTGTTTCGCTAAGGCGCTTACAACCCTTGTGGGCCAGCTAGCTCCGCCACCTGCGTTTACCCAGACGGGTTTGTCCCAGCAGTCAGTGGTGTCGTCACCCATGCGGGAGTTCCCGAGACAATTGATGGTACCCCACAGTCTCCCTGTCCCTTCCCAGGTTTCTCCGGAGCCTGCGTGGGTTAATACTCTTAACTACATCGGTTCAGCATTTGTCCGATGTTTTACAGGGGAAGTCTGTGTTGCGGCCTCATAACGGCCGGTGGTGTCTTTATCTGCTCCTTATGGGGATGACGATGAGACGTCAGATCATGGGGAGATTCTGGATCTACCTGACCAAGAACCTCTCCGTACCAAAGAGCCGGACGCTAAGTCCAAGGTGTATATCCCTGGTCTTATTCGAGCAGGCCGCTTGATCCTTTGGTGGCCACATTCATATATGCCTTTTTAAGGATATTAAGGGTGAGGCTACGGTGTTCCCTCTTTCTGATCAATTAGTGGATCATTTAGAGGAGGCGTGGAAAAATCCAGGTAAACGGTTTCAGCCCCAGAGACGCTTAGCCGTGGCTTATCCGTTTGCGGTCAATTATTTTTCTAAGCGGGAATCCCCTACGCAAGTGGATTCACATGTCACACGCCTAGTCAAAGGTGCCACGTTGCCTATGCCTTCGATGTCATCCTTGAAGGATGTCACTGACCGCAAGGTGGAGATCTGCCTCAAATCCGTTTATTCCCTTGCAGGGAAGCATCCAGACCGGCTCTGGCCATGTGTTGGGTAGCCAGAGCTATGGAGCGCTGGGCGGATAATTTGGAGGCGTCTTTGGACTCTGACTGTTCGGCTGAACAGACCGAGTTGGTGGGCAATCTCCGAGACTCGGCCACTTACATTAATGAAGCGGCCTTAGATATTTGTATGCTCACCTCTAGGATCTCCTCTGCAGCCGTGGCTGCTCGTCGCACCTTATGGTTGCGTTCTTGGAAAGCGGACGCGGATTCCAAAAAGGGATTAGAAGGTCTGGACAGGTACTATTTGGTCCAGACCTGGACAAAATTGTAGTTACGTTGACAGCAGCAAAATCTGCATGTCTTCCGTCTGCTACGATTCCTTCTAGTGCTGGTGGGTCGTCCTTTCGGCCTCACAGGGCCCAAGGTAGGCCTAAAGTACAGTCCTTTCCACGGCAGGCTGGGACCAAGAAATTGTCCAAGCCCAAGAAACAGGTCTGGAGTACCAGATGTCCGGCTCCTAGGTCAGATAACAAACCTGCGGCCTGACGGTCCAGACCTCCTTTTGGGGGACCCCAAAGTGGGGGGCACCTGCTTCAGTTCGCCCAGTGCTGGTCGAGGACTACAACAGACACTTGGGTTCAGGAGGTGGTCTCTCACAGGTATGCCCTCTCCTTTCGGGACAGGCCTTCCGCTAGACCAGAGCAAAGCCTCGGAACTGCGGAAGGTTTTGCACATTATGCTCCAGGCCGGAGTTTCAGTGCATGTTCCAATTTCCCAGAGGGGCCTGGGTTTCTATTCCATTCTATTTTTGGTGCAGAAACCCAATGGGTCTTACCGTTCAATACTAAACCTAAAGGCCCTCAACAAGTCCTTGAGGGTGCCTCTGTTTCGGATGGAGACCCTGCGGTCCATTATTCTGGCACTGGAACCTGGGGACTACATGGTGTCATTGGACATCCAGGACGCTTACCTGCATGTCCCTATTCTTTTGCGCCATCAGCAGTTCCTGAGATTGGCAATCTGCAACGAACATTTCCAGTTCCGGGCACTGCCTTTTGGCCTTGTGACTGCTCCACGGGTATTCACCAAGGTCATGGCGGTCATGGCGGCTCTCCTGCGGACGCAGGGAGTCCGACTGTTGCCTTATCTGGACGACCTCCTGTTGATAGCGGGGTCTCCAGAGCTTCTTTTACACCATCTGGATCTGACGATTGCGGTACTGCAACGTCACGGCTGGTTGACAAACTGGCAGAGGTCCACTCTCACCCCGTCTCAGAGGATCCTGCACCTCGGGGCCTTATTGGACTCCAGGCAGCAGTGGGTCTTTGTGACGGAGGAAAAGATCCTTGCTTTGTAGTTGAGGGTGCGCAGTTGTCTGCAGTGTCGTCGAGTGTCGATACACTTGGCAAAGAGGTTATTGAGCTCAATGGTGTCGGTATTCGACATGGTGGAGTACGCCCAATTTCACTCCAAACCTCTGCTGCTATTGATCCGGTCCAGATGGAATGGATTGCCTCAGTGTCTCATGTCCCAGACGATGGGGCTCACTCCGGATGTTCACCTGTCTCTAACCTGGTGTTTGCAGACGACCCACCTCAACAAGGGTCGCCCGTTCTGGGTGGCGAACTGGGTCCTGTTAACAACGGACGCCAGTCTCCGGTGCTGGGGAGCTGTCACGGGTCCACACTTGTTTCAGGGCAGGTGGGCTCGGGCGGTAGCGGAGCTTCCAATAAACATTTTGGAGCTCCATGCGGTGTTAAGAGCTCTCCAGCGGGCACAGCCGGTTCTCCAGGGTCACCCTGTGCAGGTCCCGTCGGACAACGCCACCACAGTGGCCTATTTAAACCAGCAAGGAGGAACCGGGAGAGTGGTCTTTATACCAGGACGTCTTTCGGAGTCTGGTGGACAAGTGGGGTCTTCCAGAGATAGACCTCATGGCGTCCCGGCACAACAACAAGTTGCCGGTGTACGGTCTCGAACATGAGACGAAAAGGCGTCTCTGGTGTATGCCCTGTCCGTCTAGTAGACGTTCCAGTTTGCCTACCTTTTCCCTCCATTTTCCCTTCTTCCGCGGGTATTACGGAAATTCAAATCAAGAAGGAGGTATGCTACTGTTGATAGCTTCCGAGTGGCCCAGACGGCACTGGTTCTCCGACCTCCAGAGTCTGTCAGTAGACGTTCCTCTGAGGTTACCATTACGACCGAATCTGCTGTCACAGGGTCCTTGTCTTCACCTGGACCTGACTCGGTGTGGCTGTTGAAACGGTCATGCTAAGGTCCAGAGGGTTTTTCTAGCTCCGTGGTGCAAACCATACTAAGAGCTCGTAAACCTTCCTCGGCAAGAATCTACCATCGTGTGTGGCATACTTTCTTCCGGTGGTGTAGACCTAGAGGGTATTCCCTTAGGGAGTTCCGCCTGTCTAGGGTGTTGGCTTTCCTACAGGCTGGACTGGATCATGGGCTTCGCCTGGCTTCTCTGAAAGTGCAGGTGTCTGCCCTGTCAGTCTGGTTTCATCGTAGGATTGCTGCGCTCTCTGATGTGCACACCTTTATGCGAGGTGTTCTTCGCATTCAGCCACCTTTTGTTCCACCGGTGGCGCCTTGGAATTGAGCTGTGGTCCTGAGAGTTCTCTAGGGACCGCCGTTTGAACCACTGGACTCAGTGGACTTTAAATGGCTTACAGCTGAAACCATATTCCTTCTGGCCATTGCCTCGGCCAGAAGGATTTCGGATTTAGGGGTTCTCTCTTGTAGACCCCCTTTTCTGATTTTTCATAGGAATAGGGCGGTGCTTCGCACTCGTCCGGGATTCCTTCCCGAAGTGGTATCCAGTTTTCACATCAATGAAGAAATTGTTGTGCCGGCTTTCAATTCACCTGGACTTTCAGTGGGTGACGCCACTTGGGATGTTGTGCGGGCATTGAGAATTTATGTTGACCGCACTTCTTCTTTTAGGAAGTCGGACGCCTTGTTTGTCCTATATGGCTTCCGTAAAAATGGTTGGCCTGCTTCAAAGTAGACTTTGGCAGGCTGGATTCGTATGGCAATTTCAGAAGCTTATCTTCATGAAGGTCTTCCAGTTCCCTCCTTGGTGAGGGCTCATTCCACTAGGTCTGTGGGTCCTTCGTTTGCAGCTAGACGTGGTGCCTCTGCAGTTCAGATCTGCAAGGCTGCTACGTAGTCTTCTGTCAATACCTTTGTGAGGTATTACGCTTTTGACATCTTTGCCTCTCAGGATGCTACCTTCGGGCGGTGGTTTCTCCTCTCAGCACAGGAGCGTCCCCACCCTTAAAGGATACTGCTTTGGGACATCCCCAAGGTATCCTGTGGATACCCTATGGACCCTGAAGTAGAAAATATGAGATATGGTAAGAACTTACCCTTGTTATCTCTATTTCTACGAAGTCCATAGGGTTCCACAGGACTCCCGCCCTGTCGCACCTGTACTGCAGATGGGCTTTATTCTGGTCACCGGTTTTTCCGTCTCCCTATGGTGAGAATGTGAATCTTGTGAGTGTCCAGATTTTTTCTTCTCTCTCTTTCTTCTCCTCCTCCGGCCTATGGCTTGTGACGTAACTGAGATGCCTTGGCCCGGGGGCGGGGTATAGGAGAGGGACCCAGATGCATCCTGGGAGGCTGAAAACTTTAACTCTGTGGTGCCTGAAGACTGACGTCATCACCTATACCCAAGGTATCCTGTGGAACCCTATGGACTTCGTAGAAATAGAGATAACAAGGGTAAGTTCTTACCATATCTCATATTATAACAATTTTACAAAAGAACATTATCACCAAATTTTATGAATCCCAATAGGTAGCCGGCTGTATGTGATAGGGTGGGTCAGACGCCAGTTTGAACAGGCCAATACACACATGGCACAAGTATACACCGTGGCCCCTGCTTCCAGCAATGTGTACTTGTGCCATGTGCATAGTGACCTTGTCCAAATGGCGTCATCACCACCCTATCCCATGCAGCAAGCACCTATTAGAATTCATAAAATTATGTGATATTAAAAACAAGACAAATTTTACATCTCTGTATATTGGGACGACTCATCTGCTGCATCCAGCAGAGCATTATACAAGGTCGTGCTGGTGCTTGGTGGGGGAGTAATATCTAACTCGGCAGGGGGGGATGGACATACCTATTTGGAGCAGGGGAAAATAGCATTGGGTCAGCTATGTATTTAGAATTGGAGATATTTTTGCTCATACAGCGACTAAACAGGTCGTAGTTTAACCTGAGAAAATCTCTTTGGATATCTGTATCCATATTTCTCAATATGCTGTTCACATGAGCTGTGAAATCATCTATTGCATCAGGGGGTTTCTGCAGCAGCCGTTCTGCATTTTGGAAAAAATTTTCCTCATGTTCAGTAAGGTTCTCCTTTCTCCCCTGTTTTTTTTTTTGCGGTTGTTGTGAAGAAGATGAGGGTCCAGGTGGAAGTGGAGTTTCCACTTGTGTGGTATTCTCCAGCTCACTGTCACCACCGAGCAGACTGAGGTCCGGTGTGGATGCTAAATCAGGGTCTTGAGTGGGAGTCTATATAGGAAAAAAATAAAAAAAATATTATAGTCATGTTTTAACCCCTTTTTTACTATTTTTACAGTTTCCTAAAACCGTGGAGGAGTGGACAAGCATCGCGGAAGATTTTGAACAACGTTGGAATTTCCCTAACTGCAGAAGAGCCATCGATGGGAAACACATCCGCATCAACCCACCTGCCAACACCGGATCATATTACTACAACTACAAAGGATTCTTCAGCATTGTTCTCATGGCAGTGGTGAATGCCAACGACGAATTTCTGTTTGTGGATGTCGGCAAGAATGGCCGTGCTTTGGATGGTGGGTCCTTCAAAAAGATGGCTTTCTACCAGAGACTCGCCAACAAAACCCTCAACTTGCCCTCACTGGACCAGACAAAGCACGGCCTAAATTACGTTTTGTCACAGACGGGGCTTTTGCATTACATGCACATGTGATGAAGCCATTTGCACAGAGGGGGCTGACCAGAGAGAAGAGGATCCCGGGCACGACAAATTGTGGAAAATGCGTTTGGAATATTGAGCAACCGCTTCCGCATTTTCCACACCACCATCAATTTACGTGTGGAGAAGATAGACTGGGTCGTGATGGCGTGCTGTGTGCTGCACAACTTTCTGCGAAGAAAATCTACTCAACGAGGACCAGTCCCAGCTAGACCAGAAGATGTAGGACCCCTGGAGGACATTGAACATTTGACATCTGTGTCTGCACCACTAATTACAACAACATCCACCGCACGTGCCAAAGAAGTGAGGGAGGAGTACATGACCTATTTTAATGGACCAGGTGCTTTACCATGGCAGGAGGACTGTCTGTGAACTACTGACTAAATTGGACATTTGGGATTTAACAACAAAAACATTAAGGATTTTGGTTTAAACTGTGTCACTACTTACCAAGACATCTGCAACCTTCTCTTCTCCCTCACGCTCAGCCATCAAGATGATAGAGTCCCTTTGAGGCTCTTGATCACTGATGAATGACATCATATGGTAGTACCACAGCGCAGGAATATATATTTCATTTGTGCCCGCTTCTGATTTTTTGGAGTCATCCACCTTCCTTTTTTCTTTGATGTACACTGTCCTGAGATTTTGAATCTTCTGCCGTACAGTCTTCAGGTCTGCATCAGAAATGTACTTTTTCGTATACTCCAAAAGTTCCTCTAGTGCGGCCAACTTGTGCGACTTGTTATGGTACTTCTGAGTACTGATCTTCCACAGACACTCTTTCGAGTGCAGGATTTCAATGAATCCTGTAACGAATTCACGTTCACTATCCATGACATTATCTATGAAGAGGAAAAAAAAGGACATTTAAATATTTGTGTATATAGTTTTGTTAAATTTAATGTTGTTATAGTTAACATTTTTAATGTTTAAATATTTTCTTTTTTACAGGTTTTTAAAGGTTTGTTATGGTATTCTAATCGTGTTTTCTGTTACAGGAATGTCATGTGTTCATTTCTTGGTAATATAATGTTTTTCTTTGTTTGACAGCATGGGTCTTCCACCTTTGGGCCTGTCAATGTTGTAGAACTACAGATCCCAGGATGCCCTAAAAACAGTTTTAACATGCTGTTATTTCCCAAGGGTGGGTGGCAGGTCATCCTGGGATTTGTAATTCCACAACAGCTGGAGACTGAAAGGTAGAAGACCCCAGCTTTAAATAATGTGTGTTTTTAAATGTAATGTATGGTGATTATTTTGTTAAATACATGTTTATTTATTTATTTTTTTGTTATATTACTTAAAATTTATTTTTATTTTATCTGTATTGAATTGATTTTTAAACATGTTTATTATTAATATAATATGTTATTTCAATATGAATAATCTTCCTGGAATGTATTTGTTTATCTTGATTAAATACTTCTGTCTATTAATTTAAAAAAAAAATGATTGGTTTTCTAATTAATTATTAGGTGGCCCCATGATGTGGTTAGGTAGGGGGCACACATTGGTGGGCAGTGGGAGCTTAATGCATGACCCAGCCACTGCCCACCTCAATATGGTGTGCGGTGGCTGGGTCATGCATTTATTACCTGGGGGCACACATTGGTGGGCAGTGGGGGAGCACATATTGGTGGTCAGTGTGGTTGCATTTAAACTGTACAAATACTCACCAAACTTCCAACAAAACAAGACACCAGTGTGCAGGCTCCCAAAGTGTGTCTATCATCCTGCATACACGATGCTGCACAAGATGGCAATGGGGCGTGCACAGGAAGCTGTCAATCAAATTCCGTGTTGTGCGATGAATCGTATGTTTCATCGTGAGGGAAAAAAACCCTCACGATCGGCTTCCATCGTGTTCCAGGTTGGTTAATCTGCCCTACAGCACGGCAGATCAGAGGATGCGAGGAACGACGAGTGGGGACGCGCATCGGCATCGTGCTCGTGAGTATTAACTCACGATTTGTACTTTTATTACCCGATTCGTCATCACGATTCGTCGAAATCGGCCAAATTGGATGAAAAGTCGGTATGTGTGTGGGCACCTTGAGCGTCTGTGTGCACACAGAGCCTGCCCAAGCGGTGTCTGGCTGGAGCTGACACTGAACACTGACAGGTGATTGATGACCCTGTCCATCTCCCTGCAAGGCAAGGTGATCTGGCAGCTGTGAGTAACTTAACACCTGCACCAACACAATGAGGGCTAATTATTAAGCAGTTAGCTCTGTACATTAACTAGCTGTAGGCCAAAGAGGGGAATTTACCCCTTAGGTACTGGACAGATACACTACTATAAAGGGAGTCTAAACAATATACCCTTCTATTCAGCATAGTGCTAAAGAGGAAGTCAGGGGAGCAATATTGTCAACTAATAATAGGAAGGACTTGAAAGGTGTAGAGAATAGGCAACATAACACCCAGGACTGCCTTTATATACTTATAAGTCAAACACAAGTGAAAGTGCATCAGCTGCAGTATAAAGCTGGCCACACACTAGACCAACTTACATCCAACCATCCAACTAGTTGATTGGTTGGAATGAAAACCTAGTAAGGTATGAAAGCAAAGGACAATCAGCAATTTGTTCCCAAATGCTGGAAAATGGACAAAAACTGTTGTTTGAACAAATTGTTTAAATCAAACATTTAACAAACTTGTTTGACGACCATTTTCATCTGTTTTCTGGCATTTAGGAGCAAATTGCCGATCATCAGTTACTTCCATACGTTACCAGATTTTCATTCCAACCAGCCATCTAGTTGGATGGTTGGATGAAAGTTGGTCTAGTGTGTGGCCAGCTTTAGTCTCAGCAGCCAATGAGACCTGTAATATCATAAGGCTGGTATTGGGAAATAGTAACTAAGTCCATATACATAACATCCTGCTCTGGCTTCTGCCTTATGAACTAGCAGTAAAGTATTAACCCCTACAGCTTTGAAAGAACCCTTAAGTCAAAGTCCACTATAATTTATATGAACAACAAGCTTCAGGCCAAGAGATACAATTTAAAGGAACTTATATCTTTATCCACATATTAACCGGAGATCAAGATAGCTACTATTAAACTTCAACTAACAAAATTTTCTCAAATCCAGAAGACCTAGGGACTTGCTTAGCCTTTTCACTCTAAGGACACAAGCCTATTTGATGGCAATATATAGGATAAAGTATAAAAGTATAGGTTCCATCTACTAGTTAATAACAATTGTATGTATTAAAGTGTATTGTGTAATGCATTGTATTGAGTAATCTTTACGTGTAATATGAAACTAACTACATTTGCTTAGGATAAAGAGAGGAGAACATATCTATGTATTTGTGAAGTTTATTTACCAGGAGGAGTGTCAGTAGAAATCCCATGTGGTCCGGACCTGTGGAGAGAAGAAAGAAAGTTGGTAAACAAATAACAAGGTGTAAAAATATATGTACACATAAGCATTGGTGCATAACATAACATCATAGTTGTGTAATATATTATTACCAATTATAGGAACATCTGTATGTTAGGCTTACCCAAGCAAGCCTGACTGAGTAACACTGCACATATAGCTGGGGTGGAGGCACTATTATATTAAACCCTGAATAAGGTTTACAATATATATATAAAAACACCATATATATATATATATATATATATATATATATATATATATATAGAAGAAGGGTGTTAATGTGGAATAACAAATGATCTAATCCAAATCAGCAGTCAGCTGCAACACTTAAAAATAACACAAGACAACATTTTTTAATCCGTATCATACATTGTTTTTTTATTCTCTTTTTTGTGGCCCTTTATGTTTTGTTCATCCCCTGGTTATTTGTGTAACTGTTAGTCATTCATTATACTCTTGTTTAAACCCATGTTCTTTGTATCCACAGTTTACTTTTGGTTTATTTTGTTTATTTATTTATGTATATGTGCTGGGTGTTGGCCTGGTAGCAGCGTAGCAGCAGATCTGCTCGCTGCACATACAGGTCCTGAGTAATCGTTCCAAGGTGTATAAAAAGTGTCTTCACTTGTATGTCACCATTAGAAGGGGCACAAAACACATGCAGGGAGAGGGGCAGCACCAATGCAGGACTACCTGGAGAACTTTTGCTGGCTCTGCCCTGGAACCTTTGATATCATGTAGGGGACAGGGCCGTCAGCAGAAGAAAGTGTAGAGCTGCCCGGAGCTAAGCACACTGCAGGGTGCAAGCCCATAGCATGCAAAGGACGCTCTGTGCCGCAATGCAGCCGCGCTACAGGCTGTAAGGTGTCTGGAACAATGGCTGCAGTGCTGCTCGAACCTTACAAATGACGCTCCGGGCACGCACCCCGAAGTGTGTATAGTGTGTGGGCAGCTCTAAAATGTTTCCTGTCGATGGCCCTGATGCAGGGGCCATGGGGCAGTGATGTTGCCACCCTTAGTGTCCTGGGTGACGGCACCGCTCACACATCCCTCTCTATGGCCTTGGACAGGGTATCCAATCCCTTTGATGTGTTAGAAGTGATCACCAATGTGATCACTTCACTTCAACTTTGGGAGCGGGGCACACTACTGCTGACTACGCAGGTGCAATGGGACTGTAGCTATTGTGGAGTTTTACCTATAGGCTATAATGGGTAACGCAATCTGAAGGTCAATTTTTGAAGATGAAAAATGACAAGTTCTCTTTCATCCATAGCATTTTGTGGTGAGAGGATGTGAAAGAAGAGACTTGTGCCAGGTAGGAACTGAACCCAATGGCAACAACACTTGTCTGATGGATTAGACGGCTGACTGCCCGACTTGGTAAGTATGCGGCTGTGCGGCATCGGCCGGCGTTCCCGGAAAAGGGGCATGTGCACCCCATTTTCCGGAAGTGGTCATCCCAGAGATTGTGTGGACGTATACAGACTTCTGGGCTCGCAAGATGGCCAGCCTGAGTAAGCTAAGGTTTACTCAGCTGTCTGACTGCCTGGCACCATCCACCATCGCAACCATCGACCACTGATGGTCGTGATGATGATCCCAGCCTGTGACCTCCATCGCAGTGTTGGGATCGCAAATGCAGCAGGGAGCGTCATACACCTCCTTCTGCATTTGCATTATGGCAAGGATTGCAATAGCAAAGCTGCCTGCGTGCATATACAGGTTGAGTCTCCCATATCCAAAATGCTTGGGACCAAGGGTATTTTGGATATCGGAATATTCCGTATTTTGGAATATTTGTATACCATATTGAAATGTCTTAGGAATAGGGCCCAAATCTAAACACAGAATGCATTTATGAATCATATACACCTTATACACACAGCCTGAATGTAATTTTATACAATATTTTCAATAATTTTGTGGCTCAAACACAGTTTGTGTACTTACATGAAATTCATTTATGTTTCATATACACCTTATACACACAGCCTATAGGTCATTTTATACTTTATTTTTAATAATTGTGTGCCTTAATAAAGTTTGTGTACATTTAACCATCAAAAATCAAAAGTTTCACTATCTCAGTCATGCTAAAAATATTCCGTATTTCGGAATATTCCGTATTTCGGAATATTTGGATATGGGAGACTCAACCTGTATCTATAGCCTGCGTGCAGCTTTACAATTGCGATCCTTGCTGAATCAGGCCCTTAATGTTGCTATGGAAGTAAAAAGTAGTTACACCAAGTACTAATATGCAGTGGTTGGATATTTATACAAGAAGCACTTTTCTTTTATATTTTTAATCTGCAGAGAAATAATGAATTATGAGTTTGAAAATGTAAAATGCGAGTGATTAACAATAAATATACTGTATAGAACAATTTGTATAAGTGTTATTTGTAATACAGACAGACAGATGTGTTCACTTTTGGGTTGAATACCTTTGCAAGCCACTGTAACTGAATGAGACGTACAAATATGCCCAGCTACATCCTTGCAAATCGCGCCACACATATTGCGAGACATGCACCCGCAAGCAGATATGCACACTGAGAATGTGAACACACCTCCATAGAAATGCATGGTGCGATCGTAGTGCGTGCCATAGTGTCCCATAGCGCATGCAGGCATGGGAAATCTCATGGTGTGATGTGTGTGTACGTTTGTGGCATGATAAGCCACAATGTAACTGGGCGAATCTGTATAGTAAGATCATCATTATGACATTCTCAGATTATGAAATGTCGACGTGGGGTATGAAGGGCCCACCGGGGAATGCATTCATAGGGGCCCCCACACAGGAAAAAAACAAACACGCTGGCCTTGTCAGGAACAAAGTAAAACAATTGGCCCCCGCAGGAAAAACGCACACACATTGATACCCACAGGATAAAAAAAACATACTGTATTAGATTCCACAGGAGAAAAAGCACATTGGCCATCACGAAAAATAAAAAGAGGAAAAAAAATAAAACACATTGGCCCCGACAGGAAAAAAAAACCAAACAGTCTCGACAGGAACACATTAGCCCTCAGAAAAAAAAAAATACATTGGCCTCCACAGGACAAAAAAAACAAAACATTGGTCCCAGCAGGACAAGAAAAAAAAGCTATTGGCCCCCGCAGGAAAAAAATAATACACATTGACCCCCATAAAAAAAATAAATAAAACAGACCTGTCAGTAACAGAAAAGAGAGAGAGGAGCTCCCAGTGCAGATTTGCAGTGCTGAACGCAGATTCCCAATTACTGGGGATCTGCAGAGCGCAGGACGTGTTCTGTGTGATCACACGCAGGCCTCCGTATACATCTTTTTACAATAAGAGATTCGGTATTCCTGCGCACTGGATTATATCTGACGGGGTATGCGGCACTTAGATATGAGGGTGCCAATCCCTCTGGGGTTAAACACAATACACAATAATAATCTAATGCGCTCCCCCTGGTGCTGTACTGGTGTTGTCTACTGTATTTTAAGGAGTATATGACTGATGATTCTTGAGTAATATGTACAACACTGGGCGTAATACCATGTGACGTAGTGATGTGTCATGCACACTATGGACTAGAGATAGTGAAAGTACACAGCATTTAATGTAGTAAAACAACCACAACAAAATACAATAGGTTATACTGTTTCTAGTCAAAGTCACAATGGGGGTAACTAAAATATGGGTACAGTAATATGGAAGGTGAATCCCATGCACGTGATAAGTAAACTGGTAACGTGGTTATGCTGATATAGTAGAGGAAGTCAACAGGTGGCGTCCCAACCTGAGTTGATCCTTTTCAGTCACTTCTTCAACAAGTGAAGCGATGGGTATAAAGAGGATGATCGCACTGTGTGGGGTAACACAAGTGCGGGGGTACCTGTATGTTGGAGTCTCTGTTTCAGGCTGTCTCTTGTATAGACAGGGATATTGTTCGAATGTAACAAGTGGGGAGCGCATTCGATTATTATTGTGCTCCGTATACATCTGCCTGATTGACATACAGAGACATTTACGGGACGGTGCGGGGACGTTCTGCGTTCCCGGAAAAGGCCAGGATCTGAATCCACGAACACCAATCTCTGGCCTTGCATGCTGGCCAGGCTGCATAAGCTGAGGTTTACTAAGCTGGCGGCGCTGTCCAACATTGCAACCAATGGTTGTGGCTTTGCAATTCCTTCCTCTGCTGAATCACCCCCTAAGTCGCTGCAGAGCACTGTGCGGGCAGGAGGGTGTTCAGCTATGAGACCTACAATGTCATGCTGCTGCGTCACCATACACTTGGTCAGGGCCCAGGCTGTGTTAAAGCCACTCGGAAGAGCCCAGCACTCCTGGGCCTGAAGTTAGCATTGGCTGTGCTGCCAGCGACTAGTGCTACAGTTGCCACCAGGAAACCAATCTTGGTTGGTCCCAAGCCAGGGCCGTAGGGAGGGTGGTGCAGCCGGTGCCTCCACACAGGGCAGAATCCTCCAGCGGCACCGGCCACACACTTCACGGCGCTGGACGTCTGCAGGAAGAGACCTCCGGCAGTGGTGCGCAGCACACGAAGACCGTCGGTGCAGGATCCTGCCCACCCTCTGGAAGGAAAGGTAAGCGCTCAGGGGAGGAGGGGGGCTGATAGGGAGTGAGAGGGGCGGCAGTGCTGCACAGGGCGCACTATCATCCAGTTTCGGTGCTGTCCCAAGCACAAGTCTCACTAGCCCCCCTATGGCTATGGAGTGGCGCCCCGTGCAGCCGATTTGCTGGAATGGCATTCTCGCTAAGTCTGAGCACAGCAGTGTAAAAGAAATTTACATTACCAGGCAGGTGCCAACCCTACTCCCAGCTTTATGCAAACAGACAGATCAGGGTGATAGTCATAGAAAGCATACCTGTCAGCATTTTAACATGTCCTGAGACAATCTCTCATAGTATAAGACAGTGATTGATACATGCTTACCTAATTTCTCTTAATCCTCCCTGGGAGAAGCCCAGAGAGGAGAAGCAGTTGGGCGGCGGTGATGGTGTGCAGGGCCAGGCGTTTCTCGTCATTAAGCCTCCCTCCGCGCAACAAAAATGCAGCGATTACTACATCTTTAAATAGGAGGCAAGGCCAAATTTCGCCAAATTACGCGATTCCTTTAGAATCACGTCATTAATCTCCATCCCCTACCCGTTCCCCAAGAAAATTCTCCTCATCCTGCCTACTTCACTAAGAAGTGAGCAGGATGAGGGAGAAGTGCCTACTCTTCTGAGGATGCCTCCCGCAGATCTCGGGAGAGTAGGTAAGTATGGATTGATACATTATAGAATACTTCCCCTTACTGTCCCCTACTCTTACCTGAATCGCAAACTGAAATACGGAACAGTAAGTACAGACAACATGGAGGCCTTTGTTATTCCGCTGCCTGCATGCCAACCAATACCTCCCAGACTACACCCACTGGGGGGACCAGGTCTTGATAATGACCATTCCCATCTGTTGCTAGGCCTTTTTCTTCCAAACCATACATCCTGGACTTCCTGTCCAAAAAGGGTGAGCAGTGCATAGAGAGAGGAGCTAGATGTCCCTGATGACATTTTTTTTTTATCTTTTTTTAATGATGTGGAGAAAGAAAAGCTTCAGATGTTGGAACAGGGGCTCCCACCTATTTGGCTTCACTCCAGAGAGCAGAGCTCTGTTCTTCAGGAAGTGTCTATGCCTGAGCTGATAGGTAGTCTCTGTTGGTAAACACCCTTCAGGAGATGGGCAACCCAAAATAACAACAACTATATGTTTCCACTGATAATCAGCCTGATCCCTTAACAGCAAAATACCCCATATGGCCAACTCATAACATGACACCCAGTTTGCAGCCTCCTCTTCCTTATGACACTAATCCAGTCGCCATGGTTAATCAATCAGCCATGTGTGCTCCACCCAATTTTGGCCTTCTACAATCTAACATCATAATAACACACTATAACACAGTAGACTTATAATCTTTGCTTTTGTTTACGTTTTTGAATAGAACAGTTTTAGAATTTAGGATGTCCACTCTATATAGGTTTGTAAATAAATATCAGCTTTAGTTTTTTAGAGCATATAACTTTATAAACTGTTAGCATAACATTTCTGCTATATTTGAGATAAAAAAAAAAAAACTTTTTGTAACCCCCCCCCAAAAAAAGTTTTCATTGCAATATTCATGTTTGTTTGTTTTTTTTGAAAAAAAGAGATTTTTTATTACTGGTTTTGTTTACAAAATGCAATAAAAATATTTATCAAAATTTAAAAAAAAAAAAAAAATTGTTTTTATTTTTTCACTGATGGTGTGGCTAACATGAACACAGAAAAAAATTGTTTGTTTTCTCACACTGGGGGTAAACCCCTGAAAGAGGCAGCAGTCCCTTGACAGATAGCAGCACAGCACCCCTGCGCAGCTACGCGGATGACAGTGACAAGTGGTTTTTTTTCTGCGCAGCTACGCAGATAACAGTGACAGCTATGCCGATGACAGTGACAGCGACAGCTACGCCAATGACAGCTACAGCTATGCCGATGACAGTGACAGCTACTATTATGACAAGTGACAGTGACAACTACACTGATGACAGTGACAGGTGTTTTTTATATATATTTGACTCCTTGACAGACAGCAGCACAGGACCCCTGCGCAGCTACGTCGATGACAGTGACAGGTGTGTTTTGTTTTTTCAGGGCAGCAGCTCTTGACGGACAGCAGCACAGCACTGGACAACAGTAGCCAGCCAGCCCCTATGGTCAGCGTCAGCAGTATGTATATGGACAACGGTAGCCAGCCAGCCATCGTCAGCAACAGCTCCCAGCTCCCTCTCTCTTCACAGTAGCCAGCCAGCCCAGTACTGTAATGTATAATATAACTATATAAGTAGTAGTGTACTACTAAGTTTATTATTTTTATTTATTATCACAACAGTACAGTAGCCAACAGCTCTCAGCTCCCTCCCTCTGCCAGCCCCTATGGATAGGACAACAGCTAGCCCCTATATGGACAACAGTAGCCAGCCAGCCCCTATGTATGGACAACAGTAGCCAGCCAGCCCAGTATGTAATGTATCACACAACACTAGCCAACAGCTCCCTTCCTTTGCACGCACACTCCACACCTGGAATGAAAAATGGCAGCGATCGCGGGACCTTTTATAGAATCCAAATCTTCTGAGAATCCGACAGCGGGATGATGACGTTTTGCCTCGATTTCAGTTCAGAGCCAGGCAAGAAAACCTGAGCCTGACTCGGTTCCTGGCTCGGATCGGGGGGGGGGGTTCCAAAATCCGAACCCACTCATCCTTAGTTCAAATATACAGCTATAAAGGTTAGCAAGTTTTTACATATATACAAAAATGTTGGTTGTTTTTTACTACAATTTGTTTCAAAGAAATATACTTTTTCTTTCACAAGAAAAACCATGTGTAGTGTTTTCACTCACCTAAAAGTAGTGGAACTTCAGGACATTCACAATGGCTTGACAGGTGTCCGAGATGATGTACCCCAAAGCCTGGGAGAAAATGAGGATCCCAAAATTCGGGTCTTCAAAGGACCTTCCTGTAGCCAGTTACCTCAGGGTAATAATCAGCCTCTCCTCAGCCGGGATGGCCTTCCTCATATTGGTGTCCTGCCTCCGGATACAGGAGGTCACCAGACGCAGCAACTCCTGGAAGGTGGCGTCATCCATACGCAGGTAGTTGCGGTAATCGTCTGGGTTGTTCTCCCTAATCTCCATCAACAGGGGCATATGGGAGCGAGTCTCCCTCCTCATCAGCCACTCCTTGATCCAGCTGGACCTCATCCTCCTGTCAGCTCCATCACCTTTCAACTTCAAATAGCCATACAGCGATAGGAATCCATCACCACAGAATAGAATGCAGAACAGACACACTTTGTTGAGCCAGGCAAAACAAAGCAGAGAGCCTGATTCAGAGCCGGACGCTATTTGCGGACGCTCGTTCTAAAAAAGGGGCCGGATATTTAAATTGAGCGCTCGCTCTTTGCGGTGTGTTGACGCCTCTATGTCTGAGCGAGCGTCCGAAAAATGCGCTCGCTATTTTGTAAAGACGCCCCTTTGCCGTTTGCATCACACGTCATCTCTGGTATTTATTAGATTAATCGGGAACATCAAAAGGTATCTGAACTGCTCGCAGTGCTTGTGGTAGGATTTTCTGCCCGCTAGCAGTTCAGGCTAAAAGACAACCAAGTGACGTGGTCGATGACGCTCCTTTACTAATTATGCACTCCCATTAAACGCCCTTTTGACCGTTAGGCACGCCTGCATTCGGATCTCCACCCCCCCGTTTTCAAGCACCTTCCCCTGTTAGCACCCACAAATGGTACATTCTGTCAATCAAATTAGCAGCCCCTCGCTGTTTTACGAGCGCACGATTTCCGACTGCAATGATTGGTTTGTGCATGCGCATTACGACCCATACGCATGCGCAGTTGTGCGAACATCGCTCAGAGTGAACGAGTGGCCGCTTACGAGCAGCTCTGAATCAGGCCCAGAGTACCATAGCAATGTACAGCGTTCAGCAGGTATACACCAAGCCTCACTAGTCACAGAGCAGAATGTGCACAGAACTAAAATGGCGCCTGCCTTTTATATCTCCTAGTTAAGCTCTTCCATTCTTAAATTTCCAGCACATGAATTGTGAGGTTGTTTGCTGCCAACGAGATATCGTTTACGATCTGCAGTCATTTACAACCCATCTACTGTATATCGTATGGTCGTTTGTACAATTGTACCGTGTGTGGGCACAGTATCGTATGACCGGAAGAGTTCAGGAATTCAAGGGAAATTGCAAATGAGATTGGATCTTAAGCAAATCGCACCGTGTAGGGGGGCCTTAAGATACTCCCCAGCCCTCTGGCTGCAGTCCTTGCCCAATTCTGTTTCACCGTGAGGGGGGCAGCTCCTGTTTTAAAATCCTGCAACTCTTGCCACTTGTCTTTCCCCCTTCAGACATGAGCAGGTTCCAGAACCTTCTCTCCTCTTGAGGGTCCTGACTCCTCCCCCAAAGCTGTGGCAGGTGTCTGTGTATGCGTGTGTGGGAGGGGGGGGGGAATGTTAGACTGGCGTGGGACTCCCCTGCTCCTTCAAAAAAGCAGTTTATATTAAAACAGAAATGAAATGATAAAGTGATGCCCTGTTTCACACTCTACAAAGGATTCCTGTCTGCGTCTGTAATCGCAGTGTGATCGCCGTACACACACAGTGTGATGCATACGCATGTGCAGTATGCAATAATCGGCCAATCTGTGTACGCGGTTACAATTGCGATCCATGCTGAATCAGGCCCTTGATCAATAAAGTTTTTCAAACCCTGTGTGTCGCTGTCCATCCATTTTCATTCAAAAATGCAGCCCCCGTAGTTTTCTATAGGGGCTGCTGTGCTGCCAGATTTACCAATAGGATAATGCCATCTGCTGTCTGACACCCTCCATTGACACATGCACCAGCCAACATGCATCAATGTGGGGAAAAGGTTACCGGGGACCCGAACCAGGAAGCAGTGTGGTAACTTTATGTCACACTGCTTCCTTCTTTTTGCCAGGAAGGGCTTCTGTTGGAGCCCGTCTCCTGGCAAAAGGATTTTAGTAAATTTGCTTAAAAATATTATTTTCGCATTGCGAATTTGGGTGAAACATATTTATCACATACGCATTAAAAATGTGGATTGTGATAAATATGCCCCATATATTTGAAAGTTAATGCATGTTATTGTGGGAAGATATATTAAGCCTCCTACAGAGTGGACAAGTGGATATGTAACCCATAGCAACCAAAGAGCCTCTAGCTAACATTTATTAAGTACAGTCTATAAAATGGTACTGTAGGCAGTGGCAAACGCAGGATTTATAGAGGGGGCTTTCCAAATGCTTGATTTTAGAGTGAGTGGGCCAGTCCATGAAGAGGCAAGAATTTGTACTTAACCATCTTTAATATGCGTCATACAAAGTGTATTGTGTGTCATAATTCCAGCATATACAGGACCAGTGATCACTGTAAGCCATTAGATTTGGCAGTAGGGCCATCCTTCCTGAGCTGAATGTATTTATTTTAGATGTGAGCACCATTCCAGAGTATTAGAGCAATAAACTCCCCATCGCCTGATGAGTGTTCTCTCCTAACAGTGCAGGGTAAATGATCAACCATAGTCATAATGAAATAATGACACAGAGACTTATATAAGGGGAAAGGAAGGTCAGCTTTATTTAATTTTAAACTAATTAAACTATTTAATGTATAACTGAACTAACTAATAGAATAAGAAAGAAAGACAGGCAAAGTATGGTGGCGCAGAAAGAACGGCCCCACAATGCAAGATCACCAACTGCATACTCACATCGATCTTCTAAATGGGAGGCGAGCAGCCAGCCCATTACCATGCCCAAGGTATCCACCTCCCACCCCAATGACACAACGTGAGGCCCACCTGGTTAGGTGGTTGCCGCTGACCCCAGTAGGGTAAAATCAGCCTAAGCCATGTATTTGAAGGGAGAGTACCTCAAGCTAAAAAGACAGATGGCGACTGCTACCGTTCTTTCCCGCCAACAGCGGTTCCCAGCTAAGAACCGCACCGCCACCATACCCTAATCTACAACACCTTGACTTCTTCTAACTCCTCAATAACTCCATTCCAATGCACCATCCATCCTTAAAGAGGATATCAGTGGACCTAATCAAAGCATGTAAAAGGACCACTCCTCCAAAACCCTGGACACTGCAACTCACAGCCAGGTTTATCCACCTTCTGACCACCTACAGGGTCCCAGGAGACAAAACCAGTTCTCCAACTCCCAGCCAGGTTTCTCCATCTTCTGACCACCTACAGGGTCCCAGGAGACAAAACCAGTTCTCCAGACCTGCTGTGGAATGATATCAAACCACAAAACACTGCAATAGGGGGCACATGGCAATGATCTTCCCCAAATGAGCTGAAATGGAACACTCCAAAAACCCTTAAACCATCTAAACCTCTCCAAAACTGGAATAAATTCTCTATATTAAATAAATACACAACAAAAACACAAATAGGAAAGAAAAGAGTAGCAAAGACAGAAGCCTAATAGCCTAATACAGGGAGAGAGAGGGAGGGTAGGGAGGGGTGATCCTAACTTGACCTGAGGCAAAACACAAAATGTCCACCAGCAGGCATGCAGCCAAAGTTATGAACTAGTGGTAAAACAAAATTCCTCAGGACCCCCAAATATGACGAGTAGCTAATCCTCAAGTTAGGATGAAAAGCAAAATTTTTGCCGAAGTCTAAGGTACGTTTTTAAGCACTAGACTTTCCTCAGCTCATGGCCTAACTCTGATCAACGGAAAAAAAATAATAAAAAAAAAACCCGACGCAATAGTCAATGCAGCTGCACTAATCTGAACTCTAAAACCGAAAAACTGCCGAAAAAACTTGTAATAACCATGCAGGAAGATGCAAATAGAGTGGGCGCTGACAAACAGGAGGAGCAGGGACCAACTTGTCCCACCCTCTTCAAAGCTCTCAAGACACAGAAAAAAAATTGGGACAGACCTGCTAACATCATTACCACTATAGCACTGGATCTGTCACAATGCAAACAAGCTCTACGCGAAAGCAAGAATAAGCTTTCAACTGGTCTTACCTCGGCTCCCTCCATGGGCCAAAATGCAGCGCCATGCCCACCAAGAAACCTGATAAATTGCATGGTCCTGGGAGCTAAGGACTGATATGCTAGTCCCTACATGCTGGCTTGATAATATGCTGTACAGCAGAAGGGCAAAAATCGCTGATCTAACTAGGCTAGCAGGACCAGATCGCAAAAATGCAACTAATCAAAATGCGACAAGGCATACGCAAGCATGTTCTAACAGACAAAGTATGGTGGCGCAGAAAGAACAGCCCCACAATGCAAGATCACAGGGGTATGCCTGTCCCGAAATAGACTATTAGAAGAATGTACGGCTTCATCCAGGTCCTCCAATACGGAAAAACTATGGCTGCTAGGCTTATGCCTTCGCCGTTGCTTTGACCAAGTATGCCACTGAATCTGCACAAAGCACAAAAGTTGTCTCATCGGAGCTGACCATCTGTTCGCTATGTCCAGAAACTGCAGTTATATCTCCATCCCGAGCGGGAGCACCATTCTCTGGAACCGCAGCCTCTGAAAGAGAAACAGAAACCAAAAGAACAACAGGACCAGCCATTGTAGACCTTGCACTATCCTACAAAGGCGTGTAAGAATATTGCCCGCCTTTGTAGCAGTATTAGGGCTCCCTTCATGGAATATCGTAAGGGGGGGGGCTGCGGTTACCGCTACTGCCAACGGGGTCAAAGTGTATTATACAGTGTGGTGTGACCAGTGCAATTTTCCGAGAAAAGTAGGTTCAGGAACTGTGGGCTTCATTCAGAGGCGGCCGTACGGTCTACGACCGCCTCGATGTTTGTCCAGTGCACATGCGCACGAGGGAGCCGGCTCCTTCGTGCGCATGCATGAGACCCGCTACGACCGACAGCACTGGTCGTAGCGGGTCTCTTTCCAAAGGGGGCGAGCTGTCATTGTTGATTGACAGCTCGCCCCGTTGGAAGGTCGGGCCGGGGGGGTGGCAGCCCAAACGGAGGCATTCCCATGGGAATGCCTGTCGTTTAGGGGGGGCCCCACTGACATCACTAGTGACATCACTCTGACAGAGCCAGAAGCTCTCCGGGGCTTACGACAAGTGACCCTACCCTAGGGTCTCGTCGTAAGCCCCGATGCTCGCGATGGTCTATGACCATAGCGACCATCATCCTAGCGGTCGTTAGAGCTGTGGGTGTAAACCCACAGCCTAACGACCGAAACAGAGGCGGCCGGTCAGGATGCAAGCGGCCGCCCAGTTTCTGAGCGACCGCTTGCATCCTCCGACCGCCTCTGAATGAGGGCCTTGAGTGGAGCTACTGGGGGAGGAGCTAATTAAATTAATTATAAACACACACATAGCCCTGTGTGTGACCATTATCCATGTGCTCACCATCAGTTCTCATCTCAGTGTTATAACTACAAACCGTGCATACTGAGTATCATTATACGGAGTGCGCTGTATAGAGAGTGTTGTGTTCATCATCAGTGTTATCACTATACACTGTGCATACTCAGTAATATCATACAGAGCAGTGTGCTCATCATCAGTGTAATAACTATACCCTGTCTATACTCAGCACTATTATACAGAGCAGTGTATCTTACCTTAGTGGTGTAACTATACAATGTGCACACTTAGCATTTTTATACTCAGTACCATCATACAGAGCTGTGTGCACACCTCAGTGTTACAACTATACACCGTGTTAACTCAGTACTACTATACAGAGCAGTGTTATAACTATACACTGTGTATACTCAGTGCTCTTATACAGAGAGCTCACCTTAGTGTTATCACTATACCGATAGCTATATAAATAAGTAAAAAAAAAACTATATGTAATATGTTCTATAAGATCCCATTTATGAGACATTTTACAACAGTATTCGATACTCAGCTGTGGGTCCTGTAATGTATGAATTTCTCCTAGCAATCAAGCCAGAAAAATGTAAGAAATAACATCTTATGTCATTACACAAATGTTTAAAAATATAAGATTTTTTACGTGCAACAGTACCAATTGTATTTATTTAATCGAATGTTTGTGGCCTCCAATATATTTGAAAAACCACAAGGAGATTCCGAGACCACAAGGAGATTCCGAGATAGGCAGAACACCTGCGGAATATAAAAAGGGTGTTGCCAACCATTCCCTCAAAAATATCAAAAGCATTATAGGGATTAAAAAGATTGAAGACAGGGGGTGTGGCCTAAACTCCTAGAAGACTAGAGGTGTTTCCCCTCAGCTCCAGAGACCCGCAGCCTCTGGCAGCTAATTAGAGGAGCTTTCTACCCCACCTTACACCCTGCGAGGGCTTCCTTACCTCCTCCCTACCTCGTCCGTCTTCCTGGTGAGACCACTGTGTCTGAGGGCGGCTCCGGCGGGGAGATCAGGAGATCCGGGGCCTGCACATTGCAAGAAGCCGCGGGCTGGAGTGCGGGACTTCCGTCTCAGTGTCACACGGAGGTACCTGCGCGTTCACCAGGCGCCACCCAGGGCTGAAAAGCACTGGCTACTGCTCTCCCAGTGCCAACCTACTGGTAGGACTCTTCTGCTGTGATAGCTGGAGATCGGGGGTCCCGCTTTCGCGTCTCTCCCGTTTGGCCACCATTTTGGCTGGGAGAAAGGCTCCTTATAATTCAGAGCCCACTATTGCAGAAAGGCTGGGGTTTGATGCACAGCAACACTGTCCCCCATAGCTTAGGGGCTACCTAACTTGACCTCAGTAACTTTGGGATACACTCTCTCAATCCTTTACAGTCAAAGTGCTTATGGTCGCCTGGGGAAGTCCTCTTTCACTATATTATGTTTGTATAGTGATGGCTCTTCAGAAACCTGTCCTGGGAGCTATACAGCCATCTCGCAGCATGCTTCCCTTCTAGGGATGAAGACACCCTCACCCATGCTGTAACCTTCCGAGACTGTCTATCACATCACTACCAGGAGCCAATAATCTATAGCTCGTTTCTTTAGCATTTACTATTGATATATTCTGAAGTATAATGCCGTCTAAACGTGGGAAGCCACAGCGACTTCCATCTCCTGTGCAATTTCCTAACTCATCCTCGAATAAGCAGAAATCATCCACTCCTGTTTCACTAAAGTCCTCCCTGACTCCAGTCACTACTCTCTCTAAGGGACTTACTACAGCGGCTGACTTGGGTCTGGACTTAGATACCTCGGCTCCTCTAACTACCCAGTCGATGTTCCAAATGTTTTCCGCATTCCGCACGGATATCCTAGCTGGAATAGAGTCCTCAGTACAATCGCTCAAATTGGAGATTGTGAGTTTGGGCGGCCGCACAGATCATTTAGAGGGAAAGATGAGTGAACTTGTCTCCTCACATAATGACCTGCTAACTGCTCATTCCGAACTGCAAACTGAAGTGTCAAATATCCGCGATAAAATGGCTGACCTAGAGGACAGATCGAGATGGAATAACGTCAAAATACGAGGTATCCCTGATTCAGTCGCTCTCACAGAATTACAAGAATACGTGACCAAATTATTCCAAAAACTCCTACCCTCGGCCTCTGTACAAGATTTACTCATAGATAGAGTGCATCGTCTACCTAAGCCAAGAGTGAGTACTAACAGTTTCCCTAGAGACACTCTGATGAGGATACATTTCTTCCACATCAAAGAACTTATCCTGAAAGCTGCCAGACAAGCCGAAGGATCAGACACTCTGGGAGGCCTACAGATATTTCCAGACTTATCGGCACACACATTGGCCAAGAGACGTTCCTTTCATGCAATCACGGCAGCACTTCGGGACTCTGAGATACCCTACCGTTGGGGATTCCTGGTTAAGCTGCTAGTACACTACGAATTCTCCTCATATGTTATCTCATCAGTGGAAGCTGGTATTAAACTACTAGCGGAATGGGACATTCCTGTGACCATAGGCACATCTAGATCTTCAAGGAACACGGTCCCCGATTGATCTTATCCACGTGAGATTATCTGTATATTTTCTTGAAGCCTTGATAGATATGGTTTCCCTGCTGAGATGAGTGTTTTTTCTAGGTCTGTGGATCTTTCCCTCGTTTATTTACACTATGTAGTTATAGTATTACATCTATTGTTTATATACAATGTTCCCTGGAAGAAGAAAAAAAAAAAAAAGAAAATTTTTTTTCAAGTAACTATTATAATATGGTTGCTGTTTATATGTTTTTTTTTATATATAAGGGTATATCTATTCTTGTCTACAACACTCTACGAGGCTCCTAGTATGTAGGGATGACTCTTAAACCTAAGAAATAGGATACCTCTAAATTAGCTGACTATTTATACTGTAAACTGTAGTGATTATTTTAAGATTTTATAATCTGGGGTTTTTTGAGTTTCATATAATTGATATTCTTCTCTCACCCAGTTTTGTAAAAAAAAAAAATTACTAAGTAGCTGCATGGGTGAGTGGCTTTCATGCTAGGCCACTTTTCCCCGATGTTGTTTGTTCTGCCAACACTTTTTCCTTGCGGCAAACATTCTGGCCCCGATTTTTGGGCTAATTCAGTTAATTCCCCTTTAATGTATGTTTTCCTGAGTGTTTTTTTGTTGTTTCTATCTCCCTTTTGCTTTCCTTTTTTATTAATCCCTAGGAATCTAGATATGCTGTCATATAAGCTCTGATAAGGGGGTGGTTTGTTTCCTTTTTTCTATTTGTACACACCGGCCATTGCCAGCCTGTTTAATCCCAATATATCTGAAGCAAATATTCTATTTTTCATATAATAACTATCAGGTTATAAGTAACATAAATATATGAACTTCGCAAAGTGTTAACCAGAATTATATACCTTTTAAATCATTTGGATAATTTCCTTTCATAAAGATAACGATGCACATAAAGTGTTATAAGTAAAACGTTTTTATATATCAAATCTTCATAAAATCAATGCTTGTTAAAATACAATATAGAAGATACAAAGATGAGAGAGAGAGAGAGAGAGAGAGAGAGAGAGAGAGAGAGAGAAAGAAAGAAATGGCTGCTGTGTGAGATTGTGTGTGGTGGTTGTTGGGACCCTTTGTCCTATTGTTCAAACCGCATGGTCTCTGAACACAAACTCCATTTTGAAAACTCAATTTAAGACTCCCATAATGCCATGTTCTGGAATACCAATACTCTCACCCACTACAACTGTGTGATATCTTTTTACCAAAACAGTACATTATATTGTATACTAGTGTCTAATATTTTCAACTTTCCTGATATAACACTGATACTAGCCTATGATTACATCCACTATACTATATAAGCTTTTCAGATACTATAACGTTGTAAAATACATATAAGCTGATTCCTCTGTAATAGTTAAAATACCAGTATACAACTCATAGTACACAATTCTATCATAATACTATAAAGCAACCACCAACCACATGGACCAACTTCAATTTCCATTAGAGACATGGGTCAATGGGGGAAGGGGGAGAGCACATGGAATTTCCTTTGTTCATACCACATGGAGGTAGCATCTTTAAATTCCCAAACTATGATAATATATAACTTCACAATACTATCACAACATAGCCAGCAATCCGCAACTCCCATGGAACCACAACCACCAGCCAAACCCAACCTGATTCCACTACATAATGTCCCACAAAGCACAAACTACCAAACAGTGTACACCACCCACAAACCCAGCACAATGCAATTGACCACCACCGAGTCACGGGTTCCCTCATCATCAGCTGATATCAAACAACCACACATCCACAGACTGCAATACTCCACCCAATTTCCATCCCAATCCCAACCACACAATGACACAGTCAGACCACAAGAACACAACACACACCAAACTCATCCCACTCAGACTATGCCACTGTCCAAGCACATGGGAAGGAAGGGGGAAAAAGTACACCTACATCACAGCCAGCTATATGTATAAAACTGAACCCAAATCACTACAAACTATCTATATAAGCTAAACACAGATTAATACAAACTTGTTACAAATACCAATATAGGCTATCTATTGTACAGTTTACTTAGCCATTATGAGCAGATATCTCCAGGCGATTGAAGCTGCATCTTGGCAGTCTTCTGGGGAGAAGCCTGCTGTCCTGTGTCTCCCTGGTGTGTGTCCTTGCCAGCATGTGTGTTTCTCCAAGTGTTTGTGTGAATGCCATCCTGCTCTCCCTCACCTGTGAGGTGTGGTCAGAAAGGGAATATCCGATTGGTCAACTGGACTATTGTTCTAAGCTTTCCTGTGTGAGGCTTCAAGAGGAAAAAGCCTCTTGTTGGGGGTATGCTGTGGAGTTGAACACCTTAACAAATGCTAATTAGCTTGTATTGTGAGCTGGTTTCTGTTACCTCTATTGATATGCTGGAATAACCAGTTCTGTGTAAACTTCTAAGCTCTGGGAAAATTATCACATCTCATTTATATATTTTGGTTTTAGCTGTATAAGGAATTATTATTATTGATTTTAATATACACACTGTAACAAGCTCTATACAACAGAGAGGCCTTTCCTAACCCCAAATGGTTAAATTTTACTCATTAAATACCCATGGCTTCAATTCCCCTAATAAGAGACATTTAGCACTGGCTACTTTTCATAGGGAAAAGGCGAAAGTGGTGGCTCTTCAAGAGATATATTTTTCTTCATTGGCACCTCCGTTGATTAAAGATGCTAGATACCCAGTAACTTATTACGCTAACAGTCCTTTTAAGCGCAATGGAGTAGCTATTATGTTCCATTGCTCGTTACGATTTGAATTATCCTGTAAGATTGCAGATAGAGATGGCAGATATCTGATATTAGTGGGAAAACTAGAGTATAGAGAAGTTACTTTAGTCTCCCTTTATGCTCCTAATACGAGACAAATTACTTTTCTAAAAAAGATGTTAGAGGCCCTTCGTGGAGTCCAAAAGGGTAGTGTGGTGATCATGGGCGACTTCAACCTAGTACCAGATATTAAAGTAGACAAGTCAAATATAGGGGGCACCCCTAGAACCTACACAGACTCATCCTCTACGCTGAGCAGTTTACTGAAAGAGTTTGATCTGTATGACATGTGGCAAATTCACTCCCCAAGAGTGAGAGACTATACATATTTCTCACATGTTCATAATTCATATTCTCGGATAGACCTGATTCTTTTAGACAAATGGACTTTACAACACACTAGACAGTCGAAAATTGTTCCTGTAGTTTGGTCTGACCACGCAACTGTGACCTGTTCATGGAATTGCGAGGCCTCTCAATTTCCTCCTAGACAATGGAGATACCCGGAATATCTGCTACACACACCCAAAGCAGCCACTCCTTTATTGGACGCTTTCTCAGCATATAAAGCTACTAACTCCCCAGAGGACACATCTATAACTACTAACTGGTGTGCTCTAAAGGCAGTCCTTAGAGGAGTCGCTATTCAGACGGGTTCTAGACTCCTTTAAGGAATACCTACAACAACAAACTGACTTGGAAACCTGCCTGACACAAGCAGACTCCTTAAATTGAGCTCGCCCATCGCGTCTCCTTAAAAGAGAGTTGGTGTCTATTAGAATCCAACTTCAAAAATTGTTTATGGAACGTATGAAAAGCACCTTGTCTAAATTACAACAGAAATTTTATACATTAGGTAACAAAGCGGGCAAATTCTTAGCGTGTAAATTATGCTTACGCCAAACGAGAAATAGAATTAAAGGTATCACTATGTCAGATGGACAGAGATTAATTAATCCCTCGTCCATTGCTGAGGCATTTGCTAAATATTATGAAAAATTGTATAATTTACATAATGATTCTAACACCCCACAACCCACCAACAAACTTATTTCCTTGTTTTTAGAAAAATTACATCTACCCAAATTGAAGGCAGACGAACTGGAGTCCCTAAATGCACCTTGGTCAGAGAGTGAGATTGTTGATGTTATTAAGACCCTCCCTCTGGGTAAATCACCTGGCCCGGATGGATTTTCCAACTCCTTTTATAAACATTTTTTACTTGAGGTTGCCCCTATTCTCACTTCGCTCTATAACTCAGCCACTAAACAAGGATCCTTTCCAACTGAGATGTTGGAAGCACGGATCATTACTATCCCTAAGCCTGGGAAAGATCCCTCTTTCTGTCAAAATTACAGACCAATTGCCCTGCTTAACTCTGATGTGAAGATTTTTTCTAAAATAATTGCCAATCGCCTTTCCCCACTGGTCCTGCAGCTTATACATCCTGACCAGGTAGGTTTTGTTAGGGGCCGCCAAGCCTCAGACAATACCCGTAGGGTCTTTAATCTAGCTGAATTGTTAGTTAAAAGAAAACAGGAAGCGCTTCTGCTTTCTTTGGATGCCGAAAAGGCGTTTGATCGCCTACATTGGGGATTTCTTACATCTACCCTAACTAAATTCGGATTTCAGGGAGCAATACTCTCGTCAATAACTGCTCAATATAGTAACCCGACTGCCAAAGTCTTGAGCAATGGTTTTTTATCATCTCCATTTGTTATTTCAAACGGTACAAGACAGGGTTGCACCCTCTCACCTTTGATGTATGTGTTAGCTATAGAGCCATTTGCCACTTCTATTAGAGCTATGCCAGGTTTCCCGGGAATCACTGTAGCATCCACGTCACACAAATTATGTTTATTTGCAGATGACGTTTTATTATTTATTACCAACCCGGAGACTTCTTTGCCGGTTTTACATGAGGTTATAGATAAATACAGCAGGGCATCCCTATATAAATTAAATACTTCCAAGACTGAGGCATTACCTTTCCATATATCCAATAGGATGCTTACATATCTTCAAATTGAGTATAAATATCAGTGGAAGAAAGAATCTATTTTATACCTTGGTATACATATTCCAAATAATGTTACTAATATTGTTGGGATTCATTTTTCTCCTATTATATTACATGTTGCGAATCTTCTTAAAAATTGGTTGAGTTTTGAAATCTCCTGGCTGGGTAGATTGGCAGCTTTCAAAATGATGATTCTACCCAAGCTAATGTATCTGTTCTGCACAATTCCCTATTTGATACCACAGCGCTTTATAGCTCAAGCACATAGACTTATTTTGCAGTATGTATGGAAGGGTAAAAAGCCACGAATTGCCTACAGCCGATTAACGCGTCATAGAAGCCGAGGAGGTTTAGAGGTCCCTGACCTATTGGCATATCACTACGCATGTTTGGTAGCCCAGATTAGTGACTGAGCTCTGCCTGTCGGCTCAAAACCTTGGGTCGATTTGGAAAGATCTCTGTTCCCGCATTTCCCCTTAACAGAACTGATTTGGACCCCTAAGCAATTTCGCCCATCTTCACCAGACTCCCCTAAAACGATACTGGATTCTCTTGCCGCATGGGACTCTATTATAGGTGTCTCTCGATGTATGATTCTACCAACCCGAAATATCTCTCTCTTGGCCGTTTCTCGTTTAATTCCAGACTTGCGTATTTCAAATTGGCGCTCCAGAGGTATAAATACAATGGCCGAAATATTAAGTAATAATTCTATATGTCCCTTTTCGTATTTACAGACTCAGTATAATCTTCCCTCAAGTGAATTTTATACCTACTAACGTATCAGCCATTGGGTTTCTGACGTGTTTCGAATCACGGGCTCTTTGGCTTTACCACCCTCTACTATCTTAGCCAAAATATCATCAGGCAATGCTAGAGGTGCTATCAGATTTTGGTACTCCCTATATATAGAAGACAAGACCCCCACAAAATCCTCTGCACAACTACGGTGGGAAACAGATTTAAAAATTGTATTCACTATTCAACAATGGGAAGAAATATATCTAACAGCCCACAGGTTTTATAGATGTTCTAATCATTTAGAGATGCAATTTAACCTATTACATAGATTATATTTTACACCTGAAAAGCTTCACAAGATATGGCCCTCCCAATCAAAATTTTGTTGGCGGAACTGTTCAGAGCAGGGAGATATCTTTCATATATTTTGGAACTGTCCAATCATCCGTAGCCTTTGGCATGAAGTATTTATGTTAGCATATAAAGTTCTAAATGCCCAGATTTAGCAGTCACCTTCTATAGCCCTTTTTCATATATATCCTCCAGAGCTGTCCAACCCTGATAAATATATTCTAGGTCATATATTGATTGCAACTAGAGAAGCTATAGCACAAAATTGGAGAGAGTCAGTTCCCACCATCTTTACAAAAATTTTTAGGTAAAATTCACTATGCTTTCCAAATGGAAGCCTTAGGTACCCCATACTTCTCAGCGGCCTCCTCTCCCATGGTAAAATGGCTCAAGTGGCAGGAGTTTGTCACAAAGGGAGAGGGAGCCATGCTGCTTCTGGATGCTAACTGAACTCCATGCACGAGCTGGTTCTTATGTAAATTTTTATTTGTTATTTTTTTTATGCTGTGTGTGTTTACTTCTACTGAGTAAAGTGTTGATAATAGGGGCTTAATGCCTAAGTGCCTCATTGCCTTACTGCCCGTCTTATTATTATTATTATGTTATTTTATAATTTGTCTGAGGTGTCTAATTATGTTTTTATATGAGGTATTATGGATATGTTAAAGTTTTTTCTTTTTCAAATATATTGTAACCAAGATGTCTGTTATATTGACAGTATTGTCTGATTCCTTCTCCCATCCCTGTGTTTGTTTTTGTTTTGTGTAACTTTTTTCTGTATCCCTCCCTTTCCATATTGTTAATGGAACTAAACTTTAATAAAAATTATTGATGATAAAAAAAAAAAGATTGAAGGCAAATGGCGTACAAAAGGTACTGATACCTTTTTAGCGAAGGCAGAAATGAAATCCATATATAAAATTAAAACACTACAGCCATGGGGTTTAAATACCAATTTCGAACTAAAGTGGTTTTTATAGTTTTTAACATTTTTAAATGGTTTTGATTAATATAATAACATGATTTAAAATTATTTTTATATTGTGTCTTTATGCTGGTTATTTTATAGATCTAATTACTGTTTACATACATATATGCACTTTTATTATAATTGATATGCAGTTTTATATTTATTGTTTATAATACCAAAGCCGTTTGCTATATACTAATTATATTAGAGAATTACCTATTTTGCATTTTTATCAAAATAGTGAACTCATGTTATTAATTTCCGGTGGACGGACAAGTGCTGGCACGCAGACGTACACCCTCACTTGTCCAGTACTTTGCCGTAATGTTAGACCTAGTGGTCCTGTGGTTTGCGTCATGTGCTCCATGGCGTTGCACACACACCGAGTCCTTATAAAGACGTGTTCCTGGTCTGATATACAAACACACCTAGAAAAAGACCTATAGGTTGAAATGCATTGGTGGAGTATTTTGGTACAGCTCAGTAAGGAGAGCTAATGAAAAGTTCCCCTATATGTATTGATTTGTACCTTTTCCAAAAAGGACTTATATGGTATGCAGCCATTTATCATGTGTATTTTATGTTGCAATAAATGATTTACTGCTTAACACTATGGATGTGTTCACCTTATATTTTTTATGACATCTTTACGAGGGACAATAGAATATTAAAGGACACATAGTATTGAAAACTGCTTTTTGAGGATTCAAGTTTGGATTACTTTATGACTTTCTGGATCATATTGTAGAATTGGTGACATCACTATCCGGAGGAAATTATCTTCCTATGAAAAACGTGACTATATATCAAAGATCTTATATTCGTATCTTTGAAACTATATGTATTTATCCTTACCCGTTCATTCTGGGTTGTGGTGCACCTTTTTAGGTAGAGCGCTTGGACCTTTTTATTTTTTAAGAATTTGTATCTTGTGATCTGGTGTTTATCACTTAGGTATTAGGCAGCCTTCCTTCAGTGTGAGTGCACAAGTGTGTATTTATAATGTGTATACTCTGTACTATAATACACAGCAGTATGCATACCTCAATGTAATCACTACGCACTGTGTATACTCTGTACCACCATACACAGTAGTGTGTACACCTCAATGTTATCACTACACACCGTGTATACTTTGTACTACCATACACAGCAGAATGCACACCTCAATGTTATCACTACACACTGTGTATACTTTGTACTACTATACACAGCAGAATGCACACCTCAATGTTATCACTACACACTGCGTATATACTGTACTATTATACATGGCAGAGTGTACAGCTAAATGTTATTATCACTACACACTGTGTATATACTGCACTTTTATACATGGCAGTGTGTACAGCTAAATGTTATCACTACACACTGTGTATATACTGTACTATTAAACTTCTATCGTCAGATGATAGATGTGACCCATAAACTTAAACTAAACAACTAAAATAAACACAGGAGACCAAGTTATGCCGTTTAAATTAATTGGTCAGCTTTATTTGGTTACAAAGGTAGACATGGTGGCAGGAGAAAGAACGGCAATTAACCAGCGTCCACTTGTCTTAGGCCGGAAGTAAATCACAACTTGTGAGGGCCAACTATCCCAGACAAGGGTAGGGTGATCTTAAAAACTTGCAAGGGCCAACTATCCCTTTCAGAGCAAGTGATGCGGCCCCAACACCCATGCCAATGCACCATTCATCCTGCTCGGTCGAGAGGTGCCGCTGACCCCAATAGGGTGAAATCAGCCTATCAGTGCATTGAAGGGGTGCGCACCGCTATTACTGCTGCAAGATGGACACTTCAATATTGCCGGTCTTTCCCTGCCAATGAAATAAAGCCGACACAAGACACAAGAGGGTAGGGAGGGTGGGAGATCAATTCAAAAGAGGCAGATTTTATCACAGTAGATTCTCTACCCCTCTCCCTAACTCCGCCCCTAACCTAACGTCCTATCGCATCTGCCTATAACTGTAAACAAACATTTTTAACTTTATTAACCCCTCTATCCCTGACTAGAAGTTTATGTGCCGTCGGCTCTATTCCTAACCTCCGTTATATTATACACAGCAGTGTGTACACCTCAATGTTATTATCACTACACACTGTGTATATACTGCACTATTATACATGGCAGTGTGTACAGCTAAATGTTATCACTACACACTGTGTATATACTGTACTATTATACACAGCAGTGTACACCTCAATGTTATTATCACTACACACTGTGTATATACAGTGTCGGACTGGGGCATGAAGGGCACACCATGGGATTGCAATGGTAGGGGCCTGGTGAAGGGGTGTGACCAGCGATTTTGTTGGTGTTGTCATCAACTGAATGGGCGTGACCATCCAACAAAGGAGATGTATATTGATAATTCAAATTAGATTCATCAATGTTTCGGTGTTGTTAACACTGTCCTCAGGATGACACACTGATGTACAACACATCACACATACATGATGACACCTACAGCAATTATACAAGTGACTTGTATAATTGTCGTAGGTGTCATCATGTATGTGTGATGTGTTGTACATCAGTCAGTCATCCTGAAGACGGTGTTAACAACACCGAAACGTTGATGGATCTAATTTGAATCATCAATATACTGTTATATGATTATATATATATATAGTAAGCAAATGACCCAGCACACTCCTTCCCAGTGAATTAAAATGCCGCAGTGCCTGCTGCCAATGCACAATGTATAATCCCAAAAGCGGCACTCAGCAATCTGGTTTAAATAATTCAAGATGGCACAACAGGTGCTGCAACGTTTCGTGCTTTATTTGCCCGTCGTCAAGCTATACTTATTCATTTATATAGCCTGACGACGGGCAAATAAAGCCTGAAAGTTGAAGCACCTGTTGTGTCATCTTGAATTATTTAAACCAGACTGCTGAGTTCCGCTTTTAGATTTATATATATATATATATATATATATATATATATATATAAATATAAAGTCAGAAATCCACTGCACTCGCCACTCCCAGACTTGGGGTGCAGACCTGCACTCGCCATTCCCAGGACTGGGGTGCAAGTGGCCTGTGACCACATTGCCTAAATAAATAAAATCAGAAAACCCAGCACTCACCATGTTTAAACACTCACAATGATGTATAAATAAATAAATAATGGAGATTTGGTTCATGGATTGATCAATGCATTTAAGCCCGCAGCCCACATCACGGGACCCCACTTTTCTGCAGGTCCTACACTATCCGTCACACTGATGGAAACCTGGTAGCTGCTATCACAAGAGGTTTGTCGGGCATTAGGCCCGTAGAGTATTGTCGGGCACTAGGCCCGTGGGCAATTAGTCGGGCACAAGGCCCGGGGGACAGTAGTGGGCATTAGGCCCCATAAAAGGATTGGCCCGTAATAAGGTGTGAGTGGCCTGGGTACTAGGCCCAGGCCACTAAATGATCGAGTAGGCGGGCACCAGGCCCGTGGCCATAAATCAGGCGTAGGCCTGTACCCATACAGGAGGGCACTAGGCCCTATATCTGAGCCCCAATAAAAGTGGTCTGGACATTAGGCCCAGGCCACTACCAGAGCCCACCGTTAGGCAGGCCACTAGGCCTGAGCTGCAAAAGGCCCAAGTCCCTTGAGTACCCTGTAGTAGGCAGGCATAAGCCCTGAGCCGCTGGTAAGACCCTGGGCATTAGGTCCAGGGCCCTGAGCCCATTAGGTAGCCCCCGCATAGATGATTAGAGGTGTGAGCAGTGGTGGAGAGCTGTACGGCTTCCACCCATGAGGTAGTGGTTTCCCCAGTCACTGAGAAGAGGAGCTGGCCAGCTCTGGATAGGTAGCAGACATTTAAAGGGACAGCACTGTGTTTTGCTCTTGTGTATTTAGTCTGTGTTTGGTGTTCCGTGCAGGGCAAAAGTTTAGTTGTTGTTATATCTGTCGCACTACACACACTGTAGGTTGAGGGTGATGCCGTTTTAGTATGTGTAGTTGCTTGACATAGGTTTAGGCCCTGCACGGCTGTGTGATGTATCTCCTTACAGGGACCTGTAGGCGAGTGAGCGGACGAAGAGCAAGAGTGGACACGGTGAGGAATATCTGTGTGTACTGTCTCTCCCTGTTTGTTTGTCACTATCTATCTCTCCTTCCTTCTGGGCGGACGGTGAACCTTGCAACCCGGTGCAAGGACGGATCTTCACCTGGTGCGTGAGTACCGATAGGTGAAAATTCAGGATCTGAGGCCAAAAGTGCCAATGATGATCTTCACTTAAAACCTGAATTTATCCCCCGGTTCGGTAGGGCGCGTCGGTCGACGTGAGGAAGGATGGTACTCACCTCGTCTCCTTCCCCCTAGGTCATCGTGTCCGTGTTCTATTTGGAGGTTCCAGGACCGTCTGTTCAACACACGGCCTGAAGGTGAGAGGGTGCGACGCAAGGTAAGTAACAGACGTACACCTGCACGGCAGCAGGCATTGCACCGCACCCACCCCTCACATTTGGCGTAGTCGGCAGGATCACGGACACGATGTGGACCACCGGCAAGAGGACCCCCCTACGGACAGCTCCGGAGTGGAACCATCCCCGGGTGTATGAGGACAAGAGTGACTGGATTACGGTGTCGGGAGAAGACATCATGAAGATGGTGCAGCGGTCGGTACAGCGCTGCAAGGAAGAGCGCCGGGAGAAGGGGCGCAAGAAATCAGCTGTGACCCCCTGCAAGATGTGTCAGCGGCTGGGACATGATGCCAGCGAATGTCCCTGGCGTGAATTTAGGGCGACAGAAGAGGAAGAAATGTACCCGTTGGAGATCACACAGATGGCCCAGCAAGCGGTCCAGAAATGTGGTCAGAAGAACTCGGTGCAGAAGAGACTCTGGTGTATGCTCTGCGGAACCTACGGGCATGAGCATAATAGCTGTCCACGTGATGAAGAGTGGCACCAGGAGGATGAAGAATTCCGGTGTGAAGGATGTGGAGATCCAGAGCATGAGCTTCGAGATTGTCCGTGGGACGAAAATCGGATGATCTTGGATGGCAGAGCCCAGAAGTGGATAGAAGAAGCCAGGGAAGTGGAGCAGAAGAGCCTGCTGGAAGTACGTTCGCAGGTGCCCATTGTTCCTGAGCAGGAGCCGAAGGGTAGAGACCCCTTTGTGATGAAGATGGCAACAGCACCCCCGTGCTGGAAGTGTCGGCGGCAGGGACACTTGGCCCATGAGTGTCCCTGGGAAGATGCAGTGGCACTGTTATGCCCCGAAGAGGTCCCAGTGAAGAAGAATCCTTGCCCGCAGAGGACGGATGTGGATGACAGGGAGGTGAAGATGCCGCGCTATAAGGAAGAGCGTGAAGACCCAGTGGCAAAGGAGTCTAGGATCTCCCCATGCTGGAAGAGTCCGAGACCTGGATACCCGGAGATGTCAGCGGAAGAGATGGAGTACGCTGAAGAAGGAAAGTGTCGCTTGCTGCAGGAGTCTGTGGAGAAGAGTCCAGACTCATGGAAAATGTCGGCGGAGACCGGGAGGAAGAGGATGCTCCGGAGGAATCGACTATTGAGTGGTGGTTAGTGCCACACTCTGAATTCAGTGAAGATGCCCCAGACAAGTTGGAAGAAGAGTGGGTGGCTGCGGCACCCTTAGAAGAAAATTCCCCATGGTGGCCCATCGTGAGTGGCACTTCCGAGTTGCCACTCCCACAGAGGATCCGCAGAGTGAAGTCAGGAGGTACGAAGATGGAGAGCCTGGAGCCAGTGGAGAAGGAATGTGGGGTCATAGTCGGTCCCGGCTGGGCCCTTGAACAGATCCTCGCTGGAGGGACCATAGAATACCCTGACCCGCGGACGTTGGAGATGGAAGAAGATTTTGTAGGGACTACAAAGGAAAAAGGGGGGGGAAATGTGGAAGGCTGTGCTGGGATCACGTGTTTGATCCCAGCATCAGCCGACGTGCAGGGGCAGGCAGAAGGGATGTGTCCTCTGCGGGACACATCCATTGCCGGCGCTGGGACAGTAATGTCCCTAGCGTCGGTGCAGACACCGCGGGCACCTGGTGAAGGGACCGCCTGGTCCCTTTCACCAGTGCCGGCGGTACTGTGGCGCCGGGAGAAGCTTGGCTCCGGGCGCAAGCTCAGCGGAGCACAAGGCCCGGGGGACAGTAGCGGGCATTAGGCCCCATAAAAGGATTGGCCCGTAATAAGGTGTGAGTGGCCTGGGTACTAGGCCCAGGCCACTAAATGATCGAGTAGGCGGGCACCAGGCCCGTGGCCATAAATCAGGCGTAGGCCTGTACCCATACAGGAGGGCACTAGGCCCTATATCTGAGCCCCAATAAAAGTGGTCTGGACATTAGGCCCAGGCCACTACCAGAGCCCACCGTTAGGCAGGCCACTAGGCCTGAGCTGCAAAATAGAGCGGGACTCTGGGCAGTAGGCCCAAGTCCCTTGAGTACCCTGCAGTAGGCAGGCATAAGCCCTGAGCCGCTGGTAAGACCCTGGGCGTTAGGTCCAGGGCCCTGAGCCCATTAGGTAGCCCCCGCATAGATGATTAGAGGTGTGAGCAGTGGTGGAGAGCTGTACGTCTTCCACCCATGAGGTAGTGGTTTCCCCAGTCACCGAGAAGAGGAGCTGGCCAGCTCTGGATAGGTAGCAGACATTTAAAGGGACAGCACTGTGTTTTGCTCTTGTGTAATTAGTCTGTGTTTGGTGTTCCGTGCAGGGCAAAAGTTTAGTTGTTGTTATATCTGTCGCACTACACACACTGTAGGTTGAGGGTGATGCTGTTTTAGTATGTGTAGTTGCTTGACATAGGTTTAGGCCCTGCACGGCTGTGTGGTGTATCTCCTTACAGGGACCTGTAGGCGAGTGAGCGGACGAAGAGCAAGAGTGGACACGGTGAGGAATATCTGTGTGTACTGTCTCTCCCTGTTTGTTTGTCACTATCTCTCCTTCCTTCTGGGCGGACGGTGAACCTTGCAACCCGGTGCAAGGACGGATCTTCACCTGGTGCGTGAGTACCGATAGGTGAAAATTCGGGATCTGAGGCCAAAAGTGCCAATGATGATCTTCACTTAAAACCTGAATTTATCCCCTGGTTCGGTAGGGCGCGTCGGTCGACGTGAGGAAGGATGGTACTCACCTCGTCTCCTTCCCCCTAGGTCATCGTGTCCGTGTTCTATTTGGAGGTTCCAGGACCGTCTGTTCAACACACGGCCTGAAGGTGAGAGGGTGCGACGCAAGGTAAGTAACAGACGTACACCTGCACGGCAGCAGGCATTGCACCGCACCCACCCCTCACACTGGCATCTTAGGGGTCTAAATGGCTACCGAAAAAAATCACTATATATCGCATCACATTGATACGATATATAGTGAAGTTTAGTAGCCATTCATGTATATTTACCTCCCAGGCATCTTTGGGCGCTGTGCTGCCCCTCCGCAATCCTTGAAAGCAGTGAGCCTGATATGCCTGCTTCTCACTGCGCATGCGTCGGCGTCTGAGAGCAGCAAGTCAGGTCAGACCTGCTTCAAATCACGCTTGGCAAAAAGAGGCGGAGCCAGTGCCGGGTGCCGGGCAGACAGCAGGGAAGTATGCAACTTCCATGCTCTGTTCGGCTTGCGATACAGAAGACGCCATCCTCAGACGATGAATCTGTACTGCAGGGGAGGAACGGAAGCCTGAGCTTTCCGTTCCTTAATAAATTGCACTCACCATACAAAAGTATGGTGATGCGATTCATACACAAAGCTGGGGTGATACTGGAGAAGGAATAACCTTCTCCATGGTAACTTGCTGCATGGATTACTGACACACCACCTCTCGCACAGTGATGAGGAGGATTACCTGCTATCGCAGCACACAGGGAGGATCAGCAGGAAAATCAGTAATTTTTCAGCCCCCCGTGCTAATGGTATCTCCGCAACTGGCATCTTGTGGTCTCTGTAGGAAGAAAAGAGCTACAGTATGAGACTGGGCACCGTGATAGCGCAATCAACCTCCTCCACAGCTTCCCAAAAGCATGTCCAGCCATCGCAGTCTACCATGGTCCGATAGAACACCATGCACGGCGGAATCTGCCGCCTCTTCACCTTAACACGTATTTACACAGCCACTTCCCAGCACCACTCACTGGTTGTCTAGTGGTGATCTCTCCACGGTTTGGACTCCCCTATATAGGTCACTGGCTGCAACGGCTGGGCACATAGTGACGCCATGTCTTTCCAGGCAACAATCAGTCTCCCCTCTGAGTCCTAGCTTCCTGTGTTTTCTTCACACAGCACAATGTTTGGGGCAGGCAGTGTTGTTATGTAGGGAACACACATATCAGTGATTGCCCCCCTCGGCCAGTATCCCTGGCGAGTGCCATCTTGGCAGAGGGGTAGATACTCCCCTGCCTCAGGGCCCTCTCATGCCCTAGACAGCTCTCAGTATACCAATTTCTCCCACTACCTCAACCTCCAACACACACACACACACACATTCTTCACCAGCATGCATAAATAGAAGCACACATGCAAGTCACGCACTCAAAAACAGACACACGTTTCCCTCCATGTTCTTTTACCTTGACAAGCAGCAGAGTTCGGACTCTGGAAGGGTCAGTCCTGGATTTGCAGCAAGTTTTCCTCTCCTCTGACAGCAGCAGCACTTCCAAATCTCTCTAGTGAGAGTCCCGTGTAGCTCCGCCCCTTAGCCCCATTAAGCTCCGCCCCCTCTCAAAGTGATGCAGCCGTTGTTAGAGCCACGGTGGGTCCTAGTGCCCGCCAGCTCTAACAAACCTCATGGAGTCAGCAGCAGCGCTGCTGCTAATCTCCTTAAAAAAAAAAAAAGTAGCAGAAATGACAGGTGGAGGGGTACTTCCCTCGCCCTGGCTCCCTCTGGCTCTGCTTAAGACGGCAGCATACCTCCCCCTTCACGGCCCGCTAAGCCCTGCCTCCACATAGAAAGGGGAGTGGCCACGATGCAGTTGGGCCCACCGGGGATAATACCCGATTCCCCGGCAGCCCAGTCCAAGCCTGTGTATATACTGCACTATTATACATGGCAGTGTGTACACCTCAATGTTATCACTACACACTGTGTATATACTGCACCATTATTACATGGCAGAGTGTGCAGCTAAATGTTATCACTACACACTGTGTATATTCTGTACTAAAATACATGGCAGTGTGTACACCTCCATGTTATCACTACACACTGTGTATATACACAGCAGAGTGTTTACCATCAGTGATCACCTCAGTGAGGATAATTAAATATATACACAATGGAAAGAAGGAAGACAGGACAGAAATGGAGGCAGATATATAAATAAATGGGAAAAGTAAATGGCAGAATACAGGGTATAAGAACAGTGAAAACAGGCAGAGGGGCAGAGAGAAGGAGATGACAAGACAGAGAAAAGAAATAGAAGTATAAGTCACATAAAGTAAAGTTTTCCTGTCACTAGCACAGCACCTGCTCAAACGGTTGCTGCTATTTCCTATGTGGCTAAAGGACCTCTGTGACGTATCCACCACGTGACCGCTGCTGGAGGCTGGACCGCTCCTGCGTTACCATCCACTAGGGCATAGAGGGGGAATAAATATTTGTGGCGAGCGCAGCGAGCCCGCGGGGGGACACTTTTGGTCCCCCGTTAGCATCCCCGCCCCTCCCCCTTTCAGGCCAGGTCACGTGGGTGTGACGTCACAGGTCCATCAGCCTTGTATAGTGTAGACCTAACACTGCTCAAACAGCCGACCAGAGAAATTTCTAGAAAATGGCTGCCAAGCAGCATCTCTGAAATAGCACTGACCCACCCTCTGCCAATCCTATAGGTTAACCAAACCTAACCCCACCCCACAACACTACCTCACTAAACAACTAGCCCCTTCTTGTCTAGAAGCCGACACCCACAGGCTCGTGTGTTTACTTTAACTCCTTGCATATGAAATGCACTCCGTCCTAATTCCGGGAGTCTGGGGGAGCTGCAGAATAACCTAGCACTGCCCTGGACATATATGTACATATTGGGCTCTATAGCAGCACAATCTCTTAGTTGGTGCACAGGTTATTTATTACTGACTGATACATGTTAAAAGATCCACAGGTGGTGCTAATTATTTCATTTGTGATACTGAGAAGAACATGCAGCACTAGTAAAATTGTATTATATTACTATTTCTATTGTGGTCATGGTGTGGGCTGGGGAGGGGGGTTTCCAGGCAGACGGAAACCCCCCCTGCGTTTGCCTATGGTAGGTACTGTAGAATCATATTGGTTGCTATGGGCAAATCTCCACTTCTCCACTCTTTAGAAGGCATGATACTCGTACATCTCCTCCATATCTTCTAATAATTATGCTAGTGTGGGTTTCCTCCGGGTGTTCTGGTTTCCTCCTTTTACATACTGGCAGGTAAATTGGTATAACATGACCACTGTCCAGTGTTCAGCATAAACATATGCCCATAAGCAGTTGGCACAGACCCTAGCTCATTCATTACTGTGTGCTCAGTGAAGCAGAAATGTCCACTACAAGTCCAAACAAGTAGATCAAATCACAAGCACACCAAATAATACTGATAATGTCCTTTATTTAATCTAGCATTTCAGTTTGTAATTCCCTTTATCAAGGTTGCATTAAATGATTACATGAATACCTCACGCCCTCCCTGTTGCTTATTTGCGAGGTGAGGTCATAGAGCAGGTACTGTATGGGAAACAAAGTTACAGGCAGAGAGATATGAGTGCAAAACACTGTGGGCCTGATTCAGACCCAATCGCAAGCGCTGAACGCTTGCAACCGGGTCGATGGTGGCCCAGAGCGCATGCGCATGACGGAGCCGGCCCCGTCGTGTGCATGCGCGAGACCCGGATTGCGACGGGCAATCCATCTCTCCGGGTCTCGTACCAAAGGGGGTGTGCTGTCGATGTTGGTGGGCGGGCCGGGGGAGTGGCTGCCCAAACGGAGGCGTGTGAACGCCTCCGTTTGGGGGCGGTCCCACTGACATCACGAGTGATATCAGTGGGAGAGATTTCGGCTCTGTTAGAGCTGAAATCTCTCTGGGACTTGCGGCAACGAGACCCTACCACAAGGGTCTCGTCGCAAGCCCGATGGTTGCGATGGTCTTGACCATCGCGACCATCTTCCACCCACAGCTATGCCAGCGGCCAGGAGGCCGTTCTAAAAAAAAAAATAGCCCGGCCCTGATTCATAGCGAGCGCTCTGTCAGAGCATACGGCTCTGAATCAGGGCCTGTATTCCTATGATGAGTTTTGAGTATCAGAAATCAATCAACCATGTGAAAAAGATTGTATATTGCTGATCACAACGCTGCGTTCGCACGCACCCGTCCGTTGCAAAATTATGCAAATGAATGCGATCACACTGCCGCCGCAGCACAAGATGCAGATGCTCAGCACTACATAAAGCCGCATTAGTTAGCAAGACAGCAAAAACATCGGTAACATTGAGAACCATCGAACCCATACGCACAGGGTACATCAGGTTGACCTGACCCTCAATCACAAACTGCTAAACTTCCTGCAGGCAATGAGTGCTGCGTATGCAATCGTAGGGACTTAATTATGTACTACCCTGTAATGGTATTCAAAAGCACTGGCACGCCTGCGTTTCTCTGACCACGCTCCATCACCATCGCCACTTCCTGTCAATCACTCTGCTATTCCTCTGTGTGCTCATTGCAATCGAATCCTGATTGCAGTGGCAGCTTCGCGCACGCACAATGCGATGCATACGCATGTGCAGATTGCAAACATCGGCCAGGTGCATGCGAACGCAGTGTTGCGATTCATGCTGAATCAGGCCCACTGTACGATGTATCCTACGATATATCGCTCTGTCATGGATCACAACAATATATCGTACACATCGTATAGTGTGTACGTGTGATCACGGCGGTCCTTCATCTCATCGTCCCATCTACTGTTCTACACGGCAGATAGGTCGATACACAGAATGATGTGATGCTGTTACATGCAGCACGTAATGATACACTGCGCCGTCATGCACCACATCGTGCTGTGTGTATGTTGTGCTCGATGTAGCATTGCACCATTGCTGGGTCACACCATTGCATTGTTTGTACCCAGTTTAAGGCTCAGTTATGAACAGGAGTGGATTTGGCTGGGGAGCAAGGTGGCATTTGCCTTTCCATGTTTGTACAATTTTAGGGACTTGAGTCCGTCCACAGCCTGCAGTCGCGGTCTATATTGGCCTTGTGGCCAAGAAGCTGGCAGATGGCCTAAGAACACAGAACTCTTTAGCAAATGATGAGTTTCTGCAAACAGGGCAAGTGCTGAAGTGAATATATGTAATATGTTGTCCTATTCTGAGTCGGATGCAACTTGGCCCTATCTCTTTTTCCATGAAATAGAGCGTTTCGAGGAGTTAACTCGGCGGTGACAATGTGTTCGCACGTCAACACCCTGTCTTGTGGGAGTGTTATAGAAGTATCATGGGCGTGTATCAAAAGCCCTGTGTGTACAGGGAAGATACGTAAGCCTGTTTCTGATGGATCACTTGCACTTGGCTTGGGCTAGTGCAATTGCAGATAATAATGAACTAATGATGATGGTTGCGGCAGCCGGCATAAGATCAATGATCAGCCACGGGTTTCCACTTGCTCATGCACAAACCCCCGTATGTCTTGAACAGCAACAGTACTCGCCTTAGCATAAGGTAGTAAAAATGGTTTCTGCTGCTTCCCGCAACTACAGTTACTTTGAGTGCGACTTAGAATCAGCCCCAGAGGATGCTCCCAGGTTGCTCCAATTGTGTTATCAGAGCAGTTGAGCAGCATTCTCTGCCTACTTTCCATCCTCTTGTCATGTCCTTGCAACATGCTGTCACAGGTATCTGTTGTTTTATGCTGCTAGCATGCTGAATGGTGGAAGGGGCTGGCTATCCACCAATCACAGTGGTGGAAGGTCTCCAAGCATTGATTGGGGAGTGCTGGAGCTATCCACCAATCAGAGTGTCGGAATCTGCAAGTGCACTGTTGCAGAAGTGATTGAACTTGGTTGTCCCTACAGATTTGTGGTCTTCTTTTTAATGAGGAAGGGGGGGTCTGATTGTTAATGAGGAAAGGAATTTAAGGAAAATACTATAATTAGAGATGTGCAGTACGGTTTTACTCGGATTTACCAGGATATGTTTGAATCTTAAAAACGGCATCATATTTGCTATCCAGCTGTCACGTGTTTTGGATAGTCAATAAGATAAATCCGTACTAATCCAAATTTGTGATAATTTGTCGATAAGGACCGAATAAAACTGAACCCGCACATCTCTAGTTATAATCTACTATTTAATTTAGCAATATAAGATGATCACTGTCTATCTAAAATTGTTGGTATATATGTAGTATGGTTTTAAGGTTTAATTAAATGTATGCGTTAAGAAAGTGCATGCAGTAGCCATCATGTGACCCGAAGTACTCAAATTTACCTGGGCTTAACCAGGGGCGGAGTAGGGGTCACACTGCCCCTAGATAAAATATTACTGGGTGCCTATTTCCCCTAAACACCGATTCTGGAGAGACTTTCACCCTCTCTAGCTACTTATTTTTTTGACTTTTTGCTGGTTGAGAACGTCCTATTCCAGGCTCCTGGGCTGCACATGCGTTCACTACTGAGACTCCCATTTATGCATTATGGGGATGTAGTCATTGTTCTGTGTCCAAATAGCTGAGGCTGAATTAGGGCACTGAAAGCTCTGATGCAGAGGGTCCACGCTAACACACTGGGGCAATTGTCATCATGCTACAGAGTCGGAAGCTGCATCAGGTTTAAGAGTGGTGTCCCTGACATGGAATATGGGAGTAGGGTTACACCATGAAAAGCTTGATCACCTATAGTTACAGACCAGTCAGTACAGATAGCCCCAAGTACATCCATCTCAGCATGATCTTAGATAAAAGGGTAAGCAAACACAAGCTCCTACCAGAGATTTATGTGTCACCACATTGGACCAGTAACATGGGACAGAGGGCCAGATTCAGACCCACTCACGAGCACTGAGTGCTCGCAAGCGGGTCGATGTTGGCCCAGTGAGCATGCGCACAACGGAGCCGGCTCCGTCGTGCACATGCGCGAGACCCGGATAGCGACGGGCAAGCCGTCGCTCCGGGTCTCGTAGCAAAGGGGGCGTGCTGTCAATGTTGAGTGACAGCACACCCCCTTTGGTGTGCGGCCCGGGGTCGTGGCTGGCCAGATGGAGGCGTTTGCATGGGAACGCCTGCCATCTGGGGCTGGCCCCACTGACATCACACGTGATGTCAGTGGGAGTGCTTTCGGCTCTGATAGAGCCGAAAGCACTCTAGGGCTTGTGGCAACAAGACCTACCACAAGGGTCTCGTCGCAAGCCCGATGGTCGCGATGGTCTTGACCATCGCGACCATCTTCCTGGCCGCTCGCTATAGCTGTGGGTGGTCACCCACAGATATGCGAACGGCCAGGAGGCCACACTAAAAAACATTGGGCCAGCCCTGATTCAGAGCGAGCGCTCTGTCAGAGCGTCCGGCTCTGAATCAGGCCCAGATATCACTATATGTGGAAGTTGATACATAAACTCTGAAAATAACAAGAAGAAATATCTGTTACCCTGCTGGACACTTACATGGATACATATTAATCGGATTTGACAGGTGGAGACAAACAGGTCTCTTAATATTTTAAGAGCGGGAATCACATACATTTTATTGTTATGTATTAATATGCTTATTATAATTGAGAGTACAAATAAGTACTGCATGCAGATGACAACAATTGGCAATAAAGTTATGAAACAAAGAGATGATTCACTGCTGTAATCAACACACACACTATGGCCCTCATTCAGAGCCGTTCGCTATTTGCGGTCGTTCGTTTAAAAACAAGGGGTGGCTATTCAAATGATCCGTACGCACATTGCAGTCTGTTCACACCTCTAAGCCTGAACGAACGAGCAAAACATACGCTCGTTTATTTGTTAAAAACGCCCCCTGGCCGCTCGCACCATACGTCATGTCCGCTATTTATTAGATTAATCGAGTACATCGACCAGCGTATGAACTGCTCGCTATTCTTGTGGTTGGTGTTTGCTACCACAAATTTGCGAGCAGTTCTGGCTATAAAATAACCCAGTGACGTGGTCAATGACGCTGCTGAATTAATTATGCACACCCATAATACGCCCGTTTTGACCTTTAAGCACGCCTGCGTTCGGATCTCCACTCCCCATTTTCAAGCACCTTCCCCTGTTACCACCCACATACGCCTCATTCTGTCACTCAAAATAGCAGGCACTCGCTATATAGCGTACAAACGATTTTCGGCCGCACTGACTGGTTCGCGCATGCGTACTAAAAAGCGTACGCATGCGCAGATGTGCAAACATCGCTTGGAACGAGCGTACTGCCGCTAACGAGCGGCTCTGAATGAGGGCCTATGGTCCCAAACAATCGCCTGCAACTCATTCTGGGCCCGATTCAGACCTGGACGCTAAGCCGCGGATGCACGCCATGGCCGTTAGACGCCTGTCTGCGCATGCGTCAATATGTGCATGCGCGAGTCACTCACTGCGCTTGGGAATTGTGCGCTCGTAGTACACTGCCTGGACGCTACTTTGAGTGACAGATAGTGCCATTTGTGGGTGGTAACGGGAAGGTGCTTGTGAACGAGGGAGTGGTGCTGCGAATGCAGGCGTGTCTGGGCGTCAAAATGGCATTTTTATGGGTGTGCATAATTAGCATGGAAGCGTCATTGAACACGTCACTTGGTTGTATTTCAGCCTGCAGTGATTGCAGTGCGTGCGGCGGGGTAGGCACAAGTGCTGTGTGCAGCTCCGATGGCTCTCGATGGTTCTGATTAATCATACACTTCAGATGACATGTGCTAAGAAAGTAGGCGTCTTTAGACCGGCGTGCGTTCACTCTGCCGTCACTCTCTAAGACATAGAGGGTGTCCTTACACCAGGCACTTCGATCGTGGAATTTGCATATCCGGCCCCTTTTGGCAGCGAAAGTGAGCTGCTTAGCATCCGGGTCCGAATCGCCCCCTCTGGGTGACAAATTCCATGCAGGCCGGTCGAGTTATGGGACTGCTAGTCAACTGCCTGAGCCTTTTTTTATAGTTCCTCTGGATGGCCAAGCACCAATGGATGTGGCCTCAGGCCATCTTTGTATGGCCCCTGAAGCTATGGGCCTGATTCAGAGCCGAACGCTCTGACCAGACCGCTCGCTCTGAATCAGGGCCCTCCTCCCTGAACTTGGAGCGGCCTCATGGACGCTCGCATGGCTGTGGGTTACCACCCACAGCTATAGCGAGCGTCCATGATGATGGTGGCGATGGTCAAGACCATCGCGACCATCGCGCTTGCGACGAGACCCTGCGGTAGGGTCTCGGTGACTGCAAGCCCTGGAGTGATTTTGGCTCTATCAGAGCCAAAATCACTCCCACTGACATCACTACTGATGTCAGTGGGGCCGGACTCAGACGGTAGGCGTTCCCATGGGAACGCCTCCGTCTGGCAGCCACGCCCCCGGCACCCCCACCAAAGGGGGCGTGCTGTCACTCACCATCGACAGCATGCCCCCTTTGGTGCGAGACCCATAACGACGGTTTGGCCGTCGTTATTCGGGTCTCGTGCACGACGGAGCTCCCTCCGTCGTGCACATGCGCAATTCGGCACCATCGACCCACTTGCGAGCGTCCTGCGCTCGCGAGCGGGTCTGAATCAGCCCCTATGTCTTTAATTCACTCATGTTTGTAAAAAAAACGATGGTTTTGTCTCTGAGGCTGCAGAGGAGAACCTATCTCCCGGCGGAACATGTGACCTCTGTATACTTAAGTCAAGAGCTGGAAGAGTAGGAGAGGCCCTGCACTCAATGGGGAAGACCACTGCAGGAGTAACTTTTGTCCCCTTTATCTTGCTGCTACTGTGGATACACTTGGCTGGTGAGGGACACTTTCCCATGTAGTGGTGTTGGGCTGTGACAAGGATTCCCAAGCTGCTAAAATCAAAGTATCACTTGCTTGGGAAGTGCTGCAGGCTCACACAACCTGTGACGGGTGTATAGAGGTCTCCTATAGTCATGCGTTTGACAGTTGAGGCTATTACAAGTGCTGGATATTCAGTTGATATTTTATATATTGGACAATAGGGAGCTCTTCTTCAGGAGAGGCTATTTAATGGACTGCATAACTGGCAGCTAGTTTATGTGCTATTGGACATTGGGCTCTGAAATATGCAGGATGTGGGACTACGTTATATACAGTAATGTGTATGAACCATGGGAATAAAATGATCAATATTGCACCTGATTCAGAGAAGTACGCTATGCCGATGTTTTTGCAGATTATTGGTAAACTGCGCATGCGTCTAAGTCATGTGTCAAAGTACTTTGCCGTAGTCGATAGATGCAACTTTTTATTTGCAATGTGATTGACAGGACGACAGCACTTGGGGGAGGTGATAGGGAGTGGTGGCAAAACCGCAGGTGGACCATCTCTGTTTTCGGGGCATGACGCTGCCTATGTCTGCGAACCTGTATGCAGGAAACATGGCTTTGGCATCTCACCTCCCATGGTCATTCTGCCGGACCATAGACTCAGGACTGCGACAATCCAATGTTCTGCGACCGATACGGTGACGGTTATATGCAGATGCTTGGGTTTGCAAAGTCACAGGTGGGCGTCTCAGTACATCTCCTGGTGGCCATGACATTTGCATATTTTGGCATAGCAGATTCGCACACAGACACAGCTGCAATGCCAATAGCGTACTTCTCTAAATCAGCCCCAATGTTCATAGTTGTCCCAAATATGTGGGGGCTTCCTAATTTACTGTCGAAGCTGGATTATTGGCGGAGACAAGATCAGTTTAAAATTGAATTGCAGCGACACCATCTTGCGACTGGCCGCAAGACGCCATCTTGGAAATGAGATCGCAAGATGCCATTTTGCGAATGGGCGCCTAAGCGCCATTTTAGATAAACTCACACTTTAGTACATGTGGCGATATTACTATTAGCATCATGCGATTGCATCTGTGACCATCGCCATAAGTTACGGCGATTCATCAAAAGCCCATTTCATGACTTTACATAGTTTGGGTGCTCTGGATAAAGTGTATATTATTATAATTCCCCTAAAGGATATATTTCAGAAATGGCTGTACAGTATGTCAAAATTGGATTGCATTAGCTAAACAGAACAAATGGCCACGTGACAACTAGCTTGTGTAGACAAGCTTCCTGGACATAACGTCTGCTCTCACTCCAGGTGGCCTGGCTCGAATACAGCAAGAGGGTCGTTTGTAGCACCTTACATTAGCAGGCTTATTGCAATAAAATACCTTCAAAGCCAAGAGTGTTATCTGAGGTTTGGGTCTTGTAGCTGTGCTAATTTGCATTTACACAAGAACCTGGGAGAACAAAGGACTGTACTTTTGAGCCTGGGAAGGGTGGAGGCTGCTGAGAGAGGGGGGCGTGTGGAACTATAAGGCTCAGCATTCCACACTGCTAAGTGTTCACTTAGTTTAAGTGAGATTTAAGTGCACCATTTCTCATACACACGTTAATACGCACAATTGCGCTGTTAACTAATCGCATATTAGCGAATGCATAAGATCCTGTTTGAAAACGCTGTTTATTAGCTTCATGTGCATGCATCTGCCCCAAGTTAACTAGTGTCTTTACATCACACCCCGCATTCTTACACATTACATATTCACATAAAAGGTTTAATAAGCTTTAAAGTATAAGATTTAAGTTTGTTCATTCTGTGAAATAAAGATTATTTGGTAACTAAGGTTTTATACATGATAAGTAAGCCGTGATTGGTATTGTACTGAAGCGTACTCTTTCAACAGTATTCCGGTACCATCGGTATGGAGATCGCATCATGCATTCTCAACTTACGGACCGCAGAGACTTCAAGCAACAAAATGTACATTATATGAACAACTGTCAGGATGTTGCATGAGGCAAGAAACCAGAGACCACCAGTTGTTAGAGGCTGGGTTGTGTCTATTTGAATCAACCTGTTAAATGCCTTGTAACATATGCCCTCCCCGTTAGGACCAATGGTATTAGCAACAAACTTCTCTATTGTGTTGTTTATTTCTGAGGGGGTATAAATATGTGTGCTCTGACCCTGGGTACCTAGTTTTTTTTGTGCTGAATGTTGATTGACGAGGGGTTTCTTGCTGATGCCTAACATCTGGACCAGAGAGCGCTGTGTATGTATAATTGTACTTGGGTCTGTATAATCTCTTTGCGCTAAGATTATATGAGGATCATAGCGTGTAACTGCTGTACTTTTACTTGAATAATACTTTGTGCTTTGGAAACACATGTTCTAAGTCTGGAGTCTTTACTGTATGACTGCGTACACAAATTAGTGTCATCCTTAGAGGTTTATAGGAAGGATATTAGAAGGTATAGGCAGGGGTATATAGAGGTTCAAAGGCAGTATCCTTATTACCTAGGTTGTTGGGATTTTTGCTGAATGTGGTGGACTTGGGGTTGGCTGGGCATGCTGGATTTTATAGTTCCTCAGTAGCTGAAGAGGCATAGGTTGCCTACTGTACTAGTATAGTTTGAGGATCTTAACAGAATGATTACAGTAATTGTGCATGCTGGGATTTGTAGTTCCACAACATAATGAATTTGGACAGCTGTGTTGTATTACTGCTCACCCCATCTCTGCCTCTAGCCATTGCCTCTACAAACAATCATTGTGTGGCAGTCACTAATGTAACCTTCACATGTACATCCATTCCAATAAAAGGTATTTTTATTTTTAATGAACTTATGGGTATACTGTAGGAGTTCAGTATAACATATCTAAAGATAGTTACAAAATATAAGTTAATGTAAATTACATATAGGCAATTAGAGACAGTTTAAAGGCACTGTTATTTATATAAATGTAGTATAGAAAGTGCTGGAACTAAAGATGGCTACTGAGAGAGTGTCTCAACATATTCACTCGATTCATTCAGATGTTCGAATGATTCGAGTCACTCAACGTTTGGTGTGTTGAGACACCCACCTCTCTAGCCTCTCTGTCAGTGGGAGCCTGAGCAGGGCCGTAACTAGGGGGGGGGCTGAGGGGTCATGTGCACCGGGTGCCATCCTCCAGCGGCACCGGCCACATACTTCTTTGTGCCGGAGGTCTGCAGATAGAGACCTCCGGCAGTGGTGCACGCCGGACAGGGGTCACTGAAAGTCAGCGCAAGATCCCGCCCTCCCTCCTCCCCTCGGAAGTTAGGGTTAGAGCTCAGGGGGGGGAGGAGGGGGCGGAGAGGGACGGCAGTGCTGCACAGGGCGCACTGCCGTCTAGCTACGACGCTGGCCTGAGCCAAGGCCAACTCCACCCCCTACACTGCTGATCCGACCTGATCATACTGCAGCACAGAAGTGTGATCAGGTTGGATCAGAGATGTAGGGGGCGGAGCTGTCAGTGACTCACTCTGAGTCGCGCTGCTACTGTCATGGCTCGTGGGTGTGCTCTGTGCTGTGCACTGACTCAGGAGAGTCAGTGCAGAAGCATGATCTGGGCTGCGGGGGGCAGAGCTGTCAGCGACTCACTCAGAGTCGCCGGCACCCCAGCTTCCTACAGCTCTAAAGAGCCGTGTCCCGAGACACTGTCTCGAGATACTCCACTGAGTTGAGCTCAACTCAGTACGCTGAATCGCTCTGCCCATCCCTAGCTGGAACTTTATTTGGAGACATGGGAGAGATATAAAAGGGAGAGACATTGAGAAATAGTTGTTGCTCCTGTCCTGGGCATGTTGTCAGGTACCTGTGAGGAGAGAGAGCATCACTAGTGAGGAAGAGACTGGGCTCCATTAGCTCAGACTTCTGCTGGAGGAAACTGGGGACTGGGGAGTTACTGAAGAAGACTTCCCTTTCATTGATGGTGTCAGCTGACGGCGCCCAATCAGTGCTGCAGCTGCTGGATTGGAGGAGTCATGAAAAGGAAGGGAGCTTTCTGGAGCCTCTGATAGTTCTGTACCTGCTGTGTATAGACACCGGTAATTCTACAGACCAGCACTAGTAGGACTTCCAATTAATGGCAGGAGCAATTTAGTAACTGAGAGGAGCAAATCATTATTTGACAGGAGCAATTAGGTAACTGATGGGCAGTTGTAGTACCAGCTAAGACCCTCTGCATTAGGAATCTGGCAGCTACAGTATAAGCATGTTTCATTATTAATTACAGATATCACAACTACAGTACTTGACTGGATTTGGCTGTAATCAGTATTAGATAAAAAAAAAATCCTTCAAGCCTGTAAAGAGGAGTTAATTCTGTCAACCTGAAGCATATATATATATATATATATATATATATATATATATATATATATATATATATATATATTGTGATAGAAGCACTGGAGCCATTTTGAATGGCTTCTATGCCTGTCCCATATTCCTGTCCTATGTGTTTTAAAACCCCCAGGAGAAGTCTGTGGGGAGAGGGAGGGCTCCATCCACAGTCCACTCCAGGTGTTGGGCCTTTCAGCTTGGTAGCAGGCTTGTTAGGGCTTGCGCCTGAAAGTGGCTCAGATAAGCTGGGTTTCATGATAGCTGAGTGTCTCATACCTGGGAGAGCAGACCTGCAGGCTAGTTTGCTCTGAGACACTGTGTGATACCACCTGTAAGTACTGTGGACGTGAACTTATTTAGTCTTCTGTTAGTGAGGGAACCTGCTGTCTAGTTAGAGCCCAGACGGTCTAGGATTCTGTTTGTGTTTTGTTTTACTTATGTGTCCAGTACAATAAAGACTGGCTCTGACCAGCTTGCACGAGAACCCCAGAATTGTGTCCTGTTTTTCCGGCTGCCATGTGTGTAAAGAGGAAGTCCATCTACCCAAGAGAGAGACCCCTATCCCGACTGTATCACAATATATATATATACTGTATATATATATATATATATATATATAGTATATATATGGGGTAAAAGTTCAGAACATGGGGTACACTGACTTCTATGCTGCTGCTTATTCACTGACTGTCCTAGAGACCACACCTAAGGTTCTGTGCACCTTTTCCCTCAATGACTGGCCATTGAAGTCGCTACCGCTCTGACAGTGAACCATCTTTTTACCGCGCTAACACGGAGCTGAGCCGGTGAACTGAGCCGTCCATGTCATGCTGTTGAGGCACCATCGCCTCTTGGTAAGACACTGTACACCATGTTCTGAACTTGTATGTTTTTTTTACCATATATGTTTCTTCAGCCTACTACACCTACAGGATACAGAAAGTAAATGTCTGCTATTGCTAATGTGACTCACGACCATGCTACCATTAATATACACTGTACTAAGAAATACTATAAGGAGCTATAATCTAAGTGGAGTTTAAGCAAGCAGTAGCAGAAATTAAATAAAGGTCAAAACAAAGCAGGCTAGGTTGACACTGACCTCAGCATGTTCCAGAAAAATAAATTGACTTTGGTTTTGATTATTCTATTGCTGAGTGTAATATTATCTGTTACTTCTACAAGGTTGAGTACACCATTAGGGGTGACCCCAAGGCTACCCCTGTTAGTTCCTTAAGTAATGTGGAGGTTTGGGTGGAGGCAGATCCTTATGACATCTACCATTCACTAGACAGTATATTTTGGCTATCAATCTTATTAACGCTATTAAACAATGGTAAAACTGGGGTGATAACTGTATTGTATGGTGCTCACTAAGATACTCTGTTTATTGCTGGTAGTCACTTTCATGCTCTGTGTATTATATAGCGATCACTGGATGTTCTCTGTACTATCTGTTGGTCACTGGGATGCTCTCATTAGTCTATGGTATTTACTATGATGCACTCTTTATTGCAAATCAAAGCATAAAGTGGTCCCAAAGATTTATTAGTACTTCTACTTTTGTGCTTTGCAAATTACTTATCTGACATGTCCCTCTAGTTAAATATGAGGAAGCAGTGTTAATCCCTTCCAATGGCAAAATAGGTGTAATCACTGCTTCAAATTTTGGGGCCTATTTTTTAATAAGTTTTATCATACACAACCAGGGGTGGATTGGGATGGAAAACCAGCCCAGGAAATTTCTGGAAGCAGCCCTTATGGGGGCGGGTCTGTTGAGGGGGCAAGGTCTGTGAAGGAGGGCAGGATACTCCCTCCTCTTAGTGCCTAGAGGAGATTTTGCAAGCCACTGATGGGAGCAGGGTCGGCAACAGAAATCTGGGTGAATGATAAACTCTTTTTGGGGTCCTCCAACCTTCTGCACTAGGTACAGGCCAGTCAGTTTGGAAGTCTCTTCTAACCTATATGGCAGTTTCTCTGCAATGGGGAACCTCTGAAGAATTTGAGCCTCACTGGGCAGCATCTTCAGGCTGTATTCACTATTCATGTAGATCACATTGTCTGGAAGATGCCTGTTTACGTAGAAATATAACCCATGTCATCATCATAACCAAATAATGTATAGAAACATAACTTTTTGTGCAGAGCAAAATGTGAATTTCCCTGATCGAACAATTTCTGTGTCTCTCCAGGAACCCATGCTACTCCAGACCCCCTTATGTCTCTCCATCCCCAGGTCCCCCTGTGGTTCTCCAGGCTCCCTGTGTCTCTTTATCTTCAGGCCTCCATGTCTCTCCATCTCCAGGCCCCACTGCATCTCTCCATCCGCAGGCCCACATGTAGCTCTCAGCCTCATTCCCCCAGCCCCAGTGTGCCTCAGCCTCATTACTCAGACCTTGGGTGTCTCAGCCCTATTCCCCCAGACCCAGTGCGCCTCTCAGCTACATTCTCTCAGACCCAGTGTGTGTCTCTCAGTCCCATTCCATTTCCACAGTGTGCGTCTCAGACCAAGTGTGTGTCAGTCTCATTCCCCCAGCCCCAGTGTGTGTCTCTGCCCCATTCCCCAGCCCCAGTGTGTGTTCCAGCCCCAGTGTGTGTCAGCCTCATTCCCTCCAGCCCCAGTGTGTGTGTGTGTGTTTCTCCATCCCCCCCGTGCAGCCAACGCCGCCGCAACTTAGTTGCAGCTCCTGTTTTTGGCTGCCTGTGCTTGCCTCGGCGTCACCGTGCAGGCTGCTGTCCTGAAGGTGGGAAGTCGGGATGCAGAGGGGCTGGAGGCGGAGCTGTCAGTGGTAACTGACAGGCTCCGCAAAGGCTTGTGTCCTGTTTAGAATTTTAACACTGTAACCTCAACTATATTAATTAACATTGAATAAAAAAAACAGTAATTTTTAACTGTATTAATTAACATCAATTAAAATATGACATCGATATAGTGAAAATGTCGGCATTAACACTAGGGTTAGGTTTAGGGGTTAAGGTTAGAGTTAGCATTAAGGTTAGGCTTACCTGAGGAATGGATTTTTGACATGATCATGTTGTCATTTCATCATTGAGAACATGCTGAATATCGACATGGTGAATGTTGACATGATGAACATGTCAACAAGTCTGTTGACATCATTAGCATGTCGACATTCTTATGAAGACATTGAACTGAAGACTTAAGTACTCAAAAAGAATGAACACATATGAATATAAATACAGTAGGTCGCTGATTGGCTAATATTCACTAAAGGTGCATAAACACACAACTATTTTTTTGAACGATTATTGATAACGATATAATTTATCGTTCAATCGTTAAAAAAATCATTCACTTTCTGAGTTAAAACGATGAACGATTATCGTTTGCGTGTTCACGTTTGTAGTTTGTAGTTCAGTCAGACTGACCAGCTCAACAATTTTCAATAAGAGAATATGCAAAAATCGTTTGTAGTTCAAAAAAATCATTCATTACATTTAGTAAATGAACGGTTTTAGTAAACGATTTTCGTTAATTTTTCCCTTGAAAAAATTAACGAAAATCGTTTACTAAATTCGTTCATTTACTAAATCGTTGTGTGTGTATGCAGCTTAAGAAATGAACACGTAATGTCATAGCCTGTAGAATGAGCAAAATACATAACTCTAGATTGCCTTAACCTGTTTTCTTAGTGAAAGAAGTATCCAGTAAATATTACATTGAAAGTATCACTATAATTACAAAATAATAAGGAAAATGTCAGTATTCAATAAACAGCAACACTGTAACATTAAACCTAATGTATCAGAATATTGACACTATACAGTAATAACAATAATAATGTTATGTGGAAGGACATTGATCAAACATAGGAACACAATTGACACAAATGCTTATGAAGAAAAAAGCACACAGAAAAAAACAAAGATTTACATTAAATACAAAATGTATTAAACAATTGTCCACAAATTCTGAATCAAACGCATGCTAGTAACCACAATCCTTCAATCACTTCTATGCTTATCATTAGCATAATAAATACAAATAGGTGGTTAGTTTTAACACCTGTTCATTACAACATTACAGGTCACTTTCGTTACTTGCTGAATTACACCATATTAAAGTAAAATGGAGAACCCTACTGAGGGCCTCATTCAGACCCGGTCGCAAGCGCTGAGCGCTCACAACCGGGTCAATGTTTGCCCACTGGGCATGCGCACGGAGCCGGCTCCGACGTGCGCATGTGCGAGACCCGGCTAGCGACGGCCGCTCCGTCGCTCTTGGTCTCGCACCAAAGGGGGCGAGCTGTCAATGTTGATTGACAGCTCGCCCCGTTTCAAAGGCGGGCCAGGGGGGTGGCAGGCCAAACGGAGGCATTCCCGACGGAACGCTTGCCGTTTGGGGGTGGCCCCACTGATATCAGCAATGATGTCAGTTGGGAGCTTCCTGCTCAATCAGAGCAGGGAGCTCCCTGGGACTTGCGAGTGCCGAGACCCAACCTTAGGGTCTCGTAGCAAGCCCTGATGGTCGCGATGTTCCTGACCATCACGACCATCACCCTGGTTGGTCGCTGAGCTGTGGGTGGTAACCCACAGCTTAGCTAGCGACCAGGAGGCCGCACTTCAAGATGCAAGCAGCCGTCCTCAATCAGAGCGACCGCTTGCATCTAACGACCGGGTCTAAATGAGAGCCTGAGTTCCCTTTTCCAATAAACTTTCTGGGTATACAGATTTTAGACTCTGTGATCTTAAGGTGCATACACACACAACGATTTTTTGAATGATTATCGTTAACGATATCGTTTATCGTTCAATCACTGAAAAAATCGTTCACTTTCTGAGTTAAAATGATGAACAATTATCGTTCATGCGCATTCACGTTTGTAGTTTGTAGTTCAGTCAGGCTGACCAACGCAACGATTTTCATTAAGGGAATATACAAAAAATTGTTTGTAGTTCAAAAACATCATTCATTACACTTTAAAAACCTGACAGATAATGTGACAGATAATTGTTCATAAAATCGTTTGGTAACAAAATCGTTGTGTGTGCATGCAGCATAACATTTAACACAAATTGTCCCTATTTTTTCCCTAAATAAAACCAGCAATCTATCTACTCCAAAACTATCAATGACGTATTATCAAAGGCTTCTTTGGTATTGACAGTAAATATGATGCGATGTTCTGTGAGCTTTGATCCAGATGAGCGTTGACCACTTTTAGAATTTATATTTCAGCAATACTTATACCTTTAAGAACCCTGCCTGGTTATCTGAGATGGGCCTCAGCAGCACCTGCATCATATTTTAGGTTTCTTTCAGATATTTGATATATAAATTCAATAAAGACAAATGTTGATCAATTCTGAATCTCTGTTACCCCGTTTAATTCACATAAGATCAAATAGGAATTCCTATTTTTACTGTAAAACACTGTGCATTAACATTGCACATTTCATTAGTCACCAACCGTATACCATGAATCACGCCACCACACTGTGCGTCAAGCCTACTTACCAATAATGGTTCTCATGCTGTTTGCTATTTTCCTTTAGTGTATGTGCATTAATATATAAATCTACTGAGTGGTCTTGTATGCTCATCTTATTGGACTAACAAAAAACATTTATAATAATAATAATAATAATAATAATAATAATTAAAAAAACACAATTGTGTTCACCTGCAATTAATAATTAAATAAACTTATTTGTTTTTGAAAGTACAAGTATAGCTTTTGGGTTAAAACAACATGTGATTCAGTGAACTAAATAATATACCTAACATAACAGATATGCTCATGCTTAAATAAATATGTACAGAATGCTTAGGAATTTAGGAGGGTGGGGCTTCTTTATTTTGCAGCAGTGCAACCCAGGGACTTGTGAGATTAGCTAGCAAATATACATAGGGTGAGAGTCTTCACTGTGCAGGATAAAAACATAACTTGTATTAGTAGATAAATAAAATATACCAACAGGAAAATTAGCACAAGGTATTTTCTTTCTTTCTTTAAAATTATAATAATAATTTAGTGTGTTCTATGACCACTGTCCTATATATATATATATATATATATATATATATATATATATAATATAAAAGGATCCACTAAATAGTGGTCAGTGTCCTGCAAAAGCAGTTAGAACAAGTCCCTGTTACTATACTTCAGTTCTGGGTGCTCAGTGAAGCCCAAATAAACAGATGAAATCCCCAGCACACCTAATTCTATAATTGCCCTTCATTTAATCCAGAAATTCAGTTGATAATTCCTTTTATCAAGGTTGCATTAAATGATCACATGAATACCTTCCTCCTACGTGTTGCTTAATCACTATTTGTTTTCTGTTGGTGTATACTATTTAAATAGAACAGTTTGGCATGCCGCTTTATCCAGGAGAAGCTGCATAGTAAAATAAGTGTTTTTCTTGTGTTTTGGCAGTAAAAGCTCTCTATGTAATGCCAGAGCTCAGTTCCGTTTGGCAGACAGACAGATAATCTAACAATTTTGTGCATCCAGATCACTTCCAGCATAATTGGGGCCTGTTAATATGGTCAAAAGATAACTGCAAAGATGGGTCAACAGTTTCTAATTGCCACATTATCATTGCAAATCACCCTTGATTTTTGCTCACCAAACCTGGCAGATTTAGCACCAGCTGTCTGGATGGCAAAAATGCATAAATCCGGGGATGACTGGCAATTAGAATCCCCTAAATCACATGCAGTTTATGGAAAACCAGCATTGTGTAGGTCAAGGGTCATAGGGATGCCAGGGTCAATACTATATAGCATTGGCTCCATCCTGGTACCCCTTACTGGAGAATACAAGGGTTAAAAAAAATAGTGCCCTCCTAAATAAATAAATCTGTTATTTGTGTTGCTTAATGAGAAGGGACCTTTATATCAAGCTTTATGAACCCTTAAATCATGTGGAAACAGCTATGCAATTTACTAAAGGCTAAACGTTGGAGATGTCACGTTTTTTTCTTCATATGGGTGAGGTGGTCTTCTCCAATTGCTCAAGCTCCAAAAAGCTTTTCACAGCTTGATCCCCTGAAAGGTAATCACAGCTGGAGAAGGTTTATGGCTATAGGCTACAAAATTGCATTTTTTTGGTGGAGACGTATCTACGGATGCCTGTCCAGTAGCCTACACTTGCGATGTCCAATGGGCACACATGCACAGCAGATGAGCCAGGTCCAAACCCAGCTGTAATATGATAGTTTACACTGCTATGATACTATTTACTCTTTGCTGGGACTGTAACAGTAGATACAGTATATATATAGGTCCTGATTCATTACTGATTGCAACTGCGATTACACACGCAGATGGCCGATTGTTGCACTCTGTGCATGCATATGCAGTGCGCGAAGGTCTCAGACACTACACAGACCCGCTGCAGAGTGATTGACCAGAAGTGACCGTTTGGAGTGGTGGTCGGCAAAACGCAGGCATGTCAGTGCATTTCAACGGCTTTAAAGGGGCGTGCATAAGTTTGCCACTGCAATGGAATACGCAGCTTGAGGTCTCACTGCATGCGACGAGGTTAGCAATATCTGAGAAAAGTCTGACCATGTGCAATTGGTGTTGGGCTCCGATGTTAATGTAATCAATGTTACCGATGGTTTCACTGATTTGCTAAGTATTACTGATGTGAGTAAGGGAAAGTGGGCATCCTCATGTTAGGCTGCGACGGTATAACTATACAAGCAACATGGGGAAAAACTCTTATTTTGAATAGAAGACACATGTATCCATTAACAAGAAACATTAGGTTGTAACAATTTAATGTAACATCAACTTAATAAGGTTGCTTTCTGGGCAGAACAACCCTTGTTTATCATGATCAACAAGTAATAATATGAGATGAATATTGAATATAAAGCTGTTTAATAATTTTGACATTAACTGACTTTAATATTAAAGTTAATTTAATACGGGTGAGACACCAGGTGCATTTCATTTATATCAATACATTTAAATTATTTTATTCTTTCAATTATTTGTTTAATATTTTGCCAAGTTTATCATAAATATTCTATTAAAGCGATATAATTTTAATGAATACCTAATAAAGGCTAATTTTTAAATTTTCTCTTCTTGATTGGTGCACCGCTATACTGCCTTTCTTTTCCCGTATTCCAATATATTTCTGATGTGCGTAAGGGAAAGTGGGCGTCCTTATGTTAGGCTGCGACGGTATTACAATTGCAAACATTACCATATTTTCATAGTGGGTCTGCCTGCGTAATCGCAACTGCGATCACAGTTGCCATCTGTAACTAATCTAGCCCATAGCCATGAATATAATCCGTAATGAATCAGGCCCATAGTGATGAAAATAAATTCCTTATTATCAGAATACAGTATGTTTTAATAAAGAATTAAAAATTTGGGGGCCCCTATTGCCACTTTGATGGAAAAATAGACATCAAAATGTAATAAATATTGCCCCCTTTAGTAGTAAAAATTATACTATTGAACTCATTATTATTTTTAATTATTATATTAGGCTCATCATTTATAATAGTAATATTTGTGCCCTAATAATAATAATAATAATAATAATAATAATAAAAATAATATTTTCTCCAACATTTTATGTGGTGTACATACCTTTCATGATTTTCTGGTGTTAATCCATGTAGTCAACTGGGGTAAAACAAAACACCCCATACAAACGGTCGGACTGCTCAGTGGAGCTTCCCTAGTGCAAATGAGTTAAGACTTTTTGAGCCCAACTTCTTTATATACGTCTAACTAATCTGGTGTGGCCTTTTATAAGACTACTCCTAATAGGGCAGCTAACCAGATGAGCAGTCATTTGGGAGTTCTTGAATAGGGTTGGGTATGAAATCCCGGCTGTTGGGATGCTGCTGGCTAGAATACCGACAGCAGCAACCCAACAGCCAGAATCCCGACACCCATAGGAATGCACGTAAGTATTTTCCTAATCCCTACCCTAACCCCTACCCTAACCCTGTCCCTCCCTCCTCAGTGCCTAACCCTAACCTCCCAACCAGTACCTAAGCCTAACCTCCCCCTCCCCGTACCCTAAATCTAAGACCCCCTCACCAATGCCTAAACCTTACCTCCCCCCTAGTGCCTAAACTTAACCTCTCGCTTCCCGCACCCTAATCCTAACACTCCCTTCCCGATGCCTAACTCTCCCCCTATTGCCTATACCCACTACCTAACCTTAACCTCCCCCTAACACCCTGATACTTACCTTTGGGATGCCGGCGGACGGGATACTGGTGCCGGGGTCCCGACCTGTTGGGATTTCGGCGCCGGCATACAGACCATCGGCATCCCACATGCCGGGATGCCGACTACATATCCTTGAATAAGTTTTAAGAATAGGTAGACATTGGAATAAACTTTATTTCATGTGTCACATTTGTACATATGAATGTTTTTATTATTTTTGTCCATATACTGTAAAAGCTACAAAATACATCACACTGAAAGTACATAATGACACCGAATCGTCATCAAGATACAGGTTGTCTAAACATTAGGTCCTTTTGTGGAAGTCAGAAAGTTCCATGGCCACTGACTAAGCTGTGAAAGCCTCTTAAATATGATTACTCCACCTGCATAATGTTGGAAATTATGTGCAGGTGTTGATATTGCATGGTCATGTAGGCACACACCAGCGGATGGTTCAAACTATGAACAGCCCAGTTACTTAACCAGTGGTGTCAGTTTATTGATAGATAGCAGGTACAGCAGTACTCACTGTTACATGCACACTGGTGATGGAGTGAACTGCATGAGTGGGGTTCTACACAGCCCACAAAGCATTGAGTTTATGCTGCTTGCGTGTAGTGGTGCAGTATGCTGGAACAGCGTTATATGCAAGTATTAACCAAGTCTCTCATAGGAGCTAAGTAGGGGGTATATTTACTAAAGTGAGGGTTTTTAGAACTGAAGATGTTGCCCATAGCAACCAATCAGATTCTAGCTACGATCTTCTTATAACCCTGGTTAAGGGTTAAAGACCATTAATAAGTATATATGAGGTAAAAAATATATACAGTATGCATGTACATATAAAAATATATGTATGTACTGAAGTCACAATTCATGAGATAAAAAGTATATGTGTGTCATGTATTTATAATGGAGTATTGTAATTCATGATATGTTCTGTAGTTACATATTGGTTTATATGGTACTTTTTTCTCTGTAGTGAGGTTCTGTCCAGTGTGTGGGATGGACATGCACAGGAGAAGGGGGTGGTGTGATATGGCTGGGAGCTGTTGGGTTCCTGTCAGGGAAAGAAGGGCAGGGACAGAGAGTGATAAAAAATGAGATGCCGGCAGACTGAGAGTAAGGGTGCGTACACACTAGACGATATTTTGAACGACTGAACGATATTGTTATCATTCAGTTGTTCACTATATCGTCCAGTTTGTATGCAAAAACGCTGAACGATAACGACCAACAATGCGCGCTCCCACAGGTCGTTGGTCTTTGTCGTTCATCGCCCGAACATGCAGGCCAACCTGACGATATTGTCAGGTTTTTGCATGTTCGGGGATGAGGGAGGGAGCCCGGCACTGAACGATATTGTGCATGATATCATTCAGTGTATGTGCTCAATGTCGTTAACGACATTGAGCACACACCTGCTGGGAAAATACTAGACGATATTGCTCATGGAGCGAATCGTCTATTGTGTATGCACCATTAGTCTGCTGATCTCTCCAGTGCGCACCACCTTGTGCCCCAAGTAGCGTGTAGGAGTCAGGGTAACTGTAGCCAGAGGTGTTATTCTGATCAGCAGCTGGCTGGATAAAGGGCCTGATTCACTATGGGTCAGTGGTGTCCCTCCCCGCGGTGTCACCTGGTGCGGGGAGGTACTCTGTGCATGAAAAAGGGGCATGGTCTCTTGGGTCGGGGGCGTGGCCTCTCGGGATGGGGGTGTGGGCTCACGGCCCGAACCCCCGTGGTCCCGTTCTTGTTACTGGAACTACTGGGGGTGCAGGAGGTGTCTTGTTGCAGTGCCGGCTCCCTTACAATGTCAGGAGCTGAGTGCTGCACTTAATGCTACAGTGCAGCACTCGGCTCCTGTCACTGAAGGGGAGTCTGCACCTTGGTGTCACCCCTCGTCGGGTGACACCCGGGTGCGGGCTGCACCCCCTGCACCCCCTTGTTACGCCACTGCTACGGATCGCAATATTGGCTTGTGTACGCACACAGTTCAACTGTGAAATGATGCTAATCCATTGTGATCGCAATGCAAACTCAGCACTAATAAGGACGCTCACTTTACATTGCACATGTAACCCCCCTTTACTCTCTAAAAGGGATACTGGGTTACTAGTACCTTTGTTACTTCTAATGTACCCACCCTTAGCATTCCTCTAAGTGGTGTACATCCCCAATGTCAGTGCCTACACCCAAGTACTTATGGTTTATGTGGATCTACTTGGGAAAACCCAATGGTTAAAATATATAGTGTGGTGTATAGATAATGTGTAATCAATCACAATACAATACTGTATCATTTCACTTCACATTTACCACCAATGTCTTTTCCTTCCATAGATTCCGCAGTAATGGATCTCCCACTGTAATCACTCCAGGTAAGTAAACATACAGATAGTTGGCTTGTCATATATTACTTTTATGAAGAACATAAATGAAAGCTTTTCCCATACATAGGCATTCACTTTACATTTGAGATAACATTAATGACAACGCAGTAACAATATTATTACAATTTACAATGCTTATACTACTACCTTGAATATGGCACCTAACATCCTAAACTCCTAAGCAATAAAGTATTACAATCCTAAGGACTAAGGCTATAAATATTTCAAGTTCATAAATCACAGATACTGTCCCTGGGACTTCCTCTTGTGGCTGTAGAATTTACTTGGAAACTTTGTTACAGTCTGCTAAAGTAATGAGCAATTACTCTCCTAAATATCCACTTGTTACACTGTAGCTTTTGCTGTTCCCAATATACTGTGGTAATACTCAATACGTAGTTATAGTGCAACTGTCTCTGAGATTCCTCTGGCTCAAGATACACTGTATTCAGGTACTGTTTCAGACCCTGGATTAACTCTACAGAATGTAATTAGAGGTTTCCTCTGATATGGTCTAAAAGGTATATATCTATAGTTTCTCTGGTATGAAGTTTGTTAATTGCTCCTCTTAGACATATGTCTATGTAATTATACAGCTGTGGTAGAAGCACTGTAAAGAGCACCACTAGTAGATAAATCCTCTAGTGCTCCTTATGATCCTGAGATATAAGCCTCTGTCACTATAGAGCCTCTTTGCTGCCACTAGGGATATCTGTGTCTGTGTGAGTGACAGGTATTAATTACTCACAGCCCGACCAGCACTGCTGATGCTCCCACCTGACACTGGTGCTGTCTCGCCTCTCAGTCTCCTGCTCTCATTTTCTGCACGCCGGACCGGCTCCCAATCAGCGGCATATAGCAGCGTTGATTGATGGCCCTGCAGCCGTTGAGCTCATAGCTGTGTGCCGGCTCACCTCGCAACAAGCTCCTCCTCCTCCGGCAGGGAACGCCCCCATCGGCGCGGGTCCCTCCGCTCCTCTCCGCGGCCGGGACCACCTGCTGCGATGCCGCCTCTCCTGCCAGACAGGATGAGTACCGCTGTCTCACCTTCTTCCCCAGCTCCGGCTGGGCTCCCTCTCCGGCTCTGCCCCCCTGTGCCCAGCAGCTCATCGCTGCTCACTGGCTGCCCGGGTCACAGAAGGGCAGGCACTGGAGGGAGGGATCAGCAGACTGACTGTCAGCTGCTGCTAACAGCTGTTATATATCCTCCCTCTCACTGGTACCTCTTTTCCTGACAGGAACCAATTCACCCCTGCCTATATTACTCCGCCCCTTTTCCTCCAGTGCATCCAACACACTGTAGCACATCCTCACCACAGAGATAAAAAAAGTACTTCATAAATTGATATGTTAATACATTAAATACATATATCATGAATTGTGACTATACATATATATATTTTACCTCATAAATTGTACATTTATAAATATTACATAGATTTATAAGTACAGTTCTTATTTTAACTCTTAACCAGGGTTACACACACATAAGTAATACTTAGCAGTAAAGCGAAACTATCAGTACAATCGAGTACCAACGCAGCCTCACGCACACTTGCACAAGTTCTGACCTTATTGAGAAATTGCTAACAACCACGCACGCTATCAGGCCTCAGACTGTGTATGACATCGCAGGGGATAATTTATGCACACCACTGCCACGGCGTGCGATCACACTGGTACGCCTGCGTTTCACCAAACACACCCCCCATCACCACACACAAACTGCACTTCCTGTCAATCACTCTGCGATGGGTCTGCGTAGCCTTTGTGTTCGCAGTCCCAATCACAATAGCTTGTTCGTGCACGCGCACTACTATGCGTACGCATGCACAGAACGCAACAATCTGACGATTGCGTGCCTATTCCCAGTTGCATACGGTAGTGAATCAGGACAAAAGTCCAGACATCAGAGGCATATCAGCATGGAAAAAGTGGTGAACAATATAAAGAGGAAAGGGTCAGCAGAGGTAGAGATTTACAAAATGTTAATAGCCAGACTATAATCTTTACACTTCAGGAGCATATCTAGCTTCCTGGCAGGAAGGAAGACCCTCCTTATATTGATGCTATACTATATGTTTATTACCATACCCCAATTTATAGACATACAGTGTAATCCACACATGCCTACTCTCCCGTGAGTCGCGGGAGGCTCACGATCTTTCAGGTAACCCCCCGCACCCCTGGAAGAGTAGGCATATCTCCCGCATCCCACCCACTTCCTAGTGAAGTGGGCAGGATGGGGAGATTTTAGGTGGAATTTTCGGGTCCGTATGGAAGGGGCAGGGCTAAATGGCACAAATCGCATCATTTAGCCGCATCCCCTCCTCACGGACCCACAAATCGCAAGGGGTTTCTATAAAGGGGCGGGGCCTAATGACATCTATAGTCCAGCCCCGCCCCCCAAAGAGGAGCCACCTAAAGGGTTTGTTTTCCATCAATATGGCTACAGGAGGTTATACAGAGACTAGAGACTATGGGCCTGATTCAGCTTGAATAGCAGTTGCTAACTTGTGTGCAATTCTGTAGGCAGGTCTTAGAGGAATATATGCAAATACTGCATTCACAATGCTGTCACACAGCTAACATACACCCGCCCTCTGCCTACACTCACATTCATAACACCGCCCACACCAGGCCAAACATTGGACAAATCGAAGGACGTCGAATCCACACCCAGCATTGCGGCAAGTCAGACTTTACTCACAAATTGCTAACTTTCCAGGTCACGTGGAAAGCTCAGGCTAATTTATGCACCCCCATGCATGGCATTCAAAAGCACAGACACGCCTGTGTTTCCCCAACCACCCCCCGTCACCACCCCCGAACACTCTCTGCCTATCAATCACTCTGCTAATGCCCTGGGTGGAGTCCGTGGTGTCCGTGCGTTCGCAATGGCGAGTTTGCGCACGCGCAACATTCAACTGATTACATACACATTAGCAACTGCGATCTAAGCTGAATCAGGCGCTTTATTACTAGATAGTTCAAGTATTTGGAAATAGAGACAAGAGAAATTGGGGTAAATTTACTAAAGTGAGATGTTGCCCATAGCAACCATCTTCTAGAAGGTGCTAGTTAAATGTTAAGCAGATTCTGATTGATTGCTATGGGCAACATCTCCACTTCTAAAAACTCTCACTTTAGTAAATATACTCCCTTGTGTTACTTAGTTGTGACGAGTTATATTGCATCTATCATGCACCAGAGCAAAACAAGGATTTAAGGGGGGGTATTTATCAAAGCTGGGAGAGAGATGAAATTGTAAAATATAAATTACCAACCAATCAGCTCCTAACTATCATTTTTTAAACACAGCCTGCAAAATGTAAATTGGAAGCTGCTTGGTTAGTACTTTATCTGTCACAATGTTATCACTCTCCCAGCTTTGATAAATACCCCCTTAAGGTCCATATTCAATTTGAGGCGAAAAGTCCGGATCCGCGATACTTTTTCGCCGATGACGTCATTTTTGCCTGTTTTGCTTTAAGCAAAGCAAGTATTCAATTTGAAAGACTTTCCGCCTAGGCAGAAAGTCAATGCAATGTACTAGGCGAAAAAGTTTCGCCTATGAATAGCAGGCGGAAAAAAGTGCAGAATTGGGGTTTTGGGGTGCAACATTGCGGGAACCCCCCTGCAGCCTTCAGACAGTCCCCCAAAGGTAAACTGTGTAAAAAAAAAACACTTAAGGACACCCCAAAAACCACAAGGGAGTGAATAACCTGGTGACCCTTTAGTGGTAAAAGAGGGATTACATTCTAGAATGTGCTAAATAAATGTTAAGTAGACTCTGCATTGGTTGCTATGGGCAACATCTCCACTTCTAAAAACCTGCACTTTAGTAAATATACCCTTAGAAGACTACTGTCACACACAGTGCAGCAGTGCACTGCTTTCTAACACCTCAAGTTACTTTTACCACTTCACCGCTGAAGCCTTTTACTACCCTATTTTGGCATATTTTCAACATTAATGTTAGTAGTTCCCAGAAAAACTCATACAGTACCTTGTCTTTTCAGAATATTATGAAATCATATCACAGAAACTATAAAACGTGTCAGCTGTCATAGTGGCATCAAAAGAAGCCTTAGAGGCCACCAGCTGGGCAGCTCTGACCTGCTAAATCATTGCATGAAATCTTTAGGTTAATTGCATGGTGTGTACTGTATGTGTATAAAGGCCACTAGAGGGAGCTTTTCACCAAGTCATTTTTTGTAATGATTAATGGCAGAATATTATATTAATGTACACACAATCAACATGAAGTACTAAAATATATGTACTAAATATATACTAATATAGTGCTAAATATATACTAATATATTACTAAATACATACTAATATAGTACTAAATATATACTAATATTTTAGTTTCTGTAAAAAACAAGCAGCTATAAAATCTTCATTAGTGAGATACATATGTCTAATGGGGATTAATGTAAAAAAGAATTATATTTTTAGGAGTTTTTACATTTGACATACAATATATGAAAAAATCTATCACAAAGCATGAACAATCACTGAGAGTTATCTTCAGTTAATACAAATCTAAGCAGCATGATCTGAATGGATCTTACACTATGTTTTGCTGGTTTTATAGCAATGATGCCTTGGATTATCTGTACGCACACCAGGCATACATATTGTTAGAATAATAACAGGTAACCCACAAGCTGTAAAATGGTGCTGTTGTGGCAGTGACCATGCCACCTACTTAGCCTTGCACTCTGAACGCATAATGATGGTTCCGGCCCTGGTTTTGATTTATGCAGGACAGATTTTAGAAAACTACCACCGTCCCAATTATCAGTATTTTTGTACCGATATGGTGTAAATTGGCAGATATAGTATGTCCCACTGAGTCATTCCCCTTCAATGACACGTGTACCAGTACCATGTGCACTCTGTATTGGGAAGGTGTGAATGGGTTGGTTGTGGTTCGGCACTTCAAAGTCACTTAACCACAGTACCAGAGAGAATGTGACTTGAATGTCACGTACCCCGTCTACTGTGGCTACACCCCTTTCACCACGTCAGCATCCTTACTTCTGCATGTCCTAAATTTTTAAGCATTAATGTTGAGAGTAGGGAATGCTATTGGTGAGACCTGCATCAATGGTAAACACTGAAGGAACCATCAATGGGAAGAACCTATGAAACGCCTGATAGGCTTAGCCTGCCCTGATGTCAGAAACAGAATGGTGATAGAGCTAAGTTTCTCTGCGCATGCGTAACACCATGGTTGCTGATGCTGAGTCTGATGAGCGTGCACCGAAGGAATGGAGCCAGGACTCAGTAAGATCTCATCTGCAGATTTCATTAGCGCAAGTGCAGTGGCCACTCACTTTGCTCACTGTATGTGAGTAAGCCAGAGCCGGGGTGTGTGGCTGTACTGCTCACTGACAGCAGAGCTCAGCCAGTTTCAAGTCAAAGGCAGGTCATTCCATGGCCTCCCCCCACCCATCGCCTACCCATCCAGGCAGTGACTGTCATGTGTGTATGTGTACTGTTTTGTTGAGTTGAACTGTAGTAGCTGCCGGTGGTGGCGCTGCTGTGCAGGGCTTAATGGGGCAGATGTATGAAGCTGTGGAAAGTGATAAAGTGCAGAGTGATAAACGACCAACCAATCCGCTCCCACCTGTCATTTTTCAAACACAGCCTGTAACATGACAGTTGTGAGCTGATTGGTTGGTCGTTTATCACTCTGCACTTTATCACTTTCCAGAGCTTCATACATCTGCCCCATTGTCTCATGGCTCAGTGCAATGGTGAAAAGAAAACCATTGTGACCCCAGTTACCACTGAAGGCGGGAAACCATCTGTAACAGTTGGGGGGTATGATTTTGCTGGCATATTTGTAGGCTCTCCTGATTTAGAAATAGCCAGCAGATCTTTTCTATTTATTTATTTTTTATACCAAGGTGATGTTGGAAATCAGGCTGTGATCACTACTATAAATAATACGCCACTTTACACAGACCCTATTACTAGCCACATTATGCAGGCTAGTCACACTACAGAAAAAATACACACAAGGGAGCGCTATAGTAAAAAGTTACAAATTAATTTAATATAACACGATTGTTAGGATATATTTTACACCTTACATATAATAAAACCACTTAATATGGCCAAAGATAATTTAAATAAATAAAATAACTAGTATAGAATAGAGGACTAGCCTCATTTGGGCTTACTGATCCTGATATTGTATACCTGGATAAATGTACACGTTAATTCACAAAGTGGATCCCTGCATTTTAAACAAATTTCTTAAGGCATAGTGGACTTTATATTTGTTCTTCTTGAGGCTATTCTGCTCTATTCTATACTAGTTTTTTATTTATTAAATGAATTTGTAACTTTTTACTCTAGCGCTCCCTTGTGAGTATTGTTTCTGTTGTGTATTTAGTGTTTCCAGAACCTTTTTGGGAGCTACAATATGGGTAACAATTGGTTATTTATACATATACATTTTTGCACCTGATCTAGATATTTAGCTATATCAGTGTTTTCATTTCTTTAGTCACACAAAAGCCACTGGCAGCCACATTACACAAATACAACTGCAAAGATCCAATTGTCAGTCACTAATTTAGACTCCACTGTACTGACCCCACCTGCCTGCATATCAATATCGCTAGGTTATGAAGATTCTTAGGAGGGTTGGATCCTTCATGTTATATGTAGACTGTCTGGAGGCTTGGTGGACATCACTTGCCATTGCTGACATATTTATTATAAAAATCATATTTATGGTTTGTACATGTTATGTAACTTATGTTATGATCCTCCTTGTCTGTTATATACAGTATATTTAGTCTTCCCAGGACAGCAAGAACAACAGTGGCACCTGTCTATCTACTGTAACATGGTAAATAATTTTATAACCACTAAATAAATTATTATTATTGTTATTATTATTATTATTATTATTATTATTATTATTATTATTATTATTTATGTATATGGTACCACAAGTGTTCCGCAGCACCTTATAAAGTACATAAACAAATATGTGACCAGTGACTTACAGTACAATACAATACAATACAGTGCAAGACAAGGACATGGATACATTACTACATTAGTGACCATAACACCCACATAAGCAGCAGAGCATAAGCAACCAAGTATTAGGTGCCCTAGTGGGGAGTAAGAAGTAGATGAAAGTAAAGTAGGGAGAAGCACAAGAGGGTAGAGGGCCCTGCTTGTCAGAGCTTACATTCTAAAAGGGAGGGACAGACAAACAGGTATGACACAGATGGGGCAGATGGGGAGGAAGGAACATGTAGTAGCACGTTAGGATGAGAGCTGGAAGGCTTTAATGCAGTAGTGGGTCTTGAGAGCCCATTGAAATGATTGTAGAGAGTTGGAGAGTCTGATGGGGAGAGGGAGAAAGTTCCAAAGGAGGGGAGCAGCCCAGGCAAAATCTTGGAGGCAGGAGTGGGAGGAAGTAATCGGTTGGCATGAAAGGCGGCGTGCACTAGTTGAACGAAGAGGGTGGACAGGAGAGTGAAGGGAGATGAGATCACATATGTAAATGGGAGAATATTGAGAGAGGACTTTGTAAGTGAGTGTGGGAACCTTGAATTGGGTTCTGAAAGGGAAGGGAAGCCAGAGGAGGGCTTGTAGAAGAATGGAGGCAATTGTAGAGTGTTTGGAGTGGAAGATGAGCCGAGCAGCAGCATTGAGGACAGACTGGAGAGGAGAGAGATGGGATTTGGGGAGGCCAGATAGGAGGAGGGTGGGAAGACGATCAGCTCAGTCTTAGACTTGTTTAGTTTAATAAAACGCTGGGACATCCAGAAAGGGATAGTAGAGAGACAGTTGGAGATACGAGTCAGTAGAGAGGGGGAGAGATCAGGGGAGGAAAGGTAGATTTGAGTATCATCAGCATAGAGATGATAATGGAGGTCAAAAGAGCTGATGAGTTCACCTAGAGAGGACATATAGAGGGAGAATAGGTGAGGTCCAAGAACAGAACCTTTGGGAACACCTACTGTAAGAGGCTGTGGGGGGGGAGGAGTCATGAGAGGAAACAGAGAAAGATTGGTCAGAGAGGTAGGAGGACAGCCAGGAGAGAGCAGGGTCACGTAGACCAAGGGAGTGAAGGATTTGCAGCAGGAGAGGGTGGTTCACAGTGGCAAAAGCAGCAGAGAGATCAAGGAGAATGAGCAGAGAGTAGTGGCCCTTGGATTTGCAGCAAGGAGGTTGTTGCTGACTTTTGTGAAGGCAGTTTCAGTGGAGTGGAGAGAATGGAAGCCAGACTGAAAAGGGTTAAGAGGGGAGTTGGAGGAAAGAAAGGTGGTAAGAGGCAAAAGGGAGGAGAGAGATGAGTCAGTAGTTAGAGAGAATGTTATGATCAAGGGTAGGTTTTTTAAGAATGGGGCAGACAAGGGCATGCTTGCATGCAGAAGGTGCCTGATGAGAGGGAGAGATTAAGAAGGTGGGCAAGATGGGAGCAGACAGAAGGAGAGTGGTGGAAGGAGGGAGGACCAGATGAGGGTCATGACTTCCTCTCCAAATACAGGGGAGAAGTATGTCAGAGTCAGTAAAATGGATAGGGAGGGGTGACCTGGGAAAGGAGGATGTGGAGTTGAGAGGATGTTGAGAGCTGGGGGACTGGTTGGATATGAGATTCTGATGTATAGGAATCAATTTTAGATGTAAAGTAGGTAGCAAAGTCAAGGGCAGAAAGCGAGGAGGGGAGGCGAGGAGGGGGTGGGCGGAGTAGGGAGTTGAAGGTGGTGAAGAGATGCTGGGGATTTGAGGGCTGAAAGGAGATTAAGTTCTTGAAATATGACTGTTTAGAGAGGGAAAGGGCATCACTGTAGGATGAGAGCATAAATTTGAAATGGAGAAAATCTACTTTAGAGCGCGATCTTCTCCACTATCACTTGATGGTTCATGATCATTTTGCAGGTATCTGTTGCATTTGGAATGCCAGGGTTGAGGTGTGGCTCTGTGAGGGTGAGTAGTGCTCATCGGAGCAACAGAGTCAAGAGGAGAAGTAAAGGAGGCATTGTTCAGGGCAGGAGAGAGAGAGGATAGGGGAGAGAAGTGAGTCAAGCAGGGAAGAAAAGGAAATGGTGTCGATAGCCTCAATGTTATGCTAGTGATGGTGGCTTTAGGAGGTAGAGTAGGGGAAGGAGAGAGAGATAGGTTAAAAGAGAGCAGATGATGGTCAGAGAGGGGAATGGGGAATCTGAGTAATCAGAAATATCACAACAGTGAGTGAAGACCAGATCAAGCGTATGCCCACTCACATGGGAGTGTGAGGAGGTCCATTGGGAGAGGCCAAATGATGATGTGAGGGTGTGGAGTTTGGAGGCGGAGGATTCTGTGGGGATATCAATTGGAATATTGAAATCACCTAGGATAATAGAGGCAAGGTCTGAGGAGAGAAAATGAGGGAGCCAGAAAGCAAAGTTGTCAAGGAACTTGGAGGGAGGGCCAGGGGGACGGTAAATGACAGCTACTCGAAGGTGTACTGGTTGGAAGAGGCATATAGCATGAACTTCAAATGTAGAGAATGTAAGGGATGGTTCTGAGGGTATGAGTTGGTATTAGTAACCGGGGGATAAAATGATCCCAACACCACCACCATGGCAACCCCCACACCAGGGGGCATGGGAGAAGGTGAGACCCCCAGAGGAGAGAGCTGCAGGAGAAGTGGTGTCGGAGGGTGAAATCCAGGTATTAGTTATGGCTAGGAGATTTAGGGAGTTGAAGATGAAAAGGTCATAGGTGAGGACCAGTTTATTACAGACTGATCTGGCATTCCAGAGGGAACAGGATAGTGGGACAGAGTTTGTGGGTGAGATGTGAATGAGATTGTCAGGGTTGCTGTAGCGTGGAAGTGAGATTAATTTGGGGGACCGATATTACATTGAAGACATTAAGGGCCTTTTTCAAACCACATACAAATGCATTTTTCATATTTGCTATTGCTTATATTTTACCATATTTAAATTTACACATGGCCTGTTGTTTTGTTTTATAGCCTATTTTATCCATTTTGTGCACTTGTGGATTTTGGGTTGGGGGAGGGTTAGGGTAATGGTTACTTACCAAATTCTGTTGGGATTCTGACTGCCAGGAAGCCACTGTTGGTATTCTGACCATCGACATCCCGACCGCCGGGATCCCATACCCAAATCATATCTACAGTAGTACCCAATGGTCTAATTACACTACTCAACAGCCATTTTGCATCTGATATGATATATATCAATTTCCATGTAATTTTGTGTTTAGAATCCAAATATACCATCAGAAATGTGATATCACGTAAGGTTTTTGAGATGTTTTGAAATCAGAAAATTAAAGTATTTAGGGGTCTATTTAATAAGTCTTGGATGGAGATAAAGTGAACGGAGATAAAGTCCAAAACCAATCAGCTTCTAACTGTCATTTTTCAAACACAGACTGTGACATGACAGTTAGCAGCTGGTTGGTTGGGACTTTATCTCCGTTCACTTTATCTCCATCCAAGGCTTAGTAAATAGACCCCTAAATCATAGTAAGTGCTTGGCAAGACTCCCTTCTGTCTGCTCTATGGGGTAAGCATCCTGCCCAGACTCCTCATCCTCTATGTCATCAGAATCCCCCTCCTCATTTTCAGAATTTTCCTCCATGTGCTAGTCCTGGGGCAGAACCCCCCTCTTAGCGCTGGATGCATGTTGCTTGCTAGCTCCTGTCCAAGCTCCCAGCCGGCGTGCAGAGGGGGAAGTAAGCAGTACCATCACCATCAGTAACCGAGGGTTGTTCTAACAGTGGGCTGTTTTGTGATGGAGCCTCTGTCTATGTGTCAGCACTCTGGCTGATGGCTGATCATCATAAGGAGATGTGTGGCCCTCACACCACTGGTGTGGTATAAAAATGTGACCATTCAGTGAGGTGCTGTCTCTATGCCTTTTAATTTATCTGAAATCTTGTCTTTGGATTTAAGCATATTTACAATACACAATATTAGATATGAGCAGCTTGGTTTGGCTCCCATCTTCCCGCCAAGTTTGGATATGAGTACGGTGACATATGGTAATTTCATGTTCATGCCGTATGCACGCATAAGAGGACCACAATTCCAAATGTTGCTTTTTAGGTGATTTAAGTGCCCCAGGACCACCTACGTAATCTAGCCTAATCCAACTCTGGCCACAACTTCTATGAATTTCGGGACATGTGACCTGGCTGTGTGTCTAGCTGTGAATTTCATGCCAAACAAATCCACTTGGCACAGGTGGCCAAAGCTACTGTATACTTAACAATGCCCATCCAACACAAAAGCAGAGGCCTTCTCCACATCTAGTACAGGTAAGGTTAATGGTGTAAGATGATCATGGTTGTCAAAAGCTGTAGTAGTTTAATTTTCATTTCTCCAGCCTCCACTGTCTCTGTGCTTCTCAACCTTGAAAATGCTACTTTACCAATAGCTGCTTAAATATCAGTGGCTGAAAATGCTTCTGCCTTGCAGTAGCCGTATGCCCTTAGCCTCCAGCAGCTACAATTGTTATTCCTCTATAATATACATTGATGGTCCTTACACCTCTTAAATTGTATGCTCATTTGGGCAAAAGCATAATTACCTTCTGTTGTATGCCATTGCACTGAATTTATTTGTATTATGCACAGCTCTGCATAATAAGTCAGCGGTTTTTAAATAAAAGAAAATAAAAATAATGTTCAGCCAGGTATCCCTATTTTATAAGGTCAACAGACAATGAGTGTCATCTTTGAGCTGTAATTTATAGATGCACTGTATTTGGTTTTATTGGGACAAACGGTGCAATCAAGCATCAGTCTTGCTATACTGTGATAATGCATTTCACACTCACTCCTGTCACCCTACTATGTGGAGAATGGAGACAATTGGGCTGCTGGATAATCACTGAGCTTCAGCGGTTGCAGATAACAGTACTAGTCCAAGACAAAAGTGTCTACCTGTATGTGTATATGTAGGGGAGTCAAAGGTGTGGATTGGGGAGGGGGATACTGTCAGATGGCACGGCCAAAGTACAAATGGCTCCCCTGGCACCATAAAGCTTATAGAAAGGCCACCGTACAGGTCATAGCATAGCCACGCTCCCTGCTTGCAATGTCCCCTGCCCGGACATCAACCAAACTCTCAGTAGCCTTGTTTATATCCATAAAACATAACCAACTCAAAAAACAATAGCAGAATGAAGTATATAACAAATTGTGTGCTGCACCTCCAAATTGTTCTGCTATTGTAAATGACAAGTAGTCAGTTTTTATTATTATTATTAGGAATATCCCTAGCTTAATTTCTAAAAGATTATTGTGTGTATGCTGACATCTAATCAATGAATTGATGATAAAATGCTACCAGCAAATTTTCATTAGGTTAGATTGCATTTCAAAACTTAAATCTGCAAAAATAAACTTTTTGTCTAATAGTCTGGATTGGAAATAGTGTTGTTTCCTGGGGGATATGTGTTATATTAGAAGCCAAAGCAATACAGACAGATGTCTTTTTTATCTCATAGAGCAAAAAAGTAGCTTACAGTGTGATCATTTAATACAAAATAATAAATAAAACTGCCACCAGGGGACAGACAGCATCTGTGTTATTTGAGAATGGGCCACTGCAAATTGACATATTCCATTTATTATTTGAAGAGCTAGTGTTCGTCAAACCACACAGGTTCTGCCTACCTATTATAGACGGCAATGTTTTTAGGAAGATGATGATATTTAACACAGAAATTGTTGCTGTTTCAATACAGCTGTTTAAAGTTTGATTGGTAAACACATGGCGTGCGTGCCAAATAGTGACACTATGCTACATTACTGCCACAGTGTGACAGGAGCCTCACATCACTATTTTGTTTTGCTGGGCAACCTTAAACCTACTATTGGCTGAGGTGTATCTTGTGCGTGTCTGTTCACCCATAAATAAACGTACTTAATTAAGAATTAAAAAGGTCAGCTATTTATGTATAATAAACCAAGAAGTTTCTCCCCCAAATATCTAACAACAGCAAGAAAAATAAAGGGATGGTTGGTGGGGAATTTTCTTCAGTGAAAGAGGCCTGATCCCAGAAACCAGAGTCTTAAACAACATAACAAACCACACACCTAGCACTAGCTATTGGTAAGTGCGTAACAGGAGACCACCGCTAAAGACTGCCCCCTCGTGGTTTAAGCCACTCCAGGCTTATGGCAGCCTTCTGTTGTTTACAGTATATTCAAAATAGCAGCACTAGGTGTGAAACTACAAACATGTAAATGGATTGAAGGACAACATGGTAAAAAGACATGTGAAAATGGGATGTAGTTATTATCCCTGCTGTCGGGATTGGGTGCGGGATCCAGACACCAGTAAGAATCTCGGCACATGCATCCCGGCTGCCGGCATCCCAACGGTAAGTGGGGTTAGGCGGAGGGTTAGGACTAGGGGTTACTGTTAAGCACTAGGGAGAAGGTTTGGGTTAGGCACCATGGGGAGAGTTAGGGTTAGGATTAGGGGTTAGGCACTAGGGGGAAGGTTAGGGTTAGGATTAGGGGTTAGACACTAGGGGGATGGTTAGGGTTAGGATTAGGGGTTAGGGATAGGCACTATGGGGATGGTTAGGGTTTGGATTAGGGGTTAGGGTTAGGCACTAGGGGGATGGTTATGGTTAGGATTAGGGGTTAGGCACTATGGGGAGAGTTAGGGTTAGGATTAGGGGTTAGGCACTAGGGGGATGGTTAGGATTAGGGGTTAGGGATAGGCACTAGGGGGAGGGTTAGGGTTAGGATTAGAGGTTAGGCACTAGGGGGAGGGTTAGGATTAGGGGTTAGGGATAGGCACTAGGGGGAGGGTTAGGGTTAGGTTTAGGGTTTAGGCACTAGGGGGATGGTTAGGATTAGGGGTTAGGGAGAGGTACTAGGGGGAGTGTTAGGGTTAGGATTAGGGGTTAGGGATAGGCACTAGGGGGAGGGTTAGGATTAGGCACTAGGTGGAGGGTTAGGCTGCAGGGGGGAGGGTTAGGCACTATGGGGAGAGTTAAGGCTAGGATTAGGGGTTAGGCACTATGGGGAGAGTTAGGGTTAGGATTAGGGGTTAGGGATAGGCACTAGGGGAGGGTTAGGATTAGGCACTAGGGGGAGGGTTAGGCTGCAGGGGAGAGGGTTAGGCACTATGGGGAGAGTTAAGGTTAGGATTAGGGGTTAGGCACTATGGGGAGAGTTAGGGTTAGGCACTATGGGGAGAGTTAGGGTTAGGATTAGGGGTCAGGCACTAGGGGGATGGTTAGGGTTAGGCACTATGGGGAGAGTTAGGGTTAGGGGTTAGGGTTAGCTACTAGGGGGATGGTTAGGGTTAGGATTAGGGTTAGGCACTAGGGGGAGAGTTAGGTTGCAGGGGGAGGGTTAAGGTTAGGCTGTGGGTGGGGGAAAGGTTAGGTTTAGGCTGCGGGGAGGGAGGGGAAGCATAGAATACTTACGTCCATCTGTCAGGATTGACCCAGTTGAGATCCCGGCATCGGGATTCTGACCGTCGATATCCTGAGCATTGGCATCCTGTACCCAACCTGTGAAAACATAGACACGCACACATAAACAAATGTTTTAGCTCTCTCATGTAAGTGAAGGTGTTGGTGGGGAATGCACCAGTACACATTTGTAGATGGTATGCTTTTGCTTACACTATTGACTGTCTTTAGGTGTGTTCAGCCAGAGTGTGCTTGTTGCTGCCTTCCTCTTTGGCAGCTGAGACAAGGTCCATTAGCAGGCCCTGCTTTATTGTATCTTGGGACTTGTAGTTCCACTACTATTTTTTTCCCACCAGAAGGAGCACAAAGTTGTATAAGCTCAAATGCATATTAAACAAACACTTGCACATTGTGATATAGTATAAACCCCACTTGAATATCAAAGATAGGTAAATTAAACACAATTACTCACCTGCACAAGTGCGTGTCTCGGTCTGGATTACTTCTCCAACATGGCTAACTTGCAAAATATCCCTCCCCAGTGGTGCATGCAGATCTCCATCATGCCAAGACACACACATGCTCTGGAGAGCAGATTCTTGGTTTGGTTTGAGGTGGGCAGTGTAGGTGGGGGATGTTGGTCATCTGATGGAGAAGGGGTCTTGGAGACTATAATAGCAGTATTGGCTGGCCTTCACCCAAATTTTGCAGTGGGTCCCAGTGCTGCCCTTATCCACCCCTGTCACCATACTATCTCTTGAAATACTCTGTGCTTCTGTGGACATTCAAAAATTTGATTGCGTGCAGGATGTTTGCCACCCTTCAATACCAGAGATGCACATCCATGTAGGAGGGGAATAATGATAACAACAAAGCTCTCATGTTCTTAAAGTATTGTATAACTAGAGTCTGCATCCAGCAGATATTTCCTGTGTCAGCGGTAATGTGCTTTGCAATACCTTTTTATGCAATTTGTACGTCTTTGTTTTAAAAGCATTGTCAGCAATTTATTTTCTTCTTAATATTCATTTTTTCTGTTCCTCAAGTCCTGATACATCCTAGGTATCATTTATTTTGATTAATTATTGCCATAATGATGAATACTCTAACAATGATTGCGCTAATCATTTCCATCTGGTTACACAGGACAGACAATGGCCCTAAAGTAATATCCTGGCACCCACTTGATGTTGCAAATTAGCCACTTGATTTTGCCTTTTAAACATCGCCGGTTTAAATCTAGCGGCTCAATCTACAACATCTCGCATGGTATTACCACTGGACCACTGTTGGGTTCATCTCATGGTGAGGTCAAAGACTGACTGACAGGCCCAAAGACATGTACTGACCATATGTACGTGGCTACTGAGGGGTCTATTTACTAAGCAGTGTTAGGAGACAGAGTGAAAAGTGATAAGGTGCCAGCCAATCAGCTCCCAACTGCCATCTCATAGGCTGTGTTTGAAAAATGGCAGTTAGGAGCTGATTGGCTGGCACCTTATCACTATTCACTCTGGGCCTGATTCAGAGCCGGACGCTCTGACCAGAGCGCTCGCTCTGAATCAGGGCCCTCCTACCTAAAAATGGAGCGGCCTCCTGGCCGCTCGCATAGCTGTGGTTGACCACCCACAGCTTATGCGAGCGGCCAAAAAGATGGTCGCGATGGTCAAGGCCGTCGCGACCATCGGGCTTGCGACGAGACCCTGCGGTAGGGTCGCGCTGCCGCAAGCCCAGGAGTGCTTTTGGCTTTATCAGAGCCAAAAGCACTCCCACTGACATCACTAGTGATGTCAGTGGGGCCAGCCCCAGACGGTAGGCGTTCCCATGGGAACGCCTCTGTCTGGGCAGCAATGCCCCCGGCATGCCCACCAAAGGGGGCGTGCTGTCACTCACCATCGACAGCACGCCCCCTTTGGTGCGAGACCCATAGCGACAGCTTGGCTGTCGCTATGCGGGTCTCGCGCATGCGCACGACGGAGCTCCCTAGGTCGTGCGCGTGTGCATTAGGGCATCATTGACCCGCTTGCAAGTGCTCAGCGCTCGCGAGCGGGTCTGAATCAGGCCCTCTGTCTCTTAACACTGCTTAGTAAATAGACCCATGAGTGCACTACTAATGCTCCTACTTACTATTGCACTCATAATTCAGAGCTTAGAGGGGAAATTTATCAAAACTTCTTTATAGATCAAGTAAAGGTGTTGTCCATAGCAATCAATCAGATGATAGCTATTACTGTATAGAATGTACTAGATAAATAATAGATGGATTTTGATTGGCTGCTAAGGTCAACTTCTACTCTTGTCCTCTTTAGAAGATTTGAAAAATCTCCCCCTACGTGTTATTTATGTGAAACCTCTACATTTTCAATGCTGCTTTACTAAGAAACACAGTAGTTGCATATTCCTGTTCTTTATTTTATCTCCCTGTAGACTACAGTACAGTACTTAAGGAAATAAGCTTTTCTATGGATGTACAAGTATACTAGAAGGGAAAACATTTGGTCTTAATGTGTTCTTATATCAGTAGAAATGCTTTATCTGAGGTGTCTGTGTGTTTTATTTCTGTTCTATTTTGGTACTACATCGACTTTGGTTGCCACTGGTAACCATGGGCATGCTGTATTTGTAGCTTCAGCATGTCCAATCGGTCAAGGGCTGCCATGGGTTGCTAGGACTTGTAGTTACACAATACTGTTTAATGTAAATTTAATTTTGCACTGTTACCCTGGCTGGATGTCCCTGGTGGCAGTGGGCACATGTTTTTTGCAGACCCGTTTTGCCAAGGTATTCCGGCTCTATGCTGGCCGGATTGAGTCTGATTATGAGAGGGGGATCCCAGACTGCTGGTCTTCCAGTTACAGTATAATGTGACTAGATTCAGGGTCATCTTGATAATTAACTGCACATTCCAATGAAATTCTTATAATATTAACAAACGTACGGTTTTATGATGCTATTGATATAAAATGTACAACATAACAATTACAATGTATATCTATAGTCCAAACAATACTGTTATAGATACTGTACACCATGATATTAGTGAATAGTTAATTCTGCAATAAGCAGTATCCAGTTTTTAAAAAAGAACAAGATTACTATACAGCCTCCTAGCAGGCACTTTACATCAATTGCCATTTTCCTTACTTGTGGCTCCTTAGAGATACACTATTATTTTATTAGGCCACTGGGGACTCGTAGCTTTAATGGTTTTGGTGGCTTTGTGAATAAACACATATTATGCAGAGAGTTTACCAAAATCCTCTGTTGAGTATTAAGTTGTTATCTCCTCCAACAATCTTTGTGTGCAGCATACTAGGATACTAAAAGCTCTTATTCCTGCCAACGCAGTTCTAAAATCATCAGTGATTAAATGAATCTTGTTACTGTTCTGTAGATGGTTCACAGAGTTGAAGAAAGTGACATGCAGAGATCACACCAGAACAGTATTTTTAGTAACTGAAATGACATTTCCTCTGTACACCTTGTTGCAGTGTGAACACCTCCAGCACTAATATAGTTAATATAATGCTTAATGTGTTAGATAAATAGATAACAGTTTCATATGTCAGGTTCTTAAGTAGTTTCACAGTTGCAGCTTTTTCTCTATTCAGGTCATGTATTCCCTGCTATTTCAACAATAGCATTCACAGTTTTATACTGTACCTTTTCTTTAACTGAGATAGAAGCAATACCTGTGTTTCCTTAACTGCATAATGGTCTCTGGCACAACCACTGTGTCCTGTTTATTAAGCTGTTTCTTGGTATTTGGTTCAGTGCTGCACATATTTACATACAATACATGTCTAAAGGAAATGTACATCTCTACTTTTTATAGAGCAAAGTTAACAGTACAAAACAGGCAACAATTATTTACTATAAATTGGAAGGTATATACTACAGGTGCAGACCATGCAGAATACAGAATAAGATTTAATGGAGGTGGCGACGAGTGAACAAGAAGGGGAAGGATGACGGGATGATAGTATATAGGTGAGAAAATGGTTAACAATAGGGAGCTGGGAGGCAGAGACAATTAGCAACTTGTACAATAGATTGTACAATTGGTATAAATTAGCAACTTGTACAATGGGACAATTAGCAATAGATTGTACAATGGGTATAAATGAAATGGGCTCTGAGAAGGTACTGGTAGCCTTGCATACAGTATATCGCCATATTGATACAAATAAGCCATCTCTTTTTTTATATACATTATTCACATTGATTACATGTAATTCTGTGGGACACCAAGTGGGATCCAGTAGCAACCAATGTGATTGGTAAGAATTTCCGAGAAGTGCAGAACAGTTCTCACGTGTGAGAAGTCAGTGAGATTAAGCGCAAAGCAAGTTTTACGGTTCAACAGGCTACTTCATAGAGGTGACGTTGGCAAAAAGAAAACCAGACCTTGACTGTATCACTGCAACTTCAAGTTGCAGTGATACATTCAAGTTCTGTTTTTCTTTCTTTATGCCACTGAATTCCACTGGGCACTTTGGGGCCCATTTATCAACAAGTTTTATCATACGCAACGAGTTTTAAAACTCGTTGCTTAGGATAATGGAGCTCCAGCCAATGAGCTCCTAACTGTCATCTGTTTGAAAAATGACAGTTGGGAGCTGATTGGCTGAAACACCATTTATCTTACACAACAAGTTTTAAAACTTGTTGCGTATGATAAAACTTGTTAATAAATGAGGCCCTTTATTTGTATATTCTGCAGAAATGATAATATATGAATAGATCTTGGATGACAGTGAACATTTAATCTTGCTGTGTAATTGGGGTAGGACTGAGAACACTTAAGGATAATGTTGCTGGTATAATGTATGAAATTTCATGGCCAAATGCAGAATAAGTCGAATAGTCCATGGAACAGCTTTGAAAATGTTGCTAAGTTATTAAACTGATTAACACTCATTTTATTGTCAATCATATTAGATCGATATTGGGGTAACTTTGTGGTTCTGATTTCGAATATGGCATTGGTTTTGCTAGATTGGCTGTAATTACTAAGATACACAGACGAGAAACAAGAAAAACACAATAGACAACTGTCAACTGACTGTTATTTGGGTGGCCGATCATTTATATAAGGAGGAAAAATATTCTAGAATGATCGCGAAGTGAACACCTAGAATATTCAAGTGTCTCATCATTTTTCCAATATATTCCTACATGCAGTCATTCACGCATAATGACTAAGTTCCCTATTACCTGAGGGTTTCCATTATCTCAAGAACTAGAGTCAACTTGAAAAAAACTACCGTAAATTCGTTCAAATATCCTTGGCAACTAAACAATTTTTTTTCTTTGTTAGGCTGTGTTATCAGTAGCATCCAGGTCAGTAAGTGTAACTCACCACCATCCAGTCACACCCGGACATCTCTGAATATTTTCAGGATTGCAAAAGAGTGGAATTGGCATTTTCATCAGGAGTATGAGTGTCAGGTGTAGTGGATATAGGCCCTGATTCAGACCCGCTCGCTCGATTATCATGACCATCAGGCTTGCGACGAGACCCTGGGGTAGGGTCTTGGCTGCCGCAAGCCCGAGTGGACTCCCTGCTCTAATAGAGCAGGAAGTCCACTACTGACATCACTAGTGATGTCTGTAGGTCCTCCCACAAACGCCAGGCATTCCTAAGGGAACGCCTGCGTTTTTGCAGCCACCGCCCCAACCCGCCTACAAAACGGGGCGAGCTGTCACTCACTATCGAAAGCCACCCCGTCTTGTAGTGAGCCCCGCAGCGACTGAAGTTCAGTCACTCGGAGGGGCTTGTGCGCGCGCACACTGGACGCAATGCGTGCGCAGCAGGGAACCATCGAGCCGCTTGTGAGCGCTGTGCGCTTGCGAGCGGCTCTGAATTAGGCCCATCATTTTAGATTACATTTAGAGAAATTATGATCTATACAGGGGGAAAAAGCAGGATTTCTAGGGGTTTTTCTTTCCAAATGTTTGACTTTAGTGTTAGTTTAGCCAGCAAATTATAGCTTCATACTGTAGTTACAACTTAACAAGCAATAGTCTGCCTCGTGCAAAATGCAGACATATACAGGGCCAGCAACCACAGAAAGCCATTACATGCAGCAGCAGGGCTTTTACAGCGCACTGGAGCAAGTCTGGTAGTCTGAGTTTAGCAGCAGAAGAACAGCCTTGGGCATATGTACACATTGGTCTCCTTATACACTGGATAATGTTAAAGGCAAACTCAGGATTTCTAGAGGGTGTTTTAAAATGGTTGATTTTAGAGTGTATGTGGCCAGCTCACAACCAGAGAGTATAATTAGTGCTTAACAATATATAATTTACCTCATACAAAGTGCATTGTACTGTATGTCTTATTTCAGACACATACAAGACCAATGATTACAGTACAGTAAGCCGTTAGATACAGCAGTTCCCCTGAGCTGAATGGCACCATTCCACGATTCTCGTCCCCTGCTCTTTAGAGCATTGGAGTCTGGGGGAACAGCAGAAGAACCTAGCACAGACCTTGCACATATATGTATAGATTGCTGTCCTTAAACAATAGATAGTGTATGTTATACGGTATTGATAATTAACATTAGGTGGTAGATTTTCTAAGGTACAAGTTTTCGTAGTCCGCCGGTCATACATAGTATAACCAGTAGGAGACAGAACTGTGCTTTTTAAGCACATATTCTCCCACCTTATGTTGAAACACCTGTATTTGCTTGCTGACAGCTGCTCTCTGATTCCTCTTGTCCAGTGTGAAGAGTGCTCAGATGCCCACTTACAGCAGACTTAGTAAGATAAGTTGCTACCCATGGGCATGCGTTACAGCTCTGTTCCAGCAGCAGTTCAAGTAAAATCAGATTAAATAATACAATAATACTGTGATTGTAGTCATGATTCAAGACTGGATTTGATGAGTAAATCATGGGTTAGACTTGGGGAAGACAATAAAATACTGGGCTTGAACGACTGAGGAGAGTGTGAAAGAGTGAGAAAAATGTGTGGAGGCTTGTGATGCTGGTAGAATGGAACTTGAAGATGATGAGCACAGTATCTAACACGTTGAGCCGCTTTAGGTAGACAGGCCAGCCAAGTGAAAATAGTTGGGAGACAATTGGGGGCTCCAGATAGTTGAGAAGAGGAGGTTCCAGGTACAGAGAGATGCATTTGGATTAGGGGTGTGCACCGGCCACTTTTCGTGTTTTGTGTTTTGGTTTTGGATCTGGATCTTTCTTCGTGTTTTGGATCTGGATTGGTTTTGCCAAAACCACCCTTCCGTGTTTTGGGTTCTGGGTTTTGTGTTTTGGATCTGTATTTTTTTTTTAAAAAGCATAAAAACAGCTAAAATCACAGAATTTGTTGGTTTCTCTGCTCCTATGCTATTATTAACCTCAATAACCTTAATTTCCACTCATTTCCAGTCTATTCTGAACACCTCACACCTCACAATAGTGTTTTCATGTCCAAAAGGTTGCACCGAGGTAGCTGGATGACTATGCTAAGTGACACGAGTGGGCGGCACAAACACGTGACCCATCTAGGAGTGACACTGCAGTGGCAGACAGGATGGCAGTTAGAAAAACTAGGCCCCAAACTGTACATAATGCAAAGAAAAAAAAGAAGTGCAAGATGGAATTGTCCTTGGGCCCTCCCACCCACCCTTATGTTGTATAAACAGGACATGCACACTTTAACAAATCAATCATTTCAGCGCCAGGGTCTGCCACACAACTGTGGCTGAAATGATTGGTTCGTTTGGGCCCCCACAAAACAAGCTGGCAATTAATGTGTCCCTGCACAAACTGGCTCTACGGAGGCAAGATGTCATCCTCATCCTCCTCATCCACCGATTCCTCACCCTCTTCAGTGTGTACATCCTCATCCTCACAAAGTATTAACTCGTCCCCACTTGAATCCACCACCACAGGTCCCTCTGTACCTTCTGGAGGCTGGTCTCCCTGGAAGAGCTGATAATTCATTTTGATGAACATCATCTTCTCCACATTCTGTGGAAGCAACCTCCTACGCCTTTCGCTGACAAGGTTCCCGGCTGCACTAAACACTCTTTCGGAGTACACACTGGAGGGGGGGCAACTCAGGTAAAATAGAGCCAGCTTGTACAGGGGCCTCCAAATTGCCTCTTTTTCCTGCCAGTACAGGTATGGACTGTCTGACATGCCTACTTGGATGCTGTCACCGATGTAATCCTCCACCATTCTGTCAATGGTGACAGTATCATATGCAGTGACAGTAGACATGTCAGAAATTGTTGCCAGGTCCTTCAGTCCGGACCAGATGTCCAAACTTGGTCCTGCCTGCCCTGCATCACCGCCAGCGGGTTGCTTAGGATACCTAAGTTTTTTCCTGGCAGCCCCAGTTGCGGGAGAAAATGAAGAAGGAGCCGTTGACGTGTCACGTTCCGCTTCAGCTGACAGTGTGTTCACCAGCAGGTCTTTGCACCTCTGCAGGCTTGTGTCGGCCGGAAAGAGAGACACCACATAGGCTTTAAACCTAGGATCAAGCACGGTGGCCAAAATGTAGTGGTCTGATTTCAACAGATTGACCACCCTGGAATCCTGGCAAAGCGAATGAAGGGCTTCATCCACAAGTCCCACATGCCGAGCGGAATCGCTCCGTCTTAGCTCCTCCTTCACTTTCTCCAGCTGCTTCTGCAAAAGCCTGATGAGGGGAATGACCTGACTCAAGCTGGCTGTGTCTGAACTGACTTCACGTGTGGCAAGTTCGAAGGGCTGGAGAACCTTGCACAACACGGAAATCATTCTCCACTGCGCTTGAGTCAGGTGCATACCCCCTCCTTTGCCTATGTCATAGGTGGATGTATAGGCTTGTATGGCCTTTTGCTGCTCCTCCATCCTCTGAAGCATATAGAGGGTTGAGTTCCACCGCGTCACAACCTCTTGCTTCAGGTGATGGCGGGGCAGGTTCAAGAGTGTTTGCTGGCGCTCCAGTCTTCGGCACGCAGTCGCTGAATGGCGAAAGTGGCCAGAAATTTTTCGGGCCACCCAAAACGTCTCCTGCACGCCCCTGTCGCTTTTCAGAAAATTCTGCACCACCAAGTTTATTGTGTGAGCAAAACATGGGACGTGCTGGAATTTGCCCAGATGTAATGCCCGCACAATATTGGTGGCGTTGTCAGATATCACAAATCCCCAGGAGAGTCTAAGTGGGGTAAGCCACTGGGCGATGATTTCCCTCAGTTTCTCTAAGAGGTTGTCGGCGGTGTGCCTCTTACTGAAACCGGTGATACACAGCGTAGCCTGCCTTGTAACGAGCTGGCGTTTCTGAGATGCTGCTACTGGTGACGCTGCTGCTGTTGCTGCGTAAGGTGATACATCTACCCAGTGGGCTGTCACAGTCATATAGTCCTTAGTCTGCCCTGTTCCACTTGTCCACATGTCCGTGGTTAAGTGGACATTGTGTACAACGGCATTTTTCAGGACACTGAGGACACTTTTTCTGACGTTTCTGTACAGTCTCGGTATCGCCTGCCTAGTGAAGTGGAATCTAGACGGGATTTGGAACCGGGGACACACTACCTCCATCAATTGTCTAAATCCCACTGCACTAATGGCGGATACCGGACGCACGTCTAACACCAACATAGCAGTCAAGGCCTCAGTTATACGTTTTGCTTCAGGATGACTGCTGTCGTACTTCATCCTCCTCGCTAAGGACTGTTGGAGGGTCAATTGTTTAGTAAAAGTAGTGGTGTTCCTACTTCCTCTCTGGGATGATGAACGACTCCCAGCAGCAGCAACAGCAGCAGCGGCAGCAGTAGGCGTAGCAATGCAGGATCCTCCAGAGGAATCCCGGATAGGAGAGTCAGTCATGCCAGTGACATGGCCTGCAGGACTACTTCCGATCCTGACTAAGGAGGAAATTGACGAGGAGGGAGTTGACGGTGTGGTTTGCAGGCGCTTGGATACAACAGGACAACGGGATTTAGGTGTCCCTGGACTGCTTACGGTCTTAGCCAAAGTTTCTGAACTTGACAGTAACTTTTTATGAACGCGCTGCAGGTGCCGTATAAGGGAGGATGTTCCTAGGTGGTTGACGTCCCTACCCCTACTTATTTCATCTTTACATATGGTACATATGGCAAGACAGTTGTTGTCCGGATTTGGATAGAAATATTGCCAGACCAAAGAGGTGGAATGTTTGGTCTTCTGCCCAGGCATGACCGTGATGGGCTTTTTCATCCCACGGACAACAACTGTTTCCCCCGGAGCCTGATTTAAACAAACCACATCACCATCAGAATCCTCCTCGCCAACTTCCTCCTCAGCGCCAGCTACACCAGTATCCTCATCCTGTTGTACTTCAACAGTGACATCTTCAATTTGCATATCAGCAAGTGGACTGTGGGTGCTCCTTTCAGCACTTGCAGGGGGCGTGCAAATGGTGGAAAGAGCCACCTCTTCCCGTCCAGTGCTGGGAAGGTCAGGCATCGCAACCACCACCACACTTGGACTCTCCTTGGGGATTTGTGATATCTTCTTAGAAAGCACAGTTCTTCGCTGTGCTTTTGCCAGCTTAACTCTTTTGATTTTTTTAGTGGGAGGAGGGCTTCCATCGTCATGTGAAGCTGAACCACTAGTCATGAACATACTAGGGATCGACCTTAGCCGTTCCTTGCCACTCCGTGTCGTAAATGGCATATTGGCAAGTTTACGTTTCTCTTCAGCTGATTTAAATGTCTTTTTCAAGGTCATTTTCCTGAACTTTGCCATTTGGGATTGTATGTGCCCTCTACTATGACATTGGGCATCGGCCTTGGCAGACGACGTTGATGGCATGTTATCGTCTATGTCATGACTAGTGGCAGCAGCTTCAGCACTAGGAGGAAGTGGTTCTTGATCTTTCTCTATTTTATTTTTATCGGAGAAAGTTTGGTCCTCCATTTATGTTATATCGATTTGATATATACGTGCGGCTAAACACAGAAAATAATTTTTTTTTTGGTTTGGACTGGAGTGTACTTTGTGGGTTACAGCACCCTTTAACGGTCAAGCCAGCCGGCCCTTTACTTATGACACAGGCGCACTCTTGGCACTACTTTGTTGATGCATGTGCGGCTACTGCGCACACAATTCACAAACACAGAAAATAATTTTTTTTTGGTTTGGACTGGAGTGTACTTTCGGGGGTTACAGCACCCTTAACGGTCAAGCCAGCCAGCCCTTTACTTATGACACAGGCGCACGCTTGGCACTACTTTGTTGATGCACGTGCGGCTACTGCGCACACAATTCACAAACACAGAAAATAATTTTTTTTTGGTTTGGACTGGAGTGTACTTTCGGGGGTTACAGCACCCTTTAACGGTCAAGCCAGCCGGCCCTTTACTTATGACACAGGCGCACGCTTGGCACTACTTTGTTGATGCACGTGCGGCTACTGCGCACACAATTCACAAACACAGAAAATAATTTTTTTTTGGTTTGGACTGGAGTGTACTTTCGGGGGTTACAGCACCCTTTAACGATCAAGCCAGCCGGCCCTTTACTTATGACACAGGCGCACGCTTGGCACTACTTTGTTGATGCACGTGCGGCTACTGCGCACACAATTCACAAACACAGAAAATAATTTTTTTTTTGGTTTGGACTGGAGTGTACTTTCGGGGGTTACAGCACCCTTTAACGGTCAAGCCAGCCGGCCCTTTACTTATGACACAGGCGCACGCTTGGCACTACTTTGTTGATGCACGTGCGCCTACTGCGCACACAATTCACAAACACAGAAAATAATTTTTTTTTGGTTTGGACTGGAGTGTACTTTCGGGGGTTACAGCACCCTTTAACGGTCAAGCCAGCCGGCCCTTTACTTATGACACAGGCGCACACTTGGCACTACTTTGTTGATGCACGTGCGGCTACTGCGCACACAATTCACAAACACAGAAAATAATTTTTTTTTGGTTTGGACTGGAGTGTACTTTCGGGGGTTACAGCACCCTTTAACGGTCAAGCCAGCCGGCCCTTTACTTATGACACAGGCGCACGCTTGGCACTACTTTGTTGATGCACGTGCGGCTACTGCGCACACAATTCACAAACACAGAAAATAATTTTTTTTTGGTTTGGACTGGAGTGTACTTTCGGGGGTTACAGCACCCTTTAACGGTCAAGCCAGCCGGCCCTTTACTTATGACACAGGCGTACGCTTGGCACTACTTTGTTGATGCACGTGCGGCTACTGCGCACACAATTCACAAACACAGAAAATAATTTTTTTTTTGGTTTGGACTGGAGTGTACTTTGGGGGTTACAGCACCCTTTAACGGTCAAGCCAGCCGGCCCTTTACTTATGACACAGGCGCACGCTTGGCACTACTTTGTTGATGCACGTGCGGCTACTGCGCACACAATTCACAAACACAGAAAATAATTTTTTTTGGGTTTGGACTGGAGTGTACTTTCGGGGGTTACAGCACCCTTTAACGGTCAAGCCAGCCGGCCCTTTACTTATGACACAGGCGCACGCTTGGCACTACTTTGTTGATGCACGTGCGGCTACTGCGCACACAATTCACAAACACAGAAAATAATTTTTTTTTGGTTTGGACTGGAGTGTACTTTCGGGGGTTACAGCACCCTTTAACGGTCAAGCCAGCCGGCCCTTTACTTATGACACAGGCGCACGCTTGGCACTACTTTGTTGATGCACGTGCGGCTACTGCGCACACAATTCACAAACACAGAAAATAATTTTTTTTTTGGTTTGGACTGGAGTGTACTTTGGGGGTTACAGCACCCTTTAACGGTCAAGCCAGCCGGCCCTTTACTTATGACACAGGCGCACGCTTGGCACTACTTTGTTGATGCACGTGCGGCTACTGCGCACACAATTCACAAACACAGAAAATAATTTTTTTTTTGGTTTGGACTGGAGTGTACTTTCGGGGGTTACAGCACCCTTAACGGTCAAGCCAGCCGGCCCTTTACTTATGACACAGGTGCACGCTTGGCACTACTTTGTTGATGCACGTGCGGCTACTGCGCACACAATTCACAAACACAGAAAATAATTTTTTTTTTGGTTTGGACTGGAGTGTACTTTCGGGGGTTACAGCACCCTTTAACGGTCAAGCCAGCCGGCCCTTTACTTATGACACAGGCGCACGCTTGGCACTACTTTGTTGATGCACGTGCGGCTACTGCGCACACAATTCACAAACACAGAAAATAATTTTTTTTTGGTTTGGACTGGAGTGTACTTTCGGGGGTTACAGCACCCTTTAATGGTCAAGCCAGCCGGCCCTTTACTTATGACACAGGCGCACGCTTGGCACTACTTTGTTGATGCACGTGCGGCTACTGCGCACACAATTCACAAACACAGAAAATATATTATTTCTTTAGCACTTGGGGGGAGCACCCCTGATGGACAGAGCACCCCCTGGACAACACTACAGCACTCCTTTAGGACTGGGACACTGCACAGGACTTTGGAGTGGACACAGCCCCTATGGAGAACTGACTGCACAACACAGTCCAGCCAGCCCCTATGGACTTTGAAGTAGTGGACACAGCCCCTATTAACAACAGCAGCACAGCACAACACAGCCAGCCCCTATGGACTTTGAAGTAGTGGACAACAGCAGCACTACACTACACTACACTACACAGCCCTAACTCCCACCCTCCCTCTTCACTGTCCACAGCCGAGTGAGAAAATGGCGCCGACGCGGGTACCTTATATAGGATCCAAAACCCGCGAGACTCGGAAGGCGGGATGATGACGTTTTGCCTCGATTTCAGATCCGAGTCAGGCGGGAAAAGTCGAGCCTGACTCGGATCGGACTCGGATCGGGGGGGGCTCGGGGGGGTTCGGATTTCAGAAATCCGAACCCGCTCACCCCTAATTTGGATGTTAAGTTGGTAGTGAAGGTTTAAGAAAGGAAATATAGGAGCTAATAAAGTGCAGAGTATAGTGAAAAGAGGAGAGAGCTGAAAGCAGTAGTGTGAGACCAAAATATAAAGTGGAAGTGGAGGAGAGGATGTGCCAAAAGTAGAAATATTGAATAAGTAGTTAGAAACGTAGGATGTAAACCAAGGGAGAATGATTCCTCAATGGCCAGCAGAATGAAAAGTGTGCAGGAGAAGATGGTGATCAATGGTGTCTCAAGTGACAAAGTGGGCCAAGGGAATGCATATGATGAAGTGATCATTTGACTTAGCTGTGAGTAGATCGTGTTCACTTTAGTGAGGAGAAGCCCAACTGAAAGCAGTCAATGTAGGAGTGAGAGGCGAGCATTAATGTAAAGCAGTTCTAGCTGTTTGGAAACAGAGGAGCACTGACGGTTGGTCGACTGTGAACAGTAGAGAATTTAAGTAGGTATATTTGGCAAGAGAGAGGGCAATGAGGTAAGAAGACAGGATATACTTGTAGTTAAATCAGTCAGCTGTGGTATAAGATTTCGCCCAGCAGCACTCAGGGGTTCGGAACCACTGCACGTAGTGTATGTCTCGGGAGTGCCAGGATTGAGGTTTGGATGGTTGCAGACTAAAGTGGATGGAACTGTCTTGTCTAGGGTTGTGCGGTTGTAGAAATAAACAATAATGAATTATGTGAATTTCAAAGGAAGATAAGTAAAGAGATTGATCAGGGGGGATTTACTCACAAAGTGCATGTACAACTAAGGTACCAACTCCCCCATTTTATCTGCCTTAGGATTTGTGGGTGTGAGTTATTAAAAGATCTTTCTAAGAGAAATCTAAAGGGGGCACAGTGTCAAAGGGAATAGGTGAAATGATCATGGCTGGATGTGAGCTTGAGAAAACGGAAGGAGGGTAATGGAGCGATTTGGATGCAGTTTGCAGTATATAAGGGGTGGGATGTTATGAAGCAGGAGGGAGAGAGTAAGCAGTGGGCAGCCTAACGTTAGGTCAGATGTCACTAGCAGTCATGACAATGAGATGCATGAGAAGGGGATGATTATATGTGGTGGAGAGGGTGGTTATCGGTGGTGTAGGACAGTGAATGAAATAGATTATCAGAAAATGTAAATATTATGAAGAAGGGAAGAGAAGAAGAATAATGATGGAAGGAGAAAATGATGGAAATGGGAGGGTTTGGCTAAGTGATCAAGTACTGGGCATTGGTATGTAGGAGGTCAGATAGTGTACAGTTACAATAGTAAAATGATAAAATGCCAGAATATATAACCATGGGGAAGTATCCATGGCAAAGTATGGTATCATGTGGTATGTAATCTATACATAGTATAAAAATAAAGTCCCTGGTAGGCATCTGGCTGGTTTTTTTCGGGCTAATCACAAGAACCACTGGGCGGATTTTGATGCACTTTTCACTATTCTATAGAGCACTTGCTGAGGAAGGTTTAGGTGTATGACACATTAATGTATGACAAAAGGGAGCCGAGCAGTGAATCAAGTCAATGAAAAAACAGATGTCCAAACGCTGTCTTGGCTTATGCTGCCTAAACCGTTAAATATATATCACAATGATGGACTTTATTTTCAACCATGTAGAGATTGATATGTATTATGGTTTCTCCAGAACAATTGCTATAAGCCCTGTGTACTGATACAAAAGTTTTTACCATTTTTTCCTGTTTTTTTTTTTTTTCTTCTGAAAAACGATTCTTTAATTTCAAACGAGTCCAATTCCCGGTAAGAGTCTGCTTTGGCATGACAATACATAAAGCACAGGGACAGACACTTAACATGGCTGGAGTTGACCTAAGTGGAGACTGTTTTTCTCATGGACAACTTTATGTGGCCCTTTTGCGTGTCACGTCAATACTAAATCTTTGCGTTGATGTACAGTAAGGAGGAAAAATGACTAATGTTGTGTAGAAGGCAATCTTTTAAGACCTCGGTTAAAAAAAGCTATTGCTGTAAATTCAAAATTGTTCCCTAGTGAAGCCGGGGCGGTGCACTAGTTATACATAAAACACCATGGCAGGATAAAGTAGAACATTGATACAAATGATACAGATACTCCACCAGTGGCTCTCTAGTTATATTGGAACTGAACATCTCAATATTCCCTGCCTGCATCTTGGACTTGGTGAGCCACAACATCCTCAGGTTCCCTTAGCCGGCAGTACAACATCACGCATTGGCTTCACACACTGGCATCTCACATTACTTGTGGTGCAGAACCACCTATGCTGAGAAAGCATTATGCCCATATTCTTAATTTAGTAATCTTATAATGTAACTGTTGGAAAACGTATTAGCTCAAGTGGTGGCAGTGGCGTATCTATAATGGGTGCAGTGTGTGCGGGGCTCACGGGCCCCCAGGTCCAGGGGGGCCCCGCACTGCACACACTGCACCCATATTTTTTTAAACTTACCTGTCCGTGGTCCCACGTCGGGTGTCAGCGCTGCTCAGAACACTGGAAAAATATCCGCCGTGGCCATTTTTCCAGTGTTCTGCGCATGCGCAGTAGACTCCGGGCACTAGAGTGTGCCCGGAGTCTACTGGGCATGCACAGTACGCCGGAAAATGGCCGCCGCGGCCATTTTTCCAGCGTTCTACGCATGCGCAGTAGACTTCGGGCACACTCTAGTGCCCGGAGTCTACTAATGCTCCAGTGGCTGGCCAGCTGCGTCAGTCGGCTGCCAGCCACCGCAGAGAGAGGAAGGGGCCCCGCATGGGGAGTGCACATGGGCCCCCTCCTCTCTTAAGATGCCCCTGAGTGGTGGTATACATTCATAGGGTTGACATTCAGAGCGTTAACACCAGGATATCAACATGATCTGAATGTCAACATTCACAATGTTGACAATGACAGAATGTCAAAATGATATTTTTTTTACGATCTTAGGCAAAGGGTTAGGCTGTGATTAGGGTTATAGAATGTTGTCAAGCGCTTCTAATTTGTAACCAAAACAGCTTTCTTAAACGAAATAAATTGTCTTAAATTATGTGTGGTACCAGAAAGCGCTATAAATTAAGTGTAATAAATACAATAGGTATGGATTTAATTGCACACTGGACTGTGTCCTAATGAGCAGGGGGGGTGCTGCACTTACAAGGAAGGGTAAAAAAAATCCAATTGGACGCGCGGTCACAAGAGCAGCTGGTTCAAGCGGTAGTCACGCCCCTAACAAGTCACACACAATAGAATACAGAGAAACCAGCACTAAAATGAATTGATGGATGGTTATATCTTACACAATTGTATCTTGTAGGATATAACCGTCCATCAATTAATTTTAGCACTGGTTTTTCTGTATTTTACAAGGAAGGGTGTCTGGCCTTCTAGCAGTACTCAATTAAATATAGAGAGTAATTCCAATTACTCTCTATATTTAATAAATACAATAAATATGCCTAAAATGATAGCAATAAAAATATATAATAAATGTATAATAAAAACGGATCTGCATGATGTAATCAGTTAATAGGACACACATAAAATCCACACTTAAAAGATGTTTACAGCCCCTCAGGACAGAGCAGAGTGATCGTGCAACCGCTTACCAAAAACCGGACGGAGAGAGCACCGCTGACCCTTGGAGCCGTTATCTCGGTCAGGAACAACAACAGCACGTTGGCTAGCTGCACTGACTGTGAACAGAAGATCACTCGGTAGGGTAAGACAGAGAAAGTTATTCAGTACTTACTGTGCCGGAACCCGAGAGGTTAATCACCACATTCATACAAAAGGGTCTATAAACATCTTTTAGGTGTGCATTTTATGTGTGTCCTATTAACTGATTACACCCTGCAGATCCGTTTTTATTATTCATTTATTATATTATTTTTTTTGCTATCATTTTAGGCATATTAATTGTATTTATTACATTCAATTTATAGCACTTTCTGGTACCACACATAATGTGATTAAGGTTAGGCTGTGGCAGGGCCAGATTAAGGTTTATGGGGGCCCCCGGGCAACTGAGATGTGGGGGCTCTCATCAATAAAATGTACGCCCCCCTGCTGCCATTACTAGTATGCCCTTTACTTTGAAAAAATGAAAAAAGTGAAAAGGGTAAAATGAAAGATAAAAAATATATAATGAGAAATAAAAAGAAAGAAAAATATATAATGAAAAAAGTATATGAAAAAAGCCCATAAAAGCCTCACTTTGGGGGCGTGACAAAGGTGCCACTGACATAGGACCTGGGAGCTACATTCATCGGGTCCTCCCGCAAACAGTCCCAGTTCTCCAACTGCCACAGAGAACCACTGCTGCTGCGGCTGATGTACTGGCCCACACACTGACAGCTGGGTTCCGACTCCATATAGCTGCCCGTGGCTGTTTGAAGCAGTGCGCCACCAGGCCCACACGGATGACGGGAGCCACAGCCTTGACCTGGTTGACTACTGGAAGTTGATCAGGTTAAGGCAATATTTGTAGCGGTGCCTAGGCGACAGTCCATTCGCTGCCCTTATAATCTGGTCCTGGGCTGTGGTTAGGGTTAGGGATAAGATGTGAGTAAGATTAGGCTGTGGTTAGGCTTATGGTTAGATATACTCACTTTGCCAATGTTAATGCACATGGTCGACATAACAACTGTCGACATTCTACCAATGTTGACATTGTGTTAGTGTCTACTCTTTGAATGTCCATTTGACATGCTGACCACCCGCGCTTGTTGACACTCTGAATGTCGACATTTTGAACATGTCAACATTTTGATGTCGGAAAGTTGGGACACAAGTGCTGACTGCCGAGGGGCAGTCCCCTAGAACTACTGTTGGGACCATTTGGGAGATACGCTGCTGATGTGGTTGTGCTGAAGATTGGGAAGCAAAATGTTTCATAACAAAAAAAGATGATTAGTTCTTTTAACAGAAACTCAGAAACACCTCTGAAAACAAGGACAAGTGCCTGGTCACCTGTTCAATGGGAGTATCCAGATAGAGGACTTCCCAATACAGGCTATGATTAGGTATCCAATACGATTTATGACATAGGATATATAATTTATACTTGTGAAATAATTGTCATATAAACACTCTATTATTATTTATTCAGAATTATTTTTACCAGCTAAGTAATGGATGCTGATATGAATATGAACTGTTCCCACAAGGCTGATATCTGGCATAAGAATTTGGCAGTTATGAAACTGGTATTTATGATATAAGAGAGAAGGACAACATAGATCAAACACAGGGCAGGTGTATTACAGTAATATTATATTTATTTTAGAGTTCAGTATTTTTGTACTGGTATTATACTGGTATTTTTGTCTCATTTACTTATTTGCACTAAGAATAGATCTTTGTATAAACATTTGTCAAACACTTTAGTAATGGTCAAAAACTTTATTTAAAAATATTTGTAAACATTTGCCTTACGATAAGGTCTCAGAGCCCCAAAAGCATGTAATGCAATTTCAGCCCTTTTTTATAGTTTGTAAATTACAGGTATAATTTATACCTTTACCTCACAATGCTATCCACTGCCTTATATTATTTTATGGGGCTAACATAGTACAACAGTCTGTTTTTAGTTTATCAAAGGATTTCTGCTAACTATTTTCAACCAGTAAGAAAGCAGTGACATTTTCTGTTTGAGATACTGTGTCCTCTACTCTCAGGGGCATCACTTGCAGTCTCTATTACTACAGAGAATTCTGGCACATTATTATTATCCTTTATTTATATGGCGCCACAAGGGTTCCGCAGCGCCTTACAAAGTACATATGCAAATGAGCACACACGAAAATAGTTATTAACAGTACAAAACAATGCAGGACAAGGACATGGGTTATAAACTTTGCTGCATTAGCGATCATAACACTTAAATGAGCAGCAGGGCATCAGCAAACAAGTGTTAGGTGGTATTGTGGGGAGTTAGGAGTAAATGATAGTATAAGTAAGGGTAGGAGAAGCACATGAGGGAAGAGGGCCCTGCTTGTGAGAGCTTACATTCCAAAGGGGTGGGGCAGACAGCCAGGGATGACATGGATGGGGTTAGACCACAGGTTCTCAAACTCGGTCCTTAGGACCCCAAACAGTGCATGTTTTGGAGGTCTCCTCATAGAATCAGTGAAATAATTAGCTCCACCAGTGGATCTTTTAAAATGTGTCAGTTAGTAATGAATACACCTGTGCCCCTGCTGGGTGACCTGGAAAACGTGACCTGTGTGGGGTCCTGAGGACCGAGTTTGAGAACCACTGGGTTAGATAGTGGGGAAAGATCGTGGAGCAGTGGGTTAGGATGAGAGCTGAAAGGCTTTGAAGAAGTGGTGGGTCTTGAGAGCCCATTTGAAGGTTAGTAGAGAAGAGAAGGGTCTGATAGAGAAAGGTAGATGATTCCAGAGGTAGGGAGCAGCACAGGCAAAATCTTGGGGATGGGAGTGGGAGGTAGTAATCAATTGGTTGGAATGGTGGCGTGCATTTGTGGAGCGAAGTGGGCGGGTAGGCATGTAAAAGGAATATGGGAGGGGGGTCTAGACTGCACACCCTAATAGCAATGGCAATGAAAGGTGCTATCATGCAGAGATTTTAAAGTAATATCACAAGAAAAGAAAATGCAGATGCACTACGCGATCATTACAGTTTAAATTTAAATGTATTTTGTAATTAAACATAATTTCAGAGTTAGTTATCATATCAGTGGCCAATGAGATGGGCCTGCTCATCAGCATCCAAGTCACCTCGTCGAGCAGGTCCCTAACACTCTGGGGTTCACATCTGGGGCACAGGGCACCCCAAAAGAGAGCTCAGCCAAAGACCTCCTGAGGGCATCACACGAAAAAAAAGAGTGACAGCGAAGTGTTAAGGTGCATACACACGTAACGATTTTTTAAAAAAACGCCACCTGGCCGCTCGCATCCTACGTCATCTCCGCTATTTATTAGATTAATCGAGTACATGGAAAAAGGCGTATGAACTGCTCGCAGTGCTTGTGGTAGGATTTTCCTACCGCAATCATGCGAGCAGTTCAGGCTAAAAGACAACCAAGTGACGTGGCCGATGACGCTGCTTTGTTAATTATGCACACCCTTAAAATGCCCGTTTTGACTATTTGGCACGCCTGCGTTCGGATCTCCACTCCCCATTTTCAAGCAACTTCCCCTGTTACCACCCACAAACGCCTCATTCTGTCACTCAAAATAGCAGGCATTCTCTATTTTGCGAGCACACAATTTCCGACCGCAATGACTGGTTCACACATGCGTATTACAACCCATAAGCATGCGCAGTTGTGCGAACATCGCTCGGAGCGAACGAGCGGCCGCTTACGAGCGGCTCTGAATCAGGCCCATTATTCGTTCATCGTTCAAAAAATCGTTCATTACACTTCAAAAAATCGTTCACTTTTTCAAGTGAAAATCAGACAGAAAATTGTTAGTTTCAAAATCGTTACGTGTGTATGAACCATTACAAAGTATCAAATGTGTGAAGGTAGCTAATAAGTGTTGGAAATAATAATAATAAAGGTACAAAATATATGTGAAAAAAAATACATGAATAATAAACAAACATAAAAAGTGATATAATAAGTGACTATAGGAGCGTACACACTACACGATATGCTCCCTGAGCGATATCGTCTAGTGTGTCCCTGGCAGGCTGTGCTCAATGTCATTCATGACATTGAGTACACCCGCTGAACGATATCATTAACGATATCGTTCAGCGCCGGGCTCTCTCCCCCATTCCATAACATGCAGCAACCTGACGACATCGTCAGGTTGGCCTGCATGTTAACCCGTTCACCACTAACAGGCCCATTCATTATTAATTTGTTTGTATTATGATGCCCTTCTTATTACGCACATTGCTGGATAATATATTGGCAGATTACAAATAAAATCTAACAATTATAATAGCCCCCACACCAAAGACGAGACAGACTGAGCCTGGGAACAAAAGTGTAACAATACCTAAAGTCAATCTGAGCACACCAGACATAGGGAGCTGATATGCGTTCCTACATTCTACGGAAAGTTTAAGATATTTATAGTATTTCTACAAAAACTTGTCATAGTAATTTGACACAAAAAGTTTTATGTGATCCAACCTTATGTGTATACAACAGTATTTGTAGCTGGGGACCTGCCCCTTGTGGCTATTACATTTTGTTTTTCATCCTGAAGAATACTGAGAAACATAACATCTTGTGATGAAGATGTTCTGTCTTGTTTATGGCCCTGTCATCACATAAACAATCTGCAACTGCCAAATGTCCCTTGTCTCATCGTTTTTGTTTGAATACTGAATAAGCACTTTATTTAGTAATATTCATATTAACTCTTTCCATCAATTCCCCGTCGCCTTTTTATCTAAAAGACTTTATCAGTCATTTATATTGATTGAGTGTTGCTTCTAAGCTATCTTCCATTTTGACCACACTACAGTTTAGCAAACAGTAATATATACATAAATGGGGTTGGGTACGGCATCCCGACAGTCAGAATCCCAACAGATTTAGGTAAGTATCCTAACCCTCCCCCTAACCCTAGCACACCTTTTCTGCAGCCTAACCCTCCTTTCCTGCAGCCTAACCCTCCTCCCCCACAGCATAACCCTCCCCCCCACAGCCTAACCCTCCTCCCCCACAGCCTAACCCTCCCCCCCACAGCCTAACCCTCCTCCCGCAGCCTAAACCTAACCCTAACACTTACCATCGGGATGTCAGCGGTTGGGATTCTGCAGCTGGGATAACGACTGCTTTCGGGATTCTGGCGTCGGTATTCTGACCACGACATCCCAACCGCTGTGATGCCAACTACCTCTCCATAAATTAATGGGCTGTCAGGACTATTTGGCACCTAAACTTTTTTTTTATTCTTTTGTTAAAGAAAAATGTTAGTAATACAATTTATTAAATGACACCATACATTGCAAAGTTCCTTGATATACTAAATGCTATACACTTAGCCATTAAATGCCAAAGCAACTTTGCTGCCTCTTCATTACTGCTCAACCATATTTGTAGAGGGATGTGAATACAAAAGCAAAACATTGGCACAAAGTCAATTTACTAATTATCTCCCACATGCTACAGAATAATTACTGCTTTCTTTTATTCAAGGAAACTGTTTAGTGATAACGATATTACAAATTTAATTTATATAATGTTTAGTTCACAACACACCATCCAAGTAATATTATATTTATAAAACGGCTTTTACATACGGTATAACAACAGTCCCCATGTAAAGTGTAAAGTGTATGGTGTAAAAATATCCCTAAAAAATAGTTAACATAGTCCAGGCTGGTATCCACTATACTAGAACCACTTTGGCTACAATGTTGCCACGCCACTCAGAGCACAACTGTAAATGCAATTCCCCATCAAAATACAACATTGAGATGCAAAACGGGTCTCATTACAAGTATTATATAGCACTGAAATTTTGCAAAGTGGAAATAGTCATGTGTGATACCCCTATTTTCCTATTTAGTAAAGCCTATGGACCCTGTAGAGCCAGAGGCTGACACTTGGTGGCATTGTGTAGTGCAAGAGAGGCTGTCAGGCAAGTGAAAGACTTGTTGCGTGGACATATGCAGTGTGAGCTGAGAGAGACACTGAGGAGCGGAGCTGAAGAGTGGGGTGAGTTGCCGCATGTCTGACTGAGGAGACTGGGTAAGCATTGTCTCTGAAGAGCCGGGAGACAGGGCCACTGTGGACTGTCTGTATGGAGCTCTGGAGACCTCAGCTGTACCCCGCCAGAGTCAAGAAGGGACAGTGTGCAGAAAGTGTGGCAGTACTGGGGATTGCAGAAGATCCGTGGACGCCGACAGTTTACTGTGAAAAGAAGGGAGATGTCCTGCTGTAAATGTATGGTAACATGCTGCATGTGACAGCACCGTGTCATTCATTACATTGTCCCATCTACCGTGCAATACAGCAGCTGGAACAATGCGAAGAACGACTGTCGTGAATGATGAACCGGGCGTAGACGATGGGTATGATGCATATCATACGATACATCGTAAAGCGTGTACCCAGCTGAAGTTTTAGCCACAGCTATATAACCCGGCTGACTGGGTTCTGAGCGTTGCTCCCTGGCTAACATGATCTTGCAATCATACATCACATTGCTAAGTATTATCATGAATTGAAAAGCTTGTTCAAACCCTGATTTTAGATTTAGAGTTAGACATTAAATTTTTTGGTGATTGAATACAGTGTGCTGGTTGGGCTCCAAGATTATTAGAACCTTTATATATATATATATATATATATATATATACACACCCATCTTCCATATCATTAAAACCACTGACAGGTGAAGTGAATGACACTGATTATCTTATTAAAATGGCACCTGTCAAGGTGTGGGATATATTGGGCACCAAGTGAACAGTCAGTTCTTCAAGTTGATGTTTTGGAAGCAGGAAAAATGGGCATAATGTGTAGTGTATAATGATCTCAGCTACTTTGAAAAGGGCCAAATTGTGGTGGCTAGACAACTAGGTTAGAGCATTTCCAAATTGACAGGTCCTATGGGGTTTTCCTGGTATGCAGTTGGTAGTACCTACCAAAAGTGGTTCAAGAAAGGACAGCCGGCTTTAACAGCGACAGGGTCATGGGCACCCATTGCTCATTGGTGTGCGAAGGCTAGCCTGTTTGGTCCTATACTACAGAATAGTTACTGTAGCACAATTGCTTAAAAAAGTAATGCTGGTGATAATAGAAAGGTGTCAGAACATTGCAGCTTGCTGTGTATGGGGCTGCGTAGCTGCAGACTGGTCAGAGCGCCCATTCTGAGCCTTGTCCACTGCCGAGAGTGCCTAAAATTGGCATGTGAGCGTCAGAACTGGACCATGGAGCAATGGACGAAAGTGGCCTGGTCTGATGAATCATGTTTTATTTTACATCACGTGGACGGCCGGATGCATGTGCATTGATTAACTGGGGAAGAAATGGAGCCAGGATGAACTACAGGAAGAAGGCAAGCTGGCGCCGCCCGGCGGAGGCAGTGTAATGCTCTGGGTAATATTCTGCTGGCTTAGGGGCGTATTAAGAAAGGAGGTGGCCCATGTGCCTTCCCTGTCTGGGGCCCCCTCCTCTATCCTCGAGGGCTGGCAGCAGACTGCCTGAGGCAGTACACTCTGGGCACAAACTTGTGCCCAGAGTCTACTGTGCATGCGCAGGACATGCACTCTCCCTACTGCACATGCGCAAATGCCGGAAAAATGGCCGCGGTGGCCATTTTCCAGGCATTTTGTGCAGTGCTGCTACAGCCGACGCGGGAATAGAGAGAGAGAGAGAGACTCTGGGTCTTGCTAATAGCTAGAAGGAGACATTAATATATATAGAGAGAGACATGTCCCCAAGTGCTGGAGAAGTGCACTCAGGACTGACATAGATTACTGATAGAAACTAGTGCATATTATTATCAAATCATCAGTTTTACATTGTTTTACATTGTATGTCATCTGCAAAGTGGAAATTATTTTCTATTGGTTTGCTGCTTATTCTTTACTATGTGAAGTCCCATGTTATTTGTATGCTGAAAGTTATTTTCTACATAACTTTTCCCTGGACCTACAGATTATTCTTCTTATAACGGTTGTCACATTAAGCCATTTTATTGAGTAAGGGCCTACCCTCTCTGCTACAGCCTGAGAAGAGAGAGCCAGTAGAGTAATTGCCAGGATAAAGGAAAATCCACTAAAGCAGCCGTTTCTACTGTTAGGTATCATCTACACTTGCACCACGGGGTACCACACATGTGCTCCTCCACACAGCATAAATATAAAAAATTACTATGTTTGACCCATCATTTGCCGGTTTGTTAGCTAGTGTGGCCGCAATATAGCCTCATCCCAACTATGTCTCACCAGCCTCATCCCTCAAAGTTTTCTCAAGCTTCAAACCCTCTCCCCCTCACCCTGTCTGTCTGTATCCCTCTCACCCCTCTCTTTTATCTCTGTCCCCCTCCCTGTCTCTCTTTTTCAATTCTGCCCCCCCCCTCTCTTTTTCAACTCTGTACTCCTCACCCCATCTCTCTCATCCCTGTTCTCCTCCCCCCATCACAAGTTGGGTGGAGGACGATCGCTCAGTGCACGAGTGACCGAATGCAAGTACGGAGGCTGTGTGTAAAGATACACGATGATGATGATGACACTATGTATCAGCATTAACTACTTCTGATTGTCTGTCTTCTATATTGACCTTTGCAGCTGATAGTTCTTTAGTGTTGTAGCTAAATTATATAAAGTTGTGGATGTCTATTCACAGTTACTTATTTGTTTTTTATATTTTGACTACTGATGGAAAGAAAATTCTTTATTATTGGATTTTTAAATCAGATAATATTGCATATTGGGGTGTTTGTCATTAATTACATTTTATATGCAAAATGTACTTTTTGCATTTATTAATAACACTGTCAATAAACTATAGCATTTCAATAAAATATATTGTGTATGAATAGGGTGTATGAATAGGGAAATGTGACTTATCATTTACTACCAACACTGTCAAGCCACAGCTTTATGCTATTGGACATATCTTAAAATGCATGCTTGACAACATAAAAGAAAGCTTTTTCAGAGGTTTTGTGCATACATTAAGAGCAGCAGCAGCTCCTGCCCCCTTACCGGAAGGGGGCTGTTGCTGGCCTGGGTCCCGGCGCCTGCTCAATGAATTGGGCAGGTATCGGGACCTGCGCATGCACATGAGCAGTGATGGTGCCACGCATGCGTGCACCTAACACCAGCTTCTCGGGGCTGCATTGTTTGCAGCCCTGAGTAGTCCTGTAGAGCTGCCTGAAAGCCCTACAGCTGGAAGCCGCTCTCTGCTGATCGCAGCCCGGACTGGCAGTCCTAGGGGGAGGAGACACCTCCCCCTGACTGCCTGTCTTCAGTGTGACTGGCAGGTGGCGCTTCCAATAGGAAGCCACCTACAATCACAGTGAAGCCAGTGCAGTCACTGACTGCACTGGCTCACTGAACAGTGGAGGATGTTACTGGGGGGGGGCTGCAGCCTTGCAGCCCCTAGGTAAGATCCGCCACTGATTAAGAGTGCAAAGAGTTCTACTCTAATGAGTCACTGTTGCCAAATTTTGTTTCTGATGATACTTTGGCGCTATCTTGGGAAATGTTCTCCTTGATATTTCTCATTGAATGCACTTTCTCACCACATAGGAAAAGAAAGCAAATATATTATTATTATTATCATCCAGATGTAAATGGGAGAGGATTGGGTGAATGCTTTTTTAAGTGAGTGAGAGAAGCTTTAATTGGGTTCTGAAGGAGAGGTGGAGCCAGTGTAGGGCTTGTAGGAAAGGGAAGGAAGATGTAGAATGTTTGAAGACGAAGATGAGCCAAGCACAGCATTGAGGACTGATTGGAGTGACAAGAGGTGGGAGTCAGGAAGGCCAGATAGGATGAGTTTACAGTATTCTAATCTGGAGATGACCAATGAGTGGATAGTAGCTTCCAGGGTGAGAAAGGGTCTAATCAGTCAAGGATAATTCCAAGATAGCACACTTGAGGGTTAGAGGAGATGATTGTGCCATCAATAGATCATTACATTTTGGGAACTGAGGTTATGAGAGAGGGTGGGAAGATGATCAGCTCAGTCTTAGACATGTTAAGTTTAAGAAAGTGTTGGGACATCCAGGAAGAGATACAGTTGGAGATATGAAAGGTAAGGAAAGGTAGATCTGAGAATCATCAGCATAGAGATAATATTGAAGGCCAAAAGAGCCGATGTGTTCATCTAAAGAAGATGCATAAAACCTTGGGGACACCTTCCATTAGTGGATGTGAGGTGGAAGTGGAGTCATGAGAGGAGACAGAGAAGGAACAGTCATAGAGGTAGGAGGACAGTCAGGAGAGGGCATTGTCACATATATCAAGGGAGTGAAAGATTTGTATGAGGAGAGGGTGGTCCACAGTTTTAAAAGCAGCTGAGAGGTCGAGGAAAATGAGCATATAGTGGCCTTTGGATTTGGCAGCAAGGAGGTCATAGCTGAATTTCGTGAGGGCAGTTTCAGTGGGGTGGAGAGGATAAAAGCCAGACTGGAATGGGTCAAGCAGGGAGTGGAAGAAAGAAAAGTGGTAAGGCAATTGTAAACAATAAGCTCAAGGAGTTTGGATGCAAAATGTTGGAGAGAGATGGATCGGTAGTTGAAGAGAGTGTTAGGACTAAAGATAGGTTTTTTTTTAAGGATGAGGGAGACAAGTGCATGCTTGAATGCAGAAGGGACAGTACCAGATAAATGGGAGAGATTGAGGAGCTGGACAAGATGGGAACAGGAAGGAGAGGGGTAGCGCAGGTGGCAGGATGGTATAGGATCAACGATGGAGATGGAGGGAGTGGGTACCGAATGGGGGCCATGACTTCCTCTCCAGATACAGAGAAGAAAGATGTCAGGATTGGTAAGATGGATGGGGAGGGAATGGTCTGTGAAAAAAGGGGGTGGAGTGCTGAGGGTCTGGTGGGATGTGATGTCCTGACATATGGAGTCAATTTTAGATGTAAATAGATGGCAAAGTCCAGGGCAGAGAGTGAGGAGGGGAGGCGAGGAGGGAGAGGGCATAGGAGGGGTTGAAAGTGGAAAAGAGACAATGGGGTTTGAGGACTGGGAGGAGATGAAGTTCTTGAAATATGACTGTTTAGAGAAGGAAAGGCCAGTACTGTAGGATGAGAGCAAAAATTCGAAGTGTAGGAAGTCTGCCTTGGAGCATGATTTCCTCCACTGTCGCTCGGCGGTACGTGAAGACTTTTGCAGATTTCTAGTGCATTTGGAATGCCAGGGTTGAGGTATGGATATGCAAGGGTTGGTTTTAATTGACGGCGCAACAGAGTCAAGAACTGAAGTAAGGGAGGCAGTTTATAGGGGAGTGGCTTGTTCACGGCAGGAGATAGAAAGAATAGGGAAGAGAAATTAGTTGAACAGGGAGGATAAGTTTAAGATGTCGATAGCCTCAATGTTACACTTGGTGATGGTAGCCTTAGGAGGCAGAGGTAGAGAGGGAGAAAGAGATAAGTTAAAAGAGAGAAAGTGATGGTCAGAGAAGGGGAATGGGGAATTGCTTTAATCAGAAATGTCACAAAGGTGAGTAAAGACCAGATCAAGTGAATGTCCACTCACATGGGAGGGTAAGGAGATTCAATGGGAGTGATGTTATATTAGAGTTTAGAGGCAGAGGATTCTGTGAGCACATCGATAGGGATATTGAAGTCACCTAAGATGAGGGTGGGAAGGTCTGAGGAGAGGAAGTGGGGGTGCCAGGAAGCAAAGTAGTCAAGAAAAAGAAGGTTAACAGGTTTGAAGAGGAAAATAGCATGAACCTCGAATGTAGAGAATGAGTGGGACAGTTCTAAGGGTATAAGCTGGAAGGACTAACAAGAGGATTGAAGGACCCCAACACCACCACCATGGTGACCTCCAGACCAAGTTGTGTGAGAGAACGTGAAGCCCCCAGCCTAGAGAGCTGTGGGAGAAGTGGTGTCAGAGGGGGAATTCCAGATTTCAGTGATGGCTAGGAATTGAGGAAGATGAAAAGGTCATGGGTGGGGACCAGTTTGTTACAGACAGATCTGGAATTCCAGAGGGCACATTGGAGGGGGAACCAGTTTGTGAGAGAGATGTGGATGAGATATGAGGGTTGCTGTAGCATGGAGGTGAGATTCATTTGGAGGAAAGAGATGGAGAAAGTGTAGTGATGGTGTGGGCTCCTGGGCTAGGAAAGGAAACTGCAGGTGGTGGGCATAGAGGGTGTTTGGTGCTATGCTGGGAGAAGGCGTTCATGGTGGGGTAGCAGGACCATGGTGGTGAAGTGAATGAAAATGGAGTAATAGGAGAGGTGGGAGAAGGAAGCAGAGGGGTGGATGGGAGACAGAGGAGGGGAGAGAGGGGGAGGAGGAGGTGGAGGAGACTAGTGAGGAGGATAGAGGTGGAAACATAGGGCCTAGTTCAGAGATGTACGTTAACCTGATGTTTACGCATATCTCCAATGATTTTAGATCTGTATATGCACAGAAGCTGCACTGCGCATGTGTAAATCTGGGTCTGCAATGTTGCTCACAGTGCCCTAAACTCCACAGCATGATTAACATGCTGCTGGCATTTGAGGGCGGCTTCAAGGGGCGTTCCAGAAAATAGGTGCTTGTTGGCCCCTTTTTATGGGCGTTCCAAAGACAGTGGCTGCGTCCTTGGACGCATGATTTACCTGGACATCCTGAGTAACCTGTGGGTTACTCAGATGTCCAATATGCAAACAGTTGCTCCTATGCTGCGTCTCTGGATGCAGCATCGGATCAGAGAAGCAAGCAGTGGGTGTCCTTTTACTTAAAAAGCTTTCTGTGGCTTATACATATTTTATCAAAGCTGCTGCTAGGATTTGACATTGCACTAGATGAATTAAGCATAATTGCAGACTTTTTGTTATGGATTACTGCAAAGTAAGTAGTTTAACCATTTGTTTGTTCTGAGAATATATTGAATCTATGTTACCTCCAATGGTGCATACACACGGTCCAACTTAAAAGAACGATATAAACGATAACGATATTGTTATCTTTTCATTGTTTATATCGTTGTTTTTTTCAACCCCTCTAACGACCAAACGATGGTCGATGTGTGGGCACGGATGGTCGATATCGACATCGACCATCGCCTGTGAATGCAGGTCAACCTGGCACATGCAGGATGATCAGACAACGATATCTGATCATTGTCTGATCGACCCATGTGTATGGGCCGTAAGTGAGGAAGAGGGATGAAGAAAACTATAAAATGAATCTGCCAAAATCTGCAGTAATTAATGTCATAAGGGAACAGGAAAGAACAGCTCATGATCTGAAACCGGCCATATATTCTGTGATATCGCTAGAGATATGGGTCAGTTTACCTGATATCGTAGAAGATATGCCCCAAAATCTATGCATATACGTCTGAATTGTACTGTGCAATCAGGCCCATAAAAATTGAATGCAAAATCGAACTCAACTTCCTGAAAGTGATTTATAATCTCTTCATAAATATAATTTGCTCATCTTAAATACATATATATATTCTTGTTTGTCTGGCTATGTCGGTTGAACCCCACTATGGGGGGGGGAGGCTGTATGCACTTTCACTATGGGGCCCCCAAAGAGTTATATACGCCCCTGATATTGCTGGTAGGTGCACAGCATAGCATAGCCTTGAGCAGCCATTATTAATACAGCCAGACTGCTTTTGGGAACTTTTAAAGGCATCACACTCAATTTCCAGCCAACAGAATGGTGTTTAGAAGCTTAAATGGACTGTCTCTCCTTATTCTATTCAATTGGGGATTAGTAGTTCGATTTAGAGTTCGAATTGCAAATTGAATGTTAGGAAATTAAAGGATCCTATAGTTGACTATGAGAAAACATCAATGTTTTGCCTATATTCGATTTTGAGTGAAATTGAAATTCAGTTTTCTGTTCAACTTGACATTCAGTTTTGGCTTTAGTAAATGTCCAATATCAAAATCGAATGGAAAGCGAACCAAAATAGAATGGCAAATGGAATAGAATCCAAATCTTTATTTCTTTAAATATTTAAGTCTTTAGCAAATATACCCCCAAGTAGGCTCATAATATATACCGTATAGGCCCAAAATAAATGTAATAGACTGGGCACTGGCACAATTTCAGCGATATAGCCAATAGTTTTATGTGACAAACTAGGTTTATTGTATCTTAAATTTAATTGCCACTCTAAATCTAGTAGCTATATCGTCAAAATTGTGCTGAAGTCCGTAAACTGTAGTCTGTTGCATTTGGGGTATGTTATTTTTCCTTTAAGTTTTAGATCACTAATTTAGCAGGCTCAAGTACAGCCATGACCAAAAGTTTTGAGAATGACACAAGTATTGGCTTTTCACAAAGTTTGCAGCTTCAGTGTTTTTAGACCTTTTTGTCAGATGTTACAATGGTATACTGAAGTAAAATTACTACAAGCATTTCATAAGTGTCAGAGGCTTTTATTGACAATTACATTGTTTATGCAAAGAGTCATTATTTGCAGTGTTGACGCTTCTATTTCAAGACCTCTGCAATTTGCCTTGGCATGCTGTCAATCAACTTCTGGGCCACATACTGACTGATGGCCTCCCATTCTTGCCTAATCAATGCTTGGAGTTTGTCAATGGGCTTAAGGTCTGGGGAGTTTCCTGGCCATGGACTCAAAATTTTAATGTTTTGTTCCCCTAGCCACTTAGTTATCACTTTTTCCGTATGGCAAGGTGCTCCATCATGCTGGAAAAGGCATTGGTTGCCACCAAACTGTTCTGGGATGGTTGGGAGAAGTTGGTCTTGGAAGATGTTTTGGTACTATTCTTTATTCATAGCTGTGTTCTTAGGCAAAATTGTGAGTGATCCCACTCCCTTGGCTTAGAAGCAACTCCACACATGAATGGTCTCAGGATGCTTTACTCAAAGCATCAAGTCACTTTACTCAAGTCATTTTCAAAACTTTTGCCCATGGCTGTAGAGTATACACAGAGCCCCAAAGGTTAGATCGTGCAACTCAGAATCAGCACCTTGGTAATTGGCTACAAGTCTTTATGACAATGTCCAGTACTATCGGTGAGAAGAATCTGGAAGAAGATGCTCTGCTATTTACTGTAAATACTTATATATCCATCTTGTAAGAATACAGAGATTATGCTGTCTTGGTGGCATTATGATTAGGCAGAGGCAGGCAGTGCACCCGGCAATGCTATGGGTTTGCAGATATGAATTTCTGGCTATCATTTATGACAAGCACTTTCAAGGGCTGTCCATTAGTCTTCAAGGTTCCAGGTAATAAGATAATGGAAGGGATGTCTGCTGGGCATTCACTGATGAGCAATATAAGAGAGTAGTAGGATGTTGTTACAGGTATGACCAGCATTTAGATGTTTCAAAGGAACAGTACACCAATGGGTAGAGGGCAGATTAGGGTTTCAGAGGTAAGGGATTTGTGCTCAGTAGTGGAATGTGAGGCGGTAGTAGCTTTGATATGGATATGGTATTGACATTTAGCCCTGTCCGCTCCATACAGAGCCAATTGTCTCCCCATTCTGCCCACTTCAGTAAGAAGTGGATGGCATGCGGGAGATCTGGACTAGCCGGGGGCTACCTGAAAATTCAGGAGCCTCACACAACTTCCGGGAAATTAGGTAAGTATGCAATAACGTAGGCCCTCATATACACCAAGTGAAAAAAATTATTCCTACTTGTTTGCAAGGTCTGTGTAACGGAAACTCTCAATGTAGTTCATAATTCACATTTTAAGCTCAAAGTGAGATTCCCTCAAGCTTATGAAACATATTGCTTTATCTTTCTGCCTTCCTTCCTTACCTTTAAGCAATGTCTTCACACTATGGGGCAGATTCAATTCAAAATGATCCGCTGTTGGCAGCTTGCTTTGCGCATTTATCTGCCAATTACGGTAGGCAGACTCTGCTTGTAGCCTATCTGCCATCTGCGGTTAACACACGGAAAAGCCACAATGGGTCCATTGCCCCATGTCACCTGGGTGCGTTGCTTGTTTTAATATTGTTGTACCCTGTGACAGTAAAAATATACAACCGTCTGATGTTATAAAAATATGGCAGAGGAGCACAGAAGCAAGTTACAAATGATATGTATAAGTCATTAAACAAGATGCATCTTAACTTTGGAAACCCCTTTAAAATTGTACATTTTTATATTGTTTTCCATGGTTTGGGGTAAAAATATCCATTGTGTACATATGTTTATTATAAAAAGATTGACTTTTACCTTTCTGTTTAGCTTATTAAAATGCAATGCAGCCACACACATGTATATTGAAAATATAAATATGAAGACTAAGTAAGTTTATATTGTTACCATACATACACCATTGGTGGTATATATACATATAACAGTAAGGTTTGTATGCAGTCAAGCTCTCTGTGACTAAATTGATATTTTGTTTACTATGTTTGTGATAGCTTTAAAAGCGCAGCTTTGCTTGAACTGACTGTTTAGATATATTCTTGTCCTAATCCTAAAACAAACACATTAGATACATCAGTGTGTGCCAGATTTATTTCAGGATTAGAACCTTGGTTATGCCAGTTGTTCTCAGTGAGGTACTTGATATCCTGTTAAAAACCGGTTAGGTGAATTAGACCTTTACATAGCAAACTACAAGACAAAGCACTGAGTATATGCAGTGAATGGGAGAATTGTCCACGGACAAGGAAAGAGGTCCTAAGTCACATATGTTGATGTTTACTTTCATTTACCACTTTCTTGGAAGCCTGTGACTGTGTCCCATATGTTTTATCATGTTATTGCTTCAAGTGAACTGGTTAAAACTGAAAAACTGAAAAACAAATCATTCATTTTTTTAAATATGTTTTATAAGTGGGAGAACTGCTCCGTTTTGAATTTCTTAGTGGTTTCATCTGGGAAAGTCCACCTACACCCCCTCAGAGACTCCCTTTAAAAATATACAACAGAGAAAAAGTTTTTCTTTACTATATTTTATTGGACCTCCCCTCTAGGATCTCCAAATCCAAGAGTCATGACAACGTGATTCGCTAACAGTGAATTGGACTTATCTCACTAACCGTCATGCCGTTTGGGACAATGCAGTCCTGAATGGTACTGTCCTGATGACATTGGAACTGTTGGGCTTTATGAAGGACTATTACATAAAGAAGAAAGAAAGTGTAGTTGCCTAAGGTGCAATTGTTGATATCTCAAATATTTAAACTATAACCTTTATTAATTCATTTTAAGAGGAATTCTACATCTAGATAAAATATGAAAATCTAAAAATATAGGAAAGAATAACTAATAAAAAGTAAGAAAAAAGTGTTTAGATAGTTATCAACAAATTTAGTGGGTGATTCTCAGAGAGCCTTGCGCATCACAGAGAGTTTTCAAAAATTCCAGAAGGAACGGTTTACTGTAGTGAAACTTTTTTCTGGTGTATGTTTTCTACCAACAAAGAATTTATAACTTGGAAACCAGAAAAAAAAAATGTGGTCATAGAAACAGGTTATGTACTTGAATATATGTAAATATCCCATGCGTCACACAGAGAATCACCCCAATGACCTACTGTAGTATTAAATATCTAGATTTCAGGGTATTATCAATATTAAATCTTTCAAATAAGAGCCCTGGTTCTAATGTGGAATATCAATATATATATATATATATATATATATTTATTATAAATTAAGTAGTTCTTGTGTCTAATTGGAAGAAGTTGTTATGCAATAATTAAATAGAAATGTTTTGAAGAAAGCGTTTGGAACCTTTTATACTTCCCTGATCTTGTTATATAACAGTATTAAATAAATGAAGAGTTGAGCGGATGAAGGTGTTATGTAACAATTTTCTGGAAACTGACGTTTTTTAAATGGATGAAGATGTTATGACCTAGGGGTCATAGTAACAATGTTATTGTAAATGTTGGTAATCTATTTACAGATTTATTTTGTAGATAATAGTGCTATGTCCAATTTTTTATGCCACTTTCAGACAGAAAAATCCCTAAAACCCGGGTTTTTCCCATATCTTTCAAACCTGGAAGGACCCGGGAATTTGCTCCTAACCTCCTTTCACACAGCACAATAGACTTGGGAAATTCCCGGGTTGACCCCTTTCACACAGAGGCCCTGATTCAGAGCCGGACGCTCTGACAGAGCGCTCGCTCTCAATCAGGGCCGGTCTTCTTGTTCTTTAGAGCGGCCTCCTGGCCGCTTGCATAGCTGTGGGTGACCACCCACAGCTATAACGAGCGGCCAGGAAGATGGTCGCGATGGTCTTGACCATCGCGACCATCGGGCTTGCGAAGAGACCCTTGTAGTAGGACAAGACCATCGCGACCATCGGGCTTGCGATGAGACCCTTGTGGTAGGGTCTCGTTGCCGCAAGCCCCAGAGAGATCTCTCCCACTGACATCACTTGTGATGTCAGTGGGGCCGGCCCCAGATGGAGGCATTCACATGGGAACGCCTCCGTTTGGGCAACCACTCCCCCAGCCCGCCTACCAAAGGGGGTGTGCTGTCACTCAACATCGACAGCATGCCCCCTTTGGTACGAGACCCGGAGCAACGGTTTGCCCGTCGCTATCCGGGTCTCGCGCATGTGAATGACAGAGCTGGCTCCGTCGTGCGCATACGCTCTGGGCCACCATCTACCCGCTTGCGAGCGCACAGCGCTCGCGAGTGGATCTGAATCAGGCCCAGAACTCGGATCAGCCCTGCAATATTCTGTGTCATAATAAAAAGGACTGCTTTTATGGCACACAGAGATGAGGTCATGAAAAGTGGGTGGTGACTGCTCACTGTATTGCATTAACCATGGCTGATGAGTTATTACACAGTAGCCCAGTGCTCCACAGTTATTGCTGTTTTTTGCTGTTTTACACAGCAAATTAAAGCTTGATGCAGGTGCTTACACTGTGCTAGCTGGCACAGTCTTATGCCAGGAGGAGAAGGGAGCAATTTCTGGTGGAGAGGGCTTCTATTCGATGCAGGTACTTGTGGAGGAGGAGAGCCCTGATTTTGGGCAGCATTATGTCCACACTGAGGTTTACCAGTGTGACAAATCGCTCATTGTGGACCAGAGACCGCAGGCATGGAAAAGCTTTCTGGGCGACTGTGGAAGCTTTTGCGCCAGAGCAGTGGATGGCGCACTTTCATATGTCACGTGGTACCTTCAACTACCAGCTGGAACTTCTCACCCCAGCACTCACCAGGAGAAGAACCAACTACCGCAAGACCATCGAGCCATGCAGGAGACTGGGGATTGTGTTGTGGTGGTACACAACCCCGGGGGAATACCGTACCTTCTCCTGTTTGTTTGGTGTTGGCATTTCAATGGTGTGTATGCTAGTGTGGGAAGTGACACATGCATTGTTGGAGACCCTTTACCACCACTTAATTTCCTTACCGCAAGGTGACCGGCTGGATGACATGATAAAAGGAGTCCTGCGACGTGGATATCCCCAGTGCGGTGGGGCCATAGATGGGACCCACATACCCATTATTGCCCCCACAGAGAACCCAGCAGATTACGACAACCGTAAAGGCTGGCACTCCATCATTCTGCAGGCTGTAGTGGACCATATGTATTGGTAAGTAGTATGTTATGTTCCAAAGTGAGAGATATGCTGGGCCTATAATGTGTATTATTAACCACAGCTAATATGTGTACTATTAGTTTCACAGATGTATATATTGGCTGGTACTCACGTGTACTTGCCAATTCCGAGTTGTTCCAGAGGCAGGATGGATAGCTGTTCCCTAGAGAAGTAAATTGTTTTCTTTTGTTTTGTTGTGTTTTTTACAGTACAATCAAAATGCAATATATTGCAATTTTGGTACAGGGTTGCCTTATATCCCAGCATACCCTTCCACAGATTATACCTGTGGCTCTCCAGATTTTATGAAATTACATTTCCCAGCATTCCCTACCACAGTTTTCAAATTTGGAAAAGCTAAAACTATGTCAAGGCATGCTGAGGTGTGTAGTTTGACAACAGCTGGAGAGCCACAGGTTGGCCAGGTGTGATATACAGATTGCCACCTATACTATATTTAAAGTTTTTTTTTTACCTTTACAGAAATCCAAATTTGTAGCTGGTGTGGAGATCTTGATACACATTATTGGAGATGCAGCGTACCCTTTGAGGCGATGGCTCATCAAAGGCTTCACTCAAAATCTCCCACAAGTTCTGTTCAGCCACCCTCTCAGCTCAGCCAGGATGGTGGTGGAAAACTTTGGTAGAATGAAGGGGCGTTGGCGGTGTCTACTTAAGCGAAATGACATTGTCCTCACCCTGGTACCGGATGTGGTTGCTGCTTGCTGCATTCTGCACAACGTCTGCAAGCTCAGCAAAGAACACTTTTTACCAGAATGGAATGTTGTGGACTGTGACCTGTCTGAGTCTCCGGTAGAAGCTGCAGCCTACGAGGGTGAGACAACTAGTGCCAGTGCTGAGGTCATCCGTAACACCCTCACTGGTAACTTACCTACTATGACAGTAGAGGACACAAGGGTTCTGTTGCTATCAAAGTTTTGTTTTATTTGTTAGGCTCATGTTATGTACATGTTACCTCACATGTAATACCTTCAATATAACATGTTTACGTTTAAAGTGCTTCTTTTATTATTGGACAACAATGCATTAGCCTTTAACAACATAACCTTTATGCATTCAACAATTTAAATGTGTATACAGAGAATATAAAAATAGGTTGTGCCGTCAGGCACACTAAAATATAATAGGGGAGGCACCCCAACTATTAGAACTGTGTTTCAGGGCCACCCTTTGAACCGACACATATATATATTTGGTAATATAGAGGCCACACATGGCAGAAAGCTCTAGACGGGCCTATTAAGTGCAGGATACACATGAATTACTAAAAAAATAGGAAACAAAACATAAATTATTCTTTGGCTATGTATACAAATTCACCAAATAGAAGGCGTAATGTGTGTACATTTTAAATTACGTAAACCCCCATATATACACGTAGGTGAGATAAAGGCCACACATTGCCGTGAGCTCTTGCCAGGCCTGTTAAGTGCAGGATACACATGACTGACAAAAAAAGCAGGCCTGAAATAAAAAAATATATAAACTGGACAGCAAACATGAAAAACGTCAAACAAGTCTACAACTGTCTGTAGGCAGTGCTGACAATAGTGCTAAGTGTACTGTTATGATTAGTGCCATCTGAATAACTATGCACTGTGCCATGTGGAGTATTAATCCCCGAGCCATCTGCATAAGTATGCACAGTGCCATATTGATCAGTATTTCCTGTGCCTTCTGGACTATTATGCACAGTGATATGTGGAGTGCTATGTTCTGTGCCCTCTGGACTGGTATTGGCATGTGGAATGCTATGTACAGTGACATGTGGATTACTATTCCCTGTGCCATCTGGATAATTATGCACTGTGCCATGTGGAGTAGTATGAGGTGGATTGGAGAGGTTGGTTTGCATAAATGGTACGCTTCTGCTATGCTGTTGGAAATTTCTAATAGGACCCTCAGAGTACTAAGGAGGATACATTAGATAAGGTTGCGGAGTGTGTAACCTAGACACCATCTGTGCCTCTCTGTTTTCCCGTGAAATTCGTTCAATACATTTACAAATCAAATAGCAGTGATGTCAGCATATATGTACTTGCGGCCTTCTCCCTCCTGCACACTAGATTCACACTGCAACAGATACATTATGAGTTTTGATTTCAGCATAGTAAAATCAGCATAGTGATACTATAATGACAGGTCAATCCGGCTAATGTTGACATTAGCAATAATTAGATTCTATGTCTAAAGAAGTGGGTTTATATAGTAACTAAAAAAAAACTTACTGTTCCTACGCAATGTCGGGGTCTCAGTCTGTGCAGGAGTTGGTGTCCCACTCGGTGTCCCTGGCAGTGTCCCTGCTTCCACTCACCTCAACTGTATTGGTGTCTGGGACCCCCATGGCAACTATCGTATCTGTGTCACTTATCTCTGTGATGTCATCAAAGAGCATTGGTGGCGTCATTGGGCAGGATTGGCTGTTCTCCGAGGTAACACTTCGTGAAGATGCACAACTGGACGACGATATGGCAATGGGATTAACCAGTGCAGAATTTTTGCCTGTTATGGTCGTGAACTTTGTTGTAGTATTTGCATAGAGCTTTCAGTTTATTCACTACCTGCTGCTGGGTCCGCACAATGCCCCTTGAGGTGAGGATCTTAGCAATGTTTGTGTACACTATCGTGTCCCTCACTGTGCCACTGATCAGATTTCCTCCTCCCCTCTGACTGCCAGCAGCTCGCGGATCTCCTCTTCTTTCCAGTACGCAATGCCTCTCTCTCTGTTTTTCAGCAGCACAATTATGACATCAGACGCCAGCACCACTGCCCCGCCCGCTCAGCAAATCAGGGAGACCCTGCTGTGCAGCCAATCAGCCAGTGCCGCGCCATCTTAGTCAATAAGCGCTGCTTACTATGCGCGGAGTTCAAGAACCCGAGTCGGAGCATTTCATACAGCTACCAACCCGTGTAGGACCCGGGAAAAACCCAGGTAAATACCGGGTCGAAGTCCTGGGAATTAGGTCAGAAAAAAAAACCCAGGTCGACCCGGCTAGAGCCGGTAAATTACCGGGTTGTTTTCTCTGTCTGAAAGGGGTAAATCAGTTTTTAGTGTATAATTTATCTTTAACTCTGAATATCTCAGTTTCTTCTAAAAGTAACATCACACCTTCATCCACTCACCTCTCCAATGATTAAAATTCCCAAGAACTCCAGGTTTATGCCAAGATATTATTCCTATTAGTTTACACCACATGTATACTACATCCAATAATTATTGTTCCCAATTAGGTATCATTAATCAAATTGTAATTTACAGTATAGTAATAGATTATTATGTTATGAGAGAGCATGTGACAAACTGTACCATATGCAGGACTACATGTGAAGAGGCAGTTTCATGATGTGAGTAGGTGAATGGAGGAAAAAGAGAATTCACTGACAGAGAGTTAGCAGAGGACGCACATATTAGGGCGTGCTGAGGTAGCAGTCTCAGACAATAAGTTTGGGTGTAGAAAAATTTAAATCGGATATTTATTTGAAAATATCCAATTTCCTTAATGCAAATATAAACATGCTATTGAAATTGCTCTCATCATGGCCAAGTCCAAAGACCAATTCACTATTCTCATACACCTTGATTTGTAGCAGCATTTAACACAGTTCACCACCCTCTCCTCCGTCAAACCCTCCACTCCACTAGGCTCCATGACTCCATTCTCTCCAGGTTCACATCGTACATGATCAAACACTACTTCTCTGTATCAGCACCAACCTCTACTCCTCTCCACTTCCCTTTGATGTTGGGATCCCCCAAAGTTCTGTCCTTGGCCCCCTCCTCTTCTTCCTCTATATTTCTACATTTGGTGGGCTAATCAGTTTCTTTGGCCTCCGATACCACTTCTATGCAAACAGTGCACAAATTTACATTTCCTCCCCTGATCTCTCTCCCTCTATCATCTCCCATATGTCTTCCTGTCTTTCAGCCATGTCCACCTGGATGGTTTAATGGTATACGTTCAGGAAGCCGGCTGATGCAATGCCAACAGCCAGCTTCCCGACTACTGAATCCCGGCGAGGGTTAAATGACAGGTGTCGAAATCTCAACACCTGTCATTTTACCTACGCCAGGAGACCGGCGCCCGGCATCTCAATTGAAGTGATGCCGGGCGCTGGCCATGGACAGCGCGGGGGGGAGGGTTAGGTTAGGGGCTCCCGGGGGGGACTTAGGGTTAGGCACCCCCCCGGGAGGTTAGGGTTAGGCTAGGGGGAGGGGGGGTTAGGGTTAGACATTCCCGGGGGGAGGTTAGGGTTAGGCACACCACCCGAGGGACTTAGGTTTAGGCAGCGGGGAAGGGTGGTTAGGTTTAGGCACTTAGGCGAGGGATTAGGGTTAGGCACGGGGGAGGTTAGGGTTAGGCACCCTAAAGGAGGGTTAGGGTTATGATGTAGAATTAGATTAGTTTATAGTTACCTTTTGGACGATCGGTATTTCCTCCTCTGTTGGGTTGGCGTTGCCAGGATTTGAACCGCCGCCATGCGGCCAGCGGTAAATCATACCGAATGCGGCTTAATATCTCCAAAATGAAACGTATCATCTTTCCCAAAGCCAAGGCTACTCCTCTCTGTCTCCCTTTTCTGTTGACATCGTTTTCCTCTTCTCAGTTCCCCAAGTCAGATGTCTGGGTGTCTCCCTTGTCTCTGCTCTTTCTTTCTCCACCCACATTCAGTCATTACCCATTCATTACAGTCCTGCCGTTACACCTCTGCAATATTTCCAGAAACAGGCATTTCACATTTAAGCTACTAAAACACTTATCTATGCCTTCATCACTATTCACATAGATTACTGTAATATACTCTACTTATTTCTGGCCTTCCAAAGTCTTGCCTCACCCATCTCCTGTCTATCTTGAACTCAGCTGTCCTTCTCATTTTCCTCCATCAACACTCTACCTCTGCCAGTCACTGGTTGCATATATAATCACTTGCAAGCTTTTCTCCTAGAAATGCATACAGTAGCACTAGGTAAAATGTTTTCTGACTACATCTCCAGACTCATTTCCTCACATACTGTACTCCCTCATACTACCTTTGCTCTGCTAATCACTGCCGCCTCAAGTCCTCCCTGATAACTTTTTCACATTCTCGTATTCATAATTTTCCCTGTGCTGCTCCAATTCTCTAGAATAACAGCCCATACAGTACTTTGTCAGACTTTAACCCAGGTTCCCAGGCTGTCCTTATAGCACCAGGGCTTCCCTGCCTCCTCTTCTTCTTACAGGCTCTGACCTGTTCTGGCCAAACATGCTTTCTGTTCCTTGAAATAGGTCTTCCGTGTTTGAGCCTGGAATCTCTCTTATTTTGTTTTATGCAGAGAGTCTTCTCTGCTTTTAAGGCATCTCCTGTTTTCTTTCTTCAGGATGTCTTCTCTCCTCCCTCTATGTTGGCACTCTGAACTCTCCCCACTCAGAGCAGTTAATACAAACTGCACCAAGGGACCAGAGCTATGATGCAGTGAGCCATGATTGGTTTGCAGTTGGTAGCAAATTCAAACTGTGAGATGCCGATTGGCTGGGCTTGAATCTGCAACCGAAGAGCAGTAAAAGATACTTACCACTTCACCAGCACTGGGACAAGGCAAGTAAGCTTATTCTATGGGCACAGCTCCTCCTCATCTTCCAATGCTGGGTGCCAATTCTATGATTCAACGCTGGATTTTTTATATGCGGCTAGCCACCCTGCTACAAGACAACAGGCAGGGCTTATCCAGAAGACGTGGTCAGTGGTATAGCCGAGGAATGGTACATAGAACTCTAGACAACAGGATTGAAAAAAGGGCAGTGATTATGCAGGAGACATTGTCAGGAAGTAAATGGCAGTCAGAAACAGGAGCTAGTGCATATAGATCACTTGCAATAACCAACTGCAGGAGAGTTGGGTCTTTAGCAAATAGATTGGAGTGCTGTGATGTCACCAGGTGAGCTGTACTGCAAAAGGCCCAGACTGGCGCACATGCATCATGATATTACTGAGCAAGTTCGTCGGTGGAATCTCTTCACAAATTAGCAGACAATGGCTATGATCCATATCGGTGGGCAAGAGTGGCTGAACCAAGCCAAGCTCAATGCATAGTAACAACACAGTCATGGGAGACCAAGACAGATACATAGCATGGCTCACAGGAGCTTTGGCATCACACTGAGGGCCTGATTCAGAGCCGGATGCTGAGCCGCGATCGCTCGCTATGAGCGATTGTTGCCCGTCTGCGCATGCATATGCATCGCAGTGCGCGTGCGCGAGCCAGTCACTGTGAACGGAAATCGTGCACTCGTAGCACAAAGACTGAGTGCTAATTATTTACTTTGTGATACTGAGAAAAACATGCAGGACTAGAACATTCTATTATATTACTATTTCTATTGTGGTCATGGCGTGGGCTGGGGAGGGGGGTTTCCAGGCTGCCAGAAACCAACCCTGCATTTGCCTATGGGGTCTACCTCAAGCGCTGCGTGCAGCTCTGATGGCTCTCGATATTACCGATTAATCATACACTCCTTGGAGATGACGTGTGTTAAGAAAGGAAACAGCGTTCGCTCACTGCCGGCGCTCTAAGACATAGAGGGCGTCCTTACACCACACAGTGCGATCACGGAATTTGCATACCCAGCCCCTTTTGGCAGCGAGCGATCGCGGCTTAGCGTCCGGGTCTGAATCAGGCCCTGAAGCCTTGCGTTGCCTCTGTGGAAGTGCTGCTTATGACAACATGCAAGATTGATTTCAGATTTAAACAAAAGTTTTACTTTTAGGGAGAACTAACCTGGGACACTTATGCCTGAAATGTCTTACTCAGTGCATTCATCTATAAAGGTTATGGAGCAAACAAAGGGACTATTGTAAACCTTAAATGTCAGTTGTAAAAAAAATTAGAAGCAAAATAAATAAACTTTCTTTGGTTGATGTGGAATCCACAAACGTTTTACCTATCACACGTTTTTAAAGTAATTTTAAGAAATGGGTTGGCTTCAGATGCACCTTTTGCTTTTGGTGAACCCTCTGGTAAATTTGAAATTTTTAACTTGGAAAACAAAACAAGAAAACAATTAGCATGTAAAAGGTTGATTTCAATTCATAACAACTTTTTCCCCCTCATTTTTTTAAACTACTAAGAAGAAGTTTTTTTTTTTTTTTTTTCAAGAATTAGCCTGTGAAATACTATTTTTAAGATAACTCTTAGGGGTATATTTACTAAAGTGCGGGGTTTTTATAAGTGGAGTTGTTGCCTATAGCAACCAATCAGATTCTAGCGATTATCTTCTAGAAGGTGTTAGATCATACTTGCCAACTCTCCCTCATTGTCAGGGAGACTCCCTGAAATAACAGCAATCTCCCTGTCTCCCTGAAGAGTCTACCAATCTCCCTCATTTCACCTTACCCCCATTATGACACTGTTATATAAAAGAAAAAACAGAGATATATACATTCAAATGGGATCATTAGCATAATTTCCCTGCACTGGTTATAAGGCACAATGATCCCCATGGTTACATGTATTTTCTGTGAAGTAGCAGTGTGTTTTCATCAACAAATAGATCTTACTAACTGCTTTGGGGATCAGTTACATGTGGATTTAAATATATTTTATGACACGCCTCTCAGATGTAGCAGTACACGCCCACTTTACCGCCACGCTCATAGGTGCTGCTTTCACAATCTCCCTGAAATGCTTTTTCAAAAGTAGGCAAGTATGTGTTAGATAAATGATAATAGATAATCTGATTGGTTGCTATGGGCAACAACTCCACTTCTAAAAACCCGCACTTTAGTAAATGTATCCCTAAGTTACCATAATTAACAAATTGTAAAATTATCAACACATGGTTTTCACACACAATAAATGAAAGAATGTTAGCAATATGCCCACACACTATAGCAGTGGTTATATAGTGTACTTGCGGAGTTTGTATAGGCTCTGTAGAGTCTTGGAGTCACGTCTTGTCAGCATGAATACCATGGAGAAAGACACGCAGAGAAACCTTGCAATAGCGCATGTCAGAGGTTAGACCTCTTACTGAGCTCTGGCCATAGTTGCCTAGCTTTGCTGTCTCCTCCCCGGGAGAAGCCCTGGGAGGAGAGGCTGGTGTGTGGCGACGGGGCGGGGCCTGATGATTTGCGTCATTAAGCCATGCCCATGCCCCCTCATGCCCGTGATTGGCTTAAATTTAAATAGGGGTGGAGCCAAATTATGTGAATTACATCATTAAGCCCCGCCCACTGCACAGACACCTGCGATCACCGGGGAAATTCTCCTAATTCTGCCCACTTCACTAGGAAGTGGGCAGAATGTGGGAGAAATGCCTACCCTTCCAGGGGTGCGGGGGGGGTTACCCAAAAAATTGGTAGCCTCTCGCAAAAACCCGGGAGGTTAGGCATGTACTGTATGTCTCTGGCAGGTCCCACCTGCACAGCTCACCTGTCTCTGCACTAAGGCTGAAAACAGTACCAGAACACTCCTCATCCAGCAATAACATCGCATTAAATGTGATATAAAGAGCTCATATCCAGGGGAAGACTATAGCTTAGCTAGAATTATTAATAATAATAACTCTTTTATAGGGAGACACAATGCGCTCTTCATGTCGTAGAGTGATAAGAACACAAGTATATAAATATAACATAAATGCAAAGACAATGAAGTAGCAGGTGGAGTAGACGATAGGTAAGATAGAACCATTAAGGCAAGCAACAATGGTTAGCGCAAGGAGAGCGGATGAAGCAAAACAGCACTCAATGCACCAATATCCACTAAATGGGCAAACAAATATTTGTAATATCAGACAATTGATCAAATATTACAGCTTACATAGTCTGAAAATGTATGCAACAGATATCAATGATGAACCTCCTGTGATTGAGATCCTTTGACATGCACAAGATGTCCCTACTTTAAACTTATGGTTGGGAGGTATAAGTGTGTATAAATTCAGAAATCTGCCATTTATATAATAATTTATATTAGAGCCATCATTTTGATCTTTCATATTTTCATTTTGCACTGATTACTTGATGATCAATTATACTATAAGTTTGTCTCCAATTCTGGAACTATAGTGGCTGAGTCATTTACATAAATCTCAGTGAATTCTTGGTCCCCAGAAAATGGCTTCCTCTTGTCATTAATAGAGATACACTGTAAGGTGTAAGTTACTTCACCTGACCAATGCTCTCAAGACTTTGGGGTCTAGTTACTAAGCAGTGTTAGGAGACAGAGTGAAAAGTGATAAGTCTGTGATAAGGTGCCAGCCAATCAGCTCCCAACTGTCATTTTTCAAACACAGCCTGTGAGATGACAGTTGGGAGCTGATTGGCTGGCACCTTATCACAGACTTATCACTTTTCACTCTGTCTCCTAACACTGCTTAGTAAATAGACCCCTTTATTTAGCAATAGTCAGCAGAATGAACATGTCTAGAGATACAGTCAGGTGCATAAATATTGGGACATTGATATAATTTTCATATTTTGCCCACTATTCACCACCACAATGGCTTTGAAATGAAACAAACAAGATGTGCTTTAACTGCAGACTTTCAGATTTAATTTGAGGGTAATTACATCCAAATCAGTTGAACGGTGTAGGATGTCACGACCCTGTCTAGTTGTCACCTTTTTGCCTTGAGACTTACCCCTGTCAGCTTCCCCATGGATCTGTGTGTGTAATTTGCCTGGAGGATTTGCTCTGATTATTGCACCTGGCCTCCCCTCTGTCTGTGAGCACTGCTAGCCCTGATTGGAATCACAGGTGTGGTTCTGATTCTCAGAGCTGCAGAGATGAATATCCCTCTGCATGTTGTGCCTTCCACCACTCAGAATGCTACTACCAGACCACCTGTCCGAATCCACCAATTGCTGCCAGACCCATAGTATATATATTCTCTCCTGATAGCATTCTGGGCCTGAACATCTCGTCTTCCTGTGGTGTATGGTTCATGCATTCAAGTCTGTCCCTGTAACCTGCTACAGCAATCCCTGGCGCTATCCAGAAAACCTGTTTCAGCTGTACCTGGCAATCCAGTAAATCTGCTGGCAACAACCCCCGGTGCTTCCAGAAAACCTGTTACAGCCAAGCCTGGCAATCCAGTAAGCCTGCTGACAGCAACCTCTGGTGCATCCCGAAAACCTGCTACAGTAATACCTGGCATCCAGACGTCCTGTTACAGCAATACCTGGCCTGTGCTCTGCAGCTAGTCCTACTCCTGGTTGGTCCCTGGCACTCTGTAAACCTGCATCGTGTTACCCTGCCTTGCTTCCTGCTGTGGATCAACTCCTGCCCCTGTTACCTACCTATTCCCTCCCTGAGCTAGCAAATTCCCAAACCTACCCATTCCTTCCTGAAACCTGTTATTTCCAATTATCCTGTCCAGCCTGCACCTGAGTTCTAGCCTTTGTCATAGTAATTCCAGATTACCCTGTTTAGCCCTCATCTCAGCATTACCTGACTTTCCTTCAGTCCACGTTGTTCCAGTCCAGAGTCAAGTTCCAAGCTCATCAGTTCAGTCCACGTTGTTCCAGTCCAGAGTCAAGTTCTTAGTTCATCAGTTCAATTCAACAAGTCTTCCTGCCGGTCCCAGTCCGGTCCCTCCAGTTCCTGTCATTTATCATCAAAGGCAGTTTTCACTGCTACCCAAGTCTTGTAAATAGAGCTATTTACATTATCTGTGATTCCAGTCATGCCGGCCTCCGTTGAAACCCGATCACCACCTGAGACAGGTAACTCGCAGACACCAATCATGACAGAATGTTCAGGCCCAACGATGGTGGCGGATCAAGCACCTATTAAGGGACTAGATGCTTTCCGTAACCTGGTCACCCGCTTGGATTCACAGGAGGCCGTACAGCATCAAGTGCTACAGCTTTTGAAAATCCTGAATAACCGGCTAGATGTTACCCAAACCTTACCTGAACCCCTAACTACCTTCCATCGACTGCTGGAACAGCTTCAGGCTCTACTCACCAAAATTTTTCAGATCATTCCTGAATTTCTTAGAGCTGCCTCTGTCTCGACTACAACCTCTGCCTTGGAATCCCTAAGAAACAAGGATTCTTCTGAACCAAGTACTGTCAGACATCGTAGTTACCCACGCCCCAAGCTCTCTGTGGCCGAACGCCAGCGGCGCAAAGATTTACAGCTCTGTCTCTATTGTGGGAGTTCTGACCACTTCATTAAAGACTGTTTCCTTTGCAACTCCAGCAGTGGTTCTAAGTGTCAACGTCTCAGTGCCCGTTCCGGTTCCAGCCCGGATTCTGCCCGTTCCGGTTCCAGCCCGGATTCTGCCCGTTCCGGTTCCAGCCCGGATTCTGCCCGTTCCGGTCCCAGCCCGGATTCTGCCCGTTCCGGTCCCAGCCCGGATTCTGCCCGTTCCGGTCCCAGCCCGGATTCTGCCCGTTCCGGTCCCTGCCCGGATTCTGCCCGTTCCGGTCCCTGCCCGGATTCTGCCCGTCCCAGCAGGGGACTCCAGTCAGCAGCCCCAGGAGGAGTTTCAAGTCCCGTACCCCAGGAAGGGGCTTCAAGTCTCGTACCCCAGGAGGGGGTTTCAAGTCTCGTACCCCCACAAGGGGTCTCAAGTCCCATTCCCCAGAAGGGGATCTCAAGTCTGGCACCCCAGCAAGGGGTTTCTAGTCTCGTACCCCAGGAGGGGGTTTCAAGTCTCGTACCCCAGGAAGGGGCTTCAAGTCCCGTACCCCAGGAGGGGGTTTCAAGTCCCGTACCCCAGGAGGGGGTTTCAAGTCTCGCGCCCCAGGAGGGGGTCTCAAGTCTCGGGCCCCAGGAGGGGGTCTCAAGTCTCGGGCCCCAGGAGGGGGTGTCAAGTCTTGCGCCCCAGGAGGGGGTCTCAAGTCTCGCGCCCCAGGAGGGGGTCTCAAGTCTCATGCCTCAGGAGGGGGTCTCAAGTTCCTGTTATCAGGGAGAAGTGTCTTGTGCTACAAAATCTGATTATGGTTCCTGTTCACCGTCTCCTGCATATATTGTTCCAGAAGATGACAATCTCTGTAGTCTGTTCTCAGCTTTGATTGTTGATGCTACTGTCTCTAGCTCCCCAGGACTCCTTCTAGTTCCATCAATTGGTCCGAATTCCGAACATCGGTCTGCTTCAGTTATTTCGACTTCTCATCAATCGGAGCATCCTCAAATTTCCTCCTGCCAGGCACCTGAAAGTGCTCCACAATCCTTGAATACACAGGATTCGTCAGATACTTCACCATGCATTTATTTTGATGGGGACTTAACTCAATACTATGCCTTATTGAAACAATTCTTCGGTATGATGAATTCTTCCCTGCCATGTGGAGTCAAGTCTACTAATATTGTAGAGTTGGTTATCTCATCTTTTCAAGGTAAAGCTTGGGACTGGGTTGCTCCTATTTACAACTCCAAAGATCCAATGCTTTAAAATATAAAGACTTTCAGTGAAGCTGTTGTCAAAGAATTTGGTCCTTACCCTGTAAACCAAAATTCTAGCGAAGTTCTCAGTTCCAAAATATTGTCCAAGCACTCTCTTTGTGCTACCAAGAATTTGTCCTCCACTCCTCTGAAATCTGAACAAGGTCAAGTTTTCAAGGGCCAGCGTGCCGAATTCCAGGCATCCCAAGAGAGCAGTACTTTTGAATCTGTAACCCAGAACATGACTTGTGCACACACCTCCATGTACCCTTTCTGCTACTGTTCCTCCCAAAAATCTGATCCTGTCCTTCCCAGCCACATATTTCCACAGGAGTTGCCAAAGATTCCTGGTCCGTGGGTTGGCACAAAACGTTCTCGCAGCAAAAAGAAGAATCGTCGAAGGTCTTGAACTATCTCCTTTGTAGACTTTCCACTCCAAGTATCCCAAGAAATTGAGAATTGGGAAGATGTCTGAAAGTTTTTGTTTTGGTGTCCGGAGTCCACCCATAAAGAGGGGGGTACTGTCACGACCCTGTCTAGTTGTCACCTTTTTGCCTTGAGACTTACCCCTGTCAGCTTCCCCATGGATCTGTGTGTGTAATTTTCCTGGAGGATTTGCTCTGATTATTGCACCTGGCCTCTCCTCTGTCTGTGAGCACTGCTAGCCCTGATTGGAATCACAGGTGTGGTTCTGATTCTCAAAGCTGCAGAGATGAATATCCCTCTGCATGTTGTGCCTTCCACCACTCAGAATGCTACTACCAGACCACCTGTCCGTATCCACCAATTGCTGCCAGACCCATGGTATATATATTCTCTCCTGATAGCATTCTGGGCCTGAACATCTCGTCTTCCCGTGGTGTATGGTTCATGCATTCAAGTCTGTCCCTGTAACCTGCTACAGCAATCCCTGGCGCTATCCAGAAAACCTGTTTCAGCTGTACCTGGCAATCCAGTAAATCTGCTGGCAACAACCCCCGGTGCTTCCAGAAAACCTGTTACAGCCAAGCCTGGCAATCCAGTAAGCCTGCTGACAGCAACCTCTGGTGCATCCCGAAAACCTGCTACAGTAATACCTGGCATCCAGACGTCCTGTTACAGCAATACCTGGCCTGTGCTCTGCTGCTAGTCCTACTCCTGGTTGGTCCCTGGCACTCTGTAAACCTGCATCGTGTTACCCTGCCTTGCTTCCTGCTGTGGATCAACTCCTGCCCCTGTTACCTACCTATTCCCTCCCTGAGCCTGCAAATTCCCAAACCTACCCATTCCTTCCTGAAACCTGTTATTTCCAATTATCCTGTCCAGCCTGCACCTGAGTTCTAGCCTTTGTCATAGTAATTCCAGATTACCCTGTTTAGCCCTCATCTCAGCATTACCTGACTTTCCTTCAGTCCACGTTGTTCCAGTCCAGAGTCAAGTTCCAAGCTCATCAGTTCAGTCCACGTTGTTCCAGTCCAGAGTCAAGTTCCAAGCTCATCAGTTCAGTCCACGTTGTTCCAGTCCAGAGTCAAGTTCTTAGTTCATCAGTTCAATTCAACAAGTCTTCCTGCCGGTCCCAGTCCGGTCCCTCCAGTTCCTGTCATTTATCATCAAAGGCAGTTTTCACTGCTACCCAAGTCTTGTAAATAGAGCTATTTACATTATCTGTGATTCCAGTCATGCCGGCCTCCATTGAAACCCGATCACCACCTGAGACAGGTAACTCGCAGACACCAATCATGACATAGGAATTACAACGGTTTCTATATGTGCCTCCCACTTTTTAAGGGGCCAAAAGTAATGGGACTATCAACTCAAAAGCTATTTCATGGACAGGTGTGGGCTATTCCCTCGTTATTTCATTATCAATTAAGCAGGTAAAAGGTCTGGAGTTGATTCTAGGTGTGACATTTGCATTTGGAATCAGTTGATGTGGACTCTCAATATGAGATCCAAAGAGCTGTCACTATCAGTGAAGCAAGCCATCACTAGGCTGAAAAATCAAAACAAACCCATCAGAAAGATAGCAAAAACATTCAAATCAACTGTTTGGAACATGATTAAAAAGAAAGAATGCACCGGAGAGCTCAGCAACACCAAAAGACCCGGAAGACCATGGAAAACAAGTGTGGTGGATGACAGAAGTATTATTTCCCTGGTGAAGAAAAACCCCTTCACAACAGTTGGCCAAATCAAGAACACTCTCCAGGAGGTAGGTCTATATGTGTCAAAGTCAACAATCAAGAGAAGACTTCACAAGAGTGAATATAGAGAGTTCACCCAAGATGTAAACCATTGGTGAGCCACAAAAACAGGAAGACTAGATTAGAGTTTGCCAAACAACATCTAAAAAAGCCATTACAGTACTGGAACAACATCCTATGGACAGATGAGACAAAGATCAACTTGTACCAGAGTGATGGGAAGAGAAGAGTATGGGGAAGGAAAAGAACTGCTCATGATCCAAAACATACCACCTTATCAGTGAAGCATGGTGGTGGTAGTGTCATGGCGTGGGCATGTATGGCTGCCAATGGAACTGGTTCCCTTGTATTTATTGATGATGTGACTGCTGACAAAAGCAGCAGAATGAATTCTGAAGTGTTTTGGGCAATGTTATATGCTCATATTTAGTCAAATACTTCAGAACTCATTGGATGGCGCTTCACAGTGCAGATGGACAATGACCCGAAGAATACTGCAAAAGCAACCAAAGAGTTTTTTAAAGCTAAAAAGTGGAATGTTATGCAATGGCCAAGTCAATCCTCTGACCTGAATCCGATTGAGCATGCATTTCATTTGATGAAGACAAAACTGAAGGGAAAATGCCCCAAGAACAAGCAGGAACTGAAGACATTTGCAGTAGAGGCCTGGCTGAGCATCACCAGGGATGAAACCCAGCGTCTGGTGATGTCTATGTGTTCCAGACTTCAGGATGTAATTGCCTGCAAAGGATTTGCAACAAAGTATTAAAAAGTGAAAGTTAGATTTAGGATTGTTTAGTTTGTCCCATTACTTTTGGCCCCTTAAAAAGTGGGAGGCACATATAGAAACTGTTGTAATTCCTACACCGTTCAACTGATTTGGATGTAATTACCCTCAAATTAAATCTGAAAGTCTGCAGTTAAAGCACATCTTGTTTGTTTCATTTCAAAGCCATTGTGGTGGTGAATAGAGGCCAAAATATTAAAATTCTGTCAATGTCCCAATATTTATGCACCTGACTATATACTTATATGCCGAAGACAGGTAGTTTACTGATGAAGACATATTCCTGCATACTGTTCAGTGCCTGTGTCAGTGTGTATGTCTTTATCACATGTTTGATTGTGGTATGGTAAAGATGGGAGATACGAGGGCTTCCCTGCTCTGTTCGGCTTGCGGTACAGATTAATCCATCCTCAGATGGCGAATCTGTTTACAGAAGAGGAATGGAAAGCTGAGCTTTCCGTTCCTTTATGAATTGCACTCCCTATACAAAAGTATGGTGATTTGATTCATACATGAAGTGGGGGTAACGCTGGAGAAGAAATACCCTTCTCCACGGTAACCCCCTCTATGAATCGCTGAAAGCAATGAAAAGCCCTGTTTCCAGCTAAACAGAACTTTTTATGATATGTAGTCAGGAAGCCGACCGTCGAAAATGCTGACCGTCGACATCCCGACTGTCATATCCCGACGCCTATCATTATCCCTACGTCAGGATCCCGACGCCCGGCATACCGAAAGAAGGTAAGCCGGACGGCGGGTGCGGACAGCCGCAGGGGGATGCTTAGGTTCGGGGTTCCTGAGGGGAACTTAGGGTTAGGCACCCCTCCCAGGGTCAGGCTAGTGGAAGGTGGGGTTAGAGTTAGGCACCCCCGGGGGGGAGGTTAGGGTTAGGCACCCCCCCAGGAGGGTTAGGTTTAGGGAGCGGGGAGGGGGGGTTAGGTTTAGGCACTTATAGGAGGTTAGGGTTAGGCATTAGGGTGGGAGGTTAGGGTTAGGCACCTCTAAAGGAGGGTTAGGGGGGGTGTCATGCCTTCAGCATAGGGTTTGTTATGTTGCACTAATTCGCATTAGCAGCCCCACCTAGTGGTCAGGACAGTAGCATCTTAAATCTGATCCATTTTGACCTTCTTAGCATTCCATAGCAGTTTAGCAATGCATTCTGGGCTAAAGGAGCTGTAAGCAGCCATTTTCTTTTTCACATGGTCCCAGACAGCCATCATTTCATATGCTCAACCTGGTACAGCATCCGATGGTGAGTTCTAAGCTTCAACTGTGCCATAGATCTACTTAGCCAGTTATGTTATGCATGTTAGCTGTACTATGTGACATTGCAGTATATAATTAGCATACTGTATGTTTCATGTTGTTTGCATATCTCATGTCATGTATATGTTTGCCTTGCATTCCCATGTACATATAGTAATTGCTTTTCATTGTTTGTTTGCAGTTTTACCACATTACATCAAATCACTTGCCATCACTTATCATCTCATCACACATCACTTTTCATCACATTACTTATCATTTCCACGCAAGATCCTCTATCGAATAATAAACTCAGTTCTTCAGATCACATCTGACTGGATTATTGGAAGATAGAGTATTGGTTATGCTGGCTGCTCCAAATTTGTCAGACACTTAGTGCGGGGCAGTACAGTAAAACATTGGGCTCCCAGCATGTGATGCATATATCTGACTTCGTCAGCAACTTGTCTGTCAGCAAGTGGGACACATACCGACTCACAAATCTGTTACACTGCCAGCCAGAGCTATCTGCATATGACAGTACAAGAGTTTCTATACAGTCTAACCATGGCAGCTCAGCAATAGGAGTACCGCCATTGACTACACAGGAATTTCACACTGTCAGTATAACCACCTGCATATAGCAAGACAACAGTCCCTGCACAGTCAAACAGTCTAACAACAGTCCCAAGACCCTGACTACTCAGAGACCTGCTACAGTGTCAGCTCAGTTATCTGCACATTACAATACAGCAACCTCTACACAGTCAAGCCTTTCCGTTCCATCATCATGTCACAGAAAATGACATCTTCATAAAAAACAAGGTCCCAAGTCTCTAGTTCCTCCAAATCTTTATCTGTCAGCAACGCAGTCATAATGGTATGCACAAAAGCGGAAGCTGCAAAAGTGCGGGCCACCTTTACTGAACAAGAGATGCAATTGAAAATAGAAAAATCATGTTTAGAAGCAGAGAAAGGAATAGAGAGATCACGTCTGGAAGCAGAAAGAGATATGGAGAGGTCACGTCTGGAAGCAGAAAGAGATATGGAGAGGTCACGTCTGGATGCAGAAAGAACACGTCTGGATGCAGAAAGATCACGTCTGGATGCAGAAAGATCACATCTGGATGCAGAAAGAGATATGGAGAGGTCACGTCTGGATGCAGAAAGAGATATGGAGAGGTCACGTCTGGATGCAGAAAGAGATATGGAGAGGTCACATCTGGATGCAGAAAGAATTATGGAGAAACAATGCCTAGAAGCAATTAGTGAGAAGCTCACTGCAGAGAAGGAGGCAGCAGCTGCTATCACCGAAGCACAATTCTTAGAGTCTGTAGAACTTCTTAATATAAGGAGGATCAATGTGCTTGACGCAGAGCTTGGATCGCAGAATTCATTGCAATGTGCATCAGAATGTGTAAATCAAGCATCCAAAATGGACAGTAAACCTCAAGGAGTACAAAGCATGCATTCAGATTTTGGCAGTGAAACAAGCCAAACACACAATGCAGCGCCCCCACTAGTCAACAGTGAACTGCAAACTTGCAAACAAGAGAATTCTAGACACAGGGAACCCATGAGGGACAACCTTTCCCCACACCAGGTGTCTCAATCTGCAAACTACAACAAAGGCACAACTACCCGCACACAAAAGTGGTATGATACAAGCCAACAGGAGCTATACAATCCTAACAGGTATGACCACGCACCATTTACACACCATGTTATTGCACAAACAGCATCTCCTAGAGCCATTCAAGATACATTAGACTTGGCAAGTTTCTTGCTCACCATGAGCTGGTCACAAACGGATTCTCAAAGTTCAATGATCGCCCTGAGAGCTTCAGAGCCTGGCAATCCTCTTTCCAAAATGTAATTAGAGGGTTAGGCCTTTCACATAGCAAAGAGATAGACCTTTTAATTAAATGGCTTGGGAATGAATCCACTGAAAATGCTAGAAGGATAAGAGTGATCAATATTAACCACCCTGAGAATGGCCTTAACAAGATCTGGGATAGATTAAATGAGTGCTACGGCTCACCAGAGATAATAGAAAGTGCACTATTCAAAAGAATTGATGATTTCCCTACATTACCTAACAAAAGCTATCAGAGACTGAGAGAATTGAGTGACTTACTAATGGAGCTTCAAGTAGCCAAGTGTGAGGGAGACTTACCAGGACTTGCCTTCCTCGACACAGCCAGAGGCATTAACTGTATAGTGCAAAAGCTACCTTACAATCTGCAGGAGCAATGGCTCACCCATGGTTCCAAATATAAGCAGCGGCACAACGTGCCATTTCCATCATTCTCTGTTTTTGTGGACTTCGTGCACCAACAAGCTAAGACCAGGAATGATCCTAGTTTTGCCTTTACCCTAAGTAGCTCAACCCCTATTCTACTGTTTAAAATTACCTTTAACAGGTGTTGTTCCATAATAAGTACTATTCTCCAAACCAGTATACTTAAGAATTTGTCATTTTATTAATTAATTAAATAATTAGATCAAGCCCTTAACTGGGACATATTCTCCCAGGGTTATAATGCAGGAATAGCCATGATTGACATTGTCACACAGTACTTATACATTATTACAATATTCAGATTATACGCCCCTTTAATGCCCACTACCATTATCAGATAATAGACAAAGCTTATTTTTGTTAACTCCTCCTTGACAATCAGACTCGAAACTGAATTCCTTTTGAGTGATACTCATGGAGTACTGCATCCCATATTTAGTCTGAATAGTTTCCCCAGCACAAGGACACATATATGGGCATTTTCTCTTCACTGTGTTAGATAAACAGTTTCCCTCGGGTGCGGCCTTAAACACATACACTCATTTCCATTTAAAACTAAGTTTGGACAGAGAAACAAAATGAAAGTACCAATGCCCTGTTAAATCTCATGTACTACTTCATTATACAGCATAAAGCATATGTAAATATGGAATTATGTAAATTAGTCTTCGACAGCTCCACCCTTAGATAAGCACATTAATTACATGTGCTATATCTCATCTCCATCTCTTGTATGTTTTCATTTTTTTAAAGTAGCCATCTGAATACAGCATAGGCCAATTTCAAAGAAAATCAGGATTAAGATTTCAAGAATAAACTTTGTCTGTACATAAAATATGTTAAAAAACATTTGTAAACCTGAAAATCAAAAGTTAGTATCTAATCATGATCATCATAAATCACTTTAGAGTCTCTATCATAATGTATACATAGAAATTCTTCTTTTATAGTATAAGCCTCATTTATGCAATTGATAATAATGGTTTCTTCATCTGTAGTATTATTGGTCAAATAACTTCAACATTGAATTTCAAGATTTGTATAAAAGTTCAAAAATATCCTCCAGTATCTATAATTAAGCAATCAATTATGACGGTATTGTAGTAATAGTTCATTCCGGAATATTTTAATAAATGTCCAACATATATGAATGTCTTATCATATAAAGTCCAGTATCATTGTCAATAAATTAGTCCAGTTCAATAATTTCATGTTGATTATATAAATATCCCCAATTATCATACGTAAGGATGTTAGCAAAGTTGTTTCCAACATGATGTCTCAATGAAGTATCAATCAGAGAAATTTATTTTTATTCACTGGATCAATATCTCTTGTAAAACGTCTGGCATCCTGAAATAGAACTTATCACAAATTATTATGAGTTATAACATAAAATTGTAGTATCAGTTTGCCTAAAAAGGAAATATCTTCAGAATTAATTGGCAATAATTTGTAAGCATACTTTCTTCATAGGTAATAAAGATCATCTGGTAACAAGAAAATAACATCAAACCCAAATATGGTAGTAATTAGCATTACTAACATGTCTGAACTATATGATCTGTATCACTATTTGGAACACTCAATATTGGAACTAATCCCTAGTAGTGTATAATCAAATGCCTCATTGTAAAAATACATTGTACATAATAAGCATTTAGTCCTTTTAAAATCTTCCTTACATTGTTCATTATAGCAAGGAATTTAAGGTTTGTACACAGTAAAGATTTTATTACAATATTATGACTCATCATTTTCTACTTGTATTGGACTAGTAAACGTTCCTGTAGTTATTCAGATCTGAAGTGTAGTCTTCTTCATATTTCCTTATTAAAACAAAATGGAATACTTTCACTTACATATGGAAATAACATAATTATTAGTGGATTTGTTAAGTTATAGTTATCAGTAACCCCTTTTCCTGTTTACAACCTTCTTTCACAATTCTCACATGTTTTTATGTTAATTATCTTAGTATTTTCTAGTATATTTCAACTCAAGAATGGTAGCATTTAATACTTTACCCATCAATGAATATTTTTTGTAGAATTGGATACTCTTTTGAATAATATCCATACAGCATAGTATACACCTTTCTTCTGGTTTAGTACAGTAAATGCAAATGCACTTTTCAATAGATGATAAATCAGACTTCTGATACCGATCATTTTCCCTGCTTAGAAAAGAGGAAGGAAAGGACTTATTAGAATAACCCCATCATCCACACTACTGGATGTGTAGTCATACCAGACCATGAACCCTTGCTCGCCCTCTCTCCAAAATAAAAATAAGTCTCAATGTTGCAATAAACACGATTGTTTCCATCATGCAGCTAAGAAAAATTATGCTTCCGTTGTCATCAGTCTATATCATAGTCTATTGTGAGCAATAATCTCCATCTTGATTGAAGAGTTCTCATAGTCTTATATCACAGTCTTTATAGCTCAGTCTCTATATCAGCACTTGAGTCTGAGAATAAGTCCCCTTTAAGCTCGGATCTCTCTCTGACCTTTTTAAATGTGAGCCATGGATCCAGGTGTCCTTCTCAGCAATCTTTATAGCTGTATCTGTTGTCAGCATCACTTTGCCATGCCAGGGACCATTCCATTGATCTGTAAGGGAACCAGAATGTAACAAACTTGTCATCATACCATCATAGTCTCTAGACTGTATTTCATCTTCTGCATCAAATGCTGATGTTGGTTGAATATCCTGTTGAGCTTCCCCAAAAGTCTTCTTGTTGTAGCTGCTTAGACAATTGTATAAAATATTGAACAGTCAAATCATGTTGTAATCTCAAATCAGTCTTTGGTTTAGTAACACATCTTGATTGTAGTTCAAAAAAACAATTAATAATAAGGAGAGATTGAGATAAGGCTCAGGTGTGATTCTATTACTATGAAGCACCAAATATAGGCCTTCAAACAATGCCATTCCTGTCTCTTTTGTAAGTTTAACTCATTTGTTTTTTTATAACACCATTGTGTGTAACTTTCATTTTATTCCCATCTTTTCACTTAGTTGAAAAACTTTCCTTGTAACTTTCAATAACACTTACAGTAAGCAACCTATACCTTACATACAAATTCCTCCAAAATCTCTTCTCTTAGCATTATGGAGCTATAAATTCAGAAAACTCCAAGAACATGCTAACACTATATTTTACAACATCCCGAAACCTTAATAATAACATACTTTAATCCTCTTAAACGACATGCCCCACTCCTTTCTAATCTACATACTTCAAATCCTTCTCATCGACATATTTTAAATCATTTTTTTCTTCATTGGTAACTGAATAAAATCAATTATCAATAGTACTTTGAAAATGTTTTAGTAGGTATCATTTTCTCTTCATTATTTATCATCTGAATTACATAAACATTCACATTTTCACTTTATCTCTGGCTCGAGCATACCAGTAAGATTGTACAATGTGATTCATATTATCTGCTCTTAAATGTACTAACCCATGAACATCTCTATAAGGCTTGTAATAATTTCAATTCTACTCAAATACCCATTATCATCTTCTCTTGTAACAATGCTCTAATTTCCAGACATTGACCTCATTGTGAGAAGTATTTTCCTGATATTGCCTTAATTGGTCAAATGTGATATCCTTAAACAACATCAACTGAGTTTCTATAACTGATTCATCATATGTACTTAAAATTACCTTTCATACTACCCTGTAAGCTAATATGTTACCCATGACAATAATATCAATCTCTTTAGTTTGTACCCAACACTTAATTACTACAAGTTATTATTAGTAAACATATTGCTTCTTTCAGTTCCTTAACTGTTTGTACATGTAAAATTGTAGTTCCCAGAAGCTATGCAGTAACACCTATGCTTCCAATTGCTATAATCAATACTGTACATTACATTCAGCTAACTACGTTGAATGTGGTAGTTGCTTTAATGCATTCCCTGTAACCAAAAAAAGGAGGAGTTAACAAAAATAAGCTTTGTCTATTATCTGATAATGGTAGTGGGCGTTAAAGGGGCGTATAATCTGAATATTGTAATAATGTATAAGTAGTGTGTGACAATGTCAATCATGGTTATTCCTGCATTATAACCCTGGGAGAATATGTCCCAGTTAAGGGCTTGATCTAATTATTTCATTAATTAATAAAATGACAAATTCTTAAGTATATTGGTTTGGAGAATATTACTTATTATGGAACAACACCTGTTAAAGGTAATTTTTAACCGTTAGAGGCACTGCTGAGATTCGAACTCAGGATCTCCTGTTTACCCCCGCAAAATGTCAGTCGCAGTTCACAATGTGCATTATACAGATTCTTCCCACAGGTCTACCTATTCTACTCGTCAAGAGAACAAAGATAAAGATCCTGCCAAGCAGTGTCCCCTGTATAACAAACTGCATCCTCTCCTGAAATGCAGAGCCTTCATAGAAAAGTCCCTGGAGAACCGCAAAGAATTCCTAAGAGAAAACGGCATCTGCTACAAGTGCTGCTCTTCTATAACCCACCTTGCCAAGGATTGTAAGGTTAGTATTAACTGCACAGAATGTCACAGCACAGAACACAACACAGCTCTACACCCTGGACCTTCCCCATTGACTTTACAACACAGTTATGGTGACACAGAGCATGGCAGGGAGCTCAGTGTGGAACAAAGAGACACTACTGCCGTCATACCAGAGATAACTTCACAATGTACTGCAGTCTGCAAAGACACTATTAGTGGCAGATCTTGCTCAAAAATCTGTTTAGTCAGAGTCTACCCCAACGGTCAACCAGAGAAAGCCATCAAACTTTATGCAATCCTAGACGAGCAAATTAACAAGTCCCTAGCCAGATCAACCTTCTTTGAGACCTTTAATATCAAAGGACCCAGCATTCCATACTCCTTAAGGACTTGTGCAGGGAGTTTCGAGACAATGGAGAGGAGAGCAATCGGCTATCAAGTCGAGTCCATAGACAGAAGACATGCCTTCCCTTACCCACTATCACTGAATGCAATGAGATCCCTGATGATAGGTCTGAAATACCTACACCAGACGCAGCTATCCATCATGCACATTTGAAAGGTATAGCACATCTGATACCAGAACTGGACCCACTAGCCCAGATAATTCTACTCATTGGGAGAGATATTTTACGAGTCCACAAAGTCAGAAGTCAGATTAACAGTCCACCCAATGCTCCTTATGCTCAAAGATTAGACCTAGGATGGGTCATAATAGGAGAAGTATGTCTTGGAAAAGTGCATAAACCAGATACTGTCAACAGCATGCTTACCTGTACTTTAGAAAACGTATGCCCTTCCATATTTCAACCATGTCACAATTATTTCCTCATAAAGGAACTACCACACTGCACTGTAATAGACTCTCCTAGTGACAACCACATCTGTGACAGCTACCAAGAACATTTGGGGTGCACAGTCTTCCAAAGAACAAAAAGGGATGACCAAGTTGCAATGTCCATAGAGGACAATCTATTCCTGGAAATAATGAAAAAGGGACTAGTCAAAGATGATGTCAACAGCTGGGTTGCACCTCTACCCTTTAAAACACACAGAGGGTGCCTACCTAACAACAGAGAACAAATATTTAAATGCTTCTCTTCACTAAAATGCAACTTCCACAGGAAGCCAGAAATGAAAGATCACTTCTTCTCTTTCATGGACAAAATATTTGAGAACATTCATGCTGAGATAGCTCCCATTCGTAAAGACACAGATGAATGCTGGTACATAATGTTTGGAGTATACCACCCAAAGAAACCAGTTCCGATCAGAGTCGTGTTTGATTCCAGTGCCAAGTTCGAAGGCATCTCCTTAAAAGATGTTCTCCTGACAGGACCAGACCTTAACAACAAACTCCTCAGAGTACTCTTATATTTCCGTAAGGACTCTATTGCCTTCACAGCTGACATTCAACAAATGTTTCATTGCCTCCTCGTGAGGGAAAGTGACAGGAATTTACTAAGATTCCTTTGGTTCAGAGACAACGACCCCTCTAAAGATATTGCAGAGTACCGCATGAGGATACACATCTTTGGTAACAGCCCTTCCCCTGCAGTTGCCATCTACGGACTCAGACGTTCAGCTCAAGAGGGCGAGCTAAAGTATGGTTATGATGTTAGACAACTTGTGGAAAAAGATTTCTACGTAGATGACTGCTTAAAATCTATGCCAACGGATGAGACAGCAATCAGCCTCCTCAAGAGAGCTCAGGAAATGCTTGCCCGCTCTGACCAGAGCTCTCGCTCTGAATCAGGGCCCTCCTACCTTTTTTTGGAGCGTCCTCTTGGATGCTCACATAGCTGTGGGTTATCACCCACAGCTATAGCGAGTGTCCATGATGATGGTCGCGATGGTTTTGACCATCGCGACCATCGGGCTTGCGACGGAGACCCTGCGGTAGGGTCTCGCTGCCGCAAGCCATGGAGTGATTTTGGCTCTATCAGAGCCAAAATCACTCCCACTGACATCACTAGTGATGTCAGTGGGGCCGGCTTGAGACGGTAGGCATTCCCATGGGAATGCCTCCATCTGGCAGGCACGCCCCCGGCACGCCCACCAAAGGGGGCGTGCTGTCAATCAACATCGACAGCACTCCCCCTTTGGTGCGAGACCCGGAGCGACAGCTTGGCTGTCGCAGTCCGGGTCTTGCGCATGCGCACGACGGATCTCCCTCCATCGTGCGCATGCGCAGTGGGGCAACATCGAGCCCATTTGCGAGCGTCCTTTGCTCACGAACGTGTCTGAATGACCCCCTATGTGTATTTTCTGATGCTTCAATCCAACCAATTGCCGCTGTTGCATATCTTAAAACTGTGGATATTAGAGGCCAGTGTCATATTGGGTTTGTCATGGGCAAAGTGAAGTTAGCACCACTTCCAGAGCATACCATACCCAGGCTAGAACTTTGTGCTGCAGTGCCAGCTGAGACAACGATCCATACTATGATCTCGCATTGTTAACTAGAGCCACACAGATTCCAAAGATTCTCTACTTGGAAATCACTTCTTAGAGCAATTACCTGCCTAACTCCTATAGCCCGTTCATTTAAATGTGCCACATCTCTAAGAGTGACTGAATGTATAGGTTGGCATCAATGCCAAAATATTTACGCAACCAAAGAGCTACAAATTCACTCAAGCATCAACACTAAAGGTGTAGAGAGATACCTCAGTGAGCAAAGTTGTACATGGGCTTTCAACCCACCTCATTCTTCTCATATGGGAGGTACATGGGAAAGGATGATAGGCATAATACGCAGAATCCTTGATTCCATATTCATACAAGTAGGCACTGCAAGACTTACTCATGAGAGTTTAACAACTTTCATGACTGAAGTCTTAGCTATCGTCAATGCCAGACCTTTGACTTCCGTTTCTAATGACCCAGAAGTGGATGCTTCTACTTACTCCTGCTACTCTTCTTACTCAGAAGACCGGGACTATCTATGCTCCTTCTGGAGAGTTTACCAACAAAGGCTTATTCAAACAACAATGGAGGCAAGCTCAAAGCCTAGCAAACACCTTTTGGGACAGGTGGAAAAGACAATATATCTCTACCCTGCAGCCAAGGACCAAGTGGCAAGTTGCCAAACCCAACCTAAAACCTGGTGACATTGTGCTTGTCAGAGATTATCAGTCACAACGTAACGAGTGGCCTTTGAGTATTGTCACCAAGACGTTCCAGAGCAAGGACGGAAAAGTTCGTAAGGTCGTGTTCATGATCTGTAAGCAAGGAGAGACTAAGTTGTTTCTCAGACCAGTGTCTGAACTGTTTTTACTGTTACCTACTTAGGGTTTAAATTTGTGGTATCAACGATACCAGATGGGGAGTGTCATGCCTTCAGCATAGGGTTTGTTATGTTGCACAAATTCAAATTAGCAGCCCCACCTAGTGGTCAGGACAGTAGCATCTTAAATCTGATCCATTTTGACCATCTTAGCATTCCATAGCAGTTTTGCAATACATTCTTGGCTAAAGGAGCTGTAAGTATCATGTTATGTATATGTTTGCCTTGCATTCCCATGTACATATAGTAATTGCTTTTCATTGTTTGTTTTCAGTTTTACCACATTACTTGCCATCACTCATCAAATCACTTGCCATCACTTATCATCTCATCACTCATCACTTATCATCACATTACTTATCATTTCCATGCAAGTTCCTCTATCGAATAATAAACTCAGTTCTTCAGATCACGTCTGACTGGATTATTGGAAGATAGTGTATTGGTTATGCTGGCTGCTCCAAATTTGTCAGACACTTAGGGCCTAATTCAGACCCACTCGCGAGTGCTGAGCGCTCGCAAGCGGGTCGATGTTGCCCAAGTGCGCATGCGCACGACAGAGGCTGCTCCGTCGTGCGCATGCGCGAGACCCGAATAACGACGGCCAAGCCGTCATTATGGGTCTCGCACCAAAGGGTGCATGCTGTCGATTGTGATTGACAGCACGCCCTCTTTGGTGGGCGTGCCGGGGGCGTGGCTGCCCAGACGGAGGCGTTCCCATGGGAACGCCTACCGCCTGGGGCCGGCCCCACTGACATCACTAGTGATGTCAGTGGGAGTGCTTTTGGCTCTGATAGAGCCAAAAACACTCCAGGGCTTGCGGCAGCGAGACCCTACCACAGGGTCTCGTCGCAAGCCCGATGGTCGCGATGGTCTTGACCATCGCGATCATCATTTTGGCAGCTCGCTATAGCTGTGGGTGGTCACCCACAGCAATGCGAGCGGCCAGGAGGCCGCTCCAAAATGAGGGAGGGACGGCCCTGATTCAGAGCGAGCGCTCTGTTAGAGCGTCCGGCTCTGAATCAGGGCCTTAGTGCAGGGCAGTACAGGGGGTTTAGAAATAGTAGAAGTAATTACCCTGTCGAGATCTTCTAGTGCCGGTCTTCTGGCGTCGGGGTTAGGTCCGGCGGTACCTTAAACTGATTCCCTTTTTACTGCTTTATGTATAGACCCCGAAACACAGCCAACTTTACCTCAATCACTAGCTTGTAAAATGTATCAGACCCAACCTCAAGGATTAATTTCATTCAGGTTTAGGCAGCATTCTGTTATTTGTTTTAGCTCCTTAATAGAATATAATAAAAATTGTAATAATATCAGATTTAATAGTACCATTAAAAACACTACACACATTAAAATGCAAAGAAGCTTAGCTTACTTTTTGATGTGATATGACATAAAGTATATTGCCAAACTGGAATTCTCACATAAAGTATATCTGGCCACAGTATTTCAAAGTAATAAATAAAAGCCTGTCGGAACTTCTGGGATTGGGTAATTTGTATTGTACAGTATTTGTAAGCATACTTATTACATTATTGTAGGAGTCTGTAAACAATCACCTCCAAAACTGAGCTTAGTCTCCTGCACACTTCACTTGCACTTTAACAATACACATCATTCATCATTAATTATTTTCCAGTGTGCAGATTTGGCATTATTTACCATAAGTAAAAAATAAGCAATCTTTTATCCTTCAAAGTGTTTTGTAAATAGTCACAAAGGTGATGGGATCGATGCTCAGTAACAAACACAAAGATATGGCACAGTAGCTTTGGTGGGTAAAGTTTCCCTCAGGGACTGCTAGGCAAAAGCTAAGCTATGTACTTGTGTAAAGAATAAATATGTGGCTCAAGGGTTTCAGAATAAAACTCGAAGTGCCCACATGGATCTACAACACAAGTGCCCACATGGATCCACAACACGTGCCCACATGGATTCACAACATGAATGCTCACAAGGATCCACAACATGAGTGTCCTCATGGATCCACAACAGTGCCCATATAGATCCACAACACAAATGCCAACATGGATCCACAACACGAGTGCCCACATGGATTAACAACATGAAGCTGTACTAGATATCAGCCTCTGTGAGCACTCTACCTCTGCATAATGTCAAGGGACAACACAGTAGCCCAATAAGGGCAGGAAATTATCAGAGAACTGTGAGGAGGCTTAGGGCCTCAATGTACCGCACAGCACAGTTTCACTTCCCTGAAGTGTACATGCCTTAAGAAATATCACTGAATGGAACTGTAAACTATACACTGTGTTTTGATTCGGTCTTGCATTTAAAAAAATGTAATCAGTACTGTATCTTCAATCAACAACAATTCTTGTCCATCAAATTTGACAAGAATGCAAACACAAAGTAATCTTGTTTTGGCATTGAACGTAGGCAGAGCCTGCCAGAAGAAATAATCCTTTAATCAGAACAAATTATATATTTTTGCCCTAGGTCTAATGCCATTATCTGGGTTCAATTGATGAAGTAGCAAAGCACATAATTTTGTATAAAGATTTCCTTTGCCTTATTTGTCTCTTTAAGTATAGCCCAGTCTCTATAAGTATTGCCCTGACTCTATACGTATTGCCCTGGCTCTCTAAGTATTGCCAGTCTCCATAAGTATTGCCCTGACTCTATAAGTATTGCCATGTCTCTATAAGCATTGCCCAGTCTCTATAAGTATTTTCCTGACTCTATAAGTATTGTCCTGTCTCTATAAGTATTGCCATGACTCTATAAGCATTGCCCAGTCTCTATAAGTATTGTCCTGACTCTATAAGTATTGTCCTGACTCTATAAGCATTGCCCAGTCTCTATAAGCATTGCCCAGTCTCTATAAGTATTGTCCTGACTCTATAAGTATTGCCCTGTCTCTATAAGTATTGCCATAACTCTATAAGTATTGTCCTGACTCTATAAGTATTGCTCTGTCTCTATAAGTATTGCTCTGTCTCTATAAGTGTTGCCCTGTCTCTATACTGTTGAATCGTAAATAAACCTTTAGTACATTCCTGCCTATAAACCTCTAAGATTCACCTTCCTAGAACCTCTAAGACAAAACCTGCCTATACCTTCTAAAACCACAAGATGTCGCTAATAAGCATTGTGTTTAATTATACGATTAATAAAACTCTAAGACAGTTGAATAGCGGTCCAACGCGCTAAAGATTATTATTCAGGTAAAAGTACAGATGTTACCACGCTATGATCTAACAATGAGCGCAAAATAAATTGTACAAATATTAGGTCATAAGGTACAGTCAATACATATGCGTTTGCTCTGGGACCAGATACCGGCATCAATAATGAGACCTTCGTCGAACAGCATAACAGGAACACCGCAGACTGGCATCCTGTTTCAGAGCACTCACATATATACCCGTACTGGGATAAGCAATACAATAGAATACGTTGGCAGGTTCTCATTGGTTCCTCTTCTTGCTTCTTCCGTTACGGTACAATTTAGAGATCAGTGCAAAGACTCAACCCAGCCTCTAACAGCCTGATTGTGTTCACCTTCCCGCTGCATAATAAATCTAATCTAACTATGGCATACAACATTTCAAGAAGTTATTCTCTCTAACATTCATATTTCATAGCCGCATGTTCTGATCTTCTCACTGGTGCCACCGGCCCACTGTGGGAACAGAGTAGATCAGTACGGCACCAAACACGGTCCAATTGTCATTTACTAAGCCATAGTTACAGAAAACATTAATTTCTTTATATGCTGACATTGCAATTAAACCAAGTAATAATCATTCCTTTCGCGCTGCGGGATCATTGCTTTTAAATGTGTATGCGGGGAGAAATTACACTAAATTGCGTTGTGTGTTTGAGGGTCTGTGGGGCACTTAGCGACCAGCACTAAGTTGGAAAGGCTTCTGTGTATGTGTGTGAGCATGCCAGTATGGGTTTGGGAAAGGTCACTAAAAAGCTGGCTGTGCGTCTAAATAGCTATTTTGCGTTGTCCTATGTTTAACATGAAGTGCAGGGAAAACACCACTAATTTGCTACTTTTTGCTACATCGCGTATGTGTTAATGTGAATGCAGGGGAAAACACCACTACTTTGCTATTGCTCAAATATAAGTCTGTGGTGATTTTAATGTGTTGCAAAGTTATTTTATGTCTACTAAAGACCATCGGTAGGTGTTAGGGGAAGATTGCTAAAAAGCTGTTTGTGCTACTTTTTAGCAACTTTGCGTTGTGAGTAGCAAAATTGCTACTTTTATCAATTTTGCACTGTGGATTGTGTACTATGTATTTTTGACAAAATGGCGCTTGTGTAAGCTTTCTTTTCTAAAATGGAGTCTTGCTGCCATTCACAAGATGGCGTCATGCAGGTTTTCCTGATTGCCAAACAGATTATGGCTTACCCAATTATTCTGTTTTGACAGTCCACCCTTTGATAGCCAATCAAGCGCTATCACAACCTATTCTGAATCTGTTTAGCCATGCATGAGAATATACCGTTCAATGTTATTATGGTATGTCACAGTGTGGTCATTTGAACCATTCAGATAATGCGTCCCCGGGAGGGACATAAACCTGCCCTCATACGCACACCGCGGATCCTTAAGGGATCATGGGAAAGATGTGGGGATGCACATTTCCTATAAGGGGAGCCTTGAAAGGGGTTGGGACTGCATTACCTAAGATGACTTAAAACAACATAAATGTTATATCCATGCACGACCACTCAAACTCAGGCTACATTGTTATACACTACATCATAACTCAGGATTGTAATACAGTTCTTCCTTATTATTGTTATTCATATTTTCACAACAATTTACTGTTCTGAAATTGGACCGGCACTCCCCTGGTTTGGTATAGCACTCCTCCTCTCGATTTTACTCCATTACACCAGCATCAGCTCCCGCCTCCTCCATCTATCCTCCGTCACAAGAACCAGGAATCTCCAGATAAACCAATCATGATGGAAATTATGAAAGAAGAGTACACACATGAAAACAGCAGAACATTTCTTTTGCTGTGACACTGATCTACAATTTTCTTTTAGCTCAGGTTTCTCACTGTCACCTTTTAATTTTCCCGGAACAGGTTTGCAATTGCCAGATCCTCATTATCTGCTTCAACTCTGCCCTGCTTCTCCACCAGTTGATTAACCTTTCTGCAGTGAGTGGCATGGACCCATATATCTCTCGGCTACCTTCAAGGATGTGGCACTTGTCAACAGCACCTGGTACGGCCCCTCCCATCGATCTATTAGGCAACCTGAGCGTAAAAAAATTCGGATCATAACATATTCTCCAGGTTTGACATCATGACAGTTTATCTCTGGCATATCGGGTAACAACAATTTAAATTTCTGCTGTTGTTGCTGCAACTGTTTGCTCATTGTTATAAGATACTTAACAGTGACCTTGCTGTTACTCTTCAGGTCTTCCTGTGGGCTTATAATTAAATGAGGTTGTCTACCAAACAGTATTTCAAATGGGGACAGATTAAGTGGAGGCCTAGGAGTGGTCCTTATGCTATGTAGGACCAAAGGTAGTGCTTCTGGCCATGCTAGTCCAGTCTCAGCCATGATCTTACTTAATTTGTTTTTAATAGTGCCATTCACTCTCTTCACCTTGGCACTGGCTTGGGGTCGATATGGGGTGTGGAGTTTGCTATCAATACCCATCAATTTACACATTACCTGGAAGACGTCCCCGGTGAAATGGGTACCCCTATCACTTTCAATCATTCTAGGGATACCATACCTGCATACAAATTCCTGTACAATCTTTTTAGCAGTGAATACAGCAGTATTAGTGGCCGCTGGGTATGCCTCTACCCAATTAGAAAATACATCGGTACAAACTAACACATACTTGAGATTCCTGCAGGGTGGTAATTGGATGAAATCAATTTGTATTACCTGGAAAGGACCTTCAGTCGGGGAATGTGGGATGGTTCGGTAGGGATCGTTTTCCCTATGTTCTTCCTCAAACAGGTCAGACAGGACATTGCTCTCTTTTCCGCTTGTGAAGAAAAACCCGGTGTGCACCAGTATGCCCTCACCAACTTGCACATACCCTGTTTTCCCAAGTGAGTCAGTCCGTGCGTTGCCTCTGCCAGGCTTGGGTAATACACCTTAGGTGCCACCGGCTTACCTTGTCCATCCCTCCAGAGTGCAGAGGGCTCTTGCCCACATCCCTTAGACTTCCAGGTTGCTTTCTCTTGGGTAGAACACAAATTTTGCATCTCAATTAATTTCTGCATGTCAACTGTTTGGAAAACCATTACTTGTTCTATGGGTACATTTGTTTTTAAACCTGCTGCCCACTTGGCAGCTTCATCCGCCCTGTTGTTGCCCAATGATACCGGATCTTCCTCACATGTGTGGGCTTTACACTTTATCACTGCTACCATTTTGGGCAACTGAATTGCTTTTAATAATCCTTTTATGTGTCTGGAATGTGCGACTGGTGTGCCTGCTGCTGTCATAACATTTCTCAGACGCCATAGAGCTCCGAAATTGTGAACCACCCCGAACGCATACCTAGAGTCAGTGTAAATGTTGGCAGATTTGCGTGCTGCCAATTCACATGCTCTACTCAGTGCTGCTAACTCCGCCACTTGGGCTGAGTGAGGAGGACCAAGAGGTTCAGCTTCTATGATGTCTGTGTCATCTACAACAGCATAACCTGTACATAACTCACCTGTGTCCGTTTGTCTATGGCAACTCCCATCTGTGTAAAATGTCACATCTGCATTCTCTAAAGGTATGTCACGTATGTCAGGTCTAGCGGTAAAGGTCTGGTTAAGATAATCCATACAATCATGCGTATCAATACCTTTGCAAAACTCACTTTCTACCAGAGACTCATCCTCCACCCTTTGTGCATTCTTATGCACATACGGTAAGTACGTTGCTGGATTTTACGTATTACACCGCTTTATAGTGATGTTTGAGGGAGCTATTAGAGCTAGTTCCCATTTGGTGAATCTAGCTGAGGATACGTGTCTGGTTTGGGCAGAGTTCAACAGGGCAGACACAGCATGTGGGGTATAGACAATCATATCATGGCCCAATACCACATCCTCACTTTTGCTGACCAATAGAGCCGTTGTTGCTACACTTCTCAAACAGGTTGGGAGTGATCTCGCCACAGTGTCCAATTGTGCATTGTAATATGCTACGGGCCTACTGGCATCCCCATGTTTTTGTGTAAGGACACCTGCAGCACAACCATCAGCTTCCGTACAATACAAATTGAAAGGTTTTTCATAATCAGGTATTCCCAATGCAGGAGCTCTTGTCAGACTATCCTTAAGATTAAGGAAAGCCTATTCTGATTCCTCTGTGTGTATGACACGATCGGGCTTTGAGGAAGAGACTAATTCCTGTAAAGGTAAGGCCAAAATAGAAAACCCTGGTATCCACATTGTACAGTATCCACACATTCCCAAGAAGGTACGAATTTGCTGTTGATTCTGTGGCAGTGTCATGTTTTGTATGGCCTGGATTCTATCTGTTGTAAGGTGTCATAACCCCTGGGTTAGGCAGTGTCCCAAATATTTTACTCTGGATTGGCATGGCTGTAGTTTGTCCTTAGCCACCTTGTGTCCTGTTTGTGAGAGATGAAGTAACAAAAGTTTAGTATCATTCAAACATGACATAAATGAGTCAGAACATAGCAATAAATCATCCACATATTGAATTAGAACAGATCCATTGGCAGGTTGAAAAGATTGTAAACAGTCATGCAATGCCTGGGAGAAGATACTGGGGCTGTCTATGAAACCTTGGGGTAATCGTGTCCATGTGTATTGTAAACTCCTGTATGTAAATGCGAATAGATACTGACAGTCGGGATGGAGAGGCACAGAGAAGAAAGCTGAACAGAGGTCAATGACAGTGAAATGGGTTGCATTTGGTGGGATCTGCATCAAAATGACAGCTGGATTCGGCACTACAGGGAATTGGCTCTCTACTACCTTATTGACACCTCTAAGGTCTTTGTACCAGCCTATAACCCCTCCCACCACTTTTCTTCACTGGAAAGATGGGACTATTGGCTACACTAGCTGTATGAACTAAAATTCTCTGTTGCAATAATCGCTCAATTATTGGAAACACCCCTAATTCTACCTCCTGTTTTAGTGGGTACTGGGGAATTTTTGGAGCTTGCCTTCCACTTTTTAAATTTACCATTACTGGGCTTATGTTTGCCATTAATCCAGTGTCCTGTCCATCTTTAGTCCAAAGGGAATCTGGGATTAGGGACAACATTTCATCTACCTGTGGTGGAGTTTCATTTAAAACTGTAGAGGGATACATTATCCTTTGAGGAGTGTCTAACATATCCCGCACCTCGTATTCCATTCTCTCTGGGATATCTAAAAATACACCATCAGAGGTGCAATATATAACACATCCCATCTTACATAACAAGTCTCTGCCCAGTAGATTAGTAGGAGCCGCAGCAGCCAGGAGAAAAGAATGCCTGGTATGCAACGGCCCAATAGTAACCTCTGTGGACTTTGTTAAAGGATAATGTTCCACTTTACCTGTTACACCCATTGTTGGTACTGTCTCGTTGGTCACCTGCAAATTAACAGGAGATTTTAGCACTGACCTGGTCGCCCCTGTGTCTACAAGAAAAGGATATTCAGTACCAGCTACATCAACCATCATGACCGTTTCTTCCCTAGTACTTCCCGTTAACCTGACCATCTGTAGACTACAGGTATGACCTGACCCCTAGCGTTGGCTACCATTCTCCAATAAAGCATTTACGGCTACAATTGGAGCTGGTGCCTGCTGAACATTTGCTGGCCTCTGTGCATATCCCTTATGGGGATATCTAGGTCTTCCCTGATGTGGGATCCCTACTCCTTTTATGGTAGAGTTTCTACTTAAATGTCCTGTTTGTTTACAGTTAAAACAGGTTCGTGTTTCGGGTGGAGACATGTGGTGTTGTGAGGTTTGCGCAGAGGGTAAAGGTGGTGGATATGGGTAAGGATAGGGAGGGTAAGGGTATTGTGGGGGATAAGACGTTGGTGGATAGCCTGGGACCTGTGGTTGCATCGGGTTAGTGGGATAGAGTTGCGTTTGTTGTTGAGTGGGGTTAGTGAGAGTGAGTGTGTGTGCAAGTGCAAGTGTGTCTGTTGGCTGTGATGTTACCGTCAGTCCCTCCAGAGCTTGTATACTGACAGCCATTAGTTTCTCGCTCTGGGCTTCTCTCTTTTTGGAGATGTTCTTATCATGTTCAATGGCGGTTTCTATGAGGGTATGTATTGTAAGTCCCCGCCAGCCAGGCTGTGAGGTCTGAAACTGAGTTTTTAAAGTCTCTTTCAGACCGTCCACAAGTACCGTAACTATCATCCCCCTGTGGTGAGTGCTATCTTTAATATCCTCTATCCCAGTGTACTGGGTGATAGCCTGCAGAGCCCGATCACAGTAATCTTCTGCAGTCTCACTCTCTTTTTGCTTAATGGTGAAAATTTTGTTCCAGTTAACTACTACTGGAAAATATATACCCAATTGAGTTACAATGCGGGAAATTTTACCTTGGTCTACTTGATCTGTTAAGGTGACGTCACCATCCAATTCACAATCCGTGATAAATTTTGTCACGTCGGTATTCGTGGCAGACAGGCTCTTAACACCACACGCCAATCTTTATTAGTGGGTTCATGTGAACTACCCAATTTTCTCAATAATCTTTGACATTTGGCTAATTCCTTTTTGGGATCGGGGAAATCATTTATGATGGAATTTAGTTCTGTTCTTGTCCAAGGACAATGCATTACTACTTCCCTCGTGGGCACTATACCGTTTGCGTCTGCTTTTCCATTTGGAACAGTTATTGTCCGAATGGGATGCAGACCAGTAGCACTGCTACCTTTGACCTGGTTACCTGGCTGGGGGTTTAATCTGCTGCTGCTACGTATGGTATTAACAACTTCCTCTACGGGTGCAGAGTGTGTTAACACTTCCCTTGCTGTTACCGATGGAGATGGCGGCACCACCCGTGATTGTGGTGATGCAGCATCTATCATTTGCACAGCATGGGAAATGGCAGACATTACAATAGGCTCGTCATCCATATCATAAACATTTTCTTTATAATTGCTTAAGAGAGGGTACAAGTTGGTTGTTACATTTTTTTTTTTTTTACATTGACTGCACCTAAACCCCCATCCGCATAGGGCGGCGGTGGTCTGTACTACCTTCTGCGATGCTACCTTGCAGTGCGTGCACGCTATCAAGCGATGCGTCCGCGGCGCTATTTAGCCTCACCTGCGCATTGCCTGAGACTGTGCCCGCGACGCCTGTTTGCGTTGCGGGTACCTCCTTCAGCCACATTTCCCCCTCCTGCTGCCACAGTTTTAAACATTCAAAATATTTAACCTTTTCTCTCGGGAGCGCATCAAACTGATGTGATCCCGGACATTGTCTAACACATTTTTATCAAAACTACCAATTCAGGCAAGCGGTCTAACACTCTTCCTCGTCATATTAAACCATAAATCACAATACCTTATTGCATAAGTACCGTACTTGGTATGCATGATACGACAGGCTGATCCGATCGGCGCCTCCATTAGCAGCACATCATTGCCTATCATCTCTACTGTTTGCGTGGCTCCCATTCTGAGACAACTCCTATGCTTTTCGATAAAGATTTAAGCTGGTGAAAGACAATCAAGAAACTTTCACTTACCTGTGGACGATTTAAGTCGGCGGCGCCCACACACCTGGATAAGATTTAGTAAGGCAACTTCCACACCTGGATAAGATTTGAAAAAGCAACTTCCACACCCAGATAAGATTTAGTAAGGCAACTTCCATACCTTTGAGATTTTGTATGTCGGCTACTCTCACGCACCTCTCTACAACAAAGGCAACATGTACACCTGCTACTGTGTATAGAACAGTAAAGCTGCTTACCGAGCGGCTAGACTAACCCTTGCACCTAGCCTTTAAGGATCATACGATACCCTTAACTTTGTTCAACAAATATTCACTGTTACACACTTTTTTTCCTGCGCAGAAAAATACACGTTAACCCAGATATTGGTAATAGAAAAAAAATGAAAACCTCAATGGCTTTGTTCAAACACGTGACAGCACAACCGGAAGTACGTGTACGCAATTGTGCGACTAGTCGCATACACAGTGATGTGACCAGGCCCACGTGTTATTACCTTAACACTATTATGCTACTCCCTCTAAACTTTTATCAATGAGAGAAAACGACTTTTCTCTCCTTGTCCCTTGATTCTGATCAGCGCTTCCTCTACACAATAACCGGAAGTACTCTTTTAGCAACACTGTGGTAATGAAAGACTAATGCATCTCTCAAAAGGCGCCTCCACCCTTTTGCTGAGAGAGAACTGACCGAGTGTTACTGTGTATTAGATAACGTGATAAACCTACGAGCCCCCAACTGTTGAATCGTAAATAAACCTTTAGTACATTCCTGCCTATAAACCTCTAAGATTTACCTGCCTAGAACCTCTAAGACAAAACCTGCCTATACCTTCTAAAACCACAAGATGTCGCTAATTAGCATTGTGTTTAATTATACCATTAATAAAACTCTAAGACAGTTGAATAGCGGTCCAACGCGCTAAAGATTATTATTCAGGTAAAAGTACAGGTGTTACCATGCTATGATCTAACAATGAGTGCAAAATAAATTGTACAAATATTAGGTCATAAGGTACAGTCAATAAATACGCGTGCGCTCTGGGACCAGATACCGGCATCAATAATGAGACCATCGTCGAACAGCATAACAGGAACACCGCAGACTGGCATCTTGTTTCAGAGCACTCACATATATACCTGTACTGGGATAAGCAATACAATAGAATACATTGGCAGGTTCTCATTGATTCCTCTTCATGCTTCTTCTGTTACGGTACAATTCATAGGTAAGTGCAAAGACTCAACACAGCATCTAACAGCCTGATTGTGTTCACCTTCCCGCTGCATAATAAATCTAATCTAACTATGGCATACAACATTTCAAGAAGTTATTCTCTCTAACATTCATATTTCATAGCCGCATGTTCTGATCTTCTCACCGGTGCCACCGGAACGCTGTGGGAACAGAGTAGATCAGTACGGCACCAAACACGGTCCAATTGTCATTTACTAAGCCATAGTTACAGAAAACATTCATTTCTTTATATGCTGACATTGCGATTAAACCAAGTAATAATCATTCCTTTCGCGCTGCGGGATCATTGCTTTTAAATGTGTATGCGGGGATAAATTACACTAAATTGTGTTGTGTGTTTGAGGGTCTGTGGGGCACTTAGCGACCAGCACTAAGTTGGAAAGGCTTCTGTGTATGTGTGTGAGCATGCCAGTATGGGTTTGGGAAAGGTCACTTAAATGCTGGCTGTGCGTCTAAATAGCTATTTTGCATTGTCCTATGTTTAACATGAAGTGCAAGTAAAACACCACTAATTTGCTACTTTTTGCTACATCGCGTATGTGTTAATGTGAATGCAGGGGAAAACACCACTACTTTGCTACTGCTTAAATATAAGTCTGTGGTGATTTTAATGTGTTGCAAAGTTATTTTATATCTGCTAAAACCCCCGTCGGTAGGAGTTAGGGGAAGATTGCTAAAAAGCTGTTTGTGCTAATTTTTAGCAACTTTGCGTTGTGAGTAGCAAAATTGCTACTTTTATCAACTTTGCACTGTGGATTGTGTACTATGTATTTTTGACAAAATGGCGCTTGTGTAAGCTTTCTTTTCTAAAATGGAGTCTTGCTGCCATTCACAAGATGGAATCATGCAGGTTTTCCCGATTGCCAAACAAATTCTGTCTTACCCAATTATTCAGTTTCGACAATACATATTGCCCTGATGCTATAAGTATTGCTAGTCTCTATAAGTATTGCCCTGACTCTATAAGTATTGCCCTGTCTCTATAAGTATTGCCCAGTTTCTATAAGCATTGCCCTGACTCTATAAGTATTGCCCTGTCTCTATACATATTGTCCTGACTCTATAAGTATTGCCCTGTCTCTATAAGTATTGCCCTGTCTCTATAAGTGTTGCCCTGTCTCTATACATATTGCCCTGACTCTATAAGTATTGCCAGTCTCTATAAGTATTGCCCAGTCTCTATAAATATTGCCCTGACTCTATAATTATTGCCCTGACTCTATAAGTATTGCCAGTCTCTATAAGTATTGTCCTGACTCTATAAGTATTGTCCTGTCTCTATAAGTGTTGCCCTGATTCTATAAGTATTGCCCTGTCTCTATAAGTATTTCCCTGTCTCTATAAGAATTACCCTGATTCTATAAGTATTGCCCTGTCACTATAAGCATTGCCCTGTCTCTATAAGTATTGCCGTGACTATAAGTATTGCCCTGTCTCTATAAGTATTGCCCTGACTATAAGTATTGCCCTGTCTCTATAAGTATTGTCCTGACTCTAAAAGCATTGACCTGTCTCTATAAGTATTGCCCTGACTCTATAAGTATTGCCAGTCTCTATAAGTATTGCCCTGACTCTATACGTATTGCCATGACTCTATAAGTATTGCCAGTCTCTAAGTATTGCCCTGAATCTATACGTATTGCCCTGACACTATAAGTATTGCAAGTCTCTATAAGTATTGCCCTGACTCTATAAGTATTGCCATGTCTCTATAAGCATTGCCCAGTCTCTATAAGTATTGCCCTGTCTCTAAAAGTATTGCCATGTCTCTGTAAGTGTTGCCCTGTCTCTATACGTATTGCCCTGAATCTATAAGTATTGTGAGCCTCTATAAGTATTGCCCTGACTCTATAATTATTGCCCTGACTCTATAAGTATTGCCAGTCTCTATAAGTATTGCCCTGACTCTATAAGTATTGTCCTGTCTCTATAAGTGTTGACCTGACTCTATAAGTATTGCCCTGTCTCTATAAGAATTACCCTGATTCTATAAGTATTGCCCTGTCACTATAAACATTGCCCTGTCTCTATAAGTATTGCCATGACTCTATAAGTATTGCCAGTCTCTATAAGTATTACCCTGACTCTATAAGTATTGCCCTGTCTCTATAAGTATTGCCCTGACTATAAGTATTGCCCTGTCTCTATAAGTATTGCCCTGACTATAAGTATTGCCCTGTCTCTGTAAGTATTGTCCTGACTCTAAAAGCATTGACCTGTCTCTGGAAGTATTGCCCAGTCTCTATAAGTATTGCCCTTACTCTATAAGTATTGCCAGTCTCTATAAGTATTGCCCTGACTCTATAAGTATTGCCAGTCTCTATAAGTATAGCCCTGACTCTATACGTATTGCCAGTCTCTATAAGTATTGCCCTGACTCTAGACATATTGCCCTGTCTCTATAAGTATTGCCCTGACTATAAGTATTGCCTTGTCTCTATAAGTATTGTCCTGACTCTAAAAGCATTGACCTGTTTCTATAAGTATTGCCCAGTCTCTATAAGTATTGCCCTGACTCTGTAAGTATTGCCAGTCTCTATAAGTATTGCCCTGACTCTATAAGTATTGCCATGTCTCTATAAGCATTGCCCAGTCTCTATAAGTATTGTCCTGACTCTATAAGTATTGCCCTGTCTCTATAAGTATTGTCCTGTCTCTATAAGTGTTGCCCTGTCTCTCTACGTATTGCCCTGACTCTATAAGTATTGCCCAGTCTCTGTAAGTATTGCCCTGACTCTATAATTTTTGCCCTGTCTCTATAAGTGTTGCCCTGTCTCTATAAGCATTGACCTGTCTCTATAAGTATTGCCCTGATTCTATAAGTATTGTCCTGTCTCTATAAGTATTACCCAGACTCTATAAGTATTACCCTGACTATAAGTATTGCCCTGTCGCTATAAGTATTGCCAGTCTCTATAAGTATTGCCCTGTCTCTATAAGTGTTGCCCTGACTCTATCAGTATTGCCCTCTCTCTATAATTATTGCCCTGTCTCTATAAGTATTGCCCTGTCTCTATAAGTGTTGCCCTATCTCTATAAGCATTGGCCTGTCTCTATAAGTATTGCCAGTCTCTATAAGTATTGCGCTGACTCTATAAGTATTGCCAGTCTCTATAAGTATTGTCCTGACTCTATAAGTATTGTCCTGTCTCTATAAGTGTTGCCCTGATTCTATAAGTATTGCCCTGTCTCTATAAGTATTTCCCTGTCTCTATAAGAATTACCCTGATTCTATAAGTATTGCCCTGTCACTATAAGCATTACCCTGTCTCTATAAGTATTGCCCTGACTATAAGTATTGCCCTGTCTCTATAAGTATTGTCCTGACTCTAAAAGCATTGACCTGTCTCTATAAGTATTGCCCTGACTCTATAAGTATTGCCAGTCTCTATAGGTATTGCCCTGACTCTATACGTATTGCCCTGACTCTATAAGTATTGCCAGTCTCTAAGTATTGCCCTGAATCTATACGTTTTGCCCTGACACTATAAGTATTACCAGTCTCTATAAGTATTGCCCAGACTCTATAAGTATTGCCATGTCTCTATAAGCATTGCCCAGTCTCTATAAGTATTGCCCTGTCTCTAAAAGTATTGCCCTGTCTCTGTAAGTGTTGCCCTGTCTCTGTAAGTGTTGCCCTGTCTCTATACGTATTGCCCGTCTCTATAAGTATTGCCCTGACTCTATAATTATTGCCCTGACTCTATAAGTATTGCCAGTCTCTATAAGTATTGCCCTGACTCTATATGTATTGCCCTGTCTCTATAAGAATTACCCTGATTCTATAAGTATTGCCCTGTCACTATAAACATTGCCCTGTCTCTATAAGTATTGCCAGTCTCTATAAGTATTGCCCTGACTCTATAAGTATTGCCAGTCTCTATAAGTATTACCCTGACTCTATAAGTATTGCCCTGTCTCTATAAGTATTGCCCTGACTATAAGTATTGCCCTGTCTCTATAAGTATTGCCCTGACTATAAGTATTGCCCTGTCTCTATAAGTATTGCCCTGACTATAAGTATTGCCCTGTCTCTGTAAGTATTGTCCTGACTTTAAAAGCATTTACCTGTCTCTGGAAGTATTGCCCAGTCTCTATAAGTATTGCCCTTACTCTATAAGTATTGCCAGTCTCTATAAGTATTGCCCTGACTCTATAAGTATTGCCAGTCTCTACAAGTATAGCCCTGACTCTATACGTATTGCCATTCTCTATAAGTATTGTCCTGACTCTAGACATATTGCCCTGTCTCTAAAAGTATTGCCCTGTCTCTATAAGTATTGCCGTGACTATAAGTATTGCCCTGTCTCTATAAGTATTGCCCTCACTATAAGTACTGCCTTGTCTCTATAAGTATTGTCCTGACTCTAAAAGCATTGACCTGTTTCTATAAGTATTGCCCAGTCTCTAAAAGCATTGACCTGTTTCTATAAGTATTGCCCAGTCTCTATAAGTATTGCCCTGTCTCTATAAGCATTGCCAGTCTCTATAAGTATTGCCCTGACTCTATAAGTATTGTCCTGTCTCTATAAGTGTTGCCCTGACTCTATATGTATTGCCCTGTCTCTATAAGAATTACCCTGATTCTATAAGTATTGCCCTGTCACTATAAACATTGCCCTGTCTCTATAAGTATTGCCAGTCTCTATAAGTATTGCCCTGACTCTATAAGTATTGCCAGTCTCTATAAGTATTACCCTGACTCTATAAGTATTGCCCTGTCTCTATAAGTATTGCCCTGACTATAAGTATTGCCCTGTCTCTATAAGTATTGCCCTGACTATAAGTATTGCCCTGTCTCTATAAGTATTGTCCAGACTCTAAAATCATTAACCTGTCTCTGTAAGTATTGCACTGTCTCTATAAGTATTGCCCTTACTCTACAAGTATTGCCAGTCTCTATAAGTATTTTCCTGTCTCTATAAGTATTGCCCTGACTCTATACGTATTGCCAGTCTCTATAAGTATTGCCCTGTCTCTACAAGTATTGCCCTGACTCTATAAGTATTGCTCTGTCTCTATAAGTATTGCCAGTCTCTATAAGTATTGCCCTGACTCTATACGTATTGCCCTGACTCTATAAGTATTCCTTGTCTCTATAAGTAGTGCCCTGACTATAAGCATTGACCTGTCTCTATAAGTATTGCCCTGTCTCTACAAGTATTGCCCTGTCTCTATAAGTATTACCCAGTCTCTATAAGTATTACCCTGACTATAAGTATTGCCCTGTCGCTATAAGTATTGCCAGTCTCTATAAGTATTGCCCTGTCTCTAAAAGTATTGCCCTGTCTCTAAAAGTATTGCCATGTCTCTGTAAGTGTTGCCCTGTCTCTATACGTATTGCCCTGACTCTATAAGTATTGTGAGCCTCTATAAGTATTGCCCTGACTCTATAATTATTGCCCTGACTCTATAAGTATTGCCAGTCTCTATAAGTATTGCCCTGACTCTATAAGTATTGTCCTGTCTCTATAAGTGTTGCCCTGACTCTATAAGTATTGCCCTGTCTCTATAAGAATTACCCTGATTCTATAAGTATTGCCCTGTCACTATAAACATTGCCCTGTCTCTATAAGTATTGCCCTGACTCTATAAGTATTGCCAGTCTCTATAAGTATTACCCTGACTCTATAAGTATTGCCCTGTCTCTATAAGTATTGCCTGACTATAAGTATTGCCCTGTCTCTATAAGTATTGCCCTGACTATAAGTATTGCCCTGTCTCTGTAAGTATTGTCCTGACTCTAAAAGCATTGACCTGTCTCTGGAAGTATTGCCCAGTCTCTATAAGTATTGCCCTTACTCTATAAGTATTGCCAGTCTCTATAAGTATTGCCCTGACTCTATAAGTATTGCCAGTCTCTATAAGTATAGCCCTGACTCTATACGTATTGCCAGTCTCTATAAGTATTGCCCTGACTCTAGACATATTGCCCTGTCTCTATAAGTATTGCCCTGACTATAAGTATTGCCTTGTCTCTATAAGTATTGTCCTGACTCTAAAAGCATTGACCTGTTTCTATAAGTATTGCCCAGTCTCTATAAGTATTGCCCTGACTCTGTAAGTATTGCCAGTCTCTATAAGTATTGCCCTGACTCTATACGTTTTGCCCTGACTCTATAAGCATTACCAGTCTCTATAAGTATTGCCCTGACTCTATAAGTATTGCCATGTCTCTATAAGCATTGCCCAGTCTCTATAAGTATTGTCCTGACTCTATAAGTATTGCCCTGTCTCTATAAGTATTGTCCTGTCTCTTTAAGTGTTGCCCTGTCTCTCTACGTATTGCCCTGACTCTATAAGTATTGCCCAGTCTCTGTAATTATTGCCCTGACTCTATAATTTTTGCCCTGTCTTTATAAGTGTTACCCTGTCTCTATAAGCATTGACCTGTCTCTATAAGTATTGCCCTGATTCTATAAGTATTGTCCTGTCTCTATAAGTATTACCCAGTCTCTATAAGTATTACCCTGACTATAAGTATTGCCCTGTCGCTATAAGTATTGCCAGTCTCTATAAGTATTGCCCTGTCTCTATAAGTGTTGCCCTGACTCTATCAGTATTGCCCTCTCTCTATAATTATTGCCCTATCTCTATAAGTATTGCCCTGTCTCTATAAGTGTTGCCCTATCTCTATAAGCATTGGCCTGTCTCTATAAGTATTGCCAGTCTCTATAAGTATTGCCCTGACTCTATAAGTATTGCCAGTCTCTATAAGTATTGTCCTGACTCTATAAGTATTGTCCTGTCTCTATAAGTGTTGCCCTGATTCTATAAGTATTGCCCTGTCTCTATAAGTATTTCCCTGTCTCTATAAGAATTACCCTGATTCTATAAGTATTGCCCTGTCACTATAAGCATTGCCCTGTCTCTATAAGTATTGCCCTGTCTCTATAAGTATTGCCCTGACTATAAGTATTGCCCTGTCTCTATAAGTATTGTCCTGACTCTAAAAGCATTGACCTGTCTCTATAAGTATTGCCCTGACTCTATAAGTATTGCCAGTCTCTATAGGTATTGCCCTGTCACTATAAGCATTGCCCTGTCTCTATAAGTATTGCCATGTCTCTATAAGCATTGCCCAGTCTCTATAAGTATTGCCCTGTCTCTAAAAGTATTGCCCTGTCTCTGTAAGTGTTGCCCTGTCTCTATACGTATTGCCCTGACTCTATGAGTATTGTGAGTCTCTATAAGTATTGCCCTGACTCTACAATTATTGCCCTGACTCTATAAGTATTGCCAGTCTCTATAAGTATTGCCCTGACTCTATAAGTATTGTCCTGTCTCTATAAGTGTTGCCCTGACTCTATAAGTATTGCCCTGTCTCTATAAGAATTACCCTGATTCTATAAGTATTGCCCTGTCACTATAAACATTGCCCTGTCTCTATAAGTATTGCCAGTCTCTATAAGTATTGCCCTGACTCTATAAGTATTGCCAGTCTCTATAAGTATTACCCTGACTCTATAAGTATTGCCCTGTCTCTATAAGTATTGCCCTGACTATAAGTATTGCCCTGTCTCTATAAGTATTGCCCTGACTATAAGTATTGCCCTGTCTCTGTAAGTATTGTCCTGACTTTAAAAGCATTTACCTGTCTCTGGAAGTATTGCCCAGTCTCTATAAGTATTGCCCTTACTCTATAAGTATTGCCAGTCTCTATAAGTATTGCCCTGACTCTATAAGTATTGCCAGTCTCTATAAGTATAGCACTGACTCTATACGTATTGCCAGTCTCTATATGTATTGCCCTGACTCTAGACATATTGCCCTGTCTCTAAAAGTATTGCCCTGTCTCTATAAGTATTGCCGTGACTATAAGTATTGCCCTGTCTCTATAAGTATTGCCCTCACTATAAGTACTGCCTTGTCTCTATAAGTATTGTCCTGACTCTAAAAGCATTGACCTGTTTCTATAAGTATTGCCCAGTCTCTATAAGTATTGCCCTGTCTCTATAAGCATTGCCCTGTCTCTATAAGTATTGCCCTGACTATAAGTATTGCCCTGTCTCTATAAGTATTGCCCTGACTATAAGTATTGCCCTGTCTCTATAAGTATTGTCCTGACTCTAAAATCATTAACCTGTCTATGTAAGTATTGCACTGTCTCTATAAGTATTGCCCTTACTCTATAAGTATTGCCAGTCTCTATAAGTATTGACCTGTCTCTATAAGTATTGCCCTGACTCTATACGTATTGCCAGTCTCTATAAGTATTGCCCTGTCTCTACAAGTATTGCCCTGACTCTATAAGTATTGCTCTGTCTCTATAAGTATTGCCAGTCTCTATAAGTATTGCCCTGACTCTATACGTATTGCCCTGACTCTATAAGTATTCCTTGTCTCTATAAGTAGTGCCCTGACTATAAGCATTGACCTGTCTCTATAAGTATTGCCCTGTCTCTACAAGTATTGCCCTGTCTCTATAAGTATTACCCAGTCTCTATAAGTATTACCCTGACTATAAGTATTTCCCTGTCGCTATAAGTATTGCCAGTCTCTATAAGTATTGCCCTGTCTCTATAAGTGTTGCCCTGACTCTATCAGTATTGCCCTCTCTCTATAATTATTGCCCTGTCTCTATAAGTATTGCCCTGTCTCTATAAGTGTTGCCCTATCTCTATAAGCATTGGCCTGTCTCTATAAGTATTGCCAGTCTCTATAAGTATTGCCCTGACTCTATAAGTATTGCCAGTCTCTATAAGTATTGTCCTGACTCTATAAGTATTGTCCTGTCTCTATAAGTGTTGCCCTGATTCTATAAGTATTGCCCTGTCTCTATAAGTATTTCCCTGTCTCTATAAGAATTACCCTGATTCTATAAGTATTGCCCTGTCACTATAAGCATTGCCCTGTCTCTATAAGTATTGCCGTGACTATAAGTATTGCCCTGTCTCTATAAGTATTGCCCTTACTATAAGTATTGCCCTGTCTCTATAAGTATTGTCCTGACTCTAAAAGCATTGACTTGTCTCTATAAGTATTGCCCTGACTCTATAAGTATTGCCAGTCTCTATAAGTATTGCCCTGACTCTATACGTATTGCCCTGACTCTATAAGTATTGCCAGTCTCTAAGTATTGCCCTGAATCTATACGTATTGCCCTGACACTATAAGTATTGCCAGTCTCTATAAGTATTACCCTGACTCTATAAGTATTGCCCTGTCTCTATAAGTATTGCCCTGACTATAAGTATTGCCCTGTCTCTATAAGTATTGCCCTGACTATAAGTATTGCCCTGTCTCTATAAGTATTGCCCTGACTATAAGTATTGCCCTGTCTCTATAAGTATTGCCCTTACTCTATAAGTATTGCCAGTCTCTATAAGTATTGACCTGTCTCTATAAGTATTGCCAGTCTCTATAAGTATTGCCCTGACTCTATATGTATTGCCAGTCTCTATAAGTATTGCCCTGTCTCTATAAGTATTGCCCTGACTATAAGCATTGACCTGTCTCTATAAGTATTGCCCTGTCTCTACAAGTATTGCCCTGACTCTATAAGTATTGCTCTGTCTCTATAAGTATTGCCAGTCTCTATAAGTATTGCCCTGACTCTATACGTATTGCCCTGACTCTATAAGTATTCCTTGTCTCTATAAGTAGTGCCCTGACTATAAGCATTGACCTGTCTCTATAAGTATTGCCCTGTCTCTACAAGTATTGCCCTGTCTCTATAAGTATTGTCCTGTCTCTATACGTATTACCCTGACTCTATAAGTATTGCCCTGTCTCTATAAGTATTCCCCTGACTCTAAAAGCATTGACCTGTCTCTATAAGCATTGCCCTGACTCTATAAGTATTCTCCTGTCTCTGTAAGTATTGCCAGTCTCTATACGTATTGCCCTGTCTCTATACGTATTGCCCTGACTCTATAAGTATTGCCCTGTCTCTATAAAGTATTCCCCTGACTCTAAAAGCATTGACCTGTCTCTATAAGCATTGATCTATAAGTATTTTATCATGGAAGCAACTACTGGGTGATCTGTGTGTGCACATTCTACTGACCAATTCCCTAGCCCTCCACACCAAACAAATGCCATCATATCTGCAAAATCTGTCGGGGTAAATTCAGGGGCGGTTTAGAGAGGATAAGGCCCTTGTGCAGTCTCCGTGCGCCTCCTCCCTTCTCGCCAGCGCTTGCTCTAACACTGCGCTAAGCCTACTGCGCATGCACTGAACTCTGGGAAAAGGGTGCTAGCGCCCTTTTCCCTGGGGTTTCTCTAGTGCGCATGAGCAGATCGTCTGGAAAATGGCATCACGCCATTTTAGCAGTAGCTACACTGGTGATTACAGTGGCATCAGCAAAGTATAGGTTATTCTGAAACATCAATTTGTTTTCACTTAAAAGGTCAAAAAAGTGTTTTTTATTAAAATATCTAGAAAGAGCACTAAAAGCAAGTGGGATTTACTTTCCTGTTATAAACACCACAAAACAAATCTTAGAGGTTCTTTTTTTGGCCAATCATCCACATTTCTAAATTAGTAAAAAGTAGGATTCTATGTGTAGTTTTAGGCAAAAACTTTTCTGCTGTCTTGATTTAAACTGGAGATGAGCGTTTCAGTATTGGCTCGGATCTTCCCACCAAGTTCAGATCTCAGAACGAGGCAAAATGTCATCTTTCACAGTTCTATACTGTAGATGACATCTTGTCTGTGAAAGATGACGTTTTGCCTCGTTCTGAGTCCCGAACTTGGCGGGAAGGTCTGAGACAAAACCGAACTGCTCATCTCTAATTTAAACGCGTGTAGAAAAAATATGGTAGCCTACCATTTTATAAACTATACAACCTACTTCATGAAATGAGGGACCACTTTTTTATTTCAGACAAGATGGTGGAGATATGGGCTTTAGATCCCCCTCATCTGTTGAAATTTTTATTCTTTTTCTACAGTTATTAAGGGGGCCAACATTGGAAAAAGTAGACTCCCCTCTATAAAGACAGGATGCCACCATGAGTGTGCTGGTCATTATGATGGGAGTCTGGACTGATCAATTGACTGGTTGATATAAGGTAATTTCCTTTTTGGGGCGCTATACCCGCTGCTGCTAGCTACTCTAGCAGTGAAGGGGTAATATCACTGTAATCAAAAACTCAAAATATGCAGATATGTCTTCAAGGACTCATACAACAACGTACTTGAACTCACTGCTGCAACAGCAGTTTTACAAAACTACATTTTATTAGGTGGTTTTATATGCTTTTTGTAAACAATTTGATTCAGTAAAGTTAAAACTCCACATCAAAATGCTTTATTTCAAAGCTCCAATTATGAAACTGCTATTTGGATTTTTACACAGGTAAATAATACAAATTGTACTGCACTTTGCAAAACTACATGTCAAGCATCCAGGAAAAAGGAAGAAATTGTAGACTTTTTGATATGTGCATGGATGCAACTTGCCTGCTGGAACTTGTGCACCCTAGAAATGGTGTCCTGTCATCAATAAATTTATATTACCCCCATTATAAATTAACTTGCATTGACCTCATTAATACAATAATACATGTATATTGCTACTGTTATAAAATAAAAAGTAATATTACCTTGTAATAAAATAATATATTACATTTATTAAATAATAAATTAGTATTGTCTGCATAATAAATGATTATTTCTCACCACCCCCATTATTAATTAAGCATAGTTTTATCCCTAATGAAAACCTTATTTTGACAGAACAGATCTTATACCTGCTGGGCTGGGCCGGAAGTGGAGGCTGTCATCAGGCCCCCGGGCCGGTACAATTTTGGTGATATAGCCACGCAGATGGGATGTAGTTGGATACCAGCGCTCAGAATGCCAGTGCCGGTATCCCAACACCAGTCAGAACCCCGGCGTCATCATCCTGACATCCCGATGGTAAGTATTGCGGATAGGGTTAGCCACAAGGGGGAGGGTTAAGGTTAGGGTGTGTGGGGGGATAGGTTAAGGTTAGGCTGCGGGGGGAGGCTAAATGCCCCCACACACGTAGCGATATAGCGTCCAAACCGTTGCATTGGAACGATATCGAAACTATATCACGCCATGTGTGGGCAAGATATCGTCCACTGCATGCTCACGTGGGGTCGTCTGTCGCTCCTCCAGATCTTTCTGCATGCACAAGAGATCTGGAGAATCGATGAACGATCCCATGCTGGTCTATGCAGCTCGAAATATCGGGCGGTCGGGTACAGGATCGCCCCATGTGTGGGGACCACCCGATATGTCGGCAGTCAGATCCTTGATCGCATTGCTGGATACGCTAATGGATTCCCTGGGGCCATTCAATTAGCCCCAAAATCAGCCCGACGCTGGCACTTATCGGAGCTGAATAAATAATCCACGATAGGTGTCTTTTTTTTCACCTTAAAAAAGGTGAAAACACAGGTCTGTGAGCTTATCGCGGACCCTATGTGTTTTTGTGAGATATATCCTATTATTTTGTTCTAAATAATAGGATAGGGTGAAAAAAAAGATCGTAGAAAACCGTGGATAATCAGCGAAACATCCCTGTTTTTCGGCGATGGCGGGGATCAATTAGTGCCCGAACAATGTTCAGGGCTAATTGGATACCGCTCATAATCTTTTGTCAGTGCCTGCATACCTTTCACAGACACACTGCCTGTGGCTGAGGCTGAAGGGAAGGACATTCTCACTGGTCAGCAGCAGCTGCCAGAAGGAGGAGACAGCACGGACAGCAGCTGTCCATCACTGCAGGACTTCCAACTGACACCTCAGGATCCCCAGCCCGTCCACCTTCAGAGCTGAGCTCATCTTTCATGGCTGCTTTTGGGCGCAGTGGTGGGGCGGCGGGAGGCACATGTGTGACATCACTCACGGTTATGTCACATTGCTGCCATTTCTATTGTTTTATCTGGCGTTAGCCTGGGGGAAGGGGGTGTGTGTCAGCCCGCTGGAGTTTGAGCCGGGGTGGGTGTCAGCCCCCCAAGGGTTTCAGGGAGGTACTGTAGTGGACAGCCGATGAGCTGAAAGGCAGCACTGCAGCAGGGACCAGCAGGCTGTCCACCCACCCCATTGTTAATCTGGCACTGGGTGCAGGTGGTTGTTTGCTGGGCCAGCGGCATTCACTTTAAAGTAAATAACTGATCAGTCTGGGGTATTGCTAGTCTGCTGAGTAATCTGATTAGCTATTTCTTCATATATGTGTTATTGAGAAGGTTATTGTGTGTTTAGAGTATAGTGTATTGAAGTAGTTAAGAAACCGTATTTTCCATAGTTATAGCCAGGGCCGGATTAACAGGGGGGGGGGGCGACATGGGCGATTGAGGGCTGGGGAGGGGCATTACTCGGAGGGGGAGGCATTAATCAGGGGGCATTACTATTGGGGGCTCTACTACAGAGGGAGCATTAGTATTGGTGGCACTAATAGAGGGGGCATTACTACTGGGGGCTCTACTACGGGGGCATAACTACTGGGGGCATTACTATTGGGGGGCACAACTACAGGGGTATTACTACTGGGGGATTTATACAGGAGGCATTACTATTGGGAACATGCAGGGGGCATTACTACTGGGGGCATTACTATTTGGGTCACAACCACAGGGATATTACTACTGGGGGCATTTATACTAGGGGTGAGCGGGTTCGGATTTCTGAAATCCGAACCCCCCCGAGCCCCCCCAATCCGAGGCCGATCCGAGTCAGGCTCGACTTTTCCCGCCTGACTCGGATCTGAAATCGAGGCAAAACGTCATCATTCCGCCTTCCGGGTCTCGCAGGTTTTGGATCCTATATAAGGTACCCGCGTCGGCGATATTTTCTCACTCGGCTGTGGACAGTGAAGAGGGAGGGTGGGAGTTAGGGCTGGCTGGGCTGTGTAGTGCAGTGTAGTGTTGTGCTGTGCTGTGCTGCGATGTGCTGCTGTTGTTAATAGGGGCTGTGTCCACTACTTCAAAGTCCATAGGGGCTGGCTGGACTGTGTTGTGCAGTCAGTTGTCCATAGGGGCTGTATCCACTCCAAAGTCATGTGCAGTGTCCCAGTCCTAAAGGGGTGCTGTAGTGTTGTCCAGGGGGTGCTCTGTCTGTCAAGGGTGCTCCCCCAAGTGCAAAACAAATATATATTTTTTCTGTGTTTGTGAATTGTGTGCACTGTGGCTGCACGTGCATCAACAAAGGAGCAGCGCCAAGAGTGCGCCTGTGTCCCATAAGTAAAAGGCCGGCTGGCTTGTCCATTAAAGGGTGCTGTAACCCCCAAAGGGCACTCCAAACAAAATAAAAAAATATATTTTTTTGTGTTTGTGAATTGTGTGCGCAGTAGCCGCACGTGCATCAACAAAGTAGTGCCAAGCGTGCGCCTGTGTCCCATAAATAAAGGGCCGGCTGGATTGACCGCTAAAGGGTGCTGTAACCCCCAAAGGGCACTCCAAACAAAATAAAAAAATATTTTCTGTGTTTGTGATTTGTGTAGGCTGTAGCTGTACGTGCATCAACAAAGGAGCAGCGCCAAGCGTGCGCCTGTGTCCCATAAGTAAAGGGCCGGCTGGCTCATTTCTTAAAGGGTGGTGTAACCCACAAAGTGCACTACTCTCCAGCAAAAATAAAAAAATATTTTCTGTGTTTGTGTGTGCCTTAGCCGCACGTATATATCAATATAACATAAATGGAGGACCAAACTTTCTCCGATGAAAATAAAATAGGGAAAGATCAAGAACCACTTCCTCCTAGTGCTGTTGCTGCTGTTGGGAGTTGTTCATCATCCCAGAGAGGAAGTAGGAACACCACTACTTTTACTAAACAATTGACCCTCCAACAGTCTCTAGCGAGGAGGATGAAGTACGTAGTAGTCATCCTGAAGCAAAACGTATAACTGAGGCCTTGACTGCTATGTTGGTGTTAGACGTGCGTCCGGTATCCGCCATTAGTGCAGTGGGATTATACAATTGATGGAGGGTGTGTGCCCCCGGTTCCAAATCCTGTCTAGATTCCACCTGCATCCTCAAAGCAGCAGCGACAAGCATGCGTATGTCTGTTAAAGGGTGGTGTAACCCTAAAAGTGTGCTCCACAAACAATAAAAAAATTCTTTTTTTTTCTGCATTTGTGAAATGTGTGGGCTGTAGCCGCACCTGCATCCTCAAAGCAGCAGCGACAAGCGTGCTTCTGTCTGTTAAAGGTTGGTGTAACCCTCAAATTGCGCTCCACAAACAATAAAAAAATTCTTCTTTTTTTTCTGTCTTTGTGAATTGTGTGGGCTGTAGCCGCACCTGCATCCTCAAAGCAGCAGCGACAAGCATGCGTCTGTCTGTTAAAGGGTGGTGTAACCCTCAAAGTGCGCTCCACAAACAATAAAAAAATTATTCTTTTTTTTTCTCTTTGTGAATTGTATGGGCTGTAGCCGCACCTGCATCCTCAAGGCAGCAGCAACAAGCGTGCGTCTGTCTGTTAAAGGGTGGTGTAACCCTCAAAGTGCGCTCCACAAACAATAAAAAAATTATTCTTTTCTTTTCTCTTTGTGAATTGTATGGGCTGTAGCCGCACCTGCATCCTCAAAGCAGCAGCGACAAGCGTGCGTCTGTCTGTTAAAGGGTGGTGTAACCCTCAAAGTGGTCCAAAAAATAAAAAACTATTTTTTTTATGTGTTTGTGACTTGTGTGCGATGTAGCCGCACGTGCATCAACACAGTAGCAGCGCCAAGCGTGCGCCTGTGTCATAAGTCAAGGGCCGGTTTGGACATCTGGTCCGGACTGAAGGACGTGCCAACAATTTCTGACAAGTCTACTTTCACTGCATATGATACTGTCCTCAAAGCAGCAGCGACAAGCGTGCGTCTGTCTGTTAAAGGGTGGTGTAACCCTCAAAGTGCGCTCCACAAAAAATAAAAAATTATTTTTTTTTCTGTCTTTGTGAATTGTTTGGGCTGTAGCCACACCTGCATCCTCAAAGCAGCAGCGACAAGCGTGCGTGTATCTGTTAAAGGATTACATCGGTGACAGCATCCAAGTAGGCATGTCAGACAGTCCGTACATGTACTGACAGGAAAAAGAGGCAATTTGGAGGCCCCTGTACAAACTGGCTCTATTTTACCTGAGTTCCCCCCCTCCAGTGTGCACTCCGAAAGAGTGTTTAGTGCAGCCGGGAACCTTGTCAGCAAAAGGCGTAGGAGGTTGCTTCCACAAAATGTGGAGAAGATGATGTTCATCAACTCTTCCAGGAAGATCAGCCTCCAGAACGTACAGAGGGACCTGTGGTGGGGGATTCCAGTGGGGACGAATTAATACTCTGTGAGGATGAGGATGTACACAACACTGAAGAGGGTGAGGAATCGGTGAATGAGGAGGATGAGGACGACATCATGCCTCCGTAGAGCCAGTTTGTGCAGGGCCAGATTAATTGCCAGCTTGTTTTGTGGGGGCCCAAACGAACCAATCATTTCAGCCACAGTTGTGTGGCAGACCCTGGCGCTGAAATGATTGGTTTGTTAAAGTGTGCATGTCCTGTTTATACAACATAAGGATAGGTGGGAGGGCCCAATGACAATTGCATCTTGCACCTCTTTTTGTTTCTTTGCATTATGTACTGTTTGGGGCCTAGTTTTTCAAACTGCCATCCTGTCTGCCACTGCAGTGTCACTCCAAGATGGACCACGTGTTTGTGCCGACCACTCGTGTCGCTTAGCATAGTCATCCAGCTACCTCGGTGCAACCTTTTGGACATAAAAACACTATTGTGAGGTGTGAGGTGTTCAGAATAGACTGGAAATGAGTGGAAATTAAGGTTTTTGAGGTTAATAATAGCATAGGAGCAGAAAAATCAACACATTCTGTGATTTTAGCTGTTTTTATGATTTTTTAAAAAAAAAATACAGATCCAAAACACAAAACCCAGAACCCAAAACACCAAAGGGTAGTTTTGGCAAAACCAATCCAGATCTAAAACACGAAGAAAGATCCAGATCCAAAACCAAAACACAAAACACGAAAAGTGGCCGGTGCACACCCCTAATTTATACAGAGGGCATTACTACAGGGGCACTACTAATGGGAGCATTGCATAGGGGGCACTTCATAAGGGGCACTACTATTGGTGCACTGCATACGGAGCACTACCACTGTGGGCACTGAAACTACTGGGGGCTCTGCATAAGGTTTGTCACATTTAATAGGGCCCCCACTTGTTTGTTGCCCAGCGGCCCCCACAGACCTTAATCCGGCCCTGGTTATAGCTAAAGAGATGCTGCAGCAATTAGGATAAATATATCTATTTACCTATTAGACAGAATTATTGCCTATTTCCTACTGTATTGCTAACTACTATCACTAAGTCTCTGGAGACATATTGGTTGCTTATGAGATTGCAGACGCAGAATGTGACACGCCTGCGTTTGTAGCTGACACTCCCCATTACCACCCCAAATGCTCCCTGACTGTCAATCACACTGTGAATAAATATTTGCTGCAAGTGACTATGGTAAAGTACCTTAACACATGCGCAGTGTGACTCAGATGCATACCCAGATGGCTGATAATCACTCAACTGCGAAAACATCGACATACTGTAGCGTAAATATAGCGTATATGTATCTGAATTAGCCCTTAATGCTTTTCTAATATAGATTATTTTGCTATTATATTTTATATCTGCCATGAAAAAAAATTACTGCATATTAAAACCGCATTTACATAAATGCTTAACGGGATCGGTATGATTTACCGCTGGACGCAAATCCAGACGCCGGAAGACTGGCACCAGTGAAGCTCCCGACTGTGCTAAAGGTAAGTATAAACTAACCTAACCCCTCCTCTAACCCTAACCCTGCTTTAGGGGTGCCTAACCTTAATCACCCTCCCTAGTGCCTAACCCTAACTCCCTCCAATGCCTAAACCTAACCTCCCCTTTCCCACTGCCTACACTTAACCCTCCCGGGAGGGGGGGATGCCTAACCCTAACCTCCCCCCGGGGGTGCCTAACCCTAACCCCCACTTCCCTTAGCCTAACCCTAACCCTCCCCAGGGGGTGCCTCACCCTAAGCCCCCCAGTGAGCCCCTAATCTAACCCTCCCCCTCGTGGCTGTCCGTGCCCGGTGCCCAGCTTACCTTCGATCAGGATGCCGGGCGTCAGGCTCCCGGTGTAGGCAAAATAGGCGTCGGGATTTCGATGCCTGTCATTAGACCCTTGCATTTTGACCGTCGGCATCCCGACTGCATACCTCCATAACATACTTCAGAGTGAGTATTGTATTTTGCAATGGCTACACTACGTAAAACATACAGTATATGTATAGCTTTATTGTGACACATTTTCCTGTTTACAGTATGTACATATTTCAGTAATAACTATTGACCTCATTGTGCATGCTCAGTGACATCCAGATTTATGCAACCAGTCCATAATATCTTACATCTATAACATGAACCTTCACAACAGATTCCTCAGAAATTGGCACACTATCATTTACAGGATGATTTGTAGTGCATTGCACAAGCCCGGTTCTTTATATCTTGGCACAACTTGTACAGTAATGTTGGACTGGTGACGTCCTCCTGCTTTTTTGTAGCAGCTACAGTAATTATCCCAGTACAGGTAAAGGTGTAACCCAGCCGATGGCTTCCCACATTGCTCCTGGTGTTTTTCCTAAGTATATAGATTATGTTATGCATTCTTCTCATGGAAACTACCCATTACCTTAGGTATTATAAATAACTAGTCCACTGGCAGGCATTACAATAGAAGGCTCAAAATTTCAGTGCACACTCTGATTTGTGAATTAGGTTTCACAGGTAAGCTTTAAGGAAAAAATGAACGAAAATCGTTTACTAAAATCGTTCATTTACTAAATGTAATGAACGATTTTTTTGAACTACAAACTATTTTTGCATATTCCCTTACTGAAAATCGTTCAGTTGGTCAGTCTGACTGAACTACAAACGTGAACGCACATGAACGAAAATTGTTCATCATTTTAACTCAGAAAGTGAACGCTTTTTTCAACACTTGAATGATAAACAATATTGTTATCGATAATCATTCAAAAAATCGTTGTGTGTGTATGCACCTGTAGAAGTAGACCAGTATTTCATGACAAACTCAATTAAAACTATACTTTTGTTCAGAGGATGAACGGTTCACTGTGAAATCCGAAAAACACCCAAAGTTGGGGTTTCCGAGGAGTACAGAGTTCCAACTCAGGTCTTCCTGCCAAGTTCGGTCCTCAAAACAAGGCAAAACATAGTTTTTCCAGAAGTGTTCAATCTTGCTTTTTCTGGATTGCATATAAGAGTACCTCCCATGTAATCAGGTGTCATTTCATGCAGGAGGTTTTATGGAGAGGTTGTGCGCTGTAGACAATTGTGCTGAAACACTATTATACTAATCACCAGTACAGAGAGTAGTAGGTAGATGGAGTAGATGGGAAGGGTATAAAAAAGACTGCAGACATCTTTAATTTGTGTGTCAGGGTCAGAAACACATTAGCTATCAACTGCAATCTGCAAACAGGCTACTCACTGTGTGTTTATTGGACACCAGTAGCAATAGTGACTGCAATCTGCAAACAGGCTATTGTGTATGTTTGTTGGAGAACTGGAAGTGAGCTGCACTTACTTACTATTGTAACTCACAAGGATATCTATCTAAAATAAATTGCATTATATATTGGGCAGATACAGTGTAATTTCAAGATTAGCTGTCCAAAAAATAATGTGCTATATCTAAGTGAGCTGCATCCCAAAGATGACATCTTTTCCTGTTTTATAATAATCTTTATAATTCAATTTAGACCACATTTCAAGGAAAGATTGTGTGTTTTTGAGAGGAAGCGTATATTACTGTTCTTACTGGATGTGGTGTCCCCGTCAGCTGCACCCCAAAAATATAAAAGTGGAAACAATAATTTTCCATGGTTTAAATTAATTGGGTTAGGTATGAGATCCTGGCAATCAGGATGCCAACAGTCAGAATACTGGTAGTGACATCCCAACAGATTTTTGTATTATAACCCTTCCCATAACCAACCTCTCCTGCTACCTAACTCTAACCCTCCTTCCTGCAGCCTGACCTTAACCCTCCCCTCCCGCAGCCTAACTGTCACCCACCCCCTAGTGCCTAAGTCTACCGTGACCCTATTACTTACCTCCACAATCTATCAGGATTCTGACAGTCGGGATCTGCTGTTGGTATTGTGGCCACAGGCATCCTGACTGTCAGGTAGTTGACTGTATCCCTTTTAATTCATTGAAGATATTTAAAGAGAATATTTTGTTTTTGAGAGGCAATGTATATTACTATAAATACTGGGTGTGGTGTTCCTGTCAGCTGCTCCCTAAAATGGTTATAGTGGAAAAAATAAATGTTTTTGTGGTTGAAAATGTTATGATTCAATATAGAAATTTAAAAAGGAAGACTGTGTGTTTTTGAAAGGCAGCATATATTATTGTACATACAGGGTGTGGTGTCCCCATCAGTCGTACCCCAAAATAATAATAGTGGAAAATATCATTTCTTTTGTGGTTTAAAAAACATCTCAAGTCTTTTATACTTCAATTCAGATATAGGGCCTGATTCAGACCCACTCGCGAGCGGCTGTCCGCTCGCAAGTGGGTCGATGTTATGGACTGAGCATGCGCACGACGGAGGGAGCTCCGTCGTGCGCATGCGCCAGACACGACGAGCGAAGGAAAGTCCTTCGCTCGCTGTGTCCGATCAAAGGGGGCGTGTTGTCAATGTTGATTGACAGCATGCCCCCTTTGGTGGGCGTGCCTCCCTGACGGGAACGCCTCCCGTCAGAAGCCGGCCCACTGACATCACTAGTGATGTCAGTGGGAGTGATTTTGGCTCTGATAGAGCCAAAATCACTCCGGAGCTTGCGGTTGAAAACCTCAACCGCAGGCTCCGGCTCCCAATTTCGATGGTCGCGATGGTCACGACCATCGCGGCCATCACAATGCACGCTCGTATAGCCTGTGGGTGGTTACCCACAGCTATACAAGCGTCCAGGAGGACGCTCCATTTTCATGGAGCCTGGCCCTCATTCAGAGCGTGCGCTCTGCTCAGAGCGTACGGCTCTGAATGAGGGCCATAGTATTTAAAGGAAAGACTGTGAGTTTTTGTGAGGCAGCATATATTACTGTAAATACTGAATGTGGTGTCCCTGTCAGCTGCACCCCAAAATTATAAAATTGGAAATAAATAAATGTTTTTGTGGTTTTATCACAAGTATTTTAATAAAACTGCATGTTAAAGGTAACAGTCCCTCATATACTTATCTCATTGAATGTTCACTTGGTGTGGTGTCAATTACAAGTTCACGTACAGTAGCTTTACTCCTGCCCTGGTGTATATCAATAATGAATCACTCTAAAGAAGAACAGGAGCAACCCAGTACTAGTGTTGGCAGTCATAGTACTTGTTCAACATCAACTTATCAAAAAGGTCAATGAGAAATAAGGTGTAAGAAAGGACACTCCAAATCTAAACAATCTCTGACAATCTTTAAGATTAAAAATGTAAAATTGCAAATATAATAAACCACAGGCAAAAGCAAGGGCTCAGCCTCAGACCATACTGCTCTGTATGCCTATTGTGAAAGCCAGGGCCAAACACAGTCAGTCATCTTCTGTAACCTCACATGAAACACCTTCTCTCTTTGAGTCTAGATATGTAACCTCTAGAACAGGTAAATCAGTGCACTAAAAGAACACTAATGCTGAAGAACAAATTGTGTGTTCACAAATGTCACAGATTTCTGAGGAGAGTCTAAGGGGTATATTTACTAAAGTGTGGGTTTATAGAAGTGGAGATGTTGCCCATAGCTACCAATCAGATTCTAGCTATTATATTCTAGAAGGTGCTAGATAAATGATATGTAGAATCTGATTAGTTGCTATGGGCACCATCTCCACTCCTAGAAACCTGCACTTTAGTAAATATACCTCTAAGAGTGTCCACAAGTGCTATGTGTGAGTCTGAAATTTTTGATTCTGACACTAATCCTAGAGAAGCCTCCTACCATAATTTTTTAACCCTCTGCAATTGTGATGATGAGTAGTAGCAAAAGAAATGATGAAGATGGTTTAAGCCAGGTACACACTGCCACCCGATATATCATTCCCCCACCTCACCCAGAAGCCACTGGATATTGAGATATGCCTGAACTGCAGGCAGATCTGAAGATGCGATGAATGATGCATGGGAGCACACGGTAGTGCATACATACTGGACAAAGTTGTCCGATTTGCCTCAAAATGACAAATCCTCCAATACATCGTTTAGAGTGTACCCAGCTAAAGACATAGAGATTGATTATTCTACTTTTCACAAGCAACATGAGGTGGATAATTATATATCTGGCACTAATGAGGATGATGAATGTGTTGGACAACAACAAGCTGATAAAATTCAGGAGGATGATGTTTGTTTCAAAGTAAGTCAGCCACCAAGTTGTTTAGCAAAATCTGGAAAATCATATAATAACAAGCAGTGCAGCATCAGCTACTAGCAGCATGGATAAATACCAGCATGTGCAATCTTCATCACCAACACCTTCATAATCGACCTCCTCATTAGCGATAAGAGGTAGTTCTGCATCCAATTTGCAAATGTAAACTATGAAGTGAGTTCAAACACTGTCAGCCTGAGTCAGTTTATATCCTAAATTAAACTACTGGAAAAACAGCTGGAGAAGCTGAAGAAGGACATTCCATTAAGTATGTTGGACTTGTAGATCAAGTTCTTTATTGCCTTCAACAGGACCAAAGGGTTTGCAACATCTTGCAATTGGATCACTACATTATGGTAACCATGCTTGATCCTAGGTTTAAATCCTATGTAATGGCTTTCTTTCCAAGTTGTCAGCTCAAGTGACACATGACACAACAATGTCTCCTGCTTCAGTTTATCCTGCAAGTGCTACTGCTAGGAAAAAAAATTACCATTTTCAAGAGACCCACTGATGTGTATGAGTCAACTTAGTGCACCAAAGTGATATCTGGTCAGGCTTAAAAGAATTGCTAACATATATTGACAAATCTACTGTGACTCAATCTGATACAATAAGCATCAATAGAGTGGTTAAGGAGTATACAAATTAACATGTCACACAGTCCCTTTAAATACTGGGAGGAAAAAAAGCTATTTGCAGCCCCTTGTAAAAACTAGCTTTGCTTTACTTAAGCTGTCCACCCTCCAGTGCATACTTAGAGGGTGTTTAGCACAGCTGGGAACCTGATAAGCCATTGACATAGAAGGCTACTTCCAAAACAATTTGGAGAAACTGATGTTCATAAAAATAAACTACAAATATCTATGAGGAAGACATTTGCCACCAATAACAACAGAATACAGATACTTCTGTAATGATGGATTTCAGTGGGGATAAACTAATATTGTGTGATGATATTAACAACAGAGGTGAGGGTGATGAAGGGGATGATACTGTCAGTATCATCCTCATCATCACCCTCATCTCTGTTGTACTGACGTCTTCTAACTGTGATGATCATTAACAACACTGTTAGCTGTATTAAGCCCATTGGTAATATGGTTTGTGGGGGCCAAAGCAAACAAAGCACTTCAACCACAAATGTGGCAGTCCCTGTTGCTGAAGTGCTTGGTTTGTTAAATTGTGCATGTCCTTATATTAAATACAACATAAGGGTGGGTGGGAGAACCCAATGACAATTCCATTGTGCACCACTTCTCATTATTGGTTTTTCCAAGATTTGTGTGTTTGACAGGCAGTGTACAGTACATTACTGTACTTTACTGAGGTGTTCATGTTCTTTTTTTATCTTGCAATGCCATCCATTTCTAACTTCCCATACAGGCTCTGTGACACTTTGAGATATTGTTTCTATGGGTGTACTCACCAAAGACAGTATAGCTGTGATACTCTGTGCAGTAGTAGTCAAGGGATACCTTGAGGTGGGTAATACAGGAGGCACAAAAGCCATAGGTACAGCTGAGTACTCAAAGTGTGTGAGTTTTGTACACAGATACATTGGCAATGTGAGAATAGCGCATAGTGTGCAATGACAGGCACGGATGTAGTGGCACTGTGGAAACAGTGCATAACATGTAATGAGATACACAGATGTTTTGGTACTGTGGGATCAATGCATAGCATGCAATGAGAAGCATGCATGAGTTGGCACTGTGGAAACAGTGCTTAGTGTGCAATGAGAGGCACAGATGTGTTAGCACTGTGGGAACAATGCGTAGCGTGCAATGAGAGGCACAGATGTGTTGGCACTGTGAGTACAGCGTATAGTGTACAATGAGAAGCATGGATGTGTTGGCACTGTGGAAATAGCTCATAGCGTGCAATGAGATACACAGAGTGTTGGCACAGTGGGAATAGCACATAGCATGCAATGAGATACATGCAGTGTTTGCACTATAGGAACAGCACGTACTATGCAATGAGATACATGGATTGCTGGCACTATAGGAACAGTGCGTAACATTATTCATGTGCTAATGGATTCCCTGGGACTATTCCCTGGGGCGGTTAATAATTTATCTCAAGCATGAGATTGAGTACAGCTGGTTCATTTGAGGATTGCATTAAGGCCCCCATACATCAGCAATTGAATGCAGCAATTCTGCAATTTGCAATTGATTGTGTATAAAAAAAATTCCTTTTTTCAATCGATTGTGGCAATTCTGCAATCTGCAGTCGATTTAAAAAGGGAAAGACTTTTCTTTCTACACAATCAGAATTGCTGCAATAAATTGCTGACATATGAGGGCCTTTAGTCATCAGTGCTGATTTTTTGTGAAAAAAACCTTAGAGGTGTTAAGTGAACTCTAGCCTGAGCCTAAAGCCCCCCATACATCAGCAATCTAAAAACCACAATTGAACAATTTGAAGATTTGTTGCCCGATGTTAGGATTTCCTAATCTAGCAATCTTCGCCCATACATTACAGATCTTTTTCAGTGATTTGCAGATCGATTGCAGCAAACACAGATCTGCCAATCTTGAAAGGCCCATTTTACTATTAACGGTCTGTAAATCTGCTGATCATGGGCCTGATTCAGAGCCGGACGCTATTTGCGGTCGTTCGTCCAGAAAATAGGGGTGGCTATTCAAATGAACCGTTCGCTCTTTGCGGTCTGTTCACGCCTCTATGTCTGAACGAGCGAACAAAACTTGCGGTCGTTTTTTGAAAAAATATGCCCCCTGGCCGCTCGCATCCTACGTCATGTCCGCTATTTATTAGATTAATCGAGTACATCGACCAGCGTATGAACTGCTCGCTATTCTTGTGGTTGGTTTTTGCTACCACAATCTTGCGAGCAGTTCTGGCTATAAAATAACCCAGTGACGTGGTCAATGACGCTGCTGTATTAATTATGCACACCCTTAAAACGCCCGTTTTGACCTTTAAGCACGCCTGCATTCAGATCTCCACTCCCGTTTTCAAGCACCTTCAAGCACCTTCCCCTGTTACCACCCACATACGCCTCATTCTGTCACTCAAAATAGCAGGCATTCGCTATTTAGCGAACAAACGATTTTCGGCCGCACTGACTGGTTCGCGCATGCGTATTACGATCCGTACGCGTGCGCAGTTGGGTAAACATCGCTCGGAGCGAACGAGCGGCCGCTTACGAGCGGCTCTGAATCAGGCCCCATGTCCATCTGTGAAATCCAACATGTTGGACAATCTGATTTAACAATTCCAATCACTTTTTGGTTGCAATCTGTGATCTGTGAAGCCCATACATTACAGATTTTTATACATAATCGATTGCAAATTGCAGAATTGCCACAATCAATTGCTGATGTATGGGGGCCTTAAGCTCTGCTGGGTATGGTTGAGGATTTCTGATTGGGAAGGTCAGCAATGAGTGAACTGCTTAGTGTTGATGGCAGGCCAGTGGAGTCCATGATTGCTGGTACTGACAGTTGTATAGGCCCTGTTTCTGCAGCTTCGCCACAGATACAGAGTAGTATCATATAATTATCAACTTCGACTAGGCTGTAACTCTGCCTTGAATCTCTTGTATTGTTCATAGGGATTTTGGAAGCTTGTTTTTAATAGTGTTTTCCATGTCTTCGATTTTTTTTTTCTCAATAGTTAAATTAGCACTATAATCAATCAATCTATCAATCAATCAATCAATCAATCAATCCTTTACCTATCTTAAATTAAATACTCCACCTCCATTTACCTGTGCTGGCCTCAGACCTCCGATCTACTGTAGATCTTGATTAATGAATACATTCTATAAAGTCGTATATGGAAAAGACAGGCGTCATCTCCATCACGTTGCAGAATGGGCACTGAATTCTGATGTGCTTTCCAGATCCTCTTGGAGTAGTAAAACATCCACATACTGTCCTGATTCAGAGATCTACGCTAATGCAATCGCAAAAGCATACTCTCACAGATCTTAGGGCCTGATTCACAATACAAAGCAACTGCCAATGCACTAGCAATTCCGCACGCAGTTCAACTGCAATAGTTTGCTAATACATTGCGATCGCAATGCCGCTGCTGTGCTTCATAAGGACGCCCACTTTACCTTACACACATCCTTAATGTTTAGCAAGACTGCGAAAACATCGGTACAATCGAGTACCATCGCAGCCTCACGCACACTTGCACAAGCTCTGACCTCACTCAGAAATTGCTAACCTCATCACACGCTATGAGGCCTTCACGTCCCTGCAACAGCATTAAAATGCACTGGCATGCCTGCATTCGGCCGAACACCCCCCATTACCACCCACAAACATCACTTCCTGTTAATCACTCTGTGCTGAGTCTGCGTAGTCACTGCAATCGCAGTCCCGATCACTTTGGCCGGTTCGTGCATGCGCACTGCGATCCATATGCGTGCGCAGTATGCCATAATCTGCAGATTGCGTGCGTATTAGCGACTGCGTTCCTTGCTGAATCAGGCCCTCAGTTGCTAAATTATGATAATGCTTTCAAAGCACAGTCGAGCATAGGGACGCCCACTGCTGCCTTCTAAAATCCGTCTATTATTAAACATAAAACAACAAAAAAATATATGGTATCCAGTTATCGACACGCATCGTAAGTCAAGTCTGACCAGCCGCAAAACACTGCAGCTCTCCTGACATGCAGAGAGTTCTCATTCTCCGAAGGCGATCGAAATGGCTAATTTATGCGCGCAGACACGTCTCCATCTTTCTAATCACCACCCGTTACCACTCCCAAACACTAACTACCTATCGCTCACTTTTGCAAGTGATTCCTATATACGAGAGTTATCGCAATGCAATCACTGCGCATGTGCAACATCTGCTCGTTCTGAGAAAATTTCGGCATTGCGTCCATCTCTGAATCAGACCCTACGTGTTTCACATTCTTAGAAAATAATCTTATTACTCACCTAAAATCCCATCCATATTTATTTTTACATACAGTATGATGATCTTTATCATGTTTAAGCAGTTTTTGAAGTTTAATTGCTGTAAACTGTGATCAACTTTCTTAAGATGGAAAATTTAGATAAATCTTTTACAAGACATCACATATGGTCACGGTTAGTACTGTAATAAATTATACACCACTAATAGGCTCTCTGGCTTTATTATAATGGCACCATGGGATATATCAAAACAACAAAAGTGAAACATATATTAATTTCTTTCATTATGTCTTGGACCCATCAGAATAAAGCCAATGTCTTATATGTGTACTACAGACCTTGCATCTTGTCAGACACTTGAATTGCATAAAAATCAATGACTAAGACACAGATGAAACACCCACAAAGCAATTAAACAATATACAGTGAAAACAGGGACGGCAACAGAAATTTTGGGGCCAGGTGTACTCATGTTTTGGAGGCACCCCGTCCCCCCTGGTAAGTATAATTTGGTTCGTAGACCTAGTTTGAGATAGTACATTGTCACTGCACAGAGATGTCACTAAAGTTAATGGCGTCCAGGGTGAATACAGAAATTGGCACCCCTTGAAAACTTTCCTTTAAACTTCTGGTTGAATACTTATATTGGTACTCAGTCAAACATTGGAAACACAAATTAGAGAAGCATGAGAACAAGGTATAAAAACATCAGTATCACAGGAATAAATATCACGTGCATATATTTACACTGTTGTGGAAAGGGAATTTTAAGTGAACAGACAGGGACCTGAGAGCCACCTAGACCCCAGAAGCTTTAGGAACTTTGAAAGTGTGAAGTACATTTTAAATGTTTTTTTAGCACTTGTTCAACCAAATGTTAAGCCAGTTAAAAATAAATTTTGTTCTATGCAATCAGTGCCACTCTTAGTTATTCATCTGCCATCCTACTGAATTTTTGTGCAATGCCCTCAAACGAGTCTTTGGGGTCTATTTACTAAGCAGTGTTAGCAGACAGAGTGAAAAGTGATAAGAAAGTGATAAGGTGCCAGCCAATCAGCTCCAAAATTTCATTTTTCAAACACCTGTGAGATGACAGTTGGGAGCTGATTGGCTGGCACCTTATCACTTCCTTATCACTTTTCACTCTATCTTCTAACAATGTTTAGTAAATAGACCCCTATGTCACTTGATTGCCTCATATTTTGTTTGCAACCCCTATGTATCACCTGCTTTAGAAAGTCTTTCCTTACCTGTAATACTCATGACCTACTGGGTTGAGATTGGCAACAGCAGGGTGTTCTCACCACGACAAGATGGCTGCACCAATGCACGACAACAAGTTGGCGACTGGAACCAAGAGGGAGTGTGTGCCCTAAACACCATGGGGAAAATTGAGGTGATGTCAGCGGCTAGGGAAGTTGCAGAGAATGCTCCCTTTGGTACAACACAGGTGCAGAGAGAGTGACGAAGAAGTCGCTATATAAGTGCGGGGGCAGAATGGGCCTGTCATCTCTCAGGCTGCGAGAGACTAACCGCAGTGAGAAGAAGGAATAGGAGGTCCACTGGATGCTGCCTATTGAACCAACAGCAGCTATGACTGAAAGGTGTCAGCCTCCTTGGCTAAGCTTACATATAAACAATAAAGGTATGTCAGCGCTACAGGTTCAAAATATAAAGTGCGGCTTGTAATAATAAAAATTATTCTTTAATATTGTATATAAAAAATATTGATACCTGTACATATAAATAATCAACGGCAATAAAAATAAGCATAAAACACATGTATGATTAATTAAGAACTCAGGAAATATTACCTCAAATTTCATAACTGTTAGTGCTGTAAATATTCAAGCAATTGTACAGTACAAATAATGTCCCATTGGAAAGCACAATGAAAAAGTATCATCCAAGCATATTACCAGTCCCAAGTCTCTTGGAATCAATCTGTTAGTTGCTTATCCCAGGCTAGAAGAAAGTGATGGTTAGGGGTATCCAGTATAACAAATTAAAAATGAGACTGTTTAACACAAAACTAGGTGCTATAAATAAAATAGGAATATAAGGAAAATGTATACAATGCGTTCCTTTTCGTAAGGTATAAGTCAGAGGTTCCCAAATGCGGTCCTCAAGGCTCCCCAACACTGCAGGTTTTGGAGATATCCATGGTTGAGCACAGTTGGTTAAATCAAATTGATTTAGATACTTATTAAGTCACCTGTGCTCAACCATGGATATCTCTAAAACCTGAACTGTTGGGGAGCCTTGAGGACCTTGTTTGGGAACCTCTGGTATAGGTGATAGATGTTTGTAGTCTTATTCTTGTGCTTCTTGATATGAAACACCTGGGGCCAAATGTAATAGGGTGAGAGTTTAGAAAATGTGAGAGTTTAGCAGTAATCTCTCACATTGGTCGAGTTTTATCTTCAAAATGATAAAACATCTGGATGAGAGTTTAAATCATGAGAGTTTTTATAGTCTAAAAACAGGCGAGTTTCCCTGTTCTCAGGCTCTCTTACATTGGCCGGGTTTAAAAAGTGTGAGTACTTACTGCTTAATGAATTAGTGAGTGAGCAAAGGAGGACAACCAGCAAGAAGAGAAGTTTCTGGCTGAATGTTTGCGGATCAGATAAGTTCCAAATTGCAAATCTACTTTGTGGGTGAAACAATTATACCATACACTCTGCAGCATCCTGGCATAATAATTGCATTACATATCAGCTGCTACTAAATACACCCAGAGATTAGAGTGGGACCCAGTGGCGTCACAAGGGGGGTGCGGTGGGTGCGGGCCGAACCGGGTGTCACCCTCCAAGGGGGTGACACCAAAATCCGACTCATCCCCACCCCCCGCTCAGCAGGTCCTGCACTGCAGGGAGACGCCAGGCTGGAGAGGCGCTCTCCCTGCAGCAGCTGCCTGCTGAGACAGTTTTTGCTTCTGCCGGCTGCCGCTGCGCCTGTCACACTGAGACAGCCAGCGGCAGCCTTCTATACAGTAAGTGCGGCTGAGCTCCTCATGCAGTCCCCTCCATGTGGGGCGGGCGTGCAAGCGCTAGAGGACAGGGGGCTGATTACTGATCAGCCTGGCTGAAGCCGCTGGGGTGGATGGATGGCAGCTGAGCTTCTGCTCCTAGCTGCTGTCTGATAGATCGTCATGCTGGGAACAAGCAGGGACAGTCTACAAAACATTTTTCCAGTGTTCAAGTGTATTCAGACACTGTTGATTACACTTGAATACTGACAAGTAGTTTGTACACGGTCCCTGCTTCTTCCCAGCGTGACCCTCTGACCTCTCAGTCAGCCAGGATGAGAAGGAACTGGGAGAGAGCAGCAGCCAGCACAGCGTATACAGTAGGTGTAATGGGATGTAAATAATTCAATGAGGGAGGAGGGGGGGCATTACCTGTCATTGTGTGTGTGTGTGTGTGTTTGTTATGTTAGACCTGTGCCTGCAGGGGCTGTGTTGTCCCTGTCCTTTATTTCCTACTCCATACCCCTAACCATAACCCCTAACCCTCCCTCCCCAATGCCTAAACCTAACCTCCCCCTCCCTGCACCCTAAACCTCCCCCCTAGTGCCTATCCCAAACCCCCCCAGTGCCTAACCCTCCCCCTCTCCATACGCCTAACCATAACCCCTAACCCTCCCTCCCCAGTGCCTAAACCTAACCTCCTCCCTGCACCCTAACCCTCCCCTCCTAGTGCCTAACCCTCCCCACCTTGTGCCTAACCCTAACCTCCCCCTCCCAGCACCACCTAACACTCTCTCCTAGCGCCTAACCCTAACCCTCTCACCTCTAGTGCATAACCCTAACCCTCCCCTCCTAGTGTCTAACCCTAACCTCCCCCTCCCCACACCTTAATACTCTCCCCTAGTGCCTATCCCTAATCCTCTCCTGTAGTGCCTAACCCTAACCCTCTCATCTAGTGCCTAACCCTTTCACCTCTAGTGCATAACCCTATCCCTCCCCACCTAGTGCCTAACCCTCCCCCCTGGTGCCTAAACCTAACCTCCCCTCCCTAAACCTAATGGCAGGTACACACTAGAAGATATGTACATATCGGGCATATCGGCCAGTGTGTACCCGCTATGTCACTGACGAGGGTTGCTCCCACGTTTCGTCAGCGACATTGCCCATCAGACCTAGGGGGATGATATACTTATTCAATGGGGGAGGGTGTATTTGTTTTTAACTTGGGGAGGTAATACTGTCTATGCTGGGGATGGCGATTAATGTATGTGCGTGTATATTAATGTATTGTGTTTCTGTGTGTATAAGGGGTGTATTCATATTATATGTTATATGTGGGTCAATGATGGTCTCTGCATTATCTGGCATTCACTGTGACTCTCTACATTATCTGGCGGTTACTACGACGCTCTCTGTATTATCTGGCGGTCACTGCAATCTACGGGGCACCACTATTGGGGGCATTGTGTAAGTGTGATTGCTGGACTGGTATTTGGGGAGAGTTCGTGGAGCTGCATATCAATTTTTTTTTTTTGGAGGGGGGGGTGTCACCATGAGTTATAGCACCGGGTGACACCAGCCCTAGTGACGCCTCTGGTGGGACCCTAGTCCTGCATTAAGCGTGCCAATGAGCTCACAAAGACCAAGGCATTTATTGACATTATACCTGTCAGATAGCTAGAGAGTAGCTAATATTTGCAGATAATCAGGGTTTAGTAATAGCATCCAAGTGCAGCTTTATGACGATAACTGTGAGCATGTCTGAGGGTTTTGTTGGAGTACTTTGGGGCTGCCTCCATCCATGCTGCAGACTGGTAACTGAGCAGGCGGTTTCTAGGATCTGCCGGATATCTGACATGGGTACTGCACATGCACACCATCTCTGCATATGGTCCTCCCTGGCAATCCTCATGGACAGATGCAACCTTGAGACTCTCCTTCTGGTTGTTGTGTGCAGAGCCTGTAAATCTGCCACAAGTATACACCACCACCACTGCCAGTACTTTTACCTCCCAGACACCCGGTTCACTACAACACCCATAGGCTCCAGACTGCTTCTATACTGCTGTTATAGCTGTTATGTCCATGTGCCTTATGCTACTTATTGTTCTACAGTACCTGGTTCAATAAACCGAAGAACTAGCTAAGCTGTACCACATGTGGACTAACCACTGCCAATACCAAAAATCTGTGCAGACGCATCTAACATCACATATACTTGAATTGATACATAATTGATGGTTGATAATTGATGGTTGATAATTGATAGTTGATAATTGATGGTTGATAATTGATGGTTGATATTTGATGGTTGATAATTGAAAGTTGATAGTTCATAGTTGATAATTGATGGTTGATAATTGATAGTTGATAATTAATACAGCCTCTGGGCTGAGTAGTGGTGAAATTCAGAGCTCTGATTTGGGATCTAGTCCTGCAACAGCCTTGAGGGCTGGAACTCTTGGCAAGTAGCGGCTGTTACAGCCTTGAGGGCTAGAAAACCATGGCAAGTTGAGGCCTTTGGGCTGTGAAGCAGAAAGTGACCTTTGGGCCGTGTAGCAGCCTTAAGGGCCGAGAGACTTGGCGAGTTGTTGCTGATGTGCGACTTGTGCCGCAAGGTTGGCAGAAGCAGCAGTCCACTGGCTTGCTAAAACTTGACGCCGATGTGCGACTTGTGCCGCTAGGATGACAGAAGCAGCAGTTCACTGGCTTGCAAAGACTTGACGCTGAAGTGCGACTTGTGCTGCAAGCTTGACAGAAGCAGCAGTTTACTGGCTTGCGTAAACTTCACGCTGAAGTGCGACTTGTGTCGCCGGATGTTACAGGCAGCAGTACACAGGTTTGCATCCCCTTTACGCTTGATGTGCATCTTGTGCCGCCGGGTTGACACAAGCGGCAGTACACTAGCTTGTGTATCCTCGATGCTGATGTGCGCCCTGTGCCGCCGGGTTGACACAAGCAGTAGTACGCTGGCTACATACACTTGCGACTGCAGGATGGCTTGTGCCGCTGGGTTCACACGCGCACGCAGGGGGGGTTTCTGAGTGCCCAGAAACCCCCCCTGACGGACCAAATTTTTTTTTTAGAGACGGAGGCAGCACTGTCTCTGTCTCTGCACTGATTGCGGCCCCGACTGAACTGCCGCCGATCTACAGACCAAGTATACAGCTGCAGCGTTGCAGGGCAGGTAGCGTGTCTCTGTCATCCCTGCTGTGCTGTGATTGGCTGGCTGTGAGGGGGCGTGTTTGTGTAGTGGCAGTAGGAGGTGGGGCAGCCGCTTGTCTCCCAGTGTATACCGTCATGCTGGGTGGGTGGTCAGGTTCCGTGAAGGCCGTTCTGGCGCAGCTGCTCTGGGTCTAGCTCAAGTCCAATGTCTTCACCAGGAGATCGCCAGGAAGGAGCTGCTACGCATGCCGAGCAGCAGCAACTCCGCTTACATGGGCCTCCGGCGGTGACGCACCTCTCTCCTCAGCCCTTGGTAACTATACTGATGTTTATGTGTGAGTGTGTGTGTGTATGTATGCTATGCATAAGTATGCGTGTGTGTGTGTATATATGCAGTGTGTATGAATGCATGCTGTGTGTAAGTATGTATATATGTAGGTATCATGTGTGTAAGTATACTTGTGTGTGTATGTATGCATGTATGCTGTGTGTAAGAATGCTTACGTGTGCGTGGCTGTGTGTACGCTGTGCATGAGTATGCTAACTTGCGTGTATATGAATGCTGTGTATATATATATATATATATGGAATATATATATGGAAACCCCCCCTTAAAAATCCTGCGTTTGCCACTGGCTGGGTTGACACAAGCGATAGCATGCTGACTTCCGCACACTTGACGCAGCAGTGTGGCCTGTATCGCTGGATTGACACAAACAGCCACATGCAGTGGCAAACGCAGGATTTTGAAAGGGGGGTTTCCAAATAATTGGTTACAGACCCAATGACAAAAACGTCTAACCAGAATAAGCTTGCAACATACACTTTATTGTGTACTTCAAGTGTATTAATATAAATAACAATAAATAATATAAATAACTAGGTATCTGGGCATAAAGCTTGCTTATGCACAATGTGTAACAGTATGTACTAACAAAATTTAAACTACCAGTGCAATTTCAACATTTGAACTAAACGTAAAGTAATTTAACAGTACTTTAAGTGTCAATATGTCCCAGTTCCATTCTACGGTTATGGAGGCCAATAAACTCTGCCAGGACATGATCTACAGCAGGAGGGGTTTTATTATGTATATGGAGCAAAGCTAAACCATTCAGACGGCTTTGCCTCATAGTGCTGCGCAGATGGGTTTTTAGAAGCTTTAGAGAACTAAAGCTGTGCTCTGCTTCACAGGTAGTGACTGGAAATACACATAATCTCTGAAGTAGGGTATTTATATTGGGGTATGCCAGCTTACTAGCATGGCATAGAGATTCAAAAGGTGTGGAGGGGAGAATGGCTGTATCCTGAGCTTTCCTATGATTTTTCCATAGCATCAGCTCAGCATGGAATGTTCTTGGAGAAGGAAGATCATCCTCATACATATTAGTGAAATTAGTTATCATTTGGCTCTGATTTGCACTGTCTGTAACAATTACAGATGGAATGATGGTCAGTGCTGTCATGGCTTTTGTCAGAGAAGCGAACATCAAGCTCTGTAATAAGGTGGTCAAGATATGGGGCAGTAATGACACGCCTGTAATAGATTTCAGGATTTTCTGCTGGCACATTGCTTCTATGGGTTTGATGACCACAGGTACGTGGGAGACTAGGTGTAACTCCTAACATTAATCCTAGATCACTGGTTTTCTTAAAGAGCATGACATGCTCATTTTCAATATCCTGTCTGATTCCTGCCATTGTAACTTTTAGAACCTCAACTGCAGAACAGGCCTTCACAATGTAATTTGGTTTAGCTTGTAGTAAGACAGTAAGTCCTTTAACAAATGACATACAGTGCTGTACTACTACTAAAGTAATGATGTGGTCATAAGTAGTCAAAGTAAGGTGCAGATATTTGGCATCAACCACACTATCTTTGCTCCAGGATGCTGGTTTTTCTGATGCTGGATTATAAATGTCCACAAAACTTTTCACTATTGCAGGATACAAGTCAAGGAAGGTCTCCAGTGCATGATTCCGTTCTATCCAACAGGTCCTGCACGGACACTTCAACCTTTTTCTTGTAGCTTCTGGGCACTCACTAGAAATAGCAGCCTCAAGAGCAGTTTGGCGTTTTGGGTGAGAGTCAAAAAAAGTGTGTACTCGATGATCCATAGCACCAAACATTCCTCACCATGGGAATATTAGAAGCTGCCATGATGGCTAGGTTTAAAACATGGGAGCAGCAATGAGTATAGACTGCCTTTGGGTACTGCCGAGATATAATTGCAGCAGCACCTTTCACCTTCCCTGCCATTGACCTTGCACCGTCATATGCCTGACCACGAAGTTTGTTCAAAGAAAGTCCGGCCATATTAATGCCTGTGAGGATTTGTTGTGCAATATTTTGCCCAGTGACCCCCTCGCTGCATTCTATAAATTTTAGGAACTCCTCTCTAATTAAACCTTCTTTACTGACAAATCGAATGACAAGTGCTAGTTGTTCTTTATTGCTGATGTCAGCTGTTTCATCAGCTATGACAGTAAAGAATTCATCCACATCTGCAACTATCATCCTAGTGAGAATGTTTCCACAGATGTCTATGATTTCGTTTTGAACCCGCCAGCTAGTTTATCTTGAATTTTTGGCTGACTTAGATGTTCTCTCAGCTCACTGTCTACCTCACTTCTGTAATCTAATATAGCCTTGAAGTTGCCTTTGTAAGCAGAGTCACCTGCGTCACTGTCTCTATGGCCTCTTAGAGCAATATTTTGTCGCCCACACAGAATGATGGTGCTAATTATTTGTCTAAGCTTTGCTCGATTTTCTTCAAAATTCCTACCCCTTTCTGCATTTAGGTAGTGGTCCACTGGCTTCTGGAGCCCCTTATAAGTGTTTTTAAACTCTGTGCCTAGTGATACAGCATTCATATGAGTTAAACTCACTTGTTGCTTATTTAATGCGCTAACCATTTTTGTCCAGTTAGAATATGTCACAGACACAACGTTTTCTGCTGCACCACTTGGCAGAGAGAAAAGAGTACAGAAAACACAAAGTCCAGCATCTAGGCATTTGGAATATGCCAGCCATTTCAATTGTGACAGATAGTCATGTTGGAACTTGCGTTGCTTTCCATACATCAGCTTCTTTGGAAATTTTAAATCTTTTGGGGGTTTATAAAATTTCTCTAGAACATTGAACTTCCCTGCATCACTGAGGGAATGAGATAGGGCAATGCTGATGTCTGGTTGAGATGGATTAAGCTGTTCCACAAGTAGAATGCTCGGTGCATTCCCTGTGTCTGCCTCATTATCTGAGCATCCTTCTGAAAGACCTGGACATTCGTCTAAGTTTATTATTGATGTGGTTATTTCAGCAGAGGATGTTCCTGCCTCACTCTCAGAGTTTCCCTCCAAAAGAACTGTGCCAGGGTGCTCTACCAAACAGCTTTCAGAAGTGCAAGCCATCACTGATGGCAGCGCTGTAGCTTTTGAAGCTGCTTTAAAATATTTCTGGATAGCACCCTTTTGTTTACATGGCCGCTTTGACATTGTTCTTATGTCGGAAACAACTTGTGACTTTTCTATAAGATACAATTAAAGTAAAATATGTAAAAAAAAATAAAAAAATTATATGGTATTATCATGGATAAAAACAAAACACATCCCTACCACATACTAATGGTGCATACACACGGTCAGATTTAAACTATAATAATCAGAACGTTATCACTCAAATAGTACACTTTAATGCCCCCTCAAACGACGGTCAATGAGCAGGCACGAATGGTCGATAACAATATCTACCATCGCCCATGCATGCAGGCCAATATGGTCGATATTGACCACGTTAACCTGTTTACTGTAGGAATCACGATCAACAGTAGTGGGGGGGTTGCTGCATGTTTTGGATGCTTGATCCAGCATATGCAGAACGATCAGACAACGATTGTCTGATCATTGTCTGAAAATGGGATTTTGGTACCTGCCAGTAAATCTTTTTCTCTGATTCCACAGGGGACACTGGAGGTGCTTACGCTGGGGTATAGAGGCGTGGATAGCTTGAGCCGGCACTTTAAATAATTTAGAAGTGTGAAGCTCCTCCCCCTCTATGCCCCACCAGCCCTCAGTTTAGAAAATGAAGACCGAGAGGAGATGGAGAACAAGCGGAGTGAAAGGGAGAGAAGAACACACAATAATCTGTGGAATCAGAGAAAAGGATTTACCGGTAGGTACCAAAATCCCATTTTCTCTTTCATCCACTAGGGGACACTGGAGGTGCTTACGCTGGGGACGTCCCAAAGTTTTCCCCACGGGCGGGAGCGCACTGCGGCACCTGCAGAACAAGGCGACCAAAATGGGATGCCGAAGTAGCAAACATATCAAACTTGTAAAACCTGACAAACGTGTGAACTGAAGAACAAGTAGCCGCACGGCACAATTGTGACATAGAGGCTCCTCTACCGGCTGCCCATGACGCACCCACAGAACGTGTGGAATGAGCCGAAATGGAGGAAGGAGGACAATGGTCAGCACTATTATAAGCCTGATGAATAGTCAGCCGGATCCAACGTGCCAAAGTCTGCTTAGATGCCGGCCAACCCCTCCGAACAGCATCATAGAGGACAAAAAGTGACTCAGATTTACGGAGAGACGCCGTCCTGGCAACATAGATGCGGAGAGCCCTAACCACATCCAAGGCAGAAGATCCACCAGAGTCCTCCAGCAACGATGGTACAACAATAGGCTGATTGATATGAAAAGCCGACACAACCTTGGGAAGAAAGGAGGCTACCGTCCGGAGTTCCGCCCTATCAGCATGAAACACAAGGTAAGGTGGCCGACAGGACAGAGCACCCAATTCCGAAACTTGACGAGCCGAAGCGAGAGCCAGGAGGAGGACAGTCTTCCAAGACAAGTACTTATGATCAACCTCCTCCAAAGGTTCAAACATGGGCGACTGAAGAAACCGAAGCACTAAGTCTAGGTCCCAGGGAGCTATCGAAGGTACAAAAGGAGGTTGCACCCGCAAGACTCCTTGAAGAAACGTCTGCACCTCAGGAATGAGGGCCAATTTTCGTTGAAAGAAAATGGAAAGGGCAGAAACCTGCACCTTTAGAGTTCCTAGCCGAAGACCAGAATCCAGACCAGTCTGAAGGAAAAGCAGAAACCGGGACAACCGAAAAATTCTAGACGGAAGACCCCGACTGGAACACCATGAGATATAAGCATGCCAGATGCGATGATAATGCGCAGCCGAAACTGGCGCGTAGCATGGTGGGAATAACCGCGTCCGGGATGCCCCTGCGTCTTAGGATATCGGTTTCAAGAGCCACCCCGTTAAACGCAGTTGCGCTAAATTGGGGTGTACGAATGGGCCCTGCTGTAGAAGATCCGGGTGTAGAGGAATGGGCCACGGATCGTCTGACAATAGGGACCGAAGGTCCGAAAACCAACTTCTCCGAGGCCAGTTCGGAGCTACAAGAATTACAGAGGCTGTTTCTTGTTTTATCCTTTTTAGAAGACGAGGAAGAAGCGGAATCGGAGGGAAAATGTAAACAAAGTCGTAGATCCACGGACTTGTCAGGGCATCTACCGCTGCCGCCTGCGGATCCCGAGTTCTTGAGACGTATACTGGGAGCTGACGATTCAATCGCGATGCCATGAGGTCCACCTGAGGACATCCCCATCGACGTATCAGCGCGTTGAACACCTCTGGATGAAGCATCCATTCCCCGGGATGCATATCCTGTCGACTCAGGTAATCCGCTTCCCAGTTGTCCACACCCGGTATGAATACCGCCGACAGGATTACTGACTGTCTTTCGGCCCACCGAAGGATCTGAGTTACTTCCCGCAATAGCCATGCGACTCCGAGTCCCTCCTTGGCGGTTGATGTAAGCAACGGCCGTCGCGTTGTCGGACTGAACTCTTACCGGACGAGCCTTTAGCAAGTCTTTTGCCTCTATCAGAGCATTGTAAATCGCTCTGAGTTCCAACACATTTATGGGCCACTTCTGTTCTAGAGGGGACCATCAACCCTGAAAGTGATGATCGAGGACTACTGCTCCCCATCCTTGAAGGCTGGCATCTGTTGTTACGATGATCCAGTCCCACACTCCGAATCTTCTGCCCGCTAACAGATTGGTGGATTGAGTCCACCAAAGAAGGGCCACTCTGGTACCGGGGGTCAGACGGATCTGTCGATGAAGAAGCAGATGAGACCCTGACCCCTGTGATAGCAGTTCCAGCTGAAACTCCCTGGAGTGGAATCGGCCGAACTGTAGCACCTCGAAAGCTGCTACCATCTTCCCCAAGAGGCACAGACAAAGAAGCAGGGACACCTTCCTTGTTCTGAGGACCAGCTGAACTAACAACTGGATATCCCGGGCCTTGTCTATTGGAAGAAAAACCTGTTGTGAGGCCGTATCCAAGATCATGCCCAGAAACAGAAGTTTCTGGGATGGAGTGAAATGTGATTTTTTTGAAGTTGATTATCCAACCATGTTGGATTAGGGTCTGATATGTCAGTAAGGCCTGATTTGATAGAAGAGATACCGATGGAGCCTTGATTAACAGGTCGTCCAAATAAGGGATTATGTTCACTCCTGATGACCGAAGGAGAGCGATCATTACTGACATAAGTTTGGTGAAGACGCGGGGAGCCGAGGATAACCCGAACGGCAATGCCCGAAACTGATAATGATCGTTCAATATGGCGAAACGCAGAAAAGCCTGGTGAGGTTCCCAAATGGGGACATGGAGATAGACATCCTTGATATCCATGGATAATAGGAACTCCCCTGGTTCCAAGCTCGCTATGACTGACTGCAGAGACTCCATTTTGAAGCGATAAATCTTCAGATACAGGTTCAAAGACCTGAGGTTTAAGATAGGCCTGACTGAGCCATCTGGTTTTGGTACTACAAACAGGTTCGAGTAAAACCCCAAACCTCTCTGATTTTCCGGGACCGGAACTAGTACAGATGATACTACTAGAGACTGCATAGCCTCCTGTAAAACCTTGGCCTTACTTGCAGGCGTTGGCAGACTTGTGGTGAAGAACCAAGGTGGAGGGGGAACTTCGAAGTCTATTCGGTACCCCAGGGAAATTAGTCTGCGGATCCACGGTTCTGTAGAGGTCTGGTTCCAAACCTGTTGAAAATCTTTCAGGCGGGCTCCTACTGCAGGAGGTCCCAGGTGGGACGGAAGACCGTCATGCCACCTGCTTTTCCGCTGGTTTAGGCTCTGGTCTACGTGCAACAGGGTGTGGACGACCTCTACCTCTGCCACCTCTATGTTGCGTGGGAGCACCTCTGGCTCTACCACAAAAGGAATGTGGCACACGAAAGGAATGAAAGGAAGGTCCATTATAAGATCTCCTGGGAGCTGGAGCAACCGACGGAAGGAAGGAAGACTTACTCCCCGTGGCCTGGGATATCCATTTGTCCAGTTCCGGGCCAAACAGCATATCGCCTGTGAAAGGTAAACCCTCCACCGCACGCTTGGATTCTGCGTCTGCTTGCCAAGCGCGCAACCAGAGGGCTCTGTGGGCTGAAATAGCAGAAGCAGATATACGAGAACTAATCTGACTAATATCTTTCGAAGCTTCTCCCAGGAAAACTGCAGACTCACGGTTGTGTTCTGCTAGTAGACGTAACTCTGCTCTTGATGTACCAGAGTCCAAACCGGTAATCAACTGGTCAGCCCAGCCGACCACTGCCTTGTTAACCCAAGCGGTAACAAGGGTGGGTCTAAGTTGAGCCCCCGCTGCAGTATAAATTGATTTTAGCGTTGTCTCCAACTTACGATCCAAAGGATCTTTTAGTACTGTAGCTCCCGGTACTAGGAGTGCTGTTTTCTTAGAGAGACGGGAGACTGACGCATCGACTGGAGGGGGTGTTTCCCACTTTTCCATCATGGCTGATGGAAAAGGATAACTAGACGGAAACCGGCGCGGAATTTGGAACCGTTTATCCGGTTGCTTCCAGGCCACTGAGAGCTGCTGTTGCAGCTGCTGTGAGAACGGAAAAACCGTAGAGCTTTTTGGTCGTTCATGAAATAATTCACACTCCTGGGATGCAGGTAGTACATCCTCAGGTAGATTCAGAACTTTTCTGACCACCAAAATTAGAGATTCCACCCCTGGAGAGGTGGACTCTAATTCTTGAGGAGAAGCGTCCTGTAACGCTCCCTCCAATTCCCCTTCTTCTGTTTCCTCCGTAGCGAGGAATTCTTCGTCCGACTCTTCTGATTGGAGAACAGTCGCCAGAGTACGATTTTGGGTCGGTCTTTAGTAGGAGGTGGAGGGTGCAGGCACCACTGTACCCATCACCTGTACAAGGGTGTCTAGAGACTTGGTTAGCCCTTCCACCCAGGGAGGTTGAGACCTACGTGCCTCAGCTAACTCAGACGTTAAATCCGTTATTACTCCTACCATGTCAGCGGCCCATGGGGGAGCAGGTGCGGCCGTAATAGCCATAGGCGGATCTATTGCTATACAAGCATCACATAACGTGGACCCAGCAGCATGCGGCTTGGATAGTTTGTTGTTACACTTAGAACAGACAAACATCTTTTGAGCCGCTTTTGTTCTGTTTGACATGGGTACACACAGTCACCCAGACACAGAGGGACAGCAATGAAAAGAGAAATAGAACAGAAGGCTGTATGGGACACAGAGGAAGAGGCACTCCCCACTCTTTCCCACAATTAGATTCCCTGCCAAACACTCCAGTTACTCACAACCTCTTTACCAGGGATGTAGCCAGGAGAATCAGCCTTCTGTAATCACTAAATACAGCCTGTAGTGGAGAGATGCAGTTCTTTTATCAGGTTAAACACGGCAGCCACGCTGTGCACACAGCCGCTGCCACGTTATCTAGACAGGGAGCCGCTCTATTGAGACAGGGAGCCCGCGCTGTTAGGCTCCGCCCCCTTTCTCTATGCCTTAAGGGCTAGAAAATGGCTGCCCCCACCTGCAGGATCCTCTCCCTTCTGTGCAAGCCCCGCTGAGTAGGAGCCGCTAGCCGCACTCATCAGCGGGGAGAGGGGAGATAGATGTACTTAGTGAGCAGCGCTATCGCACTCTGTCAAGCCAGCGCTGGCCGCAGGACAGGAGACGGGGGATGTGCAGGTGATTAATACTCACTGCGCTCCCCTCCGGACGGCTCCTCTGAACAGCACTCACAGGATCCTTTGCTGTGGTGTGTGTGCTGTGTGCGGCAGTAAGGAGCTGTCAGATGCTTTTAGTGAAGCACTGCACACTCCTTCCTGCAACCCAGAAGGTTAACAGGATGCCAGTAACCCGGACCCCACCTTTAGAGAGGTGGCGAAGGGTACTCAGAAAAAAATGTAAAAGATGTTAGAAAATAATAAAACAAAAATAAATAAATATATGTTAAATAAAAGAAAATAGTTGACTTGCTGGAGCACAGCAGGTTGTGACCAGCTCCAAGGGCACATTTTCTAAACTGAGGGCTGGTGGGGCATAGAGGGGGAGGAGCTTCACACTTCTAAATTATTTAAAGTGCTGGCTCCAGCTATCCACGCCTCTATACCCCAGCGTAAGCACCTCCAGTGTCCCTAGTGGATGAAAGAGAAATAAGCAATGATACCTCCAGCATTGATACTGCACAATTATAATAACCCCTCCCCCTTAGCCTGCACACTACACAACACTGACACAGACAGATACACATACACACATGGCAGCGCTCACCTAAAAAACATGAATTCAGAGCCAAAATACATACAGCAGTGATCTGGCATCATTTATTAAATATTATCCTCCTCCCCCCCCTGGGAATAACATACAGCAGCTGGTATCATCTAATAAATATTATCCTCCCATCTCCCCACCCCCCTGGAATAACATACAGAAGACAGCTGGCATAATCTAATAAATATTATCCTCCCCCCTTCATCCCCCCACCACATATACATGGAGCAGTCAAATGGAATGTTTAATACATATTATCCCCTTCTGGCTGCCCTGCCCTGCCCCCCCAATAACCCCCCCATACACAGAGCAGTCGAAAATTGCTCCATTTAAAAAATATTACTTCCAGCCCCGCCGCCCGCCCGCAAGATCCCCAGCGCTCCCCCGACACAGCTGTACTGTCTCAGCCAGGCTTAAACAATAAACATTATCTCCCCCGGGCAGGGCAGCACCCGACAGCCACCTACGTCTTGCGGCCGCACTCAGTAGCTCCGGAACAGTCCACAGAGCGCCGCTGACAGTGTCCAGGGTGGCATGAGGCTGGCGCTACTGTTACATCACGGTGCCCGGCCTGGGAACAGACTGGGAGGGGCTTGTGCGCTGCAGCTCCCCCTACAGCCAGCCCAGGCAGTGTCATTCTTTCTAAAAAAAAAAATATATATATATATTTTGTTCAGCGGCGCTGCTCGCCGGGTCGGGCAGGGGGGGTTTCCAGGGACTCGCAAACCCCCCCTGCGTGCGCGGGTGACATGCTGGAGACAGAACACTGAGTGCCGAGGTGCTGCTAATGCCGCCTGAATGTTACAAACGGCAGGAGACTGAGGTGCGGCCCGTGCCGGCCCGATGACACAAACGGCAGGAGCAAAACAACACAGACTGAGGGAACTGGATACTCAACTGGAACAGGAGACTCACAGCAGAACTGGAAACACAGGAAACGCTATTACCAGCACCTGAGCAAGGCACCAGCAGGGTAGAAAAAATGAGGACGCACCAATCCTGTCCCAGCAAAAGTGATGTCAGCCAAATGGGAGGACTTTACAAGCTTACAGCGTGGTGTCTCCGTCTCCCAGCAACCAGGCAGTGAGAGTCATTATCCAACAAGAGGTGACTGCGGCTTGCGACAGTTACATATCTATATTGTCGTCTCTCTGCAACAAGGAACTTCTGAAGAAATTGAATCTCCCTGGGCAAACAGTGTCTTAAGTCAGTAATTATTGTTTATTTAGGAGAAGCCACCTGTTTATATAGAAATACAGTCAACGTCATCATCGTACAACAGTTGTTTTAACCAGATACAGTAATATTTAGGGCCTCATTTATCAACAAATTTTATCACACACCAACTAACTGCCTCTGTAAAAGGGGATGTCCCTTTTTTTGCAGGTTTTCAAAACCACCTGCAAGCGAGTCTTGGGTGGCACACAGAACAGACGGACTTTACAGGAAATCTGCTTATTTACTGGTGCTCTCTGTGAGTCCTCAAACTCGGAAATGGATGGACGAGTACTCTATCCACACGGGGACGTTAAGCTGTTTGCTTTGGTTGTGTTTGACATGATCTATGGCTCCCACGAGTTGTGACTTGCTTGCTGTCGCAGCGCAGCGGCCTGTAGTTCCGGTCTGCGGCTGTAGATCTCCATCCCCTGCAATTGTGACCCTCGTTCACAGCCTCCTGGCAGATGGTCCAATATCCAGTCTAATTATTTTCAGTCCTGGCTCTTCGGCCCTATTGCCTGAGACCTACTTAGCTATCCAGCTGAGCCATTATCCAACAGGCAGCCCTGTAGTGTGAGCTTTTCTACCTGTTTGTTTTACATTACCTGTAGCAGCCCCTGGACACTGTGATGTATTATCTGGGGTGTGTTGCAGCCACCTCTCAGTGTTGATGCCATTTTGGACCTCTGGCGTCCTCTGCGCTGAATGGCCTGCCACTTTATATTTTGTTGACTTGACGCACCAGGTGGTCGATTGGTCCTATACTCAGCTGCATACACATTTACTGACTTCTTGTGATGGTGCTCACAGAATGATGCTACTCTTCCAAACCATGCGACCTGCTTTTATGTAAACCTTTTCTCTAGATGTCTGCAACCACCATACTTGAGTCTATTTTCCAGTGTTACCAGAGACTTTCCTGCCTTACAAAGCCTTTATGAGGCCTAAGAAGCATACAGACTTACCTTTCTGGCTCCTCCGATTCTGCGGATGTCACATCATATGTGCAATCTGATCTCCAAGACGTTAAACTAGACATTACTGGCTTGGGGGAATGTACTGACCATCTTGAAAATAAAATACAAGAACTGGTGGCTTCTCACAATGACCTCATTACAGCTCACAACTCTACTCTGCCAGAGGTCTCTGGTCTCAAAGACAAGTTTGCTAATTTGGAGTATACTCTGAATTGTATCTCTGAACTATGTACTGTAAATAAATCAAGTTGATTTATTTATATACTATATATCGATATAGTTTAGAGATACAATTCAGAGTATACTGCTATTAAATAAATATGCTTTCTATTTGATTTATTGCGCTCCCAATACTTTGTTTCTTTTGGTTTCATAATTTCAGAGGTTAGTCACCTCTCTTTTGATTGAGCGGTTTTTCATGTACATTTCACCTTTCACTTTACAGCTACAGCGCCCATAAGTTTTTTTTTTTTAACCCCTTGCTAATTTTGAGGATTGTTCCAGATGTAATAACATCAAAATAAGGGGGACACCTGAGATGGTATCTAACTCTGATCTCCACGAGCACGTATTGTCTGTTTTCCGGAATCTCCTAACCAATTTGGATGATAAAGATCTCCTCATTGATCAGATCCATAGTTTTCCAAAACCATGTAATTTCCATTGTCATCACCAAGGGATAATTTGCTGCGGATTCACTTTTTCCACATCAAGGAGGTGATCCTACAGGCTGCTAGGGCATGTACCAATATCGACATCCTTGGATCTCTTCAATTCTTCCCAGATTTCTGAATGCCAAATGCAGCACCTTCCAACCTATTATGACTGCGCTTCGAGACAACAATATTCCTTATCTTTGGGGATTCCCAGCCAAGTCCCTGGTCTGAAAGAAAGGGTCCATGCATGTTTCTTCACAGGAAATGGGCTCCATGCTTTTGGTAGAGTGGCTCATCCCAGTTTCCATGATCATCTCCAAGCCTCTGTTGTTTGTTACTCCTGAATGATCTGGTTTGGGTAAATTTGTTCTATAATGGGTTATATGGACACATTATACTATGCTATGTATCCTATCCATTCCATATGTGCCACACATAACCTGTCTTTTTATAGACTTCTGAAACATTGTATGTTGACAGATTCATAGGTGTCTCATTGATGCCATTATTATATCTGTCTTTTGAATATGTCTAGTTCTGTTTTATATGCTTTGTTGTGTTTTGCGGCCTTTGAGCCTCCTCCATTCTTATATATACTGTTTCAACATTATTTACTTTGCTATGCAAGGTTTACCCTTATTATCTGATTTCAATCTGTATTATGTTCTGTCGCATGGGTGGGGATGGTCCCAGTCCTCCCCACATGGTATCCATTTTGTCATATCTCCTTTTGTGTGGGAAATACTACTGAATGAGTCCCAATATTCTAGAAATGAGGGGTATTTGGCAGCAATGAAACCTAATCCATCAGCAAACCAAATCCCAAATAAGACTACATAAGAGGGTACATATCTAATACCCCTTTTACACCAAAATCCCTGGTCCGACCCGGGAATTTGAACACTGGTCAATTCCGGGTCGAACCCGGCTTCAGACACCGTTTACACTGTACCTCGACCCGGGTTTTTCCCAGTTGGCCCCGTTTACACTGAACCTGGGTAATCCCTGCTTTTCTATATAGATGTCATTAAAAAAAAAAATTTTTTGTTTAAATAAAGACATAATAATAATGTTCCAAACAAGTTTTTTGTTTATTTGGTTCAAAAGTTGAGTTTTTTTGAACATTAAATATGTGCATATATTGATGTTTTAATATTCACTTTAAAGTACTTTAAAGTTGCTCCGACCTGTTTAGCTTCTTCTTTCTGGGCGGCACATTGTAGACTGCAAAGGGGAGAAAAGAAAAACAAATTATAATATGCACTGAGGCGTTATAAAGATAGCAGTGGTGTTTGCGTACATGTGCTTGTGGCCTTGTATCCACCTGCATGCAAGCAGCACTCTGCAACAGTTACTATATAGATTTAAGTGAATGTAGTGTGTGTGTAATGTGTGTGTTTTTCTTTTTAATACTTACTATTAGAGCGTAGCGGAGGGGTCTTATTGGGGTGCGCTGTCTCCGAGCTTGCCTGAACTACATAATCTATGGTGGTATTGACACTGTCAGCATTCACAGATGAATCCATCCCACTACCTTCTCCGGCTCATCGGTCAGAAGGAGCGGGGATGTTGGGCTGCATTGCGAGGCCGGCAGGGTAGCCTGTATAGCCGGTATCTCTTGACTATCCTCCCGCTGGCTGGAGCAGGATGGTGTGATTGAGGAGGACAGTGCTATGGGGTTTGTAAGTGCTGTATTTCCAAAAGCGCTGTAGCACACTTCATAATGCACCCATTCCTTGCATGCTGCACCACTTTTGTTGCGGTTCTAATCGTGCACTTTAGTGAACTGCTTACGCAAGGCCTTCAATTTATTTACCACATGCTGCTGCGTGCGTTTTATCCCTCGGGACTCCAGCATCTGGTCTATATTGCTGTACACTACCGCATCTTTAACTGTGCTGATCATCTGGCGTTTAATTTCTTCCTCCGCCCAGGCCCGCCAAGAGCCACGGCGGGCCCAGGTAACAGGGGGCGTGGCCTAATCGCGGGTGGCGTGGCCACACCCCCTTGGGAAAAAATATATTTTCAGCGGCGCTGCATGCTGGCGAGGGGGGCACCCTGAGCCCCCGAAGCCCAGCACAAAGCCAGTGGGGATGGGATCAGTGTGATCACTTACCCCCACAGGCATAGGAGACTGCTGTGGCTGCTGCTCAGCAGCCACGAGCAGTCTCCCACTGCAGCTCAGCACACGCTGTGTGCTGGGCTGCTGTGAGGGAGGGGGGGACAGCGTTGGACCCGGGGCCCTCAGGAAGCCCGGGCCCGGGTAATTTGTACCCGCTCCCCCGCCCCTCTCGGCGCCCCTGCTTCCGCCCTGATGAGCAGTAGGCTCTCGGATCTCGGGAACGGTCCAGTTCACGGGAGAACACATGCTGTTGCTGGAACAGGCTGTGGGTCAGGCTGTGAGTCAGACTGAGGGTGAGGCTAAAGCTGGAAGTCAGGCTATGGTGCAGGTTGCTGTTCTGACTGTGGCTGTGGATGAGGCTGTGTATCAGCCTGCATTTGTGGCTGCTGGTCAGGCTGTGGTGCAGGCTGCAGTTCTGGCTGTGACAGGCTGTGTATCAGCCTGCATTTGTGGCTGCTGGTCAGGCTGCTGTGGTGCAGGAGGTTAGGCAGGCAAGCGATGGCTGCATGTGCATGTCTCTCTCTGCAGGGCACTGACAAATGACATTATCTGCCAGCGACCCAGAAGCTTCAACCAGCATCTTTTGGAGCTAGACGGGTCAAATAATCCAGCTAGCACCCGTTTACACTGCTGCATGACCCCGGACCAACCCGTTTTCAGCCCTGTTCTCAAGCCGAGTAAGATTGCCGGGTAAATCATCCCGGGTTATTTTTTTGGGAGCCGTTCACACTGAGGCTCGAATAGGATCGACCCAGCAATAACCCTGGTTATTCGGTTGGTGTAAAAGGGGTATAAATGTAGTGAATACAATACTTTTCTAAGTTACATTATTCATTATTCAAATAATTATTTAGAAGAATTAACATACTCTGCAGAGCAGTAACTTGGGAGTTATTAAGAAAATGAGTTACTCTACTGGCGTTACAAACACATGTTTCAGTAAAATATTTTACAACCCACAGCACTAGAACGCCTCATCTTTTATTTTTATGTCTATATATGTAAATAATGCATACTGAGGCAAACATTTACAGGATTTATAGAACTACTGAAACACAGGAGAAGAGCTCAAATCACAATAATTTGTGAACGATTTGGGTGAAAATAATGATAGGGATTTATAGCCTGCATGCAGATTTTTTAAATTATAGGTATGTTTGTTTGGATTACTTCTCTAAATTAAACTTAAAAGACAAGAAGTTACATTTTGACAAATGAGCTTTCATCTTCATCATTTTTCAGTTGGTTAGAAACTCTCCCTAGCAGGATACATCTACTGCTACCTTAATATGAAGAACCTTCTCACCTCAGGGGGGAGATGTATCATATACACTCTTTTAATAGGTCATCTCTCTCCCTTCTGTTCAAAATCCCAGAGCGAGTAATGCTCTTGCGAGGAGCTGGCACACTCCAATGATCTGCTTAGTTAGAGCCAAACATTTGCAAGGCGCCAGTGGAGCAGTGGCCGCGGAGGACAGCCAGGCTGTGCTCAATAGGCTGCCTGGCCCCTGCACTGCACGGAGGAGGAGGAGGTGTAATGTGCTGTCTTTAAGTTAAAACACTGCACATTACACCTCTTCCTCCATGCAGTGCAGGGACTGTGCAGCCTATTGCTAGAAAGCACAGCCCCTGACAGTCTGCGGCCATCACTCCAGTCCCTGCCTCCTGGTGTTCCAGCAACAGGTAAGTTGGAGGGGCGGCATCAAAATTAAATTATACATTGCCCCACCAACATAAAATTGTTCCGTTATGCTGTAGGGCAGGGGTTCCCAACCACGGTCTTCAAGGCACCCTAAGAGCTATTTCACACATGCCGGTTTTGACCGGGCGGCAAAAAGCCGCCCGGTATTTAACCGGCTGTGAAATGTAGTACTGCAGGGAAAGGACAGGCTCCTTTCACATGGCACGGTCACGGCACTGTCGCCATGATATAGCCGGAAAAAACTACTATGCAGGACGGTGCCATGCCGTGGCCGTGCCGTCCCTGCACGCCAGTAGTGTGAAGGAAACAATATTTCCTGTCACACACACAGGCTTCTGCAAGCCGGGCATGTGCAGCAGCAGCTGCTGCTGCGCATGCCCAATAAGAAAAAGAAAACCTGACACAAAAAGCGGCTCAAAGCCGCTGCTTATGAAAGGCACTGAGTGCCAGAAAAAAGCTAGAACCGGCATGTGTGGAATAGCTCTAACAGTCCAGGTTTTAGGGATGGCTATACTTGAACACAAGTGACTTAATTAGTACCTCAGTTATTTTGATTTAACCATCTGTGCACAATCATGGATATCACTAAAACCAGAACTGTTAGTGTGCCTTGAGGACTGAGGTTGGGAATCACTGCTGTAGGGCCTCAAGAAGAAGTGACTGAAATAGGTCGGAAAGGGTGTCAGCATTGCTTATTCTGGGCCCCAAGCAAGTGTCTGAGGGGATGAGGTGCTTTCTTCCTTCAACTCCTTCATGTGGTGGGCACTGGGCTCAATTACCAGAGCAACTGGGTGGTGAGTTCATCTGTTGCGGTTAGACAGAGTGTAGTAGTACTGCACTAAAGATACAGGGCCTGATTCAGAGGCGCTCGTTGTTTGCGAGAGCTCGCTCTGAATCAGGGCGTTTTTTTTTTCATTTCCGCCTCCAGGCCGCTCGCATAGCTGTGGGTGACTACCCACAGCTTGTGCGAGCAGCCTGGCGATGGTCACAATTATTGCGAACATCGGGCTTGCGGCGAGACCCTGTGGTAGGGTCTTGGCTTCCGCAAACCCGAATGGACTTCCTGCTCTAATAGAGCAGGAAGTCCACTACTGACATCACGAGTGATGTAAGTAGGGCCGCTCACAAACGCCAGGCGTTTGATAAGGGAACTCCTGCGTTTGTGCAGCCACCCCCCCTCCCCGCCTAGAAACCGGGGCGAGCTGTCAATAAACATCGACAGCCGCCCTGTCTTGTAGTGAGCCTAGGAGCGACTGAACTTCAGTCGCTCGCTGGGGCTCGCACATGTGTACGTCGGTGGCGCGCATGCGCAGGGGCCAAACATCGACACGCTTGCAAGCGCTATGCGCTCGTGAGCAGGTCTGAATCAGGCCCACAGTCTCTGCAAAGGGATCATTGTGTAGGGAATAACTGTTTGTTGTGCATTATCCCTGACAATAACTCTGTGCTTATAATAGAGACAGCATAAGTGACCGTTATATAATGCAAAAAGCTTTAGTGATAATATAGAATGCACAAAGCAACAGTGACCACCATATAATACAGAAAGCATCGGTAAAGACCACATAATACAGAAAACATTACAGACTGCCCTAGCTGTCTGCAATTTGTATATTCTCCCTGTCTCTGCATGGGTTTCCTCCAGGTACTCTGGTTTCCTCCCACACTTCAAAAATATACTGGTACTGTAGGTTAATTGGCTACTGACAAAAAATTATCCTTAGTGTGTATGTGTGTGAGCATGTGGTAAGGAATATGGATTGTAAGCTCCACTTGTGCAGGGACTGATGTGAATGGGCAAATATTCTCTAAAGCGCTGCAGAACATGTGTGCGCTATATTAATAACTGGTAATAAATATTAAATAAAAAATAAAATGTTACCACAACAGCCTTATAACACAGAGAGCACCAGTGACCACCATAAAATACAGAAAGCAACAGTGACCACCATAGATTACAGAGGAATGTAACTGCTATTCAATACAGAGAGTATTTATTGATCACTTTACAATATCATTCCCTCATCAATAATTATCTCCTCAAAATCAGTAACTGCTTTAGCCTCTTTACGATAATTATCTCCATTAATCCTCATTATTAATTAGCTCTAATATCATAAAATAATTACATTTATGTACATTAAACTCCTAAATATATCTCTGTCTCATTAAAAAAAATCTTAATCCTAATTAAACCCATGAAATCATTAACCTCTCCCCACTTATTCTTATTATTGCCTACCATAAACTACAGTCTATAAACTATACCCAACACCCCATACCCTAATTTACCTGATGGAGGTGTCTTCTGTTGAATCTGTTCCCTTCCACTTTTGTTGAATCTGTTCCCTTCCAGTTAAAGTCACAGAAAGTTGTCTGTAAGACAGGTCCCGCCGAGGCTGCTGCCCTCAGTGAGGAGGTGGCGGGTAAATGCGGAGACAGGATAGGCAGGGGCCATACAGCCTATTGCTGCAGAGCACGGCCCATGGGAGGGATAGCTGTGTACTGACTTCCCCCTGCCTGCTCTCTGCTCTACAGGACCAGAGCTGCGGCAGCTGCAACTCCAGCCCCCCACTGCACCCTCCCACTCTCACCCAGGACCTATTTATAAAAATACATTTGTGGGATATCCCCTGAAAACATACATTTTTGGGAGGCATCTGCAAATTTCTAGTATTCCTTAGATGAATCTAGGAGGAAACTGAATCAAATTTGAAGTATCCCCTGTATGTAGCTAGGGAGGGATCCAATTTTCAATCAAGGCTGCTATTTGTGAGATTTGCCAAGCTCCGGAATGCAAAGCATTCCTGAACTTGGCACTGATAGCTGATGCCATCTTTAGATAGCATTAGCCATTGTAGCCTATGGGCTATTTTCCATATTTTCCATACAATTTACCAGTAGAGGGATCTGTAGAATCCCTTCCTAGTACAGTATGATGACCGCACAGTAGTGTAGTCGGTCCACAAAGCAAGAAGTAAAGTGATCATATTCGCAATCACTTTACTTTTATCAAATGGCAGGAATGGGCTCTTATAAGAGTGGGCTCACTCACAATTTTGCCTAAGAACACAGCCATGAATAAAGAATGGTATCAAAACATCCTCCAAGAGCAACTTCTCCCAACCATCCAAGAACAGTTTGGTGATGAACAGTGTCTTTTCCAGTATGATGGAGCACCTTGCTATAAGGCAAAAGTGATAACTAAGTGGCTTGGGGAACAAAACATCAACATTTTGTCTATGGCCAGGAAACTCCCCAGACCTTAATCCCATTTGAGAACTTGTGGTCAATCCTCAAGAGGTGGGTGGACAAACAAAAACCCACAAACTCTGACAAACTTCAAGCATTGATTAGGCAAGAATGGGCAGCCATCAGTCAGTATGTGGCCCTGAAGTTGATTGACAGCATGCCAGGGCGAATTGCAGAGGTCTTGAAAAAGAAGGGTCAACACTGCAAATATTGACTCTCTGCATAAACTTAATGTAATTGTCAATAAAATCCTTTGACACTTATGAAATGCTTGTAATTTTACTTCAGTATTCCATAGTAACATATGACAAAAAGTCTAAAAACACTGAAGCAGCAAACTTTGTGAAAACCAATACTTGTGTCATTCTCAAAACTTTTGGCCATGGCTGTACATAAAATAGCATTGGCCAAATGTCCAATATTAAAGACTATTCGAGAAATGCAGCAACATTTCATGTGTGCAGGTTGTTTTGTAGAGGTGTAAACATTTCAGATATCCAGTCATTGGGAGCTCCTCTGGAGGTGCAAGCAAAAATGTCTGCTATTAAGTCCTATTCCAGGGAGCGATGATTGCTAATGGCACTTTACCTATGCTAAAAGCATGTGCGAGGTAACATGCTTAATTGAATGGCTCCTATTGACTTTTGCTTTGTTGTTCCTCACATCACCACAATGTATTTGTACATTTGCATTTATGGTCTAAGAATAGAGCTGAGGAAGTACAGCCAGTACGTTCTGCTGTGATGTGTCAGGGAAGTACTGGATACACTTAAAACCCATGTCTAGGAACACAAGTCCAAATGAAATTTGACAGTTATGGGAATGTGGAGCAAGGTGAATATTTCACAGATTTGTTTTTAAAATCTTGTTCACTTCTACTTCTGCGTTCTCAGGGCATGTCCCAGTTATGTTACATCAGTGACTTTCTAATTAGAGGCAAACCTGGGAATAAGATACAGGAATTGACTTTCCCATTTAAAACAATATTAATAAAGACTTGCTGTTATAGATCTAATAGCATAGGAAACAAATGTAAAATAATTGAGAAGTGAATACTATGTGGTATAGAGATGCACCGCACTCCAATGTTTGTGTAAAAACACCAATGTGTGTATTAGACTTAAAGCATAGCCTGATAAAGGGCAGAGCTACTGTATGCCCGAAACGTTGCTGCTATCCTTGGCTAGGAATGTGGTTATAATATTATAATATAATACTAACAGTCGGCACTTAGAATGCTGGCACCGGAATCCAGACACCTGTCAAGAATACTGACCCCCTGCATCCCGACGGTAATTACTGGGGTTAGGGTTAGGCACTAGTGGTAGTGGGAGATTTAGGGTTAGGCACTAGGAGGGAGGGTTGAGTTTAGGCTGCGGGGGGGGGGTTAAGTTTGGCACATGGGGGGGATGGTTAGGTTTAGACATTGGGGAGGGAGGGTTAGGATACTTACTGACAGGTGTTGGTATTCTAACCCTGGTGGGTTGCCTGCATCGAGATGTTGACCGTCAGGATCCCGAGCGCTGGCATCCCGTACCCAACCCCTTTGACTATGCTTAAAGCCTAATAAAAACATTGGTGTTTTCTACACTAGAGTGTTGTTCATCTTTAAATATAAAGTCTAGGAAGCCCAGCACTATGTTCCAATACGATTTGTATGACGGTGCCCTTGTAGCAATCAACACAATATATCCTTTGGTTATACATGAGTCCATGCAGCACTCCTTTTGTGTAATATCACCAACATACTTATTTACTGAAATAGCATCATACTGGTCTATACTTGACCATCAAATACTGTGAACAAATCCTCTAAACTGTATCCAAAACTAAATGCTGTCTTGTTATAGAGTGAGAATCACCATCACAATATATCAATATATTCCAAACCAAAAGGCAGCCACAGTGAATATACAATGTAGCAACAACAACAAAAAAACGTGCTGTAGCATATTGATATGTCTGATCTCACAACCTGCTGAGCCGGTGTTTCAGGGATTATCAGCACCTTTTTGTCAAGGCTACAATACAAAACAGAATAATACCACCAAATATTTTAGCTATATTAAACTATTACACTGCTGCGTGGGTTATTGTATAACCACAGGATATAGATAGATATATAGATAGATATACAGTATATATATATATATATATATATATATATATATATATATTTATATGATACAAGTCACGTCATGCCACATCCATTCGATGTGTGATCACAACAATGTGCTACCGGTATGTAATTACTGATATCGCCATGTCCCCCTCTCTGCATCTATAAAGTCAGTTAATATACCTAGATATGGAGAAATATATATATATATATATATATATATATATATAGTTGTGCCACAACCTAACTGTGAAACTGTCACAATCCGGTGAAAGTGATCCTCTGTGGAGGACGGTGAGCCGGGGGGTTCAGGTGACTATCGGAGTGACTGTGGCTAGGTCTCCAATTTGCGGCCGGACCCAGGTTTGGCTAGACCTGCCCAGAGGCGCGGAGTCTAACTCACTTGGTGGTTTTCTCCAGTGACCCCTCCAATTAGGATTTGGTTTTCCGCTGCACCAAGTGAGCAGGTCGCGGCCCTCTGGACAGGTACCTGGGAATGGCAGAAGACCGGAAACTATATTACGTTAAGTTATTGCTAGAACACTGGAGATACACTGGAACACAATTAGATATCCTGATCACCGGCTTGCATGAGATTACTGAGAATGTACTAAGAATCACTAAGAAATCCAGGAGCTGACTAGCTCAGCAACTCAGGGAGATGTGGACACAGGCAGGTACTGGAGTTTGCTAAATATGCAGGAAAACACAAACATATACTGGGGATTGCACATACAAGAGTAGAGTGGACTCAATGAATATATTGGGAATGCTAGAAATGTGGTACTGGACAAAGGCCAAATACTGGGAATAATTATATATGCCGGTGCAGATAGGCATACACTGGGAGAGTGCTAACTGCAAGTGCAGATTTGCACTGAAAAGACACAGAGCAGATTGACACAGACATGTGCTGGGTAGACCAGCTGTGAGCTAATTAATACCAGCAGGTAATCTGACACTTCAGTGATACAGGGTAATAGCCACAGGAAAGCTGCAATAGAATTAGCAGCACATATGCAAAGACACGCAGGGAAGGAATATGAAACACTGAAGTACTGTGAGAAAGCTAAAGTCTCAGAGTAAGGTTTAGCATGGAAGCTAATACAGGAAACTGGGAAACTGTAAGCAGGCTGAAGCAACACGCTGAAGGATTTAGCACAGAGCAACAGTGGGAGTAACACAGGCACTTGGAATAACGAAGTTGAACAGCAACTTCCTGGAGTTCTGGAGGCGGATTTATACCTAGGGGTAGCAGATAACTGGAGCGCAGCATCAGCTGACTGAAATCATGCTACCATAGGTTAGGAGTACTGTCACATGAGAGGAACTGTCATGGCGGCGCCCATGATGGGAACTCCGATCCCCAGCACACACAGCCGACCATGGAAGCTCACAAAAAGCACCTAAGGCAGAATACTCTGCCCCACATCCATCACTGCACCAGACGTCTGACCGCAAGGAAGTCAGGGGAAGCCGGCAAGGAGGTGAGAGAGGCCGATCCTAGGCTGAACCCTGACAGTACCCCCTCCTTTTAGGGTGGGCACCGAACACCCATAAAGGCTCAACTGGAACTCCTCAGAAAGACACAAAAATATACTTGAAAAACACAGGAAACTCGAAAATCCAAAAAAGGAAAAAAGGAATCCTGGCGCCTAGCCAACCTAGCACTTATGGATACAACCAATATGTTTGCTGCAGCTATCTGTTGTATATAAGGGGATCGCCAACCCTTATTGAAAGATATAATTGTAAAATAGCAAAAATAACGGATAGCGCTGCAATCAATAGGATAATCCACACAATAATTTTAATATGTAATATACATGTTTATTTATACAATATTTAAAATAATAATAAAATTGGCCAATATTGAAGAGAAAAAGAAAAAACAAAACAAAAAACAATTATAAAAAATGGACAAACATAGTATGCAATATTCCACTTGTTCTAATTGACAATGAATATAAACTAATCTCTTATAAAAACACCATTAATATGGTACCATCAATTAGTAGCTATATACTCCACACATGCAGAGACTGCACATTGAAAATGAGCATATATGTTTTAGATAATCAATAATTACTGGTCATGCTTTTTTATGCAGGGCTGTATAAAATTCCAAGAATAATGCTACCAATAATGATTCTTAATTTTCCCTATGATCCGTTTTGGAGAATATGGAGCACAGATATAGATATCCAATTCCTCAAACAAAAAACATATAGTCCAGCACTTGGATTGTTAGCACACTAAGGTGCAAGTCTCAATAATTCAGTTGTTCAAATGATTGACACATTAATAAAAACATACGTTCCAGCACTCATATGGTTAACACGCTGTAGTGTAAATCTCAGAATTCAATCCTCTTTGTTTTTTTTATAGCCCATATCAAGCATTTGAGATAATTATCACACTGAGGTACAGATCACCGTATTAAATGAAGGTATGCAGTCCAGCGCTTTGGTGGTTAACACACTGTGGTGCAGATATCAAAGTTCAATCCTCTCAGTGGTTTTTTTTAACACATATCCATGTTATAATATTCACTAGATACAGATCTCAGAATTTAATCCTCTTAGTAGTTGCTATAACACATATCAAGCACTGAGATGGTTATCACACTGAGGTGCAGATCAACATATTAAATAAAAGCATGAAGTCCAGCACATAGATGGTTAACACACTGTGATGTAGATATCAGAGTTCAATCCTCTTAGTGGCTTTTTTAGCACATATCCATGTGATAATACTCACTGGGAACTTAGCAGAGGGATATTGTAATACTCCTTCCCAGGCTTAGTGTGCTTTAAAGCTGAACAGTCCTTGCTGCATGCAACAGGTAACGTGGAGCATACACATTGGTAGGTATAATGTAACGTGTTTCCCCGCCTCTCTCAGAGTCTCAGCGGCTTCCTCAGACAATTCTGAGGAAGCCGCTGAGACTCTGAGAGAGGCGGGGAAACGCGTTACATTATACCTACCAACGTGTATGCTCCACGTTACCTGTTGCATGCAGCAAGGACTGTTCAGCTTTAAAGCACACTAAGCCTGGGAAGGAGTATTACAATATCCCTCTGCTAAGTTCCCAGTGAGTATTATCACATGGATATGTGCTAAAAAAGCCACTAAGAGGATTGAACTCTGATATCTACATCACAGTGTGTTAACCATCTATGTGCTGGACTTCATGCTTTTATTTAATATGTTGATCTGCACCTCAGTGTGATAACCATCTCAGTGCTTGATATGTGTTATAGCAACTACTAAGAGGATTAAATTCTGAGATCTGTATCTAGTGAATATTATAACATGGATATGTGTTAAAAAAAAACCACTGAGAGGATTGAACTTTGATATCTGCACCACAGTGTGTTAACCACCAAAGCGCTGGACTGCATACCTTCATTTAATACGGTGATCTGTACCTCAGTGTGATAATTATCTCAAATGCTTGATATGGGCTATAAAAAAAACAAAGAGGATTGAATTCTGAGATTTACACTACAGCGTGTTAACCATATGAGTGCTGGAACGTATGTTTTTATTAATGTGTCAATCATTTGAACAACTGAATTATTGAGACTTGCACCTTAGTGTGCTAACAATCCAAGTGCTGGACTATATGTTTTTTGTTTGAGGAATTGGATATCTATATCTGTGCTCCATATTCTCCAAAACGGATCATAGGGAAAATTAAGAATCATTATTGGTAGCATTATCCTTGGAATTTTATACAGCCCTGCATAAAAAAGCATGACCAGTAATTATTGATTATCTAAAACATATATGCTCATTTTCAATGTGCAGTCTCTGCATGTGTGGAGTATATAGCTACTAATTGATGGTACCATATTAATGGTGTTTTTATAAGAGATTAGTTTATATTCATTGTCAATTAGAACAAGTGGAATATTGCATACTATGTTTGTCCATTTTTTATAATTGTTTTTTTGTTTTGTTTTTTCTTTTTCTCTTCAATATTGGCCAATTTTATTATTATTTTAAATATTGTATAAATAAACATGTATATTACATATTAAAATTATTGTGTGGATTATCCTATTGATTGCAGCGCTATCTGTTATTTTTGCTATTTTACAACTCGAAAATCCGACTTGAAAACATCAACAACAAAAAAAAATCTTGCTTGAAGACACAATAAGAACTGGGTTCCAGCAGACTAGAAAAAATAACTTTTCAGATATCCTCCCAACTTTCGTATTCGTTTTTAGAGACTGGAAGTACTGGAATACTACATAAGGAGGCTTGTTCAAGAAGTAACTGTTTGCTGAAATAAATGTCCACCAATTAAAAAAATGTATCCTCACTAATGACTTTGACCCCCAAATCTTTTGTTTTTGCTCGCCTGGATCTCCCACCATCACGGCCCAAAATAAGATTATTGATTTTACTGCTGAGTTTCTCAAAAACTTTGCCTCCATAAGTTTCTATTAAAGATTTGGCTTCATTATTCTCAACAGATTCTAAGACTCCCGAGATCACAAAAGACAAGTCCTTCAGGCAATTATCTGTTCCCAAAAAATTTTGCTCAGAGATAAGGTCTTTAGTTGAAGAACTGGTTTTATCCACAGAGGAAGGTAGGAGAACTGGTTGTGAGCATGAAATTTCTTTGGTCTTTGATTTAGGGCTTTTCCCTTTTGGAATTAAAGATACCTCAGACACTTTAGTTGAGCATACTGGAATGGACAAAACACAGTTAGGAGTGGACATGGAATTATACTGGAGATCCATTGATTGATAAACAGGAGATGTAATTGGCATTAACTGATGTTCTTTATCTGCACCAGAATTAAAAAATTTGTTATTCTCAGGGATTATATGGTCAGTACCTACTACGTCATTGGACGAAGAATACATTAATTCAAACAATTGGTCCTCGTCGATGACCTTGCCACCAAGATTTTCTGCCACTTTCCGTTTAGATTTATCACCGTTGGGGCTCATGATGAGGTAATTGGTTTCTTTACTAAGATTTTCCACAACTCTACCTCCAACTGCCTCAACTAGAGACTTGAGTCCTTTATTCCCCAGAAGCCCAGGGACCTCTGAGATCACAAAAGTCAAATTTTTCAAGTGGTTATCCATCTCCCGGGAAGTCTGTTCAAAAACGCTAGACTCCGATTCAAAAGAGCGTGATGCTTGTGAAGATCCCCTGAACATAGGAACAGAAGAATTTATAACTGGGATGGACAAATTAGCGGAAGTTGTTCTTTGAAGTATACTACTCGAAATCCCCTCCTGGGGAATGATACTGGGAACCCCACCCTGGAGTGAGACACTTGAAGTCCCCTCCAGGGGAATAACACCACGAACCCCATCTTGGGGCATTACACTGGGAACCCCGTCCTGGGGTAAGACACTTGAATTCCCCTCCTGGGGTATAACACTGGGAACCCCATCTTGGAATGAGGCACTTGAATTCCCCTCCTGGGGTATAACACTGGGAACCCCATCTTGGGATGAGGCACTTGAAATCCCCTCCTGGGGTTTAACACTGGGAATCCCATCTTGGGATGAGGCACTTGAAATCCCATCTTGAGGTATAACACTTGGAACCCCATCCTGGGGTGAGACACTTGAGGTCCCATCTTGGAGAATAACATTTGAAATTCCCCCTTGGGGCACAACACTGTGAACCCCATCCTGGGGTGAAGAACTTGAAACAAGAACTTTCTCTTGAAACGTAACACTGGAAATCCCCTCCTGGGGTATTACACTGGGAACCCCATCCTGGGGTGAGACACTTGAAGTCCCCTCTAGGGGAAGGACACTAGGAACCCTCTCTCTGGGTAAGAGGCTTGAAACCCCCTCCTGGGGTAAAGAACTTGAAATGAGGATTTCCTCTAGGGGCGTGACACTTGAAATCCCTTCTTGGGGTATAACACTAGAAACACCCTCCTGGGGGATAGCATTTGAGGCCCCTTCCTGGGAAACAAGATATGAAACCTTTTGGGGTGAGAGACTCAAGGCCCCCTCCTGGAGTACAGAACTTGACACTCCCTGTTGGAGTATGGGACCTAAAACCCCCTTCTGGGGAAGCTGACTTGGCTTTTCCTGTCAGGGTATGCAATATGAAACCCCCTTTTGGGATGCAAGAACACAGACTTCCTCCTGGGGTGAGTGGCTCAGAACCCCCTTTTGATGTATGGAACTTGAGACCCTTTCTTGGGGAGTAACACTTGAAATTACGGTCCGCTCCTGGGGCATAACACTCGAAACGAAGGCCTCCTCCCGGGGCGTGAAACTCGAAACGAAGACCTCCTCTTGAGGCGTGTAACTCGAATTGAAAGCCACCTCCTGGAGCATGAAACTCAAAACATAGACCACTCCCTGGGGCGTGAAACTTGAAATGAAAGCCCCCTCTTGGGGTACAACACTTGTAACCCCCTTCTGGGGTGAGAGATTTGAAACCCCCTCCTGGGGCATGAAACTTGAAATGAAGGCCCCCTTCTGGGGCGTGGAACTTGAGACCCCCTTTTGGGGTGCGAGACTTGAGACCCCTGCTGGGGTGCGAGACTTGAGACCCCCTGCTGGGATGCGAGACTTGGGACCCCCTGCTGGGGTGCGAGATTTGGGGCCCCCTGCTGGGGTGCGAGACTTGGGACCCCCTGCTGGGGTAAGGAAGTTGAGACCCCTCCTGGGGCTACTGACTGGAGTCCCGTATTGGGAAAAGCAGAATCCGGACAGGGACCGGAACAGGCAGAATCCGGGCTGGGACTGATGGAAATGGAATCCGGGCCGTGAACAGTAGAAGTGGAATGAGTAGTGTCCCTGACTTTAGAAGGTTGAAATATCCTCCCAATATTTCTTAGACGAGGGTTGAAGCATCTTGTAGCAGGGCTCCAATCGAAAACTTGAACTTTCTTTTGCTTAGTGGACATCACCTCCTTATCTGTAACTTAAGTAACGGGAATCACTGATGGATGATGGGGAGAACTGAAAACGCAGACATTAGGAGTCACACACTTGTCACCACTTCTCAGTGGGCGCAGAGTACAGTCCTTAAGAAAGTGATCGTCATAACCGCAATATAAACACAGATGCAGTTCCCGGCATCGCTGACGTTCAACCTCAGTAAGTTTAGGGTGCAGGTAACTTTGATGCTTTACATTAGTTTGCTTGGAAAAGCTGTTAGTCAAGTCAGGAGTAGCAATAGAAAGCTTGGAAATAACTTTAAAAATTTTGGGCCGGAGATTTTATAGTTGTTCTAGAAGCCAGTAGAAACTCTTGAAAGGTTCAGGGTCACGAATATCAGGAAATTGGGGAACCAGAGGACACGAGAGGTTCACTAGCTTGCACAGAAAATTTTTCATCTGTAGGGGTAATTGAAACTTCGGAACGAAACTGTGGAGAATTTACTGGCGGAACTTGTGGTGTGTCTGGGGACAAAGCAGCTAGAACTGAATGAATAACCATCATTTGACTAGAGAGTTCTTGCAGCTGCTGTCTGACGGATTGCAAAGCTGTCTCCTGTGCAGACACATGAAAGAGTAAATCCTGAAAACCTGCTTCAACCTGGAACCCGGCTGCTTGCATATTAGGCTGCTCAAACTGTCACAATCCGGTGAAAGTGATCCTCTGTGGAGGACGGTGAGCCGGGGGGTTCAGGTGACTATCGGAGTGACTGTGACTAGGTCTCCTATTTGTGGCCGAACCCAGTTTTGGCTAGACCTGTCCAGAGGCGCGGAGTCTAACTCACTCGGTGGTTTTCTCCATTGACCCCTCCAATTGGGATTTGGTTTTCCGCTGCACCAAGTGAGCAGGTCGCGGCCCTCTGGACAGGTACCTGGGAATGGCAGAAGACCGGAAACTATATTACGTTAATTTATTGCTAGAACACTGGAGATACACTGGAACACAATTAGAAATCCTGATCACTGGCTTGCATGAGATTACTGAGAATGTACTAAGAATCACTAAGAAATCCAGGAGCTGACTAGCTCAGCAGCTCAGGGAGATGTGGACACAGGCAGGTACTGGAGTTTGCTAAATATGCAGGAAAACACAAACATATACTGGGGATTGCACATACAAGAGTAGAGTGGACTCAAGGAATATATTGGGAATGCTAGAAATGTGGTACAGGACAAAGGCCAAATACTGGGAATAATTATATATGCAGGTGCAGATTGCACAGACAAGACATATAGAGAAGATAGACATACACTGGGAGAGTGCTAACTGCAAGTGCAGATTTGCACTGACAAGACACAGAGCAGATTGACACAGACATGTGCTGGGAGGACCAGCTGTGAGCTAATTAATACCAGCAGGTAATCTGACACTTCAGTGATACAGGGTAATAGCCACAGGAAAGCTGCAATAGAATTAGCAGCACATATACAAAGACACACAGGGAAGGGACATGAAACACTGAAGTACTGTGAGAAAGCTAAAGTCTCAGAGTAAGGTTTAGCATGGAAGCTAATACAAAAACTGGGAAACTGTGTGCAGGCTGAAGCAACACGCTGAAGGATTTAGCACAGAGCAACAGTGGGAGTAACACAGGCACTTGGAATAACAAAGTTGAACAGCAACTTCCTGGAGTTCTGGAGGCGGATTTATACCAGGGGTAGCAGATTACTGGAGCACAGCATCAGCTGTCTGAAATCATGCTACCATAGGTTAGGAGTACTGTCACATGAGAGGAACTGTCATGGCAGCACCCATGATGGGAACTCCGATCCCCAGCACACACAGCCGACCATGTAAGCTCGCAAAAAGCTCCTAAGGCAGAATACTCAGCCCCACATCCATCACTGCACCAGACGTCTGACCGCAAGGAAGTCAGGGGAAGCCGGCAAGTAGGTGAGAGAGTCCGATCCTAAGCTGAACCCTGACAGAAACATTGGCTATGTTTTTCTCTTTTATATTCATCTGCATTGAATGAGAAAACGGCATATGCTTTGACTCTTCGGATCCATTTTAAAGATACTTTTACTAGCACCTAACCCTATACCCTTGTGTTCATTTTATTGTGTATTAGAGGAGTAGGTGATATCCTTAAGAACTCAGTGGAATACCTTTTGGCTGCTTGTGCGCAGTTAGGTTGTGGCACGACTATATATATATATTTCGACATTCTGTTTGTTTTTATCACCAATAGTCAGTGTACCCATTCTGCAGCAACATGTTTTTCTTTAGAGAGGATAGTAGACTTTTGTCAGAAAAATTATTCAATGATGAAAGAGAACAAATTGAATTATTAGATGAGGATCTTGAAGGAATGATGAGATTAGAGTTAGTCCTATTAAAAGAGAACAAAATATGGTGGGAGGTAGCGACCTTAGAGAACTACACAGCACACCATCTGATACCTAGGGGGCTGAGAATTGAAAAAAGAGCATCTTTCAATTTGGCAAGTCCCCAGTTTAGAAAGGATTGGGATTGGGACTACATTATTCAAGAATGTTCTTTCTCCCTAATGTCCCTGATTGTAAAGGAACGTAGGAGTGAATTGAACATTTTAGAAGAAGAGATTAATATGCTTAAATCACTTGTAGCTCCGTTCACAGTTCTAGCAGATTTCAAAGAACAGGAATGCTTAATAGGAATGAGGATTAAAAAAGTTGAAAATGTTCTAATTTCTAAAAAAAATTAGGAAATTCAACAGAGACAAAACAGAAGATTTACCTGGAGAGACATACCATAATGTGAAAACCACACTAAGCTCAATGGGAGAATTAAAAAGAAATATGGTGATATGCAAAACTGAAATAGAGAGAAAATAGGGATCTCTCCAGCACCTAGAAGATCGAGGAGAGAATTCCGGGGTATACCTGAGAATTATGGAAATAATAATTTATACAAAGAAAAATCAATAGAGAGAAATAAAGGGACCACATATAGGTCACAGAGACATTATGGGAGAAATAGAGACAATATTGAGAGTACATACGGAGAATATTCCCGATATACCAACTCTCATTCTTCCCAGATGAGAAGTCCCCTGCCAGATTTTAATGATAGGCAGCATTTTAAGTATGGGTCATATTACAATCAAATAACAAAAAAAAGATGACCATTACCGCAAAAGGGGACATGAAAGGAAGGTGAGAGAACAGCCTAGGTATCTTTCAAATCGATATAGATTTTCACCCTTAGAAAGGGAATTTTCTCCTTTTTTAGAGAGGAGCCCATTTGTCAATGGACACAGGTAAATTTTAAAAGAAAATATAGGGGCAAAAGGGGAGGGAAACCGAAACCAAAGAAACAAAACAAAGAAAAAGAAAGCATAAATCCAAAAATAGGGTGGTAGTCCCTCTTAATAAAGAATCAAAAATTGAAAATATATCACCCACTAATGATTTATCAAAAACAAAAATGTTTAATTTGAGCTCTCCTATTCTGTTAAAGGAAGAGATATCCCTTCTAGAGAAGGGCCTAAAATTTGCCACAATCATTATATGAATTCATTTAATATGTTTGTAGATGTACAAAAATTTATGCGAAAGCTAGCTTTGAGAAAATTTTTGGGACAAAATACACAAGATGAAGGGAGGAGTTTGGAAGCGACGTCGGTCACTCCATTCTGCCCGAAATCAATTTTCTATCCACAACAGGTTAAGGGCCCATTTTTAGATACTTTTTATGCTTTGGTCCTAGAAGATTTAGAAAAACTGCATTTCCAAGATAAGACCAATACAAATAAAAAGTCACATAAGAAGAATAAGATGAATTTAACATTTAAAGAAAGGAAAGCTCTGAAAAACCTTAGAAGCAATAAGGAGATAATAGTCAAACCAACTGACAAAGGAGGGGGGGGGGTGTTGCTTAATATTGGGGACTACGAAGCAGAAATATACAGACAATTAAAAGACACACATACATATAAAACACTCAGAGGGAACCCCACGAACGCCACTGTAGTAAAATTTAACAATCTTATAGAGAAATACCATAAGATGGGTACGCTGACAGAGAAAGAGGCTCAGTTTCTTATTATTGACTCACCTGTCACCCCAGTAATATACACACTCCCGAAAGTGCATAAAATTCTTGTTGACCCTCCAGGGAGGCCAATTATCTCCAGAATTGGTTCGATATCCTCAAATTTGTCTGAATTTATAGATTTTTTTCTCCAACCATTGGTGTCACTCAATAAATCACATCTTAAAGACACAAATTTCTAAAATTCTTGGAGGAGTTGGAATGGGAGGAGAATTTTTTAATTTTTTAATGGTATTAATGGTATGTGCAGACGTGTCCTCTCTATATACCATTATTAATCATAGAATCAGTGAAAAGTTTTTTAGATAAATAAGATATTTCCAAAAATATGAAGAACTTTTTAGTGGAAGGTATTGACTTTATTCTCCACAACAACTTTTTTCTTTTTAAGGATGAGTTTTATCTCCAAAAAACAGGTATGGCGATGGGCACCAAATTCACGCCTAGCTATGCCAACCTCTTTATGGGCAAGTGGGAGGAGGAAGCCGTCTGGGGGTGTGGTGAGCTCGGTGCGAATTTGGTGTCTTACCGGAGATATATCAATAATATTTTCTTTGTATGGAGAGGGGATAGGCCTAGTTTGGAGCTATTTTGTCAACACTTAAATAACAACACCAAAAATATTGTTTTGACTTTTGACATCAGCGATGTCAGAGTAAACTTTTTAGATATTTCAATATATGTAAAAGACGGAAAATTACAGACCAAAAATTTTACAAAACCCACAGATTCAGGTACATACATTAAGAGAACCAGTTGTCACCATAATAATTGGTTAGATGCAATTCCAAGGGGTCAGCTATTAAGGCTGAAAAGAAATTGTTCAGAACCACAGGTGTTCCTTGCCCAGGCAGAGGACATGACTAATAAGTTCATAGCATGTGGATATGACAAATCCAATGTTAATAAAGCCTTTTATAAAGTTAAAGAGGGGGAAAGAAAAGATCTTCTTAACAATAAGGATGAGAAGGAAGTTAGAAATAATGACAAAGAAGAAAAAAACTTTAAATGGGCTTTCATTACCAATTTTTCGGATGACTATAAATCAGTGGAAAAGTTCTCCAAAAACTTTGGGGTCATTTGAAAAAAAACGCTATTTTGGGGCCATTCATTCCAGACAGACCGGTTTGCATTTTTAGAAGAGCTCCTAATTTAAGGTCCAAACTTGTTAAAAGCACACTTCAACCTTCAAAGAATCCAACAACTATAGTGTCAAAAGGTTTTTTTAGATGCAGCACTTGCCAGGGGTGCCATGCCTTCAAAAGCGAAGGAAATGGCAAAATAGAAAAAGTATTGATTAATCGGCAAGATTTTCAAATAAATGATTTCATAACTTGTCATAGTAAGAACATTGTTTATGCCATTAAATGTAAATATAATAAGTTCTATATTGGGAGAACATCGAGACCCTTAAAAATTAGAATATCTGAACACCTGCGAAATGTGAGGAAGGGTCTAGAAACCCATGCCTTATCCTCACACTTCAAGGAGGTCCATGATTGTTCTTCAAATGACATTGTGGGTTTTTCTGGACTCAAAAGTATCAAATCAGATATAAGAACTAATGATATGGCCACTAGGCTAGCTAAAATGGAAATGAATATGATCTTTACATTAAAAACCTTGGTGCCCCTAGGGCTGAACAAAGACTTTGAGCTAAAGTGGTTCCTGTAGTAATACTGTGCAATTTAGTGACCACAATGGGCAATGTGATATTAATTCCAATTTGTTTTGTAGATACATACTGCCTGGGATTTGTTATTATCTTTTGGGACTTTCCCATGAGGACTTTTTTTCCCCTTTCTTTGACATCAAAATTTTGGAATCGTTCAAAAGAAGAATGAATGAACAATAAGAAAAGGGAGGAAAGAAAAAGAAAGAACTTACATATGCATTATATATCCCAATTTTGTATGCATTTTCATGGTGTTTTACTGTTTGTTTATATTGTACTTTTAAAGTGGAGAATAACGATATGTGAAAATGGGACTATGTCCAAATATTGTATGTCATAGTATGTGAGATACATGTTTATATGTTTTTTTGTAAATCATGTAACTTTTTGGATGTTTGCCTAGATTATCTATTTATTTATTTATTTATTTATTTGTTGCTAATGTACAATGCTCAAATGTGCGTCTTCCGGTAGTAAAAGTTTCCATAGTGACGTTTTTGAAAGATTCCACACATAAGCCCAACGGCACGTCATTATTGATGTCTGAATGTGGGCAATCTGAGATATCATATTACCAACTTTCGCCAGGAGTTTGGATCATATGACGGGCCTATAACCCCATTCCATTCATCCTGAAAAGGACCCCACTGCTTGATAACATGCATGCAAACAGTGGTGTAACTACCATGGGTGCAAGGGGTGCGGCTGCTATGATGCCTGAGCTGCATCTGTGGCCCGCCACTCCCCATGCACCCAGTCATGCTCAAAAGTTGGGCCTGTCCAGTCAAGGCCATCGAGGGGGGCCCTGGTTTCAGCGATGTTGATTTGGTGCCAGCCCACCAGCTGATTACAGCTGGAGCACTGGCAGGCAGTCATGGAGAGACAGCACCGCCAGTCGCAAGGCAATCAGAGCTCGCTGACCACCAATTAGTAGTGGCGGCTCTTGATTGGCTGCTAGTCCACGAGCTCCAGTTGGCTTGCAACCGGCGCCAGATTCAAATTGAGCCGGCTGTGCCTGTCCATGTCTGCCACTTTGCCAGCTGTAAGTAGCTGGCAGTCCAGCCCGAAATCCACACCTGCTGGCTGCTGATGGCACACAGAGAGAGGCTGCTGAAGGGACATGGGGAGGTGAGTTGCTGGAGGGGGGGCATAATGTGTAAGGGGCACTACTATTGTGTAGAATAAAGTGTTATATGGAGCATTACTAGTATGTGGCACAATCTGTAAATGGCATTACTGTGTGGTATAATGTGTAAGGGCATTACTGTGTAGTGTAAGGGGCATTACTGTTTGGCATAATGTATAAAGGGCACTTCTACTGCATGGCATAATGTGTATAAGTGGTACTACTGTGTGGCATAACCTGAATGGGCTCTGTGTGGCATAACCTGATTGGGGTCTGTGTGGAGGCAAATGTATGTGTTTGTTTTTCCTCTGGGGGACCCTTTTAAGATCTAGCTATGTGGCCAACAAAGTTCTAGTTACAGTCTTGCATGCAAACACAGAGGCCTTGGATTTAATATAAACTTGCATGAGGATACTTTTGTAGCTTTCTCACAGGTTATTGGCAGACTGCCAATTTTCACTGGAGCCAGCCCCGGATCCTGTGTAATTTAAGAGTGTCCCCATTTTTAGGGATTGTGTGACAGTATGTGGCCCTGACGAAGTTCAAACCTAGACAAAAACCTAATCCTGGCAAAAATTACACCACCACGCCAAATTTGGTGGAGCTAGGTCCAAAACTCTACTGCTCATAAAGGACAAACAAACGGTCAGATAGACAGACACGTTTTGTCACTTATTATATAGAAGTTAGACATTTGATAAATAGGAAATGTAGTTTAAATATACTCCCACATAAACTTATCCTGATATTTTGGATCTAAAAACTTGAAAAATAGTCCTAATAGCCACTTGACTGGATTATAATGATCTACAATTTTACATTTGCAGCATACAGAAAAAGAGACAAGGACAAAGACATCAACAAATAACATATGAAATAACACTGGCCAAGTGTTCAATATTAAAGACTGTTCGAGATAAGTGAAAATGCAACAAAATTTCATGTGTATAGAGATTTGCAGTGAAAAAGGCTGGTGTACAGAGGTGTAAACGTTTCAGATATACAATCATTGGGAGCACTGGAGGTATAAGCAAAAATGTCTGCTATTAAGTTCTATTCCAGGGAGCGATGCTGATCGTCTGACTTGTAACTGAATTTCTCACGACACTTTACCTATGTTAAAAGCATGTGCGAGGTAACATGCTAAATTGAATGGCTCCTATTGAATTTTGCTTTGTTGTTCCTCATATCACCACAATGTATTTGTACATTTGCATTTATAGTCTAACAATAGAGCTGGGAAAGCACAGCCAATACGTTCTGCTGTTGATGTGTTAGGGAAGTACTGGAAACATTTAAAACCAATTTCTAGGAACACTTAAGGCCAAATTAAAATTGACAGTTATGCAAATGTGGAGCAAGGTGAATACTTTGCAGATTTGTTTTTAAAATCTTGTTAAATTAAATTCCTGCATTCTCAGGGCATGTCCCAGTGATGTTACCACATGACTCATCAGTGACTTTCTCATTAGAGGCAAACCTGGGATGAGATACAGGAATTGACTTTCCCATTTAAGACAATATTAATAAAGACTTGCTGACATAGATCTAATAGCATAGGAGACAAATGTAAGAGTGCCAGAGAAGGGAACAGTATATAGTACAGTATAGAGATGCACAGCACTCCTCTTGTAGAAAAACAGCAATGTGTTTAGTAGGCTTAAAGCATAGCCTGATAAAGGGCAGAGCTACCGTATGCCCGAATGGCTGCTATCTTTGGCTATGCTTTAAGCCTAATAAACACATTGAGGTTTTTCTACAAACACTAGAGTGTTGTGCATCTTCATATATAAAGTCAAGGAAGCCCAGCACAATGTTGCAAAAAGATTTGAAGGACGGTGCCCTTGTAGCAATCAACACAATATATCCTTTGGTTATACATTACTCCATGCAGCACTCCTTTTGTGTAATATCACCAACAAACTTATCAAGTTCCATTGTGAGTTTATACTGTTGCTATGCTCTAACATATGAGGGCAGTGGCGTCAATATAATTGGACTTTCTATATTACTAACATTAGTAAGATTTATTTCTATTAGCACTTGTATTCAAGTATATATTACAGTATTCTGCAGCACTTTACAAAAGACAGTAAAAAAGGGGAATGATCTGAAGATGGCATTAGCCATTGTAACTTATGGGCAGTGGTGTAACTACTGCCCCCGCAGCCCCCGTGGTGGCTTGGAGGTGCTGGGTAGCTTGGGGGCGACGGGGGCAGTAGTTACGCCACTCAGTGGCGGTACTCCTGTAACTACAGAGGGGGCAGGGGGTGCGGTCGCACCCCCTGCACCCTCCATCTGCCGGGCGCCCGCTGAGTGTGTTACCAGTGGGCGCCCGGCTCCTATTCAAACCCTCGGTGGCAGCCGGAAGATGGAGCTCCCTTCGTCTTCCGGGTCCCGCAGGGCACTATGGGAGTGATGCCATGATGTCACTCCCATAGTGCCGAGGAGCGGACGCCGCGGATGGAGCTCAGGAGTGAGCTCCGTCTTCTGGGTCGCGCAGAGCACTATGGGAGTGACGTCATAGTGCCGAGGAGCGGACGCCCTGGTATGGACGGCGGCAGCACTGGAGCGGGGATAAAGGAAAATGTTTTTTTTTGCGTGTGATTGTGTGTGCGCAAGGGGGGAGAAACTACAGAGGGTTAAATACTGGGGGCAACTACAGGGGGCTCACTACAGGGGGCAACTACTGGGGGCTCACTACAGGGGCTCACTACTGGGGGCAACTACAGGGGGCTCACTTCAGGGGGCTCACTACTGAGGGCAACTACAGGGGGCAACTACTGGGCACAACTACAGGGGGCAACTACTGGAAGGGGCACAACTACAGGGGGCACTACTTGAAGGGCCACAACTACAAAGGGCACTGCATATGGGCACAACTACAAGGGGCCCTACTTGAAGGGGTGCAACTACAAGGGGCACTGCATATGGGCACAACTACAAGGGGCACTACTTTAAAGGGCACAATTACATGGGGCCCTGCATAATGGGCATTACTATGGGGGCATTGCATAAGAGGCAGTAGTATAGGGGGCATTGCATATGGGGCACAACTACAGGGGACACTACTTTAATGGGCACAACTAAAGGGGGCCCTGCATAATGGGCACTATTACAGGGGACATTGCATAAGGGGCACTATTACAGGGAGCATTGCTTAAGGGGCACTAGTATAGGGGGCATTGTATTTTGGGGCACAACTACAGGGGGCACTGTATAAGGGGCACTAACTTGATACACACAGTTTACAGGTTATAAACTATGTTCCAAATAATCTGGTTCTACACGGACATAAAAACTGTGCAACCTGTCTTGAGCTGATGTGACAGACTGGCAGGAGCAGAGAGGAGGGTTGGTGAAGTAGCTCTGTCAGGGTGGAATGTAATGGGCATTACTGTTTGGCATAATGTGTATTTGGCATTACTGTGTGCACAATGTGCTATTAGGGGCATTACTGAGTGGCATAATGTGTTGTATGTGGCATTACTGTGTGGCATAATGTGTTGTATGTGGCAGTGTGAAATAGGGGCATTACAGCATGGCATAAATTTGTTATAAGGGTTTTACTGTATGTCATTATGTGTTATATGTGGCATTATTGTGTGAGGGGCATTGCTGTGTGGCATAATGTGTTGTAAGGGGCGTACCGGTGTGGCACACTGTGTTATAAGTGGCATTACTTAGTGTGTCATAATGTGTAAGGCACGTTGCTGTATCATGTAACCATACATCTTAAACGTCGTCTTTGGGTGTGTTTGATATTTGGGCGGGGGGGGGGGGGCGCCTGAAACTTTTTTGGCTTGGGGGAGCAAAATTTATAGTTACGCCACTGCTTATGGGCTTCATTCTGCAAAGGTTACCAGGAGAGGGATCTATGGAATCTTTCCCCATACTCTCCGCTCGCACATATGCAGTCAGCAGATCACGCACATCCTGATTCTGGAAGTAAGTCACTGCATTAACTATCACTTAACTTTTTTATCCCTGGATGTAATTTTTAATACATTTGAGTGAACCTTATTTTTTTATTTCCGTGATAAGGCCCACTCTACTATATAAAAGCGAAAATTAGTTCTTCTGTCTTTCTATACAAAGTCACATTTTACAAGCCAAGATCGTGAAATTTTACATACGAGCGTATTAAAACACGGCCAAGGCAACTAAAAAAAATTGAAATTGAAATGAATTACTGTTAATTTTTAATTAATTAACTAAACACAATTTTTGCTGTACGCTCATTGTGTGGGCTTCACGGCATATGGGTAGGGCCTCAGAGTGTGCGTTTTGTATTGTCATGTTTTGTCATGATCTTAATGTTTATTATCTAAGAGAGCTTCAGCAGGCTTTCCCAGCATTCTCAGCTCTCTGACTATACCAAATTACGCAACAACATTGACTTCTTTCTTCGAACTGTGCCAAAATGATGACTTTGCAAGGACCCTGCTGTACTGTGAGCTGCCAAAATATTACACATGGAATGCTTCTCAAAAAATATTTATGCACAGAAAACAGGGAGTCGCTGTAGATGGTCATCCTGGTATCAGAGCAACAGAAGCTCTTGGTCATGTTTACACTGTACATCCGGCAAATTTTGAATGCTTCTATCCCCGAAGTTTGCTTTAGACCATTACAGGTCCTACTTCCTTCGAAGACCTTAGGACTGTTGATGGGGAAGTTTGTCACACTTTTCGTAAGGCCTGCCTAAGGAGAGGTTTGTTGGAGGATGTAAAAAAACATTGTTAAAATCTCGGGCAACACTGTGTACTCCAGCTAGTATTTAATAAATATGCCCTTAACATTTCTTAGTGGAGCTATATGATCCGGCCACACAGCCATGTTAGTTTGGAGTGATTGTTGGTGAATAAAAAAGTAATGCATGTGTTTTAGTGAACCGTTTAGAAGAGTGGGAATCAGGTAGAATAGGTGAAGAGTGGGAATCAGGTAGAATAGGTGAAGAGTGGGAATCAGGTAGAATAGGGGAATAGGGGAAGAATTGGAATCAGGTAGAGTAGGGGAAGAGTGGGAATCAGGTAGAATAGGGGAATAGGGGAAGAGTGGGAATCAGGTAGAATAGGGGAATAGGGGAAGAGTGGGAATTAGGTAGAATAGGGGAATAGTTGGAATCAGGTAGAATAGGTGAAGAGTGGGAATCAGGTAGAATAGGGGAAGAGTTGGAATCAGGTAGAATAGGTGAAGAGTGGGAATCAGGTAGAATAGGGGAATATGGGAAGAGCGGGAATCAGGCAGAATATGTGAAGAGTGGGAATCAGGTAGAAATGGGGAATAGGGGCAGAGTAGGAATCAGGTAGAATAGGGAAATAAGGGATGAGTAAGAATCAGGTAGAATAGGGGAAGAGTTGGAATCAGGTAGAATATGTGAAAAGTGGGAATCAGGTAGAATAGGGGAATATGGGAAGAGTGGGAATCAGGTAGAATATGTGAAGAGTGGGAATCAGGTAGAAATGGGGAATAGGGGCAGAGTAGGAATCAGGTAGAATAGGGAAATAAGGGAAGAGTAGGAATCAGGTAGAATAGGGGAATAGGGGAAGAGTAGGAATCAGGTAGAATATGTGAAGAGTGGGAATCAGGTAGAAATGGGGAATAGGGGCAGAGTAGGAATCAGGTAGAATATGTGAAGAGTAGGAATCAGGTAGAATAGGGGAATAGGGGAAGAGTTGGAATCAGGTAGAATAGGGGAATAGAGGAAGAGTGAGAATCAGGTAGAATAGCCAGAGTTAAGCAGGTAATTATGGAACTTAATAAGTTTGCCTAAAACAGTGGTCTCCAACCCGTAGCTCGTGAGCTACTGGTAACTCACGGTCTTAATTTTGGTAGCTCCCCTAGCTGCAGTATTAATGAGTCAACTAAGAGGAAGTGATCTCTGATGTGTGCTCCCCTGTGGCGTTTCCGTCATGGGTGGAGCCACAGGGAAGAATGTCAGGTGATTGCCTTACGTGCTTCCTTGTGGTTCCACCCACGGCTTCTACGCTACAACGGAGCGAGTGACTCCCACCCAGCCCTGCCGGAAAATCGCACAGCAGCCCTGCCTATATCTTTTGCTCCTCTACTGCACGTACCTCCTTGGACTCAGTAATTAACAGTGAAATGTGCCTGTGTTTAAATTTTATTTACACACTACAACAATATCACTGTAATAAGTAAATGTATAGTTATTTTCTATGAAACATTTCTTTCTTTTTCATTAAATGACCTTCAGTTGTTCAATTATTAGCCAGATTTTTTCTCTCCAATTTTAGTAACTTTTCAGGAGGTTTCAGTTTTCTAAAGTAGTTCACACCTCAATTAAGGTTGGTGACCACTGGCCTAAAGTGATAACTTTTCATGGAAAGCTTGAAGGTTTGGAGGACAGAGGAAAGTCTTGTTTTATAAGTGAGGGAAATTCAAAGAGTGGGTGCAGCCTGAGAAAAAGTTCTGTAAGTGGAAATGGGGAGCAGGATTTTACCGGCCTGTACCTTTATTTTGCTGGTTGCTTTATATGTATATGCACACTGCCCCATCACCTGGTCCATACCTCAAACTAATCTGTCCCACATGATCCTACTCTCTTCATCCCCTCTGAAATGAAAGCTCCCACAAACAGTGTCCTCTCTACATTCTGTTCCCTATAGGTCTGCCTCGTATGTTTCTTGTCTGTTGCTAATTTATTTTCTGTATACCATGCTATTTGTTCTGGTAATTGCATCCATTAATTTAGAATTTTGTTAAAGAATACCCATGTACCAGTAATTAGCGTACTGTAGTCAGGTACAGTCTGCCAGGGGGCATGAAATCTGTACGCCATACAGATAAACAATGATGATCATAGCTACTGATACTGTAATCCAAATGAGCTAATTCGCCTAAAGGAATATAGACATAGTTGGTTTCCTAGCGCACTGGAAAGCTTTGTTCTGTATTGGGGTGTGCCGCAGGTAAGAGGTACCTGGATCCTCTCAGTGCATATAGAAGAATTGAAGGTGCTACCGCGCTCAACCCCTATGTGTGTAGTGTGTGGTGATATATGCAGACACAGGCTAATTCTGGTTGTAGTAGTAAGTCTATTTCATGGTTAATTACAGCATTAACCTGAAAACTTATCGTTATACAATGTATACAGTAAATAACAGGGTACTGGGTTAGGTGAAAACTGTGATACAAAAATGATGTTGCAGTTAGGAACAACTAGTGAAAAGTAGTGCTTATACAAATATTCAAGTAAAGGTATTAATATGATATTAACAACTCCTAGAAACAACAGGAGATGAAGTCCTTATTGGTGTATCGTGCTACACAGTGCTTAGTCAGTTAACAGAGAGCAGCGTCGTGCTGTACTGTTAAAGTTACGTTAGTATTAGGTACTTTGTGGAAAAAAAAAAAAGGGGAAAAAAATGCAAAAACAAAAAGCAGTCCAAAAATAAAGAATCAATGTACAATGAGCGGCCAAAGTTTTTACCTAAAGAACACCTTGGTCTAGGTGTGTTTGTGATTGATACATCTCAATTCTTCTTTGTTGATTAGGTGAGTGAGTTTGCCTTACATTAAATATTGCAGATGAATTAAATTGTGTCATAATTTCCTCATTTTGCTGAGACGCAAAGTTACGAGTTCCATTTTTTCCATGCGATGCCATTTTACTCTGTGTTTGTAAATTAAAATTATAAAAATTTCACACAATTTCTAGCCCATGATTAGAGCTGGGACAGCAATAGTAAATCATTCTGCTGTGTGGTAAGGTGGCCTAAGACGTGTTTTGCTTAAGGTCAAATTCCACTGCTGAAACATACAACATTTTGGGACCAAATGTCAAGGATGGATTCTCAACACTTGGGAATGGCGCTGGAAAACAAAAAACAGACGGCATCTAAGACATCAAGTAGTTGTTAAAGTGGTAGAACTAGGGAATTGGTGGATCAATGACAAAATTTGATTTTGAAACATCTCTGTGATCATGCCTAAAGCTGTGTAGATGGTACGACCCAGCGATGTGTGGAGGGATGTAACGATACATTGTGTGCGCAGTACACACTGCATGATCCACTGCAATTTATCGTTACATGCTGCATATAACAGCATCGCGTCGCTCATTGCATTGTCCCATCTGTCTGTGCAGCACAGCAGATGGGACTACGCAATGAATGACGGCCAGGAACAACGGATCAGGCATATACACTATACGATGTGTATGATATATTGTTACAATCCGCGTCAGAATGATATATCATATGAGTACTATACATCATATAGTGTGTACGATATATTGTTCCGATCTGCGTCAGAATGATATATCATATGAGTACTATACATCATATAGTGTGTACCCAGCTTTACACTGGCAAAAAATGTTTATAAATATGTTGGGCAGGTGAGTCCCTTACTGACCATTTGCTTCATGACTCCCAACATATTCTGTCATCTGGAAGCTAGGAGTCGTGGGTGAACAACAATCAGAGATATGTAAGTTATCTATCACTGTGTACAGCAATGTACACTTTTACATATTTGTGTACTTATTACAAAAAGTATTACAATATGCAAATAATATCTCTTTGAAACCAGCTGCATAAATTAAATAGCAACAGCTTTGTCTATTATGAAAAACACATTGCAGAAATTGTCCGTTAAGGAATGTGATTTGTATGTCTGTTTGCAGTAACTCATATTAATTGAGGAACCTTGCAATTAATTAAGCAATGTGCATGTCATTTAGCAAAGTGTGCCTCATGGGGTGTTACTGGTATGCAATACACTTGCGTGATGCATCAGGTATCCCTTTAGAAATGAGAACTTTCTATTTTATCCTTAGGGAAGGTCTGAGTTCCTTTGAGCTGGAAACTTTTACGGATCTGTCTTGTTTGTTGGGTACAACCCTTTCTGGAATGGTTCCCTGCTCTTTCCTGTAGATATATATATGCCACTGTAATGCCTCCTAAGTAAACAGCAGAGAGATCCAGACACAGACCAAACATTCTTGTACTGCTTATCCTTATACATTCAGCACAATGAGGAACGAAATCTGCTCCTTAGCGTTTGCCCGGGCAGTGTTTGCAGAATTTCTGGCCACTTTAATATTTGTCTTTTTGGGATTGGGGTCAGCCCTAAACTGGCCATCAGCTCTTCCAAGTGTCCTACAGATAGCTATAGCTTTTGGCCTTGCCATTGGCACATTAGTACAAACATTTGGACACGTCAGCGGAGCCCATATAAACCCAGCAGTCACTGTAGCATTCTTGCTGGGATCCCACATTTCTATTTTACGTGCACTTTTCTATATAGTTGCCCAGATTGTTGGAGCAATTGCAGGAGCTGGTATTTTACATGCAGTGGCTCCATCTGAAGTTCGTGGAAACTTGGCCATTAATTCGGTATGTACACACACACGTATAAATATATTCTACAATTTTATAATTACCATTTTATGTCATGCTTTGTTATGTCTCTATGCTCATGTCATATAACGTGTCTATATAAACAGATGCTTTATTCTCTTGTTTCACATATCAGCATTATCTCTCTGTCACCTGGTTAGTGTCCTATGCTTAATGTATGACAATCTGTTTGCATTTCCATTGCAAATAAAGCATCTTATCGGTTTAAGAACTGATATTGTCTGAAATGATCTCAAAATGATACATGTATAGTGCATGAATAAAGTATTTTTTAAACCAAATTAATGAAGTTATTTAAAAAAATTACTGGTATTGTTACCTGGAACAGTGTGTGTTCTGTAATGTGATACACGTTAATTGTTTATTTTTTATTTATCAATAATTCACTACAACATATTGCAGAACAAAGCATGGTTTAAAAGGACTAATGTCATCTGGAAATTAGATGTTTTTATATATACAAAAGTTATTACAACTGGGCATGTTTGTTTTCTGTACAATATTAGTTGTTTTTATTTCATTTTGACTTCAGTTTGCTTTGTAGTCTTAATAGAAAACTAAATAAAGTAGCAAATTTTTCTATAGATAAAATAAAGAAGTTTTATGTAATATTTATAAGTTTACAATATAGTTTATTTATATCTGCCCTATTAGTAGCTAAATGGCTATATATAGCTGTATCTACATATAATGGATGTCAGGACATTAGCTCCAAAGAACAATCTCTAGAAAAGTTGACAATGAAAACTGATTAATCAGAACATATGTGAACCCTGTATAATACTATATTTTGCACACTCTTTCAGTTTGTGCATAGGAAGGGAAATTGCTAATTAGTATCATCTATTGGATCTGTGAAAGATAATTGCAGCGTGTTATAAGAAGAGTCAATTACAGATAAATATAGTTTACTCCTCTAACTGTGTCGCAAGAATCCACCAAGACAGCAAGCTGTAATCTACAATGTGGATACACAAAGCATATAGAACTTTGGGGCTGATGTTTGTCTTATTTGCAGGTAACTGTTGGAAGTCCAGGCCTGGCTCTAGTGGTGGAACTAATCCTGACATTCCAGCTAGTACTCTGTATCTTCGCATCCACAGACAGCAGAAGGAGTGACAACGTAGGGTCCCCGTCACTGTCCATTGGTCTTTCTGTGACTTTGGGACATCTTTTGGGGGTAAGATTATATTATATTATATTAGTGATATATACTTTTTCCAGATGTGTAATGTTGCTGTGTCACTTTCAATATTTATTCTATTTAACATACAGAATGTCAGAATGAGTGTATCAGTTTTTAAAATAATACATACTGTAAGGTATCAACAGCATCATGCCTTTTCCCCTATGACATTATACATTGCAGCGTAATATTACACTGGACACAGACATAGAATAAATCTGTACAGCCTTAGATAAGAATATAGGTTATTTTAATTATATGTAAAAGGCAGAATCTATTTTCATATGGTTGCACAGATGTTTTATTTTGAATAAAACAACTGCACCCTAATGTGTGACTATTACTTCATTCAAAAGTTTACTAATGAAAAACAAAAGGTGCAGTAACCATGGCAACCAGGCATTGCCTGTATTCATCTACATTGCACTTGTTCAGTTAAAGCAAGTTCCTGATTCATTGCTATAGGTTACTGCAAAGCTGTAATGTTGCTCTTTATTAGTAAGTCATTGTGTGAGTCAAATGCACAAATTTATTTATTTATTTATTTTTTTAAAGCAATAATTTAGCAAGTGTTAGAAAAAGCTTGCACTAGAATTTCATATGAATGAATTCTTCATTTTGTCATAGCAGAGCAAGTATTCAATTAATAAATATTATAAAAATATAAAGCTAAATACAATTTTAATCTATCTTTGTTATTTTTAATATTTATATATGTAGCTCCTACTGTAAATTTTAAGAATAATACTAGTCACAGATGAGACCTTTGATCATGTAAAGGCAGGAGGCTGTAAATCAAATGAATTTACACAGAGCTACTGTAAGGCTGATTTCAAATATTTATTTATAATATACAGTAGGGTGCATTATTCTTTACAGTAAGGTGTGCATTATTCCTTATAGTACACAAGTTTGACTAATGAATGCTGAAGTGATTAAATAAAAACTTCTCAATTATAATCAATAACGTCAGAACTCATTACTTATCCAGCTGTTATTTATAGATGGTTTATAAATATAATTGAAATCACATGGTCTTTAAAGTTATACAAACCCTAATAATATACAGTATGTTATATTTTTTACAGGAATTCCATACATTTTGTGGATTTCCTATACAATATAATGCAATAGATATAAAGCAACATTAATAAGTATAGTTTTTTTTATTGAACCATGAATAAAATGGTAGGTATTTTGTTTAATATTCCAACATTTGAAATAAAAACCTTTAGATAATGGTATTGCTGGGTTTTCCTCTTTATATTTTCCGGATAACATCTTAGCAGAGGTCCATTACTCAGGTTTCATTTCCAGGGTTAGTGGAATGTACTTTTTATTCTATTTCTTTGGGCTAAGCATCGCATTGTGGATGCGGAACACCCTGTCACTTACAGGGTACATGCTGGCACTATTAATGCCGGTATGTACCTAGAAATGTGATTACAATCGCAAAGGACAGCTCTTCTGAATAGAGATGTCCTTTGCGAAGAGGGGACTTCTGGGTTCATGACCCAGAAGTCCCTCTGCACATGCGTCGTATGATGCGCCTGCTGCAGGGGGGCACTGGAAGGGATCCAATTGGATCCCTCTCACAGCACAATGTGAAAAGAAGCCCAAAGGCTTCTATTGGGCACTGCTATCTGCATCGGGTCCCAGCACCGGAATGGATCACATTCCGGAGCTTGGTACGTAAGTAGCAGGGGTGATTCTAGAGAGGAGGGGGCCCGTGTGCAGTCTCCGACACGAGCCCCCTCCTCTCCGCCTGGCAGCACACTGAGCTGTGTGCAGCCAGCGCTGGAGTTATAGACTCTGGGCACTAGAGGGTGCCCAGAGTCTATAATGTATGCACAGGTCACCGGGAAAATGGCCGCGGCGACCATTTTCCCTGTACTGCACATGCGCAAATGACAGGAAAATGGCCGCCACAGCCATTTTCCAGTCGTTTTACAACGCCGGACCCCCGCACCGACGTGGGACTCCGGAGAGGTAAGTAATATTATGGGTGCAGGGTGTGTTGTGCAGGGCCACCCTGGACTCTGGGGCTCGTGTTCCCCGCACACCCTGCACCCATTATAGATATGCCCCTGGTAAGGAGAATGCAGTCAAAACTCAGAAAACTAGGGTTTTCAGAGTTTTGACTGCATTGCAGGCTTAGCAAATCCCACCCTTTACCTCCTGATTAGTACATTTTTGTCCATAAAATACTAATTCTTTTGTTGGCGCAACTAGATAGTGTTTTGCTTTTATCAATCTATAAACTATAAATAGTAATACTTTTAAAGAGGTGTCTGTTTAATTTACTGTGATAGAACAATTTTGTCTTTAAATGATGTAGATGTAACAAAAAGCACTTATTGGGGTCTATGCTGAGTGATAGGGAAACTCAAACATCAGACTTAATTTTAAATGTTTTAAAATAATGATCACTCCTCAACATACAAAAAGACTTCATTTAATTGTGTAAAAGAAAATAATTCTTTAGAAAGCAGGATTTTTTAGAGTTTCATTATATTCTTCATAATATATTGTAACATATTGACAGATGTATACAGGATTTTAAATATAATGTATATATTTGCACATACAGATTTATTTCACTGGATGCTCCATGAACCCTGCTCGATCCCTGGGCCCTGCAGCCATTACTGGAATCTTTGCATATCAATGGGTAAGACATTTGATTCTCAAATCAATGTTTTAGACACAGTGACACAGTATGCATAATAAAAACAGGGAACTCTTTATAAAGAAGGGCTCTCACAGTGCTGAAGTTGTGAGTTCAAGTCCTGGTCATGGCTTTTCTGTGCGGGATTTGTAAGTTTCCTCTGTGTTTGCGTTGGGTTTCCTCTAGGTGCTCTAGTTTCCTCCCACACTCCAAAAATATACTCGTGATGCTATATAAATAAATTATATATATATCAATAATAACAATATTAATAATAATTAAACAAACATGAAATTATATTATAGGGATGGCGGAAGGACAGAACCTGTTACGGTCCACAAATAAAAGCAATGTTTTGGCCTTGTTTGCCACAAAAATTGCCTTCTTGGAATTGAGATGCTGTACCTCTAAAAGAAATTAAAACATTGGCTCAAACCATAGCAGATTAACTGAGTGAGAGTGACAGTTAGGTGACAGCGGAAATGTGCCTGTTGTGTATTGACGTCTGTCTGACATCACTGGCTCCTAGTGAAATTTGTGTAAATGACTTCGTACACTATAATACAAATAGTCATTCCCAACTAATAGCACCGGTTTAAATTGCTCTGTCATTAAATGTATTTATACAGCATCAAATAATTATTACTATACAATAGGGTGACAATTAATACTTAATTGTAAACATATTGATGATGTTTGTAATAACCTACGTCTGATATTTTATTGCTAATGCTGTAATTCCGTTGCTGACGTGAACTCCTAGGCAGCAAACCTGTAAATACAGACTTTTAGGCATAAATTATCGGTTTGCTCGTTCTCTTAAATATATACTCACCCTTAATACAGTAATCATTTTCTTTATGACCTGTCTTAAAGTTGTAATTAACACCATTATGAAGATGATGTATACCTACATCACAGCTTGATGAATTTTGGCAATAATTTACTTTTCTGCAATTACAAGTTGATCAAAAGACTGAGAAACATTAAATATGGGAGAGATGTTATAATAGCAGTCTGTAGTGGCTGACAAAACAACATGGCTGCCTATCTCAGCTCTGTCAGTCTCAACGCTACTGTTATCCACAGAAACATACCGCTAAATGGGATTCTCACCTCAGCCAACTTTAATGTAGTGCCTCCTGCAAACCCTCTGGCAACATTAACTAAATACATTGCTTCATGTAACTACCGTCATTGTATTTGCTGATTTGGAAACGTAGGTGAATAATATAAAATGAAGCAAAAATGACTAAGCAAAGCTGCAAATAATGAAAGAAAATTAAAAGTGGAAATCTATTTTAATTATAAATGGATAAAAGTCATTGGGTGAAATGTTTCAAACCTTGGTGAAAGATAAAGTGGAGAATTATAAACTACCAACCAATCAGCTTCCAGCTGTCATTTTACAAGCACAGCCTGTAAAGTGACAGGAGCTGATTTGTTGGTACTTTATCTCTCTCCAATGTTTGCTACATCTCCCCCATTATGGGGTAATAATAATAATAATACTCTTATATTTTCTCTAGGTGTTTTGGATTGGACCTCTAGCTGGTGGCATTTTGGCATCACTAATATATAACTATGCCCTGTTTCCTCATGACAAAAGCCTGTCTGACAGGATTGCTGTGCTGTTGGGAAGATATGAACCGGAGGAGGAATCATGGGAAAACAAGCAGGAAAACAAAAGGCAATCTGTTGAGTTGTACTCTGCTCACCCGCTGCCCAAGAATACAGAGAAATTCTAAGCCTATTGGACTTTATGCCAAAAACATTATTTATGTCTTTCGTTCTGCTTAATCTGGGGCTTTCAGCAACTGCAGTTTAAGAGCACATCATTCTGTATTGTAGATGCTCTTCACATGTAATCCATTGTAAATATTATTTTCGTTTGTAGTGCTTTAAAGCATTATTTTCTATAATACCATTATCGTGTTCATTAATCTCCAAGGCTCAGGAGCTTGTAAACCAAACACAATCCATCTCATCCCATTTTATGGGGTGCCTTGTACACAGAACTAATGTCATCTACTCACTCTGGTTATAAAGAAATCAATCATGGAAATAATTCATACTGTCAGTAGGATATTTTGTTCTAGAGCCAAGGATTGCCATTATTATTTACCAGCCAACCTAGAAACTCAGGGTTCCTATAGAAATCATCCTACATTGAATGCATGTGTATATATTTATTATGACAGTTTCAATGACTAAACACTAATATGTCAGTATATTACGTTATCTTTATTTACTGTGTATGATCAGTTTGTACAGTAATAGGAATGTAGACATTTTGTGAAATAATGAAGTACAGTACAGTGCCATTGCTGATAAAATAATTATAACGGCACATGCAAGGCATGTACATTAGATTTAGGTGAATTACAGTTCACATCATTATGATCTTATGATTCTACCTATGTTATACATTTTTTTATTTAAATGGTCATATATATTTAAAAAACAGAGCTGTCTTGGGGCTATTCGTTAACCAGGGGATCCCATTTTTATTTAGCGCTGCTGACCCTATAAAAATAAATGTAGACAGTTGAAAATATTTTTTGCTGACAAATTCTCCAGAAAACAAACTTTTAAAGTAAATACAGCAGATCTGATGTCATGCCTAAAGTCTGATGTCATGCCTAAAGTCAGGGAAAGAGTAAATTTTTCAGGACAATACAAATCCCAGGAGGTTGACTTCCCCTCTACAGTGTAAAAAAATAACTGGTTGAACATAGAAGTATGCCTATATGTTAAATGTACTGTTTTTTATTTGTTTGTTTTTAATAACTTAAAAGGTCTAAATCACATTTATACTCCGAGAGTGAAGAATATGCTTTCATTTTAAACTTTGTGTACAGCTTGTTATACTTTACTTTGTATTCTCTACTACAACTTATTCTACTGTGTATACTCGTATCTCAAGGCTGGTCTTAGATACTCTATATAATTCATATATAAAGCCTTAAGATCTTAATGGGGATTATTTGACCTTCGAAAGATGACAAGTTGAGACCTTGCCTGTAGCAACCAATTAAATCTTAGCTAACATTTTATAGAATTTACTAGATAAATGATAGCTACTGTACAGTACAGTAGGATCTGATTGGTTGCTATGAGCAATTTCTCAACTTGTAATCTTTAAAGGTTTGATACACCTGAAATTGAAAGCCTTAAGGGCTTGTACATATACTGCCATGAGTTATGCCTGATTTGTGGTGCCTTCACCAATGCACAATGGCCACAATTGATTAGCATAGCATTCACTGATCCCTATGGTGGTTTGGTGGCCATAGGACTTACTGATTCTTGTTCTATCCAACAGTGGTTACAACATGGTCAAAATAGGCCACACATGAGTACATCAATAAATTGTAATCTCCATCCTCAAGGGTTATATGCTTTTCCTCATTCTGGAAATTCTTATGCTGTATTTCTGTAGAGCTGATCTTGTTTTTATTTGTTTTGCTTTTCTTGACACTTTATATTTTTCTTTATATTTATAGAAGTCCTTTTGCTCATTTGTAGAAATGTTTGATTTTCTTTTTTTCCTGTTCTAATATTTGTACACTGTAATGTTATGTTTTGTATTTATAAAGCAATGTTCTTAAGTGTCTACAGTAACTGACTTTGGATTTTATTTACAAAACATGAGTGAGAGATAATGAATGTCTATTGTGAGCGTGCTCTCGCTTTCTGAGTCAATAGATTAAACGCAGAAAATATCTCCGAATCAGAAACAAACAGCATCCACATATGAGAAAACTGATTTAAAAATAACAAATGTACAGCAGTAAATGTGCATGTCACACCACCCAGAAACAATAAAAATTAACAAAAAAATAAAATGATCATTAATTTAATATAAAAAGGTTGTTAATGTACATACATTGGAGTCTGGGAATCACCTTGAAGTTTGTTCAACAGCGGGTATGAAATGTTCTGTACAAGATAAATACGCATTACAATATATAAAAGGAATGCATTGCAACAATTGCATAAAATGTTAAAATCAGTGATATGTCAACAGGTTTAAATTGCTTGTTGTTTTCGGCGCTCTTGCTAGCACTGCAAATCTTTGAATGTCTACAGATGTGTCCTCATACACTGTGGCTTTCGTCGTGCCAAACCACCCTTCCGGGCGCACCACATCCCAGATGACCCGGCCAACATGAGTGCCTTTATTGCTCTCAATGTGCGTCTGATTCTCACAAATAAAACAGAAAGAGAAGGAGAACAGCACTATGGATATATAAAACACACTTGATAAATTGAAAATAGATACACAGTGTGATCTGGTTATTAAAAGCAATATAACATTTAATATTAAAAAAAGAATCAATGCTACTCAAGCATATATATTGTAATCATTAAAAGGAACAAAGTCTAAATGCATAATTTGTTATATAAAGTCCATAGACCGATCTAGTTGGGATCCGATCTAAAGACCCACAGTAAAAAAAAAGGTAGACAATGACTAGATAGACAACAAATGTTAGACAGTCAATAGGTTGACAGGGACAAAAGGTCGACAGGGACAAAAGGTTGACATGAAAGAGGTAGACACAAAAATGGTCGACACATTTTTTTTTGTTTTGTTAGGGTTAGGTTTAGGGTTAGGCACTTACCCCAATGGTTAGGGTTAGGCACCTACCCTGATGGTTAGGGTTAGGCACCAGGAGGGAGGGTTAGGGTTAGGCACCAGGAGGGAGGGTTAGGGTTAGGCAACAAGGGGAGGGTTAGGGTGAAGATTAGGGTTAGAAAACAAAAAAACATGTGTCAACCATTTTTTGTCTACCTTTTTCATCTCGACCTTTTGACCCTGTCAACCATTTGTACTTATCGACCTTCTTACATATCGACCTTTAGTGTGTCGAGCTTTTATCCCTGTCGACCTTTTGTCCCTGTCTACCTATTGCCTGTCTAACATTTGATGTCTATCTAGACATTGTCCACCTTTTTACTGTAAATCTTTCAATCCACACCCCATCTAGTTAGAGGGGAATAGATAAAACACTGTCCATTCTCCTAGTGCACTATATAGGAGGGTTAGGTACAGTATACTCCTTTAAAATTTAAAAATTCAGTCACTGGATGCAGAAAAATATATTCATGCAGACAATTTCGGCATATTACCCAGCAGATAGGAAAGAATTGGTAAGCCATGCAGTCCCTGCAGGTAAGAAGATTTCACCACGGTATTGCAGGTAGACGGTAAATCCGGGATTACAAATGTACTCCAAATATTAGTGCTGGCACAGGTGTGCAAAAGTCAGCAGTAAGTATCTGTTAGGGGCTCAACGCGTTTCAATGTGTCAGTGCCCACATCTTTCTCAGGAGAATGGACATTGATTTATCTATTCCCCTCTAACTAGATGGGGTGTGGATTGAAAGATTTACAGTAAAAAGGTGGACAATGTCTAGATAGACACCAAATGTTAGACAGTCAATAGGTAGATGGACTTTATACAACAAATTCTGAGGTTTAGACTTTGTTCCTTGTAATGTTCACAATATATATGCTTGAATAGCATTGATTTTGTTTTTTAATATTAAATGTTATATAGCTTTTAATAACCAGGCCGCATTGTGTATATATTTTTGTAATATATCAAGTGTGGTTATATACCCATAGCGCTGTTCTCCTTCTCTTTCTGTATCTTAATTGATTTACAAGGAGTCCGATACACTTCTTTGAATAGCAGCTGCAGGCAGCACCGGTGTGGTCTTTTGTTGTTTATATTCTCACAAATGAGGCTGCAAAAGTACTTTACTAGATTGCATTTATCAATTTGATGTACAGCAACTTGTATGTGAGTAAATGAGTCTGAATCTGTATACGAAGTCCTGCTATGCAACAAGTGCAGCATTTTCTCATGACAAGTTTCGTTTCTTCTTCGTTTTTTCCTGTGTGGTTAACGTTGCAGCTCAGCATCTGAAATACACTGTGAGTGACGTTTTGCTGGGTCTGTGATGTGAATAGGGTGCAAAAGTTAAAGAAAAAGATGGTACACTACACCTCTCTGAGCAGATGATTCATGCCGGGCGTCTATGCTGTATGATGTATTGAGGCTAAATATATGAGGACAAATCTGTAGCTAATAAAAGCATGGGGATTTTCTTCATATCTTGATGAAAACATTTAAGCGTGCACAGCTTCTGAATTATGGAAACGGCCACCTGTTATGTTCACCTGATTTATTTGTCAATATACTGAATCAGAAAATGATGGCACAACATACAGTTACATATGTACAGTGGTAAATGCACACCATATACTGTAGCTCATGTAGAGGTGGGTGCATTTGCACTCAGAACATCCACAGAGGAAAATTCACGTAAAGAAAAAAATCTATTTAATGTTAATACTGAATGTTTACTTGGATGCAGCACGAGGTGCATCCAAATCAATACAGTTACCATCCAGCATATCAAATCTGCCTAAAGTTCAGCGTAGATCAGCAGATATGCCTGACTCGTGGGTATTGTAAAATACGGCCAATGTAGAGTTTATATGCTGCATTTCTCAACAAAGATAGTTAAGCTCAATATCACTATTTTCTCTGTTCTGTATATAAAACTTGTTTATAGTATATTGTGTACGAATAGAGTAATGCTACATTAACAGTGTGTACAGTAGGATCTCTGTATTGTGAATACACTAATGCTAGTGAGCACACTTTCATCCTTGTGTATTAGAACATTATTACATATGATTTATGTACAGTGGCTGCAGCATTAATGTCTAGCATTATAATCACACTGGGCACTTAACCATGAAAAATCAACTTACTAATATTTCAATTCACTGTGTTAATGTAATATAAAATAATATAGCAAAATGTATCAAAAATACCATGCATACAGCAGGTTAATTTTACAGAAGTTTACTTTACTGAAGTGAAATAATCATATAATATACAGTAGGTCCATTACATACAGCTTTACATAATCAAACTCTAAATAAACAATAAATAGCATAAATATAATAGAATGTACAAATAAAAAATACAAACAACACCATAGAACATTACTTTGGGTCTGATTCAGCTTGGATCGCAGCTGCTAATACGCACGCAATCAACCGACTGCTGCGCACTGCACATGCGTATGCATCACAGTGCATGCTCCCAAACTGGTCACTGCGATCGGGACTGTGATCGCAGTGACTATGCAGACCCATCGCAGAGTGATTGACAGGAAGTGCCATTTGTGGGTGGTGACAGGGGGGGTGGTTGGTGAAAGGCAGGCGTGCCAGTGTGTTTGAATGCCATTGCATGGGCATGCATAAATTATCCATTGCAATGCCCTATGCAGCCTGAGGCCTGATAGTGTGCGCTGAAGTTAGTAATTTCTGAGTAAGGTCAGGGCTTGTGCAAGTGTGCGTGAGGCTGCGATGGTACCGATGGCTTTGCAGTCTTGCTAAACATTACGGATGTGTGTAAGGTAAAATGGGCGTCCTTATGTAGTGCTGCAGTGGCATAGCAATTTCAAGAATTAGCATACTATCGCAGTTAAACTGCCATGTCTGTCACTTAGTTTAGCCAGTCAGCGCCCTCCAGCCTTTGGCCAACATGGGTGAAAACAATATTATGAACTGTGAGGTGATCAAAATTGTCTCTTTTTATCATTTTGTTTACAAAATCCAGATGAAAAAACAAAATTAAAACCGAAACATTTGAGGGTAATTTTGGCAAAACCAAAACACGACGATGAATTAGAACCAAAACCAAAGCACGGGGGTCCGCACACATCTCTAATAAGAAACTTGTGCTATGTAAGAGTAGTTTTGTATATCTTTTTATGCATGTACTTGACATATAAAATGACATTGTGCATCTAATACTAATGTTCCACTAATGTTGTCAGCACCAACTGGACCAACTGTCCTACCAGCTCAGGAATATCCACTTGTTCCCATTACTTGCATTTCTGAAAGTGTGCCAACACTGACGACAGCAGCGTCACTATAAGTTGTGATACCTGGTGCGAAAGTCTTAATACTTTGCGTGCTCACGTGGCCTAGTGTCCATGAAGCCATGCCCCCATGCTTGTACTGTTTTTTTGGGTGTGACCCCAGCCTCTCCCTGCACATTGCTGTTAGCCAGTAAAAAGTATTAATACACAATTCAATTGTCTGAGTTTATGGAGATTCTGCTAACAGGAAGGTCCTGACCGTGAACAATAAGAGTACCGATATCAGGCCGTATATACTCATATTGTGATGATGTAATCAGCTGGCAAATTCAATTTAGAATTCACTTCATGCTGCTTACCTTCACCTACATTGCCTACACCAGGGCCATCAAGTTCTGTGCCAGTCATTATGCTAGGGAAGCATGGCCACGTGTGGGGGTATGGCTATGCCTCATTAGGTCCTATGTAGAAGCAGCGGTGTCATGGTTATGCCTCTATTGCACTCCCAGGCCACTAGAGGGGTCAAGGTACTTTGTACATGGTCCTCCTCCTCTTGGCTCCCCTGGTCCTCACCATAGCTTCCCCTTCAAACATCTTTGACCTCATCAACTTGCTGCTCCACCTCTGACTATTCCTAATTATCTCCTCTCATTCATGCATCCAAGACTTATCCTGCACTGCTTGCCATGTATAAAACTCCCTTCTGTCCTACCAAGCACTCCACCAACCAATAATCTTTCAAGCGTTCCCACAAAACTCATCTTTCCACACTTACCTGCACTACATCCTTCTAGAATACTCTAATTACTCCCTCTGCACTATCCACCTGTTCCGTGCACCTGTGTCCCATTGCCCCTATGGTATCCTCTTGCTGTAGATTGTAAGATCTCACTGCCTTATGTCTTTAGCTGTGTACAAAGTAAATCTTACATCGGTGTGACCCAGCAATGCTGTGGTGTAATATAACAATACACCGCATAGCCATACACACTACACAATCTGCCGTACATCAGCACGATGTATCCCTGGGATAGCTAGGCTGCGCTGATTTGGGGGGCCTGCGCTTTGGATTTGAACCCTAGTATGTTAGGGACCTACCCTAAAGAGGTTGCCTGGATATGGTGGGTAGGCCCATAACCTTGGCCATGATTATCCTAAAAACCTCTATTGATTGCAAAATGTTATTGCATTTATATATTATCAGTAATTTGGAGTTGTGCACCTGATGGGCAGCACAGCAGATGGCAAGATTCAAAGAAAGACGTCTGAACGATGGATTGGGCATACACACTATACAACGTGTAAGATATACGGTTCCGATCCCTGTATAGTGTGTACCCAGCTTTTATCTGCCCCCTCTCTGTCTCCTCCTTTTCTACTTTATGTTTCATGCTGAAATTTTATTTTAGTGAGTGTTATTCTGCTACATTAACATACAAAAGTAACCTGTACCTCTTTGTACTTCTTGTCATTGTAGCTATGTAACTCATTCTTGTATTATACCACTACCACGTGTCTTGTTATTGTGCAAAATTTTTAATCCAGCACTGCAGAATTAAGCTAATTCAGCGTTAAAAGGAGGCTTATTATATTATGGAATAATACTTTTATTATATGAATATAATATGACAGTAAGTTTGGTGCTCTATATGAAGAAACTGTCTCCATCTATTGTTTTTTTTTGAATTCCAATGTTTGTACAATGTCATTTCTAATGAAAATTGACTATTATTTGATAGAAATACAGAGTGGCTCTGTTTGCTTACAGCTTTTATCTTTGATATTTGTACATGTTCACATGTACTTTTGGCATTAGAAAATGTCCTTTATTACTGAAAATGGGCTCTTACAGTTATTATATTAGAGATGAAAGCAAAGGCTGCAGAACGTGGGGTTCGGTCTTGTGGAAGAGTGTCCATTATGTGTATAGTGAAGATTTCAGCTACTGATACACACATCTCCCCGCTCATGATTACAGTCACTGTTACAGGCTTGTAATATTTCACATCTGAAGACAAGGAGCCACACACAAACTTATCAGATGGTAAAACACTGTAGACAGGGCGATGATTGGACTGCCAGTCTCCACAGAGAACCATTCATTATTACAATATACTGATTTTATGGTTCACCTGCGACACACTTTAAGATTTACATATGGCATCCATGTCCTTTATAAAAAGAACTGGAAATTCATATACACTTGCAGTCATTTCTTCCCCTATACATAACTTTTCTCTACAGATCTGCAAAACTTTGCCTTGACAGATACATACAGGCGGGATGGGTACGGGATGCCAGCGCTTGGGATCCCAGTGGTCAAAATCCAGATGCCGGCATCCTGACAGGGTTAGGATACCGACACCTGTCGGTAGGTATCCTAACTCGCCCTCCCTCCTCGATGCCTGAACCTAACCCCCTAATACCTAAACCTAACCTCTATCTCCCCACACCCTAACCCTCCCCCTAGTGCCTAACCCTAACCCACATAGTGCCTAAACTTAACCTCTATCTCCCCACACCCTAAACCTCCCCCGCAGTGCCTAACCCTAACCCTCCACCTAGTGCCTAACCCTAACACCTAACCCTAACCCTCCCCCCAACCTCGCTACTTATCATTGGGATGCTGGCGTTCGGAATGCCGGCGCTGAGATCTGACAGCGATTGGATTTCTGTGTTGGATTTCCGGCACCGGTAATCTGAAAGCCGGCATCCCCTGTGCCGGGAGACTGAACGTTTCCCATATAGATAAATATATTGCAGCTTGCAGTTCTTCACATTGCAGCAGTCTTTCCTCAGCAAAATATTTAGCAATAAGGAAAAAACAAAAATATGTTTCCTAGAGGCACAGTTTTACATCGATTGGTAACGGAAAGCATCATTCTTTGATACACATACAACTGACATGGCTACTTAGCCTAATAAAATGCCACTGACCACTGGCATTCTATTAGGCAGCAAAGAATGCAAAGTGAATTCAAAGTATTGGGATCCACAGCAAAGCCAGTGACAGGTGGCAGTGCCCAGTAAGCATCATGTGAGGATCCACCACAATACCAGCTACAGATGGCATTGACAACTCTTCTCTTTCTGCAATCAGCACCTTGCTTAAGGTCAAATCATTTAGGACTTGTAGATCTATATACTGTTAGGTCCAATTAGGGGCGTTTCTAGAGAGGAGGGGGCCTGTGTGCAGTCTCCGACACAGGCCCCCTCCTCTCTGTCCGGCGGCCAGCAGCGCACTGAGCTGTGCGCGGCCAGCATTGGAGTTATAGACTCTGGGAACTAGAGTGCACCCAGAGTCTATAGAGTATGCGCAGGTCACCTAGAAAATGGCCGCAGCGGCCATTTTCCCTGTACTGCGTATGTGCAAATGATGGGAAAATGGCCGTGGTGGACACTTTCCAGTCATTTTTACAGCACCGGACCCCTGCTCCGATGTCGGACTCTGGAGAGGTAAGTAATACTATGGTTGCAGGGTGTGCGGTGTGGGACCCCCCTGGACCCAGGGGCCCGTGTGCCACGCACACCCTGCACCCATTATAGATATGCCCCTGGGTCTAATGCCTGTCAGACTGACAGACATTTTATCTGAACAGCTGAAACCCATCAGATATTGTGGCCATACACTGAAATATTGCACAGTGTACAGTATATGGCCACAATATCTGCCTTCCTCCCTTGAGGAAGAAACTTTTCCCTGTTCCTCCTATGTGAAGGAACAGGGGAAATGTGGGGCAGTCGGCCGTGCAAGCACATACAATGCCAAATGTGGGCAACCAATTATCAGATCTTTTGGACATGCTGGATGATTTTGCCCGTCTGACACACCAATAATTACGGCAATACATTGTTCAATTATCGGCCGATCAGATGATTTTCGGGTGATCCGTCCTATAACTGGACAGTGTATGGCAGCATAAGGCCCCCACTTTTCGTTTCTCTGCTGGTGCTTCAAGAGTCTTGCTTGAATTACCTGTTAATTGATTTTGGCTATATACTTCACTATTCTACATTTTCCAGCCTACAAATGTCAGCTTAATCCTTTGCAATTCTACCTTCTCCAAACCATTGGCTTCAGCTTTGTCCTTCATGACCTATTCTATGAGGACTTGCCCAGGCCAGTCATGGTGTGTCTATGATAGCTTCCACAGAAATGTGTTTATCTGCTTGGAGAAACAGGACCATGACATACTGTAAATACAAAATGATTCATAATGAACGGCTTCAAGGGAGAAAATGTGAAAGTGCTGCTTATAAAATATTTTGGTTGAAGAAGGTCTGTCCAAGTTGTTCCAAAAAAAAAAAAATAGAGTGATACTGACCAATTTTCCCTTTAGGTCTGTCACATGACTTGGGTGGTGACGCTAACAAACAGTACAGAGGAGGACACCAATGTCAGGAGCTCTAGGGTGACACTGACAGCAGCAAGTACACAGCATAGGGTAGAGAGGTTACATTAAACCCAAGAAGATTTAATGCTTTATGTGATAGTACATGTGGTTGTCAGATAATGATATTAATAAGGAAGATAAAATTAGCAGAATTGCATAAAATATATAAGAAGTGTGGTGTAATATTTTCCTGGGACTGGTACACTTATGAGCAGCAATAGTAAAAGGGTAAGGCAAAAGTAGGCTAACATCGTGATCAGTAGCTAGACAAGACACAGACTTAACAATTGAACTGCAAAAAAAAGACAAAGTATTTGCGCATAAAGTAGCCAACACTAGTGAACACTACGGTTTCATCAACACTAAAAGCATATAACAAGATAACAAAATGGAATCAGGCACATCAATTTGCAGCGGAGTGACAGTCAATTTGAACCCCCACTGCTGTTAATGAGATTTCCTTAATATAGTAGGTCATTCACCGTAACAGTAGTCCAAAAATACAGAAAACAGCTTGATAGTGTAATGTGGCCTATCCACTAGACGATTTAAATGAGCGATTGAACGATGACAATATCGTTCAATCATTTGCAAAAGCGTCTAAAACTACCAGCGATGCGCGTGCCCGCTGGTCATTTAGACATCTATCATCTTGCAAACCTGCTAGTCAACCTGACGATAACGTCAGGTTGAGCATGTTTGCAGATGATGGATGAGCCTGTACTGAACAACTGCTGGTTCAGTGCAGGCTCATCACAGACTGACAAACGACTGCACGATTACAATGTCGTAATCGTACAGTCGTTTTCATGTCTGCTAGTGTATAGGTCCCATTATACTGTATTATTTTTCTAAATGCAAAACCAAAAAAATCCAAACCGACAAACTCATATGAAATCCTAAAATAGACATGAATAACTCCTACCAGAAATGAAAACATGCCATCAATGTCCAAGAGGTAATGTGAGATTAAATGAGACGGAGTACACCTCCAGGACCTATTAGCTCCACTTCAGATGGGATCTTCTCTCCAATTTTCACTCCTTCTTCTGGTGACATCCTTTATAATCCACACAGGTGGAGACAAAGATTACATGAGGTTGCCAGCAGTTTTCTACTCCAGGGGACCTATATTACCTTGCCAACTTGGTGTAGTAAGGAGCATGAGTGAGAATTGAACGGCATGAAGGTGCACATCAGAACATACTCCTTGACAAGGTCTCTCTTGTTACACTAGACTGTTAGAAGAAAAAATAAAGGTCTTAAAGCCTCAGGGGTCAGTGAACTTTTTCTTGTCTTTAAGTCTCAAGGTAGTAAAAGAGATCTGATTTTAGGTCATAATTTTTTTTACCAGAACAAGGATTATTCTGCTGGTTCCAAGCCACAGCTGTGTCTTGGGACATTATTCTGTTGAGTTAACATGACTAAAGCAGGACATGGACACTATTTTCTGGTATTGCAAAGATTATATCTACAGGCAACCAGACTTTCCATCCAAACATTAAGCAGTATGGAGGAATCTGGAGACATTATATTCTCACTTTGATATGTGCTATTTATTATAAGCATATTGCATTAGTGTAATTATTGTCTATTTTTCTGTATTCTTAAATGTATAATGTATATATTAAGATGGGTTATGGGTAAAAGATTTTCAGGATCTGGTGTTTGTTTCCAGGTATTGAGGTTGAATTTCGCCTTTGGTCCTCATTCTCCCAAACAGTAACTTCTGATCATCTGTAAGATTATGCTACCATAAAAAGCTAGTCATGGTTTAGGTTTGGGATACTTCCCCAAGGCAGCTGCACTACCTTGTTAGGCTAAGTGGATAACTATTGTTCTGGGGAACTAACAGCTAGACATGGCAGAGCTAACTCAGCAAGTGATTTTGGTATTCGGTGCCTTTATGATTAGCAGCCAATACAGAAAACCCCAGTTATCAAAGGCCAACCCAGGGTCAGTCCTGAGAATTTGGATCCCTTTAAGAAGAGGGCTTTGAGAAGGTCCCATGTGTTCTACTCTGAGAGAATGGCAGTTATGACTTCTGCCAGTGCCAACTTTGCTGTGCTGTTGGTGTCAAACTCCATTGAGAGACCTGTGATCACTGAGACCAAGTAAGCTTGCAGGCAGTAGATGGGCAGAGGTCCTGTCACTCTGATAGCGATTATTGGTATTATGACCAAACAGCTGGGACATTTATCTAAGGGACTCTACAGATTCATACAAAGTTGGGGCAAAGGTTCGCTTGAAAGACTAGGGACCTAACTGGTCTTTATGTAAATGTGGTTCTTCTGTTACAGTATTACATTGTGCATCACTTTGTAATAAAAATACTGTTGAATCTTCCCTTGTTTCCTTGTTGTTGTGTTATCTGTGAGCCCTAGTGACCGGGATAATGCCATTAGCTCTTTCTTTACTACACCAGTATCCTGACAGTAGGCTTTACCATCAAGATGTTACCAAAAGCCCCTTTATCATGTTCTGTGGACAGAAAGTCTATACACATGAGGTCCATGGGTCAGCATCTTTGACTCACAATATAGGTCACCAAAATACTTAATGAATCCTGATGAAACAACAAATACAGTATTTACAATGTTCTTGTATTTTTAGCGTTTTACAGTACCAATAATATCTGGATGAGGAATGCATGTCTTTTTATAGCCTTGATGACAATAGCCAGCCATTTTTATCACATCTGGAGGTAATCTCTTTTGCCTCTCCTAAAATGATTTTTGCTTAGAGAATTTAGACTTGACCAGGTGTAATGGCTAAGTACTCTGTAAACTAGTGTCTTTTACCAGTACAACACCTCCAAATTACATATATATCCAATACAAACGCCATGCAATACAACATATTCAGTAATAAAAATATATACATGTACATTACAAACTTAAGGCAAAAATGATATAAAAAAACTGTGATAAATTTTTTTTAAATAAAACATAAATCCATAGTTGGTGTACCAACATTTTAACAACATATTGTACTTTAAAATTATCACTGGGACTTTAATTCCAAACAAATGGAAAAATTACAGCATAGGCACTCCAGTTTTGAGAAAAGTATTTTGAGAACCATACTATTTGACCTGTATCTGTTAAAATAGACATCATGGTATGGAATCAACAGATTACACAGTTTTGTGGTATTTCAGAATAAACCACTCCTGACCGGATGCAGAGTAGGGTGCAAAAACTAGGGAGTCTTCTGGCTATGATGAGACAAATATAGATCTAATCATTAGAGATGAGCAGTTCGGCTTTGCTGAAAACTGAACACACCCGAACACTTTGGGGTTCCAAGTAGAACCAAGTCCTGACTCGGGTTTTCTCGCCAAGTTCGGAACTTGGATCTAAAAAGCGGATCTCTCATGTTTTGGATTCCATTTAAGTCCCTCCCTTGTGATTTCAGGTGCTGTGAGGTGGTCACAATTGACTGGTAATGCTATAGGAACAAAAACAGATCCAAGTTACATGATTTTTGCTGTTTTTATAAATTTTTATTTATAATAATAATAAAACCAAAACACTTAATGGGTGGACTTGACAAAACATGTTGATGATTTAGAACCAAAACACGGTGGTTTGTGCACATCTCTACTAATAATAGCCTAAAATACTATAATGTGTTTACTTGTCAACTGATGTCCAATTAACTGACATTAAAAGAGAAAAAATTATTCATTTCAAGATCATTTTAAAAGGCAAAATATGAAACTACACATTTGTTCTGTCAAGTAATCAGCTAAGCCCCCAGCCAAGGAATCTTGCATATATAACTGCATCATTAGTGCAAAGAATTAGAAATGTCGACCATTATTAGTTACATTCACTTGCTGTGTTTGCCTCCAACGCCACAACCAGGAAGTCAAACTCAGATGTCAAGTTCTGCAGCATTGCTGTAGCAATCTCTTCATCATCCACTTGCACTAAAAAAGACGTTAATTGCTGAGAGACAGACATAATTTTGTCTATGTAATCACTCATCAATTTTGTGTTATACAATAGAAGTATTAATTGTTCCTCCTCATGAAACCTACATCTTGATACAAGTCTTGCAGTGCTGTCCACGTGTCTTTTTCCCATGTATTATAGAGTACACATGTTACTTTACACTTAATCCTATGGTCCCCATGGCTCTCTCTATATCATCTGGGCATGAATGTGCATCTGGTTCTAGAGTGACCTTCCACAACCTTGCATGCTTTAATTGCATCTCCATACCAAACTTCCAGGTTATATAATTGTCAGCACCTTTTAGCTTGATAAACACCATTATGTGTGTATCTCCTGTATATATGCTTCTTACAAACATTACTGTGCAGCTTCTGTCCTTTAATCAGTGTCACTGCTGCTATACTGCGCTGGAAGCACTCTGTACTGCCTTCACTCTGTGCTCCTATGCAGTCTGCACTTCACATGTGCCTAAGACAGCATCTGTATACTGTTCTGGGCATCTCTAAAAGCTTGCATGTCTGGGAACTTTACACCTATGTGTCTGGGTACTTTACACTTGTGTGCCTTGGCCCATAACCTGTTGGAAATGATGTGTGTGCAGGTGTTGATATTGCAAAGGTATGTAGGCAGTGGATGACTTAAATTATGAACAGCCCAGTTACTTAAAAAGTGGTGTTGGTTTATTGAAAGATAGCAGATACAACCATACTCATTGTTACATGTACACTAGTATTGGAGCAGAGACTGAGCAAAGCAGGGCTCTATACAGCTCATCAACTGGTGAGTATTATGCTGCTAATGGGTAGCAGTGCAAGATTACAGTTTTAAATGCAGGTATTAACCAGATTATCTAGGGGTCTAAGTAAGAGACTTCTGTCTCCCACCATGTCACTCTTCACAGTAAGGATAAGATGGCCTCTGCACATGCTCAGAAGTGAACCCGGTGGCCATCTTGGGACAGGGATTCCTCTCTGGAGAACAGAAAGTCTGGAGTCTGCATAGTAGCACATTCCTCTTTCAACTAGTGTACCATGTAGAACGCAGAGCCTGATGAAGACCCACATGAGTCTCTAGGTGACATGCTGGTTTAGGGCCCCTTTCTCTCCTTCCATTTCTAAAAAAAAATAAAAATAAAACAAGCCGCGTCACTTCAGTGCACATTGGGCCCTAGCCAGGAGTCTTGGTTGCTTAATGGATGAATATATCTCTTACTGGTAAAAACATTTTAATAAATAAATGAAAAATGTTTCTTTTTCATGAACTAAAGCATATTGTACATACCCAGCTCAGTGAAAATCAAAAAAATAAAATTACTTAACAGGTCTGAAAAATACATATTTGTAGTGACATGCCCTGTGTAACAGAGTAAATATAGATAAACATAAATTCATTTTGCACAAAACTTCCAGTAGTCTTCTTAGGAGAATAACACTCTTTTACCCCTTTTTATTGCCGTAATAACCCGGGTTATTGCCAGGTCTACCTGGTCGTGGCTCTGCGTAACAGGGTCCCTGAAAAATAACCCGTGTCAAATGACCTGGCAATCCGACCCCGGTTGAAGCTGGGAAGGATCCTAGTAATGGTCTGGTGTAAACTGCATGACCTGGGTTATGCCTCAAACCAGTGGATTAGCTAGCTTCAGTAGTGCTTGGAGATGACATCATCATGGAAGACCTGGGTCTAGTGTGAGTGGCTGGACCAGTAAATAACCTGGGTCCAGCCGCCAGTGTAAAAGAGGTAAAACCTGGCTCCGATGCGTGCTCCGTCCGTGGTCAATTTCCTGGGTTGGAGACAGATTTTTGGTGGAAAAGGGAGATTATATTTATTAATTAAGGATTAAGTTTACTTCATTTTGTTAAAACTTACTTTGTATTTTTCCGAGAGAAAATAAGAGTATTGATAATAGCTTTTCAATGCATCCACTGCCTGAGCAAAACTCGCTCAGCGGGAGAGAAATAAATATTCTTTGCCACATTGCATCACACAGCCTTCAGCAACGTGCCTGAATTATCCTCGTGTTTACCAGTCTGTTAATAACAGCCATAATGGTAAATGTATCATCATTAGCCTGCTGGGCAAAGGGGAGAGTAATTACTGAGCACTAAACAAGTCCAAATATACATACTGTAATGCAGTATAACAAAATAACCTTTGTGAAAATGGGCTTTTGCGAAGAATTATGAACTATTGAAAAGAAATAAGTCAATGATGACAAAGTTTATTATTATTATGTCACATGATGTAAGGCACCATGAAAACCTCATGCATAAAGAAAGATTACATAAAGCTTATTGAGAATTACAAATGCTTCTTCAACATCAAATACATGGATTTATATTTTATGGTGCGTTCCGTGCTATGAACACTACATAGTATCTTTCTACCATCTCAGTTGGCCCTGACCCCAATAAGGTAGTTTAGCAACCACAAAGCATGCAAACACAAAGCACTTTTAATTTGACACTATTTTCACTACCATGAGTTGTGCCACCAGCCCATATGACTACTTGCAGGATTTTGGGCTAAAATGGGAATATGTACTGTATGCTGGCACAAGTACAAACGTCACTTTATAGTTCACCACGCTTACCTACTTTTTTCATTTCAGGTCATCAGATTGGCAATTCCGGCATTATGTTACAATGAGGGTTGGGCAACGATGACACAAGTAGTTGATAATTACCCCATCATTCCCCCCTCACCCATCATTTCACTAGGAAGGAGGTGATATGCGAGATGTGACCTGCTCTCCTGAAAGTACAGGAGGACTCTCCAAAAAATGTAACACTCCTGAACACTCCGGAAGAGTAGGCAAGCATGAAGTCCTGTATGCTCTCACTTTTGGAACAGCGCTTTAATTAATTACAATTTTCCCATTATTTTTCTTAAAATAATGAGAAGTCATGCTTTAAATAAGCTATCAGAGTAAGGGACTGTCCTTATTACCTTTGTAATCTTTTTGTTTATTTGCGAGCATAAACATAACAGTAGTAAAACTATTCATGCAAAAGGAGTCTCATTGAATGTACAATCCAAATGTTGGGTACAGGATCCCATTGGTCAGAAACGCGACGGTCACAATACCGACTCCAGAATCCCAATGGTCAAAATCTGGATGCATGTTGGCGAGTGTTCCCTTATGATAACCCTCCCCCTACCCTTAACCCTGACTACATACCCAATCCAATGCCTGAGCATGTTTTGTATGGGAAAAGTTAATTTAAATATGTCATCCAAAAGCCCCAAAGGATCCACCCAGCTACTTCCATAAAACAGTACAAATTTACACTGCCGCAGTCTGTGCCATTTTCATGCAGCAAGAATGGATAAAATAGGGCTTAAATAGAGGTTTGTACTGTTTTTCAGCTTTATACAGTCCTATGTGGATCCTACTGTTTACTACGTACTAGCTTTCTATTGAGATGTTCATACATTTACCTGTAAAAAATGTCTGCATTCTAAATTTCCTATTGTTTATATATCTAGATGGCTGGCATGTGTAGTTCCACAGCAGCATACATTAAGTGCCGCGTTCATAATTGCCAAGGCCGCTAATGCACTTCATGGTAGTGTTTTATAAATGATAAGAACAGCAATGCTTATCCTCTGCTTAGTTTAGCTAATTAAATGACAAGCAAATCATGTACACCTGCCCATATTTTGACTGTAGGTTACAGTATGTGCAGTGCAGGCTTGCCTACCCTCCCGATTTGGCCGGGAGCCTCCCGATTTTCGTGTGCCGCTCCCGGCCCCCCGGAAAGGCAGGCAAGCCTCCCGGAAGTCTCCGACCCTCCCCACCTCCCCCCTGAAAAAACAGAAATACCCACAGTGGGGGGCACGTGACGCGATTCGCGCAGAATCGCGTCATCGTGGCTCCGCCCCCTGCTTCACAATGCCGAAAATCACGGCATTGTGAAGAGGGGGTGGAGTCACGGTGACGCGATCGTGTGGCCCCGCCCCCGGCTCTGCCTCCAGTGTGACACAAAATGGCCGCTCCGCCCCCAATGGCTGGCCCGGCCCCCCGCTATTAGCCGACAATCAGCTCCCTCCCGGAAGGCTGGAGCTGATTGCCGGCAAGTATGGTGCAGTCACCTATATTGTCAATGTTGACATTTTAACTGTCTATGAGGTTTATGTATCAAGTAATTTAGCCTATAGCCTATAGCAACCAATCAGTTTTGAAGTAGCATTTGTCAAGTACAGTCTATAAAATAATAGGTAGGAGCTGATTGGTTGCTATGGGCAACTTCTCCACGCTTTTCACTTCTTGATACATAAATCCCACTATTTTGATTTGGGCAAAATATAGACATGCAAAACATAGACATGCATTTATTGTCAATATCGACATTTTGACTGTGTATATTTTTATTTGGTCAAAGTATCAACATGCAAAGTATAGACATGCCTACATTCTGAATGCAGAGTAAACCACTGTACTGTATGTGCAATTAACTATTTCTATGTGTTTAATAATCACATCTGTTAATAATGAAAGTCGCTCTATGGTTTTTTGTTTTGGCTGCAATATATATTTTTTTCACAACCTAAATATAATAGGCTGTAATAGTATAGGTGTTGTTATTTTATCTTAATAAAATAAATTAAACATTGTTTCCACAGTATGGAAATGTGTTTTTAAAACAAACATAGCCGTACGTCAAACTGTGCATGAGCATTTGTATGTATAAACTCCTGTGAATAATATCTGTTTATTATCAGTGAGCTCTGATGTCATCACTATCGCGTTCATTAGGCTAACTTGTGTTGTATAAGGTATAATGCACCCCGCACTGTAAGTTATTGCAGCTCTAAGAAATCACCTTGAATTTCTGTGTACTTGTAAAATAGCCTTTGCTGTACAGTCTTGTCTTTTGCATGGTCACAAGTCTTGCTTTGTGACTTGCAGAGCCGTAACTAGACTTTTTGGTGCCCTGTGCCAGAAAGAGCATTGGCGCCCCCCTCATTTTTCAAAGGGACATAATACACCCAAAAAAGGGGAATGGCCTCATCGGGAAGGGCCAGAGAAGAGATAGGAGAGGCCATGAGATGCTGGAGATAAAATAAGAGGACGCTACAAGTGAGAATGATAATAAACAGAAAGTTGACAGGCCCAAACAGCGCCCCCTGATCTGTGGTGCCCTGTGCGATGGCACCGGCCGCACTACCCTAGCTACGGCCCTGGTGACTTGTAATATCCAAATAATTTATAGCAGTGTTCCCTTATCCAGCAGAGAACCCTTCCCCTTGTTTGTAACATTTTCAAAAACTTGCTTTATTCTTCGTCCTTCTACCACATTGTGCTTAAAATCTTCACAGAGGTCATTTAATTGAGACACTAATAAAACTGGCTGCCTTGTGTTTTGTATTCATTGAGGGTTATTTATTCATTTGCTCTGGTGCTTTGCAGAACACCATGAAAAGAAATGAGAGTAGTTGCATACACAATTTATTTATATATTCTCAGAATATTAAGCTATCACATTAGCCAGTCCACGCCAGTCATTACAGTTTTCCTGTATTTCTTTAGCAATGCACCTTGCTTCATCCTGTTTTCCTGTAGTTACAATAACAGTAAGTACACATCAGGGCTTATTTTACTTTCAGTTCCATCTTACAGACTACCTGGGTGGTATATCAGGTTTGAGCTCCACCTATAGTAATTATAATCTGTTACAGGCCATAAAAACTAAAATATAGTTATTATTGCATGCTTCAAATAGAATGGTGCTTCAACCATCAACCTGGATCCTTATCAAGATAACATTAAATGTTTGGAAGGAAAACAAAGGTGAAAAAGAATTAAAGAGACACATGACAAATCTATGGGCAGCATGGAGGCACAGTGGCTAGCGTCAGCAGCGTTTTAAAAGATAGTTTTGTGTGACCCATATGCAGGGCCGGTTCTTGGGGTGTTCGACCAGTGCGGTCGAACAGGGGTGCCACCCCATAGAGTCAGTACTGTACCGCTGTTCCACCCATGGGCTGAAGTGGCCCGCGGGTGGTCAAATCAGGAGGTTGACCCTGGAGTAGCTGAATGGATGCTGCACGCATGCGCGCGGCATCCATTCATTGCCGGGAGATGGATGTTATTTGCAGGCGTGCCATGCGGACACTTAGGGGGCGTGGCCTCTGGTAATTAGGCCACACCACCATTTTCGGTCGCACGCGAGTATTGTGCGCTATTAACTAAGTGGGCACAGGGTGCTCCGACCCATGGAGCCGGCCCTGCCCATAGGTTTTGTGTGCATGTAGCTCCACTGTTGAAGGCATGGGCGTAACTACCAAAGGTGCAGGGGATGCAGCTGCTATGGGGCCCAGAGCTAAAGGGGACCCATCTTCCTTGTCAAAGTTACATGTGGACTGGGATGAGTGATGCAATATTCTATGAATTGTGCTGTTTAATATGATTGGTGCTAAATCTATTGATAGTGATGGTATGATATTGATCTTCATAATTGGTGAGAGATGTGATCTTAACACTGCAATAAAGGCAGCTATATCTGTATACAGCACAGCTTAGTATTATATATCTGAAAATGTGTTTCACAGCTTTACAAGGTTTGTAGCAATGGATTGTAAACTGCACTTTAAAATAATTTCTCTAAGTGAAAGTCTCGCAGGTTACATATGTCTAGTAACAAAGAAAAACTAGATTTTTATCCTGTGTCTTTTCCAATGCTGAGAAGTAATAAATTAAATTCTGTGTATTTTTTTTTTACTTGTATCTTTCTCCATGTTAAGGCTGTTACTTTCATCCACACCCTGCAGTGATTTTGGTAAAGCCCAGCATTGATTTCTGAGCAAATGCTAACACGGTTTTAGGTTCCAAAGAAAAATAAATTAAAATTGTATACGTTTGTGGAAATTTATACACAATATGGACCTCATTCAGAGTCGGTCGTTGCGGCCGCACGGTCGTAAGGTAAAAGGGGCCGGATATGCAAATGAAGCGCTCGCAAGTTGCGTCGTTAAGATGGGATCGTTAGCTGGAGGAGCGAGGGGAGGATGCGGCCGTAAGACTAAAAATACGCCCCCTTCTCGTTCCCATTACACGTCATCTCCGGGCATATAAGGATTAATCGAGACCATCGGGAACCATCGGAGCTGGTCGTAGACCTTAAGGTTGACCATACCCTCTATTAAGCACTACGATCAAGTCAGTGTAAAAACCTCCCATGTTACATGTGCCATGACACTACTTAGTTAATTATGCACTCCCATAAAACGCGTTCGGATCTCCACTTCCCCGTTCACAAGCACCTTCCCCTGTTACCATCCACAAACACCTCATCCTGTCACTCAAACTAACGACCTGGCCAAGTTGAAGGAGAGAGCAATTTCTGATCGTTATAGTTAGTTTGCGCACGCGCATTGCGAATTTTACGCATGCGCAGTTTAGCGAACATCGATGGCGTACGAGCCTTGCGGCCGCAACGACCGACTCTGAATGAGGTCCTATGTGTGTTTCACAGGACAAGTTACTCGTACTTAGGGCCTGATTCAGACCCCTCGCAAGCAGGTCGATGGCCGGGCAGTGCGCACGCGAGCCCCGGAGCGAGCGAGAAATCACTCGCTCCGGGGCTCGCAACAAAATGGGATGGCTGTCTATGTTGATCTACAGCTTGCCCCGTTTTGTAGGCGGGGAGGGGGGGTGGCTGGCCAAACGGAGGCATTCCTGAAGGAACACCTGCCTTTTGAGGGCGGCCCTACTGACATCACACATGATGTCAGTAGTGAGCTTCCGGCTCTATTAGAGCCGGAAGCTCAGTGGGGCTTTTGGCAGATGAGACCCTACCACAAGGGTGTCGTCGCAAGCCCAATGGTCACGACCATCACCTGGCCACTCGCAAAAGCTGTGGGTGGTCACCCACAGCTTAGCGAGTGGCCAGGAGGCCGTTTTTTTTTTTTAAAAAGCGGCCGCCCTGATTCAGAGCCAGCGCTCGCTTTTTGCAAGCGGCTCTGAATAAGGGCCTTAATATTTGCTTTATTACTTTTACATGTACCAGCATAGGTATTCCATTCCTGCCAGTTGTGATGTTATATTTCAAGATTAAAGATTATAGAGTAGATAACTTGAGAGTATGACGGCGTCATTGTTTTGACTAGAGATGTGCTGGTCCAGATTTCTGAAATACGAACCCTCCCGAATTTAGGAGTTCCGAGTAGAACCTGGTCAAGATTCGGATTCACTTTTGTGACCCGGTTTGGATGTGTTGCCATTTCGGAACTCGGATTTGAAAACCGAACTCAGGTTTTGGATTAGGACATTTTAGCTGTTTTTATCGGACTTTAATTGAATTTTATAAATTTTTATCTGAATCCAAAAGCCAAACACTTGCGGGGGGTTTTGCAAAACCAAAACACAAAGATGAATCTATATCCAAAACCAAAACACGGGGGTTCGCGCACATCTTTAGTTTTGACTAAATGAGTTATCATTGGAGACAGTAGTGTGCCAAAAATAGTTCTTATAGCCACATATCACAGGGATAAGAAATTATTTTTTTTATATTTTTACTGTCGGTTTTTGACCCAGCACTATAACATGGCTCATTGGGAATTATGGGTACTGTGGTGGGCAGTGTCAAGCTGTATATAGTTGATGGCTTTTAAACCAAATGCACTGATATCTCTAACAATAAAATCAACTTAAACCTAGAAATAATGATACAGATAACTGTATTTGGTCACAGCATTTATTAAATTATTTATTAGTAATTAAATTCCAATTAGATTAATTCCCAGAGGCAAAAGGGTACTGAGCACAGGCAACAGTCAATCTGTAACTTATATATACCCTGCTTGCATAACTTTTGCCCAGCTTTACTAGAGGCAGAAGTATTAGAGATCAAGTAGTCAAACTAGACATCACTGGCTTAGATAGTAATATTGTCACACACTTTTTGAGCCAAAGAAGAGGTTATAGATGCCTAGGGTGTGTTACATCTCGGTCATCACTTGTGGGCTCTACATTCAGTCATCCACACATTAAACATGCAGTAACATGAACCACCTCATATGTTGTCTATATGCTCACATGCCCATGTGGCTTGGCATACGTGGGCAAGACGCAGCGTCAATTCCGTGAACATATGGCCCTACAACGCAGTGCCATACGTCAGGCAATAGAATCTGACAGTAGCGAACAACCGGTAGCCAGACATTGTGCTCGCCTTAAGCACAATGTAGCCAGCATGAGGGTCATCATTATAGTCCATGTACCTAATAGCAAATGAGGGGGCAACAGAGCCAAGACCCTGCTACTTAGGGAGAGCCGCTGGATACATGAATTGGGCACTCTGCCACCCAAAGGGCTCAATGAGTCACTGGGACTTCAGTGCTTTTTCTGATTACAGTTGTAGGAGCTATATGTCTATTCTCCACAAACTTAGAATACTATGAGGCTGAAGTTACGTTGTCTCTATAACACTCTTTATAGCTTTCATTCAGGATAGAATTATGATGATTGTGGATATTATGAGATCCCATGGATATATAGGGTCTCCTTGCTACCATAGTAACATTATTAACAGTGTGATATTTACAGCGTATTTATCATTTATGAAGTTTCTTTTAAATTGTATGTCTAATTTATATGTTTTTTCTCCATGGCATGTATGTTGCTAGGAGACCAAGATCAAGCATTACTACACTGTGTCGCGCCGCTGATGACGTCACTGTGCCCGCGATGGACACTCTCCGAAGCGTGGAGCGGGAATTCAGTTGGCGGCGATACACAGGTGAGTATGATAATGTTTTTTAATGATGTGTGTCTGCTATATAAGTTGTTTATGTGGTCATTGTATTGTATCATATGTCTCTGAAGACGGGGGGTTACCCCAAAACACCGTTGGATTAAAGGACCTTTTTATCCTTATTTATGGCTGTCTGCTGAGTGCCGCCTACATGTGCTGTTATATATAGCGCTTACATATAGAACAGACTGGTCCAATTTATGCTCTGCTCCATCTCTGCTAACCATAGGTGTATCTATCAGTATGGCTGTACTGTTACTGTGCACTATAAATAAACCAAAGCTCCTGGTTAAGTCTATATGGCTCGTGTGCTCTAATATTTCTTTGCGCTGGTGTCTATTATTCACCAACTTGTGTACATCACTGAATAGTACATACATATCAACAACTATTTCAGAAGGACTTTCCCATCTCCTTAATTGCATATGCAGTGGAGCCTGGGCACATGACACCTGTCCAATGGCTCCCGCTGTGAGGGAACTGGGACAGACCCTAGCCTGAGAGGACAAATGACTCAGAAATGGGGTGAGTATGGTAAAGGAGAGGCATCAGGATGGAGTGTGTGCATGCGGCCTCTATGGGGCAGTGTGTGGAGTGAGGGGATTAGCAGCAGTCAGAAGGGGGCTGTTGACAGACCTAGCCCATAGAAAAATACACTCAACTGGCTGTCCTCACATCTGGCTGACCCTATGTCTGCCCTCACGTCTGCCACCATGTGACTCCACAATATCCCGCAGTCCGCAACAGTGTCCCACAATTCACCGCGACAAGTGACTGTGCCCCCACAATAACCCAAGACCCATACGGCCCCCCACACCACCACAAGGTCCATGGTACTGACCCTAGAACACCACACAACTGTCCTTGCACTGGTACTCAGCCACCAAACCTGGAGATCCCACAGCCACCTGAGAAATAGAGGAAGGTCGCCCAATGTTCTCACATCCATGGCAGGAGGAAGGTAAGTAGACATGGAAATTGATTGTTGGAGAAATATCTATGGCAATCAGAGGTAATTGGGCAGGAAACAATCAGGTCCACCTGGAGAAAGAGAATGGGTGGTGGAGAGAGAACTGTTGGAGGAGTGCGCTGTCTCCTCTATCTACTAGGCCCTAGACTGTGTTCTACTATACAAGAACCCATTATACCACTGTGTTACCACTACTGTATATTGTATACATCCTGTTGTCACCACTGTATATTTGTGTGCATATAGGTGCCTGCTACTATACACATTCATATGCTCCTGGCTGCAACTAGAGATAATGCAATTATGCAGCAGGTACAGGATGCAATAACACTGTCATTCTAAACCTGTTTTCTACTGGTTATAAAAACAATCTCTAGGTTATCTGTCATGTGGACTGACCTCCTTTGCACACCGCTGACACCTATTACCATCATAGGATGTGCTAATAGGTTATGAACCCAGGCACTAGCGAGTGAAGATTAATAATACCAAGAAAAAAGGTTGCATTAACATGGAATAAAAGATTCTCAGTGAGTACAGAAAAGTAATTTATTGATACAAGGTAAAATGTACAGTACAGAGGTTAGTATGAGCTTCATTTTGCCATGGAAATGCCGGTAAAGCTGAAAAAGCCATGGAAGGTTACAAGTGATCCAGGTGATAATCCCAACCCAGATGGTGTAGATAAAGCCATGGCAACAATCGAACTGCATGTATAATCCATTATTCTTCAGAATCAACCTGGGGTGTACTTTATATGGCACGAAGCTGAGTGTGTGCAAGAAAATGAACAAATATATTGATAAGTTGCTGTCTCTCAGCAATGAACTTGTAGGCAATGAGGAGGTTGGAATAGAGACGCTACAAATCTTACACCAGAGTATGATTTCCTAGTAGTGGCTTTGGAGTCTTGTGCTACAAAGCTATCAACAGAGATTGTATAGGGAAAGCTACTGCAGTTTCAGTAGGGCATACATTTAGAGGCCAATGCTGAGAATTCTATTCTGCCACCAAAGGTCTTAAAACTCAAAAAGTCAGAGTACGAATGCTTCAAGTGTCACAAAATGGGACATACCGTAAGAATTTAGAGTGGATGAACCAAGTGGTACTTCATCATGGAAGCGTGATAGAAAGAATGAATCAGCGTTAAATGTAGCATATAGTTGCCACAAACACTGTTGGTACATGGTTACAGGAGTCACAAGGCACTTCAGCTTTAATGAAAGTTGGTTCAAGTCACTTAAGCAATGTGATCCTGTAAACATCAGGGGAATAGGAGATAAAGTCCTAAATGCCATGAAAGTTAATGTGCGCTTGAGAATTAAAGGCTAAACAGTTGTCACAGACATATAAGATTATTATTTGTGCCAGATCTATGAAACAATCTGATTGCAATTGGTGTATTGGGGATGAAGTGATACAATAGTTAAAATACACATAGGGACACTTTTTGTTTCTGGAAAAGAGGGGACTGTAATTGCAACTGCTACCTGGTGCCAACACATGTATATCCTAGACAATGAAGAAAGTCGCACAATGGCAGCTTATGAATCGAACAAGTCCATGAAATCATGGCATAGGAGACTGGGTCACCTAGGATGCAACAATGCACAGAAGGTTCTAAACAGTACGGTGACTGGGATGTTGGTGAACAATCCAGAGAAACCAAAGTGTGAAAGTGTCATGAAGGGTAGGCAAACACATTGCCTCTTTTCAAAGTCAGTATCCAGAGCTAAAGCACCATTGGAATTAGTGCATGGGTGTGGACTGATGGTGGTATAGTAAATGAGTGCCAACCGCTATTTTATGGTGCTCCTAGATGATCCAACAAGGATTACTTATAAATACTTAGTAGTAGTAGTAGGCAGTTGGGCGGTAGTTTATAAGTTGCCGGTCACTCAAAGCTGGTCATTCAATGCATTTCATACATTTGTTGTACTTTGTCAAGTATAAAATGACCAGGAAATTAGTTCCTTTTAGATTAAATTTTTAAAATAATTTTAATGTTCAATGTTACTTAAACCGGAAGTAAGGACCTGAAGTATGTTAAAAAGAGCGGTTTGCTCATGCTTTAAGATAATAATGGATAATAAGTATCCTCTTTTCCTTTTGGTGTGACCTATTGTATTTTATAATGTAAACTGTATACTTTGTGTTAAAAAAAAATGTGTGCTATAAATAAATATATTTAAAGTTGATTTTAAAAATTTTTCTTTTTTTCTTTCTACAAAAATGCATTAAATTTGAAGTCAATGTTGAGTCCAGAGGGTTTCAGAGTTCTTAAGTCGAAGATCCATCTGGTTTCTGTTCTTCTCAATGTTTTTACTACATTTCCTCCCCTCCAGTTCAGAATTATTTTTTGTATAGCAAAAACTTCAGAGCTGTAGGGTTTTTATTGTGAAAGTCAGCGTAATGTTTAGAAAGGTTGTGGGTGCATAAGCCACTTTTTATATTGTTGATATACTGCTATCCTTATTTTTAGCTTCCGTTTTTTTGGCCTATGTATTGTAGGCCACACAGGCATTCCAACAAATATATAACATTTTCTGTACCACAAATGATATGATCTTTGATTTTATAGATCTGGTCTATTTGGTTAGATTTCATTTCTGATGTGGATTTTGTACTTAGTTTTCCATGATTTCGATAGGTTATATACATGGTCACAGGAATGGAAACTATTTCCCTGGTGGTTTCTTCAAGGATAAATCTTGATGTAAATTCCCGTTTAAAATTTTTAGATCTTTTATAAATTAACTTTGGGTTTTCAGGGATGATAGCTTTAAGTTCTTCATCCAACTCTAGTATGTTCCAATGTTTTTATTAATGGTTTCTATGGTTCTGTAATTAATGTTGTATTGTGTTATGAAGGGCGTTTTTGGACCTTTACCCTGTGTATATTGCATCAAGGATTACTGGTTCATAGTTATCCACCTTTTGGATCTGTTCTTTGAAAAAGTCTTCTTTGTAACCTTTCTGTAAAAATCTTTTCTTCATCTCTTGACTTTGTGTGTTGAATGTTGTCTCTTCCATATAGTTTCTTTTGAGTCTCTGAAACTGACCTCCTGGTACATTCTCTATCCATTTCTATGATGGTTGCTTAAGGTAGGTAATACACTGTTCCCACTAACTTCTTTGATGTGAGTCCTTATGTGAATTGTGTTTTGCTTGACCAAGATTTCCAAATCTAAAAAAAATACCATTTCTTTACTTGTATTAGTAGTGAATTCAAGATTGATGGAGTTGCTGTTCATATACAAGATAAACTTTTCAGTACCATCCCAGATGAAGAAGAGGTCGTCGATATAAGGAAGCCAACATACAAAGTTATTTGTGAAATTATTGTTACTCCAAATGTTGTCATCTTTCCATTTGGATACAAAAATATTTGCATAGAATGGGGCAAAGGATGTACCCATTGCTCAGCCCCTTTTCTGCAAATAGAATGTGCCTTTAGACCAAACATCACCCATGCTGTCAGCCATGTAGGCCAATTTGCAATCAAACCAGGAAGAGAATAGTGGACAGCCATTAAATGCACCCTCAGATACTTAAAAGGTACAAGCTCCTTAAAGTTAAAGTTTGTGAAAACTGAAAGTTTGGAGTAACAAGAATTCTGTGATGCAGATTGTGGATTGGATGAAGATGACAGATGTTCCTACACCAAATACCTATTTGCTTTGGAACCTCAGCTGTTAGCTGGGCAAGAAAGAAGCAGAAACAGCCAAGGAGGTGTTGTAACTGAAAGAGACTTTGTGTGAGTTAGGTCTTCTTATTTTAGATGACACTGGAAACATTGCATGTGGCAACAAGGGTGCAACTGACTTGTCCTCCAGCACCAAACATCATGGGCAATCTAAGCATATAGCCATAAGACACCATTTCATTCGAGAGTTGGTAGACAGCACCTTAGTCTTAGTGATTTATGTGACAAGTGAGGAAAATATTGCTGACATGTTAACCATAGGTTCTGCCATGACATCACATGTACTAAATGTGGACTGGAATACATTTGAAATGTTGATGTGCTACATTTTATTTTACATATCACGTGTTCTTGTTTGCAGATAGATTATGTTATTATATATCCAGATACAGCCTTGTGAGAGGTGGAAAGAGGGGGGGGGGGTTGGAGCACTGCACTATGCTCACTGTCTACTCTATTCTCTGGGCACTTATACCTAGAGCTGCTGGAGGCTCAACCGTCAACCTGCCAAATGCGCTACTGCACAGTTGTCCACGCATCTGCTCTTCAGCATCCCAGAGTGAAGGACGTGCCCCTGAGTATCTCCTACAGAGGTGACTGTGTGCCACTATATAAGACCCCATTATACCAGCTGCCACCACTATATATGCAAGTGCATATAGGTGCCTGCTACTATACACATCCAGCATTAAATAGGGGAAGAGAGAATGGAAAGAAGAGAGAAAAAGAAGAGAGAAAAAGAAGAGAGAGAGAGAGCGAGAGAAGAGAGAAAGAGAAGAGAGAAAAAGAAGAGAGAGAGAGAAGAGAGAAAGAGGAGAGATAGAGAGAGAGAGAAGAGAGAAAAAGGAGAGAAAAAGGAGAGAAAAAGGAGAGAGAGAGAAGAGAGAGAGAAGAGAGAAAAAGGAGAGAGAGAGAAGAGAGAGAGAGAGAGAGAAGAGATAAAAAGAAGAGAGAGAGAGAGGAAGAGAGAGAGAAGAGAGAAAAAGGAGAGAGAGAGAGAAAGAAGAGAGAGAGAGAGAGAACAAGCTTCAAGGTTGGTCACAATAGCCGTCACAATAGCCAGCGATCCGGCAAATGAAGGGTCTAAATTACAAGTGTTTATTTATATACAGTATAGTACAATAATTTGCAAATGATCCATGATAAGAGTGCATTACAGTCAATGAGGGTTAAACAGACCTGGATATAAGGGTTCTTTTAAACAAGATTCTTGTTTTGTTTAATTTTGAAGCTTGTGTTTTGCAAGAAATAATCCCTGAAGACCTTGGTAGAAACAAAACGCCCCTGGACTTCTCCATCTACGTGCTCCTCTGATATACAAAAACATTCCTACCAAGATGCTTACTGTAAAATAAAAAGGGTAGCAGAAGGCAGTTAGAGCAACGTGCAAAAGTACTGTCAATGAGCATCAACAACTTCTCATGCCTTTACATTTTTCTTTACACACAAACATACACACACACTTTTTTATATATATATATATATATATATATATATATTCACACTTGCTTTTCTATCTGGCCATTTAAAGCTTAAAAGTCATCTTATCAACAACATTTTGCAACATTGGAGAAGCACACAGGGAGAAGCCCAAGGGCGTTTTTTCTATCAAGGTCTGAAGGGCTGAGTTGAAATGAACGCACGGTTGGTTATGGGACTCTGGAAATATATCAATTTGCAACATGCTATGAATGTAATTGTGTCACATTTGTTATGTATCTGTACCATCTGTACCTAAATGAGAACAGAGTGTATTCCATGTGTTAAAACGATAAAATACCCGTCATTATTTATACGACTCAATGCAAGCAGAAAAAAAAAAAGATGTGTCACTCACTACGTTCCAGGACAATTTTCCTAACCAAGGCCAAGCCTGGAAATTGTGTTTAAATTATTACAGAGCATATTCTCAATAAAAGTAATAAAAAATGTTTAATTACTGATTGGAATGTTGACATTACCAGTCTAAGATTAATCTGCCGTCATCGGGAAGACACAGATAAATGATATAATGACGGACAAATTATATAATAAATGCAATATAATTATACCCAAGACTTAACTTGTAATTATATGTTTTTCATAAGAACAGTCATATAGGAGCATATGAGACCTGCACAATGAGAATTGTCCATTGTGACACAAGGGAGGGTGTTGGTGGTTTGTCAAATGTTGGTGAACGACATAATCAACCTGTGCCAGTATGCCGGTGCAGAAATATTCAGAAGGCTATTTACAGATATTGCCCAAAAATAAAAATCTATACTAAAAAAACTAGTTTTGCTATGTGTGTACAGTACTATTTGTGATGGAATGCAAGTTATAATAGTATAGACACCAGTGGAATTCAGATACAGCAGGCAGTCTTAGTACTTAACCAAGTGTTTGGTTTATTGAAAAGTAGCAGAGGTGTTTGTACAGCCGTACTCACAGTTATATATTGAGTGGATCTGGATGGAATGGAGCTTGAGCGAGAATCAGCCGGTCATATACGAGGGTAGCAGTGCAGGAATATGCAGAATATCTGTAGGATATAGGCCGGTTCTCTGGAGTTAAGTAGAACACATCCGTGTTCTACTGTAGTGCTGTAACATAGTGACAAGATGGTGTTGCGCATGCGCAGAAGGCCAAACTGTGGCCATCTTGGTAAAGTGAAATGATTTGCTTATGGAAGAAATATGGAGACAGCGCATTTCAACAAGAAGTACACCAATCAGACATTCGCTTTCAATGTCTAACCTGAACGGGACAGACACAAGTTTGTTGTTGATGGATTGTTTTGGTTAACTAAGCTAATCAGCATTTAGCAATGTTAGTAAATAAACCTTTCTAATGTCTAGTGTAATTGTTTATTGTGAAGTGCAATGAAAATCAATATCTTCATATGGAACTAATTTACTTTTTTCTTTGAAAGTTTTCATTTAGCAACTGTTTGGCTTTACACTAGCTTTATATTTTCTAAACCAGAAAGGAATCCTAAATCGATGACATTTATTAAGAACATTTTAGTGGGCATTTTTTTGCCTGCCAATACAATCAGAGTTATGTGAATGAGATAATTCTCAACTGTCCCAATTTTAGCGAGACAGTCCTGTCCTTAGGGCACTGTTTTGTTGATCCTATCATCATGATTTCCCCATTTGGGAACAGTTGGGAAGTATGTCCCACTGAAGGATGCCCCTATTATCCAAGGAGTACCAGCAGCATGTGTGAGCAGCATTGAAGGACTGCTCTTAGGGTAATAAATCCCCCATCTAGTGTATACGTTTATTGCGCAAGACGGAGATGTTTGTTGAGGAGCAAAAGTTTGTACAAGCCCATGGAAGGAGATGGGCAGTTATGGAGAACTAGCTGTAATATCTGGCATTGCCTGCTTTTATTTATTAATTTATTTGTCTCTCTCTCTCTCCATCTCTCCCCCATCCTTTCTCTTCCCTGCTCCAACATTTTATCCCCAAGTCTTCGTCTCCGTTCCCAACTGACCCTCTATCACCACCCCCTTTCTCTCTCCTGTGCATCTCTCACACAGGTGGGAGGGGTCAGAGTTCAGACCAACTGTCATTACATTAGAACGTGATGACATCATTTTTGTCAGCACATGATTTTATTATATAGATCAGTGTTGTGCACCCATACACTGAGCATTGCAAAAACAAGTTTTCAATTTGTGGAGCAAATTGATTGCGATGAGAGACCCTGTGACTCTCCAGCTATTGTAGTATCCAAAATACCAACATTCCTCAGGGTTCGATAACAGCTGGAGAGCCACAGGTTGCTAACCTCAGATGCGCAAGAATATCGGAAATGGTAGACAGATGTTAAAAGAAACAGAAATGGAGAAAAAAAATCAGTGTTTGAATTTAGCATCTCTAATTGCCATGTTAAGCGTGAGCTTCAGAGGTGCCATTATCATTTAAAACGCTTTTAATAATGACACATGGGTGACAAGAAATATAATTTGTCATTTTAATCTACTACACTAGACAAGATGAATAATTTATTACTTTTATTTAACCCATTTCTGAACATTTTACAAATCATCTAATAAAATCCTTAAGTGTAAAATACATGAGATTAGTTAAGGTATATTTACATACTGTTTTGTGTCTTGTCCTAGTCATTTTTTCAGCATACACAGTGGTCTTCTTCTGATGACCACTAATCCCCATTTTCAGTACTTTCTATTACACTGTCAAAATAATAGCACCACTGACCTTGTTCTCTGTCTTCTATGCGCTTCTATGGCCTTTATTCAATTCCTGGGGATGAGCAAATTCACATGCACTCATCCCCTAGAATTAGAGTGCAGCAATATGGCGAATCTCAATGGGATGTGAGAAAAACTCTGCAATGTCAGTGGTGGTACGCTGCCAGAGAACTAGTCAGACTGCCTGCACCTTGCAGCCATCGCTGCTAATTTCAATGTCCCCATTATATCTTTGTACAGTTACAGTTCCTTTAGCCCTGCCCTGGGGCCCATCTTAAAATTAGCCATGTTTTCTACTCTGTAGTTTGGACTGGGCAGGATAAATCCTTGGCACTGCCTACGTCCTAGCTACAGGTAAATCACTTTGGAGAAAGCAATTGTCCGTTTGCCACATTGGGGAATAAAGGGAAATGGGGGGTACATAAAGCAGTTTAGGACATATCCTTTAAAATATGACTGCTCAAGACTAGAATATTATAAAAAGGAAACTGGTCAAGGGGGTTTCTGTGTAAATTGTTTTTTATAATTTATTTGATATATAGTGTTTTTTTACCTTACTTAGGTCACCTGTACAGACTTATCAAGTGTCCTGGGAAACTATTTGGTATGATGAACCCTTCCATCGCTGTATGTGTTCATTGTTTGATCTGGGAAAGTGGGCACAAGCTCATAGTAATCTAACTGTTCGGTGGGGTGTCTAAAAAAAACGGATCTGTGGAATATGACAAGCTGCAAACTGCTGGTTCAGTCTGTGCATGCGGGAACCATGTTGCAATTATAGAACAATTAATTGGTGAATACATACAGAATAACTGGTAACACTAGCTTTACAATTAAAGTAAGATTGAACAGAAGTCCAGGTAGGACAGGCCTGGCCAATCTGTGACTTTCCTTCCGTTGTGAAACTACAAATCCCAGCATGCTTTACCATCTGATCAGTGGGAGGGTATGCTGGGACTTGTTGTCTCACAACAGCTGGACAGCCACAGGTTGGCCAGGCCTGACGTAGGACAATTTTTTTATGAGCAGTTTAGCTATCTATTCATTAATTATCAATAAGTCATAAGGATGTATCTGTTTTAGGAGTCTATTTACTAAGCAGTGTTAGGAGACAGAGTGAAAAGTGATAAGGTACCAGCCAATCAGCTCCTAACTGCCATCTCACAGGCTGTGTTTGAAAAATGACAGTTGGGAGCTGATTGGCTGGTACCTTATCACTTTTCACTCCGTCTCCTAACACTGCTTAGTAACTAGACCCCTCATCCTTATAGCATGATAATATAAAGTAATAGTTATCCATCCCAGAAAACACCTTGCAATCTAGTTATTATGAACTCCAAATGTAGATATGTCTCTGCTGTGTTGTAGGTAGAGGTAATGATTTTCGCAGGATGGCCACACAGAAGATGAATGACTAAGGCAGGAATGAGCCATGTGTCTCTTTATGCAAAATTAACATTTCAGCTGTGACGTTGCACCTCATCCATCTAAATAGTGTATTTGCTGCTATGGGCAGCTGGGAAGAGCAGGCAGTCACGCTCAGCATCATTTGTTACACTGTGTGTTATTCACTGCACAACTCGGGATTTCTCATCATCAGCTCAACATACAGTATAACATTTATTGCATACAATTGTTACCAAAGTCCGTTTTATACATTTTAGAAGATTGTGATTTACAGTTCTCTCTGTATACAAAAGATAAGTGGATCATAGTTTCATAATTGTAACCTAGTATTAAATTATAAGTGGCACAATCCAGCCACCTCCAATGTGCCATGGGCATGTCAGTAATGGGCTGCAGTAATGGCAGCAGGATGGGATAGAGAATAAAGCACAGAGGACAGAATAAAGTGCTATGGGTCTGCTTCAGAGTTGTACACAAACCCAACGGATTGCGTACAACTCCAATGGCGGGGATATTTGCATGTACACAAGGGGTCCTGCGTCGTCGTACATCCCCCTTAAGTTGGGGGCAGGGAGGTGGTGATGGCAGCGAGCAGCGTTCCTGGAAACATGGCTGTGTCAGTGATGTGCGGTCAGGTGGGGCAGAGCCTTTCCTGTCATACTTCGTTATACTCCACAGTTTTTACTATAAAAATTATAAGAAAAATGTATAGAAATTATTATAAATATCTACTTTGTATTATTATAATCATTTTTATAGTCAAAACTCTGGGGTAAAAACTGTATGGCAGGTGAGGCACTGCCTCCCCTGACTACCTTTTCCACACATCCCTTATCAAAAACACACCACATTTCCAGCACTATATACTGCTGCACCTTTGTATAATGCCCACATGAACCCTAAGGTTCATATATGTATCTGTAAATCTGGCTCTGATAGTAGCCAGTGCCTCCCCAGCCATTTACCTCACCACATGTCACTGGGGTGCGTCGGCTCCATTTTTTGGGAAAGCCAATGCCAGTGTCTGCGTCTTCCGATGCAGATTTACTGGCCTCGGCTACAGATGTGAGACATTCTGAGTAACCAGAGGGTTATTCAGATGGCAGATTTCTCGCAAGTGATCCGATGCGGAGTTCTCAGATGCAGCAGTGGATAACATAAGCATGCAGGAAGCATCTATTAACACAAGACACCTTAGAAGTATGTTCTAGGGAGAACAATGCATGGGCTGCACGGTTCTTTCGGCACAGGCTAACAGAAGGATTCCTGCAAAGTCTTTTTCCGTTGGCCAATGCCATTAGCAGAGTATAGCAGTGTGTGCCTGGGCATGTGACCTATTGGTATAGTGACCAGGGAAGGACACTAGAGTCCCTAACATGGGGTGGTATGATGTAAATATATGTACAGTATATAACCACATACAGTACACTGGGAGTACACTTGGCCCTGGGTGTATAGAATGCTGAGTTGCGCAGCAGGGGTGCCAGTGGTGGTTAGTCCACACACGGTATAGCTAAACCAGGTCTTAGGTTTATTTAACCAGGTAGAACAACAAGGTGGCACTGGGTGGTAAGTTGGTATAAACTCTGGTGGTTAGTAGCGCTATACTCCCTAATATAAGCGGTGGTTATGCAGGGTATTTGTGGTGCCTATATGGCTCTGTATGGCTTGCAAGTCTAGGAGGGCATGTCCATTAACTTGGAATACTAGGGATGAAAGATGCACCAATGGCATACATGCGCAGTAACGCCTGTCGGAGGTCAGGCATCTTGCTGAGCCGCGGCGGGTCCAAGGGACTTCCAGCTCTGCTACTCTATGGACTAAGGCAGCGCAGAGTGCTCCTCATCCTACTCACTCCTTCGCTCAAGACTGTCTCTCATCACAATACAAGTCAGTGAGCGTCACACAAAATTAACCATCCCACTTGTAATGAGACAAAGGAAAATGGCTCAGTGCAAAAATATTAGAATTTCAAATATGTTCCAAGCCACAATCCTTCAAGAAAACACTTTAGGACATGAGAAATTGAACTGTTCATCAAAATGTTGGCAACTTTGTTCATTGAACATATAGCATACAACACACTAACTGACGCATTCATTACCAGCTCCCTGATACAGTAATGTTTAGTAGCAATGTTAACAGTTATCTCCAAATGAGGAATTTCAATGTCACACTTAGGCGTGCGTGGAAAGTCAATGCATTCGGATAGGCGGAAAAGATTCGCCTCTGAAAGCAGGCGGAAAATAGTGCAGAATTGGGGGTTTGGGGTGCAACGTTGCGGGAACCCCGGGCAGCCTTAAGACAGTTCCCCAAAAGTGAACTGCATCAAAAAAAGTTTAAAAAACATTTAACACCCCAAAAAAGTTCTTTCGTTTTGGGGGTGAAAAAGTTAAAAGTTGGGGGACAAACTTAAAAACTAGCGAAATAGACTCAGGGGGGTCCCCCAAGTATGCCCCAGGTGTTTTTTTTACTTTGTAGGTGTTTGCGGCAGGTGGATTTTTCAAGATTTTTAAAAACTTTACTTTACCAACTTTAAAATATGCTACCCCCATTTTCAGATACCCCAATTTTGTTGGGACTAGTTATTTTCACCCCCCCAAAAAAAACTTCTACATGCTATTCCTCACCCCTTATGGAAATATGCTAAACAGCACCTATTGAGACCATTTAAGTACCCCAAATACCTTCAGCAGGGCAATTCAGGGGTATCCATAGTGATCCCCCATGTCAGTGCATCTTTTGTGGGGCGTCAGGCTGATTTCCCCGTATTTGACAGGACTTATCGTCTGTTCAAGTTTCGCCGGGTGCCGTTTTCGTGTCCTTTACAATTAAATAGGGCAAAAAGTAGTCACGCGCACGGAAAGCGTTTTCTCCAAAAGCACGCGATGTAGGCGGAAAGTCCAGGACTTTTCACTTGCAAGTAAATACAGGCCTAAGGACCTCATTCAGAGGTGGTAGTAGCTTCCGCACGGTCGTACGGGCTACGACCGCAAAATCCAATACGGAAGCGATCGTACGGCTGGTCGATCGTAAACAAAGTGCTGCCCATTCGTCAGCACTGCACCTCCTCTAGCTACCAACTGATATGATCGAATGATCGAGACAATCATACTCAGGCGCTGTCAGGCGCTGTATGTTAATTATGTTGTGATGGTTGCGGCCGTATGTATTGTATTGATGGTCACATGTCATGTTTACATGGACTATCGAACAGCTTGTTATTAGCTTGTTGTCAATTATCTAATTAAGAGTGTTTAACTCTTGCTGTTCTTTTTAACCAGCTTTTTTTAGTTTGTCAATAAACTTTATTGATCACTTTTTTTATTTTTATTTCCCCGTTCTCGTGTATTTTGTTTGTTTCGAATACAAAGTAATGTTTATTATCTTTGAATGTAAATGTTGATATTTGTGTTAACTTTAAAAATGCATTTACATTTTGCGTTAGGATCATTTGCACTCTTAGGTTTGCAATCGTACAGTGCGTGTTTTTTAACCAATCAAATCTGTTCTTTTTTTGGTGTCATATGATTAATGGATTGTCCAATAGTTTTTTATGTTATGAAACTGAGTAAATATTTTAGCCAATCATCTTTCTTTTACCCCATGTATATTTCATGTTTTCTGTAAGAACTGCCATTGCTATCATGAGAGCCGCGGCCTTTACCCGTCGGGAATTGAGCATCCTGGTTAATATCCTGGACAGGCGCATAACCAACGCACCGCCTCCCATTACCAACCGCTTAAAGCGTGCGGGATATGCGGAGGTGAGGAGTGCCCTTCGGCGTGTGGGTTTTCACCGCAATATTGCGCAATTAGAGAGGCGGTGGTCCGATTTGCACCGCCGGTCGCCAGTCCTTTTGGGCAATTTGCGAGCGCTAATACGCAGACATAAGTATGCATTTGTATAAATGTTTAAATTGGAGGACCCTTAAAAATATCTGTACCTTTTCCAATTCTTTTCCTAAATGTAAACAAACACTCATGTATGTTGTCCCTATTGTCCAGAATGTGTAAATTGTACTTGTATTGTGTAGCAGAAAGTGCAAACTAAACTAAGATGTTATCCTTTTTTTTTATTCTCCGTCTTCGCCAACAGTGAAGACGGAGAAGGGCCCTCAGAATTGGCCGCAATGCAGGGCCCAACCTGCAGCCCTCACCCTCACCTTCCCCATCCGCTCAACCCAGCCCTCCCTCCCCACTACCATACTCCCCCAGTAACCCATCCTCCCTCTTACAATACTCCCCTAGTAATCCTCTCTCCCCTGCTCACTCATCCCAACTCACCCCTCCCGAACCCGAGTCCTCATCCCAAATAACCCCTCCCTCTGAAAATTTCCTACCAGTTTCCCCTCCCTCCCTTCCACCATCTCCATCGGTTGCTGCCACGGCAGGCTTTGATGGTATGTTTTTGTATTTTGTATTTTTTAACCATCTTTTTTTTTTTTGTGGTGTTGTTATCCATGTTGTGTTTTTAGCCATTAGTTTTTTGGGGGTTTGTGTTTGTTTTCATTATCACAGTATGGGTGTCATAATCAGTGCACAGTAATCATGTTACTCAATATTTTGTGGTTATGTTTTGTGGCTGTGCACTATATTTTTCTTGGGGTGGCCAAAATGTTTTGACCTTTGGGGTTTTCTAAATGCTTATTAATTTGTGTTAAATTTTTAAACATTTTGATTTGTATTTTAAAATAAAAAAAAACATGTCACAGGATTTGGGAAGGTGATAGGAACCAGACTAACCTTGTTAATGTTGTGTACACTGTGTTTAAAAAGTACGAAGATGTAACTTCATTTGGAAAAGTGATGTTAGCCACAGCAAACAAACACATTGTACTTTTGGATTATCAAGAACATTCTAGAAGTGAATACGTGCAGTGTGTTTTAATGCTATGGCCATCATGACTTAGGAATACACCTCCCAGTTGATTTCAATTCATCCTAGGGTTTTTTACATTATGCCACATAGTTAGGGTTTCCCAGTGTTTTCAGACATGACGTGTGGAAAGCCTACAATCTCAAAAAACTTTTGATTTACCACATCAAGGGCTTCCGTATCCAAAGGCATACTAATAAAATGTGCTATATGATTGAAGAATGCATCTAGCACACGCCTCAGGATCCGTGAAAATGAGGGCTGGGAGAGGCCACCCACCAGCCCCACAGTGGTTTGGAAGGACCCTGAGGCACAGAAATGTAACACCACCAACAACTGTGTAAGTGGTGTGATTGCTGTAGGAATGTTAATCTGACTTTCTAGATCATTCTTTATTATTGAAAGAGTGTCTAGGATAGTATTTGGAGGCAGGCGATAAGTGGTTAAAACCACATCATCAGGCATTTCAAAAAGGGTGACATGTGTTCTATATATCTTGGCCCTTGCACGTCTCCTATGCCTATGCCCAGGAGGAGGCTGAGGAAGGTTGGTGGGGGGCAACATGGCCACTATTAGCTGGCCAACATTGATCTGTAAAGTTTTAATTTTGTAAAATTAGTTGTGGTGAGAATGTTTTTGCAAATTTAAAAAAAAAAATACTTAGCTTAGTAATAATGGTGCATATTCTTACAGAGTCGGACTGTGCCATCTTCTGGAACCCCTACAGGTGTTGTTTGTGTTCTTAATATTTTTTTTTGTAAAATTAAAAAAAAAAAATAAGTCATACCCAAGTATATTACTACAATTATTGGTAAAACAATCCTTAACTTTGAAATTGTGCAATATAAGTAAATGACAAAATCACTGTTTAATGTTTAAAAAATCAGCCTAAAACATTTGTAAAATCTCAAAAATCAGCATAAAACCCTTTAAATTTAAATACAACAAACTTTTAGGATTAAAGAAATAGACACTTACCTGGATCCAGTACAACCTGGCCTGTTAAACGCCTAAAACAAAAATATAAAACATGACTATAATTGTTGAACTAATGTTGGTTTTTTTAAAAAAATAAAAAAAAAACGAAATATGCTTGCAGTAAGCTGAAACACTTACTGGAATCTGCAAACAACATCGTTATTTTCCACAACAAAATACACGGCCACCAAAGCACGCGAAGTAACCGGTGTTTTTTTTTTTTTTTACCAAAAAAACTAAACAAAAAACAAACACACCCCAAAAAAACCTACACAAACAACACACACCAAAAACCTGAACACAAAACAAAAAAAAAACAACCAAAATAATAATTAAAAAAAACACTCAAAAAACACACACAAGCACCACTCAAACAACTCCAAACACTGTAAACACTACAAATCCGTTCCAGATGCAAAAATCACTCCAACTACAACCCACAAGTAAGGGACCATTTGGCTTTGCCTTAAATAAGGGCACAAATAACACATTGATTGAATAATGCAGGCAAGGTGTGCATCGTACATAGGCAAATAGGGATGCACGGGTAACCAATCCAGAGATGCGATCCCATCTCGCCCAACTCACGCAGTGATTGAATAATGCAGACAAGGTGTGCATTGTACGTAGGCAAATAGGGATGCACGGGTAGCCAATCCAGAGATACGATCCCATCATGTCCCAACCCACGCAGTGATTGATTAATGCAGGCAAGGTGTGCATTGTACGCAGGCAAATAGGGATGTACGGGTAACCAATCCAGAGATGCGATCACATCTATCAAATAGTCTTCACAAGCACTAGTCTTCATGCTCTCTCACAAGTTTGTAAATCAGCAAGCAAGGAGCATGGTGGGCAGAGGCCAAATGAGGCAGGTAAGTTTGAAACACATTTTTAAAAATTGTCTATAACAGTTCATATGTTCCAAAAATGCTATATTTGGAAATAAATAACTTATTGTAGGTGCTGTGAATCCAGTCCCACCACTAGAGTAGGAGGAGACGGGGCCCAGCAGGCCAAGGCCCAGAAATCCACCCTTTTTCGAGGCTAGAGCTTGAGACATTGGTGACCATGACAATGGATAACCTTGTACATGCCCCGTGAAATATGGGGGCTGGAGCCAAAGAGAGGATTTGGGAGGAGATATCCAGGGCTGTTAATGCTGTGGGGACAACCCACAGAACCATGAAAGTCGTTAAAACAAGGTAAGAAAATGATATTGTGAGTGTACTGAAGTCAAAAGCTAGATATTAATATAATAAACTAACCCTGAAAAAATGGCAATTCACATTGTCAGATGGACTGATTTTAAATACCAGCTGAAGAGGAAGCTACGGAGTAGGGTGGACCATGCTGCAGGGACAGGTGGTGGTCCCATCCCTGAGGAGCTCACCTTGACGAGGTTGGAGACGTTGGCTCAGGGATGTGTGACGAAAGAGGAGCTAGTCGGCGTGTCCACTATGGACACTGACATGGCCGACTTCAACGCTCCACATGTTCAAGAATGTAAATATTTATTGTTTTGAAAAGGTATAAAGCTAAAACGTGTATGTGTTTAAAAAATAACAAAAAAAATAATTTTTATATTTTTTTTTACAGACTCAGAGGAGGTAGTGCATGCTCCTGAGGTCAGGTCTGGTTCCAGCACAGATGGAGACTCTGCAGGGGAGGATCCAAGTACTCCATCTGAGGACCCTGTGGAGTCTACTCCAGGGCAACCATCGGAACGAGCAGTGCCTCTCCTCACCAGGTTGGTCTCCCAAACTCAGGAGAACAGATGTGTTCTCCTGAGGATGGAGACCACTCTGGTGAGGGTGGCGGTGACCCTGGAGACCATTGCTGGGGCCATGGATCATTGGGCCAATACCCAGGAGCAGGCAAACCCACCTGCCATGATGGAGCGAGACTCCCTTCCTCCCAGGACCACCACCTCTGGCAGCCCAACAGCCACCCCCGCAAGTATGGAGAGCCCTATGCCTATGCCAGAGGAAATACCATCTACCTCTGGCCAGGCCAGTCGGCGTGTTACACGCCAGTCGGCTGTCCGTAGCTTATCTCTTCCTCCGAGCCGGCCAAAACGATGCAAGTATCCCTGGATATCTCCTCCCTCACCTCTTGTCCAGTCCCCATATTTCTTGTCACCAATGTCTCAAGCTCCTTTTTTTAATTTTTATTTTAATTTGTTTTATTTTTGTTGTTTGTTTTTTTTGTGCAAATGTTGCCATAACAATTTTTAAAATGATTATGATTTATGGCTAATTACCAAAAATAAACTAAATGTTATTTTCAAAATGTCCATATTTGACTATATCAATGTATACATGGTTTAAAAAGTATGGTATCTGAAAAGGCTGCTACGCAAAACACAATGCTATATGTTTTAAAAAAGGACAGAAAGAAATAAGTTAAAAAACCACAAATAAAGAGTGGTGTAAAGAATTGCAAAAAAAATGGTAGTTGCTCAGATCAGCTTAATTGCATAACACAGGTGCTTGTAAAGGGCGGGGTTTACACTGAACACAGAAAAAAAAGAGATTTGCCCCCCAGCACACTGCAGCAAAAAGAATTGTAAAGAATTCCCTAATGCACACGCAAGTGAAATCATTTACAAGGTAATTAGCAGTGTTAATAGTTACAATGCACGATTCTTAGCTGCTTGGTTTGTGTGGTTCCAATTAGAAACATCACAAGTAACATCGGATTAACGATTGTACTGTTGTGGCTTACGGACACTCCTTGCCTACCTTACCCTGGACGCTCATCCTGTTCGTAGAGTGACATTGTAATGCCTCCGAAATTCATGGTCGTATGAAGCAGATAATTTATGGACTCCCCTAAAACGCCTGGAAACGCTGAAGCATGCCTCCGTTCGCAGGCCACCACCCCCGTATACACCCACAAACGGACTTTCCTGTCAATCAACTTTGCAAGCCACTTCCGGTTCGGAAGCCCTACGACCGACAGTATTTTGCATTGGTAGAGCTCGTACGCACATGCGCACAGCTAGCTGTGCGCAGGCGCAGAAAGAAAAACATTGAATGCGTACGACCGTGCGGCCGCTACGACTGCCTCTGAATGAGATCCTAAGTCCCAACAGTAGGTAAGGCAACTGCAAGTTTTTCTTCTTTTGCTTATCTATTTGCAGTTGGACACACACCTTTTGATGTTTTCATGTTGCATGGACACTTGATGCTATCATTATTACTTATAGCAGATTTCCACTCCTGCCAGTCATAATTTGGTTTTGGATTTTTAAATTTCTGAGGTACACAGTGAACAAGTCCAGCAAAACCCTCACTATACTTTCTTGGAGGTTTCCCCTTGTTGCTACTCCTGGAAATCCTGTTCCTCGATTGGTTATCTGTAAGTAATATCTCAATATCTTACACGTTATCAGCTGCAGGCATGTTTAGCAACACAATTCTTTCTGGCTGTACAATACTCCGGTTGTCTTTAACTGAAGTTCTCATGAAACACAACTTCCATTGATAGTATAGAAGTTTTTTGCCACTGATGTTCCACAAAAATATAGCCTTTAAACTTGTATACAGTATCCTAACATGATGCATTTGATGGATTTAAAATAAAGTTTGTATCTTCTCTCTTTGGGTATATGAGAGTATGCTCTACTTCAAATACATGTAATATACTGATGTTTGGTCTTTTGCCAGTCCATGCCCCCAATGGTTTCTTGGCCTTCACTGTCACTGTAGATGATTGTTTTTTGAGGTAAACAGCTGTTTGTACTGCTTCGGGCCAAAATCTTTTGTCAAGACTTGTATCATTCAGCATAGCTCGAGTTCCTTCAAGGATTATTCTATTTACTTGTTCACTCACGCCATTGTTTATAGGCATTCGTTAGCTCTACTCATCCAACAAGTGTAACTTCCCATGGGGGTCATGGGTAACCGCAAGTGATGATAGTTCATGTTAGGGAATCTAGTTGTGCCCCAAAACCCTACCTGACTACATTTTAGGTACATTAAAGTATAACACTTCATATAACAGATTTAGTAGACAAGCAACACGTCTCCAATACCATAGTTCTGATGAGAGAGGATTCCAAGAGGGATTTACTTTTATTTTCAAGCTGTGCCAAGCATCTTGCCCTTGTCACAGCAGCCCCTTTGAAGGTTAAGAGAAGCACATAATGAGGAAGCAGGTGTTAGGTAGATGCTGCTGATTTTAGTAGATCACAGTTGGCTTTGGTTCTTTTGTGCTCCCCCACTAAGACAATCATTATGATGCCCCCATTCCTTTCCTTCTTGCTGTTTTGCAGTCCACTCAAGCTTTGAAAGGCAGTGCCTACCAAAACACATGCAAACTGCAGACAACGTAGAACTGACAGTGGGCCTGATTCAGACATAGCGCTTGCGAGTGGGTTGATATTTGGCCACTGCGCATGCGCACGCCAGAGCCGGATCCGACGTGCGTATGCGCGAGACCCGGATAGCGACGGGCACTCCGTCGCTCCAGGTCTCGCACCAAAAGAGGGCAGCTGTCGATTTTGATTGACAGCGTGCCCCATTTTGGAGGCAGGCAGGGGGGGTGGCCCGCCGTTTGGGGGCGGCCCCACTGACATCGCGAGTGATGTTAGTGTGTGAGCTTCCGGCTCTAATAGAGCCGAAAGCTCACTGGGGCTGTTTGCGAGAATGAGACTCTACCACATGGGTCTCATCGCAAGCCCCGATGGTCGCGATGGTCAAGACCATCGCGACCATCACCTGGCCACTCGCAATAGCTGTGGGTGGTCAAGCTACTCTACATATGCTGCATTCATTGTTTGGAATATTCCCTGCTTTGGATGGACTTATAAGATCTTTGTGACCAAATGTTTTTTTCTCCCTGGGTTATAATTTGGACAACATTGGCCTAAGGATACAGCTACAAGTGGATCCAAACTTTTCTTCTTCTGTGGCGGTGATCTGCTAATTGGACTGCATTTATCCAACCAATCCACTTGGTAACTATTTTGGCTGTACTTACCTTTACTATTCCTTCTTGGAGTCCTACCAGGACAATACTTGTCACAGTTACTACATCCCAGCAGGGGCTCCTTTAGCAGCAGAACAAACTGAGCTACTAATACTTATTTACTCATTTTAATATATATATATATATATATATATTTTTATTTTTTTTTTATTTTTTTTTATTTTAATATGCTCCTATGAATAGCAATGTTTTACTTATGCAATAAAATCTGTTATTAAATTTTACATCCGCTCTCACATTGTTCATATATTTATATATATTGTGTCATCTACTCAACTCAAGCGCTGGTTACCCATATATACTTATCTGCTAGACATTTGTGGACTGACCACCTCCAACCAGCAGCTAATTGATTGCGCACCTATCACTTTCCCATTACTATCTAAATATGACTGAATAATCCACATGCAAACATATAATTATAGAACTAGATATCCGTTTTATGTAGAGATTATGGGACATACTGTATTTATTTAACTGACCTTGCAAGAAACACCCATTTTTTGGGGACACCCATCATTTAACATGGAGGGGCTGCTCCGTTTCTATGGGGGTGGCCACGCTGTTGGATTTCCACAGCTCTGGAATGCGGCTGTTATCAGAGCCAGTGTCCTGGCAAGAGCATATTGCTAAAGTTGAGTGAAAATCAGCACCATAATATGGCACCACTGCGCCCTGTGCTGCACCCGTCCCCTGAGTGGTGCTCAAGGTGTCATAGTTAAGCTGGAGGTGGGATAATTGTTTCCTGACACAAGCCTGCTGCTCGGAGCTTCCTAGAGGTGCTGCGAGCGACAAAACAGATCCCACAGCCAATGGCGCCCCACCACATGGTGACACCCGGTACAGGGAGGGTTGTAGCGCCATGGGCCAGCAAAAAGGGGGTGTGGTCTCGTGGGTAGAGGCATGGACTCGTGGGTAGGAGGCATGGCCTCTTGGCCCAAACCCCCATTGTAGTCATTCCGGGGGGGTCCCAGAGGTGCAGACTGCCCCAGCTCCCTTACTGTATCACGAGCCAAGTGCTGTACGTAATACTACAGTGCAGCACCTTGCTCCTGTCACTGAGTCGGCACTTTGGTAGGTGACACCCCTTGGCAGGTGACACCCGGGTGTGGCCCGCACCCCTTTGCGATGCCTCAGCACTGTGGGAGAAGACATAATGTCTCTCCCCACACAATGCAGCAGCTGTGAGGTAGAGCAAGACGCAAGGTTGCAGGGGACGGTGAATACGGCTGGAACCACCTCCAGGGCATCCCGCTGTGTTCGATGGCACTAGCCGCACCGCTCTCCAATTTTCATATTACAAATTCAGGCAGAATTATGTTGTCACATTCGCATTTTTAATGTGAATTTTGACAAATAGGGTCCTAAAAACCTAATGCAACACAAAAACAATGCTGAATTTTAGTAGACTATGGGCCTGATTCAGAGCCACTCGTAAGCGGCAGCTCGTTCGCTCCGAGCGATGTTTGCCAAACTGCGCATGCGTACGGATCGTTATACGCATGCGCGAACCAGTCAGTGCGGCCGAAATTCATGTGCTCGCAAAATAGCGAATGCCTGATAAATTGAGTGACAGGATGAGGCGTATGTGGGTGGTAACAGGGGAAGGTGCTTGAAAAAAGGGAGTGGAGATCCGATCGCAGGCGTGCTTAAAGGTCAAAACGGGCGTTTTATGGGTGTGCATATTTAAAACAGCATCGTCATTGACCACGTCACTGGGTTTTTTTTTAGCCAGAACTGCTCGCAAAATTGTGGTAGCAAAAACCAACCACAAGAATAGCAAGCAGCTCATACCCTGTTCGATGTACTCGATTAATCTAATAAATAGCGGACATGACGTAGGATGCGAGCGGCCAGGGGGCGTTTTTATCAAATCTTTCTGTGGGAGCCCCAGTTATGAATGATACCACTTGATACAATTCCCAACCCGGCTCTATACATTAATTTGTCCAATACTATGCAAGCAACATCTTTTATTCCAATAATGGAAATTTTGCAAAGCTTCATTTTTTGTCATTTATTAGAGGTTGACAATTTACCACTAATTCACAGATGTTCTTATTAATGTCCCTTAAAGGTGATTGAACCCAATTATTTATATAGAGATTTTTTATAGCACCTGCTAATTTTTTTGTTTTCTGTTAATGCATTTACTGTAACCAAGTTGATGAGAAATCTTTTAAAGCACCAGGTAATTAATTCAGTGCAGGTAAATGCACCTAAAGGAATACCTACCGTATAAATTCAGTATGGCAGTTGTGAGCCTTGTTTAATGATAAAATAATAAGGATGAACAGATCTGATGACAAAGCACCCAATACAGCAACCTCCCGCATGCTTATTTGTCAGAAGGGCAGATGATTTAAGAGTTGGCCTCTCCTAGGCAAGGTTAATGTCAAACTTCAAGTATGAAAATGTAAACTTTAATTAAATCAATTTGACCATCAAGGTGTGCCTGAATGTAAATGACTTCTGCAATGTTGCATTAACGTCATACTACTGGTGCAATATCTTCACACAGCATCAGTTCACATAATGTATTATTTACAAACATGTCATTTATTATTAATAGTATAATATGAAGGTACAGGCATGCTTATGTCCATAGGATTCTGCACCACCTTACACCCATTGTGAATTGTGGGACACTGCATCTCCTTGCACAATAAAATTACTGGGTATTGAGAAACTCTTAAAGACAAGGGTGTTGTTAGAGAGCCGTAACAAGACTTTTTGTTGCCCTGTGCCAGAGAGAGCATAGGCGCTCCCCCCCCCATTTTTTAAATAGGGACATAAGACATTTGAAAAAGGGCCATGGCCTCATGGGGAAGGGTCAGGGAAGAGATAGGGGAGTCCAGGAGATGCTGGGGAAAAAAGAAGAGGAAGCTACAAGTGAGAATGATAATAAACAGGAAACTGACAGACCCAAACAGCGGCCCCTGACCTGTGGTGCCATGTGCCATGGCACTGGTCTCACTACCCAAGTTATGTGTTGTTACAGTAGATTCACTGAAGACCCAAAGCATAGCCCTATACTCTGCCAGTCATATATATGTGGTATACGGTGATAAAAGGGCCATGGAGGTATGCAGGTGTCAGTGTCACATAATACTTGAGAAATATTATTTAAATCAATGAACCACAATTTCAAATATTAAAAGTATATTTACCAATCAGATTCTAGCTATTATCTTCTATAAGGTGCTAGATAAATGTTAAGTAGAATCTGATTGTTTGCCATGGGCAACATCTCCATGTCTAAAAACTCACACTTTAGTAAATATACCCCATATTCTCTATTTACTAATCTGTGGTAATAATTGACTGCCGCAATCTTAATATATGAAAACAAATGTCCTGACTCATCAATGCCCAGCAAATCCCTGGACCTAGAAATATGAAATTTGAGGAGTATCTTCCTTCCATAAATGAAGCACCACTAAGCAGGGTTTTTCAAAGTTTGACTCCCAAGAGGCTGAAAAGAAGTAAAATGTTTCCTCTCGATCAAGGTGATTGGGTGACAAAGCAACATGGCCCGAGTGCTGTGGGACTGTAAGCTCTTTACTTACAGTACCTCTTCGCTGACCACTCCTCGTCCCCCTGGGCAATGTTTATCCATTTACTGTACTTATGTGCTGTGCACTGTAAGCCTTGACTTGAGTTTCCAGTTTCACTTTCAATAAAAAAACTGGAAGAAAAAAAAAAAATCAGTAAAAAATAGAAAAGAAAATGTATTAATTAAAATTGTTTACTTATGTCAAATATGCTTTATTTAAAAAAATTAAAAATATTGCCGGGTTATTGCAATCCTGAGATGATAGATGGACAGGTAGAGGTACTTTGGCTGCCACTGTCCGTCATAAAAATTGTTTGCTGGTTGGTGGTAGCCAGCAAAATGTTGGTGATATTAAATAGGGTGAAAACACCTATTTCATAAAATACCCCTCAAACAGTATTCACAGTGCAGTATTCGCATTAGTCACGTCAAAAACGGTATCCTACAGTTGTGGGCACAATCTTGAAGTTGGCAAACTAATGCAGTAAATAACCACATTGTTCTGCAAACACTTCCATAGACAAATACAGGATGTGGCAGCAAGCCCACATTTATCATTATAATTGCACTTGTATAGAACAATTATTTAATGCTCTATTAAAAAGGCACTGTTAAGTTGGTTAACAAAAAGTGCACGTCCTCAATTAAAATACTGGAGTTTTTTTATTTTATATCACAACAGTTTTGTTTTTAACTAAAAGGAGAAGGATATTGTGTAACAATAGACAACAAATAGTGGATTATATAAGGAAAAGGTTAGATCTAGGCAGCAAAGATCACGTGTAAATAAGGAAAACAGTACAATTGTAGGCATACGTTTATGAAGAAGACATTTTGCAAATAGAACGAGCCTATTGGTAGGCAAGAAAAATTAACAAAGAGAATGGAAAATTTTATTTATGAAAACTGTCCTAACAGGTTTGTTTAAACACATAGTGGATGCCAAAAACTGTGTGGGAACTAGAGTGCTCCGTCTATAAACTACCTTCTTCGGAACGCCACCTGGTACTTTCCATTTACACAAAAGTGTATATACAAATATACTCAGATTCAAAACTATTTTCCAGTGGACGATGGATTTATGGATGTATATTGTTTGCAAAAAACAAACAAACAAAAAATTTAGAAATGGTTTCATGATAAATTTGCTACTGAGTGCATTATTCCATTCCATCTGTAATGTTTCATCTTGCATGGGCAATGCCAGTAGTATAGTATTACTCGTGACCCACTCAAATTCATAAACACGTGTTTGAGGGTTAGGGTAAATAATTTTATGTTGGCATAAGGGCAGGGGTTCATTATTTATTGGTGGGTGGGGGGTTAATCATTTACTGGTGGGTCGGAATTATTAATTTACTGATGGGATGAGGGTGGTTGATATTTAATATTGATGTCATGATGGCACCCATTAATTTAAGGTGACATGATGAGCACTGGCGTAACTACCGCAGGTGCAGGGGGTGCAGCTGCTATGGGGCCCAGCCACCTCCGGGGGCCCGGCCCTCCCCCTGCACCTAAGGTGCCAGGCCAGCAGTGGTTGAGTCCTTCAGCAGTGTGCAGTGTCTCATGACATCTGCGATGCTGTCAGTGAGGACGCATCCGGAAAGGAGAGAACAAGCCCAGGGCTGAGTGACAGTGAGTAATGTGGAGAGGAGGGGATGGAGCAATGAGAAACAAGGGAGCAGGATGCGGCTGCACAGCGCATCTTGCTCATCACCATGTTGTACTCCAAGTGAGAGATTGCAGAGGTGGGCCCAGTAACTCCTCTCTGCCTATAATACTAGGATTTTCCCTGCTGCTCAGCTCTGTTCTCCTTTGGTGGGCGGGGCTTGATTCACGTGGGCGGGGCTAGATGCAGACAGCTAGGCAGCTACGGGGGGTCACTCACTGCAGGTAGGAGCATGGGCACAATATCTGTGACTGCTGTTAGTCACTACAAGTCCAAGCAGTGTCACTTATGACAAAAGAGGAAGTGAGAGATAGCAACATTGTATAGTAAGCAGCTTTGTCCACGAGTGTAAAAGCTGGTTTGTCCTGATAAAATTAATGTAGCTGGAGATATACATAACATAACTGGACATCTGACTGGCTTTCTTGGTTAAGATTATTTGTAATCAGACATAAAGCAACTAAACAGCACAGACATGAGAGATACTGTACCATTGTACACTGGCGTTACTAGCTTAGGTGCAGAGGGCGCGGCTGCTATGGGGTCTAGGAACTAGGGGGGCCCGTGAAAATTCTGCTATGGGGCCCCCTTCGGACTAGTTACGCCCCTGATGATGAGACTATTAATTTAACACTGAAGTGGTTTGGGGGCTACTAATTAAATTTAAGGCAAAGGAGGGCTATTTATTAAATGTTAAATATTTCTTCTCAGGAATGTTTAAGGGGGAATCAATTTGAATACTATTTACTTAGTGTTGGGGCAAGTTGGGGGAGTTAATATGATGATTTATTTAATGTAAGTGCTAATTGCACAGAGGGAGGACTAATTATTACTGTAAGTGCTATTGATTGAACATTGGTACTAGTTGGGGGATGGGGTCTTACATTGTTTTTTGCTAAGCTTTATTTCTAATACAACCCAACAGATAACAGGACGCCATATGTAAATAGCCCAACAGATAACAGGACGCCATATGTAATTTGCAGCCTATGTGATTTATTACTGCCTATTTGTTCTATCTACTTCTTTCTGACCATCTCTCTTCTGTCCAAACTGTCTACCAATTATCTAACCTCACTTTATACCACAATTGCATATTCTTGTTCATTTCTGTTTAAGAACCTCCCATTTTTTTTTTGTCTTCGATACTGACTCTCAAGGCTGCTTATATTGTTTATATTGTTTAGATTTTTTCCAAAAGTCTTCCACTACCAAACTTTTATTTCCATTGCTCTAGTGTTTTGACTGCTTTTAGGTTATCTTTCTGATTACATACATGTACAGTACCATCTCCATTTAACAATCTCCCAATATTGTTTTCCATACCAACTAAAGTGACTAATTAGATCAACTATATTCATTTATTTTAACTTTTCCTCCAACACATATATAGATTGTGGCATTTCTAAAGATTGTAAACAAATTTGTGATTTCAATTCTCCTGACCTTCTCACCTTTTGAGATTGATGTATCAAACAGTGAAAAGTGTGCCAGTGGAGAAGTGGACCATAACAACCAATCAGATTACACCTATCATTTTATAGAATGTACTTGATAAGTGCTACTTTGAAGCTGATTGGTTGCTATGGGCAACTTCTCCACTGGTCCTCTGCTCCACACTTTTCACTGCTTGGTACATCAAGCCCAAAGTTGTCTCCTATATTTATTTACCTTATTCTGTAGTCATACCTGATTTACTTATTGCCATACAGTATATATCTGTATTATGTCAACATTTTGCATCACTGCAGATTTGTTTTTGGCCACGGTATTCTATATACAGTTTACTTTATATTATTTATTTATTTTATTTATTTATTAACAGTTTCTTATATAGCGCAGCATATTCCGTTGCGCTTTACAATTGGAAACATTGATAGAACAAAACAGGGTAATAACAGACAGACATAGAGGTAAGAGGGCCCTGCTTGCAAGCTTACAATCATATATTTATATGAAAATGTCCTTTCCGAGTTTTATTTCACAACAGAGGACAGCATCCAATAGCAATTCTTATTTAATCTTATTTTTAAAAGTGGAAGAAAACTATTTAAATGAGGCAGTCTAAAGCTGGGTACACACTGGCCGATATATTCGCCGATCAATTGATTGGCCAATATATCGTGCCCCCGTCGGCCAGTGTGTACAGACGATATGTCTGAACAATGTCGTTCAGAGACATATCGCATTGGCTGTGCTGCACAGCCATTGTACTGATATGTCTGCAGACATATCTGTCGATCAGCAAGTGTGTACGGGCGATCAGCCGGTCGCCCATACACAGGGGTGTAGAGAGGGAGGGGGGGAGCCGCGAGTGGGTACTACTTACCCGACTCCGGCACAGCTCCCCATCCACAGCAGCCCAGCACACGCTGCTCTGTGCTGGGCTGCACTGAGAGACTGTCTGAGGCTGCTAAAGCAGCAGCCCGAGCAGTCTCCTATGCCAAAGGTGGGAGCGATCACACTTATCGCGCCCCCCATTGGCTGTGCGCCGGGATGAGGGGCACACAGCGCCCCCCTCCCCAGCACTGCAAATGTGTTTAAAAAAAAAGGGGGGGGCGTGGCCATGCAAGTCTCAGTTAGGCCACGCCCCCTGCCTGCCCCCCAGCCGCCGGGATCCGCTGCAGCACAGATGATGGTCATTCAGTGTGTATGAACGACCATCATCTGCAGATTTATCTTTCAGGTGTGTACCCACCTTTACAGAACATTTGTTACTCCAATATAGTCTCCTGTAAACAGGATAAGTCTCTCTGGTGAAAGGAAATTTGACCAAATGCTGGAACTTCATTAACACCTTCTCTGCTGAGGGTTTTCCCACCCTGGTACTGAGTTAATCTTTCCATGTTTTCGCTTATCACAATCCAACATCAATGTTTTTATTTTACATCAACTAATATTTTTAATTCATCGTTCAAAAATTGCAAGCAGAAGGATTCTCTGAATCAGGGCCGGCCTTCTTGTTTTTTAGAGCGGCATCCTGGCCGCTCGCATAGGTGTGGGTGACCACCCACAGCTATAGCGAGCGGCCAGGAAGATGGTCGCGATGGTCAAGACCATCAGTTTTATAAAACATCAGTTTATAAAAAGTTCCAGCCAATATAAAATGATGCTCAAACTAAATTTTAAAGTTCACTAATCCACAGCTCTGGTCTACCTAAATCACCCCGTATTTACATTTGTATCATGCCACACTTCATACTCACAGCACCTCAAAGATAGATAGAAACAATATCATGCACTTACTGACTCTATGGTGCATAGAAGGAAAGAACTCTGTCCCTGATTCAGAGCCGGACGTTCTGACAGAGCGCTTGCTCTGAATCAGGGCCGTCCCTTCTCCTTTTTGGAGCGGCCTCCTGGCCGCTCGCATAGCTGTGGGTGACCACCCACAGCTATAGCGAGCGGCCAAAATGATGGTCGCGATGGTCTTGACTATCGGGCTTGCGACGAGACCCTGCGGTAGGGTCTCGCTGCCGCAAGCCCTGGAGTGCTTTTGACTCTATCAGAGCCAAAAGCACTCCCACTGACATCACTAGTGATGTCAGTGGGGCTAGACCCGGACGGTAGGCATTCCCATGGGAACGCCTCCGTCTGGGCAGCCATGCCCCCGGCACGCCCACCAAAGGGGGCGTGCTGTCAATCACCATCGACAGCACGCCCCCTTTGATGCGAGACCCATAACGACGGCTTGGCCGTCGTTATTCAGGTCTCGCGCATGCGCACGACGGAGCCGGCTCCCTCGTGCGCATGCGCACTTGGGCAACAGCGACCCGCTTGCGAGCGCTCAGCGCTCGCGAGTGGGTCTGAATTAGGCCCTCTGTGTAATGTATAAACCCCTCTATGCTGGTCTCTCCTCCTCTGTCATCAGCTGCAGCGTGAGTGGGGGCGAGTGGCCAGTATGTGTAGTATTAAAGCTATGGTCTAGGGAGTATATGTTGAGTCTGGGCAGCCATGACCCCGGCACGCCCACCAAAGGGGGCGTGCTGTCAATCACGATCGACAGCACGCCCCCTTTGGTGCGAGACCCATAACGACGGCTTGGCCATCGTTATTCGGGTCTCGCGCATGCGCACGACGGAGCCGGCTCCCTCGTGCGCATGCGCACTTGGGCAACAGCGACCCGCTTGCGAGCGCTCAGCGCTCGCGACCGGGTCTGAATTAGGCCCTCTGTGTAATGTATAAACCCTTCTATGCTGGTCTCTCCTCCTCTGTCATCAGCTGCAGCGTGAGTGGGGGCGAGTGGCCAGTATGTGTAGTATTAAAGCTATGGTCTAGGGAGTATATGTTGAGTAGAATCTGATTGGTTGCTATGTGCAACAGCTCCATTTCTAAAAACTCTCACTTTAGTAAATATACCCCTTATCCTATTGGGATAATTTAAAACCAGAGTTTATTTATATACACCAATATAAATTGTACATGGCAGTAAGCAAGTTAATCTCATAACAGCATTGTAAATATTCAAACAGTTAATGGAAAAATGCGTTTAATTTAATTGGACTTTTTCTTTTTAAATTAGGAAACTTACCGCAATAAATGAGAGGAACCCTTTTCAATTTGAAACGATATGGGGGGAAATCATTTGAAAGAGGGGACTACCTGCTTTCAAATATGGGTGCCCTCATGTGTACAGGTGTAATTATGGGTGTGACAAAAAACATGTAGTGCCCTCCTGCCCATATAAGAAAAATGTCTGTTTTCCATAACACAATGGTAATATAGTAATATTGGGGGCACCTCCAATTTTTCAAATAAATGGTCTTCCATCTTACTAGTTGCCATGGTTGGGGAAATAGAGGGACTTACATTCCCGCTTTCATATTTTTCATTATTTTTTTTTTTTTTACAAAAGTGATGTTGGGTTGCAGCAATGACACTTACAGATTCAGCCCCATCAGTCATGGGAATGGAAGAATAAAGTCAAATCTTTTGATTTGTCCTCTTCATTTGTAATGTATAGCCAAGGATGAGTCTGGCTTGTCCATAGCAGTGAAGTGGTTATAGCATGTTCTTGTTCATTTCAGTAACCATTGCATACATTGTGCAGAGGAATCTGTATGTAATCCCGGTGGTTGAATAGCCGCCGGATCAAATACTGACAGTGGAAGACCGACGGATCAAAATCCCAATTGGGGCTAGTAAGCACCCTAACCCTCCCTTAGTGGTGCCTAACCCTAACCTTCTCCCCTAGTGCCTAACCCTAACTGCCAAATATTGGTGCCTAACCCTAACCCCCCCTTCCCGCACCATAAACCTAACTATCCCGGGGGAGTACCTAACCCTAACCTCTCCCTAGTGGTGCCTAACCCTCCCCCCCCTTCCCGCACCGTAAACCTAGCCCTCCTGGGGGGGTGCCTAACCCTAACCTCTTCCTAGCAGTGCCTAACCCTAACTCCCCCCCCCCAAATCCCTAGCCTAACCCCAACTCTCCCGGGGGGGTGCCTAATCCTAAATCCCCCTGAGGGTTCCTAAACCTAACCCACCCCCCTGCTGCTACAACCTAAGATACCCGGCTTACCTTCATTCAGTATGTGGGGCATTGGGATTTCGGCATAGGGCTAATGATAGGCGTCAGGATTTCGATGCCTATCTTTAGTCCCATGTCGGGCTTTCAGTGTCAGGATCCCAGCTACTGGTAACCTGACTACATTCCTGTGCAGAATATCTATCAATTAACTGTGACTGTCCATTTTTAGCTGATACTACCTTTGTACAAATAATCAGTACACATTTATATTGTTTTTTTATTGTGTATTTTGTGATATATTGGATAAGAATTTTATACAGTGTTTTATTTAAGGGACTATAGTGCAGGCTCATATTGCATAAATAGGCATATGCTCAAGTATTGCCTGCAATGTTGTTGACGTACTCTCACTAAACCTAACCTTTCTGGGAACACCCTATTACCATCTTGTTACACCTCTTTGGCCACAAGTGTTGATGCAACTGAGCAGCGTATGACTCTGAAACACCCTAAACGGGCATACACACGAGGCCATAACTTAAGTAATATGAACGATAACAATATAGTTCAACAATATATCGTTCAGTGTGTATGCAATGAACGACCAACAATGCGCGCTCCCGCTGGACGACAACGATATCTTTGGTCATCCGTACATGCAGGCCAGTTTGGATGATATTGTCAAGAATTGCCTGTTCAGAGATGTGGCAGGATGACTTCACGAAAAGATAACTTTCAAAGATATATTTCAGTGTGTACACCCCATATCGTTTGTCCTGCACTACAGAAAGTTCAAGGGAAATCTTTCAAAAATATCATTCAAACAGCACATCATCCCGTGTGTATGCACCTTTAGTTGTATACACTCAGCTCCAGAGCATTTAGGTTATTTTATAAGAGAAAAACCATAATGAAAGTATAGTTACATAAGAACATGGCAACCTGCTATGCCATTTTGTAAAAGAAGAAGATGGCTACATGTTATGCCATTTAGTAAAGTAAGAAGATTGCCGCCTGTTATGCCATTTAGTAAAGTAAGAATAAGAAGATGGCCTAACAAGAAAAAAAGGGATGCCCTCCAAGTTCACACCTGAAAAATGTCAGGCAGCTATCCTAAGGGGTCCACTGCCACCCACAAACCAAGAGGGAATACAATTACAATTGATAGCGCCAATGGTCTAACCCGGGCCAAAGAAATACACAGTTTATTATGGAAATTATTTAAAATGTATTATATACTGTAATAGACAAGTGTCTTAATATGCAGGCTCTCTCAGAGGGGCTATATATGTCCTAAATTAGTGACATAAATAAAGTGCATTAGCATAATAAAAAGAGAACCAGTTTGCAAATATAGATACCACTAAATTGTATACACCTACAATCACCTCCTATAATAGGTGAGTTTAATAGATGGAATAATCAAGATTCTATAACAGCGGAAAAATAAAATAAAAATGATAAGAAATATAAAACAATGCATAAAAAAATAATAATAAAGAAAAAGAACATTAAATGGACATAAAAACCCAAGTAACAAAAAAATATCAAGAAGATGTTGAAGTTTAGAGTCAATGACGCATTCCAAACTGTTGTATTATGCAATCAGGGTGCACCCCTATGTGCTCTGTAACAAATGTATCAATATTCTTCCCTTAACCCTAACTGGGCAATCAATCCAAAGCCAGTTTCCCCGTGTTGCAGACACTGTGCTAGGAAGTGCTCCGTGTTCCTCCAATTTGTGAATCCTTAATCAACACTGAATGGCAGGACTGTAAGGTTGCCATTATAGTTGGCTATATGTGAGAATGGCCATCAGGTGAGCTGACTTTTACATACAATTGGCCCTCTGGCCATTCTCACATATAGCCGGCTATTGTAGCAACCTTACAGTCCTGCCATTCCATTGACTCTATCCTTCATCATCTTCTTCATATTTTTTTTGTTACTTGGTTTTTTTATTGTATTCAGGCAATAAGGAAGATCTTCGAGTCAGAGACTTTCACATCATTTTTGTTGCTACATTTAACACTACATATACAATTAGTTATGTGGACCAAGATCTGATATTTAGCTATTTATTCATGCATACATTTATATTGATACTTTCATTTATGTTCATTTCCATTTAATGTTTTTTTATGCATTGTTTTATTTTTATTATCATTTTTATTTTATTTTTCCGCTGTTATAGAATCTTGATTTTTCCATCTATTAAACTCACATATTATAGGAGGTGATTGTAGGATACAAATACAATTTAGTGGTATTACTTGTGGAACTATATTTGCAAACTGGTTCTCTTTTTATTATGCTAATGCACTTTATTTATGTCACTAAAAGGATATTTATAGCCCCTCTGGGAGAGCCTGCATATTAAGACACTTGTCTTTTACAGGATATAATACATTTTATTACCATAATAAACTGTATTTCTTCGGTCCGGGTTAGACGATTGGCGCTACCAATTTGTATTTGTAAGAAGATTGCTGCTGTTATGCCATTTAGGAAAGTAAGAAGACTTCTGCTGGTCATACCAATTATTAAGGTAAGAAGATGGACACTTGTTATGCCATGAGTAAAGTAAGAAGATGCCCCCCTGTTATGCCATATAGACTATGTAGACAAAAATGATTGAACACCCCTGCACAAGCGAAATACATATCATGCACACCATTGCACACAAGTTCCAAGTGGCGGTTTAAACAAGAACATTTCGTAGGGATGCCCATGCACTTGCAGTTCTATGGAACAACGAATGTTTTTATCAGGGTGATGCTGGACTGGTATATAGAGAATTCAGTAACCTGGATGGACCGGCCAGCTCAGAGCCCAGATCTAAACCCCATTGAGAACCTCTGGGATGAATTAGAGCGACAAATGCATTCTAGGCTGACTTGACCTTCTTCAATGTCACAGTTGGTCACTGTACTTAAGGCAGAATGGCAAAACATACCGCCTGCTGTTGTCCAGTAACTTGTGGAGAGTTTGCCACGATCGGTGTCTGCAGTAATCACTACACATGGTGGCCTGCAAAGTACTGACGTCAATAAAATCTTGTTAATCTATTTGCGGTCAGTTACCAATCACTTTTGTCTATGTAGTGTAGTAAAGTAAGAAGATAGCAGCCTGTTATGTCATTTAGTAAAGTAAGAATATGGCTCCTGGTCATGTCATTTAGAAAATTAAGGAGATGGCCACCTGTTATGACATTTAGTAAATTAAGAAGATGGCCACCTGTTATGACATTTAGTAAATTAAGAAGATGGCCACCTGTTATGCCATTTAGTAAATTAAGAAGATGGCCACCTGTTATGACATTTAGTAAATTAAGGAGATGGCCACCTGTTATGCCATTTAGAAAGCCAGATGTTTGTAGTTTTTTTCATATAGGATAGACTACACTGCCACATTAGCTACTGTTTGTAGTTGACTTGAAATCACTACCACAAAGAAGGAATGTAGTATCTGAAGAGGCAGAGAGTGACATAGGTGTGTCTTTCCAATGAAAGTTAGAGTAGGAGATTTACTTCAATTCAGTACATGCTCCTCTCCTGCAATTCTCCTACAGCGCTCCTCTTGCTCTCCAGCAGAAGACCCCAACAAAAATGGTGGAGTTTCACTAATGTACTCAGCTGGTCAAGGGTTGTTTCCAAAAGTAGAACAATCCTTTAAAAAATTGATCATTGCTCAAGCATTATAGTGTTTGGATTTCAGTATGGAACAGAGGTAGAAGTCTTGTTAAGACACAATATTGTACAGCAACAGCACTTATTCATATCCAGTACCAATATCTGGATATTACAATGCTCAAAAGAAGAACTATACCTTTCATATAATGGTTATCAACCAATATTCTCTGTTCACTTTAAAGTATTACCAAATTTAAAATGAAGCATTTCTCAATATGGTATGTTTTAAATTAGGGGTGAGCGGGTTCGGTTTTACTCAGTTATTATCGCCACTTTACCGCAAATTCGGCTCGATTTTATTCGCTATCCAAAACACGTGTTCGGCGATAGCCAATAAAAAGATCCGAGTAAAACCGAGTAAAACCGAACCCGCTCACCCCTACTTTAAATCATTAGAAAGAAATGTTGCAACAACAATTACCAACATTTTTAGCTAGTTGACCTCTTCTTGACAAAGCATTGCATCCATTCAGTACTCCCATGGAAAGTCATAATTTGGAATCATGACAACTGTTAAACAATACAACATTTATGCACAACTAAACAAGAACATCATTCCCATTACCCAATGGCAAATTTATTGTAACAAGGAGACACAAACAGCTATGTTCAAATTAAAATGCCTTAAACATCACCCTATTTACCCAAAGTCAACATTCCTAGGAGGTGCATGGTCAGCATGAGATATTTGTGCCCTTGTACGAAGATGGGAGGTGTGGCCAAGTGTGTGTGGGCATAGTCATGCCATATTGTGCATATCTGGCCCTCTCTATAAATTATTGAGCTTTCATGAAGTGGACATAGCCATACAATCTTGGGAACATGACAGGCCACAACCCACTTGGCAGGCCATGCCCTCCAAAACAAACCTGTTTTTGTACCACGTCGCCTCTACGCTCCTCAATAAGTGACTGGTATGAAAGCTATCATAGCGATTTAGTCTGCATACATTGTAAATAATTCCCCAATACCTTCCTGAACACCTAATTGTTACTATGGGTAAATTTACTAACCATAGGTGTTGAGTCTATTTCAAAACCAACAGTCATCGGCAGGTATCGATGTCGGATTGCAGTCTAAAAAAAACAGCATTTACTATGCATCGATTTTGACTGCCATTTGAAATCAAATGTTACCCGTTGGATTTTAAATCCCTATACCATAGCAAATGATTAAGCTGACTTGCAGCTAGGGAATGATAAAAGCTATATTGTTTCAGAACGGCATGTGAACACAATTGGACACGTTGTATCCATGACACTGATCTCATCCACTCATAAGAATGGTGGATATAACAATAAAGGCTATTGAGGGGATACATGGCATTACCAATGTTATTGATGCTTCCTACTGTATATGAAGCAGCATCGTATTTTTGTAAACATATAACGGCAGCCCTAAATTAATTACATGCCTATTAACAACACAGCATTAGATAATGATCCAATCTTGATTGCAGTAGAGATGGACATAATGGGCGACAAATTATGAGGCTGTTGTTAATATTGGTACATGTGATTTTACTGTAAATATGCAATCCACTTGATTAGATGATTATATCAAGTATATAGGACATAGTATATAGGAGAGAAAGGTCTGTATTATGATAGTGGATTGACATAAATACCCCAATTGTAATAGCCAATATCTGTGATTGAGGCAGCGAGGATACTTATAACGGCATCTCAGCATTATTGGACATAGTGTATCCACAATACTGATCTCATCCACCCATAAGAATAGTGGATATAACGACAAAGGCTATTAAGGGGATACATGATATTACCAATGTTATTGTGGTTTCTTACTATATATGAAGTAGCATCATATTTTGGTAAACATATAACGGCAGCCTTTAATAAATTAATCATATGTCTATTAATAACACAGCATTAGATAATGATTCAATCTCAACTACAGTGGAGATGAACATAATGGGCGATGTATTATGAGGCTGTTATTAATATTGGTACATGTGAACTTACTGTAAACATGCAATCCGCTTGATTAGATGATTACATCAGGTATATAGGATATAGGACATATGAGATAAAGGTCCATATTATAACACTGGATTGACATAACTACCCCATTTGTAATAGCCGCTGATTGTGATTGAGGCAGTGAAGATATTAATACTGGATCTTCATTAACAGAATTATAGCGCACTTTGGGCCTGATTCAGACCCACTCGCAAGCGGCTGTCCGCTCGCAAGTGGGTCGATGTTGTGCACTGCGCATGCGCACGACGGCGGGAGCTCCGTCGTGCGCATGCGCCAGATGCGACGAGCGAAGGACTTTCCTTCGCTCGTTGTGCGGGATCAAAGGGGGCGTGCTGTCGATGTTGATTGACAGCACGCCCCCTTTGGTGGTCGTGCAGGGGGCTTCCCAAGGGAACGCCTACCGTCAGAAGCTGGCCCACTGACATCACTAGTGATGTCAGTGGGAGTGATTTTGGCTCTGATAGAGCCAAAATTACTCCGGGCCTTGCGGTTGAAAAACTCAACCGCAGGCTCCGGCTCGCAGTGGCGATGGTCGCGATGGTCAAGACCATCGCGGCCATCAAACTGCACGCTCGTATAGGCTGTGGGTGGTGACCCACAGCTATACGAGCGTCCAGGAGGACGCTCCATAATTATGGAGGGCGGCCCTCATTCAGAGCGTGCGCTCTGCTCAGAGCGTACGGCTCTGAATGAGGGCCTTTGATATAATATATGTCCGTCTTCTACAGATGCCCATGTGAGACTTAATACTACACTGTATTTGATGTAGTTAGTCCAAATAATACAGAATATATTAAATATTGTAAAGGTGGCAATAACAATTGAATTGTTTGATATATAAATTAAAATACAAAAATTTATTTTGCTGAATCCCATTTTAAGGATTGATTAAAGGTTATTTTTTTTTTTAAAAATGGTATAACTATGGGTCAATATTGTTGCTATATTTTGTGATTAGGTGGAACAAGAATTATTTATATTTAATGTGTTTGTCCTTGAGTGCCCTGCGATAGGAATACTTCTCTTTTCTTTTGTGGATATCTATTTTATTCCTGGGTGCACCCCCCTAGCTGAAAGCCAAGTAGAACTGCTAATGATCTATAAGGGGCAGGACAATATTAAAATATTATGATATAGAGTAAGTGGTCTGTGCGGACTTCTCTAACTCTTTTATTGCTCAAATGTGCAAATCTCCAATTAACCCATAATAATAACTAGTCAGACAACTGAATTTGCACTAAGCATATAAAAGCTAATTGCTGATTGGTTGCTATGACAATATTGCATAGTCACACGTTGAGCCATATAAATAATAAATATCTTACAGTGTTTTCATTACAATACTCCTTCCTATAATTTCTAGGAAGTTACAATAGCGTAAGTGATGGTTTTTTGACGTTGATGCATTTGGGTTGCTCTTAGAATATAACCTACAGTATGCGGGATTGTTAAGCTATTTGTACCCAGGACTTCCATTGCTCTGAAATACATTCACCTGGTGTGAACAGAGCGGCTTACATTCATAGGGAACAATATTCCATATTTTGGAATGTGTTTTAGCTAAGGGAACACTGGAGACTGCCTACCCGTATATTATTAATGTACCCAATAATTTGGAAAACAATGCTTTACTTTTATTTTATGGGATACATAAATTGTGAAATTACTTTTTTAATTAGAAATACAAAAACAATAATAATAAAAAGTATGCAATACTTGATGTTTCACATCTGGAATATACGGAGATAGTTTATATCTAAATATTTCAGTACTATGTAACACTACATCTTGCCATACCTGCTTTATTAATGTTTATGCTAAAACCTTTACAATGCTCAGTTTATATAAAATTTAGGTTACCAAATATTGTTATAATTCCCTTGAGGTGCAACAGGCAGCAGAGAAAAACACACTAGGTAAATATTTTAAATGAAGTTTGTTTCCAACCAATTGCAAATAATTTATGTTGTACAAAATAGTGGTTGTTCATATCAACTTAATGGTTTCTCACAGGTGCTTGTAAAGGGAGGGGTTTACTCTGCCCTACAGAAAAAAAAAGAAAAGAAAAGCTTCCCTCCAGCACACTGCAAAAACAGAAAGACAGCACCAAGGCTTGAATACTACATAGAGCCATATTCAATTTGAGCGGACCCGCGATACTTTTCAGCCTCCCAGACTTATCGCCTACATCGCGTGCTTTGTAGGCGGAAAAGTATCGCACGTATCCCCATATTCAATTTGAAAGTACGTGAAAACGGGACCCGGCGAAACCTAAACAAGCGGAAAGTACTGTCAGATTTGGGGAAATCAGCCTGACACCCCCCAAAAGATGCTCTGACATGGGCGTTAGCTATGGTTACCCCCGATTTGGCTTGCTGAAGGTATTTGGTGTTTTTAAACGTGCTCAATAGCTGCTAAATAGCGTTTTTGTATAAGTGGTGAAGGGTGAAGAATAGTATTCTGGAGGTTTTTTTGCAGAAAATAACTTATCCCAGCAAATTTGGGGTACTTGAAAATGGGGGCCAGCATATTTTAGAGTTACTAAAGTTAAGTTTAAAAACACGTGAAAAATCCACCTTCCGCAAGCACCTGCAATGAAAAAAACACATGGGACATACTTGGGGACAGCCCCCAGAGTCAAGTTCGCTAGTTTTTAATTTGTCCCCCAACATTTTTTTTTTTCTTCCCCAAATTCAAAGTGATTTTTTGGAGTGTTCTTAAGTGTTTTTTAAAAAATGTTTTACACAGTTTACCTTTGGGGGACTGTCTAAAGACTGCAGACGGGTTCCCGCAACGTTGCACCCCAAAACCCCAATTCTGCACTTTTTTCCGCCTGCTATTCATAGGCGAAACTTTTTCGCCTATTACATTGCATTGACTTTCCGCCTAGGTGGAAAGTCTTTCAAATTGAATACGGCGATACTTTTCCGCCTGGCGAAATGACGTCATCGGCGGAACTTTTTTGCCGATTCCGGCTTTTCACCTCAAATTGAATACGGGCCACAGTATCATAGAAATCCAGAGGTCTTTGTTGCATATATCTGCAAATACATGGCTAAGCGCTGGGTCGCGTCAAGGCTCCTCTGTAGCAGCGTCCCTAACGTTACATAATAAAAGCACTCACAGTGGGTCATAGTTGCATACTATTGTGCCACATGATAACAGCAGATACATAAATATATTTAAGTTGAGAGCCAACTCACCTAGGAGATACCCCAGAAACCTACAAATAGCACTACAGGAACCAGCATGCCCTCAAAATGCTGGTCCCATCCATGCCCCTCAGAACAGCAATACAAAATAGTGGTTGCTGCTCATATCAAGTTAATGGATTTAACTCACAGGTGCTTGTAAAGGGAAGGGGTTTACACACAGAAAAAAAAGTTCCCTGTTTTTGGACTACAATAAAAATGAATAAAATCTATGCAATACTTGAAGTTACACATCTGGAATATACGGAGATAGTTTATATCTAAATATTTCAGTACTATGTAACACTACATCTTGCCATACCTGCTGTATTAATGTTTACGATAAAACCTTTACAATGCTCAGTAAAAATAAAATTTAAGTTACCAAATATTGTTATAATTCCCTTGAGGTGCAACAGGCAGAAAAACACACTAGGTCAGTGTTGGCTAACCTTGACACTACAGCTGTTGTGGAACTATATATCCCAGCATGCCCTGCCACAGTTTTAGCATGCCCTAATAGCAAAACTGTAGCAGTGCATGCTGGGTTATGTAGTTCCATAACAGCTGGAGTGTCAAGGTTAGCCAACACTGCACTAGGTGAATATTTTAAATGAAGTCTGTCTCCAACCAATTACAAATAATTTATGTTGCTAATCTTTTAAATGTGGTTGAAGCTGAGACAATTAAATCTTAATTAAATCACCTATTAAGCCTATTAACCATAATGTAAACACAGCACTCACGATCGGACAAAAAGATTACTAAGGACAGTCTTAAACAAATTGACAAGCAACAACTCTCAATTAATCACTGTATTAGCAATGAAAATAAACAAAATACAAATAGATTTATATGTGACAGCTGCTAACTCCTGATAAGACAGGGAAAAGGTGTAATAACCTTTCCTTAATAGAAAAGGAGACAATAAACGCAGTTTTGGAACTGCAAAAGTGGATAACAGCAGCACAAATGCTTTTACTTCTCACATAAAATGTTTACCTTTGTTCAAATACACGGTCACCAATGTGGTGGTGCAGAAGTTTGCACTGACCCACCCATAGAGTTGGACGGATAGAGGGAATACTGTAGCATGAGCATGTGTTATACTCCTTTTAAACCTGAAAACCAGGTCTGACCCAGGATTTTGAACATTGGTCAGTCCCGGATGAGACCCAGGTCAGACCCTGTTCACACTGCACCTTCAACCTGGGTTATTCCCAGGTAGGTCACGATTGCACTGAACCGGGGTCAGCCCTTGCAAAACATATGCATTTCATAAAAAAGAAATACATCAAAATGATAAAATAAATACACCACACAAAGGTTTTTTTTGTATTCAGCTACTTGATGAAATGATAAACTTTTGCACTAATGAACAACATGTACAGTATGTAATTTTTTTCCATAAAGTGCTTTTACACAAAAAAAAAAAAAACATAAAATAAACAACTTGTATAAAAAGATTAAAAAAAGATATACATTTCAAAAGTGCAAAATATACAATTTTAAGTAGTATGGGAATAGGGATATCTGCCTAAATGGGTACAGGCCCTGATAATACTGACTATAGGTGACACCAGTGAGACCACTTTCCTGTCACACAATGAGGGCTCTGTGACTCTGGCGGCTTGGTATAAAAGGGGTACTACTGAAGTACGCACATTCAAAGCAGCACTGGGGGCTTTACACTGACTGCAGGTGCTGTTGTAAATTCTCACATGCAACCCGATGAGAAACTGCAGTTTATGAAACCACTGCTTCAAAATTAAGCCCTAAATGTGATTATATTTTGTAATATTGAATTATTTAAATCAAATAATGTTTGCAGTGTTTTCAGTAGCGTTCCCTGATCTATGGCAGAGCACACATATGATTTTTCTCTCTGCAAGAGGCGTTCAGTTGTTTTCCACCGTAAAGATGGAAGAGATAACGGTCTTGATTCCGAGATGCACGCTATACGATGTTTACACAAATGGAGCCATTTTTTTGCCACTGCGCATGTGTCAAGGTACATTACGATAGTCTAAAAAAGTATACATAAACAGTATAGCTGAAGATGGCACTGCGCTCTTTATAATAGGAAACTTGACATGGCAGAATCAAACAATCAAGACAATTACAAAAATTTTATTTATTTGATGACTAACATCATAAAAAGAAGTCAAATATTACATACAAATCGATGCTGACATAAAACACAATAGCATTTAAATATTATTCAGTGTGCATAATAAAATCCTGGCTCTTGACAAATAAATATTCACATTGTTTTAGTTTCACCTACAGTTACTAAAGGGCAACTGGAGTAGAATTAGTAAACTTCTACTCCAACCCCAAAGTATCACTTATTTTTAGTAATCAGATCACATTTCCCATTATTGTAATGGGAAATGTGATTCGACCAAAGTTAATAAAAATAAAATGTGAAAAAATACCAGGGCAAAGCCCTGTGATAATAACGCCACTGGAGGTGGCATTATCCAGGGTCTCCCCCAGTTACCGGGCTCCTACTCTGCTCTAACAGGCAGAGCAGAGCCCGGAGCCTGGTCTAAACAGACTACACGCTGATACACAGCAAGAAAAAAGTAAAAAAAGAACAAACTTACCTGACTCCAGGGACCGGAGTTCCGGGCTCCGGTGATTTCCTCTCTCCTCAGCTGCACTGTGGCCCGGTCGTCACCTGACAGAGTCCCAGTGCATTATGGGATGGTAGCTGACCAGAGGACATGGAGGACATCACCGGAGCCCGGATCAATGAGGTAAGTGTAATTAAGAGAGAGGGGTAGTCGCAGGGGGGAGGGGGGTCGCAGGGGGTGGGGCTTGGTGACGGGGGCATGGCATAGCGCCGGGTGGGGTAGCAGCGGCGGTCGTTTAGCGCATGCGCGGGGCACTTGTCACGGTATTTGTGCGGAGGGGATTCGCAGGGACAGAGCTTTCTCGCAAGCTCTGTCCCTGCAAGGGATTTGTAGTAAATCCCTGTGATATTGCCTGAATTCGCAATGCAATTTTCACTCGGTAATATCACACTACAATCTGCATTACCAATACGGATTGTAATAAATAGATCCCTGTATGATCAATAGATCTGTTTTGCTTTTTGTAAGCATGGGATATATTCAGAGCTGGACTTTGAGTTATGACTCTCATATATCTGTAGGGTTAATATTTCATCCCATTATATATCACTGATGTATTTACTTCCATTATTGAGTGATACTAATATTGGATTGTTTTGCACTATATCCATTATAGATTAAATAATCCTCACTAACTACGTTCTCTGGGCCTGATTCAGAGCCGGACGCTCTGACCAGAGCGCTCGCTCTGAATCAGGGCCCTCCAACCTAAAAATGGAGCGGCCTCCTGGCCGCTCGGATAGCTGTGGGTGACCACCCACAGCTTATGCGAGCGGCCAAAAAGATGGTCGCGATGGTCTCGCTGCCGCAAGCCCAGGAGTGCTTTTGGCTCTATCAGAGCCAAAAGCACTCCCATTGACATCACTAGGGAACGCCTCCGTATGGGCAACGCCCCCGGCACGCCCACCAAAGGGGGCGTGCTGTCACTCACCATCGACAGCACGCCCCCATTGGTGCGAGACCCATAGCGACAGCGCTCAGCGCTCGCGAGCGGGTCTGAATCAGGCCTTCCATTCATACCAATATATATTTGTAATATTTGTATGTTGTTATTGTAAAACTCTTAATAAACAGATTTAACAAAAAAAAAAAAAGAGATGCATCAAACCTTCTAAAGGTGACTGGTGGAGAAGTTGTCCATTGCAACGAATCAGCTTCTAGTTATAATTGTATAAAATTTACTTTACAGATGATATTAAAAAGCTGATTGCTATCGACTTCTCCACTTGTCCTCTTTAGAGTGTTACATCTCCCCCTAGTCTCCGATTTATATAAGACGTATAAGGAGAAGAAAGGGAGAGACTTATGTTGAGTGGTGCACTGTTTATATAACATTTTTACCTTTATGAATTTACTTTTTTCACAATGTTAAAATATAATTATTCTACAGTAGATAACAGCAAAATATTAAAATTAGTAGATAGAAAATTAAATGATAGTAAGAATGTAGTATAAAAACTAGGTATCTGGGACGCTCGTTATGTATCTCTCTCTTGTATTTGTTTCTCAGTGTTTCCTGGAGTAATATAGTCCATGTGTGCTAGGGATGGTTCTTATCTGGGTAATGGCAACACCTGTCCAATTAATATGGGACAATCTTCAGTATATGTGAAATTCTGAGGTAATAAATTACTACTGAGTACCAAAACAAGCAAATAGTGTGCCCGTGTCATAATTCCTAGGTTATCTCATTGATCCTATTACCCTTATTGCAAAAATATACATGTTCTATGTAAATATCAGAGGTATTGTTACATTAATTAACAGAGTAGTCATAGTTCATTCATGTTGATGTCTTATATGCGCTGACTGTGTTTGTGAGGATGATTTAAACTTGCAGCAATTTTGGTAGTTACCAAAGTATGTTTAATGGCAAGAGGCAGTCATTTTACAGCACCGGTCCGACGTGGGACTCCAGAGAGGTAAGTAATATTATGGGTGCAGGGTGTGCAGTGAGGGGCCCCCCTGGACCCAGGGGCCTGTGTTCCCCACACACCCTGCATCCATTATAGATACGCCCCTGCCAATCCTAGTTACAGGTGGCTGTGTACATGACAAACATTTACACCCGTCTTATGTAAGCATTAATAAACAGATTATCTAGTAAGAACACACTTTTTAGACTTACTTACAGTATCTTCATGTACACACATTCACTTACATAGCACTATGGATAATACCAGGATGCTTTAAAGTATCTTACATCCATGTTTTAATAGATGCATTTGAGGTATCTGCATATACAGAGTCTCTTTCATATAGCATAATGGAGATTAGTGATGTTGGTAAGTGTGGTCTCCTCTTAATGCCAGCTTGTTGTGATATATATAGGTGTGCGCAGGTACTGGTACAGGGAGTGTCCCTTTTGGCACTTCCCCCTCTGCCGGGTCATGGACTAAACCATCCTCCCTCCCTAGGCTAGCAAGGCAGGTGATTAATGAAATCCCACAGGTGAGGAGGAATGTCATCCAGTATTCCCCATATCACGTGCCGCAGTCCGGCATCCCAGTCTCTTAGCAACTGAAGGTGTGGTCCCAGTATGAGCCATAACTAGACTTTTTGGTGCCCTGTGCCTGAAAGAGCATTGCATGACCCCTCATTTTTCACAGGGACATAATGCACCCAAAAAAAGGGCCATGGCTTCATGGGGAAGGGCCAGGGAAGAGATGGGAGAGGCCAGGAGATGCTGGGGATGAAATAAGAGGAAGCTACAAGCAAGAATGATAATAAACAGAAATTTGACAGGCCCAAACAGCGCCCCCTGACCTGTGGTGCCCTGTGCGATGGCACCAGTTGCACTACCCCAGCTATGGCCCTGGTCCCAGTACTGAATGTACGTTGCACAGGAGCAGAGGTCCGGACGTGTGGCTGGTAACCCGGAGGAGGAGAAACAACCGAGACACAGGAGTACAACAAGGTGTGCTGGCGACTTGTGACAACATCATTGCTGATTGCACTACAAACATCACGCCATGCGGCTGCATATGCAGGGGCAGAACTATGGGAGACAATGGAGGCACCTGCCTCCGGGCTCCAGCTCTGAAGGGGCACCTCCTCCATTGTTCACAACATATTCACCCCACTTAGGGCTGTAACTATGTACCCGGAATATACTGTCACAGCCACCCAATACATGGCACCCCTTCCCGGCACCTGAGAAGCCACCATGCACTAGTGGAGAGCTCCATGTCACACCATCAGCTGCTGCCTTTATCTATCTATAGCCTGTCTGCATGCGAATTGCTACATTACAGTGTCAGCGGGTGTGACGGGGGGGGGCACCAAATTATAACTTGCCTCCGGGCGTCTGGGATGAACGTACGCCACTGTGCATATGGTACACTATGGCGATCTCTGCGATCACACCATGCAATCCTATGGGGTCACGGGTGCGTGTAACCGTTCGCGGGCGTGGTGCAATTTACCGCACAAGCAGCAAAGATGTAACTGGGCATATCTATGTATGTCTCAGTGCGGTATCAGAGGAAAGTTGTAGAGAAGGATTTGGACTACAGTAAACACCTTGTGAATTATTACTCCCCTGCATTAACATCTATTCTGCCTTTGCTATTGCCAAACCAGTGGAAAATATTAATATTCTCTGTGAATAAAATGGCAATTTGTCAGATCTGGGGACTTGATCGAATTGAGTAACTGTACATTTTATTTCCACCTTTTCCTAGGCATACAGATTATACTGCCTAGGTATTACACCTCTGTAATATTGTATACCCTCTGTTTATGTATCTGCACTTTTGTGTCATTTGTTAAAAAAATTTTTTAATTATATGCAAAGCCTGTACCTCGTTATATTTAATTTAAAATGTAATATGTTTTGTCTTTGTTACACTAATGAATCAATAGACCTCTTATGAAGAGAGTAGCTGCTTGACTGTGTTCATTTTGGTACAAACATTACTGTGTTTACGGTTTGCATGTTAGATCAGGCTGTGTTAGCCCTTTGAATGTTGGAGTGTTAACTGGTACCTAACAAAAAAGTGAGTACATTTGTGTAACTACAGTGTAATTATTTTAGGTCCTATTGCCCTCATTCTAAAGGTGGCGGCAGAAGTAGGTGTGTATGTGCCAACCCTTTTCTTGGTAACTCACACATACAGCGGACATTGGAAGACCTTGAAAGTAAATAAGGTAGCAGGAAAATTAGCCTGAGGAATCTGAAACTATAAAAAGAGACAGGACAAGCAGCAGACACTTGGAACACACCTGAGCTCTCCCGAGTCCCAATGCATTTAGGGTGTATCAAGAATACCACTCTTCCTCAGGGTAAATACTGAGTCTTCTATGTTTCTCTGGGTTTTTATTTGACTTTCTCATTCTCGCTTAACTCCCATATAGATTGGCAGATTGGCAGATTGTAGTCTTGTCTGTGGCAGCTTTTTATGTAAGCCTACTGGCTTTGTCTATAGGTTGTAAATCTTTTCTAATATCTTACTCTCTTTTTCTTTGTGCCAGGGTCTACTGTGCATGAGCAACTCTATTTTCCCGGTAATTTCAGTCTGCAGAAACGGGCGATGCAGAGATAAGTATAATAGTTATGTGCATGCAGGGTGAGTGGTGTGGGCCTTCTCCTTTGCAGACTCAGCTATGGGGCAAGTCATTGGAATATGACATAGCATGTCACATGAACAGAGCAAGCAGAGAGAAGGATGAGATACCATGTGGAAAACCTGCTGTATGAGCTACCTGTGGTACTATATGTTCCTATATTGGAAGTTAGCTGCCCACTTACATCAAGGCATCTGCTGGTTTTATATTCAAGACCACTAGGAGACTAGTCCAAAGCTATGGGTTTACTTATAGTGTGGCGTTGCATTACCTATTGAAATGGGGGAGGGGGTCATGGTATGCCTCTGCCCCGATTCAGTACCCTAGTCCAAATTGTGAATTGCTTGCTGTATTAAGTATCATCTGCTCCCATTCACTATTTGGCCCATCACCTGTAGCCTTATAACTATTTTTAATATATGTGATTTTATTTAATAAAATGGACATATCATTACTGATCATATCAATGTTTTTTTTTTATTTCAGGCTTAAACTTGCAAAAGCTGCAACTGAATAACTTTAACTTAAAATGCTTAGTAAAGCTAATTTATATTAAAAATGACAATTAAGCATATAAAAAGGTATTTCCCATCTCTGTTAAGTTAAAGCCTCACTATTGTAATGCATCAATGCCAGATGAGCTGTGTGTGCACCCCCCTACTCGCAGAGTGGGACACTGCAATCCGCGGGTGGGACGGTGGGACAGTCCCCAAAGAGCGGGCCAGTTGGGAATATGTTGATAAGTTTAATAAGCGATAAAGAAAGCAACTTTAGCCATGAATCCACAATCAACCAGCAACATCGAACCTATGGTAGTACCATTATCATCAGTGAGTATTTACAACAGGCCAGAAGCATCCGCAGATAATGCAGATACTGACAAGTCTACCTACAGTATGTCTCCTTTCAGGTCTGCCTCAGTCACAACTATGCCCATGCTGTACTAGAAGCATAGGTGTATTTACAATGTGTGCAGGGTGTGCAGTGCACATGGGGCCCTGGACTGCACACCCTGCATCCAGAGATACACTCACCTTGTGACGGGCACTGGCAAGCGGGTTCTTTCTCCTCTGCGGCTCCATCTTCCCAGTGACATCTTTGCAGTGAAAATAAAGGCTGTGGCACTCTGCCAGAGCCTTTGCTGTCTAATGCACATGATGTAACTACCATTTTAAGTAAGTACCAAGAGTCAGGGGTAGACTAAGAGAGGAAAGGATCCGCGTGTAGTCTCACTCACCGATGCATGACCTGAGTAGACTCTGGCACTGTGCATGACTTGATCTTCAGAAAAAAGTCATCTATGCCATTTTCCCAGTGATTTTTTCGGCGCCGGCGTACAGGTTATACTCGACTATGGGTGCACCCATTATAGATTCCCCAATGCCAAGAGTAGTGACAGTGCGGAAGAGATACGGTATATATGGCAATGGCTAGAGCTTTGGTTCCTGACCAAACTGATTGATTTGGCGAACCACAATGCTATTAAGAAATGCTCTGGAAGGTGCCTGGTGAAGTTTTATTGATAGAATGTTATACTGCAGTGCTCATTAGTGTGCAATTATCATTTCCATGGAGCAAGGCTAATTATTAGCCCCTGTCTCACACTGAATGTACCTCATTCAATGAGGTTCATTCATACCCCACATGGAGTCTATACGGAAGTAGCCATCAGAATGGTTTCTCGTACACTAGCCAATCAAAGCGAAGGGCTAAGTAACATGGAGGACCTGACAAATATATTCTGAGCCACTACAGTCAGACAAGCAGGCAGGGGATCCAATTGTGACTTCTTTGCCCCCTAATATTATGTCACTGCAATAAACATTTTTTAGTCATCCTTTGTAACTCAGATCTGTCCAACTATTGCTTTATGCTAGAATACCATTAATCCCTTACGCCACGGGCACTCTGTTAAGGATAAGTGCTGTTCTCCAATTATAAAACAACAAAAAAGTAATAACAAAAATTTGCAAATGACTTCAGTGTAACTTGCAGGATTAGGATTTTTTTTTTTGAATGGTTGCTGTATATATTCACATTATTTTCCATTACCTATGTTTTACCCAGTAACAACCCTAAGGGTTTTCTTTTAATAAATCTTCTAATTACTGTACAGATTAGAAATGGATTATATTTTCCTATTTGTTTACACTCCATCCACAATACTCATTAAAAAGTAAAACAAAATGGAAAGCAGCAGAAAATGAATCATTATTTCAACTGAAAAATAAACATTTTTATTTTATTTTTCCCAAAAATATGTTTTTCTGCCAGAGCATTTATTCCAAGCACTTAACTTGCATGAAAGGAATAGCAGCTACTTAGATCAAATCATGTTTTCATGTAATCTGCATTAACTACTGTATCTTATTAATTATCCCACTTGACAGAGAAAATGTTTTCCCTCTGCTCAGTAAAAGGCTCATAATGGAACGGCAGCTGCAGAACCTGAGGTCAAAAGAGAGACATATTATAAATCTTCTGTAGTATTGAAATGATATGTTACACAGTAATACCAGGATAAGCGGTGTCACATCTCTGAGATGCAGATGGTGTTGGCCAAGATGAGTGACAGCCAGGGTGCTGCCTGAATGGGAGTTTCAGGACCCTGCTGAATGCTGGGAATACGCTGCCATTACCACCAAAGTATTATTACTGGCAAGTGAGATTTTCTAAAACTTATATTTAAAGCAGAAATGCTGGTTTAACCCAAAATATATATTGCTGATACAAAAGAGCTTAAAATAAATCTCAGCCAAACATCTATTTTGTAAATCCTGACGTTGGTATAATTACAGTGACATATGGATGCAGGATTTGGATCTAGATCTCGCACTATTCAAACCGACAGTGCAAACTTCTATCTGCTGTCTTCAGGAAGACTCTGGTGTTCAGTGAAAGAGTCTTTGCCATCTTCTGCGTTTGCTGCACCTTCTCAAATCTCACACTCAAGATAGAGCCACTGGCAGATGCTAGTGGGAGGGGGGCATAGCTGTGTGGCTTGTTTGAATCTTTGTTTTGAAAGACCTTGGGGATGATGTACTAAGCCTCAAACCGCATACACACTACACGATAAATTGGACAATTTGAATGATAATGATATTGTTATCGATCAACGTGTCCAATATCATCCAGTGTGTACATGGTGAACGACCAATGATGCGTGCCCCATTGGGTCATTGAAGATGTCATTCATCACATGAACATGCAGGCCAACCTGTCGATATCATAAGGTTGTGCATATTCAGGGATTAGGGAGGGTGTCAGCACTGAACGATATCTTGTCGTTAATGACGTTGAGCACAGCACTGCAGGGGAAACACTAGATGATATCGCTCATGGAGCATATCGTCTAGTGTGTACACGGCATTAGACAGAGATAAAAGTACCAACCAATCACAGAGAGAAACGTACCAACCAATCAGCTCCTAACTGTCATTTTTCAAACACAGCCTGTACAATGACAATTAGGAGCTGATTGGTTGGTACTTTATCTCTCTCCACTTTATCTCTCTCCAAGGCTTAGTTAATCCCCCCTCAATGTGTTAATTTGGGTAACATAGATTGAAATCACAATCTTTACGGCAGAGACAGTCCACCACACTCCTTTCTGCCCTCTTCAATTCCCCACAAATCTAAAACGGCACTGATCTGAAGGCACAGGCTGATATGGACCAGTGGGGGGCAGGCAGAGCTCAAACGGAAGAGCAGTAAGTGGGAGGATCAACTGTCACACTGCACCTGCACTGACAGTTACTAATGTCCTCCAAACACATTATCATATGCCATGGTCTCCAATGTTGGTCTGCGATGTAAAAAAATGAGGGCTGCAGATGCATTTCAAGGTCCATTCAACTCAGGCAACACCGGGTAATAATAATCTTATTATTACTGTCTGGTGATGCTCTCTTCCTTGGGCTGAGAGTGGCTAACAATAAGGCCAGGTACCCAGCATAATGATATCTTCATTATTTGTCAATTCCAGGCAAATTGGAAAGAATATCATACAGTGTGTAGTGGCAATTGCGCAGTCCTCCGGGTCATTTAGAGTATCTTCAGGGTGGCCGTGCTGCAAGGTCAATCAAAACATATCATGTACAATGCCATGCTGCTAAATGCAGCAGGTCATTGTACATTGTGCCGTTGTACCAATGCATCATGCAGTGTGTTCGCACAATGCGATATGCTGGCCCGTCGGACAGCGAATCGGCCCGAAAAACACATTGTTCTGATATGTTCCAAGCCTTAGTGAAGACGGCATTAGATATTGTGGTAAAATTTCCCACATTGAGATTGATTGGGATTGTGATCTACAGCTTCAGTTTACTTAACGCAGGTGATAGCTCTTAAATCTCTTGTGTTGGGTATTTGTTAAATTGGCAGGATACATCAACCAAAATGTCATTTTCACAAGGGTAGCTGCAATAAATAAAACCCTGGCTGTGTTAGTTCTTTGACTTCTCTTAATGTCCAGCATTTCAAATGGACTCCCCTTATCACTGTCTTCTGATAAGCCACAATAAAGGAATATAAACAGAGGTCTTAGAATAAAGTCACCGAGGGGTTTGTCTGTTTTAGATTTCCAGCATAAAGTGGATGAATGGATGTGGAGTTTGTATATTCTGCTTGTGTGGGTTTCTTCCGGGTACTCCGGTTTCCTCCCACATTCCAGAAATATACTGGTTAGTTAATTGGCTCCCAACAATAAAATTATCCCTAGTGTGTATGTGTGTGAGCATGTGGTAGGGAATATAGGGCCTGATTCAGACCCGCTCGCAAGCGCATAGCGCTCGCAAGCGGGTGGATGGTGGCCCAGTGCGCACGTGCAAAAAGCACTCGCTCCGTGGCTCACTACAAAAGGGGCGGCTGTCGAGGTTGATCGACAGCTCGTCCCGTTTTGTAGGCATGGCCGGGGGGTGGCTTCACAAACGGAGGCGTTCCCAAGCGAACGTCTACCGTTTGTGGGCGGCCCCACTGACATCACTGGTGCTGCCAGAAGAGCCAGAAGCTCTCTGGGGCTTGCGGCCACGAGACCCTACCACAAAGTCCTGTCAGACCTGTCTGTCTCCCACATGTGAGAGAGAATGGACTTATTTACATGTCAGATATATTAGTAAATCTGCAAAATCTCCTGGAACTGCCATCAGAATGCAAATTGTTCCTGTGACTTCTGTTATTGGCATCTTCAGATGCATCCCATAGTAAGCCAGTAGGGTCACATAAATCAGTTATGTACACTGTAAGTTTTTCCTTAAAGTCGGTATGGTCCATCATTTCCCCTGTCAGGCATCACCACTTGAGTTCCCATGGCTCTCACATCTGAGCTGAGTGCACTGGTGGATTTTTGTAGTTCTGAGGGAATCTGTTTTTCCATGCAGATCAGGAAGTATATTAAGGGCCATATTCAATTAGCCGCGATAATTTTGCAGCCGTCAGTGGAATCTAGTTTCCACCTACATCACGTGTTTTGGCGGGGAAACTCATCAGACACGTCCCTGCTTATTCCCATATTCAATTCCAAAGGACGCAAAAATGCGTCCTGGCGAAATGCAAACAGGCGAAAAGTGCTGTCAGATTTGGGGAAATCAGCCTAGCACCCCCCAAAAGATGCACTAACATTGGGGATCATGGTAGATACCCCCAAATAGACCAGCTGAAGCTATTTGGGGTACTTTAGCTAATTAGCATCTCTGCACAAGTGGTGAAGAATAGCATTTAGCAGGTTTTTTTGGTAGAAAAAACTAATCCCTGCAAATTTGGGGTACATAAAAATGGGTGCAAGCATGGTTAAAATTTGCAAAAATGAGGTCTTAAAAAGTGTGAAAAACGCACCTTCAGCAAGCACCTGCAATCCAAAAACCACCCCCATACTTGCAGACCCCCCCAAAGTCTATTTCGATAGTTTTTAAGTTTGTACCCCAACTTTGTACTTTTTTGCCCCCTTTTTCAAAGTCATTTTTGGGGTGTTCTTTTAATTCCTTTACTATTTTTTTTACACCGTTTTCCTTTGGGGGGCTGTCCAAAGGGTGCAGAGTGGTTTCCGCACCTTTGCACCCCAAAACCGCAATTCTGCATTTTTTTCCGTCGGGTATTCATAGGCAAAACTTTTTCGCCTTTTACATTGCAATGACTTTCCACGTACACAAAAAGTATTTGTAATTGAATATGGCGAATAGTTTCCACCTGGCGAAAATACGCAATTAAGGATACTTTTTCGCCGATCGCGGCTTTTTTCACCTAATTGAATACTACATCCCGGCTACATTTCCGCATTCCGGATCTTGGTAATTTCTGCAAGATAGCCGCCCTCATACAGTTCCTATGGGGGCTGCATTTGCTGTCAAAAGCGGAACATTAGATACATTCAGGGGATACTTAGTATTGTGGGTACCCCCTGAAAATGAGTATTTTCCAGGGACATCCTGCAAATAATAATTGATAAAGAGGCTCTTTATGAGAATGGGGGCCTTGTCCAATATAACTGATCCTATGCAAATACCTATGGGAGTGTTTAGGGGGATTTCTTCAGATTCTTCCCTCCTTTCTATTCTGTGACCTGTGGATGTGGAAGTGCAGTGACTACAGCCGGATCAGATCCTGGAAGTGGGATCTTTCACCATTGTGATCAGCGCCGATAGAGTGGGGTTCCCTATCCCCCTGCATTTGTACAATGTGTCCTCCTTTTTGGCTGTGCATACGGGAGTTTAGTTACTGGGCAAAAATAGTGCAGGGTCTTTACTCTTTAATAGACCCTTAAATCTTGTGGTGTTCCAGAAACAGACACTTTCATACACTTACACGTCTTTCATTGTGAGCTTTGCTGCTTTGTGTAAAGAGAAATGTAACAGAAGCCCGGGACTGAACGAAGCACAGAGGAAATGTGTATTACTTAGCTGACAGCCCCTATTTCATGTAGGTGTTCACTCCTTGTCATTAGTCATCCATAGAAGTGCCTTAGCACCAGGCATGATATGGACGGAGAGGACCAATTCAGTTTTCATTTTTGAAGACTGACAGCAATCTTAGAGAAAAAAGTGCTTAACGTCAATCAGCAGTAATGAGGTCTAGCAGAACATCAATGCATAACAGGCTGACAGAGATCTGTGGATACAATATTACTCATTTGCCATATGGTATAGAGTTTTCAGAACTACTCCATTAGCTAGCCTGGGGCTGTGCAGGGAGATAAACACAAGAATATAATAAAGGAGTTATGAATAAAGGTTAGAATAAGCAAATTTGTTAGAAAATAGTTACATCCACGTGATAGCATAACTACTTCAGTAATTCCTACAAGAGGGATTACAATATTTTTTAAACTACCGTGTTTCCCCAAAAATAAGCCCTACCCTTACTTTTGAAAAACGGTCCAAAATAAGCCCTACCCCGAAAATAAGCCCTAACAAAATCCCCATTTTGTCCGGTCCCTGCGCTACACTAAAATGCCCCCAGCTCCACTCCCCGCAAGAAATGGATGCCACTGTCAAAGATTTAACAGTGGTATCCAATCACAGCTGCAGCGTCTCACTCTCACACAGTGAGCGCGCGGCAGCTGGCGTGCGTGGCAGCGTCATTTACAGCAGCGCCGCGGAGGAGAGGAGAGAAAAAGAGGAAATAAATAAAAGTAAGTAAAGAATTGTAAAGCAGGACTGAGAGCATGATGGGGATAAAAGCAGGACTGAGGGCATGATGGGGATAAAAGCAGGACAGAGGGCATGATGGGGATAAAAGCAGGACAGAGGGCATGATGGGGATAAAAGCAGGACTGAGAGCATGATGGGGATAAAAGCAGGACAGAGGGCATGACGGGGATAAAAGCAGGACTGAGGGCATAATGGGGATAAAAGCAGGACAGAGGGCATGATGGGGATAAAAGCAGGACTTAGGGCATGATGGGGATAAAAGCAGGACAGAGGGCATGATGGGGATAAAAGCAGGACTGAAAGCATGATGGGGATAAAAGCAGGACTGAAAGCATGATGGGGATAAAAGCAGGACTTAGGGCATGATGGGGATAAAAGCAGGACTGAAAGCATGATGGGGATAAAAGCAGGACTTAGGGCATGATGGGGATAAAAGCTGGACTTAGGGCATGATGGGGATAAAAGCAGGACTGAAGGCATGGGGGATAAAAGCAGGACTAGGGGAGCACAACGGTCATCATTTTATTTATTATCCTGTCTGTTTTGTCAATGTTAATTAAAATAAGCCCTACCCCGAAATTAAGCCCTATGGAGTTTTTTTAACCAAAAAAAAATAAATAAGACAGTGTCTTATTATCGGGGAAATACGGTAGTATAGTATAGTTCCATCAGAACTTAAGTCTTAATACGGCACTGAAAAACATGCTCCACACCGGGAAGTGTAATACATGTTTTATATTTGTAAAACATAAACACTTTCAAAATATCTTGAAAAGGTGTCTGCTTTAAAGAGGAGCATATCATTTTTTTATGTAGGTGTGTCGGGATCTGTAACGATTGGGCATCCAGCGGTGGTATTTCAACCGCTGGGACTTCATATCCATTCCCTATAAGATAATGGGCCTGGTTCAGAGTTGTATGCTAACGCATTTGTGATTGTTGCCACTTGGCAATTGCTAAAACATACTAATGCATCAGCCAGCAGAATTATTTGTTTTGAGACACTCACCGGAGCTCTCCCAGCTGCCCGCAACTGTGTACACAAACGCAGCATTGGACGCAGATCCTCAAAACATCTACTCCTTGAGTGAGTGTATGGTTATTCAGAATGGCCGCGGTAACTGAAACGCTGGAGCTTTGTTCTCTGCATGCACAATTGCAGATGCTGGCTAGTACACGCCCAGGAAATGACCCTGACAAGCCCGCGTTTTGGCCGGAACTCCCCGTAACCACCCACAAAACGGTCTCTTCCTGTCAATCAACTGCGAGTGAATCCTCACAGCGAGCGCATTTGCAATTCATTTGCAGCATGCGCAATACGGCTGTGATGCATGTGCAAACCACCGATAATCACTCAACTGTGTGAACATCGGAATAGCGTTCAACTCTGAATCAGGCCCAGTATTGTTTCAGTGATCAATCTTATACTGCTTTATTAATGAAAAAACGTATTTTATTATCGTAGCAAATGAAAGCTGGGTGCACATTAGACGATGCGACGGACAACATATTGTGCGGTCCGTACACACCATACGATCTGGTGAACGACCACACAATATGTCATTTACCAGCCGCATCCAAATGCATGGGGTCATTCAGGCCCGCTGAGAGCTGCCTGGGTAATAAGGGGCATGGCCTAATCGAGGGAGGCGTGGCCACGCCCCCTTCCCGGGAAAAAAATAAAAAAGATTTGCAGCGCTGAGGAGGGGGGCGCTCTGGGCCCCCTCAGCCCTGCTCAAAGCCAGGGGGGGCACGATCAGTGTGATCGCTCCCCCCCACAGGCATAGGAGACTGCTGTGGCTGCTGCTCAGCAGCCATGAGCAGTCTCCACTGCAGCTCAGCACCAGCTGTGCGCTGGGCTGCTGTGAGGGAGGGGGAGCGGCGCCGGACCCGGGCCCCCGCCGGACCCCTCAGGAAGCCCGGGCCTCGGTAATCTGTACCTGCTCCCCCCCCCCTCTCGGCGCCCCTGGGGTCATTCAGCACATTGACAGAATGAGCAGCATGTAGGCTCGATCTGTCAATGCAATGAACGACCCTGCGGGAGCGCGCAGGGTCGTTCATAGTGAGTACACACTAGCCGATGTGGACGATATGTCGGCCCGATCCACCCCGCATCAGACGACTTATCGTCTAATGTATATACCCAGCTTAAGTCTGAGAAGTGTTTGATTGTTATAGAATATATATGTTTTTCTTCTGTATTAACTGAGTGAAATGATATCATATTATGCATAGAGACACAAATATCACAAGGATAACAGGTGACATTGTTATAACAGTTGTGAAAATTACAGTTCATTAGGTGCTTGTGGCTGGCTGTTTGCTTTATATGTGAATGTTCATTGTGAGAAAATGTTGCTTAGGCAAAGCAGTGTCCACTGTATTTTCATGTTTCAGTTTACTTGGATGCAAACAAAAACGTGCATGGCCTATTAAACACAGCCCGAGACACACACACAACATCAATTTTGTAACTTAAAAGGAAAACAACGTCATTTAAACCAGTTCAGTTAAGGCAAATACATCAGGATGTACAACTAGACATCCATTATATTTCTAATCTGGTCCTGAAAAAAGCATGCTCCATCATTATCACCAGGATGGGTTATTCACAGTAATAGGAATAAATAAATGGTACTGATAGAACTATATGTACTTTCAAAATAACTTTATTATTTCTCTGTTTAAAAAAATGGTAACATTGTTACTAAACAGAAAGACTTGCTAACAATATTATACTGGAAATATTTGTGTATCTTGCAAATAAAAGCATGAGGATTTTGTTCATATTTTGATTAAAACATTTAGGCTTGCAGCCCATCATCAACAGACCCCAAATCTCTGAAAGTTATTACATTAGCGTATATAAACACACCATTAAATATCAGTTAAATGCAGTCACCCAGGAGTGGCTCCTACCCTCTTTGATGAGGGTGACTGCCACTGCCCGAGGAGAGGAGGAGACGGTCCCAACCAGCAGGATCCCAGTGCCTGCGCAATGGATCTGACAGGTAACCGAGACCGGAGCATGCACACAAGCAGCAATAGCTCTGCGCATGCGCATAACACTGGCTTCTAGTGACTGCATTGACTGCCGGGTAGGGCTACCCGATAGGCAGAGGAGAGGCAGAGGAGTGGCTTCCCACTGGAAACACACTCTATGCTAATTAATCTGGACTAGCACTCCCAGGAAAGCACCTCCTTCTGGGACTGCCTGTCCTGTGGGTGACTGGCAGGTAGCACTTCCAATGGGAAGTCATTACCAGTCACAGTGTAGCCAGTGCAGCCACGGACTGGCTCTCTGGTAGCAGATTTATACTGGGGGGCTGCAAGGTAAAATACGCTACTGTACTCACCTCTCAGGTACAGAGGGTGACTCACACACATTGTTACTTACATTGTTACAGCACGAATAACGTATAGGGTAATATTGTTTTAGTGATTAATCTCATAAGTTTTTTGGAATGGAAAAGAGTTTTTATTTTTAATAACAAAACAAAGCTAGTAAGTGTGCGATTTTGACATATTATTACCCTAATATACTCTATTAAAATGATTACATGAATACATAGAGACAAAGATAATGCAAGTATGAGAAGTTACAGGAGCTCCACACAGCTTTACTACATCACGGTGGGTGTGACATCGAGTTGTTGGTGCTCCCTCACTGACACTAAACAGTATTCTGCTCACTGTGTAATCAATCTTAATCAATTTTGCATTTCTCCCTGATAGGTTAGCAGCTCTGGTGACTAAACTGGCGGCTTTGGATGTAAGTTTTGCAGCTCTCTTTCAGTATTGCAGCTTACTCTGGGAGACTTGTCCTGTCAGTGAGATGTGAAGCCCTTTCCTTCTTCTACATGCCTATAAAAACTCCTTGCTCTTCTGCTTGGCACTAGAGCTCTTAAGTGTATAGTACTTGCACAGACTGTTCGGCAGCAGGTCCAGCAGCTTTGACAGCTTCAGTGTCTTTCCTCAGTGAATGGCGGCCAACCGGTCAATGGCCATGCCTACCTCCCCTTTTGTCACCACACTCCTACATTTTAATTATTTTCTGCTTGTTCTGGCATCAAGTTCCAATCGTGCATGACGTTCTGAGTGAGACTCCTAATAGCTCAATATGCTGGAAACTGTGCTTTTCAGAAACCAAAGCTACACTTGACAGCCTTTTACTGCTGGAAGCACTTGTCATCAACTCCAAGGACTTCTTATTTTCAGGGGGGGGACTCAAGCACTACTCTGTCATACAGGCCCACTAAATCCGTAAAACAGATGCACAATACACTTAATAAAGTTTCAGTTTTTCAGGTGATTGCTGCTAACTGTTTGTAGGCGATGTAGTTATAATACCAACGCACGGGAAGCCATCTGAGGGAATCTCGGCGTCGAAATCCCGACTTAGTACTAAAGATAGGCGTCTAAATACCGACAGCTATCTTTAGCCCGATGACAGAATCCCGACAGATGGGGGGGAGGGTTAGGTTTAGGCACCCCCAGGGGTTAGGGTTAGACTAGGGCAAGGGGGGTTAGGATTAGGCACAACCGGGGGGGAGGTTAGGGTTAGACACCCCCCCAGGAGGGTTAGGTCTAGGATGCAAGAAGGGGGTTAGGTTTAGGCACTCCCTTGGGGACTCAGGGTTTGGCACTACCCCAGGAGTTTTAGGGTTAGGCACCCTAAAACTAGGCGAGAAGGGTAGGGTTAGTATACTTACCTGCCCCGTCGGGATTCTGGTATGTCAAATTCCGGCGTCTGCATTTCAGCTGAAAAGCTGCCGGGATTTCATACCCAAACCGTTTGTAGTATATATATATATATATATATATATATGTTCACTGCAGCAGAAGCTATGTATGCAAAGTAGTGTTCAATGATGGTGGTTTCATGTCTGAGTCTACTTGGAGGCAAATACATCCATGGCCTAACGTTAAACATCAGAAAATCATTCCAGTCCACTCTAACTTTTCATTTCAGCTTTCTTAAATATTGGACCCAGGTGCATGCTGAGAATTCATATTACCAATGCACTATTTGTAGAGAGCCATTCTTAGGATGACACACCAGAAGAACATAACTACACCTCCTTATTTTATTTGTGCATGTGTTTCTATTACATGGAACAGGGAGGTACAGTACAGGTATGTGTTATCACTGTATTAAATATCATATTAGTATATTATAAGTGAATTAACTTTTCTTTTCTTCTTTATTTTATTTTGCTTAATTTTGGGAAAAATCGGAACAACCTAGATTTGTTTATGGAGTTTTAGATTATATTATTATAATAGATAACACATGGGATATATACGTTTATACAGATGTACAAACTGAGCAGTATTCTTTTGGGCAGGTGACATGACCTGACCCTTGTTACAGTGTACATTTGCCAGATTGGGGTTCATCAGATCTCCCCTGAAACATTTAAGTGTCTAAGTGTGACAGAGCTAGAGGTAGACTTACAGGGGTATAGTTAACAAAGTGCAGGTTTTTAGAAGTGGAGATGTTGCCCATAGCAACCAATAGTTAGAATACCACTTCTAAAAATCCACACACTTTAGTAAATATACCCCACAGTATCTGCCTAGTAAGATGCACCTAGTCAATCTGTCTTCTTATTATAATAGTATTATAGTACCCATGCATAAAAAATGTTTACACCTTATGTATGATGTGAGACTTTCCTTAGTGAAGATCCTGGAAGTGTTCCGTTCATATGTGTCACAGTATTAACATTGGGTAGTTGCAGTGAGATTCTCTTAGTGTGCAGCATGGATATATTTGAGGAATACCCACCACCGGACTTCTGCGGAGAGTAGAACAAAGTAGTCGAATAGGAACAGAGCTAGAAGGACGACTGCAATTCCTGTCGCTGCCAAATGATGACTCCAACATGCAACACAGGTCCCAAACATCTTAACAATGGGTATAAATTATTTTATTTCACCAAAACTGTATGTGTATATTGTCATTACATGCCAGTGATGTAATTGAATCCTAATTAATTAATTCATTAATTCATTAATTGATAAGTTGTATTCTTAAGAATTTAGATTCGGCCTACCAGTATTCTGCCTGCAGTGTACGTAGACCATCAGTGCTCTATAATGTGTTTGAGTACACATAATATGGGATGTTGTCATAATGTCAACAATGACAAAGTCAACAGTCATAATGTTATCAACACAATGTTGACATTTATGATGTTGAAATGTAAACATTGAACATGTTGGCATATGCAGAATGTCGACATGTTCACAATGCGCATGGGCTGAAGTGGAGGATTAGGGTTAGGCTACGGTAGGGGCAGGTTAGGGTTAGACTATGGTAGGGGAGAGTTAGGATTAGGCTAAAGGAGGAAAGGGTAAGGTTAGGTACTAGAGGGAGCGTTAGGGTTAGTCATACTTAACACTGGAAGCCACACAGGATCCACTGGAAGTCATCCGGACATCACCGCCAGACCCGGAAGATACCACTTGAGTCACCACTCTACCCTACCAGGTAAGTGACCACTAGACCACGTTTTGTCGGCATTCTAATCATGTTGACATTACATCAGTATCAACACACCTAGCATGTTGACATTACAGCCATGTCGACATAATATACCACACCCCATAATAGTGTGAGCAGGAATGAATATTTATTAGAACATGGTCATGGAAGCCTACCTTAAACTGCATGATGATTGGGTTTCAGTCCATGTGTAACCACTGATTGCTCATATGGGTGGTAATAGAGGCTTAACCACTATCTTGTAGTACCAATTGGGTCAACCACCCAGCTTTAGCTCAATCTCTCTTCCCTCAGGATCACGTAGGGCAAAGTTTACAATCAGGTGACCCTGCAAATACAGGTGTGATAACTGGAGAATACATTCAGTGCAGATGCAACAGGTGAAATTATGCACATTTACCATTGATGAAAATAATTTTTTTGCAAGCAATAATATTAGATGCAAAACCAGGCGTGTTTCACATGTAATATTATTGCCGTAATAGAGAGATGCACGGACCCCCATATTTTTGTTTTGGCAAAACCACCCTCAAAGGTTTTGGTTTTGGATTTCTTTAAAAAAACACCTGGCATCTGAAATTATGTGGGAGGGAAACTACAAGTTTTAAATGTCAGGGTAAAAACTACAGAGAATTGCAAAAATCATTGCTTAAAAAATCTACAGTAGCCCTTAGTCATTTGGGTTCATTAAGATAAATGAGGTACAGAGGTGTCCTCATACACCCAGCCTCAATAAGTTATACGATGCGAGATGCCCAGCATGACTCAGCCGCTCTGAGAGGTGCAGTGTAGCATCTTTTTCATCTAATTTTAGTAATCATGCATAAGTCTTTTTATAACTAAATCGGTATCCAGTCTAAAGATCTACAGTAAAATGGTTGACAATGTCTTGATAGACACCAGATGTTACACAGGCAATAGGTCGACAGGAACAAAAGGTCGACAGGGATAAAAGGTCGACTTACTAAAGGTCGACATGTAAGAATGTTGACTGGTACAAAAGGTTGACAGGGTCAAAAGGTCAACATGCAAATGGTCAACATGAAAATGGTCAACACATAATTTTACATTTTTGTTAGGGTTAGAGTTAGACACTTACCGGAGAGTTAGGCACTTACCCCAACGGTTAGGGTTAGGCACCAGGTGGTAAGGTTAGGTACTAGAAGGGGCGGTTAGGGTCAGGTACCTACCCCGACGGTTAGGGTTAGGCACCAGAAGGGAGGGTTAGGTTTAAGCACCAAGGGAATGGTTAGGGTGAAGATTAGTGTTAGAAAAAAACATGTGTCGACCATTTTCATGTCGACAATGTCGACCTTTTGACCCGTCAACCATTTGTACCTGTCGACATTATTACATGTCGACCTTCAGTGTGTTGACCTTTTCTTCCTGTCGACCTTTTGTCCCTGTCCACTTATTGCCTGTCTAACATCTGGTGTCTATCTAGACCAGGCTTTTCAAACTCAAAATACCAACCAGGCCGAATATTCAAAGTCTAGTGGGCTGGGTTGCAAGAGAAAAAAAAGTCTTATATGCAGATCACACTGCACCATCACACCAGTACTCTCCCTCACAGATCACACTGCATCATCACACCAGTACTCTCCCTCACAGATCACAATGCATCATCACACCAGTATACCCCCTCACAGATCTCACTGCATCATCACACCAGTACACCCCCTCACAGATCTCACTGCTTCATCACACCAGTACACCCCCTCACAGATCCCACTGCATCATCACACCAGTACTCTCCCTCACAGATCACACTGCATCATCACACCGGTACACCCCCTCACAGATCCCACTGCATCATCACACCAGTACTCTCCCTCACAGATCCCACTGCATCATCACACCAGTACTCTCCTTCACAGATCACACTGCATCATCACTCCAGTACACCCCCTCACAGATCCCCCTGCTTCATCACACCAGTACACCCCCTCACAGATCTCACTGCTTCATCACACCAGTACACTCCCTCACAGATCTCACTGCTTCATCACACCAGTGCACCCCCTCACAGATCCCACTGCATCATCACACCAGTACTCTCCCTCACAGATCTCACTGCTTCATCACACCAGTACACCCCCTCACAGATCTCACTGCTTCATCACACCAGTACACCCCCTCACAGATCCCACTGCATCATCACACCAGAACTCTCCCTCACAGATCACACTGCATCATCACACCAGTACACCCCCTCACAGATCCCACTGCATCATCACACCAGTACACCCCCTCACAGATCCCACTGCATCATCACACCAGTACTCTCCCTCACAGATCACACTGCATCATCACTCCAGTACACCCCCTCACAGATCCCCCTGCTTCATCACACCAGTACACCCCCTCACAGATCCCACTGCATCATCACACCAGTACTCTCCCTCACAGATCCCACTGCATCATCACACCAGTACTCTCCCTCACAGATCCCACTGCATCATCACACCAGTACACCCCCTCACAGATCTCACTGCTTCATCACACCAGTACACCCCCTCACAGATCCCACTGCATCATCACACCAGTACTCTCCCTCACAGATCACACTGCATCATCACTCCAGTACACCCCCTCACAGATCCCCCTGCTTCATCACACCAGTACACCCCCTCACAGATCCCACTGCATCATCACACCAGTACACCCCCTCACAGATCTCACTGCTTCATCACACCAGTACACCCCCTCACAGATCCCACTGCTTCATCACACCAGTACACCCCCTCACAGATCTCACTGCTTCATCACACCTGTACTCTCCCTCACAGATCCCACTGCTTCATCACACCAGTACTCTCCCTCACAGATCCCACTGCATCATCACACCTGTACTCTCCCTCACAGATCCCACTGCTTCATCACACCAGTACTCTCCCTCACAGATCCCACTGCACCATCAAACCAGTACACCCCCTCACAGATACCACTGCTTCATCACACCAGTACACCCCCTCACAGATCCCACTGCATCATCACACCAGTACACCCCCTCACAGATCCCACTGCATCATCACACCAGTACACCCCCTCACAGATCCCACTGCATCATCACACCAGTACACCCCCTCACAGATCCCACTGCATCATCACACCAGTACACCCCGTCACAGATCCCAATGCACCATCACACCTGAACACCCCCTCACAGATCCCACTGCTTCATCACACCAGTACACCCCCTCACAGATCCCACTGCATCATCACGCCAGTACACCCCCTCACAGATCCCAATGCATCATCACACCAGTACACCCCCTCACAGATCCCACTGCACCATCACACCAATACACCACCTCACAGATCCCACTGCATCATCACACCAGTACACCAATTCACAGATCCCACTGCATCATCACACCAGTACACCCCCTCCCACAGATCCCACTGCATCATCACACCAGTACACCCCCTCCCAGATCCCTCTGCTTCATCACTCCAGTACACCCCCTCACAGATCCCCCTGCTTCAACACACCAGTACACCCCCTCACAGATCCCACTGCATCATCACACCAGTACACCCCCTCACAGTTCCCACTGCACCATCACACCAGTACACCCCCTCACAGATCCCACTGCACCATCACACCAGTACACCCGCTCACAGTTCCCACTGCACCATCACGCCAGTACACCCCCTCACAGATCCCACTGCACCATCACACCACCTCACAGATCCCACAGCATCATCACACCAGAACACCTCCTCACAGATCCCACTGCATCATCACACCAGTACACCCCCTCACAGATCCCACTGCATCATCACACCAGTACACCCCCTCACAGATCCCACTGCATCATCACACCACTACACCCCCTCACAGATCCCACTGCATCATCACACCAGTACACCCCCTCACAGATCCCACTGCATCATCACGCCAGTACACCCCCTCACAGATCCCAATGCATCATCACACCAGTATACCCCCTCACAGATCTCACTGCATCATCACACCAGTACACCCCCTCACAGATCTCACGGCTTCATCACACCAGTACACCCCCTCACAGATCCCACTGCATCATCACACCAGTACTCTCCCTCACAGATCACACTGCATCATCACACCAGTACACCCCCTCACAGATCTCACTGCTTCATCACACCAGTACACTCCCTCACAGATCTCACTGCTTCATCACACCAGTGCACCCCCTCACAGATCCCACTGCATCATCACACCAGTACTCTCCCTCACAGATCACACTGCATCATCACACCAGTACACCCCCTCACAGATCCCACTGCATCATCACACCAGTACACCCCCTCACAGATCCCACTGCATCATCACACCAGTACTCTCCCTCACAGATCACACTGCATCATAACTCCAGAACACCCCCTCACAGATCCCCCTGCTTCATCACACCAGTACACCCCCTCACAGATCCCACTGCATCATCACACCAGTACTCTCCCTCACAGATCACACTGCATCATCACACCAGTACACCCCCTCACAGATCTCACTGCTTCATCACACCAGTACACCCCCTCACAGATCTCACTGCTTCATCACACCAGTACACCCCCTCACAGATCCCACTGCATCATCACACCAGAACTCTCCCTCACAGATCACACTGCATCATCACACCAGTACACCCCCTCACAGATCCCACTGCATCATCACACCAGTACACCCCCTCACAGATCCCACTGCATCATCACACCAGTACTCTCCCTCACAGATCACACTGCATCATCACTCCAGTACACCCCCTCACAGATCCCCCTGCTTCATCACACCAGTACACCCCCTCACAGATCCCACTGCATTATCACACCAGTACTCTCCCTCACAGATCCCACTGCATCATCACACCAGTACTCTCCCTCACAGATCCCACTGCATCATCACACCAGTACACCCCCTCACAGATCTCACTGCTTCATCACACCAGTACACCCCCTCACAGATCCCACTGCATCATCACACCAGTACTCTCCCTCACAGATCACACTGCATCATCACTCCAGTACACCCCCTCACAGATCCCCCTGCTTCATCACACCAGTACACCCCCTCACAGATCCCACTGCATCATCACACCAGTACACCCCCTCACAGATCTCACTGCTTCATCACACCGGTACACCCCCTCACATATCCCACTGCATCATCACACCAGTACTCTCCCTCACAGATCCCACTGCATCATCACACCAGTACTCTCCTTCACAGATCACACTGCATCATCACTCCAGTACACCCCCTCACAGATCCCCCTGCTTCATCACACCAGTACACCCCCTGACAGATCCCACTGCATCATCACACCAGTACACCCCCTCACAGATCTCACTGCTTCATCACACCAGTACACCCCCTCACAGATCCCACTGCTTCATCACACCAGTACACCCCCTCACAGATCTCACTGCTTCATCACACCTGTACTCTCCCTCACAGATCCCACTGCTTCATCACACCAGTACTCTCCCTCACAGATCCCACTGCATCATCACACCTGTACTCTCCCTCACAGATCCCACTGCTTCATCACACCAGTACACCCCCTCACAGATCTCACTGCTTCATCACACCAGTACACCCCCTCACAGATCCCACTGCATCATCACACCAGAACTCTCCCTCACAGATCACACTGCATCATCACACCAGTACACCCCCTCACAGATCCCACTGCATCATCACACCAGTACACCCCCTCACAGATCCCACTGCATCATCACACCAGTACTCTCCCTCACAGATCACACTGCATCATCACTCCAGTACACCCCCTCACAGATCCCCCTGCTTCATCACACCAGTACACCCCCTCACAGATCCCACTGCATCATCACACCAGTACTCTCCCTCACAGATCCCACTGCATCATCACACCAGTACTCTCCCTCACAGATCCCACTGCATCATCACACCAGTACACCCCCTCACAGATCTCACTGCTTCATCACACCAGTACACCCCCTCACAGATCCCACTGCATCATCACACCAGTACTCTCCCTCACAGATCACACTGCATCATCACTCCAGTACACCCCCTCACAGATCCCCCTGCTTCATCACACCAGTACACCCCCTCACAGATCCCACTGCATCATCACACCAGTACACCCCCTCACAGATCTCACTGCTTCATCACACCGGTACACCCCCTCACATATCCCACTGCATCATCACACCAGTACTCTCCCTCACAGATCCCACTGCATCATCACACCAGTACTCTCCTTCACAGATCACACTGCATCATCACTCCAGTACACCCCCTCACAGATCCCCCTGCTTCATCACACCAGTACACCCCCTGACAGATCCCACTGCATCATCACACCAGTACACCCCCTCACAGATCTCACTGCTTCATCACACCAGTACACCCCCTCACAGATCCCACTGCTTCATCACACCAGTACACCCCCTCACAGATCTCACTGCTTCATCACACCTGTACTCTCCCTCACAGATCCCACTGCTTCATCACACCAGTACTCTCCCTCACAGATCCCACTGCATCATCACACCTGTACTCTCCCTCACAGATCCCACTGCTTCATCACACCAGTACTCTCCCTCACAGATCCCACTGCACCATCAAACCAGTACACCCCCTCACAGATACCACTGCTTCATCACACCAGTACACCCCCTCACAGATCCCACTGCATCATCACACCAGTACACCCCCTCACAGATCCCACTGCATCATCACACCAGTACACCCCCTCACAGATCCCACTGCATCATCACACCAGTACACCCCCTCACAGATCCCACTGCATCATCACACCAGTACACCCCGTCACAGATCCCAATGCACCATCACACCTGAACACCCCCTCACAGATCCCACTGCTTCATCACACCAGTACACCCCCTCACAGATCCCACTGCATCATCACGCCAGTACACCCCCTCACAGATCCCAATGCATCATCACACCAGTACACCCCCTCACAGATCCCACTGCACCATCACACCAATACACCACCTCACAGATCCCACTGCATCATCACACCAGTACACCAATTCACAGATCCCACTGCATCATCACACCAGTACACCCCCTCCCACAGATCCCACTGCATCATCACACCAGTACACCCCCTCCCAGATCCCTCTGCTTCATCACTCCAGTACACCCCCTCACAGATCCCACTGCTTCATCACACCAGTAAACCCCCTCACAGATCCCACTGCATCATCACACCAGTACACCCCCTCACAGATCCCACTGCACCATCACACCAGTACACCCCCTCACAGTTCCCACTGCACCATCACACCAGTACACCCCCTCACAGATCCCACTGCACCATCACACCAGTACACCCGCTCACAGTTCCCACTGCACCATCACGCCAGTACACCCCCTCACAGATCCCACTGCACCATCACACCACCTCACAGATCCCACTGCATCATCACACCAGAACACCTCCTCACAGATCCCACTGCATCATCACACCAGTACACCCCCTCACAGATCCCACTGCATCATCACACCAGTACACCCCCTCACAGATCCCACTGCATCATCACACCAGTACACCCCCTCACAGATCGCACTGCATCATCACACCAGTACACCCCCTCACAGATCCCACTGCATCATCACACCAATACACCCCCTCACAGATCCCACTGCATCATCACACCAGAACACCCCCTCACAGATCCCACTGCTTCATCACACCAGTACACCCCCTCACAGATCCCACTGCACCATCACACCAGTACACCCCCTCCCAGATCCCACTGCTTCATTACACCAGTACACCTCCTCACAGATCCCACTGTTTCATCACACCAGTACACCCCCTCAGAGATCCCACTGCTTCATTACACCAGTACAAATCCCACTGCCTCCCCTCATGCTGCACCATCACAGATCACACTGTGACTGCCTGCCCAAGCACTTACCCATTTTCCTTTGTGTCCTACTCTCCTCCTCACAGTAGTGCACAGCGCGGCATCTGCACAGGTTGGAAGCGGGCTGCGGATGGGACCGTCAGTGGTGACTGATGGTTCCGCAAAGGCTTATGGGAGGCACTACTGAGGATGGGCATGCGCAGCAGCTCCCCCGTCGGCCATGTTTTTGAGAATGCAGTAACACTGCCCGATCGGAGCTGAGCTCTGCTCGCGGCAGGGGATGAATGAAGGCGGCCCTACTGACTGGGCCGCATAATATATATATTTGGGCCGCATAAAAGTTTAATTTGCGCCGCATGTTTGACATGCCTAGTCTAGACATTGTCTACCTTTTTACTGTAGATCTTTCAATCCATAACCACAAAATCTAGCTCCTGCTCCTCTTTAAAATATTTCACTGTATTGTAATCAGACAAATCCACAGTTATGGGAGCTGCAAAGTTATTAATGAATATTTCTACACCCAGCCCTGGGTCCAGAAAATAGTTTGCGCCCTTCAATAAAATGGTGGAAGTATTTGGCAATGGAAGAGCTGCAAACAGAATGCTTAATAATAATAATAATAATAATAATAATAATAATAATAATAATGTCATCTTTAAGAACTTCAGTTTCACATGTACAGTCTGCAGCACTAGATCACCACATGCTTTTTATATACTCCATAAATAGTTTTGAAAATATAATTATATTTTACCTATTAATTGTACTACAATGATGGCAAATTTTGTAGATCTTCATCAGCAACATCTATTTACCATAGAATATGTTGTCATAAATTAATGTGATTACAATTGAATACACTATTGACTAATATTTTAGTTAAATTTCAAATAAAAATGGTAAAAAAGTTTATTACTACACTTTTACCATCTCTAAGTAGAGAGATGCACGGACCCCCAAATCCTTGTTTTGGCAAAACCACCCTCTAAGATTTTGGATTTCTTTAAAAAAACACCGGGCACCTGACATTACGAGGGAGGGACTGACATGCATTCAAAAATATGCCAGATCCGGTTTTTAGATCCAAGATCCGACTTGCAAGAAGACCTGAGCTGGGATTCGATTCTACCAAACCCCAAAAGAGATCAAAGTCAGGACTCTGGGCCTGATTCAGTGCCGGACGCTATTTGCGCTCGCTCGTTCAGAAAAAGGGGCCGGCTATTTAAATTGAGCGCTCGCTCTTTGCGGTCTGTTGACGCCTCTATGTCTGAGCGAGCGAACGAAACATGCGCTCGCTATTTTGTAAGGACGCCCCCTGGCCGCTCGCATCCTACGTCATCTCCACTATTTATTAGATTAATCGAGTACATCGAAAGGCGTCTGAACTGCTCGCAGTGCTTGTGGTTGGATTTTCCTACCGCAATCATGCGAACAGTTCAGGCTAAGAGACAACCAAGTGACGTGGTCGATGATGCTGCTTTGTTAATTATGCACACCCTTAAAACGCCCGTTTTGACCGTTTGGCACTCCTGCGTTCGGATCTCCACTCCCCCGTTTTCAAGCACCTTCCCCTGTTACCACCGACAAACGCCTCATCCTGTCACTCAAATTAGCAGGCACTCGCTATTTTGTGAGCGCTCGATTTCCAACCGCACTGACTGGTTGGCGCATGCGCATTACGACCCATACACATGCGCAGATGTGCGAACATCGCTCGGAGCGAACGAGCGGCCGCTTACGAGCATCTCTGAATCAGGCCCTCTGTTCGACTCAGAACCCCATAGTTCGGGTGTGTTCAATTTTCAGCAAAACTGAAATGCTCATCTCTAACTTAATGATAAGTAAGTGTAGGGATATTAGAAGCTATAACCCAGGCCTGGCCAACCTGTATCTCTGCAGCTGTTGTGAATCTACAAGTCCCAGCATGCTTCACCAGCTGATCGGTGTGAGGGTACCAATGGAGAGCCACATGTTGGCCAGGCCTACTATAGTCCATTACATTTAAAAAAAATTAAGGAAATACAAATGTATAGAAAATATGAGATTGCTTTTTTAATTCGATTTTAATGAAGAAGTCTAAACAACTGAACCTTTACTGTATACTCAACTTTTGCAGTATATTAAATGTGTAAAGTCAAGTTACATATATATAAAGTCTGTATTAAAAGGCAATGATGTTTTTGTGTATTGCACTGCAAATGAAAATAATCAAATAGCATCAAAGTTTCCTCAATTTGCCCATACAGTAAGGGCCGTATTCAATTAGCCGCGAAAAGCCGTTTTCGGCTAAAAGTTTGCGCCGATGACGTCATTTCACTAGGCGAGAAGTCTGCGCCTTGTAACCAGCGGAAAAGATTCGCCTCTGAATGCAGGCGGAAAAAAAGTGCAGAATTGGGGGTTCGAGGTGGAAAGTTGTGGAAACAAAAAAAGTTTAAAAAAAACTTCAGATCACCCCAATAAAGTACTTTCGTTTTAGGGGCAAAAAAGTTCAAAGTTGGGGGACAAACTTAAAAACTAGCCAAATAGACTCCAGGGGGACCCCCAAGTATGCCCCAGGTGTTTTTTTGATTGCAGGTGTTTGCTGAAGGTGCGTTTTTTAAAACCTCACTTTAGCGATTTTAAAACATACTTGCATCCATTTTCATGTACCCCAAATTTGCTGGGACTACTTATTTTTGCAAAAAAACCTACTTAATGCTATTCTTCACCACTTGTGCAAAGACGCTAACTAGCAGCTATTGAAAGCATTTAAGCACAACAAATACCTTCAGCAGGGCTATTCGGGGGTATCCATAGTTATCCCCCATGTCAGTGCATCTTTTGGGGGGTGTCAGGCTGATTTCCCCAAATCTGGCAGCACTTTTCGCATGTTTGAGTTTTGCCGGGACGTGTTTTCGCGTCCTTTGGAATTGAATAGGGCGAAAAGTGGCCGCGCGCCAAAAACACGCGATGTAAGCAAAAGTCCGGCAGGTGAAACTTAGCAGGCTTTTCACCGGCAATTGAATACGGGCCTGAATATTGAAAAGGAAGGGAATCATCAGTTGCAGGTGTAGAAGGTAAATTTCATTGAAAAATAGTGTTCTGGTAAAACTCAACCTGTTTGCAGAAGAATTAAAAGTAATTAATGATATATTAAAATATTGTATCAAATGTAGTAAAAAAAAAAAAGACACTAATTTGGTAAAGATGTTGTTACTATTTGGCCAACTAAACCTACACACACATACGCTTGCCACACTGTGTACCAGCGTCATAAGTTCACCCCAGACGCCCCGGAGGTAAGTTATCATTTAGTGCCCCCCTATCCAGGGGCGTAGAGAGCACCGTCGGGCCCCGGTAAAGAGGGGGCATGGCCTAGTCGCGGGAGGCATGGCCACGCCCCCTTGAAGAAAAAAAATACTTTTGCAGTGCCGTGCGCCGGGGAGGAGGCGCTGTGAGCCCCTCAGCCCGGCGCATAGCCAGGGGGGGCGCGATCAATGTGATCACTCCCCCCCTCAGGCATAGGAGATTGCTCGCGGCTGCAATCTCCCACTGCATCCCAGCACATGCTGTGTGCTGGGCTGCTGCGAGGGAGGAAGGAGGAAGGGGGGGGGGCGGTGCCGGACGGCCCCTCTGGAAGCCCGGGCCCGGGTAAATTGTTCCCGCTACGCCCCCCCTCTCGGCGCTCCTGCCCCTATCCCCCATATTTACAGCCCTAAACGGGGTGAATATATTGTGGGTGATGGAGGAGGTGCCCCTTCAGTGCTGGTGCCCGGCGGCAGGCTCCTCCATTGTCTCCCATACTTCTGCCCCTGCTGTGTACCTTTTTTTACAAATGTATATTGTTGTATTTTGTATATGAGCTGCAGCAATTAGACTAGCTAATAAGTGGGCTTGACCTGCGAGGTGCTGTCAGTATCTGACTGTGTGAATGTGGCATATTAAGCTTGACACTTTTTAATTCAACTGTGCTGAAAGGATTGCCTCACCTCATTTAGCTCAGCACAATTATATGTGATTAGCAACCTGGCCACAATGTACACTATGTAGACAAAAGTGATTGTACACTGACAGCAAATAGATCAACAATATTTGATTGACGCCAGTACTTTGTGGGTCCACCACGTGCAGTGATTATTGCAGACACCCTTCTTGGCAAACTGTCCACAAGGTCCTGGATAACAGCAGGCGGTATGTTTTGCCATTCCTCCTTAAGTACCGTGACCAACTGTGACACTGAAGAAGGTCAAGTCAGCCTAGAACGCACCTGTCACTCCAATTTGTCCCAGAGGTTCTCAGTGGGGTTAGGATCTGGACTCTGAGCTGGCCAGCCCATCCGGGTTACAGAATGTTCTGTATACCAGTCCAGCGTCTCCCTGGAAACATGGCAGGTGGCATTATCGTCCTGATAAAAACATTTGTTGTTTTCATAGAGCTGCAAGTGCATGGGCCTCTCTATGAAGTGTTGAAACCGCCACATTAGTGGCCACTGGGAACGTGTGTGCAATGGTATGCATTGTATGTATTTCACTTGCCTGGGGTTGTCCAATCACTTTTATCTACATAGTGTAATTAACTATACGACCTGCTAAATTGAGAGCCACAGAATCTGACTTTAAATATGACACTTTGCATGGTATCAGTGATAGGAATTAGATAAGGCACTATCTATATTAATATAATAAGAATGTTGTGTCTGTTCGCTTGTTCCAAGTTGGCGCAAAAACTACTGAACAAATTTTCTTGAAAACTGCATCATTTTGTAGTGGAAACTCCTAGAAATAACCTGCACTTTGTGTAATCTCAATCCGTCAAATTAAAACTGAGCAATAACAAAAACAAAATGTATTGACATCATCAATGTAAGAGATTGGTGTGGCACTGGTATACAGTCAGGAAGCTGATGGTCGAAATGCCAACCGCCGGCTACCCGACTGTCATATCCCGGCAAGGTACTAATGATAGGCGTCAAAATCCAGATGCCTATCATTAGCCCTATACTACGAGACCGACGCCAGACATACTGAACAAAGGTAAGCTGGGCAGGGTGGCAGCGGACAGCCGGGAGGGGGAGGGTTAGGTTAGGGGCTCCTGGGGGGGACTTAGGGTTATGCACCCCCCCTGGGAGGTTTAGGCTAGGGGAAGGGGTGGATAGGGTTAAGCACCCCCAGGGGGAGGTTAGGTTTAGGCACCCACTCGGGAGGGTTAGGTTTAGGGTGCGGGGAGGGGGGGTTAGGTTTAGGCACCCTTGGGAGAAGGTTAGGGTTAGGCACCCCTAAGGGAGGGTTAGGGTTAGGGGGGGAAAACATCAGGAATAGATTAGATACTTACCCTGTCGGGATCTGGTCCTTTCTAGCTTCCGGCATCTGTATTATATCTGCCGGTCTGACGTCCAGCGGGAGATAATACCGATTCCGTGGCACCATGTGCGTGGCGGTAAGGGGTGGAGGGAAAGGTGCTTTTGGCCCACGGTCACTTGAATAGGATGGGCTACATAGCAGTCTGTGCACGGGTCACACAGTGACATTGGTGTGAGTGGTAGGTGAATAGGATAGGCTACATAGCATTCTGTGCACAGGGCACACAGTGACATTGGTGTGAGTGGTGGGTGAATAGGACAGGCTACATAGCAGTCTGTGTACAGGGCACAAAGTGACATTAGTGTGAGTGGTGGGTGAATAGGATAGGCTACATAGCAGTCTGTGCACAGGGCACACAGTGACATTGATGTGAGTGGTGGGTGAATAGGATAGGCTACATAGCAGTCTGTGCACAGGGTCACAGTGACATTGGTGTAAGTGGTGGGTGAATAGGACAGGCTACATAGCAGTCTGTGCACAGGGCACACAGTGACATTGTTGTGAGTGGTGGGTGAATAGGATAGGCTACATAGCAGTCTGTGCACAGGGCACACAGTGACATTGGTGTGAGTGGTGGGTGAATAGGAGAGGTTACATAGCAGTCTGTGCACAGGGCACACAGTGACATTGATGTGAGTGGTGGGTGTATAGGATAGGATACATAGCAGTCTGTGCACAGGGCACACAGTGACATTGATGTGAGTGGTGGGTGAATAAGATAGGCTACATAGCAGTCTGTGCACAGGGCACACAGTGACATTGGTGTGAGTGGTGGATGAATAGGATAAGCTACATAGCAGTCTGTGCACAGGGCACACAGTGACATTGGTGTGAGTGATGGGTGAATAGGATAGGCTACATAGCAGTCTGTGCACAGGGCACACAGTGACATTGATGTGAGTGGTGGGTGTATAGGATAGGCTACGTAGCAGTCTGTGCACGGGGCACACAGTGACATTGGTGTGAGTGGTGGGTGAATAGGATAGGCTACGTAGCAGTCTGTGCACGGGGCACACAGTGACATTGGTGTGAGTGATGGGTGAATAGGAGAGGCTACGTAGCAGTCTGTGCACAGGGCACACAGTGACATTGGTGTGAGTGATGGGTGAAGTCGCTGCTGCCACCAGACTGTATAGCGCTGCTGGTCACATTGGCCACTCCCACGACAGGGCCCTATGCAAAGCAATACACCTAGAACACCTCAAATAAAAAAAATGTTGGCAGAAGAGATTTCACTGTGGGCGAAGCCGCGGGCAACAGCTAGTACTAAATATAGAAACTTTGCACACAATTGTTATTATATGCCCTATTGACACTGCAAGCTAGCTATATGCAACTGAAAAATTTTCCCATTTGCAGTAATTACACTAGCTAGTAAGTGGGCTTGACCTGTGAGGTGTTGTCAGTATCTGACTGTAATAATGTGGTGCATTTAGCTTGGCACTATGTCATTCCACCGTGGTGAAAGGATTGCTTCACCTTATTCAACACAGCACAATTGTATGTGATTAGCAAACTGGTCACAGTGTAATTAACTAAACGAGCTGTTAACTTGAAAGCCACAGAATGTGACTTTAAACGTAACACTTTGTATGATATCAGTGATAGCAATTAGGTAATGCATTATTCTAAGTAGAAACTTTGTTTGCACACAGTTGTTATTGTATGTCCTACTGACACCAAGCTAGCAATCTGTAACTGAAATATATTCCCAATTTCTATCACAATATATATGTGGGTTTTATTGAGACTAACATTTATTAAGGTGGAAATAAAAGATGATGTGAATGTTTAACCTCCTGAATATTAACGGACTGTGGGTCTGATTCAGCAAGGATAGATATTGCGATCGTAGCTGAAATTAAGTACGCAGTTCAACTGCGATAATATGCTAATTAATTGTGATCGCTATGCTGCCGCAGCACTACACGTCCATAATATTTAGCAACACTGCAAAACCATCGGTACCATCGAGTACCATCGCAGCCTCATGCACACTTGCACAAGCCCTAACCTTACTCAGAAATTGCTAATTTCATTGCACGCTTTCAGGCCTCAGGCTGCTTAGGGCATTGCAGTGAACAATTTATGCACGTCCATGCAACGGTGTTCAAATGCCCCGGGACGCCTGTGTTTTGCTGTTTTGCCGACCTCCTCCCCCCCCCATTGGTTCCCAATATATTCCCTTGCATCTATTTCACGGAGAATACATATAAAAAAAGTAGAACTGCAACATATATACAGTAAATATTAAAAATGTTACTCCAAAGAACTGTTGACTTGGAATACTCAGCATTATACTTTTTTAAATATATGAGCTCACAAAACCATTCATGACCAACTTAGACATGGTGAGCATGGCTTCACCTATAGCATAACCCCTTTCTTTACTCAGTTGCCTTGAGCTCTTAAGGGGTGTGGATCACTAGGTCTACAATAAAAAGACAATGTTTAGGTAGACAATACAAGTTAGACCAGCAATAGGACGACAGGGTCTGAAGGTCGACACTCTAAAGGTCTACTAGTAAGAAGGTTGACAGGGACAGAAGGTCGACAGGGTCATTAGGTCGATACTCAAATGGTCGACACAGAAATGGTCGACACGTGTTTTTTTTCTAGTCCTAATATTCACCCTAACCCTCCCCTTGGTGCCTAACCGTATCCCTCCCTCCTGGTGCCTAACCCTAACCGTTGGCATAGGTGCCTGACTCTAACCGTCCCTTCTAGTGCCTAACCCTCCAGTAAGTGCCTAAACCTCCCTCCTGGTGCCTACTGATGTGCCCAGCTATAACGTGGCATCACAGCGCTATCTCTCACGCCACGTATGGCGCACCACACACCACGCCATGAGTCGCGCCACAAAGAAAGTTTATTAGTGAAAAAAGTCATTACGTGTAATACAACATTTTGCCCACCAGATGTCACTTTTCCTAAACTACATAGCGCATGCGTCAGATTTCATTAAGTGTAATACAACTTTTTGCCCACCAGGTGTCACTTTTCCTAAACTACATAGCGCATGCGTGTGATTTCATGATGTGTAATACAACATTTTGCCCACCAGGTGTCACTTTCCAATGTACCGTACGGTATGTTCTGTATCACTGGCCGATGATTGTTTGACAGAAGCTTAGACATTAGACTTTACAAACTACAGAACTCTATTAATGGGTGAAGCGGTCTAATGCCTAGTCTCACTGCTTCTCCTCTCTTCTTGTTCCGTGTGTTCGAGACCTTGAAAATACAGTATGTTTTTTTAATTTATTTTTAAAATCTTCACTTAAAATATTCAGTATTCAATACAGTACATGTGGAGCGCATGTCTGCCCAGTGCTTCGGGAGTCAAACAGCGAAACTTGGATTTTTATTATTGTACATACAGTACTGTACCTTAGAACGCAAACTTGCGTCAATGCCGGCGCTGACATGAACGCGGACATTATAGTTATTTATTATGACCATCAAGTGGCAATGGGCCCTGATAAAGAAACTGGTTTCTGTATATCAAACTGACTGCGCGTTTAAACCGCAAAATTGCGTCAATGTCTGCGCGTGCCCAGTGGTTGGATTTTAATCACAATGGAATGTGTGCCCCATGTCCAGTGGAGCCAAGCCATACATTAAGTTGCGCTATTTTATGGTGCATACCCAGTTGTCTGTATTGCCAACAGTACTGTTGAATTTTCACACTAGTGCCATTCTGCACTGTCCGAGACTTACAGTACCGCACAGTATACACAATAGTAAATTCATTACTACAGTACATAAGGTGCTACAGTAGTGGACTAACAGCAGTTTGTAGGGCAGATGCAGAGCGCAAACTTGCGTCAATGAAAATGCTGTCTTAGACTTGGTAACATTATTAATTTAATATGTTTAGTAACTGATAGTTGACTGTGTATAAGAGAGGGGTCTCTCTAGTACAAACTGACTCGGCGTTTAAACCGCAAAATTGCGTCAACTGTCAGCACAGTTTGCGTTGTGGTAACTTATAGCCAGTTCTGATGGGTTACGGTACAAATAGGATCTCTGGCTTGTGCCCAGTGGCGGGGTTGCAATGCATTGCCAGAGGTGCTGCACCATAGCCATACCCTTGTAGCACTATGGCTATGTACTGTATCCACACTGTGTACTTTACTTACGCGGCACAGAGATGCCAGTGGGGGGTGGTGGTGTTGTAGCCGCCAAAGGTGTTAGGACTGTGGACAAAGAATAGTTTCCATCAAAACCATTTGGAAACAAATAAACTGTGTAATGGTGCGTACACACTACATGATATGCTCCCTGAGTCGTCCACTTTATCGCCTAGTGTGTACGCGCCATAAATCTTGAACAGAGCCTCTATAACAACAAAAAACAAACACAGACAGAGGGAGAAAAAGAGAGGGGGAGGGGGAGAGGAAGAGATAAAGAGAGAGAGAGAGAGACTGACAAGGGTAAAAAAGGAGAGCGATACAGTGCTGTAGAAAACAATGTGGTGTACTTTACTTACGCGGCACAGAGATGCCAGTGGGGGGTGGTGGTGTTGTAGCCGCCGAAGGTGTTAGGACTGTGGACAAAGAACAGTTTCCATCAAAACCATTTGGAAACAAATAAACTGTGTAATGGTGCGTACACACTACACGATATGCTCCCTGAGTCGTCCACTTTATCGCCTAGTGTGTAAGCACCATAAATCTTGAACAGAGCCTCTATAACAACAAAAAACAAACACAGACAGAGGGAGAAAAAGAGAGAGGGAGGGGGAGAGGAAGAGAGAAAGAGAGAGAGAGAGAGAGAGACTGACAAGAGCCCCTCTTCCTCTCTTCCTCTCCCCCAGGGAGGGGGAGAGGAAGAGAGAAAGACAGAGAGAGAGAGACAGAGAGACAGAATGAAAAGAGAGAGAGAGAACAATGCACTGTACTTACGCAAACTGTCGCTGGGGCTGGGTGGGGGTATGGTCTCTGGTGATGCTGTTGAAAAAAATGACAGTACAGTATGTTACAGAAAAGAGAGAAGACGTTGGAGATATTTTAAGAGAGAGAGAGAGAAACACAGGGAGACAGAGAGAGAGAGAGAAAGAGAGAGAGATAGGGGGAGAGGGTGAGAGAGAAAGACAGGGAGAGAGAAAGAGAGAGATAGAAAGAGAGAGAGAGCGAGAGAGAGAGAGGGGGGAAAGGGAAGGAGAGAGAGAAAGAGAGAGAGGGGGAGAGGGCGAGAGAGAAAGACAGAGGGAGAGAGAAAGAGAGAGATAGAAAGAGAAAGAGAGAGAGAGCGAGAGAGAGAGAGAGAGGGGAAAGGGAAGGAGAGAGAGAAAGAGGGAGAGGGGGAGAGGGCGAGAGAGAAAGACAGAGGGAGAGAGAGAGAGGGGGGAGAGGGAAGGAGAGAAAGAAAGAGGGAGAGAGAGAGAGAGAGAGAGAGAGAGGGGGGGAGAGGGCAAGAGAGAAAGACAGGGAGAGAGAAAGAGAGAGATAGAAAGAGAAAGAGAGAGAGAGCGAGAGAGAGAGAGAGAGGGGAAAGGGAAGGAGAGAGAGAAAGAGGGAGAGGGGGAGAGGGCGAGAGAGAAAGACAGAGGGAGAGAGAGAGAGGGGGGAGAGGGAAGGAGAGAAAGAAAGAGGGAGAGAGAGAGAGAGAGAGAGAGAGAGAGAGAAAGAGAAAAACAAAGAAAGGTTTACTGGATTCGCTGCTGTCCAGCTCCAGAATCACTATATGGAGGTGTTCTGCATAAAAAAAATAATAATACACTATTGTACAGTACTCAGTGGGAAAGTAGAGGGTAAACATACTCAACTGTAACATTACTACAGTATACTGTACTGTATTACAGTACAGTATTAATACAAAATGTCCTACAGTATTAAACTGTATACAGTACTTACTTGGCTGGGGAGGGGAGTCTGGGTCCTCCTCTTGCCCTGGGGAGGGCTGAGGCACTTCAATGTCTTCAACTAAAATACACAAGGACATAAACAATTATTGTGTAAGGAGAAGTCGTTGGAGATGTTTTAACAGAGAGAGAAACAGAGGGAGACAGGGAGAGAGAGATAGAGAGATAGAGAAAAAGAAAGAGAGAAAAACAGGGAAAGAGAGCAAAAAAGAGAGAGAGAGGAAAATGAAAGAGAGAGAAAGATAAAGAGAAAGAAAGAGGGAGAGGGAGGTGTACTTTACTTACAGGGCAGGGGGCTTCCTGCAGCCTCCTCATCAATGACGAGTCTGTCTGTGTGTACAGTATAAGAAAAAAATATATTATACAGTACAAAAAATCAAAAAGGTAGTAGCATGACACTATTGTGTCCATACTGTAACTGTTGTAATCATTACCACTGTCATTTGAGGAGGCTGCAGAAGATGCTGGCAGTGATGGGGGTGGTGGAAGTGATGGTGGTGGCGGCGGTGGTGGCGCTGCCGGGGCAGGGGGGGCTGCTGGCCCTGTGGGGAAAAATACATGTCGTCATTAAGGAGCATTTGAAAACAAGAGTTCAGACCTCTATTCCAAATTGGAGAGGGATTACGGTACAGTACTGTAGATGGCCTCAGTAGTGTGTACTGTACTTACTCTGAAAATTCAGCCAACTGGGCCCGGCTGCTGGCAGTGATGGGGGTGGTGGCAGTGATGGTGGTGGTGGTGGCGGCGCTGCCAGGGCAGGGGGGGCTGCTCGCCCTGTGGGGAAAAATACATGTCATCATTAAGGTAGATGGCCTTAGGCCTTTTTATTGATTAAAATACAAACTAGTACATAAACTACTGTAGTCTGTGAAGCTGGCATTGGGGCCAAAATAAAACAGTATGGTACTGTACTGTACTGTATATAAAAAAATATACAGTCCAGTAAAGTAAAGTATGACCAAGTGGTGCAACGTTACACATAGGCTATGTGGGTGGCACTGTCGCCACCCCACGAGCTTTACAAGATGGCACATGTGCATGACACTGGAGCCCGAACCCAGCAGAGGACCCCGCTGAGGACTTTGCGAGACCTCGCCGGAGGGGTAAGTACTGTATGTACCGGTGGAATTTTCGTTTGTATCACAGTGATACCAAATGAAAATTCGCCCTGGTATTTCCCTTCTTTTGTACTGTACTGTAAATGGCGCACAGAGAGAAAAGTGATAAGGTGCAAGCCAATCAGCTCCCAAATATCATTTTTCAAACACAGTCTGTGAGATGACAGTTGGGAGCTGATTGGAGACCCCTGAATCTGTCCATGACGTACAGTAATAATGTCAGACTTAAAGGGGGCAGGCCCAGCACAGAAAAATAGTGTGTACAGTACTGTAGGTTAACAGATTTGGTCGACAGACATTAGAATGGTGGATCAATCAACTTGCCTTTTGTTACTAATTTATTAATCAAACATGCCATGTCGAACAATAGTGTGTAACCCTTTAGTCCATGTACAGTACTGTAGATTTAATCAGCCTGTCAATCAAATGTCTGCCAGTCATGTCAGTATGTGTTAACAACTGTCAGTCATCGTCAGATACTGTACTATCCAACACCCTACAGTGCAGTGTACAGTAATGTACAGTATGTCAGAGTCGTGCATTGTACTGTATTCGTTATTGTACAGTATACTGTAATTCATGTGATTATACAGCAATGCTGTACTTACTACGAATTATTCGCCTCCGAATTCGCTGTAGGTGAGGCCTGTCCCTCCGAAGCAGGTCACTCCACCTGCGCTGCAGTGAGCGACCTGAGCGGCGAATGCCATATTGCCTGTAGATTTCATTACTTGCGGCTCTGTAGGCGAGCACTTTGTCTTGGTAAGTGGCGAACGCTTGGTCCCGCCACTTAACCAAGACAAAGAGCTCGCCGGACGAGTAGCGTCTTGCACTGACAGAAGACATTTTGACTAGCCAGTGACGCATGTCGTACATCGCACGACGCACGACGCACGCCGACACTAATTCTCTTGTTACGGCAGGCGTCTGTGGTGCACTGTAATGTAGTCATAACCGTAGTGGCAAAGTCAGTTTTGAATATTCAGTACAGGCACATTCATAGCGGCACACTAGTTGTCCTAGCAGACGGGGGATGGTGTCTTTGGCAATGGTGACAATTCGTAGCATTTTTCAGGACACTAGGGCAGAGCTGACTGCTTACAGTAAATGGATTAACAAAGCTTCCTTTATTATGGTAATGTGAGGCTCTTGGCTTGCTTTAGGGGAAGGGACCTGATGCACTGTGTATGACTCTCGGCCCACTGGGCATGCGCCAGAAATCCCATCGCAACCCTCCTACTGGGCATGCGCCCGCCAGAGATGGAAATGCAACAGAATACAATACTGTACCGACTGCAGTAATAGAGCCAACTGCGCATGCTCAGTGATAGCATAGCGCTACATGGCGTATGGCTTGGCGCCACAGATCCCATTGTAACCCCCTCCATTTCTAATCCATCGCAGCCACCGTAGCGCCAACCGTGTAATACAGAGAGCTCTCTCTCCTACAGATCCCACTACTACCGTACTTAGTGTGCAAGGTTGGAGCAGCATCACCAATGTCATCAGTTTGGGATGCAACGCTATTTTGCGCATCAAACGCACAGTCAGCTTTGAACACAGAGCGCTCTCTCACAGACGGAAAGCACTCTCAGACACAGTCCAAGGGACGTAGCCATAGTGCGCGAGGCTGAGACCGCATATGCATTGTCGCATGTTTGCGTTTTGCGGTTTCTGGGCACACAGTTTGTGATGCAGAGGCCTGTCTCACATTCTAGACAGTAGTTTCACTAACAGTTCCTGCAGTTATGAAATCACTATTCTGTGGTGCTAAATTGTAGGGCACCGTCACTTTTGAATATTCAGTACAGGCACATTCATAGCGGCACACTAGTTGCCCTAGCAGACGGGGGATGGTGTCTTTGGCAATGGTGACAATTCGTAGCATTTTTCAGGACACTAGGGCAGAGCTGACTGCTTACAGTAAATGGATTAACAAAGCTTCCTTTATTATGGTAATGTGAGGCTCTTGGCTTGCTTTAGGGGAAGGGACCTGATGCACTGTGTATGACTTTCGGCCCACTGGGCATGCGCCAGAAATCCCATCGCAACCCTCCTACTGGGCATGCGCCCGCCAGAGATGGAAATGCAACAGAATACAATACTGTACCGACTGCAGTAATAGAGCCAACTGCGCATGCTCAGTGACAGCATAGCGCTACATGGTGTATGGCTTGGCGCCACAGATCCCATTGTAACCCCCTCCATTTCTAATCCATCGCAGCCACCGTAGCGCCAACCGTGTAATACAGAGAGCTCTCTCTCCTACAGATCCCACTACTACCGTACTTAGTGTGCAAGGTTGGAGCAGCATCACCAATGTCATCAGTTTTGGATGCAACGCTATTTTGTACCCGCATATGCGTTGTCGCATGTTTGCGTTTTGCGGTTTCTGGGCACACCATAGCCACAGTATGAAATCACTATTCAGTGAAATACAGTACAGTACAGAGCCCTACAGTGTCCAGAGCAGACAGTGACAAAAAAAAAATATACAGTACGGTACAGTATATTCTTTTCCAGGGATCGAACCCCAGACCATAATTCTACCAAAGTGACCACCTAACCACTAGCCCACACGACAGCTACAGTACAGTGAACCACAGAGAGTGGCCTCATCCTTGTGCACTCCTCCCGCTGCTGTTTTTAATAAAAAAATAAAAATAAAAATAATGTCATACTGTAATGCATCCCATATCAGTGAAAGCTGTGCGTGCATCTAATTATTCTACAGTATCGGTTATACCGTGACAACAACTACGGCAACTTCTCTACTATTCAGTTACTGCACCGTACCGTATGTACAATACAGTATGTGCAGTGATTTGTACAGTATATTATGCGACATTAAAAATACAGTATGGGTTGTGCGTTCATGCAAATGCTGTGAATATGATAGACATTCAGTACAGTGGAGCACTCACCACCCAGCGGTTAAGCACTATATTACATGCAATTACAAAAGTGGAGCACTCGCCACCCAGCGGTTAAGCACTGTATTACATGCCGTACCATATCCTTCGTTGAAGAATACCACGGTATTCCACAAGTCCATGGCGCGACTCAGAGGCCTGCACGCCATGCCACAAGTCCGTGGCGCGACTCACGCCACGCCATGAGCAACAAAATAGCTGGGCAGATCTGTAACTCTGTCGGAGTAAGTGCCTAACCCTAACCCTCCAGTAAGTTCCTTACCCTAAAAATTTTTTTTTTTAAAGTGTCAACCATTTAATGTGTCAACCTAATGACCCTGTCGACCTTCTGTCCCTGACGACCTTCTTACTATTCGATCTTTAGCGTGTCGACCTTCAGACACTGTCGACCTTCAGACCCTGTCGACCTATTGCCTGTCTAACTTGTAATGTCTACCTAAACATTGTCTACCTTTTTACTGTAGACCTAAAGACCGGATACCATCTTAAGCATATAGGGGTCTATTTATCAAGCAGTGAAAAGTGAACCAGCGGAGAAGTTGCCCATAGCAGCCAATCAGCTCTTACCTATTATTTTATAGACTGTACCAGTCCTCGAAGTGGGAATTTTGAAGTTGGGTTATGGATATTCTTGTTGAATTCCCCCCCGTCCCCCAAGCTTTAGGGATATTGATAATTCGCTTCTGCTTCCCTCTTTCACCCCCTGCACCTCACACTACCTGGTTTATCTCCCACAGAACCCCTGCCCCCCCCCCCCCCCATGGTGCCTAAACCTGACCCTCTCCCACAGCTGCAAGCTAACCTGGTCCGCTATACTTATGTTCGGGATGCCGGCAGTCAAAGATTCCGGCATTGGCATCTCAACTGATGTCGAGATTCCGGCGCAGGTGTTCTGCCCGCTGGTCGGGATCTGGTGCCGAGATTTTGACCGCCAGTGGTCACCTATCTACGCCCCCCCTCTTTTTAGTACAATGTATTTCAAAGTAGCCCTAGAGCCCTGGTCCAGTACATGAACATCAGATAGCAAGTTATGAATTCCTATTAACCTCTATACTCTAAAGTTGCTATTTAGCGTTGCGTACGCATAAGAAATAATTGCTTTCCACACTTTGATTGTGGTTCCAAAGCACAAAAAAGATATTATTCACATAAAAGCATATAGTTACACGCCTTGATCTATAACACAATTAGCGCAAAGGTTATACAAAATACAAGGTACAGACTATACATATGCATGCACTCTGGATACAGATTTCCCGGCATCAACTATGAAACCTCCACCAACAGAAAAAGAAAATTGACTACCAGATCTAGAGTGCTTGCAGAGATAGGCAATACAATAGAACGAGTTGGCATAATCCCATTGGTTCTTCCTCCTGGTTCTTCTGTTACGATACAGTTCATAAGTCAGTTTGTATTGTAATAGTTCAGCCCACCCAAACAGCTTTGTGTGCGTTTTTCAACCAAAGAACAAGTCAAACCTGGCTGATAAACATTACATTACAGAGTACATTTCAATGCCTATCTCTCTATGATCCATAATTCGCAGACACATGTTGCGATTTCCTTGCCGATGGAACCGGAAATCTGCAAATAAACAGTGGTTTAGAATGGCACCAAACGTGGTCTGTTTATCATGTACTAAACCTAATATACCAAATATATGTATTTCACAATAGACTTGATAACGTATAAAACCTTTAATATTAACCTTAATGCTAGGGAACCTTTTTGTGTCAGTGTGCAATGTGTCAGTGTGGGAATATTAAGAAAAGACGCTAGTATGCGTTGTGCATCTACGTGTTTGGGAAGTACACCATGGTACGTGCTTTGCTGGGTTGTTCATATTATATGTAGTAATAAATGTACGTATTGTTTTTGTCAGGACTTTTAACAGTGTTCTATTGCATGGGAAACGCACTACACTAAACAACAACATAGAGCCGTATATTGCTGATACTGTGTGGGGAACGCAAAATAGCGCTGTGTAGCCATACGCAAAATGGCGTCGTGTAGCCATTCGCAAAATAGCGTCATGCAGATTTTAACTGTACAATTTAGGACTCAGCCAACCATCCGGCGGTTTGATAGCACAACCACACGCTATCACACTTGGTCTTAAATTTATTTTTAGTCTTACACTATGACATATTATTTAATGTTATATAATGGGATGGCACAAGGTGGTTCTTAAACCATCAATAATGTGTCTCTGGGAGGGACATAAAACTACCCTTATACGCACACCGCGGATCTTGGAAGATCATGGGAAAGATGTGGGGACGCACCTAACCTATAAAGTCTTGGAGGGGATAGGGACTTACATTATTTAAGATGTTTAAAATAACATTTCATAATACATTTCATGCATGGCTAAATTTATACATCATCTGATGGTACATTCTAGTTCAGGGTTGTAATGTAGTTGTACATCTACCTTGGTATTCATACTATCATCGCTTACCACCATCATGATTTCATTCTCATGGTTTACTTTAGCATTACATTTTCCACATTTCAACACAGCAGGAACACACCTGACACATAAGCCAATTACTAAGATGACAAGCAATATAAGGATCAGGAGTTTACCTATACTAGCAACCATTTCCTGGAACCACTCTCCTAGACCGGAGAATCATTTCACTGGGTTCAACCAAGAAACCCATTCTTCTACCTTCTCCTCTACTTCAATCAGTGAAGCATTATGGTTCTTCCGAAATTCTCATTTTCACTGCATCTTCCAGTCTATCACCTCCCTGGGGTCACTAGTGCTGTTTGTAATATACGTGCAGCACTTGACACCAAATTGGGTGGCCAAAGTCACACAGTATCCCCCAGTGACAAATGTTAAATAATTTAAAACTAGCCTATGTTGCACAAGTTCTTTCTTATAAGCTTGTAACTCCCTACCTGTATACCTAAACGTGTCATCATACATCTCGGTGATATTATCTATTAATTTAGCAAGATCTTGAATATATGTGAAATTTAGAGTACCCTGAGCAATCCTGGTGGGATCCAATGCTACTAAAACATGAAAGCCAGTTGTTTCACTAATCAATTGTGTGGTTTTATGTACATCACCAGGTATCATGTTTCTCTTGTCACGGTGTTCAAAATGCATATGAAGATATGGGGATGGTGTGTTTTTATAGATACCAAGCATTTCACAACGCGTAAGGGTCATAACTTCTGGAACTACTCTTCCTAGATAGCATAAACCTTCTGAACTCGGAGAGAGCCACTTATATGCTTTCCTCCCACATATAAAATACATGTCATCAGGGAGTACATAAGGGATAGTAAACATCATTATCATCAAACACATTTCCCTAGCCAGTGATCCTATTTCAGGTTCTCCCATTTGACTCATACAAGTTTCTGGTTGTATTATCTTGGCACAGTACCCTTCTGGTACCCTACCAACCATTTCCTTGGTGGAACTTAGTTTATATTTATACCGGAAGTGTCTTCCACCTGTTCTAATTGTGCGTAAAAGTTAAAAATTTATAAGTTCATTATCAGCTCTTAGTGAGAAGGTCATCGTCTGGTTATTCCCAGTCACCTCCCAAATTCCAGGTTTGTTGTTGGTGATGTTCAAACATAAAAGTGATCTATCTGCTTGGTACTGGTGGAGTTTAAAATGAGGTGGTTTGGACATAAGAAATTTTCCATCCAGTGCATCCCCTTTTCGCAATTCTAAAACCTCAGAGGTATTCAATGGGAATGGCACTAACCCTAAATTATGTTGTCCTTGAGGCACGTGAGAGCATACCTAACAGTCAGTTTGGTTTAAAACTTTGCCCACCATGGTATGATAATCCTCTAAAGGATACCCACCCCAATACAGGTTATACTTAGCTTGACACTGTTGGATGCATCTCTCATCGACTAAGGACCCACAAAACTCAGACATACAATAATCCTCAGACGATAGACCTTCACACTGTCTCCGAGTTTCCAAAATAACAGATCTCTTAACAATTACTGTACTGGGTTTGGTCAGATACTCCCCCGATTGGTTTAGTACTCCTTCTCCCAACCCCACTCCATCAATATCACCATCAGCTCCCCTCTCCATCATCTATCCTCCATCACAGAAACCAGAAATCCCAAAACAAACTAGGATGATGAAAACTCTGGAAGAAGACACAAACGTAACCCCAGCATACCACTCCATTGCTAGATCAGTGATCTACAAATTTCTTTAGTTCAGGTGTCTCACTGCAACATTTAACCCTCCTGGAACAGACTTGCAATTGACAGGTCTATGTTATCTGCCTCGACTGCCTTGTCTCTCCACCGGTTGGTTGACCTTAGAGTGAGTGGAATGGACCAAGGTATCGCTCTCTGCCACTTTCAAGGAAGTTGTACTCATCAGCAACACTTGATACGGACCTTCCCACCGATCTGTCAGACAACCTGAACACAAGAAATTTCTGATCATATCAAATTCTCCAGGTTTGACATCATGACAGTTTGTTTCTGGCATATCATGTGACAACAATTTCAGTTTCTGCTGTTGCTGCTACAACTGTTTACTCATTGTAATAAGATACCTTACAGTTACCTCGTTGTTACTTTTCAAATCTTCCTGTGGACTTATAATCAAATGAGAATGTCTACCAAACAGTACTTCAAAGGGGGACAGATTAAGAGGGAGTCTGGGAGTTGTCCTGATGCTATGAAGGACTAGTGGTAAGGCTTCTGGCCATCCCAGTCCAGTTTCTGCCATGATCTTACTCAGTTTATTTTTAATAGTACCGTTCATCCTCTTTACCTTGGCACTGGCTTGCAGTCGGTAAGGGGTGTGAAGTCTACTATTAATACCCATCAACTTACACATGTTCTGGAAGACATCACTTTCAATAATTCTAGGGATACAGTATCTGCATACAAACTCCTGAAAAATCTTTTTAGCAGTAAACACAGCAGTATTAGTGGCAGCTGGATATGCCTCAACCAAATTAGAAAACACATCTGTACAAACTAATACATACTTGAGATTCCTGCAGGGTGGTAATTGGATGAAATAAATTTGTATTACCTCAAAAGGTCCGTCTGTCGGAGGAATGTGGGATGGCTTGGTTGGTATTGTTTTTCCAACATTCTTCCTCAAACATGTCAAACAGGACATTGCCCTTTTTTCAGCTTGGGAAGAGAAACCTGGTGCACACCAATACGCCCTGACCAATTTGCACATACCTTGCTTTCCCAGGTGAGTCAGACCGTACGCTGCCTCAGCCAAGCTTGGGTAGTATGCCTTGGATGCCACCGGCTTACTTTGTCCATCTCTCCAGAGTGTTTACTCTTAAACCTGTTGCCCATTTGGCAGCTTTGTCTGCCCTGTTATTACCCAGTGACACCGTATCTTCTTCACATGTATGGGCTTTGCACCTAATGACGGCCACTGCCTTAGGCATTTGGATAGCTGTCAATAGTTTTTTTATATGTTTTGAGTGTGCGACTGGTGTGCCTGCTGCTGTCATAAAATTTCTTAGATGCTATAGAGCAAAAAATCATGTACTACCTCAAAGACGTACCCAGAGTCAGTGTAAATATTAGCAGATTTGCCTTTTGCTAATTCACATGTTCTCTATAGTGCCACCAGCTCCGCCACTTGGGCCGAGTGGGGTAGACCAAGGGGTTCGGCTTCTATGATGTCTTTGTCATTTACAACAGCATAACCTGTACATAACTCTCCAGTGCCAGTTTGTCTATGACAACTCCATCAGTGTAAAATGTCACATCTACATTTTCTAAAGGTGTATCATGTATGTCAGGTCTTGCAGTAAAGGTCTGATTTAAATATTCCATACAATCATGTGCATCAGTATACCTGCAAAACTTACCTTCCGCCAGCGACTCACCTCTCTCCACCCTTTGTGCATCCTGAGGCACATATGGTAAATACTTTGCTGGTTTTAACGTACTGCACCGTTTAATGATGATGTTTGCAGGTGCTATTAGAGCTAGTTCCCTATCTCTACCTAGTGTTTTAATGGGTACTGGGGAATTTTGGAGCTTGCCTACCATTTTTTAGATTTACCATTACGGGAGCTACATTTTCCATCAATCCAGTGTCCTGTTCATATTTGGTCCAAAGTGAACCTGGTATTTGAGATAACATCTGCCCTACCTGAGATGGATTCTTATCTGAAACAGTAGAGTGAAACCTTAACCTTTGGGGAGTGTCCAATATATCCCTCACCTCGTGCGCAACTCTTTCTGGGATATCTAAAAATATACCATCAGGGGTACAATAAATGACACATTCCATTTTACATAACAAATCCCTTCCCAGTAGGTTAGTAGGGGTTGCTGCTGCCAGGAGAAAGGAATGCCTGGTATGCAATGAACTGATAGTAACCTCTGCAGATTTGGTTAAAGGATAATGTTGCACTTTACCCGTTACACCCATTGCTGGTACTGTTTTGCTGGTCACCTGTAAATTAGATGGAGATTTTATCACTGATCTGGTCGCCCCTGTGTCTACAAGAAAAGAATGTTTAGTACCAGCTACATCAACCGTCATTACAGGTTCTTCCCTAGTACCCCCAGTTAACCTGACTGGCTGTAGACTACAGGTGTGACCTGACCCCTAGAGCTGACTATCTTCTTCCAGCAAAGCATTCACTGCTGTGATGTGAGCAGGTGATGGCTTGAATTGTCCTGACGGTGGTGGGTGTCCCTTCTGTATGTATGTCGGTGTTCCCTGGTTTGGCGTTTCCCCACTTTCTGGCCCTACAGAACTTACTTATGTGGCCCTCCTTGATACATCTATAACACCTTCGTGATTGACGTGTTGTGAAAGTTTGTTGTTGTGTGGGTTGGGGAATGAGGAAAGATTGTGGTTGTGTATAGGAATAAGGGTTTGGAGGTTGTATGGGATGAGTGTATTGTGGCTGAGTATGATAAGAGTGCTTCAGTGTTATTTGCATTCTCATCAGAGCTTGAATACTAACAGCCATTAGTTTCTCACTCTGCATTTCTCTCTTCCTAAAGATGTTTTTGTCATGTTCAATTGCAGATTCCCTGAGTGTGTCTACCGTAACTGTCCTCCAACCAGGAAGTGAGGTCTGAACCCTGGCCTTTAGAGTGTCTTTAAGACCATCCATAAGCACTGTGATTTTCAATTCCCTGTGATGGGTGTTGTCTTTTATATCCTCTATGCCTGTGTATTGCGTAATAGTCTGCAGCGCTCTGGTAAAATAATCTGCTGCAGACTCACTCTCTTTCTGCTTATTTGTGAAGATTTTACTCCAGTTAACAATTAATGGGAAAAATAAAGCCAATTTGGTGACAGTGTGGGTTATATTGGCCTGAATACCTTCATCAGTTATGGGACTATCTCCATCCAATACACAGGCCATGATAAACTTTTTCTCATCGGTATTGGGTGGAAGACATGCCCATAATACATTCCTTGTGGCCACTAGACCATGTGCATCCGGATTCCCATTGGGAACAGTTATTGTCCGGATGGGATGGATGCCTGCCACACTGCTACCTTTGACATTACTACCTGTTTGAGGGTTCAGCCTATTGCTACTATGTATGGTATTAGTAATCTCCGCTACTGTTACAGCGGGTGTTAATACTTCCTGCACTGATGGGGCTACCTCCATTTCTGGTACTAGCGGGGCAGCTATCTGTGCTTGCTGTGGTGGCTCATTTAACATTTGTGCACCATGGGAAAAAGCGGACATCACAACAGGTTCATCATCTGCATCATAAACATGTTCCTTATAGTAACTTAGGAGAGGGTACAAGTTACTTGTTACATTTTTATGAATTTTTAGCTTGACTGTACCTTCACCCCATCCGCATAGGGCGGTGGTGGTCCACGTGTGCTACTAACATTACCTTCTGCAATGCTACCTTGCTGTGCGTGAGCACTACTTTGCGGCATGCACACAACGCTATTTGCATCGCGTGCACATCACTAAGCCACATGTTCCCCTTGTGCTGCCACAAGCAATCATTAAACTTTACCCTTTTCTTCAGAGACTTCACTAAACATATACAGTCTCTGACATTGTTCAGAACCTCCAAATCAAAGCTACCAATCTTAGGAAAAGGTGTTCTACATTTCTTGGTAATTTTGACCCATATGTCTCAGTACACTGTAGTGTACGCACCATACTTTTTAAACATAACATACCTGGCCGACCCAAGCGGCCCGTCCATCAGCAGCACATCATCGACCATTACTAGAGATTGCTTTGTACTCATCTGAGTAAACGCTTAGCAATTTCTAGAGAATTTCGATTGGTGAATGATTTGACTATGTTCACGCACTCCCTCCCTCCCGTTATACACAGCAGACCCACCTGGTGTTACAGTCGGCTTGTATAATGAAGAACAGAATAACCACCTATTGAAAATTATTCTACCTGCTACGATATTAAACCCAAGCTTCCACCGCTCGCTCCTACTTTGAGTTTACTCCCACTGGTAGCATGTAAAAGTTCCAATAACTCCTAACCTTGCCAGCAGTTTCACTCCCACAACAACCCACTTCACAATCACGGTTTATATAACCATGCGGTTCGATCGCATTGCCCAAAGAACCTAACTGATCAATGGATTTTGCGATTAATGGGTGCTGGACCAAGAAACCCCTTAGTTTCTCAATAACCACAATGTACCTGCTTTGTACACTGCCCAGTAGTTTGTACGGCCCCGTCAGGCACCTACCGAGTTTACATTGAGGTTTAACAGACAGTAACCTCCACTATTTAGGCTTAACAGACAGTAGCCTTCACAATCACACGTTTCAATTTACATACACCTTTTCTGTGCAGAAAATAGAACCTTTTCCCTTAATATAGCAGTATAATACAGAGGTTTAACAAGCAATCACGCTACGCATACAATGACCGTTTGAACACGTGGCAGCAATATAGGAAATATGCGTACGCTATTGTGCGACTTCCCCTTTTAGCACGAAACTTTATCAACGAAGGAAAACAAACTTTTTCCTTCCTTGTCCCTGGATTCTAATCAATGCTCCTTGAACTCACACAATAATGCATAGCGGTCTCTCAGCATCAAGTGGTAGCAGGTTTTCGAAGGCAATGCATTGTTTCCTGCGTATGGTGCCTTCACCCTCTGATGAGAGACCAATAACCGTGTGTTACCGTGTAAATTGGCAGCATGATCTCACCCCACGAGCCCCCAACTATGAATTCCTATTAACCTCTATACCCTAAAGTCACTATTTAGCGTTGCGTATGCATAAGAAATAATTGCTTTCCAGACTTTGATTGTGGTTCCAAAACACAAAAAAGATATTATTCACATAAAAGCAAATAGTTACATGCCTTGATCTATAACACAATTAGCGCAAAGGTTATACAAAATACAAGGTGCAGTCGATACATACGCATGCGCTCTGGATACAGATTTCCCGGCGTCAACTATGAATCCTCCGCCAACAGAAAAAGAAAGATGACTACCAGATCTAGAGTGCTTGCATATGTACCCTTGCAGAGATAGGCAATACAATAGAACGAGTTGGCATAATCCCATTGGTTCTTCCTCCTGGTTCTTCTGTTACGATACAGTTCATAGGTCAGTTTGTATTGTAATAGTTCAGCCCTCCAACAGCTCTTTGTGTGCGTTTTCCCGCTAAAGAACAAGTCTAAACTGGCTAATAAACATTACATTACAGAGTACATTTCAATGCCTATCTCTCTATGATCCATAATTCGCAGATACATGTTGCGATTTCCTTGCCGATGGAATCGGAAATCTGCAAATAAACAGGGATTTAGAATGGCACCAAACATGGTCTGCTTATCATGTACTAAACCTTATATACCAAATATATGTATTTCACAATAGACTTGATAACGTATAAAACCTTTAATATTAGCCTTAATCAGGGGTGGATTGTTCCGCCAGGAAAGCGGGAGAGTTCCCGCTGGGCCGGTCCCATTCTCCCCTCCTCTGGGCCGGCTCACCTGTCACCTGTCACCGTGCCGGCTGCATAGCTTCCTGGATTTGCGCTCCGCTGTAGAACGCAAACCGGAGCTGTCAACAGTGACAGTCATCTGCTCCGTCTAGCTCCAGGAACAGAGCAGCGGGGTAGAGCATATTGAAGCTGTACCACTTCATGTGTACAGCACGCTGCTGTATGCCTGGCTCGACATATGCACAGTGCCCCATGGGAGTTGTAGTGTTTTTTTCAATCCATGGGATGCTAGTCTGTGGCTGGTGAAACTCCATTTCCCAGCATGCTCTGGCACCCGGCATCTTACAAGAATAGGTGGCACATGCTGTAACAGGAAGTGTCTGGATTCACAGTGAGTAGAGACTAGAGCTGCTGATCTCATCTCACTACACAGGAGACGATCTGATATGCACCTTTTTATGTAAGCCTTCTGCTCAGGACCACTTTAGTAAATGTGATTATATTTACAACACACTTACTGTAACACAGCTCTCTCCTGCTCTGTAACATCTATCAACCTCTGCTACACATTATCCTCCTGTTACACATTATCCTCCTCTACTACCTCTTTCATATTCTGCTATATCTATAGGCCCCATAGACCTAAACTACCCCCTGGCCCCACAGATATTGGCTCCCTAGACACAGTACCCCCCAACCCGGGGACATACACTATCCATTATATCACACCCAGCCCCAGGGACATACAATGGCCACCCTACCCCCTCCCAGGTTTAATTTTTTTCTCCTTTGGGAGCCAATGTATTTTATTGTTTTATTTTTTCCTATTGAGGCAAAAATAAAAATGTCCTGTGGGGGCCAATGTGTCAGTATTTATTCTGTGGGGACCATTGTGTGTGTGAGTTTTTTTTTTTTTCTTGTGGGGGTCATTGTTTTTTGCTATTGAGGTTAATGTGTTTGTATTTTTGCTTAATTTTGGGGTCCAATGTGTTTGTTTTTATTCTGTGGGGACCAATGTCTGTTTTTTTCTTGGGGGATGATGACAATGTGTTTTATTTTTTTCTTGTGCAATGTTTTTCTGTTGGCGCTTGCACGCAAGCTGCATCTTGCATGCATCCCTATGGTGTTTGTACAGGTTCAGACGCACACTCCAATAAGCGTATTATAAATGTCTTGGGTGTTCCTAGCTTGGAGCTTGGCTAGTCAGACACAGTATGGGCGGGTTGCTAAAAGTGTTTTCTTATAGAGACAATGACTTGTTCACATTGGAGGCCATACACAGATTGATGATCTGCACCTAGCATAGGGCTAGTGCAAGTTTCACTGGTGCGACTGATGGTGGCGTTTAAAGACACATAAAGCCTGATTGCAGTGTCTGTAGACATTGACAGCGGGCATCACTTTCCTTGCACATTAGGATACACGGATGTAAACCAGGGAAGCGCATTTTAGTGGCATTAGCATAAAGTTGAAGGCACAAATGCAGCAAAAGATGCAAGGAAAGCCGCAACTGCGCCTAACTCAGAACTAAGTCCTATGAAAAGGGATTCTGTCCCCCTTCGACAAACCACGCCCCCATTAGGGCTGCTTCAAAAAATTTCCCGGGCTGCTTTTCAGACCCAATCCGCCCCTGGCCTTAATGCTAGGGAACCTTTTTGTGTCAGTGTGCAATGTGTCAGTGTGGGGATATTAAGAAAAGACGCTAGTATGCGTTGTGCGTCTATGTGTTTGTGAAGTACACCATGGTACGTGCTTTGCTGGGTTGTTCATATTATATGTAGTAATAAATGTACGTATTGTTTTTGTCAGGACTTTTAACAGTGTTCTATTGCGTGGGAAACGCACTACGCTAAATAACAACATAGCGCCGTATATTACTGATACTGTGCGGGGAACGCAAAATAGCGCTGTGTAGTCATACGCAAAATGGCGTTGTGTAGCCATTCGCAAAATGGCGTCGTGCAGATTTTAATTTTACAATTTAGGTCTCAGCCAACCATCCGGCTTCAACAAAGTGCAATGGGGAGCAGTAAAATGACTGCCAGGCGGTGCCCTGTGACCTTCTATGCAGCAGAATCCCTCTCAAAGGTAGCACAGCGCGATTGCATCTTTATTCTAATGTTGCAGCTGATGGTAATCATACAGAGATGTCCACAGGCTGTGGTGCTAATCCTCTTCTGTGCGTATTAAGATGAACCATCGATCACTCCTTGAACTTTGCACTAGCCTTATGGAGGCGCAGATTATCAGTCTGCACATGTCCGACCTGTGTCAGTGCAACTGCACCTCAACACAGAGTCACTGACTGCAACCCACCCGTTTCCTGCTATCTACTTCCCTGTTACCACCCAGAAACGCCCCCCGACACTGCCTCTCTCAAATTCGTTCTGCGGCTCCCGGCGGTGACCATCGGTATGTATTTACAGACTGAAAACATTGACCGATTGTGTGTGCACCTCTGAATCAAGCCGTGTAAGTGCAACTAATTATTATAATATAAATATAATTAAAAGAAAATATAAATGAGCAGATTTTCTTCTTTCAGGGCGGTTTAGTTCAGAATCATTCAACACTAAGGGTATTATTTAAATCTTGTCTTATCTGTCACAACACAGTTGGTGCAAAAGTGTAAATAGAGTACTGTATGCCTAAAATACAAATTGTAAAATGGTGCCTATCCTCACATCATGCAACACACAGGATAGTGCTTAGTAACACACCTAAACCATTATGTAATGATGGATGCACAGCCAAAGCAATGTACAGGGGTCCCTAGTGATGGAGCAGATGTGCTTGTTGTATTTTAATAGTGTACAGCTGCAAACATAGTCACCGTCCCTAGATTACCATAGAAAGCTGTAAATTGCTGTGTGATGTCTTCATATTTAAACATGTAGTCTATCTGCAATTAGGAGACTTTCATTAAAGACAGATGTACATCCAGGGCCAAAATTCTATGATGTAGACCATTTATATAATACTAATAATAATAATAGTAATAATAATACTAATACATGCTTGAAAGGGCTGTTATATATATAAATTGACAGACTTACATATGGATCAGTCAAGTCATGTTCTTGCTATTGGCAAAATCTGAGCATCGGGTTAATCACACTTTTGCTAGTTGAATTAAATCTTTTGTAGCCAAACTAGATGAGAATATAAAGAAATTGGCATTTAATCCATTTATTATGGACATATATGAGCATGTCACATTTTTTTCTAATGAGCACCTATAGTGGCACAGTTAATTCTTATTCACAGCTTGGTTTCCAATAAAATCCACTTGCATCTATTTCACGGAGAATACGTATAAAAGAAGTAGAACTGCAACATATATACAGTAAATATTAAAAATGTTACTCCAAAGAACTGTTGACTTGGAATACTCTGCATTATGCTTGCTCACAAAACCATTCATGACCAACCAACTTAGACATGGTGAGCATGGTTTCACCTATAGCATAACCCCTTTCTTTACTCAGTTGCCTTGAGCTCTTAAGGGGTGCGGATAACTAGGTCTACAATTAAAAGACAATGTTTAGGTAAACAATACAAGTTAGACAGGCAATAGGACGACAGGGTCTGAAGGTCGACACTCTAAAGGTCAACTAGTAAGAAGGTCGACAGGGACAAAAGGTCGACAGGGTCATTAGGTCAACACTCAAATGGTCGACACATTTTTTTTTTCTAGTCCTAATATTCACCCTAACCCTCCTCTTGGTGCCTAACCCTATACCTTCCTCCTGGTGCCTAGCCCTAACCGTTGAGGTAGGTGCCTGACCCTAACCATCTCTTCTAGTCCCTAACCCTCCAGTAAGTGCCTAACCCTCCCTCCTGGTGTCTAACCCTTACCATTGGGGTAAGTACCTAACCCTAACCCTCCGGTAAGTGCCTTACCCTAACCCTATGTTTTTTTAAATGTCGACCATTTTTGTGTCGACCTAATGACCCTGTCGACCTTCTCTCCTGACAACCTTCTTACTAGTCGATCTTTAGCGTATCGACCTTCAAACTCTGTCGACCTATTGCCTGTCTAACTTTTATTGTCTACCTTTTTACTGTAGACCTAAAGACCGGATACCATCTTAAGCATATAGGAGTCTATTTATCAAACAGTGATAAGTGTGGAGAAGTTGACCAGTAGAGAACTTGACCATAGCAACCAATCAGCTCCTACCTATTATTTTATAGACTGTACTTAATAAATGCTACTTCAAAGCTGATTGGTTGCTATGGGCAAATTCTCCACTGGTTGACTTCTCCAAACTTTTCACTGCTTGATAAATAGACCCCATAGTCTTAGATATTCAATATTACAGTAGATAGAGAACCAGGCAAACGGACCTCTCATAGTCATCATCTCAGGGTTAGTATCAATCTGGCATTAAGTTACTACATCACAATCAATAAGAATGAAATTGAGTATCCAGCACAGGGGGTGCCGCAGCTGGACCTCCCCCTCAGCCAGGTCATGGACTACCCCATCCCCCCTCCCTCCGGGACATGGACTACTCACCTCACCTGGGTGGCCGTGTGAGTTGTCTATGTTCCGGAGGAAGGGGGGACTGGGTAAAGGAAGAGGTTCTGCTGCGGCATCCCCTGTGCTGGCTTCTGCGCACGCCTATGATGATAGGGTTATGAGGTCAAGGCAGGCTACTATCATCACTATGACCCTGAAGTTGGCTATCACCATTTCAGACACACACTTTAGAGTATGCTTGGCATTTCAGAATTAACACTCAGGGAATACTTTCTTATCTGAAGTTATATTTTCGCATTTTAATCGTTTTATGTTCTCATAGTGTTTACAGTTTATGTTGTAGCTTTATACACAGAAATATAATAACAGAGTTGTAAGTTCCTGAGTTTCTTCATTACCCAAAACAATAAAGATACTCTGTGGGGATGATGCAATTAAGAGCGAGCAGGACGAGGTGCCGCTACGTGAAAACACAGGCAACCGCACATCGACTGCCCCCATCTCGCCCCAGACACGCAGATTTTAGCCCTATTGCAGATTTTGTTTTGCAAATAAAAATCTGCAATGTGGGAGCTACCATAGTGCCACATATAGCCAGGCTGGGTGACGGGGGGGGGACTAGGGGCAGAGCCATACCGGGCCCCAAGATTCTAGGGGCCCACAGACAAAGGAAATGGACCTGCTGCCTGCTCTGCTACTGCAGTGATGCAGGGTGCACAGCAGGTATGTTCGGGCCCAGTCACTGTATGGTACATCACAGACAGACGGGGCCCGAACATGCCTGCAGCGCACACTACATCTTTGGAGGAACGTCCGGCGGTGCAGCAGCAATGACAGCAATACTAAAAATGAGTCAGACTGATTATAGTACACTGCCGTGGGCCGTAACACAGAATGAGGAGGCGGTCTGACCGCCCTCCTCCCCTCGCGTCTCCTCCCCTCTTTTCCCCTCCCGTCTGCTCCGTCCCCTCCTCTTACCTACTCTTTCACACTGCTGTTGCCGGGGGCCTGACGTCACACTCTAGTAACCGGCCCCGGCGCAATATCCAGTGTTCCACTTCCTATATGCAGCCAGGAATGCGGGCTGTGGCTTTACCCTGCTGCGTCGGCCAGGAGAAGTTCCCTACTGTAGATTGCGTCTCTGCAGAAGAACTAGGTGAATTTATCAATATTCTATCTCTCTCTCTCCTCTTCCAACCCAATTAACCCTTATTTAACTTTCACACCCTTCTACAGAGGCATCACTTACCCTCTGCCCCTACCCTTCACCCACTGCCTCTCCCCGTAACCCTCTCACTTTTACCCTTACCATATCACCAACTGCTTCTCCCTATCACCCTCTGTTTCTCCCAATTACCCCCTGTCACCTTCTGCCTCTCCCTGTTACCCTCTTCCTGTCACCCTCACCCTGTCATCCAATGCGTCTCTCATCATCCTATAGGTGCGCACACACAGTACGATAAAAATGAACGATAACGATATCGTTCATATTGTTCTATCGATCATGTTGTTAATTTTTATGTACCAACCAACTTACCCATGACCAGCGATGCACGTTCCCACATGGACGATAATTATATCGTCCATCGTCCATGCATGCAGGCCAACCTGGACGATATCATTAACTCTCCATAGGGGTCTGCGATCGTTGGTCGTGGGTGGTTTTTTGGTGTGTGGATGAACGATATTGTACTTCCATCACACTGGAGATTTTAAAGGGAGGTCATTCAGCGATATCGTTATCACTGACGATCGTCCCGTGTGTACTCACCTTATGTCTCTCCCTGTCACCCTCTCTCTGGTCAAATCTCTGCTATATGACAGTCACATTGGTTATATTCCTTCGCAAACAGGCATATTCCGAATAATGTGATCTCCCTCGTGAAAACTGAATACCGACTGCAATCCTAGGGAGGAACAACTTCTTCAAAGGTTCCCCATTGCAGAGAAAACACATATAGGTAAGGCAGACTCTCAAACACCTGGCCTGTACCTGCCAAGGAACTGGGGATGGGGGGCCCCTAAATAAAGTGTGTACAGGGCCCCATGATTTCTGTTGCCGGCCCTGCATATAGCCACACTTGCTCGCTCAAAGAGCCAAGTCGCAGCTAATTAAGTTGATCCCCAAGTATCTTAGAGGTAGAAAGGCTATTATTTGCAATCAATTGCACACAGACCAACTGGGGAGTAAAGGTAGGCAGACATATGTAAGAAAGTAATAGATATTACAAAATGGCTTTCCAAGTTACAATGAATGAATGCCTGCCCACTACACCCAAAGTACTTGGTAAAGAGAGGGTTCTTTCATAATATCTAACACACATTCTGGACACACATTTAAAATGTTACTTATAAAGGACCATCCAAATTCCATCTTTATCATCTTATCATTAAACACACTTATACCCATTAAAGCACCATCTAGTGGTATCAAAATATATTGCAACTTTAAAAAGACACCTAACAATAGTACATTTTATTTGGAGGCCAATGCGGTTATGTTAATATGGAGTTTTTACTTGATACAAGTTTTTTCTTTCCTTTTCTTACACAGCATGATCACAAATATATTACTATGGCACAGAAGAATTTCAATACTTAAATGCTGGGAGAGGCTCCAACAGTATGAGGGTTTGCTTGAAGAGACCTAAAAAAGCTCTGCAGATACATATTTGAAGTTCCTTTAGATTATTTATGTACCAATAAAAATATACCCACACTGTTGAATTCATTTTACGCAGACAAACTATCTATAGACCTCACACATGTATAAATACACACCTAGGGTATATTTACTAGTGTGGGTTTTTAGAAGTGGAGTTGTTGCCCATAGCAACCAATTAAATACTAGCTATTATCTTTTAGAAGGTGCTAGATAAATGATACATAGAATCTGATTGGTTGCTATGGGCAAAAACCCTCACTTTAGTAAATATACCCCCAAGTGCACACCCCAGAAAAGCACTTTGTACAATAATACAATGATTACTTCATCATTCAGCCCACTTTCATTGTATGAAAACCGCTTCATTAATTTTAAACTTTTTTTCTCTTCTAAAATATTCCTTTGGTATAGCAAAATGTTGTCACACATTTCATTGCAGTTTTATGTATTGGCAGAACTGTACTTTCTGTTGTAAAGTATCTAAACTTGCTGAGTAAGGGCCTGATTCAGAGTTGGGAATAGAGAGAGAATTAGCACTTAATGGTGCATACACACGGTCAGATTTTTCCTTCAGATCTGAACGATAACGATTTAAAAATCTGACATGCCTGAACAATGGACAATGGACGATGAACGATGCGTGTTCACGTTTGTCAGATAACGATATCTGACATCTGATGTGTTTGCAGTCAGACTTGGACGATTCCATTCATTTTAATGCAGTCAAAAATCGTTCAATCGTTCAAATTGTTCAATCGTTCATCTGACAAATCTGACCGTGTGTATGCTCCATAACTGTGTACCTGCACAAACCATATTGCAATTGAAGGGGTGTAAATACATAATTGTTTTTTTTCATGTAGGGTAAATACTGGCTGCTTTTACATGTAACTCACAAATACTGCACTACTTTATTATTACACTGCACTTTAGGATGTAAATTTACTAAAGATCGATTTGCAGGTTGATTTGAGGAGTGATTTACCTCTTCTCAAATCGACTCAAATCGAATGCAGTGAAAACAGACTTTTCACTGCATTTACTATTATTCGATTTGTTTTGCGATTTTCAAAACAAATTTGATTTGAGTCGGTTTTGAACAGTGATTTGCTGTTCGATTTGGCATGTTCATGTCCAAATCGAACGGCAAATCAACCTTCAAAACGAACTGCAAATCTCTGATACGTTAGAACTGCTTCAAGCTTTCACTTTCATCATGAGCAGTTAGTTCTCACACAGATACATGCAGACATCAGTGAGATGCCTGCATGTATCTGCCTTGAAAAAGTGCTGGAACCTGCAGTTCTGCTGGAAAGACAATGTTTTATCACTTCTATTTTTACACAACACTCAAACAATCAACCCGCCACCCACCGCCCAGGGGTGGCGGGGATAGCCCTGGGCTATCAGCCTAGGTTAGGGGTGCCCTGGAGAGGGAGATCCCTTTTTTTGAAGGGGTCTCCAACTCCCCAGGAATCCCCGGCCTGGGCTGACTAACGGTCAGGGTTGATGCTGCGGCTGGGGGGCCTGGTGATAGGGCACCCCTGGCTGTGGCATCAGTTCCCTAATAGAAAGAGTCCAGGGCTGGTTCTGTGATTTATAGGGAGACCCTACGCAAATTTTTCCCTGTAAATCCATAACCAGCCCTGCTTCCCATAGCCCAGTGCTGGTTGTACTAAGTACAGGGAGACCCTACATAATTTTTTCCCTGTACTTAGTCAACCAGAACTGGGTTTCAGCAGTCCGGGGCTGGTTCTGATTTGGGTTGGGGACCTCACGTCAATTTTTTTTCTAACTTTAACTGTTTAATTACTTTTTCCAGCCAGATACATGCAGGCATCTCACTGATGTCTGCATGTATTTGTGTCAATCCGACCTGCTCATGAACAAATCGAAAGCATGAAGCAGGTCTATTGTATTGGGGATTTAAAGTTCGATTTGAAGTCGGATTTTGAGGTCAATTTCAAATTGAATGATAGTAAATAAGGGTTTTGCGTGTTGGGCTATGTAAAAGTATCAATGTTTTTCCGATGGTCGACTTAAGACCGATTTGACTCAAAATTCGATTTCAAGTCCGATTTTACATTCGATTTGGCCTTTAGTAAATACCCAAAAGCAAAATCTAAACCAACTCAAATGAAAATCGCACCTCAAATCACTCAAAATGCCAAATCGATCCTTTAGTAAATTTACCCCTAGATGTCAGTTTGGGCACCTCCCTCCCAAATCTAAATCTCTCTGCACATTTTAAATCTGCCCCACCTGCAGTGCAGCATAGTTTCACCAAGATGATCAGTTGAGAGAGATATCTCACTCTATTCCCATCTCTGAATCGGGCCCTAAATGCATAGGCCAGATGTCCACCTCACCAAGAACATGGAGGAAAATATTTTTTGCAAGGAAAAAACATGTCTCAAGTCCTCTGTTAAACAGAATATGAGCCTGTGATTGTGTGTTTCACTGCACTACTGTATGTAAGTGATCATCTCACATCATGCCCTGGGACACCCTCTTCTGCTAGGTATGCCTCATTGCTGCCAAGAATCCTGGTAAATAAATATGATGCTACATGGGATTTCCTTTAAATATCTTGTCTCCCTCCCAAAACATATCATTTTTGTACACAAGCTTAAAATGTGGTTTATAAATATATCTAGCCCAAATGTAGCTAGTCTGTCCATCACCTACCATTAGTATATGCATTATGCATAGTTTTCTATCCCTGCAAATCTACATTTTTTGATGCAGCAATTCCATTGCCACACCCCCTCTCCCAAAAATGAAACACATACTATGTGTGGAGACGTGATAGCTACAGGGGAGTGCCGAGAGTGCTGTAGGGGGTGCTGTGTGGTACAGAGCTGGATACCTGTGGTAGCAATGGGCCCCCTGAGCATCCCCTTTCTCCATTTGGGGTCCCCATTGGATCTTCTGCTAAGATGTCACATGATCATCCCTGAATCCTGGTCTGATGGGGTCCCAGCTAACCTGGTCCCGGGGGGATGGGCTAAACTTGCACTGCAAAGGGTGACAATATGAATATTACAATTGCCCCCCTCAGATAACCTGGGCCCTTCCAAGCATGGGCCTGGGCAGGGGCGGATTGGCCGATACTTTAAGCGGGAAGATTCCCGGTGGGCCGGTTGGACTATCTGATGTGAAAGTGGGTGAAAACCTGGGATCCAGTGATCATCAAGCAGTATGGTTCAGAATAAAGACAAATACTGACTCACCCCATACAAAAACAAAGGTGTTAGATTTTAGGAAGGCTGATTTTGCAAGGATGGGAAGATGTGTAAACGAATCTTTGGCAGAGTGGAGGACCTTGAAAGGAGTGCAGGAGAGGTGGGAAAATGTAAAAAAATGCAATATTAAAGGCAACAGACCTTTGTATCAAAAGGGTTAGTCAAACCACAAGGAAAAGGAAGCCAGTGTGCTTTGGGAAAGAGGTAGCAAGTATTGTGAATGCAAAAAAGAAGGCCTTTAGGAAATACAAGCAGACGCAAAATAATGAAGACAAAGAGGAGTATCTTGTAAAGCAGAAGGAGGCTAAGAAAGTAATCAGATGTGCAAAAGCTGAGGAGAAAATGGCACAGTCGGTGGGTAAAGGGGGCAAAACTTTTTTTATGTATATAAGCGAAAGGAGAAAAACAAAAGGTGGAATAAAAAGACTAAAGACAGAAAGAGGGAGTCTTGTTGAGGGAGACAATGTAATACCTGATCATCTTAATAATTATTTTTGCTCAGTATCCACTACTGAGAGAGAGGGCAAGGGGCCACAGTTAAGTTGCAGGCGTGATCAGAAAAATGAGGTAGGAACAAACACATTTACAGAGGAGAAGATCCTAACAGAACTCTCAAAACTGAAAGTGGATAAATAAATGGGACCAGATGGGATACATCCAAGGATACTAAAAGAGCTTAAAGGGGTGCTGGTAACAACATTAACATAATTATTCAACCAGTCACTAGCTACTGAAGTAATTCCGGAGGACTGGAAAAGAGCAAATATAGGGCCTGATTCAGACCCACTCGCGAGCGGCTGTCCGCTCGCAAGTGGGTCGATGTTATGGACTGAGCATGCGCACGATGGAGGGAGCTCCGTCGTGCGCATGCGCCAGACGCGACGAGCGAAGGAAAGTCCTTCGCTCGTTGTGTCCGATCAAAGGGGGCGTGCTGTCAATGTTGATTGACAGCACGCCCCCTTTGGTGGGCGTGCCGGGGGCGTGCCTCCCTGACGGGGGCGTTCCCACGGGAACGCCTCCCGTCAAAAGCCGGCCCACTGACATCACTAGTGATGTCAGTGGGAGTGATTTTGGCTCTGATAGAGCCAAAATCACTCCGGAGCTTGCGGTTGAAAACCTCAACCGCAGGCTCCGGCTCGCAATTTCGATGGTCGCGATGGTCACGACCATCGCGGCCATCACAATGCACGCTCGTATAGCCTGTGGGTGGTGACCCACAGCTATACGAGCGTCCAGGAGGACGCTCCATTTTCATGGAGCCCGGCCCTCATTCAGAGCGTGCGCTCTGCTCAGAGCGTACGGCTCTGAATGAGGGCCATTGTCCCACTGCACAAAAGTGGAAGCAAGGAAGAGGCAAGCAACTACCGACCAGTGAGCCTTACATCAGTAGTAGAGAAATTGATGGAAACACTCTTAAAAGAAAGAGTCGTAGATTATGTCAAATCCAACAATTTGCAGGATCCCAAACAGCATGGATTTACTGGGGGAAGATCATGTCAAACAAATCTTATTGACTTTTTTGACTGGGTGACTAAGGAAATAGATAAAGGGGGGCCATAGATATAGCTTATCTAGACTTTAGTAAGGCTTTTGACACTGTTCCACATCGCAGACTGTTAAATAAACTGGAAAGCATGGGATTGGATACAAAGATAGTTGAATGGCTAAGATAATTGCTGCAGGATAGGAAACAGAGAGTTGTAGTAAACGGAATGCAGTCTCAAGAGGGAAATGTTACCAGTGGAGTACGTCTGGGATCTGTACTTGGACCAGTGCTTCTTAATATCTTTATTTGTGACATTGCAAATGGTATTGAAGGGGAAACTATGCCTTTTTGCAGATGACACAAAGGTATGCAACAGTGTAGACACACCAGGAGGGGTAAGACAAATGATTGATGATCTAGGTAGACTAGAGGAATGGTCAAGAACGTGGCAACTACAGCTTAATGCCAAAAAATGCAAGATCATGCACTTGGGTCTCAAAAATCCAAAGGCTAAATATAGAATTAATGGCACTATACTGGAAACTACTGAAGAGGAAAGGGATCTAGGAGTCACTATTTCAGGCGACTTAAAGGCAAGCAAACATTGTAACAAAGCAATGAGGAAGGCAAGACAGATGCTTGGTTGCATAGGGAGAGAAATCAGTACCAGAAAGAAAGAAGTGATAATACCACTGTATAGGTCATTGGTACGTCCTCATCTCGAATACGGTGTTCAGTTCTGGAGGCCATATCTCCAGAAGGATATTAATACATTAGATACTGTACAAAGAAGGGCAACTAAAATGGTGTATAGTCTACACCACAAAACGTACCAGGAAAGACTAAAAGATCTTAATATGTATAGTTTGGAGCAAAGAAGGGAAAGGGGGGACATCATAGAAAAGTTCAAATATATAGAGGGTTTTAACAAGGTAAAGGAAGGAGACATTCTTCAAAGAAAGAGAAGTAAGGACATGTTCTAAAACTGGAGGGTGGTAGGTTCAGGGGAAATTTGAGGAAAAATAACTTCACAGAAAGGGTTGTGGACAAGTGGAATAGCCTCCAATCAGAGGTGGTAGAGGCTAAGATAGTAGAGCAATTTAAACATGCATGGGATAGACATAAGGATATCCTTCAGAAGAAGTAAGGATCAATAAGGGTTGAGGTAATAATATGTTTTAAAGTGGGGCAGACTAGATGGGCCAAGTGGTTCTTATCTGCCATCAAATTCTATGTTTCTATGTGGCTGCTTGACATCTGTGGCCCCGCCCCCCCGAAACTCATCACCCAGCTGTCAGTTTTATTGGATGACTGGCAGCCCGGCGCCGGCTGCCTGTCACTGCTAGTAGAGCTGCACGCAGCCCAGGACTGTCAGGCGTTTGCGCAATGGCTTTGTTTATTGCCGGGTAGCACTGAGCTCTGAGCACTGGGCTCAGATGCTGCCTGGCTGTTCGGTTGTGTGCGGTGGCGCGGCATGACGTCAGAGGTCACACAGCATTGCACAGCGCAGACCCACACTGTCCATCCTCCTTCAACCCCGTCCGCATCCATCTTAAGTGGAGGAGGACAGAGCGGAGCGGTGTGGCTGTGGGGGCTAGTGTGGCGTCAGGCAGACGGCTAGGCACCTGTGAAAAAAATGCCAGTGCCAAACTATTAGGGAGGAGGGAGCCTTTTTGCTGTACTCCCAGGGAAGGAGCCCTGCTGATGCACCCCCATGAAAGGAGCTCTGCTGCACCCTAACCTCCAGGTGAAGGAGCCCTGCTGCACCCCCACCCCCAGGTTAATGTTAATTTATTCCTGCTGCGGACTGTTGGGGCCCGGCCGGGGGCCATGAAAGATTTTTTTTTCCTGTGGGCCTGTGCTGGGCCATGAATGTTATTTATTTTATAGTATCTGTGGTGTTGGAGGGCCCCGGATAACATTCATGGCCCAGCACAGTTTGCGTGTGGTGGGGAATGATGATCTGTCTGTCTGAGAGGGAGGGAGGGAGGATCTGTTGTACTAGGGGGAGATGATGTTGATCTGTCTGTGGGGAGGGGGGCTATTCTGTGCTAAAGGGAGATTATGATCTGTGTGTGGGGGAGGGGGCTATTCTGTGTTAACGGAAGATGATCTGTGTGTGGGGGAGGGGGGCGACTGTGTTAAGGAGAGATGATCTTTCTGTGGGGGAGGGGGATACTCTGTGCTAGGAAAGGATAATGGCGCTGGGAGATGCAGGATGATGGCATTGGGGAGCCTCAGAAGGATAGTGCTGGAGAGAAGCAGGGGGATGTCGCTGAGAGGTGTACGGGGATAGCACTGGGGATACACACAGGGGGAGGGGGATTGACTGGAGACACACCAAGGCGATGGTGCTGGAGACACACAAATAGGATGGTAGGACCACTGGTACTGTTAGAGGAAAAGACTGGGGGGCAGTAATCTTCAGTAAGACAACAATTCTAATGAAACCATATTACAGATGCAAATGGTACCAAATGAGCAAATATAATTTATTAATATAACATTTTTGATAAGGGAAACCCACATGTTGTCCTGCCACTAAACTTATTACTATATATTATATGATTGAACCTCTGTTGCATGAGGCTGACATTGGCTTTATTCCTACGCAAATAGGCGACTTCGAGACCATATGATCTCCAGCATGAATAGTGAATACCGACTCAAGACACTGCCTGTCCTGGGAGGATCTTCTTCAGATAAGCCCCGCTGCTGAGAAATCATATAGGTAAGAAAATACTTATTCACATGCTGTGATTATTCACTGAAGAGAGGGACTGGGGCATACCCATCAGCTCCTGGGGCGGTGGGCATGCCCCCAGCATGATGAAAATAAGGGGAGTGACTTGCAGGCATAGCATTTAACATGCGGCCACACCCCTTTGCCGCAAGGCCACACCCACTTTTTCAGGCGCGCGCCCATAGGTGTGGTACCCCGGACTTAGGGGATCCCACTTCTGTATAAAGCTGTGCCAGCATAGATAGTCATGAGTGTTTCCAGTATATATATATATATATATATATATATATATATATATATATATAAAAATAAATGTGTTTAAGTAAGGGGAAAAGTGTTTAAATCACATAATTGTATCAGAAAATGTCTTGTATAAACTGTCCCTGCAATGGGAAAACTATGGTTCAGCCCGAGGCAAAATGGCCCTGTAATACTTGAGGTCCACGAGGATAGGACGCTACCAAGGGGCTGTAAATAGGGAAAAGACACCCCTATTAGACGTTGGGGAAATGCAGATGCTAGGGCCAGGGACCAAGAGATGCGTTAGCATGGCCTCGAGGGAGAATACAAGCCCAGGATGTGAGACAACTGGCAGGAGGCCCCAGGGATGGACGGCAGTTCCCTGAGGCAACGGTGGTGAGCGGAGTACAGGGTGTGCAGCAAGTACCTGAGGCAGCTGGTCAGTACTTCACGGACGGTCCCGGAGCAGAGGAGAGACTTCGGGTGCAGTAGAGAGACATCGCAGCAGGAAGTGGAAGCATGTCGGGAGGAGACGCGGCTGAGGCGGGGTCTTGGAGACCGACACTAAAGTGGAGGCATGGCTGGTCCAGGCAAGTGGAAGCTGCGTCTGACTCTGCAAAAGGAAGAGACGGGATGAGGAGCTTCAGGGGGATTCCCGGTGGTAAGAGACTTTGCCACACATCTCCAACTACAGTGCAGACAGCCCTCAACAGTTAATTGAGCATAGCAGCCCCTCCACAAAGTACACAGTCAATAGTGCAGGGAGCTTTTCTTATCTAAAAGGGACTACCAGTTAAAGGAAGATTTATTATCTACGGACACACAGTGTCACGGACTCACTCTGTTAAATTACTTGAAGAGGAGGGACTGTTTAGGAAATACAGGAACTGGTAGTAGCAGTTAAGTAAACTCAGCATACGTTGTCAGCATCCAGAGAAATCCTCAGCTGTAGTCACAGTTGTAGCAAAAGGACATTGCAAACGAGCTACTCATATTAGCTTTTAACAATAGTAGCAAAAGGAAACTTGCAACAATAGTAGCGAAAGGAAACAGTCCTGATTACCTTCACTTGGTTGTGATTATTACAAAGTAGCAAAAACTGTCAGCCAGGATTTGTAATGAGAGACAAATGCACTAAGGACCAGCTCAGTTTATACAGCTACATGCAGTGGAACTATTAATGCTAAAAACAGGCTAAAATCCGAGCAGTCACCTAATAACCCGGGCAACGCAGTGCACACCAACAAGACTCTAGGGATATATCAGCTCATGAACTATTAGGTGTTCTGGCCAGAAAGGTTTAGGGAAATAGTTAGCATACAGGCTAGTTAAATAGAAACTGCTATTTCTGTCATTACTGTTTGATAAATACACCGCGGGTATTGATTATAAGTAGTTTTGTTAAAATGTTGCTTAAAGAGTATTGCATGCATTAACCTTTTGACATCAGCAGGAGGAGAGGGATATTTGCTGATAGCCAGGAGACTGTGTTCCTGTATAATAAAAATTGATTTGTTGTTTTGTTATTGTGAATGGTAATAGTAATTGAACTTGTAATTCTCATTGTAAAAGTGCAAATTGACCTAAGACGCTTCCTTTATTGTAATAAAATACCAAGTACAGTCATCCGAAATCCACTCTGCTTACCTCTTTACCTCTCTGTAAGTAAGGAAAGAACCCAGGGACCCCACTCTTATGATACATGTACCCAGTTTAGGGGTGTTACATAGGGCCACTTTCAATTCCTAATCCGCCCCTGGGCCTGGGTAAGCAGCTCCCGCTCTCCCCTTCCTCTCGGTGCCCCTGACTTTACGTAACAAAGCTTTTAAGAACCCATAACACATAAAATGCTGCCTGAGGGCTGCCATCATGACTCTATCATAACTGATACAGTTATACTGTATATACTAGTTGTGATAGAAACCCTGGTAAAACTACAGATGGTCAGCATGTGTGTACCAGGGGCCTTCAGAGTTGTACGTTATTCCAATGTTTTCACAGTTGAGTGATAATCGGAAATCTGCGCGTGCATCTGAGTCGCACAGCGTATGTGTCAAGGTACTGTAGTCGCTCACTGTGACTTTTTACTCGCAGTGTGATTGACAGACGGAGCGTTTGGGGTGTAAACTGGGAGTGGCAGCAAAGAACGCAGGCAGGACATGACTGTTTTTGAGGCATGCCAAAGTCTGCGTCTGCGATCCTGTATGCAGTGAAAGTGTCTCAGTTCCTGTGTCCATTCTGAGCAGCCATAGGGTTACTCAGAACTGCGATAATCGCATGATCTGCGACCGATGCTGCGTATGTAGGCAGATGCTTGGATTTGCAAAGCCGCAGGTGGGTACCTCAATACATTGCCCGGCGTCTGCGAGATTTGCATATCCTCACACAGCAGCTGTGTATGGGATCGCAGCTGCTATGACATTAGCGCACATCTGTGAATCGGGCCCCAGGTTTCTATCTATGCTTTTAAACTCCAGGGAAATTGTGTAGTGCGATGGAATTACAGTGCTCCAAAAGTGTGGCTCTGGTAAGAGCTGGTTTAATGGTTCCCTAGAGTGACTGAAAAGAGAGGTCAGGCTCCATACCCGAGGCCCAATTTGTTTTCCCAGTCAGACAGCAGGCTGATTAGCACCTACAGCGGAAAGTTCTAAATAAAAGGATATGTCAGTATGTTGTGTTACTCCTTTTGCCTAGGAAAAGAAACATCTGTGTTCCTTGCAAGACAGACAAACTAGCTAGCATTTATTGTGTTTGTGGTTGGACGCTAGAGAGGTAATATGTGTTAATAAGAGCTGGACAGGGTATCATTTATTTTGATTTTTTTTTTAGTTTACTTTTTTGTCTTATAAAACTAGATGTGAATAATTGCACCATATTCCTGTACTTTTGTGTCATCTACTGGCTGCTGATGTGCAAAATGCCACCACTTCCCCCAGAAGGATGTGTCTGCTACCTATTTCCATGACATAATGTATATACTGCAATCGTTATAGTAATTTTTAGTCATAATTATAAAATATGAAAATGCTGTGCTGGAAGCTAGAAGTTGTGGGAGTTACAATATAATATAATATATATTGTGCACAATTATGCAAAATGAATGGATGTCTTGCAAAAACGTGCACATTCATTTAATGCAATATATGTAATATATTTTTCATTTATTGCTGTATTCACAGGTAATGTGTGATACCTCTTTTTGATCTGAAGGGCGGGTTGCACCCGGTATTATGTTCACTTCACCATCCCGGGTGCTACTCGGCTGAGACCCCATTAAGACAGACGGCCTGAACCCGGCACTAATGCCAGGTCGATGATGTCATTGGCATCACATGATGAGCCGGCGCTTGTAGATGAGATCATATCCAAGCACCGGCTCTTCCTATGCAGTGAATGGGACCTGGGTTACCCGTTCACACTGCATCACGAGCCGAGTTGAACATGCATTCAACCCAACTTGTGACCAGTGTTGAAATGCCGGGCAGCTCGATCCGAGTTATTTCATCCTGGCCCTTTCACACTACACAGTATCCTGGCCTGCTGCGCATTCATGTGCAATAACCCGGGTTATTGGTGCAACTGTAGAAGGGGTATGAGCGCGCATGTGACACTGCAGAAAAGACTGAAGTCCACGAGTTTGAGAAAGTAAGAGCAGAAAAGGCAATGTGATTTCCATGTGGAGAATTTGGGAAGATGTGCCAAGGGGCGAGAGCCAATAGGAGCAGAAGTCCTGGGACTTTGTAAAAAAGTGAATAAACGTGGCAGAGGAATCTGTATTTAGTATGAAGGACTTGGGTAACCTTACCAAATAGGGATTCCTGGTATACAGTAATGCAGAGACATTGGAATGAGAAGTTTGTCAGCAGGTTTAAGCTGTGAAGTAACAGGAAAGAAGCAAATCACTGTTGTTTAATGAACTGCTGTCTCCTCTTCAGTCTGTCTGTCAATTTGGGGTCTATGTACTAACCCTTGGAGAGCGATAAAGTGGAATGATACAAAGTACCAACCAATCAGTTCCTGTTATTTTTTAAATGCAGCCTGTAAGATGACAGTTAGGAGCTGATTGGTTGGTACTTTTTATTCCACTTCATCTCTTTCCAAGGCTAGTACCTAGACCCCTTTGTCAGGTCCGTAGTAGAGCTGAAGAAATCCTTTGTCACACCCCATACAAACCCCTACACTGAACCTCAAATCCCTGAAATATACTACACAGAGCTGGCAGGCAATATTTACAGTAGCTAGGGGTCGATAGTCCAACCAAGAGTCCCAGGTGATAGATGACCCAGGAATAGAGGGGGCGTGTCTAGTACTACATCACTTCCCCTCTTCATTCATGCACCAGAAATAAACAGCCTGACCTGCCCAGATCCTTCAGGACAAGAACAATATTGCACCCCTGCAGACTCTTTTGTATTTGATATGCAAAATGAATGCATCCAGTGCAAAATCAGGTACATTCACTGATAACAAATTGTGCAAGTTCATAAAAATCAGACTCCTCCAGGAGTGCATGTTACATATCTCTGAATATACAATGGAGTGAGTGAAACAAAGCTAAAGTTATTGGATTGAACTAATGAGGTCACCAGGTAGGTGTCATTGGGGATTTGTTACCACCTCAAATACATGCAAAAGGGTTACACATAGTTTATGGATTACAAAGCAGTAAGTGGTTCCCCTTCCACTAACCAGTTAGCAAATCTGGCCACAGAGGCACAGTCTAGAGACCTGATTATCTGTCCAAACCCAATCAGATCGAATCTTATTTTGTCTGGTAAGAACTTGCCCTGCACATTGTGCAATTGTTGATTACTGGTGAAATGCATTTAAATGGGATATCACATCTGCACATGCATCCAGCATTAAAACCAGCCACATAATCTGATAACCTGAGAGCTGATTGGTGTGGCCACTATTCCAAATAGAATGTTCGGTGCTCAAACAGAGTGGCCAGATCATCTAGGGGTCCTATTAGTGCAGTATGAAAATTATTCTGAACACCACTATCATTCTCAAAAGGAAAATTATGGTCATTGCTCTGTATAGCTATGTTGGGCTAATTACATGTAGTGTCATTGTGTGCATACCCATCATTAGGGTTGGCCAATCAAGCCTGTCAATTAAAAGTAAATAAATAAACATTTGTGTGCATCTCACAAACCAAATCTAATCCAGCATGCTATAATTTGGATACATAAGGAATGTGTTATATATAAATGTTCAAGGGATGATATGTGAGCTTTTGGGTGGTGATTGTTGAATAAGCATTATTACTCTTAGCATAATGCATGCAAAAAGCTTCTATTAAATGTCTCATTAAACTGCAGTTGTAATCTGTATACAGGCTGCGTATATAAACGTTGCCCTAGTTCAGGATTAGCAAATTTATAATGTTTTTTTAATTACATTAAATTGCATGTTCTTATCATTACTGCCATTTAATTACAGGAAAGTATTATCCTCTGTCTATACCTTCACGTCAGTGCCTGAAGATTCACTGAGCAGTTAAAGTTGCTATGAAAGGACAAATGAATCAGTTTAATCTAAAATAACCTGCAAATATCGTCGTAAATTGGGCTTGTTTACATTAGGTCAATAATTATTCTATAGAGTGGAAATGATCCCCACTCTATAGTAACAGTTAAAAACACTGTAAATTTCTGACATGCAATAAACCCGGGTTTCTATGTTACTGTACCTATAACATCTAAACAGCTTTAGGGATCTTTTAAGAGCGTTTTCAATCCTGTAAAACCCCTTCACCTGCTGCTTTGTAGATAGAAATAAAAATGTTAGAATGAAACAAAGAAAATTAGTTATAGAAGACTATTGACAATACCCCCTTTGTAACATATTTATTACACTATTTGGGTATTGTTGCTTTATTAGTTGTTTGCTAAGGGGTGGAATCCTTGGTACCACTATCACCTGCTCTGTGGGACCCTAGTTGAAATCAGATGGGCCAAAGTGAAAAACAGCATGTCAACTCCTTCCCCTGAGGAATCATAATGGGGTCTCAATCCATCCAAGGAAAATAATGCATGAAAATAATGTAATTATTGGTAGGGATGTACGTGCCCATGGTGCTGGACCTTAGGGGGTGCGGGCGCAGTCACCGCGCCGGCATCCGCTCTCTCTTGCCCACCGCTGAACACTGTGCGGCCATGGCTGTTGGGCGTTCCAGTCTCCCAGAATGGTGTGACATCGTTGCGCATGGCATTCTAGGAGTGGCCATGGGGGAGAGGGGGGCAGAGGAGCAACAGCAGCGTTCAACCCGTGCGCAGCAGTCTGTGCCTGCCAGGGCCTGTCTGCCTGTCTGAGCCTCCCTCTCTGATCATGTGTGTGTGTGTGTGTGTGTGGGGGGAAATAATGTGTAAGGGGCATTACTGTGGCATAATGATATAAAAAGCATTATTGTGTGGCATAATGTTATAAGGGCCATTACTGTGTGGCATTATGTTATAAGGGGCATTACTGTGTGGCACAATGTGTTATAAGGGGCAATACTTAGTGTGCCGTAATGTGTGAGGGGCATTACTGTGTCACTAAATCACACAAGCTTTTTGGGAACGCACAGAACGTCCTCTTTGTTGTGTGTTGGGTTTTTTTTTTGGGGGGGAGATACCAAATTACTGCCTTGCCCCTAGTTTCGGCCATGCTCACACCACCCCTAATACAGATATAGCAATATCCCAGACTCCCAAAAAAGTGGGCCAGCAGTCTCCCAAAGGCTTCAATTATCAATTATCATTGAATTGCATCATTGTGCCCCCCCCCCCTGTAAAATGGAGGAAACTACAGCTTTAATTAGCAAAGAGCGGTGGAACATTGTCGTGATTGCAGCGCCATATCCTCCCCAATTCATACATGGTTTCCCTCTCTGGGAGGATTTACAAGTCGGCAAGTATAATGTGTATACAAAAATATAGACATGGCATAGATTTTGCCTATTTAGCTGTGAGGTTTAAAGTCCAGGTTTTTCCTTTAAAAATAAAATTGCTGCTTTACATCTTGCAGGTAAAGGGTCTAAGGGCTCTATGACTGCCGCGATTATGTATCCATCCATCCTCCCGGGAATATTTTCATTTTTAATGAAAATATCCTGGCTATGTATAAAGGGAAACTCACAGGGACAGCTGTTGCAGTAACCACTGTCCCAGTGAGTTATACCCCGGCATTTTGTGAAGTCTTTCACAGTAGTGAAAGACTTCCCAGGGGGAAGCTGACACTGCGCATGCGCACAGCGTCAGCTTCTGGAGCCGGCCAGGGGCTGCGGGGGAGAGATTGTAAGATCTCTCTCCTGCACCTGGAGCCCCCCATAGGCTTACAGTAGTTTACACCATATGAAGATGGTGTAAACTATAGGGAACAGATCGTAGTCCCCATTGACAATAATGAAGACTGCGATCTCAAGTGCTAATTAGCACTTTGCAGGATATTTCTGTCCAACAGTTTATGCATAATTTTATGTAAAACTCAGCTTGATACCTACTGTAGGCCCCTAAATCTTGCAGAGTATTACATTTGGCCCATAGTAACCAACTGATGCTTCAGTAATTTCCTGCAATATCCCTGCCCCATTGGATTTTTCCATGATATGAAAATGCCCCATTATTGAGCAATGGGAAACAGCACAGTTCAGCATTTCAAGCCATTCCCAAAATGTGTGATTATTCTGCATGCATTATTTGTTCTGAACAATGATAATAATAATATAAAATTATTTAACCAACAAAATATTTATCCAGACCTTGTCAGTTAAACAGGAATGGTAAAGTACAGACACCTGATAAGCCATGACCTTTTCCAGTGCATTTGGGTTTAATTGTGTTCATTATCCTTGATCTAGTCTCTATGAGCATTTGCAAGGAGTAATGGTACAAAAGGACACGAATTAATTGTACAAACCATTAACAATGAAGTAACTACTAACAATTCCATAAAACTGATATAACTGATACATTGTTGTTACTTTCTATTTGGTACATTTTGTAAAAACAGGGTCACCGTGATTTATAACAATAATAAGGACCTTGTGCCTTGCCCTATATAGTTACACATTTGTGCTCTGAGAGATAATTATAGTATTGCTAGTTGTTACAACCATTGTTAATAAATGATTCCCACTAAAATAACCACTCACCACTATAAATACAGTGTGCATACATAACATTAGATTTACACACATAAGGATGTACATCACCAATGTTAAACAATAAACTGATTGTTCAGGCTGCAAAATATAGTATCATAGCCTCCAGCGTGACCCCTTCCACCAGGTAAAAAATGCTCTGCTTCACTCTTAATTAATTATTGCCGTCACCTGTACTGAAACTCCCTTCTCATCAATTGATCAGTTCAACACAGGTGACTGCAATCATATATTAAGAAGGAAGTCCAGGAGCAGAGCATTTTGTACCTGGTGGAAGAGGTCATGGTGGAGGGTCTGTAGTATGGGTTTTAACTAGGGGTGTGCAGGCTCGGATAGGTTCGAGTTTGCACATTGAGTTCGGATTTTTCCCTCCAAAAAAACGGAACTCAGAAAGAGGCTAAACGTCATCTTACATGGACGAACATCATCATTCCTGGACTTTTCAGGAATGATGATGTTCGTCCATGTAAGATGACGTTTAGCCTCTTTCTGACTTCCGTTTTTTTGGAGGGAAAAATCCGAACTCAACGTGCAAACTCGAACCTATCCGAGCCTGCACATCCCTAGTTTTAACTAATGCTGGGCATACATTATGCCAGTGGTTCTCAAACTCGGTCCTCAGGACCCCAAACAGTGCATATTTACCAGGTCTCCTCACAAAATGCAAGTGAAATAATTAGCTCCACCTTTGGATTTTTTAAAATGTGTCAGTGAGAAATGACTACACCTGTTTACACTGCTGGGTGGCCTGCAAAACGTGACCTGTGTGGGGTACAGAGGACCAAGTTGGAGAACCACTGCACTATACAATTATCATATGCAACAAGTTTTAAAACTCGTTAGGTATGATAATGGTGTTCCAGCTATTCAGCTCCCAACTGTCATTTTTCAAACAGAGGACAGTTGGGAGCTGATTGGCTGGAGCACCATTATCATCCGCAATGAGTTTTAAAACTTGTTGTGTATGATAAAACTCATTTATAAATGAGCCCCTATCTCTCTCCGGTTTACCTCTCTCCAATCTCTGATAAATATCTCCCTTATGCTGGGCATACATTATGTAATTATCTGTCAGATATCTGTCCAATCTGGTTGGTTGGAATGAAAACCTGGTAATGTAGAGTAAGTATTGTTATTGGTGTTTGGGACTATGAATAATATTAGGAATGACTGCCTTATGGGATCCATCATTCATGCATGATGATGTTGACAATTGCTCTTTGTGCAACACATCTGTAGCATTCATACCTCTAAAGCATGGTTATGTGGTTAAGCATATGCTTAACATATAAAGTACTACTTGTAGCATCATGCATCTACTGTATATAATATCATAAGTCCCGGACCATCTAAGGGGAGTGGTGAAGTATGGAAGGTGGGGGGTGGGGCCACAAAGCCGCAGCAATGTGCTATGTAGTAGTTCTTTGCAGCTCTGTTGCATTTACATATATCCTGATCTTCAGCAGTGGAAAATGCTGTGTGCATGGAGGGTGGCATGGATCCACCACTCTCAGGGAGGGGGTTGAAACTAGTGGGCCTTACACACAGGCCCATTAATTTCTCATAACGCCCCTGAAGAGGCTTATGGATTGTGTGTTCTGTTTTCCACTGCACTTGCTGTCACTCTCAGTATACAGTCACTTTTAAGCATACTCTTTTACACAGTTCTATAAAGTTGCACGGATATAACAGGGCACAACGCATCCTGTGCCAGCCCCGCCCCCTAAACATGTGACATCATGATGTTGCGCACATGATGTCGGGCTCATGACGTCTCACAAAAGGGGCGGAGCTGAGGAGGCATGATCAGCTGCACAGAACACAATGTGCCCATCCACATGTTGCTCAGTATGGTACTTCACATCCGATCCTAGGTGCTGGGTGCCGTTCCAAAAATCCTGTTAGCCAGAAGCAAGGGCCATGGGGTGGCGACAGTGCCACCCACAGAGCCCTTGTGTTCATTGAGGTGGCACAGGTTGCACATCCCTAGTTACTACACTGATTGCATTTACCAAGTTTTAAAAAGGCATCTAAACACATATAGAAAATAATGATAGGTATGTGGCCAAAGTCCTCACTATGCAAAAGAAATAAACTGAAAAAGAAAAATTGTGGTTTCAACACCGGACACCTTTCATATAGGTCCCCTCTATATAGTAGCTGACATGCATACCAAGAGCAACATAGCTGCTGTCCTGTCAATGATGTGTGCTGCAAACCATGCAGAGACTGCACTTACGTCAACCTTTTATATAATTATTAGATGAGACAATAGGGTTTGGCAGCAAACGATCATGATTTGATTGATCTGATAAGTTTTATGACTTTTTAATGAAGTAAATTCACATGAAAAAAAATGTGGTTATTTACGTAACGTCATACAGAATATAAATCAACAACCCTAATACACACTGTCCATTTTCCTTTAGTGTGTTAACTCTCCATTATGTTCAGATACACAATGCCACAAATAAATGACATTTTCATTTGGTGGGGCTGTATTAAGCTCATTCACTCAAAAAACATACTACCTCCAAGTCAGCATGTTTGCCCTAATGACATGTACTTATCTGACCTGAGCTATTATTATAGTGTGCTATGCATTACAGCAAGTGTCTTCTTTGTCTGTTTTTTGCCTTTGATGGGACTTACAGCAAAGCCCAGCGCCGTAACTAGGGCAGTGCGGCCAGTGCCATGGCACAGGGCACCGCAGGACAGGGGGCGCTGTTTGGGCCTGTCAATTTTCCTTTTTATTATCATTCGCACTTGTAGCTTCCGCTTCTTTTATCCCCAGCATCTCCTGTCCTCCCCAATCTCTTCCCTGGCCCTTTTTCAGGTGCACTATCTTATGTCCCTATTTAAACATTTGGGGGAGGGGCGTCAATGCTCTCTCTGGCACAGGACACCAAAATGCCTAGTTACGGCTCTAGCAAAGCCATTACCTCCTTGCAGGAATCACTGGAGAAAACCACATGCCAATTAGACTCCGTGCAAGTGAGAGCAAGCATCAGCTGCTAACATCACAATGGGTTAACAGATTGTTCATACCTCAGACCACGCTGATGTCCTATTGCTGTGCTCGGGTTATGATGTTTCCTTTTCAATGAATGGAGAAAGAGAAGATAAAACCAAACTACATGATACAATTTAAATCAGTATTGTTTACTTGCATGGACTTAAGGCTAGTTCTTTTCCTGAACCAGTGAGTCCTCATATCTTTCCGGTGAGGTCGCCAAACTTTGTTCACTCTGGGTCTAGCCTGGACTACAGTATGTCCTTGCTTTATCCCTGACCTGGACTATGGGCCTAATTCATGTTTGTACACAAGTTCATTAGCAATTGTGATTTTTAAGGCTTTGGAACTTGAAATCTTAGCAGGTAAAGCTGCTGTCCAGAAAAGAAGATAGACGCCCACCTGAGCCATCACAAACTCATTTGCAACTCTGTGTACACATACATAGACTTTATACAAAAACAAGGAGCATCAACTGCTAGTGAGGCCCTATGGATACACAGATTCATCAAGGCAGTAGTGACCCAGGAGCCATGTTACACTATGTACACGATCGCAGCTGACGACAGATACACACCCTGAAAACGACCATGAGATGACTGCCTTAGATGCACAAAATGGCCAGTATGAATACCTGATATTGCCTTTCATAATGTGCAATGCCCCAGCAGTCCATCAACATATTTGTTGGTTATCTCTTAAATAGTTATTTTGTATCTAGATGTCAGTTATATTTATTCTTCTGATCACAACATTCCCATGTCAAATATCTCTATCAACCCTTTAATAGGTGATATGTCAGGAAATATATGGTCAACAATTGCAGGTTCCATTCCTGGGATACATTATTTCTAAAGCTCTTACAGAAAAAAGGGGCAAATAACTCAGACCACTTAAAGCAAAGCCTGCCTTTCAGTATCTATATGAACAGAATTATCCACTGACACATCCACCTCATTTATGGTTGGGGCCATCTTTTCCCTATGCAATCAACTTGAAAAATGTCTCTAATGTGATTTGTTTTGTAAGAAATGTTAATTTGCTGGAAGACTTTATCTATTATTATTATTATTATTATTATTATTATTATTATTATTATTATTATCATGGATCATAACAATTTCCAAAGGTTGAGTAATAGACTGGCCAAACATGCAATTTTCTTTTCCTGGTGTGATGGTGTTGCAGCTTTTTGCTCTGTTTCCAAAAATGCTAGTACAAGGGCAGGAAGTCAGAATATCTTTTGGCCAAGAAGACCCACAAGAAGGGAGTCGCTGGATTTAAAAGGAAAGGCCAAGGCACCTTCCTTCAGATTCAGAAGCATCAAGATTCCCATCATTCTCTCTGATCCGATTTGTGGTTTGATTGAACTGTATTTGCTCAACATTTTATCCTTTATTATTACAGTATCACTTTATGTTTCCTAACAAATTGACAATCTCATATGAATTTTGGAATAAAGTTGCAGTATCAGACACACTTTTAATACAAACATTGGGGGAGATGTACTAAGCTCTGGAAAGTGATAAATTAGACAGTGATAAACTACCAGCCACTCAGCTCCTAACTGTCATGTTACAGGCAGTGTTTGAAAAATGACAGTTGGGAGCTGATTGGCTGATAGTTTATCACTCTCCAGTGTCTCACTTTCCAGAGCGCAGTTCATCTGCTCCAAAATTTCTCCTGCATTTGCTGTTTTCTTTTGAATGTTTTTTATAAATATTATTTCATTAATAAATACTACTCTTTTTTTTTAAATAAGCAAATTATTTTTAAATTAATTCTGCCATATATCTTGCAGATTTATTATTGAGATGACCGGATCATTTCTGACTCGATTCTTTCTGTCAAATTAGCGCAAGTTCAAATTTATCTTATTGGCTATCCACAGCACTTGAGATGGATAGCCAATAAGATGTCATTCTGGAGATACCAAAATAACCAAGTAAAATCTAACTGATAATCTATAATTTTTTTTTTCAATAATTATTATTATTATTATTATTATTATTATTATTTTTATTAGTAAATAAAGGATATGTTTATTTGAAACACGTTTTATAAGAGCTTTTACTTACATTTTTATATCAAACATTATTATTAGCTTTTATTTAGTACAATATTTCTAACTTTGGTGTATCTCTCTTCATGTGGCACCTGTGCCAGCAGGTGTGTCACCACACCAAAAAGTTTGGAACCACTGCCCTCCCTTGTGCTCAAAGCCAAATCATCTGTCTATCCATATTACAATCTACAATTATCTTTAATGGATCTGACTATACTTAAATTATGCACAAGCACTATAGAATTTTTTTTAGATCAGTTACGTGCCTCAAATCTCAAAATACTGTAATTTTGTTTTCCCTTTAGTTCTGGATCTGGGAAATGCAATTAAAGGACTCTGTTCAATCCATCTGATAATGTTTTCATTTATGGTAAGTATCTGCACATCCCCCTTGATTTCACAATTCTAAAATAGCATCGGAGTTTGAATTTTTAATTATGTTTTCCTTTTTTTATCATTAAGAATAAAAACAATTATAAGACACACAGATGCAACATTAATTTACAGAGTAATGGAGCCGGTTAGTCTGTACGTCTGCTACAACGATCACCAAAATATTTTAAAGACAGCCACTCATGAGTACAAAGGTAGCAATCAGCAAGGAGTCATAGATAACTTTTATAACACAAATAAATAATGCAATCTATCCAGAAAGCAATACATTTCCTGCTGTGATATCAAACATCCAATGCTCTCGGTTTTGCATTATTGGACAGTGTGGAGCGTTGGATCATTAATTTAGTCACAATAATAGGTGGATTGCAGCAGATCCTTGTACATAATCATCTTTTGTAACATCTTAGAAGTTTTACATTTCCTGCTCAAAAAAAAAATTGCACTGCCTAATAAACAAATTGCATATAGTGAGGGATGGGCTCTCTGAAATGCAGATGACCCCCACTTCATCATGTATGTTGAGAAAGGACAACAAATTGTCACCCTACATCAACCCATTTATTAGTGGGCTGTTTCTAGTCATGAAGCCCTCACTAGCTGGTTACTAATCACGGAACCGCCACTGGCTGACTAGTTTTCATTATCGGCCTTCATTACTCCTGTGTGTTAAAGTTAATGACTCGAACGTTTAAGGGTATATTTACTAAAGTGAGAGTTTTTAGAAGTGGAGATGTTGCCCATAGCGACCAATCAGATTCTACTTACCATTTATCTAGCACCTTCTAGAAGATAATAGCTAGAATCTGACTGGTTGCTATGGGCAACAACTCCACTTTTGAAAACTCTCACTTTAGTTTATATACCCCACATCCTCAACATCACAGCAAAATGTAATAATGTCTCTGTTAAATGGATTAAATGAAGATATATTTTTAAAAAGTCTGTAGATGTATATACCATGTCATCTTACTATGGGAAGTGTATCTATCCAATAAAAGCTAACATTTTAGTTGCAAAACCTGATGCATTATGGGAGTCATGCTGGACCTCATTTGGAGCAAAAAAATCTTTGTTGTACGAGTAATTAAAGTAGCAGTTATATAGTGTTTAGTTACCTTGTGAGAGTAATAGACTTGAAGAAAATCTCAGGGCATTACTGTACATATTGACTATACTGTCGGATAAATTAAATAGCATGTACACACTTTGTACTCTTCAGCAGATTGCTTCAGTCTCTTTCCAATTATCTGCTACAGCATAAAAGGCTGTATTCTAAATATATCAGTTTATATGTTATAAAGAAAAAGACAGAGTGAATGTAATAAGAAATTAGCAGGAAGTTTTTCATGTTAAGCAAGACAAATGGTTACTTTACCTTCCAATTTATCTCACGCGGCACAGCATTACTATAATAGTTTTTAATATTACACAAAAGGCAGAAACAGCAATGATTATTGTTTGCATCTAAAACAATTACAGAATCATACGCACTCTACAGTACCTCCCTGTTGTAATGTAGCAATTTTATACAATATAATTTATTATACACTTTTGTAAGAAGTTTGGGATGTCAAAATATATTCTCTATTAAGGTGAAGTAATTAACAAAAAGTAACTGATATAATTTAAAAAAAAAAATGTAATTGTAAAAATGTTAATTGAATTCTATCTGCCGCACTTCAGTGGTTACTGGTAGTTGTCAAACTCAGACACTCCTGGAATTTCCTCTCTGAGGGGCCTATTCATCATCCATTATGGGCCTGTTACACATATGGAAACGCTAGTTTCTGTTATGTAATTAGTAAGATCCCCATTTATTATTAGGGGCCTTAAGTTTTCAGAGAAAACCAACACCGTCTTCAGGGGCCGTTAGTTCCCAGAGCCCTACTCCTTCTTATGGGAAGGAGGTCCGGGACTGCGAAGAGGGATCCGATCAGGTCCCTCCACCGCCTCCACACTGTGGACCTGATTCAGAGCCACTCGCTAGATGCGATCGCTCGCATCCTGTGTATGCAAAATTTTCAAAGTGACGCCATGGGAAGCACTCGCTCGCCAAGGCATAAGCACACCCACTTTGGAGGTGCGAGCGATCGCTCTGTGTATGCAGACACCCACTAGCATATGTAGAGACGCCCACTAGCGCACGTCATCTCCAGGAAGTGTTTTAAAACATTGGTACATCGAGCACCATCGGATGCGATCGCAGCGCTTGTGGTTGCCTTACCCTACCGCAAGCACTGCGAGGACTTCAGTGTAAAAAACAGGCATGTGACGTGTACTGTGAAGCTGCCTGTTAATTATGCATGCCTTAAAAACGGCGTGGAAACACCCAGGCACGCCTGCATTCGCGCATCCACTTCCCCGTTATTAGTGTCCTGCCCCTGTTACCACCCACAAACGGCCTCTCCTGTCACTCATTTCACTGGGCTGTCTTTGCTGGGCGAGCGAGCGGGCTGCGATCGCATCAGAGTAGTTTGCGCACGCACAGAATGTTCTGTGCGCATGCATGTACGCATACCATCAGGCCGCTTGTGAGCGCATAGCGCTTGCGAGCGGCTCTGAATCAGGTCCAGTGTGCCCTGTGGCCATGTACATATGTGACCACAAATCAAGCATGCACAATCGACCTGATGAGCCATTGGGAGCAGTGTTAAGGATCAGGGAGCAGCTGCTTTTCCCCACACAGGAGCAATGCTGAATTGCTACACTAGTCAAGTATCCAGCCCGGATGATGAATATGTCCCCTACTCTCAGTGTCGGTCTGGGGCAAGAAGGGCCCACCAAGGAATGTAGTGGTTGGGGCCCAAGCTTAGGGGGTGTGGGCAGTCATCAGAGGGGGTATGACCAGCCAGCACAGAGGGAGTTGGTCAACCATTATGCTGGCCATACACCTGCATGACCAGCATAAGATCAGATTCATACACGGTTCCCAGGAGGTCCCTGGCAGTCTCAGTGGCACGATTTGTTGTTTTTCATTGCACACGATCTGTCATATGAACGATTGTGTGCCTCACGCGCTCATCAGGGAAAAGTCATTGAAATGACATGAATGGACGCACGATGCATCGCATGCACAAAATACACTGTACAATCTGCACATGATACGATGGACCATATGGGCTGCACATCTGATCAAACTATACGTTTTAGGAGCTGCGGGAGCACGCAACGGATCGTATTCTACTCCAAAAATACACGATTTCTACATGATTCGTCGTACGACTCGTCGAAAATCGGGCAATCAGCTCAAAATCGTGCAGGTGTATGGCCAGCATCAGACAGGACATGCAAAGAACAGGGCCCTTATATTAGGGAGGGGACAGGGTTGTGTCAGGACAACCCACTTTGATTAGCAAGTGGGCTAATCTTGGTGTAGTTTCCATAGAAACAAACCAACCATGATCCTGCTCCACCACGTTACAGACCCTGAGAGGAGGGGATGGGGCCCTCAGGCAGTGGAGCCCATCGGGGATTTCCCCTGTACACCTGTGGGTTAGTCCGACCCTGCCTACTCTCTTAGGGAAATATGCATTACTTTATTCTGGACAGTTAGGGGAAGATTTAATAACAATACTTGATTGCTGGTTCTATATGCCCCACCCACAATTGTCCAGTATACTTGACTTCCGAATGTCATGATAGATTATTGGTTAGATTTTCTTTGTTGCCTGATCAGATCAGATGCGCATTCTAAACAGGGGCACTGAGAGCGGCGCCGGGTCCGGGGGCGTGGTGCAACCACAGGAGGCTAGGCCACGCCCTCTCAGGTTAAATTTTTTTAATTTTTGCAGCGTCTCTGCACACTGGAGAGGGGGGCACACTGAGCCCCTCAGCCCGGCGCAAAGCGGGGGCACAATCGGTGTGATCACTCCCTCCCACAGGCAACGGAGACTGCTCTTGCTGCTGCCTACTGCTCCCACTGCAGCCCAGCACACAGCAGTGTGTGCTGTGCTGCTGTGAGGTAAGAGAGAGGGGGGGCGGCGCCGAACCCCTACAGCAAGCCTGGGCCAGTGTAATTAGTACATGCCTAACCCTACCGCCCCTCCCCGCAAACTAACACTAACACTCCCGGGGGGTGCCTAACTCTAACTCCCCCCGGGGGTGCCTAATCCTAACCACCCCCATCCCCGACTTACCAGCGTACTTACCTGCCATTTGGAACTTTAGGGATTCCGTCGGCCGGGATGCCGACGCTGGTATCCTATTGTCCTCGGGATATCGCCGGCATTATGCCCGAATAGTGGGATAGTGGCGTCGGTATTTCCACTTCTGGCATCCCGTCTGCTGGCATAATAACTGCATTCCCATATGTCAAGTGAGGTTAAGGTTTATAAGGTTTTATAAACTAAAAAAACAAAAGACTGCAATTACAAGTACTGTATAGCATGTCTACAGGCACATAACAGAGGGATAATCTGCTCTCACCCTACGATGTGTTTTGGCCAGAAACCTACAGGTAATGGGGAACTACTACTGCTATTATTATTATTATTATTATTTGTTTATTCTATAGCACCATCAATTAACGAGAATATTTGTTGCAGTCTTAATTCCCTAACATACAACCGCACACACACTGAGGATAATTTTTGTCAGAAAAATGGAGCACCCAATGGAAATTCATGCAAACATATAAAGAACATACCAACTCCACACAAATAAGGCCCTGGTTAGGAAATTAACTCAGCGATAATAACCATTCTGCCACCCATGCTGCTGTTGGCATATAACAATCAGTTTATTGTTGGCAACAATGTAATTGGAAGACCAGATCTGCAAGTATAGTAAGGTACAGTAACTACAGAAGGGCTGACCGTGCAGCTTATTCTGAGTGCATGAAAATAAGATCTCTGTCCAATTTACTAACACATGCTGGTAGGTGGCAACACATGCTGGTAAGTGGTAACACATGCTGGTAAGTGGTAACACATGCTGGTAGGTGGTAACACATGCCGGTAAGTGGTAACACATGCCGGTAAGTGGTAACAAATGCTGGTAGGTGGTAACACATGCTGGTAAGTGGTAACACATGCTGGTAGGTGGTAACACATGCTGGTAAGTGGTAACACATGCTGGTAGGTGGTAACACATGCTGGTAAGTGGTAACACATGCTGGTAGGTGGTAACACATACTGGTAGGTGGTAACACATGCTGGTAAGTGGTAACACATTCTGGTGTTTCAAATCACAGAAAATCTCCTTTTCAAGATAACCTCAAGAGCTTCATATAGTAAGCGACCCCTTGCCAAAGCTGCCTGGTTTTGTATTTAGTACTGTTGCCCTAATAAATCCAGTGGCCAAAACTGCAGAAAAGTGCAGAAGCGATGCTTAGTAAATTTAGCCCCAAGTCTTAGGTATTCCACATAATAGATCCCGTACCTCTAGTGTCATCCCAAATTAGGACATATATAAATGTAAAATGAGGGTAATTTGGGTAATTAAGTGATAATCATATACTACTTTAAGCACTTGGGGTACACTTACTGTAAGCACATCGGAGAATGCAGAGCACTAAAAGGGTCATTTACAAAGCTGAGACAATGTGATCCCTCAGAGCAAACTACACTTTGTCACGCTCAATACAGGAAGCGTCTAGATTAGCACATCAGTATGATGGCACCAGGCTAGATGTAAAAGCTTCCATCCTCTTATAGTGGGGGAGATGTACTAAACCTTGGAGAGAGATAAAGTATCAACCAATCAGCTCCTAACTGTCACTTTACAGGCTATTTTCTAAAAATGACAGTTAGGAGCAGATTGGTTGTTACCAGGGCCGTTGCTTCCATTAAGCAGCTGCCTAGAGCGCCGGGACCTGGGGGGTGCAGTTGAGGCCACTTAGGAAAAAATTATGGATGTTCCTGACATCCTTACCCTGTGTATGTTTATTGTTACCGCTAATGTTACAAGATGCAATGGCTACAGACGCCCCCTCACTTCTTTGTTTTCACAGTCGTGCCCTGGCATCTGGTTGGATGTGTGTTATTACCGTTTGCTGAGTGCACTTTTGACATCCCTGGTGCAGACACCGCAAACAACGGAGCAGCCCCCGGCATGTACCCTTCATTCGGGAAGTAATCGGGAAGCCGACTGCCTAAATACCGGCAGCCGGCTTCCCGACTGTCTTATCCCGGCATGGGTGAAATGCCGGGCGTCTAGATGTAGACGCCCGCATTTCCCCGACGGGATAAGAGGGGGGGTTAGGGTTAGGCACTTAGAGGGGGGATTAGGGTTAGGCACTTGGGGGGGAAGTTAGGGTTAGGCACCCCTAAGGAGGGTTAGGGTTAGGGGGGTTAGGTTAGGTTAGTCTATACTTACCTATCTACGATCGGGATTTCCAGCGCTGTCGGGCTTCCGCTGCTTCGCACTCTGCTCCTGTCGGGCTGCCGCTGACGGGAATCGAACCGCCGGCCGCATTCCCTTCATTCTCCTCCCCTTCCCGAGGAGCATACTTGCCGACATTCAGCTCCTTCCGAGAGGGAGGGAGCTGAATATCAGCTTACAGCAGGGGGTGTGGCCACATAATAATGCCGTTGCGGGGGCTGGCCTGGGTGGGCCTGGGGCGTGGCTGCGAGATCGCGTCATTGCGGCCACGCCCCCTCTTCATGCCGGAATAAATGGCGTAGTAAAGCAGGGAAATCGCGTCACCGGGCCCCCCACTGCAGGTGGTTTTGATATTAACTCTGCAGGGGGAGTAGGGAGGGATGGCGGCTGCCGGGAGGCTTGCCTGTCTTTCCGGGGGGCCGGGAGAGGCATCTGATATTAGGAAGATGGCATTGCAGGGGCGGGGGGAGGGGGTTTTAGAGTGGAGATTTGCCTAGGGCACCTAGAATCCTTGCATTGGCCCTGGTTGTTACTTTTTCTCTCTTCACTTTATTTCTCTCCAAGGCTTAGTAAATCTACTCCAAGAAGAGATGGTTAAAGATGGGCAGATTGGCACATTTTACAGAATCACCTTGTATTCCAGTAACAGGAAGAAACAAGATTGTGCGATGGATAGTTCTATGAGTTTGTGTGTGTTTAGTATGTATCATAGATACAATTATTGATTTGAGAAAAGAAAACATATCTACAGAGTTCTTCTTGTGTAAAACAATTTTTATACCGTGATACTTTTCTCAGAATGTATTGCTTGGTAACAACAAAACAAAAAAAAGTTTGTATTATTTTACTGTGCAATGACCAAACAATAAAGATTCCGTGTAGTAGTATATACATTTTCAGCTAAATAGTTCTCTTGCCAAATTGGCTCATGTCAATTATGATCATCTATATAGTAATCTCCTAAAATCTGTCCCGTCTCCAACATGCATGCACAGTGGGAGCGGCTGTCACTGCTAGAATGACGGGACAGTCCTAAGCCTAGCCAGAGAGGAGGAGGACCTGCTGGGAACTGAAAAGTATGCAGCCACAGGAGGGAGTGGCTGGATGGCGCTGGGGAGGGGGCAGGTGCAGCGGGAAAGTATAGTGGACAGAGGGGTGCGGGGTGGGACAGAGCTGAGGGCTGAGAAGGACAGAGCGACAGTGTGGAGAGGGACAGAGCGAGGGGCGGTACAGCGTGGAGCAACAGACAGAGAGGGGGTGGAATAGAGTGGAGGCGGGGCAGAGCACGGCCAGACTGAGGTGACCTGGCATAGTTTATAGAATAAAATCAGTGTCGGACTGGGGCATGGAGGGCCCACTGGGGGAATGCAGTGATAAGGGCCCATGCTTTAGGGGTGTGACCAGCCTCCAGAGGGGGTGTGACCAGCCACCACAGAGGCTTGGCCAACCATTAAGAAGTGCATGGTCTGGGCCCCTTTATAAATATATATAGTAAATAATGATAGTGCATGCATGATAATGTACTAGATTGATAACTACAATGCATTGTAGTGAATACACCATAAGTCTGGGAGGTATATTGTAACATATGCACAGTCTGGAACCGACCCCTACAGGAGAGAGTGGGACCACCGGGGAATTCCCCTGTTCCCCTGTGGGCCAGTCCGACCCTGAATAAAATAGTAAATATAAACAGTCAAGGCCTGTGGGCTTGCAACTATTTGTGACATACTGCGTAGCCATTGTCTCTTTCACAAAGAATAATCCCTGCCATCCTGCTGGTACTGCCACAAAGCAGAATATAGCATCAGTAACTTACCCAATTCATCCTCTCCTCAGTTAAAGAACCAGTAAAATCTGCATAAAGAGTTATTATTTTGCAATCCACCTCTCACCACTAACCATCACAATAAATATACCCCCCATACCCATTACAGTAAATATACCCCTGACCCCCTGTGTGAGAAGTCCTGCTGGGGTAATATTCTTACCCACAACAACAACAAGGAATTGAGGGCCTGATTCAGAGCCGCTTGTAAGCGGCCGCTCGTTCGCACATCTGCGCATGTGTATGGGTTGTAATACGCATGCGCGAACCAGTCATTGCGGTCAGAAATTGTGTGCTCGCAAAATAGCGAATGCCTGCTAATTTGAGTGACAGAATGAGGCGTTTGTGGGTGGTAACAGGGGAAGGTGCTTGAAAATGGGGAGTGGTGATCCAAACGCAGGCGTGCCAAACGGTCAAAACGGGCATTTTAAGGGTGTGCATAATTAACAAAGCAGCGTCATTGACCACGTCACTTGGTTGTCTATTAGCCTGAACTGTTCGCATGATTGCGGTAGGAAAATCCAACCACAAGCACTGCGAGCAGTTCAGACGCCTTTCGATGTACTCGATTAATCTAATAAATAGCGGAGATGACGTAGGGTGCGAGTGGCCAGGGGGCGTTTTTTTAAAAATAGCGAGCGCATGTTTCGTTCGCTCGTTCAGACATAGAGGCGTCAACAGACAGCAAAGAGCGAAATTTAAATATCCGGCCCCTTTTTCTGAACGAGCGAGCGCAAATAGCGTCCGGCTCTGAATCAGGCCCTGGATCAGCACTAGAAAAAAATATATATTGGTCTACACAGATGAGCCTATAATTGGCACCTAATATTTGTTGCACAAAAACCAACTCAAAGTATTCCATATACAGAAAACCTGTATTAAATCAGAAATGTTGGTGGTGCTCCCCCTGAGTCAGAATACACAAAATTCGTACAAAAAGGAGAGAGAGCAGACTCGGGGCACTCTTATTGATTTGTATGATTCAGCTAGTAAAATATAACCTTTATTAATGTATTAGTTCAAATGAATAATAATATTGTGGCAATTGATATACGGACAATAGTTGGAAGATTTAACACTGACGCACAAACACATGCTTTCTCTGTATAAATTGATACATATGACACCGGTGCTCAGAGATCTAACACCGCAGCTCATGTTTATAATGGATATATGGATGTGGTAATTGTGTTACTATAAACAGGATTTAATCCTATGATAATATACTGAGAAAACTAGTCAGTTACCAGCAAAAGTGATACATGTTACAAGCATAAAAAGTCACAATGTATATTTATTGAATGTGATAAACCGGGTTGGAACTTAGGGCCTGATTCAGAGCTGCTCGTAAGCGGCCGCTCGTTCGTTCCGACCGATGTTTGCACAACTGCGCATGCATACGGATCGTAATACGCATGCGCGAACCAGTCAGTGCGGCCAAAAATCGTTTGTTCGCTAAATAGCGAATGCCTGCTATTTTGAGTGACAGGAGGAGGCGTATGTGGGTGGTAACAGGGGAAGGTGCTTGAAAACGGGGAGTGGAGATCCGAACGCAGGCGTGCTTAAAGGTCAAAACGGGCATTTTAAGGGTGTGCATAATTAATACAGCAGCGTCATTGACCACGTCACTGGGTTATTTTATAATCAGAACTGCTCGCAAGATTGCGGTAGGAAAAAGCAACCACAAGAATAGCGAGCAGTTCATACGCTGGTCGATGTACTCGATTAATCTAATAAATAGCGGACATGACGTAGGATGCGAGCGGCCAGGGGGCGTAGTTATCCAATAAACGACCGCAAGTTTTGTTCGCTCGTTCAGACATAGAGGCGTGAACAGACCGCAAAGAGCGAACGGTTCATTTGAATAGCCACCCCTTTTTTCTGAACGAACAACCGCAAATAGGGTCCAGCTCTGAATCAGGGCCTATGTGTCCATTACATGGTTTTGTGATATGATATAAATCAGACCTGCTCTGTCGGCCTATGTGATTTAGTGCTGGACTGAAGAGTATTGTACTAAAGCATACACTAAAGGTTTTTTCTTTGAGTTTTTTCCTTTTGAATTTAATACGCAATTTATTACATGTGGGTGCACTTACTGTATGTGGAACTCAAATTCGCTGTTGCTTGCATGTCCTACCTATATACCTGATACTAGTAGTGGCAGAATTGGGTAGCCACATTATTTATGAGAGAAACTAAACTCACGTCAAGTGATATTTGCGGATCTGATGTTTTTTGAACAAAAATGTTGCTGTGTATACCACGAGTATAATTATTAACATAGTTTGTCTAAATAATTTTTGGACTCATTCATTTTAACTAATACATTAATAAAGCTTATATTTTAGCTGAATCATACAAATCAATAAGAGTGCCCCATAATAAAAGAGTCTGCTTTCTCTCCTTTTTGTACGCGATATTCTTACCCCACAGATAGAGCATGTCCATTTTATAGCTGAAAGCCAGCACCTCTACCTCTTTAGACAAGAAGGGGATGTGCTAAAGAACAGGCAGCATTTCCAACGTGGCCAGCCGGGCATAGAGGCGAGCAGGGCTTCTTACTGAGGTCCTACGCAATGTAAATAAAGGAGACAGAGACAGAGGTGTGGAGTACCTACAGTGGATGCCATGAGTCAATTTGAAACCAGAACAGGATCTATCTTTGCTATCTTCTGCATATTTCTACTTTAATTCCAGCTAATGGGAGGGCACCTACAGTATGAGGTGTCAAGGGAACTTTAATTACCATACACACAGCATGTCCTGTACACACCCAAGACAGACCACAGTGTTCCCAACCGAATAAGCAACAAGGCAGGTAAGTACCCTAACCTCCCCTGTCCCCCCTAACCTTAACCCTTCCTTAATGGTACCTAACCCTAACCTGCCCCCTAGTGCCTAACCCTACGCTACCCCCGGGGGTGCCTAACCCTAACCCCCCCTTACCACTCTCTAACCCTCCGAGGGGGTGCCTAACCCCAACTCTTCCAACTACGGGTGCCTAACCCTAATCTTCCCCACCCAAAACCTAACCCTAACACCGCTAGACTCCCTAATCCTAACTCACCTCCCCCGGTGGCTAACGCTAAGGCCGCCCCGAACTTACCTTTGTTCTGGATGTCGTCCTCGGCGTTCCGGCATCGGGATTATGATATGCGTCGGTATTTCGGCACCTATCATAAATCCCTAGCCGGCATTCCGCTGTCGGGATTGTGACACATGACTACATCCCCTTTTCTATTACTTTCCTCTATTTCCCTTATACAATGTCCTTAGGCATTATGGGGTTGATGTTGAGTTGGACTTACGCCAGTTAGCATAGGGTGAAATATGCAAATTGGCTCTGCGCATTTCCAGAATACAAGTTATATGCCTGTTTACATGAAATTGACACAGTCTCTTGTGACCGGAAGACGGTATAGGGGGAGGGACACTAGCAAAATACACTTACAGTACAAACAGATGCAGATCGGCACAGAGACACATGGACACATGTAGAAGCCATATTAATTACTAGAGATGTTTGTGGACCCCCATATTTTGGTTTTGGAAAGTGTTTTGGTTCGGATTCGGTTTTGTTTTTGGGTTTTGGTCTTACAGCAGACCAGAGCCGGGACTCGGTTCTTCTCGGAACCCCAAAAATGATCCGAGCTGGAACTCAGTTTGACTCCTCAGAACCCCAAAGTTCGGCTTTGTTAATTTATCAGGAAAACCAAACTGCACATCTGTACTAATTACGGTGCCTGAGAGCTGGGGCACATACACAATGCTGATAGCAGTTGTCACCTAACCAGTTTTGATTGGCGAGTTTTGAATTCATATCTAAAGCTGATAAGTGATTTATTTGTTCTGCGCACATATATTATGCTTGTGTGGGGGTGTGCTTTATCATTTTGTTTTTGTACACAAGATGGAGAATTTTAATGATCCTTAATAAATGATGCATAATTTGCAAGCAAAACAAATGGTTAATAAATAATAACATGTTTGTAAGTCTATTGGATGTATACCTGGTTTATACTGGACACATAGTGTATAGGAACTGGAATAGACACATGCGCTGAAGTAAATTTACACATTTGTGTATCTGTGGCTTATTCAAAGTTGGATGGATCTTGGCCATATCTCTCTTTCATGTGAAATGGGCATTTTGGGGAGGGAACCAGGCGGCTATAATGTGATTACATGCAGGGCCGGCAACAGAAATCATAGGGCCCTCTACACACCGTTTTTAGGGGCTCCCTTCCCTATGTGTGTTTTCTCTGCAATAGGGAACCTTTGAAGAAATTGTTCCTCCCTAGGACTGCAGTCGGTATTCGGTTTTCATGACGGGGAGAGATATAAGGTGTGTACACACGGGACGATCGTCAGTGATAACGATATCTCTGAATTATCTCCCTTTAAAATTCCCAGTGTGATGGAAGTACAATATCATTCATCCACACACCAAAAAACTACCAACGACCCACGACCAATGATTGCGGACCCCTATGGAGAGATAACAATATCGTCCAGGTTGGCCTGAATGCATGGACGATGGACGATATAGTTATGATATGAACGATATAACAATATGAACGATATTGTTATTATTCATTTTTATTGTACCATGTGTACGCACCTATAGGATGATGGGGAGAAGCATTGGATGACAGGGAAAGGGTTACAGGAAGAGGGTAACAGGGAGAGGCAGACGGTGACAAGCAGAGGGTAAATGGGAGAAACAGAGGGTGATAGGGAGAAGCAGTGGGTGATATGGCAAGGGTAAAAGGGAGAGGGTGACAGGGAAAGGCAGAGGGGGGGGTGACGGGGAGAGGCAGCCGGTGAAGGGTAGAGGCAGAGGGTAAGTGAGGAGGGTGTGAAGGTTAAATAAGGGTTAATTGGGTTGGAAGAGGAGAGAGAGAGAGAATATTGATTGATTCACCTAGATCTTCTGCAGAGACGCAATCTACAGTAGAGAACTTCTCCTGGCCGATGCAGCAGGGCAAAGCCACAGCCCGCATGCCTGTCTGTATCTAGGCAGTGGAACACTGGAATACTCTAGTGACCGGCACGTGGCAACAACAGTGTGAGAGAGTAGGTAAGAGGAGGGGACGGAGCAGACGGGAGGGGAAAAGAGGGGAGGAGACGTGAGGGGAGGAGGGCAGTCAGACCGCCTCCTCATTCTGTGCTACGGCCCACGGCAGTGTACTATAATCAGTCAGACTGACTCATTTTTAGTGTTGCTGTCATTGTCGCTGCACTGCCGGACGTTCCACCACTGATGCAGAGTGCGTTGCAGGCATGTTCGGGCCCCGTCTGCCTGTGATGGACCACGCCGTGACGGGGCCCGAACATGCCTGCAATGCACCCTGCATCACTGCAGCAGCAGAGCAGGCAGCAGGTCATTTAGGTGTGTCTGTGGGCCCCTAGAATCTTTGGGCCCGGTATGGCTGTGCCCCTAGTCCCCCCCTGTCACCCGGCCTGATTACATGGAACTGTTCCGTATTGAAGGAGTGTATAAGAGTAAGGCGGGTTTGCAGCTAATGTTCCGTGCTATTCTGAGTCATGCGTTACGGGGAGGGAAGCCTGTTACAGGCGGATCTCTTGCACCCAGCAGCGGCCTAATGCACATGCCAATACTAATGATGATGATTGCAGCTGTGGATGGAAAACCAATGGCTTCCCCGCTTTAAGCCATATGAACATTCGCATTAGCTGCACGGAAGTGCGCATTAGCATAAAGTAGCATGTCAAGCTTCCATGGCACCACGCAAACACAGTCCCAATATGTGCTGTGGAGTTATAGGATGTTTGTGGGCCTGTGTGCAAAACCCAGCAGTGCATCTCCCCCGGGCTCCCTTCCTTAGCACAGTCTTTATGTATTTGTGCCTCTTCTGAAAAGAAGTGTGTGTATCATGCTGACATGAGGACATAAGAGGGTGCCAAGAGTCATCCATGAAGGTGTCAGAGGGTCATGAAATTGCGGCTCCTTTAATGAGGCCACAAGTTTGACACTGGAGGACTGAGAGCAGGGAAAGATCAGGTCCAAGCCAGACTATCCGGGTGGAGGAGCACAAAAAGCTGCGCCAACGCGGAAGATAGCAATATTAAATTGTGGGCCTCATTTATCAACAAGTGATATTTTTGTTATCACTTGTTACTAATCTTAAAAGTTGCTCCAACCAATCAGCTCCTTACTGTCATTATTAAAACACATGACAGTTAGGAGCTGATTGGGTACGGGATGCAGGCGCTCAGGACCCCGTCAGTCAGAATCTCGATGCCGGCATCCTGACAGGGTTAGCATACCGACACTTGTTGGTCGGTATGCTAACCCTCTCCTAACCCTAACCCTTCCTCCCCGGTGCCTGACCCTAACCTACCCCCCTAGTGACTAAACCCTAACCTTCCCGCACCCTAAACCTAACCTCCCCCCTTAGTGCCTAACCCTAACCCTCTCTCTAGTGCCTAACCCTAACACCTAAACCTAACCCTCCCCCTTAGTGCCTAACCCTAACCCTCCCCCTTAGTGCCTAACCCTAACACCTAAACCTATCCCAACCCCTTAGTGCATAACCCTAACCCTCCCCCTAGTGCCTAACCCTAACCCCTAAACCTAACCCTCCCCCTTAGTGCCTAACCCTAACCCCTAAACCTAACCCTCCCCCTTAGTGCCTAACCCTAACACCTAAACCTATCCCAACCCCTTAGTGCCTAACCCTAATCCTCCCCCTTAGTGCCTAACCCTAACCCCTAAACCTAACCCTCCCACCAACCCCGCAACTTACCTTCAGTATCCCGGCATTCGTGATGCCGGCACCGGCATTGTGACCAGTGTCGGGATTCTGGCGCCGGTAATGTAAGCATCGGCATCCCGACCGCCGTGATGCCAAACATATCCTGGAGCCCCATTTAAGATTAGTAATGAGTGATTACAAGAATATGACTCGTTGATAAATGAGGCCGTAATCATGAAGTATTCTCTGGTTGTTTTTTCTTCAGGCCAGTGGCAGCAGTGGAGTAGGGTAAGTACAAGGTGGGCTTCATGGCTTCACAGATCACAGCCTATACCCATTATTAATAGGCCACTGATTATGCATCCAACTCAGCATTAGGATCTACTGTATGTCTTAGGTTATGTTCTTATGCTAATATGAAAGTGTGTTTGCTGTATTCCTTACAACATGATGATAATAGCACCACCATCAGGACATTTAACAGATATGTGTCTGTCCACTCTAAGCAGCAGCAGCTCTGTTCTCGGTGTGCTATCCTTCACTGTCTGCTATTCCTCATATGAAGGCTCTAAACACTGTGATATGATGAGGCGGCAGCCCACAGTGACAGGGTTCATTAAGGTTAGCACACCAGGCGGTCAATTTACTTCTTACAATTCAGTGTCCAGGTAGTAATAAAGACCTTTAAATTTGTAATGAGGAAACAGTTGCTCCTTCTACTCTGGGTGACAGCCAACTCACATGGTACCTGTTTTATTCCAGGTAAATGGTCTATAATATTGAAAGAGATGGAGGTGCCCAATTGTGACATACAGTATCTCCATTTGCATATTAGTTTGTATTCCGAATAGGGGTCTTTTTAATCTCTATCAGTAACAGATTGGGACACAGAGATTATACCAGTTTGGAAGGTGTCTTACTTACAGTACTACTGTTCTCTTCTATGTACAAGCCTATACTTGCCTTTAACATCTATTAGTATACACAAGAGATGTGCGCGGACCCCAGTGTTTAGGTCTTGGTTCTAATTCATCGTCATGTTTTGGTTTTGCCCAAACCACGTTCAAGTGTTTTGGTTTTGGCTCTGAACTTGTTTTTGAAAATTGATACAAACAGCTAATATCATGTAATGTAGGCCTATCTATTTTTGTTCCTATTGTATTATTAACTTCAATAACATTAATTTCTATTCATTTCCAGTAAATTTTGACTACCTCACAACATATAATATTGTTTTCACACATATCGGCCAAAGGTTGCAGTGAGCTGACTGGCTAAACTAAGCGACAGAGCAGCAATACAAACACATGACAGTTTAAAACAGGATATAGAACATCTAAAAAAACAGAGTGGCACAGCAGTGGCAGACAGGATGGCAGTTTAATATTAACTATACAATGCTAAGCTACAGTATAGAACATTTTTGTTAAGAACTAGCTCAGAGGCCTGAGGGCAGTACAAAGAAATGGAGGGGGAGTATGTAGTGGAAGGCAGGTAAAAAAAGTATGATTGATTGATCGATTGAATAATTAATAAAAAATAAAAATGATAGATGTGCCCTTGTGAGAGCCTCAATGCGCTCCAAGTAATGACACCCTAATGACATTATTTTTTAACACAGTGTCTGAACACACAACACAGTGCCTCACAGTGCTCCTGTGGCAGTGGCACCTTATGGCATTTGTTTTTTTTTTTTTTATTAATAACACAGTACTGAGGGCCTGATTCAGACCCGGTCGCAAGTGCTGAGCGCTCACAACCGGGTCGATGGTGGCCGAGAGCGCATGCGCACGCGCGAGACCCGGATAGCGATGGGCAATCCGTTGTTCCGGGTCTTGTACCAAAGGGGGCATGCTGTTGATGTTGAGTGACAGCACGCCCCCTTTGGTGGGTGGGCCATGGGGGGTGGCTGCCCAGACAGAGGCATTCCCATGAGAACGCCTACCGTCTGGGGGCAGCCCCACTGACATCACAAGCTCTCTGGTGTTTGCGGCAATGAGACCCTACCACAGGGGTCTCGTCGCAAGCCCGATGGATGCGATGGTCTTGACCATCGCGACCATCTTCCTGGCCGCTCGCTATAGCTGTGGGTGGTCACCCACAGCTATGCGAGCGGCCTGGAGGCCGTTCTAAAAAAAAAACAGGACCAGCCCTGATTCAGAGCGAGCGCTTTGTCAGAGCGTCTGGCTCTGAATCAGGGCCTGTGCAGATAGACCACCTGCAGCGTTACACATATGTGGACAATAAACTGCAGCAGTATCACCGTACAATAATAGCGCAGCTAAGTTGCTAATGCACATACGCACAAAAAAAAGCACTTTTATTTTTCTTGACACTGGGGAAGAGCACCCCTGAATGAAACAGCAGCCCATTGATGAAAAACACAGACAGCACCCCTTCTTTATGGACAACAAAGCACCCCTGCCGTGTGCGGACAGACCACCTGCAGAGCCACAAATACGTGGACGATAAACTGCGGAAGTGTAACCGAACAATAATAGTGCAGCTAAGTTGCTAACGCCCACACACAAATAAAAGAAAAGTACTTTTTTTTTACACTGGGGAAGAGCACCCCTAATTGACAGAACATCCCTCCCTGGACAACACAGCGCCCCTTTTGTCCATCAGGCTAGGGCTGCAGTCCATGCTTGATGGACAGGACAACAACACAGCAGCAGCCACAGTTACTTGACAGGACAAGTGACAGAGCAGCTGCAGCAACCACTGAAGGAAGCCCCACTTTATATACTGCAGCCTAAGCCCCTTTATGGACAACACAGCAGCAGCCTTCAGCCCAAGACCCAGTGGTGGATCTAGAGAGTGGTGGGCCCAGGTGCAAGAATATGCTTTGGACCCCCCTATGCAGTGCCCCCAGTAGTGGCCCCCCTTATGCAGTGCCCCCGGTAGTAGTCCCCCCTATGCATTGCCCCCAGTAGTAGTCTCCCCTATGTAGTGCCCCCAGTAGTAGTCCCCTCAGTTGTAACCCCCCTATGCAGTGCCCCCAGTAGTAGCCCCCCCTATGCAGTTCACCCAGTTGTAATCCCCCCTATGCAGTGCCCCCAGTAGTAATCCCCCTATGCAGTTCCCCCAATAGTAATCCCCCTATGCAGTTCCCCCAGTTGTAGTCCCCCCTATGCAGTGCCCCCAGTAGTAATCCCCCCTATGCAGTGCCCCCAGTAGTAGTTCCCCCTATGCAGTGCCACCAGTAGTAGCCCCCCTATGCAGTGCCCCCAGTAGTAGCCCCCCATGCAGTGCCCCCAGTTGTAATCCCCCTATGCAGTGCCCCCAGTAGTAGCCCCCTATGCAGCGCCCCCAGTAGTAGCCCCCCTATGCAGTTCACCCAGTTGTAATCCCCCCTATGCAGTGCCCCCAGTAGTAATCCCCCTATGCAGTTCCCCCAATAGTAATCCCCCTATGCAGTTCCCCCAGTTGTAGTCCCCCCTATGCAGAGCCCCCAATAGTAATCCCCCCCATGCAGTGCCCCCAGTAGTAGCCCCCTATGCAGTGCCCCCAGTAGTAGCCCCCCTATGCAGTGCCCCCAGTTGTAATCCCCCCTATGCAGTGCCCCCAGTAGTAGCCCCCCCATACAGTGGCCATAGTAGCGACCCCCACCCTATAAAGTGCCCCCAGTAGCTCATATGCTGTGCCAATGCACCCATAGTAGCACCCCATCTCCTTATGCTGTGCAAGTGCTCCCTTGCACAAATAACAAACAAACAAAAAAACACACAACTTACATGATCCCCATTCCTGCCGACAACCGCCGCTGTCCGGATCCTCCTCCCGGCCCACTCTCGCTCTGCACCATGGGATGAGAGAGATGTCTTGACGTGACGTCTTTCCCATCACCCGCTGCAGAGGGAGCCGGAAGACGGAGCTCATGAGTGAGCTCCAGCCGGCTCCCTCTGTGGACGACGCAGCAACCAATGAGAGTCTGTCTGACTCTCATCGGCTGCTATTACAAACACACAGCCGCCGCTGGCAGCTGTGTGTTTGTAAACTGTGTAGGGCAGACCGCTCTCACTGCGGTCTGCCCTACACTTGTGGGGCCCGGGGGACTATCGGTGGTGCAGGAGTGGCTATGGGCCCCTGCACCACAGCGGGCCCCAATGCAATGCACCGGCTGCACCGCTGCTAGTTCCGCCCCTGCCAAACCCAAGTGGACACACACACTGAGTGACTGACAGTGACTGACTACACGTCTGCTAGTTTCTATCTCTATAGCTGGAGTGAAAATGGCGCAGATCGCGAGGACCTTTATATAATCCAAAAGCCGTGAGAATCCGTGAGAGCGGGAGGATGGCGTTTTGCCTAGTTTTGAGATCCAAGTCACGCGGGAAACCTCGAGCCGCGTTCTGATTTCAGTCCGGATCTCATAGTTCGGGTGGGTCCGGTTTTTGGAGAACCGGACCCGCCCATCTCCACGGAAGGGGCAGTGAGCAAAGGAAGATAATACTAATATGCTTAATCCTTATGTAATCTCAGTTTCCCGTTGCATTATCATATAACAACAGAGGAGTCTCTGTTTCATATTTCTGCTACATGCATCATTCATTTATCTGAACGTCTATGACATAAAATAAATCTATAATGAATTACTTATAATATCACTGTAACAAATCAGGATATATGCATCTTGGGAGTGGCTTTCTGCTCTGTTCCAGTGACCTAATACACAAATAGGACCTGATTCAGCAAGGATCGTAATTCTGCTTAAACGCACGCCATGCAGGTGTTAATATCAGCGGGCATATGCAAATGTTTGCATTCACAATGCGATCTCAGCCTAACATAAGGATGCCACTTCCCCTTACTCACATCCGTACACTTGGACAACATAGCGAAACAATCGGTAATATAGAGTAACTCGGACCCATACGCACAGTTAAGGCAGGTCAGACCTCGCTCCTGAATTGCTAACTTCAGCGCACGCTATGAGGCAGGGCCATAACTAGCGTAGTGCGACCTGGGCCATGGCACAGGGCACCGCAGGGCAGGGGGTGCTGTTTGGGCCTGTCAATTTTCCTGTTTATTATCATTCTCACTTTAAGCTTCTTCTTATTTTATCCCCAGCATCTCCTGGCCTCTCCAATCTCTTACCTGGCCCTTCCCCATGAGGCCATCCCCCTTTTTCGGGTGCATTATGTCCCTATTTAAAAAATAGGGGGGGCGCCAATGCTCTTTCTGGCACAGGGCACCAAAGGGTTTAGTTATGGCTCTGCTATGAGGCCTCAGGCTGTGTATGGTATCCATGACTAATTTATGCACGCCCCTGCAATGCCGTCCCAACGCACTGGCACGCCTGTGTTCGCCCGACCACCCCCCCATCACCACTCACAAACGGCACTTCCTGTCAATCACTCTGCAATGGATTTGCATACACACTGCGTTCTCATTCCCGATCACAGTGGCTAGTTTGCGCACGTGCACTGCGATGCATATGCATGCGCAGATCACGAAAATCGGATGTGCGTCTTAGCTCCTGCGATGCTTGCAGAATCAGGAACTTAGGGCCCGATGCAGAAACGCTCGCTAAGCTGCTTTCGCACATAGCCTGCCGATGTTTGCAATCTGCGCATGCATATAAGACGCAGTGCGCATGTACGCGAACCAGTTCATGCGATCGCGAAGCGATCACCCCGTTTGTACATAGATTGAGTGACAGGACGAACTGTTTGTGGGTGGTGACGGGTTGGTCGATGGAAACGGTGGTGTGGTGGTGAGAACGCAGGCGTGTCTGTGCGTCTTAGCGCCATTTTAGAGGTGTGCATAATTAAGACACAGTGTCATTATACACACGACATGGCTGAATTACACACTGAAGCAGTCGCAGTGCTTGCGGTAGGGTATGGTCAGCCACAAGTGCTGCGTATACACTACCTGGAGATGACGTGTGTTACTAAGGGAAAGTGGGCATCCTAAGACAGGCTGGTGGGCGTCTAAATACACACCGCGATCGCACGCCAAGACTTAGTGGGCATGCTAATTTCTTGCCGTGCGATCGTGGGATTTGCATACTGACGGCTGCATGCGAACGAGCGAGCGGCTCTGAATCGGGCCCTTAGTGCACAAGTAGCTCTGTTTTTGGTGCTGCAGCGTTTCTTTGAACATAACGGCTGCAGTGGATGTAACCTCATATTCTCAGCTCTCCTCTCTCATCATCCAACACAAGGGACTGAGAAGTGAATTCAAGTTTTGCCACTTTCTGCCTAGAATCCCATATTTAATAATCAGTTTATTTAAAAATGACTTCACTTGCCTTTGATTCTGCTCTCTCACATTTACAGAAACAGAGGAGAGGATTTTTTTTTGATTTACAGTAATTGATTTTCAGAGGTGCTGCACACTTCAGAATTTATTAGCTGCCTATGGATATTTCAGATAAGCCCTATTCTATATCCTGATTTCTCACTGTGCTTTAATAAGGATTTATTCCATAGATTTACTGCTCTTAAGAATTTCTTGAATGATAGGGATAAGCTTTATTCCAGTCTCTATTATATATATTGATCTAGATATGTCATTTTTATTAATTAGGTTTCATTGTGTTGTGCTCACTGCATTTATAATTCAATCTTATTCATACAGTTGTGGATCACAGAGGCGGGTAGCAGCCCAATTTATTGATATATTCAGATTACACTAAAGTTACAGCTCAGGTTTGGTGGAAATGTTTGAATGACTTGCAGTACAGCTCAAGCAACACAATGAGAGTGTGCAGAGCTCTTTGATACCATGACCTATTACTAAGGGGAGATGTATTAAACCATCGAGAGAGATTAAGTGGATAAGTTGCCCATAGGAACCAATCAGCTTCTGTCATTTTATGAACTGTGCTAGATAAATGTAGGTAGAAGCTGAAAATACTAAAATAATAATTCCTATTCCTAAGAAATGGAGATCAGGTAATATAGAGAGGGGACTGCAGACCTGTTCTAGCAGGACTTTGAGGCAGATGTATCAAGCAGTATAAACAGTGGAGAAATTGCCCATAGCAACCAAGCAGCTTCTACAGTATCTACCATTTTATAGAATGTACTTGATAAATGCTACCTCAAAGTTAATTGGTTGCTATAAGCAACTTCTCCACTAGGCCACGCTTTACACTGCTTGGGACTCCATCAGAAGCATTAAAGGGACCCTATAAGGAATATCACCAATATCTGCCAACGTTAAGATTTCCCTAATAAGGACAATGTGCACACACCCCAATAAGAATATAATGCTGCATGGGGGATTGACAATCTCATATTGAGTCAAGGCAAGACTAGCCATCTGACACTTCTGTCAAATGCCAGATGATCCAATGGCCTGATGGGTTGCCCCAGGTGGTACTATATTTACCGCTGTGCTATATGTGTCACTCTGCACGCAGCTCATGGCAGCACTGACATGCAAAGTATATAGGCATGACCTGTGCTGCCATAGGGGGAGACAGAATGATTCCGGAGTGGTCTGCACTGCAATGGAGCCGTGACATCACTGCCACTGCTCAGTGGCGGCTCCCGGGAGGGGGGGGGGGGGCGATCAGGATAATCACCCCCTGTAACACACACTTTCTCCAGATTAGCACTTTGGACGGCCTCCCTCTCCTCCACAATGCCTTATCTTCTCCCTGGGGTTGAGCATCACTCAGAGCTCAGTCCTGGGGATGAGATGAGGCACTGGACAGGAGAGAGAGGCCGTCCGAAGTGCTTCTGGAGAAGATGTGTGTGTTACAGAGGGGCTATCACCTTGATTGCCCCACCTGGATCCACTACTGCTAGAAGAGGAGCCACAAGGGTGACTGGTAAATTCGAAAAAGGAGAAAGTGGAAGAGAGTTGAAACACAGACGAGCGGACTGTGCCTGTGAGACACGCAGGGCTGCCGATGCATCACCTGGATTTTCAGTCTTAAGGACAGAAATGTGCTGAAGCTGTTAATTAACAATCCAGTTTGGGAGGTTACCACAGATAGTGTTCAGCCTTACCCTCAGCAAAGGTGAGCTGTAACTATCGTGAGGTGATTTAATACCTCCGACTGATTCTCCTGTTCTCCCTCCAACTGACTGTACAGTCCTCCCTCCAACTGACTTTCCTGTCCTCCCTCCAAGTTTATTTTGAGTTTCTTTACTGTATTGTGGTATGGTGCCGGACAACAGTGTTAGTAACGCTGCCTGCCATGCCAGTCTCTGTGCCAGGCATTGCCCAGGAGGACACACCAGGGCAACTACTTCGGTGTGTGCAACAGTATGCTACAGGGCACCAAAATATATATTCACTTACCAAAACACTTGGGCTTGAGAAGGCCCTGTCCACTGGTACACTAGACCTCAGCTGCTCTGCATTTGATTGGTCAGTGACTATTTCAGCACCTTTCTTCTGTTCAGATGTACACATCACTGGTTGATTCCAGCTCCTCTGCAGAGTGGCAAGTGTTCTCCAACCAAATGCTGGATTTTGATTTGGCTCTGATTCGTCGTCCAGCTTTGGATTTAGATTTGTCAAAGCGCCGTGACTGGTTTTGGATTTGGATTTTTTACAATAGTTTACAAAAAAAGCTGAAATCACATAACTTGGGCTTTTGTTTGTTCCTAGAGTATTATTAACTTCAATAACATTCATTTCCAGTCATTTACAATCAATTTTAAACCACCTCACAGCTCACAAAATAGTTTTCACCATTATTGGCCAAAGGCTGCAGTAAGCTGGCTGGTTACTAAGTGTCAGAGCAGCGGCACAGACACCACAGCTTAAAGCACATCTATGAAATATTGCCTCACAGCAGTGGCAGAAATGAAAGGTAGTGCAAGAGGGAATTGTCCTTGTGAGTCTGGACTTTACTCAGCAGAGTACAGCACAGCATACATCAGCGTGCAGTGTGCCCCCTACAGTCACTTTCCCAGCACAGCCACTTGTAAGTCTGGACACAGCCACTTTACTCAGCAGAGTATATCACAGCATGCATCAGCGTGCAGTGTGCCCTCTACAGTCACTTTACCAGCACAGCCACTTGTAAGTCTGGACACAGCCACTTTACTCAGCAGAGTATATCACAGCATACATCAGCGTGCAGTGTGCCCTCTACAGTCACTTTACCAGCACAGCCACTTGTAAGTCTGGACACAGCCACTGTAATGAGCAGAGCAGTATGCAACGTGCAAGTGAAATGGGACCGAGTCCCGGTCACAACGCCTTATATAGAAACCAACACTCGCAAGAATCTGACGTTTGGAGGATGACATTCGGCCTTGAAGTGGGATCCAAGCCAGACGGGAACACCCGAGCCACAGCTGGTAGACTCGGATTCCCAGTGTTTGGAGTAGTTCGCACTACACAGAATGCTTACCGCTCATCTCTAATGCATACAAATATAAAATATACCCCTTAGTGTTAAATTTGTACAGCTCTAATTTGTCTGTCTCTATTTCTATCTCTAATTCTTGTTCTGCATCTTTTCTATGATTTATCAGGCGTTATATAAAACAGGAGGCGGGATGCACGACGCATCGCATTCGGGTAGCGATACATCCTGCCACTCTTCGCATGCATGCCGGCGTTAGTTACGCCTCTATGTGTGAACAAAATCACAAAGGACAGCTCGGTAATAGCTGCCTTTTGTGAATGAGGGACTTCCGGGTCTATGACCCAGAAGTCCCTCTGGTGTATGTCACTAACCGGGGGGGGGGGGGGTGTTTCACAGCACTCTCCAAATAGAAACCCATAGGCTTCGATCGGGTAACACCATCAGAATACAATGCTTGGATACCCACCAAGCATTGTATTCTGGGGCTTGGTGCATATTGGAAATGCGGTCAAACACGCATTTTGGGGGTTTGACTGCATTTCTCCCATTGCTGCATCTTGCCCACTGTGAGCAATTATCTAATATGTTGTTCAGTGGTGGCTCCTACCTTTTTCTTGCAGGGGAGTCTGGCACAAAGAGCGTCCTGGACAGTTCCTGCTCTCTTTGGCGCATGCACAATGCATCTGGCAGGGCCCACGACCGGTGCATGCGCAGAGGCACTGGCTTCTATGGACTGCACCGGCTGCAGCTCCTAGAAGCTGGATAGGCTCACGGCAAGGCAGAGGAGTGGCTTCCTATCTGCTAATCTCAGTCTGTACTGGCAATCGCAGGAGGAGAAAACATGCCCACTATTTTATTTATTGTTAACAGTTTCTAATATAGTGCAGCATATTCCGTTGCGCTTTACAATTGGAACATTAATAGAATAAAACAGGGTAATAACAGACAGATATATAGGTAGGAAGGCCCTGCTCGCAAGCTTACAATCTATAGGGAAATAGGCATTGATACACAAGGATAGGTGCTATATATTGCAATTTGGTCCGGCCCGAATGCAGAGTTTTTGTGGGCTGCATGATCCAGTCACCCAGGAATGTCGGCCAAATGTCAGGATGATGTGAAAGAAAGACAGTGTGTGAGGTTGTGTGTGGACTGTGAAAGGGGATGTAATTAGACATGGCAGCTATGAAGGTTACGTGGGCGATTCTGGAAGTCTAATGTCTAATGACACATAAGGGGCATGTGGAGGACTCTGACAGGATAAGGGGCATATATTGTAGAAGGGAATGATGGCACGTAAGAGGCATGTGGAGGGGACTGATGACATATAAGGCTTGGAGTAACCAGATGGTATATAAGGGATATATGAGGGAATCTGATAGCATTTATGGGGCATGTGGAGGAGCATATAATTGGCTTGTGGAGAGGTCCGATGGCATATAAGGTGCAGGTGGAGAGGTCTGATGACATATAAGGGGACAATGGAGTGGACTGATGGCACATAAGGGAAATGTGGAGGGGTCTCAAGACATATGAGAGGTATGTAGAGGGGTCTAATGGCATACTGTATAAGTGTGATGTGGAGGGATCTGATGGCATATAAGGAACTTGTAGATGGGTTTTTCCTTCATTTTTACATATTTTAGGCCTGATACAGATGTGGACATAGGCCCTCATTCAGAGCCGGATGCTTTGAGCAGAGCGCTCGCTCTGAATGAGGGCCATCCTCCATAAAAATGGAGCGTCCTCCTGGACGCTCGTATAGCTGTGGGTCACCACCCACAGCTCATACGAGCGTGCAGGATGATGGTTGCGATGGTCTTGACCATCGCGACCATCGCCAGTGCGACCAGAAGCCTGTGGTCGGGGTTTTCGACCACAAGCCCTGGAGTGATTTTGGCTCTATCAGAGCCAAAATCACTCCCACTGACATCACTAGTGGACTATCATGTCAGTGGGGCCGGCTTCAGACGGTAGGCGCACTAGTGATGTCAGTGGGGCCGGCTTCAGACGGTAGGCGTTCCCTTGGGAACGCCCCCGTCTGGGAGGCACGCCCACCAAAGGGGGCATGCTGTCAATCAACATCGACAGCACGCCCCCTTTGATCAGACACAACGAGCGAAGGAAAGTCCTTCGCTCGTCGCGTCTGGCGCATGCGCACGACGGAGCTCCCTCCGTCGTGCGCATGCGCAGTGCACACCATCGACCCACTTGCGAGCGGACAGCCGCTTGCGAGTGGGTCTGAATGAGGCCCATAGTGCCAATGATTGCGCAGTTGTCCAGTGTTTTCTGTACTGCGCTTGCACCGTAGTTGCACTGCGCATGCATTCTGATGATTACCGGCAGAGGACGCAGTGAGAATATGGATGTAGAGAAGTGGTATTTGAATGGGCATTTCTGGGTGGCAACAGGGGGGTGAATATTCAGATGATGTGATCTACGACTGCGACTTTTTCCGCAGTTGCAGTGATTTTGGTGGCCATAGGCTTGCTCTAATGTCCAGTGGTGTGATGGCTGTGTAACAACTTTTTACGCAAAGCAGCATATTAGAGTCACAGCTGGTGGGCGTCTCTGTTCTTATTCTATCGGCTGCAGCATTAGCATAATTTCACAGTTGCACTGCGTAAAAAGATGCAGTCACACCGGATTTAGCGCCTGATTCAGAGATGTACGCTAATGCGACCGCAACTGCGTCTCCGTACGCAACACAGTTGCAAAAATATGCAAATGTTAGCAAAGATCACCTGAGCATAAAGACACCCACTACTGACTTCTCACCTGCGTACAACTACGTATACCTACGTAAACATGGGTACCATCGAAGTACATCGGCAGCCATTTTACCCTTGCGGAAGGTCTGACCACACGCAGGCCAGGGAGCTCTTCTGCCACGCAGAGCTGCGTATGCAATTGTAGTGGCTAATTTATGCACGCCCACGTAACAGCATTCAAACAGCCAGGCACGCCTGCGTTTCACTAACCACCCCCTGTCTCCACCCCCAAATGGTCACTTCTTGTCAAACAACCTGCAATGGGCCTACATGGTCTGCGTGAACGCATAGCGGACGCACTGCTGCCTTCGTGCACCCGCACTGCGATGCATACGCATGCGTAATGGCAAACAATCGTTCGATCTGCGTGCAAATTGCAGTTGCGATTATCTCTGTGTCCACCTCCGAATCAGTCCCTTTATGACATATGGAGGAGATGTATTAAGCCTTGGAGAGAGATAAAGTGGAAAGTGACAAAGTACCAATCAATCAGCTCCTAACTGTCATTTTAAAGGCTGTGTTTGAAAAATTACACTTAGGAGTTGATTGGTTGGTACTATTGGCCAAATGTAATAGGGTGAGAGTTCAGAAAATGTGAGTTTAGCAGTAATCTCTCACAGTGGTCGAGTTTTTTCTTCAAAATGGGAAAACATCTGGATGAGAGTGTAAATCGTGAGAGTTTATTTAGTCTAAAAAAACAGGCGAGTTTCAATTTTCTCGGACTCTATTACATTGGCCATGTTTAAAAAGTGTGAGAGTTTACTGCTAAACTGTCACCCGATTACATTTGGCCCTTTGTCTCTCTCCAAGGCTTAGATATTATTATGCAAGTATTAAAATGAAGACATTCCTGCCATAAATCATAAATTATGAACAAATAAAGGCAAACTCCTCAGTCTGGTAGGACCCTTAATATTTTAAATTATGTGCCCATTATACCCATATAATTATATAAGCTTAGTAGGATCAGTGAGATTCCCTTCCCCCCATATATTTTTTTCATCATGATTTGGTGCCATTTTCTCTCCTCCATCCAGGGCCGGTGCTGCCATTAGGCAACCTTAGGCGGCCTAAGTGGCATATAATGAATTTGTGGCACAGCTGTGTGGCATATTGTGAATTTGTGGCAGTGTTATGAGGTACGTTATGGTTTTGGTTCTCTGCTGTGTGTAATATTCTATATAGTATATTATGAACTTGAGACACTGCTGTGAGGCATGTTATTTAACTGGGAAGACTGATGCATGGCATATTATGAATTAGAGGGAGCAGGGGCGATTGGTGGAATATTACCTAGGGCGCCAGGAAACCTTGCACCGGCCCTGTCTCCATCACACCTTATACCCTGTATACCTGTATATATATATATATATATATATATATATATACTGCATATATTTTTTTTATTATTGATCTTGTGACTTTTATGTTCCAAACCCCCTTTCCTACTAATATGTATTTTAGATTCTATTGATTTTGTGACATTTTCTCTCCTCTACCCATATATATTTTTATATATGCTGTTTTTTATGTCCTCCACCCTCACCCCAAGCCCATATTTTTGTTAATAATCGTTTTGAGCCATTTTCTTAATACATTGGTGGCCTTTTGTTTATAAGCTGGAGGTTTGGTGATTTTATTAATAAATTAGTAACATTTTGCCACTGTCTTCATTTATAAATGGAAATCATTTGATCTAAAACAAGATATATAAATAAGTACAGGGGTCAATTTACTAAGAATCATGTCTGGCCGTGTTTAAGCACGCTATGCATAGCAGGGACTCGCATGAGTTTTTTACGCAACAGATCATGGATTTATTAAGAATTGTGTTCGGCTATCTATTTAGATTCGATGGTGTTACTGATCGTGTTGTATCGTGTGGAGCAGAAGGCCATCAGTGTAATCAGGTAGATGAAAGAGATGTTCTCCAATTGAGGAATATGATATGTGAATAAATTAATGAGAATCTATTAATAAGTAAACTGTAGTGATAAAGGTGCTCCCAAGGAGTGAATTAGCTTGTTTTAAGGGTAAGAGAGAAAGAAAACTCCTATGGTTGTGGCACACTATATCACATGTAATAAAAATTCACTTTTATTATTAATTAGTTAAAAATAGAATGAAGCAAAAAATGAAAAGAATGAAATAAGAAAAAAATGCTGTTGTGATTATATAATCCTTGAAAACAAGGCAGGAAGCATATAGCACAAAGAAAAATGCTTTATATAGCCCTCATTTGGTATAGTATCCAAAAGAAAAGTAAGTCTCTTTATAGAGAATAGGGGCATAAAGTATTGCCCAATAGTTACACCAAGTGAAAAATTGAAGAAGTGTGTGCCCACACTGTTATTAGTAAAAGACAGACATTATTATAAAAATAACTAGGCAAATAGTACCATACCATCAAGATTGAGCAGCATAAATTACAGAAAGTGCTAATGCAGTTGAAATATACCCATTACATGTACTTATCAACTGCTATTAATTGGATTTAAAACAGCGACCAATGTGAGTGAAAGTGCTAGCTCTGTTTATTCCGCCAGTAAAATATATACACAATTTTATCACAAGAAAAAAGGGGGGGAGAGAAAGACATGAAAAATTGGCTTTGCCAGTAAGTAAGTACTGAAAGACCAAAGTGCAACGTGCAAACATACATAAATCACATGAAAATAAGATATATAAAGCCCTTGATAGGCTAACAAGTTCACAAGGGTAAACAATATAGTTAATTGGAATACTGTTATATTAAATCTTATGTTATTAAGAAACATGAAAAAGTTATGAGGCGAAAAATGAAATAAATGTGGACAAAATGTAATCAATTGATAAATAAATCACTGCATATGTCACCAATAAATACAGTAATGACACGTACCTCACAGTTCTGCGATTATTAAATATAAATAAAATAATTAATTTGAAGTGTCATAAATTAAAAGGCGTGTCATAAAATTAACTTACATCCAAATGTAAATGAGCGCCAAAGCAGTTAGTAAGATCTACTTGTTGATGAAAATACACTGATACCTTTCATGTATCGGGTATCATTGTGCCTTATAACCAACAGCGACATAATGGGGGTAAAGTGCAATCAGGGAGATTGCTAGACTCTTCAGGGAGTCAGGGAGATTGCTGCTATTTCTGGGAGTCTCCCTGACAATCAGGGAGAGTTGGCAAGTATGGTTATAGGTTAAATAAAGGGTTAAAAATCTGGAAAATAATATATTGTGGAGTCCTTCTTTAAAATCATAACCTGCCTCGGGCCTCTGAGCCCGTTCTGGTACTGGAAATAAGGGGGGAACATGGCGTTTCCCCGTATTTCCAGTAACCAGCACTGGACTGAACCAGCTGGTGGGCTTACACTATAGCAGGGAGAAACAGAGCGTAGGGTCCTCCTGCCATAATGTAATCCAGCCAAAACCTGGTCAGCCCAGGGCTGACAATCCTCAGAAAGTGGAAACCTCAAAAATAAAATGGGGTCCCACCTCCCAAGGATCAAACAGCCTTAGGCTGACAGTAGGTGCTGGGGTTATTGTGTAAAAGAAAGAAATAATATTGTCCTTTACAGTGGGACTACAGGTCCCAGCAAGCTGGCCCCGCTGCACTTTTAGTACCACAAGTGTCTGGACTGCTGGCACCTGTACCCCCACTGTAAATAAAAAATAAAGGACACAGACACCAAAGGATTTATGCCTTTATTACACATTCACAAACACTCACACTACATACTTACCTTCTCCCAGGAGGAGGTCGGTCCCCATAGCCAGGTAGAATCCAAGATCTTTTTAAAGCAAAAAATAGAAATCGCGATCCCACGGACACAGAAGCACTGTAAGTATATACTGCACATTACAGTGCTTCCCTAGAGATTGACAGGACCCACAAGGTTTTCTGCACATAATAATAATAATAATAATAATAATAATAATAATAATATTATTATTATTATTATTATTATTATTATTATGTACTTTACATTTTCCTTTATAGCAATAAATACAAAATAAGCTCAGTGGCACAACTAGGGTATTTGGAACCCAGTGCAAGATGAAAAATGGAGCCCCCCCTCCTATGTGCTCGCACCTTAAAAAGTGGGCATGGCCACTTGCCACAAGGGGTCTGGCCACTGAAAATGGGAGCGTGTCAACATGACACACCACCATTTCTCGTCACTCAGGGAACATTCCTTTTGATTCCATATGCACCTTAATGCCCCCAGTAATAGTGCCCCTCTTGCAAAGCCCACTGTAGTAGTGCCCCTTATGTAATGTCCCCAGTAGCAATGCCCCATGTAGTAGTGTCCCAGTAGTGCCCCTTATACAGTGACCCCTGTAATGAATCCTTATACAGTGCCCCCAGTAGTGCACTCTTATACAGAGAGATGTCATGATGTCTCCCCCATTTTCCACTCTGGGAACCAGAAGCAGGCCCGCTGAGAGCCGCGGCGGGCCCGGGTAATAGGTGGCGTGGCCTAATTGCGGGAGGCGTGGCCACGCCCTCTTCCCGAAAAAAAAAGATATGCAGTGTCGCGAAGCGGCACTGCGCGCTGAGGAGGGGGGCGCTCTGTGCCCCCTCAGCCCTGCTCAAAGCCAGGGGGGGCACGATCAGTGTGATCGCTCCCCCCCACAGGCATAGGAGACTTCTGTGGCTGCTGCTCAGCAGCCACGAGCAGTCTCCACTGCAGCTCAGCACACGCTGTGTGCTGGGCTGCTGTGAGGGAGGGGGAGCGGCCCGGACCCGGGCCCCCACCGGGCCCCTCAGGAAGCCTGGGCCCTGGTAATCTGTACTCTCTCCCCCCCCTCTCGGCGTCCCTGACCAGAAGGTGGAGCTTATGAGTGAGCTCCAGTCCGGCAGTGGGCGCAGCAGCCAATGAGAGTATGTCTGACTCTCATTGGCTGCTAAAGCAAACACTCACTGCGGTTCACACTTCACTGACTTTAATGGACCTGGACTGTGGCTGGTGGCGCCCCCCGCGCACCACCAGTCCGACGGTGCCCAGGGCGCATGCCCCAGCTGACCCCCCTGGTTACGCCACTGAACAAGCTTAATAAGGGACATTAGTGAAATGCTTGGGTGAACAGGTGAGTCTATTTTTGAAAGACTCTAGAATGGAGGCTTCTCGAACTGTGCGTGGAAGCGAGTTTCATAGAGTCGGAGACACAAAGCTGATTCCGGAATATTCTGTTAATAGTCCTTCAGCAACAGATTGTAATAATCCAGTAGGACAGTAAGGGATCAGATGCTGCTTCAAGTTCTTTGGGCCTTAGTCATGTAGGGCTTTGAAAGTTAGTAAGCCAATCTTGAAAACGATTCTCCATCTTACAGGCAGCCAGTGAAGGGAGTAGAGAATAGGTGTTATGTGGCTGGAATGGGGCTGGTTGGTTAATAGCCTGGCAGCTGCATTTTGTACCATCTGCAAGCAGTGCAATTCTTTTGCTGGGAGACAAAGGTAGAGGGCATTGCGGTAGTCTAGAGGCCATATTCAATTTGGGAGTGAAAAGTCCGTGCTGGACTTTTCGCTCCACATCGGAGGTTTTACGGGGATAAAGTATCAGGCGCATGCCCGCTTTGCCCCTGTATTCAATTAGAAAGCAGCAAAAACGGGACACGGCGGAAAGGTAAGTATCGGGAAAAATAAGGAATTTTTGGGAATTCATCCTAGGACCCCCCTAATGATATCCTGACATAGGGAATCACTGTGGGTACCCCCGTTTTTCCCTGCAGAAGGTAATTAGGGATTTTAAATAGCTGCGGCAGGTGTTTTTTCCCGACTTTGAAGAAGTGATGAAGAATAGAACTTAGGTTTTTTGGAGGCAAAAAAACACTATGCCTATCAAATGTGGGGTACATGAAAATGGGTGCAAGCTTATTTTTAAGTCCCTAAAGTGCATTTTGAAAATTCTTGAAAAATGCACCTGCCGCTACCACCCGCATTCTTTTAAACACCTTCCGCATTCTCCCAGAATTCACTTCGTTATTTAAAAACTTGTTCCCCATATTTATTTTTATTAACCCTAAATTTAAAATAATATTTTTAGGGTGTCCCTATTTTTTTTTTTGTTTGACACAGTTCATTTTTAGGGGCTATTCCCAGGGGTGCAGGCTATTTTTTTTAAGCCTGCACCCCTAAATCCCAATTATGCACTTTTTTTCGCCATGTAAAACATGGTGAAAACTTATCCCCGTTCTTTTTCAATGTCTGTCACCTGCTTCCCACTACTCCTCCCATCCTGCCCTTTGCTTCCCACTACTCCTCCCATCCTGCCCACTACTTCCCACTACTCCTCCCATCCAGCCCCCTACTTCCCACTACTCCTCCCATCTTGCCCACTACTTCCCCCTACTCCTCCCATCCTGCCCCCTACTTCCTACTACTCCTCCCATCCTGCCCCCTGCTTCCCACTACTTCTCCTATCTTACCCCCTGCTTCCCACTACTCCTCCTATCCTGTCCCTTGCTTCCCACTACTACTCCTCTCCTGCCCCCTGCTTCCCACTACTCCTCCTATCCTGCCCACTACTTCCAACCACTCCTCCTATCCTGCCCCCTACTTCCCACTACTTCTCCTATCCTGCCCGCTGCTTCCCACTACTCCTCCTATCCTGTCCCTTGCTTCCCACTACTCCTCCGATCCTTACCCGTACTTCCCACTACTCCTCCTATCCTGTCACCTGCTTCCCACTACTACTCCCATCCTGTCCCCTTCTTCCCACTACTACTCCTATCCTGCCCCCTGCTTCCCACTACTCCTCCCATCCTATCCCATACTTCCCACTCCTCCTCCCATCCTGCCCCCTACTTCCCACTATGCCTCCCATCCCACTACTACTCCTATCCTACTTCCCACTGCTCCTCCCATCCTCCCACTACTCCTCCTATCCTGTCACCTGCTTCCCACTACTTCTCATATCCTGCCCCCTGCTTCCCACTACTCCTCATCCTGCCCCCCTGCTTCCCACTACTCCTCCCAACCTGCCCCCTACTTCCCACTACTCCTCCCATCCTGCCCCCTACTTCCCACTACTCCTCCTGTCCTGTCCCCTGCTTCCCACTACTCCTATCCTGCCCCCTGCTTCCCACTATTCCTCCTATCCTGCCCCCCTGATTCCCACTACTCCTCCCATCCTGCCCCCTACTTCTCACTACTCCTCCTATCCTGTCCCCTGCTTCCCACTCCTCCTCCTATCCTGCCCCCGTTTCCCACTTCTACTACTCCCATTCTTCCCCCAGCGGCCTCGGGGTGTATGGAGCTGGTAAACCAAGTGCTGGCTCTGCCCGCCTACAGAACATACCTACTACCCAGCCACCTATATACTGTACCCCCCAGCTCAGGGACATACACTACCTGCCCCCTTCCTGGCCCCAGAGACGTAGACAGACCACCACACCACCCAGCCCCAGTTACAAACACTATGCACCCTATGACCCCCATAGCTAGGGACATAGACTCCCTACCCTACCTCCCATGCCCCCCCCCCAACCCAGGGACATACGTTATCCAGACTATCCAGGCCAGTTTGCTTGTTTTATTTTTTTTTCTGTGGGGGCCAAATATTGTATATATTTTCCTGTGGGGCCAAAGGGCTTTTTTATTTCCTATTGGGGTCAATGTGTTTTGTTTTTTTTCCTGTGGGGGCCAACATGTTTTATTTTTTCTTGTGGGGGCCAATGTGTTTGTTTTCTGTGGGGGCCAATATGTGTTGTTGTTTTTTTCCTGTTGAGGTCAATGTGTTTGTTTTTTTCCCCGTGGGGGCCAATGCGTTTTATTGTTTTCTGTGTGGGCCAATGTATTTCTTTTTTCCTGTGTGGGCCAATGTATTTCTTTTTTTCCTGTGGAGGCCAATGTGTTTATTTTTTTCCTGTACAATGTTTTTCGTCTGTGAATGCGGCTGAGTTGAACCATGCATGCTTCGTACAGCGTTGCAGTGCAGATACAGACACATGCACATAGAAATGTGTTTTTGGCATTCCTAGGCGGTTACAGGGGGTTTGGCTAAGCAGGCGCAGATGTAAGGAATTGTGGGTGTGTTGATGACATTGCTTGTGTACAGTACAGAGACGCTGAATTGCTCACATTGGAGGCTATACTCAGACGGGTGATATGCACCTAGCATAAGGTTAGTGGAAGTTTTAATGGTCCGAGCGACGGTGGCATCTAAAGACTACAAAGCATTATTGCAGCCTCTGTAGACTGCAGATAGGCATCTCAGTCTATACACATTTGAATGTACATCAGGGAAGAGCATCATAGTGGCATTGGCCTAAAGTCGCAGATGCAACTGCCGCAAAAGATGCAAGGAAAGCCGCAACGGCATCCAACTCAGAACCCTATGAGGAGGGATCCTGCTCCCTCAACAGACCCCACCACCTCTACAGTCCCCGCCCCCATTAGGGATGCTTCCATAAAATTCTTGGGCTTTTTTAGATCCCAATCTGCCCCTGCTGATCAGAATCAGCAGCGCTCCTCCTCCGTGACTTGGACTCTATGCTCTGGTCGCGGACGTCACTTAACATGTGACTGCGACTCTGAACCTGCTCTACTGAGGAGCCAGGAGACAGTGCGGCCGAGTGTACATAGAGAGGACAGAGCAGTGGCTGTCACTGTGGGAAGTGGACGGGACTCAGCGCAGCAGCTGTCACTGTGGGCAGTGGACGGGAGTTGGGAGAGCAGCCAGCAGATAAGCAGTGGCTGAATAAGATTATAGTGAGTGTAAGCCCTATGGGGGTGGGGTAGGTGCTGGAGGAAAGGGGGGGGGGGAATTCCATATCCACATTTGAAGAAAGTGATATATTTTTTAGCACTCATTTATGATAAATTTAAAGAGCAAGATAGTATAGAAATCGTGTAATAATAAGATAGATCAAATACACCTCCAGGGCTACACACAGACATATATATATATATAATTTTTTCTTTTTCGGGTAGCACTTTTAAATTTGTGTGTGTCGGCGGCACCAACATTTATCTTGCCTCCAGGTAACTGCAATGAAGTTAAGCCACTGATACCAGGACATCAGATGGAAATAGGTCACAAAGAATAGCCAAGGTCAGGAACAGTTAGACAATAGCACAAGGTCAGGTATGCTACAAGGTCAGGTATGCTGGAGCAAGATATGAGCCTATACTCTGGCAGTGGAGTGCTCCCAGGAACTTTCTAATATAGATCCAGGTTCAAATTTGGCACCAATCAGATCTCCCCTATACAGTGCCTGGCCCTTTAAATCTTAAACAGAGCGGTGTGCAGGCTCCTTTGGAAGCTACGGCCATCTGCATGCAGTAGCCACCGGAGGAGAGGAGGGAGAGGCACTGACAGCAGGTGCCAGAGGATTCCTGCCGGCAGTCCTTTGCCGGCAAGGACCCCAACACCTCCGGACCTGGTAAATATCTGCAAGATTCGGCTGCGCTGTGACAGGCGGGTCCCGGGAAACTGCTGCCACTGACCAGCAGTAGTCTCCACTGTCTGCATGATGTACGGGGGAGAGCGATCGTACTGATCTCACCCCGCTCTCTACGGCCCTGATTAAATGCATACTTGCCTACTTTTGAGTTCTCTCCTCTGGGAGAATCGCAGAGAAAGGATGAAGCCAACTGGTGGTGGAGGCAGGCCGGGTTCTTTCCATCACTAGATCCCGCATTGTTGTGGTATAATGCAGTGAATTACGGGTCCATCAAGAAGGCTCTGAGCCAAAATGACACTATTATCATAGAACCATGACATAAAGGCCCCCACCCCCTCTCTGTGGACCCATCCTGCTCACTTCACTAGTACTACCACAAATTTGGGAGTCTCCTGGACAATCCGGTAGAGCAGGCGAGTATGATTTATCATTATACAAACTGTCATAGGAGTCTCATTATGCATTAGCCCCTTAATTTAACAGTTTGCGCAGCAAAAAATAGATTAACACACTTTAAAGCACATATTTTATTGATGAGTGGACTGAGGCATGTTACTGTATTGCAGTACACTACACACAAAGGAAAGGGCAGAGGTTAAGAGATTAAAGAAATATATAATACAGTATTGGAAGAAAATATTGTTTTGTTCCCCCTTGGGAAACACTAAAGCAATAACATAAGAATGTAAGATGTATCACAACACACAAATGGTAAATCTACTAAAATATAGACATGCAATACTAAACACAATTAAGTATATCAGAAAGAAAAGGTGGAGCACTAGTTTGATCAAGTGACCACAATGTTTCCAATTTTGAAAATGTCTTAAAATAACAATGAGTCAAATAAAATGCAATAGCAACACACAGATACACTTATGTTGCATAAGATGAATACAATTATACAAAGTAAGTGGAGATAAAGAAGCACAATCGGGGCACAATGAGATTAAATACGGAACCACTGAATAAGTCCATCTCCTTTATGTGTCCTAAAGAACAGGCTCTACTAATATCGTCCACTCCCTGAAATGATAATCCTCTGGTTATAGAAATCACCTCCTCTGTCAGAGGAGTATAAGTTCCTTATAAAACCGGAGGATGCCATAATGGCGCCGCAGCCCTGTAAGGGGGAGGGGCGCGAGGTGGCCCACGGGCCAGCGGGGCGATAACGGTGGGGACGGGCTAAGGCGTAGTATAACACATAGGAAGGCATACTGACCAGTAGGGGCAGCGTTGTCAGGTTAGGGGGTGGGGAGACAACAGGAGCGATATAAAGGCAGGTAGAAGGGGAGGGGGCAGTGTACGTGTGGGAAGAAGTTACACATGTGCAGATGCACAGGGACAGAGAGGGAACAGACAAGATAAGTATCATTGCGAATTATTACTTTGAATACCTTCTATAGCTATATTTCTTTGTGCTATCCTCATTGTAATGTCCACCTTCATAGTTACTGTATGTATTTACTGTCCCAGTGCTATCCTATTAATGTTAGTTGTTTACCTCTGCCCCTTATCACATTCCCTCAGTGTTGTGTTTCCCCCAGCACTGAGCAACAGCAGTTATAGTAACATCCATCCCTTTACCAGCATCAATATTCCGGATTATGCAGATCAGTAAGTGTAGTGTTTTCAGTATAATTAGGGTATAGGTCAGGATGTAATATAGGCCAGGGAGAAAATTGCAGCGTATGTATATGTTTTTTAGTTCAGGAGGTAGTATAAATATACAGTATAATACAGATCAGGAATCGCATTGCTGTGTGTACATATTTCAGTGTATGTGGTATAATAGAATAAGATATACAGCATCATACGGATCAGGGATCACATTGCTGTATGAACATATTTCAGTGCATGTGTTATAAAAGAATAAAATATATTACAGTATGATACGGAGCGGGAATTAATTTGCTGGGGGAGAGCAGTTTATAATAAGGTTAATATACAATATACTGCAGATCAGGGAGGGGTTACATGGCTCTGTGTTAATTGATATTACAGGTATAGCAGTAATACAGGATAATACGGAGCAGTGATTACATGGCGGTGTGTATATATATATTGCAGCACAGGACAGGAGGTAATGTGATATAATAAACACTACAATAAAGATCAGGGAACGTATTGCTCAGGGTGTATAAGCAAATTACTTCAAGGTAAGATTTTCCTCCATAGGTTTTATAATCTAATGGTACATTTGGTGTGTAATAATGTGAAGCCAGGAATACTGCTCTGTGTTTACTCTGTGACACTGCTGGGGGTGAGCTCAGGAACTACCAGATAACATTGTCTCCTCTAGTGGCAATAGAAAGTAGAAAGGCCTCAGGGAATCAGCCTCGTTCTGGTGTGACACATTACACCTAAAGAGCCATAGAGGTACATCCTATGGGGAGGCCAGGCACACAAGGACATGTGCTGTAAGTGGATTTCTATTGTTGGTATAGGCAAGTAGATATGTTATATATCCCACACACCATGGAACACCAATGTGAACCACTCAAATGCCAGGACAGGGAAAATGTATAGCATGGTACAGATCAGCGGTTACAGCATATGCTGTATATTGAAAACACGGTGTTATACAGGTTGCGGGCTATGTGTGTATATAATGTATTGCAGTGCATAAGCGGATAATAGTGTTAAAAGATACAGTTTATTACAGTTCAGTGACCACATTGCCAGGTATGTGTACATATATATATTGCAGTATAGAAATAGGATATACAGGGCAATGCAGGGCAGGGATTACATTGGCACAGGTGTGTCTATTATATTTAGAAGTTCAGTTGTTGTAGAATTCAGTTCAGTGAGTACACTGCTGTGTATATAGGTGGATGGCAGTGTATAATGCATAAAAATAGTATAAGCTATAGCATTTCACAGAACAGTGATTACACTACGACATATATACATATATTTGTATAGTTAAAAGATGGGTATGTATGTAGGTGTGTATATATATATATATATAGATAGATAGATAGATAGATAGATAGATAGATAGATAGATATTGCTTGGTACGAGGTATAACAGCCTTGTATTGGGAAGTTTGCACGTATCTGATTCCAATGCTGTGTGTATGGGTATATTGCTTGGTATAAGGTAATATAAGGTATAGTAGGATATTAGGTAGTACAGGAGTCATAATAGGGAGACAATGGTCAATGGAATTCAGATAAGTGGTTTCAGGGTTGGGTGTCTGCATTGCAGCTTAGAGGGGTGATAGTAATATAGTGTGCAGTAGAGGGCAGACCAGTAATTGCACTGCGGTGGGGATATATTGCAGTCTATAATTGTGATATGAATCAACGGATATATCAGTACCGCGCCAGACACACTAGTCAATGGGCGGTGTAACCGTGGACTTTCAGAGGATAGTAAGTAACCACTTAATCAAATTTGCCTCTCCTGCAAATGTCTGCACTGAGCAGAATTAAATGATACAATTCAGTTTTCAAAGGTGCATAAATAAAATGTTTTAATATGTTTCTCTTGGATGCACCGATTGGGGTGCGAGGACTATTTAGGTCCACCTTGCATTTATTAAGAAATTCATATCGCTTTTTACCAAGTCACTCAGTTAAGGCTGCGCTATCCAATTAAAGTTTTCTTTATCAGTTTGCAGGCTATCAAGGCACAGGAGGCATTGTTGGACAGATCGCTTCGGGAGGCTATATAGTTTCTGAGGAAGGTGCGGTGGGCGCACCATGCAGCAATTACCGTCTCAGGACGGCGGAGTCAGCTATTAGTACACATATGGGTCATATGTACAGAAACAGTTCAGCAGCAGAGGATATGTGGTCTCTGAAGCAAGCAGGGTGGGATACAGCATATAACGTCCCAATACACATACAGCAAAGGTGGCGTCTTTGTCTGCATAGCCGGTGTGCAGGAGTATGGTGGCATGGTCAAGGCCAGCCACAGAAGCAATTCTTTAAAGGCTTATTGCTGATGCCATGCCCAGCACAGCAAAGAGCAATCACTCTTATCACTGACGCCATGCCCAGTGCAGAAAAGAACAATCATGCTTATTGCTGACACCATGCCCAGCACAGCATAGGGCAATCACTCTTATCACTGACGCCATGCCCAGCGCAGTAAAGAACAATCACGCCTATTGCTGATGCCATGTCCAGTGCAGCAAATGCAGTCTTATCTATGGGACTCGTCCAGCGGGGGACCTTCAAGTACATTTTGGGATCACACAGGAATGGTGAGATAAAGAATATCAGTAAAAGAGTAAAAGGTCAGGTGAGTAAAGTTTGCTACAAGCAAGTTAGGGGCGACACATTTAATAAGGAAATAAGCAGAGGAAGGCTACATGGGGCATAGGGGGCAGGGTTGGGAAGTGCGGGACAATATTGTTTAGTTACTTAATCTAGTTGTGAAGCGGCAGTAAAACATAAGGGCACATACATTAACCTTTAGGCGGGTGAATTTTAATCCCTGTCTGACAGACCAGATTGTCATTTGGTTAACTTTGCATAAGGCAGACTCAAGTGAGGGCTGACAACCAGAATCACTGACGGCATTGGCGGTTTCAGGGAGACAAATAGGGACCATTGGCAGGGTGGATGGTGGAAGGGCAGGCAGAAGCCTGGGGAGCAGGTTCCACCAGGGTCCTAATAAAGTGTAGTCAGTAAGTTGTTCTACAGTCATAAAGCAAAATGGTCGGCAACCTGAAAGGGAAATGGGAATTGGGGTGTGGGTGTGTGATGCAGCTGCTTGCGTTATACTGGGGAGCAGTGATGCCGGGTTGCCGATCCAGTCGCAAGCCCGTTGCTGTGTCAGAGGCACAAGTCCAAGGTTGAAAATTGAGGCAGATCCAGCTTGGGAAGCTTTCAAACTCAAGGGGCCACACATGTGCCAGTGAGGGTGTTGCGGAAGTGAAACAAAAAGAAGGCCCATCCTAAGCATGTGGTTAGGTCCACTGGACTGGCAGCAGACGTAGGTGGTGTCCCTGAGCAAGGAGAGCTGTGCGTTAAGATGAAAAGTTGACAGGTCAAGCTACAGTCACAGGGGCATTGCAGCTACAAGGCAAGACCGGGTAAGCTAAAATCTCTTTGGCCTGCTCAGCTGCATGTGTCAGAGGTGTGATGAGACAGACCGGTTGTGGAGCTGGGCTCAAAATTATATGGATCAACATAATCAGGAGAGTCCCGAGGGGCTAGAGAGGTCTTATATCAAGAGAGCTGGAAACAGTGTCGAGGCAGCAAGGTGGGGCGACGTCGTCCAGCAAACTGACATTGCGGTATGGAGCAGGGCGGTAGAGGGATAGGGACCAGGAGGGGAAGGTTTCATTGAAAGCGGAAAAGGGAGTAGAGTGGGCCCTGGATGCTTTGGTGATACACCTGGGGGGCAACGAGTTGGGTAATATAAAGTCCCTAGACCTCCTAAAGAGCATGGGGCGATGGAGTGACCCTCACATTAGAGGTATAAAACATCATTCCAAGGTTGGCATGTAGAGGGGCAAGGAGTGGGGCTGGTATCGAGAGGGTTGCAGGAGGCATTGGAGCGTCTCAGATGGTAGAGGTCGCTGGGTGGGGCTTCGGTCCCCAGCTAGCAGGGGACCTTGTGTGGCGGGAGGAGATGGTGAGCAAGGTATGTAGGGGGATTTCAGAGGGTCAGGCATACTCGCCAGTAAATAGGCCGCACACCTGGCGCCAGCTTGAGATGGCTGGGCCATAAGGGAGGCGTGCCAAGCAAAAGGGGGTATGCGCATGGTAGCTGGTCCCCAGGTTGAGAAAGGGGGAGTGGCTTACTGCGGCCTCCAAGGTGGGGCCGAGCACGCCCCCCGTGAGTAGGGAGTGCGGTTTGTTGCAGCGTAAAAGGTTGGGCCGAACACGCCCCCATGTGGTGGAAAGGGGGTGCGGCTTGCTGTGGCCTCCAAGGTGGGGCCGAGCATGCCCTCCATGAGAAGGCGGTGCGGTTTGTTCCGGCGTAAAATGTTGGGCCGGACACGTCCCCCGTGTACGTACGAACGTGCAATTTTTAGGCCTTGCTCATCAACCCTCCATGTCCAGGGATCTCTGTTGTGTGTTTTAAGTGTGCTGTGATTTAATAAAAACTGTGACTGTTTGCCCAAAACAAATGCTTGGTCTAAGTTATTGCGTAGCGCAAGGTAAAAGCGGGGCCACCGGATAGTCGGCCTCTCCCCCTTATTGTAAACAGCGATAGTCAGAGATATGCCCAAATTGTAACAGAGTATGATACAGTCACCTGTTACCCTCTATGCTCCTCACGAGATCCCGGGTGTCTGCCGCTGATGGTAATTCTGGCAGTGGGTCGGGTACTGCTCCCGTGTATCACTATGGCTGGGGGATAGGCAGCATCCGGTGTGTGACGACTGCGGTGACTCCATATATTGCTGCGCTGCTTTTTTATAAGAAGAAAGTTATGTAGTGCTCCGTCTCTATTCTTTAGCTGTTAAATAATTAATTGAATCCAGTGGAAGGCAAAAGTGTTCTTGTGAGCAGATAGTCGTTAACTTGATGCATTTCTCCTGGTAAAGGCACTCCCGGTTTCATCAGAAGGTACAGTACATGATCTCCATTGTGTTGAGGGCTGGATTAAATAGCTGCCACAATTTTCTTCATTACTCCACAGGTTAGGGGCTGGCTGGCAACTTTTAGCCTGGGGGGCAAATGCATGCAGGCGGCCCTGGCAGAGGAGTAGCGTGTAGCCAGGGTGCCCGGACCATGTGCGTGCTACGGCCCCCCCCTCAAGTGTTCCAGGGAGGAGGCGGGTCCATGTGGGATTAATGTAAAGTGCCCATATGCAGTGTCCCTTGTGCCCCAGGAGAGGACCCTCTTTTGCAGGCCTCCAGTAGTGCCCCCAGTAGTGATCCCCGCTATGCAGTGCCCCCAGTAGTGGTCCCCCCTGTGCAGTGCACCTTGTGCCCCCAGTAGTAAGCCCCTTATATAGTGCCCCCAGTAGTGTTACCCCCTATGCAGTGCCCCCAGTAGTGGTACCCCCTATGCAGTGCCCCTTTTATAGTGCCCCCAGTAGCAGTTCATCCCCCATGCAGTGCCCCCAATACTGGTAACCCTTATGCAGTGCCCCTTAAATAGTGGCCCCAGTTGTAGTCTCCCCCTATGCAGTACCCCCAGTATTGCCCTTTGTATAGAGCCCCCAGCAGTGGTCCACCGATGCAGTGCCCCCAGTGGTAATCCCCTCCCCGCTATGCAGTGCCCCTAGTAGTAGTCCCCTCCCCTTGTAGTGCCCCTAGTAGTAGTATTCCCACCCCTTGTAGTGCCCCCCTTGTAGTAGTCCCCCCCTTGTAGTGCCCCTGTAGTAGTCCCCCCCTTGTAGTGCCCCCAGTAGCAGTAGTTCCCCCCTTGTAGTGCCCCTAGTAGTAGTATTCCCACCCCTTGTAGTGCCCCCAGTAGTAGTAGACCCCCCTTGTAGTGCCCCCGTAGTAGTCCCCCCCTTGTAGTGCCCCCAGTAGCAGAAGTTCCCCCCTTGTAGTGCCCCCAATAGTAGTCCCCCCAGTGGTAGTCCCCCTAGTAGTGCTGCCAGTAGTGGTCTCCCCCCAGTAGACACGTAATAAAAAAGAAAAGAAAACCACTTACCTGAATCCCCGCTCCGGCCGCCGCCATGCGCTCCTCCACTCGTCCTCCCGGGCCGGGCCGCTCTGCATTATGGGAGAGACGTCATATGACGTCATGATGCCTCTCCCATTACCCACTGTGGGAGCCGGAAGATGGAGTGGCTCCCGCAGTGGGCGCAGCAGCAGCTAATAAGAGTCTGTCAGACTCTCATTGGCTGCTGATCAAAACAAACACACAGCTGCCGGAGCCAGCGGCTGTGTGTTTGGCACTGTGTAGTGCTGACCAAACTCCGCCCGGTCAGTGCTACACTCACGGTGCAACCTGTGTCACAGAGACACAGGCGGCCCGCATGGCACTGCGGCCCGGGGGACATATGGCACCCTGCCCAGCCCGCCACTGCCACAGGTGATACTAATAATAATAATGTTCCTATAACTAAGCATAATACAACTAGAATAAATGACTTTCCAATTTAAAGAAGACATAAATATAGCATATATGGTTTTGTTGATATGTCCACCTTGTTCCCAAATATAAAACCCATAGAGGTGGATACACAAATAGCCATGTGGAATCAAATATAAAATATATATATATATATATATATATATATATATATGTAAAACATGCATTTAAATATAAATACCAATTTTTGACCATCGCGACCATCATCATGGACGCTCGCTATAGCTGTGGGTGGTAACCCACAGCTATGTGAGCGTCCATGAGGACGCTCCAAAAAAAGGTAGGAGGGCATTGATTCAGAGCGAGCGCTCTGGTCAGAGCGTTCAGCTCTGAATCAGGCCCATAGTCATGGTTTATTATGAAAATCTACTGATAGATTAATATCATCTGGGGTAAATGCCTGAATGTACACCATAGATCCCTCTCAACACACTTCCCTTGTCACTTATACCCCCTCTCTTTATTAATATACCTTTTACCCTGCGTTCTTCCCTCCACCACTACTAACAAGTTCCCATAGGTGGATTTAAGGGCCCCTAGGCACAGTATTATTTTGCTGGGATTCGGATTAGATCCCGCAACCCCCAGCTACCTATATTTTTCGGCAGAACCAGAACATCCTCTTCCACTCATGCATATGCTCTGAGACTCTTCTCGACTCAGACTCCTGATGCATATTGGGGGATGTAGTCTTTGTTCTGTATCCAGTGCTGAATTGGGGCACTGGAAAGCTCTGATGTGCCCCCATCTAGTTCCTCACATGTCTACTAAAAAAAAAGTACACATATTTCCCCCTCGTACGTGCAACATCCTACCAATTTGGTATGTAATGGGGGAGTGCGCTAGTCTTCCTCATGTCAACTCTGTCACGGCCTGAATATTTTGTAGATCTGGCTCAGGACCCCTGGGTCTGGCCAACGTGCTTGTGAAATTAGTTGGTTTGATTCAGCTCTGGCTCATGAGCAAACAGGAGGCTAGACACTATAGCAAGTGTAGGAACCACAGACTTGTGATGTGCAAGGATGTTAAACTGGAACCAGGGTAATTACCCAGGTAACTGGGCACTCCTTCGTCTAGTGACAATGGAGGCCCACTAGACCAGGAACTTGCTCCAATCACAAGGATGACCCCGGAACTTAGAATAGCATAGTACTGGTAGATAGGAACTCAGAACTCAGACCAGGAATTGGAGTCTTACGTATCGGGGAACTGGAACCAGTGCAGAACTCAGAAACTTAATGTTAGGAGAAGTAATACAATATCTGAACACCTCAGTGCACAGACTGTATACCTCACACTGAACCACAGCCCTGGAACCAGCCCCCTTCTCTGAACCAGCCCAAAACAACAGCACACAGTGCAGGGAAACAAATACCACTAGCAGGGTAGTATACTATATACCTGGATAACTACTGAGCACAAAATAGAACAGAACAACAAGCAATGTCCCAGTGGTATGAATGTATAGACCGAGGATGTATACAGTTCACAGGTAAATAGCAGAGTATACTTGCAGGCTGGAGTGTGATGGCAATTCTGACGTGTATGCAGTATGGAAACTGTAGGCCTGGCAGGTAACGGAGCACTGCGGTTGATGTTTCCAAGATGGCGAGTATCGCGGATGCTGTAACACTGTAGGAACTGCAGACACAGCGGCAGGTGAGTAATGGATCTGTGCACAGCATGGAAGTTGCTGTGCTGACAGCATAGGAATACAGCGGTAGATGGAATTCAGCAGATCAGTTTGAAAGCTGTGGGGTCTTAGGGACACATCTTATGGGGTTCACCTTGACGTGGTGGATGGGCAAACAATTTTGGCCAATCTTATACTAAGAACCTCACTTAAACTCTACAATTAAAAATGAGTATATCAGGATTTTTTGTTATTTGTCTCCTGTATTGTACTACAAGTCTCAGCATGGTAGCACCTCTTATTATGTTTAAAATTAGGGTGTGCAGTCCAAGCCCCCTCCCCCTTTCCACTATATTTGTGTATTTTGTATACTTGAAGGCTGAGAATCCATCTGCTTAGTATTTGCACCCCACCTGTCTGTCCTTAAGTGTTTTTAATCATCTGCACAGGTTCCTGCATTGCTCCTACATATTAGAATGGGCACTATGAAAGGTAAGTTCTGGATTAATTGACATAATGTTACCATATACAATTCGGGAGCATAAAGTGAATTAATTACATAATCACTATAACTAATTGATATTAGCTGCTCCTAGCAGTGGTGAAATCTGTTAATCCCTCTAAAGTCTGGAAATACTCCACTAATTACAAGAATTAATTAATGCTCAATTAAATGCATACGAATAAAAAATAGGTAATTATCCAAACAAGGAGCCTCTCAGCATATCAAAAGTATAAAAAATTTAATGAAAAAAAATTAAACACACTTTAAAATACAATAACATACACTACACACAATATGTGTCAAATTGGTAAAAATTAATTTTCCTTATAGCATAGAAATACACTCTTAATAGAGGGGATAACCTCTGCGGTAGGTGTCCCTATTAAACATCAGTAGAATATATGGATTACAAAAAGAAAAAAGAAAGAGAAAAAAAACCACAGTCTATTAAAACTCTGACTCAGGGACAGAAAAATATAACTATATATATAGTCAACCGATCTTGATAAAAGTAATTAGTGTGGAGTGAGTCAGGGTTTATTAGCACTATGGCTGGTCTTTATTTAGACTTTTATTTTGGATTTATACGTCTCAATGGCTACAGATAAATTCCAAATGGACCACAGTCTCTATGGATTACATACCATACATAGGGTTTTCCAGGGCAAGAATCACTTCCTTGGTACTCCAAGTAAATATAAAGCTTGTTCCCTGCATATGTATAGAACAGCAGTCTATGGTTCCCGAGCTCTAAAATGAGATTACAGTGTCTTACCGCCGGCCGGCTAAGAGGGAACAGGCAGTTGTCTGTACTTCTTCATGGAGACATAGCTTAGAATATCCTGCAGCAAGATCTTGATGTTTGGAGCCGCTGATATTCGTAGTAACTTCCGCACACATAGTTGGTTTAGCAGCGCTGTCCACCGAAATCCCGACTCATTAATATGTCACCAGTTTGACAGGTAAGGAGATCCTTACGCGTTTCTCCGCTACATGTAACAGCAGTTTCATCAGAGGATACATCTCCCAGTGACTCAGTGCTTCATTTTAAACCCTGTTAATATTAGGGATGTTAGAGACCCGTCTTATGGGGTTCAACTTGACGTGGTGGATAGGCAAACAATTTTTCCCCAAACTTGTACCAAGAACCTCACTTATATTCCATTTTAATTGTAGAGTGTATCAGGATTTTTTTGACTATCATTGTACTTAGTGCTCAGAGTGTGCACCTGTGTTCTTTGTCCCCTGTATTGTGCTACAAGTCTCAGCATGGTAGCACCTCTTATTACGTTTAAAATTAGGCTGTGCAGTCCAAGCCCCCTCCCCCTTTCTGGTAGATGGAACTCGGCAGATCAGTGTGAACACTGTGATGCTGGTCTGTAGAAGTGTGAATGCTGTGAAGCTGACAGGTGAGCGATATTCAGCGAAGGATGGTAACTTGCTGGAATCGATGAGGCAATGAGGAAGTCATAGAGGACACAACACAGAATACAGAGAACTCCTGGAGCATTGAACTCTCTGGGTATGAACTCATTGTTCAGGCAGTGGTTTGAACACTGGAGCTAGTTTAGATAGAGAGTGGTCTCTATCTGTTGGCCTAGCAGACCAGGTGAACACAATAGGTGCAGCAGTGATGTTTTGAGACTGAAATAAAGGAATGTCTGATGCTAAGACCCTGATGCGTAGCAAACTCATACTACTGTGGGAAAGGACCCTGGACCTGATTCATTATGGATGGCAATTGCAACAGCATACACAGATCGGCTGATGGTGCATACTGCATATGCATCCCATTGCGCGTGCGTGAGTTTTGCATTGCGAACGCTTTGCGATCACACGCAGAAAGAAAGCCATTGCAGATCAAAGGACGGGATGTCAGTGTGTGGGGGTGGTGACAGGGGAGTGGTCGGAGAAAGGCCTGCCTGTCCGTTTGAATGCTGTTGCATGGGCGCGCATAAATTAGCCACTGCGACGGCATACGTAACCTGAGTACTTACTGCATGTGACAAGGTTAGCAATTTCAGAGTAAGATCATACCTGTTGAAATTGTGCATGAGGGGCTGATGTTGCTCGATGCTTCCGATGTATATGCAGGACTGCAAGGTATTACGGATGTGCGAAAGCGATAGTGGGCATAGCACTTGCGAGCGGGTCTGAATGAGGGCCAAAGTACAGAAAATGTTAAATTGTTTCACATATATATGGCTGTGTCCCAAGGCGTTGCTATTCACTCATTCTGAGGTGAATGCTAATGCAGCCAAGACTGTGGAGCTGGAGAGACACTGTGGGACTGGAGCTGGGGAGATACTGTGGGACTGGAGAGACACAAGGGAGCATGGATAGACATAAGGAGATTGGAGCTCTGGAGAAAATGTGGGGCTGGAGTTGGGGAGATACTGTGGGGTTGGAGAGAGACAAGAGAACCGGGGAAACATAAGCAGGCTGGAGCTGTGGAGACTCTGTGTGTCTTAAAAGACACAAGGAGTCTGCAGCTGGGGAGACACTGTGGGGCAGGAGAGACACAAGTAGGCTGGAGCTGGAAAGACACAGTGAGGTGACGCTGGAGGACACAAGGGGGTTGGAGCTGCAGAGACATGGGGAATTAGGCTGGAGAGACAGGGGCCTGGAGAAACACAGGGGGGAGGATACTGAAGAGAACTAGGGGGAGGTGGCTGGAGATTATCCACAACTCTCAGGATTAGAAGGAAAATGCTTGGGACAGTTATTTTCATTAAGGCACCAAGTCTAAAGAAACCTTATTACTGATATAAATGGTATATGAAAGTACAGTTTAATAATATAAAAGTATTTGATAAGGGAAGTTCACATTTTGTTCTGCACCTAAACTTCTATTACTATGTATTAGCTAGTTGAACCTCTGTTATATGATTATGACATTGGTTGCATTCCTAATCCTATGCAAACAGGTGTCTTCTGGACCATGTGATCTGTTACATGAATAGTGAATACAGACTGAAGTCACCATCTTCCCAGGGAGGAGCAACTTCTTCAGAGGATCCCCGTCGTACAGAAACCACTATACAGGTAAGGAAGGCTTTCACTTAGGAAGGCTTTCACCTGTATTTAGACTCTTTTGTTGGGTGAGAGACTTACACAGCTCTACACTACTAGCTTTACTTAGATGATGGAATCACTTCCTGGTGGTGCCTCCACCCAAGCCTGCTCGGGGTTACCCTTATGGCCCATAATGCAGGAGATCTAATTCCTCTCCATTGCATTGGGAGTAAAATATGAGGGTATAAAAATGTTTATTACAAATATAAAGGATAATAGGATGTTCTAAGGGGATAAAGATGTAACACATTTTTCAAATGACTCTATCCCTAAATCAAAACCACTCCTCCTGAGATCTGCATAAAAAAATTATGTAATAGTAACTTAGAAATTAAATCAAATAAATAAGTTTTGTTACAGTCCCATCCTGGTGCTTTCTCATATTAATAATTAATAATAACAACTATAATATAAATGTTGGGTATGATATGCCGCTGGTTTAAATCCCGACACTGGAAGCCCAATGGAGTGAAATCCTGACAGAGGCGGTAAGTACCCTAAATCTCCCCCTCTCCCCCCCTAACCCTCCCTTGGTGGTGCCTAACCCTAACCTCCCCTCCGGTGGTGCCTGACTCTAAACCCCCCTCCTCGCAGCCTAACCCTAACCTTCCGTGGGGGTGCTTAACCCTAATCTCCCCTAGGGGTGCCTAAACCTAACCAGACCATCCCCAGGCTAAGTATCATACTTGCCCGTCTTCCTATCTTCGGGATGGTGGGGGTCGGGATGCCGACGTCATTATCCTGATCTATCGTCGACAGCATTATGCCAGGTGTCGGGTTCCGGCATCGGTATATCAATGCCCGGATCCTGTACGCTGGCATATTCAACCGATCCCAAGTAACACAACTGACTGAATCACTGAGAATGAAAATTATATCATTATAACTGATGATTTAAATACAATAGCATTATTTCTTATGACCTTACAAACATTAAAACTAAACATTTAAAATGCCCCCTCACCCAGGAATATGATTCACCCAGAAATAACAAGTCTAACTCCCTTAACATCACCTAGAATAGAAGAAAACTTTAAGATGAAAAATTATTCTTTACCTTAAATTCCTTATTTACCCCCTGTTCCCCTTCATGAACACTAATTCCAGTCACCTCCTCACCCAATCTTCACAATTACTTTCTAGATAAATACTTCTTAAATATAACCATAATAGAATAACTGTTAGATAGATAATGTCAATTGTTAACACTCTTGTTAGTGCACTTGTAGAAACTGTTGTAGCGTAGGACTCAGGTCTACTTGGATTAAGGAAGAAGTTGCTAATATTCTCATAACTCTCCCTTTGATTTTATAGTACCCTATTTTTTAGGGTACTGTGATGTGACTCCTAAATGGACTGTTACAATACCTCAAGTAATGTCTCTTTCTGGTGCACTATATGTTGTGACTGCTGAGCCAAAGAATCGGTACCACAAAACACCTTTCATATATATTGTACTGTGCCATTGCTTTTGGATTTATTGTTACCTCATAGAGGGCCTGATACAGAGGTGGATTCAGAAAGCGTCTATTGGTGGTCGCCCGTCTGCAACTTTATGCTGATACAACTCCTTACCTTATGTATATCCATGTGGCCATATGTGCAACGACTGAGATGCCCACTGTCAGCGTCTGTAAACATAGTAATACTGATTAGTGCATCCTTAGGCGCCACCATTCGTCGCACCATCAAAACTTGCAGCAGCCCTACGGCAGATGCAGTTTCTCCATCTGACTATGGACTCCTATATCTATTGCTGTGCGTGTGTGTACACAGAAGCTTTCACTGACACAGCCATGACACTACCATAACACCCAGGAATGCCCATCACTTTTCCACAATCTGCTTCTTGATCACAACAGTGCCATTATTGTACACTCTGTGCAATGTGGCATTCAAGCTTTTAGGAATTCTCGCACAGTTGTGAAAAATTCCTCAACTCTGAATCAAGCCGACAATGTCTCTTTCTTGGCCTTGTGTCCTAGGTGGCTGCATCCAGAGCCATAGCTAGCACTCTGAGTGCCCTGTGCCGGCCCCGGCCCTTTTGCACTTGACGTCATGCCGTTGAGCAGTGCCAGGAGCGTCTTGAAGACGCTCCGGGCAGCTGTAATTATGGCAGGGTGCCTGCCTGTAGCATCAGTGGGACACTACAGGCAACACTGCTGCAGCGATGCTGGCTGCAGTGCACCATTACAGGCACCCTGCAGTTAGAAGCAGGGGCCGTGGGGTGGTGACGGTGCCGCCCTAGTTACGGCCCTGACTGCATCGGTCATCTTGAAGGTATACGTTATACTGTATTTGTAAAGGATGGAAAGGGACAAGCACTCAATAGTGTATTCATTTAAAAAACAATAAAAAAAACCACAAAAGTTAAAAGTGCTTGCTGTACAAAGCCGGATAAGGTTCTTCTGTTTTTATTTTATTTTTTTTACCTTTTTCTTATTGTATGTAGTTTGAATTGTGTTTATTTATTAAAAAAAAAACTAATCTGTTATAAAGGTTCCATCTAATGAGAAATCTAAGGAGGACCAAAAGACAAACAGATAAGCAGATATTGAATTACTTTTCTATATATTTTGCAACCAACATGCCAGGTTTTGCCTTTAATAAAATTACCATTTTGAAAACCGCTGGGCTGTCGCAAATGTTTGCTCAGTTAAAACATTTTATTACTTTGGTACACCATCACAAAAAGATTAGCATAAGGAAGATTACATAAAGTCTGCATGGCTATTGCAATCAGAGAAAAAAAAAGTAAAAAGAAAAGATAATTATTGGCAGTAATCCTGGAGTCCAAGCCTAGCCTAGCCAAACATATCCTAGACAGAAACCTCTATTGACATTTGTTTTGATTGTAAGACATGCATTTGCTATTTAGTGTAAATTTAAATACGCAACATAACACTATAGATCTCCAATGATGTGCTGTTACTGTAAGACCGAAAACTGCGCACAAAAATATAAATAAACGTCTGCTAAATCCTATAGTTTTGAGCAATGACGAAATCACTATCAGCTGCAGAGGTGAATCCACAATCGTCCAATCAGAAGCAAGTAATAAATATTGCGAGTCGTTATCACCATCACTGTGTATTTACAAGCAACAACTCTCTTATATGGATGTAGGTGTACATCTTTATTGTGGGCATACATACAACAAACTTGCATATTTTACGCAATGCAAATAGGCGTACATTCAATTCTATATCAGCCCTGCAGTGCTTCCATTTTTATTGTTCATTTTCCTTACTCCACCTGTGTCCAATATATAAACCACCCTTCAAAACATCGGTTCCATGAACCAATTAACTGATAGAAAGTGAATTACACAACTGATTTTGGAAAAAAAAGTAAATAACCAGTTGCTTAAGATATACAACTTCAGCCTTTCCCTTGGATCATGGCCATTATCGTTCTATACGGCAACCTTATCATGTCACATACCAAACCTTTCAGTAGGTGAATCACATAAACAAATTAGATGTATTCCTTGTACATTGGCATTACTGCTAGTGCATGTCATGTATAGTAAATCTATTATGTTACCTTACTAGTAGCTGCACCACACCTCTCCCTGGGACAACCTGGCACGTTTCCCGTTATGCATTGCAAAGCGATATATAGCTTCCAAACAAGTGCTTCAGTCCTCCAGTAGACAGGAGCACAAGGCTGAACATCAGCTGGGATTTATGCTTGCTCCCTATCCTTTATATAGGCTGTAGTCATGCTTAAAGAGCTATGTGCGGGATTCAATTTCAAGGCCTTTCTAGCTGAGCTAGTAGGAACTCTTTTATTTGTTTTTATTGGCCTGGGTTCAACTCTGACATGGTCAGCATCCCTTCCAACCATTCTACAGATAGCCTTCACTTTCGGCTTGGGCATAGGTACCATGGTGCAAGCAGTGGGCCACATCAGTGGGGCCCATCTGAACCCAGCTGTTACTGCATCACTCCTTATTGGAGCCCGGATATCCCTTGTACAGGCCTTTTATTATGTGATCGCACAGATGCTGGGCGCAGTGATAGGAGCAGCTTTACTTTATGAGTTTGCCCCAGCTGACATCAGAGGAGGTTTTGGAGTGAACCAGGTATGTTTTTAAACAGAATAAATAAATAAATAAAAGTAAACTACACTTCTTTCTAATATAAATATATATATATATATATATATATATATATATATATATAAAATTGCTGTTCTTGAAAAAAAATACTGCATTCAGAATATATATTTTTTAATTTTATGGAGTATTTCTGAAGATTAATTGCTCTGTTATACACCTGAGAACATCTCTCAGCACATCCGGTACTTTGACTAAAATAATCTTCCATGTATGAGTAGTTGTTTATAGGAAATGCTTAACAGGTTACAAAGTCTAAATGACATTGTTTGGTAGTTATGCATCTATGAAGTTATGTATCCTAGCTACAGAACGATTTCCTGCACCCCTGAGGCAGGCAGAGAAGGTAGACTCCTAAAACATAATATTAGTAGGAACCTAATAATTAAATGTAATTATGATCTGTCTGCATTTATTTTCACTTAAGAAACCTCTGTTGTTTTGCATTTGTTAGTTCATAAATTTGTTGAAAATGCCACGAACAGCTATAATACATTACTCTCATTAAACTGTACCACTAAACAGCCAAGCAACAATGCCACGTCTGGACAAGCTCTCGCAATTGAGATATTCCTGACATTACAACTGGTCCTCTGCATCTTTGCCACAACAGATAGCCGCAGGACAGACAACATTGGATCTCCAGCCATATCTATTGGTCTATCAGTTGTCTTGGGACACTTACTTGGGGTATGTAGTTTTTAAAATGATCCTTGTTTAAAATTGTATTAGAATTAAAATGTTATGATACAGTAATTTCATTATGCTTCTGAATGGTGGTTATTAGAATGTGCATGTGCTGTTTCAAATAACATTATTAGATGACGTTGGCATTTTTAATTATTAGTAAATTATTATTATTAGTAATAATAATAATAATAATAATAATAATAATAATAATAATAATAATAATAATAAAAAAAAATAAAAATAACCAGCATAGGTCCATTTCATGTGACCCAGGTCATCCAAAGCACTGTTACAGGTTCAGATATCTTAGTGAGGTTTCAATTTGCCACCCACCTTTATAATACAAGCAATGTGAATATATAGAAGGATTTCACAATTTATGTTTCAGTAGCTCTAGTCATAAATAAAGTCAGCCAAAATAATGTTATGATTATTGATATAATATGTTTTATCCCTATCTAGATATATTACACTGGATGCTCAATGAACCCAGCCCGTTCTTTTGGACCGGCACTGGTTACAGGGAACTTTCGATATCACTGGGTGAGATTTCTCTTTAGGATTTTATTGTTTTTTTTAGGTGATGGAAAAAGACATTGATGTGTAAAGTGTCAGTGGTGTGTGAATATTTTGCTCCCCCTGCATTTGTATTTGAATGGGGGTGGTGCGGATGTGGGGGAGGGGGGTGCCCAATCAGCTGAAATCAAACACAAGTCTAGTCACATCTGTTGAAAATTCTTCAAGTTCTAAGGTCTAGATATTACATTAATAAGTATAAGTATAAGTAGTACATTGTATGTCAGTCCATTAATTAAGGAATGATACAGCATAACATTACATTGTTTACGCCTAGTGTTATGAGTTGTTAGGTCAACGCATTTCTCCAAACTCATTGGTGATTCACCACGTTTCACTGGGCGGCATGTATTAACCCTAAAAATGTGGTCAAGCCTCTGAAAACTATTGTTTTTGGAGGTTTGCCACAATTCCAATATGCATTAAAGTGGTCCGCAGCAGTTATCAGAGATATCCGCTGAGGCCCACTGGCACTGGGGTCCCCACAGAATTCTATGGGGCTGCAATGTCCTACCCTCCAACATGACCCCTTCCACCAGGTACACAATGCTCTGCTCTTGGACTTCCCACCTAATTAATGATTGCAGACACCTGTGTTGAGCTAGTTAATAGATGAGGCAGGTGTTTAACAACAGGTGGCTGCAATCATCAATTAAGGGAGAAATCCAGGAACAGAGCTTTTTATACCGGGTGGAAGGGGTCATGTTGGAGAGTCTGCAATGTGCTGGCATTGCATTTAGCTCCAGAAAGCAAAACCAGAGCTCGTGCCTGATAGGCACACAGCTGCACCATGCTATCTGTGCAGCCGCTCGGAGTGGTGGCCCCACCCTCTCTGCATGACATCATGTGCTCAGGGAACGGAACCTGCACTAGGCACCCTGCTACCATGTTACAGCACTGATTAAACAATATTCATGAGACTGCAGCTTATCAGTTCTCCTGTAGCTAGTGACTTACTGTAGGTTCTTTGTTGACTTATCACTGAGATTTGCGGTCCATGTATAACAGTCATTGGCAGCCATTTTGTGGGCTGGATATCGATTCAGCCAGCAAAATGGCTGCCTTCACTGTGTGTCAGTTATTCTTTAATAAACACAATAAAAAAAATCAGACATATCCTTATTTGATGTTTAGAAGGAGAGCTACGCATCACGTATTTAAAAGATAAAATTTAGTGCGATATATTAAGCATTTGTTTTCCTTTTTTCCTCATGATATAGATTTTCTGGGTGGGGCCGATCACAGGAGCAATCTTTGCATGCCTGATTTACGACTATGTATTTGCACCTTATTCAGTAAGTGCCTGCGAGAGATTGGAAAAACTTCATGGCAACATTTTGCAAGAGAAAGAAAAAGAGGAGAGACGAAAGCAATCTGTTGGCCTCAATTCTCTCTACAGCCAATCAAATAACAAAGAAAAAGTGTAACATAAAACACAGTCTTTATCCTGACATTTACATTTGAATATAGCTGTTTCTTTTTTAGTGATAATTAATATTCAGTATTTTACAGAATGTTCTATTATTTTATGCATGGTCACATTCTCGCGATCAGTAAATTTTATCTGACCAATCATTGCCCTGCTGAGATCTAGATTAAGATTTGTGGTTGGCCTGCCCAGTGTGAACTGTGGACGACTCTTGCACTAAAAATTTCATGACACCAGACATGTACAGCTCTCGGTGATCAGCGCACTATACTCTGGCACATAGGAAGGGCGGAGGGAGCCACGTGGTCAATTTGTTGTTTTTCTCCATTCACAAAAGTTGTGCCCTCTTTCCAGGTGAAAAAAAAATTGGTTTAACCAGGGAAAACCAAGATACATAGAAGTGTAATGTATGAAATACAGTATATGAAGGAAAAAAAAAAGTAGAATCTGGCACACATAGGATTCATTGTTACTCATGACTAACACACAACATATACTTTCTCAACTGGTTACTCATAAACCCTATAATAATCACACAGATGTAAATATGCTTAACAAAAAATTCATAGTATGCTAAACTACTGCAATAATGCTATATATACATGGTTCCATAGGATAACCAAAGACCATTTATTAGGACCACACATCGGGGCAGATGTACTAAGCTCTGGAAAGTGATAAATTGGAGAGAGATAAACTACCAACCAATCAGCTCCTGTCATTTTTCAAACACAGCCTTTAATATGACAGTTAGGAGCTGAGTGGCTGGTAGTTTATCACTCTGTAATGTATCACTTTCCAGAGCTTAGTACATCTCCCCCATAGAATGATGCGAAACATCATTGTACAGCAATATACAAACTCAAAGTGTGTGTGTGTGTGTGTGTATGTATGTGTGTTGCCAGTCTTAATAACATGCATTTAGGGAAATGTAATAGCCAACTAGCTATGTGCATTACAGCCTACACAGTAGAGCCTTAAGGAATATACTCAATGTACCAATGCACCAAATCTAATAGCTTTGATATTGTTGTCCTGTTGTCCTTAAGTATTAGGCAAGTGACTGGAGTGGCCAGTTAATGCTATTTGTAATTTATATTTAGCTTCTGTTTTACTTTAACATTAAAGAAGCATACTCTCAGGGATAGCAAAAGTGGTTTGTAAAACGAAAAGTGTTATAGTAAATGTTATTTTAAATTATATTGACACTATTATTTCCTTTACTGTAAATGTGTTTTTTTTTTCATAATATGCCTACTTTTACTGGTAAGAAATAAGCTGCTATATGTAAACAAATCTTGTATAGAAATGATTATTCCCTTTTATTGAGATGTCTACTAAGTGTTATTAATTCAAGGTGCAAAGCATTGTCACTGCTGGACATTAAAAGGATTATAGGCACTTTTTATATGCTGCCACATACAGTATATCAGTAGAACTCTACTGAAGAGCTCAGTAGAACTCTACTGTGCACAGAAGCCCTGATTCAGAGCCGGACGCTCTGACAGAGAGCTCGCTCTGAATCAGGGCCGTCCCTGCTCCTTTTTGGAGCGGCCTCCGGGCCGCTCGCATAGCTGTGGGTGACCACCCACAGCTATAGCGAGTGGCCAAAATGATGGTCGCGATGGTCAAGACCGTCGCGACCATCGGGCTTGCGACGAGACCCTGCGGTAGGGTGTCGATGCCGCAAGCCCAGGAGTGCTTTTGGCTCTATCAGAGCCAAAAGCACTTCCACTGACATCACTAGTGATGTCAGTGGGGCCGGACCCAGACGGTAGGCGTTCCCATGGGAACGCCTCCGTCTGGGCAGCCACGCCCCCGGCACGCCCACCAAAGGGAGCGTGCTGTCAATCACCATCGGCAGCACGCCCCCTTTGGTGCAAGACCCATAACGACGGCTTGGCCGTCGTTATTCGGTTCTCGCGCATGCGCACGACAGCCGCCTCCATCGTGCGCATGCGCACTTGGGCACCATCGACCAGCTTGCGAGCGCTCAGCTCTCGCGAGCGTGTCAGAATCAGGCCCAGAGTACAAAACACTCACATATGCAATACATGCAAAAACTATATCAATTTAACTCAATAGATCTTTTTTCACAAATGACAAACAAACGTGGTCTACCATGTAGTCAGACACATAACCTTGATAAGCTACTCTACCCAATTACTGCCACTCTACACAGCTCACACAAAACTTATACATGTTCTCTTTCTACACCCACCCAACCCATTGTTCCCAGGCCAACATTGCTGTGTAACTGGATCATGCAGCCCACCAAGAACCTTTGCAATCTGGCTGGACCATTGCAATATGCAGCACTTATCCTCATGTATCAATTCTTTATTTCCCTATATATTGTAAGCTTGCAAACTTCTCTCCCTGTCATTACTCAGTCTTGTTTTATTAAAGTTGTGTTCCCAATTGTATAGCACAACGGAATATGCTGGCGCTATGTAAGTTAATGTCAATAAATAAATAAATTAGGATAAATCAATCTTGTTGTGCCACACAGTGTGATACAATTGTTTTCAAGTACACAATGATCAAAATTTTCAGACAGGTTTCTGCTCATACTATTATCTATTTTTGTGTTACACAACTAGCGATAATTGTAATATCTTTTTTTTTTTTTGCTTAAATTTTTGTTAGAGATTTTTCAAAAACAAAAAAATCAGTCAAAACAAAAAAGGGTAGGGGGATAAAGAAAAGAAGAAAAAAAGGGAGAGGCCATAACAATATAAAACCAAACATCAAAGAACAGACAGCCAGAACCATGTGCCACCCAAGATGCAAAATATATGTATAACCATACAAAATAGAGATAAAAGGGCTTAAGCGCAAGTATGGAGGGTAGAGATGCAGAGGACGGTACATCCAAAGGTAAAGAAGACTGGAGGACCCGAATCAGACATCTCACAAATGTGCAGAGACATCAGATACACTAATGTGTTTGAGGGCGGCAGGCGCTAACTCCGACCCCTTCGGAAATGCCAGGAGAGCCATTTCATTAGAGGAGAGGTGGGCAAAGTAGAATATGGAACTGCAAAGGTTTCAATTTCAAAAATATACAGAATTTTAGAGATTACTTATACAAAGTAGGAGGATTAGGGGATTTCCAAAATTGAGACGGCTCGAGCTGTAAGCAAAATTTGGCCTACCAAGTAACGTTCACAGCCATATTAATTGCTTTTGACAGTAAATCAAAAACCTCAACCCAAAAGTGGCAGAGGGCAGCACAGTTCCAAAAAACATGAAAGAGTCCTGTCTTCCAAACATTGATGCCAGCAGTTTTTCGAACATGCTGACCACATTTTGTGCAATTTATCTGTGAAGCAGCTTAAAATGTATCTCAATATGGTTAGCACATCTAGAAATATAAAACAAATTATTGTAAACACTTTACCATTGCAAAGGAGTAAAGTTACAGTTTTGATCAGATACCCAGCTTGTTTGAACCACAGGTTTAACAGAAGGTACAGGCTGTATATATTGATACCAAAAGGAGGATGTCTCCCGTAGAAGAGCGTAAGGTTAGTTTACTCAAATAAGTGCCGGAAGTAGGGAGAGAGCAAGTTACACATGCACTTAGCCAATGGGCAATTTGTAGGTACTGATAATGGCCAGTAGCGGGAAGACAGATTGACTGGAGCTGAGGAAAGGATCATAGTGGATCACCTAGGAGGAGATCATTAAGAGTGGTCAAACCCTTTGAAATCCACACGTTGAGGAATAGGTGACCCAATGCCTTAATAGATAAGTTCCTAGAGAGTCCCAGTATGTACCTAAGGGGACATTGTTGTCCCATTCTCAAAGGGCATCCGTAATGGCTAAAAGGCAAAATTCATAGACCTCACTTGCTGTCTCACTTGTGTCTACATGAATGGTTAGAGCTCTTTCATTTCTTTCTGTTTGATATCCGACATTTCTCTTTTGACCTTGAGCAAATTTCTCCCCTTCCCCCTTCTTTCCTTACCCCCTCCCTCCCTTATCTACTTTTTCATCCATGTCTTTGTATTTACTTTCTGTTATTTTTTATTTTGAAAATGCAAATCAAAATACAATTAAAAAAACTGCAGATAAATGTGAGAGCATCGAAGATAAATTAACCTAAAAAATATTTAGATTTGGGATCTGTATGCCTAGGTAAGGGAAGTCTTGTTCCAAATGTATTTATTATTTTGTTTGAGAAGGGATAACGTTGATGGAAAGGCTTCAGATTTGGAAGTATTAAGCTTATAGCAGGAGCAGGGCCGTAACTAGGATAGTATGACCTGTGCCATGGCACAGGGCACCGCAGGGCATGGGGCGCTGATTTAGCCTGTCAATTTTCCTGTTTATTATCATTTTCACTTGTAGCTTCCTATTTTTTTATCCCCAACATCTCCTGACTTCCCCTATCTCTTCCCTGGCCCTTCGCCATGAGGCCATGGCCCTTTTTCAGGTGTACTATCTTATGTCCCTATTTAAAAAAATGGGAGGGGGGCACCAATGCTCTCTCTAGCACAGGGCACCAAAAAGTCTGGTTAGAGCTCTGAGTAGGAGGCCCTACTAAACATATCTAAAATATCATGTACAGTAAAGCAGACAGGGAGGTTACAGGTTTGGTAACAAAAATATGGACATTGTCATCGAAAAGGCACAGTTTATGAGCACCACTAGGAGTAGGGTGTCTAGTACATACAGAGTCTAATTTCTTGGGCTAAAGGTTCCATAACCAGTCCAAAAATTAAAGGGGAGAGTGGAAAACCCTGTCTAAAGATGGGAAATGCAAGGACAGGAGGCCATTATTGAAAACCCATTGTCACGACCCTGTCTAGTTGTCACCTTTTTGCCTTGAGACTTACCACTGTCAGCTGCCCCATGGATCTGTGTGTGTAATTTTCCTGGAGGATTTGCTGATTATTGCACCTGGCCTCTCCTGCATCCAGAAAACCTGCTACAGCTAAACCTGGCAATCCAGTAAGCCTGCTGACAGCAACCCCTGGTGCATCCCGAAAACCTGCTACAGTAATACCTGGCATCCAGACGTCCTGTTGCAGCAATACCTGGCCTGTGCTCTGCTGCTAGTCCTACTCCTGGTTGGTCCCTGGCACTCTGTAAACCTGCATCGTGTCACCCTGCCTTGCTTCCTGCTGTGGATCAACTCCTGCCCCTTTTACCTACCTACTCCCTCCCTGAACCTAAAATTCCCAAACCTATCCATTCCTTCCTGAAACCTGTTATTCCCAATTATCCAATCCAGCCTGCACCTAAGTTCCAGCCTTTGTCATAGAAATTCGAGATTACCCTGTTTAGCCCTCGTCTCAGCATTACCTGACTTCCCTTCAGCCACTGTCACATTATTCCAGTCCAGAGTCAAGTTCCAAGCTCATCAGTTCCATCCACGTTGTTCCAGTCCAGAGTCAAGTTCCAAGCTCATCAGTTCAGTCCACGTTGTTCCAGTCCAGAGTCAAGTTCCAAGCTCATCAGTTCAGTCCACGTTGTTCCAGTCCAGAGTCAAGTTCTTAGTTCATCAGTTCAATTCAACAAGTCTTCCTGCCGGTCCCAGTCCGGTGCCTCCAGTTCCTGTCATTTATCATCAAAGGCAGTTTTCACTGCTACACAAGTCTTGTAAATAGAGCTATCTACATCATCTGTGGTTCCAGTCATGCCGGCCTCCGTTGAAACCCGATCACCACCTGAGACAGGTAACTCGCAGACACCAATTGTGACACCCATGCTGAAGGGTTTTGGTAGAGAGCAATTATTGAGTCAATAATGGCTCTTTGAAAACCAAAAAGGGACAATACATGCTGCATATACTCCTAGTTCTGCCTATCAAATGCTTTCTTGGCATCTAAACAAAGCAACACAAATTGTTCCTGGGAGCACAACAGCACTTGGATTTTATAAAATACCCTGCGAGTATTATCAGAAGCTTGTTAGTCCAAAATAAATCCAACCTGGTTAGAGTACACAAGTTGGAGTAGAAAGTGAGAAACCCAATTTGACAGGAGCTTAGCAAAGATTTTTACATCTGTATTCAGTAGCGCTGTTGGCCTGTAATTCCTGCAATCTGAAAGGTCTTTACCTGGTTTAAAGATAGAGACTATGGTAGGTTGTGGTATTGTGGTCTCAGATGGAAAATTATATAAATTAGCGTAGTATGTAGTGAAAAGGTTTGAAATATGATGGGGGTTAATTACCTATATGTGCTGATCGTCAATCGAGCAGTGTATTCTGTTATGTGCCCTTTGACTTCGTAGTTTACGGGCAAGCATTATATATATATATATATATATATATATATACACTGTATATAACACATACATTGTATATATATCATATTCAGTAAGCAGTTTTTTTAAAAATAGATGTTTTGCCTAGATTCCTTGGGGAGAGACCTATCCTTGAAGCACCTGACCTTCAGGTAGCAGGTAGCATAGGACACATTTCTAAACATAGGTACAGGTTGTAGTTGGTTTGTCAGATACATTCTGGAGCATATAGGGTATGCTGGGCATTTTAATGCAGCAGGTGGTATGGGTAGCGGTAAATTACCACCGCTAATGGATCCCCTGAGGGCTATCCAATTAGCTCTGAAGTGTAGCCCAACGCCGGTACTTATTGGGGGTTTTTTCTGGACCTGATGTGTCCTGAAATATATCCAGCAAATAGTGCATTGTTTTTGCTGCCGCAATGGTGAAGACACATACAGATGTGTACAGCTACATCTTTGCAAATTGCATTACAAACATGCGCACGAATCACACCATGCGATTACCCGCAGCAGCACACGCTTGTGCTATAGTGCGCACTGCAATAGCACCATGCATTCCTATGTTCCTATGGTGGCGTGGGTGCGAATGCTGTGCGCATATCTGCTCACGGGCACATGCCTCGCACCATACGTGGCATGATTTGCTGTGTACGCAGCAAAGATGTAGCAGGACACATCTGTAGGTCTGTGAATTTACGGATCCTATGTGTTTTTGGCTGATTAATCCTATTTGTTGGGCTGAACTAATATGATACAGTGATAAAAAACAGGGATTATAGGCAAAAAATCCCTGTTTTTCACCCCTGAAAATATATCGGGGCTAATTGGATACTGTATATCTTCTACTTGGATATCTTCTGAAAAAATGCTCATGGAGAACGAAATGCGTTAAGGGTGTCCCTGTGCCAGACTGCACATCAAATCCTTCATTTGGAGTGTGGGACAGTGCACCAAGTACCGCTATATATTATCCTTGTATGCGGCATTGAACTTCACTTGGGAGCTACTGTAAGGCTCCGCTGGCCCCCACTGATCTATACATAATACCACTGTCGGCCTTCGAGGTGGGATCCTGCTTGCGTCAGCGGCCAGTTTTAACTGCGGGATACTGTGAACAGCTTCTGACAGGATTCTGCACTCACCACAGACTGTGCTTGTTGGGTGGGCAGACTACTAGTCTGTGGACACATTTTTCCTGGTGTAGCTATGTATCCTAGGATTGCCAAGGTGATTTACCAGGTAAACAGACTACCAATCTGCGGGAAGCTTTCTCCCTGGTATAGCAACGTATCTTAATACTGCTGTGAAGACCAGTGAGTTGCATATCCCATAATATTGACTGTGCTGAGACATTAGAAATTATCTCTACATTTACCAACTTCTTGCATGCATATATATCCATTGGAACTCTCAATTATGGAGCGGCAGGAGTATAAACTTACCAGAACCTCAGCAAGGTTAAGTAATTGCTGAAACCACCTGGTAAGGGAGGCTGTAGGCATTCACATTCTTACACAATTCCTCTGAGACATTATCGACTTGTACATCACTTTTTATTGTCCCTCACACAGGACTGGATAATTGCAGCTGTTGCAGAGTAACTTTTTATAAACCTGGACAAGGATTTAATAACTTTGTTTCCCATTTTTGAAACAATGAGGTCTTATGTATTTGCCACTTTTGTATCTAATTATAGTGAGTTGTTCAGTCTTTAGAAGTATGTTTTCGGGTTCATGATTTTATTTAGAAGCAATAATACATTGAATACTTTGCAATTTTAATCTGAAGTACTAATTCAATAAATATATTTCTGTTTTAACCATTGGTTTGTGTGTCTCCTATGTCCAGTATAGGAATTTGGGCACTACCGTTTTTTCTAGTGTTTTTCATCCAGAGAGCCTCTTTAGCTGTTTCTGTAAGAGTCATGTATTCCACCTCTGTAGTAGATAAGGCAACTATTGGCTATTTCCTTTTTGCCCAGCTAACGGCTGCCCCTGCCATAGCAAATAGGTATCAGCAGCAAATATCGGTGGTGGAGGCGATGATGCACCGATGGTGAACTATATAGGACCAACAGCGGAGTTACACCGTGCATGGACATTTAAAGTGGGCTTCTCAGGCCTTGCACATTCTGGCGCATGCTAGTACACAAGGGGAAGGCTGAAATTAGCATTTGCATATTATTGCAGCTGCAACTCCGTTAAAAGCTGCAGCTTCAATAGCGTGCACTTCTGAAACAGGCCCAAAGTGTTGTCAAGTAAAATGACCATCAATCGCCACTCTAGCTACAGACTACTCCATAATGATTTAGCTGACATATTGCTACTGAGCTCTGAATGTTTTAAATTTATTATATTAATTATCAAATATTAATAATCATCAACATAATCATAATAATGTCATTGTCCTCATTTTTTGTAAGTCAAAACTCTATAAACCTCTGTTTGTGCCATTTTCAGCAAAACATTTAGTATAAAGAATTAACATCTAAAAGTTGGCTAAACTAACAATGTATTTATTGCAAGCCATGGAGTCCAAATTAGATTTTAGAGTTAGGGGCGAAACAATGTTAAAATTGAGCTTTATTGGAAACTATTTTCGATGTTCCAGAAGAGGTAAGGAAGGTCTCCTGGGGCGGAAGAGATGCTTGTTTATTCTTTAATATTATCCGTTCCTGCAATTACCTGCTCAGAAATACATTAGTGCTGACAAACACTTGTCTCTTGGGTTAACAAATTTCACTCTTCTACTGCAAGCAACGTCCTCGCTGTAAAACTGTCCCAGAAACTTAGGCCACAGCATGTCTTTACTTCAAGTAAAATAAATGGCTGAACATGTTATTATAATTTGATCTAGTGGATGCTATTTTTTATTTCTGTTCTGGCCCTTCGCTCAGATAATAATGCAACAATAAGTGACACATTCTGTCAATATTGAGTTTGATAGAGATCCCAGATTTTTATTACAGCAAATGAGCTTGCCAAAGTAAAATAACAATGATATAACATAATACATCAATACTGAACTTTGCCAAAATATCAGAATGTTTTAGGGCAATTTATAAGGGTATTTTCAATTGATATTACCTCTTTGGATTCTGATGAGTCTTCTTGAAACAGCAGTTGTTTACCTATCATGCAATTCACCAAATGCGTAATGCACGAGATACAGTATTTCTGATTTCTCCTACAATAGGCACATTAATGCTGCTAGCTGCAGTCTTGTTTATTCTCAATGGGGACTGTGGTCTGGGCAGCTTAGCTTTATAGGTCAGCAGTGCGAGAGCGGGTGACAAGGCCAACTGGGCAGTGCGGGTTGGGCCTGATGGTGCATTTGCTTCACTATGAACCCTCCCCTATTATACAATGCTGCCAGTAGTAGCATTGCGAAGTGGAGGGGGGGGGGTTTGCACTAAAACGCCATTATTGTCCACCCAGACTGCCCAATTTACATGGGAAGTGGGTGGCTACGGGGAGCTGGCGGTTGGTCTCTGGGAGACTTGCCAACTCTTCCAGGCATTTGGAAGAGCCTCTCAAATGTTCCAGGATAGTAGGCACGTATGGTCTAGCTTCTCAGTGCTTGGCCCCGATAGTTAATGCCATCTCCACCTCTATGGAAGAGCTTTAGAGAAGAGGATCACAAAATCATTTTGTGAGCGTAGTTTCTGAACCGTAGTAAAGTGGTAATGATAGGTAGTACTTTACTGCCAATCTCCTTGCCAGGAAAGGCCTTTATAGCAGTCACTGTCCAAGCAAGGGAATTTTCATTTTTAATGAATTGCCACAAAAAAGTTTACGGAGCACGTGCCCTGGGTGCAGGATTTGAGGGGTTGACAAAAAGAGGGAAACCTTTGATGGGTCAGAAGCATGCTGTTGTCGGGGTAGGCTTCAGAGGGTATGCTAGGGCAGGGTTAAGGGGGGCACATGGGTGAAGCACCGCCCCCGGAGCTACCCCAACTCATCTTTAGCTGATATCTGGTACAATGATTGTGACTAGGCTTCATGCTGCACCACTGGACTAATCAGCAGGGAGCAGGCATAGAGGGACCGTGATCATCCGGCAAAATAAATTATTTTTCTTTCCCCTATCTTGGTTTACGTCATGTGCGCTGCAGAACAGTGTGTGAGGAGCCTGCCACTGCCTTAAGAAGGAGTAAGGAGAAGATATGGGTAAGTGGTGGTGGGGGGGAGGGGTAACACCGGTTGCTGATATAGGAGGGAGAGACACAGACTGCTGCAGTGATATGGGATGGAAGGGCATAGACTGCTGTAGAGACACCAGGGGTGGGGGTTTCCTTAAAGGACATAATCTATAGTTATGGCGCGCAGGGGGGAAGCGCCAAATTACTACCTTGCCCCAGGTGATGAAAATCCTAGTTTTGGCCCTGGGGCTATGCCTGCGCCACTAGCTACCCCTCCACTAATGCTTACTTTACTGTTCCTTGGTGATCTGGTGAGCTCCTCTTGTGCCATGTCAGTCATCTGATCGTTGGGCTCCTGGTCTGTGACCCCGGTCATCTGATCTGTGCAGTTAACTGAGATGCTGGCCGGGACTTACCTGCATCTCATTTCACAAGACAGATCAGATAAGCATGGTCACATAGGAGCTTACCGATAACTGATCACCAGTCCCTGGGTGCAGGTATGTGTGTTTTTTTAATTTCTAGTATAAATAAATTTTTTTCTTTGTGTTCAGCCTGTGGTCTATCAGACACACATGGCTGATTACAGAATACTACTCCGGGCTTTGCTTTCCCTGTCAGCAGGCAGTGGCAGATATACAGTATATATAATATATATCTACATGAATTATTTCATTTGGGGTGTTTATAATTTGTTTACATAGTGGGCGGATTACCCTCATCTCTATGGAACAAGTGCACTGGCCGTCTGAGCTACTGATTCTTTTTATACAGCTCCTACATCAGCCCTAGCTCAGTTTCACAGTCATTAACTCATGGGATGAAGATGTCATCATCTCGCGAGACTCTGACTGTGGAAAAGCTCCATGGTGGCCGCTGTGCAATCCCAAGTAGTGGTGGAGAGTGTAGACAGAGTGGGGGCCACGGGGTGACCGCTCCTACTGCCCCTTCCATAATTTCAGTGCCTGACATCGGTGCCCTCTAATTCGGCGCCCGGGGCACATGCAACCCCAGCCCCCCTAGTTGCATCCCTGGCTGGAGTAGGTGAAACAGGGGGGATCCTGCATAATGCCATCTCCAGATAGTGTTATTATTGCAGGGCTCCCTCCCAGTATTTGTTTACAATTTCTTTTAGTAAATCTGAAACAGGTCACATTTCCCATTACAAGTATGGGAAATGCGATCCGCTTACTAAAAGAATGCAAATTTTATGTCTTGGAGGAGTTTCTTATGAAAACTCCTACAAAAGCCCTTTGATACATTTAAGTTATATTAAAATAATGTGAAAAGAATGTGAAAACACGTTTTCACATTATTTTAGTACAAAAAAAAAAAGATTGATAAATAGGGCGCTAAAAGTTTAAAGCAAATATTCTGTAAAATATATATGCCAGGAAATGCTGTCTTATTATATTTCTATCTCTCTCCTTCTGATCAAAGTCATCACGGCCCTCAGCTGCGATATCATTATATAAGAGCTATTCTAACTTCAGCACAATGGAGGTCAATCATGTGAAATGTATTGGCAGGGAGATTATAAAGCAGTTTCAAATAATCTCCTTCATGAAAATGTGACATTAGGCGATCACCTTATCTCAGCCTGTCATCCATCAGTGATCACAAATGGGCAAGCCGTTATGACACTCTTATCATTCTAAAACACCCAACATGACATTGAGGCAAAATAAATTACTGCTAAAAGATTTTAATATGCAAAAATGTGACAATCAGCAAAATAAAAGTAAGATTTATAGCAGAATAGTATGCCAGTTACATTGATTTGAAAACATTGGTTTTAGATTCTAAGTGAGCCTTTAAATAATCAATTAAATGTGTATATTTCAATTACATTGTCAGAATTATTCATCTCAGTTTATGAAAATGGGTAAACTTATACTCATTAGAAACACCAGTGGTAATTATATTTTTTATCTCAGTCTTAGTACTATTGGGGAATAAGGATCTTTACTACCGGGCTTACACTAAATGCAGAGGTTATGTATGAAATAGCTGCACCATGATTGTGATTTTGCTAATTGTGAGCCTGGTCTATGTTGCTTGGGCACAGAGTGAAACGGACAAGTGGTCAGGGACCCTGACAATGACGTCATCAGCATCATAGCCCCAAGGTTGATCCTACAAAGCAGCAGCTGATGGCTAAGACTAGGTGACAATGGTAGGACACAGACCTAAACTGGTAACAACAAACCCCCATCCTGCCTACAGCTCCTAAATAAAATCTGTCACTTGGAGAAAATATCTGTCTACCTGCTGTAAGAAACTTGTTTGCAAAGGAAAGACTCTTCACACAGTTTGGATATTTCAGATGGCTTTTTACTCCTCTTCACAAATGGTATACATCACACTTGTCCATCTGCAATGGCTTCTTGACACTAGCTGTACCACACCAGCCCTCTCTATCGTCCGGCTGATAACCGTCCACTGGATCCCACAATCCTTTATACCATTACACACCCCAAATCAGTCACACCCAGGTAGTGTAGCTGTGTGTAAGACCTTTGCTGTAGAAGACAGCAGGATTCTTAACCCTGTCTGCTTCTTGTCCTAGGGAGTGAGTCCTGTTCTGTACATCAGTATGTGGCAAAGTACCCTCACTGCCCGACTACATCATTCCCAATAATGTATCCAGGGTAGCTGTGGTTGGTTTATTAGATTGCCTCAAGGGAGCCTTCTCCAAGGTTTATTGGATCTATAACGCTAGATTTCTATGTACACGTATACTGTGTCCAGGCAAATTCATCTCCCCTGAATGTATTCCACTGTTATTGGTGATTCCAGGATCAACCTCTTTCTCTATCCCCTCCCTCTCTCCTTCATCCTCTCAGCTGAGTATATTATTATTAGTTATCTTAGTTGATCGTTCTTACCTTTGGCCATGCCTATAGTCGGGTTGGATATTATATGCCGGTGGCTGAAAAGCCGCCTGTTAGAATCTCAACGCCGGAAGCCTGCTGCTCAGAATCCCGGCTACAGCTAACAAGTACCCTAACCCTCCCAGGGGCAAACGCAGGATTTTTTTGGGGGGGTTTCCATATTATATATATAAATATATATGACACACGCAGCACACACATACAGATAAAATACACACAACATACCTAAACACACCTTATTTGCTATTGCTGCCGGGTGGCCGTGATGATCCTCCCTCTTTCTCAGTGCCATAACTAGACATTCTGGTGCTCTATGCGTGAAAGAGTATTGGTGCCGTACTGCGCACGCGCAACGGCAACGAGGTTGATCGACAGCTCGGTCCGTTTTGTAGGCGCGGTGGGGGGGTGGTTTCACAAACGGCGGTGTTCCTGACGGAACGCTTGCCGTTTTGTGGGCGGCCGCACACTGACGTCAGTGGGGAATTTCTTGCTCGATCAGAGCAGGAAGTTCGCTGGGGCTTGCGGTTGCCGAAACCAAACCTTAGGGTCTTGTCGCAAGCCCCGCTGGTCGCGATGGTCTTGACCATCGTGATCATCACCCTGGTCGGTCGCTAAGCTGTGGGTGGTAACCCACAGCTTAGCTAGCGAACAGGAGGCCGCACTAAAAAAAAGAAGCGGGTGCCCTCATTAAGAGAGAGCGATCGCTTCCTGCGACCGCCTCTGAATGAGGGCCATTGTGTCCACATTGAACAATATGTCGTTCAGTGCAGGCACCCTCCCACATCCCTAAACATGGGCAGTATGTTCGGGCGATGACAGATGCCGACAACGACCAGTGGGAGCGCGGATCGCTCTTCGTTGGCGGCATATTCTCTGCACGATTAATGAACGAATGAACGATAACAATGTCATTATCGTTCAATCATCCATTTATATTGTGAAGTGGATATGCGCCTTTACAGATACACAGATAAACCCGTAAACAACACTACAGAATAGCAATAAAACCAGTTGTTCAACCAGGTGCATTCAACCAATCAGCTCCTAACTGTTATTTTTTAAACACAAGACAGTTAGGAGCTAATTGGTTGTAGCACCATTTAAGATTAGTAGCGAAATATCACTCATTGATACATATGGGCCTTAGTTTATAACACTGTTCTAGAGTGATTGCTACTGTTTCAGCAATTATATTTAACTCCTTCACAGGCATGTCTGATCTTAGCTCAGTGGCTCCAACTACAATTAATATAAATTACTGACGTACTTCACCCTAACTTTTTCAAAGTTTACACTCCCCTGCTCCCCTTTTTGGCCCATGTGAGTAGAATAGAAGAGCAAAAGGCAGAAAAAAGATTTAATATAAAGAGCACTTCATACAGTATTTCCTTAGAGAAGTACAAACAGTAACAATATAGAATGTTATATATTCTTACAGTATGCTAATATGAGATATAGTATCAGTGAAAATGACATGCTCTGAATCAGGGCCTGGCTTTTTTTTTTTTTTTTTAGAACGGCCTCCTGGCCGCTCGCATAGCTGTGGGTGACCACCCACAGCTACAGCGAGCGGCCATGAAGATGGTCGCGATGGTCAAGACCATCGCGACCATCGGGCTTGCGACGAGACCCTTGTGGTAGGGTCTCGTGGCCGCAAACCCCAGAGAGCTTTCGGCTCTAACAGAGCCGGAAGCTCTCCACTGACATCACTTGTGATGTCAGTGGGGCCGCCCCCATATGACAGGCGTTCTCATGGGAACGCCTCCGTTTGGGCAGCCACCCCCCCGGCCCGCCCACCAAAGGGGGCAAGCTGTCACTCAACATCGACAGCTCGCCCCCTTTGTTGCGAGACCCAAAGCGACGGAGTGCCCGTCGCTATCCGGGTATCGCGCATGCGCACTACGGAGCCATCTCTGTCGTGCGCATGCGCTCTGGTCCACCATCGACCCGGTTGCGAGCGCTCCACGCTTGCGACCGGGTCTGAATCAGGCCCTCAGAGTCTAATGCATTTATTTCCAAAACTTACATGTAAAATGTGTGCTCCAATGACACATTTACCTGTTTACTTGAACTGCACATATCATAAAATGAGTGTGACTCAAACAAAAAATGTCAGCTTAATTAATGTATTATTTTAAAAAAGCATCCCACTAAATAACAATACTTAAAGCATTTCTCTCCAGTGCCGAGTGAGATTATAAAACTGAGATAAAGGGGTAGGGAGTGCACATGTTACTGGCACCCTTCGCTTTGTGGAAGGGCACACAGCAATTTCTACTCTGCCAAATCACATGACATTTGACCAGTTATAGCTGGCAGAAATTAGGTTTTATATTTAGAATGGCAAACACCTTGTACCATGTATTTTCCCTTCTAGAATTATAGATAAAAAGCATAAAATGCAAAAAGAATGACACACCTAATAAAGACTTTCCGAATGTTCCCTCACTTCCTATCCATCACGCAGCGTTTGAGGAAAAAAATTAAACATTTTCTCTAAGGGAAGGGATGAAGTAACATGGTTATTGGATTCTATTGTGACCGCTATACTTTTGCACAATGCGACATATTTCTTTACTTCCCTGCAAACCGAACCACACTTCTAACTTGTGAAGACTACTCCTAAGTCTGGAAGGTGTGCATCTTGACATCTGATGATTGGCCAATATAGGCAAAACCATGGTAATTTGTGAGGTAAATTCTGTGCATTGAGTCATTACGTGTTTAGGGCTAAGGTTAGCTAATTTTTCTTGGATGAAAACTGGCCAAGGCAAATCATGGTTCACCTAGTGACAGGTTTTAACATTTTCTGTGAGTAACCTAGGTCTGTGGCAACCAGGGGTGTAATTATATTGGGTGCAGGGTGTGCGGTGCACATGGGCCACTGGGTCCAGGGGGGGGACCACATGTTGACCTGCACATGCGCTATAGATTCTGGGCACACTCTAGTGCCCAGAATCTATAAGTGTGCTTAGGGCTTGATTCAGACCCGGTCGCTAAGCTGCTCTTGCTCGTTGCCAAAAGGGGCCTGGTATGCAAATACCGCGATCACATTGTCTAGCTTAAGGACGCTCTCTATGTTTTAGAGACCAACGGCAATGAGCTCACACTGGTGTTTAAAGACGTCCACTTTTCATTCTTAAGCCACGTCATCTCCAGGAAGTGTATCAATCATCGGTAACATCGAGAGCCACCGGAGCAGCTCGCAGCCCTTGAGGTAGACCCTACCCCACCACAAGCACTATGATCACTGCAGGCTGAAATACAGCCAAGTGACGTGTTCAATGACGCTACTTTGCTAATTATTCACACTCATTAAACTCCGTTTTGAAGCTCAGACAGGCCTGCGTTCGCACCACCACTCCCCTGTTCACAAGCACCTTCCCCTGTTACCATCCACAAACGGCACTGTCACTCAAAGTAGCACTCAGTCTGTGTACAATGAGTGCATGATTCCTGATCGCAGTGACTGGCTTGCGCACGCACACTGTGACTCATACGCATGTGCAGATGTGCGATTGTCGCCCCTAGCGAGTTAGCGCAACTTAGCAACCGGGTCTGAATCAGGTTCTTAACGTGCAGCCAGCCACTGGATGGAGAGGAGGGGCCCGTGATGGAGACTGCACACGGGCCCCCTCCTCTCTAGAAACGCCCCTGGTGGCAACAATAACAATATTCTATGAGTGATACCTAAAAGTTCTATAAAAGTTCTGTAAGTTATTCTACTACCAATGTTACTAATGGTGCATACACATGGTCAGGACTTGCTAGATCAACGAGGAACGATGAACGATTTGAGCGATTCTACCAACAATCTCATGAACGATGAACGATTTCTGACAGTATTTAAATGAATGATATCGTCCAAATCTGACTGCAAACACAGTCGATTTCAGATATCGTTATCTGACACGCAGTCACGCGCATCGTTCGTCGATGTATGCCAAACATTTTTACAATCGTTATCATTCATATCTTCCCAAAAATCTGACCATGTGTACCCTCCATATCTGTTTATTCATACCTTCAAACTATCTTCATTTAGATGGGGCAATCCTGGTTTGTTGAACTATTCTGCAATCCCAATAGTTATTTTGTCAGGGAGTTAGGAATGGTGGGGAGCCAGTTCCATGCTCAACTATGTCTGATGCACACAGCATCTCAAGACTGTTTTTAGCAAATACAATGAGGGTTGGGACAATATAACACTTCTGAAGTGCTTGGAACACTCCCGGAATAAGTGGCATGCCTTCTTCTGGATTTCCGGGAGGCTACAGTTGGAAAGCAACGGGGGCTGACTGGCCATAGTCCTCACAGGTATTCCATGATATCATGAGGTCACTGAGTGCTTTTAAAAATGTTTTCTTTTTGGTACTGGCCCTGACTTTGGCTGCTTCCTGGTGACTTGTACCTCTCCTGGGAACCAGTCACCTTATCACATATGTCCCGTGAACCAACCCTGGGGTTTTTCATCTCTCCCATTACTACTCCTCACCTCACTTGTCCCCTTTCATCAGATCAACCTCCATCTTGGCACTGTAAATATGGGCACCTTGTGATAGCAATTAGGGCTTTATCTCTCCGGCACATAATGTATCCCCTCTTCCAAGACGGGCCCAAGTTTCCAGGATCCATGAACAAGCAGCAAATATGCTTAAGGCACCAGCAGGTTGTAAAGTCTGATAGAACAGGTAGGTGAGAGACAACTTCCTTAATTGTGGTAGGACTTGGTGAGGTATGTCCATCTTCATGTTGGTATGCATTGTGGTGGAGCAACATGTAAATGAAAGTGGTGCATGCAGCATTGCTAGTTTGTTTGAAAGGGAAGTGGTTAGAGGATGGTTTAACACTGTCTAAAGCGATTACTACACCCCTGGCATACTGGTCACTCCCATATTCAGAAGCATGGCAGCTTCTATATCCAATTAATGGTTTATTAATGAGAGGTCATACAGGGTATTAAACAATGTCTATTGACTAATAGAGATGTTTTCTATTTTAGGATACCTATTTTTCTATACAATATCCTTCTAGTCAAATTAAAGGTGTCTGCAATAGCCTCTACCTTCTCCCCTGCCCAGTTGCATTATGGCATTCTAAAAGACAGATCATGTCTGTTTTGCTTTGTTTAAATAATAATTGTAATTAATCTCCATCATGTAAATAACTTTAATGTACCACTACAGCTAATGGTCTGTATTAATGCATGATGTCCAAAAGGCAAGAGCATGCCAAAAAACTACTTAAACCACCGAAAAGCTAGAGCACCAAGAATTTATAGCTCATACCCTACTAAATAATGTATTCTCACAGTGCCATTACTATTTAAGTGACTATTACATTAATGGGAATTGGCCATGTACAACAAATAGACTGTGAAAGTTCTAGATACTGCTGTTTGTGCTCTAAGGGCCTGATTCAGAGTTGGCTACAACACATGGGGACCCATTTATTTTAAAACTCATTGCATATGATAAATGGTGCTCAAGCCAATCAGCTCCCAACTATAATTTTTCACCAAATGGCAGTTGGGAGCTGATTGGCTGGAGCACCATTATCATATGCAACAAGTTTTAAATCTTGTTACATATGATAAAACTCGTTGGTCAATGGGCCCCATATTTATATAAATCAACAAGCTAAAGTTCCTGGAGTACATCTGTGTGTTCCGATTATGCAAGGACTGAGATGCCCACTGTCAGCATTTATTGACGCTGAGATACCGTTTGATGCGTCAGCCCTATGTAGTTTCTCCATCTAAGTATGACCTCCTGTGTGAATGGCTCAGTGTCTTTGCATGCAACTGCTTTCAGCAACACATCCGTGACATCCCATAATATGTAACATGCCTGTGCATCTATACGTGCACCTTCCTGTTACCTCCCAGTCACCGCCCAGGACCTTCCCTTACATTTCTGCTACCGTGCATCTAAACTTGATTTGCGACACTTCACGCTATACTAACAAAATCGTGACTCATGCACAGAAGAAAACACATCTGCCATTTGTGTGGATAACGGCGTAGCATCAACTCTCAATCAGGCCTGTGTTTGTTAGAAAGAAAAAATAGGTGCGCAACTAAGTCAGTGATAGAACTGAATTGTCTACAGAGCAGCTACACTAGGTGGAAACTACAATCCACCAATAATTATACAAGAAAAGAAAAAACAAGGTAGCGCTAGTAGACAATATAGATACAATTTATTATACAACTGTTACAAGCAATAAAAATGGATAGTAAACATTGTTTCAATGTGAAATAGAGCTGATCAATGAAAGGCAAAGTCTCTCCACACTAGTAATCGATGTCCCATAAAAAATAATAAAAAAGATAAAAATAAATATAAAAAAATCAGTGGAGGTAAAGTTTGTACTGAATCTTAGGTGGCAGCGTCACTGAATGAATGGATAGTACCTTAAACGGGTTCACCACCGTGAGCAATAGCTGGATCCGTGGTTGCCTTGGTGCCATCCTTGCTTGTACCCTTCACGTACATTGTCTTTCAGTCCTGTCACCTTCTCCTTCCAATTATTGCTAGAATACACGCAACGGGCATCTAAAATTAATGAATTTGTCTCAATAACAGCAACCGCCTACTATGTGGGACTTCACTCTCCCATCTGTTCTAATTTCAATTCATCATAAATGTGGCAGCAAGATTGTTAGGGGGCACTTTCTTCTTCCCTCTTTGGGTATTTATTCTGCTTTGTCCTGTTTGTACCTGCCGGCAATTGCCAGTTTAACCCTCAAATTTCTGAAGCAAATATGTTATTATTCATTAAATAACTAACATCAGGTTATGTAATATATATACAGTATATGAACTCGCAAAGTGTTAACCAGAGTTATATACCTTTTAAATAATTTGGATCATTAGGATAATAACATTGCACACAAGATGTGATAAAGTAAAGTGTTTTTATATTCATGAAACAGATTCTCATATAGTACAATACTGTATCTCGTAAAACAGTATTTAAACTTAACAATACTAGTCAAAATACAATATAAGATATAGAGATGAGAGAGTGATAGGGAAGAGAGAATTGAGAGAGAAGAAATGTAAGGGGGATAGTAAGGCCGCATAGATCCTATTGTGTACTGACCTCATGGTGGCAGCCATCTTGACTGCAGACTCCATTTTGAATGTAAGAAAACTCACATAAAACTAGCTCTGGAATATCCACGTAATGCATCCAGTAATTCCTACTATTATTATGAATATGTAAACTGAATATTGTATGCTAATTGCTAATACATCAAGCAAACACTGCACCAGTTAATATTCCAACATGCACAACACAAGCTGATTCCAATGTCCAACAATATCATCCCAACCCAGACCTCACAATCCCCGTTGGGGTGAGGAAGGGCAGAAACACATGGACTTCCTTTGTTTACAAGCCTCACGGTCCCTAGACAAACTCCATTTTGAAAACTCCCATAATGCCATGTTCTGTAATACCAATATAAGGCATCCAGTAACTCACATATATATCCATACACCTCCTCTATAAATATGCAAACTGGATATTATATGCAGATTGTTACACTATTTTCACACACCACAACTGTGTGATATCTTCAGACAAAACAGTACATTATATTGTATTCCAGTATCTAATATAGCCATCTTATTCAATGGTGAAAAGAGGAGGGGAGTATCATATTTAATTCCATTGTCTAACCCACATGGTGCATCGTATGAACAAACTGCAGTCTCCATTGAGCACATGAGAAGGAGGAGGAGGAAAAGAGTATAACTATATAACACACATCTACCATTAATAATATATATATCACAGCCAGCCATATATATAAAACTGATGAAACTCCACTATAAACATTTTACCAAATCACTGCAAACTTGTTACATATACATTACCTTAACTATCCATATTACTAACTATAGTCACCAGCTGACCTCAGACTGAAATGTATATTCTACAGTAAACAGTATATATGTATTTCCCAGCTCTAACTACACCATGTTACAAAACTGTAGCTTCGATTAAACACATGGAAATAGACAAGAACTACAACATATAATCCACTTTATGCTAACACAGACTTATGAATTATTTTACCAAACTACAAACTTGTTACATATAGAGATGAGCGGTTCGGATTCTGTGGAATCCGAACCGCTCCGAACATTGGGGATCCGAGTCCACCCGAACCCTGTTTGGGTGTTCACCGCCTGACTCGGATCCCCGTTCAGGGCCAAACGGCGGCCGCCTGATGTCGAATTCTCACTAGAGAATCCGACATCAGGGCTCCTATTGTGTAGGGCAGAGCGCTGTGATAGCAGTCTGCCCTACACAGACACAAACACACAGCCGCCAGCGGCAGCTGTGTGTTTGTTACAGCAGCCAATGAGAGTCACACAGACTCTCATTGGCTGCTGCACGGAGAGAGCCGGCTGGAGCTCACACATGAGCTCCGTCTTCCGGCTCCCTCCTCAGCATGTGACAGCAGAGCGGATGGCGCGGGAGCGGGGATACAGGTAAGTTTTTTTTTTTTTTACTTGTGCAAGGGCTGGGGGCGCTACTGGGAGGGGTCTGCTACTGGGGGGGTCTGCTACCGGGGATGCGGGGGGGGCCATACTACTGGGGGGGCCTGCTACTGGGGGGCCTATACTACTGGGGGGGCTATACTACTGGGGGGGTCTGCCACTGGGGGGGTCTGCTACTGGGGGGTCTGCTACTTGGGGTCCATACTACTGAGGGGCCTGCTACAAGGGGGGGGCTATACTACTGGGGGGAGTCTGCTACTGGGGGGGGTCTGCTACTGGGCGTCCATACTACTGAGGGGCCTGCTACTGGGGGGGGCTATACTACTGGGGGGGTCTGCTACTGGGGGGGTCTGCTACTAAGGGGTCTGCTACTGGGGGGGCCATACTACTGAGGAGCCTGCTACTGGGGGGGCCATACTACTGGGGGGCCATACTACTGGGGGGCATACTACTGGGGAGGGGCTTACTACTACTGGGGGGGCATACTACAGGGGGGCCATACTACAGGGGGGCTACTACTGGGGCAGCCTACTACTGGGGGGGCCTGCTACTGGGGCAGCCTACTACTGGGGGGGCATACTACTGGGGTGGCCATACTACTGGGGGGGCTGCTAATGGGGGCATACTACTGGGGGGGCCTGCTAATGGGGGGCATACTACTGGGTGGCATGCTAATGGGGGGCATACTACTGGGGGGGCCTGCTAATGGGGGGCATACTACTGGAGGGCATTCTACTGGGGGCACTGCATAGGGGACCCTAATACTAAGGGGACTGCATAGGGGGCACCACTGCTGGGGGCATTGTGTAAGGGACACCGCTACTGTGGGCATTGTGTAAAAGGGGCACTACTGTGGGCATTGTGTAAAAGGGTCACTACTGTGGGCATTGTGTAAAAGGGGCACTACTGTGTGTCGTAACATAAATAAGAGACACTACTTTATGGTGTAATGTGAATCAGGCCCTACGTTCGGTGTAATGTGTATAAGATTGTGCACTGTGACTCTTTGGGCCGTAGCCCACTATGTAAACAAGTACTGTGATTCTGCTGGCCGTACCCCACTGGGTGGGTGCACTACTTTTCATTTCTGCCACTGCTGTGTGGCAATGTGTCATAGATGTGCTTTATACTGTGGTGTCTGTGTCGTTGTGCCGCTGCTTTGTCGCTTAGTAACCAGTCAGCTCACTGCAACCTTTGGCCAATAATGTTGAAAACAATATTATAAGCTGTGATATGGTCTAAATTGACTGGAAATTAATGTTATTGAGGTTAATAATACTCTAGGAAGAAAAAAAAGACCAATTTATGTGATTTTAGCTTTTTTTGTCAATTTTTGTAAAAAAATCCAAATCCAAATCCAAATCCAAAGCCAGTCACCGCAGTTTGGCAAATCCAAATCCAAAGCCGGACGACGAATTAGAACCAAATCCAAATCCGGCAAAAATGGTCCGGCGCACATCCCTAGTTACATATAGTCTACTACAGATTAACACAAACTTGCTACAGACACACTACTTGTACAGACATTACATTAACTATTTAAAATACATGATTTCAACATCTTCCCTTAAGCCATGTGTGATTGGAGAGACAGATATTTATCCACCAGGAGTACTTAGGCCCATCTTTGTGGTCTTGTGAGAGTAAGACCTCTCTCTTCAATATCTCTGCCAGAGGTGAGTGTCTGTCCCTTTTCCCAGTGTGTGTCTCCTCTTTTTGCTTCCAACCCCCAGCTATTACTTGGGAGGTGTGTACAAGAGGATTATCCTATTGGTCAACTGAAAACCCTTGGTTAGTTGAAACTAGTGGCTATTGTTCTAAGCCTTCCTGTGTGAGGCTAGTTAGGGGTAAACAAATGCAAATTAGAATTTATTGTGAGCTGGTTTTGACTATTCCTAAACTGGTTTCTGTTTTCTGACTCTGGAATAAGTGATTCCTATTATCTGGCCATAGCTATATAAGGAATTAATATTAATTTATATATATATATTGATTTTAATACTATATTCTACATATATGGTGATATTTTAATATACACACTGTAACATTTCCCCCTGTGTCAGTATTGTTGACATCTGACAGCTGAACTGACAAGCTTGTGTATTATCATCATATTAGTGTATGTGTTATGTGTATGTTTGTTGATCGTACAGCTGGTGAAAAGAGAGAGAAAATTCAGTTTGAAGAGGATCATAACAATGTAATTTTCACAGTTCAAAATAAAAAGTAATGAAAGGGCGGAGAAGTAATGGTCCTCTCCTGCTTCGCATATCTAGATGAAAAAAACCTTGTTTTTGTGTATGTGAGGATAACAAATCTTTCATATGTGAAACAAACCCTTTCCTCATTTTTATTAACATTTGGAATCAAAAGCCTATAGTTGTTCCTATTATGTAGTTATCTTGGACATCTGTTTCGGATGATCTGTGTCCCGATCCTTCCGATCTGTGTTCTGTTCTGATCATCTTAGGGTTCATGTAGTCATCTGCCAGGAATATCGTCTGTCTGCAGCTGGGCCTCATCAGCATCTAAATAAGAATTAAGAGATATCAGTTCTTTTGAATATCTACATCTTTCCTACCAAATCTGACGTCTTGTCTTCCATCCGAACCATCTGCAGTCTTCAGATATCCTGTTGTTGACTTGATTTCCCTACATGGACGAAAAACAGATTCTCCGAGCATTAGCGGTCCCTCCCCACCCACTGTGATAATTTAGAATTTTGTCTGCTCCATATTGGAGTTTCCAAAAATCACATATCATTAACATTGACGAGTGTTACAGACTCAACTTTACTTTGTTTTCTCCACTAGGTGGCATTCAAAATCTTACAATGCCTTTACTTTTCTCATTTTTTATAAAATCTCCAAAAAAATATCCATAATCTGTGAAATTCAAAATTTTCAACCTTCAAATACCCATATAACCCCCCCCCTTTTGTCCTGACAATAATCTGTGCATTAATTATTGAGAAGAAACAGAGAAGTCTTGGGCTCTTTGATCTACTTTAACCTGATTTCCAATGTTCAGAGAAAATAGCAAGAAATGTTAGAATACATAATAAAGGCATGTCAATATGTAACTAATTCTTATCTATTCTAAACTTATAAACTGTTAATAGATATACCCAATTCATTTAGTAATAACAGAAAATCATCCTGTGGAATCTTTATATATAAGACCATTTTAAAACAACCTTAATTGTAATTTTTTTCATTGAAACCCTTAGTAATTCCAGGTATTACAACCTCTGCTTGGAAATGGATGTGTATTTCCCCTTCTACTACTATTCCTCCTAGGACCTGTGAATGTCCCTACTGGCCACAAGAGGTAAATCAGCAAAATTACAACAGGTGTTTTGAGAAAAACTTACATTCCCCTGAGTTATTGTCATGGTAACAATTTAAAACAATATGATCATATCCATATTTTTATGGTCTATGGCAATCTCCCTGTTCTGGTGAATGAAACCTCCACCATCATTTATACTTCCATCACAATTTAACTAGATTTTTCAGGGATTTATAAACACAAAAATATCACATTTTTGCCTGTTACTAACAATCAATTGGGATCTCTAAAACTATTCCTTATGAACTGTTACCACTTACAACAGTTCCGATGACATTTACCACATACGTCACTTCATGGGATATACACAGTATTTTCAGCTATTAATATTTCCAAGAGCCTTCCAAAAAAAAGATCTTGTACTATACACCCATCTTCCAATTCCTATGAATTTGGTCAGGGGTTGCAATACTTACCTCTTACCACTAGGGGAATTTAGAATCCTTTACTCTGATATACATATTTATACCATTATAATTTACCTGTATACACCTGGGATTTTAAAATGAGCACGATTTTATATAACCTGTCTGTTTTTAACCCATATTATACCATATACAGGCTTAAGAACAATTGCATATACCGTAAACATTGCTATAAGCATACAGGTTAAATCCATTATCACCTGTAATCAGTATCATAAGGACGTCTCCTTATTTACTGCAGTAATGACAAATCCAGATTTCCTTATTTCTGCTTTTCATATGATATCCCTACTTCTAAGGAATATCTCATGTCCAATGTTCTGAGTATTATGCATATATCACATTGTTTCTTAATATCTATAATGTAATGTATATCGCTGTTTAATAATCATATTTCCTGCAGTCGTATATACTTACCACATGACCTGTTTACCTTAAGGAAAACAATTATTTAGGCATCCTAACATCTATGGCATCTTAAATGAAATGATCCATTTTTATCTTTTTTACAGACTTTGCCAACCTGCGATTCAGTCTTTTTCAACCATATTCTGCATACCAGTATATATAGAATGATTACAGGACTCATTGCAAACCTGCTATATGATCCAATTAATCACACCCTGCTTAGCAATACATCACCTGATTCTAAGCTTCACACCGGTGTCACCTATATATCTGTTGCAGAATTGAATAAATGGGTTAAACACATACCTCCCTTTGCGAGTTCCTTAATCTATTTACAGAAATCCATATCTATCTGAGTTATGACTAGTATACAGGGTCAGACTGGGCCATAGGGGTACAGGAAACCTCCGGTGGTCCCCACTTTTCCACTCTGACACTGCTGGTGTATCACTTTTTCCTGTCTGTATTAGTGGAAATGAAGTCCTCAATCCTTACAAGATTGGAGAATTTAACTTACAGATCTGAGATCACCCAGCGAGAGTAGCTAATTCACCACCATCACAGTTACTCAGTGCACGCTTCTCTGCTCAAAATTCTTATCGCGTTGCTAATGCAGTACCCGCTTAAGACAAATATCAAAGACCTGCCTCTGTAGGAACTAAGGGTTAGAATTAAAACAACAGAATGCCTTACATAAAAACAATGATAACTGCTAATTACTGCAATTTCCATCATGTTGAATTATGAAACCTGTGATATTTCAGATATTCTAAAGGAACTTATATCTCTTTGAACATTGCTAACCTTTCCATACAATTTTCTTACATTCCTGTCCTATCATCACAGACCCCAGACACTGGATCGTCGCCACTGTACTCTATGTATAGTGACCTAAGCTTCATGTGAGCTAAACATGCAAGCTTTCACAGGGCCACTAACCGCCCTAATTTCCTTGACAAAATACATCAAGTAACCTGATTATCTTAAACATAATGTATTATGCATATACAGCAAACCTTCAAATCATACTCAGTTATAACTGCAAGATTTTATGTGGTTTGCATGTGATCTAAATACACAGATGATACAGTACTAACACACCACATGTTATAACTTACGCAGAAGTGAATTTCTTAACCTAAAACAAGTCTATCAACTACTGTATTGCAAGGATTTTTCAGAAGTACATACAAACTGCACACAGATGAGTACATACAGACTCCACACATAAAATTGTCATATGCGGCACATAAAAACTGCACACAGAAAACCAAGATCATGTGTACAGCACAAATAAACCTCAAACTTCTGTATTGCAGCCATGTGTGTTTAGTAATGCTCTATATTGCACAGATCCCTGTTTTCAGAGAATGTGTACAAATCCCCCCCTTTTGTTCGCAATCAGACATTGAGAACAATAGAAGGTAATAAATGCAAATCCTGATTATTCACAACAAACATCATAAAATTTGCCAATTGTAATGTTTGTGACATTATCAGAACACAACACATCGGGAAAACACCTGCAAAACATTGCATTGCAATAGGTAAAGTACTTTTACCATCACTAAATGAATTTCCATTTTACATTCATTTGCTTCAAAAATATGAAAAATTTATATTTATAAAAAAATATATATTATTATTAGAGGTGTGCATCGGCCACTTTTTGTATTTTGTGTTTTGGATCTGGATCTTTCTTCGTGTTTTGGATCTGGATTGGTTTTGCCAAAAAAACACTTAGGTGTTTTGGGTTCTGGGTTTTGTGTTTTGGATCTTTATTTTTTTTAAAATAAGCACAAAAACAGCTAAAATCACAGAATGTGTGGGTTTTTCTGCTCCTATGCTATTATTAAGCTCAATAACCTTAATTTCCACTAATTTCCAGAATTCTGAACAACTCACACATCACAATAGTGTTTTTATGTCCAAAAGGTTGCACCGAGGTAGCTGGATGACTATGCTAAGAGATACGAGTGGGCGGCACAAACACGTGGCCCATCTAGGAGTGACACTGCAGTGGCAGACAGGATGGCAGTTTGAAAAACTAGGCCCCAAGCAGTACATAATGCAAAGAAATAAAAAAGAGGTGCAAGATGGAATTATCCTTGGGCCCTCCCACCCACCCTTATGTTGTATAAACAGGACATGCACACTTTAACAAACCAATCATTTCAGCACCAGGATCTGCCACATGACTGTGGCTGAAATGATTGGTTCGTTTGGGCCCCCACAAAACAAGCTGGCAATTAATGTGTCCCTGCACAAACTGGTTCTACGGAGGCAAGATGTCATCCTCATCCTCCTCATTCACCAATTCCTCACCCTCTTCAGTGTTGTGTACATCCTCATCCTCACTTGGTCCTGCCTGCCCTGCATCACCACCAGCGGGTTGCTTAGGATGCCTACGTTTTATCCTGGCAGCCCCAGTTTCGGGAGAAAATGAAGAAGGAGCTGTTGACGTGTCACGTTCCGCTTCAGCTGACAGTGTTTTCACCAGCAGGTCTTTGCACCTCTGCTGGCTTGTGTCGGCTGGAAAGAGAGACACCACATAGGCTTTAAACCTAGGATCAAGCACGGTGGCCAAAATGTAGTGGTCTGATTTCAACAGATTGACCACTCTGGAATCCTGGCAAAGTGAATAAAGGGCTTCATCCACAAGTCCCACATGCCGAGCGGAATCGCTCCATCTTAGCTCCTCCTTCACTTTCTCCAGCTGCTTCTGCAAAAGCCTGATGAGGGGAATGACCTGACTCAAGCTGGCAGTGTCTGAACTGACTTCACGTGTGGCAAGTTCGAAGGGCTGGAGAACCTTGCACAACACGGAAATCATTCTCCACTGCGCTTGAGTCAGGTGCATACCCCCTCCTTTGCCTATGTCATAGGTGGATGTATAGGCTTGAATGGCCTTTTGCTGCTCCTCCATCCTCTGAAGCATATAGAGGGTTGAGTTCCAACGCATCACAACCTCTTGCTTCAGGTGATGGCGGGGCAGGTTCAAGAGTGTTTGCTGGCGCTCCAGTCTTTGGCACGCAGTCACTGAATGGCGAAAGTGGGCAGAAATTTTTCGGGCCAGCCAAAGCGTCTCTTGCACGCCCCTGTCACTTTTCAGAAAATTCTGCACCACTAAGTTTATTGTGTGAGCAAAACATGGGACATGCTGGAATTTGCCCAGATGTAATGCCCGCACAATATTGATGGCGTTGTCAAATATCACAAATCCCCAGGAGAGTCTAAGTGGGGTAAAGCCACTGGGCGATGATTTCCCTCAGTTTCTCTAAGAGGTTGTCGGCGGTGTGCCTCTTACTGAAACCGGTGATACACAGCGTAGCCTGTCTTGGAACGAGCTGGCGTTTCTGAGCTGCTGCTACTGGTGACGCTGCTGTTGTTGCTGCGTAAGGTGATACATCTACCCAGTGGGCTGTCACAGTCATATAGTCCTTAGTCTGCCCTGTTCCACTTGTCCACATGTCCGTGGTTAAGGGGACACTGGGTACAACCAATGTATTTTTCAGGACACTGAGGACACTTTTTCTGACATTTCTGTACAGTCTCGGTATCGCCTGCCTAGTGAAGTGGAATCTAGATGGGATTTGGAACCGGGGACACACTACCTCCATCAATTGTCTAAATACCACTGCACTAATAGCGGATACCGGACGCACGTCTAACACCAACATAGCAGTCAAGGCCTCAGTTATACGTTTTGCTTAAGGATGACTGCTGTCGTACATCATCCTCCTGGCTAAGGACTGTTGGAGGGTCAATTGTTTAGTAAAAGTAGTGGTGTTCCTACTTCCTCTCTGGGATGATGAATGACTCCCAGCAACAGCAACAGCAGCAGCGGCAGCAGGAGGCGTAGCAATGCAGGATCCTCCGGAGGAATCCAGAATAGGAGAGTCAGTCATGCCAGTGACATGGCCTGCAGGACTACTTCCGATCCTGACTAAGGAGGAAATTGATGAGGAGGGAGTTGACAGTGTCGTTTGCAGGCGTTTGGATACAACAGGACATAGGGAGTTAGGTGTCCCTGGACTGCTTACGGTCTTAGCCAAAGTTTCTGAACTTGACAGTAACTTTTTATGAATGCGCTGCAAGTGACGTATAAGGGAGGATGTTCCTAGGTGGTTAACGTCCCTACCCCTACTTATTTCACCTTTACATATGGTACATATGGCAAGACAGTTGTTGTCCGGATTTGGATAGAAATATTGCCAGACCAAAGAGGTGGAATGTTTGGTCTTCTGCCCAGGCATGACCGTGATGGGCTTTTTCATCCTACGGACAACAACTGTCTCCCCCAGAGCCTGATTTAAACAAACCACATCACCATCAGAATCCTCCTCGCCAACTTCCTCCTCAGCGCCAGCTACACCAGTATCCTCATCCTGTTGTACTTGAATAGTGACATCTTCAATTTGCATATCAGCAAGTGGACTGTGGGTGCTCCTTTCAGCACTTGCAGGGGGTGTGCAAATGGTGGAAAGAGCCACCTCTTCCCGTCCAGTGCTGGGAAGGTCAGACATCGCAACCGCCACCACACTTGGACTCTCCTTGGGGATTTGTGATATCTTCTTAGAACGCACAGTTCTTTGCTGTGCTTTTGCCAGCTTAACTCGATTGATTTTTTTAGTGGGAGGAGGGCTTCCATCGTCATGTGAAGCTGAACCACTAGTCATGAACATAGGGAAAGACCTTAGCCGTTCCTTGCCACTCCGTGTCGTAAATGGCATATGGCAAGTTTACGTTTCTCCTCAGATGATTTAAATGTTTTTTTAAGGTCATTTTCCTGAACTTTGTCATTTGGGATTGTATGTGCCCTCTACTATGACATTGGGTATCGGCCTTGGCAGACGACGTTGATGGCATGTTATCGTCTATGTCATGACTAGTGGCAGCAGCTTCAGCACTAGGAGGAAGTGGTTCTTGCTCTTTCCCTATTTTATTTTTATCGGAGAAAGTTTGGTCCTCCATTTATGTTATATTGATATATACGTGCGGCTAAGGCGCACACAAACAGAGAAAATAATTTATTTTTGTTGGAGACTAGTGCACTTTGTGGGTTACAGCACCCTTTAAGAAATGAGCCAGCCGGCTCTTTACTTATGGGACACAGGCGTATGCTTGGCACTGCTCCTTTGTTGATGCAAGTGCAGCTACAGTGCACACAATTCACAAAGACAGAAAAAAAAGAAGAATTTTTTATTTTTTGTGGAGCGCACTTTGAGGGTTACACCACCCTTTAACACACAGACACACGCTTGGCGCTGCTGCTTTGAGGATGCACGTACAGTGCACACAATTCACAAGCACAGTAGAAATTTTTTTATTTTTGTTGGAGTGCACTTTGGGGGTTACACCACCCTTTAACAGACAGATGCACGCTTGTCACTGCTGCTTTGAGGACGCAGGTGCAGCTATAGCCCACACAATTCACAAAGACAGAAAAAAAAGAATTTTTTATTCTTTGTGGAGCGCACTTTGAGGGTTACACCACCCTTTAACAGACAGACGCACACTTGTCGCTGCTGCTTTGAGGATGCAGGTGCAGCAATAGCCCACACAATTCACAAAGAGAGAAAAAAAGAAGAATTTTTTATTCTTTGTGGAGCGCACTTTGAGGGTTACACCACCCTTTAACAGACAGAAGCACACTTGTCGCTGCTGCTTTGAGGATGCAGGTGCAGCTATAGCCCACACAATTCACAAAGACAGAAATAAAAAATAATTATTTTTTATTCTTTGTGGAGCACACTTTGAGGGTTACTCCACCCTTTAACAGACAGATGCACGCTTGTCGCTGCTGCTTTGAGGATGCAGGTGCGGCTATAGTGCACACAATTAACAAAGACAGAAAAAAAAAGAAGAATTTTTTATTCTTTGTGGAGTGCACTTTGGGGGTTACACCACCCTTTAACAGACAGACGCATGCTTGTCGCTGCTGCTTTGAGGATGCAGGTGCAGCTACAGCCCACACAATTCACAAAGACAGAAAAATAAGGAGAATTTTTTATTTTTTGTGGAGCGCACTTTGAGGGTTACACCACCCTTTAATGGACAAGCCAGCCGGCCCTTTACTTATGGGACACAGGCACACGCTTGGCGCTGCTCCTTTGTTGACGCACGTGCAGCCACAGTGCACACAATTCACAAACACAGGAAATAATTTTTTATTTTGTTTGGAGTGCACTTTGGGGGTTACAGCACCCTTTAACGGTCAAGCCAGCCGGCCCTTTACTTATGACACAGGCGCACGCTTGGCGCTACTTTGTTGATGCACGTGCGGCTACGGCGCACACAATTCACAAACACAGAAAAAATATTTATTTTTTTTGCACTTGGGGGGAGCACCCCTGATGGACAGAGCACCCCCTGGACAACACTACAGCACCCCTTTAGGACTGGGACACTGCACAGGACTTTGGAGTGGACACAGCCCCTATGGACAACTAACTGCACAACACAGTCCAGCCAGCCCCTATGGACTTTGGAGGAGTGGACACAGCCCCAATGGACAACAGCAGCACAGCACAACACAGCCAGCCCCTATGGACTTTGGAGGAGTGGACACAGCCCCTATGGACAACAGCAGCACAGCACAACACAGCCAGCCCCTATGGACTTTGGAGGAGTGGACACAGGGGATCATTCAGACCCACTCGCGAGCAGCAGTATGCTCGCAAGCGGGTCGATGTTCCCCACTGCGCATGCGCATGATGGAGGGAGCTCCGTCGTGCGCATGCGCGAGACCCGGGGAGCGACGGGCTTTCCATCGCTCCAGGTCTCGCACCAAAGGGGGCGTGCTGTTGATGTTGATTGACAGCACGCCCCTTTTGGTGGGCGTGCCGGGGGCATGCCTGGCAGACAGAGGCATTCAAATGGGAACGCCTAACGTCTGAAGCCGGCCCCACTGACATCACTAGTGATGTCAGTGGGAGTGATTTTGGCTCTGATAGAGCCAAAATCACTCCAGGGCTTGTGGCAGGGAGACCCTACCGCAGGGTCTCCATCGCAAATCCGCTGGTCGCGATGGTCAAGACCATCGCGACCATCTTTTTGGCCGCTCGCATATGCTGTGGGTGGTAACCCATAGCTATGCGAGCGGCCAGGATGCCGCTCCATTTTCATGGAGGAGCGTCCTGATTCAGAGCGAGCGCTCGGGTCAGAGTGTCCGGCTCTGAATCAGGCCCACAGCCCCTATGGACAACAGCAGCACAGTGCAGCACAGCACAGCACTACACTGCACTACACTACACAGCCCAGCCAGCCCTAACTCCCATCCTCCCTCTTCACTGTCCACAGCCTAGTGAGAAAATGGCGCCGACGCGGGTACCTTATATAGAATCCAAAACCTGCGAGACCCGGAAGGCGGGATGATGATGTTTTGCCTCGATTTCAGATCCGAGTCAGGCGGGAAAAGTCAAGCCTGACTCGGATCGGGGGGGGCTTGGGTGGGTCCGGATTTCAGAAATCCGAACCCGCTCACCCCTAATTATTATTCATATTTGTGTTTCCTGCGATTAATTTTGAATTCTCTAGTACTTTCAAATATGCTTTGTACATGTGACAATGTGTAATGTGTGACCTTAATGCCGCAGGGTGAATTAAACAGAATAAATGGAGTGATATACCGTGAATGTATGTGTGAGAAGTGTACATGCGTGTGTGTATGGGGGGGATATGTGATATACTGTATGTATATTTTAGGGGATTGTTAATTATTCACCTGCGCTTCCAGCCCGACTACTAGTCTAGAGATAAATTGTGGAACGTAATCTATCAGAGAAAATAATTATTTGTATATGTATGTGCATGTGTGTGCTGTGTGCTTTGTGTTGCTATGAATGGGATGGTGGAGCCTCATGGCAATGTAGCCATGATGTTGTAAAAAGATCTATTTGTACCAATTGTGAGTGATTATATTTTTTATGGTTATGTAGTGTGTTATTGCAGATATGATATAGACAGCACAGAAAGGGTTAATACAGGGTAGCTTGAAGCCAGGAGCCAGGATTTCTTAGAGCCTGCTATTCAGTGTGACTTCATAATCCTTGCAGTCCTTCAAAATACTCTTGTTGGACAGAAAAACTATTAAATATTTTGTGAAACCATTAAAAAAAATGAATGCAAACAAGTTTTTGTTGCTAGTACTGTGAATTACTAGAATTACAATTGATCTTCCTTTCTACAGCAAACACCTCACCAACTTCCAAAACTGGCCACCAATATTCTCACCATATCCAAAATACAATTCAAATTACTCAACCTCACCCGCAAAGTCCTTAACAGCAATATCCCTTCATACTTCAAACCTCAGGTCAAAGTATACTCCCTCGTGTTCTATTAGATCTGACTCTTATCTGTGTGTTGCCTCTTCTTCTGTCATAACCACCTCTCGCCAGCACTACTTCTCCTATCCTACCTTAAAGAGCAATTCCCTGCCACACTTGACCTCTTACTCAAGGGTAGATGTACTGTATCAAACCTTCTAAAGAGGACAGATCGAGAAGTTTCCCATAGGTTCTAGCTATCATTTTATAGAATGTACTTGATAAATTAAGGTTTGATACATCTCCCCCTCCAAATCTATATACATGTTCTGAAAACCCATGTGATCTGCTGCCGGGCACCCCTCTCTCTGTAAGGGACTAGTCTGATGGCGGGCCTGCTGGCGGTCTCTCCCTCCAGCGGTGCGCACCGACTGTCATGTAAAGTGGTGGAGGAGTGGCCAGAGCAGCTTCTTCCTCCAGCTCCATCCATGGGGACCGGGTCGTTCGGGCTGCAGGCTCTGCAGTGGCCGTAGAAGCTGCAGGGCCCCCCTCCGTTCCGCCAGGGTCCGGGCCCGGGACTCCAGTCCCGGCAGTCCCCCCCTGATGGCAGCCCTACTCTTCTGTCATAACCACCTCTCGCCAGCACTACTTCTCCTATCCTACCTTAAAGAGCAATTCCCTGCCACACTTGACCTCTTACTCAAGGGTAGATGTACTGTATCAAACCTTCTAAAGAGGACAGATCGAGAAGTTTCCCATAGATTCTAGCTATCATTTTATAGAATGTACTTGATAAATTAAGGTTTGATACATCTCCCCCTCCAAATCTATATACATGTTCTGAAAACGCACTTCCTAATTAGAGATCCTTCCATACTACCTGCTCCTTCTATATTATGCACATTTCCACAGCAAATGCATCTGGATTCTTTTGGGTACCTTGTACATTCCTGTTGTACATGCATGCTGCTTTCCCCACTCTCCTGCTTTGCAGAGCATAGTGGAGACTTACAAACAACATGAATAAAAGTAACAATAAAACTAAACATAACTTTGGTGATATATTACAGTTTGCTTAATGAATAATACTATTCATCCAAAATGTTGTGAATTTTATACAAATCCTTTCAAGCAGTTATTTTTTTAAGCCCCCACAAACTGCAGATAATACAATGTGAAAATCAGCAGGGCATAATAATGCACCATCAATTAATGTTTTTCCTTTTTTTCATTAGCAATAAATCTGGGTCATAAAGCAAGCCACTGTTGTATAATGTACATTCCACCCCCACAGACCACTACATATTTTTACATCCAGATCAGTAAAAAAGGGCAGTCTGTAGTGATATTGCAGTGATATAAAATTCAACTAATGAGCAAAGAAATCAATAAAGTATTGGTAGTAAATCCAATAACAAAATCAATGGGAGGCTGTATAGCCAGATATATTTACATATAATTTTGGTAAAAAATTGAATGTACAAAAAAAAAACATTTTGATGGCAAATGAAGCTCAACTGTGCAGGGCATTTGCAAGCTTTCTAAGGGGGATTGTCAAATGCTTGCAAGGTAAAACATATTTAACAATAATCTTGGCTGCGCTTGTATGGCAGTAATGTCTGTCCCATTATTGCCATCTCAGGACAGCAGAAACACATTAGTATAATTAAATATATTTTTTACTCTTTCAGTTTTTTTTTTTTAATTAATGAAAGTTTTAAAATAGATTTGAATTAATTTTCAAATAAATGTAATCTGCACTTACACAAATGCTGATGATCAGAAGAGAATTCTGGTCATCTCAAAGTACCCCTAAGTGTGTGCAAACCCCTCACTCTGTGGAAACACTCACTAAGCATGCGCCTGAAAAGTTTGGAGCTTCTCAGCCTCTGGAACCCATTGTGTTTGCAATGGCAGTAATGTTTTTGATTAGGTTTTGTTGCTTTTATACAAAGTTGACATTAGATCTTTCCTTAAGGGTTCATCACAAGCCAATAAAGTCGCTATCTTTCCCACCGCAACCATCTGTGTAGCTAACAAAAAAAATATTCTTCAAACAACATAGTGTAAAATCAACCGTGTAGCTAAAATAAAATGTTAAAGAACAGCATCACCTTTGTAGAGTTTTTCTTTTGTCTAATTTATACTTAAAAAACCCAAAGGGTGACTTTTCTAAATGAGATTCCTGGAAGTGAAGATTTATCTGTCTTTACTAGAAGGATGCCCTATTTAAATTAGAGATGTGAGGTTCAGTTTTCCCAGAACTCAAACGCACCTGAACTTATGGGTTCCGAGTCAAATCAAGTCCCAGCTTGGATCGCTTTTGGGGTTCCTTGCACCTGTAGTTTACAGTCTAAGTCTAAACCTAACACAGGTACATGAACACTCACAATTACTAAGATAAACCAATTTAGCTAGCAAAGTATTTTTGGACAGTGGGAGGAAATGAGAGCACCTGCAGGATATCCATATGACCCAGGGAAGAGCATACAAAATCCATGCAGATGGCCAACCCATGGTGCCTATGCTGTAGGTCAGTAATACAAATCACTGCACCACATCTGGCTAGTTTCCACCAACTTGCCATCTGCAGATGTCACCTGATTTTATAAACTTAACATAAAAAGCCACTCACACTTAGAGGCTTCACGCAACCACTGATGTCGGCAGATGACAAAGTGATGGGGACAAGGGCTATGTAGTGGCCTGCTTACAGCCCTCAGGAGATTATTAACTACCAGTAACCATTTGCTATTGTTCTGTCTAAGCATTGAAACAAGATAGGCAAGGGGTCTTACTCCAAAACTTTTGTTCTATTAAATAAATATTAAGTGAGAATGCTTTATCCTACGCCCAAAGATGCCCGGGGTCTGCCACCCAATGTAGGATACTTAAAAGTTAAGTCTTGAGGTAATAAACTAGTTTTGTGGTAAAACCTCAGAAAAATGTAGTTTTTTGAGGTTCTACCACATCTCTATAGGAATCTCATATGTATGATTATGGGTCACAGCAGATATCGGAGATATTCATAGGTTTTCAAGATTAGATCCTTTCTCACCCAAGATGCCACCAAAACCCTCATACACTCACTGGTCATATCCAGATTGGACTACTGTAACCTCCTCCTATCTGGCCTCCCCAACTCCCATCTCTCTCCTCTCTAGCCTGTCCTCAATGCTGCTGCTTGACTCATCTTCCTCTCCAAACACTCTACATTTGCCTCCCCTCTCCTACAAGCCCTCCACTGGCTCCCCTTCCCTTTTAGACCCAATTCAAGGTTCTCACATTCGCTTACAAAGCCCTCACCCATTCCTCTGCCATTTACATCTCTGACCTCATCTCCCTTCACTCTCCTGTCCGCCCTCTTCGCTCAACTAATGCACGCTGCCTCTCATGCCAACTGATTACTTCCTCCCACTCCCGCCTCCAAGAGTTTGCCCGTGCTGCTCTCCACCTTTGGAACTCTCTCCCTCTCCCTATCAGACTCTCCTCCTCTTTACAATCTTTCAAATGGGCTCTCAAGACCCATTACTTCATCAATGCTTTCCAGCTCTCATCCTAACTTGCTGCAACATGCTCCTTCCTCTGTGTTTACCCCATCTGTGTCACACCTGTTTGTCTGCCCCTCCCCTTTAGAATGTAAGCTCTTACGAGCAGGGCACTCTACTCTCTTGTGCTTCTCCTTACTTTACTTTCATCTACTTCTTACCCCCCACTAGGGCACCTAACACTTAGTTGCTTACGCTCTGTTGCATATCTAGGTGTTATGGTCACTAATGTAGCAATGTATATTATCCATGTCCTTGTCCTATATTGTATTGTACTGTAAGTCACTTGTCAAATTATTTGTTTATGTACTTTGTAAGATGCTGCGGAACACTTGTGGCACCATATAAATAAAGGATAATAATAATAATAATAATAATAATAATAATAATAATAATAATAATAATAATAATAGGTTTCTATGGAGCTGTGATATGGCTGAAAGCACCAAGCTCGGGAAAGCATAACTTTCTGGAGCTTGTATCCAATAGCTTAATGACATTATGCACCCGGCCCTGTCCCCTCAGTGGCCAGCTGCAACTCCCAGAGAGGAGTTCAGACATGTAAGTATGGGATAGGTAATGGTGCATATACTTACCTAGGTGACATACATAGTAGGCACAGCCTTTATAACTAGAGGTCACATTTTCACATGTAATGGAGCCGATGACTCCCAGGGCTTAGCCTTTCATACCTAATTCATATTTTTGTGCTATTTCTAGTCTGCAGTTTGTTTACTACAGATTCATTTTTATAGTTCTAGCACACATTCAAACATACAGAGAGATATGGTGAGAATAATCGAGCAAATACTGTTTTCCTGACCTATATACAATACAGTATTTCCAGATTTCATTTCCATGTCTACCAGCAAATGACAACTAATGTTTAGGAGTAGAACTGGCACTGGGATTTGAACTATATTCACTTTTCTAAAGGAAACTAGTCAGTAGAAGGAATACCTAGGAGCTATATAACACCAAGTCACATGAACATGTCAACTATTTAAATGGTAAATTCACTTCAGTAAATGGAGGTTTACAGTGAACATGAGAAACTGCCATAGGCATTCCAGCGGCTGAGAGATGCTTTATGACTTCATCATTTACAGTGGCAGTGATATAGTTAATGTCTATTCTTTAGAGCATTAAGCAGGAGAGCTACATGGAAGGTTAACGGTGTGGCTTGGTGTGATTTACAGATTTGTATATAAATTAGTTCATTTATTTTTTTTTTAGCACATTCTCTTCCACTGCTGTTAAGGAATGACCTCTGGATGAAAGAAGCCGCTCTCTAGCTGGGTACTGGTGTGGTTTCAATGGAGAAGCATGACAGGTGCTTGAAGAAGAAGAGTAATGAAACCTTTATAGGTACTTATCCCTGTGAATATGTTCACTGATAAGGACAGATTATAAATTACTTTAATTGTATAAAGGATGAAGAAGCATTTAGAAAAAAAATACGATTAGTAGCACTAGCAAGCCAACTATATAGAACATTTTGGTTGATTGGTTGTACTACCTTCTGTATCTCTTTTACTGTCATGAATCTGGCATGAAAATGGTTAACGGCAATAGCGCTTCTCCAGTAATTAGTAGAGTACAATAAAAAAACATTGTTTTGCAGAATTAATGACTATTTTTCAAAATGATGGTTTAATTAGTGGGAACTAAGGTATACTGTAGTTAATAAAACATGATGAAATGTGAAAAATAAGTCAACATAGTATCAATATTATAGAGTGATTTGCTTTGAAAAGAAGTGTGCAACCAGAGAAAGTATAATAAGTGTTTTAAACAAATCTATCTATCTATCTATCTATCTATCTATCTATTGTGATAGAAGCTTTGGAGAAGTCTGGGATGGCATATATGTGTGTCCCAGATTCCTATCATATGTGTTTTAAAAAACCCCAGGAAAAGTTTGTTATGCCAAACAGACCAGAAGTGTCGGCTTTTGGTAAAAGCCGGATAATGGGTCCTGGGGGTGTGGATGTGAAAAGAGAGGGAGGGCTCCATCCACAGGCCATTCAAGATGTTGGGCCTTTCAGTCTGAGAGCAGGCTGATTAGTAGTTGCACATGGAAGTGGCTCAGATAAGCTGTGTTAGGTTTTGGTTCAGTGTCTCACACACGCTGGGAGAACAGACACTGAGGTTTGTTCAGAGACACTGTGATATTTGAAAGGGCTGTGTTTGTGTTTGTGGTAAGGCAGTAGGCCCTGCCACTTGTAGAGAGGGAATAACCTATCTAGGTAGTGCCCAGATGGGCTAGGATTTATTTTTATGTTTTGTTTATTTTGTTGATTATATTGCACAATAAAACTGGTTCCAACCAGCTTGCATGAAAAACCCTGGACTGGTCTGCTGTTTCCTGGCTGCTGTGTATAAGGAGGTGTCCATCTACTCCAGGAGAGGGACCCCCACCCCGACTACATTACAAGTGGTGGAGATAGAGGGCAAACACACGGAAATCTGCAGCAAGAGGAAAAGTTTTGCATTGAAAATTTAAAGAGACAGACACCAATTTGTTGTTTGGATGTCAACCTGTGTTTTGTGGAATCCACAAAGGTGGCGTTGGTAAATGCTTAGAGAAGCAATATTCCACTTCCAACCTACACCTAAAGACAACATGGAGGACATTGTTAAGGCCTTGCTCCAAGCTAACAAAACATAAAAATAAATCCTAGCCCGTCTGGGCACTAACTAGACAGGTTATTCCCTCTCTACAAATGGCAGGGCCTACTGCCTTATCACAAACACAGCTTTGGCTAAAAATGTAACAATCAGTCCAGCGTCACCTAGCAGCTCCCTTCTCTCTGTTAGATCCAAGTATTATTCGAACTTCAATAGGGCTACCTTATATTCAGCAAACTCCGAAAGCGTAAAGTTTTCAGAGTTTGCATGCAGGAAACAATAATATCTTCATATGGCATTGATTCCAAGGGTCCTGCTCCTTTTTACGGGACAGAGGTCCAGGGTTGCAAAGAGGGATACAAGTGGATCCCTTCATGGCCCCCTCAGTCCAAGACCGGCGGCTGTGCACATGCTTGACCTCAAGTCACACATGCACAGAAGGCAGACTCCAGAGAGGTAAGGAACTGATTGTGGGGACAGCTGATTTTCAAAGCAGCTGTCCTGGCACCAGAGCAATATAAAATACACCACCGCCTGACCCCCAATGATGAATAGGCCTTCTCTGCCTGTCTTCTCCTGCCCCACAGCCCTTCTCTGTCTGCATGCTAGACATGGAAGCAGGGGGTGCCATTTCTATGGGGCCCGAACCACGTCTGGGGCTCTCCTCCCTCCTGCACAAAGCTCCACCCCCTACAGTGTATGGTTAGCTTCTGTGGGATCGTCTCTCCCCTTGGACCAGCTCTGTGTTATTCTCACATCAGCCGCAATCCCCCCAATCCGAGCAGCCCACTCATAGTAAAATGGTAGGAATGTTTCCTCCTGCATCAATCCTCAATATGCCATGCAGTGTGACATGACATCTGTGTGCAACTAAGGGCGGAATTCAATTAGTTTCCGCCTGTCTTACTTTCCACCTACCTTGCGTGTTTTGGACGCTGAAACTTATCGTGCACACCCCCCCAGGGGACTTAGGTTTAGGCGGCGGGGAAGGGGGGGTTAGGTTTAGGCACTTAGAGGGAGGATAAGGGTTAGGCACTTGGGGGGAGGTTAGGGTTAGGCACCCCTATGGGAGGGTTAGGGTGGGAATTAGGTTAGCGATACTTACCTTAGGGACGATCGGGATTTAAACCCTTGCCGGGCTGCCGCTGTCGGGCTTTGAACCGCCGGACGGATTTGAACCTACTACACCCCAAACGGCCACTCCTGTCACTCACTGTGCTGGCTTTGCTGTGCGAGCGAGGGATCTGCGAATGCACTGTGTAGTTTGTGCACGCACACTGCGATGCATACGCATGCGCAGATTAGCAACCATCGGCAATAGCGAGCGCACTGCGGATAGCGAACGGCTCTGAATCAGGCCCTCAGTCACACACAAGTGTCACATATCATAATTAATCAGCACAGTCTGCTGGTGCTTCCTAGTCGCAGTGCATTGGATATACATATATATTACAGATGTGCACTGACCCCTGTGTTTTGGTTTTGGATTGATAAAAACAGCTAAAACTATGACATTTGGACTTGTATTTGTTCCTACAGTATTATTACCATTAATAACTTTAATTTGCAGCCATTTCCAGTAAATTTTAAGCACTTCACAGCTCACAATATTGTTTTCACCAATATTGGCCAAAGGCTGCAGTGAGCTGGAACAAACACATAGCAGTTTAAAAGAATATAGCCCATCTATGAAATATCTATGAAACTTAAGGGGCCTATCCATTAGACGACTTTTTAAACGATCCGACCAAAGCCAGGAGGTTTTGGACGCCTCGTTCAGAAAGCCGTCTAATGGATAGCCGGCACGGACCAGCGATGCGCGTGCACTCTGGATCCTTGCCGACCCCGACTATCTGCCGAACATGCTGGTCAGCCTGACGATGCTCGTCGGGTTCCACATGTTCGCAGATAGGCGGTCGGTCTCCTGCACTGAATGACGTTCAATGAACGCTGTTCAGTGCAGGCACCGCACCCGGCGACCTGAAGGACCGAACGCTAGACGTTCAGTTTTTCAGGTCGAGTAATGGATAGGCCCCTTAAGTGGCAAAGCAGTGGCAGACAGAATGGTAATTTAATAAACTATATGACCCTATAAAATGCTTTCATTAATCAAAAACTAAATGCCTAAAAGTAAAAACCTAGTACAAAAGTCCAAATATAATTTATTACCAAATCAATGATTATAAATTTTATGGGCCACAGTCAGCATATCCTTGACGGACCTGTCATTTTTTAAAATATTTTTATTGAGGCATATTGCATTGCAGCAATATATAAGATACAAAACTTTAGTACTAAAACAGTAAAATAAGTCAGAAGATCATTAATCACCATTCAGCACTCATACCATGAGGTATGCTGTAAGCTCTTGTGGATTTGATATCTGGTGCCATTGGAAAATGTATCAATGTAATTCTCCCAAACCTTAAAGAAAAAATCTAGGTGTTTCCTGTATTGAAAATACAACTCGATCAATGTATTAGTGTGAGAGTTTTACAGCTAAACTCAACAACATTTTCTAAACTCTCACCCTATTACATTTGGCCCTTGGACAATCTTTTTATTGTCAATCTATTATATTACACCTGCTGTATATAGATAGAGATAGACCCGGTGCTCCAAAAATTCTTGCACAGAGTGCTAGTAGGTTTGGGGCTAGCCCTGGTTCCATGAGAATAAATATTATGAGCCAATGGCTCGAGTTATGTCCTGAAAGGAATGTGGAAACCATTCCTAACTGTAGTCAAAACATTGTATAAAATGGAAAATATATCTAATAATTACTGTATTCTGTAATATTTTAGTGATTTTTTTCTATATTACATCAATGAATGTTAAGGTCTTACCTTATAAGAAAAAGACCTAAAACAAATAGCAACTACAGGAAAATACCTGTACAGTAGAGCAGAGTGAACAAAAACTATGAACTGCAGGTATAAGGTTTGCAATAAGACTGAGTTTTGGCACCATTTTTATTTCTAGTATGAAGATGATCAATATAGAATAGAAATATTTATTTTTTTACTGAGGCTGTTTCTAGTCACCCAATTAAAATTGCATTTATTGCTCTCAAGAAATTATTAAGTTGCCAATCAAACATTTATATTTCAGACCCAATAATGTACAGTACACCAAGTTTCCTAACATTAACTAACAAGTTCCTGCATACCTTTGCAGTGTTTGCACTACTCGCACGATTCTAGAAACAGCCCCGGGTGGTAAGCTCAATGCAGAATTTAAATTAATTACTATACAGATTAGTAGAAAATGAAATATACTGTAGCCTGATTTTTTTTTATTAGTACTGAAAGTACATATGATGTAGGCAAATAATGGTTCTCGTGATATGAATTCATAGACTGGATAATAAAACTCAGGATTACAAAGCCGATACTGCTATAATTAGAACTCCCCTTTTCAGCCTTAAACCTATTAATTAGATTTATGGTCTTGTAAAATACTCATTAGTTGTCTTTTTTAATACTAATCAGCCCATCATGTGTCTTTTGTGAACATGGTATAACATGTCAGTGAACACACCCAGCAATATTGCGGTAATTATAACATGCCATTGCCAACACATACTATAAATCTACACCTCCTAATAACAGTACAGGTCAATAGTGGATTACAGTACCCTAGTTTCCTAATACAGAGATGGAATGGGGCTTACACCTTGCAAGTTTTACTCTCTGCTTGCGTTGGTATTTAACACAGGCTAATAGGCAATAATTAAAAATAAAACTACTAAACACTGTTTAGTCAGTATCATAATTCAAAACTTGCTATCGTTATGACAGGGTGTTATTCTGCCTATAAATGAATGGCACGGCATTGTTTGCAATTAAATCTGACCTCATTTATTTTGTTATTTATAAGAAAAATACATTTGTTAGTTTTAAAGCAGCATACAGCAAATATATCAGGTATTTTACAAAGATTGAAGAACCATAACCTCCAAAATAATTTGTAAATTACACTTAGGGGCATATTTACTAAAGTGAGAGTTTTTAGAAGTGAAGATGTTGCCCATAGCAACCAATCAGATTCTACTTAACACTTAACTAGCACCTTCTAGAAGATAATAGCTAGAATCTGATTGGTTGCTATGGACAACATCTCCACTTCTAAAAACTCTCACTTTATTAAATATACCCCTTAGGGCCTGATTTAGACGTGGACGCAATGCCGATGTTTGCTCACTTGAATGATGATTTTTATACTACACATGCGCACTGCGCATGCATAAGGATTGTTTACTGACAGCGGGCGCAATGAGAATTTGGATGCAGAGTGATTGACAGTGTGCGTTTATGGGAGGTAATGGGGAGGGGGGAGGCTAGTCAAATTCGGGCGTGTGATGAGCGCATCGCAGCCAGCGACTGGGTCTGTGTGCGCAGTTGCCTTGGCCCTGGTGACTTAGGGCCTGATTCAGAGCCGGACGCAATTAGCGCTCGCTCGTCCAGAAAATAGGGGTGGCTATTCAAATGAACCGTTCGCTCTTTGCAGTCTGTTCACGCCTCTAGGTCTGAACGAGCGAACAAAACTTGCGGTCGTTTTTTTGAAAAATACGCCCCCTGGCCGCTCGCATCCTACGTCATGTCCGCTATTTATTAGATTAATCGAGTATATCGACCAGCGTATGAACTGCTCGCTATTCTTGTGGTTGGTTTTTGCTACCACAATCTTGCGAGCAGTTCTGGCTATAAATTAACCCAGTGACGTGGTCAATGACGCTGCTGTTTTAATTATGCACACCCATAAAACGCCCATTTTGACCTTTAAGCACGCCTGCGTTCGGATCTCCACTCCCCGTTTTCAAGCACCTTCCCCTGTTACCACCCACATATGCCTCATTCTGTCACTCTAAATAGCAGGCATTCGCTATTTAGCGAACAAACTAATTTCGGCCGCACTGACTGGTTCGCGCATGCGTATAACGATCCATATGCATGCACAGTTGGGCAAACATCGCTCAGAGCGAACGAGCGTCCGCTTACGAGCGGCTCTGAATCAGGCCCATAGTTTCGATGGACATTCTGAGCAGCCATTGGGTTCCCGAGAAGACGGATGTGCGAGCGATGGTGCATCTTTGTACAATAACAGCGGATTAGAGGGGAAGACTGTGGGCGTTTCTGTACAAATTTCATTGGCTGCAACATCAGCATTATATTCCCAGTACTGCTGAGTACAATGGCGCAATAGCAAATTAAATAACGTCCACCTCTGACTCATTCCCTTAGTGACTTTCCTGAAAGAAAATATTTTTGAAACAATTAATATTTGTGAAGGGGTAATTTGTGTATAACATGTACCAGTTCTACAACATGTCACTTATTGTATATTACGCATCACTATTCACCAAATTAATTAACGGTTGGTGCACTTGTACTGGATAATGATGTTTTGAGCACAAGATTTGAAAATGACCTGATTGGCCAAAACTAGTCAAGATCTTTCAGCATTAGTTCGAGCATTAGCAGGGCATGCTGGTTCCAGTTGTGCTAGTTGGAGTTCCCAGGGGAGCACCTGAAAAGTACTATCAGATTGATTGAGCAGCTGACATTTTTTTTTGTTTGTGGTCATGAGATGCATGAAGAAGCCAGCATTAGCTGTGCATGCTGGTTCCAGTAGTGCTAGTTGGAGTTCCCAGGGGTGACTCCCAGGTAAGCTGGCTCTCAATTTGGATGCATATAGGTATGTGCTATTATTGCCAAAATATATGTGCCTTTATTATGAGGCTTTAATTGGTATATATTACATTTGGGGTGAGCGTTTGGGCATAGGGCTACCCGAGGCTACTCTGGCTGGGCCTCCTCAGGGCATCACCACTGAATAAACATAGTTACTTTTCACATTACCTTTTATGTTTGTTTATTATTCATGTATTTTTTCACGTATATTTTAACCTCTCATTCCACACTCATTGATTACTCGCACACATCTATACTTTACACTGCACTATCACTATTTTTCCATTTTTGTGTGATGCCCTGGGGGGGTCCTGGGCTGGACGTTTTTTGGGATGCACTGCGCCCCGGACGTGAACCTCTTAGTGTTAGGGACTGCTAGTGACAGAGAAGCCGTGAAGAGGCCTAGCAGCTTCCCATGTATTTGCAAATGCATGCAACCAATATCTCTGATTTCTATTATCATATAGTGTTCATATGTTGTTGCTAGCACAATTCAGTGTGCTGAGGAACAATAGGGGGTTAAAACCCCCCCTCTCTTTTCTACTTGGTATGACCCCTCCTTTTCATGCACCTGGAAAGTACTATCAGATTAATTGAGCAGCTGCCATTTATTTTTCATTTTTTTTTTGTTTTTGTTTTTTTTGTTTTTTTTTGTTTGTGATGTTTGTCCATGAAAGATGAAGTTTTGCCTCTTTCTGAGACCCGATTTTTAGCAGGAAAAATCGGAATTTGGCGGGAAAATCCAAACTAAGCCGAACCCGCTCATCTCTATTTTAAATGCACATAATAAATGTTAACTTTTCAATTTTATGTACAGAGATACATGGGATTATCTATAATATGGGATTATCTATAATATGTCAGAGATATATGGGATTCTCTATAATATGTATAATATTGATTTGCGCACAACTCCGATGGTGGGGCTCTTGCGCATGTACAGAACGGGTTCTAGGTCCTCGCACATAGTGCCTCCTGAGTTGCAGCCTAATTGACAGGCTTCAGCCGTATGTGGGCACCAGAGCCGTAACTAGGGTGGTGCGGCAGGTGTGCCCGCACAGAGCGCACATGTCCTGTGGGCGGAACCGGCCACCTCCACCTATGATCAAGGCCAATACCTCTTCTAACGCCCGCTACAATGTATAGTAGTAGAGGTGCGACCGGCTCTTTATCTGCCGGATGCACCGCTACTAATACACATTACAGCGGGCCGGGCAGCACTGCAGCTGCCTGCCCCTGTGGTCAACCCCCCTGCAGTGTCACTGTGCCGCGGTGGCACTGCTATTTCTCCGGCATTGGGCTGCAAGCCTGCAACCGCTGGATACAGATACTACCGCTCCCCCCCCCACCCTGGCTTCCGCAGTGACCTCATGAGAGACTTTGTTATGAAGGTAAGTGCTGCTTTTTGGAAAGAGACCCGGGGGTAGGGGGGATCTGTACTGTGTGACATAATGTGTAAGTAGGGGGGAGAGGATATGCACAATGAGGCATATAGTGTATGGAGCATTACAATTGTGGGGATAATATGTAAGGAGCATCACTATTGTGGGCATAATGTACAAGGGGCACTGCTACTGTGTGGTCATAATGTGTACTGGGCATTACTACTGGTGGTCATAATGCGTAATGAGCATTACTACAGTGGGCATAATGTGTAATGGGCATTACTACTGTGTGGCGTAATCTGCAAGGGGTACTACTACTGTGTGGTCATAATGTGTAAGGGGCATTACTGCTGTGTAGTGTAACATGTGTAAGGGACACTACTATGTAGTGTAATGTGAATAAGGGGCACTACTGTGTCTTGTAATGTGAATTGGGGGTACCATAGTGTGACCACGCCGTTTCCCTACGAGACAATGCCCTTTTTTTAGGCCGTGTGCCTGTGATGCGCACTATCCCTGTTTACAATATGGGAGGGGGGCACCAATGCACTCTCTGGCACAGGGCACCAAAATGTCTAGTTACAGCTCTTGTGGGCAGGGTGGGGCAGTGCCGGCCTTTGTTCTGGAAAACCGGGGAGTATCCCTGTTTTCTAGTAGTGCCGAGGCCAGGGTTTGAGTCTTCCGATGCAGACTTCCAGGCCCTGGCTACGGAGCTGCAAGGGCCAATCTCAGTAACCTCAGGGTTACTCAGACGGCAGATGGTTTCGCAGATGATCCGATGGTGTATATTAGGATGCAGCACTCGGATCTGCGATGTTGTCAGGAGATGCCTCCTGTGGCCTTAGCATAATAGCTGTATGGTATTGCACAGTCTCTTCCCTGCAACTGTGCAATACCGTAAAACTGAAGAGGCCCTTAGAAATCTATACTTGGCTATTACTCTCCTGCTTACTGTTACCTTGCCAGATTTTATTTATATCAGTTTCCACAATTTGTTTTGTTACTACCCTTACTGAGCTGCAGTAATTGTAGTGATGATGATTATGGGTTACAGATGAAAATGACAGATGTGACACACACTATTATGTATAGAGTCCCTATGACCTAAAAAAGGGTTTTGCAATTCACCAAAGGCGACACTAATTAATAACAAAGACTAGAAACTAGAAAAGTTACAGAGATTTTCTTTTAAGTGCACAACGGCCACCAGTGGACAAAACTCCAACACACCTTCAACTGGTTTCGGTTCACAGTGTTACCAAATGTACACTATAATTAAGTATTAAGACACAATTATGACATTTTGTGCAGAACGGGTTGTTACCTAGCAGCTGGGGACCAGTGACTCATTTACAATATGGCTATATTAAGAGGAATTGAAAGACCCTGGAACAAGTGAAGATTTTCTGAAGTGAAACACAAGTTGGGAATGAAGAGGGCTAAAATTAGGGGTGTCAACTATAAGAAGGGATGATTTGGCCCCCTTCATGCACATGGCGGTCATGGGATACTGGCTAAAAGGAAGCCATCCAGCAGCTGTGACCCACAAAATTCAAGAAGGATCCAGTAGAGGAGAGATGCAGGGTGGAGAGGAACAGAGCAATGGTCATAGGGAGTGAGCAGAAGGGCACAACACATTACTGGGGAAAATGGACACACAGGTGGATGGTGCAAAAAGATGAAGCGTTAAAGGGGATGATAGTATGTTTGCACGCTAGCTGAGTGTATTCAGGTATTGTGCAGCAAGATTTAAGTCTGAGAGGGCTCCATTGAGTAACACAATTGGTATTGTGTATGTCATGCCTTCAGCATAGGGTTTGTTATGTTGCACTAATTCACATTAGCAGCCCCACCTAGTGGTCAGGACAGCAGCAGTTTAAATCTGATCTATTTTGTCCTTCTTAACATTCCATAGCAGTCTAGCAATGCATTCTGGGCTAAAGGAGCTGTAAGCAGCCATTTTCCTTTTCACATGGTCCCAGACAGTCATTATTACATATGCTCAACCTGGTACAGCATCCGATGGTGAGTTCTAAGCTTCAATCTTGCCATCATATTGTAGATCTGCTTAGCCAGTTATGTACTGCATGTTAGCTGTACTATGTGACACTACAGCCTATACTTTGCATACTGTATGTTTCATGTTATTTGCATATCCCATGTTATGTATATGTTTGCCTTGCATTCCCATGTACATATAGTCATTGCTTTGTTTGTTTACAGTTTTACCATCACTTGTCATCACTTATCATTACTTATCAGCACTCATCACATAACATGCGCACACACGTGCACACTTGTTTATATGCATTGATCTGTGTACATCCACGCAAGTTCCTCTATTGAATAATAAACTCAGTTCTTCAGATCACATCTGACTGGATTATTGGAAGATAGAGTATTGGTTATGCTGGCTGCTCCAAATTTGTCAGACACTTAGTGCGGGGCAGTACAGTAAAACATCGGGCTCCCAGTGTGTGATGCATATATCTGACTTCGTCAGCAACTTGTCTGTCAGCAAGAGGGACACATACCGACTCACAGATCTGTTACACTGCCAGCCAGAGCTATCTGCATATGACAGCACAAGAGTTTCTATACAGTCTAACCGTGGCAGCTCAGCAATAGGAGTACTGCCATTGACTACACAGGAATTTCATACTGTCAGTACAACCACCTGCATATGACAGCACAAGAGTTTCTATATAGTCTAACCGTGGCAGCTCAGCAATATGAGTACCGCCATTGACTACACAGGAATTTCACACTGTCAGTACAACCACCTGCATATAGCAAGACAACAGTCCCTGCACAGTCAAACAGCCTAACAACAGTCCCAAGACCCTGACTACTCAGAGACCTGCTACAGTGTCAGCTCAGTTATCTGCACATTACAATACAGCAGCCTCTACACAGTCAAGCCTTTCCGTTCCATCATCATGTCACAGAAAATGACATCTTCATAAAAAACAAGGTCCCAAGTCTCTAGTTCCTCCAAATCTTTATCTGTCAGCAACGCAGCCATAATGGCATGCACAAAAGCAGAAGCTGCAAAAGTGCGGGCCACCTTTACTGAACAAGAGATGCAATTGAAAATAGAAAAATCACATTTAGAAGCAGAGAAAGGAATAGAGAGATCACGTCTGGAAGCAGAAAGAGATATGGAGAGGTCACGTCTGGAAGCAGAAAGAGATATGGAGAGGTCACGTCTGGATGCAGAAAGAACACATCTGGATGCAGAAAGATCACGTCTGGATGCAGAAAGAGATATGGAGAGGTCACATCTGGATGCAGAAAGAGATATGGAGAGGTCACGTCTGGATGCAGAAAGAATTATGGAGAAACAATGCCTAGAAGCAATTAGTGAGAAGCTCACTGCAGAGAAGGAGGCAGCAGCTGCTATCACCGAAGCACAATTCTTAGAGTCTGTAGAACTTCTTAATATAAGGAGGATCAATGTGCTTGATGCAGAGCTTGGATCGCAGAATTCATTGCAATGCACATCAGAATATGTAAATCAAGCATCCAAAATGGACAGCAAACCTCAATGAGTACAAAGCATGCATTCAGATTTTGGCAGTGAAACAAGCCAAACACACAATGCAGCGCCCCCACTAGTCAACAGTGAACTGCAAACTTGCAAACAAGAGAATTCTAGACACAGGGAACCCATGTTCGACAACCTTTCCCCACACCGGGTGTCTGTTGTAGTTTGCAGATTCAAAGGCACAACTACCCGCACACAAAAGTGGTATGATACAAGCCAACAGGAACTATACAATCCTAACAGGTATGACCACGCACCATTTACACACCATGTTATTGCACAAACAGCATCTCCTAGAGCCATTCAAGACACATTAGACTTGGCAAGTTTCTTGCTCGCCATGAGCTGGTCACAAACGGACTCTCAAAGTTCAATGATCGCCCTGAGAGCTTCAGAGCCTGGCAATCCTCTTTCCAAAATGTAATCAGAGGGTTAGGCCTTTCACATAGCAAAGAGATAGACCTTTTAATTAAATGGCTTGGGAATGAATCCACTGAACATGCTAGAAGGATAAGAGTGATCAATATTAACCACCCTGAGAATGGCCTTAACAAGATCTGGGATAGATTAAATGAGTGCTACGGCTCACCAGAGATAATAGAAAGTGCACTATTCAAAAGAATTGATGATTTCCCTAGGTTACCTAACAAAAGCTATCAGAGACTGAGAGAATTAAGTGACTTACTAATGGTGCTTCAAGTAGCCAAGTGTGAGGGAGACTTATCAGGACTTGCCTTCCTCGACACAGCCAGAGGCATTAACCGTATAGTGCAAAAGCTACCTTACAATCTGCAGGAGCAATGGCTCACCCATGGTTCCAAATATAAGCAGCGGCACAACGTGCCATTTCCATCATTCTCTGTTTTTGTGGACTTCATGCACCAACAAGCTAAGACCAGGAATGATCCTAGTTTTGCCTTTACCCTGACTAGCTCAACCCCTATTCTACCTAAGCCCCACAAAATGTCAGTCGCAGTTCACAAGACTAATACAAACAAATACTATACAGATTCTTCCCACAGGTCTACCTATTCTGCTCGTCAAGAGAACAAAGATAAAGATTCTTCCAAGCAGTGTCCCCTGCATAACAAACTGCATCCTCTCCTGAAATGCAGAGCCTTCAGAGAAAAGTCCCTGGAGAACCGCAAAGCATTCCTAAGAGAAAACGGCATCTGCTACAAGTGCTGCACTTCTACAACCCACCTTACCAAGGATTGTAAGGTTAGTGTTAACTGCATAGAATGTCACAGCACAGAACACAACACAGCTCTACACCCTGGACCTTCCCCATTGACTTTACAACTAAGTTATGGTGACACAGAGCATGGTGGGGAGCTCAGTGTTGAGCAAAGAGACACTACTGCAGTCATACCAGAGATAACTTCACAATGTACTGAAGTCTACAAAGACACTATTAGTGGCAAATCTTGCTCCAAAATCTGTTTAGTCAGAGTCTACCCTAACGGCCAACCAAAGAAAGCCGTCAAACTTTATGCAATCCTAGATGAGCAAAGTAACAAGTCCCTAGCCAGATCAACCTTCTTGGAGACCTTTAATATCAAAGGACCCAGCACTCCATACTCCTTAAGGACTTGTGCAGGGAGTTTTGAGACAATGGGGAGGAGAGCAATCGGCTATCAAGATGAGTCCATAGACAGAAAGACATGCCTTCCCTTACCCACTATCACTGAATGCAATGAGATCCCTGATAATAGGTCTGAAATCCCTACACCAGACACAGCTATCCATCATGCACATTTGAAACGTATAGTACATCTGATACCAGAACTGGACCCACTAGCCCAGATAATTCTACTCATCGGGAGAGATATCTTACGAGTCCACAAAGTCAGAAGTCAGATTAACGGTCCACACAATGCTCCTTATGCTCAAAGATTAGACCTAGGATGGGTCATAAAAGGAGAAGTATGTCTTGGAAATGTGCATAAACCAGCTACTGTCAACAGCATGCTTACCTGTACTTTAGAAAATGGACGCCCTTCTCTATTTCAACCATGTCACAATCACTTCCTCATAAAGGAACTACCACACTGCAGTGTCATAGACTCTCCTAGTGACAACCACATCAGTGACAGCTACCAAGAACATTTGGGGTGCACAGTCTTCCAAAGAACAAAAAGGGATGACCAAGTTGCAATGACCATAGAGGACAATCTATTCCTGGAAATAATGAAAAAGGGACTAGTCAAAGATGATGCCAACAGCTGGGTTTCACTGCTACCCTTTAAGACACACAGACGGCACCTACCTAACAACAGAGAACAAGTATATAAACGCTTCTCTTCACTAATAAGCAACTTACACAGGAAGCCAGAAATGAAAGATCACTTCTTCTCTTTCATGGACAAAATATTTGAGAACAGTGATGCTGAGATAGCTCCCATTCTTAAAGACACAGATGAATGCTGGTACTTACCAATGTTCGGAGTATACCACCCAAAGAAATCAGGTCAGATCAGAGTCGTGCTTGATTCCAGTGCCAAGTTCGAAGGCATCTCCTTAAATGATGTTCTCCTGACAGGACCAGACCTTAACAACAAACTCCTTGGAGTACTCATATGTTTCCGTAAGGACTCTATTGCCTTCACAGCTGACATTCAACAAATGTTTCATTGCTTCCTCGTGAGGGAAAGTGACAGGAATTTCCTAAGATTCCTTTGGTTCAGAGACAATGACCCCTCTAAAGATATTGCAGAGTACCGCATGAGGGTACATATCTTTGGTAATAGCCCTTACCCTGCAGTTGCCATCTACGGACTCAGACGTTCAGCTCAAGAGGGTGAGCTGGAGTATGGTTCTGATGTTAGACAACTTGTGGAAAAAGATTTCTATGTAGATGACTATTTAAAATCTATGCCAATGAATGAGACAGCAATCAGCCTCCTCAAGAGAGCTCAGGAAATGCTTGCCTGCTCTAATCTCAGGTTTCACAAAATAGCTTCCAACAGCAAAACAGTGATAGAAGCCTTCCCTACTCAAGATCATAGCAGTGACTTAAGGGATTTAGATTTAGGAACTGATTCTCCATCAGCTCAACGTAGCCTTGGACTCTTTTGGGACTTAAAATCCGATTCTTTTACCTTCCAAGTGAACAGTGAGGAAAGACCCTACACCCGCAGAGGTGTCTTGTCTGTTATAAACAGCTTGTACGACCCCTTAGGATTTGCTGCTCCTGTCACTATCCAAGGTAAAGCCTTGCTCAGAGACCTAACCTGCGAGTCATCCGACTGGGACGCGCCACTCAGAAAAGAGATTTGTGGGAGGAGTGGAAAAGTTCTCTGTCCACCTTAACCAACCTTTATATACGTTCATATGCTCCTGTGCCTTCTACAGAAGTACAAAACCAGAGACTATGTGTATTTTCTGATGCTTCAATCCAAGCAATTGCCACTGTTGCATATCTTAAAACTGTGGATATTAGAGGCCAGTGTCATATTGGGTTTGTCATGGGCAAAGTGAAGTTAGCACCACTTCCAGAGCATACCATACCCAGGCTAGAACTTTGTGCTGCAGTGCTAGCTGTGACAATGATCCATACCATAATCTCAAATTGTCAACTTGAGCCACACAGATTCCAAAGATTCTCTACTTGGAAATCACTTCTTAGAGCAATTACCTGCCTAACTCATATAGCCCATTCATTTAAACGTGTCACATCTCTAAGAGTAACTGAATGTATAGATTGGCATCACTGACATATTCCTACAAGTAGGTACTGCAAGACTTACTCACGAGAGTTTAACAACTTTCATGGCTGAAGTCTCAGCTATCGTCAATGCTAGACCTTTGACTTCAGTTTCTAATGACCCAGAAGATCCGCTTTTGCTTACTCCTGCTACTCTTCTTACTCAGAAGACCAGGACTATCTATGCTCCTTCTGGAGAGTTTACCAACAAAGACTTATTCAAACAACAATGGAGGCAAGTTCAAAGCCTAGCAAACACCTTTTGGGACAGGTGGAAAAGACAATATATCTCTTCCCTGCAGCCAAGGACCAAGTGGCAAGTTGCCAAACCCAACCTAAAACCTGGTGACATTGTGCTTGTCAGAGATTGTCAGTCACAATGTAACTAGTGGTCTTTGAGTATTGTCACCAAGACGTTCCCGAGCAAGGATGGCAAAGTTTGTAAGGTCAAAGTCAAGATCTGTTAGCAAGGAGAGACTAAGTTGTTTCTCAGACCAGTGTCTGAACTGTTTTTACTGTTACCTATTTAGAGTTTAAATTTGTGGTATCAACGATACCAGATGGGGAGTGACATGCCTTCAGCATAGGGTTTGCTATGTTGCACTAATTCACATTAGCAGCCCCACCTAGTGGTCAGGACAGCAGCAGTTTAAATCTGATCTATTTTGTCCTTCTTAACATTCCATGGCAGTCTAGCAATGCATTCTGGGCTAAAGGAGCTGTAAGCAGCCATTTTCCTATTCACATGGTCCCAGACAGTCATCATTACATATGCTTAATCTGGTACAGCATTCGATGGTGAGTTCTAAGCTTCAATTTTGCCATCATATTGTAGATCTGCTTAGCCAGTTATGTACTGCATGTTAGCTGTACTATGTGACACTACAGCCTATACTTTGTATACTGTATGTTTTATGTTGTTTGCATATCTCATATTATGAATATGTTTGCCTTGCATTCCCATGTACATACTGTATAGTAATTGCTTTCATTGTTTGTTTACAGTTTTGCCATCACTTGTCATCACTTACCATTACTTATCATCACTCATCACATCACATGCGCACACACGTGCACACTTGTTTATACGCATCAATCTGTGTACATCCACGCAAGTTCCTCTATTGATTAATAAACTCAGTTCTTCAGATCACATCTGACTGGATTAGTGGAAGATAGAGTATTGGTTATGCTGGCTGTCCAAATTTGTCAGACAGTTAGTGCGGGGCAGTACAGTGTACACGGATGATATGTTGACATGATAGGTGGGCCAGCAGTCACTTACCTGGTCCTGGCGGCTGCAGTGGCTCCAGTGTCTGATTTAGGGTCCTGGCAATCATGTGTGCAGCAGTTCTAGCACAGATGTCCCTAATCCTAATCCCAACTCCTAACCGCCCCACCTAGTGCCTAACTGTAACCCCCCTCCTCCCTGCAGCCCAACCATAACCCCTCACCTTACCTCCCCCTGATGGCACCTATCCCTAACCATCAGCATTCTGAGAATGTCGGCATTTCTAAGTATGTCAACATAGTGCCTGTCAAAATGTTAAACCGTGTCACTGTTGACCATGTGAACGGTTCCCAAAAAACACTAAATGCCACCCAGAAGTTGTAAAAGGACAGTTATGAATGAGTTGTGTCATCTTCCAATCGTAACAACAGTTTCTCATGTGTTCCAAAATGTATCCAGCCACTCAGGAGTACACCAAATACACTTTTCCCATTTCCCTGTAATTGCACCTATAATACTGTACACTGCTTTCCCTTCTTCCATGAATTCAATGGCAAAAATAACCTTAAAACAAACAAACAAAAGAACCATTTCTTGACTATGCACAGTGAGAATGTACTTATCAGCCTACACAGTATTAGTATTCAATGTGATGACTAGCACCATGCCTTTCAATAACTAATACCTTTTTCTTTCTGGAATTTGTATTTTCCTGAAACACATTAATCAATGTCCCTAAAAGTCTCCAATTTAAAGGATATTTAAATGTAAGCTTTAAGAAAGAGATATAATTATTATTACTATTATCATTATGTACACAAGTAAACTACGTGGAACGGATCAGTATGATTTACGGCCGCGTGGCCGGCGGTTCAAATCCCGACAGCGGAAGCCCGGCAGGGTGAAGATCCCGTATGTAAAAAGGTAAGTATTCACTAACCCTATTCTACCCCCTAACCCTCCTTTAGGGGTGCCTAACCCTAACCTTCCCCAAAAGTGCCTAACCCTAACCCCCCTCTAAGTACCTAAACCTTTCTGTGCCTGAAATGGACATTTCTGGGTGGTAAGTAGATGGCTTTTATATGGTTGCACGGAACTGTTCTGCATCATGGGAGTGCTGTGAGCATGTAGCTACACTTCCGTGCTCCTCCGAGGCGTGCGTACAGAGAAGTGAAGCCTGTTTCTGACGTATCTCTTGAACCCTTGTGGCTGTAGATGGAAGAACAGTGGGTGCTGCGTCTCCCCACTTCTCACATTACTCCAATGAAAACTTGCATTAGCATAAGGTAATAAATCTGACTTCTGCAGCTTTCTGCAAATAATCAAATACTTTGATTCTTCACTGAACACAACTGTGTGCTCACACTTCCCGACACAGCAAAGAACATCTAGGCACACTGGCCAAAAAGTGCAATCAGTGTTTTGCTAATTGATATTTTAAGAAAGTACATTTTTCTTCTGTTGCCGTGGCATCAATTCATCTTTACAAAATAGGTTCTACAAATAGATTTTTACCATAATACAGTATGTGCATTTACGATAATGGTATGAGGAATGGTCACCATAGTTTTATGGATTGTGCATGGGGCAGATCTGGGCATTACAAAAACCCCAACCTTATCCCCAGGCTGCTTAATGTTTTCTGTATGTTTTCTGTGATTGGCGCGCAGTGCGGTGCTTACGCATGCGCAGTACTGAACAATAGGCCGATTTGAGTACGTAGTTACAATCGCCTATGCTGCTGAATCAGGCCCTTTGTGAAGGCAGTAACAACAAGGCAATTAACCTAGCAACATTTTAAAATTGATTCTTTAAAGTAACATTGTGAATGGGGTAGTGTGTGCTATTATATATACATATTGAGGGAAATTGTATCACTAGAGGCATCCAGAGCGATATAAAAGACTTAGTGGGGAGCAGAGGTTCTGAAAGAGGCTCCAACTAGCCAGAATCTGGAACCAGCTTGGACAAGATAGAGGCGTTAAAGGAAGTAAAAGAACTGAAAATATGTTGAGTCCACCAAAACCTACATTGTCAGAAGATTCAAATTCTAAATACTAGACCATAAGTATGGTGGAGCCACTAGGGAGCCCAGTAAAACATTTATGGAGTGTGTTGACAAGTTGTGGAGATGCCCCCTGGCTGCAGGGATGAATGGCTTTGAAGAGACACTGGCTAAGATGGGAATGAGCCCCACCTTCCAAGAGTTTCCTCTGAAGAATGAGGGAGCAGATCTGTACAGGAAGAAATAGAGAGGTATGACCTGTTCTGTACAAAGCTGGACCCAAGGCAAATACTCCGTAATGGCTTTATATAGTGTAATGTTCTCCTGTAAAGGAAAAAAGCCTCTTCAAGTCAGATACTGCATATGCAGGAAACCAGAACAACCATCTAGAACAGAAGCTCAGTGCCCCATGTGTAATGTAGAGGTAATCATCCAATACGATGTATCACCAATGAGTGAAAGCAAAGTCCAAAAATGAGGTGCCAGAGGAGGAGGATGAGGTAGCTCCATACTCAATAACCACATTTATGTATGTGTAACTGTAGAAGGGTCAGAAATAGAATCTAGACTGAAACCGACTGAAGCAGAGCACAAAATTAATTTTAGTACTTTGTTCAAGCTGCATACAGCCTGGAGTTCAGTCTATTCCCAGCACATTCTATTTGAATGTTAGAGAGATTGGATGAGGATAAGTTGCTTAAGGGATCCATAACTAAACATCTATGCCATCTCATCAACAGAATGAGAGAATGGGACAAAATGGCAGAGACTGTAGATAATACTTAGTGGTCCCCTATGACAGTTGTTCCCAAACTTTTTTGAATCACGGCACCCTAGACTACCACCAACCCAAGGCACCCCTGCAAGTGCCCTGAGGCACCCCAGGGTGCCACGGCACACAGTTTGGGAACCACTGCCCTATGACATGTTTATCCTACAGACACACAGTATACAATATATATATATATATATATATATATATTATACTATACATATAGTATATATGTATAATACACACAATTAAACTACACAGCTTGTTCCACACGGGGACCCAAGTCTACAACAATACTCAGCTTGATGGTGAGCACATTCATTATCACTGTTAGGACTAGATTTACTAAGCAGAGGCATCTAAGTAGGCTTGACCTCAAAATTTGACACAGCACTAATATAATATGCAAAATATGACAGACTTTCCACTTAATATTAGTGGTGCTATAAATCTAAAGGTCAAACCCACCGAGAAGTAGCCACCGTTTAGTAAATCTAGCAGTTTAGTAAATCAAGGCATTTTATTATATATACAGTACATATAGGAGAATAAATCCTTGCTCGCAGTTCAGTCTTTTATTCACTCTGCTCTGTTTCATCTCATGCGGCTATGCCAGCAGCTCAGGGACGGCTGTTTCTAATGAACACAGGCCTCTGTAAAAGAACAATTCAAGTTGTTTCTATGACATTATTTTCTGATATTGAAGCGACCATGCATTGTTACTTGGCTGCATTTATAGGCATCAATAGCTCTGTACCTTCTGGAATAACCTGCACAAGCACATACTGTATGAGGAATGATTCATTCACAATTCTCATCATGGAACCGTCGTAGTTTGTCTGATTAAGGAATGTTAGCCAACATAGACATTTTGCTCAATGAACCATGATCAATACAGCTTCAATGTATAGCTATGCATATGTCACCAGGGTTTAAAAAAAAATACCATACAGAATGAACACTACACAAATATTGCATTGCCGGAACTCTACACTTCTGTAAAATGACATGTTCCATTGAGACACTCCATTCATGCTAAATTTCACATATATTTAGTTTTCTAGTTATTCTCCCCTTCCCTAGTCTTTCAGGCTGCAGGAGCCTGTGTCATCCAATTTGCTTTTTTAATTGCTTCTAAGATTTGATGAAACTTAAATCCTGAATCTGACGATGCAGCTGCTGGATTTCAGATTCTTGTTCTGTGTTCATTTGGTCCGGCCTTCATTATTATGATAAGTACCATTCACTTTGTGACCTTCCTGAGAGTATTGATATTCATGTTGTGGCTCTTATTTATAATTTATTTCACGCATTTTATATTCACTTTTGTTCATTTATTTGATTTTGGTCAGTTGTATATACAGTACACACCATTTTAATATTAGTTGATCCACTTTATATTATGATTGTATATGTTACCTAGACCTATATCCACTGGTTAGGTGCTTTTGGTGCATCTATCTACAACTCCTCTCGGTCAGCCACCTGGGTACTAGCTCAGTCCTCTTCTCTCTTAAGGGTATTGTGGAAAGATATGTGGACAGTTGCCGCTGCCCATGAAGTTTTGACAACAACAAAGATATGTATGAAGGGCAGTTACATGCATAGTACTGAAGTAAAATTAGAATAAAGTGTCACAGACTAAGGGGGGAATTCAATTAGCCGCGATAATGCAATAACGCACATTAAGTTATAGTTCCCATCGTAGGTATTTACCGCTTATCGTGGTTATGCCTGTCCGTGTTTTTCATGCAATCCTATTACAAAAGTAGCAATGCAGCATTTGCGAGATAATTTTTCATTAAGAACAGCCAAACTGATATAGGATAACAATATAGAAGCCTATTAATGGCCATAATAAAAGTATTTGGGGTTCTTAAAATGCATCAAATGGCTGTTATATGCTTTTTTCGAAAACAGTGAAATAATGATTGTAAGCAACTCATATAGCAGCTCCATATACCTGTCCCACTCATATAGCAGCCCCATATACCTGTCCCACTCATATAGCAGCCCCATATACCTGTCCCACTCATATAGCAGCCCCATATACCTGTCCCACTCATATAGCAGCCCCATATACCTGTCCCACTCATATAGCAGCCCCATATACCTGTCCCACTCATATAGCAGCCCCATATACCTGTCCCACTCATATAGCAGCCCCATATACCTGTCCCACTCATATAGCAGCCCCATATACCTGTACCACTCATATAGCAGCTCCATATACCTGTCCCACTCATATAGCAGCCCCATATACCTGTCCCACTCATATAGCAGCCCCATATACCTGTCCCACTCATATAGCAGCCCCATATACCTGTCCCACTCATATAGCAACCCCATATACCTGTCCCACTCATATAGCAGCCCCATATACCTGTCCCACTCATATAGCAGCCCCATATACCTGTCCCACTCATATAGCAGCCCCATATACCTGTCCCACTCATATAGCAGCCCCATATACCTGTCCCACTCATATAGCAGCCCCATATACCTGTCCCACTCATATAGCAGCCCCATATACCTGTCCCACTCATATAGCAGCCCCATATACCTGTCCCACTCATATAGCAGCCCCATATACCTGTCCCACTCATATAGCAGCCCCATATACCTGTCCCACTCATATAGCAGCTCCATATACCTGTCCCACTCATATAGCAGCCCCATATACCTGTCCCACTCATATAGCAGCCCCATATACCTGTCCCACTCATATAGCAGCCCCATATACCTGTCCCACTCATATAGCAACCCCATATACCTGTCCCACTCATATAGCAGCCCCATATACCTGTCCCACTCATATAGCAGCCCCATATACCTGTCCCACTCATATAGCAGCCCCATATACCTGTCCCACTCATATAGCAACCCCATATACCTGTCCCACTCATATAGCAGCCCCATATACCTGTCCCACTCATATAGCAGCCCCATATACCTGTCCCACTCATATAGCAGCCCCATATACCTGTCCCACTCATATAGCAGCCCCATATACCTGTCCCACTCATATAGCAGCCCCATATACCTGTCCCACTCATATAGCAGCCCCATATACCTGTCCCACTCATATAGCAGCCCCATATACCTGTCCCACTCATATAGCAGCCCCATATACCTGTCCCACTCATATAGCAGCCCCATATACCTGTCCCACTCATATAGCAGCTCCATATACCTGTCCCACTCATATAGCAGCCCCATATACCTGTCCCACTCATATAGCAGCCCCATATACCTGTCCCACTCATATAGCAGCTCCATATACCTGTCCCACTCATATAGCAACCCCATATACCTGTCCCACTCATATAGCAGCCCCATATACCTGTCCCACTCATATAGCAGCCCCATATACCTGTCCCACTCATATAGCAGCCCCATATACCTGTCCCACTCATATAGCAGCCCCATATACCTGTCCCACTCATATAGCAGCCCCATATACCTGTCCACTCATATAGCAGCCCCATATACCTGTCCCACTCATATAGCAGCCCCATATACCTGTCCCACTCATATAGCAGCCCCATATACCTGTCCCACTCATATAGCAGCCCCATATACCTGTCCCACTCATATAGCAGCTCCATATACCTGTCCCACTCATATAGCAGCCCCATATACCTGTCCCACTCATATAGCAGCCCCATATACCTGTCCCACTCATATAGCAGCCCCATATACCTGTCCCACTCATATAGCAACCCCATATACCTGTCCCACTCATATAGCAGCCCCATATACCTGTCCCACTCATATAGCAGCCCCATATACCTGTCCCACTCATATAGCAGCCCCATATACCTGTCCCACTCATATAGCAACCCCATATACCTGTCCCACTCATATAGCAGCCCCATATACCTGTCCCACTCATATAGCAGCCCCATATACCTGTCCCACTCATATAGCAGCCCCATATACCTGTCCCACTCATATAGCAGCCCCATATACCTGTCCCACTCATATAGCAGCCCCATATACCTGTCCCGCATCAATTAAACCATTTTCCTGCACTTTGTACTTTTTCACCCCAAAAATTACATGTCATTCTTGGCCAAATTAAGCTAATTCAAATATTGTTTTTGCCTAATTAGTCATTAAGAAGGGTGTCCCAGGGGTTCTGAACCAAGTCCCAACAATTTTAGCCAAAATAGGGGTTTTGCACATCTTTTCACCTGCTAAGGAGGTGGTGAAAACTTTACGCAGCAAATGGTATGGAGAATTTGCACCTGTAAAAAGTTGCAGCAAATTCGCACGATAAGCCATTTTTCTCAGAAAAACGGCTTTTGGCTGTTAATTGAATTCCCCCCGATGTCTCGTTAATTAAATAAACCTGACAACTTTATTACATCCACCATTCTACTCTCCAGCACACTAATTGGTTTTTTATCAAGAAAGAGCATTATACAGGTTGAGTCTCCCATATCCAAAATGCTTGGGACCAGGGGTATTTTGGATAATGGAATATTCTGTATTTTGGAATAATTGCATACCATAATGAAATATCTTGGGAATAGGACCCTATATACACACAGAATGCATTTATGTGTTATATACACCTTATACACACAGCCTGCAGGTAATTTTATACAATATATTTAATAATTTTGTGGTTCAAACAAAGTTTGTGTACAGAAATGAAATTAATTTATGTTTCATATACACCTTATACACACAGCCTGAAGGTAATTTTATACAATATTTTTAATAATTTGTGCCTTAGACAAAGTTTGTGTACATTGAACCATCAAAAATCAAAGGTTCCATTATCTCAGTCAGGGCAAAAAAATTCCATATTTCAGAATATTTGGATATGGGAGACTCAACCTGTATAACATAGCTGATCACCAGAGCTGACACACTCTATAACACAGCACAGAGATATCACAGTTTAGTCTCTATACAGCACTCACGTGAAATAAATACTCTTGCAATAGGTCTCAGATATAACCTCAATGCTCACACTAATTGGCTCCTTGATCCTCCATGTTCACACTTTTGACTAGTTCTGCAAACAATGTCATGTAATATCAGCTATCTGAATACTCATCTTGGAACTAGGTTCTCTCTAAAGCAGGATGGCAAACCTCCTGCCCGGGGGCCGTATCAAGCCCTCGGAATCATTTGGTCTGGCCCTCTGAGCTTTTTTCTGCTGTCCTCATCTGGCTAGCAGGCCCCCTAGAATGGCACACTGCTACTAGAATCTATGCAGCAGTGCCGCCTGGTGTGTCCTTGGGATGCTTCAGAAAGTCACACTGCTGCCCTTACAGCTCCTGAGAATGCTCCGGGCATTACTGTAATCGCCGGCGATTGTGGCCACGCCCCCGTGTGACATCACATGGAGGGAGCATGGCCCGCGAATAATGTTATATATATATATCAAAATGGCCCTCAGCAGAAAAAAGGTTCCCCACCCCTGCTCTAAAGTGTCTATTCATCATTACTTAATTTCTACAAAGCAGATGATAATTAACAATTTCACCTACATTTCTAGAAATTAAGTGTCCGGGCCATTCATCAAGAGGGTAAAGCAGGAGATATCAGAGATATCTCCTGCTTACCAGGGGCAAACGCAGGATTTGTAAGGGGGGGTTTCCAGATACAGATTAGCTCCCACGTGACAGCACTGCCCTCCCATATATATATATATATATATATATATATTCCCTACCATGCCCACTTGGATGGTAGGGAATGACGTTGGACACTGGCTGATCTTTACGCTACTTACGTATCTTCACTGACTAGTGACTAGTGAAGATACGTAAGTAGCGTAACCAGCGCCTCCAGCAGGGGGCCGCAAAGATGAGGAAGTACCATATAATTAATATATATATATATATACACACACACAGTATATATATATATATATATATATATAGAGACAGAAGAAACTGGCACACGGAGTCGACAAATAATGTAAAAAACGATGTAATGAATCTAACGTTTTCGGGGGTCACAGCCCCGTCCTCAGGACAATTACATACGAACACAACATAGACAACACTTACCCCACTCTAATATACCCCCCGTCTGGCCACCATCCATCCCTCTCTGCACCTGGCGTCAGCTCCTCCCACCGGAACCGGCAACTGTTGAACTTCCAGAATCCACTCCAGACATCACCATAGGAACAAACAGCTTGCGTTCCACCGGCCCGCCTCCTGAACTCCAGCATGCTCATTATATGCCTCTCACCAGTGGGATAGCTGTATTGTACACCAGGACCCAGCGACACTGTGGATGCACGGAGTAACAAAATTTTAAACCAAAATAAAAATAAGTATATATATACAGTCAGGTCCATAAATATTGGGACATTGACAGAATTTTCAGATTTTGTCCTCTATTCACCACCACAATGGTTTTGAAATGAAACAAACAAGATGTGCTTTAACTGCAGACTTTCAGATTTAATTTGAGGGTAATTACATCCAAATCGGGTGAACGGTGTAGGAATTACAACAGTTTCAATATGTGCCTCCAACTTTTTAAGGGGCCAAAAGTAATGGGACTATCAACTCAAAAGCTATTTCATGGACAGGTGTGGGCTATTCCCTTGATATTTCATTATCAATTAAGCAGGTAAAAGGTCTGGAGTTGATTCTAGGTGTGACTTTTGCATTTGGAATCAGTTGCTGTCAACTCTCAATATGAGATCCAAAGAGCTGTCACTATCAGTGAAGCAAGCCATCATTAGGCTGAAAAATCAAAACAAACCCATCAGAGAGATAGAAAAAACATTAGGTGTGGCCAAATCAACTGTTTGGAACATTCTTAAAAAGAAAGAACGCACCGGAGAGCTCAGCAACACCAAAAGACCCGGAAGACCACGGAAAACAACTGTGGTGGATGACAAAAGAATTATTTCCCTGGTGAAGAAAAACCCCTTCACAACAGTTGGCCAAATCAAGAACACTCTCCAGGAGGTAGATGTATATGTGTCAAAGTCAACAATCAAGAGAAGACTTCACAAGAGTAAATATAGAGGGTTCACCACAAGATGCAAACCATTGGTGAGCCACAAAAACAGGAAGACCAGATTACAGTTTGCCAAACAACATCTAAAAAAGCCATTACAGTTCTGGAACAACATCCTATTGACAGATGAGACAAAGATCAACTTGTACCAGAGTGATGGGAAGAGAAGAGAAGGAAAGGAACTGCTCATGATCCAAAACATACCACCTCATCAGTGAAGCATGGTGGTGGTAGTGTCATGGCGTGGGCATGTATGGCTGCCAATGGAACTGGTTCCCTTGTATTTATTGATGATGTGACTGCTGACAAAAGCAGCAGAATGAATTCTGAAGTGTTTCGGGCAATATTATATGCTCATATTCAGTCAAATGCTTCAGAACTCATTGAACAGCGCTTCACAGAGCAGATGGACAATGACCCAAAGCATACTGCAAAAGCAACCAAAGAGTTTTTTAAGGTTAAAAAGTGGAATGTTATGCAATAGCCAAGTCAATCCCCTGACCTGAATCTGATTGAGCATACATTTCACTTGATGAAGACAAAACTGAAGGGAAAATGCCCCAAGAACAAGCAGGAACTGAAGACATTTGCAGTAGAGGCCTGGCAGAGCATCACCAGGGATGAAACCCAGCATCTGGTGATGTCTATGTGTTCCAGACTTCAGGCTGTAATTGCCTGCAAAGGATTTGCAACAAAGTATTAAAAAGTGAAAGTTAGATTTAGGTTTGTTTAGTTTGTCCCATTACTTTTGGCCCCTTAAAAAGTGGGAGGCACATATAGAAACCGTTGTAATTCCTACACCGTTCACCTGATTTGGATGTAATTACCCTCAAATTAAATCTGAAAGTCTGCAGTTAAATCACATCTTGTTTGTTTAATTTCAAAGCCATTGTGGTGGTGAATAGAGGAGAAAATATGAAAATTCTGTCAATGTCCCATTATTTATGGACCTGACTGTATATATATATATATATATATATATATATATAAACATACACAATACACACATATACTGTGTGTATATATACAGTATATAATTGCCATATACATTCAATATATCCCAATTGAACATAGTATACAACCCGTAATATAAATATACCCCACCGCACAAACCCCGATACAATACTACAAACCACCTAACCCCCCCAAAAATATTAGCTTATTAAACCTCCACAATACATTACTACATCTCCCCAACCTACCTCCCTTACCAAATAATAGGATTACAACCCCCACCCCTGATAATTAACACCGCCTAACCTCCCCCATAGCATGAATACATTGCCATCCTTTGGTACTTACCTGTGTTTGCAGCACTGTAGATAGCTCTGTCTGTCTTCCTTCACACACCGGAGCTGTCTGCAAGGGAGAAGAACAATCCTTGCAGAGTAGAGAGGGGTGGGGACTCATGGTGGGAACTGGATGGGGGCAGGGAGATGACACTGTTTGCTGGGGAGGACACCCCAGGAAGAGCAGGAGGGGGCAGGGAGGTGTGGTGGGGACTGGAAGGGGGCAGGGAGATGACACTGTTTGCATGGGAGGACACACCAAGCAGAGCAGGAGGAGTGGGGACTTACTCGGGGAGGGATGGGGAGAGGAGTCACAGTGACTGACACTGACAGGGCCCGCAGCTGCTGATCCGAACACCAAACTGCTTTGTACTTGCAGGCAGGATCATCTGCACTCTGCGGGCTCCCTCTGAAGCCACTGCAGAGCTCATCTGAGAGCTCTCTGAGTGATCCGATCGTGGCTACAACATCACTGTCTCCGTCTCACCGGACACCGGGAAAATGGCACGATAGCCATTTTCCCAGCGATTTCTCTACTGCACATGCACAGACCGCAAACTACGGCCATTTTCCAGGCATTCTGTGTAGCGCCTCTCCAGCCGATGTGGGAGAGGTAAGTATTACAAAGTATGGGTTCAGGGTGTGCGGTGTGGGCCCGCACACCTTGCACCCATTATAGATACGCCCCTGCTCCCGGAATGGGCCACTATCCCCATACACTAATATGGGAACAGAATCAATCAAACTCTGAAAAAACTAAATTTTCTGAGCTTGACTGCTGGAGCATTCGTCATCTTCAGATGGCATTTGCTCCCACTTGCAGCTCGCAACTCGCTCCTTCCCTATGGAAAGGAGTCCTGTGTTGTGAAAAGGGATTTTGGATCCCTCCGTCCATGTCTGGCTTCTTCCGCTTGACGCCAAAGCATTTGTGCGCATGCAGGTCACGCATGCGCACTAGTGTCGCTGCTCTGAAAGGAGCAGTAAAAAGCGCTTCAGGGATACAGCTGTCTCCGTGCCTAACACAAATTAGTATGTTAATTATTGGGGAGCCCTAGATCTTTGACAGTCTTTTGAATATACATATATATATATTATCATCATATATTGATCATCTCTGCAAGCTGCGCAAAATGAGTCTTTTATTTGGCCACATGTTACGCCTGTGTATTTGTGGCCTGAATTCTGCCTGATGATTTTTGACCGAACTTGTAAAGCGACATTTTCAATGTATTATCCAATATGTAAGTATATTTGTGCTGCTCTCTGTAAAATGTGAGAACGGCCACATTTTACTTGGCCCCATGGGCAGCAGAATGGCTAGGCTAGACGCTCGGCTAAAACCCAGGCTCCCAGCTTATTCTCACTCTACACAGATCTAAAAGGCTTTCAATCCTGAGAGCCTTTATAAAATTGGACTAGAAAAGCAAAGTCTCATAGGAATCACATTAAAATGTCTGTCAGCTAAATTATTTTTTAGACAGTGCCTGGCAGCTCTCCCCTCATGTAGACACATTCTCACTGATTTTATTATCCAAATAATTTAACCTGGAGCTGTCTCAGACCAGTGTGTTATTTTGCAAAGGTACATTAAATGCATTTAGTTAAATATAGTCATCTTTACAGCGCAATAGAGTGTATTTATGTATTCTACATAGTATTCCAATCACTAGAACTGTGTGCATGGTCACATCCATGATGCTAAGATGTTTGAAGAGTCTGTTATTGATGCTATGTTTATGATGGCATCTCCTAAACCTGTCATTCTACACTTTTTAATGTACTACAAACATATCTAGTACATTCACCCAAACCCCTCTCCTTGGCCTTTGTTTTCTACGCAAACCCAATCAATTATAAGTTATTTAGGGCTGGCTGTAAAAGGGCGGTGGAATGCGTCGGGTCACTGCCCAGGGTGACTGGCAACTACAGTAGAGACGCCCAATCTGAACATATGTTGTGAAACACTGATCTGTATGAAAATCTAAACTGTAATGCAAGTAAACGTACATTGCAAAGTATGTTACCAAGCTATACACAATTTTATTTTCAATTAAAAGATCATGCAATAAACCATCTACACGGTATCCAACCAAATGTTATTTATACCCAGCACACAAATAAATAAAATACATAACAACTTGCTAGAAACTATTTTACGCAATGAAACTAAAAGAGGTGTAATTTGCTGTAGCCTGTCAATTAACAATGTTAAATTAACTTACATAATTGATATGCTTTCCTCAAGATTAGTTCTTCTAAATAGAAACACCTTATTAAAACTTGGACTACCTCGGGTGTAAGAGGTTGAGGATGAAAAAGTTACTACTAATATGTCAAGACCTGTAGAAAGTGCCACCTAGACCGCTCAAAAGAAATTGTATACATATTAATACATTTATACACAGCGCCACTACAGCATGTTAACAAATCACACAATTGCCGAATCCTAAAAACAAATAAAGCCCGTACAAAACAGAGATACCTATTAAAGGCAAAAACACTTGGAAAAGACTGGAGAATACAGCAATTTAAATATAACAAGTGATATTGAAAAGTTCATTCAAGCCACCGCTGTGACAGGTTTATTTCTATCTTTTCCACTGGGATTATTGCGAGTCTCTTCAATAGCTGTACTGTGCAGATCTCCGGAATGACACTTTTCATAAAAGAATCAGGCTGAAATGAATAAAACAGCACCTTATCCAGCACTTAGTTCTACAATCCAGTCTCAATCACAAATCTCTGCTTAGTCTCCTGGTTGTGTTTGTTTTACCGAATTGTATATGCTGGAAGTAAACTACAGATCAGTATATGGCACAATGCATGGGGCAAATCTAAAATGTTTTATGTCTGATGAGACATATAGTTTCTTTTTCATTAAATATAGTCAACTGGTAAAGGGCTCTTGGGGACTTAACTTTCAAATATGTTGAAGGATTTGAATGTATTCGCAATAGATCTTTCTATCTTTTTATGTTTTAGAACTGTGCTAGTAATTCTCCAGAGACAAAAGAGCTTAAGCTAAAAGAGATTGGATAAGATGTTGGTTCCAGAATCAGTAGCCATGTATTGGATAAATACTACAGGACGCCCCCCCTATTCGTGCGGGGACGCCAGAGTCATAGACCCGGAAGTCCCTCATTCGCAAAGAACAGCTCTTACCGAGAAAACTGTCCTCTGCGTTTTCCATCAAGCATACCGGCGATCTGTCCTGCATCCCGTCCTAAGTAATAAGAAATAGACAGAGGAACCCACTTACAAGTTTATAATCTTGTAGAATAATAGAAGTTTGATCATAGAAGGCATATTGGTACAACCAGGTAAAATAGAGAAAAAGTGCTAAGTGGAGCTATATGATCCCCTGCAACACCAATGCTGGTTTAAGGGTTATTAGACTATAGAATATGATTTAATATAAGTTTTGTGTGAACTGTGTAGAGGGGAGGTAATTTGGTAGAATAGGCTAAGGAGGATAATAAGATGTATAATGTAATATAATAAGCATACATAAATAGGTCAGTTGTCAGGCAATGTTTGAAGTAGAGATGAGCGGGTTCGGATTTAATCGGTTCTTTTCGCAACATTACCGCAAGTTCGGATTAGTTCGTATTTATCTTATTGGCTATCCAAAACACGTGATAGTCGATAGGCAATAAAATGCCGTTTTGAGATCCGAGTAAATCCGAACCCGCTTATCTCTAGTTTGAAGGTGTGGAGGCCATTGTAATGACTTGTTCTGTGAAGGAGGGAATTCCATTGCGTGAGTGTAGCCTGAAAACATCCTCGAATTGTGAATGAGAGTAAGTAATGAGTGTGCATGAGAGGCTTGGATCTGCAAGGCTGTCCTGTCCATAAACTATGGAGTGCCCTCTCTCTCTCCATCAGTCTCTTACCAAACCTCTATTGCTTAAAACATGCCCTCAAACTCATTTATTCACTCAAGCCTAACAGACCACTGTCTGTTCCTTACCTGCTCCTTACCTTTTTGAGTCTCCCCAGTTTCAACACTCCTACCTAGAGGCGTATTAAGAAAGGAGTGTACCCATGTGCAGTCTCCATCCGTGCCCCCTCTTCTTTAGCTGGTAGCACATTAGTGAGCACTAGTAGACATTGGCACTGTGCCAAAGTCTACTGTGCATGCACAGGTCTCTGGGTAAATAGAGCAGTGGCCATTTTCCCGGTGGTTTCTCTCTACTATGCAAGCACAAAACCTGGGAAAATAGTCATCATACCATGTTCCCGGTGATTTGTGCAGCACTTCCACTGTCAACGTGGGAGAGGTGAGTATAGAAGAAATGAGTGCAGGGTGTGTGGTGTGGGCCCAGCTGGAACCAGGGGCCCATGTGCACCGTACACCCTGCACCCATCATAGATACAACACTGCTCCTAAATCTCTCCTTTGGAATGGAAGCTCTAATGAGCAGGGCCCTTCCTCCTCTTATGTCATCCATGTCCCCTTTAAACTCAGGTAACGAAACCATTATGTATACACACACATGTCGTTATGTATAGATTTGTCATTATTCATTTGTATGCTGGTTACCTTGTTATTTTGTAACTATGTCTACCCTGTTTATTTATATTACTTCTCTGTACGTGCTATGGAACTTTGTGACACCCTAAGAATAAGTTGTAATAATATCTTGGGCCGACCAGACTTGATTTGAGAGATATTTTGAGGTAAGTGAAGTGGATGTTCTGTATTGGATGTAATATATTTAGTTGACGTTCATCGTGTCGACATTCCTAATGCCGACATGAGCAAATAACTATGGTCTTAATGTTGATATGCAGTATGTCCACATTGACCACATCAACATTCAGCATGTTGACACGGATGAAATGTCGACACAATGAGAATGTTGCAAAACATTCCTGGTGATCTAGCGGTGACTTACCTGATACGGTGAGTCTGGTGGCTCCAGTAGTGTCTTTCCGATTCCTTCAGCATAAGCTTCAAGATGCCTGGTGCGATTCCCGCCCTGTGTACTTTTTCCTCATTTTTGATACTTTTCCTCAATTTTGCATCTTAGTTTGCATACAGTGTACTAAGTAGTTAGAATTTAGTATGAAGTCACAAATAAAGCATAACTATGCAGGGCTTAGGTCAGTGGTGTCAGACCATGGGCGTGACTACCATAGGTGCAAGGGATGCAGCTGCAACCCTGGCGCCCAGAGCTGAGGGTGCCCATTTCCTTGTCAATGTTACAAACTTTTGCTATGGGGCCTTCAAATAATTGGCCTGTTTCAGACCCGCTCGCGAGCGCTGAACGCTCGCAAGCGGGTCGATGTTGCCCTACTGCGCATGCGCACGAGGGAGCCGGCTCCGCCGTGCTCATTCGCGAGACCCGAATAACGACGGCCAAGCCGTCGTTATGGGTCTCGCACCAAAGGGGGCGTGCTGTCGATGGTGATTGACAGCACGCCCCCTTTGGTGGGGGTGCCGAGGGCGTGGCTGCCCAGACGGAGACGTTCCCATGGGAACGCCTACCATCTGGGGCCGGCCCCACTGACATCACTAGTGATGTCAGTGGGAGTGCTTTTGGCTCTGATAGAGCCAAAAGCACTCCAGGGCTTGCGTCAGCGAGACCCTACCGCAGGGTCTCATCGCAAGCCCGATGGTCGCGATGGTCTTGACCATCGCGACCATCATTTTGGCCGCTCGCTATAGCTGTGGGTATTAACCCACTGCTATGCGGGCGGCCATGAGGCCGCTCCAAAAAGGAGCAGGGACGGTCCTGATTCAGAGCGCCCCTGATCAGACCTGTCTTTTGCCTTTTTACCCTACTTTGTGTACTTTTTCTCCATTATACTGTATGTTTTACTATGGTTATAAAGTGCACATAGGATTAGAATTTTGTAGTAAAGAAAGTTGCAGATTAAGCATAATGAAGCATGGCGTGGGTCATTCCTATTGGACCCATCTTTTTACCTTAGATTGTGTACTTTTTCCTCAATTTTGCTACATTTTTCTCCACTGTGCTTTTTTTCTCCCTCAAATTTGCATCTCAGTTTATATTTATTGGGCCTGATTCTGTGACGGACGTAGTGCCAAATATTCACGCAAATGGGCAATGCTTTTTAAGTTGTGAATAATTTGCACTGTCTTTGCAATGTTTGAGATCTCACGCATGCGCAGTGAGGCCGTCCAGGAGGTAAGACGAGTGCATCAGCACTAGGCTGATACACTATACCGTTGGTCTCGCGGGGATTGCCGGTGGGGGGAGTTTTCGCACGGGAGCAATTTCATCTCGCCACAGCCCTTAGCTCCCCAGAGATAAGAAGTGATCTGGATAGTGCTACTGCAATGCAGCAAAAGTAAATCCCCAACGATTATGGTAACACTGCGAACAAGGTCAAATGCATTTGGAAAACTGAAAAACATATGTATGAGTCCTTTGGTCTACAACTGAGGTATTCAACATGCGTCTCTCCAACTGTTGTAAAACTACACATCCTAGCATGGCAGTGACAGTTTTAGCATGCCCTAATAGCAAAACTCATGCAGGGCATGCTGGGATGTGTAGTTCCACATCAGCTGGATGGCTGCATGTTGAATACCCCTGGTCCATAATTTTCCCACTAGCTGCAGTGAAGGACAAGATCCATTTATTTCCGTCAGCATGAACTGCTGCAACCTAGTGCTAATAACATGTATTGAGACACATAATTATTAGTTAAACAGCCCAGGATGGGAATATGCTCTATTAGAACTGAATAGCCACGCCTGTAATTGGAATGATCTCCTCCACCCGAACGAGATATATACCTGCATTAAAGCCGTCCATTGTCATCCTTAAGACAGAGCAGCAAAAGAGACAGCTGTGTATATGGGTTTTTAATATACGCATAGGAACCATGTTGAGAAACGTGTGTTCAGGGGACTTCTCACGGGCTGTCCTAGCTGAATACTTAGGCACACTATTATTTGTATTCTTTGGTCTTGGTAGTGCATTATCGTGGCACGCAGCTCTTCCAAGTGTCCTGCAGATCTCCTTAGCCTTCGGTCTAGCTATAGCAACCATTGTCCAGATAATAGGTCACATTAGTGGGGCTCACCTCAATCCTGCAGTGACTCTGGCATTCCTGGTGGGATCTCACATCTCCTTCCTGAAATGTATCTTCTATATCTTGGCTCAGATGTTGGGAGCATTGACTGGAGCTGGGTTACTCTATGAATTTACCCCATCCCAGGTGCGAGGGAACTTTGCTGTCAACTCGGTGAGTGGATCAATGGGGAGTTGTGGCTTTAATGTCAATTTTCTGTATGGGATTAATGAAACATAAAAATATGACTGGGTAAAAGCAGTATATATACAGTAATTTGTGCTTTGGAAAATAATTAATTTGCTATTTTTCTGGTAGCAATTGCTTAGAAAGTTATTAAGTTGACAGCAGAATAAAAATAACTTAATGCATCTAATTTGTACAATAAGCCTTTTGTTTACTTTTAACACAGTTTTCCCAATTGAGTATTAGGATATCACTGTCAAAGTTTAATCGTGTCCTTTGATCAGATTTGTACATTTACAATACATACTGTATACAGCATGTGACACATTGTACTGACTTCCCATAACATTCTGTGACAAGTGTAATAACCTGCACAACGCAGGCATCGGCAAGTTCCCAGAGAGACTGCCTGATATTTTAAAGGGGCAATCTTTTAAAGATACAAAAACAACCTGCCCCTTTGAAACATTGAGCAGTCTCGCTGGGAATTGCGCGGACTATTACATTACCCCTCAGTGTTTAGTTTACAGACAAAGGCCCCCATTTATTAATGATCGCACTTACAATGCGATCAGGGTATGTCAGTACTGCCCATGATCGCATTGCAATATGCGATCATATCATCCGGCACATGCAGGGACACGGACTCTAAAAGGAGCCCGTCCCTGCGACGTGCTCAAAAAGCTGCCGTCCAGTGCCAGAGCTGCTGCACATGCACAGTTCAGAGGGAGGGTTCTGGGGGAACCCTCCACCAGCTAATTATGCGGTGGTAGCCCATAGGCTACAGCGGTTGACACCATCTTTACATTTGTAAATCTGGCAATATCGCATCCCCCATAGAAACCTATGGGGGGTGTGGCTGCCAGTGGTAATGGATGGATCACAGCAGGTATCAGAGATACCTGCTATGGTCCCTCCTTAATACATCAGGAGGATGCTTATTATTTATTTATTTTATTTATTACCAGTTATTTATATAGCGCACACATATTCCGCAGCGCTTTACAGAGAATATCTTACCATTCACATCTGTCCCTGCCCTAGTGGAGCTTACAATATATATTCCCTACCACATGCTCACACACATACATACTAGGGTTAATTTTGTTGGGAGCCAATTAACCTAGCAGTATATTTTTGGAGTGTGGGAGGAAACCGGAGCACCCGGAGGAAACCCACGCAAGCACAGGGAGAATATACAAACTCCACACAGTTAGGGCCGTAGTGGGAATTGAACCCACGACCTCAGTGCTGTGAGGCAGTAACGCTAACCATTACACCGTCTGTGCTGCCCAATCCCCCGAATCCCCTGTCTGTAATCCCCAAAATGGGTGTTTTCGGGGATTATACCTCAAATATTCAATGATAAATGGGCCCCATAATAAGGGACAGTTATGAAAACTGGGGAACAGGCAAATGTTCTTACGCAAAAAGTTGCTGCAACAGCTGCCAGAAGTTTGGTTTCATTTATAAACAATTCAAGAAAAAGTCAGAATCAAATGAGCTGATTCTTTGCTTGGTTACCAGTGTCACAGTATTCATTAATGCCCCCTAGTATTCCATCTGTTTGTAAGTGAGGGAAGGATTACAGCTTGTCTCTGTGCAGTAGAGCAAGTCCATCATCTATTGCAATGAAAGCTAATAATACAGTAACCACACTCGTTAACTTTATCGATTTAGAACTCCTAATTGAATCAATCAATTAAAGGGAACCCATTGTTTTTAAATTATTAACAAAACATAAAGGATTACTCATTGTACATAGATGTAATAATGTGCACAGCTCCCAAGTACATTGCTTTGAAGACAGATCCCCAAAAGAGCAACATCCCTAGTGGAAAATACAGTATAATTAAAATATATCATGTTTTGCTATACACTGCAAAATACTGGCAATGCGATCATGGGGAGACAGGCTAACCTTATTTTGTAATGAAAATGGCAAGAGAATAGTAGTCAGATCGGTTAGATAGAATTAGAATTGCAAGTGTCAGGCGATCAGACAAATAAAAAAATGTTTAAGGTCTCATACATGTATTTTACTAACATTTTACTAACTTACTAGATCTAATGTAGAACATGATTAGAGCATGACCCATGTCCGATAGTTCTACTTCTAACCCACACTGCTATAATGCTCTGCATTTGTTTCTGTGTCAATGTAATATAATATTTATTATGTATTTTCAGCTCAATAATAATACCAGTGCTGGACAGGCTGTTACAGTGGAGCTGTTCCTTACCATGCAACTTGTCCTGTGTGTTTTTGGCACAACAGACAGCAGAAGGATAGACAATACTGGATCTCCAGCTTTATCTATTGGTCTCTCAGTTGCTTTAGGACATCTGCTTGGGGTAAGTAATTAAAGGACAAATTACAAATTTTAGATGCTAAAAGATGAACATTAGGTAAAAGAACTTTGCAGATATTGGGGCTGATACTGTGTTACAACATATTTGTGCCCCAAATCGCAAGTGTAAAATGCATTCACTGAAAAAATGCAATTGTGGCTTCATGCCAAGTGCAACTATTGCAAGATCATACTTGGCTACTTTTGAAAAAGTATTTCAGGGAGATTGTCAGGGCCGGATTATAGGCAGGGCGACAGGGGCGGTCGTCTTGGGGCCCCCACACATAGTGGGCCCCCACACACTGTCCCCTGCCTCCGGCCACTACATCTACTGAAAACCGGAGTACAGCATTTAGCTGTCTCCGCTGCGGTACTCCTCAGCAGCTCAGCTGTTTTTTTTCAGCAGCCGCCGAGGAGCTTCATTACAGTCACAGTCTCGTGAGATTATGAGACTGTGGCTGGTCGGATCAGAGCCCAAGCAGCAACCCGGCAGCCAGGCAGCCTGCAGTGTGTGACAGCGTGAGGCAGAGCAGACTCCAAGGTGTTATGTTACACTCTGCTTCTGCCTGTCACCTGGCCGTGGAGCAGAAGAGGAGAGAGCCTGTGTGCAAGTAGGTAATTTAATTGTGTGTGTAAATGAAGGTAATTGTGTGTGTGTATATGAAGGTAATTGTGTGTGTATGTATGTAGGTAATTGTGTGTGTGTATATGAAGGTAATTGTGTGTGTATGTATGTAGTTAATTGTGTGTGTGTATATAGTAGGGGTGAGCGGGTTCGGATTTCTGAAATCCGAACCCCCCCAGCCCCCCCGATCCGAGGCAGATACGAGTCAGGCTCGACTTTTCCCGCCTGACTCGGATCTGAAATCGAGGCAAAACGTCATCAACCCGCCTTCCGGGTCTCGCGGGTTTTGGATCCTATATAAGGTACCCGCGTCGGCGCCATTTTCTCACTCGGCTGTTGACAGTGAAGAGGGAGGGTGGGAGTTAGGGCTGGCTGGGCTGTGTAGTGTAGTGTTGTAGTGTAGTGTAGTGTAGTGTAGTGTAGTGCAGTGTAGTGTTGTGCTGTGCTGTGCTGCGCTGTGCTGCTGTTGTCCATAGGGGCTGTGTCCACTACTTCAAAGTCCATAGGGGCTGGCTGGACTGTGTTGTGCAGTCAGTTGTCCATAGGGGCTGTGTTCACTCCAAAGTCCTGTGCAGTGTCCCAGTCCTAAAGGGGTGCTGTAGTGCTGTCCAGGGGGTGCTCTGTCCGTCAGGGGTGCTCCCCCCAAGTGCTAAAAAAAATAATATTTTTTCTGTGTTTGTGAATTGTGTGCACTGTGGCTGCACATGCATCAACAAAGGAGCAGCGCCAAGCGTGCGCCTGTGTCCCATAAGTAAAAGGCCGGCTGGCTTGTCCATTAAAGGGTGCTGTAACCCCCAAAGGGCACTCCAAACAAGATAAAAAAATATATTTTTTTGTGTTTGTGAATTGTGTGCGCAGTAGCCGCACGTGCATCAACAAAGTAGTGCCATGCGTGCGCCTGTGTCATAAGTAAAGGGCCAGCTGGCTTGTCCGTTAAAGGGTGCTGTAACCCCCAAAGTACACTCCAAACAAAATAAAAAAATATTTTCTGTGTTTGTGAATTGTGTGCGCAGTAGCCGCACGTGCATCAACAAAGAAGTGCCAAGCGTGCGCCTGTGTCATAAGTAAAGGGCCAGCTGGATTGACCACTAAAGGGTGCTGTAACCCCCAAAGGGCACTCCAAACAAAATAAAAAAAAAATTCTGTGTTTGTGAATTGTGTGCACTGTGGCTGCACGTGCATCAACGAAGGAGCAGCGCCAAGCGTGCGCCTGTGTCCCATAAGTAAAAGGCCGGCTGGCTTGTCCATTAAAGGGTGCTGTAACCCCCTAAGGGCACTCCAAACCAAATAAAAAAAAATATTTTTTTGTGTTTGTGAATTGTGTGCGCAGTAGCCGCACGTGCATCAACAAAGTAGTGCCAAGCGTGCGCCTGTGTCATAAGTAAAGGGCCGGCTGGCTTGACCGTTAAAGGGTGCTGTAACCCCCAAAATACACTCCAAACAAAATAAAAAAATATTTTCTGTGTTTGTGAATTGTGTGCGCAGTAGCCGCACGTGCATCAACAAAGTAGTGCTAAGCGTGCGCCTGTGTCATAAGTAAAGGGCCGGCTGGCTTGTCCATTAAAGGGTGCTGTAACCCCCAAAGTACACTCCAAACAAAATAAAAAAATATTTTCTGTGTTTGTGAATTGTGTGCGCAGTAGCCGCATGTGCATCAACAAAGTAGTGCCAAGCGTGCGCCTGTGTCATAAGTAAAGGGCCAGCTGGCTTGTCCGTTAAAGGGTGCTGTAACCCCCAAAGTACACTCCAAACAAAATAAAAAAATATTTTCTGTGTTTGTGAATTGTGTGCGCAGTAGCCGCACGTGCATCAACAAAGTAGTGCCAAGCATGCGCCTGTGTCCCATAAATAAAGGGCCGGCTGGATTGACCGCTAAAGAGTGCTGTAACCCCAAAAGGGCACTCCAAACAAAATAAAAAAATATAGTTTTCTGTGTTTGTGAATTGTGTGCACTGTGGCTGCACGTGCATCAACGAAGGAGCAGCGCCAAGCGTGCGCCTGTGTCCCATAAGTAAAAGGCCGGCTGGCTTGTCCATTAAAGGGTGCTGTAACCCCCAAAGGGCACTCCAAACAAAATAAAAATATATATTTTTTTGTGTTTGTGAATTGTGTGCGCAGTAGCCGCACGTGCATCAACAAAGTAGTGCCAAGCGTGCGCCTGTGTCCCATAAATAAAGGGCCGGCTGGATTGAGCGCTAAAGGGTGCTGTAACCCCCAAAGTACACTCCAAACAAAATAAAAAAATATTTTCTGTGTTTGTGAATTGTGTGCACTGTGGCTGCACGTGTATCAACAAAGGAGCAGCGCCAAGTGTGCGGCTGTGTCCCATAAGTAAAGAGCCAGCTGGCTAATTTCCTAAAGGGTGGTGTAACCCACAAAGTGCACTACTCTCCAGCAAAAATAAAAAAATATTTTCTGTGTTTGTGTGCGCCTTAGCCGCACGTACATATCAAATCGATATAACATAAATGGAGGACCAAACTTTCTCCGATAAAAATAAAATAGGGAAAGATCAAGAAGCACTTCCTCCTAGTGCTGAAGCTGCTGCCACTAGTCATGACATAGACGATAACATGCCATCAACGTCGTCTGCCAAGGCCGATGCCCAATGTCATAGTAGAGGCCACATACAATCCCAAATGACAAAGTTCAGGAAAATGACCTTAAAAAAAACATTTAAATCATCTGAAGAGAAACGTAAACTTGCCAATATGCCATTTATGACACGGAGTGGCAAGGAACGGCTAAGGTCTTTCCCTATGACTAGTGTGTGTCATACTAGTATGACTAGTATGTTCATGACTAGTGGTTCAGCTTCACATGACGATGGAAGATCTCCTCCCGCTAAAAAATCAAACGAGTTAAGCTGGCAAAAGCACAGCAAAGAACTGTGCATTCTAAGAAGATATCACAAATCCCCAAGGAGAGTCCAAGTGTGGTGGCGGTTGCGATGCCTGACCGTCCCAGCACTGGACGGGAAGAGGTGGCTCTTCCACCATTTGCACGCCCCCTGCAAGTGCTGAAAGGAGCACCCACAGTCCACTTGCTGATATGCAAATTGAAGATGTCACTGTTGAAGGATGAGGATACTGGTGTAGCTGGCGCTGAGGAGGAAGTTGGCGAGGAGGATTCTGATGGTGATGTGTTTTTTTTAAATCAGGCTCCGGGGGAGATAGTTGTTGTCTGTGGGATGAAAAAGCCCATCACGGTCATGCCTGGGCAGAAGACCAAACATTCCACCTCTTTGGTCTGGCAATATTTCTATCCAAATCCGGACAACAACTGTCTTGCCATATGTACCATATGTAAAGGTGAAATAAGTAGGGGTAGGGTCGTTAACCACCTAGGAACATCCTCCCTTATACGGCACCTGCAGCGCGTTCATAAAAAGTTACTGTCAAGTTCAGAAACTTTGGCTAAGACCGTAAGCAGTCCAGGGACACCTAAATCCCGTTGTCCTGTTGTATTCAAGCGCCTGCAAACCACACCATCAACTCCCTCCTTGTCAATTTCCTCCTCAGGATCGGAAGTAGTACTGTTGGCCATGTCACTGGCATGACTGACTCTCCTATCCAGGATTCCTCCGGAGAATCCTGCATTGCTACGCCTCCTGCTGCCGCTGCTGCTGTTGCTGCTGCTGGGAGTCGTTCATCATCCCAGAGAGGAAGTAGGAAGTAGGAAAACCACTACTTTTACTAAACAATTGACCCTGCAACAGTCCTTAGCGAGGAGGATGAAGTACGACAGCAGTCATCCTGAAGCAAAAGGTATAACTGAGGCCTTGACTGCTATGTTGGTGTTAGACGTGCGTCCGGTATTCACCATTAGTGCAGTGGGATTTAGACAATTGATGGAGGTAGTGTGTCCCCGGTTCCAAATCCCATCTAAGTTCCACTTCACTAGGCAGGCGATACCGAGACTGTACAGAAACGTCAGAAAAAGTGTCCTCAGTATCCTGAAAAATACCGTTGTACCCAATGTCCACTTAACCACGGACATGTGGACAAGTGGAACAGGGCAGACTAAGGACTATATGACTGTGACAGCCCACTGGGTAGATGTATCACCTTACGCAGCAACAGCAGCAGCGTCACCAGTAGCAGCATCTCAGAAACGCCAGCTCGTTCCAAGGCAGGCTACGCTGTGCATCACCGGTTTCAGTAAGAGGCACACCGCCGACAACCTCTTAGAGAAACTGAGGGAAATCATCGCCCAGTGGCTTACCCCACTTAGACTCTCCTGGGGATTTGTGATATCTGACAACGCCACCAATATTGTGCGGGCATTACATCTGGGCAAATTCCAGCACATCCCATGTTTTGCTCACACAATAAACTTGGTGGTGCAGAATTTTCTGAAAAGCGACAGGGGCGTGCAGGAGACGCTTTGGGTGGCCCGAAAAATTTCTGGTCACTTTCTCCATTCAGCGACTGCGTGCCGAAGACAGGAGCACCAGCAAACACTCTTGAACCTGCCCTGCCATCACCTGAAGCAAGAGGTTGTGACGCGTGGAACTCAACCCTCTATATGCTTCAGAGGATGGAGGAGCAGCAAAAGGCCATTCAAGCCTATACATCCACCTATGACATAGGCAAAGGAGGGGGTATGCACCTGACTCAAGCGCAGTGGAGAATGATTTCCGTGTTGTGTAAGGTTCTCCAGCCCTTCGAACTTGCCACACGTGAAGTCAGTTCAGACACTGCCAGCTTGAGTCAGGTCATTTCCCTCATCAGGCTTTTGCAGAAGCAGCTGGAGAAAGTGAAGGAGGTGCTAAGATGGAGCGATTCCGCTCAGCATGTGGGACTTGTGGATGAATCCCTTCATTTGCTTTGCCAGGATTCCAGGGTGGTCAATCTGTTGAAATCAGACAACTACATTTTGGCCACCGTGCTCGATCCTAGGTTTAAAGCCTAAATGTGGTGTCTCTCTTTCCGGCCGACACAAGCCTGCAGAGGTGCAAAGACCTGCTGGTGAAAACACTGTCAGCTGAAGCGGAACGTGACACGTCAACAGCTCCTTCTTCATTTTCTCCCGCAACTGGGGCTGCCAGGAAAAACTTTGGTATCCTAAGCAACCCGCTGGCAGTGATGCAGGGCAGGCAGGACCAAGTTTGGACATCTGGTCCGGACTGAAGGACCTGGCAACAATTTCTGACATGTCTACTGTCACTACATATGATACTATCATCATTGACAGAATGGTGGAGGATTACATCGGTGACAGCATCCAAGTAGGCATGTCAGACAGTCCATACCTGTACTGGCAGGAAAAAGAGGCAATTTGGAGGCCCCTGTACAAACTGGCTCTATTTTACCTGAGTTGCCCCCCCTCCAGTGTGTACTCCGAAAGAGTGTTTAGTGCAGCCCGGAACCTTGTCAGCGAAAGGCATAGGAGGTTGCTTCCACAAAATGTGGAGAAGATGATGTTCATAAAAATTCATTATCAACTCTTCCAGGGAGACCAGCCTCCAGAACGTACAGAGGGACCTGTGGTGGTGGATTCCAGTGGGGACGAGTTAATACTCTGCGGATGAGGATTTACACAACACTGAAGAGGGTGAGGAATCGGTGGATGAGGAGGATGAGGACGACATCTTGCCTCCGTAGAGCCAGTTTGTGCAGGGACAGATTAATTGCCAGCTTGTTTTGTGGGGGCACAAACGAACCAATCATTTCAGCCACAGTCGTGTGGCAGACCCTGGCGCTGAAATGATTGCTTTGTTAAAGTGTGCATGTCCTGTTTATACAACATAAGGGTGGGTGGGAGGGCCCAAGGACAATTCCTTCTTGCACCACTTTTTTTTCTTTGCATTATGTACAGTTTGGGGCCTAGTTTTTCAAACTGCCATCCTGTCTGCCACTGCAGTATCACTCCTAGATGGGTCACGTGTTTGTGCCGCCCACTCGTGTCGCTTAGCATAGTCATCCAGCTACCTCGGTGCAACCTTTTGGACATAAAAACACTATTGTGAGGTGTGAAGTGTTCAGAATAGACTGGAAATGAGTGGAAATTAAGGTTATTGAGGTTAATAATAGCATAGGAGCAGAAAAACCAACACATTCTGTGATTTTAGCTGTTTTTATGCTTTTTTTAAAAACAATACAGATCCAAAACACAAAACCCAGAACCCAAAACACGGAAGGGTGGTTTTGGCAAAACCAATCCAGATCCAAACGAAGAAGAAAGATCCAGATCCAAAACCAAAACACAAAACACGAAAAGTGGCCGGTGCACACCCCTAGTATATAGGTAATTGTGTGTGTATGTATGTAGGTAATTGTGTGTGTGTAAATGAAGGTAATTGTGTGTGTGTAATGTGTATATGAAGGTAATTGTGTGTGTATGTATGTAGATAATGGTGTGTATGTATGTAGGTAATTGTGTGTGTGTGTAGGTAATTGTGTGTGTGTATATAGGTAATTGTGTGTGTGTATGTATGTAGGTAATTGTGTGTGTATATAGGTAATTGTGTGTGTGTGTGTGTATATATATATATATATATATATATGCATGTAGGCAAATGTGTGTATATGTATATATATATATATATATATATATATATATATATTTGCACTTAAAATAACAGTTTATTAAATCTGTTTTAAAATGTAATATACTGGGTGTTTAAAAACTTTTTTTGTAAAAATTATATATATATATATATATATATATATATCTATATGAAGACGTCACTCAGATAGAGATTATATATATATATATATATATATATACTGATAGCTAAGTATTGCTGTGCTGTTCATTTTGATACAGAGAGTGCTGGGTCCTGCTATTAGTGTGTGTGTGTGTGTGTGTGTGTGTGTGTGTCTGTATTTATATATATATATATATATATATATACGCAGTACATTATATTTTTTGAAAACATCAGCAGTATACCACTTGTATAATTTTATTGATAGGGGCCCCAACAAGTTTGTTGCCCAGGGGCCCACACAGCCCTTAATCCGGCCCTGGAGATTGTGAAAGCAGCACCTATGAGCGTGGCAGTAAAGTGGGCGTGTACTGATACATCAGAGGCGTGTCATAACACTGACTTACCTCCAAATGTAAATGAGCCCAAAAGCAGTTAGTAAGATCTAATTTTTTATGAAAATACACTGATACATTACAGAGAATGTATGTAGCCATAGGGATCATTGTGCCTTATTATAACCAATGCAGGGGAATGATACTAATGATCCCATTTGGATGTAAATATTTCTGTTTATTTTTATATATAACATATTCATAATGGGGGTAAGGTAGATTCAGGGAGATTGGTAAACTATTCAGGGAGACAGGGAGATTGCTACTGTTTCCCTAGCAATCAGGGAGAGTTGGCAAGTATGTGCAAGATGCGTGCAAGTCGGCACCACTTGTCTATACTCAGGGCTGTAAAGAGCAGTGACTGCCCCGAGTACGGGCAAATCAGGGGGACGTGGTCACGTCCCATCCCAATTATTATTTTTTTTAAAGTACTATGTGTGGTGCAGCGAGGGGGGGGGTGAATTAGTTCCCCTCGGCCAGGGGGCAGATTCGGAGCCTAAGGGGGGGCAGTCAGTGCAATTGCCCCCTCCCCCCTTAACACTTGTAGAGAGAGGAACGAGACTGCCATTGCTAAGCGGCAGCACCCTCTCTTAACCTCTGCTGCCCAGCACACAACAGCGTCTGCTGTGCTGGGGAAAGAGACCGCTGGCGCTGAGCAGCAGCAGCCTCCTATCTCTTATGTGGAATGGTTTTACGAGTTGGCGTGGCCATGCCATTTGCTTGACCACACACCCTAGTAAAAGACTGGTAAGTGTTTCGGTGGCACTGCATATATATATATATAGATATATATATATATATAGATATATATATATATATATATATAGATATATATATATAAGCACATATGCATGTAATCAAATAAATACAAAATGTATCAGGAAGCGCTGCAAATTGATCAAATTACTCACACATTTATGCAAATAATTCTTAAGATATTTTATAAAAAAATGTATATAAAAAGAAAAAAATGTCCATCAATTATCCAAAATAGACAATATATTGGGATATATTCCTAAAAATTACAAATGCAGCAAACATCATATAATATTGGCTCAATCAGGTTGGCATATACATATATCTGAACTGTTAATTGTTCTTAAAGCCAAACCATCAATAAGTAACTGAAGAAATGGAATGGTTCCAGCACTATCTCGAGATCTGTGTTGTAGATAGATTTGAGCTTGTTCCCGGTGTATACCGAAAAATTAAAATAAAATATACGACTAACCACCATAGGACCACGGTGGAAATTGGTCCAATGCTCATATACCACCTACAAATGGTGAGTGCATTTTCAATTTAATTGAAAATAACATATTCCATTTAACAATATCACACGATATTAGTTTTATATATTTTTTTTACATATTTCGGAATACACCGGGAACAAGATCAAATCTATCTACAACACAGATCTCAGGATAGCGCTGGAACCATTCCATTTCTTCACAATTACTCTTTGGGGGCACTGTTGAAAGGTCCCTGTTGTTCCCAGCTGCACGTCTGGATCTATTACAGGGAATTTGGCGCTAATCATACACATCTCCACTCTATATCAATAAGTAACTACCAATTATTATACAGAGCTCCACAATTCTCTTACAAAAATAATAAAAGATGCACATACAGGTTTTAATTGCTGGTATATATGTTTCCTTATTGGACTGGAGAGAACATACAATCATATCTCCACAAGTCTAGTGACTACTTGTTGTGGATTAACTCTCCTTTGAGTGAATACAGTTTATTCAGTACTCCAGCTTAGGAAAACATATATATAGTGCTTTTTTGCTGCTATTTATATAAGAGATTTTTTTATACTCCTTCTCCCTTGTAATGCACTTGTTAAACTGGGAGTCGCAAATGGATTGATACTGGTGTAATTACTATCAATCCACCAAATAGGAAGAAGCAGATTGGTAACTGCCCTTATATAAAGGAAGTGACCCAAATATAAAAACTGCTAGTGAAAATATCCACTAACCCACAGGGAGAGCTGAATATAAAGCAAAGATTTAACAGTAAGATACTCACGCATTTTCCACTGGAGATATTTACATTAAAATATGCATTCCCCTATAATTCAGACAGTGCCAAATATTAATGCCTGCCACATCTTACCAATAAAAACCATATGTGACAATGTGACTTTTTCTGTCATTTCATGTGGTTTTATAAAGCACCCCTTGATACATTGCAGTGTTCATATGGACTCCAGGCGGCTTGATGCGTGGTTTTTACTTTGATACTGTAAATTGCACTGTTGGAAACCCCACATAAAGGCGCACTTTAAATTGCAATCTGATATATCCCCACTATGTCTCTTAAGCAAAAGTTTAATTTTAAATGCATGTACATAATATGTATGGTTACTCGTGTTTTGTCATTCTCTTCCCTGTTTTTAGATCTATTTCACTGGCTGTTCAATGAATCCTGCAAGGTCCTTTGGTCCTGCTGTGATTACGGGAAACTACGAATCACACTGGGTAAGGATATAGGATGATTATTATCATTTGTTTGTGTATTGCCACCATATTGCAGAGCTCTTCGCAGAGAACATTGAATATTTCACATCAGTCTCTGAGACGTTGAAGATTACAGTCGGTTGAAGTATCAAGCAGTGAAAACAGTGGAGAAGTGGACCAGTGGAGAAGTTGGCCATAGCAACCGATAAGTTTCTACTAGGGGTGTGCACCGGCCACTTTTCGTGTTTTGTGTTTTGGTTTTGGATCTGGATCTTTCTTCGTGTTTTGGATCTGGATTGGTTTTGCCAAAACCACCCTTCCGTGTTTTGGGTTCTGGGTTTTGTGTTTTGGATCTGTATTTTTTTGAAAAAAAGCATAAAAACAGCTAAAATCACAGAATTTGTGGGTTTTTCTGCTCCTATGCTATTATTAACCTCAATAACCTTAATTTCCACTCATTTCCAGTCTATTCTGAACACCTCACACCTCACAATAGTGTTTTTATGTCCAAAAGGTTGCATCGAGGTAGCTGGATGACTATGCTAAGAGATACGAGTGGGCGGCACAAACACGTGGTCCATCTAGGAGTGGCACTGCAGTGGCAGACAGGATGGCAGTTTGAAAAACTAGGCCCCAAACTATACATAATGCAAAGAAAAAAAAGAGGTGCAAGAAGGAATTGTCCTTGGGCCCTCCCACTCACCCTTATGTTGTATAAACAGGACATGCACACTTTAACAAACCAAACATTTCAGCGCCAGGGTCTGCCACATGACTGTGGCTGAAATGATTGGTTCGTTTGGGCCCCCACAAAACAAGCTGGCAATTAATCTGTCCCTGCACAAACTGGCTCTACGGAGACAAGATGTCGTCCTCATCCTCCTCATCCACCGATTCCTCACCCTCTTCAGTGTTGTGTACATCCTCATCCTCACAGAGTATTAATTCGTCCCCGCTGGAATCCACAACCACAGGTCCCTCTGTACGTTCTGGAGGCTGGTCTCCCTGGAAGAGTTGATAATTCATTTTATGAACATCATCTTCTCCACATTTTGTGGAAGCAACCTCCTACGCCTTTCGCTGACAAGGTTCCCGGCTGCACTAAACACTCTTTCGGAGTACACACTGGAGGGGGGGCAACTCAGGTAAAATAGAGCCAGTTTGTACAGGGACCTCCAAATTGCTTCTTTTTCCTGCCAGTACAGGTACGGACTGTCTGACATGCCTACTTGGATGCTGTCACCGATGTAATCCTTTAACAGACAGATGCACGCTTGTCGCTGCTGCTTTGAGGATGCAAGTGCGGCTACAGCCCACACAATTCACAAAGACAGAAAAAAGAAGAAGAATATTTTTATTGTTTGTGTAGCACACTTTGAGGGTGTCACCACCCTTTAACAGACAGACGCACGCTTGTCGCTGCTGCTTTGAGGATGCAAGTGCGGCTACATCGCACACAAGTCACAAACACATTAAAAAATTGTTTTTTATTTTTTGGAGCACTTTGAGAGTTACACCACCCTTTAACAGGCAGACGCACGCTTGTCGCTGCTGCTTTGAGGATGCAAGTGCGGCTACAGCCCACACAATTCACAAAGACAGAAAAAAAAAGAACAATATTTTTATTGTTTGTGTAGCACACTTTGAGGGTGTCACCACCCTTTAACAGACAGACGCGCGCTTGTCGCTGCTGCTTTAAGGATGCAGGTGCGGCTACAGCCCACACATTTCACAAAGACAGAAAAAAAAAGAACAATATTTTTATTGTTTGTGTAGCACACTTTGAGGGTGTCACCACCCTTTAACAGACAGACGCACACTTGTCGCTGCTGCTTTGAGGATGCAAGTGCAGCTACAGCCCACACAATTCACAAAGACAGAAAAAAAAGAATATTTTTATTGTTTGCGTAGCACACTTTGAGGGTGTCACCACCCTTTAACAGACAGACGCACGCTTGTCGCTGCTGCTTTGAGGATGCAGGTGGAATCTAGACGGGATTTGGAACCGGGGACACACTACCTCCATCGATTGTCTAAATCCCACTGCACTAATGGCGGATACCGGATGCACGTCTAACACCAACATAGCAGTCAAGGCCTCAGTTATACGTTTTGCTTCAGGATGACTGCTGTCGTACTTCATCCTCATCGCTAGGGACTGTTGGAGGGTCAATTGTTTAGTAAAAGTAGTGATGTTCCTACTTCCTCTCTGGGATTATGAACAACTCCCAGCAGCAGCAACAGCACTAGGAGGAAGTGGTTCTTGATCTTTCCCTATTTTATTTTTATCGGAGAAAGTTTGGTCCTCCATTTATGTTATATTGATATATACGTGCGGCTAAAGCGCACACAAACACAGAAAATATTTTTTTATTTTTGCTGGAGAGTAGTGCACTTTGTGAGTTACACCACCCTTTAAGTGAGCCAGCCGGCTCTTTACTTATGGGACACAGGCGCACGCTTGGCGCTGCTCCTTTGTTGATGCACGTGCAGCCACAGTGCACACAATTCACAAACACAGAAAATAATTTTTTTGGGGGTTTGGACTGGAGTGTACTTTGGGGGTTACAGCACCCTTTAACGGTCAAGCCAGCCGGCCCTTTACTTATGACACAGGCGCACGCTTGGCACTACTTTGTTGATGCACGTGCGGCTACTGCGCACACAATTCACAAACACAGAAAATGATTTTTTTTTTGGTTTGGACTGGAGTGTACTTTGGGGGTTACAGCACCCTTTAATGGTCAAGCCAGCCGGCCCTTTACTTATGACACAGGCGCACGCTTGGCACTACTTTGTTGATGCACGTGCGGCTACTGCGCACACAATTCACAAACACAGAAAATATTTTTTTTTTGGTTTGGAGTGTACTTTGGGGGTTACACCACCCTTTAACGGTCAAGCCAGCCGGCCCTTTACTTATGACACTGGTGCACGCTTGCCACTACTTTGTTGATGCACGTGCGGCTACTGTGCACACAATTCACAAACACAGAAAATATATATTTTTTTGGTTTGGACTGGAGTGTACTTTGGGGGTTACAGCACCCTTTAACGGTCAAGCCAGCCGGCCCTTAACTTATGACACAGGCGCACGCTTGGCTCTACTTTGTTGATGCACGTGCGGCTACTGCGCACACAATTCACAAACACAGAAAATAATTTTTTTTTTGGTTTGGACTGGAGTGTACTTTGGGGGTTACAGCACCCTTTAACGGTCAAGCCAGCCGGCCCTTTACTTATGACACAGGCGCACGCTTGGCACTACTTTGTTGATGCACGTGCGGCTACTGCGCACACAATTCACAAACACACAAAAAATATTATTTTTTTAGCACTTGGGGGGAGCACCCCTGATGGACAGAGCACCCCCTGGACAACACTACAACACCCCTTTAGGACTGGGACACTGCACAGGACTTTGGAGTGGACACAGCCCCTATGGAGAACTGACTGCACAACACAGTCCAGCCAGCCCCTATGGACTTTGAAGTAGTGGACAACAGCAGCACAGCGCAGCACAGCACAGCACAACACTACTCTGCACTACACTACACTACACAGCCCAGCCAGCCCTAACTCCCACCCTCCCTCTTCACTGTCCACAGCCGAGTGAGAAAATGGCGCCGACGCAGGTACCTTATATAGGATCCAAAACCCGCGAGACTCGGAAGGCGGGATGATGACGTTTTACCTCGATTTCAGATCCGAGTCAGGCGGGAAAAGTCGAGCCTGACTCGGATCTGCCTCGGATCGGGGGGGCTCGGGGGGGTTCGGATTTCAGAAATCCGAACCCGCTCACCCCTAGTTTCTACCTATCATTTTAGAGAGTCAACTTGATAAATGCTACCTGAAAGCTGATTTGTTGATATGGACAACTTCTCTACTGGTCCACATCTCCACTTTTATCACTGCTTGATGCATGAACCGATATATTCCTTACCATGCACATGGCACACGTACACGCTGTAGGGTCTATTTTTGTCAGAAGCTAATTAATCTACCAATTGTTTGGGGGTCTGTGAAAGGAAACCAGAGCACCTGGAGGAAAACCACACAGCAAAGAAATAATATACAACCGGGCCCTGGTCAGAATTGCAAAAGCATTGCTATCCACTATGCCACTATGCTACCTTGAAACAAACATTAAATTATGCTTTTAACACATCCCCCAATTACACTCATTTGTATCTTCGAATGCTAAGAGCCATATTCAATTAGAGGCAAAAAGCCAGAGGTCGGACTTTTCACCATCATCGCCGTTTTTCCATGGGATAAGTATCGGGCGCGTGCCCACGTATCCCCGTATTCAATTAGGAATTGGCGAAGACGGGACTCAGCGGAAAGGTAAGTATCGAAAAGTCCTGTCACTTTTGGGGAAATCAGCCTGATAGCCCCCAAAAGATGGTCTGACATGAGGGATCACTATGGGTACCCTCGAATTGGCCTGCTAAAGGTAATTGTGATTTTTAAACGGCCGCGACAGGTGCATTAATGCGTCTTTAAAGAAGTGGTGATAAATAGCATTTAGCTTAATTTTTTTGAAAATATAACTAGTCCCATCAAATTTGGGGTACATGAAAATGGGTGCACGCATATTTTTAAGTCCCTAAAGTGAAGTTTTAAAATTCTTCAAAAATCCACCTGCCGCAACCAACCGCATTCTAGAAAACACCTGCTGCATACATGGGGACCCCCCAGAGTCTATTTTGCTAGTTTTTAAGCATGTCCCCCAACTTTTTTTTGCCCCCAAAACCAAACCTCTTTTTTGGGGGTGTCCTATTGATCTTTTTTTCGACAGTCTGAACCTCAAAACCCCAATTTTGCACTTTTTTTTCGCCAGCTATTCTATGGTGAAAACTTATCCCCGTCTATTTACAAAGACTTTTCGCATCTGGGGATAAGTGAAAATGGCGAAAATGACATCATCAGCGATAAATTATTGCCGATAACAGACTTTTCGTTCCTAATTGAATACGGACCCATATATCTTAAAACAAAAAAAAGAGTGTTGTTAAAAATATATATTGGTTTATTCTAGCAGATTTCAGTGTTATTCATAATAGCTATATCTCACCGATCATATTATAAGTCTTAATCCAAAGATAGAAAGACTAGAATATGTTCTCAGTTACTATGATCAGGTTCTCAGAAACACGGGGCCTGATTCAGCAAGAGACACATGTGAGAGTTTGCACGCACTTGGTCGCTGCATCTATATTCTAATCAATGCATACGCACGGCATCCGTAGCACAAGGATGCAGACGCCCAGCACTACATAATGCCACCGCCTTTACCCTGCACGCAGAGGGATGCCAGGCTGCGTCTGGCATCTCAGTGGCTAATTTATGCATGCCCCTGTAACGGGGTGCGAATGCACTAGTACACCTGTGTTCGGCCGACCACTCCCCGTATCCACCCACAAACGGCACTTCCTGTCAATCAACATCGGAGGGGTCTCCATCCTCTCTGCGTGTGCCGTGCGAACCTTTAGCCGGATGCAGTGACTGGTTCGCGCATGCGCATTGCAACGCATGCACAGAGACGCAATATTGTCCGGATCCGTGCGATCTCTCACTTGCATCCCTTGCTGAATTAAGCCCACATTTACATTATAAGGACTATTTAAAGATGTGTTCTCTCTATCAATGTGGTTGTTACCATAGAGCATATTCTCTCAAACTCACTGCTAGATTGTCGGGTCTATGTAACAAGCCTTGGAGAGAGTTAAAGTGGAGAGAGATAAAGTACCAACCAATCAGCTCCTAACTGTTATTTTTCAATCACATCCTGTAAAGTGACAGTTAGGAGCTGATTAGTTGGTACTTTGGGGGGTATTTATGAAAGTTTGGAGAGAGATAACATTGTGCGAGATAATGTATCAACCAACCTGCTCCTAAAAACAGTTAGGAGCAGATTGGTTGGTACTTTATCTCTCACAACTTTACCTCTCTCCAAGCTTTCGTGAATACCCCCCTTTATCTCTGTCCACTTTATCTCTCTCCAAGGCTTAATACATGGACCCCTTAAACAAAAATGCATTATATTGTTCAGTCACATATACTGCTAACGTTGAGCCTAGCATAGCCTAGACTAACTCCCATATTAACATCTATATTTTACATTTTAAAGACTGCGACTTGTGATTGGTCGTCCCATTTACAAGCCTGCTGCCATTTAAAGATAGTGAGATTTATTGACCTGCAGGTTCATTGCCTTTTCTTTACTTTCATGTTCTAAACTGTACTTGGGAAATTAGTTAGTAAAGTTTTCATATATAAAATTGGGTATAACTAACAATATAAGCCAGGATATGTACAGAGGGAATGTTGGGAGGTGTGGTCTGTATAGTCCTGTAATGGCTCGAAATTATTAACTTATTTTTCCTGCTTATCCTCAGATCTTTTGGGTAGGTCCCATGGCGGGTGCAATCTTTGGTTCCCTAATATACAATTACCTACTGTTCACACCTACGATCAGTCCTTTACACAGACTTTCCATACTGCAAGGTACCTTTGACCCTGAACATGAACGGGAGAGAGAGGAACATCGCAAACACTCTGTGGAACTTAATTCACTTCATACCTATTCAAAGGAGAAACTGTGAGCACACGGCAAGACAAAAACAGGGTTTACTAAAAGAATACAATGGACTAACAAAGCGTTGTGTGCGTCTGTCGCTTTCACATAGTGATTGCTGCCATTTTGTGGGCTGAACCAATATTTGTGGCAATGTAGTCTATTGATTCACTAGAACCTAGTGATAATTCTAGCAAAGTGCCTCATGCCTCAGATATGTTATGGAGCGTACACACGGTCAGATTTGTCAGACTTGTCAGATTTGTCAGATGAACGACTGAACGATTTGAACGATTTGAACGATTTTACCAAAGTTTTGAACGATTTGAACGATTGAACGATTTTTGACTGCATTAAAATGAATGGAATCGTCCAAGTCTGACTGCAAACCCATCAGATGTCAGATATCGTTATCTGACAAACGGGAACGCGCATCGTTGATCGTCCATCGTTCAGGCATGTCAGATATGAACGATTTTCCTTCAGATATGAACGACTGAATGATTTTTAAATCGTTATCGTTCATATCTGAAAGAAAAATCTGATCGTGTGTATGCACCATTAGAAATGACTTGACAGGTTGCCTTCTCATAAATATTAGTTCAGCACGCAAATGGAAGCCTCCACCTGCAAAGAACAATAATGTAAACTTTCCATCAAGGAATACAATTGAACTAACCACTGTCGGTCTTAGTGCAGTGCAGCACATAATAATCCTGTTAGTATTACTTTACTTCAGGTTTTTTTTACAGCTTTATATGATTTTTTTTTTAGAAATATGTACAAATTATATCCTCCTTTAACTCCATCCAATGTGTCACTTTGTTTTACCAGAGCTGTCAACATTTTAACATAATTTCCAGGGCACCTGCTTGATGATAGGTACATCAAAACACAGCACACATGGGTCAGGTGAAATTGTTACCACTCGATTAATGATGCCTTCAATAAACATGATTATAACTAGAAATGTGCAGGCTCAGATTGGTTTGGAGTTTCCTGCCAAATTCGGGTTTTTCCCACCAAATTTCGGGAGGCAAAACGTCATCTTTCATGGACAAAATGATATATAATGTTTTGCCTCTTTTTGAGACCCGAAATTCGAATTTAGCTGGAAAATCCGAATAGATCCGAAGAGTATAGAGGATACAAATAGAAAGGATATTTAATTTCTTATAAAGAAAAAGATGAATTGCAGGGGTCTGGGTCAGCCGTAAAGGCCGAGCAACACCTCCCTTTCATAGAACATGCCCAGCGTGGTATGGTCATGCCCAACCCAAGGGTCCCACCTGATGTCTCAGCAGCCTTGCTTGTCGGCAAAGTTGATAACTTTGTTTGACACATACAGAAATAAATGATATTGCATAATAGTAAAGTTTAAAGGGGTACAATAAATGTAAATATAAATGAATGTATCTGGTATATGTGAATGCCTGTATGATATTTTATCTTCTTGTAGATACAGTGATGGGATTTTTTTAAACGTATTTATTTTTATTATTGTACTGACGTGTTACCAGTTATATAATAACACAAATTATGGCATAATCCTTGCTCATAAACCTCAAACAGACTCCACATATGAAGGTGCTATTTTATAACTGGTGAAATGGATTTATTCCACTGCTACATGTTTTCTCCCAGGAAAACTAATGTTTTTTGTTGTTGTTTTGTTTTTATGTTTTGATAGGTGAATATGAAAATATTAACATGGGTATAAGTAGATATTTGCTATTAAAAAAAGCACAGAACATACAGACCCTGCACCATGGAGCATCATATAGCTCTCATCTGCATAGGGCACCCAGTAGGTCTGTAGCAATAAGTTGCAGATTATCAGTTTCCTAACATTCCTCTATATCCAGTCTCCCCCACTCATGTCTTGTGGCCAGACTGGCTTACACGTCTGTGGGCATCACATGCCCCTCTATTGTAACATTTGAAAGCGTCTTAGAAGTGCTACTTATTTATGTGTTCTGCTTGTCACTCTGGTAATGAGGGACTGGTCTTCTGTCACATTTACACCTGGCTTTCTGGTGTTTTTTTAAGGCATTCTGCATGTACACAACACTTGTATGAATAACTTATATAACAATAAAATATTTTGAATTTACTACTTTATTCTGCATGCTATATTTAGGTTTTGCATCATTTCTATACAGCATCTCTATGAAATTTCAGCACCTGAGACATAATGATTAAATGCTACATATTATTGCCTTTAGAGTACTGGTCAATGAAGAAGAATAATTCTAAATCTAAAAAATTCTTAAAGAAGAAAAATTCTAGATCCCCCAAACTTTTAGTGAAGATGCCACACATGCTTAGGTACCTGTATGCTTGAATTATAAGACTGTTTTATATAACCATTGAGGTTTCTTAACTTCTAGAGTAAAATCCATTCCACATCAACCAATTATATTTATTGTATATGCTATATGTTATAGCAAAGATAATAAACATGACATAAGAAATCCTATGACATGACATTATCACCGTACACCTCGACAAGTTGGTTATGAATTTCAGCTGCTGATGTGCCCTTTAGATGCAGAAATCTGATCACACTACGTACCTCAATGTTTGACCATGTTTCCACCAGCTCCACCATCTTACAACTGATGATGGGACAGTGGGGGTCATTCAGACCCGCTCGCGAGCGGCAGGACACTTGCAAGCGGGTCGATGTTCCCCACTGCGCATGCGCACGACGGAGGGAGCTCCATCGTGCGCATGCGCGAGACCCGGCGAGCGACGGGCTCACCATCGCTCCGAGTCTCGCACCAAAGGGGGCGTGCTGTCGCTGTTGATTGACAGCACGCCCCCTTTGGTGGGCGTGCCTGCCAGATGGAGGCGTTCCCATGGGAATGCCTACCGTCTCAAGCCAGCCCCACTGACATCACTAGTGATGTCAGTGGGAGTGATTTTGGCTCTGATAGAGCCAAAATCACTCCAGGGCTTGCGGCAGCGAGACCCTACCGCAGGGTCTCTGTCGCAAGCCCGATGGTCGCGATGGTCAAGACCATCGCGACCATCATCATGGACGCTCGCTATAGCTGTGGGTGGTCACACACAGCTATGCGAGCGTCCATGAGGACGCTCCAAAAAAAAGTTGGAGGGCCCTGATTCAGAGCGAGCGCTCTGGTCAGAGCGTTCAGCTCTGAATCAGGCCCAGTATGACTTATATAGGGAACAGTCTAATAGCCGTGAGGGGAAGCAGTGGTCTACTGGCTCTGTCCTAGTGGGAACTTAGAACAAAATAAAGAACATTACACACATGAGAGGTCTGGTTACCTTACAAACCCACAGTGGCACATTGGGAAATCCTCTTTGATTTGGTCAAGTATGCCTAGATTTTCTCCAAAGATCATGGGTTGAAATGACACTGAGCAGACGGGGCAGGAGCAGCACAGACAGACCTTAGCACCAGCTGGGACCAAAATGTGCATAGTGAGTGGACCCCTGTGTTATCCGGGAGTGACGCACAGTGCGAGCGGACCTCAGAACTAGCCTGGACAGATGCCAGAGAGGTAAGAAGGTGTTTTTTTAGGGTCCAGAGCATTTCAGCACCCCACTCCCCCTTCAGGGGTGTCCCTAGGGCACCTCTTAGGCTTCCGTGGAAACTTGCCATGGAACGCTCAGCTCAACTGAGGAGCGTGGACATCAGAGGCAAAAGTCCAATAATGTTCTTCTGGGCCGTAGCTCTTTCATTTGATCAAGTATTGGAGACGTCCATAACGAATTCTATAGTCCAAAATCTTTTCCACTTTGTATTTGTATGAGTCTAGACTTTAGGTGCCATTGGAAGTGCTGAATGAAACCAGTTGAGTAGGAGTAGTTTCAATAAAGAAATATGGAAGGAATTTGGTATCCTCAGGAAGGGAGGTAGTTAGAGTTTGAATGAAACAGGGTTGATAACATGCTCAATGGCGAATGGCCCAATGTAGCAGGGCGCAAATATCATGGATGGAACTCTTAATCATGGATTTCGTGTAGAGAGCCAAACTTGATCTCCTTGCTTGAGACAGGGAACTGCTCTCATCTTCCTGTCAGCGAACTTCTTGTACCGCTCAGAAGCCTTCACCATGGCGGAGCGGATCTCTTTCCAAATCTTTGAAAAATGCAGCAAGGTGCGGTCAGCAGTTGGAACCTGTAAGGCAGGAAGAGGCTGAAAATCGGGAACTTGATGGTGAAGACCATATGTGCCATAAAAGGGCGTGGAATCAGATGAAGAATGGTGCTGATTGTTGTGACAAAATTCCGCCCAAGGCAGCAGTTCAGTACAGTTGTCTTGAGAAGAGAATATGTAAAGATGAAGAAATGACTCCAGATCTTGGTTGACTCTTTCCCTCTGGCCACTGGACTGGGGGTGATAGGCAGTGGAGAAATTGAGCTTGACTTGAAGTGAAAAACACAAAGAATGCCAAAACTTGGAAACAAACCACTCCCTAGTCAGAGATTTCCAGAGGTAGTCCATTAAGTCTGTATGAATAATTGAGTCAACATGGGAGATGATGGAAGACCGGTAAGGAGTAGCCATCTTGGTGAACCGGTCAACTACCACCCAGATGGTGTTGAATTTGTTTGAAACCAGAAGATCGGTAATGAAGTCCATCGACAGATGTGTCCATGGCTGATGTGGAACAGAGAAGAGGAAGTAACTGCCCAGCTGGGGATTTTTGAGGCACTTTATGCTGGGTGCACTTGTTACAAGAGGCAATGAAGTCTTGGACGTCTTTTCTGAGAGAGGGCCCCCAGTAAAACCTGGAAATGAACATGAAGGTCTTTTGTATGCCTGCATGACCTGCAAAGTGGGAAGCATGAGACCAATGTAGTAGTTTCTTGTGTAATGCGGGCTTGACAACACTTTTCCCAACAGGTAGTGAGGATTCTACTCCTACTGCAGAGAAAGCCACTGGATCATTGATGAGATGCTTCTCAGCTGAGGTAGCCTCATTTCCTGCTCCATGGAGCGAGAAAGAACAACAGCCTATCGGTTCTGGAGCCCTGGACGAAAAGACAATTTGAAGTTGAATTATGAGAAGAAGAGAGCCCATCTGGCTTGCCTCATTTTCAGACAATGGGCTGTCGTGGTCTGTGAGATTGGAAATGGGATGTACAGCTCCTTCCAAAAGATAGCACCAGTCCTCCTAGGCTAACTTAATAGTGAGAAGTTTTTGATCCCTAATAGAGTAGTTCCACTCAGCCAGAGTGAATTTCCTGGAGAAAAATCCACATGGGTGTAGAAGACCATCAGGAGCACGTTGACAAAGCATAGCTCTGACTCATACAGAAAAAGTGTCAACTTCCAAGAAGAATGGCTGTATAAGATCAGGTTGACGAAGAACAGGAGCTGAAATGAAATTTGTTTAATTTTTTTTGTAAGGCTTCCCTTGCTTCCTCTGATCATCGGGATGGATTGGCACCTTTCCGGGTGAAAGCGGTAATAGGAACAATGAGGGTGGAAAAGTTCTTTATGAATTTACAATAGTAGTTTGCAAATCCAAGGAAGCGCTGAACAGTCTAGAGAGTATTAGGAAGTGGCTATTCCTGAATTGCTTGGAGCATTTCAGGACCCATTTTGAGACCAGAACCTAAAATGATATATCCCAGGAAGGGAAGGGAATCCTTTACTTGCCGGCGATCTTCCTCCAGATCATTGGAAAATATGATAATATCGTCAAGATAGAGAACAACATGTTTGTACAACAGATCGTGGAAGATCTCAGAACACCCGCAAGAAAAATGTCTAAACATTACTATTTATATATATAATAAGACTAGAACTGGTCAAGGAAGGGGTAACAAGCATTTTGGGTGACCTAAATAAAGGTAATCGACAAAAACCCCTTTTTATTTTTATTTAATCATGAGGGCAAAAAGTGAATGGAACCTCAATCCCCCACATTATTCAGTGAGAGGATTAAGACCATGGGTTTCCTAAAAACGCAAACTCGAAGGGAGTGCTACTCACTAGGTAACTTATCACCCCTAATATACCCCTTATAAGCAGACAACTTCCTTTGACCTACTCTTTTTATTGGTTCAATGGAACAACCTGACACTGCTGTGCACTTGGCCGACTAAATGAGTGCGTGCCATAATGGTTGAGCGGCAAACCTAACACAACCAAACACTTATTAAAAACTCTTGCAAACTGAAACCTGGAAAGAGGGGGAAACTCGGCATGTATTAACCATTTAAAAACCCCTTTGGACGCTGCTATTAAAAGCGACTGGCTAACAATACCGGCAAATATTAGAATCCGAATCTTTCAATAAACTAGTATCAATTGGCCTGCACGAATCCTCAGTATTCACTTGTTCCTAGCCAAACCTTTCATTGCCCTAGAAAGAATAAATGATTTAGTTGGATCAGCCAAACCATGAATAAGGGAGAAATAAGAAATCCCAGCCAATGCCACAGACATTGCCCCCTTAGAACTGTTCCTCTCATGCCAATCCCAAATGAATTTTAACATGACATCAAGAACTTCCTTACCCTCACCACCTGTTGCAAGGAAACCTTGTCAGGCCCTGCAAGCTGCAGAATACGACTTCAGTGTGCCTGGAGCCAAGGTCAAAAGGTGAGTCCTTCAATACCATCCTGATAATCTGCCAGAGATTATCAGGACAAGCTACTGTAAACCAAATTCGCTAGTTTAAAGCATAAGTGACCTAAATCTATTCCATTGATAATGGGATAGCGCATCCACAATCTCATTTTCAATGCCTGGTACATGCCGGGTCGTGAACTCTATATTTTGACGCAAAGCAAAGTCAAACACCTCAACAACCTTAAAGCCTGAGGAGACGCTGTCCTCTGATTATTAATATCTTGTTATCACACCCGAAAACTATTCGACGATTGCTAAGCTCCCATGCCCAAAGTTTAACAGCCACTACAATTGGAAAATTCTCCAAAAGTAACATATTAGATGTTAAACCTTCAGATCTCCAAACCTCCAGCCAAGCCCACTGCACCACTTACGATTAAAATATGCACCAAAACATACTAAACCTGAAGCATCAGTATACAACTGAAGCTTGGAGTTGGCAACTGGTTGCGACAGCAAAATGCAAACCCCGTTAAAATCATGCAAGAAACCCAACCACATCTGCAAGTCTTTATTTTAATTCTAAGGTGAAGCTAATTAAATGGTGAGCCCTCTTGAACTCTGCAGTAGCCCTCTCTAATCTAGGGCAGAAAACCCTCCACATAGGAATGACCCGGCATGAAAAATTTAGCAAACCCAACAATGATAAAACTTTTTTAGCTGAAACAAAAGAAACCAATAATTCCAGTAAACGACACACCTTATCATAGGGCAACCTACACAGACCTAAAACTGTATTTACAGTATCTGAATACCTAGGTAGGATAACCTGGTAATGGACCCTTCAGTCTTCTCCTGCGCTATAGGGCACCTCCATAACTGAGAAAAGCGTCCCTACAAAAAAAAAGGAGCTCGCTACGAACTGCAGTCAGCCGGCCCTGCCAACAGAAAGTCTTCCAAGTAGTGGGCAATACCTGATTGCCTGAATGCACTACTGCAAGAAAGCTGAGGAAGCCACTGATGGAAATTTCCCTTTTTTTATAGATATGTTTTTTTACTGTGTTTTGACATGTATTTGTATGCAATTAAATGTATTATTATTTAACATCTGAATGAGCAGCGCTTTCCTGGGGGGAGAAATTTTTACTTCCTTCTCACTTTCTTTGGTATTTTTTTACTGCAAGAAAGCGCTAAACATTCAAAAAAGGTACATGATATCGAACAACCCATTGTTAGACATCTGTCTACGTAATTTTAGCCGTCAACTCTAATCCCCATGAATTTAAAGGAATCAGGATTAAGGGGAAGCAACCGGAAAACGGACTCAATATTCACTTTGGTTAAAAGCGCACTTCTCATAAAACCTTGCACAATACTCAGAGCATCCTCAAATGAGTGAAAAACTACAGAGCAATCCGAAGGATCAAGCACATTGTTTACTGAGCCTCCTTCCGGGTAAGACAGGTGCTGAATCAGCCTAAATTTACCTGGCTCCTTCATTGGCACCTCCTCTTGGCCTCCTCCACACAGCATGCAGACATGCCTGTATCGACAACCTGTACACTGCACATTGTTGAAGGCGTAACATTTACTCCTTCCTGCTAAATGAAAACCTGGTTTGGCCAGAAAGGGCTGCTTATGCTCCACTGATCCCTCTAAAGCATAGCCATGCCTGCAGGCTGAAGCAATCCGTACCTGTTGTGTGACTTCAGGCCATACTTCTACTTCTTTCTGCCCAACCTGCTTCCTACGAAAAACTTTGTCATACTGATTCCTTTCCGTTAAACACATGCCGTGAACCATATGCATGTATTTTAAAACATTCAAATGTTTCCCGAGGCGCATTTATAGATAATATGCAGCAAATATATACATGCCCGACAGCCAATTAGCGTAACTCCATCTCGCTTCCTCCTCTGCCAGACTTGCAGATTTCACTGCACCTACTGGCTTTTTAGCATTTTGTGTAATTGCAAATAAATCTATAAACCTACCCTTCTTAATATGTTTCTTATATGTTTCTTAACTTTGAACCTGGCCCCCCTCAACATAACTGTATTTGTGCAGTAGACCTTGTCCGCTGATCATCCGTAACCGAGCTGCCCACTACACTACGCTACTTTTTCAGGCTTTTATTTTTCCCTTTCAACTGCAAAATATCGTATAAGCTTACGCGGTTTTTCCGAGGAGGTGGCCGAGTCAGAGTCATTCGACAATGATGATTGAGGAGCACTGCTGGGAACTGAAACTTCATTCTCACCTGCTCCAGACGTGGAAGGGGTTACCATTGGTTCCTATAATGCTGCATCATGTCCCTTGCTGAACGATGCGCCCACCGTGACTTGACCTGTCGACCCGGGATCCACTTGGTCAGCAATGGCTAGCTCTGATAAAGATGACACTGACCAGGGGACCACCTCCTGCGAACTGGAAGCAACAATTTTTGAAGCATATACATCATGAGCTGATGAAACCATCACTGTGGAGGGGGCTCCCTGTGATGCAACAGGGAGGGACACCTGTACTACAGGTGGTGGGGAAGGTGATCTAACTGACCGGTGTACCAGTGGGAGAGGGAGTCGTACGATCCTTACGATTGCCAAATGCAGACTGCGCATAATGATAAGGGACATTAGTAAACTTAGAAAATTGCTGATCGTATGGTTGATAAAATGCCTGCTGCATGAACTGCGCAGGAGGCTGAACCAACAAAGGGTTATGCTGAGGCAAACCCATAAAGCAAACCTGTTACGGAGGCAAATTCTGGAAATAAGGTGACCAATCAAAACCCGCCAGAGTTGGCCTTAAAGGGAGCAAAGAAGGGACAGTATAGATAGTGAATGTAACTAGGGGTGATGCCACCCCAGAAATCACAAAGCGCGGCAGGGCTCTGCTTACTGGTGATGGTCTATGATACTGATGTACAGGTGGGCCATAACATTCCCTGTGTGCAGGGGACTCCTAACTGCAGGAGGCTGCAGCAATAAAGGGTGCATTCCCCTGGCTCCTAAAATGGCAGCCATGATATCGGGGTTAGGGCCTGCCGCGGGCTCAGAGTGCCAAGGAGAAGGGGATGGAGGCTGAGAGGCTGGGCAGGGAGTGCCAGCGGTGCTTAAGGCACCCATGCCTGCAGGGTGGAAGGGGAAGGAGCAGGTCCTGGTGCAGACCTGGCACCCTCTTAAGGCCAGGCCAGATGCAGTATTGCGTGACGTCATAAGCCATGCACCCCGCTGGACAGAAGCTGCTGCCGCTAAGGAGAGCGGGCAGGAAGCTTACAAGTTTTTTGGATATGCTGAGGCACGGGGGGATAAAAGATATGGGAAGGGCAGACAGAAGAGGAAAAAGTGAGAGGAATGATAAAAAGGTTTGAAGCTGAAGAAAGAAGCAATAAAAAAGGTGATTTAGGAAGAATTGAAAAGGGGAAAGATATGATAAAATATGAGGTAAAAAATCAGTGAGACATTGAATACTTAACCAACCTGGGAGGGATCGCAAACTGGATCCCTAGAAAACCCATCTCTAGCAAACTAACGATTGGCCAGCTAACTTTAATTGACAGCTACGTACACCAACCCCTAATCAAAACAAACTAACCAAACTGTTTTGCTTCAATTAAAAAAAAACAATTGCAAGTTTTGCAAAATGTAGTAACATTGTTTCCACAAAGGTAAAAAGTGTCAGTAAGGTAAATGAGGAGAAAGTCAGAGCAACAGAGTAATCAGTAAGAGCTGTGGGTAAATTTATCATTCTATTTTGTGGTGAATTTGAAGTGACTTGTGGTGATTTTGACAATCAGGTCCCCTCAAACTCCGCAGAAATTCACACACAAATAGAACTTCAAATAGACCATTGGTACTTCCCCATAGCCATCAGTAGAAAAAGCTTATTTACTAACAGTCAATTTGAAAATCAACCCAAAATCGCCATTTTCAATAGAACCATGAGAAACAGTTCTATTTGATTTTATATCATGTAGAATTGTCTGAAAACTCAATATGATGAAAAGAACATGGGAGAGAAGCATTCTGGCTGTATAAATCAGGCATTTAAAGGCATAGCAATTACTTTTTAAAACTGTGGATATGCAAATTAGCACTGGGGTGAAGGTATTTGTGGGTAATACAGTTCATATGACATGTTTTGGACGATAGGAATGCTTTTGTATGTCTTTTGAATTTTGGGTAAATTTTGGGTTCTATTGAGGGTGAATAGAACATATTCAGAACTTCAAATATAACTTTAAAGAGAAACCAATGCACCATCGAAATCAGAATGGAAAACCAAAATTGACTGTTAGTAAATGATATTTTGAATAGAAACACTGTGGTTGGTTTTGTGGGGATGTTGGTTCTATTTTGGTTGATTTTAAATGAAGCCAAAATCAACTTTTATTAAATTTACCCCCTGGAATCCTGTGGCAAGTTCTTGACGATAGGAATAAAGGCATTTCCGGTGAATTTCATTTAAGTGTAATATTTTCATAAAAATAACAGATACAATTGAAAGCTGTACACGTAATCACCAAGGTCAAATATGTGCAGTACATGTATTTGTTTAGTTTCTCTTTTTCTAGTAGAATGCTAGCTATTAGATGATTAGGCACAGCCTGTATTTTTATGAACTGTGTTTTTATTTCGGAATAGAAAGCTATAAATCCAGAGGTCAATGAAAGTTGTCTTTTTAAAATGTGTTATAGTGCTTCAGCTTACTTTCTATATTCAACTCAGAGAGGTGAAAAAGTTCAGCAATTCTTTCAGTTTAGTCATAATGTGACATATTGCTAATTGTTTTTGTCACTTTTCTGTTTCATAGCTACTAAAAGCTTTATGCAAGTGATGGGAGTATGTGCTTAAGACTGCATTACTACCTTAAATCATAAGCATTTTTGTTTGCCACTTTAAAATTGTTGCAGTGACAGTGGCCTCTGATTGGTTTACACAACCCCGCCATGGCTTCCAGTGGCTAACGGCTGTTTCGGTGGACATCCTTTGAGGAAGGTGGATGTCCTCCGAAACGGCCATCGGGCCACTGATGTATTTCTACGTATCTGCACCTGGCACTGATACGTAAATGCCAGTTTATGCTGCCATAAATGTAATATGTAAACATTATTGCCAAAATAATATGGGCACTATTTTAATACAACTTAAATTATATGATAATATATATATATATATATATATATAAAAACACACACCCTAGGGTCAGGCAGACGGGTTGTAAACGTGATCTCCAACATATGCAACAATTACATTACATAAGCTTACGTAAGCAAATTTTATTTGTCCTATATGACTATATATCTGAAAATAAGTCGTTTTCTGCTGATGAAAGAGCTATGCTATTGGTACTAAGTTATGGTCTCATAGTCCATAGGGTAATACATGAATGATGTTATTTGATGTGATGTGGTCAGAAGTGAGGAAACTAGGATTAAAAACAGTTTGGAAAGTGATCACTGTAGCAAATACACTGCTGCATGGTTGTAACGGTGTATAGGGGGTAAATGTACTAACCTGCGAGTTTCAGGCACCTGAAAGTTTTCAGCAATTTAGCCACTTGATTTAGAGTGGCAGTAATATAAGAGGCAAAACCTAAACCAATCTGCCGTGTTAAATCTACAGACTTTGGGGTCTATTTACTAATCCTTGGTTGGAGATAAAGTGGACGGAGATAAAGTACCAGCCAACCAGCTCCTTACTGTCATTTATCAAACACAGCCGGTGATATATCAGGAGTTGATTGGCTGGTACTTTATCTCAGTTCACTTTATCTCCATCCAAGGCTTAGTAAATGTCCGTCCAAGGTACATTCGGGGGATACTATATATTCGCAGATGGGATGGGTACAGGATGCCGGCACTCAGGATCCCGGCGGGCAAAATCCTGATGCTGGTATCTTGACAGGGTTAGGATACAGACACCTGTTGGTAGCTATTCTAACCATCCACATCTCCCTACCCTAACTCTCCATCACTGGTACCTGAACCTAACCTCCCCCTAGTGCCTAAACCTAACCTCTCCCTCCCCACACCCTAAACCTAACCCTTCCCCCTAGTGCCTAATCCTCCCCCCAACCCCGATACCGGCGGTCAGGATGCTGGTACTGAGATTCTGATAGGTGTCAGGATTTCGGCGCTAGTATCCTGAGCACCGGGATACTGAACGTGTCCCTTTGCAGATATCATCTGTGTTTTTAGTGAATATCCTGCAAATATTACTTGATAAAGAGGCCCCTATAAAACAACATTGTGTATTGTATAAATATTTTTTTATATAGCATTCTACAAAGAATGCATTGGTTTATAGTACATAAAACAAAATTAAGAATAACAGGAAATGCCAAAGTATAATACAGTAGAAGTGAAGTCCCTGACCCTAAGGGTTTACAATCTCTTTAAGTCATCATGCTGTACAGCATTCCAGTATCCACACTTCTTAGTAATAACAATTACAGTTGCTGGAACAATGGTTGTAAAAAATAGCAAAGGGATAATTAGATAATTAGAAGAATATACTTTACAGGAGATTAACACAGTATAACCATTAATCATTCATTACTCAAAACATAAATGCAGTACAGCATTTATTAATTCTCAGTATTCAGAGCCACAGTGTTTCACCCAATGCCAAAAAGTAGAAATATATATATATATATATATATATATATATTAGGGGTGAGCGGGTTCGGATTTCTGAAATCCGAACCCCCCCGAGCCCCCCCGATCCGAGTCTGATCCGAGTCAGGCTCGACTTTTCCCGCCTGACTCGGATCTGAAATCGAGGCAAAACGTCATCATCCCGCCTTCCGAGTCTCGTGGGTTTTGGATCCTATATAAGGTACCCGCGTCGGCGCCATTTTCTCACTCGGCTGTGGACAGTGAAGAGGGAGGGTGGGAGTTAGGGCTGTGTAGTGTAGTGTAGTGTAGTGCTGCTGTTGTCCACTACTTCAAAGTCCATAGGGGCTGGCTGTGTTGTGCTGTGCTGCTGTTGTTAATAGGGGCTGTGTCCACTACTTCAAAGTCCATAGGGGCTGGCTGGACTGTGTTGTGCAGTCAGTTCTCCATAGGGGCTGTGTCCACTCCAAAGTCCTGTGCAGTGTCCCAGTCCTAAAGGGGTGCTGTAGTGTTGTCCAGGGGGTGCTCTGTCCATCAGGGGTGCTCCCCCCAAGTGCTAAAAAAATTATATATTTTCTGTGTTTGTGAATTGTGTGCGCAGTAGCCGCACGTGCATCAACAAAGTAGTGCCAAGCGTGCGCCTGTGTCATAAGTAAAGGGCCGGCTGGCTTGACCGTTAAGGGTGCTGTAACCCCCGAAAGTACACTCCAGTCCAAACCAAAAAAAAAATAATTTTCTGTGTTTGTGAATTGTGTGCGCAGTAGCCGCACGTGCATCAACAAAGTAGTGCCAAGCGTGCGCCTGTGTCATAAGTAAAGGGCCGGCTGGCTTGACCGTTAAAGGGTGCTGTAACCCCCGAAAGTACACTCCAGTCCAAACCAAAAAAAAAATTATTTTCTGTGTTTGTGAATTGTGTGCGCAGTAGCCGCACGTGCATCAACAAAGTAGTGCCAAGCGTGCGCCTGTGTCATAAGTAAAGGGCCGGCTGGCTTGATCGTTAAAGGGTTCTGTAACCCCCAAAGTACACTCCAAAACAAAAAAATATATATTTTCTGTGTTTGTGACTTGTGTGCACTGTGGCTGCACGTGCATCAACAAAGGAGCAGCGCCAAGCATGCGCCTGTGTCCCATAAGTAAAGAGCCGGCTGGCTCATTTCTTAAAGGGTGGTGTAACCCACAAAGTGCACTACTCTCCAGCAAAAATAAAAAAATATTTTCTGTGTTTGTGTGCGCTTTAGCCGCACGTATATATCAATATAACATAAATGGAGGACCAAACTTTCTCCGATAAAAATAAAATAGGGAAAGATCAAGAACCACTTCCTCCTAGTGCTGTTGCTGCTGCTGGGAGTTGTTCATCATCCCAGAGAGGAAGTAGGAACATCACTACTTTTACTAAACAATTGACCCTCCAACAGTCCCTAGCGATGAGGATGAAGTACGACAGCAGTCATCCTGAAGCAAAACGTATAACTGAGGCCTTGACTGCTATGTTGGTGTTAGACGTGCGTCCGGTATCCGCCATTAGTGCAGTGGGATTTAGACAATTGATGGAGGTAGTGTGTCCTCGGTTCCAAATCCCGTCTAGATTCCACCAGCATCCTCAAAGCAGCAGCGACAAGCGTGCGTCTGTCTGTTAAAGGGTGGTGACACCCTCAAAGTGTGCTACACAAACAATTAAAATATTGTTCTTTTTTTTCGGTCTTTGTGAAATGTGTGGGCTGTAGCCGCACCTGCATCCTTAAAGCAGCAGCGACAAGCGTGCGTCTGTCTGTTAAAGGGTGGTGTAACTCTCAAAGTGCTCCAAAAAATAAAAAACTATTTTTTTAATGTGTTTGTGACTTGTGTGCGATGTAGCCGCATTTGCATCCTCAAAGCAGCAGCGACAAGCGTGCGTCTATCTGTTAAAGGGTGGTGACACCCTCAAAGTGTGCTACACAAACAATAAAAATATTCTTCTTTTTTCTGTCTTTGTGAATTGTGTGGGCTGTAGCCGCACCTGCATCCTTAAAGCAGCAGCGACAAGCGTGCGTCTGTCTGTTAAAGGGTGGTGTAACTCTCAAAGTGCTCCAAAAAATTAAAAACTATTTTTTTAATGTGTTTGTGACTTGTGTGCGATGTAGCCGCACTTGCATCCTCAAAGCAGCAGCGACAAGCATGCGTCTGTCTGTTAAAGGGTGGTGACACCCTCAAAGTGTGCTACACAAACAATAAAAATATTCTTCTTTTTTCTGTCTTTGTGAATTGTGTGGGCTGTAGCCGCACCTGCATCCTTAAAGCAGCAGCGACAAGCGTGCGTCTGTCTGTTAAAGGGTGGTGACACCCTCAAAGTGTGCTACACAAACAATAAAAATATTCTTCTTTTTTCTGTCTTTGTGAATTGTGTGGGCTGTAGCCGCACCTGCATCCTTAAAGCAGCAGCGACAAGCGTGCGTCTGTCTGTTAAAGGATTACATCGGTGACAGCATCCAAGTAGGCATGTCAGACAGTCCGTACCTGTACTGGCAGGAAAAAGAAGCAATTTGGAGGTCTCTGTACAAACTGGCTCTATTTTACCTGAGTTGGCCCCCTCCAGTGTGTACTCCGAAAGAGTGTTTAGTGCAGCCGGGAACCTTGTCAGCGAAAGGCGTAGGAGGTTGCTTCCACAAAATGTGGAGAAGATGATGTTCATAAAATGAATTATCAACTCTTCCAGGGAGACCAGCCTCCAGAACGTACAGAGGGACCTGTGGTTCCAGCAGGGACGAATTAATACTCTGTGAGGATGAGGATGTACACACTGAAGAGGGTGAGGAATCGGTGGATGAGGAGGATGAGGATGACATCTTGCCTCCGTAGAGCCAGTTTGTGCAGGGACACATTAATTGCCAGCTTGTTTTGTGGGGGCCCAAACGAACCAATCATTTCAGCCACAGTTGTGTGGCAGACCCTGGCGCTGAAATGATTGGTTTGTTAAAGTGTGCATGTCCTGTTTATACAACATAAGGGTGGGTGGGAGGGCCCAAGGACAATTCCATCTTGCACCTCTTTTTTTTCTTTGCATTATGTACAGTTTGGGGCCTAGTTTTTCAAACTGCCATCCTGTCTGCCACTGCAGTATCACGCCTAGATGGGTCACGTGTTTGTGCCGCCCACTCGTGTCGCTTAGCATAGTCATCCAGCTACCTCGGTGCAACCTTTTGGACATAAAATCACTATTGTGAGGTGTGAGGTGTTCAGAATAGACTGGAAATGAGTGGAAATTAAGGTTATTGAGGTTAATAATAGCATAGGAGCAGAAAAACCTACAAATTCTGTGATTTTAGCTGTTTTTATGCTTTTTTTCAAAAAAATACAGATCCAAAACACAAAACCCAGAACCCAAAACACGGAAGGGTGGTTTTGGCAAAACCAATCCAGATCCAAAACACGAAGAAAGATCCAGATCCAAAACACAAAACACGAAAAGTGGCCGGTGCACACCCCTAATATATATATATATATATATATATATATATATATATATATATATATATGAGAAAACAAGAACATGCTCATAAAACAGTGTGGTATCTAAAAGTGCAAGTGATAAGGGTCTGTTAACTTGTTAGTTTGTTGTTGACGTGATGAATTGTGATTTATGTTAAGAGCCAGCCAGCAATTTCAGTAGCTGTTGGTGATCTGCTTGCTAGAAAAGAAATGTAAATCGTCTTTTTCCTCACTTTGGGCTTTGAGTATCAATTAGAGAATCCCTGCAGCGTAAACTCTGACAATAAACACAAAAGACAAAACATGATGCTGTAAAAATAAAATGATTGCGGTGTTGTTTATTGCTTGCTCTCAATTGCTGACAGCCGACAGTTTCAAGAACAAAAGTTACTAGTATCATTAAAGAGTTGTCCTACTTGTTCAGGCGCTGATAGAAATTTTTATGTGTATATATTTTAATTTGACTAATATAACTAGTTATCAACAGCGGCAAACACCCAAATATGCTTGTGGCCTCACACCTTAGTAAGAAATGTTATCCAATAAGGGAAAACAAACCATCGTAAAATAAGATATTAATGGTACTGCACTTATCAATATAAAAACCAGTCTGCTTTGGCTGAAATAATATCAACACACTTGTATATAGGGCCATATTCAATTAGCCTGCGAAAACGTCATTTTCGCCTGTTTCACTTATCCCCATTTTCAATCACAAAGACTTTTCGCAGGTGCGAAAAGTCTTTGTTAAAAATGGGGATAAGCTTTCACCACTGTTTAACTGGTGAAAAAAAGTGCAGAATTGGGGGTTTGGGGTGTAGACTAATAAAAAATAGCCTGCAGCCTTTGGAATGACCCCTTGTAAAAAGTTCCTCATGACACCCCAAAAAATGTACTTACATTTTGGGGACAAACTTCTAAACTAGTGAAATCGATCCCGGGGGGGTTCCCAAGTATGCGCAGGTGTTTTCTAGAATGCGGATGGTAGCGGCAGGTGCAATTTTGAAGAAGTTTCAGAAATACTTTAGGGACTTAAAAATATGCTTGCACCCATTTTCATGTACCCCAAATTTGATGGGACTAGTTTTTTCCCCCAAAAAACCTAAGTGCTATTCTTCACCACTTCTTCTCAAGCCGCATTTATGCACCTATTTAGAAACCCTGATTACCTTCAGCAGGCAATATTGGGGGTACCCATAGTGATCCCCCATGTCTGGACATCTTTTGGGGGGGGCAGCATGACTTCCCCCAAAACAGACAGGACTTTTCGAAACTTACATTTCCGCCGGGTCCCGTTTTTGCCGGAGCCTAATTGAATACGGGGATAAGTGGGCACGCGCCCGATAGTTTATCCCAGAAAAAATGGCGATGATGGGGAAAAGTCCGACCTCGGACTTTTCGCCTCAAATTGAATATGGCCCATAGTGAAGTAAGTAAAATTTATTGCATTATACTCTAAATAACATGTAGCACATAGTAAGCAATCGATTGCATTCAAATATAATAAAAGGTATATATAAAATAGCTACAAAAATTGTATAAAATTGTGGAGGAATGGGCAATATTGATCTACTGTAAGTCACTGACTTAGGGCCTGATTCATTACGGATCGCAACTGCGATTACGCACACTATCGGCCAATTGTTGCATTCTGCGCACGTGTAACTAGCCACTGTGATTGGGACTGCGATCGCAAAGACTAAGCAGACTCATCGCAGAGTGATGACAGTAAGTACCATTTGTGGGTGGTGACGGAGGCGTGCCAGTGCGTTCGTACGCCGTTGCAGGGGCGTGTATAAAGTATCCACTGTGATGCCATACACGGCTTGAGTACTCACAGCATGCGATGAGGTTAGCAATTTCTGAATAAGGTCTGACCTTGTGCAAGTGTGCGTGAGGCTCAGATTGTAATCGATGCTACTGATGGTTTCACAGTCTTGCTAAACATTATGGATATGTGTAAGGTAAGGTGGGCGTCCTCATGTAATGCTGCGACGGCATAGCGATCCCAATGGATTAGCAGATCATCGCAGTCAGATTGAGTGCGTACTTGCAGCCATGATCGCAGTTGCGATCTGCAGTGAATCAGGCCCTTAGTGGATTCAATTCAATTCTAATCCCAAAAAAGGGTAAGTTCACACTTCCACTATACAGTATGTAGTTATTTGTAGACACAAAGCAACGTCTGTGAATGTAACCTGGCATGGAGTATAATCACCAGAGACATGGCATATGCTTTTTCACTTCTCAAATAGATATATCAACAGGTAATCTTTCTTGTTCCACAGGTGAATTGAATAACAATTTATCTCCTTATGGTATACGTTCACAATAACAATCAGTTCCTAGGTAGACAAACACACACGTAAGGTTCACAGTTCACACCACAGGATTTTTGAATGGCAATAAGCATTAGCCGTATAGCGCACACTGAAAGCTGCCTCCTGCGGTATTGCTCGACCTCTGTAAGATGTATAAGGCAGGGAGACCGACTGCAGCTACAGTCAAATTGGATATATAATAAAAGCTGCCTCCTGCAGTATAGCTCAACCTACGTATGCTGTATAAAGGAGAGAGACTGCTTGCAGCTATAACCGGATTACCACACACTGGGACAGATGTACTAAGCTTGGAAAGTGATACATTTTGAGAGCTGCCTTCCATGGCTGCAATTCCACCTCCATGTGCTGTCTGGGGGTGGAAGGCCACCTGCAGCTACAATCTGGGCATATCACAGGTCAACTAACGTTTCCTTTGCCTTTTTAACGGCAAAAGTCCTCCCACTAACATGTTCGCTCCACAGGGGACTTTTTCAAAGAGTTTTTGTATTGATAAGCTCAGTACCATTGATATCTTATTATTAAAAGGTACCTGTCAACACAGTGAAGTTAGCCATTTTGTTGATGGAACCACTTTTTAGACGATCAATTCATTCGGGACTAGCGCACGGGTAGCCAACCCTGGTCCTCGAGAGCTACAAACAGTGCATGTTTTCCAGGTCTCTTAACAGAGGGCTTGATTCAGAGCCGGACGCTCTGAACGAGCGCCCGCTCTGAACGAGCGCCCGCTCTGAATCAGGGCATTTTTTTTTTTTTTGGTGCGTACTCCTGGACGCTTGCAAAGCTGTGGGTTACCACCCACAGTTTATGCGAGCGTCCATGATGAGGGATGATGATGGATGACCATCGGGCTTGCGACGAGACCCTGCGGTAGGGTCTTGCTGCTGCAAGCCCTGGAGTGATTTTGGCTCTATCAGAGCCAAAATCACTCCCACTGACATCCCATGGGAATGCCTCCGTCTGGGCAGCCACGTCCCGGCACGCCCACCAAAGGGGGCGTGCTGTCACTCACCACTGACAGCACGCCCCCTTTGGTGCGAGACCCCAAGCGACGGCTTCCCCGTTGCTGGCCGGGTCTCGCGCATGCGCACGACGGAGCAGCCTCCGTCGTGTGCATGCGCATTTGGGTACCAGCGACCCGCTTGCGAGCGTCCTGCGCTCGCGAGCGGGTCTGAATGAGACCCAGAATCACAAGTGTAGTAATTAGCTCCACCTGTGGATCTTTTAAAATGTGTTAGTGAGTACTGAATACACCTGTGCACCAGCTAGGTGGTCTGGAAAACGTGAACTGTTAAGGCCCCCATACATCAGCAATTGATTGCATCGTGCAATTTGCAATCGATTCTGTATAAAAATCTTTCTCTTTTTCAATCGATTGCAGATTGCAGAGATGCCACAATCGATTGAAAAAGGGAAAGATTTTTATACACAATCGATTGCAAATTGCACGATTGCTACAATCAATTGCTGATGTATGGGGGCCTTTAGTAGCTCCCGAGGACCGAGGTTGGCTACCCCTGGACTAGTGGTATACAGTATATGTGCTATATGTGGCAGAAGACACAGACTACACAAAGTGGCTTTGAAATGAGTGGGAGCAACAGGTAAATATATGGGTAAATATACGTGCCAACTATTTTTTCTAAAGTCATTTTTTAAAGTAATTTTTAATTTACATTACACAGAGAAAATAGCACTTGCAAAACTGGTTACCAAAACTTCAAAGCAGAGGCAATTTGATGGGTATCATTGTTTTAGTCTCAGACAAGGTACATATTTTTGTTTCTGGAATATCTGGACAGCTAAAAAAATAATGTACTCAAATAATACATGCCTCTAATAGCACATTCCATTAATAACATTGCTTTACTGCCTTGCAACACCCCCACTTACTGCCTGGCAATAACAGCAGACCTTTTCTGATTATCAGCTGGAACCCATACAGGTTACCATACATCCAGACTAGAGACTAACGTATAAATCAGAATAGAGCTGCTGCTGCTGCATCTCAGTATGATCAGAATCGGCCTCGATCGGCCTCGGTAATAGCACAAAGTTGCAGCTGCGACCAACTCAGAATCAGCACCATAAAGAGGGGAGACTACCATGTGTGACTTTAAACAAATAACCAAACAATTTATATACATTTTGTTTGTAAGCAAAGTATTATTGCATGTCTATCTTCTACACCAGTGGTTCCCAAACTCACTGGGATGCTGGTGGTCTAAAGAGGCCGGCCGGTGTATTTTTTTTTTTGCTCACCATTTCCAGGTAACCTCTTTAAGGTAGGTCCCTAACATACTAGGGTTCAAATCCAGAGCGCACGACACCCCCAAACTAGCCCAGCTAAGCTGCCCCAGGGCACCGCCATAGTAACAAAAGTGCAGTGTAAAAGAGATAAGGCCCCCATACATCAGAGATTGATTGCAGCAATCGTGCAATTTGCAATCGATTGTGTATAAAAATCTTTCCCTTTTTCAATCGATTGCAGAATTGCCACAATCGATTGAAAAAGGGAAAGATTTTTATACACAATCGATTGCAAATTGCACGATTGCTGCAATCAGTCTCTGATGTATGGGGGCCTATAGTTAAGAGCAGCCACTGTACTTTTCTCTTTTACTTTGCCACACTTGAGCACAGGTGACTCAATTAGTACCTCAGTTATTTTGATTTAACCACCTGTGCTGAAACCTGGATATCACTAAAACCACTGTGTGACTGTTAGTGTGCCTTGAGGAACGAGGTTGGGAATCGCTGCCCTAGTATGTCTTCTGGGATCCAATGTTAACACTCTAAAAAGTTTTTGTCCAAATTATGTAAGTCCTACAAGTTATATACTGTATACTGTAGTGCAACTTTGGTTCATTTTTGGGGCGTGGGTCCCCCTGGATTGCTTTGGTTGATCTGTTACAGGGCACCGCATATAACACATTTTTCTTTTATAACACATTTAACCCTTCACTGTTTGTTTATTATACATGTACTTCACTTTTTTATTTTAATTCTTTATATGCAGCTGTGGCTGCTCTTAACTATCTCTTTTACACTGCACTTTTCTTACTATGACGTTGCCCTGGGGCAGCTTAGCCGGGCAAGTTTGGGGGTGCCGTGCGCTCTGGATTTGAACCCTAGTATGTTAGGGACCTACCCTAAAGAGGTTACCTGGATATGGTAGGTAGGCCCATAACCTTGGCCATGATTATGCTAAAAACCTCTATTGATTGCAAAATTTTATTGCATTTATATATTATCAGTAATTTGGAGTTGTGCACCTGAGATTTGTCTGTTTCTGTGCCTAATTCTAAGTTAATAAGATGGCTTACTAACCAAGTTGGAACCAAGCTATAAACTGCATCTGTTAAGATTTAAGAGCTAGTATTGTAAAAGCAAAGTACTGAGCAGCATAAATATCTGTCTGTGTGGAGATTTGGACTTATAAGGAGTATTATTTAATTTACTAGATTGCAATTAATGTACATTGTTTGCTGCTTTGTTTATATGCATTAATAGAATTATTATATACAGTACTGACTGAAGTATCCGGCATCACCCTGGTTTAAATATTCAAGTTATTAAGTTTTATTATGTGATGTTGTCCAAATCCTTTTAGTGGAAGGCCCAGAACAGGCTGCCTGGGTCAAAGTTCTATCCTGCGCACTCCTCCGTGAGGTCCGACTGGGACCCCAACCACTCCATTAGGCATCTAAGACCAAATGCCACCCCTCTGTGAAGTTTTCATCCAAATCCATTCGGTGGAAGGCCCAGAACAGGATTCCCGGATCAAAGTTATGCCCAGCGTACACCAACGGGAGGTCTGACCGGGACCTCAACCCCCTAGTGCAGGGGTTCCCAACCATGGTCCTCAAGGCACACTAATAGTCCATGTTTTAAGGATAGCCACACTTGAGCACAGGTGACTCAATTAGTACCTCAGTTATTTTGATTTAACCACCTGTGCTGAAACATGGATATCACTAAAACCACTGTGTGACTGTTAGTGTGCCTTGAGGACCAAGGTTGGGAATCACTGCCCTAGTATGTCTTCTGGGATCCAATGTTAACACTCTAAAAAGTTTTTGTCCAAATTATGTGATGTCATCGAAATCCATCCAGTGGAAGGCCCAGAAGGGTTAAAGTTCTGCCCAGCGTACACCAACGGGAGGTCCGACTTGGACCTCAACCCCTAGTATGTCTTCTGGGATCCAATGTCATCACTCTGTGAAGATTTCATCCAAATCCAGCCAGTGGAAGGCCCAGAACAGGCTCCCTGGGTCAAATTTCTGCCCCCCGGCACTCCGCCATGGGTTCCGACTGGGACCCCAACCACTCCATTAGGCATCCCAAACCAATTGCCACCCCACTGTGAAGTTTTCATCCAAATTCATCTAGAGGAAGACCCAGAAAAGGCTCCCAGGGTTAAAGTTCTGCCCAGCGTACACCAACGGGAGGTCTGACCGGGACCCTAAACCCCCTAAAACCTGTGCAGGATCCAACTGGACCACCTTGCATTGGTTTCATCCCAATTGCTGCAGGGGTGTCTGAATGCATAGCCAGACAAACAAAAACAAACAAACAGACCAATGAATATTACATATAAGATTTAAATTATTTTAATAATTGTTTTACTAAACGTTTAACACCAGCCATGTGTTTTACATATTAGTATATATGTTTAATGATTGAGTGTATTGTTAATAAATGGTGTAGTTTGTCAGACAGTGCTTTATATTGCAGTTTTTTTTATAGGTAACTCGTACCTGTCTACTTTCCTGGAATGCCCAGGAGACTGATGAATTTGAGTGCTCTACCTGACTCCCAAGAGAGAAGGCCAGCCTTCTGCAAGCCATTCACTTACCAAAGTTGGTGGTATGGGGCCTTGATAATGTGATACATCTTGAATTTAGTCATTGTGGCCCCCCTACTTTACAATATTGCAAAATATGGCTCTGTACATTGTGAGGTAGGGCAATGATGATGTAATTGTGGCACTATGGTGGAGAATTATCAAACCTTGGAGAGAGATAAAATGGTGAGAAATAAAGTACTAACCAATCAGCTCCCCCTTTCAGACATAAGCCAAAATCCTGTTTTTTTTGGGGGGGGGGGGGTTGTGCGCTCGTGCATTGACCTGGGTCCTGCTTATGTCTGAAAGGAATAACCCGGGTTGACAGTCCCGGGTTCGTGACCCTGCAACCGACCAGGGTTTTTCCTGGGAGTTGCAACCGGGTCAGTGCCCCGGCTCATGACTGAAAGGTATGAACCGGGTCATGCCTGAAAGGACTTGATTGGAGGATACAGTGGGCACTTGGAGATTACATAATCTCCAAACGCCCACTGAAAGATGGAAGACCCGGATCTAGTGTGAAGGGTGACGACCCAGGAATAACTCGGGTCCTCACTCAGATGTGAATGGGGGTAAGTACAAAAAAAACCAGCTTCAACCCGTGTTCTGTGCCCCGGGTCAGAGCCGGGTTAAAGCTGGGGTTTAGATCTGAAAGTGGTATAACTGTCATTACACAGGCTGTGTTTGAAAAATGAGTTACAAGCTGATTGGTTGGTACTTTATCGTTCACAACTATATCTCTCTCCAAGCTTTATTATTTTTATTATTACGTTAGTTATATAGCGCACACATATTCCGCAGCGCTTTACAGATAATAGTTGGCTATTCATATCAGTCCCTGCTCCAGTGGAGCTTACACTCTACATTCCGTACCACATGCACACACACATATATATACTAGGGATAATTTCTTGTTGGGAGCAAATTAACCTACCAGTATATTTTTGGAGTGTGGGAGGAAACCGGAGTACCCGGAGGAAACCCTCGCAAGCACAGGTAGAATATACAAACTCCGCACAGTTAGGTCTGTGGTGGGAATTGAAACCATGGCCTCAGTGCTGTGAGGCAGTAATGCTAACCATTACACCATCTGTGCTGAAAGCTTTGATAAATGTCCCCGTGTCCCCGCACATCCCATCTGCTGCCCGTCTCCCATCTCTCTGGGTCACCATGATATATGTCTGAGCAACAGTTCAGGGATAGAAGATGCAAGGGCCAGGGTGACACAAATTGAGGCAGAAGTGGTGGGGCCATGATTGCACAGCTGCTGAGAAATGCATCACAGCAGATAAATACAAACAGGTGGAATTGGCGCAAACAAATTTCTAAGACTAAAGGCCGATGTCTAGTGTGTACCGACCTTGTTAGCTAGCTACAGGACCCGGCAGGATGCCAGTATCAGCAAATGCGTACACACTTGCCGATGCCGGGAGCGACGACGCGACAGCGGGGGCCATGCTGTATTCGCTCGCTGACGATAACGCCCATTGGACCTGCATACAGGTCTATCGGACGATGTCAATGATGACGCGTGGGAGCACACATTGCCAGCGACATCATGGGTACACACTCACCGATGTGGACGATATATCGTCTAGTGTGTACTCTGCATTAGACCCCCCACCGGGCTTCACCAGGAATCCTCGCATATGGACTTTACTCAGTGGGCGGCTCAGTGTAGTTGGTTCCACCTGTGAAACCAACAGAGTTCTTTGCTGGTATAAGGACTCTGCCTGGAAACACTGCCAATAGCAATGCAGGTAAGGATGTGCTACTGTCAAGGAAACTGAAGTGGGAGCACCAATGTAGAACATAGTTGATACCCAGGCACTGAAGGAGAGCACTGAGCAGACTCTTATTGAGGCTGGCTGATGGGTGATTCCCTGCATGAATCATCGGTGCTGGAGGTTAGTGGTAACACCTGAGAGAGCTGTTACTGTGTCTTCTCTAGCTTGAGCCCAGATGGGAGCAATGTGGCCTGTTGAGTGTTGGAGGCAGGCCAGTAGTGCCCATGACTGCTGGTACTGATAACGTGCAACCTGATCAAACAGGTTATACTCCATTTGTTTCACCAAATGGTTAGATTTGTGAGTAATGCCAACATAATCACGGAAGTTATGTAGGCCATTTAAGAGATTGATCACTCTGCACATTACTTCAATGTAGCTGACCTCATTCATGTGCCAGTAAAGGTCACATGTTTCCCCCCTTCCAAATAAAATCTGCTAAAAAAATATATATAACTAAACAAAACAATTGGCACGTGTGGCCATCATTGTTGGGGACAAATGGATTGGTTATCAAGTTTGTCATTGGCTATCTTGATATGGTTCCAGGGGACATGAACATTTTCTTAAATACATTATTATAGTAAATTTATTTAATTAGAAATTCAGGATTTTTTTGCTGTGCACTGCCATACAACTGTGGAAACCATTTCACATCCTTTAATAAACAATTCTTCACTTTACTCAGTGAAGGCCGTGGTTGCAGGCCAGTGTACTTGGGGCCTAATTCAGCACAGATCGCAAGGCTGCGTTCGAATGCACCCGGTCTATGTTTGTGTTCTGCGCATGCATCGCAGTGCGCAAACCGGACGCTGCGATCGGGAAGCAATCGCAGAGAACGTGCAGTCCCATCGCACAGTGATTGGCAATAAGTGTCCATATGTGTATGTGGGTGGTGACAGGGGGATGGTCAGTGGAACCGAGGCGTGCCAGGATGTTTGAACACCGTTACAGGGGTGTGCATAATTAAGCCACTGCGAATGCATACACAGCTCGAGGACTAGATTGCGACAGGGAGTTTAGCAGTTTGTGAGTGAGGACATGGTCAACCACAACTGTGCGTATGGGTCCGATGTTATCGATGTTGTCGCTGACTTGCAGATGTATGTAATGGGAAGTTGGCTTTATACAGTGGTGGTCGTCTTGGTATAGTGCTGCGGTTGCCGTGCGATCGCATTCATTAGTATATTTTCACAGCGAGCGGGTGCATGCAAACACAGCCTTGCGATCTGTGCTGAATCACGCCATTGGGTTCCCACAGTGAAAGCATCAAAGAACTTAGCTGGTATGAGAACTGTGCCTGGAAACACAGAGGATGGAATTGCGGGTAAGGATGTGCAGCTGTCGAGGAAACTGAACACTGGAGTTTAAACAACACTGGAAGGAAACTATACTGGAGAGTATAGTTCTGGACTGAATAAATAAATATTTTCGGTAATGCACTGCATGACTTTTGATACTCCAAGTATGTGTGTGACTCATCCTTAGGACTTTTGAGGTATTTGCTGAGGACAAGACACACTCACCCTTAGTACTAAGAACCTGATTCAGACCCGCTCGCTAGGATGCGTTCGGACGCAGCCAGCCAATTGTTTGCATTCTGCGCATGTGTACACATTGCAATGCGCGTGCGCGAACCAGTGCAAGCGATCGGAAAGTGTTTGCTTGATGCACATAGACTGCCCAGCAGAATGAGTGACAGGAGATGCCGTTTGTGGGCGGTGACAGGGGCTGGCCCCTAGAAACGGGGGAGTGGAGGTGTGAACGCTGGCATGCCTGAGCATCTTAACGCAGTTTCAGAGGCGTGCATAATTAAAAGGCAGCATCATTGTACACATCACTTGGTAGTATTCACTCGCAGTGCTTGCGGCAGGGTATGGTCAACCACAAGTGCTGCGATCATATCCGATGTTACACGATGTTACTGATGGTTGCATACACTTCCTGGATATGACGTGTGCAAGTGAGCATCTTAAGACAGGCTGGTGGGTATCTGCATACACAATGCGCTCGCACACTAAGACATAGTGGGCGTTCTAATGCCTTGCCCTGCGATCACCAGCCTTGCAGAATTTGCATACACATCTAGCGTGCGGGTCTGAATCAGGTCCTAAAGTCATGCGGTGCATTACAGTAAATTATTATTTATTCAGACACGTCTCTGCCCCATGGAGAGCTTACAGTGTGACATCTCTATAACAGCTTATTATTTAATTCTTGTCCATGAGATCCACATAAAGGAGTCCACTATATAAATGCCAATTGTATTTAGCTTAAACAAGTTTAGGCAACATAGAATGAGGTAAAGTGGGTACACAAGCCATTTTTACTTATTTGAAAAAGTTCCTGTAGTTTTCCAAAGGCTAAACAGGTTGGGTAACAATTTGACTTTATTAATCTAGAGAGGAGCATCCCTTACATAAAAGCGTGGCTTTTTTGGTAAAGTGGGTGTAACTTTTTTTTTAACCATTTTCAGTAAGTAGCAGTAAACCATAATTTAATTAATTACACAGGTGTCATTGAAACTCAACAGTACTGCATTACTTCTACTTGATCTGATGTCTGGCTCAAGTCCGTTAGCAAATTATCACGCTGGCCAAGCAGCAGACTTTTCCTGACCTTTGGACTCTGGAGGTCAAAACCTTCTTATGGAATTTGGGCAACATGTAAAATTGCACGCCGTCAATTTCACCAATTTGACTAAGTAGCTATAGTTATACAAGGGCTAAACAATTTGACAGTGGCAATCCACAGGTGTTCCCTTACAAAAAAAAAACTTTTCAAGCTGGCCAAAGAAGGCTTTTGGCATCAAGGGTTAAACTGTTTTGGCTAAAACCTTGTTGGGCCAAGGTAAATACAACTGGGTTTCTATGGTAACGACTGCCTTGGATTTCCACTGTGTATTTGCTGGCCTAAACTAATTTAACATAAAAAAAAAATTAGAGCTAAGGTCATTAAAATTGGTATAAATGGACTGTGCGCTAATGCTAACACCTGGTTTGATACCCAAAATCTTGGTAGGCCAGTATAAATACAAGTGTTTTTTTTATCTAAGTGCTTAAGTGCTTTTCCTGTCAATATCCACTGTCAACTCTCTAACTGGTGTAACCCATTGGGGGTAAATGTATCAATATCAGCTATTTCAGACATTCTGCACCGTCACTTATCGCAGTGATGCAGGATGTCTTAGCGCTGCAATGAATGAAAAAGCGAGTCTCAGATAGAGATGGCCATTGGAAAACTATGTTTAGCAAGAATCAATGCTACCAATTCAATTAAATTGTTTTTCCTTTCAATGCCGGGATTAAGATGGTTGCCACCACCACATACTTCTTTCCGAAGGCTTATGTCATCCATTTCGCTGCGGACACCAGGAACAGGTGTCAGCAGAAGAGATCCTTTGCGCAATAACTTCTGGGATTCATTGCGCATGCACACTTACTGACCATTGATGTTTAAACCATTGAATGGTTACCTTGCGATGGCCATCCATAGTAACCAATGAGGTGTTATGAAAACTCACCCTCCAGCGATAATTTTCCATCTGTGTTGCATCAGCATAATGCAGATGCGATATGCAATGATTAGTGAATGGTCCCTTTGCACATGTGAAAGATTTTATTAAAAAAAAAATACTTGAGTTAATTTGAGAAGACTGTACATGTGCATCTATTAGAGAGTAGAGAGTGTCCTGAGGTGTCATCAGGTAAGTAATCATTAAGCCATCCTTAGATCGTATTATGTGACAAGTGACGAAAAGCTCAGCTATTCGTCACTTGTAATACTCGCTTGATAAGTTACCATCGTGTTATAGCAGTGGCATTATAAAGACAAAAATAAGACACCGCTGGACAGTCTTTTATTACACACGGCAGTGGCGTAAGTTCATCCCAGACGCCCGGAGGCAAGTTATAATTTGGTGCCCCCCCCCTCTGTCACAGCCACTGACACTGTAATGTAGCAATTTGCATGCAGACAGACTATAGATAGACAAAGGCAGCAGCTGAAGGTCTGACATGGAGCTCTCTACTAGTGTATGGTGGCTTTTCAGGTGCCATGTATGGGTGGTCGTGACGGTACACTCCTGGTACATAGGGCCTGATTCAGAGCCGGACGCTCTGACCAGAGCGCTCACTCTGAATCAGGGCCCTCCTCCATGAAAATGGAGCGTCCTCCTGGACGTTCGTATAGCTGTGGGTGACCACCCACAGCCATAGCGAGCGTCCATGATGATGGTCAAGACCATCGCGACCATCGGACTTGAGACGGAGATCCTGCGGTAGGGTCTCCCTGCCACAAGCCCTGGAGTGATTTTGGCTCTATCAGAGCCAAAATCACTCCTGATGTCAGTGGTGCCGGCTTCAGACGGTAGGCGTTCCCATGGGAACGCCTCCGTCTGCCAGACACGCCCACCAAAGGGGGCGTGCTGTCAATCAACATCGACAGCACGCCCCCTTTGGTGCGAGACCCGGAGCGATGGAAAGCCCGTCGCTCCCCGGGTCTCGCGCATACGCACGACGGAGCTCCCTCCGTCGCGCGCATGCGCAGTGGGGGACATCGACCCACTTGCGAGCGTACTGCTGCTCGCGTGCGGGTCTGAATGACCCCCATAGTTACAGCCCTAAGTGGGGTTAATATGTTGTGGACAATGGAGGAGGTGCCCCTTCAGACCTGGAGCCCGGCAGCAGGCGCCTCCATTGTCTCCCATAGTTCTGCCCCTGACACATGGAGAAGTAATAAAACAACCTCTTCTTCCTGCAAAAATGCAGAAAAAAATGGTTTGTAACTACACTGACACCTTAAAAACTAAAGCTTTTTTTTACAAGTTGATACCAATTGACCTGTGTGCCCATTTTGTCTTCTGATTTGATGGCTGAAATCTTGTTTTGCCAACCAACCTGTATATATCAGATCAGTGATCAACTCGACATAAGTTTAAAAAATGAAATTGGAGCACTAATACTAATACAAATAAACTCTCGTGTAGTTTAGCTGCATGAGTGCAGATCATAAGGGGAGTTGCAATTGGTCAGAGTAGGGCGGCTCCAAACTTCTCTCTCCAACTCTCTTCCAGCCATGCTCCAAGCCCTGTCTTTCTCTCTGGCTCTGAGTTTAGTGATACAGTGGATTCTGTGGGTGGCAGCAGCGCTACTCCAGACAGAAAAGTTCTATGACCTGGCAGGTAAGGCGAGCATACATTCCGTTCATGCATTTGTCTGTGTGTGAGAGATCTGTGTGTACACTGTAATAGCCCACTGCTGGGATCATGCCGGCAGCCATATTTACTATGGGTAAGAGATTAAAGAACTTTTTAGGACCGCCGTAGCATTTTATTACACTGGCGCTGCATTAGACATGCACTAACCATAGCGTTCTTTACAAGCCTAGAACTGTGCGCTCTGCTTACTGGTTTTATGAGGCGATTCCTTACCCGTAGTAACAATGGCTGCCGGAGGTGCGATCACGTGACGGACGCATTCTAGTAACCTGGCAACTGAGGGCGGAGTTCTCCAAAGGGGTTATATAAAGTAATGCACGCATCTGCGCATTGAGGTGTGGCTGGTAATTTTTATGTGGTAGGAATGGATGAAATAATGCTCGAAGATACCAATGCCGGTCACATGCAACAATACAATAGTAAATCTTATGTGCAAAGGGTAGTGTCATTTACATAGTAAATATAAAGGGACTTTACCCTTATTACTTCATCCTGCTTGTTTCATGGTTTTACCTGTATGACTTAAACCATTATTGAGAATTGTTTGTTTGCTGAAATGAGCTGAATAAGGATTTATTAACATTTACCTTAAAAAAGTAGAATAGTGTTAAAAATAGAAACCCATACTCCCATAGCTTCCATTAGCAGAGCAAAGTAAAGAACCCATTGATCACCTTAAGGCCAGTTATACAATGGCAAAGCCATAGGGGTCTACAGAGCCGTAACTAGACTTTTTAGCGCCCCCTGCCATGGCACTGGTCGCACTATCCTAGTTACGGCCCTGGGGGGTCTATAAGCGGCCCTCTAGCTGTTGCTGGACTACACATCCCAGCATGCCTTGTAACATTTTTAGCATGGCCAAATAGCAAAAGAATTTATGGGGTTTGGCCCCTTCGTCAGGTGTCAGCCACTCTGTAGTAAAGTACTTAGGTATAATTGCTCAGCTCTCTCTGTGCAGATATGGATTCTATATTTGTATTGAATTTTGGAACTATAGTGGCGGTTTGTGCTTTACACCTGTGCCAGCTGCATATAATGATGAATATACACAATCATAAAATACTGTGCTTCAAATCCTTTCCTTACGTTATATTTAAAAGAGCTGTTGACCCCAGTTGCCTTAAACTTATGGAGGTTTGGACCTTAGATGACCAGAAGGTTATTTACAGTTCAGCAGAAAACCAGTGAAGGTTGGATGGTAGGTGGTACCAGACAGTGATGTGTTATATGGCAGAGACCAGGTTACAAACTGACAGCTCTTATTTTATTAGAAAATGGCAGTCAGGAGAGGAGTGAGCCTGCATTGCATGTGGGAGAGGTGGCCTTCAGTAGATAACACTGCTGGGATTGGGTTATATGTGACTGCGTCCATGCTACTGAGAAAACAAAGGCTATTCTATAGGAAAAGCTGGACCCATCCAGGGGAGATTTATCTGTGTAAATAAGTTTAAGTGGTTATATTACAGTAAAATAAAAATGTAATGTTTAGTAGTTCTTCAATACGATAATACATTTAAAATTCTATTTCTGCAGCAGAATATATAGTTGATCAACGATTACATGTTGCTGTTAAATAGGTAGTGGAACATTTATTCTTTTGGCACACCTCAGCCTAAGATGGACAGGAGCAAAGTATGTGCGTCAGAAGGTCCAGACCGGGCTGATCACAGTATGGGGATTGCGGTAAGTGCTTTCTTCGGCACTATATATTTTTTTGTATTGAAAAGTGCTGTGTATGCTGACATTTATATTCTGTTTTTCTGCTGTAGACTCGGGACATTTTTATTTCTAAGAATCCTTAGATATGGTCATGACAAGCGCTTCAATAAAGTGCGAGATGATCCTGGTAAATTTTTGGTATACTGGACAGTGCAGGGTGAGTATTGATGGGGAAAGAATGTTCCAAGCCAAATAAAGTTACCTAGACAGTGCACTACTTTAATGAATTTAGGGCCTGATTCAGACCCGGTCGCAAGCACTGAGAGCTCGCAACCGGGTCGATGGTGGCCCACAGCGCATGCGCATGATGGAGCCGGCAATCGTCGTGCACATGCGCGAGACCCGGCTAGCGACGGGCAATCCGTCACTCCGGGTCTCGCACCAAAGGGGGCGAGCTGTCGATGTTGAGTGACAGCTCGCCCCCTTTGGTGGGCAGGCCAGGAGGGTGCTGCCCAGACGGAGGTGTTCCCGAGGGAACGCTTGCCGTTTGGGGGCAGCCCCACGAGTGATGTCAGTGGAGAGCTTCCGGCTCTGTTAGAGCCGAAAGCTGTCTGGGGCTTGCGATGAATGAGACCCTACCACAAGGGTCTCGTCGCAAGCCCGATGGTCACGATGGTCTTGGCCATCGCGACCATCATCATGGCCGCTCGCTATAGCTGTGGGTGGCCAAGAGGCCGCTCCAAAAAAAAAAAAGCCCGGCCCTGATTCAGAGCGAGCGCTCTGTCAGAGCGAGCGGCTCTGTATCAGGCCCTTAAAGCAACAAATGTGGAGAGTTTTATGTGGGGTCATCCATGTGGCAACTGGGGCCAATAATTACTGGGAGCTGCATCATTTAGGTGGACCTGCCACATGCACACCGTGGAGGCTGCCATTTTGTAGACTGAAGCAATATCCAGGCTATGAATTCACTAGGAATAAATGACCTCACTGAGGCATTCTGGGTATATTGTCCACCTAGTGTAAATTGATAAAACAGATCTAACTATAAAGTATGTTGACTTTCCAATGTCTGTTTTACTTCACCCAGGTATCTGGATATTTGTGACAATGCTGCCTTCCTTAATGTTAAACTTTCAGAAACGGAACAAGCCACTTGGACTGTCTGACTATATGGGCTGGACACTCTGGGCCACTGGTTTCCTCATACAGGTGATTGCAGACCAACAGAAGTGGAATTTTAAAAATGACCCTGACAACGCAGTAAGTGTTATTAGGAGAGATAAACACGCTTCTTTACATCTCTATGCATTTTCCTCTTCTTGTCCTTGTTTCACAGTCTGTAATAAACATGTATTATAGCCTCCATACAGTGTTCGTTGTCCTACTTTTTTCCAATCAATTATTACTGCAGCCGGTTTTCTTACTAAATGTCTTTTTACCTTTCAATTTGCAGCAAAGCAGTCTTTCTCTCCCCCTCTCCCTCTCCCTCTCCCCCCACCCTCCCTAGCATTGCTAAAGTCGCCCATAATATAATGGCCTTGGATGCTAACTCTGTGTTTGTCTCTGTGTTATTTGTACAGGGTAAATTTATTCAGAGTGGTTTATGGGCATACAGTCGCCATCCAAACTACCTGGGAGAAATTCTACAGTGGATCGGCCTGTTCCTGTCGGCTTCAACAGTGTTGAGTGGTTTCCAGTACCTAAGCATTGTGTCCCCAATTTTTGTGTGGTTCCTGCTCAATTATGTCAGCGGTGTTCCTCTTCTTGAGAAACAGGCCATGAAACGATGGGGAGAAGATCCAGCATATAAGAGCTACATTCAGCAAACACCAGTCTTGTGGCCAGTGCAATTCTAATCTACAGCAAACATGGAAGATTCTGCATATGTATGCAACAGTAAAATCGGAGGCGAAGCAACTGTAGGTTCTCATTCACCTGGAGCAAAGACTTGGTGCCCCCTCCATGGCTCTCTCAGTGCCTCCTCTATGGATCTCTCATTGTTCACTTAAAAGCTTACCTTTTGGTTGTCAGGCTTTTTTGGTACTGCCGCTCTGCATTCCTTCTATGCTGCTCAGACAGGAAGTGAACAGACACTCCCTCTGAGCATGGACTGAATCTTTCACGCACATTAGTTACTAAAGTTTGTCACACCCGCTCCCCACTGCTTCCCCCACACACACATGGGCAAACACAGGATTTCTAGAGGGGGGTTTCAATGTCACACCACTTGGCATGACCATCATGCAAGAGAGTGTTACTATTATTTTAGCTAATTATAGGCCGTAACTAAATCAGATATGATGCCTTAGACAAGGCCTGGCCACCTGTGGCTCTCCAACTGTTGTGAAACTACAAGTCCCAGCATATCCTCCCACCAATCAGCAAGTAAAGCATTCTGGGACTTGTAGTTTCACAACAGCTGGGGAGCCACAGGTTGGCCAGGCCTGCTTTAGACTTACAAAATACTACATTACAATACATTCCCTAATCACTGTTTGAACAGGAAGCCTGTCTTTCATCCCACTGCCTGGATTCTGCCCAAGTGTATGTCACTCTTCTCTTTTCACCCAGCAGATAACTGTTTCTGCTCACCTCCTCTCATGGGCTCTGACTACTTTCACACACTCTCCTGCAGAGGGTGCTGTTCTTTCATCCTGGCTAATCTGTGCCGCTCACTCCTGCCCTCCTCCCTATCCCATACACTGGTACCTGGTAGGGCTGCAGATTCAGAGCACCCGCAGCCGCGCTATGCTCTGGAAGGTGACATCCCAGGCTTTCATGAATATGTCACTGCCAGGGCCTATCCACCCCAGTGAGTGACAGCTGAAACAGCTCTTCCCCTCGTTGTCTCCTTGCTGCACACTGCCAGCGGTCTGCAACGGCAGCATTATGTAGAACCCCTGCTGCAGCTCCAGCACTCCTCTAAATGTCTACGGGTGTGGTATACTGTGGACAATGTCTGTTTAGTGAAGGAGTTTCCAGGTACCTAGACCACCCATGAGTGTGCGACTGCCCCACATCTGCCATCCGGGGCACAAGCCCAGTCAGACCCATTCCCTAGCTTTGCCTCTGAGTAAAATATTGATGCTGTAATATTGTATTATGCAACTACTAAAGTTGGCATGACCATCATGCAAGGGCTGTATCTGCATCAAATATGGGCCCTCATTCAGAGCCACTCGCTAGCGGCAGTACGCTCGTTCCGAGCGATGTTCGCACATCTGCGCATGCGTACGGATCGTTATACGCATGCGCGAACCAGTCAGTGCGGCCGAAATTCATGTGCTCGCAATATAGCGAATGCCTGCTATTTTGAGTGACAGAATAAGGCGTATGTGGGTGGTAACAGGGGAAGGTGCTTGAAAACGGGGAGTGGAGATCAGAACGCAGGCGTGCTTAAAGGTCAAAACGGGCGTTTTATGGGTGTGCATAATTAATACAGCAGCGTCATTGACCACGTCACTGGGTTATTTTATAGCCAGAACTGCTCGCAAGATTGTGGTAGCAAAAACCAACCACAAGAATAGCGAGCAGTTCATACGCTGGTCGATGTACTCGATTAATCTAATAGCGGACATGACGTATGGTGCGAGCGGCCAGGGGGCGTTTTTAACAAATAAATGAGCGTATGTTTTGCTCGCTCGTTCAGACTTAGAGGTGTGAACAGACTGCAATTTGCGAACGGATCATTTGAATAGCCACCCCTTGTTTTTGAATGAACGACCGCAAATAGCGAACGGCTCTGAATCAGGCCCATGATGCTTTTGACTCAGATAATACTTTGGGAAGGAATAAGGCTTAAATGGGCAGTATTTTAATAGAAAAAAATTACATGGATAATATAGTTACATTGCATTTCCTAATCATTGTTTGAACAGGAACGCTGTCCTTCCCACCTCCTAGTGCAGGTCCTTCTTCTCCCCTCACCCCCAGCACTGAACACACCAGCAGATACTGTTTCTGCTCACCTCTCTCTTCTTTAATTCAGGTTTTCTGCCTGGGAGTGTCTGCCCTGTATTGCAAGTCAATGAGTTGGATAACTGTATACATTGTACTTTTTTTTAATAAATTCTTTTTAACTATTACTTTTGAAAAAAGTCAGTAATTTAAGAATAGCAGGAGTTGATGTTTTATATATATACATATATATATACATACATATATACTCTCACCTCTCTCCTACTCTTTTACCCATCTCCACTTGGATATCCTAACAGTAACTAAAGCTTAACGTGTCCAGTATAAAATTCAAGCTACTCAAACTTCACTTCAAAGCCCTCATCATCAACTCCTCCTCTTAGAACTCAGACTTCCTTACAAGGTACTTGCACTCTTTGACCAGTGCCTAACCTATGATAACCACATCTCACTCCTCCAAGAATTCTCCTGTGCTGCACTATGCCACTTCCTACCAGGGCCTCACCAGACATTCCCCCGACCTTAAATCTTTCAAGTGTGCTCAAAGCCAACCTTTTCACCATAGTTTATCCTATCCTCACTTGATACCATTCCCTCTCTGTGCTACCATCCCGTCCCTTGGTTATTGTCTCAACATTGCCTAGATTGTAATGTCTCACAAACAGGGCTCTCTCTATCTTCTGTCCAATGTCTGCCTCTCTACCATATGTTTTATGTCCTTCTCTTTCTATTTAGGACTTCTTTTTTGTCAGAGTGTCCATCAGTAAGACTCTATCTATTTTAATCAAAATATTATCTTTGTTCAGCACATCTCTGGTCACACAAGTCCAGTTGGTTTGTGGAAACATAATCTTCAAAGGAGGAATAAACACGAGAACTACTGAACCAATTTTGATTGGGTTTTCACTGAAATGTTCCTTGAGATCCTTCCTTTTGAGTAACATAAGCTATACACACACACCTATCAATCCTTTCTCCTCATCAGGAAGCCATTACAGAGATAACTTACTGGGCTTCTTCCAGCAGCAGCTTCTTATGTAATCTGGGGGGCAGCGTTTGTGACTGACAGGCTCCAGAGGACCCTAATGCAGGACTGAAGGAGAGGGAAGGGGCAGCCACCACACTGCAAGGCAACTATTGCTCTGTCTCCCGCCCTCCCCTCTCTGCTGCCAGATGGCCCCTGCCTCCTCATTGGCTGGTTGTAGCGCCAAGCTGCCTGGGTGGAAGCCTTCCCCATGAATGACAAGGGGAGGGCGATGACTGGCTCCTGTGTCTAGCAACGTTATGACACCATGTTGGGACAGCGGCGTGGCAATTGGCTGTAAAGTACTGTCGAAACTAGATTATTGGCTGAGACAAGATCAGTTTAAAATTGAATCGCAGCGACACCATCTTGCGACTGGCCGCAAGACGCCATTTTGCGAGATGGCCGCCTAAGCACCATTTTAGATAAACTCACACTTTAGTACATGTGGCGATAATACTATTAGCAAGTTACGGTGATTCACCAGAAGCCTATTTCATGACTTTACGTATTATAAAGGATATATTTCAGAAATGACTTTACAGTATGCCAAAATTGATTGCATTAGCTGAATAAAGCAAATGACTACGTGACAACTAGCTTGTGTAGATAAGCTTCCTGGACAGTGTCTGCCCTCACTACAGGTGGTCTGGCTCGAATACACACCTACATTAGCAGGCTTCCTGCAATTACATGATTTCAAAGACTAGAGTGTCATCTTAGGTCTGTCTCTTGTAGCTGGGCTATTTGCATTTCACACAAGAGACTGGGAGAATAAAGAGTTTTTTTTTTAAGCCTGGGACAGGTGGGGGGGACTGCTGGCAGAGTGGGCATGTGGAACTATCTGGCTCAGCATGTCACATTGTTAAGATGTTCACTTAGTGAGAGTTAAGTGCACCCTTCCTCATACACACATTAATACGTCTTTATATCAAACCCCGAATACTCACACATTACATATTCACACATAAGGTTTAAAGTGTATGATTTAAGTTGGTTCAGTTAGTTTAAATGCTAAGAAATAAAGATATTTGATAACTAAGGTATTATACATGCTAAACAAGTCGTGTTTGGTTTTGTACTGATGCCTACTCTTTTTACAGTATTCCGGTGTTATCGGTGGGGAGATCGCATCATGCATTCTCGAGTTATGGATCGCAGAGCCTACAAGCAACAAAATGTATATTTCATGAACAACTGTTAGGATGTTGCAGGGGGTGGGAAGGGAAAGATCCCCAGCTGTAAGAGGCCGGGAGAGTCTATTGGAACCAGCCTGTTAAATGCCCTGTAACAGATGCTTCTCCCCTGGGAACCAATGACATCAGCAACAAACTTCTCTATTGTCCTGTTTATTCTGGGGGGGTATAAATATGTGTGCTCAAATGCTGGGTTCTTAGTCTTCGTGCTGAATGCTGTATGACGAGGGGTCTCTTGCTGATGCCTATCTTCGGGTCCGGAAGCGCTGCGTATGTATACTGTACTTGGGTCTGTATAATTTTCTTTTGCACCTAAATTGTGTCTGGATCAATTGCGTGTAACTGTCTGAACTTTTACTCGAATAACACTTGTGCTTTGGAACCACAGATTCCAGGTCTAAGTCTTTATTTACTGTATGACTGCGTACGCAAATTAGCGTCATCCTTAGAGGTTTATAGGAAGGATTTTAGAAGGTACAGGCAGGGGTATATAGAGGTTCTGATCAAGTATCATTAGTTGGGGGCTCGTAGTGAAGTCACTTACCTGCTCACACGGTACATACGGCTATCGATATTTCAGCAAAGGGTGGAGTGGCCACATGCAGGGTTTGCCTGCAACCACTTTGTGCTGAAAGATCGCTATCCGTCTCTATGTGAATCAAGGAAGCTGACTAGAATCCAGGGACAAGAGAGGAAAAAGTTTGTTTTCCTCTGTTGATAGAACCTTACATTTAAAGGGGTGCCGCAGTACTGAGTACACGGCTGAGTCGCAGGTTTGCGCATAGCAAAAGACGCACTTTTGTGTACACAGTTAAAAAGTCATACGGTTGTGTGGTAGTTGCATTATTGTGTACAATAATGCGCACAATAGCGTATACGTACTTCCGGTTGTGCTGCCACGTGTTTGAACCAAGCCATTGAGGTTTACATTTTTTTTTATTACCAATATCTGGGTTAACGTGTATTTTTCTGCGCAGGAAAAAGTGTGTAACAGTGAGTGTATTGTTGGTAGGGGTAATATGTTCCCTACAGTTAAAGGTACCGTATGACCTTTAAGGGCTAGGTGCAAGGGTTAGTCTAGCCGCTCGGTAAGCAGCTTTACCGTTCTATACACAGTAGCAGGTGTACATGTTGTCTTTGTTGTAGAGAGGTGCGTGAGAGTAGCCGACATATAAACTCTCATAGGTGTGGAAGTTGCCTTACTAAATCTTATCCGGGTGTGGAAGTTGCCTTTTTCAAATCTTATCCAGGTGTGAAAGTTGCCTTACTAAATCTTATCCAGGTGTTTGGGCGCCGCCGAATTAAATCGTCCACAGGCAAGTGAAAGTATCTTGATTGTCTTTCACCAGTTTAAATCTTTATTGAAAAGCGTAGGAGTTGTCTCAGAATGGGAGCCACGCAAACAGAAGAGATGTTAGACAATGATGTGCTGCTAATGGAGGCGCCGATCGGATCGGCCCTTCGTATCATGCATACTAAGTACCGTACTTATGCAATAAGGTATTGAGATTTATGGTTTAATATGACGAGGAAGAGTGTTAGACCGTTTCCCAGAATTGGTAGTTTTGATAAAAATGTGTTAGACAATGTCCGGGATCACATCAGTTTGATGCGCTCCCGAGAGAAAAAGGTTAAATATTCTGAATGCTTAAAACTGTGGCAGCATGAAGGGGTTGCGTGGCTTAAAAATGTTCAAACAACGCAAACTAGCGTCGTGAGCACATTGCCAGAAAATACATCCGCAACGCTAAATTGCAATAAGGGCGAGCCGCAAAATGACACGCACGTGTGGCAATGTAGCGTCATGGAGAGTATTGCCAGCAGTTCACGCTCACCTCCCCCACCTTATGTGGATGGAGGTGCAAGTACAGTTACCAAAAATACCCATAAAAATGTAACAAGCAGTTGTACCCTCTCTTAAGCAACTATAAAGAACATGTTCATGATGTGGATGATGAGCCTATTGTAATGTCTGCCATTTCCCATGGTGTACAAATGATAGATGCGGCATCACCACAATCACGAGTGGTGCCTCCATCTCCATCAGTAACAGCAAGGGAAGTGTTAATGCCCTCTGCACTCGTAGAGGAAGTTGTTCATACGATACGCAGCAGACTAAACCCCCAGCCAGGTAATCAGGTCAAAGGTAGCAGCGTTACCGGTCTGCATCCCATTCGGACAATAACTGTTCCAAATAGAAATGCAGATGCAAACGGTATAGTGCCCACGAGGGAAGTAGTAATGCATTGTCCTTGGACAAGAGCAGAACTAAATTCCTTCATAAATGATTTCCCCGATACCAAAAAGGAATTAGCCAAATGTCAAAGATTTTTGAGAAATTTGGGTAGTTCACATGAACCCACTAATAAAGATTGGCGTGTGGTGTTAAGGGCCTGTCTGCCATGCAATACCGACGTGACAAAATTTATCACGCATTGTGTATTGGATGGTGACGTTCCCTTAACAGACCAAGTAAACCAAGGTAACATTTCTCGCATTGTAACTCAATTGGGTATATATTTTCCAGTAGTAGTTAACTGGAACAAAGTTTTCACCATTAAGCAAAAGGAGAGTGAATCTGTACACTTGGATAGAGAATATTAAAGATAGCACTCACCACCGGGGAATGATAGTCACAGTACTTGTGGACGGTCTGAAAGAGAGTTTAAAAACCCGGGTTCAGACCTCACAGCCTGGCTGGTGGGGACTCACAATAGATACCCTCATAGAAACCGCCTTTGAACATGATAAAAACATCTCCAAGAAGAGAGAAGCCCAGAGCGAAAAACTAATGGCTGTCAGTATACAAGCTTTGGAGGGAATGACGGTAACATAACAGCCAACAGACACACTTGCACTTACACTCACTTCTGAACAAGTATGTGCTCTCACTAACCCCTCGCAATAACAAACACAACTCTATCCCACTAACCCGATGCAACCACAGGTCCCAGGCTATCCATCAACTTCTTATCCCCCACAATACCCTTACCCATATCCACCACCTTTACCCTGTGTGCAAACCTCACAACACCACATGTCTTCACCCGATAACGAACATGTTTTAACTGTAAACAAACAGGACACTTAAGTAGAAACTGTACAGTAAAAAGAGTAGGGATCCCACATCAGGGAAGACCTGGATATCCCCATAAGGTATATGCACAGAGGCCAGCAAATGTTCAGCAGGCACCAGCTCCAATTGTAGCTGTAAATACTTTATTGGAGAATGGTAGCCAACGCTAGGGGTCAGGTCATACCTGTAGTCTACAGATAGTCAGGTTAACGGGAAGTACTAGGGAAGAACCGGTCATGATGGTTGATGTAGCTGGTACTGAATATCCTTTTCTTGTAGACACAGGGGCGACCAGGTCAGTGATAAAATCTCCCGTTAATTTGCAGGTGACCAACGAGACAGTACCAACAATGGGTGTAACAGGTAAAGTGGAACATTATCCTTTAACAAAAGTCCACAGAGGTTACTATTGGGCCGTTGCATACCAGACATTCTTTCCTTCTGGCTGCTGCAGCTCCTACTAACCTACTGGGCAGAGACTTGTTATGTAAGATGGGATGTGTTATATATTGCACCCCTGATGGTGTATTTTTAGATATCCCAGAGAGAATGGTATACGAGATGCGGGATATGTTAGACACTCCTCAAAGGATAATGTATCACTCTACAGTTTTAAATGAAACTCCATCACAGGTAGATGAAATGTTGTCCCTAATTCCAGATTCCCTTTGGACTAAAGATGGACAGGACACTGGATTAATGGCAAACGTAAGCCCAGTAATGGTAAATTTAAAAAGCGGGAGGCAAGCTCCAAAAATTCCCCAGTACCCACTAAAGCTGGAGGTAGAATAAGGGGTTTTTCCACTAATTGAGCGATTATTGCAACAGGGAATTTTAGTTCGTACAGCTAGTGTAGCCAACAGTCCCATCTTTCCGGTGAAGAAGAGTGGTGGGAGGGGTTATAGGCTGGTACAAGACCTTAGAGGTGTTAATAAGGTAGTAGAGAGCCAATTCCCTGTAGTGCTGAATCCAGCTGTCATTTTGATGCTGATCCCACCAAATGCAACCCATTTCACTGTCATTGACCTCTGTTCTGCTTTCTTCTCTGTGCCTCTCCATCCTGACTGTCAGTATCTATTTGCATTTACGTACAGAGGTTTACAATACACATGGACACGATTACCCCAAGGTTTCATAGACAGCCCCAGTATCTTCTCCCAGGCATTGCACGACTGTTTACAATCTTTTCAACCTGCCAATGGATCTGTTCTAATTCAATATGTGGACGATTTATTGCTATGTTCTGACTCGTTTATGTCACGTTTGAATGATACTAAACTTTTGTTACTTCATCTCCCACAAACAGGACACAAGGTGGCTAAGGACAAACTACAGCCGTGCCAATCCAGAGTAAAATATTTGGGACACTGCCTAACCCAGGGGTTACGACACCTTACAACAGATAGAATCCAGGCCATACAAAACATGACACTGCCGCAGAATCAACAGCAAATTCGTACCTTCTTGGGAATGTGTGGATACTGTAGAATGTGGATACCAGGTTTTTCTATTTTGGCCTTACCTTTACAGGAATTAGTCTCTTCCTCAAAGCCCGATCGTGTCATACACACAGAGGAATCAGAGCAGGCTTTCCTTAATCTTTAGGATAGTCTGACAAAAGCTTCTGCATTGGGAATACCCGATTATGAAAAACCTTTTGATTTGTATTGTACGGAAGCCGACGGTTGTGCTGCAGGTGTCCTTATACAAAAACATGGTGATGCCAGTAGGCCCGTACCATACTACAGTGCCCAATTGGACACTGTGGCAAGATCACTCCCCACCTGTTTGAGAAGTGTAGCAGCTATCGCTCTATTGGTGAGTAAAAGTGAGGACGTAGTATTGGGCCATGATATGATTGTCTACACTCCCCATGCTGTATCTGCTCTGTTGAACTCAGCTCAAACCAGACACGTCTCCTCGGCTAGGTTCACCAAATGGGAACTAGCTCTAATCACTCCTGCAAATATTACTGTTAAACATTGCAGTACGCTGAATCCAGCAACATACCTACTATATGTACAACATGATGTACAAAGGGTGGAAGGAGAGGAGTTGCTGGCGGGAGGTGAGTTCGGCAGACATAAGAATACGCATGATTGTATGACATCTGATTCAGACCTTTACTGCTAGACCTGACATACATGACACACCTTTAGAGAATGTGGATGTAACTTTTTATACGGATGGGAGTTGTCATAGACAAACAGACACAGGTGAATTATGTACAGGTTATGCTGTTGTAAATGGTACAGACATCATAGAAGCTAAACCTCTCGGTCCTCCTCACTCAGCCCAGGTGGCAGAGTTAGTAGCACTGACTAGAGCATGTGAACTGGCAGCAGGCAAATCTGCTAACATTTACACTGACTCGAGGTACGCATTCGGGGTGGTGCACGATTTTGGGGCTCTATGGCATCTGAGAAATTTTATGACAGCAGCAGGCACACCAGTTGCACGTTCCCGACACATAAAACATCTTCTAGAAGCAATCCAACTGCCCAAAGCAGTGGCAGTAATTAAATGCAAAGCCCACACATGTGAGGATGACCCGGTGTCACTGGGCAACAACAGAGCTGATGAAGCTGCAAAATGGGCAGCAGGGTTAAAAATGTTTTCTCCATCTGAAACAATTATGCCATTTCAAACTATTGACATGCTGAAATTAATTGAGATGCAAAATTTGTGTTCAATTCAGGAAAAATCCATTTGGAAGTCCAAGGGATGTGGGCAAGAATCCTCTGGGCTCTGGAGGGATGGACATGGTAAGCCAGTAGCCCCCAAGGCATATTACCCCAGCCTGGCTGAGGCAGCACACTGCCTGACTCATCTGGGTAAACAGGGTATGTGCAAGTTGGTGAGGGCATACTGGTGCGCACCAGGTTTTTCTTCACAAGCAGAAAAGATAGCAATGTCCTGTCTGACCTGCTTGAGAAAGAATATAGGGAAAGCGATCCCTACCGAACCGTCCCACATTCCACCGACTGATGGACCTTTCCAGGTGATACAAATTGATTTCATCCAATTACCACCCTGCAGGAACCTTAAGTATGTATTAGTGTGCACAGACGTATTTTCTAACTGGGTTGAGGCCTACCCAGCGGCCACTAATACTGCTGCGTTTACTGCAAAGAAAATAGTTCAGGAATTTGTATGCAGGTACGGTATCCCTAAAATCATCAAGAGTGATAGGGGTACCCATTTCACAGGTGATGTTTTTCAAAATATGTGTAAGCTGATGGGTATTAATAGCCGACTTCACACCCCCTACCGACTGCAAGGCAGTGCCAAGGTAGAGAGGATGAATGGGACTATTAAAAATAAGCCAAGTAAAATCATGTCAAAGACTGGACTAGGATGGCCAGAAGCATTACCTTTGGTCCTACATAGCATAAGGACCACTCCTAGACCTCCACTGAATCTGTCCCCATTTGAAATATTGTTCGGTAGACAACCTCGTTTGATTATAAGTCCACAGGAAGACCTGAAGGGTAACAATGAGGTAACTGTAAAGTATCTTATATCAATGAATAAGCAGTTAAAGCAACAGCAGCAGAAACTGAAATTGTTGTCTAATGATATGCCTGAAACTAACTGTCATGATGTTGAACCAGAAGAATATGTAATGATCAGAAATTTCTTGCGTTCAGGTTGTTTGACTGATCGGTGGGAAGGTCCATACCAGGTGCTGCTGACGAGTACTACAACTTTGGAGGTGGCCGAGAGAGATACCTGGGTCCATTCCACTCACAGCAAAAAGGCCAATCAACCGGTGGAGAAACAAGTCGGAGACAAAGCTGATAGCGTGGACCTGTCGATCGCGAGCTTGTTCCGGGAGGATTGAACAGGTTGTAGTGAGATACCTGAACTGAGGGAAATTTGCAGATCTTGTTGTGACAATGGAGAGGCCTGCTGTGTTCATTTTCATATTCTCTTTTAGAGTGTTCACCATCCTGGTCAGTTCGGGGATATCCAGTGTCTGTGATGGGGGACCGATTGAGGAAACGGGAGCTGATGGCAGCGCTGAAGGAGTGGAGTCAGGAGGAGTGCAATGCCAATCAGGGGAGTGTCTGACCAATCTTAGTACAGTTATTGTTAAGAGAGCTGTCATTCCGGATACTCGGGGAAGGTGTGGAGGTTTATCGTCTGAAGATTCCTGTATTTGTGAGCTTTGTGGGTCCCTAGTTGATGAGAACTGTATCCAATGGTGCCAACCTAAATATAATCCGTACTGGGGTGGGTATCCTCTAGAGGATTATCATAGCATGGTAGGCAAAGTGTTAAATCAATCTGATTGCTGGGTGTGTTCACATGTGCCACAGGGACAGCATGACGTAGGGTTGGTGCCATTTCCGCTGAATATCACGGAAAATTTAGAATTACAAAAAGGGAAAACATTGGATGGAAAATTCCTCTCATCCAAACCACCTCATTTCAAACTCTATCAATTCCAAGTAGATAGATCACTTTTGTGTTTAAACATAACCAACCCCAATAAACCCGGGAGTTGGGAAGTGATGGGGAATAATCAGACGATGACCTTCTCACAAAGAGCTGATAATGAGTCCATAAACCATGATCTGCTGCACTCCATTAAGTCTGGTGGGAAACATTTTAGGTATCGGTATACATTGAGTTCCACCAAAGAAATTATTGGTAAGGTGCCAAATGGTTATTGTGCTAAAATAATACAGCCAGAAACTTGCATGTACCAGATGGAAGACCCAGAAATAGGATTGTTTGCAAGGGAAATGTGCTTAATGATAATGATGCATACCATTCCTTATGTTCTCCCTGATAATGTATGTTTTATCTGTGGAAGAAAAGCGTATAAATGGCTCTCCCCGAGTTCCGAAGGTTTGTGTTACCTGGGAAGAGTAGTCCCAGAAGTTATGACCCTCACACATGTTGAAATGCTGGGTATACATAAAAACACACCGTCACCCTATCTTCACACACAATTTGAACACAGAGGCAAAAGAAATATGGTACCTGGTGACGTAAAGCCACTCAGTTAATCAGTGAGACAACTGGCTTTCAAGTTCTAGTCGCATTGGACCCCACCAGGATCGCTCGGGGTACATTAAATTTGCCAAATTGATAGATAATATCACCGAGATGTACGATGACACATTCAGGTATACAGGGAGAGAATTGCAAGCGTACAAGAAAGAACTGGTGCAACACAGGCTAGTGTTGAATTATTTAACTGCTGTTACTGGAGGATATTGCGTAACATTGGCCACCCAATTTGGAGTAAAATGTTGCACCTATGTCACCAATGATACCAGCGACCCTAAGGAGGTGATAGACCGGAAGATGGATGAAATACTGCAGCTAAAGTGGGAATTTCGCAAGAACCATAACGCTTCAGTGGCTGAAGTAGGGGAGAAGATAGAAGGATGGGTGTCATGGCTGAACCCAGTGAAATGGTTCTCAGGTCTAGGGGAATGGGTCCAGGAAGTGATCGCCAGCATAGGCAAATTCTTAATCCTTATACTGATTGTCATCATAATAATTGGCATATGCGTCCGGTGTGTTCCTATTGTGTTGAAGTGTAGAAAATGTAAAAATAGAGTAAAACGAAAGAATGAAATTATGATAGTGGCCAGTATGAATACCGAGGTAAATACAGAACTGCATTACAACCCTGAGCTAGGAAATACCATCATTTAATGTACTATTGAAATGTTATTTTTAAAACACCTCAATGTCATGAACGACATTGAGCACACCCTGCCGGGGACATGCTAGCCGATATCGCTCAGGGACCATATCGTCTGGTGTGTACGCACCATAAGACTAAAGCTAAATTTAAAATCCTTGCAAAATTAACACTGGTTCTAACAAAGTTAAGGGATTAATTTGTATAACACATTCTCACTCAGCCTATTGAGCCTAGATTACTAATCACATAGTTAAAGGTATGCCGACTCAAGGGAATTGTAGAGAAAAGTTTTTCAGTAAAATCCATTATAGTATCTTTAAACTGTTTGCAAAAATTATGACTAAAACATTGAAATGAATACTGCGGTCCACTGACTAAATCTGAACTAAAACAAAGCAAAAAAGAGACTACAATGTGACTTTAAACCAACTACAATTTAAAATAAGTGACTAAGACTAAGGGGTATATTTAGTAAAGTGTGAATTTTTAGAAGTGGAGATGTTGCCCATAGCAACCAATCAGATTCTACTTAACATCTAACACCTAGAAGATAATAGCTAGAATTAGATTGGTTGCTGTGGGTAACATCTCCACTTCTAAATACCCGTACTTTAGTAAATATACCCCTAAAACTACATTTAAAATCCTTGTCAAAATTAACACTGTGAAACCGCGTGTTAATGTAACCAGTTATGGAGAGACAAGGCCGGCCTGTGAGACGTTTGTGTCCCGCACACCTGCAGCCAGCTGACAATCTCCGCCGCGGCGTACACCAAGCACTCCATAAGGTGCCGACTGCATGGTGTGCTGGGAAATGTTTACGCGGCAGGTCTGCATTGCTTGGCTCCGGTGCTTGGTGCCTGGGGAGGCAGAGCAGGGGCCGCTCAGAGCTCAGTGCTGTTATTGTGTCTCTTCTGTTTGTTTCACGGCGCCGGCCACACAGGATCTGTTCCCCCCATCAGCTTCTTCCATCTGGATGTTTACAGAATGCTGCTGGGGCTACATCCACCCAACCCCCACCTGTGTGCACCGTCCCTCCCACCCTCCAAGCATGAGTCCCTGGGGCCACTGCTGATTTGGGGGTGAGCCGGACTGAGCACAGGGCACACCACCACCTATGGAATCTACCTGCGCAACATTTCCAGGGCGACTTCCATATCAGAAACTTAACTGGGGAACATCAGACTGTACACAATTGAGTGGACACATGGGGAGTGATCGCAGGGCTGGAGCTAGGTTTCTCGCCACCCAGTGCCGTCCTGTGCTACACTCCCACTACTCTCCCCCTCCGCACCTTCCTTCTCCCTGATCTTATATACCAATAACTCCATAGTGTTGGTGGAGTGTGGGGTTCTGGAGTTCCGTGGTTGCTGTCCTGGCGCATTTGTGCGGCTGCACAGAGAGAACGTGCCCGAGCCGGCCCTGAGAGATCGGGAGCACCTGGGGTGCTGTCTCCTTGTCATTGAACAAAATTAATAATTACGATAATTAGGTATGCACCGGTAGTACATGTGGATACACTATAGGGTATGTGTATATGTTGTTTACATTTTAAATAAATTGTTGAATTTTTCACAACAGTTCTGGTGATTTTATATTTTATTTTTGGGGCTTTACACAGTTCCCTTATTGGACACATTAGAGGTGAATATAAAGAAACTGCTACATGTATTTACAGAGCTTATAACAAGTAAGCATACATGTGAGCACCTGTTTTCAATCAAGTTACGTGTGGGGTGTCTACATCTGGAAGGCTGGACATCCTTTGAATCTTTGGACGATTTTCTCACCCATTCCCCATCATTACACCAGGGGTGTGATCTATTCAATTTAAGGACTGATAATTAGTACCTTTTTATTTTTCTCTTTCTATATATGTATTTATCCCACACAATTGGATTATTGGACATATGTTGGATTATAAGGTTGTATTTTATGTTCTATGTTTATACCAAACCAATTGGGTGAATTGGTACACAACTTTATCCCAGCAGCTGTGCAGTACAGTGCCCAAGGTTTGATACCATTTTGTTTAATGCATCGGTAGTGTTTTAATATTAATGTAAAACTAGGTGTTTATTCCCCTTTAACCAATTAAATAATCTAATTCAAATGTTTTAAACTAGCCTAATTGGACCCATGTTTATTTGTTTTGAAGCACATATATAAAATGCTCATATCAGTGGCGACAGAGAGAGGAGGCGAGGATAAAACAAACTTAGAAGAGTTGCAGCTGTTTTCATGAGAGTTTTGGCAGAAGTTGCATCAAGCACTAATGAGCTAATATTAAACTGATGAGTCTTGGCTCCTATCTCTGCTATGCAGGCCAGAGGTTAAGCTCCAATCTGTGATTATTAGCACAAAGAAAATCGTGACATTAAACAAACTGTTTGACATTTGTTTCCGTAAGGTTTTGCTGAGTTTGTGGGCACCAAAGTGATACTATACAGCATCCAGTTCAACGATTCTATGCAAATTACCTATTTCCAGCACCATAGGCTAAAAGTAGTCACCATGTGGCTTTCCATTAAGTGCCAGCCTTCTGTGCCAGTCACTAACTGTTATGTTAGAAAAGACGATGGCACATGATATGCTGAAATATGTATATAAAGTATGGGTGCTAAGCTAGGGCACATCTCTCCCGTATAGACACATTTTAAAGATGTCAGTAAAGACTTGATAAATACCACCGACATGTACAACTATCACATAGAACAGGGGGTTAGCATTGTTGGATGAGAAGTGCCTTAATCCACATAGTAGAGCCGATGGTCCCTAGGACGAGCTGCGGCTCAGCAGAAGGCCTGACCTACGACATGCACTATAGCGCAACCTGCTGGCATGTCTTTCCTCCCTAGCGTTACATGCTTATGGACTTTCCCTCTCTGACTCCCAGCGTTAGTAAGCCATACAGAGCCCTACAAGTACTTCAAGTACCCTGTACCATCACCGCTTGTGTAAGGGGACATAGCACCACTAACCAGGGTATATATTATTATTATCCTTTATTTATATGGCGCCACAAGTGTTCCGCAGCGCCTTACATAGTACATAAACAAATAATTTGACAATTGACACAGTAAAAAATAGGACAAGGACATGGATAATATACATTGATACATAAGTGACCACAACACCTAGATATGCAACAGAGCGTAAGCAACCAAGTGTTAGGTGCCCTGGTGGGGGGTAAGAAGTAGGTGAAAGTAAAGTAAAGAAAAGCACAAGAGGGAAGAGGCCCTGCTTATAAGAGCTTACATTATAAAGGGGTGGGGCAGACAAACAGGTGTGACACAGATGGGGTAAACGGAGGAAGGAGCATGTTGCAGCAAGTTAGGATGGGAGCTGGAAGGCTTTGATGAAGTAGTGGGTCTTGAGAGCCCGTTTGAAAGATTGTAAAGAGGAGGAGAGTCTGATAGGGAGAGTTCCAAAGGTAGGGAGCAGCACGGGCAAAATCTTGGAGGCGGGAGTGGGAGGAAGTAATCAGTTGGCATGAGAGGTGGCGTGCATTGATTGAGCGAAGGGGGCAGCCAGGAGAGTGGAGGTAGATGAGGTCAGAGATGTAAATGGGAGAGGAATGGGTGAGAGCTTTGTAAGCAAGTGTGAGAACAGTGAATTGGGTTCTAAAAGGGAAGGGGAGCCAGTGGAGGGCTTGTAGGAGAGGGGAGGCAGATGTAGAGCATTTGGAGAGGAAGATGAGTCGAGCAGCAGCATTGAGGACAGACTGGAGAGGAGAGAGATGGGAGTTGGGGAGGCCAGATAGGAGAAGGTTACAGTAGTCCAATCTGGATATGACCAGTGAGTGTATGAGGGTTTTGGTGGCATCCTGGGTGAGAAAGGGTCTAATCTTGGAAATATTTTTGAGATGGAAGCGACAGGACTGTGAGAGGCTCTGTATATGTGGTTTGTAGGAGAGGGAGGAGTCCAGGATAACTCCAAGACAGCACACTTTGGGGCTAGAAGAGATAGTTGTGCCATCAATTGTTAAAGAAATAGTGGGAAGTGAGGTTATGTTGGAGGGTGGAAAAATGATCAGCTCAGTCTTAGACATATTAAGTTTAAGAAATCGCTGGGACATCCAGGAAGAAATAGCAGAGAGACAGTTGGAGATACGAGTGATGAGAGAGGGGGAGAGGTCAGGGGAGGAAAGGTAGATCTGAGTATCATCAGCATAGAGATGGTAATGGAGGTCAAAAGAGCTGATGAGTTCACCTAGAGAGGACGTATAGAGGGAGAATAGTAAAGGTCCAAGAACGGAACCTTGGGGAACACCTACTGTAAGAGGCTGTGGTGGGGAAGAGGAGTCATGAGAAGAGACAGAGAAGGACCGGTCTGAGAGGTAGGACGACAGCCAAGAGAGAGCAGTGTCACGTAAACCAAGGGAGTGAAGGATTTGCAGTAGGAGAGGGTGGTCAACAGTGTTGAAGGCAGCAGAGAGGTCAAGGAGAATAAGCTGAGAGTAGTGGCCCTTGGATTTGGCAGCAAGGAGGTCATTGCTGACTTTTGTGAGGGCAGTTTCAGTGGAGTGGAGAGAATGGAAGCCAGACTGAAAAGGATCAAGGAGGGAGTGGGAGGAAAGAAAGGTGGTAAGGCATTTGTAAACAACACGCTCAAGGAGCTTGGAGGCAAAAGGAAAGAGAGAGATGGGACTGTAGTTGGAGAGAGTGTTGGGATCAAGGGTAGGTTTTTTAAGAATGGGAGAGACTATCGCATGTTTGAATGTAGAAGGGACAGTGCCAGATGAGAGGGAGAGATTGAGGAGGTGGGCAAGATGGGAACAGGCACAAGGAGAGAGGTAGCGGAGGAGACGTGAAGGGATAGGGTCAAGGGGGGAGGTAGAAAAGGGGTAGGACCGGATGAGAGCCATGACTTCCTCTCCAGATACAGGGGAGAAGGCTGTCAGAGTCGGTGAAATGGATGGAGATGGGTGATCAGGGAAAAGAAGGAGGTGTAGAGCAGGGGGACTGGTGGGATGTGATGTCCTGACGTATAGGAATCGATTTTGGATGTAAAGTAGGTAGCAAAGTCAATGGCAGTGAGTTAGGAGGGGAGGCGGGAGGGGCTAGACAGAGGAGGGAGTTGAAGGTGGTACAGAGACGCTGGGGATTTGAGGACTGGGAGGAAATGAGGTTCTTGAAATAGGACTGTTTAGATAGGGAAAGGGCAACACTGTAGGATGAGAGCATAAATTTGAAGTGGAGAAAATCTGCCTTAGAGCGTGATCTTCTCCACTGTCGCTCAGGGGGTTCTTGAACACTTTTGCAGATATCTGGTGCATTTGGAATGCCAGGGTTGTAGTGTGGATCTGCGAGGGTGAGTAGTGATTGCCGGAGCAACAGAGACCCTGATTCAAAGACGGACGCTCTGAAAGAGCGCTCACTCTGAATCTGGGTGTTTTTTTTTCTTTGTGCGGCCTCCCATTGCAACCATCGGGCTTGCGACGAGACCCTTGTGGTAGGGTCTCATGGCCGCAAGCCCCAGAGAACTTCTGACTCTAATAGAGCCGGAAGCTCTCCCACTGACATCACTGGTGATGTTAGTGGGGCCACCCCCAAATGGCATGCGTTTGGCCAGCCACCTCCCCTGCCCGCCTACCAAACGGGGCGAGCTGTCAATCACCATCGACAGCTCGCCCCCTTTGGTGCGAGACCCAGAGCGACGGAGCACCCGTCGCTAGCCGGGTCTCGCGCATGCGCACGACGGAGCCGGCTCTGTCATGCGCATACCCAGCGGGCAAACATCGACCTGGTTGCGCGCGCTCATCGCTTGCGACCGGGTCTGAGTCAGGCCCAGAGTCCAGAGCAGAAGTAAGGGAGGCATTGTATAGGGAAGCAGCTTGTTCAGGGCAGGAGAGAGGACAGGGAAGAGAAGCGAGTCAAGCAGGGAAGATAATGAAATGGCATTGATAGCCTCAATGTTACGCTTAGTGATGGTGGCCTTCGGATGTAGATATACCATCTTAGCACCCAGCACACTATAAAGGCTCATACACACTAGACGATGTGTTGTATGAACGATATTGGTGAAAAGGTGCGTACACATTAGACAATATTTTGCCCGATTTCAACGCATTGAAATAACAAATCATGTAAAATATGTCCCAATCGTGAGTGTCCCCGCGGGTCATACATCGCATCTTCAGATCTTGCCTGCAGCAGGCAGGATGTGTCAATCTCATTAACAAGATTCAAGTCGTTGGTCAGATCATTTGTCATATTGGACAGTTTATACAAGATATCGTTTGGGAGTGCAGGGGAGTTTCTGCAGGTACATGTTGGGCGCCCGGAGGGGGTGGGGGCAACAATGGAATATAAGCGATGTCTGTGGGAACTCACGAGGCAGAAGCTAACAGGTGCTTACAGCAGCCACATTTGCTGCTTCCGAGGAAGGACTGCGTCTGCTGCCTGTCCTTCAGCCACCAGCGTATGCGGCTCCATCAAAGCCCACCTGAACTCTGTGCTGTCGTGCCGGGCGCAGGAGGGAGCAGCTCCCCTGCATTTTTTGATGCTGGAAGAGGGTGTCCGCTGCCGGGTGAGAGACGGCTGGGTGGTGATGCTGGATGAGCAGAGCCAGAGGTAGCAGGTTAAGGAGAGCCCAGATCGTGATAAACATCCTGGCTAGTCTGTCTGGGAGTCCCAGTGTCTGCTTCCTCCTGGGTGAGTGCTGGCTGGGACTTGCCCCAGTTCCTTTCCCCTCTCTCTTATCCCATCTCCATATACATCTATATATCTTCTGCCTGTGTTACCCCTACACTGCAGCCTGCCTGGATGTCCCCATGACTGCTTTCTCTGGAGTGAGTGCTGCCTGAGATCCACAGGTCCATATGTATGCGTGTGTATATATATATATATATATATACATATATATATATACGTACATATATAATCTCCTGCCTGTATCCCTCCTTACACTGCAGCCTGCCTGTGGGTCCCGGTAAATGTCTGTGGAGTGTCACTTTAAGGGGTCTGGGGGTGGGGGGGAAGGTTTGGTTAGGGTGCCAAGAAACCTCGCATCGGCCCTGTCCAGCTAGTATAAATAAATGCAGTTTAGCAGTAGAGGTAAGTATCGGTAGAAATTTATGAGATAGAGATTCTAAAGATCAGATAGTCTTAGGAATGCTGTACACAGGGCCTTATTCAGCAAGGAACGCAGTTGCAATACGCACGCAATTGGTCGATTGTTGAGTACTGCGCATGCGTATGCATCGCAGTGCGCGAACTAGTAACTGCAATCGGGACAGTGATCGCAGAGGATACGCAGACGCATGACAGAGTGATTGACAGGAAAGTGCCGTTTGTGGGTGGTAACGGGGGTGGTTGGGTGAACGCAGGAGTGCCAGTGCGTTTCAACAGCATTGCAGGGTTGTGCATAAACTAGCCACTGCGATACCAGATGCTGCCTGAAACCTCATAGCGTGCGCTGAAGTAAGTAATTCCTGAGTAAGGTCTGGGCTTCATTAACTGTCTGATGTACCGATTGTTTCTCTATGCTGGCTAAGTAAACGGATGTGAGTATGGGGAAGTGGGCGTCCTTATGTCAGGCCTCGATCGCAATGGGAATGCAAACATTTAAATATCACTGCTGATATTACAACTGCGTTGTGTGCGTATAAGCAGAATAGCGATCCGTAGTGAATCAGGCCCACAGACCATTCAGTGTGGTATTATCACCAGTCAATTCCGGCATAGGGCCGGATTCAATTAGAGGCGAAAAGTGCGATGATTTCACCTCATTCGCTTGTTTGGACGCGATGTTTTCTCCATGCACGTCTCAGTTTTTCGTGGTATTCAATTCCAAAACAGGCGAAAACGTGGATAGGCGAATGTAGTGAATAGTGAAACTAGCAAATAGGACAGCATATTTTGGGGAAATTAGTCTGTGCCCCATAAAAGGCCTAAGTGACCCTGGGAATCAATATAGAAGAGTATTACTAGCAGTGCTTAAAGTGATCCTAGGGAAGTGGTAGAACTCATCCCCTCCTCTGCTTTTTTTTAAGAAAAGGGACAGCGCGTGCCAAAAATTACGTGGTCTTAAAAAAGGATGTGGTCACACAATAGTATTCACAATTAAAATTACACCACACAGTAGCACAATCTTGATTCACCCGATTCACATTACACCACATAGTAGTGTGTCTTATTCATGTATGACACACAGCAGTGCCCCTTTCACACAATGCCCACATTTGTGCCCCTTATACACAATGCATACAGTAGTTGTGCCCCTAATACACATAATGCCCACAGTAGCAGTGCCCCTTATACAATGCCCACAGCAGTAGTGCCCCTTATGCAATGCTCATTGTAGCGGTGCCCCTTATTCAGTGCCCACAGTAGTGGTAGTGCCCCTTATGCAGTTGCCCCAGTAGTGGTAGTGCCCCTTATGCAGTGACCCCAGTAGTGGTGACCCTTATGCAGTGTCCCCAGTAGAGGTGCCTCTTATGTAGTGCCCCCAGTAGTGGTGCCCATTATGCAGTTCCCCCAGTAGTGGTAGTGCCCACAGTGGTAATGCCCCTTATGCAATGCCCACAGTTGTCCCGTATTCTGGGATGGGGATTAGTAGTGCCACTTATTCAGTGCCCCCTGTAGAAGTAATGCCCCCAGTAGTACTGCTGCCAACAGTAATGCCACCGAGTAAGTGCCCCCAGTAGTAGTGGCCCCAGAAGTTATATCCCCAATATTAAGCCTTTTACACAAAAAAACCCCCCCAAAATACTTACCGTCCGGCTGGCCGCTCTTTGGAACTATGGGCCTGATTCAGAGCCGAACGCTCTAACCAGAGTGCTCGCTCTGAATCAGGGCCCTCCTCCATGAAAATGGAGCGTCCTCCTGGACGCTCGCATAGCTGTGGGTGACCACCCACAGCTATATCGAGCGTCCATGATGATGGTCACGATGGTCGCGACCATCGCGACCATCGGGCTTGCGACGGAGACCCTGTGGTAGGGTCTCGCTGCCGCAAGCCCTGGAGTGATTTTGGCTCTATCAGAGCCAAAATCGCTCCCACTGACATCACTAGTGATGATAGCGGGGCCGGCTTCAGACGGTAGGCATTCCCATGGGAACGCCTCCGTCTGGCAGGCACGCCCCCGGCACGCCCACCAAAGGGGGCGTGCTGTCAATCAACATCGACAGCACGCCCCCTTTGGTGCGAGACCCCGAGCAACGTATTCCTCGTTGCTCGCCGGGTCTCACGCATGCGCAGTGGGGGAACATCGACCCACTTGCGAGCGTCCTGCGCTCCCGAGCGGGTCTGAATGGCCCCCTATGGGAGAGACATCAGGACATCTCTCCCATAGTGCACTGCGGGAGCCTGAAGCCGTAGCTCAGGTGTGAGCTTCAGCTTCCGGCTAGCGCTGCGGTGAGGGAGCCGAACGCCCGCTGGTAACAAAATCTCAGTGGGTCCCCGGCAAATGGAGCCTCCCTGCAGCGCCAGGCTAAGGTGGGTTGGAGGAGCTGGAACTCCAAATAGAAGTGATGGAACGCAGTTCCTCCCCATTCCGGCCCACTTTAACCCCCTGGGTACTAGTATATTTTGGTGTCTCTTAAGTGAAGATTTACAAAATCTAAAAAATACACCTGCTGCAGCCTCCTGCAATCCTAAAAACACCTGTCTCAACCCAAAATACCAGGGGGAAGTCCAATGGGTTCTGAACCAAGTCCCCATATTTGTACCCCAAAATAGGGATTTTGCAGTTCTTTTCTCCTGCCATTTGCTGGAGAAACTTCTTCTTCGGTTTTTGCCTATGGAGTTTTCCCCTAGGCAAAAACTACTTAGAATTGAGTATGGCAATACTATGAAAACAGGCGAAAACTATGCATCGGTGAAAACTTTTCTCTGATCGCGGCTTTACGCCTCTAATTGAATACGTCCCTTAGTCAGTGAGGACACCTGTTATGATGTTTGTGACAGTATACCCAAGCTCACACAAAACCTCATAGTGCTGTGTATATGAGCCGTGAATAGCAGCTGATTAGAAACAGCACCTGTTCAGCAGTTCCAAGCGCTCAAGATTTTATAACTTGTGAATATTGCAGCTGTCACATAGTAACCAGAGAGAATGAAATATATATGAACATATACTGACCGCCTCTCTCCTGTATAAGCCAATGCCAGTTTTGGTGCAAGCAGTGAGAATCCAGTAAGGTTGTGCTGACTGTCTCCTTTCTGTAAGCACTGTGCATGGTGCACGGACAGGGTGGCTGATGAGCAGTCTCAGATGTGTTTCCTCCCAATAAAAGCACGTCCAGAGTAGTATCAGCAGATGCACAAAGTTAAATGCAAAGGTCCTCCAATAGGAAACCGCAATAAAGACACAGGGCCTGATTCATTATGGACCGCTACTGCGATCACAGCTGCGATTATGCACGCAGTCCCACTGCGAAAAATATGCTAATGATTGCTATTGCTATCGCAGCCTGACATAAGGGCGCCCACTTTACCTTATACACATCCGTAATATTTTGCAAGTCTGAGAAACCATCGGTAACAGTGAGTACCATCGCAGCCTCACGCACACTTGCACAAGGTCTGACCTTACTCAGAAATTGCAACCTCATCGCATGCAGCAAAAGGCCAAGCTGCGTATGGCATCGCAGTGGCTAATTTATGCATGCATCCTGTAACGGCGTTCAAATGCACTGGCACGCCTGCATTTCGCCAACCACACCCTGTTACCACCCCCAAACGGTCACTTCCTGTCAATCACTCTGTGATGGGTCTGTGTAATCACTGCGATCTCAGTGGAGCCTTCGCGCAATGCGATGCATACGCAGTACGCCACAATCGGCCGTCTGCGTGCGGAATCGCAGTTGCGACCGTTAATGAATCAGGCCCACAGTTCACAAGGCAGAGAGGGTCTCAAAAAGTACACAGTGTGAAGGACTCCTGTCATGGTGACGACAAGAAGCGCGTTTAGGTCAGTAAAACTGTCAGTACACAATACAGAGAGCGATTTTTGAACTTGCAGATGAGAGGTAAAAGTGTTTATCACAACTTTTTACAAACTTGTGTAAAAATACTGAAACATTACTATAGCCATTTTTCTATACCCCAAAATGCTGGGTAGACTTTAACTTGCTCAAAAACACTTTTTCAGCAATTTTTCAAGCATTCATAAAAAGTACAAAAATCAGCCATTTGTCACCTTTGAAGAGCCTCCAGTACTTTCCTTACGGCCTCTAACAGCCTTCTATATGGTCATGCTATCTCAGTTGCCACCTTTGTGGGGTCCAGGATGGTTTCCCCACTTTTTCATGCACTTCTCCCAGGTCGCTTGTAGAAAGGTGGCGCAAGTACCACAAATTGACTTTTCAATTGAATCTTACATTTCTCGGGGCTGCGCATTCACGTGATGTCTGTGAGTTTCATGAAACAAACTCCTAATTGAATTGACCACTAGGTATAGAAGCATATAGAAGGTGGCTGCGTGGTTAGCATTGATCATTAGCATTAGCATCAAACTAGTGTGAGATTTAAAGTGAGGGTTAAAGAATAATAAAGAAAGCCTGTGTTAAGTCCTACCTAAGTAGGAGGTTATAATAAAAAGTGTATAAAGTGCTACATATATATATATAAAAAAAAAAAAGAAGTGAAAAAGTGTACATTATGATGCCATGAAGCAGTCCAGCCACACCAGTCCAGAGAGCCCCGCACCCCAATACCAGTCCCAAAACTGACACAGCATATATATAATAGGTCTTTCCCTCAGTGTGCCTCATTAGATGTGCAGTCTTGGAGTGCAAGGACTCCTTGCTAATTAAAAACGCCCAGGAACAGGTGGGAGGGGTGCTAATCAAGGTGGGAGGAGTCTCGTCCTTCCAGTGTACATACATACACACAGTACAAATACATACTTGTAGGTTAATTTTACTACTGTCAAAAACTGATCATAATGTGAGTTAGTAGTTGGGAAATTAGACTGTAATCTGCAATTGGACTGGGACTGATGTGAATGATTAAATATTCCACTGCATAGCTACAGGCATATAAGTGCCCCCAAATAACTGTGCCCTGACTCATACCACCTAGTAGGAGCTACTTTGTGTTGCATTCAGGCTGTTGACTTAAGCTGGGTACACACAAAATGACGTGTGTACTCAGTGATGCGTCACAGGACCCAGTTGCCGACGGGCCGACATAACGGGCAGTCCACTCCGTACACACTGAGCGATCAGTTTCCCGATCGCACGATATGCCGACCCCCGCCGCCTAGCGCTGCATGGGATCGTCAGCCGCATCACTTGATTTTACTGCATGGACTCCATGGGAGCACGCACTACACAATATAGTGCATACACACTGCGTGATATTAACAATTTGTCGTTACGATGTGTCGGAATCGCCCAAATCATTAACAATATTGTGTAGTATGTACTCAGCTTTAGAGGAATCAATTAAAATGTTATAAATATGACCCAGAGCCTCATGTAGTAACATTAAAAAATTACAGGAAAGTTGGTGTTTTTTTCAGGGACAATATGAAAATTTTAAGCACAACTTGGATGTATTTACAGGGGACAACAGCAGATATTTGTTATGATTCCCAATTTTTTATTGCAAAAGCAACCCCATGGGGGTTCTATGGAGGCGGCTAGAATGCCAAATTTATTAAGCTCTGGAATGCAAAGCCTTTTGAAGCTTGGTCCTGGTAGAGTTGCAAAAATTCCTGGCCAAGGGATCCATAGGATCCCATCCTGGCAATGGCCTCTTGCACATGAGTGGCCTGATAACCGCTTATGCACAGTAGCACAGTTGGGTCCCAAACTCAGATGTAAAGTGATCACATTAGCGAACACTTTACTTTTACACTTAGCAGAGACCCTGTCCTGCGTGTGAATATTAATAGATCCGGATGATACTTAATTTCTTATTGCAGCAGTAAGAAATTAAGTAAGTATTCAGACCAAGTCCCAATAAATATGCCCCTCTGTGAGATGGTTGTATAATTTTAAAGAGTTCTGAAGTGGAGTGAATCTTACAGCCAGTGTGCATATATACAGAAATATAAGCTTCCCTCTTTGCTTGTTAATACCCAGCCTTGTTTCATGACTGTTTGTTCCGAACTGTAAAGCACTGCAGAGTATAATGGCATTATGTAAATAAATGCTGATAAATAAATAATAGAGTATATCTACTGTGCAAAAAAAGGAGTTAATACATTGCTAGCTCAGCAAAGAAACTTTCTGGCTTACAAGCTGAAATGAAGAAATTAACACATAGATCTTGTGAGCAGATTATAAATGAATGCTGTAATACACAAATTGAAAGCCCTGGGCTACTCTTTTCTAGGCATTACTGTAAAGCAGGCCAGATCAGTGACCGTATGGTGCCACATGTTTTGTGGCTTTTCAGCTAGTCAGTGATAATATATGGAAATGATTTATATTTTGTATGTGATTTAGCCTGCCCACGTGTATTCATACATGTACTTTTCCCATGAATGACACGGACTATATAGCTTTAGACCCAAGCATCAGTACCTGTTCCTTGGAATGCCATGTTGTTCTGCAGATATCAGGTCATGGGTGATAGGACAATGAATTATGTGACGCCGACGGACGTAATCCCGACCGCTGGCTTCCACCCGCGGGAGGGTTAGGTTTAGGCAGCAGGGATGGGGGGTTTAGGTTTAGGCACTTGGGGGGGGGGGGTGTTAGGGTTAGGCAGCCCTAAAGGAGGGTAACGGTTAGGGGGTAAAAAAAAAAAAAAAAGGGATAGCGATACTTACCTTTGGTAGCTTCGGGATTTTCACCCCTGCCGGGCTTCCGCTGTCAGAATTTGTACCGCCAGCCGCATGCTGATTCCCTGACAGAGGAGGATTTAAACAATGTACAGAGCTGCCTCCATTTAGAGTTATTATTATCTTTATTATTATGTAGTATAATCAAAAAGACCTGAAATAAAATGTTTATCCCTTTAGCATTACAGGATGGCTTTAACAGTCTTTCTAAACTATAGTTGCTGCACTCTCCTGTGGGAGATCCTGGAGTGGAGGGTGTGGTGCCATGAATTGTGTCATCACAGATCCGTGATTTTCAGCATTTTGCAGCAGAGGGGCAGGTCTGCAATGGCGTGAACCATAGTTACAGCCCTACCCACTTTACTATTCTTGTATACTGGGAGAACTTCCAGAAATTATATGGCCATAAGGAATCTTCATTTGCAGGAAAGTATCAGGAGCCCGTCCCTGTGCTAAATAAGAAGTAAATGATTGAATATGCTAAAATTTTTCTTCCTGCTGTTGCCCCCCCGCACCAGTACTGTGCATGCACAGACATTGCACCTAATAATAGCGCTGTTGCAAATGTGCCCTGATGATGATAACTATCAAACTAGACATATAGTGGTGGTCTGCACACAAAGATGCTCTAATGAGCAGGGTCCTCTTCCCTAATGTGCTTTTCCTTCCCTCACTCATACCATTATCTCCTCCAAACGGCAGCAAACCTTTGGGATCGGCCGCCCCGCTGCTGATTTGGGTATTATAACTGCTGATGCAGAAATGTTTATAAACCTTGTTCATGTCCTGCAATGTTCTGTACGGTAAGTCCCTTTCCTTATAGCAACCAATCAGATTTGAGGTAGCATTTATCAAATATTCTATAAAATGATAGGTAGAACCAGTGGCGTAACTAGGGCAGGGCCGCCAGGGCTCGTGCCCTGGGACCGGCGGCGCCGGCCACGGTACCGTCCAGTCCTAGTTAGCCAGTGTAGTGCCGACCACAGTGAATGCGGTCAGCACTACACATTTACTCAGGACCGGCGCTAGGCTTCCCTGCGCCGGTCCTATGCTGCACAGCCAAGCCCCTTCCCTCCCCCTGATAGCACCAGGCGGAGGGTGGGAGGCGGGCCACTACTAGGGAGGAGGCTACTACTGGGGACACTGCATGGGGGGGACTACTGTGGGCACTGAATAGGGAGGACCACTACAGGGGGCACTGTATAGGGGGGACCACTACATGGGGCACTGCATAAGGGGGATCAGTAATGGGGGCCTGCATGAGGGGGACCACTACTAGGGGCACTACTGAGGACCTGCATAAGAGGGATCAGTACTGGGGACATTGCATACTGGGGGGACTGTATAAGGGGCACTGGATTAAGTTTCATATGGAATGGAAAGGAATGTTCAGGGTGACGAGATAGAGGGGTGTGTCATGTTGATACGCCCCATTTTGAAGTGGTCACAGCCCTTGTGACCACATCCATTTTTCAGCGCGCGTACATAGTAGGAGGGGGGAGGGTCCGGCTCCATTTTTTTTATTTTGCCCTGGCCTCCATATACCCTAGTTACGCCACTGGGTAGAACCCGATTGGCAACTTGTCCACTTTTTAAACTGCTTGATACACCTGCAATTATGTAAGAAGGCTGCATGTGGCAGGGGCAGTGTCAGGATCATGTGGAGAGCAGTAGAATTAAATAGTGGAAGTAGCACAGTGCATTAAGTGGTAGCTTAGCAATGTCAGGAAGATTGTGTTGTTAAATTTCATACATCCAAGCGGTTTCCTATGTGAAGCCTGACAGTAAACATAGTAAAGGACACTGTATGGAGCTTTCTAGTGCCAAAAACATTTCAGTACCTTCTTGTGACATTTAAAGCGGTTGATGTTAACATCATGAAGATTGATAATGATTTCAGTGGAGCACAGGAAAACACTGTAAAAAAAAGTAGGAACTAACATTAAAAGAATGTATAAAGACTTTTACAAACAGGATTAACTTACTAGTCAGAGATGACTTCAAGGGGAAATGTATTCTCTTCAAAATAGTGTGAAGGGAAGTGAATTAAATATGAATAAAGTTTATACTGAAGGCCAAGTGCTGTAATGTACTAATTCAATAAATGTTATTAAGAATAGTAATAATGCAGTGATGTAACATTATTCAAAGGTGTGAAGGCCAACAGACAATAAAACATTGGCTCAATGCTCAATGAATCCATTATGGCCAGTGGTATATAGATATAATTTCCTGGCATTCGTCTCACAACTCAAACGATGGGTCCCCAACATTTCGAGAATGTAAATTATGTAAAGTTCTCACCTTATAAGTTTGACATAACAACATGCAAGTGCAGAATAGCCTATTTTTATTATAAGCAGGATTTTTGTAATGATCATAAAACAATTATCTCTTATTGCTAGTAAGAAACACTGGGGTAGGGCTAGTGTTGTGAGGAGCCTGGCACTTGAAAACAAAAATGTTTTGAAAATAGCTCCACCTCTTCCATACTCCAGTTGGCTATAAGTCTCAGATATTTCTAACAAAGCCTCAAAAGAGATTCGAGATGGACGGTATTACACAGCCGCAAGGAAGCAACTGTGTAACACACTCCATTTAAATGCAGATGCAGCAGGAGGTGTCTGTAGGAAATAGACACGTCCTGCATGCATCTGATCCGAATGCAGCATCCGTAGACGTTGCCTCCGATCACCATCGTGACTATCAGTTGTTGCTTTGGCCAGGCTGTTTAAGCTGAAGCTTACTCAGCCTGGTCATCGGAACTGGACAGCCAGGTCCAGGAAGTCTGCGTCCGACGACACAGACCTTGGGCTTGACATCCATCCAAAACGACATGACCCAGATTGAAGAACAGTCCTTGTGTTTGCCCCCACTCCACCCCACAAACGCTGCAGCATGTCACTAATGATTTGGCAACGGGAGGACTGTGAGCAATCATACAGGACCCATTTAGCATGAGCACAGAACAGGTCATGTGCATGCGCAGACCCCCATCAATCGGAGCTGCACGCAAAGCATCGGGTTTGTGTACATCTCTCAATCAGGTCCAGAGACTGATTACAAGGAGATAGAGACAGAAAACAAAAACAAAGAACAGAAATAACAGACAAAGCGCTGGTAGGGCATCCAGTGTCCACCATGGAATCGCAGAAAAGGATTTTACAGTCATAAAAGACAAATAGATTATTTAATGGACTGAAGTCAGATGAACATAGATCCTAAGAGCACAAACCACGTTCTACAAATGAATAGAGCCCTCTTTACAAGGACCTCCCCTGGTCCAAAGTCAGAACAACAATCTGCTGGTTAATGTGGAACTCAACTTCCAACCAAAACGTGCTCTCTATCTGTGGATATGCTGTATCCTTGTGAAGCACCAAAAATGGAGAATGGCCAGACAAAACTCCAAGCTTTGAAACCCTCAGTGTAGAAGCAATCACGAGAATATTTTTTTTTCCCAGTCAGATATTCTAAGTCTATAGAAACAAATGGCGCTGCCTTGAAGGACCAAAGAACAAGGTTAAGGTCTAAAGGGATTGTTAAAGCAGGTGGCACATGCCACACCCTTGTAGGAAAGTCTGGGACCTCTGGTATGAAAGTGATGCACTGTTAAAAAAAAAAAAAAGACAGCTTAGAGACCTGGATTTTTAACGGTATTCAGTCATAAACCAGTATAACCCCGTTAAAACCAAATGAGGTAATCCAGTGTGCTAAAAAGGATCCAGAGAATCCTGACATTAGCTCTCAGAAGGAATAAGTAAATTAGAGGAAAAACTCAGAGGGACATCATAGCATCATTGTGAAGTGCAGCAGGGTACTATTTCGAGAGCAGCAACTCTACACCTTGATGGTGTGTCGAGACACCGTAATGTCAACGTCCAGCAGACCTCTACCTGTCCACCAGAAGCTGAAAGACCTCCAAATAAGAGGACCCTGTATGAAGATCCTGCCTGCTAAGACAGTTGGCTTCCCAGTTTGGCAGTAACCTGCTGCTCTGTCCAGCTCATGATCCTGCTTGTTTCCCTTAAGGCCTGGGCACTTCTGGTACCACCCTGGTGATTCAGATAGATCACCATGGCAGTTCCTGACTGGATGTATGTGCATGAGATTCTGTAAGAACTTTTTAGGGCATTGTAGACTGCCCTGAAGACATTGCTGGGAAGAGCTAATTCCTTCAACGTACAATGCCCTGAAACATGGACTGAATCATGATCACCCCTCAACCCTTGAGACTGTCATCTGTTGTCACCACGGTCCAGTTCCAGATGGACAATGGTCATCCCTTGTTCAGATGGTTGTTCTGTAAACACTGGGAGAGCGATGGATAAGTAGTTGGATACACTAGGACAGATGCAGGTGAGATTTGTTTTATTTCAAGAGTAGTTCAATCTGGAACACCCTTGAATGGAACCAAGAAAACTGTACCACCTCACCATCTTCATCAAGAGCCACATACAAAGATAGACTGACAGTCGCCTCCATTTCAGCATTAACCGGACTGAAAAGATCGAATCTTGTTCTGAGTAAGAAATATCTGTTGTTGGTTTGTGTCAAAAATCATGCATGAGAAGGAACTAGGTTGGACTTTGAAAAATTGATGATCCAACCATAGGACACCAATACTTGCTTTGTGACTGGCACGTGAGCCAGGAGAACCTCTGAAGAAGGGGCCTTGATCATAAGATTATCCAAATAGGGAATAACCATCACTTCCAAAGTCCTCAGGTGAATGGACATGACTGTCATAACTTTTGTAAAAACAAGGAGGGCTGTAGAGAGGTCAAATGTTAAGGGCTTGAAGTGGAAGAACAGGTCCCAAATCACAAAATGAAGGATACACTGGTGCTGCACCCAGATAGGAACATGCAGGTAGACATCTTTTATCTTCATGAACACTAAGAATTCTCCCAGCTGCAAGATGGAGACCACGAACTTCAGGGAATCCATCTTGAAAATCCTTATCCTGAGTTGTACAATAAGAGAGCATAAGTTGAGAATGGGCAAGTAGAATCTGTAAAGTTTCTGGACCAGAAGAAAGTTTGATTAGGACCATCAGGGCACAATGCTTCTGGTGATCTGCTGGCAGACGCATGATACAGAATCTTCTTGGGGAAGGCCCAAGAGGTCTATTTTGTACCAGGTAAAAACAATAACCCTCACTTAGGCATCGTAAATAGTTTTAAAGCACCTGTCCCAAAAAAGGAGACAGGCTACCACTGCAGAATCCATGAGGTGTGAGGGGACCCCTTCATGCTATAGGCTTGTCAGCAGATCTGGCATCTGGATGGTGCTGCATCCAAGCTTGTTTATCTCTGGATTGACCAATCCTGTTGGCTGATTCCTTGGCATTCCAGGAAAGGAAGGAACATTTTTCTTTAAAGCAGAAGAGGGAAGAATAGAGCTCTTACCCAAAGTGGGCAGGGCTATTATTTATCCATTTAATGTTAGATTCCTTGCAGGAGAGACCAATAAGGAATGTATTGTATTATATTTATATTATTTTACTTCACTGTATTTACATTTAATTATTAGCACCGCTGATGTTTCCTTTAATTTCACCCCCAAAGGACAGGGCCATCAAATAAAACTTTAATTTCATTGATTCAGAGACCACCTGCCAGGAATGCAGCCAATAGTCTCTACAAGTCACTACTGCTGAAGCGAAACTCGAGCCCTGACGAGCCTGTATCTACAGACGCCTCCCTAAGTACTCATCAGACTCCCAGATATATTCCACCTTTCAACTGCCTTGGTTCATGCAGAGACAAGAATGGGCCTAAGGGAAGCTTCTGCCACTGTAAAAGTATTCATCAGGGTGGTCTCCAAGTTACGGTTAGTGCTGTTCCTATGTAAAGCTGTACCGGGAAAAGGAATTATTGTCTTATTACATAGAGGAGTTACAGAAGAATCTACTTTGGTCCTTAAGCAGAAGGGAGAGGATAAAAAGACAGCAGTCTGCTAGAAACGTGGAATTTTCCATCAGGATGAGCCCACACGTCACACAGAAGTTCCTCCAAGTGCGGTGAAGGGAAAGTCCCTGTCGGATTCCTTTTAAATAAAAAAATTGTCCAAAAATATCAACACTCCAGAGAAGATTGTCCATTGAGCCATCTGTTCAAGACAAGAACAAACTTGATGGTGTCTGTGGCTTCACCTATTAGGAAAACCTGACCATTAGGGGAGCATTAATCAATATTGCAATTGACTTATAGCCAGAACAAAAAAACAGATGACCACAGGCAGCCTGGTCTAGTATCCCTATCCAGACCATCGGGACAGGAGTATGTTGTATTGTTTTCCTCATTTATGAAGTCTTGCATCTTTGAACTGCTGATGTGAGGAAGATTAAATTAACCTGTCCTTTTGGCAATTAGATCTTGCTCCAAACGATTTGTGTATTGTAATATCTATTTTTTCTCCAAAAATAAAACCCCCTTCATAAGGCATAGTAAAGCTTTATTTAGATTGAGCTACCATCCAGGGATATAGCTAAAATGGCTTTTCTAGTCACTATTGTGGAAACCACCTCACACAAGAGGTAAATGACCTTTTGCAAAATACTTTATTAGATATTGTCTATATAAATTTATTTTTCTTCAACATCAGTCTGAATTCCTCTCCCCATAATGTAAAGGGCTTGGATACTGAGGCTATGATTTTACCAGCTTTTAATGTACTAGCTGTAGATAGTTGATCCAAATAATGTTCTTATTCATGAGATCTTTAACAACCTCACCCCATTTCCAGTAATAGTAGACCTACTTGCCACTGCTGCATCTAAATTAGTAACCATACAGTATATCCACCTGAAATAAAAAAATACATATGTTCTTAGTGTCATACTGACATTCCACCAATTATGTACACTCTTAAAATTATGTCTTTAGCCAGGAGGGGAAAAACCCTGTATTATAAGATAGTCACAATTATCAAATTCAACTTTTGCAGGGGCTGTCTCAATTTATCCAGATTCTGCCATAAAGACATTTTACATATGCCCTTCTAAATGAGCATATTAATTTTCATCCTCTGCGTGTGGACCTTGGTATTTTAGGCCCCCTTAATAGTTATACCTTCCTTGTTAAAAATATCTGTGCCAGTAACAAAGTACATTTCTTAAATTGATTTGGAAGCTGAATTTTCAGTCTAAGGCCCATATTCAATTAGCGGCGGAAAGTCGGAAAGGTTTCGCCTGTCCTACTTTCCGCCTCCTTCGCATGTTTTCAGAGGTGTAATCTCTCCGAGCGGGTTCCCGTTTTCCACCTAATTCAGTCCGGAATTAGGCAAAATCGGGAATCGGCGAAAGCAGAATCGGCGGAAAGTGCAGGAGGAATTGGGGGAATCGCTCTGTACCCCAGGAAAAGATGGGCTGACATAAGAAATCATTGAGGATGTGTACTAATAGCCCTAATTGAACTATTTAGGGTACTTAAGTGGTGTTAATTGCTTGCTATTAACGTCTTTGGAAAAGTGGTGAAGAATGGCATAAAAGTTTTTTTGTGTGAAAATAGTCCAGTCAAATTTGGGGTACTTGAAAATGGGTGCTAGCATATTTTTAGGTCTCTAAAGTGAGCTTTTAAAAAATGTAAAAAAACCACCCTTACATGCACCTGCAATCTCAAAAACACTTGGCCTCTCCTTACAGCACCCCAAGAGCCCTATTTCACTAGTTTTTATACTTGTCCCACCACTTTTTACATTTTTGCTTTAAAAATGGCATGCGTTTTTTGGGTTGTTTGAGGTATTTTTTTTATTTTTGGGACGATTTGTCCTTTGGGGGGGGGGGTGTCCCAAGGCTTATGAGTCGTTTCCCCATGTTTGCACCACAAAATAAAGATTTTGCACTTTTTATCTCCTGCTATTCAATGGAGAAACTTTTTCTCCTATTTAAATGCACTGAGTTTCGGCTTAGGCGAAAACCACCTGGAATAGTTTGGAGATAGTTTTCAGTCGAAAACATATCCAAAAAACAGGCAAAAATGGCTTTGCGTCTGTAATTGAATACGGACCTAAGTTTGGATAAATATTTACAGCATGTTTTCATCATTTGCTGGTTAAAATCTTAACACGTTATAGGAAAATGACCTGTGAAATGCAGTATATTAGTATCCTTCCATCTAAAAATATAGAAGAGGAAATTTCTATAGCTATTTGGACTCTAGAACCACACACTTTAGTAATTATACTCCTATGTGTGTGTATATGCATGGAGGGATCCACTCATGAGCTAAGGAGATTCAAACACTTTTCTGCTGTCTGAAATTGTCAAAAATAATAGACTTAAAGTGATCTCAGTAGCCAGCCCAACCTCTGCTTTCAGTAACATAAATGTTCCCTCCTTGCATTTATGATAGAAGGTAAGCCCCTACATCAACATCCCAAAAACATATATTTACCTGCTTGCACTAGCTAAACAAGACACTGGGAAAGAGGAGAGCTCTTACATACACTAATCAGCCAGAACATTAAAACCACCTGCCTAATATTGTGGAAGTCCCCCTTATGCCACCAAAACAGCTCTGACCCGTTGAGACATGGACTCCAAAAGACCCCTGAAGGTGTCCTGTGGAATATGGCACCAAGACGTTAACAGCAGATCCTTTAAGTCTTGTAAGTTGCCAGGTGGGGCCTCCATTCCTTGTAATTGTATTTCCAGGACATCCCCACAGATGCTTAATCGGATTGAGATCTGGGGAATTATGGAGGCCAAGCCAATATCTTGAACTCTTTGTTAAGTTCCTCAAACAACAATTTTTGGAGTGTGTCAGGACATATTATCCTGCTGAAAGAGGCCACTGCCTACAGAGAATACAGTTACCGTGAAGGGATGTACATGGTCCACAACAATGTTTAGGTAAGCTGTACAAGTGAAAGCAACATCCACATGAATGTCAGCACCCAAGGTTTCCCAGCAGAACATTGTCCAGAGCATCACTGCCTCCTTTTCCTAGTGCATCCCTGTGACATCTCTTCCCCAGGTAAACAATGCAACCTACAGCCAAACATCCACATGAAATAAAAGAAACCGTGATTCATCAGACCAGGCTAACTTCTTTCATTGCTCCATAGTCCAGTTCTGACACTCACATGCTCCTTTCAGGTGCTTTTGGCAGTGGACAGAGGACAGCATTGGCAATCTGATAGGTCTGCAGCTATACAACAAGCTGCAATAGAACGGTGCCAGAGCACAAAGTGTATTATAGGAAAAAGGGGGGCTGGACTGCACACCCAAATTTGTAGTGTCATGCAAAAGAAAATGCAGATGCACACTTAGCACTGATGTACACTTGAAGGAGAGACCCCTGCCTGGAATGGCACCTTCTCAGCAGCCCCTAGGCCAGAGGTTCCCAACCGCGGTCCTCAAGGCTCCCCAAACAGTTCAGGTTTTAGAGATATCCATTGCTAAGCACATGTGGTTAAATCAAATTGACTGAGGTACTAATTGAATCACCTGTGCTTAACTATGGACATCTCTAAAAACCTTAACTGTAGGAGGGCCTTGAGGACCGCGTTTGGGAACCTCTGCCCTAGGCAATTTTAATTAGTATACATTAGGTCCTTGTTTTGCAGTCTACACATTGGAATGGGCACTATTATCGGTCCTGGATATATCAATGTGTCATAATGAGACATGTTAGGGACCCACCTGATGAGGATCACCTTCACATGGTAGGTGGGCATACATTTTTGGCAAAAAATCTACTAAGAACCTTATTGAAACTTCATGTTAATTGCTAGTTAATTATAAATATTTATCAGTATTCTAAGGATGGAATTCAATTGTTTTGCCCTCCTAAGCACCGGACAGGAGCTATTCAATTGTTACTCGTTGGGCGCGAACAGCTGCTGGTGCACCAATTCAGCTCGCACCCCTGGTTGCTCTGGCAGGTCTGCAGTGTCTACCAAATCTACCCGTTAAGACAGGGCAATCAGCAGCCTCTGTGGTGTCATTCAGATCCGGTCACTTGCCAATTTTTCCTGCTTTCAACACATCAACTTCAAGAACAGACTGTTCACTTGTTGCCTAATATATCCCAGCACTTGACAGATGTCATTGTAACACGATAATCAGTGTTATTCACTTCTCCTGTCAGTGGTTAATCAGTGTATACTGTCAGAAAGCATGTTGAAAAGCATCTGACTCTGCATGTCAAGTAGGGAGCTTAAAAGACAATGTCCTCCCACAGCAGACAAATTAAAGTGATCGGGGAAGAAGTGGAGCAAGAAGGGTAGGTATCCATCATCTCCACTGGATTTCAAGAAAAAAAAGTTTAATGCTAGTACAAAATCCCATTTTCTCATACATCCATTTGGGCAGACATTGGAACATCCAAAAGCAGCACAGGCAATGGTAAGCATGGTGTCAGAGTGGTTAGCAATACTGCCTCATGGCACTGAGATCATGAGGTTAGTTACATTGCCTATGTTCTCCCCCATTTGTGTTGGCTGTACAAATAACTTAATAAAATGAAAAAATACCTTCCATTCAAAACTAGAATTGTTAGCTATGAATAGATTAAACAAGTAAAACTTTGTAAATTCACCAATGGGGCATCCAACACAGGTAATCAGCTAAGGCCCAGTTCTGCACAGCCCTGGATTGCTTTTGCCAAAAAAAAGGAAGTTGGAGGCAGTGGATTCAGCCTCCCCTTCCGCCATGCCCTCCTGGATAAGGCTTCGTGTCCTGCTCTTCCAGTCCGGTCATCATCCAAATTCACCTGGGCACCACTGCTCCATTGGAGGGCTCTATGCAGTAGTCTGCTGCCTCTTAATCTTCCACTTTGTGGTTCAGTTGTATTGCCAACCTGGTGTGTGATGAGATGGTTCTAGCTGTCCCCATGTCACCAAATGGCTCAACCATCTTAGAGCTTGCTGGTGCAGCCGTACAAAGCCTGTATCTGCACTTGCACCTAGTCATTGTGCAGCTCCATCTGCTGCTTCTCAAGACAGCAGATGAGGACTTGAAGTCATTGCCCTCATCCAGCTGCTGAGCACTAATAACTCCTTTGGCCTGCACATATAAGGAAAACTCATATGGCAAGTTGCACTGCATGTCCTTACACCTGGATGTAACGGATTTAGCAAAGGTGGATAGAGCCAGTATTTGCTCAACTTCATCAGGGCAGGTCATGACCTTTTTCACCATCTAGTTTTATGTACAGCACTGCAGAACACTTGTGGCACACATATAAATAAAGGATAATAATCTAGGTCTATGCCTTGGCTTATCCAAACCTCGTACTAGTCTAAATGGCCATCTTCACACATTGCAAACTTCAGCTGTCCCCCACTATGACTATTATCTGTCCGACTCCTCGTGAATCTTATTATCCCTTCTCTAGCATACACTTCACATCTGACCACGCCATGTCTGAATTGTTTCTGTATGCATTTTGATGACACTTCATAATTTCATCTTATTCTACATAATGAATGTGCATGTCAATCTACTCTCCATGTTTTTTTGTGCCAAATTCTTCTGTGTGCCAAGCAATTTGTTTGAAAGTGCATCCATTCATTTTTAATTTTGAATAGCTGTAATTGTTATGCATGTCTTTTGGTCATCTTGTACAGCCATTACCCACCTACCATATGATTTTATAGTAATATTTCATACATATGCTTTGATTATCTATTGTACTTTCATTTTGGGCTTTGTCTATTACTATTTCAGCATTGCTGAAACTGAGGCAACTAATAATCTTCACCCGAAAGTACACCTATCTAACTACAGATCCAGATTCAGAGATGGACGCAAATGGCGTCAAAACTGCATCTTTGTACTCAGTGGCTGTGCGAAAATATTCATATGTAGCAGTCACCAAATTTGTATTGAGACACCCACCGGTGACTTCATAAATCCGCCAATTGCAAGCCATCCGGTTTACTCAAGTCCGATGATCGACGGTACCCTGAACAACTGTGTATGGGATCACAGACTGACATGCTCCTGCAATGGTCATGACACACTTGCGTTTTCTGCCACTCCCCCATACAGTCCCAGATTGTCAATGCTTTTACAAAAAAATCAACAGTATTGCAACAGTCTCTAAATCAAACCCTTAATCCCTCTAGCAATACACTACTTTTCCACAGGGAACCTTTATTTTCCCAGCTTCATAGGAGGACCAATAAGTTGCTATGCATTCCTAAAAGGATTTATTCAGAAAGGGATTGAGAAGCAGGGACTGTTTGACAGAGGTAATGGTGGAGCGGTGGTTTCAACATAGGGGTGTCATGACCGCTTTAGAGGTGTGCCACAGACTGCGATCCTGTACGCAATCAAAATGGCTCTGGCATCTCAACTATTCTGTTTAAGCATAGGGTTACTCAGATGACAAATTAAATGATAGTCTTTCATGCGGTTGCTTGGATTTGCAAAGCTGCAGGTAGTCGTTTCATTACAAATATCTGTGACAGTAACAATTGCATAACTTCGCACAGACGCTGCGTACCAATTCGCAACAGTGGTGGTATTAGCGTACATCTCAAAATCAGGCCCTTTGTTCACAAACCAGTACTGTTTTCATGAAACATGGTAGAACATTAATAGAGACCCTAAGTTCTAAAACTCTTAGCAATCTCTACAAGAGAAAAACAAACTTTCATAGAAGACCAAGCTGAAATTTCATGGAATTTCAGCTCAGACACTGACAACTCCATTGGGAGTGAATTATGCTACATTGTCAGACTACCTTATAACCCTTCTTAGGAGAGGCAGTGTTTACCATTGATGGGGAGCACAAGCCCTGTAAAGGGGACTAGAGCACTACCCAAGATTGGTGGCTAATCAAGATTGTCCAAATCACAAATAATGAAATGACCTTTGTTGAGATGGTCATGCCTGTGCTACCAGAGCAGAGATAATCACACTCTTGCAGACAACCTGACTGGACAAGTAATGAAACAACTAAGCGTTTGCTCTGTAACTTACTTGATAGGAACTCAACAAGTTGGAAAAATTAAGGCGTCTGGGACCTTTTTAGATTTGTCCTTTTTGAATCTATACAAAGTATCCTTATGAGCCCCAATAGATTTTGTTATCCTATTTCCTCGCTGCTGTTCTGTCCTTCTTGTATAGCTCGGTACTAGATTTAGCCTCCTTAGCTAAAAGGAACACAATTTTAGGCCTCTAGACTTGAGCCACAGTGGGAGAGATCTTTCCTTCCCATTAATGCTGTTTCCGATTGCTATTTGTACAAGGGGCCTGATTCAGCAGTGTACACAATTACAGACACAGATCGAGCAAAAGTTAGCCACTGCGCATGTACCACACTGATTACGGAAGCACAGAGGAATCCACTGCAGAGTGAGTGACAGGCTGTGAGCATTTGGGGTGGTGACAGGGGAGCGGTTGGAAAGACACAAGCGTGCCTGTCCGTTTGAACAGTTTCATGGGCGTGCATAAAATTAGCCACTGCATATGCAGCTTGAGTACTCACTGCACGCGATGGTCAGACCTGGTGTAAATACTGCGTGACAGGCCAATGGTACAGATGTATACGCAGGAGGGAGAGGTTGGACGGCTATGAGAAAGCAGCAGCGTACATATTTTTGCAGCTGCATTCCGTACAATGCTGAATCAGGCCCAAGGTTGGGATCAAACCAGACATTACCTACAAACTGAAGGGACAGTCGTCCTAGATTTTGCATTAGCCCCACAAGTCTTAACTCAGTACAAAACTCACATCCCAAAAACAGAATCAGATTCTGGCTCCTATAAAAGAACCACATATCCCAGGTGTTTTAATGACCCTTTGATGTGGCCAAGTCCGTAGTACTTGCTTTCCCTCAAATCAGGTCTGTTACTGTGAATGGGTGAACGCATAAGATTCAGTATACTAAAATGCCCGACAGCCACATACCTTTTCTCTGGCTGCTATATAGTACTCAATAAATAAAAACTCGTAAACTAGAGCTACCATAGGCAGCATAATAGTAATAGGACAGAGGGGGAGGAGTTCAGATTCCTATGAGGTTAATTTAGTGTCCAAGCTCCTGTTTCCATGGGAAAAATGTAAAGTGTAAAATATTTTACATGTAAATTCATCATCATTAACACATTTGTATAAATAGCCAAAGCCATCGTAAACAATATCCAGTCATGAACGTTTTGCTTCAATGAAGCAAGTTTCAAATACAGATTAGCACAAAGTCAGAAATACTTCATGTCCATAATTTATGTACAGATTATTCTTATGTGATGAATACAAATAAGGAGTAGAGTTAATGTACAACCAACACTTACATGGATGTGTGCTTGCGACACAAGTTTGCATATATGAAGAGTAATACATTTCCCTTTATTTAAGAGAAAGTAGAGGAAGAAACCACAGACTAATCATTTTAGTGACATTTGAGGTTAGAGATCATTTATCAGTGCTGTATTTACAAAATATGTCTTAAAACACATTTAAAAAGACTAAGCTGACAGGGCAAAAAAAAAGTAGTCCTGACAGCTGGTGATCCTTCCCTTTAAAGACAGATTTCCTGGGATAACAAGCATATTTCATGCAAAAATAAGTAAAATAAAACAATATTTGTATACATGAAGAGGGTAGTTTCATTAACACCCCAGTATAGAAAAGGATTGGCCACTCTAGTCTGATATTAAGCTACTCTCCATTTTACTAAAAAGTTTATGCAAAAAAAAAAAAAAAAAAAAGGCAAATTGAATATTCAATTTTTTTTTTAAAAAAAGCACTTCATATAAAATATTTAGTTATGCAGTTTACCTATATGTTACAGTTTTGCAGGTTTTTTGTTTTATAACCATTGATAAAACCAAAAACGCTGATTAAAAAGCATTAAAATAAAAACCATCTGCTCCTGACAAAGGTGTGGGCTGTTGCCACACGGAAACGCGTTGAGCATTACTACAGTGGACCCCCCCATAATCCATAGTACCTGGAGGATTACGAACACAGCACCCCGGACCAGGAAGTTGGAGTTTGGGACATAGATAAATCTTTACAAGCTAAAAGGACATCACCAAATGCGAGGAGTTCTTGCCTAATGTCATCTTGGTAACGTTAACCCTACTGGGAATTATAACCAGGACTGATACATTATTGCTGCAGGACTCAATGACTCTTATTACTGTTTAAGCTACCACTATTTTAATCACATTTGGAATACTAGATGCTTTTGATTGCAAAATATAGATTGGTTTTGCTTTTTCTCTTTTTCTGTTTTGATACATTTTTCTGTGCAACCCAGCCATGCGTTTATGGTAAGAATCTCCACAAGCGCTGTATCTTGTTGTGGTTTTATATGGTATAATCTTGAGGAGCCCAACACTCTCCTCTTATAGCTGCTGACTGACAAGCGCCACTCATATCCCTTTGTGCAAAATAAAAAGTTGTGCAAATTTGCTGTTAGTGTGTTCATTTCAGTAGAGGAGAGGCAAAGAAGTTCCCTTGTCGTGTAACATTGGTGACAGATTTACTTTTGCTTCCAAATCTGAAACAAAACAGACGAGGAGGTATATTAGTTAAACACCCAAGCATAAGTAGACCCAGAGATATTTTGGGATGATTGTTACTCACTTTGGTGTGTTCTTCCCAAGAGTAGAACGAACTTTCTGAGAGAGAGAGCTTGAGGAAGGAGTTTTGGTAATTTGTTGCTCAGGAGTGGTAAGAGGTCCCAACATGCTAACTGGAATATTAAGACAGGATCAGCTTTATTAGATACAGTGTACACTTGGATCTTCGTGCAGACAAATAAAAAACCAGGCTTTCCCCCAGTTTATATTGATTCAACTTTGTTTCAAAACCACTGAACCCTATTCTCAGAAGACCTCCTTGATAACATTTTATTGATAAGTGAACGTGGATCTATTTCAAGGGGAAAAAAAACAAAACAAAAAAAAACGCTTTTCAAATAAAGGTTCTCTAAAAATCACAAGTTTTGCTCTTGATAACCTCATTCATAGAGTCAAGAATAAAATGCAGAGAATCATAAAAATTATGAACGTTGTAAGATATATTGCAATAAAATTCTATCAATATGACAAGCATATACTTATTATGGCCCTTTGTATTACATAATTCTAGATCATGAGGAAGATAACAAAAATGATAAATGTGTTTGCTCTTGTTTGTGTATGATTGTACATAAAGTGTGGTAATTAGGACTATATAAATGATATAAAATAGCAAAGTATATGGCAGACCATTAAAAGCAATACATCTCATTAACCTACATACTACAGTCCCTTAGTAATCCACTACAAGTCATCTTTTTATAGAATATATATTTGTTTAAAATTTCATTGTGCAAGTTAACCCAAACTATTAATACCCAGTATTCCTCAAAAGCATTCCACCCCAATCCTTAACTTTTATGTAAGGCACTTTGAACTAAACTTATTTATATCTGGTCCAAAAGCAATTACTTTTGAGCATGGTCTTCAGTAAGGAATATTTTGGTATTAATTTATATACATACCTGTATATAAAGACTGCTATAGAAATATAAAATTATGTATAAACCAAAAAACATACAATGGTGTTATTGGAATCAGTAGTGTTAGTAAACAAGTAACCTAAAAACAGTCAGCATGCAAAAATAGTTCATATGCCAAAAAGTTCTATAAATGTTGGTATATGGATCCTGATATACATTCTAATACCAAATGTCGTACTTCGTTCTTATAAGGCGATGATCATCAATTTATTTGGCACCACAAGTGTTCCGCAGAGCCTCGCAAGATACATAAACAAAGTAGTAACCAGTGACTTACAATACAGGACACGGACATGTATAATAAACATTGTTATATTAGCGACCTCATATGACCACATAAGCAGCCAAGTGCTAGTTGCCCTAGTGGAGAGTAAGATAAATTAAATTACAGTAGGGAGAAGCACAAGAGGGTAGAGGGCCCTGCTCGAAAGAGCTTACATTCTTTAAGGGAGGGGCAGACAAACAGGAGTGACAGATGGGGTAGGCGGGGAAGATGGATGATGTAGCTTCAAGTTAGGATGAGAGCTGGAAGGTCTTAATGAAGTAGTGGGTCTTAAGAGCTGTTTGAATGATTGTAGAGAGGTGCAGAATCTGATGGGGAGAGGGAGGGAGTTCCAAAGGTGGGGAGCAGCAAGGGCACAATCTCGGAGGTCGAGAGTGGGAGGAAGTGATCAATTGGCATGAAAGGCGGCGTGTATTATGTGAACGAAGAGGGCGGACATAAGAGTGAAGGGAGATGAGATCAGAGATGTAAATTGGAGAGGGATTTGTAAGTGAGTGCGAGAACCTTGAGTTGGATTCTGAAAGGAAAGGAGAGCCAGTGAAGGGTTTGTAAGAGAGGGGAGGGCAGATGTAGAGCGTTTTTGAGAGGAAGATGAGCCGAGCAGCAGCACTGAGCACAGACTGGAGAGGAGAGAGATGGGATTTGGGGAGGCCAGATAGTAAGGAGGTTACAGTAGTCCAATCTGGAAGTGACCAGTGAATGTATGAGGGTTTTGGTGGCATCCTGGGTGAGAAAGGGTCTGATCTTGGAAATATTCTTGAGATTGAAACGACAGGACAGAGGTTCTGAATATGTGGTTTGAAAGAGAAGAATCCAGGATGACTCCAAGACAACGCACTTTGGGACTAGATTAGATAGTTATGCCATCTATTCATAAAGAAATAGTGGGAACTGAGGTTATGTGGGAGGGTGAGAAGACTAATCAGCTCAGTCTTAGACATATTAAGTTTGAGAAATTGCTAGGACATCCAGAAAGAGACAGCAAAGAGTTGGATATACAGTCAGTAGAGAGACGGAAAGGTCAGGTGAGGAAAGGTAGATCTGAGTATCATCAGCATAGAGATAATGGTGGTCAAAAGAGCGGATAAGTTTATCTATAGAGGACGTATAGAGAGAGAAAAGGAGAGGTCAAAAGAACAGAACCTTGGGGAACACCTACTGTAAGAGGCTGTGGGGAGGGGGGGTGGGAGGAAGGAGTCGTCATGAGAGGAAACAGAAGGAACGGTGAGAGAGGTAGGACGACAGCCAGAAGACAGCAGTAGACCAAGGGAGTGAAGGATATGCAGCAGTAGAGGGTGGTCCACAGTGTCAAAAGCAGCAGAAGGGTCAATAAGAATGAGCAGGGAGTAGTGGCCTTTGGATTTGAAAGCAAGGTTGTCGTTGATGACTTTCGTGAGGGCAGTTTCAGTGGAGTGAAGGGAATGGAAGCCAGACGGAAAAAGGGTCAAGGAGGGAGTGGGAGGAAAGAAATGTGGTGAGGTGGTTGTAAACAATACGCTCAAGGAGTTTGGAGGCAAAAGGGAAAAGATTGGTCGGTAGTTAGAGAGAATGTTAGGATCAAGGTTAGATTTTGTAAGAATGGGGGGAGACAAGTGCATGCTTGAATGCAGAAGGAACAGTGCCATAAGAGAGGGAGAGATTAAGGAGGTGGGCAAGATGGGAGTGGGCAGAAGAGAGGTAGCGGAGGAGGCGGGAGGGGGATGGGGTCGAGGGGAGATGTGGAAGCCATTAAAAAAAAAAAAAAAAAACATGAATTGTTCTTATTTGTAGAATGCATCAGAAATAGATGAAAAAGTAGAAATAACAGCAGTTTAATTAGCATGCAAGCAGGTAAGTCACTAGCGCCAAGCGCAACAGATACTAGTAAACAGGAGAGAGTTAAATATATATGGTAACATTCATTTGAAAGTCCCCGGTATCCATGGTTCGAATTAGAAACTGCGTCCTTATGTAAAGACTTCAGAGTTGTGGTCGTTTTGGAGGAAGACAACACTAGATGGTCCATACCATCTAGCTAAGGAACCCTCCGGATCGGTGAAATCTTCACATAAAGATGCAGTTTGGTTTGCCTTATAATAACCAAGTATGCTATTTGGTCTTAAGTTGGGTACACACTAGAGGACCTGTGAATCCAGAGTACATACTGTGCGGTCTGTACACCCCACACAATTTGGTGAACGACCGCACGATATATCACTCCCACACCACATTCAAATGCATGGGACCATCAGTCACATCTTCAGATTGATCAGCATATACAGCAGTTCTGAGGATGTGAAAGATGCCGTGGGAGCACACACACTAGACTATTTGTCGTTCCTATCCTTCGGAAAACAATTAGTTAATTCATCTAGTGCACAGGTTCTTAAACTCGGTCCTCAGGACCCCAAACAGTGCATGTTTTCCTGGTCTCCTCACAGAATCAGTGAAATAATTAGCTCCATCTGTGAATCTTTTAAAATGTGTCAGTGAGTAATGAATACACCTGCGCAGCTGCTGGGTGACTTGGAAAGTGTGACCTGTGTGGGGTCCTGAGGACAGAGTTTGAGAACTACTGATCTAGTGTGTACCCAGCTCAAGTATATCAGGGTCCATATACCAACATTCTAGAACTTTTTGGCAGATAAACCATTTTTGCATGCTGACTTCGGTTTTTAGGTTACTTGTTTACCAACACCATCGATACTAATATTAACACCATGTTATGCTGAAATTGGTTTATTTTAGATTTTTAATTATAAAGTTATATTGCTATATGTCTTTATAGAGAATATATGAATATATGTCAGCGCAGTGATTTTTCTATATATTGTCTACATGCGAGGTTAGCAATTACCTCTTTCTACTTATTGCTGCATATATACACCTTAATATTCAGATGCTTGGTTGTTGGTCATAGAAATTTTAGTAAGTGAGGAAGTGACTAACAAAACAGGCTTCAACAAGAGACACTCATGACTGAGTTTACCTTTAACATCAGGGGTCTGTGGAGTGTTAAAAACATTTGAATTTTCAATGATGTGAGAGGGGTCCATGTTTTCCACCATCATGAACTGGTTCCAGAAATCTCCTGGTAGTGACATTAATCGTTCCACGACCTAATTTACATATGCAAGAACGATTATATATCCATTTGTGACACATGCAGTATTTGCTCAAAAGTCTTCAAACAATACCTGTGGCTGCCGCTTTGTATCCTGTAGGATTGTCATGGGCTCAGGATCAGGGACTGCATGACCGACTAGCGTTGGACCAAACACCTTAGCCAGGTTAGACACATTCATCTTACAGTCTGGACTCTCCGACACTCTGTACAACACATATAATTTTTGAAAATCTCTGCAATACAGAAGACAGAACAAAAATAAAACTTGTACTAACCTTTGGAGATGCATCATTAAGAAAGCCAACGTGTCTCTGTTTGCTGCAGGAAGCTCATCAACTGCTTGAAAAATGGCAGCAATGCTGTTACCTTCATCTGATATTTCTGGTAAAGAAAAAGGATTGTTTTTCATTTTTTTTTAATTAATATACTTAAAGCCTGAAAATTAAAAAAAAAAAAAAAAAAAAAAACCTGCCTCACTGCAAAGACGTGAATACCACCTGATTGAAAAATTTTGTTTAAAACTTTATAGTTTGTTAAAACCCCTTCCCAAAATTTGTACTTTGGTGGTCATCCCTACAACATTCAGCAAGTAGTTGGGGGTGGGGGGGCACCCAAAAGGTCCACCTTAAAGAAAGCCTTAAGACATCAAAACGTAAATCACTCACCAGCTGCTGCCATAAAGGTTTTATTGAGGCGGAAGGTGAGCAGCGGTTCCTTCAGGTTACGCAAAAAGTCCTTGAGAAATCCACAGACCGCATGAATGTCATCTACTTTACTAAGCAAGGGAACACTCTTCCCCCTCAAAAACTTTTCCTTCAGATCTTTCACTGTACGATCACAGCCAGAAATTCTGTATAAGCCAGTCTGAGTTATGAGAAAAACAATACAAATGTCAAATATTCCTATATATCTCAATATATGTTCCACAAATGCTGTACACCCGCACACGGATACCCATATCCTCCCCAGCCAGAATCAATTTACACAGGTCCATAAAACAGAACAGTGCACCCTTAAGAATGGGACTTGCTGATTTTCATTTACATTCAAGGGGAACATAGTCTGGCAGCCATCTCTTGCTGCGCCATTTTGTTTACATCAGCAATTAACATTGTAACAAAACAGCATGGAGTGTAGGAAGACATAATTCCTAAGTCTGCACCAGTGTGCTTTATCACATGGCTGTTCTACAGGAACCATTTATGGCTCTATTTATTAACATTACTTTTACTAAACCACAAACAGATCAGTGCAAATAAAAATAACAAATACAATACAGTGAGAAGCCTGCGGAGGTGGGTTTCGCAGGGACTGAGCCTTAATTCAAGCATTTTTCAAAAATACCTGTGATTTCCTAAATTCGCAAGGCTAAAAATTTCACACAACAGCATTTTAAATGCGGATTGTAGTAAATGAGGCCCTTAGTGTCACTCCTTTAGATGCAGCTGGCAAGATGCGTTTCATGATCTCTTTTCATTCCGCCACTCTTACAACCTGATTCACATCCATCTTTGATGCACTAACTTACATCTATACACACACACACACGTTAGTATATAGTCAGGAGAATCACCATATCAATATTTCTCCTTGAATTCCAAACCAAAACGGAGCTTTGTAAAATATTTTAATAGGCATTCACCCACAACTGAGGATCTTCAGTCACATATTTAACAAAAAAAAAAAATAATCACAGCATCTTACCTCATGAAGCCCTCGTTGCTCAATTTCACTGACACAGTGGACCACTACAGGGGGTATCATTGGAGAGGTTGGTGGAACAAAATCAGCAAGCGTACCCTTCAAAGCACAGAAGGTAAAGGATCATAATGACTGGTGCTCAGAGATAAAATTAAAAAAAAAAAATAAAACCCACACCACCACACACGGCATCCTAATGAATTGTAACAGTCCCTTGAAGTTGCAGTGCACAACAGTGTGCCTAAAAGTAGCATCTTTAGATGCCAAAACATTGACTTCATAAAACTAATGTATGAAGAGAGTCTAGGTCCTATGCCACCTGACCAGGAGGTGGTCTAAAGACTGTATCCAAAAAACAATAGTCGGCTTAGACACAGGCCAACCTCTAAAGTGGGCATCAGAAGACAAAATTGTCATCCATTATACAAAAGCACCAGAGTTCTATAAAACATAGGTCCTCAGAGCTCCGATAACATACAAGTTAAGGGGACATTCATCTTCCACAGACTTACCACTGACTCAAGGTGCATACACACGGGACGATTTTTCAACAATTGGTCATCGTTCAAAAAAAAAAAAAAAAAAAAAAAAGTAGTCCAATTTCTGCCTGAAAACTATGAACCAAGGCCCTCATTCAGAGCCGTACGCTCTGAGCAGAGCGCACGCTCTGAATGAGGGCCGCCCTCCATAAAAATGGAGCGTCCTCCTGGACGCTCGTATAGCTGTGGGTCACCACCCACAGCCTATACGAGCGTGTAGTTTGAAGGCAGCGATGGTCGTGACCATTGCGACCATCGAAACTGCGAGCCGGAGCCTGCGGTTGAGGTTTTCAACCGCAAGCCCCGGAGTGATTTTGGCTCTATCAGAGCCAAAATCACTCCCACTGACATCACTAGTGATGTCAGTGGGCCGGCTTCTGACGAGAGGCGTTCCCGTGGGAACGCCCCCGTCAGGGAGGCACGCCCCCGGCACGCCCACCAAAGGGGGCGTGCTGTCAATCAACATCGACAGCACGCCCCCTTTGATCAGACAACGAGCGAAGGACTTTCCTTCGCTCGTCGTGTCTGGCGCATGCGCACGACGGAGCTCCCTCCGTCGTGCGCATGCTCAGTGCAGAACATCGACCCACTTGCGAACGGACAGCCGCTCGCGAGTGGGTCTGAATCAGGGCCCATAACTACCAATGCGCGCACCAGTTTGTAGTTACTGTTAATCGTCCGACCCTCCCGTCCATCCCGACGATAATGTCAGGTTGAACATGTTCGGGGACGAGGGTGGGTGGCCGGCACTGAACTAAATAGTTCTTGATTTCGTTCAATGTTTATGCTCAGAGTCATTAATGACACTCGGCACACACCTGCCAGGGACACACTGGAAGATTTAGTTCATGGAGCGAATCGTCCAGTGTGTACGCACCTTAAGGTTGGAATGACAACATCCTGATTCAAGTGGAATTTGGACAATACCTTATTTCTAAAAACAGCCTAGTCTTCATAAAAAAAAAATAATAATTTAAAAAAATTTATATATAATATATGGATGCCTCCAAGATAAAACCCCAAGCAGCAAAACTCTCCTTGCTGCTGAGATGAAAAAGAAAAGTGGTCTTTCATTTAAACAATTACTTCAAAAAGCAGCATGTAAGGCTGTTTAAAGGAAGTAAAGGCTTCAAGGAGCTTGAGCATGGAGCACTCTTCGAAAAAAAAAAAAATAAATTCTGTACTTCCAGCAAAAGCGCCATCTTCTTTAAGACTGACAAGGCTGAGAGCTGAAATTTAATGAGCAGTCTCAAACCAAATGTTCAAACCTTTCAAACACAGAAGTAACTCGACTAAATGAAGAGCAGTGATGGGTCATCTTTTCTTCCCACACCAGGAGATCTATTTTCCAGGATATTAGAACTTGGCTGAAAACGCCCTTTTAATCTTAAACAGACCTCACGGACAAATAAATTAGATGAAAATTTGATGGGACAGAAAGGGTGTTTACCTAAAACTTCTCCAAATCACGTTTTCTGGAGCAATATAGTGCTCTATCTTGTGATTCAGAGGTGCCATGTAGTCATCTAGCTGACTGCATACTGTGTATCAGTGAACTGCTGGAACAATTCTGGATGGAAAGACTGGGCCAAATTCAATTAGATATAAGCTGCCAGTGGAAGCCGCACTGGAGGCTTCACGTGATGTGCCTGTCTATTTCTGAACACTGCCTATGGAAGGTGCGAGCAGAAATCAGCTAATTAAATCTGACACTGTCATATCAGTTGCAACAACTACGGCCATGTTCGACAGCCTCACTGCACACACAAAGGCGCATATCCCCAACTGACCACTGGAGAATTTTGCATGGCAACTTGGTAATATATACACACACAGCAGATTGTGGCCCTGAGATTTTTCTCTTTAAAAAAAAAAAAAAAAAAAAAGAGATCTATAGCGATCAGATGCAGAGAGTGAGACTACAAAGACAGAACAAAAAGACTCACTCTAGCTTTTCTGGAGCAAGCAACACAGACGTGCTTTCCTGTGAGAATAAGCCTGGCAAGGAGAAAATTAAAACTGATCGAGGGGGGGGGGTTGGGAAGGGCTAATTTCCTTGCTGTTTTAGTGGTGCGCCATACCCTGCCTGTTTTTTCTACATTTTGAAATGCTCCATGCCCAGTTTCCGAGTGCTGGTTTGTGCTTGCACTTCCCTCAGAGCAAGCCAACAGTCTGGGAGCAGGAACAGCGAATGACCTGGTGCCCGCCCACAACCCCAGCATCCTGGATGTGTGCCATGCACCATTCAAATAACAAGAGGGAGGTCTTTAGTAGTCTCTCCCAATATCACTGGCACTTCCTCTGACAAGCCAACAGCCTACCTGTACACAGGGAGAGACAGGGGGCAGGGCTCCACAGACTGGTGTGTGGACTCCGGAGGTGCCCAGGACTAAGTGCTGCCCTGATACCCAGGACTAAGTGCAGCCCACCCCTCCAGACTGTCATCCAGTGCAAGCAGACAAGCTCAGAGAGCACAAGCAGCAGCCAGTTGGAGGCTGTGACAGCAGGGTTTGCCTTACTAAGATTTAAAAAAAAAAAACCACAGGAACATTTAAAGAATACATCCTGAAGAGAAAAAGACGCTGTACCTCTCCAATACGGACAGGAGTGTTTCCTGAAGTAGGGATGCATGGAAGAGGGCAACGCTCACGGCATTCTGGGTGGGCCACAACACGACAATCACGACACTTCAATGAAAGTTTTCCAAATTTGATCCTTTTACCACAAGGGACACAGGTTTCTGGTTTTATCACCTGAGAATGGAAGTGAGAAATACTACAGTGAAAAGAGAAAAAAAATAAAATAGAAGATACTTTTTACAGGTTAAAAACTTACGGTTTTTGACACAAAATCATGAAGTCTTATGCCCTGATTCTGTGGAGTCCTGCAGCCGTCCGTCTCATTGCGATCATCAAATTGTCTGCTCATCAAACTGGAGTCACTATTCCAGGGCTGCAACTGTGCTGTAAGGAGAGGAATAATGTAGAAAATTTAAATATTAGCTCAAAGAACTGAAATAAACTAAATATCTACCACCAGTCAGGCACACTCACCAGTCCTTCGGCTACGTGTGTAATATGGTACAGTCTCAATAGTCGATACAGCTTCAATAACACCTCCATTGTTTGGGACAGTCACGGTTGTTTTAGTTACTATGGACTCGTTGGTCTAACATACAAAAGGTTTCAGAAAAAGAGAGGAAAAAGATATGGTAAAATGTAAACTGCTGCACACATTGTGAAAAATGGAGTTATGGTAGACTTACCTTTGATAACTTTCTTCGAGGTCCATAGGGTCCCAGGGATACCACGGGATAATGTGGATTCAGCTCCCAGGATGCCCCAGGTCCTCCTCCACATATAACCCGCCCCTGGCTACAGGCATTGAGTTTAGTAAAGAAGCCCAAGGCCGGAGAAGAAAAGGTGCATCAGGGTGGGGGAGCCCTGTGGACCTTGAAGAAAGTTATCAAAAAAAGGTAAGTCTACCATAACTCATTTTCTTCTTCAGAGTCCATAGGGATCCACAGGAATACCATGTGGATGTCCTAAAAGCAGGTCCCCTAAGGGTGGGGACACTCCTGAGCAGAAAAGGAGGACTCGTCGCCCAAAGGAAGCATCCTTAGAGGAAGAAGTATCAAAGACGCAGAACCTAAGAAAAGTGTGGACAGAAGACCACTTGGCTGCCTTGCATAATTGCTCAGCAGAAACACCACAATGAAAACCCCACGATGGGCCCACAGACTGGGTAGAATGTGCTGTCGCCATGTTTGTAACAGAGAGATCAGCCTGCTTGTAAGCCTGAGAGATAGTCATAAGTAACCATTGAGCCAGAGTTTGTTTGTAAGTTGGCCATCCTAGTTTGTGAAACCATATAAACAAAGTGTGTTTCCGATTGTCTAAGAGTCTGAACGATCCACAGATACGGAGAGCATGAACCACATCCAGGGAGGTTTCACCTTCAGAAAAGGTCTGAAGACTGAAAAGCTGGAACCACAATCTTCATTCACATGAAAACAGGATGCTACCTTAGGAAGGTAACCCGCCAGTGTACGGAGAACAGCTTTATCCTGGTGAAACATCAAAAAGGAGGAGCTACAAGAGAGCGCTGCTAAATCAGACATGCTGCGTGCAGAAAAAACAGCGAAGAAAAAAAAAAAAAAAAAAAGTGGACTTCACTGTCAACCATTTCAAATCTACTAAGTCCAGAGGTACAAATGTTGGATATGCAGCTACTTGGGAACCAAGGACAAATCCCACGGTGCCACCGGTGGGACAAAGGGTGGCTGAACTCAGAACACTCTGTACAAAAAGTTCTACACAGTCCTTTGCTTTGCTGGAACCAAGCTGACACCACAGAAACCTTTACTCTCAGGGTGGCCAGGCGGGAGAAAGGCAAGTACTTGGGAAACCCTAAAAAAAAATCTAGTGTCATAGTTTCTGTGGTAACATTGACCAAAGATCACTTTCCAGTTGAGGACTCCCGGGATGAATATTGCTGAGAGCCAGAAGATGACGTTCTGCCACGATCAGAATGTTTGTCACTTCCCTCATGACTCTGCGTGCCTCTTTAATGATTGAGATGGGATCTGGACTGGCCTGCCCTGGAGCAGGTCCTATGCCATAAGTGCTTTGTATACTGCTCAAAGCTCCAGAATGTATATGGGCAGATTACTTTCTTGATGACCTGTCACTACCCCCCCCCCATCTGCGAAGACTGGCATCCGTGGTGAAAAGCACCAAAGTCGGAATCCTGAATGGGCGACCTCTGTCCAGATGATCCTTTTGTAGCCACCCCAAAAGGACGACCTCCGGAGTGAGAAAGATCCTCTGGGACCTTATTAGATGATACTGTCAGTTCCATCAGGAGAGAATCAAATTGTTGCAGAGGCCTGGAGTGGAACTGAGCATATTCCACCATGTCAAAGGTGGATACCATTGACCCCAGGACTTGCATCGCTGATAGAATAGATACCCTTCAATTGCATAGCAATTTACGTACTCGCAATGGTAGGGCCACAGTCTTGTCCTCTGGCAGAAACACTCTTTGTGCCCGAGTATCCAGAAGTGCCCCCAGATGTATCATTCGCAGCGTTGGAGAAAAATGATTTCTTCCAATTTATGACCCAGCCGTGCGTCTGTAGGCAGGCAATGGTCAGTTGGAGATTGTGTTGTAGAACAGCTGGAGACTGTGCCAATATCAGAATTTCACCCAGGTATGGTAGTATTCAGATTCCCTGAAGCCTGAGTTAGGCCATCATAACCACCATTATTTTGGTGAAGACCCGAGGGGCCGTTGATAGACCAAAGTGCAATTCCTGAAATTAGTAATGTTGTTGCAGGACAGCAAACCGTTACAAATTGTTGGTGGGATGGCATAATAAGCACATGCAGATACGCATCCTGAATGTCCAGGGAAGCCATAAAATCCCCAGGTTCCACCCCCAAAATAATTGACTGAAGAGTTTCCATACAAAACTTGGGTCACGCATAAATTTGTTTAGGGATTTCAGATTTAGAATAGGACCCCCGAGACCCATTCGGTTTCTAAACCAAAAATAGATTGGAATAACAAGAGATATGGTAAGAACTTACCTTTGTTATCTCTGTTTCTACGAAGTCCATAGGGTCCACAGGGTTGACCTTGGGGGGTATAGGTTGGGAACCAAATCCGGGCACCACGCAGTTAAAGCTTTTAGCTCCCAGGATGCACTTGGGTCCACTCTCCCTATAACCCCGCCCCCCAGCCAGAGGCACCTCAGATTGTAAGTAGCCAAAGGCCGGAGGAGGAGAGAAAAAGAGAGAGAAAACTGGAACACTCTAGAACCATACTCACAGAAAAGGAGACGGGAAGCCGGTGACCAGTAACACAGCCCATATGAAGCCAGGTGCGTCAGGGCGGGCGCCCTGTGGACCCTATGGACTTCGTAGAAACAGAGATAACAAAGGTAAGTTCTTACCATATCTCTTGTTTTCTACTTCAGGGTCCATAGGGGGTCCACAGGGTTGACCTTGGGGATGTCCCAAAGCAGTTCAACCAAGGGTGGGGACGCTCCTGTGCTGAGAGGAGAATCCGTCGCCAAAAAGGAAGCATCCTGAGAGGCAAAGGAAACCAATGCCTAGAACCTTAAAAAGGTATGGACAGAAGACCACGTAGACACCTAGTAAGGCAAAACAGCCGAGGCGCCACGACGAGCCGCCCACGAGGGTTACACGGCCCGAGAAAAAAACAAGCCTCAACGACAGAAATGCCCACCCATGGGTAGGCCCCTGAGGAAGACATACGAGGCCATCCAGTCAACATTTCATTATAGGCCGGCCATCGTTTCCTGTTAAAACCAGAAACCGCAGACCACCAATAAGGAGTCCGCTTACCATAAGGAACTTGAACGGATCACATAAAGCCAAAGAGGCCGGACCACAGTCCATGAGGCCACAACAGCCGAGAGGACTGGGAACTGAATGGCCATACCATAAGTTCCAGAATAATATGGAACCTAAAAACCACTTTAAGAAGAAACACAGGGCGAGAGCAACTCACACCCTGACATGATGCCCTCCAGAAGAGAGAGAGAGAGAGAGAGGAGAGAGAGAGAGAGAGAGAGAGAGAGAGAGAGAGAGAGAGAGAGGAGGAGAGAGAGAGAGAGAGAGAGAGAGAGAGAGAGAGAGAGAGAGAGAGAGAGAGAGAGAGAGAGAGAGAGAGAGAGAGAGAGAGAGAGAGAGAGAGAGAGAGAGAGAGAGAGAGATTAAACAATAGACCATGTAATGGCTATCACAACCAGCGGTTCCATTGACTGTCCCCGGAGGGAACAAAGAACCACTACTAACTCCCCAGGAGTCCCTAGGGAGGACAAGTGGAGACATAATCCAGAAAACACTCCAAAGGATGAACTGGATACCAGAGCGGAGCAATTCCATATCTTAACCATACCGACAGTGTAGAGATCCGCACTGTCAGGAAGGCCAGGCCAAGGGTGAAACCCAAGCCAGCTGGAAGGAATGCCAGAATATCTGGAAATCCTGGACACCGGAGGATCGTATCGACAGGTACGATACCATAAGAATTATGTATGCCACAGTCCGTGGCAGATCCCAGCAAAGTCTGGCCTATCTGCTCTAAACATCTCAATGAAGACAGAGCCAGGGAAGCCCGAGGACCACAGTAGGGGCGCAGTTAAAGACAAGCGATCCAGATCCAGGGAAAAACAAGGACCCTGAGACAACAGGTCCAGATAGTGAAGCAGTAGGAACGGAGCATCGAGGAGGAGACTCCGAAAATCTTAGTACCAGTGATGTCTGGGACGACCTGGAGCCCCCAGAAGGAAAGCCCCTCCGTCTCGAATTAAACTTCCGAAGACCTCGAGGAAGAAGGGAGACCGGAGGACACAGGTACACAAAGTGGAAGGACCACTTCACTGACAAAGAGTCACTGAAGGTAGCTTCAGTACTCCTAGAGCTGGACTGTAACACCGGTAATGTGTGATCGAGTCAGAAGGCCATGGGGATCAATCCCCTCAGGGAGGCCCCCTCTGCTCACCAGGAGTTGAAACCTCTCTTGGAGAAGAGACTAGTCCCCGGGATGCACGCCGTGACGGCTGAGGAAGCCCGCTTCCCAATGGAGAGCTCCGGGAATAAACACCGCAGAGTTGGCCAGGAGAAGACCCTTGGACTATGTCAGAATGGGTGACATTCCTAACATTGCCACCCAACTACCAGTGTTGCCTAGATGGAAGCCACTGTTGTGACACTGTCGGACTGAACCTATTCAGGTTTACCGTGACAAATGGGTTAGGCCAGAGTGAAAGTCCAAGACAGCTTAAAGTATCAACAAGGTAAGTGGCAGGGCAGAAGCGACAGACGTCCAACTGCCCCGAAATGAATGCGGACCAGACACTGTCTTTAGCAAAGAACACCCTGGACGAGATGGCCATAGCCACCCGGACAGAGACCAACTCGCCTCCGTAGAAAGTATCATCGTTCGAACAGCGATCCGATGGAAAAAACTCGATCCATCTGGAGGGGAGTCAATTATGGCAAGGCCTGGAATGGAACTGAGCACATTCCACCCTACCAAAAGGTAGACACTCTGGTAGACCGCGCATCACAAAGAGTAATGACATATGTCGACTGCGTAGATATCCGCACACTCGAAGTTGAAGAGTGGAGATCTTGTCTTACGCCAGAAAAATTCTCAGATTCTGAGAATCCAGCAGTGCTCCCAGATGAAGAAAACCCTGTGAGGGATGCAGGGAGGACTTTTCTGTGACGAGAAGAAGCCCCGGTTATCCTGACCTGGCGGTAAAGTACCTTGGTGATCCTGCTAAAAGTAGGAGACCGTCCAGAGAAAGGAGCATTCGGATACACTGAACAGGTGAACTGTCAGAAAATCCATAAAGCTGGTAAACCCCGGTGGAGTTGAGGACAGCCCCAAAAGGCAGAGCCCGAAACTTACAAGTGTTGCTGTGGCACAGCAAACCTGAACCCATGCTGATGAGAGGGCTCTGTATGTACCCGTAGGTACGTATCCTGAATACTCGGATATACCATAAAATCCCCAGGTTCCAAACATCGGATGATGGAGCATGGACGATTCCACCTGAGTCAAGGCACCGTTGGAATCTGATTCAGGGATTTGAGACAGAGTATAGGCAAAGGAGGACCAGTCGGTCACCGCCCCAAAAAGAAAGTAGAACAACCAGTCCCTCACTGAGATAGTGAGGTTGGCCGAAATAGCTCTGCTTACCACAAAGACTGTATAGCTTTCTGGGATTGTAAGGCCCTGATCAGTTCTGAAGAAGGGCCCGTGTAACAATGCCTGTGAGGAGGCTGCATGAGCAATGAGAGGCCGTTGAGAATCAGTACCTCACTCTGGAAATTCCCCAGATGTAGACCTGTCCCGTCAGGCTGAGGGTATATCCTCAGGTGTAGAAACAGGGTCGTCCGGAAGTCCAGGACTGCTCGGTACTGGATAAGGTGGCCCCCGTGGAGGCCGACAGCCTAGGAAAAAACAGGCCTTTAGGCTGACCCTGAGGACAAAGACTTAACAGAGTTAGTCCGAATGTAGTGGGAGTAGCTAAAGACGGTATCTCCCCATTAGTGATACTGCCAATGATGCAACGATCTTGTCAAGGTCAGGACCAAACAAGATCTTCCCCATGGAAGGAGTGTGCACCTCTGCTTTCCCATAACGCAGCCATAGGGTACTGCGGCGGATACAGTCGCCGCCGAAACCCTGAAAGTTAGAAGACCGGCATCCCATGAGGTAATCCCACATATGACCACTGCATATTTTGTGAGCGGCAAAAAGATATTTGAACCTCAGACGTGTTGGAGGGGAAAAACGTCACAAAAGCATCACCATGCGATGGCCATGGTAGGACGGGCAACAGGCCCTGAAAACGAGTACATTGATTTCAGGCAAAGTTACCACCTACGGATCCGTAAAATTCGTCCAGGCCGGGATGGGAGGCGTATTAATGCCTGTAACCCGATGATTAACATACAAATCCATCCCAGAAGGGGATTTCCATTACTTGTGAGGACCCTCAGGGAATGGGAAACAGGAGGCCTTTGTGACTCCTCGTATCTGGGGACAGCCAGACTCCCGCTATGAGATCCACCCGCTGGGCAGAAAACGGGAGATGTATGATACTGGTGCAGGATCGACATTCTCTATATCCAGAATGAGCCTGGCTACCAGCCCCAAAGCAGGGATAATAATACTTGAGATCGGCTCCCCCCCATGTGAGAGGGAAAGAGCCGAATATACCATCCAGTTCACGGCAGAGCCACTGGTCAGTAACCACAGGGCGTATATCACGCCAATTAGTATTTCGTATAAAACGACATCCACCAGGGTGGCCGTTGTGGTAATCCCTGCAAGGGGAATGACAGACCGATGTGGTATCGGAGGTAATTCATGTACTGTGAAAAACCCCGGCAGGGAGCGATAGTCTGTGACACAGGGGTAAATTGCAAGAAATTGCGAGATACCCCGAGTTCAAAAGGGCAGTATGGTGAAGTAACTCCAAGCGAGTGACGACAATGGGGCCCGCCCGGCGATCCTCAAAGGAGAGGATCCTGAGAAACAACGCCCTTTAAGGGGGTCGTGCAAGGGGCCCCGCACCAGATGGTGCCGCATACGAAAACCTTTCTGAGTTAAAATCCTCCGCACTAATTCCTGCAGGCTATGACTTGCAGGATAGCAATAATGGGTGCAGTATCGTGTGCAATCTCCTGGTCAGATATATCTGACTATCTTGACGGAAATATTAAGCAGCGCCATACCGGTCCTGACTGACGCTAAGATTAGCTGCAGGAACCCATTATCAGCGTACGCAACTCACAGTTCCATCTAAAATATGGCAACGTGCAGCACGCAACAGTATGTGACAAACCTCACAGATATTAACAAATATATATATGTGAGGTCTCAGAACCACCCCAGGTACACCTGTATTAGGGCAGATAAAGAAAAGGGATAGATATACACTGACAGGTGAGAGAAAAAGCAGACAGTCAGCACTAGCATAAGTCACATACAATGCAGAAAAATATATATACATACATAAGCATGACATATAATATACTGCACAATGTCGCTACATTCAACTGCCCAGATTCAGTGTCTGGGAAGGCTATAGCGCTGTGTACACTCACCCAAAATGGCCAGGTACGCAGGGGGACTGGGCTCACTGACATCCTAAGAGTTCTGCAGCACCACAGAGAGAAAATGGCCACTGGAGACCTCAGAAGAAGCGCGGCCCGCGGAGGAAGCAGCTCAGCGACGCCAGACTGTATTATTGAAAGGCGCGCTGAGCTGAGGGGAGGAGCCGCTAGACAGGGAAGGCTTCCTCCCCTGGCTAGCAATTAACCCCCCGGGATGCCGGCTCCCGCTGCCGCTACAATCCCTGGTGGGCTGTGGACACGCGGGGTATGCCTCCATGGAGGGGAAGCCCGCCGCCACCGCTAGCGCCTCCGGTCTGTCCCCAGAGACCGGAGGCATAAGGCTGCATGTACACGCGGGTCACCGCAAGCGGTGACCACGCGACTTACCTGTCCCCGTCGATCCGGCAGCAGCCCAGGGATTCCTCCAGAGCCCGGCTAGTACAGACTCTGGGGTCCCGCTGCGATCCCCAGATCTGTACTGGCGTCGCAGCGCCGGCGGGGTGTAGGAGCGGCAGCTCAGACGTCCATTGGACAGTCTGATGCTGCCGCTCTGAAGAGTAGTAAAAAAAAAAAAAATAATAAAATAAAACTCTTTTAAGCTTAGGGGCTGCTAAGCAGCCCCCTTGCAGTAACGGTGACCCGACTCCGGCCGGGCACCAACTTAAACTGAGGTGCCTCTGGCTGGGGGGCGGGGTTATAGGGAGAGTGGACCCAAGTGCATCCTGGGAGCTAAAAGCTTTAACTGCGTGGTGCCCGGATTTGGTTCCCAACCTATACCCCCCAAGGTCAACCCTGTGGACCCCCTATGGACCCTGAAGTAGAAAACCACCACTTCCTTTATGAAACATAGGAATTGGGATCACCACCCCTGCCTGCAGCAGGTAGTAAATGGCCTTCTGGAGAGCCAATGCCTTGATTGAATCCAATGGGGAAGGGAGGGGGTGGGGGTGGAAGTAGTGCAAAAAAAAAAAAAAAAAAAAACTTCTGAGGAGGATGCCTCCAGAAAGTGAAGGCATACCCCTGAGAGGAACTGTGCTTTGCTCTTCCCTGAGGGCAAAAAGACCTGAGGCTACCAGAGTCTTATCCAATTCTGCTCTAAAAAAGTATGTTTCCATAAAAAGGTAAAAAATTCCAGAGCCCTCTTGACCTTGTATCTGCTTACCAGGACCTTAACCAAAAAGGGCTCTATGAGCCACAACCAAGGTTGCCGATGCTTTAGCTAGGAGGCCAATTCCCGAATGTGGGAGATATGTTAGCCGTTCTCCGGTAGCATCTCTTTTCAATGCCCCCATCCTTTCTTCAACAACCTTGGATAACCAAGCCCCAGCTGGTCAAGTAACAGCTCCATACATAGAACAATGTAAACATGTCTTAAAGCAGTATTTTCAATCTGTAGAGCAGATGCTGACGGAATAGGCAACGCAGCATCCCTGACTAAATGTGTCACATGAACATCCACAGTAGGAGGTATTTTTAATTTAGTACATTCAGTAGTTGGGAAAGGATACAAAGATGCTAATCTTTTCGTAACATGGAACTGGTTACTCCCTGCCTCTTCCATAAGTTCAGTGAGCTGCTCAGTTAGGAAAACTCAGCTTTTACCACCTTATGGTGTTTAAACACTGGAGGCTTCTGTCTAGGAGCTGGTTCATCATCTTGAATATTTAGGATTGATTTGACTGCCCTGACTGAATAAGGGGCATCCACTGTAGAAGGATGGTCCTCCTTTCCCAAGATATACACTGAAGAAGAACCCGGTGCATCACCCAATTCCTCAGATGATTCGTCTGAATCTACACACCTTAGTGACTACTGGACTGTTCGCAACATGCGACTGAGCAAAGACATCCATCCAGGAAGGATGTATAAGGGGGGGGGGGAGAAACAAACATAGAAAGCTGTGGGTATCCCATAAAAGGGGGCAGCGTGGGAGTAGCCAAACGATCCACTTGCTGCATCATCACCTGAGACAGTTCCTGTACAGGGGCTGGTAGACTAGACTGGTGAGCTGGTTCTTTATAAACAGGCGGCACATAACGATCCTGTATAAAATTCTTGAGGGACAAGCCTGCCAAACAGGATTTAAATGAAACCAGCATAGGGGCCTGAAACTCCCGTTTCCCTTTACCATTTGATATATCAATTCTAAAAAGGCAACAATGCAATGTAATAGCCTTCACAAATAACTAATAAATGTGAAGTACAAAGGAAAACCGCCACCCACCTGTAACAGAGGGATGGAAGGAAAAAAAAAAAAAAAAAAAAGAAGAAGATGTAGTGATAGTTATAACCGACATTCAGAAATAAAAAGGCAGCAACACAACACTGTCAAAACAGTCACATACAATGCATATGTAATTTAGTTGCAATAGACTCTGAATCAACTACTCAAACACAAGGTTTGGTAGGATAGAGCACTATATACCTGACCCAGAGGAGAGCTATACAGGGAGACTGACCCAAGACCTCCTGAGACCAAACCGCTTCAGCAGAGCACAGATAGTGGACTGAGGGCCTAATTCAGACCCGCTCGCAAGCAGGTCAATGGTGCTCTAATGCGCATGACGAAGCGAGCTCCGTCGTGCGCATGCGTGAGACCCGCATAGCGACAGCCAAGCTGTCGCTATGGGTCTCGCACCAAAGGGGGCGTGCTGTCGATGGTGACAGACGGAAAGCCTTCTGTCTGGAGCCGGCCCCACTGACATCACTAGCGATGTCAGTAGGATTGCTTTTGGCTTTGATAGAGCCAAAAGCACTCTTGGGCTGGCGGCAGCGAGACCCTAGCGCAGGGTCTCGTCGCAAGCCCGATGGTCGCGATGGTCTTGACGATCGCGACCATCTTTTTGGCCGCTCGCATAAGCTGTGGGTGGTCACCCACAGCTATGAGAGCGGCCAGGAGGCCGCTCCATTTTTAGGTAGGAGGGCACTGATTCAGAGCGAGCGCTCTGGTCAGAGCGTCCGGCTCTGAATCAGGCCCCGAGTCTCATATGCACGAGGAGAGTAGGGGAAGCGACCCAGATGCTGGAAAACCTTTGATGAATCTGTGACTGGGTCGGGGAAGAGCCTACCTACCTTAAGCTGCGTCAAACCAGCCGGGTGGCCGCTTAATCCGGCCTCATGGCAGCAGGAGTTTGCCAACGATCGCCGGCGTCAGACAATAAGGCCTGGTGGTCTAGTGAGGGAGCGGACAGCCCCTCACTGCAGCGACTTCCGGTGTCTCCAGCTCCGGAAGGACTGCCGCGCGAGATTCCCCATAAGCGAGGAATCGCCTTACCCGACATCCAGTTGCAGTCCGGGCCCCAGCATCGCTGCTAGCAAGCTCTGCTGCTACCCGCCGAAATCAGAGACATTACTGGTGTTGTGGCCTTGTGGAGGTAGACAATCACAGTGCAGGAGTCTTAATTCAGATGCTCAGCACTGCTAACTCAAAAACATAGAATAAAAGAAAACCTAAAATAAAAGCTTGGGACTGCCTGAGCAGCCCCCCTGTTACAAAAGGTGCGTCTGAGTACTGCCGCACATAACGAACAACAACTGAATGCCTGTGGCCAGGGGAAGGGTATATGTGGAGGAGGACCTGGGCATCCTGGGAGCTGAAAGCTTAACTGTTTGGTGCCTTGTCACTCCATCCACATTATTCCATGGTATCCCTGTGGATCCCTATGGACCCTGAAGAAATACACTTTTTTCCCTGTAAAGTACCATTAAAAAATTACACATAAATAATATGAGTGGAAAGTAACTAACCGGATCCACAGCTAATCCAAAGGAGCGGGTTCTCTTTGACGGAACAGGAGGCCCATCTGGCTGCTGCCTGGACGAGCGCTACAATACACAAGTTATCAAAATTAAGAGAAGGTCAAATAAAGTGGACAGACCATTTAATTCTGTTTAACATACCCGCTTTTCTCTTTTCTTCAGTCTCACATTTCTCACAAAAGATGAATCCCAATCCTATTTAAAATACCAAAAATTGTAACGTTACCAGAATCAGTATCAAACAATAACAGCAACCCTTTAGTAGTATACATGCGTAATAAAAAGTACAAGTCATTTATTGTCCTGTTCTAGCATGAATGCAACAACGTCACCCAATGGAGGGGGGGGGGCATTAAATTGTTGCATTGCACACTATCTCCCGTCCAAAGTGACGGGAGATCGGGGTGCAATATTAGATGGGTTTTGGGAGTGACATGCGCAATATGCATTGGCACCCACAAACATTCTAAATCCCTGCTTTGGGCACCCAAAGTGCCGACTTACTGCACACTTCTGCTTGCCTGCCCTAGGGGCTGCGAACAGTGACTGTACAAGCATGAACAGAGCAACAACTCAATTTTGTAGGCAAAAACTATTGGAGTCGGAGTCGTCCGTGTCCCCCCCCCCCCCCCCATGGACTTAAAAAAAAACAAGAGATATGGTAAGAACTTACCTTTGTTATCTCTGTTTCTACGAAGTCCATAGGGTCCACAGGGTTGACCTTGGGGTATAGGTTGGGAACCAAATCCGGGCACCACGCAGTTAAAGCTTTTAGCTCCCAGGATGCACTGGGTCCACTCTCCCTATAACCCCACCCCCAAGCCAGAGGCACCTCAGTTTGTAAGTAGCCAAAGGCCGGAGGAGGAGAGAAAAAGAGAGAGAAAACTGGAACACTCAATAACCATACTCACCGAAATGGGAGACGGAAAACCGGTGACCAGCCACACAGCCCATATGAAGCCAGGTGCGTCAGGGCGGGCGCCCTGTGGACCCTATGGACTTCGTAGAAACAGAGATAACAAAGGTAAGTTCTTACCATATCTCTTGTTTTCTACTTCAGGGTCCATAGGGGGTCCACAGGGTTGACCTTGGGGATGTCCCAAAGCAGTTCAACCAAGGGTGGGGACGCTCCTGTGCTGAGAGGAGAATCCGTCGCCAAAAAGGAAGCATCCTGAGAGGCAAAGGAAACCAATGCCTAGAACCTTAAAAAGGTGTGGACAGAAGACCACGTGGCCACCTAGTAAGGCAAAACAGCCGAGGCGCCACAGCGAGCCGCACACGAGGGTCACATGGCCCGAGAAAAAACAAGCATCAACAACAGGAAGGCCTACCCATGGGTAGGCCCCTGAGGAAGACCTACGAGGCCATCCAAGCCAACATTTGGTTATAGGCCGGCCATCCTTTCCTGTGAAAACCAGAAATCTCAGACCACCAATAAGGAGTCCGATTTCCGTAAGGAACCTGAACGGATCACATAAATCCAAAGAGGCCAGACCACAGTCAATGAGGCCACACCAGCCGAGAGGACTGGGGACAGAATGGCCGTACCATAAGTTCCAGAATAATATGGAACCTGAAAACCACCAAGAAGAAACACAGGGCGAGAGCAACTCCCACCCTGACATGATGCCCTCCAGAAGAGGGAGCCACATGAGAACGCTCCCAATTCAGACACTCTCCTGGTTGATATAAACACCCTGAGAGAAAGAGAGAGCCTAAGCAATAGACCATGTAATGGCTATCACAACCAGCGGTTCCATTGACTGTCCCCGGAGGTAACGAAGAACCACTACTTACTCCCAAGGAGTCCCTAGGGAGGACAAATGGAGGCATAATCAAGAAAACACTCCAAAGGATGAACTGGATACCAGAGTGAAGCAATTCCATATCTTAACCATACTGACAGTGTAGAGATCCGCACTGTCAGGAAGACCAGGCCAAGTGTGAAACCCAAGCCAGCCGGAAGGAATGCCAGAATATCTGGAAATCCTGGACACCGGAGGATTGTATCGACAGGTACAATACCATAAGATTTATGGCTGCCACAGTTTGTGGTAGGTCCCAGCAAAAGCTGATCCATGTGCTCTAATCATTCCAACGATGACAAAGCCAGGGAAGCCATAAGACCACTGTAAGGACACAGTCAAAGACAAACGACCCAGGTCCAAGGCAAAACCAAGGACCCTGAGACAACAGGTCCGGGCAGTGAAGCATCAGGGATGGAGTATCGATGTAGAGACTCCGAAGATCCAAGTACCCCTGACATCTGGGGCAATCAGGAGCCACCAGCAGGAAAGCATCTCCGTCTCGATTGAAAACACTTCCAAAGCCCTCGAGGAAGAAGGGAGACCGGAGAACACAGGTACACAAAGTGGAAGGACCACTTCACCGACAAAGAGTCGCTGAAGTTTGCTTCAGAATCCCCAGAGCTGAACTGTAACACCATAGTGTGATAAAGTCAGAAGGCCATGAGGGTCACCTCAGGGGGGCCCCCCCTGCTCACCAGGAGATGAAACCTCTCTTGGGGAAGAGACTAGTCCCCGGGATGCATGTCGTGACGGCTGAGGACTCCCGCTTCCCAATGGAGAGCTCCTGAAATGAACGCTGCCGAGATGGTCGGGAGGAGACCCTCGGACTATGTCCGAATATGTGACATACCTGTCATTGCCACCCAACGAACAGTGTTGCTAAAAAGGAAGCCACTGTCCTGACCCTGTCGGACTGAACCTTTTCAGGTTCACCGGGAAACAAGAGTTATGCCAGAGTAAGTTAATTGACAGGGTGGAATCGACAGACGTCCAACTGCACTGAAAAGGATTCGATCCAGACACTGTCCCTAGCAAAGAAAACCCTGGACGAGATGGCCATAGCCACCCGGACAGGGACCGACTTGCCTCCGGAGAGAGCATCATCGTTTGAACAGTTATCAGACAGAAAAAACTCATTCCATCTGGAGATGAGCCAATTATGGAAAGGCCTGGAATGGAACTGAGCCCATTCCACCATGCATCCCAGAGTGTAAAGACATCTGTCGACTGCGCAGACAACCATGTACTCCTAATGGAAGAGAGGAGATTCCGTCTTACGCCAGAAGAATTCTCAGATTCTGAGAATCCAGCAGGGATCCTAGATGAAGAATACCCAGAGAGGGATGCAGGGAGGACTTTTTCCCCGTTGATTAAACGTCTGCACCCTGAAGAAGCCACAGTCATCCTGACCTGGCCGTAAAGTACCCCGGTGATCCCGCTAAGAGCAGGAGGCCGTCCAGGTACAGGAGCATTGGGATATACTGAACAGAAGAACTGTCAGAAAATCCAAAACGCTGGTAAACCCCTCTGGGGCTGAGGACAGTCCCAACAGGCAGAGCCCGAAAAATTGTAAGTGTTGCTGTGATACAGCAAACCTCAGCCCATGCTGAGGAAAGGTCTCTGTAAGTACCCGTAGGCACGCGTCCTGTATATCCAGTGATACCCTAAAGTCCCCAGGTTCCAAACATCGTATGATGGAGCATAGGGATTTCCTCCTGAGCCCAGGTAGCTTTAGGAACTGGTTCAGGGAATTGAGACAGAGAATAGGCCAAAGAGGACCATTCAGCCACCGCACCAGAAAGAAAACAGAACAACCAGTCCCTCACTGAGATAGTGGGGATGGCCTAATTAGCTCCGCTTACCGCAACAACTGCATAGCTTTCTGGATCTGTAAGGCCCTTGTAAAGAGGGCGTACCCTCCTACCCACGTAGCCGCGGCAACTTGACACTAATACCGGGCGAACTGAGAAAATCGGTATCTCCCAGTTGTAGGCCTGTCCCGTCAGACTGAAGAGATATCCGTAGGTTCAGAAGCAGGATCGGCTGGCAGTCCAGGCCTGCTCGGTACTGGATATGTCGGCCCTTGTAGATGCCGACAGTCTACGAAGAAACAGACCTTTAGGCTGACCCAGAGGACAAAAAAGACTTAACAGACTTAGTCTGAGGCCTTGTAGTGGGCATAGCTGAAAGCGGTAAACTTGTCGTTAGTAATACTGCCAATGTTACTACAATCTTGTCAAGGTCAGGACCAAACAATATCAACCCTAAAGATGGTATCTGCACCTCTGCATTCCCAGAGCGCAGCCATAGGGTATTACGGAGGATACAGTCGCAGCCGGAACTCTGAAAGTTAGGAGACTGGTATCCAATATAGGCATTTCCACCTATGACAACAGCATATATTACGTGAGCGCCCAAATACATTTGAACCCCCGACGTGTTGGAGGGGAAAAAACGTTACAAATGCATCAACCCAATATGCAATAGTATTAACCAACCATGCTATAGCCATGGTAGGATGGGTAACAACTCCTGAAAGCAAGTATACTGATTTCAGGCAGAGTTACCACCTACGGATCCGAAGAATCCGACCACGCAGGAATGGGAGGTGTAGTAACGTCTGTAATCAGACGAGTAACACGCCCATCCCCCCCAGGAGGGGCTCGTGATGACCCTCAGGGAATTTGGAACAGGAGGCCAAACACTGTTGTAACACCTCCTATCTGGCAACAGCCAGAGTCCCGCTATGCGATCCACCCGCTAGTCAGCAACAGGGAACCCGAAGGCACGCAATACTGAGGGTGTATGATACAGGTGTAGGTCAACATTCACTCTAACCAGAATGGACCTGCTACAAGCCCTAAAGCAGGGATAATAATACCTGAAATAGGCTTCCCCCCGTGTAAGAGGGAAAGAGCCCCGAACAGTACCCAGTTCACGGCAGAGCCAACTGGGAAGTAACCACAGGGCGTCAACCACGCCAATTAGCGTTTCGTAGAAAACGACATCCACCCAGGGTGGCTGTTGTGGTAATCCCTGCAAGGGGAATGACAGACTATTGTGGCACCAGGGGGAATTCATATACTGCGAAAAACCCCTGCAGGGAGCGGTAGTCTGTGTCACAGGGGAAGAGTGCAAGAAGCTGCGAGATACCCTGAGATGAAAAGGCCAGTATGGTGAAGTAACCCCAAGTGAGGTACAACAATGGGGCCCGCCCGGCGATCCGCAATTGAGGGGATCCCGAGAAAACAAACCGCCCAAGGGGGTCGTGAAAGAGGCCGGCACCAGATGACGCCACATACAGAACCCTTTATGAGTCAAATCCTCCGCACTAACACCTGCAGCACATGACTTGCAGGATAGTAAAAATGGGTGCAGTATAACGCTCTATCTCCTGGTCAGACATATCTGACCAATCTTGGCGGAAATATTAAGCAGCACTATACTGGTCCTGACTGATGCCAAAAATTAGCTGCAGGGACCCATTTTCAGCGTATGCAACACACAGTTCCATCTAAAATATGGCAACGTGCAGCACGCAACAGTATGTGACAAACCACACAAATATTAACAAGTATATAAATGTGAGGTCTCAGAACCACCCTAAGTACAGCTGTATTAGGGCAGATAAAGAAAAGGGATAGATATACACTGACAGGTGAGAGAATAAAGTACAGTCAGCACTAGCATAAGTCACATACAATGCAGATATATACATAAACATGTCATATAATATACTGCACTATTACACTGCATTCAACTGCCCAGATTCAGTGTCTGGGAAGGCTACAGCGCTGTGTACACTGACCTGATGGTGAGGTACGCAGGGGGACTGGACTCACTGCCATCCTGAGAGATTTCTGCTGCACCACAGAGATAAAATGGCCGCTGGAGACCTCAGAGGAAGCGTGGCCCGCGGAGGAAGCAGCTCAGCGACGCCAGACGATACTGAAAGGCGCGCTGAGCTGAGGGGAGGAGCCGCTGTAACAGGGAAGGCTGCCTCCCCTGGCCGGCTATTAACCCCCGGGACGCCGGCTCCCTGCACCGATCGTTAAGTCCCTGGTGGTCTAGTGGACACACGGGGTATGGGGGGCCCGCCGCCACTGCCGGCGCCTCCGGTCTGTCCCCTGAGACCGGAGGCACAGGACTGCATTTGAAATGCGCGGATCACCGCAAGCGGTGATCCGCGACCTTACCTGCTCCCCGTGGATCCGGCAGCAGTCCTGGGCGCCCGCAGAGTCCGGCTAGTACAGACTCTGGGGTCCCGCTGAGATCCCCAGATCTGTACTGGCGTCTCAGCGCCAGCGGGGTGACGGAGCGGCAGCTTAGACGTCCTATGGACAGTCCGACGCTGCCGCTCTGAAGAGTCCAAAGTCCATGAAAAAACTTTGTCCCTAAAAAAATAAAATAAGCTTAGGGGCTGCTAATCAGCTCCCCCTGCGCTAACGGTGACCCGACTCCGGCCGGGCACCAACTTAAACTGAGGTGCCTCTGGCTTGGGGGTGGGGTTATAGGGAGAGTGGACCCAGTGCATCCTGGGAGCTAAAAGCTTTAACTGTGTGGTGCCCGGATTTGGTTCCCAACCTATACCCCAAGGTCAACCCTGTGGACCCCCTATGGACCCTGAAGTAGAAACTATGATTCCAACCAGGTGAAAAAAGCATGCAGTACACCCTAGAAGACCCATCACCTGAAGCCGCCTAAAGTCTGATTCTCCTGCTGCTCTGTGCTGGAGGACTCTGTACATAACATTTGTAATATTATACTTATCCGTAGAGCCAGAGATCAGATTTCTTGGCCTCATGCAGAAGTTGAAATAGTCTAGGTCAGGTTTGTTTAGCTTAAAGGATATGGCCAATTAAAAGGACTGCACTAAGAAGATGGATATTACAACATGAAGTTTACTAAACATGAAGTTTACTAAACATGAAGTAGTATTGTCGTGGAATCAAAGCCTCAACTCCTTAACATTTTAGTGGTCATTTATGGGGTTTAAAAAGATAAATGGGGAAGTGCAGTACGACGCATTGCATGTCTGTATATTCTACAATAAAGCTCTTTACCAGCGATTCCTCTGTTTTGTCAAAGCTGATGTCAGACAGAATAGATCCAGATTCATCTATTGTAGATAATCTAAAACACAAAAATGGGGAAAGTTAGAAGGTTCAACATAGTTACCAATGTTCTGAGTGTAGTGGTCATATGACCATCTGCTGGCAAGTCATTACTCCTTTGATACTAATAGTTGGTATTCTGTATATACAGTATCAATATAGCGTTCCCATTAGGCGGTTTTAGAGGGGCGCCGCGCTGGAGGGCAAAAAGTGCCCTGCCCTCACACCCGCGGGTCGCAGTGTCCTGCGGGTGGAGAAATGTGTGGTGACCTGGTCATCGTCGGAGAATAGACGCCGGGCGCATGCGCCCGGCATCTATTCTCCCTGTCTGCAGCGCTTGGGGGCTGCCCGGTGTGTTTAAGTGCCTGGCACATCCCCAAGGGTGGCGAAAAGGGGGATGCGTCTTATAAACAAGCCCCCTTTTCAATGGCCATGCATCTTTTCAGGCTCGCAAGCACAAAGGTGCCTTCTCTAGCTCCGGCGCCCTGCCTGCCGCCAGAGCGAGCACAATATATTGTCTCCATATATTAGAGAACTATGGAAACATTCTCAGATCTTTTATAACAAAATTCTTTTGGAAAACAACTGGGAGGAACCCTTCGCAGGTCTGTAATAGTCCCAGACATTTTACCCTCAGGAACAGACTGGGTATATCAACCCCTAGCTAATTGAATCTTCCCCATAGCAGTAAAATAAGATATTGTACCTGCAAGCACTATGCACAATGTACACAAAAAGGTCTCATCTGTTCTCGGTGCAAGAAGAGTCAATCTCCAAAACATAATCAAAGCTTATCAAGGTTTACCAATACAGACTGTACGCCACAGTGAAATAAGTTTGCTTCTACTCTCTGCAATTTATATAACTGTAGATACAAGACCACCAGCAAAGCTAGAGATTATCTAGCAGCAAGGAGCAAATACAATAGACTAAATGTAACCTGCAGGGACAGACTCAGGGTTAACTGGTTTAAACCAAATATATATATTTTTTTTATTATGCTGTGACTACAGGCACGGCATCGTGACTTATTTATAAAAAAATAAAATAATAAACAAAGCCTATTATAAAGGGAAACCCTCTAGTATTATGCCATATTCTTGCTGCTTGTGGTCTTCATTTAAGTTAGCTGAACCAATACAGTAAATTCACATACAGAGAAATAGAGTGGGTGAACCAGATCAGAGGAACTAAATCTGCCTAGCATCAGCTAAGACGCCACATACTCCTCCCCTAGCAATGCTGTGGGACAGGAGAAAACCAGAGCTAGCATTCTCAGTCTTAAAGGGTAAACAACTCAAAACATTAAATTAATAGTTATGGCAGACTTCGCTTTGTTAACTCCATTTCTTCAACGTCCATAGGATCCACAGGGATACCATGGTGGGTGTATGTGGTTGGAGTGGTCCAGGCACCAAACAGTTAAGTTTTAGCTCCCAGGATGCATTGGTTCTCCTCCACATATAGCCCGCCCCCAGCCACAGGCAGACAGTTTTGTAAACAAGCTCAAGACAGGAGCAGAAAAGAGCAGAAGGAAGACCACCACTCAAGAAAAACTCCCAGAAGATGAAGGAAACAGGGAATAAGAAGAAAAAAAAAAAAAAACAACCTATTGAGGGCAGATGCGTCAGGATGGGCACCCTGTGGATCCTATGGACTTTAAAGAATTAGAGTTAACAAATTTAAGTCTACCATAACTCCCAATTTCTTTTTCAGGGTCCACAGGGATGCCATAGGGATGTCCCATAGTAGTTTCCCTAAGGGTGGGGACACTCCTGAGCAGAAAGGAGAATCAGATGCCCAAAGGAAGCATCCTGAGAGGCAAAGGGATCAAAAACATAGAACCTGAGAAAGGTGTGGATGGAAGACCATGTGGCCACCTTGCAGAATTGTTCAGAAGCGCCACGTCGAACCACCCACGAGGGTCCCACAGACAAAGTAGAATGAGCTGTAACCCTGTTTGGAACAGGAAAATCAGCTTGCGGGTAGGCCTGAGAGATTGTCATGCGAAGCCATCGACCAGAGTCTGTTTGTTAGCTGGCCAGCCTTGCTTGTGAAAGCCATACAACACAAGAAGAATCAGATTTCCTCAAGGAATTAGAACAATCCACGTAGATCCGAAGAGCACGAAACACATCCAAGGAAGCTTCACCCGGTTATCAAAAAGGTGCAACTGATCCTGTCCAGCACAAAATTAAAAACTGTTTGCCTTCGGCTGATGCAGATGGCCAATGCTTCCTGGGAGCTAAAGCTTAATGGTTTAGTGCCTGTATCAATCCAACCCCCCCATGATATCACTGTATATCCCCCTATGGACCCTGAAGAAAAAATACACAGAAAAACCTTGTGGTTTAATCTCCTTCATGCTTATCTCACTTTGACTTAAGGTTTTAAATTGAAATGAGTGGATACACACTGGATCTATGTCGTTCCAATTTGGCCAAATCGGAATGAAATTGTGCAAGGTGTATGCACGCTCCTCGCATGCGATGTTGTCAGGTTTGATGTGCAGCACATCAAACCTGACAATTTTGCATGCGGTGCTGTGCATATTAATGGACAGAACGAGTGATCGTTCAGTTGTTCATTAATCACTGCAGTATGTTCTGGCAATCATGCAATGTCCAGGGAGAAGGCAAATCACCCTGAACATAGTCAAGATTGCTTCTTATCTCAGTGTGTACCCGGAATTAGTCTGGCTCTCTTGAGGAGAAAGAAAACAAAACCTAATATTTGGACTGTTACTATCAGAAAGCATTAAAAACATGGATTATCAAGGTTTCTAATACATAGTAATGTTTTACAGTATTAATATAATAAGATTAAATTTTTTTTCCATTAAAACATTAATGCAAAATAACCTTTTTTAAAAACTTTTCCCAACCCTGGAAAGAGTAATCTAAAACAGCTACTAATGGATGTGCCCAATGGCTTCTGCTCCCTGACACTTTGCATTCTGATAGCCATAAAGACTGACAACTGCATCGACAGGAGATTGTGCGTGACAATACAGCACAAGCCTGTTCCACAAGTGGCATTATAAACTGCAGGATAGAGAGAACACATTTGAACAGATATGTAATCTTACCTTCGAGTCCCATTGCCATCAGTAGACATTTGAGTTCTGTTGTTAAGAAAGGCTAAAGCACTTTTCTGCTGTTCGCTCAGCTGAATGCTGCCAGATGTATCACACATCAGCAGCTCTCTTATCAACTGAATCTGACGTTCCTGATGCAGAAAGGCACAAAATCAAACATGGTCCAGTCATTGTAGTGCAAAAGTGTAAAAGCCTCTGCAGATTGCCTCACCAGTTTTTCACATTCAGCCTCCGCCCGCTGCCTCCTCTTAATCTCCACATCCACCTGATTGCGAGCATGTTTCAACTTCACGTCAAGTGCGCTACGCTCAGTCTCCGTCTTCATCAGCAGCTCCCTGCTTTTCACCAGCTCGTGCTCTGTCTTTTGCCATTTCCTCCGGAAATCTTCAAAATTCTTAGCAAGTTGAATGAATTCTAAGGCACAGAAAATGATGACAGAAGGTTTACACCCCCTTTGCGTTAAACACTGGTGGCTTCTTTTCATAGGGATTGGCTTGAAGTTTAAAAAGGACAAAGGCACTCAAGGTATGTCACCTTCCATGGCACCACCCTCTCTAAACTTACTCCAGGCCAATTACTATTTAGTACTCAGGAATTCAGAATATTGGTATAAAAGTTGTCTGTTACTAAATCCAGGGTGATCTTACCTGTGGACTCTAATGTCAATGCAGAGTGCTTTTTCTTTGCAGACAATCAATAAAGCTACGGGAAGGCAAGTTTAATGTAACAGCGATGGCCTTTACAATTAAATGTAGTTTCATATTAGATGTCTGATCAATGCCAGCTGCACTCTAATGTTAAATATGGATTGAAAAAAAAAAAAAAAATTTTTTATATTATATATATATATTTTTTTTTTTTGCTTCAGTTCAACATGACTAGAGCTGAGGTTTCCAAACTCTGCCATTACAGTCCAAATTTTAAGAATATTCATGCATGAGCACAGTAATTAGTACTGTGTCAATTTGATGTAACCATCTGGACTAAAGTATGGATATCCTTACAACTTGGACTGTTATAGTGGAGTTTGGGAAACCCTGCCTTATAGAGGACAGTGATCCACAAACACTTCCTAGAAGGAAATTTTAAACACTTGTCAAATCTATGCTTTCAGATCTGTTGCAAAAGAGCACAATTCAGGATCATTAGTAAATGTATTGTAGAAATAGCTTCGCTTTAATTAAAACAAATACTAGAAAGGCCTAATTACTAATGTATTTAAGTACATTAGCCTCTATAAAACAGAAATAAAAACATCCAAGACTCCTACTTACGTGGCTCTATCCCCTCATTTAGCCCATCCACATGGCGCATTAACTGCTCAAAGAGATTACGCACATTCATCACTGTGGTCGCCATTGCTCTAAATACAAAAATAAAAATGCATGTCTATATTACCTTACATTATTTATATATACATACAGAAACTGAAACTGTTCATTTAAGTCAAACATGCTATAAAAAAAAAAAAAAAAAAAGAGCATTAACACTTCCCACACACAGGCAACTCAGAGTGATAATACAGTTAACATTAACTAGTATTAGCCATCAACTAATTTTAGGTTACAGAATTAAGAAATTTTAATGCACATTCTTAACACTAACTACTTATTGGTGGTCTGCATTCCAAGCTTGCAATACAGAGAGGAAGTGTACTACCTGTAAAGCTGCCAACACATAGTAAGATGAGCCACTTTAGTTTATTTAACTAGCCATTGAACAACATGCTGTCTATACTAGCATAAATAATAATAATTATCAGGCTAGCAGACTCAGCGCCTGAACATGCACTGGGCATCTTTGGCAAACCATAAAATTCAGAAGTGAGCGTATCCAACTTTCATAGCCATCTGAGCATACTGCATCACAGCAGTCCATTTGGCACATGCGTGGCCAAAGTGATCAAAGAGTACATTAATGCTAGTCATGCGCATTGCAGTGTGACTGGTTCACCGTCCATGAAAACGTAGCTTCTGTGCTCCAAAATGATACACCAACATAATCAGTTAGTGCTCTCTGCAGAAGAACGAGAGATCGTAACCATCCTCCAACTGGCATTAAGCTGGGTACACTGACATATCGGTTGATCAATTGATTGGCCAATATATCTGGTGCACATCGGCCAGTGTGTACCAGTGATACGTCTGAACGACGTTGTTCGCAGACATATTGCGTCGGCTGTGATGCACAGCTGATGGATAGATATATCTGCATATATCTCTGTCCATCGGCAAGCGTGTACGGGTGATCAGCCGATCGCCCGTACACTCGCAGCGGCAGCCACGGGGAGGGGCTCGAAGCGCGACCCCCGACCAGCAGGATCCACAGCTTCCTGAAGACGATGGCCGTTTAGTGTATATGAACGACCATTATCTACACATCACTCGATCTGCAGATATATTTTTGCAATGTGTACCCACCTTTACAAGCATACCAAATAAATCAGATATACAGATTGAGCTTTTGATGTGATCCACATGCTATAATACAGCAACACGCAGGACCAGCAAATCATGGTGATAGGGATTAACACAAGTTAACTTACTGCATTGGTAATTAAACTTCAACAGCTGTGCAGGTGAGGTTTTAGGTTGGAGGTATAAGTAGATCATCCAGGCAGCGATCGCGGTGAGTGACATAATATGAGAGTCCCAAGTACCCTCCACTTTAAAAAAAAAAAAAAAAAAAAAAAAATGGGTCCTACCTGACAATTTATGGGTCCCATCATAATATATGCTTTCGAGCTCCCAAAATGCTACCACACATCTCCTTAGGAATGCCCGTGTATATGTATGAAAAAAAATATATACATCTATCTATATCAGTTACCCCCTCCCAGAGAAATTAGTCGGACCAAACAGCGCTGTCAATTGAATAGCTCCAGGAGCTCCCTCACGGCGCTATTAAATTCCCACCGAATTGAATTGCCCCCAGAGCAAGATGAACACCGCCGGGAAAATTGGTTCCAGAGCTATTCAATTTACCTCGCAGTTTAGTCAGACTAACAACTTAAGGCCCGTATTCAATTAGAGGCGAAAAGTGGGAAAGGTTTTGCCTGTGCAGCTTTCCCCGTCCTTTGTCTGTTTCAGAGGCGAAAACTTTTCGTGCACGTCCCCGATTTCGCCCTACTCAATTCCAAGCCACACGAAAACAAAGTGACGAATGCGGAACAGGTGAAAAATACTGTCGAAGTGGAGAAATCAGTCTGTACCCCCAAAAAGGAAGCAGTAACATAAGAAATCAATGTACATGTGTACTAATACCCCTAATAAAAGTGTTTGGGGTACTTAAGTCGTTTAAAATTGCTTCTTATTAGCGTCTATGCAAAAGTGGTGAAGAATGCCATAATGCAGTATTTTTTGGTGAAAATAGTCCAGTCAAATTTGGGGTACTTGAAAATGGGTGCTAGCATTTTTTAATGTTCCTAATGTGAACTTTTTAAAAAAAAATTAAAAAACTCACCCACTACATGGACCTGCAATCCCAAAAACACCTGACCCATCCTTGCAGACCCAAAGAAGTCTATTTCACTAGTTTTTATGCTCATCCCCCCACTTTTTTCTTTTTCGCACCAAAAATATAATTACTTAACTTAAAGTTGACCTAACAGCGCGCTGAATTAAATAGGTCCGGGAACTCCTTACCGACACTATCAACAGCGTGCTGAATTGAATAGGTCCCTAAATAGTTGAATATGTCAGGCAAGTCTTGATTTTAAAATGTTTTGCTGAGGTATACAATAGGTAGATTAATAAATTATGGGTCCTATTTATCAGACTCAAATTCCCAATAGTAAATTCCATAATGGGGTTTTGAGACCATGCCAATGCGGGACTCCTCATACATTAAACTATGATTGTCAAACGGCAAAAATCTCCATTACCAAACTTATCACAAAGGAGGCCCCGAACCAAAACCTTGCCTAGGGCCGCACAATGATTTAATCCAGCTCTGCATGAGAAAGCTTCCCTATGCATAGAGATTATACTAGGTGCCTATTTATCAAAAATATCAGCAATACCATTACCCCCTGCTGTGTATATATATATATTTTCTTTTTCACAAATCTGCACCTGGAAGCCTGTTAGTTGGCTATGAAAGGTCAGCCATGCTCATTACAACTGATCATTGGTCAGCTACCCCAGCAAATTTGTTAATAGCCCCCTTAGCAATGAGCAGCAAAACAATCTGTCTTTCAGGGGTATTCAGGGTTCCCATAAGAGGCTTGACTGACCTTTAAAGTGCATGTGGGGGTCTGATTGAAACCTAAGGCAGCTGCTTTTCCGATCGAAAGTGGAGGGACCACAGCAGATCGCAGACACCTGTTGCCACATACATTCAGGGGCACTCAATTTTTTTGCTGGAATCCAACAAGAACGGCTAGTAGTATTGTTAATAAATAGACCCCTCAGTGATACAGTATCTGTTCCACTCCCTCCAACAAAACACTAACAGGGGTATTCAATATGGGTGCGATAACATCGTTTTTGCATTAATACCGGAGGTATGACATCATTATCGCAGGTTTTAGTTTAACACCGTATTCAATTTCAAAGACTTATCACAGTTTTGAAAAGTCTGATAAAAAAACGGGGATAACTTTTCACCATTGAATAGGTGTCGAAAAAGTGCAGAATTGGGGTTTAGGGGGTGCAGGCTTAAAAAAAATAGCCTGCACCCCTGGGACTGACATTTAAAAAAGAACTGTCAAAAAAAAAAAAAAATATATAGGGACACCCCAAAAAAATGTAAAAATTGGGGTGAAAAAAAAATGGGAAAAAATTGTTTAACAATAGGGAAATAGGTTCAGGGCTATTCTGCAAGTATGCGGCAGATGTTTTCTAGAATAGAATTATAGCGGCAGGTGCACAAATGCATAAAAATATGATAGTACCCATTTTCATGTACCCCAAATTTGATGGGACCACTTAAAAAAACTAAAAAAATAACTTAAGTGCTCTTCTGCAACACTTCTTCAATGTCGGAAAAAAAAAAAACACCTGCTGCGGCTATTTAAATCCCCGACTTTCAATTAAAGGCTAAAACTGGGGTACCCATAGTGTTCTCCCATGTTTTTACTACTTTAGGGGAGGTCTTACAATTTTTTTAAGGAAAAAATGTGTAACTTTACGCAAATCCAACTTCGGAGTTTACAGTTAATTTTATATTGAATACGGGTATAAGCGGGAGCACGCCCGATACTTTAACGCAGGTAAAAAATCTGATATGAAACGTTAACTTCGACAGTGAAGTTAACGTTTCATATTGAATACCCCTCTAAGTAGTAATGGCACTTAAATAGTTGTCTATCATTTATCAAGCACAAAGTTTAAGAAACGTCTATTTCAGCTAAAGCAGGTAACAGAACTGTAGACCAGTTGTATAGATGAAAGGCAATTTTGAATTCTGTGCGTGTAGTCATAATGTCAACATTCTACAAGGACCGGCAGAGGAGGTTTAGGGTTAAGATGCGTACACTCTTGCCGATATTTTGAACGACTGAACGATATAGTTATCGTTCACTATATCGGCCAGTGTGTATGCTAAAACGACGAACGATATAGACGAACGAAGCATGCTCCTGACATTGTGCACACCCCACTAGACGATATCGCTCATGGAGCAAATCGTCTAGTGTGTACGCACCTTAAGGCTGTAGGAAGGGGAGGGTTTGCGTTAGGCACAAGGGGTACGGTTAGGTAACAGAAGGAGAGGTTAGGATTAGTAATACTCACTGCCGGAAGTTGCGCAGGATCCACCAGAGTCATCCTGACACCACCTTTTGACCCAGAAGATACCGGTGGAGTCGCCATATCAGGTAAGTTACCACTAGACCACCAAGATGTTTTGTCGACATATGAATCAATGTCAAAATTATGCATGTTGACAAAATTTAACTCTCCTAACGAAGAATACAATGCAGAATTTTATTACTTCGGGGGTATACAAACTATCCCACGTATTAAGCGTATGGCAAAACACCACTTTTTCAGATGTAATGGGAAAACATTTTATTCAAATAAAGCATCTCACTCACCCTAAAGTGGCAATATTAAAGAAAATAAAATACAATAGATCTATTATACAATTCATTTTCAGCAAAAAAATTAAATTGGAAACCGAAGCCCATTCTTTTAGTGCCACTGCGAAAGCTCAACTTGTTGGTGAAAGGGTTAAGGTGCGTATCCACTTGCCGATAGAGGAACGGTAGTACTATTACAACATTGTAATCGTAGTGTCGTTCCTCATCCTGTAATGTGTCTAAACTGAACGATATGTCATTCAGTGGGGGCACCCTCCCTCATCCCTGAACATGGGCAATCTTATTGGCAAATTGACCAGCATGTTCAGGCGATAAATGATGTCGAAAACAACCAGCGACAGCGCGCATCTCTGGTAGTTTGTAATTTTAATGCCCGATTTGTGAACGATTAAGGAGCGATTGTTCTATCGCTCATTTTAATCGCCTAGTCGATACGCACCTTTAGTCCTACTGGCTGCCCTGGCAAATTGGCCTGGAAAAGATTTTCTGTTGCAGAGATATACTGTTCTAGATATTTTTTTCTGCTGACTAATAATAAAATGACTTGGAAAAAGTACCCTGTGGGGAAAGTTCAATTAAATGGGATTAAAAGGCCACAAGGTTCTGGTGTGAGGTACAAGAAAATATCTCTATCTAGGAGGGAGCTCCCAGAGCTATTCAATTCAGTGCACAGTTATGGTGCATACACACTACAGTCAGATTTTGTAGGACGATATAAACGATGATATCGTTAATATTGCTCCATCGGGGGCCCACTAATTAGCATGCTTGATTATACGACTTTGAAAAAAAAAAAAAAGAAGAAAGTCATGCGGTTTACTGCAGCAATACAATCCTCACTGGTCAGCAATACACTATACATTGTGATACACGGTCTCTAGTACATGTACTTGTCCTCGCCTTACAAGCTCTACAAACACAGAGAAATCACTGCCCCATTGCAGAGTAGATTATATATTTACTGTATGACAAACATTGCACTGCAGGCCCAGCTTGCTCTTTCCAGAAATACAATGTGCAGAGTAAACACTAGGCAGCAAGTACAGCTAGCCTGGGTCTAACAGCACTGATCCCAAGCAGCACCTGGCACAGCTAGCCTGGGACTGACAGCACTGACCCCCATGTACAATTCGCCTAGGACTGACTACAATAACACCATGCTCATCTAACCTGGGACCTGCAGCTCTAACCTTGATCAGCACCTGGCACAACTTGGTACTAGCACAGCTAGCCTAGAACTGGCAGCATATTAGAGTAGCACCTGGCACAGCTGGTCTGGGAGCATTAACATGTGCACCAGTTGACAATGCACAAGTAGCCTGTGACTGGCAGCACTTACCAAACGTATTCCCCTGAGCAGCACCTGGAATGAAGCACAGCTACCCCGGGACTGGCAGCACTAACCCCAAGCAGCACTTGGCACCATGCACAGCAAGCATGGGACTGGCAGCACTAACCCCAAGCAGTACCTGGCACCATGTGCAACTAGCCAGAGACTGGTAGCACCTGACAATGCATGGCTAGCCTGGAGCTGCCAGCACCAATCTTGAGCTGCACCTGGCACAATACACAGCTAGACAGAGACTGGCAGCACAAACCCCAAACAGCACCTGGCACAACAAACTTGGTACTAGCAGTACTGATACTGAGCACCTGGCACACAGCTAGCCTAGAACTGGCAGCATATTACAGAGTAGCACCTTGCACATCTGGTCTGGGACTGGCAGCACGAACACCTAGCAGCACCTGGCACCATGTGCAACCCACCTGAGACTGCCAGTAGCTGGCATAGTACATAGCTAGCCTGGGACTGCCAGCACCAATCTTGAGCTGCACCTGGCACAACTACCTTGGTACTAGCAGTACTGATCCTGAGCACACGGCACAGCTAGCCTAGAACTGGCAGCATATTACTTAGCAGCATCTGGCACAGTTGGTCTGGCAGATTTAATATGAGCACCACCCAGCAATGCACAACTAGCCTGTGACTGGCAACATTAACCCAACGTATTCCCCCAAGCAGCACCTGGCATGAAGCACAGCTAGCCTGGGACTGGCAGCATTTACCCTGAGCAGCACCTGGCACCATGCACAGCTAGCCTGGGACTGGCAGCACCAACCCCAAGCAACACCTGGCACAATGCACAGCTAGCCTGGGACTGGCAGCACCAACCCCAAGCAACACCTGGCACAATGCACAGCTAGCCTAAGACTGGCAGCACCAACCCCAAGCAACACCTGGCACAATGCACAGCTAGGCTGGGACTGGCAGCACCAACCCCGAGCAACAACTGGCACCATGCACAGCTAGGCTGGGACTGGCAGCACCAACCCCGAGCAACACCTGGCACCATGCACAGCTAGGCTGGGACTGGCAGCACCAACCCCGAGCAACACCTGGCACCATGCACAGCTAGGCTGGGACTGGGGGCACTAACCCTGAGCAGCACCAGACACCATGTACAGCTAGCCTGGGACTGGCAGCACTAACCACAGACAGCACCTGGCACAATGCATGGCCTAGGACTCGCAGCACTCGGGCCTGGATGGAACTAATAGAGCATGCCCATAGCAGACTGGGCAATTTAGGCTCACAACAGCTATTGTGGAACTAGAAGTCCCAGCATAGTCTTTTAAATAAACCCTCTTCCTTCCCAACAGCAGCACATATATCACTGCGCGCTCCGCCATGAGGTTAGGCATAGCCCCGGATCACCGACTCTTACAGCTCTGCCAACTCACCGGCATGTGCAGCAGCTCCGTGTTCCCGAACGCTGCTCCCGGATGCTCCCGGTGACCGCCCTCCGCCGCACTCTCACACAAACGTCTCGTCACGAAACGGCTGCCTCCCGCTCAAGTTTGAATTGCTGACCCCGCCCACCGTGCTTGCAGCCATAGAGATGCGGTGACGTCATGTCTACAGCTCGCCTGCTACTGGCGGGGAGTACTCAGAGCACGGCCACAGCCACATCCATGATGTCACACAGGCTGAGCAGGAGATGCTGGAGGAGGCGGTGGATGCGGGACACACACAACAACTGCTGCAGAGTCAAACTGAGCACAGACTACTCCTCCTCACTCATGCTGCTCTCAGTCACACTGCCTCACGTTACACACAGGATAAAACACGCTGTGACCTTCTTTTAGATGACATTTGGATGTCAGATTCCTAGGTGATAAATCACTGGCCTCCTGGCTACACAGTCTAAACACAGTTCCTTAAAATGCACCTAATGCTCTTTCCAGCCAGTAGGTGGGTAATTTGTCATACAGTACGTGTTATTTAATTCATATATGCAATACCTGTATGCAGGGGTAGAGTTATCAAAGGATAGAGGGCCTGATTCAGGCCCGTTCGCTATATGCGTGCGATCGCAAGCAGCCCGATGTTCTGCATATGCGCATGTGCACACTTCGTTCTGCGCGTGCGTGAACTACTCACTGATCGCATACCGCTTGCTCGCCGTGCAAAGACAGCCCAGTGTAATGAGTGACAGGAGAGGCTGTGGGTGGTAACGGGCAGCCCAGTAATAACGGGAGGATGGAGTTGCGAATGCAGGCGTGCCTGAGTGCGTTTCAGGGGCGTGCATAATTAACAGGCAGCGTCACAGTACACAACACCTGGCTTTTTTTTAAACTGAAATGCTCGCAGAGCTTGTGGTAGGGTAACATAGGCAAATGCAGGGGGGGGGCATCTGCCTGGAAACCCCCCTCCCCAGTCCACACCATGACTACAATAGCAATAGTAATTAAAATAATTTTACTGGTGCTGCATGTTCTTCTTAGTATCACAAACGAAATAATTAGCATCACCTGTGGATCTTTTAACATGTATCAGTCAGTAATCAATAACCTGTGCACCGACTAGGAGATCTGGAAAACATTCACTGTTAGGAATGTGCTGCTATAGAGCCCAATATGTACATATTTGTCCAGGGCAGTGCTAGGTTATTCTGCTGCTCCCTCAGACTCCTGGACTTGCTTTAATACTCTGGAATGGTGCCCACATCTAAAATAAAAACATTCAGCTCAGGCAGGACGGTCCTACTGCCACATCTAATGGCTTACTGTGATTGCTGGTTCTCTATATGCTAGCATTATGATACACAGTATAGTTTGTATGATGCATATTAAAGCTGGTTAAGTGCTAATTCTACCCTCTTCATGGACTGGCCACACTCAATCTAAAATCAAGCATTTGGAAATCCCCCTCTAGAAATCCTGCGTTTGCCATTGGATAAGGCTACCACAAGCACTGCATTCGCCTCCAATGGTCCTCGATGTACCAATGTTTTCATACACTTGCTGGAGATGACGGGTGCCAGTGGGCGTCTCTACATACGCTAAGGTGTGTCTGCATACACAGAGCGTTTGCTCCCACAGCCAAAGTGGGTGTGCTTATGCCTTGTTGAGCGATCGCATCCCATGACATAAATTTCTAAAATTTGCATACGCTCAGTGCGAGCGCACGCATATAGCGAACGGGTCTGAATCAGGCGCAGAGCCCGCTATTTTGCGATAACAGTCTGTGGCCACTGTGTGCTATGCCTTCTCTTTGAAATGCATATTCAACAAGAAGTTGCACCACCCCAATACCTGTTCCTCCACTATTTCCCACTATGCACTCTTTAAGCACCTCCATCATTTTATTAATATGCCATTGGATATGGGGTCCCTTAATGTGGTGAAGCAGAATTTTTTCAAAATTGCAGGTTTCCCACACATCATAGGGGTTGTGGACGGCACTCACATACCACTTCAGTCTGCAGCAGCGCTGGAAGCAATATTTAGGAACCGAAAACATTTCCATTCAATGAATGTAATGGTGGTATGTGATGCCTCCCTCCAGATCCTGTCCCTGAATGCCAAATTTCCCGGAAGTGCACATGATTCATTTGTCATCCGGCAATCAGGGCTTTGGCACAAATTAAGCAACCTACAAGCTGGTGATGCGTGGCTTCTGGGTAAGTGGTACCCTTAATTTTTAAAACAAACACTGTTGACTTAGAAATGGTACTGAATGTTTTTTATTTTCACAGGAGACAGTGGTTACCCTTGCACGCCCTGGCTGCTCACTCCTTATTTGGTTCCTACACCAGGGCCACAAAGTCAATATAATTCCGCACTTACTGCCACCAGGCAGGTGGTGGAGCGTTGCATTGGCCTTTTAAAAGGCCAATTTCGATGCCTCCACCGCTCTGGTGGCGACCTCATGTATTTGTCGGCTATGGTTTCCAAAATTGTGGTCCTGTGTGGGATATTTCACAACATTGCCATAAGGAGTGGTGTCCCAATGCAGCCAGAGGATGCCTTGCCTGAGGATTGCCCCCCTGAGGTTGGTCGGAGGAGAGTGTCAGGGGGGGCCATACGTGATGCGGTAGTTACACGCTTTTTCAGGTATTTGATTTTCCTTTTTTTTTTTCATTTGTTGATATTGGGAATAAGGAAAATTATGTGTGTTAACTATCCTATGTTTTGCTTTTTAACCTTTTTTTTTTGTGGTAAAATCCAAACAACAACCTGCTTACTTCCTGAAATTGATCGCCTGTGACAATACTGACTCACAAATGACCTTTACACCTGGACAAATGAGTTTCTTACCTGATTTTGGACAACATGTTGGCATGCACTATCTTCAACCAGTTCTTGATTTTCTTTTGCAAAATTTTGTGTGTATATTTTTTGGTTTGTGTAATAAACAATTTTGTTTTAACATTTAATTTTGTTTGACATGAAAAAACCACAAAAGCCTTGCACAAATGGATAGTACCTTTGAAATTAATTTCCAAGTTTTTTTTTTTATTTTTTGGGTTTGGTATTTTTGTAAATTTAACCTAAAAATTAACAACATGTTGGCATAGTTTGCCCAACCTTTTTTCCTCTTTATTTTCATATTTTGGGAGTTGCATTTATACATTTTTAACAATTAAATAACTACATAAGGGTATTCTAGCGAAACATTATGGAGTTAATGTCAATTTTCCCAATTTTTGGAATGACAAAAAATGTCTACAATTTCTGGTAAACCTTTCATTTTTAAAAAAAATTTTTAGAATAAAAATTTTTTAGTCTGGAATATTGTTTGCATTTTCATATGTAAATTCAAAAACCCAATAAAAAAACCAAAACCAAACACATTGATTGACCTTGTGAGGTAATGTTTGAGTCAATAAATAAGATTTTTGCAAAATAACAATTTTTATTCACAAAAACGAAAAAGAAAAACATTAATGCCGCAAAAAAAAAATTAAATGGTCCATTAAAACAAGTAGCTGCACCAAATGGCCCCTCATGGCTAAAATGTGGCCCAAAATGTGATGCTCCCGCCTCCTTGGGTCTGTTGAAAGAAAAATCTGTGTTTTAATAAAAATTTTAAATAAAATATACACAAAAAAAACCAGTATGATTTTCAATGAAAATTAGTTAACATACCATGCTAAAGTTTGAACACAAATATAGTGGTTACATGAACTTGCCAAAATTACCAATTGGCACTAAAAAACAACTTACAACAACATGAACATGAGAATAGTGGGTTGAACAATCACTTTGGCATCTGAAATAATCCTTACACAATTTGATTTTAGACCAAAAATCTAAAAAGCACAATTAAACTTGTATTTGGCTCTGGCATATGTGGATTTTTAATAAATTATTTTGTTATGAAAAATGCAGACAATCGGCAAAATTTAATAACACCAAAAAACAACTCATAAAAAAATGAATACATTTTAATGTTAAAATTTGAGTTGCAAAATTTAAATAATTAGCACCCAACAAAAAAAAACAAAGGATGTTTTAACCCCCCCCAAAAAATGGACTGGCCTTAGATTGTATTCAGGGATACCACAGTGTATGCATATAGGGCATCTTTTCACACATTAATTGCACACATGAAAAACAAAATACCTGCAGCTTCAGGGCCAGGTTGGCCCAGATCCTCAGGTGAAGTGGGCCAGTGGACATCTGAATAAGGTGGGCTTATTCCCAGGTGGGATAAAGGGGAGGGAGTATAAACCAGAGTGGGTGCATGAGGGGAGGGTGTGGGAATGTGGATGGGTAGGACAGGGGAGGGAGGGGTTATTTGGATTTGGGGAGCAGGAGAGGGAGGGGAAATAGGGATGTCCAGGTCAGGGGAGGGTGGTGAAATTTGGGAGGAGTGGGCAGGGGAGGAGATGGGAGTTGGGGAGAGGGGTCGTGCAGGGCTCCGTCTCTGGATCCGCTCCTCACCTAAATGATGTATAGTTTGGAATATTAGCAATTATGTATTCAAAAAAGCAAAATGTAAAACATTAACCCAAAAGAAAAAAAAAAAAACACATTAACAAGGTCTCATTTAGGCCAAAAAAAAACACATACTGCACACATGCACACGCATTAATGCAAATTTACATTAGCAAATACAAAAATGAAAACAAGATTGTCATAGATATATAAGCGTTCAAATATCCACTTACGCCGACGGATCCTCATCCGAAGATGCGAAAGCAGGTGTTGGGACCGGCGCTGTAAATCTGACCACCGGCGCTCCAATTGTCCGATGGTCCTACGATATCCCATTGTCCGCAGCCTGCGCTGCACCTCCGCGTACGCCCGACGCTTGACCATGTTGGTGATGGGGGGCGGCCTGTCCGTTATACGGCGATCCATAACATCTGTGAGCACCAGCAGCTCACGCCGTGTAAAAGCACTGGCTCTCATGATGGTAATGGTTTTTTTTAAGACAAATCTGTTTTATTACAGGGACCCCTACATTTTGATTGGCTAATGTACTTTCATAAATAACATGAACAGTTCTATTGGTTAATGTGTGAGTCATGTGAACAACCCATAAAAATATATTGTGACTTAGGATTTGCTTGCTGCATTTTGATGCGTTAGCAACAATCCGGAAAAAAATAAAAACAAATTTTCAATATTATAAACCTAAATAAAACCCCCCAAAAAACGCACTAACAGCATTTGGATTTAAAATAAACAAGTTTGCCGTTAAAAGCAGACGGAAACTACAGACCAAAATGAACACAAAACAAACAATAAAGTTTATTGACATTCAAAATAGAAACAAGATTGAAAACATTCGACCAACTATTAAGTAAATTAAGGTAATGATTGGCACCAATCGATTCACGGATGTTTGCCGAACGAGACACAAGGCAATGGACAAATGACAGGCCTACTTCCGGTAGTACTTGTACGAGTGAACACTTCAACAAAAAACGAGTAGTGTGCTCGCTATTTCGGACGCTCGTTAGCTAGAGGAGGGGTTGGGGAAATATGGGGCGGAAGACTTGCTACGAGTGACCACACGTGCGAGCGCTTGGTTTGACATTTGGACGGTCGTACCTACTGACTGCATCCGGCTCACAGATCCTAACACTCATCTAAGCATGTCTCCTGTATAGAAAAGAGAAATATACAGATCTTATAGAACCAGCTTGGTTTGGGTTTATGTCTCACATGTAGGAATAATTATTCTCTGCAGGGTACCTCATGTCCTATATCTGGGGTTATAGCTGGGAGTGACACCCATCACAGTGACTGTTACGTTTAAAATAAATTCTCTTTCATAGATATCCAGCTGGAAAAACGGGGCAAATGAGGCCACACCCCCGACCAGACCACACCATTAGGAGGCACAGTACATTTATTATGTGGGCAAATATTATTTATTGAATACAATGGGAAAACCCTTAATAATTACCTTATAGTAGCAATATTATTTAATTCATATATTAGTTGGACAAATTAATCAGTAATTAAATTAATAGGCCAGTATGAATTTATTAATTATATTAAGTTAATATTATTGGTGTAGCATTACTGCCTTACAGCACTGAGGTCATGGGTTCGATTCCCCCCATGGCCCTAGTTGTGTGTATGTTTGCGCAGTTTTCCTCCAGGTGCTCCGGTTACTTCCCACACTCCAAAAATATACTGATAGGTTAATTGGCTCCTGACATAAAATAACCTTACTGTTTATGTGTGTGTACATGTGGTAGGAATATAGATTGTAAGCTCCACTGGGGCAGGGACTAATGTAAACAGATAAATATTCTCTGTAAAGCGCTCTCTGAATATGTGTGTGCTATATATATATATATATATATATATAAATAAACCTGGTAATACGTATTAAATAAGTTGCCAATATGAAATGATTGCTAACTGCTAAAAAATGATTAGTTATGATGGGGGAGACAATTAATACTTGATGGGTCTGATTCTCAGTCGTACACAATGTGATCACAATTCCAGCAGCATCCAGCGATCTGACATCTATGAGCAGCGCTGGCAACAGAAATTTTGGGGCCCGCTACAGATAGGTGGTGGAAATTAGAAATGAACTAGAATCGCAAATGATGGAAGCATAACAGGGATGAAGTCCGTGTTTGCACACATTATTGTGAAATGGGTATTTTAAGTGAATGGCCGTGTCCCCAGAATCTTTAGGAACTGTCATATTGTAAAAAATACATTAGATGCTTTTTTTTAACACTGCTGTCACCAGGAGACTCAAATGTTAAGCCCCTTAAAAATGTTACATTATGCTACAGTGTCCCCAAATCATATTATATGCCATGAAGTGCCACCAATTTACACTATATTTTGCACTGCACCACTAATTCACATTATGCCTCGCACTGCCTCAAAATCACATCATATGCCACAGAGTTCCACCAATTCCCATTATATGTCACACTGTGCCACTATAAGTTGCCTGGAAAATGGCTGTCGCTGCCATATTCCCAATGTTTTGCACATGCGCAGTAGGGAAATTGCTGGGAAAATGGCTGCCGGGACTATTATAAGAGATTTCTCAGCAAAGGCTAAAAAGTGAGGTGATAGCTTACACTATCGCTTTACATCCAGCCATAGACAGTTACTGCCTGCTCCATTTCAATGTATTATATACACATGACCAAACTTTGGAAACGGCAGTTTTAGGAGGATTGACTACATTTGTTACTTTCATAAATAGGCCCATAGACATATAGTAATTTTTTGAAGAGTGGTGACATACAGCACATTGAATACACTGAAGTGGAGCAAGAAGTGTCCAAAAAAATATTCTGCAAAAAAAAAAAAAAATGCTACATGGTAAACACTCTGAGATCATTTTAGATAGAGAAGAAATATTTGAGACATGCATGGTAATTTTACATTTTGTGGGCTGTTCCTGGGTTTGAGAGTGGCTGCAACAGTACTTGTTTTTGAGATTTCAAAAATAAGGCATTGAGCTATACATTCAATGGGGCACTCTTCCCAACAGCCTTATTCACACACCCCGAAGCCTATCCAGATAAAATAAGAGTACGGTACACCTAGGCCTTGATCCATGCAAACCGTTTCCCAAAGTCACCCAAAGCACTCTCTGTTCCCACCCAACCACTCCCAAGTTTCAACTAAGCCTCTCCCCATTGGGACTGCTTTTCTGTGGTGAGAACAGTTAGGGGCATATGCCGATTTAAGGTAATATATATTATTTTTACTGACTGTTGAATGAAATATAAAATATTATACATAAACACAAACATTAAACTTATTCATTTAAATGGAAAAAGAAAACATCGGTGTTAATCCCACTCATAAATACTATAGTATTTCTCATAATGGCATTTGTGTGCTTGGCTTTCTTTAAAATGGAACATTAATATTATGACCTGTCTGGATTTGAGCCAATCCTTTCCGCTCAATGGCCCTCATTCAGAGCCGCACGTTAACAACAGTACGCTCGTTGCGTTCCGATGTTGACTAACCGCGCATGGGTCGGTGTTACACTGCGCATGTGCGTACGGCAGATTGCGTTTATTTTTTCTCTCGTTCCTAAAATAGCGTACAGGAAGTGACATGTCAAATGTGATTGACAGAACAGGGCGTTTTTGGGTGTTGACGGGGGTGGAGATGAAAAAACGCAGGCGTGGCGAGGCGTTTTTGGGGCGTACATACATTAGCAGATGCGAACGTCAAATGTGTTCGGACCGTCTCATACGTCACTGGAACATCCGCTTTCCCTTCAAAATGCTCGCACAGCTTAGGGTCAGGATTACTCGACCACATTGGCGATGGCCTTCTCCTCCGTCCCGGGACTCAACGATGGTGCTGCGATTAATCGCGGCTGGTCAGTAAAGTAATTAGTGTTGGATTGAAAACCGGCTTGGTATGTGTTTGGAAAGCAGTTTATTGGGATAGCACAAAAGCGTACGCAGGTGGAAATCAGAGCTGCTAATGTCATGATTACACAATCAATTAGCGTACATTTTGGGTGTTTTATTTTGGCCACAATTTGTTGGTTATGGCCTATTGTAACAATAATGTCATCATGTTTTAATTAGCTCCCCTTTTTTTTGGTTTACTGTGGAATTTGCATCGCTATGTGATTTTTTAAACGTTCCTTAAAGAGGCCTTTTTTTTTTTTTAAGAGGGTCAGTTTTTGCCTTTAGGGCCAGGATTAAATGTAACCCATTTGTACAATAATGTCACAATACAATGTCAGTTTTTTGTTTTAAATTTATTGTTTAAACACAAACAAATTGGCCTAATATTTTTTTGCCTTTTTTTTGTGGCAAAGATATTTGTTAAAAAAAAAAAAAAAGCCATAACTGGTAACATAAACGTAAATACCAAATTTAAAAAAATTTCACAAGAAAGGAGAGGGAAGTTTTGACCAGAAAGGAATATGAGCCAAGCACAGAAGGAGTGTGGGAAAAGTCGCCATTGCTGTCACCGTTTTCTTGCCCGTTTGGCTGGGTGAGGGTGGGCGCCAGACCGGGTACGGGATGCCATCGGGCTGGCCTGTCCAGAGGCAGATGTTGTGGCCTCTGGACTAGGCACAGGGCTAGGCACATTTGGAGGATTGGCTGATGTTGTGCCAGAGGTGGAGGATCCGGATGTTCCGGCAGGAAGGGAGGTCGGCTCCACCATGTGCTGGCGAACGAGCTGCTCCAGGGCATCGGCGATGCGGATGTTGGCCCTGGTATTTTCCGCCAGGGCCTGAGCAATGGTCACGTTGGCCGCAGCATTTTGCTCCAGGGCCTCAGCCACCCGTATCAGACTGGCGTCCATCCTCTGCAGAATCTCCGTATGGAAATCCGATTTAAAATTGAGTTCTGTGAGGAGGCCCACTGCCTGCGAGGGGGCACGCCCTGGACTGGCTTCTGCAGGGTCCTCAGCCGGATGTACTGGTTCCTCCCCTGCAGAGCCAGCAGAAATTCTGCGGCCAAGGCTCCCCTCTGGAGCAGACTCATCCGCCTCTGTCTCTGTTAGGAAAAATGCGCAAAGACTCACATTAGAATCTACATATTGGCACAATAGCATTTCAGAGTTGGTGACATCACAAGACTTACCTTGGCCAACATGAGGAGCCGCAAAGTCTGGCATGTCCGTATCCATGTTGGACACGCCAAACACCTCCACAGCCTGCACACACCCCTGTGCCAGCTCTTCTAAGTCTGTCAACTCCAATGACACAGGGGTGGGACCCCCACCTGTCCCCCTTGCATGCCTAGCCCTGTCGGCAAGTTTTTGCTTGAGACGATATTTGAAGTCTGCCCATCTGTGGAATGAAATTGGAACCATTATCCTTTTTTTTACAATGGGGTTTGTTTATAGGATGGGAAAGTGTTTACTTACCGCCGTTTGACATCCCGGGCTAGACGGACATAATCACCCACCCTATTGACAGCAACGGCGACCTCCTCCCACATTCTCCACTTCTGGCTTTGGCTCATATTCCTGGCTGCCTGGGGCAGGATGTCAACACACTTCTGGATCAAAACCTCCATCTCCTTGCTTGTGAAATGTGGCTGCCTTTTTTTTTTGGCAGCTTTGGCGGGTTGACTGGGGCCAGCAGTCTCTTCCATGTCATCCTCCTCACCTATTTGGGTAAATATGCAGATTTAGCCACTTCACAACTTGCACAATATTATGTTTTAAAAGAATCATTGAGACAAAATGCATGAAGGCCTTACCGCCGGATTTTTGGCCATTGTTTCCCTGGTCTGAAGCCATGTCTCTGCTTCCAGAATGAAATCAACCAGAAATTAAATGTGATTTCGTGACGTATTTATACATGCGTCCTTAGTTTGCGGCCGCATCATTGATTGTGCGTCCCTATGATTCATCCTTAATTTGTGCGGGAAAATAAACACTATTTATGGCTTGGTGTGTGTGGAGTCGAGGTTGCGTTGTTGGATTGTTGGCGGTTAAGTTGGTTGGATTTGGTTGTTTGCGGTTGGAGGATTTGGCGGAGTTTGTTTTTTTTTTGTTTTGCTACAGTTGTTTTGGTTTTCCGTTCGCATTTTTTTGGTTTATTTTTTGGCATCGTTTCCTGATTTGGTAAGTTTTGTGCAGTCTAATTTGTGGCCAGTTGGTGTCTACTTCTGGTTTTTGGTTTTATATATTTTTTTTTACACTAATTTCATCTATTTTAGTTTGTTTTGGCTTTCGGACCCAAAGACCTTTTTGTTGGAAATCTTATATATTCGTGTTTGGTAAGTCCATGATTTTTCTTGCATTTGCGAACTAATTAACGCATTTTTGACTGTTGGTGTAGTGACTTGCATTTGCGAACTAATTAACGCATTTTTGACTGTTGGTGTAGTGACTTGCATTTGCGAACTAATTAACGCATTTTTGACTGTTGGTGTAGTGACTTGCATTTGCGAACTAATTAATGCATTTTTGACTGTTGGTGTAGTGACTTGCATTTGCGAACTAATTAACGCATTTTTGACTGTTGGTGTAGTGACTTGCATTTGCGAACTAATTAACGCATTTTTGACTGTTGGTGTAGTGACTTGCATTTGCGAACTAATTAACGCATTTTTGACTGTTGGTGTAGTGACTTGCATTTGCGAACTAATTAACGCATTTTTCGAGGCTTATTCATCATGTAAACCAGTTTTGCTTTTCCCTTTTCCATTTTTGGGGTCCATTTGACCCCTATTTGACGTACGGTGTGCAATGTCGTTTTCATCGATGGCCAAATGTGTGTTTCGCCTATTTTATGTGTTGGCTTGCACCAATTTGACAAACATAAAATCACCCTCTAAATTTTTGAGGTCTCATTTTTGGCTTTTTTACAGTTTATACGTATCATGACAATACCCCGGCATGTAAGCAGCTATGGATGGTATCATAAAGCTAAGTTGTTTTATGTTACTTTTGGGGTGGCTCAAAAGCCTTACATTGTAAACTTTGAATTTCAGGTAGATCTGGGGCGAATTGTTCTGGCCCTGCTCCCGGAAGACGACCAACCTCAAACTCGTCCCAGGCGTAGGCATCGTAGGCATGCAAGGCCCCAGATATTTCGAACACGTGTCACCCTTTTTGGAATGCCCGATGATGAGGTTTTAAGACGCTACCGTCTACCTCCCAAAATCATCATAGACACTCTCTCATTAATAGAAAGTGATCTTGAGCGGCAAATTGACAGTCCAACAGCAATACCACCACTGACGCAATTTATGGCGGTGTTACATTTCTGTGCCTCAGGATCGTTTCAAACAACGGTGGGAATAGTGGCGGGCATCTCCCAATCCTCCTTTTCCCGGATCCTGAGGGCAGTGATGGAGGCACTTTTCAAGCACCTCCATCATTTTATTAAAATGCCTTTGGATATGGGTGCCCTTAGTGTGGCCAAGGCCAATTTTTACCAAATAGCTGGCTTCCCACACATCATAGGGGTTGTGGATGGTACTCACATACCACTTCAGCCTCCAGCACGGCTGGAGGCAATATTTAGAAACAGGAAACACTATCACTCCCTGAATGTAATGGTGGTATGTGATGCCTCCCTCCAGATCCTGTCCCTGAATGCTAAATTACCAGGAAGTGCTCATGACTCCTTCGTCATCCGGCAATCAGGGATATGGCAGAAATTAACCAACCTACAAGCTGGTGATGCGTGGCTTCTGGGTAAGTGGAGACCTTTAGTACATAACAATGTTAAGCTTGATACACAGTGTTCCTGATGTTGTCTATTTTTGTTCACAGGAGACAGTGGATACCCTTGCATGTCCTGGCTGCTCACTCCTTATTTGGCTCCCACACCAGGGCCACAAAGTGCGTATAATTCCGCACTTACAGCCACCAGGCAAGTGGTGGAGCGCTGTATCGGCCTTTTAAAAGGCCGATTCAGATGCCTCCACCGCTCTGGTGGCGAGCTCATGTATGTGCCGGATATGGTGTCTAAAATTGTGGTCCTGTGTGGGATATTTCACAACATTGCCATAAGGAGTGGTGTCCCAATGCAGCCAGAGGATGCCTTACCTGAGGATGGCCCCCCCGAGGTTGGTCGGAGGTCAGTATGTGGGGGGGCCATACGCGATGATGTGGTGGCCAGATTTTTTAGGTAAGTTGTAACAAAACTACAGTGTTTATACCTAATGTGTTTGTGTTTGTTTGCGAACATCTAATTTTGTGTTTTTTTTCTCACCATCTTCTGTTTGTTCACATAATCTTTGGCACTCCAACGCTCACTACTTCCTGCTACCCTTACCAAACCTGGATCTGGTCCTTTTGGGCATATATTCTGGAACCCATATTGCAACGCCATGTTTGTGGAATCATGTTGCCATGGTCCTTCGTCAACCAGTTCTTGATTTTTAGTTTTTAGTTAATTATTTCTTGGTATGTGTTGTATTTGAATTTATCACTGTGTTCTTTTTTTGGGAGTGACCACTTTGTTTTCTCTGTTATGTTGTGAATAAATGTTTGGAGAGTGAAATGGTCTTCCTTTTTTGGGACGTTAACAGCAAGTGTAACCAGGTTAACACAAGTTACATTTGACTAAGGGGTAATCCAGTACTGACGCCAGTTGAGCTAAACTGAAATATGTTTTCAGCTTCCCAACCCACACCAAAAGGAAGCCTGGCCCAACCTTGGGATTTGTAAGATTGGCCTAAGCAGCTTGCGCACCAACTAGGAACCTGTAAAATGTAGAAATATGTAATTGACACTACACCCAAAAAGGGAAATGACATTGTTACTGTTATGTGTTTCTTGTGTCTGTTTGACATACAAAGACAAAACACAATCTAACTTTTAAAAAAGGGAAATCCTTGCAGGAACAGTCTACTTATGTCATGCTAAACTATCTTGGTTTTGGATGTAAAAAATGAGCCAGAACGTATATTTGTCTGAATAAATTTATTTGGAAACGTTAACAAAAATAAAAAAACTACTGGCGAAGGAGGCCAGACAGCCGGTCGAGGGCCACCAGAATGCCAATTACATGTTGGCGCATCTGGCCAACACAATCCGCCACCTCTTGCCGACGCCTCTGTTCCTCTGTGGGTGAGAAAAGTGTGTGGGTTAATACAACAATAGGGAATCCACATTAAAAAAAAAAAACAACGAAATCACTCCTAAACCTAAAAAAAAAAAAAAAAAAAAGGGGGGGGCTGCCAAAAATACAAGGCCTATGTACAAATTCCCACAGGTGTGATATGTGTATGTTGAAATCACCAGGAAGAGGTAAAGGCAAACTGCAAAATCACCAAAAGTCAAGCCACAAAAACACGAAGAAAGGCACGACACATGATTACATACAAACAGTTTGTGCTTTAAAAAAAACCAAAATAAAAACATACCGGGAGCCAAAACGGGAGCTCCGGAAATGCCTCCATGATCCTCCTCGGAGGATCCGTCATTCCCCAAAGAATGGGGAGGAGTTATGATGGACTCCGGGGAGGGGGTAATTGGAAGAGGGGTGGGTGGAGGAGAGGGGGGAGGGGAAGGAGGCCCGACATTTCCGGGAGAGGGTCTGGGGAGGAGTGGGGAATAGGGGAAAGATTTGGGGTGGAGTGTTGGCTGGGGGTTGGGGATAGTGTCCGGGAACGCCGTCTGGACGGACGGTGACGGCGGAGTCTTGGCTGTCCCCCTAAAATATGTCAACAAAATTGCGGTTAGTTTATGGACAAATCCGGGGACCAAAACTAAAAAAAAAAAAAAACCCAAAAAATAAGCCAAATAGGAGTAGAATGAATAAATCAGAAAGAGAGGGAAAACATGCACACGCAGATATGAGTACAAATAATAAATAGGACAGACAGGAAAACATGCACACGCAGATATGAGTACAAATAAGAAATAGGACAGACAGGAAAACATGCACACGCAGATATGAGTACAAATAAGAAATAGGACAGACAGGAAAACATGCACACGCAGATATGAGTACAAATAAGAAATAGGACAGACAGGAAAACATGCACACGCAGTTTGCCCCACAAACACAAACATTAAAACCACAATACATAACACTTACTTTCCAGGATCTGCATGCGAAAGCATGCCAGCAAGCGGGGCGTTCGCCGTTGCAGGTCGGACCACCTGCGCTCCAGCTGCCCGATGTTGCGGCGTGAGCCGAAGGACCGCAGGCGGGACCGTGCCTCCGCATACGCGGAGCGCTTCTGCCGGTTGGTCATGGGTTGAGGTTGGCTGATGATCCGGCGATCCATGACCTCCGTAAGCACCAGCAGCTCGCGCCTGGTGAATGCGGAGGCTCTCATGATGGCAATGGTGTTTTTCTTAAAAAACATTTTTGATAAAGTGTGTAAAAATTTTCTGATTGGCTAATGTATTTTGGAAATTAACAGGAGCAATTTTATTGGTTAGTGTATGAGTCATGTGTTCGACAGGGCCAGAAATCTCTGGAGAGTTATGATAGGCTTGATGCAGTGACATGCGTAAGCAAATTTAAATAAAGAAATGAACCCAGGGAAATATGCGGGGATCCATAGCAATAGAACAATTGTTTAATTGTGGTTCACATGTTTTTTGAACAATAAAAGCGAATGTTTCATCCGTACGTATTCTGCGGGTAAACACAAACACGGACAAGAGTAAAGTTTCTTGCATTGTGTTGAAAAAAACACAACAATTAAGCTAATTGATACATTGATTGGCATGATACGATTGATGGAGGTAGGCAGAATAAAGGAGCAGGTAATCGACATCTGACAAGGCCACTTCCTGTTTATACTTGTGCGTGCGTTCCTTTCAAGCCATTTCGGGGATGTACGCTCGCTATTTCGTACGCTCGTTAGTTAGAGGAGGGGTCGTCAGAGTTTAGGGAGGAATTTTAGATGCGAACGAAAATACGAGCGAGCCATTGAATTTAAATATTTTTGTACGTATGCCTAACGTACGTGCGCCCACTTGCGAGTGGGTCTGAATCAGGGCCAATGTCCCCAATTTGACATGGCTGAGTTTGATTTCCCATTTTCAAAGTCATATTTTACTTAGGTCTTTGGTATAATATTTTATATCTTATGCTGTTTATATTTAGCTGTAGAAGTGTCACAGAACACAGTGAATGTGCGTTCTGAAGGCAGACCTTTTTTATGACATGTACTGTGTTGGCACCAAGGCCCAGTTGCTGATTTATATTCCCAGCAACTGACACTGCCATAGGTTTGAAGACAAAGCAATCTGTAAAAAATTAAATATATGTGTTAGACATTAATCTGTGGGAGTTCTGGTTAATACGCAATTTCCAGTCCGGATTTTGAAAACATTATTTCGGATGACACATACACTAGTTTGAAAGGGATGTATCACCTATTTTTCCCAACAATTCATTCATGCGGGAGACAACTTGACCATGTTTAATAACCATGTGTGATGTATCTTGATGAACTCTGAAGCTTCATACATACTATTTACTACCTGCACAACATGTCTTTCTGCAGAATATTTCTTCAATAACTAAATACAACAGGTTTTGCAATGATAGGCTGAGCCCGTGTTGTTACGCGTTGCGTGTGCCTATATATTTGCCTCAGAGGGGATAAAGTAAAGATGCAGTCTTGCCGCAGTCTAAAAGAGAGTGTTAAGATAAACACAAATTAACATTTATTCACAAGAGTTCCTTGCCACAATGTACATAGCTTCCTACATAGAATGTAGCATGTATAATATTGGCTCAGAATTATAGATGAAAAATGATTAGAGAAATATTTTGTTTTAAATTAATAAATATCCCCCTTAGTGTCAATCATGAAAGAGACCAATTCCCATAGTGGTACAGTGACATTCTCGCGAGGCGCACTAGTTAATTAGCATAATTATAAAATTAACCATATTACTGAAGTAGCATCCAGTTAGTCTTTATAAGGTCATAAGAACAGATTTCAGACTGTTCTTTTTTTTTTTTTAAATAAAGTAATTTTTATTCAGCAAACAAAAATATAAAAACACCAAAAGAACAGATATGCAAAAACAAGGGCTACACAAGACCAGAAATATGCAATTAAAGAAAACACATATAATTACAACAGTACAAATCAATATTCAGTAAAGTATACAAATTTGATAAGCAGTGCAAAACACATATAGCCACAAACATACATTAAAATGCGCTAAGATAATAACAATTTGTAAAGCAATTAAACCCAGTACAAATAGCACACACCTTGTTGGTATACAAGAAAAACAAACATATCAATTTACATACTATATAGAAAAAGAAAAAACAAAACAACATAAAACAAAATAAAATGAATAAATAAATAATAAATGAAGCCACACTCGAAATACCACCTGACTACAGACATAAAAACAAGGAAAAACAAAATACATATATACATAATGTGCTATACTGAAGGGGTCGTGGACACATAAGTGGATTCCAACCATGTGTTCCATATATGGTCAAATTTAGATGTTCTTATGAGTAATATACATATAACGCTCATGCTCCACTGTAACGTTTACCAATGCAACCCATGCTGAAAAGACTGAGCCAGAAGAATCCATCCATGAACGAACCAGACAGTCTTTAGCTAGTGCACATAAATTAGTAGCATATTGAACACTGTAATGGTCCAATTCATCATCCTTCCTTGCTCCCAAAGTACAGAATTTTGGTGTAAGAATTGTGAGGGGAATATCAGTGTTAGACATCGCAGACTTCACCTGAAACCAGAATAACTTAACCACAGAACATTCCCAGAGTAAATGCCAGAAGGTCCCTTGGGTAGTTTCACACTTGGGACAAAGGTCAGATTGTCAGCCTCTGAAGTGCATCAGAGGAACGGGAGTCAAATATGTTCCGTGTAAAAGAAATAAAGTTACTGGATCTGCTGAAATCTGATAGATGTACTAGCCTTACGGGGATATTCCAGGGCTGCTTCCCATTCATCATCACTGAGTCCCCACCATGTCTTCCCAACTATGGCGCAATGCGGGCAGAGCATCGTTATGATGGGAGGACAGCAAAAAAGAGTACGCAAGGGATACAGATTTCACCTAAAAATAGGTGGTTGGCAAACCATACTCCTCCCTCAATTGCACAAAAGATTTCAGAACGCCATCAGAATATAATTGTCCCAGGACACCAATACCCCTAGCATCTCAAACCGATCTCATCGAAAGAGTATCTAATTCAGAAAGCCTACCAGAATGCCACAGAGGGGTGTCAAGGTCAGTAAACTGGAGTAACAAGTGCACTTCACGCCAAATCTTGACTGCTTGAACAAGTAGTGGAGGGCTGCGATTACAATTCTTACCACCTAAAACAGCCTGTAAGGGAGTATATCCAGGAGTTGACTGTAAAACTAAGAGAGCAGATAAGGAGTCAGTGGAGCTATCCTGTAACCGTGACCGAATATGTGACATCTGAGCAGCATAGTAATAAAACCTGAAGTGCGGAACCATTAGGCCGCCATCCACCCTGGACCTGGTGAGCACATCCAACCAAATCCGAGGCTGCTTGCCCACTCATATCAAAGCCGAAAGCATACTATTCAATTTCCGAAATAAGAGGGCCTGCTGTAAAATGTAAAGAAATGTAGGTTGCACCACCATTTTCCAGAATTTGAGATTCACCCTACCCGTTACCGTGAGGGGAAGCTTGCTCCAAGAAGTAAACTTGTCACGCAAATACAGTAGGAGAATAATGGTGTCAAATTCAGAGTAATAAACTCCTCCGAGTTATTAAAAATCCAAACCCCAAAATATTTATATTTGGAGACCCAGCATAATGGCAAATCTAACTCTTGCAGTCATAGGCGAAACTAGAACTAACTGGTAATGGGTGGTCCCAGTTTTAGCACCATGTCAGATATTGGAAAAAAAACACCAGAGGCGTCCTTCCCCATGGTGCCACCAGGTGCAGTGAGGTATGTTGTGCCAAAAAGGGAGTGTGGCCTCATGAACAGGGGGCGTGGTCACTTGAGAAGGGGGAATGGCCTCGCAGCCCGAACCCCAGTGGTCTGGTGTGTGGAAGAAGTACGGGTGAGCACTGTGCGGTGTCAGCTCCGTCACACTGTCAGGAGCCGAGTGCTGCATTTAATGCTACAGTGCAGCACCCGGCTCCTGTCACCTTGGTGTCACCCCATGGCGGGTTTTTGGGACCCCAGTCAGTTTGAAAGTCTTTTCTTACCTATATGGTGGTTTCTCTGCAACGGGGAACATCTGAGGAATTTGAGCCTCACTGGGCAGCGTCTTCAGCCAGTATTCATTATTCATGTAGATCACATTGTCTGGAAGATGCCTGTTTAGGTAGAAATATAACCCATGTCATCATCATAACCAGATAATATATACTGTAGTAACAGAAGCTTTTGTGCAGGAAAAATGTGAATATTTCTGATCAAACTTCTGTGTCTCTCCACGCTCCCCTGTGTTACTCCAGACCCCCCAATGTCTCCATCCCCAGGCCCCTCTGTGGTTCTCCAGGCTCTCTGTGTCTCTTTTTCTCCAGGCCTCCATGTCTCTCCATCTCCAGGCCCCAACCCCAGTGTGTGTCTCTCTGCCCCAGTGTGTATTTCTCTGCCCCAGTGCATCTCTCAGCCCCATTCCCCTGGCCCCAGTGTGCGTCTCTCTGCCCCATTCCCCCAGTCACAGTGCGCATCAGCATCATTCCCCAGCCCATGTCACCCCAGCCCTCTGTTAACTCCAACCTCCCCAGCTCTTTGCAGTCAGCTCCAACCTCCCCCCCAGCCCCCTGTGCAGTCAGCTCCAATCCCCCACAGCCCTGTGCAGTCAGCTCCAACCATACCCCCCAGCGCACTGGGCAGTAAGCTCCAATCCCCCCTCCCCCTCAGCCCTGTGCAGTCAGTTCCAATCCACCCCCCCAGCCCTGTGCAGTTAGCTTCAACCAGGTCACCATCAGGGGGGCTGTCGGGACTGGAGTCTCGGGTCCGAACACTCGGGGGGCCCGTCCGGCGTCTGCTGCTGCCCACGCGCCCACTTGTCACTACCCCCTTGCAGTGATAGGCCCAGAGGGGGGGTTCCGGCCGCTCCTACCAGTATGCTGCAGGCCTGCAGCCGCCCGTGCAAGTGCCCACCACTATTCCCCCCCTGCTGCACAATACATTGAGTGAGTAAGTGACTCATTGTGAGTCACTTCTCACCCAGCCCTAGCCGCGCATCCCTCCCGCATTGCCGCTGTACCCACTATCTTGCCCCCAATAAAGTTTTTTTTTACACTGAAGCAAGTGTGGCGTGACGTCATGACGTAATGTCACGCCGCTAAATGAAAGAGAGGTGCCGCGACGGGCGGGTAGTGTGTGGAGCCGGCGTCCGGAGCATAGAGGCTGAGACAGAAGAAGGAGCGAAATAGGTAAGTTAAGTGTATGTGTGTGTCTTTATCTGTGTGTGTCTGTGTCCTTTCTCCCAGTCCCGGGCTAGGCCATTTTGATGGCAATGGATACACACAATGGATACAGTTGGTGGAACTGAGGGAGAAGGGGTGGGGGCCCTGCCTTTTTTGTCAGTCCAGGGCCCCATCATTTCTGTTGGCAGCCCTGGCTCCAACCTTCCTCCCCAGCCCCTGTGCAGTCAGCTCCAATCCCCCCCTCAGCACTGTGCACAGCTCCAACCAGGGGCGGATTGGGAAGGGAAACCAGCCCGGGAAATTTCTGTTAGCAGCCCTAATGGAGGTGGAGTTTGATGAGGGGGTGGGGACTGCGGAGGAGCGGGATACTCCCTCCTAATAGGGCCTGATTCTTATGCTGCGTACACACGGTACATTTAAACAGGACACTATGGCCCTCATTCAGAGCCGTACGCTCTGAGCAGAGCGCACGCTCTGAATGAGGGCCGGGCTCCATTTTCATGGAGCGTCCTCCTGGACGCTCGTATAGCTGTGGGTCACCACCCACAGGCTATACGAGCGTGCTTTGTGATGGCCGCGATGGTCGAGACCATCGCGACCATCGAAATTGCGAGCCGGAGCCTGCGGTTGAGGTTTTCAACCGCAAGCTCCGGAGTGATTTTGGCTCTATCAGAGCCAAAATCACTCCCACTGACATCACTAGTGATGTCAGTGGGCCGGCTTCTGACGGGAGGCGTTCCCGTGGGAACGCCCCCATCAGGGAGGCACGCCCCCGGCACGCCCACCAAAGGGGGCGTGCTGTCAATCAACATTGACAGCACGCCCCCTTTGATCGGACACAACGAGCGAAGGACTTTCCTTCGCTCGTCGCGTCTGGCGCATGCGCACGACGGAGCTCCCTCCGTCGTGCGCATGCTCAGTGAATAACATCGACCCACTTGCGAGCGGACAGCCGCTCGCGAGTGGGTCTGAATCAGGCCCTATGAACGATAACGATATAGTTATCATTCATATCGTCCTGTTTCTGGCCCCCTCAAATGACCAAACGATGGTCGTAGCACGGGCACAAATGGTCGATATAGATATCGACCATCGCCCGTGCATGCAGGCCAACATGTTCGATATCGATCATGTTAGCCTGTTTTCTACAGATTGCGGGTCGTTATAGTAGTTGGGGGGTTGCTGCATGTGCTGGATGTTCGATCCAGCACATGTATGACGATCAGATAATGATCGTTATCGTTATCTGATAGTCTGACCGTGTGAACCCTCCATTAATCAGCGGCAGTTGCGCCCATTTCTGTGTCTTTTGCTGAATTGGTGCCTGTGACTTTATGCAAATGCTGCTACAAATCCCTTCCCTGGTGCACATCTGTGCGCCTGAATGTGCAAGGACTGAGATGCCCACTGTCAGTGTCTATAGATGCTGCAATCATGCTTTGTGCTTCTATATATGCCACCATCGGTTACACCATTAAAACTTGCACCAGCCCTACTCTAAGTGCAGATCATCTGTCTGACTGTTGCCTCCAATGTCAGCGATTCAGCGTCTCTGTATGTATCCACTTCCAATAACACGCCTATGTCACTCCAATAACACCCCATACTATTGATATCTGCATCTGATTAGCCAACACCCTGTAACCACACACGTTCTCCCAAAACATTTCTAATACTCCTCAATATGTGTCTCCCATAATTTCTCTCAGTACACACAGCCCCCCAAAATACCTTTCAGTATAAACAGTGTCATCCACCATACCAGTCTGCAGTACACACATATTATATTACCCCCAGTACACACAGCACCCTATTGCCCCCAGTACACACAGCACCCCCATTTTACCCCTAGTAAACACAACACCTCCATATTACCCCTATATTGCCCCCACACCTACATATTACCCCATTACAAACGGCACCCCATTTTACCCCATATAAATACAACACCTCCATATTACCCCCCATTTTGCCCCCACGCCTCCATATTACCCCCAGTCAGTGGCATAACTAGGGTATTTGGAGCCCAGTGCAAATTTGAAAAGGGAGCCCCCCCCGATGTGTGCGCGGCAAAAAATGGGCGTGGTCACTTAAAAATGGGGCGTGTCAACATGACACACCCCTTTATTTTCACACTGAACATTCCTATCCATATGCACCTTAACCCCAGTAGTACCCCTTATACAGTACCCCCAGTATGGAGTTGTGGTCCCTCTTATGCAGGCCCATAGTAGTGCCCATTATACAGTATCCCCAGTAGTGTTCCCCCCAAATGCAGTGCCCCATGTAGTGTTCCCCCTTATGCAGTGCCCCCAGTAGCAGTCCCCACAATGCAGTGCGCCCAGTAGCAGTATACCCTTATGCAGTGCCCTTTATATGGTGCCCCCAGTAGTAGTCCCCCCCTATGCAGTGCCCTTTATATGGTGCCCCCAGTAGTGGCCCCCCCCTATGCAGTGCCCTTTATATAGTGCCCCCAGCAGTAGTCCCCCCCATGCAGTTTTCCCAGTAGTGGTCCCCTTATGCAGGCATCCAGTAGTGATACCCCCTATCCAGTGCCCCCTGTAGTGGCCCTTCCTATCATTGCCCCCAGTAGTGGTCCCCCGAGTGCAGTGCCTCTAGTAGTAGGCCCCTTTTATAATGCCCCCAGTGGTAGTTCCCCCCCAAGTAGTAGTCCCCAGTAGAGGTTCCCCCTCCCGATTAAGTGCCCCCAGTAGTAGCCCCCCCCCAGTAGAGGTCCTCCCAATAATGGTGCCCCCACCCCCAGTAGAGGTCCCCCCAGTAGTAGCCACCCCCTCCCCCGTTGTGCAGATAGGTTACAAAAAAAAAAATATATATATATATATATAAAAACATACTTACCTGAATCCACGCTGCTGCTCCGGTCCGCGCCGCCGCTCCCGCCGCCGCCCGCCAGTCCTCACGGGCAGGCGCGTTCAGCATTATGGGACAGACGTCATGACATCTGTCCCATTACCCACTGCAGGAGCCGGACGGAAGTCCGGCTCTTGTAGTGGGTGCTGCTGCAGTCAATGAGAGTCTATCTGACTCTCATTGGCTGCTGTTTAACACACGCATCGCCGCCAGCGCTGGCGGCGATGCGTGTGCTATGCACAGCCTGAGCCTGCCTCCTGGCGCTATTGGGCAAGCACTCAGGGGGAGGGAACGGGCTCAGGTGTGCAGCACAGGACCGGCGCTGGAAGCCTAGCGCCGGTCCTTTGTAAATGTGTAGCGCCGACCGCACTCACTGAGATCGGCGCTACACTTGTGGCTAACTAGGGCGGGCCGGGCCGTGGCCACGGCGCCCAGGGCACGCACCCTGTCCGACCCCCCCTAGTTACGCCACTGCCCCCAGTACACACAGTTCCCCCATATTATCCCCCAGTACACACAGTGCCCCCGTTTTACCCTTCAATACAGTGTCCCCTTCCCCCATGTTACCCCCAATACACAGTGCCCCTTCCCCCGTGTTACCCCCCCCTAATACATACAGTGCCCCCATGGTACCTGATTTTTTTTTTCTTTCCTCCTGTAGAAAAGGCAGTGACTCAGGCGAGGAGTAGGTCATCAGGAAGAGGAGGGCTTGGTAGGTTCAGCCCCGATATGTGCAGTGCCCTGTGCTGGCTGGGTCATTTAAGTTTGTGAGCAGTACAAGCTCACATATGCGTGGCAGCCACGGACAAGCAGCAGGTCCCGCAGCACTCACACTGAAAGCCACCAGTGAGAAAGGGAGGGGGCGGCACATGTGCAGTGGCTATAGAGACTGTGCTGCGCCGCGCTGGTGCCATCAGTCACTGTCATACTGACCAGACTGACATCTCCAGCGCTTGCCTTAGCTGCTGCCATAAGTGAGTGTATGACAGCACAGATATTTAACAGTCACTACCCGTTCCCTTTGTATTGCAGCTCGCACTGTGCTGCGTCTGCTCTGCTGCATGTGTGTGTCTGTCACTGGAAGCGGGCTGCGGAGGGGCTGGAGGCGGGGCTGTCAGTGTTGACTGATGGCCCCGGGCTCCGCAAAGGCTTATGGGAGGAGCTGCTGCGGCTGGGCATGCGCAGCAGCTCCCCCATCGGCCATTTTTGTTTGTAATGTCACTAAACCTGCACCTGTGCAGAAGCTGTAAGCATCGGCAGCTGCGAGACTAGGGAACAGAGGCTCGGGGAAGTGGTGAGTCATTGCTGTGTGGGCTGGGCGGCCACCGGCCACCAAGGGGACCGGGCCAGCGGGAACTGGCCCGGCATCCCGGCGGCCCAATCCGCCCCTGGCTCCAACAATACCCCCTCAGCACTGTGCACAGCTCCAACAATCCCCCCTTCAGCACTGTGCACAGCTCCTACAATCCCCCCTTCAGCACTGTGCACAGCTCTAACAATCCCCCCTCAGCAATGTGCACAGCTCTAACAATCCCCCCTTCCCCCTCAACACTGTGCACAGCACCAACAATCCCCCCTCCCCCCACAACACTGCACAGCTCTAATGCCCCCCTCCCCCTTAGCACTGTGCACAGCTCCAATACCCCTCCACCCCTCTCCCTGCAGTCGCCGCCAGCACTGTTGATGGCAGTACCTGCTGCTTGTCTGTTTTGCTGCTTGTGTGAAGAGCTGCTGCTGGGCATGTACAGCAACTCCCCCTGTGCCCATTATTTTTTTTAAATAAACTGGGCTAATGGGTGGTCCTGTGCATCCCCAGACCACCCCCCAGTTTTGCCTATGCTTGCAGTGGCATTATGGATGATTTACCCCAATTGGTAGTAAGACCGGAATATCCACTAAATTCCCCCATGACGTGCAAAACGGCTGGCATGGCTGTCCTATAATCCTGAAGAAATAAGAGTAAATGGTCAGCATATAAAGCAACTGCATCAGTTTTAGTCCCAAACCGAAGACCCAAAATGTCAGGATGTGACCTAAGAATACAAGCCATCGGTTCTATCGCCAGGGCCAACAGAGCAGGACATACGGGGGCAGCCCTGTTTGGTACCACGGGACAGGGGGAAAGAGGAGGATACAAAGCTATTAACAGCAATCCTGGCACTAGGGCTATCATATAAGAGCTGAACCCCTTTTTAGGAAAACAGGTCCCACTCCACATGACCTCCCACAAGTAGGACCACTCCACAGAGTCAAAGGCTTTTGCCGCGTCCAATGACACAATGACCAAAGCAGATTCCCCCTCATGGGATGCCTGCAAATGAGTATAAGGACGTCTAAGATTAATGGAGGTTGATTTGCCGGCCATAAATCCGGTCTGATCCGGATGAATAATTAAATTAATAACATGGTTGAGTCGCAAAGCTAAAATTTTGTCAAGAACCTTGACTTCTGTAGGGATCAAATAAATCAGTCTACAAGCATTAGGAGACTTAGAATCCTTCTCAGGCTTTGGCAAGACGATTATAACGGCCTCAGACATAGAAAAAGGGAATACACCATCCTCATAAAGGTCATTAAACAATGCCAACAGCCTGGGGACAAACACACCAGCATGTTTCTTATACAGTTCAATAGGTATGCCGTCATTACCCGGAGCTTTACCACCCGGGAAGGATTTAAGTGCAGTTTCCACCTCATCCAAGGTGAGTGGAGCGTCCAAGAAAGCCCTAGCTTCAAGTGTCAGCATTGATAAGCCAACAGCAGAGATATAAGAGTGTAATTCGGGCATGGAACAGGATAACCAAGTCCTATAAATATCCTTATAAAACAGAAGGAAAATATCTACTATGTCAGAGGTTGTTGTAACTACTGCACTGTCAGAGCCTACAAGCTAAGCAACAGTCACAGATGGACGATCTACATGTATCAAGTGAGTATCAACTACCAGTCCTGTCAGCATGTATGTAATGTGTATGTGATTTAAACAGCAGACTGCGCATGTTCTAATCAGATAAGTGAGCCATTCACGCGGATTGAGCCTCCAACCACTGTAGCCTAGACGCGTCCAATCTATCCCTTAAAAGATTTTGTTCTACTTGTGCCTTACATTATCCGCATTTTCCTGTTTTAATGTATACTTGTACACTAATACAATATTAGTGCAGGCCACAAAATGGTGGGTTGGGTGCAATTGGTCGACAGAAATCATGTTGGCATGAGAATGGTGACATGCTCGAACTGTTGTCATGCAGCATGTCGACAGCGACCATGTCGACGTTCATCATGTCTATCCTATGGATGATATTTGACACGATGAACTGGTTCCTGGTGGTCTAGTGATGTCTTACCTTGTTCCAGCAGCTGCAGCGACTCCAGTATCTTCTTCCAAAACCATGAGGTCAGGTGAGTGAACAGTTCCGGCAGCGATGTCTCAGTAGCGGCATTCTGGTGATTATTTTCCCCTACTATCCCTAATCCTAATCCCTACAGTATCTAACTCTAACCACCCATCCTGGCAGACTAACACTATCTCTCCCCGCAGCCTAACCCCAACCTTCCCGGCAGCGCCTAACTCTAACCATTGGCATATTCAGACTGTCAACATTTCACATGGCAATAGTACAGATCTCCACATTGTGAACATGTTGACATTCCGAGGATGTTGACAGTGTGAACCATGTTGACAGTGTAACATTGTTGTGTACACCTTCTGACCAGAGAACAAAATGGCTTCCTCTGCTGTGTGTAGCATCTACACATCCACAACACACCCTTACTGTAGTTTGCTTGCCCATTCTAACCCCAGCCCCTTAGTCGTACACAGTAGCACGTCTGGAAAACGACTAAAAATATAAAGGACAAGATGAAAATGACTTCAAACCAATATTGCCAACATTGATTTAAATGATACCAGCATTTTTCCTTTTTAAGCAAACAAAATATCTTATTATTAGAGATTTGCAGGCTCAGATTAGTTTGGATATTCTGACAAATTCTGATTTTTCCCACCAAAAATCGGGTCTCAGATAGAGGCAAAATGTCATCTTTCAAGGACAAACATCATCTTTCCTGGACAAAAGTCCATGAAGTAGGATGCACAGTGCGGAAGTCGGATGCACAATGCGAAAGTCGGATGCACACTGCGATAATCGGATGCACAGTGTGTAAGTCGGATGCACACTGCGGAAGTCGGATGCACACTGCGGAAGCCGAATGCACACTACAGAAGTCGGATGCACAGTGCGGAAGTCGGATGCACAGTGCTGTAGTCGGGTGCACACTGTGGAAGTTGGATGCACACTGCCAGGAGCAGAACTATGGGAGACAACGGTGGCGTCTGCCGCCGGGCTCCAGCTCTGAAGGGGGCACCTCCTCCATTGTCCACAACATATTCACCCCACTTAGGGCTGTAACTATGTACCCGGTTTGTTCTGTCACGGCCGCCTAATACATGACACCTCTTCCCGGCACCCCAGAAGCCACCATACACTAGTGGAAAGCTCCATGTTAGACCATCAGCTGCTGCCTTCGGCTATCTATAGCCTGTCTGCATGTGAATTGCTACATTACAGTGACATCGGCTGTGACGGGGGGCACCAAATTATAACTTGCCTCCGGCGTCTGGGATGAATTTACGCCACTGCACACTGCGGAAGTCGGATGCACGGTGCGGAAGTCGGATGTACACTGCTGTAGTCGGATGCACACTGCGGAAGTCGGATGCACACTGCCGTAGTCGGATGCACACTGCCGAAGTCGGATGCACAGTGCGGAAGTCGGATGCACAGTGCGGAAGTCGGATGCACACTGCGGAAGTCGGATGCACACTGCGGAAGTCGGATGCACAGTGCGGAAGTCGGGTGCACACTGCGGAAGTCGGATGCACAGTGCGGAAGTCGGATGCACACTGTTGAAGTCGGATGCACACTGGGGAAGTCGGATGCACACTGCGGAAGTCGGATGCACACTGCGGAAGTCGGATGCACAGTGCGGAAGTCGGATGCACACTGCTGTAGTCGGATGCACAGTGCGGAAGTCGGATGCACAGTGCGGAAGTCGGATGCACAGTGCGGAAGTCGGATGCACACTGCGGAAGTCGGATGCACACTGCGGAAGTCGGATGCACAGTGCTGTAGTCGGATGCACAGTGCGGAAGTCGGATGCACAGTGCGGAAGTCGGATGCACAGTGCGGAAGTCGGATGCACACTGCTGTAGTCGGATGCACACTGCGGAAGTCGGATGCACTGTGCGGAAGTCGGATGCACACTGCTGTAGTCGGATGCACACTGCGGAAGTCGGATGCACACTGCGGAAGTCGGATGCACACTGCTGTAGTCGGATGCACAGTGCGGAAGTCGGATGCACACTGCGGAAGTCGGATGCACACTGCTGTAGTCGGATGCACAGTGCGGAAGTCGGATGCACACTGCTGTAGTCGGATGCACACTGCGGAAGTCGGATGCACACTGCTGTAGTCGGATGCACACTGCGGAAGTCGGATGCACAGTGCGGAAGTCGGATGCACAGTGCGGAAGTCGGATGCACACTGCGGAAGTCGGATGCACAGTGCGGAAGTCGGATGCACACTGCTGTAGTCGGATGCACAGTGCGGAAGTCGGATGCACAGTGCGGAAGTCGGATGCACACTGCTGTAGTCGGATGCACAGTGCGGAAGTTGGATGCACAGTGCGGAAGTCGGATGCACACTGCTGTAGTCGGTTGCACACTGCGGAAGTCGGATGCACAGTGCGGAAGTCGGATGCACACTGCGGAAGTCGGATGCACAGTGCGGAAGACGGATGCACACTGCGGAAGTCGGATGCACAGTGCGGAAGTCGGATGCACACTGCGGAAGTCGGATGCACAGTGCGGAAGTCGGATGCACACTGCGGAAGTCGGATGCACACTGCTGTAGTCGGATGCACACTGCTGAAGTCGGATGCTCACTGCTGTAGTCGGATGCACACTGCTGTAGTCGGATGCACACTGCGGAAGTCGGATGCACACTGCGGAAGTCGGATGCACACTGCGGAAGTCGGATGCACACTGCTGTAGTCGGATGCACACTGCGGAAGTCGGATGGACAGTGCGGAAGTCGGATGCACAGTGCTGTAGTCGGATGCACACTGCGGAAGTCGGATGCACAGTGCGGAAGTCGGATGCACACTGCGGAAGTCGAATGCACAGTGCGGAAGTCGGATGCACACTGCGGAAGTCGGATGCACAGTGCGGAAGTCGGATGCACAGTGCGGAAGTCGGATGCACACTGCTGTAGTCGGATGCACACTGCGGAAGTCGGATGCACAGTGCGGAAGTCGGATGCACACTGCGGAAGTCGGATGCACAGTGCGGAAGTCGGATGCACACTGCGGTAGTCGGATGCACACTGCGGAAGTCGGATGCACAGTGCGGAAGTCGGATGCACAGTGCGGAAGTCGGATGCACACTGCGGAAGTCGGATGCACACTGCTGTAGTCGGATGCACAGTGCGGAAGTCGGATGCACACTGCGAAGTAGGATGCACACTGCTGTAGCCGGATGCACACTGCGGAAGTCGGATGCACAGTGCGGAAGTCGGATGCACAGTGCGGAAGTCGGATGCACACTGCTGTAGTCGGATGCACACTGCGGAAGTCGGATGCACTGTGCGGAAGTCGGATGCACACTGCTGTAGTCGGATGCACACTGCGGAAGTCGGATGCACACTGCGGAAGTCGGATGCACACTGCTGTAGTCGGATGCACAGTGCGGAAGTCGGATGCACACTGCGGAAGTCGGATGCACACTGCTGTAGTCGGATGCACAGTGCGGAAGTCGGATGCACACTGCTGTAGTCGGATGCACACTGCGGAAGTCGGATGCACACTGCTGTAGTCGGATGCACACTGCGGAAGTCGGATGCACAGTGCGGAAGTCGTATGCACAGTGCGGAAGTCGGATGCACACTGCGGAAGTCGGATGCACAGTGCGGAAGTCGGATGCACACTGCTGTAGTCGGATGCACAGTGCGGAAGTCGGATGCACAGTGCGGAAGTCGGATGCACACTGCTGTAGTCGGTTGCACACTGCGGAAGTCGGATGCACAGTGCGGAAGTCGGATGCACACTGCGGAAGTCGGATGCACAGTGCTGAAGACGGATGCACACTGCGGAAGTCGGATGCACAGTGCGGAAGTCGGATGCACACTGCGGAAGTCGGATGCACAGTGCGGAAGTCGGATGCACACTGCGGAAGTCGGATGCACACTGCTGTAGTCGGATGCACACTGCTGAAGTCGGATGCTCACTGCTGTAGTCGGATGCACACTGCTGTAGTCGGATGCACACTGCGGAAGTCGGATGCACACTGCGGAAGTCGGATGCACACTGCGGAAGTCGGATGCACACTGCTGTAGTCGGATGCACACTGCGGAAGTCGGATGGACAGTGCGGAAGTCGGATGCACAGTGCTGTAGTCGGATGCACACTGCGGAAGTCGGATGCACAGTGCGGAAGTCGGATGCACACTGCGGATGTCGGATGCACAGTGCGGAAGTCGGATGCACACTGCGGAAGTCGGATGCACAGTGCGGAAGTCGGATGCACAGTGCGGAAGTCGGATGCACACTGCTGTAGTCGGATGCACACTGCGGAAGTCGGATGCACAGTGCGGAAGTCGGATGCACACTGCGGAAGTCGGATGCACAGTGCGGAAGTCGGATGCACACTGCGGTAGTCGGATGCACACTGCGGAAGTCGGATGCACAGTGCGGAAGTCGGATGCACAGTGCGGAAGTCGGATGCACACTGCGGAAGTCGGATGCACACTGCTGTAGTCGGATGCACAGTGCGGAAGTCGGATGCACACTGCGAAGTCGGATGCACACTGCTGTAGTCGGATGCACACTGCGGAAGTCGGATGCACAGTGCGGAAGTCGGATGCACAGTGCGGAAGTCGGATGCACACTGCTGTAGTCGGATGCACACTGCGGAAGTCGGATGCACAGTGCGGAAGTCGGATGCACAGTGCGGAATTCGGATGCACACTGCTGTAGTCGGATGCACAGTGCGGAAGTCGGATGCACAGTGCGGAAGTCGGATGCACAGTGCGGAAGTCGGATGCACACTGCGGAAGTCGGATGCACAGTGCGGAAGTCGGATGCACACTGCCGAAGTCGGATGCACAGTCGGAGTCGGATGCACACTGCGGAAGTCGGATGCACACTGCGGAAGTCGGATGCACACTGCGGAAGTCGGATGCACTCTGCGGAAGTCGGATGCACAGTGCGGAAGTCGGATGCACAGTGCGGAAGTCGGATGCACAGTGCGGAAGTCGGATGAACACTGCGGAAGTCGGATGCACAGTCGGAAGTCGGATGCACACTGCGGAAGTCGGATGCACACTGCTGTAGTCGGATGCACACTGCGGAAGTCGGATGCACACTGCTGTAGTCGGAAGCACACTGCGGAAGTCGGATGCACACTGCGGAAGTCGGATGCACACTGCTGTAGTCGGATGCACACTGCGGAAGTCGGATGCACAGTGCGGGAGTCGGATGCACACTGCGGAAGTCGGATGCACGGTGCGGAAGTCGGATGTACACTGCTGTAGTCGGATGCACACTGCGGAAGTCGGATGCACACTGCCGTAGTCGGATGCACACTGCCGAAGTCGGATGCACACTGCGGAAGTCGGATGCACAGTGCGGAAGTCGGATGCACAGTGCGGAAGTCGGATGCACACTGCGGAAGTCGGATGCACAGTGCGGAAGTCGAATGCACACTGCGGAAGTCGGATGCACACTGCGGAAGTCGGATGCACAGTCGGAAGTCGGATGCACACTGCGGAAGTCGGATGCACAGTGCGGAAGTCGGATGCACACTGCTGTAGTCGGATGCACAGTGCGGAAGTCGGATGCACAGTGCGGAAGTCGGATGCACAGTGCGGAAGTCGGATGCACAGTGCGGAAGTCGGATGCACAGTGCGGAAGTCGGATGAACACTGCGGAAGTCGGATGCACAGTCGGAAGTCGGATGCACACTGCGGAAGTCGGATGCACACTGCTGTAGTCAGATGCACACTGCGGAAGTCGGATGCACACTGCTGTAGTCGGAAGCACACTGCGGAAGTCGGATGCACACTTCTGTAGTCGGATGCCCACTGCGGAAGTCGGATGCACACTGCGAAAGTCGGATGCACACTGCGGAAGTCGGATGCACACTGCTGAAGTCGGATGCACACTGCGGAAGTCGGATGCACACTGTGGAAGTCGGGGGGTGGGGGACTTAGGGTTAGACCCCCCCTCTGGTGAGGGTTAGGCTAGGGGAAGGGGGGGTTAGGTTTTGGCTCTATCGGGGAAAGGTTAGGGTTAGGCACTAGTGGGGGAGGTAAGGGTTGGCACCCCTAAAGGAGGGTTGGGGGGGAGGGGAGGGTTAGGTAACTTACCTATGCTGTCGGGATTTCCTCCGCGTCGGGCTAGCGTTGTTGGGATTTGAACCATTGGCTACACAGCCCCCAGAATTTCAATCCCATTCCATGTGCGTGTACCTTTGACATTGAGTACTTACTTAAAATTTACAGTAAATACTGAATATTACTGGAAAAGTCAATAGGTCTATGTAAAAAGTCAACAAGAACAGGATACAATTCAAATAAAAGACATGTACAAGTCATTTTCAAACAGACCAATCGCTGCTAAGCACCATTTTCAAATAAGACTGTTTACACCAAATAGAATTTTTTATTTTTAAATGTTATGTATGTGCCACTTCCCCAGATCACCTCACGGACTGCAGGGCTTTGAGAAGCCACACGCAGGGGATCAGGGGACATTGGCTCCCAGTGTCCCGATGCAGAGAGCGGGGACAAGGTGTGCCACAGCCCAGACAAAATCTAGTGGCTGCAGCACTATTCAGTTAAACCCCAGTGCACTGATTTGGGGGAAGTGTAAATGTTGAGCCTCTGCAGCCAGAAGATAGTCCCAGGCTGCAGTGCTAAGTGCCAAACACTGGAGATTGGAAGCCTAGCTCCTGGTGCCTCAACACAACCCAGGCTGTAGGTGGAGGAACCTGGTGCTGAACGTTGAACACTTGGGGTGTTGCAGTGCGCTGGGGACTGGGGAGGAGTCCTCAAGACCGCCAGCAGTGAAATGGTTAAAATCCCAGCACTCAGCTTGTGTTATAACTGTACATTTGTTTAAACAAAATGTAGTAAATTATGTTTTGCTGTAGGGCACTGCAGCTGTGCTGCTGTGCCTGGGATGTAAAGCCTAGTGCTGAGCTCTAGGCACCAAGTATATATATTGGATAGTTTTTGTATATTTAACATGCTCTAAATGTATATATGTTTAATGTAAAAAGTATATTTAAAAATAATTGCACTTACCTTTTCCCTGGTGGTCTAGGGGGATATGAAACCCTCCATGGGCTGCTGGTTCCCCCAGTAAAATCAGGTGGTGCACAGAAAGTTGGCCAGCACAGCCAGCTAATTGTTTCACTGGAGCTCCAAAGAGCTACCACTTGGCGGCCAGAAGACTGTTCCTGGAGATTTTGTCTCCCTGCCTCTGGAGCCAGAGAAGTTGATAAGGTCTTCCATCAGAATCCTGGAAGTAAAGTCTTGGAGGGAACATAGATGGGGACCACACTATAAAAAATTTAGAATAATCTATAGACAATTGGATATTGCAATATATGTGCAGTATAATAAAAGTACTCTAAAAAGGGAGAAATACTTAGCCAACTGTATAAAAATAATGAACATTTATTTTAATGAATGCAAATAACAAAATTACACTTAAGCAAAGGGAAACACAATCAAAAATCCAGCATCGCAATAGGGATAGTATGTACTAAATACAAAAATGTGGTAAAACCAGCGAAAATTAAGTTTTCTGGGGTTATACCGCATACCCTATATGTACGTAGCACCGGAATGTGATGCATTCTGGTGCTTCGTTCCGGTGGGTACCGCCATCTTCAGGAGGCTTTTATCTCATTGTTCCTGAGATAAAAATAACTAGCTTTCACTTCAGATGTGGGATGTTGGCAACATTTGTATCTCTTTCTAACCAACTAATGATACAATAGATATTATGTATATTGATATGTAACATTTGATGATAAGAGATACTATTTATATCAGTAAGCAGTCAAAACACATTTAGGCTCTCCGTTAGGAATAGATTTATTGAATAACATCTATAATTGATGGACTGAGTCACCATTAATTGGAATTATTTAGTTTGCATGAACAACAACACACACAATCTAAAATAATATTATATATTTAAAAATTATGACAGCACACGACTTTGTTTTTAAACAGACTTTATTTTCTTCACAAAATTCTTTGTTTTCTTATCACTTTATATTTCTGTATAAATTGTTTTTTTTATATTTTGCTTTATGAGGCCCTATTTCAGGGCACATTGGTAATAATGTGTGAATATATAATATAATTGAGCAATAATTAGCACAGGTATATTGCAGCGATGTGCAAGTAAAATAAGTAATAAATAGCATTTTTATTGTAATTTGACAAGCCCGAATAATAATTTTAAAGTATATCCAATAAAGTTTAAAGTATTTTACTTATTAAGAGGGATTGACTGCACCCGTATTTAAACTGATTTCTTTTTTTATTGTATATTTAAGGTTACCCAACAGAAGTCTACGGGCTTCTTTCCGGGACTTTGCCCCATCAAATCCCTCCCATCTCCTCCCGCGGCCGGCATTCTTCTGCACATGCGTAGAAGGACACCAGAGGGACTTCTGGGTGTTAAGTCCTTCTATCTGGGCGCATCGCAAAGGACAGCTCTTATTGGGAGAGCTGTCCTTTGTGATATTCTAAGTACATGCTGCGGTATTATACGTAGAGAGGCGAGATGTATGCTTAGTACATCCCGCCCTAGTTACCCTAAACATAGGAATAAATAACAAAGCAGTAAGGTAGAAAACATAACAAGATGGTATGCAATGGGATCCCTTGGCCACCGGACCTTGGGGATCTCTGGTAATCAATCAAGGGGATGAATAGAACGGGTCTCAGTAAACAGAAAAGCCTTCCCTGGTGTACACCTTCCTCCTGTGTACCACCTTCACTGCCAACGCATTGCGACCTAACTGGGTCTTTGTCAAGGCATGGTGACCAGTAGCATGGTGGGGTTTAAATACCTTTAGAGGGAGTGACTTCCTGTTTCTTCTTCTCCAACAGGAAGTATGTGGAATGTCCCAAAACACATATACAATCTAAAACTCACTGGAACTGGAGGAAGGGATATATATGTAGGGACACAATCTCACTGAAATTCTAAATTCAACAATGTGCAAATGGGCTTCAAAACAAATTCTGAGATTATCACTAGACTGGATTTACTTGCCACTTCTGGTTTTGTCGGCCAAGTATAAGTCCCTTCTCTGTTCCTCACTTCCGGTTTGCAGCCATTACACTGCTTTGGGGCATTTCAGTTGGCCAGGTTCCACTAGAGAGAGTTATGGCTGGGAGAAGAGTTGCGGAAGTAACATTCTGGCGATGATGTCATACCAGAAATTGCGTGGCATGCGGCTTTAAGGGAGTTCTTGTCTTCTACTGAAGATAGGAATCCATTAACGCCATATTGAGAATGGGAAAGATGTATTATATAGTTAATTTGCAGCCATTCGCCATCTTTATCTTGGGAAAATATATAAATAGAATGCAGCTTGAAACAAGGCTCTCTATACATGAAATCATTAAAAAGGTGCATTTATAAATATTTATTAAACAGATTGTGAAGTTCCTTGAAAAATACATGTTGTAGATAAAATGATAAAATATATCTATAAAACCATTATTAAAAAATATTAAAACAGAATTATTAAAATTTAAATAAGCATCATAATTTAGGGAGGGAGAAGATGGGGGGGCAACTGGAAAGGTAATGAGGAGGGTATATGGGGGAATAAAAGGAGGTCCTTATAAAAACCATTAATTTTGAAGTCAGCATTGAGTCCATTGGGAGCGCAGGTTTTCAAAGCGAATACCCATTTAATTTCTTCTTTTGCTAATACTGCTTTTGTGAGTTTCTGCCTCCATTTCCATCTTAAGCTTTCCAATCCCACAAATAATTTAATTCCTTCTGTAGAACATTTATGTTCTTTTTAAAAATGTTCAGGTATCGTATATGGGTTGATACCTTGATTTATATTACTATTGTGTTCTCAAAGGTGGGGTTTAAGTGCTTGAGAGGTCCTTCCTATATATCAACCCACAATGACATTCAACAAGATAAATCACGTTGGTCGTGTTGCATGTTATGAAATTATTGATTTTGTAGATGGTACCATTCACTTCAATTTCATTGTATTTTGACTTGGTGCTTTTAATGGTTCTGCAAGCTATGTAATTACCACATCTGAGGAAACCCTTTGTTCTGATACTTATATTCTCCATGACATCTAGGGTGCATGACATATAGGGTGCTCTGCACTAGCTTGTTCCTCAGGTTCGGTGCTTTCTTGTAGATGATTGTGGTGTTGGAGGATTGTATATTTTAACGGGATCAGAACAAAGTACTCTCCAGTGTATTCTGAAGATCTTCTCCACTTCTTTGTGTTCGTGGCTATATTGTGTAAGGAAGGATTATTCTATGTTTTTCTTACTGTTCTGTTCTTTTATTTTGGGGATCAGCAGGTTTTATTTTAGGGTGGACATAGCAATGTCCTCAGCTTCTTGCAACTTATCCAGATTGTATCCACTTTTCTTAGATACAAGTTTCATCTCATTGAGTTGTTGCGTGAAAACCTCCTCCTCTTTACAATTTCTTCTTAATCTTAAAAATGGGCTCTTAGGAATCCCAAATATGCCTTTTTGCAACATGGTAGACACACCAGGAGGGGTAAGACAAATGATGGAGGATCTATGTAGACTAAATAGTGGTCAAGAACATGTCAACTACAGTTTAATGCTAAAAATTCAAAATCATGCACTTAAGTCTCAAAACCCCAAAGGCTAAATACAGTATCTAGGGTACTCTAATGGAAACTGCAGAGGGGGAAAGGAAAGGGATCTAGTAGTCATGAGTTCCGGTGACTTAAAGGCAGGTAAGCAATATAACAAAGCAATTGGAAAGGCAAGTCATATGCTTGGTTGCATAGGGAGAGGAATCAGTAGCAGTAAGAAAGAAGTAATAATGCCACTGTATAGGTCAGTGGTATGGCCTTATCTAGAATACTGTATTCAGTTCTGGAGGCCATATCTCCAGAAGGATATAAATAAAATAGAGCCTGTACAAGAAGAGCAACTAAATGGTGCATGGCCAACACCACAAAACGTACCAGGAAAGACTAAAAGATCTTAATATGTATAGTTTGGAGCAGAGAATGGAAAGGGGGGACATGATAATAATGTTTAAATATGTAAAAAGTTTTAACAAGGTTAAGGAGGGAAATATATTTAAAAGGAAGAGAAGTACTAGAACACGAGGACATGCACTCAAACTGGAGGGAGGTAGGTTCAAAAGAAACTTGAGGAAAGATTACTTCATGGAAAAGGTAGTGGATAAGTGGAATAGCCTCCCATCAGAGGTGGTAGAAGCTAAGACAGTAACATGCTTGAGATAGGCATAAGAATATCCTTATAAAGAACTAAGGGCCTGATTCAGACTCAGTCATTATCTGCATACGCTCGCTAGATGCGTATGCAAACTTTTCAAAGTGACGCCACGGGAAGCGATCGCTCACCAAGGCATAAGCACGCCCACCATGTCTTAGCGAGCAGTCACTTTGTGTGAGCATATGCCCAATCGCAAAAGCAGAGCCGCCCACCAGCACACGTCATCTCCTAGAATTGTATTAAAACATTGGTACATCGAGCACCATCGTATGCTAACGCAGTGCTTGCGGGAGCTTTACCCTACCGCAAGCATTGCGAGGAAATCAGGGTAAAAAAATGGCAAGTGACGTGTACTATGACGCTGCCTGTTAATTATGCACGCCTCTGAAAACGGCGTTGAAACACTCAGGTATGCTTGCGATCGCATCTCCAACCCCCCATTATTAGTGTCCTGCCCCTGTTACCACCCACAAACGGCCTCTCCTGTCACTCATTACCCTGGGCTGCCTTTGATGAGCGAGCGAGAGGTTTGCGAACGCAGTATGTAGTTCGTGCACGCGCAGAACGAAGTGTGCCCATGTGCATACACAGAACATCGGGCCACTTGCGAGCGCACAGCACGAGCGAGCGGCTCTGAATCAGGCCCTAAGGCTCATATAGGGTTGAGGGTTACTGCTACAAGGGTTGAGGGCTTCTGCTACAAGATTGCCAGTCACAGCCACTGCAAGATTTTCAGTCCAGTCTGCTACAAGATTGTTAGTCTGTCTTGCTAAAAATCATCCTCATATGATGCAACCTCCAACATTGTTCCAACATTGTTAATGATGGGGATGTGTTACCTGGCTGGTTTGCAATGTTTGATTTATGACAGACATACCTCTTTATCTTCAGACTACAAATTTAGGGCCTCATTCAGACCCGCTCGCAAGCACATAACGCTCACAAGCAGGTTGATGGCCAAACAGTGTGCACGGGTGGCGTGCGCGAGCCCCGCAGTGAGTGAGAAATTCACTCGCTCCGGGGCTTGCTACAAACGGGGCGGCTGTCGATGTTGATCGACAGCTCGCCCTGTTTTGTAGGTGGGGAGGGGGGATGGCTGGACAAACGGAGGCGTTCCTGAAGGAATGCCTGCCGTTTGAGGGTGGCCCTACTGACATCACTCGTGATATCAGTAAGTGAGCCTCCTGCTCTATTTAAGCAGGAAGCTCACTGGGGCTTGCGGCAGACGAGAACCTACCACAAGGGTCTCGTCGCAAGCCTAATGGTCGAGATAATCACGACCATCACCTAGCCGCTCGCAAAAGCTGTGGGTGGTCACCAACAGCTTAGCGAGCGGCCAGGAGACCGGACCCCCCAAAAAAAGAAGGCCCATCAGACCTGCGAACTGCCTCCGGCAGCGAGCGGGTCTGAATCAGGGCTTTAGTCTCTTTGTATCACAAGACTTCCTACCACATCTATTTAATATCTTCCACATTACTTTTTGCATGTTTGTTCTTAGTTTTTTTTTACACTAATAAAAGCATATTAATGGATCCGTGTATGAAAACAATTAGTTCAAATTACCCCATCCACTTATGTTTGGGAGTGTTTGCACACTGTCTGCATATTTTTGTATACTGTTTATCATCCCTACCCTTTCCCTGGGTAGAAGACCAAGAACAGGGGTTGCCATTCATTGCATGTCAAACACGTTCAACATCTGCTTTCACTGGTGTTTCCCTAAGACCAGCCGGGAGCTGGCCTAAGTAACATGACATATTGTAAAGTTTTTGCAACCAATGTAGATGGTTGTACAGTGAGATAATATACAAGGTGTTCTAATCTCTAACACCGGTGGACTGAGAATATATATATATTGTGATATACTGGGGTATTGTGATATACTGGGGTGATTTAGCTCGGTAGAGGGGTCAGTGGTGCAGTGATTATGTGCATAATAAGAGTCTACACACAGCTTTTCTTGTTCTTGCTTTACTGTCAGCAATCAGGAACAAAATTACAAAATCCTAGCCCTCATGGAGGGCATTACCTCACTGCTAGAACCCTGATTAACAGGGCAGCTAGTCTGCAAACATAAAACAGTCTCAGTCTTTAGTCCTATTTCTCACAAGTAAAGACACTGGCCTACTGGCCTGGCTTGGCTGCCACAGAGAAACACAGTCTCTCTTGTGGTCCTCCCTGCCGCATGCAAGTATGGATACTGGTTCCTGGCCTTCTCAGGTTCAAAGCCCACTGGCCTGGTTTCCACAATCCCACCTGGGCTGTATGCACACTTTTCTGCCCCAGTCCTCCTTGAATTGACTCCATTGGGCAGCCATTAGGTGTGGTCGCACCTCCTTTTTCTTCTGTGTGTGTGAGTGGGTCCATCCAGCCCCACACAGAATCCATGGCTCACTATCGCCACCTAGCTTCATATTGCCACCATATATTACATGGAGGTGTTTCATTCTTTGTTTTATATGATAGAGTTGCTGTTGATGATGTTATATAGCAGAAAGTTTTAGAGGTAGGTGGCAGTGAAGAGAGAATATGAGGAAATATTAGGGAACATAGCAAGTAAATGAAAAGACTTTAAGTCAAGAATGATTGTTTTTTTGAAAGGTTATAGGTATAATAATAATTTACAATGCGAAGAATGGTCTTGCCAGAACGATATGCAGTCGGGAAGCCGGCGGACCTAATCCCGACAGCTGGCTTCCCGACTTTCAGATCCCGGCAAGTGTCTAAAGACAGGCGTCGATATGCCGACGCCTGTCATTAGACACATGCCGGGAGCCCGATGCCCGGCATCCCGATCGAAGGCATGCCAGGCGCAGAGCACGGATAGCCGCAGGGGAGGGAGAGTTAGGTTTAGGGTTCCCGGGGGGATTTAGGATTAGGCACCCCCCCGGGAGGTTAGCTTTAGGCTAGGGGAAGGTGTGGTTAGGGTTAGGCACCCCTGGGGGGAGGTTAGGGTTAGACACCGCCTCAGGGGACTTAGGTTTAGGCAGCGGGGAAGGGGGGGTTAAGTTTAGGCACAGAGGGGGGATTAGGGTTAGGTACTGGGGGGGAGGTTAGGGTTAGGCACCCATAAAGGAGGGTTAGGGGGTAGAATTAGGTTAGCTAATACTTACCTGTGGACGATCGGGATTTCCACTGCTGCCAGGATGTTGGTGTCGGGATTCCAACCGCCGGACATGCGTCTGGCGGTAAATCATACCGATTCTGCCAGAACACATGAAGTTGTTATAACTTAAAAGCTCCCTTCCTATTACTTTTAATAGGATCCATTTTCCAGGAGTGGTATGATGTCAACAGTCATAATATTGATGTTCATAATATCAACATGAAAATGTCGGCTCATGCTGACATTTGTCATGTAGACATTGATTAAGGACCTGATTCAGAGCTGCTCACAAGCACTGTGTGCTCGCAAGCAGCCCGATGGTTTGTGAATGCGCATGCGGGCGCTTTGTTCTGCGCGTGCGTGAACTACTCTGTGCGATTGCAGCCCGCTCGCTCACCCAGCAAAGACAACCCAGTGAAATGAGTGACAAGAGAGGCCGTTTGTGGGTGGTAACAGGGGCAGGACACTAATAACGAGGGTGTGGAGGTGTGAACGCAGGCGTGCCTGGGTGTTTCAACGCCGTTTTTAAGGCATGCATAATTAACAGGCAGTGTCATAGTACACGTCACATGCCTGTTTTTTATACTGAAGTCCTCGCAGTGCTTGCGGCAGGGTAAGGTAACCACAAGCACCGCGATCGCTACCGATGGTGCTCGATGTATCAATGTTTTAAAACACTTCCTAGAGATAACGTGCACTAGTGGGAATCTCAACATATGCTAATGGGTGTCTACATGAACAGAGCGATCACTCGCACAGCCAAAGTGGGCGTGCTAATGCCTTTCTGAGCGAGCACCTGCCATGGCGTCACTTTGCCGAATTTGCATACGCTGGATGCGATCGATCACATCTAGCGAGCGACTCTGAATGAGCTCCTAAATGTGGTGGTGACTTGCCTGCTCCCAACAGCTGCAGTGGTATCTTCCAGTTCCTGACACTCATGTAAGTATGAGAACAAGTGCAGACATCTGATTGAGCAACGGTTCCAGTGAGTATGCTCCTTCTATCCCTAACCCTAACTCTTCCCATGGTGCATAATCCTAACACCCCCCTTCCCCTGTAGCCAAAACCTAACCTTCCCCTAATGCCTAACCCTGACATACCCTCTACCATAGCCTAACCCTAACTTTCCCCTAGTGCCTAACCGTATAACCTTATTTCCAGTGAACAAATTAAACTTATCGCCAAAAACCTTCTCTTCCTCATTACTTTTAGTATTTTGTCATAAATTCAAATCCCTTTTTTTGCATTTGTCATTAGCTATAGTAGATGCACAGATACCTAGAGAATTAGAGATGTGAGGTTCGGTTTTCCTTAAAAACCTATGGGTTCCGAGTCGAATCGAGTCCCGGCTCGGATCACTTTTGGGGTTTCTGATTTGACCCTGGTCGGGTCTGCTGTAAATTCGTAACTCAGATTTAAAAACCAAATCTCAGTTTTTGATTGCATGTAAACAGGTAAAAAATACATGATTTTAGCTGTTTTTATCAATTTTAAAGCAATCCAAAGCGAATCCGTACCACACACTTGAGGGTAGTTTTCCCAAAACAATAACAAATGAGTGTGGTTTTGCCAAAACCAAAGTCAAAACACATGGGTCCACATCTCTATAGGGAATACATTATGATATCGACCAATGAATTAGTAATGATTTTCACAGTTTTTAGCTGAATTTGTGTGATACGCAGAAAAACATGTTTTGGGGGATTCATATATCCCTAGCTCTAAGGTAATCATGAAGGAGGAGAAAGGTTAGCCAAGGACAAGTGCATAATATCTTTTTTTATTTCACAATGCCAACAATTTACTTAAATTAATTTAATAGTTACTTTGCACTACATGGCACCACAGTCCGGTGTCCTGGCATCCATTCCTGCCAATGTCCTGAGCCTAATAAACTATAGCTAAACCATACATAGGCTAGGTCTATCTCAGCAACAATTCTAGATAAACAGTATGGGTTAATTCACATCAGCTTAAATACACTAAGAGGATGTTTTTAATTTTCCAGCGATACAGTATACTGTAGATGCCATAATTGATATTACAAGAGATTAAGGACAATCGTACCATGCTCTCTTTAATTTTCTAAGTATGGAGATCTCAGCATTGATATTACAAGAGATTCCGGACAATTTGACCATGTTTCCTTTATAAGTTACTTTGTGGCAAACCACACATTGTTTAGAAATGGTTGCTGATTCATTTAGTCTTATACAGATGGCCATTATGCCTTGCATTTCAAAAACGTTAGTCACTTGAAGCATGTGGTACGTATTTTAATGAACCTTTGGGACTCAGAAGTTACATTCTCCTGGAGGCATTATGCCAGTTTTTTTCTGCTTACAGTCATTTGCACTACAAAGGAAATGATCTAAGTGGATATCTATCTTTATTCTGTCTCCAAGAGCCAATTAGGCATATTGTGCCTCTGTTTAGATGTGTCCGAAGGTAGTAGAGCCAACTTCATGCAGTCTCACCTTATTTGTACTTATTATTCACCCATATCCGACTCAAGCAGTTTCAAAGCCAGGTTGACTCCTTCTGCCATTACTAACACTACTATTTTATCACTAAGTTAGTCTCTTCCTCTTAATGTATTTGATTATCCCCCATGTAGTCATTTGATTGGGGGATAAACGTATAAACTGTCGCTGCTACATATTGAGTGATAGGGTTGGGTACGCGATCCTTGGTGCATGGCGGTCAGAATCCTGACGGTGGAAATCCGGACGCATGCAGGAGTATAAGCCGAGTTTTTCAGCACATTTTTTGTGCTGAAAAAGTACCCCCTCGGCTTATACTCGAGTGAAGTGTGTAGCGCTGACCGGACGGAGTTCGGTCAGCGCTACACAGCACAAACACACAGCCGCCGGAGCCGCAGCTGTGTGTTTGTTGTAATCAGCAGCCGCTGAGAGTCTGTCAGACTCTCAGCGGCTGCTACTGCCCGCACTGCGAGAGCCATCTTCCGGCTCCCGCAGTGGGTAATGGGAGAGACGTCATGAGTAATGACGTCTCTCCCATTCAAAGCGGCCAGAGGAGCTGTTAGCGGCGGGACCAGGAGCGGGGGTTTCAGGTAAGTGATTCTTTTTTATAATTCTTATTACGTCTCTCTGTACTGGGGGGGGACTACTGGGGGCACTAACAGGGGGCGATTACTACAGGGGGCACTACCAGGGGGAGATTACTACAGGGGTCACTAAAAGGGGGCACTAAAAGGGGGGATCACCACTGGGGGAACTACCAGGGGGGGATTACTACTGGGGGCACTAAAAGGGGGGGATTACCACTGGGGGCACTACTAGGGGGGGATTACTACTGGGGGCACTGAAAGGGGGGATTACTACTGGGGGCACTACCAGCTGCTGCATTTCCCACCCTAGGCTTATACTCGAGTCAATAAGTTTTCCCAGTTTTTTGTGGTAAAAGTACCTCGGCTTATATTCGGGTCGACTTATACTCGAGTATATACGGTAATCTAACCATTTCCCTATCCCTATCCCCCCTTTCTTGCAGCCTAATCCTAACCCTCCTCTCCCACAGCCTAACGCTAACTCTCCCACCACCGCAGCCAGGGGCATGATTAGAACTTTGTGGGCCCCGTAGCAAAATTTCTAAGGGGCTCCCCAAGTCAAGTATCCACCACAGTAGTAATTGCTAATGCCGCGCTAGAGGTGTGGTTAGTGTTGCCTATCATTTTAATGCACCTCTCACTCCCCTCACTATGTAGCACCTCACTCCCCTCACTATATAGCACCTCTCACTCCCCTCATCATGTAGTACCTCTCACTCCCCTCACCATGTAGCACCTCACTCCCCTCACCATGTAGCACCTCTCACTCCCCTCATCATGTAGCACCTCTCACTCCCCTCACCATGTAGCACCTCTCACTCCCCTCACCATGTAGCACCTCACTCCCCTCACCATATAGCACCTCTCACTCCCCTCACCATGTAGCACCTCACTCCCCTCACCATGTAGCACCTCTCACTCCCCTCACCATATAGCACCTCTCACTCCCCTCACCATGTAGCACCTCTCACTCCCCTCACCATGTAGCACCTCTCACTCCCCTCACCATATAGCACCTCTCACTCCCCTCACCATGTAGCACCTCTCACTCCCCTCACCATGTAGCACCTCTCACTCCCCTCACCATGTAGCTCCTCACTCCCCTCACCATATAGCATATGGTGAGAGGAGTGAGGTGCTACATGTATCACCTCACTCCCCTCACCATGTAGCACCTCACTCCCCTCACCATGTAGCACCTCTCACTCCCCTCACCATGTAGCACCTCACTCCCCTCACCATACAGCACCTCTCACTCCCCTCACCATGTAGCACCTCTCACTCCCCTCACCATGTAGCACCTCACTCCCCTCACCATGTAGCACCTCAATTCCCTCACCATGTAGCACCTCTCACTCCCCTCATCATGTAGCACCTCACTCCCCTCACCATGTAGCATCTCAATTCCCTCACCATATAGCACCTCTCACTCCCCTCACCATGTAGCACCTCTCACTCCCCTCACCATGTAGCACCTCACTCCCCTCACCATACAGCACCTCTCACTCCCCTCACCATGTAGCACCTCTCACTCCCCTCATCATGTAGCACCTCACTCCCCTCACCATGTAGCATCTCAATTCCCTCACCATATAGCACCTCTCACTCCCCTCACCATGTAGCACCTCACTCCCCTCACCATGTAGCACCTCTCACTCCCCTCACAATGTAGCACCTCTCACTCCCCTCACCATGTAGCACCTCACTCCCCTCACCATATAGCACCTCTCACTCCCCTCACCATGTAGTACCTCACTCCCCTCACCATATAGCACCTCTCACTCCCCTCACCATGTAGCACCTCTCACTCCCCTCACCATATAGCACCTCTCACTCCCCTCAGCATGTAGCACCTCTCACTTCCCTCACCATGTAGCACCTCACTCCCCTCACCATATAGCATATGGTGAGGGGAGTGAGGTGCTACATGTAGCACCTCACTCCCCTCACCATATAGCACCTCACTCCCCTCACCATGTAGCACCTCACTCCCCTCACCATGTAGCACCTCTCACTCCCCTCACCATATAGCACCTCTCACTCCCCTCACCATGTAGCACCTCACTCCCCTCACCATGTAGCACCTCAATTCCCTCACCATGTAACACCTCTCACTCCCCTCATCATGTAGCACCTCAATTCCCTCACCATATAGCACCTCTCACTCCCCTCACCATGTAGAACCTCACTCCCCTCACCATGTAGCACCTCTCACTCCCCTCACCATGTAGCACCTCTCACTCCCCTCACCATGTAGCACCTCACTCCCCTCACCATATAGCACCTCTCACTCCCCTCACCATGTAGCACCTCACTCCCCTCACCATGTAGCACCTCAATTCCCTCACCATGTAGCACCTCTCTCTCCCCTCACCATGTAGCACCTCACTCCCCTCACCATGTAGCACCTCTCACTCCCCTCATCATGTAGCACCTCAATTCCCTCACCATGTAGCACCTCTCTCTCCCCTCACCATGTAGCACCTCACTCCCCTCACCATGTAGAACCTCTCACTCCCCTCATCATGTAGCACCTCATTGACTCCCCTCAGTCACCCTGTAGCACCTCTCACTCTCCACCCTCACCATATAGCACTTCACTCCCTCTGTATTACCTCACTGAATCCCCTCAATGACCCTGTAGCACCTCTCACTTCCCACCATCACCATATAGTACCTCACTCCCCCTATAGCACCTCACTGACTCCCCTCAATCACCCTGTAGCACTTCTCACTCCCCGCCCTCACCATGTACCACCTCACTCCCTCTGTAGCACCCCTCTGGTTCCCCTCAGTCACCCTAGGGAGGGGAGTGTATTATTTGGGATGGGCGGGCCAGCACTGGGGGAGGGGGGGCCCGAGGGCCAGGTGGTACTAACCGCATCAGCAGACTCTTGTGTCCAGCATCTGTTTTGTCTAATGTGGGCTTCTCCTTCTTGCACTTCCTCTTGGACTCACGCGATGATGATTTCCTCATCATGTGAGTCGCGGCTCTGGGCAACTCTCTTCAGTACTTGCTCCCTGTGAGACCTGAAGTTAGTGGGCCGGCGTAACTACAGAGGGTGCATCAGGGCCGGATTAAATAAACTTTATATTGACAAAATCTTTAAAAAGAAAAAAAGTGCAGATTGCTTGCTGATACTTGGGCTCCCCCAAGCGGTGGGCCCCATAGCAACTGCACCCTCTGTAGTTACACCACTGCCCGCAGCTTACTATTAACCCTCCAATCCAGCAACCTAACCATATCCCTCCTCCTAGTGTCTAACCTTATCCCTCCCCCTAGTGCCTAATCCTATCCGTCCCCCTAATGTCTAACCCTATCCCTCCCCCTAGTGCCTAACCCTAATCATCCCCCTAGTGCCTAACCCTATGCCTCTCCCTAGTGCCTAACCCTATAACCCTAATACTCACCATCGGGATCGCAGTTGCCGGGATTCTGACTCCTATCGGGAATTTGAGCGCTGGCATTGTGTGCATCAGGATGTCGACTACATTCCGAGTGACATATGTCAAACAATACTACAGATGTGTCCTCATACACCTATCCATGTTGCACCATATGGCACAAGGTGCATGCTGTGACATAGATGCTCCACCATGGGTAGTTATTCCCAGACTTTCATACTTTTTCCCGAGTTTAGAGTCTTATACGCATTGTAGCCACATGTAAATTCGCCTATAGAGGGAAATGTAATAGCCTGCAACATGCAGATATCAGCGAGATTCTGACGAGTCTGTCTGATGTTTTAAAGTAGCAATCATTACAAAGCCAAAACCAACTTTGTTTTGCAGAAGCCCCTAGTGTCCTAGGTGCTTACAATTAGTACTTCTGTTACAATGGAATTGGTATAAAGTCGTAGACTAAGCATAACAATGCTTGGCATGAGGCATGGCACCGGTCATGTGTATCAGACCCCTGTCTTTTACATTTATACTCAGATCGAATCTCACACAGAAGCTACATGAAATACCAGCGTCAGTTCTCTGGGTATCCATGCATTGTACTTTTGTCGCTTTAGTGATGCGAATAAGATGCATATTTTGTGAAAAAGTCTCTGGTGGGATGCCTGGTATGGCTAAGGGGGGTATTAATGATCGCTTGGAGAGAGATACAATTGTGAGACATTAAGGGGCTTAATTATCAAGTTTTAAACTTGTTGCGTATGATAATGGTGCTACAGCCAATCAACTCCCAACTATCATTTGTTTGAAAAATGACAGTCGGGAGCTGATTGGTTTGATCACAATTGAGTACAATGTATCATACGCAAAGAGTTTTAAAACTTATTGAGACCCGAGTTTTAAAACTTATTGCGTATGATAAAACTCGTTGATAAATGTTCCCCAAGTACCAACCAATCTGCTCCTACTGTAACTCACACTTTACAGGCTGTGTTTGAAAAATGACAGGAGCTGATTGGTTGATATTTTATCTTTCACAATTTTATTACTCTCCAATCTTTCATGATTATCAGCTTTAGTCACAAAGACCGTGGCGCACCAAATGGGGATATTTGGTGCAATTTGTGGATAGATGTATGTGGACACATCTGTGCTTCGCTGTGAGCCTTTTTGGGCTGGTCACATTCCAATATCAGTATCGGTAATGTACCCACATAAATAATACCTTGGGGTTTTTTGTTCAGAAGACTTTGAATTTCCAGAAAAGAACATCATATTACTTATTTGTTCCCACACGGCAGAGACAAACTATCCAAGGTTCCCATAGGAGGCTGTGCTTGTTGGAAGGGTAGTGCCCTGTGCTGTCTCCCTTCTGCTACATTCCGGGCACTGCCGGAGTCGCATCACCTCTGACCTGGATCCCAAGTTCGCATCTTCTCTGTCTGTCCTCCTTAGGAAGAGGACGTGTCCTTGAGCATCTTACACACTGGAGACTGTGTTACACAGCAGAGGCATTCCAAGCTCCACTGTGTCACCACCTATTACTGTTAGAGGGCCACTGCCATCACTGTATGTATCATACATACTGTATATGTACTCCATCCACACTTACCACCTGCATTAACCCTGTAAGCTCCTGGTTGGATCTGTCTATAACTACTTTGTGTCCATGCTTGTATTAACCCTGTGTTACCCTGCATCCTGTTATCTGTCGGTTAATAGCCTGGTAAAGCTCATTCCCCACGACCCCGACACCTATTACTCCCATAGGTTCTGCCAACAAGTCTAGGATGGAGAAACTGCACTTGCCATGGGCTGGTGCAAATTTTTATGGTGCAAGTAATGGTGAGTCTAAAGATGCATCATTCAGGATTTTATGGCCTACGGATGCTGACAGAAGGTGTCTTAGGGGTCTATTTACTAAGCAGTGTTAGGAAACAGAGTGAAAAGTGATAAGGAAGTGATAAGGTGCCAGCCAGTCAGCTGCCAACTGTCATTTTTCAAACGCAGCCTGTGAGATGACATTTGGGAGCTGATTGGCTGGCACCTTATCACTTTCTTATCACTTTTCACTCTGTCTCCTAACTCTGCTTAGTAAATAGACCCCTTAGACTTGTACATTTGGACACACGGATGTACACCAGGGAAAGGCTTTGTAGTGGTATTTGCATAAAGTCACAGACCGGTGACCGCCAATCGACGCGTCTGTGTCCATCTTGGAATTAGCTCCAATATGTGCAAGAATAATATGGTAGTTTAACAAGGCATGCCATTTAAAAAATAGACAACCTACTGCATCATATGAGAAGACCCTGCATTTATTGATGCCAGGATGCAGGAGATCTGTGCATTAGAATAGCCATCTCTGAACTTTCTGTAGTATAGGGCAGGGCCACCATCAGGGGGGGCTTTGCCAGGACTGGAGTACCTTGCCTGGACAGAGTGGGGGCCCCGCTCCTGGCTCCTACAACCAAGGGGCGGATTGAGCTACCAGAAGCTCAGGAAAGTTCCCGTTGGGCTGGGCTGGGCCTCCAGCTCCCCTCAGTGGCTTGCCAGACCCACAGCCCTGGCTCTCCAAAGTGCTGGGTAGATTCACAGAACCGGCAACAGGGGCATGTACAGTGCAATGTTCAATAACGTTTTTGTTCTTTATTGCAGAGCAGCGTGCGTGGCATCATAACTCCACGCCAAACCACTGTGAGGAACTGCAAGATGAAATGGAGCAGCTGTCAGCTGGAAGACAGAATAAGGTAAGTGACTCTGAGGCTGGAGAGACACATGCTGGAGCTGGAGAGACACATGCTAGGGCTGGGGCTGTAGATTCACATGCTGGGGCTGAAGAGGCATGCACTGGGCCTGAAGAGACACATTGTGGGGCTGGAGAGACACACTGGTGCTGAAGAGAGGGCTGCTTGTTGGGGAGACAGAAGGGGTGCTGGCTGGGGAGACAGAGGGGTACTGGCTGGGGAGACAGAAGGTCTGCTTGCTGGGGAGACAGAACTGGTGCTGGCTGCAGAGACAGAAGGGGTGCTGGCTGGAGAAGCAGAAGGGATGCTGGCTGGAGAGACAGACTGGGTGCTGTTGAGACAGAAGAGGTGCAGGCTGGAGAAACAGAAGGGGGTGCTGGCTGGAGAGACAGAAGGGGTGCTGACTGGGGAGACAGAAGGGGTGCTGGCTGAGGAGAAAGAAGGGGTGCTCGAGAGACAAAAGGGGGCTGGCTGGAACTGGAGAGATATTGTGGAGCTGGAGTTGCAGAAGCATGGGGGGCTGCCTATTTTGGCAGTTGCAGGCCCCACAATTTCTGATGGTAGCTCTGGTATAGGGTGTTATCGTCTGGTGATCACCAGACATAAGCTACTAAGGTAGCACATTATTTGAAAGAGGGTACTCACCTCCTTTAGACAAGGGTACCCCTGAGAATGTTGGTTGCACAGTGGGGGAACAGAGTGCTTGTAATGCTCCCTCCCCTATTTCTTGGCTTTTAAACATTTCTACAACATTTTTCATAAAAGTGGCAGAACTAAATTACATAATCCCTGGCCAGACATGATAACATCATCAAATCGCACTCCTCTCAGGCCTAAGCAGCAGTAACTAATAGGAGGTTTTAGGTAAATGTTGCCCTCCTATTTGAACCCCTGAAGTGCTTAGCACAAGTCCCACTAATCCTTAGAGGAGGGGTTAAGACAACTACAAATTCAAAATAGATTGAGATTCAACCTAATTATAAGATCTTTTATGGTTGAAACGATTGCAACAGATAGCCTTCACTAGGTACATTCTGCAATGCATGTGCTTATGACCCAACTGTCCTGCTTTGGACGGGACATTTCCGCTCCTCAGGTGTCCAGTCACTAGAAAGTGGGGAGTTAGGGGGAGCACTCTCAGCGCTGCTCTGCACACAGTGTGGGGGAGAGCCTGAGAAATTAAACCGTGAATGTGCCACACAGCCACACCCCCTTCATTGTGATGCCACTACCCTTTTCAGACGTGCACCTTAGGCCTTCTTTGAAATCCCATGTGTTGACAATACTCATGTGGAAGCCTATTTATTATGCATCTAATAGCTATTTAAATTATGTTTTAAATTTTTTTTTTTTTACATATATTTATTTTTTTTCATTTACTAACAAACATTATTTTATTGTGTTATGAATTTGAAACTTAGAGCCAAAGCTTGGCCTTCCAGCCCCAATGTCCAAGAGGAAACCAATAAGTCAGCTCACGCAAGCACTCTTTGGCACCTAACTGGCCCGTTGAACTGTAAAATTAGGTGGCTTTTTTTCTGTTAGAGGTGTATCTGTACAAGGATGGCAGCCATTAGATAGGAGAATTCGGTTTCCAATAGTCGGGAGGGGATTTGCACTCCCCTGCATAGGCTACTTACCGAATCTCGGTTGGTGAGTCACTACAACATATAGGGCTCAACGGATATGCCACATATTAAGTTCCACTTTAATGTTGCTGATTAGGTGATAGTATTCTTTTCAGGCCAAAATAATTCTCATATAAATAGTCAATAATGGATCCGGAGGGTGTATGAATATTAAAGTCCCTGACTAATATTTAGAACATAAATAAAAGTGTATATAACAGTGTAAAAAAATTCTACTATAAATAAACTGTATGGACAAATCTGAGAAAAATACATCACATGAATGACATTTCTAGTATCTTTTAATATGTATGTATTTATTATGTATTTTGGAACTTTATATCATTTATTAGTTTATGTAGATGTCTCTAGCAAGTTCTGGCACCAATTCAGACTTCTGAACTAAAAACAATCAATATTCCTAACAATATACAGTAACAAGCCCTATAAAAAGAATACACGGTCTGGTTATATTTGTTTTACACTTAATATTCACACAACACTTTTGCGAGCCAGTGAACGAGTGTATTCAATAAAATGTATTGAGGACTATATTTAGAGCTGAGCTTGAACAAGCATTGTACAGAAAGTGACTAAACCTTAAGTTAACAACCACATGCTCACATTAAAATGGATATAAATTATTTTTATGCTATACTGAACAGTGCTGCCCCAGGTTTATGTCTATAATATTTATTTCTGCAATAGGGAAATAAAAATGAAAAGTCAGTTGGAAAGTACCATAATTACCGACATTTTGGCTGCCCACTCCAAGAGGGGGAAGCCAGATGTAAGATGCGGGGGGCATGGCTTCACGATTGCGTCATTGTAGCTCCACCCCCCAGCTATACAAAGCTGTGATTCCCAGTATTGTAAAGAGTGGGGATGGAACCACATTATCAAGCTGCCTGGAACACCAACTTCAATTAGGAAGTGGATGAGAACATACAGTATTGCTTGCAGGCGTCCCGCCTACCTTCCTGGGAGACTGGGATAGCCGCCAGAAATTTGGGAGTCTCCTGGATGTTGTGGGAGAGTAGGTAAGTATACAGAAGCGCTGTTTGTACAAACAGATATCACCTGGTACAGACAATTATTTTCTTCTATCTCCATTTCTGCTATTAATCTCTTTCCTCTTTCATAGCTAGAGCCAGTTGCAAGTTTCATATAGTAAAAGAAACAGTTCCTCAAATATCTTACCCATTTGCAATACATATTATAACAACAGACAGATAAACTGTCTTTCCCTTGAGTGAGCTATGTCAAAGTAATATAAGCTGAGCTAATAATCTTAGTGAAACTTCAGGTAGTCAACAGCAGCCAGTCTTCCCTCCAGGGTAAGATATGTACAGTTTATAATGGCCTGCTAGCTGAGTCAGTGTAAGTTTGATTTCCAGCTCCCCAGCGCTGCTCAGTGTATTTGCTTTTTGCAAGTGTCAAATAATCTTGAAGTTATTCAGTATAATAAAAAGATGCAGTCACACTTAGCAACACATTGAAACTGCAAATAAGTGTGATCCGTCAACTGAAGACTAATATTTTTATTATTTGATTCAACAGTCTGCATTGTTCAGTAAAAAGCAATAACTTAAGCATTCTGTCACAACTGCTGTAAGTTATCCACCGACTGTCCCGAGTTCAATGGGATAGTCCCAGTTTTCGCAGGCATCAAAGGGAAACAAATCCTGGTTTTTCACTTGTACCTCTCTACACAATGGGTGTGTGCGCGTGCTCAGTATCCCCTGGTAGATTCAACCTCAGCCCGATGGAGGACACAGTGTCTGTATCTGCCACAGACACACTGCTGGTGTCTCCATCCATTGCCCGTACCTGGAATACCTCTTAGGTCCACAGCAGACCTTTCTTTCCCGTCCATGGCCGGCACATTTTTCCTGCCTCGGACCGGCAGTTCGCGCCACAGCACTCTCATAAGGGGGCTAGTCACCACAACACACCACTACTGTAAAACTCACATAAGGACGCTAGTTACCCTCAAGTAGATTGGGAGTCGGAGGAGGTAACTAGGACTAGCGCATCCTCTCACAGAGGTGAGTATAGTGATTTACAAATGGCCCGGGTAGCATTAGCCGGCAGAATGCCCCTGTCCAAAATTAATTCCTCTCACTAGGCCCTGAGTAAGCAGTCCCAGGTATATAACCATACTGGCATTCCTGACATTCCCGCTCTGTTTGCCCCAGAGATTGATCCGGTCCTTACGTCACTCATTGAGGCCCAGAGTGATTCTACAGATAAACTACTTAGAAAAATTCAGCTTAAAGTTTTGGATGCGGCTGGTGCTCTGATATTTTTCCTAGACAAAGCGGAAAAAGAAGGGGTCTCAGGGGGCTCCCTAGATTCCCTGGTATCTTCCAAGATGACTTTCTTAAAAGCTATAAGCAGAGATACCTCAATGATTGGCCAGACTTTTGATTTCATATACAATTCCCGTAGAACTCGCTGGCTGGCTAGTGCAGGTCTGACTAATCTAGCCCCCAGGCCAGTAGACGTTCCTAAGTTAACAGATTCTGACCTTTTTGGCCCTGACTTCATAGATTAAGTGAAAGTCCGCAATAAAGCTCGTAAGTCATTTGCAGACCTTAAGGGCCCCCAGCCTTCCAATGGCCCTTTCATCAGGAGGGTTGTTCTGCAGGAGCCAGCAGTTCCACCTGAGACCAGTGGGGTGCCCCCAGGGCCCCCAGAGAAGAATTCTTCCGGACATGGATAGCGAGAGGCACAGGGTCTGGCAATGCATACTCTTCCATGAAGGCGGTAGTTACACTCCTCCGTCAGATGGAAGTCCGCTGTATAATCTACCTGGATGATCTCCTGGTGGACCACTCGGTCCAGGACTACCTTTTACTCCACAGGGAGCTTATACTGTCACTCATACAGAATCTAGGGTTTACCATAAATCTCAATAAATCCGTGTTAACCGCTTCACAGTCGATCGTATTTCTGGGATTCTTGATAGATACCCCTTCTTTATCAATAGCAGACAAGTGTAGGGATATTCAAGACTTTGTATCTCAAACCCTCGAACACCAATTCTCAATGAGGGATTTAGCCAAAGCTATTAGCAAAATGAGCCTTAGATCCAGGTTTTCTCCATGCTCCCCTGGTGCAGGCACTCTCAGAACCTTCTCTCAGCTCTCCTTCGACAGGGTCGGGATTGGACGGACAAAGTCCTCCTAGATCCCATAGTTCGCAGAGAGATTCGCAGCTGGACAGTCCTTCCCCTACCCTCTCTCAGACTTCTGCTTCGTCCTCCACGGGACATAGTCATCACGTCAGACGCGTCCCTTTCAGGCTGCATATACAGAGCATATACAAAACACACAGCAGTAATGGGAAATGATCTGCTCAAGAGTCAAAAGCTCATATTTATTTATTTTATTTATTACCAGTTATTTATATAGCGCACACATATTCCGCAGCGCTTTACAGAGAATATTTTGGCCATTCACATCTGTCCCTGCCCCAGTGGAGCTTACAATCTATGTTCCCTATTACTGCCATAGTGTATACACATACACACTAGGGTTAATTTTTTGTTTGGAGCCACTTAACCTACCAGTATATTTTTGGAGTGTAGGAGGAAACCGGAGTAAACGAACACAAGCACAGGGAGAATATACAAACTCCACACAGGTAGGGCTGTGGTGGGAATTGAACCCACGACCTCAGTGCTGTGAGGCCGTAACGCTAACCATTACACCATCTGTGCTGCTTGGAATTAAGGGCTGCCAGGTTAGCTCTTTCTGCGCTAGAACCACCAAATTCCCGGGAGATATTGGTCCAGCTCTGGCTGGACAACAGGACCATGGTTTCTTATCTCAACAGAATGGGAGGCACTTGATCCCTCATTCTTTGCCAAGAGGCAACAGACATCAGGATCTGGGTGGTGGACCGATCCATACTCCTATGCGCAATATATATTCCAGGAGAGCTAAACAAGTTAGCTGATTCTTTTTCCAGGAAAACCCCACACTGGATTGTGCAACTTTGAAACCGGAGGTTTTTCTCAAAATTGTGAAGACCTTTGGTCATTTGCAACTCCATCAAACACTCAGGTTCCAACTTTTGTCTCCATAATCTGGACTCAAGGGGCCATGCACATGGACGCAATGTCCTTCCCATGGACAGACCTTCCTTTTTTCTTATGCCTTTCCCCCTGCTGCCATACTACTGAAGGTCCTCCACAAGATCAAAGCAGACAGGGTATCGCAACTCATTCTAGTTTACCCCGTCTGGCCCTCCAGAGTTTGGTTCCCCTTGATCACCCCTCTCCGCAAAGGTCCCAAACTTCCCCTAGGCATGTACAGAGACTGCTTCCAGGGGACTCCAAAGACCATTCAGTCCTCTCTGGTGGAGTTCAATCTACTCAGAGACCAGTCCGACCTGGATCATTGCATTGCCAACTGCAAACTAGTGTTTTGCGGAGTCAGCTTTTTAGAATTGTGATACTTTTCCCCTACAGCTGAGGTGTCCATAAGGACTTCCTCACAGTGAGCATGCACAGTTTAGTCTCAACACACACTTGCAGTGTAGTGAAATGTGTATTTAAAGTATATTTTTAAGAACAACTATATATATAGTTGTTGTTAAAAATATATATACTTTAAATATACATTTCATTGCACAGTGAATGTCCCGTTATGAATTCAGCACTGTGTACTGTTTAAGTTGCTGTAGTGTGTGCCAGGGAGCCTGGAGAGGAGGATGGACATAGGCAACAACAGTGAGCCGTAGCCAAGGAGAACAGCTGGGGCAGGCAAAGGGGAGCAGGCCACAGCAGAGGAGGAGAGCTGGAGCCACGGAGACCAACTGGTGCGGGCGATGGGGAGCAGGACACAGCAGAGGAGGAGAGCCGGAGCCATGGAACCAGCTGCTGCGAGCACAGCAGGGAGCAGGAAACAGCAGAGGAGAGAGACGGAGTCATGTAGACCAGCCGTTGTGGACACCAGGAAGCAGGACACAGCAAAGGAGGAGAGCCGGAGCCGTGGAAACCAGCAGTCGTGGGTGCCTGGGAGCAGGACACAGCAGGGGAGGATAGCCAGAGCTGCGGAGACCAGCCACTGTGAACGCCAGGGAGTCTGGAGGGGAGGTCGGAAAGAAGCAAAGGAGTTGAGCCACAAGCAGTGTACCCCCCTCCCTACTCAGAGTTGCAGCCCCCTGCCACCGGAGAATGTATACAGTCTATACCTGCTGCCACTGCTTTAAACCCCCCCTTAGATCTGCATCCTTACACCACTACCGTCAACTGCCTTCCTCCCTCCCCCTCAACAGAGTACAATATCGGGGGCTGTATGGCAACTTTGGATGGCGTACAGTATCACTCACAAGTTCCGAAAAAAATGCTTTTTTGGAACTTGATGAATTACATAATTTCCACTTCCAGGAACAGGAATACAAGAATGATAAATGGCCCTGACACGTAATTTATACAAAAGTAGGTGATAATGTTAATTTTCACCTGCTTTTGTATAAATTAAGTGATGATGAATAGACCTCATAATGATAATGATCATCATTTTCATATGTAGGTTGGTACATAGTCATTAACTGAGACAGAAACAGCTATATAGGAGGCTTAAAACTGGGTGAGGAACAGTCAAACTCTGCTGCAAAGTTGAGGTTGTGGAAGACAGTTTCATGTCACAGGTCATACACCATGGCAAGACATGTAACAAGACACAAGGTAGTTATACTGCATCAGCAAGTTCTCTCTCGGGCAAAGATTTTCAAAGCAGACTGGGGTTTCAAGATGTGATGTTCATGGTCTTTTGAAGAAACACAAAGAAATGGGCAACGTTGAGGACCGTAGATGCAGTGGTCAGCCAAGGAAACTTAGTGCATCAGATGAAAGATCATGCTTACTTCCCTTCGAAATCGGAAGATGTCCAGTAGTGCCATTAGCTCAGAACTGGCAGAAACCATTGGTACCCATGTACACCCATCTACTGTTCGGAAATGTCTGCCAGCAGTGGTCTTCATGGAAGAATTGCTGCCAAAAAGCCATACTTTCAACGTGGAAACAAGGCCAAGTGACTCAACAATGCACGAAAACATATAGTAGGAACTGGGGTGCAGAAAAATGACAGCAGATGCTCTGGACTGATGAGGCAGTTTGTTCGCCGAAGTGTAGGAGAGTGATACAAGAGTCTGCAGGCAACAGTGAAGCATAGCGGAGGTTCCTTGCTAGTTTGGGGCTGCATCCAGCAAATGAAGTTGGGGATTTGGTCAGGATTAATGGTGTCCTCAATGCTGAGAAATACAGGCAGGTACTTATCCATCATGCATTATCATCAAGGTGGCATCTGCTCCAAATTTATTCTGCAGCAGGACAATGGGCCTGATTCAGAGCCGCTCGTAAGCGGCCGCTCGTTTGCTCCGAGCGTTGTTTGCCCAACTGCGCATGCGTACGGATCGTTATACGCATGCGCGAACCAGTCAGTGCGGTCGAAATTCATGTGCTCGCAAAATAGCGAATGCCTGATAATTTGAGTGACAGAAAGAGGCGTATGTGAGTGGTAACAGGGGAAGGTGCTTGAAAATGGGGAGTGGAGATCCGATCGCATGCGTGCTTAAAGGTCAAAACGGGCGTTTTATGGGTGCGCATAATTAAAACAGCAGCGTCATTGAGCACGTCACTGGGTTATTTTATAGCCAGAACTGCTCGCAAAATTGTGGTAGCTAAAACCAACCACAAGAATAGCGAGCAGCTCATACCCTGGTCGATGTACTCGATTAATCTAATAAATAGCGGACATGACGTAAGATGCGAGCGGCCAGGGGGCGTAGTTTCCCAAAAAACGACCGCAAGTTTTGTTCGCTCGTTCAGACCTAGAGGCGTGAACAGACCACAAAGAGCGAACGGTTCATTTGAATAGCCACCCCTTTTTTTTGAACGAACGACCACAAATAGCGACCGGCTCTGAATCTGGCCCAATATCCCCAAACATTCAACCAATGTCATTAAGAACTATCTTCAGTGTAAAGAAGAACAAGGAGTCCTTGAAGTGTTGACATGGCCCCCACAGAGCCCTGATCTCAACATCATCGAGTCTGTCTGGGATTACATGAATAGAAAGAAAGATTTGAGCAAGCCTACATCCACAGAAGATCTGTGGTTTGTTCTCCAAGATGTTTGGGACATCCTCCCTGCTGAGTCCCTTCAAAAACTGTGTGTAAGTGTACCTATAAGAATTGAGGCTGTTTTGAGGGCAAAGGATGGTCACACCAAATATTGATTTGAGTTAGATTTATCTTCTGTTCATTCACTTTGCATTTTGTTAATTGGTAAAAATAAACTATTAACACTTCTATTTTTGCCAGCATTCTTAGTTTGCAGCATTTTTTCCACACCTGCCTAAAACTTTTGCACAGTACTGTATATATATAAAGCAAATGTCCAGCACTCACTGTTATGATAAAGCAGTACTGCACCCCAATGCCTTCCAAATAATGATGACATTTCCATCAGTTAATAGCATACCTCAGGTATAAGAAAGAAACTCGCAGACAACCACCTTCTACCAATGTTTCAACACATTTAGTATTTTCTTTGGGGTACCCCCCCCCCCACATGGGAGCCTCATCACCATATGTCAGACACCTCCTTCAGTAATCAGTGATGACATCAAACAGAGCATATCACCATGGGAATACAGCAAACACAATGCACTTTTGGGCAGTAAGGAGCAACATTGCTAATTAGCACCTTGGCAGGTGATGTCTCAATGATACTGCTGCAGCATCAGGGGTATCACAAAGTCCTAAGGTTTTTCGCTACACCAGGGATGGGGAACCTCAGGCCCGGGGGCCGTATAAGGCCCGCGGAATCATTTGGTCTGGCCCTCTGAGCTTTTTTCTGCTAGCCTCATCTGCCTAGAATGGCACCCTGTAGCCAGAATCTACTCAGCAGTGCCCCCAGGAGCATCCTTAGGACCCTTCAGAAGGTCACACCGCTGTCTTACAGCTCCCTGGAGCATCCTCAGGATGCTCCGGGCATTGCTGTAATCACCGCACTCATGTGACATCACAAGGAGGGGCATGGCCTACACCGGGCCCGCAAATAATGTTTTATATATCAAAATGGCCCTTTGGCAGAAAAAAGGTTCCCCATCCCTGCTGTACACTATTGGATAATTCCGTTTTGGGAGATAAAGAAGCAGAGCACATCCCTCTGAAGAATTCCGAAGCATTCCAGGCCATGGTTTGGAATTCTATAATAGGACCCACCCAGGAAATAAGCACTTTATTGCATCTTCATGGCGTGAACCAAATCTATTAGGTGCTCTTTTTTGTCTACTAGCTTTTATATAACAGATTAACAAAGAAAAGGGCACTCTACAGGAATAAGACACTTTTGGGTTATGGATATTGCTAATTTATATTTTTTCTATTCATTTCCATATGCTAAAATAATATCTATCCTCTCCTGACAAAACATTAAACCTTTTTGATGCCCAACGCTGTATGCTTCTGGCACTCAAATGACTAATTTCCATTCTCAGTAACTGCTGTATGTGTTGATTTTTTTCCATTGATGCCATTGATACTTAAATGTCATATCACATAACAATGGCATTGTTGTGATCTGACTCATTTGACAATGGCACACAGAGCACAGACATGAATCACACAAGGCCATTGGGGAAAATATAAACTGGAAACATTACCATGTAACCACTGCAGAGGACTGCAATATATTATCAGATTACTTGGAAGTGGATGAGACGTGTGGCAAATAATTAAGTAAATGATAAAGAGCTTTCCCAGCAGCAGGACAACGCTGCTGACTGATTTCTGTTGTTAGGATCAATCAATTTGTTCCTTAAAGGAAACAGGAACAGGGACATGTCAGTTCAGGTGGGTTGTTTAGCAAGTGCACGAAACAAAATATTATTACCGATGTTACAAGTGCTGTAATGCCAGAGCTACTATTGTAATACCCAGGTGCGGTTAGGGCTCTGTAGTGTGTGTGGGATTTCTCACCGTGCTATTCGTTCTTGTTTCATTCTCTTCCCTCGTCACAGCAGAGAGACAGATGGTCCCCAAAACCCCAACACAATAAATGTCACAATATACTGTATGAAATAATAGTGTTATGTTCTGGGTTGTTTGTGGACCCGTGGTGGTAGCAGGAGCGATCACAGAAGTGGGTTTGAATATAAAACTAGGTTTTTTAATATGTGCTTGAGTAGACATAAAATATGGCAGTAAATAAAAGTCCAGGTATATATAAACGTGCACTAGAGCTCTGTGGTGGGAGTAATGAGTTAATGTCCAAGTAGAAACAATTAGAACTGTCCAGGTGTGCAGGTAGTGAGAATGGAATAATCAACCAGGTATGCAGGTAGTGATGCAGGAAAATAATAAGCCAGGTATGCAGGTAGTGAACTAAGGCAAATGAGCAGGATGTCAGCAGGCTCAGGCACTCAGGTATGGGCAAGGGTGGTGGAGGAAGCGGGGTAGTCCAGCAGAAGCTAGGAACTGACAGGCAGACAGCGAATTTCACAGGAACAGGATAAGCACAGAGAACTCCCTCAGCTAGGCTGAGATACACGTTGCACTGGCAAAGAAGGAAGGCACTGAACCTTCCTAAATACCCCATGCCGTGCTGTTACTGGCCGGAGGGAACATGTGACTCACCAGGATTGGCCAGCCGTATCACATGGCCAGAAGGCAAAATGGTGGCGCCCATGCCAAACGGAACGGAGACGCTGCCAGGCCTTACCAGCGCAGAGTGACAACAGGCCCGCACAACAAGGCGCACAGCCAAAGCCCCCCGCCAGACACCAGCTCCGCCACCAGACAGCCCGCGCCACAATGACCTCACAGGTAACACCCGCCTAGCGACATGCTGAAATACCCTGGCCGTGACAGTACCCCCCCATTTTGGGGTGGCCTCAGGACACTCACCAGGCTTCTCCGGATTGGCAGAATGAAATCTCCTGATGAGCGTTGGAGCGCGGACATCACGAGCATCGGTCCAGCAACGTTCCTCTGGACCGTAACCTTTCCAGTCCAGCAAATACTGTAAATGACCTCTGCGTAGACGAGAGTCCAAGACCTGGGCGACCTCAAACTCAACTCCTCTCTTCGTCTGGACTCGAGGAGAAGCAGGTAGAGCATTATGGAACCTATTCAGAACCAGGGGCTTTAATAAGGAAACATGGAAGGAATTAGGAATTTTTAGGTATGGGGGTAACTGTAAATGATAGGCCACTGGATTAATGACTTCTGTTATGGTGAAGGGACCAATGAAGCGGGGTGCAAATTTCATTGCAGGAACTCGTAGATGAAGATTCCGGGTAGACAACCAAACCTGGTTTCCAACTTGCATGCTTGGAGCTATTCTACGCTTCTTATTGGCCTGGGTCTTATAGCGAAAGGATGCCTTCAGCAAATCAGACCGTACTTGAGTCCAGATGGCAGCAAAATTCTGCACCGTGTCCTCCACGGCCGGAACAACAAAGACAGGCAGGCTTCGGAATTCAGGAACATGAGAATGAAGGCCATAAACAACCTGAAATGGCGTTTGGTTAGTTGACGAGTGGTAGGAAGCATTATGTGCAAACTCGGCACACGGCAGCAAGGCAGCCCAATTGTCCTGGGAAGATGTCATAAAGTTTCTTAAGAAAGTCTCTAGATCTTGATTAACTCTCTCGGTGGAGCCGTTGCTTTGCGGATGGTAGGCTGTGGAAAAGTTTAACTTCACTTGAAGAACAGAACACAAAGCCCACCAGAATTTTCCAGTAAACTGCACACCACAGTCAGAGACAATTTCGGCAGAAAGGCCATGAAGACAAAATATGTGTTGAACGAACAACTGTGCCAGGTCAGGAGCAGAAGGTAACTTCTTCAAAGGTATATAGTGGACCATCTTAGAGAATCAATCTATTACAACCCAGATAGTATTGAAGCCTTGAGAGAGTGGCAGGTCTGTGACGAAATCCATGGAGAGATGCGTCCATGGACATGATGGAGTAGGTAGTGGAAGCAATTCCCCAGCTGGAGCTTGTGATGATTTATGCTGGGCACAGGAGGAGCAGGAAGAGATGAACTCCATTATATCTGCCTTCATAGAAGGCCACCAATAGTGTCTTTCCAGGAACTCCAAGGTCTTCCGAGTGCCTGAGTGCCCTGCGAAGCGAGAGGAATGTGCCCAAGTGAGAAGCCGCTTCCTTAATTCCGGGGCCACAAACGATTTTCCTGTAGGAGGCTGAACCTGTAATGCGGCGAAAACTCTTGATTCCAAGACAGGGGTATTGCTTTGATTTTCAGACTGATCATCACAGAGGAGAGATCTCGATAGGGCATCAGCCTTCTGAATCCTTTTAATAGACTTCAATAAAGAATTATCTTTTATCTCATTGATAGGAGGTGTGCGTCTTAATAGGAGTACCTTTTTTTGTGCTCTTGCCTACCCTGTTAGTCCATACCCCATGACAGAATCTGCATAGAACTCCAATCTATCCTGGGATTATGTTGACGCAACCAGGGTAGACCAAGAACAATTTCTTGAGAGGCCTCTGATATCACCAGGAATTTTAAGGACTCAGAATGAAGTGCCCCAATTCGGACCAATACTGGTTGAGTCTCCTTGGTGACTATCCCGTTAGTTAGAGGGCATCCGTCTATAGAGGTCAGAGAGATGGCATGGTTGAGAGACAAACAAAGAATCTGAAATTTATCTATGAAACTAGACGCTATGAAATTTCCAGCTGCTCCCGAGTCAAGTAGAGCAGTAGCAAAGACAGGTTTAGATTTAAGATCCAAAGCAAGGGTAATCGTGAAATCTTTAATTTTTGGAGACGGGCTCATAACTCCTAACTTGATGTCTCCAGGGTCAGTTAGGATTTGGCTTTTCCCGGTTTATGGGAGCAGGAGATCAGCAGGTGACCGGACTCTCCACAGTACAGACAGAGGTTCTTTTGCATTCTTCTCTGACGTTCTTCTTTATAGAGGTGTGTTTGATTCACCTGCATAGGCACCTCTTCAGTAGGAGAAGGAATGCGATGGGTAGAAATGGAGGGGGCAAATGACCTTTGCCGGTCAGTTCTGTGTTTTTCAACCTGACATTCCCTGAAGCTAACGATACTGGATCAGAACCTCTATACACTCCTTCCTATACCTTCTAATATCCTGCCTATACCTTCTAAAGATTACGCTAATTTGCGTACACAGTCATACAGTAATTAAAGACTTAAGACCTGGAATCTGTGGTTCCAAAGCACAAGTATTATTCAAGTAAAAGTACAGTCAGTTACATGCTATTGATCCAGACACAATTCGGCGCAAAGGAATTATACAGACCCAAGTACAGTATACATACGCAGCGCTTCCGGACCAGATGTTAGGCATCAGCAAGAAACCCCTCTTCTATTAGCATTCAGCACGAAGACTAAAGACCCAGTGTTGAAGCACACATTTTTATACCCCCCAGGAATAGACAAAACAATAGAGACGTTTGTTGCTGGTGCTATTGCCTCCCAAGGGGGATCCATCTGTTACAGAGTATTTAACAGGCTGATTCAAATAGACACAACCCAGCCTCCAACAACTGAGGGTCCCTAGATTCCCACCACATGCAACATCCTAACAGTTATTCATATCATATACATTTTGTTGCGGTCCATAAGTCGAGAATGCATGATGCGATCTCCTCACCGATAATACCGGAATACTGTGGAAAGAGTACGCATCAGTACAAAACCAAACACGGTTTACTTATCATGTATAAAACCTTAGTTACCAAACAATCTTTATTTGATAGCATTTATACCAAATGAACAAACTTAAATCTTATACCTTAAAGCTTATGAAACCTTGTATGTGAATATGTAATGTGTGAGTATGCAGGGTTTGATATAAAGACGCTAGTTAACTTGGTGCGGGTGCGGGCGCATTTAGCTACTAAACTGAGTTTTCATATAGGTTCTTATGCATTCGCTAATATGCGACTAGTTAACAGTGCAATTATGCTTATTACTGTGTATATGAGAAATGATGAAAGATGCAATCGCATGGTGCTAATAGTAATCTCGCCATATGTACTTAATTGTGAGTTTATCTAAAATGGCGCTGGGGCGGCCATTCGCAAAATGGCATCTTGCGATTTCATTTCCAAGATGGCGTCTTGTGGCCAGTCGCAAGATGGTGTCGCCGCGATGCAATTCTAAACTGATATTGTCTCAGCCAATTTCCCAGCTTCGACAGTCCACCCTTTGATAGCAAACAACATGCTATCACAATCTACTCTTTGAGTTTAATTTAGGCTTACATTTACATATTATTTAATATTATTGTGGGATGGCACAAGGTGGTTCTTAATCCATCAATGATGCGTCTCTGGGTGGGGACATAAAACTACTATTATACGCACACCGCGGATCTTGGAAGATCATGTGAAAGGTGTAGGAATGCACCAGTCTTATAAAAGCAGTCTTGAAGGGGAATTGAGACTTTACATTATCTGAGGTGTTCTAAAAATAACATTTCAATAATACATTCTATGCACGTCTAAATATAATGCATTAAATGATAGTATTTCCTAGTTCAGGGTTGTAATGCAGTTCTATATTTACCTCAGTATTCATATTGTCATTACTGACCGCCATCATAGTTTCGTTCTTGCATTTTACTCTATTTTTACATTTTCCACACTTCAATACAATAGGAACACACCGGACACATATGCCAATTATTATGATGACAATTAGTATAAGGATCAAGAATTTGCTATGCTAGCGATCACTTCCTGGACCCATAACCCTAGACCTGAGAACCATTTTACTGGGTTCAGCCATGAAACCCATCCTTCTATCTCTTCCCCTACTTTAGCCACTGAAGCATTATGGTTCTTACGAAACTCCCATTTTAGCTTCAGAATTTCATCCATCTTTCGGTCTATCACCTCCTTGGGGTCGCTGGTATCATTGGTGACATAGGTGCAACATTTTACTCCGAACTGGGTGGCTAACGTTACGCAATACCCTCCAGTGACAGCAGTTAAATAATTCAACACTAGCCTGTGTTGCACCAGTTCTTTCTTGTACGCTTGCAATTCTCTTCCTGTATACCTGAATGTGTCATCGTACATCTCGGTGATATAATCTATCAATTTACCAAGTTCCTGAATATACCTAAAATTTAATGTACCCCAAGCAATCCTGGTGGGATCCAGTGCAACTAAAACTTGAAAGCCAGTTGTCTCACTGATTAACTGAGTGGCTTTATGCACGTCACCAGGTATCATATTTCTTTTGCCTCTGTGTTCATATTGTGTGTGAAGATATGGTGACAGTGTGTTTTTATGTATACCCAGCATTTCAACATGTGTGAGGGTCATAACTTCTGGGACTACTCTTCCCAGGTAACACAAACCTTCGGAACTCGGGGAGAGCCATTTATACGCTTTTCTTCCACATATGAAATATACATTATCAGGGAGAACATAAGGAATGGTTTGCATCATTATCATTAAGCACATTTCCCTTGCAAACAATCCTATTTCTGGGTCTTCCATCTGGTACATGCAAGTTTCTGGCTGTATTATTTTAGCACAATAACCATTAAGCACCTTACCAATAATTTCTTGGTGGAACTCAATGGATACCTATACCTAAACTGTTTCCCACCAGATTTAATTGAGCGTAACAGATAATGGCTTATGGACTCATTATCAGCTCTTTGTGAGAAGGTCATCGTCTGATTATTCCCCGTCACTTCCCAACTCCCGGGTTTATTGGGGTTGGTTATGTTTAAACACAAAAGTGATCTATCTACTTGGAATTGATAGAGTTTGAAATGAGGTGGTTTGGATGAGAGGAATTTTCCATCCAATGTTTTCCCTTTCTGTAATTCTAAAATTTCCGTGATATTCAGTGGAAATGGCACCAACCCTACATTATGCTGTCCCTGAGGCACATGTGAACACACCCAGCAATCAGTTTGATTTAACACTTTGCCTACGATGCTATGATAATCCTCTAAAGGATACCTACCCCAGTACGGGTTATATTTAGGTTGGCACCGTTGGATACAGTTCTCATCAACTAGGGACCCACAAAGCTCACAAATACAGGAATCTTCAGTCGATAAACCTCCACACCGTCCCCGAGTATCCGGAATGACAGCCCTTTTAACAATAACAGTACTAAGATTGGTCAGACACTCCCCTGATTGGCGTTGCACTCCTCCTGACTTCACTCCATCAGCACTGCCATCAGCTCCCATTTCCTCGATCGGTCTCCCATCACAGAAACTGGATATCCCCGAACCGACCAAAATGGTGAACACTCTAAAAGAGAATATGAAAATGAACACAGCAGGCCCGTCCATTGCCACAACAAAACCTGTAAGTTTCTTTTAGTTCAGGTATCTCACTACAACCTTTTCAATCCTCCCGGAACAAGCTCGCGAGCGACAGGTCCAGCCTTGTCTCCGACTTGTTTCTCCACCGGTTGATTGACCTGTTTGCAGTGAGTGGAATGGACCCAGGTATCTCTCTCGGCCACCTTCAAAGATGTAGTACTCGTCAGCAGCACCTGGTACGGACCTTCCCACCGATCAGTCAAACAACCTGAACGCAAGAAATTTCTGATCATTACATATTCTCCTGGTTCAATATCATGACAGTTAGTTTCAGGCATATCATTAGACAGCAATTTCAGTTTCTGCTGCTGTTGCTTTAACTGCTTACTCATTGATATAAGATACTTTACAGTTACCTCGTTGTTACCCTTCAGGTCTTCATGTGGACTTATGATAAATTGAGGTTGTCTACCGAACAATATTTCAAATGGGGACAGATTCAGAGGAGGTCTAGGAGTGGTCCTTATGCTGTGTAGGACCAAAGGTAACGCTTCTGGCCATCCTAGTCTAGTCTCTGCCATGATTTTACTTAACTTATTTTTAATAGTCCCGTTCATCCTCTCTACCTTGGCACTGGCTTGCGGTCGGTAGGGGGTATGAAGTCGGCTATTAATACCCATCAGCTTACACATATTTTGAAAAACATCACCTGTGAAATGAGTACCCCTGTCACTCTCAATGATTTTAGGGATACCGTACCTGCATACAAATTCCTGAACTATTTTCTTGGCAGTAAACGCAGCAGTATTAGTGGCCACTGGGTAGGCCTCAACCCAGTTAGAAAATATGTCTGTGCACACTAATACATACTTAAGGTTCCTGCAGGGTGGTAATTGGATGAAATCAATTTGTATCACCTGGAAAGGTCCATCAGTCGGTGGAATGTTGGACGGTTTGGTAGGGATCACTTTCCCTATGTTCTTTCTCAAGCAGGTCAGACAGGACATTGCTATCTTTTCTGCTTGTGAAGAAAAACCAGGTGCGCACCAGTATGCCCTCACCAACTTGCACATACCTTGTTTACTCAGATGAGTCAGACCGTGTGCTGCCTCAGCCAGGCTGGGGTAATATGCCTTGGGGGCCACTGGCTTACCTTGTCCGTCCCTCCAGAGCCCGGAGGACTCTTGCCCACATCCCTTGGACTTCCAAATGGATTTTTCCTGAATTGAACACAAATTTTGCATCTCAATTAATTTCAGCATATCAATTGTTTGTAAATACATAATTTTTTCAGTTGGAGAAAACATTTTTAACCCTGCTGCCCATTTTGCAGCTTCATCGGCTCTGTTGTTGCCCAGTGACACCGGATCATCCTCACATGTATGGGCATTACATTTAATTTCTGCCACCACTTTGGGCAGTTGGATTGCTTCTAAAAGTTGTTTTATGTGTCGGGAATGTGCAACTGGTGTGCCTGCTGCTGTCATAAAATTTCTCAGATGCCATAGAGCCCCAAAATCGTGCACCGCCTTGCACGTGTACCTCGAGTAAGTGTAAATGTTAGCAGATTTGCCTGCTGCCAGTTCACACACTCTAGTTAGTGCTACTAACTCTGCCACCTGGGCTGAGTGAGGAGGACCAAGAGGCTTAGCTTCTATGATGTCTGTATCATTTAAAACAGCACAACCTGTACATAATTCACCTGTGTATACCCATCCATATAAAAAGTCACATCCACATTCTCTAAAGGTGTGTCATGTATGTCAGGTCTAGCAGTAAAGGTCTGATTCAGATATTCCATATAATCGTGCGTATCATTATGTCAGCTGAACTCACCTCCCACCAACAACTCGCTTTCTTCCACCCTTTTTACATCATGTACATATGGTAAATACGTTGCTGGATTCAGCGTGCTGCAACGTTTAACAGTAATGTTTGTGGGTGCGATTAGAGCTAGTTCCCATTTGGTAAACCTAGCTGAAGAGACGTGTCTGGTTTGAGCTGAGTTCAACAGAGCAGATACAGCATGGGGAGTGTAGACAATCATATCATGACCCAATACTACGTCCTCACTTTTACTCACCAATAGAGCGGTAGCTGCTACACTTCTCAAACAGGTGGGGAGTGATCTTGCCACAGTGTCCAATTGGGCACTGTAGTATGCTACAGGCCTACTGGCATCACCATGTTTTTGTGTAAGGACACCTACAGCACAACCATCGGCTTCCGTGCAATATTTTCATAATCAGCTATTCCCAGCGCAGGAGCTTTTGTCACACTATCCTTAAGATTAAGGAAAGCCTGCTCTGATTCCTCTGTGTGTACAACACGATTGGGCTTTGAGGAATAGACTAATTCCTGTAAAGGTAAGGCCAAAATAGAAAAACCTGGGATCCACATTCTACAGTATCCACACATTCCCAAGAAGGTACAAATTTGCTGTTGATTCTGCGGCATTGTCATGTTTTGTATGGCCTGGATTCTATCCATTGTAAGATGTCGTAAACCCTGGGTTAGGCAGTGTCCCAAATATTTTACTCTGGATTGGCACGGCTATAGTTTGTCCTTAGCCACCTTGTGTCCTGTATACGAGAGATGAAGTAACAAAAGTTTAGTATAATTTAAACATGACATAAACGAGTCAGAACATAGCAATAAATTGTTCACATATTGAATTAGAACAGATCCATTGGCAGGTTGGAAAGATTGTAAACAGTCGTGCAATGCCTGGGAGAAGATACTGGGGCTGTCTATGAAACCTTGGGGTAACTGTGTCCATGTGTATTGTAAACCTCTGTATGTAAATGCGAATAGATACTGACAGTCAGGGTGGAGAGGCACAGAGAAGAAAGCAGAACAGAGGTCAATGACAGTGAAATAGGTTGCGTTTGGTGGGATCTGCATCAGAATCAGCTGGTTTTGGCATTACAGGGAATTGGCTCTCTATCACCTTATTAACACCTCTAAGGTCTTGTACCAGCCTATAACCCCTCCCACCACTCTTTTTCACTGGAAAAATGGGACTGTTGGCTATACTAGCTGTACGAACTAAAATTCCCTGTTGCAATAATTGCTCAATTATTGGAAAAATCCCTAATTGTACCTTCTGTTTTAGTGGGTACTGGGGAATTTTGGAGCTTGCCTACCGCCTTTTAAATTTACCATTACAGGGCTTACTTTTGCCATTAATCCAGTGTCCTGTCCATCCTTAGTCCAAAGGGAATCTGGAATTTGGGACATTTCATCTACCTGGGATGGATTTTCATTTAAACTTGATACATTATCCTTTGGGGAAAGTTCAATATATCCCGCACCTCGTGTGCAACTCTCTCTGGGATATCTAAAAATACACCATCAGGGGTGCAGTATATAACACATCCCATCTTACATAACAAGTCTCTTCCCAGCAGGTTAGTAAGAGCCGCAGCAGCCAGGAGGAAAGAATGCCTGGTATGCAATGGCCCAATAGTAACCTCTGTGGAGTTTCTTAAAGGATAATGTTCCACTTTACCTGTTACACCCATTGTTGGTACTGTCTCATTGGTCACCTGTAAATTAACGGAAGATTTTATCACTGACCTGGTCGCCCCTATGTCTACAAGAAAAGGATATTCAGTACCAGCTACATCAACCATCGTGACCGGTTCTTCCCTAGTACTTCCCATTAACCTGACTATCTGTAGACTACAGGTATGACCTGACCCCTAGCGTTGGCTACCATTTTCCAATAAAGCATTTACGGCCACAATTGCAGCTGGTGCCTGTTGGATATTTGCTGGTCTCTGTGCATATCTCTTAAGAAGATATCCTGGTCTTCCCTGACTTGGGGTTCCTACTCTTTTTACTGTACAGTTTCTACTTAAGTGTCCTGTTTGATTACAGTTAAAACATGTTCGTGGATTGGGTGAAGACATGTGTTGTTGTGAGGTATGAGCAGAGGGTAAAGGTGGTGGATATGGGTAAGGATAGGGAGGGTAAGGGTATTGTGGGGGATAAGAAGTTTGTGAGTTGTATGGGACCTGTGGTTGTATCGGGTTAGTGGGATAGAGTTGTGTTTGTTGTTGCGTGGGGTTAGTGAGGGCACATACTTGTTCAGATGTAAGTGTGTGTGCAAGTGCAAGTGTGTCTGTTGGCTCTGATGTTACCGTCATTCCCTCCAGAGCTTGGATACTGACAGCCATTAGTTTTTCGCTCTGGGTCAATCTCTTCTTTGAGATGTTTTTATCATGTTCGATGGCGGTTTCTATGAGGGTATCTATTGAGAGTCTCCGCCAGCCAGGCTGTGAGGTCTGAACCCGGGTTTTTAAAATCTCTTTCAGACCGTTCACGAGTACTGTGACTATCATTCCCCTGTGGTGAGTGCTGTCTTTAATATCCTCTATCCCAGTGTACTGGGTGATAGCCTGCAGTGCCCGGTCGCAATAATCTTCTGCAGATTCACTCTCCTTTTGCTTAATGGTGAAAATTTTGTTCCAGTTAACTACTACTGGAAAATATATACCCAATTGAGTTACAATGCGGGAAATGTTACCTTGGTTTACTTGGTCGGTTAAGGGAACGTCACCATCCAATACACACGCCGTGATAAATTTTGTCACGTCGGTATTCCGTGGTAGGCAGGCCCTTAACACCACCCACCAATCTTTATTAGTGGGCTCATGTGAACTACCCAAATTTCTCAAAAATCTTTGACATTTGGCTAGTTCATTTTGGGATCGGGGAAATCATTTATGATGGAATTTAGTTCTGCTCTTGTCCAAGGACAATGCATTACCACTTCCCTCGTGGGCACTATACCGTTCACATCTGCATTTCCAATGGTTATCGTCCGAATGGGATGCAGACCGGTAGCGCTGCTACCTTTGACCTGGTTACCTGGCTGGGGGTTTAGTCTGCTGCTGCTACGTATGGTATGAACAACTTCCTCTACAGGTGCAGAGGGTGTTAACACTTCCCTTGCTGTTACCGATGGAGATGGCGGCACCACTCGTGATTGTGGTGATGCAGCATCAATCATCTGCACAGCATGGGAAATAGCAGACATTACAATAGGCTCATCATCCACATCATAAAAATTTTCTTTATGGTTGCTTAAGAGAGAGTACAAATTGCTTGTAACTTTTTTATGAGTATTTTTGGTAACTGTACTTGCACCTCCATCCACATAAGGTGGGGGAGGTGAGCGTGAACTGCTGTCAATACTCTCCACAACGCTACCTTGCGGCACGTGCATGCCATTTTGCGGCTCGCCCGTATTGCAATTTAGCATCGCGGATGTATTCTCTGGCAATGTGCTTGCGACGCTAGTTTGCGTCGTTTGCACATTTTTAAGTCACGCTCCCCTTCATGCTGCCACAGTTTTAAACATTCATAATACTTAACCTTTTTCTCTCGGGAGCGCATCAGACTGATGTGATCCCGGACATTATCTAATACATTTTTATCAAAACTACCAATTCTGGGAAACGGTCTAACACTCTTCATCGTCATTTTAAACCATGCATCACAATACCTTATCGCATAAGTACCGTACTTAGTATGCATACTACGACGAGCCGATCCGATCGGCGCCTCCATTAGCAGCACAACATTGTCTAACATCTCTACTGTTAGCGCGGCTCCCATTCTGAGACAAAATCCTACACTGGATTAAACTGGTGAAAGACAATCAAGATACTTTCACTTACCTGGGGACGATTTAAGTCGGCGGCGCCGACAAACCTGGATAAGATTTGAAAAAGGCAACTTCCACACCTGGATAAGATTTAGTAAGGCAACTTCCACACCTATGGAAGTTTGCATGTCGGCCACTTCCACGCACCTCTCTACAACAAAGACAACATGTACACCTGCTACTGTGTATAGAATGGTAAAGCTGCTTACCGAGCGACTAGCACTTAGCCCTTAAAGGTCATACTGTACCTTTAACTGTAGGGAACAAGTTACCCCTACCAACAAACACTCACTGTTACACACTGTTTCCTGCGCAGAAAAATACACGTTAACCCAGATATTGATAACAATTGAAAAATGTAAACCTCAACGGCTTTATCTAGATCACGTGGCAGCACAACCGGAAGTACGTATACTCTATTGTGCGACCAGTCACATACACAATAATGTGGCACCCCTTTAAACGTAAGGTTCTATCAACAGAGGAAAACAAACTTTTTCCTCTCTTGTCCCTGGATTCCAGTCAGCTGCCTTGATTCACACGGAGATGGATAGCGATCTTTCAGCACAAAGCGGTTGCAGGTAAACCCTGCATGTGGCCACTCCACCCTTTGCTGAAATATCGATAGACATATGTACCGTGTGAGCAGGTAAGTGACTTCACTACGAGCCCCCAACTAACGTTACTGGATCAGAACCTCTATACACTCCTTCCTATACCTTCTAATATCCTGCCTATACCTTCTAAAGATGATGCTAATTTGCGTACACAGTCATACAGTAAATAAAGACTTAAGACCTGGAATCTGTGGTTCCAAAGCACAAGTATTATTCAAGTAAAAGTACAGTCAGTTACACGCTATTGATCCAGACACAATTAGTCGCAAAGGAATTATACAGACCCAAGTACAGTATACATATGCAGCGCTTCCGGACCAGATGTTAGGCATCAGCAAGAGACCCCTTGTCTATCAGCATTCAGCATGAAGACTAAAGACCCAGTGTTGAAGCACACATATTTATTCCCCCAGGAATAGACAAAACAATAGAGACATTTGTTGCTGGTGCTATTGGTTCCCAAGGGGGATCCATCTGTTACAGAGCATTTAACAGGCTGATTCAAATAGACACAACCCAGCCTCCAACAACTGAGGGTCCCTAGATTCCCACCACATGCAACATCCTAACAGTTATTCATATCATATACATTTTGTTGCGGTCCATAAGTCGAGAATGCATGATGCGATCTCCTCACCGATAATACCGGAATACTGTGGAAAGAGTACGCATCAGTACAAAACCAAACATGGCTTACTTATCATGTATAAAACCTTAGTTACCAAACAATCTTTATTTCATAGCATTTATACCAAATGAATAAACTTAAATCTTATACCTTAAAGCTTATGAAACCTTGTATGTGAATATGTAATGTGTGAGTATGCAGGGTTTGATATAAAGACGCTAGTTAACTTGGTGCAGGTGCGGGCGCATTTAGATACTAAACTGAGTTTTCATATAGGATCTTATGCATTCGCTAATATGCGACTAGTTAACAGCGCAATTGTGCGTATTACTGTGTATATGAGAAATGATGAAAGATGCAATCGCATGGTGCTAATAGTAATCTCGCCATATGTACTTAATTGTGAGTTTATCTAAAATGGCGCTGGGGCGGCCATTCGCAAAATGGCGTCTTGCGATTTCATTTCCAAGATGGCGTCTTGCGGCCAGTCGCAAGATGGCGTCGCCGCGATGCAATTATAAACTGATATTGTCACAGCCAATTTCCCAGCTTTGACAAAGCATAGGTCAACTTTGATACACAACGAAATCATGTTGTTCAGATTAGTAGGAAGCTCTCGAGTGACTAGATCATCCTTTAGTCGGTCTGACAACCCATGCCAGAAGGCCGAGGTGAGGGCTTCCTCATTCCATTTGAGCTCTGATGCTAAATTTTTAAATTGCCCGGCATATCGACTGACAGGGCGGACCCCTTGTCTCAGTGTCATTATGTTTGATGATGCTGATACAGTACGCCCAGGTTCATCGAAAATCCTCCTGAAGGATGTCACAAAGCCTGCGTAATTATCTGAGGGCTCCCAGAGTGGGGAAGCTCATTCCAAGGCCTGGCTGGATAACAGAGAGACTATATAAACCACTTTAGTTCTTGCAGTTAGAAAGTTGTCAGGCTGCAGGGTAAAATGTATGTCACACTGATTTAGGAATCCTCGGCAGAGTTTAGGGTTGCCGTCAAATTTACTTGGTAAAGGAAGATGTAAGCCGGCAGATGATCTGCCTCCTGTATTCCCAGACGCTGATGCGGATGTAGTTGCTGGTACTCCAGGGGTAGAAAAGGAAGTTTGCAAACTATCCTGTCACTTAGACATCTCTTGCAGGAATTGAGCCATCTGATGCTGCATGTTTTCCAGATTTTCGAAACGACCAGAAATGCATCGGAACAAATCCACTCCTGACTCCTGATCCGTGGCTGGCTCCATGAGGCCAGTACAAACTGTTATGTTCTGGGTTGTTTGTGGACCCGGGGTGGTAGCAGGAGCGATCACAGAAGCGGGTTTGAATATAAAACTAGGTTTTTTAATATGTGCTTGAGTAGACATAAAATATGGCAGTAAATAAAAGTCCAGATATATATAAACGTGCACTAAAGTTCTGTGGTGGGAGTAATGGGTTAATGTCCAAGTAGAAACAATTAGAACTGTCCAGGTTTGCAGGTAGTGAGACTGGAATAATCAACCAGGTATGCAGGTAGTGATGCAGGAAAATAATAAGCCAGGTATGCAGGTAGTGAACTAAAGCAATGAGCAGGATGTCAGCAGGCTCAGGCACTCAGGTATGGGCAAGGGTGATGGAGGAAGCGGGGTAGTCCAGCAGAAGCTAGGAGCTGACAGGCAGACTGGCAGACAGCGAATTTCACAGGAACAGGATAAGCACAGAGAACTCCCTCTCAGCTAGGCTGAGATACACATTGCACTGGCAAAGAAGGAAGGCACTGAACCTTCCTAAATACTCCATGCCGTGCTGTTACTGGCCAGAGGGAACATGTGACTCACCAGGATTGGCCAGCCGCATCACATGGCCAGAAGGCAAAATGGCGGCGCCCATGCCAAACGGAACGGAGATGCCGCCAGGCCTTACCAGTGCAGAGTGACAACAGGCCCGCACAACAAGGCGCGCAGCCAAAGCCCCCCGCCAGACATCAGCTCCGCCACCAGACAGCCCGCGCCATAACGACCTCACAGATAACACCCGCCTAGTGCCATGCTGAAATACCCTGGCCGTGATAAATAGCTTTTATTAACCTGGAAACTCCTATGCATGCATTCAGCAATGATAGACTCTACTTTTTATTGTAATATCCAGTGGCGTATCTATAATGGGTGCAGTGTGTGCGGGGCACACGGGCCCCCGGGTCCTGGGGGCCCCGCACTGCACACCCTGCACCCATATAATTTTAAACTTACCTGTCCGTGGTCCCGCGGCGGGTGTCAGCGCTGCGCAGAACACCGGAAAATGTCCGCCGTGGCCATTTTTCCGGTGTTCTGCGCATGCCCAGAGTTTACTGTGCTCGCACAGAACGCCGGATAATGGCCGCCGGGACCATTTTCCCGGTGTTCTGCGCAGGGCTGGCCAACCGCATCAGTCGGCTGCCGGCCACCGGGAAGAGAGGAGGGGGCCCTGCATGGGGAATGCACATGGGCCCCCTCCTCTCTTAAGACGCCCCTGGTAATATCATATGATTAAGCAACACTTTCATTATATGTCTAAGGTTACTCTAACTATTGTTTTGTTAATACCACAAAAGAAAAAAACAAAACTTGCATACAGTGCAATTATAATGTCAGTAATATACTCTAACCTGAGGCTAATCCTGGGAGTCCTACCTGGCCAGGTTATTGTTGGTGCACATTAAAGAGCAAACAAGTTATTTCTCAGTCACTTTATCTCACTGACCATTACATTATTTCTTTAGATCCTGAGCGGTCTCTTCCTTTCTTTATAGGGACATAATGATATAATGAGCCTCTGTTTACACTACAGTCACTTAATACTGCTCTATGAGTGCAGACTGGGGAAGGAAGCGTGCCCTGTTATATAAATATGTACTACAGGGTGAGAGCAGTGAGCAATGTCAGCTGTATTCACTGTCTCCTCATTTCATTCAGCTGCACAGGCACTACATTTAGGCTGGCAGCTGTCAGGCAGTGGAAGCTGAGCCCCTCTTCACACACTCCAGCCGGGAGGAGTCACCACAGCAGCACAGGTCTGATCACTAAGCAGACACCTGCCAGCTCCCCTTTCAGACACTGCAGGCAGGGGCGTAGAGAGCCACGCCGGGCCCCGGTAAAGAGGGGGCGTGGCCTAATTTCAGAAGGTGTGGCCACGCCCCCTTGAGAAAAAAAAAGAGCTTTGCAGCGCGGCGAAGCGGCGCTGCGCGCCGGGGAGGGGGCGCTGTGAGCCCCTCAGCCCGGCACAAAGCCAGTGGGGGGCGCGATCAGTGTGATCGCTCCCCCCTTCAGGCATAGGAGATTGCTGTGGCTGCTACTTAGCAGCCGCAAGCAATCTCCCGCTGCAGCCCAGCACACAGCGCTGGGCTGCTGCAGAGGGAGGGAGGAAGGAAGTGAGGGGGGGGCGGCGCCAGACCCGGGCCCCCGCCGGACCCCTCTGGAGCCTGGGCCCAGGTAAACTGTACCCCCCCCCCTCTCGTCGCCCCTTACTGCAGGCCTCAGTGCTCAGTAGACTGGGGCTGATTCAGGGACTGGTCTAAGGCACCACTCTCCGCCTCCATGGGCCGGCTCACTAACAGTGCTGCCTGTCACTCAGCTGCTGGTTGCTGGCAGGAGCCTTTCACCAGCGCTGGTGTCCTGCTCTCCGACTGTTACCTCAGACACTCCCTGACCAACTGCTGCTCGCTGCCAACTGTCACTTGTCTTACACTGGTCACGTGACCTGCTCCTGCCCTCTTGAGCCGCTCCAGAGACATGCTGGGAATTGTCTGCCTGTGTAATGACAGATATGCGCTGTAGTGCGATGCACAGTGTCAGACATACTACCTTGCATAGGGGGATATTACACAATAACTAGGGGACATTATTATAACATGTTTTAAAAAGTTAAGAAGTTTTTACTAACAAACACATAAAAAAAAACTCAGAACCTTCCTTTCATATAGGATTACCCTCTTTTGTTTTTTAGAATCCTAAGCAGGCGGTATGGCCAGGGAGCTTGGTCAGGGGTGTGACCAAAACCGCAGGGGGTTTACAACAATGTAATTTCTCTGATTGTAGGCTCCCACTTGCCCCTTTACATTCCATCTGCTCCAAATGCACCTTATATGCCTTCAGATCCCCCAGATGTCCCTTTATATGCTATCAGACCCATCCACATACATTATCGAGTCATGGTGGGAATCCATCCTGTACCCAATGTATGGGCAAGCAAACAGAGTCAAAGTTGTAGTCACCCCCAGTGTGTGTGCAGCTCCGAATAACCCCCAGTGTGTGCAGCTCTGAGTCACCCCCAGAGTGTGCAGCTCTGAGTCACCCCCAGTGTACAGTATGTAAACTGGGAACCATTTGTTCAGTTTGTACCTGTTTACTTTTGCTGACAACCCAACATGGTACTCAGGGGGAATGGGTTTGAAATATTCCCGATTCCCGTCAGCGGCAGCCCGACAAGAGCAGAGTTAGAAGCAGCGGATGCCCGACAGCGCTGGAAATCCCGATCGTGGATAGGTAAGTATGTACTAACCTAACCTAACCCCCCTAACCCTAACCCTCCTTAGAGGTGCCTAACCCTATCTTCCCCCCCAAGTGCCTAACCCTAATCCCCCCTCTAAGTGCCTAACCCTAACCACCCCCTTCCCCACTGCCTAAACCTAAGTCCCCCGGGGGATGCCTAACCCTAAGTCCCCCCCGGGGGAGCCTAACCCTAACCCTCCCTCCCCCTACCCTAAACCTAACCCTCCCCCCCGCGGCTTTCTGCTCGTGGCGCCCGGCATCCCTACGATCGGGATGCCGGGCGCCGGTCTCCCCGCGTCGGGGAAATGCGGGCGTCTACATCTAGACACCCGGCATTTCACCCTTGCCGGGATATGACAGTCGGGAAGCCGGCTGCCGGTATTTAGGCAGTCGGCTTCCCGATTGCTTCCCACTCAGGGCCTTAGCTAGGGTAGTGCGGCCGGTGCCATCGTACAGGGCACCACAGGTCAGGGGGCGCTGTTTGGGCCTGTCAAATTTCTGTTTATTATCATTCTCACTTATTTCATCCTCAGCATCTCCTGGCCTCTCCTATCTCTTCCCTAGTCCTTCCCCATAAGTCCATTCCCCTGTTTTGTGTGCATTATGTCCCTTTGAAAAATGAGGGGGGCGCCAATGCTCCTTCTGGCACAGGGCACCAAAAAGACTAGTTACGGCTCTGATGGTACTGTCCACTTAGGACTTTGGGCCTGATTCAGAGATGTATGGTGTTGCAATCGTAGCTGCGATTACGTATAGTGTGGAGGAGTGATTATTTGTAAAATAGCACCATCCCTAAACAATACTGAGACCACCGGAGCCATTGCAAACAGCACCGCAACTGCGTACACATTCGCAGTCCATACACTGATATCCTCTGATAATCGCCCATGTTAGTAACCCTATGGTCATGCTGCATGGGTGCCTGGACTGAGCTTGAACCATTGTATGTACGTAGGGGATTGCAGACTCCTGCTGTGACCCACCCCCAAATCGGCATCGACACTCCTGCGTTTTGCCGACCACTCCCCTGTTTCCTAACCCAAATGGTGCCTTCCTGGCTATCACACTGCGATCCTTGAAGGTATGTGTGAGGGATCGCAGAGGTGTCTTGCCGCATGCACGTTTGGATGTATATGCATTTCTCAGATAATCGCTCAACTGCATAACATAAAATCGGATCAGTGTACATCTCTAAATGAGACCCTTTGTCCTGTCCAGTGCAATTATAATCACAGACACCCATGTGACTCCTATGTAGCACGACAGGATAAGAGTCTAGGGAAGGGGTGGCCAGACTTTTTGACTCTGTTATCTAATTTTAAAGCTAAAAACCTATCATCATCTTCTGTGTCCGAAAAAGGGGGCATGGCATGCAAAAAGGGGGCGTGACATCGCAGCAAGGGGCGTGGGGTCTGTCCTGCCAAAATCACACATAGTATCCCCAATTCAAATTAGAGCCACTTATGCAATGCCCGCAGTAGTTGTGCCTATTAGGCAGAAAGAACTATAACAATAGATGAAATGGCGCATGTGATGCGAGTCCTCTGGTGGTGGGGCTGACGAGTGTCCCTGTCACAGACAGCTGTCTCTTACACATGATTAATTAGATGTATTATCTGATTTCATGCTTGATTTGTCTTTGTCTTTTGACGATTTTATAGATTGCACAGCGTGCTTATTAAATATGCTTTTTTAAGGATACTCACACAGTCCCTCTTTTTATATTATATTGTGTGTCCCCAATAGGGGTGATAAGTACTACATAAATTGATCTACAGTGTTATGGTAGGAACACATCACATCATCACATGTGCAATTTCATCTATTTTGATAGTTCTCTATGATATTATTCCCTAGGGTGACTTCCCAGATATATGGCAGCATCGTTTGTGTATATATATATATATATATATATATATATATATATATATATCTATCAACCCTTTGTTTTTTTCCTTTGTTTACTATTGACTTATTTATTTATATTTTGCACGACTGAATTGACCTAAGGTAGCGCCTCAGATTGTGTACTAGTACACTTTGTATTATATCCGTGCTTATTATGCAGTGCAGTTGTGCTCCTTTTGCAGTGCCCCTTGTAGTTGTGCCCCTTATGCAATGCCCCCTGTAGTTGTGCCAATTATGCAATGCCCCCTGTATTAGAGCCCCTTATGCAGTGTCCCCAATATTGGAGCCCCTTATGCAGTGCCCCTTATGCTGTGCCCTCAGTACTGGTGCCCCCTCCCAGTGTAGAACAGGCCCCACTCCCCTGTGCATTACTTACCTGTCTTCATGCAGGGGACCGCTGTATGCTGTCAGTGCTCCCGCTTTCACTCCCGCTGCCGTTGACTCGATCTAACTAGATCCAAAAGGCGCGCAAGATTCTCACATCGCGGATGACATCATGACGTCACCCGCGCAATGCATTACTGGGAACGCTGGCCTCAGAAGCGATCAGATGCTTCTTTAGCCTCTGATTGCTTCAGATACCAGCGTACCCAGTTCATTGCAGCAAGTTGGTCGCTATCTACTGGCGGGAGCTCTACGACCTACCGGTAGTTTGCGATCGACATCTTGGCCGGTCCTGGTCTAGAGGGTATATTTACTAAAGTGGAGATGTTGCCCATAGCAACCAATCATCAGATTCAACTAAACATTTAACTAGCACCTTCTAGAATATAATAGCTAGAATCTGATTGGTTGCTATAGGCAACATCTCCACTTCTAAAATCTCTCACTTTAGTAAATATACCCCTAGGCCTAATCCAATCCTCCTAAATTTCACAGACACCTTTAGCCCTGTACTCTTTGTACCCCAGAATGATAAAAGCTGTGCATTCATCAGCAAGCACTGCCTGTAACTGGCTGGAGCAATTGAAAATAAGCAGAGTAATGCCCCAACTGTGCTGATTTCGTAGATCTGTCCTGATTTAAGAGGACTGTCCCATCATCAACATGATCTTCGTGACTTGCATGAGGTTGTGAGGCATTTTTGTAGTGATCGGATGCCTCATACAGCAGGAGCCCCCTGTACATGTGGCAGTTTAAAGATGTTTTAGGAGGTAGGGTATGAGGGGGGTAGTCTAGCACTACAGAAGGGCAAAGTATGCCTACTGTTGTGTGTAGTTATACCCACTAGGGTATTGTGTGATATGAATATGTCAGCTGATTGCCTCTGACAAGGCTAGTTTGCTTTTTATCTATAGCCATACCTAAACACATTTGGGAGTTTGGAATTGCAACTAGGTCATGCTAGAGATGTGGCTGCATCTTAGTAGTCATGGCTACATCCATTGTTGTATCTATAATCTATGCAGGCTATGTGGTGCACACGGGCCGCTTGGTCCAGGGGACCCACACAACATACCCTTCACCCATATCATTATATTCACCTCTCTGTAGTCCCACGTTGCCCGGCTCTGCAGACATAATGCAGCTGTGGCCATTTTCCCTGTGATTTGCTCATGCACAGTGGAGAAGTCTCCAGGAACATAGAACGGCCGCCATGTTCCCAGAGACCTGGACATGCGCAGTAGACTCTGGCACAAAGTCACTACCGGAGAGGAGGTGGCTTGCACCTAGCCTGCACACGAGCCCCCACCTCTCTTAAACCGCCACTGGCTACATCCCCGGTCGGAACCTGCCTCCTGTGTCTGTGTCTGCAATAGTTCCCAACCCCTGCCAACTGCGATGAACACACACTGTGGTTGAAGTTGAGTTGGACACAATTGCATCCTACATCACTGGCGTAAATCACTGGAGTAATATTCCTTTACTAAAACAGCCGTAATTGTGGGCCTATGCGAAGTTACAACTATTGCAAGATGCATGCACATCTGCGCCAGCAGCAAATGCACCAGGTTTACACCAAGCCTATATCACTTGCACTTATAAGACAAACCTAATACAGCAGAAACAACTTTCTATATTGGCTACATTAAAAAAATGTAAATTACTAAAACACATATTATTATTATTATTATTATTATTATTATTATTGTTATTGTTTATTTATATGGCACCACAAGTGTTCCACAGAGCCTTACAATGTACATTACCAAGAAAGTGACCTACAGTACAATACAATACAATACAATACAATGCAAGACAATTACATGGATAATATACATTGATACATTGGTGGTCATAACACCCATATAAGCAACAGAGCATAAGCAACCAAGTGTTATGTGCCCTAGTGGTGGGTAAGAAGTAGATGAAAATAAAGTAAGGAGAAGCACAAGAGGGTAGAGGGCCCTGCTCGCAAGAGCTTACATTCTCAAGGGGGGAAGACATACAGGCATGATACAGATGGGGAAGACAGGGAGGAGGGAGCATGTAGCAGCAAGTTAGGATGAGAACTGGAAAGCATTGATGAAGTCTTGAGAGCCCATTTGAAGGATTGTAGAGAGGTGGAGAGTCTGATGGGGAGAGGGAGAGAGTTCCAGAGGTGGGGAGCAGCACGAGCAAAGTCTTGGAGGCGGGAGTTGGAGGAAACATAATATAGGCACTACCAAGGAATAAAGCACATGTCATTGTCAGCAGACCATTTGCAATTACACACCTCACAACCCAGGGCCGTAGCTAGGGTAATGCGCCCGGTGCCATCGCACAGGGCACCACAGGTCAGGGGGCGCTGTTTGGACCTGTCAAATTTCTGTTTATTATCATTCCCACTTATAACTTTATCTTATTTCATCCCCAGCATCTCCTGGCTTCTCCTATCTCTTCCCTGGTCCTTCCCCATGAAGCCATGGCCCTTATTTGGGTGCATTATGTCCCTTTGAAAAATGAGGGGGCGGCGTGCGCATGCGCAGTGGTCAAACATCGACCCGCTCGTGAGTGGGTCTGAATCAGGCCCTGTTCTAAGATAGCTCCCCTTCCCTCCTCTGTTCCAAACGTTCATGTCAGAATCTCTTGAAGCCTCATGCGGACAGTTTCCTGGGCATGTATGTGATGCAAACTCCTCACTCTGCATCAGCTCCATTATGAGCATGAATGGCGTCAAATAAAAACAATCCTCTTAGGATACAGGACACAAATAATATGTTTGCTCTGGGCTACATTTGTAAAGTTGTTTCAGAATTCCATGTGTCTTTCTTATATCTTTGCTATTTTACAGATGCACTGTATTCTGGCAGTAAGACGGGAGCTGTAAGATGCTGGCAGATTTAATTCCCTTGCCTGGAAGTGAGGAACTTCAAGGCAGGACTGATCAATGCTGCTGTGAGTCAGCAAATTTATAGAAATGATTTATTATGTAGATCATTATTACTTAACCTTTGGTAGTGCTAGAGCAATAATGTTGGGATTGGGAGTACAGCCCTGACCAGGGATGTATTTACACTTTGTGCTGCTGTAGGTCACTGTAAATAAATATGCCCAGATCCAGTTTGCTGATGACTTAGAGCCTGATTTAGAGTTGGATGCTATTGCTGCCGCAGCTGCATTTTTCCCAGCTGTGGTTATGACAAGAAATGCTAATGCAACAGCGGCCAGGACTTGTTCTGAGACGCTCAGGAGCCATCGCAACTGTCCGCAACTGCGTACACAGTCACTTACACAGCGTCGGATGCAAATCAGGAAACATCAACTCCTTGATTAAGTGTATGGTCACTCAGAATGGCCACCATAACTGAGACTCCAGAGCCATGTTTCCTGTGTACGGGATCGCAGACGCAGGAGGTGACATGCCCCCAAAATGGCCAAGGTACACCTAAATTTTTTAGCTGACATTCCCTGTTACCACCCTCAAACGCTCCCTGTCTGTCAATCATACTGCGAATAAAGACTCAGTGTCCGACTATGGTAATATACTTTGACGCAGCAGGACTCATGAATGCGCAGTGGCAAAAAGTTGCTCCATTTGCGAAAAACATCTGCATAGCGCACAACTCTGAATTAAGCCCATATTTCACAATATGTCCTACTCCAGGATATTGATACAGAATGGGCTTGATTTACTAGGATCCAGTATAACAGAGTGTAATTACAATACCGTAACAGGAGACCTGTATCATGGGGCCCCATGTCATAATGTGATACCAGTCCCTGTCTGATCAGCATGTGGCGGAATTCCCAGACACACAACAAAAAATGGCAAACCAACTCCCTGTCGCACGTAGCTTGCCCTCGGTCTCTCGTCATCCGTCCCTTAGCCCTATACTCCTGCTTTAATTGGCCTACCACTGCCATGTGTGCCCACATGCACTGGTCAATGATGGTTCAAACCATCAATGGTTTTCCTGCCATTGATGGAAAGTTCCAATGGTGTCATTGGATGTCCATACTAAATAACATTGGGGCTCCTCTCTGCCACTATGTGCTGTGGGGACCAGGATAAAATGCTCAAAGCCGTTAACTAAGCTTGTGTAGCTACAATTCCAAGGACTGGGGCACAGGCTGATTTGTTATATGTAAAGGGTCAGAGGCTGATATATTATGTGTAAAAGGACACAGGCTGGCAGATAATAATAATAATAATAATAATAATAATAATAATAATAATAATAATAATAATAATAATAATAATGTTATTTATATAGCACTTTTCTCCTAATAGAACTCAAAGTGCTCTACATTTGCTTTTACAGCACAAAATACAAAACAAGCTTAATAAGGGACATTAGTGAAATACTTGGGTGAACAGGAAAGTCTTCAGACTATTTTTGAGGGATTCTAGAGTGGAGGCTTCTCGAACTGTGCGGGGAAACGAGTTCCATAGAGTCAGAGCAGGATGGTATATTTGGGGTTTATTCCAGTGATGTGCGGTCAGGTGAGACAGGTGAGGCAGAGCCTTTCCTGTCATACTTAGGTAGACTCCAGAGTTTTAACTATAAAAATTGTAAGAAAAATGTAAAGAAAATATTATAAATATCTTCTTTGTGTTATTCTAATAATTTTTATAGTCAAAACTCTGTAGTAAAAAGTGTATGGCGTGTGAGGCACTGCCTCCCCTGTCTACCTTTTCCGCACATCCCTGATCAAAACACACCAAATTTCCAGCACTATATACTGCTGCACCTTTGTATAATACCCACACAGGGCCATACCTAGGGTCGTGCGACCTGTGCCATGGCACAGGGCACCGCAGGGCAGGGGGCACTGTTTGGGCCTGTCAATTTTCCTGTTTATTATCATTCTCACTTGTAGCTTCCTCTTCTTTTATCCCTAGCATCTCCTGGCCTCCCCTGTCTCTTCCCTGGCCGTTCCCCATGAGGCCATGGCCCTTTTTCAGGTGCGATATCTTTTATCCCTATTTAAAAAAACAGGGGGGGAGGTTGGGGCAATGCTCGCTTCAGCACAGGGCACCAAAAAAGTCTAGTTATGGCTCTGTACCCACTCGAACCCTCGGGCTCATATATGTATCTGTAAATCTGGTTCTGATATAAGGTTCTAAATTTAATCCATGTCAAAAAGATCAAATATTTTTATAATAAAATATACGTGCATACATTAGTATAGTTCATTCATGATACGCCCATGTAAATATTCTTTTAGGCTAGAAATTATTCAAAATATATATTGTGCACAGATCTTTTAATAACCTTCAGTGTGTCAAATAAAAAATATCAATGTGTACTCAGTTAGTATAGGATATAAATACCGTCTGTAATGGGCTAGGAAAATAACCCTGCTCTCTATCACAGATGATTGTTTATAATTTATATGTACACAAAACCCAACTATTTTGAAGGTATAAAATAGATGGATTGTAAGTCTACTTCATCCGATTATTTCCAGATAAACCTGAATCTAAATATTTTTGACTATTTGGCTTATCATCTACCTATTGTTAATATCAGAACCTTGAATGGTTATATTGGCAGATAAGTCTGCTAGTCAAATGCAGTATGTTACACAACTAGATTTTTTTTATAGATATACTCAAATTATGTATATTCATCCAAACTATCAAGTTTTGAATTCTGCATTTATTGGTAGACTTCTAATCGGAAAAAATATATTATATAATTATTCACAAATAGTATCACACATACCTGGTTAACACAGTGATTCCCAACCTCAGTCCTCAAGGCACACTAACAGTCCTGGTTTTAGTGATATCCATGATTGTGCACAGATGGTTATATCAAAATAACTAAGGTACTAAATAAGTCACCTGTGCTCAACTATGGCTATCCTTAAGACCTGGACTGTTAGTGTGCCTTGAGGACCGTGGTTGGGATCCCTGAGTTCACATCTAAAATGTTTTGTATTTTTGACAAAAATTCTTTAAAGATTCCTGCTTATTAATATATATATATTGAAATACATTTCTTTTTTCATAATGAAAGGATCCTATATATTATTAATCGCTGGACTGCCGCGACAGATCCGTATCGTGGTGGGTATTTTTTTTTATATGAAAATATCCCCGCTATGTACTAAGGGAAACTCACTGTCCCTGCGAGTTACATCATCAGCATTTTGTAGAAGTCTTTCACGTTTGTGAAAGGCTTCTCCGGGTGAAGCTGACAATGCACATGTGTCAGTCCCTGTGCCAGCTGCAGGAGAGAGTTTGGAAGATCTCTCTCCTGCGTGTAAAGCCTCCATAGACTTAAAAGCAGTTTACGCCATTTGAAGATGGGGCCAAACTCCAAATAACTTTGCTTTTCAGAGTTTACTATATGGGGTCAGATCATTATTATCAATGGGGTCTGGGATCTACAGTGCTAATTAGCACTCTGCTGGAGATTTCTGTAAAATCTTCTCCATTGTGCTAATAGTACATAGCAACAAGTTACTGTTCTGAAGATGGGGCTGAAGAGCACCCCAAGTGAAAAGTGGGGGGGCCACACCAACTGCACCCCCAATCACTGCCTGACCACTCCAATTTCACTGGCTGGGAATCAGCGGAAAGCCACTGGGGACCAGCTAGGTACAGCACACACAAGAGCAGCAACAGATCACCCACCCCTCCGTTTCTAGCTGGCTACCATTGGCTAGCTAACTATCTGCCTGCCCCCCAGTGATGCAGAGTCTATGTCATTGGGTGGCGGGCAGATAGTTAGCTAGCCAATGGAATGCGGCTGTCTGCCCCCACCCTCAAATGGTAGCAGCATGTTACAGACAGAGATTGGCACATGCGCGAATCCGCTGATTGGAAAACATTGGAGTTGTGCGTAAACCATCGGGTTTATGTACAACTCTGAATCAGGCCCAGTGTCCTGCATATTGTGTGTGAAGGGAGCACATGATGGTATATTATGTGTGAAGGTAGCATACAATTATATACTGTATGTGCTTGTGAACTTGTGAAGGGACACATGCTGATATTATATGTGTGAAGGTGGCATCTAAATAGGGGTGTCCCATGAAGTCACACCCCCTTCGAGCGAGCATGCTTCCCGGTGTGCACAAGAACCCCAACTACCATATGTTGGGTGGTATGCCTTAACACTTTTAGTATATGGGTCAATAATTTATGTCAGAAAATTGCTGGCTCCTGTCTCACCTTATCTCTTATTTTGAATACACATGTGCACAAGCCATTATGTTATCTACCTTAGCATAGCTGTCAGTATCTATAATTATTTCCAGGAACATGGGTCTATTTATTACAAGGCAAATAGTCTTGGTATTTGTGGGGATAGGTCTTCACGCAGTTCATCCAGGGGTCACTGTCTGCAATAACAGTGCTATCTCTGGTGGCAGCCTCAGGCGGTAATAAGATTCGTCGGTCTCGCCAGTGATGGCTTCCTTACACAAAGTATGGGAAAGTCTGTTTCCATGTACCACCCCTGTACTTGTTTGTTGTCACCATTTCAGGATGGAGATAACAGAAGATAATAAATGAAAAAATACTTGATTTTTCAATTAATATTTTTAAGATCTTTATTTCATTTTCTTTCACGAATGGATGGATAGGTGCGATGCGGCCACATAGATGCAGCCAGCTGTGAATATTATGGACGCAGATCCACATTTATTCCTGAGACTGCAGGTGTGCAACTCTGAGACTGCCCCACTCTTGTTAATTATTTTCCTGTAAACAGCTATTGCAGGCATATGTAATAAATATTTTTTGTCAATTAAGTAATTAAAATATTTCAAAAATAGACACAGTAGTATTTTGCAATGTTTTTCAAATGTGTATTCACTATGCTAATTGTAATTATGTAAGCAATTCCCAAAACAGTGTTAAGCCGCGTATCCACTAGCTGATAAAATGAACGATTGAACAATAAGGATATCGTTATTGTTCAATTGTTCATTATATCGGCCAGTGGATATGCCGTCAACAACCAGCGATGCGCGCTCCCACTGGTGGTTGACGACTTCGCTCATCGCCCGTACTTGCAGGGCAACCTGACGGTATTATCAGGTTCTGCAAGTACGGGGATGAGGGAGGGTGACGTCACTGAACGATATTGTGAATGATATCGTTCAGTGTGGGTGCTCAATATTATTAATGACATTGAGCTCACCCCTGCCGGAGACACACTACGCAATTTGGAGCAAATCATGTAGTGGATATGCGCCTTTAGCCCTTATATTATCATCAAAAAATCCTTATTCATCAGTTATTGGTGCCCAAACTAGTTTTGTTTTTTCTTTTATATTGTGTATATTTTCATATTAACTATTTCTCGTTCCTTTTCACACACTTTTTCTTATTATTATTATTAATGAGGATAACTGAAACCTCACAGATTTACATAAGCGATAGAAAATTTACTCATTTAAAGTGCCCATGTCTGTGCATTGGTCAACATTTTATCTACAGTATATATCCAATCAGTTGTGTTATCAAAACCACCGAAAATAAACAAATCATTTTGTAACAGGTGGACTTAAGGTTGATTTCCTCATATGGTTTGGGTTCATACAGTACTGGGGCAGATGTACTAAGCTCCTGTCATTTTTCAAACACAGTATGTAACATGACAGTTAGGAGCTGAGTGGCTGGTAGTTTATCACTTTCCAATTTATCACTTTCCAGAGCTTAGTACATCTCCTGTATTTGAGCCTATGAGACTCATTTTTTTTTCTGCAGAATCTTATTTTAAAAAGTACGAAATAGCAGATCCGATGGCCCAGATCTTCTCTGTAAGCTAAAGCTCCATTAGAATAAAGTAATTATCTCCCTTTTGTTCGCAAGTCACCAGCTGCTTCTCAGAGGTAATAGAATTTATGCAAATCCGCTTGTTAAGGTAGCAGGAGGATCCGTCCTATTCTATATTCCGAGCAGGAAGCTTTGTATATGTGAGGGGAGGTCAATGACAGACCTACAGGAGATGTGCTTAAGACCAGCACCCATCCTCTGCAGACAATTCAACATTGCTACATATTTGCAGAAACGTGTCTTCAATAGCCTGAGATAGAAAACTCAGACTAGTGGAGAGCGCTGCTAGGCTCTCGAAGCTTGTGGAACCACTTCACAATACCAACCTCTCAAATATTACTACACAATAAGGAGGTAATAGAGACAAGTGTTTTTTTTTCCAATATCTGTAAATGGCCTTGACAGAAAAGGAACCTGCGAGATTACATACTAAACACCAATGTATTGACCTCTATGAGCATGCCATCTCATAGCTTGCAATTACAGTCTTTTACTACCAGCAGCTGCAAAAACTCCTGTGATTTGTGCATGACAGGAGTGAAATGAATAACTGTGCTGTGTTTCTATGTAATATACACAGTGTGTGGGCTAACACTGGCAGACTGATCCTCACCTTATGACAGGTGCAGGGTAAACTGACAGCCTTGCAGTGTGGAGGTGTCAGTGTGTCATAAACACAGACTCTCACCAGAGGGAGGCGTTACTGCACTTCAGTTAGGCAGAAGAATGCTGCGCTGTATGGTGATTTTTGTACCAGAGCTTTGCTTACATGTCACCCTGATGCTTGTGCATTCTTAGTTGCCTGGCACTACTATCAGATGTAGCCACCTCCACTCAGAATGCATTGAAAATTGGTTTAAGCGGTGATAGGACTTATCGTGCTGACAGCCAATATCAGGCGGAATAAGCGATGTGTGCAATGGACCTCTGCACGGCTGATTAGCTGGATTGGGGAAAAGAGGGAGCGAATATTTGCCGGGGGGTTTTCGTCTGTATAATACTATATTACCATGAAATGCCTAATTCAGAATTACCCCTCAGCTCAATATGAAAAATAAATAAATGTTGTTCCACAGTCTGTTTGGAATTATTTCTCGTGCCTCTAGCTATAGCTGTTAAGTGGTAGGGACACAGTAAGTAAAAATAGACTCATCTGTTTGTGTCTTCATTTTGTCAGCGTACTAGAAAATGCTCAGACTTTGAAATGTCAAAGTGCTAAAGAAACACAAGGTTTAATCTGGCTGTGATGCACATAATGTGCTTTATTCCTGCACTTTCACGCACATTAAATGGTAACATTCAGGGCGGCTTCATAAGATGGATTTCTTCTGCGGTGTAAACTCATTTCTCGGCAGAGAGAACTGTTCTCAGGACAGCAGCAGAATTAGGGATGGGTGTTTTTATTCAAGATAGTATAGAGCCTGTTCCATGGACTTAAGATGGGTACATACTATACAATCCGTTATACGATATACAGTATATAATTCCATTGTGGTTTGGAACAATATATCATACGGATTGTGCAGCATGTACAGTATGCCCAATCCATCGTTCGTAATGGTCGTTCATCACATCATCCAACCTGCTGTCCTGCACATAAGATGGGATGATGCATTGAACGACGCCATGATGCTACATACATTATGTAATGATATATTGCGCCGTCGTACACCGGATCGTGCAACGTGTACGGTGTTCCACCGTGTTGTTTCTCCGCTGGGTAAACACATTGTATAGTGTGTACCAAGCTTAAGTTCATGGTACAACTGGCTCTTGAAGTCATTTTTTGTGGCCCTAAGCTTTCCTGGGTGCTTTCAGGTGGTTCACATAATTTTTTCAAAATTATGTGGTCTGCATACAGAGATGTGACACTCTTCATGTATATGGGCTACATAGGTACAGGGCCGGCTCGAGGAGGAGCCGCGCCCTGTGCATAGAGGGACTCCGACGGGGGCGCGACCTAATCATAGGCCACACCCCTAAATGACACTAATTGGAACGTGCCCATATGGCACATCTCCTATTTAACATCAGGCTGGGGTGAGCCGAGCACTCCTTCAGTAGCTTGGCTGCCCCCAGCCCTCTCGGCATCAATTCCTCTTCCCCGGGGCCGGCACGGCGGTTGGGGTGCCCAACCTCTCGACCACTGGCGGGACACTTTGGCCCGCGGGTGGAACACCGGGGCAGTGCCTGAAAAATGGGACTGCCTCACTGAAAATCGGGATGGTTGGGAGGGGTGCGCCTGTTCAACCGCACTGGTCGAACAAGCCTCGAGCCGGCCCTGAGTAGGTAATCTAGAATTCAGTACACATAAGACTCTGTATTGGAAGTGAGATTTGATCAGCACTCTGTCAGTCAGCAGGTAAATACTGGAGATGGAATGAGTGAGGTGAAAATATGTATTATGCAGGGGAAATTTGAAAGCTACAGCTAAGTGGCAATCTCTGCTAATAGCCCCTTTACATTATCAACATGCCATTCTCCAATATTCATACCTCCCAACAGGGGCGTAGCCACTGGAATACAAGCTTCAGGTGCCAACAGTGATGTGGTGGACCTCCCGGGTCCTTGGGACCAACATCAGTACTTGGGGCCAACATGAGCAGTGCTGCTTAGGACTATGGGCCTGATTCAGCTTGGATCGCTATTGCGATTGCAGCTGCGATTAAGCACGCAGTTCAACTGCGATAGGTTGCTAAGTTATTGCGACCGCTATGCCACCGCAGCAATACATAATGACGCCTACTTTACCTTACACACATCAGTAATGTTTAGCAAGACTGCGTAAACATCGGTACAATAGAGTACCATCGCAGCCTCACGCACACTTGCACAAGCTCTGACCTTACTCAGAATTGCTCATTTCATTGCACGCTATCAGGCCTCAGGCTGTGTATGGCATCGCAGTGGATAATTTTGAACACCCATGCAACAGCGTTCAAAAGCCCTGGCACTCCTACGTTTCGCCGACCACCACCCCATTACCACCCACAAACAGCACTTTTTGTCAATCGCTCTGCGATGGGTCTGCATAGTCACTGCGATCGCAGTCCCGATCACAGTGGCTGGTTCACACCATGCGCACTGCGATGCAAATGCATGTGCAGTACCTGACAATCGGCTGATTGTGTGCGTGTTAGCAACTGCGATCCAAGCTGAATCAGGCCCTATACACAAAGTCAGCATGGGAGCAGGGGCATAAGTATTGTGGGTGCAGGGGGTGCAGTTGCAGAGGGACCCATACTGCCAGCATTCAGCTCTTTAGCCTCTCAGGCCCCCTTCATTTTTTTTATGTGGCAAAGGCCATCTGGGCACCATGGCTCACTGAGTCCTATTAAAAGCTGGTCCCCAACAGTGATGGCTTATTGACCAGTCTCCTGCTAACATCAGCTACAGATACATCCATCTCCTTCCTGTTACTACACGTGTTTATCCACTCCTCTCCAACCTCAGTTCCCCTTTCCTGATCTCTCTCCCCCACAGCTCCAACCTCCGCCCCATCGGCAGCACCCCCAGCCAGAGCCGTAACTAGACATTTTGGTGCCCTGTGCCTGAAAGTGCATTGGCACACTCCCCACATTTTATATAGGGACAGCACACCCAGAAAAGGGCATGTTCTCGCAGGGAAGGGGTATGGCCACACAATAGTACCCCAAATTCATATTCTGCCACACAGAAGTGCCCCTAACATATTATGCCACACAGTAGTGTCCCTTACAAATTATGCCACACAGTAGTGCCCATTACACATTATGACACACACTAAAGCTTCTTGGTAATGCCTTAGAGCAGGGGTGGTGAACCTTTTTTCTGCCGAGGGCCATTTTGATATATATACATATAACATAATTCGCGGGCCTGGTGCAGGCCACACCCCTTCCATGTGACATCACATGCGGTTGGGGCCACAATCGCCGGTGATTTCAGCAATGCCCAGAGCATCTTGAGGATGCTCCAGGGAGCTGTAAGGGCAGCACCCCAAGGACGCTCCAGGTGACACTGCTGCATAAATTCTGGCTGCAGGGTGCCATTCTAGGCACCCTGCTAGCCAGATGAGACTAGCAAAAAAAACTCAGAAGGCCAGACCAAATGATATTGAGGGCCTTAAACGGCTCCCAGGCCTGAGGGCCCCCATCCCTGCCTTAGAGACTCTAGGTACCATTGACAATTATCATGATTCCCGTATTAGGAAAAAATATGAATTTTACTATAAAATACTAGTCCTGCTGTTAGATCAACCTTAGGCAATCTGTTGCTGCCGAGCGCCTAAGCCTGATCTAGCAGCAGGACTAGTGCTTATTATTGTTCTTTAATTTGATAATTGATTTCTAATGTCACCCTCTCCCCTCTCCTCCCCTCTCCCCTCCGTGGCAAGTTCTGCATGCTCTATACTTGTCTGCCTTTAACGTTCATAAGGTGAGTCATCACAGTGACAGCACTCGCCACCCAGCAGCCAATCTGTGAGCTCAGCCTCCCTGTCTCCTTCACTCACTGAAAAAGTGACAGAGCGCCCTGCTGCTCCCACCGTCTAAAGGGCCATGGCTCCTCGTTTAGCTATTCAGCAGTGCACTGAGGGAGAGACGTCAGAGAGTGTGTGCATCGGGATGAGGAGCTCCGGAGCTAAGATTTCAAAGATGCTGGGCGCACTGCTGGTAAGGACATAGCAGCAGACGCCTGGCAGATGGAGATTCGTGTGGCGTCCGGTTCTGCCCCAGAGCATCCTGCGCTCTGTGCGGCAGCATCGGCCACACCGCCCTAGTTACGGCCCTGCCCCCACCCATCCCCTCTCCTCTCTCACACCGGTTTAACTTCAGCAGAAAATGAATACATGATGGAAGTAATGCAACCAAGAGGCGTGATGCCCCTGCTACATTACCATAATTGCAAGGACGGAATTGCAAAGCTGCTTGCGTTGCATTCTGGAGATCGGCTCCCGCAGCAAACACCATCTCAAGATGGCATTAGCCGCTGTAGCCTATGTGCTACACATCGCATAATTACACAGGAACCCTCCCCGGCAATGGTGGCCGCGCATGTGCAGTCAGCAGTACTGCACATGCACAGTAGCCCCGGCAGCACTCTGGGCATATCGCAGGGATGGAGCCCCTGTCCCTGTGTGTGCCGGTTGATACATTCTACCGGTATGATTGCATCTTGCAGTGCGCTCATGAGTGGTAATGTCATGCCCAGATCGCATTGCAAATGATCTAGTATACTGCCAGGAGCAAATGCAGAATTTTGTGTGGGGGGTGAGAGAGAGAGAAGAGACGAGGAGGGAGGGGGATAGAAAGGGAGAGAGCGAGAGAGGAGGGAACGAGAGAGGGAGGGACATGGAAGGGAGAGGGAGAGAGGGGGAGGGAGAAAGTGAGAGAGTGACAGACAGGGAGAGGACAAGGAAGGGAGAGAGAGAGAGAAGAAGAGGGAGCGAGAAAGAGAGAGGAAGTGAGAATGGGAGGGAGGGGGAGAGAAAGAGAAAGGCCATGGCTAATTGAATACCCCCCAGAGACAGAGAAGTCATGAGTGTCAGAGAGAGGGAGAGATGAGAGAAAGGGAGATAGAGAGACACAGAGGGAGGGAGAGAGAGTGAGGAAAGGACAGTGGGGTAGATTCAGACCCGGACGCTAAGCCGCAATCGCTCGCATCCAAAAGGGGCCGGATATGCAAATTCCACGATCGCACTGTCTGGTGTAAGGACGCCCTCTATGTTTTAGAGAGCGATGGCAGAGTGAACGCACGCTGGTATAAAGACGCCCACATTTCTTTCTTAGCACACGTCATCTCCAGGAAGTGTATGATTGATCAGAACCATCGAGAGCCATCGGAGCTGCACACAGCTCCAATGGTAGACTCTACCCCACCGCAAGCACTGCGATCACTGCAGGCTGAAATACAACCAAGTGACATGTACAGTGATACTTCCATGCTAATTATGCTCACCCATAAAACTCAGTTTTGACCCCCAGACATGCCTGCGTTCGCAGCACCACTCCCCCATTCACAAGCACCTTCCTCTGTTACCACCCACAAACGGCACTATCTGTCACTCAAAGTAGCGCTCAGTCTTTGTGCTAAGAGTGCACAATTCCCGATTGCAGTGACTGGTTCGTGCACGCGCACTGCGATGCATGCACAGAAGGGTGACTATCGGCCATAGTGTGCGTCCGCGGCTTAGCGTCTGGGTCTGAATCGGGCCCAGAGAGCACACACACATGGTACCTGCTTCATGATCAGACAGGCAGGCAGCACTTCTGAATTATGTGGGTTGCTCGTTATGGCTCAGCCCCCTACCCATTCACCCGCGAATCGCGGCAACAAGGGGGTGGGGCTTCCAACATCAGCCACAGTCCAACAGTGACAGAGTCAGTGTGCTCAGCTGTCTGCTGCCGGGTGGAGCTGGCCAGAGAGTGTCCAGACTTCAGAGTGGCCCAGAATGCTTGTGGTAGTGTGGGGGCCCCTGGACGACCGCGCAGTCCGCCCACCTATAATCCGGCCCTGTGCCCTTCCACTTACTGGTGAGAGTAACCGTCATCATTATCATCAGCACGCCTTTGCTCCAGCCCTATCCTTGTTGCAAAAGATCCATCTATAGGCAGAGGAACCTCTGCATATGCTCACCTCTGAATTATCCATAATCCATCAACACCTGCGGAAAACTTATCCTACGTGTGAATGTGAACGCCCAGTTGCACCCTCTCAGCTGCAAGTGGAGATACAGCTGAGATCTGTACCATTCAGAAATGCCCATAAGGCTCTATGTTGCACACGCAGGTCAGATGCATGCACAGTAGGCTAATAATCGTGAGATCCATCCACAGATGCGCCAATGAAGTGCCAGCTTTACCTAACAGAAAACAACCAAATATCTGACTATGGCACATGTTTAAATCCCCTATAGGATGAGCTTAATACAGATAATTATGTACACTTGTATGTTGTTCTAATATTAATTATATTTGTAAGAGCCTAGACAAAGAAGTAAGAGGAGTCAGGAACAGTAAAGGGTGGAGTCTATGCCAGGAACCAGATGCTGATGTGAAGTGGGTCTGTGCATTCTTTAAATGCCAGGGCCTATTTTTAGTCCCATTCCGGCCGTGGCTAGAATGGAGGACATAATGTATTGGGCAACTAAACCGATGCTTTGCCATTTTAGTGCTCTGTGCACTAACAGGAGTAGGTGGTCTGGATACTACTTATCTCATTGCATGTGGCTCACATTGGCCAGAGGCACAGATGCATGGAAGATAGCACTTTCTCTTTCTGTGCAGGATGCACTATCCTCAGTTATTCAGTCAAACCCGCAAAAATGCAATTTTTTGGGGGTTTGACCGCATTTCTCATATGCACCAAGCTTCAGAAAGCAAAACTTCCTGCAGCTTGGACCTGGTGGGCAAAGCCACCTATAGATGGTGCTGCCCAATAGAAGCCTATGGGTTTCTTTTCACATAGTGATGTGAGAGGGAACCAATCGGATCCCTCTCAGCAGTCCCTCTATCTCAAAGGAAAGCTCTTATTGGGAGAGCTGACCTTTGTGATACTTGCAAATCTTCATGCATACCAGCGTTATTAAGTGTGGCGAGATGGATCGCTTGCATGCGATGCTTGATGTATCCCATCCTCTGATGAAGGACGATGTAAATGTGTTTTTGTTTATAAGATGGAAAAATAATTCCAGTAATTTATTGCACCTTGTATGGGAGGTAACTCTGCCGTGGAAGAAAGTCCATTCATTGATTTATTTCTTCCAAAAATAAAATTAAAATGAAGAAAGAAAAAGCAAAGTAAAATAAAAAAAAGAGGATTCCTGATTACAAGGTTCCCAGGAAATCCTTCTGAGATCGGTTTCAGCATCCAGGTGTCACTGTTGTTTTTGATGTCTATAAAAATTGTTTACATGTAATTACCATGAGGCAGTAGCTGACTGCAGATATATTTAAATTGTCTCCATCCAACATTATGTCCAGTTACTCCAGGCAGCTACTGTATGTCGGCAAAAAACTATATGTGAGGCAAATGCTACTAGCGCTCAGATGGATACACAGGAGAAAAGTATTTATAAAATTAAAACATTTATTCTTCATATACAAGATAACATAAATTTTTTTTTTACATATATCCAAACTAAGCTTCTTTTGTACTTAGCGTGATAGTTAAAACTTAAATGTAATAGTATTATCAATCAAGATCTATGTCAGAACGGTAAAATCACAATCACCCTTATATAAGGGGAAGGAACATAAATAAATATGAACATACCCAGGTGGTGTGCAATGGGCCCCCTAGGTCAACGGTTCCCATAAAATTCTGGATATTTCTAGAGGGCTGCACACAGAGGGTTCCAAAGCATACAAAGGTCCAGGGGTGTTCATTAGTGGTTCACACACCTGCCGCCAACATGTTTCGACCAACCGTTCTTTGTCAAGGCATGGCTGGTGTGTGGGATGCGTGGTCTTAAATAGGGGAAGTGGTAAGTACTTCCTGTGTGGACCCGGAAGTGGGGAATCACCCAAACTAAAGTGTAAATGATTCATGATAGTCTCCGGAGATTAGTTCTATAAATTAGAACTCTGGCATGGATGTCAGAATGGTAAGCCGGGCTATCCCTCGATGTAATAATCCTACTGCTATCTCCTAGTAAAATAACGATAATGTAAAATTTCACCGTGACTGGAAGTCGTCACAGACTTCATTTCCGGTTTGCCGTGAATGTTACATCTCAATAGTTTCCCCGGCTGTCCTGTGGGTTGTAATTCCCGGAAGTGGTATTGCGGCCATTTTAAGTACTGGCAATGGTTTTCCAGTACATCCAGATGGTGGATAGTAATATGTCAGGAGTGGTGTCATCCTTAGGGGAGATTTGATAAGAAGTGAGGATTCTCCAATGCGTGATATGGGGAGAAGGAGAGAAGGTGCATTAATGCTCGTAATATATATAAAAGAATTTTGAAGGGTAATATTAAAATATACATATTTATAAAGGGACACTTCATACTTAAAAGCAAAGCTTTAAATCATGGAAATTAAGACAAATGAGAAGAACATTCCATAAAGATAAAAATATAAAAGAATAAAAATTAAATGGGTTAAAGGAACCATTTAAATTTGAAGTCACTGTTCAATCCTAAAGGAGAGAGAGTTTGTAATCTATCTCATGTCCGTCTTTGCAAGTTGCATTTCCATTTTTTCATCTCCAGTTGCTTTTCACGCTCTCTATTCCGATAAATTGTTTTATTGCACCGGTGGAACATTGGTGTTTAGACTTAAAGTGCCCTGGGATAGAGTGAGATATCGTACCTTACCTGATATTGCGGATATGTTCACTCATTCTCACTTTAAGTACCCTTGAGGTCTTTCCAATGTATTTAAAACCGCAAGCACATTCAATCAAATAAATTACATTCATTGTATGACAAGTAATAAAATGGTTGATACAATATTTTTCCCTTTATCTTCAAATTCTGTTATTTTACTGGATGTGCTCTTTATAGTTTGCAAGCTATACATAGACCACACCTGTGGAATCCTTTGCTTCTAATATTTTGTCTCTCTTTACCTTCAAGTGCACTTCTAACTAGATGGTTTTTGAGGCTTGGTGCCTTCCTGTAAATAAAAGGTAGGTGTATTGGGCACAATATTATTCAAAATGGGGTCACCTTTCAGAATGCCTCAATGTCTTTTGAAAAATTTTTCTACTTCTTTATGTTGGTGACTGTACTGGGATATAAAAGCCCATTCCATGTTCCTTGATTGACGATCCTGTTTGGAATTTGGGATTAGTAAAGTGTCTCGTGCTGTATCTGTAGCTTTCTTTTCTGCCTCATCTACTAATTCCGGTTTGTATCGACTTTGGAGGAATCTGTATTTCATTTCTTTTGACTGCTTTTTGAATACTGAGTCTTCTGTGCAGTTCCTGCAGAGCCTAAGAAATTGGCTACGTGGAATCCCATTCAACCAGTTCTTATGATGTTCACTTTTTGTGTTGAGGTAGGTTATGGAATCCGTAGGTTTACTAAAACCTTTTGTTTTAAGGCTCCCTTTTTTGTTGTAAATTTCCAAATCCAAAAATTGGACACTTTTTTGGCTCTGTTGAAAGGTAAGATGGATTTTCTTATTGTTTTTATTCAAATGTTCACAGAAGATGGTTAAAACTTCTGCTGTTCCTCTCCACAAAAACAGAATGTCATCTATATAGCGGTACCATGATACCAAGTTTGTCCCCATGGAAAGTTCTTGATGAATGGTTTCTTCTTCCCAATGGGCAATAAATAAGTTTGCATAACTGGGGTACCAAGTTGCTGATTTCATGCTGAGTGCTGGGGGATTACTATAGAATAACCCCTCCCTTACATGCACCTGAGCGATATTACTGAAGTGATTGAGCAGCTACCAACATGAGAGGCATAGATGGGACCAGCATTTGGAGGTCATACTGGTTCTTGTAGTGCCATTAGGAGGACTTAGGGGTGACTCCAAGGTAAGCTGGCTCTCAATTCAGGTATATTTGTATGTGCCATTATCATGTGGCCTTATCTTGGGCAATTATATGACACATATTGGATATAGTTATCAGTTTTGGGGATGGGTTTGGGGTGCGGTGCCCCCTGGGGTTGGTGTGGCTGGGCTGCTCTGGGGTGACACACTTTAACACTTTATTTAGCACTTTAACACCTTCAAATTATATTTTTTCTTTTAGTATATATATATATATATATATATATATATGTATATATTTATATTTATTTATATATATGTATATATTTTTATCTTTATTATTCTTTTCTTAGCATTTTAATTACACCTTTCACCTATCTATCACTTATTAACATATAGTTTTTGCTTTATTCTTATTAACACATATTAACACTTTAGTCTTTCACTGGTGTGCTTCCCTAGGGTGGCTGGCCTTCACCGGCTTTTTGGGGGTTCTGCACCCCAGACCCAGTGATAGGAACCTCCAGTATCAGAGATGCTGTGATGCGGCCTGGAGGCTTAGCCATATTTTTGCAAATATATGCAACTGAGATCTCTGAATTACCTACCACCGTGTAGTTTTTCAAATCTTATTGCTGATTTCATTCTGAGTTCTGGGGGATTACGTTTTGTTGTTTCTAGTATAGAATAACCCCTCCCTTACATGCACCTGAGTGATATTACTGAAGTGATTGAGCAGCTACCAACATGTATTGCTGTACTGAGAGGCATAGATGGGACCAGCGTTTGGAGGGCATGCTGGTTCTTGTAGTGCCATTAGGAGGACTTAGAGGTGACCCCAAGGTAAGCTGGCTCTCAATTCAGGTATATTTGTATGTGCCATTATCTTGTGGGCTTATATTGGGCAATTATATGACCCAAATTGGATATGGTTATCAGTTTTGGGGATGGGATCGGGGTGCGGTGCCCCCTGGGGTTGGTATGGCTGGGCTGCTCTGGGGTGGCACGCTTTAACACTTTATTTAGCACTTTAACACCTTCAAATTATATTTTGTTCTCTTAGTATATATATATATATATATACATATTTATATTTGTTTCTATATATATATATATATATATATATATATATTTTTTTTTTCCCCTTTATTATTCTTTTCTTAGCATTTTAATTACACCTTTCACCTATGTATCACTTATTAACACATAGTTTTTCTTTATTCTTATTAACACTTTAGTCTTTCACTGGTGTGCTTCCCTGGGGTGGCTGGCTTTCGCCTTTTTTTGGGGGTTCTGCACCCCAGACCCGGACCAAGTGATAGGACCTCCAGTATCAGAGACGCCATGACGTGGCTTGGAGGCTTAGCCATATTTTTGCAAATATATGCAACTGAGATCTCTGAATTATCTACCACCATGTAGTTTTTCAAATCTTATTGCTGATTTCATTGTGAGTTCTGGGAGATTACGTTTTGTTATTTCTAGTATAGAATAACCCCTCCCTTACATGCACCTGAGTGATATTACTGTAGTGATTGAGCAGCTACCAACATGTATTGCTCTGTTTAACATTTATCTAGCACCTTCTAGAAGATAATAGCTAGGGGTAAATTTACTAAGATTCGAGTCTGATTGCGTTTTTTTATTTTCAACTCGATTTGCATCGACGAAACTCGGGTGATTTGATGCTTTTGAAACTCACAAATTTACAAAGAAGTGAGTTTAGCTGAGAGTGAGTTTGCCGATGGTGAAGCAGATTGAGATTTCTCCCCCGAGTTGCAAGTTTTGAAGGAGATTTCTCACCCGAGTTTGCAGTGTCTTCTCTCTGCCTAACTCTCCCAAACAAGCAGCCTGCACATATCAGTGAGATGTGTGAAGGCTGTTTGTGTGTTATACCTGTAAAAATATAGTTATTATTTTTTTTTAAATGACGTAGGGTTTCCCCCCAAAAGCATAACAAGCCCCAGTCTGCTCAGCCAGTACTGGTTCCTAAAAATACGGGGCAAAAAATGAATAGGGTCCCCTCGTATTTAAGGAACCAGCACATGGCTGCTGAACCAGTCCTAGTTTAAAACATAGGGGGAAAAAAATTGTGTAGGGATCCCCCTATATTTAAAACCAGCACCAGACTCAATCTTTCCTGGGTGTAATGCCACAGCCAGGGGACCCTATCACTGGGTCACCCCAGCCAAAGCATTCACAGGCCAAGCCGATCAGCCCAAGCCGGGGATCTCAGGAAAGGTGGGGACCCTCCCAATAAAGAAGTACACCCTCTCCTGAGCACTGCAGGCTTAGGGCCTGATTCAGACCCACTCGCAAGCGGCTGTCCGCTCGCAAGTGGGTCGATGGTGTGCACTGAGCATGCGCACGACGGCGGGAGCTCCGTTGTGCGCATGCGCCAGACGCGACGAGCGAAGGACTTTCCTTCGCTCGTTGTGTCTGATCAAAGGGGGCGTGCTGTCGATGTTGATTGACAGCACGCCCCCTTTGGTGGGCGTGCCGGGGGCGTGCCTCCCTGATGGGGGCGTTCCCAAGGGAACGCCTACCGTCAGAAGCCGGCCCACTGACATCACTAGTGATGTCAGTGGGAGTGATTTTGGCTCTGATAGAGCCAAAATCATTCCGGGCCTTGCGGTTGAGAAACTCAACTGCAGGCTCCGGCTCGCAGTGGCGATGGTCTTGACCATCGCGGCCATCAACCTGCACGCTCGTATAGGCTGTGGGTGGTGACCCACAGCTATACGAGCGTCCAGGAGGACGCTCCATAATTATGAAGGACGGCCCTCATTCAGAGCGTGCGCTCTGCTCAGAGCATACGGCTCTGAATGAGGGCCTTAGTCTGAAGCCTGGGGCTCTTCCCTGCACCCCTGGGCTTTGGCTACGGGGGTAATAGTAGTGTAAAAAAAATAGAAACTATTGTTTTTTACTGTGGAACTACAGGTGCCAGCAGGCCTGCCCTTTGGCACTTGTGGAACTTAACCTATACTCCCACTGTAAAAAAAAATAGTTAAAAAAACACAGTATACTCAACCTTAAAAATGTACGTTATTATATACACCTACCTCTCTCACACATACTGTACCTACCTTATGCCAGCTGTTCTGTCCCCTTCTCCAAGTAGAATCCAATGGGGGTACCTGAAAAAAAGATGCTATACTCACCTCTGTCCTTGCTCTGATCTCTGTAGAATCCCCAAACTTGGCAAAAAAAAACCCAATCCATGCAGGACAAGTATTAGTATATGTGTTGTCACATATACCAATTCTTCATGAATGACAGGAGATGGGCCTTTTCAGGAAATCCCATGGCCTCGCAGCCATTCAGAGGCTGCTTTACATATAGCGACCGCTCATTGGCTTGTTACACGTGGGTCACAGCCAATTGATTTCATGAATCTGGACAGGAGTTTTGCCCGTTCTCATGAGAGTTTTGAAACGTTCATCTTGGTAAATTCCTGAATCCTCTCTTTAGTAGTGAAAAGTTACTCGAGTCTGGCCATGGTGAATTGAAGAGTTTGTTAACTCTCCAGACTTTTCCTGTGGCAAAAGAGATTAATCTCCCGAGTTTGACATTAGTAAATTTGTGAGTGGAAAAAAATGCCTAAACTCTCCAGAGAATGCTAACTCGACCAAACTCGAATCTTAGTAAATTTAACCCTTAGCAGTAAATTTACTAAGATTCGAGTCTGGGCAAGTTTTTTTTTTTTTCAAACTCGATTAGCAACGCCGAAGCTCAGGTGATTTAAGGGTCCTGGATCTCATAAATTTACTAAGAAGTGAGTTTAGCTGAGAGTCAATTGGCCGATGGTGAAGCAGATCGAGATTTCTCCCCTGAGTAGCAAGTTTTGAAGGAGAATATTCACCCGTGATTGCAGTGTCTTCTCTCTGCCTAACTCTCCCGAACAAGCAGCCTGCACATATTAGTGAGATATGTACAGGCTGCTTGTGTTATACCTGTAAACAAAAGGTCTTAATATTTAAAAAAATGATGTAGGGTTTTCCCCCCCCCCACCCCCCCCAAAAGCATAATCAGTCCCGGACTGCACAGCCAGTCCTGGTTTCTAAAATTTCTGGGAACAAACCATGTAGGGTTTCCCCGTAATTTAGGAACAAGCACCTAGCTGCAGGGCCTGCCCTGGTTTTAAATATAGGGGAGAAAAATACATAGGGGTCCCCCTATTTTTAAAACCAGCACTGGACCCAAACCGAGCGGAGTGTAATGCCACAGCCAGGAGACCCCAAGCCAGGGATCTCGGGAGGTGCGGACCCCCCAAAAAAGGGGTCCCCCCTCTCCCAAAACCCGAGGCTTAGTCTGAAGCATGGGGCTCTTCCCCGCACACATGGGCTGTGGGTATGGTGGTAATAATGTAGAAAATAGTACAAAACTATTGTATTATACAGTGGAACTACAAGTGCCAGCAGGCAGCCGGCACCCGTACCCCCACTGTAAAATAAATAGTTAAATTAACACAGTACACACACACCGTATACAGTAGAACTTTAATACATACACCTATCCCACTCACACATACTTACCTGCTGCCAGATGTTCACGTCCGCTTCTCCCATAGATTACAATGGGAGTATCTGGAATAAAGATCCCATACTCACATATATCCTGGCGCCGCTCTCCGTAGCATCTCCGTACTTGGCAAAAAGAAAAAACGAAACCTGAACCAGATACTTACTTTAACTGTGTATGTGTGTGACTGGGGGGGAAGAACCCGGTGCTTCAGCCTAAGCCTGGGGTGCTCGGCAGAGGGAGGACCGCTTCTTGGGAGGGTCCTCACCTCCCCTTAGATCCACGGCTTGGGGTGTTAATGCTTTGGCCCTGGAGAACCGTGAGGACCCAGTTGGTTTAAGTCCGGTTCTGGTTTTAAATATAGTAGGACCCCTACGCATTTTCCCCCCTATATTTAAAACCAGGATGGCCCGCCAGGTGCTGGTTCTTAAATTATGGGGGAACCCTTCTCGTTTTGTTCCCTGTAATTTTAGGAACCAGGACTGGCTGAGCAGTCCGGAGCTGGTTATGTTTTTATTTTGAAGGGGTGCCCTACATCATTGTTTTTTTAAGATTTAACCCTTGTTTAACAGGTAGACCACACAAGCAGCCTTCACATATCTCAAAGATATGTGCAGGCTGCTTGCTTGGGAGAGTTTTGCAGAGAGAAAACACTGCAATCTCGGGAGAGTAATCTCATCTAAACTTGTACTCGGGGGAGTAATCTCAATCTGCTTCACCATCAGCCAACTCAGTTTTAGCTAAATTCACTTCTTAGTAAATTTGCGAGTTTAAAAACGGGAAAATCACCAGCGATGCTAATCAAGTTTAAAAAGCAACAAATTCGATCAGACTCGATTCTTAGTAAATTTACCCCTTAGAATCTGATTGGTTGCTAAGGGCAACATCTCCACTTCTAAAAACCAGCACTTTAGTAAATTTACCACTGAGTGTGCCACCTCATTTTGTGGTGAATAGAGAGGGCACAAAACTCTAGGAAGGCACCTGCTGCAAGATAAGAGCTTTTGTATTCTGAGTAGGGATGAGCGGGTTCGGATTTCTGAAATCCGAACCCCCCCGATCCAAGCTGGGAACCGTCAGGCTCGGATTTTCCCGCCAGGCTCGGAACTGAAATCGAGGCAAAATGTCATCATCCCGCTGTTGGATTGTCACAGGTTTTGGATTCTATAAAAGGTCCTGCGATCGCCGCCATTTTTCATTCCGGCTGTGGAGTGTGTCGTGCAGAGGGAGGGAGCTGTTGGCTAGTGCTGTGTGATACATTACATACTGGGCTGGCTGGCTACTGTGAAGAGGCTGGCTGGCTACTGTTGTCCATACATAGGGGCTGGCTGGCTACTGTTGTCCATATAGGGGCTGGCTGTTGTCCTGTCCATAGGGGCAGGCAGAGGGAGGGAGCTGGGAGCTGTTCACTATTGTATTGTTGTGATAATAAATAAATATAATAAACTTAGTAGTACACTACTACTTAATTTATATAGTTATATACATTACAATACTGGGCTGGTTGGCTACTGTGAAGAGGGAGGGAGCTGGGAGCTGTTGCTGACGCTGGCTACTGTTGTCCATATACATACTGCTGATGCTGACCATAGGGGCTGGCTGGCTACTGTTGTCCAGTGCTGTGCTGCTGTCGGTCAAGGGCTGCTGCCCCGAAAAAAAAACAAAAAACCACACCTGTCACTGTCATCGGTGCAGCTACGCAGGGGTCCTGTGCTGCTGTCTGTCAAGGAGTCAAATATATATAAAGAACACCTGTCACTGTCATCGGCGTAGCTGTCACTGTCATCGGCGTAGCTGCGAAGAAAAAGAAAAAACACCTGTCACTGTCATCGGCGTAGCTGCAAAGGGGTGCTGTGCTGCTGTCTGTCAAGGGGCTGCAGCCTCTTTCAGGGGTTCACCCCCAGTGTGAATAAAACAAACAATTTTTTTCTGTGTGCGTGTTAGCCACACCATCAGTGAAAAAATAAAAACACATTTTTTGTATTATTTTTTTTCATTTTGATAAATATTTTTATTGCATTTTGCAAACAAAACCAGTAATAAAAAAAATCTTTTTTTAAAAAAAAACAAACATGAATATTGCAATGAAAACTTTTTTTTTTATTTATTGAGTTACAAAAGTTTTTTTTTTTTTAACCTTGAACATAGCAGAAATGTTATCCTAACAGCTTATAAAGTTATATGCTCTAAAAAACTAAAGCCTATATTTTTTATATAGAGTGGACATCCTAAATTCTAAAACTGTTCTATTCAAAAACGTAAACAAATGCAAAGATTATAACTCTAGTGTGTTATAGTGTGTTATTATAATGTTAGAATGTAGAATGCCAAAAATTTGGTGGACCACACATGGTTGATTGATCAACCATGGCGACTGGATTAGTGTCATAAGGAAGAGGAGGCTGCAAACTGCATGTCATGTTATGAGTTGGCCATATGGGGTATATTGCTGTTAAGGGATCAGGCTGGTTATCAGTGGACACATATAGTTGTTGTTATTTTGGGTTGCCATCTCCTGAAGAGTGTTTACCAACAGACAGAGACTACCTATCAGCTCAGGCATAAACACTTCCTGAGGAACAGAGCTCTGCTCTCTGGAGGGAAGCCAAATAGGTGGGATCCCCTGTTCCAACATCTGAAGCTCTACTCTCCACATAATCTATTATAAAAAAATGTCATCGGGGACATCTAGCTCCTCTTTCTGTAGCCTGCTCACCCTTTTTGGACAGGAAGTCCAGGATGGATGGTTTGGAAGAAGAAGGCCTAGCAACAGATGGGGATGGTCATTATCAAGACCTGGCCCCCCCAGTGGGTGTAGTCTGGGAGGTATTGGTTGGCATGATGGCAGCAGAATAACAAAGGCCTCCATGTTGTCTGTGCTCACTATTCCATATTTCAGTTTGCGATTCAGGTAGTAATAAAGTTGGCTACAGAACACAGAATCACTGGATGTCTTAGTGCATTCAGGCCAAATATGATCCATGAATTCCCAGACAGATTCTGGACAGATGAATCATTTGCTTGTGATAAACTTTGGTAATTCCTGGCTAAGGTGTTATAGCCAGACACTTTGAAGGCTGTAACTTTGAACTGCTTTATAGAAAACATGTGAATGAAACCTTTCCACACTGCAGAACATGATGGAGAAATCCCTTGAAGTTCAACACTGTAGTCTTCCATTGTGACTTTTAATGGTGATTTCAATGTTGTCCACTGGCTGAGATCCATCTCATCTGAGGGTTGGGTTTTCCTCATGCAAATGAGACAATTCACATCCAGAAGGTGACTCTTATGTTTAGCCGTGGTGTCAGTCTCTCTTTTGGCAGAATTTGCACAATCTTGGGGGCACCATGATGAATCAGACAGATCCTTCAGGGTAAACATCTGATCTGGTGTCGTATCTATCTCTATTAAACTTTTGTGTGTGAGTTTAGTCATCTGCCGCTTGTGGTGGAGCTCTTTCTCTGCTTTCACAATGATCTCCAGACACAACATAAAACTTAAACCTTAAACTGAAAAGTTGCATTTAATACTCTGTTCCCCTTGTTCACATATCTAAGTAATATGGTTAAGTGGACAGTGGGAACGGCAATTTGAAGGTCACTAACTCTGTTTTTTTTAATGTCCCTGTACAGGTTGGGAAATTCCTTTACAGAACAGAAGGTTTGCAAAGGATTATTTAAGGCAATTGTTTATTTATTTTTGGAAAGCACGCTTCCTGTTCCTGGTCCCCTTCTGGGATGAAAAAAATCCACTCCCAGCAAGCAGGCATGGTGCTCGAGAAAGAATTCCCAAGAAAGACACAATGTAAGACTTAAACCTTAAATCTGAAATGTTGCATTTAATGCTCTGTTCCGCTTGTTCACATATCTGATATGGTTAAGTGTACAGTGGGAACAACAGCAGTTTGAAGGCCACCAACTTACTCTATTTTTTTTAATGTCCCTGTACAGGTTGGGAAATGCCTTTACAGAAGGCTTGCAAAGGTTTATTTAAGTCAATTGTTACTGGAAGCACTCTTCCTGGTCTCCTTCTGGGATGAAAATCCACTCCTAGCCGCCAAAGCAGGCACAGGATTTCAAGAAAGACACAAAGTAAGGTCTTAAATCAGGTGTAGCCAGCCTCAGTCCTCGAGAGCATACGTTTTCCAGACAACCTAGCTGGTGCACAGGTGTATTCCTTACTGAGCACCACAGGTGGAGTTAATTATTTATTACAGTTGTGATTCTGTGAGGAAACCTGGAAAACATGCACTGTTGGTCGCTCTTGAGGACCAGGGTTGGCTACCCCTGCCTTAAATCATAGATCTTACGCTTGTCCACATATCTGTGCTGGTTAAGTGGCACTTTGAGGCCACTAACTAACTATGGGTTTGTTTATGTCCCTGTACAGGTTGGGAAATGCCTTTAGAAGGTTTGCAAAAGATTATTTAAGTCAATTGTTTATTTGTAAGGAAAGCACTATGGGATGAGAAAATCAACTCTCAGCAGCAGCAGCATTGCTCAAGGATTCTTCTGTGGCAAGGCTGCTGCCCAAAAGATAAGTTTGTGCAGGGACAGATTAATTGCCAGCTTGTTTTGTGTGGTCCCAAATGAACAAATAATTTCAGCCAGTCGTGTGGCAGACGCTGTCGCTGAAATGATTGGTTTTTAAAGTATGCATGTCCTGTTTATACAACATAAGGGTGGGTGACCAAGGACAATTCCATCTTGCACCTCTTTTTGTTCTTTGCAGTATGTACTCTTTGGGGCCTAGTTTTACAAACTGCCATCCTGTCTGGAACTGCAGTGCCATTCCTAGATGGGCCACATGTTTGTGCCGCCCACTTGTGTCGCTTAGCATAGTCATCCAGCTACCTCGATGCAACCTTTTCCCCTAAAAACACTATTGTGAGGCGTGAGGTGTTCAGAATAGACTGGAAATGAGTGGAAATTAATGTTATTGAGGTTAATAATAGCACAGGAACAAAAATAAAACAAATTCTGTGATTTTAGCTGTTTTTGTGCTTTTTTCCAAAAAAATACAGATCCAAAACACAAAACTCAAAACACGGAAGGGTGGTTTTGGCAAAACCAATCCATATCCAAAACACGAAGAAAGATCCAGATCCAAAACACAAAACAAAACATGAAAAGTGACCGGTGCACACACCTAATTCTGAGTAACTGATTTTTTGCATTTTAACACACACACACCCATATACTGTGCACACACCTCCACATACACACACCCACTCATATATACACACCCATATATACACACACATATATATTAGAGATGAGCGGTTCGGATTCTGTGGAATCCGAACCGCTCCGAACATTGGGGATCCGAGTCCATCCGAACCCTGTTCGGGTGTGTTCACCGCCTGACTCGGATCCCCGTTCAGGGCCGAACGGCGGCCGCCTGATGTCGGATTCTCACTAGAGAATCCAACATCTGGGCTTCTATTGTGTAGGGCAGAGCGCTGTGATAGTCACACAGACTCTCATTGGCTGCTGCATGGAGGGAGCCAGCTGGAGCTCACACATGAGCTCCGTCTTCCGGCTCCCTCCTCAGGGTGTGACAGCAGAGCGGACGGCGCGGGAGCGGGGATTCAGGTAAGTTTTTTATTTTTTACTTGTGCAAGGGCCGGGGGTGCTACTGGGGGGGGCCTGCTACTGGGGGGGTCTGCTACTGGGGGTGCGGGGGGGGCCATACTACTGGGTGGGCCTGCTACTAGGGGGGGACTATACTACTGGGGGGGTCTGCTACTGGGGGGCTATACTACTTGGGGGGTCTGCTACTGGGGGGGCCATACTACTGAGAGGCCTGCTACTGGGGGGGGCTATACTACTGGGGGGTCTGCTACTGGGGGGTCTGCTACTGGGGGGCCATACTACTGAGGAGCATGCTACTGGGGGGCCATACTACTGGGTGGGCATACTACTGGGGGGGCTTACTACTACTGGGGGGGCCTGCTACTGGGGCAGCCTACTACTGGGGGGGCCATACTACAGGGGGGCCATACTACATGGGGGGCTACTACTGGGGCAGCCTACTACTGGGGGGGGCCTGCTACTGGGGCAGCCTACTACTGGGGGGGCATACTACTGGGGGGGCCATACTACTGGGGGGCCATACTACTGGGGGGGCTGCTAATGGGGGGCATACTACTGGGGGGGCCTGCTAATGGGGGTATACTACTGGGTGGCATGCTAATGGGGGGCATACTACTGGGGGGGCCTGCTAATGGGGGCATACTACTGGGGGGCATTCTACTGGGGGCACTGCATAGGGGACCCTACTACTAAGGGGACTGCATAGGGGGCACCACTGCTGGGGGCATTGTGTAAGGGACACCGCTACTGTGGGCATTGTGTAAAAGGGGCACTACTGTGGGCATTGTGTAAAAGGGTCACTACTGTGGGCATTGTGTAAAAGGGGCACTACTGTGTGTCGTAACATAAATAAGAGACACTACTTTGTGGTGTAATGTGAATCAGGCCCTATGTGCGGTGTAATGTGAATAAGATTGTGCACTGTGACTCCTTGGGCCGTAGCCCACTATGTAAACAAGTACTGTGATTCTGCTGGCCGTACCCCACTGGGTGGGTGCACTACTTTTCATTTCTTCCACTGCTGTGTGGCAATGTGTCATAGATGTGCTTTATACTGTGGTGTCTGTGTCGTTGTGCCGCTGCTTTGTCGCTTAGTAACCAGTCAGCTCACTGCAACCTTTGGCCAATAATGTTGAAAAGAATATTATAAGCTGTAATATGGTCTAAAAAAAAAGACCAATTTATGTAATTTTAGATTTTTTTTGTCAATTTTTGTAAAAAAATCCAAATCCAAATCCAAAGCCAGTCACCGCAGTTTGGCAAACCCAAATCGAAATCCATTCGGACGACGAATTAGAACCAAATCCAAATCCGGCAAAAATGGTCCGGCGCACATTCCTAATATATATACACACACACACATTTAGTTTGGCAGTGGCATTTACTGAGATATTGGGAAAAAAATAATAAAGAAATGTAAACTTCTGTCAGTGCAGTTATTCTTTAGTGTTGTAGTCTTATCCTTAGAGAGCTATTGTTCTAGCTTTCATTTTAACATAATTGCCTTCTGACTTACTGTCGGGTTAAACCTGTAGCACTACGCTTAAGGCACAGTGTATATTCTGCACATACCTATAGCACTATAGCAACATAAATGATATTTTTTCCTTTGCACTCCACCTGCCTGACGATTTGTTATCTCCTGTGAAATACCCTAACGGATTGCATTTCTGACATTAAATTAAATAACTTTTATGAGTAGATAACAGATAATGTTCTGCTTTAATATAAAGAACAACAGCACAATGGTCCTTTGAGAGGAGAGTGTTCATATACTATTATGGTATAAAAGAAAACTGGTGTCTATAAAATAAAACAGCAGCCTGCATTAGAGTTCTTGTGCGTTTAATAAATACAAACCAAAAAATGTGTAGAAGGAGGATTCTCAGCCACAAATTTGTTGCAGTGTAAAGCATACTTACCTACTTTTCAAATGTCCCCTCCGAGAGATCTGGGTGGAGCATCCAGGTTGGTGGTTGGTGAGGCGTGGCGTTGTGAATTGTGTTTCTATAAAATACCACAGTTCACGGCATTGTGCAGCAGGGCAGGGTGACCTGATTAAATTCCAAACATGTCATGAAGCCCCCGGGTCGCCCTCTTCACTGCGGAAGTCAGGGAGAGCTCCATGAAATTAGCGAGTCTCCTAAGTTGCCATGTATGATTTAGAGGGAATGTAAACAGTGGCCTAAATGAAATACTTACTGAAACTGAATGGGAGAATCAGCAGTAAATGGGCACACGTTCCAACCACGTGACCACTTAAATATACTTTTTTTTAAAATATAAATTAACATATAAAGTTATTTGCAAATGTGGGGGGGAATTGCCATTTTGATACCTATGCAGAGTTGGGCGCACATATGAGATGTGACCAATCTGCACAGGTAGCTAATGTGTCTCCCATCGACTACATTCAACAGGAGCATATGCTCCAGGACTACAACAGGAGGTCTGGCTTCTCTGTGGGCACGTAAGACGGTCAAATAAAAAATTCATAGTTCACAGTTCTTGGCCAAAAAGTGTAGCTAAGAAGTTCCCAAATGTATGAAGCCTGTAAAATGCAAATCAAACAAAACGCAAATGTTAACTAATTTTATGTCCCTTCAAACAGTCCCATTTGTACCTTTTAGCCTAGGTGGCCATCTTGGATGCATTTTGTGTTGCTACAAACCTACTGTGATTTGACTACATTTACATGTCACTTTCAACCCACATCCCAGCCCATGTGGTGCAGTAATTACAAAATATGGCCGAGTCACCAGGGCAAAAGACGCACATAACAAAAAGACATGCATACGTAATTAGTAAAAAAGCAAAGTTACTGGGGAAAAAAGCTGCAACTTATATTTATGTTCAACTCTGAATAATGTCCACACAATAGCTTACTATAAAGAACTTCAAGCATGCATCACACAAAGGGGTCAATTCAATTACTGTAGGTGCGAGTTGAGTCCTGCAATTCAATTCCAAACTCGCATTGATTTCTCAGAGGAAGTTTGCATTATAAGGTAAAAATGTTGGAATACAGTGCAAAACCTATAGTACACCCCTCCCAATGAATAATCACACACTTGGAGGGGTTAAACTCTATTGTCAGATAATGGATGTAACCATAAATTCTTTAAACCATATTTGCTCTTGAATAAAGACACAGACCAAGTTAATGCCGTTCAAAATAATAGGTCAGCTTTATTTATTTACAATCATGAGTATGGTGGCAGAGGAAAGAGCGGCAAACCACCGGCGCCCACTTGACTTAGGCAAAAGATGTCCTAAAACTTACCAGGGCCGACTATCCCAATTAATGGTAAGTGACATATAAAACACTTGTAAAGTCCAACTCTCCCTTTCTAAGCAAGTGAGGCGGTATTAAATACCCAATACCAATATCAAAGACTTGCAAAGGCCAATTCTCAACCTTTCTAGCAAGTAAGGCGGTATCCAACACCCATGCCAATATCAAAGACTTGCAAGGGCAAACTCTCAAACTTTCTAAGCAAGTGATGCGGTATCCAACACCCATGCCAATGCACTATTTTGGCCCTCCCGGATGAGAGGCGCTGCTGACCCCAGTAGGGTGAAATCAGCCTAACCCGTGCATTGAACGGGTTTGCACCGCCCTTACTGCAGCAATATGGACGCTTTTCAGATTGCCGGTCTTCCCCGCCACACATGGTTCCCATTAAAGAACCAGGCACGCCACCATACTACTTAGCTAACTAAACCGCTAACACTGAAAAATGCCCCTCATGTTAATCGCACCTGCACGGAACCTGCAGCTCAAGAAAGCCTGGCACTTATCACTAACACCCAATTGCACCCAAAGGAATCTGCTGCCATCTGTAGACCAGGCAGCAACACACCCCACAATATACCCCTACCATGAGAAATAGAGGAATCGGAGGAAAAACGGGATTGTGCAGCCCATTATAAAAGTGACCAACCAGTTAGATTGGCCTAGACCCAGGAAATCACCTGCAGTACATACAAACGAATATATATGAGGGACATGTAACTATAGAAGACATCGCCAATAGAGGAGGGGGGGAGGGAAAAAGGGGGGAGGAGGACTTGACCCGAGGTAAAAACCTACAAAAAACGACTGGATCTTTTATTTTGTTTGTAAAGACATTTTCTTATTCTTTGCTGTTTATTAGTATCCATACATTATTACTATTTCCAAACGTTGTCCTAAGCAAGGCAAAAAATAGGGCAAAATCCCTCGAGTCCCCCACCGGAACGGTGGCAAGTTGGCCGAAGCACTCAAGTCCACAAACAAAGTTACACATCATGAGTCCCCATAAATATAACCGGAAGGCGTTGGACACATATCTACACAGCGCTTGTATCTCCTGCCGAGCTTTGACTCTGCAAAAAAGTCTCTCAATGCTGCCACAAAGCCTGATAGGCACTCAAAGTCTAAGGAGGCCAAGGACCGACATCCAAACTCTCCAAGACAGCTCGATAATCGGAAGGTGCACCGGCTGTGCTGACCCCTGGGATGGTGGTAGAAGCGACCACAGGTGTTCAACCACACTGATGTCTGAAACAAAAGAACACAGAGGCATAAATTTGCGAACTCCCAGGGTCCCCTGAAGGCAGGCTATGAATCGGTTGTGCTGGCGCAGCAGTGGAAGGAGCAAAAGAGACAGAGGGAGCAACCGCCACAGAAGAGAGAGACAGACCACCAATCCCACCTAACTGCTGAATGAGAGTACCCAAGTGGAGGGTGCTGAGGGCACAGACGAGGATACCCCCTGCTGTAACAGAGCCCCCAGACTGCCGGGACAGCAGGAGCATTGGAGCACTTGCACTGATCCAAGTAATGCCACTACTGCCCCAGTATCTAGGAACATAGTATTCCCCGATAAACGCAATACTGCATTGATGCTGCCACAAAAAGCTGCCTAAGCTCTTCCGAGCCTGGAGGGGCCCGCAGCATCCGGCATTAGATAAAAGGCCCAAGCCAGGGTATGCCCTGGTATTACTTGGGATGTATATAAGATACGGTGTGTTTTGAAGAGCGGTACATATGGGGAGAGGAAGCTGGGTCAAACCTGGTTCTGCATGCAAGATATATATATCATCTTTCCTATATTAGGGACGGGGATGAGACTTCAATTTAACTTCTGTAGATCACCTAAAATTCTAACGCACACATATTGTAACTGTGACTGAGGAGGCCCAGTTCCATTGAGATGTTGAATAATAAACCAAACAGATGTATCAGTCCTATGTGTAACACGGATATCCCGTAATGTTTTAGAGTTAGACAAATCTCTCATCATAGTCAGTGTTATAGAAAAGCACCCTCCCATGAGTAAGAAAAACAATCCAGGGACCCAGGCTACTAAGGGTACTACTAAAGATGGACCTTTTTTTTTTTTATAGAGTGGTATTCAGATAGTATAATAAACTGAAACCTTTTTGCTCTGAGTGCTTAGAAAAGCAGAAATTGATAACATCAGAACTTCAAAATTTCACTTGTTTACCACGGGAACACGAACCAATAGCCCCACAAGCGATCATGTTAAAAATAGAATCACATCAATAACAGCATGCACAAATTAAAGCTGTATTACAGCTAAATGGTTTCCTGGACTGCCACTGAAAATTTGTTATACATGCCATTAACTGTGGTTGTGGCATATGGCATATAATATGACAATTTGTGGGTAGCACTATTCCTACAACAAATAGACAGGTAATAGGACATAAATTATACATGCCATTAACTGTGGTTGTGGCATATGGCATACAATATTACAATTTGTGGGTAGCACTATTCCTTCCTACACCAAATAGACAGGTAATAGGACATAAATTATACATGCCATTAACTGTGGTTGTTGAATACAATATGACAATATGCGGGTCACACTGATCCTACACTAAATATACAGTTAGTAGGAGATAAATTATACATGCCAGTAACTGTGGTTGTGGCATACAATATGACAATATGCGGGTAGCACTATTCCTACACTAAATATACAGTTAGTAGGAGATAAATTATACATGCCAGTAACTGTGGCTGTGGCATACAATATGCGGGTAGCACTATTCCTACACTAAATATACAGTTAGTAGGAGATAAATTATACATGCCAGTAACTGTGGCTGTGGCATACAATATGACAATATGCGGGTAGCACTATTCCTACACTAAATATACAGTTAGTAGGAGATAAATTATACATGCCAGTAACTGTGGCTGTGGCATACAATATGACAATATGCGGGTCACACTGATCCTACACTAAATATACAGTTAGTAGGAGATAAATTATACATGCCAGTAACTGTGGCTGTGGCATACAATATGACAATATGCGGGTAGCACTATTCCTACACTAAATATACAGTTAGTAGGAGATAAATTATACATGCCAGTAACTGTGGCTGTGGCATACAATATGACAATATGCGGGTCACACTGATCCTACACTAAATATACAGTTAGTAGGAGATAAATTATACATGCCAGTAACTGTGGCTGTGGCATACAATATGACAATATGCGGGTAGCACTATTCCTACACTAAATATACAGTTAGTAGGAGATAAATTATACATGCCAGTAACTGTGGCTGTGGCATACAATATGACAATATGCGGGTCACACTGATCCTACACTAAATATACAGTTAGTAGGAGATAAATTATACATGCCAGTAACTGTGGTTGTGGCATACAATATGACAATATGCGGGTAGCACTATTCCTACACTAAATATACAGTTAGTAGGAGATAAATTATACATGCCAGTAACTGTGGCATACAATATGACAATATGCGGGTAGCACTATTCCTACACTAAATATACAGTTAGTAGGAGATAAATTATACATGCCAGTAACTGTGGCATACAATATGACAATATGCAGGTAGCACTATTCCTACACTAAATATACAGTTAGTAGGACATAAATTATACATGCCAGTAACTGTGGCTGCGGAATACAATATGACAATATGCGGGTCACACTAATCCTACACTAAATATACAGTTAGTAGGAAATAAATTATACATGCCAGTAACTGTGGTTGTGGCATACAATATGACAATATGCGGGTCACACTGATCCTACACTAAATATACAGTTAGTAGGAGATAAATTATACATGCCAGTAACTGTGGCTGTGGCATACAATATGACAATATGCGGGTCACACTGATCCTACACTAAATATACAGTTAGTAGGAGATAAATTATACATGCCAGTAACTGTGGCATACAATATGACAATATGCGGGTAGCACTATTCCTACACTAAATATACAGTTAGTAGGACATAAATTATACATGCCAGTAACTGTGGCATACAATATGACAATATGCGGGTAGCACTATTCCTACACTAAATATACAGTTAGTAGGACATAAATTATACATGCCAGTAACTGTGGCTGTGGAATACAATATGACAATATGCGGGTCACACTGATCCTACACTAAATATACAGTTAGTAGGAGATAAATTATACATGCCAGTAACTGTGGCTGTGGAATACAATATGACAATATGCGGGTCACACTAATCCTACACTAAATATACAGTTAGTAGGAGATAAATTATACATGCCAGTAACTGTGGTTGTGGCATACAATATGACAATATGCGGGTCACACTGATCCTACACTAAATATACAGTTAGTAGGAGATAAATTATACATGCCAGTAACTGTGGTTGTGGCATACAATATGACAATATGCGGGTCACACTGATCCTACACTAAATATACAGTTAGTAGGAGATAAATTATACATGCCAGTAACTGTGGCATACAATATGACAATATGTGGGTAGCACTATTCCTACACTAAATATACAGTTAGTAAGACATAAATGAGGTGTAAACCAAGGACTACGGGCGCATAGTGTTCCTAGGCATTCACTTTTATATAGAAAAAGTGGTCTAAAAAGCAAATCTAACTGTGAAAGCAAGTGAACAAAATAAGGTTACTAGAAGCGGAGGTTAGTTTACCACACTTTGCAAAAAAAGAAGCCTTTGGATATTAGATTAAATACCCCAGGTCCCCAGTGACGGTATAGAGCTAAATAATATTTTAAATCATTGTTGGTATATGTCCTTGTGCTATACTACCTGCTGAATACTCCACGTACTCCCTTTTATCTCTGTGCAGGACTATACACATGAATGTATCATTGCAATAAATGAGTTTGCAGGCGATATGGTCTTTAAAAGATTGAAATCATTAATTGATTATTTCAATATTAGAATCCAAATATCTGTATTGTATGTACTGACATAATTTTTTAATATATATGCTAAAATTTATATACGGGATAATCTAATAAGAGAATGCTCCGGAAGAACCGAAGAACAAAGGCGCAATGGTTCCTGAAATGCTGGTTTATGACAACATGTGCTACCATGCATTCTAACACGTAGACATAGACTATGCATTCTTTTTTTTAAATAAGTGCTCTACAAAAGTATTGATTAATAAATGCGGATTGTGGCAATGATGGGGCCGACAGCGAATAGTCCAATAAAGGACGTTTTTTCGCAGAGCAGCGAGGGAGCATCTCAGCGCTGCACAGTACATTTTCCCATAACCCACCCCGGGAGCTGCGGCTGACATAAGCGCTTGAGAACTACTTTTAGATTGCAACCTGATTTGATACAACTGCATCCTTCTACAATTATTTTTAATATATTATACTGCTGGCTTACCAATACTTAACTTACAACAGACATTACAATATATACCTAATTAATAACAGAAAGGACCAAATTAATTAGCACTTTTTACACTAAGCATATCATCCTCAACCTTGTATTATTGAAAGTGCATGTACTAATAAATACACAGTAATTACCAAATGCCACGAGACGTATAGACAGCGCTCACCTATGCTAACTAGCAGGACACAACCGGGGGAAAGGGAGAGGGCACCGCCCGAGTCTGTGGCTGACACCCGTGTCGATAGCAGCGTCGTGCACACTGCGGCCGCCAAGGGGACATAGGAGAAACCGCACACGCCCCACCGGATCACTGGGGGGACAGGCGCGGCCGCCCATAAGGGAAAGAAAGGACCATAAGTAAGGGGGGTTGGAGGGAGAAGGGCAAGGCAGACACCACCCCACATCTGGCTGCATTAGACAGACAGGCGGAGATGACATTGGGAAATATTCTCAGAATCCCATACAGTGATTCAAACCCCAGTCACTCTATATAATAAAGCAGTGTAATGTATACTGCACCACCAGAATATTGCAGTGAGATATAGGAAGAGAGGAAGATGTCTAATGGACCCAACAATCCAGGAGCCCCTGAAACCACAGAGGGAGGAGACAGCAATTCTGCTGGCTGCTAATATATAATGACCACTATTTTTATCATCTCTAGAGGGGTATGCAATATGAAACGTTAACTTCACTGTCGAAGTTAACGTTTCATTTCGGAGTTTTTACCTGCGTTAAAGTATCGGGTGCGCGCCCGCTTATCCCCGTATTCAATATAAAATTAACGAAAACGGGAAACTCCGAAGTTGGATTTCCGTAAAGTTACGAATTTTTCCTTTAAAAACTTGTAAGACCCCCCTAAAGTTGTAAAAACATGGGGGAACACTATGGGTACCCCCGTTTTAAATGAAAGTTGGAGATTTAAATAGCAGCAGCAGGTGTTTTTTTCCCAACATTGAAGAAGTGATGCAGAAGAGCACTTAGGTTATTTTTTTCGTTTTTTTAAGTGGTCCCATTAAATTTGGGGTACATGAAAATGGGTACTAGCATATTTTTAAGTCCCTAAAGTAAATTTTTTTAAATTCTGCATTTGTGCACCTGCCGCTATAATTCTATTTTAGAAAACATTTGCCGCATACTTGCAGAATAGCCCTGAACCTATTTCCCTATTGTTATACAATTTTTTCCCAATTTTTTTTTCACCCCAATTTTTTAATTAATTTTTTGGGGTGTCCCTATTTCTTTTTTAAACTTTTTTTGACACAGTTCTTTTTTAAATGTCATTCCCAGGGGTGCAGGCTATTTTTTTTAAGCCTGCACCCCTAAACCCCAATTCTGCACTTTTTTTCGACACCTATTCAATGGTGAAAAGTTATCCCCGTTTTTTATCAAAACTGCGATAAGTCTTTGAAATTGAATACGGTGTAAAAGTAAAACATGCGATAATGACGTCATACCTCCGATATTAACGCAAAAACGATGTTTTCGCTCCCATATTGAATACCCCTGTTAGCCTTTTAACACAGTTATGGGAAGGGGAGCTAATTAGCAAAGAGCATGCTCATGTAGCACAGAGAGAAATAAGTGAAGTTAGCATAAGACTCGGCTCTATTTATTAACATTATTTTTACTAAAATAAAGTGAAAAAGGGTGTTTTCACACCCTTTTCACATTATTTTAGTATCACCTATAGTTATTACAGGGTAATTGGAGTAGAATTAGTAAAATTCTTCTCCAACCCCTAAGTATCACTTATTTTTAGTAAAGCAGATCGCATTTCCCATAATTGTAACGGGAATTGTGATCTGACCAGAGTTACTAAAAATAAATTGTAAAAAAATACCGGGGGAAGCCCTGTGATAATAACGCCACCTGGAGGTGGCGTTATCCAGGGTCTCCCCCGGTTACCGGGCTCCCACTCTGCTCTAACGGGGAGAGCAGAGCCGGGAGCCGGTACCAGTAATCAGCTGTGTGGTCTAAGCAGACCGCAAGCTGATTGCTGTAAAAAAAAGAAAAAAAAAATTAAACATTTTTTTTTTTACTTACCTGAATCCAGGGATCGGTGATCGGGCCTCCGGTGATGGCTCCTCACCGGTCAGCTGGTCTCCCATAGTGCACTGCAGCCCGGTCATCAGGTGATTGGGCCCCAGTGCAGTATGGGAGATCACCTGATCGGGAAGCCCGGAGAAGATCACCGGAGGCCAGGAGGATGCAGGTAAGTGTAATGAAGGGAGGGGGGGTCGCGGGGGGGGAAGGGGGGGTCGCGGGGTCCGTGATTGCGGGGGGCGGGGCTTAGTGCCGGGGGCGGGGCTTAGCGTCGGTGGGGGGTAGTAGCAGTGGTCGGTCGGCGCATGCGCGGGCTCTTAGTCGCGGTATTTTTTCCAAAAATACCACGACTAGAGTGCGGATGAGATCCGCAGGGACAGAGCTTTATCGCAAGCTCTGTCCCTGCAAGGGATTTATAGTAAATCCCTGTGATATTGCCTGAATTCGCAATGCGAATTCACTCGGTAATATCACACTACAATCCGCATTCAATATGCGGATTGTAGTAAATAGAGCCTTCAGAGAGAAAGATGAGAGACAGGAGGAGCCATGAGGGAGGAAGGGAAAGTCCTGACCTGTACATGAACCTGTGCCCTAGTACATGTTAGGCAAAGACCTGCCACATGGAGCTATTTATTCCTGATCACACAGAGAGAAATAAGTGAAGTTAGAATACAGAAGAGAGAGAGGTTAGGAACAGAGGGCCTGATTCAGAGTAGGGATGTGCAGGCTCGGTTCTACTCGGTTCCGTTCGGTTCTTTTTACCGAATCTTATTGGCTATCCAAAACTCGTGACAGCTGAAACCCAATAAGATCCGGTAAAAAGAACCGAACGGAACCGAGTAGAACCGAGCCTGCACATCCCTAATTCAGAGCCGCTCGTAAGCGGCCGCTCGTTCGCTCCGAGCGATGTTCGCACATCTGCGCATGCGTATGGGTCGTAATGCGCATGCGCCAACCAGTCAGTGCGGTCGGAAAACGTGTGTTTTCAAAATTGCGAGTGCCTGCTAATTTGAGTGACAGGATGAGGCGTTTGTGGGTGGTAACAGGGGAAGGTGCTTGAAAACAGCGAGTGGAGATCCGAACACAGGCGTGCCAAACGGTCAAAACGGGCGTTTTAAGGGTGTGCATAATTAACAAAGCAGCGTCATCGACCACGTCACTTGGTTGTTTCTTAGCCTGAACTGTTCGCATGATTGCGGTAGGAAAATCCAACCACAAGCACTGTGAGCAGTTCAGACGCCTTTCGATGTACTCGATTCATCTAATAAATAGTGGAGATGACGTATGATGCGAGCAGCCAGGGGGCGTCTTTACAAAATAGCGAGCGCATGTTTCGTTCGCTCGCTCAGACATAGACGCGTCAACAGACCGCAAAGAGCGAGCGCTCAATTTAAATAGCCGGCCCCTTTTTCTGAACGAGCGAGCGCAAATAGCGTCCGGCTCTGAATCAGGCCCAGAGTTAGAAAGAAAAGAGTATATAGAAATGTAGAACTACAACCTGAGTATGACCATGCAGCCTGCAGATCAGAATCAAAGAAAATAGAAAGATAAGAAATTAGAGAATACAAAGAAAGACAATATGCAATATCTAACAGCTTTGAATATGACTTCCCTGCTTGCAGATCAGAATCAAAGAGGTAGGATATCTTACAAACACTGGGGGTCATTCAGATCCGCTCGCGAGCAGCAGTACGCTCGCAAGCGGGTCGATGTTCCCCACTGCGCATGCGCACGACGGAGGGAGCTCCGTCGTGCGCATGCACGAGACCCGGGGAGCGACGAGCTCTCCATCGCTCCGGGTCTTGCACCAAAGGGGGCGTGCTGTCGATGTTGATTGACAGCACGCCCCCTTTGATGGGCATGCCGGGGCGTGCCTGCCAGACGGAGGCGTTCCCATCGGAACGCCTACCGTCTGAAGCCGGCCCCACTGACATCACTAGTGATGTCAGTGGGAGTGATTTTGGCTCTGATAGAGCCAAAATCACTCCAGGGCTTGTGGCAGGGAGACCCTACCGCAGGGTCTCCGTCGCAAGTCCGATGGTCACGATGGTCAAGACCATCGCGACCATCTTTTTGGCCGCTCGCATATGCTGTGGGTGGTAACCCACAGCTATACGAGCGGCCTGGAGGCCGCTCCATTTTCATGGAGGAGGGCCCTGATTCAGAGCGAGCGCTCTGGTCAGAGCGTTCAGCTCTGAATCAGGCCCACTACCCATAAGCCCAGTAACCACTCCTCCCTTAACAACAAACACCTATTCCTGTAACTCTAACATCTGTCAATCCTAGATAACCCCTCCTTTCACTTTATTAACCCCATCCTACCCTGACAAGAGGTTTATAAGCCCTCTATGCAAACCTCAGTTATCTTATCATCAATATAATAATTTGACCAATAAAGACATGTCAATGTTGAGGTGAATTTCTCTATAAAGCACAATAATGGGATAAATGATGTGGGACAAGTATGTGAAGGTGTAAATAATGTGGGACAGGTATGTGGAGGTGTACATGAAGTGGGACAGGAATGTGGAGGTGTAAATACTGTGGGACAGGTATGTGGAGGTGTAAGTGATGTGGGGACAGGTAGGTGGAGGTGTAAATGATGTGGGACAGGTATGTGGAGGTGTAAATGATGTGGGGAGAGGTAGGTGGAGGTGTAAATGATGTGGGATAGGTATGTGGAGGTGTAAATGATGTGGGACAGGTATGTGGAGGTGTAAATGATGTGGGACAGGTATGTGAAGGTGTAAATGTAGTACAGGTATGTGGAGGTGTAAATGACGTGGGACAGGTATGTGAAGGTGTAAATGTAGTATAAGTATGTGAAGGTGTAAATAATGTGGGACAGGTATGTGGAGGTGTACATGAAGTGGGACAGGAATGTGGAGGTGTAAATACTGTGGGACAGGTATGTGGAGGTGTAAGTGATGTGGGGACAGGTAGGTGGAGGTGTAAATGATGTGGGACAGGTATGTGGAGGTGTAAATGATGTGGGGAGAGGTAGGTGGAGGTGTAAATGATGTGGGATAGGTATGTGGAGGTGTAAATGATGTGGGACAGGTATGTGGAGGTGTAAATGATGTGGGACAGGTATGTGAAGGTGTAAATGTAGTACAGGTATGTGGAGGTGTAAATGACGTGGGACAGGTATGTGAAGGTGTAAATGTAGTATAGGTATGTGGAGGTGTAAATTATGTGGGACAGGTATGTGAAGGTGTAAATGTAGTACAGGTATGTGGAGGTGTAAATGATGCGGGACAGGTATATAGAGGTGTAAATGACGTGGGACAGGTATGTGGAGGCGTACATGATGTGGGACAGGTATGTAGAGGTGTAAATGATGTGGGACAGGTATGTGGAGGTGTAAATGATGCGGGACAGGTATGTAGAGGTGTAAATGATGTGGGACAGGTAGGTGGAGGTGTAAATGATGTGGGACAGGTATGTAGAGGTGTAAATGATGTGGGACAGGTAGGTGGAGGTGTAAATGATGTGGGACAGGTATGTAGAGGTGTAAATGATGTGGGACAGGTATGAGAAGGTGTAAATGTAGTACAGGTATGTAGAGGTGTGAATGATGTGGGACAGGTATGTGGAGATGTAAATGATGTGGGACAGGTATGTAGAGGTGTAAATGATGTGGAACATGTTTTTAGAGGTGTATTATTTGGATAGTATTTTTGAACTTGCAGATGAGAGGTAAAAGTGTTTATTCCAACTTTTTACATACAGTGCTTGCATAAAAACACTGAAAAATTACTGCACAGACATTTACTGTATATTAAAATGATGGAAGACTTTAATATGCTGAAAAATACTTGCTCGCTATAATTTTTCAACTATTAACCTTTGTCACCTTTTAAGCACCTCTATTGCTTTCCCTATGGCCCTAACAGCCTTCTATATGGTCCTGCTATCTCAGTTACCGCTTTTGTTGGGTCCAGGATGGTTTCCTCACTATTTCATGCACTTCTCCCAGGTCACATAACCTCGCTGCAAGTACTGCGATATGATATGATATTTTAAATTAAATCTCAGGTGTGCATATTCACGTGATGTATGTGAGTTTCATGATACAAACTCTTTCTCAAACTCACTCCTAATTGAGTTGAACCCTAAAACAGAAACAAGGAGAGGGGACATGCTCTAATATTAAACATACTGTTGGTTCCACCTGTACAATATTGTGAGCCAAAGGAGGAGTAAATAGATGAGTAATTTACCCTGATGTGGTTCTATGGTTTCGATTCAGACCCGCTCGCTAGATGCGTACGCTCGTCCCAGTGTATGCAAATTCAGAACACACCCAGCAAGGCAGGCGATCGCACGGCAAGGCATAAGCACGCCCACTATGTCTTGGCGTGCGTTCACTTTGTGTATGTAGACGCCCACCAGCCTCTCTTAAGACGCCCACTTGCGCACGTCATCTCCAGGAAGTGTCTGCAACCATCAGTACATCAGGTACCATTGAAAGCAAACGCAGTGCTTGAGGTAGACTATACCCTACCGCAAGCACTGCGAGCACTTCAATGTAAAAAACAGCCAGGTAACGTATATAATGATGCTGCCTGTTAATTATGCACGCCTCTAAAATGGCATTAAGATGCTCCGGCTCCTGTCACTCACTCTGCTGGGCTGTCTATGCTCGGCGAGCGAACGCTTCCCGATCTTTCGCAGTGGTTCATGCACGTGCACTGCGATACATACACATGTGCACAATGCGAGCCAGAGACCGGTGATCAGGGCTCCGGGTGATGTCCTCCGTCCGGTCAGCTGGTCTCCCAGCCTGCACTGGGACCCGGTCGTCACCTGACCGGGTCCCAGTGCAGTATGGGATGTCAGCTGACCAGAGCCACAGAGGACATCACCAGAGCACCGATGACTGCAGGTAAGTGTAATTAAGGGAGGGGGGTTCATGGGGGGTGGTTTGCAGGGGGCGGACTTAGAGGCGGGGGCAGGGCTTAGCAACGGTCCTTGTCACAGTATTTATGCGAAAGTGTGCGGAGGGGATTCGCAGGGTCAGAGCTTTATCGCAAGCTCTGTCCCTGCAAGGGATTTGTAGTAAATCCCTGTGATATTGCCTGAATTCGGAATGCGAGTCAGTCGGCAATATCACACTACAATCTGCATTACAAATGCGGATTGTAGTAAATAGAGACCATAGTAATTTAAATACATGATCCCTGGCTTTCACTAATAGCTACATGTGTGCCCAAAAACATGCATATCATACACGTTCACTGCTATGTAATCTCACACTATGGGGTGTGTTTGGTTGAGATGTGTTTGGTTGAGATGCCATTCACAGGCAAATATACCCTGTTTTTTTCAAACACAGAGATTTACTAAAGACAAACATGGGAGACAATACACAAATCTCTATTAAAAACACGCGGGGGAATGAAAACACAAACAGAAGTAAATACATGTCCAAACTCACAAGTACTTTTCATAGACAGGAATACAACATCAGCATATGCCAAGTATCGTTTCTGCTATCACGATCATAAGTGGAGCAAACTCGAGACAAAATAGAAGTTAAAAATAGACCCCTTCCTGAGCAGCGTGTTTAGCAGAAGCATGCACAGATCAGTGTGATCTGTGCATGCTTCTGTGTGTAAAACAGGCATTATATAGTTAAAATTAAAAAACCCCAAAAGCATAACTAGCAGAAGTCTCTTTGAGCTGGCCCTGGTCCTAAAAATATGGGGAAAAATTTGCATAGGAGTCCTACTGGTGCATATACACGGTCAGATATGTAAGATGAACGACTGAACGATTTGCAAGTGATTGAACGATTTTTGACTGCATTAAAATGAATGGAAATCGCCCAAAACTGACTGCAAACACATCAGATGTCAGATATCGTTATCTGACAAACGGGAACGCGCATCGTTCATCGTTGCCCACATGTCAGATTTTTCTTTCAGATATGAATGATTTGAACGATTTTTGAAATAGTTATCGTTCAGATCTGAAGAAAATCTGACCATGTGTATGCCCTATTACTGGACCGAGGGCCTGATTCAAACCCGCTTGCGAGCGCTGAGCGCTCGCAAGTGGGTCGATGTTGGGCCAGTGTGCATGCGCACGACGGACCCGGCTCCATCGTGCACATACGCGAGACCCGGATAGCGATGGGCAAGCCGTCGCTATGGGTCTCGCTACAAAGGGGGCATGCTGTCGCCCACCAAGCGGGTCGATGTTGGGTCAGTGCGCATGCGCACGACGGACCCGGCTCCATCGTGCACATACGCGAGACCCGGATAGCGACGGGCAAGCCATCGCTATGGGTCTCTCTACAAAGGGGGCGTGCTGTCGATGGTGAGTGACAGCACGCCCCCTTTGGTGGGCGTGCCGGGGGCGTGGCTGGGCAGACGGAGGCATTCCCATGGGAACGCCTACCGTCTGGGGCCGGCTCCACTGGGAGTGCTTCTGGCTCTGATAGAGCCAAAAACATTCCAGGGCTTGCGGCAACGAGACCCTACCACAAGGGTCTCTTCGCAAGCCCGATGGTCATGATGGTCTTGCATTCCTTGCTGAATCAGGTGCTGAATTCAGACATTGCCAGCTTGTCATGTGATTAATATACAGCTTAAGGGTGGGTGGGGGGACCCAAGGACAATTCCATCATGGACCACTTTTCATTTCATCAAAGCTTTACCGACCTTCCACTACAAATGCCACCTCCCTTGCCCTGTAATGTCATCGGGCCAATGAGCTAGTTCCCCTCTTATTCAGACTCTCTAGTGCACCTCATAAATGTACTACAGTGGTTGTTACCCAGTTAGGAAGGAAGGAGAGTGGGTAGTATGGCCAGCTTCTCTTCCAATCCTTGACAGGAATTCTTGGCTATATTAATAGCAACATTGTATTCTTGTCTCTTCTTAGTTGCTGAAAAACAGATCTGACAAGGCCATGTCTCAAATTCAATTTTCTTATTCAAGCAATCAACCAACCAACTAATGCTTTACCTGCCTTCCACTACATACATACTCCACCTCCATTTACCTGTACTGCCCTCAGGCCTCTGATCTAGTTTTTGATAAATGAAAACATTCTTGGTTTCTATGGGGCTGTATAGTTTATTAAACTGTCATCCTGTCTGCTACTGCTGTGTGGCAATGTTTCATAGATGTGCTATAGTCTATTAAACTGCTGTGAGTTTGTGCCTCTACTCTTTTGCTTAGTTAGACAGCCAGCCTTTGGCCAATATTAGTGAACAATGTTGTGAGATGTAAGGTGGTCAAAATTGATTGGGAATTACTGTATACTGTAGGAACAAAAACAGGCCCAAATTACATGATCTTAGCTGTTTTTATCAATTTTAACAAAAAAATACAGATCCAAAACCAAAACACCTGAGGGTGGTTTGGGGAAAACCAAAACACGATGATGAATTAGAATCAAAACCAAAACATGGGAGTCCACACACATCTCTATTTAAAATGTTGACACCTGCAAAATGTCGATTCAGTCAAAATGTGGATACATAAAATCCCAAAATGCTTAAAACTTTTGTTTTCTATCTTGTGTACATCATCATTATACATAAGACTTATTTTCAATTCGATTTAAATATATTCAGGCCAGTTTGTTTTCCAGGGGATGAATGGATTGCCTTTTCTTTTGTGCTGTACAATGAACAGACATTTTCAGATCCAGGATCACTTATCTTCCTTTCACTGTTTGTATAGATTACAACGGGGTACATATACTGGAGTCATTACAGCACAATGGGCGTAAATACACCTCAGACAAAAGCATGCATTGCAGAGAGAAGAAAAATGGCTTGGAATTATTGGAATTAGTCACTGAGATTATAGCAAGTTGCCTCTTTGTCACTGGAGATGGAGGTGTAGGACAAAATTTCCATTGAGATTTCTCTCATCATGTTTGATTTCCTTTGGCTCAATAAGACTATTAAAACAACAATACTGGCTCATGACCGAGTGCCTCTAACAGTTGTAATCTTTATGACATTTTTTAGCCACCAATAGGTGGTGAGCCATTGCAACTTGTTATGCTTAATCAGAGGGCTACTGTCAGAGGCATATATAGAGTGTAGCTGTCTCTGATTGACAGTTGATTGACAAGGGGTTATCACTGCTCCTCTCTATTTAGCAAGAAGCAACCCACAGAAATTTCACAGTCCTGCAATTTCCATTTTGTTCTGCATTCCCCATAGCTTTCTATAGTGACTTTAAATTTAACAAACAGCAAAAAGCAAATCTTTTCGCAGTTTGAACTAATAACATAACTAGGGCTTCTGAGAGGGGGGTATATTACCGGGGCGCATGCTTGCAGACGCCCGACTGGGATCTGGGTCCGCTGCCCCTCTTAACTTTCCAGCGTGCAACACCAAATACTATTTTTTTTCTAAGGGGGGTGTGGCCATGCCCGACCGTGAACTTTACAACAACCCAATGGTGTTATGGGCACTTGCCTGGCCTTAGATGTTTGCGATATAGAATCAATGTGGATACCCGACCGGTCATCTGGCCCATGGGCAGTACAGATTCCAGGTAAAGTGTTACTAGGCATGCGAAGCCTCAAAGACTGATGCGTACCCAGAATAGAGAGACAGGCAAATGTTTTCTGGGCATGCGCGGACATGGGCATATCTTTAATAGATGCAGGGTGTGCGTTGCACATAGCACACTATAGACTAGATTTACCCCTCACCTGGCAGGCTCAGAAATCACCAGGAAAATGGCATCCGGAGAGCTGCGCTTGTGTAGTGGTAACGCTTTTTTGTGACCCACTCTGTATCCATAGGGGGGGCAGCTTTTCTTGTACACAAGCTGCATCCTCTGACCTGCTGCTCCCCCTGACCTTTGCTCCCCGCCCTGCTTCCCTCACTGTCATTGCTGTCTGTAGTACTTCTATAGTGTGCATGTTTCTTTCACTCCACTGTGTGTCTGTCTCTTATTATTTGTCTTCCTTTGAGTGTATGTCTTTCTCCCTGTACCCTTCTTATGATATTTATCCGACCTACTTCTTCCATTTACACCCACTACCTACTTTCCTGTTGCCCTGTACCTTCTTCTGCCGCCTCTTTCTGCCCCTTCTGCTTACTCCCCACTTACTTGAAATCATTGTGTCATTCCGCTCTACTATAGGGGTGTGCAACACTTCCTTGGCTTGATCCTTGTGGACAGGTGATCGCTGCCATCACTAGAGATGGGTTTTTTAAACCTGACTTCCCTATTTAATCACTGCTCTCATAGCAGATGGTTGGCGGAGTAATGAATTCACTACCAGCATATAGAGACTTTCTATAGCATGTGTATTATAGTGTGTATGAACTAGGGGTGTGCACCGGCCACTTTTCGTGTTTTGTGTTTTTGTTTTGGATCTGGATCTTTCTTCGTGTTTTGGATCTGGATTGGTTTTGCCAAAACCACCCTTCGGTGTTTTGGGTTCTGGGTTTTGTGTTTTGGATCTGTATTTTTTTTAAAAAAGCATAAAAACAGCTTAAATCACAGAATGTGTGGATTTTTCTGCTCCTATGCTATTATTAACCTCAAAAACCTTAATTTCAACTCATTTCCAGTCTATTCTGAACACCTCACACCTCACAATAGTGTTTTTATGTCCAAAAGGTTGCACCGAGGTAGATGGATGACTATGCTAAGCGACACGAGTGGGCGGCACAAACAAGTGGCCCATCTAGGAGTGACACTGCAGTGGCAGACAGGATGGCAGTTTGAAAAACTAGGCCCCAAACAGTACATAATGCAAAGAAAAAAAAGAGGTGCAAGATGGAATTGTCCTTGGGCCCTCCCACCCACCCTTATGTTGTATAAACAGGACATGCACACTTTAACAAACCAATCATTTCAGCGCCAGGGTCTGCCACACGACTGTGGCTGAAATGATTGGTTCGTTTGGGCCCCCACAAAACAAGCTGGCAATTAATCTGGCCCTGCACAAACTGGCTCTACGGAGGCAAGATGTCATCCTCATCCTCCTCATTCACCGATTCCTCAACCTCTTCAGTGTTGTGTACATCCTCATCCTCACAGAGTATTAATTCATCCCCACTGGAATCCACCACCACAGGTCCCTCTGTACGTTCTGGAGGCTGGTCTCCCTGGAAGAGTTGATAATTCATTTTTATGAACATCATCTTCTCCACATTTTGTGGAAGCAACCTCCTACGCCTTTTGCTGACAAGGTTCCCGGCTGCACTAAACGCTCTTTTGGAGTGCACACTGGAGGGGGGGCAACTCAGGTAAAATAGAGCCAGTTTGTACAGGGGCCACAAATTGCCTCTTTTTCCTGCCAGTACATGTACGGACTGTCTGACATGCCTACTTGGATGCTGTCACCGATGTAATCCTTTAACAGACAGACGCACGCTTGTCACTGCTGCTTTGAGGATGCAGGTGCGGCTACAGCCCACACAATTCACAAAGACAGAAAAAAAAATAATAATTTTTTTATTGTTTGTGGAGCGCACCTTGAGGGTTACACCACCCTTTAACAGACAGATGCACGCTTGTTGCTGCTGCTTTGAGGATGCAGGTGCGGCTACAGCCCACACAATTCACAAAGACAGAAAAAATAATAATTTTTTTATTGTTTGTGGAGCGCACTTTGAGGGTTACACCACCCTTTAACAGACAGATGCACGCTTGTCGCTGCTGCTTTAAGGATGCAGGTGTGGCTGCAGCCCACACATTTCACAAAGACAGAAAAAAAAATAAGAATTTCTTTATTGTTTGTGGAGCGCACTTTGAGGGTTACACCACCCTTTGGGATGCAGGTGGAATGTAGACAGGATTTGGAACCGGGGACACACTACCTTCATCAATTGTCTAAATCCCACTACACTAATGGCGGATACCGGATGCACCAACATAGCAGTCAAGGCCTCAGTTATACGTTTTGCTTCAGGATGACTGCTGTCGTACTTCATCCTCCTCGCTAGGGACTGTTGGAGGGTCAATTGTTTAGTAAAAGTAGTGGTGTTCCTACTTCCTCTCTAGGATGATGAACAACTCCCAGCAGCAGCAACAGCACTAGGAGGAAATGGTTCTTGATCTTTCCCTATTTTATTTTTATCGGAGAAAGTTTGGTCCTCCATTTATGTTATATTGGTATATACGTGCGGCTAAGGCGCACACAAACACAGAAAATATTTTTTTCTTTTTGCTGGAGAGTAGTGCACTTTGTGGGTTACACCACCCTTTAAGAAATGAGCCAGCTGGCTCTTTACTTATGGGACACAGGCGTACACTTGGCGCTGCTCCTTTGTTGATGCACGTGCAGCCACAGTGGACACAATTCACAAACACAGAAAATATTTTTTTATTTAGTTTGGAGTGTACTTTGGGGGTTACAGCACCCTTTAACAGGCAAGCCAGCCGGCCCTTTACTAATGGGACACAGGCGTACGCTTGGCGCTGCTCCTTTGTTGATGCACGTGCAGCCACAGTGCACACAATTCACAAACACAGAAAATATTTTTTATTTTGTTTGGAGTGCACTTTAGGGGTTACAGCACCCTTTAACGGTCAAGCCAGACGGCCCTTTACTTATGACACAGGCGCATGCTTGGCACTACTTTGTTTATGCACGTGCGGCTACTGTGCACACAATTCACAAACACAGAAACATTTTTTTTTTTGCACTTGGGGGGAGCACCCCTGAGGGACAGAGCACCCCCTGGACAACACTACAGCACCCCTTTAGGACTGGGACACTGCACAGGACTTTGGAGTGGACACAGCCCCTATGGACAACTGACTGCACAACATAGTCCAGCCAGCCCCTATGGACTTTGGAGGAGTGGAAACAGCCCCTATGGACAACAGCAGCACAGCGCAGCACAGCACAACACTACACTACACTACACTACACAGCCCAGCCAGCCCTAACACCCACCCTCCCTCTTCACTGTCCACAGCCGAGTGAGAAAATGGCGCCGACGCGGGTACCTTATATAGGATCCAAAACCCGCGAGACCCGGAAGGCGGGATGATGACTTTTGCCTCAATTTCAGATCCGAGTCAGGCGGGAAAAGACGAGCCTGACTCGGATCAGCCTCGGATCGGGGGGGCTCGGGGGGGTTTGGATTTCAGAAATCCGATCCCGCTCACCCCTAGTATGAACATGCTTGTTGGTGATGTCTATCTTCCTAAACCCTGTGACCTATGGGTGATTTCCTGGTGTCCTGGCTCTCCTTTCTTATCCCTGGTGGGTTATACAAGAGCCTAAGATATACTTAACGACTTTCAAAAAAACTCCTCCGGGAGTGTTTCGGAGGGGGGGACATCCCTATCCGATTGGCGGGAGGTGGTTCTACATTCTTGTCATTGTGGTCCTGTCCCCCACTTTTTAAAGCTGCTTTCTGCAGCATTTTACTGTGAGGGCGGGGCTACATGTCAATGTGACCCCAACCCCAACTATTCAAAACTGTGATTCATGGTTTTGTACTGTGAATTGTGTCATTCAACCGCGTCCACCTACTTCACTCAGGAGGTGGGTGGGCACCAGGAGACTAGCCAACTTTGACCGGTGGCCGGTACAGCCCTCCACAAATTCAGTACTTTTGTTAAAGTTGCCAAGCATGCCCTAAGTGTATGGGAACCCTGCTTGCTTTTGTCTCTTAGTGATTGCTATCACATATCTATCATGCCAGATGTTCTAGACTTAAATAAATAATAAAGAAAGTAGTTAATAACCTCAGGCCCACCAAGAGCCGCGGCAGGCCCGGGTAACAGGGGACGTGGCCTAATCGCGGGAGGCTTGGCCATGCCCCCTTCCCGAAAAAAGGAAATAAAATCTGCAGCACTTCGCGCTGGGGACGGGGCGCGCTCTGAGCCCCCTCAGTCCGGCTCAAAGCCAGGGGGGGCATGATCAGGATGATTGCTCCCCCCACAGGCATAGGAGACTACTGTGGCTGTTCAGCAGCCACGAGCAGTCTCCCACTGCAGCTCAGCACACTCTGTGTGCTGGGCTGCTGTGAGGGAGGGGGGGGGGGCTGGACCCGGGCCCCCGCCGGGACCCTCAGGAAGCCCGGGCCTGGGTGATCTGAAACCGCCCCCCCCCCCTCTCGGCGCCCCTGAATATCCTCACCGGGCTCAATCATATTTCCCTCCAGCTCATCTTCCATTGTCTTGTTTATTTTCTTTGGAGAAATACATATTCTGTAACAAGAAGGGACTTTCTTAAGTTGTGATATTGCAAATACAAACTTTGTTTAGCAATTGCTTACTTTCCCTGGAAAATCCTGAGATATGTTGATTTGAACACTTAGGAAGTCATTTAGGATGTGTAAAATTTCAACAGCACAGTGCAAATTCCTCTTTAGTGATGATCAGTTGCTGCGCGTTGTGCTGACTGTTCCACCAATGTGCACAATGTAGGCAATTGCATTAGATGATGTTAGGAATTGGGCACTTCTATTCTAAAACAATATTTTCTATATTTGCAACCTGTGCCAAAATATATATAGTTTTTAATTTGTGGAGTAAAATTATTATTTTGATTTAAAGAGGTTGAGACTGAGCATTTATAGTAGAGGTGAGTTGTTAGGAGTCAGAAGGATCTAACGAAACAGAGTTTTGGGGAACAAGGGTGGAACAGAGACAGGACTCCACTCCTCCTGCTAAACCTGCATCTGAAAATGAGGCAAAGCATAGTTTTCACGGAAATGGCATGTACAGTATTGGATCACCTATAAACTGCTCCCCCCTAGGTCTCATCTGCCATTTTACTCTAGCATATGGGGAGGTTATTTCTGTAATTTTGCACTCCCATAGTAAGTTACATGAGTGAGAGAGCGTTGGAGAAGCTGAAGTGAATCAATGTGTACTGGACTAGTGGCCTGATTTAGAGATGAATGCAGTTCACATCACTACTGTATGTATGGATGCAGCAGCAATGTGAAAATATGCTAATGCAACAGGAGTCGTCTGAGGAGAAAAGATGCCTCCTTCTAGCATTGCAGATCTGAGCGCTATGTCCTAAGATGCAGCATCAGATCATCTGCAAGACTATTGGCCATTTCAGTAACCCTGATGTTACTCAGATAACCCGGCACAGCTCCGTTGCTGTGACCAGGAAGCCTACATCAGAAGATGCAGACTCTGGCTCTGCACTTCTAGAAAATAGGGGTGACTCACCCTTGTTATCTGGAATATCCCAACTCTGAACCATAGAAACCTAAGAGGTATGCTTCTGCTGTCAGAAATGGTTAAACAGGGTTAAAAGGTCGACATTCAAATGGTCGACACAAAGAAAGGTAGACACATTATTTTTATTTTATTTTATCCTAAACCTAACCCAAAAAATAATAAAAAACATGCATTTAATTTTTTGTGTCGACCATTTGAATGTTGACATTCTAACCCTGTCTACCTAACTCACTGTTAGACCAAATACCTGTCGACCTAATGGCCCTGTTGACCGAATGTCCCTGTCGACCTATTGACTGTCAACCTTCAGGTGTAGACCTATTGACTGTCTACCTTTTAACTGTGAACCTACCATCTGGATACTGATAGCAAGTGGTTAAAATACTGGGAGCTGTGTGACTCAGGAGCCTATGAAAGAATATTTGCAGAACTCTCTTCCTAAAAGTTTTTTTAATAGACCTCTTGATGGGACCTTTTTTTACGTGGCGGCTTCTTTGGCTAACATTGTGGTTAATCCTAAACTAGGATGAGACCCGGAACTCTGTACCAACTATAGACCTTTATTAAATGTATACATAAAATGTACAGAAAAATTTTAGCAAATACTTTGAGCCCTCTCTTGCCTTCTCTGGTTCACCCGGAACAGGTGAGGTTTATATCTGGTTGCCAGGCATCTGATGGGCCATTGATCTGATCAACTCCATACATGGTCAAAAGCTTCCAGCTATGGTTCTAGGATTAGATGCGGAAAAAGCATTTGACCGCATCTCCTGGCCGTTTATGTTTGGAGTCCTCAGATCGATGGGCTTTGGAGGGAGAGTATTGCTGCACTTTATACCATTCCTAAAGCTTCGGTGTCGGCCAATGGAGTCGCCTCGTCTGTTTTTAACATTTCCAATGGTTGCCCCTTGTCTCCTTTGATTTTTGCACTAGTAATTAAGCCTCTGGCAGCTAAAATCCAGTCTAATTCCAATATCAAGGGTATTGGAGTAAATGATGTTGAACATAAAATTGCGTTATATGCAGATGATGTTCTCTTGACTAGTTTCTGATCCGATTTCTTCACTCCTTCATCTATTTAAAGAGATTGAAGAATATGGTGGACACTCAGGTTACAAAGTCAATACACAAAATATGGAGGTTCTGTACTTTTATATTCCAGGAGACCTTAAACATACAGTGCATCCGGAAAGTATTCAGAGTGCTTCACTTTTTCCACATTTTGTTATGGTACAGCCTTATTCCAAAATGGAATAAATTAATATTTGTCCTCAAAATTCTACACACAATACCTCAAAATGACAACATAAAAAGTTTTTCTTTGAGATTTTTGCATATTTAGTAAAAAAAAAAACCTAAGAAATCACATGTACATAAGTATTCACAGTCTTTGCCATGAAGCTCAAAATTGAGCTGAGGTGCATCCTGTTTCCACTGATCATCCTTGAGATGTTCCTACACCTGAGTCTACCTGTGGTAAATTCAGTTGTTTGGACATGATTTTGAAAGGCATACACTTGTCTATATAAGGTCCCACACTTGACAGTGCATGTTAGAGCACAAACCAAGCATGATGTCCAAGGAATTGTCTGTAGACCTCCAAGACAGGATTGTTTCGAGGCACAAATCTGGGGAAGGGTACAGAAAAATATCTGCTGCTTTGAAGGTCCCAATGAGCACAGTGGCCTCCATCATCTGTAAATGGAAGAAGTTCGGAACCACCAGGAGTCTTCCTAGAGTTGGCTTGCTGTCTAAACTAAGCGATCATGGGAGAAGGGCCCTAGTAAGGGAGGTGACCAAGAACCCAGTGGTCAGAGCTACAGCATTCCTCTGTGGAGAGAGAAGAACCTTCCAGAAGGACAACCATCTCAGCAGCAATCCACTAATCAGGCCTGTATGGTAGAGTGGCCAGACGGAAGCCACTCCTTAGTAAAATGCACATGGCAGCCCACCTGGAGTTTGCCAAAATGCACTTGAAGGGCTCTTAGACCATGAGAAACAAAATTATCTGGTCTGATGAGACAAAAATTTAACTCTTTGGCGTCAATGCCAGGTATTATGTTTGGAGGAAACCAGGCACCGCTCATCACCAGGCCAATACCATCCCTACAGTGAAGCATGGGTGACAGCATCATGTTGTGGGGACGTTTTTCAGCAGCAGGAACTGGGAAACTAGTCAGGATAGAGGGATAGATGAATGCAGCAATGTACAGAGACATCCAGGATGAAAACCTGCTCCAGAGCGCTCTTGACCTCAGACTGGGGCGATGGTTCATCTTTCAGCAGGACAACAACCCTAAACACACAGCCAAGATATCAAAGGAGTGGCTTCAGGACAACTTGTGAATGTCCTTGAGTGACCCAGCCAGAGTCTAGACTTGAATCCGATAGAACATCTCTGGAGAGATCTGAAAAAGATTTTACACCGACGCTTCCTATCCAACCTGATGGAGCTTGAGAGGTGCTGCAAAGAGGAATGGGCGAAACTGCCCAAAGATAGGTGTGCCAAGCTTGTGACATCATGTTCAAAAAGACTTGAGGCTGTAATTGCTGCCAAAAGTGCATCAACAAAGTATTGAGTAAAGGCTGTGAATAATTATGTACATGTGATTTCTTTGTTTTTATTTTTAATTAAATTTGCAAAAATCTCAAAAAAACTTTTTACACGTTGTCATTATGGGGTATTGTGTGTAGAATTTTGAGGACAAAAATTTATTTATTCCATTTTGGAATAAGGCTGTAATATAACAAATTGTGGAAAAAGTGAAACGCTGTGAATCCTTTCCGGATGCACTGTGTATTGGAGTGTACTTATCCATTCCAATGGCATCAATGACATATTAGATAGTTAGGTGTTAATCTCACTAGAAATTATCACCAATTATTCCAAGCCAAATACCCCTAGCTTTTAGTGCAATTTAAGGCAGATATTGGCAACTGTAGTAGCTGCTATATTTCTTGGATTGGTCGGATCAGGTGAACAGGAACATCTCCCATTGATATAAGAAACCTGTATTAATGTCTTCCCTAAAAAAGGCAGACCAAAAAGAATGCAAATCTTATTGATCAATATCCTTCATAAGCACTGATGCCAGAATACTTCCCAAAACCTTAGCTATAACACTGTACAAGGTTATTACTACAAGAATACACATTGATCAAGTGGGCTATATACCAGGCAAATATACCTCCATACAAATTTACCACCTTTAAACACATTTAGAGTTGTGGTTTTCAAATCCATTTGACTGTTGAATTAGCCTTATTATGGAGTATCATGATAAAATGTGGCTTCTGTGCTGTCTTCATTGGTTAGATCCAGGTTCTATGTCAACAGCCACTAACCACAGCACCGACATAGGGGTAATATTGACACCTTTGAATAATATTCTTGTTTATGGGCAATTAAAAAATAAGTTTTGGGAAATATCATAGCAAAAACGTTAGGTCAAAGTAAATATTATTCTCAGATCAAACTAATGCAGATCCTACACCTATTGCTGAATTGTGCTAACCGCTCCTATTCTTACCTTTTCCGTTGCCTTATTGAACAAGCCTGAATCAGTGGCATATGATTTCCTAATGTTAGTTTACATATTTTATTAAAGAACTTTCAGACAATAATGTAATATCTCTCCAATATAATTAGTATGTGAACAGGCTTATGCAAAAATGCTGCTGTCATTTTCCTTTGGTGGAAACTTGCAAGACTTAATTGGTAGATGATAACTGTTCTTTTAAGAGGCTTATTGAGTTTAAATCAAGACAAAACAAATGGTTTTCTGCAAATATAATGTGCTTTACTTTCACAAGAAAATTAGCTACTGTAAGTATTTATTCCCAGCTTTCTCTCCTCACCAAAAGGCTGCAGATACAGTGTAAAAGTGGGAAATGGTAGTGCTAAAGGCTATAATAATAAAATATACCAAAAAGATGCCAGTTAAATAAGTAGTTCATATTAAAAATATAGGGGTCTATTTACTAAGCAGTGTTAGGAGACAGAGTGAAAAGTGATAAGAAAGTGATAAGGTGCCAGCCAATCAGCTACCAACTGTCATTTTTGAAACACAGCCTGTAAGATGGCAGTTGGGAGCTGATTGGCCGACGCCTTATCACTTTCTTATCACTTTTCACTCTGTCTCCTAACACTGCTTAGTAAATAGACCCCTTAATCAGTTAAAAAACAATATTAGTAGTGAATACAATAATGTGGCAAAAATATTTCACATGGACACAATATTATGCATCATTAATTCAAATGGTTGTGTTTACTAACAATAAAAGCTAAATCTTACGCACTAGAAAACAGTCCCTCCGGCTTCATTAACTCACTGAAAGCGCAACGTATAGAATTTCTGGTACAAGGTTTCATCAATATACTTGTGGCTCAGGGTTGTATTTTAGCACATCCGTCATTAAAATATTAACCAATGATGATAAGCTGTGAGGATGCATGGTAGTGTAGCAGCTATGTCTAGTAGACCAATTCATAAAGGGCCTGATTCTTTGTCACACGCAAAGCGCGTCCGTACTAGGGGTGTGCACCGGCCACTTTTCGTGTTTTGTGTTTTGGTTTTGGATCTGGATCTTTCTTCGTGTTTTGGATCTGGATTGGTTTTGCCAAAACCACCCTTCGGTGTTTTGGGTTCTGGGTTTTGTGTTTTGGATCTGTATTTTTTTGAAAAAAAGCATAAAAACAGCTAAAATCACAGAATTTGTAGGTTTTTCTGCTCCTATGCTATTATTAACCTCAATAACCTTAATTTCCACTCATTTCCAGTCTATTCTGAACACCTCACACCTCACAATAGTGTTTTTATGTCCAAAAGGTTGCACCGAGGTAGCTGGATGACTATGCTAAGCGACACGAGTGGGCGGCACAAACACGTGACCCATCTAGGAGTGACACTGCAGTGGCAGACAGGATGGCAGTTAGAAAAACTAGGCCCCAAACTGTACATAATGCAAAGAAAAAAAAGAGGTGCAAGATGGAATTGTCCTTGGGCCCTCCCACCCACCCTTATGTTGTATAAACAGGACATGCACACTTTAACAAATCAATCATTTCAGCGCCAGGGTCTGCCACACAACTGTGGCTGAAATGATTGGTTCGTTTGGGCCCCCACAAAACAAGCTGGCAATTAATGTATCCCTGCACAAACTGGCTCTACGGAGGCAAGATGTCATCCTCATCCTCCTCATCCACCGATTCCTCACCCTCTTCAGTGTGTACATCCTCATCCTCACAAAGTATTAACTCGTCCCCACTTGAATCCACCACCACAGGTCCCTCTGTACCTTCTGGAGGCTGGTCTCCCTGGAAGAGCTGATAATTAATTTTGATGAACATCATCTTCTCCACATTCTGTGGAAGCAACCTCCTACGCCTTTCGCTGACAAGGTTCCCGGCTGCACTAAACACTCTTTCGGAGTACACACTGGAGGGGGGGCAACTCAGGTAAAATAGAGCCAGTTTGTACAGGGGCCTCCAAATTGCCTCTTTTTCCTGCCAGTACAGGTATGGACTGTCTGACATGCCTACTTGGATGCTGTCACCGATGTAATCCTCCACCATTCTGTCAATGGTGACAGTATCATATGCAGTGACAGTAGACATGTCAGAAATTGTTGCCAGGTCCTTCAGTCCGGACCAGATGTCCAAACTTGGTCCTGCCTGCCCTGCATCACCACCAGCGGGTTGCTTAGGATACATAAGTTTTTTCCTGGCAGCCCCAGTTGCGGGAGAAAATGAAGAAGGAGCCGTTGACGTGTCACGTTCCGCTTCAGCTGACAGTGTGTTCACCAGCAGGTCTTTGCACCTCTGCAGGTTTGTGTCGGCCGGAAAGAGAGACACCACATAGGCTTTAAACCTAGGATCGAACACGGTGGCCAAAATGTAGTGGTCTGATTTCAACAGATTGACCACCCTGGAATCCTGGCAAAGCGAATGAAGGGCTTCATCCACAAGTCCCACATGCCGAGCGGAATCGCTCCGTCTTAGCTCCTCCTTCACTTTCTCCAGCTGCTTCAGCAAAAGCCTGATGAGGGGAATGACCTGACTCAAGCTGGCAGTGTCTGAACTGACTTCACGTGTGGCAAGTTCGAAGGGCTGGAGAACCTTGCACAACACGGAAATCATTCTCCACTGCGCTTGAGTCAGGTGCATACCCCCTCCTTTGCCTATGTCATAGGTGGATGTATAGGCTTGTATGGCCTTTTGCTGCTCCTCCATCCTCTGAAGCATATAGAGGGTTGAGTTCCACCGCGTCACAACCTCTTGCTTCAGGTGATGGCGGGGCAGGTTCAAGAGTGTTTGCTGGCGCTCCAGTCTTCGGCACGCAGTTGCTGAATGGCGAAAGTGGCCAGAAATTTTTCGGGCCACCCAAAGCGTCTCCTGCACGCCCCTGTCGCTTTTCAGAAAATTCTGCACCACCAAGTTTATTGTGTGAGCAAAACATGGGACGTGCTGGAAATTGCCCAGATGTAATGCCCGCACAATATTGGTGGCGTTGTCAGATATCACAAATCCCCAGGAGAGTCTAAGTGGGGTAAGCCACTGGGCGATGATTTCCCTCAGTTTCTCTAAGAGGTTGTCGGCGGTGTGCCTCTTACTGAAACCGGTGATACACAGCGTAGCCTGCCTTGTAACGAGCTGGCGTTTCTGAGATGCTGCTACTGGTGACGCTGCTGCTGTTGCTGCGTAAGGTGATACATCTACCCAGTGGGCTGTCACAGTCATATAGTCCTTAGTCTGCCCTGTTCCACTTGTCCACATGTCCGTGGTTAAGTGGACATTGTGTACAACGGCATTTTTCAGGACACTGAGGACACTTTTTCTGACGTTTCTGTACAGTCTCGGTATCGCCTGCCTAGTGAAGTGGAATCTAGACGGGATTTGGAACCGGGGACACACTACCTCCATCAATTGTCTAAATCCCACTGCACTAATGGTGGATACCGGACGCACGTCTAACACCAACATAGCAGTCAAGGCCTCAGTTATACGTTTTGCTTCAGGACGACTGCTGTCGTACTTCATCCTCCTCGCTAAGGACTGTTGGAGGGTCAATTGTTTAGTAAAAGTAGTGGTGTTCCTACTTCCTCTCTGGGATGATGAACGACTCCCAGCAGCAGCAACAGCAGCAGCGGCAGCAGTAGGCGTAGCAATGCAGGATCCTCCGGAGGAATGCCGGATAGGAGAGTCAGTCATGCCAGTGACATGGCCTGCAGGACTACTTCCGATCCTGACTAAGGAGGAAATTGACGAGGAGGGAGTTGACGGTGTGGTTTGCAGGCGCTTGGATACAACAGGACAACGGGATTTAGGTGTCCCTGGACTGCTTATGGTCTTAGCCAAAGTTTCTGAACTTGACAGTAACTTTTTATGAACGCGCTGCAGGTGCCGTATAAGGGAGGATGTTCCTAGGTGGTTGACGTCCCTACCCCTACTTATTTCACCTTTACATATGGTACATATGGCAAGACAGTTGTTGTCCGGATTTGGATAGAAATATTGCCAGACCAAAGAGGTGGAATGTTTGGTCTTCTGCCCAGGCATGACCGTGATGGGCTTTTTCATCCCACGGACAACAACTGTCTCCCCCGGAGCCTGATTTAAACAAACCACATCACCATCAGAGTCCTCCTCGCCAACTTCCTCCTCAGCGCCAGCTACACCAGTATCCTCATCCTGTTGTACTTCAACAGTGACATCTTCAATTTGCATATCAGCAAGTGGACTGTGGGTGCTCCTTTCAGCACTTGCAGGGGGCGTGCAAATGGTGGAAAGAGCCACCTCTTCCCGTCCAGTGCTGGGAAGGTCAGGCATCGCAACCACCACCACACTTGGACTCTCCTTGGGGATTTGTGATATCTTCTTAGAAAGCACAGTTCTTCGCTGTGCTTTTGCCAGCTTAACTTTTTTGATTTTTTTAGTGGGAGGAGGGCTTCCATCGTCATGTGAAGCTGAACCACTAGTCATGAACATACTAGGGATTGACCTTAGCCGTTCCTTGCCACTCCGTGTCGTAAATGGCATATTGGCAAGTTTACGTTTCTCTTCAGCTGATTTAAATGTCTTTTTCAAGGTCATTTTCCTGAACTTTGCCATTTGGGATTGTATGTGCCCTCTACTATGACATTGGGCATCGGCCTTGGCAGACGACGTTGATGGCATGTTATTGTCTATGTCATGACTAGTGGCAGCAGCTTCAGCACTAGGAGGAAGTGGTTCTTGATCTTTCTCTATTTTATTTTTATCGGAGAAAGTTTGGTCCTCCATTTATGTTATATCAATTTGATATATACGTGCGGCTAAACACAGAAAATAATTTTTTTTTTGGTTTGGACTGGAGTGTACTTTCGGGGGTTACAGCACCCTTAATGGTCAAGCCAGCCGGCCCTTTACTTATGACACAGGCGCACGCTTGGCACTACTTTGTTGATGCACGTGCGGCTACTGCGCACACAATTCACAAACACAGAAAATAATTTTTTTTTTGGTTTGGACTGGAGTGTACTTTCGGGGGTTACAGCACCCTTTAACGGTCAAGCCAGCCGGCCCTTTACTTATGACACAGGCGCACGCTTGGCACTACTTTGTTGATGCACGTGCGGCTACTGCGCACACAATTCACAAACACAGAAAATAATTTTTTTTTTGGTTTGGACTGGAGTGTACTTTGGGGGTTACAGCACCCTTTAACGGTCAAGCCAGCCGGCCCTTTACTTATGACACAGGCGCACTCTTGGCACTACTTTGTTGATGCACGTGCGGCTACTGCGCACACAATTCACAAACACAGAAAATTATTTTTTTTTTGGTTTGGACTGGAGTGTACTTTCGGGGGTTACAGCACCCTTAACGGTCAAGCCAGCCGGCCCTTTACTTATGACACAGGCGCACGCTTGGCACTACTTTGTTGATGCACGTGCGGCTACTGCGCACACAATTCACAAACACAGAAAATAATTTTTTTTTTGGTTTGGACTGGAGTGTACTTTCGGGGGTTACAGCACCCTTTAACGGTCAAGCCAGCCGGCCCTTTACTTATGACACAGGCGCACGCTTGGCACTACTTTGTTGATGCACGTGCGGCTACTGCGCACACAATTCACAAACACAGAAAATAATTTTTTTTTTGGTTTGGACTGGAGTGTACTTTGGGGGTTACAGCACCCTTTAACGGTCAAGCCAGCCGGCCCTTTACTTATGACACAGGCGCACTCTTGGCACTACTTTGTTGATGCACGTGCGGCTACTGCGCACACAATTCACAAACACAGAAAATTATTTTTTTTTTGGTTTGGACTGGAGTGTACTTTCGGGGGTTACAGCACCCTTAACGGTCAAGCCAGCCGGCCCTTTACTTATGACACAGGCGCACGCTTGGCACTACTTTGTTGATGCACGTGCGGCTACTGCGCACACAATTCACAAACACAGAAAATAATTTTTTTTTTGGTTTGGACTGGAGTGTACTTTCGGGGGTTACAGCACCCTTTAACGGTCAAGCCAGCCGGCCCTTTACTTATGACACAGGCGCACGCTTGGCACTACTTTGTTGATGCACGTGCGGCTACTGCGCACACAATTCACAAACACAGAAAATAATTTTTTTTTGGTTTGGACTGGAGTGTACTTTGGGGGTTACAGCACCCTTTAACGGTCAAGCCAGCCGGCCCTTTACTTATGACACAGGCGCACGCTTGGCACTACTTTGTTGATGCACGTGCGGCTACTGCGCACACAATTCACAAACACAGAAAATAATTTTTTTTTTGGTTTGGACTGGAGTGTACTTTGGGGGTTACAGCACCCTTTAACGGTCAAGCCAGCCGGCCCTTTACTTATGACACAGGCGCATGCTTGGCACTACTTTGTTGATGCACGTGCGGCTACTGCGCACACAATTCACAAACGCAGAAAATAATTTTTTTTTTGGTTTGGACTGGAGTGTACTTTCGGGGGTTACAGCACCCTTTAACGGTCAAGCCAGCCGGCCCTTTACTTATGACACAGGCGCACGCTTGGCACTACTTTGTTGATGCACGTGCGGCTACTGCGCACACAATTCACAAACACAGAAAATAATTTTTTTTTTGGTTTGGACTGGAGTGTACTTTCGGGGGTTACAGCACCCTTAACGGTCAAGCCAGCCGGCCCTTTACTTATGACACAGGCGCACGCTTGGCACTACTTTGTTGATGCACGTGCGGCTACTGCGCACACAATTCACAAACACAGAAAATATTTTTTTTTTTGGTTTGGACTGGAGTGTACTTTGGGGGTTACAGCACCCTTTAACGGTCAAGCCAGCCGGCCCTTTACTTATGACACAGGCGCACGCTTGGCACTACTTTGTTGATGCACGTGCGTCTACTGCGCACACAATTCACAAACACAGAAAATTATTTTTTTTTAGTTTGGACTGGAGTGTACTTTGGGGGTTACAGCACCCTTTAACAGTCAAGCCAGCCGGCCCTTTACTTATGACACGGGCGCACGCTTGGCACTACTTTGTTGATGCACGTGAGGCTACTGCGCACACAATTCACAAACACAGAAAATAATTTTTTTTTTGGTTTGGACAGGAGTGTACTTTCGGGGGTTACAGCACCCTTTAACGGTCAAGCCAGCCGGCCCTTTACTTATGACACAGGCGCACGCTTGGCACTACTTGGTTGATGCACGTGCGGCTACTGCGCACACAATTCACAAACACAGAAAATAATTATTTTTTTGGTTTGGACTGGAGTGTACTTTGGGGGTTACAGCACCCTTTAACGGTCAAGCCAGCCGGCCCTTTACTTATGACACAGGCGCACGCTTGTCACTACTTGGTTGATGCACGTGCGGCTACTGCGCACACAATTCACAAACACAGAAAATTATTATTTTTTAGTTTGGACTGGAGTGTACTTTGGGGGTTACAGCACCCTTTAACAGTCAAGCCAGCCGGCCCTTTACTTATGACACGGGCGCACGCTTGGCACTACTTTGTTGATGCACGTGAGGCTACTGCGCACACAATTCACAAACACAGAAAATAATTATTTTTTTGGTTTGGACTGGAGTGTACTTTGGGGGTTACAGCACCCTTTAACGGTCAAGACAGCCGGCCCTTTACTTATGACACAGGCGCACGCTTGTCACTACTTGGTTGATGCACGTGCGGCTACTGCGCACACAATTCACAAACACAGAAAATTATTATTTTTTAGTTTGGACTGGAGTGTACTTTGGGGGTTACAGCACCCTTTAACAGTCAAGCCAGCCGGCCCTTTACTTATGACACGGGCGCACGCTTGGCACTACTTTGTTGATGCACGTGAGGCTACTGCGCACACAATTCACAAACACAGAAAATAATTTTCTTTTTGGTTTGGACTGGAGTGTACTTTCGGGGGTTACAGCACCCTTAACGGTCAAGCCAGCCGGCCCTTTACTTATGACACAGGCGCACGCTTGGCACTACTTTGTTGATGCACGTGCGTCTACTGCGCACACAATTCACAAACACAGAAAATAATTTTTTTTTTGGTTTGGACAGGAGTGTACTTTCGGGGGTTACAGCACCCTTTAACGGTCAAGCCAGCCGGCCCTTTACTTATGACACAGGCGTACGCTTGGCACTACTTGGTTGATGCACGTGCGGCTACTGCGCACACAATTCACAAACACAGAAAATAATTATTTTTTTGGTTTGGACTGGAGTGTACTTTGGGGGTTACAGCACCCTTTAACGGTCAAGCCAGCCGGCCCTTTACTTATGACACAGGCGCACGCTTGTCACTACTTTGTTGATGCACGTGTGGCTACTGCGCACACAATTCACAAACACAGAAAATATATAATTTTTTTAGCACTTGGGGGGAGCACCCCTGATGGACAGTGCACCCCCTGGACAACACTACAGAACCCCTTTAGGACTGGGACACTGCACAGGACTTTGGAGTGGACACAGCCCCTATGGAGAACTGACTGCACAACACAGTCCAGCCAGCCCCTATGGACTTTGAAGTAGTGGACACAGCCCCTATTAACAACAGCAGCACAGCACAACACAGCCAGCCCCTATGGACTTTGAAGTAGTGGACAACAGCAGCACTACACTACACTACACTACACAGCCCTAACTCCCACCCTCCCTCTTCACTGTCCACAGCCGAGTGAGAAAATGGCGCCGATGCGGGTACCTTATATAGGATCCAAAACCTGCGAGACTCGGAAGGCGGGATGATGACGTTTTGCCTCGATTTCAGATCCGAGTCAGGCGGGAAAAGTCGAGCCTGACTCAGATCGGACTCGGATCGGGGGGGCTCGGGGGGGTTCGGATTTCAGAAATCTGAACCCGCTCACCCCTAGTCCGTACGCTGCGGCTGCTATACTCACAGTCGGGGCTCGGGGAGGTTCTCGGCTGCTGCTGCTTCCTCTGTTCCTGGTGTGTCTTCGGGGAGGCTCCGGTCATGTCTGCTACTCCCGGCTGGGTTTGCTGGAGCTGCGAGGTCCAGGACCCATGGAAACTGGTGCGGAGGCTGGCACGGTGTCTGCCGGTCCTTTGGTGGGGACCTTCCTCACGTCATCCTGGCCTGATGACGCTGTCGGCGCAGGGGTCACCACACAGGTTTCCTCAGTAGGCGGTTGGCTCCGGGGAGGTTTTGGATGGAGCTGCGCCTGTTACTGTTACTGTCACTGGCGACACTGGTGTGAATGCTGCTGATGCCACTGATGCCGGAGAGACAGGCAGTGGCCGTTCGTGCAGCCGGGAGGGGCAGAGCTGGAGACACTGGAACAGGAGCAGGGGTCGAGGTGGTCGGTGGTGGAGACAGTATTGGCAGTGGAACCAGGGACTGTACCAGAGGCATCCTCGCAGACAGTGGAAGCAAAAGTGGGGTAAGAGAGCTGGCATCCAGACTCAGGTCTCATCCTTTTAATCCCTCTCTCCCTAGTTTATTTTTGATCTCTTCCTAATAAAATGGATGATATTAGACTTAGACTGGGTTGCACTCAGTCTCTTAAAAATTGTTCTCTATTAATATTGACTGAGTCTTGGTTAAGTGACAATGATCCGGATTACCCCTTCCAGTTACCAGAAAGAACTCTGTTCCGGGCTGATAGGACTCTAGAGTCCGGAAAGAAAAGATTTGGTGGACTTTGTGTTTATGTTCATGATAAATAGAGAACAGATGCTATTATGATTGAGTCACAGTGTACAGCTGATGTTGAGTTTATGCTACTAAAATGCAGGCCTATTTTTTGTTTGTCCCGGGAATTTTCTGTGGTTATGTTAGCAGCAGTTTATATCCCTCCTCAGGCTAATGTAACTATAGCATTGGATATTTTGTTTAATTCTTATTCGAAACAATTGTCTATATATCCGGATTGTGCTTTTATTGTTGCCGGAGATTTTAATCAGGCTAATTTGAAGCTGGTCCTTCCAAAATTCATTCAGAATGTGGATCTACCAATGCGTGGTTCTAATATGTTGGACCACGTTTATACCAATATTGAGAACGTTTATAGAACCCTTTTGTGTCCTCATATAGGGCAGTCTGATAATGTATCCCTCTTTTTGGTGCCTAAATATTATTCTCTGATTAGGCGATCTGGTCCGGTTATTAAGAATATTACTGTGTGGCCTGAGGGGGCCTTATTGAAACTGCAGGGCTGCTTAGATTTTACCGAGTGGGATTTGTTTTTAGAGGAGGCCAGGGTGGGTTCTGATATTAATGTTGATCTGTTAGCCTCCATGGTTTTACTGTACTTAAATTGCTGTATAGAAAGTGTGACATAAAGAAAGGATATATGTTTTTTCCCCAATGACAAACCTTGGATGAATGGTGATGTCCATTCCCTATTGAGAGCTAGAGACATTGCCTTCAGATCAAAGGTTTGCTTAGCTTATACAATTGCCCGGTCTGATTTGAGGAAGGGTATTCGACTGGCCAAGAAGGCTTATTCTAATAGGATAGAGTGTCATTTTAGTGAATCTGGTGATTCTAGGTCCTTGTGGAAGGGGATTAAGCATCTAACCGATTACAAAGCTTCAAATTTGGGTGGTCCCAAGGCAGGTGGCCCTTCGTTTGATGAATTTAATCAGTTTTATGCTAGGTTTGAGGTTGCGGATAACACTCTTGCTATGCCGATCAGTGGTCCTGTATCAGTTGGTTCTTGGAACCTGGCTGAGGCTGATGTCAGGTCTTGCCTGCAGAGAGCTAGTGCTAGGAAGGCTGCTGGTCCTGACTGTATTCCAGGCAAGGTTTTGCATGAATGCGCTGATCAATTATCAGGTATCTTCACGATTATTTTTAATTTAATACTTATCCAAGGTATTGTTCCAGGTTGTTTTAAAACTACTACAATTATCCCAGTCCCTGGCCTAAACGACTTTCATCCTATTGCTCTTACTTCATTAATCATGAAGTGTTTTCAGCGATTGGTTTTGGCTCGCCTTAAGGGTTGCATCCCAGATGCTTTTCATAATTATCAATTCACGTATAGAACGAATAGATCTACTGAAGATGCTGCCCTTATGGTTCTTCACAAGGTATTGTGTCATCTTGAGAACATGGATTCTTATGCTAGGTTGTTGTTTGTAGACTATAGTTCTGCTTTCAACACTGTAGTACTGTCTTTACTCATTGCTAAACTCCAAGCAATTGGTTTTGATGTGCTTATTTGTAATTGCCTGTTGGATTTCCTGTCTGACCATTCGCAGTTGGTTAGGTTGGGAGATATGTTTTCATCTCCAATTGTTGTGAACATAGGAGTTCCTCAAGGTTGTGTCTTAAGTCCTTTCCTTTACTCTTTGTATACATCAGATTGTGTCTCCAATTCAGAATCAAATCTCATAGTGAAATTTGCTGACGACACCACGATTGTGGGTTTGATCACTAATGGGGATGAGGATAGTTATAGAGCGGAGGTAGATCAACTTGTTAGGTGGGGTGAAGATAACAAGTTGACATTAAACAGTAAGAAAACCAAAGAGGTGGTGGCAGATTTTAGGAGGTCCAGGAAAAGTGCTCCCCGTCCCTTATTTTTGAATGGTGTTGAAGTGGAGAGGGTTGGTGGTTTTAAGTTTCTTGGTATAAATTTTTCCTAGGACTTGTCATGGTCATCGCATATCTCTTCAGTGGTGGGAAAGGCTCAGCAACGCCTGTATTTTCTTAGAAAATTGAAAGCAAGTGGGTTATCTAAGCCATTGTTGGTTAATTTTTATTGTGGTCTAATTGAAAGCCTTTTGACTTATTCCATCACTGTTTGGTATGGGAATTCCAAGTGTTTGGATCGTAGATCATTGGCTAGGGTGATTAAAGCATATGAAAGAATTATTGGTCAGTCTCTACCTAGGTTAGAAGACATTTATACTAAAAGATGTGCTTCGAAAGCAAATAAGATTACCGCCGATTATAGTCACCCTTGTAATTCTTTGTTCGCTCTTTTGCCTTCTGGCAAGCGTTTTAGATGTCTTAGGTGTCGCACTAGCAGGATGAGGAATAGTTTCTTCCCTGCCGCAATTATTAGTTTACATTTTTGAAATAGTTTTATGTAATTCATTGACTGTGAGTATCTTGCATTACTTTTTCGCTGACGCATTTTATGTGGATGTGACAATAAATTGATTTGATTTGAAAAGTGCCTATTGGTGGTCGCCCATCTTTGAATTTATGCAAATGACCTACAGGCTCCATCCTGTGTAGATTCATGCGGCCAAATGTGCAAGAACTGAGATGCTCACTTTTAGCACCTGTGCATGTTGTAATATCGGGTTCCGGTCAATATCCCAACAGTCGGGATTTCCTGGCACTTAGAATGCCGGTGCCGGAATCCCGACAGTAAGTACTGGGTTAAGGGGGGTTAGGGTTGGGTACTAGGGGAAGGGTTAGGGCTAGGCACTAAGAGGGAGGGTTAGGTTTAGGGTGCGGGGAGGGGGAGGGTTAGGATACTAACTGACAAGTGTCCTAAAACTGTCGGGATGCCGTCATCCCATACCCAACTTGCAATACCAATTGGTGGCTCCAGATATGTCACCATCGGTCGCACCATCTTGACTTGCAAGAGCCCTAATGTAGCTGCTTGCATTGACACGCCCGGAAACTCCCTCCCATAATATTCCCACTGAACGGACCATTTCTACGTACACTACTAGCTGCCTCCCAGTCACCACCCAGGAACGCCCATCACTTTTCCACAACATTTATGATTCCAGACACTCTATGCAATGAATGTGCCATAGGAGTTTTTAGAAATTTTTGCACATGCGTAGTTGCAAAAAATTGCTCAACTATGTGAACATCGGCATTACGGGCTGTTCTGAATCAGGCCCAGTGTGTCCACAAATTTAGTAGAATACAATATTTGTAATTAAGCCACAGAGTATGTATAATAGTAAATAAAAGCTCTGTATGCGTTCATCTGACCATTATGTCAGTTTACTCCGACGCCAAAAGGATGTTACTTAAAAGGAAAGTGGTTGGACTTTGATCCAATATTTACAATATGCAATACCCAGACTAAATGCAGTTGGTATGAGGTGCAGAGGTACAGAATAGAACTGCTTGGCCTAGATAAAATGCATTCTACAACACCCTTCCCCAGTACTGAAGTGATGGAGCCCATGATACAAGGGTGGAAAATCTATGGCAAAATCTATTGCATGCTTTCTCTACCTTAGGAACCTGCAGCACTAACATCACAACTGTTTAAATACCTGCCTAGTTATTATGTCAGCCCAGACATATCGAGCGGCCGATTGGTAAGTGTGTATAGCTTACCAAATCGGCTTCTCGGTCGGCCGGACGTTGGCCGGCCGCTGGGTCACTTCAGTGTGTGCCCAGCTTTAGAGTCAATGTTATGGTAAGGGTTAGCATTAGGGGTAAAGATAAGGATTGATGACAGTAAAAAGTTATACACACTGTAGATATTACAACAATGTCAACATAACATTATTGTAGACATGGTTAATTTTGACATTACAACCTGTCATGTTAACCTAATAAATGTCAACATGTTGACCATTGACATAGTATATCACACCCCTCTATCTTACCCAGTAGGAATGAAGGCAAACAAACCTAAAAAGGGAGAACGAAAGAGCATTCAAACATCACTGTAATAAGCAGGACCAGCTCCAGCAGGAGCCGCGCCCTGTGCAGCGAGGGACCCGGACGCCCCAAACCTTGTACGCGACTGAAAAGGGGACATGGACTAATTACCATAGGCCATGTCCCCTAAATTACACTATTTGGGGGGTGCCCCCAGCTCTCTCCCTGCACTGAATGGGCGCGCGGCATCCATTCTTCTTTTCCGTGGCCGGCACAACTGTGGCGGTGGAGGTGCCCAACCTCCCGACCGCCCGCGGGACACTTCGTCCTGTGAGTGGAACAGCGGGGTAATGCCTGATAAACTTGACTGTCCCGCTGAAATCGGGAATGGCTCGAAGGGGTGGCGACCCTGTTCACCGCACTGATCAAACATGTCTCGAGCCGGCCCTGGTTATAAGATGTTTTTAAATGAATATATACTCTGAAAAATATACAGGGGTATCCTATTACCCGCAATAAAAGCCCGAGGGTTATTATCAGGCTATACAATTATAGCCCTTTTTTGTGTGGAAAATTACCGTTTCTCATCCGAAAACACATTGGATCATAGGTCCATAGATAGGACCTATGTACTTTCGCAGCAGTGATTGCTGAAAAAAACCTTACTTATCGTCTCTTTGGTTTCGCCTGCCTGGGGCAGCTGAAACAAAACCCCTGTTAAGTGCCAGCATTGGGGCTAATTGATAGTCCTGTCCCGTCATCGGTATTTAGCAGCAGCAACTAGGATACCGCCCCTTAATGTATTATACCATTATTTGTTAATATTTATAAATGATAAATACTATTTGTACCACATGTTTCAATAAATTTCACTTTATCCCACTTTACTCGCAGTTTGTGCTTCTTCTTTGCCTGCTGTATATGTTCCACACCTGGAACAGTTCTTGTGACAGTGCAGCAATAGTCTGCTAGCATCATTCAGTTCCATTTCCTAAAATGTCTTTTCCCCATCACTGAGATGACCTGCTGCACACTCTCTCCATGCTCACCACAGGTGCCTGGGAAAATCGAGTGAAGAAAGTTTATTTAATTTTAAAAGGACAAATTGTAGCCTACTTTCTTAAGATAGTAGTGTGTTTATTACAAGTTTACTATGGCTACTCTGTTATTCCCCAAAAAGTTGGTTGCGACAAGTTTGAATGCTTCGGTGATTTGGTGAAATGGGTCAATTCTTTTAGAGCAAGTTGGGTTCTGCAAGCAGGGCCACCATCAAGGGGGGACTGCCGGGCCTCCAGTCCTGGGCACAGAGATAGAGGGGGCCCAGGTGGCAGCAGCAAGCCAGCAAGGAAAATCATCAACGCTGCGGCATGTAAACTATGGAGCTGGCCATGAGCCAATCATAGCTTGCAGAATGGCAACAAATCAGAGCAGCCTCTCCTTTTGGGTGCTCTGATTGCTTGCAGTTCTCCGAGCTATGATAGGCTCATGGCCAGCTCCATAGTTCACATGCCACAGTGCTGATGCTCTCTCTCCCTGCCTGCCGCCCTGTGCATGACTTGCCCCTCACTCTCAGGACAGGAAGTACTATGAAAAGAGCAGGTATGTTGATCCTGCCTTGTGCCCCCGCGAGTCCAGCCAGCCTTACCTGCACTGCTCCCTTAGTCCAGCCAGCCTGCCCCCCCAAGTCCAGCCAGCCATCTTGCCTTCCTGCACTGTCCCCACCAGTCTAGCCAGCCTTCCCTGCACTCCCCCCCAGTCCAGCCAGCCTTCCCTGCACCTCAGTTCAGTTCAGTTCAGCCAGCCACCCTTTCCCTGCACTGTCCCCCCCAGTCTAGCCAACCTTTCCTGCACCCCCCATTCCAGCCAGCCAGCCTTCCCTGTCCGCTACCCCATCCCCATTCCAGCCAGTTGGCCTACTTTCTCTGCCCCTTCCCCAGTCTAGCCAGTCGCCCCTAAGCCCCCACCCCAGTCCAGCCAGCCTTCCTTCCCTGCCCACCGCACTCCAGTCCAGCCAGCCCTCTAGTTTAGCCAGCCTACCATCCCTGCCCCTCCTTCAATCCAGCCAGCCTTCCCTGCACCCCTACCCCCTCCTAGTCCAGCCAGCTAGCCTGTCTTCCCTGCTCCAGTCCAGCCACTTCCCTGAGCCCCCCCATCTCCAGCCTGCCTGCCTTCTCTGCCTTACCTCTCTACTAGTCCAGCTGGCCTTTCCTGCCCTTTGCCCCTCCTAGACCAACCAGCCTTCCCTGCTCTATGCCACCAGAGTTCACTCTTGCCAGCCGAGTGCCCCCACTTGTCCAGCCTTCCCTGCCATGTGTCCCCCGAGTAATGTCTATTCTTCCCTGCCCTTTACCCCACCCCCCACCATGTCTAGCATCCCTGGTTTATGCACCAATTGATGCACCACCGCCGAAGTAGCTCCACCCTCATCCACAGCTGCACCCAAGTCTGCCCTATACCCCGGGAGGGGCCTGCCTATTTTGTCAGTACCGGGCCCCACAATTTCTGTTGGCAGCCCTGCCTGCAAGCCTTTTTTAATGACAAAGTTGCACCGTGTTTAAATTTGCTATTTAATTGCAAACTCGCAATCCATTTAAATTAATTATGCCCAGATGCGGAGCATGTATGTGGATCTATAATATTGATTGGAAATTGCTTTTTGAACTTGATGGAAGTTACAAGTGTTTTTTCTCCAACAGTTTACAAACTTGTATGGAAACACTGAAAAATCAGTGCATTCTCCGAGAACCGGACCCACCCGAACATTGCAGTTCCGAGTCGTATTCGAGTCCGGCTCGGGTTTTCCCGCCTAACTCGGAATTCAAAACGAGGCAAAAAGTCTCGCAGGTTTTGGATTCTATAAAGGTCCCGGTGCCATTTTCACTCTGGCTGTGAAGAGTGTACAGAACAGACGTGCTCTGTTGTTCAAGGGTGCAGTGTTGTCTGCCTGTGGCTGCAGTACATAAAGTGGGGGGTGCTGATGTGTCACTGTTGTCCTGTCAATCAAGGGGCTCTGTTCTTCTCTGTTCTTCAAGGGTGCAGTGTTGCAGTTGTTCAAGGGTGCAGTGTTGTTGGGCTGGGGCTGCAGTACATAAAGTGGGGAGTGCTGCTGTGTCACTGTTGTCCTGTCAATCAAGGGTCTTGGGCTGCAGTTCATAAAGGGGTACTGTGTCGTCCGGGGGTGCTCTGTCATCCAGGGGTGCTCTTCCCCAGTGTAAAAAAAATAAAAGTTAAAATTAATAATTATCATTCCACAAAAAATAATAAAAAAACAGATTTTTTTTCTCTTTTTTTTGTGTGTGTGCTAGCTACGCTATTATTGTTTGGTGACACTGCTGGCCAGACCGAGGTTTATGGTCTATGTATTTGTGACTCGGCAGCAGGTCCGTCCGCACTCCGCAGGGGTGCTTTGTTGTCCACAAAGGGGTGCTGTGTTGTTCATCAAGGGGTGCTCTTCCCCAGTGTAAAAAAAATTATTGTTCGGTGACACTGTCGGCCAGACCGCAGATTATCATCCACGTATTTGTAACTACAGGTGGTCCGTCTGCACTCCACAGAGGTGCTTTGTTGTCCATAAAGAGGTGTTGTGTTGCTCACCAAGGGGCTACTGTCTCGTCCATGGGTGCTCTTCTCCAGTATAAATTGACATGTGTGCTGTACCCCACTTTATTCATGTTTGTTGATATGGAGAATGATAAGTTGAGAGGAGAGCAGGAACCACATACTAGTCCTGGAGCTGCTACCAGTGCCACCAGTCATGATGATATTAGTCTTTATGCGTCATTTACTAAAGAAGATGCCCAAGGGCATACAGGGCTTAAGTCAGGGCATCTAAAATCAAAGAACCAATCTTTTACATTGGTAAAGCAAAAAACATCAAAGGGAAAGTTACCTGCAGAAAGACATAAAATTGGCAATATACCTTTCAGCACATGAAGTGGCAAGGAAAGGCTAATATTTATGACTGGTGGTTCTGCCTCTTATGATGATGTAAGCCCTTCTCCCAGTAGATGTTTCGAACAAATTAAACTGTGTGCTCACAAATGTCACAAATCCCTGAGGAGAATCTAAGGGGAAAATTTACAAAGAATCGTGTCTAGTCAAGATTTTTTTTTTCAACTCGATTAGCATCGCCGAAACTAGGGAGATTTGAGGCTCCTGAAACTCACAAATTTACAAAGAATTGAGTTTAGCTGAAAGAGGGCCTATGGTGAAGCAGATCGAGATATCTCCCCTGAGTAGCAAGTTTTGAAGGAGATTACTCACCCAAGAATGCAGTATTTTCTCTCTGCAGAACTCTCCCGAGCAAGCAGACTGCACATATCAGTGAGATATGTGAAGGCTGCTTGTGTGTTGTATCTGTAAAAAAAGGGTTAAATGTAAAAGAAAAATTATGTAGGGTCCCCCCCCAAAAGCATAACCAGCGCCGGACTTGGCAGCCAGTCCTGGTTCCAAAAATGATGAGGAACAAATTGTGTAGGGTTCCCCCATAATTTAGGAACCAGCACCTGGCTGCAGGGCCTGTCCTGGTTTTAAATATAGGGGGAAAAAATGCGTAGGGGTACCCCTACATTTAAAAGCAGCACTGGACCCAAACCGACCGGGGTGTAATGCCACAGTCAGGAGACCCTATTACCAGATTGTCAAACCATCTGTACCAGTTGTCATGCCAGAGTAAGTAGAGATAGGGACTCTAGCCATCTAGGAACCTCCTCCCTGTTACATCATCCATCAAAAGTGTTTGAAAAATTCAGAATCTTTGGCTAAAAAAGTAACAACAAGCAGTCCAGTGTCAGCTAGCTCCCTTCTCTCTGCTAGATCCAAGTACCTGGCATCTTCACCACCAACAATATCTCCATCCCATCTAGGTTCCACTTCACTAGAAAAGCCATTCCTAGCCTGTAGAGGGATGTTAAAAAAACTTAATTAGTGTCTTCCAAAATGCCATTGTACCCACTGTCCACTTAACTCTGTGTACAACTGTGATCACTAAGAAACATACTGCTGACAGTAGAAAAACTCAGGGAAGTCATTGCAAAATGGCTTAGCCCGCTTGCACTCTCCTCAGGATTTGTGATTTATGACAACGCCACCAATATTGTGAGAGCATTACAGCTGGGTGAATTCCAACACATCCCATGTTTTTCTCACACTATTAACTTGGCGGTACAAATTTTTTTTAAAAAAAGACAGGGCCGTGCAGGAGATGATCTCTGTGGACCGCAAAATTTCTAGGCATTTTTGCCATTCAGCAGGTGCATGTAGAAGATTGCAGCACCTGCAAGAAAAGTTGAATTTGCCATGTCACCAGCTGAAGCAAGAGGTAGTTATGAGGTGGAACTCCACCCTTTATATGTTTGAGCAGATGGAGGAACAGCAAAAAGCCATCCAAAGCTACACAAAGTATGACATAGGAAGAGGAGAAGGACTGTACCTTTATCAAGCTCAGTGGAAAATACTTTCCGTGTTGTGCAGAGTGCTGAAACCCTTCGAAGTAGTCACCTGTGAAGTGAGTTCAGACACTGCCAGCTTGAGTCAGGTAATTCCCCTCATAAGACTGTTGGAAAAGCAACTTAAGAAACTGATTCCGCTAAGCATGTTGGACTTGTAGATCAAGTCCTTTATTCACTTTGCCAGGATCCAAGGGTTGTCAGGATCTTCCAATCAGAGCAATACATCTGGTGACCGTGCTAGATCCTAGGTATAAGTCATACATCGTTTCTTTCTTCCCAATGGACACAGATCTGAAGAGATGCAAAGAGCTGTTGGGAAACAAATTGTCATCACAAGCGGCACGTGATGCAGCGATGTCTCCTCCTTCAGTTTCTCCAGCAAGTGCGGCTGCCAAAAAACCCACTAAACTTTCCAGAAAGATCCACTGGTGATGCAGATGAATCAAGTTTTGACATCTGGTCGGGTCTAAAAGAATTGTCTATCATTAATGAGACCTTTACCGTGACTCCATCTGATATGGTCACCATTCAAAAGAATGGTTGAGGACTATTTTAATGATAGTGTCCAAATAGGCATGTCAGACAGTCCGTTTGACTACTGGCAGGAAAAAAAGGCAATTTAGAGGCCCTTACACAAATTGGCTTTGCTTTACTTGAGCTGCCCACCCTCAAGAGTTTTCAGCACAGCCGGAAACCTTGTCAGCGATCGGTGTAGGTGGCTACATCCTCAAAATGTGGAAAAGATGATGTTCATCAAAGCTAACTACAAATTTCACGATAAAGACCTTTACCGCCAATTACGTCCAAAAATTACAGAAGCACCTGAGGCTGTAATGGTGGATTCTAGTGGGGACAAATTAATATTGTGTGAAGATGATGTACACACTGATGAGGGTGAGGAATCGGATGATGATGGCGACAACATCTTGCGTCTGTAAAGCTAGTTTGTGCACAGAGAGATCATTGCCCGCAATGTCAGCCGCCCATTGGTAGCTTGTTTTGTGGGGCCCCAAACAAACCAATCGCTACAGCCATAATTGGCAGTCTCTGTCGCTGAAGTGATTGGTTTGTTAAACTTTGCATGTCCTATAAACAACATAAGGCTGGGTGGAAGGGCCCAAGGACAATTCCATCTTGCACCTCTTATCTTTGCATTATGGGCCTGATTCAGACCCACTCGCGAGCGGCTGTCCGCTCGCAAGTCGGTCGATGTTATGGACTGAGCATGCGCACGACGGAGGGAGCTCCGTCGTGCGCATGCGCCAGACGCGACGAGCGAAGGAAAGTCCTTCGCTCGTTGTGTCCGATCAAAGGGGGCGTGCTGTCAATGTTGATTGACAGCACGCCCCCTTTGGTGGGCGTGCCGGGGGCGTGCCTCCCTGACGGGGGCGTTCCCACGGGAACGCCTCCCGTCAGAAGCCGGCCCACTGACATCACTAGTGATGTCAGTGGGAGTGATTTTGGCTCTGATAGAGCCAAAATCACTCCGGAGCTTGCGGTTGAAAACCTCAGCCGCAGGCTCCGGCTCGCAAATTCGATGGTCGCGATGGTCTCGACCATCGCGACCATCACAATGCACGCTCGTATAGCCTGTGGGTGGTGACCCACAGCTATACGAGCGTCCAGGAGGATGCTCCATGAAAATGGAGGCCGGCCCTCATTCAGAGCGTGCGCTCTGCTCAGAGCGTACGGCTCTGAATGAGGGCCTATGTGCTGTTTGGGGCATTGCTGCCTGACATTTTTAATTATATTATAGTTTATTAAACTTCCATCCTGTCTGCCACTGCTGTGTTGCAAACGTTTAATAGATGTCTTATATTTATTTAAACTGTCGTGCTTTTGTGCTGCTGCTCTGACGCTTACCTTTTTTTATAGTTTCATAATGTATTTATTTCAACTAAAATCACAAATAGGTATACTTGCAAAATACTCTTATGCCATTTTCACCCTTGATTTGTAGATACCAACCTGCTGGGCTTGGCTTTCCATGATCATAAAAGCCATGTTTGGTCAGCTGCAACTCAAACACCAAATGGAAAGGCTATTATGTGATGGTATCTGGAGATGTTCTCTCTCCTCCCCTCCCAGCCTTACCATCCATAATCCCAGAAGCACAATGATAATAGATGTTTAGTACCAGAGTTTAAAAATCCCTCTGCCCCTACCTGTTCAAAGCTTCCATTTTGTGTGCTGCCACAGACAGCATCTCCTGCATGCCCCACGTGTTTGTGCCGCCCACTGCTGCCACTTAGCTTAGTCAATTAGGTAGCTCTGTGTAAATGATGGGCCAAAACTGGATGAAAACAATATTGTGAGGTGGTCAAAATTGACTGGAAACTATTGGAAATTAATGTTATTGAGGTTAGTAATAATGTAGGAACAAAAACAGGCCCAAATTATGTGATTTTAGTTGTTTTTATGATTTTTTAGAAAAAATACAGATCCAAAACCAAAACACTCAAGGATGGTTTTGCCAAAACCAAATCCAGACCGTCCAACATGACCCGTTCCATTAGGTACAAAATGCTCTGCTTCTGGACTTCCTTCTCAATTGATGATTGCAGCCACCTGAGGTGAAACACCAGTCTCATCAATCACCTAGTTCAACACAGGTGGCTGCAATCAATAATTAGGTGGTAAGTCCAGGAGCAGAGCATTCTGTACCTAATGGAACGGGTCATGTTGGAGGGTAGGCAAATCCAGATCCACAACACGAAGGAGATATAGATCTAAAACCAAAATCAAAACACGGAGGTCAGCGCACATTCCTACTAATAATCTATTTGAACTTATTTTGCTTAGTAAAATGAGTCTTTCATTGCCAAAACATATTAGCTGTAGACCAGTATTACATGCACTGCGTTATCTACCTATATTGTGCCAAAGAGGTCATGTGATGTGGAGGTCAGCTGCTCCAATCATATGACCTAACTGTTGCCCGTTGCTTCACCAGGATGAAATCACTTCTGCCAACTTTTTTTTTTATTTGAGGTGTTCTAGTTGTATTGCTTTGCATAGAGGCCCTGTCGTGGGAGTGGCCCACATGACCAGCAGCGCTATACAACAGCCCCTTTACCCACCACTAACACCAATGTCACTGTGCACAGACTACTATGTAACCTATCCTATTGAACGCGGGTCCAAAGCACCTCTCCCCCAGGGCCGGCTCTACCATTAGGCTGCTTTAGGCAGCTGCCTAGAGCGCTGGGATCTGGGGGGTCACCACAAAATTAAGGATGTCTCTGAGAGATGTATCCTTTTTGTACTTAACGTAGGTGGCGGCTGTGAAACTTTAAAGATGCCACCTTCACACTTTCACCTGAGGGGCTGGAAAGTGGGTATTAATGTGTGTGTGTGTGTGTGTTCTGGGGGTCAGTAGGCTTCAGTTTTGCCTAGGGTGCCGAGAAACCTAGCACCAGCCCTGCTCTCCCCCCACACCCAACTGGCCACGTGCATGATAAAACAGCTATATCTTGCATTGATGATGTCAATAAATTTAATCTTAGCTATTGCTCAGCTTTAACTTGATGGATCAAGATGAAACAAAGTGCAAATTATTTCTAGGAGTCTCCACTGCAAAATAATGCAATGTTTTCATAAAAGTCAGTCCAGTAGTTTTTGTGCCAACTTGGAACAAACAGACAGACACAATGGACCTCATTCAGAGCTGGTCGCACAGAGCGTGCGGTCGGTCTGAATGAGGGGAGGACGTCTTGAATTTTCAAGACGTCCTCCTTTGCGGTGGTAAGGCTGTGGGTTAACACCCACAGCCTTACGACCGCCTAAGGTGATGGTCGCGATGGTCAAGACCATCGCGACCATCGGGGCTTACGAGACCCTAGGGTAGGGTCTCCCTTGTCATAAGCCCTGGAGAGCTTCTGGCTCTGTCTGAGCCGGAAGCTCTCCACTGACATCACTAGTGATGTCAGTGGGGCCGCCCCCAAACAGTAGGCATTCCCATGGGAACGCCCCCGTTTGGGCTGCCACCCCCCCGGCCCGCCTTCCAAATGGGGCGAGCTGTCAATCAACATCGACAGCTCGCCCGCTTTGGATCGAGACCCTCTATGACCGGTGCTGTCGGTCGAAGCGGGTCTCACGCATGCGCACGACGGCGCCGGCGCCGTCGTGCGCATGCTCTGTGGGGGGCCGTTGACCCGGTCCAAGCGCATCGGCACTAACGACCGGGTCTGAATGACCCCCAATGTTCTTATAATATTAGTATAGATGCAGGGAATAAATTGGAGCATGTGCATAGAGGTGGGGGCTGCAGGTAAAGGTTCACCATGGCACTGGCAGCCCGGGGACCACCTATTGCCCATCAGTGATGTACATCATGTTTAGAAAATCACAACCTGTCAATGTTTCTTTATTAATGTCCTTTTATTATATGGATGCTGCTTGAGCAACATATAGAAATATTACCTTGAATAGACATCAACCCTTTCTACATTTAAGCAGGCAACCCCCAGTTGAGATCAATTGAATGTCCTACAAGAATAATAATTTTATATATATATATATATATATATATATATATATATTATAAGGGCATGCCCTTATATTAAGGCTACATCTAAAAAAATGGATTTCTCCACAGAGAATTCCGAAGGGGGGGCAGGGTGTTTAAGGGGCTACACCTCAAAAGCTATAGAAGGTACTGAGTTGAAATTTGGTAGGAGCGGGTAGAACTGTAGCACGGTGCTGCTTGCCAAATTTCAAGACAAAAACATAAAAAATGAGGATTTGGGAGTAATCTAAATTGACAACTGTCACTTTTTTCTCACTTTATCAATTAGGAACCCTTTTCTGCTATAGTCTATGGGGGATTTTTGGGAAGGCATAACTCAGGGTAGGGGTGGAATTTGGACTTGGGTTTTGTTTTATTAGGTAGCTATTGTGTCAGGGTACGTGCTTTTGTTGTTCAGGTAATTAGAAAGTTACAGTTTTTAAACTATTACCTCAAGAATGCGCCATTGTAGAGATAGGACTTTTCAACTTGTTGCGCAGCCGCAGTAGGAGCCTCCAGCAGGTGTAATAACTGTGGCTTCACTTGGGTGCACCAAGATGGCTGTCGTTTGCGAACTTTAGCGGTGGTGGGCTTGGGGAAAAGAAGCTGGCGTTAGCTGTAGCGGGAGCCGGCGGAAAGATGCGAAGGGTAGTGGGCGTCAGCTGCGGCCAGAACCCAGGGACAGTAGTGGGCTTTAGCGGTGGTGGTGCGGCAGCGGTGCGGCGGCAGTGCAGGAGGCGGTAGTGCAGGCGTTAGGACCCAGGGGAGGTAGCAGCACACAGAATGCAGGCTCGGATCTGGTAGATCCATACCTGCTTCTGTGTTTAATTTTTTTTACAAAATGGCGTGGCCCCGCCCCCCAGAAAACAACCAGCTTCGGGCTTTGGAGCCCTAGTACTAGTTGTGCTAAATACAGGGGACAAAAGATGTAGGGGTCCCCTGTATTAAGCACAACCAGCACCAGGCTTTTCAGAACCTGTCCTGGCTGCCAAAATACAGGGGACAAATGTCGTAGGGGTCCCCTGTATTTAGCGCAACCAGCACAGGGCTCTGAGCCGATCCTGGTTCTGGAAATACAAGGGGAAAAAATGCATAGGGTCCCCCTGTATTTACCAGAACCAGCACCAGACTCCTTCTAGTGGGGGGGTGATGCCACAGCCAGGGGAGCCCTTTCACCGGGCCCTCCAGCTGCAGCATCACCCCTGACCACTAGTCAGCCCAAGCTGGGGATCCCTGGGGAGTTGGGGACCCCCCAATAAAGGGGTCCCACTTTCCAGGGCACCCCAGGCCCAGGCTGATAGCCCGGGGCTATCCCCAGCACCCCTGGGCGGTGGGTGCTAAGTTGATTTGTGTTGTGCGGTGCACATGAATATATAAATATTGAATTTTACAGTAGTACTACAGGCCCCAGCAGGCATCCCTGCATACTGGCACTTGGAGAACCACAAGTACCAGCAGACCTGGCACTAAGGGCCTGCTGGTACCTATAGTACCCCTACAAAATAAATATAAAAATAAAACAGACAGACACCGTTTTTTTAAATATTTTATTTAGCGGGACCTTCACCTGGGGGGCGGCAGCCTTAAGATCTTTTACATTGGTGCTGCTCCCCCAGGACTTCTATGGCATCTTCACCTGGAGGGCGACGGCCATTAAGCTCTTTTTCATACGCATTCTTCCCCCCTGTATTTCCAGAACTAGGACTGGCTCAGAGCCCTGTGCTGGTTACACTAAATACGAGGGACCACCTACGTCATTTGTACCCCATATTTTGGCAACCAGGACTGCTTCTGAAAAGCCTGGTGCTGGTTGTGTTTGATACATGGGACCCCCACGTCATTTCTCCCCTGTTTTTAGCACAACCAGTACTGGGGCTCCAAAGCCTGGTGCTGGTTGTCCTCTAGGGGGCAGGGCTACGCCTTTTTTTTTTACACATTCAATTTTTAACAGATGTGTAGATGGATCTCACTGCTGCATTCGTGCATCTGTGACTTATTGATTTGATTTTCTCAGGTGCATACGCACTACCAGTGAGCCCTCTGTTGCCCACTGATGCCCCCTTTGCACTGCACCACTGCCACTGCTCTGCACGTCCGCTGCTGCTGCTACCCCATACGCCTACAGCCGTCTTGCACTCTGCACCTCCCAAAACAACCGTCTGTGTTCTGTCCCATCTTCCACCTGCATTATTATACCATTTTGTTGCCTTTCTCCCCTGCAGGTGGCCCTGTTTGCTCATCCAAACCCTCATAGTTAAGAAATTTAAAAAAAACTATGATATTCCATAGACAAAAAACCTTACGGTTTCACATGTCTCATTAAGGCTACTTAGGCATGATCTGAAATTTCACAAAACCTATTGATTTTCTGCCACTCCCTTTAAAAATAAGGGAGCTGAATGTGTATTCTAAATGAGATAAATGTATGCAGTGAGAAGGATGTTGGAAGCCAGTGAGATTGTTTTGGTGATCAAATGGGAAGATTGTGGGCACTGAGTTGGATGTGGGAGCCACATAACTGCTCAAACCTCAGTTGCATAGACTGCATGTGTGTATTCCAATGAGCACACAATTCTGTGAATTAGCAGCTACACCATTTTGTGAGTGACAGCAATCTCATTCTGCGAGAGTGCTGAATCTGCAGTTAACCACAGGGTGTGATGGCATATCATATCTGTATTGCGCAAGGAACACATCCATTAAGGCATCAGCATCAATTATTGTAATTTCATTGCTTTTTGAAGTTTGAGTGGCAGAAAATCAATAGGTTTTGTGAAGTAGCCCTAATAGGACATGTGAAACCGTAAGGTTTTTTGTCTATGGAATATATATATATATATATACTTGTCCAACGGATCGGCACTCTGCTGAGCTATTCACAAATGTACTCCAGTGCCTCCTGTATAATAACGTAACGGCAACAGAAGATCAGCGGCACTTGGAGCTTTTGGCAAAAGTTACATTTAATGTGTACCCAAACACATGATACAAACGTTTCGGGGCACTGCGCCCCTTTGTCAAGGTAAGAACAGATCTTACCTTGTTCTTACCTTGACAAAGGGGCGCAGTGCCCCGAAGCGTTGGTATCATGTGTTTGGGTACACATTAAATGTAACTTTTGCCAAAAGCTCCAAGTGCCGCTGATCTTCTGTTGCCGTTATATATATATATATATATATATACTGTATATCCCTCCTAAAAGGTTATTCTGAAGATCGTATAAAAAATAAAATACAAAATGCAAAATCAAAAAGGCTCATTTGTATGCTTGCCCATTTCTTAGATAAAATCTAATTTGTGTGCTTGATAATTAGGTTCAGTAGGTGACAACCTGGGTCTAATGAATTCGCCAGCTAAGTCCCAGTGTGTGAGGTTAGTATGACATCCCAGAGAGTCCTTCCAAAGTCACAACACATGTACAGTACAAGTCATGGCTTCGCAAAGACACCATTGTATCAATGATACCTGCATACAGTATTTTATAGTTTGAAATTCACGGGTTTCCACTCATAGTTTAGTAATATGGAGTTCTCTGCAGATTTTAGTAATAGTGCTGGTAATTTTGGTCCAACAAATAAAACATTGCACCTTTTTTGCAGGTATGCTAATGGCATGGGTTGGTTTGCTTTGTTAATTCATTATATAACTTGAGTTTTTCTGGTAGAGGGTATAAAAATATAAAAAGTGTTACATGAATTTATTGTCTGTAATGCAGTAAGATATAAAGTGAGAGGACAGGAAGGATGGAAAGACAGTAGAAAGAGCAATGCCAATATGTGACTGAGTTAGAATACTAACAATTCAAATTAATGCAATATAAGTATCAATCTGGAAACACAGAAGAAAGTGACAATATGTGTAACATGATAAATGATTAAACACATATGTCACAAAAAATATGTGCTACAGATTGTTTCTGTTAATTCAAAAATGTAGTCCTCTAGCTAGAGATTTAATTGCATGTATTTATGCTTAAGGAATACTAATTAGGCTGATGTTATGTTGTGCAGCAAACACTGGGGAGACTGTGCCCCTAAAATGCAATGTGCAGATTTTTTGGACAGCTGAATCCTCTTTTATTGACATTTATTTATATTGCACAAACATACTCCTCAGCACTTTACATTTAGATCTAACTGGCCAATGTGGTGTTTTTTCTTCTTCAAATCAGCCCAAGATTGGAACATGTTATCAGGGGAATTAGTAATAATGTCGACATCACAATGTTGACAGTAATGACGTCCACATTGGTGAAGTGTCAACATTGAACATGTCGGCACATGTTTATAATGTGTAATGTCGACATTTTGCATGGACTGGCAGGGAAGGGTTAGGGTTAGGCTATGGGAGGGGAGGGTTAGGCATTAGGGGTTGGGTTAGGATTAGGCACAAGGGGCTCTATTTACTACAATCCGCATTGGTAATGCAGATTGTAGTGTGATATTACCGAGTGAATTCGCATTGCTACCGAGTGAATTCGATTTACTACAAATCCCTTGCAGGGACAGAGCTTGCGAGAAAGCTCTGTCCCTGCGAATCCCCACAGCACACTAGTCACGGTATTTTCGCAAAAAAATACATTGACAAGTGCCCCGCGCATGCATCGATCGGCTGCCGCTGCTACCACCCCTGGCGCTAAGCCCAGCCCCCGTCACCAAGCCCCACCCCCCACGATCGCAGACCCCCCGCGACCTCCCATCTCCCTTAATTACACTTACCTGCATGATTCGGGCTCCAGTTATGTCCTCCGGTCAGCTGACATCCCATACTACACTGGGACCCTGTCATGTGACGACTGGGCCACAGTGCAGCATGGGAGACCAGCTGAACGGAGAGAGAACATCACCGGAGCCCTGATCACCGGTCCCTGGAGTCAGGTAAGTTTTTTTTTACTTTTTTTTTACAGTGAATCAGTGTGTGGTCTGTTTAGACCACACAGCTGATCACTGGGGCAGGCTCCAGGCTCTGCTCTCCCCGTCAGAGCGGAGCAGGTGTCCGGTAACCGGGGGAGACCCTGGATAACGCCAGGTGGCGTTATTATCACAGGGCTTTCCCCGGTATTTTTTAACAATTTATTTTTAGTAACTGTGGCCAGATCACATTTCCCATTACAATTATGGGAAATGCGATCTGATTACTAAAAATAAGTGATACTTAGGGCTTGGAGTAGAATTTTACGAATTCTACTCCAATTGCCCTGTAGTAACTTTAGGTGAAACTAAAATAATGTGAAAAGAGTGTGAAAACACCCTTTTTCACTTTATTTTAGTAAAAATAATGTTAATAATTAGAGCCCTAGGGGAGGGTTAGGGTTTAAGAGTTAAGGTTAGTCATACTTACCGCCAGAAGCAATGCAAGAGTGGTTGGAAATCATCCAGATGCCTACACTTTATCAATATTGTAATCATGTCAACATTTAATCGGTGTCAACATGATACATGACGATGTGGTCAATGTCGACATTCCAAGCGTGTCGACATTCTCATATAGGCATAGTGAGTGTCGATAAGATTAATGTCAACAAAATATATCAGGTGTAATTGGAAGCCATTTGATTTCTATGTTTGTTATATAGCAACTGTGCTAACGGGGCTGATCCTGTGACAGCCTCCCAAAGGATAAGTGCGTCAAAAAAATGCAAAAAAAAAAGAACACCCCCAAAAATTACTTTGAAAAAGGAGGCCAAAAAGTTCAAAGTTGGGGTACAAATTTTAAAACTAGCAAAATAGACTTTGGGGGGTCTACAAGTATGGGGGAGGTGTTTTTTGATTGCAGGTGCTTGCTGAAGGTGCGTTTTTAATGCTTTTTAAGACCTTACTTTATACAATTTTTAACCATGCTTGCAAGCATTTTCAAGTACCCCAAATTTGCTGGGAATAGTTATTTCCTCAAAGAAAAATTGCTAAACGCTATTCTTCACTACTTATGCAAAGACGCTATATAGAGGCAATTGAAAGCACTTAAGTACTCCAAATAGCTCCAGGGGGTCTAATCGGTGACATCTATACTGATCCTCAATGTTAGTGCATCTTTTGGGGGGTGTCAGGCTGATTTCCCCAAAACTGACAGCACTTTTCACATGTTTGAGTTTCTCCTGGACACGTTTTCCCCTCCTTTGGAATTGAATACAGCAAATTTTTGCATACAAGATACGTGAAGTAGGCGAAAAGAGCTTCAATCGGTAAGGTATCGCGGGTGCAAAACTAATTGAATACAGCCCCAAATAGGTTAGATTAGTGGTTCTCAAACTCGGTCCTCAGGACCCCACACAGTTCACGTTTTCCAGGTCACCCAGCAGGTGCACAGGTGCATTCATTACTCACTGGCTCTTTTTAATATATCCTCAGGTGGTGCTAATTATTTCACTTGTGATTCTGAGGAGACCTGGAAAAGATGCACTGTTTGGGGTCCTGAGGACCGAGTTTTAGAACCTGTGGGTTAGATTATTCTTTATTGTGGATTTCCCATGGCTCCAGTTACCAGCTTCTGCCAGTGTAATCTATATGTGCTAGTGCATTCTGACTAGTTCTGTGAATTCTCTGCCATCTGTTCATTGTTGCTGTCAGACTTGATAGCGGACACATAGGACAAGTTGAACCATGTCCCCATACATGGTAAACCATGTTGTACCACCCACCCCACTAGCAGATGGACATCTTACGGACTGTCATTGAAGGCTGGAAAGTTAAAGGTAGAGCCAGGAATCACTTATTACTTATTGGCCATGTAGTATGTGTGTACATTCATGTTGAGCATATAATATTTGTTGGGAACTGCAATGCTGATATTTCATAACACAATCATTTAGCGCATACAACCCTCTATGTCCACAGAGGCAATCTGGGGCTTGTAATTTGGCCTACACTGGGGTTCTGGGTGATAACACATATGTCCCATGTTTGGGTCTTTAACATTGTTATCCTTATTTTATATTTCCTCTGCTAGTTACCCATTTCTGTTTTGGTATCTTTAATTTCCCATCTGAAGTTCTAGTGACTTCATGTATGTAATTTCTGCTGCTGTAGATAATTGTCTGCTGAATTTTTCTTGCTTCTCTATTGGCTTGATCAGACTACCTAGGGCCTGATTCAGTAGATTTACAATTATTATTATTCTGCGCATGTGCAGTAGTTCTGGGATCCCGTACGCAGTCCAGCAGAAGACTGTCAGTGATTGACAATCTGATGCTGTTTCTGGGTGGGGAGGGGACGGTGGCGGCCTTCGTTTTCCAAAATGGAGACATGTCACCACCGTTCGGGGGGTAGTGAAGAGGCCACGATCTCTGTCAGCTTACAGAGATTTCCTGGCCTCTTTTGTGCATCACAGGGACACTATGTCACGCCATCCACAATGGCCAATGGTCCTGACAGTTGCTATGCAACCTGGACTTTCTGCGTCTGCACTCTCTGAAAGTCCTGGCTCTTACTACAGCCGTGATGCTTTTTTTGTACCCGCAGCTACTCAGCTGCAGTATAATTAATTGTAAAGAACCTGTATCTGTATGTGTAGCTACCCAGCTGCAGTGTAATAAATTGCAAGGGGCAGTGGCGTAAGTTCATCCCAGACTCCCCGGAGGCAAGTTAAAATTTGGTGCCCCCCCCGTCACAGCCGCTGACACTGTAATGTAGCAATTTGCATGCAGACAATCTATAGATAGACTAAGACAGCAGCTGATGGTCTGACATGGAGCTATCCACTAGTGTATGATGGCTTCTCAGGTGCCGGGAAGGGGTGCCATGTATTGGGCGGCCGTGACAGTACACCCGGGTACATAGTTACAGGCCTAAGTGTGGTGAATATGTTGTGGACAATGGAGGAGGTGCCCCTTCAGTGCTGGAGCCTGGCGGCAAGCGCCTTCATTGTCTCCCATAGTTCTGCCCATGGCAAGGGGCCTGTTTCTGCTCTGGGGTTCTGATTGGCTCCCTGAATAGATAAAGCACAGTCAGGGCCTTTGTGATAGCTTCTGTCCTGCCAGAAGTCACCTGCCTTGCTGCAGTATTCTAGTAGCTTTCTGCCAGTTTTTACCAGCCATTCTTGAATTTCTACTTGCCCCTGCTTGTAGGAATCCCTGCCTGCACTCTGTCTTTGCCAGCCTCCTTCTGCTTGGTAAACTACCTTTTTCTGGACCTATAGTTTCTCATACTGCCACCTCAGCCAATTCCTTGTGCTGCCTAGTTTCCACATTGACTTTTTGCACCTGGTGGAATCTTAGTACCGGGTAAACGTACTTCATGCGGGAAAGGCGGCTATTAAAGGTGGACACCTTTATTAGTTTACAGGAGTGGTGTTGTAATCTAGGCATGCATGACAGAATGTTTTTATTAATCAAGAACTATGTGACCGCCCCTGTCGCCCTCCCTATAATCCGGCCCTGGAGTCACAGCAGACAATGCACAAGTTATGGTTGTGAGAATGTATTTCAGCCCTTACAACATGACCCTTCCATCAGGTATAAAATGCTCTGCTTCTGGACTTAAGTTATGATTGCTATCACCTGTGTCAAACTAGTTAATTGGTAAGAAAGGTGTTTTAGCACAAGTTATGGCAATAATAAGTTAAGGAATCCAGAAGCAGAGCATTTTGTACCTAATGGAACAAGTCATGTTGGAGAGTCTGCATTATGTGTGACATATTAGAGGTGGTAATGCATGCAATCGCAAAGCGCTCGCATGGACTACATGCAAACGCCCACTTCCCCTCTCTCACATCCGTAATACCTTACAAACCTCCTCAATCATTGGAAACATCAAGTACCATCGACCCCTCATGCAGAATTACAGCAGCAATGACCTTACCTCTAAATTACTGACCTTGTTGCAAACACATTGAGTACTCAAGCTGCATATGCAATCACAGAGGCTAATTTAAGCATGCCCATGCAAAGGCCTTGCAACGGACAGCAGGGCCACCATCAGGGTGGGACTGCCGACTCTGGAGTCCCAGGCCCGGCCTCTAGCTGAACGGGAGGGGGCCCACCAGGGCCCACCCGGCGGCCGCTACTACCACCTAACCTTTGCAGAGCCTGCAGCCTGAACTACCCCCTTGAAGAGTGCCTGAGGAAAGGGGGCCCAGCTGCCGCTGGCGCTGCTGCCGCCCGCTGACCCGGTCCCCGTGACTAAATGATAGAGCTGGAGGAGGCTGCTGGGCCGCTCCTCCACCAGCTTACAGTGCAACAGACTCCAAAACAAGCTTTCAATAAAGCTTGTTTTGGAGTCAGCGCGTGTGACGTCATGACGCACCACTGAAGGGCGAGGTCGATGTCGGAGGAGCCGCGGATTAAGAGGAGCTGCAGTGAGTGGACCATGGAGGAAGTAGTGGGATCCTTCTCATAAGGTAAGTGGCGCACAACAACCGGGAGGGGAGAGGGAGTTAATAAAAAAAAAGGCATGTGTCGGGGGGGGTTGGCTTTTGGGAGTGAGGTGGGTGTTTAAAAAAAAGTAAGGGCACAAACTGGCTGCATTCAGTAACAGGGGGGGAGTGAGGGGTTTAAAAACAAAAGTAAGGGTACAGACTGGCTGCATTCAGTAATGATGGGGGGGAGAGTGAGGGGTTTAACAAAAAAAAGGAAGGGCGCAGACTGGCTGTATTCAGTAACGGGGGGGAGAGTGAGGGGTTTACAAAAAAAAAGGAAGGGCACAGACTGGCTGTATTCAGTAATGGGGGGCCGGGGGGGGTGAGTGAGGGGTTGAACAAAAAAGTAAGAGCACAGACTGGCTGCATTCAATAACGGGGGGGAGTGAGGGGTTTAAAAACAAAAGTAAGGGCACAGACTGGCTGTATTCAGTAACGGGTGGCGGTGGGGGATGGGGGGAGGGGCCCTGCCTATTAAGTCAGTCCCGGGCCCCACAATTTCTGATGGCAGCCCTGACGGACAGGCACACCTGCATTACTCCCACCCCCCCCTCCCCCGTCACCAACCCCAAATGCTACTTCGTGTCAATCATTCTACGATGGCTCTATGTGGTCTCCATGTTTGCAGTGCGATCGCAGTGGTGCCTTCGCGCACACGACAGCGATGCATACACATGCGCAGTATGCAATGATCGTCCATCTGGATACACTTTAGCAATAGCAATCCTTGCTGAGTGAGGCCCATAGTGTACTGGGTGACACAAATGTGAGCAGATGTGCTGGGAACAGAAAGTTAAAGCAGGGTATAATGTGCTTTGGACCAAGGTACATGTGGTGCTAAATATGTAATGCAGTTGTTGGTGCTGGTGGTGGTTAGTACAGCATAACCAGTTCTTATTGAATCACATAAAAACATATGACACAGGGATATCACAGATGTAACAACGGTATGCAAAATATATAAATAATTGCAGCCTGGAGCTTAGGGTGTTGCAAGGCATTGTAGTGCACCGTGTGTGATTGCCAAAAATACACTAGCGGATTGTAGCACTGGTGCCATATACACTAACATTCATGATACAGTGTACTTGCTGTTTGGTATTGCAGCTCTATATGGCTCTGTATGCTGTGCGTATCCTGGGTCTGACCTTCCACATGGAACACCAGGGTAGAAAGAAGCAGAGACGCTGCACATGTGCAGTACCGCATGTCAGAGATCAGAGGTCCAGTCTGTCTAACTGACTCCAGCAAGTCCTAGTGACTGCCATGTCAGCCTACCTTGTCAGGGTAGTGAGAGGAGGCAGCGGAGGAGCGCACTCCTTTAAATAAAAACTCAATTAAAACTGACATCCATCCAGTATGAGCATCACACAACATTTGACATCTCTCTCTCCTGTAATGGAAAACATTGAGGGTTAGGCAAAGACATTCAACAAAAAGCATCAACAATTCAAATATGTTCCAGTCCACACCCTGCAAGAAAAGACTCTTCTAAGCATGGAAAATCAGTTTTTTGGTAAACATACATAAACTGCACTAACTAACACATTCTCCATCAGAACCCTAATAAAGTGGTGTTTAGTAGCAATGCTGATGGCCCTCTCTGTCTGTACAAATTCAAATAACACTTAGTCCCAGAAGCAAGAAAAGCATCTGCAGGTATTCTTCTTCTTCCTTCCTTTGCAGTTGAGTACACAGAACTTGATGCTCTCAATCTTCTTGGAGACTTGTGTTGAAATTCAGGACCTACTGTATAGTAGTTTTCCACTGTTGCCAATCATAATAGCTAGGTTTAGGATCATGAAATGTCTGAGGTACAGTACACAGCAAAGTAGTCCAGCAAACTCCTAACTAAACTTTCTTATAGGTTTCCCTTTGTTGCTCCTCGTGGAACTCCTGTTCCCAAAATGATTGTTTACTTATGTTATTTCATTTTTAAGTTGCAGGTATATCCAGCAACATGGGTCCCTGTGGCTGTAAGATACTCCTGTTAACATTAACTGAAGTAGTTTTGTGTAACACCCAGTGAAGTCCTGTGACAGTATGAGTTTTCTGTTGTTAGTGTTCTAAAGTCGGTAACCATTGTTCTGATTACATTATCCTAGCATTATGCACTTGATGGACTTGAAATCAAGTTTGTGTCTTTTCTCTTTGGGTATGTGAGCGTAAACTCTACTTCATAACAGCCATAGATGACTGATATTTGTCTTTTTACCAGTCCACTCTTTTAATGGTGTCATCACCTTGATTGCCAATGTAGGTTATCTATTGTTAAGACAAACACATATTCTCACTGCTTCAGCCCAAAATTTCTTGTTGAGATTTTATTATTATTATTATTATTATTATTATTATTATTATCGTTTATTTATATGGCGCCACAAGTTTTCCGCAGCGCCTTACAAAGTACATAAACAAATAGATTGATTTACAGTGACTTACAGTACAGTACAATACAATACATTACAGGACATGGATAATATACATTGCTACATTCACGACCATAACACCCAGATAAGCAACAATGCAAAGCAATCAAGTGTTAGGTGCCCTAGTAGAGAGTAAGAAGTAGATGAAGGTATAGTAAGGAGATGCACAAGAGGGTAGAGGGCCCTGCTCATAGGTGCTTACATTCTAAGGGGCAGTACAGACAAACAGGGGAGAAACAGATGGGGTAGACAGGGAGGAAGGAGTATGTAGCAGCAAGTTAAGATAAGAGCTGGAAGGCTTTCATGAAATAGTGGATCTTGAGAGCCCGTTTGAAGGATTGTAGAGAGGTGGAGAGTCTGATGGGAACCGGGAGAGAGTTCCAAATATGGGGAGCAGCACGGGCAAAATCTTGGAGGCGGGAGTGGGAGGAAGTAATCAGCTGGCATGAAAGGCGGCATGCATTTGTTGAATGAAGAGGGCGGACAGGAGAGTGAAGGGAGATGAGATCAGAGATGTAAATGGGAGAGGAATGGCTGAGGGCTTTGGCTGAGAACCTTAAATTGGGTTCTAAAGGGGAAGGGGAGCCAGTGGAGGGCTTGTAGGAGAGGGGAGGCAGATGCAGAGCGTTTTGAGAGGAAGATGAGCCGAACAGCAGCATTAAGGATAGACTGGAGAGGAGAGAGATGGGATTTGGGGAGGCCAGATAGGAGAAGGTTACAGTAGTCCAATCTGGAGATGACCAATGAGTGTATGAGGGTTTTAGTGGCATCCTGGGTGAGAAAGGGTCTAATCTTGGAAATAATTTTAAGATGAAAGCGACATGACTGTGAGAGATTCTGGATATGTGGTTTGAAGGAGAGGGTGGAGTCCAGGATAACTCCAAGACAGCGCACTTTGGGGCTAGAGGAGATAGTTGTGCCATCAATTGATAAAGAAATGGTGGGAAGTGTGGTTATGTAGGGGGGAGGGAAGATGATTAGCTCAGTCTTAGACATATTAAGTTTAAGAAATCGCTGGGACATCCAGGAAGAAATGGCAGAGAGACAGTTGGAGACACGAGTGAGGAGAGAGGGAGAGAGGTCAGGGGAGGAAAGGTAGATCTGAGTATCATCAGCATAGAGATGATATTGGAGGTCAAAAGAGCTCATGAGTTCACCTAGTGAGGATGTATAGAGTGAGAAAAGGAGAGGTCCAAGAACAGAACCTTGGGGAACAGCCACTGAGGCTGTGGGGGAAAAGAGGAGTCATGAGAGGAGACAGAGAAGAATCGGTCAGAGAGGTAGGAGGATAGCCAGGAGAGGGCAGTGTCACGCAGACCAAGGGAGTGACGGATTTGCAGAATGAGAGGATGGTCCACAGTGTCAAAAGCAGCAGAAAGGTCAAGGAGAATGAGCAGAGAGTAGTGGCCCTTGGATTTAGCAGCAAGGAGGTCATTGCTGACTTTTGTGAGGGCAGTTTCAGTGGAGCGGAGAGAACGGAAGCCAGACTGAAAAGGGTCAAGGAGGGAATGAGAGGAAAGAAAGGTGGTAAGGCGCTTGAAAACAGCACGCTCAAGGAGCTTGGAAGCAAAAGGGAGGAGAGAGATGGGGACGGTAGTTGGAGAGAGTGTTAGAATCAAGGGTTGTTTTTTTTAGTATGGGGAGGCAAGGGCATGTTTAAATGCAGACAGGACAGTGCCTGATGATAGGGAGAGATTAAGGAGGTGGGCAAGATGGGAGCAGGCAGAAGGAGAGAGGTAGCAGAGGAGACGTGAAGGAATAGGGTCAAAGGGGGAGGTGGAAGGGGGGGAGGACTGGATGAGGGACATGACTTCCTCTCCAGATACAGGGGAGAAGAAAGTTAGATTCGGTAAAATTGAAGGAGAGGGGTGATCTGGGAAGAGAGGAGGTGGATAGCAGGGGGACTGGTGGGATATGATGTCCTGACGTATGGAGTCAATTTTAGATGTAAAGTAGGTAGCAAAGTCAATGGCAGAGAGCAAGGAGGGGAGGCGAGGAGGGGGTGGGTGGAGGAGGGAGTTGAAGGTGGTGAAGAGATGTTGGAGATATGAGGACTGAGAGGACATGAGGTTCTTGAAATATGACTGTTTAGAAAAGGAAAGGGCAGCACTGTATGATGAGAGCATAAATTTGAAATGGAGAAAATCAGCCTTAGAGCGTGATCTTCTCCACTGTCGCTCGGCAGTTCGCGAACACTTTTGCAGGTATCTGGTGCATTTGGAATGCCAGGGTTGAGGTGTAGATCTGCGACGGTGAATAGTGATCGCCGGAGCAACAGAGTCCAGAGCAGAAGTAAGGGAGGTATTGTGTAGAGAAATGGCTTGTTCAGGGCAAGAGAGAGAGAGGATAGGGGAGAGAAGTGAGTCAAGCTGGGAAGAAAAAGAAACGGTGTCAATAGCATCAATGTTACGCTTAGTGATAGTGGCCATAGGAGGTAGAGGAAGGGAAGGAGAGAGGGATAGGTTAAAAGAGAGAAGGTGATGGCCTGAGAGGGGGAATGGGGAATTGGAGTAATCAGAAATATCACAACGGTGAGTGAAGACCAGGTCAAGCGAATGCCCACTCACATGGGAGGGTGAGGAGGTCCATTGGGAGAGACCAAATGAAGACATGAGGGTGAGGAGTTTGGAGGCAGAGGCTTCTGTGGGGATATCAATAGGAATATTGAAGTCACCTAGGATAATAGAGGGAAGGTCAGAGGAGAGAAAGTGAGGAAGCCAGGAAGCCGGGGGATAGAAGGACCCCTACCCCACCACCATGGCGACCCCCAGGACGAGGGGGTATGAGAGAAGATGAGGCCCCCAGAGGAGAGAGCAGCAGGGGAAGTGGTGTCAGAGGGTGAAATCCAGGTTTCAGTAATGGCTAGTAGATGCAAGTTTTTAGAGATGAAAAGGTCATGGGTGGGTACGAGTTTGTTACATACTGATCTGGCATTCCAGAGGGCACAGGATAGAGGGACAGTGTTTGTGGGAGAAATGTGAATTAGATTATTTGGGTTGCTGTAGCGAGAAGGTGAGTTTAATATGGGTGGCCGAGATGAACGTAGTGGAGAGATTATGTGGGGACCAGTGCTGGGAAGGGAACCTGTAGGTGGTTGGCAGGGAGGGAGTTTAATATGATGGGGGTGGTATGGGGGGACATGGAGAGGAGGTTTGGAGGAAGGATTATCAGTGGGGTAGTAGGACATAGGAGGGGTAGAAGAGAATGAAAGTGTAGTAGTGGAGAGGAGAGGGAGGATGGCAGACAGAGGAGTGGAGATAAAGGAATGAGGAGGTGGAGGAGACAAGGGGGAAATGATATAGGAGGAAAAAGGGGGTAGAGCAGAGTATTAGGTAGACAGTGAGTGGAGGGGGAGGTACACATGATAATGGTGTGGAAGAGTTGGATAGGGGGAGGAAAACTAGATGTAGGAATAAAGTAGAGTGCAGAGAAGCAAGTAATAGTACAATGGAGGAAACTGTGCCTGCAAAATTTCCAAACTATTATTGAGCAGAGGAAAAGAGGAGAAATGGAATATTAAAGTAAACTGAATTAGAAGACAGATGACAGGCTAGGAAAAGAAGAGAGGTGGGAAGATATTATTTCTAAGACATATACTAAAATTGGCACTGAATACAGTAAGCTATGAGTTGTTTGTGAAACGAGCGAGTCAGTACAAATAATAGCAGGTGTAAGTTCTTATAGTGAGCAAACAGAGGCCAGTGATGATTGTCCAGGTGATGAAGACAACAGTTGCTTGTAGTGTAGATATTGTGAACTTACATTTCTTGATTATACTTTGTCCATATGTTCGTGTTAAAAGAATAGTTTAAGGTTAGAGTGGTCTCCTTCAGTTTAACTTCGGTTTAATGCCGGTATAATGCCGAATTTGGTAAGAAATGCACTTTTACAAATTATGCACTTCTAATAATTATGCCCTGAGATTTGAATAATTTAGCATAGCTTGTGTTCTGTAACTATTATTTTACTTGCTATTTCACTGACACCATTTTGTTCTGATGTATAGGCAAAAGTTAGCTGATGCTGTACACCATTTTCTTTCAGATAGTTAACTCTCTATTCTCATATTAACAACCATTGTCAGATGTTAAGATTTTCAGTTTGTTTTCAATGAGATACTTGTACACTTTGTTCTTACCTTGTAGCATCATCAATGAGTGTCATGAAGTAATGCCTGCCACTCACCTCCCAGCACCTGAAATCACGACGGCGGGATTTAAATGTGATCCAAAACATGCAAGTTCTGTTTTTTTAAATCCATCTTCCAAATGGCGAGAAGACCAGATTTAGGACTCTTTTCTACTGAGGACCCTAAAGTGATTCCGAACTGGGTCTTGATTTGACTCTGAACCCCTAAGTACTTGTGTCTTTGTATTTTAGTAAACCGAACCCACAAATCTTTTGCAAGAAACATGTTATGTTTCATCTGCCTTTTCCGTCATTTACAACCTGTTCATTGAAAAAAATGATGTTGCTTTAGTAATTTACCAGCAAAATTTCTTGCATTACCCTTTGCTTTGTTGACAGAAACAGTAATAAAGCGCCTGATTCTGTGTTGGGAGTACATAAAAAAGAGCAGATAACTGAGCACATACCATGTTGCACTGCAAGGGGTGCAAATACATTTTGTGATAAAAACACTGGGGAAGTTTTCAAGGGAAGATATATATATATATATATATATATATATATATATAAAACTGACTGTGGCCCTGATTCAGAGCCGGACGCTCTGACAGAGCGCTCGCTCTGAATCAGGGCTGTCCCTGCTCCTTTTTGGAGCGGCCTCCTGGCCGCTCACATAGCACCCACAGCTATAGCGAGCGGCCAAAATGATGGTCGCGATGGTCAAGACCATCGCGGCCATCGGGCTTGCGACGAGACCCTGCAGTAGGGTCTTGCTGCCGCAAGCCCTGGAGTGCTTTTGGCTCTATCAGAGCCAAAAGCACTCCCACTGACATCACTAGTGATGTCAGTGGGGCCGGCCCCAGACGGTAGGCGTTCCCATGGGAACGCCTCCGTCTGGGCAGCCACGCCCCCGGCACGCCCACCAAAGGGGGCGTGCTGTCAATCACCATCGACAGCACGCCCCCTTTGGTGCGAGACCCATAACGAAGGCTTGGCCGTCGTTATTTGGGTCTCGCGCATGCGCACGACGGAGCCGCCTCCGTTGTGCGCATGCACACTAGGGGAACATCGACCCGCTTGCAAGTGCTCAGCGCTCGCGAGCGGGTCTGAATCAGGCCCTGTGTGTTGTTCCCAGGAAACTACTTATAGACTTGAATTAAGCCTCAAGTATTGGCTACTTATTATGAGCAGCAGGTCAATTATTAGTATCCTTTATTTATACGGCACCACAAGCACCGCAGCACCTTAAAAAGTACAAAAACACAAACAGTATGAGTAGAAAAGACAGGAATAAAAGTGACATTGCATAACATGGACAATGTTTATAAACATTGCTGCATCAGCAGTCATAAAACACAAATAGGCAGCAGGGTAGCAGAACCCAAAGTTTGAGTGTCGTTGCCCTGCTCATGAAAGCTTACAGTCTAAAGCAGGGGTGGGGAACCTTTTTTCTGCCGAGGGCCATTTTGATATATATAACATTATTTGCGGGCCCGTGGTTGGCCACGCCCCCTCTGTGTGATGTCACACAGGGACGGGGCCACAATCGCCAGTGATTACAGCAATTCTTGGGGCATCCTGAGAATGCTCCGGGAAGCTGTAAGTGCAGCGGTGTGACCATCTAAAGCGTCCTAATGGCCTGATTCAGACCTGCTCGCAAGCGCTATGTGCTCGCAAGCGGGTCGATGGTAGGGCACTGCACATGCGCAAGCCCTGGAGCAAGTGAGAAATTCACTCGCTCCGGGGCTCGCTACAAACGGGGCGGCTGTCGATGTTGATCGACAGCTCGCCCCGTTTTGTAGGTGGGGAGGGGGGGTGGCTGGCCAAACAGAGGCATTCCCGAAGGAACGCCTGCCGTTTGTGGGCGGCCCTACTGACATCACTCGTGATGTCAGTAGTGAGCTTCCTGCTCTATTAGAGCAAGAAGCTCACTGGGGCTTGCGGAAGACGAGACCCTACCACAAGGGTCTTGTCGCAAGCCCGATGGTCGCGACCATCACCTTGCCGCTCGCAAAAGCTGTATGTGGTCACCCACAGCTTAGCGAGCGGCCAGGAGCCCGTTCTTTTTGCGAGCGGCTCTGAATCAGGGCCTAAGGACGCTCCAGGCTCCAGGGTGCCATTCTAGGCACCCTGCTAGCAAGATGAGGCTAGCAGAAAAAAGCTCAGGGGGCTAGACCAAATGATTCCGAAGGCCTTATATGGCCCCCAGGCCTGAGGTTCCCCATCCCTGGTCTGCATGCACAGTACAAGGTTGTGCATTTTACACAAAAAAATCAAAATGTATGTCCTAATCTAATTGGGCCCCACTATCTATTGTATATGCCAGTTAGAAATATGGTTAAAATGTCTTCTATTTGGGACTCTCACCTGTAATATTACAAATGTGAATCCACCTTTGCAAATATACATAAAGCTAATGGACTATTTATTTTAAATTATGTATAACTATTTACAATGAATAATGATTTTTCTAAAACAAAAATGAATTCTAAACACATTACGGCACATATAACTCAAGGCACAGGAAAAGTAGCATTCATGAAATCTGTATATATTTCTTTGGAGCCAGAGTCTATGATGTAGTAGGTAAATAGAAGAACTGACACTTTTGCGGCAGAAAAATGGTTTAAATAAATACGAATGAGTATGCAATTCACATTTATATTCAATATTTTCAGATACAAGTGGCTGTACATCTTTTGCTAGCCACTCGCACTGATTTTTATTTCTATACATTTTAAAACATTTTAGTGCAAATGCTATGTTGGTCATTTTCAGTATTCTGGCGGCATTCATTTTCTTAGTGACCTTCATAAATTTAATAGCGTTATTGCTGTTTTTTATTGATCTTGTTAGAATCCAGTATAAATGTTATTTAAATGAAGTAATAACATGTAAATTTTTAAATATTGTCATACATAATATGCCTAATAATGAATGTACTTTAATGTCAGTGAATAATGGGTCTAACTTAAAGTTGTAAAAAGTCCAAAAGTAGGCGGCAAGTATCCAGATTGTTTTGCTGCGCATTCAGTAGCCCTGGTGTATATAGTATAGTATTGTGCTTTACCACAAGTATTTTGTGAATGTAAAGGAACTAAATATAAGCGAAGAAATTGGATCCTCAGGTCTCTCCAAATACATTATTAGTGCTATTCTATCTAATTGAAGCTGTACTTGCATTAAAATCAGAGAATGTTCGTTACACATATTGTAATACATATTAACAGGGGAGTAACTAGTCATTTTTGGACCCTAGCATCATTTGTAATGGCTCCATGTACTTTCCTGTGGCAAAGAACAGAATCCTGGGACATACAAGGAAGTCAGGCCCCCCTCAGCTGTGGGCCCCATAACAGCTGCACTCCAGTAGTTACGCCCTTGCATGTTAAGATAACCAAATTATGCCAAAGTCGTCCCCTTCTGGCCAGTGGTACACTAAATATAAACAGTTCAGTCTGAACTTGATGATTGCTAGGCTTTTTAACTGGGTTAGATCATATATACATGAAGATCTTACAGGTAAGTACTAAGTACTACCAAGTATTACCAGCTATTTGGCACCTAGGGCAAAATTTACCAAGCAGCAAGTTCTAAATACCAGCGATTTTGTGGTGGTTTAGCAACCCACCAATTTACTAAGGCCAAAACTCGCCAATTTACTAAGGCCAACCCCCATGCTGTGGGTCTCCCTGCAATAGCGTTATCCCAAGGCTGGTTCAGCCTAGCACTTCTTATTAGAAAATAGGGGGAACCACACAAATATTTCCCCCCTATTTTCCAATTCCAGACCAGGTTCAGAGGTCCGGGGTTGGTTACTGATTTGGGAGGGGGACCCCATGCATTATTTTTAAACTTTTTAACAATTTCTATACTTATACACATAAAGAAGCCTGCACAGATCAGTGGTTTCACTAGAAATCATTGTCAAATAGAACACGTCACAGCGGTTTATCATTTAGAAACGCCGGGGATCAACAGTGGCTACAGTTTAGATATCAAACTCGTCGCTTAGTAAATTTTGCCCCTAGGGCTGGACAGGCTCACAAAACCTATTTTTAAAAGGAAAGTTTGTACAGTACTGTCCTCTACCACAAGTACAATTGCACAATGAAAATAATCCAATTTTAACCCCACAGTAAAATAATAACATTAAATGAAAAACAAGAAACAATGTGTATATATATATATATATATATATATATATATATATAAAAAGAAGTAGTGAGTGCACTCACCATTACTTGCACAATAAAATCCTGTTTATTCACATACCACCAGTATCATATAGCTGTATAGTCCGACGTTTCAGTCCCCATATGAGACCTTTGTCAAGGTGCATCCATAGCCATATATTAATCAAGCCATAAGGAAAGTGTAACAACAGTCACCACAGTACACCACATATATAACACACATAATGCTTACCAGGTGGGAGGCCAATCGATCAGTGTGAGACTGCACATGCTGCACTGACACGCATGCCCACATGGCCATGCCCACTAGCACAAGCTAACTCCAAGCCTCATGTTGGAGAACCAATAGTATGGCAGTAAACATCTGTGACATCATACAACAAAGTCACATGGGGTAGGGCTGGATTCTGCAGCATCAGCACACATATCTCAATGTTGTCTTAGTTAAACCACAACAATAAGTTGCTAGGCAACACCACCCAATGTGCGGTGTAAAACATCCACAATGCGTGTCATAAATTTTAAATGGACCATAATAATGCCACTCTGTTGTGAAGTGTAAAGAAAACTCACATAATCAATATGGCACTCCCTATAGATAAGCAATATACACAAAAACATACATAGTCGTATAAAGACAAAAATACAAAAATTAAAACATTCATGTTATATATCAGCAATCCCTAAAAAATTTGTGAAACACTATAAGAGATTAACATATAATCCCACTAATAAAAATAAAAAGAAAGTAGATGATGTTATAGATGATGCGATCGTACATCGATGGTTGGACGAGACATTAGCTAAATGTTTGAAAGTACAGTTTCCGGTGTGTCCCATCTTGTATACACTTCCCAAGGTGCATAAAACCTTGGTGAAGCCACCTGGACATCCAATAATTTCGGCGCAGGGATCGATTTTACAGCCACTGGCTCAATACCTTAATGGCTTTCTTCAGGTGTTTGCCAATCAAATTCCCATGTATCTTAAAGATACGGGTGATTTCATATGTAAATTGCGAGATGTGGGTGAGATTTCTCCCTCTACGATGTTTGTCACCATCGATGTTGGATCACTTTACACCATCATCCCGCATGATGATGGTGTGGAGGCAGTACGTAAGGCTCTTGTACTGATTAAGGAACATATTGTGATGCCCCCAGTGGAATTTTTACTGGTATTACTTAGACGTGTTCTTGAATATAATTACTTCCAATATAAAGATGGTTTCTTTATGCAGTCATCGGGGACCGCAATGGGGTCCAATGTGGCCCCGATGTATGCGAACATTTACATGTATCTTTTTGAACAGACATATATCCTCCCCAAGTATGGTAATAAGATCTTATATTTTAAACGGTTTATTGATGATTTGTTTATAATTTGGTCTGGAGACTATGAGGGTGTTGCTACTATGATGAGCGAACTTAATAATTTGCCTACCCCTATTAAATTCACGTTCACGGCACACAATGATCATGTGGATTTTTTGGATTTGACTGTGTTTAGGTTGGGCACCAAAATTGCCACAACTCTGTTCCGGAAACCAACGGATAGTAGCCATACCCAATGTGACTTTGTTGTATGATGTCACAGATGTTTACTGCCATACTATTGGTTCTCCAACATGAGGCTTGTAGTCAGTGCAGCATGTGCAGTCTCACACTGATCGATTGGCCTCCCACCTGGTAAGCATTATGTGTGTTATATATGTGGTGTACTATGGAGACTGTTGTTACACTTTCTTTATGGCTTGATTAATATATGGCTATGGATACACCTTGACAAAGGTCTCATATGGGGACCGAAATGTTGGACTATACAGCTATATGATACTGGTGGTATGTGAATAAACAGGATTTTATTGTGCAAATAATGGTGAGTGCCCTCGCTACTTCTTTTTTCTACATATGTATGGACCCTGGATGCTCCATGTGGTTACATTGAGGTGCACCCCTCTGGGTTGATGTTTGCTGTGAGTGCGGGCTATACTGGACTTATATATATATATATCTCAACAATATCACGGCACTCCTACTGCCCAATACCGGCAAATAGCTGGCTCTGGTGCCCTCCTAAGGGGTCTGCACCCCCCACAACATATCCAAAGACATGAGGTGGCACTCAGAGGCTTCAAAACAGTGAACCCCCAAAATGGGTCTTTATTCCATAGGTCGACGTTTCGGGGAACACTATATAGATATGGTTTTGTCACACTGTTTGGTATGTTGTTGTCCTGAGGAAGGGGATATGTTCCCAGAAACATCGACCTATGGAATAAAGACCCATTTTTGGGGTTCACTGCTTTGAAGCCTCTGAGTGCAGCCTCATGTCTTTGGATATATATATATATATATATATATATATAAATATAAATTACTAGCAACAGATAATAAAACAAATAAATGAAACAAAAAGTAAATAATGATTATTAATGTAGTAATTATTTCATTTGCTTCCAATATCCATATTCACGAAAAGATTAATTAACACAGACAACATACAGCGGTATGTTTTAAATATATGAAATATATATCCCTTTTATTGGTCCTGAGACTGAGATACAAAAATCAGCATTCAAAGTTTATAAGAATATAAATTATGTTACTTAGGTTGAATAATATAATATAACTGCATTGTATCCTAAATATACTAAATGCACTCCTCCCTGAGTAATAATATAACTGTCCTATGCTGCAACAGCTCATGTGATAATTGAGTTACAGTAAGAAAGGTTTTAACAGAAACTATGAATATTACAGTACAATAACTACCCTTTTTTAATAGCGGTACCCCAGTGGCTTTAATGTTTATAGGATTATAGATGTCATATTTTTAATTTCTAAGCTCCTCGTTCGCTTATATTGCTCATAATGACATTTTATACATTTACATAGTGCATGATAAAATGTGCCACATTTTTGTAAAATGTTCTGTAAAAATATGTTATACGGTTGGCAGCCTTACCCTGCTGCTTTAATCAAAATGTGAATTATTATCTACAAAATGTCTTATCTTCCCCACACCAGCCAAGAGCAGCTGTTCTCACTGCTGACAAACTGTAACCTTTGAAGAAGGAATGATGACTTTAAATGCAAGTGTGTTATTTACCTTCTATCACTTCTTCCATTACCTTCTATAACTTTCCACCTCACACTTATTTCTATGATTGAGTGAAGTGATTTGGTTGATAAACTAGATTAGTGTGAGAGCTGTAGGTTATAATTGTTGCTACGTTTGTGTCATGGGCAGTGGCGTAACTAGGGCAGGGCCGCTGGGGCACGTGCCCTGGTCGACGTGGGACCGGCCCATCCTAGTTAGCCAGTGTAGTGCCGACTGCAGTAAGTGCGGTCACCGCTACACATTTACACATGACCGGTGCTAGGCTTCCCTGCGCCCAGTGCAGGTCCTGTGCTGCACAGCCAAGCCCCTTCCCTCTCCCTGAGCGCTTACCCAATAGCGCCAGGTGGAGGGCGGGAGGCGGGCTCAGGCTGGTGAATTTACACACACATCACGGGAAGTAAACAGAAGAAGTCGGCAAGTATGCCTTTGGGGGGTCTATTTACTAAGCAGTGTTAGGAGACAAAGTGAAATGAGGTAAGGTTCCAGCCAATCAGCTCCTAAATGCCATCTCACAGGCTGTGTTTGAAAAATGACAGTTGGGAGCTGATTGGCTGGAACCTTATCTCATTTAATTTTGTCTCCTAACACTGCTTAGTAAATAGACCCCTCAAAGGCATACTTGCCGACTTCTTCTGTTTACTTCCCGGGAGAAGCCATAGAAGGACAAACAGGTGGGCGGAGTTGGGGGCAGGCCCGATGGTTAGCATCATTAAGCCCGGGAATGGCGCATTTTTTAAATAGGGGATGGGGCCAAATGACGCGATTCTCATAGAATCGCGTCATTAGATCCATCCCCTACCTCCGGACCCGCCGATCACCAGGAATATTCTCCCCATTCTGCCCACTTCACTAGGAAGTCGGCAGAATGCGGGAGAAGTACCTACCCTTCCGGGGGTGCAGGGGGTTACCCGACAATTCGTGAGCCTCCCGTGACGTCCGGGAGGGTATTCAACCCTGACTTAAAGGTCCTACCCATCTTTATGAAGCAATAATTTTTGATCTTATGAGAGAAGATCAGCTGCAATATTCTGTAAGGCAATAGCTCTAAGTCACATCATATTTTATCTGCAGAAGACTCTTACAACATAATTTATTTTCAACTTCTAGATAGATTCCAAATGTTTGCAATTTAGTGAAGTTAGCGAGTTGCAGTTCAGGATTTTGCATCATTGCAAAATTCACCGGTGACTGAATATCCTAATTATTTACAGTAGGGGTATGTTAACCCTCTTTTGCTGATCCATTGCAGTGTGCCAGGTTGTATTTGTTTTTTCGTGTCTAGATTAACACCTTCCTTACATGCACCTGTGATGGGCCAATAAATTGTTTTCAGTAACTATTCTTCTGTGTTTCACTGTTCTGAGAGGCATGGATGGGATCAGTAGTTGGATCCTTGTATTGCCATATTGGAGGATCTTGGGATGCTTTAAAATGAGTTGGCTCTCAATTTAGAAATACATTAATGTATGACCCAAAGTGGTGCTATTATTATGCAGTGTAGGACCACAATAACAGAGACACCTTGGCTGGTGGCTTACCATATTATTGCAAATGTATGTAACTGAGATTTCTACATTTTAGGTTGAGTCTTGGGACCAAGGGTATTTTGGATATCGGAATATTCCGTATTTTGGAATAATTGCATATCATAATGAAATGTTTTGGGAATGGGACCCAAATCTATACACAGGATGCATTTATGCTTCATATACACCTTATACACACAGCCTGAAAGTAATTTTATATAATATTTTCAATAATTTTGTGGCTCAAACAAAGTTTGTGTACATACATGAAATTCATTTATGTTTCATATATACCTTATACACACAGCCTATATGTAATTTTATACTTTATTTTTAATAATTTTGTGCTTTAAACAAAGTGTGTATACATTGAACCATCAAAAAGCAAAGCTTTCACTATCTCAGTCATGCTAAAAATATTCCGTATTTCGGAATATTCCGTATTTTGGAATATTTGGAAATGGGAGACTCAACCTGTACTATTATCATGTAGTATTAGTCTCTTTTGCTGATCTATTGCAGTGTGCTGGGGAGTTTGTCTTTATTATCGTGTGAATTTCCCCACATACAGTTATGCCTTTTAAATTGTAATAATGTTCTGTTCTGTTCACTCTTTCCAAACAAAGTCTGTCAGTGACTCCACACAGAATGACACCCTCCCTGGCACACAGCTCAATTTTTCTAAGCATCAATTTATCAATATGGGCATCACACTTGGAGCAATATATCAGGCTACATCAGAAAACACAGCAGGGAATATAGAAAAGAGTGGGACAGTAGAGAGGGGGGACAGGACAGAGAGATAGAGGAAAGAGAGATGGGATAAGAGGGAAGAGATAGATGGGGGAACACAGATAAAGAGAGAGAAAGGGAAAGTGGGTGAATTAGAATAGCCAGATAAGGAATCAGAGAGGAGGAGAGAGACACAGAGAAACGGGGAAAAATGGGAAAGACATGGAAACAGGTGGGGTAGAATGAAAGAAAAAAAGGTGGGCACAACAGCTAACAAGCCAGTAAATGATGGGTCCGTAATACTAATATTATTTATATTTTATGGTACAAAGAAAAAAGTGGGTTTGAACATATCAATCATAACAATCAGTCAGATCTGCTGTTTATTTGCTATAGACAAAGCCCCCCTTTTTTTTACTTTGTACTAGGTTTCATAATTATCCACCAGTATATTTTTCTCTAATACGCTACCATATTATAATAAATTTAAATTCTCAGTATATACAGTAAAAAGAGAATGACCTTTTGTATGTAGTCCCAGAATATCTGCTACCTATCAGAATTCACTGTAGGTAGAATGGTCAATGGCTTTGTAACCTGATCAACTATTGGATAAATAGCCAATATGCGGGTAGAAAAGCTGAAATTATAAAAACTCCTAACATACTGTACAGTGGTTGCAAAAGGTATTCAACCTCTTAAAAATTCAACAGATTTGTCTGTATTGCAAATGACACACAGATTGGTCCAGACTGTATTTTCTAATTAGGAACCTGTACATTTTCAAATTCATAATTCATTATTTGAGCATTTCTTAAAAAATTAAAACTTAAAAAAATGATGATTGCATAAGTATTCAACCTCATGTGCTGTGGAAGCTCCAAGTTTATACAGATGAAAGCTATTGCTCTGACAATTGGCTTTCAATTAGCCTTTACCTAAGAATAATATAAAAAGGTCAGCTTTTCATAGCTTTGGTCATACTGTGAGCCTCAAGGAAAGCAGTGAAAATTAAGTCACAAGAGCATTCTAAGAAATTAATGAATAAAGTTATAGATATGCAAAAGATAGGAAAAGGTTGCTAAATATTATCCAAGTGCTTGAATATCTCAGTGAGCACTGTTTAGTCAATTGGGAGAAAATGTAAGCTGCATCATACCACCTAGACAAGAAACAGCCCCCAATACTCAGCATCAGAGCAAGAATGACACTTATAAGGGCAGACACAGAGTAGCCAACCATCACTTTGAAGAAGTCACAGAGTTCTGTGGCTGAGACTAGAGTGAATGTGCACCAGTCTTCCATATCAATAGCTCTTCATACAAGTGGCCTGTATGGGAGGTTGGCTAGAAAGTAGAGATGAGCAGTTTGGTTTTTGCAGGAAACTGAACAAATCCGAACTAAGGGGTTATGAGTAGAACCGAGTCCAGGTTCGGGTCTTCCTGCCAAGCTCGGATATCAGAACAAGGCAAAACATATTTTTCCTGGAAATCTCGGATCTTGTGAGTTTTGGATTGCAAAGAACAGTCCCTCCCTCATGATTAGGCGCCACAGGAGGGAGTGTAGGGAGAGGGTGTGTGGGATTTAGTTGGTCTTAAATAAAAGCCATTAGGATGCCTTTAGGAGAACAGAGAGAGTTGAACAGTATACAATCGGGAAACCGGCTGCCTTAATACCGGCAGCCGGCTTCCCCGACTGTCATATCCCGGCGAGGGTGAAATGCTGGGCGTCTAGATGTAGATGCCTGACATTTCCCCGGCGCCAGGAGACCGGTACCCGGCATCCCAATTGAAGGGATGCCGGGTGCCGCGAGCAGACAGCCACGGGGGGAGGGTTAGGTTTAGGGCACCCAGGGGGGACTTAAGGTTAGGCACCCTCCCGGGAGGGTTAGGGTTAGGCTAGGGGGAGGGAGGTAATGATACTGCCTTAGAACCTCTATACACTCCTTCCTATACCTTCTAATATCCTGCCTATACCTTCTAATATCCTGCCTATGCCTTCTAAGGATGACGCTAATTTGCGTATGCAATCATACAGTAAATAAAGACTTCAGACCTGGAATCTGTGGTTCCTAAGCACAAGTATTATTCAAGTAAAAGTACAGTCAGTTACATGCTATTGATCCAGACACAATTAGGTGCAAAGGAATTATACAGACCCAAGTACAGTATACATACACAGCGCTTCCGGACCAGATGTTAGGCATCAGCAAGAAACCCCTCGTCAATCAGCATTCAGCACGAAGACTAAAGACCCAGTGTGGGAGCACACATATTTATACCCCCCAGGAATAGACAAAACAATAGAGAAGTTTGTTACTGATGCCATTGGTTCCCAAGGGGGATGCATCTGTTACAGAGCATTTAACAGGCTGTTTCAAATAGACCCAACCCAGCCTCTAACAACTGGGGGGGTCTCTGGATTCCATCCTCATGCAACATCCTAACAGTTATTCATATAATAAACATTTTGTTGCTTGAAGTCTCTGCGGTCCATAAGTTGAGAATGCATGATGCGATCTCCACACCGATAATACCGGAATTCTGTAAAAAGAGCACGCATCAGTACCATACCAAACACGGCTTACTTATCATGTATAAAACCTTAGTTACCAAATAATCTTTATTTCACAGCATTTATACTAAATGAACAAACTTAAATCTTATACCTAAAGCTTATGGAACCTTGTATGTGAATATGTAATATGTGAGTATGTGGGGTTTGATATAAGGACGCTAGTTAACTTGGGACAGATGCATGCGCATTTAGCTAATAAACAGCGTTTTCATTCAGGGTCTTATGCATTCGCTAATATGCGACTAGTTAACAGCGCAACTGTGCATATTAATGTGTATATGAGAATTGGTGAAAGATGCAATCGCATGATGCTAATAGTAATATTGCCATATGTACTTAATTGTAAGTTTATCTAAAATGCGCTTGGGCGGCCATTCGCAAAATGGCGTGTTGCAATCTCATGTCCAAGATGGCGTCTTGCGGCCAGTCGCAAGATGGCATCGCTGCGATTCAATTTAAAACTGATCTTGTCTCAGCCAATAATCCAGCTTTGACAGTCCACCCTTTGATAGCAAACAACATGCTATTACAATCTGATTTTAAAATATAATTTAGGCTTACATTTATATACTATTTAGTGTTATTATGGGATGGCACAAGGTGGTTCTTAATCCATCAATAATGTGTCTCTGGGTGGGGACATAAAACTACTATTATACGCACACCGCGGATCTTAGAAGATCATGTGAAAGGTGTGGGGATGCACCAGTCTTATAAAGGCAGCCTTGAAGGGGAATTGAGAACTTACATTATCTGAGGTATTTTAAAATAACATTTCAATAAAACATTCTATGCATGTCTAAATATAATACATTTAAATGATGGTATTTCCTAGTTCAGGGTTGTAATGCAGTTCTATATTTACCTCGGTATTCATATTGTCATTACTGACCACCATCATAGTTTCGTTCTTGCATTTTACTCTATTTTTACATTTTCCACACTTCAACACAATAGGAACACACCGGACACATATGCCAATTATTATGATGACAATCAGTATAAGGATCAAGAATTTGCATATGCTGGCGATCACTTCCTGAACCCATAACCCTAGACATGAGAACCATTTCACTGGGTTCAGCCATGAAACCCAACCTTCTATCTTCTCCCCTACTTCAGCCACTGAGGCATTATGGTTCTTACGAAACTCCCATTTTAGCTGCAGAATTTCATCCATCTTCCGGTCTATCACCTCCTTGGGGTCGCTGGTATCATTGGTGACATAGGTGCAACATTTTACTCCAAATTGGGTGGCAAATGTTATGCAATACCCTCCAGTAACAGCAGTTAAATAATTTAACACTAGCCTGTGTTGCACCAGTTCTTTCTTGTACGCTTGCAATTCTCTCCCTGTATACCTGAATGTGTCATCGTACATCTCAGTGATATTATCCATCAATTTAGCAAGTTCCTGAATATACCTTAAATTTAATGTACCCCGAGCGATCCTGGTGGGATCCAATGCGACTAAAACTTGAAAGCCAGTTGTCTCACTGATTAACTGAGTGGCTTTATGCACGTCACCAGGTATCATATTTCTTTTGCCTCTGTGTTCATATTGTATGTGAAGATGTGGTGATGGTGTGTTCTTATGTATACCAAGCATTTCAACATGTGTGAGGGTCATAACTTCTGGGACTAATCTTCCCAGGTAACACAAACCTTCAGAACTCGGGGAGAGCCACTTATACACTTTTCTTCCACATATAAAATATACATTTTCAGGTAGAACATAAGGAATGGTATGCATCATTATCATTAAGCACATTTCCCTTGCAAACAATCCTATTTCTGGGTCTTCCATGTGGTACATGCAGGTTTCGGGCTGTATTATTTTAGCACAATAACCATCTGGCACCTTACCAATAATTTCTTTGGTGGAACTCAATGTATACCGATACCTAAAATGTCTCCCACTAGATTTAATTGAGCATAACAGATCATGTTTTATGGACTCATTATCAGCTCTTTGTGAGAAGGTCATCGTCTGATTATTCCCCGTCACTTCCCAACTCCCGGGTTTATTGGGGTTGGTTATGTTTAAACACAAAAGTGATCTATCTACTTGGAATTGATAGAGTTTGAAATGAGGTGGTTTGGATTAGAGGAATTTTCCATCCAATGTTTTCCCTTTTTGTAATTCTAAAATTTCTGTGATATTCAGTGGAAATGGCACCAACCCTACATTATGCTGTCCCTGTGACACATGTGAACACACCCAGCAATCAGTTTGATTTAACACTTTGCCTACCATGCTATGATAATCCTCTAAAGGATACCCACCCCAGTACGGGTTATATTTAGGTTGGCACCGTTGGATACAGTTTTCATCAACTAGGGACCCACAAAGCTCACAAATACAGGAATCTTCAGACGATAGACCTCCACACCTTCTCCGAGTATCCAGAATGACAGCTCTCTTAACAATAACAGTACTAAGATTGGTCAGACACTCCCCTGATTGGCATTGCACCCCTCCTGACTCCACTCCATCAGCACTGCCATCAGCTCCCATTTCCTCAATTGGTCTCCCATCACAAAAACTGGATATTCCCAAACCGACCAGGATGGTGAACACTCTAAAAGAGAATATGAAAATGAACACAGCAGGCCCGTCCATTGTCACAACAAGACCTGCAAATTTCTCTTAGTTCAGGTATCTCACTACGACCTTTTCAATCCTCCCGGAACAAGCTCGCGAGCGACAGGTCCACGCTATCAGCCTTGTCTCCGACTTGTTTCTCCACCGGTTGATTGACCTTTTTGCAGTGAGTGGAATGGACCCAGGTATCTCTCTCAGCCACCTTCAAAGATGTAGTACTTGTCAGCAGAACCTGGTACGGACCTTCCCACTGATCAGTCAAACAACCTGAACGCAAGAAATTTCTGATCATAACATATTCTCCTGGTTCAACATCATGACAGTTAGTTTCAGGCTTCTCATGGGACAACAATTTCAGTTTCTGCTGCTGTTTGCTTTAACTGCTTACTCATTGATATAAGATACTTTACAGTTACCTCGTTGTTACCCTTCAAGTCTTCCTGTGGACTTATAATCAAATGAGGTTGTCTACCGAACAGTATTTCAAATATGGACAGATTTAGAGGGGGTCTAGGAGTGGTCCTTATGCTATGTAGGACCAAAGGTAACGCTTCTGGCCATCCTAGTCCAGTCTCTGCCATGATTTTACTTAACTTATTTTTAATAGTCCCGTTCATCCTCTCTACCTTGGCACTGGCTTGCGGCCAGTAGGGGGTATGAAGTCAGCTAGTAATACCGATCAGCTTACACATATTTTGAAAAACATCACCTGTGAAATGAGTACCCCTGTCACTCTAGATGATTCTAGGGATACCTTACCTGCATACAAATTCCTGAACTATTTTCTTGGCAGTAAATGCACCAGTATTAGTGGCAGCTGGGTAGGCCTCAACCCAATTAGAAAATACTCCTCTCTACAACAAGGACAACATGTACAACTGCTACTGTGTATAGAACGGTAAGCTGCTTACCAAGCGACTAGTACTTAGCCCTTAAAGGTCATACGGTACCTTTAACTGTAGGGAACAAGTTACCCCCACCAACAAATACTCACTGTTACACACTTTTTCCTGCGCAGAAAAATACACGTTAAACCAGATAAACCAGCCATTAATCCAGTGTCCTGTCCATCCTTAGTCCAAAGAGAATCTGTAATTACCTTGGTTTACTTGGTCTGTTAAGGGAACATCACCATCCAATACACAATCCGTGATAAATTTTGGCACGTCGGTATTGTGTGGTAGACAGGCCCTTAACACCACACGCCAATCTTTATTAGTTGGCTCATGAGAACTACCCAAACTTCTCAAAAATCTTTGACATTTGGCTAGTTCCTTTTTGGGATCGGGGAAATCATTTATGATGGAATTTAGTTCTGCTCTTGTCCAAGGACAATGCATTACCACTTCCCTCATTGGCAATACTCTGTTCGCATCTGCATTTCCATTCAGAACAGTTATCGTCCGAATAGGATGCAGAAAGGTAGCGCTGCTACATTTGACCTTGTTACCTGGCTGGGGGTTTAATCTGTTGCTGCTACGTATGGTGTTAAAAACTTCCTCTACGGGTGCAGAGGGTGTTAAAACTTCCCTTGCTGTTACCGATGGAGATGGCGGCACCACTTGTGATTGTGGTGATGCAGCATCTATCATTTGCACAGCATGGGAAATGGCAGACATTACAATAGGCTCATCTTCCACATCATAAACATTTTCTTTATGGTTGCTTAAGAGAGGGTACAAATTGCTTGTTAAATTTTTATGGGTATTTTTGGTAACTGTACTTGCACCTCCATCCACATAAGGTGGGGGAGGTGAGCGTGAACTGCTGGCAATACTCTCCACAACGCTACCTTACTGCAAGTGTGCGCCATTTTGTGGCTCGCCCGTATTGCAATTTAGCGTCGCGAATGTATTCTCTGGCTATGTGCTAGCAACGCTAGTTTGCATCGCTTGCGCATTTTTAAGCCACGCATTCCCTTCATGCTGCCACAACTTTAAACATTCATAATATTTCACCTTTTTCTCTCGGGAGCGCATCAGACTGATATGATCCCGGACATTATCTAATACATTTTTATCAAAACTACCAATTCTGGGAAACGGTCTAACACTCTTCATCGTCATTTTAAACCATACATCACAATACCTTATCACATAAATACCGTACTTAGTATGAATAATACGAATGGCCGATCCAATCGGCGCTTCCATTAGCAGCACATCATTGTCTAACATCTCTACTGTTTGCGCGGCTCCCATTCTGAGACAAATCCTACGCTTTTCAATAAAGATTTAAACTGGTGAAAGACAATCAAGATACTTTCACTTACCTGTGGACGATTTAAACAGCAGCGCCCACACACCTGGATAAGATTTGAAAAAGGCAACTTCCACACCCGGATAAGATTTAGTAAGGCAACTTCCACACCTATGGAAGTTTATGTCGGCTACTTCCACGCACCTCTCTACAAAATGGACAACATGTACACCTGATACTGTGTATAGAACGGTTAGCTGCTTACTGAGCGACTAGCACTTAGCCCTTAAAGGTCATATGGTACCTTTAACTGTAGGGAACAAGTTACCCCCACCAACAAATACTCACTGTTACACACTTTTTCCTGAGCAGAAAAATACACGTTAACCCAGATATTGATAACAATTGAAAAATGTAAACCTCAATGGCTTTGTTTAAACACGTGGCAGCACAACCGGAAGTACGTATACGCTAATGCGCGACCAGCCGCATACACAATAATGCGACTACCACACAACTGTATGACAACTTTTTAGCTGCATACGCAAAAGTGCGTCTTTGCTGTGCGCAAAACTCCGACTCAGCTGCGTGCTCAATACTGCGGCACCCCTTTAAGCGTTAGGTTCTATCAACAAAGGAAAACAAACTTTTTCCTCTCTTGTCCCTGGATTCTAGTCAGCTTCCTTGGCTCACACAGAAATGGGTAGCGATCTTTCAGCACAAAGCGGTTGCAGGTAAACCCTGCATGTGGCCACTCCACCCTTTGCTGAGATATCGATAACCATATGTACCGTGTTAGTAGGTAAGTGACTTCACTACGAGCCCCCAACTAACAATACTGCCTTAGAACCTCTATACTCTCCTTCCTATACCTTCTAATATCCTGCCTATACCTTTTAATATCCTGCCTATACCTTCTAAGGATGACGCTAATTTGCGTATGCAGTCATACAGTAAATAAAGACTTCAGACCTGGAATCTGTGGTTCCAAAGCACAAGTATTATTCAAGTAGAAGTACAGTCAGTTACACGCTATTGATCCAGACACAATTAGGCGCAAAGGAATTATACAGATCCAAGTACAGTATACATACACAGCGCTTCCGGACCAGATGTTAGGCATCAGCAAGAAACCCCTCGTCAATCAGCATTCAGCACGAAGACTAAAGACCCAGTGTTGGAGCACACATATTTATACCCCCCAGGAATAGACAAAACAATAGAGAAGTTTGTTGCTGATGCCATTGGTTCCCAAGGGGGATGCATCTGTTACAGAGCATTTAACAGGTTGTTTCAAATAGACCCAACCCAGCCTCTAACAATTCGGGGTCTCTGGATTCCCTCCTCATTCAACATCCTAACAGTTATTCATATAATAAACATTTTGTTGCTTGAAGTCTCTGCGGTCCATAAGTTGAGAATGCATGATGCGATCTCCACACCGATAATACCGGAATTCTGTAAAAAGAGCACACATCAGTACAATACCAAACACGGCTTACTTATCATGTATAAAACCTTAGTTACCAAATAATCTTTATTTCACAGCATTTACACTAAATGAACAAACTTAAATCTTATACCTTAAAGCTTATGGAACCTTGTATGTGAATATGTAATTTGTGAGTATGTGGGGTTTGATATAAGGACGCTAGTTAATTTGGGACAGATGCATGCGCATTTAGCTAAGAAACAGCGTTTTCATTCAGGGTCTTATGCATTTGCTAATATGCGACTAGTTAACAGCGCAATTGTGCGTATTAATGTGTATATGAGAATTGGTGAAAGATGCAATCGCATGATGCTAATAGTAATATCACCATATGTACTTAATTGTGAGTTTATCTAATATTTCCAAGATGGCGTCTTGCGGCCAGTCGCAAGATGGCGTCGCTGCGATTCAATTTAAAACTGATCTTGTCTGAGCCAATAATCCAGCTTCGACAGAGGGTTAGGGTTAGGCACCCCTGGGGGAATCTTAGGGTAAGGCACCCCCTGGGGGACTTAGGTCTAGGCAGCGGGGAAGGGAGGTTTAGGGTTAGGCACTGGTGGGAGGTTAGGGTTAGGCACCCTTAAGCAGGGTTAGGGTTAGGGGGTTAGGTTAGTTTATACTTACCTTAGGGACAATTGGGATTTCCAGCACTGTCGGGCTTCTGCTGCCAGGCTCTGCTCATCTGTCGACCATACTGATACCTGTAGTAGTAGATAGATGTGAAGGGTGACTGGCTGCAGCCATCTTTGTCACTGTGTATGTTTGTTTGGCAGACACACTAGCTAGCAACAACTGCAATCCAGTGCACTGCAAACAGGATACAGTGTGTTTATCAGACAAACAGTAGTAACATCCACAATCTAGTACTGCAAACAGGCTGTTGTGTTTGTGTATGTATGTACTGTAACTCAGATCTCTACATTACTATTATCAAGCTTGCACTTGTTTTTCATATATATATATAAAGGTCTGTGAGAGAGCGCGTAAGTAACTTTTACAGTTTTTACTGGAGAATTAAGAAAAGCCCGTTCTGGGTAAACACTTCAAAATACTACTATTGAAGTATATAAACATTCACATATAAAAACCTAGTAGTTTTTGTGGACAAAAAGCAGTTGGCACCCTTATAAAAACATAATACAATTTATTACAATAAAAATCATTTTGTACAGTACCAATACAATTTTAGACGGTGCTGATTAGGTTCCACATTTGAACATGGACGATTCACCCTTAGGTTTAAAGCATGTATTTGTAGTAGAGATGAGCGGGTTCGGTTCTCAGAGAACCGAGGCCACCCGAATTTAGCATAACCGAGTCAAATCCAAGCAGGCTCGGAGGTTCCCGCCTTACGCGGTTCTCAAAACCGAGGCAAAACCATAGAGACGGAAATCTCGCGGTTCGTAAGCTTTCGTCTCTATGATCAATGTAGTTTATAAGGGACCACGTAACAGACGCCATTTCCACTCCGGCTGTGTACACTGAACAGGGAGGGTGGGTAGTGTAGGGCTGGGAGAGTATTGGTGCTATCTGCTGTGTCCTGGGCTGGTGACTGCTGATCCATTCTGGTCTCTGGTCACGGTGCTGTCACTGTCATTGTGCTGTCTGCTGATCCATTCTGATCTCTGGTCACGGTGCTGTCGCTATCACTATCACTGTGCTGTCTGTGCTGATCCATTCTGGTCTCTGGTCACGGTGCTGTTTGGTGATCCATCTGGGCTATCTGCTGTGTCCTGGGCTTGTGCTATGTCCATCTCTGGGCCCAAGTTCTGGACTCCAAAATAAAAAGTATTTTTAAGTTTTTATATTTTTCTGTGTGTGAATGCATGTTAGGCAGGCTTAACCACAGTAGCGCACAAGAGCCAGCCAGCAACGCACGTTGCACTTGCAACCTTGTGCTGCCCGACTCCAGTCGATCTTAAAAAAAAAACAATACAAGTGTCACTGTCTTATATATTTTTTTCTTCTGTGTGTGCGTGGGTGTTAGGCTTAACCACATTAGCGCACAAGATCCAGCGACTACAGTACAGTCGTGTTCAATAAAAAAAAACCAATACAAGTGTCACTGTCTTATATATATTTTTCGTCTGTGTGTGCGTGGGTGTTAGTCTTAACCACATTAGCGCACAAGATCCAGCGACTACAGTACAGTCGTGTTCAATAAAAAAAAACAATACAAGTGTCACTGTCATATATTTTTTTCTTCTGTGTGTGCGTGGGTGTTAGGCTTAACCACATTAGCGCACAAGATACAGCGACTGCAGTCGTGTTCAATTAAAAAAAAAAAACAATACAAGTGTCACTGTCTTATATATTTTTTTCTTCTGTGTGTGCGTGGGTGTTAGGCTTAACCACATTAGCGCACAAGATACAGTGACTACAGTCGTGTTCAATAAAAAAAAACAATTAAAGGGTCATATTTTTTTCTTGTTTGTGTGGGTGGGTTTTCGGCTTAACCCCATTAGTGGACAAGATCCAGAAAGTAATGCAAGTTGCAACCTTGTGTTGACAGACTCCAATCGTTCTTAAAAAAAAAATACAATTAAAGTGTCATATTTTTTTCTTGTTTGTGTGGGTGGTTTTTCGGCTTACCCCATTAGTGGACAAGATCCAGCCAGCAACGCAAGTTGCAACCTTGTGCTGACAGACTCCAGTCGTGATCAATCGTTACTCTGGGGCCAAGTTCTTCTGTAGCTGACAAAAAATATAAATCATTTGCCATTTTTTCTAATATTTTTGTGTCTGCGCACGACTGCGCGTGTTAATTTTGTAACCGCACCTTGGCTACACTATTGGTGATTGTGACACTGCTTCTAGACTGCAGAAAAAATATGGAGGGCTGTCACATGACAGGAGAGCAAGGCCAAGAACCACATGTTGTAGCTGCCGGCAGCAGTGCAAGGCTGTCAACTTCCTCGAACTCTAGGAAGGCCCAAGCCCCAGGGCTTAAGTCATGCCATCGATATGGCAGGTTTTACTGAAATTAAGAAAAAAAAATTTCAAGGATATTTGACTTGGCAATATGCCATTCACTACACGAAGTGGCAAGGAAAGGATGAGGCCCTGGCCTTCTTACCTTATGAAGAAGACTGCTGATTCTGATAGCCCTTTTGCTTGTAGTAGTAGTGGTGGTGGTCCAATTAAAAATGTGAAAGTTGTTAAGACAGCTCCGGAAAAAACAACTGTGTGCCCTAAGAAATCAAAATCACAAATCCCTGAGGAGAGTGCAAGTGTGTCCGTGGTTGCCATGTGTGTGAGCCCGACCTAAATACTAGTATACTGGAGGATCCTCCAAGTTCCAACATTTGTGTGCCCTCTGTGAATGTGGGGAAGGGCAGTCAACAGCTTGCACACGTAGTCATTGAGGATGCCTCTGTGGAATTGCACATGGAGGAGGAGGATATTTTGGTGGATGAAAGCGCTAAGGATGAGGATGTTGATGATGAAGATGTTGGTGTTGGTGATGAGGATGTTGATGCCAAGGATGTCCTTTGTGTAAGTAAGGCAACAGCTGTTGCCCATGGTTTGAAAAAGCCAAAGCCCATTGTTGTCATGCTGGGACAAAAGACAAAAAAATCTACTTCTCACGTGTAGAATTATTTCCATCCCAATCCGGACAACAGTTGTCAAGCCATATGTGCCCATTGCCATGCAAGAGTGAGTAGAGAGAGGGACCTAAACCACCTAGGAACCTCCTCCTTGTAACATCACTTGGGGCGCATTCATCAAATATCAAAGTGTACATTGCCAAGTTCCAAAAATCAAAACGTAACAACAAGTCCAGTGTCACCTACCTGCTCCCTCTTTGTGAGATCCAAGCGCCTTCGATCTCCAACACCAACACCTGCATCATCAACATCCTCATTCATCATCGCGAGTAATACTGCTGCATCCAATGTTGGTATTCAAAACATGATTGACTCCTCTTCTATCCGTGATTCCTCAGAAGGATCCTTGATGACTATGCCTGTTGTTGCTGCTGTTGCTGTCAGTGGATCTTCATCCCAGAAGAGGACCAGGAGGAAGACTACTTGTAGCGTATCCTCCAAAAAGCAATTAACTGTTAAACAATCGTTTGCAAGGGCAAACAAGTATGACAGCAATCACACAGTTGAACAGCGGATTACTGATGCCAAAACAGCTTTGCTGGTATTAGATGTGCGTCCAGTATCTGCCATTACTGCAGTGGGTTTTCAACAGTTAATTCAGGTCCTGTGTCCTCGCTACCAGATCCCTTCTAGATTCCACATCGCTAGAAGAGCAATTCCATATCTGTACAAGGACAAAGAAAAAACCTTATTAATGTCCTCAGAAATGCCGTTGTACCCACTGTCCACTTGACCATTGATATGTGGACAAGTGGGACAGGGCAAACTAAGGATTACATGACTGTGACATCCCACTGGGTAGATGTATTGCTTGCAACAGCAGCAGCATCTCCCAAAAGACAGCTGATACAGAGGCAGGTTACTCTTTGTATAACTGGTTTCACTAAGAGGCATACCGCTGAGAACCTCTTAGAAAAACTCAGGGAAATCATTGCTAAATGGCTTACCCCACTTGGACTCTCCTCAGGATTTGTGATTTCAGACAATGCCACCAATATTGTGAGAGCATTACATCTGGGCGAATTCCAACACATCCCATGTTTTGCTCACACAATTAATTTGGTGGTGCAACATTTTTAAAAAAGTGACAGGGGTGTACAGGAGATGCTCTCAGTGGCACGTAAAATATCCGGACATTTTAGACATTCGGCAACCACTTGTCGAAGATTGCATGACCAGCAGGTACAGTTAAATTTGCCCTTCCATCAGCTGAAGCAAGAGGTAGTAACTGGGTGGAATTCTACCCTCTATATGCTTCAGAGGATGGAGGAACAGCAAAAGGCCATCCAGGCCTATACAGTGGACTATGACATAGGCCATGGAGGGGGAATGCACCTTACTCAAGTGCTGTGGAGAATAATTTCCATGATGTGCAAGGTTCTCAAACCCTTTGAACTTGCCACACGTGAAGTTAGTTCAGACACTACCAGCTTGAGTCAGGTCATTCCCCTCATCAGACTTTTGCAAAAACAGCTGGAGAAACTGAAGAAGGAGCTGAAATGGAGCGATTGCGCAAAGTATATCGGACTGGTGGATCAAGCCCTTGATTCACTTCACTAGGATCCAAGAGTCGTCAATCTCTTGAAATCTGAAAAATATATTTTGGCCACCATTCTGGATCCTAGGTTTAAGTCCTACCTTTTGAGCTTTTTTCCAAAAGACCAAAATCTAAAACTATGCAAAGAGCTGTTGGTCAAAAAATTGTCAGCTGCAGCCGCATGTGAAACGCCTTCATCTCCTCCTTCAGTTTCAACAGCTGCCAGGAAACAACTAAATTTTCCTTACAGAATGCCTGCTGGTCATGCACATCAGTCACCAAAAAATGACATCTGGTCGGGCCTGAGAGAACTGCCTACTAGTGACATGTCTTCTAATGTGTGATACAGTCTCCATTCGCAGAATGGTGGAGGACTATTTCAGAGATAACATCCTAATAGACATGTCAGACAGTCCCTTTCAGTACTGGCAGGAAAAAGAGGCAATTTGGAGTCCCATACACAAACTGGCTTTGCATTACTTAAGTTGCCCACCCTCCAGTGTGTACTCCAAAAGAGTTTTCAGTGCAGCTGGCAACCTTGTCAGTGATCAGCGTAGGAGGTAACTTCCTCAAAATGTGGAAAAGATGATGTTCATTAAAATGAATTACAAATTCCACGAGGAAGACCTCGACCAACAATTACATCAAAAAATTACAGAGGCGCCTATGGTGGAATCCAGTGGGGATGAATTGATATTGTGTGAAGAAGAGGATGTACACACTGATGGGGAGGACGAGGATGAGGATGATGACAACTTGTAATGTAAAGCCAGTTTTAGTATGGGATTATTTTCTTTTCCATGTCCAAAGCACGTTGGCAACTTGTTTTATGGGGGTCCAAACAAACCAATCATTTCAGCCACAATTGGCAGTCCTTGTCACTGAAATGATTGTTTTTTTAAACTGTCCTGTTACGTATACAACATAAGGGTGGGTGGGAGGGCCCAAGGACTATTCCATCTTGCACCTTTTTCCATTCCATTGCATGCATACGATTGGGGCATTGCTGCCTGACATTTTAAATTAATGTTATGGTTGGTTTAGGAACCAATGATTTTTTTAAATTAATTTATGATTAATTTAACAGCCAGGGGCTGCAACCAATGAATTTGTTTTTATTAATTTTTGATCAATTTAACAGCCAGGGGCTGCAACCAATGAATTGTTTTTTTAATTAATTTATTATCAAATTTACACCTGGCTGCGCAGGGGTGCTGTGCTCCTGTCTGTCGAGGAGCTGCTGCCGAAAATAATAAATAAACAATTTTTTTATGTGCGTGTCAGCCACACCTGTCATCAGCACAGCTGCGCAGGGGTGCTGTGCTGCTGTCTGGCAAGGGGCTGCATGAATATTGCAATGAAAACTTTTTTTTTTAAGTTATTGGGTTACAAAAAGTTCTGCGTATGGAAAGGTTTCATTCACATGTTTTCTATAAAGCAGTTCAAAGTTACAGCCTTCAAAGTGTCTGGTAATTCCTGGCAAAGGTGGGTGTTATAGACAGCCAAAGATTATTTTAGAAGCAAAGGATTCATCTGTCCAGAATCTGTCTGGGAATTCATGGATCGTATTTGGCCTGAATGGACTAAGACATCCAGTGATTCTGTCACTGTGTTCTGTAGCCCAATAGTTTATTCCTACCTGAATGGCAAACTGAAATATGGAATAGTAAGCACAGACAACATGGAGGACTTTGTTATTCCGCTGCCTGCATGCCAACCAATACCTCCTAGACTACACCCACTTGGGGGACCAGGTCTTGATAATGACCATCCCCATCTGTTGCTAGGCCTTCTTCCAAACCATCCATGCTGGACTTACTGTCCAAAAAGGGTAAGCAGGGTACAGAAAGAGGAGCTAGATGTCCACAATAGCATTTTTTTTCTTCGATCATAGATGACGTGGAGAGACTAAGAGCTTCAAATGTTGGACTTGGAACAGGGGCTCCCACCTATTTGGCTTCCATCCAGAGAACAGAGCTCTGTTCCTCAGGAAGTGTCTATGCCTGAGCTGATAGGTAGGTAGTCTCTGTCTGTTGGTAATCACCCTTCAGGAGATGGAAAGAAACCCAGAATAACAAAAACTATAATTAATGTGTCCACTGATATAACCAGCCTGATCCCTTAACAGCAACATACCCCATATGGCCAACTCATAACATGACACCCAGTTTGCAGCCTCCTCTTCCTTATGACACTAATTCAGTCGCCATGGTTGCTCCAGTCCAAGACAGTGGGAACAATGGCAATTTGAAGGCCACTAACTAACTCTGTTTTTTTTACTGTTCTTTTACAGGTTGGGAAACAGAACAGAAGATTTATTTTTGGAAAGCACACTTCCTGGTCCCCTTCTGGGATGAAAAAAAAATGCCAGCAAGCAGGCAGCCGCACAACGTAACACTTAAACCTTAGGTCTAAAATTTTGCATTTGCTGCTCAGTTCCGCTTGTTCACAATATATCTCATATGGTTAAGTGGACAGTGGGAACAACGGCAGTTTGAGCTAACTATGTTTTTTTTTATGTCCCTCTACAGGTTCAGAAATGCCAGTTTGTAGAAGATTTGCAAAGCATTATTTAAGTCATTTGTTTATTTATTTTTGGATACCACACTTCCTGGTCCCCTTTTGAGCTTTGAGGTGGTCAAAATTGACTGGAAATTAGTGGAAATAAATGTTATTGAGGTTATTAATATTGTAGGAACAAAAAAAGGCCCGTTTTATGTGATTTTAGCTGTTTTTTTATTTTTTTAAGAAAAAATCCAGATCCAAAACCAAAACACGAAAAAAAAACACGGATGTGAGGTTTTGGCAAAACCAATCCAGATCCAAAACCAGGGGAGATCCAGATCCAAAACCAAAACCAAAACACAGAGGTCGGCACACATCTCTAATTTTTAGTGGTGTAGTCACCGAATTAGGATCAAAAATACAAAATTCTGTATATACTGTATATGGTAGTTGAATCCCACCTAGGTAAGCAGAGCAGCACATTCACCTTCTTTCCTTATGGATTCAAAGTGCCACAGAATTTTAACTTTTTTGAAATATCTGAGGTGCGAAATCTGCCATCTTTTACTGAGAACCAAGTGCTACCTAAGAATATCCATCGTTCCAGTATATTTGAGATAAACTGGAACTTACAATATGTATACCTATATGTGAAGGCACAGAGATTAACCCCTGAAGAAGGCTCCAAGGAGATGAAACGCGTAGGGTTACTGTGTTTTTGATCCTACTACACCACTACAAATACATGCTTTAAAGCTAAGGGTGAATCGTCCATGTTCAAATGTGGAACATTTCAAAATCCAACGTTTCGGTCCTGTGCATGGACCTTTGTCAAGGTTTTTTTTCCACTTTTATATATATATACTGTATATATATTACATTGTCAGTCACTTGTGTATGAGGGCAGAGACAGATATATATATATATATATATATATTTTGATAGTCAAGGAAACCGGCACTCCAAGACACTCCCAGCTGCTCAGGTGCCTGTCCAAAAAAACCAATGTATAGCTGCAACCTGAACGGCACTCACAACACTGAGACAATGTAAAAAAATTACCATAACACCAGTCGCGTGTAATAAACATTTCAGGAACTTAACCCTTTTATCAAGACTTACTGTGTATATATTACATTGTCCGTCACTTGTGTATGAGGGCAGAGACAGCATGATTTCAACTTCAAGAATTTTTTGTTCAACTTACTGTGCAGTGTCTGAGTTTGCTGCACTCCAAAGAAAGAAAGTTCTAAAAAAATAATTGCAAAATAAAACGGAAAAATAAATTTTTTTGCTTGTTTAAAAAAAGTATTTTATTATAATTCAATTAATTTCATACACGTAGTGTATATTATTATTGTACTTACTGGGTGTGTAGATGTCTCCCTGTCAGCTGCAGCCCTAAAATAATAATAAGTAGATACAAGGCTTTTTTTGCCAGTATTAAAAAACAACAATATTTGAAGTCTTTTATTATAATTCAGTTAAAATTTTATTTTATTTAAGAGTGAGTGTTTCATAGAGGCAGTGTTTATTACTGTACTTAGTGGGTGTAGACATGACGAATGCTCCCGGCGGAAGGAGGAAGGAGCCGAAGGATCCCTCATCGCAAATCGGCGGAAGGAGCTGAAGGATCCCTCATTGCAACCCAGACCTCCTTCCCATAGGGAAGAAGCGGGTTGCGATGTCGGAGTAGAAGCATTCACAGTCTGAAGATGGTGAATGCTCCCACAGTCAAGCTCCGAAAATACAATATTTTCGGAGCTTGATGAATTCTGTCTCCATACTAGTGTATGGAGACAGCGGGCCATTCCGCAAGAGGAGGGTAAGTAGGAGATATCTGTGATATCTCCTGCTTTACCTTCTTGATGAATGGCCTGATAACTTAATTATTACAATTGCAGGTGAAAATGTGCATTTTCATATGCTTTTGTGAAAATTAAGTGATGATGAATAGGCCCCAAAGACTTGAATATTATAATTCAATTAAAATTTTATTTTTTCAAGAGTGTGCATAATAGAGGTAGCATATATTATGACTGTACTTAGTGTGTGTGTGTAGATGTTTCCCTGTCAGCTGCAGCCCAAAAGTAATAATAAGTGGAAAAAAGGCAATCCTTTAATCCAATATTTTAATAAAACTGTATCTCCTTTGGCATCTAGTCCTTTGGCATCTCTCACACCATCCATGCCTGGTTCACCTCTAACCTCACCAACCGCTCCTTTTCTGTGTCTGCCTCTGGCTCCACCTCCTCCATCAATCCTTCCCATTGGTGTTCCACAGGGTTCTGTCCTGTGCCCCCTGCTCTTCTCCCTCTACGTCTCTACACTAGGAGAACTCATCAGTTCCTTCAGCCTCCAATAACACCTCTATGCCTATAACACGCAACTATACCTCTCCTCTCTTGAACTCTCCCCTTCTGTCTGTCAAGCCCTGGTGTTTAAGGGCTTCTGTAATTGGAACACGGACCAGGGGACCAAGGGCAACGGGTTATAGGAAATGGGAAGGCAATATATAAGTCCTTTTCATACGTCTCTCCCAGGTGTTGGCAAGACCTACGCCAAGGCACGGTCTAGTCCACTTGATGGTCTTCATCATTGACCCCTCCAATCGAGATGTGGGTTTCGCTGCACCAGGTAAACAGGTTGTGGCCTCTGGGATAGGTACCTGAAGAAAACAAGGAGATAGATATGGTAGGACTATATAAGCACTGACAATGTTGGAAGAAAAGTAGATCCTGAAACCAATGAGCGGAGAAAGGTACTTTGGAAATCAATATGCTAGTAGTGAGGATAACCAGTAGATATGAGATACTGAATGATGATGGTAAGCTGTACTTGATATGAACACTGAATAATGATGATAGGAGATGCAGATTAGCGATGGTATGCTGCACTTGATATGAAAAAGTGGGTAGCGATGGTAGCCAGTATTTGATATAAGATGTTAGTGGTAATAACCAGCACTTGGTGTGAGACGTTGAGTAGTGGTAATAACCAGCACTTGATTTGAGACGCTGTCAGAGTTCAGCCGGGGATCGGCCGTCCCTTACTGTCCCGCCAGCTTCCTCTGACTTTCCGGGCAGTTGGGCGGCTGGCGCGGCGACGTGGGAGGAGCTGAGCATTCACCCTGTAGCTGTGGTGTCAGGTGACCTGGTGAGCGGGGATCGCAGTTTCTGTCATGGGCACTGCCATGACACTTTCCCTATGTCAGTACTTCCTTCCCTGAGTGGCCCGGCTGGTCAGCTGATGCTGTGGGCCTATCAGCAGGCATCCAGGGGTATATATCCGGCTCCTGTGCTTCAGATAGTTGCCTGAACAATCACTGTCGCCGCTAGTGTAACTAGAGGAGTCTCGTTCCAGGTTCCCATGCTTCCAGTGTGTTTCTTCCAGTGCTTCTGAGCTATCTCACCACAGTGCCTTTAATATCAACAGCCTGTGTGAAAGCTAACTTCCATCTCTCCACAGTGCCTTTACTAATCAACAGCCTGTGTGCAAGTTTAACCTCCATCTCTCCACAGTGCCTTTACTAAGCAACAGCCTGTGTGCAAGTTTAACCTCCATCTCTCCACAGTGCCTTTACTAATCAACAGCCTGTGTGCAAGTTAACCTCCATCTCACCACAGTGCTTTACCATCACAGCCTGTGTGCAAGTTAACCCTTCATCTCATCACAGTGCTTTTACCATCACAGCCTGTGTGCAAGTTAACCCTTCATCTCACCTCAGTGCTTTTACCATCACAGCCTGTGTGCAAGTTAACCCTTCATCTCATCGCAGAGCTTTTACCATCACAGCCTGTTTGCATGTTAACCCTTCATCTCATCGCAGAGCTTTTACCATCACAGCCTGTTCGCAAGTTAACCCTTCATCTCATCGCAGTGCTTTCACCATCACAGCCTGTGTGCAGGTTAACCCTTCATCTCATTGCACCCTAGTGCATGATCTCCGGCCATCAATCCGGTATATACTTCATGGGATATCCAGCTGTTACCTCAGCCTACCAATAAATCTCCACACCTCTCTAGCCAGCACCTCCAGTGCCTTTCTCCAGCCAGGAATTCTATCCCACTCCCCACGTGCCTATTCCAGGCATTACCAGATACAGCCACCATGGCAACTTACATTAAGGAAAATCTAGCCAAAGGGTTCATACATCCTTCCTCCTCCCCTGCAGGGGCAGGGTTCTTTTTTGTGAGCAAGAAGGATGGAGGCCTCTGGCCCTGTATAGACTACCGTGGCCTCAACCAAATGACTGTAAAAAATCGGTATCCATTACCTTTAATTCCTGAGCTTTTCAACAAGGTTCGTGGAGCTAAATTGTTCTCTAAACTAGATCTTCGTGGGGCATACAATTTGATACGAATCAAAGCTGGGGATGAGTGGAAGACCGCCTTCAATACCAGAGATGGTCATTTTGAATATCTGGCAATGCCTTTTGGACTCTGCAATGCGCCGGCTATATTCCAAGGCTATTTAAATGAAATCTTTCGGGACATTCTCTACAGCTTTGTCATCGTCTATTTAGATGATATTGTAATCTTTTCTAAGGATCTCCAAACTCATCGCCAACATGTTCGAGAAGTTCTAGTTCGCCTTCGAAAACACCACCTTTATGGAAAGTTATCAAAGTGTCTCTTTGAACAAACCACAGTTCCTTTCCTAGGACATATAATTTCTGGGGAAACCATTCAGATGGATCCAGAGAAACTGAAAGCGATCTCTGAATGGCCATTACCAAAATCTTTAAAAGCTACCCAACGTTTTTTGGGATTTTCAAACTATTATAGGCGGTTCATACCGAATTTTTCCACTCTGCTGTCTCCCATTACTAGTCTCACACGGAAGGGTGCTAACCCAGCCCAGTGGCCGGACTCAGCCATACAGGCCTTCCAGAGATTGAAAGAGGCATTCTCTACTGCCCCTATCTTTTGACAACCCCAACTGGATAAACCATTTTTTGTGGAAGTGGATGCCTCTTTGGTGGGTGTAGGGGGGGTATTATCCTAAATTTCCAGTGACGGGAAGAAACATCCATGTGGATACTTCTCTCGTAAATTTTCCTCTGCAGAGAAAAACTATGTGATTGGAAATCAAGAACTCCTAGCTATGCGTCTGGCGTTAATGGAGTGGTGTCATCTTTTAGAGGGAGCCAAGTTTCCAGTTACCATTATTACTGACCATAAAAACTTAATTTACCTTCAGACGGCTCATCGCTTAAACACCAGGCATGCCCGCTGGTACTTGTTTTTCTCAAGGTTTAACATTAAGCTTCAATTTTGCTCCGGTAATTTGAACAAAAAAGCGGATGCTCTCTCCCGGTCTTTTCTACTTGACACACAGGAAGAAGATCATCTGAGATCTCGCCCAATCCTGGATCCTATGGTCTTCGCTTCAACTCAAATATTGACTCCGCCTCCGGGGAAAATTTTTGTGACTCCCGAATTACGGAAAAAGTTGTTAACCTGGGCTCATAGTTCTCTATTTGCTGGGCATTCTGGTATTTTCAAAACATACAAGTTTCTTCAGCGTTCTTATTGGTGGCCCTCGATGAGAAAAGATGTTCAAGAATTTATTTTGTCATGTGTAAAATGCTCACAGCATAAAGTTTCTCACAAAAAAAGTGCAGGTCTTCTATGCCCGTTACCCATTCCTACTATTCCTTGGACCCATATATCCATGGATTTTATCTCTGAGCTTCCACGCTCCAAAGGACATAACACCATATGGGTAGTGGTGGATCGTTTTTCAAAAATGGCGCATTTTATACCATTAGTTGGTCTGCCATCTGCTCCCCATTTGGCAAACATTTTTGTTAAAGAGATTTTTAGATTACATGGTCTTCCAAGAGAGATTGTTTCCGACCGTGGAGCCCAATTCATAGCCAAGTTTTGGAGAGCCTTATGCAGCGCTTGTGGAACCAAATTAAAATTTTCATCAGCTTACCACCCACAAACTAACGGGCAAACCGAGAGGGTTAATCAGGAACTGGAGACCTTTATAAGACTTTTTGTGTCCTCTTCACAGGATGATTGGGTGGACCTTGGGCCGAGTTTTCACATAACTTCAAGTACCACACTTCCTCCAATTCCACACCTTTTTATACTGTTTTTGGTAAACATCCCCAGATTCCAGATTTCCAACATTTACATTCGGTGGAGGTCCCTGCAGTTACTGACGTTGTAGAATCTTCTTCAACCATTTGGAAGAAGATCCATGCCTCATTGAAACAATCATCCAAGAATTATAAAAGATTCGCTGAAAGACGATGGGTCGCGGTTCATCTGCTGAGAGTTGGAGATAAAGTCTGGGTATCTACTAGGAACATCCGACTGAAAGTTCCCAGTATGAAGCTGGCTCCACGCTTCTTTGGTCCGTACCGCATTCACAAAGTGATCAACCCTGTTGCGTATAAATTGGAACTCCCACCTCAATTGAAGATATCTAATACCTTTCATATTTCTCTATTGCAACCTTTGGTGTTAAATCAGTTCCAAACCACCTCTCCTAAATTATCTCAAGTACAAACTTCTCAAGGTACAGAATTCGAAGTTGGGAAGATTCTGGATTCTCGGTTTAGATCCAACATTCTCCAATACCTCATTGATTGGAAGGGTTATGATCCTGAGGAGAGGGCCTGGATCAGAGCCACAGATGTTCATGCACCTAAATTAATTCGAGCCTTCCAAATTTCCTGGCAAGCCTGGTGGGTGTCCAGTGTCCACCCTGAAAGGGGGGGGTACTGTCAGAGTTCAGCCGGGGATTGGCCGTCCCTTACTGTCCCGCCAGCTTCCTCTGACTTCCCGGGCAGTCGGGCGGCTGGCGCGGTGATGTGGGAGGAGCTGAGCATTCACCCTGTAGCTGTGGTGTCAGGCGACCCGGTGAGCGGGGATCGCAGTTTCTGTCATGGGCACTGCCATGACACTTTCCCTATGTCAGTACTTCCTTCCCTGAGTGGCCCGGCTGGTCAGCTGACACTGTGGGCCTATCAGCAGGCTTCCAGTGGTATATATCTGGCTCCTGTGCTCCAGGTAGTTGCCTGAACAATCATTGTCACCGCTAGTGTAACTAGAGGAGTCTCATTCCAGGTTCCCGTGTTTCCAGTGTGTTTCTTCCAGTGCTTCTGAGCTATCTCACCACAGTGCCTTTACTATCAACAGCCTGTGTGAAAGCTAACCTCCATCTCTCCACAGTGCCTTTACTAATCAACAGCCTATGTGCAAGTTTAACCTCCATCTCTCCACAGTGCTTTACCATCACAGCCTGTGTGCAAGTTTAACCTTCATCTCATCACAGTGCTTTTACCATCACAGCCTGTGTGCAAGTTAACCCTTCATCTCATCGCAGAGCTTTTACCATCACAGCCTGTTTGCAAGTTAACCCTTCATCTCATCGCAGTGCTTTCACCATCACAGCCTGTGTGCAGGTTAAATCCTTCGTCTCATTGCACCCTAGGGCATGATCTCCGTCCGGCAATCCGGTATATACTTCACGGGATATCCATCTGTTACCTCAGTCTACCAATAAATCTCCACACCTCTCTAGCCAGCACCTCCAGTGCCTTTCTCCAGCCAGGAATTCTATCCCACTCCCCCAGTGCCTATTCCAGGCATTACCCTTGGGCCACGGGTGTTTTTATTCTCTTTCCCTGCAGGCCTTGGTCACCAAGTCAAAGGACCGTGACCTGCTTACAGGGAGCCACACAAGCCCATATCCCGCTTGGAGGGGTCACTGGCAAACACCTCCTTGTGAGTTAGACTCCGCACCATTGACTAGGTCTAGCCAACGACCAAGACTTGTGGATGCGGAGATCATACGGCTAGGCCCCTCGCCTTTGCCTCCTCCCACAGCCTAAGACCTCGGCTTTCAAAAACCCGCCGCCCAGCGTGACAGACGCTGAGTAGCGGTAATAACCAGCACTTGATGTGAGATGCTGATAATGATAATGATGTGAGATGCTGGTAATAACCAGCACTTTATGTGAGATGCTGAGTAGCGGTGAATACTAACGATACTGACTTTAAACCTCTGAATAATCCTGCCTATACCTTCTAAACCTTTATATGCTCCTGCCTATACCTTCTAAGTTGACACTATTTGCGTACGCAGTCATACAGTAAAATAAAAACCTTCAGACATTGAAATGTGTTTCCAACATACAAAGTGTAATATTCAACATAAAAACAGTAGGTTACACGCTGTGATCTAAAGACAATTTAGCGCAAAAAAATTATACAGACCCAAGGTACAGTTATACATACGCACGCGCCCTGGAACCAGTTACCGGCATGAGCAAGAAACCTCCGTCAACAGCATCAGCAAGAAGAATCCAGATTGAAGTCTGTACGCACATTTATACCATTGCAGGGATTGGGAGTACAATAGATAAGTTTGGTGTGATTCCGTTGGTTCTTCTTAAAGGTGTCTTGGTTACAGGATCATTTATTGGACAATTTCAAATGGATACAAACGGTCTCCAACCTCCCTTTGCTTCCTTTTTCCCGCCGCATGCAAATCTAGTCTGCTAACATCACAAAGTACATTTTAGTGTTTTAACTTTCTACAGTCCATAAGTTGAGAATGCATGTTGCGATCTTCTCACCGATGACACCGGAAAGCTGTTGAGACAGAGAAGATCAGTACAACACCAAATACGGTTTGCTTATCATGTACTAAACCTTAGTTGCAGAAAACAGTAATTTCTTTACATGCTGGCATTGTTAATGAATCATGTAATAATAACCCTTTTGCGCTATGGTACTATTGGTTTAAGTGTATGTATGCAAGGGAGAATGACACTAAATAGCGTTGTGCATCTGGGGGTCTGTGGGGTACTTAGCGAGCAACATTAAGCTGGAAAGGTTCCCTACACAACATTAAGCTGTCGTATTGGTTGTGTAGGGATCGTTAAAAAGCTGAACGTGCTAATAATTAGCTATTTTGCATTGTGCACTGTTTAACATCACGTGTATGTGTTACTGTGAATGCAGGGAAAACACCACTAATTTGCTACTTTTTAGTGCTGTTCATATTTAATTCTAGGTGATTTTAATGTGTTGGAAAGTAATTTTTATGTATGTCAGACACCGTCAGTATGTGTTTGGGGAAGATTGTTAAAAAGCTGGCCGTGCTACTTATTAGCAATTTTGCATTGTGTTTTGTGTACTATGTGGTTTTGACAAAATGGCGCTGTGTGACCTATTTCTAAGATGGAGTCTTGTCGCCATTCGCAAGATGGCGTCGCTCCGATCTAATTTTAAAACTGATTCTGTCTCAGCCAATTATCCAGCTTTGACAATACCAGCACTTGAAGTGATATGCTGAGTAACGACGATGACAGCATACACGAGAGACTAAACAGGAAAAGTACACTGCGGAGCCTTGGATGCAGACACAGTAGAAGACTACTATAGGAGCAAAGTTGCTTGAGGAATTGCCCTAATATACCCCTTGGTAGCTGGTCATTGGCCAGAGACAGAAGCTGGCGAATAAAGATCAGATGACGTGAACCAACATGGCAGCACCCAGGACCACAATGCAGCAACCAGGACACACACCAGAAGGCTCTAGCAGACCCTGGGCAGAATACTCATCCTTCACTGTTTCTACAGCTGACATCTGGAGTCTTTAGGAGCCCGAAGATGCCATCACAGACGTGAGTAATGACCGATTCCAGGCTGCATCCTGACACTGTCCTCTCTCAGGTATCCAGCTGCCTCTCTGCATCTCTTCCGGGAAGTCTGAGTGCTCTCTGAAGCTCAACATGGACAAAACTGAACTCATCATCATTCCCCCTAATAGAGTCTCCACTCCAACCAATCTCGTTATCACTGTTGACAATATCATCATCTCCCTTGTCCCCCAACTTTGCTGTTTGGGTGTTATTCTTAACTCCACCCTCTCCTTCACCCCCAACATTCAATCTCTGGCTCAATCCTGTTGGTTCCAGCTGCACAACATCGCTCGTATTAGGCCTTTCCTCCCCCAGAGTGCTACCAAACTGATTATTCATTCACTAATCATTTCTCAGTTCAACTACTGCAACCCTCTCCTCACTGGGCTCCCACATTGCCATCTTGCTCCACTCCAATCCATTCTCAATGCTGCAGCTAGACTTATCTTCCTCTCCCACCATTCCACTTCCATCACTCCCCTCTGCCAAAACCTGCACTAGCTCCCATTCCCCTATAGAATCCTTTTCAAACGCCTCTCCTTCACATACATGGCCCTCACTAACTCTACTGCTCCCTACATCTCCAACCTCATCTCCTTACATACTCCCTCCCACCCACTCCGGTTGCCTCTTCTCTACCCTGGTTACTTCATCTCATGCTCATATCCAAGGTTTTGTCCATGCAGCCCCCCTTCACTGGAATGAGCTGCCTCAATTGATCAGGCTCTCCCCGACCTTGCAGAGCTTTAAACATGAACTGAAAACCCATCTGTTCATCAAAGGATACCCTTCCACCACATAACCGTACTACCAGGTCGCTCTTCCTCCTGCCTCAGCCATCTCTACCTTGCCTACTTCCTGCACTCAGGTACCCATCTACACACTCATGCCTCATGTCATCTGTCTGTCTCCCCAAGATTTTAAGCTCCTAGGAGCAGGGTCCTCCTCACTACTGTCTTACAACTCTCTTCTCTAGCACTTCAATGACAGCTATCACCTTCCCAGCTCTATTGTGTTTGGAGAATTGTGTTGCTAATTGTTACTTGTGCTCTGTTTATAGTTTGGTTACTGTATTGTAATGTAATATTCTATGTACCCTGTACTGTTCTACTGTTGTCGTATGTACGGCGCTGTGGACCATTTGTGACACCCTATAAATAAAATGTAATAATAAAATAATAATAATCTTATTGTATGTTCACTTGGTGTGGGGCAGTTAAGTTCAAATAGAATAGCATGTATCAGTCAATAGAAGAGCAGGAGAAACCCAATACTAGTGCTGCCAGTGATAATACTTCTTTAACATATACTAAAGGAGGTCAAGGAAAAGTAGGTTTAAGAAAGGGCACCTGAAATCTAAACAGTATTTCACAATCTTAAAGAAAACATTAACTATGAAGGGAGCATTTACTGCCAAAACACATACAATTGCCAACATGCCTTACACCACACAATAAAAGGCTCAGACCATGGCATTTCTTTGCGAGTGTTGGTTCTGTGACTTCTCTTTCATGCACTTGAATGCCTATTGCAAAAGCTAGAGCCAAACTCAGTGAGACATATTTTGTAACCTCTCATGCAACACCTTCTCATTGTGAATCTAGAGGTGTCAACTTTAAAGCAGGCAAATCAGTGTACAAAAAGAAAAAGAACACTATGGCTGAAGAACAAATTGTGTGTTCACAAACTTCACAGATCATTGAGGAGTGTCCAAGGGTAGCCACGAGTGATGTGTGTGTCTGACATTTCTGACATCATAATCATGGAGAAGCCTCCTTCTACCATTTCTAAACCCTCACAAATGTGAGGATGAGTAGTAATAAAAGTAATGATGATGACATAGAAATTGAGGATGCTATAGTGGAAGTGTAACAGGATAAGGGGGATATTTGTGTATCTAACGCTATGAGGATGTTAATTATGATTGTGTTGGACAAGAAGAAGTTGATAAAATTGTTCGTATCAAAGTAAGTCAGCCACCAGTGGCAACAGTTATTGCCAGTTATAATAAGGAGGACATTGTCATGCCTGGGCATAAGACCAAAAATCAACCTCTTCTGTGTGGACATTGGCCCTCATTCAGAGCCGCTTGAAAAAAGCGAGTGCTCGCTCTGAATGAGGGCGGCCGCTTTTTTTTTTTAAGCTGGCCTCCTGTCCGCTCGCTAAGCTGTGGGTGACCACCCACAGCTTTTGCGAGTGGCCAGGTGATGGTCACGATGGTCATGACCATCATGACCATCGGGCTTGTGACGAGATCTTTGTGGTAGGGTCTCGTCTGCCGCAAGCCCCAGTGAGCTTCCAGCTCTAATAGAGCTGAAAGCTCTCTACTGACATCACTGGTGATTTCTGGCAGCTTCTCCACAGTTACAGAGTAGTATTATCAAATCATATTATCATATATAGGTTAATAATTATCAACTTTGTCGAAGCTGAATAATTGGCCGAGACAAGTTCAGTTTAAAATTTAATCGCGGCAACGCCATCTTGCGAATGGCCGCAAGACTCCATTTTGGAAATGAGATCGCAAGACACCATTTTTGTGGTCAGCGTCAATTCAAGTTACAACTCAGGAGCTAAGAACAGATGGCAATGTTTTTGTTAACCTACCAATGGCAACTGGAAAAACAAGCTTTCTGAGTAAAAGTAAATAAGAAGAGACAATGGGTATTTTTACATACAAATTGGGAATCCCTGGATGCAGATAAAGTATAGTTGTGGCAATTGTAATATAATATCTACACAATTGGATTTGTCTGAATCCTAGACAGGATGGCCCCAAATTCCACAGCTTGAGGTGGTAATACATTTGTATTTCACACAAGAGTCTGTGAGAACAAAAGAGGTTTTGTTTTCCTTTGAACACACAACAGGTGGGGGCCTGCTGACAGAGGGCATGTAGAACTACAACCCTCAGCCATCCACACTGCTGGATGTTCACTTCATGTATGAGAATTTATGCACCTAAATCTCACCCATTAATAACTAGCGTCCTTATATCAAACCCCGAATACTCACACACTACATATTCGCACACAAGGTTCCATTAGCATCAAATTGTATGATTCAAGTTGGTTAAGTTAGTTTAAATGCTAAGAAATAGAGGTTTTTGATATCTAATATTCATGTATTATACATGATAAGCAAGGTGTGTTTGGTTTCGTTCTGATGCGTACGCTTTTTACAGAATCCCGGTGTTATCGGTGGAGAGATCGCATCATGCAAACTCAAGTTACGGATCGTAGAACTTACAAGCAACAAAATGTTTAGTTGATGGAATGTTACAGGAGGCGTTACCAGAAAGACTCCGGCTGTTAGAGGCAGGGAAAGTCTATTTGAAACATCCTGTTAAATGTGTCGTTACATATGCTTCTCCTCTGGGAACCAATGAGATCAGCAAGAAGTTCCCCCTTTGTCCTGTATCAGTCTGGGGGGGAATAAATACATGTGTCCGAACACTGGTTTGCCAGTTCATGCTGAATTTTGGGTGAACTGAGGATATCTAGTCAGAAGTCTATCTCTGGGTCCAGAGGCGCAGCGTATGTATAACCGTACTTGGGTCTGTATTATTTCCTTTTACGCCTAACTTGTGTATGTATAGATTGCGTGTAACTGACTGTACTTTTACCTGAATAATACTTGTGCGTTGGAAACACAGATTCCACTCCTGTCTTTATTTGCGGTTAAACTGCGTACGCAATTAGCGTTCTGTTTAGAGGTTTTAGGCAGGGTTTTGTCTTAGAGGTTCTAGGCAGGTGAATCTTAGAGGTTTATAGGAAGGAATATATTAAAAGGTTTATTTACAAATTCTACAACTTTGACAATGCTGTTATTCTGCCTTGAATTTCTTGTATTGTCCTGAGGCCTGTGATTTGCTGTTTGGATTCAGTCTCCATTTTAAAAATCTCATTGGGAAGTTTTAAGCTTGTTTTTTTAATAGTTTATCAAAACCAAAACACGACAAAGATTTAAAACCAAAACAAGACAAAGATTTAGAACCAAAACCAAAGCACACACATCTCTTCTAAAAAGAAGCCATTACTGATGCAAATCCACATCAAAGCACATATGAAGTTTGTCAGAAAACATCAAAGTGACCCAGCTAAAATGTGGAATAAGGTTTGTGGTCAGAAGAGACAAAAAAAAATGTTGCCTCCAATTTAAAATGCTTTGTGTGGCACAAACCTCAGCAAACACCATCCCAACAATAAAGTATGGAGATGACAACATTATATTGTGGGGATGCTTTTCCTTAGAAGGAACTGGACATCTTGTTAAATTTGAAGAGCCAATGTATTGAGAACCTCTGGGACGAATTGGAGTGTCGGGTGCATTCTCGGCCAACTCAACCTTCCTCAGTGTCACAGTTGGTCACTGTACTTAAGGCGAAATGGCAAAACATACTGCCTGCTGTTGTCCAGGAACTTATGGACAGTTTGAAAAGAAGGGTGTTTGCAGTAATCACTGCGCGTGGTGAATCTACAAAATACTGACATCAATAAAATCTTGTTGATCTATTTGCCGTCAGTGTCCAATCACTTTTTTCTACATAGTGGACAAGCAGTACACATATTTTAAAGTTTTTATTTAAAAAATAAAATCTGCAGACTAATGAATTATGAGTTTGAAAATGTACTTTGAAAGTTAGTAAGTGTCATTTGTAATACAGACAAATCTGTTCACTTTTTAGAATGTTGAATACTTTTGCAAGCCATTGTACTTGTATAATTAAAGGTTACTTGGATCAAGTCCCGGATATTTAAGATTGCTGTGGTGGATGTCAGGCACGATTACTAGAATAAAACATGATAATATCCAAACAGAATTCAATTACTGGTTTCAAAGCTTTTGTCTCTGCTTGTCATGCCCTGGTTAATAAATCTTTGATCAAACAGCTCACAATTACTCCTATTCTTTAATTATTTAAGTAGCCCCTGCATCTCTGAAGGCTACCCTGCATCTGGAGGTGTGTTAAACTTTACAGCAAGACTTGTCTCACTTTTTCCTTTTTTAATTCTCAACAATGTGCCCGAACTGGAGTCATTTAGGCAGTGGTCGAAGTGGGGCGGTATACGGCGGTATGACATACCGCCACTTCCCGGCCCCACTTCATTTTAGCCGCAGAAAAGAATGCACCGGCACTGGGATGCAGTATGGCATCCCAGCACTGGAACAGCGGCGGAAATGTGTAGAGATGTGTCCCGCAGGGGACACATCTCGATCAGCGGCAGCGGACACGCTGGCATGTAGCCGGGACAAAGCATTCGGTCCCAGCTACAGTCAGCACACACTGGCCGCAAGCCAATCGCAAGGCTCGCGGCCGCAAGCCAATCACGGGGCTCGCAGCCACCAGCCAATCACAGGGCTCGTGGCAGCCAGCCAATCACAGGGCTCGCGGCCGCCTGCCAATGAGAAACTGCCAAGTGGCAGCTTCTCATTGGTTCGCACAACTGCACCAGCAACGTGGGACCCATGCTCCTGAATCCTTGCAGCTCCGTACCAGCAGCGCACTGAGCGCAGGATAGAGGTAAGTAGTGAGAGGGAATAGAGAGAGGGGAGGATGTGAGAGGGAATAGAGAGAGGGGCAGACAGAGGGAGGCAGGCAGTTAGTATTGTAGGGGGTGACAGAGAGGGAATTAGTGAGAAGGGCAGGGTGTGAGAGAGGGGAGCAGGCAGGGAGAGTGGGGGGGGGGTGTGAGACGTACAAAGGGGTGATATGGAAGCAGGGGCCCAAGGGGAGGGGGGGGGGAAAGATTAATTTGCCATACCCCAACCTCTAAATTCCCACTTCGAGCACTGCATTTAGGGGTCTATTTACTAAGCAGTGTTAGGAGACAGAGTGAAAGGTGATAAGATGCCAGCCAATCAGCTCCCAACTGTCATCTTTCAAACACAGCCTGTGAGATGGCAGTTGGGAGCTGATTGGCTGGCACCTTATCATTTTTCACTCTGTCTCCTAACACTGCTTAGTAAACAGACCCCTAAATCTCTCTGGTAGCAGGGCCTTGTAAGTACAACAGGGGTTGACTTGGGAAACCCATGTTGGATTTCCTTAAAACCAGCTACATGAACACACGCACCCACTTACAAGTAAAGGGGATTAACCACTTTGTATCTTTATTGGTTTAAAGGTATAGTAATATATGGCTTGACAACTGGCAAAACAGCAATAGGAAAAGGTGTAGAGTGGTGTAACCATTAAGCTATAAGGGCTAAGTGTAACAAAAAACATTTGAAGTAGAACTGAATAATACAATTCAATAGCATACATAATAGAACAGAATAGAATACTGACAATACAGTGTTATTAGGAAACAAATGCATCTGTGTAATGGTAATAATAACACATAGCAATGTGACAATATATTGTTATTAACTGTTGGTCGGTGATATTAGCTCAGAGAAATATTATAACTGACAGCAAATCCACAGAATTTAACATTGAAAGTGAAGCCTCTACAAAGAGGTAAGAGCTATTCCTCAAATGGGGTAGCAAAGGTGGGTAAAGTAGTCTCTCAAATGGCAGTCACTAATGTGTAGGGGCAGAGTAGCCCCAGCAGTGTAGAGCAATGAAAGGAAGTTCCTCTGTATCAAACAGGGTGACTCACAGGCAAAAAGCTTTGAGTATGGCAGAGTGCATTCACTGCATTGTTAGGTCAATGACTCTCATAATATTGTCACATGTAGGGAGCAAGATTAATATAAATATCTTCAGTGGACACCTGGAATAACAGAAAAGAACCAGAACAAGCAACAGACAACTGAACTACTCATAATCTCTTTTTGAAAGTTTGGGGTTTCTAGGACCTCTTCTCGTCTATGTTGTTTGATTTTTGTTTTCTCCTCTGGGCTAGTATCTGACTTTCACTCTCTCCTTGTACAGGATGTGGACTACCAGGGATGCTGGGATTTTTATTTTAGTGCTGGAGGTCCACATATTGGGACAGTTGTAAGGTTTGGCATTAGACTCCAGCACTTACTTATGGCAAAGCATTGCGGTAATAATTAGGCTGCGGGAGGGAAGGGTAAGGGTTAGGCTGTGGCAGGGAACAGTTAGGGGGATGGTTAAGCGGGGCAAGCTGGCAACTTTCAGCCTCGGGGGCAATACAACAAAGTGGCCCCAGCTTTGTACAAAAAAAAAAAAGGGTGCATTATGTGTAAATGTGTTTGAATGTATATATATATATATAGAGAGAGAGAGAGAGAGAGAGAGAGAGAGATGATCCAACAAATGGGCACTTACCGCATATATAATAAGAAAAAATAGAGGAATTATTCAACTCACAGACATGGTATATGTCGACGTTTCGTGGTATATGCCGGCTGGACCTTTGTCAAGACCAGATACACAGAGACATCACAGTTACCACGAAAGAAACACGAATATGTGCTGAGTGCCCATATGTTGGATCATCTATTTTTCGGACTATATATGTCTTTAATGGAGCACCCCCTGTTGGATCACGTTGGGTTCATTGTGCAGCCGGACATTTGAAGTATATATATATATATATATATATATATATATATAAAAATCACAGGGGCTCTGCACTCACCATAATAACTAATAATAATAATAAACATAATAAACAGTGGGGTTTTGGTTCATGAATTGATCAATGCATTTAAGCTTGCAGCCCATCGTCACGGGACCCCACTTTACTGCAAGTCTCTACTCTATTGCTCAGAATTATAACATGGACATAGCCATAACATTAGTGTTAAACTCAGGGTATGCTATCAAGGTTTAAAGCTCACAGCAACTTTGCTTTTAAATGTGAGACAGTCACCAAGCACACCTGTTGCAAAGCACCTAGGAAAACAGCTGACACAAGTTAGATAACTAGTTAATAGGGGTGCATGAGAAAATGTGATCACAAAAATGATTAATTATAAAAATTAATCATAATAAACAAAAAGCACTAATTCACGGCACTCACCATTCCTAGTTTTGGGGTGTAACATGATATGTGACCACATTGTTTAAATAGAAATCACAGGGGCTCTGCACTCACCATAATAACTAATAATAATAATAATAATAATAATAATAATAAGCATAATAAACAGTGGGGTTTTGGTTCATGAATTGATCAATGCATTTAAGCTTGCAGCCCATCATCACGGGACCCCACTTTACTGAGACAGTTACCAAGCACACCTGTTGCAAAGCACCTAGGAAAACAGCTGACACAAGTTAGATAACTAGTTAAGAGGGGTGCATGAGAAAATGTGACAAGTGTGTAAGCATAATTCATAAAATTATAAAAACCTCTAGAAATCTCCAGATAATTTAGTACTCATAGTAGTGGAAATAGTAGTGGAAATTGATAAAAAAAAAATAATTTTTATATATATATGAGTGCAATTCACAGTGTGTGTAAAAAACCTTAACTATACAAAAAATGAATTCATACTCCAGTAGGTATTTCACCAAGAATTAATAAATATGTGCAATAAAAGTCATATAGTTATATATAAAATATAAGAAATATAAGAAATTTTTTATTCAAAACAAAAGAACTATCCCCATATATATTGAATAGAGGGCCTGATTCAGAGCCGGACGCTCTGACCAGAGCGCTCGCTCTGAATCAGGGCCCTCCTACTTAAAAAGGGACCACCCACAGCTTATGCGAGCGGCCATGATGATGCTCGCGATGGTCAAGACCATCGTGACCATCGGGCTTGCGACGAGACCCAGCGGTAGGGTCTCGGTGACCGCAAGCTCTGGAGTGATTTTGGCTCTATCAGAGCCAAAATCACTCCCACTGACATCACTAGTGATGTCAGTGGGGCCGGACCCAGATGGTTGGCGTTCCCATGGGAACGCCTCCGTCTGGCAGCCATGCCCCCGGCACGCCCACCAAAGGGGGCGTGCTGTCACTCACCATTGACAGCACGCCCCCTTTGGTGCGAGACCCGGAGCGACAGCTTGGCTGTCGCTATCTGGGTCTTGTACATGTGCACGACGGAGCTCCATCCGTCGTGCGCATGCGCATTTGGGTACCATCGACCCGCTTGCGAGCGTCCTGTGCTCGCGAGAGGGTCTGAATGAGACCCAGTGTACATAAAATCCAAAGAAATAAATACACATGTACAAAACAATTTTTTAGAAATGTACATGAAAACTTCAAATAAAATAAGATAAAAAAATAGCTTATCTGATTATAAAAATGGTAAGTTCATGAAAGGTGAAGAATAGGAGCCTCCAATGCGTTTCATCCGTTTGTTGGACTTCTTCAAGGGATACAAGAGCTCCTGTTGGGTGTCTGATATTATATCCCCCTAATGAGGACAAACAAGCAATGATTAGAGTTAATTATGACCTCACTTCCGGTTCTCCGACCACCATGTGTTATTAACATCTACATACAGTATATATATATATATAAAATGAATAAATCAATTGTATCCAAAATCTACAACCTCCTGCCTCATCTGTTTAACCATTATTTTGCGTCCTCCCTCATCTATATATCCATTATTGTGCCTGCTTCCCATCTGTATACCTATTATTGTGTTTCCCTTCCCACCTGTATACCCATTACTATGGCCCCTCCCCATCTGTATGATGTGATTACTGTAGCGTCTCCCCTCATTTGTATGCCCATTACTGTTCCCCCTCCCAATATGAGTATTTTCTATTCTCTGCTCCCCGCCTTGCAGGAGTTAACTTACCTTATTTGCTCTCGAGTTCTCGCCTGTCTCAGAGAAGAAGCTTTGCGGTTCCTCCAGTCCATCTGCAGTCCACTACAACTACTCCAGCAGTAGCTGCAGTACAGTCTCACTCCAGTCAGAGCAGGTCTCCAAACATTGTGACGTGGCGCTGGCAGGGGGAAAGGGACCCCCAGGAACAGGTACCATCAGGGCAAAGGCAAATGGCCATGGCGACACCTACATGGGGCCCTGCATCCTTGGTCTCAGCCCCACTTACATGCCTGGTGGCTGGAAAACATGCAGAGGATGCTCCACGGCTGCTCAGTTTGTTACAAGGATAATCAGCGCTGCCAATCAGCCTGATTGGCTGCGCTGATTATCCTTGCAACATGAACTGAGCATCAGGGAGCATCCTCTGCATGTCTCCTGGCCAACAGATGTGTGCGGAGCATACAACAACTGGCAGCCCCACAACGTTGAAATTGTATCGTCCCGGGAGGCAGATGGCACCCTGGCCCAGCCCGCCTCTGCGGTTAAGGTAAGGGTTAGAATACTCACCAACATGCGTCGGGATTTTGACCATCGGGATTCCAGAGCCAGCACTGTGACTGTCAGGATTCTGACCACCGGGATCATGTACCCAACCCATGTTAGACATTAAGGGGTAAATTTACTAAAAGTTGGTTTGTGATCATTTTCTTAACCAACTGAAGCCTGTATACTGTTTTCTAAGGGGTGTTTGTATCTAAAAAAACATCTATCATCCGTCGGGTTTCAGCTTCAATTGAAACCTAACGTCATGGTCTGTCGGTTTTGCAGCTCTAAATGCCGTTGGTTATGATCTTTCAGTTCAAAACCGACGGAAAATAGAGGTTCAATAATTTGTCCAAACAGAAGCCCTGCACAGATCACTATTTCTATGCAGGCGCTGTAAAAGGTTAGAAATAGTGAAAAGTAAAAAAAAAAATTGAAGCAGCTGTGGGGCTTACACTATAGCAGGGCAAAAAACACAGTGTGAGGGCATAGGCCCTTATTCAGAGCCGCTCGCTATTTGCGGTCGTTCGTTCTAAAACAAGGGGTGGCTATTCAAATGAACCGTTCGCTAATTGCTGTCTGTTCACGCCTCTAAGTCTGAACCAGCGAGCAAAACTTGCGGTTGTAATTTTGAAAAATACGCCCCCTGGCCGCTCGCACCCTACGTCATGTCCGCTATTTATTAGATTAATCGAGTACATCGAACAGCGTATGAACTTCTCGCTATTCTTGTGGCTGGTTTTTTCAACCGATATTTTGCGAGCAGTTTGGAGTAAACAAAAACCAAGTGACGTGGTCAATGACGCTGCTGTATTAATTATGCACTCCCTTAAAACGCCCGTTTTGACCTTTAAGCACGCCTGCGATCTAATTCCACACCCCCGTTTTCAAGCACCTTCCCCTGTTACCACCCACATACGCCTCCCTCTGTCACTCTAAATAGCAGGCATTCGCTATATAACGAACAAACGATTTTCAGCCGCACTGACTGGTTCGCGCATGCGTATTAAAATCCGTACGCATGCGCAGAGGTGCGAACATCGGTCAGAACGAACGAGCGGCCGCTTACGAGCGGCTCTGAATCAGGGCCATAGTGTAAACCAGCCTAAAACAAGTCAGCCCAGTGTGTGGCTCACATGTCAGTCCTGTATAGATGTTACTCTCTGAGGTGAGTGTATTTAATTGCAATTTTATAGTGTGTTGGGCCTATAAGTTAATGTAGGACTTGCAGAGAATTGAGGTCTATTGATGACGGGCTGTAAGATCCCCATGCTTTTATTTGCTATAAACACACAGATTTGCACTATATTATTGTTAGAGATGTGCGTTTCGGTTCTCCAGAAATCTGAATCCACCCGGACTCTGAACAGATTAGAGTCGCAGTTCTAATCTCCTGAGGCTATCCAGATAAATCTGAGTCACGGTTCTAAACTTCCAGCGGTTTGGAATTCGGATCTTATGTCCGGATTTCAGGTTTTGGATTGCAAAAATTACATTCTAGCTGTTTCATCATTTAAAAAAAAAAAATCCAGATCCAAAACCAAAACACTTTAGAATGATTTTGCAAAACCAAAACATGAAGATGAATCCGGATCCAAAACACGGGGGTCAGCGCACATCATTAATTTTATTGTTAGCGCTGCTAGCAAAAGTCTTTCTGTTTTGTATACATACTTAATATGGCATTAATACTGCAATGCAGCTGGTTCTTAGAAGTACTTCTATGTCTACAGATACTGACAGTGACCGTCTCACTCCTTGCACATTTGGAAGCACGGATCTCCACCAGAAAGGACTTAGTAGCGACATCAGTCCAACTCAGTCAGAATCAGTCCCTATCTGTGAGGCTCCATCCTAATGTATTTTTGCTACAGAAACCGTACAACAGAATACAGAGCCATTTGGCAGCAGCTTATGCCTAAACTACTTTACCATCTGTATGCCCGTGTGTGCTGGGGTGTAGGTCATGTGTACGCCTTTATTCCATCCTAAAGCTCTCCCATGTCCAAATATATATATGTGTATATAAGACTTATTAGAAAGCAGCAGTTTACATAAGCATATACATTTCTACTACCTTTACGTTCATATCTTTAGTGGAATAGCATCAAACCTATTTTTTACTTTTACAATTTTTGTTTTTATTTAAATTAAGTGACACAGTACATAAAGGGCTGCATTTAACATTTATACTATACTTAACTACAGGAGATTTACAATAAAATGATTTTACAATCAAAGAATAAAGCAAAACTGTTTAATCTCTAACAACCCAATATAATATATATGAAAGTAAATCAAAAAGAAAAGAAAATACTAAAAAAAAATCTAATCTTTAAAACCCTGAGCACAGATAACAGTGACGTGCCCTGGAAATGTACTGTGACTCGCGAGCATAGTACTGTGAAACTTCATAACCAAATAGTCAGCAGGAAACTTTTGTTTTATCATCGTGGAACTTCCAGAGTTCTATCTACTTTCAAGTTTGCATTTGATGTCCTTTCTATTCACTATTTTTAACATTATGCCAATACTTAGTTTTACTGACAATGCTTCGTAGCTAATTACTCTGTACATTTGCTTTGATTTGGTACAATAGCTCAGTTGCATTTAATTCATGTTTCAGTAAATCTGTTCCACTTTCCTTTATCTGTTTGATGCATGTTTTAGCATTTTATTGTCATTTGCTCCTCGTTTCTTTCGGCATTTTCAGATTAATCTGCATCCTAGATTTTCAGGAACTTCTTTCATGTCTATAGTCTCATGTGGCCATTAGTTACAGAGGCCTTTGTTTCTAGATGAAATGCTATATCTATTACAATGAAAAGCATCCAGCTGTGGTGCAACAGATCTGTTCAACAGGTGACTACAGATTAATTATTTGATAGATATTAATAAGGATCAAGGCGTTCTAGCTTTCAAGGCATTCTGACAATGAAAATTGATGAAACTGAGAAAAATCACAAAGTGACAGGAACTTCCATATTATTTTGTCTTTTAAAATTTTATTTTGTCCATCAGGTTATTATTGTCTGTATCACCACCCAAAGACCCACACCATGTGATATTTAATAATTTGTACAATGCATAATGTGAATTATGACTGCATGTTCACTTATGCAGTGGTCTAGATAGATAGATAGATAGATAGATAGATAGATAGATAGATAGATAGATAGATAGATAGATAGAACATCATGGGCAAATAGGGGGGTGTCAGCAAGTTAGTTGAGGCATCTTAGGGCAGTAAAATAGTAAAAAAGTGAAGGGCTATTACGCTAAATGAACTGTACATTCTCGAGGTATATGAAATACAATTAGAGCAGGTCTAATAAGATATAACTGAACCAATAAATACATTTACTACAGTATTAGATCCTGCATGGTCCTGTGATGTCACCTGTCCCTACGCTATGACAGATTAAATATCAGCTGTGCTAGTGTACTTGAGTCAATGCTCTGAAAGCCAAGCAGCAGCCCAGACCCACAATGTACTATCACAAAGGATTCAGCCAGAACAACCAGCAAAGAGATGCTGCAGCAGTTACACGATGTGTGAGATATTGCAGGTACTTTGGAAATGAGCCTGGTTGTAGTAGTGATTAACCGCTTACACCAGAGGGCACTACATTAATGTACAGTTCGCACTTAGCATTGGTATGCCGTTAGTTAACGCAGTTAGTTGCTCCCATTCCCAAGTGGTGCTAGATGGAATATTCAGTGATGACTAGTTGCTGAAAGGTAATGTAACACTTGGACAGGACTGCCTCAGCTGTGTGCACTGTTTAGATGCATTGTTACTCATAGGTGATAGTGCAGTGCTTCCACTCAGATATAGTTAATACCAGTGGTGGATTTTTCCTAAGGGCTGCGAGCCTTCAGCCCCCCCCCCCAGTAAAATCCGCCACCTCAGTGTAGTCAGTGCAGTCCGATGGCCCCGTCATATGCCAATGTTTTTATGCTTGAACAGGAGCACCAGTTTTTCTTTTTGGATCCCAACATCTCCAGGCATATAATGCTATATACCAGGTACATAGACGACCTGTTCCTGCTTTGGACAGGTACTGAGAAGGAGCTAATTGAGACTATTGAATCTATAAATGTCCGTGACCATCCAGTGAAATTCTCTTACAACTTAAGTATTTCTGAAATTAATTACCTCGACGTGAAAGTTAAAATGGTTGATAATAAGATCTGCATGGAGGTGTTTCACAAACAAACGTATCGTAACATGTTGTTACATTATAGCAGTTGCCATCCACCATCCTTAAAAAAAGCTTTACCAAAGTCTCAAATGTACAGATCCGCGAGGATCACTTCGGACCCTTTAAGGGTTCCAGCTGCTTTAGATCAGGTAACCCAATTATTTGAGGAACGAGGGTATCCTAAGAGTATTTTAAGAAATGCTAAAGAACAAGTCTTACAGGCTCCTCGCACTGATTTGCTTAGTCAGCAAAAAGTTGAGTCCAAATCAACAAAATTCCTTTTGTGTCTGAGTATACTTTGGCCAGTCAGGTATTACCTCGAGCTTCACGAGCTTTGTGGCCTATTGTATCGGGAGATCATGAATTACCGATGTTCAAAAACAAATAATGCCTTGCTACAAAAGAGGGCGTAACCTCCGTGACATCCTGGTAAAATCTAGAATCACAATGAGTCCTAAAGAACCTAGTACTCACTTTTTGGTTCAAAAGAAAAAAATAGGTTGCTATAGGTCTGTGTCTTGCACTACTTGTAGATATTTAGAACCCGGTAATTATTTTAAACATCCCCACACGGGTTGCAAATTTGACATTCGGCATGTTTTAACATGTCAAATGCAATTTGTCATTTATATCATCATGTGCCAGTGTGGGCTTTATTATGTGGGTCAAACGATACGTACTTTCAGAGAGCGCATGACGCTCCACCGTTCCACCATTAGATCAGCTCTTGACAGACTGGAGAGTGAGCAGCCAGTCGCGTGTCACTTTAAAAGTGCACAGCACTCTTTAGCAGCCTTAAAATACAAAATCATAGATCACATGCCTAAGGACAATAGGGGTGGTGATCGCTGTAAGTAATTGAGTCAATGTGAGGCACGCTGGATATACAAGTTAGATACCATTGCACCCCGAAAGCTTAATGAAACACTTGCCCTCAATGTATTTGTGTAGATATTTTTCATATTTTTCATATGTTAGGCGATTGTGACATAAATATGTATGGGTCTATGAGTAAACAGTGCACCGTTAACCGTCGGGGTACATAATTTGCAAGCATTGTGAATATTTGATATCTCTTCCGATCTCCCTTTCTGAAGAATCTCTCTGATGTCTTTACCTTATAGTATTATTGTTTTTTTCGGTATAATTTATTGCTGAGATAGATTGTTAAGGTATATTGCAGCAATGGTATTTTTATATAAACTGTTTAGATCACTTGAATATGTGAATATTACAAAACATCTACTTTTTTCCCCCTTTTTTTAGTGTATTTAATTTATACACTAGCAGTGTGACATATTATGCACTAGGTATTTCCATGCGCTTGTCCCATGGTCTAATGTATATTTTTAGTAGTATGTTCCTTCTCCGTTCAACGCAGCACTGCTTGCCAGAGAGGATTTTGGCTGTAGAAGTTGCTAGGCAACCTAACGTGTCACCTCCTCTGTCACTTCCGGTCTTCAGGCAGACAGATGTCCCGCCTTCCACTCAGGTGGCAGCACTGCGGGGAGGGGAGTCTTAGCGTCTTTGGATTTATATGGTAAGACATCAGCACTTGTGATTTTGATTGTTTTGTTACACAATTTGTGGCCCATCCTGATGAAAAAGTCTAAGGACTTTGAAACGTCAATTCTATGGATGTCACTATGATGATTTGAATACAACTTTTGTACCACAATAACTGGGAGTGCAGCCTTGTTCTTTAAAAGGGATCCTTGGCGATTGTAATTTGTTTGGGAAGGCACCCCTTTGATGACTGAAATATCCGGAGTGCCAGGCTTTTTTGCAAGATATATATATATATATATATACACAGTCAGGTCCATAAATATTGGGACATTAACAGAATTTTCATATTTTGGTTTCTATTCACCACCACAATGGCTTTGAAATGAAACAAACAAGATGTGCTTTAACTGCAGACTTTCAGATTTAATTTGAGGGTAATTACATCCAAATCGGGTGAACGGTGTAGGAATTACGTAAAGTAAATAGATCACTTATCGCTCACTCGTAGGGTTGACCCAAGGCAGCAAGTAATTGCAAATGGAGGTACCCCGTAGTCCTCCAGAAACAGTAGAGAAGATATAAAGTATGCAACATGCGCCACAAGAACCTTGTAATGAGTGTATCGCAGAATAAGAATGCTCTATACTGGTATGATGAAAGAAATGTTTACTGTTATTGTCTATACACACTTGTAAAATCAATGCAAAAACGACTCCAACTGTATGTCTGACAAAACAAAACAAAACAAAAACAAAAACAAAAAACAAACAAAACAAAAAACAAAGCCAGAAATGGAATAAATTCCAGTCACAATAGAAAAATGACACTGAATGAGGAAGATAAACTCCTCGAGGTAATGCAGTAAGTCTGGTGCCGCACGGAGGCGGTTATGTGACACAAAGGTGATGGGGTTCAGTGGCAGCAGATAGCCAGCCACTGTATGGAGAGTTCTGATGAACCCTTAATGGAGAGTGGCGTCCCACGGCTCCAAAATAGGGTATTGCGTGTAGAGTATTGAAGTTAAAGTTAGTACAGCTGCTGCGTCAATGTAGAGGTGATCTTGTTAAAGATGGCCGGCATGGATGTTACAAAACGGGTGGAGCTGCCTCGCAGGGCCGGTGTTAGGTGTAGGAATTACAACAGTTTCATTATGTGCCTCCCACTTTTTAAGGGGCCAAAAGTAATGAGACTATCAACTCAAAAGCTATTTCATGGACAGGTGTGGGCTATTCCCTCGTTATTTCATTATCAATTAAGCAGGTAAAAGGTCTGGAGTTGATTCTAGGTGTGACATTTGCATTTGGAATCAGTTGCTGTCGACTCTCAGTATGAGATCCAAAGAGCTGTCACTATCAGTGAAGCAAGCCGTCCTTAGGCTGAAAAATCAAAACAAACCCATCATAGAGATAGCAAAAACATTAGGTGTGGCCAAATCAACTGTTTGGAACATTCTTAAAAAGAAAGAACGCACCGGAGAGCTCAGCAACACCAAAAGACCCGGAAGACCACGGAAAACAACTGTGGTGGATGATAAAAGAATTATTTCCCTGGTGAAGAAAAACCCCTTCACAATAGTTGGCCAAATCAAGAACACTCTCCAGGTGGTAGGTGTATATGTGTCAAAGTCAACAATCAAGAGAAGACTTCACAAGAGTGAATATAGAGGGTTCACCACAAGATGCAAACCATTGGTGAGCCACAAAAACAGGAAGACCAGATTAGAGTTTGCCAAACAACATCTAAAAAATCCATTATAGTTCTGGAACAACATCCAATGGACAGATGAGACAAAGATCAACTTGTACCAGAGTGATGGGAAGAGAAGAGAAGGAAAGGAACTCCTCATGATCCAAAACATACCACCTCATCAGTGAAGCTTGGTGGTGGTAGTGTCATGGCGTGGGCATGTATGGCTGCCAATGGAACTGGTTCCCTTGTATTTATTGATGATGTGACTGCTGACAAAAGCAGCAGAATGAATTCTGAAGTGTTTCGGGCAATATTATATGCTCATATTCAGTCAAATGCTTCAGAACTCATTGGACGGTGCTTCACAGTGCAGATGGACAATGACCCGAAGCATACTGCAAAAGCAACCAAAAAGTTTTTTAAGGCTAAAAAGTGGAATGTTATGCAATGGCCAAGTCAATCCCCTGACCTGAATCCGATTGAGCATGCATTTCACTTGATGAAGACAAAACTGAAGGGAAAATGCCCCAAGAACAAGCAGGAACTGAAGACATTTGCAGTAGAGGCCTGGCAGAGCATCACCAGGGATGAAACCCAGCGTCTGGTGATTATGCGTTCCAGACTTCAGGCTGTAATTGCCTGCAAAGGATTTGCAACAAAGTATTAAAAAGTGAAAGTTAGATTTAGGATTGTTTAGTTTGTCCCATTACTTTTGGCCCCTTAAAAAGTGGGAGGCACATATAGAAACCGTTGTAATTCCTACACCGTTCATCTGATTTGGATGTAATTACCCTCAAATTAAATCTGAAAGTCTGCAGTTAAAGCACATCTTGTTTGTTTCATTTCAAAGCCATTGTGGTGGTGAATAGTGGCCAAAATCTGAAATTTTGTCAATGTCCCAGTATTTATGGACCTGACTGTACATATATATATATATATATATATATATATATATATATATAGTAAATGCTGATAGTGCATGCATGATAATGTACCAGGTTGATAACAGCAATGTATAATGTAATATATGTATAATAATTAAGTACATGATGGTGATCCTGTCTATATATACTGTACCTTATATATTAAGCTAGTGTACATGTGATAGGGGACCCCTGTACTGACTGTCCATTTCTAAACCTCAATGATAACTGCATTAGGCCTGGTAAAGGCAAAAAATGTGCCATTGTAAAACAAAAAAAAAATATTTATGCTCTTACCACTGGGATGACTTAATTATAGTTTAGTGAATGAATGCACAGCTACAGTGCCATTGCAGTCACTGGCAGGAACCATGACTGTGTGTCATGATCACCCACTCTGATTGACAGGAGGGAGAATATAGTTTCTATAGAAGTAAACCAAGCACTCATGTTTATTCCTGATTCTTCTCCACATGTTAACTTACCCTTTGATAGAGTAAAAATATATAATTTGAGTGCACAGTCTGGAACCTGATCCTTAGTAGAGTGGATGGGCCCCCAGGCAGTGGGGGATTTCCCCTGTACCCCTGTGGGCCAGTTTGACAATGTCAGTGATGTACAGGTGGAACATTTTCACCAAGACACTCTGACAATGGAGCCTTGCTACCAAGGACAAATTGGACCCTGCAATGCTGGGGGACAACTGCTGGGTCTGTGTTAGAGAGACCAATGAGATACTGTACAGACGGAAAGCATCAACATCCGATTTCCCTAATGCAAAGTGACGTTACATTTTATCTTTTACTATCAATTATATTACGGCTAACTTGGATTAAGAGTTTCTGCAGTTTTTAAGCGTTTCTGTAGTTTTATTAGTGTTTTATAAATTATGATGACAATATTTCAATTCAATATAGATTAATTGAAATCTTCACTTATCTTACTTTTCATCAGATGTAGCTATTACCGCTTTTGTTATTTGTGTGTTTCTGATAAATGTGATGCGATAGAGAAAATCTGATTTTTCAACTGAACTCAGCATCCCTAAACTACACAAAAACACATATTCACATGCCAGATGCAGAGAATGTTTTACATTTTGTTGAGTAATGGTATCGGTCTGTCAGACATACAACATCGTTCAGCATGTCTGATAGATCCGATAATTGGTCGCCCGCATCTTGCAGTGTATGCGCTGCCATTCTTTTACAGGGGAAGAACAGGGAAGTGTTTCCTCCCCAGGGGAGGAACACAGATACATAGTTATACACTGTGACCATACACAGAGATATATCCACGATATCTGATTGGTTTTAGCTTATCTGACAGGCATTTTATCTGACAGTTTAAGGCCCAGCATAACACTTTGGAACAAGAAGCTGCTACTTAGCACATGATTAAAAGAGAAAGTAGATATTATGGGGTCTATGTACTAAGCCTTGTAGAGAGATAAAGTGGATGGAGATAAAGTAACAACCAATCAGCTCCTAACTGTCACTTTACAGATTGTGGGCCTAATTCAGACCCGATCACCCGCACCACAGCTATGCGAGCGGCCAGAAGGCCGCTCCATTTTTAGGTAGGAGGGCCCTGATTCAGAGCGAGCGCTCTGGTCAGAGCGTCCGGCTCTGAATCATGCCCTGTGTTTGAAAAATGACAGGAGATGATTGGTTGGTACTTTATCTCCATCTACTTTATCTCTCTCCAAGGCTTAGCTCATAGGGCTCTATTTATCAACATTATTTTTACTAAAATAATGGGAAAAAGGGTGTTTTCACACACTTTTCACATTATTTTAGTATCACCTATAATTATTACAGGGCAATTGGAGTAGAATTCGCTTGCGACCGGGTCTGAATGAGACCCAATATCTATAGAGTCCTGATAAAAACCTTATTACTTCATTGTGAGGTCTTTACTTTCAGCATGCAACCCTAAAGCTTGATGTGGTTACCGGTACTTAGATGCCCCTAGTAATAGCGGTTTATCACCACAAGGTATTTCCAAAATGTTAGGATGGTTAAGGTAGTGACAGATAACCTTGTAATTATGAAACAGGCCAAGGGACTGCAGAGCATGTATTTAGCCTAATATAGTACAAAGGGCTGTAATCTAGTAATTTAGGGAGAGGAGGACAGTCTGAGATACTGCCTGGGGTCTCCATGATGACCAGCCTGAAAGCTAGCCATGATGTCACTGAGCTTGTGGCCATTGCTTAGCAAAGCCTACGAGTGCAGTGATATGAGCTGAAAATATTAGCATTACTCCCTTACCTGAGTAAAGGTCAAGGTACCCCAATACAGATATCTCAGAGAATAAAATCTCTTTGGCGTTTCTGTGAGTAGGTTGAGTAGGTTCCTATTTAAACTCATGAACCCACAACCCTTTTAAAGGGTATAAGGAGGATAAATGTATCCACATGCTATCAGACCTCTTCACATGCCCCTTACATGTGCCAAAGAACTCTCCATGCCACTCCAAATTCCATCAGACCTCCCCGCATATCAATATGTTCACAAATCATCAGCGTAGCTCTTATATCACTACTGTGACCAGAGTTAAAATAGTTTTCAATAGACTCTTTATGTTCAATCACCATTGAGGGAATTCTTAAACTGGGGATAAAAAGTGTAAAAGGCCATCATGCCAATCAAACCTCCCCACATGCCATCAGCAACCCCAACATATGTCATAAAACACCCCACATGCTATCAAATACCATTTATATTCCATCAGACCCTACACATAGCAACAGATCCCCTTTGCATGTCATAAGACCTCTCTCCACATCCCATCAAACACCTCCATTTATACCATCAGATCCCCTCCAATTACCATCAGATGCTATAAACATGCCATCGGTGCCCCAACAAATACCATCAGACACCTCTTACTCAAGATTATAAATTTCTACTATTCAGGATTTTTATAGGGGTTACAGGGCTAACAGAAGGTCCATGGGCTCTGTAGGTGTCAATGTGCCACAGAGCAGACAACATCTAATGAGATCACTCCCATGAGGTGCTGATCTCCAGGGTTTAGAGAAGCATAGGATCATCTCTTCCAATCAGAGCTCTGCACATATGACTCCAAACACATGCTGAGTCTCATTGGAGTGACTTAGGAGTGGGTGACAGTTGCAGGGACCTACCCAAGCAGCTCAGTATGTATGTGTACTTACTGGTAGTGGTGCCTGTATTTGCTAATGCAGCAATACGAATGTATCCTACAACACTACTAATACCTGATTGGTTGGTACGTTATCTTTCCCCATTTTATCTCTCTCCAAGGCTTAGTACATCTAAGATGTCTTAAGATACATTCTCACTCACACTCTCTGATTTTCCTTGGACCCATGCCTCTCCTTCCCCTGGTTATTACTTTTCACTCCCTATCCAAAACATCTCCTGCGCTGCTCCTCACCTGTGGATCTCCCTACGTTGATCATGCTCACTTTTGCCCAACATTTTGAAACTGTAAACTCACATGGGCATGAACCTTATGTGTCACATCAGTCCTCTAATGTCTACCCATTCAACAGTATCCATCCTTTGTACAAACTCTAACTATATGATTTGCATAGCTGTATGCTGTATGATTATACCTGCTCTGAGAACTTACAAACATCCTATCTAAACACGCAACTATTTTCATATGGCTTATACATTCATGTACCTTATGTTTTCATTGTTCTGTTTTATTTAATTGTTCCTTACCTGTTGCTGCGTAACTTGTGGCATCTTAGATGATAATACATTTATCGTGGCGCGAGATGCCTTCCTGTGATCGGGGATGCGCAATAGCATCTCCAGTCAATCCAATGGAGACGCACTCCTGCGATCGGGGATGCACGAGTGCGTCTCCACAGGTTTTGAATAGAGATACACTCCAGCGTTCGGGAACAAGCCATAGCGTAGCGTGGCGCATAGCATGATTTGCAGGCATGTATGTGTCGCGATCGGTAACAAACTAACTGGGCGCATCTGTATAGAAATCATGATTAGAGAAATTTTAAAAGAAACACTATGCCAGCCACAGGGAGTCGTAAGTGTCTATGGTGATCGCGATGGTGGAGTGTTTCAGTCCACCGGCAGGTTTGCACTGTCCACGGACATGGAATGTAGACTTCTCAGGGCTTGCAACGTCTGGCGCTTAGTACAAGTACACAAGGGGAAGGCTGTGATTAGCATTTGCATATTTTCACAGTAGCGAATCTGAAAGAAATCGCAGCTGCACATGCATTAGTGTCCTCCTCTGATTATGGCCCCCAGGGTATTTTTACTAAAGCGCGGGTTTTATAGAAATGGAGATGTTGCCCATAGCAACCAATCAAATTCTACTTAACATTTATCGAGCACCTTATAGAAGATAATAGCTAGAATCTGATGGGTAACATCTCTACTTCTAAAAACCCACACTTTAGTAAATATACCCCCCAGTCTCTCTCCCAGGTATGCCCAGATGTTATAGGTTATTAACCAGCGATGCTGTGACTTTCTCTGATTCTTTTTTCATTTGATGCACCGTCACACAAATACCATAGTAACTAGGGGGATTTCTCTCCATAATCCAACAGGATTACGAACTTGAACATGTCAGAATTGTAATTGCTCATTTTATTTATATTACTAACAACATTATAAATGTCAAGCGTTCTGTAAAAGTGAAATGGTTAATATATGGGATAAAGTACTTCTTGCTGTAAATTACATGGATGTTAGAATAACACAGAAGTTATTTTATCATAATAAAATAATGAGGCTGTGGGGACTCCTTAATTTCCATTGTAGCATAGAGGGGCATTACTCCTTAAAATACACAAGTGTTTACAAATGAACACTAAAATGCATTTGAACTCAATATTTATTCATATATTATTTACAAATATATTATTATATAAGCTTACTTATACTTCAGAATATATTGTACTGAATTTTGCTAGCAGAACCATCGATTGTATCATATAATGAAACAATGGAACAATAATTTAGTGATGGATACTATTTGTATGAAAGCAAAGGATCATACAAAAAGCAGCTGACTTTTCAGCAACATTGTAAAAGGGGCACACATAGACTTATCTGAGCCAGGCAGATATAGTGCAAATAGAATTCCATAGACTCAATGACCAGTGTTCAAGCAGAAAATATTACAGCTTCTTATTCAGTTATGATTTCATCAGAGGAATTTGATTTTCTCTGAATTCCTCTGATGAAATCGCAACTGCCAGAGAAACGCACCAGCAGAAAGCCTTTTGTCTATATTAGATCCCAGGATCGTGGCTGGCCATGTCCCTCTTGCCATAAAGTTCCTTGTATAACTAAAGCTGTCCAACATTTGTGGGCTACATACAAAATCAGCCTGTACATGTTAGACATAGGTCATTTTGATATTGCAATGTTCTCCACTGTGTTTATTGTACATTCAGGTGTCATCAGTGTTCAGCTTGAGATACAATTAAATAAAATGAAGGTACTGTAGGTGGAGAGTGTGTTTTCATCCAGAAGAAGTGTTTTCATTATTTCCTTTCCTCCATGTTAAAAGCAGCATGTTAATATTGCAGCATGTGTTTGATTCTAATTATACAGAAATAAAGAGTTCTTGTTTAATTATAATTTCTACTGCTCATACAGTATATAGCGTATGTGCTAACACACCATTACACAATGGTGGGTACTTAAGCAATAATGTTTTAGAGTTCTTCCGATCTTATAGTCCTTGTCAGGGGCACTGAGAGAGGAGGGGAGTGGGTACTAATTACCGGGCTGGCTGGAGGGGTCTGGTGGGGGCCCAGGTCCCTATTATCTCACAGGTGGGATTTTATCTGGAGAATTTCCACCATTGCTTTTTACCCTAAGAGACACTCACCTTCCCAGACTGGTACGAACTTGGACTTACAGTAAATTTATACTTGAATGATCATCTGCATGATTGCTCATCCTGAGCTAATTATTGTATTTTTCACTGTGTTATATTGTTGCTCCTTAGGAAGCTAATTTTCTTACCTTTTATGTATAATTTGCTATAATCAATAAATATGTCATATTAACATTCAAGACCTATCCTGACATCTGTTATATTTGCCATGTTCCCAGGGCTCATGTAAACCAAAATTTTTTGGCGTTGTTACATTTGTTCTTTGGTTAAGGGTATCCCATAGTGGTACACCTAGGCTGCAAAGGGATAGAGTGCATTTATTACACTACCTACTGTTTCCCTGTTAATTTTTAACTCTGTCCACTATGACTACAGCCATGGCCAATAGTTTTGAGAATGACACAAGTATTAGTTTTCGCAAAGTTTGCTGCTTCAGTGTCAAAGGCTTTTATTGACAATTACATTAAGTTTATGCAAAGAGTCAATATTTGCAGTGTTGACCCTTCTTTTTCAAGGCCTCTGCAATTCCCCCTGGCATGCTGTCAATCAACTTCTGGGCCACATACTGGCTGATGGCCGCCCATTCTTGCCTAATCAATGCTTGGAGTTTGTCAGAATTTGTAGGTTTTTGTTTGTCCACCCGCCAGCTATTGGTCATGGCTTTACAGTTATACGCTCAAAAGGCTGTTCATGTACCCCAATGGGTGCATGTAAGCAACAGGTACAATTAACCATACTTACCTACTGTCCTGGAATGTCCAGGAAACTCTTACATTTCATGAGTCCCAAAGGACTCCCAGGAGTGGAGGTGACCCACCCGCATGCTGTTAACTTCCTAGTGAAATGGGTGGAATAGGGAAGCCTCTCATTGAATCAAGTGATTATGGACCTGTCCCCCACAACACAATGCTGCAAAATGACATTATTAAGCAGTCTACGTAACCCCGCACCCCGGCACTGTGTATCACATCTTCCCTCCTGGATGCATAAAATATAGTAGACAACAATGCAAATATTGTAACTGGAGATGTATGCACATCCCTGATAGTAGTGAGATGATGTGTTTTGAATGATTGCTCTTCAGATCAGTATGTTGCAAGAATTCTAAATACTGTTGTTTCTATGTATTTGACACATGAATGAGATAAGAAGATCACAGGCAAAAATAGTACAGACTAGCGAAAAGCATAACCAAAAAACAGATTAATCTATGTCACTGACATAATTTCTATCTGGATGACAGGTGAGAGTGAATAAAATAGACTTTCTTCTTTAGCAGTAATAAATTACATTTCCTTTACATCTGCAATGCTGTAGTATCTATATAAACTGTAATATATTGCACAACTAAAGCATATTAGTAGTATCACCTATACTACAGTAGATAAGGTCAGGTTTAGGACTAATAGGCAGGGGCACAGAGAAGGCAGCGGAGAAAGTGGGGGGTTAGGCTTCGGTTTGTCCAGGGCACTGGGCTACCTGGGCTACCTCGGTAGTATAGCTATGCCCAAGATAAAGTGACCATGTCCCATTCAGAGAGGGGCACAGCATTTAAAGAGGGTCTCTGTATTCAAAGGTTAATGGCCATGCCTCACAGAGTAGGCCATACCGCATAGAACTGGGGCTGGATCTCCCAGTGGCCTTGCAAATAGGCACTCGTTAGTAGATAGAATACATATGATAGTTCTAAGTTAGTCCTGTCACAGGCAACTACAGAAGGCATGCTGCAGCAATGTATTTCATTGATGGGATCTTACACGCTATTGGTTAAGATGGTTAACAAACCCAAAGTTCCAGTCCGGTTCCAGGGGTTCGGTACACAAGCAATCAATCAGGTAGCCATAGCATTAAGAAGAGCAGGAGTTGAGATCATAGCTAGAGGTATCAGAACCAGAATTGTAGTCAAATCAAGCTGAGGTCAAAATCATGAAGTCAAAGAGCAGTTTGAATAGATGCAGTGAGATTATGGATAACACCACAATAGTTAGGCCATGAGGAAAATGCCTTCCTGCCTTATGTCCCCACAACCTGCACGGGATTAGCTGTGGCCAGTAAGTGGGTGGACGGAAACATTTACAGTACTTTGTATGGTCAAGTATTTCTGAGCTTTAAATAATGTTAACAGCTGTTGTGAGTGACTCAACTGGCAAAAAACAGGTTTACAAAGCAATAGAGCTGGAGCTTGTCACTATGCCAGTCAATAGTTGAGCACGATCATGTGCACTGATCATTTGACAAGCTGTAGATAGGTTATGGGGAAATAGAGACTCCTTAGGTGACTGCAAGGTGGTGGCAGGAGATACTGAGGCTGGAATTTGAGCAATAGAGCTAGAAAGTTGTTTGGGAAATTGTGAACAACATCCAGGACAAGCTTCGGAAGCAGTAATATTTCTATAGGGAGTATTGAGAACAGACCTATCTCTGCAAATGGCAGAGTGAGACTTCCAATCTGTGCAGGGCTGGATTAAATGGTTGGGAGCAGCAAAGTAAAAACAGCAGCCTTCTCCTTTTATCAGATGGTGATATATAGCCCCAATTTGCATAGGCTCCACTTCTGGAATCAGGTGTTCAGATTTTCTCGCAGACATGGACTGGGTTAAATGGGTTGGGTATGAAATCGCACCTGTCGGCATGGCGCTGGTCAGAATACCGACAGCGGCATCCCGACAGCCAGAATCCCGACACCCATAGAGAACATCGTATTTTTCTAACCCCTACCCTAACCCCTACCCTAACCCCTATCCTAACACTCCCTCCCCGGTACCTAAACCTAACCTCACCTCCTAGTGCCTAAACCTAACCTCACCTTCTAGTTACTAAACCTAACCTCCCCCTACCCGCACCGTAATCCTAACAGTCCCTCCCCGGTGCCTAACCCTAACCCTCCCCCTAATGCCTAACCCTGCTACCTAACCTCCCCCTAACACCCCGATACTTACCTTCAGGATGCCGGCGGGATTTCGGCACCGGTATTCAGACAGTCGGCATGCCGCACGCCAGGATGCCAACTAAATCCCGTCTTAAATACATGCTCCCTTTTGCCTTTTAGATGGCACTCTGAAAGCCATGATCCATTCCCAGCCACTGGTACAATAGGGCCTGATTATTCTCTCACAGACATACTGCAGCAGTGTATTTCAGGGATAGAGAGGGAGATGTATCAAGCCTTGTGGAGAGAGATAAAGTAGAAATAGATAATGTGCCACTACCAACCAACATTTATCAACAAGTTTTATCATACACAACGAGTGATAAAACTCGCTTTGTATGATAAATGGTGCTCCAGCCAATCAGCTCCCAACTGTCATTTATCAAACAGATGGCAGTAGGGAGCTGATTGGCTGGTGCACCGTTATCATATGCAACAAGTTTTATCAGTTGTTTAGTATGATGAAACTCATTGATAAATGAGGTCCTAAGGGCCCCAATTATTAACTTTGCATAACCCCTGTAGCGCTCGCTAAAGGGGTAAATTCATTCTTTTTGTATTTAACAAACAGCGGCAATCTAAGATCACCGCTGTTTATCACAGCATCACTCTCGCCATCTTTAGATGGCGAGAGCAATCCCCTTTGCAATGGTGATCCGGCGCTGCCCCTCCGGCTTCAGGGAAGCCTTCCAGGCACTGCTGGGCCCCCACCAGGTTACAGTGCCATGCACATGCGCAGACGGAACGTTGTGCATTGCATTACACAGGAGCCTGTCACTGGCAGCGTTAGGCTGCCAGCAGGTAAATGGAAGACCTCGCCGACAAGGAGAACTTTGCTGGACCTCGTCGGAGGCATTAGTATTGATAAATATCAGTGGCATTTTTGTTTATATCACAGTGATGCTAAACAAAAATGTTGCTGGTGTTTAGCTACATTTATAAATGGGACCCTAGGTCTGTAAAATGACAGTTAGGAGCTGATTGGTTTGTACTTTGGGCCTGATTCAGAGCCGCTCTTAAGCGGTCGCTCGTTCGTTCCGAGCGATGTTCGCACATCTGCGCATGTGTACGGTTCATAATACGCATGCGCGAACCAGTCAGTGCGGCCGAAAATCGTTAGTTCGCTAAATAGCGAATGCCTGCTATTTTGAGTGACAGGATAAGGCGTATGTGGGTGATAACAGGGGAAGGTGCTTGAAAACGGGGAGTGGAATTCAGAACGCAGGCGTGCTTAAAGGTCAAAACGGGCATTTTAAGGGTGTGCATAATTAATACAGCAGCGTCATCGACCACGTCACCTGGTTGTTTTATAGTCAGAACTGCTCGCAATATAGTGGTAGGAAAAACCAACCACAAGAATAGCGAGCAGTTCATACGCTGTTCGATGTACTCAATTAATCAAATAAATAGCGGACATGACATATGGTGCGAGCGGCAAGGGGGCGTATTTTTCAAAATTTCGACCGCAAGTTTTGCTCGCTCGTTCAGACATAGAGGCATGAACAGACCGCAAAGAGCGAACGGTTCATTTGAATAGCCACCCCTTTTTTTTGAACGAACGACCGCAAATAGCGAGCGGCTCTGAATGAGGGCCTTTATCTCTCTCCACTTTATCTTTCTCCAAGGCTTGTTACACATCCCCCAGAATCCCAATTGCTGGGAGGTTAACAAACTCCAAGTCCAGAGCGTTTGGTTTAGTACACAGGTGATCACACAGGATTTACCTTAACTAGGTTACCAAAGGATTAAGCAGAGCTGAAGTTGAGGATATCGCCAGAGGTAACAAAGCTGGAGTTAAAATCCAGACATGAAAGAGCAGTCAACACAAGGCAGTTTGATTATGTAGAGAATACAATAATCAGGCCATGAGAAAACTGACTTCCTGCCTTATATCCCCTCAACCTGCATGGGATGAAATGAGCGGGCAGAAAACATATACACTGGATGCTCAAGTATTTCTGAACTGGAACCAAGGTTAACAACAGTTTCTGTGGCACAACTGGCAAAACACAACTTTACAGTTGTAACAGGGCACAAGATCAATGGGGATTATGAGCACTTTTCTTGCAGGAATGTGATAACTCCTATATGCAGACTATGGGGTACAGTATATCTACTAAAGTGCGAGTTTCTACTTAACATTTATCTTGCACATACATACCTACCCTCCTGGTTTACGTGGGAGGCTCACGATTTTTCTGGTAACCCCCCGCACCCCTGGAAGGGCAGGCATTTCTCCCGCATTCTGCCCACTTCCTAGAATATTAACGGGGATAGGCTGTTCTGAGCATTGGGGGTGCAGCCTAATGATGCAATTCCATGAGAATAGCGTAATTTAGCCCCACCCCCTAGTTTTAATATGAATAATAGCACTGAATTCACATGAGGGGGTGGGGCTTAGTGACTCAATTTGGTCGACCCCACCCCCAACTCCGCCTACATGCCTCCCCAGGCTTCTCCCGGGAGGAATAGTAAATTGTCAGCAAGTATGATCTAGCATCTTATAGAAGATAATAGCTAGAATCTGATTGGTTGCTATGGGCGACATCTCCACTTCTAAAAACCCTGCACTTTAGTAAATAAACCCCTTTGTGAACTTATGGAGCCTGTTTACATTTGCCTGATTTTGCACTCTTGCAGACGCTTATGGGTGTGTCCCCATGCCTATGACATCTGACCCATCTGATTCACTAGGCAAACCCCAACCACAATTTACATAGCTTTGTGAGTAGATTGGTTGAGTAAGCAATGATAAAAGCAAGTTTCACTTTTGTAAATTTATAATTACCTTTATAGATGCTAGATAAAATAATGCAGCACAAATTTAATTATAATTATATGTTTAAATATTTTTTTTTTACAATCTCAATTTATAAAGTACCGTCAATACACATTTAACAACCTAACAGACATGAAGCATTGAAATGAGAATGTATACAGTGCATGGAAGACCCAAACCCGATACTGCAAGAGAGTTTTTAGAAGTGGAGATGTTGCCTATAGCAACCTATCAGATTCTAGCTATTATCTTCTAGAAGGTGCTAGTGAAATGTTACGTTTAATCTGATTGGTTGCTATGGGCAATATCTCCATTTCCATCAAAACTCACACTTTAGTAAATATGCCCCCAACACTCTAAACAGCCAGTAAAACCTATCAAATGTTTTTTCATCATCAATGTAGAGTAGAATGGAAGTCGATGAAGACAAACTTTCATGTGTATTAAAATAATTACTTTAGTGGTATAGTAATTAGCCTATCTGTGTCTGAAACATATCCCACTTGGTCCAGATAATATTGGGGAAGATACTCTTAAGATGGTTCACAAGATTATCTGGATAAAAAGACACAAACATGGGCTTTCTATTGTGCATGAATAGTTTTAAAAAAAACATTGATTTAAGGCATCCAAATACTGGCAGGTAATGCTCGTACTAAGTTATAAAGTGCTGTGGGCTGGATACCACATGACACTATACATACATACTAGGGGTGAGCGGGTTCGGATTTCTGAAATCCGAACCCCCCCGAGCCCCCCCGATCCGAGGCCGATCCGAGTCAGGCTCGACTTTTCCCGCCTGACTCGGATCTGAAATCGAGGCAAAACGTCATCATCCCGCCTTCCGGATCTCGCGGGTTTTGGATCCTATATAAGGTACCCGCGTCGGCGCCATTTTCTCACTCGGCTGTGGACAGTGAAGAGGGAGGGTGGGAGTTAGGGCTGGCTGGGCTGTGTAGTGTAGTGTAGTGTAGTGTAGTGTAGTGCAGTGCAGAGTAGTGTTGTGCTGCGCTGTGCTGCTGTTGTCCATAGGGGCTGTGTCCACTACTTCAAAGTCCATAGGGGCTGGCTGTGTTGTGCTGTGCTGCTGTTGTCCATAGGGGCTGTGTCCACTACTTCAAAGTCCATAGGGGCTGGCTGGCTGGACTGTGTTGTGCAGTCAGTTGTCCATAGGGGCTGTGTCCACTCCAAAGTCCTGTGCAGTGTCCCAGTCCTAAAGGGGAGCTGTAGTGTTGTCCAGGGGGTGCTCTGTCCATCAGGGGTGCTCCCCCCAAGTGCTAAAAAAAAAAATATTTTTTCTGTGTTTGTGAATTGTGTGCGCAGTAGCCGCACGTGCATCAACAAAGTAGTGCCAAGCGTGCGCCTGTGTCATAAGTAAAGGGCCGGCTGGCTTGACCGTTAAAGGGTGCTGTAACCCCCAAAGTACACTCCAAACCAAATAAAAAAATATTTTCTGTGTTTGTGAATTGTGTGCGCAGTAGCCGCACGTGCATCAACAAAGTAGTGCCAAGCGTGCGCCTGTGTCATAAGTAGAGGGCCGGCTGGCTTGACCGTTAAAGGGTGCTGTAACCCCCAAAGTACACTCCAAACCAAATAAAAATTATTTTCTGTGTTTGTGAATTGTGTGCGCAGTAGCCGCACGTGCATCAACAAAGTAGTGCCAAGCGTGCACCTGTGTCATAAGTAAAGGGCTGGCTGGCTTGACCATTAAAGGGTGCTGTAACCCCCAAAGTACACTCCAAACTAAATAAAAAAATATTTTCTGTGTTTGTGAGTTGTGTGCGCAGTAGCCGCACGTGCATCAACAAAGTAGTGCCAAGCATGCGCCTGTGTCATAAGTAAAGGGCCGGCTGGCTTGACCGTTAAAGGGTGCTGTAACCCCCAAAGTACACTCCAAACCAAATAAAAAAATTTTTTCTGTGTTTGTGAATTGTGTGCGCAGTAGCCACACGTGCATCAACAAAGGAGCAGCGCCAAGCGTGCGCCTGTGTCCCATAAGTAAAGAGCCGGCTGGCTCATTTCTTAAAGGGTGGTGTAACCCACAAAGTGCACTACTCTCCAGCAAAAATAAAAAAATATTTTATGTGTTTGTGTGCGCCTTAGCCGCATGTATATATCAAATCGATATAACATAAATGGAGGACCAAACTTTCTCCGATAAAAATAAAATAGAGAAAGATCAAGAACCACTTCCTCCTAGTGCTGAAGCTGCTGCCACTAGTCATGACATAGACGATAACATGCCATCAACGTCGTCTGCCAAGGCCGATGCCCAATGTCATAGTAGAGGGCACATACAATCCCAAATGGCAAAGTTCAGGAAAATGACCTTGAAAAAAACATTTAAATCATCTGAAGAGAAACGTAAAGTTGTCAATATGCCATTTATGACACAGAGTGGCAAGGAATGGCTAAGGTCTTTCCCTATGTTCATGACTAGTGGTTCAGCTTCACATGACGATGGAAGCCCTCCTCCCGCTAAAAAAATCAAACGAGTTAAGCTGGCAAAAGCACAGCGAAAAACTGTGCGTTCTAAGAAGATATCACAAATCCCCAAGGAGAGTCCAAGAGTGGTGGCGGTTGCGATGCCTGACCTTCCCAGCACTGGACGGGAAGAGGTGGCTCTTTCCACCATTTGCACGCCCCCTGCAAGTGCTGAAAGGAGCACCCACAGTCCACTTGCTGATATGCAAATTGAAGATGTCACTGTTGAAGTACAACAGGATGAGGATACTGGTGTAGCTGGCACTGAAGAGGAAGTTGGCGAGGAGGATTCTGATGGTGATGTGGTTTGTTTAAATCAGGCTCCGGTGCAGACAGTTGTTGTCCGTGGGATGAAAAAGACCATCATGGTCATGCCTGGGCAGAAGACCAAACATTCCACCTCTTTGGTCTGGCAATATTTCTATCCAAATCCGGACAACAACTGTCTTGCCATATGTACCATATGTAAAGGTGAAATAAGTAGGGGTAGGGACGTTAACCACCTAGGAACATCCTCCCTTATACGGCACCTGCAGGGCGTTCATAAAAAGTTACTGTCAAGTTCAGAAACTTTGGCTAAGACCGTAAGCAGTCCAGGGACACCTAAATCCCGTTTTCCTGTTTTATCCAAGGAATCGGTGGATGAGGAGGATGAGGACGACATCTTGCCTCCGTAGAGCCAGTTTGTGCAGGGACACATTAATTGCCAGCTTGTTTTGTGGGGGCCCAAACAAACCAATCATTTCAGCCACAGTCATGTGGCAGACCCTGGCGCTGAAATGATTGGTTTGTTAAAGTGTGCATGTCCTATTTATACAACCATAATGGTGGGTGGGAGGGCCCAAAGACAAATCCATCTTGCACCTCTTTTTTTTCTTTGCAGTATGTACTGTTTGGGGCCTAGTTTTTCAAACTGCTATCCTGTCTGCCACTGCAGTGTCACTCCTAGATGGGCCACGTGTTTGTGCCGCCCACTCGTGTCGCTTAGCATAATCATCCAGCTACCTCGGTGCAACCTTTTGGCCATAAAAACAATATTGTGAGGTGTGAGGTGTTCAGAATAGACTGGAAATGAGTGGAAATGAAGGTTATTGAGGTTAATAATTAAATAGGAGCATAAAAACCCACAAATTCTGTGATTTTAGCTGTTTTTATGCTTTTTTTAAAAAAAATACAGATCCAAAACACAAAACCCAGAACCCAAAACACGGAAGGGTGGTTTTGGCAAAACCAATCCAGATCCAAAACACGAAGAAAGATCCAGATCCAAAACCAAAACACGAAAAGTGGCCTGTGCACATCCCTAATACATACATGCATACACAATTTTAACCACTGGCCTGGCGTGTCTGCATGATATGTGTGCACACCAGACTGGGCTTTCATGACACGGTGAGATGATCCTGCTGGCAGCTGATCTACTAGCAGTTGCCAGGCTCAGCCCACCTGATCGGCCCCTCGGTTCCTCCTGCCAGCCGGGATACAGAAGGGAGCTGATCGTAAAAGGATTGCCCACCCACGAATGCAGGACGACTGTCTTCTGGAAGCTGTGGCTTTCTTCTCTTTAGTGGCTACAGGCACATGATGTAATGTACATGAGTCAAGGGGTGGGGCTACTAGCACTGGGCAGTACAGCTCTGCCCAGAGTGTCCTCTAGGCAGTTATACAAGCTGCACGGTGCATGCCTGAAGTGTCAAAAGGAAGCTTCAGCAGCTATACTGGGTGCAAGGTGCCGTTCCAGGCAATGCTATGATTCACTAACAAAGTGGATGAGAATCGGGAGGATTCCCTGCTCTTCACGCAGTCTGGGAGAAATCCTCTAAGTTCTTGTTTTGCTATGGGCACTGCTGGGATTCACAGTATTTTGCGACCAAAATCATGGATTTACTCAGAATTGTTTTTGCCTATCTAATTTGATCCGATTGTGATACTAATCATGTTGTATCGTGTGCAAGTTAAGTCATATTTGGCCCTTCTCAAAACACTTTGCTGAACACTGCACATATCAGTCAGATCTGTGCAGAGCTTTTGTGCGTACAGTGTAAAGAAAGTATTAAAAAATAGAAAAAAATCAGCGTGGGCCCTGCACTGAGCCCTTTCTCATATTAGAAAAATGGGAAGAAAAATGGGAGGAAAGTAGCGGTGGGTTCCCTCGTATTTTGAGTAACCAGCACCGGGCCCAACCCGCCGGGGGGGCGGGGGGGTAATGCCATAGCAGGAATCCCTATTGCCAAAGCATTATCCAGCCTCAACCCAGTCATCCTAGCCCTGGGACTCCTCAAAAAGTGCCCCCCCCCCAAAAAAAGAGGTTCCCCTCCCAAGGACACTCCAAGACTGGGGTGAAGCCCATGGCTATCCCCAACACCCCTGGTGGTGGTCGATGGAGAGTTGATGGGTGAAAGATAGTAATTAATATTGTTCTTTACAGTGGAACTAAAGGTTGGAGCAAGCCTGCCCTGGCATGGTGGCACTTGGAGAACCACAAGTGCCACCATGCTCAGATAGTAAGGGCCCGATGGCACCCGTACCACCACTGTGAAGAAAATATTTTAAAAAAAGAACGTACAGTATGCTGCTATTAACACAGGAGATATCTGCAATTCCTTCTGAGTTACGCACTGTTAGAGAGCGCCCTGCACTGTCTCTGTCCGGTGCTAGGACCCCAGACTACCAGAGATAAGACCTCAAATCTTATGCTCCACTGTGCATGCATGGCTATACAGTGCCCCTGTGCTCCTCTATATATTTCTGGCTGGATCTGGCACATATATTATATATGCACTGTGCACTCATTGTACATGCCTGCTGCGTTACTGCGTTAACCCTGTGTCATGTTGATTAATAAACTAAAGACCTGGGTAAGTTATCTATAATGTGCACTAACCTCCATCACACACTGCTGTCACATATACCAAATATAGCGTCTGCCAATACACACTTGATTCAATATACAGGTAAAATACTGTAAATAGTTTTGAGAAAATGAACTTGCGACTTGAAACAGTTGCTTTTAATAATTTTGGGAAGGGGGAGAGGGGGTGGGGGGGCTGAAAGCTTGATAAATAGGCCCCTTAGTGTAAAACATACACCACCTCATGTATTTTTCTGACTCTTTAAAATATGTCATTGTCCCCACCAGCCCCCTCGTTATTGACATGAAGTTTCAGAAGTATTTCCAGATGAAAGAAAATGTTTATATCTCCTTTTATCAGTGTTGGCTAGAACATCATCTTTAATTCCAATTCAGAGTTATCTGTGTGTTACCTATATAAAAAGAATCTTGTCTGCTCTCTAGAACAGAATTCCGGCAAGTAAAATAATCTCGTTTCGGTGAAAATAAGATAACGTGGGGTGTCATAGGGTTTACAGTGCTGTGTGAGTACACAGCTAAAAAGACATTTTCTCATGGGGAATCTTCCAAGGAAGAAGTCAAGCTATTTAGATTAAAGAGTGTAGATTAGACGAAGGCAAGAGATATTGCTCTGAAGAAAAAAGACACATGATTCACACATTAGGGCAGAGCACAAAGAAATAAATTTATGGAGTTGCAGACGCTAATAATAATTGGATTTTATTTTAAAGTGCATATTTCTATAAAATATCAATTATATTTGTATAGATTTCATAAATTGAACAATTAATTCATAATTGTGTTTTTTCATGCTTTTCTATGCATTTTGGGTCCTACTTAGAGTTAACTAAGCTAATTTGGCAAAACCGCTTTGCTCAAACTTAAATTGTACAGTAGCTACAGATGTGCATCGACCCCCGAGTTTTGGTTTTGGTTTTGGATCCGGATTCATCTTTCTGTTTTGGTTGTGTCTTTGGTTTTGCAAAACCACCCTCATGTGTTTTGGTTCTGGATCTTTATTTAAAAAAAAAAAGCTAAAATGACATAATTTTGACCTGTTAGCATGCAATCCAAAATCCAATTTCTTTTTTGTAAATCCAACCTCCGAATCGTGGCAAGATCCGAACCGGGACTCGGTACGTCAAAGCGATTCCGAACTCAGACGGGGTTGGGCACGGAACCCCTAAATTCTGTTGTTGTCAGTACTCTGAGAATCGGACCATCACACCTCTAACTGTAGCATAAGAAAAACTGCCTGGTATTTGTGTGCTACATGCAAAAGTAACCAGCATATATACAGCATAAAGCTTTTTCACCATTTGCATCACATTTTGTTTATGTGCAAATTTACGATTTCTAGGTGGATGTTATCTTAACTGTTGTTTTCTACAAGAACACCACTTGTGTCCAATTGAGTGCTGCAGTTATTCGCAGGCTACTAAAACAATAGATTGTGCCACAGATTATAGAGGGGAAAAAGAGAACCTTATATAAGAAAAAAGATATAAATAAATGTAAAAGTAAAATAAAATTAGCCAGTGCCTGTGTCGATATGTTTTGTGTTAATTATAATGTATAATGATGTGACTTCATACACCTAGCCTCAATATAACATATGGTGCTAGACAACCAGTGCAACTGAGATGCACTGAGAGGTGTAGCATTGCAGTGAAACACCCCTCAAAGTGTACTACAGACGCTGGGTTGTGACTTTAATAGCACAGGAAACTATTACAACCAAACGTTGCTGCAGCTGCATTGTAGCACTTTGTATACTAATTCAGACTCATTCATACACAGATGTACAAAAGTCGCACATCAGATTGAACAATGCAATTTAGCAAAGAAGTTTTGTCGCTTCCAGTTGTTTGATTTGAGCAAATAAGTTGCACATTTTGTCTAAAAAAGATGCTCGACCCAACCAAGTCATCTGGGATCTGGCACACCAAGAGGGGTTGTTTGGCACAGCTGAAGCCACAGTGTATGAGGACACACTGTGACAAAATAGATATATACAAAAAAATGTGATGCACACACCATACAAATGTGATGCAGCTTTACATAAATGAAAACATCTCTATAATACATATATAATATTAACATGTGATATAATAAAAGGCATAGTTTCATAATCACGCAAACATTTGTGATATTTCTAGTAAATGGGCTTTAACTCTGAGAAAATGGAAAATGCACTAAAATTACCAAGATCGAAGTTTGACTAAGTTCACAGCACTAACACATTCATAGATCACTCATCATCCTATCCTTAGTGGGACCTCCCACATTCTCAATGCAATTAAATAAGCTTCAATGTGCATGTCGATTAGGCGTAGAGCCTCTTAATATCCTTTCTATGCTGGTGCAAGTGTGATAATTAGTGTAGATCAAGCAGACATCTAGATATTCATCAGTACAACATATACTTTAATAGGAGAGTGTCTCTTCCTGCAAAGTCATTTGTAGGAATGCATATGACTTCACATGAAAATAATTAATTACCGGCAGGAGATTAGGTAATGTGTTAGTAAACTGATTCATTCAGTTCAAGTTCCGTTCAACTATAATCCCCACATTTAGTTAGTTATCCCCACATCTAACCACAAGAGGTAACAGACTATAATGAGGCTGTCATGTTCATAGCCATGCTGGCACATCATGTATATCAGTACATCATATTTTAACAAATGTTTGCATTAAGCTGAGGTAAAAGTGCCTGTTAGACATAAATTGTGTAAAAGAAGATCACTTCAAAGAGTGTATTTTAGAGAAGCAGAATTTTTTCTTTTTTTTCCTTGTAGTAGAGAAGCAAAGTAATAAACAAAGTGATTCAATGCTACAGTACCAAGTCAATGACGCATTTCTCCATTTAAGTGATGATCTCTTCAGAGGTCCATGTTCTCACAAGTAACAGCTACAGTGTTTAAATGGAAGACAACCAACCAAAAACTAAAGAGAAATGGCTTTTTGAACGTACTTTGTGATCAGCAGCATTGAGAATTTTTTCCTCGAACCCAAACAGGTGATGTGCACTGCAGAAAAACATGGCTGCATATCACTGAGGATGGAAACACTGGGTCACTTGGCACTAAACATACAAAATCACAATATATATTATATAAATGATATGCATTGTATATGTGTGTCATCCATCTGGTGAATGTCTATCCCTGGACCTAAAGTGCATAGTGTGTGTCAGCAATATTCAGTGTCTGTGTTAAAAAAAATAATTAAAAAAAGCGTAAAGAAGTCCATCCATTCAGAAAACTCCCCTTGCACCCTCGCACTAAGAAACAAAAACCCCTCCAGAACATAATTGCCTACTCCACCCCCACTTACAACTCCAGCTGTAGAAACACAGACCGATAGCTCATCTCTGGTGTAAGATGTCTCTCTTGCAGCCTCTCATAGGCCAAACAGCCTCTGCTTCTGGCAAGTGAATGTTCCTCACTGTTCCTTTTGTCATCTATCTACTAGATGTAGATGGGCCTGCAGGGAGACAGAGGGGAGAAAAGAGGGAAAGAGTGAGAGACAGGGGAGAAAGGAGGGAAAGAGTGAGAGACAGAGGGGAGAAAAGATGGAAACAGTGAGAAACAGAGAGGAGAAAAGATGGAAAGAATGAGAGACAGCGGGGAGAAAAGAGGGAAAGAGTGAGAGATAGCGGGGAGAAAAGAGGGAAAGAGTGAGAGACAGAGAGGAGAAAAGAGGAAAAGAGTGAGAGACAGAGGGGAGAAAAGAGGGAAAGAGTGAGAGACAGAGGGAGAAAAGAGGGAAAGAGTGAGAGAAAGAGAGGAGAAAAGAAGGAAAGAGTGAGAGACAGAGGGGAGAAAAGAGAGAGAGTGAGAAACAGAGAGGAGAAAAGAGGGAAAGAGTGAGAGACAGAGAGGAGAATAGAGGGAAAGAGTGAGAGACAGAGAGGAGAAAAGAGGGAAAGAGTGAGAGACAGAGGGGAGAAAAGAGGGAAAGAGTGAGAGACTGAGAGGAGAATAGAGGGAAAGAGTGAGAAACAGAGGAGAAAAGAGGAAAAGAGTGAGAGACAGAGGGAGAAAAGAGGGAAAGAGTGAGAGAAAGAGAGGAGAAAAGAAGGAAAGAGTGAGAGACAGAGAGGAGAAAAGAGAGAGAGTGAGAAACAGAGAGGAGAAAAGAGGGAAAGAGTGAGAGACAGAGGGGAGAAAAGAGGGAAAGAGTGAGAAACAGAGGGGAGAAAAGAGGGAAAGAGTGAGAGACAGAGGGGAGAAAAGAGGGAAAGAGTGAGAGACAGAAGGGAGAAAAGAGGGAAAGAGTGAGAGACAGAGGGGAGAAAAGAGCGAAAGAGTGAGAGACATAGATAAAAGAGGGCCAGGGAAGAAACAGAGACACAGAGGGTCAGGAAAAATAGGGGAGTGGGGGGGGGGGCATCAGAGCAAGAAAGAGGAGGGAAGAAAGAGACAGAGTAGTGGGATAGAAAGAGAGCAATAAAAGAGAGAAACAGGGACAGAGGGGGATGAGTATCAAGGAGAGAAAGAGAAACAGATATAGATGGGAGGAGAGACAGGACTCTGGGACAGTGAGGAAGTAATATGGCCACAGAGAAGAGGAGAAAAGTTTGGGCAAGGGACTGATGAAGGCAGAGAGATAAGAAAAGAAAGAGAGAGACAAAAGAAAATATATTTTACCCAAGTACTTGAGAGGGGAAAGTAAAACTGTAGCATAAGGATGTAATTAAGGGCCCTATTTATCAATATTGTTTTAAAAATTATTTTTAAAAAAGGTGTAATGGGAAATGTGATCTGCTCAGATTTACTAAAAATATATCTTAAAAAAATACCGGGGGAAGCTCTGTGATAATAACGCCACCTTCAGATTGCGTTATCCAGGCTTTCCCCTGTTTCGCTGACTCCTGTTCTGCTCTAACAGGCAGAGCAAAGCAGGGAGCTGGCCCTTGTGATTGGCTTTGTGGTCTAAATAGACCACAAGCTGATCACTGTACAAAAAAAAAGTAAAAAAAAACAACAACACAGGGACTGGTGATCGGTGCTCTTGTGAGGTCCTCCCTCTCGGTCAGCTAGTCTCCCTGCTTCCGCACTGTGACCCCAGTCAGCTGCTCTATGCCAGCATCTCAGTTCGCAGCATAGAGCAGCTGACCGGGGTCACAGTGCAGGATGGGAGACAAGCTGCCTGGAGCCCCAGAGAGAGGACCTTACCGGAGCACCGATCACCGAGGTATGTGTAAGCTGAGCGGGGGGGGGGGCAGTTGTAGGGGGAGGGGGTGGGTTGGTGAGCCGGCAGCATATGTACAGACACATTCTCCCTATATTTTTTCCAAAAAATACAGTGAGAAGTATGTGGAGGGGATTCGCAGGTACAGAGCTTTATCGCAAGATGTTAGTACATCCAGGTGATATTTCCAAAATTCGCAATGCGAATTTAGTCGAAAATATTACACTACAATGCGGATTGTAGAAGATAGGGGCCTATGTCTGAGTATAAGAGGAACCATACACTCTATTTTCTCTTTTTACCCATCAGTGGATATAGGCAAGGATCGCAAATGCTAAAGTATATGCAGACGGCCGATTGTTTCTCACTGAGCATGCGTATGCATCACAGTGCGCGAAGGCACCACTGCGATCAGGTCTGCAATCGGAGTGACAACAAAGATCCATCACAGAGTACTTGACAGGAAGAGCCATTTGGTGTTGGTGACGGGGGTGTGGTCAGAGAAACGCAGGCATGTCAGTGCATTTGAACGCTGTTGCAGGGGCGTGCATAAATTAGCCACTGGCATACACAGCTTGGGCTATCACTGCATGCAGGAAAGTTAGCAGTTTAGTTGTAGGGTCAGACCTGCCTTAAATGTGCGAGTGGCTCTGATGTACTTCGATGTTACCGATGTTTTGGGTGGATTGCAAGGTATTAAGGATGTGCGAGAGGGGAAGTGGGCGTCTACATGTTGTCAGTGAGAGTGCTTTGCGATTGCAATTATTAGCATACCTTCGCAGCAGAACTGAGTGACCGATTGCTACCACGATCGCAATAGCGATCCTTGCTGAATGAGGCCCATAATACCAAGAATATAGATCTAAACCATTTTCCTTATAGTTTCATGTTCTCTGTTACCCCTCTAATGTTGTATCTGGTACCTGTCATGTTATATTATATATTGTCTTTTACATCATGTTATATTTTGTCACGTTATATATTACAGTATGTCATTAAACTCCAATTATTTTGCTTACAAATGCAGGGCCAAATATTGGCCCTGATTCGGAGCCGGACGCTCTGACCAGAGCGCTCGCTCTGAATGAGGGCCCTCCTCCATTAATATGGAGAGTCCTCCTGGACGCTCGTATAGCTGTGGGTCACCACCCACAGCATATACGAGCATGCAAAAAGATGACCATCGCGACCATCGGACGTGCGAGTGAAACCCTGTGGTCGGGTTTCTCAACCACAAGCCCTGGAGTGATTTTGGCTCTATCAGAGCCAAAATCACTCCCACTGACATCACTAGTGATGTCAGTGGGGCCGGCTTCAGACGGTAGGCGTTCCCATGGGAACGCCTCCGTCTGGCAGGCACGCCCCCGGCACGCCCACCAAAGGGGGCGTGCTGTCAATCAACATCGACAGCACGCCCCCTTTGGTGCGAGACCCGGAGCGATGGAAAGTCCTTCGCTCGCCCGGGTCTCGCGCATGCGCACGACGGAGCTCCCTCCATCGTGCGCATGCGCAGTGGGGAACATCGACCCACCTGCGAGCGTACTGCCGCTCGCGAGTGGGTCTGAATGAACCCCATTGGTCCCAGTCCATCTCTGTTTGTTGTGAATAATATAATATTATAATATTATATGCAAAGAACACAAGAAAAAATATGTATTTTGATATAAAGAATAGGTAAAAAGAAAGTGAAATTTGTGGATGACCTCATGAATATTAACAGTAACAATGAAGATGAGCCAGAAAAGACTGAAAGATGGAAATGTGGAAGTAGCCCTTACTAGTTGGACCTTGAAGAGTTGAAGTTTATGGCATAAAATGAAAAAAAAAATAACAGACTAGAAAATAAAGAGAATATATCATATAATAATGATAAAACTGTTACTGGCCCGCTGTCCCATACACTAGTATGAGGACAGAATTCCTAGTATGGGCTTGTTCCTGGGTTGCGAAGTGGGATCCTTTTGGATCCCCCCGCCCCTGTCCGGCTCCTTCCGTCAGACGTGGGGGCTCTTGTGCGCATGCGTAACCTGTGAGAATGATGAATTGCTCCGGTGCTCACATCGAGTTAGAATGTTAATTATCGGGGTCCCAGGACCTCGATAATTAACATCATGAATAGACCCCTTAAAGACAACACTCTGTGGGGAATTATAGCTAAATAATGCACAAGAACTGCACAGATATCTATAATCTGTGCAGGCTTTGTTATTTTTAAAACTATAGAAATAGTTAAAAAAAATGTGTGGGGCCCCCAAATCAATAACCAGCACCGGGACTCTGAGCCAGGACTAGTATTGAAAAATAGGGGGAAAAAATAGCACAGGGTTCTCCCTATTTTCCATAAACCAGCATCAGGCTGAACCAGCTGGGGGGGGGGGGGGGGGGTTAAATATAGCAGGAAAACATACAGCATTTGATCCTACTGCCATAATGTTAACAAGCCCCAAAGTGCACTAGGATTGGAATCACTTGGAAAATTGGGACCCCAAAAATTAGGTCCCCTCCCGAGGAATAAACAGCCCTGGGGTTAATGGTAATGAAAGAGTTAGTTCTTTAAAGGCGTCCTTCATGTCCAAGCAAGCCTGTTCTGGCATACCTGGACATTAAGGGCCTGCTGGTGCTTGTAGTCACTCCCCCACATATCCCTTGTTTGCCACTTTAATACTTACAAATCGCAGGGCTCACATACTCCTCTTTACCATATAGCATCCTGACACATGGCAGCATGTGAACCGAATTTGCCGGGAGGTACCGAGCCATGCCTGTTCGACTCGAGACCCCAAAATTCAGTCCTGTTGGATTTCTCAGAATCCTAACTGCTCATCCCTAGTATATACATACTTTTCTTGCAGCCCTAGAACCAATTGTACACATTTAATACTATTATAATAATAGTATGACATTTATATACAAGTATATAGGGAATTCTTAAATACCTGAGTAATATTTAATCAAATTGTGCAATTACAATGTGCATTGTTTTACAACTTTAAACAGAGCCCTAAGTCATTGGCATCCTATTGTCGGAATACTAATGTTTGTGTTGCTTATCATGTAAATTGTGTTACTCTTGCCAGGTTCATTACCTTTCAGTGTAGTAAAATAAGTAAACATAAAAACTAGCCTGAAGTGGAACATTAATTGATTTTTTTTCTCTCATTGTTTAAATAACATTCAAGCATATTGCTTTAAACATTTAAGGAGTGTGTTTAGCACAATTACCCATGTAATAACACTGAAATAGGACTGTCAATGGCTGAAGCTAAAGAAAGATGGGGGATATAATTATCTGATGTTCATAATTTTGATGCCCTATAAGTGTATATAAATAATAATTACCCTGATTCAGAGATGGACGGAATTGCAGAGCCGCACACAAGCATTGCAGAGCCGCACTCAAGCATTGCAGAGCCGCACACAAGCAGCTTTGCAATTCCGTCCATCTTAATGCAAATGCAGAAGGAGGTGTCAGAGCACCATCGTGACCATTGAGACTTTGGTCAGGCTGTGGGAGCTGAAGCTTCCTGCAGCCTGACTGAGTGTTGGTCACTTCAGAGGCCAGGAATCTGCATCCACCAATGCAGACCCTCGCCTCATCCCTCCTGGAAAATGGGGGTGACGCGCCCCTGATTTTGGGTACTGTGACAAGTCATGCCCTCGCTCTGCCCCCAAACACCACAGCAGGATTTGGGGGTCTGCGAGTGTAATCGCAGGACCTGTTCTGCACATATGCAGGACCCATTATGCACATGCACAGAAAGGAACCATCGGAGATGCATGTTCATCATTGACCCAATGGCTTTCCAAGAAATCACCTCTCAGCAGACACACCAGGGCCTACCATACAATGTTCACACATGTAATTGGTGCTAGTCAATTGAAGCCTTATATTAATTAATGAACACAGAGTAAAAGAGCCTACTATATGCGTTGTAGAAGTTGCAAATCCTGTTATAGCCAATTAAAGTAGTAGGCAAATAATGACGAACTACACAAACATCCTTTTAAGGTGCTCAATTGCCGAATAATTGCAGAATGTCTCTCAATATAAGGGCTTAAACCCAATGTGCTATAAAGTAACAGAAGCAATCTCACATCAACCATCTGTTCTCAAAATTGTCAGAAAAGTCTCAACAAACAATTGCAGCGGAATGTTAGTAGTATGTAATAATTGTTGGAGGAGAGTACACTCTCCTCTGATGCTCACACTGCAGACCCTGCACCCATATTTAGTTATACTTACCTTTCCGCAAACTTTGGTGTGCTGTCCCGGTGGCCATTTTACCAGTGGCTTGCTCATGCGCAGAAAAGATGTCCCCGGGAAAAGGGCGCTGGCACCATTTTCCTGGAGACCAGTGCATGTGCAGTAGATTCTGGCATTCAGTCAGAATCTACTGCGCTGACAGAGAGGAGGGGGCCCAAATGGTGGCTGCACATTGACCCCCACCTCTCTTAAAACGCCCCTGGTGTTACCGCTACCACCACTGTTAACCTTGTGTATACCATCTGTTACCAAATAAACTATCCAGCCTGGTATAACCTATTGGTAGAAACAGGTTCTACCAATAAGTTATACCAATAATAATGAGACAAGACTTTCAAAAGTTTAGATGTGAAAACAACTCTCTGCAGATAATTACTGCTCCATAGTATGTAGTATCCACAGCACGTGTCCATAAATTACAGCACGGTAAAAGGGTTTACTGGTCCTGGGTGTACAGATCCCCTCAAGTGTCCTACTTACACGTTAGAAGCTTGTTCAAGCCTTGAAAACTGACATGGTCCATTCCATGATGATCACATGTTCTCACTTCTCTCTTCTGCTTTCCTTCATTAGAAATGAAGCACAGAATGGGCCGCAATAGTGTATTTCCTCTGATGATAATCTACAGGGGGTGCAGTTACGCACATCATCCGGAAACAATTCCATTAGTAATGCACTTACCGGATTCTCACCTGTGCTGGCTTTTAATACAGTTTTATAGGGTGTAGTATACATGGTTGACATTCATAATGTTGACATGGTCGAAATTTCGCCACTGACTAAGTCGGCATTGAAGAATGTAAAAACAAAGTCCTTGGTGGCTCAGCGGTCATATACTGTCACTGGTCTAGACAGCAGCTTCCAGGTCCTAGTGGTCACGTGTGGAGCAGTTCCGGCACAGACATCTGATGAGCGGCTTTCATGTTAATATTCTCCCTCTAACTTTAATCCCTACCCCTATTCATAACCCTCCCCATAGTGCCTAACCCTGCAGTCTAATCCTAACCTTCCCCTAGTGCCTAACCCACCCGTCCCACAGCCTAACCATAATGTCAATATTCTGAGACTGTCAGGATTTCACTTGTTAACATTGCATATGTCAATTGTCAACATTAAGACATCAATAACAAGTCCAGGTGATGATTATGGCTACTGAATCAAGCTGAGTAGGCTACCAATCTAGCCAGATACAGGATTCCAATCAGAGAGGAATACTGGGAACATGATTGAACATGATTGAAACAGATGTTTGGGTCTTAGGAGAAACACAAAGGCTGCCTCCATTAAATCACATTAAAAGCCAGCACAGACAAGGATCCCATAAGTGCATCACTAACGGTGCTGATCACGGCCGATGCCACTAAGTGCACCCACGGCTTGATACATAATGTACAGGATCAACAATTGTAGCTCCTGTTGGGGAAAATGCATGTGCCAGCATTACCATCCTTCAGTTCTAAAGTAGATACTAGTGGTTGATTGGAAAGAGTAGAGAAAGCAGAAGGCGTAAGCCAAAAACATGATTCAGTCACTGTAGAAATCTTTACTCCGCCCTCTGCTGGATGGATAATCTGTCAACCTGGTTTTGCTTATAACAAAATGTATATCTTAGATCCCGAGGCAAAAATCACCCTAAAAATCATCCACTTTTGCAAACTCAGACCCTATTATATTACCCCACTGGTTCTAACAGCTCAACTGAGATTGTATTCAAAAGATATTTTTAAACATAGGGAAAGGAAAAATAAAACAAAGGGCCTGATTCCGAGTTGTATGCAAAGTAAATTTTCAAGGGGTACGGCGAGTTTTTGCTACCGCAAGTGCATGAAATCCCTAAAAACTCCTACAGCACATACAGTGCAATACACAGAGTGTACACACAGAGGCGTTATTGTGATTGAGATGCACTGTATCAGAAATTACTTGGAAAAGTGCTGAGCATTCCAGGGCAGTGACAGGGAGGTGGCTAATGTAAACAGGAGCATGGAGATGGTCCATCATATGGGCATGTAGCGGGAAGTATTTGTGTACACAGACGCTCGTTCGTTTACTCTGGAGGCCACACTCCATGAATGAAAAACTGTACCTGCCAAGTTTTGATGGTCCAACTAATGGTGGTATCTAAAGATGCACCAGGCGGTGTTACAGTGTCTACAGAAACTCATAGACTTGTGTACACTTGCCTCACACACTTTCTAAACTCACACAACTTATTGGACCCACTTCAGTCCTGCTTTCGTTTCCCAACACTCCACAGAGACAGCACTGACTAAGGTAGTAAATGATCTGGTCACTGCCAAGGCTAAAGTCCATTACTCACTCCTAATTCTTCTAGATTTCTCTGCTGCTTTTGATACTGTTGACCACTCTCTCCTCATACAAACATTACAATCCCTAGGTTTTAAGGACACAGCTCTTTCTTGGTTCTCTTCCTACAGTACCTATCTGATCGCTCTTTTACTGTTCGTTTTTCTTACTCTGCCTCCTCTTCGCTACCTCTATCAGTTGGAGTACTGCACGGCTCTGTCTTAGGTCCTTTGTTATTCTCAATCTATACCACCTCTCTTGGCAAACTAATCCGCTCTTTTGGATTTCAGTACCATCTGTATGCGGATGATACTCAAATCTACCTATCCTCCCCAGATTTATCACCATCTGTATTGGTCTGTGTCACTGAATGTCTTTCTAGCATTTCATCTTGGATGTCATCTCGCCACCTGAAACTTCATATTTCTAAAACAGAATTAATTATAATTCCACCGGCCAAGAACAGTTACCAACCTGATCTCTCGATCATGGTTGATAACTCGACAATCCACCCTGCTCCACAAGCTCGCTGCCTTGGTATCATCCTTGACTCTGAACTGTCCTTTGTTACCCACATTCAATCTGTCTCAAAATCATGTTACATAAATCTAAAAAATATATCCAAAATTTGATCATATCTCACACAAGACACTGCAAAAACTCCATGCACTCATTATTTCCCGCATTGACTATTGCAATAGTCTCCTTACTGGTCTTCCCACAAACAGTCTATCGCCATTACAATCCATTATGAATGCAGCTGCAAGGCTTATCTTCCTTGCCAAATGCTCATCGTCTGCTGCCCCGCTCTTTCAGTCCCTCCATTGGTTGCCGGTCTTCTACTGCATTCAATACAAAGTACTTTTACTTACACATAAAACCATTAACCAAACCACACCAACATACATCTCTTCACTCATCTCATAATATCTCCCAACCCAACCTCTCCGCTCAGCACAAGATCTGCGTCTCTCATCCCCACGCATTACTTGCTCCCATTCACGGTTACATGACTTTCTTCGGGTGGCACCCTCTCTATGGAATGCCTTACCACACACAATAAGACTTACATCTAGTCTCCAATCCTTCAGGCGTTCCCTGACAACTCACCTATTCAGGCAAGCTTATCAGATTCCAGAACCGCCCACATAACCTTCATCGCTTCCATGTCTAATTACATCCCCTTTCACAGTCCACACATAACCTCACAGACTGTCTTTCTTTCACATCATCCTGACATTTGGCTGACATTCCTGTGTGACTGGATCATGCAGCCCACCAAGAAACTCTACAGTCTGGCTGGACCAAATTGCAATATATAGCACCAATCCTTGTGTATCAATGTGTATTTCCCTATAGATTGTAAGCTTGCGAGCAGGGCCTTCCTACCTATCTATCTGTCTGTTATTACCCAGTTTTGTTCTATTAATGTTCCAATTGTAAAGCGCAATGGAAAATGCTGCGCTATATAAGAAACTGTTAATAAATGAATAAAATAGCGGGCATGTCAGATGTGCACCACGGAAAGGCTTTGTAGTGGCATTTGCATAAATCACAGACGGAGAACCAAGAGGCCCAAAGTCATAAAATCCTAGTCAATCAAGTCTTATTGGTCTTGTAAAATGCTGACAGGGATTCACATGCACTAAGGCAAATTTATCAGTCCTTTATGGTGCTGGCACAATTTTCCTAGTGATTTCAGTTATGCGCAGATCTCCGGAAACATGGCGCCATAAGATTGGTTCACCCAAACCTTTGGAAGCCCCTTGGGCATTCCAATTGATACACTATTTGTATTTCACAACAAAAATTCTGTGTAATGGAATATTGGCACTCATTTGGTGGGGTATGTGGGTGACAAAAGTAGGGGGAGACAACAGGGGCTCTGGAATTGCAGTTGATATTGTCTGTATTATATGGGGGTAACAAATTATATCTGTATTATATGGCAGTTATTAATGTTGTCTGTAGTTTATGGTGGTCACTTATACTCTCTATAGCATAGTCAGTCATTAATGCTCTCTGCAGTATATGGTAGTCTTTAATACTCTCTGTATATGTGTCACAAGCCGCTCATGCGAACACCGGGGGACCATTTGCTGAACTCCTCTCATCAGCTTTCCATCATCCCTGCTCTGTTCTGGATTGGTTCCTGCAGCAATTTGCTTCTGATGCGAACGGTGCTCTGATGCTGGTAATAGCGTTTCACGTGTTTCTGGTTTGTGTTGTCTCCTATTATCCAGTCAAGTACCCAGTCCTTCTGTCTGTTTTTGTTACCTGCTGTTTGTGTCATCTAGGCGGCACAGTCCGCATATCTACTACCTGATTGTAGATTGTAAGCTCCTAGAAGTAGGGTCCTCCTCTCCACTGTCTCACAGCCTTCTTCTCTAGCACTTCTATGACAGCCTTCACCTTCACAGCTATATTGTGTATGGAGAATTGTGTTGCTAATTGTTACTTGTGCTCTGTTTATTATTTGGTTACTGTATTGTAATGTAATGTTCTGTGTACCCTTTACTGTATGTATGGCCCTATAAATATAATAATACCTGCCGTTTGTGTCATCTAGGTGGCACGGTCTGCATATCCACGCTCTGCTATTTGTGTCATCCAGGCGGCCCAGACCGCACTCCAGCGTCCAAGTGCTTGTGTCAACCCGGCAGCACATGTTGGCAATCCAGCATCCAAAGTACACAATCCAGCATACCACCACTTGTGTCAACCCGGCGGCACAGACCGCAATCCAGGGTCCAAAGTATGCAATCTTGTGTACCACCGCCTGTGTCAACCTGGCGGCACAGGTTCTTCTTCAGACCACCACTGCCTGCCAAAGGCTGCTACATGGCCCAAAGGCCACATCTTGTTCTAAGGCCCACAGGCCACAGCCTGCCAAGGCTGCTACACGGCCCAAAGGCCGCATCTTGTTCTACGACCCACAGGCCACAGCCTGCAAAGGCTGCTACATGGACCAAAGGCTGCATCTTGTTCTACGGCACACAGGCCACAGTCTGCCAAGGCTGCTACTTGGCTTAAAAGGTGGCATCTTGTTCTACTGCCCACAGGTCACAGCCTGCCAAGGCTGCTACATGGCTCAGAGGCCGCATCATTGTTTTCAGCAGGCCACAAAAGCCAAAGCTTACCAGCCCATCTCACCTCACTACCCTTGGGCCCAGACTAGTCAGAGACTTACCAGCCCTCAAGGCTACTTCACGGCCGCAGCTAGCCAAGTGATCCAGCCCTCAAGGTTGTTGCAGGACAAGGGATAATACCCGTTTCCTAACAATATGGCAGTCTTTAATGCTGTTTGTAGTATATGGCAGTTACTAATGTTGTTTGTAGTATATAGCAGTCACTAATGCTGCCTGTAGTATATGGCATCACTAATGCTGTCTGTAGTATGTGGCAGTCAGTAATGCTCTCTGTAGTATATGGCGGTCACTAATTCTCACCATAGTTAATGGCAGTCACTAATGTTCTCTTTCGTATATGGCAGTCACTAATGCTCTCTGTAGTATAGGTGGTCACTAATGCTCTCTGCAGTATATGGTAGTATATGGTAGTCAGTAATGCTCTCTGTAGTAAATGGCAGTCACTAATGTTGTTTGTAGTATATGACGGTCACCAATGCTGCCTGTGTTATATGGCATCACTAATGCTGTCTGTAGTATATGGCATCACTAATGCTGTGTGTAGTATATGGCAGTCACTAATGCTCTCTGTATTAAATGTTGGTCACCAATGCTCTCTGTAGCATATGGCTGTCACTAATGCTCACTGTAGTATAGGGTGGTCACTAATTCCATCTATATTATATGGCAGTCACTCTGTATTATATGGCAGTCACTAATGCTGTCTGTAGTATATGGTGGTTACTAATGCTGCCTGTAGTATATGGTGGTCACTAATGTTGTCTGTAGTATATGTTATTAGTATATGGTGTTCACTGATACTGTCTGTAGTTTATGACAGACTCTAATACTGTCTGTAGTATATGATGGTCACTTATGCCGTCTGTATTATATGGTGGTCACTAATGCTCTCTGTAGTATGTGGCAGTTGCTAAGGTTGTCTGTAAAATATAGCAGTCACTAATGTTGTCTGTGTTCACTGACATGTCTATATTATAAGGCGGTCATTAATGCTGTCTGTAGTATATGGTGGTCATTAATGCTGTCTGTAGAATATGGCAGTCACTAAGGCTGTCTGTAATATATGGCAGTTACTAATGCTGTCTGTATTTTATGACAGCCACTAATGCTGTCTGTAGCATATGGCAGTCACTGATACCTATCTGTAGTATATGGTGGTCACTAATGCTGCCTGTAGTATATGGTGGTCACTAAGGCTGTTTGTAGTATATGGTGGTCACTAATGCTGTCTGTAGTATATGGCAGTCACTAATGCTGTCTATAGTATATGGCGGTCACTATTGCTGTCTGTATTACATGGCAGTCAGTAATACTGTCTGTAGTATATGGTGGTCATATAGGTAGAGGTTTACTACTATCCATAGGGATGGGGCAAGTGGGCCATGATGAGTATGCCCCATGTGACAGAAAGACTAGCTTCAACCCTTCTTGCACCCATAACTTACCTCTCCACTTACGCCACTGTAATCACCAGTGTAATCACAGGTAAAATTACTCATGCGCTGTTCTCCCAAAGATCTGCACCTGTGCAGTAGAAAACTCACTGAAAGTTCTGTGAATGAGTAGTAAACCCTAGCACAATGTCAGAGTCTGCTTGGGACATATGCCTGCAAGAGAGGGGGGCCCACATAAAGGCTTCACATGGGTCCTCTCCTTTCTTAAACAGCCCCTGGTCACAAATATAACATAGGACAGAACTGAGCATGCCTCTTGTTACCTTAGTCCTTATCTCTGTGATTGAAGTATAGGAGTTATTCAGATAGGGTTCTCTGTATTATATGGCGGTCACTAATGCTCTCTATAGTATTTGACGGTCACTAATGCTCACCGTAGTATATGGTGGTCACTAATGCCAAATGTATTATGTGGCAGTCACTATTTCCCTGCAATTTGAGAGCTACTGCACAATTTTGGCAATTAAGTACCAATGCGGATTAAGGCAAAAACAACCTGGCCCAAATGTAATAATATGTAATTTGCAGACAATAGCACCATTTTGGTGATATAGACAGTAGATTTAAGCTACCAATGGATTTTGAGGCAAAACCTTAAAAATCTAGTGGCTAGTCTTACAGAATTGCAAACTATTACATTTGATACTTGTAAACATACACAGAGAAAAATAATTGACCTTAAATCCCATGTATCTCTAGAGAATTTTCAAATAAAAATTAAAAACCTTTATGAACTGTAGGTCTACATTTCTAATATATGTACTAACTTGTGGCTATGGCCTGCAATAAGTAGGCCGAACCACAAGAACCTTACATATTAGGTTCATGGAACACCAACAGAATATTCTAAAGAAATTAACAATACACTGTATAAACACATTACAGAATATTCACAGGGAGGTATTGAGAGAATTAATATTAAAGCAATAGAACAAGTAAAAAATACCCTAGGAGGGGGAGACAGATACTGTACACCAGATTGTGCAGAAGGGAGGTATATTGGATATTTAGATTACAAACATTGGTACCACAAGGGTTAAATGACACTATTGAACTAAATGCAGCTTAGTCTCCCGTTTTGCATGATCTGGGACTTTGTCTGTCATTTCCCTCTGCTGAATGTTATATTAGATAGTGTTCAGTCTGTCTAAGTCAGGGGTTCCCAACCACGGTCCTCAAGGCACACTAACAGTCCAGATTTTAAGGATAGCCAAACTTGGGCACAAGAGTCTAAATTAGCACTGTAGTTATTTTGATTTAACCATCTGTACTCAAGTATGGATATTGCTAAACCCAGGACTGTTAGTGTGTCGTGAGGACCGAAGTTGGGAAACACTGGTTTAAGTTATGCTGTTGAAGAATAGTCTATAAATAGGTAGAGACAGAAACATTGATGACAATATAGGAATTAGAGATGACCGGGTTTGGATCTCAGAGATCTGAACCCACCCGAATTTAGAGATCCGGGGCGAGAACCGAACGTGCGTTCGGTTCCCCCGCCAACCCCGGATCTCAAACTGAGGCAAAACCTCTGCTATATAAGGAGTCCCCGCGGCGGCGCCATTTCACTCCGGCTGTGGAGAGTGAACAGGGAGGGTGGGTAGTGTAGGGCTGGTGCTGACTGCTGTGTCCATCTGGGCTGGTGTTGTCTGCTGTGTCCATCTGGGCTGGTGTTGTCTGCTGTGTCCATCTGGGCTGGTGCTGTCTGCTTTGTCCATCAGGTCTGGTGGTGTCTGCTGTGTCCATCTGGGCTGGTGCTACCTGCTGTGTCCATCTGGGCTGGTGCTGTCTGCTGTGTCCATCTGGGCTGCTGTGCTGTGTCCATCTGGGCGGGTAGCGTGCTGCCTGTGTCCATCTGGGCTGGTAGCATGCTGCCTGTGTAGTCAATCGCTGCTGCCTCGGTCAGGGGTGCTCTGAGCCCCAAGTTCTGGACAAAAGAAAAATCTATATAAATAATAAAAAGTGTCTTTTTTTCTGTGTGTGCGAGTGCATTAGCCGCACTTATTATCAGACAGCAGCAACCTAGTGCTGCCTGTGTTGTCAATCGCTGTTGCCTTGGTCAGGGGTGCTCCGGGACCCAAGTTCTGGACAAAAAAAAAATATATAATAAAAAGTGCATTTTTCTTTTGTATATGTGTGCATTAGCCGCAACTTGGCAACACTATTGCTGCTTGCTTTGTGACACTGCTGCAAGACCGCAGTGAATATGCAGGGCAGTCACATGACAGGAGAGCAAGAACCACATGTTGTAGCTACTGGCAGCAGTCATGATGATGCAAGGCCGTCAACGTCCTCGTCCTCTATGAAGGTCAATACCCCAGGGCTTAAGTCAGGCCATGGACATGGAAAAGCAACTTCTTTTACTGTATTAAAGAAAAAAAAATCTAAAGCCAAGTTGGCTTTAGATGAACAAAAAATTGGCAATATGCCATTCACTACACGAAGTGGCAAAGAAAGGATAAGGCCTTGGCCTTTATTTATAACTGGTGGTTCTAGTGATGATAGCCCTTCTGCTTGTTGTAGTAGTGGTGGTACTATAAAAAAAATGAAGGTTGTTAAGAAGAAGATGAGAAAGACAGCTCCGGAAGAACCAAGTGTGTGCTCCGAGAAATCAAAATCACAAATCCCCGAGGAGAGTGCAAGTGTGTCCGTGGTTGCCATGTGTGAGCCAGACCTTTCAAATAGTGTACTTGAGAATCCTCCTTCCAACATTTGTGTGCCTTCTGTAAATGTGGGGAAGGGCAGTCAACATATTGCTGACGTAGTCATCGAGGATGCTTCTGTGGAATTGCACATGGAGGATGAGGAGGATATTTCGGTAGTTGCCGCTAAGGATGATGAGGATGTTGATGCCGAGGATGTCGTTTGTGTAAGTCAGGCAACAGTTGTTGCCCATGGTATGAAAAAGCCCATAGATATTGTCATGCTGGGGCAAAATACAAAAAAATCCACTTCTCACGTGTGGAATTATTTCCACCCATTTCCGGACAACAGTTGTCAAGCCATCTGTAACCAATGCCAAGCAAGAGTGAGTAGAGATAAGGACCTTAACCATCTAGGAACCTCCTCCTTGTTTCATCACTTGGAGCGCATTCATCAAATTCCAAAGTGTATGCTACCAAGTTCCAAAACTAAAAACGTAACAATCAGTCCAGTGTCACCTACCAGCTCCCTCTCTGTGGGATCCAAGCGCCTTCGATCTCCACCACCAACACCTGCATCATCAACATCTTCATTCATCATCGGAAGTAGTCCTGCTGCATCCAATGTTATAAGCATGATTGACTCCTCTCCTATCCGTGATTCCTTAGAAGGATCTTTGATGACTACGCCATAACAGCTATGCTGGTATGCGATGTACGTCCAGTATCCGCCATTAATGCAGTGGGTTTTATAGGGTTAATTGAGGTCCGGTGTACCCGCTACCAGATCCCTTCTAGATTCCACTTCGCTAGAACAGCAATTCCCAATCTGTACAAGGACATTAAAAAAAACCTTATTAATGTCTTCTGAAATGCCGTTGTACCCACTGTCCACTTGACCACTGATATATGGACAAGTGGGACAGGGCAAACTAAGGATTACATGACTGTGACAGCCCACTGGGTAAGTGTATTGCCTACAATAGCAGCAGCAGCATCTACCAAATGCCAGCTGATTCAGAGGCAGACTACTATTTGTATAACTGGTTTCACTAAGAGGCATACTGCTGAGAACCTCTTAGAAAAACTCAGGGAAATCATTGCAAAATGGCTTACCCCACTTGGACTCTCCTCGGGATTTGTGATTTCTGACTTCTGACAATGCCAGCAATATTGTGAGAGCATTCTATCTGGGCGAATTCCAACACATAACTAGATAAGTAAAAAATTCTAATAAACAGTGCGCTGTAAAGAAATAAAGTATGCTGCTGACAATTTGCACAATGGGATGTACATCCACAAACCCAAGAAATTGCAGTAAAAAGAGAATATGTGCAAAAACTTCTGCGCTCCTATTTCCATATGTAAGTCACAGTATTAAGTGGATAAATGCACTGGTAGAGCCAAAAAATAAATGACATGCACCATGCAGCAAATAACAACATTTAAAAAGGTAGTCCAGTGTTAGTTATCTTCTTTATAAGATCAGTCCACCTTAATTGGAAGATGTTCCACAGATGTAGCAATCCTTAACCTTAAACAACAGGTGTATCTCCCATATATGCAACATGTGCAATAACAATGGGTAGATACAAGAAGAGAAAGAAAAAAATAGTGCAAAACCTTAAGGTAAAAGGTATGTTTTAATAATAAAATGCACTTACAAGATCAAGGTAAATAAACAGCATATAACACAGGTCTTTAGTGGTAAAGTGGTACCGACTCCAATGTCCTCCTTGGATCCTTCAGATGGAATAAGGGCCGAAGATACTGGATACAGGTCCAAACTGTGTATCTCCAATTTCCAAAGGTGGCAAAGAACAATATCCACAGATACCACAACAAGCAAAGCCAATGCTTAATGCGTTTCCGACCTCAATAGGTCCTTCATCAGAAGCATGGCTGGCACTGATTTTTTTTCTATCCTTAAATACCCCCTAAGTAATTGCAAATCATTTTAGACATTCGGCAACTGTTTGTCGAAGATTGCATGACCAGCAGATACTGTTGAATTTGCCCTACTATCAGCTGAAGCAAGAGGTAGTAACTAGGTGGAATTCTACCCTCTATATGCTTCAGCGGATGAAGGAGCAGCTAAAGGCCATCAAGGGCTACAAAATTACCTATGACATAGGCCGTGGAGCGGGAATGCACCTTACTCAAGCGCAGTGGAGAATAATTTCCGTGTTGTGCAAGGTTCTCAAACCCTTTGAACTTTCCACATGTGAAGTTAGTTCAGACACTGCCAGCTTGAGTCAGGTCATTCCCCTCATTAGACTTTTGCAAAAACAGCTGGAGAAACTGAAGGAGGAGCTGATTCCACTAAGTATTTTGGACTGGTGGATCAAGCCCTTGATTCGCTTCACGAAGATCCAAGGGTCATCAATCTCTTGAAATCAGATCAATATATTTTTTTGCGATCATACATGATCCTAGGTTTAAGTCATACCATGTGTCTTTTTTTCCAATGGACATAAATCTGAAAAGATGCAAAGAGCTGTTGGTAAAAAAAATTTCAGCTGAAGAGGCACGTGACACGCCATCATCTCCGCCTTCATTTTCTGCGGCTGCCAGGAAAAAACTAAATTTTTCCCTACAGAATCCCTGCTGGTGATGCAGATCAGTCACCAAAATATGACATCTGGTCCGGTCTGAGAGAAAGTTCCTACACCGGGAAGCAATCGGGAAGCCGACTGCCTATATACCAGCAGCCAGCTTCCCGACTGTCTTATCCCGGCAGGGGTAAAATGCCGGGCGTCTAGATGTAGACGCCCGCATTTCCCCGATGCCGGGAGACCGGCGCCCGGCATCACGATCGTAGTGATGCCGGGCGCCGCAAGCTGACAGCCGCAGGGGGGAGGGTTAGGTTTAGGGCTCCCGGGGGAGACTTAGGGCTAGGCACCCCCCGGGAGGGTTAGGGTTAGGCTAGGGGGAGGGAGGGTTAGGGTTAGGCACCCCCGGGGGGGACTTAGGGTTAGGCAGCGGGGAAGGGGGTGGTTAGGGTTAGGCACTTAGAGGGGGGAATTAGGGTTAGGCACTTGGGGGGGAAGTTAGGGTTAGGCACCCCTAAGAAGGGTTAGGGGGTTAGGTTAGTGGATACTTACCTATCCACGATCAGGATTTCCAGCGCTGTCGAGCTTCCGCTGCGTCGCACTCTGCTCCTGTCGGGCTGCCGCTGACGGGAATCGTCATACCCATTCCCCTACACCAGACCCTCCAACATGATCCATTCCATTAGGGACAAAATGCTCTACTCCTGGACTTCCTTCTTAATTGATGATTGCAGCCACCTGTGGTGAAACATCTTTTTCATCAATTAACTAGCTCAACACAGGTGACTACAATCATAAATTAGGTGGGAAGTCCAGGAGCAGAGCATTTTGTACCTAATGGGAGGGGTCATGTTGGAGGGTATTTAACAATAATGGCGTCGTTATAGTTAAATCATTCAAATAAATTGTTATGTGTGTACGCACCTTAACCAATTGAAATCTATAAGTTACCAAGTGACTGTGTATAAAGGATTTTTTTCTAAGATCTAAATAAGGCCTTATTACTTTTTTTTTTTAATCAGCATGCTTTCAAGATCAAGTTTTTGAAATAACACATGTTTTTATAAATGAGAAATTGGCTGCTGGCTGCATACTAACAACTGATGTATGATTAACAAGTTGTGAAAAGGAATTAACAACCAACATGTGTGTATAGTGAAATTGTCAGAAAGCAATTGCCTGCAAGAATAATCTCTTTTAAAAAGTTTATTGATTAATTATTGTGAAGTACTCTTTGTATATTGTATACTGGAGTATTGCATTCATGATCAAATTTAATTATTATTGCTGCTGTTTATGATAAGATCAAATTTAATTATTATTGCTGCTGTTTTTGACAATATAAATATATATATATATATATATATATATATATATATGTATGTATACACACACATATATATATTATCTCCAAGGTTAAAAACAATAATCACTATATATATATATATGTATATATATATCTATATATATATATATATATATATATATATATATATGCAGATATAGGCGGCACTCTAAGTGTATAAGAAAAGAATACTAGAGGATTCCCAGCCTCAAGAGGCTGGGAATCCTCTAGTATTCTTTTCTTATACACTGAGAGTGCCGCCTATATCTGCATATTTGTACTTTGGATATCCATTTGGGGAAGGCACCCAGGATCTGCTTATGCCACACAGCAGGAGTGCCGAGCGTGTTTTGGAGGCTATATATATATATATATATATAAATATATTGTGACACAGTTAGGTTAGGGGGACCCTCTCCTGGGTAGAGGACTCCTTCCTTACACACACACACACAGCAGCAGGGAAGCAGCACACCAGTCTGGATGCAAGTACAAGCTGGTCGGCGCCAGTCTTTATTGTGCAATGTCAGAAACATAAAGAAAACATAAATATAAATCCTAGCCCTGTCGGGGCACTAACTTCACAGGTAGTTCCCTCACTACAAGAACCTGGCAGGGCCTAATGCCCTCGCCAGCAACAAAAGCACAGCACAACACTCACAGTTAGGTATCCAAGTGTCTCTGAGCAAACTCCCTGTCTGCTCTCCCAGGTGAGACAATCAGCCCTCAACACACTAGGCTTATATTGGCCACTCTCAGGTGGGAACCCAATCAAGCCTGTTACCAGGCTAAGAGAACCAAAACCTGGAGTGGCCGTGGGTGGAGCCCTCCCTCTCCTCTCACCCACAACCCCCAGGTCCCAAACCGGCTTTTCAAAAAGCCGAAACTCAAGCCTGCTACACTACAGACTTTCTCCTGGGGGTTTAAAACACAAAAGACAGGAATCTGGGACAAATGTACCTGCCACAGACCACTTTACCAGTGATCCTATCACATATCCCCCCCCCCTTTGTTTCGACCTGTGGGGCGGAACAACTGAAGCCCCCAAACAATGAACGCGTGACAACGCGTCAGCATTGGCCAGCTGGCTTCCTGGCCTGTGTTCCACTGAAAATGTAAAAGTTTGTAACGCCAAGAACCATCTTGTAATTCTCGCATTACTGTCCTTATTTTCAGACATCCACTTCAGAGGGGCATGGTCAGTGATCAATTTGAACTTTCTTCCGACCAAGTAGTACCTGAGAGCCTCTAACGCCCACTTTATGGCCAACGCCTCCTTCTCCACTGTGGCATAGTTTCTCTCTTGTACATTCAACTTTCTGCTAAGATAGAAAATAGGGTGTTCCTCACCCTCCTTGTTCTGGGACAGGACCGCTCCTATACCTACTTCTGATGCATCGGTTTGTACTATGAATTCCCTTTCAAAATTAGGAGTCATCAGGACTGGTTGGGAACACAACGCTACTTTCAACTCCTGAAAAGCTTTCTCTGCCTCAGGACTCCATTCTACCATGACTTTTTGTGTGCCTTTGGTCAGGTCAATCAGTGGGACTGCCATGGTGGCAAAGTTGGGTATAAACCTCCTGTAGTACCCCGTAATTCCCAAGAAGGCTCTCACGTGCTTCTTATTCAGAGGCCGTGGCCAGTTTTGTATGGCATCAACTTTATTGAGCTGAGGCTTTATCAGGCCTCTGCCAATGGTGTATCCCAGATATTTTACTTCCTCCATGCCTAGACAACACTTTTTTGGGTTGGCTGTCAAACCTGCCTTATAGATGGAGTCCAACACTACTTGTACCCTGGGTAAGTGAGACTGCCAATCAGGACTATGAACGACCACGTCATCCAGATAAGCAGCCGCATACCGTCTATGGGGCCTTAGAATCCTGTCCATCATTCTTTGGAAGGTAGCAGGTGCCCCATGTAGCCCGAAGGGCAACATCTTGTACTGAAACAAGCCCTCTGGCACTGAAAAAGCTGTCTTTTGTTTGGCGCTCTCGGTTAACGGTACTTGCCAATACCCTTTGGTTAGGTCAAGAGTGGTTAAATACCTTGCCGTCCCTAGTCTCTCAATCAGTTCATCCACTCTTGGCATCGGGTAGGCATCGAATTTTGAAACACTGTTCAACTTTCGGAAGTCATTGCAGAAACGCACACTCCCGTCGGGCTTTGGAATCAACACAATGGGACTTGACCATTCACTATGTGATTCTTCAATAACCCCTAACTCTAGCATATTTTTAATTTCTTTCGACACCGATTCTCTTTGTGCTTCTGGTAACCTATAGGGCTTTAGATTAACTTTAACCCCTGGGTCAGTGATGATGTCATGTTTAATGACCGAGGTTTTCCCAGGTACGTCAGAGAACAGCACCCTATTTCTAATCAGAAACTCCTTGACCTCTTGTTGTTGAATTGCCGACAGGGTTTTTGCCACTGTCACTTCGGGAACTAAGGGCCCTGGACTTACTGGAGGGTCTCGGACGGCCGACAGTACCGTTCTATCTTTCCAGGGCTTTAACAGATTTATATGGTATATCTGTTCCGGCTTTCTTTTCCCCGGCTGGTAAACTTTGTAATTGACCTGCCCCACTCTTTCTAAGATTTCAAAGGGCCCTTGCCATTTAGCCAAAAGTTTATTTTCCACAGTGGGAACCAATACTAACACTCTGTCCCCAGGAGCAAAGCTGCGTAACCGAGCATTGCGGTTGTATACCCTCTGCCTTGCCTGTTGAGCCTGTTCCAGGTGCTCTCTCACTATCGGCACTACCGCAGCAATTCTCTCCTGCATTTGAGAAACATACTCAATCACTGTTTTGTAAGGACTAGACTGCCCCTCCCATGTCTCTTTGGCAATGTCTAGTAACCCCCTTGGGTGTCTCCCATACACTCGAAGGGTGAAAACCCGGTGGATGACTGGGGAACTTCTCTTATGGCCAACAATAAATACGGCAATAAGTAGTCCCAATCCCTACCATCCTTGTCGACCACTTTCCTAAGCATGTGTTTTAACATCTTGTTAAACCTCTCGACCAGCCCATCGGTTTGGGGGTGATAAACCGAAGTTCTTAACTGTTCGATTTTGAACAGGCGGCATAACTCTTTCATGACTTTGGACATAAACGGTGTACCCTGGTCAGTTAGTATCTCCTTAGGTATACCCAGCCTGCTAAAGACATGAACTAGCTCTCTGGCAATGGTCTTGGTTGACGTATTGCGCAACGGGATTGCTTCCGGGTACCTGGTAGCGTAATCCATTATGACCAGAATATACTGGTGTCCCCTGGCAGACTTCATTAAGGGTCCAACCAAATCCATCGCTATTCTTTCAAATGGCACCTCTATGATAGGCAATGGAACTAGTGGACCCTTAAAATGTGGCCTGGGAGCATGATACTGACACTCAGGGCAGGATGCGCAAAAGTCAGATACCTCTTTATGAAGCCTGGGCCAGAAAAACCTCTGCATTATTCGCTCAGTGGTTTTCTCTACCCCTAGATGGCCTGCCGTTATATGACCATGGGCCAGATCCAACACTGTTCTTCTGTAGGCTTTGGGAACTCTTAGTTGTTCCACAACATCTTCCCCCTTCTTAGTCACCTGATATAACAAATCCTGACACATTGCCATGTGGGGATAGGACAAAGTACTATCAGGGTCTACGGGTTTACCATCAACTACTTTTACATTCTCCCTGGCTTTTACCAAAGTAGGGTCATTCAACTGCTCCACGGCAAAGACCTCTCTTCTGACCTCTAAATCAGGCAGACGATCAACTGGCCCAACAACACTTCCCACCTCAATGGGAGGCACATCAGTTGGCGGGCCACCATCACGCTCCGCATTCTCTAGTTCGCCAATCATAGTAGAAAAAGGGAATAACTCTGACTCAGAAGAAACTCCCTCCTCCACTACATCGACAACCTTCTCAAATGGATCGGGGTTGTTCACCTCTGGAACAAAACGGCTTTCCCACAACTTCCAGAAGTGAGCAAAGTCTCTCCCCAATATTGCATCATACATCAGACCATGTACCAAACCTACAGAAACTATAGCAGAACCACATGGTGTCTCGATGTTCACCTCGGCAGTAACATAATATAGAGTATCCCCATGTATGCAGGTCACACCAACAGTTTTCCCCTCACGCCGCAAGAGGTTCACCAGCTCAGCTTTTATAAGTGTCACCAAGCTACCAGAGTCTAACAGTGCCTCTACTCGGTTGCCATCTACAGTGAGTACACACATGTGCTTATCAGTCACAGCCTGCCGGTCAGCTGTACAGGCTATCTGTGCAAAGAAAGACCCCCTGCAGTAGACATGAGCAGTATCACATTGCATAGGTTCAGTTGTAAGTGCACAATTAGTGGCAATATGGCCGAAGCCACCACATCGGAAACACTGAGTCATATTAATGTCTAGTCGTTTACGGGGCAAGAACCTTCCCGGCCTGGCAGGCCTGTCTCCAGGTTCTACACCCTCAGTCTTAGGTACATTCCACCGCCCAGCACCCTTCTCCCCTGGAACAGTCTTACCGGTGTCTGTGGGAGTTCGCCGGTGCGCCATCGGGGCTCGGTGGGGCATACTCATCAGCTCCTCAGCCGCCACGTACCTCTCCACCAGCTCGACCAACTGGTCCGCGGACTTAGGGTCTGCATGGCTCACCCACTTGCGCAGAGTCGCAGGTAATGATCGCAGGTACTGGTCCATCACGACCCTTTCCATGATCTGTGGTCCCGTCAGCGTCTCGGGCTGTAGCCATTTTGAGGACAGATGGACGAGGTCATGCATCTGTGAACGTGGAGGCTTGTCCATATGGAACTCCCAGCGGTGGACCCGTTGGGCACAAACAAAGGTGGTGACTCCCAAGCGAGTTAGGATATCCTGTTTTAGTTTTTTATAGTCCTTGGCATCAGCCAGGCATAAGTCAAAATAGGCCTTTTGTGGCTCCCCAGACCAACTCTCCCTTTCGGCTGTTCTTTCAAATGCGGTGAGATAGGCCTCCACATCATCGCCCGAAGTCATCTTCTGGAGGAAGTGACTGGCTCGTACGGAGTGAGTGGTGGTGGGAGGACCAGTACCAACATCTCTGGGCCGGGCGATCAAGTGCTGTACCACCTCTTTTATGGCCTGGCTGTTTCCGCTAAGGCCCGGCGGGTTTCCTCGATGGCAACCTGTTGTTGCCCCTGGACTGTCTCCAAGGCCGACAGTTGCACCCTGGTGGATTCCTGCAGAGCCCTGGTAGATTCCTGCTGAGCTCTGGTAGATTCCTGCTGAGCTGCTGTAGCTTGGAGCAGGGCTTTAATAATGTCCTTCATTTTGTCCTGGGGTGTAGGTTGGAAGCTGAACCTTGCCTCTCTGAGCATGGGCTGACGCCTCCTCTATGGGACTCCAAGGACACAGCGTTATTTCCACACTCACAAATTGGGTGTCTGTCCCTTTAATTTTTAAATGGAAAGTTTTCCTCTTGCTGCAACTTCAGTGTGTGTGGGTGCCCACATTCTCCACCATATTGTGACACAGTTAGGTTAGGGGGTCCCTCTCCAGGGTAGAGGACTCCTTCCTTACACACACACACACAGCAGCAGGGAAGCAGCACACCAGTCTGGATGCAAGTACAAGCTGGTCGGTGCCAGTCTTTATTGTGCAATGTCAGAAACATAAAGAAATCATAAACATAAATCCTAGCCCTGTCGGGGCACTAACTTCACAGGTAGTTCCCTCACTACCAGAACCTGGCAGGGCCTAATGCCCTCGCCAGCAACAAAAGCACAGCACAACACTCACAGTTAGGTATCCAAGTGTCTCTGAGCAAACTCCCTGTCTGCTCTCCCAGGTGAGACAATCAGCCCTCAACACACTAGGCTTATATTGGCCACTCTCAGGTGGGAACCCAATCAAGCCTGTTACCAGGCTAAGAGAACCAAAACCTGGAGTGGCCGTGGGTAGAGCCCTCCCTCTCCTCTCACCCACAACCCCCAGGTCCCAAACCGGCTTTTCAAAAAGCCGAAACTCAAGCCTGCTACACTGCAGACTTTCTCCTGGGGGTTTAAAACACAAAAAACAGGAATCTGGGACAAATGTACCTGCCACAGACCACTTTACCAGTGATCCTATCACAATATACATACAGTATATATTTATATATATATATATATATTTTGATTATTATTTTTAACAAATTGAATCCTTCAATTCCAACTCATACCGCTTTTTCACTGAAATTCTGGGTCTGACCCGGAGTTGAAACAGAGGGCCTTATTCAGAGCAGCTCGCTCTGACAGAGCGCTCGCACTGAATCAGGGCCGGGCTTTTTTTTTTTTGGAGCAGCCTCTTGGCCGCTTGCATAGCTGTGGGTGACCACCCACAACTATAGCGAGCGGCCATGATGATGGTCGCGATGGTCAAGACCATCGCGACCCTCGGGCTTGTGACGAGATCCTTGTGGTAGGGTCTCGTTCATCGCAAGCCCCAGAGAGCTTTCGGCTCTAACAGAGCTGGAAGTTCTCCACTGACATCACTTGTGATGTCAGTGGGGCCGCCCCCAAACGGCAGGCATTCTCATGGGAATGCCTCCGTTTGGGCAGCCACCTCCCCCGGCCTGCCCACCAAAGGGGGCGAGCTGTCACTCAACATCGACAGCTCGCCCCCTTTGGTGAGATACCCGGAGCGATGGAGTGCCCGGCGCTAGCCGGGTCTCACGCATGCGCACGATGGAGCCGGCTCCGTCTTGCGCATGCGCTGTGGGCCACCATTGAACCAGTTGTGAGCATTCAGAGCTTGTGACTGGGTCTGAATCAGGCCCAAAGTTCCAACCTGGATCAGACCCGGAATTTCCCTGGCGCCGACCCAGGATATTCCTGAGTTGGCACCATTCACACCAGAGCCGGGTCTGCATTGAGCCGGCTTTTCCGGCATCGAAGTGGACGCTTGAAGATGACGTCATCATCTATTGTCACCAGCTTGACCAGTGCCCAGATATCTTCTCTTGGATTTGTATATTACATTTGGGCCAATGTTTAACATAGTTTTGCTGATGTCCTATGTTCAATTCTCAAAAGGCCATTATAGTAATTGTGAGTGGGAATTTGTGTTCTTAGAATATTTTTGATATGTTGTACACATGCATTGTTCAAGCCATATAATATTGCAATCCTTATTTTGTTTATTATATTTCAAATGAAAGCATGTTGAATAAGAAGTAGGGGTGTGCACCGGCCACTTTTCGTGTTTTGTGTTTTGGTTTTGGAGCTGGATCTTTCTTCGTGTTTTGGATCTGGATTGGTTTTGCCAAAACCACCCTTCCGTGTTTTGGGTTCTGGGTTTTGTGTTTTGGATCTGTATTTTTTTTTTAATAAAAGCATAAAAACAGCTAAAATCACAGAATGTGTTGGTTTTTCTGCTCCTATGCTATTATTAACCTCAATAACCTTAATTTCCACTAATTTCCAGTCTATTCTGAACACCTCACACCTCACAATAGTGTTTTTATGTCCAAAAGGTTGCACCGAGGTAGCTGGATGACTATGCTAAGCGACACGAGTGGGCGGCACAAACACGTGACCCATCTAGGAGTGATACTGCAGTGGCAGACAGGATGGCAGTTTGAAAAACTAGGCCCCAAACTGTACATAATGCAAAGAAAAAAAAGAGGTGCAAGATGGAATTGTTCTTGGGCCCTCCCACCCACCCTTATGTTGTGTAAACAGGACATGCACACTTTAACAAAGCAATCATTTCAGCGCCAGGGTCTGCCACACAACTGTGGCTGAAATGATTGGTTCATTTGGGCCCCCACAAAACAAGCTGGCAATTAATCTGTCCCTGCACAAACTGGCTGTACGGAGGCAAGATGTCGTCCTCATCCTCCTCATCCACCGATTCCTCACCCTCTTCAGTGTTGTGTACTTCCTCATCCTCACAGAGTATTAACTCGTCCAAACTGGAATCCACCACCACAGGTCCCTCTGTACGTTCTGGAGGCTGGTCTCCCTGGAAGAGTTGATAATTCATTTTTATGAACATCATCTTCACCACATTTTGTGGAAGCAACTTCCTACGCCTTTCGCTGACAAGGTTCCCGACTGCACTAAACACTCTTTCGGAGTACACACTGGAGGGGGGGCAACTCAGGTAAAATAGAGCCAGTTTGTACAGGGGCCTCCAAATTGCCTCTTTTTCCTGCCAGTACAGGTATGGACTGTCTGACATGCCTACTTGGATGCTGTCACCGATGTAATCCTCCACCATTCTGTCAATGGTGACAGTATCATATGTAGAGACAGTAGACATGTCAGAAATTGTTGCCAGGTCCTTCAGTCCGGACCAGATGTCCAAACGTGGTCCTGCCTGCCCTGCATCACTGCCAGCGGGTTGCTTAGGATGCCTAAGTTTTTTCCTGGCAGCCCCAGTTGCGGGAGAAAATGAAGAAGGAGCTGTTGACGTGTCACGTTCCGCTTCAGCTGACAGTGTGTTCAACAGCAGGTCTTTGCACCTCTGCAGGCTTGTGTCGGCCGGAAAGAGAGACACCACATAGGCTTTAAACCTAGGATCGAGCACGGTGGCCAAAATGTAGTGGTCTGATTTCAACAGATTGACCACCCTGGAATCCTGGCAAAGCGAATGAAGGGCTTCATCCACAAGTCCCACATGCCGAGCGGAATCGCTCCGTCTTAGCTCCTCCTTCACTTTCTCCAGCTACTTCTGCAAAAGCCTGATGAGGGGAATGACCTGACTCAAGCTGGCAGTGTCTGAACTGACTTCACGTGTGGCAAGATCGAAGGGCTGGAGAACCTTGCACAACACGGAAATCATTCTCCACTGCGCTTGAGTCAGGTGCATACCCCCTCCTTTGCCTATGTCATAGGTGGATGTATAGGCTTGAATGGCCTTTTGCTGCTCCTCCATCCTCTGAAGCATATAGAGGGTTGAGTTCCACCGCGTCACAACCTCTTGCTTCAGGTGATGGCGGGGCAGGTTCAAGAGTGTTTGCTGGCGCTCCAGTCTTCAGCACGCAGTCGCTGAATGGCGAAAGTGGGCAGAAATTTTTCGGGCCACCCAAAGCGTCTCCTGCACGCCCCTGTCGCTTTACAGAAAATTCTGCACCACCAAGTTTATTGTGTGAGCAAAACATGGGACGTGCTGGAATTTGCCCAGATGTAATGCCCGCACAATATTGGTGGCGTTGTCAGATATCACAAATCCCCAGGAGAGTCTAAGTGGGGTAAGCCACTGGGCGATGATTTCCCTCAGTTTCTCTAAGAGGTTGTCGGTGGTGTGCCTCTTACTGAAACCAGTGATACACAGCGTAGCCTGCCTTGGAATGAGCTGGCATTTCTGAGATGCTGCTACTGGTTACGCTGCTGCTGTTGCTGCGTAAGGTGATACATCTACCCAGTGGGCTGTCACAGTCATATAGTCCTTAGTCTGCCCTGTTCCACTTGTCCACATGTCCGTGGTTAAGTGGACATTGGGTACAATGGCATTTTTCAGGACACTGAGAACATAATTTCTGACGTTTCTGTACAGTCTCGGTATCGCCTGCCTAGTGAAGTGGAATCTAGACAGGATTTGGAACTGGGGACACACTACCTCCATCAATTGTCTAAATCCCACTGCACTAATGGCAGATACTGGATGCACGTCTAACACCAACATAGCAGTCAAGGCCTCAGTTATACGTTTTGCTTCAGGATGACTGCTGTCGTACTTCATCCTCCTTGCTAAGGACTGTTGGAGGGTCAATTGTTTAGTAAAAGTAGTGGTGTTCCTACTTCCTCTCTGGGATGATGAACGACTCCCAGCAGCAGCAACAGCAGCAGCGGCAGCAGGAGACGTAGCAATGCAGGATCCTCCGGAGGAATCCCGGATAGGAGAGTCAGTCATGCCAGTGACATGGCCTGCAGGACTACTTCCGATCCTGACTAAGGAGGAAATTGACGAGGAGGGAGTTGACGGTGTGGTTTGCAGGCACTTGGATACAACAGGACAACGGGATTTAGGTGTCCCTGGACGGCTTACGGTCTTAGCCAAAGTTTCTGAACTTGACAGTAACTTTTTATGAACGCGCTGCAGGTGCCGTATAAGGGAGGATGTTCCTAGGTGGTTAACGTCCCTACCCCTACTTATTCCACCTTTACATATGGTACATATGGCAAGACAGTTGTTGTCCGGATTTGGATAGAAATATTGCCAGACCAAAGAGGTGGAATGTTTGGTCTTCTGCCCAGGCATGACCGTGATGGGCTTTTTCATCCCATGGACAACAACTGTCTCCCCCGGAGCCTGATTTAAACAAACCACATCACCATCAGAATCCTCCTCGCCAACTTCCTCCTCAGCGCCAGCTACACCAGTATCCTCATCCTGTTGTACTTCAACAGTGACATCTTCAATTTGCATATCAGCAAGTGGACTGTGGGTGCTCCTTTCAGCACTTGCAGGGGGCGTGAAAATGGTGGAAAGAGCCACCTCTTCCCGTCCAGTGCTGGGAAGGTCAGGCATCGCAACCACCACCACACTTGGACTCTCCTTGGGGATTTGTGATATCTTCTTAGAACGCACAGTTCTTCGCTGTGCTTTTGCCAGCTTAACTCATTTGATTTTTTTAGTGGGAGGAGGGCTTCCATTGTCATGTGAAGCTGAACCACTAGTCATGAACATAGGGAAAGACCTTAGCCATTCCTTGCCACTCCGTGTCGTAAATGGCATTTTGGCAAGTTTACGTTTCTCTTCAGATGATTTAAATGTTTTTTTCAAGGTCATTTTCCTGAACTTTGTCATTTGGGATTGTATGTGCCCTCTACTATGACATTGGGCATCGGCCTTGGCAGACGATGTTGATGGCATGTTATCGTCTATGTCATGACTAGTGGCAGCAGCTTCAGCACTAGGAGGAAGTGGTTCTTGATCTTTCCCTATTTTATTTTTATCGGAGAAAGTTTGGTCCTCCATTTATGTTATATTGATATATACGTGCGGCTAAGACAGAAATTTTTTTTTTATTTTGTTTGGACTGCCCTTTGGTGGTTACAGCACCCTTTAGCGGTCAATCCAGCTGGCCTTTTACTTATGGGACACAGGCGCACGCTTGGCACTACTTTGTTGATGCACGTGCGGCTACTGCGCACACAATTCACAAACACAAAAAAATATATTTTTTTGTTTTGTTTGGAGTGCCCTTTGGGGGTTACAGCACACTTTAATGGACAAGCCAGCCGGCCTTTTACTTATGGGACACAGGCGCACGCTTGGCGCTGCTCCTTCGTTGATGCACGTGCAGCCACAGTGCACACAATTCACAAACACAGAAAAATATATTTTTTTATTTTGTTTGGAGTGCCCTTTGGGGGTTACAGCACCCTTTAGCGGTCAATCCAGCCGGCCCTTTATTTATGGGACACTGGCGCACGCTTGGCACAACTTTGTTGATGCACGTGCGGCTACTGCGCTCACAATTCACAATCACAGAAAATATTTTTTTATTTTGTTTGGACTGCCCTTTGGTGGTTACAGCACCCTTTAGCGGTCAATCCAGCTGGCCTTTTACTTATGGGACACAGGCGCACGCTTGGCACTGCTTTGTTGATGCACATGCGGCTACTGCGCACACAATTCACAAACACAGAAAAAATTTTTTTATTTTGTTTGGAGTGTTCTTTGGGGGTTACAGCACCCTTTAATGGACAAGCCAACCAGCCTTTTACTTATGGGACACAGGCGCACGCTTGGCACTACTTTGTTGATGCACGTGCGGCTACTGCGCACACAATTCACAAACACAAAAAAATATATTTTTTTATTTTGTTTGGAGTGCCCTTTGGGGGTTACAGCACTCTTTAACGGACAAGCCAGCCGGCCTTTTACTTATGGGACACAGGCGCACGCTTGGCGCTGCTCCTTTGTTGATGCACGTGCAGCACACAATTCACAAACACAGAAAAAATATATTTTTTTTTAGCACTTGGGGGGAGCACCCCTGATGGACAGAGCACCCCCTGGACAACACTACAGCACCCCTTTAGGACTGGGACACTGCACAGGACTTTGGAGTGGACACAGCCCCTATGGACAACTGACTGCACAACACAGTCCAGCCAGCCCCTATGGACTTTGAAGTAGTGAACACAGCCCCTATGGACAACAGCAGCACAGCGCAGCACAGCACAGCACAACACTACACTGCACTACCCTACACTACACTACAACACTACACTACACTACACAGCCCAGCCAGCCCTAACTCCCACCCTCCCTCTTCAATGTCCATAGCCGAGTGAGAAAATGGCGCCGACGTGGGTACCTTATATAGGATCCAAAACCCGCGAGACCCGGAAGGCGGGATGATGACGTTTTGCCTCAATTTCAGATCCGAGTCAGGCGGGAAAAGTCGAGCCTGACTCGGATCGGCCTCGGATCGGGGGGGCTCGGGGGTGTTCGGATTTCAGAAATCCGAACCCGCTCACCCCTAATAAGAAGATCAAAGAAGTTGTACTATTTGTGTTGGTGTTTCTTTCTGCTATAAAAAATGAAGTTCTGGACTGCTGGAAGTAGGGCTTGTCCCAGAACTACCAGTACCCTGTGCAGGAAATTTTGCAGCGCCTCCACCCCCCCCCATCCAACTATGGGCCTGAATCAGTAAGGATCGCTATTGCGATTGCAATAGCAATTATGCATACAGTCTCACTGGAAAGATATGCACATGATTGCAATCACAATGCCGTTGCAGCCTAACATAAGGACTACCCCTTTACCTTACACACATCCATAATACTTAGCAAGACTGCGAAACCATCGGTAACATCGAATACAATCACAGCACACTTTCACAATGTCTAACCTTACCCAGAGATTGTTAACCTTATCACACGCAGTGAAAGCCCAAGATGTGTATGGCAACGCAGTGGCTAATTTATGCACGCCCCTATTATGGCATTCAAACGCACTGGCACACCTGCGTTTCGTCAACCACAACCCCCCGTCACCAGCCCACAAATGGTACTTCTTGTCAATCACTCTACGATGGGTCTGCGTAGTTACTGCGATCGCAGTCCCGATCGCAGTGGAGTCTTCACACACTGCGATGCATGAGCAGAACGCAACAATCATCCAATTGCATGCGTAATCGCAGTTGCGATCGGTAGTAAATCCGGCCCTATATCCATAATTAATACTTTTATTATTATTATTATTATTATTATTATTAATAATAATAATAAAAAAACACACACACATTGGTCTCCCTAGGAAGAAATAAAGAAACATATTGTCGCTCACAGGAAAAATATAAAACATATTGGCCTCCACCAGAAAAGAAAACCATACAGTATTGGCCGCAGTAGGAGAAAAACAAACATACACATTGGCCCTATAGAAAAAATCTAACACATTGCCCCCCTTACCCCATCCACAAGAAAAAACAAACAAATACTGTACATTGTCCTCCACAGGATAAAAATAAAACACATTGGCCCCCACAGGAAAAAAACATACACATTGGCCCCCACAGGAAAATAATAAAACAAATTGGCCCCCACAGGAAAAAAACATACACATTGGCCCCCACAGGAAAATAATAAAACAAATTGGTGGCCCCCACTGCAAAGGCAGAGGACTTCTCTTTCAGCCGCAGTCACCACTAGCACCAGCAGCGGCTGCAACCTCAGTACAGACTCCAGAGCACTGCGCAATGTCGACGGCATGTGGCTGCTTGACCTATGATGATTTGCAGCCACAACGCCATATACAGTATCTTGGCCCTGGCTGTGTCTGAGCTGCCCAGAAGAGCCCAGCCCTGCACTGTGCCCCCATTTAGCCACTCCACTGGAACAACTTTCGAGCTGGCCTTGCCTGCAAATATAGCAGATAAAGGCTAGTTCTAAAAAATTTTCAGACTGAGGCAAAGTTAAAGATGTGTACCACAGGGATCAAATAATGGGTCATGTATGTATTTGCTGATGACACTAAGGGGTAAATTTACTAAGATTTGTGTCTGATCGAGTTTTTCCAATTAGAAACTCGATTTTGTATCACTGAAAATCAAGGGATTTTAGGCTTCTGAAGCACTCAAATTTATCAAGAAGCGTGATTAGATGAGATCGTGTTTTCCGATACTGTATCTGATCGAGATTTGTCTGACTGCAGCCAAACACTCCCGAGCAAGATGCCTGCACATATCCATGAGATATGTGAAGGCTGCTTGTGTGTTTTTTATGTAACAAAGGGCTAAATGTGAAAATAAAAAGGATCAAATGTGAAACTAAAATGACGTAGGATCCCCCCCCAAAAGCATAACCAGCCCTGGGCGCCTCAGCCAGTCCTGGTTCCAAAAATACGGGTGAGAAAACGTGTAGGGTTCCCCAATGTTTTAAACCAGCACTGGGCTCAAATCTGTACGGGGTCTAACACCACAGCCAGGGGACCCTTTCACCGGGTCACCCCAGCCAAAGCATTATAACCCCAAGCCGGTCAACCCAAGTCGGGGATCTCAGGGGAGGTGGGGACCACCCCAATAAATGGGTCCCCCCTCTCCTGAGCACCCCAAGATTAAGCTGAAGCCCGGAGCTCTTCTCCGCACCCCTGGCCGTCGGGTGCAGGGGTAATAGTGTGGAAAATAGAATTAAACCATTGTTTTTTACTGTGGAACTACAGATGCAAGCAGATGGCTGGCACTCGTACCCCGCTGTAAAAAAAATAGTTATAAGACCACAAGACACACACCGTAGTAAGTAAAATTTTATTACATACCTACCACACTCACACATACTTACCTGCTGCCAGCTGTTTAGTCCCCTTCTCCAAGTAGAATTACAATGGGTTAACTGTTAAAAAAAAATCCTATACTTACCTAAGTCCTTGCGCTGGTCTCCGTAACATCCACGGGTATTGGCAAAATAACAATCTGACACCCAGATCAGTTCATACTGTAGTGATATATGTGTGATTACAAGTGCCAAAGGGCATACACACTAGCACCTGCAGGTCCACTGTAAAAATCAATAGTTTCATTCTATTTTTCAAACTACTACCACTGCACACAACAGCCAGGGATGCGGGGCAGAGTGACCTTTATATTGGGTACTTGTGTACTTTACGGACTCATTGCAGAGAGAACCCAGTGAATGTTTTAAATGGTACTTGTGTAATTTACGTACACAAGTACCGAAAGTTGTCCGCACCTAAAGAAGAAAGTTGTCCCCTCGCGGGCTTTATGCGCTCGCCACGCTTCAGGCTCGGTGGCTCGCACAAGGTTATATTCCCCATCTATGCCCACTTGGATGGTAGGGAATGATCCTGTCCTCTCCGTGAAGGGGATTTAGACATTACCATGATTGATAATAATGAGTGTAGGACACTTGGGTTCTCTCTGCTTCTTAGGAAATAAACATGTATCAACCTTGTAGCATCTTCTATGAGTGTCATGAAGTAATGCCTGACACTCATGGATTCTACCTCCATTGGTTCACACTAGGGGTGAGCGGGTTCGGATTTCTGAAATCCGAACCCCCCCGAGCCCCCCCGATCCGAGTCCGATCCGAGTCAGGCTCGACTTTTCCCGCCTGACTCGGATTCTGAAATCGAGGCAAAACGTCATCTTCCCGCCTTCCGAGTCTCGCGGGTTTTGGATCCTATATAAGGTACCCACGTCGGCGCCATTTTCTCACTCGGCTGTGGACAGTGAAGAGGGAGGGTGGGAGTTAGGGCTGTGTAGTGTAGTGTAGTGTAGTGCTGCTGTTGTCCACTACTTCAAAGTCCATAGGGGCTGGCTGTGTTGTGCTGTGCTGCTGTTGTTAATAGGGGCTGTGTCCACTACTTCAAAGTCCATAGGGGCTGGCTGGACTGTGTTGTGCAGTCAGTTCTCCATAGGGGCTGTGTCCACTCCAAAGTCCTGTGCAGTGTCCCAGTCCTAAAGAGGTGCTGTAGTGTTGTCCAGGGGGTGCTCTGTCCATCAGGGGTGCTCCCCCCAAGTGCTAAAAATATAATATATTTTCTGTGTTTGTGAATTGTGTGCGCAGTAGCCGCACGTGCATCAACAAAGTAGTGCCAAGCGTGCGCCTGTGTCATAAGTAAAGGGCCGGCTGGCTTGACCGTTAAAGGGTGCTGTAACCCCCGAAAGTACACTCCAGTCCAAACCAAAAAAAATTTATTTTCTGTGTTTGTGAATTGTGTGCGCAGTAGCCGCACGTGCATCAACAAAGTAGTGCCAAGCGTGCGCCTGTGTCATAAGTAAAGGGCCGGCTGGCTTGACCGTTAAGGGTGCTGTAACCCCCGAAAGTACACTCCAGTCCAAACCAAAAAAAAAATTATTTTCTGTGTTTGTGAATTGTGTGCGCAGTAGCCGCACGTGCATCAAAAAAGTAGTGCCAAGCGTGCGCCTGTGTCATAAGTAAAGGGCCGGCTGGCTTGACCGTTAAGGGTGCTGTAACCCCCGAAAGTACACTCCAGTCCAAACCAAAAAAAAAATTATTTTCTGTGTTTGTGAATTGTGTGCGCAGTAGCCGCACGTGCATCAACACAGTAGTGCCAAGCGTGCGCCTGTGTCATAAGTAAAGGGCCGGCTGGCTTGACCGTTAAGGGTGCTGTAACCCCCGAAAGTACACTCCAGTCCAAACCAAAAAAAAAATTATTTTCTGTGTTTGTGAATTGTGTGCGCAGTAGCCGCACGTGCATCAACAAAGTAGTGCCAAGCGTGCGCCTGTGTCATAAGTAAAGGGCCGGCTGGCTTGACCGTTAAAGGGTGCTGTAACCCCCGAAAGTACACTCCAGTCCAAACCAAAAAAAAATTATTTTCTGTGTTTGTGAATTGTGTGCGCAGTAGCCGCACGTGCATCAACAAAGTAGTGCCAAGCGTGCGCCTGTGTCATAAGTAAAGGGCCGGCTGGCTTGACCGTTAAGGGTGCTGTAACCCCCGAAAGTACACTCCAGTCCAAACCAAAAAAAAAATTATTTTCTGTGTTTGTGAATTGTGTGCGCAGTAGCCGCACGTGCATCAACAAAGTAGTGCCAAGCGTGCACCTGTGTCATAAGTAAAGGGCCGGCTGGCTTGACCGTTAAGGGTGCTGTAACCCCCGAAAGTACACTCCAGTCCAAACCAAAAAAAAAATTATTTTCTGTGTTTGTGAATTGTGTGCGCAGTAGCCGCACGTGCATCAACAAAGTAGTGCCAAGCGTGCGCCTGTGTCATAAGTAAAGGGCCGGCTGGCTTGACCGTTAAAGGGTGCTGTAACCCCCAAAGTACACTCCAGTCCAAACCAAAAAAAAAATTATTTTCTGTGTTTGTGAATTGTGTGCGCAGTAGCCGCACGTGCATCAACAAAGTAGTGCCAAGAGTGCGCCTGTGTCATAAGTAAAGGGCCGGCTGGCTTGACCGTTAAAGGGTGCTGTAACCCACAAAGTACACTCCAGTCCAAACCAAAAAAAAAATTATTTTCTGTGTTTAGCCGCACGTATATATCAAATCGATATAACATAAATGGAGGACCAAACTTTCTCCGATAAAAATAAAATAGAGAAAGATCAAGAACCACTTCCTCCTAGTGCTGAAGCTGCTGCCACTAGTCATGACATAGACGATAACATGCCATCAACGTCGTCTGCCAAGGCCGATGCCCAATGTCATAGTAGAGGGCACATACAATCCCAAATGGCAAAGTTCAGGAAAATGACCTTGAAAAAGACATTTAAATCAGCTGAAGAGAAACGTAAACTTGCCAATATGCCATTTACGACACGGAGTGGCAAGGAACGGCTAAGGTCGATCCCTAGTATGTTCATGACTAGTGGTTCAGCTTCACATGACGATGGAAGCCCTCCTCCCACTAAAAAAATCAAAAGAGTTAAGCTGGCAAAAGCACAGCGAAGAACTGTGCTTTCTAAGAAGATATCACAAATCCCCAAGGAGAGTCCAAGTGTGGTGGTGGTTGCGATGCCTGACCTTCCCAGCACTGGACAGGAAGAGGTGGCTCTTTCCACCATTTGCACGCCCCCTGCAAGTGCTGAAAGGAGCACCCACAGTCCACTTGCTGATATGCAAATTGAAGATGTCACTGTTGAAGTACAACAGGATGAGGATACTGGTGTAGCTGGCGCTGAGGAGGAAGTTGGCGAGGAGGATTCTGATGGTGATGTGGTTTGTTTAAATCAGGCTCCGGGGGAGACAGTTGTTGTCCGTGGGATGAAAAAGCCCATCACGGTCATGCCTGGGCAGAAGACCAAACATTCCACCTCTTTGGTCTGGCAATATTTCTATCCAAATCCGGACAACAACTGTCTTGCCATATGTACCATATGTAAAGGTGAAATAAGTAGGGGTAGGGACGTCAACCACCTAGGAACATCCTCCCTTATACGGCACCTGCAGCGCGTTCATAAAAAGTTACTGTCAAGTTCAGAAACTTTGGCTAAGACCGTAAGCAGTCCAGGGACACCTAAATCCCGTTGTCCTGTTGTATCCAAGCGCCTGCAAACCACACCGTCAACTCCCTCCTCGTCAATTTCCTCCTTAGTCAGGATCGGAAGTAGTCCTGCAGGCCATGTCACTGGCATGACTGACTCTCCTATCCGGGATTCCTCTGGAGGATCCTGCATTGCTACGCCTACTGCTGCCGCTGCTGCTGTTGCTGCTGCTGGGAGTCGTTCATCATCCCAGAGAGGAAGTAGGAACACCACTACTTTTACTAAACAATTGACCCTCCAACAGTCCTTAGCGAGGAGGATGAAGTACGACAGCAGTCATCCTGAAGCAAAACGTATAACTGAGGCCTTGACTGCTATGTTGGTGTTAGACGTGCGTCCGGTATCCGCCATTAGTGCAGTGGGATTTAGACAATTGATGGAGGTAGTGTGTCCCCGGTTCCAAATCCCGTCTAGATTCCACTTCACTAGGCAGGCGATACCGAGACTGTACAGAAACGTCAGAAAAAGTGTCCTCAGTGTCCTGAAAAATGCCGTTGTACACAATGTCCACTTAACCACGGACATGTGGACAAGTGGAACAGGGCAGACTAAGGACTATATGACTGTGACAGCCCACTGGGTAGATGTATCACCTTACGCAGCAACAGCAGCAGCGTCACCAGTAGCAGCATCTCAGAAATGCCAGCTCGTTACAAGGCAGGCTACGCTGTGTATCACCGGTTTCAGTAAGAGGCACACCGCCGACAACCTCTTAGAGAAACTGAGGGAAATCATCGCCCAGTGGCTTACCCCACTTAGACTCTCCTGGGGATTTGTGATATCTGACAACGCCACCAATATTGTGCGGGCATTACATCTGGGCAAATTCCAGCACGTCCCATGTTTTGCTCACACAATAAACTTGGTGGTGCAGAATTTTCTGAAAAGCGACAGGGGCGTGCAGGAGACGCTTTGGGTGGCCCGAAAAATTTCTGGCCACTTTCGCCATTCAGCGACTGCGTGCCGAAGACTGGAGCGCCAGCAAACACTCTTGAACCTGCCCCGCCATCACCTGAAGCAAGAGGTTGTGACGCGGTGGAACTCAACCCTCTATATGCTTCAGAGGATGGAGGAGCAGCAAAAGGCCATACAAGCCTATACATCCACCTATGACATAGGCAAAGGAGGGGGTATGCACCTGACTCAAGCGCAGTGGAGAATGATTTCCGTGTTGTGCAAGGTTCTCCAGCCCTTCGAACTTGCCACATGTGAAGTCAGTTCAGACACAGCCAGCTTGAGTCAGGTCATTCCCCTCATCAGGCTTTTGCAGAAGCAGCTGGAGAAAGTGAAGGAGGAGCTAAGACGGAGCGATTCCGCTCGGCATGTGGGACTTGTGGATGAAGCCCTTCATTCGCTTTGCCAGGATTCCAGGGTGGTCAATCTGTTGAAATCAGACCACTACATTTTGGCCACCGTGCTTGATCCTAGGTTTAAAGCCTATGTGGTGTCTCTCTTTCCGGCCGACACAAGCCTGCAGAGGTGCAAAGACCTGCTGGTGAACACACTGTCAGCTGAAGCGGAACGTGACACGTCAACGGCTCCTTCTTCATTTTCTCCCGCAACTGGGGCTGCCAGGAAAAAACTTAGGTATCCTAAGCAACCCGCTGGTGGTGATGCAGGGCAGGCAGGACCAAGTTTGGACATCTGGTCCGGACTGAAGGACCTGGCAACAATTTCTGACATGTCTACTGTCACTGCATATGATACTGTCACCATTGACAGAATGGTGGAGGATTACATCGGTGACAGCATCCAAGTAGGCATGTCAGACAGTCCATACCTGTACTGGCAGGAAAAAGAGGCAATTTGGAGGCCCCTGTACAAGCTAGCTCTATTTTACCTGAGTTGCCCCCCCTCAAGTGTGTACTCCGAAAGAGTGTTTAGTGCAGCCGGGAACCTTGTCAGCGAAAGGCGTAGGAGGTTGCTTCCACAGAATGTGGAGAAGATGATGTTCATCAAAATGAATTATCAGCTCTTCCAGGGAGACCAGCCTCCAGAAGGTACAGAGGGACCTGTGGTGGTGGATTCAAGTGGGGACGAGTTAATACTTTGTGAGGATGAGGATGTACACACTGAAGAGGGTGAGGAATCGGTGGATGAGGAGGATGAGGATGACATCTTGCCTCCGTAGAGCCAGTTTGTGCAGGGACACATTAATTGCCAGCTTGTTTTGTGGGGGCCCAAACGAACCAATCATTTCAGCCACAGTTGTGTGGCAGACCCTGGCGCTGAAATGATTGATTTGTTAAAGTGTGCATGTCCTGTTTATACAACATAAGGGTGGGTGGGAGGGCCCAAGGACAATTCCATCTTGCACTTCTTTTTTTTCTTTGCATTATGTACAGTTTGGGGCCTAGTTTTTCTAACTGCCATCCTGTCTGCCACTGCAGTGTCACTCCTAGATGGGTCACGTGTTTGTGCCGCCCACTCGTGTCACTTAGCATAGTCATCCAGCTACCTCGGTGCAACCTTTTGGACATGAAAACACTATTGTGAGGTGTGAGGTGTTCAGAATAGACTGGAAATGAGTGGAAATTAAGGTTATTGAGGTTAATAATAGCATAGGAGCAGAGAAACCAACAAATTCTGTGATTTTAGCTGTTTTTATGCTTTTTTAAAAAAAAATACAGATCCAAAACACAAAACCCAGAACCCAAAACACGGAAGGGTGGTTTTGGCAAAACCAATCCAGATCCAAAACACGAAGAAAGATCCAGATCCAAAACCAAAACACAAAACACGAAAAGTGGCCGGTGCACACCCCTAGTTCACACACATCAGTATGCACTAAGGGCCTGATTCAGACCCGGACGCAAGTGGCCGATTGCTCGTCCGCCGCACGAGCGGAAATATTTAAATCCAAGCGCTCGCTCGTATGTTCACTCGTAGCTAACCTTTTGCCCCATATTCTCCCAACCCCTCCTCTAGCTAGCGATCGTTCAAAATAGCGAGCGTCCGTCTCCTCTTTGGTTGCAGGGAGCGCTCGCACAAGTCAATTCCGGAAGTGGCCCTGTCAGTTTTCGATTGCCTGCTATCTGCAAACATACTTGAATCGATTACTGGCAATCACTATATCAATTACCTTAATTGTTATTCACATGTTTGCAATCCTGTTTTTTTTTTCAATGTCAATAAACTTTATACTTGTTAGTGTGTGTAATTTCTTCCGCAGAATACGTACGGTTTGACCAAGGGGACAGTGGTTCGAATTTAAATGTTTGTTTGAATGCTAGCTTTTAAAAGCAGATTTCTTTTTTTTTTGGTTTAAATTTAAATTAGCTTACGCATGTCACTGCATCAAGCCTATCATAACTCACATTATATTTGTGAGGGTGTAGGTCACATGACTCATACACTAACCAATAGAATTGTTTCTGTTAATTTACAAAGTACATTAGCCAATCAAATTTTTTCTAGGTCCTTTATTAAAACTGTTTTGTGTAAAAAAAATCATTGCCATCATGAGAGCCAACGCTTTCTGTAGGCGGGAGCTAATGGTGCTTACAGAAGTGATGGACGAGCGCATTACCAACCAGCCGCACCCCATCACCAATATACAAAAACGTTGGTCCTACACGGAGGTGCGCCGCTGCCTGTGTTCCCTCGGCTATCGTCGAAATATAGGGCAGTTGGAACGCAGGTGGTCGGATCTGCGGCGCAGATCACCACGCCTGCTGGACCTTTTGCGGTTCCGGATTGGCCAAAGTAAGTGTTTCTTTGTATGTTTATCATTTTTTTTTATATATTTTGGTCATACCTGCGTGTGCTTGTTTACAGTATATCCCTGTTTTTTTTATTTTAATGCAAATTTAAAAAAAATATATATATATGTTATTAAAATTGTTTTTCTCCATCATTTAGGGGCAGAGCGGATAGTCAGACAGCGCCGACGTGTGGCTCGTCCCCTATCCCCCACTCCCACCCAAACATCCCCTGCCCACTCTTCCCCAAATTCCCCCTCCACCCCAGACCTTGCCAACCTTCAATCCCCTCCCTCTCCTCACCTGACCATCCCTCCAACTTCCCCCTCCCCTCAAACCCCACCTCACTTTTCCACACCCTCAACTCCCTCAGCCATAACCCCTCCTTCAATTACCCACTGGCCCACCTCAGATGAGGAGGATTTCGAGGCTCCAGTCCCAGTCCGCAGTGTGGCTGGTATGTTTACATTATAAACTAATGGGTTTTTTTTTTTTTAATTTGTAAATTAATTTGGTTGATGTTGTCCTTTTGCCCGTGCAGTTCAAAATAGTAAAGTAGTTCAAATGTTTTTTAGATATATCTTTGTGAAACAATGTCAAGGATGTTTTCCCCTTACACATATGACACATGTCCAAACACTCCCACTTGTGTCTTTCTTGTTTACGGTACCAACAAATGTCGTAGTTTTGCTTAGGTTTAAGACATATGTTTTTTTTGGTTATTTCTACTTTTTGGCCCCTTATTTGTTGTAAATCTTTTCGTTTTGCATTCCTTTTTTTTAGGACAGATTTTTGTAACTGATGTTTATTTTTGTTATAGCCAGAATTTTATTTGGGTTTGAACATTCTAAATGAAGGTGTCATTTTAGTAACCCTCACATTTTTGATCCCCACAGAGGCCCAGAGGCATAACAAGGCCATTGTAGGAGGCTTGGCGGAACTCCGGGGCCATGTAATTGGCATGCTGGTGGCCTTGGACCACCTTTTGACGATCCTGCGCCAATAATTTTTTAGCGTTATACCCCAAAAAAACAAAAAAAAATAAAGTTTATTTTGATTTATTTAAGTCTCATTCCTTGTCTGTAAATCTTAGATTGTTGAACCCTACATAAGTCTACTATTTGTCCCTGTGTTTTTAAGTATTGACAGTTTGTTTGTAGAAAGGTCAAGTAAATATGTAAGCTTGCACATTACACACATAACAATACCAATAGGTTTTTAGAATTAACGTCAAAAATAGTATAATTATTTTTTGGGGTAATGTAAAAATTAAAGCAACCTGCTTAGGCCTAGAATTGTAAACATACTGATTCACCATAATACCTTTGGTGTTTGTTTTTAGCAACAAAGCAGGGTACAAAAGTTTAGAAATTAATAAATTACAGTGTTATGCATTAAGCATGTTTCCATTTTTTGGAACAGGTTTCACTTGTTTGTAATTTACGAAGGAAATGGTTATTTAAAGAAAAAAAAAAATTATTGCACACAAATAATAAACACCAAGTGAATTGTCAAAACAAAATCACACAGTTAAAACACACACAAAAGTCCCAAAAATTCCAAAAACCCAAAATATAAAAAAAAAATCAGGAACTGATTGGCTGGTTACTCCTGACCGGGCATCAGAGAAAGACAGAGGACGGGATGCACTATACGGAAAATGCGGTAAAACCCTTGTTTACCGCATTTTCCGTATGCATCATTCTCCTGGCCGCCGGGCTCCAATGTGGAGGGTAACGCCAGCCTATGGGCTTCTACCTCATCGTGCTGCTATGAAGGATCCGATCAGATCCCTCCCAGCATGCCCCGCATGCGCAGATGGACTCCTGTGTCATAAACCCGGAAGTCCGCAGAGCAGATCGCAAAGGACAGACCTTATCGGAAGAGCTGTCCTTTGTGCTGCTGATCGCATATGTTAGTGCATATTCAATCAGCAGGGAGGCGGTGTCTGGCGGTAGTACTGCAAGGTGTTAGTGCATCTCGCCCAGAGAGAGATACACCAGGGTCCAGGTCACATACAAAGGATATCCATGAGATAAGCCAAGGTTATGGGCGCAGACAGACAGAATATCCACAAACAATCTGGGGTTGCAATGTGTAATTAATCCATTAATATATATATAAAAAATGCTTACCCCAATGAAGGAATCAGATGCACATGCAGCAGTAAAAGCGGTATTCTGCTGAGGATGGACGCCAATCTGCTACGGGTGGCGGACGCCCTGGAGCAAACTGCTGCGGCCAACATGAGAATTGCAAATGCCCTGGAGCAGCTCGTTCGCCAGCACATGTTGGAGCCGGCCTCCCTTCCTGCCGAAACATCAGGACCCTCCACCTCTGGCACAACAACAGCCATCCCTCCAAATGTGCCTAGCCCTATGCCTAGTCCTGAGGCCACAACATCTGCCTCTGGCCAGGCCAGCCAAAGGAGATCCCAGACCCGTTCAGGCTCCTTCCAACTCCCGGCCAAATGGCCTAAAAGGCGATGACAGCACTGGCTAATTTCCCCACAATCCATCTCCGTGTTTGCCCCATATTCCTTCATGCCAAAAACCTCCCTCTCCTTTCTTGTGAATTGTTTTTTTTTAAGTTCAAATGCCACTTATTTTGTTTGTGTGTGGCCAAAATCATTTCTAAATGTTGTTACCTTAAAATAAATATGTTTATGTAAAAAAAAAAAAAAAATGGACACAATCATTTCATCAAATTATGTTCAAAATCTGCAAAATTGTATTGTTGATTTATTCAAAAACAAACTTACAAACAATACAACGGAAATAGAAACATTTAATATTTTAAAAAAAACAAGGGTTAAAAACAATTTATGAGTTTTAATTAACACTTATCAAAAAACAAAAGGACGATTGGTTTCTTGGCCCAGAAAAAAAATATGCAAAAAAAACAAACATGCGTACAATATTGTTTCCCTAAAAAAGAAACACTTACAAATATTTTAAAAGCCCACAAAAAAAACCCATTTGTTAGCTAATTGATTGTATGACCAAGAAATTAGCAGCTGAGTAGTTCACCTGCGTTCGGTTTTTAGCTACTAAAAAAGGTCTATTTGCTAAACACCTTACAAGCAGTTTAGCAATTAAAAGATGATTGTTTTTGTGGCCTCAATTGATAAATCGCTACACCATCGATGAGCCCAGGGAAGTACGAAGAGACCATCGTCATTGTGGTAGACTATACCAGACCACAAGCTGAGCGAGCAGTCTTAATGGAAATTGGATCAGACAGTGACGTATCACTTGTTCCGTTCACATTTGGCGCTCACATAAGATAATTTATGTACGCCCAAAAAACGCCTGCGTTTTTCCATCTCCACCCCCGTCACCACCCCAAAACGGACAGTTCTGTCAATCACATTTGACATGTCATTTCCTGTTCGCTGTGTCTACGATCGACTGAAAAATGACTGCAATCAGACGTACGCACATGCGTGGTTGTACAACATCGTCTGACTACGAACGAACGGCCACTTACGAGCAGCTCTGAATCAGGCCCTAACTCCACTGGCACTTGTGCTATGGATGCAAACTTAGGAAAGGTGCAACGTGTTTGCTTGCCTATGATACAGCTCTCACATGCTGGTCTTGCAGGACTGTCCACTGACATCCAGTCACCATGCCACTCAAAGCTTCTGTCCATTTTCATGTCCTAGATGTCCTAGCCGTCTATGCCACAGTTCCATTGATTGGTTGGATTCCTCAGTGCCATTACACAGCACTCCACAGTGCCTAGGGTATATATTTGTTGGTACCAGGTTGCTGCGGCAATTACAGTCCTTCTTTTGTTGTACACACTCACCAAAACCTTGCAAATTGGACTCTGTATCCTCTACTTTTAAGAACACTTATGGCAATTAGGTTAGTTTCTAGGTTAGGCACAAATAGTACGTCTTACAGGTCTGTGACAATTTCTTTGCTCTTACCTTTTAAGAGATTGTCCTGACTTTAGTGGCAATTAGGACCTTGCCTCTTATACCTTGGACTTTGGTTGACTCAAATGGCTATAATTATATATAATTATATTTTATAATTTTAGCCGATTTTCATTACAGCTGAAATGCCTTGTGGCTTCTGAGTCCATGTACAAGCAGTCCTTATGGTGTCTATCTGCTACCTTTAAAGCTTACTTATTCCCACTGTCACACTTACTGTACTGTACTGTAAGTGATGAGGTGCCACTTGATACACTTGATCTGCATTCTGAGACCTTATGTTCCAACTTGTGACATCTGAAACATCTGTACTAATTTGTACTTGTGATTTTTGTGCTTTCAACTTTTAGACAGTAGAACATAATTCTAATTATTTGCTTTTTTAGATACTGTGGGCTCTATTTATTAACATTATTTTGACTAAAATAAAGTGAAAAAGGGTGATCGCATTTCCCATAATTGTAATGGGAAATGTGATCCGACCAGAGTTACTAAAAATAAAATGTGAAAAAATATCGGGGAAAGCCCTGTGATAATAACGCCACCTGGAGGTGGCGTTATCCAGGGTGTCCCCCGGTTACCGGCCTCCTGCCCTGCTCTAACGGGGAGAGCAGAGCCGGGAGTCGGTCCCTGTAATCAGCTGTGTGGTCTAAACAGACAGTAAGCTGATTACTGTAAAAAAAAGAAAAAAAAAATAGTAAAAAAAAAAAGTTTACTTACCTGACTCCAGGTACTGGTGATCGGGCCTCTGGTGATGTCTCCCCTCCGGTCAGCTGGTCTCCCATAGTGCACTGCTGCCCGGTCATCAGGTCATCATGATCGGGCCTCAGTGCAGTATGGGAGATCACCTGACCGGAAATATGGAGAACATCACTGGAGGCCCGGAACATGCAGGTAAGTGTAATTAAGGGAGAGGGGTGTCGCGGGGGGGGGTCCGTGATCGTGGGGGCGGGGCTTAGTGCCGGGGGCGGGGCTTAGTGCTGGGGGGTAGCAGCGGCGACCGGTCGGCGCATGCGCGGGCACTTAATCACGGTATTTTTTGCAAAAATACCATGATAAGGCTCCGAAGGGGATTTGCAGGGACAGAGCTTTATCGCAAGCTCTGTCCCTGTAAGGGATTTGTAGTAAATCCCTGTGATATTGCCTGAATTCGCAATGCGAATTCACTCGGTAATATCACACTAAAATCTGCATTCAATATGCGGATTGTAGTAAATAGAGCCCTGTATGTGCTATTGAAACTGCAATAATTTAGCATGTATAGTCTCTGTGGTTAGTTTCAAAGTACTAGACTATATTGCTGCTACCAAGAAGTCGTACTCTATTGTAAGATGTTTTATGACACCAACTGAAGTCAGTTGCTGAGAGATGGATAACATTCTGTCTACAGTATGTACTCGTTCATGCACAAAGCTTTGTTGCATATAATTTTTATCATTAGCCCTTTATCTTCTTAAACCATTTGCAGCGCTACCCATATGGCATGCGGTGTAGTTTTACAGTGGATAATAGAATAAACATGTGAATCCACTGCCACACCAGCTTTCCTCATAGTTTTGGAAGAGACCTTCCAAAATTTTTGTCCACTGTATCTCCATGGCAAACTTCCATGTACTGTAGCATAGTTTTCTGAACCTGCCAACTTCTCAAACTCATGCAGATCCCCGCACTGTACTGTACATTTTTTCCATATAGATGAATAAGAGTCTATCCATACTCACTCAGATCCTCTTACTCTGTCCTGTCTCAGCTTTGCTAATCTTGGTATCGGCTTGTTCCACACCAAGGGTATCTGGACTTTTGGCAACCATGGCAAACTTCCATGTACTGTAGCATAGTTTTCTGAACCTGCCAACTTCTCAAACTCATGCAGATCCCCGCACTGTACTGTACATTTTTTCTATATAGATAGAAGGGTATCTGGACTTTTGGCAACCAGATTCATGCACAGTGACAGACTTGGTTCAGATCCCACTTGTTCTAGCCTGGTGGTAGATAGAGAGAAGTTTCATTCGCTGTTTGAGCGATGTCTGGGGATGATGGTGGTATCTGTCAGTGTTGGTAGCAGAAGATGATCTAGCAATGTGAAGTGCAGCAGGATATGCTGGGTACCGTAGTCTTTCAGACAGATTGATGAACCAGGGTACAATATACTTGGCCAGAATATATGTGGTGTTAAATATGTAATGCAGTTGATGGTGCAAGTGGCGGTTAGTCCACACGTGGTACAGCTTAATCAGCTCTTAGATTTATTGAATCAGGTAAACAGTAAGTAGAATAAAACACAGGGATGTCACAGGTATATTATCGGTATACAGATATATAGATTAGAGCAGCCTGGAGTTGGATGTGTTGCTAGGCATTGTAGTGTGCCGGGCATAATAGCAGTAAATGCACCGGTGAATGGTAGCACATTGCTCCTCACTATAGCGGTAGTAATAAAGTGTATTTGTATGGTGCTGTCTGCGGCTGCATGGTGGGAGAGTCTCTGGGACTGTCTGCTTGCATGGAACGTCAGGGAGGAAAAGACATGCAGAGACACTGCGTATGCGCTGTAGCGCATGTCAGAAGTCGGGCTTGCTGGCTGAGCTTCAGCGGGTTCTAGTGACCGCTGAGTCAGCTTACCTTGTGGGCAACAGACAGCGATGCTACATCCCAAGTGCATCCAGAATTGGGAGTCACTAAGCTTTGTGGTCCCTGGTATCCAGCAACAAGGAACCAAACAACAGCAACAATTCTAGGCCTCAAGTAATATCCTGCAGTACAATTAGATCATTTATAAGCAGCATTGACGCCTTGGTAAACAAAACTGCTGAGCACTGATTTAGTTTGCAATAAAGACTTTGAATTTACACATTTGCAAAGGATAGACTCATCTTGCATTACCCAAGTGTAGTAGAGGAAAGTATTGAGACAAGCGTGTTAATAGTAAATGGACTAATGGATCCTAAAGAACTCTAAGTGGCTGGAGATGGACCTATTTTGGCTACCAGCCTGAAAACAGGGATACCATAACTTTCTTTAAGAGTACCAATGTCAGCAAAAGGCTGCAACTTAGATTTTTTAATTTTAAAAAGACACCAGAAATATAGCGAGTAGATGAGTAACACTGAGATATTGGTACAACAATCATTTACATGAGAACTTATTTAACATTATTGGATTGTTTTTTAATGCTTTCAGCATATAATAGACTTATAGTATTTCTCATTCAATATTACTGTGCTCAATTGATCTACCATTTACCGTTTTATTATTTTGACATAGGGGCCCATTCAACAAACGATAAATGGCCCGGTAACCATGTGGAAATACTAGTTTCCGCATATTTAAGTCCCGGGCCATTCATGATCAGGGGTCTGATAGGACCCCCTTGGTATTCAGCAAACTCCGAAAACTGAAAGTTTTCGGCGTCTGCTGCCGAGAACAAGCGCCATCATCAGACGGAAGGAGTTCTGGGGATGCAAAGAGGGATCCAAGCGGATCCCTCCTCCGCCTCCTCACTACCTCCCCGGCGGCTGTGCACATGCGTGACCCGAGGTCACGCATGCGTAGCCAGGATGACGGGGAGCAGGAAAGTAACGCAGCTACAGAAGTAGCTGCGATAATAACCACGGTGACAACTGCTTTTCGGAGCATCTGTCCCCTCACCAGAGCAATCATGAATTACTCCGGTGTCATGCTTCCCCCGACGCGAGTTGGATACTTAAGTATGCCTCGCAGTGAGTTCAATACTTCATCATCGGAGGCCATACGGTCTTCGATGATGAATAGGCCACTTCAACTGTAAACTTACTCAAGTGCCATCACTACCCATCCTCACTCTTTATCCAACTGTTTCATCCTTAAAATAAAGGTGCTACTTTGGCCTATACCCATATTGGAAGTGCTGATGTGTCCTGGTGAGACAGGCAAGGAATTTAGATGATTGACCATTTGCTTAAAAACACACCAAGAGAAATAGAACCAATGGCTGGTTATTCCTGACCGGGCATCAGAGAAAGACAGAGGACGGGATGCACTATACGGAAAATGCGGTAAAACCCTTGTTTACCGCATTTTCCGTATGCATCATTCTCCTGGCCGCCGGGCTCCAATGTGGAGGGTAACGCCAGCCTATGGGCTTCTACCTCATCGTGCCGCTATGAAGGATCCGATCAGATCCCTCCCAGCATGCCCCGCATGCGCAGATGGACTCCTGTGTCATAAACCCGGAAGTCCGCAGAGCAGATCGCAAAGGACAGACCTTATCGGAAGAGCTGTCCTTTGTGCTGCTGATCGCATATGTTAGTGCATATTCAATCAGCAGGGAGGCGGTGTCTGGCGGTAGTACTGCAAGGTGTTAGTGCATCTCGCCCAGAGAGAGATACACCAGGGTCCAGGTCACATACAAAGGATATCCATGAGATAAGCCAAGGTTATGGGCGCAGACAGACAGAATATCCACAAACAATCTGGGGTTGCAATGTGTAATTAATCCATTAATATATATATAAAAAACGCTTACCCCAATGAAGGAATCAGATGCACATGCAGCAGTAAAAGCGGTATTTGCCAACCTCCCAAGCAGCAAACTAAAGAAATGGTATACTGCGCTTACAGTAGGTACCCCTTCTGAGACACTAATACAGTCAATATAGAAATTTCTCTAGGTTTTATTAATACAATAACCACATTATTATCAATAAAAAATACAATTCATTGCACATAAAACCTTAATAATAAAAAAGCATATATTCTATTCCTAGGAACAAGAGAACATTTTTGTGAAAAATAGTTAGAAAGAGTTGATCAGACTCTATTGGTAAAAAATGTAGCTTTCTAAAAAAGGGGAAAGTATCCACAGCCTGACATGTCCAAAATGAGTCAAAAAAAGACTCAAATATTGCAGTTCTTATTACCACATCTGTGTACTCAGGCAAATAAGAAAGTTTATAAGCTTGTTCTTCTGGAAATATGCTGTTTTATATGTCCAGTCATGGCCGGCTCTAGGGGTGTTCGACCAGTGTGGTAGTGCCCTATATGCCTTGATGTCATCTGTCTTTGAAGAAATAGTTGGGAATTAAATAGTTTTCTGCTTGTCATTCTTAATGGGCGCCTAATGGAGCAATTTAATTACTGCTCTGATCCGCCCCAATTACTGCGTATGCCCACATTTCTGCTTGCACCCTCCTGAGGTACCAAGGACAAATGTGTGAAAAGTACCGTTTGGGTGCCAAAATTGCAATTTTCGCATTACACCCCTCAGTTTAGACTGGTTTAGCCACTTTGCATGGCTAAACGCGGTGCTTTTGGGCGTGATAATTTATGGGTGCCCAAAACAATTGAATTGCTCCATCAGACACCAATTAATTATCTCCACCCAAAAAATTATTTAATCTCTTCCATAAAGTCTGCAAATTGGGATGTCCATTCACTATGTTGAATGTGATAAATATGCATACAGTATTTGACAACGATCCCAGATTGTCAGGGAAACTCCCTTAAATAGTAGCAAACTCACTGACTACCTGAAGAGTCTAGCTATCTCCCTGGATGCACCGTACCCCCTTTATGAAGCTGTTATATAAAAAACACAGAGATATACTGTATATACTGTATATATTCATATGGGATCATTATTATTATTTCCCTGCCTTGGTTATTAGGCACAATGATGGCTATATGCATTTTCTGAAAACTATCAATGTGTTTTCATCAAGAAATACATCTTACATATACCCGTTTTACACTGACATAAAAATCCCGGGTTGATGCACGTGAACGCGCATCAACCCGGGATTTTTGACAATGTAAATGGATCCACCCAGGGATCCAACTCGGGTAACTTGCAGGGTTGAGCACGGGTCGATCACGTGTCACCCTGCAGTGTCGCATGCCACCCGATTGGCCGGCTTCAATGGTGCTTGGAGATTACATCACCTCCAAGCGTCCACTGTAATGAAGGCCAGGCCAACCAGAACGGAGCAGCAAACCCTACCCGCCCTCCCTGCCTCCGGACTGCTACGGACTGAGGCAAAGGGTCACAATGGGGGAGGGACGGGAAGAAGCACTGCTCACCTGCACCAGAGAGCCGGGTCAGTGGTCAGTGGTGACCCAGCTCCGGTGTAAACGGTGGCATAGTCCGGGTCGGCACCGCGGTGTAAGAGGAGGTCTGTCCTGGGTCTGATCCGGTTGGAAACATGTTCCAAATCCCGGGTCTCGGAACTTTGGTGTAAAAGGGGTATAACTGCTTTGGGGCTCATTTACATTTGGATGTAAATCAAGTTTATGACATGTCTCTCAGATGTAGCAGTACACGTCCACTTTACCACCACGCTCATAGAGGTTGATTTTACAATCTCCCTGATATGCTTTTTCAAAAGTAGGCAAGTTTGTGAATATATTCCCCGATTCCAACACTACTCAAAAGTGATTCCTAGTGAGCTGATAAGCCGAATTCTCAGGAAAATATGTTTTCACACTGCATGAGGCAAGACATATAAATGTTTTAAGTCATAGTTGCCTACTTTTCATGCCTGTCCTCATGAAGATGTCTAGGGCAAATACTTGTCATTAGATGACACCATCAAGTGGAAAGTGCATTGTGTATGTATGATGACAATAAATAATTAAATGAAAAAAATGATTGCAGTTATATTGTTTGCTGCAATGAGTTTACATGCTCTTTAATGATCCTTTCACTTTTGTCTAGTATATGCAGTGTTCGAAGTGTGCAGGTATGAAACGCTATGTCATACCGTCACTTCACTATCACTGTCCCATTGCTGATGGTTTAATCTTGGCGCAGGCCGTGACGGCCAAGCAGGTGTGACCAGTGGCATTTTGAAATTGGTGCAGACTGCAGCCAATCAGTGGATGCCACACCTATTTGGCTGTCGGTCTGCGCGACAGGCGCCAAACTCAACATGCTGCCAGGGTCCCTGAGGAAGAGGGGAATACTGTGGTGAGGCAAGTGTTGCAGGGAGGGAAGGCGTGGCATGAGGTGAGTGCTGCAGAGGGGAGGGGAGATATGTGCTGCGGAAAGGAGGTGAATGCTGGGCAGGAGAGAGGTTGAGCTACAGTGAGGGGGGATGGGGAGAGGTATGTGCTGCAGTGAGTTGAGTGGTGAGGTGAGTGCTGTGGAGGGGGAAGGTGAGAGGAGATGTGAGTGGGAAGGGGAGGTGTGAAGAGATGTGAGTGGTGGTAGGAGGAGAGGTGAGTGTTGCAGTGAGGTGCGGTGTGAGGAGAGGTGAGTGCTGCCTTGAAGGGAGGTGAGGTGTGTGCTGCAGCGGGGAGAGGTGAGTGGTGCTGTCAAGTGAGTATTGTAGTAAAGGGAGATGAGGTGTGTGCTGCAGCGGGGAGAGGTGAGTGGTGCTGTCAAGTGAGTATTGTAGTATGGGGGAGAAGAAGAAAACTCTCTTGTTGGGGGCACTCGAATGTAAAGGTTATAATAAGAATAATATATAAAAAATAACTTTTATTAGATATATTTTAAAATACCAAAAACAAGTCTGAGCCTGTTACTTATTGGCATTACTGTTGGAATAACAGCTATAAATTATCACAAGCAGAACACGAACATACATAGAACATAAGACAACATATAATACAATACTTATCACAATTATGTGAAGCTAAGTGAAATATTACAAATAGGTCTATAATTCTCTGTCTCATACAATATTGAGACCTATATAAAACATATACTAGTTCAATGACCTCATAATGTCGTCATAGCACAATGGCTAATCAGAATTACGGCAGAAGCATACAAGGAAATCTTCTAGAAAAGAATGTGATAATAACCATACAATATTCAATATAGGTTACGTGAGATATCACAGCACAATAACACTGAACAGTAATCAGAGAAATACAATGATAAGGGGGTCAGATGAAATAATAGCTGACCCTGCAAATATCAAAATGAATATAAGTAAATCACAGGTTGTAATGAGAGGCAGATCACACGTAGGTCGCCTGTGATGCCACCCAGGTACTTGTAGACAGTAAGGTTATAGGAAAAAGTAAAGCTACTCCTTTATGTGGAGTTTACAAAATAGCAGCTGCTGCATGCCATTGTATAACCATTGAATGGCATGTGAGCGTACTATAAAGGTACTCCCAGGGTAGGGAATAAGTACAATGAGTATCTGCTGTTGGACTGCGTTAAAAAGAAGGTCCTGGTGTAAACATTGCAGGAACCTCTAATAGGCGCACCCCAATGACAGTACTCATAGAGACAATAGTTATCGTAATGAAATAACACAGCATAGGTTTGCGATCTGTGCTGCTGCCAGTCCTATAACCTTACTGTCTACAAGTACCTGGGTGGCATCACAGGCGACCTACGTGTGATCTGCCTCTCATTACAACCTGTGATTTACTTATATTCATTTTGATATTTGCAGGGTCAGCTATTATTTCATCTGACCCCCTTATCATTGTATTTCTCTGATTACTGTTCAGTGTTATTGTGCTGTGATATCTCACGTAACCTATATTGAATATTGTATGGTTATTATCACATTCTTTTCTAGAAGATTTCCTTGTATGCTTCTGCCGTAATTCTGATTAGCCATTGTGCTATGACGACATTATGAGGTCATTGAACTAGTATATGTTTTATATAGGTCTCAATATTGTATGAGACAGAGAATTATAGACCTATTTGTAATATTTCACTTAGCTTCACATAATTGTGATAAGTATTGTATTATATGTTGTCTTATGTTCTATGTATGTTCGTGTTCTGCTTGTGATAATTTATAGCTGTTATTCCAACAGTAATGCCAATAAGTAACAGGCTCAGACTTGTTTTTGGTATTTTAAAATATATCTAATAAAAGTTATTTTTTATATATTATTCTTATTATAAACTTTACATTCGAGTGCCCCCAACAAGAGAGTTTTCTTCTTCTCCCCCATACTACGTTTATCTATACTCTCATGGGGAGCACCTCCACACTTTACAATATTTTTGCTTGACACCTATACTAGGGTTTGATATTTATAATTGTGGATTTTCATTATTCTTTTGACTAATTATATCCAATATATTATATCCTGTGCTCAAACTATATCTCCCTATTCCCCCCTTCCCTGGTCATTTAAGTGAGTTTTGTAGTAAGGGGAGATGAGGTGAGTGCTGCAGTGAGGGGAAGAAAGGTAAGTGCTGCAGTGATGGGAGGTGTGAGGAGAGGTGAGTACTACAGTGAGGTGTGAGGAGAGGTGTGAGGAGAGGTGTGAGGAGAGGTGAGGGGAGGTGATGTGAGTGTTGCAGTGAGGGGAGGTGAGGTGAGTGCTACAGTGAGGTGTGAGGAGAGGTGAGGGGAGCTGATGTGAGTGTTGCAGTGAGGGGAGGTGAGGTGAGTGCTGGAGTGAAGGGAGGAGAGGTGTGCTGCTTTGAGGTGAGAGGAGCAGAGAGGGAGGAACTAAGACCTCCCGAAGAAAAAACTAAGGAAGAGCCGGCAACTGAATAAGGGAAGGTGCCACTGGCCAGGACGGGCCAGCAGAAAGAAGCTGAGGACCAAGTGAAAGAAGCTAAGAAGCAAGAAGCTGAGGATCAGAGAGTGCTGCAGTTGTGGAAAGGAAAATAGGTAAACGAAGGTCCCCACTGCAGCCTCCCCCAGCACCACCCTCCCTAGACCACCAGGGTTGTTGGGCACAAGGCCCGTGGGCGCAGTCAGGCCTCTTGCCTGTGGAGCTTGTTAGGCAGGTAGAGAGCCTGTGACTCTGGGCATTAGGCCCAGGTCACTTTCATTATATTGGGGGTATGGAAATTTCAGGGGGGCTCTGGCTTTGGGCCTGCCTAAGTAAAGCCCCCTGATATTTCCATACCTCCATTTCAAAATTTCCACTTTGACCACTGAGTATATGCATAAGTATCAAAGACTACATTTTGTTTTGTCATCAAACTCTGTTAACAATAGTTTTATTTAACATGAATAATTTATCAAACTGCAAATTAGCACTCGTCGGACAGACTGAGTGGAAATGGAGACAGGTGCTTACTAATCTGGAAATGTTAATGTTTTGCTGGTGAGATTACAGGAATATCAAGTAACTTGTCATCTCCCTGTAAAACAATTACTTTATTTGATACAAAATGATTCTTAGATTTTATGACATAAAATCACGGGCCCCGGAGCAGCAACTTCTTGGTTCCTACCCTAGAAAAGTCAGTGCTGCCTGAGTATCCAGGGGAGGGTGACCATGAGGAAACTGAAAGCTCACTGTTATTTATTTATATGTCCCAGTCCTATAGGGAGCTACCCAAATATATGTTTTGGCCCCAGACAACTAGGGATTCTTGTTGGGTACCAGAGGGGAAACAACATGCCTCCTATAGTTAAATATTACCTGTGCCCGACTAATAATATGAAGGGTTCTATTTATCATTTAATATTTACTGGAGCACCCACAAATATTAAGGATCCTCCACATGTACTATGGAGGGATGTCTAATATCTGCTGCAGTCCCTCCATTTTCGTTCGCAAATGCAGCACCCATATGTTTTTATGGGCGCTGCTGTGCTGCCAGATTTACTAATATCAGATGGCGTTGTCCTATAGTAGTCTTTGGGCTACTATTTTGCTCATTTTTATGGTGAGGGATCATCTGAATCCCTCTCCCTCGTCCCCCGGTGACACATGCACCAGCAGACGACCAAGAATGCGCAGTGTGTGCTGAGGACCCAAACCAGGAAGCAGTGTGATAACTTAACTTTATTACACTGCTTCCAGCTCTTTACCAGGATGGGCTCTTATTGGAGTCCGTCTCCTGGCAAGAGCAGAATAATAAATTTGCCTGAAAATACTAATTTTCTTGCAAATTTTGCATGAAAAAAATGTATCACATCCGCATTAAAAATGCATAAATTATGAATCTTAAAAATGTGTTGCACAGAGTAGAGTAAGGAAGCTATCTTACAAAATCCGTCTACCACTACCCAAATGGAAGATTAGAGTCTACTGAAATCAGAGTAGAGCGGTCCAGATTCTATGGAATCCAGACCCCTCCGAACATGGGGGATCCGAGTCCACCCGAAAGCAAGTTCGGGTGTTCCCACCGATTCGGATCCCCCGGCGAGTCCGAACGTCATGTGAATGATGTTGGATTCTCGGAAGACTTTTTTTCTATACAAGGCGCCGAGTCCCGTTCGCGGCGCCTTGTATAGAAAAAACACAGAATTAAGCACACGCTGTGCACCCTCTGCTGACAGTCTAAGGGGGCACGCTGCGCTATACTCTGCTGATGGCTATGTATAGGGGCACTGACAGCACGCTGCGCTATACTCTGCTGATGGCTATGTATAGGGGCACTGATAGCTCGCTGCACTATATTCTGGTGATGGCTATGTATCAGTGGCGGAACTCCCGGAGACAATGGAGTCAGTTACCGCCGGGCTCCAGCCCTGAAGGGGGCATCTGGCTCCATTGTCTCCAGGGTCCCGGACGTTCCGCCGCACCTACACCTATAGTACTGCCGGCTTTGTTCACTTCTACTGTAAAAAGAAAGCCAGAGCAGCCACTGAGCGCCAATCAGCATCAGCGGCGCTCCTCCTCCGGCTCCACTACACTCTGTGGTCTCGGCGGGTCGCGGACGTCACGTACCATGTGACCGCCCGTGGCCTCACCCTGTGCTTGCCCCTTCTGTCTGAGGAGCCTCCGACAGTGCACCTGCGGCTGGCAGTGGCACTGAGTCTGAACTTTGGTGAGAGTGGTGAGTGGCCGAGACCCGGGAGACAGGGCACGTGGTGTCAGCAGCCAGTCCCCGGTGGTCAGTGCAGTCTCCCAGCTGCTGCCCTGCACTCACTTCTCCCCAGGAAGAGAAACACTGGCCAGGACCCGGGATCTGCATAGAGGACTTCTTCCCGGTGAGTCCCTTCTCACTACTACTCCTGTCCCCTGCAGTGCTTCCCACTACTCCTCCTGTCCTGTCCCCTGCAGTGCTTCCCACTACTCCTCCTATCCTGTCCCCTGCAGTGCTTCCCACTACTCCTCCTATCCTGCCCCCTGCAGTGCTTCCCACTACTCCTCCTATCCTGTCCCCTGCAGTGCTTCCCACTACTCCTCCTATCCTGTCCCCTGCAATGCTTCCCACTACTCCTCCTATCCTGCCCCCTGCAGTGCTTCCCACTACTCCTCCTATCCTGCCCCCTGCAGTGCTTCCCACTACTCCTCCTATCCTGTCCCCTGCAGTGCTTCCCACTACTCCTCCCATCCTGCCCCCTGCAATGCTTCCCACTACTCCTCCTATCCTGCCCCCTGCAGTGCTTCCCACTGATCTGGTACATTAAGTTACTGAGTAGAAAAGTCTTGAGTGAGTCCTGACCAAACTTCTAACAAAAGAACTGGAATATTAAAGAGTGGATCACGATGTTTCTGTCAAAACCATTTTGATAAAGCATCAGCTTAAATACTCTGAGAGCCTGGACAGTGACTAATAATAAATAGATGAATACCTGGGGGCATGCTACACATATTTTTTTACACAAGTCACAGGTGCACCTGCAAATGCACTTCTCTGACAAACATATCAGAATAACGGGTCGATTACACTTGCCCTATGAGGCCATGTGAGTAAGTGTGGCTATATGACGCACTTACGGCAGCTCTGGACTGGCTGACTTTTGTTCACAGCCCCATAGAGCTCAATACAAAAATTTGTGAGTCCAGAGTGAGTTCGTGCCGGCAAGATGAGGTGCCGTAGCCGGTGTTTCTACGCCATTGCAATGGTAACTTGTCTCAATGCAGCTCTTTGAATTGGCCCTTAAATGTAAGGGGTTTAAAATCTATATATTTTTTTTTTGTGAAGAGGGGTTTGACGGCCTTTAATTTTTATACATGGACAAAGACAGGTCTTTGGTCGTTATCAAACCGATGACCTTAAAAGGAATTGGTATGTAATCCCACCGGCTGCTTGACCGGCGGATCAAATCCCGACAGCATTAGCCTGGCAGGGGTGGAAATCCCAACTGCTTCTAAAGGTAAGTAACCCTAATCTACCCCCCCTAACCCTAACCCTCCCTTAGAGGTGCCTAAAATTAACCTCCCCACCAGTGCCTAACCCTAGCCATCTCTAAGTGCCTAAACCTAAGCCCCCCTTCCCCGCTGCCTAAACCTAAGTCTCCCAGGGGGTGCCTAACCCTAACCCCCCCTTCCCCTAGCCTAAACCTAACCCTAACCATAAGCTAACTATGAATCGATTTTTTTATATATTCGCACACAGATTGCTATACATTGGGTGATGTAATTCGTATGTACACTTTAGGTTTGCAAATAAGTTTTTGTACAAGATGCTTATGGTTATTGGTTGATTAATAGAATATATTATACATTTTTTTATAAATAAGGTATTTTACCCATATGTATTTGTGATTAATTTACACCATTATAGCGCTGCTTATATTTTGTTTGTCTTTTTAATATTGGGTTGGCTACCCATTTGCAGCTGCTTTTGGTGGGGTACAGAGATATCACTTCCTCCCAGCACCTAGTTTAATACTGTGTTGTACTGAATAAAAGAGATCATTTCTCTTTGTTGTAGCTATAGCTGGTGTTGAAATAAAAATAAAAAAAACTAAGTATAGCAAATAAATATACTGTTCAAATATAAATAAATATAAAAATATCTTGCCATATAGAAATTTAATTACAACTCAGGCTAGGTCAGTGGTTTCCAACGTTAATTGAGGTGTGAGCTAAAATGAAACCTCCTGAAGAGCTGCTAAAATTGGCTAATAACCAAACAATTGAAGGTAATTTAATGAAAATGGAAAAAAAAAATGTTTCAAAGAAAATAAAAATGCATTTAATTATTACAATGATATTGTTGTAGTTTGTAAATAAAATTTAAGTAAGCAAAAAAAGGATGGTTGCTGCACTAGTATTACATCATTCAAGAAACCCCATATTGTTACATCTCAAAAATTATTTATTGGGGGTGCTGCCTACTGACAATTGATAAGGACATACTGTAATTTAAAGGAGATAGATAATTTAAAGGAGACACACATTGTTCCTTTTAATATTTAGCTGTTGTGAATAAACCTTTTATATTATAGAATAAAAGTTATATTTTAATATAATACAATTTATTTAGTGCGCCACTACCTAAAACAATTCTTTTCTATCTCCTTTAAATAAAATTTAAGCACAGACACATTTCACTGTTCATGACCGGCTCCAAGGAGGTATGTGCAGTAGAGGAGCAAAAGATATAGGCAAGGCTGCTGTGTGATTTTCCGGCAGGGCTGGGCAGGAGTCACTCGCTCCGCCATAGCGTTGACATCGTAGCGTAGACACCATGGGTGTAGAGGCTGCAGCGATCACCTAACGTGCTTCCCTGTGACTCCACCAGTGGCGTCCATGCCATGGGGAGCACATGTCAGTGTCATGATCCACACAGGAAGTTCCTCAGAAAGGGACAAAAAGCCAGGGGGTTAGGGTGGCTAGGGAACAACTAAGAGAGTGACAGTAAATAGGTCTTCCTATTGAACCCAGACTTGACTAGACCTTCCCAGGGGCACGGAGTCTAACCCATTTGATGGTCTTCACCAGTGACCCCTCCAGTTGGGATTTGGATTTTGCTGAACCAAGTGAGCAGATCGCAGCCCTCTGGACAGGTACCTGGGAGTGGCAGGAAGACCTAAAACTATACTAGAGAGAGTTGGCACTGGGAACCCTAGAAATGTATTAACACTAAGAAACATTAGAATAGTGATGGCTACTAGTGATGATCCAGATATAGACTTGTTCAGAGGAAAACAGGGAATGTAGTCACAGGGGTGTACTGAGAATTGCCAGAGGTCCAGATGCAGACTTGCTCTGAGAAACACAGGGCATGTAGACACAGGGGTGCACTGAAAATTGCTAGAGATCCAGTTGCAGACTTGCTCTGAGAATCACAGAGAATGTAGACACAGGGATGCACCGAGAATTGCTAGAGATCCAATCAGAGACTTGCTCTGAGAAACACAGGGGGTGTTCCAGGAAGCATTAGAATATTAGGCATAAGCATGAGAGCTTAATACAAGTAACATAAGGAATCAGCATGGAAGCTGATCAGCACACTAGTAATTAGTATGAGAGCAAACACATGTAACACAGGGATTTAGCCTGAGTTAAATTAGTAGTCAGCATGAAAACTGACACATGTAACACAGGGAGTCAGCTTGAAAGCTGAACAACACACTAATAAACAACATGAGCTGTTACATGAAAAACTGGAGTTCAGTGAGAAAGATGAATTGACACTGAGAATGAGCATGGGAGCTGATACAAGTAACACTGGAATACAGCTTGAGGGCTGAAACTACACAATGGGGATACTACATGGAGAAACAATGGAGAGTATCAATCACTGTAACAGCAAAGTTGAACAGCAATTTCCTGTTCCTGGTCAGACTAAATACCCCTGGGTAGCTGGTCATTGAATCAGAGGATCAGCTGAGTGACCGCAGGACTACCATTGGGAGAGACTAGTCAGGTGATATGGACCAACATGGCTGTGCCCATGCCCGGCACCCCGGGAACCAGGATGCATGGATCGAAGCCCTAGCAGACCCTGGGGAGAAAACTCAGTCACCACTCACCTCTACTCCCAGAGACTGAACAACTAAGCCCAAGGACACTGGCGCAGAGGTGAGTAAATACTGATCCCAGGCCGCATCTTGACAGTCAGGGGTCACTTTCTCCTAGTTGACTCAGCAGTACTACACCTAGGTGAGCTACCAAAATTAAGCTACAGGTTAGAGACCACTTGGCTAGGTCCCCTGGTGCCAATGACTAGCAACACATTTTCTAAATAAATGATTGATTGATTGATTGAATAAATAAATAAATAATAATAAAAATTGACGTACAGTAATTTATATACGAATGTGGTTCAAAGAGTAAGGTAACAAGACCTCTCCTGTGTGTAATGTTCTCTATTTCACTCTAATATCCCACCAGGCCAGAGCAGGTAGACCATTGCTTCCCTCATGGCCATCAGACTGCGCCTCATATCAGTCATACTGTCCCAACATCAGTTGTAAGATGGCGGGGCTGGTGGAAACATGGTCAAACAATGAGCTGAGTAGTGTGATCAGCTTTCTGCATCTAAAGGGTACAACAGCAGTTGAAATTCTGTGCCAACTTGTCGAGGTGTATGGTGATAAAATCATGGTAAAATTTTTAGTGGGGGGCACTGCCATGGATAACAGCAGGTCACACACAGCGAACTGCATGCATGAGTTGTTACAGCGCTACTTTTGGGAGGTACAGGAACATCCTCCCTACAGCCCTGACATTGCACACAGAGATTTCAATATATTTGGACCATTGAAGAAGCACCTGTGTGGAAGGCGATTCGTAACCGATGGTGAAGTTCAGCAAGCCGTCCTGTCCTAGCTTCAGACACTTCACACCGATTTCTTCTATGTTGAGATAGATGCCTTTATGTACCATTGGAACAAATGCTTAGACAAGTATCTGTACTATGTGGAAATATATAAAACGTGAATAGCGGTGGCACTCAGGAATTTTAAATGAACCACTTCTGGCCAGATTTCTCTGAAAAATAGATGGGAGTACCTGGGTCTCAATGGTTTCTGCAAGTTCTGAGCCAAAGGGCTGGAGAGCAGTACAATAATGAGTGTCTGCAGGCAACAGTGAAACATGGTGGATGTTCCTTGCAAATTTGGGGCTACATTTCAGCAAATGGAGTTGGGGATTTGGTCAGGATTAATGATGTCATCAATGCTGAGAAATACAGGCAGGTACTTATCTATCATGCAATACCATCAGGGAGGCGTATGAACAAGGAGTGCTGGAAGTGATGATATGACCCCCACATAGCCCTGATGTCAACATCATCGAGTCTATCTGGGATTAAATGAAGAGACAGAAGGATTTGAGCAAGCCTTCTTCCACAGAAGATCTGTGGTTAGTTCTCCAAGATGTTTAGAACAACCTCCCTGCCAAGTTCCTTCAAAAACCTTGTGCAAGTGTACCTAGAAGAATTGATTCTGTTTTGAAGGCAAAGGGTGGTCACACCAAAAATTGATTTGATTTAGATTTCTCTTCTGTTCATTCACTTTGCATTTTGTTAATTGATAAAAATGAACACTTCTATTTTGGAAAGCATTCTTATTTTGCAGCATTTTTTCCACACCTACCTAAAATTACTGTGCGTATATATATATATACTGTGCGTATATATATATATATATATATATATATAGTACTGGAAAAGATGGCAGCACTCAACGACTGACAAAAATGTTCACAAAGTTTTTAATGCATAGTCCAAAGTTTCGGGCACAAGCCCTTCGTCTGGGATATAAACACCACAAATACCAACACACAAATATATACATATGTGATTAACATTACCTAATTCAGGTGATCTGGTGCATCGATATCCACCTCCATCCATCACGCATGGCGCGCACTCATCTGGAGCAGTCACAGTATGTGGACGTCATTTCCGCCCCACCCGGCCAGCATGCATCCCAGAGAGTCGCAGTCTGCGTGACATCATAGGGCTGAGACAGCAGTGCCACCTCGTCACCGAAGCGCTCTCCGTTGCCATAGCAACAGAGCAACATAACACAATACCCTTTATAAACACATAAAAACCATACCTAATGCATACATTATTGAAGAAGAGTAACATAATTAACATGTTCCTAAATCTTAAAGCCAATGCATAAGGGACATCATGATACAATAGTGCAAGATGTAAATAAATTTATGCATTCTACAAAAAACATTGTAAACCAAGGGATTCATTTAACCCCTTGGGAGCCAGAGTATCTAATTTAGAAATCCACCGGCATTCAGCCTGCAAAAGTCTCTTAGCCCTACTTCCTCCTCGTATGCTCTGAGGAATATGTTCGATGATTTTAAACCTCAGGTCAGCTACCCCATGCTTAAAAGCTATCCAATGTTTAGCGACTGGTTGTTCACTGTAACCCACATTCAGGCCAATTCGTATGGCCGAACGATGCAGGGCCATACATTCTTTAATCTGATGTTCCGTTTTACCCACATAGCAAAGGCCACATGGGCACGATAATAAATAAACTACAAATACAGTACTACACGTAACAAATGAATTAATAAAAAAGTTTTTCCCTGTATAGGGATGGTTAAAGGTGTCCCCCAAAATAACCGATCGGCAGGTAATACACCCAAGACATCTGTGATACCCATTTTTTGGGGACAAAAAATTGTAAGGTTTTCTCTTTCCCTTTTCCTTTATTTGGGCAACATCTAATTTAACCAACCAGTCCTTAAGATTTCTTGCCCTGGTAAAACAAGGCATCACCTTGGTATTCATTAAGGTTGGTAATTCACTATCTGTATTAACTACAGGCCAAAGGTCTTTCACGTTCTTAGTAGTTGTAGTACTGTGAGTATTAAAGTGATTAACCCATGGTATGACCTTAATGCCAACTCCCTGTTCACGGTTAGATTTGAAGGTAGCCTCTCTAGGTAAACTCATGACTCTACTTTTTAATTTAGACAGGGTACCCCTATCATAACCACGAGATACAAATTTGTTAACCATGTTCTACATTTGTTTTTCTACTTGGACAGGTTCACTGAAAATGTATATTACAACCGTCAATGACATAGGTAAGTTGTACCTCATGATACGAATGATTCTGATCATCCAAAAGTCCTCGAAGTTCGTCTTCTGGACCTGACCATAATAAAAGCAGATCATCAATAAATCTGCAGTACAAAATCAATTTGTTAGAAATATCAGGAATATGCCTAAAAAGGCTTTGCTCAACCATATACATATATGCTTTGGCGTACGATGGGGCCACATTGGACCCCATCGCACATCCGAGCTTCTGTAAAAAAAATTTGTTATCATATATGAAGTAATTCCTGGTTAAAACCAATTCTAACAATTTCAAGAATAGACTTACTGGAGGCCCAGTGAACAAAGGACTGTCACTAATCAATAATTTAACTGCTTTGAGGCCCTCTGAGTGCAGTATACAGGTATATAAACCTACAACATCTGCACTACATAGGAGGGTCTCAGGAGGTATAACATTTCGATTTTTTAACTTAATGAGCAAGGAAGTAGTATCCCTCAGATATGAAGGTATATTTTGTATGCATCTATTAAGGTAACTATCCAACATAACCAAAATTGGTTGATAAAGGGGCCCCCTGGCTGAGATGATAGGTCGGCCAGGGGGATCCACCAATGCTTTATGCACCTTTGGAAGGGTATAAAATAAAGGTACTATTGGATAATCAACCGTCAGAGCAGATCTCATCTCCTCCGTGATCATACCTTCCTCAACCGCTGTAGACAAAACCATATCTAACTCTTTTTTATAGGGTATAGTGGGATCACGTGGTAATATTTCATAGGTGTTCCTGTCAGATAATTGCCGAAGATATTCTCTATCATAGGACCCCAGATCCTGTATTACAATCGCACCCCCCTTATCTGCCCCACGAATCACCACATCTGACCTTTTTTCTAATGCTAGCAGAGCATGAAATTCATCCCTGGAAAGATTATTAGCATACTGTGGTTTATCAGGTAATTGAGCAACCTGAAAATCAACAAGTCTAGAAAAAGTTTTAATCGAAGGATTAATAGAAATTGGGTCAAATCTAGACCTTGGTTTAAATTTATTCAGGGCTTCAGGGAGGGGATTTGAATTGGAGTCCTGAGTCTTCAGTTGTTTACCAAAATAATCTTGCAACCATAGTTTCTGATTTAATCTGAAAGTGTCCACCTTCCATTGAAATTCATCAAACTTGCTAGCAGGTATAAAAGAAAGTCCTTTAGAGAGCACCTTCAATTCTAATGGTGTAAATGTGGCTGAGGAGATGTTAATAACAGAATTTATCTCTTGCGAGGTAGTCTCCGCGTGATCTTTTGCCTTGCATTTTGTCCGCCCCGACGAGTCAGTTTTTGTCTGAGTTTTTGATAGCGGCACGGGTAGCCACCCCTAAAGGGTGTTGAAAACTTTGAACAGAAGTAGATTGTAAACTTTCAGCTTCACTCGCTGATGTCGATGAGCCACCTTGATACATAGGAGCCCAACGATTTCTATAAGGTTTACGCATTGATTGATTGCCCCTTGTGGTGTTATTCAGCCAAGAATAGACCCGCTGTTGTTGATAGTTCAATTGCACTTTATGAAGTTTATCCCTCTTATATTTTATTAATTCAGTCTTGTACTGTTCCACCTGGGCTTGAAGTTTGTCCAACCACTTATTGCCCGTGTCCTGCACTAGCATCAGTTTATGTTCACTCTCAAATTTAATGATTTTTTTCTTTTGTCTCTCCAAGTACCTTAGTGGATTCTTCTCTTACTAAAAGGATGAGGTCCATGGAACATTTGGTTAGAATTCCTACCCACTTACGGCAGAATGGAAGACTGTATCTACCTATCGTGGGCATGTTCCTGATCCTGAAACCTCTTAGGATCTGTTTGGCTTTATAGTAATCTGATAATGTCATTCCATGAAAAAAGTAATCTAGTTCCCTTTTCTTTAAACAGAACCATTCATTATATAGATCTTCACATGGGGTCTGATAGTCAGCATCAGCAAATTTATCTTTATATAATATAGCATCCGCTTCCACCTCAGAGAAGCTAAATATCTCCGTGGGGTCAATCTGGGCAAAGAGATTATCTGACTCTGTATTTAATTCAGCTGTCGACATCTTGCAGCACAAGTAAACAAGCAAACACTAATAGTCCACCAGCGGCCCACTGATCTTCACTCAAAAATGACAACGGTGACCAGCAATGAATAATCCCATGTATGAATCTCAAAGTAATAGAATAGGTGCCTTGGGTAGATAAACCGCACACTCAACGAGCAGTATACCTGATATAGAGTATAGCACAGTCCCGGCACTCACTGAGGTAAAAGGTAAATGGCGTCGGTGCCTTCCATGGACCACCAGGTCCCACAATAGTACTGGAAAAGATGGCAGCACTCGATGACTGACAAAAATGTTCACAAAGTTTTTAATGCATAGTCCAACATTTCGGGCACAAGCCCTTCGTCTGGGATATAAACACCACAAATACCAACACACAAATATATACATCAGGAACATGCCCATGATAGGTAGATACAGTCTTCCATTCTGCCGTAAGTGGGTAGGAATTCTAACCAAATGTTCCATGGACCTCATCCTTTTAGTTATAGAAGAATCCACTAAGGAACTTGGAGAGACAAAAGAAAAAATCATTAATTTTGAGAGTGAACATAAACTGATGGTAGTGCAGGACATGGGTAATAAGTGGTTGGACAAACTTCAAGCCCAGGTGGAACAATACAAGACCGAATTAATAAAATATAAGAGGGATAAACTTCATAAAGTGCAATTGGACTATCAACAACAGCGGGTCTATTCTTGGCTGAATAACACCACAAGGGGCAATCAATCAATGCGTAAACCTTATAGAAATCGTTGGGCTCCTATGTATCAAGGTGGCTCATCGACATCAGCGAGTGAAGCTGAAAGTTTACCATCTACTTCTGCTCAAAGTTTTCAACACCCTTTAGGGGTGGCTACCCGTGCCGCTATCAACAACCCAGACGAAAACCAACTGGTCGGGGCGGACAAAATGCAAGGCAAAAAGGTCACGCGGAGACCACCTCGCAAGAGATAAATTCTGTTATTAACATCTCCTCAGCCACATTTACACCGTTAGAATTGAAGGTGCTCTCTAAAGGACTTTCTTTTATACCTACTAGCAAGTTTGATGAATTTCAATGGAAGGTGGACACTTTCAGATTAAATCGGAAACTGCAGTTGCAAGATTATTTTGGTAAACAACTGAAGACTCAGGACTCCAATTCAAATCCCCTCCCTGAAGCCCTGAATAAATTTAAACCAAGGTCTAGATTTGACCCAATTTCTATTAATCCTTCGATTAAAACTTTTTCTAGACTTGTTGATTTTCAGGTTGCTCAATTACCTGATAAACCACAGTATGCTAATAATCTTTCCAGGGATGAATTTCATGCTCTGAAAGCATTAGAAAAAAGGTCAGATGTGGTGATTCGTGGGGCAGATAAGGGGGGTGCGATTGTAATACAGGATCTGGGGTCCTATGATAAAGAATGTCTTCGGCAATTATCTGACAGGAACACCTATGAAATATTACCACGTGATCCCACTATACCCTATAAAAAAGAGTTAGATATGGTTTTGTCTACAGCGGTTGAGGAAGGTATGATCACGGAGGAGATGAGATCTGCTCTGACGGTTGATTATCCAATAGTACCTTTATTTTATACCCTTCCAAAGGTGCATAAAGCATTGGTGGATCCCACTGGCTGACCTATCATCTCAGCCATTGGGTCCCTTTATCAACCAATTTCGGTTATGTTGGATAGTTACCTTAATAGATGCATACAAAATATACCTTCATATCTGAGGGATACTACTTCCTTGCTCATTAAGTTAAAAAATCGAAATGTTATACCTCCTGAGACCCTCCTATGTAGTGCAGATGTTGTAGGTTTATATACCTGTATACCGCACTCGGAGGGCCTCAAAGCAGTTGAATTATTGATTAGTGACAATCCTTTGTTCACTGGGCCTCCAGTAAGTCTATTCTTGAAATTGTTAGAATTGGTTTTAACCAGGAATTACTTCATATATGATAACAAATTTTTTTTACAGAAGCTCAGATGTGCGATGGGGTCCAATGTGGCCCCATCGTACGCCAATGCATATATGTATATGGTTGAACAAAGCCTTTTTAGGCATATTCCTGATATTTCTAACAAATTGATTTTGTACTGCAGATTTATTGATGATCTGCTTTTATTATGGTCAGGTCCAGAAGACGAACTTCGAGGACTTTTGGATGATCAGAATCGTTCGGATCATGAGGTACAACTTACCTATGTCATTGACGGTTGTAATATACATTTTCTTGATGTAAACATCTCATTGACATGGTCTACTTAGTACTGATCTGTTTGTAAAAGAGACCGACAGAAATTCGATTCTGCGGCATGATAGTTTCCATCCTTTACCAATGCGCTGAGGATTACCTTATTCCCAATTATTGAGAGTGAGGTGCATATCTAGTGATCCTGTCCAAGTAGAAAAACAAATGGAGAACATGGTTAACAAATTTGTATCTCGTGGTTATGATAGGGGTACCCTGTCTAAATTAAAAAGTAGAGTCATGAGTTTACCTAGAGAGGCTACCTTCAAATCTAACCGTGAACAGGGAGTGGGCATTAAGGTCATACCATGGGTTAATCACTTTAATACTCACAGTACTACAACTACTAAGATCGTGAAAGACCTACGGCCTGTAGTTAATACAGATAGTGAATTACCAACCTTAATGAATACCAAGGTGATGCCTTGTTTTACCAGGGCAAGAAATCTTAAGGACTGGTTGGTTAAATTAGATGTTGCCCAAATAAAGGAAAAGGGAAAGAGAAAACCTTACAATTTTTTGTCCCCAAAAAATGGGTATCACAGATGTCTTGGGTGTATTACCTGCCGATCGGTTATTTTGGGGGACACCTTTAACCATCCCTATACAGGGAAAAACTTTTTTATTAATTCATTTGTTACGTGTAGTACTGTATTTGTAGTTTATTTATTATCGTGCCCATGTGGCCTTTGCTATGTGGGTAAAACGGAACGTTAGATTAAAGAACGTATGGCCCTGCATCGTTCGGCCATACGAATTGGCCTAAATGTGGGTTACAGTGAACAACCAGTCGCTAAACATTGGATAGCTTTTAAGCATGGGGTAGCTGACCTGAGGTTTAAAATCATCGAACATATTCCTCAGAGCATACGAGGAGGAAATAGGGCTAAGAGACTTTTGCAGGCTGAATGCCGGTGGATTTATAAATTAGATACTCTGGCTCCCAAGGGGTTAAATGAATCCCTTAGTTTACAATGTTTTTTGTAGAATGCATAAATTTATTTACATCTTGCACTATTGTATCATGATGTCCCTTATGCATTGGCTTCAAGATTTAGGAACATGTTAATTATGTTACTCTTCTTCAATAATGTATGCATTAGGTATGGTTTTTATGTGTTTATAAAGGGTATTGTGTTATGTTGCTCTGTTGCTATGGCAACGGAGAGCGCTTCGGTGACGAGGTGGCACTGCTGTCTCAGCCCTATGATGTCACGCAGACTGCGACTCTCTGGGATGCATGCTGGCCGGGTGGGGCGGAAATGACGTCCACATACTGTGACTGCTCCCGATGAGTGCGCGCCATGCGTGACGGATGGAGGCGGATATCTGTGCACCGGATCACCTGAATTAGGTAATGTTAATCACATATGTATATATTTGTGTGTTGGTATTTGTGGTGTTTATATCCCAGACGAAGGGCTTGTGCCCGAAACGTTGGTCTATGCATTAAAAACTTTGTGAACATTTTTGTCAGTCGTCGAGTGCCGCCATCTTTTCCTGTACTATTGTGGGACCTGGTGGTCCATGGAAGGCACCGACGCCATTTACCTTTTACCTCAGTGAGTGCCGGGACTGTGCTATACTCTATATATATATATATATATATATATATATATATTTAAAATCTGCATTGAATCTGCGTGAAGAGTTATTACAATTGTATGGTAATCATATTTAAATTGGATATTCCATGCATCTTACAGGCAAGGGTCCATGTAACTTGTGTCACATCATTCCTATTTGCAATGTTAAAGGAGAGCACATATGGTGGGCAGTCATGAGAACAAAAAGTGCCAGGAAGCATGACTATGGAGTCTATTTACTAAGCAGTGATAAGAGACAGAGTGAAAAGTGATAAGGAAGTGTTAAGGTGCCAGCCAATCAGCTCCCAACTGTCATTTTTCAAACACAGCCTGTGAGGTGGCAGTTGGGAGCTGATTGGCTGGCACCTTATCACTTACTTATCACTTTTCACTCTCTCTTATTACTGCTTAGTACATAGACCCCTATATGTGAAAGTAGACCATGGAGCGAATATAGAGGTTTCCTGCCCCCAATCCAAAACAAATGAGTACCGAAAGAGATTTACTGTACATGCCTTAAAGTACTTCACTTTAAAAAATAAAACAAAATCGCTGCTGCAAGAATGTTATCTTATCTTTATATTTCTTAATGCAAATTAGATATTGAGTGTTTTTGAAAGCTAAGTTTATGGCATTTTTTATAAATATCATGAAATAATTTAATCTTTCCTACCACGATTTTCTCAAATTAGTTAATCTGGGACACAGCACGTTCAATAACCCACAGGGCAACTTTATCACAGACTAATTAAAATGGTTCTTAAAAGTGCGGGCATGTTTGTATATTTTCTATGTTAATGAAGATCATGATTTCCATTGTTTATCTGGTTGTAAAATATGTATCATATTTTAAAGTATTTATCAGCAATGGAAAGAAAAATAGAATGTCTTATTTATGTCCAGAGAAAAAACAAAACTTCAAACTCAACCCATATTCTCTTAGTCGGCTACAGGATGCTCTTATTATCTCTTTACTAATTAGTATTTTTCATGTTTAGAGGATATTCATCTTTGAACTGTTTGAGATTCTTGTAAGCCTTTCATCGCGTATCTCCGTGTGTGTCTATTGTGTCTTTAGAATGTGCATGTGACTATGTCTCCCATTGGGTTTGTATAAGGTAAACCACTTTAAAAACAGAGTTACAAGCACATACTTTATACTGAGGTCTGTATCCCAGTGTGTTGCCGTAGGCGTGAATTAATCTGTCTGTATCGTCGTTTGCATTCACCACACAGGACAGTACTGACCTTTATTTTAAGAGACAAAGTTCATATCTTGTTAGATATAATCCGGTAACGTGTGGGAGGCAATGAAGGGGAAAAGACTATGGATATATTTTAATTAAATTTCTCCAGAAATTTGTGAGAAAATTCTCAACATCAACATACAGTATCACTGTTAATGTCACATTCTGGGAATTATTTTAGACATTTAACAGTTTATGGGAGACATGAATTAAATGTGGTGCAAAAGAAAAAGGTAGTTTTGCCCATAGAAACCATATGTTTGGTTACCTTTTCAACACTGCTGACAGAATGACAATTATAGGGGGTTATGTAATAGATTCCAAGATTAAGGAACCTGGGGGGGAGTTGTATCAGGCCTTGGAGAGAGATAAAGTGCGAACCAATCAGCTTCAAACTGTCATGTTACAGGCTGAGTTTGAAAAATGACAGTTAGGAGCTGAGTAGTTGATACTTTATCTTCGCCCACTCGATCGCTCGCATCCAAAAGGGGCCGGATATGCAAATTCCGCGATATCCCTGTCTGGTGTAGGGACGCCTTCTATGACTTAGAGAGCGATGGCAGAGTGAGCGCACGCCTGTCTAAAGACGCCCACTTTTCTTTCTTAGCACACGTCATGTCCAGGAAGTGTATGAGTAATCAGAACCATCGAGAAGCATTGGAGCTGCACGCACCGCTTGAGGTAGACCCTAACCCAGTGCAAGCACTGCGATCACTGTAGGCTGAAATACAACCAAGTGACGTGTACAATGAAGCTTCCATGCTAATAATGCACACCCATAAAACTCCGTTTTGACACCCAGACACGCCTGCGTTCGCAGCACCACTCCCCCGTACACAAGCACCTTCCTCTGTTACCACCCACAAACGGCACTATCTGTCACTCAAAGTAGCATTCAGTCTGTGTACAACGAGCGCACGATTCCCAATCGTAATGACTGGCTTGCACACGCAAACTGCGACTCATATGCACGTGCAGACGGGCGACAATCGCCCATAGCGAGCGTTCACGGCTTAGCATCTGGGTCTGAATAGACCCTTTAGTACATGGACTCCATAGTGTGTTTGAAAAATTTGCTTTACAGTAGATGCTGATTGGTTGGTATACTCATTTCCTTCCACTTTATTTCTCAACATTCATCACCCCCCCCGATGTGTTTTCAGCGAGTTTGCCATTCAATTTAAAGGAGCAATTAGTTATAAGGAAAAACCAGCCTTACAACTAATTGCTGCTTTAAATTCAGCAGTGAGCTTGAGGAAAACATGTTCCTTAAACTCTGAACCTATTACATAACCCGCATACTGTACTCTAACATGCTGCTATTGAGGATGGCACTTTTTCCTCTTTGCTCATACATCAGATAGAGTACAATTAATGTATACATAATTCCCCCCAAAAAAAATCTACAAAAAGCTTTTATATTTAAAGAACAAATGTGCTATTTTCTTGACATGCTAAGAAGATATTGGAGAAGAGTAGGGAGCAACATGGCTGCCTGCTATGTAACCTAGGGGGAACCCCCAGATATACATGCAAGAGAGCACCACAAGTTCTTGAAAGAGAGTCTCCCAGCTCTTGGACAGAGATCAGCCACCATAGAGTGAGGGAGGCAAGTTTTGCTGGTGAGTGGGCATGTGACGGAGAAGTTGTTGGGCAGACAAAGAGGAAGAACCTGGTTTGCACTATAGGGTATGTAAGGGAGAAGCTGATGAGCACCAGGCACATGTATGAGAGAAACTGGTGGGCAAGAGCAGGCTTGTGAGAGATAATTTGGTGGGCGAGTGAGAAGCAAGAGGAGGCATGCATAGGAGAAACTGGTGAATATGAAGGTACTGGTGGTCAGATGTTGCATGGTTATTTGACCTGTTGAGCACTGCTGATAAAAGAATGTATCGCTGTATTATAGTTAGGGATGTGCAGGCTCGGATAGGTTCGAGTTTGCACGTTGAGTTCGGATTTTTCCCTCCAAAAAAACGGAACTCAGAAAGAGGCAAAACGTCATCTTACATGGACGAACATCATCATTTCTGGACAAAAGTCCAGGAATGATGATGTTCGTCCATGTAAGATGACGTTTTGCCTCTTTCTGAGTTCCGTTTTTTTGGAGGGAAAAATCCGAACTCAATGTGCAAACTCGAACCTATCCGAGCCTGCACATCCCTAATTATAGTAATGGTATATATTGCGTAGTAGTAGTAGTAGTAATATATAGTCATATAGTAATATATAGTAGAGGCATTTATTGCTACAGTGTAGTAGTGGTGTTGTACAGTATGTATTGCTATAAATGAACTGAGCACTGTAATTTAGGTGCATTTACCCACTACCACCCCCACCAAAATTATGAGGTCACGGTGCCAGTGTGATTGATAGGTTAATTAGTGCTAGTGTTATCTTTGTTGTATAACTGTATAAACTGATGAAAATTACAGTTAAACCAAAATAACCCTATATCCTTCTACTATGCTTAGTATCAGGGTGTTCACATAGTGAACACATAGTTTATGCTATTCCTATTCTTTTTTTTTCTACAATGTATTTAGAAATAGCACTTATAGCACTACAATCTATGCACAAAATCCTCACCGCCTTAAATTTAATACTGTTTATTGGGTTTCAAGTTGGTTAAATTGATTTATTATTTGAAACACAGTGTAGATGGTACTGAACTTGCCAAATATTTATTTGCATCTTAAATTTAACACTTAACTCAAGGGCAAAGGAACTCTTGGAAAAATGGTTTATGCGGTTCTGTGGCTTAATTCTTAGATCAACAGACATTTATTGCTTTTTTCCCAGCATTCTTCCTGTAATTGACTTTCAAAATCAGAGAAGCGATTATGTTAGAAAATTCTGAAGCACAATTTAAACAAATATGACCCATGTACAGTATTGATAAACTGTTCAGTACATGAAGAGATAATCATAAAAGACTGTTCATTATTTGAAATATCTGAGATTGTTTTCATTTTTTATTTCCAGTGTTAGACCCTGAGTCTTCTGATATTTCAATTTAGAGTTTTTGAGAGCTTAGTATGTAGTGTCAGCAAAGGAAATATGGTATAACTTTGCCATTTATGCAGGGCTTTTTTGTAACTACAGTTATTTGTAAAAACTGCAAGCTGATTGAAGATCATACTTGCCTACCCTCCCGAAAATCGGGTGCCGCTTCAGATCCCTCGGAAAGGCTTGCAAGCCCCCCGGCAGCCACTGCCCCCCCCACGATTGTATGAGAAACCTCCGTAGCTGTGAGGGGCAGTGACGCGTTTCATGCTGAATCGCATAGTTTTAGCCCCACCCCCTGCTGCACAATTCCGGAAATACCGGCATTGTTTAGCAGGGGCGGGCCAAAATTATGCGATCGCATGGCCATGCCCCCGTGCCACCCACAACTGCCGGTCACGCCCCCGATTTTGCCGATCTGGCTGCCCCCTCCCGGAAGGGGCAGCTATAATGTCGGCATCTATGTTGAAGATCCTTAGGTGAATGATGTTTGGAATGTTCGAACAGGCTGGAAACTGATTTTCGTTACATTGGAACACAAATTCTACAGAAAGTTTAAAATTTTAGAACGTCGATACAGAGTCAAGTTAAATTTTTGTATGGCAGACAAGTTTAATTGTATTTGAGCTGGCTCAACCATGGATAAGCAAGTTCAAACACGATTGAATACAAGTGAACATCGAACATAAACAAGGAACCTTTACAGAGAAGGCAAACAGCAGACTTTGAATACAGCAGGACACAAACTTTGAAAGGTGAGTGTAGGCAAATATGTGTAGACGTCAGAAATGTGCCAAAACGTATGTTCTATAATACCCCTTTCAAACTGCCAGCAACGCGCAGCAAACCGGGTTATTGTGCAGTGTGAAAGGACCCATTTGAAATATTCCTGGGTCGAGCAACCCAGCATTTTAACCCGGGTAACGAGCAGGGCTAAACACAGGTTCAACCCGGCTAGCGGGGCAGTGTGAACAGGTAACCCGGGTCGAGGCAACCCGGGTCGCGTTCACAGCATAGGAAGAGCCGGCGCTTGGTGATGATCTCACCTCCATGGCGGGCTCAGCACGTGGTAGTGATGACATCATTAATCCAGGTCGGGCCGGCAGTATGAAAGGGGTCTCATCCAGCTAGCACCCGGGATGGACCCGTGTACAAAATCACGGGTGCGAACCAGGATTGCAATGTGAAAGGGGTATAACTCATCTGGCAGTGACATGTGACAAGTTATCCTGCGAGTGGCATTAGTAGTTGTGAATGATTTCCATATTCAGAATCTCTTAAAAAACAAAAATAACAAATTATATTTCATTATTTTAAAAAAGTATGACATTTACTTATTTTAGTAGAATAAAAAACCTTATGCAGCAGCCAACCACATGGAAAATTTTCTTTTTCAAAATGACAGAATAATGATGATTGCTGCAGGATATAGGAATCATGAGATCCAGGGCAGCCAACCACAACATGGAGTATGTCCTGTTTGGCATCACACAACCTGCACATTCATGATGATGGATGGTTTTGCATTTCCAAAAGATTCTTTCATTCCACACGGGCACTGCATGCGAGTGCCACATGAGTGCATTTAATCGCACCCTAAACATTTGGAATCCCTACTAGGGAATAACATGCCCCATTACATCCCCACCGCTGAATATCACTCTGAGGTAAGAGAGACATGACCTGTAACAGGCACCAGAAATAAGGTTGGGTGCAAAAACCGCCTATAGCTGCCACCATCCGCTGAAAAGTAACTGACAGAATAAATGCAGCACACCCGAAGTCTTTAAAACAAAGGGCCTGATTCAGAGCCGTTCGCTATTTGCGGTCGTTCGTTTAAAAACAAGGGGTGGCTATTCAAATGAACCGTACGCACATTGCAGTCTGTTCACACCTCTAAGTCTGAACGAGCGAGCAAAACATACGCTCGTTTATTTGTTAAAAACGCCCCCTGGCCGCTCGCATCCTACGTCATGTCCGCTATTTATTAGATTAATCGAGTACATCGACCAGCGTATGAACTGCTCGCTATTCTTGTGGTTGGTGTTTGCTACCACAAATTTGCGAGCAGTTCTGGCTATAAAATAACCCAGTGACGTGAACAATGACGCTGCTGTTTTAAATATCCACACCCATAAAACGCCCGTTTTGACCTTTAAGCACGCCTGCGTTCGGATCTCCACTCCCCATTTTCAAGCACCTTCCCCTGTTACCACCCACATACGCCTCATTCTGTCAATCAAAATAGCAGGCACTCGCTATATTGCGTACCAATGAATTTCGGCCGCACTGACTGGTTCGCGCATGCGTACTAAAAACCGTACGCATGCGCAGATGTGCAAACATCGCTCGGAACGAGCGTACTGCCGCTAACGAGCGGCTCTGAATGAGGGCCAAAATCTGTTATTTGTTAAATTGTTATTAAGCTAAAGACAATAATACTGTAATTCTCTGAATACATTTGCAATGGTTACATAAAAAAAATATTAATTTCATCACATACGTAATAGGAGTTACCAGTAGCACGGTGCTTAATAAAGCAGATTCCACTGGAGTCCGGCCCTTTTGGATCTTCATAAACAGACCTCTTACTGTGAAAGATTGTCTGCTGCACCATCAGAGGCAGAAGCTCCCAATGTCAGAGCTCTTCAATATTTAGCACCATCATGCAGGAGGACACAAATGTGGAATAAAAGAATCGGAAACTCCAAAAGGCAAAGTGCATTTTATTGACACAGGAAACTTTTAAAATGTATAAGTGATGTTAGAGCAGTTCCCAGGAGACTGACTGGATACCCACTGTGATCGGAACTGGAACTCCAACCATCTGTCGCAATCTCTGCAACAAAGAGAATATTTCATAGTCAATTTAATCAAATATCAAACACATGTCAGGGCTGAATATCACACTTAATGTTCGGCATCCCGACTGTCTAATCCTGGCAAGTGTCTAATGACAGGCGTCGAAATCCTGACGACTGTCATTAGACCTACGCAGGGAACCCGACACCCGGCTCGCCGATCAAAGGTAAGCCGGGTGCCGGGCACGGACAGCCGCCGGGGGGGGTTAGGGGCTCCTGGGGAGGACTTAGGGTTAGGCACCCCCGAGGGGAGGTTAGGGTTATGCACCCCCCGGGAGACTTAGGGTTAGGCTGCAGGGAAGGGGGGCTTAGGTTTAGGCACTTAGAGGGGGATTGGGGTTAGCCACTTGGGGGGGGAGGTTAGGGTTAGGCACCCCTAAGGGAGGGTTAGGGTTAGGAGCGGTGGTTAGGTTAGTAAATAGAAAAAATACTTACTGCCGGGGTCCACTGTCGGGATTTGTACCTCTGGCCATGAGGCCGGCAGTAAATCATACTGATTCTGGTAATATTGTCAAACATAACCACATATTAGTAGAATTTAGACTAACTGATGTTACAAAGACTTGTGTAAATATCAAGAAGAGTCACAGACTGAACCTTAAGATTTGAATGCAGGGTGTACTAGAGTTAACTGTTCAGTTATTCTAACTATACTACTACTAACACCTATGAGCAGATCCAGTCTGGTGTGCAGTATCTGGACTGGTATTTTATATTTTAAAGGCCACAGTGACATTGTTGTGAAGTAAAGTTTCCCGAACTAGATTCAGGTTTCTGACTTTGTGAACTAAACAATTCTGTTTAAGGGATGGGAGTTTGTTGAATGCTGTCATAGTTTTATCTTTTCTTCCCTGAGGATGCATTTCTATTTTTCCCTACATGTTATACATTTTGAAGAACACTTTGCAGCTGACTTGGTTTATCTACACACTTCATAGTGTATCTCAGCATAGTGAAAATTGCTATCCAGTGACAATAAGTTTACTAACAGCAATTGAATTATAACACTTTCTTGTGCATTTTAATATCTTCCTTAATGAGTACTAATTTTGAACAGCCAGAAAACAAAAATAGATAGTAAAATTACATTTAATATTTTAATAGAAAATTATTGTGCAGTTAAGTAATTTGGAGAGATAGGGACATTTCTAGGGACAAGTATTTAAAAACTGAGACTGTTCTCGGAAATTAGGAACATTAGACCCCCATGCTTATGACATTAGTGACATCAGGACAAAGGCCTAAATTATTATTATTATTATTATTATTATTATTATTATTATTATTATTATTATTATCCTTTATTTATATGGCGCCACAAGTGTTCTGCAGCGTCTTACAAAGTACATAAATAACTTGACAACTGACTTACAGTACAAAATTGGACAAGGACATGGATAATATACATTGCTACATAAGTGACCATAACACCTAGATATGCAACAGAGCGTAAGCAACTAAGGCCCTCATTCAGAGCTGCTCGCTATTTGCGGTCGTTCGTTTTCTAAAAAGGGGTGGCTATTCAAATGAACCGTTCGCACTTTGCGGTCTGTTCACGCCTCTAAGTCTGAACGAACGAGCAAAACATGCGAACGTAAATTTGGAAAATACGCCCCCTGGCCGCTCGCACCATACGTCATGTCCGCTATTTATTAGATTAATTGAGTACATCGACCAGCGTATGAACTGCTCGCTATTCTTGTGGTTGGTTTTTTCAACCACTATTTTGTGAGCAGTTCTGAGATAAAAAAAACCAAGTGACGTGGTCAATGACGCTGCTGGATTAATTATGCACTCCCTTAAAACGCCCGTTTTGACCTTTAAGCACGCCTGCGATCGGATTTCCACTCCCCGTTTTTAAATACCTTCCCCTGTTACCACCCACATACGCCTCATTCTGTCACTCAAATTAGCAGGCATTCGCTATTTTGCGAGCACATGAATTTCGACCGCACTGACTGGTTCGCGCATGCGTATAACGATCCGTATGCATGCGCAGTTGGGCAAACATCGCTCGGAGCGAACGAGCTGCCGCTTACGAGTGGCTCTGAATCAAGCCCTAAGTTTTAGGTGCCCAACTCAAGTTTTGGATTGCATGCTAACAGGTCAAAATTACGTAATTTTAGCTGTTTTTTTTTCACATATATTTTTATTGAATCTCAATACATTATAATATGCAACATAAGGTATGTCATTCAAATGTATGCAATACAATGTGACACAAAAATGCACAAAACAAAGTTACATACCATAAAAAGACCAAAAGTAACCAGGCTACAATATACTGTAGAGCAGTGGTTCCCAAACTGTGCGCCGTGGCACCCTGGGGTGCCTCAGGAAACTTGCAGGGTTGCCACAGGTTGGTGGTCCATGTATCGTCAATGTAATGTAAATATGTGTACAAAAACAGAAGCGCAAACCTGTCCACAATCACATAACTTAGCCTAAGGATGACAGGTCAGCACAATTTACTTCACTTTACTACATTTTTTCTGAATTACTCAATAACAAAATTTTGGCTTTGGGGTGCTGTGAAAACAATGCTGATACTCAGAGCCGTAACTAGACTTTTTGGTGCCCTGTGCCAGAAAGAGCATTGGCGCCCCCCTCATTTTTCAAAGGGACATAATGCACCCAAAAAAGGGGAATGGACTCATGAGGAAGGGCCAGGGAAGAGATAGGAGAGGCCAGGAGATGCTGGGGATGAAATTAGAGGAAGCTACAAGTGAGAATGATAATAAACAGAAATTAAAATATCTCAAGATTAAAGATGATAAGGGAACTTAATCCCAATTTTTCTTTATTTCATTTTTATAAAAATACAGATCCAAAACATGTGAGGGTGGTTTTGCAAAAACCAAAACCAAAACACGAAGATGAATCCGGATCCAAACCAAACCACGGGGGTCGGCGATCTCTAATTATTACTTGTGTGATGATTACTAACACTGGGCCTCATAGATGCAATGCCGATGTTTATGCAACTAAGTTATTAGTGATAATCTGCGCATGCATCTGCGCACGTTTAATTTTCATTGTCGCTCATATTGAGGATTTTATTCGCAAAGTGGGTGACCGGCAGGGACCGTTTGTGGGTGGCAATGGGAGGGAAGGCCATGAGTTGGCAACTCAAATGCAGACAACTGCGACCTTGTATGCAGTAAAATTGGCTCCAGCGTCTCAGTTCCCGTGCCCATTCTGCATGTCCATAGGGCTACTCAGAAGGTCGATCATCGACTGATCTGAGACTGATGCTGCGTCTTTTTGATTCATCGCCTGGTTTTGCTAAGTGCAGGTGGGCGTCTCAATACAAATCCAGTCAGCAGTGACATTTGCACATTCTCACACAGCCGCTACGTACAAATTCGCAGCTGCAGTGGCATTAGCGTCCATCTCTGATACAGGCCCATTGCTACAAAATTAGGAATACAGTAGAATAAGTCTTTTGTTAACATTCAGAATAACTTTAAAGCTGGAGCTACTGTAGATGTACAGATAGAGTTCAGGCTTGGATCATGGGTTTGTGATAAACTTTGCTTGAATTAATAACTGGTTTCTGCAGTAGATTTATCCTGATTGTATTCATTTAGGATTGTCATAGTGCTGCTTTTCCTTTTTTATTCAATCATTTGGATTAAAGCCTGCAACGGTACATTGCATCGATGTACACACTACACGATCTGGCATACGATGGCTTAATGTATCATTACATGCTGCATTACATGCTGCATGTGCTGTACAGCAGATAGGCCGATTCAATGAAGAACGGCAGTGAACAGCGGATTGGGCCTACACAGGGGCACAGAGAGGGGGGATACGAATTACCCGGGTTCGGGCTTGATGGAGGGGCCCGGGTCCTTCCATTCTCTCTTACCTTTCAGTCTCAGGAGCCTGTCTCGCCATGGTGTGCAGTATCTTCTCCAAAGGCTCCTTTTAACTGTTGATAATTGCGTCGCCGGAAGTGGATTCAAAGTCACTTCCGGTGTTCGCGGGGTTTCAATAAAGTTGTTTTTGTTGTTTAGAGGGGTAGAATTGATGTCTACAAGCATCCCGCTTGTATGGTAAAGTGTCTTTAACTTTAAAAAAGGTAAAAAAGCGGCCATCCATTTCTGCCGCAAAACCAGAAGTTGACGGCCGTTGACTTTCGTTTTTTGTATATCTGGTTGTAATAGGACCTCTAGTAGCAGAAAGTGCTCTCAACTGCATCTTGTTGGAGTTAAATTTGCATGAAGTTCGTTTTTGCAGATATGGTTCATGAAAACATATAAAAGAAAATGTTAGAGATACTCTTATAGGAAAAGGGGTTTGATATATATATATATGTATATGTAAAAGGGATAATGCATATCTATATATAAAAAGACATTTATAACAATATACAATAAAAAGGCATATTTAAAACAGGATAGCTTTTGATAAAAGGCATGGTATCATATAGTATAAAAAATGGGAATTTAGGATAACAGTAAGAAAAAATGAATAAAATTGGTATAAAATCAGTCATTTAAAATATATTCATTTAGAGCACAGGTTCTCAAACTCTGTCCTCAGGACCCCAAACAGTGCATGTTTTCCTGGTCTCCTCACAGAATCAGTGAAATAATTAGCTCCACCTGTGGATCTTTTAAAATGTATCAGTGAGTAAAGAATACACCTGTGCATCTGCTGGGTGACCTGGAAAATGTGACCTGTGTGGGGTCCTGAGGACTGAGTTTGAGAACCACTGATTTAGAGGAACCGTTTTAATTCAAAGTCTTTATTTAGACCATCAGGGACTAGTGTCTTTAATTTATGGATCCAATCCATTTCTCTCTGGGCAAGTCTTGTCTCTTTGTCCCTGTTCCTCCAATCACTCTTTACATTTTATATACCCATAAAGTTGATAATCTGATCTTGTGAGCAGGCATGTTTGTTTTTAAAGTGATCCGCCAATGAATGGGTTTCCAGACCTTTTTTTGATGTTTCTTAGATGTTCTGACATTCGTGTTTTTAAGGCTCTGGAAGTGCGGCCTATATATATATATATATATATATATATATATATATGAGTCCACAACTACATTCAATAAAATAAATAATATTCATTGTGTGACATGTAATAAAGTCCTTCATAGGGTGTTGTCCGGAATCCCTGCTTTTTAGACCTGGAGTGACACTCACAGCTACCTTATGGTAGGAACTATATATTTTTTATGCTTTCTGCTTGAGCTAATTATACATGCTTTTATGCTTACTCATTTTGTAAGTAATGTATGCACTTTAAGTTTTTATGAAGAAAGTATATTTGTTTTTATATTAAATTCTTGTTTTATATTAAATCTTTTATGTTACACCGTTAGCAATGAGATCACTTTCATTTCTTGTCCACATTGCCTAATAGAAGCCTATGGGTTCTTACTGGAGACTTCTCTGAGAGGGATCCAATAGGATTCCTCCCAATGTCCCCGGCGGCTCATGCATGCACGGGTCATAAACTTGGAAGTCCTCTCTTCACAAGGAACAGCTCTTACTGGAAGATCTGCCTCTTGCATAATTAGTCATGCATACGGCATTAATAAACAGTGGTGAAGAGAAAGATGGAAATAGAAAGAGAGGGATGAGCAAAGGAGGAGACAGAAGCGGCAAGGAAGGTAGAAAGGGTGTAATAGTGAATCTGGTGCCTTACTAACACCGAATCCCACATTTAAATAAAAAAAAATGCAGGTGGGTATCGGTCATTAGTCTTCTGCCTTTTTCTCAGGTTAGCATCTGAATGGCACACAGCACTGCATACATTGCAAGCCCCAATGACAGGGTAAACAAGCATTGTTTTCACATTAATGATGAGTATAAGATAAATAATTTATGAAAACGTGTGTGGGGAATTTGCTGTGGCTGTTGGTCACGATATGAGGATAGCTGTATGTGGACACATCTGTAAGTACAAAATGAATGGGCCTGCATCTTTCTACCTCTGCATACAAGCACAGCACCCCAGTTTTACTGCTGTGCATTCCATGCTCTGTTCACCATACTGTTCCTATTCCATATCAAACCAGCTAGTGGGTTCAGCTACTGTATGTCTTCGTGTGGACTGGCATCCATCTCACGTCCGCTGATACCCTTCACTACCAATAGGTTCTGTCAATATGAATAACACAGGTCATGATTAAATTAATTCAGTTCACACCTACTAAGCACTGGATATAACAATGTACATGTGTTGAGCACCAGGGCCGTAACTAGGGTAGTGCGACCAGTGCCATGGCACAGGGCACCGCAGGGCAGGGGGTGCATTTCTGGCCTGTCAATTTTCTGGTTATTATCATTCTCACTTGTAGCTTCCTCCTCTTTTATCACCAGCATCTCCTGGTCTCCCCTATCTCTTCCCTGGCCCTTCCCCATGAGGTCATGGCCCTGTTTCGGGTCTTATGTCCCTATTTTAAAAATGGGGGGGCAATGCTCTTTCTGGCACAGGGCACCAAAAAGTCTAGTTATGGCTCTGTTGAGCACATACAAATGTAATGGGCTGCCTATCTAACTATGGTTGTACAAAGGAGTACAATCAATTTAATACAGAGCAGAAGATGTGACCCTTACCATTCCCACGTGTGCAATTCTTCATGCATCCATGGCTGGAGAATTCAAAGTATTTTTTATCTTCCCAATTAGACGGATTCACCTGAGTGAACAGAAGATGTCATCCTCAGTCTGGCAGCGATGCCAAGAGAATTCACAGTTAGGATGGATGTGTCATTAACATGACGGGGATTCCAAGAGTGGTATCTAGGGGAATATACATTATTAATATAATAATTGTAATAATAATCATAAGAAAATATTGTGGTTTGACATTAGTAAGTAAATACTATATAAAACATTATCCAGGTGTTTTAGTCCGAAAAGACAATAAAAATAATCTGTATAATCTTCACATTATCCAACTAAATGTATGCAAGAGACTTGGGTGGATTATCAGAGCCATTATCTTTAATTCAATAAAGAGTTTTTAGTGATATATATATAATATTTTTGTGATTTTTTTTTTTAATGAAAGTGTGCATTTCTGCACTGTAAGTAATCCCACTAAAAATGCCTGCTGTTTTTTTACTTTTTTTGAGAACTAAGCACTCTTGTCCCCTGCAGCACTCCGTACATGGGGGAGTCACAAGCCTGGTGATGTTCTCAGCTACTATCAGAGCCTGTGGCTGTGAGACATTGCATGTCTGCACACAAGCCTATTTCCACTAGATATGTCTTACTGAACTGCTGTGTTACCGCTGTTACACTTACCTGCATAATAAGCCAGTCATCTGGTAAGTCACCTCTTGTGGTCTTACACCTACACCCCCACCTGTTGTACATACTGATCTCAATAAGCTATGAGCCCGGGCACTGGCAAAAGGAGAATAGAGTGATTCAATCTGTGGTACCAGAGAGTGAAAAAAAATAAAGATCAATGCAGAAAGTTCTTTAGTCACGTGCTGTATAGAAGATGTACAGTGCAAGTGCAAGCAGAAGTTTGCCAAGCTGGCAGGCTCAGAAAATTATGCCACATAGAAGTTTGCAACTTAAGCTGGAAAATCTTTGGAAAGTCACAAATGATCCTGGTGACAATCCAAATGTCAATGATGTAGATAGAGCAATGGGAACCATTGGTTTAGCTGGGCAACAAAATATTTACTCAATAATCCATTTTTGAAGATGTTTTATGAAGATAAAGGCCTGATGAGGATAATCAACTTGAGTTGTACTCTGTATGGAACAAAATTGAGTGCATGCAATGACATGAGTACATAAACAGAATGCTGCCAATATTCCAGCAATTAACTTCAATAGTGGATGATGTGGAGGTTGCAAAGGCAATGCTGCAAAATTTTACACCGGAATATGATTTCTTAGTAGCTGCTTTGGAATCCTGCACTGCCAAAATTATAACTGAATATGTCTAGGCCAAGCAGCTGCAATTCTCCAAAAAATATATGTGGAAACAACTGCTGAAAGTTCTGACCATGCAATATCTTTGTCACACTTGACTCTGGGCCAGATTCAACATTGTACGCTATACTGATATATTTGGAGTTGAGCCATTATCAGCTGTCTGCGCATGCATCTAAGGCACACTGTGCATGCATCAAGGTATATTACCATAGTTACTCGCAGTGTGATTTACAGTCAGGGAGTATTTGGGGAGGTAACAGGGAGTGTCGGCAAGAAATGCAGGCATGTTGTGACCATTTTGGGGGGTCCCGTAAGCAAGGAATATGGCATTGGCAACTCAATTCCCATAGCCATTCTACACGACCATAGAGAGGGAGAGGGCAGCCAGAAAGTTGGCCACTATGTGGTACATAAACGCGGGAGCCACAAAAGTTGGTTTAACTGCTACAATTAAAGGAAATAAGATCCTTAATGCCACAGAAGTAGGGACAGTCATTGCTCAGTTAAAAACCTGAAACAAGACAGTGGTCATTGACATTGAAGATTGGAAATAATCTGACAGTTTAGCATATTGGAAAAGAAAGATTTCAATGTCCAATTTGCTAAAGGGCAATGTGTTTTGTAAAATACGAGGTGCTACCTGCTACTCCACTGAGACCATAAACACCAACAGGAGAGCTAGGTGCATGATATTAATGTCACTTACAGTCACTTTATACCTATATAGGAAACAAATTTACCTATAATATACAACATATGAATCCTTCTGAGAATCCTAAAAGACACAGCCATAACTAGGGTGATGCGGCCGGTGCACTCGCACAGAGTGCACATGCCCTGTGGGCAAAACTGGCCACCTTCACCCATGTATGTGCTGCCAACATTGGCTGTCCACTGGGCGCCACAATGTATAATATTAGCTGTGTGCCCAGCTCCTTCTCTGCCGGATGCACCTGCTCCCCTCCCCATCTCCTGCAGGTACTGGATTTCCACCGGGCACAGTCAGGATCCTTTCCGTAGCTGCTCCTGGGAGGAAGTGGGAGGAGGAAGAATGATGAGAAGGAGGAATTAGGAGGAGGATTGATGAAAAGGAAGAATGAGGAGGAGGAATGAGGAGGAGTAATGGGGTGGCAGAATGAGGCTCTACCATGGTATATGTGTATAAGAGGCTATACCATAGCATAATGTGTAACAGGGGCTCTACTGTGGAGCAGTGTTGGACTGGGGCATGAAGGGCCCACCAGGGGATTGCAATGGTAGGGGCCCGCTGAAGGGGTGTGACCAGCTACTTTGTTGGTGTTGTCAACTGAATGGGCATGGCCATCCAAAAAATACTATGGGCCATATTCAATTTGAGGCGTTAAGTCCGGATCCGCGATACTTTACCGCCGATGACGTCATTATCACCAGTTTTGCTTTTACCCCGTATTCAAGTGTAATAGGCGGTAAAGGATCGCCTATGAATGGCAGGCGGAAAAAAGTGCAGAATTGGGGTTTTGGGGTGCAACGTTGCGGGTGCCCCCGTGCAGCCTTCAGACAGTCCCCCAAAGGTAATCTGTGTCAAAAATTTTAAAAAAAAACACTTAAGGACACCCCAAAAATTTACTTTGAAAAAGGGGGCGAAAAAAAAAAATGTTGGGGTACAAAGTTAAAAACTAGCGAACTTGACTCTGGGGGGTCCTCAAGTATGCCCCAAGTGTTTTTTTGATTGCAAGTGCTTGCAGCAGGTTGATTTTTCACGATTTTTTCAACTTCACTTTAGCAACTTTTAAATATGCTGACACCCCCATTTTCAAGTACCCCAAATTTGCTGGGATAAGTTATTTTCTTGAAAAAAAACTCCAAAATACTATTCTGCATCAGGTATAGAAAAATGCTATTTAGTAACAATTGAGCCCATTTAAAAACACTAAATACCTTCAGCAAGCCAAATCGGGGGGTACCATAGGGAACCCCATGTCAGAGCATCATTTGGGGGGTGTCAGGCTGATTTCCCCAAAATTGACAGTACTTTCTGCTTGTTTTAGTATCGCCGGGTCCCGTTTACGCGTACTTTCATATTGAATACGGGGTAAAGCCTGGACGGCCGCGATACTTTTCCGCCTCCAAAACAGGCGAAGTCGGCGGAAAGTCCGGGCCGCGTTAAAGTATCGCGGCTCAGCTCACATTGAATACGGGCCTTTGTTGGATGGCCACTCGGACCGACTTATCAAATAATTTACATAGTCATCTTGTTGAATATCAATAGGATACAGACGAAAGAACTAAGTAAACAGATTCTGAAAGGTTGATATTTAACAAGATGATTGTGAATTATTTGTTAAGTCGACCCAAGTGCCACCCCAGGAGAGACTATGGGCCTGATTCAGCGGTAGCAATCGCGCACGCAGTTCTGCTGTGAAAGTATGCTAAAGTTTGCAATCGCAATGCTGTCGCAGGCCAACATAAAAACGCCCACTTCCCCTTTCTCCCATCCGTAATACCTTGCATTCCAGTGGAAACATCGGTAACATTGAGTACCATCAGAGCCTCATGCACAATTATAGCAGGTCAGACCTTACTTATAACTTGCTTTCTGCACGTAATGAGTACTCAAGCTGCGTATGCCGTTGCAGTGGCTAATTTATGTACAGCCCTGTAACAGCGTTCAAACAGACAGGCACGCATGCGTTTCTCTGCCCCCCTCCATCACCACCCCAAACGCTCACAGCCTGTCACTCATTCAGCAATGGGTCTGCTTAATCGCAATGCGATCGCAGAGCTACCTTCGCGCACGCACACTGTGATGAATACGCATGCACAGTACACAACCATCGTCTGTCTGCGTGCGCTTTTGTAGTTGCGATCCGTGCATGAATCAGGCCCTATGTTACTTATTTCCTTATTCTAAGGATTTATGCGGAGGGCACCAGATTGCAATCGAATAATATAAGCAAGGAATGGCGGATCATTGCAACTAATAGATATATACTGTGTTTATAAACCCCTTTGTGTGTCACTGGGCTACTTCTGTTTACATGTTATTGTGGAAAGACTCCAGATATCATGCTCGCTATCTACTAGAGGCTTGAAAAGCATGAAAAACATGAATCCCCATAGTGTATTTGGACATATGGCAGTTCCTATTAAAGCTAAAGAACAGATAAAGGAAACGGTAAGAGGGGATGTAGTTGGCATCCCAGCGTGCTGGATGCCGACAGTCTGAATACCGCCGCCGAAATCCCGACAGGTCAGGATCCCAGCACCAGTATCTCGATCACCGGCATCCCTAAGGTAAGTATCGGGGTGTTAGGGGGAGATTAGGATTAGGTAGCGGGATTAGGGTTAGGTACTAGGTGGAGGGTTAGGGTTAGGCAGCAGGGAGGGATAGTTAGGATTAGGGTGTGGGGAGGTAGAGGTTAGGTTTAGGCACTAGGGGGAGTGTTAGGTTTAGGCACCAGGATGGGGATGTTAGGATTAGGGTGCGGGGAGGGAGAGGTTAGGTTTAGGCACTAGGGGGAGTGTTAGGGTTAGGGTGCGAGGAGGGAGAGGTTAGGTTTAGGCACCAGGGAGGGGGTGTTAGGATTAGGTGTGCGGGGAGGGAGAGGTTAGGTTTAGGCACTAGGGGGAGGGTTAGGGTGTGAGGAGGGAGAGGTTAGGTTTAGGCACCAGGGAGGGGGTGTTAGGATTAGGTGTGCGGGGAGGGAGAGGTTAGGTTTAGGCACTAGGGGGAGGGTTAGGGTGTGAGGAGGGAGAGGTTAGGTTTAGGCACCAGAGAGGGGATGTTAGGATTAGGGTGTGGGGAGGGAGGTTAGGTTTAGGCACCAGGGAGGGGGTGTTAGGATTAGGGAGCGGGGAGGTTAGACTTAGGCACTAGGGGGGTAGGTTAGGGTTAGACACCGGGGAGGGAGGGTTAGGGTAGGGGGAAGGAAAATACTTACCATTCTTCCCTATGGGTGTTGGGATTCTGGTTGTCGGGATGCCGCTGTCGGTATTCTGACCTGCAGCATCCCGACAGCCGGGATTTCATACCCAACCCCGGTGAGAGGGGCAATGGATATAACCGACTTTGCAGAAGGGAAGCATGGATATTCCAAATTAAGAGTTTAAGCCCACAGGGTCTCAGCAAGTCCATAGAGCTCAATAATGTATAATCCACTGTTACTGCCCTATCACACATTTCTCTGCTCACCCAGCAGATCACTCTTCACACAGCTTAAGGTGCCCATCCACTTGCCGATAATACTGAACGATTGCACGATTATGACATCGTCGTCCCCGCATCTACAAATGGATGGGCACCTTTACACTGCCCCATCACACCTCACATTTCACCCCTTGTGCCTCTCAAAGCTCCCCTCACACTGCTGCCCTCACTCCCCAAACTGCTCTCTGGCAAAGTAAGGGACAGGTGGCCCCTCAAACCCCCCGCCCCACTACCACCACAAACCATCCCCACGAGCACCACCAGTGAGTGGTTGTAATGTGTTCCTGTAAACTCAGAAGAGAGATCCAGCAGAGTAAGATGCAATGGGGGAAACACACAAGCAAGTGTTATTTGCGGACAATCAGAGGGTGTCGTGCAAGTCACCTTTAGTGGGGTCTAATGTCCACATCTGGTGACTGTCTATCTAGCCTCTGTCTTCTAAGCGTAAGCCTGGCATGCTAGCACTTATAGGGCCTCATTTATCAACAAGTTTTATCACTCAAAAGGAGTGATAAACTCGCTACGTATGATAATGGTGCTCCAGCCAATCAGCTCCCAACTATCATCTGTTTGAAAAATGACAGTTGGGAGCTGATTGGCTGGAGCACCATTTATCATACACAGTGAGTTTTATCACTCGTTTTGAGTGATAAAACTCGTTGATAAATGTGGCCCTAATAATTACACAATATCTGTAATTAATGAGTCGGAAATAAGCCCACAGTACTGGAACATACATCACATGATGTGATGTATGTGCCAGTACTGTGGGCTTATTACTGACACACACATCTCTCGCACAGTGATGAGGAGGATTACCTTCTATCGCAGCACGTAAGGAGGATCTGCTGTAAACTCAGAGATTTTGCAGCACCCCGTGCTGGTGGTGTCACTGCTGCTGGCGTCTTGTGGTTTCTGTAGGAAGAAGAGAAGATGAGACTGGGCACGTGACAGCGCTGCCAACCTCCTTCACTCCTCCCCAAATACACGTCCAGCCATCACTGTCTACCATGGTCTGGGATGCAGACAGGACACCATGTACGGTGGAGTCCACTGCCTGCTCACCTTAACATGCATTTACACAGCAACTTCCCATAGGTGTTGATAAAAATTTTCTGTGGTCCTCACCCTGTGCCATGGTTGTGCGGGCAGCACCGCACCACTTAATGGTAGTGATCTCTCCATGACCCGGACTCCCGGTCACTGGCTGCAGTGGCTGGGCACACAGTGACGTCATGCCTTTCCAGGCAACAATCAGTGTCCCCTCCAAGTCCTAGCTCCCTGTGCCTTCTTCACACAGTACAATTTTTTTGGTGGGCAGTGTTGTTGCGTAGGGAATACACATATAGGTGATTTTAAACCCCGGCGACACCCCCCCTCTGTGCGAATGTCATCCTGGCCAAGGGGTAGATATGACCCTGCCTCAGGGCCCCCTCATGCCAGGGGCGTATCTATAATGGGTGCAGGGTGGGCCCGCACCACACACCTGTCACCGATAATATCAAAACTTACCTCTCCCAGGTTCCACATCTGGTCTCCAAGCGTTGCTCAAAACGCTGGAAAATGGCCATTCTACTGGTGTTTTGCGCATGAGCTGTGAGGAAATCGCTGGGAAAATGGCAGACGCACCATTTCTCCAGCGATCTGCGCATTCACAGTAGACTCTGGGCACACTCTAGTGCCCAGAGTCTACTGATTCTGCGGTGGCCAGCCACGTAAGTCGGCTGCCGGGGTGAGAGGAGGGGGCCTGTGACGGAGGATGCACACGGGCCCCCTCCTCTCTAAAGACACCCCTGCCGGGCCTGCCCTAGACTTCTACCATTATGCCAATCTGCTTCTCCCACTACTTCAACCCCCACCACCCCCTGACACACACATACACACCACACACACGCAACCCCTGATTCTTCCCCAGCATTCACAAAGGAAGCTCACATGCAAGTCACACACATATGGACAGATGACACATACCTTATCAGCAGCAAAGTTCTGTCTCCGGGTGGGCCAGGCTTGGCTGTGCAGCAGCTTCCTTCCATCTCCCTCTCTGATAGCAGCATTTTCCAATCTCTCTAATCCCGTGTAACTCCGCCCCCTGTTTAGCCCCGCCCATGTAAAGTCCCATTCAGCCCCGCCCCCTGCTCAGCTCCGTGTAGCTTAGCCCCCTGCTCGGAGTGTTGTCAGGTGGCCTGTTGTTAGAGCCTGCCAGCTCTCCCTAGCAAAACTTGATATAGACAGCAGCACTGCTGCTGCTCATCTGCTGCTGCCCTGGCTCTGCCTGACAGCAACATAACCCCCCCCCCAACACTCTCGATCGCCGTGTGCTAAGCCCCGCCTCCTCGCAGAAATGGGCGTGGCCACATTGCAGTAGGGCCCACCGGGGAAATACCCGATTCCCCGGCAGCCCAGTCCAAGCCTGCTGTGGAGTTACATGTATAAGCGGCTCTACCGTGGTGTAACGTGATAAGGGGCTCTACTGTGACATAAAGTGTATAGGGGGCTTTACTGTGACATAAAGTGTATAGGGGGCTCCTTTGGCATAGATGTATAAGCAGCTCTACTGTGATGTAAAGGAGCCAGAAAATAGCGCACACAGACTAGATCAAGTGTTGTATTGATAGATGTCAGTGTATCATTTCACTACATTGCTACATTAAGATTTGGAAATAGTTACAATGTTTCCCAGCATTCTTTAGCGTCTGTTATTATAGTCAAACTACTGTGAGATAAGCAGACAAGACACAGGAAAAAAGGATACTATGGATTAAATAGTTTTTCCTTTATTGTGGAATAGTAATGCAAAGAGATGTATGTGTTTCTAATGACATAAAATATATAATTTATTGAGGGCTATTAAGCCTTTATTGTACTACAAGAACAGAGAGAACACAGCAGCCACAGGCTTTGTAACAAATTTCAATACACATTTTCTATTTCTCGACACTTACTATATTTTACTATTTCACCATTGGGATATATTGTAAACAATATTTAAAGCAAACCAATAAAGATTTAATAACTTTTAAATAGGGTCTTTAGTGGGAATCTGTATGATATGCCGGCTGTCGGGATGCCTCCTGTCAGAATACTGACAGCGGCATCCCGAAGGTTGGTATCCCGACAGGGGTCGGGTAAGTATACATACCTTCCCCGGCCCTAACCCTAACCCTCCTTTCTGGTAGCCTAACCCTAACCCTACCCGTTAGTTCCTGAACCTAAGTTCCCCTCCTTTGTGCCTAAACCTAACCCTCCCCCCTTAGTGTCTAAATCTAACCCCCCCCAGTGGTACCTGACCCTAACCCTCCCCCCAAAAAACCTAACGCTAACCCCGCTAATTGCTCTAACCTAACCCTCCCTCCCACGGCTAAGAGGATGGGTGCCCCGTACTTACCTCGTCTGCTTTCTGGTGTCGGGATTAAGATAGGCGTCGGGATATCAGCATCCGCATGTAAACCGAGGCTGACTACATCCCCTTTAGTGCACATACACAGATACATTCCTTTTCTCGTGTTGGTGTTTACGATCGCAGAATTTGTATTGAGATGCCCACCGGCAGCTTCACAAATTGAAGCAATTGCGTACAAAAGGCCTGATTCAGTACGGATCACTATTACGTTTGCAGCTGTGAATTTGCATGCAATGCAGAGGCGAAAATATGCTAATGCTTTCCAAAGCTCAGCCGCCATAAAGACGCCCACTACCGCTTTCTCACATCTGTCCAATGTCGCTCTTATGTGTAAACATTTGTACCATCAGCGCACATCGCACAGGTACGCAGCATTTACACCAAGTCTGACCAGCCGCAGACACTGCATGTCTCCTCGCACGTATTGGCAGGGGAGTTTTAAGAGAGGAGAGGGCCTTTGTTGCAGCCTTTGTTTTGGGCCCCTCCTCTCTGACAGAGCACTTAGCGCACTAGATTCTGGCTTAATACCAGAATCTACGGCACATGCCCTCTTCTCTGCGCATGCGCGTGTCACAGGGAAGATGCCCACCGCCATTTTCCCTGTGATTTTTGTGCTCTGCAGCACTGGCCCGGCCCTGCAGAGCAGCACTCTGAAGATGGCAGAAAGGTAAGTATAAAATACATATGGGCACAGGGTGTGCAGGCCCGTGTGCGCCTCACACCATACACCCACTATAAATATGCCCCTGCGTAGTGGGCTCTCAAGCTGCATATGCCATCGCTGTGGCTAATTTTTGCATGCCCAAGCAACGGCGTTCAAACAGACTGGAATGCCAGCGTTTTTCTGACCACTCCCCCATCACCACCCCCAAATGCTCACAGCCTGTCACTCACTCTGCGATGGATTCCTCTATGCGTATGTAATTACAGTGCGATCATAGAAAATGCGCAGTGCAGATTATATGCATGCACAATGGCTAACAATCGCTCGATCTGCATAAGTAGTTGCATTAGTGATCGCTTCTGAATCAGGCCCAAAGATGCTGATGGTTACTCTGAATGGGGGCCAGAACTGAGAAAGCGGAGCAATTGTAATGGCATTTCAGATCGCAGTTGCAGTCTGTGACACACCGATCAAAATGGTCAAGACACGCCTACATTTTTTGCGGTACAGAAATTTGACGCATGTGCAGTGAAGCTCAGTCACATGCGCAAATCACCTATAATCGCTCAACTGCGTAAACATCAGCATTGCGGCCATCTTTGAATCAGGCCTGCTGTACTGAGAGTAAAAGCTACAGGTGGTGGGACATAAATGATCAAAAGCTCATCAATGCCAGAGTATAATGCAGTTAACACCACATCATCACAATAATTCCTCAAGTTGGATATACCTGTGAATGCAACCATGCATGTATACTGTATGAACCTACAGTTGGATATACCTGTGAATGGAACCATGCATGTATGTGAACCTACAGTTGTAGGATATACCTGTGAATGGAACCATGCATGTATGTTAACCTACAGTTGTTGGATATACCTGTCAATGGAACCATGCATATATATGAACCTACAGTTGTTGGATATACCTGTGAATGGAACCATGCATGTATGTGAACCTACAGTTGTTGGATATACCTGTGAATGGAACCATGCATATATATGAACCTACAGTTGTTGGATATACCTGTGAATGGAACCATGCATGTATGTTAACCTACAGTTGATATTCGTTCTGAGGATGCTCAAATGCACAGTATAAGATCTCTAAAAGTGAATAAAGGCAAACCACCATAGAGACTGGAATATAATCTTTGCATACGAGGAACCTGAAAACATACAACAAGCAAAGAACAGCAATGATTGCGCACAATGGAAAAGTGCACTAGACAAGAAGTTAATAGCAATAAATGACAATGACACGGCTTTTGTAGACAGACCAAGTAAATGACAAACCATCAAAAATAACTCAACTCAACACATATGTATCTTTAGTCCATTACAAAGGCTGACATTTTGCCAAACGATACACTCAAAGGTACAGTACCCTATGTCATGTCATAGCCATATCTGCATTACATGATCTACTGTTATACCAACTAGATTTTCTTTCTGTATTTCTACATTATAGTAACAATTTATTCCTACAGGAGAAAGTTTATTTGTAGAAAAAGTCACTACATGGAGTTAAGCCAAGTGGTAATTTCTGGTATATAAAGTTGGATGCTGTTTTGATAGAAATGGACTTTATACGCTCAGAGTCTGACCATTTCTTGTGCTACTGTGGTACCTGGTGTGGAAGTGTGGGCACAGATAAGTTCGGTGTAGATGGTACTGTACAGCAGAGACGGGAAATCCAGTGGACCGTCCTTCTTCTGGCAATGACTCCACTGGTTTTTCCTTCCCAGACTGTAGCAGAGAGGCTGGGCCCATACACAGTAAAATTACTTATTAGTAAAATATGATATAGGGTATGCAAGAGCTAAGAATCAGCGTACAAAGGACATGAAGCTACACACAATAATGACTATGCAGCGAATGAGTAGAAAGTAATTATCACCATGTAAATGACATACAATTCTGCACAAATACAATAATGTTAATATGCACTAAATTCCTGATGTATAACCAGTCAATGGTGTCGTCAATCAAAATATAGTATAACCTCTGCTGCTGCTGCACTTCTCTTATTATCACTTGGTATAAAATGCAATTCTTAAACTACTTCAACACATTACATTCTGAATATACGCAGTATCTCTCACACATACAGTATGTATAGCATAACAAAATAGAATCTCTTTGATAAAATGTGCAAAAGGCCATAAATATCGCCCAGACTGATCAGTCATTTACTTTATAAGTGATCGCAGAGTCTTTCGCCGGAGTACCTTTTTGCTAGGTGGTCACTGTCCTATTACATGCATGTATTTGTAATCCACAAGAAGGCACAAATTAGCATCTAATGTTGAATGTCCTGCACACACAGAAACTGAATTTTCAGCACTTTATATATAACATTCTCTGTATTTACAGTTTAAAAAGTAAGTGAGTGCCGAGTTTGTATGATTGTTTTTTCAATATCATGGGTGCAATTTTGCAAGAATGGGTTCCAGAAGGCACAACAGTTAACCAGCATTATTAATAAGGAAGTTTTGAAAAAGCTGAGAGAAAGAGTCAGAAAGAAACGTCCGCAACTGTGGAAAAATGGTTTCATTCTTCACCAGGACAATGCGCCCGCTCACCAGGACAATGCGCCTGCTCACCAGGACAATGCGCCCGCTCACAAAGCACTTTCTGTGAAGGAGTTTTTGACCGACAATCACATTACTATATTTGAACATCCTCCATATTCGTCCGATTTAGCACCTTGCAACTTTTATCTTTTCCCACAAGTTAAATTAGTGCTTAAAGGGACACATTATGAATCAGTTGATGCTGTAAAGAAGAAAATGGCAGATATGTTGCAACAACTAACAGAAATTGATTTGCTCCATGCCTTCCACTAGTGGAAAACAAGACTACAGAGATGTATTAGTACAAATGGGGAGTATATTGAAGTGGACAAACATTAAATTTGTAATACCAATAAATAAAGATGAGTTATTTAATCAGTCTCGTTATTTAATATACATACCTCGTATATATATATATATATATACACATATGTACATACTGTGCTATTTTTCAGCAGGAACAAGCAGGAGCTATGATGTAATGTCCTTGGCCAAAATATATTTTTAAATAAAAAAAGTTTTATTTTAAAGTCTCTTTTGAGTGCCTTTTAGCACTTACCAAAGCGCAGTCCTCTTTACACAAATAAATGCTGTAGCAAGATGTGGCACAGACTTATTGTGGGATGTTTCCTTTCTGACTAGAGATGTGTGCTGACTCCTGTGTTTTGGTTTTGGATCTGGATTCTTATTTTACTTTTTGCAAATCCACCCTCAAGTGTTATGGTTTTGGACCTTGTTTTTTTAAGAAAAAAATCTTTGAGTTTTTAAAAACAGCTAAAATCTTGTCATGTTTGCAATCCAAAACATAAAATTTTGATTTAAAATCTGAATTCAGAACCGCGGGAAGATCAGAACTGCAACTTGGATTTATCCGGATCTCCTCAGTAGATCAGAACCGCGACACAGATCTGTCCAGATTCATGAAATTCTGGTGGATTCAGATTTTTTGAGAACCGTACAGCATATCTCCACTGCTTATTTAGTAGTTTTTCACCCTCCAAGAATCATCTGCAGTCACAGCAATACAACGCTGAACTGCATACTGCCTCCTTCTCTCTCAAATGTTGGGACAGCTGCTCTGGCTCCACTTCAGCGACGATGCCTTCCCAGTCTCTTACGCAGATCTCCAGGTGATCCTCTCCTCACATGCACACAGCTCCACTCCTCGGCAACCTCTGCCCGCAATTGCGCAAGTCACAACAACCAATACACTGATCACCTGCCTGAATGCCTCTCCTGTGCTCAACAGCACCACCACGAGTACACCTCCAGTATTACAGGGCCCATAGGCTATAATTGCAAGCTGTGCTCAGGGTATCACACTACAAATGGTTAAAAGGCAAACTATTCATTATAATTGTGTACATTGATGACTTGTTCCTTGCAGGTCATGATGACCGAATAACGCATGTAAAGGAATTGCTGAAGACTTGGGACTAGAACACCAGTTGCAAGATCTGATAATCATACTGTACAAGACAGCATAGCAGGTACTGTACCATTTCAATTGACCAGCAAGGGTACATTGAAATTTGGAATAAAGGATGCTAAACCAGTCAGTACACCTATAGACAAAAACGGAAAGATATCTAAAGGGTAAATATAATAGGGTCTGAGTTTTTGGCAAGATTAACTCGTTGGAACTTGATGCAAGTTTTTGGCGAGTTTGAGAGTAAACTTGCTGAATGTAATAGGTTGCGAGTTTGACACTCTCCATAGGAATAAATAGGGCCACGCTGTTTGGTCAGAGCTGGGAACTGGCCTGCCATGACCAATCAGTATGGCCCTATTCATTCCTATGGAGAGAGTCCAAAGGGAAAAGTAGCACTGTCACATGTGTTTTGTTTTGCCAAGTACCGTGGATGCCTACATGGAAAGAAGAGGACCTATCCTATTGGATTAAGTGAGTAATAAATGGGTAAATGAGGGATATGAGGAGTGCTTATTTAATAAAGAATGTTTTCTATGGTGTGTGTCCTTTCTTTGTTTTAATTATTTTTCTGTTGGCCTACAGGTGTCAGCAGGCCCTTGATACCCAAATATCTGACACTTGTGGTTCTCCAATGTGTCATCATGCACAGGCAGCCTTGCAGGGACTAGTGGTCCACCTATAGACAATGATATTATAGTATCATTTGTATTTATCTCTGTACCCAAAGTTCATGGGTGTGAAGCTGTCAGGTTCAGCCTAGGATCGGCCATTACTCACCACTGTGCTGGCTTCCCCTGATTGCTCGTGCAGTTAGATGTCAGGTGCGGCTGCGGGTAACGCACTGAGGAATCTGCCTTAGGAGCTATGGGATTTTCATGAGCGGCCCTGTGTCATGGAGATTGTATTTTCTGTCATAGGCGCTGCCATGACTGTACTTCTCATGTGACAGTATCTCCACCAATGGTCTTGGCCAGCTGACGCTGTCCTATCAACTGCTACCTATGGGTATATATCCGGCCTCAGAACTCCAGGAAGTACCAGCAATGTTTGCCATTTCTTTTGTATGCTAGTCGTGTCCTCGTTCCAGGTTCCCTTGTGACTACCCTCGAGTCTTTGCAAGTACTACTTCTCAGTGCGACAGTGCATCATACCCCCTCTGCCTGTGTGCAACTGCGTGCCACTTCTCAGTGCAACAGTGCATCATACCACCTCTGCCTGTGTGCAACTCCGTGCCACTTCTCAGTGCAACAGTGTGTCATACCACCTCTGCCTGTGTGCAACTCCGTGCCACTTCTCGGTGCAACAGTGCGTCATACCACCTCTGCCTGTGTGCAACTCCATGCCACTTCTCAGTGCAACAGTGCGTCATACCACTTCTGCCTGTGTGCCACTTCTCGGTGCAACAGTGTGTCATATCACCTCTGCCTGTGTGCAACTCCGTGCCACTTCTCAGTGCAACAGTGTGTCATATCACCTGTGCCTGTGTGCAACTCCAAGTGCTGTCCCTCAGCACAACAGTGCATCTGAACACCCCTGCCAGTGGGTATAATATCATCTCCTAGTGCAACAGTGTGTTACCATCTCAACCTGTGGGTACCTCAAGTACCATCTCGTGGCTCAGTAGTGTCTCTTTAGAGACACATTCCTGAGGCCACCATCTGTGTGAGTCTCTATTCCCACCGATTTTGGATACCTGATCAAAGGACCGCGACCTGCTTGCTGGGTGCAGCAAATACCCTGTCGACGCTGAATAATTGGCTGAGACAAGTTCAGTTTAAAATTTAATCGCAGCGACGCCATCTTACGACTGGCCGCAAGACTCCATTTTGGAAATGAGATCGCAAGATACCATTTTGCGAATGACCGCCTAAGCGCCATTTTAGATAAACTCACCCTTTAGTACATGTGGCGATATTACTATTAGCAACATGCGATTGCATCTTTCATCATTTCTCATAAACACATTAATACTCACAATTGCGCTGTTAACTAGTTGCATATTAGCGAATGCATAGGACCTTGCATGAAACCGCTGTATTATTAGCTTTATGCGCACGCATCTTCCCCAAGTTAACTAGCGTCCTTATATCAAACCCTGAATACCCACACATTACATATTCACACATAAGGTTCAATAAGCTTTAAAGTGTATGATTTAAGTTGGTTCAGTTAGTTTAAATGCTGAGAAATAAAGATATTTGATAACTATGGTATTTTACATGCTAAACAAGTCGTGTTTGGTTTTGTCCTGATGCGTATTCTTTTTACAGTATTCCGGTGTTATCGGTGGGGAGGTCGCATCATGCAAACTCAAGTTATGGATCGCAGAGCCTACAAGCAACAAAATGTATATTTTAGTAACAACTGTTAGGATGCTGCAGGGGGCGTGAAGAGGAAGACCCCCAGCTGTTAGAGGCAGGGAGAGTCTATTTGAACCAGCCTGGTAAATGTGCTGTAACAGATGCTTTTCCCCTGGGAACCAATGACATCAGCAACAAACTTCCCTATTGTCCTGTTTATTCTGTGGGGGTATAAATATGTGTGCCCGAACACTAGTTTTTAGTCTTCGTGCTGAACTGCTGTATGACTAGGGGTCCCTTGCTGATGCCTATCTCCGTGTCCGGAAGCGCTGCGTATGTATACTGTACTTGGGTCTGTATTATTTCCTTTTGCGCCTAAATTGTGTATGGATCAATTGCGTGTTACTGTCTGAACTTTTACCTGAATAACACTTGTGCTTTGGAACCACAGATTCCACGTCTAAGTCTTTATTTATGGTCTGACTGCGTTCGCAAATTAGCAAGGTGTGTATAGAGGTTCTGATCCAGTATCGTTAACCCATATCCCGATTGGTAGGGGTCACTGGTGAACACCTCCCAGCAGGTTAGATTCTGCACCTTTGATCAGGTCTTGTCAGCATCCAATATCTGTGGATGAGGTGATCATATATTCCGGCCCCTTGCCTCCGAAATTTTTCCACAACCTCGGACCTCTGCTTCCAATACTCCAGTGGCAAGCGTGACAGAAGCAAAGATCCAGTGCATTTTTACTAGGGCTTTTTGTACCCTAGACGGGGGACCTACTGCACTTTTTTGTGGGCCCCACTCACATGGGGAACCAGTCCTGGTGCCAACTGGTCTAGAATTGGTGGAATCATGGTGGGGAGACCCTACTCTGCAGGTCTCCTCTTTATGGCTCTACTTGCCCTGGATGGTAAAGCCTAGTGCTCTTAGGGATCTCCTGCTCTTTGGGCTTGATTCAGAGACAGACGCTAATGTGATTGCAGCTGCGATTTTATATGCATTGCAGCTGCGAATATATGCAAATGGTTGTAAAGCTTACCTGAACATAAAGACGCCCAGTGCTACCTTCTCATATGCGTACAACATCGCCTATATGAGTAAATATCGGCAACATCATCGCTCATGGAGCAGCCATCTTGCCCTTGCTGCAGGTCTGACCTGCCACAACCTTGGGAGCTCTCCTGACAAGCAGAGCTGCGCATGTAATCGCAGTGACTAATTTATGCAAGTCCATGAAACGGCGTTCAGACGGACAGACATGTCTGCATTTCCAGAACACCCTTTGTCACCACCCCCCATCACCTTTTGGTTAAGTCACCTTTTGTGGTCTAACATTCACACTCTCACCTACATACACCGCTGACCTCAATACGTTTATCTCATTGTGATTATCTTGCTTCGAAAAAACGAAATCTAGATTTTGCATAGGTCTGCAAATCTAGACGCAGGCTGCAAATGTTGCTCGTTCATCTTGCAAACCTATACACATTGGCATAAAACTTGGCATTATTGTTACACTTAACAAGGTCTATGTTTCACATAATGCTCTTACTGTTCCTGTGCATCGGTACAATTTGCATTGCAAACTGTATTCATTGATGTATCTTTTCCACATTTTTATGGAATAACTGACTGCACTTTTTATATTATTATTCTTTGGTGAAATCTCCTATGTATGCTAATTGAGTGGAAGAATTATTGAACAATTCAGGTATTATGTATTTATTACCATTCATTTATATAGCGCACACATATTCCGCAGGACTTTATGGAGAATATTCGTCCATTTACATCAGTCCCTGCCCCAGTGGAGCTTACAATCTATATTCCCTACCACATACTCACACACATACACACTAGGGTTCTTTTTTGTTGGGAGCCAATTAACCTACCAGTATATTTTTTGGGAGTGTAGGAGGAAACCAGAGCACATGGAGAAAACCCACGCAAGCACAGGAGAAAATATAAACTCCACACAGTTAGGGCCATAGAGGGAATTGAACCCACAACCTCAGTGCTGTGAGGCAGTAATGCTAACCATTACACTGCCTGTGTTTATTAATATATTTCCTCTTTTCCCGTGAGGGAGTTTAGGAGACAGCTTGCTCAATTTCATTATTACGTTTATTACCAACTGATGCCAATTTCATTTAAATCAATGTTATGTATCATGGGGATCTGCTTAGGAAATTCACTAAAACAAATACATAATATATTCCATTGTCATTTTTTTTTTATGTCTGACTTATAGTAGGGGTGTACACCGGCCACTTTTCGTGTTTTGGTTTTGGATCTGGATCTTTCTTCGTGTTTTGGATCTGGATTGGTTTTGCCAAAACCACCCTTCCGTGTTTTGGGTTCTGGGTTTTGTGTTTTGGATCTGTATTTTTTTAAAAAAAAGCATAAAAACACCTAAAATCACAGAATTTGTGGGTTTTTCTGCTCCTATGCTATTATTAACCTCAATAACCTTAATTTCCACTAATTTCCAGTCTATTCTGAACACTTCACACCCACAATAGTGTTTTTATGTCCAAAAGGTTGCACCGAGGTAGCTGTATGACTATGCTAAGCGACAAGAGTGGGCGGCACAAACACGTGGCCCATCTAGGAGTGACACTGCAGTGGCAGACAGGATGGCAGTTTGAAAAACTAGGCCCCAAATAGTACATAATGCAAAGAAAAAAAAGAGGTGCAAGATAGAATTGTCCTTGGGCCCTCCCACCCACCCTTATGTTGTATAAACAGGACATGCACACTTTAACAAACCAATCATTTCAGCGCCAGGGTCTGCCAAATGACTGTGGCTGAAATGATTGGTTCGTTTGGGCCCCCACAAAACAAGCTGGCAATTAATCTGGCCCTGCACAAACTGGCTCTACGGAGGCAAGATGTCGTCCTCATCCTCATCCACCGATTCCTCACCCTCTTCAGTGTTGTGTACATCCTCATCCTTTGCTTCAGGTTGATTGCTGTAGTACTTCATCCTCCTCGCTAAGGACTGTTGGAGGGTCAATTGTTTAGTAAAAATAGTGGTGTTCCAACTTCCTCTCTGGGATGATGAATGACTCCCAGCAGCAACAGCAGCAGCGGCAGCAATAGGCGTAGCAATGCGGGATCCTCCGGAGGAATCCCGGATAGGAGAGTCAGTCATGCCAGTGACATGGCCTGCAGGACTACTTCCGATCCTGACTAAGGAGGAAATTGACGAGGAGGGAGTTGACGGTGTGGTTTGCAGGCGCTTGGATACAACAGGACATAGGGAGTTAGGTGTCCCTGGACTGCTTACGGTCTTAGCCAAAGTTTCTGAACTTGACAGTAACTTTTTATGAACGCGCTGCAGGTGACGTATAAGGGAGGATGTTCCTAGGTGGTTAACGTCCCTACCCCTACTTATTTCACCTTTACATATGGTACATATGGCAAGACAGTTGTTGTCCGGATTTGGATATATTGCCAGACCAAAGAGGTGGAATGTTTGGTCTTCTGCCCAGGCATGACCGTGATGGGCTTTTTCATCCCACGGACAACAACTGTCTCCCCCGGAGCCTGATTTAAACAAACCACATCACCATCACAATCCTCCTCGCCAACTTCCTCCTCAGCGCCAGCTACACCAGTATCCTCATCCTGTTGTACTTCAACAGTGACATCTTCAATTTGTATATCAGCAAGTGGACTGTGGGTACTCTTTTCAGCACTTGCGGAGGGCATGCAAATGGTGGAAAGAGCCACCTCTTCCCGTCCAGTGCTGGGAAGGTCAGGCATCGCAACCGCCACCACACTTGGACTCTCCTAGGGGATTTGTGATATCTTCTTAGAATGCACAGTTCTTCGCTGTGCTTTTGCCAGCTTAACTTGTTTGATCTTTGTAGCAGGAGGAGGGCTTCCATCATCATGTGAAGCTGAACCACTAGTCATGAACATAGGGAAAGACCTTAGCCGTTCCTTGCCACTCCGTGTCGTAAATGGCATATTGGCAAGTTTACATTTCTCATCAGATGATTTAAATGTTTTTATTAAGATAATTTTCCAGCACTTTGTCATTTGGGATTGTATACGCCCTCTACTATGGCATTGGGCATCGGCATTGGCAGACGACGTTGATGGCATGTTATCGTCTATGTCATGACTAGTGGCAGCAGCTTCAGCACTAGGAGGAAGTGGTTCATGATCTTTCCCTATTTTATTTTTATCGGAGAAAGTTTGGTCCTCCATTTATGTTATATTGATATATAAGTGCGGCTAAGGCGCACACAAACACAGAAATTGTTTTTTTATTTTTGTTGGAGACTAGTGCACTTTGTGGGTTACACCACCCTTTAAGAAATGAGCCACCCGGCTCTTTACTTATGGTACACAGGCACACGCTTGGCGCTGCTCCTTTGTTGATGCACGTGCAGCCACAGTGCACACTGGGCCTGATTCAGAGCCGGACGCTCTGACAAGAGCGCTCGCTCTGAATCAGGGCCGTCCTAGCTCAAATTGGAGCGGACTCCTGGCTGCTCGCATAGCTGTGGGTGACCACCCACAGCTTATGTGAGCAGCCAAAAAGATGGTCGCGATGGTCAAGACCATCTTGCGACAAGACCCTTGTGGTAGGGTCTCGTCTGCCGCAAGCCCGGAGTACTTTTGGCTCTATCAGAGCCAAAAGCACTCCAACTGACATCACTAGTGATGTCAGTGAGGCCAGACCCAGATGGTAGGCGTTCCCATGGGAACGCCTCCGTCTGGGCAGCCACGCCCCCGGCACGCCCACCAAAGGGGGCATGCTGTCAATCACCATCGACAGCACGCCCCCTTTGGTGCGAGACCCTGAGCGACGGTTTCCCTGTCGCTCACCGGGTCTCGCGCATGCGCACGACGGTGCAGCCTCCGTCGTGCGCATGTGCATTTGGGAAACATCGACCCGCTGGCGAGTGCTCAGTGCTCGCGAGAGGGTCTGAATGAGACCCACAATTCACAAAGACAGAAAAAAAAGAAGAATTTTTTATTTTTTGTGGAGCCCACTTTGGGGGTTATACGGACAGATGCAGGCTTGGCGCTGCTGCTTTGAAGATGCACGCACAGTGCACACAATTCACAAACACAGAACAAAATGTTAACAGACATTTAACAATTCACAAAGTTTAACAGACTTAAGACACAGGCGCACGCTTGGCACTGCTCCTTTTTTGATGCACGTGCAACCACAGTGCACACAATTCACAACACAGAAAATAAGAATTTTTAATTTTTGTTGGAGTGCACTTTGGGGGTTACACCACCCTTTAAGAGATGAGCCAGCCGGCCCTTTACTTATGGGATACAGGCACGCGCTTGGCGCTGCTCCTTAGTTGATGCATGTGCAGCCACAGTGCACACAATTCACAAACACAGAAAATATTTTTTTATTTTGTTTGGAGTGCACTTTGGGGGTTACACCACCCTTTAAGAGATCAGCCAGCCAGCCCTTTACTTATGGGACACAGGTGCACGCTTGACGCTCATCCTTTGTTGATGCACGTGCAGCCACAGTGCACACAGTTCACAAACACAGAAAATATTTTTTTTATTTTGTTTGGAGTGCACCTTGGGTGTTACACCACCCTTTAACGGTCAAGCCAGCCGGCCCTTGATTTATGACACAGGCACACGCTTGGCGCTACTTTGTTGATGCATGTGCGGCTACAGCGCACACTGGGTCTCATTCAGACCCGCTCGTGAGCGCTGAGCGCTCGCAAGCGGGTCAATGTTTCCCAAATGTGCATGCGCACGACGGAGGCTGCTCCGTCGTGCGCATGCGCGAGACCCGGCGAGCACCAAAGGGGGCGTGCTGTTGATGGTGAGTGACAGTCTGTGTCCGGCGCATGCTTGGCGCTACTTTGTTGATGCACATGCGGCTGCTGCGCACACAATTCACAAACACAGAAAAAAAAATAATTTTTTTTTGGAGTGCACTTTGGAGGTTGCAGCACCCTTTAATGGACAAGCCAGCCAGCCCTTGATTTATGACACAGGTGCACGCTTGGCGCTACTTTGTTGATGCACATGCAGCTACAGTGCACACAATTCACAAACACAGATAAAAATGTTTTTTATTTTTCGTTGGAGAGCACTTTGGGGGAGCACCCCAGATGGACAGATCACCCCCTGGAGAACACTACAGCACCCCTTTAGGACTACAGCCTTTATGGGACACTGCACAACACAGTCCAGCCAGCCCCTATAGACTTTGGAGTGGACACAGCCCTTATGGACAACTGACCGCACAACACAGCCCAGCCAGCCCCTATGACAGCAGCACAACACAGCCCAGCCAGCCCCTATGGACAACAGCAGCACAACACAGCCCAGCCAGCCCTAGCTCCCACCCTCCCTCTTCACTGTCCACAGCCGGAGTGAGAAATGGTGACAACACGGGGACCTTTTATGGAATCCAAAAACCGCGAGATCCGGAAGGCGGGATGATGATGTTTTGCCTCGATTTCAGTTCCGAGTCAGGCGGGAAAACCCGAGCCGGTCTCGGTTCCCGACTCGGATCGGGGGGGCTCGGGGGGGTTCGGATTTCAGAAATCCGAACCCGCTCATCCCTAACTTATAGCACTATATATGCATCAACATCCTCGCTACTTTCAGATGTAATATATTGGGTTTGAATGAGGCTAAATAGTTATAGGAGAACAGTGGCTAAGACGAGAGGTGATGAGAGTTTTGGTAGCATTATGGGAAAATTTGAAAGGTGAAAGCGACAGAATTGCTAGAGAGCCTCTAACTGTAAAGTTGAGCAAAAAGCAGAGTCACGTGTGACCCCAAATCAGTATACTTGGGAGGTGGGTGAAGTTGCATTGGTGTTGCTGATGATGAGTGAGACTTAAAGGGAGGTGGTAGCTAAGGAATTGGGGTACATGATAGCTTTTGATGGTCTAGGGTTGAGTGACTTGTCTGCCAACCTAGGGAACCGCAGACTGAGTGCCTGATTTGTAAGCCAAAACACAGTAACCAATCTGACGCTCGATGTGTCTGTACTGACATCATCACTGGGCAGGCATTTAAATTTGCACAGCCAGTTGAGTTGTCAGTATCCTGTAGCAAGTGTACAGTTGTTCGATGGGTCACCTGTACACACAGCCAGATGTACAGATACATCACCAAGATTGTCATGCCATTGTATTGGTTCACTTGCAGTACCTTTGTGATACCATGGTGCTGCTGTGATGTTCAGACATTCTCTTCTCTCATGTATTGTAGCAGTTAATCTGGTGTCTACTGCAATCACCTGCACCTGAGTTACTGCTACATAATTCTTCTTCTAAACAGGGGTGTATCTAGGGGTCCATGTTGACGAAACGCGCTGGTAAAGGTAGGACTTTGAAGACTTTACAGTGGCGTTGTTTCTGTGGTTCCTTTAAGAGCTCAGCAAATCTGGGGAAATTTTGTCCCAATATGAAAGGATATGGGAGTTTAGGACCAACTGTGGCCACCACCTCATAAGTGCGCCCCTTTATGCATGAGCTTGTTGGGCAGATGCCCAAGGGCCCACAGCTTCTAGGGGCCCGCCAACCCACTCCCCTGTTGCCGCAGCCAGTTAGTAAATTAGTGCTATTTTTAAACCTGGCCGTCGGCGCACTTTAGTCCTCCACTCTGCTATGCTCTTTCTCCCCTCCTTGACAAGTACTCACCTCCGTCCATGAGTGCGACGTTTGGCTCCACCCCCACCAGATAGTCTGTCACTTTCTCCAGGCTCTGGCTGGCTTGCGTGTAGCTCCACCCCCTGCGTCCCACAGTCTGTCACTCACTCTGTCTGCAGGCTCCAATTGGCCACTGTTTAGCCCTGCCTCCTGCAGTCTGCTTGTCACTCAACTCTAAAGCTCCGGCTGACCAGTATTTGGCTCCACCCCCTGCCTCCAACAGTCTGTCTGCACTCTGCTGCACTCACTGATCCACGCATAGGAGGTGAGGTGAGAATGGAATTTTTTTTACAGGTACCCGTGGATTATCTACTTGGAGAAGGGGACGTGATTGGCTTCAGGGATACATAGGGGAGTATGCGAGATAGTGAGTGTACATGTATGTGTGCATGTATGTTTTAATAAATTTTTACTTTCAAGGTGTGTCTTGTCATTTTTAAAGTTTGCATTTTTGCAGGTGAACTACAGGTACCAGCAGGCCCATAATGCCCTGCATGCTGGTACTTCTGGTTCTCCAAGTACCAGCATGTGGGGGAGGATTGCTGGGACCTGTAGTTCTTCTGCAAAAGGCAATATTTTAATTCTTTCAAATGCACCACATTTTTACATAAATCAACCCGGCACCCAACACTCCAGGGGTCCCGGGGATAGCCCTGGGCTATCAGCCTATGCCTGGGGTGCCCTGGAGAGGGGGACTCCTTTATTGGGGGGGTCCCCAACTCCCCAGGGATTCCCAGCCTGGGCTGACTATCGGTCAGCGGTAATGCTTTGGCCAGGGAACCCAGTGAAAGGATTCCCCTGGCTGTGCAATTACTCCTCCGCTAGAAAGGGTCCAGAGCTGGTTATGGATAATACAGGGGACCCCTATGCTTTTTGTCCCCTGTATTTCCAGAACCAGGACCGGCTCGACTGAGCCCAGTGCTGGTTGTGCTAAATACAGGGGACCGCTACGTCTTTTGTGCCCTGTATTTTGACAACCAGGGCTGGCTTGGAAAAGTCTGGTGCTGGTTGTGCTAAATACAGGGGACCCCTGCGTCATTTGTCCCTTGTATTTAGCACATCCCGGACCGGTTGTGAAAAGCCTGGGGCCGGTTGTGCTTTGGGGAAGGGGGCAAGACATTTTTTGTTTTTTTACTTTGTTTACATTTTTTTTAACAGAGGCATGGATGGATCTCACTAATCTGTCCCTCATCTGTGTCTTTTATCACAGGTGCTTGCCGCACGGATCTCACTGGTCCGTGCAGACATCTTTGTCTTGATGCATCTATCACAGATATCCCTGATCCGTGCATGCAGCATCATAATGCAGATCCAAACTACATATAATTCAGGCATACAAACTGATGCCACCAGATCGTGGACGATTCCGACAGATCTTTCCTGTAGCAGGAAAGATCTGACGAGGCAATGAATGACCCGTTGGTGCCCAGCCTCTGCCGCGTAGACTCCTGGACCCGGAGGACCCATCCCGATCTCTGTCTCCTCAGAGGAGACTCCTCTGCCACTGCCTCTGTCCCGACACGGACTCCCGACCCAGCCACAGGCACACGCACCCACCCGCACCGCAAAGGTAAGGGCTGTGCTGCGGCTGAGCAATAAGCTCCGGGCAGTGTGAGAAACACTGCCCTGCAAGCAGCATTAAGTAGCCACAGTAGTCCACTAATTGCTCTGAACTCAGAGAGAAATATATATAGTATAGAAGCTGACACCCATACTGTGGACACTGAATTTCAGACTAACAGGGAAAGGAAAGGAAAAGACTATAAGACTAATGCAGTCATTCTATGGAGACAGAAGCTAATTATTGGTCTTACATTATCATTTATAAAGGATTCGGGAGAGGAAAAGGTAGTTTGAGGAAGAATCACTTCAGGAATGCTTTTGGCTCTCAGCCAGCTTATATAAGAAAGAAAGACAGCATCATTTAGCTGTATATATAGCACTGGCTAACCTCTACTGACATATGTAATTCTTCTAAATTTGTCAGTGTATATGGATATACAGTATATTTGAAGAAATATTACTAAGGATGTTTGTGTTGAACTTTAATGGACTTTGAACTTCCTTTTGCGCTGCCAAGTGATACTAGGATTTATGCTCAGGTGGTTCTGGACATATTAAGGACCTTTATCTGCTACATTAATGAACTTCATAGGCAGAGACTAAAATACTGTATGTGTAAAGGTATTAAACTTTATAATAGTTTATATTAGTGTAAAAGGAATTTTTTTTGCATATAAAAGTAAAATTGGTGTTATATATGTAGTGAATCTTGTATCAATATGTTTTTCCTCTGAATTTATGACATATGTAAATACAAAGTGTTAACCTACTATAATCAATGTGTAATACTTACTTCTAGGAATTAGAAGAGCGTCATTGAGGGAAGCCTGTGGAGAAAAGTAACAGGTGGTCAATTCATTATAGTAAAGTGTTAATGCACCAGTATTGTATGAATTAAATGTCACATTAAATTCATCATATTACACCTTATAACTCAAACAGGGCATTCTTAGGCTAGCCCTATAACCCCAGCCTAGGTGGAGGCACATATATTGTAAAGTATAGTATCTGGTAACCTAGGCTCTCTTTATAAGGTACAGGAGAGAGGGTTACACATAGAGATTGTACGGATGTATGAATGAGCAAACTGAGTAACCAAACTAAGAGGTATACCGTTGGAAAGCAGAATGCTAAAATCAGAGCCTTGTGGGATCCAACAGCAAGAAGGAGCAGAGATGAGGATGTGTTTGAGGTAGAGGCACTGAAGAGGTGATTGGATGGGTAGGAAGTGAACGAAGATAGAACTATATCATGAAGCCCAGTGGATCAAAGATTGTGCAGGACAATTGCAAAGATTGTGCAGGACAATTGTGTGATTAACATTTTTGAAGGCAGCAGGCAGAGGAGTATGGAGACTTTGCTGTAACCACTTCAATCACCATTTTGTGGGGCATTTATAGTGGAATGTTGGAGTTGGAAGTCTGATTGCAGAGATCTAGAGGCTGATTTAGAGTTGGGAGCAAAGCAAAGCAAGCAAATAATGTTGCACTCTGGCAAAACCATGTATCACTGCAGGTGATGCAGATTAAAGATGTATTTGCATCCCTTGCATTGCGACAGGGCTGAATCTTTTTTTCTTTGCTCCCAATCTGGGATTAGCCCGTTAGTCCTCAGTTATAGGGTCGAATATACAGCAGGTGGAATGAGGTTTATCTGAAGATGTGTGGCATGTGCAGGTCCAATTGCTCTGATGTTGTCTTTGAAGTAGCTGGTAAAGCCATGGACTGTGATGGAGGCAGAGAAAGGTGACACATGTGGGCAGAGAAGAGAGCTGAAGGTGTAAGAAAGGCATCCTGCATCACTGAGAGGTCCTTAGCTGTCATACAGTATCCATTTAAACTGCGACTAACTTTTAAAATTGCAAAATGATTTCAGCATTTTTGCTTTTTATCTCCTTTAATGCCTAAAATATACTACAAACCAAGTGTGGCAAAATACCAAACAATCTGAATGTTATCCATTGTATGAGCATTATTATCATAAGAAATGAAGACAATGTGATTTTAGAGAAGTTCCCATGAGACTGTCCACTTCTGTGATGATCAGCTGGAACCCCAGCCATCTGCCTCAGTCTATACAACAAAAAGAATATTTCATAGACAATTTAATCAAATATCAAGCAAAGTGTCAAAGCTAAATATCACTTCATATTATTGTAAGGCTGGTGGTAATATTGTTAAACAAAACCACATCTTCATCAATGCCAGAATACGTTTATGTGCTGGACACTGATGTGTTGTCAGTCTAAAGCTGCATACACACGTAAAAATTTTCTGTCCAACCATCCAACTAGTTGATTGGTTGGAATGAAAATCTGGTAAGGTATGAAAGCAAATGACAATCAGCAATTTGCTCCCAAACGCTGGAAAATGGACAAAAACTGTTGTTTGAACAAATTGTTTAGATCAAACATTTAACAAACTTGTCTGATGACCATTTTCATCTGTTTTCTGGCATTTAAGAGCAAATTGCTGATCATCAGTAACTCCCATACGTTACCAGATTTTCATTCCAACCAGTTGGAATGTCCAGGAATGATGATTTTCTTCCATGTAAGATGACGTTTTGCCTCTTTCTGAGTTCCGTTTTTTTGGAGGGAAAAATCCAAACTCAACGTGCACACTGGAACCTATCCGAGCCTGCACATCCCTATTTACAATACATTAGATGTCATCATCGTCATCCTCATCAGTGTGTGCATCCTCCTCTTCTTCACACAATATGAATTCGTCCCCGCTGGATCCACCATTACAGAGTCAGACGCTTCTGTATTTTTTGGACTTAAGTGCTGGTAAAGGTCTTCCTCGTGGAATTTGTAATTAATTTTGATGAACATCATCTTTTCCACATTTTGGGGAAGTAACCTCTATCAGCGTACAAGCACTCTATCTTTTAATGAATAAATAAAGAGTAAAATGTTATATGTCACCCTTCCATGGTGTAGATTCATCCTGCGGGATCACAGGTAATGGACCCTATTCCATGTTATTTTTAATTTTTTACTTGTTCTCCCTACGTATCGCAGCCCACAAGTGCATTCAATCATGTATGCGCAATTAGTGGTGTTGCATGTAATAAATTCATTTATTTTAAATGTATGTTTTGTAGTATTAGAACAAATTTCTTCTGTTTTAGATGATTGATTGGTGTGTGTCCTACAACTACTACATATTCCACACCGGTCACCTGTGGGAGCTTGCCATTACCTAGAACCTTTGAAGAGACCTGTCACCTAACAGGGAAAGGTGAACTGCTTTTAGGGAAGCAAAAAAACCCTTATTGCTTCTACACTGTGCCTTTCTGAAAAGGTTGATTGTGGTATGCTGCCATTTTTATTTACCTTGATATTTATGTGAAATAAATTTACAATACTTCACTATGGGAGATCCCAAGTTTTGATTTGTTTGGAGGTGCTGTTTGACACTGAAGGGGTTATATACTAGTGTGTTGAAAAAGGACATTGTCGTGTTTACTTAATTTTTTCATTGGAGGAAAATGTACTAACAAGAATAATTTTTGCAGAGATAATTTGGACTTTTTTGAACTGTCTTTTAATTAATTGGGATTATTTACTTCAGAGGAGGAGCGCTCAAGTGTATATTTTCTGTCTTTCAGAGAACACACTGGAGGGTGGGCAACTTAAGTACAGCAAAGCCAGTTTGTGTAAAGGACTCCAAATTGCCTTTTTTCCTACCAGTAGTGAAACAGACTGTCTGACATGCCTATTTGGATGCTATCCCTAAAATAGTCATCCACCATTCTCTGAATGATGACCATATCAGACAAAGTCATGGTAGACATGTCACTCATTGTAGGCAGTTCTTTCAGACTCAACCAGATGTCATTGGATTTTTCTGACTGATCTGCATCACCACCAGCAGTGGGTCTTTTAGGAAAATTTCGTTTTTTCCTGGCAGCTGTAGAAACTGAAGGAGGAGTCCACTTGAGCTGACAAGTTTTTCACTACCAGCTCTTTGCATCTTTTCAGATTTATGTCCATCGAAAAGAAAGACACAAAGTATGACTTAAACCTAGGATCAAGTATGGTCGCCAAAATATAGTGATCTGATTTCAAGAGATTGACAACCCTTGGATTCTGTCAAAGTGAATGAAGGGCTTGATCTACAAGTCCCACATACTTAGTGGAACCACTCCGTTTCAGCTCCTCCTTCAGTTTCCCCAGCTGCTTTTGCAAAAGTCTGATGAGGGGAATGCCCTGACTCAAGCTGGCAGTGTCTGAACTAACTTCACGTGTGTCAAGTTCAAAGGGTTTGAAAACCTTGCACAACGCGGAAATGATTCTCCACTGCGCTTGACTAAGGTGCATTCCCGCTCCTCTCCCTATGCCATAGGCCACAGTGTAACCTTGGATGGCTGTTTTCTGCTCCTCCATCTCCTCCATCCTCCGCTGAAGCATATAGAGGGTAGAATTCCACCTAGTTACTACCTCTTGCTTCAGCTGATGGCAGGGCAAATTCAACAGTTCTTGCTGGTGCTGCAATCTTCAACATGCAATTGCTGATGTCGAAAATGTCCAGAAATCTTTTGTGCCACCAAGAGCATCTCCTGCACGCCCCTTTCATTTTTTCAAAAATGTTACACCACCATATTAATTGTGTGAGCAAAACATGGGATGTAATCGAATTCGCCCACATGTAATGCTCTCACAATATTGCTGGCTTTGTCAGAAATCACAAATCCTGAGGAAAGTCCAAGTGGGTAAGCCATTTTGCAATGATTTCCCTGAGTTTCTCTAAGAGGTTCTCAGCGGTATGCCTCTTAGTGAAACCAGTGATGCACAGAGTAGACTGCCTCTGAATGAGCTGGCATTTGTTAGATGCTGCTGCTGCTGTTTGCATAGTTGTAGGTAATACACCTACCCAGTGGGCTGTCATAGTCATATAATCTTTAGTTTGCCCTGTCCCAATTGTCCACATATCTGTGGTTAAGTGGACAGTGGGCACAACGGCAATTCGGAGGACATTAATAAGATTTTTTTAATGCCCTTGTACATATTGGGAATTGCTATTCTAGAGAAGTGGAATCTAGAAGGCACATTGAAGTGTGGACACAGGACCTCCATTAACTGGGTAAAACCCACTGCATTAATGGCAGACACTGAACGCACATCTAATACCAGCATAGCTGTTATGGCGTCAGTAATCCGCTGTGCAGCTGGCTGTTTGCTGTCATACTTGTTCGCCAATGCAAGGGATTGTGTGATAGTCAATTGTTTTGTTGAACTTCTTGAACTACTAAAAGTAGTCTTCTTCCTGGTCCCCTTCTGGGATGAAGATCCACTTATAGCAGCAGCAGGCATAACACTCAAGGATCCTTCTGAGGAACAACAGATAGGAGAGGAGTCAATCCTTATGATATTGGATGCAGGACTACTTCCAATCACAAATGAGGATGTCGATGATGATGCAGCTGTTGGTGGTGGATATTGCAGGTACTTGGATCCAGATAGAAGGGAGCAGCTTGGTGACATTGGACTGATTGTTGTTGGTTTTTTTGTTCCCAAAGTTTGTGTACCCTTTCCGATTTGATGAAAGCGCTTCAAGTGACGTAACAGGGAGGAGGTTCCAAGATGGTTTTGGTCCCTACCTCTACTCACTGTTATTTGGCAATGATTACAAATGTCTTGGCAAAGGTTGTACGGATTTGGGTCGAAATAATTCCACACATGAGAAGTGGATTTTTTGGTCCTTTGCCCAGACATGGCAACAATGGTATTTTTCCCACCAAGGGCAACAACTGTTGCCTGATTTACAGTTTTTACACAAACATCCTCACCATCAACATCCTCATCATCATCAGCAACATCCTCATCATCCTTGTTGTTATCGCCAACTACATAAATATCCTCCTCGTGCAATTCCATAGAAGCATCCCCGATTTCTAAGTCAGAAGACACACAAATGGTGGAAGGAGGATCCTCTTCAAGTACAGTATTAGTAAAGTCAGGCTTACACATGGCAACCGCGGGCACACTTAGACTCTCCTCAAGGATTTCTGATTTCTTCAAGCACACAGTTGGTTCCGGTGTCTTATTCGTCTTAACAATTGTAATTTTATTGTACCTCTACTACAAGCAGAGGGCTTAGATTATCACTAGAACCATCAGTCATATATTCAGGCCAATGCCTTATCCTTTCCTTGCCACTTTGTGTAGTGAATGGCATATTTCCAATTTTTGGTTTCTCTAAAGCTGACTTAGCATTAATTTTTTTTTGCTTTAACACGGTAAAAGTTGATTTTTTTTTAGCCTGACTTAAGCCCTGGTACATCGGCCTTCATAGATGACGTTGACGGCCTTGCATCGTCATCATGACTGCTGCTGGCAGCTACAAGACTGGTGTGTGGATCCTGCTCTCCGGTCATGTGACTGTCCTCCATACTCACTATGCACACAACCACACACAAAAAAAATTGTTGGTTTCATTTTTATTATTTTGGGCAGCAGCTCCTCAACAGACAGGAGCACAGCACTCCTGCGCACATACGCCGATGACAGGTGTGGCTAACACGCACACAATTTTTTTATTATTTTGGCCAGCAGCCCCTCGACAGACAGGAGCACAGCACCCCTGTGCAGCTACGCCGATGACAGTGACAGCCAGGCGTGGCTGACACTGTGACACACACACAAATTTAATTTTATTAATTTTTTGGCCAGTAGCCCCTTGACAAACAGCAGCACAGCACCCCTGAGCACCTACGCTGATGACAACCTACGCCGATTTAACTCTGGGGTGAACCCCTGAAAAGAAGCAGCAGCCCCTTAACAAACAGCAGCACACTGGGGGTGGGTGAAGAGCACCCCTGAAGGACAGAGCACCCCATGGACAACACAGCACTACAGACAGCCAGCCCCTATGGACAGGACAAGTACAACAGCCAGCCCCTATGGACAGGACAATGACAGCCAGTCAGCCCCTATGGACAGGACAACGACAGCCAGCCAGCCCCTATGGACATGACAACAGCCAGCCAGCCCCTCTATAGACAATAGCCAGCCAGTAACAAGTTTTAAGTATTGACAATAACAACAGCACAGCACAGCTCCCAGCTCCCTCTCTCTTCACTCTCCACAGCCAGAATGAAAAATGGTGGTGAATCGCGGGACCTTTATAGAATCCAAAACCCGCAAGAATCTGACAGCGGGATGATGACGTTTTGCCTCGTTTTCAGATCCGAAACAGGCGGGAAAAACCTGAGCCGACTCATATTCATATCTGCCTCGGATCCCCGTAATTCGGATGGGTTCGGTTCTCAGAACCCGCTCATCTCTAATATATATATATATATATATATATATATATATATATATATAGCAGCAGGCTTGGCACCCTTCCATGTAAATGTAGAGTGGTTGCCCCCGTCAAAAAAGGATAGGCAGCATACAAATAGCGGTGGCACTCCAAATAAATAGTCATTAGGACCGGATCAGACCACAAATATATTTAATTTCAACGTTTCAGTCCTTACGGACCTTCGTCAGGAAATGTTGAAATTAAATATATTGCTGGTCTGATGACCCGGTCTTAATGACTATTTATTTGGAGTGCCACCGCTATTTGTATGCTATATATATATATATATATATATATATATACATATAGAGATATATATATATAGAGATATATATATATATATAGATATATAGATATATATATATATATATATATTTAAACTTAACCGATTGCTGTATAATTCGACATTATTGACTTGCCCAAAAATATTGACTAGGCCAAAAACAGACATGGCAGTGGAAATAAACTGCATTTATCTTTTTACATAAAAAAGTCACATTACATTGCTAGTAAAAGTACAGAAATGAATTGTTACAGATGCAGGCTGATAACATTTCAGGTCTGTTTCTCCTCCAACATCAGCGCACTTTATTAATCCGTTTGTAATCTAAGCTACCACCTGTGCTTCAGTGACCACCAGTGACCTATTTGCGCAGCCGTCTACAAACTCTCACTGATCTTATTTCACACACACACAAATAATAGCTGAAAGCTTTAGCATGAGGCTAAACTAGCAGAGAATGATGTCTTGTCTCTAGAGGGTGACCTTGTGGCACCAATCTTCCATGGTTACACAAGGTTCTAGCATAAATGCTGTAGAACACAACTTTTCCTACAAGTGTGTAAATAAGAATCACATCATTACATAACAATTTAAACTACTTGTTTGGTTTTTATTATAATGTGAGTTGGGTTGGGTGGCTTGGCTGTTCCATCAACCATTCATTTAAAAAACAAAAAAGTAATTTTGTTAAGGACACAAGGTAGCATACAGCAGGAAGGGACAGAATGATAAACACGGTAGTTGTCCCAAGTAGAGTCATATAAAGGTACTTTTTGTTGTTGTTATTATTATTTACATTACATATTATACAGCGCTCTATGGAGCATGTTATTCATATAAATTCCTAACTCAGTGGAGAGTAGGGGTAAATTTACCAAGATTCGATTTTGGGCAATTTGGTGTTTTTCGGTGATTTTGGTGTGATTTCGCATATCTGAGACTAACTAAAGGCCAACTCAACGGCAAATCACAGGTGAAACAGGACTTCACACTCCAATACATGGCAATACACCATCGGACCAAACCTCAAATGGAATCGTGTTAGTCAAATTGATCAAAATCATACCAAAATCACAGCACAATGAATGAAATAAATAGACATGCCTGCAGGGATGAATTGGGAATTTATAGTGGCCCTGGAAAAATTTCTGAAAGTGGCCTTATGTGTGCATGCCCAAAAAAGTGGGTGTGGAAAGGGCGCGGCCTCGTGTGAAATGCCATGCCCGCAAGCCACTTCCCTCATTTTTGTCATGCTGGGGACGTGCCCACCTGTCTGGGAGCTGATGGGCACAATTAAAGGAGTTCTGATGCAGGGCAAAATGGGAGTTTCCCTGACTTAACAATTTTATATTAATAAAATATATTTGCTAATTAGGTACCTTATATATAAGTAATATGGTTTCTTCAGAATTGGTATAATCTTCTAAAGATTACTGTCCGCCCTCTCCTTCTAATCCTACGAGTGGTCCTATCTGTGTCTCTCCAGCACCATCCCTCTTGTATGTCTCCAGCACCAACCCTCTGTGTGTCTCTCCAGCACTAGCCCTGTGTCTCTTCAGTGCCATCTCCTCTGTATCCCCATCACCATCTCCTCTGTACCCATATCTCTATCTCCTCTGTTCCCACCCCCCAGCGCCACATTTTTGCACCTGGCTCTTTACTTGTCTCCCACTTCAGAGACTCAATAACCTTGTAATCTTCTCTGCTCATATATATGTAACAGTAACAGCCCAGAGGCTGCAGCTGAATGAAATGTTTGGCATAACCCTCCCCCTTTCTCTGTCATCCAAGGACCCTGCATGGGAAGATCCAGCTTTCTCTTTCTTGTTCTCATCAGAAGCTGAGACCTAATAAATGGTAGGATGGAGGGGGTGCACAGCAGAGAGCAGATGGTTTGGAGCATACTTGCCGACATCCTGGCTGCCCCCCTCCGGGAGGGAGCAGCCAGGTTGGCTTAGCAAGGGGGCGAAACCGCCGGGCACATTACACAGCATTCAGGGGTAAAGCTGGGGTCGTGGCACGCAATAGCTTCCTTTTGGCCCCACCCCCACTACACAATGCCAAGATTTCCGGCATTGTGAATCAGGGGGTCGGGTCATGATGACTCGATTCAGCACAAATCGTGTCATCAGCCCCCACCCCTGCTGCAGGTGTTCGTGGCTGCATTGTGGGGGGACTGGAGGGTCCCAGAGGTTTGCCAACATTTAAGGGGTGCCGGAAGAGACACACGATTTTTGGGGGGCTCCCTGCCAAATCGGGAGAGTAGGCATGTATGGATAGGGGTGACCCTGGGATGTCAGTGGAGGGGGCTGTCCTAGAGGCTAGAGGGGATGGGAGCACTGACCTGGTCTTGTTGCTGTTAGAGTAGACAACGTGTCTGGCCCAGCACACCCACAGCAGCTCCTCAGCCTCCATCTCTCTGCTCTGGAGCTGCTGCTGGGTTCTGGGAGACCACTGAGCACTGCTCACAAGCCCTGTCAGAAGGGGGGCAGCTTGCCCAATCATAGAATCCACCAGCGCCTCACAAGAAGGGCCACAGCGATGAGTTGACCAGGAGCGGCCGGACCACTGACAGGCTGCCTGTCACACCGGTGATGCACTACTGGGGGTGGGGACCCTGAGCTGGTTTTACCCCCAATTTTCCAGATCCAGATGGGGCTCAGAGGTCTGGGGATTTTTGGGTGGGAACCCATGCCATTTTTTTTAAATATTAACCCTTTCTTTAAGCGTTCAAATGCCAAAGCTTGCACAGATCATACTTATCTGTGCAGTGTTTTGAATCCACTGCCAACTTTCAGCTGATTTATGCTTTGATTTGACAGCATGGTCTATTGTTTATGGGGCAAGTCAACTGATCTCGCACACAACAGAAATCGCTGAGTATCACCATCGAATTTAAGTAGTCGAATATGCTGTTTACTAAAATCAGAATAAGATTAGCATTAGCTTTTTAACAGGACCCCTCAAAAGACAAAGGGGGTCATTCAGACCCGCTCGCGAGCGAAGGTCGCTCGCTGGCAGGTCGATGGTGGGCGACGGAGGGAGCTCCGTCGTGCGCATGCGCGAGACCCGGCGAGCGATGAGAAATACGTTGCTCGGGGTCTCGCACCAAAGGGGGCGTGCTGTCGATGGTGACTGACAGCACGCCCCCTTTGGTGGGCGTGCCGGGGGCGTGGCTGCCAGACGGAGGCATTCCCATGGGAACGCCTACCGTCTAAGTCCGGCCCCACTGACATCAGTAATGATGTCAATGGGAGTGACTTTGGCTCTGATAGAGCCAAAATCACTCCTGGGCTTGCGGCAGCGAGACCCTACCGCAGGGTCTCGTCGCAAGCCCGATGGTCCACAGCTATGCGAGCGTCCATAAGGCCGCTCCACATTTAAATAGGACGGCCCTGATTCAGAGCGAGCGTTCTGCTGTGAGTGTTCAGCTCTGAATCAGGGCCAAAGTTTGGAAACAATAAAAGGGTTCAGGCGCTTTCTTTGATATATTTTAAATTAAAACTTTTTTGTAGTGTTCTCAATTTATTCAGAGATATATCAAAAAAAGAAAGAGAAACAACAATATTGTTTATAAGGGACGAAATATGCACTCACCCTTAGGAGTTGGACACAATTTTCACCGTGGTCCTAAGGTGGTTGCAAAATGCAATGTAGATCCCGTTAAATGGCCTGAGGAAGCAGACGTTGGCTCTGTGACCAGGATGTAGGGGCATATGTATCAAGCTGATTTTTACATAAAATTATGGAGAAACTGCAGTTTCTGCATAATTGTATGTATCAATCATATGTACTAATGGCACAATGCAAGAGATTTCACAGAAATCTCTGGCAAAGTGCAAATTAGCACCTCAGAACGCAGTCCCCATTATCATAAATGGGGACTACGATCTGACCCCTATGTACTAAGCTCCATAAAGCAAAGCTTTTCGGAGTTTAGCCCCAGTAGTCTACATCATCTTCAACTGGTGTAAACTACTGAAAGCCTATGGAGGCTCCAGGAGCAGGAGAGAGATCGAAAGATCTCTCTCTTGCAGCCCCAGGCTGGCACCGGAAGCCGACACTGTGCGCATGTACCCTTTGTACATAGCGGGGATATTTTTATTTAAAATTAATCAGCGGTAGTACCAAACTGTCTCACCATCCAGCAGCAGACAGTGAGTGTCAATGAGCAGGTAATGACATCTGTCATGCAGCATTTTGTGTAGCTTGATCACATACCGCTCCACATTATCCTGGAACTTTGGAGGTAAGCCCCACCTGAGGCATTTCGTGACTAGAGGTCATGTGACCTTCTCAAAGGCATACCTGGTCTAGGGATTAATGGTCTAAAATAGGGCTCTCACAGGTGATGAATTAATGACTTAATAGACTCTATTGCTAAGTTTACCTGACTCCAGTACTTTACTATAAGATTAAAGGTGTATCAAAAAAACAATTAAAAACAACATATTCATATTAAAAAGTGTTTCAAACAAAAGAAAAATATAATAGAATGAAAAGAGTTTTCAAATGCCTGTTTCATTGAATGGTAACCTGTAATTAAGCACATTTCAGAAGGTTTCTAATGTTACCTTTATTAATACAATTTAATGAGTATAAAATATATACTGTATTTAAATTAGGGATGTGCAGGCTCGGTTCTACTCGGTTCCGTTTGTTTTTTTTTACCGAATCTTATTGGCTATCCAAAACTCGTGACAGCTGATACCCAATAAGATTCGGTAAAAAAAAACGAACGGAACCGAGTAGAACCGAGCCTGCACATCCCTAATTTAAATACGTTAAATAAAGAAAGAAAAAAGACATGATTATTCACATACATAATTCAAAACCTAATGTCACAAAAACATACAAATGCCATCTTTACGTGAATTCTCCTATTCACAGCCTTCATTGATCACGGACTTGCACACAAAGGGTCTGATTCAGAGATGGATGCAATGACGATGGTTACGCAGTTGAGTGATTATCGGTGGTCTGCGCATGTGTCTGAGTCGCATTGAGCATGCATCAAGTGTCATTATTTGCAGTGAGGATTTATTCGCAAAGTAATTGACAGGCTGGGACCGTTTGTGGGCAGTAATGAGGTGGCAACTCAAACGCAGACGTGTTGCAAACGTTTTTGGGGCATGTGTCAGTCTTGTATGCAGTCAATATGGCTCTTTTCTCAATTCCCACAGCCATTCTACGTGACCATAGGGTTACTCAGAAGTCCGATATTTGACTGAACGACCAAGTTGAGTCTTTCTACATAGTTGCTTGGATTTGAGAAGCCGCCGGTGAGCGTATCATTACAGTTCCTGATGTTTGCAACATTTGCATATTTTTGTAAAACTTTGCAACTTACTTCGGTGACATTAGCGTAAATCTCTGAATCAGCCCCAGAGTCTTTGTGCTGCTTGTTCACAATCTGTCATCTACGTCCTATCGTGCAGCATATTACACTACAATGAAACCAATATGCACAAGAAAAGGAGATTCGATGTTGTACTACACTTATGTTTCATTAGCAGAAAGTGATACACATGGAGAGAACATATTCATATGTAATAATAATATTAGATGTATGACCTTGCAGTTAATGGGTGACAGATCATGCGGGAACATATGGTTCTGAATATCTGGCAGCATTTCTTGGGGCTAATCTGCTTATTCCTCACTACTCTAAGCTTCCCGTACAGCGGTCCTGCTCACTGAGCCCCACACTTTTCTCTCAATCAGGAAGAATTACACACAAAGCAACCCAGACGACATCCTAGAAAGAATGCCAGCTGCTTAAATGACAAAATATTTTTTTCTTAGAAAAAGCCCTTAGAGGACCTAGATTTCGGGTGGGGGGGCGTTGTGTGTATGAGAGCTCCCTTAGAGTTTTGCTATGCCAGTACTTCTAGGGTATTCATAGGCTGTAAGCCTGACAGCTCTGCTCTAAATTGTAATTTAGTAGGGGCAGAGCCAGGGAGGTAACTAGATCTATATGTAAAGGCCCATAGAGAGACGGTCCGGGCCCCGGTAATTTGTGGGGAGCATGGTCTAATTGCAAGAGCAGTGTAATCGCCCCCCTCCCCCACACAGGCAGAGGAGATTGCTGCTGCTGCGTACCACGGGCCTCCCCTGCTGTGCACAACCCAATGAGGGACGGGCACTCTCCTCCTGAGCCCCGTGTGCAGCTATTCTTTTCTTAGCAGTGTGGTACTGCAGGCACATCTGCTCTCCCGGCTGGCTCTGTCTCTCCTCACTGATGTTGGGAGGAAATGTTCCCATAAAGCAATATTTGCATCAATCATTTATAAAGTTTCTACAATAAGTTGAGTATAACAACATAACTCTGCCTCACAGTAAATACGTTTTATTAATAGAAGAGTATATGTTTTTGAATGTTTAATGGCCTGATTCAGCTTTGGGAATAGAGTTACAGTATGCTGTATACACACGGAACGATTTTCCTGAACGATAACAATATAATTGAACGATATATCGTTCATATAGTTCATTTTTAGGCAGTGAACGATCTACCAACGACGTTCCCGCATGGACGATAAAGATATCTTTCATTGTCCATGCATGCAGGCCAACTTGGACGATATCGTCAATTTTCCCTGTTCAGAGATGTGGCAGGATGACTCACTGAAAGATATCTTTGAACGATCTATGGGGGTCATTCAGACCTGCTCGCAAGCGGCAGGACGCTCGCAAGCGGGTCGATGTTCCCCCCGGCGAGCGACGGGCTCACCATCGCTCCAGGTCTCGCACCAAAGGGGGCGTGCTGTCGATGTTGATTGACCGTCTGGGTCCGGCCCCACTGACATCACTAGTGATGTCAGTGGGAGTGATTTTGGCTCTGATAGAGCCCAAATCACTCCAGGGCTTGCGGCAGCGAGACCCTACCGCAGGGTCTCCGTCGCAAGCCCGATGGTCGCGATGGTCAAGACCATCGCGACCATCATCATGGACGCTCGCTATAGCTGTGGGTGGTAACCCACAGCTATGCGAGCGTCCATGAGGACGCTCCAAAAAAAGGTAGGAGGGCCCTGATTCAGAACGAGCGCTCTGGTCAGAGCGTTCAGCTCTGAATCAGGCCCCTATGAACGATATCTATGAACGATGTCTTTGAAAGAGATCTTTCAAGTCGTTAAGGGGCCTATCCATTTGCAGATCTTTCTGAAAGACAAAAGATTTATCTTTTGAAAACTCCTGGGGCTGCTGTGACAGATATCTGTCATGTACATGACAGATTTTTGCAAACGACGAACAATATTGCATGACATCATTCTGGGATTGGATTTTTTTTTATGCTTCTATTCATTTTCATTAAATAAAATCGTTTGTCGTTTACCGCGACAGATATTTCTAATATCTGTCAGCGATAAACCATAATTGACCAACATGTTGGAGAGACAAAAGACCGAATTTGTCGGCGGCGGGAGTGCGCATTTTTATCATTCAGAGCCTATCCATTAGCAGATAAATTGAACGACTGAACGGCGGGTATCCACTACAAGATCTGAAAACGACTGCACGATTATGACATTGTAATCGTTCAGTCGTTTGTCAGTCGTGTAATGAGCCTGCACTGAATGAGCAGCCATTCAGTGCAGGGTCATCAATCATCTGGAAACATGCTGAACCTGACGATATCATCAGGTTGGAAAGATTATAGATGTCTAAACGACCAGCGGGCACGCGCATCGCTGATCGTTTTAGACACTTTTGCAAACGATTTGCAAATGATTTGCAAACGATTGAACGATCAAACGATCATTATCGTTCAACTAAATCATCTATCGGATACCCCCCTTTAGAAAAAGCAGGTAACTGTATTTTGGTAAAACTATGCTGCACTGCAGGTGGGGCAGATTTAAAATGTGCAGAGATTTGGGCGGAGTGTGTCCAAACTGAAATCTAAATTACAGTGTAAACATAAGAACCGAGTAAGGCGGGAACCTCCAAGCCTGTCTGGATCCGACTCGGATAAGCTAAATTCGGGTGGGCTCGGTTCTCTGCGAACCGAACCTGCTCATCTCTAATTGTGAGGTGTTCAGAATAGACTGAAAATGAATGTTATTGAGGTTAATAATAGCGTAGGAACAAGAAAATCCCAAATTCTGTGATGACAGCTGTTTTTATGCTTTTTTACAAAAAAATACAGATCCAAAACCAAAACCCGGAAGGGTTTTTTTGGCAAAACCAATCCACATCCAAAACACAAAGAACAATCCAGATCCAAAACCAAAACACAAAACATGAAAAGTTGCCGGTGCACACTCCTAGTTAAAAGTAATATTGGTGAGATCTGTGTATAGTGGGCCTTATTCAGCAGTGCACTGCTGAACGCAGCTTCCCGATGGTTGGAAAACTGCACAGGCGCCAGACCCGTACTGCGCATTTGCAGTAAGGGTGCCGCATGATCGCACGCAGTCCGCCAGCAGGCTTTCTGGTTGACAGTCTGCTTCTATTTGTGGGCGGGAGGGGAGGTGACGGCCTCCATCTCCCAAAATAAAGGAGTGTCACCGCCATTGGCGGGAGGGAAGAGGCCAGTATCTCCGTCGACTGATGGAGATTTCCTGGCCTCTTTGTTGTACCTGCAGCGGCTGGCTTGCGTGACCCCATGGGTCACTTAGCCAGCCGATGTTGTCACAGATTATCCAAGATTACTTGGATAAGTAATTCATACTGGAAGCATGATGCCTCCTGCTGCATTACCATAATTGCAAGGACGGAATTGCAAAGATGCTTGCATGCAATCACACTGCGAACACGCAGGCCACGGAGACCCATCGCAGAGAGACAGGAAGTGAGCGTTTTGGGGAGTTGACAGGGGAGTGGTCAGAAAAACGCAGGTGTGGCTGTCCTTTTAAACTCCGTTACATGGGCTTGCATAAATTAATCACTGCTATTGCATACGCAGCTCTGCGTGTCAGAAGAGCACCCAAGGGTAAGATGGCCGCCGATGTGCTTCACTGTTACCAATATTTACGCAGGTATGCATCGTTGCAAGCAGGTAAAAGGCAGCAGTGGGCTTCTTAATGTTCGGGTGATCTTTGCTGACATTAGCATAATTTCGCAGCTGCGATCACAGTGTGACTTCTGAAAAGTGATCAGTGTGTATAGGGTAAGCAAATAGAGTGGTATCAATCAATTGGAGCGAGGAGGCCACAGATCGTTATGTTGTCTAGATCAAATGGATCTGAATCTCAATGTCCAGAGAGCATGCACTTCTTTGAAATGAAGGATAGTTTGGGTGAAAAATTGTGCGCTATATTTGTCTGTGGCAAAAGATCCACTTATCAGTCTTCACTAAATTGACCCCTAAATATGTAGCACAATCTATTAGCAACATTCCAATGAGCCAGTACTCACTTTCATAGGAAATATATATCTTTATAAATCCTACCAAAGAGCCAAAACTTTAATTTGGAAAGTAAAACTCATCACTTGGCCAGCACTGTTAGACTAACCACATCAAATTGACTCCGTATTTCCTTACCCGCTGTCACTTGCCTGTTAAGATGCATACACACGTAACGATTTTGTAACCAACGATTTTCTGTCAGATTTTCCCTTGAAAAAGCAAACGATTTTTGTAGTGTAATGAACGAAAATATTCCTTCCCTTAATGAAAATCGTTATGTTGGACAGTCTGAAATGGACGATGAATGATAACTACAAACTGCAAATCATTCCTCGTTATAACTCAGAAACTGAACGATTTTTTGAACGATAACGACGTCGTTAATGACAAATCGTTAAAAAAATCGTTACATGTGTAGGCACCTTCCGCTGTTCCGAATCACTGACTGTCACCAGCCTGAGTAGTAGGCCTGAGCACTGTTTCCCACTACTGGTTGCGTCCTGCTTCACTCCACAGGCAGCCATACTACAGTGTCCCCGGCATCTCACGTGGATCCTTTCCCGCCGGCTCCTGCTGCTGGGTGCAGCCATGTTGCTTTCAATCAGGTGACTGACTCACAGCCAATTGAATCCCAGTCTGCCGTCACCTGACTCCATTAGCCAATCCCTGGCTAGCCCAGGGTATTTAAGGAAGTTACCAGCACTGTGCAAGTTGCCAGTGCAATGTTGTCTTCAGCCTAGCTGACAGATACCGTCTGAGCTCCTGCAGAAATCTCTGCTGCTCAGTACAGATTCCCATCTTGCTGCATCGCTGGGTCCAGTTGCTATCCGGTTCCATCCTGGTAATCCTGTCCGGTTCCATTCCGGTAATCCTGTACGGTTCCATTCTGGTGCATCCTGCCCGGTTCTATCCTGGCGCATCCAGTCCAGTCTCATTCCAGTGCATCCAGTTCGGTTCCATTCAGGTGCATCCAGTCTGGTCCCATTCCCGAGCATCCAGTCCGGTCCCATTCTTGTGTATAGAGTCTGGTCCCATTTTGGTGCATCCAGCCCGGTTCCATTTCGGCTCACACACACTCACAGCTATCCAGAGTGTTCTCAACCACAACCAAATATAGGGAAACCCAAACAGAGGGCCACAATCTGCATGTCGGGCATAACCACGCCCAAATCCCCTTGTGGAGATGACTGTTGAACACCACCGGCGTGTTAGATTCCGCACCTCTGACTTGGGTCCAAGTACTGGCCATCTGCCTATCTTTCAGTTCCCAGTCCATGGGTCGAAACTACATCAAACCTCCCAGCATTATCCAATAGCTATCTTGCAGTGTTGGCAGCATGGCCACGAGAGATCTATCAGACCCTGTTACTAAAGAGAGTGACTGAGTGTATGCAAATGATGCCATGTCCCTTTATGAATACTGGGACACTAGTATTTACCTGCCGCATTTCCTGCTGATTGGGGTCTCTTCACACTATCTTGGGATCATTTCCGCCACCTCAGCAGACCGGACCCTATCTTGGGGCCCTTGTATGTAGATGTATGGTGTGTACAACCAAAGGGTTTATTTTCAGGCATATGCTAAAATCACAGAAGAGTTTGTAGAATAGATTAGAATTAATTGCTACTGTTTAGCCCATTTGTAATAGCATTTATTGGATGGAGACACTGAGTGGCAAGGAGTATTAGTTCCTGTCTTAACACATGACTATCCACAAGGAGGAGATACGTATACCATTATATTAATGCCTGCACATGCCAGCACACACATATTTGCTGAGACACATGCAGTCAGGTTCGTTCCTTGAGCAGTATATCACATAAAGCAGTAACAGACCCAATCACAGCGGTATATAGACTCATATACGTATACATTCACCCTCCTCTTCTCCCTCCTGCCATGCAAATCTTCACAAATTAATCTCCGAGACTCCTCTGATATTTGGTTTGAATTACAAGCTGTGAAGGGAGATAAAGAGAGAGAGAGTGAGACAGCAAAGCCCACAGCTCCCCGAGCGCTCTGCACTGTCAGACACCCATCCCAACTGTATGAATAATACAACAGCTCCTCTTTATCCTCACAAAGTGTTGCCTTTATATTTGCTGGAAGAAGAGTCTGTCCTGACCCACTCCTCTGTCCCCTGTGATTTCTGGTCCTTGTATTCCTCCTTGGTTACTTATTCCACTGCTCGGTCTTGTAGTGTGGCTAGCAGTACACAATGCAGGCATTTTTCACACACTCAAACAGACAGAAGTTTGTAATAATGAATATAGTTTTATATGTTTTTTATTTTACTATAAAAGTCATCTGTTTGAGATCTCCAACAAGTCTATTCCAGAGTCACCATGATGATAGAAGAGGATATGATTTCATTGTCTCTGTGGGAGGGATGCATGACGCATCGCATTGTGAATGTGATGTATCTCGCCACTCACAGCAAGTATAATGTCATTTATTAACGCCAGAGGCTTGAAAAAAAAACACACAGGGCAACTCTCCCAGTAAGAGCTGTCCTTTGCGATATAAGGACTTCCGGGGTTTTTCTGCGCATTCTTCGACTGACGTTTGCGCCCCAGGGGGTCCCCCTCTGGGGAAATTGTGAATATAAACCCAAACCCTTAGCATACACTTCTGATTGTAGCCGCTCTGCACTGGCCAAGTACCCGTACTGTGCATGTGCAGTATGGGTCTGCGATCCCGCACGCAGAGTGGAAGCAGGCTGTCAGTGATTGACATTTTGCTGGCGCTTCTGGACGGGGAGGGGACGACAACATCCTCCATCCCCCAAAATGGAAGCGTGTCGCCGCCATTGGGGGAGGGGGAAGAGGCCAGGATCTCCGTCATCTGACACAGATTTCCTGGCCTCTTTTGAGCAAATGAGATCACCGGCTTCAGTGACCCAGTGGTCACTCAGCTGCAGAAGATCACGCAGATGATCCGATGCTGCATCCACAGCTGCAGCTGGGATCAATAATGCATGCAGGAGGCAAGACACCTCCTGCTGTATTACCATATTAGTGCTATTGCAGCTCCTACCATATTAGCAGCTGCAATAGCAACTCCATCCGAGCCTGTATCACCCTCTGTATCTCTACATTAGTTACCATATACAGCACATAATACCATTTTATTTTTTGTTTTATTTTGAGTAACCCTGTCACACAGCACTGGGATCTTGAATTTGGTCACACAGCACTGGGATCTTGAATTTGGTCACACAGCACTGGGATCTTGAGTTTGATTCTGACCAACGCCTTATATCTGTGAGTTTCTATGTTCCCCCTGTGTTTGCACTGGTCTCCTTCTGGTGCTTTTAATAAAAGCAAGATACTGTAGGCCATTAGGATTTTAGTTACACCGGTGACTGAGCTGCAAGTGCCTCTATTTAAATACTGTAGCAACTTAATCCAGATTTTTTTTGTGGTTAAAGTACAGAAAAGAGTGTTACAGGATCGTTATAGCCATCGAAACCACAGGGGAGCCAGTGAATGGTTTTTGTTACAGTAAGTTAGTTTTATATAGTTAGTAACTGAATTCCACCCCCACCCCCCCAAAAAATAATAATTTAGATGCAGGGCCGTATCTACCCCTTGGCCAGGAAGGCACTCGTCAGGGGCGCCGGTCGAGGGTGGAGTGCTGTCCGGCGGTGTCAGGACGGGACTGCCAGGACTGGAGTCCCGGGCACGCCCCTCAGTCCTATACAGTGCAGATGTCCAGGGCCAGACAGCCGCTGGCACTTGCACTTGCCTGTGGCTGCCTGGTTTAATGAATAAAGTTGTTTTTTCTTTCTTTGAGACAAGGCGCGCGTGACGTCATGACTTCTCGTGCCCTCATCACTGCACTGAGGAGCCGGCAGCCACAGCTGCACTCAGAAGATTGAAATGATGTAAGTGTCTCTAGTCTGCGCGGGACCGGGGGCTGGAGTTTGGGAGACAGAAAAGGGACTGGCTGGTCAGACAGAAAGGGTAGGGGGGAGGCAGGCCTCAGTAATGCTCCTGGCACCCTCCGGTGTGGTCTGGTGCCCGGCTTTTTGTGCAGTGAACTCCACTCTGCTCCATTTCTACTTGTTGGTCCCATCTTGGATCCTCTGTGCTCTGGAACTGTGGAGACAGAAAGGGGACTAGCTGGTCAGACAGAAGTGGGGGAGAGGCTGGATTTGTAGACATAAGGGGGTGCTGACTGAATTGGAAGAAAGGTCCCTGGGGAATCCAACTGGGAGAAACATGAAAAGGTTACTTTTTAGTTTTTATTATTATTACAGTATCTCTATCATTTTTTTTATCAAATAAGTACTAAGTGTAATTTTTCAGAAAATATGGGGGAGGGCACCTGTCCATTACTTTGCCAGGGGCGCTCTGACCCCTAGATACACCCCTGCCTAGATGTAAGGCCAGAGAACTGGGATCAACAATGTAAGGTCACCAGAAACCTGGGGGTCTAAACTGTAAAGCTACAGGACCAGAAACTGGGGATCTGCATTGTACAACCACAACTGCCTTGTAAGTAGGAGCAATTTAAGAGAGCATTGTCATCGGGTCATGCAGTGCAATGTTTGCTGCACATAGTGGATACATTACTAGCTATACCAACAGTATTCATCAAACAGCAGCATAGGGGAGGGAGCATAATTCCACTGCACTGTAGATTTAGGGCCTGAAACAAAGTTTCAGGGGATGGCTGTGATTCACGTTTATCCATATACAGCCCCATATTTGCATTGAAGCCCTATTTGGGCTCATTGTGCGTACAGACAGTGGGGGATCTCTAGACCTTGTAACTTTGCAATGGTGGCTGGTCTGCCATTGGTTTGTGCAATAGCCATATTGCTGTCTTTCTGACAGGATGAGGAGATAGAGGGGTCTATTCATTATGCTAGTTATCGGGGTCCGAGGGGACCCAATAATTAACATTCTTACATTTATCATTGCTCCAACTTGGAGACAGCTAATCCGAAAATCAGTTGCCTCCCCGTACATATTCATTGCTCCTTTTGAACTGCCAATTCTGACTAGAGTTCACGCAGGTGCACAAAGCCCCATTGTTCAGCGGAAGGAGCCGGACAGGGGTGGAGGGATCCATAGGAAAGGAGCAGGGTGTGCGCCAAGTGTGGGAGAAAACGCCATCTAAAGATGGCGAATGATCCCACAGTCAAGCTCCGAAAATTTATTTTAGGAGCTTGATGAATTTAGGTCCCCATACTAGTGTATGGGTACAGTGGGCCAGATCGGGAGAGAAAGGTAAGCAGGAGATATCTCTGATATCTCCTGCATTACATTTTTGGTGAATAGCCTCAAAACTTAATTTCTACAAAAATATTAATTTTCATCTGCTTTTGTAGAAATTAAGTGATAATTAATAGACCCAAGAGTGAGGTAAATATACCATTTTCATGTCCCAAAATTTAACAAATGAAAGTAGGGCCAAAATTAGAGATGAGCGGGTTTGGATCTCAGAGATCCGAACCCACCCGAACTTAGGGGATCCAAGTCAGATCCAAGCTGGCTCGGGTTTTCCAGCATGACTCAGATCTCAAAACGAGGCAAAACGACATAAACCCGCTGTCAGATTCTCGCGGGTTTTGGATTGTATAAAACGTCCCGCGATCACTGCCTTTTTTCATTCCGGGAGCTGGGAGCTGTGCTGGTGTGCATAGGGGCTGGCTACAGTTGTGTTGTCATTGTCAGTCACTCAGGGGCTGGCTGCTTAATGTCCATAGGGGCTGGCTGTTGTCCATATAGGGGCTGGCTGGCGGTTGTGAGGTTGTCCTGTTCATTGGGGCTGGCTGTTGTCCATAATATAATCCTATAGGGGCTGGCTGGCTGTTGTCCTGTCCATAGGGGCTGGCTGGCTGTAGTCCATAGGGCATGGCTGGCTGTTGTCCATAGGGTCTGGCTGGCTGTTGTCCATATAGGGGCTGGCTGGCTGTTGTCCTGTCCATAGGGGCTGGCTGGCTGTTGTTGTCCATAGGGGCTGGCTGGCTGTTCTGTTGTGTTGTCCAGGGGGTACTCTATCCATCAGGGGTGCTCTTCACCCCCAGTGTGAAAAAAAAAAAAATATGTTTATTTATTTCTGTGTGTGCGTTAGGCACACTTATTATTATCAGCAACGTAGGTGCGCAGGTGTGCTGCCTGTGTCTCATTTATCAAGGGGCTGCTGCCTCGTTCAAGGGTGCTTCTCCCCTCCCCCCCAGTGTGAAAAAAAATAAAACCAACTTTTTGTGTGTGCGTCTTAGCCTGCCGTGTGTAAAAATTAGGGATGTGCACCGGACCATTTTTGCCGGATTTGGATTTGGTTCTAATTCATAGTCCGGCTTTGGATTTGGATTTGGATTTGCCAAACGGCAGTGACTGGCTTTGGATTTGGACTTGGATTTGGATTTTTTTACAAAAATTTACAAAAAAAAGCTAAAATCACATAAATTGGTCTTTTTTTTCCCTAGAGTATTATTAACCTCAATAACATTAATATCCAGTCAATTTAGAACACCTCACAGCTTATAATATTGTTTTCAACATTATTGGCCAAAGATTGCAGTGACCTGATTGGTTACTAAGCGACAAAGCAGCGGCACAACGACACAGACACCAAAGTATAAAGCACATCTATGACAAATTGCCACACAGCAGTGGCAGAAATAAAAAGCAGAATCACAGTACTTGTTTACAAAGTGGGCTACGGCCCTAGGAGTCACAGTGCACAATCTTATTCACATTACACCGCACATAGTGCCCCTGATTCACATTACACCATAAAGTAGTGTCTCTTATTTATGTTACGACACACAGTAGTGCCCCTTTTACACAATGCCCACAGTAGTGACCCTTTTACACAATGCCCACAGTAGTGACCCTTATACACAAAGCCCACAATAGTAATGCCCCTTATACAATGCCCACAGTAGTAGTGCCACTTATACAATCCCACAGCAATAGTGTCCCTTACACAATGCCCCCAGCAGTGGTGTCCCTTACACAATGCCCCCAGTAGTGGTACCCCCTATGCAGTCCCCTTAGTAGTAGGGCCCCCTATGCAGTGCACCCAGTAGTAGTATGCCCCCCCAGTAGTATGCACCCCATTAGCAGGCCCCCCCAGTAGTATGCCCCCCCAGTAGTTTGCCCCCCATTAGCAGGCCCCCAGTAGTATGCCCCCATAAGCAGGCCCCCAGTAGTATGCCCCCAAGTAGTATGCCCCCCATTAGCAGGCCCCCCAGTAGTATGCCCCCCCCAGTAGTATGCCCCCCATTAGCAGGCCCCCAGTAGTATGCCCCCCCAGTAGTATGCCCCCCCTTAGCAGGCCCCCATAAGCAGGCCCCCAGTAGTATGCCCCCCAAGTAGTATGCCCCCCAGTAGTATGCCCCCCCAGTAGTATGCCCCCCCAGTAGTATGCCCCCAATTAGCAGGCCCCCAGTAGTATGCCCCCCCAGTAGTATGCCCCCCAGTAGTATGCCCCCCAGTAGTATGCCCCCCCAGTAGTATGCCCCCCCAGTAGTATGCCCCCAGTAGTATGCCCCAATTAGCAGGCCCCCAGTAGCAGGCCATCCCAGTAGTAGGACCCCCCATTAGCAGGCCGCCCCCCAATAGGAGGCCCCCCCATTAGCAGGCCCCCATACACACATTAAAAAAAAAACTTACCTGTATCCCCGCTCCAGCCGCCGTCACGTGACGAGGAGGGAGCCGAAAGATGGAGCTCCTGAGTGAGCTCCAGCCGACTCCCTCCGTGCAGCAGCCAATGAGAGTCTGTGTGACTCCCATTGGCTGCTGTAGCAAACACACAGCTGCCACTGGCAGCTATGTGTTTGTTCTGTGTAGGGCAGACCGCTATCACAACGGTCTGCCCTACACTCGAGGAGCTGTGATGTCGGATTTTCACTAGAGCCCCTGATTCACATTACATCATAAAGTAGTGTATCTTATTTATGTTACGACACACAGTAGTGCCTCTTTTACACAATGCCCACAGTAGTGACCCTTTTACAGAATGCCCACAGTAGTGCCTGTTTTACACAATGCCCACAGTAGTGACCCTTTTACACAATGCCCACAGTAGTGACCCTTATACAATGCCCACAGTAGTAGTGCAACTTATACAGTGCCCCCAGCAGTGGTGTCCCTTACACAATGCCCCCAGCAGTGGTATCCCTTACACAATGCCCCCAGTAGTGGTGCCCCCTATGCAGTCCCCTTAGTAGTAGGGCCCCCCTATGCAGTGCCCCCAGAAGTAGTATGCCTCCCAGTAGTATGCCCCCCCAGTAATATAACCCCCATTAGCAGGCCCCCCAGTAGTATGCCCCCCATTAGCAGGCCCCCTGTAGTATGCCTCCCAGTAGTATGCCCCCCCAGTAGTATGCCCCCCATTAGCAGGCCCCCCAGTAGTATGCCCCCCAGTAGTATGCCCCCCTGTAGTATGCCCCCCAGTAGTATGCCTCCCATTAGCAGGCCCCCTCACGTAGTATGCCCCCCATTAGCAGGCCCCCAGTAGTATGCCACCCAGTAGTATGCCCCCCATTAGCAGGCCACCAGTAGTATGCCCCCATAAGCAGGCCCCCAGTAGTATGCCCCCCAAGTAGTATGCCCCCCAGTAGTATGCCCTCCCAGTAGTATGCCCCCCCAGTAGTATGCCCTCCAGTAGTATGCCCCCTTTAGCAGGCCCAGAGGAGAGTCCAAGGGTGTCTGTGGCTGCCATGTGTGAGCCTGACTTTTCTAATACTGTACTTGAAGAGGATCCTCCTTCCACCATTTGTGTGTCCTGTGCAAATTTGGGGATGAGCAGCACAAGTCAACATGCTGACGTAGAAATCGAGGATGCTTCTGTGGAATTGCATGAGGAGGATGAAGAGGATATTTATGTAGTTGGTGATAACAACAAGGATGATGAGGATGTTAATGATGATGAGGATGTTGATGCCGAGGATGTTTGTGTAAAAACTGTAAATCAGGCAACAGTTTTTTCAAATGGTGGGAAAAATCCCATTGTTGACATGCCTGGGCAAAGGACCATAAAATCCACATCTCATGCGTGGAATCATATCCACCCAAATCTGGAGAACTTTTGTCAAGCCATTTGTAACCATTGCCATGTAACAGTGAGTAGAGGTAAGGACCTTAACCATCTTGGGACCTCCTTCCTGTTACTTCACTTGCAGCGTATTTATCAAATTGGAAAGGGTATTGAAACTTTGGGGACAAAAAAACCTAGCAACAATCAGTCCAGTGTCACCAAGCTACTCCTTTCTATCTGGATCCAAGCTCCTGCAATCTCCACCACCAACACCTGCATCTTCATCAACATCCTCATTCGTGATTGGAAGTAGTCTTGCATCCAATATCATAAGGACTGACTCCTCTCCTATCCATTGTTCCTCAGAAGGATCCTTGAGTGTTATGCCAGCTGCTGCTGCTGCTGTTGCTATGAGTGGATCTTCATCCCAGAAGGGGACCAGGAAGAAGACTACTTTTAGTAGTTCAAGTTCAACCAAACAATTGACTGTCACACAATCCTTTGCATTGGCAAAAAAGTATGACAGCAAACACCCAGTTGCACAGTGGATTACTGACTCCATAAAAGCTGTGCTGGTATTAGATGTGCGTCCAGTATCCGCCATTAATGCAGTGGGATTTAGTCAGTTAATGGAGGTCCTGTGTCCCCGCTACTGTGTCCCTTCTAGATTCCATTTCTCTAGAATAGCAATAACCAATCTGTACAAGGACATTAAAAAAACATTACTAATGTCCTCCGAAATACCGTTGTGCCCACTGTCCACTTAACCACAGATATGTGGACAAGTGGGAGAGGGCAAACTAAAGATTACATGACTGTGACAGCCCACTGGGTAGGTGTATTGCCTCCAACAGTGCAAACAGCAGGAGCAGCAGCATCTAACAAATGCCAGCTCATTCAGAGGCATCTGTGTATCACCGGTTTCACTAAGAGGCATACCGCTGAGAACCTCTTAGAAAAACTCTGGGAAATCATTGTAAAATGGCTTACCCCACTTGGACTCTCCTCATGATTTGTGATTTCTGACAATGCCAGCAATATTGTGCAAGCATTACATGTGGGTGATTTCGAACAAATCCCATATTTTGCTCACACAATTAATTTGGTGGTGCAACATTTTTTAAAAAATGACAAGGACATGCAGGAGATGCTCTCGGTGGCCCGAAAGATTTCTGGACAATTTCGACATTCAGCAACTGCATGTCAAAGATTGCAGCACCAGCAAGAACTGCTGAATTTGCCCTGCCATCAAGCAGGGTGAAGGAGGAGCCGAAACAGAGTGATTCCGCTTAGTATGTCAGAATTGTAGATCAAGCCCTACATTTGCTTCGACAGGATCCAAGGATCGTCAATATCTTGAAATCTGATCACTATATTTTGGTGACCATACTTGATCCTAGGTTTAAGTCATACCTTGTGTCTTTATTTCTGACGGACATAAACCTGAAAAGATGCAAAGAGCTGGTGGTGAAAAATTTTTCAGCTCAAGCGGAGCATGACACGGCAGCATCTCCTTCATTTTCTACAGCTGCCAGGAAAAAACTAAATTTTCCTAAGAGACCCACTGCTGGTGGTGATGCAGATCAATCAGCAAAACCTCATGATATCTGGTTGGGTCTGAAAGAACTGGCTACAATGAGTGACATGTCTACCGTGACTGTCTGATATGGTCACCATTCAAAGAATGGTGGATGATTATTATAAAGATAGCATCCAAATATGCATGTCACTCAGGGTCTGATTCAGAGCCGCTCGTAAGCGGCCGCTCGTTCGCTCCGAGCGATGTTCGCACAACTGCGCATGCGTATGGGTCGTAATGCGCATGCGCCAACCGGTCATTGCGGTCAGAAATCGAGCGCTCGCAAAACAGCGAGTGCCTGCTAATTTCAGTGACAGGATGAGGCGTTTGTGGGTGGTAACAGGGGAAGGTGCTTGAAAACGGGGAGTGGTGATCCGAACGCAGGCGTGCCAAATGGTTAAAACGGGCGTTTTAAGGGTGTGCATAATTAACAAAGCAGCGTCATCGACCACGTCACTTGGTTGTTTCTTAGCCTGAACTGTTCGCATTATTGCGGTAGGAAAATCCAACCACAAGCACTGCGAGCAGTTCAGACTCCTTTCGATGTACTCGATTAATCTAATAAATAGTGGAGATGACGTAGTATGCGAGCGGCCAGGGGGCGTCTTTACAAAATAGCGAGCGCGTGTTTCGTTTGCTCGCTCAGACATAGAGGCGTCAACAGACCGCAAAGAGCGGGCGCTCAATTTAAATATCTGGCCCCTTTTTCTGAACAATTGAGCGCAAATAGCGTTCGGCTCTGAATCAGGCCCTCAGTTCCTTTCACTACTGGCAGGAAAAAAAGGCAAATTAGAGTCCCTTACACAAACTGGCTTTGATGTACTTAAGTTGCCCACCCTCCAGTGTGTACTCTGAAAGAGTTTTCAGCGCAGCCAGGAACCTTGTCAGTGATCATCGTAGGAGGTTACTTCCCCAAAATGTGGAAAAGATGATGTTCATCAAAATGAATTACAAATTCCACGAGGAAGACCTTTACCAAAAAATACAGGAGCGTCTGACTCTGTAATGGTGGATTCCAGCGGGGATGAAGTCATATTGTGTGAAGAAGAGGAGGATGCACACACTGATGGGGATGATGATGACGATGGCGACATCTAATCTAATGTATTGTAAAGCCAGTTTGTGTATGGGATCATTGCCACCAATGTCCACTGCGCATTGGCTGCTTGTTTTGTGGGGGGTCCAAACAAACCAGTAATTTCAGCCGCAAGTGGCAGTCCCTGTTGCTGAAGTGATTGGTTTGTTAAACTGTGAATGTCCTGTTTCATATATACAACATAAGGGTGGGTTGGAGGACCCATGGACAAATCCACCTTGCACCTTTTTCCTTTCCATTATGTGCTGGTTGGGGCATTGCTGCCTGACATTTTTAATGTTATGGTTTATGAATGTCCAGAAATTGTAATGGCCACAGACAGCATCTCCTGCATGCCCCTTTCATTTTTTTTAAACAAAATTCTGAACCAATTGCTGCTTGTTGTGTCAACCCGGCGGCACAAGTCGCACAACAGTGACATTCAGCCAAGGGCTATCAGCCCTCAAGGCTGCTACATGGCCCAAAAGCCGCACATTGCTTCACGGCCCAAAGGCCACCTGTCGTCACTCCTCACCAGCCCTCAAGGCTGCTACACGTCCCAAAGGCCACCTGTCATCACTCCTTACCAGCCCTCAAGGCTGTAATAGCCAAAACTTGCCAAGAGTTCCAGCTCAAGGCTGTTGCAGGACTAATTCCTTCCTAATCATAGCTTTGTATTCCACTACTACTCAGCCCGGAGGCTGCATCAACAATTAACTATCAACTCTTTTTACTTCAGCCAGTGGCTGCACCAATTACCAAATCTTCATCAAGTGGCTGCACCAATTATCAAGTATCAACTCTTCTTACTTCAACCAGTGTATGCGCCAACTATCAATTCTTCAGCCAATGGCTGCACTAATTTCGAAGTATCAACTCTTCTTACTTCAGCCATTGTCTGCGCCTACTATCAATTCTTCACTCAGTGGCTGCACCAATTATCAAGTATTAACTCTTCTTACTTCAGCGAGTGTCTGCACCAACTATCAATTCTTCAGCCAGTTGCTGCATCAGTTATCAAGTATCAACTCTTCTTAGTTCAGCCAGTGTCTGCACCAGCTATCAATTCTTCAGCCAGTGGCTGCACCAATTATCAATTCTTCAGCCAGTGGCTGCAACAATTATCAAGTATCAACTCTTCTTAGTTCAGCCAGTGTCTGCGCCAACTATCAATTCTTCAGCCAGTGGCTGCAACAATTATCAAGTATCAACTCTTCTTACTTCAGCCAGTGTCTGCACCAACTTTGAATTATTCAGCCAGTGGCTGCACCAATTATATTAACTATTCTTACTTCAGCCAGTGGCTGCACCAATTATCAAGTATCAACTCTTATTAATTCAGCCAGTGGCTGCACCAACTATAAATTCTTCAGCCAGTGGCTGCACCTATTATCAAGTGTCAACTCTTCTTACTTAAAACAGTGGCTGCTCCAACTATCAATTATTCAGCCAGTGGCTGCACCAATTATGAAGTATCAACTCTTCTTACTTCAGCCAGTGGCTGCACCAATTATCAATTCTTCAGCCAGTGGCTGCACCAATTATCAAGTATCAACTCTTCTTACTTCAGCCAGTGGCTGCACCAATTATGAAGTATCAACTCTTCTTACTTCAGCCAGTGGCTGCACCAATTATCAATTCTTCAGCCAGTGGCTGCACCAATTATCAAGTATCAACTCTTCTTAGTTCAGCCAGTGTCTGCACCAACTATCAATTCTCCAGCCAGTGGCTGCACCAATTATCAAGTATCAATACTTCTTACTTCAGCCAGTGGCTGCACCAATTATCAAGCATTAACTAATCTTACTTCAGCCAGTGGCTGCACCAATTATCAAGTATCAACTCCTCTTACTTCAGCCAGTGGCTGCACCAATTATCAAGTATCAACTCTTCTTACTTCATCCAGTGCCTGCACCAACTATCAATTCTTCAGCCTGTGGCTGCACCAATTATCAACTATCAACTCTACCTTCTTCAGCCAGTGGCTGAACCAATTATCAAGTGTCAACTCTTCTTACTTCAGCCAATGTCTGCGCCAACTATCAATTCTTCAGCCAGTGGCTGCAACAATTATCAAGTATCAACTCTTCTTACTTCAGCCAGTGTCTGCACCAACTTTGAATTATTCAGCCAGTGGCTGCACCAATTATATTAACTATTCTTACTTCAGCCAGTGGCTGCACCAATTATCAAGTATCAACTCTTATTACTTCAGCCAGTGGCTGCACCAACTATAAATTCTTCAGCCAGTGGCTGCACCTATTATCAAGTGTCAACTCTTCTTACTTAAAACAGTGGCTGCTCCAACTATCAATTATTCAGCCAGTGGCTGCACCAATTATGAAGTATCAACTCTTCTTACTTCAGCCAGTGGCTGCACCAATTATCAATTCTTCAGCCAGTGGCTGCACCAATTATCAAGTATCAACTCTTCTTACTTCAGCCAGTGGCTGCACCAATTATGAAGTATCAACTCTTCTTACTTCAGCCAGTGGCTGCACCAATTATCAATTCTTCAGCCAGTGGCTGCACCAATTATCAAGTATCAACTCTTCTTAGTTCAGCCAGTGTCTGCACCAACTATCAATTCTCCAGCCAGTGGCTGCACCAATTATCAAGTATCAATACTTCTTACTTCAGCCAGTGGCTGCACCAATTATCAAGCATTAACTAATCTTACTTCAGCCAGTGGCTGCACCAATTATCAAGTATCAACTCCTCTTACTTCAGCCAGTGGCTGCACCAATTATCAAGTATCAACTCTTCTTACTTCATCCAGTGCCTGCACCAACTATCAATTCTTCAGCCTGTGGCTGCACCAATTATCAACTATCAACTCTACCTTCTTCAGCCAGTGGCTGAACCAATTATCAAGTGTCAACTCTTCTTACTTCAGCCAATGTCTGCGCCAACTATCAATTCTTCAGCCAGTGGCTGCACCAATTATCAAGTATCAATACTTCTTACTTCAGCCAGTGGCTGCACCAATTATCAAGCATTAACTAGTCTTAATTCAGCCAGTGGCTGCACCAATTATCAAGTATCAACTCTTCTTACTTCAGCCAGTGGCTGCACCAATTAGCAAGTATCAACTCTTCTTACTTCAGCCAGTGTCTGCGCTAACTATCAAATCTTTAACCAGTGGCTGATCCAATTATCAAGTATCAACTCTTCTTAGTTCAGCCAGTGTCTGCGCCAACTAACAATTCTTAAGCCAGTGGCTGCACCAATTATCAAGTATCAACACTTCTTACTTCAGCCAGTGGCTGCACCAATTATCAAGCATTAACTAGTCTTACTTCAGCCAGTGGCTGCACCAATTATCAAGTATCAACTCTTCCTACTTCAGCCAATGGCTGCACCAATTATCAAGTATCAACTCTTCTTACTTCAGCCAGTGGCTGCACCAATTATCAAGTGTCAACTCTTCTTACTTCAGTCAGTGCCTGCGCCAACTATCAATTCTTCAGCCAGTGGCTGCACCAATTATCAACTATCAACTGTACCTTCTTCAGCCAGTGGCTGAACCAATTATCAAGTGTCAACTCTTCTTACTTCAGCCAATGTCTGCGCCAACTATCAATTCTTCAGCCAGTGGCTGCGCCAATTATCAAGTATCAATTCTTCTTACTTCAACCAGTGGCTGCACCAACTATCAATTCTTCAGCCAGTGGCTGCACCAATTATCAAGCATTAACTATTATTACTTCAGCCAGTGGCTGCACCAATTATCAAGTATCAACTCTTCTTACTTCAGCCATTAGCTGCACCAATTATGAATTATCAATTCTTCTTACTTCAGCCAGTGGCTGCACCAATTATCAATTCTTCAGTCAGTGGCTACACCAATTATCAAGTATCAACTCTTCTTAGTTCAGCCAGTGTCTGCACCAACTATCAATTCTCCAGCCAGTGGCTGCACCAATTATCAAGTATCAACACTTCTTACTTCAGCCAGTGGCTGTACCAATTTTCAAGCATTAACTATTCTTACTTCAGCCAGTGGCTGAACCAATTATCAAGTATCAACTCTTCTTACTTCAGCCAGTGTCTGCGCTAACTATCAAATCTTTAACCAGTGGCTGATCCAATTATCAAGTATCAACTCTTCTTAGTTCAGCCAGTGTCTGCGCCAACTAACAATTCTTAAGCCAGTGGCTGCACCAATTATCAAGTATCAACACTTCTTACTTCAGCCAGTGGCTGCACCAATTATCAAGCATTAACTAGTCTTACTTCAGCCAGTGGCTGCACCAATTATCAAGTATCAACTCTTCTTACTTCAGCCAGTGGCTGCACCAATTATCAAGTATCAACTCTTCTTACTTCAGCCAGTGGCTGCAACAATTATCAAGTGTCAACTCTTCTTACTTCAGTCAGTGCCTGCGCCAACTATCAATTATTCAGCCAGTGGCTGCACCAATTATCAACTATCAACTGTACCTTCTTCAGCCAGTGGCTGAACCAATTATCAAGTGTCAACTCTTGTTACTTCAGGCAGTGTCTGCGCCAACTATCAATTCTTCAGCCAGTGGCTGCACCAATTATCAAGTATCAACTCTTCTTACTTCAGCCAGTGGCTGCACCAATTATCAACTATTAACTCTTCTTTCTTCAGCCAGTCCCTGCACCAATTATCAAGTATCAACTCTTCTTACTTCAGCCAGTGGCTGCACCAATTATCAACTATCAATTCTTCAATCCTCAAGGGCTACCCCAACCATCATCTTTGCACAGTCCTCAACTCTATTGATCAATCAGTTTTGAGCCAGAAAGCTGGATGCAACCTTTTGGCCCTTTAACTAGATGAAAAAAATCAATATTGTGAGCTGTGAGGTGGTCAAAATTGACTGGAAACCAGTGGAAATAAATGTTATTGAAGTTACTAATACTGTAGGAACAAAAACAGGCCCATTTTATGTGATTTTAGCTGTTTTGATGATTTTTTAAGAATAAATCGAAATCCAAAACCAAAACCGAAAAACAAAACACGGAGGTGAGGTTTTGCAAAGCAGCAAAACCAATCCAGATAGAAAACCAGGGGAGATCCAGATCCAAAACCAAAACACGTGGGATCGGCGCACATCTTTAAAACAAACTAGGCCACACTCTGATCTGCCAGCACAAGTCCCAACACATAAGGCTACACTCCTTTTCTCCACCAGATGTTGATGCAATACAGCAACCCATAGCCTACAACTGTAATACGGCCAAGCTAAGCTACAGACGTAGCCAATCCTGGTTGTGAAAATACAGGGCACAAAAGACGTAGGGGTCCCCTGTATTTAATACAACCAGCACTAGGCTAAGCAAGCTAGTCCTGGTTTTGGAAATACAGGGGACAAAATGAGTAGGGGTCCCCTGTATTTGCCATAACCAACACTGGGTTCTTTCTAGTTGGGGGGATAATGCCACAGCCAGGGGAACCCTTTCACTGCATCCCCAGGCCAAAGCATTACCCCTGACCGCTAGTCAACCCAGGACTGCAGAGTTGGGTACCCACCCCAATAAAGGGGTCCCCCTCTCCAGGGCACCCCAGCCTGGGCTGATAGCCCGGGGCTATCCTCGGCACCTTTGGGCAGTGGATGCCGGGTTGATTGTTCAAAGTGTCTGTATAAATAGAAGAGAAAACATTGGCCCTCATTCAGAGCCGTACGCTCTGAGCAGAGCGCACGCTCTGAATGAGGGCCGGGCTCCATTTTCATGGAGCGTCCTCCTGGATGCTCGTATAGCTGTGGGTCACCACCCACAGGCTATACGAGCGTACTTTGTGATGGCCGCGATGGTCGAGACCATCGCGACCATCGAAATTGCGAGCCGGAGCCTGCGGTTGAGGTTTTCAACCGCAAGCTCCGGAGTGATTTTGGCTCTATCAGAGCCAAAATCACTCCCACTGACATCACTAGTGATGTCAGTGGGCCGGCTTCTGACGGGAGGCGTTCCCGTGGGAACGCCCCCGTCAGGGAGGCACGCCCCCGGCACGCCCACCAAAGGGGGCGTGCTGTCAATCAACATTGACAGCACGCCCCCTTTGATCGGACACAACGAGCGAAGGACTTTCCTTCGCTCGTCGCGTCTGGCGCATGCGCACGACGGAGCTCCCTCCGTCGTGCGCATGCTCAGTCCATAACATCGACCCACTTGCGAGCGGACAGCCACTCGCGAGTGGGTCTGAATCAGGCCCATTGTCTTTAACAGTAGAACTACAGGCCCCAGCAAACCTCCCCCACATGCTGGTAATTGGAGAACCACAAGTTTCAGCATGTGAGGCATTAAGGGGGCCACCGTGCTGCCATGCTGACCATTGTAAAGTTGTTCTCTAAGTTTCTTTGAATATAGTACTTTTGTGTATGTCTCTCTCTATCTCTTTTTCACCTAACACTCTAGTTATCTTCCTGATTTTCCCGCTTAATCTTTAATCCTCTCTCAATTTCTCTATCACTGCACAGCCCTTGAGTCGGCTTCACTTTCTTTTTCTTTCCCTGCACACCGATAAGCATGTAACCCATGGAAATCTCGTCAATCTCTTATCTGAAATTAGATCTGGTGTTTTAAATAAAAGGGTAAACAAATCAAAGATAATTGCTCAGAGATACAGACTTTCCCCCTCCATCCAAAACCTCTGAAACTACATCCCATTATGCACAGTGCCTCCCAAATCCATCGCCTTTTCTTTGTCACCCCACTGGCATTTTCCGCTGCTTTCACGATTCATTATTTAGTATGCATGTGAATACTCTCCAGAATAGCAGATGAAAGTCAATAACATAAAGTATAAGTATTTATAGAAACGATTATCATACGCTAGATTTGAACATGAAAAGTTGTCTGCTGGAGGCATATACATCAAAGTTTTCATACAAGCATGGAATGTGAATTTGTTTTACCTTTTACGGAATCGATCACAATAAGTTCGGCCAGTGGTTAAATCATATTAAAAATAATGTCTATAGATTTAAAGGGAAAGTATCCTGTGTATGTCCTCAATGATCACTATAACAGTCCAGGTTTTCACTGATTTAGTAATTAATATCTCACTTACAAAGCCCTCACCCAATCCTCTCCCATTTACATCTCTGATCTCATCTCACTTCACACTCCTGCCTTGCCAACTGATTACCTCTTCCCACTCCCGCCTCCAAGATTTTGCCCCTGCTGCTCCCTACCTCTGGAACTCTCTCCCCCTCCCTATCAGACTCTCCACCTCTCTACAAATTTTCAAACAACCACTCAAGACCCACTACTTCATAAAAGCCTTCCAGCTCTCATGCTAACCTGTTCCTCCATGCTTCTTCCTCACTGTCTACCCCATCTGTGTCACCCCTCCCCTTTAGAATATAAGCTCTCACTAGCAGGGCCCTCTTCCCTCATGTGCTTCTCCTTCCCTTACTCATACGATCATCTACTCCAAACTCCCCACAAGGGCACCTAACACTTGGTTGCTGACACCCTGCTGCTATTGCAGCAATGTTTATAAACTATGTTCTTGTCCTGCAGTGTTTTGTACTGTAAGTCGCTGTTTCTTGTTTGCTCATTTGTTTATGTACTTTGTGAGGTGCTGCGGAACCCTTGTGGCACCATATAAATAAAGGATAATAATAATATCAAAGAAAATGCAGGATTTAAAAACATAGGTACAAACTTACCAGTATGCAGAACACCATATTTATAGATCTGTTGTATTAATGTCCTGATTCAGAGCCGGACGCTCTGACCAGAGCGCTCGCTCTGAATCAGGGCCCTCCTACCTAACAATGAAGCAGCCTCTTGGAAGCTCGCATAGCTGTGGGTGACCACCCACAGCTATATAGCGAGCGTCTATGATGATGGTCGCGATGGTCAAGACCGTCGCGACCATCGGGCTTGCGACGGAGACCCTGCGGTAGGGTTTTGCTGCCGCAAGCCCTGGAGTGATTTTGGCTCTATCAGAGCCAAAACCACTCCCACTGACATCACTACTGATGTCAGTGGGGCCGGCTTCAGACGGCAGCCGTTCCCATTCCGTCGTGCGCATGCGCATTGGGTTAACATCGACCCGCTTGCGAGCGTCTTGGGCTCGTGAGCGGGTCTGAATGACCCCCTAAGTTTTTAACTGGGTTCACACTATGGCCCCCATTTATTAATAATCGCATTTGCAATGCGATCAGGACATGTCAGTAACACCCATGATTGCATTACAATTTGCAATCATTTTGTTCGGATGTATCATCCGGGACATGCAAGGACACTTTCGGAGCCTGTCCCTGTGATGTCTCTGGAGAGCTGCCGAACAGCTATGGGGGCTGCTGCGCATGCGCAGTCCTGCTGACTGGTGGCCATTGCCTGGGGAGGGTTCCGGGGGATCCCTCCACCGGCTAATTATGTGGTGGTAGCCCATAGGCTACAGCGGCTAATGCCATCTTCAGATGGCATTAGCTGTGGGGGCAATATCTGGAGTGCATCGCCTTCCAGATATTGGTAAATCGGGCATTATTGCATCCCCCATAGAAACCTATAGGGGATGCGGCTGCCTGCGGGAATGGAGGGATAACAGCAGGTACCAGCTGCGGTCCTTCCTTAATACATCAGGGGGATACTTAATATTTGAGTTAAACACGTTTTCTGGGATTTTACCTCAAATATTCAATAATAAATGGGCCCCTATAAGATCTATCATCCAATATATCGTTCCGACGTGGATTCCTAACTGCTGTAAATCCAGCTTGAAAAAGTCCCTATAATGGACGAAATACATTGGATACGCGCCCATTACCCATTGTGATAGGATCACTGGTAAAGTGGTCTGTGGCAGGTACATTGGTCCCAGATTCCTGTCTTATGTGTTCTAAACCCCCAGGAGAAAGTCTGCACTGTAGCAGGCTTGAGTTTCGGCTTTTTGAAAAGCCGGTTTGGGACCTGGGGGTTGTGGGTGAGAGGAGAGGGAGGGCTCCACCTACGGCCACTCCAGGTTTTGGTTCTCGCAGCCTGGTAACAGGCTTGATTGGGTTCCCACCTGAGAGTGGCCAATATAAGCCTAGTGTGTTGAGGGCTGATTGTCTCACCTGGGAGAGCAGACAGGGAGTTTGCTCAGAGACACTTGGAAAACCTATCTGTGAGTACTGTGCTGTGCTTTGTTGCTGGCTAGGGCATTAGGCCCTGCCAGGTTCTGGTAGTGAGGGAACTGTGAAGTTAGTGCCCCGACAGGGCTAGGATTTACGTTTATGTTTTCTTTGTGTTATTTCTGACATTGTACAATAAAGACTGGCGCCGACCAGCTTGTACTTGCATCCAGACTGGTGTGCTGCTTTCCTGCTGCTGTGTGTGTGTGTAAGGAAGGAGTCCTCTACCCAGGAGAGGGACCCCCTAACCTAACTGTGTCACACCACACATAGGATTTGTCCAAGTGCCAGTTAAGTTGCTATTTTGTTTTTATGTTACCATTGGTGCTCCAAGCTGCAGTTACTACTGTTACTGTAAATTATACATGGAATAAATCTGTGCATTTTACACAAGTGCAGCAGTCTAAATAATGATATCACTAGTAGTGACCTAGAGCACACTAAGGGCCTGATTCAGAGCCGAACGCTCTGACCAGAGCGCTCGCTCTGAATCAGGGCCCTCCTACCTGTTTTAGGAGCGTCCTCATGGACGCTCGCATAGCTGTGGGTTACCACCCACAGCTTATGCGAGTGTCCATGATGATGGTCGCGATGGTCAAGACCATCGCGACCATCGGGCTTGCGACGGAGACCCTGCAGTAGGGTCTCGCTGCCGCAAGCCCTGGAGTGAAAATCACTCCCACTGACATTACTAGTGATGTCAGTGGGGCCGGCTTCAGACGGTAGGCCTTCCCATGGGAACGCCTCCGTCTGGCAGGCACGCCCCCCGCATGCCCACTAAAGGGGGCGTGCTGTCAATCAACATCGACCACACGCCCCCTTTGGGGCGAGACCCGGAGCGATGTAGAGCCCGTCGCTCGCCGGGTCTCGCGCATGTGCACGACGGAGCTCCCTCCGTCGTGCGCATGCGCAGTGGGGGAACACCGACCCGCTTGCGAGCTTACTGCCGCTCACGAGCGGGTCTGAATGACCCCCTAAATTCTCACAATTGATATCATTCAGACAGGGGTGTACTTGGCTAGAGTGCCGCTTTTCAGGTCTGCACAATTTCCTTTGTTGGGTGGTGGCTGAGGGCAGTCACACAGTGCATGGCTTCGCCAGGTAGTCAAGAGGTAGATAGAGGATTGTTCTCAGCTATAACATTTGTATTTTGAACAAACTTAGGGGGGGATTTATCAAAGCTGGGAGAGAGATAAAATTGTAAAAGTTAAATTACCAGCCAATCAGCTCCTAACTATCATTTGATTAACACAGCCTACAAAATGTAAATTTGGCAGCTGATTGTGAGAGATAAAGTACTAACCAATTTTATCTCTTTCCCAGCTATGATAAATACCCACCTTAGAATGGCTGTGGACCATCCCAGCCAGCAGGTACAGCCCTGCACTGTTCTGCTGCACAGTCAGTGGGTATGGCAGGCTTCTGTCATACCCATTAGATGGCTTCTAGTATGTCAATTGGTGTATGGTGTTGGCCATTCATCACTCAGATTGATGAGAGGTTCCCACACACTGAATGGAAATTCTCTTTGACCATTCGCCAGTCAGAGTTTAGAGAGCTGTCAAATGTCCTCTCCAGTGAATATAGATAATTTTCAAAGTATTGAAAAAAAATAATCAGCTGCCTTCCACACATGATTACTGGAAAACCCTTGATACAGTGTAAGGATTATGGCGGCACTTATAAATACATACATCCTCTGCAGTCCAACGTGTGCAGCATTTGTTCTAAAAGCCTTACAGGGGTATTCAATATGGGTGCGATAACATCGTTTTTGCGTTAATATCGGAGGTATGACGTCATTATCGCAGGTTTTACTTTTACACCATATTCAATTTCAAAGACTTATCGCAGTTTTGAAAAGTCTTTGATAAAAAACGGGGATAACTTTTCACCATTGAATAGGTGTCGAAAAAAGTTGCAGAATTGGGGTTTAGGGGTGCAGGCTTAAAAAAAATAGCCTGCACCCCTGGGAATGACATTTAAAAAAGAACTGTGTCAAAAAAACTTTAAAAAAAAAATAGGGACACCCCAAAAAATGTATTTAAAAATTGGGGTGAAAAAAAAATGGGAAAAAATTGTTGAACAATAGGGAAATAGGTTCAGGGCTATTCTGCAAGTATGCGGCAGATGTTTTTTAGAATAGAATTATAGCGGCAGGTGCACAAATGCAGAATTTTTAAAAACTTACTTTAGGGACATAAAAATATGCTAGTACCCATTTTCATGCACCCCAAATTTGATGGGACCACTTGAAAAAATGAAAAAAATAACCTAAGTGCTCTTCTGCATCACTTCTTCAATGTCAGAAAAAAAACACCTGCTGCGGCTATTTAAATCCCCGACTTTCAATTAAAGGCTAAAACGGGGGTACCCATAGTGATCCCCCATGTTTTTACTACTTTAGGGGGGTCTTACAATTTTTTTAAGGAAAAATTCGTAACTTTACGCAAATCCAACTTCGGAGTTTCCCGTTTTCGTTAATGTTATATTGAATACGGGTATAAGCGGGAGCGCGCCGATACTTTAACGCAGGTAAAAACTCCGATATGAAACGTTAACTTCGACAGTGAAGTTAACGTTTCATATTGAATACCCCTATTAGTGGTTTAGGGCCTGATTCAGAGATGAACGCTAATCCTGTCGCGGGAGCAATTTTGTACGCAGCGGTACAGTGAAGTTATGTTAATGCCGGTGTAACGTGTACAGATATGCCATCCGGCTGCATCTCTAATCTGCCTCTTGCATACAAAGACTGACACCATCCATCTTCCTAGCAACCTTATGGCTGCTCAGAATGTCCATCAGTGAAGCTGCGTACAAAGTTGCAATCAATGGCTGCAATGCCCACAAACAGCCCGCATTTGATTAGCCATCCCCGTCACCACCTCTAAACGCACAATGACTGTCAATCACTCTGCGTCCAAATACTTCAGTAAACCATCAAAAACACATGCGCAGTTCAACTCCGACGCAAGCACAGTACTAAAAACATCGGCTCACTGTGCAAACATTGACATATCGTCCACCTCTGAGTCAGTCCCTTACTAACAGAAAATTGTGCTTCTCCTGTTATCCCTAGTTTAAGTTTTGTGCAATTGGTCCTCCAATCATCCCCGCTAACTCTGATCTCAGCCACCAACCACTGGGTGAGGGAGCAGAGGAACACATGCGGGGGTTGGGCATAGCCACACATTGGTAAAGGGGTAGAGGCACACATAGGACGGAGGCAGAGGCACAGATGGGAAGGGGGCAGAGACAGTGAGAGAGACACAGTGAAAAAAGGGGCAGTAAGAGACTGCAGGGGAAAGGGGTATTGAGATATAACAACAGACTGAGGGGTCCATGTACTGAGTGGAGTTAAGGGGGCTGAATGAAATAGCAGAGAAAACCCCTCTACATATGACTTCTCAATATGTACTAAAGGGATTTATCTGACTTCATCCTGCTAGTGCTAAGTGCTGACTGAGATATCAGTGCTGCACCTGGGTCACTTAGCACTGCCATAGGAACCTAACTTGGTTGAGTTAGCAATCTCTAGAGGAGAGGTCACCATAGGCGTCACCGGGTTTGGTGACACGCGGTGCGCACTCTGACTATCCCTGCGCGGCTGCACCCGAAAAAGGGGTGTAGCCTAAAATAAAGGGGCGTGGCCTCACTGGGATCCTGATGAATGCCAGAGGGCTGCCCCCATAGACTGAGCTGTCAGCACTGTCGGCTCCTCTTCTATGACAGGAGCCTGGTGCTGCAGGCGAATGTCACACTGCAGCACTTCGGGTGTCTTCTCCTGCACTGGTATCGCTGGTGTAGCTGCCGTTATCTGCTTCTCTTCACTTGAAGAAGCAGTCAGCTCTGTGTCACTTTGTTTGAATGTCAATAAAGTTTGTTAAATAGAAAAATAATTTTCTCTGCTGCTGCTGCACGGGACTCAGGAAGTGACAGGTGAGTCCACAGAGGCAGAGTGTGTCTGTGCGGCCATCATCGAGGGGCTGACTTATCGTTTATACTCTTTGGCAAGGCCGTTCTTAGTACAACTTGCGGTAGCCACCTCCTACTTCCCAGACCCAGTCACAAGCATAAAGAACCCAGACCCAAACAAAAATTACCCCAGAGCCCACTTACCAGAGGACCCAGTTACAAGGACCCAGGCACAACAAATATCTCTGAGAGAAAAATCTCTATAGCAGCAGTAAGTGATCCGGGGGCCTATTCATCATCGAAGACCATATGGCCCCCGATGATGAAGTATTGAACTAGCTGTGAGGGATACTTAAGTATCCAACTTGCATCGGGGGAAACATGACACCGGAGCAATTCACCATTGCTCCGGTGAGGGGACAACTGCTCCGAAAAGCAGTTGTCCCCATGGTTAGTATCACAGCTACAGATGTTACCTACCTGCTCCCTGTCATCTTGGCTACACATGCGTGACCTTCGAGTAACACATACACAAAGCCGCTGGGGAGGTAGCGAGGAGGCAGCAGAGGGATCTGCTAGGATCCCTCTTCGCATCCTCGGAACCCCTTCCCATAGGAAAGAGCAGGGATCCGAGAACAAGCGCTGTCTGAAGATGGCATTTATTCTCAGAAGCAAACTCCAAAAACTTTTTGGAGTTTGCTGAATTTCATCCTGATGATGAATAGCCTGGTAACCTAAATATTGGTTACCGGCCCATTTATCCTATGATGAATAGGGCCACCCATTGTTATACCTCAGAGGGAATAGCGACATACATACATACATACATACATACAGGGAAGAGATGGCAAGCAGCACAGATCTTAAACTGGCAATAGCCAAGTTGTCTAATGATAACTATCAACTATGAGAATTTAAAGCTGAAATGCTGTTGTCTAAAGATGCTTTGTGGGAAGTTATAATTACAGACAGACCAGAGATTAATAATCAGGAATTGGACAAGAAAAACAGACACATGCAACCAGAAGTTTATTTGTTTGAAGATGATCAGCCCAGTGTTTCCAACCTCAAGCCCTCTGGCAGCTACCCGTGCAGACTGGGGACAGTTAGAATTAGCTAACACTACCTAGGAAGTGTTTCAGCAGTGTTTCCACAGATTCTCAGAAGTAGGCGGTTCCAGGTGCCGGTGGTAGGAGCCTGAGGGAAGTGGTTCCAGGTGCCACTGTAGGCGCATGTTGGTGGCAGCAAAATACCTGCCCACTACACAGTGGGAGGAGTCAGTAACAGGTGGTTACTGACAGTGAGAGGTAATCCCTGGAAGTTGTGAAGTAAGCCCACTCAGCTTACTCAAGGAGGAGTAACCATATATATATATATACAGTATTACGGGTTTATGTATTACAGGTTTATGTATGTAAGGTTAGTGTAGCACATGTTCTGAACCTTTACCAATGAGGAGACGTGAGAGAGACTGCAGGGGAAAAGGGGACAGTGGGTGATAGTGCAGGAGATAACGGGACAGTAAGCGAGGCTGCAGGGGAAGAGGCAACAGTGGGAGATATTGCAAGTGATAAGGGGGCATTGAGAGAAACTGCAGGGGAAAAGGGGACAAGGGGAGAGACTGCAGGGGAAAAGGACAATGGGAGAGACTGCATGGGAAAAGGGAGTACCTCTGAGATTTACCCCACAGCTACAGTGCCAGCTTCTTTCAGTGCAGTGCCTAAGAAAGCAGGGGGGAGGGACTTGGAGAAGAGACAGGAAGAGAGTTGGGGCAGGGCTACTGCAGACCCAAGGAAGGAAAGCTGATCTGGTGGGTGAACCTCTGATGGGGGAAACTGTCTGCGAGATGGCTTTTCCAGGGCAGGTTATTTCATCATAATCTGGCCATACTGTAGGCACCAATGATACCAGCCACTTCTTCACAGAAACAGCTTGTAGTCAGGGTGTCCCGGTAGCTCCAATGATCCTATCTGCCCAGGCCCCATACAGGTGTACTACCTTCACCCCCCTGATGGCAGCCCTGGTAGTTTGGCTGTGGAATGTGCGCAAACACACACGTATTGTATTTGGCCTATGCTTGAACACCTCAGCCCTCCCACATTCCACCTTTCTAAGTGTAAGTAGTCAAAATCACAAAATGCAGTATAACTGCATATGGATGGAAGCATAGTTTGTGCATATACGCAGTATGAAAAATATGTATTTTTCACATAACTCTACACCAGCCTCTGAATGTTTTATCCCTTTGCACACCAAAAACAATACTTTGATGTCATTTTTTTTATGACAGACTTTTCTCTGTATGATACTATGACACACACAAAAAAAAAAAACTGTCCAAGTTGTAAAATATTACTACAGCTCAGACAGAGGGGCTGTGTATCATGCCAGCTTCCCTTGTCTGTAAAGGACTGACCTGAGCTTCGTTGCTTTGGAATCACTGCTCTCTTAAGTCCCTCTGAAATATTTTAGTCCATGCAGCAAAAAACAAGATAACACAACTTCGGTTTCCTCAACAATCTCCGTAAAATGTATTTTGCAAATTGTATACCGGCTAGGTCAGTGAGGGCTATCAGACTCAATATACGGGAAAATAAAATTCATGTATTTAGAGCCTCAAAGAGATCCAATTAACTCTGGACTTGCAAACATGACAAAAGATGTTCAGATAACTAAAAAGATGGTTCTGCGGAAAAAAAATCCCTTCTGTGCTGCTGGAATATACTATACACCATTTCTCTACTATGGGGTGTGGAATATTTTGTCAGCACTGATGAAATGACGACATGATTAGAATGTGGCCAAAACATCCCTGGTGGTCTAGTGGTGACTTACCTGGTATGGCGGCTCCAGTGGAGGATCCTGCCTTGCTTCCAGCTGTGAGTATTGCTAACCTCTAACCCTAACTCAAAACCCCCTAGTGCCTAACACTAACCTTCCCTACTGAAACTTAACCCTCCCCTCCCGTAACCTAAACTTAACCCTCTGCTGCCAGTCGGTGGAGAATGTCATGAATGATGAATGTAGACATTGTAAATCATCCCCCTCACTATGGTCCATATTTACATGCAGTTATTTAACACTACATTTTAATCAGACTTCAGCATTACATTATAACACGTAGCCTCTCAATGACTTTTAAAGTTCCTTAAACTGTGTCACCCCATTAGTGGTCAACACATTTACAAATGCACGTTAACTTCTTTTTTTCTTTGAATCACAAAGGAGGTTCCAAGTGAAGCTTTCATGTCCTCACTCCACAGCTCAGTGCACAGCAAAGGGAAAGAAACAGACTTATGTCTTATTGACTGGATATTATAAATTGAGGTTGACAGAAAGTTGGCCTTTTAGAAAATAATTGAGTGTCCTTGCTCCGGGTTCTTCTTACTTGTGATGCAGGTTGTTAAACCTGTTTATGCCAAGATACAGTTGGCTGACTTTTTTCTGCTGCTCGGAAAATTGAAAAAAAAAATGGCAAGGATGCAGATCTTGATAAATTCTGTAATACTGGATTTATTTACTGTCCTATAATCTCTTCTATTACACTAGCTGACACCCTGATACTTCACAACATCTGATACTTCACAACATATTAAAAGGAAACTCTCCTTTTTTTTTGCATTACTATCATTTTTATCATATTTTTTTCTGCTGCATTCTGATGAAAATATGAGCATAAATTTGCCGCACTTCACAGATATACTGTAGGATGCAGTCAGACTGGGGTAAGTTCTGGCAGAGGTAAGACGCGGTGTCTAACTGACCCCCCGTCCCCACCCCGATGCAAGCCGTGATGGACTTCAAGGCCCTCTTACTGATATCCAGAGATGACTGAGTTGGAGTACAGATGAGGTACAGAATCAGCAGACACAGGGGGTGGTCAGGCAAGCCAAGGTCAGGGTCACAAGCAGAGGTGCAAAACGGATACACAAGCTGAGGTCGGGTCACAAGCAGACTTACGGAATGAGGTACAAGCTGAGGTGAGGGTCACAGGCAGAAATGAAGAATGAGAAACAAGCCATAGTCTGTACAATGGAGTTCAATTGATACAAGGAGCAGAGGAACGCTGGAGCACAGACTGAAGACCTGATACTTTAGCACCAGTATGGTAAACAGAGAGAGCTTATATAGGCTGGACAGCTAAAACTAGGTGCCAAGCTGACATCACTATGCCAGCTGGCTAACAGGCATAAACTGAAGCTCTTTAAAGAGACGAGGTGCATGAACATCTTCAGATCTAAACCAAGAATGTTCTTCATGACTGAAACATTTCCAATCAATTAGAAAATAGAGAATTAAAGGGGAGATTTTGGATTCAAGAATCTTGTTGAATTCAAATTCTTCTTGATCTTAAACACTGACAGAATGAGGATGAGACTGAGAATCAATTTAAAACTAGAAGCTTCAGTAGAGAAATATTAAATTAATTGGGGATTTGTAGAGACTTGGGCAGCTCCTACGGAATGCTACTGGATTGATCATCTGAGATATCTTAAAAGACCCATTGTTCCATGGTGGATACTTCACAGCAGGTTTTTTTCAAATATAGGTGCTGAGAAAAAAGCTAAACTTTATAACTAGGACTAAAATTCAGGACTTTCCTTCTTTTCCTATTGGCAGAGATTTTGTAGCATTTAGAGGTCTTAAGAAGATTATTTTTTACTTGTGCTCAAATCCTGGTGAATTTCCACAAAAACTGGCTAGCAGCAGGAACTTCTGTGACTGCAAATGAGGATGGCATGTTGTTGCATGATAAAGTTTGTTATGAGAAAACTCTGTCCGTGACAACAAATGAAGCTATTAGGCTTGAGCCTCAGAGATGTTAATTCTGATTTTTTTTTTCAAAATCCTGATTAACCCTCTCAGGCTTCCCATTTCACCATGGGCTATATGCAGTTGAGACACTAAGTTTAATTCCAATATTTTGAATAAAGATCTCCAGAGCCTCAAGGTCTGTTGAGTGCCTCTGTCACAAACCATCTACTTAGGACAGCCTTGGAGTCACTGGCATAACTATCGTAGGTGCAGGGGGTGCCTCGGGAACAGTAGGAGAAGATGATCATGGCACCACAGGGGTTTGAAACTGAGGACCCAGTCTAAACCAGCATGTAAAGTCCTTTTCTTGGTTCCATTCCCTGAAATGTAAGTCCACTTTGTAACAGGGGAATATCAGCTCATCCAGGAAAGTGGACAAATCCCTGGAGGACAATTCATCCTTAATTCTCTCACTTAAGGCTTGCCAGAGAATGGGCACTAAGGCCTCATTGTTCCAATTTTGCTTATAAGTCATTGTACAGAATTGGAGAGCATACTGGCCCAATATAGAAGACCCATAGTGTAGACAGAGAAGCCCTGAGGCAGCTGATGGCATCTGTCCATGCTTGTCGAATATCTTGTGGTAGGTTTCCAAGAAGACAGTGCAGTTATACAGAAGTGAATCATTCTGCTCCCATAAGAGAGATGCCCAGGCCAGGGCTTGGTCTGCAAGTAATGAAATTATGAAGGCTACGTTAGCCTTTTCAGAGGGAAAGTTTCCCAGAAGTTGCTCAAAATGTATGGCACATTGGTAAATAAATCCTCTGCACTTCTTTGAGTCACCATCAAATTTGTGAGGGTTAGGTATAAAGAGACTGGAACTTCCAGATAAAGCTGGAGTTGTAGCAGATGGAGGCTCATTGCGACCCCCTGTTCTGACAGTAGGCTGTAAGGTATCTAGGTGCTGAGCCATATCTTGAAGATACTGCATGAACTGTTGATGAGACTCCTGCTTTTCTATATCAGTACTCAGATGTTGTAACAGTTCTTTTGGAGTGGGACTCCCAGAGGCATCTATTTTGGTGGCCAAAATATACTGTTGCCCTTAAGAGATACAAGATGTATTCAGAATGGGTACAGCACCAGCAAAATTGAGGCACGGAGTCTAAAAGACCCCCTGGTTTTCACCAAGAACCGCCATAAGCTAGAAAGTACTTTGCAGTCTAGGATCCACCAGTTGTGTCCCTCTCACTCCCCCCCCCAGAGGTGACTGAGTAGGAATACAGATGAGGTATAGAATCAGCAGACTAAGTGGGTGGTCAGACAAGCTAAGGTCAGGATCACAGGTGCAGGTGCAAAAGGTACACAAACTGAAGCAGTTTCAGAACGAGGTACAATCCAAGGTAAGAGGCAGAGAAGAAGAATGAGAACATGCCGGGGATGGTACACTGGAGTTCAATCAGAGAAAAAGCAGAGGAACACTGAAGCACAGACTGGAGACAAGATACTTTGGCACCAGCATGGTACCAGAATATCAGCTTAGATAGGCTGAGCAGGTCAACATTGCCCCTGTCAGCTAACAAGCATAAACTGCCTGTTGTACATGGCCGCCACGGTGAGCTAGGGAAGGGTGGACATACCCTGGACACAGGACCCAGTTGCAGGACTTTGATAACAGAGCAGTGATAACAGAGAGTCCACCACGGCACATACCTGTATGATAACATATGGCCTCGTCCGGCACCATGACAATATTAAAGATATTTCTAACCTACTGTATCTATTTGTGAATTGTGGATTAAAGCTAACATGTACTAAGTTTGTTTGAAACGTTAGGAGTCTGACATCTCACTAATCTCTCTTTTTTACTCACTACAATATGGCAGGCAGTCACAATTTTGGTTATTTTGTTTTTATTTGGGTGAAACAATATTGATGCACTTTGCTGACTCAACAGAGCTTGCACAGACACTGTCAAGCATAAATGTTATTTTATTTTTTTATTTGATGGTAGTGCTGAGTTGGGGTAATGAACTCCTGTGACCCAATGGTGCCATGTGTGCAATGTACAGAAGCCTACCGAGGTGTCCCATTATTGAGCAGTTCAAACTGTTCTCCTTTGCAGGTCTGGGTGGGTTCCTTGGGACTCACATCATCTCTTTGTACTGGTATAGTGGTTCTGATATAGCAACAAAATCAGACCCAATGGGTATTCTGTCCTAAAGTGTAATGGAGGCATGGGGACATTGCCCATCATGTGAAGATCTCCTTGCTTAGGTTGCTGGTCACTGCCATTAGCCATGGTTTTCCTGTGGCAATAGAACGCAAATTCTTCCTATTCTGCTGTTCTTTTGACTGCATCCTGGAGATATTTCTGCAGCACACTTATCTGCCTGGGCACTGAATTCCTGATCTCCACTGAGTGATAGACATCCAGGAGGTAAACAAATTAAAAATGGAGATCTGCAAGGAGGAAGCAAGAGTTCAACTGGTGAAGAGGAAGTTTTACCAACTGGAATTTTGCCATCCTCTTACCATCTGCCACTAAAAAAGGATCAACCACCATGTGCCTTCTTACCCGAGTGCTGTATCCCTATGGAAACTCATTAAAAAACAGGAGATAGACTCCCTCAACCAATCTCCTTTTATTTTCTGCAGTTGGTCCCTGTGCCACTCTTTACATTGTTGTCATTTATTTAACAGTTTGTTATATAGTGCAGCATATTCCGTTGCACTTTACAATCAGAAACAACATTAACAGGACAAAACTGGGTAATATAATAACAGGAGCAAAGAAACAAAAGAAAGAAAAGATAGAGTTTCGATGTTTGGTGCACTCTAATACATTGTTGTATGCCACCTATTGTTAAAGTATTATGTATGCATTAAAATATTTAATCTTTATTGGTCATTATATTAAAATATATATAATTGGGGTACCATATAGCGAAATATGAATAAAATCAATAACTCATAATTAAAGAAATAAACAAAAACAATAAAGTATGTGAATTATATAAAAAAATAAAGTGAAATAAAAAGATTTTCCAATTACCGCTGTCTTGTTATTATTATATTTCTTTTACCACTGATATATTTCCCTACTAAGGTATTAGTATTAGTATTCTATTGATTGGTGCTGATCGTAATATAAATATAACCTAAGTCTAGTTATTATAACACTTGGACCATAAAGATCCTTAAATATACATTGTATTCTACATTCTCTTGTGCGGGATCACATTCTGTTCCATAATTAATATATTAACAGACAGGCAAAGGGGTAAGAGGGCCCTGTTCGCAAGCTTACAATCTATAGGAAAATAGGCATTGATACACATGGATAGGTGTTAAATACTGCATACTGTTCCAGGGAGGAGTCATGTAATTGGTTTGAGAATAAGTGTGTGTGTGTGCGCGTGTGTGTGCGTGTGTGTAGATGTGTGTGTGTGTAAAGATATAATGTAAATTTTCAAAGTGTGTTACTGGGGCTCCGAACCCCATAAGGGAAACTCAGAGCTCTCACTTTAGAGCTATCTTGGTAGTCAAAAGTACCAATTCAGTGGCCAGCATGAGGGATCCCTCCATGAGCTAGATGACACCATGACTTGCAGGGGACAGTTGCAGCGCACGAGCCCAGCGAGAAAAGCTGCCAGTATACGGAGAGAAAGAGGCAGAGGTTATAAATAGCTGCTCTCCCCCAATGGTCCAGCTGTCTGAGGCAGACTTTCCCTCCCAAGATGCGGGCGTGGCTTCTTCTGACATTTTCGGTGTCTGGAGCTCGCGCTCTGCTGGAACCGCCCTTCTACGCCCATGGCTGTATGATCCAGTCACACAGGAATGTTGGCCTGGGGTCAGGAGGAAGTGAAAGTGAAGAAAAAAAATATGTGAGGTTATGTGTGGACTGATGTCATTAGATAGGGAAGCTATGAAGGTTATGTGAGAGGTTCTGGAATCTGATAAGCTTGCACCATTAAAACTCCTTCAAACCATTAAAAATCCAACTGGTAGTAAAGAGCAGGATATTTTAAATGGATGTATAAAGTGAACTATAGAGAATGAAGCAAAATAATAATATAAATACCAAATAGGTAAAACTAGGAGTTATAGGAAAAACAATCAAGATAAAGTACAGTAGTCTAGTTAACATTGGCGGCTAGCATACCATAGCGATGTACAATGTATCACCGCTGCTATTTACCATATATGGGCTACTCTGCAAGCCACAGAAAAAAAGCCTTTCTCAGCAGATAATTTCTTTTATTCCTTGTAAACGAGTGGGATGTAGTTAGGAAGCCGGCAGTTGAAATGCCGACCGCTGGCTTCCCGTCTGTGAAATCCCAGGATGGAACTAATGAAAGGCCTCTAAATACTGATATCTATCATCAGCCCCTCACTGAAATCCCAACGCCCAGCATAACGATCGTAGGTAAGGGTTAGGATTAGGGACTCCCAGAGGGAGTTAGGGTTAGGCTCCCCCCGGGAGAAGTAGGTTTAGGCTAGGCAGTGCCAGAGTAAGGTCCAAATGGGCCTGGAGCTGAAATTTATGAAGGGCCTATTGTATGCTGCCAGAGGGGTGTGACCAGTGTAACAGGGGTGTGACTAACGATGTGGGAGGCGTGGCCAGTATATTGGGGAGTGGTCTAGCACCTACCTTCAACCACCCCAATGACCCTCCCCACTTCACGCACATATACATATATATATTATATACATATATATATATACATATATAATATACATATATATACATATATATATATTAGGGGTGAGCGGGTTCGGATTTCTGAAATCCAAACCCCCCCGAGCCCCCCCGATCCGAGTCCGATCCGAGTCAGGCTCGACTTTTCCCGCCTGACTCGGATCTGAAAACGAGGCAAAACGTCATCATCCCGCCTTCCGAGTCTTGCGGGTTTTGGATCCTATATAAGGTACCCGCGTCGGCGCCATTTTGTCACTCGGCTGTGGACAGTGAAGAGGGAGGGTGGGAGTTAGGGCTGTGTAGTGTAGTGTAGTGTAGTGCTGCTGTTGTCCACTACTTCAAAGTCCATAGGGGCTGGCTGTGTTGTGCTGTGCTGCTGTTGATAATAGGGGCTGTGTCCACTACTTCAAAGTCCATAGGGGCTGGCTGGACTGTGTTGTGCAGTCAGTTCTCCATAGGGGCTGTGTCCACTCCAAAGTCCTGTGCAGTGTCCCAGTCCTAAAGGGGTGCTGTAGTGTTGTCCAGGGGGTGCTCTGTCCATCAGGGGTGCTCCCCCCAAGTGCTAAAAAAATAATATATTTTCTGTGTTTGTGAATTGTGTGCGCAGTAGCCGCACGTGCATCAACAATGTAGTGCCAAGCGTGCACCTGTGCCATAAGTAAAGGGCCGGCTGGCTTGACCGTTAAAGGGTGCTGTAACCCCCAAAGTACACTCCAGTCCAAACCAAAAAAAAAATTATTTTCTGTGTTTGTGAATTGTGTGCGCGGTAGCCGCACGTGCATCAACAAAGTAGTGCCAAGCGTGCGCCTGTGTCATAAGTAAAGGGCCGGCTGGCTTGACCGTTAAAGGGTGCTGTAACCCCCGAAAGTACACTCCAGTCCAAACCGAAAAAAAAATTATTTTCTGTGTTTGTGAATTGTGTGCGCAGTAGCCGCACGTGCATCAACAAAGTAGTGCCAAGCGTGCGCCTGTGTCATAAGTAAAGGGCCGGCTGGCTTGACCATTAAGGGTGCTGTAACCCCCCGAAAGTACACTCCAGTCCAAACCAAAAAAAAAATTATTTTCTGTGTTTGTGAATTGTGTGCGCAGTAGCCGCACGTGCATCAACAAATTAGTGCCAAGCGTGCGCCTGTGTCATAAGTAAAGGGCCGGCTGGCTTGACCGTTAAAGGGTGCTGTAACCCCCAAAGTACACTCCAGTCCAAACCAAAAAAAATTATTTTCTGTGTTTGTGAAATGTGTGCGCAGTAGCCGCACGTGCATCAACAAAGTAGTGCCAAGCGTGCGCCTGTGTCATAAGTAAAGGGCCGGCTGGCTTGACCGTTAAAGGGTGCTGTAACCCCCAAAGTACACTCCAGTCCAAACCAAAAAAAATTATTTTCTGTGTTTGTGAAATGTGTGCGCAGTAGCCGCACGTGCATCAACAAAGTAGTGCCAAGCGTGCGCCTGTGTCATAAGTAAAGGGCCGGCTGGCTTGACCGTTAAAGGGTGCTGTAACCCCCCGAAAGTACACTCCAGTCCAAACCAAAAAAAAAATTATTTTCTGTGTTTGTGAATTGTGTGCGCAGTAGCCGCACGTGCATCAACAAATTAGTGCCAAGCGTGCGCCTGTGTCTTAAGTAAAGGGCCGGCTAGCTTGACCATTAAAGGGTGCTGTAACCCCCAAAGTACACTCCAGTCCAAACCAAAAAAAAAATTATTTTCTGTGTTTGTGAATTGTGTGCGCAGTAGCCGCACGTGCTTCAACAAAGTAGTGCCAAGCGTGCGCCTGTGTCATAAGTAAAGGGCCAGCTGGCTTGACCGTTAAAGGGTGCTGTAACCCCCAAAGTACACTCCAGTCCAAACCAAAAAAAAAATTATTTTCTGTGTTTGTGAATTGTGTGCGCAGTAGCCGCACGTGCATCAACAAAGTAGTGCCAAGCGTGCGCCTGTGTCATAAGTAAAGGGCCAGCTGGCTTGACCGTTAAAGGGTGCTGTAACCCCCAAAGTACACTCCAGTCCAAACCAAAAAAAATTATTTTCTGTGTTTGTGAATTGTGTGCGCAGTAGCCGCACGTGCATCAACAAAGTAGTGCCAAGCGTGCGCCTGTGTCATAAGTAAAGGGCCGGCTGGCTGGACCGTTAAAGGGTGCTGTAACCCCCCGAAAGTACACTCCAGTCCAAACCAAAAAAAAAATTATTTTCTGTGTTTGTGAATTGTGTGCGCAGTAGCCGCACGTGCATCAACAAATTAGTGCCAAGCGTGCGCCTGTGTCTTAAGTAAAGGGCCGGCTAGCTTGACCATTAAAGGGTGCTGTAACCCCCAAAGTACACTCCAGTCCAAACCAAAAAAAAAATTATTTTCTGTGTTTGTGAATTGTGTGCGCAGTAGCCGCACGTGCTTCAACAAAGTAGTGCCAAGCGTGCGCCTGTGTCATAAGTAAAGGGCCAGCTGGCTTGACCGTTAAAGGGTGCTGTAACCCCCAAAGTACACTCCAGTCCAAACCAAAAAAAATTATTTTCTGTGTTTGTGAAATGTGTGCGCAGTAGCCGCACGTGCATCAACAAAGTAGTGCCAAGCGTGCGCCTGTGTCATAAGTAAAGGGCCGGCTGGCTTGACCGTTAAAGGGTGCTGTAACCCCCCGAAAGTACACTCCAGTCCAAACCAAAAAAAAAATTATTTTCTGTGTTTGTGAATTGTGTGCGCAGTAGCCGCACGTGCATCAACAAATTAGTGCCAAGCGTGCGCCTGTGTCTTAAGTAAAGGGCCGGCTAGCTTGACCATTAAAGGGTGCTGTAACCCCCAAAGTACACTCCAGTCCAAACCAAAAAAAAAATTATTTTCTGTGTTTGTGAATTGTGTGCGCAGTAGCCGCACGTGCTTCAACAAAGTAGTGCCAAGCGTGCGCCTGTGTCATAAGTAAAGGGCCAGCTGGCTTGACCGTTAAAGGGTGCTGTAACCCCCAAAGTACACTCCAGTCCAAACCAAAAAAAAAATTATTTTCTGTGTTTGTGAATTGTGTGCGCAGTAGCCGCACGTGCATCAACAAAGTAGTGCCAAGCGTGCGCCTGTGTCATAAGTAAAGGGCCAGCTGGCTTGACCGTTAAAGGGTGCTGTAACCCCCAAAGTACACTCCAGTCCAAACCAAAAAAAATTATTTTCTGTGTTTGTGAATTGTGTGCGCAGTAGCCGCACGTGCATCAACAAAGTAGTGCCAAGCGTGCGCCTGTGTCATAAGTAAAGGGCCGGCTGGCTGGACCGTTAAAGGGTGCTGTAACCCCCCGAAAGTACACTCCAGTCCAAACCAAAAAAAAAATTATTTTCTGTGTTTGTGAATTGTGTGCGCAGTAGCCGCACGTGCATCAACAAATTAGTGCCAAGCGTGCGCCTGTGTCTTAAGTAAAGGGCCGGCTAGCTTGACCATTAAAGGGTGCTGTAACCCCCAAAGTACACTCCAGTCCAAACCAAAAAAAAAATTATTTTCTGTGTTTGTGAATTGTGTGCGCAGTAGCCGCACGTGCTTCAACAAAGTAGTGCCAAGCGTGCGCCTGTGTCATAAGTAAAGGGCCAGCTGGCTTGACCGTTAAAGGGTGCTGTAACCCCCAAAGTACACTCCAGTCCAAACCAAAAAAAAAATTATTTTCTGTGTTTGTGAATTGTGTGCGCAGTAGCCGCACGTGCATCAACAAAGTAGTGCCAAGCGTGCGCCTGTGTCATAAGTAAAGGGCCGGCTGGCTTGACCGTTAAAGGGTGCTGTAACCCCCAAAGTACACTCCAGTCCAAACCAAAAAAAAAATTATTTTCTGTGTTTAGCCGCACGTATATATCAAATCGATATAACATAAATGGAGGACCAAACTTTCTCCGATTAAAATAAAATAGAGAAAGATCTAGAACCACTTCCTCCTAGTGCTGAAGCTGCTGCCACTAGTCATGACATAGACGATAACATGCCATCAACGTCGTCTGCCAAGGCCGATGCCCAATGTCATAGTAGAGGGCACATACAATCCCAAATGGCAAAGTTCAGGAAAATGACCTTGAAAAAGACATTTAAATCAGCTGAAGAGAAACGTAAACTTGCCAATGTGCCATTTACGACACGGAGTGGCAAGGAATGGCTAAGGTCGATCCCTAGTATGTTCATGACTAGTGGTTCAGCTTCACATGACGATGGAAGCCCTCCTCCCACTAAAAAAATCAAAAGAGTTAAGCTGGCAAAAGCACAGCGAAGAACTGTGCTTTCTAAGAAGATATCACAAATCCCCAAGGAGAGTCCAAGTGTGGTGGTGGTTGCGATGCCTGACCTTCCCAGCACTGGACGGGAAGAGGTGGCTCTTTCCACCATTTGCATGCCCCCTGCAAGTGCTGAAAGGAGCACCCACAGTCCACTTGCTGATATGCAAATTGAAGATGTCACTGTTGAAGTACAACAGGATGAGGATACTGGTGTAGCTGGCGCTGAGGAGGAAGTTGGCGAGGAGGATTCTGATGGTGATGTGGTTTGTTTAAATCAGGCTCCGGGGGAGACAGTTGTTGTCCGTGGGATGAAAAAGCCCATCACGGTCATGCCTGGGCAGAAGACCAAACATTCCACCTCTTTGGTCTGGCAATATTTCTATCCAAATCCGGACAACAACTGTCTTGCCATATGTACCATATGTAAAGGTGAAATAAGTAGGGGTAGGGACGTCAACCACCTAGGAACATCCTCCCTTATACGGCACCTGCAGCGCGTTCATAAAAGTTACTGTCAAGTTCAGAAACTTTGGCTAAGACCGTAAGCAGTCCAGGGACACCTAAATCGCGTTGTCCTGTTGTATCCAAGCGCCTGCAAACCACACCATCAACTCCCTCCTCGTCAATTTCCTCCTTAGTCAGGATCGGAAGTAGTCCTGCAGGCCATGTCACTGGCATGACTGACTCTCCTATCCGGGATTCCTCCAGAGGATCCCGCATTGCTACGCCTACTGCTGCCGCTGCTGCTGTTGCTGCTGCTGGGAGTCGTTCATCATCCCAGAGAGGAAGTAGGACCACTACTTTTACTAAACAATTGACCCTCCAACAGTCCTTAGCGAGGAGGATGAAGTACGACAGCAGTCATCCTGAAGCAAAACGTATAACTGAGGCCTTGACTGCTATGTTGGTGTTAGACGTGCGTCCGGTATCCGCCATTAGTGCAGTGGGATTTAGACAATTGATGGAGGTAGTGTGTCTCCGGTTCCAAATCCCGTCTAGATTCCACTTCACTAGGCAGGCGATACCGAGACTGTACAGAAACGTCAGAAAAAGTGTCCTCAGTGTCCTGAAAAATGCCGTTGTACACAATGTCCACTTAACCACGGACATGTGGACAAGTGGAACAGGGCAGACTAAGGACTATATGACTGTGACAGCCCACTGGGTAGATGTATCACCTTACGCAGCAACAGCAGCAGCGTCACCAGTAGCAGCATCTCAGAAACGCCAGCTCGTTACAAGGCAGGCTACGCTGTGTATCACCGGTTTCAGTAAGAGGCACACCGCCGACAACCTCTTAGAGAAACTGAGGGAAATCATCGCCCAGTGGCTTACCCCACTTAGACTCTCCTGGGGATTTGTGATATCTGACAACGCCACCAATATTGTGCGGGCATTACATCTGGGCAAATTCCAGCACGTCACATGTTTTGCTCACACAATAAACTTGGTGGTGCAGAATTTTCTGAAAAGCGACAGGGGCGTGCAGGAGACGCTTTGGGTGGCCCGAAAAATTTCTGGCCACTTTCGCCATTCAGTGACTGCGTGCCGAAGACTGGAGCACCAGCAAACACTCTTGAACCTGCCCCGCCATCACCTGAAGCAAGAGGTTGTGACGCGGTGGAACTCAACCCTCTATATGCTTCAGAGGATGGAGGAGCAGCAAAAGGCCATACAAGCCTATACATCCACCTATGACATAGGCAAAGGAGGGGGTATGCACCTGACTCAAGTGCAGTGGAGAATGATTTCCGTGTTGTGCAAGGTTCTCCAGCCCTTCGAACTTGCTACACGTGAAGTCAGTTCAGACACTGCCAGCTTGAGTCAGGTCATTCCCCTCATCAGGCTTTTGCAGAAGCAGCTGGAGAAAGTGAAGGAGGAGCTAAGACGGAGCGATTCCGCTCGGCATGTGGGACTTGTGGATGAAGCCCTTCATTCGCTTTGCCAGGATTCCAGGGTGGTCAATCTGTTGAAATCAGACCACTACATTTTGGCCACCGTGCTCGATCCTAGGTTTAAAGCCTATGTGGTGTCTCTCTTTCCGGCCGACACAAGCCTGCAGAGGTGCAAAGACCTGCTGGTGAACACACTGTCAGCTGAAGCGGAACGTGACACGTCAACAGCTCCTTCTTCATTTTCTCCCGCAACTGGGGCTGCCAGGAAAAAACTTAGGTATCCTAAGCAACCCGCTGGCGGTGATGCAGGGCAGGCAGGACCAAGTTTGGACATCTGGTCCGGACTGAAGGACCTGGCAACAATTTCTGACATGTCTACTGTCACTGCATATGATACTGTCACCATTGACAGAATGGTGGAGGATTACATCGGTGACAGCATCCAAGTAGGCATGTCAGACAGTCCATACTTGTACTGGCAGGAAAAAGAGGCAATTTGGAGGCCCCTGTACAAACTGGCTCTATTTTACCTGAGTTGCCCCCCCTCCAGTGTGTAGTCCGAAAGAGTGTTTAGTGCAGCCGGGAACCTTGTCAGCGAAAGGCATAAGAGGTTGCTTCCACAGAATGTGGAGAAGATGATGTTCATCAAAATGAATTATCAGCTCTTCCAGGGAGACCAGCCTCTAGAAGGTACAGAGGGACCTGTGGTGGTGGATTCAAGTGGGGACGAGTTAATACTTTGTGAGGATGAGGATGTACACACTGAAGAGGGTGAGGAATCGGTGGATGAGGAGGATGAGGATGACATCTTGCCTCCGTAGAGCCAGTTTGTGCAGGGACACATTAATTGCCAGCTTGTTTTGTGGGGGCCCAAACGAACCAATCATTTCAGCCACAGTTGTGTGGCAGACCCTGGGGGTGAAATGATTGATTTGTTAAAGTGCGCATGTCCTGTTTATACAACATAAGGATGGGTGGGAGGGCCCAAGGACAATTCCATCTTGCACCTCTTTTTTTTCTTTGCATTATGTACAGTTTGGGGCCTAGTTTTTCTAACTGCCATCCTGTCTGCCACTGCAGTGTCACTCCTAGATGGGTCACGTGTTTGTGCCGCCCACTCGTGTCGCTTAGCATAGTCATCCAGCTACCTCGGTGCAACCTTTTGGACATAAAAACACTATTGTGAGGTGTGAGGTGTTCAGAATAGACTGGAAATGAGTGGAAATTAAGGTTATTGAGGTTAATAATAGCATAGGAGCAGAAAAACCTACAAATTCTGTGATTTTAGCTGTTTTTATGCTTTTTTTTAAAAAAAATACAGATCCAAAACACAAAACCCAGAACCCAAAACACGGAAGGGTGGTTTTGGCAAAACCAATCCAGATCCAAAACACGAAGAAAGATCCAGATCCAAAACCAAAACACAAAACACGAAAAGTGGCTGGTGCACACCCCTAATATATATATATATATATATGTGCCCCCCTCACATACATATTGGTAGGCCGATAGTAGTCACCTATCGCACTACCTTTGTGTAGACATAGATGTAAGTATTGCTGCCTGTACTGCACTACATTACCCACCACCCACTGAAATACCTTTCACCCATCAATCAATGCTATATACCGAACCTCTTGCCCACTACCACTCATGGAGGCCATCACTCAAACACTGAAGTACCCATCATTCACTATCGCTCACCGGCCCCATATTTCAACATCTGTGATCCCTCTCACCACCACTTCCTGACCCTAATGCTGACACACTGATATACCCCTCATAACAGATGCACAAATACCCCTCACTTACCATCATGCCCTGACCAGGTAACCGATGCACAAATACCCCTCACTCACATCATTCCCTGACCACATAACAGACGCACAAATACCCCTCACTCACATCATTCCCTGACCACACAACAGACACACAAATACCCCTCACTCACATCATTCCCTGACCACACAACAGACACACAAATACCCCTCACTCACATCATTCCCTGACCACACAACAGACACACAAATACCCCTCACTCACATCATTCCCTGACCACACAACAGACACACAAATACCCCTCACTCACATCATTCCCTGACCACATAACCGACGCACAAATACCCCTCACTCACATCATTCCCTGACCACATAACAGATGCACAAATACCCCTCACTCGCATCATTCCCTGACCACATAACAGACACACAAATACCCCTCACTCACATCATTCCCTGACCACACAACAGACACACAAATACCCCTCACTCACATCATTCCCTGACCACACAACAGACACACAAATACCCCTCACTCACATCTCATCTGTATGTTCTGTGTTGTGCTTGCCCCGTCATCTGTATGTTCTGTGTTGTGCTACCCCTCCTGTGTCCATTATTATGTACTCCCCCTCCTCTGTGTCCATTATTTCCCCCCCCATGTGTACATTATTATGTCCCCCGTGTTCATTATTGTGTCCCTCACCCTTTGTCCATTATTATGCCCCCCCTCTCTGTCCACTAGTATGTGCCATCCCCCCTGTGTCCATTATTATGCCCTTAGTATGTGTCCATTAATGTGTGCCATACCCCCTCTGTCTCTATTATTATGCCCCCCCGTGTCCATTATTATGTTCCCCCTCTGTGCTATTATTCCCCCTTCTGTGTCCATTAGTATGTGCCACCCCCCTCTGTGTCCATTATTATGCCCCCCGTGTGTTCTTCATTATGCCTCCGGTCAGTGTCCATTAGTATGTGCCATACCCCATGTGTCCATTATTATGTCCCCCTACTGTTATTTATTATTCCCCCATCTGTGTACATTAGTATGTGCCATACCCCATGTGTCCATTATTATGTCCCCCTACTGTTATTTATTATTCTCCCCTCTGTATACATTAGTATGTGCCATACCCCATGTGTCCATTATTATGTCCCCCTACTGTTATTTATTATTCTCCCCTCTGTATACATTAGTATGTGCCATACCCCATGTGTCCATTATTATGTCCCCCTACTGTTATTTATTATTCCCCCTCTGTGTACATTAGTATGTGCCATTCCTCCGTGTCCATTATTATGTCCCCCTACTGTTATTTATTATTCCCCCCTCTGTGTACATTAGTATGTGCCATTCCTCCGTGTCCATTATTATGCCCCTGTGTCCTTTATTCCCCCTGTGTACATTAGTATGTGACATTCCTCTATGTCCATTATTATGCCCCCCTATGTGTCTATTATGTCCCCCTATCTATGTGCATTATTATGTCCTTCCTCCTCTGCGTCAATTAGTATGCCCCACCCCCCTCTGTGTTCATTATGTTCCCCCGTGTTCTTTATTATGCCCCCACAGTGTCCATTAGTATGTGCCGCACCCCCTCTGTATCCATTATTATGTGGGTGTCCCCTGTGTTCATTATTATGCCCCCCTGTGTCTATTATTATACCCCCCATCTGTGTGCATTATTATGTCTTTCCCCCCGTATCCATTATTATGTCTTCCCCCACCATGTCCATTATTATACCCCCCCATCCCCATTATTATGTTCCCCCCTCTATGTTCTTTATCATGCCCCGCCTCTGTCCATTAGTATGTGCCACCCCCCTGTGTTCATTTTCATGTGCCTACCCATATCCATTATTATGCCCCCTTCTGTGTTTATCATTATGTCCCCCCATCTGTCTGCATTATGGCCCTGATTCAGAGCCGGACGCTCTGACCAGATCACTTGCTCTGAATCAGGGCCCACCTCCATTAAAATGGAGCGTCCTCCTGGACGCTCATATAGCTGTGGGTCACCACCCACAGCATATACGAGCGTCCAACAAGATGGTCGCGATGGTCTTGACCATCGCGACCATCGGACTTGCGAGTGAAACCCTGTGGTCGGGTTTCTCAACCGCAAGCCCTGGAGTGATTTTGGCTCTATCAGAGCCAAAATCGCTCCCACTGACATCACCCGGCTTCAGACAGTAGGCGTTTCCATAGGAACGCCTCCGTCTGGCAGGCACGCCCCCGGCACGCCCACCAAAGGGGGCATGCTGTCAATCAACATTTGGTGCGAGACTCCGAGCGAAGGAAAGTCCTTCGCTCGCCGGGTCTCGTGCATGCGCACGACGGAGCTCCCTCCGTCGTGCGCATGCGCAGTGGGGAACATCGACCCACTTGCGAGCGTACTGCCGCTCGCGAGTGGTTCTGAATGTCCCCCTATGTCCTTCCTCTGTATCCATTAGTATAAACCCCTCTTTGTGTCCATTATGGTGTTCATTCCCTCCACCCCTCTTTGCACCCCTCTGCTTCCTCCCCTCCCCCCTCACTCTGCACCCCCCTCCGTAGTTCACTTACCTTCTTCTCTCTTGTCTGTTCCTCTGCCTCGACCCCTCTTCCATGCTTGCACCTTCGGCTTCCACGGGTCTTCTCCCCACTGGCACTGCACTGACAGGAAGGTCAGGTGCTCTTGGTGTCAGGTCCGTCTCCTCTTTATTCCGACAACCACCCACGAGAGCCCGGCGCGGCGGCGCCTATGTGACGTCACGCGGCTAGACATCACATGGCAAAGAGGAGGAGCTGAGGCACACTACGCGGTGCAGGGAGGGCTTGTGAAGCAAAGCCTTCTACTGCGCCGCTCTATACATAATCAAGGCAGTCAGGACTAGGTTTTCCCGGATGGGGGGGGAGGGTGGTGCGGACTGCAGGTAGTTGATGGGTGTGGGGTTTGTAAGGGCAGGACATCGGACGGCCGCTTGTTCCAACAGGAAAAAAAATTATTCCTGTCTCCAGCGGATCCTTCTTGGTGGTGTGGGCCTATTTTCATGGGAGGGCCTGGAGCTGCAGCTCCACCCACCCCATTGTTAATCCGGCCCTGAGGCTAGGGGTCAGGCCCCCCCGGGAGTGTTAGGTTTAGGTTGCAGTGAGGGGGGTTTATGCACCGCTGGTGGGAGGTTAAGGTTAGGCACTAGGGGGGGAGGTTTAGGTTAGGCACCCTTAATGGAGAGTTAGGGTTAGGGGGGAGAGGGTTAGGGATAGCCTACTTACCTCCCCTGTCGGGATCTTCAGCTGACGGCCTTTCGGTGTCGGTATTTCATCCGCCGGCATAGGTCCGGCGGTGATTCATACCAGTATGTGCATCAATCCAGTGAAGCTTCTCCAGCAGTGCTAGATCCCATGGTAAAGATAAGGAAAGCCATCCTGAGATGTCATTACTTTATGGATTGATAAACTGAGCAAAAGTGCAAGCGTCAGTAAATAGGGTAAAGCTGGAGAAATGTCTATAATAAAATGGAGAAAGTGCAGGGATGGCCACTTGCTGATTTAGGGCCTGATTCAGACCCACTCGCGAGCGGCTGTCCGCAGGCTCCGGCTCGCAATTTCGATGGTCGCGATGGTCAAGACCATCGCGGCCATCAAACTGCACGCTCGTATAGGCTGTGGGTGGTGACCCACAGCTATACGAGCGTCCAGGAGGACGCTCCATGAAAATGGAGCCCGGCCCTCATTCAGAGCGTGCGCTCTGCTCAGAGCGTACGGCTCTGAATGAGGGCCTTAGTTGCCTGTTATTCTGCTGCTGATTTGCTTGGGAAGAAATAAAGTATAATCAAACATCTTATTCAAGTTTATCATTTATCCTACTTTTTGATTAAAGACAGTAGAATGTCTGTAAGAAGGTCTCTGAAATATTTGCGATAGAGGTAGAGAAGATGACAGGTAAGAAGGTCTTTCAGATGAACAGAAGGATAAGTGCTGCTAGAATATAAAAATTTTACATGAACAGCAAATCTGCATGAATCTTGCAGCTAAGTGCTTAAGGTTTCTTATAGCTAATTGTTTAAGGTTAGTATATATCTATTCTGGAGCTAGTAAGGTAATGAATTAGCTCATGCTGCAATTCCTTTGTAGAACTGCATAGTTAGGCATTTATTTTAGTAAAACAAATAAGTAGGATGCTGTTAGTTCAGTTCAACTTGTACTGTATGATGACTTTGGGGTCCATTCATTATATTAATTATTGGCCCGAATAATTAAGTATCCAACTCGCTGCGACTAGCAGCGGTGGACACAAATTGATAGGAGCAATTTAACACTGAATGTCAGCTGTCTCCGCAATCCCCTTCACTGCTACTTTCGTTGAAGTGAAAATTAGCATTGCCAAGTCTGACTCAGCAGCGCTAGTGCTCCTGCATGAACTGGGCTTCACGCGGGGTCACAAAGCCCCCGTGTCTCAACCCGGGACCCCTATCCATAGGGAAGGAGTCGGGGTGCTGGAGTAAACTCTCCCTGAAGATGCTGAATGCTTCCACAGCCAAGTTCTGAAAAGGTTATATTTTTAGAGCTTGATGAATTTAAGTCCCCATTCTAGTGGACAGCAGGACAGATCGGGGCTGAAAGGTAAGCAGGAGATTTCAGTGATATCTCCTACTTTACCTTTATAATGAATTCTCCTGATCCTTAATTTATTCAAAAGTAGGTGAAAATGTTAACAACTGCCATCTGAAGATGTTTTCTGAATACTAGGCTGTCTCATCAGGCCCCTAATAAGAAATGTGCCCTTCACTAAAAGCAGACGGAACATAGAGTTTCTGTACGTGTAACGGGCTCATGACAGATGATGAATAGGCCCCTATATAACATATGTACAAATTTCTGTCCATTAGATATTTGTTAATGATACTCTTGATTTGTAAATAACAGTAAATCAATTTGAAGGAGGACTTTACCTAGTAACAACATTTTCTAAATAATTATGACATCTCGCGTCCCTAGGCGATTACTCCACCCCCACCCCGCAATGAACATTCGGGAGGTTCTTCAATGCACTTTTATCTCGGGACGGTATCTGATGTGTGATATGAGTAATGATGAACGTAATGCAGAGATCTCCTTCAGTAATGTTCGTGGCCGTCATAGTGGCAGCAGTTGCTGCTACAACTTTCATTTAGATTCCTCCAGCGGACATTATATGATTGATGCATGCTTCTGCCTTACATTAGCACCACACACTTTTCACGACAAAATGTAAAGATTGTTATTCTGCCATGTTGTGTGTGAAGTGATCCGCACGCCTCTTACAACATAAGCGTATTCAGGCTATCTGTACCTTCTGTTTCATGTCATTGGGCATAATTTGTTAGTATCATGATCCCATCAATCTACAGCACTGCAAATTTGTATTTTGCACAGGCTTACATGCACTATCAATGTACAGTACACCAATTCACACAGCCGCTGCATCTCTGTATGCCATAATGTGATAATATGCTAAATTGCAAATGCTGCAGGAGGCATCTTGTGTACAGTATATAAATGCATCCTGCCAGCTTCTCTGATCTGCTGCTGCTTCTGGGGACGCAGCATCAGATCATCTGCAAAAACAGCAGTCATCTGGGTAACTTTCAGGTTACTCAAGATGGCCGGGAAATTCACTCTGCTCAAACTATTACTGATGGGCACTGCAAGAGTCTATCTGGTACGTGGAATATATATGCTTTGGGTGCAAGACATATTTTGGGAGAGGAGTTTTCTACTCAATGAGACTCATATGATTTATTATCACTTAAGCACTTTGATGCTGGTACACAGATTATACACACATGGTTTGGTGGTGAGAGAGTGTTATTAGTGTCATTAGTAATACACTATATACTTTTTTCATTTTTTCTACACAATATTTCCTCTGCTTTTTTGAGGGAACACTTTCAGTGTCACCGGAGGTAAGTAATAGTTAATTTCAAGTAAATTTTTATACCTACACATGGTACATGCACATCTTATTGGGAGTTCAGTTTATATAAAAGGGAAGTAGATGGACGGAATCCTGACCGTCGGCTTCCTGACTGTCTAATCCCGGCAAGGGTTAAATGAAATCCCGACGCCTGTCATTTCTCCGACACCCGGCTTACTGATCGAAGGTAAGCCGGGCAACAGGCGCGGACAGCTGCGGGGCGGAGGGTTAGGTTTAGGGTTCCCAGGGGGGACTTAGGGTTAAGCACCCCCCCGGGAGGTTAGGTTTAGGCTAGGGGAAGGGAGGGTTAGAGTTAGGCACCCCCGGGGGTAGGTTAAGGTTAGGCACCCTCCCAGGGGACTTTAGGCACTTGGGGGGGGGGTTAGGTTTAGGCACCCCTAAGGGAGGGTTAGGGTTAGGGGGTAGAATAGGTTAGTGAATACTTACCTTTCGATGATCGGGATTTTTACTGCTGCCGGGATGCCGCTGGGATGCAGCTGTCGGGATTTGAACCATGTGACCGGCGGTAAATCATACCGAATCCATATAAACAACCTATTCTTTGGTCTCAGTAAAATACTACTGTACACCTAGAGGGCGCTATTTGTCTCCATTTTAAAGATCTACTACCTGTTGAAAATCTACAGGATCCAGACCACAGGGCAGCCACCCAGAACTTGGGGATGCGTGATGATGTTCACTAGTTTGTGAACCAACAGAGACTTTTATCACAAAGTACTATAGCTTGATTGTACAGTAGTGCCACATTTATTATTTGTATACTAGACTTTTTATGCATATAAGAGGTATTACTAGCATATTATCCCAATCTTCCAGTAGTCCATTACATGTCATTGGTCCAGTAATACTGATACTAAATTAGCTAGATAGACAGTGCAGTAACATTTGCAATACACAGTAAATTCTTAATACACTATTTGCACTTATCTAGATGGTTTAATTTTCTTTCAGCTGTATAGTGGGGCATAAGTCCATTTGTGACATGTAAAAATGTCAAGTTCCGTATAACGCAGTGGTCGGGGAACAGGGGCAAATTACCCCACATGGGGTAAAACTGAAATTCCTGGGGGTAATGGATGCAGGGCTGGAGGTGCACGTGAACCGTGTGCACCGCTTCACCCAGGTCCAGTGACCTCCAGCCCGGCACTGCAGGGAGGCTCTAAGCCAGATGCCCGCTGAGATGTTATTACCAGCGGGCGCACAGCTCCTTCCCTGCAGCGCCACGTTAGCCGGAGGCTGGAGTTCTCTTCTGAACTCCAACTTCCGGCTCTCTCCATGCGCACTATGGGAGAGACAGCGGCGGATGCAGGAGCGGGGATTAAGGTGTTGTTTTTTTTTTTGTACAAGCGTCACTACAGGGGCATAACTACGGGGGCACTGCTACTAGGGCATAACTATGGGGGCACTGCTACAGGAGCATTATATGGGGGCACTGCTACAGGGGCATAACTATGGGGGCACTGCTACAGGGGCATAACTATGGGGGCACTGCTACAGGGGCATAACTATGGGGGCACTACTACAGGGGCACTACTATATGATTTTCTTCCTTTCAAATCAAGGAGGTAACGTCGGTGTATCTAAATATATTTTGGGGTAAAAGGTAAAAAGGTTCCCTGACCCCTGGTATAACGAATTGCAATTACTGTACTCTTGATCATGTGCATGAAGAGCAATTTAATCACACCTCTTACATATGTATACAATTTTTGCATGGGCAGATCTTTGGGAAAATTGCACCTGTGATTTTGCAACACCAATGGAGAGGTGAGTATGGTGAATGGGAGCACTCTCACTATAGATACTCCCATGGCTTTCCTCAGTTTCATAGAGTTCCCCCCTCAAACTACTTACAAACTCAAATAAAAATAATTTTAAACTGGTACACTTCAGTCATATAGATATTTTCCTACTATATAGTGCCTTTATAACAATGGCGGATCCAAGGGGGGAAAGGAGGGCGACAGGACGCACATACGCACTGTCCCGGCAGTCTCACTCCTGTTCCATCCTCACTACACTGACAGCTGGCATTTAACTGTCGGTTTGTGTAACCCCCGCTGAGCTCGCCTGCTGTAGCGTCCACCGGGGGTCTGGGACTGTGATAGTGGCTGCAATCACGTCTTCATGGGCAGCTTAACTCTAGTGCTGTGTTTACCGGTGTCTGGCCCCTCCTACGGGACCAGCCACCAATGAGCTCTATCTTTTTCAGGCCCGCCCTTCCCCTTCTATCTCCCATCCCACCTATCTTTTCTCCTCTCCCCTGTCACTGGTTTGTCACAGACAGCTCACTCCACCGTGGCAGCAGCTCAGTCAGCCACTGATGGGTAGGTATGCCTATGATTCTTCTTCTGCAAATCAGGGATGTGCGCCGGACCATTTTTGTTGGATTTGGATTTGGCTCTGATTCATCGTCCGGATTTGAATTTGGTATTGCCAAACCTTTGTGACTGATTTTGGATTTCTATTTGGATTTCGATTTTTTACAAAAATTTACAATAAAAAAGCTAAAATCACATAATTTGGGCTTTTTTTTGTTCCTAGAGTATTATTAACCTCAATAACATTAATTTCCAGTCATTTACAGTCAATTTAGACCACCTCACAGCTCACAATATTGTTTTCACCATTATTGGCCAAAGGCGTCAGTGAACAGCGGCACAGACACCGCAGTTTGAAGCACATCTGTGAAACATTGCCACATAGTAGTGGCAGAAATAAAAGGTATTGCAAGAGGGATTTGTCTTTGGGCCCTTCCACCCACCCAGTGGGCTACAGCCAGCAGAGTCACAGTATTTGTATATGCAGTGGGCAACGGCCCAAACAGTCACCCTGCTTGTATAAACAATGGGCTACGGCGCAAGGAGTCTCAGGGCTTGTATATACAGTGGGCTACGACCTGTTGAGTCACAGTACTTGTATATATAGTGGGCTATGGCCCAAGGAGTCACAGTGCTTATATACACAATGGGCTACAGCCCAAGGAGTCACAGTGTTGAATACACAATGGGCTACGACCAAAGGAGTCACAGTACTTGTATACACAGTGGGGTACAGCCAACAGAGTCACAGTGCATATATATATATAAAATATCATACAAACTGGGCACTCACATGCTTTTCAAACTGCAACTCCTTTGAACATAGGGAATGTTGGTTCCAAAATATTGTAATAATTTGTTAAGCTGGCCACCGCTTCACGGTCATTCCCATTTAGCCAGTCCCTACACTGATTCTCAGATAAATGAACTTGATCTGCCATCTTGGGCTCAAGCTTGTGTACATTTTAAACATGAAACTGGGTCCTGCCTTAAAGAGACAGGACCGCACCCAGGGCTATCAGTTAATAAGCACCTGGAAAAAGAAAAAAGTTTGTCTTACATTTGAAAAACAGGGTGCCCTAGCAAGTGTGACCACAAAATTTAAATAAACGACAGGTTCAATCCACGGCACTCGACCATCCGGGGTGCCCTTGGTATGTGACCACACCATCTACATAAAAAATATCATACAAACTCGGCACTCACATGCTTTTCAAACTGCAACTCCTTTGAACATAGGGAATGTTGGTTCCAAAATATTGCAATAATTTGTTAAGCTGGCAACCACTTCACGGTCATTCCCATCTAGCCAGTCCCTACACTGATTCTCAGATAAATGAACTTGATCTGCCATCTTGAGCTCAAGCTTGCATACATTTTAAACATGAAACTGGGTCCTGCATTAAAGAGACCGGACCGCACCCAGGGCTATCAGTTAATAAGCACCTGGAAAAAGAAAAAAGTTTGTCTTACATTTGAAAAACAGGGTGCCCTAGCAAGTGTGACCACAAAATTTAAATAAACGACAGGCTCAATCCACGGCACTCGACCATCTGGGGTGCCCTTGGTATGTGACCACACCATCTACATAAAAAATATCATACAAACTCGGCACTCACATGCTTTTCAAACTGCAACTCCTTTGAACATAGGGAATGTTGGTTCCAAAATATTGCAATAATTTGTTAAGCTGGCCATCGCTTCACATGCAAGCTTGAGCCCAAGATGGCAGATCAAGTTCATTTATCTGAGAATCAGTGTAGGGACTGGCTAGATGGGAATGACCGTGAAGCGGTGGCCAGCTTAACAAATTATTGCAATATTTTGGAACCAACATGAGTGAGTGCCGAGATTGTATGATATTTCTTATGTAGATGGTGTGGTCACATACCAAGGGCACCCCAGATGGTCGAGTGCCGTGGATTGAGCCTGTCGTTTATATATATATATATATATATATATATATATAGATACAGTGCTATTTTTGTAGAAAAATAGGTTCAGGAACCGGTGGGGGGCAGAGGTGGGCGGAGTTACATTGGGGTTGGGATATCAATTAGTGCGTAACCGATTTTTTTTTTTTTTTAATTGGGCTGTAGGGGGGGGTGTTATTATAACATGTCAATATATCATATAAGTATATATAACTACAAATACAGAATTAAAATATAGGAAAGAAAACTCCTGTAAAGTCACACACCTGCAGAAAACTAGAATCCATACTAAATATATAGGGAAAGCCACATCAAGCCACAACAATACATATAGAAGAAAACCAGGGTCCATATTAATATTAAAAAAGTCAGATGTACATAAAATAGGTATTAAGGTGATACCACCTTCCCCTGCCCTCTCCAAAACTAGTCCCTGTTTCTACCTGGCCCCTGTTTTTACCTGGCCAGTAGCACCATCCCCCATCTCCCCTCGAGCACTACTCCCTTGTTCAACCTCACTTGTAGCCCCTTCCTCTCCCTGCTCTACATTTTGCTTTTGTCTGGTTTATGCCCATCTGCTGTTTCCGTACCTCCAGCATGATCTCTCTCCTCCTCAGCCTTCTCTTCATCACTGCCTTTTATGTCGGGATCCTGTGACAGTGTATGTCCTGCTCTCCTACTGCAATGCTCGCACTCTCCTGCTTCTTCCCTAAGCTCGTTACAGCCATGGACCAGTGACAGCAGTGACAGTTGTGAAGAGCAGCATATTCTAATGCCGCGGCCACCGCCTCTGTGCTGCTCTTCACAACTGTCACTGGATGGCTGCCGGTCCGCAACCGCAACCAGTGCTGCTGACAGGGGGGTTCCGTAATGCCGTTCCTGATGACATCATTTTTCAAAAGAGCTTCAGGAACGGCGTTCCGGGTCGTTCTGCCTCAAAAATAGCCCTATATATATGTCCAAAGGTGCGGCACTCAGAGCATAATCCAAAGTAAGACAAAGGCACAAAGTAATATGCGAATGAGGGTGAAAAATGTATCACCTGTAAGCAAATACCTACAGGTTGGACAAGTAAACTTAACACCCAGATATTTTTACCAACAACATTTTTGAAGGGACCTTACTACAACCTGAAATATCAGTTTTTACCAGTAATTCTCTCAAGTTACTAGATCTAGAATAACACGGCCTTAGTGAACAATCAGAAAACTGGTTGTCAAAAATAGACTTTTAAAAACAATGTATTGAAACCACCAAGAATTTTACATGGGTTACACAATATAACACTGTATCCCCACAAATTAACAGTATTTCAAAGAAATTGTGGAAATAGTTACAAACAGATAGAGACTTAGGGGTAAAATTACTAAGATTCAAGCTTGGTCGAGTTATCAATCTCTGGAGAGTTTGGGCATATTTTTCCATTCGCAAATTTACTAATGGCAAACTCGGGAGATAAATCTCCTTTGCTACAGGAATAGTCTGGAGAGTTAGCAAACTCTCTTCACTTCACCATCGGCCAAACTCAAGTAACTTTTCACTAGTGAAGACAGGATTCGGGATTTTATCAAGATGAGAGTTTCTAAACTCTCATGAGAATGGACAATACTCCTGTAAAAATGTGTGAAATCAATTCACCTGCCTGTGAGCTGCGAGTTTGGCAGAAACATACATAGATCAGTGTGATCCATATATGTTTCTGCCTGTGAATAGTAAATGAAGGGTTAATTTGTTAAAACAAAAATGCATGTAGCGTCCCCCCCCAAAAGCATAACCAGCCCCGGGCTGCTCAGCCAGTCCTGGTTTCTAAAATTACGGGGAAAAAAACGAGTAGGGTTCCCCCATAATTTAGGAACCAGCACCTGGCTGCAGGGCCAGTGCTGGTCTTAAATATAGGGGGAAAAAATGTGTAAGGGTCCCCCTATATTTAAAACCAGCACCAGACACAAACAGACCGGGGTGTAATGCCACAGCCCAGGAACTGGGTCTCCAGGGCCAAAGCATTTACACCCCAAGCCAGTTAGCCCAAGTCTGGGATCTCAGGGGAGGTGGGGACACCCCAAGAAGGGACCCCCCTCTCCCAAAGCCCCAGGTTTAGTCTGAAGCCTGGGGCTCTTCCCCGCACCCCTGGAGCGGTGGGTACGGGGGTAATAATGGGGGAAATAGATCAAAACTATTGTATTTTACAGTGGAACTATAGGTGCCAGCATGCCTGCTCTTTTGCACTTGTGGAACTACAAGTGCCAGTAGGCGGCCAGGCACCCGTACCCCCACTGTATAATAAATAGTTAAAAACCCAGTACACACACCGTATACAGTAGAACTTTAATGCATACACCTATATCACGCACACATACTTACCTGCTGCCAGATGTTCATGTCCTCTTCTCCCGTAGATTCCAATGGGAGTACTTGGAATAAAGATCCCACACTCACCTACATCCTGGCGCCGCTCTCTGTAGCATCCCCGTACTGGGCAAAAAAAAAAAAAAACGAAACCCGGACCAGATACTTACATTAGCAGTGTATGTTTGTGACCACATACACCGCTACCCAGCTCCTGACTGATCAGTGTGAACTGTCAGGAGCCACCAGCCTATCAGCCAAAATTGAACTCTTTTGAAGCCAAAATACACACCATGTTTGGAGGAGAAATGGCACTGCACATCACCCCAAAAACACCATGCCAACAGTGAAGTTTGGAGGTGGGAAGATATAGTGGGCGTGCTTATGTCTTGCTGTGTGAGTGCCTGCCTTGACATCACTTAGATGAATTTACATACACATGGAGCGAGCGTGTCTGAATCAGGCCCTTTGCCTTATTCTCAAAGAAATGTAATTTTTATCTATTTTTTCCTTGGAAAACTAATTTGAAAGTTTTAGATTACACACTTTTTATAAAGCATGTCTACATATAGGCAGCTTTAAAAGTAGATAATAAATGTCTCTGGCAGATGGAGACTGAGGGCCTGATTCACTACTGATCTCAACTGCGAATACAATAATGATTACGCACACAGTTCAACTGCGATAGTATGCAAATTCATTGCGAGAGCTATGCCACAGCAGCACAACATAAGGACACCCACTTTACCTTACACATATCTGTAATGCTTAGCAAGACTGCAAAACCATTGTTACAATCGAGTATCATCGCAGCCTCACGCACACTTGCACAAGGTCAGACCTTACTCAGAATTGCTAACTTCAGCTCAAGCTATCAAGCCTCAGGCGGCGTAGGGCATCGCAGTGGACTGCATTTGTATACACTGTACTCACCTGGCAGGCACAGTCTCAGTTAGCCAGCAGAGCAGACACAGCCTCACAATGAATCGCTCCCTGCAGATGATCTCCAGGAGCATGTAACAGGCTCCTCCAATCAGAGTTTAGCAGATGCTCATCTGACCCCTCTGCAGAGTCTCATTGGATTTACCTAGTAGTGCACTCCAGTGTGCCCTGACCTGCATGTAGCTGTTGGGTCCCTTTACAAATCCTATGATTGCTGCCTATCATAAATGGGGGCGGGGATTTTCAGATCGTGCCGGGGGTGGAGCTGTGCTCCGAGTCCCGGCACCAGGAGATAAAAAACATTGTGTCTCTGAGCCATTGAGGGCGGAGAACCATTGGATCTCCACCATCGATGGCAAAACCATCGGCCATAGGTGGTTGGTAATCATTGATGGTCATCCCTAGCAGAGTGTAACACTCACTATGCATGCAGCCATGCTGTGATCAGATGAATACTCAAAGAAACAAGATTAAGGCTTTTACATATGGCACAGAAATAACATATTCTCCTGATAGTAAAGTACCTTATTCTCAATATGCTTCTCATTTGTTCTCTATGTTGAATGAGACTATTGCCATGTCAGTATGACCAACAGCTGAATGTTACATGATATTTATGTCAATTTCAGTCTCCAAATAGCATGTAATCCGAGAGACGTCTGGGAGGATTTTATCATCCGCCATTAGATGACAAAGAAATCAGTACAATCAATGGATTTCATAGTTCAACCAATACCTTCCGGAAATCTAATTTATCCATTAATGTCTGGAGCCAGTTGGTGTAATAATATTTTATTAACTATTGCTATGACTCTTGTTTCTAGTTACTGTCTTCAAATTTAAAACAAAAGCTGGTATTCACATTTGTAACAAAACTGTATCCAATAGCTTATTTCTAGAATGTAGACTGCAGCTGTAATGTCCATAAATGTTTACAGTTAAAAATTGTTGCAAATATATCTTTTTATAATCAACCAGCAAATGATACTGGAGGATACCGCTACACTGCTACTACTTGCAGTTGCTGCTAGCAGCAATTTAGCCCAGTTGATACTAGAAAATGCAGTTCTAATAAAACAATGACCTCCTGCAAGTAACGCGCTGCAGTTAGGCAGCTATTTTTAGCTACAGTACTATGTTTTCTGCAGTTGAACTGCACAATTGCCAGGAGAACAATCAGTGTTAGAGTAGCAATGGGGGCATGCATGGTGAGGGGGCAATGTGGGGGTGCCAGCCCGGGCTCTGACTGGTTTGTACAGACCTCCATTCTGATTTTGGTGCTCCATCCTGAAGGTTTAAGTGGAAAATGAACTGAAGTGGGGCTTCACTATATCTTGTCACTAGCAGCCACTGAGAACTTTTTTTTTGGGGGGGGGGACGGGGCCTACCCTTGGCTCTAGTGCACCAGTGCCAGATGGACAATTAGGCCCATTATATTATATGGAGATTATGTACACAGTACTATTAGAGTCTATTCCAATCCTTTGCTAAGTTACCATATAATAGTATAAGGGGGCAAGTATGTGTTTGCACAGGTATAGTATACCCTTCATTTTACTTTGTATAATGGTGCAAATTGCATTGCTTTGTATTCTTATACTAGTAAAAAGACCCAACATATCCAGAATCACTTCAGTCTACCCACGGCTCTGCCCCGTGCCACTCCCCCCCCTGCTCTGTTCTGTACCTGCTGCTCTGTCCCGTGCCACTCCCCCCCTGCTCTGTTCTGTGCCTGCTGCTCTCTCCTGCCCCTTCCCGCTCCATCCCAACCCTTCCCGTGGCTGCATACTTGCCCGTTCTCAGCAGGTCCTCCTCCTCTCCGGTTTTGCTACTGGAAGTCTGCGCCATCGCTCCAGCAGTGGGAGCTGTGACGTGTGCCCCGGCTCTCTCTGCACATGTTGGAAATGGGACAGAGCATAGATGATTGTATAGATATCTTGTGCAAATACTATAATATCAAATATTCCACCCCACCCCCTATCACCTCCAAAGAAGCACCCACCAAACTCGTCTCTCTCTCCATGCAGATTCGTTGTGTGACCATCAGTGGTGACAATTGGGATGCATGTGCAGTACAAAAACATCAGACAAAGCGCAATCATCGGCACGGGATCCTCTTCTGAATCAGGCCCTATCTACCTTTTCCTACAGGCCCAGTAATAGGGGCCGCATGGCGAAAGGGAGATGTATTTTTAATTCAGTACATTTTAGACGTGTTTCTCCAAACAACAAAAAACAATTGATCCAGAAAGCTCTATCCTCCATGCATTTAAGATCATTTTAAGTTTCAATTTAATAGATTTTAATCATAGTGACTCAAAAATTTGTGTCCAAAGCTTTCCAGATATTCAAACCCATATATGTTTATTGAGAATATTTTATACACTGTGTACAAGTACAAAACACAAAACCATTTATCGTACATAAGAATACAGTATACTGTAACTCTTTGTACCATGTTCCACTGGCCTCATAGTACAGTACGCCTCTGTGGGGTGTTCTGGGCAGCCGACTCCTGGCACTGAGGATTTCCTGGTTCCAGTTGCTGGGTTATGGATGCGGGTTGTCCTGATCCACCTCTATTGGTTTTTGTTAGGATGCGCACCTTTAAAGTTTGGGGCTTATTGAGGCGGGTCACAAAGTGGCATTGATAACCCTGGTTGGAGAGACTCCTTTGTGAAGTCGCTTAGGATGCCTATGTGTCCAAAGATACCTTGGAAAGAAGTGGAGTAATGCTTGGTGACTGTTTAATGTTCTCCCCGAGAAATGAGAAAGGAATGTAAATCTGAAGGAGGCCTCACACACTGATGCACAGTACAGCCGATTTAATCATGATGGGTAAGATGACTGTTGGAAGCTGCAGGTAGAACAAGAGCTGCTCTGGAGGAGAGCGGAGTAAATAAGAAGTCTTACATCAAAGGAGGATTCTTCTAACTGCACTCATACACCAGCCAAGCCATAGGCTTTTTCCTGCCTTATGGAGAATATGGCAGAAATGTAGAAGGGTGGAGCCATTGAGGAGCCTGACAATAATAATATTATTACTTCCAGGAATTTATATAGTGCACATATATTCTGCAATGCTTTAAGAATATTTAGTCATTGACATCAATCCCGGCTCCAATGGAGCTTACAATCTAGCACATGTATTATTATTATTATTATTATTATTATTATTATCCATTATTATTATGGTGCCACGAGGGGTCCGCAGCTCCATATAATACATAGGGGCCTGATTCAGAGATGCACACTAGTGTGCACGCTGCTGCTTATGTGTACGCAGTGGATTCACGAAAATATGCGAATGTCTCTGACACCATAATTTGTGTTGAGACACCCACTGGTGGCTTCACAAATCCAAGTGTCTGCATACAAAGATGCAGCATTGGTCGCATAGCCTTCAATAATTGGTCTTCTGAGTAACCCTATGGTGGTACAAAATGGCTGCGGTACTGAGACGCTAGAGCCATGTTTTCTACGTATGGGATCACAGTTGCAGTCAATGACACACCCCGAAAATGCTTTTTGCTGCCACTCTTCCATTACCTTGCCCAAATATTGCCTGACTGTCAATCACACTGCAGGAAAATAATTATTTTGACCGCCGATGGTAATGTACTGCTCAACTGCGGAAACATCAGTATTGCGTCCATCTCTAAATTAGACCTATTAACAGGAACAGTATAAACACACACACACAAAAAAAAAACTTACAGTACAAAACAAGGATAAGGTTTGTACGCATTTACGCTTCAGCAGACATCAGACCCAAATCAGCAGTGAGACAGCCGAAGCCAAAGGTTTGGTGCCATTGTTGGCAGTGAGGAGATAAAGAGAAGCACAAGAGGGAGGAGGGTCCTGCTCAAAGAAACTTACAATCTAAAGGGGGGGTGGTAGACAGACAGGAGTGACACAGAGGAGAGAGACAGTGAGCAAGGAGTGTGGAGCAGTCAGTTCGGATGAGAGCTGGATAACTTTGATTAAGAAGTGGGACTTGAGACCCCATTTGAAGATTTGTAGAGAGGCGGAGAGTCTGAAAGGGAGAGGGAGAGAGTTCCAGTGGAAGGGAGCAGCACGGGCAAAATCTTGGAGGCAGGAATTGGAGGAGGTAATCAGTTGTATTAGAGGCGGTATTCAATTGTGGAGCGAAGTGGGCAGGCAGAAGTATGAAGGGAGATGAGGTCAGAGATGTAAATAGGAGAAAATTGGGTGAGGGCTTTTACTGTGAGAAGCTTGAATTGGGTTCTGAAGGGTAAGGTGAGCCAGTGTAGGGCTTGTAGGAGCAGGAAGCAAACAGTATGTTTGGAGAGGAAGATGAAATGGGCAGCAGCGTTGAGGACAGATTGGAGTAGAGTGGGTTGGGAGACAGGGAGGCCAAGTAAGAAGAGGTTAGATTAGCCCAGTCTAGAGATCACCAGTGAATGAATCAGGGTCTTTTTTTCCTCCAAAGTGAGAAAGGGTCTGATCCTGGAGATATTTGTGAGATAGAAACAGCAGGACTGTTAAAGGTACTAAATGTGTGGTTTGAAGGAGAAGGATTAGGTAAAGATAACTCCAAGACAGCACACTTGTAGGCTAGAAGAGATGGTGGTGCTGTAAATAATTAATTAATTTGAAGAAGGTGAGGTTATTTGGGATGGTGGGAAGATTATCAGCTTCGTCTTAGACAGGTTAAGTTTAAGAAAGTGTTGGGCCATCCCAGGAGGAAATAGCAGAGAGACAGTTGGAGATATAAGTGAGGAGTGAGAGTAAAAGGTCAGGGAAGGAGAGGTAGCTCTGAGTAACCCAATGCAACCACAGGGAGAACAAACTCCACACATATAGAGCTTCGGTTGGAATTGAACCCAAGATCTCAGTCATGTGAGACAGCAAGCTAACCATTGGGCCACTGTGTTGCCCAAAATATACAGTACCGTGCACTGTTGGCCCTACACTTGAAGCCTTCGGGGAGGGAGGGCCAATTGGTGTTTAGGGAATGCAACCACATCCAAAAGGAGACAGTTGCCTTTAAATGTCAGTGTGAAGTGCAGAGGTGAAAGCAAGCCTCTGGCCAAAGGGAAGGGTAAGGCATGTTATTATTCATTGGTGGGGCTTATAGATCCTCTGACCAGGGAGAAAATTTCCATAAGTAAGATTCTGAAATTGCAGTAAGCCATCTGAAGAAAGAGGGATTATTTTTGTGTCTTCCTCAGAGGGAGAAACAGAAAGCCCCCAGGTTACTCTTAACCTGGGACCTGGTGGAGATCTGCTCTGTCGAGGCCTCTTTAGTAAATTGAACTGAATGAGGAACAAAATATAATTTGGACTGTAGCTATTAAGTGAAATTAACTGGACTTTGAATAGAATGTTCTTTCCAGGAAACAGCTGTTTGTGGGGATAATGTGTTTACTGAAATACTCTGATTTTGGTGGGAGTCCTTTCAGGAAGTTTGGTGGCTGTAATTCTAGCATGTAAAGCATGTGTGAATGCTGCGAGGGATTGTGAGTGTTAGAAGCGATAATGAAGATATCCTTGACAAAAAATTAGTTGGTTATGCTCTTCAGTTTATTTTAACATAGTGAACACCACCTAAAAATATTGAACTCACACTTGTGAGTGTTTGCCTTTGTGTATCGTGCCAATTTTACTGTATATTAGACCCTTTAATCTGTCTGTGGTTCTCTAGCATTCATGACTATGACTATTTTCATACTTTCCATCTGTTTTTTCTTGTTTTATTTGAACAACTTTTTACTGTCTAGCAAAAAAATTTACAAAATGAAAAGCTTTTATCCTACAGTCTTTCAGCAATCTCACAACTGATAGAATATGTCCTAAGTAGCTGCCCATGGGTCTTTAAATGTTTGCTGGCTGGGTTGTTACTACATCCATCTCTTTTTCCTTTCATCTGCCTGTTGGCCAATTTCATCTCCCTCGCAGCCACTGTGTCTTTCCACCGTAGGTCCCCCCCCAGTCCATGAGTCACATGAAGGCAATGTTGCCTGACAGCACTAAGTGACCGGCTTCTTTCCCAACTTTCACTACAGACTACTTGCAGTGCAGAGACGCCTCTGGAGATAACAATATAAATAAATAAAAACAACCACCAGCTTTAACGTTATGTTTAACTAAAATTTGGATTTATGTGTTTGGAAATCAAAGTCCTTGCATTTTTAAAATTCCTTTTTTACACCAATCAAATATATTTATTTGTAATCCCTTTATTGTGTAACACTGGTTAGTACAACATTTCAAATAGTACAAAATACGCAATATGTACACATCTCAAATAAAAATATATCAATAAGCAAGAGTTTCCAAGATGCATAAAAGTATGATCAATAATGTGGGATCTGCCCTGGGACACCAAGATATCTAAGTAAAGGGAAATTAGGGGGGCAAGGGGAGATGGTGAGGTAAGGAAGCATGTACTACAATTCCACCCATTAAGTAGCTCACAGGTTGGCTGAAAGGTCCAATGTTTGTACTAACAAAAGTATAGTTTCCATTCATAGCTCTAAAAATATTTACGTGTACCTGGATGTGAGGAGTTATTATATATACACTATGGTTCCCATATTTTGTTAAATGGTTTGATCCTGTCATTAAGCGAACACAAAATATATTCCACTTTTATTTATATATTTATATTTTCCGTTAGTCCTCATAAATGGATGCAGCCTATCTATCTATCTATCTATCTATCTATCTATCTATCTATCTATCTATCTATCTATCTATCTATCTATCTATCTATCTATCTATCTATCCTCTAATGTTCCCAGTGCAAAATTCACAAATTAAAAAACAATGGTGCTTCTGAAATATATTCCATTGAGTTTGCTTACCATAACCTATTTTTAGTTCTGTAATAATTAAAATGTAGCAGTATTATAGGTATGAAGTATTAGGTCTGCTAATTGATTTTATGGTGCAGACCTTGCTGATGCACTATAACTTCTTTGAGTCTTGTTGCTGTGCTCAGTCTTGCCATGGTGTATGACCTGTGACATGAAACTGTCTTCCACAACCTCACCTTTGTAACAGAGTTTAGCTGTTCCTCACCCAGTTTTAAGCCTCCTACACAGCTGTTTCTGTTTCAGTTAATGACTGTGTTTCAACCTACATATGAAAATGATGATCATTATCACCTGTTTGGTATGGTTGGTTAATCATACACCTGATTATAATCCTACAAAATCCCTGATGTTGTGCAAGTGTACTTTGCCCCCATCTCCAGGACCATATCGGTGCAGCACTGTGCCTTCTCAATAAACGATTTGGCCCCTTCATTGGCGTCTGTAATTTTTTCCACAGAACCCTAAGTTCACCAACACAACCACCACACACCCCCTACACCACCCACTCCCACAGGAAGAGCACACCAAACCCCCTTTTATTACTTAGAAGAATTGATGCTGTTATGAAGGTAAAGGGTGGATACACCAAATATTGATTTGATTTCTCTTCTGTTTATTCACTTTGCATTTTATTACTTGATAAAAATAAACACTTCTCTTTTTGAAAGCATTCTTACTTGCAGCATATTTTCCACACCTGCCTAAAACTTTTGCACAGTATTGTAGTTGTGGATATGTAAAGCTATGACCCTTGATTTACAATTGTTTATTTTGTATCCTGATAGGGTTCCTTAATTTTCAAGTTCCATAAATAAATGTGGGGACTAGTAAGAGTTAGTTACAAATTATATATTATCTGGATTTAAACTACTTTTAAACCCAGATTTTATATTTTATTGTATATTATAGTATATGGTTTAAAACTAATATTCACAGCTAAAACTTTAGTACAAAATGTGTATATATTAGAGGAGATAAAGGGCATCATTGACTGGTTCCATTGCTCAGATTGAATACAGATGAAGGAATCCCATTAGTCAGAGCTGCAGATGGCAGATGTCATTCATAATACAGGGCTTGGGTGATATGAAATGTTTTCCCTAAAACCCAATATATTTCAGCATTTATAACAGAACTGTCTAAGACAGCCACGTTCTGGTATAACAGAAAGGAGTCTTTTTTTATTTACAGTATGTATGAAATAGGAGTCATAGTTTGTCTGCTGTTGTCTGAGGTCTGCCTTGTGGGTAGGGTCATTGAGACAGCCACAGAGCACAGGTACAGAAGAGGGCGTGGCAACACCCTCCATTTAAAAATATTATTTGTGGCGCTGCGTGCAGCAAAGGGGGGACACTTATAGGGGGATAAGGGGGGACACTTATAGGGCCCTTGTCAGACCCGTCCAAGATGCCCAGATAATTAGTACACCCCCTCCTCCATCTTGGTGCTTTTGGGGACAAATCCTATCTGATCCAGATCAATAAGATGAGTCAGGTGGATAACTGTAATCTTTTAGATAAGATCTTTGCATAAAGCTTAATATCTATATTCAGTAGAGAAATTGATCTTTTGTGCATCTTTGTAGTTTAGATATTACAATTGTATTAAATGATGTTGTGTCAGAGGGGAACTTAACCCCTTTCATTACGTAGTTAAAAACCTTAACCAATGACTGAATTAAAAAAAAAATCAAATGTTTTATATCAAGATAGGAAAAAGCTATCAGAGCCATCTCTGGATTTAAGAGCTAGTTTTTTCTCTTCTTATATCTTGATCTGATTTTTGGGCTGAGGTCTCCTCCAGTTTTGGGAAAGAAAATGATTAAATTATTGTTGGATTACTGGTAGAAATCTTGATATGGATATCATAGTGGAAATCATAAAAATTGTGAAATGTTCTGTTTATTAATTCATTTAATTCATTGTAATGTGAGCGGGGTCATCAGTACAGGGCCTGATCCGGCCCGAATTCAGTGTCCACTGGACCGGCAGGCGTCGGCGGTTCGGGCATCGCGATGCGGCGGCAGGAGACGGGGCTGGACGAGCTTGCATCTGAAAAGATTCAAGCTCGTCCAACCACCGACGTAGATTTTGAATTTGGCGCCACTTGCGAGCCAGTAATGGCTCGCGGGCAGACAGCCAATCCAGTTCTGGCACGGCGAGCCAATTATGGCTCACAGCGTCATGGCTCCGCTCCCTTGCGGCTCCATATATTAGGTGCTGCTGAACGGGGCGAGTCTGTCCGTCGGCGGAGAGCAAGCCAAGAAGACTGTCCGCGGAGAGGAAGAGTTCCAGAGGCGCCGGAAAACGGCGGAAGACGCCGCGCTCAACCCCAGAAGACGGAGGCACTCTTGCTGGAGTAGGAAGATGGCGGCAGGCGGCGGGCAGCGGAGCCGAAGCTGAGGACCGGAGAGTTCTGCAGTGGAGGGAAGTAAAAGAGCTTATCAAAGTTCCCCACTGCAGGCTCTCCCAATGGAAAGGGTAGGCGGCCATGGGCCACCTTTACTTATATTTAAAGTCATCTCAGGTCACCTGTTGTCGGGCTTAAGGCCCGTGAACATAGTCAGGCACTAGGCCTGTGTCCATATAGGAGGGGCACAAGGCCACGGGGCTATCAGGGGGCATTAGGCCCTATAGGGAATTCTTTGCCCTCCGTTGTCAGCGACCTGGGCACTAGGCCCAGGTCGTTTGGGCTTAAGTAGGCAGGCACCAGGCCCGTGCCACCCGCCAGGCCTAAGACCTGTAAATAAGAGGCGGCCTTGCCTATAAAGTGGTCTGGGCATTAGGCCCAGATCACTAAGTGGCCACCAGAGGGGGCCTTGCCTATAAAGTGGTCTGGGCATTAGGCCCAGATCACTAAGTAACCACCATAGGCTGCCTTGCATATAAAGTTTTCTGGGCGTTAGGCCAGATCCCTAGGGATTGGCCACCGGAAGGTGAGCCTGAACTGAAAGGTGTTCTGGCAACCGGCCAGAACACAAGAGATCATCCACAAGTCGGTGAGCCTGCACAGTAGAGTGACCGGCGCTAGTGGTCTGGATCACTGGGTACCGAGTGCTGGTAGGTGGCTTGTGGAATAAAGTAATCCGAGTAATAGACTCAGATCACCTGCGTTGGCCCCAGCTTGGTGGGATTGAGTACTAGGCACAGGGTATTGAGTAAGTTCCCCTCGGGAGTCAGTGCAAAGGGTTATCCGGCTCCGGTGCTGAACCCCTGTAGTGGGAACTCTGAAGATCCAGCCTAGAGGGTCAAGGCAGCGGTGTTTTCTCAGAAGGGCACAGACAGGGCTGGCCAGCCAGGAAGAGAAAGAGAGGGACAGCCGTAACGAGAGTGTTTTCGCTAGATGTGTATTGTTCCCAAGCCTAGTTCATATAGTGTGTAAGAAAATGTTTATTTGTTGGTCGCATTGAATCTTCTCGTTATTATAGCGGAGAGTTTGTGGAGAAACGTACCCTACCTGCTCACCTAGTTTCCGGAAGTGAAGTTCATGCTTTCGGGCATACGATCAGGTAACCCAGTTGGTACAACATTGTATGTGAGATTTGTCCGTGAAGGAAGGGGGATTGTTTTGCTTTGATTCTCAGGGGCGGCGGATGACTCATCAAGGTGACAAGAGGTCTAGTGTGAGTATCTCTCAGTGTCTATCTGCCTTTCACTTGAGCGTCAGATAGGGGATCTCTTACAACGGTGAGAGATCCAAACATTCTATACTTTTTCTGTCTGTTCTTCCCTTGAGCACCGGTTAGGGGATCTCGCACAACGGTGGGAGATCCAAAGTACACCTGAGTGTGTGAGCACTGTATAGGTGAAAACTGGGTAGCTGAGGCCTCGTGCCGATGATGACCATTCACCCAACCGGTGAAGGTCGCGAGCATCCCTAGCGTTTGTAGTGTCATCAAGCATAGGAGGATTATTATTGATTACCCCATTCTCTTACAGCTTCAGGCTGGTATGAACCTGACACTTAATCGGTGAAGTGGATCCGGATTATAGGCCAGCTGGTAATTCGGGAACGAAGGCTCTAGGACTCTGCCGTGGGAAAGTGGTGAGTGTTGGCTACCGAGCTTTCGCTGACCTTTCACAGTTATACAGTAGATCAGGGCTCTTTTTTATCTTTTATGGCTGTGATAGCTCAATTATCTTACTTTCTAGTATTGTCTCAGCTTTGTTGTTCTTCTCATAGAACTTTTGGTTAAACCAACAAAGGCATCTTTCAGTTTTTTCGCCTCTGCAATAAATTAATTTCTTTTCCATCTTGGTGATCGGTTCTTAGATTTTCTTTGAGTATTATAGTAGATTTATTCAAGTGTATGTAATTGTGTAGTTAGGGAATGTAAGGTTAGTGTCTGCTGTTTTTACGGAAAACTGCATATTTAATAACTGTACCTCTGAGAAAATGCGAGCTTCCACTACTGTGGAGAGTTGTGCTGTGTTTTTGAAATGATGTTAATTTTAAAATATTCTTGTAGATAGAATGAGATACAATGAGATGGTTTCTTTGAACTGTATGAACTTTTTAAAAACATTTTATTCTTTAGAACAGACTTCCTCTTGGGTTTTTTAAAATGTCAAAAGTTGCGCAAATAGATGAAGGAGTCAGACCAAGGGTTAGAGATGATGTCCTGGTGAGTTGACGAATTAGGAGGCTACACTACAAAACCATTTCTACTAGAGAATATTAATTATGAGAATGTGACTTAAAAGGTGTTGTCGTGGGATGTGGAATTTAGGACTATTAGGGCCTGGTCAGTGATGGACCCAGTTTCGATGAGCACGCAAGTGGGCAACTTTTGCAGTCTGCGCATGCGTTTCAGTTGCACCGCGCATGTGTTCCGATGGTTGCCGTGGGGGGATGCAGAATGAATTTGCACACAGAGAGAGTCAATTTCAGTGGGTGTTCCTGTGTGGTAACAGGGGGGTGGCTAACGAGATGCAGACATGTCGCGGTCAGCGACTGCAGGTTTTTCGGCAGTTCAGACGGATATTCTGTGCCTCCATAGGACTGGTGCAATGTTCAATTGTGCGACCAATGTGCATCCAGTGGTGCCTCTTAATACGCAAAGTGGCGGATTAGTGCCGCAGACGGTGGGCATCTCTGTAAGAATCCCATCGGCTGTGGCATTAGCATAAAGATGCAGCCATGCTGTGGAATAAGATGCAGTCAGATGCATTAGCGTCCACCTCTGAATCAAAAAGACCAGTCATGACAATACATCCATTAAAAGTTTTGAACTTGATTTTGGATGTGAATAATTTCTAGGTCCCAATGTATCTTTAGTCGGATTTAGCATATTGTTAAAATAGCCACCTACCTTAAAATACTGTACTAAAAGGACCTAACAGGAGCAGTCCTATTAGGCAAATCAGTAAAGCAGTCTAGGATGCCTAGATGGCTTCTATCTCAATTTTAATTACATGAATTTAGAAAAGAACAGAGTTGCATGTTAATACAGCTACCCCATTATATATAAAGGTGTGCAAAGGACAGAATGCTCTGGAAAGACTTTAGGAGGTCATGTAGGTATGGTCATTACTCTTGAGCTGAGTTTCCTTCAAAAAAACAAAGTCCTAATATAGTTTTGAATTATAGCAAACATCTGTGGCGTGCTGAGTCTATGAAATGAATCAAGAGTAAATTGAATGACATCAATCACAAATTGGTCCAGATTGGTATAATGCATAATGCAGTGCAATGAGTGAGTGCACAGCAGCTAATAACTGAGGAGGGGGCTTGGCTCAGCTGGGGCCTTCTGATAGGCCTCCTGCTCCTTTTAGCCCTTTGTTTCTTTGGATGGTACTTTATCTCTCTTCACTTTATCTCTCTCCAAATCTTAGTACATCTCCAGTGATCTGCAAACATATTGAAGAAATACTGTACCTAGATGGCATAAGAAACACTTCTTTTTAGCTCAGTCTGTAAACTTACTCTGTACCCTTAAGAATAAACTCCTAGTTGTAGCTGGAATGGCGTCACAATCTGGCTTCTGAATAGACGGCTGCATTGGTAAAACCAGATCTGGACTTCATGTGCTAGGTAAGTCAAAGCACCAATAGTTTGGCCAAGCAGTTTGCTATTTGGTCTGCATGGCAAGTTGGATTGAACTTCAGGAAGGTTGCTCATTTGTAGACACTATCAGTGGAACATCTTTGTCACTGGATGTCGGGAAACAAGTTGTTTTTCCCAAGATGGCCGAGACATTCTTCAACATTTAAATGATGGCACTATTCAGTACAAAGCTAAGGTATGAGAAGGTTTAAATTGCTGCAACTAGTCCTCGTATAAGTAGCAGAGGCTTGTAAATGCATAAAGAGATATTGCTGTATCATGCACTAGACTAAGTATCCAACCTCGTCACCCCAATACCATATTCAGAAGTACTAACTTCATAGGCAGCTTCACACTGGGCATCAGATGCAGATACCTTTAATTCTACATGGTATCTTTAGATAGTGACCCAGTAACCTTCTATCCTCATGCCCCAGGCTTTCATCAGACATAATAACTGTGTTCATGTAGAGAGACATTGCACTCTGTTTTGTCTATAGAGAGGGCAGTTATCTCTCTCTAGCCCTGCCCTTGCAGTTATGATGTATGCACACCACAAATACTTCACAGCCGGAGGCTCTCAAGGGAATTTTCTCCTTCTCTACCAAGTCAATCAGCTTTTCCTTGCTTGAGAGCCCTGAATAGCAATGTGGATAGCAGCTCCCAGAGCAGGACAGGCATCAGCGGCTCCGCTGGGCATAGTGGAAATGAAATAAAGGGAACGCAATCATACATATTCATACAATGATACATCCTTCAGCTTTTTTTTCTCAAAACATGTCAAGTCACAAAGTAAGATATGTTTATTTTCAGCTAATGTATGTTAAATGCCAGGGATGTGCTCTGTATACAGCCTCATCTTACCACAAGGGAGCTTGTCAAGTCTCAGAAATCTTAATTGCACCAAGACAAGTCACTGGGTCTTCTAAACCTTTATTACACAATGGTCATTTTAAGTAATTAAGCTGAATCTATAAGTTGAAAAAAATACAAAAAAAAATCAGGCACTATTTAAATTGACACATCATTTTTAAGTGATCAAATATCAAATAAAATAGCAGGATCAGAGTATGCCTGTGGATGCATACATAATATACTATACCTTACCCAGATAGAATGTAACAAAAATTCTCAAGAGATCCTGCGCTATGGGCCTCATTCAGAGCCGTTAGCAAAAAGCGAGCGCTCACTCTGAATCAGGGCGGGCACTTGTTTTTTAAGTTGCGGCCTCCTGGCCACTCGCATAGCTGTGGGTGACCATCGGGCTTGCGACGAGACCCTTGCGGTAGGGTCTCGTGGCCGCAAGCCCCAGTGGACTTCCTGCTCTAATAGAGCAGGACGTCTACCTACTGACATCACGAGTGATGTCAGTAGGGCCGCCCGCAAACGGCAGGCGTTCCTGCAGAAACGCCTCTGTTTGCCCGTCCACCCCCCCCCCTCCCCGCCTTCCAAATGGGGCGAGCTGTCGATTAACATTGACAGCCGCCCCATTTGGATGCGAGCGCCTGAGCGAGTGCTTTTTGCGCTAGCTCTGGGGCTCGCGTGTGCGCACTGACCCACCATCGACCTGCTTGTGAGCGCTATGCGCTTGCGAGTGTGTTTGAATCAGGCCCAATGTTCACAAGTAAAAACTGGTATAGAAACAATGTCATAGAACATGTTTAAATATTAAAAGTATTTATTATACATTAAGCAACCAGTTGCTATAAAACAAGATAATAATAAGATATCTCAACTAAATATTTATCATATCAATAGATTTGTTATTAAAAAAATCCTGAGGAGGTGGATCATATGTAGAAATATAGTATTCTAATAATAAACTTTGAATGTCCAGAGGCACACCTATATAAATTTTATATATATATATATATATATATATATTATATATATATAAGGTTAATGCTGCTCCTCACCTCTAAGGGGGAATTCAAGTGTGTTGCACACCGGCGGCCACTAGATGGTGCCCGACGGTGCTCTTCAATTGTTGCTCCGTTCGAGAGCACACACCCGATGGTGTTGACATTACTACTCACAGCCCCACCAAGCTGGCAAGCAGAAATGACCGAAAAGTTACCCCTTTCAGGGCTCAAACGGGACTTTGTGTCCGCGACAATTTTTAGGCTAACGCTGCTCCTCACCTCCATGGGGGGAATTCAAGTGTGTTGCGCGCCGGCGGCCACGAGATGGCACCCGACTGAGCAATTCAGTTGTTGTTTCATTCAGGCGCGCACGGCCGCCAGTGCTAACATTTCGACTCACAGCCCCCCGAGCTGCCGAGCAGAAATGACCAAACAGTGACCCCTTTCAGAGCTCAAACGGAACTTTTCGCGTTACTTTGACGGGCTTTTAACTAGTACCAATAAAATAGTTCACTGTGTCCACACCTATATCACAGTTCAGAATAAGGGAGAATCAATCATATCCCCCTTTTGCTCCAGGCTGGTCAAACAGTGTATTTAGAATGTTCTTTTTCCTCTGGATGGCTCAATTTGACCCAAGTGCACACACTTACTGGCAATTACAGAGAACAGGCAGAGGCAGTGCACTGAGATGTCCACATATGAGACCCCATATCCACTGCGGGAGATTGCTGCAGTCACTGTCCACCTGGAAGGGTTTGCTCTCCTCTGCTTGACAGTACACGCTGTGGAATCACGGTTGTAGCTTGTATCAATTTCCCCTATATGGGCGATATAGCGTCTCTGTGCCAGGGTTCAAAATAGCAATCACCAGTGTGCAGCACTGGGTCAGCAGGGATCCCAGTTCGCTTAGCTTTGGCTAACTCAGAACAAATGTAAAAAAAAATAAAATCATGTGCCAATGATGTGGTTGTGTATAAGTATATCTGATGTAATTCCGACGTAAACTTGGCGCATATGCTACTGAGGCAGAGCTAGATGCTTATTGTGCGGACGCTTCAGCCATGTAGACATACAGTAAATGGTCTATTCCTTAGGGGTAACTCTTTAGAGCTTAATTTTTGGATGCATATGAATATCCAACTCATCCTCACCCCAAGAGCTCCTGCCCCAGCCTGCAAGTGCACACTTCTGCTGGCTAACTGCAACAGTTTTGTTGCTTCTAACAGATAATGTTTAATACAATAAAAGGACTAATTAAGTGAAATTAAATTTAAAATGATGTCAATTGATCGCAGCTGCCACATGTATCAATACTTTAGTATCAGTGGGATTGATCAAGAGACATTCAGCCAATCAGAAGCGGCTTGCCAGTTGTTATCATCATCATCATTAGTGTTTTTTTTCCCTCTGCAAGATTTACACCTAATGCAGGGGCATTTCTAGAAAGGAGGGGGCCCATGTCCAGTCTCTGACATGGGCCCCCTCCTCTCTATCCAGCTGCCGGCAGCGCACTGAGCTGTGCGCGGCCAGCACCGGAGTTATAGACTCTGGGCACTAGAGTGCGCCCAGAGTCTATAGAGTTTGCACTGGTCACCGGGAAAATGGGCGCGTCGGCCATTTCCCTGTACTGCGCATGCGCAAACGATGGCAAAATGGCCGTGGCTGTCATTTTCCAGTCATTTTTACCGCACCGGACCCCGAACCGACATGGGACTCCTGAGAGGTAAGTAATACTATGGGTGCAGTGTGGGCGGTGCGGACCCCCCTGGACCTAGGGGCCCATGTTCCTCGCACACCCTGCACCCATTATAGATATAGATACGCCCCTGACCTTATAACAAGTACATGTCACCTTTCTGTTGCCTGCATTAGCTGCATTTCCGTTAACATGGCGTTAATGTACTCCCGCAACGCACTCACCCCCCTTCTATGTTTCTAAGTAAATGCAACATGAAATCAAATCTACCTCGGTTTGGAGCATAATCATTTTTTGTGCATATATTATTACAAGGACCTGTAACATTGACTGTTTTATCACAGCTACTTTGCTAAATAGATACAAAAGTGCAGCATCCATCTTTGTCAATGGGTAATAACACCTTAAGTGACCTCAATACATAAATATTATAACTATTTTGTCAGATGGCATTGCATGGGCATACAGGGGAGCACCTATACCACTTCTTATACCACTCACTGTATTTCTATACCTTCTATTCCCAACAGTATCTTCTAAAACTTTAATCCATATGAATCTCTTCTCTGCCCCCCTAGAGAATTATTGTGCTTTTCCTTCAGGGGATAAGTTCCCCAGTAGGAATACATTTCTACTTGCATATATTAATTGCTACTTTGCATATGCAGTATAAATTAGCTTGAATATATTTGAGCAATGAACCTGTACGTGCCAGTTTGGTAATTTATTCTTCAAGAGGAGATGAGAGAGAGAACACCACAAACCTCTCTGGCTGACAGGTAGCTACTGTCAGCTTTCTATGTATCTAGATCTCTGTTTTCATGCCAGACATCTGCGTTATGTGTTGTATCAGTTTATCAGATGCAGGAGATATTGTGGTTTGATAGAAGAATCAGGAATAAAAACAATAGAACAGTGTAAAAATAGGATTAAAGAAAACAGCTGCATTTCTTGACAGGCTAAACTTGACCGAAATAAAATGTGCAATGTGTAGCGTATTAGGACAAAGCTTACAACAAACCATTTACATAAATTTCAGGATGTAATATAACTAGGGTGTTGATGTGCCATAGCCCAATCCTCCTCTAATCATACCCTAAAATAAAGCAGCGCATTGTAAAACAAATCATTACTTTGAATTATATAGCAGAAAAGCACAACATACAGTATACAGTAGTAAAAGCATTATGGCTATAAGAACGGGAATTTGGCAGATGTATGAAATACCAGACCAAAGAGGGTGTCCCAGGATAGAGGAAGCAGTTCCAACAAGATTTTGGGCAGGCCCTGGTGCTGGGGGATGTGACAGCAGCATCCCCTCCTCTTATACTACTACTACTATGGTGAGCATTGGGGACCTTGATCGCAGCATCGTAGAGGAGCGTGGTTACGTGTCCCCTATATTTCCGGGCCCATGCAGAGGCCTGGATCCAGGTAGTGTGGGAACTGATCATGTGATGCTCACATCCAATTCAGTGCATCTGAGAGCTTTCATCCCCTTTACGTAGTTTTAAATATCTATCTAGGAAATATGGCCCTCATTCAGAGGTGGTCACAAGAAGCGATCGCTCTCTCTGAATGAGGGCGGCCACTTCTTTTTTAGTGCGGCCTCCTGGTCGCTAGCTAAGCTGTGGGTTACCACCCACAGCTTACCGACCGACCAGGTTGATGGTCGCGATGGTCAAGACCATCGCGACCATCGGGGCTTGCGACGAGACCCTAAGGTTGGGTCTCTGCATCCGCATGCCCCAGGGAGCTTCCTGCTCTGATCGAGCAGGAAGCTCCCCACTGACATCACTGCTGATGTCAGTGTTGCCACCCACAAAACGGCAGATGTTCGCTTGCGAACGCCTCCGTTTGTGTAGCCACCCCTCCATCCCGCCTACAAAACGGGCCGAGCTGTCGATCAACATCAACAGCCGGCCCTTTTGTAGTGAGCTCCGGAGCGAGAGAGTTTCTCTCTCGCTCCGGGGCTTGCGCAAGCGCAGTGCGGCCGCTGCACGTGCGCAGGGCCTTAACATCGACCCGGTTGCGAGTGCTCAGCGCTTGCGACCGGGTCTGAATGAGGTCCTATGTGTGCATTCACTCGGTAAGATAAATTAATCATGGTGCAAAATGATACATGACAATGTAAATATGGCATTGATGCAAATGTATAGGTGAATGTGATTTTTTTTTTATGTGTACAGTCTGGGAGAATCATGGGGTGGAAAAATTGATTTATAGCTAAAAGTAAAGAAAGAAAATGTAAAAAAAAAAAGCCATAAATTAATGTTTTGGATTTTTCATATATAATACTATTTTTACTGCTGTAAATCTTAACATTGAAATATTTATTTTCCCACATTAGTCTCCTGATATATCCAAAATAGCTGATGAGCATAGGCGTGCACAGGGTCTTGCATGAGAGATCTGCGTGACATAGCCATGCCCCACACATAGCCACGCCTCTGACACAGACCACTCACCTTCCTCTTCCTGGGAGCCAACTGTTGACAAGGCTGCGCTGGATTGGATCGCCCACTGCGCCATTGCTGCACCACCCTGCCACACCTCGCCCCCAGGTATTAGACCAGGATGGGTGTATGCTGATCCCTGTAATTACGGTCAGTGCATCGTCTGCACTGACAATTGGTGATGCCAAAGGGATGCAAACACCCATGCAGATATGAGGTGTGGCTATTAAAAAACAATAGTGATTTAATTAATGTTTAATTTTATTAAATACATTTTTACTTTATTTCCCTTTCTATGTACTTCCCTTCTTCCACACACTGCAGCCTTCTTATTTTCCATTGATCAAAGTCATGCTGTAGCTCATTACTGGATCTGTCAGCTGTCTCAACAGCTCCGTCGTTTTCGTCTTTACCTTAGTAACTGATGCACAAAGGGTTCCCTTGAGTACAGATTGGACTTTAGGGAAAAGAAAGAAGTCACATGGTGCTAGGTCTGGCGAGTATGGAGGGTGTTCTAGCACTGCAATCTGTTTCTCGGCCAAAAACTGCTACACAGAGGGTTAGTTGTCCTGATGGAGGATGAGACCATTTTTCCACAACCCTGGCCACTTTCTTTTGATTCTTTCCAGCAAAGTTGCTAGAACATTTTTGTAGTAATGTTGATTCACTGTTGCAGTGAGAAGCCTTGAACCTAGAGATGAGTGAGTTCGGTTCTCAGAGAACCGAACCCACCCAAATTTTGCAGATCCGAGTCGTATCCAAGACCAGCTTGGGTTTTACCGCCTGACTCAGATCTCAAAGCTAGGCAAAACGTCATCATCCTGCTGTCGGATTCTGGTGGGTTTTGGATTGTATAAAGGTTACCCGCGATTGCCGCCATTTTCATTCTGACTGTGGAGAGTGAAGATGACACAAGGGAGGGGCTGTGCGGCTGTACTGTTGCTGTGCATAGGCGCTAGCTGCTGTCCATAGGGGTTGGCTGCTGTTGTCCATAGGGGCTGGCTGGGCAGTGCTGTGCTGTTGTCCATAAGGGCTGTGATTTCTATACTCTATAGGAACTGCGTTGCAGACAGAAAAGGGGGGCTTCAGTGGCTCCTGTGTCACTGCAGTCCATAAAGGGGTGCTGCTGTGTTGTCCAGGGGGTGTTCTGTCCATCAGGGGTGCTCTTGACCCCCAGTGTGAAAAATTTAAATAAAAAGTGTTTTTTTTGTGTGTGTGTGTGTGTGTGTGTGCGCGTTAGCTACACTTATCAGCAATGTAGCTGCACAGGGGTGCTGCCTGTGTCATTTATCAAGGGGCTGCTGCTTCGTTCAGGGGTGCTCTTCCCCAGTTTTAAAAATATATTTTTATTTTTGTGTGGTTATGTGCGTTAGCCACAACTTCGATGCGCTATAATTGCTTTGGTGACACTGCTGCAAGACCGCAGTGAGTATGGAGGACAGTCACATGACAGGAGAGCAGGAACCACATACCAGTCTTGTAGCTGCCGGCAGCAGTCATGATGACGATGCAAGGCCGTCAACGTCATCTATGAAGGCCGATCCCCTAGGGCTTGCCATGTAAAATCAATTTTTACCCTGTTAAAGAAAAAAAATCTAAAGCTAAGGGCCTGATTCAGACCCGCTCGCAAGCGCTGTGTGCTCGCAAGCGGGTCGATGATGGGGCGTGCGCAATGCGCGTGTGCAAGTCCTGGAGCAAGTGAGAAATTCACTTGCTCCGGGGCTCACTACAAACGGGACGGCTGTCGATGTTGATCGACAGCTCGCCCCGTTTTGTAGGGTGGAAGGGGGGGTGGCTGGACAAATGGAGGCGTTCCTAAAGGATTACAGCCAGAAGCTCACTGGGGCTTGCGGCAGATGAGACCCGTCCACAAGGGTCTCGTTGCAAGCCTGATGGTCGCGAGGGTCGAAACCATCGTGACCATCACCCGGCCGCTCGCTAAAGGTGTGGGTGATCACCCACAGCTTAGCAAGCGGCCAGGAGGCCGGCTAAAAAAAAAGTGGCCGTCCTGATTCAGAGCGAGCGCTCACTTTTTGCGAGCGGATCTGAATCAGGGCCTAAGTCAGCTTTAGAGAAAGAAAAAATTTGCAATATGCCATTCACTACGCGAAGTGGCAAAGAAAGGATAAGGCCTTGGCCTTTATTTTTGACTGGTGGTTCTAGTTGTGATGAATTAAGCCCTTCTGCTTATAGGAGAGGTATAAAAAAATGTAAATTGTTAAGACGAGTAAAACACCAGAACCAACTGTGTGCTCCAAAAGGTTACAGATCCCTGAGGAGAGTCCAAGTGTGTCTGCAGTTGCCATGTGTGAGCCTGACCTTTCTAATACTGTAGTTGAAGAGGATCCTCCTTCCACCATTTGTGTGCCCTCTGCAAATGTGGGGATGAGCAGCACAAGTCAACATGCTGACGTAGAAATCGAGTATTTCTGTGGAATTCTGTGGAATTGCGCCAGGAGGATGATATTTACTTAGTTGGCGATAACAACAAGGATGATGAGGATGTTGATGATGATGGGGATGTTGATGCCGAGGATGTTTGTGTTAAAACTGTAAATCAGGCAACAGATGTTGCCCATGGTGGGAAAAATTCCACTATTGCCATGCCTGGGCAAAGGACCAAAAAATCCACTTCTCATGTGTGGAATTATTTCCACCCAAATCCATGTAACAGTGAGTAGAGGTAAGGACCTTAATCATCTAGGAGCCTCCTCTCTGTTACGTCACTTGCAGCGCATTCATCAAATTGAAAAGGGTATTTCAAACTCAGAAACTTTGGCTACAAAAAACCTAACAACAATCAGTCCAGTGTCACCTACCTGCTCCCTTCTATCTGGATCCAAGTGCCTGCAATCTCCACCACCAACACCTGTATCATCATCAACATCCTCATCCGCGAACGGAAGTAGCCCTGCATCCAATTTCATAAGGACTGAGGACCTCATTCAAAGTCGGTCGTTGCAGCTGCCCGGTCGTAAGGGAAAAGGGGCCGGATATGCAAATGATGCACTCGCAAGTTGCGTCGTTAAGATGGGATCATTAGCTGGACGACCAAGGGGAGGATGTGGCCGTAAGACTAAAAATACGCCCCCTTCTTGTTCGCATTACACGTCATCCCCGGGCTAATCGAGACCATCGGGAACCATCGGAGCTGGTCGTAGAGCTTAAGGTTGACCATACCCTCTCTTAAGCTCTACGATCAAGTCAGTGTAAAATCCTCCCATGTCACGTGTGCTATGACACTACTTTGTTAATTATGCACTCCCATAAAACGCCGTTTGCATAGTCAGGCACGCCTGCGTTCGGATCTCCACTCCCCTGTTCACAAGCACCTTACTCTGTTACCACCCACAAACGCCTCATCCTGTCACTCAAACTAACGACCTGGCCAAGTTCAAGGAGAGAGATATTTCCGATCGTAACAGCTAGTTTCCGCACGCGCATTGCGAATTTTACGCATGCGCAGTTTAGCGAACATCGGCTGCGTACGACCGAGCGGCCGCAACGACCGACTCTGAATGAGGTCCTGACTCCTCTCCTATCCGTGGTTCCTTGAATGCTACACCTGCTGCTGCTGCTGTTGCTGTGAGTGGATCTTCATCCCAGAAGCGGACCAGGAAGAAGACTACTTTTAGTAGTTTAACCAAACAATTGACTGTCAATCCTTTGCATTGGGGAGCAAGTATGACAGCAGACACCCAGTTGCACAGTGGATTACTGACGCCATAACAGCTATGCTGGTATTAGATGTGCGTCCAGTATCCGGCATTAATGCAGTGGGTTTTAGACAGTAAAAATGCGGCTGAGGACCAGACAGGTAGGCCCTCTATGAGGCCTTCCCACCATTAATCCCTCCTTAAACCACCAGGTTGCCAGGCACTAGACCTGTGGGAGTAATTAGGCCTGTGGCACTGTTAGCAGGAGGGGGGGGCACCATTTATTCCGGCTTGCCCTTGCCCCTGTGATACTTCATGTTCTATGTAGCTTCCTCCATTAATAAGTCTACTATACAATAAATGTGCATAGTATATGATATAATATTTCTCTTTATGTCTCAATGTCCAATTATCATTTGTTTGGTCACTACAGTTATTTTACTCCAATCTAGCACACAAACTGACCTATTGGTGGAGAGAGATCTAAGCATTCATAATGAAGTCAATTAGTAAAACAATTTAGTTTAGCTAATCACTTGCTGACCTTCAGAGCATTAGAAGAGAGAAGGAAACGCATGCAAAATAAGCACTATTCTTTATTGCGGTAATAAAACAACTGTAATGTGAAAATGTGTTTTTCGTGCTATTGACTCTGTAAAAAGCAGCTTCTGTTACTGTTGGCCCTGACTTAAATATAGGCATTGTCTATTTGTTGAAGTCACAAGGGCAGGATAGAAACAACAATTCCAGATCAATAAAACTTATAGAGAATGACTTACTCACATTGACCTCATATACATTTAAAGTTGCAAACTGCTCCCTGAGGGCAGGAATTAAGAAAGTCAATATTATTCAACCAAAGAAGATAATGGTACCCATCTCCAAGCAACGGATGTTTTCTGCCTCAACTGTCAACACTGGGGGAAATGTCTCAATTACTTTCACTTAAGCCTGACGTCTATAGCAAACCTATACTTTCTTGAGTCAGCGTAGAGGCACTACCATGTGAATCAGTGATGCATACTCTTTTTTACTTTTACTTTCTTAAACCACAAAGGTGTACCCATAAAGAAGAACCATCAAAACGGTCAGGGTATTGAGTACCCGTAGGGGTATATTTACTAAAGTGCGGGTTTATTGAAGTGGAAATGTTGCCCACAGCAACCAATCAGATTCTAGATATTATCTTCTAGAAGGTGCTAGATAAATGATAAGTATAATCTGATTGGTTGCTATGGGCAACATCTCCACTTCTATAAAACCTTAGTAAATATACCCCTTAGTATCTTAGATCTTGGTGACAGGGCCTATGAGGGTCCACTGCACCAACTTAATCCAGCGGAGAAAAAAAAATATGGAAGGTGGCACATATGTGACAATATCCCGTCTACGGCTACGATCACAGATGGGAATTAAACTGTTCATATCTCTGATGTGGCTGCCGATATGACACTTTCATTTCCAGTTAAAATGTATGTTGATGATATACAAATCCATTTCTTCCTGGACAAATGTGTCTGTGTCTGGGTTTAGGCACAAATATTTCAAACTGAAATAACCTGAGCACAATTAATTAACTAATGTCAAACAAGTCTTTTACACCACGGATTGTGTAATGGTTAGCATTACTGCACAGCACTGAGGTCTTGGGTTTGATTCCCACGGCCCTAACTGTGTGGAGTTTGTATATTCTCCCTGTGCTTGACTGGGTTTCCTCCGGGTGCTCTGGTTTCTTCCCACACTCCAAAATTATACTGGTAGGTTAATTGGCTCCCCTCAAAATTTAACCCTTGTGTGTATGTGTGTGTGTGTGTGAGCATGTGTTACGGAACATACTACAGTATGGATAGTAAGTTTCACTTAGCCAGGGTCTGATCTGAATGGCTTCATATCCTCTGTAAAGCACTGCAGAATATGGGCCTAATTCAGCTTGGTTTGCAGTTGCTAATACGCATGCAATCGTCTGATTGTTACGTACTGCGCATGTATCGCAGTGTGCGTACGTGAACCAGTCACTGCAATCGGGACTCTGATTGCAGTGACTTTCCAGACCCATCGCAGAGTGATTGACAGGAAGTGCCATTTGTGGGTGGTGACGGAGGGGTGGTCGACGAAACGCAGGCGCGCCAGTTCTTTTGAACTTTGAACGTTGTTGCATGGGTGTGCATAAATTATCCACTGCGATGCCCCATAGCGTGCGCTGAAGTTAGCAATCTCTGAGTAAGGTCTGACCTTATGCAAGTGTGTGTGATTCTGCGATGGTACTGGATTGTATTGATTTCCGCAGTCTTGCTAAACATTACGGATGTGTGTAAGGTAAAGTGGGCGTCCTTATGTAGTGCTGCAACGGCATTGCGATCACAATGACTTAGCATACTATCGCAGTTGAACTGCATGCGTAATCGCTATTGCAATCGTAATAGCGCTCCTTACTGAATCAGGCCCTATGCGTGCACTATAAAAATAACTGGTAATACATAAATTATAATAAATAGTTAAGCCCAGGAACTACTCTGTCTAAAGCTATGGCTAAGGCTGTACGAACATGCTGTTTCTTAGTAGCAGTGTTATGTAGCCTTTCCAAAGGAGCATTTACTTGTAGCCAACTTACTAAAGCATCCTGTGTGTATGTCTCCACAGAGATCAATTAGTTCAACAGTCTGTCCTGGGCTCCATTCAGCTAGTGGCTAAACGCAGCTTTAGCATATCAGGGTACACTGAGAAGTGAAAGGTGTATGCAGCCTCTTTTTTTTATTTATGTTACATTGCATTTAGGTTCAATTTGCAATAAACCATAGTAACCAGGCATCAACTACTTTTATCTAGTTAGTGCAAATTAAACAACTAAAGCAAATGTCATATCAAAAAGTTACGGTTTGATACAAACTTACACCTAAATTAAATGTTTGTAAATAAGCCCTCAGAAAGTCATTGGTAAGTACAGGAGCAGACAATATCTTCTGGCTGAAACAGATCGAATTATAACACTATACTTCACAGTCCGCGTATTTAGACCATAGTTCCCTACTTTTTTTTTTTTTTTAATGATTGACCATGTTAAATTCTACAAGTCCTGCAGCTGATTGAAGGATGTATTTTACTGGCTAATCAGATAAGAATTCACAGTGCCAAAAAATCACAATGCGCTGACTTATATCCCTTTCACATTAGAAAGCAGGGATTTTGTTCATAGGTCCATACCGTGTGTGACCCGGATGAGACCCCTTTTCAGACTGGCAGGCTCATGTGTTGCATCGACCCGGGTTACCTGTTCACACTGCATCACCAGCCGGGTTGAACCGTGTTCAACCCTTCCCGTGACCTGGCTTGAAATGCCGGGTAGCTCGACCCTGCTTATTTCAACCTGGCCCTTCTGCACTGCACAGTAACCCGGGTTATTGAAGCAAGTGTGAAAGGGGTATTAGATTACAAGGGGTATATTTACTAAAGTGCTGGTTTTTAGAAATGGAGATGTTGCCCAAAGCAACCAATCAGATTCTAGCTATTATCTTCTAGAAGGTACTAGATAAATGATAAGTAGAGTCTGATTGGTTGTTATGGGCAACATCTTCACTTCTAAAAACCCACACTTTAGTACATATACCCCCAAGAATGCGGCACTATCAAACTCAGAGTATCATACAAGTTCATTGCAATAAAACATAAAACATTACTCAAGTTGCTTTTGGAAAGAAAAATAGGATCATGACATTTTAAGTGATAGACTCCCTAGTGCATTGGTTAATGTGTACATGAAAGCATACAGCTGCTTTAGCACATAGTAATTGTTTTAGCATTGTATTAAGCTTCATTTAGCATGTGAGAATTCTAAGTGAGCCTTTGTCCTTATAGAAAATAAGCCTGGACAACATTAAAAGATACAGCATTGCGGTAACCTGCATGGAATTAATTGTGGGCTGGAAGAATGGATGACATGGCTGCAGTACAGTGGCTCTCAAACTCGGTCCTCAGGACCCCAAACAGTTCATGTTTTGCAAGTCACCCAGCAGGTGCATAGGTGTAATCATCAGGGGCGCCGAGAGCGGGGGGGAGCGGGTACAGATTACCCGGGCCCAGGCTTCCTGAGGAGCCCTGTGGGGGCCCGGGTCCAGCGCCGCCGCCCCCCTCCCTCACAGCAGCCCAGCACATAGCGTTGCTGAGCTGCAGTGGAGACTGCTCGTGGCTGCTGAGCAGCAGCCACGGCAGTCTCCTATGCCTGTGGGGGGGAGCGATCACACTGATTGCGCCACCCCTGGCTTTGAGCAGGGCTGAGGGGGCTCAGAGCGCCCCCTCCCCAGCGTGCAGCGCCGCTTTGCAGCACTGCAAAACTGTTTTTTGTTCCCCGGGAAGGGGGCATGGCCACGCCTCCCGCGATTAGGCCACGCCCCCTATTACCCGGGCCCGCTGCTGCTCTCAGCGGGCCTGGTAATCATTACTCACTGACACATTTTAAATGGTCCACAGGTGGAGCTAATTATTTCACTTGATTCAGTGTGGAGACATGGAAAACATGCACTGTTTGGGGTCCTGAGGACTGAGTTTGAGAACTTGTGCTGTAGTAGATAAGATGGCTCACAGCATTGTAGTTACAGCAGCAAATTAGCCTAATTATATCTCTTTTATAGGGCTCTATTTACTACAATCCGCATATTGAATGCGGATTGTAGTGTGATATTACCGAGTGAATTCACATTGCGAATTCTGGTAATATCACAGGGATTTACTATAAATCCCTTGCAGGGACAGAGCTTGCAATAAAGCTCTGTCCCTGCAAATCCCCTCCGCACACTAGTCACGGTATTTTCGGAAAAAATACCGCGACTAAGAGCACACGCATGCGCCGACCGACCACCGCTACTACCCCCCCACCGACGCTAAGCCCCGCCCCCGCGATCGCGGACCCCCGCGACACCCCCCCCCCCGCGACCCCCCCTCCCTTCATTACACTTACCTGCATCCTCCTGGCCTCCGGTGGTCTTCTCCCGGCTTCCCGATCAGGTGATCTCCCATACTGCACTGGGGCCCGATCACCTGATGACCGGGCCCCAGTGCACTGTGGGAGACCAGCTGACCGGAGAGGAGCCATCACCGGAGGCCCGATCACCGGTCCCTGGATTCAGGTAAGTGAAAAAAAAATGTTTAATTTTTTTTTTCTTTTTTTTACAGCAATCAGCTTGCGGTCTCTTTAGACCACATAGCTGATTACTGGTACCGGCTCCCGCCTCTGCTCTCCCCGTTAGAGCAGAGTGGGAGCCCGGTAACCGGGGGAGACCCTGGATAATGCCACCTCCAGGTGGCGTTATTATCACAGGGCTTCCCCCGGTATTTTTTTACAATTTATTTTTAGTAACTTGCACACAGATCACATTTCCCATTACAATTATGGGAAATGCGATCTGCTTTACTAAAAATAAGTGATACTGGGGGTTGGAGTAGAATTTTACTAATTCTACTCCAATTGCCCTGTAATAAATACAGGTGAAACTAAAATAATGTGAAAAGGGTGTGAAAACACCCTTTTTCACTTTATTTTAGTAAAAATAATGTTAATAAATAGAGCCCTTTGTGACCTTATTCATTTTCTGCCAAAAATGATAGCATGACTGCTTAAATAAAAGTAGAAACATTTTCTTCAGCTCCGTTTTCTATTATTAAAGGGAAATTTCTCACACAATTGGCCCTTGCTATGTAAACACAAATACAAGTGGAAAACAGTTATCTCTGAAAATGTATGACATTATTGTCCCTACTTCCGCACTGTGCCTCACTATCCATTATTGTCCTTTGTAGCAGTGCAGAGAATTGTCCCCTAACTTGGCCACTGGTACCTTCTGATTGATCCTCACTGCTTTAAATAGCAGTTGCAGCAGGAGATCATCACCAATTTAGTATTTCACTACAGTTTTCCTGTTCTTGTCCCCCTGTTGCCCAATGCTGCAAAGCTTTGCAAAGTGGGGGCGTGGCCATAATTCCCACGTATACCTCTCTTCTGAGCGTTTTAAAGGTAGTATGAATAATGTGTTATACATACTTATGGAATACAGTGGTATTGTAGCATATTTGTACTCGAATGACAATTGGATAGATATGTATGAAGCTGTCCCCCTTTTTAGCTCTTAATTCAATGTTGAAAATGTCTTAGAGCTGCAATGTATGAAAAAAGAGTTACCTGAAAAGTAACTTGCTCCTCCTGTTCCCAGACGGGGGCTGCTGCGGCTGTTCTGTTCACAATCAGTGCCGCATACATCGCAAAGTGTCCGTGGCGCTGATGAGGAATTCGGGAGCCGCTCTGCGTTGTATGCAGCACTGTGAATGCAGAAGCTGATCACAGAGTCAGAAGGGGAGAACTCACAGACACTAGGGTGGGGGGGAGGTCACTGTATACTATACAGGGGGGCAGGTTGGGGCATATTGGGGGGCACCCTGTAGCACATAGTGGGGCACTGATGGGCATATTGGGGGTGCACTGTGGGGCGGGATGTCACTTTTTTTGGAGTGGGCCCCCACAACTTAGTTTCCCCTGGGGCCCTCATAGGCCTTAATCTGGCCCTGCTCCTCAGTATGGCACAAGCATAGTACTGATGCATTGTGATGCTCCAGGGCGGCCCTAATACACATACATGAGAATTAGTAACAACTAGAGATGTGCAGTACGGTTTTCTTGAAGACTGAACACACCCGAACTTTGGGGTTCCAAGTAGAATTGAGTCCCGGTTCGGATCATTTTTAGGGTTCTTCCGAGTAGAATCTAGTCCCGGCGTGGGTCTGCTGTTAGTTCAGAACTTGAATTTAAGAACTGAACCCTGGGTTTTGGGTTGCATGTAACCAGGTCCAAATGACATAATTTTAGTTGTTATTAATATTATCAATTTAAAAAGAAAAATGAATCCGAACCAAAACCTTTGAGGGTGATTTTGCCAATACCAAAACATGGGGGTCCACGCACATCTCTAGTAAAAATGTAAGATATTATTTTGAAATCTCTGACTTTTTTCATGGATTGCCTTTTTATAAATGTGAATAAAGCTTGCCATATACACTACAATTATCGGGGCGGTCCGCCAGATATCCGTGAATCGCCCCGATAATTGTATAGTGTGTGCATGCGACCGAGGGTTAAATATTGCTCGGTCGGGCGTGCCGTATTGTCCAGCATGCCCGTCTGATGCGATATTTAGGGGGTAAACTGTCGGCCGTATCGGGCAGTGTATGCCCAGCCGCGGACTACAGACCGACATTTGATGTGTTCCTTCCCATGGAAGGAACAGGGAAATGTCTCCTCCCCCGGGGGCGGAGCACAGATGTCGGCTAATACACTATGAGATAAATCTCACAGGTTATGCTGCGGGCAACTGCGGCTGGAAGGCTGCCAGATAAAATGTCTGTCGGCCTGACAGACATTTTATCTGGACGTGTATGCCCAGCTTAAGCAATAATAACCCTTTTTAAGGGAAAAAACACATAAAAAGGGGTTATTATCACTTAATTTGCCCCACTGTCCTTCATAGGGTGAAGAATTGAAAAGTGAAGCTAAAAAGAATGATTGTGTAGAGACTGGGAATTAAATAGAACCCACAGACACAGAAATATAGTAATATACACACATCAATTTGTAATACCTCTTTTACAAAAAAAAGTTTTTGCAGGGCTAACACGGGTAGCTCCTTGGTGTAAAAGGGGACAGGGTTGGATTCCTGGGTCGAGTCACCCAGCAATCCCCAACCCAGGTAACTTGCAGGGTTTAATACGGGAATCACCTGTGGAACCCTGCAGTGTATATGGCACGATCTGGGTCACAATGACCTGGAGCTGCATATCAGTCGATTGGCCGGCTTCAGTGGCGCTTGGAGATGACGTCATCGCCAAGCGTCCACTTCCATGCCAGAAGAGCCGTGTCACTGCAGACCATACATGCCTACTCTCCCGATTTGGCCGGGAGCCTCCCGAAAATCGGGTGCCGCTCCCGGCCCCCCGGAAAAGTAGGCTGGCCTCCCGACTTTTCCAGTCCTCCCCGCAATGTAGTGCTAAACCCCCGCTGCGGAGGGGCGGATGACGCGATCGCGCTGAATCACGTCATCATAACCCCACCCCCCGCATAGCAATGCCGGAAATATCGGCATTTTGTTGTAGGGAGCGGAGACTAAATGACGCTATCGCGTGGTTCCGCCCCAAGTCCCGCCCCTAAACGCTGGTAAAGTGTCCGGCCACGCCCCTATATACAGACCCCGCCCCCCTGCTACACCGACCTGGCTGCTTCCTCCCGGAGGAAGCAGCCAGGATGTAGGCAAGTATGCTGCAGACCCGGCTCTGGTGTGAACGGCGCCCACTCGGGAATATCCTGGGTAGGCGCTGGCTAAATTCCGAGGCTGATCCAGTTTAGGAACCCTGTTCCAACCTCTGGGTCAGACCCGGAATTTAGGTATAAAAGTGGTATTATTTACAAATTGATTTCAAAGTCACAGTAGTAGAAAATAGAATTGTGTGACTTTTGCACCATAATCATTTCTCAAACAGGTTTCTTTGAGTAAATTAAGTGCTTTGTATGCTTTGCAGCAAAAGCCTCATACTACAGTATATTTATTTACAAATTATTATGATTTTCTCAGTGTATTTAATATAACAAACAGAGAAAACCTGCTTCAGTCAGAGTGGATAATGATTACATTATTTATGCTTTATTACGCACACTTAATATCACATATCATAGATAGAGGGGTGAATGTGTCCCTTGCTTGGAGCGCCAGACCTCGAGGTCAGCTCATTAAGGCCTGTTTGTTTTTAGTGCTCTGAGACAATTATGAGGTAAATTGAGGCATATTCACCACAGCTGCATTATGTCTCTGGTTTGTAAGCTGTAAAACGATTTCAGAAAATCTATAAAACCCTATGCCCTAATCATATAAATATAATTCCATTAGACCTTCTCTGAAACACATGTTTATACAAAGGCTCTATATTTCACTTGTAATGAATTTAGGACCTGTGTAAGTGCTACAGCACGGACAAAGGGACGGTATAGCCCCATCTGTTTAAACTTCCCATAATGTGTGGGCTACTGGGAATAGAATGTGCTCTGATGTTCAAAAGTATAATTCTGTCCTGCAGACAAAGCAGTCTCACATGTACACTAATTGCCCATTACGGCATCACACTGCTCCAATAAAATGACAACAGCTTTAGCAGTGTTAAATGAAGGATGAGGAAGTGATAAAAGTGTTAAGGAATTTAGTAACACAGGGATAGCTCACTCAAGCTCCATAGCACGTGAAATTCATTTCATCATTTCTAGCCCAGACCTACTAGCAGGACCCATTTCAACAGGGTGGTAATAAACTCCCCCATTTTATCACCAGTTATTTTACAATTTCAGTAGTGTGGTTTCAATTATTTCATTTATGTGAAAGGTTTTTATTTTTTGAACATTCATTAATTCAAACAAGAGTGTTGCATTATAAAAATCAATAGGGAAATCAGGAACAGCACATTATCACTAGGGGTGTGCACCGGCCACTTTTCGTGTTTTGTGTTTTGGTTTTGGATCTGGATCTTTCTTCGTGTTTTGGATCTGGATTGGTTTTGCCAAAACCACCCTTCCGTGTTTTGGGTTCTGGGTTTTGTGTTTTGGATCTGTATTTTTTTGAAAAAAAGCATAAAAACAGCTAAAATCACAGAATTTGTAGGTTTTTCTGCTCCTATGCTATTATTAACCTCAATAACCTTAATTTCCACTCATTTCCAGTCTATTCTGAACACCTCACACCTCACAATAGTGTTTTTATGTCCAAAAGGTTGCACCGAGGTAGCTGGATGACTATGCTAAGCGACACGAGTGGGCGGCACAAACACGTGACCCATCTAGGAGTGACACTGCAGTGGCAGACAGGATGGCAGTTAGAAAAACTAGGCCCCAAACTGTACATAATGCAAAGAAAAAAAGAGGTGCAAGATGGAATTGTCCTTGGGCCCTCCCACCCACCCTTATGTTGTATAAACAGGACATGCACACTTTAACAAATCAATCATTTCAGCGCCAGGGTCTGCCACACAACTGTGGCTGAAATGATTGGTTCGTTTGGGCCCCCACAAAACAAGCTGGCAATTAATGTGTCCCTGCACAAACTGGCTCTACGGAGGCAAGATGTCATCCTCATCCTCCTCATCCACCGATTCCTCACCCTCTTCAGTGTGTACATCCTCATCCTCACAAAGTATTAACTCGTCCCCACTTGAATCCACCACCACAGGTCCCTCTGTACGTTCTGGAGGCTGGTCTCCCTGGAAGAGCTGATAATTCATTTTGATGAACATCATCTTCTCCACATTCTGTGGAAGCAACCTCCTACGCCTTTCGCTGACAAGGTTCCCGGCTGCACTAAACACTCTTTCGGAGTACACACTGGAGGGGGGGCAACTCAGGTAAAATAGAGCCAGTTTGTACAGGGGCCTCCAAATTGCCTCTTTTTCCTGCCAGTACAGGTATGGACTGTCTGACATGCCTACTTGGATGCTGTCACCGATGTAATCCTCCACCATTCTGTCAATGGTGACAGTATCATATGCAGTGACAGTAGACATGTCAGAAATTGTTGCCAGGTCCTTCAGTCCGGACCAGATGTCCAAACTTGGTCCTGCCTGCCCTGCATCACCGCCAGCGGGTTGCTTAGGATACCTAAGTTTTTTCCTGGCAGCCCCAGTTGCGGGAGAAAATGAAGAAGGAGCTGTTGACGTGTCACGTTCCGCTTCAGCTGACAGTGTGTTCACCAGCAGGTCTTTGCACCTCTGCAGGCTTGTGTCGGCCGGAAAGAGAGACACCACATAGGCTTTAAACCTAGGATCGAGCACGGTGGCCAAAATGTAGTGGTCTGATTTCAACAGATTGACCACCCTGGAATCCTGGCAAAGCGAATGAAGGGCTTCATCCACAAGTCCCACATGCCGAGCGGAATCGCTCCGTCTTAGCTCCTCCTTCACTTTCTCCAGCTGCTTCTGCAAAAGCCTGATGAGGGGAATGACCTGACTCAAGCTGGCAGTGTCTGAACTGACTTCACGTGTGGCAAGTTCGAAGGGCTGAAGAACCTTGCACAACACGGAAATCATTCTCCACTGCGCTTGAGTCAGGTGCATACCCCCTCCTTTGCCTATGTCATAGGTGGATGTATAGGCTTGTATGGCCTTTTGCTGCTCCTCCATCCTCTGAAGCATATAGAGGGTTGAGTTCCACCGCGTCACAACCTCTTGCTTCAGGTGATGGCGGGGCAGGTTCAAGAGTGTTTGCTGGCGCTCCAGTCTTCGGCACGCAGTCGCTGAATGGCGAAAGTGGCCAGAAATTTTTCGGGCCACCCAAAGCGTCTCCTGCACGCCCCTGTCGCTTTTCAGAAAATTCTGCACCACCAAGTTTATTGTGTGAGCAAAACATGGGACGTGCTGGAATTTGCCCAGATGTAATGCCCGCACAATATTGGTGGCGTTGTCAGATATCACAAATCCCCAGGAGAGTCTAAGTGGGGTAAGCCACTGGGCGATGATTTCCCTCAGTTTCTCTAAGAGGTTGTCGGCGGTGTGCCTCTTACTGAAACCGGTGATACACAGCGTAGCCTGCCTTGTAACGAGCTGGCGTTTCTGAGATGCTGCTACTGGTGACGCTGCTGCTGTTGCTGCGTAAGGTGATACATCTACCCAGTGGGCTGTCACAGTCATATAGTCCTTAGTCTGCCCTGTTCCACTTGTCCACATGTCCGTGGTTAAGTGGACATTGTGTACAACGGCATTTTTCAGGACACTGAGGACACTTTTTCTGACGTTTCTGTACAGTCTCGGTATCGCCTGCCTAGTGAAGTGGAATCTAGACGGGATTTGGAACCGGGGACACACTACCTCCATCAATTGTCTAAATCCCACTGCACTAATGGCGGATACCGGACGCACGTCTAACACCAACATAGCAGTCAAGGCCTCAGTTATACGTTTTGCTTCAGGATGACTGCTGTCGTACTTCATCCTCCTCGCTAAGGACTGTTGGAGGGTCAATTGTTTAGTAAAAGTAGTGGTGTTCCTACTTCCTCTCTGGGATGATGAACGACTCCCAGCAGCAGCAGCAACAGCAGCAGCGGCAGCAGTAGGCGTAGCAATGCAGGATCCTCCGGAGGAATCCCGGATAGGAGAGTCAGTCATGCCAGTGATATGGCCTGCAGGACTACTTCCGATCCTGACTAAGGAGGAAATTGACGAGGAGGGAGTTGACGGTGTGGTTTGCAGGCGCTTGGATACAACAGGACAACGGGATTTAGGTGTCCCTGGACTGCTTACGGTCTGAGCCAAAGTTTCTGAACTTGACAGTAACTTTTTATGAACGCGCTGCAGGTGCCGTATAAGGGAGGATGTTCCTAGGTGGTTGACGTCCCTACCCCTACTTATTTCACCTTTACATATGGTACATATGGCAAGACAGTTGTTGTCCGGATTTGGATAGAAATATTGCCAGACCAAAGAGGTGGAATGTTTGGTCTTCTGCCCAGGCATGACCGTGATGGGCTTTTTCATCCCACGGACAACAACTGTCTCCCCCGGAGCCTGATTTAAACAAACCACATCACCATCAGAATCCTCCTCGCCAACTTCCTCCTCAGCGCCAGCTACACCAGTATCCTCATCCTGTTGTACTTCAACAGTGACATCTTCAATTTGCATATCAGCAAGTGGACTGTGGGTGCTCCTTTCAGCACTTGCAGGGGGCGTGCAAATGGTGGAAAGAGCCACCTCTTCCCGTCCAGTGCTGGGAAGGTCAGGCATCGCAACCACCACCACACTTGGACTCTCTTTGGGGATTTGTGATATCTTCTTAGAAAGCACAGTTCTTCGCTGTGCTTTTGCCAGCTTAACTCTTTTGATTTTTTTAGTGGGAGGAGTGCTTCCATCGTCATGTGAAGCTGAACCACTAGTCATGAACATACTAGGGATCGACCTTAGCCGTTCCTTGCCACTCCGTGTCGTAAATGGCATATTGGCAAGTTTACGTTTCTCTTCAGCTGATTTAAATGTCTTTTTCAAGGTCATTTTCCTGAACTTTGCCATTTGGGATTGTATGTGCCCTCTACTATGACATTGGGCATCGGCCTTGGCAGACGACGTTGATGGCATGTTATCGTCTATGTCATGACTAGTGGCAGCAGCTTCAGCACTAGGAGGAAGTGGTTCTTGATCTTTCTCTATTTTATTTTTATCGGAGAAAGTTTGGTCCTCCATTTATGTTATATCGATTTGATATATACGTGCGGCTAAACACAGAAAATAAATTTTTTTTTGGTTCGGACTGGAGTGTACTTTGTGGGTTACAGCACCCTTTAACGGTCAAGCCAGCCGGCCCTTTACTTATGACACAGGCGCACTCTTGGCACTACTTTGTTGATGCACGTGCGGCTACTGCGCACACAATTCACAAACACAGAAAATAATTTTTTTTTGGTTTGGACTGGAGTGTACTTTCGGGGGTTACAGCACCCTTTAACGGTCAAGCCAGCCGGCCCTTTACTTATGACACAGGCGCACGCTTGGCACTACTTTGTTGATGCACGTGCGGCTACTGCGCACACAATTCACAAACACAGAAAATAATTTTTTTTTGGTTTGGACTGGAGTGTACTTTCGGGGGTTACAGCACCCTTTAACGGTCAAGCCAGCCGGCCCTTTACTTATGACACAGGCGCACGCTTGGCACTACTTTGTTGATGCACGTGCGGCTACTGCGCACACAATTCACAAACACAGAAAATAATTTTTTTTTGGTTTGGACTGGAGTGTACTTTCGGGGGTTACAGCACCCTTTAACGGTCAAGCCAGCCGGCCCTTTACTTATGACACAGGCGCACGCTTGGCACTACTTTGTTGATGCACGTGCGGCTACTGCGCACACAATTCACAAACACAGAAAATAATTTTTTTTTAGGTTTGGACTGGAGTGTACTTTCGGGGGTTACAGCACCCTTAACGGTCAAGCCAGCCGGCCCTTTACTTATGACACAGGCGCACGCTTGGCACTACTTTGTTGATGCACGTGCGGCTACTGCGCACACAATTCACAAACACAGAAAATAATTTTTTTTTTGGTTTGGACTGGAGTGTACTTTCGGGGGTTACAGCACCCTTTAACGGTCAAGCCAGCCGGCCCTTTACTTATGACACAGGCGCACGCTTGGCACTACTTTGTTGATGCACGTGCGGCTACTGCGCACACAATTCACAAACACAGAAAATAATTTTTTTTTGGTTTGGACTGGAGTGTACTTTCGGGGGTTACAGCACCCTTTAACGGTCAAGCCAGCCGGCCCTTTACTTATGACACAGGCGCACGCTTGGCACTACTTTGTTGATGCACGTGCGGCTACTGCGCACACAATTCACAAACACAGAAAATAATTTTTTTTTGGTTTGGACTGGAGTGTACTTTCGGGGGTTACAGCACCCTTTAACGGTCAAGCCAGCCGGCCCTTTACTTATGACACAGGCGCACGCTTGGCACTACTTTGTTGATGCACGTGCGGCTACTGCGCACACAATTCACAAACACAGAAAATAATTTTTTTTTGGTTTGGACTGGAGTGTACTTTCGGGGGTTACAGCACCCTTTAACGGTCAAGCCAGCCGGCCCTTTACTTATGACACAGGCGCACGCTTGGCACTACTTTGTTGATGCACGTGCGGCTACTGCGCACACAATTCACAAACACAGAAAATAATTTTTTTTTAGGTTTGGACTGGAGTGTACTTTCGGGGGTTACAGCACCCTTAACGGTCAAGCCAGCCGGCCCTTTACTTATGACACAGGCGCACGCTTGGCACTACTTTGTTGATGCACGTGCGGCTACTGCGCACACAATTCACAAACACAGAAAATAATTTTTTTTTTGGTTTGGACTGGAGTGTACTTTCGGGGGTTACAGCACCCTTTAACGGTCAAGCCAGCCGGCCCTTTACTTATGACACAGGCGCACGCTTGGCACTACTTTGTTGATGCACGTGCGGCTACTGCGCACACAATTCACAAACACAGAAAATAATTTTTTTTTGGTTTGGACTGGAGTGTACTTTCGGGGGTTACAGCACCCTTTAACGGTCAAGCCAGCCGGCCCTTTACTTATGACACAGGCGCACGCTTGGCACTACTTTGTTGATGCACGTGCGTCTACTGCGCACACAATTCACAAACACAGAAAATAATTTTTTTTTGGTTTGGACTGGAGTGTACTTTCGGGGGTTACAGCACCCTTTAACGGTCAAGCCAGCCGGCCCTTTACTTATGACACAGGCGCACGCTTGGCACTACTTTGTTGATGCACGTGCGGCTACTGCGCACACAATTCACAAACACAGAAAATAATTTTTTTTTGGTTTGGACTGGAGTGTACTTTCGGGGGTTACAGCACCCTTTAACGGTCAAGCCAGCCGGCCCTTTACTTATGACACAGGCGCACTCTTGGCACTACTTTGTTGATGCACGTGCGGCTACTGCGCACACAATTCACAAACACAGAAAATAATTTTTTTTTAGGTTTGGACTGGAGTGTACTTTCGGGGGTTACAGCACCCTTAACGGTCAAGCCAGCCGGCCCTTTACTTATGACACAGGCGCACGGTTGGCACTACTTTGTTGATGCACGTGCGGCTACTGCGCACACAATTCACAAACACAGAAAAAAAAATTTTTTTGGTTTGGACTGGAGTGTACTTTCGGAGGTTACAGCACCCTTTAACGGTCAAGCCAGCTGGCCCTTTACTTATGACACAGGCGCACGCTTGGCACTACTTTGTTGATGCACGTGCGGCTACTGCGCACACAATTCACAAACACAGAAAATAATTTTTTTTTAGGTTTGGACTGGAGTGTACTTTCGGGGGTTACAGCACCCTTAACGGTCAAGCCAGCCGGCCCTTTACTTATGATACAGGCGCACGCTTGGCACTACTTTGTTGATGCACGTGCGGCTACTGCGCACACAATTCACAAACACAGAAAATAATTTTTTTTTGGTTTGGACTGGAGTGTACTTTCGGGGGTTACAGCACCCTTTAACGGTCAAGCCAGCCGGCCCTTTACTTATGACACAGGCGCACGCTTGGCACTACTTTGTTGATGCACGTGCGGCTACTGCGCACACAATTCACAAACACAGAAAATAATTTTTTTTAGGTTTGGACTGGAGTGTACTTTCGGGGGTTACAGCACCCTTAACGGTCAAGCCAGCCGGCCCTTTACTTATGACACAGGCGCACGCTTGGCACTACTTTGTTGATGCACGTGCGGCTACTGCGCACACAATTCACAAACACAGAAAATAATTTTTTTTTGGTTTGGACTGGAGTGTACTTTCGGAGGTTACAGCACCCTTTAACGGTCAAGCCAGCCGGCCCTTTACTTATGACACAGGCGCACGCTTGGCACTACTTTGTTGATGCACGTGCGGCTACTGCGCACACAATTCACAAACACAGAAAATAATTTTTTTTTAGGTTTGGACTGGAGTGTACTTTCGGGGGTTACAGCACCCTTAACGGTCAAGCCAGCCGGCCCTTTACTTATGACACAGGCGCACGCTTGGCACTACTTTGTTGATGCACGTGCGGCTACTGCGCACACAATTCACAAACACAGAAAATAATTTTTTTTTTGGTTTGGACTGGAGTGTACTTTCGGGGGTTACAGCACCCTTAACGGTCAAGCCAGCCGGCCCTTTACTTATGACACAGGCGCACGCTTGGCACTACTTTGTTGATGCACGTGCGGCTACTGCGCACACAATTCACAAACACAGAAAATAATTTTTTTTTAGGTTTGGACTGGAGTGTACTTTCAGGGGTTACAGCACCCTTAACGGTCAAGCCAGCCGGCCCTTTACTTATGACACAGGCGCACGCTTGGCACTACTTTGTTGATGCACGTGCGGCTACTGCGCACACAATTCACAAACACAGAAAATAATTTTTTTTTGGTTTGGACTGGAGTGTACTTTCGGGGGTTACAGCACCCTTTAACGGTCAAGCCAGCCGGCCCTTTACTTATGACACAGGCGCACGCTTGGCACTACTTTGTTGATGCACGTGCGGCTACTGCGCACACAATTCACAAACACAGAAAATAATTTTTTTTTGGTTTGGACTGGAGTGTACTTTCGGGGGTTACAGCACCCTTTAACGGTCAAGCCAGCCGGCCCTTTACTTATGACACAGGCGCACGCTTGGCACTACTTTGTTGATGCACGTGCGGCTACTGCGCACACAATTCACAAACACAGAAAATAATTTTTTTTTAGGTTTGGACTGGAGTGTACTTTCGGGGGTTACAGCACCCTTAACGGTCAAGCCAGCCGGCCCTTTACTTATGACACAGGCGCACGCTTGGCACTACTTTGTTGATGCACGTGCGGCTACTGCGCACACAATTCACAAACACAGAAAATAATTTTTTTTTTGGTTTGGACTGGAGTGTACTTTCGGGGGTTACAGCACCCTTTAACGGTCAAGCCAGCCGGCCCTTTACTTATGACACAGGCGCACGCTTGGCACTACTTTGTTGATGCACGTGCGGCTACTGCGCACACAATTCACAAACACAGAAAATAATTTTTTTTTGGTTTGGACTGGAGTGTACTTTCGGGGGTTACAGCACCCTTTAACGGTCAAGCCAGCCGGCCCTTTACTTATGACACAGGCGCACGCTTGGCACTACTTTGTTGATGCACGTGCGTCTACTGCGCACACAATTCACAAACACAGAAAATAATTTTTTTTTGGTTTGGACTGGAGTGTACTTTCGGGGGTTACAGCACCCTTTAACGGTCAAGCCAGCCGGCCCTTTACTTATGACACAGGCGCACGCTTGGCACTACTTTGTTGATGCACGTGCGGCTACTGCGCACACAATTCACAAACACAGAAAATATTTTTTTTTTGGTTTGGACTGGAGTGTACTTTCGGGGGTTACAGCACCCTTTAACGGTCAAGCCAGCCGGCCCTTTACTTATGACACAGGCGCACTCTTGGCACTACTTTGTTGATGCACGTGCGGCTACTGCGCACACAATTCACAAACACAGAAAATAATTTTTTTTTAGGTTTGGACTGGAGTGTACTTTCGGGGGTTACAGCACCCTTAACGGTCAAGCCAGCCGGCCCTTTACTTATGACACAGGCGCACGGTTGGCACTACTTTGTTGATGCACGTGCGGCTACTGCGCACACAATTCACAAACACAGAAAAAAATTTTTTTTTGGTTTGGACTGGAGTGTACTTTCGGAGGTTACAGCACCCTTTAACGGTCAAGCCAGCCGGCCCTTTACTTATGACACAGGCGCACGCTTGGCACTACTTTGTTGATGCACGTGCGGCTACTGCGCACACAATTCACAAACACAGAAAATAATTTTTTTTTAGGTTTGGACTGGAGTGTACTTTCGGGGGTTACAGCACCCTTAACGGTCAAGCCAGCCGGCCCTTTACTTATGATACAGGCGCACGCTTGGCACTACTTTGTTGATGCACGTGCGGCTACTGCGCACACAATTCACAAACACAGAAAATAATTTTTTTTTGGTTTGGACTGGAGTGTACTTTCGGGGGTTACAGCACCCTTTAACGGTCAAGCCAGCCGGCCCTTTACTTATGACACAGGCGCACGCTTGGCACTACTTTGTTGATGCACGTGCGGCTACTGCGCACACAATTCACAAACACAGAAAATAATTTTTTTTTAGGTTTGGACTGGAGTGTACTTTCGGGGGTTACAGCACCCTTAACGGTCAAGCCAGCCGGCCCTTTACTTATGACACAGGCGCACGCTTGGCACTACTTTGTTGATGCACGTGCGGCTACTGCGCACACAATTCACAAACACAGAAAATAATTTTTTTTTGGTTTGGACTGGAGTGTACTTTCGGAGGTTACAGCACCCTTTAACGGTCAAGCCAGCCGGCCCTTTACTTATGACACAGGCGCACGCTTGGCACTACTTTGTTGATGCACGTGCGGCTACTGCGCACACAATTCACAAACACAGAAAATAATTTTTTTTTAGGTTTGGACTGGAGTGTACTTTCGGGGGTTACAGCACCCTTAACGGTCAAGCCAGCCGGCCCTTTACTTATGACACAGGCGCACGCTTGGCACTACTTTGTTGATGCACGTGCGGCTACTGCGCACACAATTCACAAACACAGAAAATAATTTTTTTTTTGGTTTGGACTGGAGTGTACTTTCGGGGGTTACAGCACCCTTAACGGTCAAGCCAGCCGGCCCTTTACTTATGACACAGGCGCACGCTTGGCACTACTTTGTTGATGCACGTGCGGCTACTGCGCACACAATTCACAAACACAGAAAATAATTTTTTTTTAGGTTTGGACTGGAGTGTACTTTCAGGGGTTACAGCACCCTTAACGGTCAAGCCAGCCGGCCCTTTACTTATGACACAGGCGCACGCTTGGCACTACTTTGTTGATGCACGTGCGGCTACTGCGCACACAATTCACAAACACAGAAAATAATTTTTTTTTGGTTTGGACTGGAGTGTACTTTCGGGGGTTACAGCACCCTTTAACGGCAAGCCAGCTGGCCCTTTACTTATGACACAGGCGCACGCTTGGCACTACTTTGTTGATGCACATGCGGCTACTGCGCACACAATTCACAAACACAGAAAATAATTTTTTTTTAGGTTTGGACTGGAGTGTACTTTCGGGGGTTACAGCACCCTTAACGGTCAAGCCAGCCGGCCCTTTACTTATGACACAGGCGCACGCTTGGCACTACTTTGTTGATGCACGTGCGGCTACTGCGCACACAATTCACAAACACAGAAAATAATTTTTTTTTTGGTTTGGACTGGAGTGTACTTTCGGGGGTTACAGCACCCTTAACGGTCAAGCCAGCCGGCCCTTTACTTATGACACAGGCGCACGCTTGGCACTACTTTGTTGATGCACGTGCGGCTACTGCGCACACAATTCACAAACACAGAAAATAATTTTTTTTGGGGTTTGGACTGGAGTGTACTTTCGGGGGTTACAGCACCCTTAACGGTCAAGCCAGCCGGCCCTTTACTTATGACACAGGCGCACGTTTGGCACTACTTTGTTGATGCACGTGCGGCTACTGCGCACACAATTCACAAACACAGAAAATAATTTTTTTTTTGGTTTGGACTGGAGTGTACTTTCGGGGGTTACAGCACCCTTAACGGTCAAGCCAGCCGGCCCTTTACTTATGACACAGGCGCACGTTTGGCACTACTTTGTTGATGCACGTGCGGCTACTGCGCACACAATTCACAAACACAGAAAATAATTTTTTTTTTGGTTTGGACTGGAGTGTACTTTCGGGGGTTACAGCACCCTTAACGATCAAGCCAGCCGGCCCTTTACTTATGACACAGGCGCACGCTTGGCACTACTTTGTTGATGCACGTGCGGCTACTGCGCACACAATTCACAAACACAGAAAATAATTTTTTTTTGGTTTGGACTGGAGTGTACTTTCGGGGGTTACAGCACCCTTTAACGGTCAAGCCAGCCGGCCCTTTACTTATGACACAGGCGCACGCTTGGCACTACTTTGTTGATGCACGTGCGGCTACTGCGCACACAATTCACAAACACAGAAAATATATTATTTTTTTAGCACTTGGGGGGAGCACCCCTGATGGACAGAGCACCCCCTGGACAACACTACAGCACCCCTTTAGGACTGGGACACTGCACAGGACTTTGGAGTGGACACAGCCCCTATGGAGAACTGACTGCACAACACAGTCCAGCCAGCCCCTATGGACTTTGAAGTAGTGGACACAGCCCCTATTAACAACAGCAGCACAGCACAACACAGCCAGCCCCTATGGACTTTGAAGTAGTGGACAACAGCAGCACTACACTACACTACACTACACAGCACTAACTCCCACCCTCCCTCTTCACTGTCCACAGCCGAGTGAGAAAATGGCGCCGACGCGGGTACCTTATATAGGATCCAAAACCCGCGAGACTCGGAAGGCGGGATGATGACGTTTTGCCTCGATGTCAGATCCGAGTCAGGCGGGAAAAGTCGAGCCTGACTCGGATCGGACTCGGATCGGGGGGGCTCGGGGGGGTTCGGATTTCAGAAATCCGAACCCGCTCACCCCTAATTATCACATGGTTGAAATGAGCCATGTTGACAGGTACACATGGCCGCATACTGTATTTACCAAAGGGCATTTGTCAAGAGTATATTTTGTCTATTAATACAATTACATAGGCACATTTATAATGGGTGCAGGTTGTGCAGTGCACATGGGGACCCATACAGCACACCAGAACATACATACCTTATGCTGGCAAGCGGATCGAACCTCGTCTGCAACGGCCATCCTCCCAGTGACATCTTCAGGAAGATGGCACCACGCAGTTAAAGCATTCCCGCAGTGATATTGTCACGGGTGTGGATTCTTGAGACTGTGTTCCCGGGCTGGGTCTTGGATTAGATTTATTCAACTCAGATGCTCTCTGGAGGAGACTAGGTTTGATGAATTTCCTATGCATGAAAAAGTATACAAGGCCAGCAAGAACTTATGGGTGTGTGAAGATAGTAGGTAGAGAACTACGACAGCACGGAGTTGTGCCGTTGTTCCAGCGATGGTGCTGATGTAGCTGAAGAAGTGATGGCAACTCAGGAGCTGCTAGGTGCGGCTAGGAAGCCGAAAGAAGGACGATGGTAGCACGGAGCTACTTGGTGCAGCTGGGAAGCCGTAGGGTGACGGATGGTAGCTCGTAAGCTACTTGGTGCGGCTACGGAGCCGTAAGGTGATTGATGGCAGTATGGACTGCTTTGGAGCGGCTTAATAGCCGTAATGTGAATGGTGGCAGTACGGACTGCTTGGAGCAGCTTGGGAAGTTGTAAGGTGAATGGTGGCAGTACGGACTGCTTTGGAGCGGCTTAGTAGCTGTAAGGTGAACGGTGGCAGTACGGACTGCTTGGAGCGGCTTGGGAAGCCATAAGGTGAATGGCGGCAGTACGGACTGCTTGGAGTGGCTTGGGAAACCGTAAAGTGAATGGCGGCAGTACGGACTGCTTTGGAGCGGCTGATTAGCCGTAATGTGAATGGTGGCAGTACGGACTGCTTGAAGTGGCTTGGGAAGCCGTAAGGTGAATGGCGGCAGTATGGACTGCTTGGAGTGGCTTGGGAAGCCATAAGGTGAAAGTAATTACTTGAAGGTAGAAATTACGTTGGGGAGCTCAGTGAGGAAGCTCACTAGTAACCTAAGGGACTAGTTGCACTGGCAACTTGAGAGTGCAGCAAGGGATTCTTTTATAGCATCCACAGGACGCTGAATGGCTGAGAGAGAAGGAGAAGCAACCACATTGGTGGCAGTGGAGTTACATGGGCAAAACTAAGATGGCTGCACCCATGCACCAGAGGACAGCGTTTCCAGCATGTGAGCCCTGGGGCCGGAGCAGTCAGCAGGAGCCGGCATGGAGACGAGAGGATAGCGGGGCCTGTCAGAGAGGAAAGCAGCGGGACCCACACCAGAGGGAGAAGACTCTGCAGCACAGCGCAGGAGCCGGTGAGCGCAGCAAAGGTAAGTGTCGGAGTCTGATTCTGGGGTCTCTTCTGTGGGCTGTGACAGATATTCCCTTACATCACTGTGAAGATGTCGCTTCAGAGGAGGGGGGACATGCTTGTTGGCACAAGGTAAGATGCAGAGTGGCTGAGGGGGGCTACAGCTCAGGGGAGGTGGCCCACTTTACATGGCCCCCTTGGACAGTAATATTAGTATTGTCTTTATATATGAGCAGACTGGGCAATTGCCAGGGCACCATGATTCTAGGGGCCTTTGAGCAGGGTTAGGCTGGGCCTGGGGGGCATCTGCCCCCAGGCTAGTGTCTCTGAGTTTCTTGGGAGGCAGGTACACATGGCCACATATATAACGCTGCATGACCCCTCTAATTGTGTGTAATTCACAATCAGAGCAGCCGGGGAGCATCCTTTTCAGTCTGCAGCTCTATGCATGGAGTAAACGGCTGTACACTGGTGTGCAGAAGCTTGTTCCGTGCATAGGGCAGCCGTCAGAGATACAGACAGAGAAAGATGCCCCACGGTCTCTCTGATTGTGAATTGCAGCATTCTCTACCAGACTCCCAGTGTGCAGCCAGACAGTGAATGGTTGTCAGCATGATGATTGGTGGATGGTTGGAGCTATCCACCACTATCCACTTTAAAAGCCCTACATGACCAATGCCCAAGGTACTTGAAGCAGATTCTGACACCTTACTGTCCACTCGATTACTGCGATCCATCGATGAAGGACTATTAACAGTACCTAGAATATCCCGGAATTAATTTGGGGGTCGAACTTTCAACTTTGTGGCTCCGACTATATGAAACTCACATCCCTGCATAGTTCGAGAAGCCTCCACTCTAAAATACTTCAAAAATACTGTAGACTCTGATCTTTCCTGATCACCCAAGCATTTCACTAATGTCCCTTGTTAAGCTTGTTTTGTATTTTGTGCTGTAAAGGCAAATTTAAAGCACTTTGGGCTCTATTTATTAACATTATTTTTACTAAAATAAAGTGAAAAAGGGTGTTTTCACACCCTTTTCACATTATTTTAGTATCACCTATAGTTATTACATGGAAATTGGAGTAGAATTCGTAAAATTCTACTCCAACCCCTAAGTATCACTTATTTTTAGTAAGCAGATCGCATTTCCCATAATTGTAATGGGAAATGTGATCCGACCAAAGTTATTAAAAAAAAATTGTAAAAAAATACCGGGTAAAGCCCTGTGATAATAACGCCAGCTGGAGGTGGCGTTATCCAGGGTCTCCCCCGGTTACCGGGCTCCTACTCTGCTCTGAAAGGCAAAGCAGAGCCGAAGCCGATCCCAGTGATCAGCTGTGTGGTCTAAACAGACCGCAAGCTGATCACTGCTAAAAAAAAAAAAATTACTTACCTGACTCCATGCACCAGTGGTCGGGGCTCTGGTGATGTACTCCCTCCATTCAGCTGGTCTCCCATGGTGCACTGCAGCCCGGTCATCAGGTGATCGGGTCCCAGTGCAGTATGGGATATCAGCTGACCGGAGGCATGGAAGACATCACCGGAGCACCGATGACTGTAGGTAAGTGCTATTAAGGGAGGGGGGGTCGCGGTGGGGCTTAACGGTGGGGGCGGGGCTTAGCGTCAGGGGCAGCAGTGGCGGCCGGTCGGCGCATGCGCGGGCACTTTGTCGTGGTATTTTTTGAGGATTCGCAGGGACAGAGCTTTCTTGCAAGCTCTGTCCTTGCAAGGGATTTGTAGTAAATCCCTGTGATATTGCCTGAATTCGCAATGCGAATTCAGTCGATAATATCACACTACAATCTGCATTACAAGTGTGGATTGTAGTAAATAGAGCCCTTTGAGTCCTATTAGGTGAAAAGTGCTATATTATTAAAATTTTATTATAATAATAATTATAATTATTATTATTATTATTATTATTATTATTATTAATCAGAGTGCTGACAGACATTCATTGTATGGAAACATGTGGAGAATCAGCCTGGGACTGCAAGAGTACATATACATATACATATAAATGAGAAAGGCACATTTATATATAGCTTTAATCCACCCCAAACCTTCACCTATCTGTGGTGCCAGAGAGATATGACCACATTATTTAAACAAACAATCATAGAAGCTCTGCACTCACTGTATTATCTTTAACAATAGGGAATGTTACCTCGACATATCGCACTATACTGTATGTAAAGCAGTCCAACAGCATCCACGTCTTCCCAACTAGCCAAGACATAAACACTGGAATTGGGAAAAAATGTGATTTAAGTGACATTAATCATGGAATAATTGTTGGGACTTCAGCATAACAGAAACTGCTGATCTCCTGGGATTTTTACATACAACAGTCTCTGGGGTTTACAGACTATGGTGCGTAAAGCAAAAAAAAAATCCAATGAGTGTCAGTTCTGTGGCTGAAAAAAGGAGAGTTATGGTAAAGCTTACCCTTGTAAGAGAAGAAACCCATAGAAGCCAGGTGTGTCAGGCCTGTGCCCTGTGGACCCTATGGACTTAGAAAAAAGAGAGTTAACACAGGTAAGTTTTACCATAACTCTCCCTTTCTTTTTCAGAGTCCATAGGGCTCCACAGGGAAGACAATGGGGATGTCCTAAAGCAGTTGTTCAAGGGTGGGGATGCTCCTGAGCTGAGAGGAGAGCCCTGCACCCAAAGGAAGCATCCTGAGAGGCAAATGTATCAAAGGCATAGAACCTAAGAATGGTGTGGACTGAAGACCAGGTAGCCCCCTTGAATAGTTGTTCAGCAGAGGCCACGCTGGGCTGCTCACGAGGGACCCACAGAGCGAGTAGAATGAGCAGATACTGCAGCTGGCACAGGAAGGCTAGTCCTTGTATAAGCCTGTGAGATAGTCATGCAAATCCATCTGGCCATAGTCTGTTTGTTAGCTGGCCATCCCTTCTTATGAAATCCATATAAGATGAAGAGGGATTCTGATTTCCTGATGGAACTAGTGCGGTCCACATAGATCTTCAGAGCATAGACCACATCCAGAGAGGCCTCATCTGCCGATAGGTCTGGTGGTTGAAAGGCCGGAAGCACAATTTACTCATTAATGTGGAAACAAGAGACCACCTTGGGAACGAAGCCCGGGCGCATTCTAAGAACAGCCCTGTCCTGATGAAAGATTAAAAATGGGAAGTGACATAAAAGCACCCCTAAATCTGATACCCTATGGGCAGATGCTGTAGCCAGAAGAAACAGAGTCATTGCAGTGAGCCACTTGACATCCACTGATTCCAAGGGTTCAAATGGAGGTTCTTGAAGGGCGTGGTGAAATATTGACAAATCCCATGGAGCCACAGGAGGGACAAAGGGAGGTTATATACTTAGAACACCCTGCAGGAAGGTGTGAACATCTGGTAGAGGAGCAATTCTGCGCTGGAACCAGATAGACAGAGCAGAGACGTGCACTTTCAGAGATGCTAGGTGGAGTCCAAGATCCTATCCAGCATGAAGAAAGGCAAGTAGTCTAGAAACCTTAAAAACTTGAGGATCATAGTTTCTAGGGGCACACCACAGGAAATATTAATGCATACCTGGTAATAAATCCTGGCAGAAGATGGTTTACAACCTCTGATTATGGTCTGGACCACAGAGCTAGAAAATCCCTTAGACCTTAGGAGGAATGTTTGAAGAACCAAGCCATTAAAGACAGACTGGCTAGATCCGGATGTAGGAAAGGACCCTGAGAGAACAGGTTTGGTCATAGAGGAAGTTAAAGAGGAACGTTTATGGAGAGACTTTGAAGGTCAGAGTACCAATGGCATCTGGGCCAAGTTGGAGCTACCAGCAGGACTGTACCCCCTTCCAATTTGAACTTCCGAAGAACTCAAAGAACAAGGGATATTGAAGGGAAGAGGTACGCCAAATGGAAGGTCCACCTCACAGATAATGCATCCATGAAGGCCACAGTGGGGGCCCTTGTCCTGGCTCCATACACTTTAAGTTTGTGTTTGTGCTTTGAGGCCATGAGATCCACATCTGGTAAACCCCATTTTTGGACCAGAATCTGAAAGAATTGTGGATGTAGAGACCACTCTCCTGCATGCACATCTTGATGACTTAGGAAATCCGCTTCCCAATTGAGAAATCCTTGGATGAATACTGCGGAAATGGCTGGGAAATTGCATTCCATCCATGTGAGAATGCAGCATACTTCTGCCATTGCTGCCCAACTTGGAGTGCCTCCTTGGTGATTGAGGTAGGCCACTGCCATGGCATTGTTGGACTGTACTTGTACTGGCCTGCTCTGAAGGATATCCTGAGCCAGAGTGAGAGCTCTGTAAATGGCTCGGAGTTCTAGGACGTTGATTGGTAATACTGCCTCGACTGGAGTCCTGCGGCCCTGGAAGGAGTGCTGGCCAGTCACCATGCCCTACCCACAGAGGCTTGCATCCATGGTTAGGAGTACCCAGTCTGGAATCCAAAAGGGATGTCCCTTGTTCAAGTGGTACATCTGTAGTCACCAGGCCTTGGACAGATGAGGCAGCCCATTCCACCTGGAGAGCATCGGGTGTTGTAGGGGCCTGGAGTGAAACTGAATGATCTCCACCATGTCGAAGGTGGACACCATAGATCCCAGGGTCTGCATTGCAGAGGGAATTGACACTTGGCGACTGTGTAGTAGGCTGTGCACCCGGCACTGTAATACTGAGAGTTTGTCTGCCGTTAGGAAGATTCTCTGAACCTGAGAGTCCAGGAGGGCTCCCAGATGTACCATTCTTTTAGAAGGTGTCAAGGAAGACTTTTTCCAGTTGATCAGCCAACCGTGCGTTTGTAGAAAGGCAATGATTATCTGTAGATGGCGGTGAAGAATTTCTGGGGAGCTGACCAACAGCAAGAGATCGTTCAAATATGGGAGCAGTCTGATCCTTTGATGGAGAAGATAGGCCGCCATACCTGCCATGATTTTGGTAAAGATACGAGGAGCCTTTGAAAGGCCAAAAGGCAAGCCTGAAATTGGTAATATTGTGATAATATAGCAAAACAGAGATATTGTTGATGAGAAGGCACTATAGGTACATGTAGGTAAGCGTCCTGAATGTCCACAGACACCATAAAGTCCCCAGGCTCCATAGCCAGTATAATAGAGTGGAGGGTTTCCATACAAAACCTGGGCACCCTGATAAACTTGTTCAGAGACTTGAGGTTGAGGATAGGCTGATGAGACCCATTGGGCTTCTGAACTAAGAAAAGGGTAGAATAATAGCACATTCCAAAACTGGCCCTCATTCAGAGCCGGATGCTCTGACAGAGCGCTGAATCAGGGCCATCCCTTCTCCTTTTTGGAGCGGCCTCCTGGCCACAGCTATAGTGAGCGGCCAAAATGATGATCGCAATGGTCAAGACCATCTTGACCATCGGGCTTGCGATGAGACCCTGCGGTAGGGTCTCGCTGCCGCAAGCCCTGGAGTGCTTTTGGCTCTATCAGAGCCAAAAGCACTCCCACTGACATCACTAGTGATGTCAGTGGGGCCGGCTCCAGACGGTAGGTGTTCCCAATGGAACGCCTCTGTCTGGGCGGCCACGCCCCCGGCACACCCACCAAAGGGGGCGTGCTGTCAATCACCATCGACAGCACGCTCCCCTTGGTGCGAGACCCATAACAACGGCTTGGCCATCGTTATTCGGGTCTCGCGCATGCACTCGACGGAGCCGCCTCCGTCGTGCACATGCGCACTTGGGCAACATAGACCCATTTGCGAGCGCCCAGCACTCGCGAGCCAGTCTGAATCAGGCCCACTGTGCGGAGGATCCCAGCAACGACACTGTGTGATGGGTCGGCGAGGATGTGTCCTCCGCAGGACACATTCGTAGCCGTGCTGGGACTAGCTCAGACGATACAGAGGTGGTGGGTACCTGGTGAAGGGGCCGCCCGGCCCCTTCCACCAGCTCTGAAGATGCACATGCGGTGGGTACCTAAGGAGGGGACCGCCCGGTCCTTTCCAGCGGCAGAGTCTAGGTCACGACGGGAGTCTGGCACCGGAGCTGCTTTTAGGCTTCCGGCGCCGGCTCAGCGGTCGGGTAAGCTAGGCTCCAGCTGTGAGCCAATTATGGCTTGTGGACTGACAGCCAATAGAAATTGCCCGCGGCGAGCCAATCAGGGCTCGCCGTGTCATAGCTCTGCCCACCGGCGGCATCATACGAGGGTTGTTCAAAGAGTAATGCCTAAATGCTCACAACTAAAATTTTATTATAGATACAGATTTGAAAATTTGCAGTAAAATACTTTAAATTACAAGAAAAAAAGGGAGAAAAAAGGATGTGCCTATTGTACGGCGCACAATAATATTAAAAATTATTAATCTTTATTAGATATGCATTAAAATATCCCATAGGGGATTATGTTCAGCGAAATAGAGGTTAAAAACTTAAGTGAAATAGTGTGATCAAAAGTAATAAGAAATAGTGAATAAAATAATACAGTATCCTCACTGTGTGACCTCCTTTTTTTTCAAATAAATCTGTTTATGGCAATCTCAGTAGTTTTGTCTTTATCATTGCTTATTCCTCAATTTGCAGCATATGATTGTATGTAAAATGCTTATTTATTAGTCACAAGGTTAATATACTATTAGTAATTTTTAATTTTCTTACCTAACATCATGTGTTAATAGTAATGATAATCAAAATAAATGAGAGACATCAGTGGGATACTATTTATTTCAAAAATACAGTAATTGGCAAAAAACATATGAGATAACTTCACAGCAATGAACATACTTACTTGAGGAGAATAGAATCATTTAAACTGAGGATTAAATTAATGATTAAACTAAATATAAGATAATGTCGATATCCTGATATAATGATGATATCGGTACTTGGTAAGATCATTGGAATATATAGTTACGATTTTCCAATGCTTTGATTGGTGCAGGACAACACACCCACTACTGAAAGACACTGTAATCCCGATGCTTACTGGACGTGAGGCCGGACTCCCGGCAATGATGAGAAACAGCACAGGATTGGCTAATACAATCACATAACCGGACCATACAATTCTATTGGCCGGCCAGTGTGAATAAAGTCTGGGACTAGAAGGGCAATCAGTTTGCCTTGAAAAAGCTAATTGAGCAGCGAAACGCTCGTCGGCACGCCCGCTGTGTGCACTCCTTACATGTCTTACCTACGAAATGATATGAGATTAATATGCAATGTGTAAAAACCATTAGGCAGTGTAAATCTGAGATGTAGGAGGACCTGTAATTACAATGGAAACTCAGTATCAATAGATATCTTTACCTTGCAACATTGTATTTAGGCAGCACTCCGATTGAGGACAGAGCCGGGCTAATCACATAATAAACAACTCTGCTTATTTAGCATAGGATTTATGTGCAATAGAGCCAATATAATAACAGGATGTTTTAAAATCCAAATACATAGTGGATATATTAATATTGGGACTGAATATCAAGTACCCTTACAACTAATTTATGGAAAACTCCTGATATATTGGACTCAATGTCGGAATCTTCCAGATATGCAAATTAAGTGCATATAGGTTGTGAATACTTTAGGGTAATGACAGTCATCCCTGAATATTACGATATAATAATGTGAATAACAGGGACTCTGGGCTTCATTCAGAGGTGACCATACGGTCTACGACCGCACGGCTGCCTCGATGTTTGTCCAGTGCGCATGCGCACGAAGGAGCCGGCTCCTTCGGGCACATGTGTGAGACCCGCTACGACCGACAGCGCCGGTCGTAGCGGGTCTCTTTCCAAAGGGGGCGACCTGTCGATGTTGATTGACAGCTCGCCCCGTTTGGAAGGCGGGCCAGGGGGGTGGCAGCCCAAACTGAGGCGTTCCCATGGGAACGCCTGCCATTTGGGGGAGGCCCCACTGACATCACTAGTGATGTCAGTGGAGAGCTTCCTGCTCTGACAGAGCCAGAAGCTCTCCGGGGCTTACGACAAGTGAGACCCTACCCTAGGGTCTCGTCGTAAGCCCCGATGGTCGCGATGGTCTATGACCATCACGACCATCACCCTAGCGGTCGTTAGAGCTGTGGGTGTAAACCCACAGCCTAACGACCGAAACAGAGGTGGCCGGTCAGTTTGCAAGTGACCGCCCAGTTTCTGAGCGACCGCTTGCATCCTCCGACCGCCTCTGAATGAGGGCCTCTGTGTGAACACAAATGCGATTATTATAAATCATAAGAGGTATATACAACGGTGTCAATCAATATCAGGGAATTTCTCTACCTTGATATTGATAAATAAATATTTTATAAGCAGAGATTTCATCTAATGGCTATGAGTACCCTTATGGCCATTTTATGGTAAGCTCCTGATATATTGGATTCATCGTTGCAATCCTTCAGATATGCAAAATTAATCGCATATAGGCCCTCATTCAGAGCCACTCGCTAGCGGCAGTACGCTCGTTCCGAGCGATGTTCGCACATCTGCGCATGCGTACGGTTTTTAGTACACATGCGCGAACCAGTCAGTGCGGCCGAAAATCGTTGGTACGCAATATAGCGAGGGCCTGCTATTTTGAGTGACAGAATGAGGCGTATGTGGGTTGTAACAGGGGAAGGTGCTTGAAAACGGGGAGTGGAGATCCGAACGCAGGCGTGCTTAAAGGTCAAAACGGGCGTTTTAAGGGAGTGCATAATTAATACAGCAGCGTCATTGACCACGTCACTTGGTTTTTTTTAACTCAGAACTGCTCGCAAAATAGCGGTTGAAAAAACCAACCACAAGAATAGCGAGCAGTTCATACGCTGTACGATGTACTCGATTAATCTAATAAATAGCGGACATAACGTATGGTGCGTGCGGCCAGGGGGCGTTTTTATCAAAAAAACGAGCGTATGTTTTGCTCGCTCGTTCAGACTTAGAGGTGGGAACAGATTGCAATTTGCGAACGGATCATTTGAATAGCCACCCCTTGTTTTTGAACGAACGACCACAAATAGCGAACGGCTCTGAATCAGGCCCATAGACTGTGATTACATAAGGGCAATGATAGATATGCCTGAATATTCTGATATTATAATATAAAAATAGGAATCCAGTGTTGATATAATTGCGATTATTGTAAGTCACAAGAGGTATATTAACCTTGTGACTAATAAATAAGCATTTTATAAGCAGGGATTTCATGTAAATAAAATATTGTTACATACAATCATATGCTGCAAATTGAGGAATAAGCAATGATAACGACAAAACTACTGAGATTGCCATAAACAGATTTATTTGAAGAAAAAGGAGGTCACACAGTGAGGATACTGTATTATTTTATTCACTATTTCTTATTACTTCTGATCACACTATTTCACTTAAGTTTTTAACCTCTATTTCGCTGAACATAATCCCCTATGGGATATTTTAATATATATCTAATAAAGATTTATAATTTTTAATATTATTGTGCGCCGTACGATAGGCACATCCATTTTCTCCCTTTTTTTCTTGTAATTTAATGTATATTGTGTCATTCGGCAGCACCCCCCAGTGAACCAAAGAATAGGGGGTTATCTTTGTATTTTTGATGTGTGCAAATGTTTATGTTCTTCTGTGTAACTGTAAAATACTTTGAAGTCTTAGTAACAGAATGACTCTACTCAAAATATTCACCATCTACCCTCAAACATTTTCTCCACCTCTCAACCCAAGCTGTGAATCCACTTTGGAAAAATTACAGTTGTTGGTGTTTAACCCAGGAACGTATGACGATTTTAACAACCTCTATGTCTTCAAAATGTTGACCCCGGAGACAGTATTTGAGAGAGCCAAACAGATGAAAGTCAGAAGGGGCCAAATCAGGACTCTATGGTGGATGTGGCATTATTGCCCACCCCATTTTGGCAATGGCCGCAGATGTTGCCATCGAAGTGTGAGATCTGGCATTGTTGTGGTGTAAGATGACATTTGACAGTGGAATTGTTGACCTTTTTTTGTGGATGGCTTCTTTCAGCTTCTTAAGTGTAATTGGTTTGGTTCCAAGTACTCAATGAGAATAACACCTCGGCAATCAGAAGATTGTGGCCATAACTTTGTTTATGGATCGCTGTGATTTAAACTTTTTTGGCCTAGGTGAACTTGGGTGTTTCCATTGTTTTGATTGGGCCTTTGTTTCTGGGTCATAAAGGAACACCCAGGTCTCATCTCCTGTAATGAGATTTTCCAAAAACGTCTCAGGGTTGGCTTCAAAGTTGGTCAATAGGTCATTGCACACTTCCACCCTCTGGGCCTTATAATCCCTGGTTAATTGCTTTGGAACCCATTTAGCACACACTTTATGATATCCCAAATCATTGATTAGTGTTTTTAACAGTGCCATGGCTACATTCAAGTTCATCACTGATATCTCTGATGGTCACACGACGGTCTTTCTGAATCATGGCATCGACTTTGTGTTGGTTCTCTGTTGTCACTGCAGTTGATGGTCTGCCACCACGAGTCTCCCGATAGAAAAATCTTCATCCACCTTCTGACATTGCTATAGTCAATTGTATGCTCACCATACACTTTTTTAAGTCTTCTGTGGCTTTCTGTAGCAATGCAGCCTTTTTTTTCCAGAAATTCAATGATGGCTCTTTGTTTCATCTTGGATTCCATGGTATTTCTTGGACTACCTAAACAAAAATGCATATATAGCTAGCAGACATATTAAACTACAAACTGACAAAGTTTCAAATAAATGTTGCATATTATTTTAGAGTTATGAGCATTTAGGCATTACTTTTTGGGCAACCCTCGTATATTGGATGCTGCCGGGTGGGAGAGCCCAGTCAGACGGTGGCACGGAAAGAAGATGGACCTCCACAGAAGAGCTCCAGTGGACTCGGAAGAGGCCAGAAGACATCGGGCTCAACTAAGTAGACGGTGGCTGAGCCTTGAGCATGGCGGCAGTCGGCAGGAGGTGGAGCATTGGCTGAGGACCAGAGAGGCCTGCAGTGGTGGAATGCAAAAGAGTTTAATAAAGCACCCCACTGCAGCCTCTTCCAACAATTCGGGTAGGTGGCGTTGGGCCACTACCACTTATTTATAACTCCCTAGACCACCAGGTGTCGGGCACAAGGCCTTAGGTCTATGGGTAAAGAGGTGGGCACTAGGCACTGGCACTATAGAGGGCAGTAGGCCCTATAGAATTTCATTGGCCCTGTTAGGAGTGAGTGATCTGGGTGTTCAGCAAATAGGTGGGCACTAGGCCCATGGGCATCAGCCAGGCCTTAGACCTGTACACTTACAGGTAGGCACTAGGCCCAATTAAGTCCCTATTAGGCTGGTCCATAGGCCTGAGCCCTGCATAAAGTGTCCCAGGGCATTAGGCCCAGGCCACTAGCTGAGACCCAACATTAGACAGGTCCATAGAGTCAACATATATAAAGGGGACTCTGGGCAATAGGCCCCAGCCCCTGTGTGTCCTGCAGTAGGCAGGCTTAAAAGCCTGAGCTGCTGGTAAGACCCTGGGCGTTAGGCCCTGAGCCCATTGGCAGTGGTTCTGGGCAATAGGCAGAGACCACTGGTATAGTAAGTAGGTAGCCCTGTGTAAGTGCATAGAGGTGTAAGCAGTTGTGCAATTCTCACCCTCCAAGTACCCCATGAAGAGCTGTCAGGCTCCCACTTCTCTGAATACATCCCTTGCATGGAGAGCTGTCAGGCTCCCACCAAAATAACTCTGACCCTCCAAGTACCCCATGGAAAGCTGTACGGCTCAAATGAAACTAAATAGTGTTTTCCAGTCACCTAGGGGAAGAGTTGGCCAGCTCTTAATAGTCAGGCTTAAACAGACAGTTCTTATGTCACTTTATAAGGTTAATCATCCTGGTATTGTTTTGTCTGTTGTGTCGTGCAGGGTAAAATAATGTAGCACTGTTGCTTGTTGAAGTAAAAGGATCTGTCACACCATATATAGTTTTAGTCGGGCCAGTGAGTTAGGGCCATTGCTTTTGTAGATTCAGATGACATAAAAGGGTGACACACTTCTAGAATAGGTTAGAACCCATATTATTCTCTCCCCTACAGGGACCTGTGTGCGGGATCAAACGAAACAGAGCTCAAGAGTACCACCGGTGAGCACCTTTGTGTTTGTCTGATTGTTACTGTCCGTTTGTCTCTGCCTATCTTCCTTTTCTTCAAGGCGTAAAGTGCACCTTGCACTCCAGTGCAAGGTGGAGTCTTCACCTGGCGCGTGAGTACCTATAGGTGCAACTTGGGATCTGAGGCCAATAGTGCCAGTGATGATCTTCACTTCTTCACTTAAACCCAAACTCATTTGTTGAAGTCTTCAATCAGATAGGGCGTATCGGTCAGCATAGAGAGGACAGCTCTCATCTCCTCTTCTCCCTCCTAGGTCACTGCGTTGTTCCCAGTTAGATTTTCCAGGACCATCTGTTTCCCATATGGCCTGAAGGTGAGAGGGTGCGACACAAGGTAGGATACAGAAGTACACCTGCACGGCAGCAGGCACTGCACCACACACCTCTTACACTGTGGCCAGCAGTGATCGGGACATACAGGAGAAGGAGCCACAGGTGTAGAGGGACTGGGAGGTCCCTCTGATATAGGCAGCTGTGGGAAGATTAGCTTCCCACAGGCACCTAGTGGGCAATTCTGACTGGTCACATCAGATGTGACCATGTCAGGGAAAGCCCAGTCTGGTGTGGTCGCATCTGATGCAACCATGCCAGGCAAGTGGTTAAGAAAGCGGAATTTAGATCTGTCAGCAGCTTTTAAAATGTGTCGCACAGCAGAGCTCACTGACCAGAGAATCAGAGCAATGGACAGACAGATTGTTAATGTTAATGCTGCAGAGACAGCAGCACAGCAGGGATAATTTGACAGATACCCATAGTGCTGAGGTGATTTATACAACAAAATGTATTGGGACTGTGAGATCAGAAGGCCAAAAGTGGTTTGCACATCTGAATTTGAATAATAAAAGGCAACCATGCCAATTAGACTCAGGTGCAACATGTGATGTGATGAGTCTGAGTGATAAGATGAAATTGGCTCCTAGAGTCCCATTACTGCCAAGCGACACTAAACTGAAGCTGTATTCTGGGGAGCTAATGAAATCATTGGGTCAGTTCAGAACAGAATGCGTCATTAGTGGACGTACCCTAAGGATACTGGATTTCAACCTCTATACGCACCTACCTATACCTTCTAAACCCTGCCTATAAACCTCTTAAATTGACGCTATTTGCAAAGTACAGTCAGTTACACGCTGTGATCTAAGTACAATTTAGCGCAAAGAATTATACAGACCCAAGATACAGTCATACATATGCACGCGCTCTGGACCAGATACCGGCATCAGCAAGAAACCTCCGTCAATCAGCAATCAGCAAGAAGACTCCAGACTGGGGTCACAACACACACATTTATACCCTCACAGAAACAGACAACACAATAGAGGAGTTTGTTGCTGATCCCATTGGTTCCCAGTGTGGGTGCATTTGTTACATGGCATTTAACAGGTTGGTTCAAATGGACACAGAACAGCCTCTAACAGCTTGTTGCCTCCTCTATTTCCCCTGCATGCAAATCTAGGCTGTTGGTTTCACAAAATACATTTTGGTGCTTTATATCTCTACAGTCCATAATTTGAGAATGCATGTTGCGATCTTCACACCGATGATACCGGGAAGCTGTTGAGAAAGTGTGGATCAGTATAATATCAAACATGGCTTACTTATCACGTATTAAACCTTAGATACCAAAATAGTCTTTATTTCACAGCATTTGTAATAAATGTCTAAAACTTGGATCTTATACTTTAAAGCTATGGGACCTTTTATGTGAGTGTGCATTATGTAAGTATTAGGGGTTTGGGAAAAGGCGCTAGTTAGGTTTATCTGATTTGGGGCAGATGTGCATGCATGCAGCTAATAAACAGCGTTCACATGCAGAATATTGTGCATTCACTACTGTGCGTCATGTTATCAGCACAACTGTGCGTAATGTGCAGTGTTTATGCATGAGATTCTATTTATGATGGATTTAACATATATATATATATATATATATATATATATACACATATTTCATTCCTTACTAACAGTTTCAAACTGCAATGCAAATGTGTTATGGGCAGTGAGCTTCACTTCTCAAACAAGGTGGAGACCCCCAGCTGTGAAGCTGGGGCCATTCTGTCTGATAGTGAGACTAAAACCTGTTTAGGATTCAAACAAATTCAATTGCCACAACTATACTTGTCTATATACAGGGATTCCCAATTTGTATGTAAAACACTCACAGTATTCTGGTGTATTGTCTATTCTATTTACTTTTCTCAGGAGGATGTTATTCTAGTTGTTTTGGTATTTCTCTATGCAAGGTTGTCCCCAGAATGGGCTTTGTGTACATCAGGGCATGATTTCTGGAAGGATTACTAAAAAGTGTTCTAATGCTAATAAGTCATTTTTTATGTATGTTAAACACTGTTGGTATGTGTCTGGGGAAGAGTGTTACTCTGCGGTTTTGACAAAATGGCGTTGTGTGATCTATTTCTAACATGGAGTCTTGTCGCCATTCGTGAGATGGCGTCGCACAGATTCCGATTGTAAACAGATTCTGTCTCAGCTGATTATCCGGCTTTGACAATCCACATGCTACATTGTGGAGACCTATCAGAAACCATTATTGTCAGGTTCCACGTGTGAGTGTTTGGGGTTGATGTAATTTACTATTCCTGCTGAGCTTCATAAGATGGAACATGATTTGTCTGGACCATTAAGGAAAGAGCAAATAATAGATGCCTATGATGATGTGTTCAAGGGACCAGTGAAGTCTGTTCCTGGGGAAGTACATTTTGAACTTGTTTCACCATTCCAGTGTGCTCCACGCAATATGCCTATAGCCCTGAAGCCAAGAGTGAAAGCTTTACTTGATCAGTATGAAGCAGATGGACATATTGCACCTGTGACTGGACCAACTGACTGGATTAGCAATATGGTCATTGTGGCAAAGTCTGACAAGTTAAGAATCTGTATTGATCCTAATTTTTTAAATCAAGCACTGCAGAGATCTCATTATATTATGCCAACATTAGAGGATGTTTTATATAAGCTTCCCAAAGCAAAAGTCTTTACGCTGGTTGATGCACGTGATGCATTTCTGCAATGTACTGTAAGCTGGATGAAAAAAGCAGCTATATGACCAACTTTTGGACCCCCTGGCGTAGGAAAGATGGCTTAAACTTTCCATGGCACCTGAAGTTTACTAGTGAAAACAACATGAATTGCTGATTGGACTTTGCGGCATTGAGCCGATAGCAGATGATATTCTTCTTGTTGGCTGTGGGGAGACAGAAAAGGAAGCAGAGGATGATCATAAGCGCAAGTTACTAGCACTGTTGGATCGTTGCAGGCAAGTGAAATTAAGACTTAGGGGTATATTTACTAAAGTGAGAGTTTTTAGAAGTGGAGATGTTAACCATAGCAACCAATCAGATTCTAGCTATTATCTTCTAGAAGGTGCTAGTTAAATGTTAAGTAGAATCTGATTGGTTGCTATGGGCAACATCTCCATTCCTACAAACTCTCACTTTAGTAAATATACCCCTTAGTATGAAGAAACTGCAATTTAAATTGAAAGAGGTTAATTTTCATGGTCATATCCTGTCCTCTGAAGGTTTGAAAATTGACCCTGAAAAAGTTAGAGCTGCCTTAGAAATGCCAACGCCCACTGGTGTAAAGTCAGTGCAACATTTGATTGGATTTGTGACATATTTGGCCAAATTTATGCCTCGCCTTTCAGAAGTATGTGAACCTCTGAGCAGACTTCTAGACAGAGATACGATATGGCACTGGCTTCCAAAACATGATAAGGCAGAGCAGGAAATAAAGCATTTGGTCACAGTTACACCTGTACTGAAGTTTTATGATGTTACCAAGCCAGTCACTATACAGAGTGATTCCAGTAAAACTGGACTGGGATGTTACCTGATGCAAGAAGGACAACCAGTTGCATTTGCTTCAAGGGCATTGGCTCCAACTGAGCAGAATTATGCACAAATTGAAAAAGAGTGCTTTAGCATTGTTTTTGCTTTTTCCCGTTTTCATAACTTTCTATACGACCGGGACATGATTACTGTGGAGACTGACCATAAGTCGCTAACTGCCATCTTTAAGAAGCCTCTTCTTTTGGCACCTAAAAGACATCAGAGTATGAAGATAATATTACAGCATTATAATCTCTGTGTCACTTACAAGCCAGGCCCTGAGATGTGCATAAGTGACACTCTTAGTAGAGCAATAGCTGTGGATCACGGGAACTATGGCAGGGCCGGCTCCAGGAGTTGAAGCACCCTGTGTCGGCACTTTAGAGGGTGCCCCAACATTGCATGTGGCAATCGGTAATGGGGGCGTGGCCTAATTATCATAGGTCACACACCCTTTGTGACGTTATATGATGTAAATATTCAAGCGGTGAAAAATCTGTACATATGAGAACATTATCTATAATTATCTAACAATTTAACACAGTACAGAGTTTAAGCACTCATAGTCTGTTCATAATGTTATTCTAAAATTACAAGATATATAATTAAGATCAACTGAATCTTGTTAAAAACTCCGGCTCAACGAGATCCTGTCTATTCACGTAGTGGACGTCAGTCACGGCCACCTGACAGACTTAATTTATAGTTATGTTATAGCATATGTTAAAAAAGGTAGATGTAAGTGTAATGTTAATCTTATGTATTTGGCACCACCTAGTGGTTCTATGTAGGCTTTTATAAGGTGCAGCTACTTGTGATGTGGGTGTGGTTTTTGGTTAAGTGTTTTTTTTGGACAACATCGCTACTTGAAACTAACATGCAGTGTCTGCCTTCATTCAATACATCTGAAACAGCTGTGGGCGGGGTATAGGCGGAAGAACCGAAGCATCCTGGGATTGAAAAGCTTTGCTGTTGGTGTCCGGTCCTCAAGTCCCACCTACACCCCATTGTCTCCCCTGTGGAGCCCTATGGCCCATGAAGAAGAAAGCTTTATTAATGAGAGAGGTCAGAGAAACATGACCAAATTGGTTCAAGCTCACAGGAAGACAACAACAACCCACATAATCATGCAGGACAACAGTAGTATGCAGAAAAGCCTCTCTGAACTCACAGCACTTTGAACCTTGAAGTGGATGAGCTACAGCAGCAGAAGGCCACACCAAATTCCAATCCTGACAGCTATAAACAGGAAACTGAGGCTGTAGCGGGCACAGGCTCACCAAAACTGGACAATTGAAGTTTGGAAAAACGTTGCCTGGTTTGAAGAATGCAAATGGTAGGGTCAGATTTGTGTAAACAACATTAATCCATGGGTCCATCCTGCCCTGGGACAATGGTCCATGCTGGTGGTTGTATAATGGTATGTTTTCTTGGCCCACATTAGGCTCCATAATACCAGTTGAGCACTGCATTGAGTATTGTTGCTGACAGTGTACATCCCTTTATGACCACAGCCTACCCAACTTCTAACGACTTCTTCAATAAAGATAACACTGCTTTTCAGAATGCACACACAACATTTCAAGCAGGTTACTCGAACATGACAATGAGTTCAGTGTACTCCAACGGCCTCCACATTCACCAGATCTCAATCCCACCCTTGGGATGTGGTGGAATGGGACAGTCGCGGCACACGAGGTGCAGCAATTACATAACGAGATTGAAGCTATAATTTACGTTAACTTATATTGAGTATATTTTAAATCCATTCCCCTTCTATGTACACCCCTTCTGCATCCACACACAGCTGTATTCTTATTTTCCATTGGTCAAAGCTGTGTTGTACTGTAGCTCATTACCTGTCAGCTGTCTCAACATCTCCTTTGTTTTTTTCTTTACCTCAATAACTGATCCAAAATGGTTTCTCTTGAGTACAGATTTCACTTTCTTCTGATTCTTTCTCTCAAAGTTGCTAGAACATATTTGTAGTAATGTTGATCCATTGTTGCACCTTCTGATACCCAGTCTTCCAAAATAACACCCTTGGGGGGAGATGTATTAACGGCGAAAATGCGGTAAATCCCCCGAAAATGGCATTTTCGGGGGTTTTACCGCATTCCCCGTATGTATTAAGCAGCAGAATGCAGCTTCGCGTCGCTAGGTAATGCCACCTTCAGGTGGCGTTACCCAACAGAAGCCTATGGGCTTCTTAACGCGACGCTCGGACCTGGGAGGGATCCGATCGGAACCCTCCCATGAGCCCCCGCGGCCCGCGTCCTTCTGCGCATGTGCAGAAGGACTTCTGGGTGTTCAACCCGGAAGTCCCTCTGCCCGGCAGCATTGCAAAGGACAGCTCTCATCGAGAGAGCTGTCCTTTGCAAAATCCTTGGTACATAGGGGGAGATGCGGTACATCCCCCCTGACTTCGCATCCATACCGCGGTTAATTACCACGGTATGTACCAAGGATTTTGCAAAGGACAGCTCTCTCGATGAGAGCTGTCCTTTGCAATGCTGCCGATGCTGCCGGGCAGAGGGACTTCTGGGTTGAACACCCAGAAGTCTTTCTGCGCATTCTGCTGCTTAATACATACGGGGAATGCGGTAAAACCCACGAAAATGCCATTTTCGGGGGTTTTACCGCATTTTCGGCCTTAATACATCTCCCCTATACTGCGGTAATTAACCGCGGTGTGTACGTGAAGTCAGGGGGGATGTACCGCATCGGCGATATCGCCGTTAATACATCTCCCCCTTGATATCAAAGAAAACAATTAACATGGCATTGAATTTTCTATTTGTTTTGACGTACTTTCTTCATTCTTGGTTATGACGGTGTTTTCCTATGTATGGACTGGCGTTTTGTCTCAGGATCGTACTGGAAGATCCATATTTCATCACAGGTAATAACTTTATCTAAAAAATGCGGATCTGCTTGTCTGTACAAATTTTCTTTTGGTCTTAAGAAGTCTTGAAACTAACTTAGCACAAACTTTTGTCATGTTAAGATCTTGACCCAACAATTTTCTAAATTTTTTCCACATTTTCATTAGGTTTTTAGGCTTTCTGGGATATTCAACAGCTTCGACATCCTCATGACTGTCACTAAATCTTTTGTGCCACTCAACCACACGTGCACGTGACATACAATCTCCCGCATAAAGGGGGGCATCCACTAGACGATTTTATCCCTGTCCAACCTCTTAACGATTTTCCCTTGAAGTTTCCCTTGAAATATGATCTTCCACTGTGAACAATTTGCAAAAGATTTGCAAACGATTTGCAAAAGATTTGCAAACGATTTGCAAAAGATCTAACAATAAACTATGTTGTTTTAATCTGTGATTGAGAGCTTTCAGCTATACTGGGCAGATAGTGATTCGTCGTTTGATTGTTCAGCGTGAACGATGTGTAAACGATGTGTAAACGATTTGTAAGCAATCAAGTGAAATTGACCTGCATGTTCAGTCGATGGAGGAGATGATCAAACGACCAGCGGGAACGCGCATCGTACATCGTTAGAAACAATTACTGCACGATTTGCAAACGATGTTCAAACGATGTTTGAACGATTATCGAACGATTATCGAACGATTTTATCATTATCGTTCAATCGTTCAACTTTATCGTCTAGTGGATACCCCCCTCGGTTAGCTTCTGGAAAGATTTAGTGGTTGTTTTGTTTAATTCAACCAAAATCACATTGATTTACTTTTGAAATAAGTATTTTTACAACGCACAGGAAAAACACAAATTCTTCCAACGCTGTGTGACAGAAAACTATCTGTGTGAGAAGGGTGAAACTTGCAAAAACGTATTCCGATAGCCCAAGGTCAATATCAATGTTCCCCCACTCCCTATTAACTCACGCAGTATAATTTACTTTTACAAGTACAGTAACTTTATTTAATAGCCATACCTCATATATGTGCAACTGTGTAATATGAATCGCAATGTTTACAGCTTCTTGTTGAATTCATGCCACAAAGAATTCAGGTTACTCTGGAGATCTTTGTAATTGAGGGTTCCATAACACTTCAGGGGAGATGTACTAAGAGAGATAAAGTGGAGAGAGATAAAGTACCAACCAATCAGCTCCTATCTGTCACTTTACAGGCTGTGTTAGAAAATGACAGTTAGGAGCTGATTGGTTGGTACTTTATCTCTCTCCATTTTATTTCTCTCCAAGGTTTGATACATCTCCCCTGTGAAATAGTAACTGCTGGATAGAGAACTCTATGAGGGTTGTATGATTTGTACTGTAATGTGATGAAACGACTGGAGTAGATACAGATGCGACACCGGGTCTGGTGACTCCCAGTGCGCACTGCAAATCCTCCGGAAAAGGGGGCTTGACCTACCATAAAGAGGGCGTGCCCTCAAGGAACTACTGATTGCATCACTCTGGGGGCGTGCCCAGCATCCCCGGATATGCTGGGCTGTCCCCTGAGACTGTGCCTACACTGCCGGCTCCTCCTTTGTGACAGGAGCCGAGTGCTGCATGAGAATGTCACACTGCAGCACTCCGCACCTGTCACTGAGAAGGAGCCGACATTTTGTTGTCACCACCTCCGTGGGTGACACCCGGTGCGGCCTGCACCCCCATAGTGACACCACTAAATAGGTGTGGTTTATAGGGAATGAACAAGACTATTTAGGAATTGTGTATAGAAATAGTGAGCACATAAGAAATTTCCTTTAACACTATTTTCCTTTAATACTGCACCATATATTGAGAAGTATTGCTGAATAATGGCAGCAAAAAGGTGAGAACATAACATTAGTGAAATAGAGAGGGATTGCATCTGTGTCTTGTTATGTCCTGGGAGCTAATGCCACATTTGAAGAGGATTAATGGACATCCTGCAAGCAAGAGGCTACTCATGTTGTGTTGTGTGAATGAAAAGTAGTGTACAAACCAGTAGCCACATGAATAGGATTTCTAGAGTCTTCAGAGAAATGGGCTACACATTGCAAATTTCTCTGAAAACTATATTGGGGTAATTACTGGTAAGTGACTCCAAACTCCTTTCAGACTGGCCAGTTAGAGGGACTCAGATGTCCATAAAACAGTAATCACTAATGGCTAGGGAGACCAAGGAAACTCAGGGCCTGATTCAGAGCCGGACGCTCTTTCAGAGCGCTCGCTCTGAATCAGTGCCCTCCCTCTCTTTTTTTAGAGCGGCGTCCTGGTCGCCCGCATAGCTGTGGGTGACCACCCACAGCTATAGCGAGCGGCCAAAAAGATGGTCGAGATGGTCAAGACCATCGCGACCATCGGGTTTGCGACGAGACCCTTGTGGTAGGGTCTCGTCTGCCGCAAGCCCTGGAGTGATTTTGGCTCTATCAGAGCCAAAAGCACTACCAATGACATCACTTGTGATGTCAGGGGGGGCGGCCCCAGACGGTAGGCGTTCCCATGGGAACGCCTCTGTCTGGGCAGCCACGCCCCCGGCACGCCCACCAAAGGGGGCGTGCTGTCACTCACCATCGACAGCATGCCCCCTTTGTAGCAAGACCATAGCGACGGCTTGGCCGTGCGCATGCGCACTGGCCCAACATCGACACGCTTGCGAGCGCTCAGGAAGCCGACGGTCAAAATGCCGACTTCCGGCTTCCCGACTGTCTAATCCCAGCAGGGGTCTAATGACAGTCGTCGAGATCCCGACGACTGTCATTTTACCTATGCCGGGAGCCCAACGCCCGGCATACTGATCAAAGGTAAGCCGGGCACCAGGTGCGGACACCCATGGGGAAGGAGGTTACAATAGGGGCTCCCGGGGGAGACTTAGGGTTAGGCACCCCCCTGGGAGGGTTAGGGTTAGGCTAGGGAAAGGGGGGTTAAGGTTAGACACCCCCCCAGGAAACTTAGGTTTAGGCTGCGGGGAAGGGGGGTAGGTTTGGGCACTTACAGGGGGGGTTAGGGTTAGGCACTTGGGGGGGGGATTAGGGTAAGGCACCCCTAAGGGAGGGTTAGGGTTAGGGGGGGTTAGGTTAGTAAATAGTTAAAATACTTACCTGTCGGGATCTTCACTGCCGGTCTTCCAGTGTTGGGATTTGAACCGATCCCGTTATGCCACATTTACAAATGTTGGCCCTTGTAATGTAATGTCTTGAATAATTTCATGCTCCAGCAATTTTCATATTTTACCGATGCATCAGGTAAACTGGAATGTTTTATTTTTATTTATATTTTTTCTTTCACCAGGTAAATATTTGTATTTATTGTTGCACACATATGGCTTTCTGTTAGTCCATGACAAGGTAATATATAGAAGTGGACAAACAGGTAAAATATGAAAAAGAAAAGAGTAAAGTTTTCTATGATATTTCCCTATTTTCACTAAATTAACAGACCGTATTAAATATATCCTTAATGTCACTCTTCGACATCTGTGCCCATATGCAGTGGTACCAATTATGGAACCACAATGAACTATGCAGATCCTTAGTTGATGCTTTAATTGCTGTCAAAAGTGGTATAATTCCCTTTTAATATTCATTAAATGCCTTAAAAGTCCTAAATCCAATTTGGAAATTCACTCTTGAAATTATACCCTTTCTTAATAAATGGCATTGTGGCACCATTTATGAAGTATCTGCCTTCGATGACAATGACTAAATACTTGATGCTAACATTTCCTACGTTGCTAAGTAGCAAAATTAGCCAAGACAGCTTCTTGAATGCACTTTATCAAGCAGCTCTGGCTTTTCTTAACAATAAACCCTGAGTCACTTTTGTATGAAATTAATTGTTAAAAGCATTTTACTGTGTGACAGGCCAGCAACTGGAAATAAAGAACTGAACCTGAACTATGGTTCCCATCATGCTCAGCAAACATCCATTACTAACACTGAGGAAAGGCAGCATTTCTAGGGGGTGAACAAATATCTTCTCTATGCATTCATTATGAATTAGTTATATTTCCAAGGCACGGTACACTTTGTGATGTTCTTAGCATCCTAGTGGATTAAAAGTAGGGGTGTGCACCGGCCACTTTTCGTGTTTTGTGTTTTGGTTTTGGATCTGGATCTTTCTTCGTGTTTTGGATCTGGATTGGTTTTGCCAAAACCACCCTTCCGTGTTTTGGGTTCTGGGTTTTGTGTTTTGGATCTGTATTTTTTTGAAAAAAAGCATAAAAACAGCTAAAATCACAGAATTTGTAGGTTTTTCTGCTCCTATGCTATTATTAACCTCAATAACCTTAATTTCCACTCATTTCCAGTCTATTCTGAACACCTCACACCTCACAATAGTGTTTTTATGTCCAAAAGATTGCACCGAGGTAGCTGGATGACTATGCTAAGCGACACGAGTGGGCGGCACAAACACGTGACCCATCTAGGCGTGAAACTGCAGTGGCAGACAGGATGGCAGTTTGAAAAACTAGGCCCCAAACTGTACATAATGCAAAGAAAAAAAAGAGGTGCAAGATGGAATTGTCCTTGGGCCCTCCCACCCACCCTTATGTTGTATAAACAGGACATGCACACTTTAACAAACCAATCATTTCAGCGCCAGGGTCTGCCACACAACTGTGGCTGAAATGATTGGTTCGTTTGGGCCCCCACAAAACAAGCTGGCAATTAATCTGTCCCTGCACAAACTGGCTCTACGGAGGCAAGATGTCATCCTCATCCTCCTCATCCACCGATTCCTCACCCTCTTCAGTGTGTACATCCTCATCCTCACAGAGTATTAATTCATCCCCGCTGGAACCACAGGTCCCTCTGTACGTTCTGGAGGCTGGTCTCCCTGGAAGAGTTGATAATTCATTTTATGAACATCATCTTCTCCACATTTTGTGGAAGCAACCTCCTACACCTTTCGCTGACAAGGTTCCCGGCTGCACTAAACACTCTGGAGGGGGGGCAACTCAGGTAAAATAGAGCCAGTTTGTACAGGGACCTCCAAATTGCTTCTTATTCCAGCCAGTACAGGTACGGACTGTCTGACATGCCTACTTGGATGCTGTCACCGATGTAATCCTTTAACAGACAGACGCACGCTTGTCGCTGCTGCTTTGAGGATGCAAGTGCGGCTACAGCCCACACAATTCACAAAGACAGAAAAAAGAAGAATATTTTTATTGTTTGTGTAGCACACTTTGAGGGTGTCACCACCCTTTAACAGACAGACGCACGCTTGTCGCTGCTGCTTTAAGGATGCAGGTGCGGCTACAGCCCACACATTTCACAAAGACCGAAAAAAAAAGAACAATATTTTTATCGTTTGTGTAGCACACTTTGAGGGTGTCACCACCCTTTAACAGACAGACGCACGCTTGTCGCTGCTGCTTTAAGGATGCAGGTGCGGCTACAGTCCACACATTTCACAAAGACCAAAAAAAAAAGAACAATATTTTTATTGTTTGTGTAGCACACTTTGAGGGTGTCACCACCCTTTAACAGACAGACGCACGCTTGTCGCTGCTGCTTTGAGGATGCAGGTGGAATCTAGACGGGATTTGGAACCGGGGACACACTACCTCCATCAATTGTCTAAATCCCACTGCACTAATGGCGGATACCGGACGCACGTCTAACACCAACATAGCAGTCAAGGCCTCAGTTATACGTTTTGCTTCAGGATGACTGCTGTCGAACTTCATCCTCATCGCTAGGGACTGTTGGAGGGTCAATTGTTTAGTAAAAGTAGTGATGTTCCTACTTCCTCTCTGGGATGATGAACAACTCCCAGCAGCAGCAATAGCATTAGGAGGAAGTGGTTCTTGATCTTTCCCTATTTTATTTTTATCGGAGAAAGTTTGGTCCTCCATTTATGTTATATTGATATATACGTGCGGCTAAAGCGCACACAAACACAGAAAATATTTTTTTATTTTTGCTGGAGAGTAGTGCACTTTGTGGGTTACACCACCCTTTAAGAAATGAGCCAGCCGGCTCTTTACTTATGGGACACAGGCGCACGCTTGGCGCTGCTCCTTTGTTGATTCACGTGCAGCCACAGTGCACACAAGTCACAAACACAGAAAATATTTTTTTTTTGGTTTGGAGTGTACTTTGGGGGTTACAGCACCCTTTAACGGTCAAGCCAGCTGGCCCTTTACTTATGACACAGGCGCACGCTTGGCACTACTTTGTTGATGCACGTGCGGCTACTGCGCACACAATTCACAAACACAGAAAATAAATATTTTTTTGGTTAGGACTGGAGTGTACTTTGGGGGTTACAGCACCCTTTAACGGTCAAGCCAGCCAGCCCCTTACTTATGACACAGGCGCACGCTTGGCACTACTTCGTTGATGCACGTGCGGCTACTGCGCACACAATTCACAAACACAGAATATATATATTTTTTTGGTTTGGACTGGAGTGTACTTTGGGGATTACAGCACCCTTTAACAGTCAAGCCAGCCGGCCCTTTACTTATGACACAGGCGCACGCTTGGCACTACTTTGTTGATGCACGTGCGGCTACTGCGCACACAATTCACAAACACAGAAAATAATTTTTTTTTTGGCTTGGACTGGAGTGTACTTTGGGGGTTACAGCACCCTTTAACGGTCAAGCCAGCCGGCCCTTTACTTATGACACAGGCGCACGCTTGGCACTACTTTGTTGATGCACGTGCGGCTACTGCGCACACAATTCACAAACACAGAAAATAATTTTTTTTTTGGTTTGGACTGGAGTGTACTTTGGGGGTTACAGCACCCTTTAACGGTCAAGCCAGCCGGCCCTTTACTTATGACACAGGCGCACGCTTGGCACTACTTTGTTGATGCACGTGCGGCTATTGCGCACACAATTCACAAACACAGAAAATATTATTTTTTTTGGTTTGGACTGGAGTGTACTTTGGGGGTTACAGCACCCTTTAATGGTCAAGCCAGCCGGCCCTTTACTTATGACACAGGCGCACGCTTGGCACTACTTTGTTGATGCACGTGCGGCTACTGCGCACACAATTCACAAACACAGAAAATATATTATTTTTTTAGCACTTGGGGGGAGCACCCCTGATGGACAGAGCACCCCCTGGACAACACTACAGCACCCCTTTAGGACTGGGACACTGCACAGGACTTTGGAGTGGACACAGCGCCTATGGAGAACTGACTGCACAACACAGTCCAGCCAGCCCCTATGGACTTTGAAGTAGTGGACACAGCCCCTGTTAACAACAGCAGCACAGCACAACACAGCCAGCCCCTATGGACTTTGAAGTAGTGGACAACAGCAGCACAGCGCAGCACAGCACAGCACAACACTACTCTGCACTACACTACACTACACAGCCCAGCCAGCCCTAACTCCCACCCTCCCTCTTCACTGTCCACAGCCGAGTGAGAAAATGGCGCCGACGCGGGTACCTTATATAGGATCCAAAACCCGCGAGACTCGGAAGGCGGGATGATGACGTTTTGCCTCGATTTCAGATCCGAGTCAGGCGGGAAAAGTCGAGCCTGACTCGGATCTGCCTCGGATCGGGGGGGCTCGGGGGGGTTCGGATTTCAGAAATCCGAACCCGCTCACCCCTAATTAAAAGGCTGTATTCCAGCTTATACACAAACAGGGTCAAGAAAGTTGGTGCTAAAGAATGTCCAAAGTTCCTGACAAATATATAACTATATATAACTCTAAAATAAAAGGGTACGAGGTCTAATAATTCATCCAATTTGTGATCTCCACATATGAACATGCAAAAAGAAAAGACACAGGGGCCTATTCATCAACACTAAAATAACGTTTTTAAGGACATTTTCCTTAAATAACGTTATTTTGGTATTCATGAACAGACTTAGCACAGGAGATATCACAGATATCTCCTTGCTAAGTGCTCCTGCGTTAATTTCCACACTCCCCATACATTAGTATGGGGATGTGGAAATTGTGGTATTCATCAAATTCCGAAAATTATGAATTTTCGGAATTTGATGCAGGTACTATTCGCCACTGTGAGGTGGCGAATAGCAGAATCGACTTACCTGTATCCACGTGTGCAGGTCCCCCGACGAGTCCCTCCGGCGCTCTGCTCCGTCCTCAGGCTCCGGAGGCTGGTCGGACATGTGTGCTTCCCAGCAGAGTACAAGAAAGTTTAGAAAAAAAAAAAGTATTTTATTTTTTTTTTAATCTGTCATGTGGTCTGCTGGGAAACCACATGACAGACCAGCAGGACGGAGCCGGAGGCTGCTGCGTGGACAGGTAAGTCGGGGGGGGGAGGTGAGCGGAGGGGGGTGGGGGGGGGGTCGGGGGGGGTACACTACCTTAACGCATCTGTAGGCAGTGCTGCGCATGCGCTGGTTTTACAGATGTAACAGCGCATTCGCAGCACTGTTTCCAGATGCGATAAGGTAGTGTAGACAGGGAAAAGTATCTATTTCCCGAAAAGCTGTCATCGCAAAAATGACAGCTTTTCGGAATAGATACTTATGGAGAGGTGGAATGATGAATTCCACCTATAATGAGGTAGAACTCCATGCGAGTTCTAAACCTAATTATCTCCATCAAATTTTTAGGTTTAATGAATAGGCCCCACAATCATGGTGCAGTAAATAAGTCTGTTTACACCTCAGTGGAATGATGGGCAGCACAGACGGTGTAATGGTTAGCATTACTGCCACACAGCACTGAGGTCGTGGGTTCGATTCCCACTATGGAAGTGTGGAGTTTGTATATTCTCCCTGTGCTTGCATGGGCTTCCTCCAGGTGCTCCGGGTTTCCTTCCACACTCCAAAAATATACTGGTAGGTTAATTGGGTCCCAACAAAAATTAACCCTAATATGTATGTGTGTGAGCATGTGGTAGGGAATATAGATTGCTCCACTGGGGCAGGGCTGATGTGAATAGACAAATATTCTTTGTAAAGCGCTGCGGAATATGTGTGCGCTATATAAATAACTAGTAATAAATAATATATGGAAAGATGTTTTGAAACCATAAAGCTCGCCATAGTGAAGTAAAGAACAAAGAACAAAACCCTAATGATTGTATGCTTACTATAATTCAAAGAGAATTGGTATGAATCACCGCCGGAAGGCCGGCAGCTGAAGATCCCGACTGAGGTAAGTAACACCCCTAACCCTCCCCTCCCCCCCCTAACCCTAACTCTCCCTTAGGGGTGTCTAACCCTAACCTGTCAACCTAATGCCTAACCCTAACCTCTCCCCAGGGGTGCCTAAACTTAACTCCCCACTCCCCGCACCCTAAAACTAACCCTCCCAGGGGGGTGCCTAACCCTAAGTCCCCACAGGAGTCCCTAACCCTAACCCACCCCCCCACGGCTAAGCGCTCCCGACGCCTGGTTTACCTACGATCGGTATGCCTGGCGTCAGGATTTCGGTGTGGGGCCTACGATAGGCGTCGGTATTTAGACGCTTTTGATTAGTCAGATGCCGGGATTTCACTGTCGTGAAGCCGGCGCTTGGCATTTCGACCACCGGCTTCCTAACTACATCTCAAGCAAAGGGATATCAGAGTATCACATAATCTTTACCTATCACCTATCCAATACTGGAGACTCCAATTTCAAAGATTCATCGATCATGCATGTAAATCAAAACAGACAGAGACTCACAAGCTGCATATGGGGTATTTTATGGAGTAATAAAATTAAACATGTGTGTACAGGTGGTGCTGTGTATGTACAAACCAGTGGATGCCCAAAGTGAACGAACAGCCAGGTTCTTAACCAGTGGGGTGTTTATTCAGCAGTTATGTGAAGTGTACAACCATACTCAGTTATGCATACACAGACTCTTATGCATGGAGCGGAGCTTGAGCGGAAAAAGGGGAGAGCAATTTGTATAATAGTATGGTTTCCGTGCAAGTGATTGCAAATGTATAACTTAGATATGACCATTGACACCAATGGTTGATGGTTTTACCATTGATGGTGGAGGTCTAGTGGTTCTCCCTCTTTGATGGCAGAGACACAACAATGTTTTTTTACCAGTGAAGGGAGCATGGTGCTTACACCTGCCTCGATCATGCCACTTTATCCCACCCACCTCCATGTCTGATTGGCCCACTATCTCCTACAGTAGGGATACCCGTCAACGTAAAGTTCCTATGGCACCTTTGATGACCATCCCTAGAATGACTGTGCAGCAACAAAAAATGGGAAGACCCCTTGTAAAGTTCTCCCAAACTGTGAGGCAGAGTTGCTGTGTATGGCAGCCTGGCAACATATTGAGTCCCTGGTTGGTGGTATGTACATGAACTGAAATAATTGAATCTTGTGTATGGTATAGTAATGTTAGAGCAATAATCCAGTCTGCTAAAGTGTTGTGTCGAAGGAGTGGATATAGTTAAAGTGTGTGTTTAACCGCAGCTATTTACACAGTTGGAGATTAATTTACAAATGTAAATATATTTTCTGAAAACTGAGCCCACCCGAACATCACGGATCTGAGTGAATCCGAGTGCCGGCTCGGGTTTTACCACCTTGCTCAGAGTCCAAATCGAGGCAAAACGTCAACATCCCGGCAGTGAATTCTCATGAGTTTTGGATTCTAAATAAGTCCCTGCCATGGTAATTCGGGCGCCATTTGCACAGACTCCAGTCTGTGCTATGCTAATGTGTCCAGTGGCTGCTGTGCTGTATCCATACTCTCCGTCTCCAGTGGCTACTGCTATGCTGTGTCCATTCCAATCCCTGTATCCAGTGGCTGCTGCTGATTCCATCCACTCCCTATGTCCAGTGGCTGCTGCGCTGAGTCCATCCTCTCCATTTCCAGTGGCTGCTACTGTGCTGTGGTCATTCACCCTCTGTGTCCAGTGGCTGCTGTGCTCCTGTTGTGCTGAGCTGCAAATAAAATATCAGTAAAATATATATATTTTCTATTGTTTGTACAACAGTACGTCTGTGCGCTGTCCCGTGCTTTTGTTCACGTACATATAAAAGCGTTGTGTCTCCACGCAGTGTGAGCTGAGCTGCGAATGAAAAATTAGTAGGATACATTTAAAATAATTTTCTATTGTTTGTAATATGTCTGTGTATTCGTGGATATGGATAACGATCATTCGAGAGAAGAGCAGGAGCACCAACCAAACCAAATTAGTGCTAAAAAAAACCCTAAGCCAGTAGAACAAACTGTGGTCAGAAACATCACAAATCTTCTAGGAGAGTCTAAGGGGTAAATTTACTAAAGTGAGAGTATTCAGAAGTGGAGATGTTGCCCCTAGCAACCAATCAGATTCTACTTAACATAACTAGCACCTTCTAGAAGATAATAGCTAGAATCTGATTGGTTGCTATGGGCAACATCTCCACTTCTAAAAACTCACACTTAGTAAATTTAACCCTAAGGGCTCTATTTACTACAATCTGCATTAAAATGCAGATTGTAGTGTGAGATTAATGACTGAATTCACATTGCGAATTCAGGCATTATCACGGGGATTTATTAAAAATCCCTTGCAGGAACAGAGCTTGCGATAAAGCTCTGTCCCAGCGAATCCCCTCCGCAGCCTTATCACTGTATTTTTCAGAAAAAATACAGTGACAAGGTGCCCGCGCATGTGCCCACTGGCCGCCGCTACCCCCCTAGGTTCGCGGCCCCCCTTCCTTAATTTCACTTATCTCCAGTGATCGGTGCTCCGGTGATGTCCTCTGTGGCTCCAGTAAACTGGTCTCCCAGTCAGCTGACAGTGAACGCGGTGCAGGATGGGAGACCAGCTGACAGGAGCCATGGAGGACATCTCCGGAGCACCGATCACTGGCCCTGAACTCAGGTAAGTTTTTTTTTTGTATTTATTTTTTTTTAGCAGTGATCAGCTTGTGGTCTGTTTAAACCATACAGCTGATACTGGGGCCGCCTCCTGGCTCTGCTTGGCCTGTTAGAGCAGAGCAGGAGTCCGGTAACTGTGGGAAACCCTGGATAACGCCACTTCCAGGTGGAGTTATTATCACAGGGCTTCCCCCAGTATTTTTTCACAAGTTATTTTTAGTAAATCTCAGGCAGATCGCATTTCTCATTACAATTATGGGAAATGCGATCTGCTTACTAATGATATGTGATAATTAGTGCTTGGAGTAGAATTTTACAAATTGTACTCCAATTGCCCTTTAGTAAATTTAGGTGAAACTAAAATAATGTGAAAAGGGTGTGAAAACACCCTTTTCACTTTGTTTTAGTAAAAATAATGTTAATAAATAGAGCCCAAAGTGTGTCCACGAGTGAAAACTGTATAATTTTTTTGTGATAAAAGCTTCAGAGCGTGATACTGTGGGGTCTATTTACTAAGCCTTAGGTGGAGATAAAGTGAACGGAGATAAGTACCAGCAAATCAGCTTTTAACTGCTATGTCTCAGGCTGAGTTTGAAAAATGACAGTTAGGAGCTGGTTGGCTTGTGCCTTATCTCCGTTGACTTTATCACCATCTAAGGCTTAGTAAATAGACCTCTGTGTCTGTGATATATAACAGTCAGTAACAGTCAGTAGGTCAAGGGCACAGTGTGTTTCAGATGGTGGTCAGTTTTTTGTTTTATTTGTTTTACTTTTATCAGAATCAAAAAATTTTGTGTGTTCTAAGAGATTCAGGGCGTGATACAGAAGTGTTTAAGAACACTAATGGTCAGTAGGTCAAGGGCCACTGCCTTAGTATCTGCACAGTGTTTTGCAGTTGGTGGACATTTTATTTTTTTGCTCTGCTTTTATCAAAATCAACATTTTTTTTGTGTGTGTATTGTCCCTCATACTCAACTCAAAACTTTCTGGTGTACCTCATAAATGTACTACAGGGTTGTGTTACCCAATTAGGGGGGAGGGTAGTATGGTCAGCCTCCTAATGTTTCTGATTTGGAGTTTGCTGCTCTGCAGTGCAACTATTGATTTTCTTGGATTCTCTTTTAGCCCTTGTGAGGAATCCTTGGCTATCAACAATGTAATCTTTTATGGCCTTAAATTTAATTTTCTTAATCAATCAATCTATAATTAATTAATCAATAAATCAATCAATTATTGCACCACTTTCATCAAAATTTAGAATGCTTGTTTTTTTATAGCATTTTTCACTTCTCTTTTTTTTTATAGCAGTAATAAAATAATGACTAATCGCACAATCAATTACTCAATCAATCTCTCTGCATACTCCACTTCCATTTCCCTGTACTGCCCTCGGGCCTCTGATTTAGTTCTTGATTAATGAAAACATTTTATAGCATCGTATAGTTTATATTAAACTGCCATCCTGTCTGCCACTGCAGTGCCAATATGTTTCCTAGATGTGCCATGTTTAAAGTTGAGCTGCTTGTTGGCGCCCACTGCTGTCGCTTAGCTTAGTCAGCCGGCTAGCTCGGCCCAACCTTTTGGCCTAAACTGGATGAAAACAATAGTTTTGAGCTGTGAGGTGGTCAGAAATGACTGGAAATTAATGTTATTGAGGTTTATAATACTATTGTCACACGCCGACCTGGAGACCCCAGAATCAGACCCCGTCGTTTACCTGTTCGGGCGCTGACCCGCGCTGTCTTCCGGCTCCCGCGCTGTACGCTCCTTTCTCATCTCTCAAGGCAGTCTCCGCTGTTGTCCTCTGGAGGGTCCCGCTGCTGTGCTGCTCCCACGCCGGCTCCTTCTGACCGCTGGTCCCCGCTGACTACCTCCAGGAAGCGCTGTTCTCCGGTCCATGGGCGCGGCCATCTTGGATTGCCCATGTGACCCCACTACCACCAATGAGGAGCCTTCTCCTTCTCTCTCAGCCTGTCAGCTCCCAGTTTCCACTACAAAAGGATCTCCTATGCTCACACAAGTTGCCAGTGCAACTAGTTTCTTAGTTTAACTAAGCAAGCCTTCCCACTGCGCTCCGGCCGCTCCACGTAGCCACAGCTATCCAGCCGCTCCACGTAGCCACGCAGCTACCAACATCTACCCACGGCTACACAGCCGCTCCACGTAGCCACTCAGTTACCAACGTCTACACAGCCACTCCACGTAGCCACTCAGCTACCAACATCTACCCACGGCTATCCAGCCGCTCCACGTAGCCACTCAGCTACCAACGTCTACCCACGGCTATCCAGCCGCTCCACGTAGCCACTCAGCTACCAATGTCTACCCATGGCTATCCAGCTGCTCCACGTAGCCACTCAGCTACCAACGTCTACCCACGGCTATCCAGCCGCTCCACGTAGTCACTCAGCTACCAACGTCTACCCACGGCTATCCAGCCGCTCCACGTAGCCACTCAGCTACCAACGTCTACCCACGGCTATCCAGCCGCTCCACGTAGCCACTCAGCTACCAACGTCTACCCACGGCTATCCAGCCGCTCCACGTAGTCACTCAGCTACCAACATCTACCCACGGCTATCCAGCCGCTCCACGTAGCCACTCAGCTACCCACGTCTACCCACGGCTATCCAGCCGCTCCACGTAGCTTCCTAGCTACCACGTTACTGCCGCATTCCTCTAACTCCTGTCAGTTCGCTGCACCCTCTCATGCGGAGAAACTTCATTAAGCCAAGTCTCCTCCAGCGAGCGTCTGCGCCAAGTAATACAGATCCAAGGCCCAGTCCGGGAACACAGCTCCTAAATTCCACGCTTGTGACAGTTTGCACTGGCCAGATGAACTCGGCAAGTGGTCAAGGATCTGGGGTAGAGGCCTCGCAGGATGTACTATCCCATCTGGAAAGACAGGAGACCTCTCAGGCCCAGTTGATCCAATTTATCCAAGATATATATCGTCACGCCTGGACAACATTCAGTCCTTACTGGCTCATCCCGCTCCCGCTGGCTCCCAAGCCGCCTCTCCTCCTGTGGTGTCACCTGCTCCTCCGGTTCTACCTCCTGCTCGTCTTCAGCTCTCCCCTCCGAGCAAGTTCGATGGCAACCCCAAATTATGCAGGGGTTTTTTAAACCAATGCGAAATCCAATTCGAGCTACAATCCGCCAACTTTCCGACGGCCAGAACCAGGGTGGCATATATCATCTCTCTACTCTCTGGCCAAGCACTCGATTGGGTCTCGCCCCTTTGGGAGAAGTCGGATCCCCTGCTCTCCAACTACCCCGAATTTGTTGCCACATTTCGCAAAATATTTGATGAACCCGGAAGAACCACTTCCGCATCAGCTGATATTCTACGCCTCCGTCAGGGCAGCAGGACCGTCGGCCAATACGTAGTCCAGTTCCAGACTCTGGCTTCAGAACTCAATTGGAACGAGGATGCCCTCATCACTGCCTTCTGGAGTGGCCTTTCTGAAAGGCTCAAAGACGACCTAGCTTCCCGTGACCTTCCAACCAGTTTGGATGGGTTAATCTCTCTCTGCAACAAGGTGGATCTCCGTCACAGGGAGCATGCCTTGGAAAGAGCAGATTTGATCGTGGAAGGCCACGTCCAGTTTCCCGCTTACCCTCTCCTCCTCTGGGCGAAGAACCCATGCAGGTCAACCGCTCTCATTTATCGGCTGAGGAACGGCAGAAAAGGCAGAGGCAGAACCTCTGTATGTACTGCGGATCTCCTCAACATTTAGTTAAAACTTGTCCCATTCGTCCAGGAAACGCCTCCTCCTAACTTATGAAAGAGAGGTTAAGTTAGGAGTTGCCATTGAATCATAAAGGAAGTCTGATTCCACCATCCAGGCTCATTTAAAGTATACTCGAGGTTCCAAAGCTGTATTAGCTCTCCTGGATTCCGGAGCGGCAGAGAACTTTGTCACTATTGACTTTGTCCAGAAACATCAAATCCCCATGGAAGCGTTGCCTCGAGTCATCACTTTAACTGCCATCGATGGTAGTCGCATTTCTAGTGGAACCATCACCCATCGTACAACACCACTTAAACTTACCATTGGGGTGCTCCATTCCGAACAACTATCCTTCCTAGTGATTCCCAAAGCCTCTCATTCTTTAGTCCTCGGATTACCCTGGCTACAGAGACATTCACCACAAATTGATTGGACCACCATGCAAATAACCTCCTGGGGTTCCAATTGCTTCAAAGGCTGCCTTCAGCGGGTAATACCTGTCAGATCTTCCGTCGTACGGGATTCTACAGACCTGCCCAAAGCCTACGATGGGTTTCAGGACGTCTTTAGCAAACAGAGCGCAGACCTGTTACCTCCCCATCGTGATTGGGACTGTCCCATAGATCTGATTCCCGGGAAGAATCCTCCTAGAGGCCGAACCTACCCTCTATCTCTCCCTGAGACTCAGGCCATGTCGGAGTACATTAAGGAAAACTTAAGTAAAGGCTTCATTCAACCTTCCACGTCTCCAGCAGGGGCTGGATTTTTCTTTGTAAAAAAGAAAGATGGTGACTTGCACCCGTGTATTGACTACCGGGGTCTTAATGAAATAACTATTAAGAATCGCTACCCTCTTCCTCTCATTACAGAGTTATTTGATAGAGTCAGGAGAGCCACAGTTTTCACTAGTGATGAGCGGTTCGGATTCTGAGGAATCCGAACCGCTCCGAACAGGTGGAATCCGAGTCCACCCGAACGCAAGTTCGGGTGTTCCCGCCTGACTCGGATTCCACCTCGAGGCCGAACGTCACCCGTCCGGCGTCGGATTCTCGCGAGAGCCGAGTGACGTTCGGCCTCTATAAAAAGGCGCGGTGCCCGGCAGTCGGCACCATTTCTCGTGTGACGCATAGTTAGGTAGTTAGCTAGTGCGCTGTCTGTTCTAGTGTTAGATAGATTAGAGTAGGCAGTGCTCTGTGACTTTACTGGGCATAAGCCCTTGTGTGTGCTCCGTGACTGGGCATAATAAGCCCACTGTGTGTATGTGTACTCTACTACTCACTGTATTATACAAGCTCCGTGACAACTGACAGGGCATAGCCCACTGAGTGTATTATACAAGCTCCGTGACAGGGCATAGCCCACTGAGTATTATACAAGCTCCTTGACAGGGCATAGCCCACTGTGTCTATTATACAAGCTCTGTGACAGGGCATAGCCCACTGTGTCTATTATACAAGCTCCGTGACAGGGCATAAGCCCACTGAGTGTATTATACAAGCTCCGTGACAGGGCATAAGCCCACTGAGTATTATACAAGCTCCGTGACAGGACATAGCCCACTGGGTCTATTATACAAGCTCCGTGACAGGGCATAACCCACTGAGTGTATTATACAAGCTCCGTGACAGGGCATAGCCCACTGTGTCTATTATACAAGCTCCGTGACAGGGCATAAGCCCACTGAGTATTATACAAGCTCCGTGACAGGGCATAGCCTACTGTGTATATTATACAAGCTCCGTGACAGGGCATAGCCCACTGAGTGTATTATACAAGCTCCGTGACAGGGCATAAGCCCACTGAGTATTATACAAGCTCCGTGACAGGGCATAAGCCCACTGAGTATTATACAAGCTCCGTGACAGGGCATAGCCCACTGTGTCTATTATACAAGCTCCGTGACAAGGCATAGCCCACTGAGTGTATTATACAAGCTCCGTGACAGGGCATAAGCCCACTGAGTATTATACAAGCTCCGTGACAGGGCATAAGCCCACTGTGTCTATTATACAAGCTCTGTGACAGGGCATAAGCCCACTGTGTCTATTATACAAGCTCCGTGACAGGGCATAGCCCACTGAGTCTATTATACAAGCTCCGTGACAGGGCATAAGCCCACTGAGTATTATACAAGCTTCGTGACAGGGTATAGCCCACTGAGTGTATTATACAAGCTCCGTGACAGGGCATAGCCCACTGTGTCTATTATACAAGCTCCGTGACAGGGCATAAGCCCACTGAGTATTATACAAGCTCCGTGACAGGGCATAGCCCACTGAGTGTATTATACAAGCTCCGTGACAGGGCATAGCCCACTGTGTCTATTATACAAGCTCCGTGACAGGGCATAAGCCCACTGAGTATTATACAAGCTCCGTGACAGGGCATAGCCCACTGTGTCTATTATACAAGCTCTGTGACAGGGCATAGCCCACTGGGTCTATTATACAAGCTCCGTGACAGGGCATAGCCCACTGAGTGTATTATACAAGCTCCGTGACAGGGCATAGCCCACTGTGTCTATTATACAAGCTCCGTGACAGGGCATAGCCCACTGAGTGTATTATACAAGCTCCGTGACAGGGCATAGCCCACTGTGTCTATTATACAAGCTCCGTGACAGGGCATAAGCCCACTGAGTATTATACAAGCTCCGTGACAGGGCATAGCCTACTGTGTCTATTATACAAGCTCCGTGACAGGGCATAGCCCACTGAGTGTATTATACAAGCTCCGTGACAGGGCATAAGCCCACTGAGTATTATACAAGCTCCGTGACAGGGCATAAGCCCACTGAGTATTATACAAGCTTCGTGACAGGGCATAGCCCACTGAGTATTATACAAGCTTTGTGACAGGGCATAGCCCACTGAGTGTATTATACAAGCTCCGTGACAGGGCACAGCCCACTGTGTCTATTATACAAGCTCCTTGACAGGGCATAGCCCACTGTGTCTATTATACAAGCTCCGTGACAGGGCATAAGCCCACTGAGTATTATACAAGCTCCGTGACAGGGCATAGCCCACTGAGTGTATTATACAAGCTCCGTGACAGGGCACAGCCCACTGTGTCTATTATACAAGCTCCGTGACAGGGCATAGCCCACTGTGTCTATTATACAAGCTCCGTGACAGGGCATAGCCCACTGAGTGTATTATACAAGCTCCGTGACAGGGCATAGCCCACTGTGTCTGTTATACAAGCTCCGTGACAGGGCATAAGCCCACTGAGTATTATACAAGCTCCGTGACAGGGCATAGCCCACTGTGTCTATTATACAAGCTCCGTGACAGGGCATAGCCCACTGAGTGTATTATACAAGCTCTGTGACAGGGCATAGCCCACTGTGTCTATTATACAAGCTCCGTGAAAGGGCATAGCCCACTGTGTGTATACAAGCTCTGTGACTCCAGTTCATAGTGATAAAGTAATATGGATCACGAGAATGAACTGAGAGGAGAGCAGAAACAACATGTTAATGCTAGCATTGCAGCGGCTGGAAGTCCATCACTTTTATCTAAAGCTGATGCTCAAGGGCGTAGAGGCTTTAAAACCTTAGGGAACCTGAAATCAAAAAATTTAGATTTTACAGGGGTAAAGACAAAAAAAAACCTCTAAAGACTACTACTATTGCAGAGAAACAGAAAATTGGCAACATACCATTCACCACACGTAGCGGCAAGGAAAGACTCAGGCTTTGCCCTTTATTTCTGAGTGGTGGTTCTGCAGCTGTCAGTGAGGCATCTTGTGCCTCTCGTGATGATAAAAGACCTTTTCAATCAGACTATAGAAGTGTGAAAAAATTGAAAACCAATAAGGCAGTCGAACAAACTGTGTTTTTTGAAACACAAATGTCAGAAATCCCTGAGGAGAGTCTAAGTGGGTCCACAAGTGGCATTTCTATGTGTAAGCCTGACCTTTCAGAGAAGCCGCCCTCCACAGTTTCTTTTCCATCTGTAGTTGTGGGGATGAGCAGTATTGCCGAGGACATAGAAATTGAGGATGCCACCGTGGAATTGCAAGAGGATGAGAGGAATATATGTGCAGCTGATGCTGGCACTAATGAGGATGTTGAGGATGAGGATATTATTTGTATAAGTCAGGCACCAGTGGAAGCAGCTCTTGGCCAAGATAAGAAGGCCATTGCCATGCCTGGGCATAGAACCAACAAATCCACATCTTTTGTGTGGAATTACTTTTACCCAAACCCTGACGTTTGTCAAGCCATTTGTAGCCTCTGTGAGACCACAGTTAGTAGAGGTAGGGACGTTAAACATCTAGGAACCTCTACGCTATTACGTCATCTGCAGCGAGCTCATGACAGGTGTTTGATAACAGAAACTACTGCAAAAAAAATAACAACAAGCAGTCCAGCATTAGCTAGATGCCTTCTCTCTACTAAATCCCAGCAAGTGCAATCTCCGCCGACAACACCTTCCTCCTCAATATCCTCAGGAATGATCAGTGGTAGTACAACATCCAATTTGTTAGTGCTAAGTCACGGTGACTCCTCCAATTTCCAGGACACCTCAGAAGAAACTGAATCTTTGAGCGCTAGGCCTGCTGCTGCTGCTGCTGCTGGTGGATCTTCATCCCAGAAGTGGACAAAGAAGACTACTAGTAGTATACCAAAAAAACAATTGACTGTTAAAGAATCTCTTGCAAGGGGAAGCAAGTATGACAGCTCTCACCCTGTCGCACAGCGGATCACTGACGCCATGACAGCTATGCTAATATTAGATCTGCTTCCAATATCCTCAATTAATGCAGTGGGATTTACACAGCTAGTTGAGGTCATGTGTCCCCGGTACCAAATTCCATCTCGGTTTCATTTTACCCGAAAAGCCATTCCTCGGCTGTACCAGGACGTTAAACAGAACCTAATTATTGGTCTGCAAAATGCTATTGTACCCACTGTCCACTTAACCACAGATATGTGGACAAGCGGTAGTGGACAAACTAAAGATTACATGACTGTGACAGCCCACTGGGTGGGTGAATCGCCTTCAGCAGCAGCAGTATCTAACAAACAACACCAGCTCATTCAGAGGCAGGCAACTCTGTGCATCACCGGATTCAATAAGAGGCATACCGCTGACAACCTCTTAGAAAAACTAAGAGATGTCATAGAAACATGGCTTACCCCACTTGGACTCTCCTCAGGATTTGTGATTTCTGACAATGCTACAAATATAGTGAAAGCATTACAGCTGGGTGAATTCCAACACATCCCCTGTTTTGCTCACACAATAAACTTAGTGGTGCAGGGTTTTTTAAAAAACGACAGGGGCGTTCAGGAGATGCTGTCTGTGGCCCGAAAAATTTCGGGACATTTTCGGCATTCAGCAACAGCGTGCAGGAGATTGCAGCACCTGCAAGAGCAGTTTAATTTGCCCTGCCATCAACTGAAGCAAGAAGTGGTAATGAGGTGGAACTCAACCCTGTATATGCTTCAGCGGATGGAGGAGCAGCAAAAAGCCATCCATAGCTATACAACAAGCCATGACATTGGGAGGGGAGGGGGAATGTACCTTACTCCAGCACAGTGGAGAGTACTTTCTGTCTTGTGCAAGGTGCTCAAACCATTTGAAGTTGCCACTTGTGAAGTGAGTGCTGACACTGCTAGCTTGAGTAAGGTGATTCCCCTGATTTCGCTTTTGGAAAAGCAGCTGGAGAAATTGAAGGATGATATTAAACAAAGTGATTCCGCAAAGTATGCTGGACTGATAGATCAAGTCCTTTGTTCGCTTCGCCAGGATTCACGGGTGGCCAAGATCTTGAAATCTGATCATTATATTTTAGCAACCATTCTTGATCCTAGGTTCAAGTCATATGCTGTGTCTTTCTTTACAACTGACCCAGATCTTAAAAGAACCAAAGCGCTCCTGGTGAGCAAGTTGGCAGCTGAAGTGACACATGGCACTACGATGACGTCTCCTCCTTCGGTTTCTCCAGCAGCAGCCAGAAAAAAATGCACCTTTTCCAAAAGACCCAGTGGTGATGCAGATAAGTCAAGTCAACATTTTGACATCTGGTCGGGTCTAAAAGATTTGCCCAACACCAGTGACACCTCTACCGCAACTCCATCTAATACGATAACCATCCAAAGAATGGTGGAGGATTATTTTCAGGACACCATACACGTAGACATGTCACAGAGTCCCTTCGAATATTGGAAGAAAAAAAAGGCAATTTGGAGACCCTTGTATAAACTGGCTTTGCATTATTTAAGCTGCCCACCTTCCAGTGTGTACTCGGAGAGAGTTTTCAGTACAGCCGGGAACCTTGTGAGTGAACGACGAAGGAGGCTACTTCCACAAAATGTAGAAAAAATGATGTTCATTAAAATGAACTGGAAATTTCACGAGGAAAACCTTTCCCACCAATCACGTCACAGTACAGATACTTCTGTAATGGTAGATTCCAGCGGGGATGAACTGATATTGTGTGAGGAATCGGATGATGTACACACTGATGAGGGTGAGGATGGCAATGATGGTGACATCATGCCACTGTAGACCTGTTGCCTTTAGTAGATTGGAAGATTTTTTTGTGGGGGCCCAAACAAACCAAGCACTTCAGCCACAAAGTGGCAGTACCTGTCGCTGAAATGCTTCGTTTCTTAAAGTGTGCATGTCCTTTTTAAGATCCAACATAAAGGGTGGGTGGGAGGGCCCAAGGACAATTCCATCTAGCACTACCTTTCATTTCTGCCACTGCTGTGTGGCATAGTTTCATAGATGTGCTTTAAACTGTGGTGTCTGTGCCACTGCGCCGCTGCTCTGACGCTTGGTCACCAGTCAGCTCACTGCAACCTTTGGCCAATAATGGTGAAAACAATAATTTAAGCTGTGAGGTGGTCTAAATTGACTGTAAATGACTGGAAATTAATGTTATTGAGGTAAATAACACTCTAGGAAGAAAAAAAAGCCCAATTTATGTAATTTTAGCTTTTTTTGCCAATTTTGGCAAAAAATCCAAATCCAAATCCAAAGCCAGTCACCGCAGTTTGGCAAATCCAAATCCAAAGCCGGATGACGAATTAGAACCAAATCCAAATTCAAATCCGGCAAAAATGGTCCGGCGCACATCCCTAGTTTTTACCAAACTCGACCTAAGAGGAGCCTATAATTTAATTCGTATCCATCCAGGCGATGAATGGAAAACGGCCTTCAACACCAGGGATGGGCACTACGAGTATCTCGTTATGCCCTTCGGCCTCTGTAATGCTCCGGCCGTCTTCCAGTTTTTCGTCAATGAAATCTTCCGGGACCTTTTGTACAAGTGTGTGGTCGTTTACTTGGACGACATTTTGATTTTTTCTCAAGACCTCCAAACTCATTGAGACCAGGTCAAACAAGTCCTTCTGAGGTTGCGGTCCAATCAACTGTTTTGCAAATTAGAGAAGTGTCTGTTTGAGGTCTCAAGTGTACCATTCCTGGGATATATCATCTCCGGAACAGGCCTTCAAATGGATTCGTCAAAACTACAAGCCATTCTTGATTGGTCTCATCCTTCATCCTTAAAATCCATACAAAGATTCCTAGGATTTGCCAACTATTATCGCAAGTTTGTAAAGGGTTTCTCGACTCTGGTAGCTCCGATTACAGCCCTCACCCGCAAGGGAGCAGATCCGACTATATGGCCCGTCGAAGCTACCTCTGCATTTCAACTTCTTAAGCAAGCCTTCATCTCCGCTCCCATCTTAAAGCAACCAGACTCCACACGGCCCTTTATCCAGGAGGTGGACGCATCCTCTGAAGGTGTTGGTGCAGTGCTCTCCCAGCGATTTAAAGATGAAAAACTTCATCCCTGTGGTTTCTTTTCCCGGAAGTTTTTGCCTGCAGAAAAGAACTACACCATCGGAGATCAAGAGTTACTCGCCATGAAACTAGCCCTCGAAGAATGGCGATATCTTCTAGAAGTAGCTCATTACCCCATTACCATTTTTACTGACCATAAGAACCTCCTTTATCTTAAATCTGCAAATTGCTTGAACCCTCGTCAAGTCCGGTGGGCAATGTTTTTCTCCAGATTTAACTTCAAAGTCTCCTATCGCCCCGGTTCTCAAAACCTCAAAGCCGACGCACTTTCCCGTTCCATGATGAGCGACCCTGATCTACCCATGGAACAGCCCCAACCAATCTTGAATTCAGCTTTCTTCGCCTCTACCCAATTATCTTCTATACCCCCGGTTGGGAAGACTTTCGTCGCTCCGGAACTCCGCAAGAGGTTACTGCAGTGGGCTCATGCTTCCTAGTTCTCTGGTCACTTGGGTATGGATAAAACCCTAGAATTCATCCAGCGGTCCTATTGGTGGTCTTCGATGAAAAAGGACGTCAGGTCTTATGTGTCTTCATGCATCAAATGTGCCCAACACAAGATACCTTGGCGGGTTCCACACGGTCAACTCCAGCCTCTTGCAGTTCCATTTAAGCCATGGACTCACCTATCTATGGATTTCATCTCTGATCTTCCTCCATCTCGGGACCACAACACAATTTGGGTTATCGTGGATCGTTTTTCTAAAATGGCTCATTTCGTACCACTTACTGGGCTTCCGTCTGCACCTCTACTCGCCCAGAGCTTTATAAAAGAGATCTTCAAGCTCCACGGCCTTCCTCAAGAGATCATCTCCGACAGGGGAGTACAATTTGTAGCGAAGTTCTGGAGGTCACTCTGCTCAGCCCTTCAAGTAAAACTCAAATTTTCTACCGCTTATCATCCCCAGACCAACAGTCAGACCGAAAGGGTCAATCAAGACCTGGAACAGTTCCTGCGCTCTTTTGTCTCATCCTCCCAGGATGACTGGATTGAACTTCTTCCTTGGGCCGAATTTGCTCACAATAATCATTATCACACGTCCACCAGCTCAACTCCTTTTTTTACAGTTTTTGGTCAACATCCTCGAGTGCCAGATTTCCCTCTTCTTCCAACATTAGATGTACCTGCGGCCAAAATGTCCCTTCAACGGTTCTCCAACATCTGGGAAAAGGTTCGTTCCTCTCTGACTAAAACGTCAGCCCGGTACAAGAGATTTGCTGACCGCCAAAGACGAGCGGTTCCAAATTTCCAACCTGGGGATATGGTCTGGCCCTCCACCCGAAACCTAAGACTCCAAGTACCCTCGATGAAATTTGCTCCGCGATTCATTGGTCCATTCCCAATCATCAAAGTCTTGAATCCTGTGGCTTACAAGTTAAAGCTTCCTCCATTTCTTCGCATTCCAAGTTCTTTCCATATTTCTCTTTTAAAACCACTAGTCTTAAACCGATTTCAGAAGGTCCTGCCTAAAGCTTCTAGTGTTCAAACACAGCAGGGAGAGGAGTTCGAAGTTGACAGAATCTTAGATTCCCGTTGTCGATACAACCGTCTTCAATACCTCATCAACTGGAAGAATTATGGTCCGGAGGAACGAATCTGGATAAATGCCTCCGATGTCCATGAACCCTGTCTGGTCAAAGCGTTCCATATGAAATTTCCTCATAAACCAAGGAAGTGTCCGGTGGCCACTCTTGAAGAAGGGGGTACTGTCACACGCCGGCCTGGAGACCCCAGAATCAGACCCCGTCGCTTACCTGTTCGGGCGTTGACCCGCGCTGTCTTCCGGCTCCCGCGCTGTACGCTCCTTTCTCAACTCTCAAGGCACTCTCCGCTGTTGTCCTCTGGAGGGTCCCGCTGCTGTGCTGCTCCCACGCCGGCTCCTGCTGACCGCTGGTCCCCGCTGACTACCTCCAGGAAGCGCTGTCCTCTGGTCCATGGGCGCGGCCATCTTGGATTGCCCATGTGACCCCACTACCACCAATGAGGAGCCTTCTCCTTCTCTCTCAGCCTGTCAGCTCCCAGTTTCCACTACAAAAGGATCTCCTATGCTCACACAAGTTGCCAGTGCAACTAGTTTCTTAGTTTAACTAAGCAAGCCTTCCCACTGCGCTCCAGCCGCTCCATGTAGCCACGGCTATCCAGCCACTCCACGTAGCCACTCAGCTACCAACGTCTACCCACGGCTATCCAGCCGCTCCACGTAGCCACTCAGCTACCAACGTCTACCCACGGCTATCCAGCCGCTCCACGTAGCCACTCAGCTACCCACGTCTACCCACGGCTATCCAGCCGCTCCACGTAGCTTCCTAGCTACCACGTTACTGCCGCATTCTTCTAACTCCTGTCAGTTCGCTGCACCCTCTCATGCGGAGAAACTTCATTAAGCCAAGTCTCCTCCAGCGAGCGTCTGCGCCAAGTAATACAGATCCAAGGCCCAGTCCGGGAACACAGCTCCTAAATTCCACGCTTGCGACAACTATAGGAACAATAACAGGCTCAAAATATGTGATTTTAGTTGTTTTTATCAATTTAAAAAAAAAATACAAATACAAAACCAATACACGTGAGGGCGGTTTTGGCAAAACCAAACCCCGACGACGAATTATAACCAAAACCACATCTCTACGTTATACTAAATGCACCCTAATGTAAAAGTAATTCCTTACGCATTTCAATATTTAAAAAAAATCCCTTCTGATTAGTTTTGTACATGTTTTATTATTTACTGCTATTCTCAAATCTATCTGAGATGTCTCCTGAGAAACTAGGCAGGAGCTAAATATGCACACTTTAAATATTAAATATAGAATAGGCCACGGATGTGGGTGGGAGTAGAAAACCACACTTGTGATGGAATCAGTATGTTTAGCCGCCGGTTCAAATCCCGTCACGAGAAGCCCGACAGCAGGAGATCCCAACGCCGGCTGGTAAGTACCCTAACCCTCCCCTCTCCCCTCCATAACCCTAACCCTCCTTTAGGGGTGCCTAACCCTAAAACTTCCGGGGTGGTGCCTAACCCTAAGTCCCCCACGGGGGTCCCTAAACCTAACCCCTCCTTCCCGCACCCTAAACCTAACTGTCCCGGGGGTGCTTAACCCTAACCTACCCCCGGGGTGCCTAACTCTCCCCTCTAGGGGTGCCTAACCCTAACTTTCCCCCTAACCCCGCTACACTCACTAAACCTAACCACTGCCCCCCCCCCCCCCGCGCGGCTGACGCTAAAGATGCCCCGGATGTACCTTGTTGGAGCTGTCGTTCTCTGGCGTTCCGGCGTTGGGATGCAGATAGACGTTGGTATTTTGACGCCTATCTGAAGTTGGGGTTCTTGTGTCGGGGTATAGACTGCCGGCATTTAGTCCGCGGGTCTATAAGCTGCATCCCCTTGTGACACTGGAGTACCCGAATACAACTCAGACTGTCACGTGTAAATTGTAAATCCTGTGAACAGCAGGACTCCCATCTACAGAACCATCACTGCAGCCCTAACTATCAGGTAAATGGCATTTCTGGAGAGAATTAATATATAGTTTGTCCCTATCCTTAAATAACTCATTGGGAATGTTATCTATAATTTACATATGTGTCAGTTGTCAATCTTCAGGGCTGTAATGTATCATGCATTTGGCTGATAATGATGTTTTAATGTACTGTTTTCACACACTAAATTGTCAGGCAAACCCCAATGGGAGTGATTAACAACTGTGTTACAGTAATGATTGGGTAAAACACATATAAAAGAGTAGATTTTATTTTCGTGCAGTAGACCCAGTCGGCAATTTCAGTTTGACAACACATGGATAATTTATTTCCCTGGCATCTTATTTGCTGTAACGAGGGATCATGCTTTTGGGTTTTTTAGATTAATTAAGTCATTATGAGCAGAGACACACAGTATGCTTAAAAGAACACAATCCAGAAGTCATTGTTTCACTGATGAAAACGAATTAGATTGAAGCAACTATGCGCAAGATAGACATACAGCTCGTTATATCTGTTCTATCAATCAGCTGCTCTAGATGCCGGAATTAGAAACTTTTGCTTTCTATCAAGGGCGACCGTCAGCAAAGCGGCTGATGCCGGATATCCAGCGAATGCTTACCTATGCCTTAAAAGGGAGAGATAGCTATCACATATTTAACAAAGACACGTACAGACATGGGGCCTGATTCAGACCCGCTCGCAAGCGCTATGCGCTCGCAAGTGGGTCGATGGTGGGCACTGCGCACGTGCAGCGTGTGCAATGCACGAGCGCAAGCCCCGAAGCAAGTGAGAAATTCAATTGCTCCGGGGCTCGCTACAAACGAGGCGGCTGTCGGTGTTGATCGACAGCTCGCCCCGTTTTGTAGGTGGGGAGGAGGGTGGCTAGCCAAATGGAGGCATTCCCAAAGGAACGACTGCCGTTTCAGGGCAGCTCTACTGACATCACTAGTGATATTAGAGCCGGAAGCTCACTGGGGCTTGAGGCAGGCGAGACTCTACAACAATGGTCTCGTCGCAAGCCCGATGGTCACGACCATCGCGACCATCACCTGGCTGCTCACAAAAGCTGTGGGTGGTCACCCACAGCTTAGCAAGCGGCCAGGAGGCTGGGTTTTTAAAAACAAAGTGGCCGCCCTGATTCAGAGCTAGCGCTCGCTTTTGCGAGCAGCTCTGAATCAAGCCCATGGTCCTTTAATCACTATTTCCATCTGAAGACGGCAATAAAACATTTATTTTCCTTTTATTTTGCACATACTGTATGTATTCATTTTTTCGTTTTATTTTGTAGTGAATCAGCTACTATAAGCCCAGTACCAGGCTTCCAGGGCAGTGCACGTGTTTGACCTGGCAATGCCTGGCAATGTATGCACAGAATGGACCTGACCCGGCCAGCGATGTGATAAGTCTATGCTTACTACTGCTGGCCACTGTAAGCAGTGATAAAAAATCGGTATTTTCAGGACTGCTTGATAAATAGGCTTTATACATTCATACTTGCTGATATTTTTGATCTACTATCTAGGAGGCGAGGTCCTGGGGTTACATGTAGGGAGCAAAGCGGTATGACTTGTGTTACCAGGGGAGGACTGGGACACAGGTAACTTGAAAGAGTTCCTGCTTGGCCAGCCCATGCTCCTCCCTGTGGCTTGCCACCGGGCCAAATCGCAGTGCTCTGTGTGCCAACTGCAGTGATCAGGTCCAATTGGGCATGTTCACCGTTGGTCTGGCTGCAGCAATAAAGGTTTTATTTTTGTACATTGTGGCGCACGTGACGACATGACGTCACGAGTGCCGCACCGCTGAGCAGCAAAGAGGAGCTGGGCTGAGAAGAGCAGCAGCAAGATGATACAGAGTAAAGTAAGTAACTGTCACACAAGGAGCCTTGAGCTGGGGAGACACTGTGGTGCTTGAGAGACACAAGAAGGCCGCAGCTTGGAAGACACTGTGGGGCTGGGGAGACACAAGGAGGCGAAAGCTGGGGAGACACAAAGAGGTGAAAGCTGGGGAGACAAGGAGGCTGCAGCAGGGGTGACACTGGGTCTGATTCAGAGATGTAAACTTACCCGATGGCTAGTACACATCTCTGATGGTAAGTGGTCTGCACATGCACAGGACCCATGCTGCTCATGTGCAGAACGGGTACTGCTATACCACACAACATTCCCCCAAGCCTCTCCCCAAGTGTTTGGGGGGCAGTGCAGGGGCAGAGATGGCCTGTGTTCCCTTAAAAGGGGATGTGTTGCCCCGATTTTCCGGGAGGAACAAGGCCAGGGTCTGAGTCGGTGGATGCAGATTTCCTGGCCTCGCAGCTGCCAGGACCTAGCCAGGCTACAGTAAGCTTAAACTACTGCAGCCTGGCCAAAGGAGAAACCGTTGGTCCCGATAGTTGCGATGGTGATCTCAGGCTGTGACCACAGATGCAGCAAGGAGGTGTCTGTTTCCTACAGACTCCTTCTGCTGCATTTACATTAGAGGTGGACAGACTTGCACAGGTTCTTGTTTGCGGCTCTGCAATTCAGTCTACCTCTTAATCAGGCCCACGGTGGCGCTGGGGAGACACAAGAAGGCTGCACCCTGGAGTTGACCCAGTGTGCGTCACACCCCGGATAGTCTCTGGGAATATTGGTTCATTACTTGCACCATCACCAATGTTCACTGAACATTATTAAAAAATATTTTTTTGCATTTTACATAATTTCCATAAGAGTTGTTATATTAAAAAGCCAAGAAACTAAACAACAATGATGATAATTGATTCTTTAAAAAAGAGTAAAAGATATTATACTGTACACCTGGGTTTTATAGCAAAATATGGACATTTCCAGAGACAAACAAATATCAGAACAAATCTTAAATATGTAGGTCTACCCATGTCCAACTACCTACAGTCTGGCCACTATGCTATTCGCGCATCAATTTTTTTGCCTAAAATTTATTATTTTCCTATTTTATGCTTGTACAAATTACAATTGAGGGTAGAACTCTAAATTAGAAATTTAAAGAACTGAAGGGCAGAGATGGTTGACATTGAGCCCTTTTGCTGCAGAACTACATTTCCCATAATGCCATCTTGCTTAGTATCACGTTTGTCATTGTCATTGTCAGTAGATTATTGGGTGAAAAACAGTTAATTTTTCAAATCAGTTTTTAAATATCAGTCTTTATAATTTCTTCCTCCCTTAAAATGCACATTTCTGGGTGTGCACTTGCATATAAATGTTCATTTATCAAGAATCATGAATACAAAAGTCCTCAACAAAATAAAGACTAGCATAAAAATATTCCATGTACCAGCAAGTGACCTTGCTGTCTTTCACTGGCATCCCTAGAGGGTAGAGACAGTGCATAAAAGACTGATTGTATTTCGTTCTCTTTCTGTAATAAAGCTGCATTTGTGTTCTTTCAGCTTCATGATTTCCAATACAGACCCATTCTTCACATGTAGCTTGTCATAAGTAGATGCCAACATGGCTGTACATCAGAGGTGGCCCTAACCAGTTTGATGCCCTAAGCAAGATTTTGGGTAGTGCCTCCTAGCACCATCGCTAGTTCTGCCTCTGACCCAGCACCCCTCTTCCAGCACAGCACCCATCAACCAGCAGTACAGATCACAACAGCAGCCAGCAACATCCATCATCCCTCACCCTTTGCAATCCTCATCCACAGAGCTGTAACTATACATTTTGGTGCCATGTGCCAGCAAGAGCAGTGGTGCCCCCATCCCCCTGTGTGTCTTCCTGCAGACAGGCCCAGCCTGCTGGACTCCGCAAAAGGTCCATGGGAGGCGGAGCTGCTGTGGCTGGGCATGCCCAGCAGCCCTCCTCCAGCAGAACCCGCTGCTCCCACTGTCTCTACTCCCCGCTCTCACTACTGCTGACTGTATGAGCTGCCACCCATTCAAAGCTGAGCCGAGAGCTCCAATCGTGGTAGGACAAAAAGAGCATTGTCCGCCCGTCTCGGTCCCACCATTGCCCACTATCAAGCTGAGCTGGCTGTTGGCTTGGAATGCATGCCCCTAGGCCAGATCCGGATTAAGACTTGTGGGGGCCCCGTGGCAACTAAGTTGTAGGGTTCCCAACCAATCCAATTGATACCGAACTCCTGCTGCCACTTCTGAGCCCCTGCATGATAATACAACACATTTGTAAGGAACATTGGGGGCAGTAGAGGAGGCAGGGAGGGGGATCTCTGGGCAGCCAGGTGCCATCTAGTACTGTCAAGTTGCTGGCTGGAGCCTCCTTTTTTGCCTAGTTTGCCAATGCCTAGGGCCGGCTCTGCTGTACATTATAAAGTATCTAGAAAAGAGGTAGGCTACCAATGGCTATACAGATGCTGTGGAACTATATATTCCAGAATGCAATGCCATCATTCAATCATGATCATATTTGATCAAGTAGGTTCAAAGACCTGGTCAGATTATGATCGTATTGGTGTGTTTGGTTGATTAATTTGTTTTGGAATGGTCCCAACTCTCAGTAATTTTTGCAGAGTTATCTTTTCTGTGTGTGACCAAATTGATGACAGGTAATGCCACTCTGAGATTATACCAAAGCCTTAGGAGAGGTGTGCCATACTTTACTAAGGTACAGCAGTTTTACTAACATTTTACAAAGACACTTGGCTGCTGGGCATATGAAACAGTGTATACCAGGGATTCCCAAACTTGGTGCCATGACATCTAGGAGTGCAGCAAGGCACTTGCAAGGGTACCACTGGATGGTAACTGTGACAGGCAAAACCAGTGCTGGTGGCTGCCAACCATAAAATACTGTATGTGGGCAAAGAGAAGTGCAACCGTGTTCACCACCACATAACTGAACCTAAGATAAGCACAATTTACTTAACTTCAGAAAAAATTATTAAATTATCAATAAGAAACGTTTGGCCTAGGGGTCCTACAACCAAAATGCTGATGCTCTAGGGCGCCGTTATACAAAATCATTTGGGAACTACTGGTGTATACTCTGTATACACATCTGATATTACATCGCTCTGCAAAACTTGATAGTTGAATCAGACAATAACATCTTTTTTTATTTTTTAAGCATACATTTTATTTGGTTGTAGTTGTTTGCAAAATAGCATATAACTTAATGTTGGTAATATTGATTATGGATTATATAAAACTGTTCATCTCGTGATACTGCCCTTCATATGCTGTACAGCCTGTAATCACTTACTTTCCAAACATCGGATTCCTACAGATGAAATAACTTTTTCTAAGACATTGGCCCTCATTCAGAGTCACTCGCTAGCGGCAGTACGCTCGTTCCGAGCGATGTTCGCACATCTGCGCATGCGTACGGATCGTTATACGCATGCGCGAACCAGTCAGTGCGGCCGAAATTCATGTGCTCGCAATATAGTGAATGCCTGCTATTTTGAGTGACAGAATGAGGCGTATGTGGGTGGTAACAGGGGAAGGTGCTTGAAAACGGGGAGTGGAGATCAGAACGCAGGCGTGCTTAAAGGTCAAAACGGGCGTTTTATGGGTGTGCATAATTAATACAGCAGCGTCATTGACCACGTCACTTGGTTATTTTATAGCCAGAACTGCTCGCAAGATTGTGGTAGCAAAAACCAACCACAAGAATAGCGAGCAGTTCATACGCTGGTCGATGTACTCGATTAATCTAATAAATAGCGGACATGACGTATGGTGCGAGCGGCCAGGGGGCGTTTTTAACAAATAAACGAGCGTATGTTTTGCTCGCTCGTTCAGACTTAGAGGTGTGAACAGACTGCAATTTGCGAACGGATCATTTGAATAGCCACCCCTTGTTTTTGACCGAACGACCGCAAATAGCGAACGGCTCTGAATCAGGCCCATAGTTGGTAAATAGTGATACAGCGAATGGTGGTTGCTCAGTCAATTTATTGGTCATTCACAGTTGCATGTAAGGAAGAGGATAATCTAGACAAGAAAAAATCTCCCAGCAAACTGCAATGGGCCTGCAAAAGAGATATACTGTACATGCTACCTGATGATAGTAATGCAAAAATCTCAGTTACATACATTTGCAAACATATGTTAAGCCACCAGCCACAGCAAGGCGTATCTGCTCTGGTGGTCCTACACTGCATAATAATAGCACCACTTTGGGTCATACAGTTATGCATTTCTAAATGGAGAGCTAACTCACTCAAAGGCAGCCCAAGATCCTCCAATATGGCAATACAAGGATCAGCATAATCACCAGCTAATGACCCCACACCTGCCTCTCAGAACAATGATACACAGAATGGTGGTTGCTCAATCATATTATCATATAGGATGTAAGTCTCTTTTGCTGGCCTATTGGGGTGTGCTGGGGGTATTTCTTCTGTTTTGTTTCTTAGCTGTTAAATATATTACTACCTTGATGATTGGACTTAATTAATTAGAACTAATAATTTGAGTGTTTCAAGGTTGCCAAGTGATGAGATGAAAAGTATTTAGGAATACTGTAGGAAACAAACACTAGCAGTTTGTGATGGTTGTCTGGCCAATGAGTGTGTTGTGGGTGTGTTTAATGTGGCTGTATAAAATAGTGGAACTGCGTGGGTTCAACCTCTTTCCTATTCTGGAGCCCACCCTCCCACTCAAAATCTTTTTTCTCATTGGTCACTTGCTAATTTTTTCTTCCTCATTTAGGGAAGGAGCAGAATGGATGGGAAAACGCTGCATCTCAGTGGCTTTATTGTGGCGCAAGAGAGCGTTGTGGGGGCATCGACCTTCAATGTATATGGCGAGTTTGTCCTTCTCTGTGCGAGGGGACCTGGGCGCTTTTATACGGAAGCGTTCAGACTAAGCCCAGAAGGGAGGCGAGACCTTCACAGTGTAAGCGCGTCTCTAGGGGGGACGTTTCAGTCTCCCCTGAGTATGTCTAATTCTAGAAAGCTAGACCTGAGTATACAGCATCTCCTGGCCACCTTGGCTAGGTGAATTTGAATTAATTTGGTTTAAATAATAGCTGTGACCTTTTAGCCAAGCTGATATGTGTCTGTCTCTTTATTTATTATTTAAGTTATAGTGTTAAGTTATCAAGGTTGTTTTAAGGGTTATCGGCAATAAACCAATGGAGGTCTTACAGGAATTGCTTGAAAACTGTGGCAACAGGACCTGTGATTGGATCCTAGATATAGTTATTTCTCTGTATCCTGTGAACACACCAGAAATCCCTTTCCAGATACAATAAATTCACACTCTGTCTTCTTAGATGTGGATTTCAATCCACCGCCTGAGGAGTCGTTTTATTTCTAATACTGTGCACAGGAGTTGAGACAAACCGAGAGATCTTGTTGAACTAAATGGTATTTGATTCTTTGAAAGTCTAGTTTTAATTGAAACATCAATTGCACAAGCAGATTAGAGAATGTTTGCAAGAAGTTAAATTATATAACCTGTCTCAATAGGTTAAGAATAATCTTCAGAATGTTTTTTTACATTATTGAGCCAGTTCTTTTTTGTCTTAAGAACTGTTTAGAAAATATTCACTACTAATTCCAGCTGTACATTTGCTATGAGTAAATTAGGAACATCTTCCTCTGCATATTAATACTATATAGTACATAAAAGTAATCTAGGCAGAGTGATTATGAACAGAGCTGACTGCTTAGAAGATGCGTAAAGACTGCTGAGTGGTGTAGAAACCAACTAAACCTTATTCAAGGTAATCATTATTGCATCGGAAATGTTTAAAGTTTTTTATTAGTAATACGATTTTAATTGGGTGAATATAGATTTACAGGGCCAAATGTAATAGGGTGAGAGTTTAGAAAATGTGAGAGTTGTCTCACACTTTTTTAACTCGGTCAATGTAATATCCCTTTTACACCGGAGCTAAAACCCGGGTTATTGCAGGGTTACCTCGGGCAGCTCCTTGGTGTAAAAGGGGTGAGGGTTGGATCGCCGGGTCGAGTGACCCAGCAATCCAACCCAGGTAAATAGCAGGGTTTAACACGGGAGTAACCCGTGAAACCCTGCTGTGTACAGCGCACTCCGGGTCTTGATGATCTGCAGTGCGCTGCAAGCCGGCCGATTGGTCCGGCTTCAGTGGCGCTTGGAGATGACATCATCTCCAAGCGTCCACTTTCACGGCAGAAAAGCCGGGTCTATGCAGACCCGACTGCGGTGTGAGCGGCGCCGACTCGGGAATATCCTGAGTCAGCGGCGGCTAAATTCCGGGTCTGATCCATATAGGAACCCTGTTCCAACTCCAGGTCAGACCCGAAATTTTGGTGGAAAAGGGGTATTATAGAGTCCGAGAACATGAAAACTCGCATGTTTTTCAGACTTAAAAACTCTCACGATTTAAACTCTCATCCAGATGTAATAGTGTGAGAGCTTACTTCTAAACTTTCACATTTTCTAAACTCTCACCCTATTACTTTTGGCCCACAGTCTCAGTATACTTCTGTAAGGCACATTACTTAGCCTTGAGTTCTCGCGCAGTCTCTTTTCCCGGCTAAAGTGCCTGGAGCTATTCAATTAGAGACCTGTGATCAACCAATGCTTATTTCTGTTCCCACCTCTGGAGGGTGGAATCAGAAATAAGCCTTAACTGTTGCCACGGGGCAGCTCGAAAGTTGATCTGTGGTCTCTAATTGAATAACTCTGGGTACTTTGCCTAGGAGAAGAGACCACACGATACAACACGCTGCCAATTAATTCTGCCACTAAACTACTGTACATAATAATAACCTGTAAAGAATTTATAGACAATACTCCACTGCTAAGCATTTATGAATTAATATAATTATTTTTAACTCGCAATTGTTTTACATTTGTAGATTAATTTTATCTCCATGCACAGACTATAGCCGTAGGTTGAGGTTATGCACCAAGTTATGTAAACTTACAAATTCTTTTTAAAAAGCACTGTACATTAATGATATTTTCATTGTCTGGAAGGGCATCTGAAACAGCTCATTGATATTGTGGCTTACAATGATTGAAATCTTAAATTTACTGACAAAATAGTTTTCAAAGAGAATATATTTTTGGCTTTGGCATTCTCTTTCAACTGCATTGTGAACAGGGGACTACATGGCAACTGAATACTGAATACCGCCGTCCGAAGGCGGAAAAGAAAAGGTGGCGCCGCTGGCCTGGATGGGCCAACGATAGAAGAATGTGGCTGAGGACCGGAGAATGCTGCAGTGGTGGGAAGGTAAAAGAGCTAATGAAGCTCTCCACTGCAGCCTCTCCCATCAGACAGGTAGGCCCTCTGTGAGGTCCTCCTTGTCTTTAACCCCTACCTAGACCATCAGGGCAGTCAGGCACTAGGCCCGTGAGGTTGGGTAGGTGGGTATTAGGCCCATGCCATTGATAGAGTGGCCTGGGCATTAGGCCCAGGTCACTGATTGTGCCACTGATAGGCAAGCTCTAGGCCCGTGGCCATTAGTCAGGCCTTATGCCTGTGGGCATAAAGGTGGGCTCTAGGCCCTATTAAAAATAACGCCCCTCCAGGTTGTTAGTGAACTGTACACTAGGCCTAGTTCACTTAATGCACTAATAGGCAGGCTGAGAACCTGAGCATCCTTAACCATAAAGTGATCTGGGCATAATATAAATTGTAAGATCCACTGGGGCAGGGACTGATGTGAATGGCCAAATATGCTCTGTAAAGCACTGCGGAATATGCATGTTCCAGGGCCGGATTAAGGTCTGTGGGGGCCCCAGGGCAACAAACCTTTGGGGTCCCTATATACCACAGTTTCTCGTCACCCTAGGAACATTTTTTTTTGTATTTTAATTCACCTCAGTAGTAATGCCCCTCTTGCAATGCCCACTGTAGTAGTGCCCCTTATGCAATGTCCCCAGTAGCAGTGCCCCCAGTGATGGTCTCCCATATGCAGTGCCCACTGTAGTAGTCCCCCCTATGCAGTGCCACCTGTAGTAATGCCCCTTATGCAGTGCAGCCAGTAGTGGTCCCCCTATGCAGTGCCCCTTATATAATGCCCCAGACCTGCATAAGGGGGACCCCATTAGTGTTCCCCCCTATGCAGTGCCCCTTATATAATGCCCCAGTAGTAGTCCCCCTATAGAGTCCCCCAGTAGTGGTCCTTATATAGTGCCCCAGACCCAATAGTGCTCCCCCTATGCAGTGCCCCTTATATAATGCCCCCAGTAGTGGTCCCCCTATACAATCCCCCAGTAGTGTCCCTTATATAGTGCCCCCAGACCTAGTGGTGGCCCCCCAATGCAGTGCCCCTTATATAGTGCCCCAAGTAGTAGTCCCCCCTATGCATTACCCCCAGTAGTAGTGCCCCCAGCAGGGGCAGAACTTTGGGAGACAATGGAGGCACCTGCCGCCGGGCTCCAGCTCTGAAGGGGCACCTCCTCCATTGTCCACAACATATTCACCCCACTTAGGGCTGTAACTATGTACCCGAAGTGTACCATCACGGCCGTCCAATACGTAGCACCCCTTCCCGGCACCTGAGAAGTCACCGTACACTAATGGAGAGCTCCATGTCAGACCATCAGCTGCTGCCTTTGTCTATCTATCGCCGGTCTGCATGCGAATTGCTACATTACAGTGTCAGCGTCTGTGACGGGGGGGGCACCAAATTATAACTTGCCTCCGGGCGTCTGGGATGAACTTACGCCACTGGCCCCCAGTAGTAGTCCCCCTATGCACTGACCCTAGTAGCACCCCCCCATGCACTGACCCTAGTAGCAGCCCCCCCTATGCAGTGCCCTCTGTAGCGGCCTCCCCTATGCAGTGCCCTCTGTAGCGGCCACCCCTATGCAGTGCCCTCTGTAGCAGCCCCCTTACACACACACACACAAATAAAATCACAACTTACCTGAATCGCCGCTCCTGACGCGACCGCCGCAGTCAGCTCCGTGTCCCGACTCTTCTCCTTCAGTATGGGAGAGACGTCAGCGTCATGACGTCTCTCCCATCACACGCTGTGGGGGAGCCGGAAGGCGGAGCTCATGAGTGAGCTCCAGCCGGCTCCCTCCGTTGTGCAGCAGCCAATGAGAGGCTGTCTGACTCTTATCGGCTGCTGTGACATACACATAGCTGCCGCTGGCGGCTGTGTGTATGTCACTGTGTAGTGTGGACTGCGCTCACTGCGCAGTCTACACTACACTAGCGGAGGGGACACTAGCGGCGGGTGCAGACAGCACACCACTGCTAGTGGGGGCCCCTCCGTGTGTGGGGGCCCAGGGACGACCGCCCCCGTCGCCCCCCCCCTTAATCCGGCCCTGGTGTGTGCCATATAAATAACTGGTAATAAATAAATAAATTAGGCTCAGATCGCTGATAGTGCCCCGCAGTTAGGCAGGCTGTAAGAGCCTAAGCCCCAATATATAAAGTGGCATTTGGCCCAGGCCACTGTATAATTAATGATATAATTGGATAGACACTGTTTATGGTCTCCTTACAGGGATCCTTAGGTGAGTGAGTGGGCAAAGCAGAAGAGTGGTCACGGTGAGAACCATCTGTGTATACTGTCTCTTACTGTCTGTTTGTTTCTGCTTGTCTTTCTTTTTTTCAGGCCGGACCGTGGACCTTGCACTCCGGTGCAAGGTCAAGTCTTCACCTGGAGCACGAGTACCTGTAGGTGAAACTCAGGATCTGAGGCCAAAAGTTCCAGTGATGATCTTCGCTTAAAACCTGAATTTCTCTTTCCTTTGGAAGTGGTTCTAGGTATGGTAGGGCATATCAGTCTGAAGGTGAGAAGGTGTGACGCCATGTTAGCTACAAGAATACACCTGACCGGCAGCAGGCACCGCACCACTATTATACAGTACATCTGAAGCATTTTACTTTTTTATTCCCTTACTCCCCCAACCCATCTTTTCCCACCTCAAGCTATTTAAATCACAACTTCAATCTTTAATATACATGTCACTTTTCCGTACTGACATTATGGGGGAAATTTATGAAAGCTTGGAAAAAGATAAAGAGGAGAGAGATGAAGTACCAACCAATCAGCTCCTGCAGTGGTGGAACTAGAGAGTGGTGGGCCCAAGTGCAAGAATATGCTTTGGGGTTCCCTATGCAGTGCCCCACATAGTGATACCCCTATGCAGTGCCCCCAGTAGAGCCCCTTATAAAGTTCCCCCAGTAGCAGTCCCCCCGCTATGCAGTGCCCCCAGTAGTATTCCCCCCCTATGTGCAATGCCCCCAGTAGTAGTTCTCCCTATGTGCAGTGCCCCCAGTAGTAGTTCCCCCTATGTGCAGTGCCCCCAGTAGTAGTCTGCCTATAGAACATAGACACAAAAAAATAAAAAAACACTTACCTGAATCCCCGCTCCTGCGCCCACCGCTGTCTGCTCCTGTCCTCCCTTCCTCCTGACCCACTCTTGCTCTCCACTATGGGAGAGACGTCATGATGTCTCTCCCATCACACTGCGGGAGCCGGAAGGCGGAGCTCATGAGTGAGCTCCAGCCCGGCTCCCTGACTCTCATTGGCTGCCAAAACAAACACACTGCTGCTGGGAAGTACAAGTGTACTACCTGGGGCCAGGGGCAGTGTTTGTTGTGTAGTGCAGACTGCAGTCACTGTGGTCCACACTACACTGTGGCACCTGGGGGACACTGGTGGCAGGTGCAGCTGCGCTATTGGCAGCAGGGGCTATGGGCCCCTGCAACATAGTGGGCCCCGGTGCAAGCCACAAGATGCACTGCCGCTAGTTCCGCCACTGAGCTCTTGTTTGTCATGTTTAGCGTCCTGGGCTGGAAGTTGCGGTCCCGGGTCAATGAAGGAGTCAGGAGCGAGGGGCCTGGATGTTCAGTCTCCTCGTCACAAGCATCAGATGTTGGCGAGACCTGACCTAGGGTGCGGAGGCTAACCTGCCAGGAAGTGTTCACCAGTGACCTCTCCAAGAGGGATATGGGTTTCAGCTGCACTAGGTCAGGGATCCGATGCGAGTGGGAATAGAAAATGACACACCGCTTTGGCCCACTGGAAATATAATCTCTGTACCACTAGTACAGAGTAGCACAATAGAGATGTTTCCTGAAGAAGTGCTGTGGCAGACCAGAGGTAGAGAACCCACTGAGGAGTAGGTTATGCAGCTAGTACTGGAGGGAAGTGAGGATATGCTGCAGTCACTGAAGGAGAGTGGTGATTGCACCAATTTGGATGACGTGGTGCCTGTTCACTGATGCCCAAGGATAAGACACTGGTAAATAGGACACACAGGCATGGTCTACTGCAGCACTGCTGTACAAGGATAAGGCTCTTAGAAATATCAAACAGGAAAAAGGTGTTCTATCACACTGCTGCACAAGGATATGGCACTTTGTAAATAGCAAACAGGCAAGGATGTACTATCACACTGCAGCACAAGGATATGGCACTTTGTAAATAATGAGCCACTAGTTTTTTGGGGGGGGGTTTTGGTGGTTGCGCACGCAGGGTATTTTTCATCAGCGAACATGTCATGTTTCGATTGTCTATCTGTTTATCACACAGCATATGTTAATCAATTTATGGCAATTATTTAATTAATTAACTTAAGTGTTCGACAAATGTTGGCTTTGTTCCCTTTTTTTTAATGTAAATAAACTTTATTGTCCAAATGTCATTTTCTTTGCTTTGTTTTTTTGGTTTAACCCTTCGTTGTTTTTTGGGGTGGTTTTGGTTTTGTTCTTTTCTTTTAAATGTTTTCATGTTACTAAGTGCATTTTTAAATTTGTTCTATATTTATAGCTATGGTTATTTTTTGCCCTTAACTTTGCAATCACACCTAAATGCATGGAGCCAATCATAACTCGCAATATTATGAAATATTAGTGTCACATGACTCATGCAGTATCCAATAGAACTTATCATATGTGATCTATGAAACTTAACTAGTCAATCATCTTTTTTCCTGTATAAATTATGTTTACTATTAAAATCATCATTGCCATCATGAGAGCGGCAGTGTTCACACGCCGTGAGCTGGCCAGTTTGGTCCAGGTAATGGACCGTCACTTGGCCACTCTAGCCCCCCCCATCCCCATCCATGTAAAAATGCAAGCGAGTTGCGCCGTCAGCTGTGTATGGTGGGGTATGGGTGAACCATTGTGCAGCTGGAAAGGCAGTGGTCTGACTTGCGCCGCCGCTCACCTGACCTCCTGGATACTTTACCGCTGCGTATTCATCAGCGTAAGTATGACTTATTAAATTGTGCAATTTTTTATAACATTATGATGGCCTTACTATACTTTTATTAATGTTAGAAACAGTAATATCTGTGCAACTATTGTACAGTATGGCCCCATTGTACTGTAAATATGATATTAACCAGTAATGTAAGAAAAGCTATTGTACAGTATGGCCCTACTGTACTGTAAATATGATATTAACCAGTAATGTATGTGCAACTGTAGTACAATATAGCCCTACTGTACTTTATATTATGTACAGTATGTAACCTAATTAAATTTTCCTAACAAAATCAGTGTCTACTTAGTGAAAATATGAGTATGCTAAATTCATGTTTAAAATCATAGTAAACAATCACCAAACAAAATTGAATCAAAATATATCCTTCACTTAGGACAACAGCGGATACGGAGAGCGAAGAGGAGGGCAGGCCGACTCGCCAATCGGCAAAGCCCCTCCCCTGCCCACTCCTCCCAAATGTCTCCTCCTTCCCCTCCCCTCTCCTCTCAAATGTCTCTTCTCTCCCCTCCCCTATTACCCCTCCTTCGAAAACTCCTCCCAAGTGTCTCCTCCCTCCCCTGCCCACTCCTCCCAAATGTCTCCTCCCTCCCCTGCCCACTCCTCCCAAATGTCTCCTCCCTCCCCTCCCAAATTACCCCTCCCTCCCTAGAATACTCCTCTGATTTTTCCCCTCCTTCACTGGCAACATACGGGAACTTGTCACCGTATCCCCCATTTGGCTGAAATGCAGGTAATATTTTCCAAAATTTTAATGTTTTTCAAATATGTCCTTTATTGTAACTATCATGTATGTGTGTTTGGCCACATGGTAATGTTGTTAAGGGTGAGCATATAATATTTTAAATTTGTGGCCTTGTTCACATAACCACAAGTGTTCATTTTGCCACATAATAACATATACACTAATAATGTGGGTATTTCTTGATGGTGTGGTCATTATAATTGGACACTACTACAGGATGTCTATTTTGGATAGTTTTTTTGCTATGCCTACACTGTTATGAACTTTAAAACAATTAAATACAAACATATAAGCCAACCTTGTCTTTGGTGCATGTTGAAGCATACTTGAGGTGTCAACATGTTAAATTTAGGCCTGAAAAGTTTGCAAAAACAATTTTAAACACATTTTTGACCTAAAAATTTAATTCTTGATGCCTTTACCTAAAAAAAATGTTTCCAGTTCAAATTTCAAACAATTGGACCATCAACGTCTTATGCTCACTACTATTATATTTTGTTGTTGCTAAATCATAAGTTCACATTTTCGACCACATTATCCTTTCAATTTACAAACTTAAAAATTTTGATTTAGGTGTGAGTTTAGACACAGATAATGATTACACATTGTCTTTTGGTGCACTTATTGGGGGGGGTTTGCTTTAGTATTTGAACTAAAACATAAATATCCAGTTTTACTATATTAATTATGTGAACAAAAGTAGCCTACTATGAGCTGTGCCATGCCACAGGCCAATACACGCCTTGTGTCGCTGTTACTGTTTGTGTAATTTGGCCTTATTAACACTGGTATATCTCTTCTTTAATAACCACCATATAGTGCCCTACCCTCTCTTACCTGGCCCTTTATCATAAGCCCATGACACTTTCTGTTATTTCCTTCTATTCTGTCAACTAATTAAAATTTTGCAAGGGAAGCCACAAATGCAGATTCGGCCCCTGATCAGCAAATTAATGACTTTATTCTCTGTGTATGTTACCATCAATTTCATGTGTAGTAGTAGTATGTTTTTTAAATGTGTAAACTAGCATTGATACATTTGTAGTGTAATCTTTTTTTGTTCTTAAATTGTGTACATATGTAATTTTAAAACTGTTTTTGTTTTAAAAAAAAACATAATTTATTTTTGGCAATTTTTTACCTTGCCATAACTACATTGTACAACAACCCCTGGCACAGTTTGAAACATTTAATGTGCCCAATCTTTTGTTATGCATGTACGGATGTGTACTTATCTTTCAGCTAGAGGTCAGTTTAGTGCCCACCCCTAATGGTTTTTTTTAGTTTTTGTATCTACTACTTTTGTTTTTTGACCAAATTTATGTTATAAATTTAATAATCTGTTACATTACCAACAGATCCCCGGATGTTGTCCGACTGGATGATTCAGGAGCTGGAATAGGCCTGCTACCATTTATCCCACATGGATGGCTGCTTCCGCAACATCATCTCAATGTTGCAGAACAATTGATGGGCAGATTTCTTTTGTTTGGTATGGAAATGTACCTTGTTTTGTTATTAAAATTCGGTTGAGTTAAACCACAGAGTCATTATTCACTGATAACCACATTCTGAACCAAGGTGTACAACTGATTTGGTATGTTTTGCAGGGTAAACAATATGTTTATTTTATATTTAAGTTATTGACAGCCATTGTCATTTCAATGGGTAACTGTAACACCACATTTCTACTGGTTCAAAAAAAACCTAGGCCTGGTTTTTTAAATTTTAATTTAGTTAAGAATTGTTCAGATTTTTATGCCAAAACTGAAACAAACCCAAAACAAACAAACAAAAAAAAAGCAGGTTAGCCCTTCTACCCATAGCTACCATATGTTCAGAACGCATTTTGTTAACATTGGGCCTTTGGGAAAAATAATTTTAAAAAACAATTAAGGATGTTTTGCTGCTCTTTTTCAAAAAGTGCCATCTTGATTACCTCAAACACACATTCACACACACACAATAATGAAATGGATCTGTATGTTGTTTTGGTTTAAAATCCCCCCCAAAAAATGTATGTGAGATAGGAATGTGCACTGGCTAAAAATTAAAAACAAAATATAATACTTACAGAACAAGGAAATTTATTTACAACAACGGAAAACACAAAACCAATGTTGGTCAAAAAAACATCAAGAGCTGGGAGAAGATGGAGCATCACAACATGTTGGCCAAATCAGTTCAAAGTGTGGTATTTCCAAATGCAACATACAATGGTATGGATAATGTGGTGATGATGGATTTTGGAGGGGAAGAAAGGTTTTTTTGTTTATTAAAAGAAAAAAAAAATTCAAAAATCATTTCAAAATTAAAACATTGGTAATCATCTAAACATAAATGGCATAAATATGTCCCACAAAAGAGAATAGATACACCACAAATATAAAAAATACCTGAAGAAACGAGCAACCACAGCATCGCGGATGGCCCCCATGGACACTCCCACACCACCTACCTACGGCAAGGCATCTTCTGGCTGCATTGGGACTCAACTCCTTATGGCGATGTTATGAAAGATCCCACACAGGACCAGGATGTTGGAAACCATCTCCGGCGAATACATGAGTTCGCCACCAGATTGGTGGACGCATCTGAATCGGCCCTTTAACAGGCCGATACAGAACTCCACCACCTGCCTGGTAGCAGTAAATGTAGCATTATATTATGTTTGCCAAATAAGGAGTCAGCAGCCAGGGCGTGCAAAGGATATCCACTATCTCCTGCACAAAATGAATTAAAAAAATACATAGAAAAAAAACAGTGACATCAAGTTAATTTGAGTAACACATCAACATATTTTACTTACCCTGATGCCACGCGTCAACAGCTTGCAGGGTGGATAATTTTTGCCAAAGCCCTGATTGCCGAATGACAAATGCATCATGGGCACTCCCTGGAAACTTGGCATACAGGGACAGGATCTGGAGAGAGGCATCACATACCACCATTACATTCAAAGAATTAATGCAGGAGGCTGAAGTGGTATGTGAGTGCCATCCACTACCCCTATGATGTGTGAAAAGCCAGCAATTTTTTTAAACTGTTGCTTTACCACACCAAGGGCTACCATATCCAATGACATACTAATAAAATGACCAAATTATTTGAAAAAGGCATCTATGACATGCCTCAGGACCCTCGAAAAGGATGGCTGGGATATCCCACCCACCACACCCACTGTGTTCTGGAAGGACCCTGAGGCACAGAAATGTAACACTGACAACAACTGCATTAGTGGTGGGATTGCTGTAGAATGTTAATTTCACTTTCTAGATTGCTCTATTAATGAGAGTGTGTCTAGGATAATGTTGCGTGGGAGCCGGAACCTTCTTAAGACAACATCATCTGACATTCCAAAAAGGGTGACACATGTTCTATATACAGTCAGGTGCATAAATATTGGGACATTGACAGAATTTTCATATTTTGGCCTCTATTCACCACCACAATGGCTTTGAAATGAAACAAACAAGATGTACTTTAACTGCAGACTCTCAGATTTAATTTGAGGGTAATTACATCCAAATCAGGTGAACAGTGTAGGAATTACAATGGTTTCTATATGTGCCTCCCACTTTTTAAGGGGCCAAAAGTAATGGGACAATCAACTCAAAAGCTATTTCATGGACAGGTGTGGGCTATTCCCTCGTTATTTCATTATCAATTAAGCAGGTAAAAGGTCTGGAGTTGATTCTAGGTGTGACATTTGCATTTGGAATCAGTTGCTGTCGACTCTCAATATGAGATCCAAAGAACTGTCACTATCAGTGAAGCAAGCCATCATTAGGCTGAAAAATCAAAACAAACCCATCAGAGAGATAGCAAAAATATTATATGTGGCCAAATCAACTGTTTGGAACATTCTTAAAAAGAAAGAACGCACCGGAGAGCTCAGCAACACCAAAAGACCCGGAAGACCACGGAAAACAACTGTGGTGGATGACAGAAGAATTATTTCCCTGGTGAAGAAAAACCCCTTCACAACAGTTGGCCAAATAAAAGAACACTCTCCAGGAGGTAAGTTTATATGTGTAAAAGTCAACAATCAAGAGAAGACTTCACAAGAGTGAATATAGAGGGGTCACCACAAGATGTAAACCACTGGTGAGCCAGAAAAACAGGAAGACCAGATTAGAGTTTGCCAAACAACATCTAAAAAAGCCATTACAGTTCTGGAACAACATCCTATGGACAGATGAGACAAAGATCAACTTGTACCAGAGTGATGGGAAGAGAAGAGTATGGAGAAGGAAAGGAACTGCTCATGATCCAAAACATACCACCTCATCAGTGAAGCATGGTGGTGGTAGTGTCATGGCGTGGGCATGTATGGCTGCCAATGGAACTGGTTCCCTTGTATTTATTGATGATGTGACTGATGACAAAAGCAGCAGAATTAATTCTGAAGTGTTTCAGGCAATATTATATGCTCATATTCAGTCAAATGCTTCAGAACTCATTGGACAGCGCTTCACAGTGCAGATGGACAATGACCCGAAGCCTACTGCAAAAGCAACCAAAGAGTTTTTTAAGGCTAAACAGTGGAATGTTATGCAATGGCCAACTCAATCTCCTGACCTGAATCCGATTGAGCATGCATTTCACTTGATGAAGACAAAACTGAAGGGAAAATGCCCCAAGAACAAGCAGGAACTGAAGACATTTGCAGTAGAGGCCTGGCAGAGCATCACCAGGGATGAAACCCAGCATCTGGTGATGCCTATGCGTTCCAGACTTCAGGTTGTAATTGCCTGCAAAGGATTTGCAACAAAGTATTAAAAAGTGAAAGTTAGATTTAGGATTGTTTAGTTTCTCCCATTACTTTTGGCCCCTTAAAAAGTGGGAGGCACATATAGAAACCGTTGTAATTCCTACACCGTTCACCTGATTTGGATGTAATTACCCTCAAATTAAATCTGAAAGTCTGCAGTTAAAGCACATCTTGTTTGTTTCATTTCAAAGCCATTGTGGTGGTGAATAGAGGCCAAAATATGAAAATTCTGTCAATGTCCCAATATTTATGCACCTGACTGTATATGGGGCCTTGCACGCCTCCTCTGCCTATGCCTAGGAGGATGAACAGATAGGTAGAGGTGTGAGAGCATCGCCACAATCAAATCTCCACCAGCTCTTTGAAATTTAAACAAACATTTTTAATTTTGTGTATAATTTAAAAAAAAAAAAAAAAACGTAACTTCAGCAGAATGTAGATTAATCTTACAGGTTTGGAAAGGGGCATCTTGGCTTGCTCCTACATGTTTTTTTTTTTTTTTAATTAAAGACAAAAAAACAAAATTAGTATTAATTGAAAAATCAGGGAATAGAAAGGTATACCATGCCCTCCTAAAAAATAAGAATACTAGACATTTTAGTAGTAAAAAACATGCCCTGCTAATATAGAAGATTACTAGACATTTTAAGTGTGACAAACATGGCCTGCTAAGGCAACATCAACACAAGAGCAGCATGCAGTACTCATATGTACTTACCTGGCCAAAAGAAAATATCAAGAAAAAGTAGAAGGGGAAGCCCTCCTAAGGGCAAAACAAATATAAAGCACAACTAGAATATAAAAGAAACAAATACATTCATTCACTTGTACACATGCCCTGCTAATAAAGAAGTTAACTAGACATTTCAAGTGGGACAAACATGGCAGGCTAAGGCAACATCAACACAAGAGCAGCCTGCAGTACTCATATGTACTTACCTGGCAAAAATAACAAGGAGATATCGTGCATAAACTAAACCCTTCAAATACCAGCCACTAACCAACAATAAAGCACATCTAATGGCTGAAACACCTCAACCTTAATAGAGTGCAAACTCCCATCAAAAAAAAAAATATGTGCATGCACAGCGCAAAGTGCACAGTGCACAGACTATGATGCATAGGCATCTATAAATACTGAGTGCACACCACTATTACTCATGCTTGGATTAGTAGTGATTAGGGGTGTGCACCAGCCACTTTTCGTGTTTTGTGTTTTGGTTTTGGATCTGGATCTTTCTTCGTGTTTTGGATCTGGATTGGTTTTGCCAAAACCACCCTTCCGTGTTTTGGGTTCTGGGTTTTGTGTTTTGGATCTGTATTTTTTTGAAAAAAAGCATAAAAACAGCTAAAATCACAGAATCTGTGGGTTTTTCTGCTCCTATGCTATTATTAACCTCAATAACCTTAATTTCCACTCATTTCCAGTCTATTCTGAACACCTCACACCTCACAATAGTGTTTTTATATCCAAAAGGTTGCACCGAGGTAGCTGGATGACTATGCTAAGAGAAACGAGTGGGCGGCACAAACACGTGGTCCATCTAGGAGTGACACTGCAGTGGCAGACAGGATGGCAGTTTGAAAAACTAGGCCCCAAACAGTACATAATTCAAAGAAAAAAAAGAGGTGCAAGATGGAATTGTTCTTGGGCCCTCCCACCCACCTTTATGTTGTATAAACAGGACATGCACACTTTAACAAACCAAACATTTCAGCGCCAGGGTCTGCCACACGACTGTGGCTGAAATTATTGGTTCGTTTGGGTCCCCACAAAACAAGCTGGCAATTAATCTGTCCCTGCACAAACTGGCTCTACGGAGGCAAGATGTCATCCTCATCCTCCTCATCCACCGATTCCTCACCCTCTTCAGTGTTGTGTACATCCTCATCCTCACAGAGTATTAATTCATCCCCGCTGGAATCCACAACCACAGGTCCACTGTACGTTCTGGAGGCTGGTCTCCCTGGAAGAGTTAATAATTCATTTTATGAACATCATCTTCTCCACATTTTGTGGAAGCAACCTCCTACGCCTTTCGCTGACAAGGTTCCCGGCTGCACTAAACACTCTTTCGGAGTACACACTGGAGGGGGGGCAACTCAGGTAAAATAGAGCCAGTTTGTACAGGGACCTCCAAATTGCTTCTTTTTCCTGCCAGTACAGGTACGGACTATCTGACATGCCTACTTGGATGCTGTCACCGATGTTCTCCTTTAACAGACAGACGCACACTTGTCGCTGCTGCTTTAAGGATGCAGGTGCGGCTACAGCCCACACATTTCACAAAGACAGAAAAAAAAAGAAGAATATTTTTATTGTTTGTGGAGCACACTTTGAGGGTGTCACCACCCTTTAACAGACAGACGCACGCTTGTCGCTGCTGCTTTAAGGATGCAGGTGCGGCTACAGCCCACACATTTCACAAAGACAGAAAAAAAAGAAGAATATTTTTATTGTTTGTGGAGCACACTTTGAGGGTGTCACCACCCTTTAACAGACAGACGAACGCTTGTCGCTGCTGCTTTAAGGATGCAGGTGCAGCTACAGCCCACACATTTCACAAAGACAGAAAAAAAAGAAGAATATTTTTATTGTTTGTGGAGCACACTTTGAGGGTGTCACCACCCTTTAACAGACAGACACACGCTTGTCGCTGCTGCTTTGAGGATGCAGGTGGAATCTAGACGGGATTTGGAACCGGGGACACACTACCTCCATCAATTGTCTAAATCCCACTGCACTAATGGCGGATACCAGACGCACGTCTAACACCAACATAGCAGTCAAGGCCTCAGTTATACGTTTTGCTTCAGGATGACTGCTGTCGTACTTCATCCTCATCGCTAGGGACTGTTGGAGGGTCAATTGTTTAGTAAAAGTAGTGGTGTTCCTACTTCCTCTCTGGGATGATGAACAACTCCCAGCAGCAGCAAAAGCACTAGGAGGAAGTGGTTCTTGATCTTTCCCTATTTTATTTTTATCAGAGAAAGTTTGGTCCTCCATTTATGTTATATTGATATATACGTGCGGCTAAAGCGCACACAAACACAGAAAATATTTTTTTATTTTTGCTGGAGAGTAGTGCACTTTGTGGGTTACACCACCCTTTAAGAAATGAGCCAGCCGGCTCTTTACTTATGGGACACAGGCGCACGCTTGGCGCTGCTCCTTTGTTGATGCATGTGCAGCCACAGTGCACACAATTCACAAACACAGAAAATATTTTTTTATTTGGTTTGGAGTGTACTTTTGGGGTTACAGCACCCTTTAATGGTCAGGCCAGCCGGCCCTTTACTTATGACACAGGCGCACGCTTGGCACTACTTTGTTGATGCACGTGCGGCTACTGCGCACACAATTCACAAACACAGAAAATATTTTTTTATTTGGTTTGGAGTGTACTTTGGGGGTTACAGCACCCTTTAACGGTCAAGCCAGCCGGCCCTTTACTTATGACACAGGCGCACGCTTGGCACTACTTTGTTGATGCACGTGCGGCTACTGCGCACACAATTCACAAACACAGAAAATATTTTTTTATTTGGTTTGGACTGGAGTGTACTTTGGGGGTTACAGCACCCTTTAACGGTCAAGCCAGCCGGCCCTTTACTTATGACACAGGCGCACGCTTGGCACTACTTTGTTGATGCACGTGCGGCTACTGCGCACACAATTCACAAACACAGAAAAAATATTTTTTTTTTTAGCACTTGGGGGGAGCACCCCTGACGGACAGAGCACCCCCTGGACAACACTACAGCACCCCTTTAGGACTGGGATACTGCACAGGACTTTGGAGTGGACACAGCCCCTATGGACAACTGACTGCACAACACAGTCCAGCCAGCCCCTATGGACTTTGAAGTAGTGGACACAGCCCCTATTAACAACAGCAGCACAGCACAACACAGCCAGCCACTATGGACTTTGAAGTAGTGGACACAGCCCCTATGGACAACAGCAGCACAGCGCAGCACAGCACAGCACAACACTACTCTGCACTACACTACACAGCCCAGCCAGCCCTAACTCCCACCCTCCCTCTTCACTGTCCACAGCCGTGTGGGAAAATGGCGCCGACGCGGGTACCTTATATAGGATCCAAAACCCGCGAGACCCGGAAGGCGGGATGATGACGTTTTGCCTCGATTTCAGATCCGAGTCAGGCGGGAAAAGTCGAGCCTGACTCGGATCGGCCTCGGATCTGGGGGGCTTGGGGGGGTTCGGATTTCAGAAATCCGAACCCGCTCACCCCTAGTAGTGATACACCATGGACTCTGTGGAGCATTCAAACCAAAGCACACCCCAATTAAGTAAGTTGAAACGTCAATGTTTGCACTTGCCCCAAAAATGAATGACAGTATGAATTATGCATGTTTAAAAAAGTAATCACAAATTTCCAATTACAATGTGTAGACCCTCAAGATGCACAAGCCAGTGATGAGGAAGCTGGCCCAAGCCATGGGAGGTGCAGGCATAGACAGCCACCATTCACGAGGAAGGAGATGGAGGTTTTGGTTGGCATGTGCATGGAGCAAATTGTCCATGCACCCAGAAATATGGGGGCTGCACAGAAGGAGAGGATTTGGGATGAGATAGCTAGTGCTGTCAAACTGGAGGGGAACATCATCAGAACCACTATTGAGGTTAAGAGACAGTACGTTATTGAGAATCAGATTTTTTGTTTTGTTTTGTTTTTTATAATAAAAATCTAACAAAAACAAATCCATGACAGATGGACCAACTTCAAATACCGGCTTAAGAAGAAGCTGGCAAATAGGACTCAGCATGCCAGGGGGACAGGTGGTGGCTCCACCCCTGAGTCGCTCGAATTAACTCCTTTGGAAGAGATGGCTCAGTGGTGTGTGCAATAAGAGGAGGTGGTCGGCATGTCTAATATGGATACCGACATGCCTGACTTTGCAGCTCCACATGGTGTAGAAGGTAATTTTTTAATTTAACCCCCCCAAAAAAACAACTAAAAACACACTGCTTGCCAGAAACAACTTGACATACACAATATGATTATTTGTTATTTGCTTCTTTACAGAACCAGAGGATGAAAAGTCTGCTCCTGAGGTCAGATCTGGGCCCAGCAGATCTGGATGGTCTGTAGGGGATGAAACAAATAATCCATCTGTGGACCTTGTGGACCTCACTCCTGGGGCACCACCCTCGCAGGCCGTGGCCCTCCGCACGAGTTGGTTCACCAGACTCAGCAGAATACATCTGTTCTGCTGAGGATGGAGGCCACTATGGTGAGTATGGTGGAGGCCTTGGAGAGATCTGCTGCTGCCCATGATCATATGGTTGCTGCCCAGGAGCAGGCCAACTGACTTGCCATGTTGGAGCCAGCCTCCCTACCTGCTATTCCATCGAGGACCACCACCTCTGGCAGCCCATCAGCCAGCCCCCAACCTACGGCAAGCCCTATGCCTAGGCCAGAGTCAATACCATCCAGCTCTGGCCAGGCCAGTCGGCGTGTTACATGCCAGTCGACTGTTGCCAAGCTTGCACTTCAGCCGAGGCCTAAAAAAGGCAAAAGATAGCACTGGCTATCTCGTCCTTCATCCATTCCTGTGCAGTCCCCATATTTCTTGCAACCAAAACCTCCATCTCCTTCCTCGTGAATTTTTAATGATTTAAATTTGTTTTAGAAAATTGCATTTTGTTTTAGTGTAAATATCTTGTTTGCCATGATTGGAAATGTGCAAAAAAAAAAAAAAAGCAACATTAAAAAAAAAGCATTACACACCATACGTCTTTGTCAAAAAAGCAGGTTTAATAATCCCAGGTAAAAGGTAATTGCTTACAAACAACATTTACACAAAAGTATCCAAAAATACTATTTTTAAGATCATTTTCAAAACAAACATGTTTAGAAATCCAGCAGCAGTAAATGGTTTAATTAAACTAATTCGCTCCTGCAAACGCACCTGAGCAATTGGCCATCCAATTAGCCCTATTATTACAAACAAGTTTGCAGTCTATTAGGTGTCTGCATTGTGGGCTTCGAAATAGCAACATCACTAGTAACATCGGCTACATTAGATACTAACGAAAATACTATCAGTCTTGCGGGAGACCATACCCTACCACAAGCTGGACGATCAACCCGATCTGAAACCTGCTCGCAGAGTAACAGATTACTACTTCCGCTCTTCATTCTCTCTCGCAGCAGATAATTTATGTACGCACCTAAAACGCCATGCAAACGCTGTGGCACGTCTGCGTTTTTAGACCACCCCCTGCACCACCCACAAACAGCCCTTCCTGTCAATCAACTATCAGGAGTCACTTCCTGCTCGAAGTCCATACGAGAAAATGAAAATCTGATTGCAAGGACTCAGTCGCACATGCGCATAACAGACAGATGCAGAACATTAGCCGCATACGAGTGGCGGCTTGCGATAGGGTCTGAATAAGAAGATATACAGAGCATATACTGGAAATGCCACTGGGCAGAGTCTCTGAAAGATTGCATGTGAAGCCTGGATGAAGCAAACAGCAACCATCTGGGAATAAGCAACCATCTGGGAATAACGATGTTGATCAGGCAATTACCTGTTCATCTGGAGTCCTGTTTATACCCCCAGGTAGCTGTCCATTAGATGAGCAAGTCAGCTGAGAACTGACACAGCTACCACTGGATAAGGATCTATCAGGTGATTCAGCCAAGATGGCTGTGCCCATGACCATTGTCGCAGGAACTTCGATATGGAGAATTGTGTGACAGTCACTTGGGCCCTGGGGAGAATACACAGCAAGTCACCCACCGCTGCACCTGACATCTCACTGCTCTCATTAATGAGGGGAAGCCGGCACAGTAAGTAACAGTCAATTCCAGGCAGAATCCTGACATTACCCCCTCCTTTTAGGGTGGACTCTGGACACCAATAGAAAAGTGAGTATCTTCCAGATAATCCTCTTGAACTCAAAGCTTCTAAAAACCTTGAAAGATCTGGGAGTACAAGGAAACACAAATCTTTAAAAAAAAATGTCTACTTGAAAACACAAGAAAATCAAAAAATCTTGCTTGAAGACATAAGAATTGGGTTCCACGAGACTTGAAATTAGTTTTCAGACTTCTTCCCAACTCTCGTATCTCAAAAAATTATTCTTATCTTCAGGGTCCATAAACCATTCATCTTCACTATAGATGGAACTTTCATCATCCACAAAGTCTTTGGTAATGCATAAAAAAGGAGTCTTTTCAATAAATGAAGCACACAAAGATTTAGCGTGAGGAACTGTGGACCTCCCAATCTTAAGACGGTATCTAGTATGGAAAGAAGAAACTTTTCTTTTGCAGTGTAGTAGCTCTTACTGGTAATTCTTGGGGAAACACACAATTAGGAAGAATAGGATCGAATATCAAATGGTTCTCAGGGAAAGGAATCTGTGTCCAAAAGGAAGAAGGGAAGAGTTAATATAATTTCAGGATTTCAGAGATTGACTGAGGCAGTGTAACCAATTCTGATAGTGTCAGGTTGTTGGCAGCTAATAGTTCTTTGAGTCTTTTTTTCTTCCGGATAGATTGAATTTGCTCTGTATAATTATGAGAAGGAATTAATGCAGTGTACCTGAGTTTTATGTCTGTAGATGGTAAACTGGAACTAGAGGTTTTAAGAGTGAAGGCGTCTGTAGATGAAACCTGGTGGGCATTAGAATGGGTAGAACCTAATTACTGGGTCGAATTCATGTTAAACAGTCCAGCCTACGGAAGATAGGCTCTGATTCCTCCCTGGGTAAGGAGTACATTAATTCAAACAAACCATCCACATCAATAATCTTGATCCCATGACCCTCTGCCATCTTCCGTTTAGATTCATTACCATCATGGCTCATGATGAGGTAGTTGGTCTTCTTGCCAATATTTTCTGTAACATTACCCCCAACTGCCTCTATTACTGACTTAAGTTCCTTTCTTCCCAAGAGTCCAGAGACCTCAAAGATTGCAAATGTCAGACCTTCTATGTAATTATGAACTCCCTGGGGAGTCTGCTTGACTTCAAAAATTTCAGGCTTAGGTTTCAGAAAGGTTGTCACTTGTGAAGAACATTCAAGAGTGAAAAAAGAAGAATTGTCAACTGGGATGGATAGATCACTGGAAGTTGCCTCCTGAGGCTTACTACTGGAAACTTCCTCCTGGGGTGTACAGCTAAAAAGCACCTCCTGGGAAATGGCACTTGGAACCCCATCCTGGGTATAACAGCTGAAGACTTCTCCTGAAGAACAACACTTGGAACCCTCACCTGGGGCATAACACTTGAAAGCCCCTCCTGAGGTATGGTACTTGATTCTCCCTCTTAGGGAGAAAGACTTGAAACTCTCACTTGAGTTGAAAAACTTGAGACCCCCTCCTGGGGTGTGGAACTTGAAACTTCCTCTAGGGAAAGAGACTTGGAACCCCTTCTTGGGGCATGGAACTCGAAAACTCCTTCTGGAGAGTGACACTTGGAACCCCCCCTGGGGCATGACACTTGAAAACCCATTCTGGGGTATGGTACTTGATTCTCTGGGGTAGCACACTTGGAAACCCCTCCTGGGGTACATCACTTGAGACTTGAGACCCCCTCCTGGGGTATGTAACCTGAATCGGAGACCCCATCCTAAGGCATGAAACTTGAAACAGAGACTCCCTTCTGGGGTATAGCTCGAAACGAAGGCCCCCTCCTGGGGTGTGACACTCGAAGTAAAAACCTCCTGCTGGGTTGCGAGACTTGAAACCCCAACTTGCAATGAGAGACTTGAAATCCCCCTCTGGGGTGTAAGACTTGAGACCCCCTCCTGAGGTACAAAACTTGTAACCCACTCTTGGGGTGAGAAACTTGAGAACCCCTACTGGGTTCTAATACTTGGAAACCCCTCCTGAGGTATAATACTTGAAATGGAGACCCCCTTCCGCGGTACGAGACTTGAAACCCCCTGCTGGGATGCAAGACTTGAAACCCCGCCTTGGGGTGAGAGACTTAAAGCCCCTTCCTGGGGTGTGAAACTTGAGACCCCCTCCTGGGGTGCAAGACTTGAAACCACCTTCTTGAAAAGATAAACTTGAGATCCCCTCCTGGGGTATGAGACTTGAATCCCCTTCTTGAGGTAGGGAACTTGAGATCCCCTCCAGGGGTATGAAACTTGAGACCCCTCTTGGAGCGAAAAGCTTGACAGCCTCTCTAGGAGTGTGACATTTGAAACTCTCTTTTGAGGAGAGAGACTTGAAACTTCCTGTTGAAGTGAAAAACTTATGACCCCCTGCTAGGGTAAGAAACTCGAAGCTGAGACCCCTCCAGAGGTATGCAACTCTAATATTTCTCCTGGAACTGGTGAAACAAGTGTGTCACTTGAAGCTGGCAAGTCAAGTGTCTCCCTGGCTGTAGATGGGTCAGACATCTTTCCTTGGTTCCCAGATCTGGAGTAAGAGTATCGTCTTACAGGACCCCAGTCAAAAAGTTGAACCTTCTTTAGCATAGTAGATTTTGACCCTTTGCACAAGACTGAGGGAACTGTGACTGCAGATGGTGAATGAGAAAAACTAGAGACATGAACACTGGAATGTAAACCTTTGGTATCAGAATTAGGCTGGTGGATGGTAATTATAAAATGATAGGAATTCCCACAATACAAACACAGAGAAAACTCCCTATGATGCTAGCATTCAGCCTCAGAAACCTTAGGACGTGGGAAACTCAGATGTTTTACTTTATTCTGCGCAGAGGAGGATTTAGAACAATCAGAGGTAACACCAAGAAACTAAGGAATAAACTGAAAAAATGTTGTGAGGGAATCTTGTACTTGTTCCAGTAATCGCTGGAAGGTAGTCTGATGTCCAGAGTTAAAGATATTAGAGTACTGGAGGGGTTTAATGGTAGTAAATTGGTTTGATACTGCTTGAATACTTTGTGCCAGTTGTATCTGTGCTGCTTTCTGATTTTTCATACTAGAGGCGAGATCTTAAATAGCCTATACATCCAGAGAACCCACGACTTACATATTAGGGTCTAATCTAACTGTAACGTTTAGCATCCTGGAGTCCCCTACTGAGGGGCTGGAAGTTGTGGTCCTGGGTCAATGAAGGAGTCAGGAGCGAGGGGCCTGGATGTTCAGTCTCCTCATCCACAAGCATCAGATGTTGGCGAGATCTGACCTAGGATGCGGAGTCTAACCTGCCGGGAGGTGTTCACCAGTGACCCCTCCAAGCAGGATATGGGCTTCAGCTGCACCCGGCAAGCAGGTCGCGGTTCCCAGGTCAGGGATCCGATGCGAGTTGGAATAGAGAAAGACACTCCACTTTGGCCCACTGGAAATATAATCTCTGTACCACTAGTACAGAGTAGCACAATAGAGATGTTTCCTGAAGAGGTGTTGTGGCAGACCAGAGGTAGAGAATCCACTGAGGAGTAGGTTATGCAGCTAGTACTTGAGGGAAGTGAGGCTATACAGCAGTCACTGAAGGAGAGTGGTGATTGCACCAGTTTGGATGACGTGGTGTCTGTACACTGATGCCCAAGGATAGGACACTGGTAAATAGCACACACAGGCAAGGTTAAGGCTCTTATAAATAGCAAATAGGAAAAAGATGTTCTATCACACTGCTGCACAAGGATATGGCACTTTGTAAATAGCAAACAGGCAAGTATGTACTATCACACTGCTGCACAAGGATATGGCACTTTGTAAATAGCAAACAAGCAAGGATGTTCTATCACACTGCTGCACAAGGATATGGCACTTTGTAAATAATACACAGGCCCTCAGAACATAGGAGATGTACAGAGCATATACTGGAACTACCACTGGGAAGGGTCTCTGGAAGACGGCATGTGAAGCCTGGATGAAGCAAACAGCAACCATCTGGCAATAACGATGTTAATCAGGAAATTACCTGTTCACCTGGAGTCCTGTTTATACCCCCAGGTAGCTGTCCATTGGATGAGCAAGTCAGCTGAGAACTGACACAGCTACCACTGGATATGGATCTATCAGGTGATTCAGCCAAGATGGGTGCGCCCATGACCATCATTGCAGGAACTCCGATATGGAGAATTGCGTGATAGTCACCTGGGCCCTGGGGAGAATGCTCAGCAAGTCACCCACCGCTGCTCCTGATGCCTCGCTGCTCTCGTTAATGAGAGGAAGTCGGCGCTGCGGTAAGTAACAGCTGATCCCAGGCAGAATCCTGACACTGTCATTTTTAAAACACAGCTTGTAAAATGGCAGATGCTGATTGGTTGGTACTTTATCTCCATCTACTTTATCTTATTCCAAGCTTTGATAAATCTATACCTTTTATCTACCTTAGGGGCCTATGGCCCTGATTCAGAGCCGGACGCTCTGACAGAGTGCTCGCTCTGAATCAGGGCCGTCCCTCCTAATTTTAGAGCGGCCTCCTGGCCGCTCGCATAGCTGTGGGTGACCACCCACAGCTATAGCGAGCGGCCAAAAAGATGGTTGCAATGGTCAAGACCATCGCGACCATCGGGCGTGCGACGAGACCCTTGTGGCAGGGTCTCATCTGCCGCAAGCCCTGGAGTGCTCTCGGCTCTATCAGAGCCGAGAGCACTCCCACTGACATCACTTGTGATGTCAGTGGGGCCGGCCCCAGACGGTAGGCGTTCCCATGGGAACGCCTCCGTCTGGTCAGCCACGCCCCCATCAACAGTACGCCCCCTTTGTAGCGACACCCGGAATGACGGCATGGCCATCGCTATCCAGGTCTCGCGCATGCACACGACGGAGCCAGATCCCTCATGCGCATGCGCACTGGAGCAACATCGACCTGCTTGCGAGCGCTCAGCACTCGCGAGCGGGTCTGAATCAGGCCCTATGTATCAAAGCTTTATGAGAAATAAAGTTGTGAGATATAAATCACCAACTAATCAGCTTCTAACTTACATTTTATAGGCTGTGTTTGAAAAATGACAGAAGCTGATTGGTTAATACTTTTTCTCTCACAATTTTATCTCTCATCAAGCTTTGGTACATGGGGGGTCATTCAGACCCGCTCGCGAGCGAAGGTCGCTCGCTAGCGGGTCGATGGTGGGCGAATGCGCATGCGCACGATGGAGGGAGCTCCATCGTGCGAATGCGCGAGACTCGGCGAGCGACGAGAAATACGTCGCTCAGGGTCTCGCACCAAAAGGGGCGTGCTGTCGATGGTGAGTGACAGCACGCCCCCTTTGGTGGGTGTGCCAGGGGCGTGGCTGCCAGACGGAGGCGTTCCCATGGGAACGCCTACCGTCTAAGTTCGGCCCCACTGACATCACTAGTGATGTCAGTGGGAGTGATTTTGGCTCTGAGCCAAAATCACTCTAGGGCTTGCGGCAGCGAGACCCTACCGCAAGGGTCTCGTCGCAAGCCCGATGGTCGCGATGGTCTTGACCATCGCAACCATCATCATGGACGCTCGCATAAGCTGTGGGTGGTAACCCACAGCTATGCGAGCGTCCATAAGGCCGCTCCACATTTAAATAGGACGGCCCTGATTCAGAGCGAGCGTTCTGCTCAGAGCGTTCAGCTCTGAATCAGGGCCATAGTCTGCAGTGGAAAAACGCAGGATTTTTAGAGGGGGGTTTCCAAATGCTTGATTTTAGAGCGAGTGTGGCCAGTCCATGAAGAGGGTAGAATTAGCACTTAACCAGCTTTAATAAGCGTCATACAAAGTATATTGTGTGTCATAATTCCAGCATATACAGGACCAGCGATCACAGTAAGCCATTAAATGTAGCAGTAGGGCCATCCTGCCTGAGCTGAATGTTTTTATTTTAGATGTGGGCACCATTCCAGAGCATGGGAGCAAGTCCGGGAGTTTGGGAGCAGCTGAAGAACCTAGCACTGCCCTGGACATATATGTACATATTGGACTCTTTAGCAGTGTATCCCTAACAGTGTATGTTTTCCAGATCTCCTAGTTGGTGCACAGGTTATTTATCACTGACTGATACATGTTAAAATATCCACAGGTGGTGCTAATTATTTCATTTGTGATACTGAGAAGAACATGCAGCACTAGTAAAATTCTATTACATTACTTCTATTGTGGTCATGGTGTGGGCTGGGGAGGGGGGTTTCCAGGCAAAGACAACACAATGAGGAATGAGGGGCGCACCAAATACTAAATGTGTATATACAAACAGCAGCTCACCTATTGATCTGCCTAGCACATGGTTTCCAGGCAGATGGAACACCCCCCCCTGCATTTGCCTATGGTCTGTAAAATGACAGATAGAAGCGGATTGGATTGTACTCTGTCTCTCTCCACTTTATCTATCTCCAAGATTTGATAAATGCCCCTAATGTTTTGAAATTGCCTCAAACTATTCCGTGTGATTTCAATAGTTTGTGTTATATTTTGAGTTGATTTTCTTTTTATGATTTATTACTTAAAACTAAATAATTCATTTTTTAATAAGAAAAATCTGTAGATGTAATTAGTTACAGTTTATCTTAATTTCTAAATGGAAAATAACATGCCATATAACAACATACCATATTACTGTATAAAAAAAACATATTCACTGACCAAATTATTAAAATAAATTGTACTGACATGAACCCTTAGAATATAATTACAGATTTACAGCCGAGATTTTGAGAAAGTGGATATCCATACCTCCTTATTAGGTATGCCATGGATAAAACAAAAAGTATTATTTAGAATACACTTTTAAAACATAAGCAAATACCTATGTTTAATCGAGACTATGGGGATGGTCGGGAATCTGCGCATGCTTCGAACCCGTACTGCGCAGGTGCAATATAGGTCTGCGCAGTACGGCAGCAGACTGTCAATGATTGATAGTCTACTGCTGTTTCTGGGCAGGTAGGGGGCTGATGGAGATTTCCTGGCCTCTTTTCCTGAACTGCAATGGCCAGCTTGCATGACCCCATGGTCAACAGCCAGCCGAGGATCATGCAAATGATGGACGCAGCTCGGATCATTAATGAATGCAGGAGGTATGACGCCTCCTGCTGCATTATCATAATAGCAAGGACGGAATTGCAAAGCTGCTTCTGTGTCACTTTGTAATTCCATCCTGTGCTGTATCAGGCCCCATATATATATTTTAGAAAGGATTGAAATGTGAAAAACAGTAAGATTAAAAATAGTCATTGGATTTTTTTTACTTCATTATTTATTTATTAACAGTTACAGATATACTTTAAAATAGTGTGTAGATATTACGCAGCGCATTAAAGAGAATATGTACTCTACACCTCAATCCGTGCCCCTACAGGTCTTACAATAGTCTCAGCTGTCTGAACCCAGCTAATGAAAAGATCAATTTGCTTAACACCAATAGGATTTTTCCATGTCATTCTCATCTCCTTCCAGTCCTATAATCCCCAGCATCTCTTTTCCACCTTCAACTCCCTCCTCTGCCCACACCCTCCTCGTCTTCCCTCCTTGCTCTCTGCCATTGACTTTGCTACCTTTTTACATCTAAAATTGATTCCATACATCAGGACATCATATCCAACCAGTCTTCCTGCTCTCCACCTCCTCCTTTCTCGAATCACCACTCCCCATCCATTTTACCGACTTTGATATCCTTCTCCCTTGTAACTGGAGAGAAAGTAAAGGCCCTCATCCAGTCCTCCCCCCCTTTCACCTCTCCCCTCGACCCCATCCCTTCCCGCCTCCTCCGCTACCTCTCTCCTTCTGCCTGCTCCCATCTTGCCCACCTCCTTAATCTCTCCCTCTCTTCTGGCACTGTCCCTTCTGCATTCAAGCATGCCCTTGTGTCCCTCATTCTCTAAAAACCTACCCTTGATCCTAACATTCTCTCCAACTACCGACCCATCTCTCTCTTCCCTTTTGCCTCCACACTCCTTGAGAGTATTGTTTACAACCGCCTCACCACATTTCTTTCCTCCCACTCCCTCCTTGACCCTTTTCAGTCTGGCTTCCGATCTCTCCACTCCACTGAAAGTCAGCAACAACGTCCTTGCTGCCAATTCCAAAGGCCACTACTCCCTGCTCATTCTCCTTGCTTTTGACACTGTGGATCACCCTCTACTGCTGCATATCCTTCCCTCCCTTGGTCTACATGACACTGCTCTCTCCTGGCTGTCCTCCTACCTCTCTGACCGTTCCTTCTCTGTTTCCTCACCTGACTCCTCCTCCCCCCCTCAGCCTCTTACAGTAGGTGTTCCCCAAGGTTCTATTCTTGGACCTCTCCTATTCTCTCACTATACATCCTCTCTCGGTAAACTCATCCCCTCTTTTGACTTCCATTATCATCTCTATGCTGATGATACTCAGATCTACCTTTCCTCAGTTTACCTCTCCACCTCTCTACTGACTCATATCTCCAACTGTCTCTCTGCTATCTCTTCATGGATGTCCCAGCGATTTCTCAAACTTAATATGTCTAAGACTGAGCTGATAGTCTTCCCACCCTCCCACATAACCTAATTTTCCACTATTTCTTTATCAATAGATGGCATAACTATCTCATCTAGTCCCAAAGTGCGTTGTCTGGGAGTCATCCTGGACTCTTCCCTCTCTTTCAAACCACATATTCAAAACCTCTCGTCGTTTCCATCTCAAGAATATTTCCAAGATCAGACCCTTTCTCACCCAGGATGCCACCAAAACCCTCATATATTCACTGCTCATCTCCAGATTGGACTACTGTATACTCCTCCTATCTGACCTCCCCAAATCCCATCTCTCTCCTCTCCAGTCTGTGCTCAATGTTGCTGCTCGGCTCATCTTCCTCTCCAAACACTCTACATCTGCCCTCCCCTCTCTTACAAGCTCTCCACTGGCTCCCCTTCCCTTTCAGAAACCAATTCAAGGTTCTCACACTCACTTACAAAGCCCTCACCCATTCCTCTCCCATTTACATCTCTGATCTCATCTCCCTTCACTCTTCTGTCCGCCCTCTTCATTCACTTAATACACGCCACCTTTCATGCCAATTGATTACTTTATCCCACTCCCACCTCCAAAATTTTGCCTGCGCTGCTCCCCACCTTTCGAACTCCCTCACTCTCCCTATCAGACTCTGCACCTCTCTACAATCATTCAAACAAACTCTTAAGACCCACTACTTCATTAAAGCCTTCCAGCTCTCATCCTAACTTGCTGCTACATCTCCCTTCCTCCCCCCCCACCCCATCTGTGTCACTCCTGTTTGTCTGCGCCTCCTTTAAAGAATGTAAGCTCTTTTGAGCAGGGCCCTCTACCCTCTTGTGCTTCTCCCTACTGTATTTTTATTTATCTCTTACTCCCCACTAGGGCAACTAACACTTGGCTGCTTATGTGAGTGTAAAGGTCACTAATATAGCTATGTTTATTATCCATTTCCGTGTCCTGCTTTGTATTGTAAGTTGCTGGTTACTTATTTGTTTATGTACTCTGTAAGGCGCTGCAGAACACTTGCGGCACCATATAAATAAATGATAATAATAATATTATTTGTAAATATTATTGCACTTTAATAAGCCAATAATAAAACCACTTATAAGAAAAATTGGCATATTTGTCTCTTCTCTACTATGGGTCCCATTTAGGAACGAGACATAACCCCTTTAGCGATCGCTAAGATTACCACTGTTTGTCACTGCATCGCTCGCGCCATCTTTAGGAATGCAGCATGTTTTCATGTAACAGGTTTCTTTCCGTTCAGGTGTGTGCACATACTGTAGGCATTCAGCCCACGGTGCTTTCAGTACAAGCTGCTTTCCTTTCAACTGCAATTGTCAAACATCTCAGGCAGAGGGTATTTATAGATATAGTAAAGCTGGTGTAATACTGTGTGTTTATAAGTAATTAAATCTGTCCAGAATGGTGCTTGTTCTTTTCTTCAGATAAATCTTGCATTTCCAAACAACTCCTTGTTCCTCTATCTTGCATTACTATAGCCCACTGAAGATCCAGAGTGCTGTTTGCTTGCTGATCACCTGGGTAACAGAAATGTACAGTACAGATTGCAAATCTGTGAATGTTTCTGTGATGTAACAAGTACAGTATAACTGGCATAGGCATATGCACAGGGTATGCGCCCACACAAGCCTTAGGCAGCCCCAAACTCTACCTAAAGCACATCCTCCTCTCATCTTAGCCTGCTCCTAGGGAAGGGGAACAGATGTGTCCTCTTATACTGTACCTAGCATCTTTGTGCAATAGGGCGCAAGACACCCAGTGTTACTTAGACATTCCAATACAAGTAGCGTTGCAAATCTTTTTCCAAACTTAGCATTTTGGTAGCATCACAGACAAAGCCACTCACATTGTACCAGAGAAGCTAGGCTGCTAGTTTTACTGGGGATGTAGTTACTTTGCCAATGATCAGAATACTGGCGGGCGAAATTTCGGCACCGGAATCCCGACATGCGGCCACTACACCAGCGTAAGTATATTGCCTTGGGTTATCTGTTAGCTGCGAGGGTGGGTTTGAGTATAGGCATTATGGGTGGGTTAGGGTTAGGCTGCGGGGGTGGGAGGTTAGGGTTAGTCACCCCTTGGGGTGGGTTAGGCACCACCAGGGGGGGTTAGGGTTAGGCACTAGGTTTAGGTGCTAACCGGGAGCGTTAGGGGTGGGGGAGGGTTAGGGTTAGGAAGCAGGAAGGGAGGGTTAGTATGCTTACCTACCTCCTGTTGGGATTTTGAGCATCATGATGCCGCTGTCTGTCTCCTATACCCAACGCGTTTTACCCATTTTACTGCACAGGAATTGGCTTAACATGAGTACTAAGTTGATAATGAAGCAGAATTTAGTGGAATAAAAATCTGTGGCTGCTCATATTGGAATTCTTTTTATACATATGAAATGTAGTTTTGTTGCTCCTGGTTGTTTTAGCAATGTGAATAAGATACAGATTTTGAGTGAACAGGACGCTTGGCGCGGCCCGGTCGCACTGACCCTGGCGTACTGAGAGGGGCAATTTGGTGCGACATGAGCCACAGTATATTAGGATAGTGAGGAGCGCAATCAGCTTTATCGCTCCCCCACAGGCATAGGAGACTGCTGTGGCTGCTTCTTAGCAGCCGCAAGAAGTCTCCCAGTGCAGCGTATGCTGGGCTGCTGTGATGTAAGAGGGGGGGCTGTGCTGTGCCCCTCCAGCAAGCCTGGGTAATTAGTACCACCCCCCCCACCTCTCGACACTCCTGGTGCCAAGCAGGAGGACGAAGGAGCGGATGGCAGCAGGCACAGGGATTCAGTTGATTATTATGTTTTGTTTTGTGTGCGTCTTTATATGTAAGGGGCACTGTATAAAGTGCACTGCATGGGGAGACCACTACTGGGGGCACTGCATAGGGGGAACCACTACTGGGAGCACTGTATAAGGGGCACTGCATAGGGGGGACCACTACTGGGAGCACTGTATAAGGGGCACTGCATAGGGGGGACCACTACTGGGGGCACTGTATAAGAGGCACTACTGGGGCCACTGCATAGGAGGACCACTACTGGGTGCACTGCATAGGGAGGCACTGCATAAGGGGAACTGTATAAGGGGCACTGCATATAGGGGACCCCTTCTGGAGGCACTACTGGGAGCAGTGCATAGGGGGAACTGCTACTGGGGGCACTGTATAAGAGGCACTGCATAAAGGGGACCACTACTGGAGTCACTGTATAAAGGGAACTATAAAGGGGAACTACTTTGGGCACTGCATAGGGGTACTACTACTGGGGGCACTGCATAAGGGGCACTGTATAAGGGGCAATACTGGGGTCACTGTATAAGGGATACTACTGGGGGCACTGCTTAGGGGGACCACTACTGGGGGCACTGTTTAAGGGACACTACTGGGGGCACTGCATAAAGGGGACCACTACTGGAGTCACTGTATAAAGGAACTATAAATGGGAACTACTTTGGGCACTGCATAGGGGGACCACTACTGGGGGCACTGCATAAGGGGCACTGTATAAGGGGCAATACCAGGGGCACTGTATAAGGGACACTACTGGGCACTGCTTAGGGGGGACCACTACTGGGGGCACTGATTAAGGGACACTACTGGTGGCACTCTATAAGTGGCACTATTTGGGGCACTGCTTAGAGAGGAACACTACTGGGGGCACTGTATAAGGGGCACTACTGGGGGCATTGTATAAGGGTGCACTACTGGAGGTACTGTATAAGGGGCAAAACTGGGAAACTGTATAAGGGGCGCTGCTGGGGACACTGTTTAAGGGGAACTACTGGAGCACTACTACATGGGGCACTGCATAAGGGGCACTGCTGCTGGGAACATTGCATAAGGGGCACTACTACAGTGGACATTGCATGAGGGGCACTACTACTGGGTGCATTAAGGTGCATATGGAATGGAAAGAAATGTTCCCAGAGTAACGAGAAATGGTGGTGTGTAATGTTGACACACCCATTTCAGTGGCCACACCCCCTTGTGACATGTGGCCACGCCCACTTTTCACCTCAAGCCTTCAACTGGCACATGGGGGGGGGGGATTTTTCATCTTACTCATGACTTCAAATACCCTAGTTACGCCACTGGTGCACACCTATGATAACTACCATTTAGTGCTTTGATAGTCAAGCTTTTTCTCTTATATCTGAACTACATATTTCCACTAATATCCAACCCACATACAAAGTAGTTGAGTTAAAATTTATGTAGATTTCTTATATATCTTATGTGCGTATGAGGGTACATTTTCAAAATACCCCATATGACTAATGCGAGCCGCATAATTTTATGACCTTTTTGTGTTCCGTATCATTATAGTGCTAATTGATTTTTAATTGTACTTTATTAAAAGTTATATTTTATCTGATTTGGATTATAATTTCGGAGTGTGCCCCTATTCCAGAGTACTGTTCCCTTCTCTACTGATTGTTAAGCCTAAACTCAGAATGGTCACCTCCTGCCTGCTTGCGAGGCCAGTATATCTGTAGATACTGGCCTCAGCACTCCCAGAAATCGGGGCAGACACGTAATTTTCTGGTAACACAGGCCGCGCTGCTACGTGGCCAAATGGGCAGAGACGCAGGACCTGTTCCATACATGCACAGAACGGATCATGCGCACTCACCCCGCCATCAAAGATGCATGGAAACCGGTGGGTTTGTGTATAGCTCTAAATCGGGCCCAATGTTTGTTATCACAGGGTTTTGGCAAATAGATTCTTTGATTTAACACCTTATCCTGTACATGAGTTTTCATAGTAGACTTTCCCTGAGCTCTCATATAACATTTAGAGACACTAACCTGCAATAACAAGTTGTCATTTTACCTATTCAGTTTGCTAAGCTTAGATGTTTACCAGTAGCAAAAATATTTTCCAGGATCATACAGTAACTTGCTGCTCATTAAACAAAAGTCATCCTTTTGTATACATTATTCTTACTTCTTTTAGTACCTTTTGTTTTAACTCATTTGTTACTTGCTGGGGAACAATCTTTAGCATTATCTTTATGTTGCAGATAGTAAATGCACCTAATGGACCAAAGAAATGTCCCAATCCAGACAAAGTTGACTTGAAGATACCTAATGAAAGTTTTGGACTCCACTAATGCCTCTCTTTAGGTGCATTCCTCCTCTGTGCTCTGTGGTTAGTACAGTACAGTATTTGGCAATCAACCAGGTGATTTTATGCTCAGAAGCTATTACAACCCTCTAGATAACTGAACATTTCCAGTCATAGCAGGAGATGTCTACTTCTGGTAGATCAGATATAATATATTGGGGCAGATGTACTAAGCTCTGGAAAGTAATAAATTGTAGAGTGATAAAATACCAACCAATCAGCTCCTAACTGTCATTTTTCAAACACAGCCTGTAACGTGACAGTTAGGAGCTCATTAGCTGGTAGTTTATCACACTCCAATGTATCACTTTCCAGAGCTTAGTACATCTCCCCCTAGAAAAAAAAGCAGATATAGGAAAATAATTGTAATATTATCGGAACAGTCTGTACGTGCCTGGACACAGAAATGAAAATGTTAATTCTCTCGAAAGTCATACAGGGTATATCAGCAAATACAGTTGCAAAAGCATAACTCAGTGAAGCAATCTAAAGGGATGTTTTATTGAAGAAAAAAAAACTTTTCTAATTAAAGATCATGGGACCAATTCATCATCAGGGGCTTGCTGCAATTAAGTATATAATTAATTAAGTATCCAACTCGTTGCAAGTTGCAGCGGTGGATACTTAATTAGAAGAGAAATTCAGTATTGCTCCGGTGTGGTATACTATGTTGTTTATTGGTCTATGTGATTTATTGATTGTACGATTAATGGGCACCAGGATTGTGAGGTTCCGCTTTATATCTTTTATCAAGTGTGGTGACACTCATTTGTTACCTCTATATTAGGCAGTCACGGTGCAGTTTGGTGTTGACTCCATTTATTAATCCATATCATTTATCACCGTTTATCATCACATCAGCTAATATGTTTTCATATAGTAAAACAGAAAAATAAAATATTTAATTATATTTTTAATGACAAATATGAAAATATGAATGTGGTTGGAAATGATGACCATGATAGAAAGGTAAGTAGCTCATCAACCTATTCCCAAAGGACTCAACATTTCTAAATCAGCTTCCTTCTCTAATTCCACAGAACAATTTAGCAAAAAGGGTGGGGAAATATTATTAATTGTTCCTTAATTAATGATTTATTATTATTATTATTATTATTATTATAATGAAGCATGAACTAAAAAAAAAATAGAGAAAGAAATATCCTCACCCAAGATTTTTACCTCTCTGTTCAGCAATCTTCCTGATTTAGGTTTAGAGGCACACTTTTAAAGTTTGGTGATTTTAATAAAGACATACAGGAGTTTTTATTAAAACTCATCTCTTTTATTCAGAGTGTTTCACTCGCTTTGGATCACAAAGTTTTTCTTATTACTTTTAAAGTAATTGATGTAATTTAGTGAAATGTGACACAGACATACAGTACCTTGGTCTATGAGAAATCTGAGGAAGTCATAGCAAGTGTTGAAAGTGTTCACCATTAGCATCCAGGTCAGCTTGAACGTAATGCTCCATGTTACAAAAAGGTTTTAACCAACATATTACTTGTGGAAACTCCCATCTCCTGTGACAGTTTACTTAAGGACCTCTGCGGGGAGGCCAGGAGTCTGTGTTTCACTTCCTGCACCTTTGCATCTGGCATTTTCAGGCAGCCTCCTTAGTGAACATGCCTTTACCCACTCCGTTTTCCAGTATGTCTGGGCAATAAATATGCGTTGTTCAGCTGTGAACCAGTTCATTTCGGCACGTAACACACAGACACGATGAATGTGGATGCCACAGTACACAACACCACTGTCAGAAGCAGGAATACCTACTGACTAGCAGTGTCGGCTCCAGAGCTGGTGCTGCTGCACAGTCCAAAATTCAAATAGGGGAATCGCACCAACTGCCATCCTCACTGGCATCCTCCCTGGCAGTTGGTGTGGCTCCCCTATTTGAATTTTGGACTGCGCTGCTGACTAGGGTGGTAAACAGTTGGCCTTCACTTCGCTAATGCGTGAACAGCTGGCCTGGATGGTTTTCAACACTTGCTCTGACTTCCTCATGTTTCTCATAGACCAAGGTATGTCTGTGTCACATTCCACTAAATTACGTCAATTACTTTAAAAGTTCTAAGAACATTTTTTAGACCAATATCGAGTGAAACACCCTGTACTTGTTAAAAAATAATACTTAAAATGAAATTAACTTTTATCAACAAAAGGTTGGCATGGCAATGGACACTAGGTTCACCACAAGTTATACTAATATATTTGTTGGCTGGTGGGAATTAAACCAAGTTTGGAATAACAACCCATTTGGGGAGAACCTGTCCTGGTTGAGATGTAGCAACAAATATATTATTTATATGGAAAGGAAGCCATGAAAGCGGGAAGCATTATAGCGGCACGTTAAGTGCCGCTATCATACATCTACCCCAAGGTGCCTTACCATCTGCTGTCTTCTCCAGCAGGGGCTTTGTCACATCTAGGTGCCGGTATCTGTCTCTCCATAACGGAAAATCAGGCACAGACCTCTTGTTAGTTTGGCCGCTTGTCAATAACGTTTTTGCAAATAAAAGCTGCAGTGCTACACAGGACTTGTCAGAAAGCAGAGGAGAGAGTCCACACACTCCATATAAAACATCAGGGAACAGTGTAGTGAGTGCGCCTCAGCAGAGAGTCTAGTAGTGAAGTCTAGGAAGCATGGTTCAGGTAGGAGAGTAGTGTATATTGAGTCTTCCTGTGGACCCTCAGGGGAAACAACTAGCAGAGAGTGACAACTGATGAGGGGCATGAGCTACGGGTCATATATACTGTAGAGACTGACAGTGTGTCAGTGAAAGACTGAGAGGCTGAGAGGCAGTCCCAGAGAGATAGAGAAAGAGTCAGCTCTTGATACCATATGTACAGTATACTGTAACAAAGAATTGATCTATTGATTTGAGTTGTTGTATTATACGTAACTGTGCATTTTTATTTTCATACAGAAAGACGTTCTGGTGTCAGTAAACCGTAACAACTCTGTACTGTGCTAGAACAACTAGTACCCCTTTTACACCGGTGCTAAAACCCGGGTTTTTGAAGGGTTAACCCGGGCAGCTCCCTGGTGTAAAAGGGGAGAGAGTTGGATCGCTGGGTCGAGTGACCCGACAATCCAACCCAGGTAACTAGAAGGGTTTAACACGGGCGTAGCCCGTGAAACCCTGCTGTGAGAACAGCGCACTCCGGGTCATGATGACCTGGAGTGCGCTGCTAGCCGGCCGATTGGTCCGGCTTCAGTGGCGCTTGGAGATGACGTCATCTCCAAGCGACCACTTTCACTCCGCAAAAGCCGGGTCTATGCAGACCCGACTGCGGTGTGAGCGGCGCTGACTCGGGAATATCCCAAGTCGGCGCCGGCAAAATTCCAGGCCTGATCCGGATAGGAACTTTGTTCCAACTCCGGGTCAGACCTAGAATTTAGGTGGAAAAGGGGTATAACTTAGGTTACTAATCACGCATTTGCAGTCACCTGATTGAGTTAAATCCACCAGGGTTTGAGATGAGAAGAAGTGAGCTAGCCTAAATGAGAGAACAGAGGGCTACACTGATCTATTGTGGCAATTCTTTACCAAATATTTTAAAACAATGTTTATTTGATGAGTAGTATTTTTTTAACTAAGTATCAATAGGATCCTGTAGTTCAATTTGATCTAATATTGAAAAGGATTTTGTAATACTCAGTAAAACTTTCTATAACATGACTGAATTTACAGTAGCTAGATAAATGTCAGCAATTGTATTCTATAATCATGATTATGGACTGTCAGTGACTCCCTCCTACATGCTTCCGTAGCCGTATAATAGGATTTCAGATATGAATAGATAGATCATCAGTGCATAGAACAATATCCCATGAATCACTTGCTTCTGAATGTAAAGCTTCAGACATTTTTCATCATCACAAGTTCATGGATTTAAAAAAATATACAATTGTGAGTGTTGCTGGTGGATTGTTTTTACAAGAAAAAAACACTAAAGGTGCATACACACACAACAATTTTTTTAACAGTTATCGTTAACTATATCGTTTATCGTTCACTTTATTAGTTAAAATGATTAACGATTATCGTTCATGCGCATTCACGTTTGTAGTTCAGTCAGACTGACCAACTCAACAATTTTTATTAAGGGGGATATGAAAAAATCGTTTGTAGTTCAAAAAAATTGTTCATAACACATTAAAAAATCTGACAGATAATCGTTCATAAAATCGTTCAGAAAATCGTTGGTAACAAAATCGTTGTGGGTGTATGTAGCTTTATGGAGCATACACACGGTCAGACTTGTCAGATTTGTCAGATGAACGACTGAACGACTGAACGATTTGAACGATTGAACGATTTTACCAAAGTTTTGAACGATTTTACCAAAGTTTTGAATGATTTGAACGATTTGAACGATTTTTGACTGCATTAAAATGGAATCGTCCAAGTCTGACTGCAAACCCATCAGATGTCAGATATCGTTATCTGACAAACGGGAACGCGCATTGTTGATCGTCCATCGTTCAGGCATGTCAGATATGAACGATTTTCCTTCAGATATGAACGACTGAACGATTTTTAAATCGTTATCGTTCATATCTGAATCAAAAATCTGACCGTGTGTATGCACCATAAGGAGCGTACACACGGTCAGATTTGTCAGACTTGTCAGATTTGTCAGATGAACGATTGAACGATTAAACGATCTGAACGATTTGAACGATTTTACCAAAGTTTTGAACGATTTGAACGATTTGAACGATTGAACGATTTTTGACTACATTAAAATGAATGGAATCGTCCAAGTCTGACTGCAAACCCATCAGATGTCAGATATCGTTATCTGACAAACGGGAACGCGCATCGTTGATCGTCCATCGTTCAGGTATGTCAGATATGAACGATTTTCCATCAGATATGAACGACTGAACGATTTTTAAATCGTTATCGTTCATATCTGAAGGAAAAATCTGATCGTGTGTATGCACCATTAATGGAGCGTACACACGGTCAGATTTGTCAGACTTGTCAGATTTGTCAGATGAACGACTGAACGATTAAACGATTTGAAAGATTTGAACGATTGAACGATTTTTGACTGCATTAAAATGAATGGAATCGTCCAAGTCTGACTGCAAACCCAACAGATGTTAGATATCGTTATCTGACAAACGGGAACGCGCATCGTTGATCGTCCGCCGTTCAGGCATGTCAGATATGAACGATTTTCCTTCAGATATGAACGACTGAACGATTTTTAAATCGTTATCGTTCATATCTGAAGGAAAAATCTGATCGTGTGTATGCACCATAAGAGGTATATTTACTAAAGTGTAGGTTTTTAGAAATGGAGATGTTGCCCATAGCAAGCAATCAGATTTCACTTAACATTTATCTAGCACCTTCTATAAAATAATAGCTAGAATCTGATTGGTTGCTATGGGCAACATCTCCACTTCTATAAAACCCGCACTTTATTAACTATACCCTTAATTTGTTAAACAGAAGTTAATGAAAGACAGGTTTATGGCAATTAATAGATTGCTTGGTTACCTTATGAAGGCAGAAAAAAGAAAATTGCCCCCCAGCACACTGCAGATAAATCAAAAATACTTGAATCCTACATGATAATAGAAATTCAGAGGTATTGGTTTACATACATTTGCAAATATATGAATAAGCGCTGGGCCGTCGTCAAGGCTCCTCTATACCAGCGTCCCTAAAATTAAGGGGTTCACGTCCGAGAAACAAGGCACCCCAAAAAAAATTCCAGCCAAGGACCATCCCCAAGGCATCAAGCGAAAAGGGAAAAAAAGGTGATAGTGAAGTGTTAAAGGATAGGTGTGTAAAGATAAATCAATAAATGTTAATGAGATGTAAAATAATTAAAATGACATAAATAATACACAAACGCATGGAAAAGTGAAAAAATATTCTATGTGAATTAAGTGGTGATGCCATGAGCAAGGTCCAGCCAGAACAATCCCAGGGGCCCCACTCCCAAACGCTCACCCCAAAATAATTATTGCTACATAATAGTAGCACCCACTCTGGGTCATATAATAACAAATTTATGTACTGCATGATAACAGTACATGTATGAGCTGAGAGCTAACTTACCTTGGAGGTACCCCAAAAAACCTCCACATGGCACTATAAGGATCAGCACCTCCTCCTAATGCTGACTCTTTTCATGCCTCCAAACTGCAAGCAAAAACTATGGTAGTTGCTCAATCAGCTTAATATACTACAGGTGCTTGCAAGCACCTGTAGTATATTAAGCTGATTGAGCAACTACCATATTTTTTGCTTACCTTATGAAGGTGAATACAATTAATCACTTTGCTGCGGAGGATGAGTGGGGCTTGTCCTGCACACATACCTTAAAGCTGAAGAGGACGAGTCCCACTTATCCTCTGCAGCAGGGGTGTCAAACATGCGGCCCTGCAGCTGCAGTGGAACTACACGTTAGCATGCACTACCAAAGTTTTGCTATTAGGGCATGCTGAAACTGTGGCAAGGTATGCTGGGATATTCCACAGCAGCTGGAGGGCCGCATATTTGACATCCCTGCTCTACAGCAATTGGATTTAAAAAAAAAACACAATTACCTTCTCCCTAATGGCCCTGAAGGCAGGTGGGCAGTGTGAGAGCCTGGACTGGTGAATGAGAAAGTGATGCCCTTTTTGTGTAAATAAAAGAATGCTTTTGAATAGCATAGCAGGTAGAAAGGCATACTTGTTTGAAAGAGGGGACTCCAGTCTTTCAAACTAGGTGCCCTCATAGAGTATACAGTCAGGTCTATAAATATTGGGACATTGACAGAATTTTCATATTTTGGCCTCTATTCACCACCACAATGGCTTTGAAATTAAACAAACAACATCTGATTTAACTGCAGACTTTCAGATTTAATTTGAGGGTAATTACATCTAAATCAGGTGAACGGTGTAGGAATTACAACGGTTTCTATATGTGCCTACCACTTTTTAAGGGGCCAAAAGTAATGGGACAAACTAAACAATCCTAAATCTAAACTTTCACTTTTTAATACTTTGTTGCAAATCCTTTGCAGGCAATTACAGCCTGAAGTCTGGAACGCATAGACATCACCAGACGCTGGGTTTCATCCCTGGTGATGCTCTGCCAGGCCTCTACTGCGAATGTCTTCAGTTCCTGCTTGTTCTTGGGGCATTTTCCCTTCAGTTTTGTCTTCATCAAGTGAAATGCATGCTCAATCGGATTCAGGTCAGGGGATTGACTTGGCCATTGCATAACATTCCACTTTTTAGCCTTAAAAAACTCTTTGTTTGCTTTTGCAGTATGCTTCGGGTCATTGTCCATCTGCACTGTAAAGCGCCGTCCAATGAGTTCTGAAGCATTTGACTGAATATGAGCATATAATATTGCCCGAAACACTTCAGAATTCATTCTGCTGCTTTTGTCAGCAGTCACATCATCAATAAATACTAGGGAACAAGTTCCATTGGCAGCCATACATGCCCACGCCATGACACTACCACCACCATGCTTCAATGATGAGGTGGTATGTTTTGGATCATGAGCAGTTCCTTTCCTTCTCCATACTCTTCTCTTCCCATCACTCTGGTACAAGTTGATCTTTGTCTCATCTGTCCATAGGATGTTGTTCCAGAACTGTATTGGCTTTTTTAGATGTTGTTTGGCAAACTCTAATCTGGTCTTCCTGTTTTTGTGGCTCACCAATGGTTTGCATCTTGTGGTGAACCCTCTATATTCACTCTTGTGAAGTCTTCTCTTGATTGTTGACTTTGACACATATACATCTACCTCCTGGAGAGTGTTCTTGATTTGGCCAACTGTTGTGAAGGGGTTTTTCTTCACCAGGGAAATAATTCTTTTGTCATCCACCACAGTTGTTTTCCGTGGTCTTCCGGGTCTTTTGGTGTTGCTGAGCTCTCCGGTGCATTCTTTCTTTTTAAGAATTGATTTGGCCACACCTAATGTTTTTGCTATCTCTCTGATGGGTTTGTTTTGATTTTTCAGCCTAATGATGGTTTGCTTCACTGATAGTGACAGCTCTTTGGATATTGAGAGTTGACAGCAAGTGATTCCAAATGCAAATGTCACACCTAGAATCAACTCCAGACCTTTTACCTGCTTAATTGATAATGAAATAACGAGGGAATAGCCCACACCAGTCCATGAAATAGCTTTTGAGTTGATAGTCCCATTACTTTTAGCCCCTTAAAAAGTGGGAGGCACATATTGAAACCGTTGTAATTCCTACACCGTTCACCCGATTTGGATGTAATTACCCTCAAATTAAATCTGAAAGTCTGCAGTTAAAGCACATCTTGTTTGTTTCATTTTAAAGCCATTGTGGTGGTGAATAGAGGCCAAAATCTGAAAATTCTGTCAATGTCCCAATATTTATGGACCTGACTGTACGTGATGGTCTGGGGCTCTTTTGCTGGATCCCGAGTTGGCGACTTACACAGAGTGACTGGCAACCTAGACCAAAAGGACTACCATAGCCTTATGCTTTGGTCTATGTCAAGTTGGTCTCAGATTCATCCTACAGCAGGATAATGACCCAGAACACAGCTCCAGACTATGTCAGAATTACCTTTGAGGGAAAGAACAAGATGGTAGGCTTCACATCATGGAATGGCAGGCACAGTCTCTAGACTTACATCAAATTAGACTCTTTTGGGCATGAACTGGACAGAAGAGTGAAAGCAAAGCACGTGACCTGGGGGTAGCCTATCCCATCCCTGCTTTGCTCCTGAGCTCCAGCCAATCCCTGCACTACCTATGGTACTTAAGAGTGCCTTGCACACTCTTTCCTTGCCAGTGCAACGTCGTACACAGCATGAGCTGTGTGTTAGTTCCTGAGCTCCCATCCGCTGCAGGATGTCACAGTCTGCCTGCATTCACAGTTCTGCTCCAGCTTGTCTACCGCTGTCCCCAGTTCCTGTGTGTCGCTCTCTGTCCTGCTTCCCAGGAGGGCCCGCCGTCCTCGAGACTCTGGTCCTAGTTCTCCACTCCGGTGCCCGGGTCCGACGAACCTTCGCTTCTGCAGCACCTGTCCGGATCTTCTTGTCGTCTCATCATTCATGATTCGCACCCCCTTGAAACCAGCTTCCTTCCAGTACCAGCAAACCGGTCCACTAACGTCCTCTGTCTCCACACCGGCTCCTAACTCAGACCGAGCCGTGACAGAACTACCTGAACAATAATACATTTCCATCATAGAAAGAATGTCACTGTGATGATTTTTTATGAGTCAATGATTAGAGAAACAAAATAACTCTAAGCATGTAAGCATATTAGTGAGAGAACACTCAACAATGAAAGTGTAACCTCCCTACTTTGTGTCTAAGATGTAACAGTGTGTGTATGGTATAATAGAAGAGTTATACAGCTGGTCAAAGTTTAATATGAATACCTGTAAAAGGCAGGCTCAGACTGACCCAGTGGGGGACCAGGTAATTCCTCAGTGGACTCCACTGTTTCAAAGCCCCGTCTCTTTTTGTGAGGGCACGAGGCTTAGTGGGCCACGATGGGGGGGAGGGTGTTTGGGGGAAAGCTATCCAGCATATTATGGCTGTGTTATAACACTGGGGCAACAATGATTAATAAGTGGCAGCAGATTCCTTCTTTGAAAAACCAGCAGCTAGCGCCTGTTCTGTAGATATCCAAGTACTCCCTCCCCTCCCTCCCTAAGTCTCTGCCCTTTCTTCTACCCTCTGTCTGTCTATTCTGCTAATACCCCCTTTACCTGCCCGAGATGCTGCCCCTCACCCCAAGACCCCACCTCTTACCCGACAAGTATCCGGCCCCGGCTCCATGCAGCACACCCTTACAAATTGCACCAAAACTCAAGGAACCGGACAATTCTGTAAACAGTTGAAGTTCAGAATTGGCTACGGGTGCCGGGGGGCCATATGTGTACACCATTGAATACGGGCATAAAAAACTAACCAAATGCGCAGAACTTAACTCAGCTCCAAAGAGATGCAGAATGAGGTGATAAGGCTTCCTAACTCCCACTGTGGCTCTCCCAAGCCATCTACTAAAAATCCAGCCCTTAGGGACCCTCTAACGCAAAACCGGGGAGACCCAAAAGCGATTGCAACTGTATTAGCGAAACCCTCTTTGCCAAACCAAATGCTTTAGTAACTACCCCAAAATGCCACGCCTTCTCCGTAGGCAAGAAGCATAACCCTATTAAGGTATCGATTTCTATACCCAAGTAAGATATGCGCATAACTAGACCCTCCGTCTTGTCACGAACCTCCAGGGCGCTCATGATGATGAACAAGGCTTGCAAGGGAAAAAGCAAATACTCGCAAATTCAGGCATCTACTCGCCCCCCCCTAACGGAAACTCATACCGGTAGTGGGACACACCAGTACGCCTGGACGCACCACTGCAAAAAGTAACTAACAAACACTTGCAAAAGTAAACAAATGAATCGGCAGACAACTGTCTACGTAATAGAGCCCTGCTATTTTAAATCCCCCATATCTAAAGAACTCAGGACGAATGGGCATCAGCCGGAAAGTGGATTCGATATCTGCCTTAGCTAGTAGATCCCTCCCTTCAAAACCTTGTACTATCTCCAGTGCATGTTTGACAGATTGGTAAGTGACGCGACAATCTAAATGGATATAATGCGTGGGTGGCCAACCCTTCTATCTGGGCAAAAGAGATGCTGTATCAACCTAAATTTACCCGGAACCCTCTATGGTGCCACCTTAAAGGCGGTGCACTTAAACTTTCCAAAAAGGGGGGAAGCAAAAAGTGGCCGCACATGCCTCCCAACCTGTCTTCCGCCCCCACTTTACACCTAACGACTTCTGTACGGTCACGTGCCGATTTCAGATTCTCTTAGAAACGTCAGATATCGCCCATGTCATAGATAAATGCAAACCCATGCCAAAACCTTGCAACAAAAAAGGCACCTTCCTCCCCAATCGGGGTAACGACCCAACCAGCTCCTCAAAAAAATCCCCAAATAATCAGCTATTTGTTTCATTATTCTCTTTGGCCTACCCCTGTGCCGCAGACCAGCCCGCACACTTTGGCTGGGTGACTGCTCCCGCAGAACATGCAGTTAGATCTGTGGGGGTCATTCAGACCCACTCGCGAGCGCCGGACGCTCGCAAGCGGGTCGATGTTACCCCAATGCACATGCGCACGATGGAGGGAGCTCCATTGTGCGCATGCGCGAGACCCGAACAGCGACAGCCAAGCTGTCGCTCCGGGTCTCGCACCAAAGGGGGCGTGCTGTCGATGGTGACTGACAGCACGCCCCCTCTGGTGGGCGTGCCAGGGGCGTGGCTGCCAGACGGAAGCGTTCCCATGGGAACGCCTACCGTCTGGATCCGGCACCACTGACATCACTAGTTATGTCAGTGGGAGTGATTTTGGCTCTGATAGAGCCAAAATCACTCCAGGGCTTGCGGTCACCGAGTCCCTACCACAGGGTCTCGTCGCAAACCCATCTTTTTGGCCGCTCGCATATGCTGTGGGTGGTCACCCACAGCTATGCGAGCGGCCAGGAGGCCGCTCCATTTTTAGGTAGGAGGGCACTGATTCAGAGCGAGTGCTTTGGTCAGAGCATCCGGCTCTGAATCAGGCCCTGTATCCACAGCCTGCACCTCATGACACTGCGCACTATCCGCGGCTGATGCCCGCAGATGTGGGCAGGCCAGAAATGGCTGCTTCCGACCAGCCGAGGATTCCGCAGGCAAGCTAGGCAGTTGATCAAGCAAGCCAAACCTTGACGTCCTTGAAACCTAATTGAAACACTGCCTCCCCCTCCTGTTGTGTCTGGACTCAAGGTAGCACGACGCAAAAAACATACATACCCACCGCCAATTCTGGTATGAATGGAGGGCTTCCTCCGCCACTACTCCCTCTGACTTAGCCTGATCTAAAATCTTCGTGCGTCGGCCGTAATCGCAAACATATCCACAAATTTACCCTTCCCTAACCGCTCTCTACTTTAAACCTTAAACACCTAAGGATGGCCGTATTCGCGCAGTGAACCATAACCCCCGCTGCATCCAGCACCTTAGTTGCCGACACTGTGTTAGAACTCTAAGGGCTCCCCTGCTTCCCTTTAAATTTGTGCACTAAGTAATGCATGAGCTTGTGCAGCCTTTCAGATGAACTGCAAGAATCGCTAGATCATCAGTGGAAGGGGAATGTGTGCTGCGTGAATGGGTTAACACCATGCTCACTGGATCCTGATGCGGAAGGACTAGCCACTGCCTCCTGTGTGTTCACCAACAGTCCCTCACTGCGCGGTGCGCTCACCACGACTTTATTCAACATCAGCACCGCACCATCTGTCCGCAGGACTTCGACAATGGGCCTAGACGCTCTGAAACTGTAACCTGGGGGCTCGAAAACATATCTGGAGAGACCAATGTAACAGAAAGTCCCTCAGAAGCAGTAGAAGGAGCAGGGGATGCTGTAGCCAGCGGGGGTACGGGATAAGGTGCTGTTGGCTGGGGGGGGAAGGGGGGGTTGAAACATGTATGGTTTCAGGAATAAGCAGCTGTAGTGGCATGTGGCCAGGTGGGCGCAGCTGTTGCGCCTGGTAGTGAGGCGCCAATCCCAGGGAAAAGAGGGCCCATATTAGCAGTGGGGGAGGGACGTACTGTATGAGAGTGGGGGGCAATGGCTGCTGGTACCAGAGCGGGGGTGGATGATAAGGGGCTGAAAAATGCATTGGGGTTATGTGCAGTGGCATGGTGGCAGGGAAATAAGGGGGGGGCAGCTGGGCTGTGTGCAATTGTAGGAATGAATGGGGCAGGATAATATGACGTGCACCAGATGCCCCCAGAGGTGAGGGGGTCTAATCCCCACCCGAGGGTGCGTGGGAAGCAGCAGGGACAAGTTGGTGGGTGGCGCGCTTGGAGACACCACACCAAGGGGGGGGTCTCTGGGGTTGACAGAGTGGCGAGTGCTGTGCAGGCAGGGCCGGTTCTATAATTACGCATGGTACGTGGCGTAGGGCGCCACATAGTTAAGGGTGCCGTGGCTGCGACCATGCTGATATATTACTTTATTAAACAATGGTGCCAGCAGCAAAGGCAGACTGCGGGCAGACTGTGTCACAGTGACACAGCTGCACCGCAGTTGTAATGGGCGACCGTCTGTTTGCATGCAAGGGGAGACGTGACGTCATGACGTCACGTCGCAAGGCCGTCGCCGCAGGCCCATCGCATCGCGTTTACTGGGCAAGAGTGGGAGTGCTCACCGCAGTGGTGGTGAGGGAAATGGGAGCCTCGGCCCGCGTTTGGTTGGCGCCAAGCACCAGTGGTAATCTTTCTGCTGCTACTGTCCTGTGTGCAGGAGCGGCAGATCCGGAGGAGCAGATCCGCCCACCCGGGCCTCCAGTCACTGTCATCGGGATCCACATCCCTCATGTCACAGGGCTGCCTGCTGGTAAGTTGCTATAACACAATGTCAGACTGCGGTAAAATACAGACTCCTATCAAAAGAAGAGGTGCTGGCCTGGGGCTGGGTTTAAACATGCTAGTGATGTGGTTTTATTGATATACCTGTATCTATAAGATATATATCCTCACCAAAAAGAATGACCATAGGCTATCATATAGCTACATTTATCTAATTATAGGGCTTAAACATACTAATGGTGTGGTTTTATAGATATACACCATTAGCATGTTTAAGCCCTATAATTAGATAAATATAGCTATATGATAGCCTAGGGTCAAATTCTTTTTGGTGCGGATATATAATAGATATATCCATAGATATATATAGCTGTAGTGAGGCCATGCCCCATTTTTGGGATTTAACAAACAAAAATGTTAGGTATATAATACATATATACCATGGGCCTGACACAGACCCACTCGCGAGCGCCCAATCTCGTCTGATCTTGAAAGCTAAGCATTTGGGGCCTGGCCAGTACTCAGATGGTAGATGCACATTGGACATGTATGTATATCCCCTAACAGTGGCCCTGATTCAGAGCCGAACGCTCTGACCAGAGCGCTCGCTCTGAATCAGGGCCGTCCTATTTAAATATGGAGCGGCCTTTTGGACGCTCGCATAGCTGTGGGTTACCACCCACAGCTTCTGCGAGCGTCCATGATGATGGTCGCGATGGTAAAGACCATCGCGACCATCGGGCTTGCGACAAGACCCTGCGGTAGGGTCTCGTGGCCACAAGCCCTGGAGTGATTTTGGCTCTATCCCATGGGAACGCCTCCGTCTGGCAGCCACGCCACCGGCACGCCCACCAAAGGGGGCGTGCTGTCAGTCACCATCGACAGCACGCCCCCTTTGTTGCGAGACCCAGAGCGACAGCTTGGCTGTCGCTGTCCGGGTCTCGCGCATGCGCACGACGGAGCTCCCTCCGTCGTGCGCATGCGAATTGGGGTAACATTGACCCGCTTGCAAGCGTCCTGCGCTCGCGAGTGGGTCTGAATGAGACCCAGTGTTCAGACCAGCTATGTGCATCATGTCGCAAGGATAGGAGGATCCATGTACCATCGATAGCAAAAGAAAGGCGAATTTACCTTTAAGAGACAAATTATAACTTGAACATTGGAAATACTTATATTCAAACAATACAAATGATTAAGAACATACTCTTCTGGATTTTCTTCTTGTTCTTTGGATTTTTTGTTTATGAACTTATTTTCTAACGTCTCCTCCGAAAACTCCCTATTTTTTGGATCTCCCCTCTGTTTTGATATATATTCATTGATAACTATCTCCTGGATGAATATTCCTTATTAGGCGTCATAGTATTTATAATAATAATAATATTGTTTTTATCAGCTCATTTGAATGATTTGCTGCTGAGAGTTATATCAGAAGGTTATGCTTTTAGACCACTTCACCAGTATTTATTTATTAGCATTCACTGAAGATTTTTTACCCATAGAAGAATTATTAACATTCTGTGGATTATGTTATCCCTGTTTTTTAATATATGACAAGATCCCACTTTATATACCCCTTTTAAGAAAAAGATGCCTCTAACTACTTTGTTTTAATTGACTAGAATATAATGGCCTGGATCTGTGAATTAACAAGAAGTGGGTGGACAAAGATGGCCGCGCTGTATCTCTTTGAGGACAAAGATGGCCGAGACCTGTTTGTGCTGAAGGGTGGAGTGACATGACGATTAAGAGATAGAACATCCACAGTAAGGACGGAAGCTGCACGTCGGGCTGAGATGACGATTACCGTGAAGAAGGACGAGAAATAGTACATCACGAGGAAGATTAGGGTTGACAAAGATGGCCGCGATATACCTACAGGAGGACCAAGATGGCCACAACCGGGATTAACGAATGGGCGGAAGTGACATACCCCAAGGGCGGATGTCGTAACCAGCCAGTGATGACTCTCCCTAACTGATCCGAGGAGAAGGGCGGAAGTGACGATCTGAGAGGTCTCAGGATGGGCGGATACACTACATTGCACTGGGCATATTGGAGTCCCCACTGGACTGAAAAAGTTAATTATTGCTAAATAAATAGCGCGATATTGTACCTTATTATAGTCACATCTATATTAACTTGTTTATTCAGAACTTTGGATCCAGGTTACTGAATTAATTATCATCCAGGAACCGGAAGTGATGCAATTGACTCTAATTGAGGCTAGTTTGTCCCTATTAAGAGGGTTTAAAAAACCAGACACGCCACAGGAGCTTTTTATTCCTTGAAGAAGTCTGATTGGCAGATGAAACGCGTTGGATGCTCCTCTTATCTTTCATGAACTTACTACCATTATATCAGATAAGCCGCAGAAGCCTTTTTTAACATACTAATTGAAATGTCTTTTATATTTGTGTTTATTTATTTGAAAAGCTCTAATATATGGGTCTGTAAAAGACATGAAATTATTGTACACAGTACGTGATTTTTACTTGTACACCATTATTTATTCATCCTGTCTTTTTAATTTGCTTTAAAATAAACTATATATTTTTTTATGCATATTTTTTAGTCAGCGTACATTTTTAATTCTTACACTATTTGCACTTTATTAGGGGCTAATATTGGTTTATATTAATTACCAATAATCTTTTCATATTTGCACTATGCACTTTCTGGTTTAAATACCACACAAATATCTGACCTAACTGAATCAGCTTATTATCAGTATTTATTTATGCATAGCACTTTGTTTAGCACATAGGCGCTTTTAAACAGATCCAATTTTTACAGGTTACTGAATTTATTAAGCTGCCGAGTTTCTGTCATTCATGTTGTTTGATGGTGTAATCATTTGTTGTCATTCGTATTATTCATTTCTATTTAGGATTCAGTTTTCACTAACTCGAATGAACAGATGCATGCACGGGTCAATGAGTTCCGTGATACATGCATCTGTGTGTAAATAAATAAACACAGAAGCATGGATGGGATCAGTGATAAAAAATTAAAACCAGTGTAAAATGTAAAAAAAAAACAACGTGGCCCCCTCCCCAAAAGAACAACCAGCACTAGTCTTTAGAGAGCCAGTACTGGTTGTGCTAAATACAGGGGACAAAAGACGTAGGTGTCACCTGTATTAAGCACAACCAGCACTGGGCTCTGAGCCGGACCCGGTTCTGGAAATACCGGGGAAAAAAATGCGTAGCGTTTCTCTGTAAATTCCAGAACCAGCACCAGAATGTTTCTAGCGGGGGGGTAATAATAACACAGCCAGGGAAACCCTTTCACCTGGTCCAGCAGCAAAAGCATTACTCCTGACCGCTAGTCAGCCCAGACCGGGGATCCCTGGGGAGCTGGGGAGCCCCCCAATAAAGGGGTCCTGCTCTCCAGGGCACCCCAGGCTTTCCCCAGCACCTCTGGCCGGTGGGTGCCGGCAGGGCCGTAGCTAGGGTAGTGTGGCCGGTGCCATCGCACAGAGCACCACAAGTCAGAGGGCGCTGTTTGGGCCTGTCAAATTTCTGTTAATTATCATTCTCACTTGTAGCTTCCTCTTATTTCATCCCCAGCATCTCCTGGCCTCCCCTATCTCTTCCCTGGCCCTTCCCCATGAGTCCATTCCCCTTTTTTGGGTGCATTATGTCCCTTTGAAAAATGAGGGGGGCGCCAATGCTCTTTCTGGCACAGGGCACCAAAAAGTCTAATTACGGCTCTGGGTGCCGGGTTGATAATGTAGTGTGGTGTAAAAAACATGTTGCGATAATATTGTCTTTTGCTGTGGAACTCCAGGTCCCAGCAAGTCTCCCCCGCATGCTGTTACTTGGAGAACCACAAGTACCAACATGCGGGGCATTACTAGCCCGCTGGTACCTGTAGTTCCACAGCAAAAGAAATATTAAAAAAAAACACAGAACACACACACCGTGACAGTACAAGTTTAATAATACATACATGCTCACACAAATGTACACTCACACTCCCTATCTCCCATACTCACCTATGTATCCCTGAAGCCATCACGTCCACTTCTCAATTAGATAAGCCAAAGGGTACCTGTAATAAAAAAAACATACTCATCTCTTCCTGTGCGTGGTTCACGTCTTCTTCTTTCCATGTAGGCATCCACGGGCTTGGCAAAACAAAAAAAACAAAAAAATCCACGAAGTTAGTACTGTCCTCTAAGGACAGTACTACCCGAATGAGCACACCGCCGCGGGATTTCAGTATAGAAATCCCGGTGCTGAGCTTTCATAGGCTGAGAGAGGCGAGCCTTCTGCCTCTCAGCCAATGAACGGGTCCCACCATTGACTTCAATGGTGAGAACCGCGAAAGTAACCTTAAGTAACCTTAATGGACGATAGGCGATTTGTCGTCACTGATCCTGGCCACTCCCCTCCACTATTTTTAAATGTTCCAGCAGATGCATCGTGAGGTTGTTTGCTGCCAAACGATATATCGTTAAAGATTTGCAGTCGTTAACGATCCATCTATATCGTTTGGTCTTTTGTACAATCATTCCATGTGTTTGTCCGGGAGTGTTCAGGAAATCGCAAACGAGATTGGAAATCGTACCGTGTGTGGGGGCCTTAAGACCACGGATCAATCAGCTGAAGATTGTGAGCATAACTTTGATCTCAGAAATGCTTTAAAATATAAGATTCGCTTTTTTACCATACTGTATGTATTAAGTTGTAGCAGAAAAGTGAGTCGTAACTAATCAGCTGTCATCATAGTTGAATGGTGAGTGTCCTGGCTCAACAGAAATACTTTCCTCTTATAGTACAGTTCATGCCAATGTGGAAATCCATTTAACCTATATTAGTTTGCCTCTGGCTCTTTAAACAATGGATAACAAACTTTCAAACACCTCCTCCAAGTCACCCTCCTTCCTAGGTCATGTACATGTGGTCATGTACATGTCGCTGTCAGCGACTGCCTCTAAAGACACACTGCACTGACACAGGCAGCCATGATCAGACGGAGAATCTGCGCCTCCACCTCCATCGGGCTAGTGCAATCTATGTTGCAATTGATGGTGCGTCTTAAAATGCACAGCAACGGATTAGCACCTCAGCTGGTGAGTGTCTCCGTGGGAAGACCATCGGCCTCAGCATTGCATGAAGGTACAGTCGCAGCAGCAACTGAAGCCACCTCTGATTCAGGGATCTATGTACTAAGGGCCTGATTCAGAGCCGGACGCAATTAGCGCTCGCTCGTCCAGAAAATAGGGGTGGCTATTCAAATCAACCGTTCGCTCTTTGCGGTCTGTTCACGCCTCTAGGTCTGAACGAGCGAACCAAACTTGCGGTCGTTTTTTGAAAAAATACGCCCCCTGGCCGCTCGCATCCTACGTCATGTCCGCTATTTATTACATTAATCGAGTACATCGACCAGGGTATGAACTGCTCACTATTCTTGGGGTTGGTTTTTCCTACCACAATTTTGCGAGCAGTTCTGACTATAAAATAACCCAGTGACGTGGTCAATGACGCTGCTGTTTTAATTATGCACACCCATAAAACGCCCGTTTTGACCTTTAAGCACGCCTGCGTTCGGATCTCCACTCCCCGTTTTCAAGCACCTTCCCCCGTTACCACCCACATACGCCTCTTTCTGTCACTCAAATTATCAGGCATTCGCTATTTTGCGAGCACATGAATTTCGTCCGCACTGACTGGTTCGCGCATGCGTATAACGATCCGTACGCATGCGCAGTTGGGCAAGCATCGCTCGGAGCGAACGAGCGGCTGCTTACGAGCGGCTCTGAATCAGGCCCTAAGCCTTAAAGAGAGATAAAGTAGAGAGAGACAAAGTGCCAACCACTCAGCTCTTAACTGTCATTTTTCAAACACAGCCTGCACCAAGTGACAGCTAGGAGCTGATTGGTTGGTACTTTATCTCCATCCACTTTATCTCTCTCCAAGGCTTAGTACATAGACTCTTTATTCTCTATATCCTCCACTATGTCTCCTTGTATGAACTATTTAGAATATGAAATTATTGTTTCTTATGTATAAGAAAGAACAAATACTCCCTCTCTAAACAACTAATCATTCTTTGTGACCAGAACGTAAAGTTCAATCAAAAAACATATTGGTTAATTAATTGGCTTCTGTATAATGTATGATTGTGTGATGGGAAATTTAGACAGCGAGCTCTAGTGGGGAAGGGACTGATGTGAGCAAATCAATATTCTCTGGAAAGCACTGCATAATATGGGGGTGCTATATAAATAATTTATAATAATTATATCTCTCAAAGTATAAAACAATGATCTGCATATATACCGTGTACAGATGTGTACAATAAAGAGAAATCTATGTTAACTGCAATCTTCTGATCTACTGCAAAAAAAACTATTTACATACAGTCAGGGGAGAGAATTAACATCGTCTGTTCGACATAGTTATCAACGGGATATAGTCAGCATCTCGGCTGATGGGATGCCGACGGTCTAAATATCGGCGCCGGAATCCCGACCAGCAGTCAGTATCCCGGCTCCAGAATACCAACCGTCGGCATCCCGAAGGTAAGTGTCGGCGGTTAGGGGAGGGTTAGGGTTAGGCACTCGGGGGAGGGTTAGGGTTCGGCACTAAGGGGCAAGGGTTAAGTTTAGGGTGCGGGGAGGGTGGGTTAGGTTCAGGCTTTAGGGGGGGAGGTTAGGGTTAGGCACCAGGAAGGGAGGGTTAGGGATAGCTTGAAAAAAAAATAATCAGCGAACAGCGGGGCTTGTCGGTGAACATCCCCGTTTTTTGCACCCCAAAAAATATCGGGGCTAATTGATTATCACCCTAAATGTATAAAGCAAAAATATTTTGACAATCAAAACGTGATACTACGTAAATGCGTAAATGTCTCTAAAAAGGCAGAAATAAGTCACTATTGAGGACCAGTTGAGTCAGTAATCTATTCCTGTCAAGCAGATTTGTGATGATCAAATCCCATTCATTAAAATCTGGTTGCGTTCACTAGTAATCACTCCATAAAGTATTTCCTCAGTATATACTGTAATAAACAGTGCTGAACTGACACTTAAGAAAAAGCAGATGTGAAATCCACCTTCTACAACAGGTTGTGAAAACATGCACAATTTTATCAGAGCTGTGTCTATGGTTAGAACCCTTCCTGACAACATTTCAGAAGGAGATAGAAGGTGAATTGAACAGACACAGGATCAGCACCAGGGACAAGGTTGTTATTGCTACAGATTTAGGCCCTCATTCAGAGCCATACGCTCTGAGCAGAGCGCACGCTCTGAATGAGGGCCGCCCTCCATAATTATGGAGCGTCCTCCTGGACGCTCGTATAGCTGTGGGTCACCACCCACAGCCTATACGAGCGTGCAGTTTGATGGCCGCGATGGTCTTTATTATGGAGCTCCCGCCGTCGTGCGCATGTGCAGTGCACAACATCGACCCACTTGCGAGCAGACAGCCGCTTGCGAGTGGGTCTGAATCAGGCCCTTAGCTCCTCTTCCCCCACCCCTATTTATTATTCTTTAATAATACCAAATCTCTTTATTATGGCGCCTGTATGAGCTTTGCAGGCAGTATATTTTGATAAATAAGTCCCATGTAGGCTTCATTGCACTATTTTCCCTTTGGCCTTTGATATCAAATGTTCCTGTCATACACTGCAAACATGTTATAAATATGTAAATAAAGACATTCCTTTGGGGCATGCCTCACTGGCTGATAAATGCTGTGCGCTAGATTACTCTATAAGGTCTTCACTGTTTTCTGCCTATCTTTTAGGTCAAGGATTTCTGAACACATCAATGATTTCATTGTATTTCATCTGAGGAACAGCAGTGCAGGTTGACTTTCTTCTACAGCAATTACTTTTCTCAGTATTTCTATGTTCTCCTTGGGGAGATTAGAACTATTCCATCCTGCAGCTTCGCACAGTAATATTCCAGGTCACAGGGATCCATGCTCCACGCCACTTCATTCATCACTGTTTAAGTATTACTCTCATTAAACGTTTCATGGATTCAGATAAATGGTTATTGTGCCATTTCCATAATGTTCTTACTGGAAATAATGCAAATGGATTTTTTTGAAATATGCTTGAAGATGTTTTTATTCTATAATGGTCATAATTCATCATTGAAATAGAGAAGGCCATACCCGTGTGTGACATTGGTATCCACAAGTGTCTGTAAACCACGGCGCCTGTGCCTCACTGTAGATCCAAGAGTACATCCATTCCTCCTCACTGCAAGCCTTGTGATTTAAAATCCCACCTGTGTCCACCAGGGTTGTGGGAGGAGTCCCAGTTAGGAAGCCTAGATTCTGACTGGATGGAGTATTAAACAAGATGCAGTGAATAAACTGTCTCCTCGTCAAACACAACAATGTGCAGTAAGCAGGTTAGGTACGATTGGTTGACAGTTATGTCAACATTCATCATGTCCACACTGATGATATGTCGACATGTTGTACTGTTGACAAATGCTCCCTGGTGGTCTAGCAGTGTCTTACCCTGTCCCGGTGGCTTCAGCGGCTACAGCGTCTTCCGGGTCCTGGGGTTCACATGAGGAGCAGCTCTGATGGTGAAGTCTCAGCAGCAGCGTTCTGGTGAGTATTAAACCCCTAAACATTAACCACTACTCATAAAACTAATCCTTCCCCCTAGTGCCTAACCTTACCACCCCGCAGCCTAACCTTAACATCCACCCGCAGCCTAACCCTAACATCCACCCACAGCCTAACTCTAACCCCCCCACAGTCTAACCCTATCCTCCCCCTGCTGCCTAACCCTAACCACCCTCCCACAGTCTATCCCTAACCTCCCCACACAGACTAACCCTAATTTCCCCCCGCAGCCTAATCCTAACCTCCCCCGCAGTCTAATACTAACCTCCCCACGCAGACTAATCCTAACCCCCCTGCATCCTAAACCTAACCTCCCCCCGCAGTCTAATCCTAACTTTCCCACGCAGCCTAACTCTAACCTCCCCCCGCAGCCTAACCGTAACTTCCCCCTGCAGCCTAACACTCCCGGCGGCACCTAACCCTAACCGTCCGCATCCTCAGACTGTCGACATTTCACATGGGGACAGCTCAGATGTCGACTTTTAGAACATGCCAACATACTGAGGATACTGACATGGTGCATGTCGACAGTTTGAACCATGTCGATGATCTAATGTTGACATTATGGTGTTGACATTGTATTGCATACCCAGTAAGCAATCTATAGTCAAGTTATGAGGGAAAAATCAAGAAATGAGGTGGCAATTTTTTGTACACCTTGAGAAGTTGGCGATGAATTTCAGCTGCTGAAGTGCCCTGATCACTCTACGCACCACAATGTTTGACCATGTTTCCACCAGCCCACCAATAGATGTCTGATATGAGGCGCAGTCTAATGGCCGTGAGGGGAAACAGTGGTCTACCTGCTCTGGTGTGGCAGGAAATTAGAATGAAATAGAGAAAATTACACACGTGAGAAATCTTGTTACCTGCCTTATTGAACCACCCTCACTTATATATATTATTTATCACAATACCTAAACTCCTACACTGGGCTCATGCCACCTTTTCACCAGACATGCTAGTTTCACCTTTAGCTTTGTCCCGCCACCATTGGTTGTCCTAAAAAGATACAACAAATTTTGTTTAAACAGATTCCACCTGCACAAAACAGAAAACTCATTGGCAGGCATCATATGGGGTTCTTCTTCTTTGAATTTTAATTTGCCTATGGTCACACATCTCCATGGTCACGATTTTAACATAATCTAGGTCATTGTTGACCATTCTTTCTAAGTCTGCACATTTTATTCCTCTGATGGGGCTAACGCAACATTTATTAATGACATCTTCTAGATACATGGGTGTCCCCAAGAAAAAGTGTTATATCACAGATTTCAGGTCGCCTCCAAATTTTGGAGTGCCCTCTGTAAAGCGGCTGACATCAAGTTAAACTTATTAGCATTTGACACCTTCCTTAGACTTCATACTGTAGTTCTTCTAACCAAGATTATTGTGTGGATTTGATTCCGTGGGCATAATTCACCCACAATAATCACTACCATAAATCCATTGCATTATCTACCTTCTTAATCCTCTAGCGGTGTCACCCTATTCAACACGAGTTGTCCTATTTTCTGTCTCATGCTGTTACTGCATCTGTTCAGCGAAATTTATGTCAAGTTTGGAACAAAGGCCCTCATTCAGAGCCGCACGTTAACAACAGTACGCTCGTTGCGTTCCGATGTTGACTAACCGCGCATGCGTCGGGGTTACACCGCGCATGCGCGTACGGCAAATTGCGAGCTTTTTTTCTCTCGTTCCTAAAATAGCGTACAGGAAGTGACATGTCAAATGTGATTGACAGAACAGGGCGTTTTTGGGTGTTGACGGGGGTGGAGATGACAAAACGCAGGCGTGGCGAAGCGTTTTTGGGGCGTACATACATTAGCAGATGCGAACGTCAAATGTGTTCGGACCGTCTCATACGTCACTGAAACATCCGCTTTCCCTTCAAAATGCTCGCACAGCTTAGGGTCAGGATTACTCGACCACATTGGCGATGGCCTTCTCCTCCGTCCCGGGACTCCACGATGGTGCTGCGATTAATCGTGGCTGGTCAGTAAAGTAATTAGTGTTGGATTGAAATCCGGCTTGGTATGTGTTTGGAAAGCAGTTTATTGGGATAGCACAAAAGCGTACGCAGGTGGAAATCAGAGCTGCTAATGTCATGATTACATAATCAATTAGCGTACATTTTTGGGTTTTTTTTTGGCTACAATTTGGTGGTTATGGCCTATTGTAAAAATAATGTCATCATCTTTTAATTAGCTCCCCTTTTTTTTGGTTTACTGTTGAATTTGCATCGCTATGTGTTTTTTTAAACGTTCCTTAAAGAGGCCTTTTTTTTAACATAAGAGGGTCAGTTTTTGCGTTTAAGGCCAGGATTAAATGTAACCCATTTGTACAATAATGTCACAATACAATGTCTGTTTTTTTTGTAAAATTTATTGTTTACACACAAACAAATTGGCATAATATTGTATTGCCTTTTTTTGTGGCCAAGATATTTGATCTATAAAAAAAAAAAACATAACTACTAACATAATCGTAAATACAAAATTTAAAAACATTTCACAAGAAAGGAGAGGGAAGTTTTGACCAGAAAGGAATATGAGCCAAGCACAGAAGGAAAGTGGGAAAAGTCGCCATTGCTGTCACCGTTTTCTCGGCCGTTTGGATGGGTGAGGGTGGGCGCCAGACCGGGTCCGGGATGCCATCGGGCTGGCCTGTCCAGAGGCAGATGTTGTGGCCTCTGGACTAGGCACAGGGCTAGGCACATTTGGAGGATTGCCTGATGTTGTGCCAGAGGTGGAGGATCTGGATGTTCCGGCAGGAAGGGAGGTCGGCTCCACCATGTGCTGGCGAACGAGCTGCTCCAGGGCATCGGCGATGCGGATGTTGGCCCTGGTATTTTCCGCCAGGGCCTGAGCAATGGTCACGTTGGCCGCAGCATTTTGCTCCAGGGCCTCAGCCACCCGTATCAGACTGGCGTCCATCCTCTGCAGAATCTCCGTATGGAAATCCGATTTAAAATTGAGTTCTGTGAGGAGGCCCACTGCCTGCGAGGGGGCACGCCCTGGACTGGCTTCTGCAGGGTCCTCAGCCGGATGTACTGGTTCCTCCCCTGCAGAGTCAGCAGAAATTCTGCGGCCAAGGCTCCCCTCTGGAGCAGACTCATCCGCCTCTGTCTCTGTTAGGAAATTGGAGAAAAGACTCACATTAGAATCTACATATTGGCACAATAGCATTTCTGAGATGGTGACATGACAAGACTTACCTTGGCCAACATGAGGAGCCGCAAAGTCTGGCATGTCCGTATCCATGTTGGACACGCCAAACACCTCCACAGCCTGCACACACCCCTGTGCCATCTCTTCTAAGTCTGTCAACTCCAATGACACAGGGGTGGGACCCCCACCTGTCCCCCTTGCATGCCTAGCCCTGTCGGCAAGTTTTTGCTTTAGACGATATTTGAAGTCTGCCCATCTGTGGAATGAATTTGGAACCATTATCCTTTTTTTAACAATGGGGTTTGTTTATAGGATGGGAAAGTGTTTACTTACCGCCGTTTGACATCCCGGGCTAGACGGACATAATCACCCACCCTATTGACAGCAACGGCGACCTCCTCCCACATTCTCCACTTCTGGCTTTGGCTCATATTCCTGGCTGCCTGGGGCAGGATGTCAACGCACTTCTGGATCAAAACCTCCATCTCCTTGCTTGTGAAATGTGGCTGCCTTTTTTTTTTGGCAGCTTTGGCGGGTTGACTGGGGCCAGCAGTCTCTTCCATGTCATCCTCCTCACCTATTTGGGTAAATATGCAGATTTAGCCACTTCTCAACTTGCACAATATTATGTTTTAAAATACTCATTGACACAAAATGCATGAAGGCCTTACCGCCGCAATTTTGACCATTGTTTCCCTGGTTTGAAGCCATGTCTCTGCTTCCAGCATGAAATCATCCAGAAATTCTATGTGATTTTGTGACGTATTTATACATGCGTCGTTAGATTGCGGCCGCATCATTGATTGTGCGTCCCTATGATTCATCCTTAATTTGTGCGGGAAAATAAACACTATTTATGGCTTGGTGTGTGTGGATTCGAGGTGGGGTTGTTGGAGTGTTGTCGGTGAAGTGGTTTGGATTTGGTTGGTTGGTTGCGTTTGGAGGATTTTGGAGAGTTGTTTTTTTGTTTGTTTTTGCTACATTTCTTTGGTTTTTACGTTCGCATTTTTTTCATTTTTTCTACATCCTTTCCTGATTTGGTAAGTTTTGTGCATTCAAATTTGTGGCCAATTGTTGTATTCTTCTGTTTTGTGGTTAGTTAATTTGTTTAACACTCATTTCATATTTTTTAGTTTTTTTTGGTTTTCGGACCCAAAGAAGTTTTTTGAGGACATCTTATATATTCGAGTTGGGTAAGTCCATTTTTTGTCTTGCATTTGCGAATGAATTACCGCATTTTGGACTGTTGGTGTAGTGACTTGCATTTGCGAATAATTTACCGCATTTTTGACTGTTGGTGTAGTGACTTGCATTTGCGAATAATTTACCGCATTTTTGACTGTTGGTGTAGTGACTTGCATTTGCGAATAATTTACCGCATTTTTGACTGTTGGTGTAGTGACTTGCATTTGCGAATAATTTACCGCATTTTTGACTGTTGGTGTAGTGACTTGCATTTGCGAATAATTTACCGCATTTTGGACTGTTGGTGTAGTGACTTGCATTTGCGAATAATTTACCGCATTTTGGACGGCTTATTCATCATATAATCCAGTTTTGCTTTTCCCTTTTCCATTTTTTGGGTCCATTTGAACCCTATTTGACGTACGGTGTGCAATGTAGTTTTCAGCGATGGCCAAATGTGTTTTTCCGTTATTTTCTGTGTTGGCTTGCAACAATTTTTTACCTAAAAAAAAACCCTTTACATTTTTGACGTCTCATTGTTGCCTTTTTTACAGTTTATACATATCATGACAATACCCCGGCATGTAAGCAGCTATGGATGGTATCAGAAAGCTAAGTTTTTTTTTCTTACTTTTGGGGTGGGTCAAAAGCCTTACATTGTAAACTTTGAATTTCAGATAGATCTGGGGCGAATTGTTCTGGCCCTGCTCCCGGAAGACGACCAACCTCAAACTCGTCCCAGGCGTAGGCATCGTAGGCATGCAAGGCCCCAGATATTTCGAACACGTGTCACCCTTTTTGGAATGCCCGATGATGAGGTTTTAAGACGCTACCGTCTACCTCCCAAAATCATCATAGACACTCTCTCATTAATAGAAAGTGATCTTGAGCGGCAAATTGACAGTCCAACAGCAATACCACCACTGACGCAATTTATGGCGGTGTTACATTTCTGTGCCTCAGGATCGTTTCAAACAACGGTCGGAATAGTGGCGGGCATCTCCCAATCCTCCGTTTCCCGGATCCTGAGGGCAGTGATGGAGGCACTTTTCAAGCACCTCCATCATTTTATTCAAATGCCTTTGGATATGGGTGCCCTTAGTGTGGCCAAGGCCAATTTTTACCAAATAGCTGGCTTCCCACACATCATAGGGGTTGTGGATGGTACTCACATACCACTTCAGCCTCCAGCACGGCTGGAGGCCATATTTAGAAACAGGAAACACTATCACTCCCTGAATGTAATGGTGGTATGTGATGCCTCCCTCCAGATCCTGTCCCTGAATGCTAAATTACCCGGAAGTGCTCATGACTCCTTCGTCATCCGGCAATCAGGGATATGGCAGAAATTAACCAACCTACAAGCTGGTGATGCGTGGCTTCTGGGTAAGTGGAGACCTTTAGTACATAACAATGTTAAGCTTGATACACAGTGTTCCTGATGTGGTCTATTTTTGTTCACAGGAGACAGTGGATACCCTTGCATGTCCTGGCTGCTCACTCCTTATTTGGCTCCCACACCAGGGCCACAAAGTGCGTATAATTCCGCACTTACAGCCACCAGGCAAGTGGTGGAGCGCTGTATCGGCCTTTTAAAAGGCCGATTCAGATGCCTCCACCGCTCTGGTGGCGAGCTCATGTATGTGCCGGATATGGTGTCTAAAATTGTGGTCCTGTGTGGGATATTTCACAACATTGCCATAAGGAGTGGTGTCCCAATGCAGCCAGAGGATGCCTTACCTGAGGATGGCCCCCCCGAGGTTGGTCGAAGGTCAGTATGTGGGGGGGCCATACGCGATGATGTTGTGGCCAGATTTTTTAGGTAAGTTTGTTCAAAACTCCAGTGTTTATACCTAATGTGTTTTTTTTTTTGGGCAAACATCTAATTTATTTTTATTTTTCTCACCATCTTCTGTTTGTTCACATAATCTTTGGCACTCCAACGCTCACTACTTCCTGCTACCCTTACCAAACCTGGATCTGGTCCTTTTGGGCATATATTCTGGAACCCATATCGCAACGCCATGTTTGTGGAATCATGTTGGCATGGTCCTTCGTCAACCAGTTCTTGATTTTGTGTTTTTATTTATTTTTTTCTTGGTATGTGTTGTATTTGAATTTATCACTGTGTATTTTTTTGGGGAGTGACCACTTTGTTTGCTCTGTTATGTGGTGAATAAATGTTTGAAGAGTGAAATGGTCTTCCTTTTTTGGGACGTTAACAGCAAGTGTAACCAGGTTAACACAAGTTACATTTGACTAAGGGGTAAACCAGTACTGACGCCAGATGAGCAAAACTGAAATATGTTTTCAGCTTTCCAATCCACACCAAAAGGAAGCCTGGCCCAACCTTGGGATTTGTAAGATTGGCCTAAGCAGCTTGCGCACCAAGTAGGAACCTTGAAAATGTAGAAATCTGAAATTGACACTACACCCAAAAAGGGAAATTACATTGTTACTGTTATGTGTTTCTGGTGTCTGTTTGACATACAAAGACAAAACACAATCTAACTTTTACAAAAGGGAAATCCTTGCAGGAACTTATGTCAGGCTAAACTATTTTGGTTTTGGTTTTTAAAAATGATCCACAACGTATATTTGTCTTTAAAATTTTATTGGGAAAATACAACAAAAAAAAAAAATCTAATGCCGAAGGAGGCCAGACAGTCGGTCGAGGGCCACCAGAAGGCCGATTACATGGTGGCGCATCTGCCCCACAACATCCGCCACCTCTTGCCGACGCCTCTGTTCCTCTGTGGGTGAGAAAAGTGTGTGGGTTAATACAACAATAGGGACTCCACAGAAAAACATTAATTAAAAAACAAATCACTCCTAAACCCAAAAACATAAATAAAAAGTGTGGGCTGGCAAAAATACAAGGCCTAGGTACAAATTCCCACAGGTATGATATGTGTATGCTTAAATCACCAGGAAGAGGTAAAGGCAAACCTTCACAATCAACAAAAGTCAAGCCACAAAAACACGAAGAAAGGCACGACACATGATTACATACAAACAGTTTGTGGTTTAAAAAAAAATAATAAAAAACATACCGGGAAAAAAATCGGGAGCTCCGGCAAAACCTCCATGATCCTCCTCGGAGGATCCGTCATTCCCCAAAGAATGGGGCGGAGTTATGCTGGACTCCGGGGAGGGGGTAATTGGAAGAGGGGTGGGTGGAGGAGAGGGGGAAGTGGGACGGAGGGGAAGGAGTCCCGACATTTCCGGGAGAGGGTCTGGGAAGGATGGGGAGGAGTGGGGAATAGGGGAAAGATTTGGGGTGGAGTGTTGGCTGGGGGTTGGGGAGAGTGGGCGGGAACGCCGACGTTGACGGCGGAGTCTTGGCTGTCCCCCTAAAATATGTCAAATAAATTGCGTTTAGTTTATGGACAAATCCGGCCAAACAAACAAACAAAAAAAAAAAAATAAAAAAAAAAATAGCAGTAGAATTAAAAATTCATAAAAAGAGGGAAAACATGCAGACGCAGATATGAGTACAAATAATAAATAGAACAGACAGGAAAACATGCAGACGCAGATATGAGTACAAATAATAAATAGAACAAACATGAAAACATGCACACGCAGTTTGCCCCACAAACACAAACATTAAAACCACAATACATAACACTTACTTGCCAGGATCTGCATGCGAAAGCATGCCAGCAAGCGGGGCGTTCGCCGTTGCAGGTCGGACCACCTGCGCTCCAGCTGCCCGATGTTGCGGCGTGATCCAAAGGACCGCAGGCGGGACCGTACCTCCGCATACGCGGAGCGCTTCTGCCGGTTGGTCATGGGTTCTGGCTGGCTGGTGATCCGGCGATCCATGACCTCCGTAAGCACCAGCAGCTCACGCCTGGTGAATGCGGAGGCTCTCATGATGGCAATGGTGTTTTTCTTAAAAATCATTTTTGATAAAGTGTGTAAAAATTTTCTGATTGGCTAATGTATTTTGGAAATTAACAGGAGCAATTTTATTGGTTAGTGTATGAGTCATGTGTTCGACAGGGCCAGAAATCTCTGGAGAGTTAGGATAGGCTTGATGCAGTGACATGCGTAAGCAAATTTAAATAAAGAAATGAACCCAGGGAAATATGCGGGGATACACAGCAATAGTACAATTGTTTAATTGTGGTTCACATGTTTTTTAAACAATACAAGCGAATGTTTCATCCGTACGTATTCTGCGGGTAAACACAAACACAGACAAGAGTAAAGTTTCTTTCATTGTGTTGAAAAAAAACAAACAATTAAGCTAATTGATACATTGATTGGCATGATACGATTGATGGAGGTAGGCAGAATAAAGGAGCAGGTAATCGACATCTGACAAGGCCACTTCCTGTTTATACTTGTGCGTGCGTTCCTTTCAAGCCATTTCGGGGATGTACGCTCGCTATTTCGTACGCTCGTTAGTTAGAGGAGGGGTCGTCAGAGTTTTGGGAGGAATTTTAGATGCGAACGAAAATACGAGCGAGCCATTGAATTTAAATATTTTTGTACGTACGCCTAACGTACGTGCGCCCGCTTGCGAGTGGGTCTGAATGAGGGCCAAAGTCAGAAAAAACCTCAAAGCTTCATCTAAGAACTACTAAAACTTTGCTGATAGGAGAAAATGGATTGTTCCACAATTATCACCCGGGGATAAAGCCTGGCTCTTCACTCCACATTTACTGTATGCCTAAAATTACTCAACATGAAATTTGCTCCGCGGTTCCATTTGAAATATTTCAAGCAATGAACCCAGGCTAACATACTAAAACTTCATCAAGATTTACGGATGACTAATATTTTTCACATATCTATACTCCACCCACCCATAATTAATCACTTTTCATTCATCAAAAGTTCTTATTCTTTATTCGATTATGGTGCAACAAGAGGAAGAATTTCAGTTGAAACAACTTTCAGATGAAATTCTCTCAAACGCCTTTTTTGGGGAATCTACACCCAGATGGGGGGCCATGTCACAATTCACAACATGTGGCATCTCGCTCTTACTGACTGGGTCACACAGTGGCTGTCCCCGCAGCTAGCTCTGCTTTCTCCTCCTGCTGGGCATCTCCTGCATTGATTCTGAGGCTCACGTCATCCACTCTGTGAATAATGCTCTCAAGTAGATTTGTAGTTGTGGTCATGTGACCACTTACAGTACGTCATGAAGGCAGCAATTTTTCCAATTTAAACATCCATCTAGCTGTTACACACTGCCAGAGTGTTGGGCACACAACCTACAGCTTTTGAGTATGTGGCTTATCTAAGACATGATTGTATGAACCTTAACTTGTTCCTAAAACCTCTCTCCATTAATCACTATGGCTAATCTGTGACTTCTCTATGCAAAACCCCCAGTTTGTGCCTAATATTCCTTTGCTTAATCTCTGTGGCTTGTCTGTTATTGTTAATGTTCCTAACCCTGGCTTGCTGACATCTATAATCATAGGAACTAGAGAAAAGCAGTTTGGTTTTAGCTCAGATCTTCCCACCAAGGGCGTGATTCCGCAAGGATAGCAACTGCTAATACGTATGCAATCGGCCGATTGTTGTGTTCTGCGCATGGGTATGCAACCAAGCCACTGCGATCTCATGGACTATGCAGACCCATCGTAGAGTGACTGACAGGAAGCACCATTTGTGGGAGGTGACGTGGGTTGGTCGGAGAAGCGCAGACGTGCCAGCACATTTGAACGCCATTGCATGGGCGTGCATAAATTATCCACTGCAATGCCTTATGCAGCTTGAGTACTAATGGTGTATGGTGAAGGAGAGGGCTGTATGGTGAAGGAGAGGATTGTATGGTAAAAGAAAGGGCTGAATGGTAAAGGAGAGGGCTGTATGAGGAAGATTGTGCTGTATGGTTAAGGAGATGGCTGTATGAGGAAGGAGAAGGCTCTATGGTTAAGGAGAGGGCTGTATAAGGAAGGAGAGGGCTGTATGAGGAAGGAGAAGGCTGTATGGTGAAGGAGAGAGCTGTATGGTGATGAAGAGGGCAGTATGGTGATGGAGAGGGCTGTATGGTGATGGAGTGGGCTGTATGGTGAAGGAGAGGGCTGTATGGTATTGGAGAGGGCTGTATGGTGATGGAGAGAGCTGTATGGTGATGGAGAGGGCTGTGTGAGAAAGGAGAGGGCTGTATGATGAAGGAGAGGGCTGTATGATGAAGGAGAGGGCTGTATGAGGAAGGAGAGAGCTGTATGATGAAAGAGGGCTGTATGAGGAAGGAGAGGGCTGTATGGTGAAAGAGAGGGCTGTATGATGAAGGAGAGGACTGTATGAGGAAGGAGAGGGCTGTATGGTGAAGGGGAGGGCTGTATGGTGAAGGGGAGGGCTGTATGAGGGCTGCATGAGGAAGGAGAGGGCTGTATGATGAAGGAGAGGGCTGTATGATCAAGGAGAGGGCTGAATGAGGAAGGAGAGGGCTGTTTGGTGAAGGAAAGGGCTGTATGGCAAAGGAGAGGGCTGTATGGTGAAGGAAAGGGCTGTATGGCGAAGGAGAGGTCTGTACGGTGAAGGAGAGGGCTGTATGAGGAAGGAGAGGGCTATATGGTGAAGGAGAGGGCTGTATGGTGATGGAGAGGGCTGTATGGCGAAGGAGAGGGCTGTATGGTGATGGAGAGGGCTGTATGGTGAAGTAGAGGGCTGTATGGTGATGGAGAGGGCTGTATGGCAAAGGAGAGGGCTGTATGGTGAAATAGAGAGGACTGTAGGAGAGGGCTTTATGAGGAATGAGAGGGCTATATGAGGAATGAGAGGGCTGTATGGTGAAGGAGAGGGCTGTATGAGGAAGGAGAGGGCTGTATGGTGAAGGAGAGGGCTGTATGGTGAAGGAGAGAGCTGTATGATGAAGGAGAGGGCTGTATAGTGAAGGTAAACAGAGAGACAGATTGCTGCATCAGACCATTGTTGTATTGTATTTGACTTGGCTTGTTAAAGAGTGTTTAGCTTGGTGTATGGAGCACTAACAATGTTCTGTCTTAAGATTTCCAATACACGTAAGAATTCAGACAGCCAATTTGCATGAAGGGTGTGGCATGATATGTCGACATTCATAATGCTGGCATGATACTTTAGACATAGACACAATGTTGACATGCTTAGCATGTCGACATTCATCATGTTGACATTGATGAAATGTCGACATGATAGACTGTCAACATATCGTTCCTGGTGGCTCAGTGGTGACTTACTTTCTCCCGACGGCTGCAGTGATGTCTTCTGTGTCTCTGTGGCCATGTGACTGTCAGTTTTAGCAGAGTCACCTTATGGAGTGGTATTCTTGAGTACACCTATGCTATCCCAAACAACCCCCCGGGGAGCCACTTTGCAGTGTGTCTGGGGTCTTTATTCAATAAGTCCAGAAGTACCAATTTGAAATTCAATTTGATTGTCCACAGTGGCATACCTCCCAACCATCCCTATTTTGGCGGGACAGTCCCGCTTTTAGGGCACTTTCTCATCATTCCAACTGCAAGCCACAGTGTCCTGTGCGGGGAAAGGTTGAGAGCTCTCTCTCTCACTGTGAATGGTTAAGAAGTCTCAGCGGTGAATAGATGCCACATGCGCATCTAAATATTAGAGAGAGTGCCTGGGGGCAGTCCAGCAGCTTAGGAAGCATGCCTCCAGCTTCATAAAGAACAGGGCTCTGACATGAGGTCACACCCTCATACCACAAAGCAACCCCCCCTTTTCATAGTGTACGCACACATTATCCCAGTATCCTTCTCCCAAATGTTGGTTTACAAATGCCAACATCGCTGAGCAATGTGTCTTCCTTGCAGACATGAACCCAAGGCTGCTGCCTCAAAATGCTTCTATTATAAACTGAAACTGATGGTATAGCATGGGGCATGAGCACTCTAATCAGTTCACTGTAATCACCCACATATATGGTCTAATTACTGACTGATCTGATTGTTCATTGGTTTTGATATTCTTCCATATAACTGCCTATTTTAAAAAAACCTACGGATTAATGCAGTATACCTCTCTTCTACAGATGTAGCATTATGGGACCTTACTGTACGTAGTGTAGGCGCCTCCTACTTCAAACCTCCTATTAGATGGCAAAATTTCCAAAATAAAATCCAGTAAAATGTATTTCACTATATGTACTGGTTGAAAAGAACCAGGAGGCTGCCCGTTTGGAGTTCTGTTATCAACTTTGATTTCAGTAATTCTTTATATTTGATCAGCGATAAATAATAGTGAGAAAGAAATTGTTGATAAGCTGTTTTCACTAAGTCTATAGAGCTAAAATATTATAGCACTTCATCTGAATATCCAGTGGCCTCCTTCTGTAGCAGCATAGTAGTTCTGAAAGTGTTAATCTAAAAACTATTAAAAAAATTATATTTCCTATGCAGATGTACTTGTCAAGAGCTGTGAAGGGGTTAAAGAACCATGGCAGTGTCATTTACATACCATTTCTGGTGATGACATTTAATTATACCGCTGATTAGTCTCGCTGCTGTTTCTCCACAGAAGTATCTGCTGCATTGCTGATAACTTAGCAGTACTTGATGTAATATTTTTGTTTCTTCATTTTTCCTCCTTGCTTATGGTAGGAGCCATACGATCAATAGGCTGCAAAGTTTTTAATTATCAAATAATTCCTTTGCGTGCAATTAGCTAAACAATGTTACATTCTACGAAGATCTGGTGTAGGAAAAATATTTTCAAAGTCTTTCCCACTAAATATGAGCCAAAGTATCTAATGACCTCTAAAATGCAGCTTGAAATGACTGTCTTGATTATACTTAGAGTATGTCTTATATAGTGCTACTGCCTGATTGAAAAGCATTGTCTATGCTACTGTATGTGTAATAAATTACAGGTAAGGCTGCAGCTGACTCAGATGTGGCCGCATTGCATATTCGGTAATAAATGTGGATATTTGCCTGTACTACAAATTGGCCACATCTTTGCTGCTGCGCCAATACTATATGCTCCTATGTGCTCGTGAATATAGTCGTCATTGCTATCAAATCAATTTCTACTGACCTCTGACAAGCCCGCAAGTCCACCTGCGCACCCAAGCCACGCCCACGGCAAACATCCTATGTCGAACACCTTTTTGCAGCTTGGTTATGCCGCGAGTGGGATGCAACTTAGATGCGAACGTTCCTGAACCATTACTCGGAGGTTCGTGTGCCCTGTTCCGACTCACGAGCAGTAACTAAAAATCACTACATTAGTCCTGAAAGCAGACTACTCTGCAACTATAAAATCAATCAGTCCCTATGGGTGGTAATGTAACTAGATACACTCTGCAGTTATCAGAATGCATAACCGACCAGCTGCTGACTTTGGGGGAGATTTATCAAAGCTTGGAGAGAGATAAAGTACTAAAGTACTATCTTAAGGTGCCCATACACGGTGCGATAAATCAGGCGATCAGACGGATTGGTACGATTTGGCTGCTATATCATACCGTGTATGGGCATGATATTGGATAGTGTACCTGATTCAGACCCGGACGCTAAGCTGCGCTCGCTCGCATCAAAAAGGGTCCGGGTATACCAATAGCACGATCGTGCGGCAAGGCATAAGGACGCCCTCTATGTCTTAGTGAGCGGTGGCTGTGCGATCGCAAAATAGTGTAATGCTGCCCCCTTGCCGCCCGCAGCTAATGTCATCTCCAGGAAGTGTTTACAACCATCGGCAACATCGTGAGCTATCAGAAGCACTCGCAGTGCTTGAGGGAGCTCTACCCTACCGCAAGCAATGCGAGTACTTTAAGTAAAATTATACCTGTTGCCTCGTCAAATGATACACCCCTGTTCACAAGCACCTTCCTGTTACCACCCACAAACGGCACTATCTGTCACCCAAAGTAGCGTCCAGTCTGTGTACTACGAGCGCATGATTCCCGATCGCAGAGACTGGCTTGCGCACGCGCATTGCGAATTATGCGCATGCACAGATAGGCAAATATCTGTCAGTGCGAGCGGCGGCAGCTTAGCGAGCAGGTCTGAATGAGCTCCAGTGTGCACACCCGTGGGGTCATACAACGCACCCCCAAATCTTACTGCAGTTTCAGTCGATCTGGGGATGCGATGTGTGATCTCATGCTGCGCTGGGTGGGGAGATGGCATATCAGGCAGTCGGCCACCCGATCGCACTGTGTGTGGGGACCGTCCGATATGACGGACGTCGGATCCCCCTCCGGTCACACGGTGCAAATCGCACCGTGTATGGCTGGCTTTACTTTATTCTCAAACCTGAATCAGGCCCAATAGCTTTAGCAGTCCATGTAACTGCATAGTTGCCTACTCTCCTGATTACTGTTGGAGACTCCAGGGTCGCTGTTTAGTATCCCAAAGATAAATAAATCCCACAGATTCCCCAGTCCCCACTGCCCAAAATCTGTACTGCGCATGCACGCATCCGGTTGGGATGGCGGCGGGGGCTATCGCAGAATAACAGCCCGCAGGGACGGGGGGAGAAGAGTGTCCCAGCCAGAAGTACTACTCACATGCTTGTATGCATCATTACAGTGACAGCTCCTCCCCCGGGTGCCAGTGCGGGACCAGATCATCCTCGGTGGCAGTGTATTAAGGACCTGAATCAGGGCGGGCGCTTGTTTTTTATGTTGCGGCCTCCTGGCCGCTCGCATAGCTGTGGGTGACCACCCACAGCTTATGCGAGCGGCCAGGTGATTGTTGCGATGGTCAAGACCATCATGACCATCAGGCTTGCGACGAGACCCTTACGGTAGGGTCTCGTGGCCACAAGCCCCAGTGGACTTCCTGCTCTAATAGAACAGAAAGTCCACCTACTGACATCACGAGTGATGTCAGTAGGGCCGCCCACAAATGGCAGGCATTCCTGCAGGAACGCATCCGTTTGCCCAGCTCCCCTCCCTCCCCGCCTTCCAAACGGGGCGAGCTGTCAATCAACATCGACAGCCGCCCCTTTTGGATGCGAGCACCGGACCGAGTGCTATTTGCGCTCGCTCCAGGAAGAGCGCACGCGCAGTGCGCACGCCGCGCGTGCGCACTGCCTAACAATCGACCCGCTTGCGAGCGCATAGCGCTTGCGAGCGGGTCTGAATTAGGCCCTTAGTACTTTAGTTTTCACCTTCCGCCGCAGGACACACCCCTGAGTGATGATAGATGGATCTAGACATGCCCTTTGGGTGAAGCATGGCACACCCTCTCAACGTCTCGCCATGCAGTGCTATGTGTTATGGGTTGTAGTCTCCCTGAAACTAGTTTTCAAAAGTAGGTAAGTATGTGTAACTGTCATGGGGCACAGTAGTGGAACTACTGCCGATCACCTACTACTTTCAACCACCAAACTACACCCTCACCATGTGGCAAAGCTTGTTCTGTTGGGGGCAGATTTATAGGGGGTTTGTGATGTTGTATGTTTTCCCCTATAGAAAACAACCAGAAAGTTATTTGCCACTAATACAATTAATACTCTGCCCTATTGGATAATGGCTATGGATGGAGCAGGCATTGTGGTGGGTATGACCTTAGGATGGTACACAGAGAGCCCTATTACAATTTTGCTATAGGGCTAAGACATTTCCATTTATGCCGCTGTGTGTAGAATATTGTTCAATCAGAAAAAGACAAACTACATGGACTTAATTGAAGCTATTTGCAATGTTTTCTCAGTGCCCAGAGGAAGAACAAATCTGTATTGTGACTCCAGAAAAGAGATCAGATTCCTCCGTGCTCAGATGAACTCTTAACAAGGCAAAGTTTACATTAAACTTGAAATTTGGTAAAACTTTCTGCTCTGACGTATAAATCTGGAGGATGTGTAATTGCTTGGCTACAGCTGCATCCTAGGTAACTGAGCAATATGTATCTGTCCTTATAAACACTGCATCATTTAGAGGTTTTCATTCGGGGAGACTGTTTATTTTCCATTAAGCTACAGAAGAGCATATTGGCATATAATTTCTCTTCATGGATTCAACAGTATATATTGAAAACAATATTTTAGCTGTCAATTATTGGACTCTTATGAAGCAGAAACATATTTCTTTCCTCCAACTGTCCCTCTTTTTTAACCCACAGCTTGGAGGTGATGTAACAATTATACTACCCAGGGGCGTATCTACCCATTGGCCAGGATGGCACTCGCCAGGGGCGCTGGCCAAAAGGGGGCCGCCGTACGGCAGTGCCACCAGCAGCCAAAGGGTGGACTACCCCAGGGGCTTGAACTAGCCCCGCTAGTCCCCCTGGCCCCAGAAGTGTAGGGCAGACCGCAGTGAGAGCGGTCTGCCTTACACAGTAACAAACAGACAGCTGCCAGCTGTTATAGCAGCCAGCCAATGAGAGTCACGTATAATAGAGTGTAACTGTGGCCTACAATACATAGGCAAAGCATCAAGGAAGTTAGAGAAAGGTGGGCGGAACACCTAAGAAATATCAGAAGGGGTGTCACGAACCATTCATTATCTAAGCATTTCCTTGAAAAGCATCAAGGTTCAGTTAATGGAATTAAACTTATTAAAGGTATTAAAAAAGTGGAAGGGAATTGGAGAACAAGAGGAGTGGAAAGATTTCTTGCTAAAGCAGAGATGAGATATATATATGAGGCAAAAACATTAGAACCAGACGGCCTTAACTCAGAATTCGAGCTCAAGTGGTTCTTGTGAATATCAGTATAAATGTAATTGCCCTTAAATTCATACCTTCTCTGTTAATTGATATGCATTCCCTCAGTATTTTATTCTCTTATTGCTTTTATTTCTTTAATTCTTATTTATCTTCATTTATAGGTTTTATGTTCATACAAGTTTTTAATCGTTTTATATTTACATATTCATATTGTGTTATATTTATGTCCACAATGCATGGCACATATGTTCATGGTGATATTTATTTATTTATTAATGTTCTTTATGTAGTGGTAATCTCAGGGCACTATACAGATGTCACTTAATTGTAGATCAGTGATCCCGCTGGATATAACATAGTGACGTCACACAAACCAACTTGCCTGACTCTATAGTAGGAAATTAATTAAATGTATCACTATAGCGAGGATTTAACAAACTGCCTAGGATAAAAAAAATTCTTCCAATAACCGGTTTCAGCACTCACGCACGTCACGTGACAATAATTGACATCATTAATGCGAAAATCCCTAAAGGGAGCAATAGACTCCAATAGGAGGTGTAGCACGTGTTATATATCACGTGACATGCCGAGGAGTGGAATGTGATGCCGAGAAACATCACTTTCCAGATGACACACTCTACCGGAGTCAAGTGCTGGAATAAATACCACGTGACTCGGGACGGGACACGTGATGCGTTTCACCAGGTGGAAAGCATCGAGATAATACAGAACCCCGCAGTCACCATAATAATATCATGGGACTCGGAATAGCGAGCACGTGATGCGTTCCACCGGGTGGAACGCATCGCAGAAACATGGAACCCGGCAATACTAAATATACAGTCTGACATACGTTGGTTAAAGGTCACATCACTAGGAGATTGAATCACGCACATAGCGGTATAAAATGAGTTATTACTGTGTGAACGTTGACCTTTTATTAGAAGTTCAGACGGATTAGTCAAGCCCCTTTTTGGGGGGAGGAGTTACTTCTCTCTTTAAAACCTGCCCAGCTTTATCATACAACACACCTTGAAAAAGACCACTGACTGGTTAAAATGCGTTGGAGTATCTTGGGTTGCAGCCATTCAAATCCTGTAAACGGTGAAAGGTATTGCTTAATAGGGGGAGCAATAATATACCCCTATATGCTTAATGTTGTGCCTTTCATCTAAAGGTCCTTGATGGTACGTGACCATTTTTTAGCTATAAATTGTTTAAATAAATGTAAATGGTTTTACACTATATGTTTTCCCCACTTTTGTCTTTTATGGCCTACTGACATTGAGGGGTAATGGTGTGAAAACCCAGTGGAGAGACCAGGTTTTTATTGTACAGAAGAAATGGAAACAGAATATATACAAGTGGACTAAAATCAGTGACTATTACCATAAGACTTAATTGTTGCACACTTATGGGACATATTTAACCTGCACCCCAAACAGAGCACTATTTAACCATTTATATTCACTGTATAGGGGGGCCACTACTGGGGGCATATTATGGGGGGAATGGCCACTACTGGGGGCACTGTATAGGGGAGGGCTGCTATTGGGGGCACATTATGTGGAAGATGGCCCCTACTGGGGGGACTACTACTGGGGGCATTGGATAGGGGGGGACTACTACTGGGGGCAATACATAAGGGGGACTACTATTGGGGGCACTGCATAGAGGGGACTACTACTAGGGGCACTGCATAATGGGGACTACTACTGGGGGCACTGCATAGGGGGGACTACTACTGGGGGCACTTCCTGAAATTATGGGGGCGCCAGTCCATTACCTTGCCAGGGGCACTCGGATCCCTAGATACACCCCTGATCCTAGCTTCAGGTCTCGCTAAATGAATGTGTCATTACTATTCTTCATTTATTATATGTGGCACCAACATACAGAAAGTGCAGAGAGGGTGATATACAAGTACCTAGGCCTCTCTGGTGGCATACATCTCTTAGCTTCTGCCATAGGCACCAGATAGGACGTAGCCATCATATTTGGCCACACCCCTTCGTAATGGAAGATGACATAGCTCTTGGTGGTATGCAGTCGTGATGCCGAAAGTCTAAATGCCTACCGTCGGCATCCTGACAGTCTAATCCCGGCAAGGGTCTAATGACAGGCGTCGAAATCCCTGATTCCCTCTTGGTGGATCTGTCAACATATTCTGATGCTTTAAACTTAGCCCTAATATTTGAACAAGTATAAGTTTTAACAATCCCGTCCAATGTGGAAGACTTATAAAACATTTTGTATGATGTGATTTCATCATGTGAAAACAAAATATAGTTTTGTATAGGATGCCCAATAATGTGATTTACAATAAAAGCCTGCATTGCATGATGTTACAGCCACTCTTCCAGTCATGCCCACCTCCAACGTGCTGCAATTTTTGAAGCTTATCAATAAACTATAGCATCATTTTTTTACAGTTTATTTTTTATTTTATTTGTACAGTATTTGTACATTTGCAGGGAGTAGGGGAACAGGTGTGGTTGGAACCGTGAGGCCTGCAACCATAAAAATCCATAATCATGTTCAAGTACTTGTAAAAATACAATTACTTTTTATATACAGATGGGACTTGGTAAAGCTGCACTTACAATTGTTTTTCACAAGGGTGTATCTATCATCTAGACCACAGGCAAATGCAGGGGGTTTCCAGTTGCCTGGAAACCCCCCTCCCCAGTCCACACCATGACAACCACAATAGAAATAGCAAATAATAATAAAGTTGCAAGTTTTTAAGATCAAATGAGATAATCAGCACCAGCTGTTGATCTTTTCTAGTGTGTGAGCCAGTAATGAATACACTTGTGCACCAACTAGGAGATATGGAAAACATGCACTGTTAGGGATGTACTGATATAGACCATCTATAGGGTTGATTATTAATACTGTACAGTATATTTAATACACTATCCAGTACATGAGAAAATCAATCTGTACATATATGTCCAGTGCAGTGCAAGGTTCTTTTAATGCTCCCCCAGACTCCCAAACTTGCTCAAATGATCTGAAATGGAGCCCACATCTGAAATAAAAATATTCTGCTCATGCAGGATTGACCTACTTCCGCATATGATGGCATACTATGATAGCTGGTTCTGTGTATGTCAGAATTATTACATACAGTATACTTCATATGACGTATATTATAGCTTATTAAGTGCTAATTATGCCCTTTTCATGGACTGGCAACACTTGCTTTAAAATCAAGCATTTGGAAATGCGCCTCTAGAAATCCTGCATTTGCCCTTGTACACTGCAGTATATATTAAAAAATGGCATCTTTAATGTGTGTATCTGTGAGGGTCAGACACTAGCAAGTAATCAGCAATGCAGGCTGCAGCTGTTTGTTAAAGTGAGCTGCACTTACAATTGTTCACAAGGGTATCTCTATCATCTACACTGCAGTATACGAATTGTGCATTAGGGGACAGAGACGGTACTGTGATTGCAAGCTTAGCTGACAAAATATAGTGTAAATGTCTGAGTGAGCTGCACCCCTAAGACTTTTAATTCAAATTAGATATTTTAAATTTTTTTTAAAAAAGGAGAATTTTTTATTTTTTGTGGAGCGCACTTTGAAGGTACACCACCCTTTTTTTTTTTTAAATCTGTTTTTATTTGGTTTTTCCATAATATAAGCATTCAACAGAATAATACAGATGTTGAAATAAAAGTGAAAAGTACAAAATGTGTGGATCTACACAAAAATTCTATAAGTTATGTCAAAGACAATCAAAAACCGGTATAAACATTGAAATATTGTCCAAGAGCAATATACATGTTGCTGTTAAATTAGATATTTAAAGGGAAGACTGTGTTTTTGAGAGGCAGCATATATTACTGTACTCTCTGGGTGTTGCGGCCCTGTCAGCTGCTTCCCAAACTAATAAAAGTTTAAAATGTTTTTTTTTTTTGTGGTTTAAGAAATAAATCTCAAGTGTTGTAATTCAATTTAGATATTTAAAATGAAGACTGTGTTTTTGTTAGACAGTGAATATTACTGTACTTACTGGGTGTTGCCGCCCCATCAGCAGCGCCCCAAAATAATAAAAGTTGCAAAAAATAAATATTATTGTGGTTTAAAAAAATTCTTAAGTGTCTTAATTCAATTTAACTATTCAAAGAGAACACTGTGATTTTGAGAGACAGTGTATATTACTGCACTTACTGGGTGTTGCAGACCCGGCAGCTGCACCCTAAATTAAAATAAGTTGAAAAAATAAAATTTTTATGATTTCAAAAATCTCAAGTGCTAAAGTAATAAAAGTTGATAAAATATTTTTTTTCTTGTTTTAAAAAAAGTTTTCAAGTCTTTTAACAAAACTGAATGATAAAGGTGCATTTACTTGGTGGCAGTTACAAGTTTAAGTACAGCAACTTTAATCCTATTCTGGTGTAGATCACGCATAAATTAATCTATAGAAGAACAGTAGCATCCCATTACTAGTGCTAGCAGCATGGGCGTAAATACCATAGGCGTAACTACCATAGGTACAAGGGTGCAGCTGCTATGGGGCTCAGAGCTGAGGGTGCCCATCTTCCCTTGTCAAAGTTACATGTTTTATATACATTTTTATATAACTTTTTCACCATTGGGTGGTACTTAGGGGCCCTTGCAAACTTTTGCTATGGGGCCTTCAAATAACTAGTTATGCCCTTGGCTGGCAGTCATAATACTTCTTCAACATCTACTTTTAAAAAAGATCAAGGGGTAATAAGAAGGTGTAAGAAAGGACCCTCCCTATATAAATAGTGTTTGACCATCTTAAAAAAAACACCTCTAACTATGAAGGAAAAGGTTACTACTGAAAATCATATAATTGTCAACATGCCATACACCATATGTCCTGGCAAGGAAAGACTCAGAGTATTTTTTGTGAGTTGTAGTCCTACTACTGCTCTTTCATGCACTAGAATGCCTACTGTGAAAGCCAGGTCCAAACAGTCAGACATCTTATTTAATCTCACATGCATCACCTTCTCACTCTGAGTCTAGATGTACTAAAACAGGCAACTCAATGCACAAAATGAAAACTAAGGCTGAAGAACAAATTGTTTGTTCACAAACTTTACAGTTCCTGAGGAGAGTCTAAGGGTGTCCACAAGTGCTAAGTGTGAGTTTGACATTTCTGATTCTGACACTGTAATCCTAGAGAAGCCTCCTTCCACCATTTCTTAACACTCTTCCAATGTGCGGATAAGTAGTAGCAAAAGTAATGATGATAGTTTAGACATAGACATTGAAGATGCTACTGTAATTTGGAAATTGTGCAATGGATTAGAGGGATTACTGCATATCGTACACTAATCAGAATGATGATGAATGTGTTGAAAAATAACAAGTTTATAAAATTCAGTAGGATAATGTTGTTTGTGTCAAAGTAATTCAGCCATCAGTGGGAGCACTTTATGCGAGTGATAAGAAGTGCATTGTCATGCCTGGGCAAAAGACCAAAAAAGCCATCATCTCAAACGGAAACATTTTAACCCAAATCCTGACAACATTACCATTTGAGTACCAAAGTAAGTAGAGATAGGGATGTTAACCATTTAGGCACCTAATCCATGTTATGCAGTCCAACATAAGCTACCAGCAGCATTGATGAATAACGACACATGCAATTGCCAACACCTTCCTCATGGACCTCCTCATTAGTGATCAGAGGTAGTAATGCATCCAATTTGCAAAAGCAAACTAACTCCCCTAATGCACCCCATGATTCCCAGAAAGAATTCTTGTGCATTATGGCTGCTGCTCGGGGTGTATCTTTATTACAGAAGGGAACCAAGAAGTATTGTAGTTTCAAACGACAATCTATTGTGAAACAATTATTTGCAAGAGAAACCAAGTATGATAACTGATTGCCACTATAGCTGTGTTAGTGTTGGCTCTGCATCAATGCATCAGGTTTTTGGCGATTAGTTGAGGTCATGTGCCCACACTTCCAAATTCTATCACAATTCTACTTTACAAGAACAGCAGTTCCTCACTTGTACCGGGATGTTAAACAAAAAGTTATTCTTTGCCTAGAAAATGCCATTGTACCAACTATTTACTTAACTACAGATATGTGGACAAGCAGTACAGGTCAAACTAAAGATTACATGGTGATGCTCCTCAGATGAAGCAGCAGATCACAGAAGCCAGTAGAAGGTATCTGTTTACACAACACGACTACTGCAGCATTGGTATGGTAACATTGCTGAAGCATCTAAAGATGCTAACAGTGTTTAACTCTGAATCAGGCCCATTGAACAAGCATTACAAATGCCTGAATTTCAACATGTACCATGTTTTCCACACAAAATAAATTTGGTGGTCCAGAATTTCTTAGAAAAACAACAGGTCAGTGCAGGAGATGCCAGCTGTGGCCCATAACATTTCTGGACATCGTCTACATTCCTCCTTTAAAACATTGCAGATATGCTACCAACTGAAGCAAGAGATAAGATAATTATATGCTTCAACAACTGGAGGGACAGCAACAAGCCATCATGAAATACACATCAAGTCATGAGATAGGGAGAGGGGGGACATATTACCACCTTAATGCAGCACACTGGAAAATACACTCAGCTTTATGCAAGCTACTGAAACTATTTAAAATTGTAGTCCATGAATCAGGTCATAACCTTAATGAAACTACTAGAAAATAGCTAGAGAAGCGGGAGGAGATGAAACTAAGTGATACCGCTAAGTTTGTTGGAGTTGTAGATCAAGTTCTTTATTTGCTTTGCAGGACCAAATGGTTTATAACATTTAGATCACTATATTTTGGCAACCATGCCTGATCCTAGTTTAAGTCCTATATAATGTATTTCTTTCCAACTGACACAGATCTTAAGAGATGCAAGCAAGTTGTCAGCTCAAGTGGCACATTACACGATATCTCCTGCTTTAGTTTCTCCTGCAAATGCTACTGCCAGGAAAACCTGACTTTTTCCAAGAGACCCACTGATGATGATGAGTCAGCTCAGCACACCAGGGTGAAATATTATGACATCTGGGCAGGCTTAAAAGAATTGCCCACATTTATTGTTACCTCTACAATGTATTTTTCTGATACAGTAAGTATCAATAAATTGATGGAGGATTACTTTAATGATTTAATGATAATGAAAAAAATTTCACACAGTCCTCTTGAATATTGGGAGGAAAAATAGGCAAATTTGGAGCCCCTTGTATGAACTATCTATGTGTACTTAAGATACTCCAATGTGTACTCCAAGAGGGTGTTTAGTGCAGCTTGGAACCTTGTAAGCACATGGTATAGGAGGCTATTACCAAAATATGTGGAAAAACTGATGTATATCAAAATGAACTATAATTTCCATGAGAAATACCTTTGCTGCCAATTACAGAGACTGTAATGGTGGGTTCCAGTGTGAATGAGCTAATATTGTATAATGATATTAACAACAAACATGAGGGTAATGATGAGGATGATGACATCTTGAACTTTGAGGTTGATTAACACTGTTAGCCTTAAGCCTATGGGTAGATTGGTTTAACCAAACCACCAAAGTTTTCTTTTGTGGGGGCCCAAACAAACCAAGCACTTTAGCCACAAAAGTGGCAGCCCATGTCGTTGAAGTGCTTGGTTTGTTAAACTGTGAAAGCACTTTTTAAGATACAATATATCCACAGACAAATCCATTGTTCACCACTTTTCATTATGGGCTTTTCCAAGATTGTGTATGTTGGAGAAGCAGCGTATGTTACTGTACTTTTACTGGGTGTTTTGGTCCTGAATCACAATTATATTAACCCAAAGCAAAAGTCTGAGCATTACGACAAGGTTACAAGTCTCCACACAATCATCACCACTATGCTCCCATACAATGAACGTGAACAGTGATGGTGACAGTATGAATATGTGTAAACCATTATGGAAAATAAAGAATTCTTTGAAATATCTCAGCCAAACCGAATCTATGGAAATACTAATAGGTGACCTCTGACAATGTGGCTCTCTTGTATATCACTCCTAATTGACTATGACTTCTACAGATTATCCCAGTTACTCTTTTCAGCTTTTCCTCCATCAGTAGATGTTGAAGTACAGTATTAGCTGCAGCTTCTAAACTCTCTTCAGGAGGTCACAGCAGCAGCATACATCTTTTCTGGGCAGCCAATTGTTTTCACAGGCGTTAATGTTCAGTATCTTGCAAGACTATATATCACAAGCTTCTTATCCAGATGTATAGGCCCCATTTCCAGCATTTTCTCTATAGACAGATACAGAGTATGTAATATCAATTAAAGCCTAAGGTGTGATAGACACAGGTAATACCTCAGCCTGCACTTTCCTGCATGTAGACCAAACCTGCACATACCTGCCTGCGGACTCTATCTGCATATACCTACCTGCGGACTGTACCTGTATTTATTGTGTGCAGTCTCTACCAGTATATACCTGCATGCACTATTTATAGTCCCAGTTGCAGCCTGTGTATTCCTGTATACAACTTACACTACAAGTTTGCTTCATACCACCCTGCAGCACCTGTCTCTGTCTACAGCAGTGGTGTCAAACTCGGGCTATCCAGCTACAGTGGAACTATATATCCCAGCATGCATTGCCACAGTTTTGCTATTAGGGCATGCTAAAACTGTGGCAGGGCATGCTGGGATGTGTAGTTCCACTGTAGCTGGATGGCCTGAGTTTCACACCCCTGGTGTACATGCTTCCAGCCATCTACTCCGAACATCACCCGCAGAGGGCACATATTCCTAGTGTGTATTCTACAGTGTTCCTGACACTACCACATCAAGCCCAATTCTTTACTAGTGTTCTAGGCTTCAGTTGTGTTACTTTCACAATCAGGTACTGTAGCTCACCAGTTCCTTTGCCTAATAATTATGCTGCTCTCCTTCCTGTTCACTATCCTGTGAGTAAAACTTATGAGAATTGTCATTTGTGCACCTAGTTTCATTCACTCCAGGTCATACCAGTCCTGCCCAGTGGTCTTAGTCCTGTGCACAAAACAAATACAGAATCTGAGAAATATTTTATTTAAATGCAAAAATCAGGGATCTTGATTATATTTTCCTGACTGAATACGGTTGCCAGCATAAAAATGAGCCTAATGGTTTATTTTATAAAAAATGTCAAATTACATTTGTCTATCATAGAACATTAAGTAAGCTTAATATCTTTTCTACATGTATTTTGTTCTTTAAGATTTATTCCAAATATAATTTCACTCTCAATATTTTATCAGACATCCAGAATACATTTTTACACAGGAGTTCTTTAGTCTGTCTGCTTTGTAACAGTGTTTTAGCGGGGTTATCTTAAGTGTGATCCCAACAGAGTTAAGTTTAAACTTCAGCAGATCTCCCGGATGACTGCACTGTGTTAAATTACCTGTGTCCTGCAGGGAGAACGCTGAAGATGGTTTATACTGGACTGCTTCCAAGACTGCTGTCACACAGTAACATTCAGTGGGCGTCGGAAAGCACAGGGCACGTTAGTGGTGACAGTTTCTTCTACTTAGTGATTAGAAATGGATTGTTTTCAAATGTGGAAAGGGAGACATAGTTCATTTATAGTTACTCATGGAATACTGTAGGTGTTTCTAAGTAAATGCTGTATGAACGATGATAGATAATGATCACATGTGAGGATGCCAGGGCTGAGAAGTAACTAGAAATGTTAGCACCTGGGTGAGAGCGCACCAGTGTGTCCCTCCCCTATAAACACACACACAATATCTTTCTCTTTGTGATAGGCTGACAAATAATGGTCTGGGTGTGCTGTGGCCAATCGGATTGTGTTTATTTCTTCTTCCAAGGTGGACTTCAATGTGGGGGCACATAGCAGGATAAATAATAAATACTCTCTGTGTGGGGAAAACCAATTCTTATATTCTGTGCTACTGCTCAGACTTTCAACCAAACTAGGACAATATTACAAGCCTTGGGCATTATACAAGCTTGCTTATAACCCACTTATAAAGGAGTTATATCGAGGAGTCTGATGGCACATAAGAGGCATGTGAAAGGGGCTGATGTAACATAAGGGACATGTTTAAGGTTTGATGGTACATAAGCTCATATTTAGAGAACTGGTACACATAAGGGGCATGTTGAGAGGGCGGATGGCACAGAAGAGGCTAATGGTATGTAAGGGGCTTGTGGAGGAGACTGATGGTACATAAGGGGAATGTCAATGGGCTGGCACATAAAGGTTATGTAGAGGGAGCTCATAGCACATGAAGGGCTATGTGGAGTGGGCTGGTAGCATATTAGAAGTACTTGGGCAATCTGGTGACACATAAGGGGCATCTGTAAGGGTCTGTTGGCACAAAAGGAGCACCAAGAGGGGTCTGATGGCACAAAAGAGGCTCACCCAGCATAAAAAATAGCAAAAATGCAACAATACTAGGGAGTTCACCAAACTGTAAATTACCCACCACTGTACTCACCAGCATTTTTGTCCTGGTCACTTCCTTGTGCAATCATAGCTTCTGAGCCACCCTCTACACTACTTTTTCCATGTGGTAGGGTCTCAGCTCAATGTTATCTTGTTTTTGGCAGGTCTACAAACGGGATGTAGTCAGCAAGCCGATGGTCTAAATACCGACCGCCGGCTTCCCGACTCTCTAACCCTGGCGTGGTACTAATGACAGGCGAATATATATATATATACAGTTCCTATAGGAATTGATCAATTTATACTTGTGTCAATTTCCTCTTGTCCACTGAGATTCAGATCTGTCTGAAACATTTGCTCTTTAGTAATAATGTTGTTTTTTTGCTCAAATTGTTGTCAGGGTATTGTGAATAGGATGTCCTATGAGTAGTACTGACATGTAAAATTTCTACACATCTTTTCTATCTACTCTATTAACTGATGACTATCTCAGTTAGAGTAACTCTCTCATTGGGGGTCCAATACTTGATGTAAGACCCTCAACAGCAGAAGCGAAATATTGAGAAACGTTGCAGTTACACTGTTGTTTCTAAGGGTTTAAACTGTTCTCGATTGATCTCTCACTCTTCATCGATGGCCTAGGCTAAGTGGGGAGAAGTAGAATTAAGAGTACCAGTGTCTGGTATTTCATCTGAACAAGGGTGCAATACGCACAAACTGGTACAAACTTTAACTATATCATTAAGGCTATATATATGAGAATTAATGTTACTTAAAATATTTCGCCCATAAGGATATGTTTTGAAATATGCCTTTGAGACTACAAATGATTTTTTATGTGATTTATATTTCACCCTATTAAATAAGGAGGCACTGATACTTTCTACCTGTCCAATTGTTTTATTCCTACTTCCCAGCAGGGACACTAAAATTTAAATGTCTAATATAATTAGAGATATATACGCCTTGTACCTCACTCTATATCTCAAATAATATATATATATTACTAATCCGGCTGGGTATATTAATTATGTAAAAAACCTAAAAAATTTCTAGGTCAGGTTACATGTTGTATGTATTTGTCATTTGTCATTTTTATATACATTTTGTTCCTTATTTATTAAAAGGTTATAATAAAGCTATGTTTATTAAATAATTTCATTAATTCAAGAGTGCTCACAAAACAGTTTCTTTTCTTCTATTTTTTCACAATGTATTTTACTCTAGTGAGCACCTCCACAGCCCGACAAGATTCCCTAATTTAAGAATAATATTATCAACAGGATATAGTGGATCTATTATAATTCTTAACAGTTATCATTACACTTGCCAGTGCACCGATTTCCCCCTCCCCCTTTCCTCCAATTCATATACTTCTTATAGCTACTGTAGACAGGGCCGGATTAAGGCCAACAGGGGCCTGGAGCTGAAAATGTTCAAGGGCCTATACTGAGAAGGGGAGGAGCTGTAACCACTGCTGTGTGGGTGGGGTCAGAGTCACCTTGGTGTGTACACCCCCTATACTATGAACACAATGGGCCTGATTCAGAGCCGGACGCAAGTGGCCGTTCGTTCGGCGTACGAGCGAAAAAAATGTAAATTCAAGCGCTCGCTCGTATGTTCGCTCGCAGCTAATCTTCCACCCCATAGTCTCCCAACCCCTCCTCTAGCTAGCGAACGTTCTAAATAGCGACCGGCCATCTCCTCTTTGGTTGCAGGGAACGCTCGCACAAGTCAAATCCGGAAGTGGGCCTGTCAGTTTTCGATTCCCTGCTATTTCATTCTGCCAACATACTAGAATCGATTAATAGCAATCAGTATATTCATTAGCTTAATTGGTATTCATATCTTTGCAATCTTTTTTTTTTTTCACTGTCAATAAACTTTATTATTGTTCGTGTGTGTCATTCCTTCCGCAGAATACGTACGTTTGTACCAAGGGGATGGTTTATTAAATTTTAAAGTTGGTTTGAATGCTACTAATGTTTTGCGTTAGTTTATATGCAGATTTTTCATCTTTATTAATAATATTTAAATTAGCTTACACATGTCACTGCATCATAACTCACATTATATTTGTGAGGGTGTAGGTCACATGACTCATACAATAACCAATACAATGCTTTCTGTTAATTTTCAAAGTACATTAGCCAATCAAATTTTTTCTGGGACCTTTATTAAAACTGTTTTGTGTTGAAAAAATCATTGCCATCATGAGAGCCGCAGCATTTACTCACAGAGAACTCCTGGTCCTCACAGATGTGATGGACCAGAGAATCACGGAGCATCCGGCCCCCATCACTAACCTCCGCAAGCGGCTTGCCTATGCGGAGGTGCGTCGCCGCCTGCGTAACATGGGCTACTGCTGCAATATCGGCCAGCTAGAAAGGTGCTGGTCCGATCTCCACCGCAGATCCCCACGCCTTTTGGCCAATTTGCGTCAGCAAATTAGCGAAAGTAAGTGTATTTCTTAAACATTTTAAATGTAAGTATACCTGCATGTGCCTGTTTTCCGTCTAGCCCTGTTTCTTTATTTAGGACATACCTGCATGTGCCTGTTTTCTGTCTAGCCCTGTTTCTTTATTTAGGACATACCTGCGTGTGCCTGTTTTCCATCTAGCCCTGTTTCTTTATTTGGGATATACCTGCGTGTGCATGTTTTCTGTATTGGGGTTTTTTTTGTTTGTTTTTTTGGGTACATTTTTTACAAAACCAAAAAAAAAATTAATCATAAAAATTTTGATCCATCATTTAGGGGCTGAGCACAGACTACGACGTCTACTACGTCAATGACGTCGGCCTCGTCCCCTATCCCCCACTCCCACCCAAACCTCCTCTCCCCAACCTTCCCCAAATTCCCCCTCCACCCCAGACCGGCCAGACCGGGATGCCCCTCCCTCTCCTAATATTCCCATCCCTCAAAATTCACCTCCCCTCTCTTTTCATCACCCTCCCCTCCACCCACCCCTCTCTTTTCCTCCCCTCCACACCAAGCCAAATCACCCCTCCTCCATCCCACCAGCACTGGCCCACCTCAGAGGAGGATGATGTCGGGGCTCCAGGACCAGTCATCATTCTGACCGGTATGTTTCCCTTTTAAACTATGGTTGCTTTTGCATTTTTTTGATTTTGGGTGATGTTGTCCTTTTGCCTGTGCATTTCCAATTTGCTAAGTATTTCTAATGTTTTGGATATATATCTTTGCCAAACAATGTCTAGGATGTTTTCCCCTTACACATATCACACATGTCCAAACACTCATACTTGTGTCTTTCATGTTTACTGAACCAACAACTGTAGTTTTTTGGCGTACTTGTCCCTTTTTTTTATTGTATTTTTATGTGTAATTTTTACATTTTTTATTTATACAATCTTTGCGTTTGCCATTACTTTGGTTTTTTTTGGATTTGTTTCTCTTTTTTTAAAGTATAGTCTGATTTGTAAGTTGTTTGGTAACATATAAATTAAGGTGTCAGTTTAGTAATCCACACTTTTTTTTAACCCACAGAGGACCAGAGGCGGATGCAAGAAATGCAGGATGGCTTGCACAGGTTGAGGGGCCATGTTGTAGGCATGCTTGTGGTCCTGGATCACATGTTGGCGCTCCTGCGCCACTAATTTTTTTGTTTTTTCCCCATAAAAATGTTGAAAAATAAAATATATTTTGATTTATTAAAGTCTCATTCCTTGTCTGTAAATATTCGATTGTTTAACCTTACATATGTCGACTATTGGAGCTTGTTTTTGGAAGTAATGGAAATTAGATTGTAGAAAGCTCAAGTAAGTATGTAAGCTGGCACATTAAACACCTAACAATACCAATAGGTTTGTAGAATTACCAGCAATTTTTTTTTTTTTTGGTAGGTAATGTAAATATTAAATCAAACCTGCTTAGGCCTAGATTAGGAAACATACTGATTCACCATAATACCTTTGGTGTTTGTTTTTAGCCACAAAGCATGGTAAAATACTTTACAATTTAACACATTACAGGATTAGCCATTAAGCAAATTTGCCTTTTTTGGACCAGGTTACACTTGCTTGTAATTTACCAAGGAAATGTTTTTTTCATGTTAACCAAAAATGTATTCCACACAAATAATAAACACAGAGTGAATTGTCACAATCAATTCACACAGTGAAAACACACTCAAAAATACAACCAACACCAAAAATAACAACAACAATCAAGAACTGTTTGAAGAAGTAGCATGCCAACATGAATCCACAAATGAGGCGAAGAAATCATTGTTCCAGAAGTTATATCCAATGTGGCCACATGAAGTAAATTTTTAGGATCAGGTAGTAGGCTTCGTTTTTTCGGGTAATTTTATGGAATAAAAGAAAAAAAAATTAAAATTGGCCATTAAAATCTTACATGTCTACATTGTGTCAATTAACTAAATTTTGAACAATAATTACCTAAAAAATCTGGCCACCACATCATCGCGTATGGCCCCCCCACATACTGACCTCCGACCAACCTCGGGAGGGCCATCCTCAGGCAAGGCATCCTCTGGCTGCATTGGGACACCACTCCTTATGGCGATGTTGTGAAATATCCCACACAGGACCACAATTTTCGAAACCATATCCGGCAAATACATGAGCTCGCCACCAGAGCGGTGGAGGCATCTGAATCGGCCTTTTAAAAGGCCGATACAGCACTCCACCACCTGCCTGGTGGCTGTAAGTGCGGAATTATACTCACTTTGTGGCCCTGGAGTGGGAGCCAAATAAGGAGTGAGCAGCCAGGGCGTGCAAGGGTAACCACTGTCTCCTGTGAAAAAACAAAAACAAACATCAGGACCATTGTGTAACAAGCTTTGCATTGGTTGCAACAGAAGGTGTCAACTTACCCAGAAGCCACGCATCACCAGCTTGTAGGTTGTCTAATTTGTGCCAAATCCCTGATTGCCGGATGACGAAGGAATCATGTGCATTCCCGGGGAATTTGGCATTCAGGGACAGGATCTGGAGGGAGACATCACATACCACCATTACATTCAGTGAATGAAAGTGTTTGCGGTTCCGAAAAAAAAATCCAGCCTTGCTGGAGGCTGAAGTGTATGTGAGTGCCATCCACAACCCCTATGATGTGTGGGAAGCCAGCTATTTGGTAAAAATTGGCCTTCGCCACACTAAGGGAACCCATATCCAATGGCATTGTAATAAAATGATGGAGGTGTTTAAAAATGGCCTCCATCACTGCCCTCAGGATCCTTGAAAAGGAGGATTGGGAGATTCTGGCAACTATTCCCACAGTGGTTTGAAAGGATCCTGAGGCACAGAAATGTAACACCGACATTAATTGCGTAAGTGGTGGTATTGCTGTAGGACTGACAATTTGCCGTTCAAGATCACTCTCTATTAATGAGAGCGTGTCTAGGATGATTTGGGGAGGAAGACAGTATCGTCTTAATACCTCATCATCTGGTATTCCAAAAAGGGTGACACGTGTTCTATATATCTGGGGCCTTGCATGCCTACGAGGCCTATGCCTGGGACGAAGTTGAGGTTGGTCGGGTTCAGGAACCATGGCCAATATAATATGACCAACATCAACCTGAAATGGTAAGCCAGGTAGTTATTGTTTTAGACAAATGTGTAAAGAAAAATATACTTATCTTTTCTAAGAAATCCAAAGATGCTTACAGGCCGGGGTCTTGTCATGAATATTTTTTGCTTTTTTTAAAAAAACTTGGATTGTAAACACATTTTTTGGGGGTAAAAAATAGAGAAGTGAGCACACATTAGTTCGGAAAATCGCATGCTACATTTAGTGGTAAAACATGATTTTACAATGAAAAAAAACAAACACATTAGTGCGCTAAATAGTACGCTTTTTTAACAGTAAAATAAGGAGACATTAGTGCGCTAAATAGTACGCTTTTTATACAGTTAAATAAGGAGACATTAGTGCGCTAAATAGTACGCATTTTTGACACTTACATAAGGAGACATTAGTGCGCTAAATAGTACGCAATTTATACAGTTAATAAGGAGACATTAGTGCGCTAAATAGTACGCTTTTTTGGCACTTACATAAGGAGACATTAGTGCGCTAAATAGTACGCTTTTTTGACACTTACATAAGGAGATATTAGTGCTCTAAATAGTACGCAATTTATACAGTTAAATAAGGAGACATTAGTGCGCTAAATAGTACGCAATTTATAGTTAAATAAGGAGACATTAGTGCACGAAATAGTATGCAATTTATACAGTTAAATAAGGAGACATTAGTGCGCTAAATATTACGCAATTTATACAGTTAAATAAGGAGACATTAGTGCGCTAAATAGTACGCAATTTATACAGTAAAATAAGGAGACATTAGTGCGCTAAATAGTACGCAATTTATACAGTTAAATAAGGAGACATTAGTGCGCTAAATAGTACGCAATTTATACAGTTAAATAAGGAGACATTAGTGCGCTAAATAGTACGCAATTTATGCAGTTAAATAAGGAGACATTAGTGTGCTAAATAGTACGCAATTTATACAGTTAAATAAGGAGACATTAGTGCGCTAAATAGTATGCTTTTTTGACACTTACATAAGGAGACATTAGTGCGCTAAATAGTACGTTCATTTTAAATTAAAAACAACTCAAACATTAATTCGCAAAAGAGTACGCTATATTTAGTGGTAAGACATGATTGGTCCAAGAAAAAAAAAAAGTTTACTTAGCGAAACATATGCGAAGACCAACACATCGAAATTGTAACTTCATGAAACTAAAAACACTTACCAAAAACAGACAAATATCCCAAAGTACAAAAACTTCAATGGGGCAATGCCAAAATAACTGTAAAAAGAAAAAAATTAAAAATAAGTACTAACATTTGTAAACTATTTACTATTTTTTTTACTGTGGTTTTTAAAAAGACTTACTCAAAAACTCCAAAAAAAAAAGCTAAACAATCAAAAAAAAGCGAACGGAAATTACATAAGTAAGAAAACAAACAAAACGATCACAAGTGTAGAAAACCGCCTCAAACTCCAAATACCACCAACAATCAACTCCTACGCCAAACCTCCAACATTCATAACCCGCCACCTCGACTCGAGTCACACCAAGCCATAAATAGTCTTTTTTTTTTCCCGCTCAAATTAAGGACGGACAATAGGCGCTCACAATCAATGACGCGGCCGAATAATGCTGACGCATGTATAAAAACGTCACTGAAAACCCCAATCGGTCTGCTGTAGTGAGACCTGAAAGTCAAAAATGGCTACAGAGCAGCAATGCACTGGCCAAGAGGCGCCAGGTAAGTATTTGTCTTTTTGGGACTAAAGGTTTATGTTCAACAATAATTTGGCTAACGTTTGACATTATAATTTTTACAATCTTTTTAAAAAAAGGAGTGGAGGATGCCATGGAAGAGGCTGCTGGGCCTAGTAGGCCAATTAAACCACAAAAAAAAAGGCAGCCACAATTCACAAGAAAGGAGATGAAGGTTTTAATGCAAATGTGCAATGACAACCTGCCACAGGCACCAAGGAATATGGGTGCAAGCCAGAAATGGAAAATGTGGGATAACATAGCCAGTGGTGTCAATAGGGTGGGTGATTGTGAACGTTCAACCCAGGAGGACAAACGCCGGTATGTAAAAACTACATTTGACTAAAAAGTGTTTACAGGTCCAAATACTGCAGGAATAATGCCAACTTTTTACCCCACAGATGGAGTGACTTCAAATATCGTCTTAAGCAAAAACTGGCTGATAGGGCTACAGGGGGGACAGGTGGGGGTCCCACTCCTGTGTCACTGGAGCTCACAGATTTGGAGGAGCTGGTCCAGGGGTGTGTGCAGGATGAGGAGGTGTTTGGAGCGTCGAACATGGATACTGACATGCCCGACTTTGCGGCTCCTCATGTTGCCCCAGGTAAATGTTGTAATGTTAACAACTCAGAAATGTGTTTGGGACAATATCTAGATTATAATGTTACTCTTTTCTCTTTTTTCTCACAGAGACACAGGCGGATGAGTCTGCTCCAGAGGGGAGCTTTGGCCGCAGAATTTCTGCTGGCTCTGCAGGGGAGGAAGCAGTAGATCCGGCTGTGGACCTCCTCACTTATCTCAATATTAAAACGGATCAGCAGACCGAGATTCTGCTGAGGATGGACGCCAATCTGCTGCGGGTGGCGGACGCCCTGGAGCAAAGTGCTGCGGCCAACGTGACCATTGCTAAGGCCCTGGCGGAAAATACTGGGGCCAACGTGCGAATAGCAAATGCCCTGGAGCAGCTCATTTGCCAGCACATGTTGGAGCCGGCCTCCCTTCCTGCCGGAACATCAGGACCCTCCACCTCTGGCACAACAACAGCCATCCCTCCAAATGTGCCTAGCCCTATGCCTAGTCCAGAGGCCACAACATCTGCCTCTGGCCAGGCCAGCAGAAGGACATCCCGGACCCATTCAGGCTCCCTCCCTACCCCGGCCAAACGGGCCAAAAGGTGATGACAGCACTGGCTAATTTTCCCACAATCCTTCTCTGTGTTTGCCCCATATTCCTTAATGCCCCAAACCTCCCTCTCCTTTCTTGTGAATTTTTTATTAATTGTGTTTGTTTGTGGATTTCAAATGCCACTTATTTTGTTTGTGTGTTTTTAAAATCATTTGTTATTTGTTTTTACCTTATCAAGTTTTTTTTATTTCCCCAAAATTTGTTTAGAAATAAACAAATAATAAAAAAATAATGTTGAAAATCTGCACAATTCTATTGTTAATTTATTCAAAAACTGGTTAAAAGGTAATCCCGCAAACAACATTACAAACAATACAACGGAAATCTAAACATTTTTGAGGGAAAAATAAACCAAGGGTTAAAAACAATTTATGAGTTTTAATTAACACTTAGCAAAAATCAAAAGGACGATTGTTTTCTTGGCCCCTAAAAAATGAAGAAAAACAACCAACCTGCGTACAATATTGTTGCCTGAAAAAAAAAAAACAATTTGGAAAAAACACGCAAATGTAAAATAAATTTGTAAGCTAATTGATTGTCTAACCCAGAAATTATCAGCTGAGTAGTTCACCTGCGTACGGTTTTTTGCAATTAAAAAAAGGCTATTTGCTAAACACCTTACAAGCCTTTTTGCAATTCAAAACTGATTGTTTTTGAGGCCTCAATTGATCCATTCGGGAAACCATCGATGAGCCACGGGAAGAACGAAGAGACCATCGTCATTGCGCTAGAGAATACCAGACCACAAGCTGAGCAAGTAGTTTGAATGGAAAGTGGATCAGACAGTGACATAACCCTTGTTCCGTTCACATTGGCCGTTCGCATCAGATAATTTATGTACGCCCAAAAAACGCCTCGACACGCCTGCGTTTTCCCATCTCCACCCCCGTCACCGCCCCAAAACGGACAGTTCTGTCAATCACATTTGACATGTCACTTCCTGTTCACTATTCGATGAACGACTGGAAAAATGATCGCAAACAGCCGTACGCACATGCGCACTGTTACACCGATGCATGCGTGGTTTGACAACATCGGATGACTACGAGCGTATGACCGCTTACGAGCGGCTCTGAATGAGGGCTAATGTCTCTCTAAGTATATAGAAATAGAAAAAATGCATTTTTTTTTTCGGTGGGGGGGTAACTAGAAAAACTAATTAAATAATAAGTTAGGCACCTGGTAATCATGCTGTCATGTTGATGGGCCTATTTTTATGTGGAGGCCTGGAGCTGGAGCTCCATCTGCCCCATTGTTAATCTGGCCCTGACTGTAGATATAGAGCCATAACCTTGTTCAAGATCTACAGGCGTGTCCCGTCCTTTAATGTCCTTGGACAAGCATATCACCAAATGAAAAATTGTACATAAATTTGACAATCCCAATAAATATGAAAAGATCTATCTAAAATATGAAAATATCTATTCAAAATGGAGTGTGTATGTGGAGCAGCATGCATCTCAAGTTATGTCCTACTCATAAATGTAATATTTACAACAAACATACATTAGGCCTAACAAAAGTGGATCCACTACTTTCAGCTTCTCAATTTCCTCCTAAAATATTAATCAGTTAAGCCTTTCTATCTGGTGATGGGAATGGCCATGGTGACCAGATTTGTGCTGAGCTATGCTAACCTATACATTGGTCAAGTGGAGGACCAACTTGTGTGGGGGAGCGAGCTTGATGGCCATCTGGTCCTGCATGGCTGTTATACTGATGATCTGTTAATTATTATTTGGAATGAGAACCTTGACACTGTCCTACAATTTGTTTCTTCTCTTAACACCAACACTTATGATGTACACTTCATACACACGTTTGATCAAATTATTCCAAGGAAGTGGGCACAAATACCTACTTACATTTTAAGAGTTCTCATTACGTACCCTGGAAAGAGAATATCCCAAAGGGACCATTATTTCATATCAGAAGAAACTGTTCCAAGCCAGATTTCTTCGAAATCTTGGCTAACAGTATTATTAACTCCTTTCGATATAGGGGCTATCCAAAGGTTATTTTGTGTACGACAAAGTGAAATCTACAAATAGAGAACTCTTACTTGGATCTAAACCTAATAAACAACAGGGAAATAATTTAGATATGAGAGTACTAGCCTTCATATACGCTTATAGCAGTCATTCAGTTGAACTTAAACATATTATTCAAGACAACTACAGCATTCTCAGACAACATCAGATTTTAAACAACTGTTTACCCTCACATACAAAGTTTGTATTCAGAAAGAACAGGTCTTTAAAAGCTGGCACCAAGTCACATGATCCACTCAATACTTCTATTAAGAGCAGTACTCCTGGCTTCCAGCAAAACCTGTTGGCTTCTTTAAATGTGGAAGAAATAAGCATACCACATGTCAACACATATGAAACAGAACTACAACAATTTTAATAAATACAGAAGAAATAGATCATGAAATTAAAAGTTTTATGAATTATAATTCCAGTTATGTTATATACTTATTGAAATGTGGTTGAAATTTGAGTTATGTGGGTAGAACCAGTAGAACACTCAAACTGAGATTAATGGAGCAACAGAGAAACATTATTAACAGAGTAGAAAATCATAGTGTCTCCAAACATTTTAGTGACTATCATAATGCAGACCCTAAATCACTAAAACTAATAAGAATTGAAGATATTTCCATTACTAAACGGGGAGGAGACAGGTTTTGGAAACTTGCAGACAATATATTTTTAGATCTTAAAATTGAATTCTTGACATTCAAAATGGAACTAAATAGTGCTTTAAAGAGATAAAATATTGAGGCACAAAAAATAAAAATCAATATTCAATGGTTTGGGGATTTAATATGTGTAAAAAATTGCTGAATTTCTTTGGGCAAGAATAATATTGAATATATATAAGAAGGATCACTGCATAATGTTCTAATATAAGAACTCAATGAATGTAGCTTCTACTTGGATTTAATTGGAATGATATTTTGTTTGTTCATAAACATATTACACAGGCAATTACAGTTTGATCACAATAATACTATTGCTGTTTCTTACAATAGTTAAACATCTGACTTTCAACAATATATCTGTTACTGAATTGCAAAATAGCTAGATGAGACTTGTTATATTTATTTATCACATGATTGATAGCAGATAGTGTTGCCTAGTGGTGTTTGTTTACACCTCGTGACCAGGGCTGGCAGTCGGCGGTCTTCATTAAACTTTAACAATCACGTGGCGTTCAATTACACCATGTGACCAGCTCATACTCCTGGCTGGAAACTATGAACGCACATCTCTGAAGAGACATGTGATGTTGTTGACATGATGAGTGCAGCTGCCCGACCTGAACACTGAAACCAATGTTTATTGAAGCAAAATCTAATAAATTAACTTTTTCGATGGTATGAGTTTGCCTCCTATTAATACTGATTCACATGTTCATTAATTTACTGCTTTATTTGCAGATAAGAAGTTGATTACTTGCATCTGTTAATCAGCAGTTATTTTAAGATCTCTATATAAAACACACCATTTGGCCATATGGACATACCATTGAAAAAGCTGCCAGTTGATGCAGTGAAATGCATTAGTTTGACTATCTTTGACTACAGTCATTCCATTATAAGGAATTTTAGGACACACCAATAGGATTTACAGTCATTTTTTTAGAACTCCAGCAGCCTTACCATGTTTAAGAGGGGAATCACCATCTGTATGTTGACATCCATTTCAAATTTGGACCCCATTATTATTTTCACGGAACTGGTAATATACCTTATAGCTGAACACTCAAACATTACATTTAGGCTTGCACTGCATTTGTACCAAAACGTCTATTTGAGGACAAGGAACTTTTACTCAATTCTATTATTAACTGCAGACCTACCTTAATTTTAAAAAGCCTACATGTGTGCTATCCTTGTGAAATATTATTTCTAGCCATTTGTGCTATTTTTATATTTTTTTATTATTTCATAAATATTATTATACATTTTATCAGCTTAGTGAATAATATGTTGAGCTGAAGTAGCACCTGATTGGTTTATAACTCGTTATAATACCTCGGTTTAGCTTTTAATAGTAATTAGAGTGGAGAGATGATGGACCAGGTATTTTTTACGTGTCACTTTTTAGTTTGAATGTTTTACTATATTAGTCAAAGTTTGCTTAGAAATATTATTTTCATCATAAAGTGTAGTTTTTGTAATGCACCAAAGCACACCATTCAAAGTATGCAGCAAAGATCTAAAACAAAAATAATTTTGAGGTGAAAATCATGCCCTGCTAATCCCCTGCCCTGAATCATGCCCTGCTGATCAGACAACAATCCCCTAAATGCACTCTCCACCTTTAAGTCTCATAGAAATAATCATGTGCTAAAATCTCATTATTGTATCTGTGCTCAGCAGGACACCTCAATCTACTTAGGCATTCCAATCTGCAGAAGCAAAATCTACTCTCTCTACGCCTCAAAAACTTGGTGCATTCACACAAAAATATACAGGTGTCATCACAAACTAGATTTGCACTGCTCGTCTGCAGTTTAGCATTTTTGAATTTGACTCCTTAGGACAGCTGAAAGCACTATTACTCCAGTCTGACTGTTTGGGGCAATAATATGGCTAGATTTCCCCTTTAAGTTTTTCGAAATTCAACTTTTTTCCATGGACATTATTGTTATGGTTCCAATGCTAAGTACTGTTTCTTAACCCTGATTTAGCTTCTCAAATCTGCATCACGACTGTTAATCCTGACTTAATGGGTCCTTATCCTTCATAGATTGTGGAATGATCTTTAGTCTTCAACCTTAATATCATCCATGAAATATTGCTATATACATTCAGCCAGTCGGTTGCCATTTCTATGCATTGTCCACCCCTGTTTATAGTATTTGTTGCTTTTGGCCTTTCTAGTACTGACTTTTTAAAAAAAAAAAAATCTGTTTTAAAATGTTGCTATTTTTGTTTTTCCAGTAAAGCTATGAATACTAATTCTCGGTAGGTTGAAGAATCCATCATTCTTCTTTCACTGTTGTCAATCAGAAACATGAGGATTGCGAAAACACACGGAGACAGAATGATAATGAGAAAAAGGTTTATATGAAGCTTTTCTTATTGTCATGGAAACAGCTTACATGATGTACAAAGCTGTTTTTATCAGAAAGTATATCATTATATAAGACTCAAAGTGTACCTGTCACCTGCTCACACATACAGTATGTTCCAAGATTCCCAATCAGAAAGTACTGTAGGTACAAAAATAGGCCACAGTCTGACCTCCCAAATGTTACCTCACTCATTTTCCACACTCATTTTCTAAAAGATCAGCCTTGCTTTAGCAGTATTCTTTTTTTAAGTCGGAGATGCCTGCTGCAATCACCCAATACAGTACTCAGTTTGTGCTGGACTACAGTCAAGGTGAAGGGCCCTATTTTACCCAAAGAAATAAGCCCCCTTGGGGCATGGAGCTTTTCAGTTCCTCCCACTGCCAAAGCTAGGGCCCCCTTGAGATCACCGATACCCAGAACCAAAAGACCCATTAGGGAGTCAAGGGTCTTCAGGCCCATGTCTACCACAAGGCTCAGATGGCCCCATTTTTCTCCAAGGTTGATTGAAGGTTCCCACAGGAAACTGGATATACAGCTGCCCCAAGAAGACAGGAGAATTTGGTGAGAGGGTGGCCCATAAGCATCTTTCCCAAACTCCTCTAAAATAAAGTTGTGACATATACACAAGTAAAAAACAAAATATGAAAAAGTAAAATGTGAGTGCAAAAAGTTTAAGCAAATTAGGTATATAAGGCCCCAGTCTTTTAGACCATTAGAAATTTACAAAGTTCAGAAAAATTCAGGATTGGTATGAATGTAAGTGCAACTATGTTCTGGGCTGGAATAAAATTGTTTCCTCTTCTGTGTTCAGCTGATGGGTCAATGTTTTTAAAATTAAATGTATAAGCATTAGCGTAGATGCCAAGGCAGACCAAAGAGATCCTGTCTCTAATCCAACCGCACTTTTTTCTGTCACACCAAAAAATGTCAGAAAAACATATTAATCTAGGGGCGTGCTGAGGGATGGAACCCACAGGCAGTGAAAATATCCATCGTCTGTTTGATACAATAAGGCTACTGGGTACAAAATTTAACTCTGCTTTCCAATTTCACGGTTATCATCACAACTAGATATGTGTTCCTGTGTAATTACATATTGATATGCAGAATTAGGGTTCTATCATTCCTTACAAATCTTATTGAGCAACTCTACCTTTGTATTGCAGACTGCTCAGTTTATTATAGCAGAATGTACACTTAGAGAAGTTTCAAATGTCGTGATAGTAGTCTCTTTTTGATCATGACTATAAAGTCACTTGCTACTTGAAAACATTTATCCTCATTTATCAACAAGTGATATTCTTATTATCGCTCGTTATTAATCTTAAATGGTTCTCCAGCCAATCAGCTCCTAACTGTCATTTTTCAATCACATGACAACTAGGAGCTGATTGGTTGGAGCACCATTTAAGATCAGTAAAGAGTGATAACAATAATATTACTTTTTGATAAATGAGGCCTATAGATACAGTTGTAGAGAGAAGTGTTTTGGCTATTAGCACCAGAGGCAAGAACGTCAGTCTGTAAAATGGTTCCTTCTTCTTCATTGACAATGTGCTGAGCATCTTCTGCAAAGCTGCAAGCAGATGTAGAATACTTTTTTTTCCATTTGGTTTTCGCTGACATTTTTTCATGTGTAGTAAAGGGGATGTAGGTAAAACAATGAAGGCCGGGACATTGTATGTTGAAATCCCGGCGTCGGAATCTCGATCCACAAATCCTGAACAAATCCCCAACTCCACTTGCTGAAATACAGCCCCAAACGTGCAAGGAACCTCCACCATGCTTCACTGTTGCCTGCAGACATTGATTATTGTACCGTTCTCCAGGGCTTCAGCAAACAAACTGCCTTCTGTTACAGCCAAATATTTCACATTTTTACTCATCAGTCCAAGCACCTGCTGCCATTTTTCTGCACCCCAGTTCCTATGTTTTTGTCCATAGTTGAGTCGCTTGGCCTTGTTTTCACGTCGAAGGTATGGCTTTTGGCTGCAATTCTTCCATGAAGACCACTTCTGGCCAGACTTCCTGAACAGTAGGTGTTCCTGGGTCCCACTGGTTTCTGCCAGTTCTGAGCCATTTCTGATCCTTTATCGACCACATGCTAAAGAAAGTATTACACAAGCCAACAATCTTGTATGTAAAGAAGGAAAAGGAAAAAGTGGAGCATAAGTCTGTGGTGCACAGAAGAGTTAATTTTTATAAATATTGTATTAATAGATAAATCATATTCTTTATTTCATTTGCATTAAAAATAACGGGATCCTAGATCAGGTGAAATATTTATTACAATTATTCAAAGTATAAAGAGAGTATAGTAAAGTAGTGTTGCTCAGAAAATTAGAAAAGGTGATTTAAATGTAAATTTGTTTCTTTGTGAATACTGTACCCACTACTTATTTCATTATGTATAGCTTGACTTTTAGTCTGTCTATATCATTCTGTCCATTCTCCTTATATTTTTAATGAAAAGATATATGAAGTGTGAAGAATTGTCATGTATTTATTCAATCTTTTGTTTGACTTCTCAATATTAATATGAACTAATAAGAACTACTACTAAGGGCCTTGTGTCAATAGTATACACATATTTTTGGGTTTATAGATATGAGATAAAATGAGAGACAAATTCTTATATGAATAAATATACAAATATCATAGGTGGTATACATTCCTTATTTTATGTATTATCATTTGACCCTTTAATGATGGTCTTGCAACCTCATTTAGTATAGAGTATGGTTATCCCATGTAAATGAGGTTAGTATAAGGCAAATCTTATGATACGTATTAGACCACTACCACTGACTTAATAATTAGGCAGTTATTCTTGAGGGGATGTAGATGACATCCTGGCTGTTCAGATGCCGGCGCCGGAATCCCTACACCAGTCAGAATTCTGGTGCCAGCATCCCGACCACTGGCATCCCGATGGTAAGTATTGGGCTAGGGAGGGTTTGGGTTAGACAGGGCTGGCAACAGAAATCATGGGACTCTGTACAGCCATTTTCTTACAAGGGGTCCCTTGCAGGTACAGGTTCCCTAGCCTCAACCCCCTTTTGTCTATCCAGTCCTCCTGCGTCTCTCCAGCCCTAGTTCCCCTTCTGTCTCTCAATTCTGTGACCCCTTCTGTCCCTCCATCCCCCACAGTGTTCCTCCAACCAACCGGACGAATTTCCTTATTTTATGTCTTCTGATTGCCTGCCACGGCTCCTTTGCTCGGACTTTCAGTGGTACGGTGCGCTTGACATCATGATGTCACGTGCGCTGCATCGCAACAAAAAGAAACTTTATTGCACCGCCCACTGCTAGTGCATTCAGAGCCATAACTAGACATTTTGGTGCCCTGTGCCAGAATAATCATTGGTGCCTCCCCCTCCACTTGTGTAATACAGAAATTATGCCTAAAAAGGGGTGTGACCTCATGTGAAAGGGTTCGACAAACACTGCTCAGATCCCGCACTGACTGTATTAGTATTTATTCCCTCAAATCCAGAGGAATGGTTTATGTTCTTTTTGACCTATAAAACTGCTCTATGACCTTTGATTCCTACAATTATGGTAAGTTAATTTATACCTGGAGGTGCCCCCAGACCATTTTCTATCAGTACAACATAATTACACCACAAGAGAAAAGACAAGATTTTTAATATATCGTCAATTTATTCTGTAACCTCTAGAAAAATTATAAAATGTAACTTATATTAATATAGTAATTCTAATATTTCATAGTTACTCACCAACAGTCTGTACTTTATCTGCCTGGAGATAAGTACAGCACAGGAATACTATATAAACAATTATGTTAATGACATGCAACAGATAGACTATATATAACTGTATGATTTTGAACATTCAGAAGTTATTATTTAGCAGAGGGAGATAAATAGAGTAGTGAAGGGTTATGTGGTGTCGATACATCCAGGAAGTAGCTAATCCACTAATTTGTCCAAAATCACTATAATCACGGGGATAAACACAACATACAAATGTTACATATTAGTATCTTTATCGTTGCAATAATAGTTGATACAGATCAACCAATACATGGAGAGTTCTGTTTATGTTAGGACTACACTTGTACAATAGATAGGCACTGAAATAATCCACTGGATAGGAGTGGTGATATAGATACTGACAGTGCTGTCATCATAATATGAGATGATAGGAACCAGTTGACCGGCAGCAAATGGAAGTGTTTTAACCACTAATTCTATATACTTTTTTCACATTCTGTTGTATACTATTTTCTTTTCTTTTATATTTCGCCAATGTGTCTGAACACCATATTTTAGAATTAGAGAATAAAAGTTATATTTTATAATTTTTCTAGAGGATACAGAATAAATTGATGATATATTAAGACCTATCAGTGCACTGGACCATAAAATCTTGTCTTTTCTCTTGTGGTGTAATCATGTGGAAGGGTGTAGCCTCATGGCACAACCCCATTCTAAAGATTTTGGGGGTGTGCCCAGCACTCCTGGAGATACTGTGCTGTCCCCAGGCTCTTCCTCATACTGAGTAGATGTGGAGCAGAGCCTTGGGGCAATCCAGCATCGCTTACCTCGGTGGTACAGACCATTAAAATATGGTACTGTATAGGCCAAAATGGTACAGTTGGTATGTCACACAGACAATGTCCCCCATTCCAGTACACAGGTATGTTACAAAAACAGTGACCCCCATCCCAGTACACAGGTATGTCACACAGACAGTGCCCCATCCCAATACACAGGTATGTCACACAGACAGTGCCCCCATCCCAGTACACAGGTATGTCACACAGACAGTGCCCCCATCCCAATACACAGGTATGTCACACAGACAGTGCCCCCCATCCCAGTTCACAGGTATGTCACACAGACAATGCCCCCAATCCCAGTTCACAGGCATGTCACACAGAGAGTGCCCCCATCCCAGTGCACAGGTATATCACACAGACCGTCCCCCTCCATCTTAATACACAGCCTCACATTAGAAACCTTTAATTACTTTTTTTCTCTGGTTCTTCTTTTATATTCCTTTGCTTCTTCACTTCCCCGTGGGCAGCTCCTCTTCACAGACTCCACTGAGCAGCTCAGCCTCTGAGTCCTCTTCAGCTGCAGCACCACACAGGGAGTTGGACAAGACAGCGCTGCCCATGCTGCCTGCAAGCACAGCAGCCAAAAAGTGAGGATATCCCCACCTCCTTCCCCTTCCCTTGCTGCCGATGAGTCTGACAGATGTGCATGGATGGTGAAACCTCATTCAGGTATCTAGATGCCGGCGCACGGCTCATTCTTCATGGGCATCATTACCATCAGGGCAGCGGCCTGGGTGCAATATAGCAGCTCCCCGATGGACCTTGTACCGCTGCCTGCATTGCTGCTGCAGTGATCAGCAGGGGACCTGTACATGCCTGCAACCTGCTGATCAGCAGCATCACAGACAGCAGTTACACTCCAGGGCCCCCTAGGACCTCGGGGCACGGCACAGTTGTGCCTATAGGCCCCCCTGTCACCAGGCCTGGGGTTAGGCTGTGCGGGGGGGAGGGGGGGTAAGCTTTAAGGGCAGGGTTAGAGTACTCACCGGCAGGTGTCAGTATCCTATCCCTGACGGGATGCTGGTGTCAGGATTCTGGCCCCTCGATCCTGAGTACCGTCATCATGTACTCAAAACATTCCTTAGAAACTTATCTATGTAAGACTCTAAAATTCTTTATTTCCTAGGTTTATAATTTCTTTATATCATCTTTTGCGTGGTGTGTTCATAATTTACTGCACGTTATTGTATAATCAGGCAGTCATATTCCTTCCACAAATCTGCATATTTCTTTGAAGAGAACCTTCAATAAGATATATTCAACTATCATCTTCAGTAAATGTTTGTTGGTACTACAGGTATACCCTCATACATCTGTTTGCCTATTGTTTCTCTTCTCAAATCCAAACCATATGATAAATGAACAGCCTCAATATAGAATTAGTAAATACTGTAGCATTTTTGTATCAATGCCATGTTGTTATAAAAGGCTAGTGGGGAGCGAATCCTCAGAGGAAAACCAGACCATACAGGAGATGATTTCCAAAGACAATTTACAAATAATAATTTAATAGATAAATATCTTAATGAACATCATTTAAGTGTCCTTTTGAAGGGATTGTCATTTTCTTCCAGCAAATGTATGGATCGGTTCCTAGATGAGAAACATCTGAACGTCTTTGTCAGGAAAATCATCCTGAAAAAAAGTTTTTTTAGAAGTGAAAATAAAGAAGAAATAAATACCTCTTTCAATAAAAGTCAAACTGGCCCCACGTTTATTGATCAAGACAAATTAGATGCCTTAAATGCCCTGGAAGAACTGTCCAGGGAAAACAATATCTCTCCATCAAGGATCTCCAATTTGAAGGCATAATCCATTATCTGCCCCAGTTTTCATATCTGCCCCAGACCAACATTTATGGATTTAGTTCCTAAGGATTTGGATCTACTATATAGCATAAAGGAACGATATACTTAACACAGTCTCATGAAAAATGCATTGGAAGCATTACGAGAAATACAAACTTGGGAGGACATCTAAATAAACATATAAATAAAATCCTCAGACAAAGGGGGGAAAATACTGTAGTTCTGTGGAAAAAAAGAGGCATGCAACTGGAAATGAACTGGAAAATTAAGAATGCTATAGGACATTCATTTTGAATCCAACTGTCAACATGATAGAAAGAATCATTGCCAAATGGGAGAAAGACAACCATAGGGTAAAGATCACCCAAAAATGTATTTTTATCCACTACCCAAAATTCACCAAAATAAGGATGGAAAACCAGGAAGGCCCATAGTGTGGGGAATAGGATGAGAAGTATTTTTGTCAATAAAAATCTTAAATGATACGTGACAAAATTGCCCTCCTATACCAGAGACACTTTGTATGTTGTAGGAAAATTGAAAGCAATGGTCCCAAAACCTGGAACTTGGCTGTGTACTTGTAATGTGGAGTTGCTGTAAACAAGCATAAATCATGAAGCTTGTATCAGAGCAGTCAAATATTTTCTCAATATGTTGGAGATAGATAAATACAATGGATTTCTAATTCTTCTAATTCAAATTTTAAAATTCATATCTATTTTTTCTTTAGTGATATACTACCTACAGACCCAGGGGTAGAGCAATTGGCACTACATGTGCTCCGATGTATTCCAATTTAAGCCTCGGGTGGTGGGAGAAACAAAACTTTGACAAAACAGCTAAAGGATTAACCCACAAACTCCAACAGAGAAGTTATAGTAATAAAACTATAAAATCTGGATAGAGGAAGACAGTGGTTAGATACAGAAAATCTTTACTCTCATCCCAACCATTTAAGAAAAAGGGAAAGGAAGACCATACAACCAGGCTCTTTGGAATATACTGTAACGAATTACAACAAATTAAATAAATATTACAAAAATATTGGAATGTATTTACCACAGATGCAGATCTAGTGAAAATCCTGGGGGATAGAGGGAATGCATGTTGACATAGATCCACAAACTTTTGGATTCACTGGTACACACTCACTTTGTGAAGAAAGGAAAAACAAAGAATAAAACAACTGTTACTCATGCGGAAGCTGCAAAGCAAACAAATATATCAACCAATAAAAAAATATGAAGACAAATATGGAAAAACATGGAGAATAAATAATTTTATCAGCTGTTTGACCCTAGGAGCAATATTCTGTCTTTACTGCTAATGTGGGTTAAAATATATTGGACAGATAAATAGACAAGTTAAAAAGAGAATACTCGAAAATGTAGGGAATACTAGACATGCAAAAACAGATTAACAAAGGTTCAAGACACTTATTAGTGTTGTCAAATATTTCCTGAAGGAACATTTGGGAACCCTGAACATCTTAAAGCTTTTGGTATGGAAAAAGTATGCATTGTGATAAGAAGAGGAGATATTAACAAACAACTCCTTCAAAAAGAATCCCGATTAATATTTCTCATGAATTGTGCCAATCATTATGAATGAAAACAATCAATTCTGGTTTTGGGGTTTTTTAACTCTCAACCCTACACATTCTACAATAGGAGTCACCATCAGATATATCAACTAATATAGAGAAATTACAGTACATGATTTTTATATACACCAATTTTGTTGGAAACCATTAATAAGATATTGCAACATGCATGTGTCTCACTTCACTTTGGGTTTAGTGTCATATTTCTGTAGAATGAGTTCTCACATATCAGTTTCTCACCAAAATACACACAATTTTGTATTAATTTTTTATTACAAAATTCACATACATAACAAAATATATGTATAAACAAAAAGTTATTATTGATTTCAACCATCAACCATTATTCATAATATTGAACACAAAAAAAATGTACATAGTCACATAACACTGAACACATTATGATAATTTACTCACAATAATATATTCACTAGGATTATTTTAAATCATATTTATATATAGTTTCTTGACATTAGCACATTAATTTATAAAAAACAATATTATGGTATTTGCAGTAAATATGATAAAAGAAGAACTAGTGAAATATTACAGATAATTATGAACTTCTAACTGTATTAATTGTAAAGTTGTGATGATTATGTAAATAAATAAATAGATGGATGGATGGACACACATAACAATAGACATAAAAAGCCCATGGTAGACAGTAAAAAAAATAAAATGTATTAAATATGATATAACTCCAGTAAGATAAATAAGATTGAGTAAAATATTAATACGCTTGCTACAAAATAAGAAAGAAACCTCTATGGAATACAGTAGGATGATTATTTGTATGATAAATACCTGCAGACATATCCTGCTAATAGAGCTGGAGAAACAGCAGGCTTATCTGGAAAAAGAAAAGATTAAATTAAGAAATAACTATATATACTACATTAATGATAAGATATGGATATGATCATGCAATAAGTTTTTACAGGATGAGATCACAAATAAGTATGAAACATAAGTTAATGCAAAATAAAAAACAAACAACCATTATGGAAAATAAATATGTATTCTGTCAAAAGATATGTAATAACCCCATATATAAACATATAATGGAGAAGTTAACAAAAAAAGACCGTTTTGGGTATGGTGCTGGTTTTACTTATAGAGGGACCCCTACACAATTTTTTTCCCCCTATAATTAAAACCAGGACTGGACCTGCAGCCAGGTGCTGGTTCCTAAATTACGGTGGAACCCTACTCATTTTGTTCCCCATAATTTTAGGAACCAGGACTAGCTAGCAAGTCCAGAGCTATTTAGGCTTTTGGGGGGGGACCCTACGTCACCTTTTTTAATAAAAAACACTTTATATTAGGTATTCAGGCAGAAACATACACATATTACATTGATCTGTGTATGTTTCTGCCAAACTCGCAGCTCAGGAGATGGTCTATTTGAAACATTAATTTATCAGTGAGTTTGCTACAAACTCACCCTAGATTGTAAACTCGATTCTTTGTAAATTTGCGAGTTGCAACTTTTTCATGTAAAGTACTTCCTAGTTTGGTCAATGGTGAGTTTAGTCGAGTTTGCAAACTCACATGAGTTTTAACAGTGAGAAGAGAAAACTCACTTCCAAACTCACACCTGTTTGGTTTTAGTAAATTTGCGAGTTTGAAAAACAGGCTAAACTCGCATGATTTTGCAAAATCACCCAAACTCATCCAAACTCGATTCTTAGTAAATTTACCCCCTATAGTCAATACAGGGACGAAATCCATCCTTCTTTCCCACGAAGAAAAAGGCAGCTCCCACTGGTGACTTAGAGGGGCGGATGAACCCTTTAGCCAAAGTGTTCTCGTTGTACTCTCTCATTGCCTTTTCCTCCGCTACTGAAAAGGAATAGAAACAACCTTAGAGTAATTTAGCACCTGGAATCAAGTTGATGGCACAGTCGTAGGGCCTATGTGGAGGAAGGACATGTGCAAGTTTTTTAGAGAAAACATAGGCATAATCACGGTACTGGAGTGGAATGGCTGGAAGCACCTCAGCAACCGCATGTTGTACTGACCGAACTGAAATACCCAAGCAATGAGTTTGACAGGCATGGCTCTATCTGATTATTTCTCCAGACTGCCAATCAATAATGGGATTATGATCCCTAAGCCACGGAAGACCAACAACGACAGGAGCCAAGGAACAATGAAAGAGATAGAACGACAAAGTTTCTGAATGCAAAATTCCGACTGACAAATGGAGAGGAGGCGTTTTAAACTTAACATGACCTGATGAAATCAATCCTCCATCCAGACCACAGATTAGGATTTTCTGATCCAAAGGGATAGCTGGTACACCCAGTTTGCGGAAGAAAAGGAAATCCATGAAGTTACCAGCCGCCCCACTATCCAAAAATGCCAAAGTAGTCAGAGTGGAGTTAGCAAGTTGGATGACTGCTGGAACTAGCACTGAGCTTTTGGAGGAAATGGGAGCAAGGCCTAAGTGCAATTCCTCCCGAACACCTAAACCTTGCCTTTTACCGATTTGAGCAGACAATTATTCATGGTATGTCCCTTGTCTCCGCAATACATACAGAGGCCTAGAGACCGTCTTCTGAATTTATCTTCAGGTGATAGGCGAGATGCACCAATCTGCATAGGCTCTTCTATGTCGGAAGATGGAACCCAACTGAGAGAACGAGGTGACCAGGTGGGAAGGTTCTGCTCTCATCTTCATTCCCGTAGATGCCGGTCAATCCTAATTGCCTGTTGCATGAGATCATCCAAGGACTCAGAAGGAGAATGGTGAATGAGAATGTCCTTGATGGCCTCAGAAAGACCGAGATGGTATTGGCTGCGTAGAGCCAATCGTTCCAACCCGAGTCAGTTGCCCAACTGCGGAATTCTGAGGAGTAATCTTCCGCCGCCTTCTGACCCTGTTTGAGAGAACGGGATTTAGACTCTGCCAAAGCAGTCCGGTCAGGTGATCATAAATACAATAGGCCCAATGCCGTAAAGAAGGCATCAACGGTCTGTAATACAGCATGGGTTGAAGGCAATTTGAAGGCCCAAGTTTGTGGATCCCCCTGAAGAAGAGAGATTACCAGTCCAACTCGTTGCAACTGTGCCCCTGAAGAGACTGGACGAAGCCTAAATAAAGTTTGCAACTTTCGAGGACATTTAAAAACTGTCGGTGATCCCCAGAAAACCGATCTGGCAAGTTAATTTTCGGTTCTTGGAGAGGAACTGGAAGAACAGGAGAATGGCTCTCTTTGACACATAAGGAGAGCTCCTGGACCTTCTGGGTGATAACTTGAATTTGATCTGCCCCTGTTCCATGTTAGCTGCAGTTATTAGTCCGAAAAACTCTTTCACTTATATTTTTTGGGCCGACTATAATGTTATGAATTCCAGTGACCACTCCTAGTAAGCCGTCTAGAACTCAGGCTACGAGGTCTTCCATCACTAACAACCGCCCGTTGTTCCCTAAGAGATTAATTGCTCACCAGTACTTAGGAGGCCGTCTGGACTTACCACTCGGAGTAGTGGCAGCTTACAGGGGAGTCAACTGGAATCCTGTGATAAGGAAAAGAGTCTTGTTCAGGAAGAATTTATGATACCGCTTAGAGAGATGCGGCTTGGGAGCCGATGGTGCTGCAAATGTGCCGATGGTGCTGCAAATGTGCCGATGGTGCAGCAAATGTACTAATGGTGTGGCTAGTGTGCTAATGGTGTGGCAATAGCTGATGGTAGACAGTTTAACAGTAGATGCTGCAGCTTTGGGAGCCGATGGTGTGGCAAATGTGCCGATGATGTGGCAAATGTGCCGATGGTGTGGCAATAGCCGGTGATAGACAGTTAATAATAAATGCTGTGGTTTTGGGAGCCAACGGTGCGGCAAGTGTGCCGATGATTCAGCAAATGTGCCCATGGTGTGGCTTGTGTGCCGATGGTGCAGCAATAGCTGTTGGTAGACAGTTAATAGTAGATGTTGAGGCTTTGGGAGCCCATGGTTCGGCAAATGTGCCGATGATGTGGCAAATGTGCCGATGGTGCACTAGTGTGCCAATGGTGCGGCAATAGCTGTTGGTAGATGGGTAATACTAGATGTTGTGGTTTTGGGAGCCGATGGTGCGGGAATTGTACCAATGGTGCAGTAAATGTGCCAATCGTGCGGCTTGTGTGCCATTGGTGTGGCAATAGCTGATGGTAGACAGTTTAACAGTAGATGCTATGGCTTTGAGAGCTGAAGGCAGCACAGTGGTATTTGTGTGGCTAGGGAGCCATAGAAGATGCTGGATAGCTGGGGACAGCACGGAAGCTGTTGGTGCAGCAAAGGTGCAACATGAGCCGATGATAAAGGAGTAGGTAGTTGGTGCTGCAGCTTGGAGAGCCGATGGCAGCACGGTGGTATTGGTGCAGCTAGGAAGCCGTAGAAGAAGCTGCAGAACCAGGGACAGCACAGAAGCTGTTTTGGGAAAAGCAAAATCTACACCACAGGGAGCAGAATGCTGACCATGCAGCCGAGCCGAGGGAACCCACAGATACACTATAGTTGGCAAGGTGGCATAAGTCCAGTGTGTACAAATAGGAGGAGCCACCTATCACACTGCACTGTGGATGACACATCACTTCCTGAGGCGTGACAGTCGCCTAGCAAAAGGGGAAACTGAAGTAATCCCATCCAGACAGGGTAAACTGCTCGAGGGAGACAAGTTGTGAACGTGACTTATAACACCGGGCTTACATCAACTTTTCTGTATAAACCGAATAATAATGTACGTATCTACATGGTATAAAATAATGTTCAATAAATAAAATTCAATATATAATAAATAATGTTCAATAAGTAAGGTAATAATTGTGTAAATGTATTCAATTCGTACATGTACATATATTCAATAATATGGCCTTGGTACAAATTATTTTTCTACTTAGTCCCCACATTTGTCTAAGCATTTGTTCCAACGCATTTGTTCCTGAAGACAGGACATGATGACTTGCTAACCCAAACCTGTTTCTGTGGCATGACATTATCACTGTACACCAGGCTTGCAAACCTTCTGGTTGCCCCTTCCAGGAAGGAGCAGCCAGATCGGCATGACAGGGGAGCATGGCCAGCACGAGGAGGCGGGGACGGCCAGACTACAAGTATTTGTGGGTGGGGGACGGGGCCACACGATCGCGTCATTTTGGCAAACTGGGATGTACATATTTTATTGACTTGTCTCACTAAATTGTCACTGCTCAGCTCATTAATGTGTCATACACCTAAACCTTCCTCTACAAATGCTCTATAGAATAGTGAAAACTGCACACGAAAAGATTTAGTAGTGATGTGACAAGCAAAAGGGCCACGTAAAGTTGTTCACGTGCAAACGAGTCTCCACCTAGGTCAACTCCAGCCATGCTAAGTATCTGTCCCTGTGCTTTATTTATTGCCATGCCAAAGCAGGCTCTTAATGGGAATTGGAGTTGTTTGAAATTAAAGAATCTTTTTTTACATAAATGATAAAGGAACAGGGAAAATCTGAACTTTTGTATCAGTAAACAGGGCTTGCATAAAGTTTTGTTGAAAAACTGGATATTACGTATCAATCTCTACATGGTATAAAATAAAGTCCATCATTGTCATATATCTTTAACAGGTGTTTAGGCAGCATAAGCCAAGAAATCGCTCGGACGTCAGTTTTTTCACTGACTTGCTTCACTAAAATTGTCACTGCTCAGCTCCCTTTTGACATACATTAATGTGTCATACACTTAAACCTTCCTTGACAAATGCTCTATAGAATAGTGCCTTGAGGAAGATACACACTGGAAGTTTCGAAACGCGTTGGTAGTGAGAACTATTTTTTTATGGGGCGACATTTGCACTTTACGCCTAGTTTACACCTTTATCAAATGTGATATTTGTCTACTATTTCATCCAGTAGACCATTACACTCGGTGAGAGGCTATTGTTACTCTTGTATGTTTTCTTATATGTTCTGGAATAAATCCAGTTTTACACTATTTAAGGGTTTCTGCTCTATCCATTTATGTACCTTGGAGGAATCAATAAGGTTAAAATAGAGGATCCTTAACAAGGAGAGTTGATTGCCGATTGCTGTTTGTGTCCAAATACTTATCTGTTGAATGTGTATCTGTAAACATATTTATGTAGACCACCATATAAGGTAATTAAGTCTGGACCTATACCTTATCATATACCACTATTTTTTATGTATTGCACTATGACAGTTTTTTTCTGTTATGTATCTTCTTGAGGTTCACAACCAAGAAGGACCGAGTGAGATAACTCCGTTTAACTAAAGGACCATCCAAGTGGGAATTACCTTGATCCTAGCGCCTTTGGGACTTGGAGATATTATTTGGGTAACCTACCTCCTCATAGGGGAAGTGTAAAAGCCAAAATTGTTGTGAAAATTGTAGATAGCTTGGAAGCCAAAGGTAGAAGGACCACCCATATTGTTTCAATAGGAGAGTCTCCCCTGCCAGTGCAATAAACAGACAAAGCATATACCGGTAACAATAAGATAGTGGCAAACAGTAGACATGCAAAAAAATAACAGTTTGTGCTTCAAAACATTTTCAAAATGTACAACTGTCACAGTAAAAAAGAAGTGAGACCTGGAAAACTGACCAGGCATCATTAAGAGCAATACAACAGTATCCATAAAGTTGAAAGTATACCCTCAATAAATGTGGAAAGAACCAACAGAATATTTAATATATTAGAATAACAGGCAGACTATGAAGGACACACATAGGAAACTTAGTTATGGCTTCCGAAAGCCGATCTATGAATGAAAAACAAACCTCTACTGGGTTATTAAGAGCCCAGGAGTATACAGGTCAAGTAGGTGTGAGTGTTTGGAGTGAATGAAGAGGAGACCCATGGAGGGGAGTAACAGACTGGAGATGATGTCTAGCTGCATCAGGGTCATCAAAGACAAGAGTTTGGTCACCTTCAACAATCTGAAGCTTAGCTGGGTAGAAGAGTGAAAAGTGTGTGCCTTGTTCAAGCCAAAAGTTTGCACAAGGGAGTGAATTTTCTATATTTTTGTGACAGGGCCAGAGAATAATCTTGAAAAATGAGGATCCTAGCACCATCATCTGTCAGTAATCTCATACGCCTGTATGCCAAGAGAATCCTTTTCCTGGATCGAAAGTCAAGGAACTTGGCAATAACAGGGTGAGACCTATTATAGAGCTCCTCTCATTCTGAACCCAGACAATGCACTCGTTCAATTTGGGGTTCACCGACATCATAAGCTGTACACGTATCAAGAGCAGAGATAAGAAGGTGGGATAAAAGGGTAGTAGATCCGCCCCCTTGACCCACTCTGACAGCGGTATGAAATGCAGGTTGTTCCACTTGTTGGGGTTTTCGTGGTCATTGAACTTAGCAGTGAGTTGTTGAATGAGCTGTAGTTGTAACTCAGGGCCTGATTCAGCATGGAACACAGTTGCTTATACGCACGCAATCGGCCGATTGTTGTGTACTGCGCAGGCGTCCGCGTCACAGTGCGCATGCTCGAACACTTCACTGCGTTCGGCTTGCGATCACTGTGAGCACGCAGTGTCATTATACACTGATTGACAGGAAGTGCACGTTTCGGGGGTGTGACAGAGGGGTGGTCAGTGAAACGAAGGAGTGCCAGTGCATTCGAATGCCGTTACAAGGGCGTGCATAATTATAACACTGCGATGGAAGACGCAGCTTGAGCTGTAGATACACACAGGAAGTTTAGCAATTTCTGAGTGAGGTCTGGTCAGCCACTATTGTGCGCATTTTTTCAATGATTCTCGATGTTACTGATTATTTTGCTGTGTTGCCCAAGTATACGGATGTGAGTAAGGGGAAGTGGGTGTCCTTATCTTAGGTTGCGATCGCAATGCGAATGCAAACATTTACATATCACCGCTGATATTAGCAACCGTGCTGCTTGCGTATAAGTAGAATAGCGATCCTTACTGAATCACGCCCTCAGTCCCATTTTGAAGGGCAAGAATATTATCCTCAGTGTAACTGGCACGTTGCGCTAGTGTCTATAGTAGCAGGGTTATCATTCATTTTAGCCACAGAGGAGTCAAGAGCAGCCTAAAGCATTTCAAAATTTCTCATCTATGAGGGGAGTGAGAAAAATTATAACCTCCTTAGCATATACAGATGCAGGAGGGGAAACCTGAAATGAAGTTCACAATCATATATCATTAAGACTGACAAAAAAAGTTACCGTAGTCTCATAATAAGAGGGGAAGTCTGGTGGCCATAAGCAGCCATAGCACTGATAGCATGCGTGGCTGTTATCAATTTCTGAATAAGGTCAGGGCTTGTGCAAGTGTGTATATGGGTCCGATGTTACTCGATGTTACCGATGGTTTCGCTATGTTGCCCTAGTATACGGATGTGAGTCAGGGGAAGTGGGCGTCCTTATGCCTGGCTGCGTTCGCAATGTGGTTGCACACATGATATTAGCAACTACGGTGCGTGTGTATAAACAGAATTGCGTTCCTTAGTGAATCAGGCCCTCCGTTCTGTAATAAAGGTGTAATAAGAAAAAGTAATGGAAATATGTTTTCTTTCAGTCATTTTCAACAACGAACAGTGGAGCCAATCGTTGGTTGATTAAGAGGGTACATTTAGGAGCCAAGGCAGCAAATTGCAGGCTATGACATGTACCCCTTAATATAACTATTTTCCGCTATCACCTATACTGCTCTCTCCTTATCCGTGGCTACCTTGTATATACACAAGCAGCAGGTAGAGAAATGACTGTTCCTGGGTATCACACACTGTTACTGTAACAGTCTGTGAACACTTGCAGTGCCCCTGTAAGAAAAAAAATCTTGTTACACGCTGGGGAGTGGGGCGCTGTGAGCCCCTCAGCCCAGTGCATATCCAGGAATCCCACAGGCATAGGGGGCTGCTGCTGCTCTGCACACAGCTTCCATTGGCAGGTAGCAGACTGTTCTATCATATCCACTTATGGCAACGGGAAAATAAGAGGAAGAAAGTAGGAACCAAGGGCCTGATTAAGAGCCGCTCGCAAGCGGCCGCTCGTTCGCTCCGAGTGATGTTTGCCCAACTGCGCATGCGTACGGATCGTTATACGCATGCGCGAACCAGTCAGTGCAGTCGAAATTCATGTGCTCGCAAAATAGCGAATGCCTGATAATTTGAGTGACAGAAAGAGGCGTATGTGGGTGGTAACAGGGGAAGGTGCTTGAAAACGGGGAGTGGAGATCCGATCGCAGGCGTGCTTAAAGGTCAAAATGGGCGTTTTATGGGTGTGCATAATTAAAACAGCAGCGTCATTGACCACGTCACTGGGTTATTTTATAGCCAGAACTGCTCGCAAAATTGTGGTAGCAAAAACCAACCACAAGAATAGCGAGCAGCTCATACCCTGGTCGATGTACTCGATTAATCTAATAAATAGCGGACATGACGTAGGATGCGACCGAAAGTTTTGTTCGCTCGTTCAGACCTAGAGGCGTGAACAGACCGCAAAGAGCGAACGGTTCATTTGAATAGCCACCCCTATTTTCTGGACGAGCGAGCGCTAATTGCGTCCGGCTCTGAATCAGGCCCCAAGTATTTTACACCCAGTGTAATGGGTTATGTCGAAGGGTCAGAATTTGTGGACGCAGAGTGTTACAGTCTCTTTGGGAACTACACTCATGGAAAACGTCAAACAATGTTAAGAGAAAGTAAAAACACATTTGATGTTTCTGAATAAAGCTCAGAAAGGGTTACACTGTATAATGAACATCTTTTTCTTATTCATATAACAGCTTTTAAAGGTAACTTGTTAAGTATTAAGTATTTACAACTTATATGCCATATTTAGGCAGAAAGCAGAAACTTTGGCACTGAGCTGATGAACACAGTAGCCAGTTAGCCCCTCATTTGCCTGTGTCCTGAGGCAGATTAGGGGTATTTATGCCAGTAGCATAGCTGTGTCACTCTCATTATCTGTCTGAGACATGCTCTTGTCAATGCTCTAATGAGCACCAGCCTATCTGTGGAGGAAGATGAGCCTGGGGGCCCAGTCACTGAGATGGCGGAATGAGTTCTCAGTCCCTCTTCCATTTAAGACATCTGTGTCTTTGTATCATTGCCATTGTAATATATGTTAATTAGCAGCACACAGGTAGCAGGTTGGTGGGTATGCTTTCATGGTAAGTAAAAGGAATCGACCTTGTCTGTGATTGGCTATACAGTAATTTTACTATTATTCTGTATATTGGACTATTTTATTTGGCTTCCAAGGCTAATCATTCTTAAAAATAGCTAAAATTTTTAAAAACATGCATTATACCCTTCTTTACCAAGCAATTGCAGTGTCAGAAGGTCCCCTTAGACAGCACTGGCCATTCCGACAACTGCCGCTATCGATTTCAACAGCTGCAACTGTTGTTGACGCACAACACAGCACTGTCCCTGGCTGTCGATTCTGACAGCCAGGGATTGTGCATACAACAAACAATGAACAGTGCATGCATAGACTCACTGAAGCATTGGTCAGATGCCGAAGGATAGAGAGTCTGACTCGCCGGAGAGGTGAGTTAACACTCTTCCTCTTTGGCAAAAGTTTATTTAATTCATGCGGACGGTGTCTGAACCTGCTTCGCCTCGATAATGGGTGAAGCAGGTCTAGGTAGGGTAGGCACTTCTCCCGCATTCTGCCCACTTCCTAGTGAAATGGGCAGAAGCGGGAGAATATTACGGGGGATCGCCGGGTCCGTGCGTTGGGGGTGGGACCTAATGATGCGTCATTTAGCCCAGTCCATTATTTTAAATATCCGTTTTTGCGACAAATTCCCACATGGGGCGGGGCTTAATGACGCGCTGCCCCCGCCCCCATCTCCGCCCACCTGCTTCTCTTCCCCAGGCTTCTCCCAGGAAGGAGAAATTTTAAGTCGGCAAGCATGCTTCATATATTTCCCTCAATGTTTGTTGTACTTTAGTATAGTTATATAATACTCACAGTGGTTTTTTTTGTATTTGTTTAGGATAGTTATGCATCCTGTTTTCAGGACAAGTAGATGCACAATGCAGCTGAAAGCTCGGTCCAGCAGGCACTGCTGAATGACAACAGTGAGCATGCAATGCTCAGTTCCTGATGCATGGCTTCGGAGCAGAGAGCAGCACTTACACGTAAGTGGCTACCGGTGTTACTTAGGGATGTACCATAGGGTATGTATGCACATTTGCACACGTTCACTGTGTGTGTGTGTGTGTGTGTGTCGGTGTGTGTGTAGTGGGTGTGGCTCAGAACTTAACATAGAGACTCATAAATGCCTACAAGGGGTTACAGTGGGTAGTTTTATTGCACTTGGAATGCCAACCCACCAAGTCAACATGATGGAGTGGACATACTGTAGACCCTGATTCAGCCCGGTCACTAAGCCGCGATCATACGCTATGGCCGATAATCGCCCATCTGCGCATGCGTATGCGTAGCAGTGCAGAAACTAAATATGGTGGTTTTCTAAAACTTTTGATCGGTACATAAATACTGTATATAGTTTGACTACAAGCTGGGTGACTGGCTAGAAATTCCAGTAAATGTGGTCAGATTATTTATTGGGATAAGCTACAAATTTTAAATATCGGATTTGCGGACATATCCTATAATATATACTGGAAATGTCAAATAACAGAAACAATTTTTTGTTCAAATCTCCTTTGCTCCTGGACCGCAGCCTAGTTCACGCTCTGGAGCACCACACCTTCAGATACACAGAAAAAGAAATGAGCGATTCCACTGGCGCTGTCCTTTTGGAGGGATCACGTCTAGATGTGACCCTTAAATTACACCAGACCCGTAGAGAGAAGAAGACTAATTAGTCATAGATGGTCTATAATTAAGTGCATAGGTGGAGGTGATGATCTCCACTCACCTAGTCGCAAATAAATGCGTTCCCTGAAAGGTATCTTTGTATGTTAAAGATCGTAATCAGGTAAGCTTCTTTCCACAGGAATAATACCACAATTGGAACCACGCTCATCTTAATTCAGATATAGACGTTTCTAGAAAACTTTCTTTAGACTTCAGTATGAAGAAAGTTCACCATACACATGAATATCCTATTATGGAAATTTATTCCAAAAAGTCTTTAAAAACAATATGAAAATTCCTTTAGTTAAAACACAGTCAGCCCATAGGAGTAATTTCTCAGTCATGCATCTGTATCTCACCCGGAATGAGTCACAAAAACAGATGGCTGGACCATATAAGTATGGAAAATATGGAAAAGACCACACATTGTGGCCGTTCGCGCCGCTTTATCAATCACCCCCAGCTGGTCTTTACTGGCACATATTGCCGGAACGCATCCCGCGTGTCACGTGATTTCTACTTCCGCATCCTGCGTGTCACACGGCTACCGCTTCCGGTCTGTGGAGCGCTCAGAACATCCTGCCAATGCAGTATCAGCCTCCATTTTGGGTGAGTCCTAAACATAGGGTGATGTTCTGCCTCTAGCTTTTATTTCAGCGGCCATTTTGGGTTGGTCAATTTCAATGGATAATAGCAGCAGCTCAATCGTCAGTGATAGGAATATACAAAAAATAAAAAAACAATTAGTAAAACCACAAATGATAAGTGGACATAATAAACAGTTCATATACAGACAAATCAATTAAAAATACAATTAAAATTACCCAGCTAGAATAATCAAACCCATGCAGTATACTTGGCCTCTAATGCTGTCATTGATGACAGCATTAGAGGCCAAGTATACTGCATGTTCAGGACCCACCAAAAATGGCTGTTGGATTACATATTTATATATATGTAGTGGGTTGATTATTCTAGCTGGGTATTTTTAATTGTATTTAATTGTATTTTTAATTGATTTGTCTGAAATAAAAGCTAGAGGCAGAACTTCACCCTATGTTTAGGACTCACCCAAAATGGCCACCGGCAATGATGGAGGCTGATGCAGCATTGGCAGGATGTTCTGAGCACTCCGTAGACCGGAAGCCGTGTGACACGCAGGATGCGGAAGTAGAAATCACGTGACACGCGGGATACGTTTCGGCAATATGTGCCAGTAAAGACCAGCTGGGGGTGATTGATAAAACGGCGCAAATGGCCACAATGTGTGGTCTTTATGAAAGTATGGATTGGAATTAAGATTGTTTTGGTATAACTATATGTATTTTTTATGTGTGTTGCATTACATATTTATTAAGATAAGTAATACCTGAAAGTAGGTGTATGGATATAGAGATTTAGCGACATCTATTTTAGGCTGAAGGAAGGATTTATATGTTTATTTATTTTCCCATGGTTTACTATTAGCCCTGATTTTAACCGAGCCCCTTTTTTAAGGATAGGGTATAAATATGATCTTGTGAGATAAACCCCCATACACCCTGAGGAAGGACCTGAGTGGTCGGAAACGCGTTGGTGCTAAAGAAGTAAGGGGGAACACTACACCATTTGGAGGTTTTTTTTCTCCATATTTTCCATACTTATATGGTCCAGCCATCCGTTTTTGTGACTTATTCCGGGTGAGATACAGATGCATGACTGAGAAATTACCCCTATGGGCTGACTGTGTTTTAACTAAAGGAATTTTCATATTGTTTTTAAAGACTTTTTGGAATAAATTTCCATAATAGGATATTCATGTGTATGGTGAACTTTCTTCATACTGAAGTCTAAAGAAAGTTTTCTAGAAACGTCTATATCTGAATTAAGATGAGCGTGGTTCCAATTGTGGTATTATTCCTGTGGAAAGAAGCTTATCTGATTACGATCTTTAACATACAAAGATACCTTTCAGGGAACGCATTTATTTGCGACTAGGTGAGTGGAGATCATCACCTCCACCTAAGCACTTAATTATAGACCATCTATGACTAATTAGTCTTCTTCTATCTACGGGTTTGGTGTTTTTTAAAGGCCACATCTAGACGTGATCCCTCCAAAAAAGGACAGCGCCAGTGGAATCGCTCATTTTTCTTTTTCTGTATACTGGAAATGTGATTGTAGGAGAATATTATTTTAATTATTTAAAATGTTGCTGATGTTATGTATTGGAGATTTGTGCGGACCCCCGTGTTTTTGTTTTGACGAAACTACCCTCAAATGTTATGGGTATGGTTTTGGCAAAACCACCCTCAAGTGTTTTGGTTCAGATTCAGTTTTGGTTTTCTTTAAAATTTATAAGAACAGCTAAAATCATGTAATTTAGACCTGTTTACATGCAGTCCAAAACCCGAGATTCACTTTTTAACTCAGAGTTTCGAACTTACAGCAGACCCGAGCCGGGACTCGATTCTACTCAGAACCCCAGAAGTTATTTGTGCCAGGACTAGATACGACTTGGAACCCCAAATTTTGGGTGTGATCGTTTTTCAGGAAAACCGGACCGCACATCTCTATAAATTACACTTGCAACTTTTTTCACCTGTGCTCCAGGATGGTGTATGTCTACGTGGTAGGGACACAGAAGTGATATCGACCCTGACCTTCCTGTTGCAGTGCCGCCATTTGCAGCAATATGACACAGTGGACACGACCATGATGGAGCGAATCACAGTTTATCATGTCATCGCACTCCCACCCACTTCACTGGAGTATGAGACTGAAGGCTGGAGGATTGCCAAATCTCCCCTAAACTTGGATACATCCTGGATATTCCAGGAGTGTAGGCAAGTATGTGCTGGATAGTCCTTTTTAACTAGGAAGCTATGTGTCATGTTCATTGATTGTTCTAGCCTGAAGGTGGCTGAATAAGCATTCTGTGTAAGATTCAATAATATTGAAACTGTACAAAAATAAAAGAAGCTGCTAGTTTTAGATCAGAAAGCAGCAAAGGACAACACCACTATATTACACTCTAAGGGGTAAATTTACTAAGAATCGTGTTTGGTCCAGGATTGCCCGAGTTGAAACACGCACAGCATTGCTGAAACACGCACAGCATTGCTGAAACACGCACAGCATTGCTGAAACACGAGAGACTTTTGGCAGCTGAAACACTCATATATACCAAGAATCGTATTTTGCTGAATCGTGTTTTTCGATGGTGTATGTGATGGTGTTTCTCCCCGAATTTCCTGTGTCTGACCGGAGCCAAACACTCCCGAACAAGCAGCCTGCACATATAAGTGAGATACATGCAGGCTGCTTGTGTGTAGAAATAAATAAAATAAAAAGTTAATTTTAAAAAAATTTTTTACGTGGGGTTCCCCCCAAACCATAACCAGCCCTGGGCTACTGAGCCAGTCCTGGTTCTAAAAATATGGGGGACAAAATGTGTAGGGTTCCGCCGTATTTTGTGAACCAGCACTAGGCTCTGTGAGCCAGTCCCGGTTTTAAAAATACGAGGACAAAATGGAGTGGGGTCCCCGTATTTTTAAAACCAGCAGTGGACTCAAACTAGTCGGGGTGTAATGCCACAGCCAGGGGACCCTTTCACCAGCTCACCCCGACCAAAGCATTAACACCACAAGCTAGTAAGCCCACGCTGGAGATTTTAGGGAAGGAGGGTCCCTCCCAATAAAGAGATCCTACCTCTCCTAAACACCGCAGGCCTAGGCCCGTGGCTCTTCCCTGCACCCCTGGACGGTGGGTGCAGGGGTAATAGTGGGAATAATAGATGTCTACTATAGTTTTTTACAGTGGGACTATAGGTGCCAGTGTGCCTGCTCTTTGGCACTTTTGGAACTACAAGTGTCAGCAGGCAGCTGTACCCCCACACACACCGTAGATAGTTAAATTTTATTACACACTAAACACACACACATACTTACCTTCTCCCTGGTGAACGGTTCCTTTCTCCAGTAGCAATCCAAGGGTTTACCTAAAAAAAAAAATTAAATACTTACCTACCTTTTTTCCCCATATTTTTAAAACCAGGTCTGGTTCACAGAGCCCAGTGTTGGTTCATAAAATATGATGAAACGCTATACGTTTGGTCCCCCATATCTTTAGAACCAGGACTGGCTCAGGAGCCTGGGGCTGGCTATGCTTTGGGGGGGAACTCCACATCAGGTTTTTTTAAAAAAACTGAACCCTTTTTAGGCTAATTACAGGCAGAATCATACACAAATCACACTGATCTGTGTATGTTTCTGCCAAACACGCAGCTCAGGAGTTAGTTTATTTGAAACTTCTATTTAGGACCATGGCCCGTATTCAATTACTTTCACGTACGCGATACAGTTTGGCCTGCCGGAGTTTTTGCCTACATCACGTATTTTAGCCGCAGAAACTTATCGCGCGCTTACCCGCGATTCGCCCTATTCAATTCCAAAAGATGCAAAAACGGAGACACGCAAAGTCAGCACAGGCGAAAAGTGGTGTCTGAATCAGGGAAATCAGCCTGAACCACCTCAAAAAGAAAATTCTGAACCATTGGTGATCAATGTAGTAGTGCCCGAACAGCCCTAATGAAACAGTTTGGGGTACTTAAGTTCGCACAATTGTCACTAATTAGCGTCTTTGCACAAGTGGTGAAGAATGGCATAAAGCAGTATTTTTAGGAGAAAATAAGTAGTCCAATTTGGGGTACCTGAAAATGTGTACAAGCATATTTAAAAGTCGCTAAAGTGAAGTTATAAGAAACATAAAAAATGCACCTTCAGCAAACAACTGCAATCAAAAAACACATCACCCATACTTTCAGACCCCCCCAAGTCTATTTTGCTACTTTTTATGTTTGCACCCCCACTTTGCACTTTTTCACCCCTATTTTCAAAGTGCTTTTCTGGGGTGTTCCTCACTTTTTTTTAGGGTTTTGTTGATGCAGTTATCCTTTGGGGGGGCTGTCCCAAGGGTGCTGAGTGGTTTCCCCACCTTTGCACCCCAAAATAGATAGTGTACATGCATAGACAGAGTATGATAGTTTTAGAAATTAGGGAGATGAATGTGTATTCTGAATGAGATGGATGTATGAAGTGAGAAGGATGAACGACTGCATTTGTGTATTCCAATGAGCACACAATTCTGTGAATTAGCAGCTCCACCATTTTGTGAGTGACAGCAATTTCACTCTGTGAGAGAGCTGAATCTGCAGTTAACCACAGGGTGTGATGGCATACCATATCTGTATTGCGCAAGGAGCACGTCCATTAAGGCGTCAGCCATAATGATCGGAATTTCATTGCTTTTTTAGTTTGAGTGGCGCAAATTCAGTAGCTTTTGTGAAATTTCAGATCATGTCTAAGAAGCCTTAATGGAACATGTGAAACCATAAGGTTTTTTGTCTATGAAATGTCATTGCTTTTTTCTAATTTATTAACCATGAGGGTTTTGACAAGCAAACCCGGCCACCTGCAGGGAGAAGGACAACAAATAGGTACACTAGCATGGGTGGAGGAGAGGTCAGCACACAGGAGGTATTTTGTGGGTGTAGAGGGAGAGACAGCTGTGGGAGCAGGCTGCAGGTGTGTGGGGAAGTGGCAGCAACAGGGCTGTGCACAGAAGCATCAGCAGGTGACTGAAGGACTCAGAGGTGCTGGGCATGCACCTAAGAAAATCAAATTAATAAGATACAGATGCATGGACATATCAGTGAAATCCATCTATGCATCTGTTAAAAAATGAATGTGTAAAATAATTTTAAAAAAATGACGTGCCCCCACAGCACAACCAAAATCGGGCTTTGGAACCCCAGTGCTGGTTGTGCTAAAAACAGGGGACAAACGACATAGGGGTCCCCTATATTAAGCACAACCACACCAGGCTAATCATAGCCAGTCCTGGTTGCCAAAATAAAGGGGACAAACGATGTAGGGATCCCCTCGAAAAAAACCTGAATTCTCCCATAGAGAACTCTCGAGGGGGGATATGGTGTTTAAGGGCTACATCTCAAAAACTATTGGGGGTACCAAGCTGAAATTTCATATGGGCGGGTAGAACTGTCGCTTGGTTCTGCATGCCAAATTTCAAGCCTAAAAAATTAAGTTTTGGGAGTAATCTAAAGTTCCGACTGTCAGTTTTTTCTGAGAATCTCAATTAGGACCACTTTTCTGTTCTGGTTCTGGTAAATACTGGGGGACCCTATGCATTTTTTCCCCCGTATTACCATAACCAGAACTGGCTCAGAGCCCAGTGCTGGTTGCACTGAATACGAGGGACTCCTACATCATTTGTCCCCCATATATTGGCAACCAGGACTGGTTCTGAAAAGCCTGATGCTGGTTGTGCCTAACACATGGGACCCCTACATTGTTTGTCCCCTGTATTCAGTACTGGGTTTCCAAAGCCCGCTGCTGGTTGTTGTTTTTTTTTTGGGGGGGGGGGGGGGGCACGCAATATATTTTTTTTTCATACACAAGTTTTTTGTTTTTTTTAAACACAGAGGCAGACAGGTCTCACTGATCTCGTCCATGCTGCTGTGTTTGTTTATTTATACGCAGATACAGGTAACACGGATCTTTCAGATCCGAGCCTGCATCTGTCTGCTGCTACCTCCCCCGGGTCCTGCCGTCTGTACCACGCCACCCGCACTGCTGCCGCTAACTCCCGCTACCATCCCCCACAGAGGCTCCTACTAAGACTGCGCAACAAGTTGAAACTTCCTATCTCTATAATGGCGGATTCGTGAGGTAATAGTTTAAAGACTGTAACTTTCTCAAATACCTAAACCCCAAGCACCTACTCTGGAACAATAACTACCTAATAAAACAAACCCCAAGTCTAAATTTTCCCCCTACCCTGAGTTATGCCTTCCCAAAAATCCCCCATAGAGGACAGCAGAAAAGTGATTATAATTGAGGTAATGGGATTGAAATACCGATGGCTTAATAGCTGCCGGTTCTAATCCCGACAGTGAGAGCCCGATGAATGAAGATCCCGACGGTTGCCCGTAAGTATAATAAACCTCCCCTCTCCCCTCTAACCCTAACCCTCCCTAAGGGGTGCCTAAACCTAACCTACACCCTAGTGCCTAACCCTAACCTCTCCCCAGGGGTGCCTAAACCTTACCTATCCCCTAATGCCTAACCCTAACCCTCCCTAAGGGGTGCCTAACCCTAACCTCACCCCTAGTGCCTAACCCTAACCTCTACCCAGGGGTGCCTAAACCAAAACTACCCCCTAGTGCCTAGCCCTAACCCCCCCTTTCCCTAGGCTAACCCTAACCCCCCCTTCCCCTAGCCTAACCCTAACCTTCCATGGGGGGATGCCTAAACCTAAGTCCCCCCGGGGGTCCCTACACCTAACCTCCCAATCCCCGGGCTAAGTGCATACTTACCCGGCAGGAGGACGATCAGTCTGGCGTCCATCGGCGTTCTGGCGTCGGGATTAACATAGGCGTTGGTATTGCCTATGTTAAAACCCTTGCCAAGATGACACTGTCGGGATTGAGACCGGTGGCCATGCAGCCGCCGGTCTCATAACTACATCCCTTAATTGAGAGTGTCAGAAGAAAACGGACAGTTGGAACTTTAGATTACTCCCAAATCCAAATTTTTTATGTTTTTGCCCTGAAATTTGGCATGCAGCACCAAGCAACAGTTCTAGCTTTTGAGGTGTAGCTCCATAAACACCATGCCCCCCCTCGGGAGTTCTATATATATATATATATATATATATATCCTGCATTAAAAAAAAAGTAATTTTGTGCAGAAATATTATTGACAAGTAGATGAATTTGAAATGTACAGTATATAAAAAAACACTCACACCCAAAGGTGTTGAAACCACTTAATTCACTGTCTTATTCTCTAGCATTGCAGCTTAACCAAGGGAGAAATTGCCCACTCTACCAGTCATTCTAGAAATACTCTTCAAATGTAAGTGCAGATGCTGGTTATATAAAGTGATAAAGACAACTTACAACTTAATATATACATTCCAGCATCTAATGGGTGTACAACTAAAATTACACATAGCATTTACTAATAAAAAATATAAATATTGTTACTAACCATAATAATCAGAATATTTGAGAGCAGTGATAAATCCATAAAACCACCATTTATATCAAACTTCGGTAGATAAGAATCGAGCAATAGAACAAAACAATATATACCAAATAAAAGTTTGGTGAAAGTAATTCCAGACTCTGCTGAGTCATCCTTCAAATCTATTTCAATTTCCTGTTAGGCTCCGATATTACAGAACTCCATTGAAAAAGTCAACTTCGACTTATAGTCAGCAGTTAGCATCAAATCTTTGCATTTACAAGGAGCTTGAAAACTGGATACAGTACAGTATATTGTATTTCAATGCTGAGAGTTTTTATACTTGTGTTAATAACATTGTCTCTTGATATTCATAGAAGATCAGTCAGTATTTGCCTTTCTATTAATAATAAATCTGCAGACTTTTAACACACACTTCCACACAAATAATGTGACATAATGTGAAATAGATTGTATCATAATGTAATATTCATCTTAACTGCCCTCCGGATGCATTAGCAGCAAATCCCTGCAGTTGAAATCAACAATCCTGGCAAAACTCCTTTATTCCTACCAACAACATAGGGCTATCCCACTATGGCAAAGTGCAACAAAACTGAGCTGTCTCAATATATTGTAGCTTATAGCTGCTCGGTAACAGACTATAATGATGTTCCATAGTCCTGATTATAATTATTATTATTACTTTCACTTCAATTTTGGACAGATTCTCAGCAGCTGAAAAGTCAGTATAAAAACAGGTAGCAATTAACTCAATCACCTAGCTCCTTATAGGCGCAAAGCCGTAACCAGACTTTTTGGTTCCCTGTGCCAGAGAGAGCATTGGCGCCCCCCTCTCCCATTTTTTAACTAGGGACTTAAGATAGCGCAACTGAAAAAGAGGGCCATGGCCTCATGGGGAAGGACAAGGGAAGAGATAGGGGAGGCCAGGAGATGCTGGGGATAAAAGAAGAGGAAGCTACAAGCGAGAATGATAATAAACAGGAAATTGACAGGCCCAAACAGCGCCCCCTGCCCTGCGGTGCGCTGTGCCATGGCACTGGTCGCACTATTCTAGTTACGGCCCTGAGGACGTGTTCACCTAAATGCGGGCAAGTACTCAATGCAGTTGTGTGTGCACTGTGCATACATACAGCTACAAGTGAGAATGATAATATACAGGAAAAATTACAGGCCCAAACAGCGCTCCCTGCCCTGCGGTGCCCTGTGCCATGGCACAGGTAGCACTACCATAGTTACGGCCCTGTATATGCGTACATACATTGTTTAGTCATCATACAAATTAACAATTTCTCCCAAAATATTATTTTTACAATTTGCTACTCCAGAAACCCACATACATTCATAAGAAAAGAGTGGTAACAAGAGAAAATAAAAAAGCAGTTTTCAGTTCTATGATCTTATTTAAACACTTCAGCGAAAAGACCCAAGGTTCAAAATTGAATATGTCTCTTTTCTGCACAAAATATCAGTACTCCACCTACAAAGGCTTTTATTAATAAATTCAATTGCTTTAACTGTGGTCCCCACGATAGCAAAATTAAAACAATAGGTGAGACACGGGTGCGTATCATGGGTGCGGTTGCTTAGGAGCATGCAGACCTTCCGGGGCCCGCCTCCCCCTAACCTCAGTGGCATTACACAGTGAGAGAAGTGGTCGCTGATCCCCCCTGCGCTGCGGACCCCCTGCCAGACTGTCCAGCAGCATGGCGCCATCCTCATGTCCCTCCTCTAATACGACTCTCCTCACTGATGCTGGTAGGGGGCACGGCTGTGCTGAGTTTGCTAGGACATCCTGGAACAGGGCCACACCTCCTCTGAGCATCAGTGAGGAGAGACGGAGCACCGGGCTCAGGCGGTGAGTAGTGTGTGTGTGCGGGGGGGTTAGACCTTTGGGGGCCCTGTGGAAATTTTGCTATGTCTAGCTATTCCTTTGGTGAGGCACACTAGGGCTGGGGCAGAGTTGAACATATAACCTTTTGTGGAGCATATCTTGCATGAATTTGCCCAGTGCATGCACCAAAAATAGCTGCATGCAAGTAGGTAGTACTCATTTTGATGACATCTACACTGAAAGGGATGTGATGGAGTGTTTTCACACAGGCAAAGCTCAGTGAGGGCATGTTCTTGCAAAATGCGGGCTATGCAGACTGGTCCAGACCTAAGCAAAGATATGCCTTTTTGGAAGTGTATATTTTGCTACTTGTGTAGGGCAGATGTAAGCACATCTTGATGATAATGATGATAAGCCAAGTATACCTCCCTTCTTACACACTGTGGGCCGAATTCAATTCAGTGCGATGTTGAATAGCTGTGGGTGGGAGCTCCCGCAGCTATTCAATTCAACGCGCTGTTAGCATTCTCTGGAATGGGTTAAGTCTGAGAATGCCGGTTATCGCAACTTAACCTGGGTGTAACCGTCATTCTCTGACTAAAGTGATGGGCGTGCGTCTGTTAGCACCGCGCTAAGCCGGCAAACAGCTGCACGCCGGCACTTTTGTTGGATTTCTCCTCGAATCCCCAGGTGGGTGCAAGAAGACAGGGCGGTGTATTGACTAGCTGTGGGAGCTCCCTCCCGGGGCTATTCAACATTGCACTGAATTGAATTCGTCCCTGTGAGCAGTGCATGCAAGTTACCATCCGTCATGCACACTATGAGCAGTGCATGCAAGTTACCATCCGTCATGTACACTATGAGCAGTGCATGCAAGTTACCAGCCTTATTACACACTATGAGCAGTGCTTTCAAGTTACCACCTTTTTCATACACTATCAGAAGTGCATCCGAGTAACCATCCGTCATGCATACTATGAGCAGTGCATCCAAGTTACCACTTTTCTTGCACACTATGAGCAATGCATCCAAGTTGTCATCCTTCATGCGGTATCCGGTCTATAGATCTACAGTAAAAAGGTAGACAATGTCTAGATAGACACCAGGAGGTAAATTTACTAAGAATCGAGTTTGGGCAAGTTTTTTTATTTTTTAAACTCTCTTTGCTTCACCAAAACTCGGGTGAGTTTACTCTTTAACAACTCGCAAATTTACTAAGAAGTGAGTTTAGCTGAAACTGAGTTTTCCAATGGTGAAGCAGATCGAGATTTCTCCCCCTATTTGCGAGTTTAGATGAGATTACTCACCCGAGATTGCAGTGTTTTCTCTCTGCCAAACTCACCCAAACAAGCAACCTGCACATATCAGTGAGATATGTGTGATCTGCTTGTGTGTTGTACCTGTAAAAAACAGGATAAAATATATTTTAAAAATGACGTAGGGTCCCACCCCAAAAGCCTAACCAGCCCCGGACTTGTCAGCCAGTCATGGTACCTAAAATTACGGGGAACAAAACGAGTAGGGTTCCACCATAATTTTCGGTACCAGCACCAGGCTGCAGGGCCAGTCCTGGTTTTAATTATATGGGGAAAAAAATGCACAGCGTCCCCCAATAATTAAAACCAGCACCGGAAACAAAATGACCGTGGTGTAATGCCACAGCCCAGAGACCCTATTACCGGGTCTCCAGGGCCAAAGCATTCTCACCGCAAGTCATTCAGGCCAAGCATGATATATCAGGCGAGATGGGGACCCCCTCTCCCGAAACCCCAGACTTGGTCTGAAGCCCAGGGCTCTTCCCCGCACCCCTGGGCTGTGGGTATGGGGGTAATAAAGTGGAAAATCAAAGTAAACTATTGTATTTTACAGTGGAACTACAAGTGTCAGCAGGTGGACAACACCCATACCTCCACTGTAAAATAAATAGTTAAACAAAGACAGTACACACACCGTATACAGTAAAAGTTTAAAACACACATACCTCATTCACACATACTTACCTGCTGCCAGATGTTCCCATGAAGAATGAGCTGCTAAAAAGATCCTATACTCCCCTCCATCCTCGCGCTGGTCTCCGTAGCATACAGGGGGGTCTTTGCTAAAAAACAAACTGAGCACCCGATCCATATACTTACCATTAGTGGTGTATGTGTGTGACCACATACACCACTAACCGCTCCAAACTGTTTAGTGAGAACTGTCAGGAGCCGCCAGCCAATCAGCGCCCACTAACTGTAGTGCGGCAGCTGATTGGCTCCGGCTCCTGACAGTTCCCACATGGGCTGTTCAGTGAGTCAGGAGCCGGAGCCAATCAGCGACCGCTCTACAGTTAGCATGACAGAAAACCGACAAGATTAATGCTGACAAATACAATACACGGCAATCACAACACCGACATACCATAAATCCGATATATAACATGCCGACAATATTATGCCACCAACCAAAATATCGACAACGAAATGCCGACAAACATAATCGCAACACGCCCATTACTATCACAATACCGTTTAACAAAATACCGACAAGTAAACACCCCCCGCAATGCTGAAAACAACCAAGATGCCGACAATCACAAGCCAAACATTATAATATCGACAGATAAAATACCGACAATCAAAATCTCAACACACCCGTAACTAGTACAATACCGATTGCCACAATACCAACAAGTAAAGAACCTCTGCTGTCACAATACCGACAAAAGCCAACCGAGAAGTCACATCAGTCAAAGGAGTCGCTAAGTCCTGTAATAACTGTTCCAGATCCGCCATGTAAGAGACGGCAGTGTAGATGGCTAACCCCAGGCTAATGAGCGAGTCCGCCTTCATACACCATCTAAAAATAAAAATAGCCATACCTTATTAGACGGCAAGGTAGACGCCCAAACGTATGATAATGTCCGGCCGTCAACCCCTACCCGGCCGTCCCGTCTACAACGACCATACCTGTCCCTTATTAGAGAGCAAGTTAGACGGATAGTATTCTGACTATCGCTATTTGGTTTGTCGGTATATTAACTAAATCCCGTTTTCATACTATATACACCTTTTTCTTTGTTTTGTTTTTTTTTAAGTTTCTAAACATGCTTGCTTCATGTAATACACATACACATACTGTATATACGGGATACGTATCCTAACCATCCTTGGGGGTTGCCTACCTAACCCTGTTCAGGATGCTGGTAGTCAGGATTTTGGCATCGGTCTTAAGATAGGCGTAGGCATTTAGACGCCTATATTTGGTACCAAGTCCGATTTTGAGCGTTGGCAATCCAACGTCCGGCATTGAAATAGATGCATAACTTAATTCCAGCTTTCTGTTTTAGGCGCCAGGATATAGACCAGCAGAATCTTGTCAGCCGGTGTATTAGCTACATCCCAGACCAGCGGAATCTTTTCCGTGGGTGTCTTAGCTACATCCCACTAGGAGTATATCTATGTTAATAACGTTATTGTTTAATATTCATTAACAAATATAAATAGAACATGTATTAAGTATAGAACTTATTTTGTTTAAATTACCTTAAACGGGATGCTGGCATAGCAGTATTAGGTGAAGGGTTAGACAATAAGAGGAGTGTTTTTTATTTTTATTTTTTTGCATGGTTGTAGCCAGTGGCGTCACAAGGGGGGTGCGGGTGACACCAGAAGCCGCACTTTCATGCCCGCACCCTCCCTCCCGCCACCACAAAGGTACTAGGGGCGGGCGAGCCATGCAGAATCCGCCCACATCCCCAGGCGCCGTCCGCCGCAGTGCTTAGAAGAATTTTTTTTTCCAAAGAAAGCGTGTGACGTCACACTGTGCTGCCGCTGAGATGAGCCCGCTGCCCGTCCACTCCTTTGCTCACCGCAGCCACCGCTGGAAGAGAGGAGCTGTCAAGAGGACGGTAAGTGAGGTGGGACTGGGCTGGACAAAGAAGGGAAAACAGGCTGGCTCTTTGGGGACACTGAAGGGGGTGCTTTCTGGCTGGGGATACGTGCCTTTTTCTGTGTGGGAGTTTTCCTCTGTGGGAGAGCAATGTTATGTATCTCTGTGGGGGAGCAATGTTATGTATCTCTGTCGGGGCGTAATGTTATGTATCTCTGTGGGAGCAATGTTATGTATCTCTGTTGGGGAGCAATGTTATGTATCTCTGTGGGGGAGCAATGTTATGTTTATCTGTGGGGGAGCAATGTTATGTATATCTGTGGGGGAGCAATGTTATGTATCTCTGGGGAAGCAATGTTATGCATCTCTATGGGGGAGCAATGTTATGTATCTCTGTGGGGGAGCAATGTTATGTTTATCTGTGGGGGAGCAATGTTATGTATATCTGTGGGGGAGCAATGTTATGTATCTCTGGGGAAGCAATGTTATGTATCTCTATGGGGGAGCAATGTTATGTATCTCTGTGGGGGAGCAATGTTATGTATCTCTGTTGGGAAGCAATGTTATGTATCTCTGGGGGAGCAATGTTATGTATCTCTGTGGGGGAGCAATGTTATGTATCTCTGTGGGGAGCAATGTTATGTATCTCTGTGGGGGAGCAATGTTATGAATCTCTGTGGGAGAGCAATGTTATGTATCTCTGTGGGGAGAGCAATGTTATGTATCTATGTGTTGTAGCAATGTTATGTATCTCTGTGGGGGAGCAATGTTATGTATCTCTGTGGGGGAGCAATGTTATGTATCTCTGTGGGGGAACAATGTTATATATCTCTGGGGGAGCAATGCTATGTATCTCTGTAGGGGAGCAATGTTCTGTATCTCTGTGGCGGAGCAATGTTATGTATCTCTGGGGGAGCAATGTTATGTATCTCTGGGGGAGCAATGTTATGTATCTCTGGGGGAGCAATGTTATGTATATGTGTGGGGGAGCAATGTTATGTATCTCTGGGGGAGCAATGTTATGTATCTCTGTGGGGGAGCAATGCTATGTATCTCTGGGGGAGCAATGTTATGTATATTTGTGGGGGAGCAATGTTATGTTTCTCTGTGGGGGAGCAATGTTATGTATCTCTGTGGGGGAGCAATGTTATGTATCTCTGGGGTAGCATTGTTATGTATCTCTGTGGGGGAGCAATGTTATGTATCTCTGGGGGAGCAATGTTATGTATCTCTGTGGGGGAGCAATGTTATGTATCTCTGTGGGGGACCAATTTTATGTATCTCTGTGGGGGAGCAATGTTATGTATCTCTGGGGGAGCAATGTTATGTATCTCTGTGGGGGAGCAATGTTATGTATCTCTGGGGGAGCAATGTTATGTATCTTTGGGGGAAAAATGTTAGGTATCTTTGTGGGGGAGCAATGTTATGTATATCTGGGGGAGCAATGTTATGTATCTCTCTGGGGGAGCAATGTTATGTATCTCTGTGGGGGACCAATGTTATGTATCTCTGGGGGAGCAATGCTATGTATCTCTGTGGGGGAGCAATGTTATGTATCTCTGTGGGGGACCAATTTTATGTATCTCTGTGGGGGAGCAATGTTATGTATCTCTGGGGGAGCAATGTTAGGTATCTCTGTGGGGGAGCAATGTTATGTATCTCTGGGGGAGCAATGTTATGTATCTCTGGGGGGAACAATGTCATATATCTCTGTGGGGGAGCAATGTTATGTATATCTGGGGGAGCAATGTTATGTATCTCTCTGGGGGAGCAATGTTATGTATCTCTGTAGGGGAGCAATGTTATGTATCTCTGTGTGGGAACAATGTTATGTATCTCTGGGGGAGCAATGCTATGTATCTCTGTAGGGGAGCAATGTTCTGTATCTCTGTGGCGGAGCAATGTTATGTATCTCTGGGGGAGCAATGTTATGTATCTCTGGGGGAGCAATGTTATGTATCTCTGGGGGAGCAATGTTATGTATATGTGTGGGGGAGCAATGTTATGTATCTCTGGGGGAGCAATGTTATGTATCTCTGTGGGGGAGCAATGCTATGTATCTCTGGGGGAGCAATGTTATGTATATTTGTGGGGGAGCAATGTTATGTTTCTCTGTGGGGGAGCAATGTTATGTATCTCTGTGGGGGAGCAATGTTATGTATCTCTGGGGTAGCATTGTTATGTATCTCTGTGGGGGAGCAATGTTATGTATCTCTGGGGGAGCAATGTTATGTATCTCTGTGGGGGACCAATTTTATGTATCTCTGTGGGGGAGCAATGTTATGTATCTCTGGGGGAGCAATGTTAGGTATCTCTGTGGGGGAGCAATGTTATGTATCTCTGGGGGAGCAATGTTATGTATCTCTGGGGGGAACAATGTCATATATCTCTGTGGGGGAGCAATGTTATGTATATCTGGGGGAGCAATGTTATGTATCTCTCTGGGGGAGCAATGTTATGTATCTCTGTGGGGGAGCAATGTTATGTATCTCTGTAGGGGAGCAATGTTATGTATCTCTGTAGGGGAGCAATGTTATGTATCTCTATGGCGGAGCTATGTTATGTATCTCTGGGGGAGCAATGTTATGTATATCTGGGGGAGCAATTTTATGTATCTCTGTGGGGGAGCAATGTTATGTATCTCTGTGGGGAAGCAATGTTATGTATCTCTCTGGGGGAGCAATGTTAAGTATCTCTGTGGGGGAGCAATGTTATGTATCTCTGGGGGAGCAATGCTATGTATCTCTGTAGGGGAGCAATGTTATGTATCTCCATGGCGGAGCTATGTTATGTATCTCTGGGGGAGCAATGTTATGTATATCTGTGGGGGAGCAATGTTATGTATCTCTGTGGGGAGCAATGCTATGTATCTCTCGGGGAGCAATGTTATGTATATCTGTGGGGGAGCAATGTTGTTTCTCTGTTGGGGAGCAATGTTATGTATCTCTGTGGTGGAGCAATGTTATGTATCTCTGTGGGGGAGCAATGTTATGTATCTCTGTGGGGGAGCAATGTTATGTATTTCTGTGGGGGAGCAATATTACTTTTTCTATTGGGGGAGCAATGTGTTTGTTTTTTACCTGCGGGGGTGGGGGGGCACTGATGATGTACCTTGGAAATTTTAACAGATCTTGCTGTCCCTAATCCTATGGTTATTTTATCATTATTTATTCATAGGGAAGTCTTTTGATGTGAGACCAAATTTACTATCTTAAGCTTTTTTTTGTGTGTGTGTGTGGGGTGCACATTTTAAATGTTCGCACTGGGAGCTCCAGCCTCTAGAAACGGCTGTGGGGGTATGCTCTCTGGGCCAGTACAATATCCTGTCTGGACTGCTACTGTTGTGTTGTGTGGCTATGTATATATATATATATATATATATATATATATATATATATGACATAGATGATAGATGGATAAATAAAGATATTTATATGTATATCAGCATTCTCCCTAAACTTAATTTCTCGGGTGTTTGCCCTGCAAAATTCCTCTGCCATCTGGCACTTTGATGTGGCCGAGAAATGGGCACTGGGGAAACACGCAAGACTTAACATTAAGACTTCTTGTCAGAGTGCCAGGTGGTGTCAAACTGGAGGGCAGAGCAGATCCCTCCCCCAGTGTAAAAGAAAGGCCGCATTGTTACCGGCAGGAACAGACACCAGTGAACAGCGGGATGCCTGCGACCACTCTCTGTGTTTCAGAGGCCGTGTGGTGTGTTACTGGGTCTTCTGCGTCCCAAAAAAAAACAGTGGGGCAGTTTCTGGGCACTGTTAAAAAATCTATTTGTTTCCAAAAAGAAAGTGGCCAATATATGGTCAGCTCTTAAAAAATGCTGACCTGTCATGTTCCTATGAGTGGGTGCTTCTCACATGCTAGACACAACCCCAAAAAAGTGCAGCCATTCTCTCAACATGCTAGGGCCACTCCCTCTCCAGAAAATCCATGGGAGGTTGCTGTACCAGGGCCCAAGTTTTCTCTTGGCAGCCCTGCATTCTCACCCCACCCCCCACATGCGCTGCCACCCCCACACTCCTGCCCGCACCCACCAGTCCGCTCTCCACTACCACCACCGCACGCAGGTGGGAAGGTGTGGACGGACTGGCGGCGGCAGTATTTTGGTCCAGTCCATCAGACCGTCCTCCTCTCTTCTCTACTCAGAATACAGGGCGGGATGTCATCACGCCGGCCGGGTGCGCCCAGCATTCTGGGAGGAGCACTGCAGTGTGAGTGGTGAACTGGTAAGGGGGGAGAGAGCACGGAGCTGCGCACCTTGGTCCTGATTTTTTTTTTGGGTGGAGAGGGGGTGGGGTGTCACTGTGAGTTACAGCACCAGGTGACACCAATCCTAGTGACGCCTCTGGATGTAGCTAATATACCACCCCAAAGATCATGTCCAGCCAATCTACTGTTATTACGAAATTTAGCATGAACCCAGAGGGAGGGACTTTAATAAAATCCAATCGAATTTAAATTCTAGACTCTAGAGCATGTGATTATGAATAATTTTGTAAGTTACAGCCTACCTATAAATACCACGCCTTTCAGCACAAATAGTCAAAACTTTAAAATTTTGCTTTGGAGTTGGTCAAGGAATGAACAATGTAACAACAACAACAGCAACCCTCATGCAATCTTGTTCCTTCACAAAAGGGAGGTATGTTGTTGAACATACTGTACATGGATATTTGTTTGCTAAAATCAAGACGAGAGGGGACATTTCTTATTGGAACTGTGTGGAAAAAAAAGTGGCTACTGTTCATCATATGCCAGTACCATTGATTTTGGAGAACCTGCAGTGCGTTCACATGGAGAGCACAATCATCCTCTTCGTGCCCTTCACACTGATGTATTAATCGCCAGAGCTGCTTTGAAACAAAGGGCAAGATGTACAGCAGAAACTCCAGCACATATAATTCAGAATGTCACCACAGAAATGCCAAATACCAGTGCTATTGCCATGCCTAATCGAGATGCTTTGAGGCAAGTTATAAAAAGGGCCAGAAGAGAGGATTTACTTACAGAAGCCCAGTCTTTGACAGATATAAATCTACCTCAAAATGTAAGAGAAATTGATGGCGCTGTTTTCCTGGTAAAGATACAACCTTTGCTGGTAACAGAATATTATTGTTTTGTACAGTAGATAACATAATTAATCTACAAGAGGCGCCATACTGGATTATGGACAATTTAAAACTTTAATTCCTTTTTTTCTTGCTAAAAGCATAAATCTGCAGCACTTTTCTGCATATGTTAATTTAAAGTTTACCTGTGTTATGCTTGAGTATTCCACTCTGTACAGTTATTAGATTGTTTATTTTCATTCATAATGTGATTAGAACTTAATTTGTTCACTTTAAAATCTAAATATTATGGAAGTTGCACTTTACTGAATATTGCCTAAGGTCTAAAAAATAAATAAATGCCTATATGTTTTACTACTGTTTTGCTTTTTTTTTTTTTTGAAAAATGTAAACTTATTTTAAAATATATATTTATATTTTAATACTCATTTATTATGATTATATGATAAATGTCAATCATACAGCAAATAATTTTTTTTTTATTAAAAAAAGCAGCATTTATATTTTATTTCCGTAAACCACCAAAATTTTTTAGGATTAAATAAGTAATGCAAGGAACTGTATGTGGCTAAAGTATAGGTAGATCAGTATGAATTTTTATAATTTGGTTGTGTTTAAATACAAGACCCCTGACTTATGTTCCCTGTTTTGCACCTACACTACACACAACACTATTATTAGTCTGTGTATGAGTGGAATGTAGATAATAAACCTACGGATTAGATGCCGCCGCTCTATTTCGAGACACTGAAATCCCCATGGGGGACTTAATATTGGCGTCTAAATATATATATATCCAACATGTTGTAGACGGCTAACGCTAGCTGTCGTCTTCCAGTATCTAAACCGCTAAACCATGCATATCCACTGTATCCTAGACGGATAACCCTAGCAGCTGTACATACAAGGTCAGTTGCAATGATTGTGATCCTAACCCCTCCCCCCAGGTTTCCTAAACCTTACCCGCCCCCTACCCCCGACGGCTGTGAAGCCACCAGTTCAAAGCCTGACAAGAGGAGATCCCGATGCAGGCTGTTACGTAACCTAACCCTTCACCCCCCTAACTCTAACCATCCCTTAGGGGTGCCTAACTCTAAAACTCCAGGGATGGTGTCTGACCCCAAGTCCCGCCCCCCCCCCCCCCGGTATTTCGATGCCTATTTTATTCTCCCATTGGAATTTAGGCATCAGTAAATATAATGACCACATTTAGTCCGTTAGTATACTAATTTCATCCCCATAAAACTATACTAATCCGCTGAAGATTGGTTTGGGATGCCAAGCGTCTCAATTTAGACGTCGGAATCTCATGCCCCATCTAGGTTTGAGCATCTGTCTTTAGTAGTAGATGGGGATTTAGACGTCGGTATTTAGATGTCCAGCATCATGTAAGCCTGCAAATTAACTAATATGAAGTGAAATACTGAAGCCGTAAGTCTGCTCGTTAGAGATCACAATAGGGACATGTTGGTATGTAACCCTAACCTTTCCCCCCCCAACCCTAACCCTCCCCCCGGTGGCACCAAGGGTTCATAAACCCTCACCCCTTAGCCTGACCAGGGACTAAAAATAGGTGCCAAAATCACAATGGCGTAATTTCGTCATCAGCCATCCTAGCTATTAGCTGTGGTGGTGGCGGAATCGTTTAGATATTACATAAATCTTTTTGAAGCAAATGTGATATTTTATTCACAGCACTAATAAAATGGCCGCCTGCGAACCAAACATATTGGAACCTATTTTTCCTCTAACAATTATTTTGCGTTCCTAGGGGATGAATTAAGTGACGTGTTCTGTAGCCAGTGAGATAGCCAATAACAACGTCTAGATTTGAACAAGGGGGTTGATTATATTTTCGCAGACTTTGTGTTTAATATAAAAGCTTTGACACACCCTAGCATAGTTGCCATTCCTTGCACTGAAACTGTTGTTGACAGCGTTGAGGGAATCGGCTCTTTTATTGACAACTGCTAACTGGTGATTAAGTGACAGAGATTGTGAATACCATAGTGCTTCTGAATTATTTTTTTTAACAAAAGTTCTTATTTTCATCTCAATAATTTAGTTGTTTTTGGTGAGTTGATTAAATGCTTTTATCAATGCTACATGTATCCCCTGTCCCCCCTCCCCCAACCATCCCTTAGTGGTGCCTAACCCACACCCACAGTAAATCTACCACCCCCCCCCCCTCCGGGAGGGACGCCGGGACATCAGACTTGCTTCGTTCAATAAGGCGTCCTTCAGCATTCCAGCGTCAGTCTTAAGATAGACGTCGGTATTTAGATGCCTATTTTAATTCTCATTGGAATTTAGGCATCAATAAATATGCATGCCCGGTAACATGTGAGACATATACATTTATAATTGGATGAATGTATATATTTGAAATGGAATATAGTTATAATACTGAAGGCCAGGGTGCTGTCTGTTTAAAAGAGGCCCTGAATCCTCACGCCAATCTAACAGTCCTAGTTTTACTTAGGCAGGTAGCGAAACCATGGATATCCTTAAAACATGAACTGTATAAATGCATTAAGTACTTAGTTTAGTAAACAATGTTATAAGTTCAACATTTAAAATGTAAAAAAAATTAAAAATAATAAGTTTAGTTTGTTACACATTTTGATATTTCATTATTTTTTCATCGCTTTTAAGGGATATAAATATGTTTATTTTTAACAGGATGTAATTTTTAATCAGGATCACATAATACCAACGTCCACCATTATGGAGCCTGAATGCTGCCGCCAGTATGACTTTGGCTAGAATCCGGTTATGTCAAATTATACTGTTTAGTTTTGTGGGGTGGGGTTAGTCACAAGGGTGAAGTGATGGGTTACGTATTGATGTAAGGTTATTCAAGGAAGGGGATTTGTTAATTAACTTTAGACGTGTGGGAAGTCACTGAGTGTTCCTGGTCTGTGATCTAGAGCACTTGCATTATGTTTGCCGTGAACCAGTACACAACCTGTTTTACCATGTTTAAGGCCTTTATGCTTTATACACTTCTATGTGTATTTTTAACACTCTTTGAATAGTCTTTATTTTTTTCTTTGGAGTAAATATTTAAATATAATATTTTTTATATTTTTAATAACATTTTAAATCATGTCAAAGGACACAAGAAGAAACAGCGTGACCAGAGGAGGATCGGTCAAGAAGAAGAAAACCAAGACACATCAACAATGGAGACTGTCAACGTGTCACATGATGAAGATGAGTCAGAAGATGAAGGATCAAGGCAGAGAGCCCCGAATTTCAGCACCAGGCAAATGGAGACCCTCATCGACCAAGTAATTCTTCACACCTCTCTGCTTTTTGGTCTGCAGGCAAAAAACATGCACCATAAATGAAAAAATTCAACATGGGAAAAGATTTTGCAAGCCGTTTCTTCAGTCGGGAAATCAGACCGGCACCAGAAAAATGCAAGAAGAGGCTTCGTGACTGTAAAAAGACAACTTATAACAAAATCCAAGATGTAAATGACCTGGAGAAAGAATGGGAGAAGAAGATACAGACACACTTTGATATGGTCAGAGACGAAGAAGTTCCAGGCACTTGCTCACAAGGTATGTGTATCTCTATATATAGATATACATATATATATATATATATATATATTTTATTATTATTTTTTGGGGGTTGTTTTTTCTGTTTTTACAAGTACTGAAGGACTTGTAATTGTTAAAAATAAGTGTCCAACTTTTATTGTGGATATTGTTGTATAGCAGTGGTTCTCAAGCTCGGTCCTCAGGACCTCACACAGGTCATGTTTTGCAGGTCACCCAGCAGGTAAACAGGTGTAATCATTACTCACTGACACATTTTAAAAGGTCCACAGGTGGAGCTAATTATTTAACTTGATTTAGTGTGGAGACATGGAAAACATGCACCGTTTGGGGTCCTGAGGACCGAGTTTGAGAACCTGTGTTGTATAGGAACGCCAAAGAGGAGCAGTAAAAAAACCACGCAAACAAAGAAGGAAACAATGACAGGAAAGAAACCTGCAATAACACCATCAGAAACCGAAGGTAAGTTGTGTTGTCATTTACTTTGCTTTAACAATTTTTTTAAATTCTACATAAAATTATTCAATTATTCATTTAAAAAAAAATCTGCAGGAGAAAAGAGAACAAGAAGAGTTTCTTTTGTTGAAGAACATGCCAGCGAAAGTGAACCAAGGACCGCAGCCACGGGAATAACCATGTTGGACACATATATGCATGTTTAACCAAAATGTACAATATATTTACTAAGTAGAGGCATTGAATAATTATTGATTATAATTATATTTTCAGCTATAAAACTTAAAGGAGTCTTGTGACCATTATGGTTGCGTTTGAAATACTGTCAGTCAGAATTCCAATGCAAACATTCCTACACATTCTGGTCCATATTATATGTTTAAATACAATTTTAAATACTTGAGAACACATGTTGCATAGTGAGTGAAGTACCCCCATTTTTTATTTATCAAATCTTCATTGTGGGATTACATAAAGGGAATCTGACTTAGTACAGATACTACACACTTCACTAGTGATTTTTCTTGGGTTACCAATACTCATAACAGAATGATTTTATGACATTGGGAAAACATTAATATGTTGTAATCTTAAAGCAGAAAACACAGAAAGAAGAGTTTCTTCTGATCAGGAAGAAACCGTAGGTGAAAGGGCAGCCAGGACTATGACCACAGTACAAGCCACAAGACATACACAGGTATGTCTGTTTAAAAATAATCAAGCCTATCTAAGTTTCATTCATTGTACTGTTTTACATCGGAATATTCACTACATACCGTTGTTAATGTAATGTTAATAAATGTTCATTTTTTAAATGAGTTATTTTTTGGTATTAATCCACATAAATAAATATTTATAAAAAAAATGTTACTATATATATCCATTTTAATTTTTAATTGTTTTGTATAATTGCAGGAGGACAAAGTACAATAGAGAGTAACATGGATACTGCATCAGTAAGACCATCCTCCTCAAACTTGCAATTAAATGACGCAGTAAGTGCAAATAAATTATTATACATACATTTTTTTTGGAAGTAAGGTATTTTTTTTACAATACCTTTATGTTTATTTACATAATTTGACATTTGTTATAATAATCCTGCTATATGATGTAATTTTGTCTAAAGAACATCAAGAACCACCACAACAAGTCAGTGTTGCTGTTGAGTGTTTGAAGTCTGTAGAGCAACGTATGACAGAGCATCGTGAATCAGGGGCGGATTGGGATGGAAAACCAGCCCGGGAAATTTATGGAAGCAGCCCTAATGGGGGCGGGGTCTGTCGAGGGGGAGGGATCCCTTCTCATAGGGCCCGATTCTGAGGTGGACATAGTTGCAGCCGTCCTTGCTTCTTTTGCTACAGTTTCGTCTGTAACTTTAAGCAAATATGCAAGGACTGAGAGGCCCACTTTCAGTGTCTAAGGGTTCTATTTGCTAATCCATGGAGAGAGAGAAAGATAAGTCTCAGACAATCAGCTCCTTTCAGTTAACAGTCAATGTTTGAAAAATAACAGTTGCTTGCTGATTGGGTGAGACTTATTTTTCTCAATTTATATCTCTAAGGATTAGTGAATAGACCCTGAAGACTTTAGACACCACCATCGGTCGCACCATTGGAACTTTCAACAGCCCTATGCTAGGTGCAGATCATCCGTCTAAGTATGGCCTCCAGTGTGAGCAGTGGCGTAAGTTCATCCCAGACGCCCGGAGGCAAGTTATTATTTAGTGCCCTCTATCTCCCATATTTACAGCCCTAAGTGGGGTGAATATATTGTGGGTGATGGTGGAGGTGCCCCTTCAGTGCTGGCGCCCGGCGGCAGGCGCCTCCATTGTCTCCCATAGTTCTGCCCCTGAGTGTGAGCAATTCAGTGTCTCTGTAGCCAAACCCCTGTAACCACCTAGGAACACCCAACAAATTTCTAATACACTTGGTGCATGCGTCTGAATCTGCACTGCCACTCAAACACGTGTGTAGATCAAAAACAACGTACTAGAAAAAAATAAATCACATTATCCCCCACAGGAAAAAAAAAAAACACATTATCCCCCACCGAAAAAAATAAAAAACACATTATCCCCCACAGGAAAAAATAAAACACATTATCCCCCACAGGAACAAAAAAACACATTATCCCCCACAGAAAATAAAACATTATCCCACACAGGAAAAAAAAAACACATTATCCCGACATGAAAAAAATAAAAACACATTGGTCCACACATGATAAAAATAAAACACATTATCCCCCACAGAAAAAAAACACATTATCCCCCACAGGAAAACAATAAAAACACATTGGTCCACACATGAAAAAATAAAAACACATTAGCTTCAACAAGAAGAAAATCAAAACACACCGGCCCCAAACAAATGCATTGGCCTCCACAGGTAAAAATACAAACGCATTGGACTCCACAAGAAAAAAAAACACATTGGCCACTGCAGGAAAAAAGTAAAACACATTGTCCTCCGCAAGAAATAGTACCTGGATCACAAACTTCATAAACTCCACCACCGCTGGGGTCGGGATGGGAGTAGCAGTAGTGGGAAGCAGGATGGGAGTAGTAATAGTAGTGGGATGCAAGGAGCAGGATGAGAATAGTAGTAGTGGGAAGCAGGGGGTTGAATGGGAGTAGTAGTGTGGATTTGAGGGTAGGATGGGCGTAGTAGTAATGGCAGAGCTGGTGCAGGCTTGGAGTAATAATAGTGTGGGGCAGGCGGAGTAGTAGTTCAGTACAGGGGGCAGGATATGAGTTATAGTGGAAAGCAGAGGCAGGATAGAAGTAATGGTGGGAAGCAGGGGGCAGGATAGAAGTAATGGTGGGAAGCAGGGGGCAGGATATGAGTAATGGTGGGAAGCAGGGGCATGATAGGAGTAATGGTGGGAAGCAGGGGCAGGATAGGAGTAATGGTGGGAAGCAGGGGCAGGATAGGAGTAATATTGGGAAGCAGGATAGGAGTAATGGTGGGAAGCAGGATAGGAGTAGTGGTGAGAAGCAGGGGCAGGATAGGAGTAATGGTGAGAAGCAGGGGCAGGATAGGAGTAATATTGGGAAGCAGGGGAAGGATAGGCGTAATAGTGGGAAGCAGGATAGGAGTAATGGTGGGAAGCAGGGGCAGGATAGGAGTAATAGTGGGAAGCAGGATAGGAGTAATGGTGGGAAGCAGGGGCAGGATAGGAGTAATAATGGGAAGCAGGATAGGAGTAGTGGTGAGAAGCAGGGGCCGGATAGGAGTAATATTGGGAAGCAGGATAGGAGTAATGGTGAGAAGCAGGGGCAGGATAGGAGTAATAGTGGGAAGCAGGGCAGGATAGGCGTAATAGTGGGAAGCAGGATAGGAGTAATGGTGGGAAGCAGGGGCAGGATAGGAGTAATAGTGGGAAGCAGGATAGGAGTAATGGTGGGAAGCAGCGGGACTGGGGAGCGGAGGCCCGGGGGAGGGGGCTTAGACTATTGCGGTGGGGCGTGCTGAGGGGCCGCCGCCACTAAGCTCCTGCGCTGTGCAGCTGCCTGATCGAAGGATGCGGGCAGCGGGACTGGGGTTAGTCATTGAAGAGTGGGTTGGGCGGCCGCCGGCCACCGGCCAGCAAGGGGACTGGTCCAGCGGGAACTGTCCCGGCGGCCCAATCCGCCGCTGTCGTGAATGGATGAAACAGAGAATAATAGATGATCGGGAATGGTTTGAACAAAGGAGAAGAGAAGATCGGGAATGGTTTGAACAAAGGAGAAGAGAAGATCGTGAATGAATAGAGGAACGAAGGGCGGAAGATCGGGAATGGATGAAACGAAATTTTAACAGCCTGGGGCAGAGCATGAACCAGATTTAAACTATACAGCAAAGTCACTCATGCAGTTGGGAAACGGTAGGCCAGTACTTTCGTCTAATGACAACAACTATTGATTTGCTTTTTAGTCGTCTCCAACAGATGGACAGCCGCCTTAACCATATGGTAGTGGCAGCATCAAGGCAACACAAACACAAGATTGATTGCCAACCAACTGCATCTGTTGACGGATGATATCAAAAGAAGATCCACTGAAGTAGATCCACCACTACAAACTGAACAGGTTGCAATGCCATCAATGTACAGTGGAATCCAGCAAATACATAAAGAAAACATGGAGCTTCGGCTGAGGATGGAAATGGAAAGGATGCAATTCTCGAGCCAGGAAGAGCAGGACCAGGAACCATGAACTGATAAACCATGATTTTTCAAAGTAAAATATATTTTTAATTTTAACCATATAAATGTATTTATTTTTTTTTTGAGGGAGGGGAGGGTTTGGGTTATTTTTTTAGCTAGACTGTGCGTAAGGGGTCTGTGTCCTACTTTGGTGCGTAGGACCCTGTGATGACAGCGCAAGGATCACGGGCTGAGAGTAGGACTTGGGGACCAGAAAAGCTTGAAGTTTCATGCCATATGTTTGTTTTCCTCCACCTTTCAGTGCCCAGGAGAAGCGGGATGGCATGAAGGGACCAGCCTGCCACTAGACGGGGAGGACCCAACGAAGCTGACATAGAGCTGTAAAGGCGGTGGGCGGACAGTATGTGCAATATATTGTCTGGGGGTTCCCCCACACCGTTATGTTCTAATATAAAGTAATCTATGAATACAAAAGGGATATAGTCAGCATCCCGGGTTAAGGGATGCTCACTGTAATTACCATTGCTAGAATCCAAACAGTGGCCCTAATTCTACAAGTAACACAAGTACTACCTTGCAGTCAGTTAGATGATTCTCGCATTCTGCATATACATCTTAGTCACAGTGAGCGTGCGCAAACTATTCACTAAAATAGGGAATGCGATTGCAATGTATACATAGACCCACCTGGAAGTGATTGACATGAAGTGCCATTGGTGGGTGGTGTGGGAGTGTGGTCAAGCAAGTGCAGGCGTGTCAGTGCATTTGAATGAAGTTGCAGGGGCATGTATAAATTATCCATTGCAAGCCTATACGCAGCCTGAGCAATCACCGTGTGAAGGGGCAGGATTTGTTGAGCTGCGAGTGTATTGTGATCACAATCATTTACAAAACTTTGCAGCGTGTATGTGCAGAATCAGGCCCAGTGTCAGGTTCCCAGCTACAGAATGCAAAATGTAGCCATGCAGAAGGTAAGTTTCAGAGGTTAAGGTAGTGTTAATATTAGGCACAACCGGTGGGATAGGGTTAAGCTGCAGTAGTGGGATGTTAGGTTTAGGCACCACCAAGAGGCACTTAGGGCCACAGCGGGAGAGGTTAGGGTTAGGGTTAAGTACCATAGGGGGAAGGTTAGGTACCACTAAGGAAGGTTTATAGTTAGGGAGTGGGGGAGAAGGGGAGGGTTAGTGTACTTACCATGCCCAGTCAGGATCTTCAGAGTAAGGGCTTGCAAAGTCAGTATTTATTGAGAAGGCTTAACAGCCGTCGGAATTTCATACCCAAAGCTATAAAAAACAGTTGCCTAAATATTTATTATACTAAAGAACTGTTTCAATAATTTAGGACTGTGTGCTATTGTTTTAAATGACATATTGGAGTATAGTTGTATTTATTTTTTTATTTTTTTACACAGCTAACAAAGGAATTTGAACTACTGAAAATGGATTTAAAAAATAAAAGTCAATAAACAAAAAACATTTCTACAAATACAATAAGAAAATGACAAAAATAAAAACATGTAATGTATTATGTTTAATTTGTCTTAAGCAAAGTTTCCTTTTTATTTGCATCAAAAACAAATAATGTATATTTCATATTTTTTAGCTTGTAAATGTTAAAATTGTATAGTTTATGTTGATTTGTTAAATTTCTGTTGATTTGCTTTTTGAATAATAAAAATATGGCTTGCATTAATTTTTTTTACTATAATTAAAAAATAATAAACAGAAGTCCTTATTGTATTTTTATCAAGATATGTAATATCGGCTTGCCATTTTAAATTAAACATGCGTGTGTTTGTGTTTACATACTCAAATGCAGGTCCATTTCTAGGGAAGGGCGATCCCTGCAATCGCACGGGGCACTCCACCCCAACCCCTGCTGACAGGAACGCTGGCCTCTGAAGCCACCGGATGCTAAAGAAGCATCCACTTCAGAGGACAGCAGCGTTCCCAGTATTGCACTGCGCGGGTGACGTCATTATGTCACCTGCGAGGTGCAGAGCCTACCCTGCGCACCTGCTGAATCTAGTTAGATCCAGTCAGAGGCGCAAGGCGGCAGCAGCTGTAGTGGCGCTCGGAGGCTGGAGAAGACAAAGGAAGGTGGTCAGGTAAGTAATACTAAGTAGGCTGGGGGTGCTGCATACAGGGGAAACTGCATCAATGGCACTACTTTAGGGGGCACTGCATAAGGGGCACAACTACAGGGGCCCTGAATAAGGGTTAAAGCTACAGGGGCACAAATACAGGAGGCACTGCATAAGAGGCACAAATACAGGAGGCACTACATAAGGGGCACAAATACTGGGGGCACTGCATATGGGGACAACTACAGGGGCACTGTTGCCTGAGAGCTGAAGGGCTGGAATGGAAAGGGAGGGAGCTGCAGTGACACATGGAGGAACTGAATTATGTATTAAGTGACCCTTGCTTTTTAATGTATTTTATGTGGTTCTGGATTTCAAAACGTTTAAGTTACCTGCTGTCAAAAAATTTTTTGCTGAGTGTCGGCTTCCACATTTGCTATGTTGGACTCCACCAGGGGTATTTAAGGAAGGCACTGGGACACGCTATCGATGGTTAATGGAGTGCACCCTTACCTATATTTGTGTGTGTGTGTGTTGGTGTATTAATGTGCGCGTGTGTATAAATATATATATGTGTATGTGTATATATGTGTATGTGTGTGTGTGTATATATATATATGTGTGTGTGTGTCTATTTAAAATGCCCACAGCAGAAAAGCAGGCCTACTACATATTTGCTTCTAAATCTAGAGGCAGGACTAAAGACAGACGTCTAAATTCAAAGGCCCTTCTAGATCTAGACGCCAGAATCCCGACGGACGGCTTCCAGAACGAAGGTAAGCAAAACTGTAGTAGCTATTAGCCATGGGGGGGAGGAGGGTTAGTTTTAGGCCTCCCCAGGAGGTTTAAGATTAGGCTTGGGGAAGGGGGGGATTTGGTTTAGACACCCTCCTTGGATGGTTAGGATACATATCCCGTATATACAGTATGTGTATGTGTATTACAGGAAGCAAGCGTGTTTAAAAACTTTGAAAAAAATCAAACCAAAAAAGAAGTGTACTGTATATAGTTAGGTATTAAAACGGGATTTAGTTAATATACCGACAAACCAAATAGCAAGTCAGAATGCTATCCATCTAACTTGCCCTCTAATAAGGGACAGGTATGGCCGTTGTAGACAGGACGGACGGCTAGGAGTTGACGGCCAGACATTATCATACATTTCGGCATCTAATTTGCCATCTAATAAGTAATGACTATTTTTATTTTTAGATGGTGTATGAAGACGGACTCGCGCATTAGCCTGGGGTTAGCCATCTACATTGCCATCTCTTACATGGCGGATCTGGAAGTTATTTCGGGACTTGGCGACTCCTCTGACTGATGTGACTTCTCAGTTGGCTTTTGTTGGTATTATGACAGCAGAGGGAGGTTGTTTACTTGTCGGTATTGTGTAGAGATAAGCGGGTTCGGATTCCAGAGATCCGAACCCACCCGAATTTAGCAAAACCGAGTCGGATCCAAGCAGGCTTCTGAGTTTCCTGCCTGACTCGGATCTCGATAACAAGGTAAAGTGACAGAGTCTGAAATCTCGCGGTTCGCAAGCTTTCGTCTCTATGATCAATGTAGTATATAAGGGACCACGCAACGGATGCCATTTCACTCCGGCTGTGGAGACTGAACAGGGAGGGTGGGTAGTGTAGGGTTGGGATAGGTGCTGGTGCTGTCTGCTGTGTCCTGGGCTGGTGACTGCTGATCCATTCTGGGCTGGTGCTGTCACTGTGCTGTCTACTGTGTCCATCTGGGTTGTTGCTGATCCATCTGGGCTGTCTGTGCTGTCTGCTGTGTCCTGGGCTGGTGCTGCTGAATCCATTCTGGGCTGATGTTTTTCATGTCTGCTGTGTCCATCTGGGCTGGTGCAGAACTGCAGATACATCTGGGCTGGTGCTGTGTCCATCTGGGCCCAAGTTCTGGACGCAAAAAAACAAAAACAAACAAACAAAAATAAATAAATAAATAAATAATATATATATATATATATATATATATTGTAAAAAAAATCAATCAAAGTTCCTTTTATATTTTTCTGTGTATGTGTGTGTGTGTGCGTGCGTGTTAGGCTTAACCGTAGTACTGCACAAGATCCAGCCACCAACGCAAGTTGCAAGCTAGTGCTGCCTGACTCCAGTCGTGCAAAAGAAAAAAAATTCAATAAGTGTCTTTTATATTTTTCTATGTGTGTGTGCGTGCGTGTTAGGCTTAACTGCAGAACCACACAATATCCAGCCAGCAACTCAAGTTGCAAGCTAGTGTTGCCGACTCCAGTCATGCAAAAAAAAAAAAATCAATAAAAGTGTCTTTTATATTTTTCTGTGTGTGTGTGCGTGCGTGTTAGGCTTAACCAAAGTACCACACAAGATCCAGTCAGCAACGCAAGTTGCAGCCTAGTGCTGTCCGACTCCAGTCGTGATCTTACACTGCTCTGGGCCCATGTTCTTGAGCATAAAAAAAATAAAACTCAATTGTCTTATTTTTTCTTTTTTACTGTCTGTGTGTGTGTCTGTGCGTGTTAGGCTTAACCACACAAGATCCAGCCAGCAACACAAATTGCAACCTAGTGCTGCACAACTCCAGTCGTGATCATTCACTGCTCTGGGCCCAAGTTCTTGAGCATAAAAAAAATAAAAATCAATTGTCTTTTTTTTTATCTTTTACTGTCTATGTGTGTCTGTGCATGTTAGGCTTAACCACACAAGATCCAGTCAGCAATGCAAGTTGCAACCTAGTGCGGCCCGATTCCAGTCATGATCAATCACTGCTCTGGGCCCAAGTTCTTGAGCATAAAAAAATAAAAATCAATTGTCTTTTTTTTTTATCTTTCACTGTTTGTGTGTGTGTCTGTATGTGTTAGGCTTAACTGCACAAGATCCAGCCAGCAACACAAGTTGCAACCCAGTGCTGCCCCACTCCAGTCATGATCAATCACTGCTCTGGGACCAAGTTCTTGAGCACAAAAAAAATTAAAATCAATTGTCTTTTTTTGTCTAATATTTTTGTGTGTGTGCACAACTGCACGTGTGTGAATTTTGTAACCGCACCTTGGCTACACTATTGGTGCTTGTGACACTGCTTAAAGACCACAGACAATATGGAGGGCTGTCACATGACAGGAGAGCAAGGCCAAGAACCACATGTTGTAGCTGCCGCCAGCACTGCAAGGCCGTCAACTTCCTCATCGTCTATGAAGGCCCATGCCTCAGAACTTAAGTCATGCCATCGATATGGTAAAGCTACTTTTACCAAACTTAAGAAAAAACAATTGAAAGGAAATTTGCCTTTAGATAAACAAAAAATTGTCAATATGCCATTCACTACATGAAGTGGAAAGGAAAGGATAAGGCCTTGGCCTTTCTTTATGAATACTGCTGATTCTGATAGCCCTTCTGCTTGTAGTAGTAGTGGTGATGGTACCATTAAACATTTAAAGTTGTTAAAATGAGTAAGCCAGCTCCGGAAAAACCAACTGTGTGCCCTGAGAAATAGAAATCACAAATCCCCGAGGAGAGTGCAAGTGTGTCCACGGTTGCCATGTGTGAGCCAGACCTAAATACTAGTGTACTGGAGTATCCTCCAAGTTCCAACATTTGTGTGCCCTCTGTAAATGTGGGGAAGGGCAGTCAACATCTTGCGGACATAGTCATCGAGGACATTTCTGTGGAATTGCACTTGGAGGAGGAGGATATTTTGGTAGTTGAAGGTGCTAAGGATGATGATGATGATGAGGATGTTGATGATGAAGATGTTGGTGATGAGGATATTGATGCCGAGGATGTCCTTTGTGTAAGTAAGGCAACAGCTGTTGCCCATGTATTGAAAAAGACAAAGCCCATTATTGTCATGCCGAGCAAAAGACAAAAAAATCCACTTCTCCCATGTGGAATTATTTCAGCCCCAATCCGGACAACATTTGTCAAGCCATATGTACCCATTGCCAAGCAAGAGTGAGTAGAGGGAAGGACCTAAACCACCTAGGAACCTCCTCCTTGTTACGTCACTTGGAACGCATTCCATCAAATGTCAAAGTGTATGCTGCCAAGTTCCAAAACTCAAAACGTAACAAGTCCAGTGTCACCTACCTGCTCCCTCTTTGTGGGATCCAAGCGCCTTCAATCTACAACACCAACACCTTTATCATCAACATCCTCTTTCGTCATCGGGAGTAGTCCTGCTGTATCCAATGTTGTTAATCGAAGCATGATTGACTCCTTTCCTATCCGTGATTCCTCAGAAGGATCCTTGATGACTACGCCTGTTGCTGCTGCTGTTGCTGTCAGTGGATCTTCATCCCAGAAGGGGACCAAGAGGAAGACTACTTGTAGTGTAGCCTTCAAAAAACAATTAACTGTCAAACAATCGTTTGCAAGGGCAAACAAGTATGACAGCAATCACACAGTTGCACAGCGGATTACTGACGCCATAACAGCTATGCTGGTATTAGATGTGCATCCAGTATCTGCTATTACTGCAGTGGGTTTTCAACAGTTAATTCAGCTCCTGTGTCCTCGCTACCAGATCCCTTCTAGATTCCACTTCGCTAAAAGAGCAATTCCAAATCTGTACAAGGAAATAAAAAAAAACCTTAATAATGCCCTCCGAAATGTCATTGTACCCACTGTCCACTTTACCACTGATATATGGACAAGTGGGACAGGGCAAACTAAGGATTACATGACTGTGACAGCCCACTGGGTAGGTGTATTGCCTAGAACAGCAACAGCAGCAGCAACATCTACCAAAAGACAGCTGATACAGAGGCAGGCTACTCTTTGTATAACTGGTTTCACTAAGAGGCATACTACTGAGAACCTCTTAGAAAAACTCAGGGAAATCATTGCTAAATGGCTTACCCCACTTGGACTCTCCTCGGGATTTGTGATTTCGGACAATGCCACCAATATTGTGAGAGCATTACATCTGGGGGAATTCCAACACATCCCATGTTTTGCTCACACAAGTAATTTGGTGGTGCAACATTTTTTAAAAAATGACAGGGGCGTGCAGGAGATGCTCTCCGTGGCCTGCAAAATATCCGGACATTTTAGACATTCGGCAACCATTTGTCAAAGATTGCATGACCAGCAGGTACTGTTAAATTTGCTATGCCATCAGCTAAAGCAAGAGGTAGTAACTCGGTGGAATTCTACCCTCTATATGCTTCAGCGGATGGAGGAACAGCAAAAGGCCATCCAGGGCTATACAACGGACTATGACATAGGCCATGTAGGGGGAATGCACCTTACTCAAGTGCAGTGAAAAATAATTTCCGTGTTGTGTAAGGTTCTCAAACCCTTTAAACTTGCCACATGTGAAGTTAGTTCAGACACTGCCAGCTTGAGTCAGGTCATTCCCCTCATCAGACTTTTGCAAAAACAGCTGGAGAAAATGAAGGAGGAGGTGAAATGGATTGATTGCGCAAAGTATGTTGGACTGGTGGATCAAGCCTTTGATTCACTTCTCCAGGATCCAATAGTCGTCAATCTATTGAAATCTGGAAAATATATTTTGGCAACCATTCTGGATCCTAGGTTTAAGTCCTACCTTGTGAGTTTTTTTCCAACAGACCGAAATCTAAAACTGTGCAAAGAGATGTTGGTAAAAAAATTGTCAGCTGCAGCTGCACGTGAAACGCCATCATCTCCTCCTTCAGTTTCTGCAGCTGCCAGGAAAAGACTCAATTTTCCTTACAGAATGCCTGCTGGTCATGCAGATCAGTCACCAAAAAATGACATCTGGTCGGGCCTGAGAGAACTGCCTACTAGTGACATGTCTTCTACCATGACTATGTGTGATACGGTCTCCATTCATAGAATGGTGGAGGACTATTTCAGAGATAACATCCTAATAGGCATGTCAGACAGTCCCTTTCAGTACTGGCAGGAAAAAGAGGCAATTTGGAGGCCCATACACAAACTGGCTTTGCATTACTTAAGTTGCCCACCCTCCAGTGTGTACTCCAAAAGAGTTTTCAGTGCAGCTGGCAACCCTGTCAGTGATCAGCATAGGAGGTTACTTCCTCAAAATGTGGAAAAGATGATGTTCATTAAAATGAATTACAAATTCCACGAGGAAGACCTCTACCAACAATTACATAAAAAAATAGCAGAGGCGCCTATGGTGGATTCCAGCGGGGACAAATTAATATTGTGTGAAGAAGAGGATGTACACACTGATGGGGACGACGACAACTAGTAATGTAAAGCCAGTTTATGTATGGGATCATTTTCATTTCCATGTCCATATCACATTGGCAGCTTGTTTTATGGGGGTCCAAACGAACCAATCATTTCAGCCACAATTTGCAGTCCTTGTTGCTTATACAACATAAGGGTGGGTGGAAGGACCCAAGGACTATTCCATCTTGCACCTTTTTCCTTTCCATTATGTGCTGGTTGGGGCATTGCTGCCTGACATTTTAAATTAATGTTATGGTTGGTTTAGGAACCAATGATTTGTTTTTAAATTAATTTATTAACAATTTTACAGCCAGGGGCTGCACCAATGAATTTCTTTTTATTATTAATTATTCAGCCCGGGACTGCACCAATGAATTGTTTTTTAATTTATTTATTATCAATTTTACATCCAGGGGCTGCACCAACTAGTATCAACTATCAATTATTCAATCCTCAAGGGTCTCCCAACCATCATCTTTGCACAGTCCTCAACTCAACCTTAATAATTATATCAATCAGTTTTGAGCCAGCAAGATGGATGCAAACTTTTGGCTATTTAACTAATAAAAAAATCAATATTGTGAGCTATGAGGTGGTCAAAATTGACTGGAAACGAGTGGAATAAATGTTATTGAGGTTCATAATACTGTAGGAACAAAAAAAGGCTAATTTTATGCAATTTTAGCTGTTTTTTTTATTTTTTAAGAAAAAATCAAGATCCAAAACCAAAACATGAAAACAAAACATGGAGGTGAGGTTTTCGCAAAACCAATCCTTATCCATTCAAAACCAAAACCAAAACACGGGGGTCGGCGCAGATCTCTAGTATTGTGGCAATCGGTATTGTATTAGTTATGGGTGTGTTGAGATTTTGATTGTCGGTATTTTAGTTGTCGATATTATAGTGTTTGGCTTGTGATTGTCGGTATCATTTTTGTTTTCGGCATTGTGGGGGGGGTTACTTGTCGGTATTTTGGTAAACGGTATTGTGATAGTAATGGGTGTATCGAGATTATGTTTGTTGGCATTTGTGTTGTCAATATTTTGGTTGGTGGCATAATATTGTCGGCATGTTATATATCAGATTTATGGTATGTCGGTGTTGTGATCGCCGGGTATTGTATTTGTCTACATTAATCTTGTCGGTTTTCTGTCGTGGAATGTATTATGTTAATGTCGGTATACCAGGTGATATGGTTGTTGTACCTTTCGTTTTTTTCTATTGTCTGTATTTTAGTTGTGGGTATTTCATTGCTGTCTGGATTACGTAGGTGTCGGTACTGTGTTTGTCGGTATATAGTATATGTCGGTATTTCACTTAGGGTTGTGGGGTACTAATCAGTATCTTTGGTTGTCGTATACACTAGTAGTCGGTATTTTGGTCATCGGGATATGATTGACATTATTCTGACTATCACTCTTACATTCGTCGGTATATTGACTACATCCCCATAGAACTACTTGGTACAATGCCATAAAACAATATACATTTTTATTCAAAAGTTGGAGGGATGCACAATTAGAATATGCTCACAATGGAAAATGCAATAAAGGCTTATCTGAATACACCTTCACATCTGAAAGGATCTCCAAAATTGCTCTTTTATATCACCATAAGGATCACTGCATCAAAGAATGAAGCTAAAGTCCCAGAAAAAGTCCAGAAAATCCAAGTAATAGTCTACAAATGACATGTTTCGTTACACCAAACTTCATCAAGGACCACCTCAGTAGTCTCCATTATATAGCACACCACCATGTGATACTAAGTACAATCCCATTGATTACATAGCTTCAGCAGCTACTACCAACATCTGCTGTAAGCCTCATGTCTGCAGCTGCTGTTCAATTTGCATCCATAAAGGTTGGGAACCCTATACCTTACACCCCCAGATGCCCAGCTGTCTGCACTGTATACATGACGGCTGTGAGTGCTTCACCTGCTACTACTGGTACCTCTAGCCGCCCATGCTGATGGTCGCTGCTGTCATCAAACAGCTGCTTCAGGCCGACACCTTGATAGCCACTAGACACATATATCAACCATCCAGGGACTACTGTCTGTAGGCTAACACTGTTCTCTGTGGGTAGGTTTCACTTCCCAGGGGTCGTGGTCAGTGGTATACAGTTCCTATAATATTATTCCAGATTATTGGGTATTGTATGCTTGCATTATTCCTTTTTATGAGTACTACTGGCCACTTTATTTTATTGACAACCTTTGATAATGCATATTAGGAGTGCTATAAAATCTGGCTCTCTGGAGATAAATGTCAAAGAAAAATGCAATTCTCTAAGAGACTGCAACATTTTTTATACATTCGGTCTTAATGGTTGCAAATAATTGATACATAACCAAGGATGTTTTTCCGAAGACTGCTGTTTTTTATTATAATCTTTATTTTTTAATTTTATTTGCTAGACATTAGCATTACTGTTCTATTTATATTATTTTTTATGTGGTACTACAGGTTACATATTTTTAGTATATTACCTATCGTCTCAGTCAGTGTTACCAGCATAATTTCTCTTTCTGTATGGTGGTGTGTATGTATTGTATGTGGTCACACTGTGTATACATTTACACACTCCTATACTTATCGATGTGCCCATTGATAACATAGCACAGTAAAGCACCATAAAAAGCATAAACATTTAAACTCACAGTCCCATTGTTTCTGTAGTTTCTAAACACCATAAAACAGTAAACATACAGTTAGATCAGGGGTGGGGAACCTTTTTTCTGCCGAGGGACATTTTGATATATATAACATTATTTGCAAGCCTGGGGCAGGCCACACCCTCTCCATGTTATGTCATACGGGGCGGGGCCCCAATTACCGATGGTTACAGCAATGTCTGGAGCATCCTGAGGATGCTCTGGGGAGCTGTAAGGGCAGCGGTGTGACTGTCTGAAGTGTCCAGGCGGCACTACTGCATAGATTCTGGCTGCAGGGTGCCATTCTCGGCAACCTGCTAGCCAGATGAGGCTAGCAGAAAAAGCGCCGAGGGCCAGACCAAATGATTCCGAGGGCCTTATACGGCCCCCGGGCCTGAGGCTCTGATTTAGATTCACAGATGGTCTTTGCCAACTTCATTCAATTCCTTCAAAATACTCTACACCCAAGAAATCCCAAATTATCTAAATTGGTATATTCTCCTCTCAAAACAAGTCTTCCTGACTTCACTCTGATTCGCAACAGGGCTTGGTTCTGATTAGATACTGTAGTTCACACAACAGAGATGTATCAAACCTTTGAGAGATGTAATGGAGAGAGATAAAGTATCAACCAATCAGCTTCTGTTATTTTTCAAACACTGTAAAATGGGATTTAGAAGCTTATTGGTTGGTACTTTACCTATCTCTAGAAATTTGATACATCTCCCCCAAAAAGAGGTCTGGTCTTCCACTACATTAGTATACAGAGGGAATGAGGCTTGGCTGGTACTTGTAACTCAAATGGAGACTCATCTAAATTTCTGATATCATTTCAACACACTAAAAAATAATAATAATGTTTCCAATGAAATAAACTCAGTACTGTCAAGTGCTTTTTTTTGTCTCATGATTGTGTAAACCATATGTTCACCTCATTCATAATGCATCAAGATAATTTTAGAGTGTGTGTGTGCATGCATGTATGTAAGCGTGAGTGTGAATTACCTTGCAGGTGCCATTTTGTAGTGTGTGCATGCGCGCATGTAAGCGTGTGTGTGAAATACCTTGCAGGTGCCATTTTGTAGTGTGTGCATGTGCGCATGTAAGCGTGTGTGTGAAATACCTTGCAGGTGCCATTTTGTAGTGTGTGCCTGTGCGAATGTAAGCGTGTGTGTTATATACCTTGCAGGTACCATTTTGTAGTGTGTGCATGTGCGCATGTGCGCGTGTGTGTGAAATACCTTGCAAGTGCCATTTTGTAGTGTGTGCATGTGCTAATGTAAGCGTGTGTGTTATATACCTTGCAGGTACCATTTTGTAGTGTGTGCATGTGCGCGTGTATGTGAAATACCTTGCAGGTACCATTTTGTAATGTGTGCATGTGCGCATGTAAGCGCGTGTGTGAAATACCTTGCAGGTGCCATTTTGTAGCGTGTGCATGCGCGCATGTATGCGTGTGTGTGCAATACCTTGCAGGTGCCATTTTGTAGTGTGTGCATGTGCGCATGTAAGCGCGTGTGTGAAATACCTTGCAGGTGCCATTTTCTAGTGTGTGCATGTGCGCATGTAAGCGCGTGTGTGAAATACCTTGCAGGTGCCATTTTGTAGCGTGTGCATGCGCGCATGTATGCGTGTGTGTGCAATAACTTGCAGGTGCCATTTTGTAGTGTGTGCATGTGCGCATGTAAGCGCGTGTGTGCAATAACTTGCAGGTGCCATTTTGTAGTGTGTGCATGTGCGCATGTAAGCGCGTGTGTGCAATACCTTGCAGGTGCCATTTTGTAGTGTGTGCATGTGCGCATGTAAGCGTGTATGTGAAATACCTTGCAGGTGCCATTTTGTAGTGTGTGCATGTGCGCATGTAAGCGTGTGTGGGAAATACCTTGCAGGTGCCATTTTGTAGTGTGTGCATGTGCGCATGTAAGCGCGTGTGTGCAATACTTTGCAGGTGCCATTTTGTAGTGTGTGCATGTGCGCATGTAAGCGTGTATGTGAAATACCTTGCAGGTGCCATTTTGTAATGTGTGCATGTGCGCATGTAAGCGTGTGTGTGCAATACCTTGCAGGTGCCATTTTGTAATGTGTGCATGTGCGCATGTAAGCGCGTGTGTGAAATACCTTGCAGGTGCCATTTTGTAGTGTGTGCATGTGCGCATGTAAGCGTGTGTGAAATACCTTGCAGGTGCCATTTTGTAGTGTGTGCATGTGCGCATGTAAGCGCGTATGTGCAATACCTTGCAGGTGCCATTTTGTAGTGTGAGCATGTGCGCATGTAAGCGTGTGTGTGTGAAATACCTTGCAGGTGCCATTTTGTAGTGTGTGCATGTGCGCATGTAAGCGCATGTGTGCAATACCTTGCAGGTGCCATTTTGTAGTGTGTGCATGTGCGCATGTAAGCATGTATGTGCAATACCTTGCAGGTGCCATTTTGTAGTGTGTGCATGTGCGCATGTAAGCATGTATGTGCAATACCTTGCAGGTGCCATTTTGAAGGAGGGCATCAAGGTCAGTGCCATTTTAAATAAAATGTGATAATTGATTTAAAGAAAAAACACTTGAGTGACAGTTGGATCTGTTGAGACAGGGAAGCTGGAGGTCGCCACAGAGCAGCTGAGAGGGAGTGAAATATGAGTGGCAAGAGAACAGATAGTGAGGAAGATGTATGAAGGGGCGATAAGGGGGAAAACGGTAACTGGCCACATTAAGTGTTGCAGTTACCACTTCCCTGCATATAGTAATGCAAGGAAGCGAGGAGAATGATGCCATGCAAGCCTTCATTATCTGCGCTCATATATTCAAAATAGGGTGCCGATGTGCAGGCAAATGTATAAACGGTCATTGGCAATAACCGTTCCGACAGCTTCAGCTGTCGTTGCCACATGCATTGAACTGTCGTTAACGACGGCCAGGGACTGTGCATTCAAGAAACAATAAAGTTTTTTTAATGAGCTGCGGGAGCCGCTGTGGAGGGGGGGGGGGGCTGGTTCTGACTGGCGCAGATGCATTGCAAGCGCTGGTCAGGAGCCAAAAGAGTGAGAGTACAATTCACTGGAGAGGTGAGTTAACACTCTCCCTCTTCAAGCAATGCAGAGTTATATGTATTTCAGTGTTACATCTATTTGCAATATAATGGGTCCAGGGGGGGCCAGCACCGCACACCCTGTACCCATATTATGCTTAACTCTCCGGAGTCCCATGTCAGCGCCGGTGTCTGCGCTGTCAAAGCAGCTTGAAAATGGCCGCCGTGGCCATTTTCCCGTCGTTTGCGCATGCGCAGTACAGGGAAAATGGCCACCACGCCCATTTTCCCAGTGACCTGCGCATGCACTATAGACTCTAGTGCCCAGAGTCTATAAGTGCGGCGCTAGCCGCGCACCGCTCAGTGCCCTGCCGGCGGCCGGATGGAGACGCGGGGGCTCGTGATGGAGACTGCACACGGGCCCCCTCCTCTCTAGAAATGCCCCTGTCTCTGCATATGGGCAAATATTCAAGTTAAACTCTGTACTTAGTATAAGGTAGGATAAAAGAACAGAAATGAGCTACTATCACCTCATTAGGCTAGAAGGATCCATTCATCATTACAGATTGCTATACCTAGCCTCCTGCATGTAGTCTCTCTCACCTATACCACCTGTGTTCAAGAGCTGCTACTGACTATTATGTCCTTCAGCTGTCATCTGCAGACACACAGGTGATATCCTCTTCCATTAATATCTGAACTATTTGACAGAGTAAAGGGAGCAACTATATCAGTGTTGGCTAACCTTGACACTCCAGCTGTTATGGAACTACATAACCCAGCATGCACTGCTACAGTTTTGCTATTAGGGCATGCTAAAACTGTGGCAGGGCATGCTGGGATATATAGTTCCACAACAGCTGGAGTGTCAAGGTTAGCCAACACTGAACTATATTATCCAGGTTGTACTTTCAGGGGGCTTATAATCTCATCAGAATCAGAGTAGTAGATGAGTGGAAAACAGCATTTAATACTAGTGACAGCCACTGTGAATACCTGGTATGCCTTTTGCCCTTAGCAACACTCCTGCTGTCTTTTAGAATTTAATTAATGAGATATTTCGACTTGCTTTATGTCTGTCTAGTAGTTTATCTGGATGATATACTCATCTCTCCAAATTTGCAACAACATAATTTACATATCAAAGAGGTGCTCCAGAGACTCAGAGCAAATAAGCTTAACTGCAAGCTTGAAGAGTGTATGTTTGAAGTCAAAACCATTCCTTTCCTGGGCTATACCGTTTCAGGTTTTGGTTTGGAGATGGTCCCTTCCAAGGTCCAAGCAATTCTTGATTGGCCACAACCTACAGCCCTTAAAGGAGCCCAGTGGTTCTTAGGGTTTGCCAATAATCACAGGAAATTCAAACACAGATATTCTAGTTTGGCAGCTCCCAGGGCTGCATTAACTCGCAATGGAGCTGATCCTTCACATTGGTTTGAAGAAGCACAACATGCCTTCCATCTTCTCAAACAAGCGTTTATATCTGCCCCAATCCTTAATCAACCTGATACTTCAAAAACATTTATACTGGAAGTTGATGCTTGCTCAGTGTATTATATCAGTATGGAGAAGATTCACAATTACATCCTTGCAGCTTTTTCTCTAGGAAATTTCTTCCTGCTGAGATGAAATATGTCATCGTTGTAGAAAAGGAGTTGTTGGCAATGAAACTGGCACTTCAGGAGTGGAGACATTTGCTAGAAGGATTTCCTATAACCATTTTTACTGACCATGAAATGTGTAATATCTGAAAACTGCACAATTTGTAAATCCTCACCAAGCACACTGGTCTAATTTTCTCCAGGTTTGAATTCCAAATAAACTTTCATCCAGGGACTAACAATAAAAAGCTGATGCTCTATCCTGTTATATTTTTTCTGAAGATCGTCCTATTATTAACCCAACCTCTACTGCAGTCACCTCTGCAAAGAGCACCCCTCCTAGAGGAAAAAACCCTTATGTCCATGCATCTCGCTTCTCAGGTCATGCTGGAGTACAGAAAGTCCAAGAATTACTTCAGCGTGGTTACTGGTGGCCTATCTCATTCAGAGACTATGTATCCACTTGTCCTATGTGTGCAGAAAATAGTATCTAGACAAGCCCCAGCAGGTCTCTTGTTGCCATTACCAGTGCCCCACATTTCTTGGACACATATATCAATGGATTTCATCACCGATTTACATGCTTCCAATTAGTTCAACACTATCTGGGTAGTGCTGGATCGCTTTTCTGAATTGGCTATTTTTTTCAATTGAAAGGACTATCTTTGGCTCCAGTTTTGGCTCAAATCTTCATCAAAGAGATCTTTCAGTTACATGGTTATCCAAAGAGGTCTTTCGATTACATGGAGTCCAATTTGTCACCAACTTCTGGCAAGCTCTGTGTGGTGTTATGCAAATAAAATGTAACTTTTCTTTGGGTTATCACCATTAAACTAATGGACAGACTAAAAGAGTCAATCAGGATCTAGAAAAATGTCATTGTTTGTATGTATCCTCTTCCCAAAATGATTGGTCGAACTTGTTGCCTAGGGCAGAATTTGCTCATAATAATCACTATCATACCTCTTGCAAGACCTCACCATTCCATACTGTATAAGGCCTTTCTCCTTGACTTCCTGCCTTTAATCATTTCCAAAAAATTCCAATCCAGTGACAGAAGCCACACTTCATTTTTTTCTGAAACTTGGAAAAAGGTCCGTCTTGATCTGCTTCAGAACAGGAGCTGATAAAAAATGCAGAGCTGCTCCTATGCTGAAACCTGAAGATCAAGTCTGGCTATCTACTCAATACTTACGTTTATAGGTACTATCTATGAAATTGGCTTCTTGTTTTCTTGGGCCATATTCCATCCTACAACGTCGGCAATCCGGTGGCATATAAACTGCAATTACCGGAAAATCTGAGAATTCTTAACACATTCCATATTTCATTGCTCAAACCACAAATCCAAACACAAAGAGGAGTAGAGTATGAAGTCAGTAAATTCGTGGACTCTCGCTGTCATCAAGGGCAACTCCATTAACTCATCTACTGGAAAGGCTATGGGCCAGGAGAATGTTCTTGGATAAAAGCATCAGATGTGTATGCCCCTGCACTTGTTCAAGAATTCCACAAGGATTTTCTTGAAAATCCAATAGATGCCATGGGGTCACCCATAATAGGGTGGGGGACTGTCACAAATCAGGTACTTTGACCCTCTTACCCTACTTGGTGCTGCCTATTCAATGTCTGCTGGCCAGTCATGTCATGATTAACTAGGGGGAGGGTTAGGGTTAGGCTGCAAGAGGCGAAGGTTAGGGTTAGGCTGTGGGGGGAGGGTTAGAATTAGGCTGCGAGAGGGATGGTTTAGGCTGCAGGAAAGGTGGGTTACGGATACTGTTAGGAGTAGGTTTACAATACTTAACTGCATGCATCGGGATTTCCAACCTTCGGGATTATGCTGCTGGGATTCTGACCGCTGACATTATCAGTGCTGGGATACCGTACCCAACCTGCCAGTACAACAAGTCTCCTTGGACTCCTGGTCTCCAGTGACAGAAGCGGTTCCCAGTAACTGAGCTCCAGTATCTGTACTACTCTCTCTGTTGTTTCACCTGAGTGCTTTCCTTCCAGTGGATTCAGCCTGTCACCTGCACTCACCATACTGCAACTAAGAATTACTATCTGCACACCTGTTGTATTCGGTGCTACCTTACAGCAGTGTTCTGTCTGCCTTCAGCAGCAAGCATCCATTCATCATTACAGTCTGCTAAACCTAGCCTCCTGGATGCAGTCTCTCTCACCTATACCACCTGTGTTCAAGAGCTGCTACTGACTGTTCATTCAATTATCATCTGAGGACACACATATTATAGTGTGTTACAGACTGATCCATCCATTACTCATTTGCACTCACATGTACTAGGCTGTTAAAGGTATAGCACTGCCATAGTTTTAGCATGCTGTTATATCAAAAAGGTGGCAGTGCATGCTGGGATGTGTAGTTGCACAGCAGCTGGAGGGCCAAGGTTGAAGACCCCTGAGGTATAGCTACCATTGCCAGGTAGCATACTTACAGCAGACCTAGATTTTCTCTGTTATCCTATATCATATAGGTGATACTGTATGAGGAGTATAATTCACTCTAGTCTGTTCTCCCTGCGGTCCCAGTTCCGGGTACTATGCATACTCTGTAGCTGACATTTGCTTTCACTGCTCCATCGTTCCAAAGCTGTCACCGGAGATGGAGCCGCGTAGGAGAGTGACTCACATGACAGAGCCAGTTGGTATGCCCTGGGTGCAAGGGCACTTGTGCACTACACACTCTGCACCCATTAGATAGGCCTATGTTTCACGCCATTCATAGAAGGTGAAATACATTTTTGCAATTTTCCTCTGGTTTACTTCCTAAAACTGAATGTGAAGCTTTACTACAAGAGAGCTAAGTTGGCTAATGTTTCATGAATATGTCTTGTCAGCATGGGACTCCGCGGGAAAAGATCATTAGCAAAAGGCACCAGTGTGCAGACGTGCACACTACAGCATCATGCTATCCATGCATTAATTAAAATTTACTTTAAATAACACCACATGTCCCAAGAAGCTAGTTATTTTAAATAGCAATACATTCATAGAGCAGGATATCATAGCTGGGTTGTGAATAAACCACTCATCTCTTGATGGGTTGGTTGTCTTGTTGAAATGCAATGTCCCAACCACAGAAAATGTGTGGATGCTCATGACAAGCATGACTTTCTTTTGTGAGATGGTGCAGCAACCTTCTTGCACTTTTACAGACAATGGCAGATTATACAGTGAAGAGGATGCGGTCATAATCCCGGCAAATTGGATGCCAGTGCTTAGAATACCGGCGCCGGCAACCCGACACCTGTCAGAATCCGGGCGCCGGCATACTGACCGCCAGCATCCCGAAGGTAAGCAGTGGGGTTAGGGGGAGGGTTAAGGTTAGGCACTACGGGGAGGGTTAGGCACCTGGGGGGGAGGGTTAGCATTAGGGTGCTGGGGAGAGGTTAGATTTAAGCTCTAGGGGGGGAGGGTTAGGTTTAGACAGCGGGGCGGGGGTAGAGGTAGGAGAAGGGGTAGGATACCTACCGACAGGTGTCGGTATCCTAACCATGTCAGGGCGAGCGCTGGCATCCCATACCCAACCCCAGTGAAGGTGCATGCAAGCCAAACTGGCCACGTGTGTTGGCCCAAAGCCATATTCAGTGACTTTACTTTGATGTTGTAACTCTCGCTACCCATCCTGTACCTGCCAGTTGGCTTGGAGATTTATTGCAACCCTTAGCCTTCAGTTCTGTTTCTATGTTACTAGCTGCTGGGAGAACATTGACTGTGAGTATGGCCGCCAAGAGCTGAACGGTGCCAAATCCAAAAGGTGTGACCACGCCCCTCCATATAAAAAAAAAACACAGAAAAATACTATACGCAGCACTGCAATTTGTCCTTGTCAGCAGCTGACCCCAGCCCCACCAGGCTCCTACAACAAGGTTAGGTAATCACCCCTCACTCTCGGCATCCCTGTCTGTGAGGGATAGGAAGGCAAGACAGCATAACTATCTCTGGATAGCTGCTTCTATCTCCATGGTGGGAGCATCCTAATGGGAGCCTCTGATAGAACACTACAAATTCTACAAATAAGAGCAACAGGCTTGTGGAAAGTTGAGAGTTACCTTGGAGAGAGGATTGTGCTAGCAAGCTAACCATGCAATGGTGGAACCAGAGACCTCCAAATACGGACTAAGGGGTCTTATCATCATCGGGGGCCGCAGGGGCATACTTACCAACTAGCCGCAGGGGATACTAATCACCGGAGCAATTCTGCATTGCTCCGGTGCGGGGACATTTGCTCCGAAAAGCATCTGTCCCCGTGATCAGTAACATTGCTACTTTTGTAGGAGCACTACATACCTGTCCCGTCGCTGGCTTCTGTGCATGTATCACCTTAGGTCACGCATGCGCAAAGCCTCTGGGGAGGCAGTGAGGTGGCGGCGGAGGGATCTGCACTGATCCCTCTTTGCATCCCCTGAACTCCTTCCCATAGTAAGGAGCGGGGCTCCAACAACAAGGCCCATCTAAAGATGGCATTTATTCTCGCAGGCAAACTCCAAAAACTTTACATTTTCGGAATTTGCTGAATGTCAGGTGGTTCTATTGGACCCCTGATGATGAATGGCCTGTTACCTAAAATATGGGGTACTTGCATTTCCGCATGTGTAACAAGTCGTTTAGTGATGATTAATGGACCCTTAAGTACCAGTGATTTAAGAATATGGATTTTGAGACCAGTATTGTAATGTTATGTCTGAGACCCATCCTAGACTCAGAATTGTGCTAGGATTACTTGAGATACTGAGCAATTCTAAGCCTACTATCAATTAGTTAATTTAATAGATAACTATTTTCAGTATTAACAAACTGATGCATTTACAGTAAGTGCTGAAAGCTATATCTACAGTGAAAATGGGTGTTTTGGGCAGAGATACGGCTACCATAGGAGCTATCCCCTCATTAGCAAAGAGATGTAAGGCCTGGGTTAGACATTATAGTAAGGATTGCAGCAATACGAGTACCATATCAGAATGGCAGAAGAGATACATTTTATATGAGAAAATGCTTATTTCTTTTCTTACTTACTTTTCTTTCAATTGTTTTCAAAGTCTGGTCATACATGCACAATTGTATCCTTTCTGCTGCCAGTAGAGCCAGCTCAAAGGTTGTTCCAGCGGGGTGGCCGCACGAGAGCGACACCCCATAGGGGGCGCAGTGTGGCCACCAGGGACCGGGTCTGGGAGCTAGCTGCAACCACCAGCAGCAGGCAGCACTGCATCCTCTGCAGCCAGGGCTAACATCTGGCCTGGGCAGCGCTGGGCTTTTCCAGGTGGCTAAAAAGCGGCCCTAGCCATGGCCTATAAATGAAGACGCGGCAGCGTGATGTTATAGGTCACGCAGCTGCCTGCTGTCCCACCTGCACGGTGCATTGCCGTCACTGAGGCTGCTGTGTCCCACGACTTAGGGCAAGGGTAAAACCGGGAGGAGCCCCTCTCATCTACTGTGTCTGCAATTTGAAGTGCAACTAGTTCTGCTGTGTAACAGCTCTGGCAATCCTATCTTCCACCATGACAACTACAACTAGTCTCTGAGTCTGACATGTCAGGTCAGTCTTCTGTGGGGGCAATGAATATGTGTTTTATTTTTTTTCCTTTGGAGGCAATGAATGTGTGTTTCATTTTTTTCCTGCTGTGGGGGCAATTAATATGTTTTTTTTCCTATGGGGGCCAATGTGTGTGTTTTTTTTCCTGTGGAGGACAATATAAGGGAGAAGGGGATGCTCCATAATTTATCGCACTGGGGAGCTCATTCAGATCCGCTCGCTAGATGCGTTCACTCGCACGATGCGTATGCAAATTTGGGAAGACAGGTGATCGCATGGCAAGGCATTAGCACACCCTCTATGTATTGGCGTGCGATTGCTCTGTGTATGCAGACTCCCACCAGCCTGTCTTAAGACGCCCACTTGCGCACGTCATCTACAGGAAGTGTATGCAACCATCGGTACATCAAGTACCAATAGATGCGATTGCATCGCTTGTGGCTGACCATACACTGCCGTAAGCACTGCGAGCACTTCAATGTAAAAACCAGTCAGATGACGTGTACTATAACAATGCCTCTTAATTATGCACGCCTCTGAAATGGCGTTGAGACGCTCCGGCATGCCTGCGTTCGCACCTCCTCTCCCCCATTTATAGTGGCCAGCCCCTGTCACCACCCACAAACGGCTTCTCCTGTCGCTCACTCTGCTGGGTAGTCTATGCGCAGTGAGTGATGCTTCCCAAACTCTTGCAGTGGTTCACGCACGCGCACTGTGATGCGTACGCATGCGCACAATGCTAAAATCGGCAGGCTACTAGCGAACACAGACTAGCGAGTAGACCTGGGGCCGGCCCTGACTGCCAGCCAGTATCACCAGTGATATTTTATTCAGAAATGGCATAAACAACTAATTTTCTATCGCTGAGATCAGCGGCAATAGAAAATCTATGTTATCGCTGCATTGTTGCCAATAAGTATTATTGAGAACATCATTATCATCTTACCTGAATTCAACCAGATTATAAGCTTGACTTCTGAATTCTATAGCTAAATGCGAGACTCGGCTTCTATAAAGTGCTCTACCAACAGATCGCCATCACTATTAATCATTCATTGCATTGTTAGTTAGTGAGAATATAATTCAAGCATGTCAGTGAGATTTATAGCCTATTCGTTGCTGGAGAGATTGCACATACTGGGCCTGATTCAGAGGTGCACGCAGTTGCAGCTGCTGGTGTGTATGTTTGTGGAGTCATGGCTGCAAAAATATGCAAATGCTAGTTTCAGCCCTCCCTTCATGTACTGGTGTGCACCTGAATGTGTAAGTACTGAAACGCCCATTGTCAGCTTCGCTGCATGCTCTAACACCGCCAGTGATCCAGGACGATCCGTGTGCGCCATCATGTGCACCATCAACATTTTCACCTGTCCTATGGCAGGTGCAGGGTCTTCTTCTGAACATGGCCACTGTGGCTGCAGCTCGGTGGCGGGAACACAGACGCTTTCGTTGACACGCCCATGCAATGGTTTTTTTGCGTTCACTTCAGACCACCTACCAGTCGCCACACTGGAACGCCCATGGGTTTCCCTCATCATCTCTGATACCAGCGGCCCCATAAGCAACAGCGCATTTGAGGCACACTCAGGGTAAGGTATGCACCACAGGGGTTTTCAGAATATTTTGTGCATGCACAGTACCAAATAATCGCTTGACTACATGAACATGGGCAGAGGGTGCAGTTAGCATGCTAATCTAAATCAGGCCCAGTGTATAATGTACAATTATTATTTACTCCCAATAACATTCTGGTTGACTATTTTATTTTGTTACTTGTCTATTACCTATTGGATGACTATCTTTCTTAACCTAGGCCATAAACATTTGCTATCTCCTGGTAATAGATGTGCCATGATACTGGCTGCCCTCACTCCTCTTCTCCCTATGGTATCTTTGTTCTCTATCTGTGTCTGGGCCAGTAGGGCAAGGAGGTTAATGGGCTGATCCCTGGTGAGTGAGGATATCATCTGCTGCTACTGTAAGCCCGGAAAGGACAGACCCCAGGGGAGAAGCCCCATCTCCACGGGTGAGTGGCCATTCAGTTAATATTTCATAGCCCTGTCCAAGGGTTACAGAGTGATGACACACACAGGTAACAGCAGAATTGGTGATAGACGTTATGCTGGCTGTGCTGCATCACAGTTACCAACTGTCCCTAATGTTCAGGGGCATTTGCAGGCTTTAAGAATGTGTTCATGGAACTTTGTATCCCCTGTTTTTTTAAAATTCTGATCTACTGTCCAGGGTAGCACCTTTAATTCTGCATCTTTACGGCAATTTTCACTTACTCGGGTATTATGAGTTTATATATGTATTGTGGAGGATCATTTAAAATGCATAAACAAAAATCAATATAACCTTTAGTAAGCTAGTCATAATTTCAGTGCAAACAAGGCGACAAAGTGCAGTAATGTATCAGCATGGTGCGATTAGCACCTGCTCATCATCAGTAAAGCATCCCTGGCAGCTATATACACATATCATTATATTCCAGTACGAAAGTGTCTGTGTGCGAGATACGTCTCTGGGAAGGACTGAAGCAGGTCTCCTCTGCGAGAGACATGGATGATGGAGCTGGTTCTGTGTAGGTCTCTCTATAAGGCTATGGAAGGCGGTACTGATGCTGATTGATCAGGCTGCTTTGTAAGTCTTCCCTTGCTGGAGAGGGTTAATATCTCCTGTATTGGTCCTGGCTGATTCCTGAAGCAGCAGCGGCATCTCTGTGCTATGGGGGAGCAGCTGGTTTTGGGGGAAGGGAGCTGGTCACACAGACATGCACACACATCCTTGTACTGAGGAGATAGACGCATGCATACAGAGGGGACAGACATATAGACACACACACAATAATAGTGGCAGACAGGGGGGGGGTGCACGGTTTCTCCTGCACACTCTGATACATACATACGTACACACGTATATGCACATATATATAGACACACACTCTCTCTGATACATGCACACACTGATACACATTTGCACTCTGATACACACACTGATGTATGCACATTCTAATGTATAGACACACTGACACATTCACACACACGGAAACCTACACTGTGTTACTGTTACTGAGTGACAGCGTTGGTCTCCTCTCTGAGCCTCTGTGCCCTGGACCCTTGTGTGACTCTGCGGTAAGGTGTGGGGGTCCTGTGCTGTCTCTGCGGTACAGGGGGGGAGAGAGTGCTGCTGTTACTGCTATATGCGATCTGTCTCCTCAGTGCAGAGTGTGATCAGACTGGCCCTGCCTGCAGGTGAGTGCTGCTGTGCTCCCAGCAATAACACTGTGCATGGATGTGCGGCATTCATTGCCCAGTCTCTTTAGCTACGTGCCTCGGTCGTAATGTCTGTCCTTGTATAGAACGACATGTGTACGTGTCTAATGCATACCATACAGTGCATGTATGTGACTAAAACATCTGCATATGGATAAGTCACAGAACCATTAGCAACATGCACTCAGACTGCAATCTGTTAATGGCATTTGTATTTGCATGAGCGCAGGTGGCTATATATATATATATATATATATATATATATATATATATATATATATATAACTGTGTGAGTGCAAAGGGAAGCTGATAGTGTTCACAGTCACAGTACTTTTAATCACTAAATGTATAATAGTGATGATCTTGCATTTGTGGATGTGTATGTATATATGTGCAGATGAGTGACTGGACTGTAGGGTGGCAGTGTGTATATAATGAATGCACAGATGTGCTCATTGCTAACTGCATATGGGACTGTTTTCTCCGGAGTGTTTGGGGGAGTCAGGCGGTGCATACAGAACCTGGGATGCCCCTATACATATATATACATATATTTATGGAATACTGGAGTTTGGATCTATACATGTAATTGTGGCTATGCATGGCTCTGTATTAATAAAGGCAAATTAAAGTGTTTGGCAATTGTATTAAGAAAAAATTGTCCCATCCACATCATTGCTATTTATTTCCCTGCCATTCACTAATATCTTTAATGCACAAGCTGACAGTCTATGTGCTGAACCAATCACTCTTATTAAAGCTGTTTGCCTATTCTTGCTGTATAAACTCATTTCACTCCGCATATAGAAATGAACACAGCTTTTATGTCTTTCCTGTATATTGTTTGTGTTTTTTACTCTTCTTTTCTGGTTTGTACACATTTTTCAATGTTGCTATCTAGCCCCTTTATAAGGAAACATATCTGGATTTTGTTATTTAATTATACAGTTACAGATCCCTTTGCAATGTTGTAGATCTGTCAGAGCCGGCTCTAGTCACACATTCACCTGTGGTTTAATCGTCTGCTATTCATTGTGCCACTCTCATGTGGGAGTCTCTACAGTATTACTGTGTGGGCAGTCTCCATGCCAGGGTTAGGTACTCCTGGCATGTACTATAGATAATGTGGTTGTCATTTAGTCCACTAAAAGAGATAGATTAAAAAAAAGAAAGACAAAGAAAGAAAAGCTTTAAAAATCTGTACAAGATGATTTACAGATATTATACATTTTCATACAAGCCCTGTTATAACAGTAAGTAGCCTTCATATAAGTCAGTTATTGCACAAGTGATCATTATATGGATCAAATGACTGGAACTTTGTGAAATATTTATGTGCTTTAAGATGGGGCTGTTCAGTGCCATATTTCTGTGAATATCTATCCCATGAGAAATAATAAATAGGAATGCTTTATTTAGCTGAAATATTGTTTTTACACGTGTGTGTACGTGTGTGTGTTTATATATATATATATATATGCCCTTTTTTTATTCATTTTTATATAATTCTATTTGTTTTATATATACATTTAGAATTTAGTAGGATTAAGGCAGTTATAATGACAACAACTTTGTAGTTTAATTATTGCTCCATAAGACCCATCATACCTTGAAATCAAGTCGCAACGTGTTTCTGCTATACTGGTGTACTAGTGAAATTTACTTTGGTACATACACATGTTCAGTGTTTGTAACTAAGATTGGTGTATGTATATTATGGTTTGTGTATAGCAGATATGTGTGTACTGTATGATTTCGGTAGGCTTTCATTAGCATAGTTTATGATATGCCACTATCCAGATAGAACTTTTATGAAAGAAGGCATGTTCATTGTTGAATTAAAAAAAGTCAACTTATTCCTAGGGGAAAAAGTTTCAATAACAGGTTACCCTATTATCCTATGTGCAATTATTGAATTTGGAAAAGTGACCACAATCAGAATCTGAAAATCGATATTTTACCTACAGTATAGTAAAAAAAAAAATAGAATTTCTAAACAGACATGCATTGGGGCTTATTTATGTGTGTGACAAAGTGTAAGTCACATTACTAAAGAGGTTACACCTTATGATAACATGCACATATTGTTATGTGAATGCACCTATTGTCACAGATTGGCATAATAATTAATATAATAACATGGTACTATTTGTTAGACAAGCCATGTGGATTTTGGCAGAATGGAAAAATAACATGTTACACATAATTATACTCAAGTTCAACCAACATTTTGTGCTACATATCAAAACATTCTCATAAGCTGTAGGTGGTGGACACACTTTTGCTCCTGGTGTAGTGGTGGCCGGTGGTGCTTTTTTAGCTATGCAATATGACTGGATCTTTACAACACCTTGGAGATCAGAATTTGGTGCCTACTTTCAATGGGATGATCAATATATGCACATTTTATATAGTTTTATAGGGAACAAATTCAAAATATAATATAGCGTCATATGAAATAAAGCCCAATGTCTCTTTACTGTCTTGAGGTATGTAAAACACAACTCAGAGTTAAAGGATCAGCATTTCATATGATTTAGATTGTTGGCTTAAATGTGTCAGTAGGCTGTTCTGTATGGTGACATGCACATTCCATTTCCAACCAAACATCCACAGTATGATAAGAGGTAGAGCAGTGTCTGCATACAGACAATGCAAATATGGAAATAACCCTAAATGAGGTGAAGATTTTCACAGAAATGTGACAGCATTCAGTGAGTAACATTAGAATGATTTTTGAATAATGAAAGTGTTCTGGCATTCACGGAAAAGCTAGACTGTATAGTTTACCCTTATCTACGTCAAAGCACAATGTTTTTCTTATTTTAAATACTAAATATCAAATAATATTGCACTCCCAATATGCATTGTTATTATTGCTATTGCATATTATGAACTAAACATTTTCCATAGTTTTGTACAAATGGTAAAAGTCATAGATGATTCCAAACAGATAAAGACTAATTTACATTTATAAACTGGTATTTATGGAAGAGTGATTACAATTTCCATCTCTTGTGTAGATCTGGTTGTGAATTATGTCATTTGCATACTATTCAGTATTCATAGTTTTCACTTTCATTTGAAAAAGTATTTATTGGTCAAATATTTAATTATAAATGTATTGTGTTTGTACTTATACCCAGAGCCGTAACTAGACTTTTTGGTGCCCTGTGCCAGAAAGAGCATTGGCGCCCCCCTCATTTTTCAAAGGGACATAATGCACCCAAAAAAGGGCCATGGCTTCATGGGGAAGGGCCAGGGAAGAGATAGGAGAGGCCAGGAGATGCTGGGGATGAAATAAGAGGAAGCTACAAGCAAGAATGATAATAAACAGAAATTTGACAGGCCCAAACAGCGCCCCCTGACCTATGGTGCCCTGTTTGATGGTAACGGCCGCACTACCCTAGCTATGGCCCTGCTTATGCCTATTCTCTTATCATTATAATAACCCCTTAAACTAGATAAGGAATGTTTTCTGGGGTGGCCAGACTTTTGGACTTTGTTGGTCTACTCTATATACCAAAATAGTTTAGTGATCTACCATGTAGGGACATTTGCAGGTGCCGTAAGTACGTGTCCAAAAAGGGACCATGGCCTCGCTGCAAGAGCCGTGGGGACTGTCCCGCCAAGATTGGGATGGTTGTGAAACATAAACTAACTAAACATATCAGGTTACTACTTCATAAACCAATGATGCTGCAGATAGAAACAGGTGGCATTGAATTGAACAGTGAACTTATAGCTCTCTCTTCCCACCCTTAGTCCAAACAGTTTGCCGCCTATTGATTATCCAGATAGTGATTCCGGGAGCCTGGCACTGTGTAGCTCAGAGGCGCTGTGTCTCAGCGTGGCTGTAGTTATAGATGCAGAGACGCTGTTTAGCAGCGTGCACTGTATGGGCAGACTGTTTCCCGAATGCAGTGTTGAGCCATTGTTGTTGGTGGAGGGGATTATAGCTATGGAAACAGGTCAGCATCAGCCAATTAGAGTCAGTCTGATTCTTACTGGCTATTGCTGTCACATGTGACAGCTGACAGGGACAGCTGTGGCTTCAGCAAGACATGGCTTCAGAGCAATAAGCCAATTAGAATCAACTTGATTCTTATTGGCTGCTGCTGGACATCCTCTAGATCTACTTGTCGAGTGTCCGAGGCCCACCAGTCGATCATTATTGTTACTTTGGCCACCCCTTGCCTATGGAGAAAACGGCCATTGTCCCTAACGTCAAGGAGTAGTTGGAGCAGCACGGTTAAAGTAGTGGATAGCATTATTGTTTCACAACTCTAAGGTCTTGGGTACAATTCCCACAAAGGTCCTATCTGTGTGGAGTTTGTATGTCCTCTTCATGTTTGCGTGGGTTTCCTCTGTGTGCTCCGGTTTCCTCCCACAATCCAAAAACATACTGGTAGGTTAAGTGGCAAAAAATGAACCCTAGTGTGTATGTGTGTAAATGTGATAGGGAATATAGGGCCTGATTCCGAGTTGTAGCTAATGACGTCGCGGCTGCAAATTTGTATGCAGCAGCTATGCGAATATATGCAAATGTCGCAGCCACCGGGAGATGTATTGAGACACCCACCTGCGGCTTTGCAAATCCAAGCATCTGCATAAAATGTTGCAGCATCTGCCTACAAATATGCAGCATCACTCGCAGATCATTACAAGTGCTGCAGTCCAGAGTGAGTCTATGGTCCCGCAGAATGGCCGTGGGAATTATGATGCCCGAGCCATATTCCATGTGTACAGGATCACAGCCGCAGGGTAAGACAAGCCCCTGAACCGGTTGAGACACTCCTGCGTTCCTTGCCGCCACTCCGAAACCTCCACTAAATGCTCGGTTAATCACACTGCGAATAAATACTTTCTGCGAGCGACGATGGTAATGTACCTTGTCACATTCATAGTGCAACTCAGATACAGGAGCAGACGGCCAGTAACCATTGGTATACTGTAAATCAGGCCCATAGATTGTAAGTTCCACTGCAGCAGGGAATGATGTGAATGACCACTTAGTCCTTGTAAATCGCTGCGGAATATGTGTGCGACATATACAGTAGATATAATTACTTGTAATAGTCCAGGGTTATAAAGATCTGTCTCTTGTTATATCCCTATTTTTCAGTACAGTCCAATGGATTGGATGAAGTAATCTCTGTGTTCTTATTGCATGGACAGATATGTAAATAATTATTGAGAAGCATTTACAATGCATGACAATTTCATTATAGCTCTTAAACATGTTGAGGACTATAGTGCATAGTAGTCCATCTAGACTGCATTCTTTATGTTTTGTCTATATATACCTGCTCAGGAACAGGGTGGGTTAGCAAATGATCTGAAAGCATTGGCAGCTTTGGTTTTGGCTCGACAGTTGTTGTGGAAGTCAGGTATGTCCTGGCATGGTACACAAGTGGGATGTAGCTATTACCAGAACAGTCAGACAAGCAGGGTAAATAATTCTTATAGGCAAAACGGGAAAAATACTGTATCACCATAACCAACACATCCTTTCTTTTCAGTGCCCGCATGGATGCGAAGGAAGCAGAGGAGCTGGGCAGGCCCCAGCCAGTCACACTCCAGGCCTTTGCAAGTGGCTCCACACTGCATGGCATTGCTCACATCTTCTCCTATGAGCGCTTCTCATGTCGGCGGATGATCTGGGTACTGTGTTTCCTGGGTTCCTTGTCGTTTCTGCTGTTAGTCTGCACCGAGAGGATCATCTATTACTTTGGCTACCCACATGTCACCAAACTGGATGAGATAGCAACAGCTAGGATGACCTTTCCAGCCGTGACCTTCTGCAACCTCAATGAGTTCCGCTTCAGCCGAGTGTCAAAGAATGACCTTTACCATGCGGGGGAGCTACTGAGCCTGCTCAACAACCGGTGAGAGTCAATCTACAAGTCACTGTCAGCTTACCTTGCAGTCAGGTGTAATTTTCTCATCAGCCAGTGTAAATGCTCATACACCTTCTTTCTTACATCATAGAAAATGTCTGACTATTTTATCTACTTACCTGTATAAAACAATTGTTTTACATATCAATATCATATCGGCATTAATCATGTCATTGTCCTGCATTGTTTTGTACTGTAAGTCGCTGTTTTCTTGTTTTGCTCATTTGTAAGACACTGCGGAACCCTTGTGCACCATAAAAATAATGGCTAATAATCATAATTATAATTCAGAGAAAGCAGAAATGCGGCTTGGGTACCTCACTGATTTTACTTTATCTGGAAATGTTGTTGTTATTATTATTATTATTATTATTATTATTATTATTATTATTATTATTATTATTATTATGTAACAATGTTGATTTTATATGATTATTTTTATTGAGCAGAATAAAGAGATTCTCATCTCTCTCTTTTGCTCAGTAGATAATAACATGCATGCAGACTTGTACAGCAACATCTTTCATGATAATGTGACCACTAGGGGCACTGGTAAATTAGGAGTTTTTGATACTATGTTCTATTACATCAACAGAAGAGTTAGGTGTTTTTTTTATTGCATATTTATTAGGACGCACATTCTTTTCTTGTAAGGATGGAGAATGGAGAAAAGTGAGTCTTTAAAAGATGAATCATTTGCGATACTTTAATAGTTCAAGGAAATATCAATAGTATGAAGTGTTGATGTAGAGTGGGGCATGTAGTGGTTTAATGAATATTCATCCGATTTATACACTTTGTTTTCTGCTTTACTTGCCTATTTGTTAAGTCATTAGAATATGTATTACACATAACAGTTCTGGTTCTCCCCATTGTTTGATCTTGTACCAAACTGAAATTGTTAGGCAAAGAGTGTCTGTGACACTGATGTTTATTGTAATGTATTAAACATATGCACCCGTTGCCTGCCAGCTCAAATCCCTTCACAGTTAACCCTTTTTTTACACATTTATAGCAGTTCCCGATGTATATTTGCAAATGAAGATTATCACTTTGTTTTACACTATATTTTCTGAAGGTTTCCACTAAATATTATTCGGAAAATCCTGAACCTTATCGGGATTTACATAATACATTGACCATTATGAATGTTTGCAATAGCAAATGAATTGAAAGCAATGCAATTAATGGTGAAACAAACAGCATACCTACAACGTAACAAATGAGTAGCTTATAATAATAACTGCTTTAATGGGCTCAGTGCAGTCAAAGCATAAAATCAATATGTCTCCTGGGGGACAGTATTATAATACAAAGAACAGCACCTGGAGATAAAGAGAGAAATTCAGTCTGGGAGAGAGATAGAAATGTTCATTGATGGAACATGCTCAAAGGAACTGAGTGTGATTAAAAAGATGTGCCAAAAATACAATACCTTATCAGGAAAAAACATAAAAATATACCACGTTTATGTAGCATTGACTGGACAGTAAATAATGTTAACACATTCACAGCATATACAAATATAATAGGGGCTTCAACAGACCTAAGCCTAAAAATGCTTCATAAACAGCAATGCTAACAGTGGGCCTGATTCAGACCCACTCGCGAGCGCTGTCCGCTCGCAAGTGGGTCGATGTTATGGACTGAGCATGCGCACGACGGAGGGAGCTCCGTCGTGCGCATGCGCCAGACGCGACGAGCGAAGGAAAGTCCTTCGCTCGTTGTGTCCGATCAAAGGGGGCGTGCTGTCAATGTTGATTGACAGCACGCCCCCTTTGGTGGGCGTGCCGGGGGCGTGCCTCCCTGACGGGGGCGTTCCCACGGGAACGCCTCCCGTCAGAAGCCGGCCCACTGACATCACTAGTGATGTCAGTGGGAGTGATTTTGGCTCTGATAGAGCCAAAATCACTCCGGAGCTTGCGGTTGAAAACCTCAACCGCAGGCTCCGGCTCGCAAATTCGATGGTCGCGATGGTCTCGACCATCGCGACCATCACAATGCACGCTCGTATAGCCTGTGGGTGGTGACCCACAGCTATACGAGCGTCCAGGAGGACGCTCCATGAAAATGGAGCCCGGCCCTCATTCAGAGCGTGCGCTCTGCTCAGAGCGTACGGCTCTGAATGAGGGCCAGTGCCTTCTTTTGCCATTACCAGTGATTTTTTTTTCTGATGGTCCCCAATGGCAGTGAGTACTGACACTATTTTTCCCCATTAACATGAAGTTCTCTGCCATCATTGCTGATATATTTCAACACCCTTTCCTGGAACTTGTATCACCAGACTCCTCCATTCCAGCTACTTGGAGTCACTTTCCTGGCCGCAGATACTGAGTACCAGTATCTTTTTTTAAATAGTACCGGTACCTTTTTTCAAAAAATACTGGTCACTACTATACATCAAAGGCTGTGCACTACCAGGCTGAATAATACACATAAAATAAACAGATTGTTTGTTAACTGATTGAGTCCGCATCACACTCTTTCATTCCTCTGCATGGCAGTAACCAGGGTTGGACGGGCCCACAGGGGTACAGGGAAAATCTCTGGTGGGCCCCACAGCCTTAGGGCCCCAGCCCCTCTGCTAGTGGTGGAGCAGGGTCATGGATGAACTTGGGTGCTTGATTTGTTTCTATTGAAACTACACTAAGATTAGCCATCCTGCCAATCAAAGGGAGTGGTTCTGACACACACACGTCCCCTTTTTTATAAAGGGGCTCTGTTCTTTGCATGTCCTCTCTAATGGTTGGCCAAGCCCATCTGTTTTGGCTGGCTGCACCCCCTTTGGTGGATGGCCTTACCCGTTAAGCTTGTGCCCCTACCATTACATTCCCTGGTGGGCCCTTTGTGCCCCAGTCCGATACTGGTCGTAACTAGGGGTGTGTGACCAGTGCCACCACGAATAGTGTAGAGTGCTTTGGGTGGCACTGTCCCTGCCCCATGGGCTGCGGCAATGCCACCCATAGTGTCCAATACAGTTGCACAGAGCGTCTTCTAGATGCTTCGTCCACTGCTGCGCTTTTGGTTGCTGGCTGGCCCCTCCCCTATGCATGGCATCATGACATCATGCACAAAGGGGGTGTGGCTGGCACAGGGCGCATTAAAGCCATGTTACAGCACTGCTCCTCTGCAGCAGGTTTATGGGATGCAACCTTTTTTAACGCAGAAAGGCACAGAGGACCTTATTTGTGAATTAGACATGTTTTTTCTCTAAGGGTCTGTAAGCTGTGGAACTCCTCACCATGTGAGGTGGTGATAGCAAACGCTGCAGTCATTTTAGTGTTAGATGCACACCTTACAAGACGTAGTTTTTGTAAAATCAGGACCCGACTGAGACCCAGACACAAGTAAAGCGTCTGATGTTTATCTTCTGTGCATTCACCCAAGATGCACTGCATATGAGTCCTGAAGGTCACCTCTGGCGAACGCAGATCGGAACCATATGGAGATCTATGCAGATCTGATAGTCATTCCATGATGGTGACAGGTGGAGTGGCTCGAGGAAGCGGGTGTGCTGGCGTCAGTTCCCGACTCCTGCGGCCAATGTCCGGTCAATGGAGCGCCTTTGTGCACACCGCAGCGAATTAGAGCTGCAGCCGGTGGGCGTCTTAACAGACAGCCCATCAGTTGCAACATTAGCATAATTTTGCTGTAGCGACTGTGACAAAAGTTCATTCAGACCTGGTCGTTAAGGTGTGATCGCTCGTTTGTAAAAGGGGCCGGATCTTTGAATTAAGCGCCCACACTGCGTTGCATAAGGACGCCCTCTATGTCTTAGTGAGCTACAGCACTGAGCGCTTGCAAGTGTATAAAGACGCCCCCTTTCCACTTGCAACACACGTCAACTTCGGGAATTGTAGGATTAAATCGGTAACATCAAGAACCAACGGAGCTGCTCACAGCCCTTGAGGTTGCTTTCCCCGCCGCAAGCACTGCGATCAGTGTGGGCTGAAATACATGCAGGTGACGTGTACAATGACGCTACTTTGCTAATTATGCACACCCTTTAAACAGCGTTTTGGCGGACTGACACGCCTGTGTCTGCAACACCACTCCCCCGTTTTCAAGCACCACCCACAAACGGCACTGTCTGTCACTCAAAGTAGCGACCTGATAGTGGCTTACGAGCAACCAAAATCAGATCACAAAGAAAGGCTTGCGCACGCGCACTGCGAATTATACGCATTTGCAGAGGGGCAAAAATCACTCAGAGCGAGCAAGCGCAATTTAGCGACAGGGTCTGAATCAGGTCCTGAGTCCCCTCATAGGCGTCACGTGACACATCACATCACGTGACACATCACGTCAGTGACGCTGATGAGGGAACTAGGGAGCAGCTCTGCCAGAATCGGGAGGATGACAGGTGAGTAATCAGTGGCGGGGATGGAGGTATCCGTCAGGGCTGCCCCCTCTCAACCCTTCTACTTGCACTGCTACTAGAAGCTCTTGCAGCCAATATTCAATGCCACCCTTGCATCTCAGGTATTAGAACCGGTGGGCTGGAACACAAGATAGATTTGTTTGCGGACAATGGGCCTGATTCAGAGCCGAACGCTCTGACCAGAGCGCTCGCTCTGAATCAGTGCCCTCCTCCATGAAAATGGAGCGGCCTCCTGAGCGCTCGCATAGCTGTGGGTGACCACCCACAGCATATGCGAGCGTCCATGATGATGGTCGCAGTGGTCTTGACCATCGTGACCATCGGGCTTGCGACGGAGACCCTGCAGTAGGGTCTCGCTGCCGCAAGCCCTGGAGTGATTTTGGCTCTATCAGAGCCAAAATCACTCCCACTGACATCACTAGTGATGTCAGTGGGTCCGGCTTCAGACGGTAGGTGTTCCCATGGGAACGCCTCCATCTGGCAGGCACGCCCCCAGCACGCCCACCAAAGGAGGCGTGCTGTCAATCAACATCGACAGCACGCCCCCTTTGGTGCGAGACCCGGAGCGATGGAGAGCCCGTCGCTCTCCGGGTCTCGCGCATGCGCACGACGGAGCTCCCTCCGTCGTGCGCATGCGCAGTGGGGGAACATTGACCCGCTTGCGAGCGTCCTGCGCTCGCGAGCGGGTCTGAATGACCCCCAATGTTCTACTGACACTGACTAATCCGATTTTGTCAGTTTTTAACTTTCTCCAAGAGATTGACTCTTATAGCCAAAACTCAGGATATAAGATTACCCTGCTAAAAACCGAGTGTCTTAATTTCTACCTTTCAGATGCCATAAAAAGTTCCTGTTTCAATGGCACCATTATAAATTAACTAATTGGGGATTTGCATTACTAAAACCCTCTACAACCTATTCCAGGCTAATTGTCTCCATCTCCTCTCTACAATAAACAATGATTGAAATAAATGGAAGTCCCTGTACATCTCTTTGCTAGGCTGGATTGCGGCCGTGAAGATAAACATCCTCCCGTGTTTGCTTTAAATGTTCCAGAACCTTCTGATTGGGATGTTTAAATACTAGGGGGTCTATTTACTAAGCAGTGTTAGGAGAAGTGAAAAGTGAAGAGTGAAAAGTGACAAAGTGCCAGCCAATCAGCTCCCAACTGTCATTTTTCAAATACAGCCTGTGAGATGGCAGTTGGGAGCTGATTGGCTGGCACTTTATCACTCTTCACTTTTCACTTCTCCTAACACTGCTTAGTGAATAGACCCCTTGAACCTTTACATTTTGATTTTTATTTAGAAAAATAAACGGCACAGAGTTGGTTTTCTGCTTTTTCAATGCACGACCCTGAGTGGTGGGCTTGAAATCTCTCGTCATACTAGGGTATGGTCACAGAATAAAGAGGCTTGTATTGGGGTGGATTTGGACTCCCCCTGCACCCCAGATCTAGGCACCCTACTTCTACTCACATTCATACCATTATCTCACTCTTGCTTAGAATTTGGGACAGAGTAAACATTTTGCGCATATGTAGTGGGGAAATTGCGGGGAAAATGGCTGATGTGCAGTAGACTCTTGCACAGCTCTAGAGTTCGTTCTGTACTCCAGCATCCTTTGAGTTGTTTTTGCCCCGGGGGATTAGATATCTTAATGATCTTTTCATGGGCTTTATCTTCCAGTTGTTCTCTGACATTAAAAATTAATTTCAATACCAAATAAATACTTTGTCCCATTAGTAAAAATACATTACTTACATTCCTCTATGAAGTTACTCCAGTCTCCTCATTATTTTTGAAATGTTATGTCTCGGGCAATCCTCCACTTAGGGTCTAGTGTCCACCTTGTATGAGGAACTCCGCAGGCCTGGCTCTGCAGACAGAGGGGGTCATTGAGACCCGCTCGCGAGTGCAGGACGCTCGCAAGCGGGTCGATGTTGCCCCACTGCGCATGCGCACGATGGAGGGAGCTCCGTCGCGCGCATGCGCGAGACCCGGATAGCGACGGGCTCTCCGTCGCTCCGGGTCTCGCACCAAAGGGGGCGTGCTGTCAATGTTGATTGACAGCACGCACCTTTGGTGGGCGTGCCGGGGGCGTGGCTGCCAGACGGAGGCGTTCCCATGGGAACGCCTACCGTCTGAAGCCGGCCCCACTGACATCAGTAGTGATGTCAGTAGGAGTGATTTTGGCTCTGATAGTGATTTGACCGTGCCCCTCAGGAATCCCGGGCCCCGGTAATCTGTACCCGCTCCCCCCCTCTCGGCGCCCCTGCCTGTGATCTGTAAAAATTACCAGCAGACCGACATTTCATTCCATTTTGCAATATCCACATTTCAATGATACCATTGTAACAAATACTGTATATTGTTATAATATATTGTTCTAAAAATGAAATGGCTGCAAATACAATACAGACACGCTTAAATATTGCAAAGCTATTGCTACATTTTAGAAAGGATTATATGCCATTAGTATGAACCAAAACAAAAATAATCAGGGATAAGAAACAGGCCATGTTTTACACCATACTTTGTTTGAATTTGTAGCACTCACAAGGTATCTGACTTATTTGCTAAGCGGTAACTACATTTCCATGGAACATATCTTGGTGCAAAGCATTGCAATATTTTAGTCCTGTGACATACTATTGTTCCCTGCATGCCCTGGCACTTCCAATTGTACTTTTTCCACTATTGCTGCAAGCAGTGAGCAGTAATAGAACACAGTAAATTTACTTTAGCCTATCCTTAGAGGAATAATGTTTGATAAATATACAGACTTCCATTATCCTCATGAATTACATTACTTACTAATGAGCATTTAAAGAGGAACTGTCATTCCTTATAAAACCCCAGTGGTGTCTTTAATACATCAAGTTATTAAGTTAACAATATGATAGAAAGTGGCATTCCAATTACTATACTGTTCCGGTACACAAGGTCAGTGGATGGGTTTTTACTTGTGTGCCACTAGATGCCTACTGGATCTGCCTCTTCTATCTTATTTGCAACGGAAAGCAAAATATATTAGGCAGATAGTAAATACAGAAAATGAAAAAAAAAATCTAATTTAAAACAAATGCATAGTATCGTTATATATCCCATATTCTGGAAATGAAAAACTGGAACATACATGTGAAATAGAGTTTGCTCTCTCTATTCAAACAAATGGCACTTTCTGTACTATTCAGTGACATATGCAGCAAGGTGACTTTAGGAACCTACCCCAAGTAAGTTATCCTCTTACTAAAGAGCTATATAAAATTATTTTACTCATTGCTGCCCACAGTGCCATAGTAGGGCAATATTCCACCCTGTCCCAGCTCCGCCCTCGAGCATGTGACAATATGATGTCACATCCAGGGCATAGGGCTGTTGGAAATGATGTCTGTGCAGGTGTTGATACTATAGGCACACACCAGCGGATGACTCAACTATGAACAACCCATACTCACTGTTACTACATTGGTAATGGAGTGAAGCTTGAGCAGAGCGGGGTTCTATACAGCTCACCAACCGGTGAGTGTATGCTGCAAACGGGTAGCGGTGTAGGGATCTGGAACAGCATTACACATGTATAGACTGAGGTTTCTCACAAGCTAAACAGGAGACTTCTGTCTCTCACCATGTCACTCTTCTACAGTAAAGATGGCTGCAGCACATCAGGTTGGATGTCGGACCTCCCTGCTGACTCTGGGTCACAGTGCCCAGCATGTATGTACAGTGAGGAGACAGTCCAGAAGCGCACTGCTTTCAAACAGAAACTGCAAGGACCAGGAAGAAGAAGAGTGCCCGGAGTGTCTTATGGAGCTACAATGGTGCCTCCACCTGGGTCCTGCACCCTGGGTGGTGGCACTGCTGTCACACCCCTAGTTATGGCCCTGACTGCCCATCCCAAATCATGCTAAGAGGTCGGCTACTAAATAAGGAATTGGGCATAAGAGAATAAGTGCTGTACTATGAGCGAAGTTGAGCAGAGTTGTATTATGTAAGGATAAACGGGTCAAATGTTTAAAAACGAAAAACAAAACAACTTCTAGTGATATGGAGGTGCTTCATTAAAATATATTTCTACTCTTATGCTTTACTAAATGCAGTAGCAACCGGTGAGTGAATTAGTGGTATGGTTGGTGTCACACCCAAGGCTTCGAGTCTCTTTTTAACCGCACTACCCATGTTATACCTGGCACCAGCCATTACTCATAGACAGAGTGACTGGCAGTATTTAGACTAGAGGCTTTACTCTTATGGGATAGTTCTAGCTCTAGATTGTATTGAGTATTTATTGGATAAATACTGTCTACTCCTAGGGAATACAATTTTACCAACATCACAGTATGGAGCATATACATTAAACAGGTTAATGGGTGGAGATAAATAACAGAGGAAAAGCAGCTCTCTGGATTTGCCCTCAGTGCTCTAGCAGTAAGGTCTCACAGGTTTAGAAAACTTTTCACCAAGACTAGATTTCCATTTTGACATGTTGTAACATTGTTATCAGCACTATGATTATGTAATAACTTACGTAGCTCTGAAATTGTCCCATTGTGGTCTTCCGTCTATGGGTGTGCCCTCCAAAGATGTTACTATATATTATCTTTGGAGCTTTACTGTAATATGGACATAGACCAGCTAATAAAGAGAAATATTTATCTTGCTATTTTATGTCCAGGTCCCACACCATAATAATTGCACACATCAAATGCACATATGGGCTGTGCACAACCTGGGCATTGAACGTATATGTGCGCTGACCCATAGAAGTCACATAAGTGAAAATACATATATACGGTAGATGTTCTACTCTTTGTAATTGACCCTTATGGAAGGCGAGACAGAAATGCTCACTAAACACATGAAAACAGCACATATCTGTCTGGAATAATTGGCTTTGAAGAAGATCTGACCACATTTTCAGACAAATTAACTTGGGAATATAAATAATTCAGAAACGCTCACATACTTACACATACAGTAGATATGAGGCATAAATACACTTCTATATAATTCATACTCAAAATACATTACACACAATGGGCCTGCTCTAGAGTTGAGGGTATACCTGTTATCTTGCTCCAATCTGCAGATGTTTGAGGTAATTTCTTTGATGAAACAGAACTGATATGCCCTGCAACATACAGAACACTTACATTTTGCACAGATCAATGGATGGATCGCTGTTAGTCTGAATTGCTGAGAGCTAGGTGCAATGATACTGCTTAGTGTAAGTGTTCATTTATGAAAACAAGATTTTCTTTTACAGAATGAAGTATTGTAAGGAGGTAGCAGCTATGTATAAATGAGAGTATGCCTGGATTTCCTAGGTACTGCAGGGATTTTAGGCCACACAAAATTCCAGAAATATATACCAAGTAGGTGGCGTAAAAAAGCTGCATTGTAATCCTATGTAATTAAAACGAAATTAAGAGATTTGTCACTTGAAATAAATGCCTTTTGTCATCTTAAACAAAGAAAGGTTGTATTATTTAGAGACTTCTATACAATATGACTGGGAGTTAGTGGGACAGTACTTGCAACAAAAACGTAATTCCAATTCTGATGGAGCTAGGCTAAATTTTGTTTACAGCAAACTAAGGGGTCTATGTACTAAGCAGTGATAAGAGACAGAGTGAAAAGTGATAAGTCTGTGATAAGGTGCCAGCCAATCAGCTCCCAACTGTCATTTTTCAAACACAGCCTGTGAGATGACAGTTGGGAGCTGATTGTCAGGCACCTTATCACTTTCTTAACACTTTCACTCTATCTCTTATCACTGCTTAGTACATAGACCCCTTAGTTGTGACATTCTTTTAACTGTGCAGATGACACACTATAGACACACAGGAAACAATTCAATCTTTTTTTGGGCGCCCAACGGAGCCATTCAATTGTTGCACAGTTTGGGCGCAATACCTGCTGGCACCAGCATTTCTACTTGCACCCTCAGAAGCAAAAATATGCGATAAACCCGTGGTTTGGGTGTCTAAGTAGCAGTTTGGGCACCCTAACCATGACTTTAGGATAGGTTTAGCCATTTTACGCGGCTAAACCCGGTCTAATAGGGCACGATCAGCGCAATAATGAATGGATGCCCTGAACAATTAAATTGCCACATTAGTTATTGCCGCCCGCAAAACAATTGAATCACCCTCACTGTTTCCAAACTATAATCATTGTCCTTTTTACTTTAAAATAGTTTTTACTAAAATCGCCAACAAAAGAATTTACAAAAATTTTCAACAATATTCTTCATATCCCATGATACATTTAACTGACAGGAAAATTAGCTATCTGAAGATATTTCATAAAGGATTAAGAGCATTTTTAGGAAAGAGGGAGGCAGAGGGGAGATAATTTGTTAATGTGTGATCTAGGGTCGACAAAAACGTATACTATTATATTAGTTTTGATTAATTCAAAATTAGTCTTTCCACAGTGAGAATAAATAACATTTCCTTTAAAACTTTTTTCCAAGTACTAATGGGTTGTCTCAATTCCCACTTTGACAGGGGATGTCGGCGATTAGAATACGGGTGCCGGAATCCCGACACCTGTCAGAATCCCGGCACCGGCATCTCGACCGCCGGCATCCCGAAGGTAAGTAGCGGGGGACACAGGGGATGCCGACACTTAGAATGCCAGCACCGGAATCCCGACACTTGTCAGAGTCCTGGTGCCGTCATCCTGACCACCGGCATCCCCAAGGTAAGTAGCAGGGATACGTTCAGTATCCCAGCACAGGGGATGTTGGTGCTTAGAATACAGGCGCCGGAATCCCGACACCTGTTAGAATCCCGGCACCGGCATCCCGACCGCCAGCATCCCGAAGGTAAGTAGCAGGGGACACAGGGGATGCCGACACTCCAAATGCCGGCTCCGGAAACCCGACACTTGTCAGAGTCCTGGTGCCGTCATCCTGATTGCCGGCATCCCGAATATAAGTAGCGGGGTTGGAGGGAGGGATAGGGGTTAGGCACTAGGGGGAGGGTTAGGGTTAGGGACTATGGCGGAGAGTTAGGTTTAGGGTGCGGGGATGGGTAGGTTAGGTTTAGGCACTAGGGGGAGGTGAGGTTTAGGCACTAGGGGGAGGTTAGGTAGGGAGAGTATTAGGATACCGACCGACAGGTGTCGGTATCTTAAACCTGTCGGGATGCCGGCATTAGGATTTTGACCAAAGGGATCCCGAGTGATGGCATCCCATACCTATCCCGTTGTAACATTGTTATTACCATCATGATTATGTAACAACTTATATAGCACCAAAATTGTCCCCTGTTGTGGTCTTCCATCTATGCCCTCCAAAGGTGTTATATATTGGAGAGTATATTTGGAGAGTTACCATAATATGGACATAAACCAGCTAATAATGAGAAATATTTACCTTGTTATTTTATATCCAGGTTGCCCACACCATAATGATGGCGCACATCACATGTACATATGAACCGTACACAACATTTACCTTGAGCTTATGTGTGCGCTTATCTATAAAAAAAAAATCACATAAGAGAAAATATATAGATGTTACACTTTTAGTAACTGACTCTTATCGAATGCAAGATAGATATACTCACTAAACACATGCAAAAAGCACAAATTGGATTTGAAGAAGATCAGACCACATTTTCAGTCACATTAACTTGGGAATATAAATAATTCAGAATCTGACACACACACACACTTACATATAATTAATACTCAATATACATTACACATATACTTACATATAATCCACACTCCATATACATTACACACACACATATAATCCATACTCAATATACATTACACACACACTTACATATAATTCATACTCAATATACATTACACACACACTTACATATAATCCATACTCAATATACATTACACACACACTTACATATAATTCATACTCAATATACATTACACACACACTTACATATAATTCATACTCAATATACATTACACACACACTTACATATAATTCATACTCAATATACATTACACACACACTTACATATAATTCATACTCAATATACATTACACACACACTTACATATAATTCATACTCAATATACATTACACACACACTTACATATAATCCACACTCCATATACATTACACACACACATATAATCCATACTCAATATACATTACACACACACATATAATCCATACTCAATATACATTACACACACACTTACATATAATTCATACTCAATATACATTACACACACACTTACATATAATTCATACTCAATATACATTACACACACACTTACATATAATCCACACTCCATATACATTACACACACACTTACATATAATTCATACTCAATATACATTACACACACACTTACATATAATTCATACTCAATATACATTACACACACACTTACATATAATCCATACTCAATATACATTACACACACACTTACATATAATTCATACTCAATATACATTACACACACACTTACATATAATTCATACTCAATATACATTACACACACACTTACATATAATTCATACTCAATATACATTACACACACACTTACATATAATTCATACTCAATATACATTACACACACACTTACATATAATCCACACTCCATATATATTACACACACACATATAATCCATACTCAATATACATTACACACACACTTACATATAATTCATACTCAATATACATTACACACACACTTACATATAATTCATACTCAATATACATTACACACACACTTACATATAATCCACACTCCATATACATTACACACACACATATAATTCATACTCAATATACATTACACACACTTACATATAATTCATACTCAATATACATTACACACACACTTACATATAAGTCATACTCAATATACATTACACACACACTTACATATAATTCATACTCAATATACATTACACACACACATATAATCCATACTCAATATACATTACACACACACTTACATATAATTCATACTCAATATACATTACACACACACTTACATATAATTCATACTCAATATACATTACACACACACATATAATCCATAATCAATATATATTACACACACACTTACATATAATTCATACTCAATATACATTACACACACACTTACATATAATTCATACTCAATATACATTACACACACACTTACATATAATTCATACTCCATATACATTACACACACACTTACATATAATCCATACTCCATATACATTACACACACACTTACATATAATTCATACTCAATATACATTACACACACACTTACATATAAGTCATACTCAATATACATTACACACACACTTACATATAATCCATACTCAATATACATTACACACACACTTACATATAATTCATACTCAATATACATTACACACACACTTACATATAATTCATACTCAATATACATTACACACACACTTACATATAATTCATACACAACAGGCCTGATGGTGATCGCATATGCCTGTTTGCAGGCCATATCTTGCGTGTATCTGCAAATGTTTAAAACTACATAGAACATAGATAAAATACAGAACACATACATTTTGCACAGAACAATGGATGGATCGCTGTTATGCTGAAGTCCTGCTGAGCGCTAGGTGCAATGATACTGCTTAGTGTAAGCATCATTCATAAAAACAAGATTTCTTTCCAGAATGAAGTATTGGAAGGAGGTAGCAGCTATGTATATATACCATTGACCTCACCGCACGTCACTTGGATCATATTCCTAATCTCCACATTCTGTGAATGTCGACACATTGCCTGTCAAATTTTAACAATGTCAACATCATAAATTTTAACATTGTGTGTCTACATTATGAATTGTCATTGTCGACCTTTTGACTACATCCCATGTGCAATAACCTATAAAAATCCCACAACTGAAAAAACATAAGTGTTATACACTTTGTAATTGATCCTTATTGAATGCAAGGTAAAAATGCTCACTGAACACATGATAAAAGCAGAAATCTGTATGGACTAATTATTTACTCCATTTCCTTTTGTCTATTATAAAGCACATTTTCAGTCAAATTAACTTGGGAATATAAATAATTCAGATATTTTTACACAGAAACACACTGATGCAGACATAAATACACTTACATACTGTATAATACATACTCCTTATAGTGTACATTACACACAAAATTGAGTTAAATGTACTCCTGTATGCAGAGTGCATCTTGCATATATTTAGCATCTGCTCCAGAACCAAGTGTACAGGAGTACGGGTGATGCCTAGTTGTACGTATTTCCCTTGTGACTGATGAGGCTTTCGTGGGCTGTAATGGGCAAAGTTCAGGGACATGTCAATGCAACTGCGGCTATAAAGAGTTTGCTGTGAGCACAAATATGCCTGTTTTCTGATGTATTATGTGCACCAACTCTAGACTAGTGCAAGTTCACCCTGATAATGATCATGTATGATGCCAAGCATACAAATAGTGGACGGAGCACCACAAAGTGCAGACAACTCTGCTTATGGGCTAATGTGTTCATTCACTTCATTCAGTCTATGGCCAAATTGGATTCATATCAGCATCAGGCCCACTATATTCATGTGCTCCCCTCAACAACCAAAAAGATTCAACATTTTCAGAACAGTTTAAATTTCTCGCGACCACCATGCACATATAAACACATATTTATACATATTATATAACTTGCACATATAAATACATATTTATACATATAATATAACATGCACATATAAACACATATTTATACATATAATATAACATGCACATATAAACACATATTTATACATATAATATAACATGCACATATAAACACATATGTATACATGTAATATAACATGCACATATAAACACATATTTATACATATTATATAACTTGCACATATAAATACATATTTATACATATAATATAACATGCACATATAAACACATATTTATACATATAATATAACATGCACATATAAACACATATTTATACATATAATATAACATGCACATATAAACACATATGTATACCTGTAATATAACATGCACATATAAACACATATTTATACATGTAATATAACATGCACATATAAAGACATATTTATACATGTAATATAACATGCACATATAAACACATATTTATACATATAATATAACATGCACATATAAACACATATTTATACATGTAATATAACATGCACATATGAACATATATTTCTACATGTAATATAACATGCACATAGAAACACATATTTCTACATGTAATATAACATGCACATATAAACACATATTTCTGCATGTAATATAACATGCACATATAAACACATATATCTACATGTAATATAACATGCACATATAAACACATATTTCTGCATGTAATATAACATGCACATATAAACACATATTTCTGCATGTAATATAACATGCACATATAAACACATATTTATACATGTAATATAAGTATTGAAAACGAAACCTGCAAAACTAATTGTTAACTTAATGTACTGTATAGGCACAAATGTCTGCAAACTCTCCTGAGTCTGCTAAGAACTAAATTACACTACTGGTTCAACCAATGAATCCATTATGTGACCTTCACTTCTCAACCAGGAGTGGACAAATCCAGGAGCCAGGGAGACAATGAGGCTGAAAATGAAGTCTGGCACCTACATTTTGAGCCCTATATATTTATACCAATGGATGAAGCACTTGTCTGGCTCCTCCTGTATTTACACATTATGCAACCAAACTTGAGCAGGAAGTCTTATTATGCACCCCTGATTCGCATTATAGTAACCTATTATCTACTTCATATCTAACCAGGACATTTATGAATACTATATTTCCAGAAAAATTACAAACCCCAAGAGTTCTCTCCTAAGACATATAAGTCTATTCAGCTACACTTAACTTTATCTCCTTCCAGACTTCCAATCCTGTCTGAATCTGTAAAAGCTAAGCTCCGCCCCTAAGGATCAGAGACTGCACTGTTCTGTACTTTGGTAGAAAGGCAACTTCTGTTAAAAGCTTTACTCCCCATATCATGAGCTCTCTGGTTAATAAACCTTACGTGTATGTCAATCAAATGGTGAATACCAGCACAAGATTTGAATAACATGCAAGAATGTTGTTGGTAACCGCACATGGGCATACTGTGGTAAGCAGAAGCTTCTACCAGCAGCTGCCTTTCTGCAAGATAATGATTAGTATAGTACAATCACTGAACATTGGGGAAGATTCATCTAATAATGGGGTGCTGCCTGGGAGGCTGTGATCAGCTTTTCATAGATTCAGCCAGGGTAATTTACAATAACTGATAATAAATGACCATCACCTCCTCACTTTTAACCTATCCCTCTCTCCTTCCCCTCCACTACCTCCGAAAGCCACCATCACTAAGCGTAACATTGAAGCTATCGACACTGCTTTCTTTTTTTCCCTACTTGACTCACTTCTCTCCCCTATCCTCTCTTTCTCCTGCACTGAACAAGCTGCTTCTCTATACAATGCCTCCCTTACTTCTGCTCTTGACTCTGTTGCTCCAGCGATCACTACTCACCCTCGCAAATCCACACCTCAACCCTGGCATTCCAAATGCACCAGATACCCGAAAAACTGTTCACGAACCGCAGAGCGACAGTGGAGAAGCATGCTCTCAGGCAGATTTTCTCCATTTCAAATTCATGCTGTCATCCTACAGTGCTGCCCTTTCCCTCTCTAAACAATCATATTTCAAGAATCTCATCTCCTCCCTGTCCTCAAATCCCCAGTGTCTCTTTTCCACCTTCAACTCCCTCCTCTGCCCACCCGCTCCTCGTCTCCCCTCCTTGCTCTCTGCCACTGACTTTGCTACCTATTTCACATCTAAAATTGATTCCATACGTCAGGACATCATATCCAACCAGTCCCCCAGCTCTCCACCTCCTCCTTTCCCGGATCACCCCTCCCCATCCATTTTACAGACTCTGACATCTTTCTCCCTGTGACTGGAGAGGAAGTTAAGGCCTTTATCTAGTCCTCCCTCCCTTCCGCCTCTCCCCTCTACACTATCCCCTCCCACCTCCTCCGCTACCTCTCTGCTTCTGCCTGCTCCCATGTTGCCCACCTCCTTAATCTCTTCTTCTCTTCTGGCACTGTTCCTTCTGCATTCAAGCATGCCTGTGTCTCCCCCATTCTTAAAAAACCTAACCTTGATCCTAACATTCTCTCTAACTACCGACCAATCTCTCTCCTCCCTTTTGCCTCCAAACTCCTTGAGCTTATTGTTTACAACCACCTCACCACATTTCTTTCCTCCCACTCCCTCCTTGACCCTTTTCAGTCTGGCTTCCATTCTCTCCACTCCACTGAAACTGCCCTCACAAAAGTCAGCAATGACCTCCTTGCTGCCAAATCCAAGGGCCACTACTCCCTGCTCATTCTCCTTGACCTCTCTGCTGCTTTTGACAATGTGGACCACCCTCTGCTGCTGCATATCCTTCACTCCCTTGGTCTATGTGACACTGCTCTTTCCTGGCTGTCCTCCTACCTCTCTGACCATTCCTTCTCTGTTTCCTCTCATGGCGACTCCTCCCCCCCACAGCCTCTTACAGTAGGTGTTCCCCAAGGTTCTGTTCTTGGACCTCTTCTATTCTCTCTCTATACATCTTCTCTAGGTAAACTCAACAGCTCTTTTGACCTCTATTATCATTTCTATGCTTATGATACTCAGATCTACCTTTCCTCACCTGATCTTTCCCACTCTCTACTGACTTGTATCTCTAACTGTCTCTCTGCTATCTCTTCCTGGATGTCCCAGCGATTTCTCAAACTTAATATGTCTAACACTGAGCTTATAGTCTTCCCACCCTCCCACATAACATCATGTCCCACTATTTCTTTATTAATAGATGGCATTACTATCTAATCTAGTCCCAAAGTGCGTTGTCTTGGAGTCATCCTGGACTCTTCCCTCTCCTTCAAACCACACATTCAGAACCTCTCGCAGTCCTGTCATTTCCATCTCAAGAATATTTCCAAGATCAGACCCTTTCTCACCCAGGATGCTACCAAAACCCTTGTACATTCACTGGTCATGTCCAGACTGGACTACTGTAACCTTTTCCTATCTGGCCTCCCCAAATCCCATCTCTCCTCTCCAGTCTGTGCTCAATGCTGCTGCTCGGCTCATCTTCCTCTCCAAACGCTCAACATCTGCCTCCCCTCTTTTGCAAGCCCTACACTGGCTCCCATTCCCTTTCAGAACCCAATTCAAGGCTCTCACACTCACTTACAAAGCCCTCACCCATTCCTCTCCCATTTACATCTCTGATCTCATCTCCCTTCACTCTTCTGTCCGCCCTCTTCATTCACTTAATACACGCCGCCTTTCATGCCAATTGATGACTTTCTCCCACTCCCGCCTCCAAGATTTTGCCCGTGCTGCTCCTCACCTTTGGAACTCCCTCTCTCTCCCTATCAGGCTCTGCACCTCTCTACAATCTTTCAAACGAGCTCTTAAGACCCACTACTTCATTAAAGCCTTCCAGCTCTCATCCTAACTTGCTGCTACATCTTCCTTTCTCCCCGCCCACCCCATTCTGTGTCTCTCCTGTTTGTCTTCCCCTCCCTTAAAGAATGTAAGCTCTTTCGAGCAGGGCCCTCTACCCTCTTGTGCTTCTCCCTACTGTAATTTAATTTACCTCTTACTCCCCACTAGGGCAACTAACACTTGGCTGCTTATGCGGGCGTTAAGGTCGCTAATATAGCAATGTTTATCCATGTCCTGTCCTGTATTGTATTGTAAGTCAATGGTTACTTTTTTGTCTATGTACTTTGTAAGGCGCTGCGGAACACTTGTGGCGCCATATAAATAAATGATAATAATAATAATAACTACTATAGATTTTACTGTAAGATTACCCTTACAGACAGGCTTCCTATGCCCAAGTACTTCAGCCCCTTGTTTCTGGCTATATATAAATATATAACACTCATAAGTACATTGTCTTATCCACTTTATGCATAAGACAGGTTTCATCAGAGTAAGACAAATCTAATTAGCAGATAGTTTTGTACTTTCATTTAGAAGATTAGGACAGGAGCACCTCTCTTTATGCTGGTCTCGTGCATGAACGCCTTTCCCATGCATTTACATTTTTTATATGTGTCTAGGGATGGGTGGTGGAAGAAATTGGCTTTAGTTGGGACACCATTTACAAATTTTTTCACAGTGTGTATATACGCGAAATATTTCGCCTTGCCAATGCAGCACTGCTGATGGGACATTTACAAACATAAGCAACTATCATAATTTTTTATAAAAAAAGTAAAAAAAATAAAATAAAAAAAAAAACATACTTTTTCGTATATTTTTCTTCCTCCTTTGCATTTTTTCTAGTTTTGAAATAAAAAAATCTTTTCCTACTTATTTTAGTGTTGCTTCTTAAAAGCTAAGTTTTAATCACATCATTATTACATAAGTGTGCCCCCAAACAAGAGTCTTCTTTCTCTTTATTCCCTTTTTGAATGTTGCAATTCTGACTCAGGGGAGCACCACCAATCTTCTATAGTTAACAGCAATCAGCATATAAAATTATAGTATTTGGCAATAGGGATATCTGCCTCCCGACCTCTGCTTGTTAATTAGGGTACATACTGTATATATTCATTTCCCATGCAGAATTGTAGACTGTTGTTGTTCTATTGCGAATTCTGCACCTATTGCTTACACCTTTTACAATGCAAGGCACATTTATACAGGAAGTCCATTTTATAGCCGGTCTTTAATGTAATATAAACATATTAAACACACTAACGTGCCACATACAATACAGAAAATCCTAATGTGCCCTCATAAGACCTAAATAATGCAATTTTATTTTTGGTGAAAATCTGAGTAGTAGGGATAGTGATGGTGGTAGTCGTCCTAAAGTGCTAATAGCAAGGACTTTATTGTGATTTCACTCATTTCCACCTGGACCTGAGCATCTTGTATTAACTGCTGTGATGGAACCAGGATGAACACTTTGCATTAACGCTCGCTGTGAGTTTCTTCCCTATTATGCGAGAAGCAGGCGATTAGTGGCAAATAGAAAAATATTGCAAATATTCTAGATTAGTAAATACATTTTACTAATTTAATATCACCCTGCACACATCCAAATCTCTAGTGGTGGAATCTCACAACATATAAATGTATACCTTCCTATTAAATGCATCAAGCAAGTAACAGTAACATTGGCTAAAATATATCCATATAGAAGAACCAATAGATTAAAAAAAAAATAGAATACTAACAGATCACATATTACAAATTATGGTTACATGATTTTTTTTTTTTTTTTTAATGATAATAGTTTTCCTTTAGGGAGCATTTTTATTAGAGAGGTGACCACAGGGAATACCTATAAAAATCATGTATAATATCCTGAGGTCTAGGGTTCCCTGATCACTAAGGATCCCTGCCAACCACTTTTAGTAGCATTTTTAAAAATATGTGTTATAGGGAATTGGAATGTGACCCATTGGTCCCAAATCCAGTTCCCCCAACCGTAAGGGAAAGCACTCATTACCGACAGATGTCAAATGTGATTCATTTTGACACACTGTCACTAGCATTTAATATTACGCCAGTGAGTTACCAGCATAAGACAACTGCTTTTGGCTGTTTATAGTGTAGTTAAATGCGAGGTAAGTTTAACGTGCTGTGAATATTGCATGAAGCATATTATCTATGTTGTACTTTAATATGCTTTTAGATGCGTATGGACAGGAAAGAATGTTTTAGGGATCAGTAATCTGTAGGATTACGGGATATTACACTGAATTTTTATAAAGGTTTGGCGAGGTTAATGAGCCATTGCCACATTGCAATGATGTAAATGGACCCTTAAAAGATTTCCAGTCAGTACCTTATAAAGTGTTATTAAAAAAAATGTCAGCAACTTAATTTTTGGCAGTGCAATCTAGATATGTACATTCCATTTAAAGTTACATGTAAGTGCATTTGCGAAACATACTGTAAAAATCCATCTTGGCCCAAAATGTTGCATTGTGCATACACACAATTTATGTCCATATCTGAGCTGCACAAAACTTGCACTTGTGGTGGATCAGGCAGAGACAAGTAATGTACAAGTGCAATAAGAACATGCATGAGAGAGTTAAGCACACTCTTTTCAGATGTATCTTTTTGTTGCATGTGCATTTATGAACATTAATTACCAAACGTAAGGGCTCTATTTATTATTCTTTGCAGAAAACCTTTATCACCAAATATTGCAGCGATTTTCTAAAATATTTTCGGAGGTATTTACACTCTGGGACACGGGCTCCAAAAGAGTCTGTACGTTTCAGGAAGGGTTAAAAGTTAAGTGATGGTTAACTAGAGATGTGCACATACTGTACCCCTGTGTTTTGGTTTTGGATCCAGATTCATCTTCGTGTTTTGATTTTGGTTTTGCAAAACCACCTTTATGTGTTTTGGTTTTTGTTTTGATTTGTTTTATTTTTTTTTAAATTAAGATAAAAAGTTTTTAAGAAAATATCTAAAATCATGTAATTTTTGCAATCCAAAGCCTGAAATTCGGATTTAAAATCAGAATTCCAAACCGCGGGAAGATCAGAACCGCGACTGTCCGGATCTCTTCAGGAGATCAGAACCACCACTCAGATCTGTCTAGATTCACATAATTCATGTGGATTTGGATTTCTGGAGAATCGAATGGCTCATCTCTATGGTTAAAACTAGGGATGAGCGCCGACCCCCGTGTTTTGGTTTTGGTTTTGGATCTGTATCTCCTTCAAGGTTTTGAGATCTGGATTTGGTTTTGCAAACCACCCTCAAGTGTTTTGGTTTTGGATCTGGATTTTTTCAAATAAAAAAATAGATAAAAAGTTTTAAAAACAGCTAAAACCATGTAATTTATGCAATCCAAAACCCAAAATTCGGATTTAAAATCTGAATTCTGAACCGCAAAAAGATCAGAACCGTGACCCGGATTTACCCGGATCTCCACAGGAGATTAGAACTGCAACTCGGATTTACCCGGATTCACAAAGTTCTGGTTGATTTGGATTTCTGGAGAACCGAACCGCACATCTCTAGTTAAAACTATCATTTTACTTATGCTTGGCATACACGGCCAGATAAAATGTCTGTCAGACCAACAGACATTTTATCTGGCCGGCTGCCAGCCGCAGATGTCGTTGGCATACACTGTGAGATTTCTCTCACAGTGTATTCGGCAGACATCCGCGCTCTGCCCCTGGGGGAGGAGACATTTCCCTGTTCCTTCTGTAGGAAGGAACACAGGAAATGTCTGTCTGTCGGCCGCGGCTGGGCATACACTGCCCGATGCGGCCGACAGTTTACCGGGAAATATCGCATCGGACGGGCATGCTGGACAATCCGGCATGCCCGACCGAGCAATATTTAACCCTCGGTCTCCCCCCCACACGCTAAATTATCGGGGCGATCCGCCGATATCGGGCGGATCGCCCCGATAATTGTAGCATGTATGGCCAGCATTACAGGTTTGGAGCCTGCTGGCCTAATGTGAATGGTCACTCATCAGGCAGCACATGTGCAAACGGTAGTTACTGGAGAGGAATCCTAAAATAAAAGCATTACTGTAATCCATAGGTTACAAGAGAAAAGCTACATTTTCTGGAGCTTGTTCAATTGCTTCAGACTACAGTCCACATTGTTAATAATGGTGTCTGCAGTATACTAGGTTACATTGCCTAACCCAGGATATATCCCATATCTCCTGCATATGTTAAATTACCCTGCTACTAAAATCATGCAGAAACTCTTAAATTTCAAATTGGTGCAAATTTGGGAGTTGATGATGAATCAATGCTTAGGGCACATCTATATACGCCAGTTTTCAGGTTACATACAGTCAGGTGCATAAATATTGGAACATTGACAGAATTTTCATATTTTGGCCTCTATTCACCACCACGATGGCTTGGAAATGAAACAAACAAGATGTGCTTTAACTGCAGACTTTCAGATTTAATTTGAGAGTAATTACATCCAAATCAGGTGAACGGTGTAGGAATTACCACGGTTTCTATATGTGCCTCCCACTTTTTAAGGGGCCAAAAGTAATGGGACTATCAACTCAAAAGATATTTCATGGACAGGTGTTGGCTATTCCCTCATTATTTCATTATCAATTAAGCAGGTAAAAGGTCTGGAGTTGGTTCTAGGTGTGACATTTGCATTTGGAATCAGTTGCTGTCGACTCTCAATATGAGATCCAAAGAGCTGTCACTATCAGTGAAGCAAGCCATCATTAGGCTGAAAAATCAAAACAAACCCTTCAGAGAGATAGTAAAAACATTAAGTGTGGCCAAATCAACTATTTGGATCATTCTTAAAAAGAAAGAACGCACCGGAGAGCTCAGCAACACCAAAAGACCCGGAAGACCACGGAAAACAACTGTCAAATATTGGGACATTGACAGAATTTTCATATTTTGGCCTCTATTCACCACCACGATGGCTTTGAAATGAAACAAACAAGATGTGCTTTAACTGCAGACTTTCAGATTTAATTTGAGGGTAATTACATCCAAATCAGGTGAACGGTGTAGGAATTACAACGGTTTCTATATGTGCCTCCCACTTTTTAAGGGGCCAAAAGTAACGGGACTATCAACTCAAAAGCTATTTCATGGACAGGTGTGGGCTATTCCCTCATTATTTCATTATCAATTAAGCAGGTAAAAGGTCTGGAGTTTATTCTAGGTGTGACATTTGCATTTGGAATCAGTTGCTGTCGACTCTCAATATGAGATCCAAAGAGCTGTCACTATCAGTGAAGCAAGCCATCATTAGGCTGAAAAATCAAAACAAACCCTTCAGAGAGATAGCAAAAACATTAAGTGTGGCCAAATCAACTGTTTGGAACATTCTTAAAAAGAAAGAACGCACCGGAGAGCTCAGCAACACCAAAAGACCCGGAAGAACACGGAAAACAACTGTGGTGGATGACAGAAGAATTATTTCCCTGGTGAAGAAAAACCCCTTCACAACAGTTGGCCAAATCAAGAACACTCTCCAGGAGGTAGGTGTATATGTGTCAAAGTCAACAATCAAGAGAAGACTTCACAAGAGTGAATATAGAGGGTTCACCACAAGATGTAAACCATTGGTGAGCCTCAAAAACAGGAAGACCAGATTAGAGTTTGCCAAACAACATCTAAAAAAGCCATTACAGTTCTGGAACAACATCCTATGGACAGATGAGACAAAGATCAACTTGTACCAGAGTGATGGGAAGAGAAGAGTATGGAGAAGGAAAGGAACTGCTCATTATCCAAAACATACCACATCATCAGTGAAGCATGGTGGTGGTAGTGTCATGGCGTGGGCATGTATGGCTGCCAATGGAACTGGTTCCCTTGTATTTATTGATGATGTGACTGCTGACAAAAGCAGCAGAATGAATTCTGAAGTGTTTCGGGAAATATTATATGCTCATATTCAGTCAAATGCTTCAGAACTCATTAGACGGCGCTTCACAGTGCAGATGGACAATGACCCGTAGCATACTGCTTCACAGTGCACATGGACAATGACCCGAAGCATACTGCAAAAGCAACCAAAGAGTTTTTTAAGGCTAAAAAGTGGAATGTTATGCAATGGCCAAGTCAATCCCCTGACCTGAATCCGATTAGCATGCATTTCACTTGATGAAGACAAAACTGAAGGGAAAATGCCCCAAGAACAAGGAGGAACTGAAGACATTTGCAGTAGAGGCCTGGCAGAGCATCACCAGGGATGAAACCCAGCGTCTGGTGATGTCTATGCGTTCCAGACTTCAGGCTGTAATTGCCTGCAAAGGATTTGCAACAAAGTATTAAAAAGTGAAAGTTAGATTTAGGATTGTTTAGGTTGTCCCATTACTTTTGGCCCCTTAAAAAGTGGGAGGCACATATAGAAACCGTTGTAATTCGTACACCGTTCACCTAATTTGGATGTAATTACCCTCAAATTAAATCTGAAAGTCTGCAGTTAAAGCACATCTTGTTTGTTTCATTTCAAAGCCATTGTGGTGGTGAATAGAGACCAAAATATGAAAATTCTGTCAATGTCCCAAATATTTATGCACCTGACTGTATATCTTAAGATGTATACAAAATATAACTATAGGCATGGACACGCATGTGTGCAGATGAATCTTTGTTAATACGCAAATGGGGTATCTTTACGATTAAATCAGGCCCCTTATGTATAAGATGAAAGGTGCTCGCAGGATAATCAGTAAACTGCCAGGGAACGTCCTGCCACAATTCATTATTCAATGAGCAATAGGAGAATGTAGATACTACAGAGAAAAAGAGAGAGTGAGGAAAGGAAGATAGAAATCAACAAATTGACTCGCCTGGAGGAGGCTTCAAATATAATTGATGTGAAAAGTGCATGCCAATTAGATATTTTTACAGCAATCATTTTACTTAGGTTCTAAATGAATATAGCAAAACCTGTTTGATTTTTATCACATCAAATTGCCTCCATTTTTCATCTGGCTTTGCATTTCCAAATGTTCAGTTTAATTAATAGACCACTCTATCACTGTGTGTCCAGGCCTCCGCTGACACCCATCCCCAGAACATCCCTTGCACTGACTTCAGTAGCCGCAGACACATTCTATGTGAGCAACATACTATAGACTGCTGTTGACAAACCAAGACTATTCAGCCTGGCCACTTAGCTTATTGCAGTTATTATTGTTATTATTATTATTATTATTATTACTTTTATTATTTTATAAAGCACCAACATATTCTACAGCGATGTACACATTAGAATATACAGGGCAATATAACAATTACATAATGCACTTGCACAACTACGAAACACAATAGTAGACTGCTCAGAAAAGCTTAGAGCTTAAAAGATAATGAACAGACACAGTAGGTAACATATAAGATGACAGAGGGCTTATTTACTAACACTGCATTTAGCTTGATATTTTGCACTACACCATAACAAAGAGCCAGACTCATGCTTTCATGTACACTAGACAAATGAATATGCAGAGTTTGCCGCAAATCACAAGCGCTATTTGCTTTCATTAATAAAGCTGCAGGGGTGACCATATGCAAAGTGGTAACTATCTTTTTGGGCATGTGCAAAGCAAAATCATTCAATTGACCCTACCCAAATTGACACATTACCCTGCATAAGACTTGTGAGTCAGAAACTATAAGGTCTATGTACTAAGCCTTGGAGAGAGATAAAGTGGATGGAGATAAAGTACCAAGCACTCAGCTCCTAACTGTCACTTTACAGGCTGTGTTTGCAAAATGACAGTTAGGAGCTGATTGGTTGGTACTTTGGGGTCTATGTACTAAGCCTTGGATGAAGATAAAGTGGACAGAGATAAAGTACCAGCCAACCAGCTCCTAACTAATTTTTTAAACACAGCCTGTGACATGGCATTTAGGAGCTGATTGGCTGGTACTTTATCTCCATTCACTTTATCTCCAGCCAAGGCTTAGTAAATAGACCCCTATGTGTTTTAAATACACTACTTTCCTGTGTTAGTCAAAATTACATTTAAAAAAATCTGTTGAGGTTACATTACATTTAAGAAAAATATGAGCATTACCAAGATAACAAGGCAAATAACCATAGTAAACTAATTGTAACTTGTCAAGATGGTCATAGAGAGATTAAAGGGCATACTTATCACAATCCTCATTTATAATGCGGATCTGATAAATATATTTTGTGCAAATTTGCAAAGTGAAGATGAATACAGTATGCAACTTTACTAAAATCCTCTTGCCAGGAAACAGACTCCTATAAAAGCCCATCCTGGCGAAGAGCTGGAAGCCGTGTCAGAGCGTAATGCTATCATGCTGAGGGGGCTGCCGCTGCCCGTGCTGCCTGCACTGCACTAGTCTTCCTGGTTTGGGTCCGCGGCAGCCAATGCGAATCCGCGCCGGGCACATGTGTCACTGGGGGCAACTGGCTGCACTGTGACTGGCAGTGGCTTCCCATTGGAAGCGCTACCTGCCAGTCACACACACAACAGGCAGTCTCAGAGAGAGGTGTTTTCTCCCCCTCGGGCTGCAATTAGCAGAGATCTTGTTTCCAGTGGGAAGCCACTCCTCTGTTTTTCGGGCAGCCTTACCCAGCTTCTAGGAGCAGCAGCAGATGCTGATGTGTTTTGCACATGTGCGATCCCATAGCCGCTTGTGCATATGAGTCAGTCTTCATATGCTCATTATGCAGGTGTCAGGACCCAGCCGGCCTGTCACTGTGACTGTCTCCTCCTCTCTGGAAGACTAGTGCAGTGCAGACAGCATGGGCAGCGGCAGCCCCCTCATTCAAGAGGGTAGGAGCCGCTGCTGGGAGAGACCAGAGCAAATATTGGAGATGTCTACTGTGGTCCCTCCTTCATACATTCGGGGGATCCTTAATATTTGCAGGTATCCCCCAAAAATGGGTGTTTTGGGGAAATATCCCGCAAATATTATTTGATAAATAGGCCCCTAAATATTAAACTTTACTCATTTGTAACATATTGGATTTAATTCAACTTTATCTTATCTAATTATAGAAAACATTGAGGCATCAGTTATCATACACACAAAACATTATTATATGCATATGTGCATTCATTGTTATGGCTGGGTGTTGCTTTTTTTCCTCTGAGTTACAGTAACATCACTGTGTGGTATTGGAGTTGTTACATGAGTTGGCTGGTGCTGTGCAGTACTGAAAGGGTGAGATCAGGTGTCAGAGAAATCACTGCACATCACATCCCCAGTGGCCCAGCAGCCAGTGTTATGTGATAGGCTGGAGGCAGGGCTGTGGGTAATATAACCATGGCTTGTAATGACTACATTTCAGCACTAAAAATGTTTCAAGGCTTAGACGACACCGTGAAGTACAGTATGAATGAAATGCATCTTTATTTTGCCACATCTGATGCTCATGCCTCCAATTCCCTGCATGGGTGTTTGCATAGCTGGCAACATTTTAAACTGTATTTTTTAGATAAACTAACTTCAGGCCCCCATACATCAGAGATTGATTGCAGCAATCGTGCAATTTGCAATAAATTGTGTATAAAAATCTTTCCCTTTTTCAATCGATTGCAGAATTGCCACAATCGATTGAAAAAGGGAAAGATTTTTATACACAATCGATTGCAAATTGTACGATTGCTGCAATTAATCTCTGATGTATGGGGGCCTTTACCTGCTGCGAGAATGCAACTATGCAGTTACATTACATGCGATAATGTCACACACATTGGCGCATGCAGCATGTCATGTTAATGGAATGTGAGAGTAGTGTACTAGCTGGAATTAAAATACTCATTTTTTATATTTAAATATTAACTTCTGACACCTGGAGAATAAGAATAGATGGTAAGTACTGCATATAACATGCAGAAAAATCTAAATCTTATTGTGTATTTGGTCATTAGTGAATAGCAGGCACAAATATTTCCAGGGACAAATCCTTAAAACGTTAGAATGTACATGGAAATTAAGGGCAGTTAGCAGCTTTACGCAGCTGTGATGTTTGATGAGGTTTATTATACAGCAAATGGTAAAACTAATATGGGATCTGAGTAGTGGGGGAGGAAGAGAGCGCTCTGTTGTCAATCGCAAACCACTATCAGCAGAGCATGCTCAGTAGAGTCTCTCTCTAGCAGAGTGAAGAATTGATTTTTCATGGCTGAATGGCTCCTACAGAAGTGCTGTAGCCTTGTAACTCCAGGTAATTACTAGTAGCTTGATTTAATTATATCTGCAATCCCAAAAAAAATATTGTGCGTTTTATTAACATAAATCACTGTGGCTTGCTGTAAGAAGTGGCATGAGGGTAGATTTATTAAAACCAAGGTGTTGTCCATAGCAAACAATCAGGTTTCAGCTATCATTTTCTAGAATGTACTAGATTAACAATAGATAGATTCTGATTGGTATTAGCAACACCTCAATTTTCGCTTTCTTTTTTTTTTCTATTTTTCCATTTTAGTAAATGAACCCTATTGCAGTATTCTTTTTTACATTTCTTTTTGTTTCAACCTGCTTTGAATGATTTACAGTTTGCTAACTTCTATGGCAACCACAGTCACATGAAATAAAATGTGAGGGCAGAAGTTTTGGGACGCCTCTCTCTTCCCAGCACAGCCCCTTCTCCTCTCTCTGCTTCATGTTTTTCAGTCAGAGATCAGGGGACCTTTCCAGGAGGAAAGAGTACATATGCTGAAATACAAATCCGTTTTGCAAATGTAAGAAAAGATAAATTCTATGCAGAGGTTGCTATTTACTTATGTACATCAGAGCATTTAGGGGTCGATTCAATTACTTATAAATGCAATTAGAGTAGGCTAATCTTTGCTTGCACCTCCATTGGCTATGAGCAGAAGTCAGCCTCTGATGACATCCAATGAACCCGCTGAAACGGAATCATCCCCTAATAGTAATTAAAACAATAACGGGCCAAATAAAATCACATCCAGTTTAAAAACTTGGTGATGGTTCGTCTTATGTGGCATGGCTTTATACATTTATATAGCCAATTCATTAGCTGGGAAACTTTTATTCCAAAGATCTATAATCAAATACAACAAAGACCCATCTGTATTCAATGAGTAATTGCAAATAGTATTTGTGACCATTATCCAATGCAAAAAATATTCTACCACTTTACCATACAGTTGGTACTCTATTGATAGACATGTCTTTTGCTCCCTGAACATACTGTATGTATACTAAAGTATATCTTGCATAAATGTGGTTATATACTGTATTTGTACGAGTATATTGACTATCTAAATCTATGTCCAACTGTAAGCACACCAGTATTTCTACATCAGACGTACAAATACATATACTTTCGCCCAACGATAGCATAGAAATGCGTCTTGGCAGCAATATATAATATTTTAAAAAGTCAGATTACCCTATTTGAACACATTGTAATGTAATGTAATGAGATATCACATAATAAGATAATAGTGTCCTGACAATGTTATTAGTATATGTAAAATTCAAATTTTCCATATAAAATGTAACTGAATACAAAGAACACCACATCCCCGCTGGTGCCCTCCCCCAGTGCCAATCCTGGCACAGGGGGAACGGGCTTAGTGCCCAACCTATCAAGGGGGGCGCTGATCTAGCATCCAACCTATTATGGGGACACGGGCCTAGAGCCTGATCACAAGTGCTCCCGGGCCTAGCACCTGCACTACACGATTTTACCCATATGTTCTTACCCTTTTGAAAAGGCTGATTGATTTTTGTATTTTTATTAACTGTTTTTATTTTTCATTTTATATTTTCTTCTCATTGTTATGTGTCTCTGAATAAATTGTTTAATTATTTATATATACTTATTGGCACCAGTACTTTATTTTCCTTGATTCACACAATGTGTATATGCACATTAAAGCAGTGCCTCATTTGAGTTGAACCAAAGAGTTTACTCGGGTAACACTCGTTTGTGCACTTTAGCAAACTAGTCGCTCTGCAGTCAATCAGTTTTATCTAGTTGTTTTCCAATACTTCTACCAGTATTTTTTATCATTGACATAGACTTGACGCCTTTAAATATTAGGCATTGTTGCTACATTTTTATTTTCTTTCGTTTTAGCACGATTGTTATTAAGTCACACACCTACTTCAATCCATCACAATTATATTGGTGCCCTAACCACCTATTTTATTATATATATATATATATATATATATATATATATATATATATAGCAGCACTCTCTGCTTCGGTGCCCTTCCTAATAATAAACACAAGACCAGGGCAAAGGACGGCACTCAGCAAGACTTCACAGCCAACAAATGAAAGCACAGCAATACTTTGCTATAAGTCTTATATATATATTTGAATTTGAAACACCAAGTATATTACATTTAAAAGCAAATGTAATAACTGTAATTTCAAGTGCAAATATATATATATACACACACACACACAATTACCTACTTGCACACAGGCTCTCTCCTCTTCTGTTCCATGGCCAGGTGACACGCAGAAGCAGAGTAACATGACACATCGGAGTTCCACTCAGCTGCTCTGCCTCACGCTGTCACACACTGCAGGCAACCTGGGTTACTGCTTGGGCTCTGGTCCGACCAGCCACAGTCTCGTGAGATTTGGCATCATAATCTCATGAGACTGTGACTGTGATGAAGCTCCTCGGCGGCTGCTGAAAGGAAACAAGGTGTCGGGGCCCCCTATTTGTGCCTATAATCCGGTCCTACAGATGATCTAGGGTGACAATTATAAAGGCAGGGATCTTACCCGCATTGCCGATCTTGGTGGACACAGAGGGGTATCCCTGAGTCAGCCATTCCCTACATGGGGTTAGCGTCACTCCCAAGCTCACCAAGGACTGGAACTGTTCTTGCCTCTCGATGCTGTCTTGACCCCGCCGGCTACTTGACTTTTGCTGGACTTCACCTGAACAACAAGGGGGTCAGTGTAAGCTCTTTTTCAAAAGCCCCCAGCCGGTCCACCAGCTGTGATTGGCTGGCACCTTGAGCCAAATTTGAAAACCACCAGTGGCTCCTCCGTTGGCACTGGGATCGATGCCTGGTTCCAGCGCCGCCCACAAAAGTGTTTCCAGCAGGACACCTCTCTACATTGCTTCTTCTGCTCGCCTAGGCACCCCTTTTGGACCTATCTTGCTACATTCCCTTTAATGTTAAATACAAAGTAGGTTACATACTTTACCTTTGTTTGTTCATAAACATACTGAAAGAATAATGACATATATATGACTTATTTTCAAAATCATTACAGCATCTGCAATAATTGTATTTAACTTTTGTTATATACAGTATCTCTTCTCCTGACTCATTTATTGGAAGACCAAAGTGTCTCTCTCTTATCTTATCTCATCACTTATCTCATCACTCTCTCAGCCCAGTACAATTTCCCAGGGATCACTTGTGATACTTGGTAGGAGGGTAAGGCTTGACGTTACCCTCCTACCAAGGAGGTTCCAGCAAACCTTGTAGGAATGTCTTGGAAGAAAAGAAATCCTTCTAACAGTTTATCAGAAACAACAAAACATGTATTGCAAGTGTCAGTCAGATGGGACACACTGAATGAATTCCAACTTTAGTTTTCTTGTCTACACAAGGATGTGCTTGAACTACCTCCTGCTGCAAGAACTCACCTCTCAACAGTCTACAGCACATAGATCTGTTGATTTCCTACTGAGAACCTCTGGTGGTTGCTTTATACATGATTGTATTACTGTGGATGAGAAATCTTTTTAATAAACGCCAGAACTTTAAATTGAGACATAGATCAAAGGTCAAGGAGTTTGCTGGCACAACAGCCCAGAGTAGCATTGTGAGAACACTGATTCCTCCTGTTTTTATGGAAGTTAAGGCAATGACGTCTCTCCTCATACAATTAGTTGCATTACCAGCACAGCGTTCCAACAGTTAACTAATGGACACTGTGAGTCTGCCAATCTGTCTAAGGTCATTCCCCAGAGCTTTCAAACCAGGGAAACTGAAAATTCTATGTAGGATTCAACAGGCACAGTGATGTCTCTTTTCCCATCACCTCATGTTTCCTTTTGTTGCATTACAAAAATGATGCCTACTGGCGCTGTAATTTCAAGTTCTCTAGAACGATCAACATGAGCCATATAAGCATTCTGAGTTATACATTTCCAAAAGAAAGAACTGAGTCTTTGCTAGGTAAAATTAAACACATGGAAATTCCCAGTAGCTGGCCTGGTAGCAAATGCTTCTCTAGGTCACACCAAGCATATAGACACTTAGCTAATTAACTACATTAAAAGTAATTCAGTATGGTTGTATGCAATCAATAATTGGAAACATCAGTAATGCAGTATGGTTATAAGCAATAAATAATTAGAAACATATAAGTAATGCAGTGTGGTTGTATGGAATGCATAATCGGAAACATATAGGTAATGCAGTATGGTTATTATTATTATTATTATTATTATTATTAATAATAATAATAATACTATTATTATTATTTATTTATATGGCACAACAAGTGTTCCGCAGAACCTTACATAGTACATAAACAAATAAGTGACCGGTGACCTACAGTACAATACAATACAATGCAGGACACGGACGTGGATAATATACATTGCTACATTAACGACCATAACACCCATATACGCAACAGAGCATAAGCAACCAAGTGTTAGGTGCCCTAGTGGAGAGTTAGAAGTAGATGAAAGTAAAGAGAAGAACAAGAGGGTAGAGGGCCCTGCTTGTAAGAGCTTACATTCTAAAGAAGAGGGGCAGACAAAAAGACATGACACAGATGGGGTAGACAGGGAGGAAAGAGCATGTAGCAGCAAGTTAGGATGAGAGCTGGAAGGCTTTGATGAAGTAGTAGGTCTTGAGAGCCCGTTTGAAGGATTGTAGAGAGGTGGAGAGTCTGATGGGAAGAGGGAGAGAGTTCCATAGGTAAGGAGCAGCACGAGCAAAATCTTGGAGGCAGGAGTGGGAGGAAGTAATCAGTTGGAATGAGAGGTGGCGTGCATTTGTTGAAACAAAGAGGGCGGACAAGAGAGTGAAAAGATGTACAGTAAATGGGAGTGGAATGGGTGAGTATAAGAACCTTGAATTGAGTTCTGAAGGGGAAGGAGAGCAAGTGAAGGGCTTGTAGGAGAGGGGAGACAGATGTAGAACGTTTGGAGAGGAAGATGAGCCAAGCAGCAGCATTGAGGGCGACTGGAGAGGAGATAGATGGGAGGCCAGATAGGAGGAGGTTACAGTAGTCCAATCTGGAGATGACCAGTGAATGTATGAGGGTTTTAGTAGCATCCTGGGGGAGAAAGGATCTGATCTTGGAAATATTTTTGAGATAGAAACGACAGGTCTGCGAGAGGTGCTGGATATGTGGTTTGAAGGAGAAAGAGTCCAGGATAACTCTAAGACAGTGCACTTTGGGGCTAGAGTAGATAGTTGTGCCATCAATTGATAAAGAAATAGTGGTATGTGAGGTTATCTGGGAGGGTGGGAAGATGATCAGCTCAGTAATAGACATATTAAGTTTAAGAAATTGCTGGAACATCCAGGAAGAGATAGCAGAGCGACAGTCAGAGATACGAGTGAGGAGAGAGGGGGAGAGGTCAAGGGAGGAAAAGTAGATCTGAGTATCATCAGCATAGAGATGATAATGGAGGGCAAAAGAGCTGATGAGTTCACCTAAAGAGGATGTATAGAGGAAGATTAGGCGGGGTCCAAGAAAAGAAACCTTGGGGAACACCCACTGAAAAAGGATGTGGGGGGGAGAGGAGTCATGAGTGGTGAAGAGGGTGGTCCACAGTGTCAAAAACAGCAGAGGTCTAGAAGAATGAGCAGAGAGTACTGGCCCTTGGCTTTGGCAGTAATGGAGGTCATTGCTAACATTCGTGAGCGTGGTTTCAATTGGAAACATCGGTAATGCAGTATCATTGTATGGAATGCATAATTGGAAGCATATACTGCAGGTAATGCAGTATTGAGTGATGGAATGCATAATTGGAAGCATATAGGTAATGCAGTATGGTTATATGGAATACATAATTGGAAGCATATAGGTAATGCAGTATAGTTATATGGAATACATAATTGGAAGCATATAGGTAATTCAGTATGGTTATATGGAATACATAATTGGAAACATATAGGTAATGCAGTATGGTTATATGGAATACATAATTGGAAGCATATAGGTAATGCAGTATGGTTATATGGAGTACATATTTTGAAGCATATAGGTAAGCAGTATGGTTATATGGAATACATAATTGGAAATATATAGGTAATGCAGTATGGTTATATGGAATACATAATTGGAAGCATATAGGTAATGCAGTATGGTTATATGGAATACGTAATTGAAAGCATTTAGGTAATGCAGTGTGGTTATATGGAATACATAATTGGAAGCATATACTGTAGGTAATGCAGTATGGTTATATGGAATACATAATTGGAAGCATATAGGTAATGCAGTATGGTTATATGGAATACATAATTGGAAGAATATAGATAATGCAGTATGGTTATATGGAATACATATTTGGAAGCATATAGGTAATGCAGTATGGTTGTATGGAATACATAATTGGAAGCATATAGGTAATGCAGTATGGTTGTATGGAATACATATTTGGAAGCATATAGGCAATGCAGTGTGGTTATATGGAATACATAATTGCAAGCATATAGGAAATGCTTATATGGAAATGGTTATATGGAATACATAATTGGAAGCATATAGGTAATGCAGTATGGTTATATGGAATACATAATTGGAAGCATATAGGTAATGCAGTATGGTTATATGAAATACATAATTGGAAGCATATAGGTAATTCAGTATGGTTATATGGAATACATCATTGCAAGCATATAGGTAATGCAGTGTGGTTATATGGAATACATACAGTAATTGGAAGCATATAAGTAATGCAGTATGGTTATATGGAATACATAATTGAAAGCAAATAGGTAATGTAGTATGGTTATATGGACTACATAATTAAAAGCATATAGGTAATGCAGTATGGTTGCATGGAATACATAATTGGAAACATCTCATATGAAGTAATCTGCAGCAGATGAACCTGGTTTATGAAGACTTGGCTTGCCAAGAGATAGTGGTGGCTCCTCTGCGTCATAGTTTCCAAGCTAAAGCAGCAATTAAATCCATAGATAATAAATGCACTTATTCCAATTTTATTAACAAATCCTGATTTTCATTTCATTTACTTTTTCCTGAGCTGATGCTATAAATATGGGTAACTATATGTACAGGAAACCGCCCTAGGGTTTACAAGTGACTGAACACAGTGGACCTCTCTCATAAAGCACACCTAGTCGCCCCCTAACTCCTTTACTACAGTTGACCCTTTTAGTTTTTTTGTCTACTGTAGTAAAGGAGATTGCTTTTTGCTTGTCTACACAAACTACAAGTTCATCTGCTTGAGACCATGCAGAATAATTTGCAAGGCGCACTGTGCAATAGTGTGAATGTCACAGCGTGATCCACCCTCCGACCACATTAAAACCACCATTTTCATTTGATAAAAAATGTTTTGGGTATTTTTTTAATTATGACAGTGATGTGAAATCAGGACTCTTGATTACAATTTTTGTATGTTTGAAACTTTATTCTTTTACATTATGCTTTGAAATTCACTTCTCTGATAAGTTGAAACTGGAAGATGTAAAGGGTAAAAAGTAATAGAGTGAGTTTAGAAAATGAGAGAGTTTAGCAGTAACCTCTCACACTTTTTAAACTCGGCCAATGTAATAGAGTCTGAGAACATGCAAACTCGCCTGTTTTTCAGACTAAAAATTCTCTCACAAAATAAACTCTAATCCAGATGTTTTCCCATTTTGAAGATACAACTCAACCAATGTGAGAGTTTACTGCTAAACTCTTATCGTGCATACACACGGTCAGATTTCTTATCAGATATGAACGATAACGATTGTAAAAATCGTTCAATCGTTCATATCTTTGGCATGTAGGGCATGCATCGACGAACGATGCGCGTTCCCGTATGTCAGATAACGATCTCTGACATCAACTGTGTTTGCTGTCAGATTTTGACGATTTCAAAGATTTTAATACTGTCAGAAATCGTTCAATCGTTCATCATTGATGAAATCGTTCAAATTGTTGTAAAAATCCTTTAATCGTTCATCAAATCTGACCGTGTGTATGCACCATCTCATTTTCGAACTCTCAGCCTATTACATTTGGCCCAGCATGTCAGACCTCTTCCTGGTGCAAAGTGGTTCAAAATCCTAGGGGTAACTTTACTAAAGGTCAATTTTAATAGTTTTTGATCGATTTTAAAAATCTAAATCAGTGTTGTGTTCAGGACCGTAGAGATCCGGCCCAGGGGAAGGGGACGTGGCCTAATCGCGGGAGGTGTGGCCATGCCCCCTTAGAAGAAAAAAAGGCAACAAATAACATCTTTTTGCATCGCCGTGAAGCGGTGCTGCATAACTGCGATTGGGTCGCCGTGAACCCCTCAGCCCGGTGAAAATTCCAGCGGCGGTGCGAGATCAGTGTGATCACTTACCCCCACAGGCAGAGGAGAGAGCAGTCTCCCACTGCAGCCCAGCACACAGCAGGTGGGGCTTCTGAGAGGTAGGAGGGAGGGGGGAGCGACGTCAGACCCGGTCCGCCGCTGGGCTCCTCCAGTAAGCCCGGGCCCTGGTAATTAGTACCCGCTTCTCCCTCTCAGCGAATCTGGTTGTGTTTCAGGGGTTAAGACGCACATTTACTAACATTTGATAATCAATATAAAATATCATCTGCAAGTAAATGTGCAATTAAGCCCCTGAAACAGAATATCAATTTATATCGATTTAGATTGATTTAAACTCGAGCACCTAGTCTTTGGACATAACTGTTTTTCCTTTACACAAAGAAAGAAAAGATCCTAAAAATGTGCACTCCCTACCCTTTTATCTCATTTAAAGTCTCTCTCTCTCTCTCTCTCTCTCTCTGTCTCTCTCTCTTTCTCTCTCTCTCGCAAAGCTACTCACACTTCTGCACTTAGTCTAACTTTATCAAACACCTTTGCTCTATTCAACTCCATCCATGAGTCGCATGTGATAACAGTAAAGAGGATTTTAGACTGCTTCTCAGCCATATTACTGTATGTGTTGTAAGTGAGTCCTAGTATGTGCATTACTGCATGTAGCTCTGATACCCCTGGTATAGGAAAACCAAACTATTCCTTCCTTCCACACCCCTGTACCAGTATATGGAGCGGGTAACAAAATGAGCATCAATCACTGAATTTAATTAAGGAGTCTTAATTGGGAATCTATTGCTCCTTTTTAAATCCACCTATTTCTAAACATACAAGATTAACCCTTTTCATATTAAAACCACTTTAACTCTCAGGGCAGGATGTACTAACGCTAAAATGCGGTCAAAACTCAGAAAAATTCCATTTTTTGAGGTTTGCCTGCATTTCACATATGTGCAAAACTCCGAAATGCAAAACTTTCCAGAGCTTGTACCAGATAGGCAATGCCATTTATAGATGGCGTTGCCTAATAGAAGACTAAATGCTTCCTTTCGCAATATTCCCGATGAGGGATCCAATAGGAGCCTTCCCATGGTCCCCCGCAGCGCACGCATGTGATGACTAATGGCCACGCATGTGCAGAAGGACTTCCAGGTTCATAAACCCGGCAGTACTCACACCGCAAAGGACAGCTCTTATTGGAAGAGCTAGCCTTTGTGATTTGTATCCCAATCCCACACTAGGCTTGCCAACCCTCCCGAATATCAGATGCCGCTCCCGACACCCCGGAAAGGCAGTCAAGCCTCCCGGCTGCCGCCTGCCCCCCTGAGTACCTACTAGAAACCCCCGCAGCGGGGGGGCGTGATGACGCAATTCGCACTGAATCGCATCATCGTGGCTCCGCCCCCTGCTTCACAATGCCTTTATTTCCGGCATTGGGAGGAAGGGGCGTGGCCACGATGATGCGATCGTGCGGCTCTGCCCCCAACACAGACCCATTGCCCGGCCACGCCCCCACTGTTTGCAGGCATTCAGTTCCCTCCCGGAAGGAGGGAGCTGAATGTCGGCAAGTATGTCCTACACACAAACGGCATTATTGTTAACGCCGGTATACTTGCGATCAGTGACGGGATGTATTGCATCCAAAATGCAATGCTTTATATATCCCGCCCTCAATATCAACTGTATATTGAAACTAGGGATGAGCGGGTTCGGATTTCTGAAATCCAAACCACCCGAGCCCCCCCGATCCGAGTCGTATTCGAGTCAGGGTCGACTTTTCCTGCCTGACTCGGATCTGAAATCGAGGCAAAACGTCATCATCCAACCTTCTGGATCTCGCGGGTTTTGGATTCTATAAAAGGTCCCCGCGTCGGCGCCATTTCTCACTCCGGCTGTCTACAGTGAAGAGGGAGGGTGGGAGCTAGGGCTGGCTGGGCTGTGTTGTGCTGCTGTTGTCCATAGGGGCTATGACCGCTCAGTCCATAGGGGCTGACTGGGCTGTGTTGTGCTGCTGTTGTCCATAGGGGCTGGCTGGGCTGTGTTGTGCTGCTGTCATAGGGGCTGGCTGGGCAGTGTTGTGCAGTCAGTTGTCCATAGGGGCTGAGTCCACTCCAAAGTCTATAGGGGCTGGCTGGACTGTGTTGTGCAGTGTCCCATAAAGGCTGTAGTCCTGGAGGGGTTCTGTAGTGTTGTCCAGGGGGTGATCTGTGCATCAGGGGTGCTCCCCCAAACTGCACTCCAAAAAAAATATTTTTTTTTTCTGTGTTTGTGAATGGTGTGCACAGTAGCCGCACGTGCATCAACAAAGTAGCGCCAAGCGTGTGCCTGTGTCATAAATCAAGGGCCGGCTGGCTTGTCCGTTAAAGGGTGCTGTAACCCCCAAAGTGCACTCCAAAAAAAATGTTTTTATTGTGTTTATGAATTGTGTGCGCAGTAGCCGCACATGCATCAACAAAGTAACACCAATTGTGCGCCTGTGTCATAAGTAAAGGGGCGGCTGGCTTGACCGTTAAAGGGTGCTTTAACCCCCAAAGTGCACTCCAAACAAAATAGAAAATTATTTTCTGTGTTCGTGAATTGTGTGCACTGTGGCTGCATGTGCATCAACAAAGAAGCGGTGCCAAGCGTGCGCCTGTGTCATAAGAAAAGGGCCGACTGGCTTGTCCGTTAAAGGGTGCTGTAACCCCAAAAGTGCACTCCAAAAAAAATATTATTTTTTTTGTGTTTGTGAATTGTGTGCGCAGTAGCCGCACGTGCATCAACAAAGTAGCGCCAAGCGTGCGTCTGTGTCATAAGTAAAGGCCTGGCTGGCTCATCTGTTAAAGGGTGGTGTAACCCCCAAAGTGCACTCCAAACAAAATAAAAAATTGTTTTCTGTGTTTGTGAATTGTGTGCACTGTGGCTGCACGTGCATCAACAAAGGAGCAGTGCCAAGCGTACGCCTGTGTCCCATAAGTAAAGGGCCAGCTGGCTCATCTCTTAAAGGGTGGTGTAACCCCCAAAGTGCACTCCAACAAAAATAAAAAATTATTTTCTGTGTTTGTGAACTGTGTGCACTGTACATGCATCCTCAAAGCAGCAGCGCCAAGCGTGCGTCTGTCTGTTAAAGGGTGGTGTAACCCCCAAAGTGCACTCCAACAAAAATAAAACATTTTCTTCTGTGTTTGTGAATTGTGTGCACTGTACGTTCATCAATAAAGGAGCAGCGCCAAGTGTGCGCCTGTGTCCCATAAGTCTGTTAAAGGGTGGTGTAACCCCCAAAGTGCACTCTAACAAAAATAAAACATTTTCTTCTTTGTTTGTGAATTGTGTGCACTGTACGTGCATCCTCAAAGTAGCAGCGCCAAGCGTGCATCTGTCTGTTAAAGGGTGGTGTAACCCCCAGAGTGCGCTCCAACAAAAATAAAATAATCTTTTTTTCTGTGTTTGTGTGTGAAATGTATGCGCAGTAGCCACACCTGCATCCTCAAAGCAGCAGCGCCAAGCGTGCGTCTGTCTGTTAAACGGTGGTGTAACCCCCAAAGTGCGCTCCAACAAAAATAAAATAATCTTTTTTTCTGTGTTTGTGTGTGAAATGTATGCGCAGTAGCCGCACCTGCATCCACAAAGCTGCAGCGCCAAGCGTGCATCTGTTTGTTAAAGGGTGGAGTAACCCCCAAAGTGCGCTCCACAAAAAAAAAATCTTTTTTTTCAGTCCTTGTGAACTGTGTGGGCTGTAGCCACACCTGCATCCTCAAAGTAGCAGCACCAAGCGTGCGTCTGTCTGTTAAAGGGTGGTGTAACCCTCAAAGTGCACTCCAACAAAAATAAAACATTTTCTTCTGTGTTTGTGAATTGTGTGCACTGTACGTGCATCAACAAAGGAACAGCGCCAAGCGTGCGCCTGTGTCCCATAAGTCTGTTAAAGGGTGGTGTAACACCCAAAGTGCGCTACACAAAAAATAAACAATTCTTTTTTTTCTGTGTTTGTGTGCGAAATGTATGCACAGTAGCCGCACGTGCATCAACACAGCAGCAGCGCCAAGCATGTGCCTGTGTCATAAGTCAAGGGCCGGTTTGGACATCTGGTCCGGACTGAAGGACGTGCCAACAATTTCTGACATGTCTACTGTCACTGCATATGATACTGTCACCACTGACAGAATGGTGGAGGTTTACATTGGTGACAGCATCCAAGTAGGGATGTCAGACAGTCCATACCTGTACTGGCAGGAAAAAGAGGCAATTTGGAGGACCCTGTACAAACTGGCTCTATTTTACCTGAGTTGCCCCCCCTCCAGTGTGTACTCCGAAAGAGTGTTTAGTGCAGCCGGGAACCTTGTCAGCGAAAGGCGTAGGAGGTTGCTTCCACAAAATGTGGAGAAGATGATGTTCATAAAAATGAATTATCAACTCTTCCAGGGAGACCAGTCTCCAGAATGTACAGAGGGACCTGTGGGGGTGGATTCCAGTGGGGATGAATTAATACTCTGTGAGGATGAGGATGTACACAACACTGAAGAGGGTGAAGAATCGGTGGATGAGGAGGAAGAGGACGACATCTTGCCTCCGTAGAGCCAGTTTGTGCAGGGACAAATTATTTGCCAGCTTGTTTTGTGGGGGCCCAAACGAACCAAACATTTCAGCCACATTCGTGTGGCAGACCCTGGCGCTGAAATGATTGGTTTGTTAAAGTGTGCATGTCCTGTTTATACAACATAAGGGTGGGTGGGAGGGCCCAAGGACAATTCCATCTTGCACCTCATTTTTTTCTTTGCATTATGTACTGTTTGGGGCCTAGTTTTTCGAACTGCCATCCTGTCTACCACTGCAGTGTCACTCCTAGATGGGCAATGTGTTTGTGCTGCCCACTCGTATCGCTAAGCATAGTCACCCAGCTACCTCGGCAGTGGTGTAACTAGGGTATTTGGAGCCCAGGGAAAATTTGAAAAGGGAGCACCCCCCACCCCCAATGTGCGTGCGCCTAGGGCGCGCGTGTCAAAAAAATGGGCGTGGTCACTTAAAAATGGGGCGTGTCAACATGACACAACCCTTTATTTTCACGCTGAACATTCCTATCCATATGCACCTTAACCCCAGTAGTACCCCTTATACAGTACCCCCAGTATGCAATTGTGGTCCCTCTTATGCAGGCCCATAGTAGTGCCCCTTATACCATATCCCCAGTAGTGGTCCCCCTTATACAGCCCCCAATTAGTTCCCCTTACTCAGTACCCCCAGTAGTGGCCCCCCCAAATGCAGTGCCCCATGTAGTGTTCCCCCTTATGCAGTACCCCCAGTAGCAGTCCCCAGAATGCAGTGCGCCCAGTAGCGGTATCCCCTTATGCAGTGCCCTTTATATAGTGCCCCCAGTAGTAGTCCCCCCCCATGCAGTGCCCTTTATATAGTGCCCCCAGCAGTAGTCCCCCCATGCAGTTTTCCCAGTAGTGGTCCCCCTTATGCAGGCACCCGGTAGTGATCCCCCTATCCAGTGCCCCCTGTAGTGGCCCTTCCTATTATTGCCCCCAGTAGTGGTCTCCACAGTGCAGTGCCTCTAGTGGTAGGCCCCTTTTATAATGCCCCCAGTGGTAGTTCCCCCCCAAGTAGTAGTCCCCAGTAGAGGTTCCCCTTCCTGATTAAATGCCCCCAGTAGTAGCCCCCCCAGTAGAGGTCCCCCCAGTAGTAGTCACCCCCCTCCCCCGTTGTGCCCCCAGTAGTGCAGACAGGTTTAAAAAAATATATATATAAAAAAATATACTTACCTGAATCCACGCTGCTGCTGCTCCGGTCCGCGACAACGCTCCCGCCGCCGCCCGCCAGTCCTCCCGTGCTGGTGCGCTCAGCATTATGGGAGAGACGTCATGATGTCATGACGTCTGTCCCATTACCCACTGCAGGAGCCGTACGGAAGCCCGGCTCTTGCAGTGGGTGCTGCAGCAGTCAATGAGAGTCTATCTGACTCTCATTGGCTGCTGTTTAACACACGCATCGCCGCCAGCGCTGGCGGCGATGCATGTGTTATGCACAACCTGAGCCTGCCTCCTAGCCCTATTGGGCAAGCGCTCAGGGGGAGGGAACGGGCTCAGCTGTGCAGCACAGGACCGGCGCTGGAAGCCTAGCGCCGGTCCTGTGTAAATGTGTAGCGCTGACCACACTCACTGCGGTCGGTGCTACACTGGTGGATAACTAGGGCGGGCCGTACCGTGGCCCATGGCGCCCAGGCACGCACCCAGTCCCACGGCGCCCAGGGCACGCACCCTGCCCGACCCCCCCTAGTTACGCCACTGTACCTTGGTGCAACCTTTTGGACATAAAAACACTATTGTGAGGTGTGAGGTGTTCAGAATAGACTGGAAATGAGTGGAAATTAAGGTTATTGAGGTTAATAATAGCATAGGAGCAGAAAAACCCACAAATTCTGTGATTTTAGCTGTTCTTATGCTTTTTTAAAAAAAAAAATACAGATCCAAAACACAAAACCCAGAACCCAAAATAGGGAAGGGTGGTTTTGGCAAAACCAATCCAGATCCAAAACACAAAGAAAGATCCAGATCCAAAACACAAAACACAAAAAGTGGCCGATGCACACCTCTAATTGAAACATTTAACAGACATCTCACATCCGATATTGGGAATACAGGCCGAGGACTCTGTAGTTCTGATCTTATAATTATACTAAAGTAAACCTTGATTTAGTTTTCACCTTAGTAACTCCCCAATTCTTACTGAGGGGTCTATTTACTAAGCAGTGTTAGGAGTGAAAAGTGATAAGAAAGTGATAAGGTGCCAGCCAATCAGCTCCCAACTGTCATCTCACAGGCTGTGTTTGAAAAATGACAGTTGGGAGCTGATTGGCTGGCACCTTATCACTTTCTCATCACTTTTCATTCTGTTTGCTAACACTGTTTAGTAAATAGACCCCTTAATATCATACTGGGAGTTCTATTAAGAAGTAGGGATGCGTGCGGCCGGACCATTTTTGACGGATTTGTATTTGGTTCTAATTCGTCGTCCGGATTTGGATTTGGATTTGGATTTGCCAAACTGTGGGGACTGGCTTTGGATTTGGATTTTTTTACAAAAATTGACAAAAAAAGCTAAAATCAAATAAATTGGTCTTTGTTTTCTTCCTAGAGTATTATTAACCTCAATAACATTAATGTCCAGTCAATTTAGAACACCTCACAGCTTATAATATTGTTTTCAACATTATTGGCCAAAGGTTGCAGTGAGCTAACTAAGCGACAAAGCAGCGGCACAACGACACAGACACCACAGTATAAAGCACATCTATGAAACATTACCACACAGCAGTGGCAGAAATGAAAAGTAGTGCACCCACCCAGTGGGGTACGGCCAGCAGAATCACAGTACTTATTTACAACGTGGGCTACGGCCCAAGGAGTCACTGGGCTGATTCAGACCCGCTCGCGAGCGCTATGCGCTAGACCCGGATAGCGACGGGCAAACCGTCGCTCCGGGTCTCATACCAAAAGGGGCATGGTGTCGATGTTGAGTGACAGCACGCCCCCTTTGGTGGGTGGGCCGGGGGCGTGGCTGCCCAGATGGAGACGTTCGCATGGGAACGCCTACCGTCTGGGGCCGGCCCCACTGACATCACAAGTGATGTCAGTGGGAGTGTTTTCGGCTCTGTTAGAGCCGAAAGCCCTCTTGGGCTTGCGGCAACGAGACCCTACCACAAGGGTCTAGTCGCAAGCCCGATGGTCGCGATGGTCTTGACCATTGTGACCATCTTCCTGGTCGCTCGCTATAGCTGTGGCCCTGATTCAGAGCGAGCGCTCTGTCAGAGCATCCGGCTCTGAGTCAGGCCCACAGTGCACAATCTTATTCACATTACACCGCACAGTGGCCCTGATTCAGAGCCGGATGCTCTGACAGAGCGCTCGCTCTGAATCAGGGCCGGGCTATTTTTTTTTTAGGGCAGCCTCCTGGCTGCTCGCATAGCTGTGGGTGACCACCCACAGCTATAGCGAGCGGCCAGGAAGATGGTTGCGATGGTCAAGACCATCGCGACCATCGGGCTTGTGACGAGACCCTTGTGGTAGGGTCTCGTTGCCGCAAGCCCCAGAGAGATTTCGGCTCAAACAGAGCCGAAATTCCAACAGAACCCGAACCGCTCATCTCTATTAAGAAGTGATGTTGCCCATAGCAACCAATCAAATTCTACTTCTCATTTATCTAGCACCTTCTAGAAGATAATACCTGGAATCTGATTGGTTGCTATGGGCAACATCACTTCTTAATAGAACTCCCATCTTAGTAAATTTACCCCATACACTTGTAATGTCATGGCTGTAAACTGATTTCTATACGCAAACTCAAGTGTCTAAAAAAAAAACTGTCTAATATATGGAGTGTTGCTGTGTTTGTTGCCATTTACACCAGATCTAATAAATTAACTATCCCCATGTTTCTGAAGGGAAGGAAAGAATCATCCATTTTAAAAATATTAAACTGTCAGCATTGACTGTTAAAACATTGTAGTTAATTGTTTTGAATTACTGTATAAAATTGCCCATTGTCCATAATACACCTTTCCAGTCATTATCAGAATTTATCTAAATAACAGTGAAGCTATTTTGTATCAAATGTGTATAAAACTGATTAGAGGACTATATAATAACATTGCAGATGCCTCATTAGTGCCAATCAGTGATGTTATTTTATCATTTCTGTGCGGAAATTAATTATTTTCTATTTAAAAATCCTCATGATTCCAGAGCACAGGGAACATTGGCCTTAAAGTAAAAAAAAATAATGTTTGCATGATATGATCAGTAAATACATCTATTATCAAAAGGTTTAAAAAAAAGAATATAGAAAAGAACAACACAAATAACCATATATATATATATATATATATATATATATATAAAATCCAATGGCGGCACTCCGTGGAAAAAATCACTCAAACGACTGCACTTCCACGGAGTGCCGCCATTGGATTTTGTATGTGTTAGTGTGTTTCTGGACTTTGTGACACACTGTGGAAGGCACCCGGACCAGTAACTATGCATTGTCCTCATGAGTGCCGGAACTTGGTTCGATATATATATATATATATATATATATATGTATATATATATATATTAGGGGTGAGCGGGTTCGGATTTCTGAAATCCGAACCACCCCGAGCCCCCCCGATCCGAGTCCGATCCGAGTCAGGCTCGACTTTTCCCGCCTGACTCGGATCTGAAATCGAGGCAAAACGTCATCATCCCGCCTTCCGAGTCTCGCGGGTTTTGGATCCTATATAAGGTACCCGCGTCGGCGCCATTTTCTCACTCGGCTGTGGACAGTGAAGAGGGAGGGTGGGAGTTAGGGCTGTGTAGTGTAGTGTAGTGCTGCTGTTGTCCACTACTTCAATGTCCATAGGGGCTGGCTGTGTTGTGCTGTGCTGCTGTTGTTAATAGGGGCTGTGTCCACTACTTCAAAGTCCATAGGGGCTGGCTGGACTGTGTTGTGCAGTCAGTTCTCCATAGGGGCTGTGTCCACTCCAAAGTCCTGTGCAGTGTCCCAGTCCTAAAGGAGTGCTGTAGTGTTGTCCAGGGGGTGCTCTGTCCATCAGGGGTGCTCCCCCCAAGTGCTAAAAAAATAATATATTTTCTGTGTTTGTGAATTGTGTGCGCAGTAGCCGCACGTGCATCAACAAAGTAGTGCCAAGCGTGCGCCTGTGTCACAAGTAAAGGGCCGGCTGGCTTGACCGTTAAAGGGTGCTGTAACCCCCGAAAGTACACTCCAGTCCAAACCAAAAAAAAATTATTTTCTGTGTTTGTGAATTGTGTGCGCAGTAGCCGCACGTGCATCAACAAAGTAGTGCCAAGCGTGCGCCTGTGTCATAAGTAAAGGGCCGGCTGGCTTGACCGTTAAGGGTGCTGTAACCCCCGAAAGTACACTCCAGTCCAAACCAAAAAAAAAATTATTTTCTGTGTTTGTGAATTGTGTGCGCAGTAGCCGCACGTGCATCAACAAAGTAGTGCCAAGCGTGCACCTGTGTCATAAGTAAAGGGCCGGCTGGCTTGACCGTCAAGGGTGCTGTAACCCCCGAAAGTACACTCCAGTCCAAACCAAAAAAAAAATTATTTTCTGTGTTTGTGAATTGTGTGCGCAGTAGCCGCACGTGCATCAACAAAGTAGTGCCAAGCGTGCGCCTGTGTCATAAGTAAAGGGCCGGCTGGCTTGACCGTTAAAGGGTGCTGTAACCCCCAAAGTACACTCCAGTCCAAACCAAAAAAAAAATTATTTTCTGTGTTTGTGAATTGTGTGCGCAGTAGCCGCACGTGCATCAACAAAGTAGTGCCAAGCGTGCGCCTGTGTCATAAGTAAAGGGCCGGCTGGCTTGACCGTTAAAGGGTGCTGTAACCCCCGAAAGTACACTCCAGTCCAAACCAAAAAAAAATTATTTTCTGTGTTTGTGAATTGTGTGCGCAGTAGCCGCACGTGCATCAACAAAGTAGTGCCAAGCGTGCGCCTGTGTCATAAGTAAAGGGCCGGCTGGCTTGACCGTTAAAGGGTGCTGTAACCCCCAAAGTACACTCCAGTCCAAACCAAAAAAAAAATTATTTTCTGTGTTTGTGAATTGTGTGCGCAGTAGCCGCACGTGCATCAACAAAGTAGTGCCAAGCGTGCGCCTGTGTCATAAGTAAAGGGCCGGCTGGCTTGACCGTTAAAGGGTGCTGTAACCCCCGAAAGTACACTCCAGTCCAAACCAAAAAAAAATTATTTTCTGTGTTTGTGAATTGTGTGCGCAGTAGCCGCACGTGCATCAACAAAGTAGTGCCAAGCGTGCGCCTGTGTCATAAGTAAAGGGCCGGCTGGCTTGACCGTTAAGGGTGCTGTAACCCCCGAAAGTACACTCCAGTCCAAACCAAAAAAAAAATTATTTTCTGTGTTTGTGAATTGTGTGCGCAGTAGCCGCACGTGCATCAACAAAGTAGTGCCAAGCGTGCGCCTGTGTCATAAGTAAAGGGCCGGCTGGCTTGACCGTTAAGGGTGCTGTAACCCCCGAAAGTACACTCCAGTCCAAACCAAAAAAAAAATTATTTTCTGTGTTTGTGAATTGTGTGCGCAGTAGCCGCACGTGCATCAACAAAGTAGTGCCAAGCGTGCGCCTGTGTCATAAGTAAAGGGCCGGCTGGCTTGACCGTTAAGGGTGCTGTAACCCCCGAGAGTACACTCCAGTCCAAACCAAAAAAAAAATTATTTTCTGTGTTTGTGAATTGTGTGCGCAGTAGCCGCACGTGCATCAACAAAGTAGTGCCAAGCGTGCGCCTGTGTCATAAGTAAAGGGCCGGCTGGCTTGACCGTTAAGGGTGCTGTAACCCCCGAGAGTACACTCCAGTCCAAACCAAAAAAAAAATTATTTTCTGTGTTTGTGAATTGTGTGCGCAGTAGCCGCACGTGCATCAACAAAGTAGTGCCAAGAGTGCGCCTGTGTCATAAGGGCCGGCTGGCTTGACCGTTAAAGGGTGCTGTAACCCCCAAAGTACACTCCAGTCCAAACCAAAAAAATATATATTTTCTGTGTTTAGCCGCACGTATATATCAAATCGATATAACATAAATGGAGGACCAAACTTTCTCCGATAAAAATAAAATAGAGAAAGATCAAGAACCACTTCCTCCTAGTGCTGAAGCTGCTGCCACTAGTCATGACATAGACGATAACATGCCATCAACGTCGTCTGCCAAGGCCGATGCCCAATGTCATAGTAGAGGGCACATACAATCCCAAATGGCAAAGTTCAGGAAAATGACCTTGAAAAAGACATTTAAATCAGCTGAAGAGAAACGTAAACTTGCCAATATGCCATTTACGACACGGAGTGGCAAGGAACGGCTAAGGTCGATCCCTAGTATGTTCATGACTAGTGGTTCAGCTTCACATGACGATGGAAGCCCTCCTCCCACTAAAAAAATCAAAAGAGTTAAGCTGGCAAAAGCACAGCGAAGAACTGTGCTTTCTAAGAAGATATCACAAATCCCCAAGGAGAGTCCAAGTGTGGTGGTGGTTGCGATGCCTGACCTTCCCAGCACTGGACGGGAAGAGGTGGCTCTTTCCACCATTTGCACGCCCCCTGCAAGTGCTGAAAGGAGCACCCACAGTCCACTTGCTGATATGCAAATTGAAGATGTCACTGTTGAAGTACAACAGGATGAGGATACTGGTGTAGCTGGCGCTGAGGAGGATGTTGGCGAGGAGGATTCTGATGGTGATGTGGTTTGTTTAAATCAGGCTCCGGGGGAGACAGTTGTTGTCCGTGGGATGAAAAAGCCCATCACGGTCATGCCTGGGCAGAAGACCAAACATTCCACCTCTTTGGTCTGGCAGTATTTCTATCCAAATCCGGACAACAACTGTCTTGCCATATGTACCATATGTAAAGGTGAAATAAGTAGGGGTAGGGACGTCAACCACCTAGGAACATCCTCCCTTATACGGCACCTGCAGCGCGTTCATAAAAAGTTACTGTCAAGTTCAGAAACTTTGGCTAAGACCGTAAGCAGTCCAGGGACACCTAAATCCCGTTGTCCTGTTGTATCCAAGCGCCTGCAAACCACACCGTCAACTCCCTCCTCGTCAATTTCCTCCTTAGTCAGGATCGGAAGTAGTCCTGCAGGCCATGTCACTGGCATGACTGACTCTCCTATCCGGGATTCCTCCGGAGGATCCTGCATTGCTACGCCTACTGCTGCCGCTGCTGCTGTTGCTGCTGCTGGGAGTCGTTCATCATCCCAGAGAGGAAGTAGGAACACCACTACTTTTACTAAACAATTGACCCTCCAACAGTCCTTAGCGAGGAGGATGAAGTACGACAGCAGTCATCCTGAAGCAAAACGTATAACTGAGGCCTTGACTGCTATGTTGGTGTTAGACGTGCGTCCGGTATCCGCCATTAGTGCAGTGGGATTTAGACAATTGATGGAGGTAGTGTGTCCCCGGTTCCAAATCCCGTCTAGATTCCACTTCACTAGGCAGGCGATACCGAGACTGTACAGAAACGTCAGAAAAAGTGTCCTCAGTGTCCTGAAAAATGCCGTTGTACACAATGTCCACTTAACCACGGACATGTGGACAAGTGGAACAGGGCAGACTAAGGACTATATGACTGTGACAGCCCACTGGGTAGATGTATCACCTTACGCAGCAACAGCAGCAGCGTCACCAGTAGCAGCATCTCAGAAATGCCAGCTCGTTACAAGGCAGGCTACGCTGTGTATCACCGGTTTCAGTAAGAGGCACACCGCCGACAACCTCTTAGAGAAACTGAGGGAAATCATCGCCCAGTGGCTTACCCCACTTAGACTCTCCTGGGGATTTGTGATATCTGACAACGCCACCAATATTGTGCGGGCATTACATCTGGGCAAATTCCAGCACGTCCCATGTTTTGCTCACACAATAAACTTGGTGGTGCAGAATTTTCTGAAAAGCGACAGGGGCGTGCAGGAGACGCTTTGGGTGGCCCGAAAAATTTCTGGCCACTTTCGCCATTCAGCGACTGCGTGCCGAAGACTGGAGCGCCAGCAAACACTCTTGAACCTGCCCCGCCATCACCTGAAGCAAGAGGTTGTGACGCGGTGGAACTCAACCCTCTATATGCTTCAGAGGATGGAGGAGCAGCAAAAGGCCATACAAGCCTATACATCCACCTATGACATAGGCAAAGGAGGGGGTATGCACCTGACTCAAGCGCAGTGGAGAATGATTTCCGTGTTGTGCAAGGTTCTCCAGCCCTTCGAACTTGCCACACGTGAAGTCAGTTCAGACACAGCCAGCTTGAGTCAGGTCATTCCCCTCATCAGGCTTTTGCAGAAGCAGCTGGAGAAAGTGAAGGAGGAGCTAAGACGGAGCGATTCCGCTCGGCATGTGGGACTTGTGGATGAAGCCCTTCATTCGCTTTGCCAGGATTCCAGGGTGGTCAATCTGTTGAAATCAGACCACTACATTTTGGCCACCGTGCTTGATCCTAGGTTTAAAGCCTATGTGGTGTCTCTCTTTCCGGCCGACACAAGCCTGCAGAGGTGCAAAGACCTGCTGGTGAACACACTGTCAGCTGAAGCGGAACGTGACACGTCAATGGCTCCTTCTTCATTTTCTCCCGCAACTGGGGCTGCCAGGAAAAAACTTAGGTATCCTAAGCAACCCGCTGGCGGTGATGCAGGGCAGGCAGGACCAAGTTTGGACATCTGGTCCGGACTGAAGGACCTGGCAACAATTTCTGACATGTCTACTGTCACTGCATATGATACTGTCACCATTGACAGAATGGTGGAGGATTACATCGGTGACAGCATCCAAGTAGGCATGTCAGACAGTCCATACCTGTACTGGCAGGAAAAAGAGGCAATTTGGAGGCCCCTGTACAAGCTGGCTCTATTTTACCTGAGTTGCCCCCCCTCCAGTGTGTACTCCGAAAGAGTGTTTAGTGCAGCCGGGAACCTTGTCAGCGAAAGGCGTAGGAGGTTGCTTCCACAGAATGTGGAGAAGATGATGTTCATCAAAATGAATTATCAGCTCTTCCAGGCAGACCAGCCTCCAGAAGGTACAGAGGGACCTGTGGTGGTGGATTCAAGTGGGGACGAGTTAATACTTTGTGAGGATGAGGATGTACACACTGAAGAGGGTGAGGAATCGGTGGATGAGGAGGATGAGGATGACATCTTGCCTCCGTAGAGCCAGTTTGTGCAGGGACACATTAATTGCCAGCTTGTTTTGTGGGGGCCCAAACGAACCAATCATTTCAGCCACAGTTGTGTGACAGACCCTGGCGCTGAAATGATTGATTTGTTAAAGTGTGCATGTCCTGTTTATACAACATAAGGGTGGGTGGGAGGGCCCAAGGACAATTCCATCTTGCACTTCTTTTTTTTCTTTGCATTATGTACAGTTTGGGGCCTAGTTTTTCTAACTGCCATCCTGTCTGCCACTGCAGTGTCACTCCTAGATGGGTCACGTGTTTGTGCCGCCCACTCGTGTCGCTTAGCATAGTCATCCAGCTACCTCGGTGCAACCTTTTGGACATGAAAAAACTATTGTGAGGTGTGAGGTGTTCAGAATAGACTGGAAATGAGTGGAAATTAAGGTTATTGAGGTTAATAATAGTATAGGAGCAGAGAAACCAACAAATTCTGTGATTTTAGCTGTTTTTATGCTTTTAAAAAAAAAATACAGATCCAAAACACAAAACCCAGAACCCAAAACACGGAAGGGTGGTTTTGGCAAAACCAATCCAGATCCAAAACACGAAGAAAGATCCAGATCCAAAACCAAAACACAAAACACGAAAAGTGGCCGGTGCACACCCCTAATATATATATATATATATATATATATATATATAAAATCTTTCCCATATATAAATAAACCCCCTGGACTCTGGTGTATTATTGCGCACACTTCCCAACATTTATTGGGGGATCAGAACAAGTGCAGGTCTCAGTAGGGCTTGTAGGACGTGCATGACAAGGGGCTGCGACCACTTTTCATAAAGGTGTTGCCAAACATTTTGGGGCCTCTGTTGTATTTCCCATTCACTGTTCGCCTCCCTTAGAATATGCATATCGTGTATATTTCAGCAAAATGTTTTATTATTATTCATATAGAAGGAGAATTCTACCTACTATATTCAAGCCCCTGTATCTGTATTTATAAGTGGTATATATGGAAACATAATTGTAAATGTACACTACCGTTCAAAAGTTTGGGGTCACCCAGACAATTTCATGTTGTACATGAAAACTGACTTTTATTTATCAAATGAGTTTGTAAAATGAATAGAACATATAGTCAAGACATTGGCAAGGTTAGAAATAATGATTTTTATTTTAAATAATAATTTTGTCCTTCAAACTTTGCCTTCGGCAAAGAATGCTCCTTTTGCAGCAATTACAGCATTGCAGACCTTTGGCATTCTAGCTGTTAATTTGTTGAGGTAATCTGAAGAAATTTCACCCCACGCTTCCTGAAGCACCTCCCACAAGTTGGATTGGCTTGATGGGCACTTCTTGCGTACCATACGGTCAAGCTGCTCCCACAACAGCTCAATGGGGTTGAGATCTGGTGACTGCGCTGGCCTCTCCATTACGGACAGAATACCAGCTGCCTGCTTCTTCCCTAAATAGTTCTTGCATAATTTGGAGTTGTGCTTTGGGTCATTGTCCTGTTGGAGGAGGAAATTGGCTCCAATCAAGCGCTGTCCACAGGGTATGGCATGGCATTGCAAAATGGAGTGATAGCCTTCCTTATTGAAAATCCCTTTTATCTTGTATAAATTTCCCACTTTACCAGCACCAAAGCAGCCCCAGAACATCACATTACCTACACCATGCTTGACTGATGGCGTCAGGCACTCTCCCAGCATCTTTTCACTTGTTCTGCGTCTCACAAATGTTCTTCTTTGTGATCCAAACACCTCAAACTTCGATTCGTCTGTCCATAACACTTTTTTCCAATCTTCCTCTGTCCAATGTCTGTGTTCTTTTGCCCATATTAATCTTTTCCTTTTATTGGCCAGTCTCAGATATGGCTTTTTCTTGGCCACTGCCTAGAAGGCCAGCATCCCAGAGTCGTCTCTTCACAGTAGACGTTGACACTGGTGTTTTGCGGGTACCATTTAATGAAGCTGCCTGTTGAGGACTTGTGAGGCATCTATTTCTCAAACTAGAGACTCTAATGTTCTTGTCTTCTTGCACAGTTGTGCATCAGGGCCTCTTTTTACTCTGGTTAGAGCCTGTTTGTGCTGTTCTCTGAAGGGAGTAGTGCACACCGTTGTAGGAAATGTTCAGTTTCTTGGCAAGTTCTCGCATGGAATAGCCTTAATTTCTAAGAACAAGAATATACTGTCGAGTTTCACATGAAAGTTCTCTTTTTCTGGCAATTTGGAGAGTATAATCAAACCCAAAAATGTGATGCTCCAGATACTCAACTTGCTCAAAGGAAGGCCAGTTTTATAGCTTCTCTAAAGAGCAAACCCATTTTCAGCTGTGCTAACATAATTGCACAAGGGTTTTCAAGGATTTTCTAATCATCCATTAGTCTTCTAACGCGCTTAGCAAACACAATGTACCATTAGAACACTGGAGTGATGGTTGCTGGAAATGGGCCTCTATACACCTATGTAGATATTCCTTTAAAAACCGGTCGTTTGCAGCTAGTATAGTCATTTGCCACATTAACAATGTATAGAATGTATTTCTGATTAATTTAATGTTATCATCATTGAAAAAACAGTGCTTTTCTTTCAAAAATAAGGACATTTTTAAGTGACCCCAAACTTTTTAACGGTAGTTTACGCATGTGTGGCATAAATTGGATCAAGGCCACAATGTTGAATATATTGCAAATAGAGAGGTGTGGTTCGGTTGTCTCGAAATACAAACACACCCGAACTTAGGGGTTCCGAGTCGAATCGAGTCCCACTCCGGAATCAATTTGAGGTTCCGAGTCGATTCAAGTCCCACTCCGGGATAAATTTGAGTTTCCGAGTCGAATCGACTTGCACTCCGGAATTAATTTGAGGTTCCGAGTCGACTCGAAATCCCACTCCGGAATCAATCTGACGTTCCGAGTTGAATCGAGTCCCACTCCGGAGTCAATTTGAGTTTCCGAGTCGAATCGAGTCCCACTTCGGAATTTTTTTTAATCGAGTCCCACTTCAGCTTCGGACTGTTGTCAGTACAGAACTTGGATTTAAAAAACAATTTTAGGTTTTGGATTGCATGTAAACTGGTCCAGATTGCATGATTTTAGCTGGGTTTTTACTTTCGATCTTTTATTGATTTTTAAAGACTCCAAAACCGAATCCGAACTACAACACTTGAGGGTGGTTTTGCCAAAACCATAACTAAAACATGATGATGAATTAGAACCAAAATCGAAACATGGGGGCCAGCACACATCTCTAGTTGTAATATATAATGTAATGGAGGCATACAAGCTAGGAGAAAACAACAAGAAAGCCACAGTATAGATCATATGCAAAAAGGTTTTGGATTTATTATTATCATTTCCAATGGGCTTAAATCAAACAGACTTTGGGCAATTCGGCAATCCCTTGTCTATTTAGGTTCAAGCAGAAATAAGATTAAAATTCTCTCTCAGGGCTGCTGACTGGATAATCCCGTGTCTCTGATAGTATAGCTCTGGTCACTTTACAGAGAGAGAAAAGACTGCCCATAGAAAACCTATGGTTAATTGATTCTTCCCCTTGGTATTACATTTATTCACCTGTAATCATATGGAAACAGGGACAGTCTTTGTGGGCTGATTATTTTTAGGAGTAGGACTCAAAAAAAAAATAATTCTAAAACAGTGGATCCCATAGCTTAGATTTTCGCTAGAATAGTTAACTGAAAGTGATGTTTAAGACACTTCAACTCTGACAAAATAAAATGTATAGACACTGGGAACATGGCGTGTCCACTTATCAAAGTTACACGACCCCGGGCTGGTGGGATCTGTGCCAAGTGCCAACCAAATTCAAATTAATTGTTCCAGTGCTCGCTAGGTAACAAAATGGGTCACCGCACACATTACATAGGTAGCAAGTACTCCTCCTCTCTACGGTGCCTGTTTCATGTGCAAAGGGTTGACCAAGGCCTGTACCATTATATCACAATATATAGTCCCCTGAATTACAATGGGTAGACATTGCACAGCAGAAAAACAATACATGTGACAAATGTATATTCTTATGTTGTTAGTTCAAATAATGTGAGTTTAATGTGTTTGTGATCAGTACACTTTAGGTACCACAACATGTCATGCTGTAAGGATATTCTTCATCATGCACATATTTTCAATTAGATTTCATCTAATTGAATCTATTTGAGAAGGAAAAACATGACCTGTGTGCTGGGGGTACTTGATGACTAGACCTGAGAAACTCATATATATATATATTAATCTCTTCTCGTTTTCTTTGTCACTCACTACATGTGATCTTTATAATTTCTTCCCAGCTATGAGCTTCCAGACTCTCACCTTGCAGATGAGAAAGTAATGGAAATCCTGCAAGATAAAGCCAACTTCCGCAACTTTAAACCGAAGCCGTTTAATATGAAAGAGTTCTATGACCGCACTGGACATGACATCAATGAGATGCTCCTAAGCTGCAAGTACCGTGGAGAAGAATGTGGTCCCGACAGCTTTGTTCCAGTAAGATTCTGTTTATTTCGCATTGATTTAAGCCAAAATTCAGGACTGTATGCATATAGAGAACACCCAAACCATGTTTCTCGTCATCATATCCTGCGTGTAATTATTTATTTGCTGTGCGCAACTGTGGAAAAAAACTTTTTTTACATAGCAACATTTGGGGGGAAATGTCTGCAACTTTCTGAAATTAGCAGGATTTCGGAGAGTCTGCCCAATGTTTTAAAGAGGCAATTATTTTGATGGCAAAACCAACCTGGATGTGTTTTTTAAATGATTGCCACTTTAAAACATTGGGTAGTCTCGCCAATGCCTGCAAGACACAGTTTGTTTTTTGACACTTGGGATATCCTGGAGTATAAATATGTTACTACTGTAGGTAGGTTGCCCATTATGTTGTTGGTGTAAGCTACAACAATTTTTATATTGTTTCTACATAGTTATATATGTTTACTATGAAAAACTTCATTATGAGAAGAGTGGAAGAATCCAAACGAGGCAGGTGAAAGCGTTAGCATTTATAGTGCTTAATCACTGCTGCTGGGACAGGAAGTACAAGTAATTAATAAGGGGAATTATTTAAATCTTCTAAAAAAGTGTTGCCCAATGCTCATATCATCCAATAAGAATCTAACTATCACTTATCCACACCTCCCAACTGTCTCAATTTTGTTGGGATAGTCCCACTTTCCAGGCAGTGTCCCGCAGTGGTGGTGGTGGTGGTGGGGGAGCTGGGGGGGTTGGGAATCCCCCTCTCACCCGCTGCACTTCTTAGCAGAGCAAACTGTGAATGGATGCCGTGCACATGATCCACGCTCAGCAGAGGGGTTCCTTTGTCCCCATCAGCAGCTGGCACAGTCCACCGCCAGGCCCCTCCAAGAGGCCCGGGTACTTAGTACCCCCCTCTCTGCACCCCTGTGTACAAGACAATATGTTCCATGACTAATAACAATATTGTACTTGCACCTCTTACATCACAGCATGATTTATCCACTACAGACGGCATTAGCTGCCGGGACCACACTTCAGAATGCTTTGCATTCCAGAGTTTGGTAAATCTGACAGTTTTGCAGTCCCCATAGACTGGAGGCTGTGACTGCTCTCAGAAATGGAGGGAGTGTAGCAGATATCAGATATATCTGCTGCAGTCCCTCCTTCATACATTTGGGGGATCCTTAATATATTCGGGTGCCCTCCGAAAACTGATGTTTTTCACAAATATGCCACAAATATTGAGTGATAAATAGGTCCCTAAATCACTCAGATACGGGGCGGGATGCAGCAATGGGAGAAATGCAGTCAAATCCCGAAAACGCGGGTTTGACCGCATTTCTTATGCACCAAGCCCCGGAATGCTTGGATGCGATGGGTAATGCCATCTTCTGATGGCGTTGCCCTATAGAAGCCTGTGGGCTTCTCTCCGCAAAGTGCTGTGAGAGGGATCCAATCCGATGCCTCCCAGCACCCCCTGAGGCACATGTGACATTCAATGCATTCGCAGAATGACATCAGAGGGACTTTAGGGTCATAGACCCGGAAGTCCCTCATTCATAAAGGACAGCTCTTACCGAGAGAGCGGTCCTTTATGCTTTCTTTCATGCATACCAGTGTAATCAACTCGGCATACATGCGATGGGTGGTGGGATGCGTCATGCATCCCGTCCATGGTGTTACCTTTGTTTAGATCAACAAGAGCTATATAAAAAATATGTAGTTTTAAATTACTAGCATTTCTATGGATTGCTCTTACACATTAAGCGTTGAGCTCTATGATACTGAAATGAGATCGCATATAATGATTCTCCACTGATCTCAGAGGGTGCATAAAATACATGGATATCCTTTCTTCTGGGATTAGTACCAGTCTTTATTCCAGTCTTGTGCCACTTGTCTCGTTATGCTAGTCCCACTTTTCGTGGGAATAAGTAAAAAGGTCACTATATATATCTTGCAGTGGCAGATCTGAAGGCAATCATGTGAATACACAGGCAGAGATGTGACAAGTTATTGAAAATTACAGCAGTGCCACATGAGAGGTTGAATTAAAAAAATATTGTCAATTTATTCAATCAATTTCCACAGGATAGGCCTATTCTGCTGCTACTTCCCAACATAATGAGTGTGGCCTTGTGTAAAGGGGCGTGTCCTCATTTAAAGGCGCGTGGTTTCATGCCTGGTTCCATCACTCTGGGAACATGCCCAGCATTCCCCGAGCTGCTGTGCTGCCCCCAAGCCTCTCCCCCGGCTTATACACTTGCCGATGCCGGGTCAGACGGGGGAGGGATGCGCCATGCTACATTCTGCAGCATTGCATCATCATTAGTGAGATCCCCTGTCAGCCCTGCAGTAGGGCCGATGGGGGATGTCATTAACGACCTGCGGGAGCGCACATATCATGGGTACATACTAGACGATGTACCCAATATGTCGCTGTGATCCGCAGGATTGGACGACATATCATCTACTCTAGTCACTAGTGTGTACCCAGCTTTAGTGTGAATGGGGCTTCACCAGAAAGTGGATGTAGCTGAGCAGTGGGCTCGCCATGACTGTGCGCAAATCAGAGTAAGATCAAGAAGACCAAACATCCAAATCTAAATATGAGTGTGACCAGCACAATGGCCTCTCCATAGTATAACTGGAACAAAGTTACTTGTTGCAATTCAAGAGGTGCAAATACAAGTGGTTGTTTGTTTGTTTGTGCATGGAGGATAGATACTGGCTGCTTTTGCATTTAACCCACAAATACTGGACAGCTTTATTTTTACACTGCAGTATAGACTTCAGTCTGGACACGTCTCTATTAAACCTAAGTCTCTCTACACATTTTAAATCTGCCTCACCTGCAGTGCAGCATGGTTCTGATTATTTGCTACTGCGCATGCACAAAAAGTCACGTATGGTGCTTATGTTCCCCTGAGTATACACAGAGTTTGCTGTTGCAAACACTATTGTTGGCATTAGAACTGGCGGCACAAGACTATGAGCATTTCTAGTAGGTGTCCTGAAGTGAACGCAAGAAAAAGAAGGGCCTTTTCATGCGTTCACTTCAGGCCAGCTACCAGGAATGCTCATAGTCTTGTGCCGCCAGTTCTAATGCCAACAGGGGCATGTTATGGGAGTGGCATGGGCCTATCAGTGAACGCTGCTGCATTACCAAACGGCGAGCCACAGATGCCATGTGCAGAGGAATTTCAGGAGATTCTGCATCTGACATAGGCTGATGTACGTGTCAATGATAAATGTGACGGTGGGCCATTTGGAACCACCAGCAGATTTGCACTGTCCATGGGCTTTGAAAGTGGGCGTCTCAGGGCTTGCGCAGTCCCCCGCACCCTAGTGTATTAGGAGACGGCTGAAACTAGCAGTTGCTTATTACTGGCTACCACTGCAACTCCACAAACAAAACGTAACTGCGGCTGCAATAGCGCCCACCTCTGTATCAGCCCTAAGGGTTTGTATATGCTCATTGGCAGAGCAATATGAAGGCAACTAAAATGCAGACCTTTGTCCTTGGACCCTATCACTGTGTTAGATCTTATATTTCCTATTCATATTATTGGGAAATGTAGCTGATTATGTAACTGATTGTGTGTTGGGGGTAAGTATCTGAGGTAGCACTAATTGCATAAACTAACTAAGGAATGAATCATTGAAAACTATTTCCGTAATAAATTGTTATAGAATACCTATAAATATAAAGCATTTTAGTCAGCTATTCTGCCAAAGGGAAGCTCTAATGGTTCCCCCCTAAGAAATATAACATTGAAAGGAATTCCATGTCACATGTGCCAATTGGCCATGAAGGGAACTGACTGCATTGCTGCTTGTGGAATGCGCATGCATGAATTCGCACTGGGCATGTGCAGAAAATAGGCAAGTGCAAATGCAGGCAAGGGAGACACACACGTATTTTCACCCCAACTTACATCACTCTGAAGAGAAGCATCTGGGTTGGCATGGGGTGTTCTCACATAGCAAAGTTCAGTAAGGACGTGTTCACCTAAATGCGGGCTATGTAGCTGGACATAAGCAGAAATACGGCTATTTGAAGGTGTCTATTTTGCACGTACTGTAGGACAGGTGCAAGTACTCAATGCAGTTGGGTATGCACTGTCCATACATACAACTCAGTAACTAGGCAAATATTTTATGTTCTTTTGCCCAATATAAGCCCAAATAACTTTCAATTCTGCTTCGTTCCTAAAAAGGTTAACACAAGGAAATGTCTCACTGCCTTTGGATCGTTCCATTTTAGCAACTTAATTGTGGTGTTTTTAGCTTCCAAAGTTCTTCATTGTACAGTTGATAGAACCGGAGCATTTTCAAACAATGTAACAGGTTTTGTACGAGAGCTTGGGCAGATCCGAGAGAGATGGAGAAAGTCAGATTCCTTCCTGAGAACAATAGTGAGCTTTATGCTTTAGATAGAGGGAAGAGATGAGATTTCAATGATGTCAACATTTCTCATCAAAGAGAAGCTAAAAAATGACTTGTATGAATGTATCATTTCTAACGGAAAGTTCAGCAGTTGGTTTATTGTTAAAGAAATGACAAGGCTAATTGGCGTCAAACATGAAACATCTCCAATCCTCAGGCAATTTGACAGCTGGGGAATTGAAACTTAGAAAAATTTGGATGGTAACAGTAACATCCCGATTAAAATTTCCTACAAAATCAACAATATTGTAATTATGCACAATGAAAGCCCATAAAATGAGAAACTTGTCATAATTGCTGTTATTTATTTCTTCTGTTAAATATCATTAGATATCATTGAAGACACAGTAGAAATCATTGTGATTTGAATCCTATAGGTGATTAGATGATCTGACTTAGGTGGGGGATGGTGACATTCTCATGCAGAACTAGCTGTTGTCCCGATTTTTCTTCATTTCTCTATTTCCACCTGTCTTCTATGTATTTCCTACTGTGTCTCTTTCCTCTTCTGTCTCGCACTTCCTACGTTATTTGTTCACTATCTATATCCTTCCCCTTCTGTTTCTTTTCTCCCTCTGACACACTTCTCTACTCTTTTTTTATTCCCTTCTTTCTTTATCCAACTACTCCATCTCGCTATATACCCCCTGTATCTTCCCCTCCTCTGTCTCGCTGTTTTTCCCCTTGACACTCTTCCTGCCCCTCTCTGTCCCGCCTGCCCCCAGTCTCTTTCTCTCTTGCCCCTCTGGGCCTGATTCAGAGCCGCTCGTAAGCGGCCGCTCGTTCGCTCCGAGCGATGTTCGCACATCTGTGCATGCGTATGGGTTTTAGTACGCATGCGCGAACCAGTCAGTGCGGTCGAAAATCGTGTGCTCGCAAAATAGCGAATGCCTGCTAATTTGAGTGACAGAATGAGGTGTTTGTGGGTGGTAACAGGGGAAGGTGCTTGAAAACGGGGAGTGGAGATCCGAACGCAGGCGTGCCAAAAGGTCAAAACGGGTGTTTTAAGGGTGTGCATAATTAACAAAGCAGCGTCATTGGCCACGTCACTTGGTTGTCTTTTAGCCTGAACTGCTGGCATGATTGCGGTAGGAAAATCCAACCACAAGCACTGCGAGCAGTTCATACGCCTTTCGATTACTCGATTAATCAAATAAATAGCGGAGATGACGTAGGATGCAAACGGCCAGGGGGCGTTTTTTCCTAAATAGTGAGCGCATGTTTTGTTCGCTCGTTCAGACACAGAGGCATCAACAGACCGCAAAGAGCGAGCGCTTAATTTAAATAGCCAGCCCCTTTTTATGAACGAGCGTCCGCAAATAGCGTCTGGCTCTGAATCAGGCCCTCTGTTCCTTGCTCTTGTACTCGCTCTGTTTCTCATTTTCTTATTTTTACCTACAGTCTTCCTCCACATGCCCATCATCAGGTATCACGCCACCACCGGCCAGTCACCAGCAGAGAGTCATCTGCGTATGTGACCTAACGTGTGCATCTGGCCAGTAACAAGTGATGCACAACATGCACATGCGGAACAATAGGAATTGTCAGTAGCAGCAGCTATTGTGTTGGGCAGCGGACATGTGTTTTGTGGGCCTGATTCAGCGATGGACGCATATCACACAGCCGCTGCTTATTTGTACGCAGTTGCTGTGGGTAAATATATTAATGCCACAGGCAGCATCTTGTGTAAATAGACAACTCCTGCCGACTTCTCTGATCCGCTGCTGTGCCGCCCACATTTTGCCCCCAAACAGACACAGCCTGTCAATCCGGCTGCGGCATCCAGGGTACTGTGAACGATCTCACAGAGCAAGATCTGTACATATGCAGTGTGGCATCTGCACATTAGGAGATCTCCCACCATCTGACCATCACAGTGCATTACAAAACAAAGAACCTGATTCAGAGTAGCACACAGATGCGGCCACGTCTGCGTCTTATGGCAATGATTCAGCCGATTTTCTTAATACTGAGATGCCCAATTGCATAGTCTTGCGTCAATGAATTTCCATCTTGGTGCGTCTTTAGATGCGCCATTGGTGCACCTACGGACACACCATTGAAACTTGTACCTGCCTGTAATCGACCCAGCTGCTGGTGTTGAAGGTTTGAGCTCAGGGGGAGGGAAGGGGCAGCAGTGCAGCCAGGGCGCATTGCCGCCCTCATATAGACCTGCACAGGGTGCTAACACACCCGAGGCCGCCACTGTGTTTGAGCAGCTGTGCGTCTTTGGATGCAGCCGCTTACAGCGACATTACTATGACACACCCTTATCTGCTTAGCCACCCTATTACCTACTGGGATCACCCACTTAATTGCACAGACCCTGCATTCAAATCTGTTTTGCATCTCCATGCAGTAACAATAGGGTAGCTTCCGCTGTGCAACTCCGACACATGAGCAGAAGAAAATCTCCCATTTGAATTAATATCGGTATAATGTGCGACACGCTATCACTATATATAAATTACTCCTCAAGGGAATGTTTGACACACAACCCCGCTATATAAAAGCATGTAACAATTGCATAGACGCCTATGTGATGCTAAGATGATACTGGGATGCTTGCTCTGCCAGTATCTCTGTAATAGAGATCCAATTATAACTACTTTGTAGATGATACAGAACCCCGGCATTACTTCGTAAATGCTAACAAAAAGTTCCTGCTTCCTGCTAGAGATGTAGTGCGGTCCCACGTTCCATCTTACGTATTTAGTGGAAAATTATAATTTATCGATGAAGATTCTATAATTCCGATCGCCACTGTTACAATAAATATATCACTGCTCAAACATTTGAATAATGCAGCTAAAGCCCTTGCTAGATGGAGATATTCCTCACCTACCTCTATCAGAGACTGGTTAACTTGTATAGACTAGTTTATATCAATGGATGACTGTATTATGTCATCGCTAGACAGGTTCTCTGAGTTTTCGGGTACTTGGTTTAGAGGGATGGAATTCACAGAGTCCCCTCATATTCCGCTTTAGACTTATATTTCTCAGTCCCAAGCGATGGCCCTAGCTCAGTTTACACACATAACTTTCCTATAACAGTTAAAATTATATTTTCACCCCTTCCCCCTAGCTTCCCCGAATGGTCTGGTTTCTCCTCTCTCCTTACTGCCCCTCTCCCTTACTTTTTTTCCTCCTCCTCTACATATATTCTGTAATTTTTTTCAGTGCTATAATTTATCTTTTGCCATATACAGTATTATAGACTTTCTTGTCTTTTGCAATAAATGCATTGCAATGTTATTTGTAGTGTGTTAGCTGATGCTGTTCTAGACTTATGTGTATTCTACGTATCTTGCTTATTGCTCTGGTATCTATATTAGTCACAACCCAGTAGTGTGCCACAAGTTGACGCAGAGAATACTATTAGTCCACGCAATCCCTTTGCCCAGCCTTTAATGTGCCTCAGCTGGTGACCTTAACAAAATCTGCCTCAAAGGGTGAACAAGGGAAGCCTAGGTACTTTATACCCACTGGACTGTCCTCTCGGCGCTGGCTCCTTCCTATGATGTTACCACTTACCTTACATTCTGATTAGAATAAGGCACCTTTGAAACAAGAAAAGAATGGTTATGGACAGGGGCATAGCATGGGTGGAGCAACTGGAGCAAGAGCTCCGGGCGCAGGCAGAGATGGGGTGCACTGTCCTGCTGGTAAAGTCAACAAGTGGCACTAACATGAGCATCGCTGCTCAGCTCTGCACTCACTATTTTAAGATCCCAGTCAGCGGGCAGCAGCTGTAATTACTGCATAGGATGGGCGGATCTAACCTCTGCAGGGGAGGGACACGAGCAGTACAGGGGAGAAGATTGGTGAGCAGCAGGGGAAGGACAGCCTCTATACCGGATACTGACTGGCTGAAGATCCTCCTTGCTTCTTCCTTTCATGATGTGACATTATCTTCCTGCAGCTGCATGGAGGGTGCTATCCTTCCTGGTAGCATCTAGCAGCTGTGTAGCAGGATGTGGAAGAAGATTGTTTGAGCGCTGGGGAATGCAGAAGGGATGCCCCTGATACAGCTGCCTGGATTACACTATTAATGAGGTAGGATAAGGGTTATCTGTGAGGGATTTATTTTGTACATCAGAAAACATAAAAGGAGCAGGTGGGACTCATTCATAGACACATGTTCTTTAGATTTGCCCTTACCAAATATAGTTTTTATGTTTAGGCTTGTTCTGTGGATTATGATGTTATTACTAGTATTCTGTTTCCCCACCTTCCTATCTCTCTCCCATCTCCCCAATTCCTCCCTTTTCCCCTTATTCTTACCTCTATTTCTCCTGTCTCCATATATTCTTTCCCCTATGTCTCCCATCCTCCCCTATTATTTTCTTTATTCCTGCCATCTCCTCCTATTCTTCCCCCTATTCCTGCCTTTTCCCTCTATACTGTACCTCCCGTCTTCCCCTATTCCTCCCAACTCCCCCTCTTCTTCCCTCTATTCTTGCCGTCATCCCCTATATTCCACTATATATCCCTTGTCCCACTGTTTTCCCCCAATTCCTCCAATTTCCCCATATTGTTTCCACTATTCCAGCCCACCTCCTATCCTTTCCCCTCTTCCTGCCGTCTCTCTCTATTCTTCCCCTATACCTCCCATCTCCCACTATTCTTCCCCCTATTCTTTCCAACTCCTCCTATTCTTCCTCTATACTTACTGTCTCCCCCTATTCTTCCCCCTATTCTTTCCAACTCCTCCTATTCTTCCTCTATACTTACTGTCTCCCCCTATTCTTCCCCCTATTCTTTCCAACTCCTCCTATTCTTCCTCTATACTTACTGTCTCCCCCTATTCTTCCCCCTATTCTTTCCAACTCCTCCTATTCTTCCTCTATACTTACTGTCTCCCTCTATTCTTCCCCAATACCTCCCATCTCCTCATATTCTTTCCCAATACCTCCCATCTCCCACTAGTCTTCCCCAATACCTCCCATCTCCTACTAGTCTTCCCCTATACTTCCCATCTCCCCCCGTTTTTTCACCTTATTTCTCCTGTTTCTCCCTATTCCTTCCATCTACCCCTATGCCCACATGCAGCAAAGTGTAACATTGCTTATAGAAGCCTGTGGGCTTCTTATCGCCAAAATCCCCATAGAGGGATATGACTGCCGTGCACATGCATGTAAATAGCATCTCTGGGACAGCTCTATCGGAAGAGCTGTCTAAGTGGATACTTGTTCCTCCATACAGGCGATCAAAATTACAGTATGCAGTCATATAGGGGGGAGATGTATCTCAATTTATTTGCAATAAAACATACATATCCCCCTATATCTGTTATTGGTAATGCAGCCAGCCCCACTAAGAATCCTTATTGCTGCATATTGTGGCAATAGGGATTTTTTTTTCGTAGGAAAGTCGCAAAGATACAGGCCATGAATAGGCTGCCCCATTGAATGTAACTGTCATATGCTGTCTGAGGATGGCGTTAGACAGCTAAGCTGTGCGGATACTGATTCCGTCCCAATAGATTTCTAGGCTGATGCGAAGGCTGGCGTCCGGACAGCAGGAGACATTTCCGGCATCTTCTGCTATCTATCTTGTTATATTTCCTTGACACTTAATTCTGCCCTTAAAAGTGGGGAAACAGCAGTTTCCATATACAGTATTTTAAGGGCAGTATCACTTGATAAAGAGGCCCCATAATATCTCTATAATAGGTCTCATTTAAAATTTGTTAATTCTAAATCTGATTAAAACAATGAATAATTCCTGCATGTACAGTATTATTCAGCTAAATATTTATGACTGTTTTTTGTTTTCCACTTCAACTTGCCCTCACATGTCAGCCACAACCCCTTTGGGGAAATTCTTTAGTGGGAGGAGGGGGTGTGAGGTGTAACATGTGCTTCTTCATGCTACACCTCTGGTTATGGGTGCCAAATGTGCAACCTTTTAAGGCAATCGTACTTGTCAACTTTCTGGCTGCTCCGGAAGAAGCAGCCAGGTCATTGCAGCAGGGGACATGGCGGTGGCAATGGTGGGCGGTATGGGGGCATGGCGTCACGATCGAGTCATCTCAGACCCCCGCTATGCAATGCAGAGATTACTGGCATTGTAAACCAAAGGGATGGGGCTACGATGCAGCGTGAATCTATATATCAGCCCCACAGACCGCGCACTTTCACTCAGTAAGTAGGCAGTTGAAGGGCCGTTGAGAGCCTGGCCGGGTAATGGAGGGGGCATGGCCTAATCATGGGAGGTGTGGCCACGCCCCCTTGGACGCTGTGCGGTGGGTAATGGAGGGGGCATGGCCTAATCACGGGAGGTGTGGCCACGCCCCCTTGGACGCTGCGTGCCGGGGAGGGGGGCGCTGTAAGCCCCACAGCCCGGTGCTAAGCAGGGGGGGCACGATCAGTGTGATCGCTCCCCCCACAGCCATAGGAGACTGCTCCGGCTGCTGCAGCAGCCGCGAGCAGTCTCACACAGCAGCCCAGCACAAGCTGTGTGCTGAGCTGCTGTGAGGGAGGGGAAGGGCGACACTGGACCCGTGCCCCGCCGGGCTCCTCTAGCAAGCCCGGGCTCGGGTAAACTGTACCCACTCCCCACCCCCTCTCGGCGCCCATGGGCGGTTGCAGGGGGGAGGGGGGATTTTGCATGGTGGCGGCTGGGACAAGTGACTTGCCCTCTTGCAGGCAGCTGGGAGCACCACCCAATTTTCGGGAGCCTCCCAGACCATTCCAGGAGAGTAGAAAAGTATGAGTATAATTCTTGATATTAATATTATATGACCTCCCTACATGTAACTTTGACAATACTAGAATTTACACTGAAACAGCTGAAAAATCAGGATTTAGCACAACCCAAATACATATACTGTAACTAACAGCCCTTATTCTACCTTATTATTGATTTACTGTATTGTATGATACATCTCTTTTAAACCCGTTAGAAAACAATGTGCAAAACAGTGTTTGGCAATAACATGAGAACCTAACTTTACTGTACCATGACTGTTTATTTTCAGCAAGATTATATCTGTCTGTGTCATCTATAACAACCCCAGGCTGAAACAGATCTTCCCCGACCTCCTCCTTACATAGTATAAAACATTGTAATACCTAGTAGGAAATTGGATAATGTAAAATAGTTTTTGTGAATTTTAACATGTTTTCCATAATTTATATTATTCCAACAAGCTTTTACGCTCTGATTCAGTCTAATATAATGAGCAATCACAAAGTAAATATAAGCAATAGGTTATGTTTACTGCCGCGCAGGCAGCATGCTATGAATTCACAGATGACTGAACATAACAAGCTGTATGTATTAAATGCTGCAAAGATCCAGAAATATGTCTGGTAGAAGTTTATCCAAATCAGACCTACAGTACAGTATGCTAGTTTCTCTTAAATTGCTATAGTGTTATTAGGAATAAACAGTAATTGCATTGCACCCCACAGGTAGTTAAAAACTCAAAAATGATTTACTGCAGGCTGTTTGTGATCATAGATGGTAGGGACATTTTAAAGTAAGAGACACAGATATGGGGGAGGGGGGACAAAGGATGACATTCGGGGGGGACAGAGTGGTCTATATCATATACAGTATGGGGAGACAGGGAGACAGGTATGGATACAGAGAGACATTTCATATACACAGTGGCTTGACAAGGGGGGTGCGGTCCGCACCCGGGTGTCACCTGACGAGGGGTGACACCAAGGTGCAGACTCCCTCCTCGCTGACAGGAGCTGGGTGCAGCACTGTAGCATTAAGTGCAGCACTCGACTCCTGACACTGAGGGAGCCGGCCAGCACTACACACAGGTACCTCCTGCACCCCCCCCCTCCCCCCCCAAGTAGTAGGCACGGGCGTTCTGGTTGGGAGGCCACATCCCCTATGCACGAAGAAACGCCCCCTACTGTTGAACTACACATCCCAAGATGCCTTGAACAGTGCATTCATGCATTTTAAGTAAATTACTGAGATGGGAATTTTACAGCTCTCTTTAGTTAAAATCTCTAAATCAGCAATTGATGTTTGTTTGCATAGTAGATTGATATATTGATGGAGAAGTATTATTAGAGACATATTAGAGACAAGAGAATTGTTTGATCCATTTGCTCAGTGGTACATTCTGAAACACTGGGCCTGATTCAGAGCCAGACGCTCTTTGAGAGCGCTCGCTCTGAGTCAGGGCGTCCCTTTTTTTTTTTAAAGACGGCCTCCTGGCCGCTCGCATAGCTGTGGGTGACCACCCACAGCTTATGCGAGCGGCCAGGTGATGGTCGCGATGGTCTTCATCGGGCTTGCGAAGAGACCCTTGTAGTAGGGTCTCGTGGCCGCTAGCCCCAGTGGACTTCCTGCTCTAATAGAGCAGGAAGTCCACCTACTGACATTGAGTGATGTCAGTAGGGCCGCCCACAAACGGCAGGCGTTCCTGCAGGAACGCCTCCGTTTGCCCAGCCACCCCCCCTGCTTACCTCCAAAACAGGGCAAGCTGTCAATCACCATCGACAGCTGCCCCGCTTTGGTGCGAGACCCGTAGCGACGGAGCGCCCGGAACACTAAATGCCGGCTCCGGCATGCGCATGCGCAGTGGGGGACCATCGACCCGCTTGTGACCACTGTGAGCAATGTTCAGAGATATTACTGAGGATTGCATATAGGGCCTGATACAGAGGTGGATGCAATTGCAGCTGCAATTTTGCAATCGAAAAAATATGCAAATGCCAGTTTCTGCCATCACCTTGTGCAATAGTGTGTAACAGGCTGAGCAAACCCTGGGACGCCCCCTTTCCATTATCTGAGCACAGTGCATATTTGTTAGTGGTTAGGAACACTCCAGCAACAACAGGCGCGCACCACGGGGGGTTTCTGAGTACCCAGAAACCCCCCCCTGCCCGCCGATCACTAAGTGTAGTGCAAACCGCAGTGAGTGCGTTACGCACTGCACACTAACAAACACACCACCACCGGCACCAGGTAGTACGCTTGTACTACCTGGCGATAGTGTGTTTATTTTAGCAGCCAATGAGAATCAGAGGGGTCTCCCATTCTGGGGGCACTGAATAGGAGGACACTACTTGGGACACTATATAAGGGGCACTACTGGAGGGACTACTACTGGCGGCACTATATAAGGGGCACTACTTTGGGGCAAATACTGGGGGCACTACTGGGGGCACTACTGGGGGGCTACTACTGGGGCACTATATAAGGGACACTGCATAGGGGGGACTACTACTGGGGGCACTATATAAGGGGCACTACTGGGGGCACTGCATAGGGGGGACTACTACTGGGGGCACTGCAAAGGGGGGACTACTACAGGGGGCAATATGTAAGGGGCACTACTGGGGGCACTGCAAAGGGGGGACTACTACAGGGGGCAATATGTAAGGGGCACTACTGGGGGCACTGCAAAGGGTGGACTACTACTGGGGACGCTATATAAAGGACACTACTGGGGGCACTGCATAAGGGGGACTACTATTGGGGGCACTGCAAAGTGGGGAACACTACTTGGGGGAGGGGGGTCTTTAATAAATCTTGCTGGCTGTATTTATTTGCCTGCTGCATTTATGTTTTTTAGTGATAGGGGTATGTGTCTTTCTGTGTCAGTCAATGTGTGTGTACCCCGTTATAGTCTGAGTGGTATATTTTACTTTAGTGGTCCTAAATCCTGTGTACGCTGTTTCTATCTATTGTGATATGATTGGCGTAGAGGTCCCTCTCCTGGGGTAGATGGACACCTCCTTACACACAGCAGCTAGGAAACAGCACTCCAGTCGTGGGTTTTTCGTTCAATCTGGTCGGCGCCAGTTTTTATTGTGCAACACCAATAATCAAATAAACAAAACATAAAATAAATCCTAACCCGTCTGGGCTCTAACTAGACATTAAATTCCCTCACTAACCGAACACTAAATAAGCTTACGTCCACATTACCTTCTGGATTGTAGCAAACAGTGTCTCAGAGCAAGCTAACCTGCGGGCCTGCTCTCCCAGGTATGAGACACTCAGCCACAACTAAACCCAGCTTATCACAGCCATTTCCAGGTGCAAGCCCTAATGACCTGCTACCAGGCTGAAAGGCACAACACTTTGAGTGGCCTGTGGATGGAGCCTTCCCTCTCCTCACATACACAACCCCAGGACCTATTCCGGCTTTTCACAGAAGACGACATTTCTAGTCTGCTTTATCCAACAGACTTCTCCTGGGGGTTTTAACACATATTACAGGAATCTGGGACACAAATACACGCCATCCATAACTTCTCCAGTGCTTCTATCACACTCTATCTATCTATCTATCTATCTATCTATCTGTCTGTCTATCTATTTATTTGTGGCTAGATGTATTTTCATTTGGTAACCAAGGATTTGGAAACCCCCTTTCAAAATCCTGCGTTTGCCACTGATCGATGCACCATCGACCCCTCATGCAGCCTATGGGTCGTGCAGTACAGCCATCTTTACCAAAAGGCCTCTGTGCTCAACTGCAAAAACATTGACACTGCGTCAGGCCCATAATCATATCTTCCATCTCACCTCACTCCTTAGGAGGATATTTAAGGCAGCAGTCATCTTAGCAGTAAGCATTAAAGAGTACGGTAATGTCAAAGAGTTTTTTTCAGTATCTAGCTTATACTTATAAGGAAAAACAAAGTATAATTTTCATGTATAAGGTATAAGTTATTAAACCACAAGTGCTCTTATAAAGTTGAACCATTTAGACTCTAGGGATCCATGATAAAGTACTTGTTCTCAGAGAGGAGGACTCCTGGGCTGATGATACATGATAATTCAATAATACTTTGGACAGACACCAGGGGAAGCTATAGATTAGGACACACAGACTTAAGCAGGAAGTGTAATATAATGAGCATTGAAGCTGCACTGTACATGCACATATAGGGCCTGATTCAGAGATTGATGCAATGGTGATTACGGACCAGGGGTGTATTAAGAGAGGAGGGAGCCATGTGCAGTCTCCGTCCAGGGCCCCCTACTCTCTCTCTGGCGGACGGCTTCGCACTGAGTGCTGCGACGCAGCAGTAGATTCTGGGAACTAGTCTGTGCCCAGAGTCTACTGCGCATGCACAGGTCACCAGGAAAATGGGCGCGAGTTCCCTACTGCGCACGCACAGGTCACCAGGAAAATAGCCGCGAGTTCCCTACTGCGCATGCACATGACCACAGGTAAATGGGAGCAAGTTCCCTACTGCACATGCACAGGTCACCAGGAAAATGGGAGCAAGTTCCCTACTGCACATGCACAGGTCACCAGGAAAATGGGAGCAAGTTCCCTACTGCACATGCACAGGTCACCAGGAAAATGGGAGCAAGTTCCCTACTGCACATGCACAGGTCACCAGGAAAATGGGAGCGAGTTCCCTACTGCACATGCACAGGTCACCAGGAAAATGGGTGCGAGTTCCCTACTGTGCATGCACAGGTCACCAGAAAAAGGGGGCGAGTTCCCTACTGTGCATGCACAGGTCACCAGGAAAATGGGAGCGAGTTCCCTACTGCGCATGCACAGGTCACCAGGAAAATTAGAGCGATTTCCCTACTGCGCATGCACAGGTCACCAGGAAAATGGGTGCGAGTTCCCTACTGTGCATGCACAGGTCACCAGGAAAATGGGAGCGAGTTCCCTACTGTGCATGCACAGGTCACCAGGAAAATGGGAGCGAGTTCCCTACTGCACATGCACAGGTCACCAGGAAAATGGGAGCGATTTCCCTACTGCGCATGCACAGGTCACCAGGAAAATGGGAGCGAGTTCCCTACTGCACATGCAAAGGTCACCAGGAAAATGGGAGCGATTTCCCTACTGCGCATGCACAGGTCACCAGGAAAATGGGTGCGAGTTCCCTACTGTGCATGCACGGGTCACCAGGAAAATGGGCGCGAGTTCCCTACTGCGCACGCACAGGTCACCACCAGAAAAATGGGAGCAAGTTCCCTACTGCACATGCACAGGTCACCAGGAAAATAGCCGCGAGTTCCCTACTGCGCATGCACATGACCACAGGTAAATGGGAGCAAGTTCCCAGGAAAATGGGAGCGAGTTCCCTACTGTGCATGCACAGGTCACCAGGAAAATGGGAGCGAGTTCCCTACTGCGCATGCACAGGTCACCAGGAAAATAGCCGCGAGTTCCCTACTGCGCATGCACAGGTCACCAGGAAAATGGGAGCAAGTTCCCTACTGCACATGCACAGGTCACCAGGAAAATGGGAGCAAGTTCCCTACTGGACATGCACAGGTCACCAGGAAAATGGGAGCGAGTTCCCTACTGCACATGCACAGGTCACCAGGAAAATTAAAGCGATTTCCCTACTGCGCATGCACAGGTCACCAGGAAAATGGGTGCGAGTTCCCTACTGTGCATGCACAGGTCACCAGGAAAATGGAAGCGAGTTCCCTACTGTGCATGCACAGGTCACCAGGAAAATGGGAGCGAGTTCCCTACTGCACATGCACAGGTCACCAGGAAAATGGGAGCGATTTCCCTACTGCGCATGCACAGGTCACCAGGAAAATGGGAGCGAGTTCCCTACTGCACATGCAAAGGTCACCAGGAAAATGGGAGCAATTTCCCTACTGCGCATGCACAGGTCACCAGGAAAATGGGTGCGAGTTCCCTACTGTGCATGCACAGGTCACCAGGAAAATGGGTGCGAGTTCCCTACTGTGCATGCACGGGTCACCAGGAAAATGGGCGCGAGTTCCCTACTGCGCATGCACATGACCACAGGTAAATGGGAGCAAGTTCCCAGGAAAATGGGAGCGAGTTCCCTACTGTGCATGCACAGGTCACCAGGAAAATGGGAGCGAGTTCCCTACTGCGCATGCACAGGTCACCAGGAAAATGGGCGCGAGTTCCCTACTGCGCATGCACATGACCACAGGTAAATGGGAGCAAGTTCCCAGGAAAATGGGAGCGAGTTCCCTACTGTGCATGCACAGGTCACCAGGAAAATGGGAGCGAGTTCCCTACTGCGCATGCACAGGTCACCAGGAAAATGGGTGCGAGTTCCCTACTGCGCCTGCACAGGTCACCAGGAAAATGGGGGTGAGTTCCCTACAGCGCATGCACAGGTCACCAGGAAAATGGGGGCGAGTTCCCTACTGCGCTTGCGCAAAACGCCATAGCAGCCATTTTCCAGGCAATTTTTTACAGCGTTGATACAGCTGACGTGGGACTCCAGAGAGGTAGATATAAAAATATGGGTGCAGGGTGTGTGTTGTGGGCCCAGCACACCATGCACCCATTATAGATACTCCCCTGTTACGGACGCATATCGAGCGATTGTTTGCCAGTGCGCATGCATATAAGCCGCAATGCGCGTGTGCAGCATTCACATTGTGATTACTGAGGCACCATCCACTGAGGAATCCATCCCAAAGTGAGTGACAGGTGGATAGTGTTCGGGAGTGGTAACAGGGGGTGGTCAGAATATGCAGGTGTGTCTTAGCATTTAAACGTGCAGAAATTAGCCCTTCTCCAACACAGCATGAGAACCCTCTGCATGTCTGGAGAGCTGTCCAGTCTGTAGCAGGTCAGACCTTCCACAAGGGCAAGAAGATCGCTCAATGTGCATCGATGTTACTGATATTTACACAGGTAAGCGAAATTGCACATATGTAATAAGGTAGTAGTGGGCATCTTTATGCCGGCTGTGCTTTGGCATGCATTAGCATATTTTCGCAGCTGTGTTGAGTATAAAATCACAGCTGCGATCGCATTACCGTCCATCTCTGAATCAGGCCCATAGTGCTGATAGCACTTTGGAGCTCATTCAGAGTCGGTTGTAAGCGCTGAGCACTCACAACCGACTTGATGTTGCCCCACAGCACATGCGCGAGACCCGGCTAACGACGGGCGCTCCGTCGTTAGGGGTCTCATAGCAGACGGGGCGAGCTGTCGATGTTGAGTGACAGCTCGCCCCATTTGCTGGGCGGGCCAGGGGTGTGCCCCGGCCAAATGGAAGCGTCGGAACGCTTGCCGTTTGGGGGCAGCCCTACTGACATCATTGCTGATGTCAGTGGGGAACCTCCTGCTCAAACAGAGCAGGAAGCTCCCTGGGGCTTACGAGTGCCCAGACCCTACCCTAGGGTCTGGTCGTAAGCCCCAATGCTTAACGATCGACAAGGAGGCGGCCATTCAGGATGCAAGCGGCCGCCCGGATTCAAAGCGACCGCTTGCATCTAACGACCGCCTCTGAATGAGGCCCTTTATCTGCAAACAACTATTAGAGCATGAGGTGAAGAGTACCAGGATGCTGAAATTCTATTCATATATTACCCATGTTGTTGCAGAGTGCGAGCAGACACTACTTCTGTGAGGAGACCTGGAAAACATGTACTGTTTGGGGACCTGAGGACCGTGTTTGAGAACCTGTGCTCTATATGAATTAACAAATAACAGGGCTGTACTTATACTGGGCAGGCTAAAGCAGTTGCCTCTGACAGCACATGTAAGAAACAGACTAAAGTATGTAAGTTGGTTCAGTGACTTCTTACATGGCATACTGTAGTAATGATTAAAGTTACACATTTTTTTATAGATACTACACCACAGGTTCTCAAACTCGGTCCTCAGGACCCCAAACAGTGCATGTTTTCCATGTCTCCTCACAGAATCACAAGTGAGATATTCGCTCCACCTGTGGATCTTTTAAAATGTATGAGTGAGTAATGAATACACCTGTGCACCTGCTGGGTGACCTGCAAAATGTGACCTGTGTGGGGTCCCGAGGACAGAGTTTGAGAACCACTGTACTACACTAATGCAAACTTTTATGTTGGTGGATGAACCTTCTCTTTCTGGGTCACAGAATAATCACAATGCATTCAGGGTTCCAGCCAAAGCGAGATTAAGTTTATTGTTGCCGGCAATGGGGCGTTTCACACATTGATAAATCAGCACTACAGACCCATAGGAAATGAAATAGGACGCCATAGCATTTGTTAATTACAGCACACATTTTTCCCATACAGACAGCCAAGAGAACTTTGAACAAAAATTTGCCATTACGTTGCTGTCCATTAAGCTGATTGGCTGGCTGCTGCTGCTTGTCCAATGAGCTGGTTTGGCAAGGATTCAATACGTTGATTTTATCTTCAACCCTGGCAATCAGCCTGAGAGAAGTCATTTTGAGGAACCATCGGGACCAAGTCACGCACCTCATGTGGTTCTACAGTTTGGGTTGAACGTAGTTGCGACATCTTCAGATATTTTCTAGGGTCACTTCATTGATGAGCTTGAGCATCTGAGCACATTTCGGGCCATACTCAGAAGGAGACACTGTACCTGCCATAGGGCTGGTGCACGTTTTGATGTTGCGACCGATGGTGGCGTCTAAAGATGTACCAAGCATGATTGCAGTGTGTATGGATACTGACAGTGGGCGTCTCAGCCCTTGCACATTGGGACACAGAGATCTACTCCAGGGAGGGGCTTTGTAGCGCATTAGCATACAGACGCAGCTGCAGCAAAAGGCGCAGCACAGCAGAATTTGCGTCCAACTCAGAATCAGCTCCATGGTGTACTAGATGCTTAGGGGGGTCTATGTACTAAGCCTTGGAGAGAGATACAGGGGACGGAGATAAAGTACCTACCAATCAGCTCCTACCTGTCATTTTTCAAACACAGGCTGTAAAGTGACAGTTAGGAGCTGATTGGTTAGTACTTTATCTCCATCCACTTTATCTCTCTCTAAGGCTTAGTACATGGGACCTGATTCAGACCCGCTCGCTAGATGCCTAGACTGTACCCTACTGCAAGCACTGCGAGCACTTCAGTGTATTATTCAACCAGGTGACGTGTACTATGATGCTGCCTGTTAATTATGTACGCCCCAGAAATGCCGTGAAAACACTATGGAACGCCTGCATCCGCAACTCCACTCCCCCGTTACTACTACCCTGCCCCTGTTACCACCCACAAATGGCCTCTCCTGTCACTCATTCCACTGGGCTGTCTTTGCAGGGCGAGCAAGCACAATCCGATCGCTCATACTAGTTTGGGCACGTGCACTGCGAACTGCACACATGCGCACATTAGCGAACATCGTCTGCAACACGCGGCCACTTGCTAGCGAGCGGGTCTGAATCAGTTCCGTAGACCGTTTAGTATTAGTGTTTTGGCGCGGCTAAGTTGCAAAGTCCATGGCATGCTAAATGGGCTATTGGTGCAATTTGAGGAGAGGTTTTGTGGACACATCTGAAGCTACCCACTGCTACTGGTCTCCCCTAGGCTCCCTCTTAGCAGCATTAGCTTCTTGATATCAAGGACCCTGGATCTCTCACCACACTGACCACATCCTCATCTCCCACTATCTGGCAATCTCTGATCCTAGTGCCCCACATAAGACCCCAGGTCCTGCTGTTTAACTTTTAACCTCTATTCTCTACCTTACATAAACCCCTTGTCCTGGACTGTTGTTATTTCTTTATTACTTGTTGCCACTGGCTTTACTTTCATTAGTCAGTTAGGTACAATTAGTATGGCAGTATGAGGGTTTGCAATTTATTAACTGCTGACAAGCAGATAATGTTCTGCAGTGCGCACTAAACTTACAGTATGTGTCGCCACTGCATTACTAGCATTGCAGTACCATGGATAGCTCCTTTGTACTTATTTATTGGGGTTGCTTACTGTCTCAGACAGAGAGGTGATTAACGACCTGATTCAGACACGGTCGCTATCTGCGTACGCTCGCTAGATGCGTATGCAAATTTTCCAAATTGGCGTCATGGGATGCGATCGCTCGCCAAGGCATAAGCACACCGACTTTGGCTGTGCAAGTGATCACTCAGTGTATGCAGACACCCCTTAGCGTATGTAGGGACACCCACTGGCACACGTCATCACCAGGAAGTGTATTAAAACATTGGTATATTGAGTACCATCGGATGCGAACGCACTGCTTGTGGTAGCCTTACCCTACCCCAAGCTCTGCGTTCATTTCAGTGTAAAAAAAAGCCAAGTGACGTGTACTATGACGCTGCCTGTTAATTATGCACGCCTCTGAAACGGCGTTGAAATACTCAGGCACGCCTGTGTTCACATCTCCAACCCCCCGTTATTACAGGACAGCCCATGTTACCACCCACAAACAGCCTCTCCTGTCACTCATTACACTGGGCTGTCTTTGCAGAGCGAGCGATATGCGTTCGCAGTGAGTAGTTCGCACACATGCAGAATGAAGCGTGTGCATGCGCATATGCAGACCATCGGGCCACCTTGCGAGCGCATGCATGTAGCGAATGGGTCTGAATCAGGCCCTAAGTTTGTTCTTTTCTTCTGCTCACAGTACCGCTCCCTTGCTGTCAGTCTGTCCTCTTTCTCTGCCTCCTTTCTGTACTGGCTGACTGGCTCTCCCACAGCGCAAGGTCATCCGATCGCTTTCTCTGCGGTAGAAACGTCCTCTGAGTCTTCACTCATTCCCAGATACCTGAGGGTTCTCTCTGTGCTCCGCTCCACTGTCAAGAATTCCTGGCATGAAACACTAATTTTCTCACAAAGTATTTTTCCCACTCAGCTTTTTAAGCAATTTATAAACTCTGGACCTGATTCAGAGCCGCTCGCAAAATGCGAGCGCTCGCTCTGAATCAGGGTGGCCGCTTTGTTTTAAATAACCCAACCTCCTGGCCGCTCGCTCAGCTGTGGGTGACCACCCACAGCTTTAGCGAGCTGTCAGGTGATGGTCGCGATGGTCCTGACCATCGCGACCATCGGGCTTGTGACGATACCCTTGTGATAGGGTCTCATCTGCCGCAAGCCCCAGTGAGCTTCTGGCTCTAATAGAGCCGGAAGCTCACTACTGACATCACTCGTGATGTCAGTAGGGCCGCCCACAAATGGCAGGTGTTCCTTCAGGAACGCCTCCTTTTGTCCAGCCACCCCCCCACCCCGCCTACAAAACGGAGCGAGCTGTCGATCAACATAGACAGCTGCCCCATTTGAAGCGAGCACCGGAGCGAGAGAATCTCTCGCTCCAGTGCTTGAGCACGCACGTGCGCAATGCCCCACCATCGACCCGCTTGCGAGCGGGTCTGAATAAGGTCCTCTGTCCCTAGCATTTGGTTGGGGGCAACAGTAGCAGTACCAGGCATTAATCCCACCACTTTTGGGGCCCCAGTATAAACAGTAGTAAAGGGTGGATGGGCAATTTATTGAATAGCAGTAGTTCCCCTTACACATTATACCACACAGTAATGCCCCTTACATAATTTGCCACCAATCTCTTATTGTCATTCACTGACTGCTGTTCCTGGTCGCCTGCCTTCCCTGCCTGCCAAACCAGATGCCGCCCTGCTGCACCTCATGCATAACAGCTTCTCAGCGCTTTAGGCATTATGGGAGAGACATCATGATGTCTCTTCCTAAACACACTGCAGGAGCTGGAAGACGGAGCTCAGGAGTGAGCTCCAGCCTCCGAACTGCTGAGAAGGAGCTTCCGGGCGCGCCCGGTAAATGGACATCAGTGGCTGCCGGCTCCTCCCCCAGAGCATCCTGCTCTCTGTGTGGCGACACTGGTAACACCAGCTAGTTACGGCCCTGCTAAATACAACAAACACGTCTTTTTTGTCGAAAATGCGTCTAAGTCGCAACGCAATGCAACTAGGATGCACCAGCAGACTGTAGTGATTAATTTGATATGCAACACTTGTATATCGGTGTGAACTGAGTCTCTGACTCTGTATACGAAGTGCTACAATGTAGCAGCTTTTTTCATTCCAAGTTCGGTTGTGGTTCATATACAGACTGAGGTGCACCCAGATATACAAGTGTCACATATCATATTAATCAGCACAGTCTGCTGGTGCATCCTAGTCTCATCAATTTTCGGCAAAAACAGACGCCCGATGCTAGCAGAGTAGCACAGACGTGGAAGCTCACTCATGCCAGGCAAGACGCGTTGCATGGCGTATTGAGGCTAGATGTATGAGGACACACCTACACAGGGACTTATGCCCACCCCCTACCCCCTTTTCCATTCTTTTTTTTCACAATAGTGAGATTGTCATGTACATGCCACTTTCTGATGCCGATCGCCCACTGCCAGCTGTCTTACGGTATACGTAGAGGACAAGGAAGGGGGTTAAATAGCAAATTCATAGCAAATTAAAATATAAAAAAATGAAATACAAAGTAAATCAAATGGTGCAGTAGTAGTAATCATGAACACATTTTGCCATATGTATGTACCTTCCTCAGTGGATTCTTTCTCAAGAATGGTATGCATACCTGTAGTGCAGCATCTTATAGATACATATAAAATATATGTACAAAAGTAATTCAAAATAAATAACTTAAGAAATGATTTGAACAATTCTGTAAGACGATGAAGCACAGGGCAGTCTGTTACCTCTGCAGTCCTATCATCTGTATGGCTTCCCCACAAAATCAGGCCTGTACTGATTGTAGACATAAAAAAGCCAAACGAATTTTATAGCACAATAGATTAGAACTATGTAAGTCATAGCCACATTAGGGAAAATGAATGCTATCATGATTAGAAGGAAAATAATAGGAACAAATAATTTCTGTCCTCTCATGTTAGCATACTAATTAATCAAACTCTTTAGTGTATTTAAATTACTTTAATTGCCACAATGAGAGAAGTGTCCAATAATTTCTTAAACGAGTGTATTTCTTAATTAATGTATTTGTTGTATCAACCTTCAAAGCATTGTCCTTTCTCTGAACGTGAAAACACTTTCTGTCCTCTAATCACGGTGTGTGCTGTACCCGGTATGAACAACTATTATACGGAAACATTCCTTTACACTGGAAAGTGACTGCAGATAGTAATTATATTGTCTCAGACATTATTTTTTTTTATCTACAATAAAAAAAGAAAACTGTAATTAATTTGCTTCTTTAAAAGCATTCTAATGGAGTCATTATAAGTATCGGCGCCTGAAATAGAAAGGTGAAGTTTTACTAATATTGGCAGGTGGCATAGTGGCAAATTATATTAAACATGTTCTATAGCTTATTGTACAGTATTTATAAATAATAATCTCTTTATTTGCCATTTCAACCAGGATGTGCCTGGCATTTCTGCTGTGGGATTGGCTTCCTGCTCATCCCCTAAAGAAACATAAATGTGAGTTTAGTGAAAGATACATGTACTAATATTAAGCATCATCAGCATTACAAATGAAGTATACACAAGCATCAGCATCTATTACCTGGAATTTGATTATCCTGAAAACCAAAATAAAACCAACAACAAAAACAAAAATTATTTTACTCATAGACAAGATTGACACTTACTTCTTGGGGTCACTTTGAGGAGGGCTGCTATTTAGTTATTTGTTTAACTTTTTTATATGGCACCACACGTGTTCCTCAGCACCGTACAGAGGGCAATTGATAAGACAGTACATGGTAACAGAGTACAATACAATAAGCAATACAGTATACAATTAACAAATAACTAGCATACTAATACTAACAAATTATTGGCATACTACAACTGATGCCAAGGGGGTAAGGGGAATATTCGTTACAAGCTGAAACCTGCACCCATAGGCTAGAGTGCAACTCACATTATTAATAAGGAAGGGAATGACAGGAGCAGCAATGGATGATTCTTAAACATAATTTAAAATATTTTAAACATGATATTTAAAATTAAGCAGAATATAGAATCCCAACATACCTAGATTTTATGGGGCTGATGCTGAGTTGAACGTATGCCTGTTTGCGGAGCATTTCTTGCGCATGCTCCGGAACTGAGTGTACACAAGTATGGGCAATTCAGGGTCGTACACAGTTCAACCACATTTGCACTTATGACCAAAAAAGCATAACTGGGTTGTAGGGTGTTCTGACATAGATACAGTGAAAATGTGTTGGCAGAACGGCAGGCTCTGTAGAGCTGGACGTAAGCGGAAATAGGCCTGTTTAGAGGTGTGTCTTCTACAATCACCCTTCTGTATAAGGAAGGTGTAAGAGCACACTGATAACTGATGATCGTAAGATATATTTCAAACTTCACCATTCATTTGCTTATTGTTTACCTCTTCCCTTTCTTTTAACTTAAGGCCTAATTTAGCAAGGATGGCTATTGCAATCGCGTATGCAGACGGACGATTATTGCGTACTGCGCATGCGTATGCAACGCAGTGCGCGTGTGTGAATGCTTCATTTGCGATCGCACTGAGATCACGCAGAGCAACCGCAGAGTGATTGACAGGAAGAGAGCATTTGGGGTTGGTGACAGGGGGGGTTGTCGGTGAAATGCAGGCGTGGCAGTGCGTTTGAACACCGTTACAGGGGCGTGCATAAATTAGCAACGGCATACGCAACTTGCTCACTGCGTACAGGAAAGTTAGCAATCTCTAAGTAATGGTATGAGAGTACCCGATGTACTTTGATGTATTGGATGGATTGCAAGGTATTATGGATGTGCAAGAGGGGAACTGGGCGTCTGCATGTTGACTGTGCGAACGTTTTGTGATTGCAATTATTAGCATACTTTCACAGTAGGGTAGGGGGCTCAGTGTGCCCCTCAGCCCAGTGCACAGCCAATGAAGGGCGCAATCAGCGTGGTCGCTCCCCATAGGCATAGGAGACTGCTCCGGCTGCTGCTTTAGCAGCCACGAGCAGTTTCCCAGTGCAGCCCAGCACACAGCAGCGTGTGCTGGGCTGCTGTGACTTAAGAGGGAGGGGGAGCGGTGCGGGTCCCGGGCCCCCGCCGGGCCCCTGCAGCAAGCCTGGGCTTGGGTAATTTGTAACCGCTCCCCCCCTCACCTCTCAGCACTCCTGGGCATCAGTGATCCTTGCTGAATCAGGCCCTTAGTCCGTCCTTATGTTTATTACAGTTGTTTTATGTGGGAGGTATTCATGAAAGCTTGGAGAGAGATAAAATTGTGAAAGATAAAGCACCAACCAATCAGCTCCCAACTGTCATTTTTCAAACATAGGGGTTGATGTGCTAGGCCTTGGAGAGAGATAAAGTGGACAGGGATAAAGTACCAACCAATCAGCTAATTTTTCAAGCACAGCCTTTAAACTGACAGTTAGGAACTGATTGGTTGGTACTTTTTATCTCCGTCCACTTCATCTCTCTCCAAGGCTTAGTACATAGACCCCTCAGTCTGTACAATGACAGATAAGAGCAGATTGGTTGGTACTTTATCTCTCACAGTTTTATCTCTATCCAAGCTTTCATGAATACCCCCCTACATCTCTTTTTTTTTTTTCCTCATCCCTATCGAGAGGTATCTAAAATGGACTCCATCAGCCTAAATCCTATCTCCAGCCTCTTTAGACCAACTATTTCCATGTACATGTTCATTTGTATTTGTATTATGTCTTCTTTAATTTTGCAAAACTCAAATAAAGCAGATTGTTCAAGATATACACAACTCTGCTTACATATATATTTTGTGCATGTTTCTTTGGAGCAACATATGTCAGGTTTACTTTCAGCTTTACATCAGGCCCCTGTTTTGCATCCAGACTTTATTCTAATTTCCTTTATTTTGCTGCCTTAACTTTTCTTAGTATTGACCTAGTCTGCAGCTATGGTATGAGGTTATAATCCCGACAGTCAGGATGCCGGCACTTATAATACCTTGTCTGCAGCTACGGTATGTGGTTATAATCCCGACAGTCAGGATGCCGGCACTTAGAATACCTTGTCTGCAGCTACGGTATGTGGTTATAATCCCGACAGTCAGGATGCCGGCACTTAGAACACCTTGTCTGCAGCTACGGTATGTGGTTATAATCCCGACAGTCAGGATGCCAGCACTTAAAATACCTTGTGTTCAGATACGGTATGTGGTTATAATCCCGACAGTCAGGATGCCAGCACGTAGTATACCTTGTCTGCAGCTACGGTATGTGGTTATAATCCCGACAGTCAGGATGCCAGCACTTAGAATACCCTGTGTTCAGCTACGGTATGTGGTTATAATCCCGACAGTCAGGATGCCAGCACGTAGTATACCTTGTCTGCAGCTACAGTATGTGGTTATAATCCTGACAGTCAGGATGCCGGTACTTATAATACCTTGTCTGCAGCTACAGTATGTGGTTATAATCCCGACAGTCAGGATGCCGGCACTTAGAATACCTTGTCTGCAGCTACGGTATGTGGTTATAATCCCGACAGTCAGGATGCCAGCACTTAAAATACCTTGTGTTCAGATACGGTATGTGGTTATAATCCCGACAGTCAGGATGCCAGCACGTAGTATACCTTGTCTGCAGCTACAGTATGTGGTTATAATCCTGACAGTCAGGATGCCGGTACTTATAATACCTTGTCTGCAGCTACAGTATGTGGTTATAATCCCGACAGTCAGGATGCCGGCACTTAGAATACCTTGTCTGCAGCTACGGTATGTGGTTATAATCCCGACAGTCAGGATGCCAGCACTTAAAATACCTTGTGTTCAGATACGGTATGTGGTTATAATCCCGACAGTCAGGATGCCGGCACTTAGAATACCTTGTCTGCAGCTACGGTATGTGGTTATAATCCCGACAGTCAGGATGCCAGCACTTAAAATACCTTGTGTTCAGATACGGTATGTGGTTATAATCCCGACAGTCAGGATGCCAGCACGTAGTATACCTTGTCTGCAGCTACAGTATGTGGTTATAATCCTGACAGTCAGGATGCCGGTACTTATAATACCTTGTCTGCAGCTACAGTATGTGGTTATAATCCCGACAGTCAGGATGCCGGCACTTAGAATACCTTGTCTGCAGCTACGGTATGTGGTTATAATCCCAACAGTCAGGATGCCGGTGTCACGGCCAGGGTATTTCAGCATGGCGCTAGGCGGGTGTTACCTGTGAGGTCGTTGTGGCGCGGGCTGTCTGGTGGCGGAGCTGGTGTCTGGCGGGGGGCTTTGGCTGCGCGCATTGTTGTGCGGCCCTGTTGTCACTCTGCGCTGGTGAGGCCTGGCAGCGTCTCCGTTCCGTTTGGCATGGGTGCCGCCATCTTGCCTTCTGGCCATGTGATGAGGCTGGCCAATCCTGGTGAGTCACATGTTCCCTCCGGCCAGTAACAGCACGGCATTGGGTATTTAGGAAGGGTCAGTGCCTTCCTTCTTTACCAGTGCAACGTGTATCTCAGCCTAGCTGAGAGGGAGTTCTCTGTGCTTTCCTGTTCCTGTGAATTCGCTGTCTGCCAGTCTGCCTGTCAGCTCCTAGTTCCCACTGGACTACCCCGCTACCTCCATCACCCTTGCCCATACCTGAGTGCCTGAGCCTGCTGACATCCTGCGCTTCAGTTCACTATCTGCAAACCTGGCTTGATTATTTTCAGTTCACTACCTGCAAACCTGGCTTGATTATTTTCAGTTTCACTACCTGCACACCTGGACAGCTCTAATTGTTTCTACCTGGACATTAACCCTTTTGCTCCCACCACAGAACTCTTGTGCACATTTATATTTTCCTGGACTTTTATTTACTGCCACATTATATGTCTACTCAAGCACTTATTAAAAATCCTAGTTTTATTTTCAAGTCTGCTTCTGTGATCGCTCCTGCTACCACCCCGGGTCCACAAGCAACCCAGAACATAACAGCCGGCACTTAGAATGCCTTGTTTGCAGCTACGGTATGTGGTTATAATCCCGACAGTCAGGATGCCAGCACTTAGAATACCTTGTCTGCAGCTACGGTATGTGGTTATAATCCCGACAGTCAGGATGCCAGCACTTAGAATACCTTGTCTGCAGCTACGGTATGTGGTTATAATCCCAACAGGCACTTAGAATGCCTTGTCTGCAGCTACGGTATGTGGTTATATTCCCGATAGTCAGGATGCCGGCACTTATAATACTTTGTCTGCAGCTACGGTATGTGGTTATAATCCCGACCGGCACTTATAATACCTTGTCTGCAGCTACGGTATGTGGTTATAATCCCGACAGTCAGGATGCCGGTACTTAGAATACCTTGTCTGCAGCTACGGTATGTGGTTATAATCCCGACAGTCAGGATGCCGGTACTTATAATACCTTGTCTGCAGCTACGGTATGTGGTTATAATCCCGACAGTCAGGATGCCGGCACTTAGAATGCTGGTGCCAGAATCCCAACACCTGTATGCACTGAGGTTAGGGGGAGGATTAGGGGTTAGGTACTAAGGGGAGGGTTAGGCATTAGGGGGGGAGGCTAGGTTTAGGCACCTAATGGGGGGAGGGTTAGGCTTAGACAGCAAGGAGGGAGGGAGGGTTATGATACTGAACGACAAGTACCCTGTCAGGATGCCGGCTTCATGATTCTGACCACCAGGAACGCTAGCGCCGGCATCCCGTACCCAACCCACGGCTGCTGACTGCCATTGACCACTGCTGCAGGCTGCTGTGCATAAGAACTTACAGTAGCGCAGCAGTTTCCTGTTTACAGTTTTGAATAACAAATTCATTGAATCATGGATCCCAATATCCTGGCTGTCCCTACAGGAGGGTGCAAGGGTCCAGGGGCTTGGTGCAGTAAGGGGGGACATGGTGTAAAGAGTGCATCATGGTGCACCCCCCCACACACACCCTATATACAGTCGCCATTCTCAGCATTGTATTTGCACAGTCCCAGTGAGACTTATTTATCTTTACATTATGGTATAACATATTTTATTATTGAATCAAGAAATGGTATTAGTTCACCGATACATTCATTAATTAATCTAATTTATAATTTAATTTCAGAATACAGAAACTATTATGCCAAGTTATTTTGATATAAAAATAAAAGTCACTTTGTTTTGACATAACAAAATAAAGATCATATAATTTGTGCCTTCTATGGTCAAGAGGACAATTTCCTTAAAACTGAACATTTTCAGAGGACTGTTATGGTGTTGTGTACGGGATCCCGGCGGTCATAATACCGTCAGCGGCATCCCTACCGTCAGAATCCCAATAGCATTAGGGAAGTAATTCCCTCTAGTGCCTATCAATAACCCCTAAACCTACTTACCATCAGGATGTCAGCGGTCAGGATTCTGGAGCCAGGATTACGACTGCTGTCGGGATTTCGGTGCAGATATTCTGACCACCGGCATCCTGACTACATCCCCTTTTTTTATTCCACTGTGGAAAACCATCCCACAACATGTTTAGGTACTTTATGGGCTGGAACTAACCATGAAGAGGCTTGCACACTACATTTTGCTTACCTATGTTACTTCGTGGGCAATACGGTTTTAAAAATTCACAATAAATTTTCAAACTTTAGACTAAAAATTTAACAAATTTGAGCAAAACAAATAACATCGGCCATGTTCAAAACAGCTCAATCATGCTCGACATTAACGGCTAAGTTGTATAGTGTTTTTCTTGTATTTTTACATAAACAATTGTGTAATTGTTTTAATTACAAAAAGAACCCTATACATGCTATAAAAGAGATTTAAGCGTGAAAGGCAACAATTTCTAGTTTATGTAACATCTTTAAGAGCCGTGAATTCGCAGTCATCGTTCAACAGCTGGGTTGCACGCAAAAGCGTTATTAAACATCGGCAATTAAAGATTAGACAAAACCTTCTACTTTATCCTCGCTTTAACAGAGGATTCTAAGCACATTCATTAACGTGTCTCAATGCTTCCTTGCAGCATAGTGTACAAAATACTTAAATTAATCTTCCTATTGAAGGCAATTGTATTTTATTGAGCGTTAACGCTTCTGAATGCTGCATGCAACGTTGACAAAGCTAAGTGAAATGAACGCTCATCACAGATGTGTAAAGGTTCATTCTGCTTGCAAATTATGTATTGGACTATCAGAATCAAGGCATATTCAAATAGACTTTCAGATGAATGTTGCAATAGGCTTTAAAATACAGAGGGGTTTTATCAAATCTTCTAAAGAGAACAAGTGTAGGTGTTGCCCATAGCAATCATTTATCTAGTACAGTCTATAAAATAATTGCTATAATCTAATTTGTTGCTATGGGCAACACCTCCACTTGTTCTCTTTAGAAGGTTTAATAAATCCCCCACACAGTCTTTAATAACGTTTTAGAATAAATAACTCCTACCTATACAAGACCTAAAAGCTAAAAGTGGCAAAAAGAGTGTCATTGTGCCTCCTTTCTCTATATAATGGGCTTAGAGTTAATAATACATTTATTCCAATTTGCTACCAGGGAAAAACCCTATGGGGTTTATTAATTTCCACTTAATTTCTACAAAAGCAGATGAAAATTAACATTTTGTAGAAATTAAGTTATGGGGCAATTCATCATAAAGGCAACGCAGGAGATATCACCTGATGTCTCCTGCTTACATTGCTCTGCCGATGTGGCCTGCTCTCCCCATACACTAGTATGGAGACCATCAAGCTCCCACAATACATTTTCTGAGCTTGACTGTGAGAATATTCGCCATCTTCAGATGGCGTTTGCTCCCGCACACAGGAGTCCCGGGCAGCGATGAGGGATTTTTTCGGACCACTTAGCACCTGTCCGGCTCCTTCCCCTGTACGCTTGGGCTTTGTTCTCCTGTGAGAACTCTAGTTCACGTAGGTGCATTAGCACTCCTGAGTCAGACTCGTCAGACACGGCAGTGCTAAGTTTCAATGCTCACTGTTTCACTGAAAACATTCAGAGAGACAGCTGCTTTTTGGATCAGCTGTCTCCATGCTGGAGCAATGATGAATTGTTCCGGCACTTGCCGCGAGTAGGAATGTTAATTATCATAATGAATAGACCCCTATGTCTCCTGAGAAACCAGTGCAAAGTTCAGATTAGTAACTTAAATTAATATCACGGTGGCTCTTTTTCCTCATAAAATCATTTACCGCTGCATCTCACAATGGGACCTATTCATTATTGGGACTGATTGGCCCCCGTATTTAAATATCCATCTCACTGCGAGTTGTGGCAGTGGATACTAAAATACCAAAGCAATTAGATATTTCTACGATAACGGCAATGTTTGCTCCTTCTAGCAATACCTACCACTGATGATTCCGCTAATTAGTACCGACAGAAGTTTTGCACTGCCAGGACTGAATTCACGCATGCATCCTTCTGGAGGGGGTGCAGTGCTAGAGGTGGCAGAGGGATGCAATCAGATCCCTCTTCACGACATAGGAAGGAGCGGGGCTCTGGGAACTAATGCTATCTAAGCATATGGTGTAGATTCCTACAGTAAAACTGCTGAATAGGGGGTGGCCACATCGGGCCCCTATTATTGAATTGGCTTGTGGCGGTGGCCATTTTCCCAGTGACTCGCGCATGCGCAGAAAATATGTCCTCGGAAATAAGTTGTGGGCACCATTTTCCCGGAGACACGCGCATTAAGCCAGAATCTACTGCGCTCAGTCCACTGACAGTGTAGGGAACCCAAACGAAGGCTGCACATGGGCCCCCTCCTTTCTTAAAATGCCCCTGCTATGGACAACTTCTCCATTGGTCAACTACTCTACTATTTTCACTGCTTGATGCATCAACCCCATGATCACCTATTTATTCTTAATAATAGTACTTTTAACCAAACTTACATATACAGAGATGCTACTGTACTCGTTTTTGTAGCTTAAATAATAATCAGTTGAACGTAGTTTGTAGTTTAGCAACTTATTATGCCAGATGAAATGCATACTTACCTATTTTCGCGGAAGACTCCATATTTCTTTTGAGCAGTCCCCTGCAGCCCCCAAACAGTGGAAGGATCTTTCACATTCAGCCCACTTCCTAGTGAAGTGGGCAGGATGGAGAGATAATACAGGGAATCGTGGCTCCATGGGAAGGGGGTGGAGCTAAAATTACACAAATCACAGCCTAATGACGTAAAGAGCCTGGCTTCTCCCAGAAACGAGAATTAAAAAGTAGGGAAGTCCTGGTGGTTTAACTGTGTATTGTTACTGATCTGTGATAAAACGAAGGCGAGCACACACAGGGCATGAGACAGAGGTGCACACAATTGCATGTTACAGGAGGCACATCATAATATGCAAATACTAGTTTCAGCCTCCTCCTCATGAACTAGCGTGCACCTGAATGTGCAAGCACTGAAACGCTCACTTTCAGCATTGCTGCACAGGGTAACACCGCCAGTGATTCAAGACAATCAACATGGGTGCATCATTGTGTGCACTATCGACACTTGCTCCTGCCCTATGGCAGGGGCAGTATCTCCATCTGAACAAGACCTCTGTGGCTGCATCTTTGCGTCTGAGAATGCAGCCACTTTCACTGTGACACAACCATGACACACTCATAACATGCACACAACAGATTGTTTTGTGTTCACTTCAGTCCACCTCCCAGTCACCACCCAGGAACACCAATGGTTTTCCCTCGCCATTTCTGATACCAATGGCCCCGTATGCAACAGCGCATTTGTGCGGCATTGCTCGCAGTTAGCATGCACCTTTGAATCATGCCTCTGTTCTTTCAACTAACACATAAAAGAAGCTGACTTTCTAAAGTTGCAAATGCTACATGATTGTTAATCATGAAAGAATCTCCAGGGAACCACTATTTACATGTAATATTGCAACAGTATAGGCTATGTGGATACCAATAAAACCACATTCTGAAATCAGTTATTAGCAACAGCAACATTTGACTTTTATATTGATTTTATTACAGCTGCTGCTTATCGGAATATCATTCTTATTTTTATTGAGCGTCTGATCAGCTCTTTTTTTATATATATTTTTTATCCTGTTAACATTTTTTTCATGTATTAGGATGTCTATATGCATACTGTTTAATGTGTATTTGATATAGTGCTCCACAAACAACTATAAGAGATACATGCTCATTTGTCTAAGTATAGTACTATTATTATTTTTTATATGCATGGTTTATGTTTATGTTTTTGTCTTACTAATTGTTTTTTATTGATTAAAATTTTCTATATGCTTAATTTGGTGTGTGCTATACTAATGTCCCAGCATTAGTATTAGAGCACAGTATATTGTTTTGCCTTGATGGAAACCCTAGTTATTTCTAACCTATAACATTCAGAATCAGAGCAATGTATCTAGCAAGTTCTACTAATCCTGCATCTCATTCTACTAAACACTCCATGTGCAGCAACCAGTGTATTTCATTATATCTCCCAAAGAACAGCTGTGATATAATGATATCAGGTGTGATGACTGCACAAACACCGGGGCTTCCTAACTCATAGGCTTCAAAGCATACAGTAGATTGAGATTGGTATTAGATCATTTGTGGTCCGCATTTACCTGTCTCAAATACAAGACAAAGTGCCTCCTAAGCCTGCCGTAGATTGTCAGATCCTGCTGCTCGGCCCAAGCAGTAAGCACATTGTCCGTCAATTTGACCACATACATGTGAAGCCACATTTCATAAATGTTGCCATTGAGATCTCAAGAAGCCCAATTAGTGTAGCTGGAATATATCAGACCATTCTCATTGTCCCACTGCATTTTCCAAGTATCTTGTTTGGCATTGGATCGATACTAATCATAATCTGGTAGGATTTCACAATCATTTTAGGCCCGCCCAAAAACTGATGTACCACCAATTTATTTTACAATGGCCAAATTGACCATGATAATAAATGCGTTTGTGGGCAACAAGTTAATACTCAGTTTTACTCACCAAATGATGCCCAGGATAAATATTTAATATGCAATCACTGTCCCTTTGAAAGGGACTGAGGAAATACAGACCCTGCTAATTTCTAAGTGAATTAAAAGAGCTAAATTATTGCTTTGAATAATTACATATACAGTACTTAAACAGATCCTTTATGTTCTTCGTAGATTGAAATGCCGGGAGTTGTACATTTAACCAGGAAACCCAGTAATTAGTTGTCAGTGATAAATAGTTTAATTAAAACTGTTTGATCAAAAGCTGTTCAATTCAATGTGGACATAGTTAGCATAATTGTTATTAGGGTTGTACTTTGAAACAACAGATGAAATTTAATGTATCACACTGGGTGTATAGACACAACTTGACAAATACAAATCTACTACAGTCTTCTGTTATCATGTGGTAATGGTGCTATATTAGACTTCTAGACTGTTATAGTTTAATGTAGGCAGCCAGTAGTCCACCCGCTGCTTGCACACTGCCCTATCTTCGAATGGGTTCTAGGTAGAGATATTTAGGTTTAGGCAAAACCACCCTCAAATGTTATGTTTATGGTTTTTGGCAAAAATAATCTCAAATGTTATGTTTATGGTTTTGGCAAAATCACCCTCAAGTGTTTTGGTTCTTTTATGTTTTGTTTTTGAATTTCTTTAAAATGGATAAAAGCAGGTAAAATCAGTTACTTAGACTTGTATACATGCAATCCAAAACCCAAGATTTGTTTTTTAAGTCCGAGTTCTGAACTTACAGCAGACCCGAGCCGGGACTCTGTTCTATTCGGAACCCCAAAAGATATCCGAGCTGAGACTCGATTCAACTCAGAATACCAAAGTTTGGGTGTATTTGGTTTTCAGCAAAGCCCGAACCACACATCTCTAGTTCCAGGTTGGCTTCACCAGTCTAGAAATCTGACAGATTCACTCTTCACACAGTGAAACATTCAGGAAATTGATTTTACTTACTGTTGCACCGTCTATGAGTTGCTCACATGTGTATGTGTAACTCTTGGCTTATAGGTCACTAGATGGATGACATATTGTATGTGAGGGCAGTGCCCTGGATTATTGTATGGGGAGTGGTGAGCATGACAAGCCATGACTGGACACTAAATATTGGACTAGTCTCACAATGTAATTAGGTATAAATGGGGATGGATTTCTCATATGAATGGTACCTGGTCTTCTCACAAAGAATTAAGAATGGTAATGGTATTTTGGTACTTTTCTAAGCTAGTGCATATGGCATCCCTGGAAATCTTACCTGTAAAATGAGTAAAAATAAAATGTGTGTATGAAGGGTTTGGAATTAGAGATTATAGTGTGTTGATATATCATGTTTATTATGTTACTTAGCTTACCTCTTGTCCCCTTTTCCAGCTCCTGTACTAGTATGTAGGTCCTTCTGGACCTGGATAGGCAGAATAATTTCACTGTTGACCTTAACAAGATGGCTGACAGGTTCAGTTGTATCTTTTGGCAGCCAATTAGGCTATTTTACATTGTAAGTTTGTTATTGAATATCTTTTTCCAGCAAATGTTTTTATTACATTACATATCTGCTTGTCATTATCTCTCTTTACATCTTTTGTCCCACCAGGGATAGGTGTTCATGGTCCCTACATTGGGGGAACACCAAATGTGATGAAATCCTGTTCTCCCATGTATCAGAGTCTCTCAGATACCACACATGTAGCACCCCCCTCAGAGGCAGTTCTAGAGTTTTCTAATGGGGATGTGATTTAGCAAAGCACCCGCCTGACCTAATCTCTATAACAATTCAAAATCACACCCAAGCTGTTTTGTGGCACTATAATACAGTGCAGCCCCCTCAATCTCTATTGGTGTAAAACCCCTGATCTGTGGGGTAATCTAATTAAATGACTCCTCCTGTAGTCCATCACTGTGACAGCATTGTGCTCTCTGATTGGTAGATAGTTCTAGTCATTCAGCATTAAGAGTGTGGAGACCTCATCTCTCTGATGTTGAATGGCCAGAGCCATCCATCAATCAGTGTGCTACCGTAATAACTAGAGAAGTGCAGTCTGGTTTTATTCGGATTTACTCGGATATGTTCGGATGTAAAAAACGGCATTATATTGGCTATCCGGCTGTCCTGTGTTTTGGATAGCCATTAAGAGAATACCTATAAACTTTGTGGACCACACTGCATGGCGGCACCTGGTGGCTGAGAATCAAAGTGGTGAGGCTGCATCTTCTGCTGGTCTCTTGGCCACCAAGCACATCTATGTAAGTTCCTGCTGGCCTGAAAACATTCTGATTGATCTGTCCTAAGGGGTATCGTGTCACTTTGACTACGCCCCCTCATAAAAAATCTGCAATCCGTGATCAGCTGTCAGTGGTCAGCTGAATCCGCCCCCTGGGAATTCTCCCAGAGGGGAAGATTTCAAAATTGGCAAATATGCTACCCCTTAGTCTATTTATTCCCCTTATTGTAAATTCTGAACAGTAATTAATGAATGTCAGTGCTGTGGTGAGAGATGAATACATACACAGATCGGAGTAAAGCAGAAAGACAGCACTGTCTCTCGCAACTTATCAGCATAGTTCTTGAATCACTTTTAACATTTCATCACCTCCCAAGCTGACAGTTCTCTCAGTGCCTTCCAGCTCCACTAATATCAGCATAGTAGTAAAGTAATGAACTTTAGTTAATTAAATCCATAGGAGTTATACACACAGGCATATCTCCCAACACTCAAATGTGATATAACAGACTGCACGTGGCCAAAGGGAACGTAGGTGACAAAATTGGGATAATTGATCACAGCAGCAATCGAATGTTCTCTTCTCATCGTATGTGTGAACTGAGAATAGAGAGTTGGGTTTTTTTGCACAGTCCTTGATGCTGTGACCAGTAATGAAAAAGTTTTAAACAACTTATCTGACTATTAGGCATAGATATAATGTAGCAGGTCAACTAGGGTGTGATCGATGGCAAATCAACAGATTAGAACATTCTGGACCAAACCCTGCAGTTAACTCCACAACTGCCTGGACTCTGGAGCTAAAAAGTTCCCTCTATATGCTCTAGTACTTGTGAGAAGTACTGATATGCTGAAAATGCTTTGCTGTACTACCTTCAGGAGACTGTACATGTGGGAATAGCACATTTAATTCATTCACTCATGTAATGTTTGTATTCCTGAGGGTCTATGAACCAATCCTCCTTACTCACCTTTAAGCTCCAATGTACCATTCCATAGGGCACAGGTTCACAAGCTTCTCCATTACAGTCCACATTTTAAAGATATCCATGTATGAGCACAGGTGACTTAATTAGTACCTCAGTCAATTTGATTTAACCATCTGGACTCAAGCATGGATATCCTTAAACCCTGGACTGTAATGACGGACTTTGGGAACCTCTGCATTGGATATGAAGGGCCAACGGTACAACCATGGTATAAAATTCATCATCATACATTATAAAACAATGCTACACCTCTTCAAGCAAATATTGTTAATTATTTGGGTTTAATCGAGAACTAAAGTGATGGTAGCCAGTATGAGCTTATCCTGGAGGTCAGTTGAAGAATGGATAATATATATCTAAGTAGCATCTTCTTCAGTCCCAGACATTCTGGAATTTTGGTTCATATCAAAGCTCTTGAAGTTTTCAGATCCAACAAAATGGTACAAAGCAAGAAATATGCAGGAAGAATAACAATTATAGCACAGTACAGTACAATTAGTACATAAAGCCACATATGGTGTAGGTGCAAGCATCATACCTCATGTCAGTGCTAGTTTCAACAGGAACAAGCAGGAACCTCTCATTAACTATGGCATAATGTCCGGGGCCAAAATGTATTTTCCATAAGATAAGTTTAATTTTAAAGTCCAGTTTTAGTGCCTACACATATATAATTGTTTTTCTATAGCTCCACCCCCAGTAGCTTCACTCACAGTTCCTGAACCTATTTTTCCAGAAAAATAGCCCTGCCTCTTGTAATATAATGAGTATGTGTCTGATGCATGTAGGAAATGACTCCTGGATCCAAGTGCTTAAAATAATTACTTGAGTGCCTGGGAAAGAAAACCCCAAAATGTCAAGCAGGGTTGTAACTTGGGGTCTAGGTACCCCTGAGAAAGTGTAGGGCTTGACAGATGCCAATCCAGCAAACACACACACTCTTCCCCCCCCATCATTCATGTAATCATCTTTGTTTATAACTTGACCATCCATGCTGTAAAGGTCATATTATTAAAGGAGGGGTAAGATACATTAGGGGGAGATAAGACAATGGACTTAGTGGTAATTAGGGGAAACTGAGGAGGATGAGGCTGTGCAGTAAGAGTGACAGGTGGGGTAGGAGTGATGGGCAAGAAGGATGGGAAAGGGGGACAGGAGAGGTGTAGTAACTAGTAAGATAGGGAGGAGAAGAGGGGGAAGGACAGAGGAGCAAGATTTGAGGCCTTGTAGATATATGCAAACAAGAGGCAAACTATAGAGAATGAGTTAGATTGTTTCGAATGCGGCATGATCTTAAGCAGAATCAATAAAGAGGGGGCATTACCTTGTGGAGTCAATCAACTCCAAGCAACTTGAAGGCAGTGCTGAACAAAGCAGTCCTATGCACAGTTTTGCTTTGGAGTGAGATGGGATCTTGTAAAGCACTAGTCACGTCCCTCCATGACTTGGTCATAGCACGACCACCCAAGAAAACAGATATTATGCAGATTTATACTCTATCTGAGCAATGTTATGCAGGGTATAGTCAGAACAATGTGAGTTATCTCTATACTAACAATAGCAATGCAAAAAGGTCAGAAAGGAAGCTCACCTCCACCTTGGTGACAGGGCTCAGCTCCTGGTGTAGCAGACTGCACCCTAGAGGTTGGCAAGCTGAGCCAGGTGGGGACCCCCTATGACCAGTGCTCCTGGCGAGTGCCATCCCGACCAACCCCTAGTTATGGCCCTACTATCAAGATGCTGAGTATACTTCACTGCTATATAAACACACTTGAACTTTGGAGTTCCAAGTAGAACCGAGTCCCGGCTTGGGTCTTCCCGCAAGTCAGATCTTGGATCTAAAAAACGCATCTTGTGTGTATTTTATTGCATGTGAGCCCCTCCCTCGTCATTTCAGGTGCCAAAATTGGTCAAATTGACTGGAAATGACTGGAAATTAATTTTATTGATGTTAATAATATTATAGGAACAAAAACAGGTTCAAGTTACATGATTTTAGATGTTTTATCAATTAAAAAAAAACAAACAGTCAGTCAGACCAGCCGTGCTGATACACTGGCATGAGTCTCCCAGGCCTCTCTCAATTTTCAGACAGTCCCTCCAGGGCTGGAGTCCAGACTGACTGAGGGTTAAATGTACTAAATCTTGAAGAGAGATAAAGTGAAGAGCGATAAAGTACCAATCAATCAACTCCTAACTGTCATTTTACAGGTTGTGTTTGAAAAATGACAAGTAGGAGCTGATTAGATGGTAATTTATCTATCTCCACTCTATCTCTCTCCAAGGCTTAGTACATCTCCCCCCTGAGTCATTCACACACTCCCCTCCATAGGGCATCCTAGTCTGACTGAATCTGGGGGAGATGTATTATAGGGGCATAGATCGTGCCGCTATAGCTCTTCCTCCTTAACTTCTTTACAGAGGTGTAGCAGGAAGCAGTACAGACAAGATGTTTTAACATCTCATCTGCCAGGGTGAGGGAGTGAAAAACTCCTCCCTACAGCGATCCCTGCCAGACCCCACAGCACATTAGCCTAGTGCTGTTGCGCTGTGTCTCACCTCTCTGCCGGATCCAGTGGGCATGTGCGAGATCTCGCACATTACTATGTTACCTCCCAACTGTCACACATTTAGGTGTATTCACTAAAAAACAATTGTATCTCTGACAGTGCTATGCTGAGTTCTCATGAATATTGTTCTAGCTTATAAAATGGCAACACTGTCGGCAATGGATGACCTTTAAAGTACATAGTGAGCTACAACACATGAAAACATATTAAATGTGGCTTTCTGCCTGAGGCAAGAATGTAACTTTGGAGAAGACATGTTTAATATATTATCATTTCAGCATAAATTGCACACTACAGATATTTGATTCATATTTAGGGCTGGATTCAATTAGAGGCGAAAAGTGTAGTTTGGAGATAAGTTTCCGCGGATTCGGACTTTCCGCCTGTTTTCAAAGTATCTCCGTATTCAATTCCAGGACGATTTCGCCTAAGCGGAAACTCAATGCTTTGTAATAGGCGGAAAAGTATCTCCTATGTATAGCAGGTGAAAAAAAGTGCAAAATCTTTATTTTGGGGTGCAAACATGGGGAAACAACTCAGAACCCTTGGGACATCCTCCCAAAGGACAAATCAACAAAAAAAATACCTCAGAACACCCCAAAAAAAGACATGTCAATTTTGGGGTGAAAAAGTAAAAAGTGGGGGGAGAACTATGAAAACTAGCGAAATAGACTTCTTGGGGTGCTGTAAGGAGGGGCTAAGTGTTTTTGGGATTGCAGATGCATGTATGAGGGTGGTTTTTCAAGTTTTTTAAAAGTTCACTTTAGAAACACAAAAATATGCTATTTTCAAGTACTCCAAATTTGACAGGACTATTTATTTTCACCAAAAAATACTATTCTCTACCATTTTTCAACACTTTTGCAAATAAGCAGATAAAAAGCTTTTAAAGTACCTTTATTAGGGCTAATAGTACACATCTGTACTGATTTCCAGTGTCAGTGCATCTTATTTTGGGGTACAGACTAATTCCCCCAATCAATTCAGTGCTTTCTGCCTGTTCCGCATTCGCCGCTTTCCATCTTTGCCTGTTTTGAAATTGAAATAGGAGAAAAGCTGGGACGTGCACGGAGAGATTCCGCCAACAGGCGATGGAGACGGGAAGTCGGACAGGCAAAACTTTTCCAACTTTTCGCCTCTATATCGACGGTTAGTAAATCTATCGATCCCATCCATCCCACATGGACCTCCCACTCCCCTTATTTACAATAAGACAAATAAGGAAGGTAGGTAAGTATGATACACAGCAGAGGCAGCCAATTCAGTCATCTGAAGTAATATTCATTACAAGGTATCCATCAGTTCTTTTGTAGCAAGTACCTCAAAAATAGGTGATGGTTACCATGATGATGAAGTGACTCAGTGATGTCACTTGTTCCTAATGAATTGATAGGCTGCATTCTCATCACTATTTGATCCACCCATAAAATGTCTTCCTCCATTATGTGCAGGCGACATGTACATGGTAAGGGTACAACATTGCCATTGACTGAAAAACTGATCATAATGTGACACTGTGACCTATTGAAGCCTTTTTAGATTGAGGGGCATATTTATTAATTATCAGGTCTCAGACCCAATAATTATAATTTCTTATTGCTGCAAAAGATTTACCAGAATGTGGTCCCTGCGATGTGTTAGAAGTGAAGTGATCGCTAATGCAAACACTTCATTTCTCTATGGGAATGCTGCAGCGCTACTGGGCATGTGCGTTCTCCTGACTACGCATGTGCGGCAGCTGTTGCCAGGGGGGTTCCTACAAAACCTTCTCCTGATAATTTCTGTGAAGAGTAGCCCATAGGCAACAGCGGCTAACCTCATCTGGAGATGGCTTTAGCTTCCGGAGCTTGTTAAATTTGGCAATAAATAAGACCCCATAGAAACGTATGGGGACTGCTTTTGGAACTCAAAAATGGAGAACTATGGTAGATATTCCAATACCTGCTGCGGTCCCCTGCACATAAATACCATCCAGGTATACTTAATATATTCTATCCCCCAAAACTGGTATATATTCATTGATTATAGGCTCTGGGAGCCCTAAGTTACCTCTTATCCCTGCCTGAAAAGCAGCATATCACTAGTTATTCTCTACTGAAAATTATCCACTGAAACTACCTAGATAAATCATTTTAGTTTATATTACTCCCAACAGAAGTGTGTCTTTGCACTATTCAGTAAGTGTCCCCATTTGGGCATTTGAAATATTGTTTTGGATGGGATGGCTATATATGCTTTATATACAGTATGTCATTCACACTGTAAAGTTGGAACAGATATAATCATTTCTACGGTACCCCAGACAAATGTTATTTGTTACTGCCTTGGGGTTGTACACGTTGGAAATTATTTCTATATAGTGCATTCTATACAGATGAAGCTGCCTGTCCATCACATGTTGCAAAGATATAAAATTAATAATATCATTTTAAGCTTAAAATCAACATAATTTTTCTTCAGAGTCAATAATAAAAAAAACCTGGTGATTCTGATCTGTTAAATATTGATTTTACAAGAAATCAATACAGCAGCTAGTGTAATATAAAATTATATTTCATTTAAATTAGTATTTACTGTACATAGTGTAGTTATAGCCTTGAGCTATATTGTAGGAAAAATGAGGTTCTATTAAATGAGGTAGTCGATCCTCAGTACTGTGTGACTGAATTTAGGGCAAACGACAAGAAGATGATGTTATTACCAGCAGTCATGTCACAAGAAGATGGGCATATTTAGCTCTCGGGTGTGATTAAAGAGCCTATTTATTATTGAGAGCCCCATCACCACTTACCGGGCTCATGTGTGCAGATGTGGCCATCTATGAAACGGCTTGCCAGCTTGCACTGACACAGTGGGATTGGCAGCGTACATTTGTTTTCAGTTCCACTACTGACAATAAAAAAATCAAATGCAACGGTTTAAGAATAAATTGAGTACATTTAAAAAAAATGTAATAATTAAAAATTTTGTTGAATTTAAAATTATTTTGATCTGTTATCACTACCCTAAGATGTATGGCAGCTGTACAGGTTGAGTCTCCCATATCCAAATATTCCGAAATACGTAATATTCCGAAATACGGAATTTTTTTTACCATGACCGAGAGAGTAAAACCTTTGTTTAAAGCACAAAATTATTGAAAATATTGTATAAAATGGTCTGCACGCTGTGTGTATAAGGTTTATATAAAACATAAATGCATTCTGTGTTTAGATTTGGGTCCCATTCCCAAGATATCTCATTATGGTATGCATATATTCCAAAATACAGAATATTCTGTTATCTAAAATACCCCTGGTCCAAAGCATTTTAGATATGGGAGACTAAACCTGTACATATACCATAATGATATTCAGTATGTTTAATAAGCTCCCTAATGCATATTTATCTTACTGCTGGCAGGGCTATTGCCATTGTTACCTATCATAAGCAAATTGGCGCCCATTGACAAATATAGTTTACACTTTCTTTTATATCACCTTTTTTCAGTCTAACTGCGTCTCCAAAACAAATGACAATACTGCTCCAGTACTTGAATTCCCCTGTGCATATTGTCCCTCTTTAGTGTCTGACTGTTACGATCTGGAAATATGACCCTTTCCAATGGTTTTCATCAAGACCACCCACACTTCTTGTCTTCCAGGAGCTTGGGAGCGTGGCCACATTTGGGCAGGGCTTTGCCTCCTCATTCAGTACATTTCTATAGTGTGTGCCGCCACTCATAGGGTCATTGCGGCAGGGGTATGTGGTTCATGCTGGCTGAGTTTTTTTAATCTCCTCTCTAGGAGAAACCCGGAGAGGAGATAAAGCGGGCTACTTTGGGGGCCAGGTCCGGGCTCCTATGTCAAAGGCCCCACCCCCGTCATGGCAAACTGCTGTGATTTGTGGGACTATGAGCAGAGGGCGGGGCTAAATTATGTGTTTGAGTCATTTAGCTCCGCCCCCTCCATACGGAGCCGAAATTCCCAGCAATTATTTCCCAATCTTGCCCACTTCACTAGGAAGTGGGCGAGATGCGGGAGATCCCAACCCTCTTCTCTACCCGAGAACCCGGGAGCCTCCCGCAATTTCCAGCAGAGTAGGTAAGTATGATGTGGTTACGCTGGAATGCAGTCAGTTTGTCCACATTCAGAATGTCCACATTGTGTATGTCGACATTCAGAACATGTCGACATTATGATTGTCGACAAAATATACCAGACCCGTCATGTCTCCCTTGCAATCCCCTGGTTTCTGTATACTAGTGATTCCTAACCTCGGTCCTCAAGGCACACTCACAGTCCTGGTTTTAGTGATATTCATGCCTGTACACAATAGTTGAATCTAAATAACTGAGGTACTAATCAAGTGACCTGTGCTCAAGTATGACTATCCTTAAAACCTGGAATGTTAGTGTGACTTGAGGACTGTAGTTGGGAACCCCTGCTGTATACCATTAATTGCTTTAATGTTTTGGGGCCTGATATACTGTAGCGTTGCACGTAAGCCAGGCATACGTTCAACTCTGCCTGTAATTGTGTACAGTAACCTGTGTCTTATGACAATTTGCATCCAATACTGTCACTAATAATGCACGTCTCCTTTATACTCATCACATGTGCTATAACCTACTGCTGTGCTATAGACTGTCCCTAAATGCAGGCCTACTAACCATAGTGATAAATCTGGCCCTGGCTTTGTTTATCCATCTCCAATGAATTCTAATTGCAGACATCGAACACACATCATGCTGCGTGATCTTTCAATCTCTCATCTGTTGCACAAATTATATCTGGCCTAAAATCTCTATCTGTCTTCCAGTGACTTCTCACCCTGCTTCAGTGTTATCTATTTATGTGTTTTGATATTTTACCACTCAAGTAGCACTGACATGCACACATCGATTCCAGGAAATCCTCACACAGCGACGGAACCGTGAGCACAGCTGCTGCCAAGTACACTTAGTAAATGAGAAAGCCTTGTATGTGATATCTCTTCAGTCTGGGCTGCGGGTAATGATACTTGGTTATGCCTGAAAGAAGACGTTCAGTTAGCTGGTTATATTATATCGAACATTTCTGAGATGAGGCATTAGGGAAATCTAGAAAAATAGGGCAAAATCATTTTTAATGTAATGAAGCAAAAAAAAAAGCATAAGAAAAAAAACCACTAACAATACATAATAATACAACGGCTGTCATTTATGAAGTGCCAAATGACCAAGACGTGGCACAGAATTAGCTTTTACCCTGCAGTGCACCTCAATTTGCACTAGCCTTGGATTATAACACAAGATAATATGCCTAAATCAGGTGTGCACACAGTACCGATATTTTGCACAGTTGAGCGATTATTTGCTACTGCGAATGCACGGAAAGTATAGAAAACCCTTGCTGCGCATGCGCAAACTAATGTGTGCAATGGCGTATGCATTTGAGTATAACATCACCATGACTTGAGACAATGTCTGCGATCTATGGGTGTTTCTGGATGGAGACTTGGAGGTGACCTAGGGCAGAGTTCAGTATCATCAATTATGTGGTCAAACCCCCAAAAATTAAGTTTTTGGGCGTTTGACCACATTTCTCATATGCACCAATGGCATTGCCCAATAGAAGCCCATTGTCTTCTTATTGCAATCAGATCCCTCCCAGCATCCCCCACGGCACCAATGTCATACGATGCATGGGCAGAGGGACTTCTGGGCAATATACACGGAAGTCCTTCTATTGCATAGTACAGTTCTATCGGGAGAGCTGTCCTTTGCGATTTTACTCGCAAATCTTTATGCATACCGGTGTTATTAACGCCTACATGCATGCGATGAGCGGTGGGATGCATCGCTTGCAAAATGTGATGCTTGATGCATCCTGCCCCTAAAGTGAAAAAGAGGAAGTGGCCAAAGCGAGTTATGGCAGTGTGATGGGCGTGTACCGGCATGCATCTGCATTCTCTTTTACAGTACCTCAGCCACAATGCCCATAATAATTGAGAAAGTTACAAACGAGGCTGTGCACCAGGCAGGGGCTGCTCGAGAGATCGATGATGCAACCGATGGTGCGTCGATGGAAGGGTTTGCTCAGTTCATCACGCGGATGTACACAAGAGGAATGCCCAAACTGACATTTGCATGAACTGTGCGGGTAACTCTGAATTAGACCCAAAGGCATTTGCGGAGGAGGATAAGTTTGCACTGACTGGGTGGAGGCTTTCTGGACATACTTGCGGACTTTGGTAAGTGCCTCTCCGGGACGTCGAGGTGGGTGGGATGGGAGTGGTGGTGGTGTTGGGGTCCTTCTATCCCCTGGTTACTCATACCAACATATACCATCAGAACCATCCCTTACATTCTGCACATTTGAAGTTTATGCTATACGCCTCTTCCAACCAGTACACCTCAGAGTAGCTGTCATCTACCGTCCCCCTGGCCCTCCCTCCAAGTTCCTTGACAACTTTGCTTCCTGGCTCACTCACTTTCTCTCCTCAGACCTTCCCTCTATTATCCTCGGTGACTTCAATATTCCTATTGATATCCCCACAGAATCTGCTGCTTCCAAACTACTCACCCTCACTTCCTCATTTGGACTCTCCCAATAGACCTCCTCACCCTCCCATGCGAGTGGGAATTTGCTTGATCTGGTATTCACTCACCGTTGTGATATTTCTGCCTACTCCAATTCTCCATTCCCCCTCTCTGTCCATCACCTCCTCTCTTTTAACCTATCCCTCTCTCCTTCCCCTCCACTAGCTCTGAAAGCCAGCATCACTAAGCGTAACATTGAAGCTATCGACACTGCTTTCTTTTCTTCCCTACTTGACTCACTTCTCTCCCCTATCCTCTCTTTCTCCTGCGCTGAACAAGCTGCTTCCCTATACAATGCCTCCCTTACTTCTGCTCTTGACTCTGTTGCTCCGGCGATCACTACTCACCCTCGCAAATCCACACCACAACCCTGGCATTCCAATGCACCAGATACCTGCAAAAATGTTCACGAACCGCCGAGCGACAGTGGAGAAGATCACGCTCTCAGGCAGATTTTCTCCATTTCAAATTCATGCTGTCATCCTACAGTGCTGCCCTTTCCCTCTCTAAACAATCATATTTCAAGAATCTCATCTCCTCCCTGTCCTCAATTCCCCAGCATCTCTTTCCACCTTCAACTCCCTCCTCTGCACACCCCCTCCTCGTCTCCCCTCCTTGCTCTCTGCCACTGACTTTGCTACCTATTTCACATCTAAAATTGATTCCATACGTCAGGACATCATATCCAACCAGTCCCCCAACTCTCCACTTCCTCCTTTCCCGGATCACCCCTCCCCATCCATTTTATAGACTCTGACATCCTTCTCCCCTGTGACTGGAGAGGAAGTTAAGGCCCTTATCCAGTCCTCCCCCCCTTCCACCTCTCCCCTCGACCCTATCCCCTCCCACCTCCTCTGCTACCTCTCTCCTGCCTGCTCCCATCTTGCCCACCTCCTTAATCTCTCCCTCTCATCTGGCACTGTTCCTTCTGCATTCAAGCATGCCCGTGTCTCCCCCATTCTTAAAAAACCTAACATGGATCCTAACATTCTCTCTAACTACCGACCAATCTCTCTCCTCCCTTTTGCCTCCAAACTCCTTGAGCGTATTGTTTACAACTGCCTCACCACATTTCTTTCCTCCCACTCCCTCCTTGACCCTTTTCAGTCTGGCTTCCATTTTCTCCACTCCACTGAAACTGCCCTCACAAAAGTCAGCAACGACCTCCTTGCTGCCAAATCCAAGGGCCACTACTCCCTGCTCATTCTCCTTGATCTCTCTGCTGCTTTTGACACTGTGGACCACCCTCTACTGCTGCATATCCTTCACTCCCTTGGTCTACGTGACACTGCTCTCTCCTGGCTGTCCTCCTACCTCTCTGACCGTTCCTTCTCTGTTTCCTCTCATGGCGACTCCTCCCCCCCACAGCCTCTTACAGTAGGTGTTCCCCAAGATTCTGTTCTTGGACCTCTCCTATTCTCTCTCTATACGTCTTCTCTAGGTAAACTCATCAGCTCTTTTGACCTCCATTATCATCTTTATGCTGATGATACTCAGATCTACCTTTCCTCACCTGATCTTTCCCCCTCTCTACTGACTCGTATCTCTAACTGTCTCTCTGCTATCTCTTCCTTGATGTCCCACCGATTTCTCAAACTTAATATGTCTAAGACTGAGCTGATAGTCTTCCCACCCTCCCACATAACATCATGTCCCACTATTTCTTTATTAATAGATGGCGTTACTATATCATCTAGTCCCAAAGTGCGTTGTCTTGGAGTCATCCTGGACTCTTCCCTCTCCTTCAAACCACACATTCAGGACCTCTCGCAGTCCTGTCGTTTCCATCTCAAGAATATTTCCAGGATCAGACCCCTTCTCACCCAGGATGCTACCAAAACCCTTGTACATTCACTGGTCATGTCCAGATTGGACTACTGTAACCTTCTCCTAGCTGGCCTCCCCAAATCCCATCTCTCTTCTCTCCAGTCTGTGCTCAATGCTGCTGCTCGGCTCATCTTCCTCTCCAAGCGCTCTACATCTGCCTCCCTCTTTTGCAAGCCCTCCACTGGCTCCCATTCCCTTTCAGAACCCAATTCAAGGCTCTCACACTCACTTACAAAGCCCTCTCCCATTCCTCTCCAATTTACATCTCTGATCTCATCTCCCTTCACTCTTCTGTCCGCCCTCTTCGTTCACTTAATACACGCCGCCTTTCATGCCAATTGATCACTTCCTCCCACTCCCGCCTCCAAGACTTTGCCCGTGCTGCTCCTCACCTTTGGAACTCCCTCCCTCTTCCTATCAGACTCTGCACCTCTCTACCATCTTTCAAACGAGCTCTTAAGACCCACTACTTCATTAAAGCCTTCCAGCTCTCATCCTAACTTGCTGCTACATCTTCCTTTCTCCCTGCCTACCCCATCTGTGTCACTCCTGTTTGTCTTCCCCTGCCTTAAAGAATGTAAGCTCTTTCGAGCAGGGCCCTCTACCCTCTTGTGCTTCTCCCTACTGTAATTTAATTTATCTCTTACTAGCCAATAGGGCAACTAACACTTGCTTATGCTAATGCTTATGCGGGCATTAATGTCACTAATATAGCAATGTTTATCCATGTCCTGCATTGTATTGTATTGTATTGTATTGTAAGTCAATGGTTACTTTTTTGTCTATGTACTTTGTAAGGCGCTGCGGAACACTTGTGGCGCCATATAAATAAATGATAATAATAATAATAATAATAATACTGCAAATCACATCATCGGGTCCCCTGACATTTTGCACCAGAGCTGGTAGTTTTGACTTATTTTCTACTTTTAAGGATGCACACTTGAGCCTTCCTATTGAACTTTGGCTAAGGAGCGTATTTCTTGATGAGCACTGTGATCAGAAATACAACCAGAAGCCCCTTCACTGTCATATGTAATGATTTAAGCTCTAATTGTTGTTAAACCAAGCAATATTTTGGAGTCTAATTATTAAAGAGAGAAAAGTATTTTTCCGCTAGTCAGGGCTTCTCCTTATCTATTAAAGGGTATCCATCAGTCCCGCAGGACTAACGATGCAAAGTATATTTAAAAATGATCATGGTAATTCCCTTATGGCTATCGCCATCTCACAGATAGCCTACAGAAAAATTACCTTATTTAAATAAGCATGAAATGCGCCTCAATTGTCCAAACTGTTTGGGTCTCATGCACGATAGGAAAAAAAACTGCGACTAAAATAACGGCGCATGGTGCGTTTGCAACTTTGCATCCAATTCTACATCATGATCCCAATTTTTGTGCAAATATAACTGTATTCCACCCAGTACATTTTGTTATATTCGTAAATACCCCTTTGGTATTTAACTTAAATAACTTCAGAGAATTATCAAACACATTATTTCAGCCTCATGTAAATTTCATTACTGTTAAGTTCACTTTCCAAATTCTTTATAAAATATTATGCAGCTCATGATTTTGTCAGTAATTTTATATTCAGTGGTACTGACCCAAAATGTCATGCAGATTACGGCAATTTGTAACGGAAAATGCTACAAGATTGTGCAGAACTTTATGTTACTCAAATTACAATTGAGCTATTCCTATATCTGATCAGTTCACCATAGTCCTGAGAATTTCTGTCATGCTTACTTTTAATTATTGCCCAATTTGGTGTTAATGGTGAGCAATTACTTGGTGTCTCTATGAAAACAAATAGTGAATTGACAACACGGCGGCTGATTTATACATGGTAGCTCACCGTTGATAACCATTGAGTACAAAAGAATACCTTCTCACCCAGAAAACATGAGCACAAAACAATGATTGCTCACCCGGAAATGTGCACACACAACAGTAATTTTTCCCTCATAAATCATCTACAGACTGCGGTAATTCCTCAGCCCGGAATCCAGCGGTCATGTATTTTAATGATGCTTATTGTATTTCTAAATCTGTGTACATTACTCACGCTGTGTTGTGTGCCTTTACTGTCATAGCTAAAGTTTAAATAAAAAACAAACCTCCTATCAGTATTATAATTAGCGCAGTTAGGGGAGACTACACAGTGGGGGTCATTTATGAAGCTGAAAAAAATGTGACGCAGTAATTTTTTTAAAAAAAAATTAAATGGCCAATTGTACCTATGTCATATTTCTCACAGAGGTACATGTAGCTAATGTCCAGTGCCCACAGCCGCCATTAACAAGCTGGTGCTGCTGCTGTGGTGCATCCTGCTGTGGCTAGGTGGCGGTAAGTTGAGAGACAGGACCTGGTGGGGGTGGGAAGTTTAAAAGATGGAAGCTGGTGGTGGATGTCCTGTTGTACAGATAGGAGGCAGTGGTATAGTAAACAGGTAGCAGCTGAGCATGGCCCCCCAGTACCCAGGCTAACATGGGCCTGGGTACTGGGAGGCATGCCTAAATCAGGAAGGTGTGTCCACGCCCTCTCTAAAAAAATTGGTGAATAACTACTATGCTGCATTGCACACTGAGATTTTTGTCCCTCTCAGCAACTCCGTGGGGGGCAATGTCCCCTTCAGCAGCAGACCACCTGGGCCTCACCGGACCCCTCCAGCAAGCCCGGGTAATTTCCTCTCTGAGACGAGAACCATCAAGGGGCAAACACAATGAGTTCATATAAAGAGAGGGACAGACTGGAAAAAAAACACACGAAATACACATTACGCCCACACAAAATAACATATACCCAAGCAATGCCACGTGTAACTGCTAGTTTTCTTCATATTATGCATGAATAGGTTCATGGCTGAAAGTATGAAAGTATCATTTTGCACGCAGGGTAAGACCAGGTACTATGGTCCGCAGGTACATTTAGTCAATATTACCCATTATGTACAATGACTGACATATGGTTTTGCAGAAGTGAAAGGCATTGTCTGAAATCTAATTTGTATTCCCCACCCCCTAGTAACGGAAATTACCATCTCCAAAGTAGTCTTAAAATATGAGCTTCTTTGTGGCAATATAAAATGACTGCCCTACAATCATTTTAATATTTTTTTACATATCTTTTACCCCTAGATACTCATTTTATTATTCAGTAATATTCATAAACTCAGTTTGTAGCAATGCTTCTTGTTGCCAAATGCAGCCTCTTATTTCTTGCCCCAGTTTGTTGTTGTGAGTAAAAAATAAAACTACTGTTGCCCTACAAATCTTGGTACAGCCATTTAAATACGGTTGCAGTGTCGGACTGGGGCATGAAGGGCCCACCAGGGGATTGCAATGGTAGGGGCCCGCTGAAGGGGTGTGACCAGCTACTTTGTTGGTGTTGTCAACTGAATGGGCATGGCCATCCAAAAAATACTTTGGGCCATATTCAATTTGAGGCGTTAAGTCCGGATCCGCGATACTTTACCGCCGATGACGTCATTATCGCCTGTTTTGCTTTTACCCCGTATTCAAGTGTAATAGGCGGTAAAGGATCGCCTATGAATGGCAGGCGGAAAAAAATATGAGATATGGTAAGAACTTACCCTTGTTATCTCTATTTCTACGAAGTCCATAGGGTTCCACAGGATACCTTGGGGTATAGGTGTGACGTCAGTCGCAGGGCACCAAAGAGTTAAGCTTTCAGCCTCCCAGGATGCACTAGGTCCCCCTCCTATACCCCGCCCCCGGGCCAAGGCACCTCAGTTAGTTACCAAGCCATAGGCCGGAGGAGGAGAAGGAAGAGAAAGAACAAAGATCTGGACACATACAAGAATCACATTCTCACCAGAGGGAGACGGAAAACCGGTGACCAGAGCAAAGCCCATCTGCAGCACAGGTGCGACAGGGCGGGAGTCCTGTGGAACCCTATGGACTTCGTAGAAATAGAGATAACAAGGGTAAGTTCTTACCATATCTCATATTTTCTACTTCAGGGTCCATAGGGTATCCACAGGATACCTTGGGGATGTCCCAAAGCAGTATCCTTTAAGGGTGGGGACGCTCCTGTGCAGAAGGAGAATCCGCCGCCCGAAGGAAGCATCCTGAGAGGCGAAGGTGTCAAACCTGTAATACCTCACGAAGGTATGGACAGAAGACCACGTAGCAGCCTTGCAGATCTGAACTGCCGAGGCACCACGTCGAGCTGCCCACAAAGGACCCACAGACCTAGTGGAATGAGCCTTCAGAGAAGGAGGGACCGGTAGGCCTTCATGAAGATAAGCTTCAGAAATAGCCATACGGATCCAGGCTGCCAAAGTTTGCTTGAAGCAGGCCAACCCTTTTTACAGAAGCCATAGAGGACAACAAAGCGTCCGACTTCCTAAACAAAGAAGTGCGGTCAACATAAGTCCTTAAGGCCCGCACAACATCCAAAGAGGCCTCACCCACGGAAAGACCCGGTGAGTTAAAGGCCGGAACAACTATTTCCTCGTTAACATGAAACTGGGAAACAACTTTGGGAAGAAACTCGGGCCGAGTGCGGAGCACTGCCCTGTTCCCATGAAAAACCAAGAAAGGGGGTCTACAAGAAAGAGCCCCTAACTCAGAAACACGTCTGGCTGAAGCAACGGCCAGAAGGAAAACAGTCTTAGCTGTTAGCCATTTAATATCCACTGAGCCCAGTGGTTCAAACGGCGGTCCTTGGAGAGCCCTCAGGACCACAGCCAAATCCCAAGGCGCCACAGGTGGAACAAAGGGCGGCTGAATACGGAGAACACCTTGCATAAAGGTGCGCACATCCGGGATTGTAGCAATCCTACGGTGAAACCAGACAGATAGGGCCGAAACCTATACCTTCAAAGAAGCAAGGCGAAGCCCATTATCTAGTCCCGCTTGCAGGAAGGCGAGAATCCGAGACAGACGAAACTCCCGCGGTGCATAACCTCTCGGTCGACACCACTGGAAGAACGTATGCCACACGCGATGGTATATCCTCGCGGAAGACGGTTTCCGAGCTCGTAACATGGTACGCACCACAGAGCTGGAAAACCCCCAGGACCTCAGCATGGCCGTCTCACAGCCACGCCGCCAAAGACAGCCGAGTCAGGTCCGGGTGAAGACAAGGACCCTGAGACAGAAGGTCCGGTCGTAGCGGCAACCGCAGAGGACTGTCCACGGACAGACCCTGAAGGTCTGAGAACCAGTGCCGTCTGGGCCACGCGGGAGCTATCAACAGGAGCGTCCCTCCTTCCTGTTTGAATTTCCGGATTACCCGTGGAAGAAGGGAGACCGGAGGGAACAGGTATGCGAACCTGAACGTCCACCGGACGGACAGAGCATCCACCAGAGACGCCCCTTCGTCTCTTGTGCGAGACCCGTACACCGGCAACTTGTTGTTGTGCCGGGACGCCATGAGGTCGATTTCTGGAAGACCCCACCTGTCCACCAGTAGTTGAAAAACGTCCGGGTGCAGGGACCATTCCCCTGGATGAACGTCCTGGCGACTTAGAAAGTCCGCCTCCCAATTTAGCACTCCCGGGATGAAGACCGCTGATATGGCCGGAAGATTGCGCTCCGCCCAAACCAGGATCCGAGAGACCTCTACGAGAGCCGCCCGACTGCGAGTTCCTCCTTGCCTGTTTATGTAGGCCACGGTGGTAGCATTGTCCGACTGGACCTGCACCGGGTGACCCTGGAGAAACCGCTGTGCCTGCAGGAGAGCATTGAAGACCGCACGGAGTTCCAAGATATTTATTGGAAGCTCCGCTTCTGTCGGTGTCCACCTGCCCTGGAACAAGTGTGGACCCGAAACTGCTCCCCAGCCCCGAAGACTGGCGTCCGTTGTCAACAGGACCCAATTTGGAACCCAGAACGGACGTCCCTTGTTGAGGTGGATCGTCTTTAACCACCACGCAAGGGACAGGCGAACCTCCGGGGTGAGCACAATCGTCTGGAACTTCAGAGACTGAGGCAGCCCGTTCCACTTGGACAGGATCAGGTGCTGCAGAGGTCTGGAGTGAAACTGGGCGTATTCCACCATGTGGAACACCGACACCATGGAGCCCAGTAACCTCATCGCCGAGTGTAAGGACACCCGGCGGCTGTGCAGACAACTGCGCACCCTTGACTGTAAAGCAGAGATCTTGTCCTCCGTCACGAAGATCCTTTGCTGTCCCGAGTCCAATAAGGCTCCAAGATGCAGAATCCTCCGAGACGGGATTAGAGTGGACTTCTGCCAGTTGATTAGCCAGCCGTGCCGTTGCAGCAGTGCAATGGTCAGGTCCAAGTGGTGTAACAGGAGCTCTGGAGATCCTGCCACCAATAACAGGTCGTCCAAGTACGGCAACATGCGGACTCCTTGCAGCCGCAGAGAAGCCGCCATGACCGCCATAGCGTCCTGTATGTCCAATGACACCATGTAGTCCCCAGGTTCCAGCGCCAGAATGATGGACCGTAGGGTCTCCATCCGAAACTTCGGGACCCGCAAAGACTTGTTGAGTGCTTTGAGGTTGAGAATCGGACGATATGACCCATTGGGTTTCTGTACCAAAAATAGATTTGAATAGAAACCCTGGCCCCTCTGGGAGAATGGAACAGGCACTATAACTCCAGCCTGGAGCATAGTGTGCAATACCTTCCGCAGCTCCGTAGCCTTGTTCCGGTCTGATGGTAGACCCGTGGTGAAGAATCGAGCCGGGGGTCTGTGCCAGAAGGAGAGGGCGTACCCGTGAGAGACCACCTCCAGAACCCAAGTGTCTGTCGTAGTGAACGACCAACACCGGGAGAACTGCAGCAGGCGGCCTCCCACCCTGGGATCCCCCAAGGGGAGACCCGGACCGTCAGGCCGCAGGCTTGTCATCTGGCTTGGGGGCCGGACGTCTGGTACTCCATGCCTGTTTCCGGGGCTTGACCGATTTCTTAGGGCCAGCCTGTCGAGGAAACGACTGTGGTTTGGGCCTGCCCTGGGCCCTAGATGACCGAAAGGACGATGGTCCAGAACCAGAAGGAGCAGCGGCCGACGGGAGACAAGCAGATTTGGCTGCCGCCAGCGTGGCCACAATCTTATCCAGATCCGGACCGAAGAGAACTTCTCCGGTAAACGGCAACGCTTCCAGACCTTTCTTGGATCTGCGTCCGCCTTCCAGGATCGCAGCCACAAGGTGCGACGAGCAGCTACCGCTGCTGAAGAAATTCTAGACACCAGAGTACTAATGTCTAGAGCCGCCTCGTTGATGTAGGTGGCCGAATCACGGAGATTGCCAATCAACTCCGCCTGTTCGGCCGGACAGTCGGATTCAAAAGAAGCCTCTAATGAATCCGCCCAGCGCTCCATCGCTCTGGCAACCCAGCAAATGGCCATAGCCGGCCGTGCTGCCCCCCCTGCAAGGGAATAAGCGGACTTCAGGCAGATTTCTACCTTGCGGTCCGTAGCATCCTTAAGGGAGGACATGGATGGCATCGGCAATGTGGCACTACGGACAAGACGGGTCACGTGAGAATCCACCTGTGGAGGGGATTCACACTTAGCAAAATAATTATCCGCGAACGGATAAGCCACCGCCAGGCGTCTCTGCGGCTGGTATCTTTTGCCAGGTTGTTTCCACGCCTCCTCTAAATGGTCCACCAACTGACCCGAAAGAGGAAAGACTGTGGCATCGCCCTTCACATCTTTGAAAAAGGCATACTTAGATTTAGCCGCTGGGGGAACTTCGTCCTCAATCACCAAGGCTGTGCGGACCGCCCGAATAAGTCCAGGAATATATACTTTGGACTTAGCATCAGCGTCCTTAGTATGGAAAGGTTCCTGATCGTAAGGATCCAGAATCTCCCCATCATCAGACGTCCCTTCGTCATCCTCATAAGGAGCGGACAGAGACGCCACCGGCCTTTTATGAGGCCGCATCACAGACTCCCCTTGCAACACATCCGACAAGTGCTGTACAGAACTCGTCAGGGAGTTAACCCACGCTGGCTCCTGAGAACCCGGGAGCGGGGAAATAGGGAGACTGTGGGGTACCACCAATTGTCGTGGGAACCCCTGCATGGGTGACGACACCACAGACTGCTGGGACAAACCCATCGGAGTAAACGCGGGCTGCGGAGCTAACTGGCCCACTAAAGCTGTTAACGCCTGGGCGAAACAAGCCCAGGGCGGCTCCTGTACCGGTGCTGTAACCGTAATAGGCCGCGCCATGGACAAACACTGCCGGCAAAGGCCCTCCGCGCTACCCTCCCCCTCCGCTAACGGTACTTTGCACGTGGTACACTGTAGCCGGAGGGGAAAATCACTTTCAGACATGATGGCACCACGTATGTGACCTCTCTCACCAATTAAGTATTAAATAGGCGAGAGACCACCCTGCAGCACCGCACCGCAAGGGCTTTAGCAGAAAGAACAGGGACAGTAATAAAGCTGACAGTTTAGAGAAGAAAAGTTACAGGCAGCGCTAGCACAGTCACATACAATGCAGAGAAATAACAATTCCTGCACTAACAGCGCTGATCACTCAACTACACAGACACAGGGCCTGGTAGGACACAGCGCTGCATACACAGACCTGAGCCACAGCGGAGGAGAGGTATGCGGGGGGACCCAGACCACGATGCTTCCTTCCAGACTTCCAGCAGCGTTCACCATGCGTTGCAGAGAAGATGGCCGCCGAGGAGCAGAGAGAAGCTGGCCTGGGGGAGGAGCGCTGACACAGGACCAGTCAGCACAGTGCAGAGAGGGCTGTGTGCAGCGGGGGAGGCGCCGGCTGTGAGACAGGGAAGGCGCGCTCCCCTGGCATGCATTTAACCCCTGGGACGCCGCAGCGCTACCGCTCTGCTGCGGTCCGCTGTCCCAGGGGGTAGTGGAAGCGCAGGTTGGTCGCCTGGCTCCACGCTGCAGCCAGTCCCCAGGGAGCCCCCTGCCTGGGGACTTAGGACCATGTGATCAGCGGGGACCCACCGCGGGACCCCGCTGCTTACCTCTGTCCCCCTTGAATCCGGCCATGGTCCGGAGCATCTGGGGTCACCGCTAGCTGTGACCCCAGACGCCCACCAGCATCCCCGGATCAGTACCGGCGTTCTGGTACCGGCGGGGTGTAGGGAAGACAGCATGGACGTCAGGACTGACTGTCCATGCTGTTCATCCAGATGTGCAGCCACAGCTGCATGAAGAAAAAGCTTCAGGGGCTCTTCTAGCCCCCACTCCTACAGGTGCACCCGACTCCGGCCGGGCACCAAACTAAACTGAGGTGCCTTGGCCCGGGGGCGGGGTATAGGAGGGGGACCTAGTGCATCCTGGGAGGCTGAAAGCTTAACTCTTTGGTGCCCTGCGACTGACGTCACACCTATACCCCAAGGTATCCTGTGGATACCCTATGGACCCTGAAGTAGAAAGTGCAGAATTGGGGTTTTGGGGTGCAACGTTGCGGGTGCCCCCGTGCAGCCTTCAGACAGTCCCCCAAAGGTAATCTGTGTCAAAAATAAAAAAAAAAACACTTAAGGACACCCCAAAAATTTACTTTGAAAAAGGGGGCGAAAAAAAAAAATGTTGGGGTACAAAGTTAAAAACTAGCGAACTTGACTCTGGGGGGTCCTCAAGTATGCCCCAAGTGTTTTTTTGATTGCAAGTGCTTACAGCAGGTGGATTTTTCACTATTTTTTCAACTTCACTTTAGCAACTTTTAAATATGCTGACACCCCCATTTTCAAGTACCCCAAATTTGCTGGGATAAGGTATTTTCTTGAAAAAAAACTCCAAAATACTATTCTGCATCAGGTATAGAAAAACGCTATTTAGTAACAATTGAGCCCATTTAAAAACACTAAATACCTTCAGCAAGCCAAATCGGGGGGTACCATAGGGAACCCCATGTCAGAGCATCATTTGGGGGGTGTCAGGCTGATTTCCCCAAAATTGACAGTACTTTCTGCTTGTTTTAGTATCGCCGGGTCCCGTTTACGCGTACTTTCATATTGAATACGGGGTAAAGCCTGGACGGCCGCGATACTTTTCCGCCTCCAAAACAGGCGAAGTCGGCGGAAAGTCCGGGCCGCGTTAAAGTATCGCGGCTCAGCTCACATTGAATACGGGCCTTTGTTGGATGGCCACTCGGACCGACTTATCAAATAATTTACATAGTCATCTTGTTGAATATCAATAGGATACAGACGAAAGAACTAAGTAAACAGATTCTGAAAGGTTGATATTTAACAAGATGATTGTGAATTATTTGTTAAGTCGACCCAAGTGCCACCCCAGGAGAGACTATGGGCCTGATTCAGCGGTAGCAATCGCGCACGCAGTTCTGCTGTGAAAGTATGCTAAAGTTTGCAATCGCAATGCTGTCGCAGGCCAACATAAAAACGCCCACTTCCCCTTTCTCCCATCCGTAATACCTTGCATTCCAGTGGAAACATCGGTAACATTGAGTACCATCAGAGCCTCATGCACAATTATAGCAGGTCAGACCTTACTTATAACTTGCTTTCTGCACGTAATGAGTACTCAAGCTGCGTATGCCGTTGCAGTGGCTAATTTATGTACAGCCCTGTAACAGCGTTCAAACAGACAGGCACGCATGCGTTTCTCTGCCCCCCTCCATCACCACCCCAAACGCTCACAGCCTGTCACTCATTCAGCAATGGGTCTGCTTAATCGCAATGCGATCGCAGAGCTACCTTCGCGCACGCACACTGTGATGAATACGCATGCACAGTACACAACCATCGTCTGTCTGCGTGCGCTTTTGTAGTTGCGATCCGTGCATGAATCAGGCCCTATGTTACTTATTTCCTTATTCTAAGGATTTATGCGGAGGGCACCAGATTGCAATCGAATAATATCAGCAAGGAATGGCGGATCATTGCAACTAATAGATATATACTGTGTTTATAAACCCCTTTGTGTGTCACTGGGCTACTTCTGTTTACATGTTATTGTGGACAGACTCCAGATATCATGCTCGCTATCTACTAGAGGCTTGAAAAGCATGAAAAACATGAATCCCCATAGTGTATTTGGACATATGGCAGTTCCTATTAAAGCTAAAGAACAGATAAAGGAAACGGTAAGAGGGGATGTAGTTGGCATCCCAGCGTGCTGGATGCCGACAGTCTGAATACCGCCGCCGAAATCCCGACAGGTCAGGATCCCAGCACCAGTATCTCGATCACCGGCATCCCTAAGGTAAGTATCGGGGTGTTAGGGGGAGATTAGGATTAGGTAGCGGGATTAGGGTTAGGTACTAGGTGGAGGGTTAGGGTTAGGCAGCAGGGAGGGATAGTTAGGATTAGGGTGTGGGGAGGTAGAGGTTAGGTTTAGGCACTAGGGGGGAGGTTAGGTTTAGGCACCAGGAAGGGGATGTTAGGATTAGGGTGCGGGGAGGGAGAGGTTAGGTTTAGGCACTAGGGGGAGTGTTAGGGTTAGGGTGCGAGGAGGGAGAGGTTAGGTTTAGGCACCAGGGAGGGGGTGTTAGGATTAGGTGTGCGGGGAGGGAGAGGTTAGGTTTAGGCACTAGGGGGAGGGTTAGGGTGTGAGGAGGGAGAGGTTAGGTTTAGGCACCAGGGAGGGGGTGTTAGGATTAGGTGTGCGGGGAGGGAGAGGTTAGGTTTAGGCACTAGGGGGAGGGTTAGGGTGTGAGGAGGGAGAGGTTAGGTTTAGGCACCAGAGAGGGGGTGTTAGGATTAGGGTGTGGGGAGGGAGAGGTTAGGTTTAGGCACCAGGGAGGGGGTGTTAGGATTAGGGAGCGGGGAGGTTAGACTTAGGCACTAGGGGGGTAGGTTAGGGTTAGACACCGGGGAGGGAGGGTTAGGGTAGGGGGAAGGAAAATACTTACCATCCTTCCCTATGGGTGTTGGGATTCTGGTTGTCGGGATGCCGCTGTCGGTATTCTGACCTGCAGCATCCCGACAGCCGGGATTTCATACCCAACCCCGGTGAGAGGGGCAATGGATATAACCGACTTTGCAGAAGGGAAGCATGGATATTCCAAATTAAGAGTTTAAGCCCACAGGGTCTCAGCGAGTCCATAGAGCTCAATAATGTATAATCCACTGTTACTGCCCTATCACACATTTCTCTGCTCACCCAGCAGATCACTCTTCACACAGCTTAAGGTGCCCATCCACTTGCCGATAATACTGAACGATTGCACGATTATGACATCGTCGTCCCCGCATCTACAAATGGATGGGCACCTTTACACTGCCCCATCACACCTCACATTTCACCCCTTGTGCCTCTCAAAGCTCCCCTCACACTGCTGCCCTCACTCCCCAAACTGCTCCCTGGCAAAGTAAGGGACTGGTGGCCCCTCAAACCCCCCGCCCCACTACCACCACAAACCATCCCCACGAGCACCACCAGTGAGTGGTTGTAATGTGTTCCTGTAAACTCAGAAGAGAGATCCAGCAGAGTAAGATGCAATGGGGGAAACACACAAGCAAGTGTTATTTGCGGACAATCAGAGGGTGTTGTGCAAGTCACCTTTAGTGGGGTCTAATGTCCACATCTGGTGACTGTCTATCTAGCCTCTGACTTCTAAGCGTAAGCCTGGCATGCTAGCACTTATAGGGCCTCATTTATCAACAAGTTTTATCACTCAAAAGGAGTGATAAACTCGCTGCGTATGATAATGGTGCTCCAGCCAATCAGCTCCCAACTGTCATCTGTTTGAAAAAATGACAGTTGGGAGCTGATTGGCTGGAGCACCATTTATCATACACAGTGAGTTTTATCACTCGTTTTGAGTGATAAAACTCGTTGATAAATGTGGCCCTAATAATTACACAATATCTGTAATTAATGAGTCGGAAATAAGCCCACAGTACTGGAACATACATCACATGATGTGATGTATGTGCCAGTACTGTGGGCTTATTACTGACACACACATCTCTCGCACAGTGATGAGGAGGATTACCTTCTATCGCAGCACGTAAGGAGGATCTGCTGTAAACTCAGAGATTTTGCAGCACCCCGTGCTAGTGGTGTCACTGCTGCTGGCGTCTTGTGGTTTCTGTAGGAAGAAGAGAAGATGAGACTGGGCACGTGACAGCGTTGCCAACCTCCTTCACTCCTCCCCAAATACACGTCCAGCCATCACTGTCTACCATGGTCTGGGATGCAGACAGGACACCATGTACGGTGGAGTCCACTGCCTGCTCACCTTAACATGCATTTACACAGCAACTTCCCATAGGTGTTGATAAAAATTTTCTGTGGTCCTCACCCTGTGCCATGGTTGTGCGGGCAGCACCGCACCACTTAATGGTAGTGATCTCTCCATGACCCGGACTCCCGGTCACTGGCTGGGCACACAGTGACGTCATGCCTTTCCAGGCAACAATCAGTGTCCCCTTCAAGTCCTAGCTCCCTGTGCCTTCTTCACACAGTACAATTTTTTTGGTGGGCAGTGTTGTTGCATAGGGAATACACATATAGGTGATTTTAAACCCCGGCGACACCCCCCCTCTGTGCGAATGTCATCCTGGCCAAGGGGTAGATATGACCCTGCCTCAGGGCCCCCTCATGCCAGGGGCGTATCTATAATGGGTGCAGGGTGGGCCCGCACCACACACCCGTCACCGATAATATCAAAACTTACTTCTCCCAGGTTCCACATCTGGTCTGAAAGCGTTGCTCAAAACGCTGGAAAATGGCCATTCTACTGGTGTTTTGCGCATGAGCTGTGAGGAAATCGCTGGGAAAATGGCAGACGCACCATTTCTCCAGCGATCTGCGCATTCGCAGTAGACTCTGGGCACACTCTAGTGCCCAGAGTCTACTGATTCTGCGGTGGCCAGCCACGTAAGTCGGCTGCCGGGGTGAGAGGAGGGGGCCTGTGACGGAGGATGCACACGGGCCCCCTCCTCTCTAAAGACACCCCTGCCGGGCCTGCCTCATGCCCTAGACTTCTACCATTATGCCAATCTGCTTCTCCCACTACTTCAACCCCCACCACCCCCTGACACACACATACACACCACACACACGCAACCCCTGATTCTTCCCCAGCATTCACAAAGGAAGCTCACATGCAAGTCACACACATATGGACAGATGACACATACCTTATCAGCAGCAAAGTTCTGTCTCCGGGTGGGCCAGGCTTGGCTGTGCAGCAGCTTCCTTCCATCTCCCTCTCTGATAGCAGCATTTTCCAATCTCTCTAATCCCGTGTAACTCCGCCCCCTGTTTAGCCCCGCCCATGTAAAGTCCCGTTTAGCCCCGCCCCCTGCACAGCTCCGTGTAGCTTAGCCCCCTGCTCGGAGTGTTGTCAGGTGGCCTGTTGTTAGAGCCCGCCAGCTCTCCCTAGCAAAACTTGATATAGACAGCAGCACTGCTGCTGCTCATCTGCTGCTGCCCTGGCTCTGCCTGACAGCAACATAACCCCCCCCCCCCAACACTCTCGATCGCCGTGCGCTAAGCCCCGCCTCCTCGCAGAAATGGGCGTGGCCACATTGCAGTAGGGCCCACCGGGGAAATACCCGATTCCCCGGCAGCCCAGTCCAAGCCTGTACGGTTGATGCTATTTCCTATGTGGCTAAAGGACCTCTGTGATGTATCCACCACGTGACCGCTGCAGGAGGCTGGACCGCTCCTGCGTTACCATCCACTAGGACATAGAGGGAGATAAATATTTGTGGCGAGCACAGCGAGCCACCGTGCCCGAAGAATGGCGAGCCTAGCGAGCCCACGAGGGGACATTTTTGGCCCCCCGATACCATCCCCGCCCCTCCCCCTTTTAGGCCGGGTCACGTGGGTGTGACGTCACAGGTCCATCAGCGCTTTATAGTCTAGACCTAACCATTTAAATACCAGCACTACGAGACATACGTATGAAAGTTGGTGTTCCAGGTGCAGTAACCTATGACTATGGAGTTTTGACTATGACTATAGAGTTTTGCTTTCATTTTGTGAGCTATACTAAGAACATATACTAAAGATAACTGCTGAAAACATACTTCTCAACCGTCTCAATTTCAGAGAGAAAGTCCCTCTTTTCAGGCACTGCCCCGCTGTCCTACCCGCGGGTCACAGTTTCTTGCGAGAGGTTGGTGGACGCTCTCCAGTGTTGTCCTGCATAACAGAACAGAGCTGAATGGATGCGCGCGAAGTACATTTAATGCCGGGAGTAGGCTGGGGGCTGCCCAGCAGCAGCTGGAGTACTGGGCTGTCCCTCAGTTTGACCAAAAAAAGGTGGCGTGACACACAGCATGCCCACAAAACATCGCACCAGTGGGCGTGGCCTAGTGACCTGCAAAGCCACACCTTTCAACATGCGTGCTCCTTCAGCATACACATATCGTTCCGGCTACAGATTTCTGAGAGTTGGGAGGTATGCTGACACTATATGCAAGATTTGCCATCAGAGCCTCCTTACAGCTTATTCTTGCCTTACTTTTTTTCCCTCCCTTTCCTGGGAGTTTCCAGTTGGGCGATGCAGGTGGCCACTGTATATTTCTGTGACACTATGACAGAGGGTTATATTTGGCAAATTGCACATAAAAGCTCCAAAAATTAGCATATCGCAGCAATTTGGAATGATTTTTGATGGCAGTGTATTAAGAATAAAACCACAGAACACCGGCTCCATTCAAGGAAATGATAAAGAGCAAAGTGATTGCTTACTCTCTACTACAGCCCATGTGTGCGCCTAGCGGGGCACATAAGAAGTAATTAGCGGATAGGGTATGCAGTCGATAGTCTACAATGAGCTAACACCATCTAATGATGGCGTAAGCTAATGTGGTCAAGCCCAGGAAAGCTTGAAGTGATTTTTTAAACGATTTGCCCGGTTCTGACAGATCGGAACGACAAATTGTTAAAATCGTAAAGTGTGTACTCACTATGTGGTGTGGTGCGCGCTCCCGTGGAGTTGTCAGCCGCATTGTCAGGTCGGCCCTACATGCAGCTCAATTTGACAATGCGGCTGACGACTCCATACAGCGGTATGCGGCAGGGGTCGACATAACGGGCTGTCAGGCACCGGATTGTCTAGTGTGTGCCGGCCGCCAGATATGTCGGCAGAGGGGTCGCAGGTCGCATCGCTGGGTCGTTTAGTGTGTACCCAGGTTAAGCTTGTCGGAACTGAGTAAATAGGGCATTTGTATAGTCCTCACCAAGATCTTGTTAAACAGTCCAAAAATGTAGCCATCCACTGAGAAAAGGTAATTTCTGAGGCTGTACCACTTTTTTGGTAAGAATAAAAAGGCCCCAAAGATTTTCCTTGACAATGTAAAGCCCTAGCTAGTATTTTGTGTGAGTAAAACAAGTTTTGTTATGGTATATTAAATTAAAACTCCCATGTATGAAGCAAGAAGACATTAGTTTTGGGTTTTAGGTTGACTCTTCTCAGCTTCTGTCTCGCACAGCACTTGTGTGTCTCTTTCATAGTCTGTCTCTCTTTTGATGGATGACTGGTAATTTCCCCCAATCAGCTCGGAGCTGATACTGTTCCCGCCTGCAGGTGTGACTGAGGAAATTGAGGCCATGCATCAAATGCAGTCTAAATACAAATAACTTTCGGGCAAGGTTACAGAGGCCTGTGAGTGAGTGTGTGCGTGTGGCTGTATGGATATGGCTGTGCATTCTGTGTGTGTCTCGGAGACAGGTTGTGTGATCTAAAAGTAGGATTTATCAGCCTTATACTAATTGCGTCCTCTCTGTGTAGCTCACGTCTGCGCTAACAGAGGCTGGCTGGGTATTCTCAAGGAGCAGCAGCAGCTCTCATTTCTGTTCTTTAACCCTGTTTGCTCCTTGGACAGACCTCATAAATAAATCCTTCTTTCCGCTTTTTTTAATGACTGGTGCATGATTTTTAATATAGAATAGATCAGTTGCAAAATATAACTCATTTTCTGTAGGCTATACACAGTCAACTGTCCTCTGTATATATATATGTTCTTATAGTTACAGCTCTTGTGTTATTATGTGGTGTTGGTGAGTACCGTAAAATACAGTTTATGGCATTTATATTATGTCCTACAGTTATATTTTGTCAGCTAGTTCATTAGGCAAATATAGGATAGAGGAATGTGAACATGCTTTGTCCTGGTCTAGTAAAAGAAAGAAAGTTTGTAGCATGTTAGGGATCATTGATCCCACCGAGAAAAGCACCACCCGTGTACACCGCTTGCTCCATGCACACTGCACTGACAATAGGGCAAAAGTGCTGAAAGTACACAGTGCCGTACGCTGGATAGTTATGGATAGAAAATTCCTGAGTAATTACCGTTCCAGTGTGTTCTTAATTATTGTAACTCACAAGCTCATTTGAGCTCAAGCATTAGTAATTCCAGACCCCTGAGACAGTGGATTTAAGTAGTCGGACCAGCAAACAGACTCTTATTGCCGCTGAGGTCGTTTCTGTTGAGAAAGTTAATTATAAAACAAAAAGTTAGTTGTTCAAACTTGTCCTGTGCCTCTTCTGTATTTGATATATACGCCTTAGGCTTTATTTTAGGAGTTTGGTAACTAAATACAATGTACAACCACCATTAGTACTTAACGAAACTTGTGTACCTTGCTTGCATCTGGAAATGTCCCAGAGTTGAATTTGTATATCTGTGAAACAATAGCAAATTTGGGCGTGGACCTACAGTAGAGGAATACTTTGGGTATACAGGCCGATTAAACCACTCGGGTATACTCTTATGCTACCTATGAAAGTGGCATGTCCTATTGTCTTGCTTGTCTGTTCCATTCTGTGTCCACCTCGATCTTTTGTACGTACAGTCTGCACTTCCTTTATGGGTTCAAAGATCCCTTTCTGCAGTGCCGGTTAAGATGCGTTTACAGTAGGGGTGAGCGGGTTCGGATTTCTGAAATCCGAACCCCCCCGAGCCCCCCCGATCCGAGTCCGATCCGAGTCAGGCTCGACTTTTCCCGCCTGACTCGGATCTGAAATCGAGGCAAAACGTCATCATCCCGCCTTCCGAGTCTCGCGGGTTTTGGATCCTATATAAGGTACCCGCGTCGGCGCCATTTTCTCACTCGGCTGTGGACAGTGAAGAGGGAGGGTGGGAGTTAGGGCTGTGTAGTGTAGTGTAGTGTAGTGCTGCTGTTGTCCACTACTTCAAAGTCCATAGGGGCTGGCTGTGTTGTGCTGTGCTGCTGTTGTTAATAGGGGCTGTGTCCACTACTTCAAAGTCCATAGGGGCTGGCTGGACTGTGTTGTGCAGTCAGTTCTCCATAGGGGCTGTGTCCACTCCAAAGTCCTGTGCAGTGTCCCAGTCCTAAAGGAGTGCTGTAGTGTTGTCCAGGGGGTGCTCTGTCCATCAGGGGTGCTCCCCCCAAGTGCTAAAAAAATAATATATTTTCTGTGTTTGTGAATTGTGTGCGCAGTAGCCGCACGTGCATCAACAAAGTAGTGCCAAGCGTGCGCCTGTGTCATAAGTAAAGGGCCGGCTGGCTTGACCGTTAAAGGGTGCTGTAACCCCCGAAAGTACACTCCAGTCCAAACCAAAAAAAAATTATTTTCTGTGTTTGTGAATTGTGTGCGCAGTAGCCGCACGTGCATCAACAAAGTAGTGCCAAGCGTGCGCCTGTGTCATAAGTAAAGGGCCGGCTGGCTTGACCGTTAAGGGTGCTGTAACCCCCGAAAGTACACTCCAGTCCAAACCAAAAAAAAAATTATTTTCTGTGTTTGTGAATTGTGTGCGCAGTAGCCGCACGTGCATCAACAAAGTAGTGCCAAGCGTGCGCCTGTGTCATAAGTAAAGGGCCGGCTGGCTTGACCGTTAAAGGGTGCTGTAACCCCCGAAAGTACACTCCAGTCCAAACCAAAAAAAAATAATTTTCTGTGTTTGTGAATTGTGTGCGCAGTAGCCGCACGTGCATCAACAAAGTAGTGCCAAGCGTGCGCCTGTGTCATAAGTAAAGGGCCGGCTGGCTTGACCGTTAAAGGGTGCTGTAACCCCCGAAAGTACACTCCAGTCCAAACCAAAAAAAAATTATTTTCTGTGTTTGTGAATTGTGTGCGCAGTAGCCGCACGTGCATCAACAAAGTAGTGCCAAGCGTGCGCCTGTGTCATAAGTAAAGGGCCGGCTGGCTTGACCGTTAAGGGTGCTGTAACCCCCGAAAGTACACTCCAGTCCAAACCGAAAAAAAATTATTTTCTGTGTTTGTGAATTGTGTGCGCAGTAGCCGCACGTGCATCAACAAAGTAGTGCCAAGAGTGCGCCTGTGTCATAAGTAAAGGGCCGGCTGGCTTGACCGTTAAAGGGTGCTGTAACCCACAAAGTACACTCCAGTCCAAACCAAAAAAATAATTATTTTCTGTGTTTAGCCGCACGTATATATCAAATCGATATAACATAAATGGAGGACCAAACTTTCTCCGATAAAAATAAAATAGAGAAAGATCAAGAACCACTTCCTCCTAGTGCTGAAGCTGCTGCCACTAGTTATGACATAGACGATAACATGCCATCAACGTCGTCTGCCAAGGCCGATGCCCAATGTCATAGTAGAGAGCACATACAATCCCAAATGGCAAAGTTCAGGAAAATGACCTTGAAAAAGACATTTAAATCAGCTGAAGAGAAACGTAAACTTGCCAATATGCCATTTACGACACGGAGTGGCAAGGAACGGCTAAGGTCGATCCCTAGTATGTTCATGACTAGTGGTTCAGCTTCACATGACGATGGAAGCCCTCCTCCCACTAAAAAAATCAAAAGAGTTAAGCTGGCAAAAGCACAGCGAAGAACTGTGCTTTCTAAGAAGATATCACAAATCCCCAAGGAGAGTCCAAGTGTGGTGGTGGTTGCGATGCCTGACCTTCCCAGCACTGGACGGGAAGAGGTGGCTCTTTCCACCATTTGCACGCCCCCTGCAAGTGCTGAAAGGAGCACCCACAGTCCACTTGCTGATATGCAAATTGAAGATGTCACTGTTGAAGTACAACAGGATGAGGATACTGGTGTAGCTGGCGCTGAGGAGGAAGTTGGCGAGGAGGATTCTGATGGTGATGTGGTATGTTTAAATCAGGCTCCGGGGGAGACAGTTGTTGTCCGTGGGATGAAAAAGCCCATCACGGTCATGCCTGGGCAGAAGACCAAACATTCCACCTCTTTGGTCTGGCAATATTTCTATCCAAATCCGGACAACAACTGTCTTGCCATATGTACCATATGTAAAGGTGAAATAAGTAGGGGTAGGGACGTCAACCACCTAGGAACATCCTCCCTTATACGGCACCTGCAGCGCATTCATAAAAAGTTACTGTCAAGTTCAGAAACTTTGGCTAAGACCGTAAGCAGTCCAGGGACACCTAAATCCCGTTGTCCTGTTGTATCCAAGCGCCTGCAAACCACACCGTCAACTCCCTCCTCGTCAATTTCCTCCTTAGTCAGGATCGGAAGTAGTCCTGCAGGCCATGTCACTGGCATGACTGACTCTCCTATCCTGCATTGCTACGCCTACTGCTGCCGCTGCTGTTGTTGCTGCTGCTGGGAGTCGTTCATCATCCCAGAGAGGAAGTAGGAACACCACTACTTTTACTAAACAATTGACCCTCCAACAGTCCTTAGCGAGGAGGATGAAGTACGACAGCAGTCATCCTGAATCAAAACGTATAACTGAGGCCTTGACTGCTATGTTGGTGTTAGACGTGCGTCCGGTATCCGCCATTAGTGCAGTGGGATTTAGACAATTGATGGAGGTAGTGTGTCCCCGGTTCCAAATCCCGTCTAGATTCCACTTCACTAGGCAGGCGATACCGAGACTGTACAGAAACGTCAGAAAAAGTGTCCTCAGTGTCCTGAAAAATGCCGTTGTACACAATGTCCACTTAACCACGGACATGTGGACAAGTGGAACAGGGCAGACTAAGGACTATATGACTGTGACAGCCCACTGGGTAGATGTATCACCTTACGCAGCAACAGCAGCAGCGTCACCAGTAGCAGCATCTCAGAAATGCCAGCTCGTTACAAGGCAGGCTACGCTGTGTATCACCGGTTTCAGTAAGAGGCACACCGCCGACAACCTCTTAGAGAAACTGAGGGAAATCATCGCCCAGTGGCTTACCCCACTTAGACTCTCCTGGGGATTTGTGATATCTGACAACGCCACCAATATTGTGCGGGCATTACATCTGGGCAAATTCCAGCACGTCCCATGTTTTGCTCACACAATAAACTTGGTGGTGCAGAATTTTCTGAAAAGCGACAGGGGCGTGCAGGAGACGCTTTGGGTGGCCCGAAAAATTTCTGGCCACTTTCGCCATTCAGCGACTGCGTGCCGAAGACTGGAGCACCAGCAAACACTCTTGAACCTGCCCCGCCATCACCTGAAGCAAGAGGTTGTGACGCGGTGGAACTCAACCCTCTATATGCTTCAGAGGATGGAGGAGCAGCAAAAGGCCATACAAGCCTATACATCCACCTATGACATAGGCAAAGGAGGGGGTATGCACCTGACTCAAGCGCAGTGGAGAATGATTTCCGTGTTGTGCAAGGTTCTCCAGCCCTTCGAACTTGCCACACGTGAAGTCAGTTCAGACACAGCCAGCTTGAGTCAGGTCATTCCCCTCATCAGGCTTTTGCAGAAGCAGCTGGAGAAAGTGAAGGAGGAGCTAAGACGGAGCGATTCCGCTCGGCATGTGGGACTTGTGGATGAAGCCCTTCATTCGCTTTGCCAGGATTCCAGGGTGGTCAATCTGTTGAAATCAGACCACTACATTTTGGCCACCGTGCTTGATCCTAGGTTTAAAGCCTATGTGGTGTCTCTCTTTCCGGCCGACACAAGCCTGCAGAGGTGCAAAGACCTGCTGGTGAACACACTGTCAGCTGAAGCGGAACGTGACACGTCAACGGCTCCTTCTTCATTTTCTCCCGCAACTGGGGCTGCCAGGAAAAAACTTAGGTATCCTAAGCAACCCGCTGGCGGTGATGCAGGGCAGGCAGGACCAAGTTTGGACATCTGGTCCGGACTGAAGGACCTGGCAACAATTTCTGACATGTCTACTGTCACTGCATATGATACTGTCACCATTGACAGAATGGTGGAGGATTACATCGGTGACAGCATCCAAGTAGGCATGTCAGACAGTCCATACCTGTACTGGCAGGAAAAAGAGGCAATTTGGAGGCCCCTGTACAAGCTGGCTCTATTTTACCTGAGTTGCCCCCCCTCCAGTGTGTACTCCGAAAGAGTGTTTAGTGCAGCCGGGAACCTTGTCAGCGAAAGGCGTAGGAGGTTGCTTCCACAGAATGTGGAGAAGATGATGTTCATCAAAATGAATTATAAGCTCTTCCAGGGAGACCAGCCTCCAGAAGGTACAAAGGGACCTGTGGTGGTGGATTCAAGTGGGGACGAGTTAATACTTTGTGAGGATGAGGATGTACACACTGAAGAGGGTGAGGAATCGGTGGATGAGGAGGATGAGGATGACATCTTGCCTCCGTAGAGCCAGTTTGTGCAGGGACACATTAATTGCCAGCTTGTTTTGTGGGGGCCCAAACGAACCAATCATTTCAGCCACAGTTGTGTGGCAGACCCTGGCGCTGAATTATTGATTTGTTAAAGTGTGCATGTCCTGTTTATACAACATAAGGGTGGGTGGGAGGGCCCAAGGACAATTCCATCTTGCACTTCTTTTTTTTTCTTTGCATTATGTACAGTTTGGGGCCTAGTTTTTCTAACTGCCATCCTGTCTGCCACTGCAGTGTCACTCCTAGATGGGTCACGTGTTTGTGCCGCCCACTCGTGTCGCTTAGCATAGTCATCCAGCTACCTCGGTGCAACCTTTTGGACATAAAAACACTATTGTGAGGTGTGAGGTGTTCAGAATAGACTGGAAATGAGTGGAAATTAAGGTTATTGAGGTTAATAATAGCATAGGAGCAGAGAAACCAACAAATTCTGTGATTTTAGCTGTTTTTATGCTTTTTTTTTTAAAAATACAGATCCAAAACACAAAACCCAGAACCCAAAACACGGAAGGGTGGTTTTGGCAAAACCAATCCAGATCCAAAACACGAAGAAAGATCCAGATCCAAAACCAAAACACAAAACCCGAAAAGTGGCCGGTGCACACCCCTAGTTTACAGGTTGGTGGTTGGTTGGTAAATAATGCAAACAAACCCTCAACCTTTCCATTTAGAGATATAGAAATATATAGATATAGCTATAGATGACCCAGTTCTGAAGCTCACATGCCCACTGTAGGCATTTTCAGTGGTGGACAGGGGTCAGCATGGGCACTGTGACCAGTCTCCATCTAAGCAGCAAGCTGCGATGCACTGTGTATACTGACACTTTTCTATCATAGCCAGCATTCATTTTTACAGCAATTTGTGGTACAGTAGCTCTTCTATGGGATTGGATAAGACAGGCTAGCCTTTGCTCTCCTGCGCATTAATGAGCATTGGGCGCCCATGTCTTGGTCACCGGTTCACTGGTTGTCCTTCCTTGGAATATGGTAGGTACTAACCACTGCATACCAAGAACCTGCCGTTTTGGCCCTTGTCAAAGTCGCTCAGATCCTTACACTTGCCCATTTTTCTTTCTTCCAACACATCAACGTCAAGAACTGAGCGTTCACTTGCTGTCTAATATATCCCACCCAGGTACCGTTGTATAGTTTTTAATAACAGTGGAATTAAAAGCTCAAATATGGGGTTCCAGCTGTAAGCTTGCACCAGGTAGTCAGCAGGGCAGAGAGATTGGATGCTGTGTATTATTCTGCTGCCTCAGGAATAAAATATTGTTAAATAGTTTGAAAAAAAAAAAGTAAATATATAGTGCCACAATAAGCTGATGATAAATAGATGGATCCTTATAACACATTTATTAGGCATTCCTGTCTTCCAGATTATCCTTATATACAAATTGCAAATTGGTGGGTCCACCATACCGGCAGCCAATTGAAACAATATATCTGCTAGATATATTGTCATCAGCACTGCTGCAGGGCCAATCAGATATGTCTGTGCATGGCGTTGTGAACGACGATATATTTTTCAAGTGTGTACCCAGCACAACTTATCTCTATGTACTGGGTGTGGATCACTACATGCAAACTGTGGGCCTGGTTGTGGTCCCAACGACACAGATCCTGGCTTCGTCCCTCCTGAAAAACGGGGGCGATACACCCCGAACGGTGACCAAGCAGAACGGGTCCACCCCCCCAGCATCTGATTAACGTACATGTTAGAATCAGGCTCTCGATCTATTATCCAAGCACTGTGATCAGGTGTCAGCTGTGCTGTCAGTCTCATTTATTGTTAAATAAGCTTCTAAAATACCTCAGCTGGCTCTCAATGAAGTCAACCCTCCATTCAAATGTGATTATTTTGACACAGAGGTCAAAATTTCACTTGTCTCCAGACACCAACTTGCTTACAAATCTTTCGATTTAATTTGGTTGATTTCAAGGCAATGTAACCTTTGCTTCCTGCAAGACAATATTCTGGAACTGATTAAAGTGGCACTGTTGCCCGCACTAAAGCTGGGCATACACGTCCAGATAAAATGCCTGTCAGACCGACAGGCATTTTATCTGGCAGCCTGCCAGCCGCAGATGTCCGCGGCATACACTGTGAGATTACTCACAGTGTATTAGCCCGACATCTGCGCTCCGCCCCCGGGGGAGTAGACATTTCCCTGTTCCTTCCATGGGAAGGAACACAGGAAATGTCTGTCTGTCGGCCGCGGCTGGGCATACACTGCCCGATGCGGCCAACAGTTACCTCTTAAATATCGCATTAGACGTGCATGCTGGACAATCCGACATGCCCGACTGAGCAATATTTAACCCTCAGTCGCCCGCACACACGCTACAATTATCGGGGCAATCCGCCCGATATCAGCGGATAATAGTAGCGTGTATGGCCAGCTTTAGAGATAATTTATGAAGCACAAAAAGTGGCTCTGCAGCACAAATGCACCAATGGACCAGTTTGCGCCTGACGTGATTCCCATGTTGTACAACTTTTCTTCAGTTTTGCATCTTAGGGCCTGATTCAGACTTGGGAATAGAGGGTCTCATTCAGACCCGCTCGCGAGCGCAGGACGCTCGGAAGCAGGTCGATGGTACCCTAATGCGCATGCGCACGACGGAGGGAGCTCCGTCGTGCGCATGCGCGAGATCCAAATAACGACGGCCAAGCTGTCGTTATGGATCTCGCACTAAACGGGGCATGCTGTCGATGGTGACTGACAGCACGCCCCCTTTAGTGGGCGTGCCGGGGGCGTGGTTGCCAGACGGAGACGTTCCCATGGGAACGCCTACCGTCTGGGTCCGGCCCCACTGACATCACTAGTGATGTCAGTGGGAGTGATTTTGGCTTTGATAGAACCAAAATCACTCCTGGGCTTGCGGCAGCGAGACCCTACCGCAGGGTCTCGTCGCAATCCCAATTGTCGCGATGGTCTTGACCATCGCGACCATCATCATGGACGCTCGCATAAGCTGTGGGTGGTCACCCACAGCTATGCGAGCGTCCAAGAGGCTGCTCCATTTTCGGTAGGAGGGCCCTGATTCAGAGCGAGCGCTCTGGTCGGAGTCAGGCCCAGAGAGAGATATCTATCTCAACTGATCATCTTGGTGAAACCATGCTGCACTGCAGGTGGGGCAGATTTAAAATGTGCAGAGAGATTTAGATTTGGGAGGAATGTTTCCAAACTGACATCTAAATTGTAGAGTAATAATAAAGCTGTGCAGTATTTGTGAGCTACATGCAAAAGCAGCTAGTTCAGCTGATTCAGACCCATTGAGGGCTCGCAACCAAGTCGATGGTGGCCCACAGCACATGCGCACGACGGAGCTGGCTCCGTCGTGCGCATGCGCGAGACCCGGCTAGCGACGGGCAATCCGTCGCTCCGGGTCTCGCACCAAAGGGGGCGAGCTGTCGATGTTGAGTGAGCGGCTGGGGGGGGTGGCTGCCCAAACGGAGGCGTTCCCATGAGAACGCCTGCCGTTTGGGGGCGGTCCCACTGGCATCACGAGTGATGTCAGTGGAGAGATTCCGGCTCTGTTAGAGCCGAAATCTCTCTGGGGCTTGCGGCCACGAGACCCTACCACAAGGGTCTCATCGCAAGCCTGATGGTCGCAATGGTCTTGACCATCGCGACCATCATCATGGCCGCTCGCAATAGCTGTGGGTAGTCACCCACAGCTATGCGAGCGGCCAAGAGGCAGATCCAAAAAAAAAAAGCCCGGCCCTGATTCAGAGCGAGCACTCTGTCAGAGCGAGCGGCTCTGAATCAGGCCCTCTATTCCCAACTCTGAATCAGGCCCTTAGTTCACATTATACAGCCATGGCCAAAAGTTTTGAGAATGACACAAGTATTGGTTTTCACACAGTTTGCTGCTTCAGTGTTTTTAGACCTTTTTGTCAGATGTTACTATGGTCTACTGAAGTAAAATGACAAGCATTCCATAAGTGTCAAAGGCTTTTATTGACAATTACATTAAGTTTAAGCAAAGAGTCAATATTTGCAGTGTTAGCTTTTTTTCGTGGCTAAGTCGCAAAGTCTGTTACATGCTAAAAGGGGGTTGTGGCCTGATTTGAGGATAGTTGTATGTGGACACATCTGTACATTCCCACTGTGGTACATAAGTTTGTTATATAACACAAGATGAGTGCACTTGCAGACAAGCAGACGATGCACAGTCAGAGTTGGAGTAGGTGCACCAATGCACCCTGTTTTATGGAGCAATGTTGAGGTTTCATTTTGTGGTGTAATATTATTCTAATGAAAAAATGTGCTGGATCGAGCATTTCCAGGGATGTTCCTAGCCATGCACAGTCATCCCTGTTAAAGGTGTTACATTCTGCACCAGTTAAGAGCTTGTCTAATACTTTAATAAGAAAACCCATTGAATGTGCATGTTGTGAACCGAAAAAAAAAAAGAAAAAGAAAATAACGATTAATAAACACAACTGGCATTGTGCTCCCCCCCCCCCTTAAATCCTCCACCAGCCTCAATGCTATGGATCCGGGGTTGGATTAAGGCTCGTGGGAGCCCCAGGGCAACTAAGTTGCCCACACGGAGCCCCCCCAAGCCACACGGACCCTACACTCCCCCACAGCAACATGGAGCCTAGCTCCCTCTCTGACTCCCTGAAGAGTCCAGCAATCTCCCTGTTTGCACCTTACCCCCATTATGAAGCTGTTATATATATTTAAAAAAAAACAGCTATATACATTCAAATGGGATCATTAGTATAATTTCCCTGCATTGGTTAAAAGCCACAATGATCCCTATGGCTACATGCATTTTCTGAAAAGTATCAGTGTGTTTTCATAAACAAGTAGATCTTACTGACTGCTTTGGGGCTCATTTACATTTGGATGTAAGTTTATTTTATGGCACGCCTGTCAGATGTAGCAGTACACGCCCACTTTACTGCCGCTCTCATAGGTGTTGCTTTTACAATCTCCCTGAAATGCTTTTCAAAAGTAGGTAAGTATGATGCAGCAGCACTGACTGCTGCATGAAGTAGAACACAGAGCCGCGGCAGCTGAGCCTCCATTCGGGAACAGGTGTCACTGGACACCTGTTCTTGGAAGGGTCACACAAACCCTGTGTGGGGGCCCGGGGAGAATTTGCTAAATTCGACTCCAGACTTTAATTATCACATATTTTTAGTAAGTACAACTCATATCCAATAATTGGAAAGCAAAATGTGTTTTACTCAAATTAACTAACCGTTAATTGTAAACAAATATCAGAGGGAGCCTGTGTCAGAAATAGGGATGTGCAGGCTCGGATAGGTTCGAGTTTGCACGCTGAGTTCGGATTTTTCCCTCCAAAAAAACGGAACTCAGAAAGAGGCAAAACGTCATCTTGCATGGACAAACATCATCATTCCTGGACAAAAGTCCAGGAATGATGATGTTTGTCCATGCAAGATGACGTTTTGCCTCTTTCTGAGTTCCGTTTTTTTGGAGGGAAAAATCCGAACTCAGCGTGCAAACTCGAACCTATCCGAGCCTGCACATCCCTAGTCAGAAATAACGCCATCTTCAGATAGCATTATGCAGGCTCCCTCCATTCTGCAGATGCGATAAGGTTTCAGGGAGAGAGCTTGTGAAGCCGTTCGGGAGCTGTACGCCATCTCAGGATGGCGTGCAGTAAAACAATCAAATTCTGAAAAAAATAATGATTTTCGGAATTTGCCGAAATAGCCCCTAATTTCTACATCCCCATTCTAATTTCTAAAGTATGGGAGTGTGGAAATTATAGTGACAGGACTGTAACCAGGAGATATTAGTGATATCTCCTGCGTTACTAGGTTAATGAATGGGACGGTCACTTAAAAATAACATAAATATGTAAAACAAGGAAAAAAACGTTGGTTATAGTATGATGAATGGACAGCTAAATCTATTAAGAATTTATTAATGCATTTAAGCACCTTGTGAATGATTTTAGATTAATGAAATACAACTATATCACAACTCCAGAGCAGAACCTCGTTTAGATAGTACACTTGCGCTCAAGAGAAGTATTCCCTCTTGCTACAGTTCCAGACTCCTCACTTCTCAGAGCGGCAGCAAACATTGTCATCAAGCCTCTAAAACTGAAGTGGCACAGACCAAACCTTATCAAGTGGATGCAACCATTGTGTTAACTACTTGACATGAGAATGCAGCCTATGAATTCACTAAAATCTTTGACTAATGCCTCAAGTAATATCACTGGGTCCTAGTGAATCGAGATTGCTTTCTCTTCTATGTTATTTCAGGCAACAAAACTGAATCCCCTCTGGATTCAGTGATGTTCCAGTGAACTAACAAACCTCCGAAATATCCCAATTTGGATAGGACAGTCCTGGTTTTTGGGCACTGTCCCACCACCTCACCTGTGAACCACAGTGTCCCGTGGGAGGGGGGGTGGTTGGGACAGCAGGAGGCATTCAAGGGGTGTGGTGCGTCAAAGTGAGCGTGATGGCACATTTACTTTATCTTGGCCCCGCTCCTACTTTACAATGTAGAGATTACCGGCATTATAAAGCAGGGGGCTTGGCTACAATTATGCAGTTCAAGCGTGAACCGCGTCATCCTCTGCCTGGACCTGGCCCAGTACCGTGCTGACACTGCAGCCTCCGGTAGACTTGAATGCTCTGCTGGGGGTGGGAACAGCACCCCAGATTCTGGAGCCTCCCAGCTGTGTCGGGTGAGTAGCCAAGTATGGGTTGGGAGGGTACTCTCTCTCACCTATACTCTGCATAGCACGCATAGGCTCGTAACCTAAACAGTACAGAGAGAGGCTGGAGTAGCCCAGCAGCCGGGAGAAGTGCCCAATGTAAAGCACAACTTGGGTGTTCCACATGGTCATGCCCCTTTTTTGTGTGTGCACCTTTGGCACATACACAAAGTCCTGCATTATTTTTCCCAAATGTTGGGCGGTATGAAAAAATTGGCTACATCCTCATAAATATTGCATCAGCTGACAAAATGCCAGCGTGTAGGCAATGTGTATACTTCAGAATCATCATATTAAACACACTGCTTTGTGTTTCAGTGGCTTTGTCATTCTTCATACACCTGAGCACTATGTTTATCATTCCTTCATCCTCTGTATTAATTATCTCATCTTATTTTCTTTCATTTCCAGTATTTCATATTCATGAAGTACAGCAGGGTTGCACAGCTCCTGTTATCTGTTTTGCTGACAGGCTCAGCTATTAGGGAAATACATACCTAAGCATTTTGATCAGTGAAAAAAACAAGCATTTGCTAATTACCTGTTGATTAGAGAAATCCCACACCAGTGGCCCATGAGGACAGAGTAGCACATTCCATAGCGATGGTATCATTACAAGGGAAATGAAGCAGAATACCTGTAGTTATATAATTAACACACAACATGGGGTGAATTATCCAAGTTTCCTGGCTGCGTAATAGGTAAGACACCATGCTATTTACAAGCATCAAAATCTGATTATTTTGCAAAGATTTCTGAAACTGCAGCTGCAATCTACAGTATATACAGTGGATCCCATTTATAAAGCACACAGGGGATGTAGAGTGGGACACATTTTACATAAAGTATGGAGGCACAACATACGCCGAAAATGACATAGGACGAAGACTTTTGGAGGATGGACTGGTGTCAAGAAGGGCAGAATAGGAGCCACTTCTCTCCAGGAAAAACATCAGAGACAGACTGATATTCTGCAAAAGGTACAGGGATTGGTCTACTGAGGACTGGGGTAAAGTTATTTTCTCTAATGAATCCCCTTTCAGATTGTTTGTCTGGAAAAACACTTGTCCGGAGAAGGAAAGGTGAGCTCTACCATCAGTCCTGTGTCATGCCAACAGTAAAGCATCCTGAGACCATTCATGTGAGGGGTTGCTTCTGAGCCAAGGGAGTGGGCTCACTCACAATTTTGCCTAAGAACACAGCCATGAATAAAGAATGGTACCAAAACATCCTCCAAGAGCAACTTCTCCCAACTATCCAAGAACAGTTTGGTGATGAACAAGGCCTTTTCCAGCATGATGGAGCACCTTGCCATAAGGCAAAAGTGATAACAAAGTGGCCCGGGAAACAAAACATTTAAATTTTGGGTCCATGGCTAGGAAACTCTCCAGACCTTAATCCCATTGAGAACTTGTGGTCAATCCTCAAGAGGCGGGTGGACAAACAAAAACCCATAAATTCTGACAAACTCCAAGCATTGATTAGACAAGAATGGGCGGCCGTCAGCCAGTATGTGGCCCAGAAGTTGATTGACAGCATGCCAGGGCGAATTGCAGAGGTCAACACTGCAAATATTGACTCTTTGCATAAACTTAATGTAATTGTCAATAAAAACCTTTGACACTTATGGAATGCTTGTAATTTTACTTCAGTATACCATAGTAACATCTGACAAAAAGGTCTAAAAACACTGAAGCCGCAAACTTTGTGAAAACCAATACTTGTGTCATTCTCAAAACTTTTGGCCATGTCTGTATATGATTAGCACACCATTACATTGTAATTACATGCACTCAACTCACAGATACAGAGGTAGATGTACTAAGCTTTGGAGAGAGATAAAGTGGAGATATAAAGCACTAACCAATCAGCTCCTAGCTGTCATTATTCAAACACAGCCTGTAATATGACCGTTAGAAGCTGATTGTTTGGTCATTTATCTCCATCCACTTTATCTCTCTCCAAGGCTTAGTACATCTGCCCCATAGAGTGTAACTTGTGAGCCGCACACAAATAGGCCTTACACTACATAGCCTTGATTGACAGCAGCCATGAAAACACTAGGTAATATTTTAAAACAAAAGCTGAAAAGAAATATTCCTGCACTCGGTTTAACCCATAGATAATATCATCGGTATGTCCCTAGAAAATCGCATAGGACTCTCCCGGTAAGAGCTGTCCTTTGCAATAGAGGGACTTGTGCATTTATTACCCAGAATTCCATCTGGCTTCCTTCTGCACATGCAGAGAAGGACGCACGCGCCTGCAGGGGGAGCTCGCATCCCGAAAAGAAGCCCTTAAACTTCTATTGGGTAATGCTAGCTAAAGATGGCGTTACCCACCTGGCGAAGTATGAAAAAAAAAATGTATTTACAGCCCTTGATTGGCAACAAGTGCAAAGTTACTTGCTTTACTCCCAACTCAGAATAAGCCCCTTTATGTCGATGTGCTATGGGCAAAAATTTGGTAAAACTAACGAAAATGCAGTTTTTGGGGGTTTTACCATATTTCTCATATGTACTAAGCTCTGGAAAGCGATATATATTCCGGAGCTTGGACCCAGTGGGTAACGCCATTTTTAGATGGCAATACCCAATAGAAGCCTATGGGTTTCTTTCCGCATTCCTAACTGAGAGGGATCCCTCCCAGCGGCGCACACGTCAAGCTGCGCATGTGCAGAATGATGACAGAGGGACTTCTGGGTCATAAACCCGGAAGTCTCTTTATCGCAAAGAACCGCTTTTATTAGAAGAGCTGTCCTTTGCGATTAGAATCATAAATCTAGGTACATACCGGAATAATTAACACCAGTATGTACCTGATAAGTGGCAGAATGTACGGAATCGCGGATGCGATGCTTAGTACATCCCACCCTTAGTAATATCACTCGGCCCCTTGTAATTGAAAGACTGCAGTCTGATATTTATATCTGCAGCCTATAAAATGCAATGGGTACACTTTCATTTTTCATACCTATGAACCAAAACAAATGACTGGATAAAAACCCACAAAAGATAAAACTACTGTTTATTTTCTACGCATTGTATTTTTATTAGGGATGTGCAGGCTCGGATAGGTTCGAGTTTGCACGTGGAGTTCGGATTTTTCCCTCCAAAAAAACGGAACTCAGAACGAGGCAAAACGTCATCTTACATGGACGAACATCATCATTCCTGGTCTTTTGTCCAGGAATGATGATGTTCGTCCATGTAAGATGACGTTTTGCCTCGTTCTGAGTTCCGTTTTTTTGGAGGGAAAAATCCGAACTCCACGTGCAAACTCGAACCTATCCGAGCCTGCACATCCCTAATTTTTATATATAACAATGTTGCTTATTTTTTTATTTTATTGCGTGTTTTAGTCATTTGTCTTTGTAATACTTCTCTGTTCTACACTGATGTCTGTTCTAAAGGAACATCAGTGATATAGAGGGTAATGGTTAGTGTCCCCATAGGCAAGCTACTGAAACGGTTACAAAAAGCTGTGATACAGACAAGGAGCTATCTCAGGGAGAGTTACAGTAGAGCTATGTAAGGGTTAAACTGTTACAGGTAGGGCTCAGACAAGCTACCGCTGTAGTAAAGGTCTAGCACAGCAGTGAAGAACCCCTGTATAAGCTGCCAATCAGAGCACTGAATGCTCCATCCCCCTCCACACCTTCATCACAACTGAACTCTAATACAGATACAGGGAATAGGTTTATCTACTCAGCTCAGTGCTACCTGCTGAATGTATTAGCACCATGCAGCGTGAGTGACACTGTCCCAGGACTAATGCCAGTGCCAGCCATAGAGCTTAAAGAAACATTGAAATAAATCACAGAAGATAAAAGAAAATACTTTTTTTTTTTTAGTGTATACTCTTAATCTATGTGTGACTTATTTCTTGCAGTATCACACAGTGAAGATAACTATGAAATTGGCTAGATAAGGATATATTAGAGGCAATTCAGGAAGCTGCAACAATGTGGTCCTGTAAGTTTTGTTATGCTACTAGTTTTGGTTAAAAGCTTGCGTTTATACTGGCAGCCATGCGACTTAAGTCTACAGCATTCTGGCAAACTCTTCCATAATCTCCGGGAGACTTCCGAAGTGGGCAATCCGAAGGCTCTGTGACACGATTCGTGGCATTATTATTATTATTCGTGGCAAATAGCATTATTGTGACCCAATGACAAAATATACAGCATTGTACAGCAGGGGCAGGACCTTGATGTGATTCTTGGCGCAATGCCCTCGCCACCCCATCTAGACCTCCCCCAAATATGCTTTACGGGCTATGACAATGTAATTGGATTAACAAAAATCCATCTCACTGTTATGGTGCATACACACGGCGAGATTTTTCTTCAGATCTGAACGATAACGATTTAAAAAATCGTCCAATCGTTCATATCTGAACGAAAATCTGACATATCTGACATGTCTGAACGATGAACGATGCGCGTTCCCGATGGTCAGATAACGATATCTGACATTTGATGTGTTTGCAGTCAGATTTGGATGATTCCATTCATTTTAATTCAGTAAAAAATCGTTCATAGTTCAAATCGTTGGTCAAATCGTTCAAATTGTTCAGATCGTTCAATCGTTCATCAGACACATCTGACAAATCTGACCGTGTGTATGCTCCATTAAGGTACAGGGAGTACGGAAGGTTGGAAATAATAATAATAATAATAATAATAATAATAATAATAATTATTATTATTATTATTACAGCTCTTTACTGTAATTATTTAATAATCTGCATCAGTACCTATACCAGTGGATTGTACAATCTATATTCCTTACCACGTGAACACACACTTTAAAAGAGACCAATTAACCTACTAGTATGTTTTTGTGGTGTGGAAGAAAACTACGGGAAGGACATATAAACTCCACACAGAAAGGACCCTGGTCCACGTCAAACCTTTCACTTCTGTGTTGCAAGGTGTTGCTACTAACCACTGTGCCACCATGCTGCCACATGATTTAGCAATGGTGGATTCATGTAAATTAGCATGTGTGGCTTTATGGCTGTTTATTGTTCTTACACAAATATCCATGCCCATATGTGCCGCACAACATATTATTCAACCCAATTTCCTGTATGTTATAATGCATACTATCCAGCAGTACCAACCATTTTATATTAATGTTCCTTACTGGAAATATCAACCTCCGGTAACTAATGTAGTAGAAATTACCGCCCACAGTTGCACCCTGGACCTAACCACAGAATGGCCCTAAGAATAATCGTACTCTGGGCCTGATTCAGAGCCGGACGCTCTGACAGAGCGCTCGCTCTGAATCAGGGCCGGCCTTCTGGTTTTTTCGAACGGCCTCCTTGCCGCTCGTATAGCTGTGGGTGACCACCCACAACTATAGCGAGCGGCCATGATAATGGTCGCGATGGTCAAGACCATCGCGACCATCGGGCTTGCGACGAGTCCCTTGTGGTAGGGTTTTGTTGCCGCAAGCCCCAGAGAGTTTTCGGCTCTAACTGAGCCGAAAGCTCTCCCACTGACATCACTGACCATGGGAACGCCTCCGTCTGGGCAGCCACGCCCTTGGCCCGCCCACCAAAGGGGGCGTGCTGTCACTCAACATCGACAGCACGCCTCCTTTGGTACGAGACCCGGAGCGGCGGTTTGCCCCTCGCTATCCGGGTCTCGCGCGTGCACACGACAGCCCGACATCAATCCATCGTGTACCCATCTTAACTGTTACACATATTAGCAATTTTGTTTCTCTTCCCGATTACTTTTTTTCACTCTTTTTATTGCTATTTTTATGCTTCTTAGCGCCCAAAATAGTTTAGGCAGTGCCACATAGCTATCAGTGGGCTTTGACTTTGAGAGATGCAACTTTGACATTTGCTGTAATGTATTGATGGTTGATTCTTGTGTTATATTGCTGCCCTGATGATAATCGCTACAGCGACTGAATGATTGATCATGCCATACACATTTGTTCACTTTACTCTTTCTTCATTAGTTACATATTATCCTTGGATAAAGAACTCTTAAAGTGAATCATTTTAGGAGATCTTCCTCTGCAGGTTATCAGCAGCTAATGTCAGGTTTGCTGCTTACCTTATGTTATCAGTATAAGACATATGTACTGAAATAGAGAGGTCATTAATATCTGAACTGTGACCACCAGGGATAGCCAATGTCACGTACAGTTTGTCCATTTGTCAGTGTCTGGCCAGTTGAACTTTGATGGATTTCCATCTGATGAACTTTGCTTATCAGCTGGCACCCAAGGAATGTTCCACCTCATCGTGACACACATTTGATATCAGAGATGAATGGTGCCATTTGGAGCATACTGTACTGTATGTTCGTATCTCTTGCCACAGACTAATGATTTATATGGTCCTTTATAGTGTCCAACCTGTTCTTGTGTAGCGGAAGCTTTGTCCTACACGTCTCCTACTTAATCATTCCAGTTTCTCTCCAATAAAAAGCACTTACAAGCAGTGGCAGACTGGTGCATGAAGGGCCCACTGGGGGAATGCAGCAGTGGGGTCCATGCTTAAGGGGTGGGGTCAGCCAACAGAGGAAATGTGTCCAGTCACCCCTGAGGCTTGGCTAACCATTAGAGAGTGCATGGTCTGGGCCTCTTTATAAATATATGGTAAATACTGATAGTGCATGCATGGTAATGTACCGGATTGATGAATATGCACTGTGGTGAATATATCATAGCCCTGGGAATGCAGTATAATATAACATATGTTTAATAATAAAGCACATGATGGCATTCCTGTCTCTTTAAACTACATGAATGTACTGTATATGTGATAGGGGACTCGTAGAGGAGTGGGGCCCTCTGGGTACTTCCCCTGTGGGCCAGTCTGACCCTGCTTACAAGAAATTCAAATAATAATTATTTTTTTTTTGAAAAGCTAAATAAGTAGAAGTCCCAAGCGCTGAGCAAAGGAAGGAAAAGGAAAAGGGGATGACAAGCAGCCGCTGTAGGGTAGCTAGCCTGACACCACATATAAAAAATAATTGTAATAAATGAAATAATAGCAGCGCTAATTCACTTTCAAATGGATTGTATGCCCAGGTACTGCAAACATATGCTTATCAGATTGTAATAAATACACAATTTACTATACAAAACAAATACATGAAAAAATCTATAATGTACTAAATTATACAGTTAAAAGGTCACAAGGTAATAAAAATCCTGGATCCACAGAAAAAGAACTTCACATGTGTGAATTGTATCTAAACGTTGCAACAATGTGCCTGAGATGCCTCCTATGTGAGCAGATGCATGTCTGTGACACACCTGTGACACTCCCATAAAAGGCAACATCTCTATTTAGCCACCCCTCTGTTAACTTCTAATCAGCGTCTAGAAATGCTCCTTGCATTTCTGCCACCAGTCATATAAATTTGCTGTGCGACTCTATACGTTCAAAATCAGTCAGTACGACTCAGACTCATGCACATATTTAAAACAATGGGCGGCACTGCGTCCACCTCTGAATCAGGCACTTAGTGTCGACTAGACGCCCTCATGCACCATATTGTATCCTTGGGTAAAACAATGATTGAAGTGGTAGTGAGTACATTTCACGGGCACTAAAGTTAGCAGGCCACCAAGATCTCTTAGGCAAGATGACCTGCTTTTATACAGTGCATTGGAATTGCTGATAATACACCAATAAACATATCAACATATCAATCAAATAATATTCTATCAAGCCAAACCGAACACAACCGAACTTTGTATTTCCTAGCCGATCACTTTTTGGGTTCCAAGTAGAACCAAGTCCCAGTTCGGGTCTTCCCGCAAGTTGGATCTTGGATCTAAAAACTGGATCTTACATATTTTTGATGGAATGCAAGTCTCTCCCTTGTGATTTGGAAATGACTGGAAATAAATGTTATTGATGTTAATAATTCTATAGGAATGAAAACAGGTCAAAGTTACAAGATTTTAGCAGTTTTTAACAATTTTAAAAAAAATCCAAAACCGAACCAAAACACTTGAGGGTGGTTTTGCCAAAACTAAATCCAAAACACGGGGTCTGCGCACATCTCTAATGCATTATTTCCAAAAACATCCTCTTTCCTTGATGTTAGTGTGCTCAGTACTACCAACACTAACCATAGAAGTCACCAATAATTCAGAATGTAGATACGGTATAAGCAGTATATATTACCAGTTTATCTCCTTATGTATATGAATAGATAATTCTTCCAGGTTGGGTATGGGGTCCTGGAGGACTGGATGCCACTGGTCAGCATACCGACAGCTGCATTCCGACAGTGATATTCCCGACTCCTTTAAGGTAAATACCCTAACCCTCACCCTCTCCCAGTCCTAACCCTCCCACCCCAGAGCCTAAACCTAACCGCCCCACACCCTAAACCTAACCCTGCCCCTTAGTGCCTAACCCCAACCCTCCCCCTAGTGCCTAACCCCTAAACCTAACCCCTGATACTTGCTTTCGGGATGCCGGCGGTCGGGATTCCGGCACTGGTATTTTGACCGTTGGCATCCTGCACCCCGAGATGCTGACTACAGGAACTGCAGGAGATTTATAAGACAAATAACTACTGCTGGGTTTTATGTGGATTCACATTTGAAGACAGGAGATTTAGATAAATACATTCATACATTTGAAAATTAAACTGTGTTATTTCCAATCCTTCACAGAGTTGACTGCACCCTCCCTAATACGGAGAATAGCTTGAGAGACAGCTATGGCAAGTTTGTAAATGTTATTACAATGTATTCCTTCTCATACATATTGTTTTACAACTTTCATTCCAATATAAGACACAATCAAAAAAGAGTAGGATGGATGTTATGGAGAATTACTGAAACCAAATCGCATTAGGTCTTGATTCATTCATTTTGAACTGTACTGAAATAACTTTGCTGCATAAATACCACTATCAGGGGCTAGATCTTCCCCTCCTCTGTGATAAGCAGCCATGCTTCTAAATGCATTTTAATAATGTTTATAACTGGGTTTATTATACTATCTTACCTTGGATGTCAGTAACTGTTGCTTAGCCTAGAAAATCATTTTCAAATGTTCAGTGGGAATGTCCACAATGCTCCTAGCTATAAACTCATATGGGCAGATTTAATATTAGGCACAAAGCTGTGTCTATGGACAGCAAAGGCTGAGAGACAGCTCTTTTTATGTCACACCTCATATTCCTATTAATAGTCTTATTAGGGGTGGGGATTATTGGACAGTGAGAGTGGTCTCAATATTACGTGGGTGTTGTTGGGCAGATCAGGGCTGTTGTTTGTGAAGATTGGCATCAGTGCTTATTTTGTTCCAATCTTGCACTCCAAGGGGTATATTTACTAAAGTGAGAGTTTTTAGAAGTGGAGATGTTACCCATAGCAACCAATCAGATTCTAGCTCTAGAAGGTGCTAGTTAAATGTTAAGTAGAATCTGATTGGTTGCTATGGGCAACATCACTTCTAAAAACTGACTTTAATAAATATACCCCCAAGGTGGTGGAAAGCTTTAGCTGTTTTATATTCAGAAATTAATAATCCTTTGGTAACACATGGTTTAAATGATAAAATAGTGAATGTTGCATCCCGCTCCATTTCCTTATGTCCTATGGGCATGGGCTCTGGTGATGAGTACTTCTGGGTTCAGACCTGTCTACACATGCACAATGCCGAAAAGTTACAGTGGCACCGTGATCAGCTGCAGTCGACCAGTGAGGAAATAGCAATGAACAATAATAATGACAGCACAAAAACATTTAGTGCAGCCCCTGAGAAGAATAGAGAACAAATCCTCAAAATAATCAAATGAACATATAACAACTTTACTCAGATGGCGCAAATAACGTGAAATAGTCCTTACATCGAATAAAAAAGTTCCTTAATCTCTGGATATGGTTATTTCAATCTCTTTTAAGGACATAGGGCCTGATTCAGAGCCGGACGCTCTGACAGAGTGCTCACTCTGAATCAGGGCTGGCCCTCTGGTTATTTTGAGTGGCCTCCCGGCCGCTCGCATAGCTGTGGGTGAACACCCACAGCTATAGCAGGCGGCCATGATGATGGTCACGATGGTCAAGACCATCGCGACCATCGGGCTTGTGATGAGACCCTTGTGGTAGGGTCTCGTTGCCGCAAGCCCAGAGCCGAAATCACTCCCACTGACATCACTTGTGATGTCAGCGGGGCCGGCCCCAGACGGTAGGCGTTCCCATGGGAACACCTCCGTCTGGCCAGCCACGCCCCCGGCCCGCCCACCAAAGGTGGCGTGCTGTCACTCAACATCGACAGCACGCCCCCTTTGGTACGAGACCCAGAGCGACGGCTTGCCCGTCGCTATCCGGGTCTCGCGCATGCACACGACAGAGCCGGCTCCGTCGTGCGCATGCGCACTGGGCCAACGTCGACCCGCTTGCGAGTGCTCAGTGCTCACGAGCGGGTCTGAATCAGGCCCATAGATCTTTCGCCATATACACTCCTTCTTCAATGAATTCCTCAATGATTTGTATAAAAAAGAAGAACACAAAACATGGTGCAATATAGCCAAAATGTTTTTTGGGAAAAGGTTTATTTATCACATCACACTCACATTGAAAAAAACTTTAAATCACATATAACCATATGGGGTATAAAATGGGGTGTCAGCTTGCTTCTCTCATCAATATATTACCCTCCCAGATGGAATAGGGTTTTGACGCTCAGAGTTCTAGGATTCTTCCTCCTCCTTCAGGCAACAGAGATGATGTCAGCGAGTCCCCATACAATAAAACAGTCACCACGCTTAAAGCTTTTCGGACATCCTGTCCTTCATGGTGACCTGGCTTCCATAACACATATACAGTATCTACCTAAACTAACTGTCCTAGAAATAGGTGGATCGCATGGTGGAACGCACTTCAACTTCCGGTTCCGGGGATTAATGGAACGCATCAAGACCTACTTCCAGTTCCGGTCGCTTCATGATGACGTCACTTCCATCTGCGCCACGCGCCGGGAAGCAGCGCACGTTGTTTAGACTGATTGGGGGAGTGTCTCCCTTATTAGTTTATTAGAAGCTCCTTCTGGAGCTTGTACTTTCTGCATTGTTCCCTGGGACAGATACTATAGATACTCCCTCCAGGGTCCCTTGCGGCTCACACATATGCTGGCCAGCGGCCGCACATGCGCAGGATCCTGGGTCATAGTCCTGGAAGTCCTCTCATAGCAAAGGACAGCTCTTATCGGAAGAACTGTCCTTTGAGATTTTAAACTTAATTTTGCTCCTCTCAGTGATGTTTGGGAAGATGGCTCCATGGAGGAGGAGGGACCCACTTGCTGGAGCAAGGTAAAATACCCGGTTGGGGGGCTGCTCAGATGAGGGGGCCTGCTGCACACTGGCCGCCTTGGACGTATATTCTATTGCGTCTGGAGATTCACTGCTGTTTATTGTAGAATACCTTATTTATCAGTATACTAAGAGTGAGATGTTTGCTATATTGTTCAACAAAGATTTAGGCCCAGATTCAATTAGCAGCAACAAAACGTAAACTTAACGCCGGGGAAGTGTTCGCACTTTTCGTTAGTTATGGTGCAATATTTTCACTTCTTTCCGCAATGCATGCTCCCGTTTTTCGCCCTATCCAATTACAACAGAAGAGAAAACGCATGTGTGCGATAATTGCGCATGGCGAAACTAGCGAAAAGTGCAGCACATTTTGGGGCAATCAGTATGTACCCCATAAAAAGACTAACTGACATAGGAATTCAATATAGAAGTGTATTAATGGCCGTAATAAAGGTATTTTGGGTTCTTAAATTGTGTGAAATGGCTGTTATATGCATATTTGCATAAGGGTTGAAAATTTATAAAAAGCAATATTTTGGGGATAAAATAATTACTGCAGTTAAATTGGGGGTACATTAGAATGGGTGCTGGTATATTTTTGTGTCTAAAAAGTGCAGTTTCAAAAAAAAATTAAAAATACACCTGCTGCAGCCACCTGCAATCCTAAAAACACCTGTCTCGTCCATACAGCACCCCAAAATACCTGACCCAGTACTTTAAACCCATTTTCCAACACTTTTTACATTTTCACCCCAAAAATTCTGTCATTATTAGGGGAAATTAGCTAATTAAAAAATATTTTTTTTCTAATTAGCCATTAGGGGGTGTCCAAAGAGTACTGAACCAAATCCCCACAGTTTTAGCCAAAAATAGGGATTTTGCACTTTTTTTCACCCACTCTGAGATGGTGAAAACTTTTCACCAATTTTTGTCTATGGAGTTTTCGTACACAGGGGATAACTCCGGGAATAGGATTGCATGGTACGCATTTAAATGCGAAAAATTTGCACATGTGAAAACTATTCGCAAATCGTAGCTTTTCGAGTCTAATTGAATTCCCCATTAATTGAAAATACTCTGTAGTGAATATTATTAAATGATTTGTTACTGTATGATCAAATGCAAAAACAAATATTTGGAGTGGGGTCCTATCCCCTAAGCCCCACAAAGGATCTATGGTAACGTTACAGACCATGAACCAGCTTCAGTGGTTCACCGGAATTTGGAGTATTAAGGTGCTGCCTGCACGAGATTTGCTTGATCCTAGTCATTTGGATGGACTGGCCAGACATAATGCTTATTATTAACACTGTATGCTGTAAGGCAATTCACTTCGTTTTTCATAAAGGGTAAGTCTGATCACATGAGATATTTGCTTCCTGTATTTTCATCTATAGGGCAACTAAGGTGTCTAAATAATTATACTGTTCTTCCATTCAAACATTCTTGAGAAACCCACAATTTGCAGATGTGACAAAGCTTTAATGCATATATGTCAGCATATAGAAATGTACTGGATCCTTGGGGAAATGATTGTGTGTACGAGAAGCTCGTCTCCTTATTTCTAGTGCTGACTACGGCAGTTTTAAAGCATGTAACTAAGAGGGAAGGTACATTTAATTTGGCTCTGCAATTTCAGCCTCAGGATTCAGTCCATTAACCCCTTCCCTATCGAGCTACAGACCCTAGAGAGCAGAGGGCTGGCTGATTTAATTTTAGTAAGAGATCATTTAAAAATAATCAAAGACAGAGATTATGCGCTGTAGGAAAATGTGTGTTATTAAAAATGTCAACCATTTGCCTGTTTGTGAAGTTGCATGTAAGATACCTGCAGTGGAAAATGAATTGCTTCACCTGTTAGAGAAAAAAGGTCATAAAATATATATTTTATAACTTTTTTGCTGAGAAATTTCAATTCGCTGATAATGATAAGCATTTTAAGGTCTGTCGCCCTAGCAACCCACTGGAATCGTTGCTGGAGAAATACATGGAGCTCAGTGACCCTTCCCCCACTCACAGGTTATTATAAAGAATAATACAGCTTTTTTATGCAAGGGTGGCATTCTTCCAGTGCTTCCTGGAGGATAAATGAGAACAGCTACCGCACATATCAAATTCAAACATTCAGCTAGAATTTCACATCACACAAATGGCTCCTCTCCCAGTATAAAAATACCAATTAACCAGGAGACAGGACACACTTTCTATTAGAAGCATTACAGAATATCCCCCTGCCTAACCAACACCTCCCCGACATAATTCATTTGGACCTAAGTAGAGACTGTACATTCTGATCTACTGGTTCAACATCTGCTGCGGAAAATCACTATAATGGATATCTGTCAATCCCCAATCCTGTAACTAAAGTTTTCTGATATTCTTCATAAAAATGGGACATTTATGAAAACTGTTGCACGGGAACAATGTACTGCAACCCCCAGCAACAAATCAGATTCAGTTATTTTATTTTCAGTACATACCTGCCAAAATGATTATGTACTTTACAGCTACACTTTATATAACATGTCGTTCAGTCTAAGCCAGCGCAGTGCTTGGATATTTCAGCAGGCCACAGGAAGGGGCACAACTACGCCCTCTTGTTTAGTTTTTACCAATAATGTGCACTGCCATTGTGGTGGACACAGTTACACCTCCCCTGCACTCCTGGGTCCCTATGGAGATGTAGCTTTGTTGCCTCTGGACCAAGACAGCTTGCCATCCATTGATGTTACTAAGAATTCCTGATTGTACCAACAAATTCTAAATGAGAAAGTTGTTCTTGTAGCAAAACAACCCTAATTTCACAAGCCAGTATAAAACAAGTGTTTGAACAAAATATATATCCAATTTTGGAATGGACAAAGGGCCTGATTCAGCAAGGAACGCAGTTGCTAAAACACACGCAATAGGCCGATTGTTGTGTACTGCGCATGCGTACGCATCGCAGTACGCGTGTGCGAACTAGCCATTGTGATCAGGACTGCGATCGTGGTGATTACGCAGACCCATCGCAGAATAATTGACAGGAAGTGCCGTTTGTGGGGGGGGTCAGCCGAATGCAGGCGTGCCAGTGCGTTTGAACGCCGTTGCATGTAGGGGCGCAGAGAGGGGTGGAGCTGGTACAAATTACCCGGGCACGGGCTTGCTGCAGGGGCCTAGCGGGGGCCCGGGTCTGGCACTGCTCCCTCTTAAGTCACAGCAGCCCAGCTGCACTGGGAGACTGCTCGTTGCAGCTAAAGCAGCAGCCGGAGCAGTCTCCTATGCCTATGAGGGAGCGATCACACTGATCGCACTCCCCATTGGCTGTGTGTTGTGCTGAGGGGCACACAGTGCCCCCCTCCCCGGCGCACAAGGCCACTTTTTTTCTAAGGTGGCGTGGCCACTCCTCCAGTGATTAGGTCCCGCCCCCTGTCACCTGCGCCCGGTGCGGCTCTCGTTGGCCCTGGTTGCATGGGCGTGCATAAATAAGCCCCTGCGAGGCCTTACGCAGCCTGAGGCCTCATAACGTGCGAGGAAGTAAGCAATTTCTGAGTAAGGTCTGACCTTGTGCAAGTGTGAGTGAGGCTGCAATGGTACTCGATTGTACCGATATTTTCGCAGTCTTACGTAAGGTAAAGTGTGCGTCCTTATGTAGTGCTGTGGTGGCATTGCGATTGCAATGCATTAGCATACTATCGCATTTGAACTGTGCGTAATGCATTCGCAGTTGCGTTCCGTAGTGATACAGGCCCAAAGTTCCTACATTAATCCAGTACAAATATTGTGGCAGGACCTGAAACAGGATGCAATAACAACCAACATCCATGAGTTGAAACCGTTCTGCATGGAAGAATGGACCAATATTCCTTCAAGCTGATGTTCGAGACTGATCAACAATTAGGGCGGAATTCAGTTAGGTGCAAGTTTGGTCCCGCGGGGCGAATTCACAGCAAACTCGCAGTGCGAATTAAATTTGCAATTCAATTCCAAACTCGCATTTCTTTTTCAGAGTAAATTTGCCTGTTTTTGTTGCACTCCCATGAGCAGGTGAAAAGGTAGGAAAAATCTTTATTCTAAGGTACAAAAATGTTGGGACTTCCCCCCATAATGACTAATTAGGCATTTGGAAGTTTTCAATTAGCTTAATTGGGCCAATTCTTACATGTCATTTTTGGGGTAATAAAAAATTACTGGCTTCAAATTACCCCAAAATAAGCTTTTTAGCTAAGTAATGCACCCCAAATTTAATGAAAGTATTTATTTTGGCGAAAAAATAATTGCATTTCTAATTTTTTTTACATTATTTTTAAAGTTACCTCAAATTCCCCCAAAAACATTTTTTCTACTTTTTTTTGCATTTTCCGTTGAATTCCTTTGTATTTAATTCTACAGCTTTTTACATGATTTGACTTTTTGTTTAAGAAAATGAACAAATCAGTCATTTGACACATTTTAAAAGCATACGATACTTTTCCTTATGACCAGTCTTCTATATTATTCTGCTAATGAAGTTGTCTGTTTTGGGGTCCATGAAGGTCTTCCCACTTTTCCATGCTATTTTCCCCAGTTCGCTTTTTGGACAGAATTTGCACACTCTTGCTGCGAGTAGTGCGAATTAGCATTTCTAATTGAATTGTGCATATCTCGGGTGCGTGCATGAAGGTGAAGTGTGCAAATTTAAGGCGAATGCAAATGTAACGCTTTTTAAAAGCTTTCACCTAATTGAATTCCCCCCAGTAGACATTTCATTGAAGTCATCTTTGCTACTCAAGACAGTCACAGCTGTTATTTAAAGTTTATATACTTATTCCAACAAACAAACTTTATGTTGGATCATTTTAAATAATTAATGTATGATAAAGTATATACTTTTATTTGTTATTTGATATGTTTAGTTATCTTTATATGTTTGTATGAGTTACATGAAGATAAACACTTATGTAGTTAATCTGCAATTTCTAAAGAGTCCACAAATCTTTAGTTATATTGTATATACAGGGCTATGACCTTCTATGGAAAAAATACCAGCTATTATACCTACAATACCTGTTTACCATATAGATAATATTTATTTATTGTCCCATTTTGTCAGCCATACTAATAAAATACCAGCCAGGTTTTCTTAAATGCAGCTGTTATCTGAACTGGCAGTTTCAAATACCGTCATGTCTACTTACGACTAACTAAACCAACCTAGCAACCATGGGCGTAGCTATAGTGGGTGCAGTAGTGGCATGACTATGGGACCCAGTGGCTTAGGGGGCCACGGACCCAGGCCAAATAGTTGTCTACCAGGTTCCTGAAATTAGGGGCGTATCTATAATGGGTGCAGGGTGTGCGGGGCAAACGGGCTCCCGGGTCCAGGGGGTCCACACTGCACACCCTGCACCCATATTTTAAATACTCACTTCACTGGAGTCCCACGTCGGCAATGTCCATGCTGAAAAAAAATCACCACCGGCGTTTTGCGCATGCGCAGTAAGGAAGTCGCCAGGAAAATGGCACGGTGGCCTGCGCATGTGCAGTAGACTCTGGGCACTAGACTACTAAACCTGGTGCTTTTAGACGCGTTAAATATTAATGGGCGCCCGAATGGAGAATCAATTTGATTGCTCTGTCGGGCGCCTATTTGTATAGATGCCCAGCGGAGGAGCACAAAACAATTAATTTGCCCCCTTAGTAACCAAATCTTAAGAAAGTGTATGATAAAATATCAACTAGTATAAGGTGGCAACATATGTTTCTTATAAGAAAGAAACAGTTATCAGCAAAAAAAAGTTACACATGGGGAGCAATAGTCTTCCAGTACTCTTTAAAGTATCCCAGTTATTGGTTAGGATAAATAATATATGGTACCATCTATTTGTCCACCCGGGTGGTGATATCATTATTACCAATGGTAGTTGTCTGAAAACAGGAGAATTACTGTACCATCTATCAGCGCTGAAGTATTGTATGCAGCCACCAGGGATTTATGTCGCTCTCAGTGAATACTGTTACACGGCAAATGATGAGGTCGCACCTATGGCCAAGGGCGTCAAACAGGAGACAATGGAAGGCATTTGCCTTTGGGTGCTAGCCCTAAAGTGGGCACACTGGCCTCCTCCATGTTCCAGCTTCTGCTTTATGGGCCCCAGAACAGGAATAAGCAGTGAACCCAGAGGACATGTGAGACAGCCCTTCCCTCTCCCAGGGTCCCCATAATGTAAGCTGGTCTCTAAGGACGGATCTCCAGCAAGGAAACAGCACCAATGTACAGTATATAAAAGAGGGCAGGGCAGAGGCTGGAGTGCATGGCCCCTCCCTCCTTTGTTGGTTCTTCCTCCTCACACACTCAGGACTGTGGAAGCAGCAAAATAGCAAGAACGGAAGACCCTTAGAAGGAGTGACTGCGTGCTGCTGTGGTGTTGCAAGTGAATGCAGGGGGAGTAGAGTGTGTCTGGGTACTGCTGGGGTGTTAGTAGTGAATGTGGGTTAGGGGGAGTGCTGTGTGATTGCTGCTGGGACTGGGGAGTTCGTAGTGAATGCGAACGGAGGAGAGCATCAACAACTATCTCGCCTCCAGACTCCTGCTTGCGGCTCTAATCTCAGAGCAACCTCGAGGGTCAGGGCCGGATTGAGGGCCACATGGGCCTGGAGCTGAAAATGATCAAGGGCCTATTAAGAGAAGCAGATGAGGTGTGACCAGGGCTGTGTGGTGTGGCCAGAGCCACATAGGAATATACACCCTCTATAATCTCAACACCAATGTCTCCATAAATATGTAAAAGAAAAAAATGCTGTATTTTGTGAGGTAAATAGAAATACAATTTTTGCAGATGGTCAGTCAGCATCATGCTGTCATGATGATGGGCCTATTTTTATTTGGAGGCCTGGAGCTGTAGCTCCATCCGCCCCATTGTTAATCTGGCCCTGCTTACAGTTGTCAATGATAGACTGCCCTCCTCTACAAGATCATCAGAGTTAGTATGCTTTTGCATCAGCCATCAGCGGGCGATGAATCATGGTATTTAGCCCAGCAGTTGGATAACAGGAGCTGATAAAGGTGCTGCTCCGTCCCTTCTGATCCCAGAGTGCAATGATACTGATGGGCTGCTAGCAATAAGCCATGGTGAATGTAAGAGCAGCAACATGTTTCGTCCACTACTGAGGACTCATGCTGTTGTGAAAACTGTTCCAAGTATCCCAAAGTAAATGGTATTTTTTATCAAGTTATCCTGTAAATTTGTGATATATACATTTTTTTATATAAACCACATATGGTTAGCATGGCAGAGAGAGGATGAAGAGCTTCTTTTCTTCCATTTACCTGCTAACATCAAATTTAATTATTTTAAGTTCATCCAATATCTCCCCCTTGACCAAAGACTTGTATTTTTCACATTCAAGACCCTTCCTGAAGAGCATATAGTGGAGGACAACAGAATGCACACCACAAATACAGTAGATTTGTTTTTTCACTAGGGCAATTATCTGAAGCACCCAGTGGATTACAGGGAACATGCCTACTTCCCAGTCTATGAAGGTGTACCTGCAATCTAAATGTGCACCTAGGTTTGTGGACATCATAGTCAGTGTAACACTGACATGGAGGAGCAGCAGCTGATACCTTCACATGTAAGATACTGTTGGCTGCTTCTTCATATCAGCATCTAGTGCACTTTGTGGGGCTTTAAAACTATTGAATGACTGTCATTATGTAACTCATTTTTGTTTTAGGTGCCCCCTATCCATTGGACCCTAGTCAACCTACCTAGGTTCAACTAAGAGTAGAGTAACTCCATATGATATATGACATAAATCATTTTATATGCATGGAGTGGATTAAGCACCAAGACTGAGTCAGGAAGCACTTTCCAGCATTTGGCAGTTAAAAGGTGTTTTCTAGGTTGGGCATATTTCTTGTGGGTGCTTGGTGGGGGTGGGGTTATGGGTGTGGATTTATATTTGTGTATCTGTTGTGATAAGGTTTCTGCCTCTTTTTCATTTGGAAATTCCCTCCTTTTCCCCTGTTTTAGTTGTCAACTTTGGTTGTGGATGTGGGAAAGAACACTAGTATTAGCTATCTGGGGGTAGTTCTAGAGGTGTTCTCCCCACCAATCTGTGGGTTAGGCTGATTTTACCCTACTGGGGTCAGCAGTAGCAGCACTGGTCCAGCTGGGGCTTTTTGAGTTATTGGGAGGGTTGTTTGGATAAATTGAGTTTTTCAGCCCCACATTGGCCCCCATCTAGGTCTAGAGTTGTTGGTGATGGGCTGGCAGTTAGCCCCCATCTAGGCCCTGAGTTGTTGGTGATGGGCTGGTAGTTGGCCTCCATCTAGGCCTTGAATTGTTGGAGTTGGGCTGGTACAGTAGTTGGCCCCCATCTAGGCCTTGAGTTGTTGGTGATGGGCTGGCAGTTGACTCTCATCTAGGCCTTGAGTTGTCGGTGATGGGCTTGCAGTTGGCCCCCATCTAGGCTTTAAGTTGTTGGTGATGGGCTGGTATTTGGCTCCCATCTAGGTCTAGAGTTGTTGGTGATGGGCTGGCAGTTGGCCCCCATCTATGCCCTGAGTTGTTGGTGATGGGCTGGTAGTTGGCCTCCATCTAGGCCTTGAGTTGTTGGAGATGGGCTGGTACAGTAGTTGGCCCCCATCTAGGCCTTGAGGTGTTGGTGATGGGCTGGCTGTTGGTCTCCATCTAGGCCTGCTTATTTTGTGTTTGCAGATTTATTGTTGTATTTGTAAAAATAAAGTCGACTCATTTTTAACCACTATTTAAGTCCTCTGTGTCTTTATTTTAGTTAATTTTGAGCTCTGATAAATGTTGGGATGGGCAGGCTGACATCAGCTGTTACTGCATTTATGGCTTCCGCAGCTATTCCATTCCATTAGTGCCACCCACTATAGTACGAGTCAAACATCAGCACCCAGCCAAGTGAGACTGAGCAGTAGTTGAGTTAAGTTAGTGTTGGCTATGGGACCGAAGAACTGTTTTGCTTAGTAACTGAATAGGTAAGTAAGATAATCTTGTCCGCTGGACCACTATTAATATGCAGCCTATGAAATCTTTAGGTGCAGTTGACATTAGTGCCTCAGAGATGTCACAAGTTCATAGTGAATAAATTGTGTGCATGCCTATTTGGTTTATTTAGCCCATAAAATCCCTGCCTCTGCTCTGTGTGCAGACAATGGGTGCTGCAGACAATGGATGCACTTAATATCATCCCCTTGCTGTCAGACAGAGTTTTGCATACTAAACTGCAGCACCATCTCTCCAATCTGTTACACAGTCCTTTATCTTTGATAATTCGGTAAGGTTTGCTGTGCATGCATTTCCACTGCTCAGATACTAGAGATTCAGTCTTACTAATGCGGCAATAAAGTTGAGATTTGATCAGTCCCAAGGGCCTGTGTAAAATGACCCATAGGACCTTCACAACTTACATTAAGCTTGCCTGCTAAAGGAAGGGGAGGGAGAAATGTACTTGCCCTTGAGGTCATTTCTCGCCAATGATAACAAAAAAACATGAAGTTACCCAGGGAAAGCATTGGCATTTTACGGGGATATACAGTGCCACATAAACGATTTGTAACATTTAAAACTATTATGCCCTTGTCAAATGCTGTCCTACCTTGTACCTCCCTTGCTGCTGGGATCTTCATATATTATTGATGACTGCTCTCTAGGATCAGTTTGCTGCCTGTGGCAGAGGCAGAGCTAGGCTGGAACCACACAGAGTTAGTATAGAGTTGTTGTATGTCTAACATCTTACCACAATGGAATACATAAAACGTGCCTCCGTTCTTTATGGCATCTAAGGTCAGTTAGGTACGGATGGACGACAAGCTCCAATGTGGCAAGAAATGATCAAGATCTGTTTTCAGAGGAATAAGCAGCTTTTAAAACCAAGTGCAAAGAAGAGATGTCTGTCTGCAGTAAGAAGAGGACATAGATCCGACTTTTGGACAGAGAAAACCTGGTGTATGGAGTGGTGACCTCGTCCTCTTTTCTACAGTGCTAGGAGCAGCGTGATTTCATTTCTCCAAGCTGGGACAAAGGTTTCTTAAGTACCCAAAGCTAAAGAATGCCAATTCAGATATTTTGTACATTGTCTGTATCTACAGACAAAGAGCCTAAGCATAAGAGAGAAGCTGAAGAGGAATCTGAGCAGTTCAACTTAGTTGAGGATAATGGTGTAATAGAGGCTGCTGCCTTTGCCAGCAGCTGCACCCTCCATGGACTAAATCACATCATCACTGAAGGACCCTGGGGAGCTCGACGTGCTGTTTGGACTGCAGCCTTTCTCCTCTCCCTTTTTCTCTTCCTGTCTCAGGTATGGGATCGTGTGGCTTACTATAGATCAAGTCCATATGTTACCCTAGTCGATGAGGTGGTGGCCAACTCATTGGCCTTCCCTGCAATTACTTTCTGCAACTACAACCGCTTCCGACCTTCTCAGCTCTCCGGCTCTGAGTTACTTTACCTGGCTCCCCTAATAGGCCTCCCGGAGGATAGGGATGCAGACATTTCTTTTGATACACCTGGATATGGATCATCTGATTTTTCAGAGATCGTTGATCGTTCCTCTCATCAGCTCAGCGACATGATGCTGGACTGCAAATACCAGGGTAGAGAATGTGACCCTGATTACTTTATCCCGGTAAGTCAATACCTCATTTTCAATGGACGCATGGTAAGCAGAACCAAAACCTATCATTGGTATCCTGTTCAGAGTTTGAGATCCTGTACGCTTGCCTCTTCAATAATAAATGACTCCATGTTATAATGAATGTATGTCTCTGAATCATAATCTATCATTCCAAACTTTGTGATGTATGGAGTTTGTTATTTTTAAAATTTCACGGTATGTGATATATGTAATGGTAATATTGCAAGGGAATAGCAGGCCCCTTGCTTAACAAAACTGTAACACCAAGGGACAAACATTGATAGAGTGAGCAAGATGAAAGTCTTCATCTGACGAGTTGTTGCCATTAAACATTTATTTATCCCCTGGTATAGATATGGGAGAATATTATTATTTGAGGTATTGCTAAGGATTTCTACATTTATTAGGTTGTGCTAACGGCGTGGGGCTGCACACATTGAGTGCAATGTGCGGAAGTAATCTAATTACCTGTTGAGCCACAAATGGGGATTTTTTTCCTATATTAGAGTGAATTGAGCAGAGTAACATTATTAAACCAATTGTTTTTCAAGAGGATAATTTCTAAATGTTGAAATAGCGGGATCACTATATTATGTGATGATAAATTTTACTCATTCACTACTGAATATCTGCAATAAAATGTTCATTTTATTTTAATTTATTTTAAAAAAATAATGTTCTTTCTTTTAATTGAAGATCTATAAAGAGGAAATAAAATGCAGTATAAATAAATGCGGTACTAAAACATGAAGTCACAACAAATAGGAACAATTAACATATGGTACTAAGAAATGATATGGCTATCAGTGCTACAGACTACGGGGCTTATTCACAGTTGTACGCTGGAGACATAGTTTCGCAGATGGACACTTAATTCTGATCTGCACAGGAGCAGGCGCGGCACTGCGCATATGCGGATCAGGTCCTGCCATGCCGCTCACAGTGCCCCAAAGGCCACAGTATGATTGACATACCACTAGTGTTTGTGGATGGCGATGGGCAGCGTTCCAGAAAATGCGGACATGCCGAAGTTACTGGCGCTTCTCTGGCCCAGGCAGCACAATTTCACCAGACATCCTGAGTAACCTTAGGGTTACTCATATTACTGATTTTCATGCAGTTAATACGAGGCTACGTCCTCAGACTCAACGGCAGGACAGAGAAGCCAGCAGGAGGTGCTATTTACACAAGGTGCCTCCTGCAGCATTAGCATATGTTAGCACAACCGCTGCATACAAAGACACAGCCGCTGCATACTATTTGCATACAACTGTGATTCTGTCCCCATGCTCCTTATCCAACTAGCGTCAGATGATTCTCTAGGTGTCTGCTTATTACTAATGTTTGGGGAGTACTTGCCTTTAAAAGTTGTGTGCATGTAAAACCTAACCCAGTTAGAAAGCACAGCAAGGATTATGTTAAAATCCCAACTGAATTCAGCACAGACGGTGTAATGGTTAGCGTTACTGCCTCACAGCACTGAGGTCATGGGTTTGATTCCAACCACAGCCCTACCTATGTGTAGTTTGTATATTCTCCCTGTGCTTGCGTGGGTTTCCTTCGGGTACTCCGGTTTCCTCCCACACTCCAAAAATATACTGGTAGGTTAATTGGCTCCCCACACAAATTAACCCTCATGTGTATGTGTGTGTGTGCATGTGGTAGGGAATATAGATTGTAAGCTCCACTAGGGCAGGGACTGATGTGAATGGCCAAATATTCTCAGTAAAGCGCTGCGGAATATGTGTGCACTATATAAATAACTGTTAATAAATAAATTAATCTATGTAGTGTAGGACTCAGGACTGGCCAGTAGGGGTTGGTGTGAGTTTGTCAACTTAACATGTACTGCAGTATGTAGGACTAACATCCCCTGTTTATAATAGAGTACAGCTTGAAGCAGCCAGAATAGCGCTTATAGGGACTGATGGCGAGTCGGACGCAGCCGCTTCCATGTCTGCACCTATTGGCGGTCGCCCGTCTGCGACTTTATGCTAATGCCGCTGCAAAGTGAGAGTGTGCAAGAAATGAGACACGCGCTGTCAGCATACGTAGTTGCTAAAATACAGATTGGTGAGTCCTTAGATGGCACCATTGGTCGTACCACCGAAACTTGCACCAACCCTATTATGTGCAGTTTTTCCGTCCGCTTATGTGAGTGGTTGAGCATCAGTATACGCAACCACTATCACCGTCACGCACGCACGCAACACTTCCATGACACGCCCATAACATGGACCAAACCCATGCGTGCGCTGGGACTCCTCCCTGTCCCGCCCAGGAACGGCCACTACATAATGTCTTGTGTCTCCCCTGCGCCTCGATCGCACCTCTGATTCTGTGTGCACACATCTGCCTACATGCGCAGTGCGACGTATATACGCATTTGCAGAAGAAAACACGCTCTACTGCGTATGTCAGTGCGTGCAAATCAGAATCAGCCTCATCATGTCTTTGGCGAGTGCAGAGGATCAATGTATATTTGTCTCCATAATGTGGTCACACCCCATCGCAGCCCAGTTTGCGTCGCTGGCTCACCTGAGATGCATAGTTTTAATGAGTGTCCGGTCTTAAGATTGGATCCCCAGACACAGGTGATGGCCTTCATGTCAGATCACTTATAAACTGAGGCCACCAGGTTCTTCCCGTTATGTAGCTATTGGCGCAAAAAAGACAAGAAGTAAAGTAACAGGACACAAATGTAGTAGGAAAGATGCCAAAAGGTCAAGTGGGCAGCACTGATTACATTTTAGGAATTAAACTGAAGGTTGGGTGACAATCAGACAGGGATGGTCAGAAGTCATGCCAGGTCAGAAGAGAGGAGAACAAAGCAATAATTCAGACCAGCCAAAATAGACTATTAGTCACTCAGTACACTGATAGAACTATTGAACTTAACTCCTGGTCACACATCAGGCACTATAGATTGAAGGACAAAGGTACCAGCATATCTATGCGTAATGGGAGGGCCCCCCCCCCATCTGTCAGTATCCGGGCTGAGCAGAGCGTCGGGAGGTGGTGCTGCTTGGCCAAGTTTTAACGCCGGACCGGTCCATCTGGCCATCGGCCTGTCTGGCACTTGCCAGATGGGCAGTCCGGCCCTGGTAGTGAGACATAGAAGATATCAAGGATGTGTAGATTAAGGCAGGTCTGGCCAATCTGTGACTGTCCCAGCAAACCTTCCCACTGACCAACTGGTAAAGCATGCTGGGACTTGTTTTTTCGCAACAGCTGGAGAGCCACAGGTTGGCCAGGCCTAGTCTAGGGTATAACTCGAAATGGAAAGAAACATGGTTAACATATTAAAACATTCTGTATGGTCCAGTGAAGAGGGGGGCGAGTATAAGATAAGGTACGTTAATCGGATGTATTGGAGCCATACATTGTCTCCTAGCTGTAAAAGTGATTTTGGTAAAGCTGATGAACACAGATTGAGAGAAAATCCCTAAAAGCTCATATGGCGCATGTGTCCCGTGGTGTGCACACACCCAGGTGCAGCTGCGAATGAGACACAGTATCAGAAATGTATTGGAAATGTGCTTGTGGTGACTGGGAGGTGGCTACTCAGATGCCCGAAGATGGTCCCTCTTATGGGAGTTCTGAAGGCGTGTCACTGAATTGTTTGTATACACAGATGATTGACGGCTCACATTGGAGGCCTACTCCATACATACTGGAAAATCTGCACCTACCACAGGGCTGGTGCAAGTTTCAATGATGCGACCAAAGACGCACCAGGCGGTATAACAGCATCTAAAGTTGCTCAAAGTGGGCGTCTCAGCCCTTGCACAGTCAGAAGCACACTTTTACACCAGGGGAAGGAATGATACTAACATTAGCATATAGTAACAGATGACACTACGGCAAAAGGCGCTACAGCGATCGCAGCAGCGGGCATATCAGAACCAGGCCCATAATATCCTGATTCATTTGTATAACAGAGTTGTAGACTAAAACCTGTCGGGCTCTGAAAAACTTTGCAAAACGCTGAAAATTTTTTCAAGAATATCATCATGTACAATCGAGGAAAGGCCCAGGCCAGAACTTTAGTGATTTTCACCACAGGCCACCCACATGCCATAGTTCCAACAGTTGGGGCACAAACATAGTCAGATGAAGCCTGGCAAGTACAGGCCTAGACGTGGAGCATATGGCAAAGTCATTTCATTTTACTCTATAGCAATATCAAAATGTATCCTTGAATTATTAACTTTGAAAGTTAAGTGTGAAGCAGTATACTGTATGTAGAACAATAGAACCATGTTTCTTGGTATAAATATTGGGAGCTGTGCAGTCTCCAGGATGTTGGATTTCTTTAATCCTGTTATTTTTGCACTTGACTTGCAAGAAAATGTCTAACTCTATTTAAGGAACATTAAGGACCTTTTCAGTCACATTAAGCACTGGTAATGAATACAAAAGATTACAGGTTCTCCAGCTTGGTCCTGATCACCCCAAACGGTGCATGTTTTCCAGGTTTCCTCACAGAATCACAAGTGAAATAATTAGCTCCACCTGTGGATCTTTAAAACGTGTCAGTGAGCTATACTTGCCTACCCTCCCAGAAAGGCCAGGAGGTTCCCGAAAATCGGGTGGTGCTCCCGGCCATCTGGAAAGGTGGGTAAGTCTCCTGCTAGTCGAAGCCACAGGCCAGGAACGCTCACTTCTCACGTGCAGTGGGCAACAGCGGCAGCCAATGATGCAAAACCGCGCCATCGTGGCTCCGCCTTGCCACTTCACAATTCTGGTAATAATGGCATTGTATAGTGGGGGTGGGCTTACAATGGTGCAATTGCATCACCACGCCCCCAGACCCACCCTCCTTCGCCGCCGTCCTGCAGTACTGACCTAGCTGCCTCCTCCCAGAGGGGCAGCCAAAAGTTCAGCAAGTATGCAGTGTGTAATGAATACACCTGTGCACCTGCTGGGTGACCTGGAAAACGTGAACGGTTTGGGGTCCAGAGAACCGAGTTTGTATTAATTGGGGCTGTTAATGTGGCTCGGCTTCCCTTTTGAACCTGAACTAGTCACTTCATCTTCCTGTGACTCTGAGGCTGAAAAAAAGTGTTAACACTACAGGACAAGCTGATTATGTCTAAAAAGTCTATGAAGAGACCTCTATGCTGCAATAAAATTAAATTGCTTGTCCATTAGGCTTGTAGCACTGAACTGTGGGATGATAAGCCAATATTCAGTGTTATATTTGACATTTATGATTTTTTTCGGGCTCGATCTGACATCCTTTCCCATAATTTTGTAGAAAATGTCTATCTTTCTTTTGAATTTGACAAATCTATGTTCTCAGTGTCATGATGTGGAATGTAGATTCATGATGTTATCACAAAATATTCCACAGTGCTTCTCTCTTACTTTCCTAACAGGTCTTTACAAGATATGGCAAGTGTTACACTTTTAACTCAGGCCAGAATGGACGACCTCCCCTAATTACTACAAAGGGTGGCACAGGAAATGGCTTAGAGCTAATGCTAGACATTCAACAAGATGAATATTTGCCGGTCTGGGGAGAAACAGGTTGGTAGATTAAATTTTTTTCCCATTTACATTGAGACAGCTGACTTACTGTGTTTCCCCCGTACTATAGATGAGACCTCCTTTGAGGCTGGGATCAAGGTTCAGATTCATAGTCAAGATGAACCCCCTTTCATTGACCAGCTAGGATTCGGTGTGCCACCTGGTTTCCAGACATTTGTATCTTGCCAAGAGCAGCGAGTGAGTATATACTTTGAATTATTTTTTATGTAGTTTGAAAAGCTGGGAGCTCTGTAGACTTCAGATGTCCATACATGATAACATGACATGACATAAATCAGATGTTCCCAAACGCCACCATTACAGTCCAGGTTTTAAGGATATAGATGCTTGAGCCCAGATGGCTAAATTAAATTGACTGAGGTGCTACTAAAGTCACCTGTGCTCAAGCATGGATAATCTTAAAACCTGGACTGTAATGGCGGAGTTTGCAAAACCTCTGATTTTCAGAGCAAATTGTGGCTCCCTAATTAAATACTTACCTAAAATCTTTCTGTTTTAACCTGACATAATACAATGTGAATATGGTAATTCATATGGCAAATAGAAGAAAAAACCCTAAGGGTGGCTATTTAATATCCAGACAGTTAGTCAGGAGTGGTTTCTCATCTGTGATTGGTTAAGAGGTGTAAAAAGATACGGGGGCACTATTGATTATATATTAGGATGGGCAGCCCAGTAACAGGGTGCCTCTGCGCCCTATACTACACCCACCCCTGAGCTCCACTCAAGTCGTCATAACTGAGCACCCCAAGGGCTGGGTGCGCAAGACCGACTTCTCCGGAGAACTAGCATAAGCGTCCTATAGATGCTCAGAGCAGCAGATCCCACAGCACTGTGGAAGAAGACATAATGTCTCTCCCCACACAGTGCGGAATTCGTGAGCCAGAGCAGGATGCATGCTTGTGGCACTACAAGTGCAAGTAAGCACTAATGCCCAAGTAATGCCCAAGTACATGCCAAAAAGACATGCACTATATTTTCAGACTGTTATTCTGGTATCCACTGGCCAGGAAGTGTTCAGTGCTACTTGGGTCAATTCTTTCGAGGGGAGGGACATGTTCTTTGTTTACAAGTATTTATAGGATCAGTCAGTGACAATAGAAAACTTATAAATAAGAAGTTTGCCGTCTAGGAGCTGAGAGAGAATAATAGAAAGGCGCAGAATTGAGCCTACGCCTGTTTGCAGAGCATATCCTGCATGATTTCATTCTGCGCTTGATCCAGAACCAAGCGGTTGCAAGTACAGACTATGCAGTTTCATATGCCTTTCAATTGCATTTCCCATTGCTACTGAAGGAGCATGTTGACACATCTGAGGGCTTTCTGTGTAAGCATACATTTTCCAGGTGCAATCTCTTGCATCAAATACAGGCAGCTGCAAATGCGCCCTGATAATGATGACAACTATAAACTAAGCATACGGACAGGAGGCGGCATGGCCGCAGAGGTGCATACAACTCTATACAATACAGCAAATATTCACATTTAGGGGGTCATTCAGACCCGGTCGTTAGCGCCGATGCGCTCGGACCGGGTCGATGGCCCCCCACAGAGCATGCGCACGACGGCGCCGTCGTGTGCATACGTGAGACTCGCTACGACCGACAGCGCCGGTCGTAGCGGGTCTCGATCCAAAGGGGGCGAGCTGTCGATGTTGATTGACAGCTCGCCCCGTTTGGAAGGCGGGCCGGGGGGGTGGCAGCCCAAATGGGGGCGTTCCCATGGGAACGCCTACCATTTGGAGGCGGCCCCACTGACATCACTAGTGCTGTCAGTGGAGAGCTTCCGGCTCAGACAGAGCCGAAAACTCTCCGGGGCTTACGACAAGGGAGACCCTACTCTAGGGTCTCGTCGTACGCCCCGATGGTCGCGATGGTCTTGACCATCGTGACCATCACCTTAGGCAGCCTTGCCACCGCAAAGGAGGACGTCTTGAAAATTCAAGACGTCCTCCCCTCATTCAGACCGACCGCACACTCTGTGCAACCGGCTCTGAATGAGGTCCTTAGTCACATGTCCGCAGGGCAGAAGCAATTATATCTTGGGTGCAACTCTGCATTAGGCCTAATATATTTGGTAGTATAGACTGAAAATTCACACCAGACAACAGCAAAAGAGAACTCCCTGATGTAAGTTGGCAGTAAATGGAAGAAAATTTGATGAAACATGCTCACAGAAGCATCGCCCACCCCTGAGTGATCAGAAAAGCACTATTCAGTGTCAGCTGAGTGTTCACCAACAGCCAACCATGAGCAGTTTGCTAGAGGCGTTGCCTGTCCTCTTACAGTATTTGCACCCCTCTTCCCTGACCACCCGCAAATAATACAGCTTTTTCATGTGTATATACAGTTTTGCCAGGCTGTAAGTGTTTGCAATTGCTTGAATACGAACTTCATGACCCTCTCTGGTCCCATACTGCCCAACCAGGTGCAGGTAGGCGTAATAGAGAGCGAATCACACAAATCTGCCTATGTCTGTGTATACTGTTCTAATTCATGAAAGATGCAGTATGCCAAATGGGTTGGGTATGAAATCCCAGCTGTCGGGATCCCGCTGGTCAGAATACCGACAGCGGCAACCCAACAGCCAAAATTCCGACACCCATAGAGAACACTGGTAAGTATTTTTCTAACCCCTACCCTAACCCTCCCTCCCCCGTGCCTCCTTAGTACATAATCCTAACCTCCCCCTGTCTGCACTCTAAACCTAACACTCCCTCCCCGGTGCATAAACCTAACCTTCCCCCCTAGTGCCTAACCTCCCCCTCCCTGCACCCTGATTCTAACACTTCCCTTCCCGGTGCCTAACCCTAACCCTCCCCCTAATGCCTAACCCTAACCCCACTTCCTAACCCTAACCTCCCGATACTTACCTTTGGGATGCTGGCGGTCGGGATACTGGTGCTGGGATCCCGACCTATCGGGATTTCGGTGCCGGTATTCGGACCGTCAATATCTCACACGCTGGGATGCTGACTACATCCCATGCCTAATGGCAAAGCTCTCACTCTGTATCAGCCCCTTCATCTTGTGTGCTTACCCACTTCTGATATGTCATTTTACAGAGCAATGGTTGTATTACATACACTGTCCAAATTTATAGACACAGGAAGGTAGATGCACTAAGCCTTGGAGAGAGATAAGTGGAGGGAAATAATGTACCAACCAATCAGTATTGTGAAAATGTATAGATACAGGGGTGTACTAAGCATTGGAGAGAGATAAAGTGGATGGAAATAAAGTACCAACCAATCAGCTCCTAACTGTCATTTTTCAAACACATGCTGTAACATGGCAGTTAGGAGCTGATTGGTTGATACTTTATCCCTCTTCACTTTATCCCTCTCCAAGGCTTAGTACATCTTCCCCAGGATCTGATTCAGAGATGGACGCAGATCTCGCACAGATCGCAATTGGGAAAATATACTAATGACTCACTCGCCGCCCAGTGCTTAGAGACGCCCACTGAAAGCATGTCACATCCACCGCTCACACACAGAACTGGAAACATCGGAAACATCAAATGCAGATCAGACGGCCATCAGCCCTCTGAATAAGTCTAAGCTGTCGCAGACATGGCGGGTCTCCAGACACACAGACACTGCGAGCAAGGACGCAGTGGCTAATTTCTGGACACCTAGAAAGCGATCCAACGCGCCTGCATTTCTCTAACCACCCCCCGGTGCCTCCCCCAAATGCTGACTACTTGTCCTTCACTTTGCTAGTGAATCCTATGTGTGATTGTAAGAATAAAAACAGTATTGTAGAAGAAGCACCAGTTGTCTGATGTTTATCTTGTCTGCTTGTCTCCCTCTCACTATGTCCAACTTGCAATTATTCTAGCTCACATACCTGCCCCCACCCTGGGGAGTCTGCAAAGGCGGTGCCATGGACTCTGAATTCTTTGACACATATAGTATTTCTGCATGTCGGATCGACTGCGAGACACGTTACCTTGTGGAAAACTGTAATTGTCGTATGGTGCATATGCCAGGTAATGTATGCTGCCTTGCAGCCCTTTCCGTTAATAATGCAAGATGTTGGTTCAGTAAAATCAGTAAAAAAAACAAAAACACTGCACCATGCTGACGTTTCAAAATGATGGGCTATAGACCTTATAGAACTCTATGTGATAATAAGAGTGAGCAGATTGCCGCTTAGGAAGTTGGCAAGCCCAGTGAAATGCGAAAGACCTTTACCGCTCTTGGGCTACAGATCCTTTACCCACAAAGTTTATATGACCCATGAAAATTCTTATCTTCAGGTTTTCTATCATCCTGCTAGCAATTCCTGCACAGGGCTATTATCATACAAGGCTAACACTGACTCTTTCATCACCCCCTCTGGGGGTTGCAACCCGGATCTCACATTGGAAGAGCCTCCAAGAGATTTCCATTTCCAGCAGTGACTGTGCATCACATACACTATGCCTCATTCACCCTGTGGGTACCTGGACATTCCGCACCAGCTACACCATGCAGGTTTCACCTAGGAGGGCAGTTGGTAATGTACTGTAATTGCTTGCACAATTGTTCTATGTTCTAGACCAGTGTTTCTCAACCTTGTTCCTCAGGTGCACAGGTGTATTACCAACATTTTAAAGATCCACGGTTGACCTGGAAAACATGAGCTGTTTGGGGACAGAGTTTGAGAACCACTGTTCTAGACAAGCAGAAAAGTATTTTTGGAGCTACTTACTGTAAACACCTTTAATATCTCAGAGAGTTCTAAAAGCTACGTAGACCTTTCAGTTCCCAGAAGTATTTTACTACTACTGTTTTCAAACATGTTTTTCATGTTTTGCTTTTATGCATATGTATTAAATGCCCACACCTTATATATGCAGAGATCTGTGCTCAGTATAGCTAAGCCTAAGCTTTATGACATTTAAAAATGTCGACATCATAAATGTCAACAACTGAAGAATAGCGACAAGGACAGACTGTCCACATATGAAATGTTGACATTGGTTTAGGGTTAGGTTTAGGGATAAGGGTTATGGAGAGACTCACCTTAAAAACACAGTGTCGACATTCTGACCATGTTGACATTGCATCAGTGTTGTTGACATGCTGAATGTCGACATTATAACCATGTCAACATGTTCAGTGTACACACATCAATCAGATCACTCCACTTTTCAGTGCAGCCATTGTGTCCCCTCCTCGCCTACATGTGTACAGTGCAGGTGTCTATCCTGTAGAAGACAACAGCATAACAGGAAGCACATGTGCAGGAAGGTGTTTTTGTTTCACTTATTCTATTTTGTATGCTGATAATTTGCACATAGCAGCACCTGTACAGATCCTGTTGTTTTGTTTCAAAATGAGGGATCTAATTGCTGTAGGAATGTGAACTAGCTTTAATTCCACCTTCTCACATCCGGTGGCAGACAGCACTTACAGGGCGCTAGAATGCTATGCCTGATATAGATTTAAATAAATGTAAAGACTGATGCTGTAGAGTTGTCTGCAGGTGATCTGATCATTACAACTTTCTTAAACTTCAATTGTGGCATATTGTTTCAAGTAACGATTGCAATTGCATCAGTATACACTTAAGGCATGTATCATTTTTAATCCAATGAGTTTCTATAAAATCGTAAATTAAGATAGACAAGACAGCTGCATCCCAATGAAAACAATTGCTGTAAATGTGCAATGTACAACAGTTTTAGGATTCACGTCTCTAACTGCACAGTTACAATACACACTTCAATCAGCTTCAATTTGATAATTTGAACTTAAAATCCACATATTCTGAGCATTTCATCTGTCAGTTTTGATATCTACATTTGATCGGATCTAATGTGAACCATATATGTTTTGATTCTCTAACATATCCATAAAAAATTAACAGTGAGGGGGATGTTTTCTAAAGTGCAGGTTTTCAGATGTTGCACATAGCAACCAATCAGAATCTAGCTATTATCTTCTAGAAGAGGCTAGATAATGTTAAGTAGAATCAGATTGCTTGCTATGGGTAACACCTCAACTTCTAAAAACCCGCATTTTAGTAAATACACCCCTGAGTGTCAACTGTGCAAATACATATTTATTCTTAAGAGATGCTTAGGAAATAGCTCATCCAGTGTGGAATTACAATTCTCTGTATGTTTTCCCCAGCAGTTTGGAGCTGTGAATTAGCAAGAGCAGAAGGGCCATACTGTAGGTTGATGGAATCCAATTTAGAATATTACAGGACCTGATTTATAGAGTTAGACACTAGTCCACCTGCGCCTGTAAAAATGTACCTTGTTGCACTGTATGTTTAAATGAGGGCGCATTTATAGATTTTATATACTTGTGAGTAACTTGCAGTTCCAGCACCTTGCATCCGCAGATGCGAATCAGGGGGTGTGCGCATGCAAGTTACGTATAGTAGGTTGAGGTTCGTTCAGCACATCCCCTGGAGATGACTACTGTAGTATCACAAGTGGCATTTCAGTTTTACAATACTGCAGGAACACATCTATTTTTCACTTTACACTATTACTATACCAGGAGTGCCAGGATGAGCCCCTTTTAAGGTGGATGCACATTTTTGCAGGCCCATTTTCCATAGGATGTTCAGCCATATGCTAATAAGGGTGGGGTTTGCTTCACATTATGACAGGCGGAATCTGCGCAGTGAGTCCCCCTGTTGTAGTGTGACGAGTCCATGCCGTTGCCCCCTTGCATTAGCTGTGAACAGCAAGGGCTATATTTTGGGTGTCGGCCAAATCATCTTTTGTTTTAAACAGCATAGATATAGCATTTATCATCTGCTGTATATTCATATTGGCCTATAATATGAGCATAATAATGCAGCTGAATCTATAGTACACACTCTAGTTCAAGTTCTCATACCTTAGTTTGGGTATAACTCGAGGTATATACATAAGGCCACTGTTTATGTCTATGTTCAGCATGCAAAATTGCGTCCTATTTTAAATCAGGCCCCTGATGAAGAAAATTAATATTTATATAGTGTAATAACACATTTATGCCAAATGTCCCAGGTTTGCACTTTGGAACCTGGCTCATCTTTTCTGTCCAGATTCCCTCTATTGACTTGTCTAACTTTATAGCTACAGCCCTTCAGTGTTGTGTGGCTTATACGCAGGGGAGTAGCGAGGGTGGCTCCAGTAAAGCACCTGCTCCAGGCGCCTGCTCTAGCCAGGGCGCTGGAGATCAGCCATTCCGAGGAAGGACAGAGCACCTGCTGAGCTGAGTGTGAAACACAGAGATCAGTGCTTCCAGAAAAGGGGCATGGTGTGTACGGTGCGGAGCTTGTGGCTTCACCCAGACCATGCCCCAGCAAGGACGCACTGACCTGTGTACAAGGCGTAATGTGAATAAGGGGCACTACTGTGGCGTAACATGAATAAAAGACACAACTGTGTGGCGTAATGTGAATTGTGGGCACTACTGTACTGTGTGGTTTATTTTTAATTGGTGGAATTACTTTAGTGGATTGGAATATATCTAGCCCTCCATGTCCCAGTTTGATACTGCCCATAATGTTTATTTTTATTTCCCTTTAATTTGCCCCTAAATGCTGGACACATCTCATGCCTGGCACACTTGGGGGGTGGGGGCGCGGTAGCACACACATGCTCCGGGCGCCATGGCTAAACGCTACACCCCTGCTTATACGTATTATTACTGTTAGCTTTAGTGGTTTGTACTGTGTAATATTGAATAAACTGTTTTACATGTTAATTGCGTCTGAGACATTTTGTACTAATCTATGATTGTAAATACATGAAAACTGCACTAATATTAAATGTTCCTCTTCGGGCATTTGAAATGTTAGCAGACATGGAATATGAGAGACTGTGAAATTATTGTATGAGACAATGCTGAGTAGTTCCTGGGGATGGAAGGTACATCCTGAAATTAAGATAAAAGTCATTACAAATGAAGCATTGTTTTATGGGGCCTGTTGGGGAGGAATATGTGGCAGCTTACCTTTGGTTAGGAAGCCATAGCTGGATGTTTTCAGAGCTAATGAAAAGACCGTTTACAAGACGCAAAGAAAATATTCTGGTTATAGCAGTTTCATGAATTACAAGAATAGAATTTGAATAAAGAATTCCAAATGAATAAATAGAAGAACAAGCCTGCAGTCGTCTTGGCAGCACAGTGATGAGATTAATATTTACTAATTATAGATTTCAGCTGTTCCAACAAACAGGTTATAGAAAATGGAATGTAACAGCTACAGATGCTAAAGGTTCTAATTCTAGCACAATTATGTGCACTTATAATTACATATTCACTATATAAATATTTTAATTTCAATTAGACTAAATAATTATTAAATGAAATTCATTGTCTGATATAAAATAATGAAAGAGGTTATGCATGAAGGCTGAGGCACATGTGCAGTTTGTTTACAATTGCGAGATGCGCTACATTCAGACCAGCATGTGACTTAGAATCAGAGCCATCGGAAAGTAAAAACCTTTTATTTTTTCAGAAATATAAACGTACAAAAACGTAAATGTTGTTAGTACCCCCATACCACACAATAAAGCATTTTTGACAACTTTTCTCTGGCAATCCATGTTGCATTCAGCCATGGATTGCCAACATCACTGAGGAATTGGGCAGGACCCGGGAGGCTGGCCTACTTTCAGGTCCAAAATTCTTTAGCAGGGAAATGTGCAATAATGTGCAATAATGAGTTCTCTTACTAAACTAATATACAGTGTATCTACGGGCGGACTGGCTACCTGGCAATTCTGGCAAATGCCAAAAGGGCCAGTGCTTAAAGTGGTCCTAGTGAGGTGGTGGAACTCCCTTCCTGTACAAAACTACATGAGCTTAACCTAAATACACTGTGCAATTATTGTGATGTAATAATGATTGAGATTGAGCATAAAAAATACACTTGGACTGGTAATCCTCATTACGTCAGTGTCCACTGGCACTAATTGGGACCCTATGGATCTAAACCATTTGTCCTGGCCCCCAAATATGCCTGTATATCTGTCCACTCAATGCTGTCCAGACAGAGCATCAAGATTTTACCTTGTAGGGAACCTTAACCTGGTAATGACTGCACTCATCTTCAAGGTAAATCTATAGAGGAGCATCTAATCTTCACTTACAGCTGTGCCCTTTCCCATAGAGCTCTATGCGCTCACCGGTACTCTGTTGCTCCCAGGTCTAGTACAAGTTTACAGGAAGCTGATGCAGAGGAGAATTGTGTTTTAGGAGGCAAAGAGCCTGATTGAGAATGGATCGCAATTGCAACAGTGTACGCAGATCAGCCGATGGTGTGTACTGCGCATGCGTATGCACCGCAGTGCGCCTGTGCAGGATAGCATTGCGATCGCACTGGGATCACACACACAAGAACAAAGTTATCACAGAGTGAGTGATGGGACGTCAGCGTTTGGGGGGTGGTGACGGGGGAGTTGTCGGAGAAACGCAGCAATGCCTGTCCTTTTGAACATGGACTTGCATAAATTAGCCATTGCGACAGCATACGCAGCTTCATTACTCGCAGCGTGTGACGAGACATGCCAGACGGTCAGAGCTGCTGTAATTCTGTGTGAGCGTCCAATGTTACTCGATGTTACCGATGTGTACGGAGGACTGTGAGGTATTACGGATGTGAGAAAGTGGTAGTGGGCTTCTCTATGCTGGCTGACAGATTGCAAACATTAGCATATTTTCGCAGCAAAACTGAGTGCGATTACACAGTGGCGGTTGCATTAGCGATCCATGCTAATTCGGGCCCAAAATCAGAAATACCAGCAAATCTGGATACAGAGTGACAAAACCAGGGTAAAGGACAAAGCTCAGCTAGTCAGGGGCAGGTGGCTTGCTACAATAACAGAAACAAGCTAAGGGCAGGGCAGGTGACTAATGGGTCTATTTATTAACATTATTTTTACTAAAATAAAGTGAAAAGGGTTTTTTCTAGGGGTGAGCGGGTTCGGTTTTACTCAGATTTACTCGGATCTTTTTATTGGCTATCGCCTATCATGTGTTTTGGATAGCCAATATAATCAATCTGAATTTGCGGTAAAGTGGCGATAAGAACCGATTAATTCCGAGTAAAACCGAGCCTGCACATTTTTTCACACCCTTTTCACATTATTTTAGTTTCACATAAATTTACTACAGAGCAATTGGAGTAGAATTCTACTCCAAACCCTAATTATCACATATTTTCTACTTCAGGGTCCATAGGGTATCCACAGGATACCTTGGGGTATAGGTGTGACGTCAGTCGCAGGGCACCAAAGAGTTAAGCTTTCAGCCTCCCAGGATGCACTAGGTCCCCCTCCTATACCCCGCCCCCAGGCCAAGGCACCTCAGTTTAGTTTGGTGCCCGGCCGGAGTCGGGTGCACCTGTTGGAGTGGGGGCTAGAAGAGCCCCTGAAGCTTATTCTTCATGCAGCTGTGGCTGCACAACTGGATGAACAGCATGGACAGTCAGTCCTGACGTCCATGCTGTCTTCCCTACACCCCGCCGGTACCAGAACGCCGGTACTGATCCGGGGATGCTGGTGGGCGTCTGGGGTCACAGCTAGCGGTGACCCCAGATGCTCCGGACCATGGCCGGATTCAAGGGGGACAGAGGTAAGCAGCGGGGTCCCGCGGTGGGTCCCCGCTGATCACATGGTCCTAAGTCCCCAGGCAGGGGGCTCCCTGGGGACTGGCTGCAGCGTGGAGCCAGGCGACCAACCTGCGCTTCCACTACCCCCTGGGACAGCGGACCGCAGCAGAGCGGTATCGCTGCGGCGTCCCAGGGGTTAAATGCATGCCAGGGGAGCGCGCCTTCCCTGTCTCACAGCCGGCGCCTCCCCCGCTGCACACAGCCCTCTCTGCACTGTGCTGACTGGTCCTGTGTCAGCGCTCCTCCCCCAGGCCAGCTTCTCTCTGCTCCTCGGCGGCCATCTTCTCTGCAACGCATGGTGAACGCTGCTGGAAGTCTGGAAGGAAGCATCGTGGTCTGGGTCCCCCCGCATACCTCTCCTCCGCTGTGGCTCAGGTCTGTGTATGCAGCGCTGTGTCCTACCAGGCCCTGTGTCTGTGTAGTTGAGTGATCAGCGCTGTTAGTGCAGGAATTGTTATTTCTCTGCATTGTATGTGACTGTGCTAGCGCTGCCTGTAACTATTCTTCACTAAACTGTCAGCTTTATTACTGTCCCTGTTCTTTCTGCTAAAGCCCTTGCGGTGCGGTGCTGCAGGGTGGTCTCTCGCCTATTTAATACTTAATTGGTGAGAGAGGTCACATACGTGGTGCCATCATGTCTGAAAGTGATTTTCCCCTCCGGCTACAGTGTACCACGTGCAAAGTACCGTTAGCGGAGGGGGAGGGTAGCGCGGAGGGCCTTTGCCGGCAGTGTTGTCCATGGCGCGGCCTATTACGGTTACAGCACCGGTACAGGAGCCGCCCTGGGCTTGTTTCGCTCAGGCGTTAACAGCTTTAGTGGGCCAGTTAGCTCCGCAGCCCGCGTTTACTCCGATGGGTTTGTCCCAGCAGTCTGTGGTGTCGTCACCCATGCAGGGGTTCCCACGACAATTGGTGGTACCCCACAGTCTCCCTATTTCCCCGCTCCCGGGTTCTCAGGAGCCAGCGTGGGTTAACTCCCTGACGAGTTCTTTACAGCACTTGTCGGATGTATTGCAAGGGGAGTCTGTGATGCGGCCTCATAAAAGGCCGGTGGCGTCTCTGTCCGCTCCTTATGAGGATGACGAAGGGACGTCTGATGATGGGGAGATTCTGGATCCTTACGATCAGGAACCTTTCCATACTAAGGACGCTGATGCTAAGTCCAAAGTATATATTCCTGGACTTATTCGGGCGGTCCGCACAGCCTTGGTGATTGAGGACGAAGTTCCCCCAGCGGCTAAATCTAAGTATGCCTTTTTCAAAGATGTGAAGGGCGATGCCACAGTCTTTCCTCTTTCGGGTCAGTTGGTGGACCATTTAGAGGAGGCGTGGAAACAACCTGGCAAAAGATACCAGCCGCAGAGACGCCTGGCGGTGGCTTATCCGTTCGCGGATAATTATTTTGCTAAGTGTGAATCCCCTCCACAGGTGGATTCTCACGTGACCCGTCTTGTCCGTAGTGCCACATTGCCGATGCCATCCATGTCCTCCCTTAAGGATGCTACGGACCGCAAGGTAGAAATCTGCCTGAAGTCCGCTTATTCCCTTGCAGGGGGGGCAGCACGGCCGGCTATGGCCATTTGCTGGGTTGCCAGAGCGATGGAGCGCTGGGCGGATTCATTAGAGGCTTCTTTTGAATCCGACTGTCCGGCCGAACAAGCGGAGTTGATTGGCAATCTCCGTGATTCGGCCACCTACATCAACGAGGCGGCTCTAGACATTAGTACTCTGGTGTCTAGAATTTCTTCAGCAGCGGTAGCTGCTCGTCGCACCTTGTGGCTGCGATCCTGGAAGGCGGACGCAGATCCAAGAAAGGTCTGGAAGCGTTGCCGTTTACCGGAGAAGTTCTCTTCGGTCCGGATCTGGATAAGATTGTGGCCACGCTGGCGGCAGCCAAATCTGCTTGTCTCCCGTCGGCCGCTGCTCCTTCTGGTTCTGGACCATCGTCCTTTCGGTCATCTAGGGCCCAGGGCAGGCCCAAACCACAGTCGTTTCCTCGACAGGCTGGCCCTAAGAAATCGGGCAAGCCCCGGAAACAGGCATGGAGTACCAGACGTCCGGCCCCCAAGCCAGATGACAAGCCTGCGGCCTGACGGTCCGGGTCTCCCCTTGGGGGATCCCAGGGTGGGAGGCCGCCTGCTGCAGTTCTCCCGGTGTTGGTCGTTCACTACGACAGACACTTGGGTTCTGGAGGTGGTCTCTCACGGGTACGCCCTCTCCTTCCGGCACAGACCCCCGGCTCGATTCTTCACCACGGGTCTACCATCAGACCGGAACAAGGCTACGGAGCTGCGGAAGGTATTGCACACTATGCTCCAGGCTGGAGTTATAGTGCCTGTTCCATTCTCCCAGAGGGGCCAGGGTTTCTATTCAAATCTATTTTTGGTACAGAAACCCAATGGGTCATATCGTCCGATTCTCAACCTCAAAGCACTCAACAAGTCTTTGCGGGTCCCGAAGTTTCGGATGGAGACCCTACGGTCCATCATTCTGGCGCTGGAACCTGGGGACTACATGGTGTCATTGGACATACAGGACGCTATGGCGGTCATGGCGGCTTCTCTGCGGCTGCAAGGAGTCCGCATGTTGCCGTACTTGGACGACCTGTTATTGGTGGCACGATCTCCAGAGCTCCTGTTACACCACTTGGACCTGACCATTGCACTGCTGCAACGGCACGGCTGGCTAATTAACTGGCAGAAGTCCACTCTAATCCCGTCTCGGAGGATTCTGCATCTTGGAGCCTTATTGGACTCGGGACAGCAAAGGATCTTCGTGACGGAGGACAAGATCTCTGCTTTACAGTCAAGGGTGCGCAGTTGTCTGCACAGCCGCCGGGTGTCCTTACACTCGGCGATGAGGTTACTGGGCTCCATGGTGTCGGTGTTCGACATGGTGGAATACGCCCAGTTTCACTCTAGACCTCTGCAGCACCTGATCCTGTCCAAGTGGAACGGGCTGCCTCAGTCTCTGAAGTTCCAGACGATTGTGCTCACCCCGGAAGTTCGCCTGTCCCTTGCGTGGTGGTTAAAGATGACCCACCTCAACAAGGGACGTCCGTTCTGGGTTCCAAATTGGGTCCTGTTGACAACGGACGCCAGTCTTCGGGGCTGGGGAGCAGTTTCGGGTCCACACTTGTCCCAGGGCAGGTGGACACCGACAGAAGCGGAGCTTCCAATAAATATCTTGGAACTCCGTGCGGTCTTCAATGCTCTCCTGCAGGCACAGCGGTTTCTCCAGGGTCACCCGGTGCAGGTCCAGTCGGACAATGCTACCACCGTGGCCTACATAAACAGGCAAGGAGGAACTCGCAGTCGGGCGGCTCTCGTAGAGGTCTCTCGGATCCTGGTTTGGGCGGAGCGCAATCTTCCGGCCATATCAGCGGTCTTCATCCCGGGAGTGCTAAATTGGGAGGCGGACTTTCTAAGTCGCCAGGACGTTCATCCAGGGGAATGGTCCCTGCACCCGGACGTTTTTCAACTACTGGTGGACAGGTGGGGTCTTCCAGAAATCGACCTCATGGCGTCCCGGCACAACAACAAGTTGCCGGTGTACGGGTCTCGCACAAGAGACGAAGGGGCGTCTCTGGTGGATGCTCTGTCCGTCTGGTGGACGTTCAGGTTCGCATACCTGTTCCCTCCGGTCTCCCTTCTTCCACGGGTAATCCGGAAATTCAAACAGGAAGGAGGGACGCTCCTGTTGATAGCTCCCGCGTGGCCCAGACGGCACTGGTTCTCAGACCTTCAGGGTCTGTCCGTGGACAGTCCTCTGCGGTTGCCGCTACGACCGGACCTTCTGTCTCAGGGTCCTTGTCTTCACCCGGACCTGACTCGGCTGTCTTTGGCGGCGTGGCTGTTGAGACGGCCATGCTGAGGTCCTGGGGGTTTGCCAGCTCTATGCTGTGTACCATGTTACGAGCTCGGAAACCGTCTTCCGCGAGGATATACCATCGCGTGTGGCATACGTTCTTCCAGTGGTGTCGACCGAGAGGTTATGCACCGCGGGAGTTTCGTCTGTCTCGGATTCTCGCCTTCCTGCAAGCGGGACTAGATCATGGGCTTCGCCTTGCTTCTTTGAAGGTACAGGTTTCGGCCCTATCTGTCTGGTTTCACCGTAGGATTGCTACAATCCCGGATGTGCGCACCTTTATGCAAGGTGTTCTCCGTATTCAGCCGCCCTTTGTTCCACCTGTGGCGCCTTGGGATTTGGCTGTGGTCCTGAGGACTCTCCAAGGACCGCCGTTTGAACCACTGGGCTCAGTGGATATTAAATGGCTAACAGCTAAGACTGTTTTCCTTCTGGCCGTTGCTTCAGCCAGACGTGTTTCTGAGTTAGGGGCTCTTTCTTGTAGACCCCCTTTCTTGGTTTTTTTTTTCATGGGAACAGGGCAGTGCTCCGCACTCGGCCCGAGTTTCTCCCCAAAGTTGTTTCCCAGTTTCAGGTTAACGAGGAAATAGTTGTTCCGGCCTTTAACTCACCGGGTCTTTCCGTGGGTGAGGCCTCTTTGGATGTTGTGCGGGCCTTAAGGACTTATGTGGACCGCACTTCTTTGTTTAGGAAGTCGGACGCTTTGTTGTCCTCTATGGCTTCTGTAAAAAGGGTTGGCCTGCTTCAAAGCAAACTTTGGCAGCCTGGATCCGTATGGCTATTTCTGAAGCTTATCTTCATGAAGGCCTACCGGTCCCTCCTTCTCTGAAGGCTCATTCCACTAGGTCTGTGGGTCCTTCGTGGGCAGCTTGACGTGGTGCCTCGGCAGTTCAGATCTGCAAGGCTGCTACGTGGTCTTCTGTCCATACCTTCGTGAGGTATTACAGGTTTGACACCTTCGCCTCTCAGGATGCTTCCTTCGGGCGGCGGATTCTCCTTTCTGCACAGGAGCGTCCCCACCCTTAAAGGATACTGCTTTGGGACATCCCCAAGGTATCCTGTGGATACCCTATGGACCCTGAAGTAGAAAATATGAGATATGGTAAGAACTTACCCTTGTTATCTCTATTTCTACGAAGTCCATAGGGTTCCACAGGACTCCCGCCCTGTCGCACCTGTGCTGCAGATGGGCTTTGCTCTGGTCACCGGTTTTCCGTCTCCCTCTGGTGAGAATGTGATTCTTGTATGTGTCCAGATCTTTGTTCTCTCTCTTCCTTCTCCTCCTCCGGCCTATGGCTTGGTAACTAACTGAGGTGCCTTGGCCTGGGGGCGGGGTATAGGAGGGGGACCTAGTGCATCCTGGGAGGCTGAAAGCTTAACTCTTTGGTGCCCTGCGACTGACGTCACACCTATACCCCAAGGTATCCTGTGGAACCCTATGGACTTCGTAGAAATAGAGATAACAAGGGTAAGTTCTTACCATATCTCATATTTTTTAGTAAGCAGATCGCATTTCCCATAATTGTAAATTGAAATCTGACCAAAGTTACTAAAAATTAAATGTGAAAAAATCCTAGGGGAAGCCCTGTGATAATAACGTCACCTGGTGATGGCGTTATCCAGGGTTTCCCATGGTTCCCAGACTCCTGCTCTGCTCTAATAGACAGAGCAGAGCCGGGAGCAAGGCCCCAGTGATCACCTGTGTGGTCTAAATAGACCACAAGCTGATCATTGCAAAAAAAAAAAAAGTTAAAAAAACCCACTTACCTGATTCCAGGGCCGGTGATCGGTGCTCCGGTGATGTCCTGCGGGTCTCCTGGCTCCTGCACTGTGACATAGAACAGCTGACCGGGGTCACAGTGCAGGATGGAAGACCAGCTGATCGGAGCCACGGGTCCTCACTGGAGCACCAATGACCAAAGGTAAGTGAAAGTAAAGCGGGGAAAATCACGGGGGGGGGGTCATATGAGTGGGGTTAGACAAGCCGGTCGGCGCATGCACAGGCACCTTCTCACTGTATTTTTACAGAAAAATACAGAGAAAAGATTGCGGAGGGGATTCGCAAGGACAGAGCTTTATCGTAAGTTCTGTCCATGCAAGGGATTTTTAATAAATATACCACAAGATACAAATACCACAAGGTGCGCACAGTAGTCAGCAGTGCAGAAAACTCTCAGAGGCTCTTCCTACCTCCACCGCAAACAAGAGCAATGGGCAATTACTGACTGTGAAAGAGAATTGGCAACAGTCAGTTCTTATGAGTGTGCACTTTCAAGAGTAAATCTCCGGCTGCAGCAATGGGTCCTCCTGGTCTCAAATCTCCTTGGACCATCTTAGCCACATCAGTCACCGTCCACTATAATACAGTTCCATGAGCACCCACGCATACATTTCAACCCCCCTCGGGTCTTTCTCAAGGTCAGCTCCAGTGTGAATATCCAAGTTCAAAATATTGAGGGTATTTCCCCCTAGCTGAAGCATGATTGGTCTCAGCACATGTGATCCATATACATAACCACTCCTAAAAGTCTGTGATCTTGTATGTCGGGCTTCCTCAATCAACCTCTGTCTCCAATGGCCATTGACCCATTTTAGACCCATAAAGCGTTTGATGGCAGTAGTCGAACAATTATGATATTTTCTAAAATGGTCAGAGAGAGCATGAGACTCCAGGCCTTTTTTTATATTTCTAAGGTGCTCTCCAAGTCACACCTTAAGTGGCCTGGAGGTTCTCCCTATATAAAACAAGTTACAGTCACATTCTATTGCGTAAACTAGGTTTTTTGTTGCACATGTGATAAATTCCCTAATCACGAAAAATATTCTCATTTATTTTCACTTCACTAGTTTTGGTTTGATCTTACATTATGATTTCTTTACAGGCTATGCATGACATGCATTGGTAAAACCCTTTTGATTTGATACCTGTGCACTTTTATAAATACATTTAGGTCTAGCAGGTAACTGATCACCTACTGTTGGGTCTTTTTTTTAGGATTCCCCAATGCTTCTCAATAGATTTTCCTAACATTCTGTATTGTTTGTTAAAGGTCGTTACAAAAGCCCATTCACAACCCTTTGACTCCTTCATTCCTTTCTTTTCTATACCCTCTGGTTCTAAGAAACGTTTTCTTTGCACTTTTTCCATTTTTTTGCTGCCTCATCATCCAGATCTTTTTTATATCTACAGGCTATAAACTTCCATTGCATTTCCTTAGCCGGACTCTGATAAATATCATCCTTTGTACAATTTCTTTTAATTAGTTTGAATTGGCCTGTTGGAATGGACTACAGCCAATTTGGATGATGGTAGCTACCAGCATTAATATAACTTCAGAGAATCAGTGGGTTTTGTAAAAAATTTGGTGTGGATCTTTTGAATTTCCACATAGTGATATCCAAAAAATGTATGGATTCATTACTACTAGTAGCCTGACGTAATTGAAACCTATCCGTAGAAGATAGGATGGCCGCATCTGAATCTATTATAGAGATTATTAGTATGAACAAAAAGGTCATGTCACAAAAACTTAATCAAGGCAAAACTTAATCATCCCGCCTTCCGGGTCTCGCGGGTTTTGGATTCTATGTAAGGTACCCGCGTCGGTGCTATTTTCTCACTCGGCTGTGGACAGTGAAGAGGGAGGGTGGGAGTTAAGTCTGGCTGGGCTATGTAGTGTAGTGCAGTGTAGTGTTGTGCTGTGCTGCGCTGTGCTGCTGTTGTCCATAGGGGCTGTGTCCACTCCTCCAAAGTCCAAAGGGGCTGGCTGTGTTGTGCTGTGCTGCTGTTGTCCATAGGGGTTGTGTCCACTCCTCCAAAGTCCATAGGGGCTGGCTGGACTGTGTTGTGCAGTCAGTTGTCCATAGGGGCTGTGTCCACTCCAAAGTCCTGTGCAGTGTCCCAGTCCTAAAGGGGTGCTGTAGTGTTGTCCAGGGGGTGCTCTGTCCATCAGGGGTGCTCCCCCAAGTGCAAAAAAAAAGTATATTTTTTCTCTGTCTGTGAATTGTGTGCGCAGTAGCCGCACGTGCATCAGCAAAGTAGCGCCAAGCGTGCGCCTGTGTCATAGGTAAAGGGCTGGCTGGCTCGTCCGTTAAAGGGTGCTGTAAAACCCAAAGTGCACTCCAAATAATATTTTTTTTTCTGTGTTTGTGAATTTTGTGCGCAGTAGCCGCACGGTTATCAACAAAGTAGCGCCAAGCATGCGCCTGTGTCATACGTAAAGGAGCGGCTGGCTTGACCGTTAAAGGGTACTGTAACCCCCAAAGTGCACTCCAAACAGAATAAAAAATAATTTTCTGTGTTTGTGAATTGTGTGCACTGTGGCTGCACGTGCATCAACAAAGGAGCAGCGCCAAGTGTGCGCCTGTGTCACATAAGTAAAGGGCCAGCTGGCTTGTCCGTTAAAGGGTGCTGTAACCCCCAAAGTGCACTCCAAACAAAATAAAAAAAAATATTTTTTTGTGTTTGTGAATTGTGTGCGCAGTAGCCGCACGTGCATCAACAAAGTAGCGCCAAGCGTGCACCTGTGTCATAAGTGAAGGGCCGGTTGGCTCGTCCATTAAAGAGTGCTGTAACCCCCAAAGTGCACTCCAAAAAATATATATTTCTTTCTGTGTTTGTGATTTGTGTGAACTGTACGTGCATCCTCAAAGCAGCAGCGCCAAGCATGCGTCTGTCTGTTAAAGGGTGGTGTAACCCCCAAGGTGCACTCCAACAAAAATAAAATATTTTCTTCTGTGTTTGTGAATTGTCTGCACTGTACATGCATCCTAAAAGCAGCAGCGCCAAGCGTGCGTCTGTCTGTTAAAGGGTGGTGTAACCCTCAAAGTGCGCTTCACAAAAAATAAAAAATTCTTTTTTTTCTGTCTTTGTGAATTGTGTGCACTGTAGCTGCATGTGCATCAACAAAGGAGCAGCGCCAAGCGTGCGCCTGTGTCCCATAAATAAAGAGCCGGCTGGCTCATTTCTTAAAGGGTGGTGTAACCCACAAAGTGCACTAGTCTCCAGCAATAATAAAAAATTATTTTCTGTGTTTGTGTGTGCCTTAGCCGCACGTATATATCAATATAACATAAATGGAGGACCAAACTTTCTCCGATAAAAATAAAATAGGGAAAGATCAAGAACCACTTCCTCCTAGTGCTGAAGCTGCTGCCACTAGTCATGACATAGACGATAACATGCCATCAACGTCATCTGCCAAGGCCGATGCCCAATGTCATAGTAGAGGGCATATACAATGCCAAATGACAAAGTTCAGGAAAATGAACTTAAAAAAAACATTTAAATCATCTGAGGAGAAACGTAAACTTGCCAATATGCCATTTACGACACGGGGTGGCAAGGAACGGCTATGGTCTATCCCTATGTTCATGACTAGTGGTTCAGCTTCACATGACGATGGAAGCCCTCATCCCGCTAAAAAAATCAAACGACTTAAGTTGGCAAAAGCACAGCGAAGAACTGTGCGTTCTACGAAGATATCACAAATCCCCAAGGAGAGTCCAAGTGTGGTGGCGGTTGCGATGCCTGACCTTCCTAGCACTGGACGGGAAGAGGTGGCTCTTTCCACCATTTGCACGCCCTCTGCAAGTGCTGAAAGGAGCACCCACAGTCCACTTGCTGATATGCAAATTGAAGATGTCACTGTTGAAGTACAACAGGATGAGGATACTGGTGTAGCTGGCGCTGAGGAGGAAGTTGACGAGGAGGATTCTGATGGTGATGTGGTTTGTTTAAATCAGGCTCCGTGGGAGACAGTTGTTGTCCGTGGGGTGAAAAAGCCCATCACGGTCATGCCTGGGCAGAAGACCAAACATTCCACCTCTTTGGTCTGGCAATATTTCTATCCAAATCCGGACAACAACTGTCTTGCCATATGTACCATATGTAAAGGTGAAATAAGTAGGGGTAGGGACGTTAACCACCTAGGAACATCCTCCCTTATATGTCACCTGCAGCGCGTTCATAAAAAGTTACTGTCAAGTTCAGAAACTTTGGCTAAGACCATAAGCAGTCCAGGGACACCTAAATCCCTTTGTCCTGTTGTATCCAAGCGCCTGCAAAACACACCATTAACTCCCTCCTCGTTAATTTCTTCCTTAGCCAGGATCGGAAGTAGTCCTGCAGGCCATGTCACTGGCATGACTGACTCTCCTATCCGGGATTCCTCCGGAGGATCCCGCATTGCTATGCCTACTGCTGCCACTGCTGCTGTTGCTGCTGGGAGTCATTCATCATCCCAGAGAGGAAGTTGGAACACCACTATTTTTACTAAACAATTGACCCTCCAACAGTCCTTAACGAGGAGGATGAAGTACGACAGCAGTCATCCTGCAGCAAAACGTATAACTGAGGCCTTGACTGCTATGTTGGTGTTAGACGTGCGTCCGGTATCCGCCATTAGTGCAGTGGGATCTAGACAATTGATGGAGGTAGTGTGTCCCCGGTTCCAAATCCCGTCTAGATTCCACTTCACTAGGCAGGCGATACCGAGACTGTACAGAAACGTCAGAAAAAGTGTCCTCAGTGTCCTGAAAAATGCGGTTGTACCCAATGTCCACTTAACCACGGACATGTGGACAAGTGGAACAGGGCAGACTAAGGACTATATGACTGTGACAGCCCACTGGGTAGATGTATCACCTTATGCAGCAACAATAGCAGCGTCACCAGTAGCAGCATCTCAGAAACGCCAGCTCTTTCCAAGGCAGGCTTCGCTGTGTATCACCGGTTTCAGTAAGAGGCACACCGCCGACAACCTCTTAGAGAAACTGCGGGAAATCATCGCCCAGTGGCTTACCCCACTTAGACTCTCCTGAGGATTTGTGATATCTGACAACACCACCAATATTGTGCGGGCATTACATCTGGGCAAATTCCAGCACGTCCCATGTTTTGATCACACAATAAACTTGGTGGTGCAGAATTTTCTGAAAAGCGACAGGGGCGTGCAGGAGACACTTTGGGTGCCCCGAAAAATTGCTGGGCACTTTCGCCATTCAGCGACTGCGTGCCGAAGACTGGAGCACCAGCAAACACTCTTGAACCTGCCCCGCCATCACCTACAGCAAGAGGTTGTGACGCGGTGGAACTCAACCCTCTATATGCTTCAGAGGATGGAGGAGCAGCAAAAGGCCATTCAAGCCTATAAATCCACCTATGACATAGGCAAAGGAAGGAGTATGGACCTGACTCAAGCGCAGTGGAGAATGATTTCCGTGTTGTGCAAGGTTCTCCAGCCCTTCGAACTTGCCACACGTGAAGTCAATTAAGACACTGCCAAGTTGAGTCAGGTCATTCCCCTCATCAGGCTTCTGCAGAAGCAGCTGGAGAAAGTGAAGTAGGAGCTAAGACGGAGCGATTCCGCTCGGCATGTGGGACTTGTGGATGAAGCCTTTCATTCGCTTTGCCAGGATTCCAGGGTGGTCAATCTGTTGAAATCAGACCACTACATTTTGGCCACCGTGCTCGATCCTAGGTTGAAAGCTTATGTGGTGTCTCTCTTTCTGGCCGACACAAGCCTGCAGAGGTGCAAAGACCTGCTGGTGAAAACACTGTCAGCTGAAGTGGAACGTGACACGTCAACAGCCCTTCTTCATTTTCTTCCGCAACTGGGGCTGCCAGGAAAAACTTAGGTATCCTAAGCAACCCGCAGGCGGTGATGCAGGGCAGGCAGGACCAAGTTTAGACATCTGGTCCGGACTGAAGGACCTGACAGAATGGTGAAGGATTACATCGGTGACAGCATCCAATTAGGCATGTCAGACAGTCCGTACCTGTACTGGCAGGAAAAAGAGGCAATTTGGAGGCCCCTGTACAAACGGGCTCTATTTTACCTGAGTTGCCCCCCTCCAGTGTGTACTCCGAAAGAGTGTTTAGTGCAGCCGGGAACCTTGTCAGCGAAAGGCGTAGGAGGTTGCTTCCACAAAATGTGGAGAAGATGATGTTCATAAAAATGAATTATCAACTCTTCCAGGGAGACCAGCCTCCACAACGTACAGAGGGACCTGTGGTGGTGGATTCCAGCAAGGACGAATTAATACTCTGTGAGGATGAGGATGTACACAACACTGAAGAGGGTGAGGAATCGGTGGATGAGGACGACATCTTGCCTCCGTAGATCCAGTTTGTGCAGGGACAGATTAATTGCCAGCTTGTTTTGTGGGGGCCCAAACGAACTAATCATTTCAGTCACAGTCGTGTGGCAGACCCTGGCGCTGAAATAATTGGTTTGTTAAAGTGTGCATGTCCTGTTTATACAACATAAGGGTGGGTGGTAGGGCCCAAGGACAATTCCATCTTGCACCTCTTTTTTTTCTTTGCATTATGTACTGTTTGGGGCCTAGTTTTTCAAACTGCCATCCTGTCTGCCACTGCAGTGTCACTCCTAGATGGGCCACATGTTGTGCCGCCCACTCGTGTCGCTTAGCATAGTCATCCAGCTACCTTGGTGCAACCTTTTGGACATAAGAACACTATTGTGAGGTGTTCAGAATAGACTGGAAATGAGTGGAAATTAAGGTTATTGGGGTTAATAATAGCATAGGAGCAGAAAAACTCACAAATTCTGTGATTTCAGCTGTTTTTATGCTTTTTTTCAAAAAATTACAGATCCAAAACACAAAACCCAGAACCCAAAACACGAAGAAAGATCCAGATCCAAAACCAAAACACAAAACACGAAAAGTGGCCGGTGCACACCCCTAATATTTATTAGAATGCCGGGACCAATCATGCTTCAGCTAGGTGGATATATGCTCGATATTTTGAGCTTGGACATTCACACTGGAGCTGACCTTGAGAAAGACCCGAGGGGTGTCGGAACGCGTGGGTGCTCACGTAACTGTATTATCGTCGACATTGGCTGATGTGGCTAAGCCGTTTCATGTGAAGGAGATTTGAGACCAGATGAAGATGTGGATGCCTGCTCCTTTTATATTATGACAACTTGTTTTTATTGTTCATAGTCTTTTATTGTAATAAATGTTCATTGTATATAGGGTTTTACACTATGTATTGTAGTTTTTCTCCTTTTTTCGGTTATACCCAACACTATTGAGGTGGGTGATACACTACATTTGTGAGGTGGAGAATATTATACACAAAATTGAAGAATTCTCATCAACTACTGTACATTGATTTAACAAGCGATAGTGGAGAGGTAGTCTTTATTGTATGTGCATTGATTTTTAATAAATACTTGTGATATTTCCTAAATTCGCAATACAAATTTAGGCAAAAATATCACACTACAACCACATTTTAAATGCGGATTGTAGTAAATAGGCCCTGGGGATCATAAAGATAAACATGTAAGGTTCAGGGCTGGCAGCAAAGAAAATAATGGTCATATAACAATCTGAGGTCTGGGCAAATGGCAGACAGGTTAATTGAAATACAATCTGAGGTTAGGAACGCAACAGTCAGAATAGTCAAATGAGCTGGGTCAATCATGGGCAGGACCAACAAATGCATGCTGAACACAATCTGGCAAAATATGAGTACCACTGAACACTAGAGATGTGCGCACACCTCCGTGTTTTGATTCTAACTCATCTTCCTCTTTTGGTTTTGGTAAAATCACTCTGTAATGTTTTGGTTTCGGTTTTGGTTCTGCTTTTGGATCTGAATTTCTTTAAAAAATCATAACAAAAAAAAACAACTAAAATCATGCAACTTGGACCTGCCTTTGTTCTAGGGATGTGCACGATCCCCTGTGTTTTGGTTTTGGATATGGATCTGTATCTCCTTCGTGTTTTGGATCTGGATTGGTTTTGCCAAAATTACCCTTGCGTGTTTTGTTTTTTTGAATCTGTATTTTTTCTAAAAAAAATCATAAAAGAAGCTGAAATCACATCATTGTGGCCTATTTTTGTTCCTACAGTATTATTAACCTCAATAACATTTATTTCCAGTCATTTCCTGTCAATTTTGACCACCGCACAGCTCAGAATATTGATTTCATCCAGTTTAGGCCAAAAAGTTGCCTCGAGCTAGCTGGCTGACTAAGCTAAGCGACAGCAGTGGGCGGCACTAACATTTGGCAGTTTAGCTCCAACATGGCACATCAGGAAACAAATATTTTTTATTAATTAAGACTGAGGCCTGGGGCAGTTCGAGTATGTATGTAGTTGAAGGCAGGAAAAGGAAGGGTTGATTCATAGTAAATTTAATTTAAGTTTTGGATACCGAAGCAAATTTATGAGGGAGGAGGGGAGAGCATGGGTGAACAATATGACCCATGTTTTGCCCACAAGATCAACTTAGTGGTTCAAAATATTTTAAAAAATTAAAGGGGCATGCAGGAGATGCTGTCTGTGGCCATAAAAATTTCTGGACATTTTCGAGAACCTTGCACAACACTGAAATTATTGTCCACTGCACAACACGGAAATTATTATCGACTGTGCTTGACTAAGGTGCATTCCCGCTCCTTTCCCTATATCATAGGTCGTTGTGTAGCCTTGGATGGCCTTTTGCTACCCCTTCATCTGCTGAAGCATATATAGGGTAGAATTCCATCTAGTTACTACCTCTTGCTTCAGCTGATGGCAGGGCAAATTCAACAGTACTTGTTGGTGCTGCAATCTTCGACATGCAGTTGCTGAATGTCGAAAATGTCCCGAAATCTTTCGGGCCACCGAAAGCATCTCCTGCACGCCCCTGTCATTTTTTTTAAAATGTTGCACCACCAAATTAATTGTGAGTAAAACATGGGACGTGTTTGAATTCGTCTAGATGTAATGCTCTCACAATATTGGTGGCATTGTCAGAAATCACAAATCCCGAGGAGAGTCCAAGCGAGGTAAGCCATTTTGCAATGATTTCCCTAAGTTTTTCTAAGAGGTTCTCATCGGTATGCCTCTTAGTTAAACCTGTGACACACAGAGTAGCCTGCCTCTGAATGAGCTGGCATTTGTTAGATGCTGCTGTTGCTGTTTGCACTGTTGGAGGCAATACACCTACCCAGTGGGCTGTCATGTAATCTTTAGTTTGTCCTGTCCCACTTGTCCACATATCTGTGGTTAAGTGGACAGTGGGTACAACGGCATTTCATAGGACACTAATAAGGTTTTTTTTAATGTCCTTGTACAGACTGGGAATTGCTGTCTTAATGAAGTGGAATCTAGAAGGGACATGGTAGCAAGGACACAGGACCTCAATTAACTGTCTAAAACCCACTGCACTTGATTACAGGTGCCAGCTAGTTAGTGTCTGACAAACAAACACACAGGGGTAAATTTACTAAAGTGATTGTGTTTTTTAGAAGTGGAGATGTTGCCCATAGCAACCAATCAGATTATACTTAACATTGAACTTCTACAAGATAATAGCTAGAATCTGATTGGTTGCTATGGGCAACATCTACATTTCTAAAGACTCTCACTTTAGTAAATTTACCTCAGAGTGACAGAGATCCCTCCAGTCTTTTACTGGCTTTGCACCCACTCCATCTACCTACAACGCTCTCTAATGGCGACTAGTATGTAGCATTGTAGCATGAACTACAGCTCACATACCAGGGGATATTAAGAGAGGAGGGGGCCCATGAGCAATCTTCGCCCCCCCACCTCTCTACCCAGAGGCTGGCAGCACACTTGGCACAGGAGTAGACTCTGGGCACTAGTCTGTGCCAGGGTCTACTGGGCATATGCAGTTCACTGAGGAAATGGTCCGGCAGCCATTTTCCCGGTGATTTCCCTACTGCACATGCGCAAAATGCCAGGAAACTGGCCGTGGTGGCCATTTTCCAGGTGATTTTTACACTGATGCTACCGATGACACAGGACTCCGGAGAGGTAAGTATTGAATAAATGGGTGCAGGGTGTGCCGTGTGGTCCCCGCCCTGGACCAAGGGGCCCGCGTGCACCGCACACCCTGCACCCATTATAGATATGCCCCTGCCACATCCTCTCCATACACTGTACTGTATAAAATTGCCCCTGAAATCACAAGGAAAGGACCTACATGCAATCCAAAACATGCAAAATCCACTTTTAAGATCCGAGATCCGTACTTGGCGAGAAGACCCGATTCAGGACTCTACTCGACCTCAGTGTAAACTAAGCTGGAGATCAGTTCAACTCAGAACCCCAAAATTGTTTTTTTTATGTTTCACTAGGAAGCAATATAATATCACATTCTATGGATATTTCATTAATTCATCTTATTGTCCAAACAGAATAGTTTATTGAGACTGGTCATTTGCCCTGGAAGTCTGGATAACAGTGTTCCTAATAAAAGTTTCCTAAAAAATTCTATTATACCAGCATTTCCTAAACACATTACACCAGTCTATTCCCAACACATTTCACCACCCTGTTTCTAACACATTATGATGATACACATTATACCAGTCTTACACCAGCCTGTACCCAACACATTTCGCCACTCTGTTTCTAACACATTATGATGAAACACATTATACCAGTCTTACATCAGCCTGTTCCCAACACATTTCACCACCCTGTTTCTAACATATTATGATGAAACACATTATACCAGTCTTACACCAGCCTGTGCCCAACACATTTCACCACCCTGTTGCTAACACATTATGATGAAACACATTATACCACTCTTACACCAGCCTGTACCCAACACATTTCACCACCCTGTTTCTAACACATTATGATGAAGCACATTATGCCAGTATTACATCAGCCTGTCCCAACACATTTCACCACCCTGTTTCTAACAAATTGAGACAAAATGCTCCTCCTAAAATAAATTTTGGTCTCCTTGGCACCTTCTTAATGATCTCACTTTAAGCACTTTCAATGTGGAGGACCACATCTTTGTGTCCAGCTGTTGTTGGCTTATCTAGGTCTCATCATAGTGGCTCTCCTTGTGACCATGAGGATCCTGCCTATATTTACCAAAACTGGTAAAAAGCAAAACTGCTGCGAAAATATGATAATGGTTGCAAAGAATACCCAAGCGTAAGGACGTCCACTACTGCCTTCTTATATGCATACCATGTTGCTTACCTGCATAAATATCTGTAACATCGACGCACATCGACCGGCCATCTTGCCCTTGTGATAGGTCTGACCAGCTGCAGACTTGGTAGCTCTCCTGACTTGCAGAGGGTTCTCGTGCTGTGTAGGAGATCGCAAGGGCTAATTTATACACGCCCATGTAACGGCATTCAAACGGTGAGACACCTGCGTTTTTCTGGCCACCCCACCATTACCACCCCCAAACGCTGACTACCTGTCACTCATTTTGCTTGTGGGTGCCCTGTGCATCCATAATCACAATGTGACTGATGCGCACACGCAGTGCGACTTATACGCATGTGCACTGGCAAACAATTACTCTATGTGCGTCAGTTATAGCCATTGCATTACTTTCTGAAACAGGCCCTATAACAGTTTTTGCCTGGAGGTCTTTTGCCCACAGACATTATGCAAGTCTGAAATCAGTGCATACTATGCTATGAGGGAGAGAAAATGTGAAGGCACCCAATACCAACACTGACTCCCAAAGTTAAGGCTGGCTGACAGGCAGATCATTTAGCTTCTGGCTGAGTCATACCGTCTGTTGCCGCGGGAGGTAGCAGTTATTGCTTACATCAGCTTGCACCTCCATAGGTCCACAGGTCTGTAATTGAATAGCTCTGGGCCAGAAGCAGATTTCCCACTAGGCACATGAGGCACAGGCCTAGAGGCACCACTTATTTGGGGTGCTGCAGCATGCTTCCCCACCCCTACATCAGAACAGCTGGCCCTTTTTTAACTTAGCAACAAAGAGGGGGTGGGGTTTCACTGTCAGAGATTTGTGGTGCAGTTGGGCCATAACGCATTGCCTGCCCGGAACTCTGGAGGCATCTGATTGAGACTGGCTGGCCCATTCGTGAAGGGGGCAAAGCCTGAGCAGGCAGTAATGTGATCATGATATTGTGATCTGTGACAGACAGAGGCAGCGCAGCTTGCTGATGCCTGTCACTGCTGGGTGATTCTGCAGCTATGCTGAACTGCAGTGCCCAGGGAGCTGGCATGGGATTCGCAGGTGAAGGCTTTGACCATCAGAGATGCTGAAACATGGATACCTATCTGGTGGCACTGGCAGTCGTGATTAGAATTTGCACTTATTAGATTTTAAATATTGCAAATATAATGTATGTATATAAGTAGCAGGCCAAATACTTATTAAATGATCTTGCTATCTTACTTTTTTTATGGTGGGGGTGGCCAATAATGCTGTGCCTAGGGGCAGTCTGACCTCTAACTCTGGCTCTGCTCTGGGCACTTTACTTGCAGAGCATGTTACTCAGCCCTCAGATAATTGAAACTGCTTCAATTAAAAACCATGACTGTAAGTTGCCAGCATTTGAACCATTTCCCCAGCAATTCACAGCCACAAACATTGCAGATTTTACTTCGTAACCCATGGAGGTGCGTAGGAAAATCTGCAATGTACTATAATCATAATTCTCAAGAATATAATTGCCCTGTGTTACTCAAGATGGTATTGGAGGTAGGATTTACACACAAGAGAAGCCACCAGGTGATAGGCTATGCATATGATACAATAACAGGCTTCCTACGGTCACATTTCTGGAACCCAGACAATAATGAGAAGGGTGTGTTGCCAACATGTGATGGTGATGCAGTTGGGTGACTATGGGAATGTAGACATGCCCCTTCCCCTCTGTGCTTTTCTTAAAACTCCAGTGCACTCCCATCTGCATCCGATCACCGATGTGAGTGAGACATGCCAATATTACCAGCAGTCAGGATAATGGTACAGACTCCAGAATTAGGACTGTTCCATCTAGATCGGGACAATTTGGAGGCATGCAATAATATGACTTTGCTTGGGAGAAAGTAACTCCTTTAAAGTCTTGTAACGGTAGATGTTGTACATCTAGATAATGATAAAGAAGAACGTTTAATCACAAAAATAACATTTGTTAATTTGAAACAGAAAAAAAGAATATAATAATAATAATTTAACGATTCCTTGTGAATTCTATAATATTTATCTTGATATAAATGCAAAATGCTTTACTGCTTATAATAACACTTTCACAGGTAATTTCTCTATAATGCTGTTTCCTCTCCCTGTATATCTGCATGATGTAGACCAGTAGCTCGCCATTAATCATAGTAGTAACTGCTTATATTTTCTTTTTGTTCAGGAGATGCTGCATACTGCACCCCAGAGCTGTACAAGGAATGTGCGGACCCTGCATTGGGTATGTTTTTTTCCATTTCCATTGTGTACTTGCCAATTTATTAACATGAATTCTATACATATGCAGAGAAGATTCTCATGATGTGTATTTTGTAGTGTCATAGGGCCTGATTCAGAGATGAACACTAATTTAGCCGCCAATTCATATTTGTACGCAGGGGCAGTGCAAAATGATGCAAAAGCCGCAGGAGGTGTCTTAAGTAAAAAGACTCCCACTGCCAGTTTCTGTGATCCCCTGCTGCATCTGGAGACACAGCATCTAATCAACTGCATGATCATCAGACATCTCCATAACCCTCAGGTTACTCAAGATGTCTAGCAAAATCAGAAAAGCTGCGTAATCCATCATTGCTATCAGTGCTGCTTGGTGACACCATCCGAGGGAATTAAATAAAAATAGCAGAGCAGCTTTGATATTTTGGTGCCACCCCCTTGGATGGTGTCCAGTGGCATAACTATACATTTTGCTCCCCCCCTGCCAAAAATTTTCTGTGGCCCCCCCACCAAAAAATGTTTCTGTCGCCCCTCCACGGCATTTTGGTAATAATTACCGTTTATACGCAATTTGGCTCCCAGTGCAAAAGTTAAAAATGTTCTCCCACCCCCCTAGACAGTTTACAATATTTTTCCTCCTTGTAGTAATGCCCTTTACACATTATGCCACACTCCATAATACCCCTTACACATTATTCCACACACCATAATGCCCATTACACATTATGCCACACACTGTAATGCCTATTACCAAAGTGCCACTTACATATTTGCCCCCTGACACCATTTTATGCCCCACAGTAAGGCTTCTAATTGCTTTTAAATTACCTGCTCATCAGGGGTCTCATGCTCGTTGTCAGGGGTTTCATGCTTGTTGTCAGGTGTTCCATACCTGTTGCCAGGGGCTCCATACTCATTGCCAGGGGCTCCATGCTCATTGCCAGGAGTTTTACGCTCGTTGCCAGGGGTATAATATGTATATTTGGGAGTGTATGTAAATGGGGGCGCCGGTGCTCCTAGTCGTATAAAGCATCCTATACCGCCAGCATCCCTCACACTGCATTTATATGTACAGTACACCATGTATCACAGAGCACCAATCATCATCACCATAACGAGCATCCTGCACAGATCATCCCTTCCGTACACAGACAGAGCACAAAAGCAGAGCATTGCTCCAGTACACAGAGACAGAGCATTGCAGCCTGCACACAGCAGCATCTTTTACAGGGTGTTAGTTTGTGGCCACTGCAGACCCATCGACTCCTCCCACCGGTGTCTGACAGCCCCGAGGAAGAGGGGAGAGAGAGAGCCACTATGAGTACCTGTCAGACAGCAGGAAGTGGCTGTACTCCTCCTCGGCACAGTACAGCGCGCGCGGGAGCCCCTGGGTGCAGGGCCGGTGCAAGGCTTCTTGGCACCCTAGGCATTTCTTCAACCTTGCACCCTCACCCTTCTCTTGGATAGCTACACAAGCCCTTATGCAGTGCCCCTTGTACAGTGCCCCCAGTAGTGGTCCCCTATGCAGTGCCCCTTATATAGTTCCCCAGGTAGTGGTCCCCCTATGCAGTACCCCTTATATAATGCCCCCAGTAGTAGTTCCCCTTATATAGTGACCCCAGTACTAACCCCTCAGCAGTGCCCCCAGTAGTAGTCCCCCCAGCAGTGCCTCCAGTAGTAGTCTTCCCACAGCAATGTCCTCAGTAGTAGTCCCCCACCTATGCAGTGCCCCCAGCAGTAATCCCCACCTATGCAGTACCCTCAGTAGTGGTCTCACCAGTGCAGTGTCCCCAGTAGTGGTCCCATCAGTGCCTCCAGTAGTAGTCCTCCCAGCAGTGCCCCCAGTAGTAGTCCCCCCAGCAATGCCCCCAGTAGTTGTCCCCCCCAGCAATGCCCCCAGTAGTAGTCTCCCCCAGCAATGCCCCCAGTAGTAGTCCCCCTATGCAGTGCCCCTTATATAGTGCCCCAGATAGTGGTCCCCCTATGCAGTGCCCCTTATATAAGGCCCCAGTAGTAGTCCCCCTTATATAGTGACCCCAGTACTAACCCCCCAGCAGTGCCTCTAGTAGTAGTCCTCCCCCAGCAATGCCCCCAGCAGTAATCCCCACCTATGCAGTGCCCCCAGCAGTAATCCCCATATATGCAGTGCCCCCAGCAGTAATCCCCACCCACGCTTTGCCCTCAGTAGTGGTCCCACCAGTGCAGTGCCCCCAGTAGTGGTCCCCCCAGCAATGCCCCCAGTAGTAGTCCCCCCCAGCAATGCCCCCAGTAGTAGCCCCCCCAGCAATGCCCACAGTAGTAGGCCCCCCCAGCAGTAGTCCCCCCCTGCAATGCCCCCAGTAGTAGTCCCCCCAGAAGTGCCCCCAGTGGTAGTCTACCCCCCCAGCAGTGCCCCAGTGGTAGTCCCTCCCAGCAGTGCCCCCAGAAGTAATCCCCCTCTATGCAGTCCCCGTAGTAGTAGTAAACACCCCCGCCAGACAGACACACACACAAAAAATCCACTTACCTTGATCCATGCTCCGGCATCTGCTCCTCCATCCAGCGTCCTCCTGGGCCGGCCCGCTCTGCATGATGGGAGAGACATCAGTGGGTGATGGGAGACACCTCTCCCATCACCCACTGTGGAAGCCGGAAGGCAAGCAGCCAATGAGAGTCTATCTGACTCTCATCGGCTGCTAAAACACACAGCTGCCGGCGCCGGCGGCTGTGTGTTTGCTATACTAGTAGTGTAGTGCGGACTGCACTTATGTGCGGTCCACACTACCGCCCTGCCTGGGTGACTAACAGATGCTAAAGGTCCAGAAGGACCTCTAGCATATGTCTCCTCCTAGGCGGCGGCCATTTTTGGAGGGCCATTTTCAGCAGATTTCATGCGGACGGTCAGTCCGTATGGAATCTTCAGCCCCCGCCACCGCGCCCCCAAGCCATGGCACGGTCTGCGGGTGCGGTAGTTACGCCACTGATGGTGTCAGCCAGTGTGGCTCGCAATCCCCTAGTGATGCCACTGAAGGAGGTAGCCAGGTTGGAGTGGAGGCAGCAACCATAGGAAGAGCAGAGGGATCGGGAGGGAATGTGAACAGAAATAAGGTTTGAGCTGTAGGAGGGGTAGTGAGTGCTTTATAAGTGAGGGTTAGAATTGTTATCTGAATTCTATGGGGTAAATTTACTAAGAATCATGTTTGGTCGAGATTGCAATCTCGGGTGAGTTTAACCATTTTCACCGGGATGCAGTCGGGATGCCGACGGTCTAAATGATGACCGTCGGCATCCTGACTGTCTAATCCCGCCAAGTGTCTAATGACCGGCGTCTAAATCCCGACGCCTGTCATTAGACATACGCCGGGAGCCCGACATCTGGCTTACCGATTGAAGGTAAGCCGGGCGCGGACAGCTGCGGGGGTGGAGGGTTAGGTTAGGGGCTCCTGGGTGGGACTTAGGGTTAGGCACCCCCCGGGAGGTTAGGGTTAGGCTAGGGGAAGGGGGGGTTAGGGTTAGGCACTTGGGAGGGAGGTTAGGGTTAGGCACCCCTAAGGGAGAGTTAGGGTTAGGGGTGGAGGTTAGGTTAGTAAATAGAAAAAATACTTACCTGTTGGGATATTCACTACCGGGCTTCTGCTGTCAGCCGGCGGTAAATCATACTGATTCCATTTTCACCAACTCGGAAATTTACTAAAAGCAAACTCGGGAGAGATTTCTATTTAGACAGAAAATCTTGGGTGATAATGCAATCTTCTGTAAGCCGCTGCTTCCCGGCGAGTTGCAGGGGAATATTTTAAACGGCACTCGGAGTCAGTGTAAAGCCGGTGTGCTTTACACTGACTCCGAGTGCCATTTAAAATGTTCCCCTGCAAGCCGCTGTTTTGTAAATTCTGCCCTTAGAATTCATGAAAGGACAGCTTAACCTTACAGACACTAGCATCCCCCATATGTGCTAGGCCAAATTATACGCAAACACACAAATATGTGTGAGTATATTGTCTTTAGCTTTGAAGCTAATCTGTAATATCCTGCTCAGTACCATGGGTAAAAAAATAACCCGTCATCATTGGTCAGCAGAAGTTGAGGAGAACTTCACATGTATAAAGTTCTGTATATCGGGAATATGTGATTATTTTTGTTGCCATGTTTCCGATCTAATCTGCTTTTCTAGATGTAGTTTTATCCAATGCACGGGCCAAACGTTACCCTGTCATATCCAAGGAGCTCAAAAATAAACTAAATCTACCTGGACAAAAGAATTCTCTGAATGGCGAATTCCACTTTAAGTAAAAAAAAAATACCATAATATAAGACATAAAAGGCCACAGGCTAACATCACTACCGTGCCAAGCAGAGGCTGCAAAGAAAATGTCATTATGATATGCTATGAGAAATGTTGTGATAGGAAAACACGTATGGCAGAAAGGTCAAGCCTTCATTAATACTACTGCTCAGCATCGGCTGCTGCAATGTGAGGTCCTTGGCATCATAATAGACTACTTCTGAATATACCTGGAGGCTCAACATGAAAATTGGGAGTACACATTGTTGTGTATGTGGTAAGCTTTACATACCTGCTGACCGGTCACGGCAAGAACACATTATAGCGCTCAATAGATTCATTTAACTTTTTGGTCTTTCTGATCTTGTTGTATTTACAAACCTTAAAGTAAATCTATATTCAAGATTCAGGGTGTACTCTGTGTACTGTGGGCCTGATTCAGATTTTCACGATCTACCAAAGTTTCGCAGTTGAGCGATTATCGCCAATCTGCGCATGCATCCTGGTTGCAATGTGCATATGTCAGTATCAATAACCGTAGCCGCACACACTGACTTTTTACTAGCAGTGCCATTGACAGACAGGGACTGTTTTTGTAGGTAATGGGGGGTGGCGGCAAAGCACGCAGGCGTGTCGCAAACGTTACGGGGGCATGTCACTCCATGTGTCTGCATTGCCATATGCAAGAAATATGGCTCAGGCGTCTTAGTTCCCATGGCCATTGTGCGGGACCGTAGGCTCATTCAGGTCTGGGATAATCTAGTGATGTGCGACCGTTGCTGCGTCTTTGTATGCAGATGATTGGCTTTGCAAAGAAGCCAGTGGCTGGCTCGGTACATCTCTTGACGTCTGTCATTTGCATAATTTTGCACAGCAGCTGCGCACACAGACACAGCAGCGGCGGCATTAGCGTACAACTCTGAATCAGGACCTATGTTTCAGTATGAATGCGACTTAATAATCAGCAAAGAAATGAATAAGTATACATAGAATTATTGTAATTGATAGGAAAACACAGTCACCATATTCTGTCCATAGTTGGTCAGAAGTGAAGAAAGCAGTCTACAATTAAAAGTTGTAATAATCTGTATTTTCAGGGCAAAGGAGTATGTACTGATTTCACGAATGGGAGAATTTTTTGTCATTGCATACTTGTGGGCCTTGGGAGCTGCCTGGCCTCTAAGTTGTTAGGTGCAGGATCGAGATTGATGGGTCAGTTTGATTTGTCTCTGTGGGGCCTATTCATTATGCTTAAAAGTAGGGGAAAATATCACCTAGTGCTGGCCCCATTCATTTAACAGTGGTCCGCATACTCCTCAGTTCCCAATTCATCAAACTCCGAAAATAATAATTTTTGGAATGTGATTGCGGGAACGGACGCCATCTTCAGTTGGTGTCCATTCTCGAAGCTCCGCTCCCCGCAGACAATTGGGTATCTCCATGTGCACTAACACTGCCGACTCAGACACAGCATTGTTTAGTTTCATTGCTGTGGATTTAGCAGTAATAAAGATTGCAGTGACGGCTGATTGTCAGATAAGCTGTCCCTGCACTGGAACAATGTTGAATAGTTCCTGTGTTTCGTTGGAACTCGCAGCGAGTTGAAACTAAATTAGTACTGACGCTCTGCAGTGCTTGATGAATAGACCTTTTACTGCCTTATCCACTTTCGCAGCTTGAACTTCGAGTAAAAAGGAAAAAGACAAATAAATTATTTATAAGCGTTGCCTGTTCTGAAGCTTAAATTGTTACATTTTAATGTTTTTTTTAAAACATTTTATTTAATTTGAACATAAACAGCAGACATCATTTTGTATTACTAGTCGCACTGCTGGCCTACTATGGCCAAAAGCAATGTTACATTTAGAAATAAAATATAACACGTTATTTTTCTATAGCTTTGTTATATTTCGAACAATTTTTTTGTTGTTTTTTTTATAGGTCAGTGAATGTGCTTCTTTAGGTTTCTTTTGGTCTTGATTCTTTTGTCTTGCTCTCCTCTCAACTGCCTCAGATTTCCTGGTGGAAAAAGATAATGACTACTGTGTGTGTGAGACTCCATGTAACATGACAAGATTTGGGAAGGAGCTGTCCATGGTGAAAATCCCCAGCAAAGCTTCAGCACGGTACCTAGCCAAGAAATATAACAAAAGCGAGCAGTATATAGCGTAAGTGTCTGATTATGCCTATAGCCAGAGTGTACGTAATAACTGTGCAATGGGTGTTTTCTGTGTGCTATGCTTATGGGGCGTTGTTTCTGCAACATGCAAGGCAATAAGAGATCTAAATGTGATGTGACAGGATTTGGGGCACTGTGTAATGTCTTCCTGTGTAAGGAGGGTGTTTGCCTGTAATTATGGCTTGTGCAATGGGGAAGTAGTCAGTAGACTAAATACCATTGCCGGAATCCCGACAGCGTCAAGATACCAGCTCCAGAATCCTGACCGCCGGCATCCCAAAGGTATCAGGAGTAAGAGGAGGGTTCGGGGTTAGGGTTAGGCACTTTGGGAAGGGTTACGGTTAGACACTAAGGGGGGAGGGTTAGGTTTAGGTGTGGGGAGGGGGAGGTTAGGTTTAGACACTGATGGGGAGGTTAGGTTCAGGCACTGGGGAGGGAGGGTTAGGGGAGGGGTACAGGTTAGCGTTAGGAGTACTTACCTACGGGTGTCGGGATTCTGTCAGGATGTCACTGTCTGTTTTCTGTCCGGCGGCATCACGACCACCGGGAACCCATAGGAGGGTGCTGGTATCTGCACCACAGGGAGAGGAGGGTGCTGGCACCTGCACCACAGAGAGAGGCAGGTGCTTGCATCTGCACCACAGGGAGAGGAGGGTGCTGGCATCTGCACCACAGAGAGAGGAGGGTGCTGGCATCTGCACCACAGACAGAGAGGAGGGTGCTGGCATCTGCACCACAGACAGAGAGGAGGGTGCTGGCATCTGCACCACAGAGAGAGAGAGGAGGGTGCTGGCATCTGCACCACAGGGAGAGGAGGGTGCTGGCATCTGCGCCACAGAGAGAGAGAGGAGTGTGCTTGCACCTGCACCACAGAGAGAGGAGGGTGCTGGTATCTGCACCACAGGGAGAGGAGGGTGCTGGTATCTGCACCACAGGGAGAGGAGGGTGCTGGCATCTGCACCACAGAGAGAGAGAGGAGGGTGCTGGCGTCTGCACCACAGGGAGAGGAGGGTGCTTGCATGGAGGCTGCAAACAGTCTCCCTCCTCTCTTAATCTGCCCCTGCTCTGCTCTCAGACACAGACACATCCTTGATTTGTTTCTCAAAAACAGCTTTATTAGTCAAATATTTTGTTAATAAAAATATATATATTTTAGCAGAATGTCTCTTTAATCCCCTCAAAGCATGCGTAACACACTAATGGCCACCTGTGCCTGAAATCTGTTCCCATGCAGTATAGTCACACTTTATTATAGACTATCATATTCCTGCCTGGATTTTTAAAATTTATAAAGTCCAGTCAAACCATTATTGTCTACAGTATGGACCATCGGTTTGATCGACAAGATAGAATAAATATGTGTACAGTGCCTGGCATTAATACTGGCAGTTTTTTGCGTCAGGCCAGAAAAACCTAAACCCTCGCTCTGTATAATGCTGAAATAAGAGGCCAGTTTTTAACATGGCACTAAAGAAAGATTCGCCGTATAGATTTCTATCATCTGTAAACAATGTACCGTCCGTTCAACACATGTAGTTCTCTTATGTGCTGAGCGGAGAATATTAATTCTCCATAAATACCATATTGTGAGTTAATAAACCATTTAATATAAAAGAGATATCAAAGTTTGCTTTTGAAGGCCGAAATAGTCTTTCAATCAACATTGCTTTTACCCTGTGAAGTAGGTTTTACATTGTTCATGTCCTTTTATTTCTGGCAGATGTGCAGAACTAGTAGAACGGTGACAAAAAGCCTCTGTTCACCTCAGAACACTCATAAGTAATACTGTCAGATAACTAGCATATGAATGGATCTGGCAGTGCTACTGATTCACACAGGTGCACAAAGATATCTGTGAAAGTCCATGGGTTTATGAAGTATTTGCAGAGTGGCAGAAGTCTGCACCACCGATGGGAGGGTTTGGGTGGACTAAAGACATTCCTTGGGAGGTACAGAGCAGATTAAGGGGGATGCTTAGTACATCTGGCCCGTACTGTTACTCCTAGTTTTGTGAAGCAGTGCAAAATGAGTTTTGATTTTGTGGAGTAAATATTTAAAGGAAATAAAGGGGTTAAAAAATACAAACAGCCACTTCCACTCTGGCAGAAGGACTTGAACGGGTTCTATACTTGTAATGGACCACTTTTTTCACTCGGCTGTTGCACTTCAATAAAGGAGCCCTTTAAGGAATGTAAGAATTATTATGTTTTTAATCCAAAAACACAAGCTTGTTAGACGCAGGGCCGGCAAGACATAGGGTGGTCCCGAGTACTAAGAGGGTATGGCTACTGGAGATGGAGCGACTACTATACACACCGTCCTGGTGCACAGTCCTGGGAGATCATGGGGCATGGTGTGGAGGCATGGTTATGCCTCCCCCGCACTCCCAGGCCAATCCAAAGGCCTGGCTCAAGTAATGTGTACCTGCGCCCCTGGCTACATGTAACAAAGGCAGCCCAGAGGTTCTCTCACTCATATGATTAATTCAATAAATATTGCTACAATGAGTCATTAATAAAGGTTGCTATGAGGTTATATAATATTTCATTTCCATAATCTCACTGCCTAAATCTCATTTCTCCTCTGCTCTCCCAACTCCGTACTTTACTACGCCCAACTCCTCCTCTCTGTTTGCACAAACTGTTGTTTCTACACAAATGTGCCCATCTTGCTCTGCCGGGAGATGGGATCCAATAAGAGCTCATCCCGGGGAAGAGCTGGAAGTAGAGTGATAGCTTCCTGGTTCGGGTCCTCTGCAGGTGATGTGCATGCGTCATTAGGGGCAACACAGATGGATCCCTCTTAGAAAATAATGGTGTTATAGTAACCATAGGCCACTATAGGCTAACGCCATCTTCAGCTGCCGGGGCATGCTTGGTAAATCCAACAGTATAGAAGACCCCATAGAAACCTGTTGTTTTGCTTTGTGGTCGGAAATGGAGGGACAGCTATCTACTGCGGTTCCTCTATATTATATCCTGGGAATCCTTAATATTAGCAGGTATCCCCGAAAATGGGTGTTTTCAGGGGATATCCTGCAAATTTTCTTTTAAAAATATGCTGCTGTATATTAAGAGGGTTACCACCAGCGATAACCCTTCCACAATTACATATCACCGGTGATGGCTTCCCCATGCTTTTGCTATTTATCAAGTATCATGTTTCAGGACAGCATAAAAAGAATAAATGTAATAAAGGAAAAACATAAAACCATACCTGCTGACTGTTTTATTCTTCTGCCTCAAGAGATTCTGGAGGGGAGGTTGAAATGGGAGCATGGCATTTCAAATTACATCACATGGCCCTGCCCACCACTGTGCAAGGCTGTGATTTGTGCTATGATGCAGCAGGGGGTAGGCATTGGGGTCCACTATTCACAGCTAACTGCATCATCAAGTCCCCAGGCTGTCCTCTTCCTCAGGGATAGAGATGACTTGTCTAAAGTATATATATATATATTAGGGATGAGCGGGTTCGGTTCCCTGAGAACCGAACCCACCCGAACTTCGGGGATCCGGGGCGATCCGAGCCCAAGCTCGGATCTCCCTGTCTGCCCCGGATCCCTCTCCCGAGGCAAAACCTCGAGATCTGCTGTCGGATCTCGAGGTTTTGCCTCGAGCGGCCATTTTTAAAAAAATGCCTTTGCCTTTAATGGGCAAAGTGCTGATTGGCTGACAGAGCCGTCTGTCACGGCTCTCAGCCAATCAGCATTATGGTGCTCATTTGCATGTAGCACGGACTCGTGAGATCCGTGCTACATGCATCTGTGTGATTGACAGTGACACAGAGCACAGATGGGTCAGTGAGACCCGTCTGTGCTGCTGTGTATTTCAATGACACAGATGCACGCACGGACCAGGAGATCTGTGCTACTTGCATCTGTGTCATTGACACAGAGCACTGACAGGTCCGTGAGACCCGTCTGTGCTGCTGTGGTAAAAAAAAAAAAAAACCTGTGTAAAAAAAGAAAAAAATGGCGTGCCCCCCCCAAAAAAGAGCAACCAGCCCCGGGCATTAGTGACCCAGTGCTGGGTGTGCTTAAATACAGGGGACAAACGACGTAGGGGTCCCCTGTACTTAAGCACAACAAGCACCGGGCTAGTCAGAACCAGCGCTGGTTGCCAAAATACGGGGGACAAACGACGTAGGGGTCCCCCGTATTCTGCGCAACCAGCTCTGGGCTCTGATCCAGTCCTGGTTCTGAAAATACAGGGGAAAAAAATTAGTAGGGTTCCCCTGTATGTTCCAGAACCAGCACTGGACTTTTTCTAGCGGGGGGCTGATGCCACAGCCAGGGGAGCCCTTTCACCGGGCCCCCCAGCCGCAGCATCAGCCCTGACCGCTAGTCAGCCCAGGCCGGGGATCCCTGGAGAGCTGGGGACCCCCCCAATAAAGGGGTCACCCTCTCCAGGGCACCCCAGGCCCAGGCTGATAGCCCGGGGCTATCCCCGCCACCCCTGGTGGCGGTGGGTGGCGGGTTGATTGTGTGGTGTGGTGTAAATAATGAATATCAAACATTGTCTTTACAAGTAGAACTGCAAGTCCCAGCAAGCCTGCCCCGCATGCTGGTACTTGGAGAACCACAAGTACCAGCATGCAGGGCATTAAGGGCCCACTAGTACCTGTAGTTCACCTGTAAAAAAATGTTTAAAAAAAACACAGGACACACACACCGTGACAGTATAAGTTTATTAAACATACATACACACACACACACACATGTACACATACTCACCTATGTAACCTGTAGCATCGGTCCACTTGTCCGGTAAAGTATCCATAGGGGACCTGTGAAAAAAAACATACTCACCATCTCCTATGCGAGGTTCTGTCCTCTTCGTTCCAAAGTAGGCATCCCCGGACTTGGCAAAAAAAAAAAACGAAAACGCGATCCACGAACTTAGTACCGTTCTATAGAACGGTACTTCCCGAATGAGAGCTTAGCGGCGGGGTATCACCATGGAAACCCCGCTGCTAAGCGTTCATTGGCTGAGAGAGGTCATCTCCCGTCTCTCAGCCAATGAACGGCTCCCTCCATTGTAGTCAATGGTGGGAGCCGCAAGGTTATTAAAGTTTACCCTGCGGCTCCCACCATTGACTACAATGGAGGGAGCCGTTCATTGGCTGAGAGACGGGAGATGACCTCTCTCAGCCAATGAACGCTTAGCAGCGGGGTTTCCATGGTGATACCCCGCCGCTAAGCTCTCATTCGGGAAGTACCGTTCTATAGAACGGTACTAAGTTCGTGGATCGCGTTTTCGTTTTTTTTTGTTGCCAAGTCCGGGGATGCCTACTTTGGAACGAAGAGGACAGAACCTCGCATAGGAGATGGTGAGTATGTTTTTTTTCACAGGTCCCCTATGGATACTTTACCGGACAAGTGGACCGATGCTACAGGTTACATAGGTGAGTATGTGTACATGTGTGTGTGTGTGTGTATGTATGTTTAATAAACTTATACTGTCACGGTGTGTGTGTCCTGTGTTTTTTTAAACATTTTTTTTACAGGTGAACTACAGGTACTAGTGGGCCCTTAATGCCCTGCATGCTGGTACTTGTGGTTCTCCAAGTACCAGCATGCGGGGCAGGCTAGCTGGGACTTGCAGTTCTACTTGTAAAGACAATGTTTGATATTCTTTATTTACACCACACCACACAATCAACCCGCCACCCACCGCCACCAGGGGTGGCGGGGATAGCCCCGGGCTATCAGCCTGGGCCTGGGGTGCCCTGGAGAGGGTGACCCCTTTATTGGGGGGGTCCCCAGCTCTCCAGGGATCCCCGGCCTGGGCTGACTAGCGGTCAGGGCTGATGCTGCGGCTGGGGGGCCTGGTGAAAGGGCTCCCCTGGCTGTGGCATCAGCCCCCCGCTAGAAAAAGTCCAGTGCTGTTTCTGGAACATACAGGGGAACCCTACTAATTTTTTTCCCCTGTATTTCCAGAACCAGGACCGGATCAGAGCCCAGAGCTGGTTGCGCAGAATATGGGGGACCCCTACGTCGTTTGTCCCCCGTATTTTGGCAACCAGCGCTGGTTCTGACTAGCCCGGTGCTGGTTGTGCTTAAGTACAGGGGACCCCTACGTCGTTTGTCCCCTGTATTTAAGCACACCCAGAACTGGGTTACTAATGCCCGAGGCTGGTTGCTCTTTTTTGGGGGGGTGCACGCCATTTTTTTCTTTTTTTACACAGGTTTTTTTTTTTTTTTTTTACCACAGCAGCACAGACGGGTCTCACGGACCTGTCATTGCTCTGTGCCAATCACACAGATGCATGTAGCGCGGATCTCCCGGGTTCATGCTACATGCAAATGGGCACCATAACGCTGATTGGCTTCCTGTCTGCCACTGCAGTGCCACTCCTAGATGGGCCACGTGTTTGTGCCGCCCACTTGTGTCGCTTAGCATAGTCATCCAGCTACCTCGGTGCAACCTTTTGGCCTAAAAACAATATTGTGAGTTGTGAGGTGTTCAGAATAGAGTGGAAATGAGTGAAAATTAATGTTATTGGGGTTATTAATAGCGTAGGAACAAAAAAAGGCCCATTTTATGTGATTTTAGCGTTTTTTTTTTATTTTTTAAGAAAAAATCCAGATCCAAAACACAAAACCCAGAACCCAAAACACGGAAGGGTGGTTTTGGCAAAACCAATCCAGATCCAAAACACGAAGAAAGATCCAGATCCAAAACCAAAACACAAAACACGAAAAGTGGCCGGTGCACACCCCTAATATATATATATATATATATATATATATATATATATATATACAAAACTCTAAGCTATAAAAATTAGAATGGTTCTGGAAATAAATCTATTAATAAAACCTTTCTGAATACACAATAAAACCCATGACAACAGCACAAAATGTCCACAAGAAAAAGTAGAAATTTAACACCAACTACTAGCTGAGAATCCAGGGCAAAGGAACCTCGTAAATGTATGTATATGTATATCTAAAGGGACCCATATATCTGCCTGCTGGGTTGGGTATGAGATCCCGGCTGTCGGGATGCCTCTGGTCAGAATACCAACAGCGGCATCTCAACAGTCAGAATCCCAACACTCATAAAGAAAAAAGACTGACCCTTACCCCTGACCCTCCCTCCCCGGTGCCTAACTCTAATCCTCCCTCCTAGTGTCTAACCCTCTCCTTAACCCTAACCCCGCACCCTAACCTTCCCCCTAACGCCCGATACTTACCTTCGGGATGCCGGTGCCGACAGTCAGGATTCTGGTGCCGGGTTCCCAACACTGTCGGGATTTCAGCGCTGGAATTTCACCCATCATTCCACACACCGGGATGCTGACTGCATCCCCTGCCTGCCGATTCCTGGATGTGACCGGAACCAGAAACACTGATCGGCAGCCATCAATGATCGGCAGCTATTAATGATCGGCAATCCGACGGGGAATCTGTGAACACCGATCGGCAACCATCAATGATTGGCAGCCATCAATGATCGGCAATCCAACAGGGAATCTGTGAAATTCTTCATGTTAAAAATCCCAGATTTGCTGACCAGATTTGCTGATCACGATCATATATTGGTTGTGATGGAATGGGGCAATTCCCCGACCCAGATACTGGGGTCGGGGCTGTGGTGAAATCCAACGAGTTGGATTTCCATTATTTACCGATCCCGACCAAAATATGATCGGGATCGCCAGATCAGTGCTTATTAACAAGAAGAATTTCTCCAGGGCCAATACAACCAAACCGCCCCAGAACACCACCAGTGAGTCATACGTAGCAGTTAAAGTGTTTTAATTTCCCCGACTCCCTGAAGGGTAGGCAATTATCGATGGCTGACGAACAACATTTCTGACTGGCGGATCAGTGGTTCTGTTTAGATCGGGGAATCGGCCGCCTGATGTATGGGGCCATTTAGATGTGAGAAGGGCATGTCCAAACTGAAATCTAAATTACTGTGTAAAAATAAAGCTTTTATTTGTGGGCTACATGCAGCAGCAGTCAATATTTACCCTTGCCAAAGTATAAATATATATGCACTCTTTTCTTGGGTTGGGTATGAAAACCCTTCTGCTCCACGGGAGGTTTCTGTCCTCCCTGAGCTCGCCTTTGGAGTGAAAATCCAACAATGGAAGCCCGACAGGAGCAGAATCCCGATGGCGCAGGTAAATCACCTAACCCTACTCCTCCCCCCCTAACCCTAACCCTCCCTTGGGGGTGCCTAACCCTAAAACTCCCGGGGTGGTGCCTAAACCTAACCCCCCGCCCTGCACCTTAACCCTCCCAGGGGGGTGCCTAACCCTAACCTCCCACCAGTGGTGCCTAACCCTCCCCCGAGGGTGCCTAACCCTAAGTCCCCCGGGGGTGCCTAAATCTAACCCACCCACCCCGCAGCTAAGAACTAAGTGTTCCCGCTTAGCTATGTTTAGGAAGCCGTCCTGTCGGGATTCCGTCGTCGGCCTAATGATAGGCGTCTAGATTTAGACGCCTGTCTTTAGTCCCATGTTGGGATTGAGACAGCGGGATTCCGACGGACAGCTTCTCGTCCGTCAGGTATATTAACTGTATCCCCTTTGCTTGCAGCATGGATTGTCCAGGTGCACAGTTACTTGCTCTGTTTTTGCTTAATTCCTAACTCAGAATAAGGCCCTATTAGTTTATTTTTTTTTATTTTCATCTTTTCATGCATAGTCCCACTGGAACTGTCACACTGGGCTCACTAATAAAGCATAAACGCATTAATATCATTTAATAGTGTCTGTTCATTAGAAAGATTAATGTGTCTTGCCATGGAACATCATCAGTTCACAGAAGACTGATTAAAGAAGAATGCTGTAGTTTGTTCCCAGGTTAATGTAGGGTTTGATATCAGTAACTTTCCAGTGATTGCAGGTTGCAATTTCAATAACTTCCAGTAACCAGCAGGTGAGGTGTCAATGTTCACTGCACATATTAATATAATGGGATTTATGCAATATTTGCTTAACAGGTAGAAGAAAATTTAATTCATCATTGACTGATATGCATATCATTGTCTTATTAATTACAAAGGTAGAAAGTGTGTGAGTGCATATGACCTGTCGCTAATAGGAATGGTTATTTCCTGAGCTATCAATCCTGGATTATTAACAGTGATGTTTAGGAGATTTTTCAAAATGTCAGGTTTACGTGATAAATATGAGGCCTGTATAGAGGATAAAAGTTATGATATAAGTGATTTATGTAGAAGAGGCATTATGGTATAATTCATTTGAGTAGGTATACTAGAGGTAATCTTTTGTTATGCCTCATACAGTAGAATGTGCTTGTGATTCACGGTGAGTAGTATAAATAAAGAAGGACACTAAAGATTGTGATGACCCATATTTTTGTAGGATGCAGGAACAAACTAAAAATACATAGGGGTCTATTCATTAATACTTAAATATCCTTGGAGATAATTCGGTTTAGAACTCGAATGGAGTTCTACCCAATTACCGGAGGAATTCATCATTCCTCCTCTCCATAAGTATCTATTCCGAAAAGCTACCATTTTTGCAATGACAACTTTTCTGAAAATAGTTTTCTTTCCTCAACCTGTCTCCCGGATCAGCCCAGCTAATGTAGCAGCAGCATCTTAATTAATACATCAGATTAATACATCAGATTAATACATAATTTTCAGAATTTGATGAATAGCCTAATTTCTACATCCCCACACTGAAGTATGGGGAGTGTGGAATTAACGCAGGCGGACTTAACCAGGAGATATCAGTGATATCTCCTGCATTGTATGTTAATGAATACTAAAAAATGGTAATTAAGGAAAATTGTCCTTAAACCGTTAATTTATTGTTGATGAAATGGCCCCACAACCAGATAGCAGTGACAGAGTGGTGGGCCCAGGTGCAAAAATATGCTTAGGGTCCCCCTCCTCCACCCCACACTGTGTAATATGCCACACACCAGTGGGTGTCAGGTGAGGTAGAGGGTGACAGGGAGAGGCAATGGGTTACAGGGTGAGGCAGAGGGTGACAGGGAGAGGCAGTGGATGACAGGGTGAGGTAGAGGGTGACAGGGAGAGGCAGTAGGGGACGGGTGAGGTAGAAGGTTACAGGGAGAGGCAGTGGGTTACAGGGTGAGGTAGAGGGTGACAGGGAGAGGCAGTGGATGACAGGGTGAGGTAGAGGGTGACAGGGAGAGGCAGTAGGGGACGGGTGAGGTAGAAGGTAACAGGGAGAGGCAGTGCGTGACAGGGAGAGGTAGAGGATGACAGGAAGATGCAGTCAATGACAGGGAGAGGTAGAGGGTGACAGGGAGAGGCAGTGGGTTACAGGGTGAGGTAGAGGGTGACAGGGAGAGGCAGTGGATGACAGGGTGAGGTAGAGGGTGACAGGGAGAGGCAGTCAATGACAGGGAGAGGCAGTGGGTTACAGGGTGAGGTAGAGGGTGACAGGGAGAGGCAGTGGATGAGTGGATGACAGGGTGAGGTAGAGGGTGACAGGGAGAGGCAGTAGGGGACGGGTGAGGTAGAAGGTAACAGGGAGAGGCAGTGGGTTACAGGGTGAGGTAGAGGGTGACAGGGAGAGGCAGTGGATGAGTGGATGACAGGGTGAGGTAGAGGGTGACAGGGAGAGGCAGTAGGGGATGGGTGAGGTAGAAGGTAACAGGGAGAGGCAGTGCGTGACAGGGAGAGGTAGAGGATGACAGGAAGATGCAGTGAATGACAGGGAGAGGTAGAGGGTGACAGGTAGAGGCAGTGAATGACATGGAGATGCAGAGGGTGACATGGGGAGGCAGTGAATGACATGGAGATGCAGAGGGTGACATGGGGAGGCAGTGGATGACAGGGAGATGTATGACAGGGTGAGGTAGAGGGTGACATGGAGGGACAGTGGATGACAAGGGGAGGCAGTGGGTGACTGGGAAATGTATAGAGTGACAGGGAGAGGTAGAGGATGACATGGAGAGGCAGTGAATGATAAGGGGAGGCAGAGGGTGACATGGGGAGGCAGTGGATGACTGGGAGATTTACGGGGTGATAGGGAGAGGTATAGGATGTCAGGAAGAGGCAGTAGGCGATAGGGTGAGGTAGAGCGTGATGTGGAGAGGCAGTGAATGATATGGGGAGGCAGTGGCTGACTCAGATTTAGAGGGGGCGGGGAGAGGTAGAGGGTGACAGGGAGAGACAGTGGGTGACATAGGGCAGGATGTACTAAATGAAAATTTGGATGCATTCCCCATAAGTACCATGTTCCGGAATGTGATACATTCCAGAGCTTGGACCCGATGGGCAATGCCATCTTTACATGGCATTGCTCAATAGAATAAGTGGTGGGATGTATCACATCCACAATGGGATCCTTAGTACATCCCGACCATAGAAAGGTAGGGGATGGCAGGGAGAGGCAGAGGGTAACATTGAGAGATAGATCATATATATCTGAGGGCTACAAAATACGTAGATTTTCACTAGTCATGCCCCCTGAAGTAATTCCCCCAGATAATGTCTGCTCTACACCCCGATTTTATTTATATTACACATATATATATATATATATATATATATATATACTGTGTGTGTGTGTGTGTGTGTGTATATATATATATATATATATATATATACATTACAATTTACTTACCTGGGCCCAGGCTCCTCCTCTCCTCCCTCTAGCCATATTGAGTCTATACAAACACCACACGTACACTATATTACCAATGCTATAGTGTGAGGCCATATGGCTAACATCCACCAGTGCAAGTACCGCTCAGACGCCCGGCACACTACAACGTCCAGTGATATCCTATATCTCCAGGCTGCTTCTGTATGATACAACTATATCTGTCATATCCCTGTGTCTTATGCTACTTGTTGTTCTACCTGGCTCAATAAACCTAAACACTGGTTAAGCTGTACCACGTGTGGACTAACTGTCACCAGCACCAAACAACTGCACAACGCACCCAACATCATATATACTTTGGCCAAGTGTATTCCCTCCTGGTGGGTAAATTGTCTGGGGGACTACTACACCCAGCATCAGTGCTGCACACCGCACTGTCACACAGTTCTGCTAATAGGATATGAACCCAACAGTATCCTGTTAATAGTCTCTGGATCCCCATACCATACCTGCCAACATTCCCCGCGTGCCCACAAAGGGAGGGTGGCCTAACTGCATGTTCCTCCAGTTTTGTCACTCTGTGGGCGTGCCCAGCGCTTCCTGAGCGACTGCACTGCCCCTAGGCTCTCCTCCCTGCACTGTTTAGGTGCAGGCATATAACAGATTCTTTACGAATTACTGGTGAATACATTTTTTGGGGGGGCTGGGGGTGTACATTTTATTTTTTTATGAAAAAAAAAGTATATTAACATGGAAAATAAAGTTCAATGAAAACAAAACAGCAACAATGATGGCGAGGGAACATGAGGCAGGAGGAGGCTAAAGGAAGAGGTAGGAGGCCATGATTCATACTTGCCAACTATCTGGCTGCCCCTTCCGAGAGGGAGCAGCCAGGTCGGCATGACTGGGGGGGCGTGGCCAGCAAACGGGGGCAGGGCCGGCCAGACGATGAGTGCTTGCGGGCGGGGTGGGGGTGGGGCCACACAATCACGTCATTTTGGCCCCGCCCCCACTACACACTGCTGATATTACAGGCAGTGTGAAGCAGGGGACGGGGCCAAAATTACCCGATTCCACGTGAATTGCGTCACCACCGTCCCCCGCTGCAGGGGTTTTACATGTAATTGAGGGGGGATAGGAGGGGTCGCCGGCAGCCGGGAGGCTTGCCTGCCTTCCCGGGAGGTCGGGAGCGGCACCCGATTTTCGGGAGGCTCCAGACCAATTCAGGAGGGTAGGCAAGTATGCCATGAATTAGTAAGAAAAGTTAGGCTATGGTATACATATTCATAGTAGGGGTGTGCACCGGCCACTTTTCGTGTTTTGTGTTTTGGTTTTGGATCTGGATCTTTCTTCGTGTTTTGGATCTGGATTGGTTTTGCCAAAACCACCCTTCCGTGTTTTGGATTCTGGGTTTTGTGTTTTGGATCTGTATTTTTTTGAAAAAAAGCATAAAAACAGCTAAAATCACAGAATTTGTAGGTTTTTCTGCTCCTATGCTATTAATAACCTCAATAACCTTAATTTCCACTCATTTCCAGTCTATTCTGAATACCTCACACCTCACAATAGTGTTTTTATGTCCAAAAGGTTGCACCGAGGTAGCTGGATGACTATGCTAAGCGACACGAGTGGGCGGCACAAACACGTGACCCATCTAGGCGTGAAACTGCAGTGGCAGACAGGATGGCATTGAAAAACTAGGCCCCAAACTGTACATAATGCAAAGAAAAAAAAGAGGTGCAAGATGGAATTGTCCTTGGGCCCTCCCACCCACCCTTATGTTGTATAAACAGGACATGCACACTTTAACAAACCAATCATTTCAGCGCCAGGGTCTGCCACACAACTGTGGCTGAAATGATTGGTTCGTTTGGGCCCCCACAAAACAAGCTGGCAATTTATCTGTCCCTGCACAAACTGGCTCTACGGAGGCAAGATGTCATCCTCATCCTCCTCATCCACCGATTCCTCACCCTCTTCAGTGTGTACATCCTCATCCTCACAGAGTATTAATTCGTCCCTGCTGGAACCACAGGTCCCTCTGTACGTTCTGGAGGCTGGTCTCCCTGGAAGAGTTGATAATTCATTTTATGAACATCATCTTCTCCACATTTTGTGGAAGCAACCTCCTACGCCTTTCGCTGACAAGGTTCCCGGCTGCACTAAACACTCTTTCGGAGTACACACTGGAGGGGGGGCAACTCAGGTAAAATAGAGCCAGTTTGTACAGGGACCTCCAAATTGCTTCTTTTTCCTGCCAGTACAGGTACGGACTGTCTGACATGCCTACTTGGATGCTGTCACCGATGTAATCCTTTAACAGACAGACGCACGCTTGTCGCTGCTGCTTTGAGGATTCAAGTGCGGCTACAGCCCACACAATTCACAAAGACAGAAAAAAAAAAAGAATATTTTTATTGTTTGTGGAGCACACTTTGAGGGTTACACCACCCTTTAACAGACAGACGCACGCTTCTCGCTGCTGCTTTGAGAATGCAAGTGCGGCTACAGCCCACACAATTCACAAAGACAGAAAAAAGAAGAAGAATATTTTTATTGTTTGTGTAGCACACTTTGAGGGTGTCACCACCCTTTAACAGACAGACGCACGCTTGTCGCTGCTGCTTTAAGGATGCAGGTGCGGCTACAGCCCACACAATTCACAAAGACCAAAAAAAAAAGAACAATATTTTAATTGTTTGTGTAGCACACTTTGAGGGTGTCACCACCCTTTAACAGACAGACGCACGCTTGTCGCTGCTGCTTTAAGGATGCAGGTGCGGCTACAGCCCACACATTTCACAAAGACCGAAAAAAAAAGAACAATATTTTAATTGTTTGTGTAGCACACTTTGAGGGTGTCACCACCCTTTAACAGACAGACGCACGCTTGTCGCTGCTGCTTTGAGGATGCAAGTGCGGCTACATCGCACACAAGTCACAAACACATTAAAAAAATAGTTTTTTATTTTTTGGAGCACTTTGAGAGTTACACCACCCTTTAACAGACAGACGCACGCTTGTCGCTGCTGCTTTAAGGATGCAGGTGCGGCTACAGCCCACACATTTCACAAAGACCGAAAAAAAAAGAACAATATTTTAATTGTTTGTGTAGCACACTGTGAGGGTGTCACCACCCTTTAACAGACAGACGCACGCTTGTCGCTGCTGCTTTAAGGATGCAGGTGCGGCTACAGCCCACACAATTCACAAAGACAGAAAAAAAAAGAACAATATTTTAATTGTTTGTGTAGCACACTTTGAGGGTGTCACCACCCTTTAACAGACAGACGCACGCTTGTCGCTGCTGCTTTGAGGATGCAGGTGGAATCTAGACGGGATTTGGAACCGAGGACACACTACCTCCATCAATTGTCTAAATCCCACTGCACTAATGTCGGATACCGGACGCACGTCTAACACCAACATAGCAGTCAAGGCCTCAGTTATACGTTTTGCTTCAGGATGACTGCTGTCGTACTTCATCCTCATCGCTAGGGACTGTTGGAGGGTCAATTGTTTAGTAAAAGTAGTGATGTTCCTACTTCCTCTCTGGGATGATGAACAACTCCCAGCAGCAGCAACAGCACTAGGAGGAAGTGGTTCTTGATCTTTCCCTATTTTATTTTTATCGGAGAAAGTTTGGTCCTCCATTTATGTTATATTGATATATACGTGCGGCTAAAGCGCACACAAACACAGAAAATATTTTTTTATTTTTGCTGGAGAGTAGTGCACTTTGTGGGTTACACCACCCTTTAAGAAATGAGCCAGCCAGCTCTTTACTTATGGGACACAGGCGCACGCTTGGCGCTGCTCCTTTGTTGATGCACGTGCAGCCACAGTGCACACAAGTCACAAACACAGAAAATATATATTTTTTTGGTTTGGAGTGTACTTTGGGGGTTACAGAACCCTTTAACGGTCAAGCCAGCCGGCCCTTTACTTATGACACAGGCGCATGCTTGGCACTACTTTGTTGATGCACGTGCGGCTACTGCGCACACAATTCACAAACACAGAAAATAATTTTTTTTTTGGTTTGGACTGGAGTGTACTTTCGGGGGTTACAGCACCCTTTAGCGGTCTAGCCAGCCGGCCCTTTACTTATGACACAGGCGCACGCTTGGCACTACTTTGTTGATGCACGTGCGGCTACTGCGCACACAATTCACAAACACAGAAAATAATATTTTTTTTGGTGTGGACTGGACTGTACTTTCGGGGGTTACAGCACCCTTTAACGGTCAAGCCAGCCGGCCCTTTACTTATGACACAGGCGCACACTTGGCACTACTTTGTTGATGCACGTGCGGCTACTGCGCACACAATTCACAAACACAGAAAATAATTTTTTTTTTGGTTTGGACTGGAGTGTACTTTGGGGGTTACAGCACCCTTTAACGGTCAAGCCAGCCGGCCCTTTACTTATGACACAGGCGCACGCTTGGCACTACTTTGTTGATGCACGTGCGGCTACTGCGCACACAATTCACAAACACAGAAAATTATTTTTTTTTTGGTTTGGACTGGAGTGTACTTTCAGGGGTTACAGCACCCTTTAACGGTCAAGCCAGCCGGCCCTTTACTTATGACACAGGCGCACGCTTGGCACTACTTTGTTGATGCACGTGCGGCTACTGCGCACACAATTCACAAACACAGAAAATAATTTTTTTTTTGGTTTGGACTGGAGTGTACTTTGGGGGTTACAGCACCCTTTAACGGTCAAGCCAGCCGGCCCTTTACTTATGACACAGGCGCACGCTTGGCACTACTTTGTTGATGCACATGCGGCTACTGCGCACACAATTCACAAACACAGAAAATAATTTTTTTTTTGGTTTGGACTGGAGTGTACTTTGGGGGTTACAGCACCCTTTAACGGTCAAGCCAGCCGGCCCTTTACTTATGACACAGGCGCACGCTTGGCACTACTTTGTTGATGCACGTGCGGCTACTGCGCACACAATTCACAAACACAGAAAATAATTTTTTTTTTGGTTTGGACTGGAGTGTACTTTCGGGGGTTACAGCACCCTTAACGGTCAAGCCAGCCGGCCCTTTACTTATGACACAGGCGCACGCTTGGCACTACTTTGTTGATGCACGTGCGGCTACTGCGCACACAATTCACAAACACAGAAAATAATTTTTTTTTTGGTTTGGACTGGAGTGTACTTTCGGGGGTTACAGCACCCTTAACGGTCAAGCCAGCCGGCCCTTTACTTATGACACAGGCGCATGCTTGGCACTACTTTGTTGATGCACGTGCGGCTACTGCGCACACAATTCACAAACACAGAAAATAATTTTTTTTTTGGTTTGGACTGGAGTGTACTTTGGGGGTTACAGCACCCTTTAACGGTCAAGCCAGCCGGCCCTTTACTTATGACACAGGCGCACGCTTGGCACTACTTTGTTGATGCACATGCGGCTACTGCGCACACAATTCACAAACACAGAAAATAATTTTTTTTTTGGTTTGGACTGGAGTGTACTTTCGGGGGTTACAACACCCTTAACGGTCAAGCCAGCCGGCCCTTTACTTATGACACAGGTGCACGCTTGGCACTACTTTGTTGATGCACGTGCGGCTACTGCGCACACAATTCACAAACACAGAAAATATTTTTTTTTTTGGTTTGGACTGGAGTGTACTTTCGGGGGTTACAGCACCCTTAACGGTCAAGCCAGCCGGCCCTTTACTTATGACACAGGCGCACGCTTGGCACTACTTTGTTGATGCACGTGCGGCTACTGCGCACACAATTCACAAACACAGAAAATAATTTTTTTGGGGGTTTGGACTGGAGTGTACTTTCAGGGGTTACAGCACCCTTAACGGTCAAGCCAGCCGGCCCTTTACTTATGACACAGGCGCACGCTTGGCACTACTTTGTTGATGCACGTGCGGCTACTGCGCACACAATTCACAAACACAGAAAATAATTTTTTTTTTGGTTTGGACTGGAGTGTACTTTCGGGGGTTACAGCACCCTTAACGGTCAAGCCAGCCGGCCCTTTACTTATGACACAGGCGCACGCTTGGCACTACTTTGTTGATGCACGTGCGGCTACTGCGCACACAATTCACAAACACAGAAAATAATTTTTTTTTTGGTTTGGACTGGAGTGTACTTTCGGGGGTTACAGCACCCTTAACGGTCAAGCCAGCCGGCCCTTTACTTATGACACAGGCGCATGCTTGGCACTACTTTGTTGATGCACGTGCGGCTACTGCGCACACAATTCACAAACACAGAAAATAATTTTTTTTTTGGTTTGGACTGGAGTGTACTTTGGGGGTTACAGCACCCTTTAACGGTCAAGCCAGCCGGCCCTTTACTTATGACACAGGCGCACGCTTGGCACTACTTTGTTGATGCACATGCGGCTACTGCGCACACAATTCACAAACACAGAAAATAATTTTTTTTTTGGTTTGGACTGGAGTGTACTTTCGGGGGTTACAACACCCTTAACGGTCAAGCCAGCCGGCCCTTTACTTATGACACAGGTGCACGCTTGGCACTACTTTGTTGATGCACGTGCGGCTACTGCGCACACAATTCACAAACACAGAAAATATTTTTTTTTTTGGTTTGGACTGGAGTGTACTTTCGGGGGTTACAGCACCCTTAACGGTCAAGCCAGCCGGCCCTTTACTTATGACACAGGCGCACGCTTGGCACTACTTTGTTGATGCACGTGCGGCTACTGCGCACACAATTCACAAACACAGAAAATAATTTTTTTTGGGGTTTGGACTGGAGTGTACTTTCAGGGGTTACAGCACCCTTAACGGTCAAGCCAGCCGGCCCTTTACTTATGACACAGGCGCACGCTTGGCACTACTTTGTTGATGCACGTGCGGCTACTGCGCACACAATTCACAAACACAGAAAATATATTATTTTTTTAGCACTTGGGGGGAGCACCCCTGATGGACAGAGCACCCCCTGGACAACACTACAGCACCCCTTTAGGACTGGGATACTGCACAGGACTTTGGAGTGGACACAGCCCCTATGGAGAACTGACTGCACAACACAGTCCAGCCAGCCCCTATGGACTTTGAAGTAGTGGACACAGCCCCTATTAACAACAGCAGCACAGCACAACACAGCCAGCCCCTATGGACTTTGAAGTAGTGGACAACAGCAGCACTACACTACACTACACTACACAGCCCTAACTCCCACCCTCCCTCTTCACTGTCCACAGCCGAGTGAGAAAATGGCGCCGACGCGGGTACCTTATATAGGATCCAAAACCCGCGAGACTCGGAAGGCGGGATGATGACGTTTTGCCTCGATTTCAGATCCGAGTCAGGCGGGAATAGTCGAGCCTGATTCGGATCGGACTCGGATCGGGGAGGCTCGGGGGGGTTCGGATTTCAGAAATCCGAACCCGCTCACCCCTAATTCATAGTAACAACATTGACGAAAGTAATTGAAGACAAATAAAAATGACTTTAAAGGGGCTGGACTTATGGTGGAACGCAATTAAACCAGGTATCTTAAAATAATTTTTTTACATTTGTAACAAATGTTGATAAAGCAAAGCAGTATTTTTTTAGTCCGGACAAGATTTTGTTATTTAATTCAGATATTGATTTTACTTTGGGTCAATGACATTTTGAGTCAATAGCAACTCTGGCTGCCGAGAGCAGAGTACAAGCCAGTCTCCTGCTATGGAGAGCAGAGAACAAGCCAGTCTCCTGCTATGGAGAGCAGAGAACAAGCCAGTCTCCTGCTATGGAGAGCAGAGAACAAGCCAGTCTCCTGCTATGGAGAGCAGAGTACAAGCCAGTCTCCTGCTATGGAGAGCAGAGTACAAGCCAGTCTCCTGCTATGGAGAGCAGAGTACAAGCCAGTCTCCTGCTATGGAGAGCAGAGTACAAGCCAGTCTCCTGCTATGGAGAGCAGAGTACAAGCCAGTCTCCTGCTATGGAGAGCAGAGTACAAGCCAGTCTCCTGCTATGGAGAGCAGAGAACAAGCCAGTCTCCTGCTATGGAGAGCAGAGTACAAGCCAATCTCCTGCTATGGAGAGCCTAGTACAGGCCAGTCTCCTGCTATGGAGAGCCTAGTACAGGCCAGTCTCCTGCTATGGAGAGCAGAGTACAAGCCAGTCTCCTGCTATGGAGAGCAGAGTACAAGCCAGTCTCCTGCTATGTTTGTTATGGTTATTTAATGAAAAATCTTAATCTTGAAAAATCAGGTAGCGTTATGCAAAATATAGAAACTATAGAAACAGACATGGGGATTATAGAGGACAGACTTGTGGACTTGTCTACAACACAAGCATTTAAAAAGTACTGTATTACCAATGTACCCAGCAGCAGTGCTCATGGATCACTTGTTTTTACAGCTTGTTTTTACAGCTACTCTATTTAGAAGTGTGTTATAAATAATGGTAAAGCTAGCAAGATTTACCATTATTTATAACACACTTCTAAATAGAGTTCGTTGCAGCTATTTACAAAATCGTAGAGTGGACATTGGTCAGTAACTGTGAGCCCTATAATTATGTAATAAAACATAGGAACACAATTTCATGTACAATAATTATAAAATCAGACCATTTATATAAAAAAAGCAAATATTAATTTCTAATATGTATAAAGTAAATAGGAAAAGCTCTGATCTGTTTCTTAGCTGCAGAGTAACCTGTGTGATATCTCTGTTTTGCTGGTGTGACTGCAATTTCTTTAGTTGGAAGATAGTTTTGCAACACAGCCATCAGGCAGGCAACTCAGGATGACAGTCACATCTACATATGCTACCGAGGCCAGTAAGTCTGCATCGTAAGATACAATCATTAGCCTCGGCACTCCCACAAAACGGAGGAGACACACTTCCGTTCTGTGCAACGTTCCCCGTCTCCTCCTAAAATGATTGACAGGCTGCGACTTCCCCCACCCTGCGTCCGGAGCCCCAGCAGTATCATGGCTCATGCACACAGCAGCCAGGTGCAGTAAAAAACTAGTGGACAGATGGAACTGAATTGGTTCTGCGTCCGTCTCTAAATGTCTTTGAATTGACTCCAAGGGGCTGTTTCAATTCAGTGGGGTTGTGATCTCCAGCTGCGCATATTTCCAGCCATTACCATACAGAAGACTCACTTGCTTTTGGCTAGCAACTCTATTCGGTGTGAGCTGTAACAGACAATATTTCTCTAATATATCCCACAGTGTATTAGCACACAAGGCATTGATGGTTCACTCATTAACGACCTATTTCAGTTTTGACCCTATGCTGTAAGACTGCCTGCTATGTGATCCTGACGCTGGCTTGTCCTTCTGTATTCTTGTCTGGACTCCTACTCTGGGGTGCTAAATCTGTCTTTGCCATGAGCCATAGTCCTTCATTCTGTAATCTCCCGAAGCGTCAACATTCCTTCCATACATATTTTCGCCCTGGGATTCCGTCCTTCCTCAATTCCTGATCAGAGACCCCCTGCTGCTTGTTACACGGAGAATATTCTCTGCGGAGAGACTGACCCTGTATGTCCAAGAAATTGATCCGCTTTGTATAAAACGTTCTGTGTGATGCCACTATCCAGATAACGACATTGGCCTCTACCTCAGGGCCCTTATCAACTATGGGCCATCTGGCAGTTTGCTTACACATGTGATCAGCAGATGTGATTTCGTAGTATGAAATGTGTGCCAGGGAGCTTTAGCCCGGGTGTGTATGAATTGATGGAAAAGCTCTGATAGGAGAAGGGGAATATTTCTTCAAACATCCAGGTAATGGCTCTGTTTTTTCTAAAACACTGCTCTTGCTACATTAAAGGTGACCACACACATGGCGATCTACACACGATCAGCCGATGTGTACGATTTGTGTACGATTTCCCTTGGAACTCTCCCCGGCAGCTCTGCACACAATGTGGTGTCCAATCTTCATACGATCTCTCCTGCATCTAGACTTTCACAGTGCATCGCCTCCTAGATTGTCAGATCTGCCCTACTGCACGGCAGATCTGAAGATGCGATGTCGACCAGCGGGGACACGCATCGCATCGTGATCATGAGTGGGGACTTATGATTTACTCAGGATTTGGCCATATTTTACACGATCTGTCGTTCCAATGTGTCGGAATCGGACAGATCGGATAAAATATCGCTATGTGTGTGTGGCCAGCTTTAGTCTAGAGAAGAGAGCTCCAGAAGGCAGTGCCTGCATTAGAACCTGAGTCCTATTCCCGTATGACAACATATTAGTAACGTTGCTCGTTATCACTCTTAAGCTGGGTTCACACCATACGATATATAAGATTTATAGACCCGATGCGAATTGAAAAGCTATATCATGCATATTGTATAGTGTGTACGCCTGATCCGTTTCTCCCGGCCATCGTTCATTGAATCATCACATTCAATGAACGAGGCATTGTAGTTTCATGTAATGATACATTGCGCGTTCGTACAGCGTGTTCGCAAGGTGTGTATCCAGCTTTATTCTCATCACCAGTTTATATTGTTACTACAGTGTTATTAAAGTGTTAACTGCATGGCTGTCTCCGACTTCAATGGCAACAACTATAACTTCATTATTTCCAACAACTGTATTGTCTCCCACATATTAGCATGTAAATAACATGAATATTGCTATGTAGAGGACTCGGTGACATTGTTATGTAAAATTCTTTTTACTGTAAAAAAAAAAGGTGACTGTGTATCAGATCTAGATGTGGAAAGGCAAATCAGCCTCTGTGTTCTGATGGATTCCACTTTCCTGTAATCCAACGCATAGAAGTAAAGGTCATCTATTCAGTCTCACCACACTCTTGAGCTGTTATTGTAAAAATGATAAGATGCAGGGAAATTGGAAGCGCAAACAATAGCTGTCATTTAGGAAGGGAGATTAAGGCACAAGATGACGGTAGGAAGAATCGGTACCAGCCAATGGGAGGAAGGGGTGTGAAGGTGTTCCCTGCACATCAATGCTTCCGTTTTTTATAGAGCAGTGCAAAGCCAAGATTTTGTTTTGTGGATTATTAAATCAGGTAAAAGAGTTGAGAAGGTGCCGTTTTTAGGGGAGGTCATTGCTACTGTAAGGGACACAGGGGCCTATTCATCATACCTAAAGTTTCTCAGGAGGTAATTAGGTTTAGAACTCGCATGGAGTTCTACTTAATTACAGGAGGAATTCATCATTCCTCCTCCCCATAACTATCTATTCCGAAAAGCTGTTATTTTTGCGATGACAGCTTTTCGGGAAATAAATAGATATCCCTGCCTGCTCTAACTTACCGCAGCTGGACTCCGTGCTGCGCATGCACTGTTACATCTGTAAAACCAGCGCATGCGCAGCACTGCTTACACCTGCGGTAAGTTTGTGTCCCCCCCCTCTGCTCACCTGCCCCCCCACCCCCCTCCCGCTCACCTCCCCCCGTTCAGCACTTACCTGCCCGCGCAGCAGCCACCGGCTCCATCTGCTATGCTGTCACGTGTTCTCCCAGAAGAGCACAGTACTGTTTAGAAAAAAAAAATGTTTGTTTTTTTCTAAACTTTATTGTGTTCTGATGGGAGAACACAATGTCAGCATAGCAGTCGGAGCCAAAGGAGAGACCAGAGCGCCGGAAGGAGACGCCGGGGGACCTGCCCAGCTGGAAGCAGGTAAGTGTTACCTACTATACGCCACCTCACAGTGGCGAATAGTAACACCATAAAATTCCGAAAATACATAATTTTTGGAATTTGATGAATACCATAATTTCCATATCCCCATACTAATGTATGGGGAGTGTGGAAATTAACGCAGGGGGACTTAGCAAGGCGATATCAGTTTTATCTACTGTGCTAAGTGTGTTCATGAATACTAAAATAACGTTAATTAAGGAAAATGCCTTTAAAAACGTTATTTTAGTGTTGATGAATAGGCCAGTCATTTTCACTCTGCAAAAAATTGATTTTTCAACCAGCTTAGAACAGATGATGTAACCCATACTTGCCTAATCTTCTGAAATGGCTGTGAGAGTCATGATTTTCAGGGGGTGCTCCCTGTCTCCTGAGACAGCAAGGATCCCTCCTACAGTAGTTTACATCCACTTCCCTAGTGTAGTAGATGGGCCTTGTTTACGTTATTTGCTGCAAATCGGATCCTTGAGACATTACACTGTGGGGTCTGGCACCTTGGTAATACACATTGTGTCACCATGCCCCCTGCACTTTTCACTTGGACCTCTACTCCGGTATCAAAATTCGGCAAGTACTGTATGGGCTATACATCTTCCAGTAGCTCTATGGAGGATAAACATTTCTAGACAGACTTTGAGCAAAGTAAGAGATAAAAACAGTCCTGAGATCGCCTCGTTCTCATGATTAATTTAAACCATAAATAAAGTAAATCCATGCATTATTTTAGGGGAACACTAAGGGGGAGATCAAGCTTCTAAAGTGGACAAGTAGCAACGTTCCCCACAACAATCAAATCGATTCCACCCATCATTTTATAGACTGTACTAGATAAATGATAGCTGGGAACTGATTGATTGTTTTGGGCAAATTTGCCGTTTGCCCTCTGTAGAGGCTTAATACATCTTCCCATTAAAACTTACATTTTTCATTTCATATGGGATGAAAGTTTTAGAAAGTTTGACTTTGATGTTCTATTTCTTCACCTCCCTGCAAACGTATGTTGGTGTTGGCTAACGGTGAGAATGAATAATACTACAGTATGTTAGTTTGAAGTCAATAGTCTTTGCCTTCTTTCTGTATTTGAGACAGTATTATGCGGTCCATACATCTAAACGCCAATCCCCGTTCTGCCAATGCTATATATTATTTCCATGATTATCATCAATTTTCCAGGGCCAATCCTCTATCGATTCAGTTATCGATACGGGAGCAACATTTGTCCATCCCTACACATGCCTATAGGCAGCTCTTCTGGTTAGCAATGAATAATCCAGACCATTAATGAGAGTGGGAACTGCCCATATACTGGCAGAAGCATGCCCACTAAGCTCTTGAGAGACATCCGGTGACCTCCACTATTAGCACTATTACAGGTTATAGCCTATGTAAAAATCGCTTACACAAATGTAACCTTGCAGTGTCATAAAAAAGGATTTGTATTGTTGCAATTGAGACCTGAGATGGGATGGGTACATACCATGGGTGTTTTAAAAGAGGAGAGGGCACAGTAGATTCTGGCTTGACGCAGATCTCCAGGAAAATGGTGACCGGGCACATCTCTACTACGTATGCGCAAATCACAGGGAAAATGGCCACTGCTCTGATGTTTGCTGCTCTGCAGCATCGGCCTCACTCATATGGGTGCAGGGTGTGCGGTGTGGCCAGGGGCTCTTGTGCACTGTACACCCTGCACCCATTAGATAGATACACCATTGCCACACGCTGGCAACCTGTCAGATATTGGGTCCTTGGCCTGAGAATTTAGTGTGTACGCTGCACCAGGGACCAGGAACGGTCCCGTCGGACCTGTCACAGACATAGTGTGTGCTGCACATGCTATGATGGTCTCAACGATAGGCTTCATTCGGAATTTGTAATGTGTACTGAGATCAGGCTGATCCTGGATATAACAAACGTCAATTCAACGATTTGTAGTCCATGTGATTGTTTGAAACTAAGCAATTATTGTGTAACATCACGCTCCACATCTGGTGTTAGTAAGATGTTTTCGGTCACCGGAATTAGTCTAGTTGTTGGCACATATGTCAGGTGTGTACCTCGCTTTACTGGGGGCAGCACGTTTAGGTAATAAATTCATAAGATATTATCCAATGCATTCACTAGGAACCGATGACATCTTCTTGCTAGATAACTGTGTCATGCATACACGAGTCAATATTTCTTAATGTATTTTTATAAACATTAAAATATACAGCCCACAAACTGTCTGTGTCCACAGTGTTTAGGTGACATATGATCTTTAAAGTGGTAATCTCATTTGTCTGACGGGCTCCGGACCTGCTGGGCTGCTGTGATGATTGTTGTTGTTGTGTAGCTAGGCTGGTACAAGCAGTTATGAGGCATAATAATCACTCGCTCCTTGAGAGACGGGCACAGAAGAAAATGACTTCTATATAGCCACAGCTGTAATTTTTAATAATATATTAAGCTCTATTTTCCCTTTCGTCTCCATTAACCTTCACAGCTAAAGATAATTAAACAAGTGCTGTATATCTGACTATGAATGTGCCAGCATCCTCACACATAAGTGATTAGCCAACACCTAAACTGTGTACTGTAGCTGGGGGTTTTATTTTTAGATGAAATGAAACAATAATGGAAGCCAGCAGAAACATCAAGTTCCAGCAGGTTGACAAGGCATTCTGGGACTTGTAGTTTCAAAACAACTGGAGAGCCTTATCCATAGGCGTCACTGGATCTGGTGACACCTGGTGTGCACTCTGGATGTCCGGCCAAAAGGGGGCATGGGCTAAATTAAGGGGCGTGGCCTCACGGGGGCTCCGGATAACACCACTCCGGGGGCAACCCAGCATCATCGGAGATGCTGGGCTGCCCCTTGAGACTGGGCAGTCTGCTCATCCTCTATGACAGGAGCCGGGTGCTGCAGGAGAATGTCACACTGCAGCACTCAGCTCCTGTCACTGCAGAGCAGCCGGCATTTTGGTGTCACCCCCTCCAAGGGTGACACCTGGGAGTGGACTGCACCCCCTCATGATGCCACTTGGCCTTATCCTGGTATCTTCCCAATGCAAAACAATAGCCTCCTTTCTATGTTGTGACTGACCAGTGTATGAGCAGTGCACCACTTTCTTGTCATTCTGCTGTCTACATCACCTGTTCATATGTGTTCCCCCTATTTGAAGTGGGCAGAGTTAGAACAAACTATAGCCAATGAGATCTTCAAAATGTTAACAGTAGTATTTCAGGAGATGAGTGTGTATGTTGTAGGAGGTAGTGTTCTGCACGCTGGTGTGCAAAGGAGTAACCTTTGCATCCACTGCCTGGCCTACAGCTAGGGGGTAAGTGCTTCTCTGGAGAGGGGTGGTTAGGGGTCCACTCTCCAGCATCAGCACCCATGCGTGGTAGGCCTCCGCATGGCAAGAGATCTCTTTCCAACTGGTGGGCATCGCCGTAACTAGGGTAGTGCGATCAGTGCCATGGCACAGGGCACCGCAGGGCAGGGGGTGCTGTTTGGGCCTGTCAATTTTCCTGTTTATTATCATTCTCACTTGTAGCTTCCTCTTCTTTTATCCCCAGCATCTCCTGGCTGCCCCTATCGCGCCAATGCTCTCTCTGGCACAGGGCACCAAGAAGTCTAGTTATGGCTTTGCTGGTGGGGGGATAGGATATTGGTGGTGGGGAGTTGTTACCTAATATTGAGGGTGCTTTATCATGGTGAAGATGAGGGCTGGGGTTTAATTGTTAGGCAGATGGGATAAATAGTACAGTGTGTCATTAGAGTCATTAGAGTCGCTCATTAACTACCTTTAGTACTGGTAGATGACAGACTTTTGGCTGGAAGGTCCCAATACTTGCGCCGATGGGGGGTTGGGAGGTAGGTGTCTCCACAGCATGCTGCATTAAAATTGGGATTTTTCTTAAAAACACTCTCACCCAGTTATGTTTATTACCCCTGCTATTCCCATTTACCAGTCTGTAACTGCAGACCAACCTGCCTGTTATATATATCCCTGCTATTCCCTGGCAATTCAGGTCGTCAGCTTCAGGCCTTCAGCCCCCAGCAGGGGATATTGTTTATGGGAAGCTTACAGAGTTCTGCTATGGGGACTATACGTCTTTAGTTACACCCCTACTGTTGTGCTAGTGTTAGACAAAGTTGCATGTGACACAGGCAATGGAGGTGGCCGGTGGGTAGCAGGGTTACCGAGCAGATTAGCAATGTGAGGATGAATGCATCCGAGGTGTTATTATAAATTAATTGATTTGCTTTGTGGAGATGGTTTTCTATATGTTTACAATATAACAAGGATAAATAACGGTGAATTTCATAAAATGTAAAAGTACTTATTAATCATTGATTTGCAGGATTACTCATAGCACTAATGCCTCCATGTATCTAGCACTTATGCCTCCATGTATCTAGCACGTATGCCTCCATTTATCTAGCACGTATACCTCCATGTATCTAGCACTTATGCCTCCATGTACCTAGCACTTATACCTCCATGTATCTAGCACTTATGCCTCCATGTATCTAGCGCTTATACCTCCATGTATCTAGCACTTATACCTCCATGTATCTAGCACTTATACCTCCATGTATATAGCACTTATGCCTCCCTAGCACTTATACCTCCATGTATCTAGCACTTATGCCTCCATGTATCTAGCACTTATACCTCCATGTATCTAGCACTTATGCCTCCATGTATCTAGCACTTATACCTCCATGTATCTAGCACTTATACCTCCATGTATCTAGCACTTATACCTCCCTAGCACTTATACCTCCATGTATCAAGCACTTATGCCTCCATGTATCTAGCACTTATACCTCCATGTATCTAGCACTTATACCTCCATGTATCTAGCACTTATGCGTCCATGTATCTAGCACTTATACCTCCATGATTCTACCACTTATACCTCCATGTATCTAGCACTTATGCCTCCATGTATCTAGCACTTATGCCTCCCTAGCACTTATACCTCCATGTATCTAGCACTTATGCCTCCATGTATCTAGCACTTATACCTCCATGTATCTAGCACTTATACCTCCATGTATCTAGCACTTATGTGTCCATGTATCTAGCACTTATACCTCCATGATTCTACCACTTATACCTCTATGTATCTAGCACTTATACCTCCATGTATCTAGCACTTATGCCTCCCTAGCACTTATACCTCCATGTATCTAGCACTTATGCCTCCATGTATCTAGCACTTATACCTCCATGTATCTAGCATTTATACCTCCATGTATCTAGCACTTATGCCTCCATGTATCTAACACTTATGCCTCCATGTATCTAGCACTTATACCTCCATGATTCTACCACTTATGCCTCCATGTATCTAGCACTTATGCCTCCATGTATCTAGCACTAATACCTCCATGTATCTAGCACTTATGCCTCCATGTATCTAGCACTTATGCGTCCATGTATCTAGCACTTATGCCTCCATGTATCAAGCACTTATGCCTCCATGTATCTAGCACTTATGCCTCCATGTATCCAGCACTTATGCCTCCATGTATCTAGCACCTATGCCTTCATGTATCTAGCACTTATGCCTCCATGTATCTAGCACTTATACCTCCATGTATCTAGCACTTATGCCTCCCTAGCACTTCTACCTCCATGTATCTAGCACTTATGCCTCCATGTATCTAGCACTTATGCCTCCATGTATCTAGCACTTCTACCTCCATGTATCTAGCACTTATGCCTCCATGTATCTAGCACTCTACCTCCATGTATCTAGCACTTATGCCTCCATGTATCTAGCACTTATACCTCCATGTACCTAGCACTTATGCCTCCATGTATCTAGCACTTATGCCTTCATGTATCTAGCACTTATACCTCCAAGTATCTAGCACTTATACCTCCATGTATCTAGCACTTATGCCTCCCTAGCACTTATGCCTCCATGTATCTAGCACTCTACCTCCATGTATCTAGCACTTATGCCTCCATGTATCTAGCACTTATACCTCCATGTATCTAGCACTTATGCCTCCCTAGCACTTATGCCTCCATGTATCTAGCACTTATGCCTCCATGTATCTAGCACTTATACCTCCATGTATCTAGCACTTATGCCTCCATGTATCTAGCACTTCTACCTCCATGTATCTAGCACTTCTACCTCCATGTATCTAGCACTTATGCCTCCATGTATCTAGCACTTATACCTCCATGTATCTAGCACTTATACCTCCATGTATCTAGCACTTATGCCTCCATGTATCTAGTACTTATCCCTCCATGTATCTAGCACTTATGCCTCCCTAGCACTTATACCTCCATGTATCTAGCACTTATGCCTCCATGTATCTAGCACTTATACCTCCATGTATCTAGCACTTATGCCTCCCTAGCACTTATACCTCCATGTATCTAGCACTTATGCCTCCATGTATCTAGCACTTATGCCTCCCTAGCACTTATACCTCCATGTATCTAGCACTTATACCTCCATGTATCTAGCACTTATGCCTCCATGTATCTAGCACTTATACCTCCATGTATATAGCACTCATACCTCCATGTATCTAGCACTTATGCCTCCATGTATCTAGCACTTATGCCTCCATGTATCTAGCACTTATACCTCCATGATTCTACCACTTATACCTCCATGTATCTAACACTTATGCCTCCATGTATCTAGCACTTATACCTCCATGTATCTAGCACTTATGCCTCCATGTATCTAGCACTTATGCGTCCATGTATCTAGCACTTATGCCTCCATGTATCTAGCACTTATGCCTCCATGTATCTAGCACTTATGCCTCCATGTATCCAGCACTTATGCCTCCATGTATCTAGCACCTATGCCTTCATGTATCTAGCACTTATGCCTCCATGTATCTAGCACTTATGCCTCTCTAGCACTTCTACCTCCATGTTTCTAGCACTTATGCCTCCATGTATCTAGCACTTATGCCTCCATGTATCTAGCACTTATACCTCCATGTACCTAGCACTTATGCCTCCATGTATCTAGCACTTATGCCTCCAAGTATCTAGCACTTATACCTCCATGTATCTAGCACTTATACCTCCATGTATCTAGCACTTATGCCTCCATGCATCTAGCACTTATACCTCCATGCATCTAACACTTATACCTCCATGCATCTAGCACTTATGCCTCCATGTATCTAACACTTATGCCTCCATGTATCTAGCACTTATGCCTCCATGTATCTGCACCCACTGTGTGTATTTCTCTGCCTAGAATAATCAGAGATCACCTTTTCCTATCCTTTGTTGTGTCTTTCGGCACTACCCTCTACATCTTTGTTCACACTGACTCTTGCTAAATTGGGCCATGTTGACTAAGTAACACTACCCGATAAAACATGATGCGCTGCAAGATTAATGGGCTAATTTAATATTATACCATGTTTTTATTTCTGTAAAAATCACTGAGCTTACTCAACTGCCTCGTCAGTACCGGGCCAGATAGGTAACTATGACATGGGTCGGCTTGCCAGCTCGCACATGTCCAACTGAACTGAAAGACCACACTAAAGCTTTTCTTACATTTACTGTATAGTAGAAAATAAAAAAGTACAAAAATGTCTGTGTGTCTTTTAAAGCCCACAAATAAAAATATGACATTATGAATTATTATATATAACATAAATTTGGTATTTTTTTTTACTATATTCTACAGTGGGGCAGTAAGACAAGTCTGTCCCACCTACTGTAAATTGGAACAGTTGGGAGGAATGGATAAAGAGGACCTGTTATCTACACACATTAAACAGCTCTTAATGGACAATATATACAGTCAGGTGCAAAAATATTGGGACATTGAGAGAATGTTATGTTATGTTATGCAATGGCCAAGTCAATCCCCTGACCTGAATCTGATTGAGCATGCATTTCACTTGATGAAGACAAAACTGAAGGGAAAATGCCCCAAGAACAAGCAGGAACTGAATACATTTGCAGTAGAGGCCTGGCAGAGCATCACCAGGGATGAAACCCAACGTCTGGTGATGTCTATGCGTTCCAGACTTCAGGCTGTAATTGCCTGCAAAGGATTTGCAACAAAGTATTAAAAAGTGAAAGTTAGATTTAGGATGGTTTAGTTTGTCCTATTACTTTTGGCCCCTTAAAAAGTGGGAGGCACATATAGAAACCGTTGTAATTCCTACACCGTTCACCTGATTTGGATGTAATTACCCTCAAATTAAATCTGAAAATCTGCAGTTAAAGCACATCTTGTTTGTTTAATTTCAAAGCGATTGTGGTGGTGAATAGAGGCCAAAATATGAAAATTATGTCAATGTCCCAATATTTATGCACCTGACTGTAAATAAGCTTATGCTACATTTACATTGTGTTACATCTATATGGTTGTTCTGTACAGGGCCACTGAGACAGTCACGGGCCCGGGTACAGAAAGGAGCATGAGCAAATCCTGGAGGAAGCAATGGAAACTACATGCTGCAAAGTGAGACATTCATCCCTCGCAGCAGCTGGCCCTGGACCCCACAAGCCCCTCCACTAGGCCCATGGAGGCTAATTAGTACCGTTGTAAAGTCTTCATTAAGTTAGTAATTAAAATACTGTTTCATGACTATTAATGGAAGGATGATCCCATGTGCTGAGTTTGAAGTAGCTCTACGAAATGTATAGTCACGTTTCGGTGGGTGCCATGAGGACACCATGAGGACGCCCATTATCCAGGTGCCGGGAGAACTTAAGCAACTTCAGGAGTCTACTGGAAATACTGGGAGAGTAGGCAACTATGCCCTATATTGTTTTTCAGGAACACAGGGGTCTATTTACTAAGCAGTGTTAGGAAAAGTGAAGAGTGAAAAGTGATAAGGTGCCAGCCAATCAGCTCCCAACTGTCATTTTTCAAACACAGTCTGTGAGATGAGAGTTAGGAGCTGATTGGTTGGCACCTTATCACTTTCACTCTGTCTCCTAACACTGCTTAGTAAATAGACCCCTCAATGAGCTTCAGCCAGTACGTAGGTTGTTCACACTCTCAAAGATAATTCTGTTAACATTTGCCCAAAAGATCACTATCTTCCTGCAGACATGTACAACGCTGTAAGTGATCCAGTGGTTTTATTATGCCATACTATAACTTATCATATTAAGTAGAAATAAATACACAGACAACTGTATTGCAATCAATAGGTCACTGCCAATTTTATTGAATTAGAATTGTAGTTGTGAAGGGTGGCAAAAAAAAGCAGTGCGAACTCCAGCCACTGCTATATAAAGATATTTGAATTCATGGGGTGGCACCCACCCAGCACAAACTGGATTGAGTGGTATGACTTCCCCTTAATTGGCATAGCATTTGCCCCTAGCTAAGATGGAGACCATGTCCTTCCCTGAGGTAGAGATAAACTGCCGCTCTCAAAGGGGGAGTGTCAATCAACCGCTCTTGCGCTACAAGAGGCCACTGAGGAGCACTGATTTCTGCCAGGCTGAGCCTCTCACCTGTTGGAAGGAAGGGTCATAAGAAAATTGCATTTCAGCGAAAGTAAAAAGAAAAAAAGTTCACAATTAAGTATTCGCCTACTTAGATTAGAAGAAATTCTACAGTTGTGACATAGAGTATGTATGTAACATATATTCAGTTATATGCTATCTGTTCAGACACCCGTTTATTATGCCAGGCTATGCAGGTGACAGGCATCTAACTATTTTGGCCCTATCTTGCATTGGGCTGTCCGGGGAAGGGGGTTGAGGGGCAATGATCCTGCTGTACAATGCCGAAAATCTCTGCATTATATAGCGGGTGTGGGACTGTGAAGACACGATTGCACTGTCACGGCCCCACCATTGCCGCTGACACATCCCCTGCAACGCTGACCCTGAAACGTCCACTGAAAATCCATCTCTGTGCGTGTTGCTTCTATAGTGCGCCTCACATGGGTAATCATGTGATCATAAGGATGCATGCGCAGCGCGGCTTGGTCACGATAATACGTACACACCTCTGAATCAGGATCTATGTAGCAGCTGATGGGACAAGAGCCACGGCCAATCTAATCAGCTGCCGCATAGAAGACTCACTCCTATAGTAACTACTTGAATAATTAGAACTGGTCCTCTCCCTGCTATCAGACACAAACACTGACAATGCTGCAAGTCTGTATGTGGCGTTCCATGGATGTCTCCAGTTGGGAAAGTCCCACAGCTAGTGTTACTTACTAAACATGGCCCTTGTCACTCCCTATGCCTACACAGTGCACTCTCTAAGCAGCCTGCTCTCTCTCTCATAGGGAGAATATTTTGGTTCTGGATATTTTCTTTGAAGCACTAAACTATGAAACTATTGAACAGAAGAAGGAATATGAGGTGCCCGGACTTCTTGGTGAGATATATCTAACTAACCAAATCAGAACTTGTCTTAACTCTTCGGGCCTCATTTACAGTTGGATGTACATCCGTGATTTTTTTAGTTCGAATACACACATTTTCCTACTGCACATGCAGAACACAAATAGGGGTATTCAATATGGGAGCGAAAACATCATTTTTGCGTTAATATCGCACTTATGACGTAATTATCGCAGGTTTTAGTTTTACACCGTATTCAATTTCAAAGACTTTTCGCAGGTTCGAAAAGTCTTTGATAAAAAACGGGGATAACTTTTCACCATTGAATAGGTGTCGAAAAAAAGTGCAGAATTGGGGTTTAGGGGTGCAGGCTTAAAAAAAATAGCCTGCACCCCTGGGAATGTTATTTAAAAAAGAACTGTGTCAAAAAAAGTTTAAAAAAAAATAGGGACACCCCAAAAAATTAATGTAAGAATTTGGGTGAAAAAAAAAATGGGAAAAATTTGTTTAACAATAGGGAAATAGGTTCAGGGCTATTCTGCAAGTATGCGGCAGGTGTTTTCTAGAATAGAATTATAGCGGCAGGTGCACAAATGCAGAATTTTTAAAAACTTACTTTAGGGACATAAAAATATGCTAGTACCCATTTTCATGTACCCCAAATTTAACCTAAGTGCTCTTCTGCATCACTTTTTCAATGTCGGGGAAAAACACCTGCTGCGGCTATTTAAATCCCCGACTTTCAATTACAGGCTAAAACGGGGGTACCCATAGTGATCCCCCATGTTTTTACAACTTTAGGGGGGTCCTACAATTTTTTTAAGGAAAAATTTGTAACTTTACGCAAATCCAACTTCGGAGTTTCCCGTTTTCATTAATTTCATATTGAATACGGGGATAAGGGGGCGCGCGCCCGATACTTTAACGCAGGTAAAAACTCCGATATGAAACGTAAACTTCGACAGCGAAGTTTACGTTTCATATTGAATACCCCTCAAAGTGTCCATATCTAGCATTGTGGGTATCTACAACTTGTGCCCTCTTCGGCGGAATGCGGGTAGGCAAGTGTAGGTTCAGTACAGTAAGGACGTGTTTTGTAAGTGCAGTGCGCCCCCTGGGGATGAGACCTATCTTTTACAGGTACTAATGGCATGGTGTAAAAATATGTCATGTTAATTATAAATCGTTATCTGGCCCCTTATAATTAGCTGCTTGCGTATTGACCCCCCCAATCTGGTTTTACTTCATTATATAGCACTTAAATTATATTAAGTCACAGACTTTTGTTTTGATTGCTTGTTTGTCTCTTCCATTTGGACTACTGCAGGAAAGTAGATTCCTATTGGATTTGTATTTTATTACATTGTTTATATGAAGAATGCAACTTTCACACTTACAGTACATGTGGCGTAATGAAATGATTTTTTTTTTGCTACAAAATTTTTGCGCATACATTCGGAGTGACAACTGCGTCAAACTCTAAATGGGGCCCTATAAGTTTATGGCTGCTTTACATAGAAACAGCCGTAAATAGTTTTTCCTTCTTACTGTCCTAAAATGTGGTCATTTTAAATAAATATTATTGCCTGTATAGCCTTAGACAACCTGTACCATCCAGCTGTTGTCAAACAACAAATCCCAGAATTCCCTGACAGCTTTAAGAGCTCGGTTCTCCTTCAAGAGATAGGATCTACAAAATACCACCTATCGGTATTCTCATGGCAGGAACAATGCCTGATATCTGAGAATGTAATGAGTTCATAAGGCTACAGTACACAAGCACACTAAGCTCATATCTGACATTAGCCTTAAGCTGCATACACACTGGACGATATTTTTGAACGATATCGACATCTTCGAACGATATATTGTTCAAATCGTCCAGTGTGTATGCACTAAGCGATGAACGATGCACACTCCCGCGGGTCGTAAACGATATCCCCAACATGCAGCTCAATCTGGGCATATCGTTAATGATGCCATGCTGCTGAATGCAGCATGGAACCCGCAGCGCCGCCGTTTGTCGTTGCCGGCATCGGCAAGTGTGTATGCACTTACCGATGCCGCAACCCCCACCGCTGCCTATATCGCTGAATACACACATCGTCCAGTGTGTATGCGCCGTTAGTCAACCTGTGAGTCTCCCTTGTCACTGGCAGGGCATTCTGGGTGTAGTTAGCTGGTTGCTTTCAGATGATTTATGGAATGCATTTGCAATATGTTCCACCTGTGCTCTATCCATATCCACCTGCTTGTTTCCAAAATGATAGGATAAATTTGTTCTGAGCCTAACACAGTATCCTTATTCACATTTTTTGACAGCTATCCTTTGTGTTACTTGTCCCATGCTTTAACCCTTCCCTCACCACCACAGTTTTCTTGCTGTTAATACTGACATGATTGCATCATTGTCTCTCATAGCACCCAGCCTGTTCTCACTCTTATCTGTGCTGTGATTTCTTCCAATAGGGGATATTGGGGGACAGATGGGCCTGTTTATTGGAGCGAGTATCCTAACGGTTCTGGAACTCTTTGACTATGTCTATGAGGTAAGATTACTCAGTGGCAGGAACTCTTACTGAAAGCACTTCATTTTCTCCTGCTAGTCATTACTGTATGTTGTTCCTATGGCAATGCAGGAATTAATGCTGATGTTTATCTCCAGGTTCTGAGATACAAGCTGTGTGGAGGCGCAAAATGTGGTAAAGACTCGAAACGCAATAACAATGACAAGGGAGTGACATTAAGTATGGATGATGTAAAGCGTCATGTAAGTTAAACACTTTTTTTTTGGAAAACTAGTTTTATTAATAAATGAGAACGATGAACACACAGACACAATTCTCTAGCCTTAAGCAGCAGGAGGATCTCACAAGTGCTCAATGGAACTATACACACTTGCCATACAAATGAATTACAATAGGGGTCATTTAGGAAGCTCTCCCACAATACACTGCAAATCACATTGGTTATATATCACTGCACCTCTTTAGTTTGCTCAGTAAATATCAATGTGCAGTCTCCAAAAAGTAGAAATGTGCCTTGAATTAAGCAAGACAATCTTAAGAATGTGTACTGTGGAAAATCAAAAACATCACATCCCTTCGAATTAAATAAGCATTTCAGGTTTTTCTCCTAATATATTGTTAGAATTACATTTATTTGTACTCAAATAAATCAAGTGAGTAAGCGGACCTTAGGGCAGGTTTTTTTAACATGTTGTATGTGTTCATTACGTATGTTGCATGGAGTCCACTATGTTACAGACAGCATATATGCACAGTGCACTGTTTAAATAATAAATAATAATAATAATAAATAAAAGTACAGGCGGTGGGCTCCCCAAGTCTTCAGTTAGTCACAGTCTGGGTGGATTCTGGGGGGGAGCTATGCTGCTTCTTTCCCCCTCGGTTCTCCGTCTTCCATAGCATGAGCAGGGGGATCAGGCCCAGGTGGAACACTTAGGAAGGGCGGGGGGTTGTTGGTTTTCACTGGCCCGCTGATTCACATACAGTTTGGTGCCTTCTTCCTCTGGTGGGGGAGGTGAGGCTTTATACTGCAGGCCCCCAGGGAGAGCTTTGAGGGAAGGAAGGAGGCGGGACCTCCGTTTAGTTCTCTACTTTCTTTGTGCTAGTGAAATGTCTCTAGCTTATTATATAATATAGATATAAGGATCACCAACAAGTGTTACTCTATTTATGAATTGTTGCTGTCTGATTGCCACCACAAATTTCTTGGAAAGTCAGTTCCATACAACTCAGAGAAGGACCGGCACATCGGTAAAGTTTCATCTGTGCATGCACCGTATGCAAACACTCGCCATTTGCGCCCATGCACAGTGATCCGTCCGAATCAGAATCAGCACACAGCGTCCGGGCTCAGACTTGCCTGGGGCATGGGCCTGACAACCACTCTGCAAAGAGGGCTTAGCTACACCCTTGAGTCGGTGGTGCAGCAGGTAATGCTTGTCTGATATTCACAATGGGGTATGGCTGCGCCCGCACAAACACTTGGCTGCACTTCCCATACCAGTGCCCGATAAATTTCCTGGCTACCCTACTATTCCGTACTTCAGTGGGAATGTCTTCTTTCCATCAAACTCCTCCGCCATCTTATTCAGCAGTCCTAATCACCATACTTACCTGATCTCCCAGAATGTCAGAGAGACTCACATCAACGGGGAAAGGGGGGAGGGGCTCTACCAGAAGCCTGGAAAATTAAGCAAGCCTCCTGGAGCATGTCTGTTGTTGCCCGGTGCCGTCACTTACCAAGAGAAGTAGGCGGTGAGGGCAGCTTGATGACGCGATTTGTGCTGAATTGCGCCCGCCCTTTTCTTCCATCCCTACTTTAAAATGTAGGGAATTGTAAAACCTGGCTGCTTTTTGCCACCTGTGACATTTGACCTGGCAACACCGGGCAGCCAGGATATCGGCCAGTATATCTGCCAAAATCAATGATTTTAGAAAAAGTCAGACTTGCTCTGGAGGTGCGAGAAAACAGATGAGATGGATTTCTATAGAAATCACCACGTCCCATTTTCAGGCACCTTATTAAATAGCGAAAGTATGCGGCAGTGGGGAAAACACCGCGCCGTGGTTTTTTTTTTATTAAAAAGCCCGCCCGCAATTGGAAATGCCCCATAAAATGGCGAGAGATAAAGGAATATGTGCACTAAGCTTTGGAGAGAGATAAAGTACCAACCAATTTGCTCCTAACTGTCACTCTACAAGCTGTGTTTGAAAAATTACAGTTAGGATCAGACTGACGAGTCGCTCCTCTACCAGCAAGATAGGGGCCAAGCCCTTTTTGCTTTTGGCAGGTGCACAAAGTGATAGAAGAGGAGATGTATCAAATTTACTAAAGAGGATAAAATGACAGCTAGAAGCCGACTGGTTACTTACTATGGGAAACTTCTCCACCTGTTCTCTAAAGGAGGTTTGATACATCTCCTCTAAAGACTGCTGAGGCGTAGAGAGCCAGGATATCAGCAATGATTCGACAGGAGCTGCACTGTCCCAAGCTGAAGACTACTGTTACTTTCTATCACTTGTCTGGTTCCCATAGTATAGGGCTGTTGAACAGTTTCTATGGTGCCTGTAGCCTGGAGATCACAATGAACCCAAATGACATTAGCTCTTTTAGTTGGCATAGTCTAGATTACAGCCGTGACTTGTAAAACCCATCTGGTGACCTTTAAGAACAGTTACAATGATATAACATTAAAACATACATTAACATTAGCACTGCCATGTGATTTAACTCAGCTTGGCAAGCGGGAATGCCAAGGGGGCTTAGCATTTATTTTCAGCCCGGCACCCTGGTCTACCCACATAGCCCAAGCGCCAGGGTGGAATTCTCATTAGATTGTTTTCTACTCTTCCATTTCAGTTGCACATTTTAGAAAGAATACTGCTGTTAATATACTATGCACTTCAAAAGTATATATTTGTAACAAATCAAATCTATAAGTGGTGATCATGACTGTTAGTGTATTCCTATTTATTATGTTGGGATATAGAGGACAGGGTCAAACTGCCTCATAAAGTAATACATTACCAGTCTATACACTTGTACATGTGTGTTCCTGTCTTGCTGAGTGCTGAGGATATTAGTATAGTATTATAGTACTATGGGTGTGATAATGAGTAGGGAATAGAGCAAGAAAGAGCAAGTAACTGTGTATCTTGGTAAAACCATGCTGCACTGCAGGTGGGGTAGATGTAAAATGTGCAGAAATGTAGATTTGTCCAAACTGAAATCTAAATTGCAGTGTAAAAATAAAGCTGTCCAGCATTTGTGGGCTACAAAAGCAGCCAGTATTTACCCTGCATGCAAACATGGCCGTAGAGAGCCGACCCAAGCCCGATTACTAATGGGGGTGTGGCCTAATCTAATCCCGGGAGGCGTGGCCACACCCCTTAGGAAAAAACTATTTCACGTAGCTGCGAGCTAGAGAGGGGGGCGTTGTGAGCCCCTCAGCCTGGCGCAAACCAACAGGCAGAGGAGGAGACTGTTGCTGCTGAGCAGCGAGCAGTCTCCCTGGTCTCTCACTTTTGCAGCTCAGCACACAGCAGCGTGTGCTAGGCTGCTGACAAGTAATTGGGAGGGGGGGCGGCATCAGACCTGGGGCTGCGCTGGGCCCCTCCAATAAGCCTGGCCCCCTCTCTGCGCCCCTGCATGCAAAAACAATTACGTATTTCATAGATTGTAAGCTTGTGAACAATGCAAGGCCCTCTTACCTCTGTCTATTAATTGCTATTACCCAATCTTGTTTTAGTACTCTTTGCTCCCAATTGTAAAGCACAGTGGAATATGCTGCGCTACAGTCAGGTGCATAAATATTGGGACATTGACAGAATTTTCATATTTTGGCCTCTATTCACCACCACAATGGCTTTGAAATGAAACAAACAAGATGTGCTTTAACTGCAGACTTTCAGATTTAATTTGAGGGTAATTACATCCAAATCAGGTGAACGGTGTAGGAATTACAACGGTTTCTATATGTGCCTCCCACTTTTTAAGGGGCCAAAAGTAACGGGACTATCAACTCAAAAGCTATTTCATGGACAGGGGTGGGCTATTCCCTCGTTATTTCATTATCAATTAAACAGGTAAAAGATCTGGAGTTGATTCTAGGTGTGACATTTGCATTTGGAATCAGTTGCTGTCGACTCTCAATATGAGATCCAAAGAGCTGTCACTATCAGTAAAGCAAGCCATCATTAGGCTGAAAAATCAAAACAAACCCATCAGAGAGATAGCAAAAACATTAGGTGTCGCCAAATCAACTGTTTGGAACATTCTTAAAAAGAAAGAACGCACCGGAGAGCTCAGCAACGCCAAAAGACTCGGAAGACCACGGAAAACAACTGTGGTGGATGACAGAAGAATTATTTCCCTGGTGAAGAAAAACCCCTTCACAACAGTTGGCCGAATCAAGAACACTCTCCAGGAAGTAGGTGTATATGTGTCAAAGTCAACAATCAAGAGAAGACTTCACAAGAGTGAATATAGAGGGTTCACCACAAGATGTAAACCATTGGTGAGCCACAAAAACAGGAAGACCAGATTAGAGTTTGCCAAACAACATCTAAAAAAGCCATTACAGTTCTGGAGCAACATCCTATGGACAGATGCGACAAAGATCAACTTGTACCACAGAGATGGGAAGAGAAGAGTATGGAGAAGGAAAGGAACTGCTCATGATCCAAAACATACCACCTCATCAGTGAAGCATGGTGCTGGTAGTGTCATGGTGTGGGCATGTATGGCTGCCAATGGAACTGGTTCCCTTGTATTTATTGATGATGTGACTGCTGGCAAAAGCAGCAGAATGAATTCTGAAGTGTTTCGGGCAATATTATATGCTCATATTCAGAACTCATTGGACGGCGCTTCACAGTGCAGATGGACAATGACCCGAAGCATACTGCAAAAGCAACCAAAGAGGTTTTTCAGGCTAAAAAGTGGAATGTTATGCAATGGCCAAGTCAATCCCCTGACGTGAATCCGATTGAGCATGCATTTCACTTGATGAAGACAAAACTGAAGGGAAAATGCCCCAAGAACAAGCAGGAACTGAAGACATTTGCAGTAGAGGCCTGGCAGAGCATCACCAGGGATGAAACCCATCGTCTGGTGATGTCTATGCGTTCCAGGCTTCAGGCTGTAATTGCCTGCAAAGGATTTGCAACAAAGTATTAAAAAGTGAAAGTTAGATTTAGGATTGTTTAGTTTGTCCCATTACTTTTGGCCCCTTAAAAAGTGGGAGGCACATATAGAAACCATTGTAATTCCTACACCGTTCACCTGATTTGCATGTAATTACCCTCAAATTAAATCTGAAAGTCTGCAGTTAAAGCACATCTTCTTTGTTTCATTTCAAAGCCATTGTGGTGGTGAATAGAGGCCAAAATATGAAAATTCTGTCAATGTCCCAATATTTATGCACCTGACTGTATATAAGTAACTGTTAATAAATAATAATATTTGCACCCCTTGCATTCCTACATGGTTTGTCCAAGAGTTACTTGGAGTTTCTTGCTTTATTCCCAACTCAGAATCAGGTAGCTGGCCAGGGAGATCTGTGCCATAGTCCTTCCCATAAAGTTATTATAATGATTCTTGCAATACAAAAAAGATATAGTTTTACGTTTTACCCCCATTACTGCTTTACTCGTTTCCTGTAGTGTTCCCTGTAATAATGAATACAATCTTCTCATTACAGGCTCCGTGTGAGGGCGTGAGAGGGCACCCAGCAGGAATGAGCTACACAGCTAACATTCTCCCCCACCATGCTGTACGTGGAGCATTTGAAGACTTCACATGCTGAGACCTCATCCTAGAACAGCTGAGAGAGCAAAATCATCTTCTGAAAGTAACAAGAGCAAATGAGGAGATGAGAGCACAAGAGCCTGGACGAAAATCTACATAACCAAAAATGGCATCATTGTAATTCAAGAACAACTGTAAAGAAAACGTGAATGTGCCCTGAGAGTGTGAGAGAACTATTATTGATAAGCAGAGAAAGATCGACTGAGAGTCAGTCTCATTCCCTCCTCCTCCCCGTGACACAGAAAACCTGTTAATGACAAGAGGAATTATCTGAGCAATACTCATATCTTAGAAGCCAGTTTTTAATAGTCAGAAGTATTCAAAATGTATAAAATACACATATCCCCAACCCAGAGACATTTCAAAATGAGAGAATGTGTTGAAACAGATACCATAAACTCATCTCAATCCAAGAGACTCATACGGTATATGTGTTTACTCCAACAGGGAACAAAACTACTGCAGATGATGGCACCATTTATTTAACTGGTGTGTTAAACTCCACAGGTTCACATATAACACAGTACAGGATGCCATATCAATAATACAGGGATAAACCGTTTAAGCAGCACGTGCTGAGCCAAATTCACGGGAGCGCGAACAGAGTGGGCAGACCGCCACATCCGGATCACTGACTACGACAAAAACTATTGGTTGGGATAGGTTACAAATTAAAATATATGATCACTGCCTTCTGGAAAAGACAGAACACATAGCAGAGCGATTATTTTACAGCTCTGGAAGAAGAAAGAAAGCCTAAAAGGAAACACTATTTTTATCTGGATAGTCCGATATAAATCCTAAACGATCCCAAAGTGCAGGTTATTAGGTAGTCATTGTGCTGTCATAATAATGCATGTAAGGTGCATAATAGTACAGAATGAGCAGCTAACACTAAATTATATTATCTCTATTTACCATCATCTACAGCAAATGACCAGTGCATTGTAGATACATGTCTCCTAAGTCTAATATATAAGGAAAGTTCCAATAGTCCAGCATTGTGAAAAATCTAAATGTATGAATCCTGAGATTATCATGATAGAGAGGTATCGCCCCCTATATTAACACTTCTGTGCTGCATAAGGGGGTGAGGAACCTGTTACAACCCAGGGTCATCCGTACATTCGGATCACAGCCTATTGGAGGAAACCAACTGTAATCATCTGATTGCCAAGATCTGTAATTTCACATTTATTTGGGTTTTTATTGTTTCATAGAATAAGGTAGATATTAGTTATATACTCTAGTATTAGCTAGGTATGCCCTATTAGTCATATATTAATTATTAGGGGATTCTGTGTCACCTACCTACTCTGTTCCTGCTAATGACAGCATACATGCACTCTCCTGATGGGTGTCAATCTCCCCTCTTGTATGTGATAGCCAAAGGCCTGTTCTAATCTCCATGCGTGTCTTCCTTTAACTGAACCTAGATTTGTTTTCTGTCAAAATTGATGACCTTGCTGATCCCGATATAGATGTGTCTTGCCCCAAATTGCAGCAGTGACTTTATTACCAGGTATATTATCTTGTTAAGCCTAGCTGGTTGGTATCAGTGCTGATGGGGTTTGTCATTTCCATATACTGTGCTTTTCCAGGTTGTACCAGGTTTTCGCTCTCTCGCTCTTGTTTCCTGAGTCTGTGACGCATACATTCCCCAGTATTCTGGAAGTGAAAGAATCGTAATCTTTGATGTTCATTCTACATAGAATATTGACATCCATGGGGTTGTCAGTACTCTGTGAATGTGAACTGTCAGATTAGGATAATCCTAGATCATTTACCACAGCAGGTTGAATGAATGGAGATAGCAGTGTTGAAGATTCCAGAGCAATCAATCACTTCCAGTTTTCCATCCCATAGACATAGCAGATGATTGTTGAACATAGTGGCCTTGGAGCCCGACCTTGGGGTGCTACAAAGAATTACTACTTCAGTACTTTGAAGGACTCTTAAAGAAGGGAGCCAACATAACTTTCTATGTGTTTACTATCTATCTATGGTCACATTGATTGTACTATGAGAAGTCAGTGTGTGCCCATTGCCAGAATCCAGACCTAATGTACCACAGATAGGTGGACTGAATCTCTTATCCTTGGAGGATTGATCACTGTGACGTTAATGTGAAAGGCGCCGACCACCCTGGGGATAAGAAATGTGGATCAGCGGCTGCAGCCTACGACTGCAGATGCTCAGTGAACTCAGAAATGATTACTTAGAAGCCTGGGACTTCTCTTGTGACTAGGAACCTTCAATTTGCCTTTCTTTATACCATTCTCACCATTGGAACCTCCTCATCCCATACAAAGTGAAAATCCATACAATCCCACTGAATCAATATACAGTACTGTATTATACACATGTTCTTTATATATCTGATTGATAAGTATTCCCATAATAACATATCACTAGTTACAGATAATATTTCTAGAGTAAAAGAAGACATCTTTGGCTTTTCAGGCATTGAAGAACTACATATCACAGCATAACTCAGCAGCTGGGAAGCCACAGATTGCCTATACCTGATCTGGTTCCATGTCTAAAATTATTACAATGTTATAACAGAAGAAATATCCTTGAGATTCACCAAATATATCATCGGTTTAGTGGGGGCTATTTAATAGGAAAAGCAGCTACTGTCTTCACTTGTAAACCAGGGGCCGGGTTTAACAACAGTGCAGGTGCCATTAGTCACTTTATTCCTCAGTCCCGCTCCTGGCATTTGCTAGAGAATCCGGTGTATGCACCTAAGGGTCTTTCTGGGCTTGTCTAGGCCCCTAAGCTCCTGTTAGAATGGGTTGTAAAGCCTCAGCCTTAATAAAATAACAATGCACCAAGTTGCCGCATGCTCCCTGGGCAGCCCTGCTTCTTCTCCACAGCATATGATAGCAGTTACCATTATACAACCAACATCTTTCTTACACTTTCCTCTTAGTTATCAGTTTCATAGAATAGTCATTTTTCGCCAGTGTCACTGACACAAGAATTTTCATTAGACTTTATAGAACAACCCATCATTATTCAAATAAGTAACATATATTCAGCATTTAGTTAACGCGCAAACAAAAAGCACCCAAAATTAATTACCATATAAACAATAGACATAGACAATAAAGAACATGCCGAAAGGTAGCACTGAATTTTTTATAAAAAAAAAAAAACAACATACCTTTTTTGCTACTTGGTATTGAATACTGATACACTGACATAAGGCATATTCAGTTGTTTCAATGCCTGGGGTTGTACCACTGCCAGTTAGGTTTACCGTTATCATCTCTTTGCATATACTGAGCCCAACCACTTACTTTCCATTTTGCTAGGGCCGTCAAGGGCAGGGACGGACCCAGGTACTGGGAAAAGGGGGTGGCAAAATCGGGGGAGGTGTGGCCATGCCCCTTTTTAACATTTTGTAAAAAAATACTTTATGCGCAGCATGCAACTCAGCCAGGGATGGATCCAGGGGAGGGGGGCGATCAGTGATTTCCCCCTTCCCCTGTAGCACTTATTACTTGCCCACTACTGCTGGCCGCTGTATAGCACTGCAGCGGCAGTGGGCACATCATGCTGCTGCTGCTCCTCCCTGGACCGCACGCAGCTGCAGCAGTCTCCTCTCTCTCCCTTCTTGATGTGCTACTGACCCGGGCCCCTCCAACAAGCACTGGCTTGGGTAAAGAGTACCCTCAGCCAATCCCCTCCCACCAGCCCCCTGTCGGTGCCCCTGCATATTGCAATTAATTTTATAAGTGTTCTGTAATGGGATGAACACTATTTAATGACTTAAAAACAGTTACCAAGGTAACTTGGTTTCTCTACCTCTCACCATATCAGGACAGGTATAAAGAAGCATTTACCCACATATTTAATTAGAAAACAACATGGTACTGTGGAGCCGCACTATCCAGTTCAGGACAAAATAGAACCTCAGACAGTGATTCACCTACTAGATGGACATCCTACACCCATACACAGAAATTGATCCTGTGTGTCATCTAATATAACCATACAGGTATAGCTGTAAAAATCCTTTTTTCATGTGGCCTAACTAAAACATCTCCTGAAATACTGTGTGTAAATGCAAATATGTATGTGTTTATGCAGAGTGTGTTTATTTGGGTAATTTAAAGAGGAGTTACTGTTTTTAGTTCATTATTTTATAATTCTTTTTTATATTTTTCCATCACTTATAAATATATGAATAGATGAAATCAGTGTATATGTATATATATATATGTATAAAATTCAGTGTATATAACCTCGGGTTGGGGGGCGCTGCTCCGTGTTTCCCTGTGAAGAATGTTAACTACACAGGAATATATGTACATTACATACAGAGCACAAAATGGTGAAGCAATGTATACTCAGAACTGATATAAAGAACGTTATTACTATGGAAAAAGTGTCTATGTTATTGTGCATATGATTCTTAGAGCAACAGGATAAGAATTAAATTTTCATTTATAAACGTAACAGATATAATTTTAAAATTGTTATTTCATCCATGTTTGGGTTGTCTCTTTGGGGATTATTTATGAGATCGGTAAGAATGTCGACACTGAGAATGTGTACAGTGTAATGCGACCACATAATTGAAAGCATTTATTACAGTGTCTGCATTATGGACCTCATTCAGACCCGCTCACTAGCGTTATGCGCTCGCAAGTGGCCCGATGGTTTGCAAACGCGCATGCGCACGCTTCGTTCTGCGCGTGCGTGAACTACTCTGTGCGATCGCAGGCCGCTCGCTCGCCCAGCAAAGACAGCCCAGTGAAATGAGTGACAGGAGAGGCCTTTTGTGGGTAGTAACAGGGAAAGGACATTAATAACGGGGGTGTGGAGGTGCGAACGAAGGCGTGCCTGGGTTTTTAAGGCGTGTATAATTAACAGGCAGCGTCATAGTACACGTCACATGCCTGGTTTTTACACTGAAGTCCTTGCAGTGCTTGCGGCAGTTTATGGCAACCACAAGCGCTGCGTTAGCTTCCGATGGTGCTCGATGTACCAATGTTTTAATACACTTCCCGGAGATGACATGCGCTAGTGGGCGTCTCAACATACGCTAATGGGTGTCTGCATACACAGAGCGATCGCTCGCACAGCCAAAGTGGGTGTGCTTATGCCTTGGCGAGCGATCGCTTCCCATGTCATCACTTTGAAAAATTTGCATACGCTGGATGCAAGCGGTCGCATCTAGCAAGCGGGTCTGAATCAGGCCCTATGACTTTAAACATGATGGTAAAGCATCATGTTTAAAGCTACATTGCCCAATGCTTTAAATCACACTACTACTGTGTCGGCATTCTGTAGTCGACATTACCCTCCCATATTCTGAGTGTCGATATCTGCCTATGGACTAATTAACTACGTCCCTTATTTACTAAGCAGCATGCTATTAAATCATTGCCGTTTTAAAATTTGGACTTAAACGCAGAGAAGCAGTGGCTTTTGAATGCCGTCACTTATAGAGTAATAGTGGCGGCATCCAAAGCATCGGAGAAAATGTACTCAAAGTAACACACATGACTAGCGCTGAATATATTTACTTACTAATTCCTGAATATCACAGAATTGTAACTGTATTTTCCCTCACACCTCTTTACAGAGCCTCTTACACTCTAATATATGTTATTAGTAAGATATCATTATTTAAATAACTTTTTTTTTTAAATAATTGTATTGCTTTTAAGTATTTTAGTATTTATTTAGTAATCAAAAATGGAATGACTAATGGACATGTCCCTTTATGATGCTGTACAGTCTGTACTTTATTCCATTTTTCTTTCAGATGTCCAAAATTTCGACTAATATAATTAACTAGCCCCATTTGCCATGCTGTATGTCTGCCCTTCCTTGGGAAGTAATTCTGCCTATGTCACTAGCTGTGAATGCTCCCATGCAGGAAACTATTTACAATGACACTGGCAGTCTGATGATGTCAGGCCCGACACACAACAAAACAGCCATGAGGTTTGGTTCCTCCCAATCACTGAAGTCTCCATTGAAGAGGCCTAACAAGTGTGATCAACAGAAACAGAACTAAACATTAACATGACATGTTATTTACCAAAGCACAGCATATTTTTCTTCACTTGTCCCTAAACAATATGCTGATAGGGTATGCACTCAGGATGCCGATGGTCTAAATGCAGACCGTCGGCACTCTGACTGTCTAATCCCGGCAAGGGTCTAATGACAGGCGTCGAAACCCCAACGCCTGTCATTTTACCTACGCCGGGAGCCCGAACCCTGGCATCCCGATCGAAGGTATGCCGGGTTCGGACAGCCGCGGGGGGGAGGGTTAGGTTAGAGGCTCCCGGGGGGGGGGGGGACTTAGGGGTAGGCCCCCCCCAGGTAGACTTAGGTTCAGGCTGCGGGGAAGGGGGGGTTAGGTTTAGGAACTTAGAGGGGGATTAGGGTTAGGCACTTGGGGGGGGAGGTTAGGGTTAGGCACCCCTAAGCAAGGGTTGGGGGGGTTAGGTTAGTTAGTACTTATCTTCACTGGTGCCAGTCTTCCGGCATCGGGATTTGAACGACAAATCATGCCGATCCCTATGGAGTTCTTATGTGACATTATATATATGCCCAGGAAACTATAACAACATAATTACCAGCCACCAGAGTGCTGACTACAGCTTATGACCCCAGGTGTACTGTACATCTATTCTGACACCAGGTCAAGCAACACTAATAGGTGACTTGTGCTGTCATTAATAAAGGGCAAAAGTTGTGTTATCTATTCACTATGCTCCGACCAGCCGGAGATTACGGTATACAATCGGGAAACCAGCTGCCTTAATACCGGCAGCCGGCTTCCCGACTGTCATATCCCGGCGAGGGTGAAATACCAGGCGTCTAGATGTAGACGCCTGACATTTCCCCATCGCCGGGAGACCGGCGCCCGGCAAACTCATCACTTCATCCTGTGGGGGTAACACGCAACAGCTGGTGTCCAGTGCCCACAGCAAAATTTGGAGTTGTGTCCGGTAATACATGACTGCCCCCTCTGAAGACCCCCTGCTCTGCCCTTCTGAGCATGTATAGGGGGGACTGGCACATGCGCACTAAAGCTGTATGTGGACTTTCAGTCCTGGAAGTAAAATTCCAGATAGTGCATGGTCTGCAGTCAGAGGCTCTGTAGCGGATGGTGTGCAGTCAGAGGCTCTGTAGCGGATGGTGTGCAGTCAGAGGCTCTGTAGCGGATGGTCTGCAGTCAGAGGCTCTGTAGAGGATGGTCTGCAGTCAGAGGCTCTGTAGCGGATGGTCTGCAGTCAGAGGCTCTGTAGCGGATGGTCTGCAGTCAGAGGCTCTGTAGCGGATGGTCTGCAGTCAGAGGCATCTGTAGCGGATGGTGTGCAGTCAGAGGCATCTGTAGCGGATGGTGTGCAGTCAGAGGCATCTGTAGCGGATGGTGTGCAGTCAGAGGCATCTGTAGAGGATGGTGTGCAGTCAGAGGCTCTGTAGCGGATGGTGTGCAGTCAGAGGCATCTGTAGCGGATGGTGTGCAGTCAGAGGCATCTGTAGCAGATGGTGTGCAGTCAGAGGCTCTGTAGCAGATGGTGTGCAGTCAGAGGCATCTGTAGCAGATGGTGTGCAGTAAGAGGCATCTGTAGCGGATGGTGTGCAGTCAGAGGCATCTGTAGAGGATGGTGTGCAGTCAGAGGCTCTGTAGCGGATGGTGTGCAGTCAGAGGCATCTGTAGCGGATGGTCTGCAGTCAGAGGCTCTGTAGAGGATGGTGTGCAGTCAGAGGCATCTGTAGCATATGGTGTGCAGTCAGAGGCATCTGTAGCGGATGGTGTGCAGTCAGAGGCATCTGTAGCGGATGGTCTGCAGTCAGAGGCATCTGTAGTGGATGGTGTGCAGTCAGAGGCATCTGTAGCGGATGGTGTGCAGTCAGAGGCATCTGTAGCGGATGGTGTGCAGTCAGAGGCATCTGTAGCGGATGGTCTGCAGTCAGAGGCATCTGTAGCGGATGGTGTGCAGTCAGAGGCTCTGTAGCGGATGGTCTGCAGTCAGAGGCATCTGTAGCGGATGGTGTGCGTTTACCTCAGAGGTGCTTCCTAATTAGTGCGAAGCCTCATGCTTTGTCATCTCCTACATCTAGTGACAATGTGACGTCCCAAACTATATATATCACACATTGGGAACCATCAACGTAGCCTTCAGTACATGATGCTTATTAACTGCTAGAATTTTAAGAAAATTATATTGTTGTTTTCCCTACGTCCATCCTTGCTAGCTTTAAAAAAAAAAATACAATAATAAATGAATATATAAAGAAAATCACAGTAACTGATGTGGACAGATATGCCTCTACTGTTTTGTATGGTCCCATTACTCCGAAATGATTTTATTAGGAAATTGAATTCCTCCTGTTTCCACCATAATCAATGTTCCAGAGCTGGGACCCTTCTGTGCATGAATCATTCCACAGTCCTTAACAGCATAGCAGGAGATAGAGATACATAATAACTCACGGAGCCACTCTCCAGTCACCTGTCCATAAGGCCTGATTCAGAGTTGTACCTAGTTATGCCCCTGTCTGTTGCTGTCCAGCAAAGTGGAACAAAACTATTTTATCCCTGTTCTCCAAATGATTGGCGTCCAATAGAATGCTGCATTGTAAATGAGGAAACACAATAGCTGTCTTCCAGTGAAATGATGAACTAAGGATTGCAGTGTCTGCCGGAATATCGGAATATCCTGTAATGGGATCCCACTATACATTGGAAAATAATAAATTTCATGTAGGTCACAGATTTTTCACGAGAAGTTCACAATACTCTATCATATGTACTGGATAATGATTACAGATCTGCAGAGGGCAATAAAGTCATTTTCCATGTTTCCTTCTATAAAACACCAGGGCCCCCAGGAGAAGACTATGGGCGTGATGCACTATTGCGGTTTTTTACAGTCAAATCTCCGAAAATTATGTATTGGGAGGTTTGGCCGCTCACCGCAGATGCATCAATATCCGTATGCGTTACATTCCGGGGCTTGGATGCAGTGGGCAACGCCATCTTTAGCCTATGGGCTTCTATTCTGTGGGTGCTGTCAGAGATCCCTCCCATCACCCCCTGTGGTGCGTGCGCCACTCGACGTATGTGCAGAAGGACTTCTGGGTCATAAACCCGGAAGACTCTATCGCAAAGGACATCTCTTACCGGGAGAGCTGTCCTTTATAATATTTTCATGCATACCGGCGTTATTTACGCCGGCATGTATGCCATGATCGCCGGGATGCATCACATGCAAAATGCCATGCTCGGTGCATCCTGCCCCCTGTGTATGTATGTCTGAATGAGGTGGCATCAAAATAGGCACCAACTACCTAACGTTTGTTCACAAGTCCCCAGCAAATTTTCCTTATTATAGCCATTTTACAGTAAGCACCTTTCATATAGAACTCCAGGTTATCATAGTACAGTCCTGATTTTTATAGACTATATGGTTTTGTTATCCTGATTTTTCCCCAGAATAATGGGGAATTTTGCTGTTGCTGCATAACTGCTTCAGATGTTGAGGTAAGTACAGGCCCCTACTGTATAATGCCAATGAAGTGTATAATGCCAATGAAGTGTATAATGCCAATGAAGATGACACAATGGAATTGATACTTTTTTACTGTACTTTTCTGCAAAGAATGAACCTTGTGGTAAACCAGGGTAGCAATAAAATTTGAGGGACAATACATGCATTTAGTATAACTACAAATAGTAATTAACTGAATATATCCTGTCATCTACTTCTGGGGTTGCACTAAGTAGGAATCATTAAAAACTGTAATACTATTTTATTTATATGATGCTTATTATGGGTACCTGTCACAATAACAGTGAACCCATTATGCAGATGACGTTTTATGAATTCTCTGCTTTCATACATACCTACTCTCCCGGATCAGCCGGGAGACTGACAAATATGGAGGAGTCCCCACAAATACTGAGGAGAGTAAGTTATCCTCCTACATCCCACCCACTTCCTAATAAAACACCAACATAATTCTTAGCAAATTGCTTCATCATGGTCCTGCCTGCATTGCACTGATGGTTTCATGGCAAAAAGTGACTGTATTCGTCCACCGCACTACCAAATATGCAGCATCTGTGAGGGTACAATATTATCTACCTTATAATAGGAGGGGCTGGTTGGAAACCAAGCCTTGATTGGCCTAGTTTCAAAGGGACTAAGGGGCCTATTCATGATGTTAAGAATCGGGGTCCCCAACAATTAACATTCTAATTCGCTGCGGCCACCAGAGCAATTCAGCTTTGCTCCGGCGCGGTGACAGCTGATGTGAAATCCCGCGAGCGGCTTCACTGCTCCTACTGCTCTACCGGACCTACTTTGCATAGGGAAGAGCAGGTTGCGAACACCAAGCGGGGGTATTCGCCATCTGAAGATGGCAAATGCCCTGCAGTCAAGCTTCGAAAATATAATATTTTCGGAGCTTGATGAATTCTGTCCCCATACACAGCAGCCATTCCTGCTTCACCTTCTTAATGAATGGCCCGAATACTTAATTGTCACAATTTCAGGTGAAAATGTGCTTTTTCACCTGCTTTTGTGACAAGTGATGATGAATAGGCCCCTAATTGTGGGTACACACTGCACAGATATATCTGCAGATGATGGTCATTCATACACATTGAACATCCATCATCTGCCTCTGGCCGCTGGTCCCGCTGGTAGGGGGGTGTGTCTCGCCCCCCTCCCTGCGGCCTCTGCTGCATGTGTACACACTTGCCTATGGATAGATCAGGCTTGCCTACCCTCCCGATTTGGTCGGGAGCCTCCCGAATATCGGGTGCCGCTCCCGACCCCCCGGAAAGGCAGGCAAGCCTCCCGGCTGCCGCCTACCCCCCCAGACTAATGGTAAAAACCCCCGCTGGCGGGGGGCCCGATGACGCGATTCGCGCTGAATCGCGTCATCGTGGCTCCGCCCCCTGCTTCACAATGTCTTTTTTCCGGCATTGTGAAGAGGGGGCGGGGCCACGATGACGCGATCGTGCGGTCACGCCCCCGGCCCCGCCCCCGAAACTGCATCATAGCCCGGCCACGCCCCCCACACAATGCAGGCATTCAGCTCCCTCCCGGAAGGAGGGAGCTGAATGTCGGCAACTATGGGATAGATATATCTGCCATCAGTTGTGCAGCATAGATGACGCGATGTCTGTGAACGACGTAGTTCACAGACATATCAGCCAATATATCTGTCAGTATATCAACCTTCCAGACGCGCTTTATACAGGAAAGCGCATTTCTAGGTGAATAAACACCAATGAAATGAAAACATTCAGGCACACTAAAGATACATGTAATATAGTCCCGATTTCCCCTCTCTCATGACTAATGTAAGCAGACTTCCAAATATTAAGACACACAATAAAATCCCTGCCCCCATCACTTATGAACTCTGACACAATCCACCAAAACCCACCTTTATCTGGCCAGTATTGCAGTTTTGTAGGTGAAATGTATAGATTGTAATTAATGTAGGGCAGACTTGAAGATTATATTTTAACACATTCCACCTTGCGCATTTCCACAGGACTTACAAACCTTTTATATAGGGACAGCTCTAAAAGCCATTACATAGGTGTGTCACCACGTACGGGATGTACTTAAAAAGTCGACAGTAACTACAATGTTGACAGTTAGAATGTTGACATTAGGGTTAGGCTGCGGATGTGAGAGTTTTAGGATTAGGCTGCGAGGGGGGAGTCAGGGTTGGTATACAATCGGGAAGCCGACTGCCTAAATACCGGCAGCTGGCTTCCCGACTGTCATTTCCCGGCAAGGGTGAAATGCCAGGCGTCTAGATGTAGACGCCCGCATTTCCCAGACGCCGGGAGACCGGCGCCCGGCATCCCGATCGTAGTGATGCCGGGCGCCGCGAGCGGACAGCCGCGGGGGGGAGGGTTAGGTTTATGGCTCCCGGGGGGGACTTAGGGTTAGGCATTCCCCCCGGGAGGGTTAGGGTTAGGCTAGGGGGAGGGAGGGTTAGGGTTAGGCACCCCCGGGGGGACTAGGGTTAGGCACTTGGGGGGGAAGTTAGGGTTAGGCACCCCTAAGGAGGGTTAGGGTTAGGGGGGTTAGGTTAGGTTAGTATATACTCACCTATCCACAATCGGGTTTCCAGCGCTGCCGGGCTTCCACTGCTTCTAACTCTGCTTTTGTCGGGCTGCCGCTGACGGGAATCGAACCGCCGGTATTTCGTACCCATTCCTCAGGGTTAGGCACTAGAGGGTGGGTGGGGACAAGGGTTAGGGATAGGGGAGAAACACCAGTAAACCGAAGGATCAGAACTCTGACCCGGAAGTGACGGTCACAGGACCGCCAGGACCCAGAAGACACCTCTGCAGCAGGCTTGCCTACCCTCCCGATTTGGTCGGGAGCCTCCCGAATATCGGGTGCTTCTCCCGACCCCCAGAAAGGCAGGCAGGCCCAGGCACAGACACATATTCTTTATTTTCTGTTTTGTTTTGGGGATATTCAGGCAGGAATACCCCTGTGTCAGCCCCAGTGATCTACTATACATCTCCGCTTGCAGTAGCACACCACTTTCTCTGTTGTATCCTAAAATTATGTATTGCCAATGTAGCCAGCGCATCGCAAAATGTGACATTTCAAAGAACAAAAACAAATCTTCATTTTAAAAAGTCATTAGGTCTTACAATGCGGCCCTCTCCCGCCATAGTATAAAGCATTTGCAATAATGTTACATGTAAACGAAGGAACACAAAACTGCTGACCCTCTACCATCAAGCCAGTCAACCTTTGTATTCATGGGGTTAATAAGAATCCTTAGTGTGAGCTGCATAGCAGAACTCATTCAATACTCAGTTTGGAGAATGGGTCTCATGGGGCAGAAAGTCAATGCTGTTTCCATTAGGATGAGACAGATGTTATAAGAGACCAATGCAGCTCCAAATGCAAAGCGTGTTTGTCAATTTATTAAGCTTTGCATTATGTTTATTGCTTCTTGGTAGGAGGGAGGTCTGCCATCCCTGACTGTGTAAATCCTGGAAAGAGGCGGTTTTAAAGAGTTTTTATATATGATTGATCATGTGTAAATTGAAGAGTCCCCAGTCAATATAAATACCAGAGTTCAAAGGTCTGAAATGACAGCAGTGCTGTGAATGGCGCGGTAAGCTGGGCAATGTCATAGGAATATAGACAAAGGGAAAACGTAATAGCTAGTGAGTCGCAGGCAGCCGCCACATTTCTGCCATTTAGCTGCTAAATTGAAAGCGCCAATTCTTTTATTAGTCAAACCAGGGGCGTCTTTAGAGAGGAGGAGGCCCGTGTGCATCCCCCCAACACAGACCCCCTTCTCTCACACTGGTGGCGGCATCCGACTGACACGGCTGGCCGGCCACCGCAGAATCAATAGACTCTGGGCACTAGAGTGTTCCAAGAGTCTATTGCGCATGTGCAGATCGCCGGGGAAATGGCACGGCCGCCGTTTTCCCGGCAATCGCCTCCCAGCGCATGCTCAAAATGCCAGAAAAATGGCCATGGGAAGACCCGACACGGAACTTCGGAGAGGTAAGTAATACAAAGTATGGATGCAGGGTGTGTGGTGGGGCCCCCCCCTGGACCTGGGGGCCCGTGTGCACCACACACACTGCACCCATTATAGATACGCCACTGAGTCGAGGTTTTTGCTTTTAAAAAGTTGCTGCTTTAAATATAGGGGCTAAATCAACAAAATCTCGCAGGTACCTGCAACTCCCAAGCTATTGCATATTCCCCAAAGTCCTAACATAACATATAGGTACAGTATAGACTGAAGACTTTTTGAGCCAAATTGCGGAAGTAAAATGTGTCTGAAAAAATGCATTCGCAGAGCTTGAGATACCTCCAGCTTTACAAGGATAGCATATGCGCCAGTTTTACAAGGATTGCATATGCGCCAGCTTTACAAGGATAGCATATGCGCCAGCTTTACAAGGATAGCATGTGCGCCAGCTTTACAAGGATAGCATGTGCGCCAGCTTTACAAGGATAGCATGTGCGCCAGCTTTACAAGGATAGCATGTGCACCAGCTTTACAAGGATATCATGTGCACCAGCTTTACAAGGATATCATGTGCGCCAGCTTTACAAGGATAGCATGTGCGCCAGCTTTACAAGGATAGCATGTGCGCCAGCTTTACAAGGATAGCATGTGCGCCAGCTTTACAAGGATAGCATGTGCGCCAGCTTTACAAGGATAGCATGTGCGCCAGCTTTACAAGGATAGCCTATGCGCCAGCTTTACAAGGATAGCCTGTGCGTCAGCTTTACAAGGATAGCATATGTGCCAGCTTTACAAGGATAGCATATGTGCCAGCTTTACAAGAATAGCCTGTGCGTCAGCTTTACAAGGATAGCATATGTGCCAGCTTTACAAGAATAGCCTGTGCGTCAGCTTTACAAGGATAGCATGTGCGCCAGCTTTACAAGGATAGCATGTGTGCCAGCTTTACAAGAATAGCATATGTGCCAACTTTACAAGGATAGCATGTGCGCCAGCTTTACAAGGATAGCATGTGTGCCAACTTTACAAGGATAGCATGTGCGCCAGCTTTACAAGGATAGCATATGTGCCAGCTTTACAAGGATAGCATATGTGCCAGCATTACAAGGATAGCATGTGCGCCAGCTTTACAAGGATAGCATGTGTGCCAGCTTTACAAGGATAGCATGTGCGCCAGCTTTACAAGGATAGCATGTGTGCCAGCTTTACAAGGATAGCCTGTGTGCCAGCTTTACAAGGATAGCATAGGTGCCAGCTTTACAAGGATAGCATGTGCGCCAGCTTTACAAGGATAGTATGTGCGCCAGATTTACAAGGATAGCATATGTGCCAGTTTTACAAGTATAGCATGTGTGCCAGCTTTACAAGGATATCATGTGCGCCAGCTTTACAAGGATAGCATGTGCGCCAGCTTTACAGCATGTGCGCCAGCTTTATAAGGATAGCATGTGCGCCAGCTTTACAAGGATAGCATGTGCGCCAGCTTTACAAGGATAGCATGTGCGCCAGCTTTACAAGGATAGCATGTGCGCCAGCTTTACAAGGATAGCATGTGCGCCAGCTTTACAAGGATATCATGTGCGCCAGCTTTACAAGGATAGCCTGTGCGCCAGCTTTACAAGGATAGCCTGTGCGCCAGCTTTACAAGGATAGCCTGTGCGCCAGCTTTACAAGGATAGCATGTGCGCCAGCTTTACAAGGATAGCATGTGCGCCAGCTTTACAAGGATAGCATGTGCGCCAGCTTTACAAGGATAGCATATGTGCCAGCTTTACAAGTATAGCCTATGTGCCAGCTTTACAAGGATAGCCTGTGCGCCAGCTTTACAAGGATAGCATATGTGCCAGCTTTACAAGGATAGCCTGTGCGTCAGCTTTACAAGGATAGCCTGTGCTCCAGCTTTACAAGGATAGCATATGCGCCAGCTTTACAAGGATAGCATGTGCGCCAGCTTTACAAGGATAGCATATGTGCGCCAGCTTTACAAGGATAGCATGTGTGCCAGCTTTACAAGGATAGCATGTGTGCCAGCATTACAAGGATAGCATATGTGCTCCAGCTTTACAAGGATAGCATGTGCGCCAGCTTTACAAGGATAGCATATGTGCGCCAGCTTTACAAGGATAGCATGTGCGCCAGCTTAACAAGGATAGCATGTGCGCCAGCTTAACAAGGATAGCATGTGCTCCAGCATTACAAGGATAGCATATGTGCTCCAGCTTTACAAGGATAGCATGTGCGCCAGCTTTACAAGGATAGCATATGTGCGCCAGCTTTACAAGGATAGCATGTGCTCCAGCTTTACAAGGATAGCATGTGCGCCAGCATTACAAGGATAGCATATGTGCGCCAGCTTTACAAGGATAGCATGTGCTCCAGCTCTACAAGGATAGCATGTGCGCCAGGTTTACAAGGATAGCATATGTGCGCCAGCTTTACAAGGATAGCATGTGCTCCAGCTTTACAAGGATAGCATGTGCGCCAGCTTTACAAGGATAGCATATGCGCCAGCTTTAAAAGGATAGCATATGCGCCAGCTTTACGCCAGCAGCCGTGGCTTGGCAATCTAATAGCAAATGCTAAGGCTACAGTACTCAGGGGGTCATTCAGACCTGGTCACAAGCGCTGAGCGGTCGCAACCGGGTCGATTTTCCCCCACTGGGAATGCACACATCAGAGCAGGCTCCGACGTGCGCATGCGCAATACCCGGCTAGCAACGGGCGCTCCGTCGCTAGGGGTCTCGCACCAAAGGGGGCAAGCTGTCGATGGTGAGTGACAGCTCGCCATGTTTGGGAGGCGGGCAGGGGGCATGGCCGGCCAAACAGAGGCATTCCCGAAGGAACGCTTGCCTTTGTGGGCGGCCGCACTGACATTTAGCTGTGATGTCAGTGGGGAGCTTCCTGCTCGATCAGAGCAGGACGCTCCCTGGGGCTTGCGAGTGCCGAGACCCAACCTTAGGGTCTCATCGCAAGCCCCGATGGTCGTGATGGTCTTGACCATAGCGACCATCACCCTGGTCAGTCGCTAGAGCTGTGGGTGGTAACCCACAGCTTAGTGATCGACCAAGAGGCACTACAAGATGCAACAGCCGCCCTCATTCAGAGCGACCGCTTGCATCTAACGACCGCCTCTGAATGAGGTCTTCAATTTGTACACAATACAGAGATTTATTGAAGTATATACATAAGACAGTCTGTGTATGTGTCAGTGTTATTGATAAATACTAAAGTCGCATTTACCATGTAAAATATAGTTTGCCCGTTTTGCGGGAGTGCTGAGGCCTGGGTCTGCGTTGGTGGTGATGGTCGCAATGGTGATCCGATGCAGCATCTACTGATGCTGCAATTTGATCGCAACTGTTGTCAGGAGGCCTCTGCTTCCTATAGATGCCTCCTGTAGCATTCAAATATTTGCTGGATGGTATTGCACAGCCGCTTCCTTGCTTCTGTGCAATACTGTCCACATATGAATCAGGCCCTAAGCTCCATCTGAAGCTGTAGGATAAATCACGCTGAGCTCATAGCAGACTTACCTACTTTCTTCATCTCTTTTCTGGGAGAAGCCCGAGGAGGAGATGCAGCTTGCTACTTTGGGGAGGCGGGGCCAGCTCAGACATCATTAGGCCACACCCCCACACCCAACTGCATCTGACATCAGCAGTGCGTCCAACTCAGCAATGGGCCCTATGTGATGAGAGCCTTCGCCTTAGCTGCGGTGAGGATCAAAGGGCCTGATTCAGACCCACTCGCGAGCGCTGAGCGCTCGCAAGCGGGTCGATGTTTGCCCAGTGCGCATGCGCGAGACCCGGATAGTGACGGGCAAGCCGTCGCTTCGGGTCTCATACCAAAGGGGGCGTGCTGTCGATGGTGAGTGACAGCACGCCCCCTTTGGTGGGTGTGCCAGGGGCAGGGCTGCCCAGACGGAGGCGTTCCCATGGGAACGCCTACCGTCCTGGGCCGGCCCCACTGACATCACAAGTGATGTCAGTAGGAGTGCTCTCGGCTCTGATAGAGCCGAAAGCACTCAAGGGCTTGTGGCAGACTAGACCCTACCACAAGGGTCTCGTCGCAAGCCCGATGGTCAAGACCATCGCGACCATCATCCTGGCCACTCGCTATAGCTGTGGGTGGTCACCCACAGCTATAAGAGCGGCCAGGAGGCCGCTCTTAAAATTAAGAAGGACGGCCTTGATTCAGACCGAGCGCTCTGTCAGAGCGTCCAACTCTGAATCAGGGCCAATGTTCCTTAAAGAAGTGCTACAACTAATTTAATTGAAGATATATTATTCGGTTAATCACCCAAGGAAAGCTCCTATCGTTTAATAAGTAACCATGCTACTATAAGTATCTGCTAATGTCACTGAGGATTGCATTGTAATTTGTTAGAAATAAAGTCAGAAGGACATGGAGAAAACATGTTCCTGTACAACAGAGACGTAACTAGACTTTTTGGTGCCCTGTGCCAGAGAGAGCATTGGTGCCCCCCAGTTTTTAAATAGGGACATAAGAGCACCTGAAAAAGGGCCGTGGCCTCATGGGGAAGGGCCAGGGAAGAGATCAAGTGAGCATGATAATAAACAGAAAAATTGACAGGCCCAAACAGCACCCCCTGCCCTGCAGTGCCCTGTGCCAGGGCATCGGTCGCACTACCCTAGATACGGCCCTGCTGTCCAACAAGGAATACTCACTTTCAAGTTAAAAATCAATGAAGATCCTTGCATGAGCGGCAGCTAGTACTCCTGTATTCTCTACACGTATGAGCATCATAACTGTGGGCATGATTTAGTTGTATGCTATTGTCACCACAGCTGCGATCCTGTACGCAGATGCAGTGTGAATATATGCAAATGATGCAGCTGTCGGGAGATGTATTGAAGCGCCCGGCATCTTTGCAAATCCAAGCCTCTACGTACAAAGACGCAGCATTGGTCGCGGATCATTGGATGTTAGCAGACCTGAGTAACTATAGAGTCACGCAGAATGGACGTGGAAAATGGGACGCTAGAGCCATGCTTACCGCGTATGAGATAGCAGAAGCAGGATGTGATACACCCCGAAAACGGCCACAATATTCCCCGTTACCACCCCCAACGCTGCCTGACTGTCAATCACACTGCAAATAAATACTTGCTGCGGGTGACTACAGTCGTTTTTCTTGACACATACAGTGCCTTGCAAAAGTATTCACCCCCTTGGCGTTTTACCTGTTTTGTTACATTACAACCTGTACTTTATTTATGTTTTTATTTGAATTTTATGTGATGGATCTGCACAAAATATTCTAATTTGGTGAAGTGAAATGAGAAAAATATACAGTATATAAAAAATAATCTTTATAAATAAAATTCTGAAAATTGCCATGCACATATGTAATCACCCTCTTTGCTATGAAGCCCCTCAAAAGTTCTGGTGCAACCAATTACCTTCAGAAGTCACATAATTAGTGAAATGAAGTCCACCTGTGTGAAATCTAAGTGTCACATGATCTGTTAGTATAAACACTCCTTTTCTGAAAGGCCCCAGAGGCTGCAACACCACTAAGCAAGAGGCATCACACCATGAAGACCAAGGAGCTCTCCAAACAAGTCAGGGACAATGTTGTTGAGAAGTACAATTCTGGGTTGGGTTTTAAAAAAATATCCATTTGATGATCCCCCGAAGCACCATCAAATCCATCATCATCAAATGGAAAGAACATGGTACCACAACAAACCTGCCAAGAGAGGGCCGCCCACCAAGACTCTCAGGCCGGGCAAGGAGGGCATTAATCAGAGAGGCAGCATAGAGACCAAAGGTAACCCTGAAGGAGCTGCAGAGTTCCACAGCAGAGACTGGTATATCTGTGCATGTGACCACAATAAGCCGTACACTCCATAGAGCTGGGCTTTATGGAAGAGTGGCCAGAAAAAAGTCATTACTTAGTGATAAAAATAAGAAGACATAATTTGAGTTTGCCAAAAGGCATGTGGGTGACTCCCCAAATGTATGGAGGAAGGTGCTCTGGTCAGATGAGACTAAAATGTAACTTTTCAGCCACCAAGGAAAACACTATATCTGGCGCAAACCCAACACATCCCATCACCCCAAGAACACCATCTCCACAGTGAAACATGGTGGTGGCAGCATCATGCTGTGGGGATGTTTTTCAGCAGCAGGGACTGGGAACTGATGCAAGTCGATGGAAAGATGGATGGTGTTAAATACAGGGATATTCTTGAGCAAAACCTGTTTCAGTCTGCCTGTGATTTGAGACTGGGACGGAGGTTCCCCTTCCAGCAGGACAATGACCCGAAGCATACTGCTAAAGCAACACTCGAGTGGTTTAAGGGGAAACATTGGAATGGCCTAGTCAAAGCCCCGATCTCAATCCAATTGAGAATCTGTAGTCAGACTTGAAGATTGCTGTTCACAAGCGGAAACCATCAAACATGAAGGAGCTGGAGCAGTTTTGCCTTGAGGAATGGGCAAACATCCCAGGGGCAAGATGTGGCAAGCTCATAGAGACTTATCCAAAGCGACTTGCAGCTGTAATTGCCGCAAAAGGTGGCTCGACAAAATACTGACTTTAGGGGGGTGAATAGTAATGTCAAACCACTTGTTTTCAGTCAGACCACTGATGGTTTACAAACCATCGATGGTCGGTTGCCATTCCAAATCAGAGGCTCTGCGATATCTATCGATTACACATATATATATATATATATATATACACACACACACATATATATATATACACACATAAATATATATACACACACTTACAATATGTGTATATATATATACATACATATATATAAAAAAATATATTCTATATATACATATATATATATATCTATATATACATAAATATATATACACACACTTACAGTATGTGTATATATATATATATATATACACACATACATATATATAAAAAAATATATTCCATATATATATATATATATATATATATTAGGGGTGTGCACCGGCCACTTTTCGTGTTTTGTGTTTTGGTTTTGGATCTGGATCTTTCTTCGTGTTTTGGATCTGGATTGGTTTTGCCAAAACCACCCTTCCGTGTTTTGGGTTCTGGGTTTTGTGTTTTGGATCTGTATTTTTTTTAAAAAAAGCATAAAAACAGCTAAAATCACAGAATTTGTAGGTTTTTCTGCTCCTATGCTATTATTAACCTCAATAACCTTAATTTCCACTCATTTCCAGTCTATTCTGAACACCTCACACCTCACAATAGTGTTTTTATGTCCAAAACGTTGCACCGAGGTAGCTGGATGACTATGCTAAGCGACACGAGTGGGCGGCACAAACACGTGACCCATCTAGGCGTGAAACTGCAGTGGCAGACAGGATGGCAGTTTGAAAAACTAGGCCCCAAACTGTACATAATGCAAAGAAAAAAAAGAGGTGCAAGATGGAATTGTCCTTGGGCCCTCCCACCCACCCTTATGTTGTATAAACAGGACATGCACACTTTAACAAACCAATCATTTCAGCGCCAGGGTCTGCCACACAACTGTGGCTGAAATGATTGGTTCGTTTGGGCCCCCACAAAACAAGCTGGCAATTAATGTGTCCCTGCACAAACTGGCTCTATGGAGGCAAGATGTCATCCTCATCCTCCTCATCCACCGATTCCTCACCCTCTTCAGTGTGTACATCCTCATCCTCACAAAGTATTAACTCGTCCCCACTTGAATCCACCACCACAGGTCCCTCTGTACCTTCTGGAGGCTGGTCTCCCTGGAAGAGCTGATAATTCATTTTGATGAACATCATCTTCTCCACATTCTGTGGAAGCAACCTCCTACGCCTTTCGCTGACAAGGTTCCCGGCTGCACTAAACACTCTTTCGGAGTACACACTGGAGGGGGGGCAACTCAGGTAAAATAGAGCCAGTTTGTACAGGGGCCTCCAAATTGCCTCTTTTTCCTGCCAGTACAGGTATGGACTGTCTGCCATGCCTACTTGGATGCTGTCACCGATGTAATCCTCCACCATTCTGTCAATGGTGACAGTATCATATGCAGTGACAGTAGACATGTCAGAAATTGTTGCCAGGTCCTTCAGTCCGGACCAGATGTCCAAACTTGGTCCTGCCTGCCCTGCATCACCGCCAGCGGGTTGCTTAGGATACCTAAGTTTTTTCCTGGCAGCCCCAGTTGCAGGAGAAAATGAAGAAGGAGCCGTTGACGTGTCACGTTCCGCTTCAGCTGACAGTGTGTTCACCAGCAGGTCTTTGCACCTCTGCAGGCTTGTGTCGGCCGGAAAGAGAGACACCACATAGGCTTTAAACCTAGGATCGAGCACGGTGGCCAAAACGTAGTGGTCTGATTTCAACAGATTGACCACCCTGGAATCCTGGCAAAGCGAATGAAGGGCTTCATCCACAAGTCCCACATGCCGAGCGGAATCGCTCCGTCTTAGCTCCTCCTTCACTTTCTCCAGCTGCTTCTGCAAAAGCCTGATGAGGGGAATGACCTGACTCAAGCTGGCAGTGTCTGAACTGACTTCACGTGTGGCAAGTTCGAAGGGCTGGAGAACCTTGCACAACACGGAAATCATTCTCCACTGCGCTTGAGTCAGGTGCATACCCCCTCCTTTGCCTATGTCATAGGTGGATGTATAGGCTTGTATGGCCTTTTGCTGCTCCTCCATCCTCTGAAGCATATAGAGGGTTGAGTTCCACCGCGTCACAACCTCTTGCTTCAGGTGATGGCGGGGCAGGTTCAAGAGTGTTTGCTGGCGCTCCAGTCTTCGGCACGCAGTCGCTGAATGGCGAAAGTGGCCAGAAATTTTTCGGGCCACCCAAAGCGTCTCCTGCACGCCCCTGTCGCTTTTCAGAAAATTCTGCACCACCAAGTTTATTGTGTGAGCAAAACATGGGACGTGCTGGAATTTGCCCAGATGTAATGCCCGCACAATATTGGTGGCGTTGTCAGATATCACAAATCCCCAGGAGAGTCTAAGTGGGGTAAGCCACTGGGCGATGATTTCCCTCAGTTTCTCTAAGAGGTTGTCGGCGGTGTGCCTCTTACTGAAACCGGTGATACACAGCGTAGCCTGCCTTGTAACGAGCTGGCATTTCTGAGATGCTGCTACTGGTGACGCTGCTGCTGTTGCTGCGTAAGGTGATACATCTACCCAGTGGGCTGTCACAGTCATATAGTCCTTAGTCTGCCCTGTTCCACTTGTCCACATGTCCGTGGTTAAGTGGACATTGTGTACAACGGCATTTTTCAGGACACTGAGGACACTTTTTCTGACGTTTCTGTACAGTCTCGGTATCGCCTGCCTAGTGAAGTGGAATCTAGACGGGATTTGGAACCGGGGACACACTACCTCCATCAATTGTCTAAATCCCACTGCACTAATGGCGGATACCGGACGCACGTCTAACACCAACATAGCAGTCAAGGCCTCAGTTATACGTTTTGCTTCAGGATGACTGCTGTCGTACTTCATCCTCCTCGCTAAGGACTGTTGGAGGGTCAATTGTTTAGTAAAAGTAGTGGTGTTCCTACTTCCTCTCTGGGATGATGAACGACTCCCAGCAGCAGCAACAGCAGCAGCGGCAGCAGTAGGCGTAGCAATGCAGGATCCTCCGGAGGAATCCCGGATAGGAGAGTCAGTCATGCCAGTGACATGGCCTGCAGGACTACTTCCGATCCTAACTAAGGAGGAAATTGACGAGGAGGGAGTTGACGGTGTGGTTTGCAGGCGCTTGGATACAACAGGACAACGGGATTTAGGTGTCCCTGGACTGCTTACGGTCTTAGCCAAAGTTTCTGAACTTGACAGTAACTTTTTATGAACGCGCTGCAGGTGCCGTATAAGGGAGGATGTTCCTAGGTGGTTGACGTCCCTACCCCTACTTATTTCACCTTTACATATGGTACATATGGCAAGACAGTTGTTGTCCGGATTTGGATAGAAATATTGCCAGACCAAAGAGGTGGAATGTTTGGTCTTCTGCCCAGGCATGACCGTGATGGGCTTTTTCATCCCACGGACAACAACTGTCTCCCCCGGAGCCTGATTTAAACAAACCACATCACCATCAGAATCCTCCTCGCCAACTTCCTCCTCAGCGCCAGCTACACCAGTATCCTCATCCTGTTGTACTTCAACAGTGACATCTTCAATTTGCATATCAGCAAGTGGACTGTGGGTGCTCCTTTCAGCACTTGCAGGGGGCGTGCAAATGGTGGAAAGAGCCACCTCTTCCCGTCCAGTGCTGGGAAGGTCAGGCATCGCAACCACCACCACACTTGGACTCTCCTTGGGGATTTGTGATATCTTCTTAGAAAGCACAGTTCTTCGCTGTGCTTTTGCCAGCTTAACTCTTTTGATTTTTTTAGTGGGAGGAGGGCTTCCATCGTCATGTGAAGCTGAACCACTAGTCATGAACATACTAGGGATCGACCTTAGCCGTTCCTTGCCACTCCGTGTCGTAAATGGCATATTGGCAAGTTTACGTTTCTCTTCAGCTGATTTAAATGTCTTTTTCAAGGTCATTTTCCTGAACTTTGCCATTTGGGATTGTATGTGCCCTCTACTATGACATTGGGCATCGGCCTTGGCAGACGACGTTGATGGCATGTTATCGTCTATGTCATGACTAGTGGCAGCAGCTTCAGCACTAGGAGGAAGTGGTTCTTGATCTTTCTCTATTTTATTTTTATCGGAGAAAGTTTGGTCCTCCATTTATGTTATATCGATTTGATATATACGTGCGGCTAAACACAGAAAATATTTTTTTTTTGGGTTTGGACTGGAGTGTACTTTGTGGGTTACAGCACCCTTTAACGGTCAAGCCAGCCGGCCCTTTACTTATGACACAGGCGCACGCTTGGCACTACTTTGTTGATGCACGTGCGGCTACTGCGCACACAATTCACAAACACAGAAAATAATTTTTTTTTGGTTTGGACTGGAGTGTACTTTCGGGGGTTACAGCACCCTTTAACGGTCAAGCCAGCCGGCCCTTTACTTATGACACAGGCGCACGCTTGGCACTACTTTGTTGATGCACGTGCGGCTACTGCGCACACAATTCACAAACACAGAAAATAATTTTTTTTTGGTTTGGACTGGAGTGTACTTTCGGGGGTTACAGCACCCTTTAACGGTCAAGCCAGCCGGCCCTTTACTTATGACACAGGCGCACGCTTGGCACTACTTTGTTGATGCACGTGCGGCTACTGCGCACACAATTCACAAACACAGAAAATAATTTTTTTTTGGTTTGGACTGGAGTGTACTTTCGGGGGTTACAGCACCCTTTAACGGTCAAGCCAGCCGGCCCTTTACTTATGACACAGGCGCACGCTTGGCACTACTTTGTTGATGCACGTGCGGCTACTGCGCACACAATTCACAAACACAGAAAATAATTTTTTTTTTGGTTTGGACTGGAGTGTACTTTCGGGGGTTACAGCACCCTTAACGGTCAAGCCAGCCGGCCCTTTACTTATGACACAGGCGCACGCTTGGCACTACTTTGTTGATGCACGTGCGGCTACTGCGCACACAATTCACAAACACAGAAAATAATTTTTTTTTGGTTTGGACTGGAGTGTACTTTCGGGGGTTACAGCACCCTTTAACGGTCAAGCCAGCCGGCCCTTTACTTATGACACAGGCGCACGCTTGGCACTACTTTGTTGATGCACGTGCGGCTACTGCGCACACAATTCACAAACACAGAAAATAATTTTTTTTTTGGTTTGGACTGGAGTGTACTTTGGGGGTTACAGCACCCTTTAACGGTCAAGCCAGCCGGCCCTTTACTTATGACATAGGCGCACGCTTGGCACTACTTTGTTGATGCACGTGCGGCTACTGCGCACACAATTCACAAACACAGAAAATAATTTTTTTTTTGGTTTGGACTGGAGTGTACTTTCGGGGGTTACAGCACCCTTAACGGTCAAGCCAGCCGGCCCTTTACTTATGACACAGGTGCACGCTTGGCACTACTTTGTTGATGCACGTGCGGCTACTGCGCACACAATTCACAAACACAGAAAATAATTTTTTTTTTGGTTTGGACTGGAGTGTACTTTCGGGGGTTACAGCACCCTTAACGGTCAAGCCAGCCGGCCCTTTACTTATGACACAGGCGCACGCTTGGCACTACTTTGTTGATGCACGTGCGGCTACTGCGCACACAATTCACAAACACAGAAAATAATTTTTTTTTGGTTTGGACTGGAGTGTACTTTCGGGGGTTACAGCACCCTTAACGGTCAAGCCAGCCGGCCCTTTACTTATGACACAGGCGCACGCTTGGCACTACTTTGTTGATGCACGTGCGGCTACTGCGCACACAATTCACAAACACAGAAAATAATTTTTTTTTTGGTTTGGACTGGAGTGTACTTTCGGGGGTTACAGCACCCTTAACGGTCAAGCCAGCCGGCCCTTTACTTATGACACAGGCGCACGCTTGGCACTACTGTGTTGATGCACGTGCGGCTACTGCGCACACAATTCACAAACACAGAAAATAATTTTTTTTTTGGTTTGGACTGGAGTGTACTTTCGGGGGTTACAGCACCCTTAACGGTCAAGCCAGCCGGCCCTTTACTTATGACACAGGCGCACGCTTGGCACTACTTTGTTGATGCACGTGCGGCTACTGCGCACACAATTCACAAACACAGAAAATAATTTTTTTTTTGGTTTGGACTGGAGTGTACTTTCGGGGGTTACAGCACCCTTAACGGTCAAGCCAGCCGGCCCTTTACTTATGACACAGGCGCACGCTTGGCACTACTTTGTTGATGCACGTGCGGCTACTGCGCACACAATTCACAAACACAGAAAATAATTTTTTTTTGGTTTGGACTGGAGTGTACTTTCGGGGGTTACAGCACCCTTTAACGGTCAAGCCAGCCGGCCCTTTACTTATGACACAGGCGCACGCTTGGCACTACTTTGTTGATGCACGTGCGGCTACTGCGCACACAATTCACAAACACAGAAAATATATTATATTTTTAGCACTTGGGGGGAGCACCCCTGATGGACAGAGCACCCCCTGGACAACACTACAGCACCTCTTTAGGACTGGGACACTGCACAGGACTTTGGAGTGGACACAGCCCCTATGGAGAACTGACTGCACAACACAGTCCAGCCAGCCCCTATGGACTTTGAAGTAGTGGACACAGCCCCTATTAACAACAGCAGCACAGCACAACACAGCCAGCCCCTATGGACTTTGAAGTAGTGGACAACAGCAGCACTACACTACACTACACTACACAGCCCTAACTCCCACCCTCCCTCTTCACTGTCCACAGCCGAGTGAGAAAATGGCGCCGACGTGGGTACCTTATATAGGATCCAAAACCCGCGAGACTCGGAAGGCGGGAAGATGACGTTTTGCCTCGATTTCAGAATCCGAGTCAGACGGGAAAAGTCGAGCCTGACTCGGATCGGACTCGGATCGGGGGGGCTCGGGGGGGTTCGGATTTCAGAAATCCGAACCCGCTCACCCCTAATATATATATATATATATGTGTATATATGTGTGTGTATATATATATATATATATATATAATGGCCTGGCCCTTATACAAATGGGCATAATTAGGGAGTTGGAGCTGCTGAGGCTGGAGGGAGTGGCCCTGAACATAGCAGAGCGGCAGCTACCAGAGTCGCCGCTGCTGCTCCTACACAACAGTGATCACACAGTGATCACTGTAGAGCCGGAGCCACAGCAGGAGGGTGTCCCGCTGGCGGCCTGGATACAGAGCAGAGCGGCGGCTACCAGAGCCGCCGCTGCTGCTTCTTACTGAAGGGGTGGGTCCGGCTGCCCGATCACTGCTGGCCACAGTGATCGGGTCACCGCAGCAGCCACGGCTACATAAGCCCTGGCTGCTGGAAGTTGCTAGCCCATGGAAGCTCGCCGTGAGGGAGGTGCTGACGGTGCCCGATCACTGTGGCCAGCAGTGATCGGGACACAAAGGAGCGGGAGCCGCGGGTGTAGAGGGACCAGAAGGTCCCTCTGATATAGGCGGCAGTGGGAAGATTAACTTCCCATAGCCACCTAGTGGCCATTTCTGACTGGTCATTTAGATACGACCATGTCAGGGAAAGCCCAGTCTGGTATGGTCATATCTGATACGACCGTGCCAGGCAAGTGGTTAATTAGCTGTGGGCCTTACCATGCGGCTGCAGCTCTGCCACAAGCTATTCAATTACTGCCCAATGCCAGTGCGGTAAGCCCTGCGGGTTCACTGCAAAGAAAAATCGGTGTTAAGTGCACCCTCAGAGGTTTACTGTTAAGGTGGGTACACACTATAGCGATATATATCTGCAGATCGAGTGATCTGCAGATATATCTGCAGATGATGGTCGTTCATACACACTGAACGACCATCATCTGCATGCTGCAGCGGGTCGGGCCGGACTGGGGGCAGGTAGGGGTGTGGCCTAATCGCAGACGGCGTGGCCATGCCCCCTTCGGAAAAAAAGAAAAATTATTTGTGGCGCTGTGCGCTGGGGAGGGGGGCGCTGTGTGTCCCTCAGCCCGGTGCACAGCCAGTGGAGTGCATGATCAGCGTGATCGCTCCCCCCCTTTGGCATAGGAGACTGCTCCAGCGGCTGCTTTAGCAGCCTCGGACAGTGTCCCAGTGCAGCCCAGTGTGTGCTGTGACCTAAGAGGGAGGGGGAGCGTTGCCGGACCCGGGTAATTAGTACCTGCTCTCCCCCCCTTGCGGCGCCCCTGATCGCCCGTACACACTTGTCGATGGACAGATATGTCTGCATATACGATATGTCTATATTGTTTGTACACACTGGCCGATGGGGCACGATATATTGGCCGATCAATTGATTGGCTAATATATCAGCCAGTGTGTACCCAGCATTAGTTTCCATGCTTACCGTGCATGGAAATTGCCAAATAATTGAATAACTCTGGGCAGTATACCTGGAGCTGCAGCCACACTGTATGTCCCATGGCAAATTGAGAGTATCAAGCCTTCTAAAGGGGGAATTCAATTAGCCACAAGGTTTAAACCTCAGGAGTTTAAGATTACAGAAGAGATAAGTGTAAGCCATGAGAGGAGGTTAGTCAGAGTTGGGTGGATGTGACTGAAGGACAGAGAGGAACATAGGACTAGACCCACATGGGGAGATAAGGAAGCAGCAAGGAGAGTGGAACTACAGTAAGCAGAAAGCAAGAGAAAGATACATAAAGTGTGGAAGCAAAAAATAAGAAACAAGTGAGAGAGAAAAACAGCTCCCAGAGAGACAAACTGCATTATTATTTATTTATTACCAGTTATTTATACAGCGCACACATATTCCGCAGTGCTTTACAGAGAATATTCGGCCATTCACATCCTTCCCTGCCCCAGGCATGAAGGGAGTCAGCATTAGGAGGAGGTGCTGATCCTTATAGTGCCATGTGGAGGTTTTTGGGGTACCTTCAAGGTGAGTTAGCTCTTAGCTCATACATGTGCTGTTATCATGCAGTACACCAATTTGTATTTATATGACCCAGAGTGGGTGCTACTATTATGTAGCAATAATTATTTTGGGGTGAGCGTTTGGGAGTGGGGCCCCTGGGGTTGCTCTGGCTGGACCTTTCTCATGGCATCACCACTTAATTCACATAGAATATTTTTATCACTTCTCTAATTGTTTGTATATTATTTATGTCATTTTAATTCTTTCACATTTCATTAACACTTATTGATTTATCCTTACACATCTATCCTTTACACTTCACTATCACTTTTTTTCCCCTTTTCCTGTGATGCCCTGGGGATGGTCCTTGGCTGGAATTTTTTGGGGTGCCTTGCTTCTCAGACGTGAACCCCTTAATGTTAGGGATGCCAGTATAGAGGAGCCTTGACGATTGGCCTGGCGCTTATTCATATATTTGCAAATGTATGTAACTAATACCTCTGAATCTCTATTATCATGTAGGATTTAAGTATTTTTGATTTTGCTACAGTGTGCTGGGGGGCAAATCCCTTTTTTTCTGTGTTCAATCTATATTTCCTATCACATGCTCACACACATACACACTAGGGGTAAAATTGTTATGAGCCAATTAACCTACCAGTATATTTTTGGAGTGTGGGAGGAAACCGGAGCACCCGAAGGAAACCCACGCAAGCACAAGGAGAATATACAAACTCCACACAGTTAGGGCTGTAGTGGGTATTGACCCAACGACCTCAGTGCTGTGAGGCAGTAATGCTAAGCACCAAGAGATCGCTGAGACTTGTTGTGCCACAGCCAGACCAAGTGTTCCAGTGTATGCTGGGCTATCTTCTGCAGGGGAAGCTGTATCCTGCTATTTGGTGAGAGATAACCATTATTTCATGTGAGAGACATTGCTGCATTTAAAGTATATATAACAGCACTGCAACATTAATATTTCATGCTTAAGTAATAAAGTATTTTTTGTGAAGCACTAAGTATTATGGTGAAATGTTAAGTTGGACTGTATAATTGGAACATAATATGCATCTGTGAAGATCAAGTTACTTTGTATTTGCTGTATAGTCAGCGAGGAAATATTTGGTAGGAACCATCGCCTATGCATATGTGATATTGCATTAGTGAATCCTGTTTTTAATGTAATTAAAGAAATGCATGCCATCTGTTCCTTTAATTGAAGTGACCCATTCTAGCCTTTATTTTGAGTCTTTGGGAAAATGTAAGTTTTCCTTGCCTTTCTGTTGCGGTGTGAGGGATGGAAGAACCAGTGGAGTCACTGAGGGGGGTCGAGCAGGGTGTGTGCCCTGGGCGCCATAGGACCGGCAGTGCGGGGGGTGCTGCCGGCCACAGTACCAGTCTGTCATAGTTAGCCAGTGTATTGTACAGCACTACACATTTACACAGGATCGGCGCTAGGCTTCCCTGCGCCCAGCACCATCCTGTGCTGCACAGCCAAGCCCCTTCCCTCCCACTGAGCACTTACCCAATAGTGCTAGACAGAGGGTGGGAGGCGGGCTCAGGCTGGTGCATTTTTACACACACATCGTCGCCAGCGTGGCGGCAATGTGTGTGTTAACCAGCAGCCAATGAGAGTCAGACAGACTCTCATTGGCTGCTGCGCTCACTGCAAGAGCCGGGCTGGAGCTCACTTATGAGCTCCGCCTTCCGGCTCCTGCAGTGGGTAATGGGAGAGACGTCATGACGTCTCTCCCATAATGCAGACCGCGCCAGCCCGGGAGGACTGATGTGCGGATGGTGGCAGGGCAGCAGCCGGAGCTGGAGCTGGGATTCAGGTAAGTTTTTTTTTTTTTCTTTTTTTACTTGTATTTGTCTACACTGCATCGGAGGGAGGGGGTTGACTTTACTTGGGGGGACTACTACTAGGGGCACTACGGGGGTGCTACTACTGGGGGCACTACTGGGAGGGGACTACTACTGGGGGCACTGCATCGGAAGTGGGGACCTTTATTGGAAGGAGACCACTGCTGGGGGCACTGCATCGGGAGGGGGGACCTCTACTGGGAGCACTACTGGGGAGGGACTACTACAGGGGGCACTGCATCGGGAGGGGGAACCTCTACTGGGGACTACTACTGGGGGGAACTACTACTGGGGGCACTAAGGGGCTTACTACTAGGGGCACAAGGGGCACTGCAATGGGGGGACCACTACTGGGGGGCACTACATAGGGAGGACCACTACAGGGGGCACTGTATAAAGGGCACTGGATAGGGGGTATCACTACTGGGGGCCTGCATAAGGGGGACCACTACTGGGGGCACTGCATAGGGGGGACTACTACTGAGGGCACAATCTAAAGGGCGCTGCATAGGGGGTACCACTACTGGGGACACTGCATTGGGGGGTCTACTACTGGGGGCACTATATAAAGGGCACTGCTTAGGGGGTACCACTACTGGGACACTGTATAAGGGGAACTAATGGGGGCTGCATAAGGGGGACCACTCCTGGGGGCACCTTATAAGGGTAACTATGGAGGGCTGCATAAGGGGGACCACTACTGGGGGTACTGTATAAGGGGCACTATTAGGGGCCTGCATATGAGGGACCACTACTGGGGACATTGCATACTGGGGGTACTGTATAAGGGGAACTACTACAGTTAAGGTGCATATGGAAAGGAATGTTCAGAGTGACGAGAGAGGGGTGTGTGTCATGTTGAAATGCCACATTTGTAAGTGACCACGCCCATTTTTTGTGCACATGGGGGGGGGCTCCATTTTTAAATTTGCACTGGGCTCCAAATACCCGTGTTACGCCAGTGGGAAGAGCCAATCTTGCTGCTAAGGACAGAGTGCTGGAGCTAAAGTGGATACCTGCTAATACAGTAACTTCGGGCCTGTGATAATCCAAAACACTGTAACATATATATATATATATATATATATATATATATATATATATATATATATATATACAAAGTCTCCAGGTCCGGCACTCCAGCTAATAAACCAAATCCTGCAGGGGTGCCCTCACATAGGGATAAATAGAAGCATGAAGGTGCAGCACTCCCCTCTCAATAAATCAAGCAGAGACCAAAGGATCAATAGAACGTTTCAGTACTTTTAGTACTATCTTCAACCATATACAGAATCGATACAAACAAATGGCTCACCTTAAATACACCCCTCTGCCCAATGTGCTAAACACAAGCCAGTCAGATCACATGACAAGACTGACAGCGCCTCCTGACATCAGCAACTAAGCTGTCATCACTACAGGACCACATCACCATAGAAACACATAAACACAAACAGAGCCAGGACATATAATGCAATAGCACTGTGCCTGGTTGCCTAGCAACCACAATTACCTCAATAATGTACATGAAATGATTGTCAAACGAGCGGAATGGATATACAGCATTACAGATACCAACAATGTTACATGTGTGGATATCAAAACACATTCACAATGATCACAATAATAGTCATTATATATAAAAAGTAATTATATATAAAAATGTCTATCACATGCCCATGCTATACCCAGGTTACATAATAGCCTCAATAATACACGGATATAATAAGGGAATATTACAGGCATGCAATGCTATACAAAAAGACCTATGCATGTCAACACACATTGCAGCAATGACTAACATTCACATACATAGAGATAGTTATGTTATTAAATTCCAGTAATTAGTTATTAGAAACACGATAATGTGAGAGCCTCATTTAAACCACGCGGTGCAACTACATCCAATCGATGAATCCATCTCGCCTCACACTGTAATAGCAAACAGTTTCTATCACCCCCTCTTTTTGGCTGTGGGACATGATCTATCATCCTGTAGCGGAGGCATGCCAAATTATGATTGAATGCCAGAAAATGCCGGGCCACCGGCTGATCACTAGAGCCACATGACAATGCTGTCCGAATACTTGAACGATGCATTGCCATGCGTTCTTTAAATTTACGCTGGGTTTTACCCACGTACGAAAGTCCGCATGGACAGATAATCTGGTACACGACAAATGTGCTATTGCATGTTAAATGGTGAAGAATGGAAAACTGTTTACCCGAATGCGGATGAGCAAAGCTATCCCCAGGGATTAAGTATCTACATGTCACACATGAACATCTGTGACATCCGTTCTTTCTTACTGCCCAAAAATGTTTTTTAAGAGGAGTATTTATGCGATTAGAAATATCGGCCTTCATCAATATATCCCGTAAATTTCTCCCTCTGGAATAACAAGACATAATGTCAGTATTGGCCAAACCCAAGGAATTATCATATTTTACAATGGGCCAATGCTTTTTAGATGCCTGATTAATATTAGGGGATAAGACATTAAATTTATTAACCCACGGGAGTATTTCTCTTCTGTCACTAGATTCAGATTTAGTTAGCAAATTTAATAACATAACTATCTCTATGTATGTGAATGTTAGTCATTGCTGCAATGTGTGTTGACATGCATAGGTCTTTTTGTATAGCATTGCATGCCTGTAATATTCCCTTATTATATCCGTGTATTATTGAGGCTATTATGTAACCTGGGTATAGCATGGGCATGTGATAGACATTTTTATATATAATGACTTTTTATATATAATGACTATTATTGTGATCATTGTGAATGTGTTTTGATATCCACACATGTAACATTGTTGGTATCTGTAATGCTGTATATCCATTCCGCTCATTTGACAATCATTTCATGTACATTATTGAGGTAATTGTGGTTGCTAGGCAACCAGGCACAGTGCTATTGCATTATATGTCCTGGCTCTGTTTGTGTTTATGTGTTTCTATGGTGATGTGGTCCTGTAGTGATGACAGCTTAGTTGCTGATGTCAGGAGGCGCTGTCAGTCTTGTCATGTGATCTGACTGGCTTGTGTTTAGCACATTGGGCAGAGGGGTGTATTTAAGGTGAGCCATTTGTTTGTATCTGTATATGGTTGAAGATAGTACTAAAAGTACTGAAACGTTCTATTGATCCTTTGGTCTCTGCTTGATTTATTGAGAGGGGAGTGCTGCACCTTCATGCTTCTATATATATATATATATATATATATATTCTTGATTTAGGAGTCTGCCTGTTAGTCATCTGTGACAAAAAAGGGAGCTGATCAGTGACGATTGGAATCAGTATGAATGACCACCAGCTGTAAGGCCAGTGGTTCAAATCCCGTTGCTGGCAGACCGACAGCAGTGGAAATCCCAACAGGGGATTTAGGTGAGTATTACTAACCCTACCCCCCCCCTAACCATAACCCTCCCTTAGGGGTGCCTAATCCTAACCTCCCCCCTAGTGCCTAAACCTAACCCCCCCTCCCCGCAGCCTAAACCTAAGTCTAAACCTAAGTCTCCCAGGGGGGGTCCTTACCATAACCTCTCCCCGGGGATGCCTAACCTCCCCACTGGGAGCCCCTAACCTAACTCTCTCTCCCGCGGCTGTCCGTGCCCGCTGCCCGGCTTACCTTCGATCTGTATGCCGTGCGTCGGGCTCCCGGCTTATGTATAATGACAGGTGTTGGGATTTCGATGCCTGTCATTAGTACCCTGCCGGGATTTGACAGTAGGGTTAGCCGCCAGTTGGCATTTCGACCGTCGGCTTCCTGACTGCATCCCGAGATGATTTTACTGAAGCAACGTCAGACAAGAAAATCTTGCACCAAGCTGCTGGCCAGGGTGCTGAATCAGCAAGAGACAGTGAGAGCCAATCAGAGATAGCAATGTGCCCTGTTGCTTAGCAGCAGTCTAGAGAGGGGATGGAGTCAGGGGCTGAGCAGGGTCACGTCTGAAGTAGACAGAGAGTGAGAGACAGCTTCCACTGAACCCATAAAGATGCCCTTTTGCAGACACAGTAGCTAGGAAGGGACCAGGGGAGGCGTAGCTATCAGGAACTAGGGGAAAAAAACAACCATTGGAACACCATTGAATGATTTCCATTTGATGGTGGCAAATATCGGGCCACCATCATTTAATGGTAAAAACACTACCATCGGAACAAAGACATTGATGGTTAGTAACCAACGGATTCTGATGTCCATCCTACGCTGAACCTGCAGGCTGACTCCAGCCACCAATCCTACATCGTGAAGTGCTCCCTCTCCAGCATGATGTTCCTGCTCAGACACAAGCCCTCGGTGAACAGGAGGCTCCTCCCATGGAAGGCAGCGCTGTTCTCGGACAGGGGCACCACTTAGAGGAAGGTCAACAGGAAGACCAGGAAATACAAGGTACATTGTGCAAAGAGGATATTGCTCTTCGCCATGTTTGGCAGACGAGGAGGGGTGCGCATGGAGGCAGCGGAAATGTGCACAGGTTCCCCAGGGACGTGCTGCTGACAATGCTTACGGTAGCTGCAATACAAATCTCTCATACATGATCCTCCTGCCCTTCCCAGCACATCCCAGTAGCGGGGCCCCAGCCAGCTGCAGGGCAACAGTAAGGGGGGGCAGGGTGACATTAGTGAGATGCAGGGGGCAGGAGTGAGAAGTAGGGGGTTGTGGTGAGATGCAGAGGCCTGTGGGGAGATGTAGGGGGCTGTGGTAAGAACCAGTGGCAGGAGTAAGAAGCAGGGTCCTGTGGTGAGATGCAAGGGGCTGTGGTGACATATAGGATGCTGTGGTGAAATGCAGGGGGGAGTAGTGAGAAGCAGGAGGCTGTTGTGAGATGCAGGGGGTAGGAGTAAGAAGCAGGAGGCTGTTGTGAGATGCAGCGGGTAGGAGTAAGAAGCAGGAGGCTGTTGTGAGATGCCGGGGGTAGGAGTAAGGAGCAGGAGGCAGTTGTGAGATGCAGGGGGTAGGAGTAAGAAGCAGAAGGCTGTGGTGAAATGCAGGGGGCAGTAGTGAGAAGCAAGAGGCTTTTGTTAAATGCAGGGGGTAGGAGTAAGAAGCAGGAGGCTGTTGTGAAATGCAGGGTGTAGGAGTAAGAAGCAGGAGGCTGTTGTGAGATGCACGGGGTATGAGTGAGATGCAGGAGGCTGTTGTGAGATGCAGGCGGTAGGAGTAAGAAGCAGGAGGCTGTTGTGAGATGCAGGGGGTAGGAGTAAGAAGCAGGAGGCTGTTGTGAGATGCAGGGGGTAGGAGTAAGAAGCAGGAGGCTGTTGTGAGATGCAGCGGGTAGGAGTAAGAAGCAGGAGGCTGTTGTGAGATGCCAGGGGTAGGAGTAAGAAGCAGGAGGCTGTTGTGAGATACAGGGGGTAGGAGTAAGAAGCAGAAGGCTGTGGTGAAATGCAGGGGGCAGTAGTGAGAAGCAAGAGGCTGTTGTGAGATGCAGGGGGTAGGAGTAAGAAGCAGGAGGCTGTTGTGAGATGTAGGGGGTATGAGTGAGATGCAGGAGGCTGTTGTGAAATGCAGGGGGTATGAGTGAGATGCAGGAGGCTGTTGTGAAATGCAGGGGGTAGGAGTAAGAAGCAGGAGGCTGTTGTGAGATGTAGGGGGTATGAGGGAGATGCAGGAGGCTGTTGTGAGATGCAGGCGGTAGGAGTAAGAAGCAGGAGGCTGTTGTGAGATGCAGGGGGTAGGAGTAAGAAGCAGGAGGCTGTTGTGAGATGTAGGGGGTATGAGGGAGATGCAGGAGGCTGTTGTGAGATGCAGGCGGTAGGAGTAAGAAGCAGGAGGCTGTTGTGAGATTCAGGGGGTAGGAGTAAGAAGCAGGAGGCTGTTGAGAGATGCAGGGGGTAGGAGTAAGAAGCAGGAGGTTGTTGTGAGATGCAGGGGGTAGGAGTAAGATGCAGGAGGCTGTTGTGAGATGCAGGGGGTAGAAGTAAGAAGCAGGAGGTTGTTGTGAGATGCAGGGGGTAGGAGTAAGAAGCAGGAGGCTGTTGTGAGATGAAATTGCTCCCGTGTGAAGCCAGGGCAGGTCACTAGTCTACTATAAATTTATTTGGGGGTACCACACACACAGCCTATAGCTCAAAGTTTTGGATTTTATTAATCCGTCCTCACAGAAGGAAGAACAAATAAACAGAGTTTACCTTTTATGCTCCAGTAGTGAAAAGCAAAATATAAATTACATTCTATTGTGGAACTACAAGTCCCAACAAGCCTTGGCAACTATTGGGATTGCTGGCGCCTGTGGAACTAGAATCTCCAGCTTGCCCATTGTTGCCAGAAAATGTTGTAACTTGTGGAACAACAAGTGTCAGCCTGGAAGACAAGACTTGCTGAACTATTAGTATCTAATGAAAATAAAAAAAACACAATTACACCACTTAAAAAAATATTTTGTAAATATAATAAAAACAGCTTAAAAATACCTTAGTTAATTTATTATATTACAACACTAAAGCCATTGAGAATGTTCTTCCTGAAGAAGACCTTAATGACCATGCTATATAGGATGTACGTAATATGCTCCTAGTGGAACCTAGACAAGACTGAATCAACTTACATTACCTGGATATGTCAATACTCGCTCAATACAGCAGATCAGCTGTGATCCCTGCTTTTTGTTGCATACAGTAGGAAAATAAGTGGAAAAATTGGGAGAATAGCATTTTGTCCTACTTCAAATTCACACCTCTCAATATTCCTGAACTGAAGGATGTGGACATTTTAGACCACACACCTCAGATCCAGGTCATTCCTTGATCAACCCAATCCCTCAAATCACAAAACCTCTGGCATTAATTTGTGCAATCCCTCACATAACATTGGGATTGTAAGAATTGTTGAGGTGTAAAACCCTCAAACAGTATGATGTTCTGCACCTGGCAACATCGACAGAAGACAATACACAAACCTAAATTCATAATAGATTAATTAATAAATTAACAGTGGTCTTAAAAACTCAGGAAACAAAACCGATGTGCCTCATTTTGCGGAGCAGCACAGAAATGAGATTTTGCAGGGCAAGATAATTGTAATAAAATAAGGGGGCAGGAAGACGTGTTTTCAAAAGCGATTTGAGGAGTGGGAAGCACGCCCATTCTAAAGCATCAAAAGGCTTACAGAATGTTCTGTACTAGCTAATTTTTAAAAGTCCACTGGAAAGCATGAAAGTAAAATTATCAAAACAATTAGAAACTGTTCAGTCTGTTCCCCAGCCCCCAAATCCTCACTCGCCCCAGGTCCTAATTATGTAATAGCCAGCGAGCTAGCCAGTATTTTTAAAGCTGCAAAATATTGGCTTACTCGCCTGAATTGCGCTCGTCTCTGCATCTATAACATAAGAACCCAGTGTTAGGTAGCTCGGGCTGGTATCCATTATAACACAGAGCCCCTGTCCTTACCACCATCACCCTCCACAGTCTATTAGTCCTGTGATATAAAAACACTGGATGGAGAGTACCTATATTTTAACTGCAATCTACAGTATAGAATAATTTGCGTTTGAGAAGGTTTATGCATTTTATATTGCATTCTTGCATCAGGGAAATGTCTTTTCATCTAGCAGATGTGACAATGGGTAATGTTCTAAGCTTCACAAATCACACAGTCCCTTAGGGTAAAGGATGACTTGCAAGTACAGGTGGATTCAAATGGCTTGAGGCCCCTTCACTACATACAATGTGATACGGATTTCATGCCTGGCAAAGAAAGACAATAATAAAACAAAATCCTACCTCTTTCAGGGCACTATCTAATACCCTGTTATTACACCTAACACTAACTGGGCATCTTGGCTATCTGCCATTATATATGTCTGGTACACTGGTTCTTATGTTTTTAGGATTTTTTTTATCAGGCACGTTCCCTGGGTATTCAACACTGATCCACCCTTAGGAAGTGGAAGGTCTTAGTGATGGCCATCGACCATCGATGGTTAACATGGACAGCAGAGATCCGATGGCAAGCAGCAATGTATCCCCAGTGCAGGGGAACAGAGCTTTGCCCCACCACCCCTGGGTACACAACTAAAACCCCCCACCTTCAGTGATTGGCCTGCCACCTGCCAATCAGTAAAGTGGGGATGTCCATTGATGGGTGCACACCATCGATGCTTCCCTGTCAATGGTTTTGGCCATTGATGGGCAACCTACCAATGGCCATCCTAGAAGGTCTTAAATAAGTCTGTCATTGCTTCCTTTCCTGCCCTTTATGCCCCTCTTTGTTCCTCACTAACGCTACCTCGATTTCCCTCACTTTTGTTCCCCTTTGTCTTTCTTTCCGCCATTTCTCTACTGTAAAGCTGCAAACACACGTAAAGATTTTCTGTTCAACCATCCAACTAGTTGATTGGTTGGAATGAAAATCTGGTAATGTATGGGAGTAAATGATAATCAGCAATTTGCTCCTAAATGCCAGAAAACAGATGAAAACGGTCGTCAGACAAGTTTGTTAAATGTTTGATCTAAACAATTTGTTCAAACAACAGTTTTTGTCCATTTTCCGGCGTTTGGGAGCAAATTGCTGATTGTCATTTGCTTTCATATCTTACCAGATTTTCATTCCAACCAATCAACTAGTTGGATGGTTGGACAGAAAATCTTTACGTGTGTATGCAGCTTTAGGAATATTTCCTATCATCTATAAAATAATTGGGAATTGATTTGTTGTATAACTGCGAAGTCTATTTGTGTTCTTGTTATCTCTTTTTATGGCTAGGAATATTGTGTCGGTCTGTGTCATTTGACTCTTCCATGCCAATGTTTATGCAAATGTGCCTTTTTTGCTGTTCCCTAAAAATATCAATAAAATTATTTAAAAAAAAATACGTCTGTCATTCAGGTTTATATAGGAGTTTTCCCTTTTCTAATTAACTAGATGAGATCAATTACCTGATGAATCTATTCCAAGTCAGTCTCAGGGAAATCCTGGACCAGATTATTTGATGTAGTCTTAGTGGGAAGGACTCAGTTTATGAATATCAGTCCATCCTTCACTCTGGATACTCCACACCAGGTTCCCATAATAGCACAGTGTAACACAATACAGACTAGCAAACCTTTATTCCCCTTTAGTTAGACCATGCAGCTTTTTAAATTCCCAGTAGTAGAGGTAACGTTTACACAATATTCTTGGTCCAAAATATTCCACAGTATGCACATAGTGTAAGAGTTTAACTAAAAGAATTTCTATAGATCTTTACAGTGCGCCCAGTATGACCATAAAAACAGCATCGTGGCGCAGTGATGAGCATTGACAGCACGGAGGTCACGGGTTCTATCTGTGCGGAGTTTGCATGATAAATTAGGACATTCTGAATGCTCACAATTTAACCATGTTGACCTAATGCCCATGTCGACATTCTGACTGTGAACATACAGAACATGTCGACATTCTAGTGTCAACATTCTAAATGACGACATTCTGAATGTCGACTACCTGACCGGATACCATGTACAGTGTCAATAGATGTAACAAATTCTTCTTACTTCTTTAGTGTCTTTGTACAAAGTTATTGCAGCTTTTAAACACATAACAGATGGTCCAACTTTGTTGAAGTTACACTTTCAATTTATTTTACATATTTCTTTGCATTTGTGTAATTTAGTAACAGATACATTTTATAATAAGTCTATGATACATATGTATCTGTTGCTAATTAAATTACATAAAGAAAAATGTAAAACAAATTTTCAAGATGCGTACACACAACGATTTTTTGAACGATTGAACTAACGACGTCGTTATCGTTAAATCATTTATAAAATTGTTCATCTTTTTAAGCTGAACGATGTACGATAATCATTCATGCGCATTCACGTTTGTAGTTTGTAGTTCGTAGTTCATCGTCCATTCTGACTGTCCCACAAACGATTTTCGTTCTGAAAATCGTTCATTATTTTAGTAACCAACGATTTTTAGTGAACGATTTTCATTCACTTTTTCAAGGGAAAATCTGAAAGAAAACTGTTCACTAAAATTGTTGGTTACTAACATCGTTGTGTCTGTATTAGGGGTGAGCGGGTTCGGATTTCTGAAATCCGAACCCCCCCGAGCCCCCCCGATCCGAGTCCGATCCGAGTCAGGCTCGACTTTTCCCGCCTGACTCGGATCTGAAATCGAGGCAAAACGTCATCATCCCGCCTTCCGAGTCTCGCGGGTTTTGGATCCTATATAAGGTACCCGCGTCGGCGCCATTTTCTCACTCGGCTGTGGACAGTGAAGAGGGAGGGTGGGAGTTAGGGCTGTGTAGTGTAGTGTAGTGTAGTGTAGTGTAGTGCTGCTGTTGTCCACTACTTCAAAGTCCATAGGGGCTGGCTGTGTTGTGCTGTGCTGCTGTTGTTAATAGGGGCTGTGTCCACTACTTCAAAGTCCATAGGGGCTGGCTGGACTGTGTTGTGCAGTCAGTTCTCCATAGGGGCTGTGTCCACTCCAAAGTCCTGTGCAGTGTCCCAGTCCTAATGGAGTGCTGTAGTGTTGTCCAGGGGGTGCTCTGTCCATCAGGGGTGCTCCCCCCAAGTGCTAAAAAAATAATATATTTTCTGTGTTTGTGAATTGTGTGCGCAGTAGCCGCACGTGCATCAACAAAGTAGTGCCAAGCGTGCGCCTGTGTCATAAGTAAAGGGCCGGCTGGCTTGACCGTTAAAGGGTGCTGTAACCCCCAAAGTACACTCCAGTCCAAACCAAAAAAAAAATTATTTTCTGTGTTTGTGAATTGTGTGCGCAGTAGCCGCACGTGCATCAACAAAGTAGTGCCAAGCGTGCGCCTGTGTCATAAGTAAAGGGCCGGCTGGCTTGACCGTTAAAGGGTGCTGTAACCCCCGAAAGTACACTCCAGTCCAAACCAAAAAAAAATTATTTTCTGTGTTTGTGAATTGTGTGCGCAGTAGCCGCACGTGCATCAACAAAGTAGTGCCAAGCGTGCGCCTGTGTCATAAGTAAAGGGCCGGCTGGCTTGACCGTTAAAGGGTGCTGTAACCCCCGAAAGTACACTCCAGTCCAAACCAAAAAAAAATTATTTTCTGTGTTTCTGAATTGTGTGCGCAGTAGCCGCACGTGCATCAACAAAGTAGTGCCAAGCGTGCGCCTGTGTCATAAGTAAAGGGCCGGCTGGCTTGACCGTTAAGGGTGCTGTAACCCCCGAAAGTACACTCCAGTCCAAACCAAAAAAAAATTATTTTCTGTGTTTGTGAATTGTGTGCGCAGTAGCCACACGTGCATCAACAAAGTAGTGCCAAGCGTGCGCCTGTGTCATAAGTAAAGGGCCGGCTGGCTTGACCGTTAAAGGGTGCTGTAACCCCCGAAAGTACACTCCAGTCCAAACCAAAAAAAAATTATTTTCTGTGTTTGTGAATTGTGTGCGCAGTAGCCGCACGTGCATCAACAAAGTAGTGCCAAGCGTGCGCCTGTGTCATAAGTAAAGGGCCGGCTGGCTTGACCGTTAAAGGGTGCTGTAACCCCCGAAAGTACACTCCAGTCCAAACCAAAAAAAAATTATTTTCTGTGTTTGTGAATTGTGTGCGCAGTAGCCGCACGTGCATCAACAAAGTAGTGCCAAGCGTGCGCCTGTGTCATAAGTAAAGGGCCGGCTGGCTTGACCGTTAAAGGGTGCTGTAACCCACAAAGTACACTCCAGTCCAAACCAAAAAAAAAATTATTTTCTGTGTTTAGCCGCACGTATATATCAAATCGATATAACATAAATGGAGGACCAAACTTTCTCCGATAAAAATAAAATAGAGAAAGATCAAGAACCACTTCCTCCTAGTGCTGAAGCTGCTGCCACTAGTCATGACATAGACGATAACATGCCATCAACGTCGTCTGCCAAGGCCGATGCCCAATGACATAGTAGAGGGCACATACAATCCCAAATGGCAAAGTTCAGGAAAATGACCTTGAAAAAGACATTTAAATCAGCTGAAGAGAAACGTAAACTTGCCAATATGCCATTTACAACACGGAGTGGCAAGGAACGGCTAAGGTCGATCCCTAGTATGTTCATGACTAGTGGTTCAGCTTCACATGACGATGGAAGCCCTCCTCCCACTAAAAAAATCAAAAGAGTTAAGCTGGCAAAAGCACAGCGAAGAACTGTGCTTTCTAAGAAGATATCACAAATCCCCAAGGAGAGTCCAAGTGTGGTGGTGGTTGCGATGCCTGACCTTCCCAGCACTGGACGGGAAGAGGTGGCTCTTTCCACCATTTGCACGCCCCCTGCAAGTGCTGAAAGGAGCACCCACAGTCCACTTGCTGATATGCAAATTGAAGATGTCACTGTTGAAGTACAACAGGATGAGGATACTGGTGTAGCTGGCGCTGAGGAGGAAGTTGGCGAGGAGGATTCTGATGGTGATGTGGTTTGTTTAAATCAGGCTCCGGGGGAGACAGTTGTTGTCCGTGGGATGAAAAAGCCCATCACGGTCATGCCTGGGCAGAAGACCAAACATTCCACCTCTTTGGTCTGGCAATATTTCTATCCAAATCCGGACAACAACTGTCTTGCCATATGTACCATATGTAAAGGTGAAATAAGTAGGGGTAGGGACGTCAACCACCTAGGAACATCCTCCCTTATACGGCACCTGCAGCGCGTTCATAAAAAGTTACTGTCAAGTTCAGAAACTTTGGCTAAGACCGTAAGCAGTCCAGGGACACCTAAATCCCGTTGTCCTGTTGTATCCAAGCGCCTGCAAACCACACCGTCAACTCCCTCCTCGTCAATTTCCTCCTTAGTCAGGATCGGAAGTAGTCCTGCAGGCCATGTCACTGGCATGACTGACTCTCCTATCCGGGATTCCTCTGGAGGATCCTGCATTGCTATGCCTACTGCTGCCGCTGCTGCTGTTGCTGCTGCTGGGAGTCGTTCATCATCCCAGAGAGGAAGTAGGAACACCACTACTTTTACTAAACAATTGACCCTCCAACAGTCCTTAGCGAGGAGGATGAAGTACGACAGCAGTCATCCTGAAGCAAAACGTATAACTGAGGCCTTGACTGCTATGTTGGTGTTAGACGTGCGTCCGGTATCCGCCATTAGTGCAGTGGGATTTAGACAATTGATGGAGGTAGTGTGTCCCCGGTTCCAAATCCCGTCTAGATTCCACTTCACTAGGCAGGCGATACCGAGACTGTACAGAAACGTCAGAAAAAGTGTCCTCAGTGTCCTGAAAAATGCCGTTGTACACAATGTCCACTTAACCACGGACATGTGGACAAGTGGAACAGGGCAGACTAAGGACTATATGACTGTGACAGCCCACTGGGTAGATGTATCACCTTACGCAGCAACAGCAGCAGCGTCACCAGTAGCAGCATCTCAGAAATGCCAGCTCGTTACAAGGCAGGCTACGCTGTGTATCACCGGTTTCAGTAAGAGGCACACCGCCGACAACCTCTTAGAGAAACTGAGGGAAATCATCGCCCAGTGGCTTACCCCACTTAGACTCTCCTGGGGATTTGTGATATCTGACAACGCCACCAATATTGTGCGGGCATTACATCTGGGCAAATTCCAGCATGTCCCATGTTTTGCTCACACAATAAACTTGGTGGTGCAGAATTTTCTGAAAAGCGACAGGGGCGTGCAGGAGACGCTTTGGGTGGCCCGAAAAATTTCTGGCCACTTTCGCCATTCAGCGACTGCGTGCCGAAGACTGGAGCGCCAGCAAACACTCTTGAACCTGCCCCGCCATCACCTGAAGCAAGAGGTTGTGACGCGGTGGAACTCAACCCTCTATATGCTTCAGAGGATGGAGGAGCAGCAAAAGGCCATACAAGCCTATACATCCACCTATGACATAGGCAAAGGAGGGGGTATGCACCTGACTCAAGCGCAGTGGAGAATGATTTCCGTGTTGTGCAAGGTTCTCCAGCCCTTCGAACTTGCCACACGTGAAGTCAGTTCAGACACTGCCAGCTTGAGTCAGGTCATTCCCCTCATCAGGCTTTTGCAGAAGCAGCTGGAGAAAGTGAAGGAGGAGCTAAGACGGAGCGATTCCGCTCGGCATGTGGGACTTGTGGATGAAGCCCTTCATTCGCTTTGCCAGGATTCCAGGGTGGTCAATCTGTTGAAATCAGACCACTACGTTTTGGCCACCGTGCTCGATCCTAGGTTTAAAGCCTATGTGGTGTCTCTCTTTCCGGCCGACACAAGCCTGCAGAGGTGCAAAGACCTGCTGGTGAACACACTGTCAGCTGAAGCGGAACGTGACACGTCAACGGCTCCTTCTTCATTTTCTCCTGCAACTGGGGCTGCCAGGAAAAAACTTAGGTATCCTAAGCAACCCGCTGGCGGTGATGCAGGGCAGGCAGGACCAAGTTTGGACATCTGGTCCGGACTGAAGGACCTGGCAACAATTTCTGACATGTCTACTGTCACTGCATATGATACTGTCACCATTGACAGAATGGTGGAGGATTACATCGGTGACAGCATCCAAGTAGGCATGGCAGACAGTCCATACCTGTACTGGCAGGAAAAAGAGGCAATTTGGAGGCCCCTGTACAAACTGGCTCTATTTTACCTGAGTTGCCCCCCCTCCAGTGTGTACTCCGAAAGAGTGTTTAGTGCAGCCGGGAACCTTGTCAGCGAAAGGCGTAGGAGGTTGCTTCCACAGAATGTGGAGAAGATGATGTTCATCAAAATGAATTATCAGCTCTTCCAGGGAGACCAGCCTCCAGAAGGTACAGAGGGACCTGTGGTGGTGGATTCAAGTGGGGACGAGTTAATAATTTGTGAGGATGAGGATGTACACACTGAAGAAGGTGAGGAATCGGTGGATGAGGAGGATGAGGATGACATCTTGCCTCCATAGAGCCAGTTTGTGCAGGGACACATTAATTGCCAGCTTGTTTTGTGGGGGCCCAAACGAACCAATCATTTCAGCCACAGTTGTGTGGCAGACCCTGGTGCTGAAATGATTGGTTTGTTAAAGTGTGCATGTCCTGTTTATACAACATAAGGGTGGGTGGGAGGGCCCAAGGACAATTCCATCTTGCACCTCTTTTTTTTCTTTGCATTATGTACAGTTTGGGGCCTAGTTTTTCAAACTGCCATCCTGTCTGCCACTGCAGTTTCACGCCTAGATGGGTCACGTGTTTGTGCCGCCCACTCGTGTCGCTTAGCATAGTCATCCAGCTACCTCGGTGCAACCTTTTGGACATAAAAACACTATTGTGAGGTGTGAGGTGTTCAGAATAGACTGGAAATGAGTGGAAATTAAGGTTATTGAGGTTAATAATAGCATAGGAGCAGAAAAACCTACAAATTCTGTGATTTTAGCTGTTTTTATGCTTTTTTTAAAAAAAATACAGATCCAAAACACAAAACCCAGAACCCAAAACACGGAAGGGTGGTTTTGGCAAAACCAATCCAGATCCAAAACACGAAGAAAGATCCAGATCCAAAACCAAAACACAAAACACGAAAAGTGGCCGGTGCACACCCCTAGTCTGTATGCACCTTTAGAGTTGGATGAATTGGCTGACCAAATCTGCATGTATGTAGCTAACATAAGACAAAAATGCAACATAAATATTAATAAGGAGTCTATTAATATTCATGTTGCATGTCTGTTTTGTGTTAGCTACATTCATGCAGATTTGGTCAGCCAATTAGAGTGTTTTGTTTTTTTTACGAAACTGGATGACTATTACACAGTGAATAGCCTTAGTACAAGCGATTAAAATCATAGTATATATGATAGAGCTGGATGAAAAGTGAGGTTGGTCAATGAACCCCATCATTCTTACTGCAGAGAGCAGTCGAACATAGGGCCTGATTCAGACCCGGACACTAAGCCGTGATCGCTCGCTATGGGCGATTGTCGCTCGTCTCCGCATGCATCGCAGTACGCGTGTACGCAAACCAGTCACTGCAATTGGAATCGCGTGCTCGTAGCACAAAGACTGAACACTACTTTGAGTGACAGATGGTGCTGTTTGTGGGTGGTAACAGGGGAAGGTGCTTGCAGGGTGTGCGGTGTGGGCCCCCGGGACCTGTGTGCACCGCACACTCTGCACCCATTTTAGATACGCCCCTGAGAGCGGTGTATGTAAATACCAGTAGCAAGGGACTGTGGCCCCTGATTCAGACCCGTTCGCTAAGCTGCGGATGCACGCTATGGGCGATTATCGCACGTTAGCGCATGCGTATGCATCAAAGTACGCATGCCTGAAGAAGTCACTGCGTCCGGCAATCGTGCACTCGTAGTACAGACTGGACGCTACTTTGAGTGACAGATAGTGCTGTTTGTGGGTGGTAATAGGGGAAGGTGCCTGTGAACGGGGGAGTGGTGCTGCGAACGTAGGTGTGTCTGGGCGTCAAAACTGAGTTTTATAGGTGTGCAAAATTAGCATGGAAGTTTCATTGTACACGTCACTTGGTTGTATTTCATCCTGCAGTGATCGCAGTGCTTGTCTTGGGGTAGGGTCTACCTCAAGCGCTGCGTGCAGCTCCGATGGTTCTCGATGGTTCTGATACACTACCTGGAGATGACGTGTACTAAGAAAGAAAAGTAGGCGTCTTTAGACAGGCGTGCACTCACTCTGCCGTCGCTCTCTAAGACATAGAGGGCGTCCTTACACCAGACAGTACGATCGTGAAATTTGCATACCCGGCCCCTTTTGGATGCGAGCGATCGCGGCTTAGCGTCCAGGTCTGAATCGACCCCATAGTTCAAACTGATTGTTTTACAGTAAATGATGAGTGAGTGCTAGAATGAGCATGAGCAAGCTTAACAGTGGCGTAACTAGGATCTTTGGAGCCCAGGGCAAGTTTAAGATTGGCGCAAACCCCCCCCCCACCATCATACAGTAAAATATATTTTGCTCCTGAAGCTGCGTGGCAAAACAATGGGCATGGTCACATACCGGAAGGTGCGTGGCTACTGCAAATGTGGTGACACGCCACCCATTTCTTGTCACTCTGGGAACATTCCTTTCCAATCCATATGCACCTTACCTATATGGTGGTTTCTCACAATGTGGAACCTCTGAAGAAATATATCCTCCCTGGGACAACGGCGTCTTCAGTCAGTGTTCAATATTCATGTAGGTCACATTGTCCGGAAGATGCCTGTTTGTGTAGGAATATTAACATGGTCATCATCATACAACGGTTCAACAAGACTCATGCCCCCTTTGCAACTTCCTTGCCCCTGCGCCTCTCAGCCACACCACCATCTTATTGCATCCTCTCTTAACCACACCATCATCTCCCTCCCTGCATCGTCTCTCAGCCACACCATCATCTCACTGCATCCTCTTTTAGCCACACCATCATCTCCCCACCACATTGTCTCTCAGCACACCATCACCTCCCCTCTGTGTCAACTCTCAGCCACACCATCACCTCACACCCTGCATCGTCTCTCAGCACACCATCATCTCCCTACTGTGTCATCTCTCAGCACACCATCATCTCTCCCTCACGTCATCTCTCAGCACACCATCACCCCCGTGTCATCTCTCAGCACACCATCATCTCCCTACTGTGTCATCTCTCAGCACACCATCACCTCCCCCCTACATTGTCTCAGCACACCATCACCTACCCCCCTACATCGTCTCTCAGCCACACCATCACCCCCCGCATCATCTCTCAGCACACCATCACCTCCTTACTGCGTCATCTCTCAGCACACCATCACCTCCCCCTACATCATCTCTCAGCACACCATCACCCCCCGCATCATCTCTCAGCACACCATCATCTACTTACTGCATCGTCTCTCAGCACACCATCACCTCCCCCCTACGTCATCTCTCAGCCTCACCATCACCTCCCCGCATCGACTCTCAACACACCATCCCCTCCCCGCACATTGTCTCTCAGCTACCCCCATGTCATCTCTTATTCACACCATCACCTCCCCCCGTCATCTCACAGCATACCATCTCCTCCCCCTACATCATCTCTCAACCACATTGTCTCTCAACACACCATCACCTCCACCCTGACCCCCACATCATCTCTCAGCACACCATCACCTCCCCCCCGTATCCTCTCTTAGCCACACCATCACCCCCCATGTCATCTCTCAGCACACCAACACCACCCGTGCGTTCATCTCTCAGTCCTACTATCATCCACACCGTCATCTAACAGCACACCATCACCTCCCCCTGCGTCATCTATCAGTCATGCGATCATCCCCCCCTGCGTCATCTCTCACACAAACTCTGACACAGATACACACACGCTGATCACTGACATAGATACACACTGACATATATACACACACTGACATATATAAACACACTGACACATATACACACACACTGACATAGACACACATACTGACATATATACACACAGACACACACACACTGACACATATGCACATAAACTGACACATATACACACACATTAGAAAAAATATTTGGCACGAGGGGCACTTATATGGGCACTTTAGATGTGAATATATAAAGTATTTAGACACACGCGATGGTTATAATATAAACAACAGAAAGGTATGTAGTCAGGAAGCCGGCGGTCAAAATTCCAACCGCCGACTTCCCGACAGTAAACTCCCAGCATGGGACTAATGATTGGCATCTAAATACCGATGCCTATCAGTAGCCCCATGCCTAAATCCCGATGCCCGGAATACCAATCGTAGGTAAGCCTGGTGTCGAGAGAGGATTGCTGCGGGTTTAGGTTTAGGGTCTCCCAGGGAGACTTAGGGCTAGACACCCTCCCGGAGGGTTAGGCTAGCGGAAGGGTGGGTTAGAGTCAGGCACCTCTGGGGGGAGGTTATGGTTAGGCACCCCCCAGGGATGGTTAGGTTTAGGGTGCGGGGAGAGGGAGTTAGGTTTAGGCACCCCGGGGGGAGGTTAGGTTAGGCACTAAGCGGGGAGCTTAGGGAGGGTTAGGGGGGGTACGGATAGCCTACTTACCTCCCCTGTCGGGATCTTCATCTGCCAGCCTACTACCATCGGTATTTCATCCACCGGACTGACATACCGATTCCCAACAGAAATACAATTTATCAAATAGTACTTGTGGGCAGCCTCTAGAATACCAGTTAGTCTCCTGGTTGATAACTAGAGAAATAAAAAACATTTGTGTGAAAGAGGTGTGTGTGTCTGTGTAGGCTTTCTCAGTGTGTGTGTGAGTTTAGGTATTCCAATTACCAATGTTTCTGATCTCAATCACTCTCTGGTAATAATATGTCATCTCTCAGCCTCACCATCACCTCCCTACATCGACTCTCAACACATCATCACCTCCCCACACATTGTCTCTCAGCTACCCATGTCATCTCTTATTCACACCATCACCTCCCCCATCATCTCTCAGCATACCATCACCTCCCCCTACGTCATCTCTCAACCACACCATCATTCCCCCTCGCATTGTCTCTCAACACACCATCACCATCACCTCCCCCCCAACCCCGCATCATCTCTCAGCACACCATCACCTCCCCCCCGTATCCTCTCTTAGCCACACCATCACCCCCCATGTCATCTCTCACCACACCAACACCACCGGTGCGGTCGTCTCTCAGTCCCACTATCATCCACCCCATCATCTCTCAGCACACCATCACCTCCCCCCTGCGTCATCTATCAGTCATGCGATCATCCCCCCCTGCGTCATTTCACACACAAACACTGACACAGATACACACACATGGACCACTGACATAGATACACACTGACATATATAAACACACTGACACATATACACACACTGACATACACACACATACTGACATATATACACACACATTAGAAAATATATTTGGCATGAGGGGCACTTATATGGGCACTTTAGGTGTGAATATATAAAGTATTTAGACACACGCGATGGTTATAATGTAAACAACAGAAAGGTATGTAGACAGGAAGCCGGAGGTCAAAATTCCAACCGCCGACTTCCCGACAGTAAAATCTCGGCATGGGGCTAATGATAGGCATCTAAATACCAACGCCTATCATTAGCCCCAGGCCTAAATCCTGATGCCCAGAATACCGATCGTAGGTAAGCCGGGTGTCGAGAGAGGATTGCCGCGGGTTTAGGTTTAGGGTCTCCCGGGGACACTTAGCGTTAGACACCCTCCCCGGAGGGTTAGGGTTAGGCTAGGGGAAGGGGGGATTAGTGTCAGGCACCCCCAGGGGGGAGGTTATGGTTAGGAACCCCCCGGGGAGGGTTAGGTTTAGGGTGCGGGGAGAGGGAGTTAGGTTTAGGCACCCCGGGGGGAGGTTAGGTTAGGCACTAAGTGGGAAGCTTAGGGAGGGTTAGGGGGGGGGATAGGGATAGCCTAGGTATTCCAATTACCAATGTTTCTGATCTCAATCACTCTCTGGTAATAATAGCAACAATACGTGTAGCAGATGGTGTAGCAGGAGTGTAGGGTACTCTGCCTAATGCGCTTCCCTGTCTAGGACAGCCTCCTCAGATGCAATGAGTTGCCTCTGAGGAAGCAGTCCTAGACAGAGAATACCTAAACTGTTGGACTGACACCGCACTTCCCCTGAGTGGGATCGAGAATAGCACACCTTTTGATGCACTCCTCCGTGCTGCCAGATTATTATAGGATTGTGGCAATTGACTGTGACCAGGAACTGCCGGTGAATCGGAACACGTACACCGCTAGACAGCACCTTTCCCCCAAATGGGTCTGATGTCAGCGCACTTCTGATGACGTCTTTCTGCTGCCAGATTGATGTTGGCTTGCGGGTGAGTTGGACCACAGACACCACCCGACTGCACGCTTTCCGGAGTGGGACACTACACTGTTTCACTGATAATAATAACATCAGTGCTGGGAGATACACCGCTCAACCTCACTGCTTTGCTGGGTGTGATCAAATTTAATTTTACACCGCTGACTACATCCGACGACATTGCTCGAGTTTATCTCAATGCAGCTGTAAAATTCTTATATACTATCACAGAGAACTACATCTAACCTAAAAACATCTATCTATAAATCAGCCACCATAATATCATCATTGGATTAAGGACCTCATTCAGAGGCGCTCGCAAAAAGCAAGCGCTCGCTCTGAATCAGGGTGGTCATTTTTTTTTTAACCCGGCCTCCTGGCCGCTCACTAAGCTGTAGGTGACCACCCACAGCTTTTGCGAGCGGTCAGGTGAATTTCGCGATTATCGCAACCATTGGGCTTGCGACGAGACCCTTGTGGTAGGGCCTCGTCTGCCACAAGCCCCAGTGAGCAACCTGCTAAAATAGAGCAGGAGGCTCTCTACTGACATCACGAGTGATGTCAGTTGGGCTACCCACAAACGGTAGGCATTCCTTCAGGAACGCCTCCGTTTGACCAGCCACCCCCCTTCCCTCCTACAAAATGGAGCGAGCTGTCGTCGACAGCCGCCCCGTTTGTAGCGACCCCGGGAGCGAGTGAATTTCTCACTCGCTACAGGGCTTGCGCACGCACGCGGCGCATGCGCAGTGCCCCACCATCGACCCGCTAGCAAGTCTGAATGAGGTCCTAAGCTTATTCACCTCAATCACCCGGATATAACCATTAGATCTAATGAGGCTAAATTCACAATAAACCTTCTGTGTGATCTCTGGTTATCCTTTTGCCAGCTACAATTGTAGCTAATATCGATTTTATTCAAATAGCAACTTTATTATTTATTTGTGTTAAGATTGTAGCATGTATCTGGATTTCTAAGATGTGGAACACTGCTAAGTGTCCAAAAGCAATATTTTGCTACATAAGCTTTCCTTTTTAAATTGTGGTTTATGATATATACATTTTTAATATTATAAGTGAACAAGAAATGAGAAAAAATCATGTTTAAATGTCAAACACCTATACGGCTCTTGCTAGTTCTTTATTAGGTTTTTATAAGGTTTGCAATTATTCAACAATACTGTGTAGACTTATAGCGCCAATCTTTCTTTCTGCCACCATACTTATTTGATTATTTAATTCTTAAATAAAAGGTTGACCAATTTTAATGGCATTTCCTGTGTCTGTGTCATTATTTTAGTTAAGTTTATAGTTTCATTCATCAGGCATTATGGTTAAGGTGGGGGGAGGTCATGCAATCTTACATCTGCCGATAGGGAGTTTATGGCTTCACAGTACAGCAGGTAACAACAGGAGGTGAAAAAGCACCGGCTACAGTGATGTAGCAGCACCTATAACTAACAAAGAGTACAATCCAGCACAGTGAGATCAAGGGGTATTTTTACTAAAGTGCGGTTTTATAAAAGAGGAGATGTTGCCCACAGCAACCAATCAGGTTCCAGCTATTATTGTCTAGAAGGTGTTAGATAAATGATAAGTAGAATCTGATTGTTACTTCTATAAACCCGCACTTTAGTAAACATACGCCCTAGTATCATTTATATTATGTAAGTAATAATATTTCAATATTAACATAAGTGGATTTAGGGCCTTCGGGAATCTGCGCAGGCAACTGACCCATACTGCACATGTGCAGTACAGTTCCTGCGTGTACGCACGCAGAGCGGCAGCGGACTGTCAGTGGTGGACAGTCGACTGCCGTTTGTGGGCGGGAGAGGGCGGCGACGGCCTCCGTTTCCTGAAAAGGAAGCGTGTCACCACCGTTGGGGGGGGAAGAGGCCAGGATCTCCGTCTGCTGAGGGAGATTTCCTGGCCTCTTTCTCTCATCTGCAGAGGCCGGCTTGCGTGACCTCATGGGTCACTTAGCTGGCCGATGTTCCCGCAGATTATCCGATCCTGCGTTTTAGAATGCAGCTCGGATAAGTAATGCAGCAGGAGGCGTGATGCCTCTGCTGCATTACCATATCTGCAAGGACTGAATTGCAAAGCTGCCTGCATGCAGCTTTGCAATTCCGTCTAAAGCTGAATCAGGCCCTTAGTCTTCACATTTGCTCCTGTACAAATGGATGGGTCAAAATAATAGCTAGCACATACTGTGGAGCCGATTCTGAGTCACCCGCAGAGCAGCTTCATTTGGGGGTAGCAGCATTAGCCAGATTTACAAGCTTATGCTATCTCTGTAGGCAGGTATTAGAGGGACAGCTCTCTGTAGGCAGATGTTAGCTCTCTGTAGGCATGTGTTAGAGGGACAGCTCTCTGTAGGCAGGTGTTAGTAGGACAGCACTCTGTAGGCAGGTGTTAGAGGGAGAGCTCTCTGTAGGGAGGTGTTAGAGGGAGAGCTCTCTGTAGGGAGGTGTTAGGGGGACAGCACTCTGTAGGCAGGTGTTAGGGGGAGAGCTCACTGTAGGGAGGTGTTAGAGGGACAGCTCTCTGTAGGCAGGTGTTAGAGGGAGAGCTCTCTGTAGGCAGGTGTTAGAGGGACAGCTCTCTGTAGGCAGGTGTTAGAGGGACAGTTCTCTGTAGGCAGGTGTTAGAGGGACAGCTCTCGGTAGGCAGGTGTTAGAGGGACAGTTCTCTGTAGGCAGGTGTTAGAGGTACAGTTCTCTGTAGGCAGGTGTTAGAGGGACAGCTCTCTGTAGGCAGGTGTTAGAGGAACATCTCTCTATAGGCAGGTGTTAGAGGGACAGTTCTCTGTAGGCAGGTGTTAGAGGGTCAGCTCTCTGTAGGCAGGTGTTAGAGGGACAGCTCTCTGTAGGCAGGTGTTAGAGAGACAGCTCTCTGTAGGCAGGTGTTAGAGAGACAGCTCTCTGTAGGCAGGTATTAGAGGGACAGCTCTCTGTAGGCAGGTGTTAGCTCTCTGTAGGCAGGTGTTAGAGGGACAGCTCTCTGTAGGCAGGTGTTAGGAGGACAGCACTCTGTAGGCAGGTGTTAGAGGGACAACTCTCTATAGGCAGGTGTTAGAGGGACAGCTCTCTGTAGGGAGGTGTTAGGGGGACAGCACTCTGTAGGCAGGTGTTAGGGGGAGAGCTCACTGTAGGGAGGTGTTAGAGGGACAGCTCTCTGTAGGCAGGTGTTAGAGGGACAGTTCTCTGTAGGCAGGTGTTAGAGGGAGAGCTCTCTGTAGGCAGGTGTTTGAGGGACAGCTCTCTGTAGGCAGGTGTTAGAGGGACAGTTCTCTGTAGGCAGGTGTTAGAGGGACAGCTCTCTGTAGGCAGGTGTTAGAGGGACAGTTCTCTGTAGGCAGGTGTTAGAGGGACAGCTCTTTGTAGGCAGGTCTTAGCTCTCTGTAGGCAGGTATTAGAGGGACAGCTCTCTGTAGGCAGGTGTTGGAGAGAGAGCTCTCTGTAGGGAGGTGTTAGAGGGACAGCACTCTGTAGGGAGGTGTTAGGGGGACAGCACTCTGTAGGCTGGTGTTAGAGGGACAGCTCTCTGTAGGGAGGTGTTAGAGGGACAGTTCTCTGTAGTCAGGTGTTAGAGGGACAGCTCTTTGTAGGCAGGTGTTAGAGGGACAGCTATCTGTAGGGAGGTGTTAGAGGGACAGCTCTTTGTAGGCAGGTGTTAGAGGGCCAGCTCTCTGTAGGGAGGTGTTAGAGGGTGAGTTCTCTGCAGGCAGGTGTTAGAGGGACAGCTCTCTGTAGGCAGGTGTTAGAGGGACAGCTCTATGTAGGGAGGTGTTAGAGGGACAGCTCTCTGTAGGCAGGTGTTAGAGGGACAGCTCTCTGTAGGCAGGTGTTAGAGGGACAGTTCTCTGTAGGGAGGTGTTAGAGGGACAGTTCTCTGTAGGCAGGTGTTAGAGGGACAGCTCTCTGTAGGCAGGTGTTAGAGGGACAGCTCTCTGTAGGCAGGTGTTAGGGGTACAGTTCTCTGTAGGCAGGTGTTAGAGGGACAGCTCTTTGTAGGCAGGTGTTAGCTCTCTGTAGGCAGGTATTAGAGGGACAGCTCTCTGCAGGCAGGTGTTGGAGAGAGAGCTCTCTGTAGGGAGGTGTTAGAGGGAGAGCTCTCTGTAGGGAGGTGTTAGGGGGACAGCACTCTGTAGGCTGGTGTTAGAGGGACAGCTCTCTGTAGGGAGGTGTTAGAGGGAGAGCTCTCTGTAGGCAGGTGTTAGAGGGACAGCTCTCTGTAGGCAGGTGTTAGAGGGACAGCTCTATGTAGGGAGGTGTTAGAGGACAGCTCTTTGTAGGCAGGTGTTAGAGGGACAGCTCTCTGTAGGGAGGTGTTAGAGGGACAGTTCTCTGTAGTCAGGTGTTAGAGGGACAGCTCTTTGTAGGCAGGTGTTAGAGGGACAGCTCTCTGTAGGGAGGTGTTAGAGGGACAGCTCTGTGTAGGCAGGTGTTAGAGGGACAGCTCTCTGTAGGGAGGTGTTAGAGGGTCAGTTCTCTGCAGGCAGGTGTTAGAGGGACAGCTCTCTGTAGGCAGGTGTTAGAGGGACAGCTCTATGTAGGGAGGTGTTAGAGGGACAGCTCTCTGTAGGCAGGTGTTAGAGGGACAGCTCTCTGTAGGCAGGTGTTAGAGGGACAGTTCTCTGTAGGGAGGTGTTAGAGGGAGAGCTCTCTGTAGGCAGCATGGCATCGCTCACAATAACCCCAGATTGGGCTGCATGTACAGCTGAGCGGGGTTATCATTAAATGACCAGCATCGCTGGTCGTTTTCGCACAGACACTAGCCGATATTTTAAACCATTGAATGCTAACGATATCGCTATCTAGTCTGTATGCGGCTTTAAAGAAACAGCCCTCTGTAGGTAGGTATAAGGAGGCAGTACCTACATTTGTTGTCTGTGGTTACTCTTATGCTGTGTATCTGAAAATGTCCTTTTGTTGGTGGGAATCGGTACGGTGGTTCAAATCCCGACAGCGCCTGCCCGACATGGCTGAAAATCTCGATCATCCCTAGGTAAGTATTTACTAACCTAACCTCACTCCCCTAACCTTCCCCCCCAGTGCCTAACCCTAACCCCCCCTTCACACCGCCTAAACCTAAGTCCCCCGGGGGGGTGCCTAACCCTAAGTCCCCCCCGTGGGTGCCTAACCCTAACCCTCCCTTCCCCTAAGCCTAACCTCCCGGGGGGTGCCTAACCCTAAGTCCCCCCCCGTGAGCCCTAAACCTAACCCCCCCACACTCCCCAGCTGTCCGCAGCGGCACCCGGCATCACTTCGATCGGGACGGTGGGCACGGTCTCCTTGCATTGGTAAAATGACAGGCATCTAGATTTAGATGCCTGTCATTTAACCCTCACCGGGATAAAGCAGTCGGGAAGCCGGCCGTCGGGATTACGTCCACCGGCTACCCGACTGCATACCTCTTGCTGTGTCCATGCAGGTCCAAGTTATAAAAGTACTGTTGGATAAGGTTATACACCATATGTTTTGCTGTTTATTTAAATATACATGGTACAAAGCTAGTGAGTTAGGCCCAGTTTATTATTATTATAGGTATACAGTGTAGTTCTGTGACACATTGTAAGTTAGGGAAGGGACCTGCATGGAGGTGTTTATTGGCTCCTCAAAGCAGTGTTTCCCAAACTAATTCCTCAGGGAGCACTAGCAGTGCATGTGTTCCGGCTCTCCTCACAGAATCACAAGTGAAATAATTAGCTCCATCTGTGAATCTTTTAAAATGTGTCAGCCAGTAATGACTACACATGTGCACCAACTAGGAAAAATGGAAACCATGCACTGTTAGTGTTCCCTGAGGAATGAGTTTGGGAAACACAGCCTTACAGGAACCAGTGAGGAAGTGAGCAGGATGAAATTCAAGAGTGCCACCGGTGAGAAACTTTGTGATTGTGCTCTCCCTTTCTTTCTGTCTTCCTTGTTTTCTGGGTAGACTGTAGGTGCAAAGTCGAGTTTCCATCTGGTGCATGAACACCCATAGGTGAAACTTGGGATCTGAGGCTAAAAGTGCCAGATTTACACCTAAACCCAAAATACTATTTTTGTAGTCTCGGAACGGTAGGCTGTTGCGGTCAACTTGAAGGTAGGATAGTACTTATGCGTTGTCTTTCCTCCTAAAGCTAATCCTTCTTCATGTCAGTGTCCAGCCTGCATACCAGGACCGTCTGTTACACGTACAGACTGAACGTGAGAGGGTGCAACGCAAAGGTAGACCACACCTCCACGGCAGCAGGCTTACACCCCCCGCAAGCCCTTATTACAGATCTAAAAGGGGTTTAAGGCTGTTCCCTCAGATAAGTTATTTCATAACACATTATGTACGTATATTTTTTGTGCAGCATTTAAATCAAAGATAGTACACTCTGTACTTTTATCTGTCCTTTTCCATATTTGAAAAATGAATCAAGGGAATATTCCAGAGGAGACTGATTATTATTAGATCATGGATCACAGGCCTACACAGATAAGTCTGAAGTCATTTTAACTTGGCACAACATTTGTTAGGGTACCTTTATTTAAATACCTTGATTCTTTTAATACATGCAGTCTTTGTCCATTTGCAAAACAAACACACACTTCCTCCCTTAGGTCATCATTGTGCATAAAAATATGCAAAGCTGAACAAAGGACATGTACTGCTGTCTGCATAGCGGTGTATTGTAGTGTAACTTTCAATAAAAATATTCAATATATATATATGCAAAGCTGTAGATGGATAGGATTCTCATACTCTTCTTGGCGGATTATACATTTACTGAGAAATATAATCTAAACACAAAACAGTAGTAAATATTACCTAATGCTAATGAAAATGGACTTGAGGCAGTTACTTATTAATAAACATAAGTCATTTCTCAGCCCACAAGCTGCAGGTTTGTTCGAACCAAACTTATCCTATCCTGGGTAATTGTATTTACATTGATTCCATTGACCAAAACTGCAGTTATTTAAAATAAACAGGGGTCTATCTTTTTAAAAGTCCTCTTGCCCAACTTTGCTTGATCAGTAAGACAAGGAGAGGTATTCCACAATAACTTTCCTGGAGAATTCCAGAGGGAGCAACTATGTGGGAGTTGCAGGGGTGGTGCGCTAGTGATACAACCGGCGGTGGGGCCACAAATTGATCCACGTCAGAGTGAATTGTGTACTCAGGACCCCTGTTGTGGTAGGCTGGCCTGCTCTGATGGGAGTCAGTGAGTGCACCCTGGAATTCGGGAGTATCCTAGGTTTTCTGAGAGAAAAGGTTAGCATCGGTCAGGGGCCGTATTAAGAGAGGATGGGGCCCATGTTCATTTACCGTTTGGGGCCCCGTCCTCTCTCTCCGGCGGCCGTGGTGCACTGACAGGTTGTCAGTAGACTCCGGCCGCCACAGTTTAGAGGAAAAGGCCAGGAAATCTCCATCACCCGACTTCCCTCCCCCCCCAACGGTGGCAACACGCCTCCGTTTCGGGTAATGGTGGCTGTCGATGCCCCCAAACGGCAGCAGAATGTCAATCACTATGTGTGGCGAGACTTGCAGTTTCTGCGGCTGGTCAGACCTGCTGAAAATGTGCGTGATGGGCAGATGAATGTCTGTGCCCGGAGTCTACTGCGCATTCACAGGACACCAAGAAAATGGCGCAGCAGCCATTTACCTGGTGATGTCCCTACTGCGTATGCGCAGAATGCAGCCAATTTCCCAGAGTGTTGTGTAGCGCCTCACCAGCTGACGTGGGACTTCTGAGAGGTAAGTATTGGAAAATATTGGTGCAGGGTGTGTGATGTGGGCCCCCGGGACCCGTGTGCACCGTACACCCTGCACCCATTATAGATACGCCCTTGGGAGCGGTGTATGTAAACACCAGTAGCAAGGGACTGTGGCCCTCATTCACAGCCGGACGCTCTGAGCAGAGCGCTCGCTCTGAATGAGGGCCGTCCTCCATAAAAATGGAGCGTCCTCCTGGATGCTCGTATAGCTGTGGGTCACCACCCACAGCACATACGAGCGTGCAGGATGATGGTCGCGATGGTCTTGACCATCGCGACCATCGCCAGTGCGACCAGAAGCCTGTGGTCGGGGTTTTCGACCACAAGCCCTGGAGTGATTTTGGCTCTATCAGAGCCAAAATCACTCCCACTGACATCACTAGTGATGTCAGTGGGGCCGGCTTCTGACGGTAGGCGTTCCCTTCAACATCGACAGCACGCCCCCTTTGATCAGACACAACGAGCGAAGGAAAGTCCTTCGCTCGTCGCGTCTGGCGCATGCGCACGACGTAGCTCCCTCCGTCGTGCACATGCGCAGTGCACACCATCGACCCACTTGCGAGCGGACAGCCGCTTGCGAGTGGGTCTGAATGAGGCCCTGTATTCAAAGTGGGAGCTGATGGAGCTGATGGAGATGATGATATAACTAGCTGGGATACCTGGTGTTGCCCGGGTGGAGAGCATGAGTATGTCTCATTTAATTATGTATCTCATTAACATTACTGCTATAAGGATATGGGCTATGGCATTGGAAAGGCAGTCTAAATATGTTTGCAGGAAGTCACCAATCACCCCCTAAGACTCCAGAGGAACGATGCAGAGCGTGCACTACGCCAGTTTGTGCAGCACATCCTGCGTGACTTTGCTCTGCATGTGTATGCACCTATGCATAATCCCATGCATTTTGTAAGTAACAAATCTTACGATAGGAAAAGAAGAATGGGGTTGGGAAGGGGCATTCTCACATAGGCAAAATTCACTAAGGGCGTGTGCATACCAACAAGGCCAATGCAGTCCAGCAATTATGTGCATATACACCTGTTAGGAACTTAGGAGGCATATGTCTGTATCTGCACTGCAGCACACAATGTCATAAACTAGGCACATGTACTGCTGATCCCGAGATGAGTACAGCTCTGGGTGTACGTTCAGAATATCAACACCAGAATGTCAACATAATCAGAATGTCAACCTGCACAGAATGTCAACATTCAACATGTCGACATTCACACTGTTGACAATGACAGAATGTCAACATGACATAATCTTAACATTGTGAATGTCGACAGCTGATTTTAGCCGACTTTAGAATTAGGTTTATGGTTAGGGAGCCTGATCCCAGAGATGCATTGTGCAATGCAGTATCGCTGCGGTGACCCATAGGGTCCCGCAGCCGGCCGCCACAGTTTAGAGGAAGAGGCCAGGAAATCTCTATCATCCGACTTCCCTCCCCCCCAACAGTGGCAACACGCCTCCGTTTCGGGTAATAGTGGCTGTCGACACCCACAAACAGCAGCAGAATGTCAATCACTATGTGTGGCGAGACTTGCAGTTTCTGCGGCTGGTCAGACCTGCTGAAAATGTGCGTGATGGGCAGATGTATGTTGATGGCACCGATGTTTACGCAGGACTGTGAGGTATCATGGATGTGAGAAAGCAGCACTGGGTGTTTCTATGCTGGCTGAGCTGTGGGAGGCATTAGCATATTTTCACAGCTGCGTTGCAAGTGTTATCGCAGCTGGGATCGCAATTGCAATCCGTACTGAAGCAGGCCCCGGGTTAGTTAAGCCATCTATGCAAAATCGTCAACATGTCGACTGTCAACATTCACAATGTTGACATTGTGAATGTTGACATTTAATAAATCAACATTCTGAATGCCATCATTTGAACCATGTCGACATTCTGGTGTCCGCATTCTGAGCACTGACTTACCATACTCCAGCTCGAGTCGGCTTCCCTGCTATTGACCAGGGTTTTTAAGTCCCAGGTAGACAACCTGTGTTCAGTCTGAATGGTGCGACCCGGGATTTTACTCCCTGGTTGCAACTAGCGGCCTCTGATTGGCCGTTTTGGGGCCACCTGCAAAGGGCGAGGCTGTCTGGAGGGGCGAAGCATCCTCCTACAATAGGAAAAAAAAACTGTCAGCACTGAATCTGCGGAGACAATCAGTGGTTTCACAGCCCTTATAACAAGGGGTGAAGACCAAGTACCCACACACTAGCTACAGAGACGCTGCCCGATGTGAGGTCTCGTGGCTGGAGAAGGGGTGTGTGCTTGCGTGAGTGTGTATGAGTGTGACGTGTGTGTGTGTGCGTGTATGACATTTATGTGTGTGTATGAGCGTGACATGAGAGCAGCGTGGCAGTCCTGGTTGTTAGAAAGCCAGGGCAGACAGGCTTATATCTGATGTGAAGGTGTAGTGTGAATGGGGGTCTCGAGCTTAAACCCGGGTTTTTGCTGAGGTGAAAAACCTGGGTCTGAGCAGGGCAATTCCCGGGTTGTATGTGTGAAAGTGGTATTGTAAATAAAGAACTAGCACATATGCACACTTCCAGTGTAATGATATTTGGCTAGTTATACATATAAGTGACAATGGTGCAGCCAATGCAGAAACTAGTGTAGCCATATAGATATATGTCTAGAGTTTGTTGTACAAGGTGTATAGAGATATTGTTGCAGATCTCTGATGTATGATATATCACAATTTATTAGGGAAAGTTGTTTTAGCATATAAGATTAAATATAGAGATGAATCTTTGTAAAATGTTATGTTTTGATTGTAAAAGGGCGGGACTGGCAGGGGTTAATGTTATAACATAAGCATGCAGAGCAGGAGCGGAGTAATATAGGTGGGAGTAATTTGGTTTCTGTCAGGAAAGAGGGATCCGTTTAGAGAGTAGTAGAGAAGAGCTGTTAGCAGCAGCTGACAGTTAAGGTGCATACACACACAACGATTTTTTGAATGATTATCGATAACGATATCGTTTATCGTTCAATCGTTGAAAAAATCGTTCACTTTCTGAGTTAAAACAATGAACGATTATCGTTCACATGCGTTCACGTTTGTAGTTCAGTCAGACTGACCAACTCAATGATTTTCAGTAAGGGAATATGCAAAAATCGTTTGTAGTTCAAAAAAATCGTTAATTACATTTAGTAAATGAACAATTTTAGTAAACGATTTTCATTCATTTTTCCCTTGAAAAAATGAACGAAAATTGTTTACTAAAATCGTTAATTTACAAAATCGTTGTGTGTGTTGCAGCTTTAGTCTGGTGTTCCCCTCACCAGAGGTTGCCACACATCACTCCACCGGCGCTGTGTGAAGGAAGGGAGAGCCTAGCAGCGTCCGGGAGTGTGAGTTTGCGCAGGGCCAGAGTGAGGCTGGACGGGTAGCGACTTGGTCAGAGGTGACCACAGTTCCCAGCGGCTGTTGAGAACAGAAGGTGGCCGGAGGTGAAGAGTACAGTCGCGTCAGAGCCGGGGCCGGTCAGTAAGAGAGACTGCCCATATTGAGAAATCTGACAGCCGTGCCTGAGTCCTAGCCACCGATACCAAGGCAAAGAGAGCCTGCATTATACAGGCAGCTGACAGCTAGTCTGGTAGCAGAAGTGAGTGAAGCTAACTAGTGGCAGTGGGAACAGCAGCAGCGCTGTACCTACAGTGAGCACTATTACACCAGTAACACACTCAGCTGGATCTCTCATACAGCATTAATAATTGACCTTAAATGTAAACAGCACAGATAGGAGTTATTCTGTTATACGTTTATGAAGCCGGCGGACGGAATCCCGACCGCCGTCTTCTAGACTACTTAATCCCGGCGAGGGTTAAAAGACAGGCGTCTAAATCTAGACGCCTGTCATTATACCAGCGCCGGGTGCGGACAGCCGCGGGGGGAGAGGGTTAGGTTTAGGGCTCCCGGGGGGGACTTAGGGTTAGGCTAGGGGGAGGGAGGGTTAGGGTTAGGCACCCCCGGGGGGAGGTTAGGGTTAGGCACCCCCCCGGGGGACTTAGGTTTAGGCAGAGGGTAAGGGAGGTTAGGTTTAGGCACTTAGAAGGGGGGAGGTTAGGGTTAGGCACCCTAAAGGAGGGTTAGGATTAGAGGGTAAAATTAGGTTAGTTTATACTTACCTGGGGACGATCGGGATTTCCTCCTCTGTCGGGCTGCCGCTGCCGGAATTTGAACTGCCGGCCATGTGGCCAACGGTGAATCATACCGATTCCGTTATTCTACCCCAGAAGTCACCTTGAGACTTATAATAACATTATTATTTGGAATCCTAGTCAAACATATAGCAAAATAAGAGGATAAGAAGAGCACCTGGAGTACTGCTTTATCCTGAGGTTTTGGGCAAGCAGCAACATTCAAATTATCTACAGTATAAGTACTGATTGATCTCATCAATAATTGGGGACATAGCTCTAGTCTAGGTAGAAAGTGAAAGGATCATATTAAATCAATAACATCCCCACTTCTGGAGGATTTATATATGACATTGGCCCTCATTCAGAGCCGTACGCTCTGAGCAGAGCGCACGCTCTGAATGAGGGCCGGGCTCCATTTTCATGGAGCGTCCTCCTGGACGCTCGTATAGCTGTGGGTCACCACCCACAGGCTATACGAGCGTGCTTTGTGACCATTGAAATTGCGAGCCGGAGCCTGCGGTTGAGGTTTTCAACCGCAAGCTCCGGAGTGATTTTGGCTCTATCAGAGCCAAAATCACTCCCACTGACATCACTAGTGATGTCAGTGGGCCGGCTTCTGACGGGAGGCGTTCCCGTGGGAACGCCCCCGTCAGGGAGGCACGCCCCCGGCACGCCCACCAAAGGGGGCGTGCTGTCAATCAACATTGACAGCACGCCCCCTTTGATCGGACACAACGAGCGAAGGACTTTCCTTCGCTCGTCGCGTCTGGCGCATGCGCACGACGGAGCTCCCTCCGTCGTGCGCATGCTCAGTCCATAACATCGACCCACTTGCGAGCGGACAGCCGCTCGTGAGTGGGTCTGAATCAGGCCCTTTGTGGCTTAATTGGGGTACTGCTACAAATTATTTTCAGAACTTATTTTACAGAGGAGTAATAAATAGTTAAAGATACATAAAATTCCTTCATAGCCCTTATTGTGGTATTTATGTTAGTTTAAGAAGCTATTGGTAATACGAGAATTCCTATTTGAATGTTTCAAAGACATTGAAAGCTGACCAATACACGTTGGATATTAACAAGGATGTCTATATAACAATTGATAGAGGACTTCATTAATTTGTATGTTCATCAAAGAGACATTAGTGTTAGAGGAAAGTGTAACTTTGTTATTCTTGAATACAGTAATGTATATTTGTATATATGCATGTTCCCTAAATGGATGCTGAAAACTATGATGTGTTGTTAATGTATTTGCTCTCATTCTTTCACATCTGTTAACATAAAATAACAAAAGTCTATAATAACGTGTGTTTACTTACCTGGAAGAGCATTAAGAAGGTCCCATTTCATCTGTACATACAGGTTACAAAAGGGAGAAAGAAGAAGGTGATTTATTGTGTGCACCACATGCAAACTACACTTAAGTTTAATCAGGCTTACCCAAGGGAGCCCAGGTATTATACATGCATATAATTAAGCTTGGGTGGAGCGTGGAGGCACATTTTATTGACCCAGTAAGAAAAAGGGTTACACTAGTTAACTATGTTAGTCACTATGAGGGAGAACACTAAAACTCATTGATTCAGGCAGAGCCGTAACTAGACTTTTTGGTGCCCTGTGTCAGAAAGAGCATTGGCGCCCCCCTCATTTTTCAAAGGGACATAATGCACCCAAAAAAGAGGAATGGCCTCATGGGGAAGGGCCAGAGAAAATTTAGCAGAGGCCAGGAGATGCTGGGGATGAAATAAGAGGAAGCTACCAGTGAGAATGATAATAAACAGAAATTTGACAGATCCAAACAGCGCCCCCTGACCTGTGGTGCCCTGTGCGATGGCACTGGCCGCACTACCCTAGCTACGGCCCTGGATTCAGGTTTACCCAAGTGAATAGCTCATACAGTGGCTCAGACAGATTGAATCTGATTCCCATTAGTCAGAAACAGATTAAGGGGGGCCAGGGGTTACGGGCCATATGCCCCAGAGGTTCTGATAGGGGGTTTGCAGCCATGCCCCGATGATGCCACAGCACCTCTGCACTCACAGATTCTTCACAGTAGACAGCGCTATAGAATCCTATTTCAAGAAAGTTAATAATACAGGAGCCAGCGCTAAATAAATATAAAAGTAGAAGTGAAATAAATATGATGGCCGGTTTTAAAAAATGGCACAATAAAAAGAGTGCACTCAGGGCCTGATTCAAACCCAGACACTAAGCCGCGAACACAAGCTATGGCCGATAATCGCCCGTATGCGTATGCGTCAATTTGCGGATGCGTGAGTCACTCACTGTGCTCGGGAATTGTGCGCTCGTAGTACACAGACTGGACGCTAATTTGAGTGACAGATCAGGGGGGTGGATGTGCGAATACAGGCGTGTCTGTGCGTCTAAACGGCGTTTTATGGGTGTGCATAATTAGCAATGAAGCGTCATTGTACACATCACTTGGTTGTATTTTAGACAGCACTGATCGCAGTGCTTGCGGTGGGGTAGGGTCTACCTCAAGCGCTGCGTGCAGCTCCGATGGCTCTTGATGTAACCGATTAAACACACACTTCCTGGAGATGACGTGTGCTAAGAAAGAAAGGTGCGCGACTTTATACTGGCGTGCGTTCGCTCTGCCGTCGCTCTCTAAGGCATAGAGGGCGTCCTTCCACCAGACAGTGCGATCGTGGCATTTGCATACCCAGACCCTTTTGGCTGCGTGAGAGCGCACCTTAGCGTCCGTGTCTGAATCGACCCCTCAGTGCATACTCGACTAATAAAATTTCAACATTCATATAAACATAATCAAATAAAATCAAAAGTGCAGAAATGCTAAATTGTATTAGCTCCCAAATTACTTATGCTGGAGTTAGGACTCCCTCCTGTGTGTCCAAAGGATATGATTTAGCAGCAAAAAGATTACCAGTCCGTGGAGTAGGTTCTCAGGGTTCCTTTTAGCATCCACCATGCAGTAATATACGGTTGTGAGAAATTGACCACCCAGAGGGCCTGATTCAGACCCGCTCGCGAGCGCTATGCGTTCGCAAGCGGGTCGATGGTGGCCCAGTGTGCATGCGCACGACGGAGCAGGCTCCGTGCAGATATTATTGTTACAATTAAGGTCTCAGCCAATCATCTGGCTTCATCACTTCCTAAACATAATACAGTTTTCAATTCCCTGGATTATGTCATTACAATCCTGCATGATTGAATTTAGTCATTATTATTATTATAATTTATTTATATGGGGCCACAAGAGTTCCGCAGCATATGGAAAGTACATAACAAAGTACATAAACAAATAAGTAACCAGCAACTTGTAATACAATACAATACACGGACAATAAACATTGCTATATTAGCGACCTTTACACCCACATAAGCAGCCAAGTGTTAGTTGCCCTTGTGGGAAGTAAGAGATAAATGAAAATACAGTAGGGAGAAGCACAAGAGGGTAGAGGGCCCTGCTCAAAAGAGCTTACATTCTAAAATGGAGAGGCAGACAAACAGGAGTGACACAGATGGGGTAGGCGGGAAGGAAGGAAGACGTATCAGCAAGTTAGGATGACAGCTGGAAGGCTTTAATGAAGACATGGGTAATCCAACCATAGTTTACACCACATTACCTAAATACACTTAAATCATATAGTCTTAACGTTCACATATATTATTGAGTATTATATAATATAGATAACACGGATAATAATTATACTAATACCATCTTATATGAATATTTATTTATATTATTTTTATCGTTTTTCATTAGTGTTCAAGGACATATTATTACTCCTAGTGTTCAATATGCGTTAGACTCAGGTTTCACAACCCTAGATGTCAAATATTGGGGCACAGTATGAAGGGTATTAGGCAATATGGTAATGTATTACCAAAAGGAATCTTATTTCACAATGGGACATAACCATGTCCCCTCCAATGACCACACCCCCAGTACTAGGGCCCACCCAATGTCTTGGCCACCCTGCTGGCCCCCACTCTTCCAGGGGAGCTCCCAGACACAAGGACTGATCACTTGTAAACTGAGGGGTCACACAAAAAGACCAAGGAGCATGACGCCACGAGGGACGGGTGGGAGAGAATGCAAGGGGTAGAGCAGTGATGTGAGGGATCGAAAGACAAAGAATTGTGGAGGATAGCTGGGAGGAGGATTTCAGCTGGGAAGGAGAGGTGTAAGGAGGGCTCAGTAGATGGTATATGTCCCTATCACTTTATGTAGAGTGTCATATCCCAACTGCATTTTTTGTAGGAAAATTTCTTATTTTATATAAAAATTCCTGTCTCAATCTTTTTGAGTGATTTTGTGTGATGGCAATATTGTGGGATGCTCTATTAGTCACTAGGATGCTCTCTGTATTGTATGGTGGTCAATAGAATGCTCTCTGCAAGGCCATGCCTAGTTTTATGTGACAGGTGCTATCACCTAAGGTGCAAGACCAAGAAGGCAGCATTGTTGCTGCCACAATCCCATCTGTATTTGGCTTGCCTAGAACAGCATCCTACAGTTTGGACACCCACCTCTCAGATTCATGGTCACGGACCGCTCTTCCATGGCATCATGACGTCACATGTGCTGGGAGTGTAGGGCATGCGGGGACAGCTGAGGAGATATAAGTTGTTTGCTACGGCACTGGCTACCAATATTGTATTATGGTCATGAGGGTACTCTCTGTATTTGTATTATATTTGGGTACAATAAAATAAATATTCCTTTTATGATGAAGAATGTCTTGCAACCTTTTTGTCATGCATGATGTTTAGTTTTGGGTCATGGTTGGCTACCCTGTCTTAAATGCCACAATCCACCTCCCCTCCCTCCCAAATTCTTCATCTAGCTCTGCTCATGGTATGAATTTTCCTGCAAACCTGACTTTCTCTCAGCGACTCCAGTTGCAATGCTTATAATATGCAGTATCAAGGGCGTTTTTACAAATGTGGGGCCCTGTGTGCAAGTATTTGTGTGATACCCCTGTGTGATAGACCACACAAAATCTCCCCATTATAGGGTAAGGCCTCCAGGTCCTTCTTAGAATCGGCAACTGTGCCCCAATAGCGTAACCACAGGGAACGGCGAGCAGATATGGCCACGGCCGAGACCTGGATGTCAGTAGACTAGCATCCAGAGTGGCCTCACCAATATATGCAGCCACGTCCCTAATAATGGCAGATCAGTGACTCCTGATCCTCTGGAACTTCAGAGGAGTCCTCAAGTGTATTGGCCCAACTCTCTATAGCCTTAGCTACCCAGGAGATAGCCATGGACGGGCGGGCAACAGCTCCTGAAAGAGAGTAAATAGACTTCAGGCAAGTTTCCACCTACCTATCCATAGGATCCTTTAAGGAAGAAATGGAAGGCATAGGTAACGCTGCACTCTTTATTAGCCATGTAACGTGTGAATCCACGGAGGGGGGGATTCCCACTTTTTACAATGAGCCTCCACAAACGGGTAACAGGAGGTCAAACGTTTCTGAGGGTGATTGCCAGGCAACTACCATGTGATAAACCAGGTGATCTGACAGAGGGAATACTGCCAAAGTCACCTTCACCTGTTTAAACAGGGAATCAGTATGATTTACCGCCGGACCCATGCCCGGCGGTTGGAATCCCGACAGTGGCATCCCGGCAGAGGAGGAAATCCCGATCATCCAAGGTAAGTATTGTATAACCTAATTCTACCCCCTAACCCTAACCCTCCCTTAGGGGTAACTAACCCTAACCTTCCCACCCAGTGCCTCAACCTAATTCCCCTCTAAGTGCCTAAACCTAACCCCCCCTTCCCTGCCACCTAAACCTAAGTCCCCCGGGGAGTGCCTAACCCTAACCTCCCCGCGGGGGTGCCCAACCCTAACCTCCCCTTCCCCTAGCCTAAACCTAACCCTAAATCCCCCCAGGAACGTCAAACCTAACCCACCCCCCCGCGGCTATCCACGCTCGGCATCCCTTCGATCGGGATGCCGGGCGCCGGTCTCCCAGCGTCGGTACAATGACAGGTGTCTACATTTAGATGCCGGTCATTTAACCCTTGCCGGGATTAAGCAGTCGGGAAGCTGGCTGTCGGGATTAGGTCCGCCGGCTTCCTGACTGCATACCTTAAACAGTGCGTGCTTGGATTTAGGGACTGGCTCGTCATCCTCAATAACCAATGCGGATCTGACCGCTCGCACCAAGGCAGGAATATTAATCCCTGACTTAGGCTCCGCCTCTTGCCGAGGGGAGTCAGTGATAGACAGGGGCGTTTCTAGAGAGGAGGGGGCCCGTGTGCAGATTTCAACACGGGCCCCCTCCTCTCTGTCCAGCGGCCGGCAGCGCACTGAGTTGTGCGTGGCCAGCGCCGGAGTTATAGACTCTGGGCACTAGAGTGCGCCCAGAGTCCATAGAGGATGCGCTGGTCACTGGGAAAATGGTCACGGTGGCCATTTTCGTTGTACTGCGAATACGCAAACGACGGTCCTTTTTAGAGCACCGGACACCCGCGCCGACATAGTAATTCTATGGGTGCAGGGTGTGCGGTGCGGGGCCCCACTGGACCTAGGGGCCGTGTTCCCCGCACACCCTGCACCCATTATAGATACGTCCCTGGTGTTAGAGGCATCAGCCACTTCTCCGTCATCAGAAGACATCTCAGACTCTGATAGCTGTGTGGATTGAGATGACAACATAGGACGCTTAGCTGGTCTAATGGGCTTTTCACTCTGTAACATGGTCTGAAGCACAGTAGAGGTTGCTGCCAGACTCTGTACTGAGTTGGAGAAAACATCCACCCATGGTGGAGGGCCCTGTAGCGATCCCACTGTGGGCATGACTGCCTGCTGAGGAAAAGGAAGTGTCTGCATATTCAGTGGTAGTTCCTGAGAGTGACGTACAACAGCCGGGACTGCCAGACGGTCTACAATGTAGGCCAGCATCTGAGAGAAAACCGCTCAAGGGGGCTCCTGTACTGATGTCAGGGGGTTCGGGGCACATGGCGGGTTATAACACCTCATACATAGCCCAACCTGAACCACATCCTCCTCACTGAAAACTGCAGTACATGTAATCTGTAAGATTGCGACAAAAGTACAGGAATGTGTCCATTACTCTTGTCAGACATGTCTGCGGGGTAAATGACGCACAATATCGCACTGTGGCCCTGATTCAGAGCCGGACGCTCTGACAGAGTGCTCACTCTGAATCAGGGCTGTCCCTGCTCCTTTTTGGAGCAGCCTCCTGGCCGCTCACATAGCTGTGGGTGACCACCCACAGCTATAGCGAGCGGCCAAAATGATGGTCGCGATGGTCAAGACCAGACCATCGGGCTTGTGACGAGACCCTGCGGTAGGGTCTCGCTACCGCAAGCCCAGGAGTGCTTTTGGCTCTGTTAATCACTATCGACAGCACGCCCCCTTTGGTGCAAGACCCTTAACGGCAGCTTGGCCGTCGTTATTCGGGTTGGGGCGCATGCGCACGATGGAGGCACCTCCGTCATGCGCAAGCGCACTTGGGCACCATCGACCCGCTTGCGAGCGCTCAGCGCTCGCGAGCGGGTCAGAATCAGGCCCTGTGTACAAAGCAACCAAGAGTAAATATAGATACTAACAGGGAGCAATGTCTTATGGAAGCTGCAGGAACCTGTTGCCAAAATATGGCACAGTGCAGCACACAACAGTATGTGACAGACCTCAGAAATATTGAATTATATATATATATCTGAGGTTAAGTATGAGCCATTCTTAACAACACCTGTATTTAGGGCAGAATGAGAGAACGGATATAGTCATACGATGACAGATCGAAAAAAAGACACAGAGGCACTAGCACAAGTCACATACAATGCAGGAAAAACGAAGCAAAGCGGCACTAAACTCAACTACACAGACGCAGTGTCTGGTAGAAAATAGCGCTACATACGCTGACCCTGGGGAGAGTACGCTGACCCTGGGGAGAGGTATGCAGGGGGACCGGACCACGCGCTGTCCTGAGAGAACTGCGACTGCACATTTAGAAAATGGCTGCCGGAGAACTCGGAGGGGATGTGTCCGGAGGAGGAGAGTAACGATACTGGATCAGAACCTCTATACACACCTTCCTATACCTTCTAATATCCTACCTATACCTTCTAAGGATGACGCTAATTTGCGTACGCAGTCATACCATAAATAAAGACTTAGACGTGGAATCTGTGGTTCCAAAGCACAGGTAAAAGTTCAGACAGTTACACGCAATTGATCCATACACAATTTAGGCGCAAAAGGAAAATTATACAGACCCAAGTACAGTATACATACGCAGGCGCTTCCGGACCCGGAGATAGGCATCAGCAAGAGACCCCTAGTCATACAGCGTTCAGCACGAAGACTGAGAACCAGCGTTCGTGCACACATATTTATACCCCCCCAGAATAAACAGGACAATAGGGAAGTTTGTCATTGGTTCCCAGGGGAGAAACATCTGTTACAGCACATTTAACAGGCTGGTTCAAATAGACTCTCCCTGCCTCTAACAGCTGGGGATCTTCCTCTTCATGCCCCCTGCAACAATCTAACAGTTGTTTATGAAATATACATTTTGTTGCTTGTAGGCTCTGCGATCCATAACTTGAGTTTGCATGATGCGACCTCCCCACCGATAACACTGGAATACTGTAAAAAGAGTACGCATCAGTACAAGACCAAACACGACTTGTTTAGCATGTATAATACCTTAGTTATCAAATACCTTTATTTCTCAGCATTTAAACTAACTGAACCAACTTAAATCATACACTTTAAAGCTTATTGAACCTTATGTGTGAATATGTAATGTGTGGGTATTGAGGGTTTGATATAAGGATGCTAGTTAACTTAGGGCAGATGCGTGCGCATAAAGCTAATAAAACAGCGGTTTCATACAAAGTCCTATGCAGTCGCTAATATGCGACTAGTTAACAGCGCAATTGTGCGTATTAATGTGTGTAAGAGAAATGGTGAAAAATTTAATCACATGGGGCTAATAGTATCATCGCCACATGTACTAAAATGTGAGTTTATCTAAAATGGCGCTTAGGCGGCCCTTCGCAAAATGGTGTCTTGCGATCTCATTTTCAAGATGGCGTCTTGTGGCCAGTCGCAAGATGGCATCACCGCGATTACATTTTAAACTGAACTTGTCTCAGCCAATTATTCAGCTTCGACAGTCCACCCTTTGATTGCAAACAACATGCTATCACAATCTATTAGAATTTAATTTAGGCTTACATTTACATATTATTTGGTGTTATTATGGGATGGCACAAGGTGGTTCTTAATCCATCAATAATGTGTCTCTGGGTGGGGACATAAAACTACTATTATACGCACACCGCGGATCTTGGAAGATCATGTGAAAGGTGTGGGAATGCACCAGTCTTACAATAGCAGTCTTGAAGGGGAGTTGAGACTTTATATTATCTGAGGTGTTCTATAAATAACATTTCAATAATACATTCTATGCATGTCTAAATATAATACATCAAACGATTGTATTTCCTAGTTCAAGGTTGTAATGCAGTTCTATATTTACCTCGGTATACATATTGTCATTACTGACCACCATCATAGTTTCATTCTTTCGTTTCACTCTGTTTTTACATTTTCCACACTTCAACACAATAGGAACACACCGGACGCATATGCCAATTATTATGATGACAATCAGTATAAGGATTAAGAATTTGCCTACGCTGGCGATGACTTCCTGGACCCATTCCCCTAGACCTGAGAACCATTTCACTGGGTTCAGCCATGAAACCCATCCTTCTATCTTCTCCCCTATTTCAGCCACTGAAGCGTTATGGAAATTCCCACTTTAGCTGCAGAATTTTATCCATCTTCCAGTCTATCACCTCCTTAGGGTCGCTGGTATCATTGGTGACATAGGTGCAACATTTTACTCCAAATTGGGTGGCCAATGTTATGCAATACCCTCCAGTAACAGCAGTTAAATAATTCAACACCAGCCTGTGTTGCACCAGTTCTTTCTTGTACACTTGCAATTCTCTCCCTGTATACCTGAATGTGTCATCGTACATCTCGGTGATATTATCTAACAATTTGGCAAGTTTCTGGATATATCTAAAATTTTATGTACCCCGAGCGATCCTGGTGGGGTCCAATACGACCAGAACTTGAAAGCCAGTTGTCTCACTGATTAACTGAGTGGCTTTATGTATATCACCAGGTACCATATTTATTTTGCCTCTGTGTTCATATTGTGTGTGAACATATGGTGACGGTGTGTTTTTATGTATACCCAGCATTTCAACATGTGTGAGGGTCATAACTTCTGGGACATCTCTTCCCAGGTAACACAAACCTTCGGAACTCGGGGAGAGCCATTTATACACTTTTCTTCCACAGATGAAATATACATTATCAGGGAGAACATAAGGAATGGTATGCATCATTATCATTAAGCACATTTCCCTTGCAAACAATCCTATTTCTGGTTCTTCCATCTGGTACATGCAAGTTTCTGGCTGTATTATTTTAGCACAATAACCATTTGGCACCTTACCAATAATTTCTTTGGTGGAACTCAATGTATACCAATACCTAAAATGTTTCCCACCAGACTTAATGGAGCACAGCAGATCATGGTTTATGGACTCATTATCAGCTCTTTGTGAGAAGGTCATCGTCTGATTATTCCCCGTCACTTCCCAACTCCCAGGTTTATTGGGGTTGGTTATGTTTAGACACAAAAGTGATCTATCTACTTGGAATTGATGGAGTTCGAAATGAGGTGGTTTGGATGATAGGAATTTTCCCTTTTTGCAATTCTAAAATTTCCGTGATATTCAGCGGAAATGGCAACAAACCTTAGTTATGCTGTCCCTGTGGCACATGTGAACACACCCAGCAATCAGTTTGATTTAACACTTTGCCTACCATGCTATGATAATCCTCTAGAGGATACCCACCCCAGTACGGATTATATTTAGGTTGGCACCTTTGGATACAGTTCTCATCAACTAGGGACCCACACAGCTCACAAATGCAGGAATCTTCAGATGATAAACCTCCACACCTTCCCCGAGTATCCGGAATGACAGCTCTCTTAACAATAACAGTATTAAGATTGGTCAGACACTCCCCTGATTGGCATTGCACTCCTCCTGATTCCACTCCATCAGCGCTGCCATCAGCTCCCGTTTCCTCAATCGGTCCCCCATCACAGACACTGGATATCCCCGGACTGACCAGGGTGGTGAACACTCTAAAAGAGAATATGAAAATGAACACAGCAGGCCTGTCCATTGTCACAACAAGACCTGCAAATTTCTCTCAGTTCAGGTATCTTACTATGACCTTTTCAATCCTCCCAGAACAAGCTCGCGAGCGACAGGTCCACGCTATCAGCTTTGTCTCCGACTTGTTTCTCCACCGGTTGATTGACCTTTTTGCAGTGAGTGGAATGGACCCAGGTATCTCTCTCGGCCACCTTCAAAGATGTAGTACTTGTCAGTAGCACCTGGTACGGACCTTCCCACCGATCAGTCAAACAACCTGAACGCAAGAATTTCTGATCATTACATATTCTCCTGGTTCAACATCATGACAGTTCGTTTCAGGCATATCATTAGACAACAATTTCAGTTTCTGCTGCTGTTGCTTTAACTGCTTACTCATTGATATGATACTTCACAGTTACCTCGTTATAACCCTTTAGATCTTCCTGTGGACTTATAATCAAATGAGGTTGTCTACCGAACAATATTTCACATGTGGACAGATTCAGAGAAGGTCTAGGAGTGGTCCTTATGCTATGTAGGACCAAAGGTAACGCTTCTGGCCATCCTAGTCCAGTCTCAGTCATGATTTTACTTTGCTTATTTTTAATAGTCCCGTTCATCCTCTCTACCATTGCACTGGCTTGCGGTCGGTAGGGGGTGTGAAGTCGGCTATTAATACCCATCAGCTTACACATATTTTGAAAAACATCACCTGTGAAATGGGTACCCCTATCACTCTCAATGATTTTAGGGATACCGTACCTGCATACAAATTCCTGAACAATTTTCTTGGCAGTAAACGCAGCAGTATTAGTGGCCGCTGGGTAGGCCTCAACCAAGTTAGAAAATACGTCTGTGCACACTAATACATACTTAAGGTTCCTGCAGGGTGGTAATTGGATGAAATCAATTTGTATCACCTGGAAAGGTCCATCAGTCGGTGGAATGTGGGACGGTTCGGTAGGGAACGCTTTCCCTATGTTCTTTCTCAAGCAGGTCAAACAGGACATTGCTATCTTTTCTGCTTGTGAAGAAAAACCTGGTGCGCACCAGTATGCCCTCACCAACTTGCACATACCCTGTTTACCCAGATGAGTCAGACCGTGTGCTGCCTCAGCCAGGCTGGGGTAATATGCCTTGGGGGCTACTGGCTTACCATGTCCGTCCCTCCAGAGCCCAGAGGACTCTTGGCCACATCCCTTGGACTTCCAAATGGATTTTTCCTGAATTGAACACAAATTTTGCATCTCAATTAATTTCAGCATATCAATAGTTTGAAATGACATAATTGTTTCAGTTGGAGAAAACATTTTTAACCCTGCTGCCCATTTTGCAGCTTCATCAGCTCTGTTGTTGCCCAGTGACACCGGGTCATCCTCACATGTGTGGGCTTTGCATTTAATTACTGCCACTGCTTTGGGCAGTTGGATTGCTTCTAAAAGATGTTTTATGTGTTGGGAATGTGCAACTGGTGTGCCTGCTGCTGTCATAAAATTTCTCAGACGCCATAGAGCCCCCAAATCGTGCACCAGCCCGAACGCATACCTCGAGTCAGTGTAAATGTTAGCAGATTTGCCTGCTGCCAGTTCACATGCTCTAGTCAGTGCTACTAACTCTGCCACCTGGGCTGAGTGAGGAGGGCCGAGAGGTTTAGCTTCTATGATGTCTGTGTCATTTACAATAGCATAACCTGTACATAATTCACCTGTGTCTGTTTGTCTATGACAACTCCCATCCGTATAAAAAGTTAGCACAGACGTCCCGCGGACAGTCTGCTGCTGTGCGCTCTAGTCGCTTGTAGAAGTAGCTAAATAAAATAAAGAAAAAAGCTTTAGGGGCTGATCGACAGCCCCCAAGCAGAATGGTGACCCAACTCCGGCTGGGCACCAATGAAACTGAGGTGCCTCTGGCTCGGGGGCGGGGTATAGGGAAAGTGGACCCAGTGCTAAAGCTTTAACTGCGTGGTGCCCGGATTGGTTCCCATCACCTACACCCCAAGGTCTCCCTGTGGAGCCTATGGACCCTGAAGAAGAAACCCAGATTATTGCAGGGGTAACCCTGGTTGCTGCTAGGTGTAAAAGGGACCAGGGTTGGATTCCCAGGTCGAGTGACTCGGCATATCCAACCTGGGTAGCTTGCAGGGTTTAACAAGGGAATGAACTGTGTAACCCTGCAGTGTAAATGGGTAACCCTCGTCGTCCGACCCAGGTCCCATTTACAGGATAGGGATTTCCAGGTTTCTTGGCGCTTGGAGATGATTTAATCTCTAAGCGCCGGAAGAACAGTTCCACTTCACCCGGGAATGGAGTCTGTACCAGATTTGACCATGTCGCAGTGGGAATGGAGTCTGTCTCGTCGCAGTGGGAATGGAGTCGCAGTGAGAATGGAGTCTGTCTTGCGTCTGTCCCAGATTTGACCATGTTCCAAATATTGGGTCAGACCCGTGACTGTGGTATCACAGAGTCCTTGCTAGCTTTTGTGCATGTACCATATCTCTGGCGATTTCTTAAGAAATATGGCATCAGCATGGTCAGACTTCTGTGGATCAGGGACTGTGACGTGGACTCTTCTTGACTCAGGGGCCCGTGTGAAGTCCTTGCACCCATTGTAAGTATGCCCCTGCATTGTATCACTTCCCATTCAGCCTTCCGTATGCAAAGATTAATTTGTCCATTGAACTCCTAAAACGTCAGCTTCTGTCCTGCTTAATCTAACTGAAGGATTGCAACTGTGATTGCAATAGCGATTACGCACCCAGTCTAATTGTGTTCATAAGCTAATCCTCTGTGATCGCTATGCTGTCGCAGCACAACATAAGGACGCCCACCTTACCTTACACACATCCATAACATCGCATACCATCGCAGCCTCACGCACACTTGCACAAGGTCAGACCTTACTCAGAAATTGCTAACATTCCAGTACGCAGTGAGAGCTCAGGCGGTGTATGTCATTACAGTAGATCATTTATGCATGCCCCTGTAATGGCGTTCAAATGCCCTGGTGCACCTGCGTTTCACCAACCACCACCCCGTCACCACCCCTAAACGGTACTTCCAGTCAATCACTCTGCGATGGGTCCGCGTGGTCACTGCGATCACAGTCCCGATCGCAGTGGAGTGTGCAATGCATGCGCAGTACACAACAATCGGCCAATTGCGTGAGTAATCGCAGTTGCGATCCTTGCTGAATTTTATTACTATTTCCAACAGCCAATAAAATCATTCTTGCTGGTGGCACATACCTATATACAGAATGGGATTGAAATGCCGGCGCCGGTTCAAATCCCGACAGTGCTGGCCCGACGCAGAGGAAATCCCGACAGCGGAGGTAAGTAATCTAACCCTCCCCTCTCCCCCCCCCTAACCCTCCTTTAGGGGTGCCCAACCCTAACCTCCCTTTGTTAGTGCCTAAACCTAACCCCTCCTCCCCGCACCCTAAACCTAACCCTCCCGAGGGGTCCCTAACCTCCCCCCCTAGTGCCTAAACCTAACCCTCCCCTTTCACTAGCCTAACCCTCACCGCGGGGGTGCCTAAACCTAACCCTCCCCTTCCCCTAGCCTAACCCTCCCCGGGGGGTGCCTAAACCTAACCCCCCCATCCCCGGCTACATCGCTACTTACCTCTGGCGCTGGACGATCGCTCCGGCATCGGGATTAACATAGGCGTCTGTATTTCGACGCCTATGTTAAATCCCCTGCCGGGATTGTAGTGTCGGGATTGAGATCGGCAGCCATGTGGTCGCATGTCTCAGAACTACATCTCCCTATATACACCATACTGTCCAGCAGTATTCATTACAGCTTTAGAGTTTAGACCCAGAAATAGTGCAGCTTAAGTCTCAGCTATTACACAGAAGACATCTGTCAGAAAAATATTCTCCCACTGCCTATATTTGTGCTGCATTAATTGCAACATATTCATGTAAGTAGAACATCAGTTTTATTTCTTAAACTACATCATTTAATGTCACTAAACCATAAAACAACATTCCTTTTTGTTTCCTAGATCATGCTTAACTGAAAGAACATAAAAAGAAGATTACCAATTAAAGGATAACACAGAAAGCAGGTTTTGCTGTGTGGTTATTTTTCACTAGAGGCCTGACTGCAATTTCTGTAATTATTCAGCTGTAAAACTTTTGTGGAGATTAGTTCCCAGGACAAGGCAGGATATAGAGGTACTGTGCCAGGCTTGTAACATTGTTTCAGGAGCTAGAAATGGGTAGCCTACAGCTATGTACTACTGATAGAGGAGAAGTGTCAGATATTGTTTATTCATACAAGTACTCCAAACCCTCATTGTGTAAATTGCATTTCCCTAATGGTGCATACACACGATCAGATTTTTTCTTCAGATATGGACGATAACGATTTAAAAATCGTTCAGTCGTTCATATCTGATGGAAAATCGTTCATATCTGACATGCCTGAACGATGGACGATCAACGATGCGCGTTCCCGTTTGTCAGATAACGATATCTGACATCTGATGGGTTTGCAGTCAGACTTGGACGATTCCATTCATTTTAATGCAGTCAAAAATCGTTCAATCGTTCAAATCGTTCAAAACTTTGGTCAAATCGTCCAAATCGTTCAAATCGTTTAATCGTTCAGTCGTTCATCTGACAAATCTGACAAGTCTGACAAATCTGACCGTGTGTACGCTCCATAAACCCTATTTTCCTTAATATAATGGAGCATACACACGGTCAGATTTGTCAGATGAACGATTGAACGATTTGAATGATTTTACCAAAGTTTTGAACGATTTGAACGATTGAACGATTTTTGACTGCATTAAAATGAATGGAATCGTTGAAAGTCTGACTGCAAACACATCAGATGTCAGATATCGTTATCTGACAAACGGGAACGCGCATCGTTCATTGTCCATCGTTCGGGCATGTCAGATATGTCAGATTTTCCTTCAGATATGAACGACTGAACGATTTTTAAATCGTTATCGTTCAGATCTGAAGGAAAAATCTGATCGTGTGTATGCACCAAAAGTGATTATTTACATTGTTAGAAAACATGCACCTGTATCAATGAAAAGCTATATGGATGAGTTTCAAGTTAAAAACTATTTAGCAGATTACAAGTGAGCAATGTGTCAGTTTACTATTCATGAAAGTGTGCAATCATAAACTACATTAGTAAAATAATTTTCTGTAATGTAATTACCCATACCATGTGCTTTGCACATACATGCTTTGTTCTCTAACACTCCTTTTACACCGCAGCTAAAACCCTGGTTTTTGAAGGGTTAACCCGGGCAGCTCCCTGGTGTAAAAGGGGAGAGGGTTGGATCGCCGGGTCGAGTGACCCGGCAATCCAACCCAGGTAACCAGCAGGGTTTAACATGGGCGTAGCCCGGGAAACCCTGCTGTGAGAACAGCGCACTCCGGGTCACGATGACCTGGAGTGCGCTGCTAGCCGGCCGATTGGTCCGGCTTCAGTGGCGCTTGGAGATGACGTCATCTCCAAGCGACCACTTTCACTCCGGAAAAGCCGGGTCTATGCAGACCTGACTCCGGTGTGAGCGGCGCCGACTCGGGAATATCCCGAGTCGGCGCCGGCTAAATTCCGGGTCTTATCCGGATAGGAAACCTGTTCCAACTCCGGGTCAGACCCGGAATTTTGGTGGAAAAGGGGTATATGACAGTTATAGTCAAACAGACAGAGAAAAGGATGGGAATTTGCTGGGTCAACCCGGGTCCTTTTCTGTGTGAAAAGGTCAGTTCAGTTCAAAATACCAAGGACTACGACCCTGGTCTAATTAGCCTTGGAACAAGTGTCCCTAGTGGACCAATTGTTGCCTTTTTCAATGCACCAAGGGAAACATCATGATGAAAGCAATCAGTACTTAGTTTCGCAGGTTGGCAGATGTTCCAGAAAATGTGTAAGCTGGTAACGGAAAAATGTTCACTTAATAGTCAAACATGATTCCACTATAATACACTCGAATGTAATAGCCTGTGAGTTGCAACAAGTGCTGAGATTTTGGCAATTTAGTTGCGAGAATAAAAGAGGACATTTTTTTTTAAAGGCAAAACCAACCTGATTTTGTCTTAAAAAGAATTCGGCTTTACATTGCATTTTGCAGGCTATTACATTTGATCCCATTTCTCATTTATATAATCCCTTGTGGGCTTAAAGCCAGCACCAGACCAACTTTCCTCCAACCATTCAACTAGTTGGTTGGTTGAAATGAAAATCTGGTAATGCATAGGAGCAAATGTCAATCAGCCATTTGCTCCCAAATTTCCTGGAAAATGGACAAAAGTTGTTCAGACGAGATGTTCAAATTAAACAGATTTAACCAAATTCTCTGAACGACCTTTTTCATGTTTTCTGGTGTTTGGGAGCAAATGGCTGATTGTCATTTGCTCCCATGCATTACCGGATTTTCATTCCAACCAACCAACCAGTTGGTCTGGTGTATGGCCAGTTTAAAAGGAACATTAGCAACCACTGACCTCTCACCCAGAGGCGTCACCAGGTGTGGTGACACCCAGTGCAGCACTCACTGGCCTCAGAGCTGTGGGACAGTCCAGATTTGCATGTCTCAAAATGGGCAGAGTTTCAACAAGTAGGTGTTGCACAGTTAGGCATGTGTAAATATTGGGAGATATGAAAGCTCATTGCTGGTTGGATACCGGTCTGCAGTTCAAATTTACCCCTAAATGTAGTGTTAGTAAGCGAACCCTTTTATTTCAATATCATATACTTATCTCAGGGCCTGATTTACTACGGTATGCAATATTGCGTGCGCACGCAATTAAACTGTGGTAGTATGTTAATCCATTGCGATCGCAATGCAAATTTAGCACTACATAAGGACACCCACTTTACATTGCACACATCCATAATACTTAGCAGAATAGCGAAATCATCGGTACAATCGAGTACCATCGCAGCCTCACGCACACTTGCACAAGCCCTGACCTAACTCAGAAATTGCTAACAACCACGCACGCTATGAGACCTCAGACTGTTTATGGCATCACAGTGGATAATTTATTCACACCACTGCCACGGCTACGTTTCCTAAACCACCACCCTGTCACCACCCACAAACGGTGCTTCCTGTCAATCAATCAGCGCGGGGTCTGCATAGTCTCTGCGATCGCAGTCCTGATCGCAATAGCTAGTTCGCACACACGCACTGCGACGCTTACGCAGTACACAACAATCGGGCGATTGTGTGCATATTAGCAACTGCGTTCCTTGCTGAATCAGACCCTCAGTGAGAGAATCTCACCCATTCCACAAGTCTACAGTGCAAAGCAAGAATTCTCTTTTTAATTATAAGCTTTCTGCCCCGTCATACTCCTTATATGTCATGCTGAGGCTAAAATAGAACCTTTATATATAACAGTCTTTCTTTCCTTTGACTCGAATTTAAAGACGAGAGACACAGGTTTTGTTTTTTAATGGAGGATTTTATTATGTCATCCATATACAAGTGAACAGCATATAAAATACTAAAGAGCAATAAAGAAAAACAATCTCTGTAATGACATTTATTTTACAACAAATACGGAATAATTGAATCAGACGGCTTAATGTTAACAGATGTAGCCTGGAAATAAAGACTGCGGTTTCTAAGCAAAGTGTTTCTTGTTTTATTGGATTATCAGTTAGTCGCATGTTCGGTATTTGATTAGAACGTTTCCTGATCTGGTGTCTTATAGATGAAGGAAAAGGGATATGAAGAGAAAAATGTTTGGGGTTCAGGTCGAATTGTGAAAAAAGGGGCTAATTTATTAAAAGGGCAGTAAGGCTTGTTGTTGATTTACCCTAGATAATAAGGGTGGTTACTAGCAGTGATAACCTTGTTGTCTCCAGTAATAACCCCTCCAGCATTATCTAGTTGATAAAATATATACAGTACATATTGATCAAATTAAAAATTGTAAAAAAAAATTATTATTAGTGCATTTTTTTTTTTTCAAATCAATACAGGAATTGCTCTGTCTACCATGAGAAATGTGGGGAGAGGACAAAAATATTATACTGTAATATTATCCCGACAGTCAGAATCCCGACTGTCGGTATTCTGACCGCCGGGATCCCGTTCCCATCCCCCTCATACACATAACAATATATATTTCAAGGGATAGGCTCTGGAATATTAATATAATGCTGAAACTATGGGAGTATTTATGTTATGTTGGGGGTTAATGTTATTTGTGGGTTAATGTTTTGTGGGGGCTGATGGGGGGGTAGTCTGGGGGTGGGTTTGATGTCATATTAATTTTATGCTGGGGTTTGCTAGAGGGTAATAGGTTTATTTGTGAAAAGTGTGTACTATTAATTTTAAACTAGGGGTGAGCGGGTTCGGATTTCTGAAATCCGAACCCCCCCGAGCCCCCCCGATCCGTGGCCGATCCGAGTCAGGCTCGACTTTTCCCGCCTGACTCGGATCTGAAATCGAGGCAAAACGTCATCATCCTGCCTTCCGGGTCTCGCGGGTTTTGGATCCTATATAAGGTACCCGCGTCGGCACCATTTTCTCACTCGGCTGTGGACAGTGAAGAGGGAGGGTGGGAGTTAGGGCTGGCTCTGCTGTGTAGTGTAGTGTAGTGCAGTGTAGTGTTGTGCTGTGCTGTGCTGCTGTTGTCCATAGGGGCTGTGTCCACTCCTTTAAAGTCCATAGGGGCTGGCTGGACTGTGTTGTGCAGTCAGTTGTCCATAGGGGCTGTGTCCACTCCAAGCGTGCGCCTGTGTCCCATAAATAAAGGGCCGGCTGGATTGACCGCTAAAGGGTGCTGTAACCCCCAAAGGGCACTCCAAACAAAATTAAAAAAAAATTTCTGTGTTTGTGAATTGTGTGCACTGTGGCTGCACGTGCATCAACGAAGGAGCAGCGCCAAGCGTGCGCCTGTGTCCCATAAGTAAAAGGCCGGCTGGCTTGTCCGTTAAAGGGTGCTGTAACCCCCAAAGGGCACTCCAAACAAAATAAAAATATATTTTTTTTTGTGTTTGTGAATTGTGTGCGCAGTAGCCGCACGTGCATCAACAAAGTAGTGCCAAGCATGCGCCTGTGTCCCATAAATAAAGGGCCGGCTGGATTGACCGCTAAAGGGTGCTGTAACCCCCAAAGGGCACTCCAAACAAAATAAAATAAAAATTTCTGTGTTTGTGAATTGTGTGCACTGTGGCTGCACGTGCATCAACAAAGGAGCAGCGCCAAGCGTGTGCCTGTGTCCCATAAGTAAAGGGCCGGCTGGCTCATTTCTTAAAGGGTGGTGTAACCCACAAAGTGCACTAGTCTCCAACAAAAATAAAAAATTATTTTCTGTGTTTGTGTGCGCCTTAGCCGCACGTATATATCAATATAACATAAATGGAGGACCAAACTTTCTCCGATAAAAATAAAATAGGGAAGGATCAAGAACCACTTCCTCCTAGTGCTGAAGCTGCTGCCACTAGTCATGACATAGACGATAACATGCCATCAACGTCGTCTGCCAAGGCCGATGCCCAATGTCATAGTAGAGGGCACATACAATCTCAAATGACAAAGTTCAGGAAAATGACCTTGAAAAAAACATTTAAATCATCTGAAGAGAAACGTAAACTTGCCAATATGCCATTTACGACACGGAGTGGCAAGGAACGGCTAAGGTCTTTCCCTATGTTCATGACTAGTGGTTCAGCTTCACATGACGATGGAAGCCCTCCTCCCGCTAAAAAAAATCAAACGAGTTAAGCTGGCAAAAGCACAGTGAAGAACTGTGCGTTCTAAGAAGATATCACAAATCCCCAAGGAGAGTCCAAGTGTGGTGGCGGTTGTGATGCCTGACCTTCCCAGCACTGGACGGGAAGAGGTGGATCTTTCCACCATTTGCACGCCCCCTGCAAGTGCTGAAAGGAGCACCCACAGTCCACTTGCTGATATGCAAATTGAAGATGTCACTGTTGAAGTACAACAGGATGAGGATACTGGTGTAGCTGGCACTGAGGAGGAAGTTGGCGAGGAGGATTCTGATGGTGATGTGGTTTGTTTAAATCAGGCTCTGGGGGAGACAGTTGTTGTCCGTGGGATGAAAAAGCCCATCACGGTCATGCCTGGGCAGAAGACCAAACATTCCACCTCTTTGGTCTGGCAATATTTCTATCCAAATCCGGACAACAACTGTCTTGCCATATGTACCATATGTAAAGGTGAAATAAGTAGGGGTAGGGACGTCAACCACCTAGGAACATCCTCCCTTATACGGCACCTGCAGCGCGTTCATAAAAAGTTACTGTCAAGTTCAGAAACTTTGGCTAAGACCGTAAGCATTCCAGGGACACCTGAATCCCTTTTTCCTGTTTTATCCAAGGAATCGGTGGATGAGGACGACATCTTGCCTTCGTAGAGCCAGTTTGTACAGGGACACATTAATTGCCAGCTTGTTTTGTGGGGGCCTAAACGAACCAATCATTTCAGCCACAGTCATGTGGCAGACCCTGGCGCTGAAATTATTGGTTTGTTAAAGTGTGCATGTCCTATTTATACAACATAAGGGTGGGTGGGAGGGCCCAAGGACAATTCCATCTTGCACCTCTTTTTTTTTCTTTGCAGTATGTACTGTTTGGGGCCTAGTTTTTCAAACTGCCATCCTGTCTGCCACTGCAGTGTCACTCCTAGATGGGCCACGTGTTTGTGCCGCCCACTCGTGTCGCTTAGCATAGTCATCCAGCTACCTCGGTGCAATCTTTTGGCCATAAAAACAATATTGTGAGGTGTGAGGTGTTCAGAATAGACTGGAAATGAGTGGAAATGAAGGTTATTGAGGTTAATAATTGCATAGGAGCAGAAAACCCCACAAATTCTGTGATTTAAGCTGTTTTTATGCTTTTTTTCAAAAAAATACAGATCCAAAACACAAAACCCAGAACCCAAAACACGGAAGGGTGGTTTTGGCAAAACCAATCCAGATCCAAAACACGAAGAAAGATCCAGATCCAAAACCAAAACACAAAACACGAAAAGTGGCCGGTGCACACCCCTATTTTAAACATAAATGTTACTAATTTAATATTAGTACTGCCCAGGGGAAGGAGGACTTTATTAAACAGGGGTCCTATTACTTAATATTGGGGCTGGTGTGGACCCTAAAGTGTTCATTTTCACTTGTCTCTCATATTTCATGCACCTACCACTTTCCCAAATAGGACCTCACCATTTCAGAATCTAGATCAGAGACAAATGCAGGTTTTCTAGGCAGGGGTTATATGTGCTTACAATTAAGTGTGTGTGTGTGTGTGTGTGTGTGTGTGTGTGTGTGTGTGTGTGTGTGTGTGTGTGTGTGTGTGTGTGTGTGTGTATATATATATATATATATATATACAAACTTGGCACTCACATGCTTTTCAAACTGCAACTCCTTTGAACATAGGGAATGTTGGCTCCAAAATATTGCAATAATTTGTTAAGCTGGCCACCGCTTCACGGTCATTCCCATCTAGCCAGTCCCCACACTGATTCTCAGATAAATGGACTTGATCTGCCATCTTGGGCTCAAGCTTGCATACATTTTAAACATGAAACTGGGTCCTGCCTTAAAGAGACAGGACCACACCCAGGGCTATCAGTTAATAAGCACCTGGAAAAAGAAAAAAGTTTGTCTTACATTTGAAAAACAGGGTGCCCTAGCAAGTGTGACCACAAAATTTAAATAAACGACAGGCTCAATCTACGGCTCTCGACCATCTGGGGTGCCCTTGGTATGTGTAGGGACTGGCTAGATGGGAATGACCGTGAAGCGGTGGCCAGCTTAACAAATTATTGCAATATTTTGGAACCAACATTCCCTATGTTCAAAGGAGTTGCAGTTTGAAAAGCATGTGAGTGCCGAGTTTGTATGATATTTTTTATGTAGATGGTGTGGTCACATACCAAGGGCACCCCAGATGGTTGAGTGCCGTGGATTGAGCTCGCCAGCCTATTTGCCCCCCCTCTAATGCCTCTCTCTTTTTTTTAAATAAATCTTTAAGTATTTTACAGCATAAGCATTAAAATGAAGTCATGCAGTTTGCCATTGTCAGCATAAGTTAGACAATAATGAGAAGGCTAGAGAAGTAACCTTACAGAAAAAAAAGAAAATCTTCACATTCAAGCAAAGAGTAATATTAACATTATTAAACTTGCTCCAAGGTAACAAAGGCATTGAACATAGGTTGGAACAAAGATGAAAACTGCATGAGTGCAGGTAAACAATAAGAGAAAACAACAATAACCCAACAACAAGGACAAAGACACAATGGGACAAAACAAAGGAATTGATAGCGAAGGGAGAGAGAGAGGTGGGTGGGAAATGTGTTAGGAATCAAAATGAGGTAAAGTAGGTAGGCTCAGCACAATTGGTAACTAAACAACAAGAAATATTGGTAACAATATCAGATATCGAAACAGCCATGTAGTCAAATAGGAGTTACAGATAGCGGAGTAAATGCCAATTCGAAGAGTTAAGCCATCTAAAGATTATCTGTCCAACCAGCCAACTAGTTGATTGGTTGAAATGAAAATCTGGTAAGGTATACAATCAGCAATTTGCTCCTAAACGCTGGAAAATGGACCAAAACTGTTGTTTGAACAAATAGTTTAGATCACACATTTAACAAACTTGTCTGACGACCATTTTCATCTGTTTTCTGGCATTTAGGAGAAAATTGCTGATCATCATTTACTCCCATACCTTACCAGGTTTTCATTCCAACCAATCAACAAGTTGGCTGGTTGGATGTAAGTTGGTCTAGTGTGTGGCCAGCTTAAGGGGGAGATTTAATAAAGCTTGGAGAGAGATAAAATTGGAGATAAATAGCACCAACCAATCAGCTCCTAACTGTCACTTTACAGGCTGTGTTTGAAAAATGACAGTTGGGAGCTAATTGGTTGGTGCTATTTATCTCCAATTTTCTCTCTCTCCAAGCTTTATTAAATCACCCCCTAATAGTTTATAGATGCGTGACTGGGACTGCTCATTGAGGTGTTCTATGTACATAGCCCATTTTTTATGGAAACGATAATATCCAGGAGTGTCGCATGTCTGTTAAAATATAAGAGCTTCAATAATATTTGCTTGACTATCTCCAAAGAAGGAGATTTGCTAGTCATTTAGGCAGGATTGCCTTTTGGCTACCGTGAGAATGACTGTTAATAGGGGAATTATCTACTTTTATTGGGGCCCTTGGTCCCAGTGTTCAGCACTGACACATAGCATAGCCAGTGGATCTAAGTGAAAAGGTAATGAGAAAAGAGAGTACAAAAAGAAAAGCTATTTCCAAAAGCGTCTTATTTAGGTACAAAAATGATGGAATTCGTGGCAGCCGATCCCCTGGATTTGGGGCATTGGCCTGTTTCCTCTGTGACCACATGTCTGCGTCGATATTACATAATATATGCTCTGTTGAGGGTATTGAAGTGAACTTCTTGAAGTAGTGCACATTGCAAATGTTTCATGGTGGAGTGAGGAGTCAAAGTGGGTCAACAAATCATCACAGGATACAATAGCAGGTACATAATTACATTAGACCATCCAGTAACTACTCTTTGCTGCACATTAGTTGGGTTTATTTGAACAAGATATTTGTAGATGTATCGGGTATGAAACACATTAACTGGGCAAAATTCAATAGAGACATCAATATGTATGGAGAAAGTGTGGAATACACAGTAGGGGACAAATAATTACCAAGGTGACAAACTAGCAGATACCTGTACATATAAAAATGTTTATTGGAAAGGTTGTAAGTGCTTCTAATTGTCCACCTGGGTCAAATATATCTTTAATTCTCATAAGACCCTTGACTTTCCATGCAAGGAACATTTTATTATCCAGGGCAAGAGTTCCCCCAGAATGTTATATAGGGGAAAACATCCAATTTCTAGATATCTTGCAGTTAATAAATATCCAGGACAGTTAGGTATCTCCAAACAGGGGGTTAGAAATTAATATGAAGGGGAAGTGAATATTTGGGTGTATGGACCCAATGAGAATAGGGATAAAGTAAGGCCTTGTCTAATCTGGTACAAGTATAACCCTCACAGTCCAACATCCAGTCTAAAATATATCTAAAGAAAATGGAATGTGTTAGGGTTGTTAAATCTGGGACTCCTAGCAGGGGCGTAACTAGGTATTTGAAGGCCCCGTAGGAAAAGTTTGTAAGGACCCATATGTACCACTCAATGGTGAAAAATGTATGTAAATAATGTAACTTTGACAAGGAAGATGGGCCCACCTCAGCTCTGGGCCCCATAGCACCTGCACCCCATGCACCTCTGGCAGTTACACCCATGACTCCTAGAACCCCTTTACTTCATTTTAAACAAAGTTTGGCCATAGTGATCCCTGGTTTCTTATTACACCAAATAAATTTAGTTTCAGATATAAATAACATCATATTGTCAGCAAACAAAGCAACTGTAAGATCCACCCCGCCCACACTGACTCCCCAGAACAGAGGATCGCCAGTGGCTTCAAAACTATTGTAAATAGTATAGGGGACAACATCAACCTTGACGAGTACAAACGTGAATCTCAAAAGGACGAGAGAGATAACAATTACAAGAGTTTTGGGATGTAGATTTGGAATACATAGGGGTCTATGTACTAAGCCTTGGAGAGAGATAAAGCCGCATGAAGATAAAGTAACAACCAATCAGCTCCTAACTGTCACTTTACAGGTTGTGTTTGAAAAATGATGGGAGCTGATTGGTTGGTACTTATCTGCGTCCACTTTATCTCTCTTCAAGGCTTAGTAAATCGATCCCAAAGTTTGAAGGACATCAATAAATTTACCTGTAAAGCCAAAAAGGTGATGATATTCATAGAGATGATCCCAGAAGACCAGGTCAAATGCTTTTTCTGCATCTAAAGAGTATGGCATGGAGGTTCAGGTCTACCGAGGCTTTACCAGTAAATTGCTGATAAGAAACGTCTAATGTCAACTACGGAGCGCCTGGTCCGAGTGGACTATATTATCTCTTATTAAGGTACAGCAACACCTTCTTTCATTTAATCAGTAAGTTAAAACCCCACACTTTCCGCATACCAATCTTTAGGTTAGACATAAGTTGTCACAGAGAAAACAATCAAACCATCTATAAATATTTCAAGGAATACTCAAAATAAAATGTGTTGTAACTGAGCCGTTATAGGTACACCATAAAAACACCATTGAAGAGGAGGGGAACAGAAGGTAGGAGAAAACATATATACGGGAAGGAGAAATACGGGGGACATTGAAGACAAACAAGTAAATGTAGGCATGTCAACAGTAACCTAAGCCTATGAAACAGGAAAATATAAGTGACTTCCGAGTGGTACAGAATGGAAAATAGCACATAAGTTGAGGTGTGGTAGCAAATACCTAACCAAACACACTTATAAATACAAAGACAGATATAATAAACCCTTAGACAGAAATATAATGGGTCACTTCTTGGCACAACATGCATCCTAATGAGTAAAGGTGTATGTGCCTAACAATCAGCAAGTAAATTCCCAATGTATACAGCTTTTCCTAACAGGCAAAATACATATGACCTGCAGGGTGGAGCAAATAAGCAGTCTTGTATGAGGGCAAAGATGTAGTGTTGATGAGTCAGAGAGGACCATCTGGTAAGAGGGGTCAGCTAACTGCAAAGGGTGAAGAGTTAGAGTCACAGACCATACCAGAAACTTGAAGTTCCTGTAGAAAAGCTTTGGTGTTAACAGCAGTAGAGAAATCCTTAGTAGGATGCTAAGTCAGTGTGCTCCTTTGCACACCTGAAGGCATGAGACACCTTCAGCCTGGGCTAGCACCCCTCCCTTATTGGTTTTAGGCAGGGAGTCTGGCATTGTGACTGCATATTAGTAAAAGGCACAATTTAGGTAAGTCCTACAAATTTATATACTGTAGTGCAGCTTTCGGTTGATTTTTTTGGTGTGGGTCTCCTGGATTGCTTTGGTTGGGCTGCTTCAGGACATTGCATTATAACACTCTTTTTCTTTTTGTGCACTTTTTAACACTTCTATTGTTTGTTTATTATATATGTATTTTCATATCTCTATTCTTATATATGCAGCATTAGCTGCTCTTATCTATCCAATTTTACACTTCACTTCTTATTCGAGTGATGCCCTGGTGTGGCTCAGCAGGGCTGGTTTGGGGGTGCCCTGCACTCTTGATTTGAACCTCAGTATGTTAGGGACCTACCCTAAGAAGTTACCGTGAAGTGATGGGTAGGCCCATAACCTTGGCCATGATTATGTTAAAACCTCTATTTATTGCAAAATTTTATTGTAAAATGTATTGTATATAATTAGTAATTTGGAGTTGTGCACTTGTAATTTGTCTTTTTTTGTCTACAATAATAGTCTCAACAAGTAGCACCTCCCATTATACAGTCAGGTGCATAAATATTGGGACATTGACAGAATTTTCATATTTTGGCCGCTATTCACCACCACAATGGCTTTGACATGAAACAAACAAGATGTGCTTTAACTGCAGACTTTCAGATTTAATTTGAGGGTAATTACATCCAAATCAAGAGAAATGGGAAGAGAAGAGTATGGAGAACGAAAGGAACTGCTAATGATCCAAAACATACCACCTCATCAGTGAAGCATGGTGGTGGTAGTGTCATGGCGTGGGCATGTATGGCTGCCAATGGAACTGGTTCCCTTGTATTTATTGAAGGTGTGACTGCTGACAAAAGCAGCAGAATGAATTCTGAAGTGTTTCGGGCAATATTATATGCTCATATTCAGTCAAATGCTTCAGAACTCATTGGACGGCGCTTCACAGTGCAGATGGACAGTGACCCGAAGCATACTGCAAAAGCAACCAAAGAGTTTTTTAAGGCTGGAATGTTATGCAATGGCCAAGTCAATCCCCTGACCTGAATCCGATTGAGCATGCATTTCACTTGATGAAGACAAAACTGAAGGGAAAATGCTCCAAGCACAAGCAGGAATTGAAGACTTTTGCAGTAGAGGCCTGGCAGAGCATCACCAGGGATGAAACCCAGTGTCTGGTGATGTCTATGCGTTCCAGACTTCAGGCTGTAATTGCCTGCAAAGGATTTGCAACAAAGTATTAAAAAGTGAAAGTTAGATTTAGGATTGTTTAGTTTGTCCCATTACTTTTGGCCCCTTAAAAAGTGGGAGGCACATAGAGAAACCGTTGTAATTCCTACACCGTTCACCTGATTTGGATGTAATTACCCTCAAATGAAATCTGAAAGTCTGCAGTTAAAGCACATCTTGTTTGTTTCATTTCAAAGCCATTGTGGTGGTGAATAGAGGCCAAAATATGAAAATTCTGTCAATGTCCCAATATTTATGCACCTGACTGTATATATTCAGGATGTGCAGTCTAGGGTCCTTTTCCATATATCAAAGAGGTGCAGACTAGCTGGAAACAATAAGGCAAACTTGCAGCATTGAGAAATGAGATGGAAGCAAACTGGAGATAATTCCTTGCAAGCCTTAGTGACCTCCGCCTAGTAATCTTGAAAAATAAAAATTTTATTATCCTGCCACAAGAGATTATGTTGCTTTCTGGACACGATCCTAATGGTTTCATTGTGTACATAGTTAAGGCTGCAAAATATGACCACTCTGGGTCTGGTATTTGCTGTATCCCTTTGTGGACCAAGTCTATGAGCACGTTCCATGACCAGATCTACACACGTTACAGATTTCCAACAACTCAGGCAAGGTGGAGTGAATGAAAGTATAAAGAGGAGAGCACTTTAAAGTTTCAGGAAATCCCACTATCTAGTTGGGATATATGTGTTAGAGGGAGGCTTTCCTGAAAAGACTCCCCGCACACACACACACACACACACTTAAGTTCTTCACACCTGCAGACAACAACTGAACATAAGACCACAGGAGCTACAGTTAGTCAAAACACTGAGAACTAGTAAGACACAGCAGCACTTTCTGACAACTATTCCTAGTCTGGTGAGAATTTTCCAATTCTGGGGGGCTGTACTGAGCAGTCAGTACTTTGGGCATGATTCAGAGATGGATGGTATTGCAGAGCTGCACACAAGCGGCTGTACAATTCCAGCCATCTGAAATGCAGCAAGAGGTGTCTGTAGCAAACAAACACATACGCAGACCCAAAACCATCGGAGATTTCCGCTAACCTTCGGGTTTGCGTACATCTCTGAATCAGGCCCTTTGTCTCAACTGCAGGGAGAGTCAGGAGGTATATCCTGCTACATGTTGCTATACTCTTAACTGGGGAGCTGCATGCACTTAAAAGTGGTTATTCAATGGACAGGGCTCCCTAAGCCTGATTGCTGGTACTTATGAAATTATTTCATTCCACCTCCCCCCACAACTAGTATCATCAGTTTAGCTAAACATCTGGATGCAGATATGCCAAGGAAATAACAAACCAACACATTATCATCCAGTGGCAAACGCAGGATTTTGAAAGGGTGGTTTCCAAATAATTGGTTACAGACCCAATGACAAAAACGTCTAACCAGAATAAGCCTGCAACATACACTTAATTGTGTACTTCAAGTGTTTTAATAGGAGGATACTATTTATTAGATTATGCCAGCTGTCTGCTATTCCCAGTGGGTGGGGGATGGGAGGATAATATTTATTAGATTATGCAGAGCTGTCTGCTATATGTTATTCCAGGGGTGTGGGGGGATGGGAGGATTCCTCCCATTCCCCCACCCCCCAGAAATAACATACAGCAGACAGCTCTGCATAATCTAATAAATATTATCCTGGAGATGGAGATGATGTGGAGATGGAAGTAGTAGGATTGGTAGATAGCATAAATGTAGGAGTGAGGAAGGAGGATCTGAAGATGACCCCCAGACTTTAAGGACAGGCAAGAAGCTAGTATTGGCAGCAGTCAGAGAAAGGTAGGAAGGAAAAGCCATCCTGGAGTAGGGGAAGACATAAAATTCAGTCAGATATGTTGAGTTTAAGAAAAACGCTGGGACATCCAGTAAGGCATGGAAGAGAGAGAGAGTTATAGATGTGAGCGAGGGTGAAGAGTAAGAGGTCATGGAAGAAGAAGTAGGTTTCTGTATCATCTTACTAAAGGTGTTATATTTTGACATGTTCTTATGAAAAGAGATGAGCAGATTGGGATGTTGAATACTAAATGCACAATGGGCAGACTCATGCACCTTTTACATGTACATGCTAAATATATTTTTTTTTTTTTGCGGGTGGGTGTTGTAGAGGGAGAAGTTTGGAAAGAGGACTAGGGGTAAATTTACTATGAATCGAGTTAGGGTGAGATTGCAATCTCGGGTGAGATGAGGCATGTTTTTCAAATCGCAAATTTACTAAAGGCAAAGTCGGGTGAGTTACAAAGAGATTTCTCTTATCTCACTCGCAAAACTCGGGAGAGCTAGTAAACTCGAATCTTCTCACCATCGGCCAAACTCTGAAGTACTTTTCACCTAAAAGATACAGCTCGCAAATTTGCCAAGAATGATAATCTCGGGTGAGATGTCTGCAAACTCTCTGCCAAATTGATGTTTTAAACACTCACCTCCAGAGCTGCGAGTTTGGCTGAAACATACACAAATCATTGTGTTTTGTGTATGTTTCTTTTATTAACTTGTTAAATTATTTTTAATTATCACAAAAAAACGATGTGAGGTTTCCCCCACCTAAAGCTTAACCAGCCCCAGACTTGTCAGCCTGTCCTGGTTCTTAAAATTACAGGGGACAAAATGTGTAGGGTTCCACTGTAATTTCAGAACCAGCACCAGGCAGCAGGGCTAGACCTGGTTTTAAATATATGGAGAAAAAATTTGCGTGAGGTTCATTATATATTTAAAACCAGCTCTGGACCCTTTCTAGCGGGGGTCTGATGCCACAGCAGCCAGGGGAGCCCTTTCACCGGGCCCCCCAGCCGCAGGATCAGCCCTGGCCTCCAATAAATGGGTCCCCCTCTCTAGGGCAAAGCCTGGCCTAGGCTGATAGTGTGAGTGTGGAGGTATGTTATAATAAAATGTATTTTCTCCAAGTACCAGCATGCGGGGGAGGCTTGCTGGGACCTGTAGTTCCACTGTAAAGACAATGTTAATTATTTTCTTTACACACTACACCTACACTATCAACCCGCCACTCACCGGCTGGGGGTGGCAGGGATAGCCCCAGGCTATCAGCCTAGAACAGGGGTGCCCTGGAGAGGTGGACCCCTTTATTGGTGGGGTCCCCAACTCCCCAGGGATCCCGGCCTGACTAGCGGTCAGGACTGATGCTGCGGCAGGGGGGCCTGTGAATGGGCTCCCCTGGCTGTGGCATCAGCCCCCCGCTAGAAAGGGTCCAGTGCTGGTTTTAATTATAGGGATACTTCTACGCAAATTTTTTCCCCCTATAATTAAAACCAGGACTGGCCCTGCAGCCTGGTGCTGGTACCTTATTTAGGGTGGAACCCTACTCATTTTGTTCCCCGTAATTTTAGGTACCTGGACAGGCTGGCAAGTCCGGGGCTGGTTAAGCTTTAGGGGGGGGCACTCTGTCATTTTTTTTATATTATTTAACCCATTTTTTACAGGTCTTAACACACAAGCAGCTTACACATATCTCACTGATACGTGGAGGCTGCTTGCTCGGGTGAGTTTGGAAGAGAAAAAACACTGCAATCTCATCTTCACTTGCAACTCGCGGAAGATATCTTGATCTGCATCACCATCAGCAATCTCACTTTCAGCTAAACTCACTTCTTAGTAAATTTGCGAGTAGAAAAACTGGAAAATCACCCGAGATTCAGGATGCAAATCGAGATTAAAAAGAACTAACCTATCTCGATTCTTAGTAAATGTACCCCCTAGTGTTGGTTGGCTGATGGAAATGAATGAAGCAGAATGATTAAGCAGTGACAAATAGGCTGACAGTTTAATAAGTATTTCTTAATAGTATAAGAGACGGCATTAGATTAGACATAAATGAAAAGCAAACCAAAAAAGCAGCCGCAGGTAGATAGTAGTATGACAGTGAGATAAAACAAAACCCAGCATTTCTTCAGAATACAAAAATGAAATAGATCAAAAGCGCAGCCCAAAATAAACAGTGCATTATAGGTTATTAAAATATAATGGGTTCGGTATGATTTACCGCCGGCAGCGGCAGCCCGGCAGAGGAGGAAATCCTGATCGTCCTAAATGTAAGTATAAACTAAAGAAATTCTACCCCCTAACCCTAGGGTGCCTAATCCTAACCCCCCCCCTGTGCCTAACCCTAATCCCCCCTCTAAGTGCCTAAACCTAACCCCCCCTTCCCCGCAGCCTAAACCTAATTCCCCCAGGGGGGTGCCTAACCCTAACCCCCCCTCCCCTAGCCTGACCCTAACCTCCCGGGGGTGTGCCCAACCCTAAGTCCCCCCCTATACCTAACCGTCCCCCCCGTGGCTGTCCGTGCCAGGTACCCGGCATCACATTCAATCGGCATGCCGGGCGCTGGCCTCCCGGCGTCGGTAAAATGACAGGCATCTACATTTAGATGCCTGTTATTTAACCCTCGCCGGGATTAAGCAGTCGGGAAGCCGGCAGTCGGCATTGAGTCCGCCGGCTTCCCGACCGTATACCAATATAATACATGTGGGCAGAGGTAACACTAGTACAAGAAGAAGGCGTTGTCTTTGGTAGATTACACAAAACGTGCATAGATTAACAACCATTCTGAAGTCTAGATCAGTGTTTTTCAACCACTGTGCTGCAGCACACTAGTGTTAGGTGTGCCGCATGGTCAGAGCTGCCGGTCAGATCTGCCGTTTTGAGGACTGGGCAGCGCTGAGCTCTTCTGGGAGTCTCAGGCGCGCCCGGGTCAACTAAGCAGACGCGGCGGCGTGACATCACAGGTCACGCACGCTGCATTTCCAGTCAGACTGCCCGCCCGCCAGCCAGCACAGCAGCCTCTGGAGATGACATGCATGAAGGCCACCAGCACCCCCCGTCAGCCTGCCTTACCAGCCAGCCCCGCGGCCACCAGCACCCCCAACACGCCAGCCAGCCTTGCAACCACCAGCTAGCCTGTCTCACCAGTCAGCTCCGCAGCAACCAGCACCCCAAACACGCCAGCCAGCCTGTCTCACCAGCCAACCTTGCGACCACCAGCTAGCCTGTCTCACCAGTCAGCTCCACGGCCACCAGCACCCCAAACACGCCAGCCAACCCTGCGACCACCAGCCAGCCTGTCTCACCAGTCAGCTCCGCGGCCACCAGCACCCCAACATGCCAGCCAGCCAGCCTGTCTCACCAGCCAGCCCTGCGACCACCAGCAAGCCTGTCTCACCAGTCAGCCCCGAGGCCAACAAGCACCACCAGCATGCCTCACCTTCCAGCCAGCCCCACAGCCACCAGCTCTACCTACACGCCCAGCCATCCAGCCCAGTGGCCACCAGCCAGCCTGCCTGCACTCTGCTGACAGTTTGTATATGAGGAACATGTAGGGACAAAAAAAAATGTATATTAATATTTTATGTCGGAGCCAATGTACTTTGTTTTTTTGGGGGGGAGTAATGTGGGGGGGGTTCTCTGGGGGCCAACAATGTCTTTTTTTTGTTTCTGCGGCGGCCAGCCAATGTTAATTTCTACTGTGGGGGCCAAAGTATTGCCTTTTATTCCTGTGAAGGCCAATGTATGTGGTTTTTTCTTATGTGGGAGCCAATATGTATGTTTTTTCCAAGGTCGTGCACGCTGCATCGCCGGATGATGTGTCTTGTCAATAATAAGATCTTATGTAGTGTACCTCCAGTTCAAAGAGATTGAAAATCACTGGTCTAGATCATCACAAAATAAAAAAGTACATATTTTGGGCTATGCATTAGGGTTCAGGCTCTGGGTGGACATCTCCCTCATTTGCTCATTATCCTCAGCAGTGTCAGAACTGTTGTCATTACCCCGTGCAACAATGCCAAACAGTCTCAGATATTCATCACATGAACATCATTACACTCTCCTCAGGATCACATAAAGCCCCAATGGGTTTGTCTTCAGCCTCATTCTTCTTCTAATGATTATTTGCAATGAATATTTTAAATTGACAGAGGTATACAGAGAGTTAGAAGAAAACACACAGAAAGTTACATATGAGCATGGCGACTTAGTGGCTAAGGCCCCTATTTACTACAATCTGCATTTGATATGGTTGTAGTGTAATTATTTCACCTAAATTCATATTGTATTAACATTCCCAAACAGGAACAGAGCTTGCGAGAAAGCTCTGTCCTTGCAAATCCCCACCGCACACTTCTCTCTGTATTTTTCACAAAAAACGTACCAACCCCGTGATAGGTGAGCTCTTTTCTCTGGTCAGCTGGTCTCAGGACTCGTGGTCTGTGACCCCGGTCAGCTGATGTGTGCTGTAAACTGAGATGCCGGTTTGCTGACCGGAGGAGAGAGCTCACCGATCAGTGGATCCCTGGGTGCAGGTGTTTGATTGTTTTATTTATTTTGTTTGTCTGATCTGCCGCAATCTTGCGAGTTCTTCTGACACGCAGAGCTGGACATACACTCGCATTGGCTAATTTATTCACGCCCATGTAACGATGTTTAAACGGACAGGAACGCCTGCGTTTTTCTGACCACTCCCCGTTACCACCACCAAACGCTGACAGCCTGTCAGTCACTTTGTGATGGGATCCTCTGGGCGTCCGTAATCACAATGCGTTCGCTGTGCACGCTCAGTGCGGCTTATACCCATGCGCGATGGCAAACAATCAATCGATCTGCGTTAAAATAGCATTAGCGTCCATCTCTGAATCAGGCCCTTTGTCTCCATTGTCACTTTAAAGTAAATTAAATTACAATTTTCATTTATTTTAGCTGCCACCGCACCAGGTGAACTCGCATTTATTGTAGGGAAATAAGGGACTACAGAATTGTGTTATTTAATAGCCTTTCACTGTTCTTTGATTACTTTTCAGTAAGTTTTTAGTAGCATGAATCATTTTGGGTGGTATTGAACGTGCTTGCTTTCTGTGAGCTCTCTCTAGGCTCAATTGCATATCTTGCATATATTCGCACCCCGCACACAGTTGGTTCCTCGTACATCTTTCCTTTTTGGGGATGAGTTTGCTGGTCTCCAACCTCCTGCTAGAACTGATAATGGCTGCGGAGGCTGGAGATGAGCAGAATTGCGCTGCCCGGCAGAAGGCTTCAGAGTCTGCCCCCCGTGCAGGAGTGCGGGTAGGTTTTAATCTTTTAGAAGTGGAGATGTTGCCCATAGCAACCAATCAAATTCTATTTAACACAGTGGTCGAAGTGGGGCGGTATACGGCGGTATGACATACCGCCACTTCCCGGCCCCACTTCATTTTAAATGCAGATGAGAATGTACCAACGCTCGGATCCAGTATGGTATCCCAGCGCTGGAACAGCAGCGGCTAAGTGTTGAGATGTGTCCCGCAGGGGACACATCTCGATCGGGGTAGCGGAGGCGCTGGCATGTAGCCGGGACAAATTACCGGGTCCCGGCTGCACTAGAAGCACCACCACCATGCACTGGGCGGCCACCAGCCAATGAGGACGCTCGCGGCCGCCAGCCAATGAGGCTCGTGGCCACCAGCCAATCAGGAGGCTCGCGGGCGCCATCCAATCAGGAGGCTCGCAGCCCCCAACCAGTCAGAAGGCTCGCGGCCGCCAGCCAATGAGGAGGCTCGCGGCCGCCAGCCAATCACAAGGCCCGCGGCCGCCAGCCAATGAGGAGGCTCGCAGCCGCCAGCCAATCACAAGGCTTGCGGCCGCCAGCCAGTGAAAATCTGCCAAATGCAGATTCTCATTGGCACGCATCGGCGCCAGATAACCGCAATGAGGAACAGAGGCTCCCGGTGGCTCCATTCCAGCAGTGCAGGTCAGAGGGAATTAGAGAGAGGGGAGGGTGTGAGAGGGGCAGACAGAGGGAGGCAGGCAGTTAGTATTGTAGGGGGTGAAAGAGAGGGAATCAGTAAGTGAGGATAGGGTGTGAGAGAGGGGAGCAGGCAGGGAGAAGTGTGTGTGTAAGGGGGGGGGGTGAGACGTACAATGGGGTGTAATGGAAGCAGGGGCCCAAAGGGGGGGGATTCAATCTCCATACCCCCACCTCTAAATTCCCACTTCGAGCACTGATTTAACATTTATCTAGCACCTTCTAGAAAATAATTGCTAAAATATGATAGGTTGCTATGGGTAACATCTAAAACCCCCCACTTTAGTAAATATACCGCTTACTGTCTGTTATTCTGAAGCGTCTGTCACACAGATGATAATTTTACATGTGTGAAATTAAATTAATTGAAATCAACAAAAACTGTCTCCAACAACAGCGATATGCTCTTCCGTTGACATGTACACAATATTATGTAATAGAATATTAGATGATTTTCAACATAATATAACAATATTCAACAGTCATTCAACTAGTAGTAATCTTCTTGAATGGATAAGCTTTGTAGCTCTCTGATTTTTTTTCAGTGTCATATAATTTATATAGTGTCATGCTTAACCCTACAATTCCTGTAGTCCCTTCACTAATGCTGCATAGTCCTGATAAGCGGGGTTACATATTTATATAATTGAATCAAAATTATCTATTTGAGAGAAACCAAAAATCTAATTGAGACATAGTTGGTATAATTTTGTGATTCACTTACTTATAAAGCAGCCAAGTTATGATCATTTCCAGGGACCGTTCCAGGTGTTAGAGATTTGTCACTGGAAGTGTGCAGTACTGTTTTGAATTTTCTGTTATTCACCTTTTTTTTTTTTTTACAATTACTCAATATTTTTCACGATCTGTTATCACTGCTCTTATTCTCAGAAAAAAAGACCTTTATAAACAAGGTCAGCAAAAATATATTTCATGGGTACTTCGGCACACGAATGCCGGTCTAGACTTTACCGTGTTTGATGTGCATAAATGCATCTGCAAAGTGTGCCTGGAAATTACTTAAACTGTTGGCAACTATGTGCCTGCTAAATTGCAAGAGGAGTCTAATGCCAAAACCAGTCAGTGTGCGGAACTGATGACTATTTTAAATGGAATTGTGTTAAAAAGTTATGTTTTAATAAAATGTTAGTAGATTTAATACTGTTGCTAGATATTACACTTCTGAGCTTTTAACTACACTGAGGATAAATTCCCAAGGTTGTATTGCTGAGATGTCGCAACTTCTCAGTCTTTTGAAGACTTGCAATTGAACAAAATAGCCAAACAAACAATAATACCAAGCGGCTTGTTCCAATTTTTGGTTTCTATTTAAGTGGTCATTTTTCATTTCAGTCACTAATCAATGTGTTGCTTAAAAGGTCTACTAGAACACTGTATCTCATTAAATACTGCAGCTATAAAGAGCTGCAATCTATTTAAAAAAAAGTCCTGACAAATTTTCCTTTTAAGGTGGATCCATCACCTACACACACTAAAGTTTATATAAGTGTATAACAAACACCTTGGTGCATAATCAATTCTGCGGGCAGAGGTGTAACTACTGCCATGGTCCATGATGCTGGTGAGACTTCATCTTGTCCGGAGGCCCCTAGGTACTGTCTCTCATGCTTACTAGTTATGTCACATCCCCACGCTCTCATGATTCATATAAGCCATACAGGAGGTTTCACCGACCAGTATTTTAGGAAAAAGTTAAGAGTTTATTTGATTGATAAAGGTAACACTAAAGGGTTGGGAAGTTTGCCTGTAAATCTGTTTCCTTCTCTCCAAACATTGGGTGGTTCCTGGGAATAGACAGAATATGTATATAATGTACAAGGGTTGTTAAAAAAAAGTAATGCCTAAATGCTCACAACTCAAATTTTATTATAGATACAAATTTGAAAATTTGCAGTAAAATACTTTTAGTCTTAGTAACAGAATGACTCTACTCAAAAAATTCACCATCTGCCCTCAAACATTTTCTCCACCTCTCAACCTGAGCTGTGAATCCACTTTGGAAAAATTCCAGTGGTTGGTGTTTGACCTAGGAACATATGGTGTTTTTAACAACCTTTATGTCTTCAAAATGTTGACCACGGAGACAGTATTTGAGAGGGCCAAACAGATGAAAGTCAGAAGGGGCCAAATCAGGATTGTATGGTGGATGTGGCATTATTGCCCACCCCATTTTGGCAATGGCCGCAGATGTTGCCATCGAAGTGTGAGGTCTGACATTGTCGTGGTGTAAGATGACATTTGACAGTCGAATTGTTGACCTTTTTTGCCGATGGCTTCTTTCAGCTTCTTAAGTGTAATAATGTATCGATCACTGTTGATTGATTGGTTTTGTTCCAAGAACAGGTTGAGTCTCCCATATCCAAATATTCCGAAATACGGAATAATTTTGGCATGACTGAGATAATGAAACCTTTGATTTTTGATGGCTTAATGTACACAAACATTGTCTAAGTCACAAATGATTAAAAATATTGTATAAAATTACCTTCAGGCTGTCTGTATAAGGTGTATATGAAACATAAATTAATTTCATTTCTGAACACAATTTTTGCTTGAGCCACAACATAACACATAAATGCATTCTGTGTGTATATTGGAGTCCCATTCCCAAGATATTTCATTATGATATGCAAATATTCCAAAATACTGAATATTCCGTTATCCAAAATACCATCTGGTCCCAAACATTTTGGATATGGGAGACTCAACCTGTAATCGATGAGAATAACAACTCGGCAATCCAAAAAAGAATGTGGCCATGACTTTGTTTACGGATCGCTGTGATTTAAACTTTTTTGGCCTAGGTGAACTTTGGTGTTTCCATTGCTTTGATTGGGCCTTTGTTTCTGGGTCATAAAGGAATGCCCAGGTCTCATCTCCTGTAATGACATTTTCCAAAAACATCTCAGGGTTGGCTTCAAAGTTGGTCAAAATGTCATTGCACACTTCCACCCTCTGGGCCTTATGATCCCTGGTTAATTGCTTTGAAACCCATTTAGCACACACTTTAGGATATCTCAAATCATTGATTAGTGTTTCTACAGTGTCATGGCTACATTCAAGTTCATCACTGATATCTCTGATGGTCACATAATGGTCTTTCTGAATCATGGCATCGACTTTGTGTCAGTTCTCTGCTGTCACTGCAGTTGATGGTCTGCCATCACAAGGTTTGTCGCACACGGACGATTCTCCCGATTTATCCACCTTCTGACATTGCTATAGTCAATTGTACACTCACCCTACCATATTTCAATCTTCTGTGGATTTCAGTAGCATTGCAGCCAGGGCCGGTTCTCCCGTTACACATGGTACGCAGCTGCGTAAGGCGCCACAGCTGCGTACCATGCGGGCCATGGGCAGACTGTGTCTCTGTGACACAGGTGCACCGCGTGTGCAGCGCTGACCGGACGGAGTTCGGTCAGCGCTACACAGCACAAACACACAGCCGCCGGCTCCGGCAACTGTGTGTTTGCTTTAGCAGCTGATGAGAGTCAGACAGACTCTCATCGGCTGCTGCTCCCACTGCCAGAGCCGGACATCTTCCGGCTCCCGCAGTGGGTAATGGGAGTGATGTCATGACGTCACTCCCATAATGCAAAGCGGCGGACGGAGGAGCTGATATACGCGGCGGGACCAGGAGCGGGTTTCAGGTAAGTGTTTTATTTTTTTATTACGTCTCTACTGGTGGGGGGATTACTACTGTGGGCACTACAAGGGGGGACTACTACTGGGGGCACCACAAGGGGGGAACTACTACTGGGAGCACTACAGGGGGGATTACTACTGGGGGCACTACAAGGGGGGGGATTACTACTGGGGGCACTACAGGGGGGGATTACTACTAGGGGCACTACAAGAGGGGGATTACTACTGGGGGCACTACAAGGGAGGGGGGGAATACTACTGGGTGCACTACAAGGGGGGGATTACTACTGTGGGCACTACAAGGGGGGTTACTACTGGGGGCACTACAAGGGGGGATTACTACTGGGGGCACTACAAGGGAGGGGGGGATTACTACTGGGTGCACTACAAGGGGGGGATTACTACTGTGGGTACTACAAGGTGGGATTACTACTGGGGGCACTACAAGGGGGGGCTACTACTGGGAGCACTACAGGGGAGGATTACTACTGGGGGCACTACAAGGGGGGCTACTACTGGGGGCACTACAAGAGGGGGAACTACTACTAGGGACACTACAAGGGGGGACCACTACTGGGAGCACTATATAAAGGGCACTGCATAGGGGGTACCACTACTGGGGGCACTGCATAGGGGGGAGTACTACTGGGGCACTATATAAGGGGCTTACTACTGGGGGCACAAGGGGCACTGCACAGGGGGGAACAATACCGGGGGCACTGTAAAAGGGGCACTGCATAGGGGGTACCACTACTGGGGGCACTGCATAGGGGGGCTTCTACTGGGAGCACTATATAAGGGGAATACTACTAGGGGCACAAGGGGCACTGCACAGGGGGGACCACTACCAGTGGCACTGCATAGGGGGTACCACAACTGGGGGCACTGCATAGGGGGACTACTACTGGGGGCACTGCATAGGGGGGCTTCTACTGGGGGCACTATATAAGGGGAATACTACTGTGGGCACAAGGGGCACTGCACAGGGGGGACCACTACCGGTGTCACTGTAAAAGGGGCACTGCATAGGGGGCGCCAAAAAATATACTCGCTTACCAAAAAATTTTAGCAACGGCCAGCCCTGACTGCAGCCTTCTTTTTCCAGAAATTCAATGATGGCTCTTTGTTTCATCTTGGATTCCATGGTATTTCCTGGACTACCTAAACAAAACTACATATATAGTAAGCAGACATATCAAAGTACAAACTGAAATAATATGAAAAATGTTTTGAAACTTTGTCAGAGTTATGAGCATTTAGGCATTACTTTTTGAACAACCCTCGTAGTATTGAGACACACTGGTGTAAAACCAATGCCTTTTGAGGAGTGTTTACTAGCGCATTTCGCAAATGATCTTCAGTGGAAGCAGCTAATTTTGGCCTTCTCAGCAAAATATTGGAAAACATTAGTACAAACCACTTGCCTCAGGGGGCCCACTGTATATATTATCAGGACTACAGTAGTGATCCAGTGAACTCCTAGTGATTATGGGGCTCATGTACAGTTGGATGAATTTTGATGTCAATACAGTAGGCTTAAAATACATCCAAAAATTGCACACCTCTGTGTGTATGCTCAGTAAGGCTCATCTCAGCAACAGTAGCATAAGCGCTAGTGTTATACACATAAGATACAATAATGCCTGTACCATGCTATAAATAAATGCAAAATCACATTTACAGTGTAAAATACAACTAAAGACAGAACTGCAAAATAAAATAACAAAACAAATTAAATTCAATTAAATACAGAAAATCAAAATCATGACGTCATCTCCAAGCGCCACTAAAGCCGGACTAATCGGCCAGCATGCGGCGCGCTCCAGGTCATCGTGACCCGGAGTGCGCCGTTCACACTGCAGGGTTTCACAGGTTATTCCCGTGTTAAACCCTACAAGTTACCTGTGTTGGATTGCCAGGTCACTCAACCCGGCGATCCAACCTTCTCCCCTTTTACACCAAGGAGCTGCCCGGGTTAACCCTGCAATAACCCAGGTTTTAGCTCCAGTGTAAAAGGGGTATTAGGGATTGTTGGGTGTAGCCTACCCCCTGTATCATTAGAAAGTATGGTCTGGATTTGCTTTCCCCCACAAAAAAGGGCATGGTCCAGCCCAAATTACACATATACTGTCTACAGATCTAACTGCACTCAGCTTTTGGCTTCTGGAGTCATAAGTAAGACCCTGAATCCTGATCTAATAAAGAACCTGGTCAATAAAAACAGAATAATACAATTAGAAAGGTTTAATAGGGCTTGGTCACGTAACCCAAAGGTAACATTATCTTACAGGCTGAGCACTCAACTACTACTTGTCTATTTTATACTTAATGCATTTCTCATACTTACCAATTATAAGTGGGATGATGGCTGAATGTGTCAGCAAATGTGTGCGGAGACTCATACAGAAGTGTGTGCTGAGACTCATACAGAAGTGTGTGCTGAGACTCCTACAGAAGTGTATGCTCATACAGAAGTGTGTGCTGAGACTCCTACAGAAGTGTGTGCTGAGACTCCTACAGAAGTGTATGCTCATACAGAAGTGTGTGCTGAAACTTATACAGAAGTGTGTGCTGAGACTCCTACAGAAGTGTGTGCTGAGACTCCTACAGAAGTGTATGCTCATACAGAAGTGCGTGCTGAAACTTATACAGAAGTGTGTGCTGAGACTCCTACAGAAGTGTATGCTCATACAGAAGTGTGTGCTGAGACTCCTACAGAAGTGTGTGCTGAGACTCCTACAGAAGTGTATGCTCATACAGAAGTGTGTGCTGAAACTTATACAGAAGTGTGTGCTGAGACTCCTACAGAAGTGTGTGCTGAGACTCCTACAGAAGTGTATGCTCATACAGAAGTGTGTGCTGAGACTCCTACAGAAGTGTGTGCTGAGACTCCTTCAGAAGTGTGTGCTGAGACTCCTACAGAAGTGTGTGCTGAGACTCCTACAGAAGTGTGTGCTCATACAGAAGTGCGTGCTGAGACTTATACAGAAGTGTGTGCTGAGACTCCTACAGAAGTGTGTGCTGAGACTTATACAGAAGTGTGTGCTGAGACTCATACAAAAGTGTGTACTGAGACTCATACAGAAGTGTGTGCTGAGACTCATACAGAAGTGTGTGCTGAGACTCATACAGAAGTGTGTGCTGAGACTCATACAGAAGTGCGTGCTGAGACTTATACAGAAGTGTGTGCTGAGACTTATACAGAAGTGTGTGCTGATACTCCTACAGAAGTGTGTGCTGAGACTCCTACAGAAGTGTATGCTCAAACAGAAGTGTGTGCTGAGACTCCTACAGAAGTGTGTGCTGAGACTCCTACAGAAGTGTGTGCTGAGACTCCTACAGAAGTGTGTGCTGAGACTCCTACAGAAGTGTGTGCTCATACAGAAGTGTGTGCTGAGACTCCTACAGAAGTCTGTCCTGATACTCCTACAGAAGTGTGTGCTGAGACTCCTACAGAAGTGTGTGCTGAGACTCCTACAGAAGTGTATGCTCATACAGAAGTGTGTGCTGAGACTCCAACAGAAGTGTGTGCTGAGAATCCTACAGAAGAGTGTGCTGAGACTCAAACAGAAGTGTATGCTCATACAGAAGTGCGTGCTGAGACTTATACAGAAGTGTGTGCTGAGACTCATACAGAAGTGTGTGCTGAGACTCCTACAGAAGTGTATGCTCATAAAGAAGTGTGTGCTGAGACTCCTACAGAAGTGTGTGCTGAGACTACTACAGAAGTGTGTGCTGAGACTCCTACAGAAGTGTGTGCTGAGACTCATACAGAAGTGTGTGCTGAGACTCCTACAGAAGTGTGTGCTGAGACTCCTACAGAAGTGTGTGCTGAGACTCCTACAGAAGTGTGTGCTGAGTCTCATACAGAAGTGTGTGCTGAGACTCCTACAGAAGTGTGTGCTGAGACTCCTACAGAAGTGTGTGCTGAGACTTATACAGAAAGGTATGCTCATACAGAGGTGTGTGCTGAGACTAAAACAGAAGTGTGTGCTGAGTCTCCTACAGAAGTGTGTGCTGAGACTCAGACAGAAGTGTGTGGTGAGACTCATACAGAAGTGTGTGGTGAGATTCATACAGAAGTGTGTGCTGAGACTCCTACAGAAGTGTATGCTCATACAGAAGTGTGTGCTGAGACTCCTACAGAAGTGTGTGCTGAGACTCCTACAGAAGTGTATGCTGAGACTCCTACAGAAGTATGTGCTGAGACTCCTACAGAAGTGTATACTCATACAGAAGTGCGTGCTGAGACTAATACAGAAGTGTGTGCTGAGACTCCTACAGAAGTGTGTGCTGAGACTCCTACAGAAGTGTATGCTCATACAGAAGTGTGTGCTGAGACTCCTACAGAAGTGTGTGCTGAGACTCCTACAGAAGTGTATGCTCATACAGAAGTGCGTGCTGAAACTTATACAGAAGTGTGTGCTGAGACTCCTACAGAAGTGTGTGCTGAGACTCCTACAGAAGTGTATGCTCATACAGAAGTGTGTGCTGAGACTCCTACAGAAGTGTGTGCTGAGACTCCTTCAGAAGTGTGTGCTGAGACTCCTACAGAAGTGTGTGCTGAGACTCCTACAGAAGTGTGTGCTCATACAGAAGTGCGTGCTGAGACTCATACAAAAGTGTGTACTGAGACTCATACAGAAGTGTGTGCTGAGACTCATACAGAAGTGTGTGCTGAGACTCATACAGAAGTGTGTGCTGAGACTCATACAGAAGTGCGTGCTGAGACTTATACAGAAGTGTGTGCTGAGACTTATACAGAAGTGTGTGCTGAGACTCCTACAGAAGTGTGTGCTGAGACTCCTACAGAAGTGTATGCTCAAACAGAAGTGTGTGCTGAGACTCCTACAGAAGTGTGTGCTGAGACTCCTACAGAAGTGTGTGCTGAGACTCCTACAGAAGTGTGTGCTGAGACTCCTACAGAAGTGTGTGCTCATACAGAAGTGTGTGCTGAGACTCCTACAGAAGTCTGTCCTGATACTCCTACAGAAGTGTGTGCTGAGACTCCTACAGAAGTGTGTGCTGAGACTCCTACAGAAGTGTATGCTCATACAGAAGTGTGTGCTGAGACTCCAACAGAAGTGTGTGCTGAGAATCCTACAGAAGAGTGTGCTGAGACTCAAACAGAAGTGTATGCTCATACAGAAGTGCGTGCTGAGACTTATACAGAAGTGTGTGCTGAGACTCATACAGAAGTGTGTGCTGAGACTCCTACAGAAGTGTATGCTCATAAAGAAGTGTGTGCTGAGACTCCTACAGAAGTGTGTGCTGAGACTACTACAGAAGTGTGTGCTGAGACTCCTACAGAAGTGTGTGCTGAGACTCATACAGAAGTGTGTGCTGAGACTCCTACAGAAGTGTGTGCTGAGACTCCTACAGAAGTGTGTGCTGAGACTCCTACAGAAGTGTGTGCTGAGTCTCATACAGAAGTGTGTGCTGAGACTCCTACAGAAGTGTGTGCTGAGACTCCTACAGAAGTGTGTGCTGAGACTTATACAGAAAGGTATGCTCATACAGAGGTGTGTGCTGAGACTAAAACAGAAGTGTGTGCTGAGTCTCCTACAGAAGTGTGTGCTGAGACTCAGACAGAAGTGTGTGGTGAGACTCATACAGAAGTGTGTGGTGAGATTCATACAGAAGTGTGTGCTGAGACTCCTACAGAAGTGTATGCTCATACAGAAGTGTGTGCTGAGACTCCTACAGAAGTGTGTGCTGAGACTCCTACAGAAGTGTATGCTGAGACTCCTACAGAAGTATGTGCTGAGACTCCTACAGAAGTGTATACTCATACAGAAGTGCGTGCTGAGACTAATACAGAAGTGTGTGCTGAGACTCCTACAGAAGTGTGTGCTGAGACTCCTACAGAAGTGTATGCTCATACAGAAGTGTGTGCTGAGACTCCTACAGAAGTGTGTGCTGAGACTCCTACAGAAGTGTATGCTCATACAGAAGTGCGTGCTGAAACTTATACAGAAGTGTGTGCTGAGACTCCTACAGAAGTGTGTGCTGAGACTCCTACAGAAGTGTATGCTCATACAGAAGTGTGTGCTGAGACTCCTACAGAAGTGTGTGCTGAGACTCCTTCAGAAGTGTGTGCTGAGACTCCTACAGAAGTGTGTGCTGAGACTCCTACAGAAGTGTGTGCTCATACAGAAGTGCGTGCTGAGACTCATACAAAAGTGTGTACTGAGACTCATACAGAAGTGTGTGCTGAGACTCATACAGAAGTGTGTGCTGAGACTCATACAGAAGTGTGTGCTGAGACTCATACAGAAGTGCGTGCTGAGACTTATACAGAAGTGTGTGCTGAGACTTATACAGAAGTGTGTGCTGAGACTCCTACAGAAGTGTGTGCTGAGACTCCTACAGAAGTGTATGCTCAAACAGAAGTGTGTGCTGAGACTCCTACAGAAGTGTGTGCTGAGACTCCTACAGAAGTGTGTGCTGAGACTCCTACAGAAGTGTGTGCTGAGACTCCTACAGAAGTGTGTGCTCATACAGAAGTGTGTGCTGAGACTCCTACAGAAGTCTGTCCTGATACTCCTACAGAAGTGTGTGCTGAGACTCCTACAGAAGTGTGTGCTGAGACTCCTACAGAAGTGTATGCTCATACAGAAGTGTGTGATGAGACTCCAACAGAAGTGTGTGCTGAGAATCCTACAGAAGAGTGTGCTGAGACTCAAACAGAAGTGTATGCTCATACAGAAGTGCGTGCTGAGACTTATACAGAAGTGTGTGCTGAGACTCATACAGAAGTGTGTGCTGAGACTCCTACAGAAGTGTATGCTCATAAAGAAGTGTGTGCTGAGACTCCTACAGAAGTGTGTGCTGAGACTACTACAGAAGTGTGTGCTGAGACTCCTACAGAAGTGTGTGCTGAGACTCCTACAGAAGTGTGTGCTGAGACTCCTACAGAAGTGTGTGCTGAGACTCCTACAGAAGTGTGTGCTGAGACTCCTACAGAAGTGTGTGCTGAGTCTCATACAGAAGTGTGTGCTGAGACTCCTACAGAAGTGTGTGCTGAGACTCCTACAGAAGTGTGTGCTGAGACTTATACAGAAAGGTATGCTCATACAGAGGTGTGTGCTGAGACTAATACAGAAGTGTGTGCTGAGTCTCCTACAGAAGTGTGTGCTGAGACTCAGACAGAAGTGTGTGGTGAGACTCATACAGAAGTGTGTGGTGAGATTCATACAGAAGTGTGTGCTGAGACTCCTACAGAAGTGTATGCTCATACAGAAGTGTGTGCTGAGACTCCTACAGAAGTGTGTGCTGAGACTCCTACAGAAGTGTATGCTGAGACTCCTACAGAAGTATGTGCTGAGACTCCTACAGAAGTGTATGCTCATACAGAAGTGCGTGCTGAGACTAATACAGAAGTGTGTGCTGAGACTCCTACAGAAGTGTGTGCTGAGACTCCTACAGAAGTGTATGCTCATACAGAAGTGTGTGCTGAGACTCCTACAGAAGTGTGTGCTGAGACTCCTACAGAAGTGTGTGCTGAGACTCCTACAGAAGTGTGTGCTGAGACTCATACAGAAGTGTGTGCTGAGACTCATACAGAAGTGTGTGCTGAGTCTCACACAGAAGTGTGTGCTGAGACTCATACAGAAGTGTGTGCTGAGTCTCCTACAGAAGTGTGTGCTGAGACTCCAACAGAAGTGTGTGCTGAGACTTATACAGAAAGGTATGCTCATACAGAAAGGTATGCTCATACAGAAGTGTGTGCTGAGACTAATACAGAAGTGTGTGCTGAGTCTCCTACAGAAGTGTGTGCTGAGACTCAGACAGAAGTCTGTGGTGAGACTCATACAGAAGTCTGTGGTGAGACTCATACAGAAGTGTGTGCTGAGACTCATACAGAAGTGTGTGCTGAGACTCCTACAGAAGTCTATGCTCATACAGAAGTGTGTGCTGAGACTCCTACAGAAGTGTGTGCTGAGACTCCTACAGAAGTGTATGCTCATACAGAAGTGCGTGCTGAAACTTATACAGAAGTGTGTGCTGAGACTTATACAGAAGTGTGTGCTGAGACTCATACAGAAGTGTGTGCTGAGACTCCTACAGAAGTGTGTGCTGAGACTCCTACAGAAGTGTATGCTCATACAGAAGTGTGTGCTGAGACTCCTACAGAAGTGTGTGCTGAGACTCCTTCAGAAGTGTGTGCTGAGACTCCTACAGAAGTGTGTGCTGAGACTCCTACAGAAGTGTGTGATCATACAGAAGTGCGTCGTGAGACTTATACAGAAGTGTGTGCTGAGACTCCTACAGAAGTGTGTGCTGAGACTTATACAGAAGTGTGTGCTGAGACTCATACAAAAGTGTGTACTGAGACTCATACAGAAGTGTGTGCTGAGACTCATACAGAAGTGTGTGCTGAGACTCATACAGAAGTGTGTGCTGAGACTCATACAGAAGTGCGTGCTGAGACTTATACAGAAGTGTGTGCTGAGACTTATACAGAAGTGTGTGCTGAGACTCCTACAGAAGTGTGTGCTGAGACTCCTACAGAAGTGTATGCTCAAACAGAAGTGTGTGCTGAGACTCCTACAGAAGTGTGTGCTGAGACTCCTACAGAAGTGTGTGCTGAGACTCCTACAGAAGTGTGTGCTGAGACTCCTACAGAAGTGTGTGCTCATACAGAAGTGTGTGCTGAGACTCCTACAGAAGTCTGTCCTGATACTCCTACAGAAGTGTGTGCTGAGACTCCTACAGAAGTGTGTGCTGAGACTCCTACAGAAGTGTATGCTCATACAGAAGTGTGTGCTGAGACTCCAACAGAAGTGTGTGCTGAGAATCCTACAGAAGAGTGTGCTGAGACTCAAACAGAAGTGTATGCTCATACAGAAGTGCGTGCTGAGACTTATACAGAAGTGTGTGCTGAGACTCATACAGAAGTGTGTGCTGAGACTCCTACAGAAGTGTATGCTCATAAAGAAGTGTGTGCTGAGACTCCTACAGAAGTGTGTGCTGAGACTACTACAGAAGTGTGTGCTGAGACTCCTACAGAAGTGTGTGCTGAGACTCATACAGAAGTGTGTGCTGAGACTCCTACAGAAGTGTGTGCTGAGACTCCTACAGAAGTGTGTGCTGAGACTCCTACAGAAGTGTGTGCTGAGTCTCATACAGAAGTGTGTGCTGAGACTCCTACAGAAGTGTGTGCTGAGACTCCTACAGAAGTGTGTGCTGAGACTTATACAGAAAGGTATGCTCATACAGAGGTGTGTGCTGAGACTAATAAAGAAGTGTGTGCTGAGTCTCCTACAGAAGTGTGTGCTGAGACTCAGACAGAAGTGTGTGGTGAGACTCATACAGAAGTGTGTGGTGAGACTCATACAGAAGTGTGTGCTGAGACTCCTACAGAAGTGTATGCTCATACAGAAGTGTGTGCTGAGACTCCTACAGAAGTGTGTGCTGAGACTCCTACAGAAGTGTATGCTGAGACTCCTACAGAAGAATGTGGTGAGACTCCTACAGTAGTGTATGCTCATACAGAAGTGCGTGCTGAGACTAATACAGAAGTGTGTGCTGAGACTCCTACAGAAGTGTGTGCTGAGACTCCTACAGAAGTGTATGCTCATACAGAAGTGTGTGCTGAGACTCCTACAGAAGTGTGTGCTGAGACTCCTACAGAAGTGTGTGCTGAGACTCCTACAGAAGTGTGTGCTGAGACTCATACAGAAGTGTGTGCTGAGACTCATACAGAAGTGTGTGCTGAGTCTCACACAGAAGTGTGTGCTGAGACTCCAACAGAAGTGTGTGCTGAGACTTATACAGAAAGGTATGCTCATACAGAAAGGTATGCTCATACAGAAGTGTGTGCTGAGACTAATACAGAAGTGTGTGCTGAGTCTCCTACAGAAGTGTGTGCTGAGACTCAGACAGAAGTCTGTGGTGAGACTCATACAGAAGTCTGTGGTGAGACTCATACAGAAGTGTGTGCTGAGACTCATACAGAAGTGTGTGCTGAGTCTCCTACAGAAGTGTGCTGAGACTCCTACAGAAGTGTATGCTGAGTCTCCTACAGAAGTGTGTGCTGAGACTCCTACAGAAGTGTGTGCTGAGACTCCTACAGAAGTGTGTGCTGAGACTCATACAAAAGTGTGTGCTGAGACTCCTACAGAAGTGTATGCTCATACAGAGGTGCGTGCTGGGACTTATACAGAAGTGTGTGCTGAGACGCCTACAGAAGTGTATGCTCATACAGAAGTGCGTGCTGAGACTTATAAAAAAGTGTGTGCTGAGACTCCTACAGGAGTGTGTGCTGAGACTCCTACAGAAGTGTATGCTGAGACTCCTACAGAAGTGTATGCTCATACAGAAGTGTGTTCTGAGACTCCTACAGAAGTGTGTGCTGAGACTCCTACAGAAGTGTGTGCTCATACAGAAGTGTGTGCTGAGACTCCTACAGAAGTGTGTGCTCAGACTCCTACAGAAGTGTGTGCTGAGACTCCTACAGAAGTGTGTGCTGAGACTCATACAAAAGTGTGTGCTGAGACTCCTACAGAAGTGTATGCTCATACAGAGGTGCGTGCTGGGACTTATACAGAAGTGTGTGCTGAGACACCTACAGAAGTGTATGCTCATACAGAAGTGTGTGCTGAGACTCCTACAGAAGTGTGTGCTGAGACACCTACAGAAGTGTGTGCTGAGACTCCAACAGAAGTGTGTACTGAGACTCATACAGAAGTGTGTGCTGAGACTCATACAGAAGTGTGTGCTGAGTCTCCTACAGAAGTGTGTGCTGAGACTCATACAGAAGTGTGTGCTGAGACTCATACAGAAGTGTGTGCTGAGTCTCATACAGAAGTGTGTGCTGAGAATCCTACAGAAGTGTGTGCTGAGACTTATACAGAAAGGTATGCTCATACAGAAAGGTATGCTCATACAGAAGTGGGTGCTGAGACTAATACAGAAGTGTGTGCTGAGTCTCCTACAGAAGTGTGTGCTGAGACTCAGACAGAAGTCTGTGGTGAGACTCAGACAGAAGTGTGTGCTGAGACTCATACAGAAGAGTGTGCTGAGTCTCATACAGAAGTGTGCTGAGACTCATACAGAAGTGTATGCTGAGTCTCCTACAGAAGTGTGTGCTGAGACTCCTACAGAAGTGTATGCTCATACAGAAGTGTGTGCTGAGACTCCTACAGAAGTGTGTGCTGAGACTCCTACAGAAGTGTATGCTCATACAGAAGTGTGTGCTGAGACTCATACAGAAGTGTGTGCTGAGACTTATACAGAAGTGTGTGCTGAGACTCCTACAGAAGAGTGTGCTGAGACTCCTACAGAAGTGTATGCTCATTCAGAAGTGTGTGCTGAGACTAATACAGAAGTGTGTGCTGAGTCTCCTACAGAAGTGTGTGCTGAGACTCAGACAGAAGTGTGTGATGAGACTCAGACAGAAGTGTGTGCTGAGACTCATACAGAAGTGTGCTGAGACTCCTACAGAAGTGTATGCTCATACAGAAGTGTGTGCTGAGACTCCTACAGAAGTGTGTGCAGAGACTCCTACAGAAGTGTGTGCTGAGACTTATACAGAAGTATGTGCTGAGACTCCTACAGAAGTGTGTGCTGAGACTCCTACAGAAGTGTGTGCTGAGACTCATACAGAAAGGTATGCTCATACAGAAGTGTGTGCTGAGACTAATACAGAAGTGTGTGCTGAGTCTCCTACAGAAGTGTGTGCTGAGACTCAGACAGAAGTGTGTGATGAGACTGATACAGAAGTGTGTGCTGAGACTCATACAGAAGTGTGTGCTGAGTCTCATACAGAAGTGTGCTGAGACTCATACAGAAGTGTGTGCTGCGTCTCATACAGAAGTGTGTGCTGAGACTAATACAGAACTGTGTGCTGAGACTCCTACAGAAGTGTGTGCTGAGACTCCTACAGAAGTGTGTGCAGAGACTCCTACAGAAGTGTATGCTCATACAGAAGTGTGTGCTGAGACTCCAACAGAAGGGTGTGCTGAGACTCAGACAGAAGTGTGTGACGAGACTCATACAGAAGTGTGTGCTGAGACTCATACAGAAGTGTGTTCTGAGTCTCATACAGAAGTGTGCTGAGACTCATACAGAAGTGTGTGCTGAGTCTCATACAGAAGTGTGTGCTGAGACTAATACAGAACTGTGTGCTGAGACTCCTACAGAAGTATGTGCTGAGACTCCTACAGAAGTGTGTGCTGAGACTCCTACAGAAGTGTGTGCTGAGACTCCTACAGAAGTGTGTGCTGAGACTCCTACAGAAGTGTATGCTCATACAAGAAGTGTGTGCTGAGACTCATATAGAAGTGCGTGCTGAGACTTATACAGAAGTGTGTGCTGAGACTCCTACAGAAGTGTGTGCTAAGACTCCTACAGAAGTGTATGCTCATACAGAAGTGTGTGCTGAGACTAATACAGAAGTGTGTGCTGAGTCTCCTACAGAAGTGTGTGCTGAGACTCAGACAGAAGTGTGTGATGAGACTCATACAGAAGTGTGTGCTGAGACTCATACAGAAGTGAGTGCTGAGTCTCATACAGAAGTGTGCTGAGACTCATACAGAAGTGTGTGCTGAGACTCATACACAAGTGTGTGCTGAGTCTCATACAGAAGTGTGTGCTGAGACTCATACAAAAGTGCGTGCTGAGACTTATACAAAAGTGTGTGCTGAGACTCCTACAGAAGTGTATGCTGAGACTCCTACAGAAGTGTATGCTCATACAGAAGTGTGTGCTGAGACTCCTACAGAAGTGTGTGCTGAGACTCCTACAGAAGTGTGTGCTCATACAGAAGTGTGTGCTGAGACTCCTACAGAAGTGTGTGCTCAGACTCCTACAGAAGTGTGTGCTGAGACTCCTACAGAAGTGTGTGCTGAGACTCATAAAAAAGTGTGTGGTGAGACTCCTACAGAAGTGTATGCTCATACAGAAGTGCGTGCTGGGACTTATACAGAAGTGTGTGCTGAGACTCCTACAGAAGTGTATGCTCATACAGAAGTGTGTGCTGAGACTCCTACAGAAGTTTGTGCTGAGACTCCTACAGAAGTGTGTGCTGAGACTCCAACAGAAGTGTGTGCTGAGACTCATACAGAAGTGTGTGCTGAGACTCATACAGAAGTGTGTGCTGAGTCTCCTACAGAAGTGTGTGCTGAGACTCATACCGAAGTGTGTGCTGAGACTCATACAGAAGTGTGTGCTGAGTCTCATACAGAAGTGTGTGCTGAGACTCCTACAGAAGTGTGTGCTGAGACTTATACAGAAAGGTATGCTCATACAGAAAGGTATGCTCATACAGAAGTGTGTGCTGAGACTAATACAGAAGTGTGTGCTGAGTCTCCTACAGAAGTGTGTGCTGAGTCTCATACAGAAGTGTGCTGAGACTCATACAGAAGTGTATGCTGAGTCTCCTACAGAAGTGTGTGCTGAGACTCCTACAAAAGTGTTTGCTGAGACTCCTACAGAAGTGTATGCTCATACAGAAGTGTGTGCTGAGACTCCTACAGAAGTGTGTGCTGAGACTCCTACAGAAGTGTATGCTCATACAGAAGTGTGTGCTGAGACTCATACAGAAGTGTGTGATGAGACTTATACAGAAGTGTGTGCTGAGACTCCTACAGAAGTGTGTGCTGAGACTCCTACAGAAGTGTGTGCTGAGACTCCTACAGAAGTGTATGCTCATACAGAAGTGTGTGCTGAGACTAATACAGAAGTGTGCGCTGAGACTCAGACAGAAGTGTGTGCTGAGACTCATACAGAAGTGTGTGCTGAGTCTCATACAGAAGTGTGCTGAGACTCATACAGAAGTGTGTGCTGCATCTCATACAGAAGTGTGTGCTGAGACTAATACAGAACTGTGTGCTGAGACTCCTACAGAAGTGTGTGCTGAGACTCCTACAGAAGTGTGTGCTGAGACTCATACAGAAGTGAGTGCTGAGTCTCATACAGAAGTGTGCTGAGACTCATACAGAAGTGTGTGCTGAGACTCATACAGAAGTGTGTGCTGATTCTCATACAGAAGTGTGTGCTGAGACTCATACAAAAGTGCGTGCTGAGACTTATACAAAAGTGTGTGCTGAGACTCCTACAGAAGTGTGTGCTGAGACTCCTACAGAAGTGTATGCTCATACAGAAGTGTGTGCTGAGACTCCTACAGAAGTGTGTGCTGAGACTCCTACAGAAGTGTGTGCTCATACAGAAGTGTGTGCTGAGACTCCTACAGAAGTGTGTGCTCAGACTCCTACAGAAGTGTGTGCTGAGACTCCTACAGAAGTGTGTGCTGAGACTCATACAAAAGTGTGTGCTGAGACTCCTACAGAAGTGTATGCTCATACAGAAGTGCGTGCTGGGACTTATACAGAAGTGTGTGCTGAGACTCCTACAGAAGTGTATGCTCATACAGAAGTGTGTGCTGAGACTCCTACAGAAGTGTGTGCTGAGACACCTACAGAAGTGTGTGCTGAGACTCCAACAGAAGTGTGTGCTGAGACTCATACAAAAGTGTGTGCTGAGACTCATACAGAAGTGTGTGCTGAGTCTCCTACAGAAGTGTGTGCTGAGACTCATACCGAAGTGTGTGCTGAGACTCATACAGAAGTGTGTGCTGAGTCTCATACAGAAGTGTGTGCTGAGACTCATACAAAAGTGTGTGCTGAGACTCCTACAGAAGTGTGTGCTGAGTCTCCTACAGAAGTGTGTGCTGAGACTCATACCGAAGTGTGTGCTGAGACTCCTACAGAAGTGTGTGCTGAGACTTATACAGAAAGGTATGCTCATACAGAAAGGTATGCTCATACAGAAGTGTGTGCTGAGACTAATACAGAAGTGTGTGCTGATTCTCATACAGAAGTGTGTGCTGAGACTCATACAAAAGTGCGTGCTGAGACTTATACAAAAGTGTGTGCTGAGACTCATACAGAAGTGTGTGCTGAGACTCCTACAGAAGTGTATGCTCATACAGAAGTGTGTGCTGAGACTCCTACAGAAGTGTGTGCTGAGACTCCTACAGAAGTGTGTGCTGAGACTTATACAGAAAGGTATGCTCATACAGAAAGGTATGCTCATACAGAAGTGTGTGCTGAGACTAATACAGAAGTGTGTGCTGATTCTCATACAGAAGTGTGTGCTGAGACTCATACAAAAGTGCGTGCTGAGACTTATACAAAAGTGTGTGCTGAAACTCCTACAGAAGTGTGTGCTGAGACTCCTACAGAAGTGTATGCTCATACAGAAGTGTGTGCTGAGACTCCTACAGAAGTGTGTGCTGAGACTCCTACAGAAGTGTGTGCTCATACAGAAGTGTGTGCTGAGACTCCTACAGAAGTGTGTGCTCAGACTCCTACAGAAGTGTGTGCTGAGACTCCTACAGAAGTGTGTGCTGAGACTCATACAAAAGTGTGTGCTGAGACTCCTACAGAAGTGTATGCTCATACAGAAGTGCGTGCTGGGACTTATACAGAAGTGTGTGCTGAGACTCCTACAGAAGTGTATGCTCATACAGAAGTGTGTGCTGAGACTCCTACAGAAGTGTGTGCTGAGACACCTACAGAAGTGTGTGCTGAGACTCCAACAGAAGTGTGTGCTGAGACTCATACAAAAGTGTGTGCTGAGACTCATACAGAAGTGTGTGCTGAGTCTCCTACAGAAGTGTGTGCTGAGACTCATACCGAAGTGTGTGCTGAGACTCATACAGAAGTGTGTGCTGAGTCTCATACAGAAGTGTGTGCTGAGACTCCTACAGAAGTGTGTGCTGAGACTTATACAGAAAGGTATGCTCATACAGAAGGGTATGCTCATACAGAAGTGTGTGCTGAGACTAATACAGAAGTGTGTGCTGAGTCTCCTACAGAAGTGTGTGCTGAGACTCAGACAGAAGTCTGTGGTGAGACTCAGACAGAAGTCTGTGGTGAGACTCAGACAGAAGTCTGTGGTGAGACTCAGACAGAAGTGTGTGCTGAGACTCATACAGAAGTGTGTGCTGAGTCTCATACAGAAGTGTGCTGAGACTCGTACAGAAGTGTATGCTGAGTCTCCTACAGAAGTGTGTGCTGAGACTCCTACAGAAGTGTGTGCTGAGACTCCTACAGAAGTGTATGCTCATACAGAAGTGTGTGCTGAGACTCCTACAGAAGTGTGTGCTGAGACTCCTACAGAAGTGTATGCTCATACAGAAGTGTGTGCTGAGTCTCATACAGAAGTGTGCTGAGACTCATACAGAAGTGTGTGCTGCTTCTCATACAGAAGTGTATGCTCATACAGAAGTGTGTGCTGAGTCTCATACAGAAGTGTGTGCTGAGACTCATACAAAAGTGTGTGCTGAGACTCCTACAGAAGTATATGCTCATACAGAAGTGTGTGCTGAGACTTATACAGAAGTGTGTGCTGAGACTCCTACAGAAGTGTGTGCTGAGACTCCTACAGAAGTGTATGCTCATACAGAAGTGTGTGCTGAGACTCATACAGAAGTGTGTGCTGAGACTTATACAGAAGTGTGTGCTGAGACTCCTACAGAAGTGTGTGCTGAGACTCCTACAGAAGTGTATGCTCATACAGAAGTGTGTGCTTAGACTAATACAGAAGTGTGTGCTGAGTCTCCTACCGAAGTGTGTGCTGAGACTCATAAAAAAGTGTGTGGTGAGACTCAGACAGAAGTGTGTGCTGAGACTCATACAGAAGTGTGTGCTGAGTCTCATACAGAAGTGTGCTGAGACTCATACAGAAGTGTGTGCTGCGTCTCATACAGAAGTGTGTGCTGAGACTAATACAGAACTGTGTGCTGAGACTCCTACAGAAGTGTGTGCTGAGACTCCTACAGAAGTGTGTGCTGAGACTCCTACAGAAGTGTATGCTCATACAGAAGTGTGTGCTGAGACTCCAACAGAAGTGTGTGCTGAGACTCAGACAGAAGTGTGTGATGAGACTCATACAGAAGTGTGTGCTGAGACTCATACAGAAGTGTGTGCTGAGTCTCATACAGAAGTGTGCTGAGACTCATACAGAAGTGTGTGCTGAGACTCCTACAGAAGTGTGTGCTGAGACTCCTACAGAAGTGTATGCTCATACAGAAGTGTGTGCTGAGACTCCTACAGAAGTGTGTGCTGAGACTCCTACAGAAGTGTATGCTCATACAGAAGTGTGTGCTGAGACTCCTACAGAAGTGTGTGCTGAGACTCCGACAGAAGTGTGTGCTGAGACTTATACAGAAGTGTATGCTCATACAAGAAGTGTGTGCTGAGACTCATACTGAAGTGCGTGCTGAGACTTATACAGAAGTGTGTGCTGAGACTCCTACAGAAGTGTGTGCTGAGACTCCTACAGAAGTGTATGCTCATACAGAAGTGTGTGCTGAGACTAATACAGAAGTGTGTGCTGAGTCTCCTACAGAAGTGTGTGCTGAGACTCAGACAGAAGTGTGTGATGAGACTCATACAGAAGTGTGTGCTGAGACTCATACAGAAGTGAGTGCTGAGTCTCAAACAGAAGTGTGCTGAGACTCATACAGAAGTGTGTGCTGAGACTCATACAGAAGTGTGTGCTGAGTCTCATACAGAAGTGTGTGCTGAGACTCATACAAAAGTGCGTGCTGAGACTTATACAAAAGTGTGTGCTGAGACTCCTACAGAAGTGTGTGCTGAGACTCCTACAGAAGTGTATGCTGAGACTCCTACAGAAGTGTATGCTCATACAGAAGTGTGTGCTGAGACTCCTACAGAAGTGTGTGCTGAGACTCCTACAGAAGTGTGTGCTCATACAGAAGTGCGTGCTGAGACTCCTACAGGAGTGTGTGCTCAGACTCCTATAGAAGTGTGTGCTGAGACTCCTACAGAAGTGTGTGCTGAGACTCATACAAAAGTGTGTGCTGAGACTCCTACAGAAGTGTATGCTCATACAGAAGTGCGTGCTGGGACTTATACAGAAGTGTGTGCTGAGACTCCTACAGAAGTGTATGCTCATACAGAAGTGTGTGCTGAGACTCCTACAGAAGTGTGTGCTGAGACTCCTACAGAAGTGTGTGCTCATACAGAAGTGTGTGCTGAGACTCCAACAGAAGTGTGTGCTGAGACTCCTACAGAAGTGTATGCTGAGACTTATACAGAAGTGTGTGCTGAGACTCCTACAGAAGTGTGTGCTGAGACTCCTACAGAAGTGTGTGCTGAGACTCCTACAGAAGTGTGTGCTGAGTCTCCTACAGAAGTGTGTGCTGAGACTCATACCGAAGTGTGTGCTGAGACTCATACAGAAGTGTGTGCTGAGTCTCCTACAGAAGTGTGTGCTGAGACTCCTACAGAAGTGTGTGCTGAGACTTATACAGAAAGGTATGCTCATACAGAAAGGTATGCTCATACAGAAGTGTGTGCTGAGACTAATACAGAAGTGTGTGCTGAGTCTCCTACAGAAGTGTGTGCTGAGACTCAGACAGAAGTCTGTGGTGAGACTCAGACAGAAGTGTGTGCTGAGACTCATACAGAAGTGTGTGCTGAGTCTCATACAGAAGTGTGCTGAGACTCATACAGAAGTGTATGCTGAGTCTCCTACAGAAGTGTGTGCTGAGACTCCTACAGAAGTGTGTGCTGAGACTCCTACAGAAGTGTATGCTCATACAGAAGTGTGTGCTGAGACTCCTACAGAAGTGTGTGCTGAGTCTCATACAGAAGTGTGCTGAGACTCATACAGAAGTGTATGCTGAGTCTCCTACAGAAGTGTGTGCTGAGACTCCTACAGAAGTGTGTGCTGAGACTCCTACAGAAGTGTATGCTCATACAGAAGTGTGTGCTGAGACTCCTACAGAAGTGTGTGCTGAGACTCCTACAGAAGTGTATGCTCATACAGAAGAGTGTGCTGAGTCTCATACAGAAGTGTGCTGAGACTCATACAGAAGTGTGTGCTGCGTCTCATACAGAAGTGTATGCTCATACAGAAGTGTGTGCTGAGTCTCATACAGAAGTGTGTGCTGAGACTCATACAAAAGTGTGTGCTGAGACTCCTACAGAAGTGTATGCTCATACAGAAGTGTGTGCTGAGACTTATACAGAAGTGTGTGCTGAGACTCCTACAGAAGTGTGTGCTGAGACTCCTACAGAAGTGTATGCTCATACAGAAGTGTGTGCTGAGACTCATACAGAAGTGTGTGCTGAGACTTATACAGAAGTGTGTGCTGAGACTCCTACAGAAGTGTGTGCTGAGACTCCTACAGAAGTGTATGCTCATACAGAAGTGTGTGCTTAGACTAATACAGAAGTGTGTGCTGAGTCTCCTACCGAAGTGTGTGCTGAGACTCAGACAGAAGTGTGTGATGAGACTCAGACAGAAGTGTGTGCTGAGACTCATACAGAAGTGTGTGCTGAGTCTCATACAGAAGTGTGCTGAGACTCATACAGAAGTGTGTGCTGCGTCTCATACAGAAGTGTGTGCTGAGACTAATACAGAACTGTGTGCTGAGACTCCTACAGAAGTGTGTGCTGAGACTCCTACAGAAGTGTGTGCTGAGACTCCTACAGAAGTGTATGCTCATACAGAAGTGTGTGCTGAGACTCCAACAGAAGTGTGTGCTGAGACTCAGACAGAAGTGTGTGATGAGACTCATACAGAAGTGTGTGCTGAGACTCATACAGAAGTGTGTGCTGAGTCTCATACAGAAGTGTGCTGAGACTTATACAGAAGTGTGTGCTGAGACTCCTACAGAAGTGTGTGCTGAGACTCCTACAGAAGTGTATGCTCATACAGAAGTGTGTGCTGAGACTCCTACAGAAGTGTGTGCTGAGACTCCTACAGAAGTGTATGCTCATACAGAAGTGTGTGCTGAGACTCCTACAGAAGTGTGTGCTGAGACTCCGACAGAAGTGTGTGCTGAGACTTATACAGAAGTGTATGCTCATACAAGAAGTGTGTGCTGAGACTCATACTGAAGTGCGTGCTGAGACTTATACAGAAGTGTGTGCTGAGACTCCTACAGAAGTGTGTGCTGAGACTCCTACAGAAGTGTATGCTCATACAGAAGTGTGTGCTGAGACTAATACAGAAGTGTGTGCTGAGTCTCCTACAGAAGTGTGTGCTGAGACTCAGACAGAAGTGTGTGATGAGACTCATACAGAAGTGTGTGCTGAGACTCATACAGAAGTGAGTGCTGAGTCTCAAACAGAAGTGTGCTGAGACTCATACAGAAGTGTGTGCTGAGACTCATACAGAAGTGTGTGCTGAGTCTCATACAGAAGTGTGTGCTGAGACTCATACCAAAGTGCGTGCTGAGACTTATACAAAAGTGTGTGCTGAGACTCCTACAGAAGTGTGTGCTGAGACTCCTACAGAAGTGTATGCTGAGACTCCTACAGAAGTGTATGCTCATACAGAAGTGTGTGCTGAGACTCCTACAGAAGTGTGTGCTGAGACTCCTACAGAAGTGTGTGCTCATACAGAAGTGCATGCTGAGACTCCTACAGGAGTGTGTGCTCAGACTCCTATAGAAGTGTGTGCTGAGACTCCTACAGAAGTGTGTGCTGAGACTCATACAAAAGTGTGTGCTGAGACTCCTACAGAAGTGTATGCTCATACAGAAGTGCGTGCTGGGACTTATACAGAAGTGTGTGCTGAGACTCCTACAGAAGTGTATGCTCATACAGAAGTGTGTGCTGAGACTCCTACAGAAGTGTGTGCTGAGACTCCTACAGAAGTGTGTGCTCATACAGAAGTGTGTGCTGAGACTCCAACAGAAGTGTGTGCTGAGACTCCTACAGAAGTGTATGCTGAGACTTATACAGAAGTGTGTGCTGAGACTCCTACAGAAGTGTGTGCTGAGACTCCTACAGAAGTGTGTGCTGAGACTCCTACAGAAGTGTGTGCTGAGTCTCCTACAGAAGTGTGTGCTGAGACTCATACCGAAGTGTGTGCTGAGACTCATACAGAAGTGTGTGCTGAGTCTCCTACAGAAGTGTGTGCTGAGACTCCTACAGAAGTGTGTGCTGAGACTTATACAGAAAGGTATGCTCATACAGAAAGGTATGCTCATACAGAAGTGTGTGCTGAGACTAATACAGAAGTGTGTGCTGAGTCTCCTACAGAAGTGTGTGCTGAGACTCAGACAGAAGTCTGTGGTGAGACTCAGACAGAAGTGTGTGCTGAGACTCATACAGAAGTGTGCTGAGACTCATACAGAAGTGTATGCTGAGTCTCCTACAGAAGTGTGTGCTGAGACTCCTACAGAAGTGTGTGCTGAGACTCCTACAGAAGTGTATGCTCATACAGAAGTGTGTGCTGAGACTCCTACAGAAGTGTGTGCTGAGACTCCTACAGAAGTGTATGCTCATACAGAAGTGTGTGCTGAGACTCATACAGAAGTGTGTGATGAGACTTATACAGAAGTGTGTGCTGAGACTCCTACAGAAGTGTGTGCTGAGACTTCTACAGAAGTGTGTGCTGAGACTCCTACAGAAGTGTATGCTCATACAGAAGTGTGTGCTGAGACTAATACAGAAGTGTGTGCTGAGACTCAGACAGAAGTGTGTGATGAGACTCAGACAGAAGTCTGTGCTGAGACTCATACAGAAGTGTGTGCTGAGTCTCATACAGAAGTGTGCTGAGACTCATACAGAAGTGTGTGCTGCGTCTCATACAGAAGTGTGTGCTGAGACTAATACAGAACTGTGTGCTGAGACTCCTACAGAAGTGTGTGCTGAGACTCCTACAGAAGTGTGTGCTGAGACTCCTACAGAAGTGTGTGCTGAGACTCCTACAGAAGTGTATGCTCATACAGAAGTGTGTGCTGAGACTCCAACAGAAGTGTGTGCTGAGACTCAGACAGAAGTGTGTGATGAGACTCATACAGACGTGTGTGCTGAGACTCATACAGAAGTGTGTGCTGAGTCTCATACAGAAGTGTGCTGAGACTCATACAGAAGTGTGTGCTGAGTCTCATACAGAAGTGTGTGCTGAGACTAATACAGAACTGTGTGCTGAGACTCCTACAGAAGTATGTGCTGAGACTCCTACAGAAGTGTGTGCTGAGACTCCTATAGAAGTGTGTGCTGAGACTCCTACAGAAGTGTGTGCTGAGACTCCTACAGAAGTGTATGCTCATACAGAAGTGTGTGCTGAGACTCCTACAGAAGTGTGTGCTGAGACTCCTACAGAAGTGTGTGCTGAGACTTATACAGAAGTGTATGCTCATACAAGAAGTGTGTGCTGAGACTCATACAGAAGTGCATGCTGAGACTCATACAGAAGTGCGTGCTGAGACTTATACAGAAGTGTGTGCTGAGACTTATACAGAAGTGTGTGCTGAGACTCCAACAGAAGTGTATGCTGAGACTCCTACAGAAGTGTATGCTCATACAGAAGTGTGTGCTGAGACTCCTACAGAAGTGTGTGCTGAGACTCCTACAGAAGTGTATGCTCATACAGAAGTGTGTGCTGAGACTCCTACAGAAGTGTGTGCTGAGACTCCTACAGAAGTGTATGCTCATACAGAAGTGTGTGCTGAGACTCCTACAGAAGTGAGTGCTGAGACTCCTACAGAAGTGTGTGCTGAGACTCATACAGAAGTGTGTGCTGAGACTCCTACAGAAGAGTATGCTCATACAGAAGTGTGTGCTGAGACTCATACAGAAGTGTGTGCTGAGACTCCTACAGAAGTGTATGCTCATACAGAAGTGCGTGCTGAGACTTATACAGAAGTGTGTGCTGAGACTCATACAGAAGTGTGTGCTGAGACTCCAACAGAAGTGTGTGCTGAGACTCATACAAAAGTGTGTGCTGAGACTCATACAGAAGTGCGTGCTGAGACTTATACAGAAGTGTGTGCTGAGACTCATACAGAAGTGTGTGCTGAGACTCCAACAGAAGTGTGTGCTGAGACTCATACAAAAGTGTGTGCTGAGACTCATACAGAAGTGTGTGCTGAGTCTCCTACAGAAGTGTGTGCTGAGACTCATACCGAAGTGTGTGCTGAGACTCATACAGAAGTGTGTGCTGAGTCTCATACAGAAGTGTGTGCTGAGACTCCTACAGAAGTGTGTGCTGAGACTTATACAGAAAGGTATGCTCATACAGAAAGGTATGCTCATACAGAAGTGTGTGCTGAGACTAATACAGAAGTGTGTGCTGAGTCTCCTACAGAAGTGTGTGCTGAGACTCAGACAGAAGTCTGTGGTGAGACTCAGACAGAAGTCTGTGGTGAGACTCAGACAGAAGTGTGTGCTGAGACTCATACAGAAGTGTGTGCTGAGTCTCATACAGAAGTGTGCTGAGACTCATACAGAAGTGTATGCTGAGTCTCCTACAGAAGTGTGTGCTGAGACTCCTACAGAAGTGTGTGCTGAGACTCCTACAGAAGTGTATGCTCATACAGAAGTGTGTGCTGAGACTCCTACAGAAGTGTGTGCTGAGACTCCTACAGAAGAGTATGCTCATACAGAAGTGTGTGCTGAGTCTCATACAGAAGTGTGCTGAGACTCATACAGAAGTGTGTGCTGCGTCTCATACAGAAGTGTATGCTCATACAGAAGTGTGTCCTGAGTCTCATACAGAAGTGTTTGCTGAGACTCATACAAAAGTGTGTGCTGAGACTCCTACAGAAGTGTATGCTCATACAGAAGTGTGTGCTGAGACTTATACAGAAGTGTGTGCTGAGACTCCTACAGAAGTGTGTGCTGAGACTCCTACAGAAGTGTATGCTCATACAGAAGTGTGTGCTGAGACTCATACAGAAGTGTGTGCTGAGACTTATACAGAAGTGTGTGCTGAGACTTATACAGAAGTGTGTGCTGAGACTCCTACAGAAGTGTGTGCTGAGACTCCTACAGAAGTGTATGCTCATACAGAAGTGTGTGCTTAGACTAATACAGAAGTGTGTGCTGAGTCTCCTACCGAAGTGTGTGCTGAGACTCAGACAGAAGTGTGTGATGAGACTCAGACAGAAGTGTGTGCTGAGACTCATACAGAAGTGTGTGCTGAGTCTCATACAGAAGTGTGCTGAGACTCATACAGAAGTGTGTGCTGCGTCTCATACAGAAGTGTGTGCTGAGATTAATACAGAACTGTGTGCTGAGACTCCTACAGAAGTGTGTGCTGAGACTCCTACAGAAGTGTGTGCTGAGACTCCTACAGAAGTGTATGCTCATACAGAAGTGTGTGCTGAGACTCCAACAGAAGTGTGTGCTGAGACTCAGACAGAAGTGTGTGATGAGACTCATACAGAAGTGTGTGCTGAGACTCATACAGAAGTGTGTGCTGAGTCTCATACAGAAGTGTGCTGAGACTCATACAGAAGTGTGTGCTGAGACTCCTACAGAAGTGTGTGCTGAGACTCCTACAGAAGTGTATGCTCATACAGAAGTGTGTGCTGAGACTCCTACAGAAGTGTGTGCTGAGACTCCTACAGAAGTGTATGCTCATACAGAAGTGTGTGCTGAGACTCCTACAGAAGTGTGTGCTGAGACTCCTACAGAAGTGTGTGCTGAGACTTATACAGAAGTGTATGCTCATACAAGAAGTGTGTGCTGAGACTCATACTGAAGTGCGTGCTGAGACTTATACAGAAGTGTGTGCTGAGACTCCTACAGAAGTGTGTGCTGAGACTCCTACAGAAGTGTATGCTCATACAGAAGTGTGTGCTGAGACTAATACAGAAGTGTGTGCTGAGTCTCCTACAGAAGTGTGTGCTGAGACTCAGACAGAAGTGTGTGATGAGACTCATACAGAAGTGTGTGCTGAGACTCATACAGAAGTGAGTGCTGAGTCTCAAACAGAAGTGTGCTGAGACTCATACAGAAGTGTGTGCTGAGACTCATACAGAAGTGTGTGCTGAGTCTCATACAGAAGTGTGTGCTGAGACTCATACAAAAGTGCGTGCTGAGACTTATACAAAAGTGTGTGCTGAGACTCCTACAGAAGTGTGTGCTGAGACTCCTACAGAAGTGTATGCTGAGACTCCTACAGAAGTGTATGCTCATACAGAAGTGTGTGCTGAGACTCCTACAGAAGTGTGTGCTGAGACTCCTACAGAAGTGTGTGCTCATACAGAAGTGTGTGCTGAGACTCCTACAGGAGTGTGTGCTCAGACTCCTATAGAAGTGTGTGCTGAGACTCCTACAGAAGTGTGTGCTGAGACTCATACAAAAGTGTGTGCTGAGACTCCTACAGAAGTGTATGCTCATACAGAAGTGCGTGCTGGGACTTATACAGAAGTGTGTGCTGAGACTCCTACAGAAGTGTATGCTCATACAGAAGTGTGTGCTGAGACTCCTACAGAAGTGTGTGCTGAGACTCCTACAGAAGTGTGTGCTCATACAGAAGTGTGTGCTGAGACTCCAACAGAAGTGTGTGCTGAGACTCCTACAGAAGTGTATGCTGAGACTTATACTGAAGTGTGTGCTGAGACTCCTACAGAAGTCTGTGCTGAGACTCCTACAGAAGTGTGTGCTGAGACTCCTACAGAAGTGTGTGCTGAGACTCCTACAGAAGTGTGTGCTGAGTCTCCTACAGAAGTGTGTGCTGAGACTCATACCGAAGTGTGTGCTGAGACTCATACAGAAGTGTGTGCTGAGTCTCCTACAGAAGTGTGTGCTGAGACTCCTACAGAAGTGTGTGCTGAGACTTATACAGAAAGGTATGCTCATACAGAAAGGTATGCTCATACAGAAGTGTGTGCTGAGACTAATACAGAAGTGTGTGCTGAGTCTCCTACAGAAGTGTGTGCTGAGACTCAGACAGAAGTCTGTGGTGAGACTCAGACAGAAGTGTGTGCTGAGACTCATACAGAAGTGTGTGCTGAGTCTCATACAGAAGTGTGCTGAGACTCATACAGAAGTGTATGCTGAGTCTCCTACAGAAGTGTGTGCTGAGACTCCTACAGAAGTGTGTGCTGAGACTCCTACAGAAGTGTATGCTCATACAGAAGTGTGTGCTGAGACTCCTACAGAAGTGTGTGCTGAGACTCCTACAGAAGTGTATGCTCATACAGAAGTGTGTGCTGAGACTCATACAGAAGTGTGTGATGAGACTTATACAGAAGTGTGTGCTGAGACTCCTACAGAAGTGTGTGCTGAGACTTCTACAGAAGGGTGTGCTGAGACTCCTACAGAAGTGTATGCTCATACAGAAGTGTGTGCTGAGACTAATACAGAAGTGTGTGCTGAGACTCAGACAGAAGTGTGTGATGAGACTCAGACAGAAGTCTGTGCTGAGACTCATACAGAAGTGTGTGCTGAGTCTCATACAGAAGTGTGCTGAGACTCATACAGAAGTGTGTGCTGCGTCTCATACAGAAGTGTGTGCTGAGACTAATACAGAACTGTGTGCTGAGACTCCTACAGAACTGTGTGCTGAGACTCCTACAGAAGTGTGTGCTGAGACTCCTACAGAAGTGTGTGCTGAGACTCCTACAGAAGTGTATGCTCATACAGAAGTGTGTGCTGAGACTCCAACAGAAGTGTGTGCTGAGACTCAGACAGAAGTGTGTGATGAGACTCATACAGACGTGTGTGCTGAGACTCATACAGAAGTGTGTGCTGAGTCTCATACAGAAGTGTGCTGAGACTCATACAGAAGTATGTGCTGAGACTCCTACAGAAGTGTGTGCTGAGACTCCTATAGAAGTGTGTGCTGAGACTCCTACAGAAGTGTGTGCTGAGACTCTTACAGAAGTGTATGCTCATACAGAAGTGTGTGCTGAGACTCCTACAGAAGTGTGTGCTGAGACTCCTACAGAAGTGTGTGCTGAGACTTATACAGAAGTGTATGCTCATACAAGAAGTGTGTGCTGAGACTCATACAGAAGTGCATGCTGAGACTCATACAGAAGTGCGTGCTGAGACTTATACAGAAGTGTGTGCTGAGACTTATACAGAAGTGTGTGCTGAGACTCCAACAGAAGTGTATGCTGAGACTCCTACAGAAGTGTATGCTCATACAGAAGTGTGTGCTGAGACTCCTACAGAAGTGTGTGCTGAGACTCCTACAGAAGTGTATGCTCATACAGAAGTGTGTGCTGAGACTCCTACAGAAGTGAGTGCTGAGACTCCTACAGAAGTGTGTGCTGAGACTCATACAGAAGTGTGTGCTGAGACTCCTACAGAAGAGTATGCTCATACAGAAGTGTGTGCTGAGACTCATACAGAAGTGTGTGCTGAGACTCCTACAGAAGTGTATGCTCATACAGAAGTGCGTGCTGAGACTTATACAGAAGTGTGTGCTGAGACTCATACAGAAGTGTGTGCTGAGACTCCTACAGAAGTGTATGCTCATACAGAAGTGTGTGCTGAGACTCCTACAGTAGTGTGTGCTGAGACTCCTACAGAAGTGTGTGCTCATACAGAAGTGTGTGCTGAGACTTACACAGAAGTGTGTGCTGAGACTCCTACAGAAGTGTGTGCTGAGACTCCTACAGAAGTGTGTGCTGAGACTCCTACAGAAGTGTGTGCTGAGACTCCTACAGAAGTGTGTGCTGAGTCTCATACAGAAGTTTGTGCTGAGACTCATACAGAAGTGCGTGCTGAGACTTATACAGAAGTGTGTGCTGAGACTCATACAGAAGTGTGTGCTGAGTCTCATACAGAAGTGTGTGCTGAGACTCATACAGAAGTGTGTGCTGAGATTTATACAGAAGTGTGTGCTGAGACTCCTACAGAAGTGTATGCTGAGACTCCTACAGAAGTGTATGCTCATACAGAACTGTGTGCTGAGACTCCTACAGAAGTGTGTGCTGAGACTCCTAGAGAAGTGTGTGCTGAGACTCCTACAGAAGTGTGTGCTGAGACTCCTACAGAAGTGTGCTGAGACTCCTACAGAAGTGTGTGCTGACACTCCTACAGAAGTGTGTGCTGAGACTCCTACAGAAGTGTATGCTCATACAGAAGTGCGTGCTGAGACTTATACAGAAGTGTGTGCTGAGACTTATACAGAAGTGTGTGCCGAGACTCCTACAGAAGTGTATGCTCATACAGAAGTGTGTGCTGAGACTCTGACAGAAGTGTGTGCTGAGACTCCTACAGAAGTGTGTGCTGAGACTCCTACAGAAGTGTGTGCTGAGACTCCTACAGAAGTGTGTGCTGAGACTCATACAGAAGTATGTGCTGAGACTCATACAGAAGTGTGTGCTGAGACTTATACAGAAGTGTATGCTGAGACTCCTACAGAAGTGTATGCTCATACAGAAGTGTGTGCTGAGACTCCTACAGAAGTGTGCTGAGACTCATACAGAAGTGTGTGCTGAGACTCCTACAGAAGTGTGTGCTGAGACTCCTACAGAAGTGTGTGCTGAGACTCATACAGAAGTGTGTGCTGAGACTCATACAGAAGTATGTGCTGAGACTCATACAGAAGTGTGTGCTGAGTCTCATACAGAAGTTTGTGCTGAGACTCATACAGAAGTGCGTGCTGAGACTCATACAGAAGTGTGTGCTGAGACTTATACAGAAGTGTGTGCTGAGACTCCTACAGAAGTGTATGCTGAGACTCCTACAGAAGTGTATGCTCATACAGAAGTGTGTGCTGAGACTCCTACAGAAGTGTGTGCTGAGACTCCTAGAGAAGTGTGTGCTGAGACTCCTACAGAAGTGTGCTGAGACTCCTACAGAAGTGTGTGCTGAGACTCCTACAGAAGTGTGTGCTGAGACTCCTACAGAAGTGTATGCTCATACAGAAGTATGTGCTGAGACTTATACAGAAGTGTGTGCTGAGACTTATACAGAAGTGTGTGCCGAGACTCCTACAGAAGTGTATGCTCATACAGAAGTGTGTGCTGAGACTCCTACAGAAGTGTGTGCTGAGACTCCTACAAAAGTGTGTGCTGAGACTCCTACAGAAGTGTGTGCTGAGACTCATACAGAAGTGTGTGCTGAGTCTCATACAGAAGTGTGTGCTGAGACTCATACAGAAGTGTGTGCTGAGACTCATACAGAAGTGTATGCTGAGACTCATACAGAAGTGTGTGCTGAGTCTCCTACCGAAGTGTGTGCTGAGACTCAGACAGAAGTGTGTGATGAGACTCAGACAGAAGTGTGTGCTGAGACTCATACAGAAGTGTGTGCTGAGTCTCATACAGAAGTGTGCTGAGACTCATACAGAAGTGTGTGCTGCGTCTCATACAGAAGTGTGTGCTGAGATTAATACAGAACTGTGTGCTGAGACTCCTACAGAAGTGTGTGCTGAGACTCCTACAGAAGTGTGTGCTGAGACTCCTACAGAAGTGTATGCTCATACAGAAGTGTGTGCTGAGACTCCAACAGAAGTGTGTGCTGAGACTCAGACAGAAGTGTGTGATGAGACTCATACAGAAGTGTGTGCTGAGACTCATACAGAAGTGTGTGCTGAGTCTCATACAGAAGTGTGCTGAGACTCATACAGAAGTGTGTGCTGAGACTCCTACAGAAGTGTGTGCTGAGACTCCTACAGAAGTGTATGCTCATACAGAAGTGTGTGCTGAGACTCCTACAGAAGTGTGTGCTGAGACTCCTACAGAAGTGTATGCTCATACAGAAGTGTGTGCTGAGACTCCTACAGAAGTGTGTGCTGAGACTCCTACAGAAGTGTGTGCTGAGACTTATACAGAAGTGTATGCTCATACAAGAAGTGTGTGCTGAGAATCATACTGAAGTGCGTGCTGAGACTTATACAGAAGTGTGTGCTGAGACTCCTACAGAAGTGTGTGCTGAGACTCCTACAGAAGTGTATGCTCATACAGAAGTGTGTGCTGAGACTAATACAGAAGTGTGTGCTGAGTCTCCTACAGAAGTGTGTGCTGAGACTCAGACAGAAGTGTGTGATGAGACTCATACAGAAGTGTGTGCTGAGACTCATACAGAAGTGAGTGCTGAGTCTCAAACAGAAGTGTGCTGAGACTCATACAGAAGTGTGTGCTGAGACTCATACAGAAGTGTGTGCTGAGTCTCATACAGAAGTGTGTGCTGAGACTCATACAAAAGTGCGTGCTGAGACTTATACAAAAGTGTGTGCTGAGACTCCTACAGAAGTGTGTGCTGAGACTCCTACAGAAGTGTATGCTGAGACTCCTACAGAAGTGTATGCTCATACAGAAGTGTGTGCTGAGACTCCTACAGAAGTGTGTGCTGAGACTCCTACAGAAGTGTGTGCTCATACAGAAGTGTGTGCTGAGACTCCTACAGGAGTGTGTGCTCAGACTCCTATAGAAGTGTGTGCTGAGACTCCTACAGAAGTGTGTGCTGAGACTCATACAAAAGTGTGTGCTGAGACTCCTACAGAAGTGTATGCTCATACAGAAGTGCGTGCTGGGACTTATACAGAAGTGTGTGCTGAGACTCCTACAGAAGTGTATGCTCATACAGAAGTGTGTGCTGAGACTCCTACAGAAGTGTGTGCTGAGACTCCTACAGAAGTGTGTGCTCATACAGAAGTGTGTGCTGAGACTCCAACAGAAGTGTGTGCTGAGACTCCTACAGAAGTGTATGCTGAGACTTATACTGAAGTGTGTGCTGAGACTCCTACAGAAGTCTGTGCTGAGACTCCTACAGAAGTGTGTGCTGAGACTCCTACAGAAGTGTGTGCTGAGACTCCTACAGAAGTGTGTGCTGAGTCTCCTACAGAAGTGTGTGCTGAGACTCATACCGAAGTGTGTGCTGAGACTCATACAGAAGTGTGTGCTGAGTCTCCTACAGAAGTGTGTGCTGAGACTCCTACAGAAGTGTGTGCTGAGACTTATACAGAAAGGTATGCTCATACAGAAAGGTATGCTCATACAGAAGTGTGTGCTGAGACTAATACAGAAGTGTGTGCTGAGTCTCCTACAGAAGTGTGTGCTGAGACTCAGACAGAAGTCTGTGGTGAGACTCAGACAGAAGTGTGTGCTGAGACTCATACAGAAGTGTGTGCTGAGTCTCATACAGAAGTGTGCTGAGACTCATACAGAAGTGTATGCTGAGTCTCCTACAGAAGTGTGTGCTGAGACTCCTACAGAAGTGTGTGCTGAGACTCCTACAGAAGTGTATGCTCATACAGAAGTGTGTGCTGAGACTCCTACAGAAGTGTGTGCTGAGACTCCTACAGAAGTGTATGCTCATACAGAAGTGTGTGCTGAGACTCATACAGAAGTGTGTGATGAGACTTATACAGAAGTGTGTGCTGAGACTCCTACAGAAGTGTGTGCTGAGACTTCTACAGAAGGGTGTGCTGAGACTCCTACAGAAGTGTATGCTCATACAGAAGTGTGTGCTGAGACTAATACAGAAGTGTGTGCTGAGACTCAGACAGAAGTGTGTGATGAGACTCAGACAGAAGTCTGTGCTGAGACTCATACAGAAGTGTGTGCTGAGTCTCATACAGAAGTGTGCTGAGACTCATACAGAAGTGTGTGCTGCGTCTCATACAGAAGTGTGTGCTGAGACTAATACAGAACTGTGTGCTGAGACTCCTACAGAAGTGTGTGCTGAGACTCCTACAGAAGTGTGTGCTGAGACTCCTACAGAAGTGTGTGCTGAGACTCCTACAGAAGTGTATGCTCATACAGAAGTGTGTGCTGAGACTCCAACAGAAGTGTGTGCTGAGACTCAGACAGAAGTGTGTGATGAGACTCATACAGACGTGTGTGCTGAGACTCATACAGAAGTGTGTGCTGAGTCTCATACAGAAGTGTGCTGAGACTCATACAGAAGTGTGTGCTGAGTCTCATACAGAAGTGTGTGCTGAGACTAATACAGAACTTTGTGCTGAGACTCCTACAGAAGTATGTGCTGAGACTCCTACAGAAGTGTGTGCTGAGACTCCTATAGAAGTGTGTGCTGAGACTCCTACAGAAGTGTGTGCTGAGACTCTTACAGAAGTGTATGCTCATACAGAAGTGTGTGCTGAGACTCCTACAGAAGTGTGTGCTGAGACTCCTACAGAAGTGTGTGCTGAGACTTATACAGAAGTGTATGCTCATACAAGAAGTGTGTGCTGAGACTCATACAGAAGTGCATGCTGAGACTCATACAGAAGTGCGTGCTGAGACTTATACAGAAGTGTGTGCTGAGACTTATACAGAAGTGTGTGCTGAGACTCCAACAGAAGTGTATGCTGAGACTCCTACAGAAGTGTATGCTCATACAGAAGTGTGTGCTGAGACTCCTACAGAAGTGTGTGCTGAGACTCCTACAGAAGTGTATGCTCATACAGAAGTGTGTGCTGAGACTCCTACAGAAGTGAGTGCTGAGACTCCTACAGAAGTGTGTGCTGAGACTCATACAGAAGTGTGTGCTGAGACTCCTACAGAAGAGTATGCTCATACAGAAGTGTGTGCTGAGACTCATACAGAAGTGTGTGCTGAGACTCCTACAGAAGTGTATGCTCATACAGAAGTGCGTGCTGAGACTTATACAGAAGTGTGTGCTGAGACTCATACAGAAGTGTGTGCTGAGACTCCTACAGAAGTGTATGCTCATACAGAAGTGTGTGCTGAGACTCCTACAGTAGTGTGTGCTGAGACTCCTACAGAAGTGTGTGCTCATACAGAAGTGTGTGCTGAGACTTACACAGAAGTGTGTGCTGAGACTCCTACAGAAGTGTGTGCTGAGACTCCTACAGAAGTGTGTGCTGAGACTCATACAGAAGTGTGTGCTGAGACTCCTACAGAAGTGTGTGCTGAGTCTCATACAGAAGTTTGTGCTGAGACTCATACAGAAGTGCGTGCTGAGACTTATACAGAAGTGTGTGCTGAGACTCATACAGAAGTGTGTGCTGAGTCTCATACAGAAGTGTGTGCTGAGACTCATACAGAAGTGTGTGCTGAGATTTATACAGAAGTGTGTGCTGAGACTCCTACAGAAGTGTATGCTGAGACTCCTACAGAAGTGTATGCTCATACAGAACTGTGTGCTGAGACTCCTACAGAAGTGTGTGCTGAGACTCCTAGAGAAGTGTGTGCTGAGACTCCTACAGAAGTGTGTGCTGAGACTCCTACAGAAGTGTGCTGAGACTCCTACAGAAGTGTGTGCTGACACTCCTACAGAAGTGTGTGCTGAGACTCCTACAGAAGTGTATGCTCATACAGAAGTGCGTGCTGAGACTTATACAGAAGTGTGTGCTGAGACTTATACAGAAGTGTGTGCCGAGACTCCTACAGAAGTGTATGCTCATACAGAAGTGTGTGCTGAGACTCTGACAGAAGTGTGTGCTGAGACTCCTACAGAAGTGTGTGCTGAGACTCCTACAGAAGTGTGTGCTGAGACTCCTACAGAAGTGTGTGCTGAGACTCATACAGAAGTATGTGCTGAGACTCATACAGAAGTGTGTGCTGAGACTTATACAGAAGTGTATGCTGAGACTCCTACAGAAGTGTATGCTCATACAGAAGTGTGTGCTGAGACTCCTACAGAAGTGTGCTGAGACTCCTACAGAAGTGTGTGCTGAGACTCCTACAGAAGTGTGTGCTGAGACTCCTACAGAAGTGTGTGCTGAGACTCATACAGAAGTGTGTGCTGAGACTCATACAGAAGTATGTGCTGAGACTCATACAGAAGTGTGTGCTGAGTCTCATACAGAAGTTTGTGCTGAGACTCATACAGAAGTGCGTGCTGAGACTCATACAGAAGTGTGTGCTGAGACTTATACAGAAGTGTGTGCTGAGACTCCTACAGAAGTGTATGCTGAGACTCCTACAGAAGTGTATGCTCATACAGAAGTGTGTGCTGAGACTCCTACAGAAGTGTGTGCTGAGACTCCTAGAGAAGTGTGTGCTGAGACTCCTACAGAAGTGTGCTGAGACTCCTACAGAAGTGTGTGCTGAGACTCCTACAGAAGTGTGTGCTGAGACTCCTACAGAAGTGTATGCTCATACAGAAGTATGTGCTGAGACTTATACAGAAGTGTGTGCTGAGACTTATACAGAAGTGTGTGCCGAGACTCCTACAGAAGTGTATGCTCATACAGAAGTGTGTGCTGAGACTCCTACAGAAGTGTGTGCTGAGACTCCTACAGAAGTGTGTGCTGAGACTCCTACAGAAGTGTGTGCTGAGACTCATACAGAAGTGTGTGCTGAGTCTCATACAGAAGTGTGTGCTGAGACTCATACAGAAGTGTGTGCTGAGACTCATACAGAAGTGTATGCTGAGACTCATACAGAAGTGTGTGCTGAGTCTCCTACAGAAGTGTGTGCTGAGACTCCTACAGAAGTGTGTGCTGAGACTCATACAGAAGTGTGTGCTGAGACTCATACAGAAGTGTGTGCTGAGTCTCATACAGAAGTGTGTGCTGAGACTCATACAGAAGTGTGTGCTGAGACTCCTACAGAAGTGTGTGCTGAGACTCCTACAGAAGTGTGTGCTGAGACTTATACAGAAAGGTATGCTCATACAGAAGTGTGTGCTGAAACTAATATAGAAGTGTGTGCTGAGTCTCCTACAGAAGTGTGTGCTGAGACTCCTACAGAAGTGTGTGCTGAGACTCCTACAGAAGTGTGTGCCGAGACTCCTACAGAAGTGTGTGCCGAGACTCCTACAAAAGTGTGTGCTCATACAGAAGTGTGTGCTGAGACTCATACAGAAGTGTGTGCTGAGACTCATACAGAAGTGTGTGCTGCGTCTCATACAGAAGTGTATGCTCATACAGAAGTGTGTGCTGAGTCTCATACAGAAGTGTGTGCTGAGACTCATACAAAAGTGTGTGCTGAGACTCCTACAGAAGTGTATGCTCATACAGAAGTGTGTGCTGAGACTTATACAGAAGTGTGTGCTGAGACTCCTACAGAAGTGTGTGCTGAGACTCCTACAGAAGTGTATGCTCATACAGAAGTGTGTGCTGAGACTCATACAGAAGTGTGTGCTGAGACTTATACAGAAGTGTGTGCTGAGACTCCTACAGAAGTGTGTGCTGAGACTCCTACAGAAGTGTATGCTCATACAGAAGTGTGTGCTTAGACTAATACAGAAGTGTGTGCTGAGTCTCCTACCGAAGTGTGTGCTGAGACTCAGACAGAAGTGTGTGATGAGACTCAGACAGAAGTGTGTGCTGAGACTCATACAGAAGTGTGTGCTGAGTCTCATACAGAAGTGTGCTGAGACTCATACAGAAGTGTGTGCTGCGTCTCATACAGAAGTGTGTGCTGAGACTAATACAGAACTGTGTGCTGAGACTCCTACAGAAGTGTGTGCTGAGACTCCTACAGAAGTGTGTGCTGAGACTCCTACAGAAGTGTATGCTCATACAGAAGTGTGTGCTGAGACTCCAACAGAAGTGTGTGCTGAGACTCAGACAGAAGTGTGTGATGAGACTCATACAGAAGTGTGTGCTGAGTCTCATACAGAAGTGTGCTGAGACTCATACAGAAGTGTGTGCTGAGACTCCTACAGAAGTGTGTGCTGAGACTCCTACAGAAGTGTATGCTCATACAGAAGTGTGTGCTGAGACTCCTACAGAAGTGTGTGCTGAGACTCCTACAGAAGTGTATGCTCATACAGAAGTGTGTGCTGAGACTCCTACAGAAGTGTGTGCTGAGACTCCTACAGAAGTGTGTGCTGAGACTTATACAGAAGTGTATGCTCATACAAGAAGTGTGTGCTGAGACTCATACTGAAGTGCGTGCTGAGACTTATACAGAAGTGTGTGCTGAGACTCCTACAGAAGTGTGTGCTGAGACTCCTACAGAAGTGTATGCTCATACAGAAGTGTGTGCTGAGACTAATACAGAAGTGTGTGCTGAGTCTCCTACAGAAGTGTGTGCTGAGACTCAGACAGAAGTGTGTGATGAGACTCATACAGAAGTGTGTGCTGAGACTCATACAGAAGTGAGTGCTGAGTCTCAAACAGAAGTGTGCTGAGACTCATACAGAAGTGTGTGCTGAGACTCATACAGAAGTGTGTGCTGAGTCTCATACAGAAGTGTGTGCTGAGACTCATACAAAAGTGCGTGCTGAGACTTATACAAAAGTGTGTGCTGAGACTCCTACAGAAGTGTGTGCTGAGACTCCTACAGAAGTGTATGCTGAGACTCCTACAGAAGTGTATGCTCATACAGAAGTGTGTGCTGAGACTCCTACAGAAGTGTGTGCTGAGACTCCTACAGAAGTGTGTGCTCATACAGAAGTGTGTGCTGAGACTCCTACAGGAGTGTGTGCTCAGACTCCTATAGAAGTGTGTGCTGAGACTCCTACAGAAGTGTGTGCTGAGACTCATACAAAAGTGTGTGCTGAGACTCCTACAGAAGTGTATGCTCATACAGAAGTGCGTGCTGGGACTTATACAGAAGTGTGTGCTGAGACTCCTACAGAAGTGTATGCTCATACAGAAGTGTGTGCTGAGACTCCTACAGAAGTGTGTGCTGAGAATCCTACAGAAGTGTGTGCTCATACAGAAGTGTGTGCTGAGACTCCAACAGAAGTGTGTGCTGAGACTCCTACAGAAGTGTATGCTGAGACTTATACAGAAGTGTGTGCTGAGACTCCTACAGAAGTGTGTGCTGAGACTCCTACAGAAGTGTGTGCTGAGACTCCTACAGAAGTGTGTGCTGAGACTCCTACAGAAGTGTGTGCTGAGTCTCCTACAGAAGTGTGTGCTGAGACTCATACCGAAGTGTGTGCTGAGACTCATACAGAAGTGTGTGCTGAGTCTCCTACAGAAGTGTGTGCTGAGACTCCTACAGAAGTGTGTGCTGAGACTTATACAGAAAGGTATGCTCATACAGAAAGGTATGCTCATACAGACGTGTGTGCTGAGACTAATACAGAAGTGTGTGCTGAGTCTCCTACAGAAGTGTGTGCTGAGACTCAGACAGAAGTCTGTGGTGAGACTCAGACAGAAGTGTGTACTGAGACTCATACAGAAGTGTGTGCTGAGTCTCATACAGAAGTGTATGCTGAGTCTCCTACAGAAGTGTGTGCTGAGACTCCTACAGAAGTGTGTGCTGAGACTCCTACAGAAGTGTATGCTCATACAGAAGTGTGTGTTGAGACTCCTACAGAAGTGTGTGCTGAGACTCCTACAGAAGTGTATGCTCATACAGACGTGTGTGCTGAGACTCATACAGAAGTGTGTGATGAGACTTATACAGAAGTGTGTGCTGAGACTCCTACAGAAGTGTGTGCTGAGACTTCTACAGAAGTGTGTGCTGAGACTCCTACAGAAGTGTATGCTCATACAGAAGTGTGTGCTGAGACTAATACAGAAGTGTGTGCTGAGACTCAGACAGAAGTGTGTGCTGAGACTCAGACAGAAGTCTGTGCTGAGACTCATACAGAAGTGTGTGCTGAGTCTCATACAGAAGTGTGCTGAGACTCATACAGAAGTGTGTGCTGCGTCTCATACAGAAGTGTGTGCTGAGACTAATACAGAACTGTGTGCTGAGACTCCTACAGAAGTGTGTGCTGAGACTCCTACAGAAGTGTGTGCTGAGACTCCTACAGAAGTGTGTGCTGAGACTCCTACAGAAGTGTATGCTCATACAGAAGTGTGTGCTGAGACTCCAACAGAAGTGTGTGCTGAGACTCAGACAGAAGTGTGTGATGAGACTCATACAGACGTGTGTGCTGAGACTCAGACAGAAGTGTGTGCTGAGTCTCATACAGAAGTGTGCTGAGACTCATACAGAATGTGTGCTGAGTCTCATACAGAAGTGTGTGCTGAGACTAATACAGAACTGTGTGCTGAGACTCCTACAGAAGTATGTGCTGAGACTCCTACAGAAGTGTGTGCTGAGACTCCTATAGAAGTGTGTGCTGAGACTCCTACAGAAGTGTGTGCTGAGACTCCTACAGAAGTGTATGCTCATACAGAAGTGTGTGCTGAGACTCCTACAGAAGTGTGTGCTGAGACTCCTACAGAAGTGTGTGCTGAGACTTATACAGAAGTGTATGCTCATACAAGAAGTGTGTGCTGAGACTCATACAGAAGTGCATGCTGAGACTCATACAGAAGTGCGTGCTGAGACTTATACAGAAGTGTGTGCTGAGACTTATACAGAAGTGTGTGCTGAGACTCCAACAGAAGTGTATGCTGAGACTCCTACAGAAGTGTATGCTCATACAGAAGTGTGTGCTGAGACTCCTACAGAAGTGTGTGCTGAGACTCCTACAGAAGTGTATGCTCATACAGAAGTGTGTGCTGAGACTCATACAGAAGTGAGTGCTGAGACTCCTACAGAAGTGTGTGCTGAGACTCATACAGAAGTGTGTGCTGAGACTCCTACAGAAGAGTATGCTCATACAGAAGTGTGTGCTGAGACTCATACAGAAGTGTGTGATGAGACTCCTACAGAAGTGTATGCTCATACAGAAGTGCGTGCTGAGACTTATACAGAAGTGTGTGCTGAGACTCATACAGAAGTGTGTGCTGAGACTCCTACAGAAGTGTATGCTCATACAGAAGTGTGTGCTGAGACTCCTACAGTAGTGTGTGCTGAGACTCCTACAGAAGTGTGTGCTCATACAGAAGTGTGTGCTGAGACTTACACAGAAGTGTGTGCTGAGACTCCTACAGAAGTGTGTGCTGAGACTCCTACAGAAGTGTGTGCTGAGACTCATACAGAAGTGTGTGCTGAGACTCATACAGAAGTGTGTGCTGAGACTCCTACAGAAGTGTGTGCTGAGTCTCATACAGAAGTTTGTGCTGAGACTCATACAGAAGTGCGTTCTGAGACTTATACAGAAGTGTGTGCTGAGACTCATACAGAAGTGTGTGCTGAGTCTCATACAGAAGTGTGTGCTGAGACTCATACAGAAGTGTGTGCTGAGATTTATACAGAAGTGTGTGCTGAGACAACTACAGAAGTGAATGCTGAGACTCCTACAGAAGTGTATGCTCATACAGAAGTGTGTGCTGAGACTCCTAGAGAAGTGTGTGCTGAGACTCCTAGAGAAGTGTGTGCTGAGACTCCTACAGAAGTGTGTGCTGAGACTCCTACAGAAGTGTGCTGAGACTCCTACAGAAGTGTGTGCTGAGACTCCTACAGAAGTGTGTGCTGAGACTCCTACAGAAGTGTATGCTCATACAGAAGTGCGTGCTGAGACTTATACAGAAGTGTGTGCTGAGACTTATACAGAAGTGTGTGCCAAGACTCCTACAGAAGTGTATGCTCATACAGAAGTGTGTGCTGAGTCTGACAGAAGTGTGTGCTGAGACTCATACAGAAGTGTGTGCTGAGACTCCTACAGAAGTGTGTGCTGAGACTCCTACAGAAGTGTGTGCTGAGACTCATACAGAAGTATGTGCTGAGACTCATACAGAAGTGTGTGCTGAGACTCATACAGAAGTGTGTGCTGAGTCTCATACAGAAGTTTGTGCTGAGACTCATACAGAAGTGCGTGCTGAGACTTATACAGAAGTGTGTGCTGAGACTCCTACAGAAGTGTATGCTGAGACTCCTACAGAAGTGTATGCTCATACAGAAGTGTGTGCTGAGACTCCTACAGAAGTGTGCTGAGACTCCTACAGAAGTGTGTGCTGAGACTCCTACAGAAGTGTGTGCTGAGACTCCTACAGAAGTGTGTGCTGAGACTCCTACAGAAGTGTGTGCTGAGACTCCTACAGAAGTGTGTGCTGAGACTCATACAGAAGTATGTGCTGAGACTCATACAGAAGTGTGTGCTGAGTCTCATACAGAAGTTTGTGCTGAGACTCATACAGAAGTGCGTGCTGAGACTCATACAGAAGTGTGTGCTGAGACTTATACAGAAGTGTGTGCTGAGACTCCTACAGAAGTGTATGCTGAGACTCCTACAGAAGTGTATGCTCATACAGAAGTGTGTGCTGAGACTCCTACAGAAGTGTGTGCTGAGACTCCTAGAGAAGTGTGTGCTGAGACTCCTACAGAAGTGTGCTGAGACTCCTACAGAAGTGTGTGCTGAGACTCCTACAGAAGTGTGTGCTGAGACTCGTACAGAAGTGTATGCTCATACAGAAGTATGTGCTGAGACTTATACAGAAGTGTGTGCTGAGTCTCATACAGAAGTGTGTGCTGAGACTAATACAGAACTGTGTGCTGAGACTCCTACAGAAGTATGTGCTGAGACTCCTACAGAAGTGTGTGCTGAGACTCCTACAGAAGTGTGTGCTGAGACTCCTACAGAAGTGTGTGCTGAGACTCCTACAGAAGTGTATGCTCATACAAGAAGTGTGTGCTGAGACTCCTACACAAGTGTGTGCTGAGTCTCATACAGAAGTGTGTGCTGAGACTCATACAAAAGTGCGTGCTGAGACTTATACAAAAGTGTGTGCTGAGACTCCTACAGAAGTGTATGCTGAGACTCCTACAGAAGTGTATGCTCATACAGAAGTGTGTGCTGAGACTCCTACAGAAGTGTGTGCTGAGACTCCTACAGAAGTGTGTGCTCAGACTCCTACAGAAGTGTGTGCTGAGACTCCTACAGAAGTGTGTGCTGAGACTCATACAAAAGTGTGTGGTGAGACTCCTACAGAAGTGTATGCTCATACAGAAGTGCGTGCTGGGACTTATACAGAAGTGTGTGCTGAGACTCCTACAGAAGTGTATGCTCATACAGAAGTGTGTGCTGAGACTCCTACAGAAGTGTGTGCTGAGACTCCTACAGAAGTGTGTGCTGAGACTCCAACAGAAGTGTGTGCTGAGACTCATACAGAAGTGTGTGCTGAGACTCATACAGAAGTGTGTGCTGAGTCTCCTACAGAAGTGTGTGCTGAGACTCATACCGAAGTGTGTGCTGAGACTCATACAGAAGTGTGTGCTGAGTCTCATACAGAAGTGTGTGCTGAGACTCCTACAGAAGTGTGTGCTGAGACTTATACAGAAAGGTATGCTCATACAGAAAGGTATGCTCATACAGAAGTGTGTGCTGAGACTAATACAGAAGTGTGTGCTGAGTCTCCTACAGAAGTGTGTGCTGAGTCTCATACAGAAGTGTGCTGAGACTCATACAGAAGTGTATGCTGAGTCTCCTACAGAAGTGTGTGCTGAGACTCCTACAAAAGTGTGTGCTGAGACTCCTACAGAAGTGTATGCTCATACAGAAGTGTGTGCTGAGACTCCTACAGAAGTGTGTGCTGAGACTCCTACAGAAGTGTATGCTCATACAGAAGTGTGTGCTGAGACTCATACAGAAGTGTGTGATGAGACTTATACAGAAGTGTGTGCTGAGACTCCTACAGAAGTGTGTGCTGAGACTCCTACAGAAGTGTATGCTCATACAGAAGTGTGTGCTGAGACTAATACAGAAGTGTGCGCTGAGACTCAGACAGAAGTGTGTGCTGAGACTCATACAGAAGTGTGTGCTGAGTCTCATACAGAAGTGTGCTGAGACTCATACAGAAGTGTGTGCTGCATCTCATACAGAAGTGTGTGCTGAGACTAATACAGAACTGTGTGCTGAGACTCCTACAGAAGTGTGTGCTGAGACTCCTACAGAAGTGTGTGCTGAGACTCATACAGAAGTGAGTGCTGAGTCTCATACAGAAGTGTGCTGAGACTCATACAGAAGTGTGTGCTGAGACTCATACAGAAGTGTGTGCTGATTCTCATACAGAAGTGTGTGCTGAGACTCATACAAAAGTGCGTGCTGAGACTTATACAAAAGTGTGTGCTGAGACTCCTACAGAAGTGTGTGCTGAGACTCCTACAGAAGTGTATGCTCATACAGAAGTGTGTGCTGAGACTCCTACAGAAGTGTGTGCTGAGACTCCTACAGAAGTGTGTGCTCATACAGAAGTGTGTGCTGAGACTCCTACAGAAGTGTGTGCTCAGACTCCTACAGAAGTGTGTGCTGAGACTCCTACAGAAGTGTGTGCTGAGACTCATACAAAAGTGTGTGCTGAGACTCCTACAGAAGTGTATGCTCATACAGAAGTGCGTGCTGGGACTTATACAGAAGTGTGTGCTGAGACTCCTACAGAAGTGTATGCTCATACAGAAGTGTGTGCTGAGACTCCTACAGAAGTGTGTGCTGAGACACGTACAGAAGTGTGTGCTGAGACTCCAACAGAAGTGTGTGCTGAGACTCATACAAAAGTGTGTGCTGAGACTCATACAGAAGTGTGTGCTGAGTCTCCTACAGAAGTGTGTGCTGAGACTCATACCGAAGTGTGTGCTGAGACTCATACAGAAGTGTGTGCTGAGTCTCATACAGAAGTGTGTGCTGAGACTCCTACAGAAGTGTGTGCTGAGACTTATACAGAAAGGTATGCTCATACAGAAAGGTATGCTCATACAGAAGTGTGTGCTGAGACTAATACAGAAGTGTGTGCTGAGTCTCCTACAGAAGTGTGTGCTGAGACAGACAGAAGTCTGTGGTGAGACTCAGACAGAAGTCTGTGGTGAGACTCAGACAGAAGTGTGTGCTGAGACTAATACAGAAGTGTGTGCTGAGTCTCATACAGAAGTGTGCTGAGACTCATACAGAAGTGTATGCTGAGTCTCCTACAGAAGTGTGTGCTGAGACTCCTACAGAAGTGTGTGCTGAGACTCCTACAGAAGTGTATGCTCATACAGAAGTGTGTGCTGAGACTCCTACAGAAGTGTGTGCTGAGACTCCTACAGAAGTGTATGCTCATACAGAAGTGTGTGCTGAGTCTCATACAGAAGTGTGCTGAGACTCATACAGAAGTGTGTGCTGCGTCTCATACAGAAGTGTATGCTCATACAGAAGTGTGTGCTGAGTCTCATACAGAAGTGTGTGCTGAGACTCATACAAAAGTGTGTGCTGAGACTCCTACAGAAGTGTATGCTCATACAGAAGTGTGTGCTGAGACTTATACAGAAGTGTGTGCTGAGACTCCTAAAGAAGTGTGTGCTGAGACTCCTACAGAAGTGTATGCTCATACAGAAGTGTGTGCTGAGACTCATACAGAAGTGTGTGCTGAGACTTATACAGAAGTGTGTGCTGAGACTCCTACAGAAGTGTGTGCTGAGACTCCTACAGAAGTGTATGCTCATACAGAAGTGTGTGCTTAGACTAATACAGAAGTGTGTGCTGAGTCTCCTACCGAAGTGTGTGCTGAGACTCAGACAGAAGTGTGTGATGAGACTCAGACAGAAGTGTGTGCTGAGACTCATACAGAAGTGTGTGCTGAGTCTCATACAGAAGTGTGCTGAGACTCATACAGAAGTGTGTGCTGCGTCTCATACAGAAGTGTGTGCTGAGACTAATACAGAACTGTGTGCTGAGACTCCTACAGAAGTGTGTGCTGAGACTCCTACAGAAGTGTGTGCTGAGACTCCTACAGAAGTGTATGCTCATACAGAAGTGTGTGCTGAGACTCCAACAGAAGTGTGTGCTGAGACTCAGACAGAAGTGTGTGATGAGACTCATACAGAAGTGTGTGCTGAGACTCATACAGAAGTGTGTGCTGAGTCTCATACAGAAGTGTGCTGAGACTCATACAGAAGTGTGTGCTGAGACTCCTACAGAAGTGTGTGCTGAGACTCCTACAGAAGTGTATGCTCATACAGAAGTGTGTGCTGAGACTCCTACAGAAGTGTGTGCTGAGACTCCTACAGAAGTGTATGCTCATACAGAAGTGTGTGCTGAGACTCCTACAGAAGTGTGTGCTGAGACTCCTACAGAAGTGTGTGCTGAGACTTATACAGAAGTGTATGCTCATACAAGAAGTGTGTGCTGAGACTCATACTGAAGTGCGTGCTGAGACTTATACAGAAGTGTGTGCTGAGACTCCTACAGAAGTGTGTGCTGAGACTCCTACAGAAGTGTATGCTCATACAGAAGTGTGTGCTGAGACTAATACAGAAGTGTGTGCTGAGTCTCCTACAGAAGTGTGTGCTGAGACTCAGACAGAAGTGTGTGATGAGACTCATACAGAAGTGTGTTCTGAGACTCATACAGAAGTGAGTGCTGAGTCTCAAACAGAAGTGTGCTGAGACTCATACAGAAGTGTGTGCTGAGACTCATACAGAAGTGTGTGCTGAGTCTCATACAGAAGTGTGTGCTGAGACTCATACAAAAGTGCGTGCTGAGACTTATACAAAAGTGTGTGCTGAGACTCCTACAGAAGTGTGTGCTGAGACTCCTACAGAAGTGTATGCTGAGACTCCTACAGAAGTGTATGCTCATACAGAAGTGTGTGCTGAGACTCCTACAGAAGTGTGTGCTGAGACTCCTACAGAAGTGTGTGCTCATACAGAAGTGCGTGCTGAGACTCCTACAGGAGTGTGTGCTCAGACTCCTATAGAAGTGTGTGCTGAGACTCCTACAGAAGTGTGTGCTGAGACTCATACAAAAGTGTGTGCTGAGACTCCTACAGAAGTGTATGCTCATACAGAAGTGCGTGCTGGGACTTATACAGAAGTGTGTGCTGAGACTCCTACAGAAGTGTATGCTCATACAGAAGTGTGTGCTGAGACTCCTACAGAAGTGTGTGCTGAGACTCCTACAGAAGTGTGTGCTCATACAGAAGTGTGTGCTGAGACTCCAACAGAAGTGTGTGCTGAGACTCCTACAGAAGTGTATGCTGAGACTTATACAGAAGTGTGTGCTGAGACTCCTACAGAAGTGTGTGCTGAGACTCCTACAGAAGTGTGTGCTGAGACTCCTACAGAAGTGTGTGCTGAGTCTCCTACAGAAGTGTGTGCTGAGACTCATACCGAAGTGTGTGCTGAGACTCATACAGAAGTGTGTGCTGAGTCTCCTACAGAAGTGTGTGCTGAGACTCCTACAGAAGTGTGTGCTGAGACTTATACAGAAAGGTATGCTCATACAGAAAGGTATGCTCATACAGAAGTGTGTGCTGAGACTAATACAGAAGTGTGTGCTGAGTCTCCTACAGAAGTGTGTGCTGAGACTCAGACAGAAGTCTGTGGTGAGACTCAGACAGAAGTGTGTGCTGAGACTCATACAGAAGTGTGTGCTGAGTCTCATACAGAAGTGTGCTGAGACTCATACAGAAGTGTATGCTGAGTCTCCTACAGAAGTGTGTGCTGAGACTCCTACAGAAGTGTGTGCTGAGACTCCTACAGAAGTGTATGCTCATACAGAAGTGTGTGCTGAGACTCCTACAGAAGTGTGTGCTGAGACTCCTACAGAAGTGTATGCTCATACAGAAGTGTGTGCTGAGACTCATACAGAAGTGTGTGATGAGACTTATACAGAAGTGTGTGCTGAGACTCCTACAGAAGTGTGTGCTGAGACTTCTACAGAAGTGTGTGCTGAGACTCCTACAGAAGTGTATGCTCATACAGAAGTGTGTGCTGAGACTAATACAGAAGTGTGTGCTGAGACTCAGACAGAAGTGTGTGATGAGACTCAGACAGAAGTCTGTGCTGAGACTCATACAGAAGTGTGTGCTGAGTCTCATACAGAAGTGTGCTGAGACTCATACAGAAGTGTGTGCTGCGTCTCATACAGAAGTGTGTGCTGAGACTAATACAGAACTGTGTGCTGAGACTCCTACAGAAGTGTGTGCTGAGACTCCTACAGAAGTGTGTGCTGAGACTCCTACAGAAGTGTATGCTCATACAGAAGTGTGTGCTGAGACTCCAACAGAAGTGTGTGCTGAGACTCAGACAGAAGTGTGTGATGAGACTCATACAGACGTGTGTGCTGAGACTCATACAGAAGTGTGTGCTGAGTCTCATACAGAAGTGTGCTGAGACTCATACAGAAGTGTGTGCTGAGTCTCATACAGAAGTGTGTGCTGAGACTAATACAGAACTGTGTGCTGAGACTCCTACAGAAGTATGTGCTGAGACTCCTATAGAAGTGTGTGCTGAGACTCCTACAGAAGTGTGTGCTGAGAATCCTACATAAGTGTATGCTCATACAGAAGTGTGTGCTGAGACTCCTACAGAAGTGTGTGCTGAGACTCCTACAGAAGTGTGTGCTGAGACTTATACAGAAGTGTATGCTCATACAAGAAGTGTGTGCTGAGACTCATACAGAAGTGCATGCTGAGACTCATACAGAAGTGCGTGCTGAGACTTATACAGAAGTGTGTGCTGAGACTTATACAGAAGTGTGTGCTGAGACTCCAACAGAAGTGTATGCTGAGACTCCTACAGAAGTGTATGCTCATACAGAAGTGTGTGCTGAGACTCCTACAGAAGTGTGTGCTGAGACTCCTACAGAAGTGTATGCTCATACAGAAGTGTGTGCTGAGACTCCTACAGAAGTGAGTGCTGAGACTCCTACAGAAGTGTGTGCTGAGACTCATACAGAAGTGTGTGCTGAGACTCCTACAGAAGAGTATGCTCATACAGAAGTGTGTGCTGAGACTCATACAGAAGTGTGTGCTGAGACTCCTACAGAAGTGTATGCTCATACAGAAGTGCGTGCTGAGACTTATACAGAAGTGTGTGCTGAGACTCATACAGAAGTGTGTGCTGAGACTCCAACAGAAGTGTGTGCTGAGACTCATACAAAAGTGTGTGCTGAGACTCATACAGAAGTGCGTGCTGAGACTTATACAGAAGTGTGTGCTGAGACTCATACAGAAGTGTGTGCTGAGACTCCAACAGAAGTGTGTGCTGAGACTCATACAAAAGTGTGTGCTGAGACTCATACAGAAGTGTGTGCTGAGTCTCCTACAGAAGTGTGTGCTGAGACTCATACCGAAGTGTGTGCTGAGACTCATACCGAAGTGTGTGCTGAGTCTCATACAGAAGTGTGTGCTGAGACTCCTACAGAAGTGTGTGCTGAGACTTATACAGAAAGGTATGCTCATACAGAAAAGTGTGCTGAGACTAATACAGAAGTGTGTGCTGAGTCTCCTACAGAAGTGTGTGCTGAGACTCAGACAGAAGTCTGTGGTGAGGCTCAGACAGAAGTCTGTGGTGAGACTCAGACAGAAGTGTATGCTGAGACTCATACAGAAGTGTGTGCTGAGTCTCATACAGAAGTGTGCTGAGACTCATACAGAAGTGTATGCTGAGTCTCCTACAGAAGTGTGTGCTGAGACTCCTACAGAAGTGTGTGCTGAGACTCCTACAGAAGTGTATGCTCATACAGAAGTGTGTGCTGAGACTCCTACAGAAGTGTGTGCTGAGACTCCTACAGAAGTGTATGCTCATACAGAAGTGTGTGCTGAGTCTCATACAGAAGTGTGCTGAGACTCATACAGAAGTGTGTGCTGCGTCTCATACAGAAGTGTATGCTCATACAGAAGTGTGTGCTGAGTCTCATACAGAAGTGTGTGCTGAGACTCATACAAAAGTGTGTGCTGAGACTCCTACAGAAGTGTATGCTCATACAGAAGTGTGTGCTGAGACTTATACAGAAGTGTGTGCTGAGACTCCTACAGAAGTGTGTGCTGAGACTCCTACAGAAGTGTATGCTCATACAGAAGTGTGTGCTGAGTCTCATACAGAAGTGTGTGCTGAGACTCATACAAAAGTGTGTGCTGAGACTCCTACAGAAGTGTATGCTCATACAGAAGTGTGTGCTTAGACTAATACAGAAGTGTGTGCTGAGTCTCCTACCGAAGTGTGTGCTGAGACTCAGACAGAAGTGTGTGATGAGACTCAGACAGAAGTGTGTGCTGAGACTCATACAGAAGTGTGTGCTGAGTCTCATACAGAAGTGTGCTGAGACTCATACAGAAGTGTGTGCTGCGTCTCATACAGAAGTGTGTGCTGAGACTAATACAGAACTGTGTGCTGAGACTCCTACAGAAGTGTGTGCTGAGACTCCTACAGAAGTGTGTGCTGAGACTCCTACAGAAGTGTATGCTCATACAGAAGTGTGTGCTGAGACTCCAACAGAAGTGTGTGCTGAGACTCAGACAGAAGTGTGTGATGAGACTCATACAGAAGTGTGTGCTGAGACTCATACAGAAGTGTGTGCTGAGTCTCATACAGAAGTGTGCTGAGACTCATACAGAAGTGTGTGCTGAGACTCCTACAGAAGTGTGTGCTGAGACTCCTACAGAAGTGTATGCTCATACACAAGTGTGTGCTGAGACTCCTACAGAAGTGTATGCTCATACAGAAGTGTGTGCTGAGACTCCTACAGAAGTGTATGCTCATACAGAAGTGTGTGCTGAGACTCCTACAGAAGTGTGTGCTGAGACTCCTACAGAAGTGTGTGCTGAGACTTATACAGAAGTGTATGCTCATACAAGAAGTGTGTGCTGAGACTCATACTGAAGTGCATGCTGAGACTTATACAGAAGTGTGTGCTGAGACTCCTACAGAAGTGTGTGCTGAGACTCCTACAGAAGTGTATGCTCATACAGAAGTGTGTGCTGAGACTAATACAGAAGTGTGTGCTGAGTCTCCTACAGAAGTGTGTGCTGAGACTCAGACAGAAGTGTGTGATGAGACTCATACAGAAGTGTGTGCTGAGACTCATACAGAAGTGAGTGCTGAGTCTCAAACAGAAGTGTGCTGAGACTCATACAGAAGTGTGTGCTGAGTCTCATACAGAAGTGTGTGCTGAGACTCATACAAAAGTGCGTGCTGAGACTTATACAAAAGTGTGTGCTGAGACTCCTACAGAAGTGTGTGCTGAGACTCCTACAGAAGTGTATGCTGAGACTCCTACAGAAGTGTATGCTCATACAGAAGTGTGTGCTGAGACTCCTACAGAAGTGTGTGCTGAGACTCCTACAGAAGTGTGTGCTCATACAGAAGTGTGTGCTGAGACTCCTACAGGAGTGTGTGCTCAGACTCCTATAGAAGTGTGTGCTGAGACTCCTACAGAAGTGTGTGCTGAGACTCATACAAAAGTGTGTGCTGAGACTCCTACAGAAGTGTATGCTCATACAGAAGTGCGTGCTGGGACTTATACAGAAGTGTGTGCTGAGACTCCTACAGAAGTGTATGCTCATACAGAAGTGTGTGCTGAGACTCCTACAGAAGTGTGTGCTGAGACTCCTACAGAAGTGTGTGCTCATACAGAAGTGTGTGCTGAGACTCCTACAGAAGTGTGTGCTGAGACTCCTACAGAAGTGTGTGCTGAGACTCCTACAGAAGTGTGTGCTGAGACTCCTACAGAAGTGTGTGCTGAGTCTCCTACAGAAGTGTGTGCTGAGACTCATACCGAAGTGTGTGCTGAGACTCATACAGAAGTGTGTGCTGAGTCTCATACAGAAGTGTGTGCTGAGACTCATACAAAAGTGCGTGCTGAGACTTATACAAAAGTGTGTGCTGAGACTCCTACAGAAGTGTGTGCTGAGACTCCTACAGAAGTGTATGCTGAGACTCCTACAGAAGTGTATGCTCATACAGAAGTGTGTGCTGAGACTCCTACAGAAGTGTGTGCTGAGACTCCTACAGAAGTGTGTGCTCATACAGAAGTGTGTGCTGAGACTCCTACAGGAGTGTGTGCTCAGACTCCTATAGAAGTGTGTGCTGAGACTCCTACAGAAGTGTGTGCTGAGACTCATACAAAAGTGTGTGCTGAGACTCCTACAGAAGTGTATGCTCATACAGAAGTGCGTGCTGGGACTTATACAGAAGTGTGTGCTGAGACTCCTACAGAAGTGTATGCTCATACAGAAGTGTGTGCTGAGACTCCTACAGAAGTGTGTGCTGAGACTCCTACAGAAGTGTGTGCTCATACAGAAGTGTGTGCTGAGACTCCTACAGAAGTGTGTGCTGAGACTCCTACAGAAGTGTGTGCTGAGACTCCTACAGAAGTGTGTGCTGAGACTCCTACAGAAGTGTGTGCTGAGACTCCTACAGAAGTGTGTGATGAGTCTCCTACAGAAGTGTGTGCTGAGACTCATACCGAAGTGTGTGCTGAGACTCATACAGAAGTGTGTGCTGAGTCTCCTACAGAAGTGTGTGCTGAGACTCCTACAGAAGTGTGTGCTGAGACTTATACAGAAAGGTATGCTCATACAGAAAGGTATGCTCATACAGAAGTGTGTGCTGAGACTAATACAGAAGTGTGTGCTGAGTCTCCTACAGAAGTGTGTGCTGAGACTCAGACAGAAGTCTGTGGTGAGACTCAGACAGAAGTGTGTGCTGAGACTCATACAGAAGTGTGTGCTTAGTCTCATACAGAAGTGTGCTGAGACTCATACAGAAGTGTATGCTGAGTCTCCTACAGAAGTGTGTGCTGAGACTCCTACAGAAGTGTGTGCTGAGACTCCTACAGAAGTGTATGCTCATACAGAAGTGTGTGCTGAGACTCCTACAGAAGTGTGTGCTGAGACTCCTACAGAAGTGTATGCTCATACAGAAGTGTGTGCTGAGACTCATACAGAAGTGTGTGATGAGACTTATACAGAAGTGTGTGCTGAGACTCCTACAGAAGTGTGTGCTGAGACTTCTACAGAAGTGTGTGCTGAGACTCCTACAGAAGTGTATGCTCATACAGAAGTGTGTTCTGAGACTAATACAGAAGTTTGTGCTGAGACTCAGACAGAAGTGTGTGATGAGACTCAGACAGAAGTCTGTGCTGAGACTCATACAGAAGTGTGTGCTGAGTCTCATACAGAAGTGTGCTGAGACTCATACAGAAGTGTGTGCTGCGTCTCATACAGAAGTGTGTGCTGAGACTAATACAGAACTGTGTGCTGAGACTCCTACAGAAGTGTGTGCTGAGACTCCTACAGAAGTGTGTGCTGAGACTCCTACAGAAGTGTGTGCTGAGACTCCTACAGAAGTGTATGCTCATACAGAAGTGTGTGCTGAGACTCCAACAGAAGTGTGTGCTGAGACTCAGACAGAAGTGTGTGATGAGACTCATACAGACGTGTGTGCTGAGACTCATACAGAAGTGTGTGCTGAGTCTCATACAGAAGTGTGCTGAGACTCATACAGAAGTGTGTGCTGAGTCTCATACAGAAGTGTGTGCTGAGACGAATACAGAACTGTGTGCTGAGACTCCTACAGAAGTATGTGCTGAGACTCCTACAGAAGTGTGTGCTGAGACTCCTATAGAAGTGTGTGCTGAGACTCCTACAGAAGTGTGTGCTGAGACTCCTACAGAAGTGTATGCTCATACAGAAGTGTGTGCTGAGACTCCTACAGAAGTGTGTGCTGAGACTCCTACAGAAGTGTGTGCTGAGACTTATACAGAAGTGTATGCTCATACAAGAAGTGTGTGCTGAGACTCATACAGAAGTGCATGCTGAGACTCATACAGAAGTGCGTGCTGAGACTTATACAGAAGTGTGTGCTGAGACTTATACAGAAGTGTGTGCTGAGACTCCAACAGAAGTGTATGCTGAGACTCCTACAGAAGTGTATGCTCATACAGAAGTGTGTGCTGAGACTCCTACAGAAGTGTGTGCTGAGACTCCTACAGAAGTGTATGCTCATACAGAAGTGTGTGCTGAGACTCCTACAGAAGTGAGTGCTGAGACTCCTACAGAAGAGTGTGCTGAGACTCATACAGAAGTGTGTGCTGAGACTCCTACAGAAGAGTATGCTCATACAGAAGTGTGTGCTGAGACTCATACAGAAGTGTGTGCTGAGACTCCTACAGAAGTGTATGCTCATACAGAAGTGCGTGCTGAGACTTATACAGAAGTGTGTGCTGAGACTCATACAGAAGTGTGTGCTGAGACTCCTACAGAAGTGTATGCTCATACAGAAGTGTGTGCTGAGACTCCTACAGTAGTGTGTGCTGAGACTCCTACAGAAGTGTGTGCTCATACAGAAGTGTGTGCTGAGACTTACACAGAAGTGTGTGCTGAGACTCCTACAGAAGTGTGTGCTGAGACTCCTACAGAAGTGTGTGCTGAGACTCATACAGAAGTGTGTGCTGAGACTCCTACAGAAGTGTGTGCTGAGTCTCATACAGAAGTTTGTGCTGAGACTCATACAGAAGTGCGTGCTGAGACTTATACAGAAGTGTGTGCTGAGACTCATACAGAAGTGTGTGCTGAGTCTCATACAGAAGTGTGTGCTGAGACTCATACAGAAGTGTGTGCTGAGATTTATACAGAAGTGTGTGCTGAGACTCCTACAGAAGTGTATGCTGAGACTCCTACAGAAGTGTATGCTCATACAGAAGTGTGTGCTGAGACTCCTACAGAAGTGTGTGCTGAGACTCCTAGAGAAGTGTGTGCTGAGACTCCTACAGAAGTGTGTGCTGAGACTCCTACAGAAGTGTGCTGAGACTCCTACAGAAGTGTGTGCTGAGACTCCTACAGAAGTGTGTGCTGAGACTCCTACAGAAGTGTATGCTCATACAGAAGTGCGTGCTGAGACTTATACAGAAGTGTGTGCTGAGACTTATACAGAAGTGTGTGCCGAGACTCCTACAGAAGTGTATGCTCATACAGAAGTGTGTGCTGAGACTCTGACAGAAGTGTGTGCTGAGACTCATACAGAAGTGTGTGCTGAGACTCCTACAGAAGTGTGTGCTGAGACTCCTACAGAAGTGTGTGCTGAGACTCATACAGAAGTATGTGCTGAGACTCATACAGAAGTGTGTGCTGAGACTCATACAGAAGTGTGTGCTGAGTCTCATACAGAAGTTTGTGCTGAGACTCATACAGAAGTGCGTGCTGAGACTTATACAGAAGTGTGTGCTGAGACTCCTACAGAAGTGTATGCTGAGACTCCTACAGAAGTGTATGCTCATACAGAAGTGTGTGCTGAGACTCCTACAGAAGTGTGCTGAGACTCATACAGAAGTGTGTGCTGATACTCCTACAGAAGTGTGTGCTGAGACTCCTACAGAAGTGTGTGCTGAGACTCATACAGAAGTGTGTGCTGAGACTCATACAGAAGTATGTGCTGAGACTCATACAGAAGTGTGTGCTGAGTCTCATACAGAAGTTTGTGCTGAGACTCATACAGAAGTGCGTGCTGAGACTCCTACAGAAGTGTGTGCTGAGACTTATACAGAAGTGTGTGCTGAGACTCCTACAGAAGTGTATGCTGAGACTCCTACAGAAGTGTATGCTCATACAGAAGTGTGTGCTGAGACTCCTACAGAAGTGTGTGCTGAGACTCCTAGAGAAGTGTGTGCTGAGACTCCTACAGAAGTGTGCTGAGACTCCTACAGAAGTGTGTGCTGAGACTCCTACAGAAGTGTGTGCTGAGACTCCTACAGAAGTGTATGCTCATACAGAAGTATGTGCTGAGACTTATACAGAAGTGTGTGCTGAGACTTATACAGAAGTGTGTGCCGAGACTCCTACAGAAGTGTGTGCTCATACAGAAGTGTGTGCTGAGACTCCTACAGAAGTGTGTGCTGAGACTCCTACAGAAGTGTGTGCTGAGACTCCTACAGAAGTGTGTGCTGAGACTCATACAGAAGTGTGTGCTGAGTCTCATACAGAAGTGTGTGCTGAGACTCATACAGAAGTGTGTGCTGAGACTCATACAGAAGTGTATGCTGAGACTCCTACAGAAGTGTGTGCTGAGTCTCCTACAGAAGTGTGTGCTGAGACTCCTACAGAAGTGTGTGCTGAGACTCATACAGAAGTGTGTGCTGAGACTCATACAGAAGTGTGTGCTGAGTCTCATACAGAAGTGTGTGCTGAGACTCATACAGAAGTGTGTGCTGAGACTCCTACAGAAGTGTGTGCTGAGACTCCTACAGAAGTGTGTGCTGAGACTTATACAGAAAGGTATGCTCATACAGAAGTGTGTGCTGAAACTAATATAGAAGTGTGTGCTGAGTCTCCTACAGAAGTGTGTGCTGAGACTCCTACAGAAGTGTGTGCTGAGACTCCTACAGAAGTGTGTGCCGAGACTCCTACAGAAGTGTGTGCCGAGACTCCTACAAAAGTGTGTGCTCATACAGAAGTGTGTGCTGAGACTCATACAGAAGTGTGTGCTGAGACTCATACAGAAGTGTGTGCTGCGTCTCATACAGAAGTGTATGCTCATACAGAAGTGTGTGCTGAGTCTCATACAGAAGTGTGTGCTGAGACTCATACAAAAGTGTGTGCTGAGACTCCTACAGAAGTGTATGCTCATACAGAAGTGTGTGCTGAGACTTATACAGAAGTGTGTGCTGAGACTCCTACAGAAGTGTGTGCTGAGACTCCTACAGAAGTGTATGCTCATACAGAAGTGTGTGCTGAGACTCATACAGAAGTGTGTGCTGAGACTCCTACAGAAGTGTGTGCTGAGACTCCTACAGAAGTGTGTGCCGAGACTCCTACAGAAGTGTGTGCCGAGACTCCTACAAAAGTGTGTGCTCATACAGAAGTGTGTGCTGAGACTCATACAGAAGTGTGTGCTGAGACTCATACAGAAGTGTGTGCTGCGTCTCATACAGAAGTGTATGCTCATACAGAAGTGTGTGCTGAGTCTCATACAGAAGTGTGTGCTGAGACTCATACAAAAGTGTGTGCTGAGACTCCTACAGAAGTGTATGCTCATACAGAAGTGTGTGCTGAGACTTATACAGAAGTGTGTGCTGAGACTCCTACAGAAGTGTGTGCTGAGACTCCTACAGAAGTGTGTGCTGAGACTCCTACAGAAGTGTGTGCTGAGACTCCTACAGAAGTGTGTGCCGAGACTCCTACAGAAGTGTGTGCCGAGACTCCTACAAAAGTGTGTGCTCATACAGAAGTGTGTGCTGAGACTCATACAGAAGTGTGTGCTGAGACTCATACAGAAGTGTGTGCTGCGTCTCATACAGAAGTGTATGCTCATACAGAAGTGTGTGCTGAGTCTCATACAGAAGTGTGTGCTGAGACTCATACAAAAGTGTGTGCTGAGACTCCTACAGAAGTGTATGCTCATACAGAAGTGTGTGCTGAGATTTATACAGAAGTGTGTGCTGAGACTCCTACAGAAGTGTGTGCTGAGACTCCTACAGAAGTGTATGCTCATACAGAAGTGTGTGCTGAGACTCATACAGAAGTGTGTGCTGAGACTTATACAGAAGTGTCTGCTGAGACTCCTACAGAAGTGTGTGCTGAGACTCCTACAGAAGTGTATGCTCATACAGAAGTGTGTGCTTAGACTAATACAGAAGTGTGTGCTGAGTCTCCTACCGAAGTGTGTGCTGAGACTCAGACAGAAGTGTGTGATGAGACTCAGACAGAAGTGTGTGCTGAGACTCATACAGAAGTGTGTGCTGAGTCTCATACAGAAGTGTGCTGAGACTCATACAGAAGTGTGTGCTGCGTCTCATACAGAAGTGTGTGCTGAGACTAATACAGAACTGTGTGCTGAGACTCCTACAGAAGTGTGTGCTGAGACTCCTACAGAAGTGTGTGCTGAGACTCCTACAGAAGTGTATGCTCATACAGAAGTGTGTGCTGAGACTCCAACAGAAGTGTGTGCTGAGACTCAGACAGAAGTGTGTGATGAGACTCATACAGAAGTGTGTGCTGAGTCTCATACAGAAGTGTGCTGAGACTCATACAGAAGTGTGTGCTGAGACTCCTACAGAAGTGTGTGCTGAGACTCCTACAGAAGTGTATGCTCATACAGAAGTGTGTGCTGAGACTCCTACAGAAGTGTGTGCTGAGACTCCTACAGAAGTGTATGCTCATACAGAAGTGTGTGCTGAGACTCCTACAGAAGTGTGTGCTGAGACTCCTACAGAAGTGTGTGCTGAGACTTATACAGAAGAGTATGCTCATACAAGAAGTGTGTGCTGAGACTCATACTGAAGTGCGTGCTGAGACTTATACAGAAGTGTGTGCTGAGACTCCTACAGAAGTGTGTGCTGAGACTCCTACAGAAGTGTATGCTCATACAGAAGTGTGTGCTGAGACTAATACAGAAGTGTGTGCTGAGACTTAGACAGAAGTGAGTGCTGAGTCTCAAACAGAAGTGTGCTGAGACTCATACAGAAGTGTGTGCTGAGACTCATACAGAAGTGTGTGCTGAGTCTCATACAGAAGTGTGTGCTGAGACTCATACAAAAGTGCGTGCTGAGACTTATACAAAAGTGTGTGCTGAGACTCCTACAGAAGTGTGTGCTGAGACTCCTACAGAAGTGTATGCTGAGACTCCTACAGAAGTGTATGCTCATACAGAAGTGTGTGCTGAGACTCCTACAGAAGTGTGTGCTGAGACTCCTACAGAAGTGTGTGCTCATACAGAAGTGTGTGCTGAGACTCCTACAGGAGTGTGTGCTCAGACTCCTATAGAAGTGTGTGCTGAGACTCCTACAGAAGTGTGTGCTGAGACTCATACAAAAGTGTGTGCTGAGACTCCTACAGAAGTGTATGCTCATACAGAAGTGCGTGCTGGGACTTATACAGAAGTGTGTGCTGAGACTCCTACAGAAGTGTATGCTCATACAGAAGTGTGTGCTGAGACTCCTACAGAAGTGTGTGCTGAGACTCCTACAGAAGTGTGTGCTCATACAGAAGTGTGTGCTGAGACTCCAACAGAAGTGTGTGCTGAGACTCCTACAGAAGTGTATGCTGAGACTTATACAGAAGTGTGTGCTGAGACTCCTACAGAAGTGTGTGCTGAGACTCCTACAGAAGTGTGTGCTGAGACTCCTACAGAAGTGTGTACTCATACAGAAGTGTGTGCTGAGACTCCTACAGAAGTGTGTGCTGAGACTCCTACAGAAGTGTGTGCTGAGACTCCTACAGAAGTGTGTGCTGAGACTCCTACAGAAGTGTGTGATGAGTCTCCTACAGAAGTGTGTGCTGAGACTCATACCGAAGTGTGTGCTGAGACTCATACAGAAGTGTGTGCTGAGTCTCCTACAGAAGTGTGTGCTGAGACTCCTACAGAAGTGTGTGCTGAGACTTATACAGAAAGGTATGCTCATACAGAAAGGTATGCTCATACAGAAGTGTGTGCTGAGACTAATACAGAAGTGTGTGCTGAGTCTCCTACAGAAGTGTGTGCTGAGACTCAGACAGAAGTCTGTGGTGAGACTCAGACAGAAGTGTGTGCTGAGACTCATACAGAAGTGTGTGCTTAGTCTCATACAGAAGTGTGCTGAGACTCATACAGAAGTGTATGCTGAGTCTCCTACAGAAGTGTGTGCTGAGACTCCTACAGAAGTGTGTGCTGAGACTCCTACAGAAGTGTATGCTCATACAGAAGTGTGTGCTGAGACTCCTACAGAAGTGTGTGCTGAGACTCCTACAGAAGTGTATGCTCATACAGAAGTGTGTGCTGAGACTCATACAGAAGTGTGTGATGAGACTTATACAGAAGTGTGTGCTGAGACTCCTACAGAAGTGTGTGCTGAGACTTCTACAGAAGTGTGTGCTGAGACTCCTACAGAAGTGTATGCTCATACAGAAGTGTGTGCTGAGACTAATACAGAAGTTTGTGCTGAGACTCAGACAGAAGTGTGTGATGAGACTCAGACAGAAGTCTGTGCTGAGACTCATACAGAAGTGTGTGCTGAGTCTCATACAGAAGTGTGCTGAGACTCATACAGAAGTGTGTGCTGCGTCTCATACAGAAGTGTGTGCTGAGACTAATACAGAACTGTGTGCTGAGACTCCTACAGAAGTGTGTGCTGAGACTCCTACAGAAGTGTGTGCTGAGACTCCTACAGAAGTGTGTGCTGAGACTCCTACAGAAGTGTATGCTCATACAGAAGTGTGTGCTGAGACTCCAACAGAAGTGTGTGCTGAGACTCAGACAGAAGTGTGTGATGAGACTCATACAGACGTGTGTGCTGAGACTCATACAGAAGTGTGTGCTGAGTCTCATACAGAAGTGTGCTGAGACTCATACAGAAGTGTGTGCTGAGTCTCATACAGAAGTGTGTGCTGAGACGAATACAGAACTGTGTGCTGAGACTCCTACAGAAGTATGTGCTGAGACTCCTACAGAAGTGTGTGCTGAGACTCCTATAGAAGTGTGTGCTGAGACTCCTACAGAAGTGTGTGCTGAGACTCCTACAGAAGTGTATGCTCATACAGAAGTGTGTGCTGAGACTCCTACAGAAGTGTGTGCTGAGACTCCTACAGAAGTGTGTGCTGAGACTTATACAGAAGTGTATGCTCATACAAGAAGTGTGTGCTGAGACTCATACAGAAGTGCATGCTGAGACTCATACAGAAGTGCGTGCTGAGACTTATACAGAAGTGTGTGCTGAGACTTATACAGAAGTGTGTGCTGAGACTCCAACAGAAGTGTATGCTGAGACTCCTACAGAAGTGTATGCTCATACAGAAGTGTGTGCTGAGACTCCTACAGAAGTGTGTGCTGAGACTCCTACAGAAGTGTATGCTCATACAGAAATGTGTGCTGAGACTCCTACAGAAGTGAGTGCTGAGACTCCTACAGAAGTGTGTGCTGAGACTCATACAGAAGTGTGTGCTGAGACTCCTACAGAAGAGTATGCTCATACAGAAGTGTGTGCTGAGACTCATACAGAAGTGTGTGCTGAGACTCCTACAGAAGTGTATGCTCATACAGAAGTGCGTGCTGAGACTTATACAGAAGTGTGTGCTGAGACTCATACAGAAGTGTGTGCTGAGACTCCTACAGAAGTGTATGCTCATACAGAAGTGTGTGCTGAGACTCCTACAGTAGTGTGTGCTGAGACTCCTACAGAAGTGTGTGCTGAGACTTACACAGAAGTGTGTGCTGAGACTCCTACAGAAGTGTGTGCTGAGACTCCTACAGAAGTGTGTGCTGAGACTCATACAGAAGTGTGTGCTGAGACTCCTACAGAAGTGTGTGCTGAGTCTCATACAGAAGTTTGTGCTGAGACTCATACAGAAGTGCGTGCTGAGACTTATACAGAAGTGTGTGCTGAGACTCATACAGAAGTGTGTGCTGAGTCTCATACAGAAGTGTGTGCTGAGACTCATACAGAAGTGTGTGCTGAGATTTATACAGAAGTGTGTGCTGAGACTCCTACAGAAGTGTATGCTGAGACTCCTACAGAAGTGTATGCTCATACAGAACTGTGTGCTGAGACTCCTACAGAAGTGTGTGCTGAGACTCCTAGAGAAGTGTGTGCTGAGACTCCTACAGAAGTGTGTGCTGAGACTCCTACAGAAGTGTGCTGAGACTCCTACAGAAGTGTGTGCTGAGACTCCTACAGAAGTGTGTGCTGAGACTCCTACAGAAGTGTATGCTCATACAGAAGTGCGTGCTGAGACTTATACAGAAGTGTGTGCTGAGACTTATACAGAAGTGTGTGCCGAGACTCCTACAGAAGTGTATGCTCATACAGAAGTGTGTGCTGAGACTCTGACAGAAGTGTGTGCTGAGACTCATACAGAAGTGTGTGCTGAGACTCCTACAGAAGTGTGTGCTGAGACTCCTACAGAAGTGTGTGCTGAGACTCATACAGAAGTATGTGCTGAGACTCATACAGAAGTGTGTGCTGAGACTCATACAGAAGTGTGTGCTGAGTCTCATACAGAAGTTTGTGCTGAGACTCATACAGAAGTGCGTGCTGAGACTTATACAGAAGTGTGTGCTGAGACTCCTACAGAAGTGTATGCTGAGACTCCTACAGAAGTGTATGCTCATACAGAAGTGTGTGCTGAGACTCCTACAGAAGTGTGCTGAGACTCATACAGAAGTGTGTGCTGATACTCCTACAGAAGTGTGTGCTGAGACTCCTACAGAAGTGTGTGCTGAGACTCATACAGAAGTGTGTGCTGAGACTCATACAGAAGTATGTGCTGAGACTCATACAGAAGTGTGTGCTGAGTCTCATACAGAAGTTTGTGCTGAGACTCATACAGAAGTGCGTGCTGAGACTCATACAGAAGTGTGTGCTGAGACTTATACAGAAGTGTGTGCTGAGACTCCTACAGAAGTGTATGCTGAGACTCCTACAGAAGTGTATGCTCATACAGAAGTGTGTGCTGAGACTCCTACAGAAGTGTGTGCTGAGACTCCTAGAGAAGTGTGTGCTGAGACTCCTACAGAAGTGTGCTGAGACTCCTACAGAAGTGTGTGCTGAGACTCCTACAGAAGTGTGTGCTGAGACTCCTACAGAAGTGTATGCTCATACAGAAGTATGTGCTGAGACTTATACAGAAGTGTGTGCTGAGACTTATACAGAAGTGTGTGCCGAGACTCCTACAGAAGTGTATGCTCATACAGAAGTGTGTGCTGAGACTCCTACAGAAGTGTGTGCTGAGACTCCTACAGAAGTGTGTGCTGAGACTCCTACAGAAGTGTGTGCTGAGACTCATACAGAAGTGTGTGCTGAGTCTCATACAGAAGTGTGTGCTGAGACTCATACAGAAGTGTGTGCTGAGACTCATACAGAAGTGTATGCTGAGACTCCTACAGAAGTGTGTGCTGAGTCTCCTACAGAAGTGTGTGCTGAGTCTCATACAGAAGTGTGTGCTGAGACTCATACAGAAGTGTGTGCTGAGACTCATACAGAAGTGTGTGCTGAGACTCCTACAGAAGTGTGTGCTGAGACTTATACAGAAAGGTATGCTCATACAGAAGTGTGTGCTGAAACTAATATAGAAGTGTGTGCTGAGTCTCCTACAGAAGTGTGTGCTGAGACTCCTACAGAAGTGTGTGCCGAGACTCCTACAGAAGTGTGTGCCGAGACTCCTACAGAAGTGTGTGCCGAGACTCCTACAAAAGTGTGTGCTCATACAGAAGTGTGTGCTGAGACTCATACAGAAGTGTGTGCTGAGACTCATACAGAAGTGTGTGCTGCGTCTCATACAGAAGTGTATGCTCATACAGAAGTGTGTGCTGAGTCTCATACAGAAGTGTGTGCTGAGACTCATACAAAAGTGTGTGCTGAGACTCCTACAGAAGTGTATGCTCATACAGAAGTGTGTGCTGAGACTTATACAGAAGTGTGTGCTGAGACTCCTACAGAAGTGTGTGCTGAGACTCCTACAGAAGTGTATGCTCATACAGAAGTGTGTGCTGAGACTCATACAGAAGTGTGTGCTGAGACTCCTACAGAAGTGTGTGCTGAGACTCCTACAGAAGTGTGTGCCGAGACTCCTACAGAAGTGTGTGCCGAGACTCCTACAAAAGTGTGTGCTCATACAGAAGTGTGTGCTGAGACTCATACAGAAGTGTGTGCTGAGACTCATACAGAAGTGTGTGCTGCGTCTCATACAGAAGTGTATGCTCATACAGAAGTGTGTGCTGAGTCTCATACAGAAGTGTGTGCTGAGACTCATACAAAAGTGTGTGCTGAGACTCCTACAGAAGTGTATGCTCATACAGAAGTGTGTGCTGAGACTTATACAGAAGTGTGTGCTGAGACTCCTACAGAAGTGTGTGCTGAGACTCCTACAGAAGTGTGTGCTGAGACTCCTACAGAAGTGTGTGCTGAGACTCCTACAGAAGTGTGTGCCGAGACTCCTACAGAAGTGTGTGCCGAGACTCCTACAAAAGTGTGTGCTCATACAGAAGTGTGTGCTGAGACTCATACAGAAGTGTGTGCTGAGACTCATACAGAAGTGTGTGCTGCGTCTCATACAGAAGTGTATGCTCATACAGAAGTGTGTGCTGAGTCTCATACAGAAGTGTGTGCTGAGACTCATACAAAAGTGTGTGCTGAGACTCCTACAGAAGTGTATGCTCATACATAAGTGTGTGCTGAGACTTATACAGAAGTGTGTGCTGAGACTCCTACAGAAGTGTGTGCTGAGACTCCTACAGAAGTGTATGCTCATACAGAAGTGTGTGCTGAGACTCATACAGAAGTGTGTGCTGAGACTTATACAGAAGTGTGTGCTGAGACTCCTACAGAAGTGTGTGCTGAGACTCCTACAGAAGTGTATGCTCATACAGAAGTGTGTGCTTAGACTAATACAGAAGTGTGTGCTGAGTCTCCTACCGAAGTGTGTGCTGAGACTCAGACAGAAGTGTGTGATGAGACTCAGACAGAAGTGTGTGCTGAGACTCATACAGAAGTGTGTGCTGAGTCTCATACAGAAGTGTGCTGAGACTCATACAGAAGTGTGTGCTGCGTCTCATACAGAAGTGTGTGCTGAGACTAATACAGAACTGTGTGCTGAGACTCCTACAGAAGTGTGTGCTGAGACTCCTACAGAAGTGTGTGCTGAGACTCCTACAGAAGTGTATGCTCATACAGAAGTGTGTGCTGAGACTCCAACAGAAGTGTGTGCTGAGACTCAGACAGAAGTGTGTGATGAGACTCATACAGAAGTGTGTGCTGAGTCTCATACAGAAGTGTGCTGAGACTCATACAGAAGTGTGTGCTGAGACTCCTACAGAAGTGTGTGCTGAGACTCCTACAGAAGTGTATGCTCATACAGAAGTGTGTGCTGAGACTCCTACAGAAGTGTGTGCTGAGACTCCTACAGAAGTGTATGCTCATACAGAAGTGTGTGCTGAGACTCCTACAGAAGTGTGTGCTGAGACTCCTACAGAAGTGTGTGCTGAGACTTATACAGAAGAGTATGCTCATACAAGAAGTGTGTGCTGAGACTCATACTGAAGTGCGTGCTGAGACTTATACAGAAGTGTGTGCTGAGACTCCTACAGAAGTGTGTGCTGAGACTCCTACAGAAGTGTATGCTCATACAGAAGTGTGTGCTGAGACTAATACAGAAGTGTGTGCTGAGACTTAGACAGAAGTGTGTGATGAGACTCATACAGAAGTGTGTGCTGAGACTCATACAGAAGTGAGTGCTGAGTCTCAAACAGAAGTGTGCTGAGACTCATACAGAAGTGTGTGCTGAGACTCATACAGAAGTGTGTGCTGAGTCTCATACAGAAGTGTGTGCTGAGACTCATACAAAAGTGCGTGCTGAGACTTATACAAAAGTGTGTGCTGAGACTCCTACAGAAGTGTGTGCTGAGACTCCTACAGAAGTGTATGCTGAGACTCCTACAGAAGTGTATGCTCATACAGAAGTGTGTGCTGAGACTCCTACAGAAGTGTGTGCTGAGACTCCTACAGAAGTGTGTGCTCATACAGAAGTGTGTGCTGAGACTCCTACAGGAGTGTGTGCTCAGACTCCTATAGAAGTGTGTGCTGAGACTCCTACAGAAGTGTGTGCTGAGACTCATACAAAAGTGTGTGCTGAGACTCCTACAGAAGTGTATGCTCATACAGAAGTGCGTGCTGGGACTTATACAGAAGTGTGTGCTGAGACTCCTACAGAAGTGTATGCTCATACAGAAGTGTGTGCTGAGACTCCTACAGAAGTGTGTGCTGAGACTCCTACAGAAGTGTGTGCTCATACAGAAGTGTGTGCTGAGACTCCAACAGAAGTGTGTGCTGAGACTCCTACAGAAGTGTATGCTGAGACTTATACAGAAGTGTGTGCTGAGACTCCTACAGAAGTGTGTGCTGAGACTCCTACAGAAGTGTGTGCTGAGACTCCTACAGAAGTGTGTGCTGAGACTCCTACAGAAGTGTGTGCTGAGTCTCCTACAGAAGTGTGTGCTGAGACTCATACCGAAGTGTGTGCTGAGACTCATACAGAAGTGTGTGCTGAGTCTCCTACAGAAGTGTGTGCTGAGACTCCTACAGAAGTGTGTGCTGAGACTTATACAGAAAGGAATGCTCATACAGAAAGGTATGCTCATACAGAAGTGTGTGCTGAGACTAATACAGAAGTGTGTGCTGAGTCTCCTACAGAAGTGTGTGCTGAGACTCAGACAGAAGTCTGTGGTGAGACTCAGACAGAAGTGTGTACTGAGACTCATACAGAAGTGTGTGCTGAGTCTCATACAGAAGTGTGCTGAGACTCACACAGAAGTGTATGCTGAGTCTCCTACAGAAGTGTGTGCTGAGACTCCTACAGAAGTTTGTGCTGAGACTCCTACAGAAGTGTATGCTCATACAGAAGTGTGTGCTGAGACTCCTACAGAAGTGTGTGCTGAGACTCCTACAGAAGTGTATGCTCATACAGAAGTGTGTGCTGAGACTCATACAGAAGTGTGTGATGAGACTTATACAGAAGTGTGTGCTGAGACTCCTACAGAAGTGTGTGCTGAGACTTCTACAGAAGTGTGTGCTGAGACTCCTACAGAAGTGTATGCTCATACAGAAGTGTGTGCTGAGACTAATACAGAAGTGTGTGCTGAGACTCAGACAGAAGTGTGTGCTGAGACTCAGACAGAAGTCTGTGCTGAGACTCATACAGAAGTGTGTGCTGAGTCTCATACAGAAGTGTGCTGAGACTCATACAGAAGTGTGTGCAGCGTCTCATACAGAAGTGTGTGCTGAGACTAATACAGAACTGTGTGCTGAGACTCCTACAGAAGTGTGTGCTGAGACTCCTACAGAAGTGTGTGCTGAGACTCCTACAGAAGTGTGTGCTGAGACTCCTACAGAAGTGTATGCTCATACAGAAGTGTGTGCTGAGACTCCAACAGAAGTGTGTGCTGAGACTCAGACAGAAGTGTGTGATGAGACTCATACAGACGTGTGTGCTGAGACTCATACAGAAGTGTGTGCTGAGTCTCATACAGAAGTGTGCTGAGACTCATACAGAATGTGTGCTGAGTCTCATACAGAAGTGTGTGCTGAGTCTAATACAGAACTGTGTGCTGAGACTCCTACAGAAGTATGTGCTGAGACTCCTACAGAAGTGTGTGCTGAGACTCCTATAGAAGTGTGTGCTGAGACTCCTACAGAAGTGTGTGCTGAGACTCCTACAGAAGTGTATGCTCATACAGAAGTGTGTGCTGAGACTCCTACAGAAGTGTGTGCTGAGACTCCTACAGAAGTGTGTGCTGAGACTTATACAGAAGTGTATGCTCATACAAGAAGTGTGTGCTGAGACTCATACAGAAGTGCATGCTGAGACTCATACAGAAGTGAGTGCTGAGACTTATACAGAAGTGTGTGCTGAGACTTATACAGAAGTGTGTGCTGAGACTCCAACAGAAGTGTATGCTGAGACTCCTACAGAAGTGTATGCTCATACAGAAGTGTGTGCTGAGACTCCTACAGAAGTGTGTGCTGAGACTCCTACAGAAGTGTATGCTCATACAGAAGTGTGTGCTGAGACTCCTACAGAAGTGAGTGCTGAGACTCCTACAGAAGTGTGTGCTGAGACTCATACAGAAGTGTGTGCTGAGACTCCTACAGAAGAGTATGCTCATACAGAAGTGTGTGCTGAGACTCATACAGAAGTGTGTGCTGAGACTCCTACAGAAGTGTATGCTCATACAGAAGTGCGTGCTGAGACTTATACAGAAGTGTGTGCTGAGACTCATACAGAAGTGTGTGCTGAGACTCCTACAGAAGTGTATGCTCATACAGAAGTGTGTGCTGAGACTCCTACAGTAGTGTGTGCTGAGACTCCTACAGAAGTGTGTGCTCATACAGAAGTGTGTGCTGAGACTTACACAGAAGTGTGTGCTAAGAATCCTACAGAAGTGTGTGCTGAGACTCCTACAGAAGTGTGTGCTGAGACTCATACAGAAGTGTGTGCTGAGACTCCTACAGAAGTGTGTGCTGAGACTCCTACAGAAGTGTGTGCTGAGTCTCATACAGAAGTTTGTGCTGAGACTCATACAGAAGTGCGTTCTGAGACTTATACAGAAGTGTGTGCTGAGACTCATACAGAAGTGTGTGCTGAGTCTCATACAGAAGTGTGTGCTGAGACTCATACAGAAGTGTGTGCTGAGACTTATACAGAAGTGTGTGCTGAGACTCCTACAGAAGTGTATGCTGAGACTCCTACAGAAGTGTATGCTCATACAGAACTGTGTGCTGAGACTCCTACAGAAGTGTGTGCTGAGACTCCTAGAGAAGTGTGTGCTGAGACTCCTACAGAAGTGTGTGCTGAGACTCCTACAGAAGTGTGCTGAGACTCCTACAGAAGTGTGTGCTGAGACTCCTACAGAAGTGTGTGCTGAGACTCCTACAGAAGTGTATGCTCATACAGAAGTGCGTGCTGAGACTTATACAGAAGTGTGTGCTGAGACTTATACAGAAGTGTGTGCCAAGACTCCTACAGAAGTGTATGCTCATACAGAAGTGTGTGCTGAGTCTGACAGAAGTGTGTGCTGAGACTCATACAGAAGTGTGTGCTGAGACTCCTACAGAAGTGTGTGCTGAGACTCCTACAGAAGTGTGTGCTGAGACTCATACAGAAGTATGTGCTGAGACTCATACAGAAGTGTGTGCTGAGACTCATACAGAAGTGTGTGCTGAGTCTCATACAGAAGTTTGTGCTGAGACTCATACAGAAGTGCGTGCTGAGACTTATACAGAAGTGTGTGCTGAGACTCCTACAGAAGTGTATGCTGAGACTCCTACAGAAGTGTATGCTCATACAGAAATGTGTGCTGAGACTCCTACAGAAGTGTGCTGAGACTCCTACAGAAGTGTGTGCTGAGACTCCTACAGAAGTGTGTGCTGAGACTCCTACAGAAGTGTGTGCTGAGACTCCTACAGAAGTGTGTGCTGAGACTCATACAAAAGTATGTGCTGAGACTCATACAGAAGTGTGTGCTGAGTCTCATACAGAAGTTTCTGCTGAGACTCATACAGAAGTATGTGCTGAGACTTTTACAGAAGTGTGTGCTGAGACTTATACAGAAGTGTGTGCCGAGACTCCTACAGAAGTGTATGCTCATACAGAAGTGTGTGCTGAGACTCCTACAGAAGTGTGTGCTGAGACTCCTACAGAAGTGTGTGCTGAGACTCCTACAGAAGTGTGTGCTGAGACTCATACAGAAGTGTGTGCTGAGTCTCATACAGAAGTGTGTGCTGAGACTCATACAGAAGTGTGTGCTGAGACTCATACAGAAGTGTATGCTGAGACTCATACAGAAGTGTGTGCTGAGTCTCCTACAGAAGTGTGTGCTGAGACTCATACAGAAGTGTGTGCTGAGACTCATACAGAAGTGTGTGCTGAGACTCATACAGAAGTGTGTGCTGAGACTCATACAGAAGTGTGTGCTGAGACTCATACAGAAGTGTGTGCTCATACAGAAGTGTGTGCTGAGACTCATACAGAAGTGTGTGCTGAGACTCATACAGAAGTGTGTGCTGAGAGTCATACAAAAGTGTGTGCTGAGACTCCTACAGAAGTGTGTGCTGAGACTCCTACAGAAGTGTGTGCTCATATAGAAGTGTGTGCTGAGACTCATACAGAAGTGTGTGCTCATACAGAAGTGTGTGCTGAGACTCATACAGAAGTGTGTGCTGAGACTCATACAGAAGTGTGTGCTCATACAGAAGTGTCTGCTGAGACTCATACAGAAGTGTGTGCCGAGACGCATACAGAAGTGTGTGCCGAGACTCATACAGAAGTGTGTGCCGAGACTCATACAGAAGTGTGTGCTGAGACTCATACAGAAGTGTGTGCTGAGAGTCATACAGAAGTGAGCTGAGACTCATACAGAAGTGAGCTGAGACTCATACAGAAGTGTGTGCTGAGACTCCTACAGAAGTGTGTGCTCAGAGCCGGATTTAGACCTCATGGGGCCCTAGGCAAAATACCAGTTTAAACAATCCTATGCATATATTACAGTAGGTATCGCTCGAGCAAAATACACACATCAAATTATATACACACATCCTAGATCTATCTATCTGTGTGTGTGTGTTTTTAACTTGTTCCAATGACACTACTGTAATATATGCAGTTCTTACAGTAGGTGTAATCAAAAATTTTAAGTGAACTGTCAAGGACCTCCTTTTGCAAACCTGCAATGTAGAGTGGGAGGAATGGGGGCCAAACAGAGGTAGACGGGAGTTATGGGGGACAAATGGAGAGAGATGGGAGGAATGGGGGACAAACAGAGGGAGAGGCGAGGAAAGGGGGGACAAACAGAGGGAGACGGCAGGAATGGGGGACAAACATAGGGAGAGGCGAGGAAAGGGGGACAAACAGAGGGAAATGGCAGGAATGGGGGACAAACAGAGGGAATCAGGAGGAATGGGGGACAAACATAGGGAGAGGCGAGGAAAGGGGGACAAACAGAGGGAAACGGTAGGAATGGGGGATAAACAGAGGGAATCAGGAGGAATGGGGGACAAACATAGGGAGAGGCGAGGAAAGGGGGACATACATAGGGAGACGGGAGGAATGGGGGACAAACATAGGGAGAGGAGAGGAAAGGGGGACAAACATAGGGAGACGGGAGGAATGGGGGACAAACAGAGGTAGACGGGAGGAATGGGGGACAAATATAGGGAGAAGCGAGGAAAGGGGGAGAAACAGAGGGAATCGGGAGGAACAAATGGAGAGAGATGGGAGGAATGGGGGACAAACAGAGGGAGAGGCGAGGAAAGGGGGGACTGACAGAGGGAGACGGCAGGAATGGGGGACAAACATAAGGAGAGGCGAGGAAAGGGGGACAAACAGAGGTAATCAGGAGGAATGGGGGACAAACAGAGGGAAACGGCAGGAATGGGGGACAAACAGAGGGAATCAGGAGGAATGGGGGACAAACATAGGGAGAGGCGAGGAAAGGGGGACAAACAGAGGTAATCAGGAGGAATGGGGGACAAACATAGGGAGAGGCGAGGAAAAGGGGGACAAACATAGGGAGAGGCGAGGAATGGGGGACAAACAGAGGGAAACGGCAGGAATGGGGGACAAACAGAGGGAATCAGGAGGAATGGGGGACAAAGATAGGGAGAGGCGAGGAAAGGGGGACAAACATAGGGAGACAGGAGGAATGGGGGACAAACATAGGGATAGGCGAGGAAAGGGGGACAAACATAGGGAGACGGGAGGAATGGGGGAAAACAGAGGTAGACGGGAGGAATGGGGGACAAACATAGGAAGAAGCGAGGAAAGGGGGAGAAACAGGGAATCGGGAGGAATGGGGGACAAACAGAGGTAGACGGGAGGAATGGGGGACAAACATTGGGAGATAGGAGGAATGGGGGACAAACATAGGGAGAGGCGAGGAAAGGGGGACAAACAGAGGGAATCGGGAGGAATGGGGGACAAACATAGGGAGAGGCGAGGAAAGGGGGACAAACATAGGGAGAGGCGAGGAATGGGGGACAAACAGAGGGAAACGGCAGGAATGGGGGACAAACAGAGGTAGACGGGAGGAATGGGGGACAAACATAGGGAGAGGCGAGGAAAGGGGGACAAACAGGGGGAAACGGCAGGAATGGGGGACAAACAGAGGTAGACGGGAGGAATGGGGACAAACATTGGGAGATGGGAGGAATGGGGGACAAACAGAGGGAAATGGCAGGAATGGGGGACAAACAGAGGGAGACAGGAGGAGATGGGGAGAAACAGGGAGATCGGAGTAAAAGGGAACAAACAGAGGCAGATGGGAGGAAAAGGGAAGAACATGGTGAGACGGGGGATGAACAGATGTAGACTCATAGAATCAGTGAATATATATATATATATATATATATATATATAAATATATATAAAACAGTATTTTAATATACATACAGTATGTATATAGACAGTGTGTATTTGTGTGTGTGTATATATATATATACATACATACACACATACTATATACATACTAGATAGAGCTGTGTAGTTTAAAAGTATAACTTTCCAGTTAAACTTACCCAGCTGGATCATGTTTTTGCACCTGGCAGAACCCCAGTGGTCGGAACAGGAGGATGTTGCTCTTTTTTGCCGGAGTGGGCTGCTTGCTTCATTGCGGGTGGAGGTGGTCGGAGGCTTGGAGCTGGAGTGGGCTGCTTGCTTCATTGTGGGGAGGAGGTGGTTGGAGGCTTGGAGCTGGAGGAGGCTGCTTGCCATACTGCGGAGGAGGGAGGGGGCAAGTGGACGAAGCCATTTACAGCAAGAATACTGCGGAGCTGAGTGGTTAGAGCCGGAGGAGGCTGTTTGCTTCATTGCGGGGGGAGATGGTCGTAGGCTTGGAGCCGGAGAAGGCTGCACTCCCATGTGTGACTACGGAAGGGGGCGGCTGGCTGCGGCTCGCTAGATGCTGCGGGTAAGAGGCGCTGGCTACGCTACACTGCAGGGGGCGCAGAGGAGACCGCAGAGGAGGCTGACTTTTATGTCTCGTGCATAGTAGCGGCAGGGCCCCGGATCGTGCTGCTGCTGCTGCGTGTCTCCCCTCTCCAGCCCGGTGCCAGTAGCAGCAGCAGTTCAACTTCAAAGCACACCTCAGCGGATTCACTTCAGGGCCAGATTTCGAGGGGTGAGGGCCCGGCCACGGGCCCCTTGGAACCTGACGGGCCCTACGCGGGTGCCTAGGATGCCTTATGGTAAATCCGGCCCTGTGTGTGCTGAGACTTATACAGAAGTGTGTGCTGAGACTCATACAGAAGTGTGTGCTGAGACTTATACAGAAGTGTGTGCTGAGACTCCTACAGAAGTGTGTGCTCATACAGAAGTGAGTGCTGAGACTTATACAGAAGTGTGTGCTGAGACTCATACAGAAGTGTGTGCTGAGACTTATACAGAAGTGTGTGCTGAGACTCCTACAGAAGTGTGTGCTCATACAGAAGTGTGTGCTGAGACTCATACAGAAGTGTGTGCTGAGACTCATACAGAAGTGTGTGCTGAGACTCATACAGAAGTGTGTGCTGAGACTCATACAGAAGTGTGTGCTGAGACTCATACAGAAGTGTGTGCTGAGAGTCATACAGAAGTGTGTGCTGAGACTCATACAGAAGTGTGTGCTGAGAGTCATACAGAAGTGTGTGCTCATACAGAAGTGTGTGCTGAGACTTATACAGAAGTGTGTGCTGAGACTCATACAGAAGTGTGTGCTGAGACTCAAACAGAAGTGTGTGCTGAGACTCATACAGAAGTGTGTGCTGAGACTCATACAGAAGTGACACATGCAAGTTGGGAAATGTCTAAAACGTGCTGCATTTAGCACTCTCTTAATTAGTCACAATGGAGATTAAACACATTAGTTTGGTAGCCCAATGAGCACCTTTCTGTGGGAGATTCAGCGCACAGAGATAATATATAATACCTGACCCGAACACAAGTATGCACTGATAGTGATGTTTGTGTGATATTGGTCTATACTGTGAGATACATTATATGAATGTGTGGACTTTTAGCTCCTAATTTTGAATTTGATCAACTGGCATTGACCTTGTATCTGTACATATAACCAAGTTTATATTGATACTTTTACACTCCCAGGATTGACATGTGATTATTTGTTATATTTATGTTATATTTTCTTGTGCATGTAATATTAGACTTTTATTAAATATTAATTTATGGTATACTACACACCAACAGGTCCTGTTGTTTAGTTTGGTACCCGCATAGGAGAGTTAAGTGGTATATCCCTTCACTGACAGCAACTTTCCAATATATATATATATATATATATATATATAATGTAACAAACAAGGCGGCACTCTGGCGTCTTAAAGAGATGCAATGGACCCCAAAAGTAATATCAACGTTTCAGAACACTTTACTTGGGTTCTTTCGTCAGGATACAAAAGATACAAAAAAGAAACATACCTTTATGCTTAACACCACGTGAACACGCCAGCACAACTTCCGGTCAGGAAGTTGAATGACATCAATTAAGTGAACACCCATCACCAAACATACTCAATATATTCAAATAAATACATCACTAAACATAACAAACACAAATCAAAAAACATAAATTTTACCTTATGACATATGGTTATTAGAGGTTCGATTGCTAGGTAAAAAACAGATTTCAAAAGAGGATGTCAGAAAACAATTATTATTTGCGCTCAATATTAGCTGCAACTGACAATTAGCGTTAATTAACCATCCACTCCATTAATCATATGATATTGGTAATAGATAACATATCAATTAATTAAACAAACCCTATATCATCCCACACAAAAAGTTTATTTAAAGAGAAATATGTAAATTTATGAAAATATAAATAAAAATTAATGAAAAATAAAGAATACAAATACACTATGTGGATAAGAAAGAGAACCTAATTATAAATGCAATTATAAATGCGGAAACAAGTGTTTTCCGCATTTATAATTGCATTTATAATTAGGTTCTCTTTCTTATCCACATAGTGTATTTGTATTCTTTATTTTTCATTAATTTTTATTTATATTTTCATAAATTTACATATTTCTCTTTAAATAAACTTTTTGTGTGGGATGATATAGGGTTTGTTTAATTAATTGATATGTTATCTATTACCAATATCATATGATTAATGGAGTGGATGGTTAATTAACGCTAATTGTCAGCTGCAGCTAATATTGAGCGCAAATAATAATTGTTTTCTGACATCCTCTTTTGAAATCTGTTTTTTACCTAGCAATCGAACCTCTAATAACCATATGTCATAAGGTAAAATTTATATTTTTTGATTTGTGTTTGTTATGTTTAGTGATGTATTTATTTGAATATATTGAGTATGTTTGGTGATGGGTGTTCACTTAATTGATGTCATTCAACTTCCTGATCGGAAGTTGTGCTGGCGTGTTCACGTGGTGTTAAGCATAAAGGTATGTTTCTTTTTTGTATCTTTTGTATCCTGACGAAAGAACCCAAGTAAAGTGTTCTGAAACGTTGATATTACTTTTGGTGTCCATTGCATTTCTTTAAGACGCCAGAGTGTCGCCTTGTTTGTTACATTTTGTGCTTTTCCATCCCTTTTTTTGAGGGTTGGTAATTTAGGAGGGCACCGGCGCAAGGTGTTTAGGAGCATGAGAGTGCCGGCTTTTTCTTTTCCTATATAGATAAATATATATATAGTCAGGTGCATAAATATTGGGACATTGTCAGAATTTTCATATTTTGGCCTCTATTCACCACCACACTGGCTTTGAAATGAAACAAACAAGATGTGCTCTAACTGCAGACTTTCAGATTTAATTTGAGGGTAATACTATCCAAATCAGGTGAACGGTGTAGGAATTACAACGGTTTCTATATGTAAGTCCCACTTTTTAAGGGGCCAAAAGTAATGGGACAAACTAAACAATCCTAAATCTAACTTTCACTTTTTAATACTTTGTTGAAAATCCTTTGCAGGCAATTACAGCCTGAAGTCTGGAACGAATAGACATCACCAGACGCTGGGTTTCATCCCTGGTGATGCTCTGCCAGGCCTCTACTGCAAAAGTCTTCAGTTCCTGCTTGTTCTTGGGGCATTTTCCCTTCAGTTTTGTCTTCATCAAGTGAAATGCATGCTCAGTCGGATTCAGATCAGGGGATTGACTTAGCCATTGCATAACATTCCACTTTTTAGCCTTAAAAAACTCTTTGGTTGCTTTTGCAGTATGCTTCGGGTCACTGTCCATCTGCACTGTGAAGCGCCGTCCAATGAGTTCTGTAGCATTTGACTGAATATGAGCATATAATATTGCCCGAAACACTTCAGAATTCATTCTGCTGCTTTTGTCAGCAGTCACATCATCAATAAATACAAGGGAACCAGTTCCATTGGCAGCCATACATGCCCACGCCATGACACTACCACCACCATGCTTCACTGATGAGGTGGTATGTTTTGGATCATGAGCAGTTCCTTTCCTTCTCCATACTCTTATCTTCCCATCACTCTAGTACAAGTTGATCTTTGTCTCATCTGTCCATAAGATGTTGTTCCAGAACTGTAATGGCTTTTTTAGATGTTTGGCAAACTCTAATCTGGTCTTCCTGTTTTTGAGGCTCACCAATGGTTTACATCTTCTGGTGAACCCTCTATATTCACTCTTGTGAAGTCTTCTCTTGATTGTTGACTTTGACACATATACACCTACCCCCTGGAGAGTGTTCTTGATTTGGCCAACTGTTGTGAAGGGGTTTTTTCTTCACCAGGGAAATAATTCTTCTGTCATTCTCCACAGTTGTTTTCCATGGTCTTCCGGGTCTTTTGGTGTTGCTGAGCTCTGCGGTGCGTTCTTTCTTTTTAAGAATGTTCCAAACAGTTGATTTGGCCACACCTAATGTGTTTGCTATTTCTCTGATGGGTTTGTTTTGATTTCTCAGCCTAATGATGGCTTGCTTCACTGACAGCTCTTTGGATCTCATACTGAGAGTCGACAGCAACTGATTCCAAATGCAAATGTCACACCTAGAATCAACTCCAGACCTTTTACCTGCTTAATTAATAATGAAATAAATAGGGAATAGCCCACACCTGTCCATGAAATAGCTTTTGAGTTACTAGTCCCATTAGTTTTGGCCCCTTAAAAAGTGGGAGGCACATATAGAAACCGTTGTAATTCCTACACCGTTCACCTGATTTGGATGTAATTACCCTCAAATTAAATCTGAAAGTCTGCAGTTAAAGCACATTTCAAAGCCATTGTGGTGGTGAATAGAGGCCAAAATATGCAAATTCTGACAATGTCCCAATATTTATGCACCTGACTGTATATATATATATATATATGTATATGCCATATATATTTATTTACATACATCACATTATACTTGTTAGCTACTGCAAGTTAGCATAAATAAACACAGCATGACAGGTATAGACTTGAAAAGGGAGGGGAAACAAAAGGATATCAACAATAAAAATAGATATCACAACTTAACAAACTCATGCTCAATAGTTGCTGTATACAGGCACATAGTATAACCAGGGTCGGACTGGTGGGGTCCCTGGTGGGGTCCCTTATTTGTAGCTCCACCCACTCCTGTGGGCGGGTGGGGCTAAGCATCACCTGCAACCCAGCCGGCAGTACTCCTCGCCCAGACTTGTAGCTGTTGCTCCACAACTCCAGCAGGTATACATGTATACAAAGTAAAGAGACTTTTGATGTAGGTGCTAACAATTTTAATATTTAAGCTTGCAGCCTGCCATCAAAAGTCTGGTAACATGTACTATATGGGTAAAGCCGAGCACAGGCATTTTACTTTTGTTTTGTTAAAAAAAATGTGCCTAGTACGATCATGGCTGCTTCCAAATAAGGCCTAGTTGGGTGTGGCTCACAAACCAGCCTTTGGGCCTGATTCAGACCCACTCGCGAGCGGCTGTCCGCTCGCAAGTGGGTCGATGTTATGGACTGAGCATGCGCACGACGGAGGGAGCTCCGTCGTGCGCATGCGCCAGACGCGACGATCGAAGGAAAGTCCTTCGCTCGTTGTGTCCGATCAAAGGGGGCGTGCTGTCAATGTTGATTGACAGCACGCCCCCTTTGGTGGGCGTGCCGGGGGCGTGCCTCCCGTCAAAAGCCGGCCCACTGACATCACTAGTGATGTCAGTGGGAGTGATTTTGGCTCTAATAGAGCCAAAATCACTCCGGAGCTTGCGGTTGAAAACCTCAACCGCAGGCTCCGGCTCGCAGTTTCGATGGTCGCGATGGTCACGACCATCGCGGCCATCACAATGCACGCTCGTATAGCCTGTGGGTGGTGACCCACAGCTATACGAGCGTCCAGGAGGACGCTCCATTTTCATGGAGCCCGGCCCTCATTCAGAGCATGCGCTCTGCTCAGAGCGTACGGCTCTGAATGAGGGCCTTTGTCTAGATGTTACCCTCCGTAACTGAGAGGGCAGTGAATTTATCTGCAATTTAATGAGATGTTGGGCATATATGCTAGTGTAGAACGCAGAGAATTGGGGTCCCTTGACGGTGGGCTGCAAGCTTAAATGTTTTGATCAAAATATGAGCAGAATCCCTATGCTTTTATTTGATACTAGATACATACAGATTTGCAGCATATTATTGTTAGGGACAATCAGAAGCCACAAAATGCAAATAGGAGTGATGTAGAAATTTGTTCGGTCATTGTCCAAATAATCATGGAGGTTACGACCTCTTTTGTAAGCCGTCATAAGACTCTTACCCTTCCATACAGGAATGAAGGAGGTGAGCCAAACAAGTATTTTCACACTTATTTCTTAGTTTGGGATGTATTGCTCTTTTCCAGGAATTTTGATAACCTTCTTTTTATGAATTCTATGAATTCAAATGATGCGCCTGCACAAAGAATTTTGGAACGATATTGTTACGTTCCTCCTCTAATTTGGTTGGGTCACTGGTAACGCTTCATGCCCTTAGCATCCAAGAAAAAGGCAGTTCTCTCTTGAGGTAAATTGGATGATGACTGGAAGCCAGCAAAATATTGTTGCAGTCCATTGGTTTTGAATACAAATGTTGTCAGTTGATTACCTCAATGACCACATCCAAATAGTTGAATTTATATTTGTCAAACAAAAAAGTGAGCTGGAAAGGATGATTTTTGAAATTATGATTTTCAAAATGAATAAGTTCACCTCAGGGACCAACCACAAGAGGAAGAGATCATTGATGTGTTTAGTATATAAGGGGATGTTACCAGAGGCACCACTAGGGTTGATGTCACCCGGTGCTGTAATGCACGGTGACACCCCCGCCCCACCAAAAAAAAGAATTTGAGACCAAGGTGCGCAGCTCCGCAAACTCTTCCCCTTTACCAGTCCAGCAGTCACACTGTGTTCCTCCCAGAATGCCAGGCGCACCCGGCGGACGTGATGATGCCACACCCGATATTCTGGGTAGCAGCGCTTAAAGTGGTCCTAGAGAAGTGGTGAAACTACCCCACCTTCCTCAGTGATTTATCAATAAAAGGACAGTGTGCGCCTAAGGCGTGTGGTGCAAAAAAGGGGCATGATCTCGAAAGAAAGGGGCATGGTCATACAATACTATCCCAAATTCAAATTATGCAACACAGTAGCACAATCTTATCCACATTACTCCGCACATAGTGCCCCTAAATCACATTACACCATAGTGTCCCTTATTTATGTTCTGACACACACAGTAGTGCCCATTTTACACAATGACCACATTATTGACCCTTACACACAATGCCCACAGTAGTGCCCTTATTCAATGCCACCTGTAGTAGAGCCCCTTATGCAATGCCCCCTGTAGCTGTGCTCATTATGTAGTTCCCCCTTTATGCAATGCCCCCTGTATTATAGCAATTTATGGAATGCCTCCTGTATTAAAGCCTCTTACGCTGTGCCCCTTATGCAGTGCCCCCAGTAGTGCTCCTTATACAATACCCCCAGGAGCTCCTTTTATGCAGTGCCCCCAGACAGTAGTGCCCTTATACTGTACCCCCAGTAGAGCTCTTATCCAGTGCCCCTTTTCCAATACCCCCAGGAGCTCCCATTATGCAGTGCCCCCTGTAGTGCCCTAATACAGTACCCCCAGTAGTGCTCTTATGCAATGGCCCCAGTAGTGCCCCTTATACAATACCCCCAGGAGCTCCCCTTAAGCAGTGCCCCTATACAGTACCCTAGTAGTGGCCCCCTCCCCTGTGCAATACTACTTACCTCTCTTCACGATGTCCAGGCGCGCACCTCCGTCTTCTTCTTCCTCCGACGTGCTGCATGCGTGATGACGTCACCGCGGCCGGCGTCCAACACCACATACAGGCAGATTCTCTGTGCTCTGTGTCTGGCGCTGGACGCTGGCCGTGGTGAGAAAGCATGAAGTGACCCCCAGCGGCGGCGTGCAGGGCCAGCCCTTTTGGGGTCGGCGGGGGTGTGGTGGTGCCAGGGAAGGGGGTGTGGAGGGGGTGCAGGGCACGGGTGTGTGGGCTGCTTTCTTTGGTGTCACACCCTTGAAGGGTGACACCCGGTGCGGGCCGCACCCCCTTGTGACGCCACTGGATGTTACTACTTACATTATGATTACTATAAAACTCTTCTACAACATCAAACATGAAGCAATTGGCTAGCAAAGGGGCAATACTGGACCCCATTTCATAGAGGGTACAAAATAATTGGACATTGTTGCCTCAGGGGTTCATAGACGGCCCTAGAATATATTCTCACGTCTTGCATGACTGTTTGCAGTCTTTTTAGCCTATCTGCAGTTCTGTTCTGATACAATATGTTGATGATTTGTTGTCGTGTTCATATTCAGTTGAATCTTTCTTGACCAACACTAATCTTCTGTTATTGCATCTTTCAGAAACAGGTCACAAGGTTGCTAAGGGCAAATTACAGCCATGCCAGACGAAAGTTTAAAACTTAGGAAGCTGTCTAACCCAGGGACTATGGCACCCAACAGAGTACAGGCCATACTAGACATGACCCTGCCACAAAAACACCAGCAAATGCAAACATTTCTTGTGATGTGAGGGTTATATAAGTAATGGATCCCGAGTTTCTCTATTCTGGCGCTACCATTGCAGGAACTGGTGTCCTCTACCAAGCCTGATTGAGTTCAGCACACTGAGGAAACTGCACAGGCTTTCCTAGCACTCAAGGAAAGTATCCTGCTTTGGGAATGCCAGACAATGGAAAGCCACTTGACCTATTCTGAAACTGTTTGTGCAGCAGAAGTCCACCTCACACAATGTCATGGTGACAGAACAGTAGCCTATTATAGTGCACAAGACACTGTAGCTTATTCGCTCCCACCTGTTTAAGGACAGTGGCAGCAGTTGCTCATCTAGTAAAGATTAGTGAGGATATAGTATTGGGTCATGATTTGATTCTCCACAAACCTCACACAGTGTCTACACTTTTACATTCGGTTCATTCAAGAAATTATTCCTCTGCTAGATACACCAAGTGAGAACTTGCCCTTATGGCTCCAGCAAACATCACTATCAAAATTATATAACAAGCTAAATCCTTCAAATTTCCTACCGTATCTCATAAGGCACAAAGGGTGGAGGATGTGGAAGGAAATTTAGAAGAAGTTTATTTTGACATTTGTGCAGACATGCATGACTGTATGGAGTATCTAATCAGACTGTCTCAGCGAGACCTGACATCAGGTTGTCACATACTTAACCTTTTACACTGCTGAGAGCTGTCACAAATAGATACAGGAGACTTGTGCACTGGTTATGCAGTAGTAGGTAACAGGGGCACCATAGCGGCCAAACCATTAGGACCGCCAAATATGGCTCAAGTCTAGAACTAACAGCACTTGAAAGAGCCTGCGAGTTAGTGGGAAGAAAAATCTGTAAACATCTACACTGATTCCAGGTATGCCTTTGGAGTGGTTCATGACTTTGGGGCTCTGTGGAACCTGAGAAACTTGTTGATAGCAGAAGGCACAGCCATAGCACACACACACAAAATACATACAAGGACTACTGACAGATATAGTTACCACGGGCGATTGCTGTTATCAAATGCCAAGCACACACACAACACTGACCCAGTCTCCTTATGCAACAGAAGAGCAGATAAAGCTCCAAAGAGAGTGGCAGCTTCACCTAAGACTAACACTGACAACAACTGAAATAAATTGCTGGTATTTCTCAGAACAAACAATCAGAATTCAAGAAATATGTTTCCTACAGGAAAAGGACTCTGGAAGTTGAACGAATATGGCAGGATGTCACGGGCTTATGGAAAGATAGAACAGGTAGACTGGTAGCTCCGAAAGCATACTTTCTGAGCTTGGCAGTGCATGGGTTGATGCATTTGGGTAAAGAAGGTATGTGTAGATTAGTCAATGTGTCCTGGGTTTTCCTCCCATGCTGGAAAGAAGACTGCTTCATGCCTAACTTATCTTACTAACCAAACTGTCACACATCTCTCCCACAGATGGACCTTTCCAGGAAATTCAGATTGATTTCATACAGTTACCTCCTTGTAGGAATTTAAAGTGTGTATTGTTATGCATTGATGTGATCAGGAAACCCAATTCTAGGGTGATGTTTTTATTTTTAGACATGTGTAAATTTATAGGCATTAATAGCAAACTACACACTCCCTACAAACCATGAGCAAGTGGGAGAGAGTTAACAGTACTATAAAGAATAATTTGGTTAAAGTGATGGCTGAGATTGGGTTAGCATGGCCAGAAGCATTGCCACTAGTATTGCACAGCATCAGAACCGCTCCTAGACCACCTAACATGTCACCATTTGAGAGCGTGTTTCGAGAAACTTGAATTGCAGTGAGAGTAGTCTGAGCTGAAAACTGACTTATTCTTTTACTCTACCATGGAGCACAAATTTTTTTTTTACCTTTTTTTCAATTTAAATTTTTTTACAGTACCCCGTATTTTTGACGTCAAGGCCGTAGAAATTGATGATGTGGAGATGGAGGATGGATTGGTAATTCACTCAGTTCAGCCCCACACTCAACTCAGGAGTCAATAATGATATACCCACCCTGGAGTTCAGTGGCAATATGAAGGGTAATTGTCTCAAGAGTACTGCATTTGTAGATATTGTAGCCCCATAATAGAAGGTACATCCAGCGGTGTCAGTCTAACAGTTGCCTTGATTTTGGAAGACCCTCTAGATCATTAACATGCTATAGGGAAGGGGGGAATGGTTTTAAATTGGGTTGATTGCTGGTTGTGCTTCCAGGTACCTCAGGGACAAGAAAATGACAGATTAGTCCCATTAAATGTCCTTGAGCTTCCTGAATTACAAGAGGGAAGGCCAAAAGGTGGAAATTATAATGTTACTAAATCCCTTAGTTTGAAACTTTGCCGATAGTCAGCAGACAGGTCTTTGATATGCATAAATTTCACCAACACCAAGAAACCTGGTTATTGGGAAGTAGTGTGGCTCAATCACACTAAGGCCTACTCCAAGAGGGCTGATGGAAAACCAATTTATATTTACCGGTTAAATCTTATCAAAGGTACATCTGGTTTCCAGAGAATGGCATACGTGAGCAACACTAGAAAATTGTCTGTTGGTAAAGTGCAAACCGGATACTGTATAGCGACTATCCAGGCAAATACTTGTTTTGGAAACTATGGGCTTGGGTAGAGTAACTAGAACTTTATGTATTCTAGGTTAATCTGTATCCTATAGTCTCCCCGAGGAATATTAAAGCCTATAACTGGTTATCTCCGAACTCATTGGATGGATAGTCCCTGAGATCAAGACTTTATCACATAGAAAAGATGCTCAGTATCTACCCCATCTCCTTATGTATACACACAGTACAAAAACATATATAAAAGCATTGTACACCGTGGTGAACCCCTTAGCTACAAATTTAATATCAGAGTCTACAGGGTTTCAGGTTCTACTTACATTGGACATAACCAGGACTGCCTGGGGAACCCTGAATTTTACTTATATAGAGGCTCTAGCAAGATTAATTGATAACATAACTAACATGTATGATGACACGTTCAGTTATACGGGTAAGGAGCTGCAGGCCTATAAGAAGGAATTAGTACAGCATGGGATGGTTCTCAACTATTTCACAGCTGTCACTGGAGGATACTGTGTAACCTTAGCAACAGAGTTTGGTGTCAAGTGTTGCACTTACATTACTAACAGTACCAATGACCCTAAAGAAATAATTGACCATACAATGGATGAAATCTTACAACTAAAATGGGAGTTGCATAGAAATTATGTTTCTCTTTCTGCAGAGGGAGAAAAGTTAATAGGTTGGGTCTCATGGTTAAATCCCCTAAATTGGTTCTCAGGTTTTGGTGATTAGGGGCGGGATTTTCAATGCAGTTTTCAATGTGATACATTCTGCCCCTTATCACATGCATATCGGCATTTAGTAACACTGTATGCTAGACTAATTATGCAAGGGAGAGCTCTTCCGATAAGAGCTGTCCTTTGCAAAAAGAGGACTTCTGGGTTTATTAGGCGAGGAGTCCTTTTGCACATGCGTGGCTGCCGGCTAGTGCATCTGCAAGCCGTATGGGAACAGACAGGGATCTTTCTGATCCCTCTCAGGGGAATTCTACAGTAAGAAGTTCATATTCTTCTACATGCAACAAAATCTATAGCTGGTGTTACCTATTGGGCACAAACTCTGCATAGATTAGCTTTCTGAGGTTTGGTACATACCGGCACATTGCAGCCCTATAACATTCTATAGGGACCCCAGTGCTAGTGGGCCACAGTGGATATCTGAAATCTATTGCAGACCACTTTAATGTATACAGGGTCTGCAGCAAGCCTCTGAAAACTGCAGTTGTCGGAGATTTCATTGCATTTTTGATGTTAGTACATTCTGCCCAAAGTGAAAGAACTAGTGTCAGCTTTGGGTAAGCTCCTTATTCTTATATTTAGTTTGCTGTTAATACTGCCCATGTTTTAGAGGTGTGTTTCCTGCTGTGTTGAAGTGTGGAAAAAGAGTAACCATGGTAACAACTGAAAGTAATACCACTGATAGTAGGCCTATGATACTAAACAGAAAGACTTTTGCTATCTGTGCCAACAATAATATACGGCAAAAAGCCTGGGGATTTGGTTCATATTTTGATAAAAAAAATTTAGCTTGCAGCAGGCGTCAGGGTACCCCAATTCTCTGCAAGTTCCTACAATAGCACATATGCCCAATATACTAGTAAATTGCAGTTAAATGTACTCAACTCTCAGGTACAGAGGGTAAAATGTAGACAAGGGCTATGGTACTGATGGGGGCGACCAACAGGAGTCCTACATTATGATCCCACATTAGAGCATATAGGACCTCATTCAGAGTCTGTCGCAAGCGCTGAGCGCTCGCAACCGACTCAATGTTTTGGTCCTGCGCACGCGCAGATACCGCACTGCGCGTGCGCAAGCCCCGGAGCGAGAGAGAAACTCTCTTGCTCCGGAGCTCACTACAAAAGGGGCGGCTGTTGATGTTGATCGTTTTGTAGGCGGGGCGGGGGGTGGTTACACAAACGGAGGCGTTCCTGACGGAACGCTTGCCGTTTTGTGTGCGGCCGCACTGACATCAGCAGTGATGTCAGTGGGGAGCTTCCTGCTCGATCAGAGCAGGAAGCTCCCTGGGGCTTGTGGTTGCCGACACCCAACCTTACGGTCTCGTCTCAAGACCCGATGGTCACGATGGTCTTGACCATCGCGATCATCACCCTGGTCGGTCGCTAAGCTGTGGGTGGTAACCCACAGCTTAGCTAGCGACCAGGAGGCCGCACAGAAAAAAAAGAAGCGCCCTCCCTCATTCAGAGAGAGCGATCGCTTCTTGCGACCGCCTCTGAATGAGGGCCATAATGTGATAGTTTATAGAGACTATCAAAACGTGGATTGTTAAAGATAAATTAAACTATTGCTCTTTAATAAAGTCTCTGCAGGAGGAGGTGAAACCAGTCAAAGAAACAATTTGGGCACTTTTGCTATTTGATTCCAGGTCACTTACTGCTGCAGTTATTAGTTGCCCACTCCTGGACTGAATATTACTGCCAGAGACTTTGTACATCATTGCTGCAGCTGGGATATACCACTGTCTGTGATTGCTACTGGAGGACTTTATATGTGCATGCAGCAGTCATAGAGGAGTTTACATACGCTGAGCAGCGCTGTGTCACATGGCCACCACTATGTATGTGCGAGATCGGGGAATGTCATTCAGATGGAGGACATTCTGGTAACTGCACATCCACACTAATTGTGTCTGGGAAAAAACTGTTTTAATACTACTGACTGCAGTTATGATTGGGACTGATTAGTTTCTCTTATTTACTGTGAGTGGCATCGCATACAAAATAACTTTATATATATATGTTTTTGTGAAGCTCCAACTTTTGATTAGTTTATCTGAATTTGCTACAGTAGCAGCTTTAATCCTAATATCACTTTATGTCTGCAGCAGGGGTGTTTTATATACAATACAGTTTATATTATATTCCTTAACTTAAATTTATATTTGTATGATGTCCATGTGTATTTGATCAGTGAGATTATTATCTGTATATAGACTCTCATTCTACATTACTAAATACATGTTTATTTTTAACATAGTGTGTACTGATATCATTATTGTATTTGCCATAGCAGTTCCTCATCAGGTGCAAAATTAAAATATTGGTCAAACAAATCAATCTTAACTGCTTATAAATTGTTTTCCCTGTGTGCAGTGCTATCACCGGGACAAGCGATCGCATGTTACCGCAAATGAGGTCGCTAATGCAATCGCAGCTGCGATCCCTTAAACGGGATGCAGTCAGGAAGCTGATGGTCGCAATGCCGACCGCCGGCTTCCTGGCTCTCAAATCCGGGCACGGTACTAATGACAGGCATCGAAAACCCGACGCCTGGCATTAGACCTATGCCAGGAGCAAGATAAACCGATCGAAGGTAAGCCGGGCGCGGACAGCCACGGGGGGGGGGGAGGGTTAGGTTAGGGGCTCCCGGGGTGGACTTAGGTTTAGACAGCCCCCAGGAGGGTTAGGCTAGGGGATGGGGGGGTTAGGCACCTACCCAGGAGACTTAGGTTTAGGCTGCGGGGAAGGGGGGGTTAGGTTTAGGCACTTGGGGGGAGGTTAGGGTTAGAAACCCCTTAAGGAGGGTTAGGAGGTAGAATAGGGTTAGTTGAACTTACCTTTTTTAGCTTCGGGATCTATACCCCTGCCGGGCTTCCGCTGTCAGTATATCATACTGGTTCCCCGTAAACAGCGGCTGTGCAACAATATGCTAATGCTGTAGCCTCCTGGAAGTGTATTCAGACACCCACCAGCTGCTTCGCAGATCCAAACAACTGCGTACAAAGAGGCAGCTGCTATTGCAGATCATTCGATAATCAACAATCTGCATAAACCTATGGTTGCGCAGAATTGCCAAGGGAACTGATACGCTAGCATCATATTTTCTGCATATGGGAACACAGACGTAGGCAGATACATGCCCCGAAAACGGTCACGACACGCCTAGGTTTGTGCTGCCACTCCCCATAAATGCCCAATGAGTCTCTGAATGTCAATCACTTTGGTATTAAGGCCCTGATTCAGAGCCGGACGCTCTGACCAGAGCGCTCGCTCTGAATCAGGGCCCACCTCCATAATTATGGAGCGTCCTCCTGGACGCTCGTATAGCTGTGGGTCACCACCCACAGCATATACGAGCATGCAGGATGATGGTCGCGATGGTCTTGACCATCACCACTGCGAGCCGAAGCCTGCGGTTGAGTTTCTCAACCGCAAGGCCCGGAGTGATTTTGGCTCTATCAGAGCCAAAATCACTCCCACTGACATCACTAGTGATGTCAGTGGGGCCGGCTTCTGACGGTAGGCGTTCCCTTGGCAACGCCCCTGTCTGGGAGGCACGCCCCCGGCACGCCCACCAAAGGGGGCGTGCTGTCAATCAACATCGACAGCACGCCCCCTTTGATCAGACACAACGAGCGAAGGAAAGTCCTTCGCTCGTCGCGTCTCACGCATGTGCACGACGGAGCTTCCTCCGTCGTGCGCATGCGCAGTGCAGACCATCGACCCACTTGCGAGCGGACAGACGCTCACGAGTGGGTCTGAATCAGGCCCTAAATCCTCACTGCCATCACCTGTGTTGAAAAATTAGGAGGGAAATCCAGGAAGAGAGCATTCTGTCCCTCCTGGAATGGCTCATGATGAGAGGTATGCCTGCGGATTTGCACAAGGACTGTTTCAGTGGGAACATGTTATAATCGGGATGCAGTTAATTTACCGACGGACGGGATGTCGGCTGCTGGAATCCTGATCAGAGTGAATAGACCGATGCCGGAATCCATGGCTAGAGATGCCGATGGCCAGCATCCCGATCATAAGTATAGCGGGACCATGTAGGTGTCAGCTGCGGCCCCCCCGCAGGCCAGTGGTTCCCAAACTGCGCACCGTGGCACCCTGGGGTGCCTCAGGACACTTGCAGGGGTTCCTCAGGTTGGTGGCCCAGCGTCAAATCAAATAATTTATGGTCAATGAAATGTAAATATGTAGACAAACAGAGGGCCTGATTCAGAGCCGGACGCTATGATAAAGCACTCGCTCTGAATCAGGGCCGTCCCTCTTGTTTTTCAGAGCGGCCATCGGGCTTGCGACGAGACCCTTGTGGTAGGGTCTCGTTGCCGCAAGCCCTAGAGTGCTTTTGACTCTACCAGAGCCGAAAGAACTCCCACTGACATCACTTGTGATGTCAGTGAGGCAAGCCCCAGACGGTAGGCGTTCCCATGGGAACGCCTACCGTGCTGTCACTCAACATCGACAGCACGCCCCCTTTGGTACGAGACCCGGAGCGACGGTTTGCTCGTCGCTATCCAGGTCTCGCGCATGCGCACGATGGAGCCGGCTCCGTCGTGCGCATGCGCACTGTGCCACCTTCGACCTGCATAGCGCTCACGAGCGGGTCTGAATCAGGCCCAGAGTCTCAAACCTGCCCACAAAACAAAAATCGTTTGTTGGACAGTCAGAATGGACGATGGACTACAAACTGCAAACATGAACGTGCATGAACGATCATCGTTCAGCTTAAAAAGATGAACGATTTCAAACGATTTAACGATAATGACGTCGTTATAGTTAAATCGTTCAAAAAAAGTTATGTGTGTACGCACCTACAATCTGACAGAAAATCGCTCATAAAATCGTTGGTAACAAAATCGTTGTGTGTGTACGCAGCTTTAGGATGATAGGTAGGCACAACTTACTCCACTTTACAGCTGCATACACACACAACGATTTTGTTCCCAACGATTTTATGTCAGATTTTTTTTAAAGTGTAATGGTGCATACACACGTAACGATTTTTTGAACGATTAACTATAACGACGTCGTTATCGTTCAATCGCTGAAAAAATCATTCACTTTCTGAGTTATAAAGATGAACGATTATCGTTCATGCGCGTTCCCGTTTGTAGTTCATTCTGACTGGCCAACTGAACGATTTTCATTAAGGGAAGTTACAAAAATCGTTTGTAGTTCAAGAAATCGTTCATTACACTTTAAAAAATCTAACAGAAAATCATTTATAAAATCGTTCATAAAATCGTCCAGAAAATCGTTACGTGTGTATGCAGCTTAATGAACTATTTTTTGTAACTTCCCTTAATGAAAATCGTTCAGTTGGTCAGTCAGAATGAACTACAAACGGGAACGCGCATGAACGATAATCATTCATCATTATAATGGAGCATACACACGGTCAGATTTGTCAGATCTGTCAGATGAACGATTTGAACGATGTGAACGATTATTACCAAAGATTTGAACGATTGAACAATTTTTGACTGCATTAAAATGAATGGAAATCGTCCAAGTCTGATTGCAAACACATCAGATGTCAGATATCGTTATCTGACCATCGGGAACGCGCACCGTTCAAATTGTTCATCTGACAGACCTGACAGACATGTCAGATTATCTTTCAGATATGAACGACTGAACGATTTTTTTAATCGTTATCGTTTAGATCTGAAGGAAAAATCTGACCGTGTGTATACACCATAATGGTGCATACACACGGTCAGATTTGTCAGATGAACGATTTGAATGATTTTACCAACGATTTGAACGACTTCTGACTGCATTGAAATGAATGGAATCGTCCAAGTCTGACGGCAAACACATCAGTTGTCAGATATCGTTATCTGACCATCGGGAAGGCGCATAGTTCATCGTTCAGACATGTCAGATTTTCCTTCGTATATGAACGATTGAACGATTTTTTAAATCGTTATCGTTCAGATCTGAAGAAAAATCTAACCGTGTGAATGCACCATTATTACTCAGAAACTGAACTATTTTATCAATGTCTGAACGAAAACGACGTCGTTATAGTTAAATCGTTCAAAAAATCGTTACATGTGTATGCACCTTACTGCTTCACTACATTTTTTTCGGAATTTCTCTGTAACAATCGTTTGACTTAGGGATGCTGGGAAAACAATGCTAATGCTCAAGGGCGCCGTGGGGCAAAAAAGTTTGTGAACCTCTGGGTTAGGCACTAAGGGGGGAGGGTTAGGTTTAGGTACTTATCGTTAGGGTGAGGGGTAGGGGTTAGGGTGCAGCAAAGGAGGGTTAGGGGGTGAATAGGGCAGGGGAACAGTACTTACCATTCCCCTGTCAGGATTGTAGGCATCGGGATGCCGCTGTCAGTCTATTGACAGCCGGCATCCCGACTGTCGGGATATCATACCCATCCCCTTATAATCGGCTATATCAGGAGGAGCTCTACGCTACAGCAAGGTTACTGAATGAGCTGCTGGGAAACAGTAGAGGGCGCTGGTCTCTACCACCCACCACAGTGTTATCAGTGCGCATGTGCAGGAGCTCTATAGAGTAACTATAACGGCGTTCATTCATTATATTCCTATGGAAGGATTACCTTACTACCAACAGGAAATTATTGTTAATAAAAATAAGTCATAGCGGCCATTGTTGATTTGGGCTCGTGCAGTATGCCGCAATAACAGAGAGACCAGGTGTTATATAAGCCAGGGGAGCAGAATGACGTGAAGCTAGGAGTAACTACCGCTAAGGAGAGTGTGCGTGTGCTGGGGCGCGTCCATGCCGCTGAACAGTTGACACTTAATGGATGATAATTGGGGTTTGCCATTGTCCAATATGTCTGCCAGGAAAGAGAAATGAGACGTTCAAACGCCATTCCCGGCATGCCAGGTTTTCCCGCACCCAAAATGGCGCCCGCAGACTTCCGGCCTATCATTCATGCCGGCTGCAGAGTGTAATAACGCCGCTGTGCGAGCTCCCCCGGCCCCCCCTGTGTGACACGGTACTTCCGCTTCCTGCCCCATTGTTGCAGAGCGATGGCGGCGCGGGCTGGTTTCCAGTCGGTGACTCCGGGGGGATCCGGGCCCGTGGCGGCCGCGCTAGGCCCTGGAACGCCCGGCCCAGCTGTGAGAATGGGCCCCGCCCCGGGACAAGGGATGTACCGCTCCCCTATGCCTGGAGCAGCTTACCCGGTAAGAGAGCGCAGGATGGGGGGGGGCATAGCCCTGAGATCCTGGCCTTATCCGTGCTCTGGATCTGCCTGTGTTTGCTGTGTACACACACGCCGGTCCCCTGGTCCCAGCATTACATAACAGTGTAATGCTGCAGCTCATTATATACAGCATGCGGATTACCATGCATCCTCTCTGCGACTGACAGTCATTATATTCTGCATTAGGACGGTGTGCTGTATGGGGTTATGCACATAATATTGATGTTTTGGGGGGAGCAGTAATACGAGGACTGTTTTGCTTATTTCTATGAACAGAAACTTAAATACTTTTCAGTAAAAATGATGTAATGTGGTAAGACCATAATGCCCATATTTAGCAAGTTAAGTAATATGTCAACAATAGTAGTAATATGTCAGCGGTGGCCAGGGACAAGACAGTGGCCAGTATCCCACTATTTGTATAAATGGCTATTACTTATTTGTAAGGAGCCACAAAACTCTGTATTGTCAGATAGAGGTGACTATACTACAAAATCTAAATCACACAAACAAAATGAGAAACCATTAATAAAACAGAAGCAGTAGTTATACTGTCCAGTAATGTGCCCTTACTAATAATGATGTCCAATATAATGTGGGTTGGGTATGAAATCCCGGCTGTTGGGATGCCGCTGGTCAGAATACCGGCAGCGGCACACAGACAGGCAGAATCCCTACACCTATAGGAAGTAATGGTAAGTATTTTTCTAACCCATACCCTAACCTCCCCCTTAGTGCCTAAACCTAACCTGACCTACCCCTCCCCGCACTCTAATCCTAACACTTCCTACCTGGTGCCTAACCCTCCCCCTAATGCCTAATCCCGCTACCTGACCCTAACCTCCCCCTAACACCCCGATACCTTCGAGATGCCGGTGATCGGGATACTGGAGCCGGGATCCCGACCGTAGGCATCCCGCACGTTGACTGCATCCCCTATAATACCAGTGCATAATTATTACTAACGCCCAATACAATGTCAGCAATACCATAAGTGCCAAGTACAATTCCACCAGTAGTAATACTGACTGCAGAAACAGTGTCCAAGAATGAGAGTTCGTGTTCTCAATCTCCACATCCAGCCTGTTCTTTCCCAAATAGTATTGTGGTCCTGTGTGGCCCACATCGTATCACATAACAATGGTTATTTCCCATAATGGTTAAAGTTTGTGTCCCTGCCAGTGGCTATACCGATCATATTAAATAACACTGGCCTTGAATGCCGCTTGATTAGCACCCATTAGATTTTGATTTCACATGAGAAATGTATCCTATTCTATTACTTCTATAGCAGGAGGGATGCCATTTGGGAACCAGTAGTCTAGAGAGAGGTGTTTGTATATTTATTTTCCTTAGTACCGTATATGTATTCCTTTGAAATTTGGATATTTTAATGCCTGTATATACTGTTTTTTTTATTTTATTTTTTTATTTACATAAAGAGGTTGTAACTTTTCTGTGTAGCCAGCAACTTCCTTAAGCTGGGTACACACCAGGACGACAGATCGGCCGTCCTATCTAAGATTGGTAAGTGCATGCACACTTGCCAGTATCTGCAACTGGGTTGGTTACATGTGCCCGCCCAGTTCAGCTGTCAGTCACTGGCGGCCTCTGCAGCAAGTGTAAGGGGGCTGGCTGACCGCCCGTAGACACAGCACGATACACCAATATATCTGCAGATATATTGGGCTTCGGCTGTGCTGCACAGCGAATGCAATATGTCTGCGAATGGCGTTGCTCAGACATATTGTCTGTACACACTGGCCGACGCGCACACGATATATCGGCCAGTGTGTACTCAGCATTAGTTGTTCCTTCATTGCACTGTATGTTAACTCTTATCCCTGTTTATTTCAGCGCCCCGGGATTCTTCCAGGCAGTCGAATGACACCTCAGGGACCAGCTATGGGACCTCCCGGTTATGGAGGGAGCCCTGCTGCTCGACCAGGTATGGCTCAGTCAGGCATGGACCAGTCCCGCAAGCGACCTCCTCCTCAGCAAATTCAACAAGTGCAACAACAGGCAGCTCAAAATAGGAACCACAGGTAATGAGAAGTTTCTTTCTTCTTCTTCACTGGTCCACAGGGGGACACAGGGACTACGCTGGGGTATAGGCTGGCAGATGGAGTCTGGGCACCAAACAGTTAATTTCTTCAGAAAAGGCTACAACAATTAATCCATTTAATGAAGTAAGCTTTTTGCTGCTGTTCGGAGTTTGATGTTTTTTATTTTCATAATGTTTCCGATATATAACGTTCAGTTCCGTCTTTATGATGCTGAAAACTAATCAGACTTATTCATATTTGAAGTAGTTATGTTTCTTCATGTGGCTGTCCTAAATGGGAGTCAAACACAATGCAAATTATTTTCCTACGCAATGTACCATTGTCACAAATTCAGTTATACCCCTTTTACACCGGAGCTAAAACCCGGGTTTTTGAAGGGTTAACCCGGGCAGCTCCCTGGTGTAAAAGGGCAGAGGGTTGGATCGCCGGGTCGAGTGACCCGGCAATCCAACCCAGGTAACTAGCAGGGTTTAACACGGGCGTAGCCCGTGAAACCCTGCTATGGTAACAGCGCACTCCGGGTCACGATGACCTGGAGTGCGCTGCTAGCCGGCCGATTGGTCCGGCTTCAGTGGCGCTTGGAGATGACGTCATCTCCAAGCGTCCACTTTCACTCCGCAAAAGCCGGATCTATGCAGACCCGACTGCGGTGTGAGCGGCGCTGACTCGGGAATATCCCGAGTCAGCGCCGGCAAAATTCCGGGTCTGAACCGGATAGGAACTTTGTTCCAACTCCGGGTCAGACCCGGAATTTAGGTGGAAAAGGGGTATTAGTTTTGCTAACACCATTTTTGGACCTGATGTATGATCAGTGCCACTCTGGATAAATGCAGAAGGGCAGCACAGCAGTGAAAGAGGGATTAATGATGGTAGGTGAGAGGGTTAATGATAGAGCAACCGTTTATTGCAGAGGTTCCCAAACTCCGCCATTACAGCACAGGTTTCATCCATGCTTGTGTCCAGATGGTCAAATCAAATTGACTGAGGTACTAATTAAGTCACCTGTGCTCAGGCATGGATATCCTTAAAACGTGGACTGTAATGGTGGAGTTTGGGAACCTCTTGTTTAATGACTGTGTGTAAAAGATGCAAATTCGAGGGTTTAATAATGATGGAGAGTTGGGGTATATATGATGCTAGAAAGATGTGTTATAAATGACTGGGGATGAAAGGGTAATTAAAATGACTGGGTGATGAGTGGAACACATTGCTGAGGGCATTATGCACAGAAGCACTTAAAGAAGGGGATTGGGTGGGCAGTGAGAATGCTGAGGTGTGGGTGGGTTTGATAAGTGAGAGGGAGTATAAAGGGTTTGGGTGGGAGACACCAGCCCATTGAGAGGGGACAGAGAAGCAACATGAAGTGGATGGAAGGTGCTGTAATGTCTGTAATACCCCTTTTACACTGACCTGAAAATCCCGGATTGATGCACGTGAACGCGCATTAACCCGGGATTAAATGGATCCACCTGGGTCCAGGGACCTGGGGATCCAACTCTGGTAGTTTGCAGGGTTATTCCCTTATCTCCCTGCAGTGTAACAGGCGCGATCCGGGTCACGATGAATCGGATCATGCCGCCTGTTTGGCCGGCTTCAGTGGCGCTTGGAGATTACCTCATCTCCAAGCGTCCACTGCAACCAGCGCCGGCCGAAGCAGCACAGAGCAGCGCGCCATTTCCACCCTCCCTGCCTCTGGACCGCTGCGGAGTGTGGTAAGAGGGTCGGGGAGGGAGGGCAAGAAGCGCTGCTCACCTGCGCTGGAAGTGCCGGGTCAGTGCTGACCCTGCTCCTGTGTGAACAGTGCAGCGCCGTGGTGTAAATAGGTCTGTCCTGGGTCTGATCTGGATTGGAAACATGTTCCAAATCCCGGGTCAGACCTGGGACTTTTGGTAAAAAAAAAAAGGGGTATAAGAGGGTTGAGCTGTGTGTGGAAGTGGTGGGGTTATCTGTAATTAGTGGGTACAATGTAAAATAGTTTTACATCTTGCCTGGCTCCTAAGTTTGTAGGCTGGCTTTCCGTTTATTAAAAATGTGTTGGGTCCTGCTATATTAAAAATAAGTAATACATATTCAAGATTATGCCAAAGGTTACTTTCATGAAATTAGTGTATGTGTGATGCGTTTGTGATTGCCATAAACTGAGTGGGCTTTATGTTGGTGGTGTGTATCCATTAGGCGATGGGGTAACTACAGTACGATTACAACATCGTAATCGTACAGTCGTTCCTCATCCCCTGTAGTGCCTACACTGAACAATATGTCATTCAGTGCAGGCACCCTCCCTCATCCCCGAACATGCCCAATCTGTCGTTATGGCAGATTGACCGGCATGGTCAGGTGATGATTGATGTCGAAAACGACCAGTGGGAGCGCACATCTCTGGTCGTTTCCGACATTTTCATGCACAATTAATGAGCGATTGAACTATTACGATGTCTTAATCGGTCAATCGCTCTGTTTAATCGGCAATTGGATCTGCAGCTTTAGTCCAGAATCTAAACTTGTTAATCTTAAAATGGACAACTAACTCAAAAATATGAACTTTCTTTTGTGCAACCTAGAAAACATGTCAACACTTGGTAGTTTGCATGGATAGCTTGTTATAAGTTAAATGTTAGCTTTCTAGGCATTTGCATTCAATTATTGATGTATGATTACGAAGTTTGTTCTGAGCAGCTGCTATTCTCAGTAAATGTTACTAAATGAATGTTACATGATTATGAATGGGTTTCTCCACTACAGTATGTCATCAGTTTGTGTTGCGTCTCTTTAATGAGAGTAGTCTTAAGTGTTCAGATTTATCCGTTTGGACCTCCCGTCACACAAACCACTGTATATTTGTATTGATCAGAAAAGTAGCTTTGAATAACTTGGCTGATCAAATTTGTTTTTCAATTTTAAAGCACTAAAAAAAAGAAGATGGCTGATAAGATTCTACCTCAGAGGGTGAGTGTGGAGCAAATGCTGTACCAGTACAATGTTTGGGGCGTCCTGTACTGTCCTGTTATTGCTTTGACTTTACTCCCAGTTTTTCTTCCCTCAGATTCGGGAACTTGTACCTGAATCTCAGGCTTATATGGATTTGTTGGCTTTTGAGAGGAAATTGGATCAGACGATTATGAGGAAACGTCTTGATATTCAGGAAGCATTGAAAAGACCGATCAAGGTATACTAGACTTTAATAGCTGACCGTGCTGTGAGATTTTATTGAGCGATTCCTGTTCTTAAAATATTTTATATCTCTGCAGCAAAAACGGAAACTCCGGATCTTTATATCAAACACCTTTAACCCTGCAAAGTCTGATGCAGAGGATGGCGAGGGCACTGTGGCCTCTTGGGAGTTGCGTGTAGAAGGTCGGCTTCTTGAAGATGTAAGTTCTGACCAGCTAGCTGCCAATACATGCCGGGGATTGCTTGGGTTACAAAGCGCCCTTTCATCACGATAAGTCTGCTCGTTGCGATGTCATTATGTACCTGAGGAGAATGCTGGTTAAAACGAGTGTCTGCTCATTGTTCAAGCACTAACTATCTGATCTGTCCTTTTATGGGCACATCTACAAAATATACTCTTGATGTACAACTTACAGATGCAAAACTTTTTTTATTTAATTATGTAAGATTAGAAACACGATCTACATGGATCAGTCTTTGTGGCTAATTTCTTTACAAAGTGCTGCTTCTATGTGGTGTTAATCTCCTCAGATTGACCGCTACAAAACTGATCACCTAGGGTAAAGCAGCATTGTCCTGCATTGCCTAGAAGAAGAAAAAAATGCTAAGCAAATGCTCATCCTCTTGTTCATAGATGCAATAAACCACTTGACATTCATGCAGCGTGTAAGTCATGGGTGATGTACATAGTGCTTGCCAGTGCGGATCATGCCATAGGACAGTAGTTCCAAAACTTTTTTGAATCACGGCGCCCTAGAGTAACAGCAATGTTTTCACGGCACCCCTAAGCCAAATATTTGTTATTGAGAAATTCAAAAAAAAAATTTCGGTAAAGTAAATTGTGCTTACCTGTCATATTTAGGTTCAGTTCTGTGGTGGTGGACAGGTTTGTGCTTCTGCTTGTCCATAAATTTAAATTACATTGACCGTAAATAATTTTAGTTTGTGCTAGACCACCAACCTGAGGCACCCCTGCAAGTGTCCCGAGGCACCCTAGGGTGCCTATGCACACAATTTGGGAACCACTGCCATAGGATATGAGCTGCTGCAAATTTGTCGATCACTGTAAAGCAATTGTCTGCAATCAAAAGCTCAAAATCTTTTGTGGTTAGCATTGTAGCTCCATAACGCTTGAGGTCCTGAGTTCAATATTCGCCTCCACCCACACTCCAAAAACATTACATGTAGATTAACATGCTTCTGACAAAAAACTTAACCTTTAGGCAATATAGATGGTAAGCTCCTCTGGGGCAGGGACTGATGTGATTGACTGAAACATATATATATATGTATGTATGTATATATATGTATATGTATATATATATATATATATATAATACAGGTTGAGTCTCCCATATCCAAAATGCTTGGGACCAGGGGTATTTTGGATATTGGAATATTTGTATAAAATAATGAAATATCTTGGGAATGGGACCCAAATCTAAACACAGAATGCATTTATATTTTATATACACCTTATACACACAGCCTGCAGGTCATTTTATACTATATTTTTAATCATTTTGTGCATCAAAAAAAGTTTGTGTACATAAATGAATTTCATGTATGTTTCATATATACCTTATACACACAGCCTGAAAGTTATTTTATACGATATTTTTATTAAGTTGTGCTTTAAACAAAGTTTGTGTACATTGAACCACCAGAAAGCAAAGGTTTCACTTTCTAAGTCATGCTAAAAATGTTGCGTATTTCGGAATATTCCGTATTTCGGAATAGTTGGATATGGGAGACTCAACCTGTATTAATAAATAATAGGCTACCCTATCAGAAAGTTCATTATAGCACCTCTGGCAAGTGCAGTGGACTGATTGCAGTGTCCATAGTAGGGTGGGCAAGGCGCCTGTCAGAAAAGGGCACCTCAGCCCGCGTGCATGAAAAGGGGTGTGGTCACTCAGAAAAGGGGGTTGGCTTTGAGCCGCACACCTTTTTATCACTGTAGGGTGTGTGCCCAGAACTCACTGAGATGCTGGGCTGCCCCCAAGCTCTCCCTGCAGTGTGAATAGATGCTTTGTGCATATTCACTTGCTGGTGAGTATTTCACATGAACTTTTTAGCAGGGTGCCGCCACAAGGGCTGGGCATATTTTAGTGCTTTCAAACCAGGCAGGGCACGGTGCACCGCGGAAACAACAGGATTGGTCAACCTACATTGTGTGTGTGTTCTGTCTTTTATGTGCCTTGCACATTTATACCATTATATATCATTTGTCATCCGGATTCTCTGTTAGTGTGGAGCATTCGTTCATTTTCTATTCACTCTCCTACGTGCTATATAAACTGTTCTGACATATTGTGGTGGAGATCCCGCTGATTTAAAGTGACTAGTTAGTCACTTTAAATCAGCGGATTCCCACCAAAATATGTCTCTGCCTTTTATGGAAAGTTCTGGGATTGTAGGGAATCTCCCTTCAACCACCTGGAAGCTGTAGCTATAAAATGAATTGCTTGTTTTTATATTCCCCTCTCTGTTCCAATTGAGACGTGAATGGTAAATGATGGTATAATTCTGTCTTTCAGGCAGCTTTGTCCAAATATGATGCTACCAAACAGAAGAGGAAGTTTTCATCCTTTTTCAAGTCTCTGGTCATTGAACTAGATAAGGACTTGTATGGACCCGATAACCATCTGGTGGAGGTATGTGATAGATGTAAAATGTACAGTGCACAGCCATAAAGCTTCTCTACACTACAAACTAAATGTCATTTTCCAAAATATAGTGGACAATGGTGCCTATAGCAACCGCTGGTAAGGAGCTAATTTGTTGCTATGGGCAACATTAACTCTTTAGACAGTTTGATACATCACCCCCAGAACTTTGCAGGTCAAATTTATATAAATGCAGTCTGTATAATTTTCGGTTTGGCTACCGGTCAACATGATAATTAGGTCGGCCATTCTGTAGACGTGTATTTAGGTCAACAGTTTTATTAAATGGTTGCCATTTAGCAAGTCGACACTAAAATGACTACACGTGTTCTGGTTTTTTGTTTGTTTTTTTACATGATTGTCAGGGTTAGGCTAAAATAGAAAAAAAAATGTGTCGACCTTTTGGTTAGATCGACCATTTAACCCTGTCAAATTAAATACATGTCTACAGAATGGTTGATGTAATGAGCATGTCGACCTTTTCATTGTCGACATTCAAATCCACTTGACCTACTGAATGTTGACCTCTAAATTGTCGACCTTGTATATCACACCCTTCCGTATTTGGAATATGAACAAAGCAATGAATTGTACCAAATGTTAATAGAATTAAAGAATTCCGATATTGAAAGGGAAAAAAAAAGGTGGTGAAGGAGGGAGTTAACAACATTGAGGACACCTTTGAGCAGTAGAGGAAAAATATGTAAAGGGTAACATAAGGGAAAGGTGAATGGGTCCATGAACTTCTGTCATTGTAGTTTGGACGACCTACCTGACGACTGGTAAGTGTATACACACTTACCAATTGTCTGCCTGATGTGCCAGGCTTGACAGCTCAACCGGGTGGGCATTTAAATTTTCCCAGTTGAGCTGTTAATCACCACTGGCTCCCTGCTGCGTGTGTACACACCAGCATATGATCGACAGGACAGGATACAAGTATTCTGAGGAACTCCACTGACCTAAAGAAGGGAACAGACAAAAACCGTATTGTACCAGTGATAAATCTCGCCCACTTACATATTTACACCTAACATTCTCCCACAAAAATAGCCCATCTTCATTGTAATTTAACCTGCTTCATGCTTTACACACTTTTCATTTTCTGTAGTTTACTGTTTGCTAAATTGTTATTTTATTAGATGGCATATTTGTAGTACAGATAAAAAGTGGAGTTTTATTATTCTGAATTAAAGTTTTATCAGTTCATTACCTCCAAATAATAGTTTTCTTTCCTTTCTTGTATATAAGATTTGTCTAGATCACGGGTTCTCAAACTCTGTCCTCAGGACCCCAAACAGTGCATGTTTTCCAGGTCTCCTCACAGAATCACAAGTGAAATAATTAGCTCCATCTGTGAATCTTTTAAAATGTGTCAGAGAGTAATGAATACACCTGTGCACCTGCTGGGTGACCTGGAAAATGTGACCTGTGTGGGACCGAGTTTGAGAACCTCTGGTCTAGATGTCTGAACTTTTACGTGTGTTAATATTTTTAGCTTTTATCTTATACAACTTGGATTCTTGGTGACATGTCCTTTAAGAATTATACATAGTTTAGGAATTAAAATAACAAAAATGAACTTTAGTTATTTGAATCTTTTGCTAACTTTACCGATAACCTGTTTGCGCAGTGGCACAGAACGCCGACCACACAGGAGACAGATGGATTTCAGGTCAAACGTCCAGGAGACGTAAATGTACGCTGCACTGTGCTGCTGATGCTGGACTACCAGGTATATACATGGTGTAAAACTAATCTGGGCATTTTGGGATCTGCTGTAACCAGACAAACTTGCCTTCATTGCTGGCTTCTCTTTTTTGATAGCCTCCTCAGTTTAAGCTGGATCCCCGGTTGGCACGTCTTCTTGGGATCCACACCCAGACTCGCCCAGTTATTATCCAAGCCCTGTGGCAGTATATTAAAACACACAAACTTCAGGACCCACATGAACGAGAGTTCATAATCAGCGACAAGTATTTACAGCAGGTACAAGCCTATTACGTGTGGAGTCAGTAGCACTTTCCCCATTTGTTCATTGTAATGTTCTCACCATTGCATGGATTTCCCGTTGCAGATCTTCGAATCTCAAAGGATGAAGTTTTCCGAGCTTCCTCAGAGACTCCATGCCCTCCTCATGCCACCGGAGCCCATCATAATTAATCACGTCATCAGGTAAGGAGAGATCCTGAGGTTCCTGGTCTTTATAACATTGCTGTGTTCCAGCCTAATGTTCCATCTATTGCCAACAGTGTGGATCCCAATGACCAGAAGAAGACGGCATGCTATGATATTGATGTTGAGGTTGATGACACTTTGAAAACCCAGATGAATTCCTTCCTGCTGTCCACATCCAGCCAGCAAGAAATTGCAGCGCTGGATAACAAGGTCAGGCATAGGTCCTTACAGTTGTAGCGGAATTAGATAAAATTACTTCTGGATTATATAGTTGTGTTTGGAATTTGTTTAATCTTTAATGTATTAAACGGTTTTGGCTCGTACCTCTTTCCTACAACTTCTAAAATACATATAGCTTTGTCTGGGTGGAGTCCTTCATTGGTTTAGAAAAAGATAGGGCTCCATCCTATTAGCCATGAGTCCCCTCGCAGGCGCGAAGAACTGCAGCTAAATGCCGCCCTTACGGTACCTCCGGAACTGCTGTTTGTTTTTTTTCGTAGCCCCTGTTATGTGAAGATAGGCTGTTTTTTTTGTTTTTTTTTATGCACATGCTGAACGCTATAAACTACTACATGTAAAATATGTGTGATTAGTTGATTTGGGAAAACCAGTACTCTTGATTTCTTGCTCTCTAATTAAAGTGTTTAACATGTCTCCCCTTGAGGCGTCGTTAGCGTGTTCTGTAGTTTGAGCAACCTTCACTAATTGAATATTTTGTACAGTTTTTAATATGTATGTATATGTATGAGTCTGTCTGCTTCCTCCCAGAGATGATCAGCACTGGAAAGATTGCACTGTGCAGCCATCAGATTCATGCTCCTAAGCAACTTTTCCCATGTGTGCTTTTTAATATAAGTATTGCTGCTTTTGGTTTACCAACTGTTCTGCTTAATATACACAAGTAAATATCTGTTGCAGCCAGTGGAGTTAAACTCGAATTTGACACTTCCTGCCCTGGGTAGTGTTCAAATAAATTTGTGTTCAGATATTTTGAGACATTAAACAGATTACCTGTCCCAATTTGCAGTTTCATACGGCTGACTACAGTGATCGTACGAAGTCCATCATTTTGTGAGTCCCTGGGAACCATAAATCACGTTTTGCGGTCTTCCTTCAAGGTTTCTGGGGCCCATCATAATGTGACACTTAGAGCAGCCAGTCATCTGTCCCCAGGACCTTCCCTGCATCCACAGCCTGACAATGATTGTCTGGATGAGGGCCTCATTATTTGATTGGAGCAGGGCCTGATTCAAATTTTCCAGTCGCCCTAGGCCAGAGCCAGCCAACCCTAGTCCTCGAGAGCTACCAACAGTGCATGTTTTCTAGGTCTCCTCACAGAATCACAAGTGAAATAATTGGCTCCACCTGTGGCTCTTTTCAAATGTTAGTGAGTAATGAATACACCTATGCACCAGCTAGGTGATCTGGAAAACGTGAACTGTTAGTAGCTCTCGAGGACGGAGGTTGGCTTCCCCTGCCCTAGGCTCTCCCTGGCTACTGCCCCAATGCAGGTACTCTCTTCTCTCTGGCACCTGGTTATTCCTGTACCACTAGTGCTGTACAAACTGCTTCCTTATGGTGCCCTTGCGCTGTTCTCACAGTCTGGCTCTGCTTCCATACTCAGCCACTGTACTCTAACCAAAAAAACATCATGCCCTGCATTTACTCGAATGACAATATGTCTTACCTACATCACAAATAACCCTTCTGGTATCAGATCAATTGCAGCTTTTACCCCTAACTGTGCCCATGCAGGAGATGATCTGGATGATGGAAGAGGGGTGGTTGTGGTGGAAATGAGAGGCTGTCAGGAAGCACCATGCACACACAAGAGCTGGCATACACCTTCCTCCCTGTACCTTCTATTGACAACCTCCTTCTGCAGCGGCACCATTACAGAATCCTTGCCTATGGCAGCCAAAGTCCCAGTGCTCCAGTGCATCCTGCTGGTTTAAGTAATTTTCTTTGTAAACTAGTTCCCCCATCTACATTGTCGAATAAAGACCCACTATAATGCGCAAGTGCCAATGCTGTAGTGTATTGCACAGTAACTGTAGCCTAGCTTTGATCAGTCTAGCGGTCACCCTTTCCTTAGTCCTGGAACGACTGCCGTTATTGGCAGTCCTTTGGGTTTGATTCAATTCAATTGAATAGCGGGGAGGAGCTCCCGGAACTATTCAATTTAGCGCTACGTCTGAGAATGGCCGTTCTTGTGGTGTTTAGTCGTGAAAACCTGCATTCTCCGATTAAACTGCCCGGCACGTTGCTGTTTCCAAGGCGATAAGGGCAGAAAACAGCATCACGACAGGAGTTTTGTCGGATTTCTGCTCGTATCCCAGGAGGGGTGCGAGAAGAAATCCTTAGTCCGGCTTAACAGTGCACTCAATTAAATAGCTCCGGCAGCTCTTTCCCGGCGCTATTCAATTCATGTTGAATTTAATTGAGCCCCATAAGTGAAAAGCAGAGCAAGTTCTTATCGAAAAGATCAGATGTAATATTGTGTGTTGTTATTATGTGCATATTCACAGTTCCCCTTGGGTTTTATGATTCTGATTAGGAATCATGGGAGCATTGAAGTGTTGAATGGAACGGTAGATGTTTATGGATGTTAGATATTAGGTTGTAACAGTCTTTGCCGTTTTGGTTACGCAATAGTTTGTCGTGACATCCATTTCATCTGGGTAGTTAATATACGTTCTTTTCAGATCCATGAGACTATTGAAACGATTAATCAGTTGAAGATTCAGAGGGAATTCATGTTAAGTTTTGCCCGTGACCCTCAAGGATTCATCAATGACTGGCTACAGTCTCAATGCCGTGACCTCAAGGTGAGTGAGACTGTCGCTGGGTGTAAGAGTGTAATAGTCTTTCTCCTTTTCTAAACCTCTCCTCTGTCCTCAGACTATGACCGACGTTGTCGGCAATCCAGAGGAGGAGCGCAGAGCAGAGTTTTATTTCCAGCCGTGGGCTCAGGAGGCTGTATGTCGATACTTCTACTCGAAGGTAAACATGCGTTATACAGACATCTGAAAAACATTCTGTTGTATTTGCACATTTGCTGTTTTTGTAACCTATTCGATGGTCTCCCCTTTGTAGGTGCAGCAAAGACGCCAGGAGCTGGAACAAGCTCTGGGGATTAGAAACACATAAAACTTGGCCAAATAAAATCTGCCTATGGATGTATTTTATGGGGTGTTCTTCATTTCAAACATTTCAGCATCTTCTTGAGGCTTTAAGAAGATGCTTTAGAGTGTTATCGAGGCCTCTACCAAATGACTGACAAGTGGAATAAGGACACACTAATAGCGCTATTTATACTGGTCCCAGATGATATATTTAAGGCCAGGAAATATTTTGAGGGCTGACTTCTAATATACCCTGAAGGATCAAGTATTTTTATCCTCTTCCCCCTTATGTGTTTTTGTTTTTTATGTTCTATTCGTCATGTTTAACCTACTATTCTCTCTTCCCCAGAAAAAAAATATCAACAAAAAATAAAAATTTAGGCCTTGTCTAGTCACTCTTACTGTGCTCCTGATGTATATGTAAAGCAGCTTTTCATGTTTATTCATGGACATACTGCATAGACCTTTAAAGTGTATATTATGTATACTGTGGAGGAAGCCATTTTGTGGGCTGGGCCAGTGTTCATGGATGCAGCCTTTCAATTCTTCAGGAACTAACATAAAATAAGACCCCACAAAATGGCCACCTCCACTGTGTTTAAGCAGAGCTTGTACACTTTAACAAACTCTATTAACTAAGTATAATTTAAAGAAGCACTGATTAACTCGTCTTCAGGACTGCCATTTAGAGTTTTTTTCAAAGACCTATTTATCTTTGCAGTCTTACATAGATATACTGAATAAGATTAGAGGCCCACATAATGTGTGGGTTGGTTTGTTTGTTTTTTTAAGTGGAAAAGGTTACATATTTTTGGACTGAGCAATTGGTCTGTAGATTTCATTAATGAAGGGCTGTTTACACAGCAGAGTGTACAGTAACATATATTATTACAGCATTTGCAGTCTGAAGAATGGGCTCTCAATATGCTGCTTTGCTTTCCAGGGTGCACCCCTAGAAGCTCCAATCTCCCTCACTGAATGTGCTCCGAGCACCTCTATTCTCATAAAATGTAGCCTTTTTTATTTTTAAACGGATTATGGTTTTGATGGACCAAAATATTGTTTTGTATCTTGTAGTCATTGCCAAGTTTTAATAAAAGCAACTTCTGACTAAGACCAGCATCTGTCAATTTAATTGTAGGCGTACCATTTCATTGCTGGGTTTTGGAGTACAACCAAAAGTAAGGTGTATTTATCTTGAACGTAACTTTTTTTTTTTTTCATGTTAACCTCATCTACCTCACATTAAATGTATACTGTTATCAGCCATTTTACCAAGCTTTATTCAGTGTCTTTTATCATGTTTATTGAACCGTATAACCCAAAAGAGGAGCAACCCAACCCCCACCTGCATATATCTGAAGTTCTAAAATGATTTTAGACAAATGTATGTCATGTATGCAGAGTTATGGCAGATTTTCTCCAGAAAGGAAAGCAACCAGTCCTTTCTTGTGTAAAGTGAAATTTCAGAGCCACTTGCAACTATTTTAAGACCACTGGGTTGCAATGTAGCTGACTACATACTTTGCACTTGCCCGATTACATCACACCCATTCCTATATGGGTCATCAGATTTTCTGCCAATCACACCTATATCTGGGAAGACTTATTATGTAGTTTGGTTCTGCACAATATACTACTGATAACCGTATAATGCAGAGGTTTCTAAACTCCGCCATTACAGTCCAAGTTTAAGGATATCCATGCTTGAATCCAGATACTTAAATCAAATTGACTGAGGTACTTAAGTCACCTGTGCTCAAGCATGGATATCTTCAAAAAGTGGACTGTAATTGTCGACTTTGGGGACCTCTGGTATAGTGAGTGTGTGTTACTTTTATCTTCATCTGCTGAGGACCCCTGGAAAAAAAACAACTTTAACAGAAGAGCCCCCCATAGCGGAGCATGCAACCACTGTTTCAGACTTAATGACATTTTCAATGCTCCAATACTAATAGTTACTGTGCTTGGACTTTCAAATCTTAAGTGGGGGACTCGCATAAAGCAGCTACACAGGGTGTTGGAATGTTGTTGTTTGTTTATTATCAAGGGACAAAGTCAGAAAGGGAAAGTGTTCTATTCAAGTGATGCCTTCATCAGTCTGTAATCTCTAAACGGCTTCAGTGTTTTTATGATTATCCTGTATTTTTAAAAATGAATGTCCCTTCTAGATCCTGTAGCTGATCTATTTACATGTTTCCATACACTGGCGACTTACTTTTCCACTGTACCGTAATCACCTTGTTAGGCTAATTGGCCAACTGTGTTTCCTGGCTGGTTGATCTGCGCTCTCCTCCAGTAAAGCAAAATAAAATATTCCAGCTCATTACTCTGTATTCTAAAATAAACTGTAATTGTATATATTTATAGGGCTCGATGCAATTGAACGCAAATTAAACAGCACCGGGAGGACGCTCCCGGAGCTATTCAATTCAGCGGGCTGTTAAGGATTTCTTTAAATCCCTCCTGGGGTGCGAGAAGAAATCCGACAAAAGTACAGGCGCAATGCTCTTTTTTGCCCTTAGCGCCGCGGAAAACAAGGCGCTGGGAATTTGTCGGCGAATGCCCGTTCTCGCGACTAAACACCCTGATTAAGGGTTGGGAGAAGGGGCCTTCTCTAATCTAACAGCGCGCTGAATTGAATTGCTCTGGAAGCTCCCTCCCGGTGCTATTTAATTTGAGTTCATTTGAATCGAGCCTGTAGTGGTTTTCATGAAAACTGTAATTGTATATTTTTATAGTGGTTTTCATGAGACATTCTGTTACATAAGACTGGACCCTGAGACACACCTGCAGCCTTAATTCTTTTACATTGTCCTTGCCTATAATCTGGATAACTATGCAAATTAGGAGTGAATGACTGCAGGCAGGCGTATGCTCATACTCTTTGGTATGGGGTATATCAAGAGCAGACTGACTTACAGAATAAGAAATCTGTGTACTGTAGCTTCCAAAATCACTTGTTTCATAAATCACTGCAGATCAGAGTGGGTGATTCAGCTGTGGATGGATATACTATCGCAGCTGCTAACATGTTAGCAGCTGCGATAGCTGTAATATTGTAATGCAGCAGGAAGTGTTACACCTTCATGCATTACTGATCCGAGCTGCATCCAAGGACGCAGTATCAGATCATCTGCTATACTTTCGGCCAGCTGAGTGACCATGGGGTCCTGCAAGCTGGGCCGCCGCAGATGACTAAAAGAGGCCACAAAATCTGTCAGCCGTCAGACATCCTGGCCTCTCCAATCCCCCCAACGGCGGCGACAGAATCGGTATGTAATGCATCATATACTGACACCAGAAGACCAAAGGAGGCAAATCCCAACTGGGGCTGGTAAGGACCCTAACCCTTCCTTAGTGGTGCCTAACCTTAACCTCCTCCCTTTTAGTGCTTAAACCCCCCCCTCCCCGCACCCTAAACCTAAGACACCCGGCTTACCTTCGTTTGGTATGCCGTGTGTCGGGATTTCGTTGTTGGCTGATGATAGGCGTCGAAATCCCGACGCCTATCTTTAGTCACAAGTCGGGATATTGGCGGGTGGGAAGGAAGTGATGGAAGCTGATGTCTTATTTACCCAGTTCTTGCGGATGCAATACGACCACACCTCAGATGTCTGCAACAAAGACTGCTTTTGTACCTATAGGACAGTCCTGACTATGGATTTCTAGGCATTCTACTGTAGACTCTGCATCATTTGGTGCAGCAGAAATTATCATGGGTAGCATTGTATATCTGTTGTTGAACATAAGGTATAATGAGGTCCTCCTGAAATGACCGTGTCTCTGGTAGCCCCCCCCCCCACACACATTCTCCTGCCTCAGGTGTAAAATAGCCAGATGGTGCTGCTGCAGCCATGATCCATTCATAGCCCCCCAACAACCAGCCATCTAAGGGCACCTATAGTCAAGGTACCAGAAAGGTAAAGAGATCAGATCACGCTTCCAGAGATGATTATCATCCATTAATGGGACATTTCCTGGCTGAGCGGTTCACATGCATACAATCCTGAATGCAAGACATGGAGGAGCTGAGCCGGTAGGTACGTATAGGGATCAGTCACACTCAGACAGTCACCACAATCGCCAGCAGGATGGTACGAAGACAAATGTGTCTGTTGGCGAGTAAGCCGTGTCTTCCAGGTCCGCTGCTGCCTCTACTTTCCATGGAAGGTGTTGCCCCACCCATTACAATGTTTGCAGTCAGCCTTCAATGCAGGGTGGGCAGAGGTTCCGCACTGTGAGCACCACGGGCAGTTTAAGAAAAATGCTGGTGTACGCTATCAAAAAGGCCTTGGGGAGAATACTGGTGTGTCCACACAACTGCAGGCTATGCAGCATACTTCATTAATGTAATCCCTATTGCGCACAATAACAGGAGCAGCAACATTTCCAAACATCACCAATACTAAATGTGAATGAAAAAATAAACAGAAGGAAATTGCGCTCCTTCCAGGACAAGAACAAAATAATGCAACCTAATAAAAATTGTACCATACAGGGGTGGATAATGTCCACCAAAGTCCCAGTGTCCTTTAGTTAATTTTCTCAATAATCAAATTAAATTCTCCTTTTCTACGTTCCCTTTGAGACACCTCTGTCTTAATAGATCTCAAAAAAGAACACAAGAAGAATTCCGCATAGCATAATATTGTTTAATCACCACAAAAAAAAGCAAATATATTTGCACTTCTAGGGGTGAGTAATCCTGTGTACCAGAACAAGGCAAAACATATGCATGTCACAAGTAGGTATGTTCTCTAATGTTTCCTCCAGGCCTGGATACCTTTACTTGGATATGTTCTTATGGTTACTTTCCTCTGGCCCTGCAGTGATTCCACACCATCACCGACGCGTTTCGACCATGAAAGTCTTCCTCAAGGTGATGAGAAGACTTTCATGGTCGAAACCTACTTGTGACATGCATATGTTTTGCCTTGTTCTGGTACTCAGGATTACTCACCCCTAGAAGTGCAAATATATTTGCTTTTTTTGTGGTGATTAAACAATATTATGCTATGCTGAATTCTTCTTGTGTTCTTTTTTGAGGTCTACTAAGACAGAGGTGTCCTAAAGGGAACGTGGAGAAGGAGAATTTAATTTGATTATTGAAGAAAATTAACTAAAGGACACTAGGACTTTGGTGAACATTATCCACCCCTGTATGGTACAATTTTTTTTAGGTTGCATTATTTTGTTCTTGTCCTGGAAGGAGCGCAATTTCCTTCTGTTTATTTTGTCATATGCAGCATCCTTCCCTTCTTTCCCTGATGTTGCAGGAGCGTCACGATTTTTTGCATAGTATTCTGCACCCCTGGAAGAGTAGACAGATCTTCCTAGCGAAGTGGACATGATGGGGAGATAGTATGAAGAATTATAGGGAGGAGGTGGGACTAAAAATGACAAATTTGTACCGTTTGGTCCTGCCCCTTCCCATTGACCTGTGAAGCGCAACATTTTGCCACGAAAGGAAAGGGAACTAATGCTACTGACACGCCGGGCATTGCCCCCAAAGCTGTCGGCTGCATATCCTCTCTGGGCTTCTGGAGAGGAGATAGTTAAAGTTGGCAAGTATACTATGCAAAGTTAAGCTGGGTACACACTAGATGATTTCTCGGACGGTAAGGCAAATTGGACCATCATATCGGCCGTTTAGTCTAGTGTGTATTATGCGCACTCCCACGCGGTGACATGCATGCACAGCCGATGGGGCAACTCAACTGCCGATGCCAGGAAGGTGAATGGTGCAGGGAACGATGTATTGGGCAGTCAGACATCGGCTGGTGCAGTGTGTCAGGCGTTGGATTGGCGGTCGGTTAATGTGTACCCATCTTAAGTGTGTGTGAAGATGCTCCTGGTTTCAGACAAATCTCTTGACGCCAAGGATAGGACTGCTGCAAGTATGCACTGACAATGATAAAGACTACTGAACCAAGCACATGGATAGGGGCGGTGTGGTCGCATAGATACATTTGGGTGAATATCATTTTTTTTATTTTTCCCTTTCCCCCATGCACGCAATGCAGGATATTTATGAATTATTTGCATTCAATTCTACATCAACCCCCCAATATAGTAAAGTGGTACAAATAACTCATTAGGTTTCATCCCAGAAGCCGTGTTATGTTATTCCTCTGCTCGCCGACTCTGACGTGTTACAGCGCCTCAGCAATGTCTGTTTTTATTTTTTTCAGATACTGGTTCCTCTGTATGAATCTAATTCCAGGTGCACGTTTACTGTCCTCTTATTTTGCCTTCCATTGTCATACAATGGAAATGACGTGCTGCACAAGTTATACTTGTTCCACACCCATTATTAGTACAAATAACATCATTGTTAATGAGCTAATTCACACATGCTTTGGCTTAGGTGCCTTGAATATTAAGTGCCACTGTGTCTGTCATTACTTACCGGTAATTCCATCAGTTCTTTTATCACTTGCAGCCAAATGGTCAACATGTTTTGTTCCACTGGTATTGACAGTTACTTTGTGACCTTTTATGCTTAAAGCCCAACTTGTCACCATGTGAGACAGAATTTCAACAGATGTGAAATGCATGGAAATTTTTATATAAAATATATATATATACACATATATATATATATATATATATATATATATATATTGCCACTAGTTTAGGGGTCTGTCCGTTCGGGCTAATCTCTTGAACCACTGTACAGATTTTGATGGGGGTTTTTTTTATGGGGTTTTCACTATTCCATACAGCATTGGTCAAGGAGGTTTTAGGTGTATGAAGCATTCATATGTGACAATAGAGAGACGAACAGTGACAAGTTTAGTGCTAAAACAGCAAGAGAGCATCTGAAACAAAAGGATATATTTACTAAAGTGCAGGTTTTTAGAAGTGGAGATGCTGCCCTTAGCAACCAATCAGATTCTACTTAACATTTATCTAGCACCTTCTAGAAGAAAATAGCTAGAATCTGATTGGCTGCTATGGGCAAGATCTCGCCTTCTAAAAGCCTTAGTAAATATACCCCTAAGGCTTGGAGCAAAACAAGTCACAGAAAAAACTGTTGTGTTGTGAGAGTGACTGACTGATGCTGCTGCAGGGCCAAAGGCTGCGCTCTGATTGGCTCTCTGAGACAGTGAGAGCCATGTGCCCCAGCAGCCTACAGAGAGGAGGGAGTCAGGGACTGAGCATGATCACATCTGAGGCATACAGAGAGCAGGAGACAGCATCCAATGAACCCATGAAGATGCCCTGATCAGTGGCGTAAGTTCATCCCAGACGCCCAGAGGCAAGTTATAATTTGGTCCCCCCTGTCACAGCCGCTGACACTGTAATGTAGCAATTCGCATCCAGACAGGCTATAGATAGACTAAGGCAGCAGCTGACGGGTTTGACATGAAGCTCTCCACTAGTGTATGGTGGCTTCTTAGGTGCTGGGAAGGGGTGCTATGGATTGGGCAGCCGTGACGGTACACTTCAGGTACATAGTTACAGCCCTAAGTGGGATGAATATGTTGTGGACAATGGAGGAGGTGCCCCTTCGAAGCTGGAGCCCTGGCCCTGATGCAAACACAGTAGACAGAAAGGAGCAGCAGCAGTGTGGTTTGTGATGACACTAGTGAGATATAGGGGCAGGAGTGAGAATCGGGGTTGTGGTGAAATGCAGGGGAGTGTGGTAACACGGCGTAGAGTTGCAGGGGGCTGTAGCGTGATGAAATTGCTCCTGTGTGAAGCCGGGGCGGGTTGCTAGTATATACATACATACATACACACACACAGACACATTTTGATTTGTATTTACTTGTTCTGGAATCTAACATATTGGGGCAACCAAGAGATTTTTTTTCTCCTCTTTTTAGGAAAGATTCTGTCCTGTAGAAATGAATGGGCTCTGGCTAGAGGGTGTTACACACAGCGGATTTCCTTCTGTGACAGCTGTTGAAAAGCTGGAGGCAGTGTTCAGGTGCAGCAGCAAAACAGAGGCCTGTTTCTCTAGCACAGGAGCAAATAAACAGCTGCTGAGAAAAAGCTATTTTGATGTGAACTGTTCTGCAGGGTGTGGTATGAAAGATCGACAATAATAAGGTTAACTGTTGGCAGGTACAAAAGGCCGACTGACCAAAGGTTGATAGGTACAAAAGGTCGACTGGTTGAAATGCTCATCATGTTTTTTTTTCTTTAATTAAAGCCTAACCCTCACCCCAATCTTAAAAAAAAAAAAAACATCAAAAACATGTGTTAGGCATTTGTGTGCCGATCATTTGTACCTGTCGGCCATCTGGTGCATTGTCGATCTTCTATCCGGATGCCGCTCTGCCAGCAGCAGTTGTAGGAGATAGACTTACCCTAGCTGTTATACTGGTGTGTATGAATCCCTGGTTTCTTCTTCGGGGTCCACGGCGATTACCATGGGGGTGTAGTTGGTTGGAGTGAGCCATGTACCAAACAGTCAAAGCTTTAGCTCCCAGGATGCACCTGCCCTCCTCCACTGCCACAGGCAGCCAATTTATTCGTTTGGTGCTGGCAGAAGCAGTCGCACCTTTGAGAACAGTGGGGTTGTGTTTAGCTGCATACACACGGGACGATTTTCATGAACGATAAGGATATCGTTCAATGATAAATCGTTCATATAATTAATTTTTATGCAGTGAACAATCGACCAACGACCAACAATGCACATTCCCGCATAATGATATCTATGGACGACCGAACATGCAGGCCAACTTGGATGATTTTGTCAAGTATATGCCTGAAAAGACATGACTTCACTGAAATATCTATCATAGATATCTATCAGTGTGGACACCCACCCAAAATCGTTTGCCCTGCACTACAGAAAAGTTGGAGGGAAATCTAGCAGCGATATCTTTGGTTGTGCAGGTTGTACTGTGTGTATGCAGCATTAGACAGCCCCAAGCTTTTATATTATATTTTAAAGTTTTCACTTTGTTTCTGAGCAAGTCGCACCGAGCGTCCTAATGGATACCTGCATGACTGCTCCTACTAACCCCGCCGGTGCCGCAGCTGGATAACGGGGATGTCAGGTAAGGCAATTCCCTGCTTGCGGGGAATCACGTCTGGATGCAGTCCTTACCTCCGGCTGTGGAGACTAGCTGGAGGCTGCTGTTGTGGGGCGACTGGGGCACCCGCTCCCCCACTACACCACCAGAGCAGTAAAATCTGGCATCTGGGGCCTTTGTTAAGCCGGTAGACCCGGGGGTTAATACAGCAGTGGGGAAGTAAGCTCTCCCCTGACTGCCCCCCCCCCAGCTCAGAGTGTGATTTCTCAGGTGAGTCTTCCCACATCTGAGCTGCTCCTCCTACACCTTCCTCCCTAATGAGATGCTCAGGTTCCTGGGAGGGGATGTAGTTATAATCCCGACGCCGGAGCGCCAGCTAAGGAGTTATGACAGGCGTCAAGATACCAACGCCTATCCTAATCCCGACGCCAGAATACAGAACACCGCGGGCCAGATCGAGGTAAGTACGGCCGACCGTTCTGTTAGCCGCAGGGGGGAGGGTTAGGTTTAGGGCACCACGGGGAGGATTAGGCTAGGGGAAGGGGGGGTTATGGTTAGGCACCCCTAAAGGCGGGTTAGGGGGGGAGAGGGGACGGTTAGAGTACTTACCTCAGCCTGACAGGATTTTAAGCTGTCGGTCTCTCCTTGCCGGGATTTGAGCAGCTGCCGGTAATACAATCCTATTTCCCTGTAATAAGGGTTTTTCTGAATCTGTAGGTCTCAGCAGATTGGGTCTTGTCTCCCTGTATACCTCTCCCTGGAGATAGGCTATACAGCACTCAAATCCTACCAGCCTAGTGTTGCTTGAGTAGTTGATTCAGTGCCCAGTGCAAGTATATTTATATTTATTTGCATTGTATGTGCCTTGTGCTAGCTCTGCTGTGGTGATATACTGCCTTTAACTTTCTGATTGTCAGTTATATCTATCCCTGTTGCTCGTTTTTTAACCCATCAGTACCAGGTGTGTAGGGGTTCATTGTACTTCACATTTACTTGTATTTGTGAAGGGTGTCACATTGCATTATTAGCTATACACTGTATTGTGTGTTGCTTACTGGTATTACTATGTCTTCCAAAGGCAAGGGTAAACAGAGCCGGCCCTAGCCAAATTAGTGCCCTAGGCAAGATTTTGGGTTGTGCCCCCTCCAGTGGGATCCTGAAAAAGGGTGTGGCTGTGGCCCCTTCCCCCATTGTGCTGTGCTCCCAGCACTGATCACAGCACTCATCAACCAGCACAGATCACAGCATCCAGCACAGCACCCCTATCCCAGCAGAGAACACCTCTCCCAGCAGTAAGCACCACAGCACCCCGGCCCTCACCCAGCTCCAGACTTACTTTAGTTGAGCGCAGCCTGCAGAGCCGACAGACTCGAGGTACAACAAGCCGCAGACGGTCGACCCACCTTTTCTGGCTCAGGCTGGCAGGCCGCGTCCCGGTGCACGCTGCCCCAGTGTTAACCACTAGCCACCGTCCCAGTGTTCCACCCCGCAAACCACCACTAGCTGTTCTGCCTCTGCCCACTCACTGTTTGCTGCTGAGCTCTGATCATGGACACTGCGCAGCAGCAGTAGCAGCTGCCAGAGACTCTACAGCCAAGTGCCCCACCCGTGCCTGCCTCAAACCTCTGCTGGCCCTAGAAGGACTTGGATGCTCCTAGGCATTCCAGATGCCCTAGACATTTGCTTAGTTTGCATATGCCTAGAGCCGGATCTGGTTAAACAGGATGTTCCGGCCCCTGTGCTGGTTACATGCATAACCTGTTCAGCAGGCTTGTCCTCTAAGGATATTGTGTAGGATGGTCAGTGTGCTAATTGTCATGTACCTCCTTACCAGCCTACCTTACCAGTACCGGTGCAGGAACCACCTTGGGTGTCCTACTTTGCACTGGTTATGACGAAGTTAGTGGATCGCTTATCAGCCCCAATGCTTCCTCCCAATGTGGGGTATCCACAGCAGCCTACTATATTTGTACCCTCCATACATCCTTCCAGGATTGATGCTTATGCCCACCCAGCTCAGGATATGGCTCATACATCTGCCGCCTTTCAGCAAGACATGTTACAGGCAGACATACCGTTAGCCACCAAAGGACATAGGCGGCCTGTATTATTTCAGTCCGCCCAGCTTTCAAATTCTGACACATCATCTGAGGAGGCAGATGATGCACAGGGTTCTCCTCCAGGGTCCCCCTCGGGTGAGGAGGCCCGTCATTCGATAGTGGATATTTCTTCTCTAGTGAGGGCAGTTAAATAGATCTTGAATATAGAGGATGAGGAACCCGCTCCTAAGCCTAAAGCCCCAGTGTTTAAATGACAAAAGGTGGTTAAGGCTGAGTTCCCTCAATCAGAACAGTTTACTGAGCTAATGGGGGAAGCATGGAATATTCCTAACAAACGGTTCTAGATTCCAAGAAGACTAGCATCTTTTTACCCTCTCACCTAGTGAGTGTACTAAATGGGAAGTCCCTCCAATGGTGCATCATGTGGCACGTTTAGTTAAGAGCTCTACATTGCCTATACCATCCGCATCCTCTCTTAAGGATGATACAGATAGAAAACTAGAATCTGGACTTGAGTCTGTTTACTAGTTTTCTGATGCTATTACTAGGACGGCTAGGGCCACAGCCTGGGTTGCTAAGGCTGTTGAAGGATGGATGAATGCACTGGAAAACAGCATGTCATCAGACGCTAACAGGGAGCAACTGGCCTTATTCAGGAGGCCTCTTAGTTGGAAGAGGCTGCATTGGATACTGGACTCCTTGCTTCTAAAGCACCTGCGACCTTTGTAGTCGCCCGCGGAGTCCTTTGGCTACGATCCTGGACAACGCACTCGGATCTAAGAAGGCCCTCGAATCCTTGCTTTTCTCTGATAACGTCCTGTTTAGCGCAGAGTTGGACAAGGAAGTGGCTACTCTGGCAGCCTCAAAATCTACTTTTTTGTCATCAGCATCAGCATCTACTCCTAAGCCTAATAGTTATTCCTTTAGGGCCTTTCGTCCCCAAGGTAAGGCAAAATGACAGTCATTTCCAAGGTAGCCTGCTTAAGACAAAACCAACAAGTCTAGATCTAACGAAAAAAATCTAAGTGAACATGGCGCTAGTCAGATTCTATATATAAATGTATAAGTATGTAAAATAGCTGCACACACCTAAAGGTCTGTGAGGAACCCCAAAAAACGAGATTACCTAGGTAGTCTCAGACAAGCAAAAGAAGAATGTTGGTGTTGCGCTTATAAATGACCAATTCAAATATTAAATTAATTAATAACTGGCCATGGCAGAAAATAGAGTCAAGGCACCAAATATATGATTAAGAATTTTCTCTTTATATATTATTTATCATTTCCAAGTCTAGATCTGAGCAGACTCGGGTGACCAGATATCCAGCTCTTAAATCTGACAACAAACCCTCAGCCTGATGCCACGGGCCGCCTCCTGGAGGATCCCAGGGTGGGAGGCCGACTTCTGCGGTTCGCCGACTCATGGCATCAGACAACAGCAGATGCCTGAGTCAGAGAAGTGGTCTCTCGTGGATACACTCTCACTTTCCAGAGGTCCTCCCCAGCTATTTTTTTGTATAGGTCTCCCATCAGACCCCATCAAGTCCAAGGCCTTCAGGGAAGCCATTCACTCCCTGCTAAGTTCAGGTGTGGTAATACCTGTTCCTTCGGTTTCTAATCCACTCTCTTTGTGATTCAGAAGCCGAATGGGTCTCATCGGCCTATTCAAGTGCCCAAGTTTCGTATATGGAAAATCAACGGGCTCTTGTTCTGGCAATGGAATCTGGGGATTTCATGGTTTCCGTGGACATTCAGGATGCGTATCTGCATGTGCCTTTTATGCCATCCCACCAACGATTTATATGGGTTGCTGTTCTTCAGTGACATTACCAGTTTCAGGCACTGCCATTTGGTCTGTCAACGGCCCCCAGGGTCATTACCAAGATAATGGTGGTTATGACGGCCTACCTGAAGCATCAGGGAGTCAGAATCCTGCCATACCTAGATGACCTCTTAATCTTGGCACAGTCACAGGCTGTTTTACAACACCATCTCCAACTGACCATTGCCTGTCTGCAAGCACATGGCTGGATCATCAATTGGAAAAGTCCTCGCTCTCCAACTCAGAGGATGGTATATCGGGGTGCACTCCTAGATTCTCAGGTACAAAGGATCTTTCTGCCAGCAGACAAGATTTCAGTACTGCAATTGCATGTGCGCAAATTACTATGCAATTCACTCAGCAATGCAGGTCCTGGGGTCCATGGTATCCACCTTCAATATGGAGGAATATGCACAGTTCCACTCCAGACCCCTTCAACAAATTATTCTCTCCTGGTGGAACAGATCGTATCATATGATCCGGTCCCAGACGATCCTCCTCTCTCCGGAGGTTCGGGGCTTTCCCTCTCATGGTGGCTACAGACGTCCCATCTCGACGAGGGTCACCACTTCCGGATCCCAGAGTGGGAGCTCCTCATTATGGATGCCAGCCTTCATGGATGGGGCGCAGTGACAGGTCACCATATCTCTCTGGGAAGATAGACAATTCAGGAAAGTCACCTGTCTATAAACATCCTGGAACTTTGAGCTGTGTACAGAGTGCTCACTTTAGCACAACACCTTCTCCAGGGCAGGCCGGTCCAAATCCAGCCCAACATTGCTACCACAGTTGCCTATCTCAACCATCAGGGAGGCACGCGAAGTCGGGCAGCCATGCGGGAATTAGCACACATCCTAAACGTTATCTTCTGGCAATCTCTGCAGTATTCATCCCCGGAGTCCTTAACTATGAAAGTGGACTTCCTAAGTTATCAGGATGTACACACAGGGGAATGGGCTCTTCACCCGTATGTCTTCCAGCTCCTGGTGAACAAATGGGGTCTACCAGACGTAGACTTCATGGCCTCACATCACAACCACAAGTTCCCCAGGTATGGGTCCAGGACCAGAGACCCCTCAGCAGCTTTAGTGGATGCTCTGGCAGTGCAATGGAATTTCATTCTCTCATACCTTTTTCCTCCAATTTCCCTCCTCCCAAGGGTTCTCCGGAAATTCAAGCAGGAAAGTGGCACAGTGATACTGATAGCTCCTGTCTGGCCCAGGCACCACTAGTTCACCGAGCTGTAGAGTCTCTCCATAGACACTTCTTTTCCACTTCCTCTATGGCCAGACCTGTTAGCACAGGGTCCTTGTCTGCACTTGGAGCTCTCTTGTCTCTTTGACGTCGTGGCTCTTGAGTTATCCCTCTTAGGAGTCAAAAGTTTCTCTAGCTCTGTGTTCAGGATGATGCTTTGGATGAGGAAGCCTTCCACGGCCTGCATCTGTCACAGAGCTTAGCACTCTTATTTTTAAGGGTGCTCATCCAGATGTTATGACCCTATAGTTTTAGCGGTTGCTGGGTGCTTGGTTTCAATTCTTTATCTAGGACAGAGCTGTCCTATTTATCTGGATTGATTACCTTTCATAAGTGATATCCCGGGTTTTTTCATTTGAATAAAGTGTGCGTGGTTCTTTCCACACCTTCCTTTCATTTTTTGCCTTTGAGTCTTTTGCCTCTCAGGATGCTCTTTTCTGCTCAGAAGTGTCCACACCCTTCGGGAAAACTGCTTTAGGACGTTCCCATTATAATCCCTGTGGACCCCCTATGGACCCCGAAGAAGAAATTAAGAGTCATGGTGAGTACTTACCCTTGTTAACTCTTTTTCTTCGTAGTCCATAGGGTCCACAGGGCGCCCACCCTGACGCTCTTAGCTTCATTTGGGTATTTTTCTCACGGTCACTGATACCCTCATTTTTTGTCTGAGTGTTTCTTGAGAGGAATGTTTTTTCTTCTCCTCTCCTCCTACTCCTGCCTTGGGCTTGCTTACAAAACTGGCTGCCTGTGGCTGGGGGCGGGGTATATTTGGAGAGGGGCCAATGCATCCTGGGAGCTAAAGCTTTGACTGTTTGGTGCACGGCTCACTCCAACCAACTACACCCATGGTAATTCCTGTGGACACTATGGACTTCGAAGAAATAGAGTTAACAAGGGTAAGTTCTTACCATAACACTTAATTTCTCACCACTCCTGCTGGGAACTGTTTCACTATTAGACGTGTCCCTGGAAATACGCTGGCCTCATGTGACCCATACACAACAATCCACCTGTCTCACATCAGAGTGACGTGTGGTGAGGTAATTGGCTGGGGAGGCACACATGTATAAAACCAGTTTGTATAGCAAAACTCTGGAGCATGACAGGGAGTATGCCTACCCCGACTGCACGTCCCAGGGAATGATTACTTTTAAAATGCATCAGTTTTGCATTCTATAAGTAATCAATATATATATATATAAATGTATGAACAGGTGTACTGTACCTATTATGTCTGACATAGGAGTACAGTCAGCGCCGTAGCAGGATGGCAGTGCGCCATGTGCTTCACTGCCGCCCCTCTCGCTCACCCCCCCCCCTTCTCCCCCTTGAGCGCTTGCCTTTTTGTCTGGAAGGTGGGTGGAGGGAGGGGATCTTCGGCGGCATTTCTGGTGTGCACCGCACAGCACTGCAGGTCTCTTCCTGCAGACCTTTCCTGAGGGTTGATGCTTGATCCTATGTGGCTAAAGGACCTCTGTGACGTATCCACCACATGACCGCTGCAGGAGGCTGGACCGCTCCTGCGTTACCATCCACTAGGGCATAGAGGGGGAATAAATATTTGTGGCGAGCGTAGCGAGCCACCGTACCCGAAGCGTGGTGAGCATTGCTAGCCTGCGAGGGGACACTTTTGGCCCCCCGTTCTCATACTTGCCCCTCCCCCTTTCAGCACCGGTCACATGGATGTGACGTCACAGGTCCCCTGCAGCCCCCTATTCTAGTCATAACCCTTTCCTGAGCCGGGCAGTTCGTGGCCGGTGCCGCTAGAGGATTACGCCTTGTGCGGAGGCACCCGGCCGCACCACCCTCCCTACGGCCCTGAGTACAGTATACCTGTTCATTTATAATACAACTTGATTACTTTTAAAATGCAAAACTGATGCATTTTAACATGCAGAATAGGAGTCTGGTAAATGCTTGCACTGGCCTTAACAATAAAAGGTATCATTTAGTGACACATGAATGTAACAGTTTCTGGAAACATTTGTTGACATTGTTCCCAAACCCATGTTAAATCAACGGTGTAATTTGCTCTAAGCAAGGTAAAAACAAAAATGGAGACTGCATAAAAAATAGTTCTTACATTTGGTACAGTGACTTTTTATTTTGCAGAGAACAGTCGCAGACCCCTATCAGACCCTGTATCACAGTTCATGTAAAAATAATAATACAAATAATTGGTGTGTGTGTATATTATATATATATTACAGTAATTCTCTTTCTATTATGATTGAATATACGACGTGTTTGAGCTCTAATACCCACGTTGCCTCTTCTTAGGAGCCATTTAGTGTATACAGTACTAGATGTTCTATTGGCTATATAGGTGCAGCCCTGCCCAGTGTAGCTCCTGGTACATGACCACCAGGCTGAGACTCAGCAGCTGTTGCGCTCTGTGAGGTGACTGGGCAATCACTAGCAAGACGAGGGTTCGGCTCTCCGCCAATCACAGCTCGGAGGGCGTGGCTAGTCGGTACATGTTTAAATGCCAAGAGTTTGGCGTTGGCTGGAGCAAGTGTCAGGGAACTAGTCAGAGCTGGAGTTACACAGGACAAGGTGACAGACAGCAGCAGGGTAACCGCTTTCTACTAGTACAGCTGAGGACGTCTCTGCAGTGACTGTAGCCCGGATACATGCTCATGGCTCTGAAAGTCTGCATCGTTGGATCCGGCAACTGGTCAGTATGTATTATATAAAACACTCTGCGAATGGGGATTTCCTGGTGTAGTGGGAGCTACAACTGCCCCACACAAGAGCATGTGACTGTGTGTACTTGACAGACATGCCTTTGTTTATTGTACATTCAGCAGCAGCAAGACATATTCCACCCATAATACAATCCATGCTGAGCTGTACGTCCCACAAATCCTCTTCTGTGCAGGCATTTGAGCATTGTATCTAGGACATACTAATAAATACCTAATATTGTATTATTTACATTTTAGAATCATTTGTCACCATTGACTACTTACCCCCAGACTACACCCAGCAGGGTGCACTGCATGTTCCCAGTCTGATCTGATAATAGGAAAGTTACCGGTCTTCACACTGATTATTAGCTGTACTAGTATATTCCTCAGCATTGATTTCTCCTCCAAGGACATTTTATGTGCTAGTGACATAACCTCTGTACCATGTTCTGTGCTTGAGTGAGCAAATTCCAACTTCAAACGAGCTGTATCCTCTTACACCAAAGTACAGTGCTCTTTACAGGCTGAAGGGAACCTGGATTTATCTCATTTAAAACTTGGGACTATACCTAGAATTTTAACTTTGAAATTCTGTCAATTGTTATTTTGAAACAACTGAAGAGATGCATTACTATTATTATCACCGCTGTAAAAGTGCAGTGCTTACTTGTCATGAGAACTTAGCATTCAGAGCTGGCCGCTAGCAAGCAGTCGCTCGTTGCAGATGATGATCACTAATGTGCGCATGCATATAGTTTGCAGTGCGCAAACTAGTACGAGCGATTGGAAATTTCTCGCTCGCCCTGAAAAGACAGCCCAGTGGAATGAGTGACAGGAGAGGCCGTTTGTTGGTGGTAACAGGGGCAGGGCACTAATAACGGGGGGAGTGGAGTTGCAGATGTGTCAGTGTTTTCACGCCATTTCTGGGGAGTGCTTAATTAACCAGCAAAGTCATAGTACATGTCATCTGGTTGAATTTTACACTGAAGTGATCGCAGTGCTTTGGTAAGATACAGACAACCGTAAGCGCTGCGGTCAGATCTGAAGGAACCCGATGTACCGATGGCTGTATATACTTCCTGGAGATGATGTAAGCAAGTGGGCGGCTAAAGACCGGCTGGTGGGCGTCTATGCAAAGTGATCGCTAGCCAAGACATAGTGAGCGTGCTTATGCCTTGCCGTGTGAGCGGCTGCCTTGACATCACTTAGCTGAATTTCCATACGCTAGGAGCGAGCGGCCGCAACTAGCGAACGGGTCTGAATCAGGCCCTTAGACTCCAAGTTCCTCGTAATTAGTGTAGCGGTAATTCTCAATATGTACAAATCACCTCTGCAATTCATTCATTTGAAGTCTTCCTGCAAAGTGGAAAAAGAGCTGATACCTCCACAAAAGCCCACACTTGTAGCATAAGGCTTTGCGGCAGTGACCATTTAAAAGTACAGTGAATGTGTATTAATTATTTCCCTGCACTTCCATATTGGTGGGTGGAACCGGTAAAGCCGTAAGTGCCCAGTGAAAAGTTGCCCGTTTGCCGCACTGTGCATATGTGCAATACATCGCAAGAGGACATTGCACAGAACCGCAAAGGTAAGTAAGCATAACAGCATCCCGAGATATTGCAATGTTTGAAGCAAATAGAATAAGCAAACCTTGATGGCAGTCCCTATAATATGCTATAAGATGCAATCCACTGTCCAATTTAAGGGACTATGGGTCTGATGTACTAATGCAGTCAAACACCCCTTTTTTTCGGAGGCTTGCTGCATTCCCCTATATGTATCAATCTCTGGAAAGCTAAACTTTCCCGGGCTTGTACCCGATAGTCAACGGCATCTATAAATGGCTTTACCCATAAAAGCATATAGGCTTCTTCCTGCAGATTTCCTCTGTGAAGGATCCCTCTTTGATTCATCATAGAAAGGAATGGTCATTGATGGTTGACTATCTGCTGGGTACCATCAATGGTTCATCCACCGATGGTCATCTTTGATTTAATACTTGCAGGACAGTATGTCAATGAGTGGGAGCGGGGATTTGCATCTTGTGTTGGGGGGGGGGGGGGGAGATAGGCTGCGTGCCCTGGCGCATAGGGATAGAAAATATTGCGTGGCTCTGTGCCATTGATGATGGAGAAACATTGGATTGCTGCCATCAATGGCAAAACCATTGGCCATCGATGGTTGTTACCCATCGATAGTCATCCCTAATTATAGGTACCCAGTAAATATTTTCCTTACTACAGCAATATCTGACGATGAGAAATGATAACTTTCCATGGCAAATGTTAATAAATATTCCCCTCTGGTGTAAAGTGTGACATCTCTTTATCAGAGCTCAGTGCAGCTGGCAAGAAAGTCTCAAGCAAAAGACAATAATTTTTTTAATTCTTATTGATGTCTAGCAATTTATTTGCTATGATGCATATTAATTATTAAAATATTTTTTTATAAAGCGCCAGCCTATTGTCCTGCTCCTAACAGGCATAATAGTCGGATGGGATGTAGTCAGCATCCCGTCGTGCGGGATGCCGACGGTCTGAGTACCACTGCCGAAATCCCAACAGGTCAGGATCCCGGGACCAGTATCCCGACCACCAGGATCCTGAAGGTAAGTATTGGGGTGTAAGGGTTAGGCACCGGTGAGGGAGTGTTAGGATTAGGAGGAGGGGAGGTTAGGTTTAGGCATTAGGGAGAGAGAGTTAAGGCGGGTATCCACTAATAGATATACAAACGAGAGCACGATTACGACATTCCAGTCATGCTCGTATGTATATATATATATATGTGTGTGTGTATATGTATGTGTGTATATGTGTATGTGTATATATATATATATATATATATATATATATATATATATATATATATATATATATATATATATATATATATATATGTATGTATATGTGTGTGATGTGCCTAGACTGAATGTTCACTTGTTCAGTCCAGACACATCCCTCCATCCCCGCATATGCTGAACCTGATGAGATCGTCAGGCTGACCAGCATGTACAGGCGCTTTCGGGTGTCGGAAGCTACCAGCGGGCACGCGCATTGCTGGTCGTTTCCGACCAAAACATGCCGGATGCTTGCGCGGTTTACAAGCGATTGCACAAGAACGACATTGTTATCGTGCAATCGCTTGTAAAAATCGCCTAATGGATACCCGCCTTTAGGGTAGGGCTTAGAAAAATCCTCACCTCTGTTCTCTATGGGTGTTGGGATTCTGGCTGCTGGGATACCGCTGTCTGTATTCTGACCAGTGGCATTCTGACAGCTGTGATTTCATACCCAAACCTTGTGAGACTCCTCCATATCTGGGATCGCCACAGTTTCTGATATACACCTCCTGCTTCCACCTTTAGTGGGTGTCTATTCATGTCTATAACGAAATGACTACAGGAAAATATCCCAGGGTGGACGCTGGACTAAAATGGGCGGAGCGACTGAGATGGAGCAGAGACCTCCACTTCTCCTCTCCCACTACTGAGGTGCACTTCAGATCATTCTGCTATCTCCAGATGGCAAAATTACTTTGAGAATCTAAACTGAATCAAGAAGTTTCTGTTCTTCTATGAATCTCTCTCTCCCCATACTAGTGTATTGGGAAGCAATTCTAACACTAATCGGGGGCACCACTGGAGAAATCTTAGGCTTCTACAGGGTAACCCCTTCTCTGAATATGAGTGTGCAGTGAAAGGCCTTGTTTTCTGCATGAATAGACCCCATGTTCTGTTCTCCATGACTTAACATCCTGAAGAATATTGTTCTCTACAGATTTACCCATTGAACTGATTGGGTGGCACAGTATTACTGATCACTATATTCAATTTTTCATTTAAGCACGGTCATGAACACGGTCGTCTATTTTTGTTTAACTGTCAGACTTCCCTACTGTTCCAGAATGACTTAAAAAATTCCTTGGCTCTCCCTTATTTCCTGGAGAGTAGGCCATCCTCCCGGTATTCCGCATACTTCTCTAGTGATGTGATTGGATAATACCACTTTGTCATGGCCCCATTCTCGCTGCATAATGACACGTATTGCGGCATATCCGCTGGGGCCTGGCCATGATGTCACAAATCCCTTTGTCTTGCCCAACTTTTCCCTTGGATAGCACTTCTTCTGGTCCAAAAAGTAGGAAAGCCTGGTTTTCATATCTGCATTTATCTTGTATGTCCTGTTTGTACACTGTCTGTGCTGTCTGCATTATTTCCTTTTGTCAAAGTTACCTACAGAACAATTTGTCATAGAAAGCACTGAATGTACTTTTGTCAGTGAGAGAAGTAACAGGATTTTAGTTTTTACAAATAACAGAATACATTTTCTAAACAATATAGTGTGATTTTGTGGTCAAAACAAGTTACAGACAACCTTGAACGTACAAATGTATACTGTAAATATTAGTAGAGAGCTGTTAATGGAAACAAATGTTTTGTGTTCCAGTAAAATGCTCCAGGGCCCATTCATTTGTGCTGGGAAAGGGGGTTCCAAAACATTGTACTAACTACTTTTAGTGATGTGTTTTTAATGCAATTTCCATACACTTTTACATTACTATTGTACCAACAGGAGAGCACACAAGACTTGGGTTGTGCTGTGAAATGCGTCATTAATATCAGATCGCAATAGTGGGAACTGCAGTATTGTTTATGCACTTTTCATGCCTATCAACATGTAAGAAAGTGAATAGAACTGAATGCATTTTAAAAGACATTTAGACAAGATTGATTATATATGACCTCTATACGCAGTTCTGTACAGCAAATAATTAACTGGCATAACAAAGATGCTATAGATTTACAATACACGAATAGCCTTAATATACATATATTACACAAGTCATACTAATGTGAAAAAAACTGAAGTAAATATCTGTATAACTGGTGACTTAAAATTAGTAATAATATCCTCCCTTCAGAGTTCATTTTGAATATAGATAATGATTGTTCAGTGTGTATGAACAACCACCAGCTGCAGATCAGTCGATCCGCAGATATATCTTTTAGGTGTGTACCAAGCTTAAGTGAAATTGGATCAGCTGTCGGATCATTAGTTACATTGTTCAGGTGTGTACCTAGCTTTAGATTCTCTAACTGGTTTGCACAAGATAAACCAGCTCAAACACATTATTGAAATTGTTTGTGTTTAAAAAAAAATAAAAAAAATAAATCATACTACAGTGCAAATTTCTAACTGTTGAAATTCAATTAAATTTCAAACCAGTTTGAGATTTTCAAGCATCTCAGGTCAAAGGAAGAAAACCTATGGCTTTTTTTAACTATTATATTATTGGGTAGGAAGCCGGCAGTCAAAATGCAGACCGTAGGCTTCGCGACATGGGACTAATGATAGGTGTCTAAAAACACCTATCATTAGCCCCACGCCAAAATCGCGACACACCGATCGTAGGTAAGCCGGGCGTCGAGAGTGGATAGTGGCGGCAGGGGGGGAGGAGGGTTAGGTTTAGGGTCTCCCTGGGGTACTTGGGGTTAGGCACACCCCCCCCCCCCTCGGGAGGGTTAGGGTCAGGCACCCCAGGAGGAGGTTAGGGTTGGGCACCCCCCGGGAGGTTTAGGGTGCGGGCAGGGGGGGGTTAGGTTTAGGCACCCCTGGGGGGGAGGTTAGGCACGCCTAAGGGGGGAGAGGGTTAGGGATAGCCTGCTTATCTCCCCTGTCGGGATCTTCATCTGCCGGTGTCGGTATTTCATCCGCCGGGCTGCCGTCCGGCGGTATAACATACCGCTTCCTGTTATTGTTACTTCCCCCACCCTGTATTTCTGTAACATGATTAATAAGGAATAATGGAATAAAATATTTGAGTTTATCTAACTTCTGTTAGTAAGGAGTAAGTCTTTCTTGCAAATCTCCCCATTTAGTTGGAAGGACGATGGTCAAATTGGCTAGAACCAGCTGTCAGACAAAATCGCACGGTCTCGCAGAAGTTGACCTTTGCCCAAACACATAGTGCTAGAAGTCACCAGCGAATTGTGGGACTGATTTGGATTTGTACTCAAACCTGAAGGTTTATGTACAAATCCGATGTTTGGGGATCTGCGCATGTGCAGAACCGCTTCTGTGTGGTCACTCGCAGTCCGCTGTTGCCATGCTGCGGCATTTAGGGGGCGGAGTCCAGGACCGGTCCAAACAGTCCTGTCCCCATTTTTGTAGGCGTGCCAAGCCCAGGGTTGGCGTTGTTGGATGCAGACTTCCTGGACCCCCCAAGCAGACCAGTTGCGATGAACAGTATTATGAGTAAGTGTTTATTTCCTACAGATGCCTCCTGCTGCATTTGCATTTTAGTTTCCCTGCGGCTGTGTAATACCATCCTCGTCACAATCCGGCCCTGTATTTTCAGTCAGGAACAGATTTCTCTAATTCTCAGCCATATTTAGATGACAAAGGAGATTCACAGTTGCGATGATTTTAGGCTACTTGCACATACATAAAATATTGCAAAAAAAAAACACTTATCTAGAATTAAAATGTAGATACCGGTATATCCAAACATATTCTTCCTCCTAACCAGATGATCCTTCTGACATTCGGAAGAATAGTTAGCTGTCCGTCAAATATCGGTTATGGGCACTAATCTAATCAAAACATATTAAGGGCTAGATTTACTAAGTGTTGAAATGTGCGAGTCGCCTTTTCACTGCAAAATTTAAACCAGTAATACTACTAAATGCCAAACACGCCTGGTGTTCCATTTATTATTTTAATAATTGAGATATTTACCTGAAGTCAATTTAATATGACCTAATTGTTTTCTAAGGTGCCAATTATAATTTTATTTTTTAATAATGAGAGTAAATTTTGTCTGAATGTTTTGGGCATGGTGTAATTGAATTAGGTTATGGGATTCCCCTGTTTGTAAATATCTGGGCAGAGATAGACGAATGCAAATGTCTGTGTTGTAGCAAATCCTTTTACTATGGCAAATGGTGAGATAGGAATGTGCGACTTCCTTTGACTACTCTTAAGGTTTCGTCTGCCGTACTCTTCGCGTGTTTTGCTGGCGAAAACTTTTCGTACGTGACCCCGCTTTTCGCACTAGTCAATTCCAAAGACTCGAAAACGGGACTCGGTGAAACGCAAACAGTCAAAGTGCTGTCAGATTTGGGGAAATCCGCCTGACGCCCCCCAAAAGATGCACTAACATTGGGGATCAATGTAGTTGCCCCCGAATAGCCCTACTGAAGCTATTTGGGGTACTTAAATGCTCTCACTAGCTGCTAATTAGCGTCCAGAAATTCTATATTATTATTATTATGAGTGAAAACGAGAGCTTTCTAGAAAATCAATGAATTTCGCTACAGTGCCATTCTAGACTTATATGATGTCATCCATATAGAATTTGTATAATGCAGCCCATATACAGATGTGTCCACATACATCTAGCCTCCTTGCACGTTAAACAGCCCTTCTAGTCTCGCCATGCCGTGGCAGGACTCTGTAGCGTTCATCGTCTTTCCGTGTGACTTTTTTTTTTTTTTTCAAATGCATCTTATTCGCACAACGATGTGAATAGGATGTACAAGCAACTGCTATTGATTAAAATGATATGCGTCATGCCTATATTCTGTGTGACTGCGGGTGTAATTGCATGTGAAATTCTATGTTAGTGTTACAGCCGCTGACACTGTAACTTAGGATTTTTTATGCAGATTCACCCGCAGTTGCACATAGAATATAGGCGTGCCAAATGCTACGTTAGTGTTACAGCCGCTGACACTGTAACATAGGAGTTTGCATGCAGATACACCCGCAGTTGCACATAGAATATAGGCGTGCCACATATTTCAATCAGAAGCGGCTTGTTTGTCCTATTCTCATCGCTGTGCGAATAGGATGCACAACTACTAAACTAAATAGTGTAGTTGTATGAAAATGATGATAGCAAAGGTTAAATTTTTTTATTTTTTTTATTATTATTATTTTTTTTAGAATTTTAATAGTAAAACGAATTGTGTGTACATAACTCAAATAGAGAAAATGCTTTTTATAACAGGTTATTGTGTTTGACTAGCGCAAGTGCAGTGGGAGCCAGAGGCCCCAACCACATCCTCTCTTTACTGCAATAGGCCATTATAGTGAAAGAAGCAGGTGACAACATGGGGGGGGGGGGGACAGACTTTCACATTAGTCCGTGGCAGGAAGAGGGAAGTTTGCCGTGTTTTAATCTCTTCCACTGGGTGCTGTGGTCTGCACACAGGGTACGGAGCTCAGAGAGGCAGGAAAATGGCTGGAATGAATGCAGGGGAAGCTTCTAACACAACTGGGAATGGTTCACTTGGAAGGATTTCCAGAGAGGTGCGGCCATTCTGCAAGAGCCAGATTTTAGTTACCACATTCCTGCTGCATCTTTCCTAGTAAAAGGACCAGTCCTGTTCTTCTCACTGTCAGCAGTCTGTGGTCCTGAGATACTGAGGTGCATTTCCACGGTTCACGAGGAAAGAGGAAGGGAGTAAATAAGAGGGTTTAGTGGGCGAAGGAGGGGGGTGGAGAGAGTAATAAATATACTAGTGATAATTCATTCTAGGACACCACTTCCATTAATACAACAAATATCTGTTTATTTGGCACATGAGAAAATATATAAATTATTCTAATATACAATAAGACTGGTGGTTGCAGTAACTCAGTTGATAATTATGATCTTCTCCTTAGTCGTGTAGACTTTCCTTGGTAACATGTTGCTAATGTCTTCACAGGGGATCTGCCATTGCGAAGATCTTGGGGGATAATGCAGCCCAACTTCCTCAGTTTGATAATGTGGTGAACATGTGGGTTTTTGAGGAATTAATATCAGGGAAGAAACTAACTGAGATAATCAACACTGAACATGAGAATGTGAAATATCTCCCCGGGCACAAACTTCCAGCCAATGTGGTAAGTGTGCAGCTTTACTAATCTAGCCTGTAGGTTTCTAGTAATTGGGTCCATTTGGCAAAGGCATCCCTTTTTTTTTTTTCTTTTTTTTTTAATGTTATTAACGTACTACTTTCTGTACATAAAATTCATCCAAGTAGTTACTTTTGTATCATTCGAGTTTATAACCTGAATATATCTCCCTAATGTTCTGTAATACATTATACATTGTGAACTTGTCACATGGACACTGGCTATAACAATAATTATTGATTTAAAATATAAATTGCGCCTTATTGACAATAATTGTTTAGGGAAGAGTAACCATTTAATGACTTTGTGGAAATAATTACAAATGGCACTAGGACAAATCTCCTGAATCCATCATAAAGAGAGATGGCTAATTTATAATCTCTTCTATAAATAATTATGAGCACTGAGGCATTATATTAATAGGCTATTAAGACATCCTTATTGCCCTATTTGTTTGGATGTTTGACAAATGACTAAATACCACATGATAAAAGCATTAGAGAGCAAGAGATTTTATTTCACTTTAACACTTATTCACTCTTTTTACACTTTTTTTCATGTTCTATTTCACTGGCATCAAGTATTTTAGGAGACATAAATAAATGTTATGTTTTAATTTCAATATATTGGATCCCTGGAGGGTTTTACTGTAACTAACCTTTATAGTAATTCAGTCATTCCGTGAGTACCCTATATGAATACTTTTGTTTCTTATTGTTTTGATATAATATATATGTTTGGGGAAAGGAATGTTATAGTTTATTTAAGGATCTGTGCTGACTGTTGTATGTTCCATGACCCACCATATACCAGGTCACTTTACTAGTAAAAAACAAACTTGTGATTCTGTGAGGAAACACATGCACTACGTGGGGACCTGAGAAATATACCCGCTATGTATCAAGGGGAACTCACAGGGACAGTGGTTGCGGTAATTGCTGTCCCTGCAAGTTATGTCCCCGGCATTTAGGAGACTTCTTTCACAGAAGTGAAAGACTTCCCCGGGAAAGCAGACACTGTGCATGCGCAGTGTCAGCTTCCGGAGCCGTCCGGGGGCTGCGGGAGAGAGAGATCGAAAGACCCTCTCTCCTGCACTTGGAGCCTCCATAGGTTTACAGTACATCTGAAGATTGTGCAAACTACCGGGGCTAAATGCAGAAAAGCTTCAATATTTGGAGTTTAGTACATAGGGGTCAGATCGTAGTCCCCATTGACAATAATGGGGAATGCAGTCTTTTTTTTATGTAAAAATCTACTTGATACATATGCCCCTAAAGGCACATCTAGCTAATTTTTACTTCATTTTTTATTAAAATTATGCAGAAACTGCAATTTCTGAATAATTATGTATTGTCAATGGATGCTCCAGGGGCAGGAGAGAGAGCTTTCGATCTCTCCCCCGGCCGGCTCCGGAAGCTGACACTGCGCATGCACAGTGTCTGCTTTCCCGGGGAAGTCTTTCACTTCTGTGAAAGACTTCTCCTAAATGCCGGGGAAATAACTCGCAGAGACAGTGGTTACCGCAACCGCTGTCCCTGCGAGTTCCCCGTGGTACATTTTTATTGAAAATTAAAATATCCACCGGCAAGTTGGGTACATAATAATCGTGGCAGTACCACGATTATTAGTACATAGACCCCTAAATATCGCAGAAGGTAATGCAAAGTATTCTACTGTACATTTTGTTTTAGGATACACTCAGAACTGTTTTTAAGAGGAGAGTTTATATTCTAAAGCAGTAGTTCTTAAACTCTGTCCTTAGGACCCCAAACAGTTCACATTTTCCAGGTCGCCCAGCAGGTGCACAGGTGTGTTCATTACTCACTGACACATTTTAAAAGATCCACAGGTGGTGCTAATTCACTTATGACTCTGGAAAACTTGAACTGTTTCAGTAACAAAGCATATTTTATCCTGAGGTTGGTGATATGGCAAAGCTGACAGGTTAAAAAGATGTAGAATTTGTATTATGGTCAATGAAAAATATTCTTAACCTTTTGTAAAATGCAGAGTTTGGTTGTTGTAGCTTTCTACGTGCGGCTTGAGAGCTGTCTCTTCACCATGGAAATTGACCCATCTTGTTGATGAAGCTACTATTCTGTGGGAAGGGTTTCTAAGTGCTGCCATTAGCAAACCTTGGTTTGCCTATGGCAGGGGTAGCCAACCCTGGTCCTCATGAGCTACCAACAGTGCATATTTCTACTTCAGGGTCCATAGGGTATCCACAGGATACCTTGGGGTATAGGCAATGGCGGCAGACATCCAGGCACCACAGAGTTACATTTTCAGCCTCCCAGGATGCACTGGGGTCCCTCTCCTATACCCCGCCCCCGAGCCTCAGGCCACTCAGTTTTCGTCGGTGCCTGGCCGGACCAGTCGCACCGTACAGAGGGGGGGGTCTTTTCAAGGCCCCTGAAGATTTCTTCGCAGCTGTGGCTGCACAACTAGAGTGCTCCAGCATAGGACAGTCAGTATTGACGTCCATGCTGTCACTCCTACACCCCGCCGGTACCAGAACGCCGGTACCGATCCGGGGATGCTGGTTGGTAGCTGGGGTCACAGCTAGCAGTGACCCCGGCTACCTGGACTGTGGCCGGATGCACGGGGGACAAGGTAAGCGGCGGGGTCCCGCGGTGGGCACCCGCCGGTAACGGTCCTTTTTGGTCCCCAGGCAGGGGGCTCCCTGGGGACCGGCTGCGCGTGGGGCCAGGTACTGATCCTGCGCCTTCCACTAGACCACCAGGGACAGCGGACAGCAGCATGTGCGGTACAGCGCGGCATCCCAGGGGTTAATAGCAGGCCAGGGGAGAACGCCTTCCCTGTCTCACAGCCGGCGTCTCCCCCGCTGCACAGTGCCATTCCACAGCGGTCTGAGCGGGCTGTGTCATCGCTCCTCCCCCGGGCCCGCCTCCTCTCTGCTCCTCGGTGGCCATTTTCTCACTACATGTGCTGGGAATGACAAACGCTGCTGGAAGCTGTTACAGGTGCCATTGCGGTCCGGGTCCCCCGCATACCTCTCCTTCAATAAGGTCAGTGTATGCAGCACTGTTTCCTACCAGGCTCTGGTCTGTGTAGTTGATCGCAGTGCTTGTATGCAGGATGTTATCTGTGCATTGTATGTGACTTAAATGCTAGCGCTGTTTGCCTGTACTTTCATTTCTGACTGTCAGCCTTTTTCCTATCCCTGTTCTTCTGCTACAGCCCTTGCGGTGCGGTGTCGCAGGGTGTTTATTACCTCACAGTAAACGTGGTTTTTCTGTGTGGGAGGTCACATACGCTCCGTTCACAATCCTCATGTCTGAAAGTGAACGAGGATATCCTCTTCCAGCTATAATGTACTGATATATGTGCAATTAGCGGAGGGATATGTAGACGCTGAGGGTTTATGGAGGGCATGTTGTATTATATATCACGCCCCATTTCTGTCACTGTGCTTGCACAAAAAGGGACCGCCCTCGGCTGCCTAAGATGCTTACAGCCCTTGTGGGCAATGCTCCCTGCGTTTCCCCATAGGGGTTATCGCAGAGAGTGGTGGTCTCATCACATGCAGGGGTCCCTGGGCAGTTGATGGTACCCCAGTGTATCCTGTTTTTCGCCCCCCCCAGGTCTCGCAGGAGCCTGTGTGGGTGAATTTATTGTCCAAATGGTATAGCACCTGATGGACGTTTTGCAGGGGGAGTCACTATTTCGGCCTTCTAAACGGCCTTTCGGGTCTCAGACGGGTAAGGACATGACGTCTGATGACGGTGACATTATTGACTTTTTCAGACACGAGCCCGTTAGTGCAAAGGAGGCGTAGTCTGGGTCTAAAGTCTGTATACCTGGCCTTATACGGACAGTCCGTGCGGCTTTGGTTATTACATATCCCCCGTGGCTAAATCCAACTATGCCTTCTTTAAGGATAAGGGTGTTGCCACTGTAATTCCTCTATCTGGTCAGGTGGATCATTTAGAGGAGGTTCCAGCCTCAAAAACGGTTGACCTTTTGCATACCCCTTTGCGGATAATTATTTTTCCGAATGGGAGTTACCTTTACGGGTAGATTCTCATGTTACACGCCTAGTGAGGAGTGTTACGTGGCCCATGCCCTCCAGGTCCTCCTTGAAGGAGGTTACACATTGAAAGGTGCAAATATATCTAAAAGCCAATTATTCCCTTGCTGGAGGGGCTTCCAGGCCGGCTATGACCGTGTGCTGGGGGGCCAGATTCATGGAGCGCTGGGTAGGTAACTGGATCTCTGCACACTGACTCTCCAGCAGAGCAGGTGGATAGTGGCAAATTCTCAGAGACTTAACCACGTTCATAATGAGACAGTCTTACATATAGCCTACTCCTTTCCAGAATCTCCTCGGCAGCAGTAGCGGCTCGGCAGCAGTAGCTGCTCGCCACTCCCTGTGGTTGCGCTCTTGGAAAGCGGACGCAGATTCCATTTGGAATGCTTTGCCTTTCACGGGACAGGTACTGTTAGGCCCTCATCTGGACACAATTGTGGCCCCGCAGGCAGCAGCTACGTCTGCCTGTCTGCCATCAGCTACAGTCCCATCGGGGTCAGGGGTTTTGTCTTTTCGGCCCTGTGAGGCCAGGGTAAGTCTAAAATATAGCTTTCCAAGACAGTCAGTAGCCAGGAAATCTGCTCAGCCATAAGAACAGGCTTGGATTACAAGACGTCCTACTCCCAAGTTGGACTATAAGCCTTCAGCCTCACGGGACGGGCCTCCTCTCGGGGGACCCCAGAGTTGGAGACCGGCTTCTTCAGTTCGCCCAGTGCTGGTGTCTGACCTTCACGGACACTGGGGTAAGAGAAGTATTTTCTTGAATGTATGTCCTCTCCTCCCGGTAAAAGCCTCTCAGACGGTTTTTCATTACAGGTCTTCTGTCAATTCAAGACTAGGCCCTGTAATTTTTGAGGGTGTTACACTCTATGCTACAGGCAGGAGTTATAGTACCTATTCCGTTGCCCCAAAGGGGAACGAGGTATTACTCCATCCTCTTTCTGGTACGGAAACCCAATGGGTCTTACCTGGACATCCCCAACCTCAAATCCTTCAACAAATTCTTAAGGGTTCCTTGGTTCAGGAGGGGGACCCTGCATTCCATCATTCAATGGCGCCTGGGAATTTTGTGGTGTCGTTGGATATATTCAGGGTGACTACCTGAATGTCCTTATTTTCTTCGAACACCAGTGTTTTTCCTCAGGTTTGCAGTGGTCGATAAGCATTTCCAGTTTTACCAGGGTCATGGCAGTTATGGCAGCCCACCTGCAGATGCAGGGGGTCCGCTTGTTACCCAATCTGGGCGACCTCCTGGTGTTACCAGAGTCTCCAGAGATACTTCAGTGCCGTCTGCAACGGACAATATCTGTGTTGCTACGTTAGGGCTGACTGATACACTGGAAATGGTCCTCTCTGATTCTTCAGAGGATGCTCCATATCCCAACATCTGAGGATCTTTGTGATTGAGGAAAAGATCTCTGCATTACAGGCAAAGGTACGCAGTTGCCTGCAGAGTCGCCGAGTGTCTATTCACTCGGCAATGTGGTTCCTGGGTTCCAGGGTGTCGCTGTTCGACATGGTGGAGAGTACCCAGTGTCACTCTAGAAAAATTGATCCTCTACGGATGGGATGGGTTGCCCCATAGGATAAAGTCAATAGTGCTTTCCCCGAAGGTTTGTCTCTCTCTGGCCTGGTGGCTGCGGAAAGCTTACCTAAACAAGGGGCACCCCCTTTGGGATTGCGTACCGGGTCCTTCTGACAACGGACGCCAGTATCCGTGCCTGGGAAGCAGTGACGGGTCCACACTTGTTCCAGGGCAGGTGGACTCCAGTAGTTTTTGCGCTTTCCATAAACATCTGAGAACTCTGAGCAGTATTCACGGTTCTCCAGCATGCAGGACAGGTCCTCCACGGAAATACCGTGCAGGTACGGTCTGACAACGTCATCATGATGGCTTATGTAAACCACCTAGGTGGTTCCCGAAGTCGGGCGACACTAACAGTGGTGTCTCGAATTCTGGCTTGGGTGGAAAGCTATATCCCTGCCGTCATCGGCAGTGTTCATTCAGAAATCCTCAGATGGAAAGCAGGCTTTCCCAGCCGTCAGGACGTGCATTCAGGGAAATGTCCTCTTCATCAGGAGGTGTTCAATCTTCTGGTGAACAAGTGGAGCCTTTCAGAGATGAGTCTTCTGGTAGACGTATGTTGGTCCAGTGGACCTTCTAAGTTGTTTACCTCGTCCCTCCGTTATCCCTTCCTCCAGTAATAGCAAGGAGGAGCGCTCCTGCTGATAGCTCGTGCGTGGGCCAGACGGCACTATTTCTCAGATCTTTGGAGTGTTTCAGTTAACACTCCGAAACTGTTACCTCTACGACCAGACCTGTTGTCTCAGGATCCTGGCTGATGCCCAGACCTGGGTTGTCTGTCCTTGCCGGTGTGGCGGTGGAGACTGCCCTCTTAAGGTCTAGGAGTTTTTCCAGCTCTATAGTTAACAGGGCCTATGTCCATGCTAAGAGCTCGGAAGATTTTATCTGCAAGAATTTACCATCAGGTATGGCATACTTTCAGTTGTGTCGCCCTACAGGCTCTGCTCCTCGGGTATTCCGGATATCCAGAGTGTTGGCTTTCCTACAGTTGGGCTTAGATAACGGTCTTCGCCTTGCTTACCTGAAGGTGCAGGTTTCTGCCCTGTTGGTTTCATCGTAGGATTGCTACTCTTCCTGATGTCCGCACCTTTGTGCAGGGTATACATTATATTCAGCATCCCTTTGTTCCTCCTGTGGCTCCTTGGGATTTGGCTGTGGTCTTTAGGGCTCTCTGAGGACCGCCATTTGATCCACTGGGCTCAGTGGACTTCAAATGGCTTATGGCTAGGAATGTATTCCTTCTGGCAATTGATTTGGCCGGTAGGATCTCAGAATGGGGGGCTCTGTCATGTAGACCTCCCTCTTTCTCATCTTTCCTAGGAACAGGGCAGTGCTTCGCACTTGCCCTGGTTTTGTACCTACGGTGGTGTCTAGTTTCCACATCAATGAGGAAATTATAGTACCTGCCTTTACTTCCCCAGTCCTTTCTGCTGGTGAGGCCTCTTTGGATGTGGTACGGGCTCTAAGAATTTAAGTTCACCGTACCAGTCCATTTAAGAAATCAGACTCTCGGTTTTGTCCTTTCTGGTTTCCATAAAATAGGTTGGCCTGCCACTGCGCTAACTTTGGCAGGATGGATTCACAGGTCTTCCTGTTCCATCCTCTTTTAAAGCTCTTCCACTAGGTCTGTGGGTCCTTCGTGGGCAGCTCGACGTGGCGCTTCAGCGGTTCAGCAGTGATTGGCAGCCACGTGGTCATCTGTCCATATTTTTGTAAGGTATTATGTTTTTGATACCTTCGCCTCTCAGGATGCTTCCTTCGGGCGGCGGATTCTCCTTACAGCACAGGAGCGTCCCCACCCTTAAAGGATACTGCTTTGGGACATCCCCAAGGTATCCTGTGGATACCCTATGGACCCTGAAGTAGAAAATATGAGATATGGTAAGAACTTACCCTTGTTATCTCTATTTCTACGAAGTCCATAGGGTTCCACAGGACTCCCGCCCTGTCACACCTGTACTGCAGATGGGCTTTGATCTGGTCACCGGTTTCTCCGTCTCCTTCTGGTGAGAATGTGATTCTTGTGTGTTCCAGACTTTCTTCTCTCTCTTTTTTGCTCCTGCTCCGGCCTATGGCTTGTTACGAAACTGAGTGGCCTGAGGCTCGGGGGCGGGGTATAGGAGAGGGACCCCAGTGCATACTGGGAGGCTGAAAATTTAACTCTGTGGTGCCTGGATGTCTGCCGCCATCGCCTATACCCCAAGGTATCCTGTGGAACCCTATGGACTTCGTAGAAATAGAGATAACAAGGGTAAGTTCTTACCATATCTCATATTTTTCCAGGTCTCCTCACAGAATCACAAGTGAAATAATTAGTTTCACCTGTGGATCTTTTCAAATGTGTTAGTGAGTAATGAATACACCTGTGCACCAGCTAAGTGATCTGGAAAACGTGAACTGTTGGTAGCTCTCGAGGACCGAGGTTGGCTACCCCTGGCCTAGGGCAATAAGGGCTAGAGGGCTCCTAAAACCCAGAAGAGATAAAACAGCACCCCAAAATTACTACTCCTCTTGATAAATGCAATCCTTTAAATAAAAAAAAAGACACAACCCACTTTTTATGCATTTACGCTGGAAAAAAATATTTTCAGTTTAACCTAAACTTAAATCGATTTACCGATCAATCTGTCTATCTCATAGAGGGCAGTATGTACTAAGCATCGCATTATGGATGTGGTACATACCGGCGTTAATGATGCAGATTAGATCCCTCTCAGTGAATGTTGAGAAGAGAAACCCATAGGCTTCTATTGGGCAGCACCATCTATAGATGGCATTGCCTAAGTGGTCCAAGCTCTGTGTTTATGTTCTGGGTTGTTTGTGGACCCGGGGTGGTAGCAGGAGCGATCACAGAAGCGGGTTTGAAAATAAAACTAGGTTTTTTAATAAGTGCTTGAGAAGACATAAAGTATGGCAGTAAATAAAAATCCAGGTATACATAAAAGTGCACTAAAGTTCTGTGGTGGAAGTAATGGGTTAATGTCCAAGTAGAAACAATTAGAGCTGTCCAGGTGTGCAGGTAGTGAGACTGGAATAATCCACCAGGTATGCAGGTAGTGATGCAGGAAATAATAAGCCAGGTATGCAGGTAGTGATGGAGGAAATAATAAGCCAGGTATGCAGGTAGAGAACTAAGGCAATGAGCAGGATGTCAGCAGGCTCAGGTATGGGTAAGGGTGGTGGAGGAAGCGGGGTAGTCCAGCGGGAGCTAGGAGCAGACTGGCAGACAGCGAATTCACAGGAACAGAATAAGCACAGAGAACTCCCTCTCAGCTAGGCTGAGATACACGTTGCACTGGCAAAGAAGGAAGGCACTGACCCTTCCTAAATACCCCATGCCATGCTGTTACTGGCTGGAGGGAACATGTGACTCACCAGGATTGGCCAGCCGCATCACATGGCCAGAAGGCAAGATGGCGGCGCCCATGCCAAACGGAACGGAGACACCGCCAGGCCTTACCAGTGCAGAGTGACAACAGGCCCGCACAACAACGTGCGCAGCCAAAGCCCCCCGCCAGACACCAGCTCCGCCACCAGATAGCCCGCGCCACAACGACCTCACAGGTAACAGCCGCCTAGCGCCATGCTGAAGTACCCTGGCCGTGACACTCTGGATAGTTTCACATTCCAGAGCTTGGTACATATGGGAATGCAGCCAGAATCAGAAGATCTCGGTTTTCGTAGTTTTGGCCACGTTTTAGCCATAGTACATGCCGCCCAGTTCCCACTAATAATGCAAAGTTGTCAGTGTCATAGGAATCTCAGATGAGTAATGTGTACTAGGACTTGAGTTTGGCAATTGCATACAATGGGGTTATATAACAGTTTCTAAAAATTATGAAACAGACATGATTTTCAGTGAGTTTGTTGCTAAAATTAAAGTGGCAGTTATAAGCTAAAACCAGCCTTCTAGATTACAGCATTAATTTTAGCACCAGGCTTGCCAATATCACATCTGTTCCGTAACATTGGAACCTATTACATAATCATCATCAATATATTATTTGTGAATAAAATGATTGATCACTTTCCTTGTTAAACCTTACCTCCTTGGCCTAGGTCTAGATATGTCTAGAAGTTATATATTAGATTGGAATGTTAATGCTATTAAATAACAGCAGCTTATTAAAAGAACACTGAAGCTGCATACACACACAACGATTTTTTTAATGATTATCGTTAAACGATATCGTTTAACGATAATCGTTTGCAAATATCGTTCACTTTCTGAGTCAAACGATGAATGATTATCGTTCATGCGCGTTCACGTTTGTAGTTTGTAGTTCAGTCAGACTTGTCAACTCAACGATTTTCATTAAGGGAATATGCAAAAATCGTTTGTAGTTCATAAAAATCGTTCATGACATTTAGTAAATGAACAACTTTAGTAAACGATTTTAGTTAATTTTTTCAAGGGAAAAAATCGTTTACTAAAATCGTTCATTAAAAAAATCGTTGTGTGTGTATGCAGCTTGAGAGATGGCGGGATACCTCCCTCTCCCAGCACTCAAAATGATTATGTAGCTGACTAGAAGTGGTCCCCAATACATACCAGCACACTGCGGAAGTGGCATGTATTGCTGGGGAAGGAGGGATTTAAAAAAAAAAGGGAATCCTAATGTTGGGAGTGGAAAACTTCTTTAAGAGTCCGTAGAAACACACAAAAAGGGTGTGCTGCACTAATATAACATAGGTTTGGCAATAGATATTCTAATATATTATGTTCTGCGCTATAACAGGCCATTTCATCACAAATCTCTTTTATATACCGTATAATGAATGACCCAATATCTGTACAGTGAAACTTGTTTTACTGTTACCCCTGGTCCCATCCTCCCCATTTAGAACTGTGCAAAATGATGCCATGGTAGTCTCACCAGGTTATCGGATCTCCTTATTGCTCTGTAAGGCATGTTATGATAAAGCATTTAATTTCAAGGGAGTCTAATAGATTATCAAAAGCAACAATTCCATTTTATTGCTCTCTAATGCAACACGGCCTTCGCCCTGGGTACATGGAACCTACTTATCAGTCAGAATGCTTTTATGTAGAAAATGTGTCTGCTCAGGTGTAACCACACTAAGGATTCCCAAAAGCTGTTGAAAGTAAACTTTTATTTCTCAGTATCAATTAATCTGTAAATTCAAAAAAAGATACATTTAGAACACACTTAAAAACCTTCAATAAAAATGTAACAAATATTCAGCCTATAATAGCAGCCTAAATATAGTAATAAAAAAACTGCCAATAATCAGAATTGTATCAAAGATGAAGTCCTTATTGAAAAATATATTTTCTACTTCAGGGTCCATAGGGTATCCACAGGATACCTTGGGGTATAGGTGTGACGTCAGTCGCAGGGCACCAAAGAGTTAAGCTTTCAGCCTCCCAGGATGCACTAGGTCCCCCTCCTATACCCCGCCCCCGGGCCAAGGCACCTCAGTTTAGTTTGGTGCCCGGCCGGAGTCGGGTGCACCTGTTGGAGTGGGGGCTAGAAGAGCCCCTGAAGCTTTTTCTTCATGCAGCTGTGGCTGCACATCTGGATGAACAGCATGGACAGTCAGTCCTGACGTCCATGCTGTCTTCCCTACACCCCGCCGGTACCAGAACGCCGGTACTGATCCGGGGATGCTGGTGGGCGTCTGGGGTCACAGCTAGCGGTGACCCCAGATGCTCCGGACCATGGCCGGATTCAAGGGGGACAGAGGTAAGCAGCGGGGTCCCGCGGTGGGTCCCCGCTGATCACATGGTCCTAAGTCCCCAGGCAGGGGGCTCCCTGGGGACTGGCTGCAGCGTGGAGCCAGACGACCAACCTGCGCTTCCACTACCCCCTGGGACAGCGGACCGCAGCAGAGCGGTAGCGCTGCGGCGTCCCAGGGGTTAAATGCATGCCAGGGGAGCGCGCCTTCCCTGTCTCACAGCCGGCGCCTCCCCCGCTGCACACAGCCCTCTCTGCACTGTGCTGACTGGTCCTGTGTCAGCGCTCCTCCCCCAGGCCAGCTTCTCTCTGCTCCTCGGCGGCCATCTTCTCTGCAACGCATGGTGAACGCTGCTGGAAGTCTGGAAGGAAGCATCGTGGTCTGGGTCCCCCCGCATACCTCTCCTCCGCTGTGGCTCAGGTCTGTGTATGCAGCGCTGTGTCCTACCAGGCCCTGTGTCTGTGTAGTTGAGTGATCAGCGCTGTTAGTGCAGAAATTGTTATTTCTCTGCATTGTATGTGACTGTGCTAGCGCTGCCTGTAACTATTCTTCTCTAAACTGTCAGCTTTATTACTGTCCCTGTTCTTTCTACTAAAGCCCTTGCGGTGCGGTGCTGCAGGGTGGTCTCTCGCCTATTTAATACTTAATTGGTGAGAGAGGTCACATACGTGGTGCCATCATGTCTGAAAGTGATTTTCCCCTCCGGCTACAGTGTACCACGTGCAAAGTACCGTTAGCGGAGGGGGAGGGTAGCGCGGAGGGCCTTTGCCGGCAGTGTTTGTCCATGGCGCGGCCTATTACGGTTACAGCACCGGTACAGGAGCCGCCCTGGGCTTGTTTCGCTCAGGCGTTAACAGCTTTAGTGGGCCAGTTAGCTCCGCAGCCCGCGTTTACTCCGATGGGTTTGTCCCAGCAGTCTGTGGTGTCGTCACCCATGCAGGGGTTCCCACGACAATTGGTGGTACCCCACAGTCTCCCTATTTTCCCGCTCCCGGGTTCTCAGGAGCCAGCGTGGGTTAACTCCCTGACGAGTTCTTTACAGCACTTGTCGGATGTGTTGCAAGGGGAGTCTGTGATGCGGCCTCATAAAAGGCCGGTGGCGTCTCTGTCCGCTCCTTATGAGGATGACGAAGGGACGTCTGATGATGGGGAGATTCTGGATCCTTACGATCAGGAACCTTTCCATACTAAGGACGCTGATGCTAAGTCCAAAGTATATATTCCTGGACTTATTTGGGCGGTCCGCACAGCCTTGGTGATTGAGGACGAAGTTCCCCCAGCGGCTAAATCTAAGTATGCCTTTTTCAAAGATGTGAAGGGCGATGCCACAGTCTTTCCTCTTTCGGGTCAGTTGGTGGACCATTTAGAGGAGGCGTGGAAACAACCTGGCAAAAGATACCAGCCGCAGAGACGCCTGGCGGTGGCTTATCCGTTCGCGGATAATTATTTTGCTAAGTGTGAATCCCCTCCACAGGTGGATTCTCACGTGACCCGTCTTGTCCGTAGTGCCACATTGCCGATGCCATCCATGTCCTCCCTTAAGGATGCTACGGACCGCAAGGTAGAAATCTGCCTGAAGTCCGCTTATTCCCTTGCAGGGGGGGCAGCACGGCCGGCTATGGCCATTTGCTGGGTTGCCAGAGCGATGGAGCGCTGGGCGGATTCATTAGAGGCTTCTTTTGAATCCAACTGTCCGGCCGAACAAGCGGAGTTGATTGGCAATCTCCGTGATTCGGCCACCTACATCAACGAGGCGGCTCTAGACATTAGTACTCTGGTGTCTAGAATTTCTTCAGCAGCGGTAGCTGCTCGTCGCACCTTGTGGCTGCGATCCTGGAAGGCGGACGCAGATCCAAGAAAGGTCTGGAAGCGTTGCCGTTTACCGGAGAAGTTCTCTTCGGTCCGGATCTGGATAAGATTGTGGCCACGCTGGCGGCAGCCAAATCTGCTTGTCTCCCGTCGGCCGCTGCTCCTTCTGGTTCTGGACCATCGTCCTTTCGGTCATCTAGGGCCCAGGGCAGGCCCAAACCACAGTCGTTTCCTCGACAGGCTGGCCCTAAGAAATCGGTCAAGCCCCGGAAACAGGCATGGAGTACCAGACGTCCAGCCCCCAAGCCAGATGACAAGCCTGCGGCCTGACGGTCCGGGTCTCCCCTTGGGGGATCCCAGGGTGGGAGGCCGCCTGCTGCAGTTCTCCCGGTGTTGGTCGTTCACTACGACAGACACTTGGGTTCTGGAGGTGGTCTCTCACGGGTACGCCCTCTCCTTCCGGCACAGACCCCCGGCTCGATTCTTCACCACGGGTCTACCATCAGACCGGAACAAGGCTACGGAGCTGCGGAAGGTATTGCACACTATGCTCCAGGCTGGAGTTATAGTGCCTGTTCCATTCTCCCAGAGGGGCCAGGGTTTCTATTCAAATCTATTTTTGGTACAGAAACCCAATGGGTCATATCGTCCGATTCTCAACCTCAAAGCACTCAACAAGTCTTTGCGGGTCCCGAAGTTTCGGATGGAGACCCTACGGTCCATCATTCTGGCGCTGGAACCTGGGGACTACATGGTGTCATTGGACATACAGGACGCTATGGCGGTCATGGCGGCTTCTTTGCGGCTGCAAGGAGTCCGCATGTTGCCGTACTTGGACGACCTGTTATTGGTGGCAGGATCTCCAGAGCTCCTGTTACACCACTTGGACCTGACCATTGCACTGCTGCAACGGCACGGCTGGCTAGTCAACTGGCAGAAGTCCACACTAATCCCGTCTCGGAGGATTCTGCATCTTGGAGCCTTATTGGACTCGGGACAGCAAAGGATCTTCGTGACGGAGGACAAGATCTCTGCTTTACAGTCAAGGGTGCGCAGTTGTCTGCACAGCCGCCGGGTGTCCTTACACTCGGCGATGAGGTTACTGGGCTCCATGGTGTCGGTGTTCGACATGGTGGAATACGCCCAGTTTCACTCTAGACCTCTGCAGCACCTGATCCTGTCCAAGTGGAACGGCTGCCTCAGTCTCTGAAGTTCCAGACGATTGTGCTCACCCCGGAGGTTCGCCTGTCCCTTGCGTGGTGGTTAAAGACGACCCACCTCAACAAGGGACGTCCGTTCTGGGTTCCAAATTGGGTCCTGTTGACAACGGACGCCAGTCTTCGGGGCTGGGGAGCAGTTTCGGGTCCACACTTGTTCCAGGGCAGGTGGACACCGACAGAAGCGGAGCTTCCAATAAATATCTTGGAACTCCGTGCGGTCTTCAATGCTCTCCTGCAGGCACAGCGGTTTCTCCAGGGTCACCCGGTGCAGGTCCAGTCGGACAATGCTACCACCGTGGCCTACATAAACAGGCAAGGAGGAACTCGCAGTCGGGCGGCTCTCGTAGAGGTCTCTTGGATCCTGGTTTGGGCGGAGCGCAATCTTCCGGCCATATCAGCGGTCTTCATCCCGGGAGTGCTAAATTGGGAGGCGGACTTTCTAAGTCGCCAGGACGTTCATCCAGGGGAATGGTCCCTGCACCCGGACGTTTTTCAACTACTGGTGGACAGGTGGGGTCTTCCAGAAATCGACCTCATGGCGTCCCGGCACAACAACAAGTTGCCGGTGTACGGGTCTCGCACAAGAGACGAAGGGGCGTCTCTGGTGGATGCTCTGTCCGTCCGGTGGACGTTCAGGTTCGCATACCTGTTCCCTCCGGTCTCCCTTCTTCCACGGGTAATCCGGAAATTCAAACAGGAAGGAGGGACGCTCCTGTTGATAGCTCCCGCGTGGCCCAGATGGCACTGGTTCTCAGACCTTCAGGGTCTGTCCGTGGACAGTCCTCTGCGGTTGCCGCTACGACCGGACCTTCTGTCTCAGGGTCCTTGTCTTCACCCGGACCTGACTCGGCTGTCTTTGGCGGCGTGGCTGTTGAGACGGCCATGCTGAGGTCCTGGGGGTTTGCCAGCTCTGTGGTGCGTACCATGTTACGAGCTCGGAAACCGTCTTCCGCGAGGATATACCATCGCGTGTGGCATACGTTCTTCCAGTGGTGTTGACCGAGAGGTTATGCACCACGGGAGTTTCGTCTGTCTCGGATTCTCGCCTTCCTGCAAGCGGGACTAGATCATGGGCTTCGCCTTGCTTCTTTGAAGGTACAGGTTTCGGCCCTATCTGTCTGGTTTCACCGTAGGATTGCTACAATCCCGGATGTGCGCACCTTTATGCAAGGTGTTCTCCGTATTCAGCCGCCCTTTGTTCCACCTGTGGCGCCTTGGGATTTGGCTGTGGTCCTGAGGGCTCTCCAAGGACCGCCGTTTGAACCACTGGGCTCAGTGGATATTAAATGGCTAACAGCTAAGACTGTTTTCCTTCTGGCCGTTGCTTCAGCCAGACGTGTTTCTGAGTTAGGGGCTCTTTCTTGTAGACCCCCTTTCTTGGTTTTTCATGGGAACAGGGCAGTGCTCCGCACTCGGCCCGAGTTTCTTCCCAAAGTTGTTTCCCAGTTTCATGTTAACGAGGAAATAGTTGTTCCGGCCTTTAACTCACCGGGTCTTTCCGTGGGTGAGGCCTCTTTGGATGTTGTGCGGGCCTTAAGGACTTATGTTGACCGCACTTCTTTGTTTAGGAAGTCGGACGCTTTGTTGTCCTCTATGGCTTCTGTAAAAAGGGTTGGCCTGCTTCAAAGCAAACTTTGGCAGCCTGGATCCGTATGGCTATTTCTGAAGCTTATCTTCATGAAGGCCTACCGGTCCCTCCTTCTCTGAAGGCTCATTCCACTAGGTCTGTGGGTCCTTCGTGGGCAGCTCGACGTGGTGCCTCGGCAGTTCAGATCTGCAAGGCTGCTACGTGGTCTTCTGTCCATACCTTCGTGAGGTATTACAGGTTTGACACCTTCGCCTCTCAGGATGCTTCCTTCGGGCGGCGGATTCTCCTTTCTGCACAGGAGCGTCCCCACCCTTAAAGGATACTGCTTTGGGACATCCCCAAGGTATCCTGTGGATACCCTATGGACCCTGAAGTAGAAAATATGAGATATGGTAAGAACTTACCCTTGTTATCTCTATTTCTACGAAGTCCATAGGGTTCCACAGGACTCCCGCCCTGTCGCACCTGTGCTGCAGATGGGCTTTGCTCTGGTCACCGGTTTTCCGTCTCCCTCTGGTGAGAATGTGATTCTTGTATGTGTCCAGATCTTTGTTCTCTCTCTTCCTTCTCCTCCTCCGGCCTATGGCTTGGTAACTAACTGAGGTGCCTTGGCCCGGGGGCGGGGTATAGGAGGGGGACCTAGTGCATCCTGGGAGGCTGAAAGCTTAACTCTTTGGTGCCCTGCGACTGACGTCACACCTATACCCCAAGGTATCCTGTGGAACCCTATGGACTTCGTAGAAATAGAGATAACAAGGGTAAGTTCTTACCATATCTCATATTTTTTTATGGCAAAGAAATAATAATCACCAGTCCACTGTGTGGGATGGGATGTAGTTATGTGGTCACAATCCTGACTGCTGAATGCTGGCAAAGGATTCATGATGGGTGTCGAAATACCGACGCCGGAATCCAGGAGGAGGTAAATACAGGCCGCGTGTCCTGTTAGCCTCAGGGGTGGTGGAGGGTTAGGTAGTTAGCGGGGATAGTGTTAGTGTTTTGTTTTTTTTTGTGGGGGGGGGGGGGGGGCAGGCAGGTTAGTATTAGGCACTCCTAGGGGGGAGGATTCGGTTTAGGGAGCAGTAAGGGGGGTTAGGGTTATTCACTCATGGGAGGAGGTTAGGGGAGGGAGGGGGGACAGGGGAGGTTAAGGGTACGTACCTGCTTCTGTCGGGATCTTCATTCTATCGGGCAGCCGCTGTGTCTGGTCGGCATTTCAATCCCATTCTGTGTGGGATATAAAGCATTGAGCGTTTTTTACCATGTAATTGCGTGCTGTTGTGCGCATTTGAAGGCAAAAACATTGCACGAAAAGACGCTTGGCAATACAGTCACGCGGCTAGATGTATGAGGAGACTTCTCTATATGCATGCCATTTGACCACTTCCACTAGACTTGTATGCATACCATCGGACACCTCCATATTACCCTTATATATATGCTATCCGACCCCGCCACATGCTCCTTATATCGTGTTCCCGCTAGGCTGTTTAAGCGGGGCGACTCGCCCTGCCCGATTTTTAAAGGGGCAAAATGCGCCATGCCCTTTTAGCTACAACAGCCTGCCCTGTGCCTTCCCCACCTGCAGGTTGCGGTGTCAAAGTTGTGGTGACTGATCTTTGCCGGGTGAATACATGACTACGGAGATCGGTCAAGTATTTCCTTGTTGGAAGATACTTGCAAACTTTCTAATGTGTTTTATTTACCCACAGGTAAATTAGTCAGACAGAATTGTAATTGTAGCCTGCTAGCTATGGTTTGCTGACCGTCTGCATCATTCGCTGGTGGAAACCGCAAAAACGCGTTTGATAAAACAATGGGAATAACACACTGCACAAAACCCGGATTTATGGATAAACCTTTCGCAAGCTCTATAGAAGCTATACTTTTTACTAATGAATTTCTCTTTGGTAGAGAGAAGGTAAATGCCTTCTTGTAATTCTGTAGGTTTCCTGATGTTTTAAAGTAGTAGTCATTTTACAATTCAAAATCAACCAGGTTTTGCCTATAAAATGACTGCTACTTTAAAATATATATTGCAGTCTCGCATGGGCCTCGCCAATGCTTGAATTCTGCAGCTTATTACATATACCACTGAGCGTGAGCGGTGGTTACCAGAGGGGTGGATATATGTACAGTAGGTCAGAGCCAGGGTGAGCGGTGGTTACCAGAGGGGTGGATATATGTACAGTAGGTCAGAGCCTACTGTCACTTATTTCATACTATAGAGACAGTCTGTCTGTTTTTTTCCTGAATGGAGGAACATGACAGCTTCTCTAGAATGGTGCTATGTAATACAATTTATTGTACCATCTGGTGTTTCTTTACATCCAGTTTTGATATGAATCCTGTAATGACTAATTATTATCCATTTATTATGTTGAATAAGATTGTACGTACTGTTCTACAGACTATTAGGCGGCTGGTTTATGAATGTGATCATAAGCAGATAATGTTACTATTGGTATTAATCTTTATTCCTGTAGCTGGAGTTTTCATTTTTCCACACACGTGAAAATTAGAGGGAGAAATAATGGGCCTGATTCCGATCCGGACGCAATTGCGATTTTACTCTCTGCAATTGCGAATATATGCTAATGACTCATTAGTTTTACCCGAGAATCCTTTGAGTGATAAGACACTGTTCCACTCAGGATTATAGCGTGGAGCCATGGCGCATGCAGAGCCCCCTAGTGCTGAAGTGCCCCAGGCAAGGCCACGCGGGGACAGGTTGAAGTGAAGAGAATGGACTCTGGTATAATATTGAGACACTGGTGCTGGTACAATGTAGGGACACTGATGCTTGTATAATGGACACTATCTCCATAACTGGATCCTATATGTGCACACTGATACATTCCCCTTTACAGCACATGTGCAGATCTGGCCCTATCACGTCCGTCACAGTGCCCCAAACGCTGCAGCATGATTGACATGCTGCTGGCATTTTGGGGCTGCATTGGGAGCGTTCCAGAGAATAGGAGCATGCTGGCCCTGTTTTTGGGGACGTACCGAAGCCAGTGACTACATCCTTGGATGCAGCTTCACTGGCCCTGGCAGTGTGATGCTGGACATCTGAGTAACCTGAGGGTTACTCAGATGTCCGTTGTTCACGCATTTGATCTGATGCTGCGCCTCCTGAGGCTTTTGCATAATTTTGCACAGCCACTGCATACAGAGACGCAGCATCTGCAAAATTAGTGTCCATGTTTGAATCCGGCCCTGTGTACACAACCGCAAAAGAAAAGGAAGTCTGACGCTCTGTAACATAATATATTTGGAGTTTATATCTGCACAATCTTGTGGAATTGTGATTGAATGAATTTGCACTATGGTGTCTATTTGCTAAGCCTTGGATAGAGATAAAGTACCAGCCAATCAGCTCCTAACTGCCATGTCACAGGCTGTGTTTGAAAAATGGCAGTTCCAAGGCTTAGTAAATAGACCCCTATATATCTACAAAGCATCCTATAGACTACACTATTATCCATCCACAATTTTGTGTTTGCCATAGCACATCTTGTGGCTATCAGTATTATTACTGCTACAGACTGTACGTGTATTATAGCACTGGGACTAGGGGGAATCTGTTGCATAAGTTTAACCAAATACACCAGTTATTGATTTCCGGTGGTTTTCTGCAGATTCTGGCAATGGTTTAGCCACATTATTCGTGGTGGTGTTTTAAAAGCAAGAATTATAAGACTGCCTGATAGGTGATAACTCGCAGGTTATGGGGTGCTAGATACAAATATATGTACTCCTTTATATTGGACCATAGTGCAACTGTGTAACCACAAACTGTATTATTGCTACATACTAACTAAGCAGAGTAAACACAGAAGCATTTGCCAAGTGCAGTCTGAACAACACCCACAGATAAGGGTGTAATATACTATGCTGTGTGCACAAATTAGTTGGCATTTTTAATGCAGAACATACAGTAAAAAGCTGCTATAGTATTAGTTGACCCCCACAGAAGGAGCGCAATCACTGTGGCCCCCACAGAAGGAGCGCAATCACTGTGGCCCCACTGAAAAAAAATAAAACTCATTGGACTGGACACGGGTCGTGGCCTGGGTTGCATCTGAGCAACGTCGAGGAGCCCTGTGCTGCCCAGGCCTGAAGTTTTTAGAAAAACTGGCGGTGCGGGTGCACACTGGTGGGCAGGGCTGATCTCTGGGTAGCACCCTGAGAGGGATCCCACCTCCCCCGTGGCGCTAGTGTCCTTCTGCGCATGTGGGCCCTCTGGGTGTTATCCCCGGATAGAGGGACTTCCGGGTTCATAGCAAAGGACAGCTCTTATCGGGAGAACTGTCCTTTGCGATTTAAAACTCCTTTCGAAGTACATAGTGCGGTACATCCCTCCCATACTGGGGACAAATTATTATAACCACCACGTTGGTACTTTGTTGGGCCTTTTTGCCATTAATACAGCTTGAATTCTTCTAGGCATGGATTCTGCTAACTGTCCACACAAACTAAAGGTCCCAGACACTCCCATGAATACATTCCTCTTACCATAAAGTTACCTCTGCCAGCCTGAAGTGACGATGCAAGAAGAATCCAAGCTTTCATGCTGTCGTCTCTATACCCTCACCCTGCCATCTGCATGGTGTAATTAGAAGCATAGTCACGTGGTCTGACAAATCACATTTTTAATCATTTACTGTCCAATTCCTGTGTTCCTCAGCACACTGGAGGGGTTTCACCCTGTTTGCGGCAGATAGAAATGGCGCACGGACAGACCTTCTGCTTCTGTAGTCCATAAAATGTAATGTGAGACTTACTATTCAAATAGATGCCATCTGAATGATCCTTCATTCAGATTATCAGTCAGCGATGCACTGTTGCCATTCTGTGTAACAAGTCTGCCCACTCTCCCTTCCAGTAACTTTTATGACAACAGACTCTGTTGCTGCCCTCAAACATTTCACCAGTTCAGCCATTTTGATAAAGCTCGTACTGGTAGCTCCCAGCGCCAATTATTTCACATTCGGAGTCCTCCAGATTGCGGCGTTCACCCATTATTTCATGAGCGATACAGGGCTCTGTATACCAGGGGTGAAGAGACTTTTGGACTCTAATCTACCTTAAAAACCAAAAACCTTTTGTGATCTACTGAGCCTGAAACAGGGGGCGTGGCATGCAAAAAAGGCGGAATGACCGCGCAGCAAGGGGCGTGGGGTCTGTCCTGCCAAAATCACACATAGTATTCCCAATTCAAATTACGCCCCACAGTAGTGTCCCTTATTCATGTTCCGACACACAGCAGTGCCCCTTATACACAATGCCCCCTGTAGTTGTGCCCATTATGCAATTCCCCTTGTAGTTGTGCCCCTTATACAGTACCTCTGTAGATGTGCCCCTTATGCAGTTCCCCCTGTAGTTGTGCCCATTATGCAATGCCCCCTCTATCAGAGCCTATAATACAATGCCCTTTGTATTAGAGCCCCATTGTAATTCCACTGTAGTTGTGGCATTATGCAATGCCCCCCAGTACTGGTGCCCCCTCCTAGTGTAGAACAGGCCCCACTCCCCTGTGCAGTACTTACCTCTCCATGCTGGGCACCACTCCACACCATCAGCGCTCCCGCTTTCAGTCCCGTAGACTCTGCCGCTGACTGAATCGAACTAGATCCAGCAGGCGCGCAGGCTCCTCATATCGCGGGTGATGTCACCCGCGCACTTCATCACTGGGAACGCTGGCCTCTGAAACGATCAGAGAAAAGAAGCCTCCGATTGCTTCAGAGACCAGTGTTCTACCGGTGGGAGCTCCCCAAGCTATTGGTAGAATGTGATCAACGTCTTGGCCGACCCTGCTGTATACCTTCTCCTTTCTGTTCTTATACAGATTCAGACGTTCCACCTCAGCATTATCTGCAGAATAGCCTGGTGGCCATAATAATTTGGCCACTCATTGTACTGTATATTGTACGGATAGTATAAGAAAGTAAATAACCATCACCACTTCTCGTCTTTTAACAGTAATTTATTGGTCAACTTTTTTTTTTTTTTTTCACTTAACATCATGAATTTATGTATTTTATACAGCTTTCAAATGGATTAATAAAAGCTATGTAAAAATATTTTTTTGTGTTTAGATTATTCAATTCTTATTATGGGGTGAGCGGATTCTGTTCTACTCGGTTCCGTTCGGATTTAAAAAACCGAATCTTATTGGCTATCCAAAACTCGTGACAGCTGATACCCAATAAGATTCGGTTTTTAAATCCGAACGGAACAGAGTAGAACCGAATCCGCTCACCCCGATGTTGGTGACAGAATGCCGATCACTACCCCATAGTATACAGACTGTCCTCCTACATCTAGGGGTAAATTTACTATAGTAAGAGTCTTTAGAAGTGCGTTTTAGAAGAGATGTTGCCCATAGCAACCAATCAGATTCTAGCTATTATCTTCTAGAAGGTGCTAGTTAAGTGTTAAGTAGAATCTGGCTGCTATGGGCAACATATCTTCTAAAACTCACTTCTAAAAACTGACTTTAGTAAATTACCCCCCTAGCCTCAATACACCATGCGGCGTGAGACACCGGAGACAAGAGAGCCACGGCGTGTAGCATTGTAATATATATATATTTTTTTTTAATTTGCGTCTTATTCACACCTCAGACACAGCGAAACTCTGTACCAGTGATGCCGACTTAGACTTTTACCGCTTCGGAATTCATTTTAAATATATATAAAGTCGCAGATGAAGCCCAGCGGAGCTAGGTGTGAAAAAAAAAAAAAAAACAGCAGCCGCTGCGTCATAGCACTTCCTTCATATAAAGATTCAGACTCTGTCGCATGCAGATGTACATGTGTCACACATCAAATGAATGCACTCTGGTTACAATTGTCTCATTGTGACGCACATTCAATCGCATAAGCCACGTCACACTGGCCCTGGCACGTTGAGAAGGGCTGTTTTGCGCTACTGCGGTAATGGAGTAGAACAGTGGTTCTCAAACTCTGTCCTCAGGACCCCACACAGGTCTCGTTTTACAGGTGTAGTCATTACTCACTGACACATTTTAAAAGATCCACAGGTGGAGCTAGTTATCGCACTTGTGATTCTGTGAGGAGACCTGGAAAACATGCACTGTTTGGGGTCCTGAGGACTGAGTTTGAGAACCTGTGGTGTATAAGGACACCTCTGTACTATAACAGCAGCACATAGATCTTGTAAGATAATAGGGGTCATTTACCAACCACTAAAGTGTAAAGCCATATTGAACACGTTTTGGTGTCATTCATCTAGTCCACTTCATCCCATGTAATAAACTGCATCAAACCGTAACACATGTAATATAGACAGTGCCAAAGTTACCTCACTCTCATGATTATTTTAAGACCTGAATAAGCCGAAACCAAATAGTATTTTAAGAAAAGATTGCAATAAAGAGTTGGTCCTAAAGTATCGGCAGGTTTGACATTAAAGTGACATTTTTATTGTTTGCACCTTGGTCATTTTCCAGAGCATCCTCTATCCTACAAAAGGAAATGCAGATTTTTTTTTTTTTTCTTCATTGTTTTTTTTCAAACATGAGGAGGCCATTCACCTGCGCGCACACAAAAAAAGCAGGGCAAGTTGTTGACTTAGACTGGGAAGATGTATCAAACCTTGGAGAAAGAGAAGTAGCAACCAATCCGCTTCTAATTGTCATTTTACAGGCTGTTTTTTACGTTATTCTGATATGTTACATTATTTTTATCTTCTCTAGGTGGCTGTGCCTGAATTGACTGAAGCAGCTGCGGGGGCAGATATTCTGATCTTTGTGGTGCCTCATCAGTTCATTGGTAAATTATGCGAACAGCTAAAGTCTAAAGTGAAGAAAGGTGCATTTGGAGTGTCTCTCATAAAGGTGTGAGTGATAATCACCGTTTCCATCCAGTGTTGGTTTTGTCACATTAACAAAGGGGTAGATGGAGCTACAACTCCAGGCCTCCACATAAGAATAGGCCCTTCGTCATGACAGCGTGGTGATGACCTGCCACCCAGCTTGCCGCATGGTCAGCCATAAATATTAAAATTGTAATTCTATTTTCCTACTGTTATGTATTTAGAGAGACGCTATTGCTGATAGTTTTGCGGTGTACAGCCCCACATGGCACTGACCGCGCCCACACAGAACTAGCCATGCCCACACATCACTGTTCATTTTCTGCCTCAGGCACATGTGGCCCTTAATCCCACCCTGTTTCTTGCAGGTGTGTTATTATTTATTATTATTATTATTATCCTTTATTTATATGGCGCCACAAGTGTTCCGCAGCGCCTTACATAGTACATAGAACTAATAGGTAAACAAGTAACTTACAGTACATTACAGTGCAGGACAAGGACACAACTTATATACATTGCTGAAATAGTGATTAAAGCACTCACAATAAGCTGCCGGGAGATGGCAGTCACGTGTTAGGTGCCCTATGGGGAGTAGAGAGTAGAAGAAAATTTAAAGAGACGCACATGAGGGAAGAGGTCCCTGCTCATGAGAGCTTACATTCTAAGGGGAGGGGCAGACAGACAGGCGTGACACAGAAGGGGAAGATAGGAAGGAAATAGCATGAGGTGGGTTAGGATGAGTGCTGGAAGGCCTTGATGAAGTAGTGGGTCTTGAGAGCCCGTTTGAAGATTTGTAGAGAGGTGGAGAGTCTGATGGGGAGAGGGAGAGCATTCCAAAGGTAGGGAGCAGCACGAGCAAAATCTCGGATGCGGGAGTGGGAGGAAGTAATCAGTTGGCAAGAGAGGCAGCATGCATTAGTTGAGCGAAGTGGGCGGGCGGGAGTGTGAAGGGAGAGAAGGTCAGAAATGTATGCGGGAGAGGATTTGGTGAGGGCTTTGTAGGCGAATGTAAGAACCTTAAATTGGCATCTGAAGGGGAAGGGGAGCCAGTGTAGGGCTTGAAGGAGAGGGGAAGCAGATGTAGAACGTCTGGAGAGGAAGATGAGCCGAGCAGCAGCATTGAGAACAGATTGTAGTGGAGAGAGGTGAGAGACTGGGAGGCCAGCTAGGAGAAGGTTACAGTAGTCCAATCTGGATATGACCAGTGAGTGGATGAGGGTTTTAGTGGCATCCTGGGTGAGGAAGGGTCTAATCCTGGAGATATTTTTTAGGTGAAAACGGCAGGACTGCGAGAGGTGCTGAATGTGCGGTTTAAAGGAGAGGGAGGAGTCTAGGATAACTCCAAGACAGAGCACTTTGGGGCTAGAGGAAATAGTTGTGCCATCAATAGATAATGAAATTGTGGAAAGTGATGTAGTGGAAGAGGGTGGGAAAATGATCAGCTCAGTCTTAGACATGTTAAGTTTAAGAAAGCGCTGGGAATAGGTGCGGAGAAGATAATGCGGACTTATATCATTGTTTTTGGTCGTGCCCAATAGTCCGAGGATTTTGGTTACGGATCAAACGATATGCGGAGTCAGCTTTACTCAATTATGTCCCTTTCATTCCAGAGTGGGCTATTTTTGGCATTATACCTACAGATATGAGAGCTAGCAAAGGAAGCAGAAAACTGTTATTGGCAATTAGCGCGGCTGCTCGTAAAACATTATTGCAGGAGTGGATTTCGACCACCTCCCCATCTTTTGTGTTATTTAAGACAAAGTTATATAACATATTTCGAATGGATTGGGTAGAGGTAGTCTTAGAGAAAGAAAAGAAAGTGGAGAAATTTTTTGATATGTGGGAATCATATATATCTACATTATCCCTCGACGTGCGACGCCAAATATATTATAGTGTGAAGGATACATCTTGGTTTTTACTCCAGACTGTTGGAAATAATACACCAATAGACATCAACTCTGCCACGACCTAATGTGTTTTCATCAGATACAGATGATTATGGATCCTTTTGGGGTGGGGGGGGAGGATTGGGAGAGAGCTCTTTTTTTTTTTTTTTTTTTTTTTTGGGGGGGGGGGGGGTTTCTTTTCTTCTTTGGTAAACACACTGTTACTATATTATGTTCACAACAATTATGATCTATATGTCTACTGTACTCTATGTATATTTATACTTTGTGTGATTGTTATTTTGATGTATCTGATTGTGCTTATGTGCGGTGTCTCAATAAAAGAAATTGTTTAAAAAATAAAAAAAAAAGAGAGCGCTGGGACATCCATGAAGAGACAGCAGAGAGACAGTTGGCGATACGGGTAAGGAGCTCAGGGGTGAGCTCAGGGGTGGAAAGGTAAATTTGAGTATCATCTGCATACAGATGATATAGGAGGTCAAAGGAGTTAATGAGTTCACCTAAAGAGGATGTATATAGGGAGAAAAGGAGAGGTCCAAGAACAGAACCTTGGGGAACTCCTACTGTTAGTGGAAGTGGAGGGGAAGAGGAGTCATGAGAGGACACAGCGAAGGAACGATCAGAGAGGTAGGAGGAAAGCCAGGAGAGGGCAGTGTCACGTAGACCGAGAGAGTAAAGGATTTGCAGGAGGACAGGGTGGTCGACAGTGTCAAATGCAGCAGAGAGGTCAAGGAGAATGAGCAGAGAGTAGTGGCCCTTGGATTTGGCAGCAAGGAGGTCATTGCTGACTTTCGTGAGGGCAGTTTCAGTAGAGTGGAGAGATCGGAAGCCAGATTGAAATGAGTCGAGGAGGGAGTGGGAGGAAAGAAAGGTGGTAAGGCGGTTGTAGACAATACGCTCAAGGAGTTTGGAAGCAAAAGGGAGAAGAGAGATGGGTCGATAGTTGGAAAGTATGTTAGGATCAAGGGTAAGTTTTTTTTAAGAATGGGGGAGACAAGAGCATGTTTGAATGCAGAAGGGACAGTGCCAGATGATAGGGAGAGATTAAGGAGGTGAGCCAGATGGGAACAGCCAGAAGGAGACAGGTGGGAGAGGAGACGGGAAGGGATAGGGTCAAGAGGGGAGGTGGAAGGAGGGGAGGACCGGATGAGGGCCATGACTTCCTCTCCAGAAGCAGGGGAGAAGGATGTCAGAGTAGGTGAGACAGAAGGGGAGGGGTGGTAAGGGCAAGGAGGGGGAGGAGTGCTGAGGGTCTGATGGGATATGATGTCCTCACGTATGGAGTCAATTTTAGATGTAAAGTAGGTGGCAAAGTCGAGGGCAGAGAGCGAGGAGGGAAGGCAAGGAGGGGAAGGGCAGAGTAGGGAGTTAAAAGTGGCAAAGAGACGCCGAGGGTTTGAGGACTGGGAGGAGATGAGGTTCTTGAAATAGGTTTGTTTGGAGAGAGACAGTGCAGCACTGTAGGAAGAGAGAATAAATTTGAAATGGAGGAAGTCAGCCTTAGAGCGTGACTTTCTCCACTGACGCTCTGCAATTCTTGAACACTTTTGTAGGTATCTGGTGCATTTGGAATGCCAGGGTTGTGGTGTGGATCTGCGAGGGTGAGTAGTTATTGCTGGAGCAACAGAATCAAGAGCAGAAGTAAGGGAGGAATCGTACAGGGAAGTAGCTTGTTCAGGACAGGAGAGAGAAATGATAGGGGAGAGAAGAGAGTCCAGCAGGGAGGAAAAAGCAACAGTGTCAATAGCCTCAATAGTACGCTTAGTAATGGTAGCCTTAGGAGTTAGAGGAGGGGAAGGAGAGAGGGATAGGTTAAAAGAGAGAAGGTGATGGTCAGAGAGGGGGAATGGGCAATTGGAGTAATCAGAAATATCACAATGGTGCGTAAAGACCAGGTCAAGTGAGTGCCCACTCACATGGGAGGGTGAGGAGGTCCATTGGGCGAGACCAAATGAAGAGGTGAGGGTAAGGAGTTTAGCTGCAGAGGATTCTGTGGGAATGTCAATAGGAATATTAAAATCGCCTAGGATAATGGAGGGAAGATCTGAGGAGAGAAAGTGAGGGAGCCAGGAAGCGAAGTTGTCAAGGAATTTGGAGGGAGAGCCAGGGTTATATAGAATAATCTATATCATGTTTCACTTATATTTTCACAAGACCAAACATTGCCATTCTGTATTGCCACATTATGCTGTGTATATCTAGGCATCTCATGCATCACGCTGTCTTAAACAATAATGGGCAACAGTGACCCAGGGGAGCTTTAGCCTAAGGCTCACACCTTTTTTCCAAGGTTATGCTTCCACTCTGACCACCATTACACAAGTCAGAGATGGCGCAATTAGCCAGGGCTGTAACTTGGGGTGTGCAATCTGTGCCACCGCCCCGGAGCTCAAGGCTGAGGCGGCTGCACTGTCACTGATCTGGTGGAATTTGTGATTTTGCTGCAGCCTGGAGAGTAACTTGGTGTCACATGTGAATGGGAGGGGCTGGACTAGGATGCTGCAATATGCTTTTACTAGAAGTTTTTTTAATTACTGCCCATTAGCTGATAATTAGGTGTGAGGAAGGTTTGGGGCCTGAATGTCATGTAGGAGGTTTCAGTGACAGGTGGAGGTAGGAGTGTCATGTAGGAGGTTTCAGTGACAGGTGGAGGTAGGAGTGTCATGTAGGAGGTTTCAGTGACAGGTGGAGGAAGGAGCGTCATGTAGGAGGTTTCAGTGACAGGTGGAGGTAGTGTCATGTAAGAGGTTTCAGTGACAGGTGGAGGAAGGAGCGTCATGTAGGAGGCTTCAGTGGCGTGCATGTAGGAGGCTTCAGTGACAGGTGGAGGTAGGAGCAACATGTAGGAGGCTTCAGTGGCGGGCATGTAGGAGGCTTCAGTGACAGGTGGAGGTAGGAGCAACATGTAGGAGGCTTCAGTGGCGGGCATGTAGGAGGTTTCAGTGACAGATGGAGGTAGGAGCAACATGTAGGAGGCTTCAGTGGCGGGCATGTAGGAGGCTTCAGTGGCGGGCATGTAGGAGGCTTCAGTGACAGGTGGAGGTAGGAGTGGCATGTGTGGGCTGTTTGTTACCTGTCTGAGGTGTAGAGGTCATTTACTTTTTTTATGTATTTTTTTGCATTTACGTAAGAGAGTGTGAGTGGAATGAGAGGGAAAAGGTCAGAAGGTGAATATTAGGGAGGCTCCATATGAACCAATAAGTTGTCGTCATTTTAATCTACCTTCTCTTTAATAAAATCCCAGTCATGATACATTGGGCCTAATTCTGAGTCGGACGCAAAGTGGCGATATTTGCGGGAAGCCGCAGAAGCCAGATTTATTAACTTGTGCTAATGTCAGGATCTGTAGGGCTAAGGGGTCTAAGAGGGAAGCCGCTTCAGCCACTGTTTTTTCCATACACAGCTGCTACCGCCATTATTGGTATAGCTATTTGCACTTTCCCCATGCTAGGTGCAAGACCGACATCTGTAAGAAACATGCTTCCCTTAGCTGTGTGTGTGACGGTATAGCACAGAAGTAAGCTACAGTACATGCCGGTTACTCTCCCACGAGATGGATCTTGCGATGGCTGCAGCTGCCACCCAGAAACTCATTTCATGCAGAGAGAGATCCGGACAAGGTTCCTCTGACTCCGAATGGTCCAGAGATACGCTAAAATGTGTTAATTCGCTTCTGCTAAAACTCTATATAACCAGCTGAATCTGCCTCAGAATCTGGCCATTTATGTTTACTGAGATTATTCCTCATTTATTACAACAGTAATAAAACTAGACAGGATATTATCAGACTAAGAGGTATGAGGGCCCTGCTTGCCAGCTTACATGTATACCTATAAGTGAGATAGATGCACATGTGCAAATCAGACAGATTAGCGTTGCTGTTCCAGTGCACATTATAAATTAGGTTCATGATAGATGATGGGCGCTCTCTAGGAATGACTCGGGTGTGGGAGCTAGCGCAATTGCAGCTGTGACGCCATACGCAGCTGCTGTGTGACAATCTGCTAATGCATGCAGCCGCCTGGAAATGTATAGAGATGCCCACCGGCGACCTCACAGATCCAAGAAAGTGCATACAAGCACGCAGCGGTGGTCTCCGATCCTTCACTAATCGACCATCTGAGTAATTCTATGGTCGTGCACAATGGCCGCAGGAACTGAGAGGCTGGTGCTATATTTTCTGCGTATGGGATTGTAGATGTAGGCAGATACACGCCACGAAAATGGGGTGTGATCCTCCGTTACTTCCCACAAAATGGCCTCTGTCTGTCAATCACTTGCGAATAAATCCTTCATACAATAGTAATCACATTTGATTGAATTGCAATCATTACACTAGCGCATTGTGGCTAATGTGCAGTGGGCCGCTAATCACTCCACTGCGTAAATATCAGCTTTGTGTACATCTGAGTCCGGCCTATATATGTGGAGCTCTGAAGGTAGTTAGTATATTTTTAAGTCCTGTAAGAAAGGGAATCCTAGCACAGTCAGCATGAGCAATTTACATAACCGGGGTGAAAAGTAGAAAAGAAAACACTATTGGCAGCAAAGCAATATGTAATAGGGATGTAGTCATTATGCTGGCAATCAGAAAACTGGCACCGGCATCCCAACGCCAGTCAGAGTCACGACACCGGCATCCCGGCAGTAAGTATTGGGGTTGGGGGGAGGGTTAGGCTTCGGGAGGGTTAGGTTTAAGCTGCAGGGAGGGGTAGGGGAAGGGTAGTATACTTACCTCCTTCTGTTGGCATTGTGACCCAGTCGGGATGTCTGCATTGGGGTTTTGACCGCCGGGATCCTGAGCGCTGGCATCCCGTACCCAAACCCTTAATAATTGGTTTAGTATTGAATTAAGTGAGACCCTTCCTGATTAGAATTAAGACAGTTTATAGTGGGGGATCATTGTGCTCAGGAGAGTAATGTAAACAGATGGTAAATTAAGGTTGGTAGTCCTCTCCATGTAATCAGGCTCAGGATTAGTACCATTGTAATGTAAAACAAACCCCAGTGTGGTATAAAATCCCTATAATCCCTATCATGCATATAGCTAAGCAGAGCCTCACCTATTACATATAGATGTGGATTTTCATATGTTATGTGTAATAGTCATTTAATTCTTTCCAGGGTGTAGATGAGGGTCCTGAAGGTCTGCGTCTCATATCGGACATCATACGTGAAAGGTTGGGCATTGAGATGAGTGTGCTGATGGGCGCCAACATTGCCAATGAGGTTGCTGATGGAAAGTTCTGTGAGACCACAATCGGTAAGTTATTGTACCTTTCATACATGGGGGGGATATGAGAAACGTAAGAGATACTGACTGGGACGCTCTGTGTGATTGCTTCTTGCTAGGCTGTAAAAATAAGGAGCAGGGCAAGATCCTGAAGGAGCTGTTTCAGACCCCAAACTTCCGAATCACTGTAGTAGAAGATGCGGACACAGTGGAAATATGTGGAGCTCTGAAGGTAGGAGATATTATTATAGAGTTCCTATATTTGTTTTATTTTATACCTATAAAGTGCAGTAGCCATTTTGTTGGCCCCATTATGCATAACCATACATTGTATATCTTTACTAGGATCCATTGGCATCGCTAATCTATAGACCATTAGTCACGTTCTCTGTTTAACCAGACACTACCAAGTGCCCCTAATTCTGAAAATTCCCAATCTCTCCTATAATAAATGACTCCACAACAAGCAAGCAGTGAAGAGATTATGGTCAGAGCCTTTTTATTTATATTTCTTTCATAACCTTAAGAGGAAGGATCTCCAGTGCAACCAATTGCCCACAATGGGCTTGGGAAACCATGACGATAACCAAAACATCCAGCCCATGTACAGATGTGTCTACATACATCTTACTTCCTTGCACGTTAAACAGCCCTTCTGGTTGCGCCGTGGCATGACTCTGGTAGCGCTGAGCATTTTCATGCAACTTTTTTACTTTCAAATACATCTTGTTCATACACTGATGCGATTGGATGCACAAGCAGCTTCTGCTGATTAAAAATGATGTGCGGCATGCCTCTCCTTTTTGCATGCAGATAGACTACGGGTGTATCTGCATGCAAAGTACCTTGTTAGTGTCATTTCGCATGCAGATACACCCGCAGTCGCACACGGAATATAGGCATGCCGCATATCATTTTAATCAGCAGAAGTGCTTGTGCATTGCTTTGTGGATAAGACTCCTTTTGAAGATCAGAGTTGCAAGGTGCTAACTCGTTATGTTTAATGCGAATTGTAGCACACGGAGGGAAGATATATGTGGATACATCTGTAGCTGGCCATCTGACACTGTCCCAGTGACTATCATAACCTGGATGTAATAACTCACGGATGTCCACATTCTTTTGGCCATGTACTGTATATGCATATTATAGATGTCCATGCCTAGAATTATTATGCAGCCTATATTGCCTGAGTGTACAATCCTCTAATATATATAGTGTCTAATTGGGAAAGATCCCATCATTTCAATGTGCTTACACAACCACATATTTGAGGTTTCTATTCATTGCCTTAGCGCTAGTGGCCTGACTCCTATCCCGCTACTGTATTATTTTGGACCAAACCACCTTGCACTCATTTCACTTGTGGTCAGTGCTTAAAGTGGTCCTAGAGAAGTGGTGGAACTCACCTAAACCCTCCCAGACACCATTCGGCGTTTCTTTAAGAAACTGTACAGAACGTGCCGAAAAAAGGGGCATGGTCACACAATAGTATTCCCAATTCAAATTACGCCACATGGTAGTACAATCTTTATTCACATTACACCACATAGTAGTGTCCCTTATTAATGTATGACACACAGCAGTGCCCCTTTTTCACAATGCCCACATTTGTGCCCCTTATACACCATTCCCACAGTAGTAGTGCTATTAATAAACACAATGCCCACAGCAGTAGTGCCTCTTATGCAGTGCCCATTGTAGTGATGCCTCTTATGCAGTGCCCACAGTAGTGGTAGTGCCTCTTATGCAGTGCCCACAGTAGAGGTAGTGCCTCTTATGCAGTGCCCACAGTAGTGGTAGTGCCTCTTGTGCAGTTCCCTCAGTAGGGGTAGTGACCCTTATTCAGTGACCCCAGTAGTGGTGCCCCTTATTCAGTTCCCCCAGGAGTGGTTCCCCCTGTAGTAATGCCTACTGTAGAAGTAATACCCCCAGTAGTAGTGCCCCAGATAGTAATGCCCCCAATACGAAGCCACTTACACACACAAAAAAAATACTTGCCTTAAGCCCCGCTCCCGCATCTGTGCGGCTGGCTGCTCCTTGGAACTATGAGAGAGACGTCATGACTTATCTCCCATAGTGCACTGCAGGAGCCGGAAGCCGAAGCTCAGGTGTGAGCTCCAGCCTCCGGCTGGCACTGCGGGGAGGGAGCCGGGCGACCACTGGTAACAAAATCTCAGCAGACTCCTGGCAAATGGAGCCTCCCTGTGGCGCCAGGCTAAGGTGGGTCGGAGGAGACTGAACTGGTTCCGTCTTCAAATGGAAGTGACTGACCACAGTTCCGCCCCATTCTGGCCCACTTTAACCCCTGCTTGTAGTCACACTGGGATTCATGTCTGTCGCTTTCCCCATAGAAATTCACCATTGCTCACCCATGATGGTCAGAAAAATAGGCGGTGATCCTGCACAGGACTTTGTATAATATCACATTAGACTATTGTGACTGGGTGGCTTCCAGCACGGACTCCCGATCACAGGTTGGGGTCTCGATCCCCACTTGACCTTGGGATATCGGGGATTCCCGCTTGCCTTCAGTGACTGCCTGTCACTGACTCCACCCACTGCGCCGTGGATGTAACGATGCTGCCACCAAATTCTACCATCGGCGTTTGGAACAGCTTCTTAGGTACACTCAGGCTCCTACAGCTGGCGCCTGGAACCGCTCTACTGCATATGCATCGACTGGCTGCTGCCACACCTCCTGTTTGGTGTCTGCTGTTCCCACCTGATCCAGGCTCTGCACGGTAGCTGCAGAGGGCTTGAACTTCGGAGATGCTCAGCTCAACCCAGAACAGTAGGAGAACGGAATAGCGTTTGGCGCTATTCTGTTCGTCGCAGGGTACAGATATAGTCGAAGTAAAGCCAAAGGCGTTTATTGCTCAAAGTCTTAAAGACCCTCCCTTCCACCTGAAGGGGAATATCATACAGAAATCAAACTGCAGTTCTTCTCCACAAAGGATTTTCAAAGATGTACAATTTTACCAGGCATGAAGACTTGTTTTATGCCACTCCAATACACATTAACACAGAGGGTAAGTCCGCCCTGGGTTCCTCTTAGTCAATCAGGCTATCTCACAAAACATAAATAAATACATCTTACATTTCACAGAAATTAAATCAATTTCCTCGATATCACCCAAAAGCATTTGGCTTTCCTAAGCACACACTGAGTTAGCATATACTGTTTCTGAAAAGGTAAATATAATGCAAATTTCTATTGCTTTCGTCCTTTAACATGTCTATGACTAAAGGTGCATACACACACAATGATTTTTTGAACGATTATTGATAACTATATCATTTATCGTTCAATCGTTGAAAATGTTCACTTTCTGAGTTAAAACTATGAACGATTATCGTTCATGCGCATTCACGTTTGTAGTTCAGTCAGACTGATCAACTCAACGATTTTCATTAAGGGAATATGCAAAAATCGAATACAAGGTACTCTGTAGGAAAGCAGTAGCTAATAGAGAAAGGGATTACTTTTTTGGGAGGATGTAGTTTTATATCCCGGCGGTCGGGATGCCGACACCAAAATCCCGACACCTGTCAGAATCCCTGCGATGGCATCACGACGGTAAGTATTGGGTTTATGGGGAGGGTTGGGCACTATGGGGATAGGTAGGGTTGAGAGGGGGGGGGGGGGGATGGGTTAGGTTGCGGGGAGGGGTAGGGTTATTATACTTACTGTCAGGGTTCCTAACCCTGTCGGGATGCTGGCGTCGGGATCCCGAACTCTGTGTGTGTCCAATCCCGGGATCAGGATCGGCTGGATTCATAGTGAAGCAACTTTGTAGCAGATATTTGTCATAGCTGTAAGAGAAGTATATAGCAGACAGTGGCGGATCTTCTAACCAGTACATATAAAAACTCATTGCTAGTTACTGATACAGAGCAGACATAAGTATCCTAAACCAGGTTGATATTTTACACTGGTGCAGATGCAATTTTCTTTAATATATTAAACATTTAAGCCGGGTACATACTGGAGCGATATTTGCCTATGTCCTTTCCGGCCGAATCGGAATTACATATTTGCCGGATCATTCAGCGTGTGCAGCCAATCTGATGATATCACATGTGGCGCCATGCAAGGTAATGCAGAATGTAACGAGGGATCGTTCTGATGTGTACTGCGGATACAATATGTCTGCCTCCTCTTACTACAGACCTACTTGGATACCAAGTTCCATTTATTTATCTTATCTATTACAAGTCAGTCATTCTAATCCTCTTCCTTTCATTGGGCTTCTCTGCATTTCTTCTTCTCCTTTTTCCTAGCTAACCTTTCAGTCATATACTCATATTGACAACTGTTACCATCGTTAGCTAAGCTAGTTGTTTCCATGACATCTGTTTGTTTATGTTGATTATTGACTATTGAAATGACCACCCCAGGGATAAACCAAATAGAAGTCTTCTGTTTTTACTAATGATTTATTTGTTTGCTGTTCCTTTAGGCGTCATTCCCTGATATCTTGTAACACTAGTCATTATGTTTATTTGTAGTATACTGTAAGTAAAAAGAGTATTTCTGTGTGACTAGAGTTTGGACTGTACAGGAATATACAATGGGGCAAATGTGGAGGACCAGGTTGTGCTTTTCCACGCGTTTCTCCATATAGCTTTTCCACGCGTTCCTCCATATAGCCTCTGGACCGCTGTCTTGTGCACGGAGTGTGTGACCTGAAAAAGGAGTCTGGGTGTATGGAGGGCACACATGCATGGCAGTGAGATGAATGTCTTCCAGTTTTCCTGGAAATAACCTATTGTGCACATATCGTCCTAGTGTGTACCAGGTGTTTGGGTGGCTGTTGACTGGTGAAGTTTCTGTTACTAAACAGAGTTGTTTACATTTAAACTGTTGTCTTTAGTTCTGTTTTCTGCTTGGCCTGTTTTTCCTATTCTTGCCTTTTTATAATTGAGTCCTAGTTAATGATTAAACAATGGTTAATGTTAATTTATCCTCTGCTCAATGTTTTGCTGTCCCAAAACTGCTGTTTTGTATGAATACACTATTCTCACTGTTACAATATCTGAAGGTGTTTTATGTATCGCTGCTGGTTAGCGACGGATATTCCTGTTGGATTTGCACATTACTTTGCACGGACTTGTTGTTAAGCCTTACAATATAAAAGGATTATCCTGTTGGAAAGATTTTAAATTATAGCTTACATTGTATAGTCCTAGAGCGTCTATCTCATTGCTCAGCAGAATTGTGCCTTTATTGTACTAAAGTTAATACCTCTATTCAGCATTCATTACAATGAATTCAGTATATACCTAATTTACAGCGCTCTACTAATGTGTACATTAGAGCTTAATGAAAACACAGATTACCTGTCACTCATACAGAACTTCACATCAAACAAATATGTGAACATACTGCTGAGTGGCATGGAAATGGTACGTATGTGATCCTGCAGGGCATACATGCAAAATGCAGAAGTCCTCCCATAAACAGAGTGGGGCGCATCGTTTGGTGCGCCTTTCCTCTATCTGTTCTCCTACTAATCATCCTCATCAACGCATGCTTGCACCAGCCTTATACTTGCTGCTAAAGAAGGTGCAATTCTTTCTACGACCCGCCCTGACTGAACGTTGCTCCCTGTTACATAACAGTTGTAAGTTTTAGATGAAATGAAATGTGTATAATGGGGCCTATCCACTAGGCGACCTAAAAGACCAAGTCTAGGGTTCAGACCTTCAGGTCGCCGAGGTGCGGTGCCCGCACTGAACGTCATTCAGTGCAGGAGTCCGACCTCCTATCTCTGAACTTGCTGAACCTGACAAACGTAGTCAGGTTGATGGGCATGTTCAGTAGACAGTCTAGGGTCGGCAAGGACCCAGCGTGCACGCGCATCGCTGGTCCTTGCCGGCTATCCATTACCCGACTTTGTGAATAATCGCATTGTTCACAAAGTCGGGTAATGGATAGGCCCCTTAACTCTGCATCACACCTACTTGCGTGCTCTAGAGCAGGGGTGGGGAACCTTTTTTTTTTCTGCCAAGGGCCGTTTTGATGTTATATATAACATTATTTGTGGCCCCCTCCATGTGACTTCAAACTTCTCTAGGACCACTTTAAGCACTGCTGAGCGATACTGTTGTACAGTTTTTTTATTCTCCTTTATGTGTGAGTGCATGTTGTGCTCACAGTGCACATGCAGGAATATTCATGTATTGGAACTTTGTCCTTGAAGTTTTCTGTTACATCATTAAAGTGTAGGAGGTATGACCGCTTTCAGGACAGTGGCAGATGCTGATGACCTATCAGTGCCCTAGTGATGATCTTCGGCCCATTAGAGGCACTCTTCAATGGGGAACTCCACTCTCCAGGGCTGATTCTTAGTTGGACCATCAGTGAATGTAGTTGCGGTCAGCTGCGAAATCCTTATTTACTACCTTACGCTAATACGAGATTCCATTCAACTAATGTGCGTGTGAAAGCGGAAACTGCACTCTCGCCAGTCCCATGCTAAAGCAAGAGGTCCGTCAGAACAGGCTTATCCTCCCCGTACGCACTACCATGTCACTCTAACAGATCAGGGGGTTTCAGTGCCATCGCTTTTCCACCGCCCAGGTCCTGCCTCAGAATAGGACGGACAAATGCAAAGATGCGTAAAGTCTCTTCTGCGCTGTATGCAAAAACTCACTGATTGCGTCCGTGCAGAGAGACCCGAATCGGCCCCTCAGAGGATTCTATTGTCCAGGCTGATCTATCTATCTTACCTTCCACACGACAACCGATAAATATCTACAGCTGATGAAGATGAGCAAATGTCCCCTGGGGAATCCCCCTTTTTAATACAGCTGCTTCTTGGTTAAGTGGAGAGGAGACCCCACAGCTGTAGGTAGAAAATACCTTCTACCATACTCTAATTGCTGAACTGTGTGGCTTGTAGACTACTCTAGGGAAGAACTAATATTATCTGTATATAATGATATAAGTGTTAGAAGTGTGGATAATATTATAATTTACATGCATACTAGGCATACAGTACAAGAATGGAATTTAGTAATGCGTCACAATTCCAGCAGCTTCCAGCGATCAGAAATCCATATAAACATCTACCTGTATTGTAAATTGGCTGCACCTGAGATTTGCACCTCCAAGCCTGACCTTACATGCAGTCATTTCATACTACACCTCAGTGATGTCAGCACACTCATCCATGCTTCTACTAGCTCCATCCCTGAACTGTTCCTATAGTGAGCAGTGTTCTCACCATGGAATTTTGTAAGACTGGTGGCATTAGGAAGTTGCCTGGTGGGGGCAGTGTAATCTGGCTGGACACAGATATATATTTTGAAGACTCAGATATTGCCCACTCTATGGCTGGACACCGTTCCACTGTAATTGTGTCCAGCAAGGCTCATTTACCCTCTCTGCAATCGCTTAGACAGATGTCATTGTTTGCAGACGTAATAAAGCTTACTGGCATCATTCAGTGTTAAATAAAACCGATTAGCAATTCCGAAATAATAATTGCTTACCATGTGTGTAATGTTTAATTATTGTTTTACCTTTCCTCCCCTATCCTTACCATCTGCCTGATTTTGGGTGTAGCGGAAATCTGGTTTATTACAATAATGTTAGAATATCTACTCTGCTGAGCAATGAATTGAAAAGGGCAGCTACCAGCTGTATACATATGAGACATTAATGAAGGCCGGGGCTGTTATCTGTTACGTGGACTTGGCGAAGTCCTAAAAATAGATAAATACAAAATTGCCACTGAACTTGTGTGTGTGTGTGTGTGTGTGTGTGTTTTGCTGGATCTTTTGTGTCATAAAGTGATTGTGAAATAATACTGTCTGGGGCAGCTCATTGGTTAGCATTACTGCCTCCCAGCACTGAGGTTGTAGGTTTGATTCCCATTACAGCCCTAACTGTGTGGAGATTGTATATTATCCATGTGCTTGCATGGGTTACCTCCGGGTGCTCTGGTTTTCTCCCACACTCCAAAAATATACTGGTAGGTTAATTGGCTCTCAACAAAAATTAACCTTAGTGTGTAAGTGTCTGCATGTGCGTGTACATGTGGTAGTGAAGATTGTAAGCTCCACTGGGACAGGGACTGATGCATACCTCCCAACTGTCCTGCTTTGGGTGGGACAGTCCCATTTTTCTGGGACTGTCCACCTGCGGGCTGCAGTGTCCTGCAGTGTAGGGGGTAAGTTGGGGAGAACACACACCTCTGCTCTACTATGCAGAGGGTGAGTAGATGACGTGCATATGCGCACGGCATCTTTACTGTGCGGGCTGTCTCTGGGGGCAGCCCAGCATCTCCGGGACTGTTGGTCATGCCTCCAGAGTGACGTCACGAAACGGGTGTGCGAGGCCAAGCCCGCCCGCGCTAAGCCACATACCCTCAGCAGTAGGCCCTGCCCCCTTTTCAGCGGTGCGCGTGTTATGTCCCTCTTCCAGTTTTGTTAATCTTGGGAGGTGAGCTGATGTGAATGGCCAGATATTCTCTGTAAAGCACTGCGGAATATGTGTGCGCTATATAAACAACTGGTAATAAATAATTAAAGATGGCAAACATTATTTCCTAACATCGCACATAATTGTAAATGTGCACTAGAACCAAAAGACAATTGGAAATGAGCTTTTATCTGTCTATTATATCTTGGATGGTTGGATTGGTTGCTACAGTTTTATGCAAATTTGCACCTTTAGGGTCTGTTTCTGAGGTAGATACTGCCGTGTCAGTGTATGCGTCTTTTGCCAGTGTGTATGTGACTCTATGCTAATACCGGACACCGGTACAAGCATGTGTCTGTATGTGCAAGGACTGAGACACCCACTTTGAGCATCTATAGATCCTGAGATCCAGCATTATCCCCATAGTAGGTGCAGATCCGGTCAACACTGAAAAAGGGTGGACCTGTTGTAGTTGTGTGGGGTGTTTTTTTTTTTTTTTCTAGCCCTAACTCTCCCCTTGGTGCCTAACACTAACCCTCCCTCCTGGGGCCTAACCCTAACCGTCCCCAGTAGAGCCTAACCCTCTGGGGTTTTGCCCTTGTCAACCTTTAGTGGTTGACATTCTCTGTGTCAACCTTTGGTGCCTGTTGCCCTATGGCCTGTCGAACATCTGTCGTCTATTTAGACATTGTCTATTTACTAGAACCCAAAAAAATTGTGAACATCAGCATTACGTGTGACTCTTCGTCAATGGGTGGGATGCAGCAATGTGAGAAATGTAGTCAAAACTGCATATTGACTGCATTTCTCATATGCACCAAGCCCGGGAATGCATCGCTTGGATGCAGTGGGTAACGCCATCTTCAGATGACGTTACCCCTATAGAAGCTTATGGGCGTCTATTCGGAGAGTGATGTGAGAGGGATCCAATCTGATCCCTCCCAGCACCCCTCGTGGCGTGTGTCATTCTCTGCGCATGCACAGGTCTACACCAGAGGAACTTCTGGTTCATAGACCCGGAAGTCCCTCATTTGCAAAGAACAGCTCTTACCGAGAGATCTGTCGTTTGCTGTCTCCTTCATGCATACCAGTGTAATTAACGCCGGCATGCATGCGAAGAGTGGTGGGATGCATCACATCCCAAAACCCATGCGTCCCACCCAATAACTAAAGTTGATTTTGCACCCAATGAATAGATGAGAGATTGCATCCATTACTTTTCACAGATAGACATGGCATAAGTACTTGATCTCTGTGTGGTGATGTTGTGAAGGCTGCATTTTATCCTGCCCTAATGATCATGAATACATTTAACAAGCTCTGGAGAAGCAGGGAAGGGCAGCAGGCAATGTACCGGAAACACATGCTGCTCTAAGGGGTATATTTACTAAAGTGAGGGTTGTTGCCCATAGCAACCAATCAGATCCTAGCCATTATCTTCTAGAATCTAGAAGGTGCTAAATAAATAAGTAGAATCTGATTGGTTGCTATGGCCAATAACTCCACTGATAAGGTTATATTTACTAAAGTGAAGGTTTTTTATCAGTGGAGTTAGTTTGCATCTGTAAGTAAAAGATGTTGGATAGCTTTATGCCATTCATGACAGAACGGATGCAATATTCACAAGAACACCATGGTGACATTTGTTTTGGCATTCTGTGCTGGCATTTATAGGGTACACCAATTCGACTTTGTTTTTGTCATAACACCTTTGTCTCTGTCTGGTTGTGCTGGAATGTGTTATCTGTGTATGATGGCTACACCTCTCCCCACAGCTTTGCACAGTAGTTAGATCTCGCTGCTGATGTCTTTTGCTTCATTAACTCAGTCTGGGACAACAGCAATAATTAAGTGATAATGCAGCTTCATTATTTGCAGCGTAGTGGAAAGTGACAGCCGTCCAGTCTGAGGGAAGCCTGTTCCAATAATTCAGCTTTACATTCCGGCAATAGAGCAAGAATCCATTTGTGCAAAATTGTATCCATACAAAACAAATGACTACACCCTATTTCAGTGGTTCCCAAACTGTGCGCCACGGCACCCTGGGGTGCCTCAGGACACTTGCAGGGGTGCCTCAGATTGTGGTCCAGCACCAAATCAAATTCTTTATGGTCAATGTAATGTAAATATGTGGACATACAGAAGCACAAACCTGTCCCCATCACATAACTGAGCCTAAGGATCAGTGCCAGATTAAGGTCCACATGGGCCTGGAGCTGAAATTTATGAAGGGCCTATTGTGTGCCAGCACAGGGGTTGTGACCAACACCACAGGGGTCAGACTAGTAATGTGGCGGGCATGACCAATGTTGTTGGGGTATTGCACTCCTCCATATATATATATATATATATACATATATATATATATATATATATATAATATAATAATTCTTGCCCAGGTTCATAAGTTTCAGCTCCAGGCCCATGTGGTGTCTTTAAAGCTATGTATGCCACGATATCATATGTTTATGCTGCGCAAGCGTCTGAATTGAACTGCGCATATGGCTTGATTGGTTACAGACGCTGTTGCAGTGAGAATTTGAATGCAGAGTGATTGACAGACAGTGGGAGGTAATGGGGTGTGGCTAGTCATATGTGGACATGACGTGAGCGTTTCGAGGGTGTGGCTCAGCCAGCGACTGCGTTTATATACGCAATTACACTGGCCCCAGGGGCTAACTTCAGACAGACATTCTGAGCAACCCTGGTGCGTTTTTTTTTCGTATGCAAGTGACAGATTAGAGACTCAACCAGTGGGAGTTTCTGTACAGATTTCACAGACTGCGGCTTTAGCACATATTTGCAGTACTGCTGTGTACAAAGAGGCAGGTGCGAATGAAATAACGTTCACCTCTGAATCAGGCCCTCAGAGTGTGTGTGTGATATGTGTGTGTGTGTGTGTGTGTGTGTGTGTGTTCTCTATCTTAAAGAAAAAAGCAAACACTTAATTGAGACTAGGCCATAGCCACAATGAGGATCTTGTTCTTTTGTGACTCATCATAATATACAGTCCTGGTTTTGGCCAGATTTGGACTTATGGAGGCTGATTGTGTCATTCTGTTGGCAGAACATTGTCGCTGTTGGAGCCGGCTTCTGTGACGGGCTTGGCTTTGGAGATAACACAAAAGCCGCAGTCATCCGCCTAGGGCTGATGGAGATGATCGCCTTTTCCAAGCTGTTTTGTGCTGGACCGGTTACATCTGCCACTTTCCTGGAGAGCTGCGGTGTGGCTGACCTCATCACTACATGTTATGGTGGCAGGAATAGAAAAGTGGGCGAAGCATTTGCCCGCACTGGGAAGGTAAGAATGAGTAGGTCCCTTTTTTGTTGTTGCGGCTGCTTTTTGATCTAGGTCACATAAGGGCATCACTGGAGGTATAGACCAGCATTAGTTACATTGCTAAAAGGTGCCCGGTCCTGTCACAGAATGAGACTGAATGCTAGCGAGCCAAAAGAAAACTTTTTTTTTTTTTACTGCGTATATACCAAGGTATGTAATGTTTCTCCCTATCCCCCAGCAATTGCATTATCTTTCTGTTTTGTGTCCAACAAGTCACTGGTGAGTAATCTGGTTTCCTGTGATGTACACCAGCTTTCATAGTAAAGGGACTATGGATTCCAACTGTATAAAAAGTAGGGATGTGCAGGCTCTGATTAGTTTGGATTTTTCCCGCCAAATAATCAGGTCTCTGAAAGTGGCAAAACGTCATCATTCCTGGACTTTTGTCCAGGAATTATGATGATTGTCCATGAAAGATGACGTTTTGCCACTTTCTGAGACCCGAAAATCAGAACTAATCCGGGCCTGCACATCCCTAATAAAAAGGTGGTGTAGTCTATTGCCATTAATCAGACAAATCTAATTCGGGTCTACAGGTTTCAGCATGTTTTTGCATCTATCTGTACATGGGTCATTCCATGGTAACTCACGTTACAAAGTGACATTGCAAACCATTAGCAATTCCTGTATACAGTGTGTTTTTGTTTTTTAAAAGCATGACCTGTCTTAATTTTATTAACTGAAAAAAAATAATTTCACAGAAATTCCTTTTGCTGTTGATAGCCATGCCTATACTTGCTATGTCAATTTGTAATGTGAGTTACCATGGAAAGACCCACATCCTTTTTCTTAAATAGCATTGGATTTTAGGCACCATCTCTGCTTTATTAACTTTATACTATATTATTACTAACACTATGGCATCACCTCAGCAGTATCATGTTCACCAAGCCATCTCCTATGTGGTTGGGGGAGCAGACAGTACACGATATATGGGTAACGAAGCAACAAAGAATCTCTCTTGTAGTTATTAAGGGCCGCTGAGACAGAATTGATAGACTTGCACAATATAGTCACATGATTAGTATGAACTTTGCTAATTACAAAACAGACTTACTATTTGCTTCTGAGAGAATTGCATATAATTAATTTCACAAGGTTATTATATTGTGTAACTATTTCTTCTTGTTTAAGAAATTAGATGAAAGTTCATGTAAATGTATATCAGAGTTACATCCGTTTAAAGAAGTGGTTTGCTCAGCTGTATTTTACAATAGGCTGCTAAACTTAACTTATTCTAATAACACTGAAAAGTATGCAACCTATCATGTACACAGATACCATACCCAGCTTATGGTTACCATGAGGATCACCAGTTGTTTTTCATCTCCGAGTTTTGAACCACAAAAACAAAAACCGGTACTAACCCAGCACACGTCCTGGGCCATTAGCATACTAATTAGCTTTGCTAGTATGATGAAGAGCCTGACCTGCATGCTAATCAAGACCACTGCCAGGCCCCTGCTCCACCTCGGCATAGTACATCATGTGGAGCTGTGGGCAGGCTGGAGAGGGACAGACCACTGCTGGTAGCAAACTGAGGCCGCTCTCGATCTGTACTGCTGCTCGGGAAAGCGAGGGGAGGGAGTTTTATTCTATTAAAGGCCTTTTAATAGCCTGTCCGTAACAGAAGAGGACCTGCCACAAATGTTTAATGAAGTTAGCTTCAGCAAGCACACTCCTCTTCTGTATATTTTGTATTTTATTAAAGATTGTTCCATGTCAGAAGTGTTTTGAGATATAAAAAGATAGATAATTGAGAATCATTCTCTAAATACTAAGGGGTAGATGTATTAATCCTTGTAGAGAGATAAAGTACCAACCAATCGGCTCCTGGGTGGGACGTAAAGGGTGAAATGTGGTCAAAACTCAGAAACAGTTTTTGGAGATGTGGCCGCATTTCCGTATTTGCCAAGCTCTGACATGCTGTACTTTTTAGATGGCGTTGCCCAATAGAAGCCTATGGAATGTACTACATCCCTGATACGATGCTTGGTACATCCTGCCATTTCATTAAATAATGACCGGAGCTGATCGGTTGGTACTTTCTCCAAGGCTTAGTACATCTCCCACCAAAAACTCCAATGTATAAATATTAATAATACAAACCATAGCAACGTCATAATGATTATATTGTGAAATGTCCTTTTTGATTTGTGTGGGAATGTTACTGTAGCTACCTGGGCTGTGCTCAGGAAGCAGGTCTCTCTTGCATTAAGGAACGTAAGCACTGATGGTGATTACTTTACAGATAGGTTGATCTACAATGAAGAAAAAGGGATCTGTAAAAATAACACTGACACGCCTGGATGGTATTGGAGAGCCAGTAACCATAATAAATGGAGATAGCTGCCAGTGTAGGTATAGACATTAAACTTTACACTTGAAATTTTTATTTTCCAAGTAAGCATTCTTGAAATCACCCTAATTGTAAAAATATAAAATGATCTTCTGTTTTATTCTTTGTTTCTTACAGCTGTCCCATAAGCGCGCCTTCAGGTTCTCATTTCCAGTTGTTTGATATTGTTTGTTTTTCTGGAACCTAAGTGTGTTATGTAAACATAAAGTGGGCTAATCTGGTTACTGGAAATTCTGCAGCTTTGTATATCCACATGCTGAGATGAATCTCAGTAATTGCATCTGCCCACAAGGTTCAGATCCACCGGGAAGCACCACACTGGTAAATACAGAATGTGTGGTGCAGTCACCTGCTGATCTGTAGAATACTGATGTATAGCTCAGAGGCTGTTATTATAGAGTTGTAGGGCAGACACCTGACTGTTGCTTGTGTGTATGGAGGGGCATCTTTAGATCTTTAGTATGATTGCATGAAGGATGACCTTTTTATGATGATTTTTGTGCCATTGCCGTGTCACTGACACAGCCACTTCCTTGCACTGTGGATTATAGACCTAACCATTGATGCTTTCTATTCCAGTCTATAGAGCAGCTGGAGAAAGACATGCTTAATGGACAAAAACTTCAGGGACCACAAACCTCAGCCGAGCTCAATCACATCCTCAAGAGCAAAGGCATGGTGGGCAAGTAAGTGAATAACTGGGTGGGGAGGGGGTGCTCTTGCGGAAAGTATGGCTTTAACACCTTACAGATGTGCCCACATACATCTATCCTCCTCCGTGCGTTACAAGTCGCGCCACACAACGCGGGAGTTCAGTGTGACTCTGTAGGGCCGAGCGTCTTTTTGTGCATATTTTTACCTTCAAATACGTCTTATTCGCACAGCAATGTGACTAGATAGCACAAGCAGCTTCTGCTGATGAAATTGATATGCAGCACGCCAATGTTCTGTGTGTGACTGCGGGTGTATCTGCACGCTAAACACTACATTAGTGTTACAGCTGCTGACACTGTACCGTAGCATTCCGCATGCAGATACAGCCGCACTCACTCACAGAACATAGGCATGCTGCATATCATTTGAAGGTAAAAAGATGCTCGACACTACCGAGTCACGCCACGGCATGGCGCGACTAGAAGGGCTGTTTAACGCTCAAGGAGGCTAGATGTATGTGGACCCATCTGTACATCAATTACATCACTCATATATTATAGATGTGGGCCTAGGTGTCCTCCGTACAATGGCACTGGGTATAGAATACTAGGTGGCAATTTAGTCTTGAGGTGAGCTTCTCAGTAGAAATAACATGTATTGATTCAATGGTAATGAGAAGAAAACCATTAGATACACCGATCAGCCATAACATTAAAACCACCTACCTAATCCTTCTTAAGTAAAGGGTAAGGGAAAGCCATATACTAAACATAAGAAAAGTAAGCTAAGATCACTGCTAAAACAAGTTCATACACCCATCAGACATCACATAAAACCACCTGCCTAATATTGTGTAGGTCCCCCTTGTGCTGCCAAAACAGCTCTGACCCATCGAGGCATGGACTTCACAAGACCTCTGAAGGTGTCCTGTGGTATCTGGCACCAAGATGTTAGCAGCAGATCCTTTAAGTCCTGTAAGTTGCGAGGTGGGGCCTCCGGGGCTTGGACTTCCAGCACATCCCATAGATGCTTGATCAGATTGAGATCTGAGGAATTTGGAGACCAAGTGAACACCTTGAACTCTTTTTCATGTTCCCCAAATCATTCCTGAACAATTTTTGCAGTGTGTCAGGACACATTATCCTGCTGAAAGAGACCCTTACATCAGGGAATACCATGAAGGGATGTACATGATCTGCAGCAATGGTTGGGTAAGAGATACATGTCACAGTAACATCAACATGAATGCCATTACCCAAGGTTTCCCAGCAGAACATTGTCCAAAGCATCACACTGCTTCTGCCAGCTTGCCTTCTTCCCATAGTGCATCCTGGTGCCATCTCTTCCTCGAGAAATCAATGCACATGCACCGGGCCATCACCATGATTAAAAAGAAAATGGGATTCATCAGACCAGGCCATAATCTTTCATTGCCCCATGGGCCGGTCCTGATGCTCACGTGCCCATTGTAGGTGCTTTCGATTGTGGACAAGGGTCAGTATGGGAACTCTGACCGGTCTGCGGGTACACAACCCCATACACGGCAAGCTTTGATGCACTGTGTTCTGACACCTTTCTGTCATAACCTGCATTAACTATTTTAGCAATTTGTGCTGCAGCAGCTCTTCTGTAGGATCATATCAGACGGGCTAGCCTTCACTCCCCATGCTTGACAGGTGCCATTGTAACAAGATAATCAATGTTAATCACTTCACTTGTCAGTGGATTTAGGGCCTGATTCAGAGCCGGACGCAATTAGCGCTCGCTCATCCCGAAAATAGGGGTGGCTATTCAAATGAACCGTTCGCTCTTTGCGGTCTGTTCACGCCTCTAGGTCTGAACGAGCGAACAAAACTTGCGGTCGTGTTTTGGAAAACTACGCCCCCTGGCCCTCGCAGCCTACGTCATGTCCGCTATTTATTAGATTAATCGAGTACATCGACCAGGGTATGAAGTGCTCGCTATTCTTGTGGTTGGTTTTTGCTACCACAATTTTGCGAGCAGTTCTGGCTATAAAATAGCCCAGTGACGTGGTCAATGACGCTGCTGTTTTAATTATGCACACCCATAAAACGCCCGTTTTGACCTTTATGCACGCCTGCGTTCAAATCTCCACTCCCCGTTTTCAAGCACCTTCCCCTGTTACCACCCACAAACGCCTCTTTCTGTCACTCAAATTATCAGGCATTCGCTATTTTGCGAGCACATGAATTTCGACCGCACTGACTGGTTCGCGCATGCGTATAACGATCCGTACGCATGCGCAGTTGGGCAAACATCGCTCGGAACGAACGAGCGGCTCTGAATCGGGCCCTTAATGTTCTGTCTGATGCTTAGAGAAACTGCTCAATATTGGCGAGTTAGTCTCCTGGCATTTCCCATCTCATACCAATGACCTTTATATACAAATGGGTGCCAAGCTACAGCAGCACTCTAATAGTGTGTAATGTTCTTGCCACTGTGAATGTCTGCTAAGGAGAACAAAGGGGGGGAGAACTTTTTTCTTCTGTGTAATTATACAACCAGCCCAACTACCAACCCAGCTGCCAATATCACCCACATAGGTCAGAGTAAACATAGATCACACAAATATTTTCTCATCAGAATTCTGGATTGCTGCCAGAAGTACACACACAAAATAAAATGAAAGGGTTTAATCATTTTAATGGTGCCATAGAACCATTCTGCCCTTACTTGGCCATTATATTTGATTTCCTTTGATAACCCAAATGTGCGAGTGCTGCATTCTGTAAGTATGTGTTATGTATACTCCATGATAGCACCCTGTATCTTACTTATTACATAACAGCGTCCCGTAATAATAATCCATAGCATGTCCCCTTATGTGTGATCAGTGCAACGTATATGCAGTCAGCAGAACCCATCAATGTAGTATTATGAGGATTAGCAGTATTACTGCCCACAAGGTGCCATTAATACATATACATTTAGTCAGCCAGGGGTCACTGCATTGCTGTTATGAGCTTCTGTAGATAAATCACTAGATATATCATTAATAATTTGTTGAATCTGTGCTGGTTTTATGATGTTATCGCAGCGCTGCACATATGCAGACATAAAACAGACACAATAAAGAGTAAATCAGCAGCTATCACTCAGCCTTCGCCATGGTTACCACATCAATAACTAGCACGGCGTGCACTTGTTTTCCTCCCAGGGATGCCAAGGTCTCTTCTCGCTGGTTCTAAATTTGGTAACAGCAGGGATCAAGATTCATGTCTTGTACAGACAATTCTTAGGGCTATAGTGGGTGTTAATCTGATGCTGTGAACCTATCAATGTGACTGGGTATATTTGTTAGTCGTGCACATTAGACTGTTCCTGTCATTGAAGCTCTCCTTGGCTGTGCAGCCACATTAGCAGAGCTTTCTCTAAATGCAATATCTGACAGTTTCATGCTTCGGTCAAAGCTGTCATACACAGTACTCATAGCGTGATCTATTAGGGCTGTGCTACAAGGGCGATTTGGACAGTATTCCTAAGCAGTGGGAGCCTGTGGGGTTCTTCATATTTTAGCTTATTTTAAAGGGAATTTACAGATAAAGAAGGATTGCAGGGGTTTACACCTCCTAGATGAATCTAATTGTAACACTGCTTTTTCCCTTGTGCTCGGTGTCTCTCATCCACGCTCATTACCTGCTCCAATCATGATCACAGGATTTTCGGGCTGCACCCAGTCAAGGCTCTCCTTCTAGCCTTCAAGCGTTCCATGATAGCTCGCCTCTCCAGGCAGCTTATCAAATTCCAGAACCCCATAACCTCCATAAGCTGTCCTACCCAATTACCACCTCTTTACAGTTATTTATTTTATTACAAGTTATCATTATTATTATTATATGGCGCCACAAGGGTTCCGCAGCGCCTTACAAAGTACATAACTATTTCTTGTGTGCTCATTTGTTTAACAGTACAAACAATACAGGACAAATACATGATTTATTCACATTGCAGCATAACACTTAGATGAGCAGCATAGAGTCGGCAACCAAGTGTTAGGTGCTGTTGTAAATTAAAGTATAAGTAAGGGAAGGAGAAGCACATGAGGTAAGAGGGCCCTGCTCGTGAGAGCTTACATTCTAAAGGGGAGGGGGGCAGACAAACCGGGTGACACAGATGGGCTGGATTGTAAGGAAGGAACATGGAGTAGTGGGTTAGGATGAGCGCTGGAAAGCTTTGGGGAAGAAAGGGGTCTTGAGAGTCCATTTGAAGATTTGGAACCAAGAATCAAAGTTATCAGGGAATTTTGAGCCAAGTCCAGGGGAAGGAAGAAAGGCAGCTACTCGAGGAAGTTGGAAGAACACTTGCAGATGTTTAGTAATCACGTAGCATCACTTGCTTGGTGAGCACATTACAAACTTTTTCCAGGCACTTGCTCTACCCATGCCAGTGATTGGAGCACATCTAGTTAAGAGTATATATGGAAATTGATCTTCCATAGCTGAGTAATAAACACTGAGATTTGAATCTTCCGCACCTTGAAAAATATATCCTATTTAGCTCATAATAGTACAATGTGTGACAAGGTAAAATAAAATTTACTTAGACTAAAATGAACCAGTGCCCGTACTGGCTGAAATGTCATGGAAACTGCTATAAACCTTGTTTGGCATTTCCAAGCAATATTCTGATTTTAATTAAACATCCCTTGGAGATTGGGGAACATTGGATTTACTGAGCAAAAAAAAAAAAAAAAAACAACCAATAAAACTTTTGCAAATAGGGAGTTTTTCCACCACAAGTTCTACAAATTGTCAATGTACTAGAAGTAATAGAGATGGGTGTTGTAGTAGTAAAGATAAATATCTGCAATGGAGTAATTTCCACACATACAGACTATGTGGTAAGCCAAACTGGATGAGTGCTCCAAATAATAGAAGAGGTGTCAGTTCATATTTGTAGAGGTGTCAGTTCATATAAGGAGAGCTCCACCACTGAGTCTTTGTAATAAGCAAAGCAATATTCACAAAGATATAGGGGCATATGTATCGAGCCCTTTTACATATAAAACTGCATTTTCTGCATAATTTTATGTAATGAACCTATGTCACAGAAATCTCCGGCAAAGTGCTAATGAGCACTTGCAGATCATTATTATCTTTGGGGACTACGATCTGACAGTTATTTACTAAACTCCAAAAAGCAAATCTTTTCAGAGTTTAGCCCCGGTAGTTTACACCATCTACAGATGAGTACTGTTATTAATATAGCACACATTCTGCAGCACTTTATAGAGAACCTTTGCAATCTTGCTGGAGCAATTTGCAATATGTTCTTGATCCTTGTGTATCAAATTCATATTACACAACTCTTACCTCTGTGTCTGCCTGTTATTACCCTGTCTTGTTTGGTGACGTTTTGTTCTCAACTGTAAATCGCTATTGAATATGCTGGTGTTACATAAATAAATGTTAATAAATAAAATAGGTGAACAAGCTGTAAGCTCTGTAGGATAATGTCCACCGTGTAGCATGTCCAATATGCTGTTACCATGAGTCGAGTTAGAGGGGGGATCTGGTCTTTCATAGCTCCCAGAAATCCAAGTTACACTAGAAGTATATTTAACAAGGTACATTGCAGGCCTGGAACCTTTTGTTACTTACAATCTATAATAATACTTTATCATCCACTAGTCAAAGTGACCATTTTCAATTTTATATATCATACATACATACATACTCATACACACGCACACTTAAACATCTGCACCTGGAAGCCCTCCTCTGACTGTCAGCTCTTCTGACAGAAAATCTGACCGTGTGTATGCACCATTATGCAGCAGATCTGAACGATACCGATTTTTACAATCATTCATATCTGAAAGAAAATCTGCCATGTGTGACTGCAACGATGAACGATGCGCGCTCCCGTTTGTCAGATAACGATATCTAACGTCTGATGTGTTTTGCAGTCAGATTTGGACGATTCCATTCATTTTAATACAGTCTGAAATCGTTCAATCATTCAAATCGTTGGTAAAATCGTTCATCTGACCATGTGTATGCACCATAACAGTGCAGCCAAGTGCCGGCCGCTGCTGAGTGCCTTTAGCTCCCCGAGGCTATCTCAGAGAGCCCTGATCTGAGATGCCGTGCATGCACGCTAGATCCTATTGTGGCTGCAGCAGTCACTAGGGATTGAGGCAGAGCTGTCTCCATCACACAAAAAAAAAAAACGTATGCCAAGGAGTCCTGTCACCTCCAACTTTGCAGCATTGCCTGTCTGTCCCTAGTCACAAGCAAAACGTGTGCTCGTTCTTTCATCTTTCCCTTTGATCACTGCAGCCTCCTGTGAACTGGCATTTCTCTCACCGAATTATTCCTGCTTCAATCCTCGCTACATCCCGCAGCAAATCTGATAATCCTTTGCGGCCATGCCACTCTGTTACTCCCTACAATGTAACACCCTCTGTACTCTCGCCTCACTCTTCTTACATAAGCTTCTGATGTGCGCCTCACCTATTCTCTCATAACCATTCGTTACTCCCACCAGTCACTACACACTTATCTAACTCCCTAACATGTCTGACCCAGCATTACCCCAACCTATAAACCCTCCATTAGAATTAATTTCTTTACCACAGTCCCACCTGACACCCTGACACCACTCACACTGAGCGCTGCTGCTCCATTCCTCACTAGTAATCTCCTCTTTCTGTTTCAGCTTTGCCTCCTACCCAATAGATTGTAAGCTCACATGAGCAGGGCCCTTCCTACCTTCTGGTCGCTCCTTCTTGTTGTCTACCTTGTATTTCCTTGTTATGATTTCCGCACACACTTGTCCTTCCTGTTGCCTATTGCTAGGGGGAAACATTACACAGAGGATTGACTTTCAAAATTTGTCCTATTTGCTACTGTTGTAGATAGGAGTTAAATCATTGGTTGTACATAGGCACATTTCACAATGAGAGGATGATTGGAATGTTTGCATCACGCATAGCAGGGAACTTGTGCAATGTGCTTGGCTGATACAATGTTTATACCAGGCATAGAGTAACACACCATTGTTAGTAGCTTATGTGGTGCACTGAGCAAACTGCAAACACCGTACTCTCTGCCAGGTAAGTAAACACTTAGCCCGGGGTCGGGGAGGTTTAGGGGGACTTAGGGTTAGGCTAGGGGAAGGAGGGGTTAGGGTTAGGCACTCCCCTGGTAGTGTTAGGTTTAGGGTGCAGGATGGGGGGGTTAGGTTAGGCACTAGGGGTGAGGCTAGGGTTAGGCACCCCTAAGGGAGGGTTGGTGGGGGGATAGGGGAGGGTTAGGGTACTTACCTCAAGGTGTCGGGATTTCGACCAGCCGGACTTCTGCTGTTGGTATTTGATCCGGCGGTTATTCAGCCGCCGGCATTACATACCGATTCCTGTTATAACACTTAGTGCCCCACTAGGGGGAACTTTGTATGCTTACCTGGTAATTTTATAGACAAATGAAATATGGCCTGCAGGGCCCAAGAAACTTCTGTCCCCAGATATGATGCATACATTATATGCAAGCTTCCGTAATTCCATATATTAAATACACAATACAGTCTTAATGCACCATGAGGTATCTAAAAAGGCTCTTAACACCTGTTTTGTATCCATTCTCTGCCTCCTTGTTACTTTGTGGAAAGACCCGTGGGCCTGGCCTCTGGCATACTGACATTGCTATGTTTCCGTTCTAGGTTCCCACTCTTCTCTGCTGTGTATCAGATTTGCTATGAGGGAAAACCTGTGACTGAATTCATCACGTGCCTCCAGAACCACCCGGAGCACATGTAATCTGGCAGCGTGAACTCTGACCTTCAACTTTGTCACCTCCTGGGCCTTTCATTAAAAAAGTTATGCTGTTATAAGTATGTTTTCATATGTGTGCCTATATGTGTACACATACACTGTATGTAGACATATGGAAAAGGAACAACATACTTGATTGTAAAATCTCATTGCCTGGCACTCCAGCGATTAGTTCTATTTGCAGCCATACCCAGAAGCCTCTGCTGTTGCAGTCTAAGGAAGGCATCGCTGGATTGCTCTGTTATAACCTGCGGATATGTTTTTTGTTTTGAGACTTTTAAAGTATGTTCCTAAAGGGAAATTTTTATCATGTTTTTAAGGAAAAAATGAAAATGTATTACCAGCACTGTTCTCTGTTAGTACGTGGCTCTTTATGGTCATATGAATGCCAGATCTGAACCCATAACTGCTTTCAGAGACACCCAGCCTGGCTAATCTCATGTTCTGCACCAGGATAGACTAACCCTAGACAGGGGGGGGCAAAAGAATATTAAATATATGTCCGTATGACAGAGAATCTTTTATTGTCTATTGTCCCTTTGTCTGAATTACTAATCATGTTCAACTTTTGCCCATTATTCAATGGAAAACTTAACTTTGTGCCACATACCTTCATTGTTTTAAACTTCCAAAATAGTCCTCTGGATGTAACCTGTGTATATGGAAAAACTAATTTGAATAAAATGCACAATTGTAAATAAAACATAATGGTCTGAACATTTCTTGATATACCAACATAATGTTTTTTTTTTTTTTTACTGTCCCCTTGTCCATTTCTGCTGATTCTTTACCAATCATTTCACTTGATTAAATCTAATAATTAGGGACGTATTCCATTAGAGGCAAAAAAACACGTTTGACGAAAAGCATTCGCCGATGCAATGTTTTCGCCACATTCCAAAGTTTCGCCCTATTCAATTCCAGCACTTTATCGCCTTTTTTTGCCAAAAGAGTTTTGCACATGCGAAAAAGTTTCTCCACCCAAAGGTAGGAGAAAAGATGTACAAAATCCCTATTTTTGTCTAAAAATGTGGGTACTTGGTTCATAACCCTTTGGACACCCCCTAATGGCTAATTAGAATTAAAAAAAAAATGTAATTCACCCCAAAAAGTAATGTCATTTTTGGGCGAAAAAGGAAAAAGTGTTTGAAAATGGGTATAAAGTACTGGATCTGGTATTTTGGGGTGCTGTATGGATGGGACAGGTGTTTTTAGGATTGCAGGTGGCTGCAGCAGGTGTATTTTTGAACCTTTTTTTTTCTTTCTTTTTTTTTTAATATACTGCACTTAATAGATATCTAAATATACTTGTACCCATTCAAATGAACACCCAATTTTAACTACAATTATTTTTCACAAAGAGATTGCTTTTTATCATTTATCCATACTTATACAGATATGCAAATAACAGCCCTTTGACTCAATTTAAGAAGTTAAAACACTTTTATTAGGTCTATTAATACACTGCTATATTGATTTCCGGGGTCAGTTAGGCTTTTTATGGGGTACAGACCGATTTTCCCCAAAATAAGCAGTCCTGTTCGCTAGTTTCGCCATTCGCACCTCTGCGTTTTTGCCTGTTTTGGAATTGAATAGGGCGAAAAGCGGGAACACTCATTGTGAAAGTACACGATAACTTTGCGTACTAACAGGCGAATGAGGCGAAAAGATTGCAGTGGCAAACATTTTGCCGGCAACGACTTTTCGCCTCTAATTGACCCTTAATAGGAATTTGTATGAGGAAGAATTATACACTGATTACTGTGAGGCTTATTCTCACACTCCCAACTGTCATTTATTCTTCAATTTAATACTGAGGGGGAGTTATTAAACCTGGTGTGGGACTTAGAAAACTTGCATTTTGAATGCAGTACTTCATCTTATTTAACATTCATCTTAGCACTTCAATAGGCATATTTCTGAAATAAAACATTATTTCTATGACCCCACAAGGGTTCTGCAGTGCACAAACATATACAGACAAGTTCTCAAATATGCATATAAATAATTACTGGCCGCAATTCACATAATTACATAAACACACAAGAGAGAAAGGGCCCTGCTAATGAGTTTACATTTTACAGGGGGTATGGGTGGACACACAGAAGAGGGGGACCGAGATGCCATTTTGTAAAAGGTGATGGATACTGCATCACCCCCTTGAAAATCACCTTACAACAACAACATTCTTAATTGCATTAGTTTAATAGGATAATGTAAATCATCTTCATTACAGGAAACCAGTAGCTCAGAGACATGTTCCTAAAGGTGGCCATACACTGTGCGATGCATCGTGTAGTGCGACTGCCGAACCGTCAGCAGAAGGATCGTGCTGTCACGGCCGGCAATCGTGCAGACCCCGCTGACCGCACGATACGCCGGCTCCCCCCTCCTCCATCTGAATGGGATCATACATCGCTTCCCAGATCAGATGAACATGCGGGAAGATCTGGGGATGCGATATACGATCCCACAGGAGCGCGCAGCACGATATCAGGTACCATATCATGCCCATACATGGCACGATATAGCACCTATATCGTGCTGATCAGTCAGATCGGCACGTATATCGTGCCGTGTATGGCCACCTTAAGGCTTTACAGCACTGCACGTTTATTGTGGATTCCTTCCAGGGGCTCAACTGGATTAATCACCAATTTCTCTACTTGTTCTTACACCTGATACACCTATGATTACAGCCCTCAGAAGCTGTACTTGGCCCTATGGCAATATAAATGCAATAACCGGTCACAATAGCTTTTGAGAAGTATAAAATCAAAGTCTTCCCATATATTTTGTAGTGAATAATTTTTGAAGGTGGTAATATTGATGAACCTCCTTCATAGCAAAAACAGTGGTGGTTTATAACAGGGGCTATTGGTACAACTGGCTAGTCCCAGGGCAATTGGGGGTGGGGGGGGGGATCTCCCAAAGTAGTGTGGAGAAAAACATGGACTGGTGACTGCATCCCAGAAACGTTTGCTTTCGGTGAACTGCGTTGTACGTCACAGAGCGTCTGGGAGAGCAGGATTCATAATTTATCTATTCTGCAAAGCACATATCCAAATAGGTGATTTGTAGCTTTTCTACAGCTTGAGCCCATTCAAACACAATCCAGCACATTAAAGGGGCCTATCCATTAGCAGATTGAACGATATATCGTTCAGTTGTTCAATTTATCTGCTATGGATAGGCCCTGAACGATGACAGATGCGCACTCCCACGGCCGATAAATTGAATCTTTCATCGCTCCAACATGTTGGTCAATTATCGCATATCACTGCCAGATATTAGAAATATCTGGCAGTTTATATGCGGTAAACGACGAAAGATATTAGCAGCAGCAGCCACAGAGCAAAAAAAAAAAAAAATCCACTCCCTGAATGATGTCATGCGATATTCTTCGATCATCTTTTGCCAAAATCTGTCATGTTCATGAGAGATCTTCCAGCACAGCCACCGGAATTTTCAATAGATATCTTTTGTCTTTCATCTTTCAGAAAAACATCTGCTAATGGATAGGCCCCTTAATAGTAATACTATTCTCGTTGGTAATTTCACTTTCACACCATGCTGGTAATGGAACAGTAATTTATTAGGAGCCACCATCTATAATTATCTGGGGCTGCATGGAGTGTGGTGTAAGGAAGGTGTATGGCAATCATCAATCAGTCATGTGTTGTAGTGATGAGGCTGCTACTAGGCAAATACAACCCAAATTTGCTACAGCCCTGTAGGCGATCCCAACCAAGTAATTCTTCATAGACAAATCCCATAGGTGAGTAACTTCATTTCTCCAAACTGTAGTGTTTCATGCTTCCAATAACTCGCTTCTATAGCCAGCAGCCAATGCTTCCTGACTCATGATGTTATGCCCCTGAGTCTGCATCATTGGTTTCCTTCTTAAAAAAAAGTTTAGCACACAGATTACTGTGGCAATATGGCATCAATTCTACTACCTCACAGGTTCTCAAACTCAGTCCTCAGGACCCCAAACAGTGCATGCTTTGCAGGTCTCCTCACATTATCACAAGTGAAATAATGATCTCAACTTGTAGATCTTTTAAAATGTGTCAGTGAGTAATGAATACACCTGTGCACCTGCTGTGTGACCTGGAAAATGTGAACTGTGTGGGGTCCTGAGGACAGAGTTTGAGAACCACTGTTCTACCTGTCTATAATTCAGCTTCTTATCTGTTGCATTTCTGATGCCAAGAATGGGTCAACCTGGAAAAAAAAATATACTGTCCGCCAATGCAAGCTGCTAATGTTTCTAAAAGCTTACACGCGCATAGGGATGCCCACTGCTGCCTTCTCATATCCATCTGATGTCACGCACCAGCATAAACATCAGTAACATAGACACAGATCAGGCAGCCATGCAGCAGGTCTGACCCATCTCCAGCACAGTCTCTCTTGACACGCAGAGAGCTCTCATGCTGCGAATGAGATTGCTAATTTATGCACGCCCATGAAATTGTGTTTAAATGATCAGACACACCTGCGTTTGCCTAGCCAACCCCCCCCATACCAAAACGCTGACTACCTGTCACTAACTTTGCACATGACTCCTCTGTGCGAGCGTAACTGCAAAATAATTGATGCATACATTGATAAGTGATCCATTTCTCAGTATGGCAATCTGACCCCTGACCATTCCTATTCCAAATTCCTCTTGGTCAATCTTAAGGGCCTATTTATGATATTTAGAAATAGGCTATATAAACTATAATTCCGTATCACCACAAATTGTGAAACAAGACTTAAGGGGCCTATCCATTAGCAGATAAATTTGAACGATATATTGTTCAGTCGTTCAATTTATCTGCCATGGATAGGCCCTGAACGATGACAGATGCGCAGTCCCGCGGCCGACAAATGTGTCTTTCGTCTCTCCAGTATGTTGGTCAATTATCGCATATTGCTGACAGATATTAGAAATATCTGTTAGTTTATAAGCGGTAAACGATGAATTATATTTTTTATGAAAATTAATAGAAACCTAAAAAAAAATCCACTCCCTGAATGAAGTCATGCAATATCGTTCGTCGTTTGCAAAAATCTGTCATCTACATGACAGATATCTGTCACCGCAGCCCCAGGAATTTTCAAGGGATAAATCTTTTGTCTTTCATCGTAGAGAAAGATCTGCTAATGGATAGGCCCCTTAAGTTTTTGTTCTAGTTTATTACAAAACTCTTGCCGGAACTGCAGCACCTATAAGGCTCTGTCTCAGCGAAGAGCCTGGCAGTAAAGTGATAGCTATCACGCTATAAATTGCCAGGTAAGACCATACGAATGCATGGCCATTTGGCTGCACGTGCGTATCCTTAAGCAGGATGTTGGGTTTATTGAGATCAGGAGGGTAGCAGGCAATGTTGGTAACAGCAGTATCAGCGGTAAGCAGAATAGTAGTATTGCAGGAGTTAACTTCAGTATTTAGGTGCCTGACTTCAGGAGCTAAGTACTGTACACTCACACAGTAAAGAGAGTGCCAGCTGCACATGAGCAGTAGCCCAGCAGTGACATCATTACCCCCTGACTCTGGGTCCTAGTACCCAGCATGTATAGTAGAGAGAGGAGACTGTGCCAGAGTGCACTGCTCTCTAACACCTCTCTGGCGATGAGGCCTGATTCATAGTCGTGCGCAAAGTGGCTGTATCTGCAATTTTTCGCACTGCTCGCAAAGGCAAAGGGTACTTGCGCATCTCTGCCAATCTGCAGCCTATTTGTGTGTGTGTAAGTGGAGATGTGGCTGACTTCCATTTCTCCAAAGATCCAGTGATTTCGGAGATATATTTTGCACCCAGGATAGATGGCTCCTCTCACATGTGGATTTATTGGGATGGTGCAGCCGCATAGAAGATGCTATGAATAGGGTTGGAATTCCAAATCTCTTTCCAGGTACTCAATGCATTTTACTCTGAAGCCAACTTTTGCTAACATAACTGTCAGAGCCATAGCTAGACTTCTGGGTGCCCTGGGCCAGTAAGAGCATTGGCACCCCTCCTATTTTTCACACAGGGTCATAGGATGTGTGCCCAAAAAAGGGGTGTGGCCTCATGGGTAAGGGCCATGACCAATCTGATTTGCTCCGTATGATGATGAAGGGGTACCAATCCCATTGTACCACTGTTATCCAGGTGTAACTGCCAAATACAGGGGTCCATTGACTAAGCAGTGTTTGTCTGGCACCTTATCACTTTTCACTCTGTCTCCTAACACTGCTTAGTAAATAGACCCCACAGTGTGATAAAGGTGCTTGGGGAGGTGGCCAGATAGAAGGGGAGTCAGCCAGGGAGGAGTAAGAGAAAGCTGTGAGAGTGATTATAAACAAAAAATTAACATGCCCAAATAGCGCCCCCTGCTGTGCCCTGTGCGGTGGCATATGTTGCACCACCCTAGTTATGGCCCTGGTAGCTTTTTGCAGATTGATAAACAGGGCGAGACCACAGTCCCCATTGAGAATAATGGAGATTGTGACCTGATTTTGCCTATGTTTGCCTTTAAAGTAGTCCTGATATTTAAATCATGATTTTAAGGAAAAGGAGCTTTATAAATAGGCCCCATAGTGATAACAGCAATTGGCCATCACAAGGATGCTAATCTAGGTTAGTTGTGGCGTAGAATGGTGGCACTTGCATTACAGTACTACAGTATATGGAACTGGTTTGGTGTTTCTAAACCTTGGTATTTCACACAGCCAGAATGTGTCAGTACCTAGACTCCTAGATCTCCCGGTTTGGTAATAACTGCCTGTGGACCTTTATTCATTTATCAGTGCACTGTCTGGAGTGCGAGCGTTTGTTGTAAAACCTGCAATTGTGCTGCTTATAACATTGCAAAGCGTCTGAGTACTATGAATTTTATACATTTTGCTGTAATTGAATAAGGCCTCTACTGCAATAAAGCACTGCGGGGGGATCCTTCCTACAATTCTATCAAATGATCCCCTCCAGAGAGATAATTTAAAAGGCTAAAAATGACAGACATGTACCTAGGAATTACGGGTTTATAAATGATATAATACATTGTGAAGTTTAAATGAATTGAGATCTGAACAGCAAACGTAGGAGCTAGCTGAGGCCAAGTGGCATAGCTTAAATAGGTCTGCTAAGTGACTTTTATCTTTTCTTTCTTGCTTAATGCACACTAATGTACTGTACTGCAGGTACTGAGACATTCTAATTAGGTATCAGGGTGCTAGCTGCATCACAGTATATAAGCATGATACAAAGACAGGAGTCACAGTAACTTTACCTATTTGCAATCTTAAGGGTACCCCATTATGAAAGTGTCTATAGTAGGGATGTGCAGGCTCGGTTTTACTCGGTTCAAAAGAGTTGTAATCATTAGTAAAACATGCATGTTTTCTGCACAAATACTTTGTGTTTGCTTGTTGTTTTATTTTTCAATTGCCAATGTAGGGTTATTTGCATAGCACATCACTGGCAGTTGTTTGTGTGGTATCTTCCTCCATTGCAGCTTTCTAATATACAGGTGGGACATCTGTATTTCAGTATCTTTTTCTGTCTCAGATGGACCTCATTTGTTTTATACAATTCATGTCTGATCGTAGCTACTGAGCATATCCACCAAGTGTTTACGGGTAATAAAAACATTCCCTTTGACCGCATATGCCCAGGGTCTCCCTCCCCATTTTTTTACCGTGCAGGCCAAATTGGTTGAGTAAAGGCAGGGTTGGACGCTGGCATAATTATTGCATAATAAATAATGAAATAAATCAAATATAAATTCATAGAGGTTTACTCCCAATGAAGTGAGTAGCTGTGAAAGTCCCCGTGTGTAAGAAAAGATGGGGTTAATCCACCTTTGCATTTGGAGCTTGTGTTTCATCAACTAGCCAGGATGTGTATAAAAGAGGTCTGCAGATCAGATCAGCCTGTCATCAATGGTTTATGGCCAACTGAATGCTGTACCCATACAAGGTAATGGTTGAAGTTCTCACCACAGGACTTTGTTACCTCTTAGAGGGTTTGTAAAAAAAGATAAACAGAACAATAAAGGTAAATATCATCAACAGCAGATCAAGCCAATATATGAAACAAAGTACGTCTTACGAAAGAATGCCTTATGAATTTGTGCATAGACTCATACAAAGAAGCTGATCTAACAACTACACTTAACTTACAAATATATAATGGAATTTGTGTTTTGGCAAAATGAAAATGGAGAAAATAATTAAATTCCAAAGAACGTGAAAACGCGTCCCGGAGAAACTCAAACAGGTCAAAAGTGCTGCCAGATTTGGTAAAATCTGCCTGACACCCCCCCCCCCCAAAAGATGCACTGACATGGGGGATCACTATGGATACCCCCGAATAGCCCTGCTCAAGGTATTTGTTGTGCTTAAATGCTCTCAATAGCTGCTATTTAGCGTCTTTGCACAAGTGGTGAAGAATAGCAGTAAGTAGGTTTTTTGCAAAAATAAGTAGCCCCAGCAAATTTGGGGTACATGAAAATGGGTGCAAGCATGGTTAAAAATCGCTAAAGAGAGGTTTTAAAAATGCACCTTAAGAAAACATCTGCAATCAAAAAAACACCTGGGGACACTTGGGGGACCCCCTGGAGTCTATTTCGCTAGTTTTTACGTTTGTCCCCCAACTTTGAACTTTTTTGCCCCCAAAACAAAAGTACTTTTTTGGGGCGGTCTGAAGTTTTTTATAAACTTTTTTTGATGCAGTTTTTGGGGGACTGTCCCAAGGTTGCAGGGGCGTTTCCGCAACTTTGCACCCCAAACCCCCAATTCTGCACTTTTTTACGCCTGCATTTAGAGGCGAATCTTTTCCGCCCGGTTACAAGGCGCAGACTTTTCGCACCGGCGGACAGTCTTTGGAATTGAATACGAGGATAAGTTCTCACCTAGCGAAATTAAGTCATCGGCGGTGGAAACTTTTCGCCAAAAATTGCTTATGGCGGCTAATTGAATAGGCCTTAGGAGAGAAGACAACAAATAACATTTTGTAAATCCGGACGCTCCGGGTGACTTTACAGACTGCAGGACACATGCCTGGAGCATCTGCAGTAGTGATACTGATGCTGTGTACACACGGTATGATTTAAATGAACGATAACGATATTCATCGTTGAATTGTTCATATTGTTCATTTTTATTTTTATGCTGCCAACGATCGACCAACGATGCGCGTTCCCGCATGGACGATAACGATATCGTTAATCATCCATGCTTGCAGGCCAACCTGGACGATATCCTACAGGAGGGAATTGTTGTTGGTCATGGGTGATATTGTTGGTGTGTGGATGAAGTTTATCATTCAACCAACACACCAGGAATTTCAAGGGAGATCGTTCAGCGATATCGATCGCTGAACAGATCGTCCCGTGTGTACGTAGCATAACTGTAAGGTGCCATTCCAGACACGCTGCTAGCCAGATGCAGGGGTCATGGGTAGTGGCGGCTGCAGCGCAGTCCAAAATTCAAATAGGGGTATCACATATAGACACCCATTCCAATAGAAACATTCGACTCTCTTTTCAATATCAAGATTAAAGCATTTTATAGAATTCCTGACTAAAGCGTGTTATACAATTTAGCAGAGAAAGGGACCGATTCTGAGTAACACGCAATGCTGATGAGCACAGAACTGAGCGACCGTTTGCTTCTGCGCATGTGAAAAGAATTTCTAAAAACGTGTACGGCACATGCATTACACTGTGTGTACGCAGTAGCAATTTAAATGCACAATCTCAGAAATGTATTGGAAATGTATAGTGGTGGCTATGCAGACGCACGGAAATGTACTGTTTTATATGCGTGTAATGGCAGTTTTGCAAACTCAGGACCTGATTCAGTATGGATCGCGATTGCAGCTGCGGAGGCCTGCTGCGAAAATATGCTAATGACTGCAATCGTAAAGATAGTATAGAGATGCCCAAAGCCAGCATAGAGAAGCCCAGTACCACTTTTGCACATCCGTAATGCTTTTCTGCGTATACATCGGGAACATCGAGTAACATCGGCCCCTCACGCACATATACAGCAGGTCTGACCTTACTCAGAAATTGCTAACCTCGTTGCACGCAGTGAGTACACAAGCTGCGTATGCCATCGCAGTGGCTAATTTATGCACGCCCATGCAACGGCATTCAAGCGGACTGACACGCCTGCGTTTCCCCTGTCACCACCCCCAGATGCTGACGTCCCGTCCCTCTGTCTGTGATGGCTTTGTATCTGCGTAGGTGAACACAGAGCGATCTCAATGCTAACTCACGCACACGCACTACAATGCATACGCATGCGCAGTACGCACCATCGACCAATCTGCATACATGGTTGAATCAGGCCATCAGACACTTAATTGCTTACATTGGAGGCATAGGCATACTAGCATGGGCAGGTGCAAGTTTCACCGGTACAATCGATGGTTGCATCTATAGACGCACAGAGTGGGTTGGTTGTGATTGCACCTGCTCAAAGAGGGTGCCCCAGCCCTTGCACATTCAGATGAATGCTTCTACACCAGGAGAAGAGCTTTTACTAGCAATAGCATAAAGTCGCAACTATGGCAAAAGACGCTAAAGCGGTTGCAGCAGTGACTCTAAATAAGCCCCATATTTACTTTCAATGATTTTCCTGTGAAGAGGGGCTCATGGCCACCAGAGAATGTTTAAAAAATATTAAGGTTAGAAATTGTAATTTCTTGGAAGTCAATCTGCTACTGAAGATATACCAGTGTTTTAGTCTCACCCCGACGCTGTCACACGAAAGAGCATGAGTTGTAATGTTTCTGTGGTTATTTCATTTTCTTTTATGCATTGTTTTGCAATAGTATTACTTTTGTCCTTTTTGTTTATATTTTTAGTATACATTAACCTTTGTGACTTTCTTCATCATAATATACTCCATTTGATAACATTCTGTCTTTACGTTCTTAATCCATGTGCCAGGTTTTTTTTTTATAACACTACATTTAAACAGACTTTTGATTAAAATAACTCTGATCAATTTAAGTGGTAAGCATATTTTGAGAAATGTCAGGGAGTAACTGAAGACTACTGCAAAGTGTCAACTTTGGAAACAAATCATAGTTGTGACAGAACTCAGTAGAAAATAGTGTGAGATACAATTTGGAGGCAAATATTATAATTTTTAGACAAACCAGTTACTTTTGCTCAACCTTTTCACACCCACATCTCGCATGTTCAGGTGATGTCACAAAATATTTCTCAGGAGCATTCTCTACCCAGTATATGGCTATTCCCTTTCATTTTAATGCTCAGGAATATTCATAGCTACCCACAATACTGGATATAAGAATGCACTGAATAAATAAACTATACCGCAAAAGATCCATTAATATTGATCTATTTAATAAACAAATAAAAATTAATTAACAATAAAAAAAATCAGAAAATACACATGACCTACACAGAATACAACAGCTACATAATATAAAACTGTCTAATACAGATAGCTTGGGAATTACTGCAACATATCTCATATAAATCTTTTGAAAATTGCAGCAATCATCCAGAACATATAATCGCACTATGAAGCTTAATACATGTAGCATCTTGTATCCAAGTGTATGTTAAAAGATACAATCTCCTGATTCAAGCAGCAATACATCTGTTAAAGATGTAATTTTTAAAATTCATGCCAGCTATACTAACAGTGGTCACGTTGACATTGAAGTGCAATTGCCATTATATTACAATGGCAATATATCACGGACCTTGGTTGGAAGTACTTTTGCCTTTTATTACAACAATTTTACTCTTAAATTTATTGCTGTTGCTTCAATTTTTAAAATAACATCTTTCCAACAAAAACCAGATTATATGTTGCTTGATCTACTGTAGCACTAGGATCAATAGGAATTTCTTGAGTGCTAACAGGTGTATTGCTGCTCGAGTCTGGAGACTGGACCCTTTTCAAAATCAATATATAAACATTTTATAGAATTCCTGTTTTTATGGTTGGAGAGATTTTGGGGAACTGCTCAACAAATTTGCAAAACATTTTTAAACAGAAATAGCTGCCGTGTATTTGTGCCACTGCTCTGGTTCTTAGTTTAGCCAGCCTTTGGCTTGTATTGGTGAACAATATTGTGAGCTGTGAAGTGGTACAAATTTAGTGGATAGATAGATAGATAGATAGATAGATAGATAGATAGATAGATAGATAGATAGATAGATAGATAGATAGAGAGATAGAGCACTAACCCATGGCACTCACCATTCCCTGATTTACACTACCATCTCCTGAGCCCCGGCTTTTCTATACTTACCATGGTGCTGCTGCATGGCATCTGGGCCTAGCCCTGATCTAAGCTACAGCCATCTCTAGCTGCGGCCTGCATGCATTGTGATGTCACAATGCAGGTCACGGCCCCATATAAAGGATGCCCAGATCCTGGCAGCTATTTTGTGGTGACATTTTGTCCTAAATTGATTCTCTCTCCGGCCACATATTTTGTTTAGAATTGCAGTGATACTAATGAATATGCCACTGATATTCAGCATTATTCCCCTCTCTAGCGAAGTCTGGGGAGGCCCAGCGACTATCTCTGTCCTCAGCGGTATCTTCCGCTGTTGCTGGCAGCCTGTTGCTACCAGCGACCGGCTTCTATGTCATTTGCGACGGTCAGTCTGCGCATGTGCATGACTATTTCAACTGGTGGAGACACTGCTGTGCCTGGAAGGCTTTGCTGAAGCTGGCAATGGGAAACACATTGCTCTCGCCATCTAAAGATGCAAGAGTGATGCGGTGACCGATAGCGATGATCTTAGGTTACCACTGTTTGTTAATTACAGAAAGGATGACATCAGGGCCGGATTAACGGGGGCGACAGGGGCGATCGTCCCTGGGCCCCCACACGTTAAGGGCCCCCACATCCATCGGGGTTAAAGTGGACCGGAGGAGGCGGAACTGGTTCCGCCTCCTCCAGCCAACCTAACCCCGGCCCCGCAGGGAGGCTCCTTTTACCAGGCGCCCGCTGCTGTAAACAGCGGGCGCCAGGCTCCCTCCCCGCAGCGGCAGCCGGAGTCTTGAGCTCACATGAGCTCCAGCTTCCGGCTCACGCAGAGCACTATGGCAGAGACGTCATGACGTAGTGTGGAGGAGCAGCCGAGCGGACTGCAGCGGACGCGGGGCTAAGGTTCAGGTAAGTATGAGCTTTATTTTTTTTTAAGTGCAAGCGGCCTACTGGGGGCATTACTGGCAGGGGGGCATTACTAAAGGGGACATTACTCGGGGGGGGAGCATTATACCTGAGGCATTACTCGGGGAGGGGGGAGGCATTACTACTGGGGGCATTACTGGCGGGGGGCATTATTCAGGGGGGAGCATTACTACTGGGGCATTACTACTGGGGGCATTATTCAGGGGGGAGCATTACTACTGGGGCATTACTACTGGGGGCATTATTCAGGGGGGAGCATTACTACTGGGGTATTACTCTGGGAGGGGGGAGGCATTACTACTGGGGGCATTATTCAGGGGGGAGCATTACTACTGGGGCATTACTCGGGGAGGGGGGAGGCATTACTACTGGGGACATTACTACTGGGGGCATTACTGGGGGGGGATTACTACTGGGAACATTACTCGGGGGGGAAGCATTACTGCTGGGGGCATTAATCAGGGGGCATCTCTATTAGGGGCGCTACTAGAGAGGGAGCATTAGTATTGGGGCACTAATAGAGGGGCATTACTACTGGGGGCATTTCTACAGAGGGCTCTACTAAAGGGGGAATGACTACTGGGGGCATTACTATTGGGGGCACAACTACATGGGTATTTCTACTGGGGGATTTATACAGGGGGCATTACTACTAGGGCATTACTATTGGGCACACGCTCAATTACTACTGGGGGCATTACTATTTGGGGCACAACTACAGGGGTATTACTACTGGGGGCATTTATACAGAGGGCATTACTACAGGGGACACTACTAATGGGAGTATTGCGTAGGGGGCACTACTACTGGGTGCACTGCATACGGGGAACTACCACTGTGGGCACTGACACTACTGGGGGCTCTGCATAAGGTTCCCATTGCGCATACCCCCAGTTTGTCACATTTAATAGGGGCCCCCACATGTTTGTTGCCCAGGGGCCCCCACAGACCTTAATCCGACCCTGGATGACATAACCCCTTTAGCGAGGGGTTAGGTATCGTTGAGAAATTGGGCCCTTAGTGTTTATACGCTTCTCACACATCTTCAACCATGATATTCAATTTCACTTAACTCTTAGGTGTTCCTCCCTTTTCTTTCTTCCTCTTCTCTCTTCCTTTAGTAGTCTGGCAGAGGACAGAAAATTGTGATTAATTTGCCCCTATTTTAACATATCTACTACATCTCTCTCTTTCTCTCTCCAATTGTATGATACATTAATCATCTCTACTGCAACTAATATCCCTTTTCCACTGCTGCAATAATGGTTATTGCCGGGTCTACCGTGGTACCAGTTCAGTGGAAAAGGGTGAATCCAACCCAGGTAGCTACCAGGGTCAGACCCAGGATGGACCCGGGTAATGGTACAGTGTAAACGGCACGATCCGGGTTATCCTACTTGGGTCATGCCTAAAATGAGCAGATTGGTGGTTGTGGAGTAGTCACTTCCCACTTTTTATGACCTCACAAGTTTAGCTGGGTAGACCTGGGTTCAGCGTGAACGGGGCTAACCTGGGAATAACCCCGATCGAAGGTGCAGTGTAAACGGAATCTGACCTGGTTTGGAATCATGTCCATAAACCCAGGTTGGACTCGGGTTTTTGGTGGAAAAGGGTTATTATTGTGACATCTTCCTAGGACAATCCTCCCCTAATCCTCAATCAACACTTATGCGAAGATATTTGCAAAAGTTCTGGGAATTACATTTAGCAGTATTATTCACAACCTAATGCACAGATTAAACAGGCTTTATGCCTGCCAAATCTACCGCAGTTCATATAAAACAACCAATTTACCATTTGCTAATATTACAAGGCCACAAGATCCTGTGTTGTTCTTACACTCAACACAGCTAAAGCCTCTGACCTACAGGTCTACTATGTATGCCTCACGTTATAATATAGATGAGTATGCTATGATATCAGCCTGTCGCTTGGGTGCCGGTGAGTGGATTTCCTTCCATTTTTTTAAATTCATAGGAGATACTCAACAGAGCTGCCCTCTTTTACCAGCAATTATTGATACAGTAGCTGATCTATTAGCAATAAGTCTTAGTGGCAATGGGGCTGATTCAGAACCGCTCACTGCTGTGAATGCTTTAGCTGTGTCTGCGACTTTATGCGAATGCTAGTAAAAGCCCTTCCCATCATGGCATCTGACTGTGCAAGGACTGGGAGGCCCACTGTAAGCGGCTGCAGTCACAACCATCGCACTTTGTGTGTCTTTAGTTTAGATGCAACCATTGGTCGCACCATCAAAGCTTGCACCTGCCCCATTATAAGGGTAAATTCTCCGTCAGAGTATGGTCTTCAATGTAATCGTCTAAGTTTGCAACCACTTCAATTGCACACCTGTGACAGTCCCATAACCCAATACTGCTCCCTCTCCTAATGAACCATTATTTCACGCTGTCCTCTTTTTGTGTAAGGAAGCCCCATACAATTCAAATATTACAAAACATGATACTTTTTATCTCCTCTTTCTAAAGCTGCTCATACAATTACAGAGCCTGTCATCTAGCCTTAAGCTGGCCATACACGCTACAATCATTGGGGCGATCCGTCCGATATCCGCGGATCGCCCCGATAATTGTAGCGTGTGTGTGGGCGACCGAGAATTAAATATTGCTCGGTCGGGCATGCCGGATTGTCCAGCATGCCCGTCCGATGCGATATTTATGGGGTAAACTGTCGGCCGCATCGGGCTGTGTATGCCCAACCCCGGCCAATAGACAGACATTTCCTGTGTTCCTTCCCATGGAAGGAACAGGGAAATGTCTCCTCCCCGGGGGCGGAGCGCAGATGTCGGGCTAATACACTATGAGAAATCTTACAGTGTATGTCGCGGACATCTGCGGCTGGCAGGCTGCCAGATAAGATGTCTGTCGGTCTGACAGGCATTTTATCTGGACGTGTGTGCCCAGCTTATGCGATACGTGGCCAGATCTGACCGATATTTGATGAAATTGGACAGATCCAGTAGCTCAGCGCTCAGACTGAGTGACTGGATCCTAGTCAGTGCACTTAGGGCCTGATTCAGAGCCACTCGTAAGCGACCGCTCGTTCGTTCCGAGCGATGTTTGCCCAACTGCGCATGCGTACGGATCGTAATACGCATGCACGAACCAGTCAGTGCGGCCGAAAATCGTTTGTTCGCTAAATAGTGAATGCCTGCTATTTTGAGTGACAGGAGGAGGCGTATGTGGGTGGTAACAGGGGAAGGTGCTTGAAAACGGGAAGTGGAGATCCGAACACAGGCATGCTTAAAGGTCAAAACGGGCGTTTTATGGGTGTGCATAATTAATACAGCAGCGTCATTGACCACGTCACTGGGTTATTTTATAGTCAGAATTGCTCGCAAGATTGCGGTAGGAAAAACCAACCACAAGAATAGCGAGCAGTTCATACGCTGGTCGATGTACTCGATTAATCTAAAAAATAGCGGACATGACGTAGGATGCGAGCGGCCAGGGGGCGTAGTTATCCAAACAACGACCGCAAGTTTTGTTCGCTTGTTCAGACATAGAGGCGTGAATAGACCGCAAAGAGCGAACGGTTCATTTGAATAGCCACCCCTTTTTTCTGAACGAACGACCGCAAATAGCGTCCGGCTCTGAATGAGGTCCTTAGCTCAGTGTTTCCCATCTCCAGTCCTCATGGACCCCGAACAGTGCATGTTTTACAGATCTCCTCAGCATCACAATTGAAATAATTAGCTCCACCTGTGGATCTTTTTAATTGTGTCAGCCAGTAGTGAATTCACATGTGGACCAACTAGGAGATCTGTAAAACATGCCCTGATAGAGATCCCGGACGACTGGACTGGGAAAACACTGACTTAGCTTATGACAGTGGCAGATCAAGGCCACTAAAAAGCCAAATTGTCAGACAGCTCTGAAATATATCTCATCAGGCACAATCAGATTTACACCAGATTTGCTGTTATTTTGAAGCTGAGAAATTGGTCTGAAATACCAAATTGTCACTCCACAGCACTGTGTGTAGGTTAATACACTGCTGGCTGGCTGTCAATGCTGATAGCAGATGTGATCAGTGTTATTCTGGCAGGTGTTTGCAAAGTGTAGCCTTTGAAGCCATTATTATAGTGATAAAATGAAATAGCTGACAAGCTTAATATTAAGAGGCCCAGGAAAAGCAAACCATTCTGTTTGCATACTCCAGGTAAAGCAATTACTGGAAGGGAAATTTAATGTAGGGAATAGGTTACACAGATAAGATATCTCGTCTTAGTTTTGCTGTTCTAAGAACAACATAAAATATACAACTTAAACAGAAATGCTTTTGTTTACACAAAAAAACTATATATATATATATTTGCTGTATCACTGTTAAACAAGAATGCTGCTGTGTAGGGAAGCTAATTCCACCCATTTTTGTAATCCCTGTGATTCCCACACACACGGGACTATAACCAACCTCCTCCTAATCATACGCCAACCCTGCTTTTATTGTTACCTGAGGTCTTGTCCAACTCTTGCTGCATTAACAGTATACAATGATCCACATACATCTCCAATACACCAGCCACCTTGGAAGCAGAGAGCACTGGTCACCCACAGCTACGCGAGCGGCCAAGACGCCGCTCCAAAAAAAAAAAAAGCCCGGCCCTGATTCAGGCCCTTAATACCTAAATGTTGATGTAAAGTTTTAACTTATTTGTTTATTTCAATTTGTCCTGTCTGGTGCAGCTGGTAATAAGTATTCAGACATTTGCGAGACAGCACAATTATTCCCATGACTTAGAACTTATGTTCAGGGCCTGGAAACACCAGCACTTTTTCCTATCATTATTTTCAATCACAGATAACATCAAAATAAACACAATGGGGCTGATGTAGGGTGGAGTGAATGTGTTTGCGGAGCGTATACTGCATATTTTTATACTGCGCATGCTCCAGAAACAAATGTACTCGGCAGAAGCCTGTCCTAATTTGAAATGAAAAAAAAAAAAAGCAATGGAAAAAGAAAACAAAAAGAAACGCAGCAAAAAAAAAAACCTGGAAAGAAGCAAAAAATAAATATAAAATAAATATAAAATAAATAAAATAAAATAAAAATAAATATTAGACCCCAAACAAGTGAGAACATAAATTGTGTCATTGTAGCCCCACCCCCTGCTTTATAATGCCAGTAATATCAGCATTATAAAGCAGGGGGCGGCAGAGATGACGCGATCGCGCCGGCAAGCCCCCGCACCGCCCACTTCAGCCGTCCCCATAGCCCCTGCTGCACCGACCTGGCAGCCCCCTCCCACAAGATTTCTGTGTAGTGTATTGGATGTCAGACTACAAGCAATAGTATCAAAGTAAGAGCAAGTTATATTGCAGAAGGTGCTAATGTGACTCAATCTGCATTATAATAAGTATAAACTCTGCTGTAGAATCCATTGGAACAATCTAGGTTATTGACCTATGTTCAGCGATTCCAGAAAGTGAGATTTTCAGAGATTGCCAAATGCAGACGACCTTGGCTTTATAATTAATAACCACTAATCATATAACAGTGGTGATAAAGTATACGTTATTTTGTAATGGTTAATAACTGTATAAGTCAACTAACATATTGACCAGTTAACTAAGTTTTAAACTGAACATCTACGGGCATTAAAGGAAAACTGCAGACAAAAAGGAGATTACTCCCAAACGATATAGACAACTGCACAGTTCTAATCTTATGGCACTTTTACAAATATTATATTTCATGCCTTACAACTGTCCCAATTTTGTCAGGCAGCCCCCCAAAGGGGGAGAGTTTCATCCATAAGTGGATGTTTCTGGTTGGATGGGGTGGAGGGTGGAATGGGGATTTAGGCGGATTAGGGCAGAGTTTGTGTGAACCAGGGACAGGGCTTTTTTAATGTTGTGACGTATGATATTGTGCAATAGCTGTCATAGCCATTGGTGACATGTAGGGGTTGCAAAGGCAAAACACTGTGCCCAGGGCATAGACAAATTATACCTATTTTCGTAACAATAACACTTCTAAGTAACAAATAAATGGTTATGGATTGAAAGATCTACAGTAAAAAGGTAGACAATGTCTAGGTAGACACCAGATGTTCGACAGGCAATAGGTCGACAGGGACAAAAGGTAGACACACTAAAGGTCGACACGTAAGAAAGTCGACAGGTACAAATGGTCGACAGGGTCAAAATGTCGACATGTAAATGGTCGACATGAAAATGATCTACACATGCTTTTTTTTTTATTAACCCTAATCTTCACCCTAATCCTCCCCTTGGTGCCTAACCCTCCCTCCTGATGCCTAACCCTAACAGTCCCTTCTAGTGCCTAACCCTAAGGTAAGTGCCTAACCCTAACTCTCCCTTCTGGTGCCTAACCCTAACCGTCAGCGTAGGTGTCTGACCCTAACCGTCCCTTCTAGTGCCTAACCCTAAGGTAAGTGCCTAACCCTAACTCTCCCTTCTGGTGCCTAACCCTAACCGATTGGGTTAAGTGCCTAACCATAACTTTCCGGTAAGTGCCTAACCATAACCCTAATCCTAAAAGAAAAAAAAAAAAAAAATCACGTGTCGACCATTTTCATGTCGACCTTTTGACCCTGTCGACAATTTGTACCTGTCGAGCTTCTTACATGTCAACCTTTAGTGTGTCAACCTTTTGACCTTGTCAACCTATTGCCTGTCTAACATCTGGTGTCTATCAAGACATGTCTACCTTTTTACTGTAGATCTTTAGACCGGATACCCTAATAAATATGTGGTTATTCCTGATAACACAAACTGAATTTTCTGACACTGGGGAAATTTAGAAACGTAAATATGAAATAAATTGATTTGCAACGATGGCACTCAATAGAACTTTATTTATTTATTGTGAGGTGAATTATTTACGTGAAAACAATGTGGAACTTATGTAATTTAAGTAGTATTTTTAGTCTATGAGTAAAATGCATGTCTACACAATTAAAAAAATGTTAGCTTAACGTCCTCTCACAACTTAATCGTGCTTTAATTAATTATAACTTTTACTTATTATAACTTTTACTTATTCTCAATAACACAACTCACAGAACAGTCATAAAAAGTCTTGAATAACTCATTATCAGAACTCAGGGATGCTCTATTTTCTAGCATTACCACATGGTGTTCCTCTGGCAATCAGTGTTGTCCTGCCACACCGATTGGAGATCCCATCTCCTGCTGTATTCTTCATAACATTAAAATATAAAACTAAACAAAGACAACACTTAGTGAATATATTAAAGCAACTGAACTATGATCAGTAGTCATCCACTGCTGTTAGTTTATCTGCTAAACTTTGCTGAAATGGTGACTGATATCTGCTGCTGACCCTTTTTAATACATACGTCAAGCCGTCTGTATTGCGGTAAAAATCGGAAAAAAGGATTTTTAACTTTGATACATCCCACCCATAGTTATTAATATACTTTTATTTTATAACATGTGCAAACCAATCAGATGTATTCTAAAAGTTGACAAATAATTAATTAAACTCTGCAACTTAGATCTAATATAACTCTAATGCAGGCTTGCCTACCCTCCCGATTTGGTCGGGAGCCTCCCGAATACTGGGTGCCGCTCCCGACCCCCCGGAAAGGCAGGCAAGCCTCCCGGCTGCCGCCTGCCCCCCGCACAACTACTAGAAACCCCCGCAGCGGGGATGCCCGATGACGCGATTTGCGCTGAATCGCGTCATCGTGGCTCCGCCCCCGCTTCACAATGCCTTTATTTTTGGCATTGTGAAGAGGGGGTGGGGCCACAATGACGCGTTCGTGTGGTCATCATAGCCGGCCACGCCTCCCCCTCTATGCAGGCATTCAGCTCCCTCCCGGAAGGAGGGAGCGGAATATCGGCAAGTATGCTCTAATGCAATCTAAGATTTATCTCACTTTTGCCATCTGAATAAATAATTACATCTGCAATTAATTCTAATGTATTATTATAAATATTATTGTATGGCCATATGTTGCTAGCTAATGAGGACTGTCCTGCAATCAGAAACTCTTGGCCTGATATAAACCCGGTCGCAAGCGCTTGCAACCGGGTCGATGGTGGCCCAGAGCGCATGCGCACGATGGAGCAGGCTCCGGCGAGCGCATGCGCGAGACCCGAATAGCGACGGGCAATCCGTCGCTCCGGGTCTCGTACCAAAGGGGGCGTGCTGTCGATGTTGAGTGATAGAACGCCCCCTTTGGTGGGCGGGCCGGGGGAGTGGCTACCCAAACGGAGGCGTTCCCATGTGAAGATTTCGGCTCTGGCCACTCGCTATAGCTGAATCAGGGTCGGTCTGAATCAGGGCCGGTCTTTTTTTTTTTTAGAATGGCCTCCTGGCCGCTCGCATAGCTGTGGGTGACCACCCACAGCTATAGCGAGCGGCCAGGAAGATGGTCGCGGTGGTCAAGACCATCGCGACCATTGGGCTCGCGACGAGACCCTTTTGGTAGGGTCTCGTTGCCGCAAGCCCCAGAGAGATTTCGGCTCTAACAGCCGGCTCCGTCGTGCGCATGCGCTCTGGGCCACCATCGACCCGGTTGTGACCGGGTCTGAATCAGGCCCGCTGTCCTGATTCGTGTGGGCAAGGACCGGGAAGCGTTGCACAGTCAGTAAGCAAGCAGCATAAAAAAAAATATTTTATTTTTTACAAAAACTAGCAATCGCAGGGCGTGACTGAGTATGCCACCTGTCGTCTTTTTGCTAAAACATCCGTTGTTGGGATTTATAGCTAAACCCTCACTTAAAAATATATAATCATTTTATCACCTTGCTAAAATTATTTCTATATAACTATAGATTACTGCGGCACCATATAAATAATGATAAATTCTCTCTAAACATCGGATGTGCTCTGTGGGCACTTTGCAGATTTGGACGCAATTTGCATCTAAGCACTAATGTAAAATGCTTCAGTAAAAAATGCATTTTGCTACCTATGTGAAGTTGGCTGTATATGTGAGAGACCAACGCTACATAGGCAGCAAACAAGCCACCCTCATCATGTAGATCACAGGAATAGATGCGCCAGGAATACTACCGGTGAGTACAAGAGATGGGAAAAAACACCAGTTCCCAATTCATACACAATACTGTAAATTGCCAGAAGTGTAGATAGTAAGTACCTAAGTGGCATGGAACCTGCTATAAGTAAATCTAACAAGACACAAACATAAAATTGTAAGTTTTTGAAAGTTCACACTATTAAACATGTCAGCAGCCTTCCCCTTCCAAAACTGATTGAGATATTTTACTTTAAAAAAAATAAAATTAAAAGTTTTCAGTGCATTGTAATCATGTATCAGCATAGATGCCAACATTCTGGCTGCCTCTTCCGGGAGGGGGCAGCCAGATCTGCAAAATCGGGGGCGTGGCCGGCATTTGTGGGTAGAGCGGGGGCTTGGCCACGCGATCTCTTCATTTTGGCCCCACCACTGCTACACAATGGCGAGATTTCCAGCATTGTGCAGCAGGGGGCGGGGCTAAAATGAAGTGATTTGGCCTGAATCGCGTCACCGGTGGAGTCTCATACAATCGCGGGGGGGTGGGGGGAGGCAGGAGGGGTTGGCGGCTGCTGGGAGGCTTGCCTGATTTTCGGGAGGGTCTCGGCCAAATCAGGAGGGTAGGCAAGTATGTGTATTAGTTATACTACATTTGCATGATTGCCGATGTGTGTACCCAGCGATGCGTCGGCCGACTGCTCAATATATCAGGCGGTCGGTACATACTGCACGATGCAGTGACCGACCGCCCAATATGTCAGGCACCGGCTCCATCCAATATGCCTGCACTGGCATCTGGGTCGTTCCATCGGCCCTACATGCAGGCTGATGGAACGACCCTGATGGACGGCCCACAGGAGCATGAATGATCACGCATAGTGGGTACACACTGGCCGATGTGGATATGTCGGAAAAACAATTTGCGGGATCGGACGGCATATCGTCTAGTGTGTACCCAGCTTTAGACTCATTTGGCCAAACAGACATGGTCATCATCATTAACAGCAGTAGCAGCAGCTCACAAACAGCATCTGGAGTTGACGTCCTGCAAATCATCCAACTCGGCACCACCTTGGGATGCATCTCATGTCGTCACACCCTGACTGTACTGTGGTCGCTTCCACACTCCCTGCCCAGCCCCCATCCTGGCTCCTTTTACGCAGGAAGTTGTCAGTGGCAAATGCGTGCGAGCCACAAGGGCAAAAGACACGTATTTTGAATTAATATTCATGCGCACTTAAAAAAAAAAAAAAGATTAAGTTACAATGAAAGACAAAGACACAACCTGCGTTTCCTGTATGTCTGACTCTGAAAGATGTCCTGTGTGACTACATTTATTGAGAGTCTCCGATGAGATTTTACAGCTGTTTGCCCTGTAGGTGTGATACACAGTGTGCATGCTGAGAGCAGCCTGTGACAGAGTACTTCTGTGACTAGTGTATGTAGACTCTGACCTTTGCAGCAGTGTCTCCCTCCCCCAAATGCTGGTAGAAGGAACCTAATCTGACTGAGCAGGGAGCTGGGAAGGTTTTTCTGTGCTAAATGTCAGTGCGCTGATAACCAAACCTTTTGCCAACTAAACATACCTAATGGTCCAAAACCTTTACCCTGCATTTGTAAGCAAACTCTTGTAGTCACCTTATTGCACATCATGCCTTGGGGACACAGATCTTTATCCAAGTATACATATCCCAGTGTGTCCCAGCAGCACTGTAATGCTCTCGCTGCCACCATAAGGCCCTGGCCTGGACGCAACCTCTAACAGGTATCAGATACACATTGCAGGAATAGTACTGAGATCAGGGATCGCAGTGGAGGCTAAAATAGGACCAGACCGCAGGCTCTTACACTTGACCTTTCATACAGAGGGACATTTTAGGTCATCATTTCACTTCCTCTGACATAATTACATTTTGCTCTGTATATCTGATTATATTGGAAAGGTAAAATATAGGTGCATTTTAAATATGATTTACTTACATCAGGGAATACCAACCTGAAGGGCCTGATTCATTACGGATCGCAACTGCGATTGCAATAGCGATTACGCACGCAGTCTCACTGCGATGGTATGCTAATCCATTGCATTCGCTATGTCGCCGCAGCACTATATAGGTCACCCACTTTACCTTACGCACATCCGTAATGCTTAACAAGACTGCAAAACCATCGGCAACATCGAATACCATCGCAGCCTCACGTACACTTGCACAAGCTCTGACCTTACTCAGAAATTGCTAACCTCGTCGCACACTATCGCAGTGCCTAATTTATGCACACCCATGCAATGGAGTTCAAACGTACTGGCACGCCTGCATTTCGCCGACCCCCCCGTCACCACCCACAAACGACAATTCCTGTCAATCACTCTGCGATGGGTCTGTGTAGTCCTTGCGATCACAGTCCCGATCGCAGTGGCTGGTTTGCGCACGCGTACTGCGATGCATATGCATGCAAAGATCGCAACAATCGGCCGATTGCGTGAATAATCGCAGTTGCGATCAGTAATGAATCAGGCCCTGAGTTCTTAAGGACACTTGGGGCATATTCAATTGTACGCCAGTTTTTTTGTCCCGCGGCGCAAGTAATATCAGCTAGCGCATGGTTTTTCCTATTCAATTAGCCACTAGAACGTCATTGCTCCTTTGGTCAGGCTGCGGGAGCTGAAGCTTACTGCAGCCAGGCTGGTGCCTGGTTGGGCAAGAGCCCAGGAATCTGCGTCCGCTGATGAAGACCCTGGCCTTGTACCTCCCAGAAAACTGGTTTGACATGCCCCTGCTTCCGGGAACGGTGACTACACATGCCCCCGCTCTGCCCCCAAACGCCGCAGCAGGTCAAGCTTGAGGGGTCTGCGAGCGAGATTGCAGGACCCGTTCTGCACCTGCGCAGGTGCAGACCCCTAATCATTGAGACGTGCGTTCATTCTCGGATGAACATATATCTCTGGGGTGAAATCCTGCAAAGTGCAGAATAATGGGTTAAAAGATGTGGGACAGGTATGTGGGGATGTTGTATGGATGGGGCAGGTGTTTTAAACAGTGCAGATGGGAAGTACAGGTTGTTGTTTACTTTTACAGTGACTTCAAATTCCTTAATAAACAACGTATACGTTTTTTTATGCACCCTATATAGCCGATCGCTGGGTGTGTGGGGAGGGTGCTCAGCAACTTGGTTTGTTCAGGTGCAAAGTTCATTGCTCTTTTTTGCTTTACTCCCAACTCAGAATCATGGTCTTTGAGTCTTGCATTGCCCAGTGTAACCTATGTAGTGCTAACAATATGGTTGCCTTCAGAGCCAGCCCTACCATTAGGCAGGGTTACGTGGCTGAGTAAAGTGCCACACTGGTGAGGGAGCAGCCGTGCCACAGATCAGAATGCAACTCCGCCGCAGTCAGTGACAGTGATTCACTGTCATAGTGTCACTCACTGGGTCCCCTGTTGTGCTGCTGTTCAGAGGAGGCTTTGCACTGCTCCGCCTCCTGGAGGCATATAAGAAGGCAATCATACTGACTGGGACTCACTCAAAGAGTTGTTGGTAGGTCCGCAGCACAAACACATAGCAATTTCCAAGCAGATAAGTTTTCTGGAGCTGGCAGGGAAGGGAACGGGGTGCTGTGCTGTGAGGAGTGGTGTGCTGTGCTGTGAAGGGAGAGGGGTGCTGTGCTGAGAGGAGTGCTGTACTGTGAGGAGAGAGGGGTGCTGTGCTTAGAGGGGCAAGGGGTGCCGTGCTTAGAGGGGAGAGGGGTGCTGTGCTGAGAGGAGTGCTGTACTGTGAGGAGAGAGGGGTGCTGTGCTTTGAGGGGCAAGGGGTGCCGTGCTTAGAGGGGAGAGGGGTGCTGTGCTGAGAGGGGAGTGCTGTGAGGGAAGAGGAATGCTGTGCTGAGATGGGTGCTGTGCTGCAGGCCCAGCGACAGAGAGATACAAAAGGTATTCCCGTCTCGGGCCCCAAGATTTCTATTGCAGGCCCCTCTGTGCTGTGAGAGCAGAAAGGTGCTGTGCTGTGAGAATGATAGTGAAGGGTACAGTATGTGGTGCTGATGAGGCATTATATGGTGCTGTGAGGATAGCAGTGAAGGGGGCAGTATGTGGTGATGTGAGGAGGTTCAGTGAGTGCTGTGAGGTGGGCAGTACCTAGGCCAGTGTATGTGCTTTGAGGGGCTCAGTGTGCTATGGAGGGGGGGGGGGGCAATGAGTGAGCTTGGATGGAGGTCAGTGTGCTATGGGGGGGCAATGAGTGAGCTTGGATGGAGGTCAGTGTGCTATGGGGGGGGCAATGAGTGAGCTTGGATGGAGGTCAGTGTGCTGAGAGAGGGTCATTAATTTCTGTGAGACAGGACAGTGAGGGGGCCAGCGATATGGGATGGACTAGCAGTAAGAAACATAGAGGGGGCAATCAGCAGGACCAAACCAGCAGGGGGTCAGATTGCAGTCCTCTTTGATAACAATGGGGACTGCGATTAGGCTATTAGTACATAGCAGTGATACATAAAATTATGCCGAAACTTTATGCAGAGACCACAAGGAGGGTTTTGCATCAATTATCCCTGCCCCTTCCATACAGAACCACGACTCCCAGCAATTATCTACCCACCCTGTCCACTTCACTAGGAAGTGGACGGGGTGCGAGAGATCGAGATACTTTTCATAGGATGCGGGGGGCTACCAGAAAATTCGGGAGCCTCCCCCAACTTCCGGGAGAGTAGATAAGCATGTGTATTATATTCATGATTTTTTTTAAAGCACTAGAAGTCCTTTTGGAGAAAAGTGCTATATGAATAAATGTATTATTATATTACAGTAGCCTGCACTCGCTGTGTACTTCACCATTCCAATTAGGCCAAAACATTGTGTGGTTTCATTTCACATATATTGAACTAAAGCAGTTGAAGCATGAATCACCAACTTATACTGTAACCTCTGCCAAGACAATAGTATAAGCAATCTATGTGACATATGCCAATCAAACCATTCAAGACTAACTGCCTCATTAAGGCAGTTTCATTTACATATCCATGAATCTAATGAACATAAATCCCTGTAACGGAGAAAATCGGATGAGATTTTTTTATTGAATAATAAACCTTCCAATAGCAGAGTTATCTGTGTTATCTTATGCTCACAGTCTCACTTACAACACATCATCATTCTGAGTTGCACACAACTTTGTGTACAGCCGCATTTAGGAATTGTTTCTGCATACTGTGCACAAGACCTGGGCTGTATATGCGTCTCTGTAGATGTACGCACAATTCAGAGTAGTGCGCATTTTAGCCGTTTTTCTGCAGGCGCCTTATGGGTGTTTCACTGTGGCAACTGGTAGGAATCAATGCGAGCGCACGCAAGAGATCCATTTAGTGGGTGTATCGGAGTGTGTCATGAGCTCGTTGCCCGAGATGCGTTCTGTCCTGAGTCTTGTGTATGCACAATGGATGCCAAATTCAGAGTTGCACGGTACTGCACAGCTGTAGGAGAGTGGCTGTGCAATACTGTACAATTAATGTGCTACAGCAGCAGGAGGTGTCTGGCGTAAATAGACGCCTCCTGACCACATTGCAGATCCGAGTGCTGCATCTCTGTCAGTGCCAGTCTTGCCAGTGAGACTGTACCCTTTGTACCCACCCCCTGCCTCTCAGCGCATCTGAGCATATATACCATAATTCAACCCATAAGCCCTCTTCATTTATAAAGACGGGGGTTCCTGGATTCAAAGTTAAAATGGTCATCAGTGGCCTCACAATAAACTAGAGGACCATATTGAAAACGGGATGTAGTCAAAATACGGACGCATGGAATGCCGTCTGTTGAAATCCCGGTGTTGGAATCCTGACCTGGGACTAAACATAGGCGGCTAATTCCCAAAGCCAGCCTACACACGATTGAAGGTAAGCGGGGCACCCTTAGCTGTTAGCCGTGAGGGGGGAGGAGTGTTAGCATTAGGCACGGGGTGGTTAGGGTTAGGCATTGTGGGGGGTAGGGTTAGGCACCACTGGGGGGGTTTGAGTTAGGCACCACTGGGGGGGGGGTGGCACTATGGGGGGACAGTTAGGTTTAGGCACAAAGGGGGGAGGGTTAGAGTTAGGCACTAATGGGGGGGTTAGGGTGCGGGGTGGAGAGGGTTAGGGTGCAAGAAGGGAGGGTTAGGGTTAAGAACAGAAGGGGGGAGGGTTAGTATATTTACCCGACCCCTGATGGGATTCCGAACATCGGATGCCGCTGTCTGCATTTTGACAGCAGGCATCCCGACTGCCGGGATATCATACCCATCGCATAGAAAGCATTGGGTTCTGCAAAGCTTTGTTACCATAGATTGCAGTTAATTATTATGTTGTAATGTATAGCCAGGCAGTAAAGTACTATTATAATGTATAAAACCACAGTTACAGATTGTAGCCTTGTTATTGTTTTTTTAATGTTTCTTGGAATAAACATCACACCCCTTCTCGACCTAAACTGAATGTAAATAAGGGAGTTAAGATGTTGTTACTGTGTTATAATACACAAGTGATATATGTTTAAACTCCTGCAAATACTATCTGTATAAATGGTGCGTTTTGATGTCATCACTTGATTATTACAAAAATGTCTGTTTTATAAGGAACCCAGTGACATTAAGCTTTTATATGGTGACAAAACTCTTTATGCTTTCTAATACCCTTATAGATTATAGTAAGAGGTACATTTTCCTACTGTACATATTGTATTATTTTGATTTTGTTTTGTTCATTTTATAAAAAAAAGCTACAAAGATCAAATATTGAAAAAAGCCAAAAACAAAAATGTTTTTTTTTTTAATACTATACAGATGTTCTCCATACCCTAACAGCATCATTCTACTGACCTCTGCTGGTAAAATGTAGAATGCTCTTTTTAGTGAAGATCAAGGTTTTAATTTTTTACCAAATAAATAAATGTGCCTGTTACCTAAACATAGTGGAGGAGCTATTTTGTGGGCAGAATGTGAACTATTAATTCAGTAGGAACTAGTGATGCTACAGCTTGTTTCCAGAGCTGCTGGATGGTCAGCTCGGTGTGTGCTGTTCGCAGAGGCAGGGCCGCCATCAGGGGGGGACTGCCGGTACTGGAGTACCGGGCCCGGACACTCAGGGGGCCCGCCCAGCGCCTGCTACATACTGCCTGCCGCAAGTGGCACTGTGACAGGCCTGGCGGCATCCTCTACTATACACCTGGCCCCGCCGCCACACATTAGTCACAGTTAAGTGACTTGTCAGTCATCTCACCCAGCCGGGCCCGGCAGCCGTCCTCCCGCTCCGCCTCCCACCTTACTGGATTGGCCAAACAGCAGTGCCCGGCACTGCTGTCAATAAAGTTTTTCAAATTTCCCTGAAGCAGGCGCGCGTAATGTCACGCTGCGCAACGCTGAATGACAGAGGAGCTGCAGAGAGCGAGTGGTGCGGGGACTGAAGAGCCGCCCGGAGCTTGAAGACTGACAGAAGAAGTATGGAGCGAGCAAGGTAAGTTAAAGTGTGTGTGGTTTCTGATTTAACTAAAACATGCACAGTAATATATGTAATATATATATATATATATATATATATATATATATATATTACACAGGTTGAGTCTCCCATATCCAAAATGCTTGGGACCAGGGGTATTTTGGATAACGGAATATTCCGTATTTTGGAATATTTGCATAAAATAATGAAATATCTTGGGGATGGGACTCACATCTAAACACAGAATGCATTTATGTGTTATATACATCTTATACACATAGCCTGAAGGTCATTTTATACTATATTTTTAATAATTTTGTGCATCAAAAAAAGTGTGCGTAAATACATGAAATTCATTTATGTTTCATATACACCTTATAAACACAGCCTGAAGGTTATGTTATACACTATTTTTAATAATTTGTGCTTTAAACAAAGTTTGTGTACATTAAACCATCAGAAAACAAAGGTTTCACTTTCTCAGTCATGCTAAAAATATTCCGTATTTCGGAATATTCCGTATTTCAGAATATTTGGATATGGGAGATTCAACATATATATATATATATATATATATATATATATAATATTGATATATATATATATATATATATATATATATATAATATTGTGTATAGGTACGGTAGCGGGGGAAGGGGGGTTGTGGGAAGTGGTGGGGGTTTATGAAGGTTGAAGGGGGCCCTGCCTGTTATGACAGTCCCGGGCCCCACAATTTTTGACGGCAGCCCTGCGCAGAGGCATTCTATCCAACCTCCTAACACCAGCTCTGATATGGTGTACAACAATCACCATTCACAAAGTTTGCATTTTGTAAATGATCTTTACCTGTGTGTAGGCAACAAGGGCATTTTAAGGACAGGAGGGTAATGCAGATCCTGTAAAAAAATATTTGCAGGAACAGTCCATAAAGGATAATGTCAAAATAAATATTGTTTGAAACTAATCTTGAGAACAAAGGAAAAATAAAAGGAAGAGAGGTATTTTCTGCTTGTCTACTTTGGGGTCAAGTCAATCGTGGGTGATGCCGGCAACGCCCACGATCTAGTGCACATATGCTGCACCTACAGTTACCCCAAGATTGCACATTTTTTATGCACACCCCTATGGGGCTGCAAACAAGCATACTTTATTGTTGGCGTTGCAACGGCACATCCTCCACAACTGGATCAACTGCTTTGTATACTGATTTTAGGCACTAAATAAGGTCCAGTCTCCTTTGAGAGGTCTGCCGACAGGAATCGGTATGATTTACCGCTGGACCCATGCCCGGCAGTTCAAATCCCGACAGCTGCAGCCCGACAAGGATGAAAATCCCGATCGTCCCCAGGTAAGTATTCACTAACCTATTCTACCCCCTAACCCTCTCTTAGGGATGCATAACCCCCCCAGTGCCTAACCCTAATCCCCCCTCTAAGTACCTAAACCTAACCCCCCCTTCCCTTTAGCCAAAACCTAAGTCTCGTGGGGGGGTGCCTAACCCTAATCCTCCTTCCTCCTAGCCTAACCCTGACCTCCTGGGGGGGTGCCTAACACTAATCCCCCCTCTAAGTACCTAAACCTAACCCCTCCTTCCCTTTAGCCTAAATCTAAGTCTCCCGGGGGGTTGCCTAACCCTAACTCCCCCCCCCACGGGGGTGCCTAACCCTAATCCTCCCTCCTCCTAGCCTAACCCTGACCTCCCGGGGGGGTGCCTAAACCTAAATCCCCCCCGGGAACCCTAAACTTATCCCCCCCCACGGCTGTCCGTGCTCGGCGTCCCTTCGATCGGGATCCCGGGCGCCGGTCTCCCGGCGTCGGTAAAATTACACGCGTCTAGATTTAGACGCCTGTCTTTTAACCCTTCCCGACTGCATACCTGCCTACATTAGTATATGAAATAAAATAGGCTTCCCTAATAATTTGAGGAATGAAATAAAGTGATATAGACACTGCTAGACATCACAGATAAAAAGAAGTACAACAATGCAGGAGTTTTTTTTACACTACCAGGCAATAACTATATAATGTCTGGAGCTGCCAGGACCTGGGAAAAAGGGATTTGACTTTCCTTTCCCATCAGACTCACTAAAGGATTAATTTTGATTCCGGAATAAATGCAAGATATTTTATTTCAATCATACAATTATAATGAAAATTAAGTAAAGTCTCGCCCATGCATACTATTAGTAGAGGAATCTCTAACGTACAACGGAAGGTCAACTATTAAAAAGTGAACGGTACAAACACACTTAAAAAGCTAAAACCAATACTGTATATTAATAAGGTAATCAGGGAAAATTATGTTTGTCTCTAGTTCAGGAGTTATGCAGCTAAAACAAAAATGTAAAGAAGTGTTTGATTCTAGGAGAAACATTTTTAATTAAACAATTTAGCAAATGAGTTGGCTAGGTGCTATTATTACCCTTTGGTTACGAACTGAGGACGTATTAGATATAGCACAATACTTTGAGGAGATGGTAACAGAAATGACATATAATGACATGAAAGGGTAGGCAATAATGGCCCAAATGAGCTACCGGAAGCAGAGTCAAGACACCTGTTCTCCATGATCGGCAGCAGCAAGGTGGCAAAGGAAGTCACAAAAACAGGAATAGAACTGAACCAGAGCCAGACCCTTGGCATAGGCGCCCAGGCTGTCATTGTTCCAGGGTGGTGCCAAGCAGGCACATTCACAGTAGGCGATGCCAGCAGATGTGATTTCTCAGCAGCAGCGTTTGCAGTCAGTGTGTTTTGGCATAGTGAGAAGACACATTAATTGGCCGCCAGCAGACCACATGACCTCTCCCAGCACATGACCAGATTAGTGTTAGACACCAGTGAGGAGAGAAAGCATACATTTATGGAATATTAATGTGAACTGGGGGGCACCAGTTAAAATCTTGCCTAAGGCACCAAATTGGTCACCGTCAACTCTGTTGAACTGATGGTATTGAGTAGATGCTCCAAATCTACTATGTAGATCGCACAGCCTTCACAAAGGTTTTATATTTTAGAAATATGCAGTTTTGGTCAACATTATTAGCACCCTTGAATTTTAAGTACAACCTGTACAATATCTTCAGAAATTAATGGAAATGTCTTAACTTCGTATCTTCAGAATATTTTAATAGGATGTCCAAAATTTATGAACCAAAAAAAAAAAATCCCTTTCAACCTACATGTAATAATGACAAAGATGAAATAAAAAATATGACCTGGACAGTATGAAAGGGACCCTTCCTTAATATTTGATTGTACACCCTTAGGCAACAATGACTTGCTCCAGATGTCAGCTCTCAAAGATTTTCAGTTGGATTGAGATTAGGAGTTATTGCTGGCCAGTTTAAAACAGTCCACTGTCTCCTTGTCAACCATTCTTTTGCACTGTTGGATGTGTGTTTTGGGTCTTTATCGTGCTGGAGGGCCCATGATATTCAACCCAAACCTAGTTTAGGTCGAAGTTTGCTTACACTTGGCAATCCTCTGATTTCATAATTCTTTCAATACGGTGAAGGTCTCCAGTACCAGAGGCAGCAAAGCAGCCTCACACCATCATGTTTAACCATAGGTAGGGTGTTCTTCTCCGTAAAGCTTAATATTGTCGCCTATAAACAAATCACTGGTCTGCATTGCCAAAGAGTTCTGTGTTGGCTTTGTCTGTCCACAAAACATTTGCCCATAAAGATTGTGGCGGGTCTAGGTATGTTTTGGCAAAGATCAACCGTTCCTTTTTATGTCTATAGTTCAGCAGTGGGGTCTTCCTTGGCCTTCTCCTATAACTCCATCCTTGGTTTATTATGCGTCATATGGGATGGGTTGAAACCATTGCTCCAAATAGTTCCAGGTCTTCAGCTCTTTGAATGTTTTATGTAGTGTTTATTCTACAACAAGTACCAACCTTCAAAGTCTGTTCTCATCGATTTTCCTCTATTCCCCACACTTTAGTGGTGCTTTTGCAATGTGTTCTGGCTCATTATAATTTTTAAAAATTAGCTTCCTTCCTTGCCAGTTTGAGCTTGTTGGCAGTGTAGAGCATGATTTCTTCCAAAATTTCTGTGTAATGTGCCCCATTCACCTTTACATTCACAAGTTGTGACCTCTCCATAAGCATCCTAATAACATGTTGCTATGTTCACCATACATCATAGTAGCTATGGTGTTTGCCAGCTGGTCAAAAAGTTCCATTTTAGTCTGGTCAGACCACAAGACTTTCTGCCACATTTCTTTAGATTTCTAAATCTCCATTTGCACTATTTACAGGCAAACTATATTTCTGCCAAGGCTTCTTCCTCGTGATGCCATTATAAAGATGCTTTTTGTGGAATGCTTTGGAGAACCTGACCCATGTGCATCATCCTCCATCGAAGCCTTTGGCTTCTGTCGCAATTTCAACATCACAAGTAGCCTCACTGTTGCTCTTCTTGACTCACAAATAAATTTAAGGGCGTGACATGATCTAAGAAGTGTGGCTGCAAATTCACATTTCTTCACCTTTAATACAAAGGACTTCAGTGAGCACTGTGGGATGATTAATGCCTTTACAATGGTTTTACTCCTCTTCATTTGTCAAATATCTGACTTTGGAATGTTGTTTGTTGTTGCAATATTTCACAGAGAGATAGAAAGAGGAAGGGGGAGAGGGTGGGGGAATATGTTTCCAAAATAAACTACAGGTGAGCCACTAATTCTTTTTTTCCTTTTTAGTGAATGTATTGCACCTTGAATGAGGTATGAATATTTGGAAATTGAATCGTTTCTACTTTTTCAGCAATTTATGGACATAGCGAGCACAGCATATTCCAACATTTGGATGTGAATGGCTAAGTAACCCCATGTAAAGCACTGCGGAATATGGGCCTGATTCAGACTTGGGTATAGAGAGAGGTAGTTCTGCTTGCGACTGAGGGGTATATTTCCGAAAGTGAGAGTTTTTATAAGTCGAGATGTTGCCCATAGCAACCAGTCAGATTCTAGCTATTATCTTCTAGAAGGTGCTAGTTAAATGTTAAGTAGCATCTGATTGGTTACTATGGGCAACATCTCCACTTCTAAAAACTCTCACTTTAGTTAATATACCAGAGTGTTGACAGAATTGCTGACTATTCAGAGGCGAGTGTATGCAGAGATGTGTCCGATTTCAGTTGGATCCATTGCATCAAGTATACGGCTGGTGAAAATGTGTGCTGATTGTGATGACAACTACTTTCACCAGCGAATGGATGGGGGTGGTGTGGAAATCCAAATTTATTACCAATCAAGGAAACGGCCGCTTTACATGCAACTCAGAATCAGCGCTTTAAACATCAAGGGGTCTATTTACTAAGCAGTGTTAGGAGACAGAGGGAAAAGTGATAAGGTGCCAGCCAATCAGCTCCCAACTGTCATTTTTCAAACACAGCCTGTGAGATGACAGTTGGGAGCCGATTGGCTGGCACCTTATCACTTTTCCCTCTGTCTCCTAATACTGCTTAGTAAATAGACCCCCAAGGCTCCTCAGTTTAGCCTCTGCTACACTGATATCTGTTCTTCATAACAATACTGAGATGCAATTAACATGAAATACACTCACCTCATATGCTGGGTACACACTTAGCGATGTGTACTCAGCGTGATGTCTCGTGCCGCGTGTCCCGGCGGGAGTGCTGGCATCGGCAAGTGCGTACACACTTGCCGATGCTGGTGGCGACGGCGCGACAGTGGGGGCCATGCTGCAGCATGGCTCCCGCTGACGATATCGATGCAGGTCCGATGGGCAATGTCGCTAACGATGCACTGGAGCGCGCATCGTCAGCGTCATAACAGGTACACACTGCCTGATATGGACGATATGTGGATCGGACGACTTATGGTCTAGTGCAGAGGTTCCCAAACTTTTTTGAACCACGGCGCCCTTCAAGTATCGGCATTGTTTTCATGGCACCCCTAAACCGCTGTGTTCTTTTCCTCTGGGCTGGTTGATGCTGTGGTTGGCAGTTGTCTAGATGCTGTAGACTTTTCCTATGGGGTGGGCTGCGTTTGTGCAGATGTTGTAGACTGTGTTCTGGAAAGTTGACTCTGGGCGATGGTGTCAGCAAATGTGGTAACGATTCCACCACCAAGATCATTCCCCAGGACCACATCGGTTGGAAGGCCGTCCATGGCGGCAACAACCCTCAACTCTGGGCCAGCTCCCCAATCCAGGTACACTCTCGCCACAGGTACCTCTCGCTCAAGTCCACCTGCCACGGTCACTTTGGCAGTGCGACCTGGCTGTACTACGGCAGGATCGATAAGTTGGGGGCTCCCTATAGTGATTGAGGCCCCAGAGTCTCGTAATACTTGTCCCTGCAGGGGCCCCACTTGGACCGGCTGCAGGTGCCGCCACATATTTCGGGGTGGCCCCTTGGCCAGGCAGGTGACTCTTTCCGTAGAGTTCGCCTGCTGCTCGCCACACTCCATTGGACTGACTGGAGTAGGGACAGTCTCTTTGGGCTCACTTCCCTGGGTTAGACAAGCAAGCCGGGCTCCAGCACTCGGATCTGGGGCACGAGTCTGGGGTGCTTGGGGTGTGAGACAGTTCATCTTCAGATGGTCGATTTTCCCACAGCCGTAACACTCTTGTCCAGTTGGGTGATCTCTGATGAATTGCAGGGACAGGACGGGGCGGGGCGGTTGCTGACCAGGAGCACCCAGGTTGGAAGATGCTTGCTTTGTGGGGTAATGAGCAGATGAGAGGTGTCCCCCTGGTTGTACAGACCGTTGGGGTTGGCCGCTGGTCGGGTGCTTCTGCCCTTGTGGCCAAATTGCCACTTATTTGTCTGCTAACTGGGCTGCCATCTTCAAGCTGGGTGGCTCCCAGGCTAGCTCCCACTCCTTCACCTCTGGGGCCCACCTGCGGTAGATCTGCTCTTAGCACAGCAGATCAGTGCCTCCCAGGTAGTGGCACCAGATCCCTTCACCCACTTCACCATGTACTGCCAAAACTGGGTGGCGAACTGCTCATGGATGCTCTTAGGGTTCTTGGGCAAGTCCCAGAACTTTTTCCTGTAGGACTCAGGAGTGACAAAGTATCACTGTAGGAGGGCCCTTATGACTTTGTCATAGTCACCGCAGTCCTCAGTGGCCACTCCTCGACAGGCCTCCAGTGCTGCTCCATGCAGTGTGGGCACTAGGGAGCTCATTCAGACCCGCTCGCTAGATACGTTCGCTCGCACCCTGCGTATGCAAATCCAGTGCATGCCCAGCAAGGCAGGCGATCGCACGGCAAAGCATAAGCACGCTCACTATGTCTTGGCATGTGATCACTGTGTGTATGCAGACGCCCACCAGCCATCCATAAGACACCCACTTGCGTACATCATATCCTGGAAGTGCATGAAACCATTGGTATATCGACCACCATCGGATGTGATCGCAGCGCTTGAGGTTGACTATACCCTGCCACAAGCACTGCAATCACTTCAGTGTGAAATACAACCAGGTGACGTGTACAATGACGCTGCCTTTTAGTTATGCATGCCTCTGCAACGGCGTTAAGACGGTCAGACACGCCTGCATTCACACCTCCACTCCCCCAGTTCTAGTGGCCTGCCCCTGTTACCATCCACAAATGGCTTCTCCTGTTACTCACTCTGCTGGGCTGTCTATGCGCAGCGAGCGAACGCTTTCCGATCTCTTGCAGTAGTTCACGCACGCGCATTTTGCCCACGTATTGGTTGCCACAGGAACATTTTAGTAGATAGATACAGTACTTAGTGTGACATGTTATAAAATCATCTATTAAAAAGACCTTGTTGGTTTGGGTGGACTTATATTGGGTGATTTTAGTTACCGCACCTATAAAAGGCTTTTGATTTCTTACTACTAGGTATGGTCGGAACGGAGATGGCACTTCTCACCAGACTATCCCTAATGCTGTGAGCCTTTCTGTATGTAAATCTAGGTCTGTGCTTAATATGGGGTTTCAAACTTGGGTCTTTCGTTAGAATCCCCCAATGTCTTTGTATAATCTTTTCTATTTAAATTGAGTGATAAAAGCTATACCGTTATTTTTACCTGAATCACTATTTTTCTTAGTGTCCTGGATAGCCTTTACTCTATCTAGACATAGTCCATTTTCCCTGGCTGTTTCTACTACATTGATATCATACCCTTTGCTGACAAATTGGTCGCTTAGTTTTTCAGCCTGTTCCTCATATACACGTACTTCTGTGCAGTTTCTACAAATACGTTGAAATTGGCTATTTGGTATGCTTTTAAGCCAATTAAAATAATGGTTGCTTTTAGCCTCAATGTAGCCGTTACAGTCTGTTGGTTTGGTGTAATTCTTTGTTTTAAAAATACCATCCTCAATATAAATGATTAGATCAAGAAAGTCAACCGGAACTTCACTAACACAAAAACTCAGCTTGATATTGTGGACATTATTATTCAAATGTTGACAAAAAAATATCTAAAGTATAAACACGATCAGCCCGTTCACTTATTTGTGCTTTAAAGACCGAAGAAAAATCTGCTGATTTTGGATAGGAACTTCTTTTCATTATAAGGAACCTACAGTCAGGTGCATAAATATTGGGACCTTGACAGAATCTTCATATTTTGGCCTCTATTCACCACCGCAATGGCTTTGAAATGAAACAAACAAGATGTGCTTTAACTGCAGACTTTTAGATTTCATTTGAGGGTTATTACATCCAAATCAGGTAAACGGTTTCTATATGTGCCAACCACTTTTTAAGGGGCCAAAAGTAATGGGACAAACGAAACAATCCTAAATCTAACTTTCACTTTTTAATACTTTGTTGCAAATCCTTTGCAGGCAATTACAGCCTGGAGTCTGGAACTCATAGACATCACCAGACGCTGGGTTTCATCCCTGGTGATGCTCTGCCAGGCCTCTACTGCAAATGTCTTCAGTTCCTGCTTGTTCTTGGGGCATTTTCCCTTCAGTTTTGTCTTCATCAAGTGAAATGCATGCTCAATCGGATTCAGGTCAGGGGATTGACTTGGCCATTGCATAACATTCCACTTTTTAGCCTTAAAAAACTTTTTGGTTGCTTTTGCAGTATGCTTCGGGTCATTGTCCATCTGCACTGTGAAGCACCGTCCAATGAGTTCTGAAGCATTTGACTGAATAAGAGCATATAATATTCCCTGAAACACTTCAGAATTCATTCTGCTGCTTTTGTCAGCAGTCACATCATCAATAAATACAAGGGAACCAGTGCCATTGGCAGCCATACATGCCCACGCCATGACACTACCACCACCATGCTTCAGTGATGAGGTGGTATGTTTTGGATCATGAGCAGTTCCTTTCCTTCTCCATACTCTTCTCATCACTCTGGTACAAGTTGATCTTTGTCTCATCTGTCCATAGGATGTTGTTCCAGAACTGTAATGGCTTTTTTAAATGTTGTTTGGCAAACTCTAATCTGGTCTTCCTGTTTTTGAGGCTCACCAATGGTTTACATCTTGTGGTGAACCCTCTATATTCACTCTTGTGAAGTCTTCTCTTGATTGTTGACTTTGACACATATACACCTACCTCCTGGAGAGTGTTGTTGATTTGGCCAACTGTTGTGAAGGGGTTTTTCTTCACCAGGGAAATAATTCTTCTGCCATCCACCACAGTTGTTTTCCGTGGTCTTCCGGGTCTTTTGGTGTTGCTGAGCTCTCTGGTGCGTTCTGTCTTTAAAGAATGTTCCAAACATTTGATTTGGCCACACCTACTGTTTTTGCTATCTCTCTGATGGGTTTGTTTTGATTTTTCAGCCTAATGATGGCTTGCTTTACTGATAGTGACAGCTCTTTGGATGACATATTGAGAGTCGACAGCAACTGATTCCAAATGCAAATGTCACACCTAGAATCAACTCCAGACCTTTTACCTGCTTAATTGATGATGAAATAACGAGGGAATAGCCCACACCTGTCCATGAAATAGCTTTTGAGTTGATAGTCCCATTACTTTTGGCCCCTTAAAAACTGGGAGGCACATATAGAAACCCTTGTAATTCCTACACCGTTCACCTGATTTGGATGTAATTACCCTCAAATTAAATCTGAAAGTCTGCAGTTAAAGCACATCTTATTTGTTTCATTTCAAAGCCATTGTGGTGGTGAATAGAGGCCAAAATATGAAAATTCGGTCAATGTCCCAATATTTATGCACCTGACTGTATTTACTAGCACTTCCTGTTCCTCCATAAAGATAGACACTCACTATAGAGGTCGCTCCGTGATGGCCGTGTGTTGACTTCTGGTCCTTGCGGTTCACAGACAGGAAGCCGGAAGTGACGTGCCGATGTTTGCGTTCCACGCACAGGAAACAGGAGGCAATCTCCCCGTTCTCTTCACGAGGGTTCTCCTTTGTTGGCGCCAAGATTACATCGGGCTCAAGGTCTCTATGAAAATACGGACTAGATGCATCAGATATGATTATCTTCTCTTTCTGTTTGGCCATTTTTAATTATACATTTACAGATGTACAATTATGTTTTATATATATTTCTTGTGCAATTGTTTTTAAAGGGCTGTTTGTTCTATTAACATATATTTGGTAGCTGTACTTTTCCAGGTTTTTATTGTGCGCTTGCAACTTTTTAATTGTCTTGTGACCATCATAGGGGTATATATATATCTCTATAAGCACTGAGTCTTAAGGTGCCCACACACATACCGACTTGCTCCCAATCAGCCGATGTACATGATTTCCCCTGAACTCTCCCTGAAGTCTGCCCCAGGCAGTCGTGGTCATGATTTGGAGTTAAAAACGTCTAATCTGACTTAAGATCTATCGTGCAGCCAGTGCATTGTATCCCAGATTGGCTAATCTGCCCTACAGCATGGCAGATCTGAAGATGCGATGAGCGGGGACACGCATCGGCATCGTGATCAAGAGTAGAAACTCACGATTTGGCCATTTTTTACATGATCTGTCGTCACGATTCGTCGAAATCGGTCGGAATGTGTGTGGGCACCTTTAGTACACCCTGAGGAAGGACGTTATGTCAGAAACGCGTTGGTGTTTGCCTATACTGAGACTCTGGTATTTTTAACCTTTTTCGATTTTTGATACATTTCCTACCACTTTATTTTATAGTGGAGATAGTGTTTTGTGTATGCATCTTTGGACCCTGTACCTCTTTTTTATGTACTTCCATGTTTTCTTGGAACCATTTAAAAAAAAAAAAATTAGTACCTTTTTTACCTATATTGGATGAGAATATTCTTTGTACCAAGGACTATCTGCTGTTACAAGCAAAGATACCTTTATGTGGACATCAATACCTGTTCCCAGGTGAGTTCGTATACTTAAGGCTTCTTTATGGGAAATGTATGAACACAATAAAACATACATAACGATGGAATTCTGAGTACAAAGATACCTTGATAAGAACGCATTGTTTATTAAAGAGATGAGTCGTGGAGGAAAGACTCTATAAAAACAGAAAAACGTTTCCTGTTACAAGTTTAGCATAATTTGCTGTGTATTTTCTTTTTCACATCTTAAGTGACAGTCCCCATCGAGACGGATATTCTTATGTCTACAGAAGACAGCGCTTGTTGAACCACCCATTTGGTTTTTATTGTGTGATTTGGAGTCGTGGTGCACTCGGGGTGTGGACTGAGTTGCAGTCTGGAGGGCGCAGGTTGCCTCTGCAATTTTGAATTCTAGTGCTGATTTACATGTTGAGTGCGGACCTTTATTTATATATATATATATATATATATATATATATATATAGCTTTATTATTTAGGGATGGGTACCCTAATTGGACCCTGCAGCTCAGCTAAATTATTAAACAACACCCATAACCAGAGTAGCGCGGATTCCAAAAAAGATTCTCTATACCAGGGGGCAGGGAACTTTTTTAAATTTTACCCCAAAATATATTTAGATAAGCCGACATTACCCCCTAGATTTGAAAGGAAGGAAATCATATAGTAGTGCCCCCATATAATGCACCTTTAGTAGTGCCCCCATATAATGCCCCTGTAGTAGTGCCCCATAGTTATGCCCCTGTAGTAGTGCCCCTGTAGTAGTGCCCCCATATATTGCCCTTGTAGTAGTGCCCCCATATAATGCCCATGTAGTAGTGCCCCCATATAATGCCCATGTAGTAGTGCCCCCATATAGTGCCCATGTAGTAGTGCCCCTGTACTAGTGCCCCCGTATAGTGGCCCTGTAGAGCCGCTTGTACAAAAAAAAAAAAAAAAACACTTACCTTAATCTCCGCTCCTGCATCCGCCGCCATCCTGTTCGCTTGGCTGCTCCACGGAACTATGGGAGAGACATCATGACGTCTCTCCCATAGTGCGAATGGATAGAGGCGGAAGCTGGAGTTCAGAAGAGAACTCCAGCCTCCGGCTAATGCGGCGCTGCAGAGAAGGAGCCGGGCGCTCGCTGGTAATAACATCTCAGCGGGCGTCCGGCTGAGAGCCTCCCTGCGGCACAGCTAGGGGTAATGGATGGACAGCCGGGCATGCATAGAATGATTCATATGCATGCCCTGCTGTCCGTCCATTACCCCCAGGAATTTCATTTTTACCCCATGTGGGGTAATTTACCCCTGTTCCCTGACCACTGCTCTATACCATGATTTAGCATACAGTATGACTGTCTCCTAAAATGTAAATATAACATTTCACAGGAAATTGTAAATTACATTCATCCTTCCAAATATAAGTATCAATCAGTTTGGTATTCCCAGGCTTAACACCTTCAGATTTTAGAAAGTGCTACAAAATAGGAGATTCTGAAAAACATCAACTATCTCTACAAACCTGCTGGGACATTTTACACCAAGGCACAAATGGACAATCCTTACTTTGCGTTTCAAAGAAAATTCTTGTCCAGTTTACCATATCATTTCCTATGTGAGGATGTAAAACAAAATACCTTATACATTCCTCATAAGTGCATAGTCTGTATATTCAAACATGTCATACATAGACTATTAAATATACTCCGCTTTATACACCAATGCATTGCAGATCAGATGCAGTGCCCTTCCGCAATATATATGTACATTAATACAGTTTATTATAAACCATGTGCAGTGTTTGTGCTTTTAAACTGTGTCCACGATGGGACTTTAACTCTTTCAGTGCTGGTGATACTGGGAGCTGCTCTCCTAGTACTCCAGCACTCTGCAGTACAACCAGTGCCTCTCCTAGCCCTGCAGTCTGGAACTGCTGGGGCTCTCCTAATTACCTGGCCACAGCGCTCGGAGTCTGGGGGGTTGGCTCTACCTGTCCTCCAGCGTGCAGCCACATTCTACCCAGACCCACGGACAGGGTCAGGGCCATGGCACAACACGTTAAAAATACATTTAACACTCGGTGCCCAGCGGCAGCTATACATTTACAAATGGGTGCCTAGCACCTGTATATTTCAAATATGGTGCCGCAGCACGGGAGTTAACACTTTTATTTTACCCACATGTGGCCAGTCTCCGGCCACAGAGGGGATGAGGGAAACAATGGAAGAGATACACACAAGTGGAGGGGGGACAGAGAGGCCCACATGAGGAGACAGAGAGACAGGTACATATACAGGTCAGAGCCAGAGAAATAAGGGGTGCAGGGGACAGAAAAAAAGACCAACATCGGGTAGAGGAGCAATGGAGTCAACGGCGGGCAAGAGAGGATAAGGTCCACAACTTAAATAGGTATCTGTCAGGAGCTGGCACTCTAAGGAGCTGGCACTCTATGTGCAGGTCGCAGGAAGTCACACAGAGGAGCGCGATGCGGAATATTGAAGGGAAGTGGAGGAGGGCTGGCACACTGTCTCTCTAAGGCTATAGGCCAAGTCTTCAAAGATATGACATGATTTGGAACAATTCACACACACACATAATAGCTCAATGGCAGCGGCACTCAGGACGACTTGAATAAATACAAATAAATGCCCTTTGGTAGTTCAACGTATCAGATTCAGAACTCTTTATATGGTTCTTTCGTCAGGAATACAGGTTAGTGAAACAGGACTTACCTTTAGAGTATCTACACCTCGTGCATAGATGCCAGGAACGTTTGTACTGTGAATTATGGGTGCCTGGATGGTTCTAAAGATACATACAAAAATACAATATAAATAGATTGTATCAAATAATGTAACTGTTGCCAAGTTTCAGCACTAGATCTATTTAAGATCGGACATATGATAAATAGGTCAACATGGCATGATCCCAATAATCCAAAAATCATGACGACTAAAAAAAGGCTGTGACAGTATAAATATACTAATAGTACAACAGGGTCAAATATAGTAATCTATATATAGATATGGAAAGGACCATTTTACAGCAGCTTGCAGTCACATATAATAAGAATGTCCCAAACAGTAATATGTTAAAGTCACACTTGCCAGCTCTCCCTGAATGTCAGGGAGACTCCCTGTAATAGTAGCAATCTCCCTGACTCCCTGAAGAGTATGGCAATCTCCCTGACTGCTGACTACATGTTACCCCTCCATTACATTGCTGTTATATACTTTAAGTAAAAATAAATAAGATACACTGTGTGTATATATATATATATATCTACTATATATATTGTGACACAGTTAGGGTAGGGGGTCCCTCTCCTGGGTAGAGGACTCCTTCCTTACACACACACACAGCAGCAGGGAAGCAGCACACCAGTCTGGATGCAAGTACAAGCTGGTCGGCGCCAGTCTTTATTGTACAATGTCAGAAATAACACAAAGAAAACATAAACGTAAATCCTAGCCCTGTCAGGGCACTAACTTCACAGGTAGTTCCCTCACTACCAGAACCTGCCAGGGCCTAATGCCCTCGCCAGCAACAAAGCACAGCACAGTACTCACAGATAGGTTTTCCAAGTGTCTCTGAGCAAACTCCCTGTCTGCTCTCCCAGGTGAGACAATCAGCCCTCAACACACTAGGCTTATATTGGCCACTCTCAGGTGAGAACCCAATCAAGCCTGTTACCAGACTGCGAGAACCAAAACCTGGAGTGGCCGTGGGTGGAGCCCTTCCTCTCCTCTCACCCACAACCCCCAGGTCCCAAACCGGCTTTTCAAAAAGCCGAAACTCAAGCCTGCTACAGTGCAGACTTTCTCCTGGGGGTTTAGAACACATAAGACAGGAATCTGGGACCAATGTACCTGCCACAGACCACTTTACCAGTGATCCTATCACAATATATATATATATATATATATATATATATATTAGGGATGTGCAGGCTCGGATAGGTTCGAGTTTGCACGTGGAGTTCGGATTTTTCCCTCCAAAAAAACGGAACTCAGAACGAGGCAAAACGTCATCTTACATGGACGAACATCATCATTCCTGGACAAAAGACCAGGAATGATGATGTTCGTCCATGTAAGATGACGTTTTGCCTCGTTCTGAGTTCCGTTTTTTTGGAGGGAAAAATCCGAACTCCACGTGCAAACTCGAACCTATCCGAGCCTGCACATCCCTAATATATATATATATATATATATATATATATAATAAGTTTGTTTGTTTGTTGGCGATTATTTTCCACAGCTTTCAAGGTAAAGCTGCCAAATCTTACATAGTTATTTAATATAAAACAAGTAAGCTATTAGACCACATAACGACAACGCGTCAATGCGGCAAGTGACAAATATTATATATAAAATTCACTGGTCTGTTTGTTTGTCTGTCCGATTATGCATTCGGACACCCCTGCACCGATTCGGATGAAAGGGGTCTAGTTGGATCCTGCCCAGGTTTTAGGGGGGTTAGGGTCCCAGTCGGACCTCCTGTTGGTGTACGCTGGCCAGGACTTTGACCCAGGGAGCCTATTCTGAGCCTTCCACTGGATGGATTTGGATGAAAACTTCACAAGTAGTAACATTGGATCCCTGAAGACATACTAGGGGGTTCAGATTCCAGTCAGACCTCCCGTTGGTGTATACTGGGTAGAACTTTGACCTAGGGACACTGGGCAGAATTTTGACCCAGGGAGCTTGTTCTGGAACTTCCACTGGATGGATTTGGATGCGAACGTCACAGAGGGATGGCAATTGGTCTGGGATGCCTAATGGAGTGGTTACGGTCCCGGTTGGACCTTACGGGAGAGTGCGCCTGGTAGAACTTTGACCAGGGAGCCTGTTCTGGGCCTTCCCCTGGAGGGATTTGAATGACATCACATAATAAAACTTAATATCTTGAAGATACACCCCTGCACAGATTGGGATGAAACCAACGCGAGGTGGTCCAGTTGGATCTTGGCCAGATTTTAGAAGGGTTGGTGTACGCTGGGCAGAACTTTGACCCAAGGAAACTTTATGAGCCTTACACCGGATAGATTTGGATGAAAACTTCACAAAGTGGTAACATTGGATCCCAGAAGACATACTTGAGAGTTGAGATCCCAGTCGGGCCTCACGGTTGAGTGCGCCAGGCAGAACTTTGACCCAGGGAACCTGTTCTGGGCCTTCCACTGGATGGATTTGGATGACATCACATAATAAAACTTAATAACTTGAAGATTTAAACCTGGGCAACTCCGTGTACTTCAGCTAGTATACTATATACATACAATACTGTGCAAAAATTTTAGGCAGGTGTGGAAAAAATGCTGCAAAGTAAGAATGCTTTAAAAATATATGTGTTAATAGTTTATTTTTATCAATTAACAAAATGCAAAGTGAATGAACAGAAAATAAATCTAAATCAAATCAATATTTGGTGTGACTACCCTTTGCCTGGAAAACAGCATCAATTCTTCTAGGTACACTGGCACAAAGGCAGGCACTTTGTAGGATTATAGTCAGGTGTATGATTAACCAATCATACCAAATAGGTGATAATGATCATCATTTTCATGTATTAACTGAAACAGAAACAGCTGTGTAGGAGGTTTAAAACTGGGTGAGGAACAGCCAAACTCTGCTACAAAGGTGAGGTTGTGTAAGACCGTTTCATGTCACAGGTCATACACCATGGCAAGACTAAGCACAGAAACAAGACACGAGGTAGTTATATTGCATCAGCAAGGTCTGTCTCAGGCAAAGATTTCTAAGCAGGCTGGGGTTTCAAGATGTGCTGTTCAAGCTCTTTTGAAGAAGCACAAAGAAATGGGCATAGTTGAGGACCACAGATGCAGTGGTCGGCCAAGAAAACTGACACATCATGCTTACTTCCCTTCGAATCGGAAGATGTCCAGCAGTGCTATCAGCTCACAGCTCAAAACTGGCAGTGGTACGGAGGTATACCCATCTACTGTTCGGAGAAGTCTGGCCAGAAGTGGTCTTCATGGAAGAATTGCGGCCAAAAAGCCATATGTTCGACATGGAAACAAAGTCAATCGACTCAAGTATACACGGAAAAATAGGAACTGGGGTGCAGGAAAATGGCAGCAGGTACTCTGGACTGATGAGTCAAAATGTGAAATATTTGGCTGTAATAGAAGGCAGTTTGCTCACCAAAGGGCGGGAGAGCGGTACAATAATGAGTGTCTGCAGGCAACAGTGAAACATGGTGGAGGTTCCTTGCACACTTGGAGCTGCATTTCAGCAAAAGGAGTTTGGGATTTGGTCAGGATTAATAGTGTCCTCAATGCTGATAAATACAGGCAGGTACTTATCCATCATGCAAGGAGTTTGATTGGCTCCAAATTTATTCTGCAGCAGGACAACGACCCCAAACATACAGCCAATGTCATTAAGAACTATCTTCAGAGTAAAGAAAAAGAAGGAGTCCTGGAAGTGTTGATATGGCCGCCACAGAGTCCTGATCTCAACATCATTGAGTCTGTCTGGGATTGCATGAAGAGACATAAGGATTTGAGCAAACCTACATCCACAGACCCCTGATTATTAACATAATGAATATGCCCATGGCCTGATTCAGAGATGTTTACTGAGATGAGCAATAATTGGTGGCCTGCACATTGTGCATGAATCAAGTATCATTACTGATGTCAAACAGAAAAAACACAACAGATAGGCGCTGATCCTTAAGGCCCTATTAACTCAGAGATAATCTCTTCTCACTCTTAGCACAAGTTACTACCAGCAGCCGATAATGTCAGGGGAAACTGAATCTCCCCTAACCATAAATTACCAGCAAGAAACTCACAAGCGCTTAGAGCACTTGATCTGGGACATAAATAGTCTTCTAATGAAATATACAAATCTATATCCAATACTGTTGTTAGAAAAAACACATATTTTAATCAACACAGTAAAAACAAAAAACACATAATACATAAAATATAATAAAAAAAACAATTTTTCTGATGCTTGGTAGTGATAATCTCTATTATTCAAAAAAAGAATGTTCAGTCACAGTCCTGTGTGATACATACTGACCATTTGGAATATAATGGTTAAAAACAATGTATCCTCCAGTAATCAAATATTAGCAATACCTAGAATTGCATTTGGGATAAGATGTTGCAACTTGAAGTTTGTTGAAAAAATATAGTTAGCGTTCCCGCTAGGCTGTTCTAGCGGGGCGCGGCGCCCTGCCCTCCTTCTGGAAGGCAAAAAGCGCCCTGCCCTCCAGAAGGAGGGCAAAAAGCGCCCTGCCCTAACAGCCTGCGGGAGCCGTCTCCACCCGCGGGTCGCAGTGTCCTGCGGGTGAAGAAATGTGCGGTGACCCGGTCACCGCCGGAGAATAGACGCCGTGCGCATGCGCCCGGCATCTATTCTCCCTGTCTGCAGGGTTTGGGGGCTGCCCGCCCCCAAGAGTGACGAAAAGGGGACGCGTCTTATAGACATGCCCCCTTTTCGATGACCACGCCCCCTTCTCGGTCGCGCACTCCTTCGGCGCGCGCACGAACGTGCCCTCTCTAGCTCCGGCGCCCTGCCTCACGCCGGAGCTAGAGTGAACACTCTATAGTCACAACAGGACCTGTTACTGTGTGTAATTAAATCACACATATGAGCAAGATTCAGAGTGTTTAATCCACGTATTCATGTCTCATTAGAATAGAATTCAGTGCTGTTCCCATATGCAATTTAATCACATAATTATAGTCATTCCCATAATCATGTCTCATTGGAATCAAGAAAGTCAATAGTATCAGTGCAGACTGCAGGCCATATAGTTAACAGGGTTAGAGTGTGCAGATTTGTTTTTTTTAGAAAAAGCAATAATGTGCACGAGTGAAACTCACACTATAGCCTGTTCCGTGAGCCGCACAAACTGTGTGTGATGTCTACAATTGGCTCCTGTGTATCCATGTCACTGGACGGGACTTCAGTCGCCTGACAACGTAGCTGGAATTCTTCTTATGGTAGTTAGTGTAGTCCTGCACCGATCTCCTCTACATGTTTCTCCGCCTACACAAAACTGGCGGCTTCCTCAGGAGGTGTCCAGAGCTGCATACTTATACCGGCACTTATTAGTCATTCCATCTCATCATTCTCCTTCAGCTCTACTTACAGGTGTTAATCCTGACTTTGGGCTATAGTTGCAAAAATTTCTACTGGTCAGATTTTTCTTATTACATCTTAATTTATACATTCAATATCTATAAAACAGTATTGGTATACACATATATACACAAATGACATCAAAGCAGTTCATTTAAAATCTTTCTATTTTTTTTCCCCAAAGAAATAGAAATGTCCATTTCTTATTTAGTATTCTATAGTATTTATCGACCCATTATATTGATGTGCTTAGATGAACACGTAATATTATTCACAGGCTTTCTTTGTTCATACATGTCTGCATTTATAATACGGAAAAAATAAACTAAATATAAACTAAATATTATCTAATTAGACTAACTGCATCTCCCAATACTATGCAACCAGTATTGAGACAAAGAATCCAGATGCATAAAGATACATAGAGGGAAAGTGGAATAAATAGCTATATCGCCAGGACAGGACTCATCCTCATATCATAACTATTTCACAGATTATCCTCATATTACTCCCACTTGGGACCACATGTTATAGCTTCCATATAAATATATGCAGGATATCTGTAACAAACAACTACATGCCCTTCACAGGGATCACAGCATAATAGCTCAACCCTAATTGACATACATCCTATTTTTCAGAGACATTAACACAACCCACACCGCACATGTTTGCAAAATGGAAAATATTGTTCCCCATCAACAGACATATCCGGAAAGACAATCTTCACTAAACATATAGCCAGAGACATACTCTTCATAGATATACACGTACCCATACCCCTATGTGCACATGTATAACTTATAGAGGATGAGGGGTACAGACTCATTAATTAGAATTGTTATAACTACGTCACACATTGCCTTAGTGTTATTTAGAAATTCTATATATATCATAAGGATCCCAACACTATTACATATAGGGATCATAACATATGTAGTTAGTGATCACAATATAATTTTCTAACCCTAGTAGTCACACATAGTTCTTATCTCAGACTTAATATAGCCCATACCCCAGTAATTGCACATAACTTAACTACCCCTGACCCTCCAGAGTAAATGACCGTATAATAGTGTTACAACTCACACATGGTCATATCTCCATCAAATCCTCAGGGGGATATAGCGCTTTACAGATTAGCTCAATGTACAATCTTAAATATTGTTCAGTTCGACTGTATCATTTAGCCCCGTGGGCTCAAGGTTTTTAGTCCGAAAATCCAGTAAGCCTCACGCTTACAAAGAAGATTGAACCTATCTCCCCCTCTTTTCGTAGTTTTAATCCCGTCAATGGCTCTGACTTCTATACCCTCTAAGCCACCCCATGACATAAACCAATATGACTTGACACTGTATGCCCTACAAAGTACTTCATAATATTTATTTTATGTTCAATAAACCGGGTATGGAATGTTCTTGTTGTACGACCGACATACTGTAGACCACATCTACAGTCAATCAGATACACGACGAAAGATGACCTACAATTTAGAAAATCCTTAATTTGGAAACTTTCTCCTGATACATAAAATCTAAAATATATAGTTTTCTTTTCTTTTACAAATTTACAGGTAAGGCATGTATCTCTTCCACATTTGTGGAAACCTACTGGTTTAGGGGGGAGCCATGAGATATTCTCCTTACAGACGTTATCTTCTCTTTTAAAATGACTAGGGGCTAAATCCAACTTTAAATTCACTGCTTTTTTTAAAACAATGGATTTCTGGGGAACGATAGAAGTACCAATCAAATTGTCAAGTTGGAGAATCGAGAGATTTTTCTTAAAAACCTAATCTCGTGAGCATATGAGCTATACTGTGTGATGAAAGAGCAAGCTCTTTCTTCTTCCCTCTCTTTTCTTACTTTTTCCTTTAAGAGTACTTCTCTCTCTATGTTTCTTACCTCACTATATGCAGTCTCCAAAATTTGCCTTGGGTATCCTTGTTCAATAAAGGAATTATAGAGACCCCTAGCTTGTGTTTCATAGGCTGGTCCCTCTGAGCAGTTCCTCCTGAGATGTAGGAACTGCCCTTTGGGAATATTTTCTTTCCATCTTCACACATGGTTACTTTGAAAATTCAAATACCTGTTTTGATCAACTTCTTTCATATATGTTTGTGTATGGATTTTAAGATCATGACCTACTGATAGAGCAATATCTAAATAATTGATGGCAGAGGGACTAACTGTGCTCGGAAACTTGAGACCAAACTCATTACAATTGAAACTATCCAAAAATAAATTGAGTGACGAAGAATCTCCATCCCAAATGAAAAATAAATCGTCTATATACCTCCCCATAGAGGACCAGGCTCGCCCCGAGCTCCCGCCCCCACACATGAACTTCCTCAAACCTACCCATGTATAGATTGGCGAAAATCAGAGCGAACCTAGGCCCCATGTCGGTCCCAAGTGACTGTAGATAATAACATGTGTCAATAATAAAGTCATTGTGCTCAAGAATAACTTTAATTGATGTGAGAATGAATTTTCTAAGAGCTGCAGTTATATCAGAATCACCTTCCAAATAGTGATTCACCGCCCTAAGTCCGCCATCGTGTGGAATGTTAGAATATAACGATTCCACATCACATGTGGCAAAAATAAAACTCTCCTTCCATTCTTTATTGTTGATTTTACTGAGAAAATCAGGTGTTTCTTTAATATATTACTGCAGCTCTTTAACATATTTCTGTAAATAAGTGTCAACAAAATAAGATCAATTATTAGTAAGTGACCCAACACCAGAAATAATAGGTCTACCAGGTGGAGAACATAGTGTTTTGTGAATTTTCAGCAAATAATAAAAAGTGGGGATCACTGGTGCTAAGAAAATTAAACGTGTCCTTATTAATTACTCCCTCCGCCAAAGACTTCCGTAACATTATATCCATCTTACTTTGAAATGTAGCGGTGGGGTTGTCACGCAGCCGTTTATACTGTCTATCGTTATTTAGTTGTCGATGTGCCTCTTTGATGTAGTCATCAGTATCATGTATGACCACCCCACTGCCCTTGTCTGCCGATTTTATAACTATTGCTCTATCTGAATTTTTTAGGGCTACTCTTTCTCTTTTAGTCAGATTGTCTCTCAGTTCATCTCGTTCTGCTCTCTCACAAATGTACCTAAAGTCTCCCATAGTGGATTTATAAAAACTCTCAACATAGGGGCCCCTATATTTGAGAGGATAAAAATCCGACTTTCTTTTAAACTTAGTAGACATACCATATAAGCACATCAATATAATGGGTCGATAAATACTATAGAATACTAAATAAGAAATTGACATTTCTATTTCTCTGGATAAAAAATAAAATAGAAAGATTTTAAATGAACTGCTTTGATGTAATTTGTGTATATATGTATATGCCAATACGGTTTTATAGATATTGAATGTATAAATTAAGATGTAATAAGAAAAATCTGACCAGTAGTGATTCTTGCAACTACAGCCGCCGGTGGGTGCTTCAATACAAATCAATACAATATAAATCCCGGCGGCTACAACATTTGCATATTTTCGCACAACTTCTACATACAAATTCTCAGCTGCTGTAGCATTAGCGTCCATCTCTGATTACAGACTGAGGGGCTCTAGACTGCACACCCTAATAGTAATGAAAGGTGCCATCATGATGAGATTTCAAAGTGACATATACAAAAAACAGAGTTGCAGATGCACTATGCGATCATTACTCTATACATTTAAATTTATAATATAGAATTTCAGAGGTAGTTTGCATATCAATGGCCACTGATACGGGCCTGCCCACCAGCGTCAAGGTCACCTCATTGAGCAGGTCCCTAACACTCTGGGGATCACATCTGGGACGCAGGGCACCCCAAAAGTCAGCTCAGCCAAAGACCTCCCCAGGGCATCACACGAAAAAAAGGGTGACAGTGAAGTGTTAAAGTATCAGGTGTGTATAGTAATTAACAAGTGTTATAATAATGATAAGGGTAGAATGAGTGTGAAAAAATACATAAATATTAAACAAACATGAAAGTTATATACAAAGTGACTATATGTATGTAAAATGGTGATGCCCTGGAGAGGTCCAGCCAGAACAGCTCAGGGGGCCCCACACCCAAACGCTCACCCCAAATAAACTGATACTAACAATATAAATAGGACTTACTTTTAATTATGCCTGTTGCATATACAAAAAACAGAGTTGCAGATGCACTATGCGATCATTACTGTATACATTTAAATTTATAATATAGAATTTCAGACTGGACTGGCTGCTGCATGCTGCTACTGCTGGGGACGGCGGCTGACTCACTGAAAGACATTCTAGTAAGCCAATCAGAAGCAATACATAGGACAGGGGGGCAGGCTGGCTGGTAGTTATTGGTAATTGAGCAGTGAGACACCGTGTCAGTCACTCACTGTGTGCGATATGCCCGGCACTCCGATTAAAGAGACCGCTTTGCCTGGTGCCTCCACGGTACATGAACAGGTTATAGAGAGGTGCGGCACTCAGGGCTGAAATAAAACTCACAAGACACAGGAGTCATCGTTTCAATCTATTGAAAGATTGTCATCAGCATGATCCTGATGACAATCTTTTAACACATTGAAACGATGACTCCTGCGTCTAGTGAGTTTTATTTCAGCCCTGAGTGCCGCACCTTCTCTCTCTCTGTTCCATCCCTATGCAACCGCCTGCAGGGACTGATGAAAAAATATACATCTGTCCCAGCAGTTTTCATTAGAGAGAGGGATTTCCTTCATATAACCCCACTTTCAGATGGCGTTATTTAAGCTAAGCTTTTAAGGTTGTGCTTAACATTTTTCTGCTTGCTGCATAGCAGAAAATGTTAAGTGCTGAAGACAGCAATGACTTGCTCTATGCAATGCGATATTGTAGGAGTCCGGCATTACGGAGAGGATAACTGAGCTATCATTAAGCAGTTCCTTTTGTTTCCACATGATTTAAGGGACTAAACAAAGAAACAAGGTGTGCCTCTCAACCAATCAATACAAAATCTTCCAAACTGGCAGCTCCAAACAAGCAGGATCTGCTACCTGCTATATGAAGGATTTTAAATATATTGAAGTAGCAGCGCTTGCTTGTGAAGAAAAAACACAATTGCTACTATAAAAAAATATACATTTAATACCAATCAATACAAAATGACAATATGATATCAATAGCAATGTTTAAAATAAACTTTCAGCTCTTTGTCAGTACCAGATGTTCTCGTCCTATGCACTAGGATATGCAAAAAATTTTTTGCTGTCTGTGTCAATACAGATAGTCCAAACAATTAATGAACGAATGTCCTGCTATTTCCAAATAGAAGAAAACAAATGTATCCTCTTATTGTATACTTGTTGCTGAATTTGCCATAGGAGTTATTATGTATTACTGCAGGAAGCCGTATATATTAAAGCACAGTGCTTGTCTGATACACGCTAACCCCAATGTATCTGTGGGGTGAAGTACTCCACCGCCCAAAAGTTGGAGTGTAAACTCTGCGTGTGTGAATTAATAGTTACCGTCTCGATCTCCAATGGCCGGTGACCCGCACATAGATATTGATGTGATGCGGTCTGTAAGACGGTAGTGCTCCACCGCTCGTCAGCGGGAGTTCTTGGTGAATTACCGCCAGGTGATCCGTCTCAGTTCCTGACTTGGTGGCTACCTGTCAATTTAACTGGCCAAACTGCGAGCCGGATGACGATGTCACAGCAGGCTCCCTGCTGGGGAGATGTGTAGATGGTGAATACACTCTCATGAGTTTACTGGATAAGTGCAGTAGTCCAGTGATATATAACGGCAATGATAACTCAGTACACAGGCGGTCTTGGCAGAGCTAATACAGGATGTTTCTTGACGCGTTTCTCCGGGTAAGAGAAGTCCCGGTTTCTTCAGATGGCAAATTCAGTAACAAGTATACAATAAGAGGATACATTTGTTTTCTTCTATGTGGAAATAGCAGGACATTCTTTCATTAATTGTTTAGACTATCTGTATTAACACAGACAGCAAAAAATGTTTTGCATATCCTAGTGCATAGGAAGAGAACATCTGGTATTGACATAAAGAGCTGAAAGTCTATTTTAAACATTGCTATTGATATCATATTGTCATTTTGTATTGATTGGTATTCAATATATATTTTTGATAGTACCAATTGTATGATTTAAGGGACTGTTTGGCTTGCTAAATAGGCCCCTAGGAGTGGATCTTCTGGAAATATAAAAATTACAAGAGGTGAGACCCAAAGGGGATGCAATATTCCTATAAAGTGTTGTGTAGCCAAGGGACTGAAACTGCCAGGACTGTAGAAGTCTCCCCAATGCTGAGAATAGACTTGTATAGTCACCATGCTTATTATACAAAGATGCTGTCTCTCCATTACACTGGAGGAGGGAAAACTATTGTTTTATGAGTAATTCCAAGGACTAGGACATAGACGCCAGACCAAACCTACGGGGTCAATTTATCAAATATCATGTTATCAATGTGACAACTGTTAGAGAAGTCCTCCGAAAAACTTACCTTTCTGGTCGTACCTTTTTCTCCATTCCGCATCAGCGCAATGCTGGTTCGATAACCCACGCTTGTCCAGTAAGCACCGGAATGTAACAGGATGAAAGCCTCAGCTGAAGCCTGCCCTATCTGGTACTGGAAAGCTGGGTACACACTAGGTCAACTTGAAGGGTGACTGGCCGTCGTGCCAACTGAGCAGCCGATTCAGATAAGTATACACAATTACCGATCGACCGCTTGACTTGACATGTTGTCAAAGCTGAGCGAGCATTTGAATTTGCCTGCCCAGCTGTGACGTCAGTCCCTGTAGCTAGTGTACGGGCGGTCGGTGGACTGCCCGTACACACAGCCAGATGCGCCGATATATCTACATGATATGTCTGTTGTGCACAGACATATCGGGAGATTCACACCCACCATCATGCTCACAATATATAGCCCTGCATGTACCCAGCAGAAGAGAAAACTTTTTGCATCTCTGGCGGCCCAGGAAGCATACATAAAGCCTTCTATGTATTTTTCACAATCTGCAATAAGGATAGCCTATCGCAGTTTGATAAATTACACATACACAGCAGTCCCCATAACAGTCTATAACAGGCTATTGGGACAGGTTCCAGTCATTAGATAGAAAGTAAAAAGGTTGACAATGTCTAGATAGACAACAGATGTTTGACAAGCAATAGGTCAACAGGACAAAAGGCCGACATATGCAAAAGGTCAGCATAGTCAAAAGGTCGACACAAAAATGGACGACACATGTTTTTATTTTGCCGTTTTAGGGATAGGCACTTACTCTAGGTTTAGAAGGGAAGGTTAGGGTTAGGCATTTACCCCGATGGTTAGAGTTAGGCACCAAGGGGAAGTTTAGTGTGAAAATTAGAGTTAGAAAAAAAAAATGTGTGTCGACCTTTTGTACTTGTCAACCTTTACTGTCGACCTTTTGTCTTTTGACCTATTTCCTAACATCTGTTGTTTAGCTAGACATTGTCTATCTAATTCCTGTCTATCTTTTATACCAAACCCTATGGGGACATGGTAAAGGGGACCAGCAGCGGCTCCTACCATCTTACCTGAGGGGGGCTGCCGCTGCCTTGGGTTGTGGTGCCTACTCAATTAATCTGGCGGGTGTCGGGATCGGCGCATGCGCATGAGTGACGGTGGTGCCATGCATGGGCATGCTTAACACCAGCTTCTCAGGGCTGCATTGTTTGAAGACCCGAGAAGCCCTGTAGGGCTGCCCGAAAGGCAGAGCAGCGGCTTCCATTGGAAGACGCTCTCTGCTGATCGCAGCCCGGACTGGCAGTCCCAGGGAGAGACACCTCCCCCTGGCTGCCTGTCTTCAGCGTGACTGGCAGGTGGCGCTTCTAATGGGAAGCCACCTCCAGTCACAGGGAAGCCAGTCCAGTCACAGACTGCACTGGCTCACTGAAGAGGAGGATCACTGGGGGGGGCGTTGCAGCCTGCAGCCCCTAGGTAGGGTCCGCCACTGAAGGGGACCACGTATGAAATCAATGATTGCTCTGCGGTAACCCTATTGATAAATAGCAGGACGTAGTCATAACCCAGTTTTCTGCCAAAAACTACGAAAGGGATTATCACTGCTCGATAAAATAGATCTTTTAATGTTTCATTCTCTCCCATTAGTCTATAGGCGCCTATATATTGATATTGCGACACTGCCGCAATTATTAAGTCTGTATTTTGAATATACCCACATTATTTAGCGCTAACCGCTGTCTCTGTGAGTTACATCCCCGACATATTGGAAGATTCTTTCATATTTGTGAAAGACTCCGTTTGGGGGAATCTGACACAGTGTCAGCTCCAGGAGCCCGCCGAAGGCTGCGACATTGCCTCCACAGAAGTTAAAGCGGTTTATGCTATCTAATGATGCCGTAAACATACGGGCCTTAGCTTTCCGGAGTTTGGTACAAAGGGGTCAGACTGTAGAATACTTGCCTACTCTCCCGGGGGGCTCCTGATTTTTTGGGTAATCCCCCGCACCTCCAAAAGAGTAGGCAAATCTCCCGCATTCCGCCCTCTTCCTAGTGAAATTTGCGGGTCCCTAGGGAGGGGCTAAATGACGGCTATAGTCTGGCCCCGCCCCCCAAAGATGAGAGCAGCAGTTCCTCTCGGGTGGCTCCCAGAAAGGTACCCTGCAAAGTAGGTAAGTATAGACTGTAGTCCCCACTGATAATGATGTGAGGACTGCGGTCTGCAGCGCTAAGTAGCCTTATGCAGGAGATGTCTGTGAAATCTCCTGCATTACGCTGTTAGCACATAGCAACAATTCATAAAAATATGCAGAAACTGCAATTTCTACATAATTTTAAGAAAATGCTTGATAAATTGGTCCCATGATCATACACTGATCTCACCATATCTCCTATGTACCGCGCAGCAAACTATATAAAATTAATTTATCATTGTTGTTATATTTTATATACTGTGCTCTCCTAACACTGAACCAGTGAGAACGCTTTCTTCTTTTGGTGGACAGTATGGGCAGAAAACTGCACTTCCGCCCTCACTTACGTCACTTCCACGTACAGAGTCTGAAAGGGAAATATACCTTACCGTGAGAGAACCAAGGACCTGACTGACTGCCACCGCCCCGCCTCTGACAGTTAACGCACGGTGATTGGCGTAATTTTACATCACTCACTTCCAATTCAAGGCAACACGTGATCCATACCATGGACTCCTCCTGCATCATAGAGACCGAAAAAGGGATAGAATGCCTCTATCTAATCTCTATGGTGATGCTGCAGGAAATAACGCTGGGGAGCGTCTGAAAGTCACCTGGAAAGTCGGGTGCTGTGTTGCCCTGTCACTGTGTGTGTGCGTGATTACAGAGGAGACCAGCGGAGTGAGTGTGCAGGGCAAGGGCAGCTGCTCAGTGGTTTCTGGGTGTGGGGGAGATCATGCACCACCTGTCTCTGTTGTGGAACTACAAGTCTCAGCACACCCTGACTGGATGTTAGACTGGGACTTGTTACTGATCGCTTGTAGTTGCAGGAAGTTGTGGAGTCACAGGTTCCCCTCCTGGGGTCTGTGATTGCCAGAGCTGCAGATAATAAGGCAACATTAGATGGGGTCCTCACTATCACCTGCTGTGCACATTGCAGTTGTTACTACAGTATATGAGGGGATCCTTACACTTAGGGATATGCTGGTATAGAGGGGGAATGACGAGGTTGCCTTTGTTTGTCAGTAAAATAGCATTTCCTTGTGCTCCACACTACATAACGTTATATTGCCAGTCTAGGCTGCTGCAGTTTCTTTATTAGTGTAACAAGTGGGTTTGCCATATCTGATGCTGCAGTATAAAGTTTCTTTATAGGTGTGGGAATAATGTAGGGGAGGAGTTTTTTCCATCAGTTTTACTAATGTACAGTAAAAAGACTTTAGGTTAGGGGTAGCCATCGATGGGTTGTACCCCCTTGATGGTCAGTAGTTGACATCGGCTAGCAGCCATCAATGTTTTGGAAACGTTGATGGCCATCCCTACTTTAGGGGACAATTCATTTGAGGGCGATACCCATGATCTGGCGTTACAAGGGCGTAGAGATGACAGCAGTGCACAGCAAATTGCCCTGAAATCGCAGATATTTGTTTGAATACACGTAAGGCTGCATACAAAAATGTGCATTCTCTGGGCTAACGTAAGTGTGGCATGAAATGCGCTCAGTGGGCAAGTAGATGCAGCATGTTTGTCCTTTATAAATGAGCCTAGACGTTATGTATTCTTTATGTGCCCATTCTGTGTGTTGAAGGGTTACAGCAAAGGGATAAACTTGGAAAGCCATTGCGGCATGTTGCAGCACACTCATCAAATTGTCATCAAAGTAAATTCTACTTTGAACAAATGGATTCATACTATGGGGTCTAGTTACTAAGCAGTGTTATGAGACAGAGTGAAAAAGTGATAAGGTGCCAGCCAATCAGCTCCTAACTGCCATCTCACAGGCTGTGTTTGAAAAATGACAGTTGGGAGCTGATTGGCTGGCACCTTATCACTTTTCACTCTGTCTCATAACATTGCTTAGTAAATAGACCCCTATATTTTGAAATAAATGACTACTTTTGAAAAATAGCTTTATTCAGTTACAAATTAAGTTTTATAATTTCACTATAGATTTGACCATAAGTCTTTGTCTTTCAGATAAATAATGGCTTCCGCCAAGCGTCTTGCAGATATCGGTTACAAGATGTTTTCTGGCTCCATGATGCTACTGACACTCTATGGAGGATACCTGTGTAGTCTCCGGGCGTATCGATATTTCCAGCGTAGGGAGCAACTGCGAGAGGCTGCAGAGAACCAAACAGACTGAAAGACTTAACCGTCCTCTACAGGAGGAACTGCCTTTCCGCATGAGACATTGTATGGTGGTCACATTGCCAGTTATGTCTCTGTTATGCTCTTGTGTCCCAACTTTCACATCATTGGGCCCCAACTTAACTTTTACATGTGAACTTTTTATTTTTTTTCTCCTTCCTTACAAATTAATTTCAGTAACCACTGTCCTATGCAGATTCCTCTTTCAGCTGCCATGGAATCGGATATTAAGTTAATGAATGAATGGGTTAATAACTCTGTATACTGCAGGATTCTCATGGATTAAAGGGTGGTTACAGGATAGTTAGTTGTATTCCCCTGGCAACTTCTGATATTTGAACCTGTTTGTGCTGAGATGATGATGATGATATATATGATGCTGCTGGTCATGGAGCAGCCCGTTTCTAGATTAGGTACAATGCTATTTTCTGAGGAAGTTCCATACATTCTTAGGGGCAAGTTAGTTAAAACATGCCGCAGTGCGGTATCTACATACTGTGGCTACTGATCAGCATTTCAGGCCTTTACTGCAGTCCTCTATTCTCTGTGCATAGTGATGAATACTGTGCACTATAGTATCATTGGTCTATATCTGGCTACTTGGGGTCCTGACTTAGTAGTCACATCTTTCAGGACATAATCAGATGATGTGTCCAAACTGGTCATCACTTAATGTTTGGGAGTCTTGGGCCTATAATACTGCTAACTAGGCTTAGAAATTACCTTGCTGCCTGGCCTGTATCAGCATCTTTAATGGGCTGATTAACAGGTTCCAGAGTCTTGCTGTTTCCCAGTGGCCAAACGTCATGTATAGTAATGGCAAGAGAGATTCAGAGCATTTCCCATGCAGCATTATAAGAGACAAAGTCCTATTGTGTGACTGTGGGAACACAGTGAGCACATTATACCATTATTTTGAACATGCATATCTGACAATTAAATTCTGATAACATTTGTTCATAAAGATTTTAGCATCTATAGTGTGGCCTTTATAGTAATATTGCAACAAGTTGGCTCCATTATATATGTGGAGCGGAGGGCCACAAATTCTTAGCCAAGGGGTCTGCATTAAGGGTTAGTATTAGCAATGGTTCGATTTCACTTTTACAAAAACATCCTGTATAAGTAGTACTGAGGAAGATCTGCAACATGCGTAGAAACATTCAGCTATCCCTATTGAAGTTTGGTAAATAAAAACGGTCACAATCCTCAGCCTATCAGCAATGTTCAATAAATTGTTTTGTTTTCATACATTGTTGAGTCAAGTTGGTGTCTCGCTTCCCATCTTGTGTGTACTGTTGAGTTTCTCAGGGCTGTTGCCTGAACCTGGTTGTAGTATGTATAGAGCAGGACCGGCCAAACTGTGCAACTCCAGCTGTTGTGAAACTACAACATACCCTCCCCACCGATCAGCTGGTAAACTTGCTGGGACTTGTAGTTTTAGAACAGCTGGAGAGCCACAAGTTAGCTAGGTCTGGTATAGTGACAGATCTATTACATAGTGTGTTAGGACAGAACATGTTGAAGTTGCATTAAAAAAAATCTTTCAGATCACTTCTGTTGACATTGCTCCAATTGTTCTGTATAGAGATGCCAATTGTGCCTAAGTATATGGAGTGTATAACAAATACATGAACAAAAGGTGGCATTACATATGTTCTGTTCCAAATTATTGTATCAAATAGAACTTTTCGGATGCACCGACGTCTTCGCAATTTGTTTAAACTGATGGCAAATGTTTGTAAAGGGGTTCTCCACTATTGTAGTGGGTGGAGGGGAGCAGATCCTCCCCATTTCCTAGTGTATCAAAGCTTCTAAAGAGTGGGGAAGTTGCCCATAGCAACAAATCACCTGCCTTTCATTTTATAGAATGTATTATCAGTTCTTTATATAGTGCACACAATCTGCAGCGCTTTACAGAGAATATTTGCCCATTCATATCAGTCCCTCCCCAGTGGAGCTTACACTCTATATTACCTATCACATGCTCACATACACACTAGGGTAAATTTTTGTTGGGAGCCGATTAACCTACCACTATATTTTTGGAGTGTGGTAGGAAACTCACGCAAGCACAGGGAGAATATACAAACTCCACACAGTTAGGGCCGTGGTGGGAATCAAACTCATGACCTCAGTGCTGTGCGGCAGTAACGCTAACCATTACACCATCTGTGCTGCCCCTTATACCACCAGGTATAAAACTCTAAACACATACATCAGCTGGTATAAGATTTTATGGGCCTAAATGTAATTATTCAGCTATCCTCATTGAGGTTTGTTAAATAAAACAACCTGACACTATCCTTAGCTTGACAGCAACATTTCATAAATGGTTGTTTCTTTCAGTCATGTATTGTTGATAGAAACCAAGTTTGGGTCTTGTGTGGATTTTCTTTTCAGGTCTGTTAACTAAAGTAATTGTAAGTGTAGAATGTATGGATTAACAGTTCCCATATGCTAAGTGTATTGGGACAGTACATTTAGAAATTGCATTAAAAATCTTGCAAATCACTTACAGTATATATGATTTTCATTTCATACATCAGCTTTAATGCCATTTATAACAAGCATAACTGCAGCACTAAAGTGATCCTGTATTGAATGCACTGGCAGGCCATATCGTAGGTAAAAGTCTTTCCTCTTTCTAGGCTTGATTGTCAGTGTTATACATTGGGACCATTTTATGGCCCCAACTGGGACGTGTTGAATACGTGCATTTGGTTTGAATACAGACTATAACCCAGATCACGTATGGTTTTGGAGTTCAGTAACAGTTTTCTAAAACTTTGTTACACAATGACGCATCCTAATAAATAAAATACAGCATATTCAAAATGCAGCAGTTCTAAGCAACTTTGCCTTTAGTTTGATGGGCATGCATTTGGATTAGATACTGGGTTGGATTCAGAGGTGAAAGCAAAAGAGAGTAACTAACTCTGCACCCTAATAAAACCATGCTGCACTGCCGCTGGGGCAGATTTACGTGAGAGGGGTGTAAAAATAAAGCTGTCCAGCATTTGTGGGCTACATGCAACAGCAGCTGGTATTTACCCTGCATGCACAAATTATACATGTATATGCACCCCTTGCATTGCAGCATGGTTTGTTCCAGATGTAAAGTTCCGTGCTTTTTTTTTTTTTTTTTTGCTTTGCTCCTAACCCCAAATCAGCCCCATAAAGAGAAGGGAAAGCCTTGTAATGCCACAAAACATAAGGCTGGTGAATGCAAAGTATAACTGCAGACTACAACAACAACAAAAAAAAAAAGTACAAAGTCAATGAGCCCATTCTATAAAGAAACTTCGGTACAGAGAACCTTCTTCTCTGTTTATTAACATTTATTAAAGTAGCAGCTTGAAAAATAACATTCATAGACCGTAATACAACAGTGCTACCCAATGGGCGAATGGTGATAAAATCGTGGAAAGCGTCCCTGGGCTCCGGCCTCTCATATATAGAACTACCTTTGCCCTCAAGTAAAACATTGTTTGCTTTATCCTTCAATCTTTAATACAAGAAACAGGAAGAATTCACAACCGTCTAAATGTATCCGCACAACACAAAACAGAATTATGGCATAAATTAAAACATTTTTAAATTAAATACAGAAACCCCAAGTTTTGTGTCTTTTTTTATTATTATTTTTTTCACAGACTGAAGTAAACAATGATATAAAATAGAACATTAAGGCGCACACTCCGGATCAGTTTTCACACACTGCGTGTGATAGGGTCGCCCCCCCGCTGTACCTGTGGCACAGCTATGTGCGTGCTCTGACTATTCTCATCCACATAGAACAATATAGCTTTTAAAAAGGAGACCAGGGCCCACTGAGCAGCTATTACCAAGTGTTATATTGGCTCAAGGACCACCATCCTTGCCACAGCTGGTGCAAATGGCAGTCTCTCTTGAAAAATAGATAATTGGTGGGGAGGGAATTCAGCACAGTTTATGAAAGGTGCAGATTTAACCAGGTCAGGCTATACGGCAGCCAGTGCGTGCTAATCCAGGTCCAATGTAACAAACTCAAGTAATTGCTGGGATAAAATCTCTCTGTTGTCCGATGCAGGATGTTCTTCACCCTCCAGGGGCGGCTCAGTTCAGGACTGGTTTATGCGAGGAATGACTTCGGCCAAGTCTCATGACATGTCTCTTACAAAAGGGAACATACTACTATGTTGCCAGGTAGTTCACACACTTATTCTTCAGTCCACTGGCCACTTGTGGCATGACCATTCACCCTGTTGGACCCATTGCTGGAGGTGTTGTGAATTGATTTGGTGCCATTTAAAGCCGTATCCTCCTCTTCTGAGCTGCTTTCTATATCACTGCGTTCGTCTTTCAATGCCTGGCATAAAAGAAAACATTATACACTGAGTTTATTAGTCTAAAGTAGAGATGAGGAGAAAGCAGATGTCATCATTAGTTGATTAGATAGCACATTATCCACACCTCCACAAATGTTTAAATCTTAATTTCTAGAAGAAAGTACATTGTGTGCTCTAGAAGCCTAGAATTAGAATTCTGCACTATACGTAGGCCCAGAATAAGCAGCAGATAGATGCCATAGAAGAGAGACAAGGTCAAGCTCTTTAGAACAGTACTTAAGGCTAAGAAAAAACACTGGGCTGGAGATACAAACAAGTAAAACAACAAGTTGAATTCTATGGTAGGAAACAATGCATCTTGCACTATTATGGTGATTGAATTAGCTGCAAGGTTCCGTAGTAGTCTCATACGTTATGCTTCCATGTGACCTAAAGATGCTGATTGCTCGTTAAAGTATAACTCGCGCTCTCTTTAGCTCACAACGCTTAGACCAGCTACACACTTGTAAAATCGGCAATCGGGCCGATGGAGGGGGGCGATTTCCCTTCACCCCACTCCAAAGGGGATTGCCGGTACACACTTAGAAGATTTAATGAACGACAAAACGATCACTGTTCCGTCCTTCATTAATATGCACAGCCCCACATGTGATATTGCGTGATTCGACATCACATGCGACAGTAACAAAGCCCAAACTGAAAATAAGTCGACTCATGTAATCATTACAGGTTGAGCTCTCGCAGTCCCTAAAATGAGGTTTCTGAAATAAATGAATCCCTATGTCCAAGTCTGCTGACCAGCTTTAGCAACATGGATAAAAGTTTTAGGAATAAACCAGAGTTCCACGTCCTTAAGACTTCTGATGCATAACATCAGAGCATCCACAATTAGAAATACAGCTGTTTCGCTCCAAAATAGTAATTTACCTCATTATGGCCCCCATTTACTAACGGGTGATAAATGTCACTGCGTATGATAAATGCTGCTCCAGCCAATCGCCTCCCAACTGTCATATTTCTAACAGTTGACAGTTGGGAGCTGATTGGCTGGAGCACCATTTATCATACACAGTGACATTTATCACTCGTTTTGTTGATAATACTTGTTAGTAAATGAGGCCCTTTATGTGTAAAGGCACATTCACACTGATAGCAACGTCTCAGGATAGAGTCAACTTTGCCAGTACTCTGTTTAAGCACTTTAGGTCACCCATATGTTGGCACCAGAGAATACCATAGTACAAGAGACTGTGAAAGACCCTGTGGCAGCTGTGCACTTAGTAGAATGTCATGGAATAGGTCTTGCTCAGATTTCCTCCAGATGCTGTGGCTGGAACAGAAAGCCATTTCAATTCCCCTACATGGTGCTAGAGGTTATGGCTGGAGGCTGTGCATCTCCTGTACACTACACTTCATAATAGCCCCCAAACTAGGAGGCACAGAAAAATACTTATCGCTGCAACCAATGAATTAGTCACTACAACAAGCACACCACTGCACCAACCCATCAGTATGTAATCACAACTGAAAAGGATAATAAACTGAAAAGATGGCACCGATGTGCATAATACTGTATGTTCTCTTTGGGCTATCTACATAATAGGAAATGCATGATATAATGGGAATGCCACAAAGTAGCCAGTGCAAAACATTTGCCTCCAGAAGGTAACTGTTAATATAGCTAATTATTCATGAACACACATGAGACTAACAGAACGATCTGGCTGCATGCCTTAAATAACAGAGAGTGTTAAGAAAAATTCAGCAATGTATTATTAATGCTTCTTTATAAACGTGTACACGCCATGCATATTTGATAGAAAGCAACAGTGGCTCTGTTACCAGGAAAGAGAACCAGTTCTCAGAATATAAACGGCTATGTGAGCAGTTGCTGATGCAATGCATGATGAATTACTACATAAGTAATAACTAAGGTTTCAAACGCCAGCAGAAAAGCGACACAGTTGATACTTATGCAGGGCTATGGACGTATGCTAAGTTTGCATTAAACATCACTAGGTGCTGTGTGACCTGATGGGATAATCCATCACTTCCAACACTTAAATATTATAATTCTAGCCCACCGCCAAAAATAGGCATGGTTACGTACAAAAGTTCAACCATACGATGATTGGACACCACAGGAGCACTGCAGATAGTGGAAGCAGCCATTTTTTTGGGGGGGTTACCCCAATATTCTATTTTCTAAGAACTGGTAACATTGAGGACATTTGCGTCTTAAAGTCTATTTCTTGAGATCTATTATTTTAGCACATTTTTTGCAGTATTGATTCAGTGTGACTTGTGTATTCCTGCTATGTAACATTAGGGTTAGCTGTGTATCCAAAAATATAAGTAGCACATGGTGCAATGGTCTCTGCAACACCATTTATGTTATTCTGAGAATTTCTTCTCTGTTGGTTCTGGTTCTCTTTAAAGTCTAGTGGTAAACTGTGTGTTTTATATGGTACTAGGTAAGTACCCGGCGTTGCCCGGGTTTAAATCTTCAAGTTATCAATGAGCTGGATGTAACGGTCAACATTTTAAAGATAATTAACAGCTCTTCAACACACCCATGAGCAAAGTTCTGCCCGGCGCACTCCGACCAGGACCCCAACCACTACGTTACGCATCCCAGACCACCCACCCCTCTGTGACGTTTTCATCAAATACCCAGCTAGTGGCAGGCCCAGAACAGGCTCTCCAGGTCAAAGTTCTGCCCAGCGTACACTAACGGAAGGTCCAACCAGGACTTCAACCCCCTAGTACAGTGTTTCCCAACCTCAGCCCTCAAGGCACACTAACAGTCCAGGTTTTAGTGATATCCATGCACAGATGCTTAAATCAAACTAACTGAGGTACTAATTAAGACACATGTGCTCAAGAATGGCTATCCTTAAAACCTGGATTGTTGGTGTGCCTTGGGGACCATGGTTGGGAACCCCTGCCCTAGTATTTATTCTGGGATCCAATGTTACCACTCTGAAGTTTTTGTCCAAATCCTTTCAGTGGAAGGCTCAGAACAGGCTCCCTGCGTCAAAGTTCTGCCCAGCGTATACCAATGGGAGGTCCGACTGGGACCCTAATCCTTCCCCCCCCCCCCCCCCTAAAACTTGGCCAGGATCCAACTGGACCACCCCTCAATGGTTTTATCCCAATCGCTGCAGGGGTGTCTGAATGCATAACCGGACAAATAGACCTATGAATTTTATATAGAAGATTAATAGTCTACTCACTTTTGTATTGTGAATGGTTTATTTGTCTTGTCATGTTTGATATTGTGAAACACATACAGGAGCGGCATTCTCACTTCTATTCATTTATAAATGACTGCATTCGCTTAGAAAGATTACCACCCATGTTTAATTCGTGTTCACTCAGGGCCTGATTCAGCAAGGATCGCAAGTGCTAAGACGCACGCAGTCGGTCGATTTTCGCAATCTGCGCATGCATCACAGTGCGCAAATTAGCCACTGCGATTGGGAATGAGAGTGCAGTGTGTACGCAGACCCATTGCAGTGTGATTGACAGGAAGTGCCATTTGGGGGTGGTGACGGGTGGTCGGGCGTACGCTGGCGTGCCAGTGCGTTGGGATGGCTTTGCAGGATTTGTGCATAAATTAGCCACTGCAGTACCATACGCAGCCTGAGGCCTCATAGCGTACCCTGAAATTAGCAATTCCTGAGTGAGGTCCGATCTGCCTTAACTGTGCGTATGGGTCCGATGTTACCGATTGTTTTGTTATGTTGACCAAGTGTACGGATGTGAGTAAGGGGAAGTGGGAGTCTTTATATTAGGCTGAGATCGCATTGTGAATGCAAACATTTATAGATCACCGCTGATATTAGCAACTGCATTGCGTGCGTATAAGCAGAATAGCCATCCATGCTGAATCAGGCCCTCAGACTGTTAGTATTCAGTGGATATGTTAGAGTGGTGAATACTATACCAATATGGGTTGTATTCAGCATAGGGAATAAAATACTTGTTGTAATGTAGCAGAAAACAAGGATATTGCATGATCCCTGTTATATGCAGCCCCAAAGCATTTGTAACCACAAAGTCCTAACAGCAACAATAAAATCTCCCTCTTGCTTGTGCTCAACACAGATCTTCTGAGTAATGTGACAGCTGAGGGGTCAATTAGAGGTAGCAATGTAAAATCAGGCTCTATTTATTATATTAGTATGTATATTGTACATGTCCTTCTACAACTACTAATCACATTACCTCAGATTTTCTTTAGATATATAGGAAGCATTTATTAATAAATCGTCCCTAGGTATAATACAACTGTGCTCTGGTCTTTGCATTGGATAATAGCTGTTTTGCATATAAAATAAAACTTAAAATAGACTAATGTCTATATGATATAAAAACTGTGGAGAAAGACATAGGACGGAAGCAGCAAGATAAGGCAGTGTTTTCAGTAAATGATGTAAGAGGGATTCCCCTCCGAGCTGCAGTGATTGCACTCACCAGTGAGGCTATTAATACAACTATGACTGACCCATCATGAGAGGTTACATATGCAGTCCTCCCATTATCTGCTTATGTAACGTGTAGTATGTGACACCTACTTGTGAAAAATCTTAACTGTTACATTATTTTGCAATGGGTTTCGGTATATTTGAGCTCTACAGTGTTTCCTAAAGCAGTTTATTAAACAATATCTCCAGGAGAGGCAGGCGCACATTGGGCTTGCCCGAGCTCCAGGAGAGCCAGGCGCACACTGGGCTTCCCCGAGCTCCAGGAGCACATTGGGCTTGCCCGCGCCCCAGGAGAGGCAGGCGCACATTGGCCTTGCCCGAGCCCCAGGAGAGGCAGGCGCACATTGGCCTTGCCCGAGCTCCAGGAGAGGCAGGCGCACATTGGCCTTGCCCGAGCTCCAGGAGAGGCAGGCGCACATTGGCCTTGCCGGGGCTCCAGGAGAGGCAGGCGCACATTGGGCTTGCCCGCGCTCCAGGAGAGGCAGGCGCACATTGGGCTTGCCCGCGCTCCAGGAGAGGCAGGCGCACATCGGCCTTGCCCGCGCTCCAGGAGAGGCAGACGCACATTGGGCTTGCCCGCGCTCCAGGAGAGGCAGGCGCACATTGGCCTTGCCCACGCTTCAGGAGAGGCAGGCGCACATTGGCCTTGCCCGAGCTCCAGGCGCACATTGGGCTTGCCCGAGCTCCAGGAAAGGCAGGCGCACATTGGGCTTGCCCGAGCTCCAGGAAAGGCAGGCGCACATTGGGCTTGCCTTCAGCCGCTCTTCGAATTTTCATAATAATGATCAATTATTTATTTTTTTAAATACCCACTGCACTTAAATTTAAACTTATTAAAAAATATGAGATATGGTAAGAACTTACCCTTGTTATCTCTATTTCTACGAAGTCCATAGGGTTCCACAGGATACCTTGGGGTATAGGTGATGACGTCAGGCATCGGGCACCATAGAGTTAAGTTTCAGCCTCCCAGGATGCACTAGGGTCCCCCTCCTATACCACGCCCCCGAGCCAAGGCATCTCAGGTACCAAGCCATAGGCCGGAGGAGGAGAAGGAAGAGAGAGAAGAAAGATCTGGACACACACAAGAATCACATTCTCACCAGAGGGAGACTGAAAAACCGGTGACCAGAGTAAAGCCCATCTGCAGCACAGGTGCGACTGGGCGGGAGTCCTGTGGAACCCTATGGACTTCGTAGAAATAGAGATAACAAGGGTAAGTTCTTACCATATCTCATATTTTCTACTTCAGGGTCCATAGGGTATCCACAGGATACCTTGGGGATGTCCCAAAGCAGTATCCTTTAAGGGTGAGGACGCTCCTGTGCTGAAAGGAGAATCCGCCGCCCGAAGGAAGCATCTTGAGAGGCAAAGGTGTCAAACGCATAATACCTCACAAAGGTATGGACAGAGGACCACGTAGCAGCCTTGCAGATCTGGACTGCAGAGGCACCACGTCGAGCTGCCCACGAAGGACCCACAGACCTAGTGGAATGAGCCTTCACAGAAGGAGGAACCGGCAGGCCTTCATGAAGATAAGCTTCAGAAATAGCCATACGGATCCCGGCTGCCAAAGTTTGCTTTGAAGCAGGCCAACCCTTTTTACAGAAGCCATAGAGGACAAACAAGGCGTCCGACTTCCTAAACGAAGAAGTGCGGTCGACATAAGTCCTTAAGGCCCGCACAACATCCAAAGTGGCCTCACCCACTGAAAGGCCGGGTGAGTTAAAAGCTGGAACAACTATTTACTCGTTAAAATGAAACTGGGAAACAACTTTGGGAAGAAAATCAGGACGAGAGCGTAGCACTGCCCTGTTCCCATGAAAAATCAAGAAAGGGGGTCTACAAGAGAGAGCCCCTAAATCAGAAACACGTCTGGCCGAAGCTATGGCCAGAAGGAAAACTGTCTTAGCTGTAAGCCATTTAAGATCCAGTGAGCCCAGTGGTTCAAACGGCGGTCCTTGGAGAGCTCAGGACCACAGCCAAGTCCCAAGGCGCAACGGGTGGAACAAAAGGCGGCTGAATTCGCAGAACGCCCTGCATAAAGGTGCGTACATCAGGGATTGGAGCAATCCTACGGTGAAACCAGACAGACAGGGCAGAAACCTGTACCTTCAAAGAAGCAAGGCGAAGCCCGTGGTCTAGTCCCGCTTGTAGGAAGGCGAATACACGAGACAGACGAAACTCCCGCGGTGCATAACCTCTTGGTCGACACCACTGGAAGAACGTATGCCACACGCGATGGTATATTCTCGCGGAAGACGGTTTCCGAGCTCTTAGCATGGTTCGTACCACAGAGCTGGAAAACCCCCTGGACCTTAACATGGCCGTCTCAGCAGCCACGCCGTCAAAGACAGCCGAGTCAAGTCCGGGTGAAGACAAGGACCCTGTGACAGAAGGTCCGGCCGGAGCGGTAAGCGCAGAGGACTGTCCACGGACAGACCCTGAAGGTCTGAGAACCAGTGCCGTTTGGGCCATGCGGGAGCTATCAACAGGAGCATCCCTCCTTCCTGTTTGAATTTCCGGATTACCCGTGGAAGAAGGGAAACCGGAGGAAAGAGGTAAGCAAACCGGAACGTCCACCGGACGGACAGAGCATCCACCAGAGATGCCTCTTCGTCTCTTGTGCGAGACCCGTACACCGGCAACTTGTTGTTGTGCCAGGACGCCATGAGGTTGATCTCTGGAAGACCCCACCTGTCCACCAGCAGTTGAAAAACGTCCGGGTGCAGGGACCATTCCCCTGGATGAACGTCCTGGCGACTGAGAAAGTCCGCCTCCCAGTTTAGCACTCCCGGGATGAAGACAGCTGATATGGCCGGAAGATTGCGCTCCTCCCATACCAAGATCCGAGACACCTCTACGAGAGCCGCCTGACTTCGGGTTCCTCCTTGCCGGTTTATGTAGGCCACGGTGGTAGCGTTGTCCAACTGGACCTGCACTGGGTGACCTTGGAGAACCCGATGTGCCTGCTGGAGAGCATTGAAAACCGCTCGGAGTTCCAAGATGTTTATTGGAAGCTCTGCTTCTGCCGGTGTCCACCTGCCCTGGAACAAGTGTGGACCCGAGACCGCTCCCCAGCCCCGAAGACTGGTGTCCGTTGTTAACAGGACCCAATTCGCCACCCAGAACAGACGACCCCTGTTGAGATGGGTCATCTGCAACCACCAGGCGAGAGACAGGCGAACCTCCGGAGTGAGCACCAACGTCTGGGACTTCAGATTCTGAGATAGTCCATTCCATTTGGACAGGATCAGGTGCTGCAGAGATCTGGAGTGAAACTGAACTGGGCATATTCCACCATGTCGAATACTGACACCATGGAGCCCTGTAACCTCATCGCCGAGTGCAGAGACACCCGTCGGCTCTGCAGACAACTGCGCACCCTCGACTGTAAGGCAGAGATCTTTTCCCCCGTCACAAAGATCCTTTGCTGTCCCGAGTCCAATAAGGCTTCGAGATGCAGAATCCGCTGAGACGGGATCAGGGTGGACTTCTGCCAGTTTATCAACCAGCCGTGCCGTTGCAGTAGCGCAATGGTCAGGTCCAAGTGGCGCAGAAGGAGCTCCAGAGATCCTGCCACTAAGAGAAGGTCGTCCAAGTACGGCAACATGCGGACTCCCTGCAGCCGCAGGGAAGCCGCCATGACCGCCATCACCTTGGTGAAAACACGTGGTGCTGTCGCCAGGCCAAAAGGTAACACCCGGAACTGAAAGTGGTCGCTGCGGATTGCAAACCTGAGGAACTGCTGATGGCGCAAAAGAATAGGGACATGCAGGTTAGCGTCCTGTATGTCCAATGACACCATGTAGTCCCCAGGTTGCAGCGCCAGATTGATGGACCACAGGGTCTCCATCCGAAACTTCGGCACCCGCAAAGACTTGTTGAGAGCTTTGAGGTTGAGAATCGGACGAAACGACCCATTGGGTTTCTGCACCAAAAAGAGATTGGAATAGAAACCCTGGCCCCTCTGGGAGAATGGAACAGGCACTATAACTCCACCCTGGAGCATAGTGTGCAAAACCTTCCACAGCTCCGTGGCTTTGTTCCGGTCTGATGGTAGACCCGTGGTGAAGAATCGAGCCGGGAGTCTGTGCCGGAAGGAGAGGGCATACCCGTGTGAGACCACCTTGAGAACCCAAGTGTCCGTCGTGGTGACCGACCAACACCGGGCGAACTGCAGCAGGCGGCCTCCCACTTTGGGATCCCCCAAAGGGAGCCCCGCACCGTCAGGCCGCAGGCTTGTCATCTGGCTTAGGGGCCGGACGTCTGGTACTCCAGGCCTGCTTCCGGGGCTTGGCCGATTTCTTGGGGCCAGCCTGTCGGGGAAAGGACTGTGCTTTAGGCCTACCCTGGGCCCTATAAAGCCGAAAGGACGACTTACCGGAACCGGAAGGAACTGCAGGAGACGGGAGACATGCCGATTTGGCTGCCGCCAGCGTGGCTACAATTTTGTCCAGGTCCGGACCAAAGAGAGCTTCTCAGTTAAAAGGCAAAGCTTCCAAACCCTTTTTGGAATCCGCGTCCGCCTTCCAAGATCGCAACCACAATGTGTGACGAGCAGCTACAGCTGCCGAAGAAATTCGAGACGCCAGGGTACTAATATCCAAGGCCGCTTCGTTGATATAAGTGGCCGAATCCCGGAGATTGCCGATCAACTCCGTCTGCTCAGCCGAACAGTCAGAATCGAAGGACGCCTCCAACGCATCAGCCCAGCGTTCCATAGCTCTGGCAACCCAGCAAATGGCCATAGCTGGCCGCGCTGCCCCCTCCGCAAGGGAATAGCCGACTTCAGGCAGATCTCCACCTTGCGGTCCGTAGCATCCTTAAGGGAGGACATGGATGGCATGGGTAAGGTGGACTTTGATACTGGAGGCTCCTCATCCTCAATAACTAAAGCAGTATGGACTGCACGAATAAGGCCAGGTATATACACCTTAGACTTAGCGTCCGACTCTTTAGTACGGGGAGGTTCCTGGTCAGAAAGATCCAGAATCTCCCCATCGTCGGACGTCCCGTCATCCTCATAAGGAGCAGACAGAGACGCCACCGGCCGCATCACAGACTCCCCTTGCAACACTTCTGACAACTGCTGTACAGAGCTTGTTAACAAATTAACCCACGCAGGCTCATGATAGACCTGAGGAGGGGAAATAGGGAGACTGTGGGGTACCATCAATTGTCTTGGGAAACCCTGCATGGGTGACGACACCACTGACTGCTGGGACAAACCCATCTGAGTGAAGGCAGGCTGCAGAGCTAACTGGCCCACGAGGGTTGTAAGCGCTTTGGCAAAACAAGCCCAGGGCGGCTCCTGTACCAGTGCCGTGACCGTAATCGGTCGCGTCAACGAATAACACCGTCGACATAGTCCCTCCGCACTACCGTCCCCCTCCGCTATAGGTACCTTGCATGTAGTACATAAAAGCTGGAGAGGAAAATCACTTTCAGACATAATGGTAAGTATGTGACCCCTCTCACTGATACTCGTTAGTATAGTGTGAGACCACCCTGCCAGCACCGCACCGCAAGGGCCTTAGCAGAAAGAACAGGGACAGTTAAATGCTGACAGATAGAAAATGAAAGTAAAGGCAGCAGACGCTAGCATAGGTCACATACAATGCAAAGAAATCAATTCCTGCACTATCAGCGCTGATTCTCAACTACACAGACTCAGAGCCTGGTAGGACACAGCGCTGCATACACAGACCTTAATCCAACGGAGGACAGGAATGCAGGGGGACCCAGACCGCGATGCCACCGTTCATCAGCGTCCAGCAGCGCTCACCATGCTTCTTCCAAAGATGGCCACCGAGGAGCAGAGAGGAGGCCGGCCTGGGGGAGGAGCGCTGACACAGGACCAGTAAGCTAGAGCAGAGAGGGCTGTGTGCAGCGTGGTAGGCGCCGGCTGTGAGACAGGGAAGGCGCGCTCCCCTGGCATGCATTTAACCCGAGACACCGCAGCGCTACCGCTCTGCCGCGATACTGCTGTCCCAGGGGGGTAGTGGAAGCGCAGGTTAGAACCTGGCTCCACGCTGCAGCCAGTCCCCAGGGAGCCCCCTGCCTGGGGACTCTGGACCATGTATCAGCGGGGACCCACCGCGGGACCCCGCAGCTTACCTGTTATCTACCTTGATTCCGGCCATGGTCCTAAACATCTGGGGTCACCACTAGCTGTGACCCCAGATGCCTACCAGCATCCCCGGATCAGTACCGGCGTTCTGGTACCGGCGGGGGTGTAGGGAAGACAGCATGGACGTCAGGACTGACTGTCCATGCTGTACTTCCAGATGTGCAGCCACAGCTGCATTGAAGAAACTTCAGGGGCTCTTCAAGGCCCCCCTCTAACAGGTGCATCCGACTCCGGCCGGGCACCAAACTAAACTGAGATGCCTTGGCTCGGGGGCGGAGTATAGGAGGGGGACCCTAGTGCATCCTGGGAGGCTGAAACTTAACTCTATGGTGCCCGATGCCTGACATCATCACCTATACCCCAAGGTATCCTGTGGATACCCTATGGACCCTGAAGTAGAAACACAGCTTTTTTTCTTTAAACTTATCATCAATAAAATGTAATTATTGAGAAAAGTCAAGAAAAAAAAAACAGGCAGAAAATGACGAAGTGAATGAAGAAATCTAGAAAGAAAATAGAAAAATATTTTCAGTCTCATTTACGTGGCGTGAATTTCACTGTAGAAGTAAGACACCCGGTGATCAGACAAAGCCTCTGGTTTCACCCAATGAAATCAGTGAAAAGCTGTAATTTCTGCCAATAAAATTCTGCAATTTTAACCAACATTGTGCTCCTATAATGGTAGAGGTCCCTAATAATATGAGATATGGTAAGAACTTACCCTTGTTATCTCTATTTCTACGAAGTCCATAGGGTTCCACAGGATACCTTGGGGTATAGGTGTGACGTCAGTCGCAGGGCACCAAAGAGTTAAGCTTTCAGCCTCCCAGGATGCACTAGGTCCCCCTCCTATACCACGCCCCTGGGCCAAGGCACCTCAGTTAGTTACCAAGCCATAGGCCGGAGGAGGAGAAGGAAGAGAAAGAAGAAAGATCTGGACACATACAAGAATCACATTCTCACCAGAGGGAGACGGAAAACCGGTGACCAGAGCAAAGCCCATCTGCAGCACAGGTGCGACAGGGCGGGAGTCCTGTGGAACCCTATGGACTTCGTAGAAATAGAGATAACAAGGGTAAGTTCTTACCATATCTCATATTTTCTACTTCAGGGTCCATAGGGTATCCACAGGATACCTTGGGGATGTCCCAAAGCAGTATCCTTTAAGGGTGGGGACGCTCCTGTGCAGAAAGGAGAATCCGCCGCCCGAAGGAAACATCCTGAGAGGCGAAGGTGTCAAACCTGTAATACCTCACGAAGGTATGGACAGAAGACCACGTAGCAGCCTTGCAGATCTGAACTGCCGAGGCACCACGTCGAGCTGCCCACGAAGGACCCACAGACCTAGTGGAATGAGCCTTCAGAGAAGGAGGGACCGGTAGGCCTTCATGTAGATAAGCTTCAGAAATAGCCATACGGATCCAGGCTGCCAAAGTTTGCTTTGAAGCAGGCCAACCCTTTTTACGGAAGCCATAGAGGACAAACAAAGCGCCCCACTTCCTAAACGAAGAAGTGCGGTCAACATAAGTCCTTAAGGCCCGCACAACATCCAAAGAGGCCTCACCCACGGAAAGACCCGGTGAGTTAAAGGCCGGAACAACTATTTCCTCGTTAACATGAAACTGGGAAACAACTTTGGGAAGAAACTCGGGCCGAGTGCGGAGCACTGCCCTGTTCCCATGAAAAACCAAGAAAGGGGGTCTACAAGAAAGAGCCCCTAACTCAGAAACACGTCTGGCCGAAGCAATGGCCAGAAGGAAAACAGTCTTAGCTGTTAGCCATTTAATATCCACTGAGCCCAGTGGTTCAAACGGCGGTCCTTGGAGAGCCCTCAGGACCACAGCCAAATCCCAAGGCGCCACAGGTGGAACAAAGGGCGGCTGAATACGGAGAACACCTTGCATAAAGGTGCGCACATCCGGGATTGTAGCAATCCTACGGTGAAACCAGACAGATAGGGCCGAAACCTGTACCTTCAAAGAAGCAAGGCGAAGCCCATGATCTAGTCCCGCTTGCAGGAAGGCGAGAATCCGAGACAGACGAAACTCCCGCGGTGCATAACCTCTCGGTCGACACCACTGGAAGAACGTATGCCACACGCGATGGTATATCCTCGCGGAAGACGGTTTCCGAGCTCGTAACATGGTACGCACCACAGAGCTGGAAAACCCCCGGGACCTCAGCATGGCCGTCTCAACAGCCACGCCGTCAAAGACAGCCGAGTCAGGTCCGGGTGAAGGCAAGGACCCTGAGACAGAAGGTCCGGTCGTAGCGGCAACCGCAGAGGACTGCCCACGGACAGACCCTGAAGGTCTGAGAACCAGTGCCGTCTGGGCCACGCGGGAGCTATCAACAGGAGCGTCCCTCCTTCCTGTTTGAATTTCCGGATTACCCGTGGAAGAAGGGAGACCGGAGGGAACAGGTATGCGAACCGGAACGTCCACCGGACGGACAGAGCATCCACCAGAGACGCCCCTTCGTCTCTTGTGCGAGACCCGTACACCGGCAACTTGTTGTTGTGCCGGGACGCCATGAGGTCGATTTCTGGAAGACCCCACCTGTCCACCAGTAGTTGAAAAACGTCCGGGTGCAGGGACCATTCCCCTGGATGAACGTCCTGGCGACTTAGAAAGTCCGCCTCCCAATTTAGCACTCCCGGGATGAAGACCGCTGATATGGCCGGAAGATTGCGCTCCGCCCAAACCAGGATCAGAGAGACCTCTACGAGAGCCGCCCGACTGCGAGTTCCTCCTTGCCTGTTTATGTAGGCCACGGTGGTAGCGTTGTCCGACTGGACCTGCACCGGGTGACCCTGGAGAAACCGCTGTGCCTGCAGGAGAGCATTAAAGACCGCACGGAGTTCCAAGATATTGATTGGAAGCTCCGCTTCTGTCGGCGTCCACCTGCCCTGGAACAAGTGTGGACCCGAAACTGCTCCCCAGCCCCGAAGACTGGCGTCCGTTGTCAACAGGACCCAATTTGGAACCCAGAACGGACGTCCCTTGTTGAGGTGGGTCATCTTTAACCACCACGCAAAGGACAGGCGAACCTCCGGGGTGAGCACAATCGTCTGGAACTTCAGAGACTGAGGCAGCCCGTTCCACTTGGACAGGATCAGGTGCTGCAGAGGTCTGGAGTGAAACTGGGCGTATTCCACCATGTCGAACACCGACACCATGGAGCCCAGTAACCTCATCGCCGAGTGTAAGGACACCCGGCGGCTGTGCAGACAACTGCGCACCCTTGACTGTAAAGCAGAGATCTTGTCCTCCGTCACGAAGATCCTTTGCTGTCCCGAGTCCAATAAGGCTCCAAGATGCAGAATCCTCCGAGACGGGATTAGAGTGGACTTCTGCCAGTTGATTAGCCAGCCGTGCCGTTGCAGCAGTGCAATGGTCAGGTCCAAGTGGTGTAACAGGAGCTCTGGAGATCCTGCCACCAATAACAGGTCATCCAAGTACGGCAACATGCGGACTCCTTGCAGCCGCAGAGAAGCCGCCATGACCGCCATCACCTTGGTGAAAACACGTGGTGCTGTCGCCAGGCCAAAAGGTAACGCCCAAAACTGGAAGTGGTCGCTGCGGATTGCAAACCGAAGGAACTCTTGATGGCGCAAAAGAATAGGGACATGCAGGTAAGCGTCCTGTATGTCCAATGACACCATGTAGTCCCCAGGTTCCAGCGCCAGAATGATGAACCGTAGGGTCTCCATCCGAAACTTCGGGACCCGCAAAGACTTGTTGAGTGCTTTGAGGTTGAGAATCGGACGATATGACCCATTGGGTTTCTGTACCAAAAATAGATTTGAATAGAAACCCTGGCCCCTCTGGGAGAATGGAGCAGGCACTATAACTCCAGCCTGGAGCATAGTGTGCAATACCTTCCGCAGCTCCGTAGCCTTGTTCCGGTCTGATGGTAGACCCGTGGTGAAGAATCGAGCCGGGGGTCTGTGCCGGAAGGAGAGGGCGTACCCGTGGGAGACCACCTCCAGAACCCAAGTGTCTGTCGTAGTGAACGACCAACACCGGGAGAACTGCAGCAGGCGGCCTCCCACCCTGGGATCCCCGAAAGGGAGGCCCGGACCGTCAGGCAGCAGGCTTGTCATCTGGCTTGGGGGCCGGACGTCTGGTACTCCATGCCTGTTTCCGGGGCTTGACCGATTTCTTAGGGCCAGCCTGTCGAGGAAACGACTGTGGTTTGGGCCTGCCCTGGGCCCTAGATGACCGAAAGGACGATGGTCCAGAACCAGAAGGAGCAGCGGCCGACGGGAGACAAGCAGATTTGGCTGCCGCCAGCGTGGCCACAATCTTATCCAGATCCGGACCGAAGAGAACTTCTCCGGTAAACGGCAACGCTTCCAGACCTTTCTTGGAATTTGCGTCCGCCTTCCAGGATCGCAGCCACAAGGTGCGACGAGCAGCTGCCGCTGCTGAAGAAATTCTAGACACCAGAGTACTAATGTCTAGAGCCGCCTCGTTGATGTAGGTGGCCGAATCACGGAGATTGCCAATCAACTCCGCCTGTTCGGCCGGACAGTCGGATTCAAAAGAAGCCTCTAATGAATCCGCCCAGCGCTCCATCGCTCTGGCAACCCAGCAAATGGCCATAGCCGGCCGTGCTGCCCCCCTGCAAGGGAATAAGCGGACTTCAGGCAGATTTCTACCTTGCGGTCCGTAGCATCCTTAAGGGAGGACATGGACGGCATCGGCAATGTGGCACTACGGACAAGACGGGTCACGTGAGAATCCACCTGTGGAGGGGATTCCCACTTAGCAAAATAATTATCCGCGAACGGATAAGCCACCGCCAGGCGTCTCTGCGGCTGGTATCTTTTGCCAGGTTGTTTCCACGCCTCCTCTAAATGGTCCACCAACTGACCCGAAAGAGGAAAGACTGTGGCATCGCCCTTCACATCTTTGAAAAAGGCATACTTAGATTTAGCCGCTGGGGGAACTTCGTCCTCAATCACCAAGGCTGTGCGGACCGCCCGAATAAGTCCAGGAATATATACTTTGGACTTAGCATCAGCGTCCTTAGTATGGAGAGGTTCCTGATCGTAAGGATCCAGAATCTCCCCATCATCAAACGTCCCTTCGTCATCCTCATAAGGAGCGGACAGAGACGCCACGTATCACAGACTCCCCTTGCAACACATCCGACAAGTGCTGTACAGAACTCGTCAGGGAGTTAACCCACGCTGGCTCCTGAGAACCCGGGAGCGGGGGATTTGGGAGACTGTGGGGTACCACCAATTGTCGTGGGAACCCCTGCATGGGTGACGACACCACAGACTGCTGGGACAAACCCATCGGAGTAAACGCGGGCTGCGGAGCTAACTGGCCCACTAAAGCTGTTAACGCCTGAGCGAAACAAGCCCAGGGCGGCTCCTGTACCGGTGCTGTAACCGTAATAGGCCGCGCCATGGACAAACACTGCCGGCAAAGGCCCTCCGCGCTACCCTCCCCCTCCGCTAACGGTACTTTGCACGTGGTACACTGTAGCCGGAGGGGAAAATCACTTTCAGACATGATGGCACCACGTATGTGACCTCTCTCACCAATTAAGTATTAAATAGGCGAGAGACCACCCTGCAGCACCGCACTGCAAGGGCTTTAGCAGAAAGAACAGGGACAGTAATAAAGCTGACAGTTTTGAGAAGATAAAGTTACAGGCAGCAGCGCTAGCACAGTCACATACAATGCAGAGAAATAACAATTCCTGCACTAACAGCGCTGATCACTCAACTACACAGACACAGGGCCTGGTAGGACACAGCGCTGCATACACAGACCTGAGCCACAGCGGAGGAGAGGTATGCGGGGGGACCCAGACCACGATGCTTCCTTCCAGGCTTCCAGCAGCGTTCACCATGCGTTGCAGAGAAGATGGCCGCCGAGGAGCAGAGAGAAGCTGGCCTGGGGGAGGAGCGCTGACACAGGACCAGTCAGCACAGTGCAGAGAGGGCTGTGTGCAGCGGGGGAGGCGCCGGCTGTGAGACAGGGAAGGCGCGCTCCCCTGGCATGCATTTAACCCCTGGGACGCTGCAGCGCTACCGCTCTGCTGCGGTCCGCTGTCCCAGGGTGTAGTGGAAAGCGCAGGTTCAGTACCTGGCTCCACGCTGCAGCCAGTCCCCAGGGAGCCCCCTGCCTGGGGACTTAGGACCATGTGACCAGCGGGGACCCACCGCGGGACCCCGCTGCTTACCTTTGTCCCCCTTGGATCCGGCCATGGTCCGGAACATCTGGGGTCACCACTAGCTGTGACCCCAGATGCTCACCAGCATCCCCGGATCGGTACCGGCGTTCTGGTACCGGCGGGGGTGTAGGGAACACAGCATGGACGTCAGGACTGACTGTCCATGCTGTACATCCAGATGTGCAGCCACAGCTGCACTGAAGAAAGCTTCAGGGGCTCTTCTAGCCCCCACTCCGACAGGTGCACCCGACGCCGGCCGGGCACCAAACTAAACTGGGGTGCCTTGGCCCGGGGGCGGGGTATAGGAGGGGGACCTAGTGCATCCTGGGAGGCTGAAAGCTTAACTCTTTGGTGCCCTGCGACTGACGTCACACCTATACCCCAAGGTATCCTGTGGATACCCTATGGACCCTGAAGTAGAAAAATGGTTGGACTGCATTCAATTGAATATTGGCTCAGCCCACAAAAGGACTGCATACACTGTTTGTGGATACAAATACGGTAAATATGTATTTTTGTAATTTCAGGGGCAATTTCAAAACTGTATAAAGTTAGAAATGTAGCTGGGACATGGATTTTATAATTGGCCATAGAAATCACTGGCAATGTTGGCACCTTCTTTCAGACAGATGAGATGGGCTTACGGAAAAAAAAATCAATATGTCAAACATGATCTAAGATGGAGGCTGTTATATAGATAAGATAATGCGGATTCTGACAGCATTTTATTAGAGTTCAGGGCCCCATACACCTGAGCAGCAAATCCCCGTTCTGCTGATGACTACTCAATCTGTCGACTGGCGATGGAAAAAATGACGATCGGTTATCCATCAGCAGATCGGGGAAATTTAGCATGTTAACAATCCCCAACTTGCTGATTCCGAGCATTTTCAGGTCGGGATCAGGGAATTAAAATTTTTACAACATGTTGAATGTCCCCAGTCTCCGGGCCCCTCGTTGGCAGAACGGGGAATTGAGGCAATCTGTTGCAGATGTATGGGCCCCTATATAAAAACAACAAGGATTTTGGTGGAGAAATAACATCTATGACAAGACATTTGTAGAGTTCATACAATGGTTCATTGGGACTTGAGACAAGTTACAGAGCGAGATGCAATTGGTCTCATCTTGACGAGGTCCCAGCTGAACTTGGAGGCAATTTTAGATCTACAATTAGGTGACAGAAGTACCTGGAACGTTTGGAAGCTCACACTAGAGCTTTTCCAGGGCTTGTAAAATTACTGGTCATCCTGCACTTTTTTTTGCCATTTCAAACGGTTTCCTCAGAAACACAACATTTTTGGGACTCTTTATTTTGTTCTGAAAAGATCTGTGTAAACTAGCGTCAATATATATTAGTTTATGCCGAAAGGTTGCCTTTTATGCATTTCTTAGTGCTTCTTCCCGTACATTTAAAAATGTATTTCAAGAATTGTGCATTGAGAAAAATACATTTCTGTATAGGTGACAGCGTATGGCTGTATGGTCATGGTTGCGCACACTAGACGGGAACAGATATACAGTATAAGGAAGCAGACATCCACATCTGGTCCGTAAGGTTCGAATATGTGCCCTGACAACTCTGGAGTTATCACCGGACTAGGCAAGGTGTCCGACACACTGTCATTTGGTATGCTGCACATCATTGCCATAAGTCAGTAGTTCCCAAACTTTTTTGAATCACGGCGCCCTGGATTATCATCATAGTTTTCATTCAAGAAAAAAAATTATTACGTAAATTGTGCTTACCCGTCATCCTTAGGGTCAGTTATGTGGTGGTGGACAGGTTTGCACTTCTGTTTGTCCACATATTTACATTACATTGACCATAAATAATTTGATTTGGTGCTAGACCAACAACATGAGGCACCCCTGCAAGTGTCCTGAGGCACCCCAGGGTGCCACGGGCACACAGTTTGGGAACCAATGCCATAAGCCATTTCCTAAATTACTTCATCTCCACTAAATCCATTGGTTTTAAGTGACTGTAAATAGCCAAAAAGGGGTAATAAATTCCCTATTTCCTAGAGTAAAAAGGTTTGATGAATCTCCCTTTAAGTATGGTTTTATATTTTCTAAGTATCAGGTCAATATTAATGATCATTTCCTATTACAAATGCACTAAAAACCACTTTAGCTGAAATTAGGATTACATTATGCAGTAATGAGATACAGAATGGAAAGCCTACAATAAAAAAAACATTTAAGTGAGGGAGCGGTTACATAACAAATGCTTTAGGGTTTTCTAATGTGACCATGTGATGCTTCCAGGCATCCCGCAACCTTTCTCCAGTAAGAAAACACAAATCACTGTTTTCCTTGTGTGTAGCCATGCATCAAACCCGTATGAAGAAATAGGAAAAAAAAAAAAACTTAAACCACCAAAAATAATACAGCACGAAAAATAAAATAAGTAAATAAATGTAAGAGCAGTTTATGCACAGCACAGCTCACCTTGGACAGTATATATCTGATGAGACTTATACATTACTGTCAAAGGTGTGCCAATGAGTCAATGTATATTCAATCATTCTTACGGGACATCTAGAACCCACACACAGTGGAGGAATTCAGTTTTAGCAGAACAAATAATGAATGATAAGTCAGTATGAAGCCGTAACAAAGTGCTTCAGTCATGTTAATAGTTGTGGAGGATGGTTAGGATGCTTCACCAAAATGGCTGCCTTCACTGTGTGTAAGGGATAGGTGCACTTAAAGCCCTTAATAGCTATGCAGATTAGATGAGGTCATGAAGGCCGAGGCCCACATTCAGCAGCAAGTGTGTGTCTCATGGACCTCCATGCGAGTCACCACATGCTGTTCAGTTTCATGAATCTGGGCTGTAGTGTCAGATGAAGGCAGCGAACATGCAGGAGGTGAAGGGGCACCAAGCGGGTATACGTGTTGTAACAAAGTGGGAAAGAGCACAGAGAGAACTTACAGGCAAAGGGTGACATTTTCCAGTTCCAACCTGACACAGAGAAAAAGGAGGAAGAGAGAGTGAGGCAGGGACAAGGCATCAGAAGTCCTCCCCTGACCAGGTCACTTTGCAGGACAGAGCAGTAGGTAGACAACAACTAAATTAGGAAACATGAGGTGGGGTGAGACTTCCAAACACCAGTCGGAAAGAGCAAGGAGAGGGAGAATAGAGCAAGATTTTTTACATTTCTCCACACATTCCTATAAAAAGAGCTAGGGAATAAGAAAATGCATAGTGACAGTACACCTACCTTTCCCTTTGTCAGAGACTTGTATGCTATTCGAATTATGAGGCAAGACCAGATGACGTGAAGAACTTGTAGAATTAAAAGGAGGCCATTAAACAGCCACCATGAGGGATAGGGCCCAATCAGCTCCCAGCTTTCAAACAATGTTGTATTCAAGATCCTGCAACCAACATAATTAGTCCTTAGAATGATCCATTTTATACTACAAATATACACACATTCAGAAAATGGTATATATCCAGCAAGAATGTTACCACGGTGAGGCAGTGACCTCAAACATTTAGCTCCACCAGTTTACGCTGTGAGGAGCACGACTGTCAGAAAATGTACTGCACACCAAGGAAATACAGGTATTGCATTCATAACAGTAATTGCAAATGATTTTATTCCCAAAATGCTTTAAAAGAAAATGCCCTTCAACTTTTTATGCTACACCTCACACTAAAACCTATGACCAAACCTAAGGGTTTCCCACGGCCTCCCGTTGCCTGTCCTAAGCCACACACTCCCAGCTCTTGTAAGGTGAAAGATTTGCCAACCCTGAATATGACTGATAATGAGATCATGAGACAATGGCATGGCAGACAAGCCGACTTCTGCAAACACATTCATAGGAACAAGGAAAATTCCTCCACCATCATTATTATTACACTAGCTGCGATACCCTGCGTTGCCTGGGTTGAAGGCTGGACTCTGAAGTACACCTGCAGCCTTTGTTTACATTGTCCTCGTCTACAACCCCATTCCACTGACCCTGAAAAGGAAACCACTGTGTGCTAACATGCATGTAAACAGTGGCGTAACTACCGTGGGTGCAAGGGGGGTGGCTGCTATGGTGCCTGAGCTGCCTCAGTGGCCAGTCTCTCCCTCTGCACCCAGTCACTCACACAAGTTGGGCCAGTCCAGTCAGGGCCTTCGAGAGGGGCCCGGCTGTCAGTGATGTTGATTTGGTGCTGGCCCGCCAGCTGATTACAGCTGGTGCACTGGCAGGCAGTCATGGAGAGACAGCGCCGTCGGTCGCAAGGCAATCGGTAGCTCATGGACCGGCGCCAGATTAATGTCTGTCCATGTCTCCTGCTGCCGTCCAGTGTACTAGCTGTAATTAGCTGGCAAACCGGCCCAAATACACACCTGCTGGCTGCTGATGGCATATAGGGGGAGGGGAGAGGCTGCTGAAGGGAGCTATAGTGTGTAGGGGGCAATACTATTGTGTGAAATAATGTGTTATATGGGCATAATTTGTAAAGGGCATTACTGTGTGGTATAATGTGCAAGGGGCATTACTGTGTAGTGTAAACACAGATGCTCTGGAATTAATATGAACTTTGCTCAGACTGAGGATAAAATTATACTTTTGTAGCTTACTCAGGTTTTTGGAAGACTGACTATTTCTTCTGGAGCCAGTCCTGGAACCTGTGTAATTTAAAAGTGTCCCAATTTTTAGGGTTTGTGAGAGAATGTGTGGCCCTGACAAAGTTCAAATCTAGGCAAAAACCTAAGCCTGGTGAAACTACACCACCATGACAAATTTGGTGGAGCTAGGTCCAAAACTCTGGCCGTGCATAAAGGACAAAAAGACAGACAGAAGCTTTCTCGCTTATTATATAGATAATCACCTGATTTTTAAATAAAAATTAAGCAATTTACAAGACACACAACTAAATACAATATCCTCCTAAAAAGATAATAGTTTGATATTTTCATGAAACAAACGCAAAAAGGAAAAAGAATAAACAAAATTGTTATTACCATATAGGATAAATCAAAAGTCGAGTGGTAACAAACACGAACCCAAACGACATAAAGAGAGCATCACATATCTTCTGGAATTTTGCATAATTTGTCATTTTTGCTGCCTTGAAGAGAAGAATAGGAACATCATATAGGTAGTAAAGGTAATAAGTCATATTATTCTGCACACAACAGACAGAGCAGACATTGTTATATTGTAAAGGGATGTGTTATTGACATACAACTACAAATGAAAAGTGCTGAGAAAACACATTCCACTACTGGTATAACTATATTACATTGTTGTGAACACTGGGATAGTACTCCGCGTGGGGTAGGGAACCCAAGTGGTAGCCTGTGGAGGCCAACCAATACACCACAGTGAGTGTTCAAGGGCTTTAATTTTGTGGTTTTTAAACAAGGAAACATTGTATACTGGTCTCAAGGAGCCTGACATATCCAATAGGTTTCATTCTGTTAGCCTGGCTTAGGCTAAAGAGTGTCAATCAGAACACAATTCATTAAAATGTTACTTGTCCACACTGTCACACACATGGGTAAATATCAGTGGCCGGTATTCTCATACACAGGAAGAACAGAAAATAAACAAAAGAAGTTATTTGGGTATCGGGCCAACTGACAGTATCACAATGAGGTAGTTTTTTGTGATACGAAATGAAACAATCTTGTCCATACAAATCCAATCACAAGTTATTTAGCCAAATAGGATAGACTGGTAATTAGAGAAAAACTAAATTTCCTCGCCACACGTGACTTTAAGCAGTGAGGATAAGGCTAAACAAAACAGTAACAAGAGGTCTCAGAGCAGGAACGTTTTCTATGGGACCCCTGCAGTGTTACTTGCTCTACATTGTGAGTAATTAAGGTGACAATTTCTGATAGGGTCTCTAATATGAACAAAATAGACCTTATTGTGTTCCCACCTTACATTAACACCCTCACAACTGATATCTCATGCTGTTTTAAAGCCATATTTAATTCTACCCTCTATAACGCTCTAAATATCCATGCAGGATCACATGGTATGTACTTCATTTGGAATGGGGGGGAAGCTGAACTGCACACCATAATTTTAAAAATAAGAGATGCTGCAATGCAGCAAAAAGAATAAGGTGCACACTCTAAGCACTAAGAATACTGGTATTCAAAACAATTCCAATATACTCTACAAGTAACATGGAGTATAAATGAGGTTCTTAGCACGTTTTGCCAAAAAAAATAAGAGTTATGGTATAACATACCCTTGTTAACTCTTTCTTCGAGGTCCATAGGGTCCACAGAAAATACCTTAGGGTATGTGGTTTGAGTGATCCAGGCACCATACAGTACTTCAGCTCCCAGGATGCACTGGGTCCTCCTCCATATGTACCCCGCCCCTGGCCACAGGCAGTTAGTTTGTTATCAAGCCCAAGCAGGAGAAGGAAAAACAAGAGAAGGAAGGACCCTTGTACTCAAGAAACACTCTAAGAATAGGGAATCATAGAGGTGCGTTAGGGTGTGTGCTCTGTGGACCCTATGGACCTCGAAGAAAAAGTGTTAACAAGGGTATGTTATACCATAACTCTTATTTTCTTCTTCCGGGTGCATAGGGTCCACAGAAAATACCATGGGGATGTCCCAAAGCAGCTCCCCCTTTAAGGGTGCGGATGCTCCAGTGCTTCAGTAGAAAGGAGAGTCCTTCGCCCAAAGGAAGCATCCTGAGAGGCAAAAACAAGAGATATGGTAAGAACTTACCTTTGTTATCTCTATTTCTAGTCCATGGGGTCCACAGGGTTGACCTTGGAATATAGCTGGATCTGGATCCACGGGCACCACGCAGTTAAAGATTTTGCTTCTCCCAGGATGCACTGGGTCCATCCTCCTCTATACCCCACCCCGGCCACAGGCACCTCAGTTGGTAAGTAGCCATGGCCGGAGGAGAAAAAAACAAAGAGAAGGAAGACTGGAACACACAAGAACCATACTCACAGAAAGGGAGACGGAAAACCGGTGACCAGTCACATAGCCCATATGAAGCCAGGTGTGTCACGGCGGGCGCCCTGTGGACCCTATGGATGTCGTAGAAACAGAGATAACAAAAGGTAAGTTCTTACCATATCTCTTGTATTCTACTTCAGGGTCCATAAGGGGTCCACAGGGTTGACCTTAGGGATGTCCCAAAGCAGTACAACTAAGGGCGGGGAAGCTCCTGTGCTGAAAGGAGAATCCGGCGCCCGAAGGACACATCCTGAGAGGCAAAGGTGTCAAACGCATAGAACCTTAGAAAAGTCTGTATGGAAGACCAGGTGGCCGCCTTACACAGCTGAACAGCCACGAGGGACCCACAGACCGAGTGGAATGAGCCTTAACAGAGGCTGGAACAGGTAAACCCTCCTGTGAATAAGCCTCACAAATAACCAAACAAACCAACGGGCCAAAGTTTGTTTGTTGGCAGGCCAACCCCTCTTGTGAAAGCCAAAGAGGGCGAACAAAGAATCAGATTTCCGAATGGAACTAGTCCGGTCCACATAAACTTTGAGAGCACGGACAACATCTAAGGAAGCCTCACCAGCCGAGAGATCAGATTACTGAAATGCCGGCACAACCATTACCTGATTAATGTGGAACTTAGAGACCACCTTAGGAAGAAAACCCGGAAGGGTGCGAAGCACTGCCCTGTCCTGGTGAAAAATCAGAAAAGGAGAATGGCAAGAAAGCGCGCCTAATTCTGACACTCTTCTGGCCGAAGCAATCGCCAGAAAAAAAAAAAAAAACAGTCTTAACTGTCAACCACTTGAGTTCCACCGACTCAAGAGGTTCAAATGGAGGACCCTGTAGGGCCCAAAGCACCACTGCCAAATCCCAAGGAGCCACTGGGGGAACAAAGGGAGGCTGAATCCTGAGAACACCCTGGAAAAAGGTGCGGACATCAGGCAGAATAGCGATTCTACGCTGGAAACACACAGAAGGTGCAGACACATGAACTTTCAAAGAAGCTAGGCATAAGCCTAGGTCCAACCCAGACTGAAGGAACGCCAAACTCCTAGAAACACGAAACGCTTGAGGATCGTAGTTTCTGGACTCACACCATTGAAAATAAGTATGCCACACACTGTGGTAATTCCTGGCGGAAGCAGGCTTGCGCGCTTGTAGCATTGTGCTGATGACTGAGCTGGAAAAACCCTGGGACCTTAAGACGGATGTCTCAAGAGTCACGCCATCAAAGACAGACGACCCAGATCCGGGTAAAGGCAAGGCCCCTGAGACAACAGATCCCGACATTGAGGCAGAAGAAACGGAACGTGGATGGATAGGCCCCAAAGATCGGAGTACCAAGGACGTCTGGGCCAAGCCGAAGTCACCAGCAGAGGGCGTGCCGTCGTCCTGTTTCAATTTCTGAAGGACTCGAGGCAGCAGGGATATCGGAGGGAATAGATATACGCCAGCTGAAATGTCCATTTCACTGACAGCGCGTCCACCAGGCTTGCACCGGCGTCTCTTGGACCCGCACACAGGCAGCTTGCGATTTTGACGGGAGGCCATGAGGTCCACCTCCAGCAGTCCCCACCTGTCCACGAGTAGTTGAAATACCTCTGGGTGAAGGGACCATTCCCCGAGATGCACGTCGTGACGGCTGAGGAAGTCCACTTCCCAATTGAGAACTTCTGGAATGAAGACTGCCGAGATGGCTAGAAGGTGGCACTCCGGCCAAGACAGGATGCGTGACACCTCCTACATTGCTGCATGACTGCAAGTCCCCCCTTGACGGTTGATGTACGCCACCGTGGTGGCGTTGTCGGACTGAACTTGCACTGCCCTTCCTTGAAGAGCGTGACCGGACAACTGAAAGGCCCTGTACACGGCCCGAAGTTCGAGAATATTGATGGGAAGAACCGCTTCTTCAGCTGTCCAACGGCCCTGAAGTGAAAGTGGACTCCTACATTGCTGCATGACTGCAAGTCCCCCCTTGACGGTTGATGTACGCCACCGTGGTGGCGTTGTCGGACAGAACTTGCACTGCCCTTCCTTGAAGAGCGTGACCGGACAACTGAAAGGCCCTGTACATGGCCCGAAGTTCCAGAATATTGATGGGAAGAACCGCTTCTTCAGCTGTCCAACGGACCTGAAGTGAAAGTGGACCTGACACTGCCCCCCAACCCCGGAGACTGGCATCTGTCGTGAGCAGAACTCAGTCCAGGATCCAAAGGGGCGACCCTTGATGAGATGAGATGTCTGAAGCCACCAAGCCAGCGACAGGCGCACCTCCGGAGACAACACCAGCATCTGAGTCCTGATCCGGTGTGGTAACCCATTCCATTTGGATAGAATCAGCCCCTGAAGGGGCGGGAATGAAACTGAGCATACTCCACCATGTCGAATGTCTAAACCATGGACCCCAGAACTCTCATTGCCGAGTGAACCGACACCTGGGAACTCATCAGACAACTGCTCACTCATAGTTCTAGGGAGGAAATCTTGTCTGGAGTCAGAAAGATCCTTTGCTGACGAGAGTCCAGAAGGGCCCCCAAATGAACCATCCTCTGTGACGGAATGAATGAGGACTTCTTCCAGTTTATCAGCCACCCGTGCGCTTGCAGACAAGCGATAGTCAGGTGCAGCTGTTGCAAAAGTACCTCCGGAGAGCCTGCCAGCAATAGGCGGTCGTCCAGATACGGCTGAAGCCGTATACCCTGGCTGTGCAGATGGGCAACCATTACAGCCATAATTTTAGTGAACACCCTTGGAGCTGTGGAAAGGCCAGGGCAGAGCCTGAAACTGGAAGTGAAGCTGACGTATAGCAAACCTCAGATACCACTGGTGTGAAGGTGCTATAGGAACCAGCGTCTGGGTAAGGGAAGGGGCCGCCAGGAGAAAGCGTACCTCCCCTTCGAAGTATGGATCCACCAGGCCCACTGACATGGCCTGCCGCCATCAAGCCCCTGGTGGTCAGGATCCCTCACGTCCCGGTGGTCTAGTGTTGGAGACAGTCTGCCCCGGCTCCTCACAATAGCGCCCTCTGGCGAGTCTCCACTGCCGGAGGCACGGACTGCCACATGGCCCTCCGCATCAGCGGTCGTGGCGAACCCTTACCTGTCATCCACAATGTTTCCGATTGCAGTCTCGGGCTGGCTAGGCCCGCCAAAATCACCAATGCAGTCACTGGTGTTGTGGCGCCGGCAGGGCAAGATGGAGCGGCGACACGGGCGTCTATCCGGACGTTTAGCTGCTTTAGGTTCCCCCTCAGTCAGCACACGCCGCTGCTCAGAGAAAAGAAAAACTTTTTTGGGATTGCTGCCGCAGTCTCACTGTCAGTAAGGTGCCTTCTCGCACCAAACAAAAAACTAACTGCCTGTGGCCAGGTATATATGGAGGAGAACCCAGCGCATCCTGGGAGCTGAAGCTTGTTAACCTTTTGGTGCCTGGATCACTCCAACCACATACCCCAAGGTATTTTCTGTGGACCCTACGGACCTCCGAAGAAATGTGTGCCCATCCACCACTTCATGGTCAACCCCTTCAAATGGGTCCCAAAACAAACACATTATGTCATCATCATGCAAGATCACGTGGCATTTACTTTCTCTCTTATATCCAATCTTTTCTCATTAAGGAAGCTACGAACAACATACCAGTGTACTGTAACACTCCACTAATTGGCCTTCCATTAAGCAATCTGTCATCGCTTTTTGCTATTCTCAAGGTGGCTGCCAAAATGATCTTCCTCAATAATGGTTTTATTAATGCAGGTCTCCACTAGTCATTGCATTGGCTACTGGTCTCCTGCAGTATACAATTTATAATGCAGATTAACCACCTCTTGTCTTTTCTCCCCTCTTCCTTATAACTCCCCTATCCGCCGGGGACAACTAGCCATCTCCTTTTATTACCACTTTTGAACTACTATCTGAGGACTTTTTCGTGATGTGCTTATGTTCTGAAATGCAACACTCCGGCCCAACTGTCTGAGTCATAACCTTCAAAGCCTGACAGATATCCTGCAAGTACACTTATTCAGGGAAACGTCTGACATTCCCAAAGTGCTCTTGTTTTGTTTCTCTCGCTTTAGCAATCTTCATGTAAGGAGTAACTATGTGGTGAATACAGTGTACGGGTTACACCAACATCCTGCTCTTGCTAACGATTCTATAGCTTTTGGTTACCGCTAATGAATAAACCACTTACCTCATTGTGGATTTGTGGCTAGACTAATAATTTCTCAAGCTTCTACATTGTGAGTACTATGGGACAGTAACCAGAAGGGGAAGCTAAGGATGGGCATCAATCTCCGATATCTTGATTTTTTTTGTTTTAAAGATTGACGTTCATGCCGCTGCGTTGCAAATGTTGGATAGACTCCGGAGACAATGTACTAACACAGTCGATCCCTGGCATTTCCAGCTGCACTGTGCATGCGTCAACTTGTTTCTGTTTCTTTAAAACTGCACATGTGCAATACTTTCCTAAGGCCCTAACAGTGCATGTGATAAAGTATTAGAGAAGATTGAGATTTTTCTCTTTACAAGTAAATCAGATATGTAAATCCCACATTGATCCTAAAGTTTATGGGACCGTTGACTGGCCAATCCCTAGTGGAGATAAATTGGTAGTAGTGAATTTTGTTTTGAACAATATGGAGACTATTTTTCACCAATTTAACATCACTACGTTTGGAAAACACATTCTCTTCCACCCACGCCACCTACCGGGTGAGTGAAGCGTACAGTGTAGGAGGGAACACATCCGATCCTCTTGAATATCCCGGACCAGAACACCTAAGCTGTTAGCTACAGCAGAGGGCTATACTTCTATTTGGGGTGAGGTGGGGCACGGCGACAGTATTGCAGAATAGAAGGAGCAGCACTCACACAACCTTTATAGCATATAAATGGGATGATCCCATTTTAGCACGTCATGTGAAGACTGATGCTGTTCCTTCTTGACAGACATCATTAACATTTATTTGCATGCAAGTCTTCTATGAACATAATTTGGTTAAATATATTAAACACAGCCTCACCTCCAGCAAGAAATCAGAAGCGTCATGCAGGCACATGACCAAGGTCCCCACACGCACCATGTTATTGACATAGGAAAACGAGATGAGGCCAACCGTGGCCAAATGATGAACAAACATGATTAAGAAATCCTACAAGCCAAAAATAAACCTGGATTAGACAGTGACAACATGCCTGAAAACAGTTTAACATGTTTTTTTTTAGAAGAATAAAGTTAATGTGTATTTAAATAGCAGTGTGTGCTGGGAGTTGTAGTTGAAAAATAGTCAAAGGAACTTTGCGATCATGGTCCTTTGTTACAAGTCTCTGTTAGAATCACTGGGTGTATTAAATTGAGAAAAGAAAACCAGCATCTCAGAGCCTGGAAACAGCTTTCCAAGATATCGCTCAGTATTTCTGGCTCTGGGAAGGACATGTGACTGAAATCGTGTGAGCTGGCTTTGTACGACAACCAGGCCGTTTTGTGGACAGCACAATAAATCCACAGGAGAATGTTCTCCAACATCTCCCGTACATACCAACAATGCAGAGATGTATTATCAATGCCGAACATCTCACACACAATTTTTTATTAGCAGCAAGACAGTCGGCATAGAACCCCCATTAGACTGTAGTTACTCAAGGGTGTCAATTCAATTATGGCGCAATAGGGCTGAAATTGGTGTCAAATTATAAGCATTCGCATTGGAGTTTGTGTCGCCCAACTAGGTAAAGGTGGTGTTACTTTTTGATATAATATGAAGTACATTTATTTTTTTTAGGACAGCAATGCCATTGTGTGCCAACGTCCTTTGTATACAATATCCTTCAAGCATAAAAAAATATATATATACAATTAAGTTACTGTGGTCACAGTAAGAGCAGGAAAAGAAGGCAACACAAAGATGGTTATAATAAGATACTGGTTAAATGCAATTTTGCATACACAAGTATAAGAAAGGGGTCGTGTCTCATTAGTTCCAATTACCACTGGAAAGTACAGGAAATGCAGTCACAAGACAGCATAGAGCCGTGTTCTACCAGCATAAACCAGGTCCACATTCCACAGTTACACGCCATTACAGAGGACATGTATTTATGGTTTACAAAACAAAACCTCAAAGACTGCTTCCACTTTTATAAAGCAAAACCCACTAAGACAGGAATACGTTATTTGTAGCTGCATAAATACACTTACAGGATGACCAAACCAAAAATTCACGTTTCTCTACTAATAGATTTTAACACTCAAGTATATATATGTGTAAAAATTTTATATACAGTGACCAAACTGGATATATTTAACACTGGGTTGTAACGGTTATCTACATCTGAGCACGCCAATGCTCTCTAATAAGACCATTTAGGCAATGAAAGGCTCCTAGCGAAATTGTTCAGTAAGCGGACAGGCTGATGTGCACAAGATAAATCACTTATTCCGTGATCAGAGACCAACATTAAATAGCTTTAGTACTGATTGATATTATGCTATGATCAGAGACCAACATTAAATAGCTTTAGTACTGATTGATATTATGCTATGATCAGAGACCAACATTAAATAGCTTTAGTACTGATTGATATGGTTTACTTCAAAAAGAGCTTTGTTGGCTTTTATTTGCTCTTTACATACGGTCTTGTGCATCTGAAAAGACCATTTAATAGAGCGCAACATCTATGCACTATGCTCTCTTTAAGATTGACTTACTTACTCCTTAATCTATTATTAAACATTATTGACTTAGTGTGCACATATTATGCAATACTTTACATATAATATTCAGCCATTCACATTTAGGGAGGAATTCAATAAGACGCAGTAAATTACTGCGCGTTATTCATCCCCCAGGGGCTATTCAATTAGCCCCACTTAATGGGGATTTCTTTTCGGGCCTCATGAGACCCAAAAGTAAATCCCTGATAAGTGTGCTGCTATCAGGGGATAACAGCCACTTAACGCCGAAATCTGTGAACTTTTCACGGATTTCAGGGGTTAACGCCCGATAACCTGAGTTAACGCACTTTAACCCGTTCATTTAACATATGTTAACACAAGCAACGGGAGAAAGAGACAGCCCAATTGAATAGTCGCTACCCCCGACAATTTATCAGTGTTAATTGAATTACCCCCTATCCCAAGTACAGCTTACAAGCAAGAGTGAAGAAGTGGACAAGTGAAGTTACCTATAGCAACCAGTCATCTTCTACCTATCATTTTATAGAATGTACTTGATAAATGATATCTAGAAGCGGATTGTTTGCTATAGGCTAGGTGGCTCGATACATCTCCCCACCATGTCAGGAACTGAAACCTCAGTTTGGAGGCAGCAATGCTACACACTGGCACCAATTTGTCCAAGCTAGCACCACGGCAGGAGTGCCCTGCTTTTGTTGACAACCAAGCGAGCATTGAAGCCAAGCTGACAGCTTGTGTGCGCATTACATTACATGCAGGAAACCTGTTTACTTCTTGCACAAGGAAAATAAAAAGCCAAAAGGAGAAGTCCGCTTTTGGGCCATTTCCCACCATCTGGTGCACCCCATGTAGCCCATAGGGTGATGTGTACACATATACAGATTTATAGTTTTTCCCATGAATTGGAAGTAGCGGCAGGCAACTCATCCACAAGTAGTACAGGTAATCAGAGAAGTCTTACCTTACGTTTGATATCTGTAAACTGGGAGAACATTAAGGACCAGTAAAAAGCCAGCTCCTGTATATAGTAGTAGTACAGACCCATGGAGAGTGGCTGGAAAGTGAAATGAAGCACACATGAAATGTAATATAAAACAACATCTATAACATTTATTTTGGTCCTATAGTATTAAAAATGAGCATATGGTTCACATGCAGCTGGAAAAGACTAGACATCAGAATGTAGGATTAAAGGCATGGGCCCTTGTTTCTCTGTGTAGGTATGAAAGACTGACAAAATCTTTCATCTCTATACAGGAACACAATCCAATAAACATGGCCAACTCCACAAGGTGGGTGATGTTGGAGGGATCGGTGAAAGTAGAACCACCATTCAAACCAGTCCACTCAGACACTGGTATTGACCAATCACGAAAAAAAACCATCAGGTGCACCTGCAATATAATTGGGCTTAGAATAGCAGATACCACTGTCCGAAGCATTTGTAGAGTGTTGGGTTGGGGGACTACATGTGCCAGTGCAGCAGTGATTAAACGGTACATTTCAATTGCTGCGGTTAAGTGTATATACAGTGGTGGCCAAAATTGCGGACACTTTTTGAAATGTTAATGTTTTTCAACTTTGAATGCTTATAAAAACTGTTACACTTCATGCAGTGCAATGATTTATATATCAAATGAAAGGAAATGTAATGCTGAATTCAACACAATAAACAGAGGTCAAATATTTGCATTACAAGGGAAGTTATGCAGTGAAAACAACACTTATGGTGAAATTCCCTGTGTACTTATGATGTTACTGTCCTATCAGTATTTCGTTGGGTATCCTTTATTTTTCAAGACAGCAGCACAGCGACGTGGCATTGAGCCAACCAATGTTTGGAGCTCTTCCTTCTTTATTATGTGGTGCCCTGAGAAAATTATAGCCTCAATTAATTGTCTTTTATTGGATGGACGCCTCAGATGTACCAGTTTTTTCAAACAGAACCACAAATGTTCTATGAGGTTCAGGTCTGGGCTGTTTCCTGGCCATCCCAGCACCTGTATGTCATTCCATGAAGTGTGGCAGGGAGCAAAATCCTGCTGGAAAAAAAAATTGGGCATTATCTGGAAAAAGATCCCTGATAGAAGGTAGAAGTTTTGGTTGTAGGATGGTGTCAATGTACTTTCTGCTGTTCAGTGTGCCATCTATGACATAAAGGCGGCCTACAGCATCTGCTGTCATACATGCCCAGATCATAACACTTGTAGGATTCTTTGTTGTCGCTTGAATGCAATCTGGATGCACCTCTTCTCCGATGCGACGTCTCACATTTTTTCTCCCATCACTACCAAATATCGATATCTTAGTTTTGTCACTCCATATCACTTGTTTCCACTGACCTTCTGTCCATGCAATGTGTTCTTTTGCCCACTGTACTCGTTTCTGCTGCTGCTTTTTATTCAGCAATGGCTTTTTTCGGGGAATCCCACCTTTTAGGCCAAACCTCAGTTAGTCTTCTCCGTACCGTTCTTGCACTGACAAAAACACCAGTTGCACTCAGTTCACTGCTAATGGCCGCAGATGACATCCATCTGTCCCTGACGCAAATTCATTTTATTCTCCTGTCATCAACAGCTGTTGTGCACTTTTTCCGGCCTTTTCCTTCTTTGTTTTGTACAGATTGTGTTTCCTGATAGCGTAAACAAAACTTTCGTACTCCTGATGTTGTCACATTCCCACCAACTTCTCTCGCAATTGCTGCATACGAAAGACCATTTTCACGTAACACCACAATCCAGGATCTCTTCCTGGGTGACCAGTCACCACTTTGCCTGGACGACATTGTTGTATTTTTATTTACACCGTCAATAGCACTAAACAATACACACAAACATCCAACCGTAATTGCACTTCAGTAACCAAAATGAAACAGCCAAACTGACCTTTCCCACCTCTGAACGTGACCTTGCACCTGCTCATAAACGACAGCAGATTGGTCCTCAGAACGACGATTCCGATTGGCTGGTATGGTAGTAGCTGTCACTACAATCCGCTTCTTGAATCTCAAGCATCTGTGCTTCTTTGTCTGACTGACAGTAGCATAACTTCCCTTGTAATGCAAATATTTGACCTCTGTTTATTGTGTTGAATTCAGCATTAAATTTCCTTTCGTTTGATATATGAATCATTGCACTGTGTGAAGTGAAACAGTTTTTATAAGCATTCAAAGTTGAAAAACATTCACATTTCAAAATGTGTCCACAATTTTAGCCACCAGTGTATGTCTTAATAGGGTTTAGTAACATTCAAAGCTTCAAAATAAGAAGTTTTACCTGATAGGGGTAATTGTACCAGCATTGTCGTGTATCCCAGAACCATGGTGTCTGCAATGATAAACAATGTAGAGTTGTGACACCTAGACAAAATGGGAGATGGCTATTGATAAGAGTGCAGCCTATTACTTGACTAGGGAAAAGTGCCTTCATGATGACACTGGCTCCTAATGAACTGTTTGTACAGAACTCTTCTTACCTAGTGTCAGTCTATAGCAATAACAGTGATGCAACAGTCTTTGACAAATCATATGTGAAATAAATGAAGGAACACAGTAATTAGATGACTGTTTAATAAAATATTGCTTTTATACAAGTCAAAGCTAAAATTACTCCCACGTCAGAGAAATGCATGGGCGAGTGCTGGGACTACATTACAGAGGCAGAAGCTTTTCGCTTATCAACATTGGCATACAGATTAGCACTACTGCCTCACAGCCCTGAGGTCATGAGTTCAATTCCCGAGGAAAGTGCTATCTGTGTGGAGTTTGTAGAGTGTGAGTGTGAGTTTCCTCCTGAGGCTCTGGTTTCCTTCCACACTCCAAAACCACACTGGTATTTAATTGGCTCCTGACAAAAAATTAATCCTAATGTGTATGAGTGTCCATGTGATAGGAAAAATAGATTGTAAGCCCCACTGAGACAGGGATTGATGTGAATGAGTGAATTATTCTCTATAAAGCGCTGCGTAAAATGTTTGCACGCTATATAAATAACTTAATAATGTAGAGTTAGGTGTAAGTATTAAAAAGTGGCAACTATGAATTACAGACTGCTTGATAAATAGGCAGCAGAGCCTTCTAGAATGTTACACCTTACACTAGACAACTGTTAGTTATCAAGATCTCCCAATGTTTAAGAACCACAACTGCTCAGCTTGCTGTTCCCACCAAGCTGAGCAACGTGATAAAATGCTGCAGTAATGTACCAAGCTTAGTGCACCTCTTGTAGTTGTTACCAGAACGCCCAGCTCTGAGAGAACAGTGCCTGAAACAATTCATCACACCCTCATGTTTCTAACTAATAATGGAAAGGATGAATGTAGAATTAGATTTATATATTTGCACCGCTTCCTCTACACTTTCTCAAGACTGCACCATTGCTTCACTTATCCTCTTCCCACCTGTGGTCCTATCGCTGCCCAAACAATAATTTGCCTCCCAAAAGTAACTCAAGAGTGGGTGGTTGGTACTACGGTAAGGGCTTTATTAATGAACTGGTTGCTTTTGTAAACCGCCGCTTCTCAGCGGGTTGGAGGTGAAAATTTAAAACGGCACTCACAGCCAGTGTAAAGCCCGGGGGTGCTTTACACTGACTGCGTGTGCCGTTTTAAATTTTCACCTCCAAACCACTGGGAAGTGTCGTCTTACAAAAGCCGCCACTTCGTAAATAAAGCCTCAAGAGTGAATGTGTTAGGCCGTCCACAATGTGATATTGTAGCCAATATCACAGACCAAACCATGTCGCTGGAAGGGTCGGCCCGTGAGACCTGCTAATTCATGCAATCTCTAATTCTACATGAAAAAGATACCAGATAGAATTATATTTACTAAGTCAACACAGGTAAAAGTAATTTATTTATTAACATTTACATAATGCCAGCATACTCCACAGCCGTTTACAATTTGGAACAAACACCATAATAAACAAGACTCTGTGTTTAACAAATAGGTAATGATGCTTTGCTTGCAAGCTTCCGATCTGTAGGCGATTGTGATCCGTGATGCTAGCAGGCTGCATTAGATTGGAAATGCTGCAAATGTTTAATTAGCAGACACAAAGCATCTGCACTTTGAACTTGGCGAGGAATACAAAAAATACTGCAAGTAGCTACCAGTCAGGCTGGTTACTCTGCCAGGCAGAAGGATTATACATTGTTTCATTTACCAAGCTATGTAAAAGTTGCCAATTTACAGTCACTACCAAAACAAAGTCTTCATTTCAGAAAACACCGCCAATAAAAAAAAAAGTGACTAATCAGAATTTGAAATGTGTTTATGGAGGGATAATTTTATTTTATTTAAATAATCTTCAATTTTTGAATTCAAACATGGATATGTATAAATAATTACTAATGATGTCGTTCCTGTTTGGCCAAATCGGAACGACAATTTGTGCAGTGTGCGCGACATGCGCGTTCCCGCGGTCACATGCGACGACGTCGGGTCTGGTGTGCTGCACATCAAACCCGACGATATTGCATGCGGCGCCATTCCAGTTAAAAAAGGACAGAATGAGTGATCGTTCCGTCCTTCATTAATCGCTGCAGTATGTACTGGCAATCATTCGATGTCCAGGGTGTGCCTGGACATCGGCAGAATTAGCAGTCGAACAAGTGTGTACACACCTTTAGAACATAATAAAATTACAAATATTAATATTTGACCTACTCACCGACCAAAGAAACCATATTCCATAAGAAAATATATAGAAGTAAAATATAAACCTCCACCTAGAAGGAAAGATTGAGATTTTTAGGAGTATGACGGGAAATGACAATAACATAACCTGAGAAAACGAGAGAATGATCACAGTTACAAAGGTAAGAAGAGTGTTAGAAAAATATTCTATAGCTTAAAAAAAAATAAAAACATTTTCATTAAAATTAGAATGATTAACAAAAACACACTACAAAACGTTACTCAGTGCACGTTAACCTGAAACTGTATGCCATGTCTGATCAAACACTTACAAACTCAAAAGGTGTTTGTTAGGGAGTTACAAATAATGAACTATAAGAGAAAGTATACTACAAGCAAGGCCTTTCCTACAAGCCTAAAGTCTAAGGGCCAGATTCAGCCTCGGACGCTGTGCCCATTCGCAGCTGTCCGATGGGTTCTTTATTGCGCTGAAGCCACAGCGCACCTGTGACTGAATGCGCCGACAGCTCCGGTTATAGTAAATGGGGAACCACAGCTTGATTGACAGGCTGCAGCCTTTTGGGCGCTGCGCCGGGCAAGAGCATGTAAAACGCAGGCATGTGGTCTGCATTTTAGGGGCGTGCTGAAGCCAGCGACATGCGTATTTCGAAGCAGATTCACTGGCCTGGGCAGCTCAGTTATGGTGGGCATTCTGAGCAGCCTATGGGTTGCTCAGACTTCTGATGTTGCCGATAATGATCTGATGCTGCGTCTACGGGCCTAGGCAGCGGATCAGGGAAGCTGGAGGTGGGCATCACATTACACAAGATACCACCTTCAGCGTTACCATAACGTCTCTGCTCCGCTGCGGCCAAAGAAACTGACGCCACTTGCGCTTACCTCTGAATCAGGCCCAAGTGGCTTATGCACTATAAGGAACGAATCGTTGATACACAGCACACCCACTTACATGCTTTCAGAAAACTTTGTTACTAGGCTTGGCTTATCTTGATTCCGCCTTTGCCTGAACCACCTCTGGATCTTCCGTGCATCCCAGTCCAACTGCTTCGATAGTCCCTCCAGGTGTTTCCCATCGGGACACTGGTGAACATAAAATTAACATTAGGATCAGCACTCATCTTACACAGAGGAGCCTGCTAACAGTACTACATGGATAATGTAATAATGATTATTTGATGACTATCTTCCTGTGTGCTTAGAAGTAGCAGCTTGGATATAAATGAACAGTGTCATACATTCGTGCTCTGACACCACAAACTTCCTGCATCTGAGAGTGTAATAGTAACCACACTGTACTATCGTGCTACTGGAAGACCAAGCTCCTTCCACCATCTCGTACACACGGACGGTGATTTTCTGCCCTTGTCAATCATTCCATACATTACATGTTTGTAATACATCTCAGCTCACTGGTCTAAGAGGGGAAGAATTTGGTAGTACACGTGGGTGTTTTACATGCAATCTATAGGGAAAGGAGCAATTCCTCCTCACTGCAGTTCAGAGCAAATGGAAACACTTTAACAAGTCACTGTCTGCCACATGGTCAGAACGCACATCTCCTAGGATAAGAAAAGACAACCCAATACACATCAGGGGCCGCACAGGCAGCTCTCTATCTAACAAAAAGGAATGCACATTACTCTAATAACTTAGAACAATAGTTTATGACAGAAAAAAAAAAAGAAAACCTAACAATATAGAAGCCATTTATAATCAATGTTACAAGTTATCAAATATGTCAAGCTGGGGCTCGCGGTAAATGCTTAAAGGGCCCACTGTCCTAAGATATGTGGTGCTATATTGAACATTTTAATGATCTGACAAGTCCCAGATTGCTCCACCCACTTTTAAACTGGCATGTGTTCTTGGATGGTTGGGAGAAGTTCCTCTTGGGGGCTGTTTTAGTACCATTCTTTATTCATGGCTGTTTTCTTAGGCAAAATTGTGAGTGATCCCACTCCTGAGGCTGAGAAGCAACCCCACACATGAATGGTCTCAAGATGCTTAACTGTTGGCATGACACAGGACGAAGACTTTTGGAGGATGGCCTGGTATCAAGAAGGGCAGCAAAGAAGCCACTTCTCTCCAGGAGAAACATCAGTGACAGACTGATATTCTGCAAAAGGTACAGGGATTGGACTGCTGAGGACTGGGGTAAAGTTATTTTCTCTGATGAATCCCCTTTCAGATTGTTTGGGGCATATGGAAAAACGCTTGTCCGGAGAAGGAAAGGTGAGCGCTACCATCAGTCCTGTGTCATGCCAACAGTAAAGCATCCTGAGACCATTCATGTGTGGAGTTACTTCTCAGCCAAGGGAGTGGGATCACTCACATGTTTGCCTAAAACACAGCCATGAATAAAGAATTGTACCAAAACATCCTCCATGAGCAACTTCTCCCAACCATCCAAGACCAGTTTAGTGATGAGCAATGCCTTTTCCAGCATGATGGAGCACCTTGCCATAAGGAAAAAGTGATAAATAAGTGGCTCGGGAACAAAACATCGAAATTTTGGGTCCGTGGCCAGGAAACTCCCCAGTCCTTAAACCCATTGAGAACTTGTGGTCAATCCTCAAGAGGCGGACAAACAAAAATCCACAAATTCTGACAAACTCCAAGCATTGATTAGGCAAGAATGGGCGGCCATCAGTCAGTATGTGGCCCAGAAGTTGATTGACAGCATGCCAGGGCGAATTGCAGAGTTCTTGAAAAAGAAGGGTCAACACTGCAAATATTGACTCTTTGCATAAACTTAATGTAATTGTCAATAAAACCTTTGACATGCTTGTAATTTTACTTCAGTATACCATAGTAAAAATATCTGACAAAAATGTCTTTGTGAAAACCAATACTTGTGTCATTCTCAAAACTTTTGGCCATGGCTGTAGAATCAATCAGACGCCTCCCTGATGGTATTGCATGATGGAGAAGTACCTGCCTGTAATTTTCAGCATGGAGGTCACCATTAATCCTGACCAAATCCCCAACTCCATTTGCTAAAATGCAGCCCCAAACCTGCAAGGAACCTCCACCATGTTTCACTGTTGTCTGCAGACAATGATTATTGCACCTCTCTCCAGCCCTTCGGCGAACAAACTGCCTTCTGTTACAGCCAAATATTTAAAATGTTGACTCATCAGTCCAGAGCACCTGCAGCCATTTTTCTGCAACCCAGTTCCTATGTTTTCGTGCATAGTTGAGTCGCTTGGCCTTGTTTCCACATCGAATGTATGGCTTTTTGGATGAAATTCTTCCATGAAGACCACTTCTAGCCAGACTTCTCTGAACAGAAGATGGGTGTACTTGGGTCCCACTGCTTTCTGACAGTTCTGAGATGATGGCACTGCTGGACATCTTCCGATTTCGAAGGGAAGTAAGCATGATGTGTCTTTCATCCGATGCACTAAGTTTCCTTGGCCGTCCACTGGGTCTACGGTCCTCAACATTGCCAGTTTCTTTGTACTTCTTCAAAAGAGTTTGAACAGCACATCCCGAAACCCCAGTCTGCTTTGAAATCTTTGCCTGGAAGAGAGCTTTCTGATGTAGTTTAACTACCTTGTGTCTTGTTGCATGTCTTGCCATGGTGTATGACCTGTGACATGAAACGGTCTTCCACAACCTCACTTTTGTAGTTGGCTGTTCCTCACCCAGTTTTAAGCCTCCTACACAGCTGTTTCTATCTCGGTTAATGAGGGTGTTTCAACCGACATATGAAAAAGATTATTATTATCACCTGTTTGGTATGATTGATTAATCATACACCAGACTATAATCCTACAAAATCCCTGACTTTGTGCAAGCGTACCTAGAAGAATTGATGCAGTTTTGAAGGCAAAGGGTGGTCATACCAAATATTGGTTTGATTACTCTTCTGTTCATTCACTTAATTGATGAAGATAAACTATTAACACTTCTAATTTTGAAAGCATTCTTACTTTGCAGCATTTTCTTCACACCTGCCTAAAACTTTGCACAGTAGAGTATGTATGTATGTATGTATGTATGTATGTATGTATGTATGTATGTATGTATGGGGACCTAGGCTGCAATATGATATCACGGGCATCTTTAAACTACAAACCGACATTCATTTTTGTGAATCTAATAAAAAAAACTTCCCAAAGTAGGAACAAGCCCATGGCGAGACCTCCTGTACAGTTCATACATGTCCTTCCATGACACATGTATAGCCTCTGAAGATGTAGCTATCTCTATTACGGATGGTACTGTGTAATCATGTCAGCCAGGAAAAAGAAGACGACATGGCAAATTGTAGAGAAATGATTAATCATGCTTGAAAGAAGATCAAACATATTATCCTATTATACTATTCATTGGATAACAAAAGCTTGAACTTTTGTCTGCTGTATAACAATGAGCACATCTGCTTATCTAGCTTCATACACTAATCTACATTTATTAAGTGCACAGTATGATTTACATACAACGCACATTGAGGAAACAAAGTACAATTATCAACATTCAAGCACAGTAACACGTTTTACATTTAACAAACGAAAAATATACACAACAGGGCTGCGTTGTAAGACCATATACAACTGCTTTCCTTTACCACACTATGGCACACCATTAATGGCATGTTTTGGCAGTATGGTGCTACATAACTTGGAAGGCAAACTTGCCTTCAAAAAACAAAGTATTTATTTAATTCCAAATTGTGTAGCAAATTCCAGCCAAAACATCTCCTCATTTCAGCTATACTAAGTGGAAAAAATAAATGTTGTATTCAGCCTCAGATCTGGCTGAATGTTACAGTATGTCCCCAGTTCTGTAAGACTATTCCTGTGACCGTATAGTCAGGTTTCCACAAGACTGGTTCAGTGTTCTCCCCACGCTTTTTTGGGCGGTCTGCCGGGCAAAGATCCCCTGCCGCCCGTCCACTGTGACGCAGCCAAAAGTCGTGCTATAGTAACGTTTCATAGAGAAACGTCAGCACAGCGTGACTGTCAGCAGCGTCACAATGCCAGGCCTGCCCTGTATAAAAGAAAGGGCGCGGTACCCGGTGGTGAAGAACAGTTGCGGGAGAACGGTGTGGTCCTCCCGAGTCCACTCTCTGCGTTTCAGCAGCCGCTTGTTTGTTGCTGAGGGGCTCTCTCTGTAGCCAGCAAGTGAGGCAGTATATGTGCTGGTAAGTAAGTGGGGACAGTATCTGGGTGCTATTAAAAAAAGAAATGTATCCAAAAAGCAGTTATTGGGCAGCATGTGGGCGCTATTTAAACAATTATTTGGGTCCAAAAAGCAATTGTGCAGTATCTGGGAGCAGTTTAAAAATAATGTGTGTCCAAAAAGCTATTTCTGGGCATTAAATAATTGAATAATAATTATGAATAAATTTAAATCAATATAAGGTCAGTTTTCCAACATTTCATTATTGTGAAGGCCCCCACTGGGGAGAACACGGCTGGTTCCTTTCTTGTAGTGGCTCCTCTCACGAGGCACAGCCACTAACAGTAGTATAGTAAAAATGTCACGTTAGAGTGCAACTTCCCACCCCTTCACGGCCGCTCAGCACCACTTGTCAGTTATCTGGTCACAGTTAGGCCTCAGTGCGACTTACAGTAATCACTGGGGAATTGGTCCAGTCTTTATAATGTGCATCCCTTTTGTGTGTGTGAATATTTTGGATTACATTGGTTGAACTAAAGATGAGCGAGTGGAAGGGTATACAGTTGGGAAGCCGGCGGACGTAATCCTGACAGCCGGCTTCCCGACTGCTTTATCCCGGCGAGGGTTAAGTTTTACCAACGCCGGGAAACCGGCACCCGGCATCCCGATCGAAGTGATGCAGAGTGCGGACAGCCGCATGGGGGGGGGAGGGTTAGGTTTAGAGCTCCTGGGGGGGGGACTTCGGGTTAGGCACCCCCCTGGGAGGTTAGGGTTAGGCTAGGGGAAGGGAGGGTTAGGGTTAGGCACCCCCAGGGGGAGGGGACTTAGGTTTAGGCGGCAGGGAAGGGGGATTAGGGTTAGGCACTGGGAGGACGGTTAGTTTAGTGAATACTTACCTTAGGGACGATCGTGATTTTCACCCATGTTGGGCAGCCGCTGTCGGGATTCCAACCGCCGGTAAATCATACAGATTCCAGTGGAAGGAGGGAAGTGCCCTTTTAGAAGTATGGAAGAGACCTCAGGACGTGGTGCAGAATTCAGGTCTGTGTGTGGAGAGGAAAAGGCTGTGTGACCTCCCACGAGGCACTAATGGCCCCTTTAGAGCATCTATATACTGTAAATCCACCCCACTAAACATCACCAAAGCAGCAGCTGCCATCATTACCCACAGATTCACATGCAGCACCATACAACTAGGAGCCATGCAGCACCATACAACTAGGAGCCATGCAGCACCATACAACTAGGAGCCATGCAGCACCATACAACTAGGAGCCATGCAGCACCATACAACTAGGAGCCATGCAGCACCATACAACTAGGAGCCATGCAGCACCATACAACTAGGAGCCATGCAGCACCATACAACTAGGAGCCTGTGATTCACAACTTTATAGTGTAGGGATAATATTTTCCTGTAACTGGGACAGTAATACCAAGTTACACAAGCAATTCTATTGTACAAAAAGCAATCAGTTCAGGGTAATATATAGTTCCATATATAAACATAGGTATATAGGTTGGGGCATAATGACATATGGCAAACATGTGTTACACACAAAGGTAAGCATAACTAGATTCCCATTAGCAGGTCTGCACAAATGGCTTCACACTTCAGATCCCACGGACATCAAATAATGTATCAATACATACTGCGTTCTTGTGTGACATAGCTGTAGATTACAGATACCACTATTGGAGTGGGAAAACTGCACAAATTACAATATTTACACAAATTAAATCTGACACCTGAACACTACAGCTAATGATTGACAGGAAAATGAAATCGACCCCTCCCCACGTGATATTAAATGTCCAAGGTGCAAAGCATAGTGATAACAATTCTTATGACCTGAAGAGACTGTCCGCTTATCTCTCTGCTCACTGATTTCAGAACCACGGACCAAAGTCTCATCTGCAGAAGCATCGCCTCACCTAATTTCATACCGCTGTATAAGGCGCAATCTGTGTACCTGGAAGCTGGCATGATGATTTCTGTCACACTGCTCATCCTTTACTCTCTATACCAACATGCAATCAGTTCAATGATAATTTGCTGTATTTTGTTACATACAGGTTTATAAAATGGCAGCTGCCTAACAGTTTTGTAAGGGAGATGGTGCATACTGGTACATTTAACTATGTCCTGTATTAATTCTGACCATTAACAAGAAAGGAAGGAAAAATAACATAACAGTCCCAGACATTTCTTGGAAATAAATTGTTAGTGCAATGCTTTATCTCCAGATCTCCATCCTTGTATGACAATGTGTGCTTATTCCTTTGGTGTAGTATAGGGGCAATTAACTCTGCAAGTAAAGACCGGTAAAGGCGTGATGTCTATTTACATAACATTTGAATAAAGCGATTTTGTAGGAAGCATTTTAAGTAGATGAGAAAAACTAACTGTAATTAGTGAAAAAAGGAGGAAACCATTTTCAAACAAATATTAGTGTATCAGTATTAGCTTGCATACACCCTCTTGCAACTTACACTAGATGCACCTGCAATCCCTTATTTGATCAATACATAAATACCCATAATAATAATAATTATTATTATTGAACTTACCTTTGTGATGGACATGAAGACTTTTTCTAGGATGGCGTTGGGTTGTGCTTTGCGTGGGCCATTGCCCTGGAGACCCAGTTGGAGGGCACATGGCTTAGCAATAAACCTGAAAAAGTTTTGAATATATAGTCAGACAGCAACTTTATAGATTCCTATAAAAGCAGGCCCATTACCCATTGATCACTGCCATGAAAAAGGACAATTACAGATTACTAGAAAATAATATTTTTAGATCTATTTACGGGTACTGTTAAGTGCATCAAAGTAAAAATGTTTGTGTCACTTTATTGATTGCTTCTGACCTCGGACCAGCTTCCCTCCTTTCATCGCTGGCAATGAAAACTAAATTACAAGTCTGCTTGATAAAGAAAATATAATATCTGCAACTGGCAGGACAGTAGGCAAAAAATGTGTATCTAGTGCAGGGCTTGACAAATCCTGGGGCCAGGTCGCCATGGCGACCAGATTTTGCTGCCTGGCGACCAGATTTTGCAGGGAGGGTGGAAGCAGACCCTCGTCAGCCTCAGTGCAGATTAGTGTCTGTAGTATTGCAGTGGTCATTTTATGCACAAGAGTACATGTGCTGAGAGTCGCCTGCGGTGACTGCTGTGTCTGTCCTTCCTGGCCTGCACTGGCTTATCCTGTACATCCCACTCTGCACTGACTCCTCCTCTCCGTCCCGGGCCTGCTGTGACTCCTCCTCTCCGTCCCGGACCTGCGATGACTCATCCTCTCCACCCCGGGCCTGCTGTGACTCCTCCTCTCCGTCCCGGACCTGCGATGACTCATCCTCTCCACCCCGGGTCTGCTGTGACTCCTGCGACTCCTGCTGTCTGTCCCATTCTGTGCTTATCCTCTTGTACTTCCCGGATGTCTGCTGTATCCTAACTCCGGCAGCATAGAGCTCTCCAGTCAGAGGGTCTATGTGTGGGCAGGGATTGCGGAGCGGCTTCAGAGGGATAGTGGAGTGACCACGATAGGGGCGGCATGGCTGCGGAGGAGTGGTTTCCCAGTGGGTGCCCCCCTAGTTGTGTGGCCATTGGGGGGGCTAGCTGCTCAGTAATGTGACCACAGGGGGGGGTTGTTTGCCCAGGGGGAAACTGCACAGCAATGTCGTTGCAGAGTGGCGTTTGCCTGGGGGTACCCCCTCAGTAGTGTGGCTGTGGGGGTTGGTTGCCTGGGGGGTAGGTGCTCAGGAACGTGGCCCCGGGGGAGCTGTGCAGAGCAGTGAGGGGGCCTCCATTTTACTATATCCATTAAACTGTGTACATTTTGTGGACTAGTATAGTGTGTATAACAGTTGTATAACACACAGAGCTGTGCTCCTCACTCACTCCTGTGACTTTTTGGGGGGGATGGCGGTCTGGCTCTACACTTTCATCCCGGCTCCTAGATTTTAGAAAAAATTGTCAAGCCCTGATGGTCCAAGTGTGGAGACTCCGGAAATGGGAACAGCTTGAATTTGTCATACTTCGCAGTAGGATGCCCGATGTAACAGACAAAATTTCTTGGTTTCACTTCAGTTACTGGACGGGTAACACCTCTGGAAAAGAGATAAAGGGGGCCTGTGTGCAGCAGCCCCCAACCACCATACCTATGCAGCATACCACCCCCACCTAAACTCTCTCCCGGCAGCTTGGCCATCTTTTGGGCACTGCATTAGGAAAGATGGCGCATACGCAGAAGGGAGCAAATACTCTGGCACAGTACCAGCACCAGCTTTACAGTTACATTGCAGGAAAGATGGCACCACTAAAGGGGCGTGGAGACATCTTGGACACCCTGCACCATTAGAGATATGCCACTTCTACATACTGCAATCCAGACAAGAAATTGAAATATTCTACATTCAGTAACCAATATTTAGAGTTTGAATGTGAGAGTTTCAAGAGCAAACCAAAAAAAAGAAAGGAACAAATTTGCTCCTTGGCACAGCAGGAGGGGGGGGGGGGTCAGGTTTGAAATGGGATGTGGTCAATATCCCGACCGCAGGGATTCTGGCACTCAGGAGAGGTTAGGTTCAGGCACAGGGGTGGGAGGTTTAGGGTTAGGTTAGGGAGAGGTGGAGGGTTAGAATACTGACCAAATAGAGTCAGTATTTTATCACTGTCGGGATCCCGAGCACCGGCATCCCGTACCCATCCCATTTGAAATGTGTTGACAGATTTAGGGCGTTATTCTGAGTCGCACAAAAATGTGGGCCTAGCAGCATCTATCGGCTGTCAGCAACTTATGCAAATGGACTGCAAACTCCTTTCCTTTTTTACATTCATACAGCCGAACGTGCAAGTACTGAGACACCCACTATTAGCGCCCGTGCGCGCTGTAATACTGATTGGTGCGTCCTAAATCACCATCGGTCGCACCATGGAAACTTGCACCAGCCCTACGGCATGTGACCACGGCCTCTTATGTTTGTGCGTTTGGGAATGCAGCCGCTTGCAATGACATGCCCGTGACCCTCCCATAATACGCCCACTGAATGGACCAATTTTGCCTACACTCGTAGCCCCTCCCAGTCACTGCCAGGCAGGCCCATCATTTCTGATACCGTCTGAATCTATCACAACAAGCGCCTTTGTGTGTACACACTGTGTAACGAAAGAGCCGTAGGGGTTTTCAGACATTTTTGTATATGCGCCGTTTCAAATACTCGCTTAACTACATGAACATTAGCATTGCATGTGGCTCTGAATCAGGTCCTTAAAAGGGGTGTGTCCCAGCTGAACTCAGAAGCTGGGTACACTCCATACTACGGTGTGACCCAGTGATGCAGCGACTGATGTAACTATACATTGTGTGCACAGTACACACTGCACGATCCAGCGTATGACTGTGCAAAGTATCGTAACATGCAACAGCACCGCGACATTCTTTGCATCGTCCCACCTGCGGTGCAGGACAGCAGATAGAAAGACGCAATGAACCACGCACACTATACAATGTGTACAATATATTGTTCCGATCCGCATTGGAATTATATCATACGATACATCATATAGTGTGTACCCAGCTTTAGTTGCAGTGTAAAAATAGTTCTGTCCAGTACTGTGGGCTGCATGCAAGTAGTCAGTATAAAAAAATTGTTGTAATGACAGCCCCATGTACTGCAAAATGGTTTGTCCAGGGGCATAGCTTTTCTTACCTGTTTTGCTTTGCTCTGCTCCCAACTCAGCCCATGTGTTATCCAATTACCACTGCTAAAATGTCTGTAATGTGAGGACTAACCAAGTTCAATAGCTTACATTACTCCAAGGCAATGAGCCTGAATTAGTGTCCCACTGGTAAACATTGCCAGCGCACACCAATACTTTCTTAAGCTGGGTACACACTGCACCCAACGACGGTGTGATGCGATTTAACGCTACATTATGCACACTGTGCTATACGGTGTACGGTGGCGCGATGTGTTGTTACATGCTGCATGTAACAGCACCGCGACATTCATTGCATCATGCCATCTGCCGTGGAGAACAGCAGATGGTACGATGTGCTGGACGGCAGATCAGGCATACACTCAATACGAGTGTACAATATATTGTTCCGATCTGTGTTGGAACAATATATCGTGCGATACATCATACAGTATAGTGTGTACACAGCGTAATCCTACATAAGCAGCTTGTCTGAACACAGGGTTTTCCTTTGATAAATTAGTCAGGGAAAAAGCATAAGTCACACCACAATGCTCTTTCCCATAACAGTTTCACGAAAATCCCGGAGATTTATCTTGAGATGTGTTTATAGGGATTCCAAATATCTACATTTCATTTAAAGATGGGGCTTTTTTTTACAATTTATTTAGAGCCAGGGAAAGCTTTTAGGAGCCATCTACTCTCTATATTTTATAATTTATAGACCCAGATTACAATGTATTAGCAGTTGTTATATCCATCACTGCAGAATTCTGTTACCTCATACCAGATACTAAACATGACTACTGAAAGAACCCAGTTACATCACGCGATGAGGGAATCTCATATTACAATGCATCTGCAAACTGTCAGTTCAGAAACCAAACTATAGAGTTTTGGCTCAGTCACTGCATCCGGAGAACTCTCACCATGGGACAAGCGTCTCATGGGAGCGCAACCCTCCCATCTGCAGAACAAGATCCATCTTTAGTATAGGAACTCCAGATGTGACATCTTTAAATTTGAATATGGGTCAGACTCCGTCGCACACAGATATAGAAGTGTCGCATATCAAATTAATCAGTGCAGTCTCATGAAGCAGATTTGTCAAATTGTATTACGACTAATCCACTCAGTTGCGCCAGGTGTCTCGCACCGCATGACCTACGGAGGCTAGGTGTATGAAGACACAGCTGTACCTACGCAGTTCTACCTATACAAATAAAAGATACAAAAGTCCATCTCACTGGTACAAAAGCAGACCACACATTTATAAGTAAGCCTTTGGAATTGTCAATTAGCTGGTAAGGACTATACAGAATAATATATAGCCACATAAAGAAAGGAAAACAGACACCGTTCAGCGGCAGGTGGCAGGAAAAATAGCCCAGGCTGGAGATGAAAGGATAAACGCTTCTTTACAACTCTCCCAAACAGTGAGACGCAGATCAATGCAAGTACTAGAAGCTGCGAGATATTTATATAGAGAGGAAAACAACCTTACACTGTTATAAAAGGACTATAAATCCATTTATCAGAGAACAGGTAGCAGCTTCATTTTATTAATTGCCAACACCTTGAAATTACAGCTTAGAACAAATCTTTAAAGAGAGCCAGTTACACCAGCTATGTGCAGATTAGCAGGACGATACCACACAACACGGTGTCTATGCAACTAATTTTCAAATGACCATAATGTCTATTTTTTGCGTTATAATACAAAAAGTAGCCTAATTAGATAAAGCAAACAACACTCACGTGAGCTCTCGCAGAACACGAATCACGAGACCGCTAATAGAAAGCACCAGGTATTACAACAACCATCTTCTACTGTGAGTAGTCAGGTATCGGTCTTTTACAGGCCTGGCTCACAGTTAAGCTGGCTCTCCTCAAAAGATTTTTATATTGATTTCGGGAAGAAAGAGAAGCCAGCAGTCAACTCCAAGATATAACAAGTATTAATGGAAGCAAGACCAGCACCAGTAGAAGATCTTTGGTGTAGAACACCGGAAGGCTGTCCCTATACCCTAGCTTCATCCTGATTCAACTCCCTCATCCTAGTTTCCATGTGCTGGAAGAAGTACATATTTTAGCACAATGATCTAAAAGAATCTAGAAGGCTTTTGAGGCACGGAAAAGAATTTGGAACCTTACACCAAAGCCTACAAAGAATAAAAGAGGTCTTCTTAAAAAAAAAACACATGTGAATGAATCCTACCCAACTGTCACCTCATTAAATGTAAATAAATTCATAAATACAAAGAATTGGCTTTCTGGAGGAGCTTCTGAGGTGCGTCCTAAAGTAGTGCTTAGCACTGGAGAGGTCACTTTACACAGCTAATCCCGTGAATTCTGGGTAAGAGAATGGGGCTGGTCGCGCAGACAACTGAATGGCTCCCGTCACTTTAGAATCGTTCCCTCTTAGCAATAAAACTGCTCTGGCAATTATGAGTAAAAGAGGATCATCCACATTCAATGTCCACACTAGGAGTACAGCAGCCATGAATAAACAGCCCCATAGGGAAGATCAGGTAAGCCTAGTACATTCATAATCACAGAGGGGGGGGCGGAAATTCATCCCAGCTGACCTACAATAAATATCCAATACCCCTTTCACACCACAAAAATAACCCTGGATATTGCCGGGTTGACCCGGGTCGAGGTGGTGTGAACGCGCTACCAAAAAAATTCCCGAGCAATCGGGCAGGGTTGAAGTGCAGTGTGAACAGGCTCAACCCGGGACTCAGCAAACACCACTGATTTAGCGTTCCCGCTAGGCTGTTTCAGCGGGGTGCCTCGCCCTGCCCTATATCTAAAGGGCAGAAAGCACCCTGCCCTCTGGCGCGGCGGCCCACTCAAACAGACTGCGGGTTCTCTGTCCCCTCCCATGGGTGGGGAAAACGGCAGTGCAGCAGTCACCGCCAGTAAACGGATGCCGGATGCATGCGCCCGGCATCCTGTCACAGTGACCGCAGCGCTTGGGGGCTGCTTGGCTTGTTCGTAAGAGCCGGGCACGCCCAAAAGAGTGACGAAAAGGGGACACGTCATAAAGACGCCCCCTTTTACTTGGACACGCCTCCGGCATGCACAGAAGTGCCCTTTCTCTAGGTCCAGCGCCCGGCACAGCGCCGGACCTAGAGTGGACACTACTGATTGGATATTCCTGGGTCTCACTTGATGGTGTCAGCAGCCAGACACACAGGCAGCACACTGCAGATAACAGCAGAGGCAGCATTCTGGCAGTCTGAAAGGGTTTAATACCAGTACTGTCATTACAGTGATGGCTAATTGGAGTGATGAAGAAGTGAACTGTACACTATGCTGTTAGAAGCTGCATCATGCTCTCACTGGCTGAATCAAATAGCAGTAAAGCACAAACACTCAAACTCAGGGGTACAGAGTGGTAATCCATCAGCCATGATTCCTGCAATGCCAGGAGCAGTCCCCACCCCTCCCTTTTGTGACCTTATCTTTGTGAGCCTGAAAAAGTCAATTTTTAAATGACATCCATAGGGTTTTATAGGGCTGACCCGGGTTCAGTGTGAATGGGGCCAACCAGGGTCGAAGGTGCAGTGTGAAAGGGGTCTGACCCACGTTCAAAATCCTGGGTCAGAGCCGTATTTGCGATGTGAAAGGGGTATTGATGACAAAACCTACATTATCTACATGAACCTTGTTTTCTTTGCCTGCTTCATTGCAAAGGTTGTTTATATTTAAAGCCAACTACAGGATATGGCAAAATCCAGGCAATCCCTATGGCAACCAATGACCATTTTAAAGTGAAGTGGTCAATATGAATAATGTAGGCTTTTAGACATTAAGACGTATTTTTTTTTTTTAATACATTAAGACGTTTTTTTACACAAATGTCTCTTTCACCAGTAATAGGTCGCTCTCCTGCCTTATAACTGGTCAGCGGCATGCAAGACCTAATAATAGATTTTAAAAAGAAAAGAATATGAATTAAAAACTTTCTATGTTTATTGAACACAATCAAGGCGTTTGCTGCTAGCATCTCACATATCTTTTTCCAACAAAAGACTTGTGTCAAATATTTTCTGTTGTACGTTCCAACACATCGCCTTGTGAGGTAGCTTTGCATCTTTTTTTTTACAAAACGGTCTTGCATGACCCGGTCACTCCTTGTCATGTCACAACTTTCCTACAGGATTACGGTCATGTGACACAGAGAGCTTGCAATCTATACCTGAAGCTCAACCATGATGGGGATGGTACCACTACAACTCTCCACAGATGGGACAAGTTTTTTTTTGTTAGAATACAGTGTTTAATATGCGCATACCTTTTTCTTCAAGGTCCATAGGGTCCACAGGATCTACCTTTGGTGCATTGGATCGCATTCAATGCACCAAACAGCAAAGCTTTGGTGCTCCCAGCATGCACTGGTCCTCCTCCCTATATACCCCGCCCCCAGCCAGAGGCATTCAGTTTGTAACTAAGCCTAACGGTAAGAGACGGAAAGTGTAGAATGAAAAAAAATTGCACAAGAAACTCTCAAAATACAAAGAGGGAATCTGTGAAAAAAAAAGCTGAAGAACAGATCCCAACTGTCAGGGTGGGTGCCCTGTGGACCTTGAAGAAAAATAATTATCCAAGGTATGTTATAATAATTCTGTATTTCTTCTTTGGGTTCCATAGGGTCCACAGGATCTACCTTGGGGACGTCCTAAAGCAGTTCCCTTACGGGTGGGGACACTCCTGCGCAGAGAGGAGAATCCACCGCCCAAAGGAAGTATCCTGGGAGGCAAATGTATCAAAAGCATAGAATTTGATAAACGTATTAACGGAAGACCAAGTGGCAGCCTTGCAAAGCTGTTCAGCCGAGGCACCATGTCTTACCGCCCACAATGGTCCAACAGACCGAGTGGAATGTGCTGTAACCTTGTTAGGAACAGGGAGGACCAAACTGTGTATAGACGTGAGAAATAGTCATGCGAAGCCAGCGAGCCAAAGTCTGTTTGTTTGCTGGCCAACCACTTTTGTGAAATCCATACAACACAAAGAGAGAATCTGATTTCCTGATGGAACATGTCCGATCCACATAAATATGAAGTGCTCGAACCACATCCAAGGAAGCTTCATCTTTAGTCAGGTCTGAAGACTTGAAGCCCGGGACTACAATTTCCTCATTTATATGGAAACCACCTTTGGGAGGTAGCCCGCCTTGGAACGGAGGACTGCTCTATTTGGATGAAAGAACAAATATGGAGCATGACATACCAATGCTGCCAAGTCAGAAACTCTGCGAGCTGAAGAGTTGGCTAGAAGAAAAAGTATCTTCGCAATCAGCCATCTCAAGTCCACTTTGGGGGTTCAAAGGGATGCAAATGCAGTGCCCTGAGAAACAAAGACAAATCCCACGTGCCACCGTTGGGAGAAATGGAGGTTGCAGCCACAAAACCCCCTGTAGGAATGTTCTAACATCCGGCAGGGGAGCAATCTTACGCTGGAAGCAAACTGTCCAAGCCGAAACTTGGATGCTCAAGGTAGCCAGGCGAAGACCTAAGTCTAATCCAGCCTAAATAAAATCTAGTATTTTTGATACCCTGAAAACTTTAGGGTCATGTTTCCTGTGGGAACACCAAAGGAAAAATTACTACAAAATTTTTACTAGATGCGAGCAGAAGCAGGCTTCCTTACTCTCAGCATCGTCTAAATCGCAGAAGCAGCGAAGCCCCCCTTTAAGACGGACCACTCAAGAGCCATGTTGTCAAAGCCAGCCGAGGTAAATCCTGGTAAAGACAGGGACCCTGCATTAGCAAATCCTGCCTTAGAGGCAGTGGAAGTGGACTGTCTACAGATAGACGTGTCAGGTCGAAGAACCAATGCCTCCCGGGCCAGGCAGGGGCTATTAGTATCATCCTACCTCCCTCCTGCTTGAACTTTCTGATGACTCTTGAGAGGAGGGAGATTAGAGGAAACCGGTATGGCAACCTGAAGTTCCATCTCACCGCCAGAGTGTTCACAAAGGTGGCTGAGGGGTCCCTTGTTCTGGACCCGTATCTGGGGACCTTGTGGTTGTGACATGATGCCATGAGATCTACGTCCGGTAACCCTCACCTGTCCACCAGGAGTTGAAACACCTCCGGATGAAGAGCCCATTCTCCGGCATGTATGTCCTGGCGACTTAGGATGTCCGCCTCCCAGTTGAGAACACTTGGGATAAATATTGCCGAGATTGCTGGAAGATGGCCCTCTGCCCACAGCAGAATCTTTGCCACTTCCCTCATGGCTGACGTACTTCGTGTGCCTCCTTGAGGATATATGTAGGCCACTGCTGTCGCATTGTCAGACTGAACCTGGACAGGCTTGCCCTGAAGAAGGTCCTGCGCCAGACTGAGTGCTTTGTGCACTGCTCAAAGCTCCAATATATTTATTGGTAGAGGACTTTCCTGGTCCGACCACCTTTCTTGAAAGGTGTGATGACCCTTCACTGATCCCCATCCTCACAGACTTGCTTTCGTGGTGAGGAGAACCCATTCCGGGATCCATAACGGATGACCCTTGTCCAACTGAGTAGTCTCCAGCCACCAAGCAAGGGAGAGCTTAACCTCGGGTGAGATGCGAATCATCTGATACTTTATCCGATAATACTGACCATCCCACTGGGCTAGGATCCACAGCTTTAGAGACCTGGAGTGGAACTGGGCATAAGCCACCATGTCAAATGTGGCTACCATGGAGCCCAGTATCTGCATAGCCAAGTGAACTGACACTGTTTGCTTGCAAAGTAGATTGTGCACACAAAACTGTAGTACTATAATCTTGTCCTCTGGAAGAAGAATCCTGCAGCGCCCCCAAGTGCACCATCTGCTGAGTTGGAGAAAGAAAATACTTTTTCCAATTGATCACCCAGCCGTGCTCCTGTAGGCAGACAATGGTCATCCGTAGGAGGACATTGTAACATCTCCTGACATTGTGCCAATATCAGGAGGTCGTCTAGATAAGGCAGTATCCTGACTCCTTGTTTTCTGAGACAAGCAGTCATGACTACCATTATCTTGGTAAATACCCGAGGGGCTGTGGCCAAACCGAAGGGTAGAGTCTGGAATTGATAATGTTGCTGATCCACGGCTAATCTGAGAAAGGCCTTGTGGGATCTTGCAATCGGGATATGCAGATATGCATCTTGTATGTCCAGTGAGACCATGAAGTCTCCAGGCTCCATCGCCAGCATAATTGACCGTAGAGTTTCCATACGGACTTTGGGCACATGGATGAATCTGTTGAGAGACTTCAGATGCAGGATAGGGAAGTGGGATCCATTGGGTTTTTGAATCAAAAATAAATTTGAGAAATAACCCCTTTCCTGTTAAGTCACAGAAACGGGGACTATAACTCCTAAATTCAGGAGTGCCCCAATAGACTCTCAGTAGGCTGAAGCTCTGACCGGGTCTGCAGGAAGATTTGTAGCAAAAAAGGGGATGCCTTAGGAATGTAATGGCATAACCCTGAGAGACCAGCTCTCGCACCCAGGTATCTGTAGTTGTCTGCTGCCAGGCCTGGGAGAACTGTAAAAAAGTCGGCCTCCAACCCTGACATCCTCCAGGGGAAGGCCCGTCCCATCAGACAGTAGGCTTACCATCTGGCTTGGCAGCCTAGCGTTTAGTAGACCAAGGTTTCTTGGGCTGCGGTTTCTTGTGGGACTGACTGTCTGGCCGAGGGCTGTTTCTTTGTCCTACCTTGTAGACAAAAGGACCGAGATAATGACCGCCTCCTAGAGGTAGACGTAGATGGCAATTCAGCAGACTTCGGCGTTGCCGAAGAAGTCATTATGTCATCCAATCCTGGGCCCAAACAGTACCTTCCCTGCAAAAGGCAAAGACTCCAGAGCCTTTTTAGACCCTGCGTCCACCTTCCAGATCAGGGTTCTTCGGGCTGCAATCGAGTTAGCTGAGACCCTAGAAGCCAGGATGCCTGCGTGAAAACATTGATTTCAAGTGATTATCCAGTTTTCTATCCGTAACCTCTTATAAAGAGGATGCTGCAGGAATGGGCAACGTAGCGCTCCTGATTAATCTTGTCACATGAGCATCTATTGTTGGGGGAATTTCCCAATTATTACACACTCCTGGTGCAAATGGGTACAGAGCGGTTATATTCCTTGTGGCATGAAAATGCTTACTAGGAGTATCCCATGCTTCAGACATGAGACTCAACAGCTGCCCAAACTGAGGGAAATAATCCTTAATCACCGTCTGACGCCTAAAGATTGACTCCTTAGATACCAACGACACCTCCTCTTCCTCCATACCGAGGACAGACCTGACCGCTCTTAATAGAGGGAACATCTACGAGGGATTGCTTGTCCTCTTTCACTGAGATAGACCCAGAACTCTGAGTATCAGAGTCTGATGAGGAGGTTGAGTCAGACTCATGAGGCAACACATGACGAGAACCTCTGTTATGCCCCTGCTGTTTTTACTACCACCGGTCTTCCACCTGCGGAGAGGCTGAAGATGGCAGTATACTCTGACTAGAGTGAGCAGGCAATGACCCCAACATGGATATATGGGGGCGCATACACATAGGATGATGCACATGCTGTGCGTACTCCATAGCATGAAGCCCTACAGCAGCCGGAGCCCGCACCTCCGTGGCCTTGCCTATTAAATAGGACAAAACCTCAGGCGTAGTGGCCATCCACGATGACTCTGGTGCAGGTGTACCAGATATATTAGAAAGCTGTTTGCAACAGTTATTACACAATCTAAACTGGTTAACATCCTAGTCCAGATAAGCCTGCCCAACAGGACTTACAGGAAATAAGCACTGGAGGGCTCCAATCCTCACCTTTACCTTCAGACATAATGTATAAATGGTACAAGGTATATAATATAAATGCAATGTGACTTTGTATCAATGAGACACGCCACACACCTTCAGAGGATGAGGAGAAACACAGAAATAGTTGTACCTGCCAGTTTTGAAAAAATAGGCAGTGTACACACAGCAGCTAGCATACAGTCATATACAATGCATAAATACGTAGATCTGCTACAGCAATATTGACTCTGGATTAACTGACCAACCCCGAAGGGGTAATGGTAGGACATAGAGTGCGCTATATGCCAAACCCAAGGGAGAGGTATATAGAGAGACAGACCAAACATCTGAGACCAACCGCTTCAGTGCACGGCCAACGCTAAACTGCGCGCATCTCACAAACTAGGTGGTCAATTATAGCAAGCCAGACGCGGGAATCTGTAACCTGAAGTTTGCTTCTGGGGGGGGGGGAAGGAGCGGATGGGGGAGCGCCTATCTCCCCTAGGCTGCGAATTTGATGGCCGGGTACGCTGACCTCACGACAGTAAGACATTGACTAGTGCGCCTTACCACCCATCCCCGGCAACAGACAATATGGCCCGGCCACCTTAGTGAGGACACATTACACGAGGCCTTCACCTGCAGCCACCTCCGATGCGTCTCAACACCGGAGGCGGGGGACTGCTTCACGCACGATTCCTCGAGAGGAGTCGCTTACCTGCCATCTCCGTGACCCGACCGCAGTCCCGGGCCTCAGCGGAAGCCGCTAGCTAAGTCACGTTGAGGCCTGCCGAGAACCTCAGGGCGTATAGTGTGCTGGCGTTTCGGCGTCGGTAGAAGGAGTAGTGGTGCAAGCGTCTTTCACGGCACCTGGTACCGCTAAACTCTGACGTTCGAAAAAAAACATAAAAGAAAACAGCCTAGAACTGCCTAGCAGTCCAGCTGTTATAACAGGTGCGTCTTGCCGCGCACCACACAAAAAAACTGAATGCCTGTGGCTGAGGGCGGAGTATATTGGGAGGAGGACCAGTGCATGCTGGGAGCTCCAAAGCTTTGCTGTTTGGTGCATTTGATGCGATCCAACTACATACCCCAAGGTAGATCCTGTGGACCCTATGGAACCCGAAGAAGAAAAATGTACTTTCATTTCATCTGTCTATAGAACATTCTCCCATTAGGCTTCTTAATCATCCAGGATATATTTACCCAAACTGAGACTGTACACACCTGTTTTATTTTGGGTTCTTCCTCAGTATCATATAAAGCATATTAAATCTTATTCAGTGTTTTCCTTACAGTTGGCAAAAAACACTGACAATAGAAGAGTGGCAGAAGACCCTTAGTTATTACCCCGACACCACTGGCTATTGTAGGCCTTTGTTGGATGACCACTATTAGGAAACTTAAAAAGTACTGAATAATCGATGCAAGAACAAATATAGAACAACCTGTCCATGGATGGAGTCTTGAGCAATGGTTTCATCACCATTTCCAGGTTTATGAGCTTTGACAAGTTGTTACAACAATTTCATTACTGACTCCAAACTTTTAATATGCAACAAAACATGCGTAACACACAGATTTGAGAAAGAAGTGAATACACCTTGAAATAGGTTGATTTGCACTGACAGACAAATAAATGAAAATTGTTGAGATTTTCAGTAGACACCGTCACTGAAGGACTGAGCAGTTATCTCCTAACATGGGTTGAGGTTTTAGCATAGGCTGTATAAAGGGAGAGCTGACATCAGGTATAGGTATTGTTCTCTCCCAGCACTATCAATGTCCCCATTGCACTCGCATTCATGGTTGTTGTCAATGATCCTTCGGTCTGCCCCTCCCAGGGCACTGGGTCATTGAGTGAGACGGTTTTCTTGTCACTCAGTTATATTTCTTTTTTTTAATTATTATTTTCACTGTTTAGTTTCTCTTTTATGCGGTTCTTTTTATACATTGTATAATGAAGTCGTTGCTTTTGCAATGCATCTGTTTCTCTGTAAGGCGCAAAGTACACGTTAATAAAGGCTAATCATAATAGGACCCCCTCAGCTAACAAATGGAGATGGTAGGAAAGTTTATAACTAAAGCCACTCTCTAGCATTACAACTAAAAGATACTGATCTCTGAAGACTCTGCTCTTCAGGGGGCAGATATTATGAGCCTGATTCAGAGGTAAATGCTATTGCAGCTGCGACTGGGCCTTTATGCTAATGCTGACGCTAATGGGATTCGTACAGAGTCGCCCACCAGCTGCAGCGTTGATCCATCGCTCTGCGTATATAGATGCATCATAGAACATTGCACCAGCCCTATGGAGGGGCAGAATGTCCCGTCAGAATCAGTGCAACTGCGACAAAAGACACACCCTCGTCTGGCTAGCCACCCCGCTGTTAAGTCCCAGACACGCCCACTGAAATTGTCTCCTATGTTTCAATTTATTCTGCAGTTCCCAGCAGTAACCATTGGGACGCAATTGCATTGTGGCATCGACACTGTGCGCACACTCTGACTCGGGCCCTATATAAATCAATACTATAGAATTGCAGATTAACTTTAAAAAAAAAAAATGCAAATATGAAAATAGAAAAAGAACTTCACATGCAGAGTTACTCGTCCCTTAGTGGAGGACATACAGTGAATGTAAATATCTCTCATCATCAGGTATATTGTGGAAGGATTAGAACAGTTATTCTCACTAGACTAAAAGTTTTCACTACACACTCTTCTGAACATAGGGAGACCCTAAATAGGCTTCTGTCATTTACATTAAGGTTTTCTTAGTGAAAAAAGATACAGCACTCAATAGTCAGCCCCAGAGCCTAATGTTTGAGAGAACAGGAACAACGTTCATAGTCATTTTTGATACAGTCATGGTTCATGGAACCGACACATTTTACTCCAGATAATCCAACATTATACACTACACAAAGATCACCCATGTTGAATTTAAGCATAAAATTATTTGTATGCATTGTAAATCGTTCTGTAAGGGAGGAATACATTGTACTCATGCATGGTAACCATGTAAGAGTTTGTACCAAAGTACACACATTGTCTGGATTTAAGAGAAGCCAGAGTCCAATTGGCACAACTTAAACTACTGTCTGCAGCCAGGAGTTATCAGTGTCGCTGTTCATGTGAGAGGCTGTAGGTGTAAGAAGAGGCTAGAGATTTCCAGCAGGGTCAGGATGCATTATGCTTAGCAGGGATTTGGTTACAATCCCTCGTTTTATATCTCACTGTAACTAATCCATGAGCACTAAAGATAATGACACCAAGAGCTGAGTAATCAAGGCAAGTACATGTAGCAATGATCACGTATACCACAAATATACAAAATGTAGATTTTTCAAGGGATCATAAGGAATATAGAAGAACATTGGCATTCTGCTAAAAAAAAAAAAAAAATTAAGTGGGGGGGGTCAATTCAATTAAAACACCGACAACTCATCTCGCACTCCTCTCAGCCCATTCTCAGTCCGGATTGGCTCAATTTTGCCTGCAGCTCAATGGGGCTGCGAGCACTTTTGAGCGAGTTCGGGTTGCCGCAATGACTCGCACCTGTGAGTACATCTCGGCAAATTGGATTATTATCCCTAAGCATGGTCTGTGACTACCCAGATCATTATGGTTTTCTTTCTAACCAGCCAAATAGTTGGATGGTTGAACAGAATCTTTGTATGGTCAGCTTAACTATTTGAGCAACTTTCACTTTATACACATGGAAAGTGGTTGTTGTAAGCACGCTCAACAGAACAGTCGAGGCTGGAATTTTGTAGCCAAGACTATTATTCTATCTATCAAACTGCTGAGGCACTGATTATGGTCATGGGTCACTGACAGATAGGCTTAAGGCCACAATACATCTACAATGGATTGGGGTTCTGGCAACGACAGGGTCGGGGGAATCGAGAATATTCCACATGTTGAAAATACTCGATTCCCCGACCCGAAAATGGTTGGAATCGGCAAATCGTTTATTTTTAATATTGAGAATATCCCAATTCCCTGACATATCACCAATCATCGATGGCCACTGATCGGAACGGAGAATCAGGGAAATGCTTCTCAGATTCATGGGCCCATTAGTCTTAGTCCATAAAATCACTGCCAGCACCGAGTGCAGGCAAAGGGATTACTCAATGGAAGGTATGCTTACTGGGCAGATGTTCATTCAAACAAAATCACTGCAATGAACAAACTGTGCACAATGCATTAGCTGCACATGGCACATGACATGGATCACCCATGAGTGACTGGTCTCTAAACCATTACATCCTCCTTTCAACCTGATTTCTTCTTATATATACACACCCAAATATTAATTTTAGCAATACTTTATTCCTCACCTAACCCTCAATCCGTCCAGGGGGCCCCTAACACTTGCCGGGATTAGACAGTCGGGATTACATCCGTTGACTTCCCGACTGCTTCCCCCAGTGATTGCACCGCATGCTGTGTGCAGGTACATAATACATATAGATAAGTCCTCATTCACCTAGTCTTTTTACACCATATGGAGCAAGATGCTTGGACGACTTAGATGCTCCGATAAGGGTAGCAATTCCAATACCTTCATAGTTTTCCTAGCATCGCAGCTGGATACATATTCACTCAGAGTGTATTTAGGATTAGTATTTTTGTCGCAAAGGAATTTGTACAAAGTCACAAATCAAGCACAACAATAGATGGTGCAAGTTTTCTGCCTTTTTACCAGTTGCACACAGAAGCTACATGAAATGCCAGCATCAGTATGCACCAGGGTACCCGTGCATTGTACTGTTGCATTAGTGATGTGAATATTATGTAAATAAAAAAAAGGCTCTGACCGGATGCTTAGTGCGGCTAAGTCGCAAAATCTGTACCGCCACGTTTACGTCTGAATTTCTAGAACACCTAAATCTCTTTCCTTTTCAAACAGTGCCACTAGAAAGTGATGAATAATAAACTGAATAAAGACAAAATTAAAACATAAGCCACTATTTGGAACACTATGGCCAGTGTGATGATCAACTTTGTGGGGGCAATGCATTATTCTTGCCATACAATGGAGGACATGAATGGGCATGGTGACTCTGTACTGTGCCACTTTGAATTGCACTGGGCACTATAACCCTGGCAGGAGCTGGGGACCTATAGCCTATAGTGACCGGTATCTCTCTGGACCGAGGGTCCCTCTGGAACTCACCTCTCGAACAGCAACCGAAGAGCGAAGATGCCAAGTGCCGTAGGGAAGGCGTAGAGGATGTGCCCAGCCCGCGGGTACTGATCCCCGATCTCCGCATCGGCCAGGTCCGCCCAGGTGACGTTCTGTGGCAGCCAGAAGCGCTCGTTCCAGAACCAGGCCGAGAGGGCAGACATCTTCCAGCCGCCACCGGGACGCTCGGGATGACGGTCCCCCGCCGCCGTACACACTGACACGGGAACTGGCCGGGCAGGACTCGCAGCGCTGCTCGTGTGTGACCCCGCCTCCGGGAGAAGACCGCACCCGGAATATCTTCACCGTCCCACCGCCATCTTGCTCCACCCTGTAGCGGCAGCAACCATGTTGCTATACCCGGCTCGTAGGACGAGCCATGTTACTACACCCAAACTGATGCCATTCACGTCGTGTCCTGTGACTATAATAAGCCGAGTGGAGGCGACACTAAAATCTGCGGGACAGGAACAGAGCTGGAGCAGCGCCTGTTTGTCACAGCGCCATGTGCTGGTGACTCGGGTAAGTAGGCCTCCAGGAGAGGACTGGGAGCTGGCAGTGGCTTTTGCAGGGAAGAAGATGGGGAGGGGGTTCGCCTGGGGGATTGTGGCAAAGGGTATGCCTTTTTTCCTGCCAATACCAAGGGGTAAAGTGACCTCCCCTGCCACCAGAGCCTTACCTGTCATACTTGGGTATACTCCAGAGTTTTTACTATAAATATTATAAGAAAAATGTAAAGACAATCATACTTGCCTACCCTCCCGATTTGGTCGGGAGCCTCCCGAATATCGGGTGCCGCTCCCGACCCCCCGGGAAGGCAGGCAATCCTCCCGGCTGCAGCCCACCCCTTCTATTTCCCCCCCACACACACACAGTGGCATAACTAGGACAGGGCGAGTGGGGCACGTGCCCTGGGTGCCGTGGGACCAGCGGGCCAGAGTGTGTGTGTGCGCTGCCGGCCACAGTACTGGCCCGCCCTGGTTAGCCAGTGTAGCGCCGCCGCAGTGAGTGCGGTCAGTGCTACACATTTACACAGGACCGGCGCTAGGCTTCCCAGCGCCGGTCCTGTGCTGCACAGCTGAGCCCCTTCCCTCCTCCTGAGCGCTTGCCCAATAGCCCCAGGAGTAGGGTGGCAGGCGGGCGGGCTCAGGCTGTACTGACACAGGTGTGTGTGAACCAGCAGCCAATGAGAGTCATACCACTCTCATTGGCTGCTACTGCACACACATCGCCGCCAAGCAGCAGCGATGTGTGTGTGAATGAGCAGCCAATGAGGTCAGACAGACTCTCATCAGCTGCTGCAGCCGCAGCGCCCACTGCAAGAGCCGGCTCCTACAGTGGGTAATGGGAGAGACGTCATGATGTCATGACGTCTCTCCCATAATGCAGAGCGCGCCAGCCCGGGAGGACTGACGTGCGGACGGCAGCGTGGATTCAGGTAAGAATTTTTCCTTTATTTCATTTCAGTGTGTATTTATGGGGGGGCAAAGGAGGGGACTACTACTGGGGGCACTGCTTTTTTCCACTACTGGGGACTACTACTGGAGGGGGATACTACTGGGGTCTACTACAGGGGGGGGGTCTATTACTAAGGAGGGGACTACTACTGGGGCACTGCTTTGTGGGGGGACCACTACTGCGGGCTACTACTGGGGGGGATACTACTGGGGACACTGCATTGGGGGGACCACTATTGGGGTCTACTACAGGGCGCACTGTATTAAGGGGGACGCCTACTGGGGGGAGTACTATTGGGGGCACTGCATTGGGGGGGACCACTACTGGGGGGAGAACTACTATTGAAGGCACTGCATCAAGGGGGACTCCTACTGGGGCACTATATAAGGGGCTTACTACTGGGGGCACTGCACAGGGGGGATCACTACAGGGGGCACTGAAAAGGGAGAACCACTACAGGGGGCACTGCATATTGGGGATAACTACTGGGGGCCTGCATAAGGGGGAGAACTACTGGGGGCACTGTATAAGGGGCACTACTGGGGTGCTGCATATGGGGGCATTGTATAAGGGGAACTGATGGCGGGCTGCATAAGGGGGACTACACGGGGAACTGTGTAAGGGGCACTGCATATGGGGGATCACTACTGGGGGCCTGTATAAGGGGAACTAATCGGGGGCTGCATAAGGGGGACCACTATTGGGGGTACTGTATAAGGGGCACTACTGGGGACCTGCATAAGAGGGACCACTACTGGGGGCATTGTATACTGGGGGTACTATATAAGTGGGACCACTACTAGGGGCACTGCATAGGGGGGACTGTATAAGGGGCACTGCATTAAGGTGCAAATGGAAAGAAATGTTCCCAGTGACAAGTAAGGGGTGTGTGTCATGTTGACACGCCCCATTTTTCAGTGACCACGCCCCTTGTGGCCACGCCCATTTTTCACGGGGGGGCTCTATTTTCAAATTTGCCCTGGGCTCCAAATACCCTAGTTACACCACTGCCCCTACAATTACCTTAGCAACCCCCTAAGCTGGGGGGGCGGTGACGCGATTCGCATCATTTTGGCCCCGCCCCCTGCTTCACAATGTCGGCATTGTGTAGCGGAAGCGGGGCCAAACTGACACACCCACAAGTGCCCGACACCTGCCCAGCCCCTTCCCCTTGTCCCGGCACAGCCCCCCCCCCTTCTTCCTCTCCTGACGATCTGGCTGCTCACTCCCGGAAGGAGCAGCCAGAAAGTCGGCAGGTATGAAGAAAATATAATAAAGATCATCTTTGTATTATTCTAATCATTTTATAGTCAGAACTCTGGAGTAAAAGGTGTATGGCAGATGAGGTACCAAATTCCCAGCACTATATACTGCGGCACCTTTGCATAATGCCCACATGAACCCTCGGGTTCATATATATATCTGTAAATCTGGCTCTTAAACTGGCCAGTCCCTCCCCAGCCATTTACCTCACCACACGTCACTGCTGTACAGTATATGACAAGTGAGCACATAACAGCCCCCAGAGGTTGCTACTAGGTGTAGGGTCTGATACTGAGGTGAACAGAACACTACTGTTTGCGGCAGAACCAAGCGCTCAAGTACAAGAGCAGGCAGAAGTGCTAAATATCAGTTTATTAAAGCCGATAATCATCGGCAGCTTTAACCAATAGTTTTAAATTGGTAACATGAATCAATGTTAAACAAGCCTGATTTAGCATTGATACTTGTTGCTACTTTAAAACTAGTGGTCAAAGATAGTGGCTTTAAAAGCTGGGTACACACTGAGACAATGTCGGCACGATATGTCGTTTCCAGCAGAATCGGAACGACATATTGGCCACATCGCTCAGTGTGTATGACCAATATGCACAGTCGCATGTGGTAAAGTCCGGTTGGCTGTGCTGCACGTCCAACCACGATATCGCATGCGGCTCCGCTGCAGGTAATGAAGGACGAAACGAGGGATTGTTCCATCGTTCATTACCTTGTTCTGATGTGTACCCAGGACCCGATATGTCGGCCCGTCGGTACACATCGCTCAGTGTGTACCCACTTAACATTAAGTACATCTACCCCAGAGTTGTGAATCATATGCATTTCAGTCGCATCTTAACTAAAAGGATGAAAGTGAGGTGTGGGGTCGTTCTCCATACTTACCTACTCTCTAAGAAGGTGCGGGAGGCTCACAATGTTTTTGGGTGCCCCCCCCCCCCGGACCCTCGGAAGAGCGCCCACAGAGAGGCCAGCTGCATCTCCTCTCAGATCTTCTCCCAGAGAGGAGAAACATAAAGTCGTAAAGTATGGCGTTCTCGTTGGGGGGTTAGGTGTAGTAAATTAGTTAAAGGAGGGGTTTGTTTGGGGATCCAGGTATGCCATAATTTGGGGGTATGGTCATACAGTTTGGGGGAATTGGGGGGTGGTTGAGTCATTCCATGCCAAATCATTACAGCTTCCAAAACCGACCATCTCAGATTTTCCTGAAATTCGGTAGGATGGTAGACGACATAAAGTAACTTTCATATGTAAAATTTTAGCCCTCAGTGATACGCGGTGTTCATGCTACAGGGTTGCAAATATGACAAAAAAGTAAATTTATGTTGCAAGGTCAACTAAAACAAATCATAACGTTGCTTTTAATTGTGGTAGACCTTTCATGTTGGTCTTATTTTGAAGCTAAAGGACCATAGTTTTCATAAAAAATTGTTTTATATTTAAATATTGACTTTTACATTTAAAGGCCACATGGTCTGACCTTTGACCTTGAACTTCTAAAAAAGTGTTTAATTTTTTTGTACATAAAGTATGTTATACAGTTAAACACAATCTCTCTTTGGTATAAGTTTCATTTTGGGAAGCCTTTCGGAACAGGAGTAAAAAAAATATTAAGTACGGCAGTTGAACCATTTTGAGCCCTTTTGAAGTTTAGTAGAGAGGCGTAGAGTTGGAGAGAGATAGAATTCTAGAGGTAGGGATCAACACGGGCAAAATTGGAGGTGGGAGTGGGAGGAAGTAATCAGTTGGCATAAGAGTCGGTGTGCATTTGTGGAGCAAAGTGGGTCAGCGGGAGTGTGAAGGGAGATTAGGTCAGAGATATAAATAGGAGAGGATTGGCTTTGTAAGTGAGTGTGAGAAGCTTGAATTGGGTTCTGAAGGGGAAGGGAAACCATTGTAGGGCTTGCAAAAGAGGGAAGGCAGATTTAGTACATTTGGAGAGGAAGATGAGCCAGGCAACAACATTGAAGACTGATTGGAGTGGAGAGAGGTGGGAGTGAGGGAGACTAGATAGGAGGAGGTTACATTAGTCCAATCTCAAGATGACCAGTGAATGGATGATGGTCTTAGTTCCCTCCAGGGTGAGAAAGTGTCTTATCATAGATAAATTTCTGCGATGGAAGCTGCAGGACTTCGAAAGGTACTAATGTGTGGTTTGAAGGAGAGGATGATAACTCCAAGACAGCACACTTAGGGGCTAGAAGAGATGGTTGTTTTGCTAATAGATAATGAATTTGTGGGAGATGAGGTCATGTGGGAGGGTTGGAAGATGATCAGCTCAGTCTAAGACATGTTAAGTGTAAGAAAGCACTGGGGAATCCATGAAGAAATAGCAGAGACAGTTGGAGAGGAGAGAAGGAGAGAGGTCAGGTTAGGAGATCTGAGTGTCCCCAGCATAGAGATTATATTTCATGATGAGTTCACCTAGAGAGGACTATAGAGGGAGAATAGGAGAGGTCCCAGAACAGAACCTTGGTGGACACCTTCTGTTAGTGGAAGTGCGGAGAAGTAAGGAGACGGAGAAATAGCAGTCAGACCATGATAGGATCTATCCGGGACTCTCTTCTTGGAAAGCAATATTTCCTCATATATCCATGGATAAACTACTAAGATCATTGTTTTATTCCTAATCTGTGCTCTCAACAAGCATGTATAAGGAGATGTTTATAGCATTTACCATAACTGGTATCTTTCACCCCACCGCAGGTTCGTGATGGGTTTGTCGGACACTAGTGATTGTTCTAAGTGTGGAGTGGCTAATGCAACTTTTGTACACTGTATGTGGGAATGCCCCTTAATATGACAATTTTGGACATCTGTTAATAGATTTGCTTCCTCTTATCTAGTTAATTATCTCCCATTGTCGACAGAGTGGGTGATATTAGGCATTTTGCCCCCAAATGTTCCACGCACCAAATGACAGCAAGAAATTGCTGCTGATAATTTCGGCGGTAGCCCACAAGAGTATACTCCATATGTGGAGTAGCCCACAGCCCCCATCGGGTTCTTTATTTAGAAATAAATTATTTTACGCCTTTCAGATGGTTTGGCTGGAAACCACCCTACATAAAGAAGTAAAAACGGTTTTATAGATTCTCTGGCCCTGGACCTTAAATGTCAAATATACAACTGCTTCCGATATACCTCTTGGTATGAGACCCCCCGATGGCCTTTTTCTTCTCATTTTTTTTCATATATTTATTTTTTTTGGGGGGGGACTGCCGACCATGTCTCGGGTGGGGGGGGGGAGGATACATATTGTATATTGATGTGGCTCCATATATACTCCTGTTATAGAAACTATGTGGTTCCTTATTGGATTGTTAATGTTAGTTATATGCTATTATTGTGATATGATTACCAATTATCTTTTGAGATGTGATGTACTATGTTTTTGCTCTGATGAATAAAGAAATGTTAATAAAAAAGCAGCAGAGTGGTCGAAAAGAATGTTTAGAGAGTAGTGGCCCTTGTATTTGGCAACAAGGAGATCATTGCTGACTACCGTGAGTACAGTTTCAGTGAAGTGGAGAGGATGGATCCCAGACTGAAATGGATCAAGCTGGGAGTGGGAGGAAAGAAAGTCGGTAAGGCAGTTGTAGATAATCCGCTCAGCGAGTGTTGTTGTCCTGTCCATCATGGGGCTAAGGCTGCAGTCCATAAAGGGGTGCTGTGTTGTACATAGGGGAGTGCTCCATCAATGAGAGATGCTCTTCCCCCCTTGCGTTAGCAACTTAGCTGCGCTATTATTGTTTGGTGACACTGCCGGCCAGACCGCAGTTTATCGTCCACGTATTTGTGACTCTGCAGGTGGTCAGCACTCGGCAAGGGTGCTTTGTTGTCCATAAAGAAGTGGTGCTGTCTGTGTTCATCAAGGGGCTGCTGTCTCATTCAGGGGTGCTCTTCCCCAGTGTGAAAAAAATAAAAGTGAAATTAAATTAATAATATCAATCCACAAAAAAAAAAAGGATATTTTTTTTTTGTGTGTGTGCGTTAGCAACTTAGGTGCGCTATTATTGTTTGATGACAAAGCCGGCCAGACCGCAGTTTATCATCCACGTATTGTGACACTATAAGTCGTAGCGCAGTGTGTTATTCTTATTCATAAATAATTAATCTTGTAACACTAAGAGGTAGCGCAGTGTTATTCTTATTCATAAATAATTAATCTTTTGACACTAAGTTGTAGCACAGTGTTATTCTTATTCATAAATAATCTTGTGACACTAAGTAGTAGCACAGTGTGTTATTCTTATTCATAAATAATCTTGTGACACTGTAAGTGGCAGCGCAGTGTGTTATTCTTTTCTTAGTCATAAAAAATCTTGTGACACTGTAGGTCATTGATACACTAGTGTAATATTTAAAATTGGCACAAATTGACGTGTGTGCTGTACCCCACTTCATTCGTGTTTGTTGATATGGAGAACGATCAGTTGGGACTTGAGAGGAGAGCAGGAACCACATACTAGTGCTTCAGCTGCTGCCAATGCCACCAGTCATGACAATACTAGTTCATCTACATCATCTACTAAAGCCGATGGCCAAGGGCATACAGGGCTTAAGTCAGGGCATCTAAAATCAAGAACCAATCTTTTACAGTGGTAAAGAAGAAAACATCAAAGGGAAAGTTAGCTGCAGAAAGACATAAAATTGGCAATATGCCAGTTTCACCACATGAAGTGGCAAGGAAAAGCAAAGGCCTTGGCCTTTATTTATGACTGGTGGTTCTGCCTCTTATGATGATGTAAGCACAACTGAACATGCTGACATAGAAATCGAGGATGCTTCTGTGGAAGTGCACCAGGATGAGCAGGATATTTGTGTAGCTGATGCTAATGAAGTTGATGATGAGGATGTTGTTTGTGTAAATTAGGCACCAGTGGGTGAAACAGTTGTTGCCAATGATAAGGAAAAGCCCATTGTCATGCCTGGGCACAAGACAAAACAACTTGGTTGTGTTGACTCATCTGCGTCACCAGTGTGTTTTTTTGGGAAAGTTTAGTTTTTTCTTGGCAGATGCACTTGCTGTAGAGACTGAAGGAGAAACCACCGCTGCATCATGTGCCACTTGAGCTGACAATTTGCTTACCAAAAGCTCTTGGCATCTCTTCAAATCTGTGTCCGTTGGAAAGAAAGTCACAACATCTCCATCCCTTTTGGGATGAAAATCCACTCCCAGCAGCAGCAGGCATAGCACTCAAGGATTCTCAAGAAAGACAGTGTAAGACTTAAACCTTAAAACTTGCATTTGCTCTGTTCGGCTTGTCCACATATCTGTGGTTAAGTGGACAGTGGGTACAACGGCATTTTGGAGGCCACTAATTCAGTTTTTTTTTAATGTCCCTGTACAAGTTGGGGAATGCTTTTCTAGTGAAGTGGAATCTTTGCAAAAGATTGTTTAACAGTCAATTGTTTTTTGAAAGCACTACGAGTAGTCTTCCTGGTCCCTTCTGGGATGAAAATCCACTCCCAGCAGCAGCAGGCATAGCTGTCAATGATTCTTCTGGGGAAGGACTGATGTGAATGAGAAAAATATTTTTTTGTAAATGCCTCCCCTCCTCCCTCATAAATTTGCTTCAGAATAATAAAATGAAATAAAATTTACTACCAATCAAACCTTCCTGTCCCTGCCTTCAACTACATACATACTCCAACTCCCTCTGGCCTCTTGAATAATAAAAACATTGGTTTCCTGATGTACCATGTTGGAAGTTGAACTGCCACGTATTTGTGCCACCCACTGCTGCTGCTTAGCTTAATCAGCCAGCTAGCTTGGTGCAAATTTTGGGCCTAAACCAGATGAAAACAATATTGTGAGGTGGTGAAAATTGACTGGAAAAGAGTGCAAATTAATGTTATTGACGTTAATAATACTGTAGGAACAAAAAAATAAACAAATTATGTGATTTTAGCAGATTTTATAAATTTAAAAAAAAATTACAGATCCAAAACCAAAACACTCAAAAGGGCGGTTTTGGCAAAACCAAATCCAGATTTAAAAACACAAGGAGATACAGATCCAAAACCAAAACACGGGGTCGGCGCACATCTCTAGTTTGTACCCACATAAATCAACTGCCAGCAATGTAAAATATCAGTCCAGCGAGGCAATTTCCTGTCAGGGATATTTACCAGTCCTTGGATTTTTGAAGTCCAAATAGTCTTTAAGCATGATGACTTGCGGTGGTTTTGGTTGTGGATCCATTACTGGAAAAATGGAAGATGGCCAGCACAGTCTTACTTTTGGGGTCCAAAGGAGTCACAGTGTCATCGGGGGAAGGTGCAAATAAGCATTTTTTTTTAAAGGTGGATCGCTGCTTAACATGTTTTGCTGGGGCAAACTCCCCCCAGCTTCTTCAGAAGCAATAAGATCAAGTGAGTGTCCACTTACATGGGAGGGTGAGGAGGTCCATTGAGAGAGACCACTGAGTGAAGGGAGGAGTTGAAGAAGAGGTGGCCATGGTGTGGATGAGGGAAATAGAGGGAAGAAAATTGGAAGTAGGACTGGAGGCTGTGTGAGATAGTGCAGTAGATTTGCTTCAGGGTAGGGGAAAATACAGTGTTGGTAAAATGTATGTACAGGATACATTTAGGAAGCCGTTTAGGAAACCGGCGGCCGCAATACCGACCGCCGGCTTCCCGAATCCTCAATCCCGGCTAGGGTTAAATGACAGGCGTCTATATCTAGACGCCTGTCATTTTCCCGACGCCGGGAGACAGGCGCCCGGCATCCCGATCGAGCGGATGCCGGGCGCCGCAAGCGGATAGCCGCGGGGGGGAGGGTTAGGTTTAGGGCACCCGGGGGGGACTTAGGGTTAGGCACCCCCCTGGGAGGGTTAGGCTAGGGGGGACGGGTATGTACAAGCGACTGCAGTTAATTATTGAGCGGAATAGCTATGGTGAATTTGTGGGTGTAGAAATTAAATTATAAAATAGACAATGTTAAGAAATGAAGGATGTGAGGCTAGGCCAAAGAGCAATGGTAATTTAGACAGGACTTTCAAGGGGATAAAGGCAAATTGAGTACAGAACACAGATATTCAGTCAGATGTTTTTGGACAACAACAAAATAAAAACAGCAAATATGGATAGAAGTCAAGTGGTAAGTTTTTTCAATTTCTAAGCAGGGAGTTCAATGTACAGTAGAGTGTCCAGGTTATGCAGGCAGCAGGTGTTTGTTTTGGAGATTTTGCTGTTTCAAAGCAGTCCTATTGTAGTGATTGATAAATGGTAAAAGTAATGGCAATGCAGGTAGGATTAACAGTTTTGTAAAGTGAAATGATACAGGAGTGTTTTCAACAGTGATTTGTTGTATGGGGAAAATAACATAAAACCTTAATGAATCCAGTAAGCAAAGTGGTAAAGCTTTGTTATGTCCATAAAGGTATTTCCTTGTGGATGGTCCAGGTTATGGAGAATGCAGTTGTTTGTGTTTGCTGAAGTAGTGCCACAGTTTTTGAGATTTAAGGACCTATGTATTAATAATTGTGGTACTGCCGCAATTTTTAAGGATCCATATCGCAGGGGATATTTTAATTTTTGCTGAAAATATCCCCTCTATGTACAAAGGGGAACTTGCAGGGCCAGCATTTAGTAGAAGTCTTTCATGTTTGTGAAAGACTTCGCCGGGGGAACCTGATACTGCGCATGCTGATTCCGAGATGTACGCTAATGCGATCGCAGCTGTGATTACATACGCAACGCAGCAGCGAAAATATGCTAATGTTAGCAAAGATCACCCAAGCATAAAGATTCCTACTGCTGCCTTTTTACCTGCGACGATGCATACCTGCGTAATATTAATTCCTACTTATCTATGCACCCTAAATGTCGCTATTTAGCGTTAAGTTGCACAAGAAATAATTGCTTTCCAGACTTTGATTGTAGTTCCAAAGCACAAAAAAGATATTCACCAAAAAGCAGATAGTTACACGCTGTGATCTAAAATACAATTAGCGCAAAAGATTATACATAAACAAGGTACAGTCAATACATTACGCAGGCGCTCTGGATCCAGATTTCCGGCATCAAAGGTGAAGCCTCCGTCAACAGAAAGAATATGATGACTCCCTGCTGTCACAGTTGGTGCTAGTGAGTTACCTGTATCAGGTGATGAACTGGAATCACTGGAGGCCGGCTGGACTGGAACCATGGTTAACATGAATAGCTCTTTTATTATAAGAAGTGGGTAGCAGTGAGAACTGCCTTTGGTTATGAGTGACTGGAACTGGAAACTGGAGACGTTGGAATGAGACCAGAAGGAACTTGGAGGGACCGGACTGGGACCAGCAGGTAGGCTTACTGAGCTGGTCGGGGTACCAGTAGATGAGCTTGCAGATGGATGGTAGCACGGAAGCTACTTGGTGCAGCTAATGAGCTGTGAGGTGAGTGGACTTGGAGGAACCGGACTGGGACCGGCAGGAAGGCTGACTGAGCTGGTCGGGTTACTAGTAGATGGGCTTGCAGACGGATGGTAGCGTGGAAGCTACTTGTGGCTTGGGAAGCCGTGGGTAGACATTGGTAGCTGGGTGGCTACGTGGAGCGGCTGGATAGCCGTGGGTGGACGCTAGTATCTGAGTGGCTACGTGGAGCGGCCGGTTAGCCGTGGGTAGATGCTGGTAGCTGGGTGGCTATGTGGAGCGGCTGGATAGCCGTGGGTAGACGCTGGTAGCTGTGTAGCTACGTGGAGTGGCTGGATAGCCGTGGGTAGACGCTGGTAACTGGGTGGCTTCATGGAGCGGCTGGATAGCCGTGGGTAGATGCTGGTAGCTGGGTGGCTACGTGGAGCAGCTGGATAGCCGTGGGTAGACGCTGGTAGCTGGGTAGCTATGTGGAGCGGCTGGATAGGCGTGGGTAGAAGCTGGTAGCTGGGTAGCTACGTGGAATGGCTGGATATCCGTGGGTAGACACTGGTAGCTGGGTGGCTACAAGGAGTGGCTGCATAGCCGTGGGTAGACGCTGGTAGCTGGGTGGCTACGTGGAGCAGCTGGATAGCCGTGGGTAGACGCTGGTAGCGTGGAAGCTACTTGGTGCGGCCTGGGAGCCGTGGGTGAGAGATGGTAGCGTGGAAGCTACTTGGGGCGGCCTGGGAGCCGTGGGTGAGAGATGGTAGCGTGGAAGCTACTTGGGGTGGCCTGGGAGCCGTGTGGAGAATCTGGTAGCGTGGAAGCTACTTGGAGAGGCCTGGGAGCCGTAGGCGAGAGATGGTAGCGTGGAAGCTACTTGGTGCGGCCTGGGAGCCGTGGGTGAGAGATGGTAATGTGGAAGCTACTTGGTGTGGCCTGGGAGCCGTGTGGAGAAGCTGGTAGTGTGGAAGCTACTTGGAGCGGCCTGGGAGCCGTAGGTGAGAGGCTGGTAGCGTGGATAGCTGAACGCAGCAGGCTTACGGATAGCACTGGTCTAGGAACCAGCAGGACCCTGGGACATACTGGTACTCAGAGGTAAAACTATAGCATAAGTTGTACACCACGGAATGTAACAAGATGTTCAAGCACTGAGTGCTATTAGAGGAGGATCTATATACCTAGAGTCTGGCAGCGATTGGTGGATACAGACAGGTGGTCTGGCAGTGGCATTCTAAGTGGAGCAAGGCACAACATGCAGAGGGAGTAATCATCTCTGCAGCCCTTGAGAATCAGGACCACACCTGTGATTCCAATTAAGACTAGCAATGCTCACAGATAGAGCAGGGTCCAGGTGTTTAATCAGTATGGGGAGAGAGCAGTCTGCACACACAAAGATGTTACAGCCAGCATTATTCAGCCAGAGCAGATGTCCCAGGAGAATTACAAACACAGATCCATGGAGCAGCAGGCAGAGGTTAGTCACAAAAGGTAAAAACTAGCCAGGATTGTGACAGTACCCCCCTATTCAAGGGTGGACTCCGAACACCCAAATAAATACATAGGAGAACATGAAAAAATGAGACACCCAGGAAACTTAAAAACTTTCTTCCAAACATGACATTACAGGAGCTTCAAACATAGGGACACCTTCACTCTAGAAACATCTCTTTAGACATCCTCTTAATTCTTACATTTATTGGGATACCAGGAGTGGAAATTCTTCAAAGGAGATGTTTCAAGACCTTCGTCGATTCTTCTTTCTGCTGCGAGAATGTTTTGTGCCAACCAATGGACATGGGATCTCTGGTAACTCCTGTGGAAATACGTGACTGGAAAGGACAGGGTCAAATGGCAGATGGTTTTCAGGGAATGGAGAATTATCATATGCAGGATCGAGTTCAGATTCCGAGTCAGTATCTAAAGGTAAAATCGAAGGTTTAGTAGGACTTGAACATTGATAGGACTCCTGGGAGGAACTAAGCGAAATATAACCAATTTTGATGGTGTTTTGGGAGTTACCGCAGTATGAAGAGGACAAGGAGGTGGGCGCACATCTCATGTTCAGGGAAGTGGAGGATTCAGCAGAGGATGATTCTTTAGTAGGACCGACAGACTGCTTGGACCGATTTTCAGAACTGAGAATTTTACTAGAATTTCGTTTGACAGGTTTGAGACCAAATTCTTCAGGAGATGCTGAACAGGAGCCATGATCAGGATTAGTAGTACATGACACTTCTCCCTGGGAACGGGAGAACCTGGAACCCACTCCTGGGACATGAGACTTGAGACCACCTCCTGGGGTGCGATACTTGAGGCCCCTTGCTGGGGTGCGAGACTTGAAACCCCCTCTTGGAGTATGAGACTTGGGACCCCTTGCTGGGGTGCAAGACTTGAGACCCCCTCCTGGGCCGTGAGACTTGAGACCCCCTCCTGGGGTGCGAGACTTGAGACCCCCTCCTGGGGCGTGAGACCTGAGACCCCCTCCTGGGGTGCGAGACCTGAGACCCCCTCCTGGGGTGCGAGACTTGAGACCCCCTCCTGGGGTGTGAGACTTGAGACCCCCTCCTGGGGTGCAAGACTTGAAACCCCCTCCTGGGGTGCGAGACTTGAGGCCCCTTCCTGGTGTGCGAGACTGGAGGCCCCTTCCTGGGGTGCGAGACTTGAGACCCCCTCCTGGGGAATAATTCTTGTAACCCTCTCCTGGGGTGAGAGACTTAAGGTCCCCTCCTGGAGTACAGAACTTGACACTCCCTGTTGGAGTATGGGACCCAAAATCCCCTTCTGGGGAAGCTGACTCGACATTTCCTTTTGGGGTATGGAACATGAACCCCCCTTTTGGGATGCGAGGACAGAGACTTCCTCCTGGGGTGAGTGACTCAAAACCCCTTCTTGGGTTACGAGACTTGAGGACCCTCCTGGGGTTGAGACTCTGGAGACCCCTCCTGGGGTTGCCAACTGGAGTCCCCTACCAGAGCAGGCAGAATCCGGGCTGGGACTGGAACAGGCAGAATCCGGACTGGGACCGGAACAGGCAGAATCCGGACTGGGACCGGTACAGGCAGAATCCGGGCTGGGACCAGAATAGGCAGAATCCGGGACGGGACCAGAACAGGCAGAATCCAGGCTGGGACCAGAACAGGCTGAATCCAGGCTGGGACCGGAACAGGCAGAATCCGGGACAGGACCGGAACAGGCATTGAGACGTTGACACATTGTTATACTGCTGGAATTGCAAAGGGGACAGCCTTTGATAAAGTGGTCAGAAGCTCCACAATAGCGACAGAGATGTAAATCTTTACGCCGCTGGCATTCAGCCACAGAGAGCTTGGAGCGCGGGTAACTTCGATGTCTCACTTTACTTGGCATAGAAGGATCTTTGGTTCTTAGAGATTCCAAGACAGAGGTAGCTCTAAGAAATTCAGGAATGAGCTGAAAGATTTTGCTGAGTAGAGCCTGTAGCTGTTCCAGCAGTTGATGGAAAGTAGTTAGGGGTTCAGGTAAGATTTGGGTATCATCTAGCCGGTTAATCAGAATTTGCAGAAGCTGTAGTACTCGATGCTGTACCGCCTCCTGTGAATCCAAACGAGTGATTAGGTTACGGAAAGCACTTGATCCAGGATTAGGTGTTTGATCCGCCACCATCGTTAGGCTTGAACATACTGTCACAGTTGGTGCTAGTGAGTTACCTGTATCAGGTGATGAACTGGAATCACTGGAGGCCGGCTGGACTGGAACCATGGTTAACATGAATAGCTCTTTTATTATAAGAAGTGGGTAGCAGTGAGAACTGCCTTTGGTGATGAGTGACTGGAACTGGAAACTGGAGACGTTGGAATGAGACTAGAAGGAACTTGGAGGGACCAGGAGGTAGGCTGACTGAGCTGGTCGGGTTACTAGTAGATGGGCTTGCAGACGGATGGTAGCGTGGAAGCTACTTCTTGTGGCTTGGGAAGCCGTGGGTAGATGTTGGTAGCTGGGTGGCTACGTGGAGCAGCTGGATAGCCGTGGGTAGACGCTGGTATCTGGGTGGCTACGTGGAGTGGCCGGTTAGCTGTGGGTAGACACTGGTAGCTGGGTGGCTACGTGGAGCGGCTGGATAGCCGTGGGTAGACGCTGGTAGCTGGGTAGCTACATGGAGTGGCTGGATAGCCGTGGGTAGACGCTGGTAACTGGGTGGCTTCGTGGAGCGGCTGGATAGCCGTGGGTAGATGCTGGTAGCTGGGTGGCTACGTGGAGTGGCTGGATAGCCGTGGGTAGACGCTGGTAGCTGGGTAGCTACGTGGAGCGGCTGGATAGCCGTGGGTAGACGCTGGTAGCTGGGTGGCTATGTGGAGCGGCTGGATAGCCGTGGGTAGACCCTGGTAGCTGGGTGGCTACGTGGAGCAGCTGGATAGCCGTGGGTAGACGCTGGTAGCGTGGAAGCTACTTGGTGCGGCCTGTGAGCCGTGTGGAGAAGCTGGTAGCGTGGAAGCTACTTGGAGCGGCCTGGGAGGCGTAGGCGAGAGATGGTAGCGTGGAAGCTACTTGGTGCGGCCTGGGAGCCGTGGGTGAGAGATGGTAACGTGGAAGCTGCTTGGTGCGGCCTGGGAGCCGTGTAGAGAAGCTGGTGGCGTGGAAGCTACTTGGAGTGGCCTGGGAGCCGTAGGTGAGAGATGGTAGCGTGGAAGCTACTTGGTGCGGCCTGGGAGCCGTGGGTGAGAGATGGTAACGTGGAAGCTACTTGGTGCGGCCTGGGAGCCGTGTGGAGAAGCTGGTAGCGTGGAAGCTACTTGGAGCGGCCTGGGAGCCGTAGGTGAGAGGCTGGTAGCGTGGATAGCTGAACGCAGCAGGCTTACGGATAGCACTGGTCTAGGAACCAGCAGGACCCTGGCACCAAACACGATGTGGCTACTACATACTAAACCTTAGATATCAAATACATGCATTTTATAACATTATACAATAACGAATAAACCTTCTAATATTAACCTTTATACTAAGGAACCTTTTAGGAAATTTGTGTATCTGTAAGTGTAAGAGAATATTGCGTAAAGTTGCTAATATGTGTGATGCATTTATACGTAAAGTGCTTATGATAAACAGCGCAACTGAGCGTAATGTGCGGTGTTTATGCATGTAAGTCTATGTGTGTGTGTGTTATGCAATTCAGTGTATTTATGATGGATTAATATATATATATATATATATATTATTCATTTCTAACATATTTTAAAACTACAAAGCAAGGTGTTACAAGCAGGGTGGAGACCCCCAGCTGTCTTCTGTTGCCACTTCGTCTGATAGCTAATTCAAAGGTTTTCCTCTGCCTATTTAGAATACACTTGTCAGTACTTCTTAAGCAAACCTCTGACCATTGTTTCTAACTCTTCATTCAGACAAATTCAATTGAGCATATTAGTGTCTGGGTTCTATTTCAATTGCCGCAGCCAACACTCAAAGTATCTTGGTGTATTTTTTTTTAATTACTTTTCTCAGACATGTATACAGAAGCTGTTTCTCATTACTAACTAAACCCTGCATGAATATTGTGTTTGTCAGTGTAAGAGTGTTGTATATTATTCGCTATTTAGTGTTGTGCGAATGTGTGGATACGTGCGCACACTGGGTGCATGCGCACACAATAGTGCTTCGTGGCTTGTACCAACATAAATCGGACAGCGGACAATCAAATCGTCTGATAACAGTTGAATTGCAGTCACATGCAATTATTCGACTTCAACAGTAAATATTGGTAACATCGAAGCACATCAGCGGCCATCTTACCATTGTGGAAGGTCAGACCAGCCCCAGCCTTGGGAGCTCTTCTGGGACGCAGCACTGCATATGCAATAGCAGTGGCTAATTTATGCATGTACATGTAACGGCGTTTAAATGGACAGAGAGGCCTGCGTTTTTCTGACCACTCCCTGTCACCACCCCCAAACACTGACAACCTGTCAGTCACTTTGTGATAGGATCCATTGTGCAACCGTAATCGCAATGTGATCGCTGTGCACGCGCAGTGTGGCTTACGCATGCGCAATGGCAAATAATCGCTCATTCTGCTTGAAAATTGCATTAGCGTTCATCTCTGAATCAGGCCCAGTCGCAACATCCGCTGCCGGCCAGAGGCTGCAGTTTAGAACATCTGAAGATTGTGTAAACTGCTGGGTACTAACTCCGAAAAGCTGTGCTTTTTAGAGTTTGGTACATAGGGCAGAGATTGTAGTCCCCATTGATAATAATCGATCTGAAGTGCTTATTAGCACTATGCAGGTGTTAATATTAAAATGAACCTCTATATACCCCTGCCTGTACCTTCTAAAATCCTTCCTATGGATGACGCTAATTTGCGTACGCAGTCATACAATAGAGACTCCAGACTCAGAACATGTGGTTCCGAAGCACAAAGTATTATTCAAGTAAAAGTACAGTCAGTTACACGCTATGATCTGTGTACAATTTAGTGCAAAGGAATTATACAGACCCCCAAGTACAGTATACATACGCATGCGCTCTGGACCAGATCCCGGCATTCAGAAAGAAAACCTCCGTCTATCAGCATTCAGCAAGAAGACTAAAATCCCAGCATTTGAGCACACATATTTATACCCCCCCAGAATAGACCGGACAATAGAGAAGTTTATTGCTGATGTCATTGGTTCCCAGGGGAGAAGCATATGTTACAGTGCATTTAACAGGCTGGTTCAAATAGACTCTCCCTGCCTCTAACAGCTGAGGGTCTTTCCCCTCCCCGCCCCCATGCTACATCCTAACAGTTGTTCCTAAAATATACATTTTGTTGCTTGTAGTCTCTGCGGTTTCTACATAGTTTTATGGAAAAAAAAACCTTTGATACAGAGGCCCCTTTATGTAGCTTATTTTCTTGATTTACTCCTGTGTAATGGCCACCATACACTAGCATCAGATTGTCATTTGAAAAAGCTCCACGTTGGGAGTGAAACGCGTTGATTCGGATATTAGATCTACTCCTGCTACCTTTTTATTGAACCATTCACCCACCACCATTATGATAAGCCTGTGATCTTATCCAACAGCAGTGTGAGATTAAAAGCCGCTACCATATATGTGACCTAAAGGGGAGTGGAAGCGGCAGTGGTGGCTCACTAACAACCGGGACCAACGCAAGCCGGGAGACAGCAGCTGACTGCGGGCTTTACAGCACACAACGAGCTGGGGACACAGCATTGCTGCATAGAAATATCAACTGAGCTGACCGCTTATTCCATCCCAGCCGGCCACTTCAAGCCAGACTGAGGAAACAGGGAGCAGCAGACTGCGGCTGCTAGACCTTACAAAAATTAAGCTCCCTGCATTGCCGCATCCACAAACAGGATAAAACCTGTGACTTGCAGCCTTCAGACAGTCCCCCAAAGGTAAACTGTGTCAAAATTTTGTTAAAAAACACTTAAGGACACCCCAAAAAAGACTTTGAAAAAGGGGGCAAAAAAAAAATGTTGGGATACAGACTTAAAAACTAGCAAATTTGACTCTGGGGGGTCCCCAAGTATGCCCCAGGGTTTTTTTTTATTGCAGGTGCTTGCGGCAGGTGAATTTTTCATGATTTTTTTCAACTTCACTTTAGCAAATTTTAAATATGCTCACCCCCATTTTCAAGGACCCCAAATTTGCTGAGAAAAAACCTCCAAAATACTGTTCTGCATCACATATAGAAAAACGCTATTTAGCAGCTATTGAGCCCGTTTAAAAACACCAAATACCTTCAGCAAGCCAAATTGGGGAGGTACCATAGGGAACCCCCATGTCAGAGCATCATTTGGGGGTGTCAGGCTGATTTCCCCAAAACTGACAATACTTTCCGCTTGTTCAAGTTTCGCCGGGTCCCGTTTTCGCGTACTTCCATATTGAATACGGGGTAAAGCTGGGATGGCCGCGATACTTTTCTGCCTACAAAACAGACGAAGTAGGCGGAAAGTCCGGGCCACGAAAAAAGTATCGCGGCTCGGCTCATATTGAATACGACTCTAAGTGGTATACAGAGTCTGGACTGTGAGAATGTTAAATTGCCGCACTTCAAGTACAATCGTGCCACAGCACAAGAACGTCAACAGAGCTCGATACACTGTGGTAGGATAATTCTGGATACAGCAGACACATTGTAGGTGCTATCCTGCTTCAAATATAACTACAACCAATATACAATTGCTGGATATATAGTGGTGAACCCGCATACAACGGTGGATAGATAGGTGGTGTCGAAGCCAGATAATTGGCTAAGACAGAATCTGTTTACAATCGGAATCTGCATGACACCATCTTGCGAATGGCAAACTAGACGCCATTTTACAACTAATCGCAAAAGCCATTTTTAGCTATAACTAAAATAAAATCCTTACATTAAACATTCAGGGTTGACAAGACGGGTTTGTGGATTTGTCTGTGACAAGTCATTGAAGAATAAACAAAGATACAGTGAGCATTTGATCTGCACACAGAACAGTATGCCTATGAAAATTGAACCACAATACAGACATTGATATACTCAGACAGAGTGAATTAGGAAACCATTGTTAGGCATTTAAGCTATCGATAGCCATTGTAGGCCATTAGTATCTGATGTAGTTTAAGCTAAATAAACCAGTGTATTTATGTCTGAGGCTTAAACGAATTAGCCTTGCTTTTGTGATTTCATTAGACATCGTTTGATCATCTGTGTAAACCCCATTGCCTGTCATTTTTGTAAATCCAGACAAATAATGTCAAAACCAAGAAATTTATATATATATATATATATATATATATATATATACAGTTGCTATTTCATACACACGAACGCATACCCACACAGCGTTAACTAGCATCCTTTCCTCATATTCCTAATGCTCACATATTACATAATTACATAAAAAAAGGCTCCGCATTAATAAAGGTTATTTACCAAAGTGTTATTTATATTTGCAATGATGTGAAGTGCATCTTATATGATATTTATGGTTTAGTACATAATAAGTAGATCATGTTTGGTGCCATTCTGATCTGCTGTGTAATTGCAGATCTCCGGTACTATCGGTGGGGAAATCGCTACAAGCATCTGCAAGTTATGAACTATAGGGAATTATGTGATAGAATGTACAATGTATGAAGTGTTCATTGCTTAGTTATGCGGCAGGAAAAAGTACACAAAGAGCCACTTGGAGGCTGAACTTCTCAAGTACAAACAGACCAATGAACTATGGCCCTCATTCAGAGCCACTCGCTAGCGGCAGTACGCTCGTTCCGAGCGATGTTCGCACATCTGCGCATGCGTACGGTTTTTAGTACGCATGCGCGAACCAGTCAGTGCGGCCGAAAATCATTGGTACGCAATATAGCGATGGCCTGCTATTTTGAGTGACAGGAGGAGGCGTATGTGGGTGGTAACAGGGGAAGGTGCTTGAAAACGGGGAGTGGAGATCCGAACGCAGGCGTGCTTAAAGGTCAAAACGGGCATTTTAAGGGAGTGCATAATTAACAAAGCAGCGTCATTGACCACGTCACTTGTTTTTTTTTAACTCAGAACTGCTCGCAAAATAGCGGTTGAAAACACCAGCCACAAGAATAGCGAGCAGTTCATACGCTGTACGATGTACTCGATTAATCTAATAAATAGCGGACATGACGTATGGTGCGTGCGGCCAGGGGGCGTTTTTATCAAATAAACGAGCGTATGTTTTGATCGCTCGTTCAGACTTAGAGGTGGGAACAGACTGCAATTTGCGAACGGATCATTTGAATAGCCACCCCTTGTTTTTGAACGAACGACCGCAAATAGCGAACGGCTCTGAATCAGGCCCTATGTCGTAACAGAAGACCAAAGTAGAAGAACCAATTAAATAATACCAGCTCATGTCCATTGTATTGCCAATTCCTGAAATAGTATATATGTGCTCTCTCTGACCCCAGTCTCTGTGCTGTTGACGGAGGTTTCTAATGCTGATGCCGGTATCTGGGCCCAGAGCTTGTGCGTATATAACAACTGTACCTTGGGTCTGTATGATTTATTTGCGCTTATTATATTAGATCACAGCGTGTAACTATCTGTACTTTTCTTGAATATTAACTTTTGTGCATTGGACCACAAGTGCCAAAGCCTGAGAGCATTTATTGGGGTGTGCGACTGGTCATAGCGCTACTTAGCGCCATCTATGTTTATAGGCAGGATTTTACCAAGGTTTAATCATGATATAACAGTGGGAACATTTAAAACTATATACTTAATAAATTTGAATTGTGGTGGACAGTAAGTACATTATCCACTGGGGTGAATTGCAGATGGGACAGTTACTGGTTACATATCTTCAATATTATATGAAAACCAATTGATTTTCTGTGCTATTTGAATAGAATGTTTTATATGTGAGATCTTTTTAGGTAGCATATTGTGGAATACATTGTTACTAACTGTATTTTTGATACATTTTATCTATGGTTTATATATTAAGAATTTTCTTTCTCAATAAATGTATTAAAAGAATTAGAGAAGCCTATTTCTATCAAGATCATTCAAGTATAGTATTTTAATTTATTATTGCATAAACAATAGCATGGTCTACCATTGTACGTTTTGTCAGATTGTCGCGATGCTGCAATCCAGAGATGCCGGGTTGAGGGATCGGTGAAATCCAGTTTTCACTGATTTGCCGATTAAAATATGATCGTGATTTTCAAATCAGTGAAATTTAACATGTATAATTTAACAGACCCTCTGACGGATCGAGGAACATCGATGGCCGCAGGTCAGTATTTGCAACTGACGAATGGGTGTTTCCAATCCGATCGCAGTAATGGACAATCAGTTGTTAGGTGTATGGGAGCCTTAACTCATGTGTAACTCTTAAAGAAAGAGTGCCCTTAGCCGTCAGCGGTTTCTGTAATAGAAGTGGCCGCTGATTGGCTAAGAGTGTTATGACTTTTAGCCAATCATGGCTAGAGTTCCGGAAACCTTGTGAGTCCTGTCATTCTCCAGAGAAGCACTGTAAGTACAGTATTTACTTACAGTGCTTCTGTGTCCTTTAGGAATTGCATTTTCCATTTTCTTATTTTAAGAAGACCTTGGATTCTATCTGGAGAAGGGGACCGACCTCCTCCAGGGAGAAGGTAAGTATGTAGTGTGAGTGTGTAATAAATAGAGATGTACACCGATCCCCATGTGTCACGATCTGGCAAAAGTGATTCTGTTCCACGGGATTAGAAGACGTGGACCTGGGTTGAGGAGGGAACAGGAGGCGAGGGGCCTGGATTAGTGACTTCCTCATCCACCAGTACCGGATGTTGCGAGACCTGACCAAAGGCGCGGAGTCTAATTTACTGGGAGGTTGTCGAAGCTGGAATTTTGCGAATGGCCGCCTAAGCGCCATTTTAGATAAACTCACACTTTAGTACATGTGGCGATATTACTATTAGCATCATGCGATTGCATCTGTGACCATCGCCATAAGTTACGGCGATTCATCAAAAGCCCATTTCATGACTTTACGTAGTTTGGGTGCTCTGGATAAAGTGTGTATATTATTATAATTCCCCTAAAGGATATATTTCAGAAATGGCTGTACAGTATGTCAAAATTGGAATGCATTAGCTAAACAGAGCAAATGGCCACGTGACAACTAGCCTGTGTAGACAAGCTTCATGGACATAACGTCTGCTCTCACTCCAGGTGGCCCTGCTTGAATACAGCAAGAGGGTCGGTCGTTTGTAGCACCTTACATTAGCAGGCTTCCTACAATAAAATACCTTCAAAGCCAAGAGTGTTATCTGAGGTTTGGGTCTTGTAGCTGTGCTAATTTGCATCCACACAGGCCCTGGGAGACCAGTATTTTGGAGTCTGAAAAGGGTGGGGGCTGCTGGGGCATGAGCGAGTCATGGAACTATAAGGCTCAGCATTCCACACTGCTAGGTGTTCACTTAGTTTAAGTGAGATTTAAGTGCACCATTTCTCATACACACATTAATACGCACAATTGCGCTGTTAACTAGTCGCATATTAGCGAATGCATAAGATCCTGTATGAAAATGCTGTTTATTAGCTTCATGTGCACGCATCTGCCCCAAGTTAACTAGCATCTTTACATCACACCCCGCATACTTACACATTACATATTCACATAAAAGGTTTAATAAGCTTTAAAGTATAAGATTTAAGTTTGTTCATTTAGCATAAATGCTGTGAAATAAAGATTATTTGGTAACTAAGGTTTTATACATGATAAGTAAGCCGTGATTGGTATTGTACTGATGCGTACTCTTTCAACTTTATTCCGGTACCATCGGTGTGGAGATCGCATCATGCATTCTCAACTTATGGACTGCAGAGACTTCAAGCAACAAAATGTACATTATATGAACAACTGTTAGGATGTTGCATGAGGCAGGAAACCAGAGACCCCCAGTTGTTAGAGGCTGGGTTGTGTCTATTTGAATCAACCTGTTAAATGCCTTGTAACATATGCACTCTCCTTTAGGACCAATGGTATTAGCAACAAACTTCTCTATTGTGTTGTTTATTTCTGGGGGGTATAAATATGTGTGCTCTGACCCTGGGTTCCTAGTGTTTGTGCTGAATACTGATTGACGAGGGGTTTCTTGCTGATGCCTAACATCTGGACCAGAGAGCGCTGCGTATGTATAATTGTACTTGGGTCTGTATAATCTCTTTCCGCTAAGATTATATGAGGATCATAGCGTGTAACTGCTGTACTTTTACTTGAATAATACTTTGTGCTTTGGAACCACAGATTCTAGGTCTGGAGTCTTTATTTACTGTATGACTGCTCTACGCAAATTAGCGTCATCCTTAGAGGTTTATAGGTAGGATATTAGAAGGTATAGGCAGGGGTATATAGAGGTTCAAAGGTAGAATCCTTAAGGTGTACACCAGTGACCCCTCCAAGCGGGATTTGGGCTTAAGCTGCACCCAGCAAGCAGGTCGCGGTCTTTTGGTCAGGTATCCGGCACAAGTGGGAAAATGGAAGAACACTATCACAGGAAAAGCACAGGAGAAATATATTTTAGGTTTGTACTGAAGTGGTGTATTGAGTAGTGGTTCCAGTCGCAATGCTGACACAGATTAGCACTAGGAGAAAGTACTTGGATAATGTACTGAGTACACACTTGATGGCCTCAGACCTGGCACTGGAGAATGATTTAGTAAATGGTACTTGGATGATGTACTAAGTACACACACTGTGGCTTCAGACGCAGCACTGACACAGGAGAATGGTATTATGAACTGGTACTTGGATGATGTACTAGGTACGCACACTGTGGCTTCAGACATAGAACTGGCACTGGAGATAGGTATTATGAACTGGTACTTGGATGATGTACTAAGTACGCACACTGTGGCTTCAGCAGCAGCACTGACACAGGAGACTGGTATTACGAGATGGTACTAAGGGCCTGATTCAGACCCGCTCGCGAGCACGCATTGCTCGCAAGCGAGTCGATTTTCCCCCATAGCACATGCGCCACCTCTGGCGTACGCATGCGCGAACCCCAGCGAGCGATGGCAGCTCAGTTGCTCCAGAGCTCACTACAAGACGGGGCGGCTGTTGATGTTGATTGACAGCTCGCCCCGTTTTGTAGATGGGGAGGGGGGGTGGCTGCACAAACGCAGGCATTCCTTTAGTAATGCCTGCTGTTTGTGGGCGGTCCTACTGACATCACTCGTGATGTCTGTAGTGGACTTCCTGCTCTATTAGAGCAGGAAGTCCACTCTGGCTTGCGGGAGGCGAGACCCTCCGGCAGGGTCTCGATGTGAGCCCGATGGTCGCGATAATCGTGGGTGGTCTACCACAGCTTTGCGAGCGGCCTGGAGGCCGAAACTTAAATAAAAAAAATAAATGCCCTTATTCAGAGCGAACGCTCGCAAACAGCGAGCACCTCTGAAACAGGCCCTAAGTACACATGCTGAGGATTCAGCCACAGAGCTTAGCACAGAATATGACTCTAACAGATTGTACTCAGAAGACATTCTGAGTACACACACCGTGGAAAACACTAGGAACAGGTCACTGGAAGGAATGGAGCTTGAAATCTGGAATGCTGCAACAAGTTTACACTGGAAATAATGTTGTACAGGCAACTTCCTGTTGTCCAGAGCCCGGTATATATACCCTAAGGTAGCAGTCCATTGAAGGACACTGTCAGCTGACAGCAACCAATGCTACCATTGGGTAAAGGGTTAGGTGAAAACAGACTGTCATGGCTGCATCCATGATGGTAACCGCAGAAACCACATCACCCAGCAAGCACATGAATGTCCTAGCAGACCCCAGGTATAATTCTCAGTGCGTCACTCGCTGATGCACCTGGCGTCTGACCGCTCTACAGATCAGGGGAAGTCGGCGCTGAGCTGAGTAACGGCCGACCCTAGGCCGCGACCTGACACCGTGTTTGGTTTTGGATCTGGATAACTTTCGTGTTTTGGTTTTGGTTCAGCAAAATCACCCTCATGTGTTTTAATTTTGGATCTTTTTTTTTTTTTTTTAAATAATAAAAACAGCTAAAATCACATAATTTGGGCTTGTTTTTGTCCAAGTTTGACCACCTCACAGCTCACAATATTGTTTTCACTTCTTTTCACCAATATACTGTAGGCCAAAGGCTGCAGCGAAGGAGTTGGTGGTGAAGATTGAAGGTGCTTGGATCTAGCAGAGAGAAGGGAGCTAGTTGACACTGGACTGCTTGTTGTTACTTTTTTAGTATAAGGTTTCCGATTTTTCCAAAAAAATTTCATGCATGCGCTGCAAATGACGTAACAGGGAGGAGGTTCTTAGATGGTTAAAGTCCCTACCTCTACTTAATGTGGCTTTACAAACACTACAGACGGCAAGACAATTGTCCGGATTTGGGTAGAAATAATTCCACACAGAAGAGGTGGATTTTTTTCATCTTATGCCTAAGCATGACAGTGACCTTCTTCCTATCACGGGCAAGAACTGCTTCCGGTGGTGCCTCACTTACAAAAACAACATCCTCATCAACAACATTCTCATTAGCACCTGCATCAGCTACACAAATATCCCCCTCATCCTGTAGCACTTACACCGTAGCATCCTCCATGTCTAGGTCAGCAACTTCTTGAGGGTGCAAAAATGGAGGAAGGAGTACAGAAAGGTCAGGCACACACATTGCACTCGTGGACTCACTTAGACTCTCAGGAATTTGTGACGTTTCTGAACACACAGTTTGTTCTACTGCCTAAGGGCTCTGTTTATCAATCTTTTTTATTACAATTTTCACATTATTTTAGTTTAAATTAAATGTATTAAAGGGCTTTTGGAGCAGTTGTCATGAAAAATGACTCCAAGCCCTTTAATTCTCATTTGTTTAGCAAGCAGATCGCATTTCCCATACTTGCAATGGGAAATGTGATCTGCTTGAAATTTACTAAGGGGGAATTGTGAAAAAAAATGCTGTGTGGGAGCCCTGCAATAACTACGCTATCTGGAGATAGCGTTAAGCAGGGTTTCCCCCGGCTCCCGGACTCCTGCTCCACTCTGACAGGTAGAGCAGAGTTGGGAGCTGGCCCCCTGTGATCAGCTTAGTGGTCTAAATAGACCACAAGCTGATAACTGCACAAAAAAATAGTTTTAAAAAACTCCCCTCAAACACTTACCTGCAGCCGGGGGTCTGGTGATCGTTGAGCTTCTCCGGTCAGCTGTGACCCCGGTCAGCTGTGCTGTACACCGGCATCTCAGTTTACAGCACAGATGATCAGGTTCACAGACCTGGAGACTTGCTGAGGATAGAGCGCACTGATCACCGAGGTAAGTGTCAGCTAGGGGAGAAGGGAGTCGATAGTGCTAGCTGAGAATTGTGCTGTGATGATTCGCAGGGATATAGCTTTCTCGCAATGTTAATACATTCTCATGATAATTGCTAAATTCACAATGCGAATTTAGGTGAAATTATCATACTACAATCCACATTTGAAATTCAGTTGTAGTAAATAGGGGCCTTAGTTGTTTTTTTTAGTAGATTTTCCAGTTTTCATTTATTTGACCCCTCTTCTACACTCTGAAGGGTATATTTACTCAAGTGAGAGTTTTTAGAAGTGGAGATGTTGCCTATAGCAGCCAATCACATTCTAGCTATTATCTTCTAAAAGGTGTTAGTTACAGTAAATGTTAAGTAGAATCTGATTGGTTGCTGTGGGCAACATCTCCATTTATAAAAACTGTAACTTTAGTAAATATACCCCTCAGTGAGAAGGGCTTGCATCATCATAAGAGGCAGAAGAAGACGTCTAACTGACAGATGCAGAACCACTACTCATAAATAAAGGCCAAGGCCTGAGCCTTTTCTTGCCACTGCGTGTGGTGAATGGCATGTTGAAAATGTAATGTTTTTTTTTCACAAAATGTTCTCTTTGTTAGAGGTGTTTTTTTCTTTACCACTGTAAAATATAGATTTTTTTATTTCAGATGCCCTAACTTAAACCCTCTACAGTACTTTTGTGAACACTGAACACAGTGGGGTACGGCCTGCTGAGTCACCGTACTTATGTGAACACAGTGAGGTATGGCCTGTGGAGCCACAGTACTTATGTGAACACAGTGTGATGCAGCCTGCGGAGTCACAGTACTTATGTGAACACACTGTGATGCAGCCTGCGGAGTCACAGTACTTATGTGAACATAGTGGGTTGCAGCCTACAGAGCCACAGACTCACAGTACTTATGTGAACACAGTGTGATGCAGCCTGCGGAGTCACAGTACTTATGTGAACACACTGTGATGCAGCCTGCGGAGTCACAGTACTTATGTGAACACACTGTGATGCAGCCTGCGGAGTCACAGTACTTATGTGAACATAGTGGGTTGCAGCCTACAGAGCCACAGACTCACAGTACTTATGTGAACACAGTGTGATGCAGCCTGCGGAGTCACAGTACTTATGTGAACACACTGTGATGCAGCCTGCGGAGTCACAGTACTTATGTGAACATAGTGGGTTGCAGCCTGCAGAGCCACAGACTCACAGTACTTATGTGACCACAGTGGGGTACAGCCTGCGAAGTCACAGTAAAGCGTTCGCTGAAGTCTCCTCCTTCCTCCTGTTTGGATCTGTGATTGCAGCATATTGTTTGCAGTTCTAGCCTTAATTACTACTGAGGCTCTGCACTAATTACTGCCTGTCTGTGTGCAGTATCAGGTGCACTCTGATTGATTCTCCTGTCTGTGCACAGCCCAGCTGAACAATAATCTGTCATTAGGGAGGCTTGCTCTGGTTGACCCTGTTTCTGTTAAAATCCAGCCAGCCTGTCACTCCATGTCGGTGATAGCGTTTATTGTGTTCATGTGGCATCTAGTCTCCTGTTGATCTGTCTAAGTTCCAAAGTCCAATCCTGCTGTGTTTCCTCACTACCATTTGATCCATCCAGGTGGCCCAGTCTGCATATCATCTGCTGTTGCCGCTTGTGTCATCTTGGCGGCACGGCGTGCATTCCAGCATCTAGGGTACGCTACCTAGTGTACCAGCACCATTGTCAACCCGGCGACATAGGCCGCACTTCAGCGTCCGAAGTGCGCAAATCCCAGTACCCAGGGTACGCTGTTCTGTGTACTGCCGCCAGTGTCATCCCGGAGGCACTTGGCGCACCTCAGCGTCCGAATGGGCAAAGTTGTGTACCACCGCCACTGTCATCCCGGCGGCACTTAGCGCACCCCAGCGTCATCCTGCCAAGATCACCAGCCCTCAAAGCTGCTACACAGCCTAAAGGCTGCATCACGGCCCAAAGGCCGCATCCTGCCAAGATCACCAGCCCTCAAGGTTGCTACACGGCCTAACGGCTGCATCACGGCCCACAGGCCGTATCCTGGCAAGATCACCAGGCCTCAAGGCTGCTACATAGCATAAGGGCTGCATCTCAGCCTAAAGGCTGCATCACGGCCCAAAGGCCGCATCCATCTAAGACTACCAGCCCTCAAGGCTGCTACACAGCCCAAAGGCCGCATCATGGCCCAATGGCCGCATCCAGCTAAAACTACTCAGCCCAAAGGCTGCACCTCGGCCCAACGGCTGCATCTAGCCTATTACCAGCCCTCAAGGCTGTCATACAACTCCGGGACTATTTACATTCCTGCCTTCAAGACTGTGCTGGATTAGGCTCCTAGGTAATCATCCCTACCTCACATAACAAGTACTTATGTGGACACTGTGGGGTACAGCCTGCAGAGTCACAGTACTTATATATTATGTGATATTATGTGAACACAGTGGGGTACAGCACAAACAACAAGTTGTACAAAAAAACAAATTGGAACTTTTAAAAAAAAAACTTTTCGCAAATGTCAGCAGCACTGGAGAGGATGGACACTGGACAGAAACGTCAGCAGCATTTCAGTGGATGGACCCTGGAGAAATATGTCATCCCAGCAGCACTGGAGTGGACGGAAACTGGACAGATACGTCAGCAGCACTGGATTAAATGGACACTTGACAGATACATCAGCTCAGCAGTACTGGAGTGGATGGACACTGGAATGATACATCATCAGCATTGGGGTGGATGGACTTTGGACAGATACGTCAGCAACCACTGGAGAGGATAGACACAGCACAGCAGCCACTGGAGTGGATAGACACAGCACAGCAGCCACTGGAGTGGATAGACACAGCACAGCAGCCACTGGAGTGGATAGACACAGCACAGCAGCCACTGGAGTGGATGGACACAGCACAACTGCCAGCACAGTGTGAAATGGCAGCCGAAACATCGCTGCGGGGACTTAAATAGCATCTAAAATTCGCACAGCAGCCATTGGAGTGGATGGACACAGCACAGCAGCCACTGGAGTGGATGGACACAGCACAGCACCCACTGGAGTGGATGGACACAGCACAGCAGCCACTGGAGTGGATAGACACAGCACAGCAGCCACTGGAGTGGATGGATACAGCACAACTGCCAGCACAGTGTGAAATGGCAGCCGAAACACACTTCTAAAAACTCTCATTTTAGTAATATTTACCCCTAGAAGTTCAATTAACGACGGAATGATCACTTGTTCCATCCTTTAATAATTTGCACTGCACCGCATGTGAGATCGTGTGATTGGCCGTGCAGCACGGCCATTCACACAACATTGCTGACTACACATGGTAGCGCACAATGCCGAAAATAAAAGCATTCTGAAGCAGGGGGCGGAGCCACGAAGACGCGATTCATCGCGAATCGTGTCACTGGGCCCCCCGCTGCCGGGGTTTCTAGTGGTAGTCCAGGGGGGCAGGCGGCAGCCAGGAGGCTTGCCTGCCTTTCCGGTGGGTCGGGAGTGGCACCTGGTATTCAAGAGGCTCCCGTCCAAATCGGGAGGGTAGGCAAGCTTGATTCAGAGGTGCATGCTAACTGCGTACACTGGCAATATGCACGCCGTTGGTCAATCTGGGAAGTACTGCACACGCATCCCAATGGTTAAAGTACAGAGATGCAGAACGAATTGGGACGCAAGAGCTGTGGATTGCAAAGGCCATTCCTGGAAGGTAACGAGGGTGGCTAGCCAGACTCGGGTGTGTTGCTGACAGCAACTGTGTCTACAAATGCAGTAGCGCTGGTACAGGGCGCCATGGTCAGACGGAGAGATTGCACCTGCCATAGGGCTGGTGCAAGTTTCTTTGGCGTGTCCGATGGTTTGTCGCACCAAGACAGATTAGCGCCACTGCAAATGGGTGTCTCAGCTTAAACGGAATCGGGCACAGCGTTGGCATAAAGACGTGGCATCGGGAAAAGATGCAGCTGCATCTGCGCGCACCTCTATATTAGGCCCAGGAAGTGATTGCATTTCTATATACGAACAGCTCAGCATATAAGCGAATATAGTATACACATTTCCCATGCACACGTCTTATTGTACTATTATCTCTGCACCAGCCCCATGATGTGCACTCCATGTAACCTTACATCCAAAGATCAGCTAACTCATATCTATAAATGTGCCTGCAACGGTATGGAAGTTACAACACAATTAGTTGTATATAAAACAGCTAATGGGCTGACTCATAAATCTAGATCACTATTGGACATTTTATTACATCATTTTCCAGCTGACTACAAGTTTATGGAGATCCCTTGAAAAAAATGTTTTCCCATAATTAACCTGCGCTGTGACAGTCTGTAAATAAGTGTATTCTGTCTGATATCAGCGGCGACTGGCAGGCCATTTGGCCTCATGTGAGCTGTTGGCAGTGTGAGTGTGTTGGAGCCTGACAAGGGTTTGGGTAGAGCCTAACGATCAATCCAGAGGAGATGCACAGAGCCTGCACCACACCCATAGACCTAGTTATAAGGGTGGGTATATCACTGAGGGAAATACAGTAACAAGAAAACACGCACATGTCACTGCCTTGGTGAATAGGATACTATGGGGATGTGAGAGTTTCATTTCATTTTCAAACCAAATTGATAGGTGTTAGCGGAACTCTCCAGCTTAGTCCCTCAAATTGTGTTGGCAGCGTGGCAAATATAAAGACACAGGGGGTAATTCAGCTCATACATGCCTACTCTCACGGGATTGCCGCGAGTCTCCTGAAAATCGGGTGGCGCTCCCGTCTCCCTGGAAAAGTAGGCAAAACTCCTGGCCGTAGTCACCCCCATGAAACCCCACCGCATCACCAAGAACCCCCCCCTTCCCACAGCGGGGCTGGCCGGTGATGTGATTGGCGCTGAATCACGCAGTGCCATTAAGCTCGGCATTGTGAAGAGGGGACGGGGCCACAATTACTCAATCACGCGGTCACGCCCTGGCCCCGCCCCCAATACAGCATCATTGCCGGCCTCGCCCCCCGCTGTATACAGACCTTCAGCTCCCTCCCGAAAGGAGGGAGCTAAATGTCGGCAAGTATAATTCAGCTTATGACGGAATTGCAAAACTGCACGCAGGAGGTGTATGACACGACCGAGAACACAAGCTGGGATCACCATCGTGACCATCGGTCGCAATGGAAGACGGCACGGTGCCGCCGGCCATCTGAGTAAGCCTCAGCTTATTCAGGCTGGCCGGCTTGTGAGTCCAGGACACTACGTCCATGGACGCAGCCCCTGGCCTTGCCACTCCTGGAAAACGCTGACCGTCCCCGCACCACCCATTAAATGCCTCTGCCTGTTAATCAGAAGGGGCTGCGAGCGACAACGCAGGACCCATTCTGCACATTCGCAGAACGGGTCCTGTGCACACGCAGATTCCTGATAATCGTGCAATGCTGAATCAGCCCCACAGTACACTTATTATAACATTGTTCACTTCCATTTTCACCACATTTCCTGACCAGTCTCATCAATAGCCGACATCACATCACTAATTCATCTGACCATTGTTGTTTACCTTGATGTTGCGGTGTTTGTTGACACATAATGGTTTAGCCATGGCTACATGCAGATACATAAATAACATAATATATATAGTTGTTGACTTAACCATGTCAGCATAGTGGGGGGGGGTGCCCTGCACTCTGTGCAGTCGCATCGGCCGCACGCCCCTAGTTACGGCCCTGGGAGTACTCTCTCAGGGACTTTGGACCTCATTCAGACTCGGTCGTAAGCGGCTGCTCGGTCGTATGCATCCGATGTTTCTAAACCACGCATGCATACAGTTAGTTGTGCGCATGTGCGTACGAGATCTTGCGATCCAAAATGCTGTAGATCGAATGGCTTACGAGCAGGAAGTGGCTTCCAAGAGTTGATTGACATGAAAGGACGTTTGTGGGTGGTGACGGGGGTGGTGGTCTGAAAATGCAGGCGTTCCTCACCGTTTTCAGGGCGTTTTAGGGGCATACATAAATGACCTGCTACGACCGACATAGAAGGCCGGAAGTAGTAAAACGTCACTCTGCGAGCAGGTTCGAGTCCTGGCTGATCGTACAGCTTAAGGTTAGGTACGTGCTCTCTCAAGCCCCAGAGTACAATCGATACTATCGAATGTTACTGATGTTCGGAGTGATGTTTCTATTTTGAGCCACACAATACAAGCAGCTAATAATCGTTTGTTGTAGCTAATAGCACTGCTAATTGGCATGTAATTGATTCAGCTGCGTTTGCATTAGCAAATAATAAGAATAAATATATTTCAGGGGGATGGCTTATTCTATGCGTTTTTTTGGTAATTTTTGGAGTAATTTGCACACAACACAAGCGGCCGCAACCATCAGAAGAAAATTAACATACAGCGACTGACAGCGATTGACTCGATCGCTAGCTGCTATCACTCGCTAGCTAGACGAGGTGCATTGTTCACGTATGGGCGTCACTTTGGTTACGACCGACCAGCCGTGCGATCGCTTCCTTTTTCAGTTTTGCGGTCGTTAGGCGTACGACCAAGCGGTCGCTTACGTCCGACTCTGAATGAGGGCCTCTGTCCTTCTCCCATAGTTTAGAAACACTGGTAAGTTAACTGGCTTCTGCTTATATTGGCCAAATATGTCTGTGTTCCAGTAGAATATTAGATTGTAAACTTCACTGGAGCAGGTGTTAATGGGAATTAAAAAAAACAATAAACATTTATATCCCTTTTACACCAGATCTAAAAACCGGGTTACTGCAGGGTTAACCCGGGTAGCTCCTTGATGTAAAAGGGGCCAGGGTTGGATTCCTGAGTCGAGTGTCCCGGTAATCCAACCCAGGTAACTTGCAGGGTTTAACACGGGAATGACCCGTGTAAATGGCGCAGTCCGGGTCACAATGACCTGGAGCACGCCGCATGCTTTAGTGGCGCTTGTAGATTCCGTAATCTCCAAGCGTCTACCTCCACGCCAGAAGAGCCGGGTCACTGCAGACCCGGCTCCGGTGTGAACAGCGCCAACTCGGGAATATCCTGGGTCGGCGCCGGATAAATTCCGGGTATGATCCGGTTTGGAACCCTGTTCCAACCTCCGGGTCCGGTCCAGAATTTAGGTATAAAAACGGTATAAATGATTGTTATAGCTCAGCATAATACGTTGACGCTATATGGAAAAAAAATGTTAATAATTATAATAATAATAATTCATTTAAATTATATGTGGATTTTTTTTTCCATGAAAAACAGCACAAGAGCATTTGCCAACTTTATAATCCTCTCCTCATACTAGAATGCTAATGAACCTGCAGTATACATGTTATGGTGAACAGGACGTGCGGTGAGGTCTATGGCTGGGGAGGCACATATGTATGAAAATGAAAACACAGTTTTTATGTTAAAACTCTGGAGCATGACAGGGAGCATGACAGGGAGTATGATAGTGGAGGGAGTATGACAGGGGAGCAGGGGCGTTTCAAGAGAGGAGGGGGCCCATGTGCAGTCTATTGACCGGGCCGCTCCTCTCTTTCCGGCGGCCGGTTGTACAATGAGTGCCGCACCGGCGGCCATTTTCCAGGCAATTTTAACAGCGCTGATACCGGCACCGACGTGGGACTCCGGCGGCAGAGTGGTAAGTTTTAAATATATGGGTGCTGGGTGTTCGATGTGGGCCCCCCGTGCCCCACATACACTGCACCCATTATAGAAACGCCCTTGCAGCCTACCCTGACCGCACGTCACTGATATTGAAATCATGCACCTATTTATGTGTGTATGTGCTATATATATGTTAGGTACAGGATGGTGAGGGCTGCAGAGGAGTTACTCATGGCTATAGCTAGGTGTGACTAGTTTGCATATTTAAATACAAGCTAGTCACACTCATGTGCCTCTGCCAGCAAATAAAGCTTCAAGAGAGTAGAGGGCGCATCTTTTTGCAGAGGGTTCTCCGATTATCTGCATTTTACAGCTGTTCTGGAGATGCTAGGGATATAGGATCGCCTGCAATTTTACTGGGACATTGGGCCTGATTCAAAGACGGACACAATGGTGATTACATACGCAGTTTGAGTGATTGTTTGCCATTGCGCATGCGTATAAGCTGTACTGTGCGTGTGCGATCGCACTGCAATTACGAATCCATCGCAGAGTGAGTGACAGGTTGTCAGCATTTGGGGGTGGTAACGGGGAGTGTTCAGAAAACTGCAGACGTGTCTGTACTTTTGTACGCCGTTACATGGACGTGCATAAATTAGCCACTGCAATTGCATACAGACTGAGTATGAGAACCTGTGTGCTAGACTGGCCAACTAGGACTCTTGGCTTTGTTGTGCTGAATCTAATGATTTGTAACCTGTGGAGTGAACGAGGTTCCGCTGATAATCGTGACCTAATCATATACCGGCTTTCTGGAGCTGTAATAGATTTCATATTATAATGGGTCATGAATTTGCAGAGATAATATTGGTGTTAGTCTAAAAAAATTCAGAACCTCTGCTGCAGATACTGGGACTGATGTTGAGCTCAACACAACAAGGTCAGTTTGGAGAATGTATATTGCGTATTTTTGCACGTCCTACAGTACTAAGCATACACGGGTTTGGGAAATGACAATTCAGTTGCAAGTACGTAACAGGACGGCAATGGGGCATTTCTACTTAGACAAAGTTCAGAGAGGGTGTATTGGTGCCTCAGAAGTTTCTTCTGCACCAGGTATAGAGCTGGTGCAAGTCCACATTGATAAAGAAAACAAGCGTGTGGATAGGGGCTGTGACATTTTAAACAATACCAATTTTTTTGCTTTGTAGGGACATTATTTAAAGTATACCCTCATGACATAAACCATGTCTTAAAATACTTATAAATTATAATATGAAATTAAAATTGCATTGGCTATAGGGCCTTTCCCTAACCAATCTAGCCAAAGCAGTTAAGGAGTTTATCTTCTTTTTATGTATTTTATTTTCCTTTTTTATATATTTCATTACTTTTTTTTACATCTATCCATTTTCCACCATACAAATAATGGATAGTGGGGTACACGCCTGTTATGTGCACAGTTGCTAATTTAAGGTACAGTTCTCACAATGCCTAGAACAGAAGCTCCTATTAATACTGTCCTCTCATCTGCCAGCCTCTCATGCCCCCAAAGATAACTGCGGGCCTGATTCAGAGTTGTCCGCAAACCCGATGGTTTGCGTAAAACTCTGATGGTTCCTGAATGGCGCATGAGCAGGATCTGTGCTGATTGTCTAGCATTTATACTATTACAATGGTTGACATCCTTAGCACCCTCTGGAACCCAGTATAAAAGCAAAAGTTAGGGTTAGGCACCCCCCTCGGAAAGTTAGGTTTAGGGTGCAGTAAGGGGGGGTTAGGGTTAGGCAACCCCGGGGAGAGGTTAGGGTTAGGCATTAGGGGGGAGATTAGGGTTAGGCACCACTAAGGGAGGGTTGGGGGGGTGAGAGGGTTAGGAATTGGGTGCGTACCTGCCCTCTCGGAATCTTCTCCCTTCCGGCTACCGGCGTCAGAATATGATATCCATTCCATCACATTATACAGCTCTGGAGAATGTCGGCACTATATGAAAAATATAATAATAAGAGGGAGCATATTCAAACGCAGGGGGGTTCCCTGGAAACCCCAATTTCCAGGCCAGCAGCTTAAATCCTGACCACAATAACAGCAGTATATAATACATTTTACTAGAGCTGCGACCAGAACATGCAGTTTCAGAGATGGAATGAAGCTGCTGCACATGCCCAGTGGTAGAAGCTTCTATCTATTAAGTAATTCTGCTGGTGGGGGTGGATCTGAGGACTCAGTCAGTGCACCAGGCCAGAGAGCAGCTGCAAGCAAGAAGAGATCGGTGTCTTACCATGAAATGGGAGACTGTGTTGTTAGAAACATTTGGTCTGCCACTTGCCATTCACTTATGTATGTATATTTATTATGGGATGTTCAACCTTTTCAGCTTAGACGGGCTGGTCCTACTGCCGCATCTATAGGCTTACTGCAATAGCTTATCCTGTATATGTCTGAAGTGTTACATACCCTTTATATGAGATCTTTATACAATCAGATTTCTTTGTTCCCATGTTCACCCATTTATCATACCACGCTTGTTTTTAAGTGCGACTTAAACCTTCTTCATGGACTAGCCATACGCACTCTAAAATCACACATTTGGAAACCTCCCCTTCTAGAAACTGTGCATTTGCCCCTGGGTAGAGATTTCACATACTTAGGTTTTCCGATCTTCATGCAGTTGAGCGATTATCGGTAGTCTGCACATGGGTTACAGCCACATTATGCATGTGCAGTGAATGAATTGCGATCAAGCTTGCGGTGAGGATTCACTCGCAATTGATAGACAGGAAGAGACCGTTTTGTGGGTGGTTACAGGGAGTTTTGGCCAAAATGCGGGTGTGTCGGGGCTGTTTCCTGGGTGTGTACTAGCCAGCATCTGCGATCGCGCACGCAGAGAACAAAGATCCAGCATCTCAATTACCACGTCAATTCTGAGTGACCATAGAGTCACTCGAGGAGTCGATGTTTTCAGGATCTGCGTCCAATACTGCGTTTGTGTACACAGTTGCGGGCAGCTGCGAGGGCTCTGGTGAGCATCTCAATACAAATTTCGCCAGCTGATACACTAGCATATTTTAGCAATTACTAAACGACAAAATTTGCAAAAGCATACAATTCTTAATCAGGCCTATCTTCCCTTTAATTTGGGACACATATGAATTACACAGGTTCTGTGGCTGATTAAAACCAAGTGAAATGGAGTTCTAGTCAGCCAGCCAGCCACAGAATCTGTATAATTCATATGTGTTCAAAAATAAAGGGATGATATGGCAAACCAACATATACCTAAAGGACTGCACAGAAATCGTCCAAAGAAAGTTTTTGTATGACCCAAATGTAACCAGGAATAAAAACCTGCAGTAACACCCAGAGGTACATAAGTTAGGAAATATACATGCAGCACTCACACATGGCCGTATATAGAGTTAGGAACAAATCTAGATAAATGGTGCGTTTTCTATATTAGATCGTGTTTTTGTTTAGAATGATGATAATGTATTAGTTTATTTATATTAATACATTAGTTTATATTTGATTTTTTACTATGCTGATCTGACTGATTTTTCCTACTTTTTAGCAAAATTGTTCCTGTTCTCTGAGGAGAAGCTCCATTTATTTTGTTTTGAGGTGATGTAACTGGGCGGAGCACTGGCCTGGAATGCATGGAATGTGCACAGCAATTTCCTGGAATGGGCCACACCCAGAGGACCACTGACTGGCTTGCAGGATTTTAAAGAGTGGGAGCTGTGGTAAAATATTGTACACAGCGTTACTCAGCTTCCCTATAATCTGTGTTATTAGTAAGTGTATTATTCAAGACTGATAGAGCCCTGAATATGTTAAATTCCCAATTTAAATTTGCCAGGAAGACTCAATGAAAACAGCTGAAGTGCACATTTTGTCAATTCCGCATTTGTGACTGTCATTTAATGCCTCAACATTCGCACACAGATATCTTGTTTAAAATTGTGATGCAATGTCATAACAATATTGTTTTTATTGTTATTAATTGCACTGAGCTAGAAAATTAAATTCCTAATAAAATATTCCTGTTACATATTTTGTAACATTCAGTGTTATGGCTGCCCCCTAGCTCACTGCGCAACATAAGGATTTGTCATGACATCTACAAGCGAGTCAGTTTCTTTATTTGTGAAGTCCTCAGAGTGACGACCATTCCCAGGAATAAACACTTATACAGGAAGGGCACCTAGGCAAAATGGCTGATTAACCAGCGGAGTGCTGGACACTTAAGCTGGGTACACACTGACAGATAAGGGGGCTGGCTGGACACACAAGGGGCCTGGCTGGACACACAAGGGGGCTGGCTGGACACACAAGGGGGCTGGCTGGACACACAAGGGGACCTGGCTGTACACACAAGGGGGGCTGGCTGGACGCACAAGGGGGCCTGGCTGGATGCACAAGGGGGCCTGGCTGGACACACAGAGAAGGGGGGCTGGCTGGACACACAAAGGGGGCTGGCTGGACACACAAGGGGGCTTGGCTGTACACACAAGGGGGCCTGGCTGGACACACAAAGAAAGGGTGCGGCTGGATACACAGAGAAGGGGGGCGGCTGGATACACAGAGAAGGGGGGCGGCTGGATACACAGAGAAGGGGGGTTGGCTGGACACACAAGGGGCCTTACTGGACATACACAGATGGGGGGCTGGCAGGACACACAGATAAGGGGACCTGGCTGGACACATAAGGGGGCTTTGCTGGACACACAGAAGGGAGGCTGGCTGGACACATAAGGGGGGCTGGTTGGACGTACATAAGGGGGCTGGCTAGACACATAAGGGGCTAGACACATAAGGGGGACTGGATGGATGCACATAATGGGGGCTGGCCGGATGCACATAAGGGGGGCTGGCCGGACACACATAAAGGGGGCTGGTTGGACAGACAAGGGGGCTGGCTGGACACACAAGGGGGCTGGCTGGACACACAAGGGGGCCTGGCTGTATACACAGAGAAGGGGGGCTGGCTGGACACACAAAGGGGGCTGGCTGGACACACAAGGGGGCCTGGCTGGACACATAGAGAAGGGGGGCGGCTGGATACACAGAGAAGGGGGGCTGGCTGGACACACAAAGGGGGCTGGCTGGACACACAAGGAGGCCTGGCTGGACACACAAGGGGGCCTGGCTGGACATACACAGATGGGGGGCACACAGATAAGGGGACCTGGCTGGACATATAAGGGGGCCTTGCTGGACACACAGAAGGGGGGCTGGCTGGACACAATGGGGACTGGATGGACGCACATAATGGGAGGCTGGCAGGATGCACATAAGGGGGGCTGGTTGGACAGACAAGGGGAGGGGCTGGCTGGACACAGAAGAGGACAGGTTTGATATTTTTGGCCAATTTTTTTTTCCATAGAAATAAGGTAGCAGGGGAAGGGGGGGGGTAAGGGCCTGCCGATTTTGTCAGTCCTGGGCCCCACAATTTGTGATGGCAGCCCTGCAGCACAGCGCAGCGCATCTTTCTTACCAGCTTTGCCACGCGTGCTGCCCACTGCTGTCTGTCTCCTGTACGTCCCGGGCATTGATGCGCATGCGCAGTCGTTGCCGGATGGACCTGGCCTGTTAGAGCCGTGGCGGGTCCTAGTGCCCGCCGGCTCAATCTTATCTACTGGAGCAAGCAGCAGCAGCGCTGCTGCGCTCCATAAAAAAAGTCAGAAACTACAGGGGTAGTAGCGGCCCGGGCCCCCCCTTTCTGGTAAGTGTCCGGGCCCGGGACTCCAGTCCCGACAGTCAGCCGCTGATGGCGCCCCTGTATATACAATCCTAGAGGTCCACACTCACTCCATATCCATTAACATCTGCTGTGGTGCTGCTCCAATTCCTTGTTGCCAAGGGTTCCATACAAATATTAAAAAATAATGGGTACACTGACCAGGCTTGAAGCAGGCTAAAAAAAATCTTTATTCCAACATCACAGGGCACAATTAGTTCATCAACGTTTCGATCCCCTCACGGATCTTTGTCAAGACATCTTGACAAAGATCCGTGAGGGGATCGAAACGTTGATGAACTATGTCGAAGTTGGATAATTGGCTGAGACAAGATCAGCTAAAAATTAGATCGTAGCTACGCCATCTTGAAAATTAGATCGCAAGACACCATTTTGCGAATGGCCGCCCAGCGCCATTTTAGCTAAACTCACACTTAAGTACATATGGCGATGTTACTATTAGCATCAAGCGATTGCATCTTTCACTATTTCTCATACACACATAAACACGCACAATTGCGCTGTTAACTAGTCGCACATTAGCGAATGCATAAAATTCTGTATGTATTAGCCTCATGCACACGCATCTGCCCAAAGTTAACTAGCGTCTTTCTGTCAAACCCCACATACTTACATATTACATATTTACATACAAGGTTCCATAAGCTTTAAAGTATAAGATTCAAGTTTGTTCATTTATTATAATTGCTGTGAAATAAAGGTTATTTAGTAGCTCAGGTTTAATACATGATAAGTATGTCGTGCTTGGTATTATACTGATCTGCACCCTCTCAACAGATTCCCGGTATCATCGGTGGGAAGACCGCAGAGACTTAAAGCACCGAAATGTACATGATATGACCAACTGTTTAGATTTCCATGAGGCGGGAAACAGAGGCAACCAGCTGTTGGAGGCTGTACTGTGTCTATTTGAATCAACCTGTTAAATGCTCTGTAACAGATGTACCCTCCTTGGGAACCAATGGCATCAGCGACAAGCCTCTCCTTTGTGTTGTCTGTTTCTGTGAGGGTATAAATGTGTGTGTGGTGACCCCAGTCGGGAGTCTTCTTGCTGAATGCTGATTGACGGAGGTTTCTTGCTGATGCCAGGATCTGGTCCAGAGCGCATGCGTATGTATAACTGTACTTGGGTCTGTATAATTTCTTTGCGCTAAATTGTACTTAGATCATAGCGTGTAACTGACTGTACTTTTACTTGAATAATACTTTGTGCTTTGGAAACACAGGTTCAAGGTCTAAAGTCTTTATTTAATGTATGACTGAGTACGCAAATAGCATCAACCTTAGAGGTTTAGAGAAAAGATATTAGAAGGTAAAGGCAGGATATTAGAAGGTATAGGCAGGAGTGTATAGAGGTTCAAAGTCAGTATAGTTAACTAATTGTGCCCTATGATGTTGGAAATTTTTTTTTTCTTTGCCTATTTCAAACCAGGTCAGTACACCCCTTATTTTTGAATATATATATATATATATATATATATATATATATATATATTCAAAAATGTACATATATATATATATATACATATATATATATGTAAATTCTTCATTTAGTCTTAGGGGAACCATGGTTCCAAGTTTATAAATCCACATGCACTCTTGTTTCAAGAGCAATTTGTCTCTGTTACCACCCCTCCGCAAGGGGCGCATGTGGTCAATGGGCATAACAAGAAAGTCCTTTCTCGAATGGCCCTCTGTAACAAAGTGCCTTGCCACTGGTTGTGTGGCAGGCTCCATTCTTACAAAAGCTGTTTTACTGGAGGATCTGTGCATGGCTATTCTTTCTTTTAACATGCGGATCGTTTTGCCCACCTACGTCAGCACGATTAACACCTGTTACAGTGTTAATTGCCTACAGACATCGGTTGAGGCAGAAACCATCGCCTGCACTCGCAATGCTTAAGGTAGACCCTGGGCTACCTTTAGCACTACGAGCAGTAGCATCGTTATTGCAACGAGATGACGTGTGTGATGACTTGCTCAGTAATATATGCACGCCCTTAAAACGCCCTTTTTAAGGTCAACCATGCCTGCGTCTGCACCACCACACCCCCGTTCACAAGCACCTTCCCCTGTAACCACCCACAAACGGCACTAAATGTCAATCACAGCTACGACCTCGTAGTGACTAGCGAGCAAGAAGATTGCGGTCGGAAAGACAGGCTTGCGCACGCGCACTGCCATGTACACGCATACACAGTTGAAAAAAACATCGCTCGCTACAACCAATCGCTCTGTGTGACCGCCTCTGAATGAGATCCATATTCTCTGACACAATGATCACATAGGGAACGTATTTCGCATCACAGCTTATGCAGTGTTTAAGCGGGTACACCGTTCATTTCATAGGATGGACAAAAGTATTACCAGTCTTCATATAACGGCAATTCACACATCCAGTGCGCTTGAAGGACCCTTTCTGTGGATTTAACCAATTGATGGCTGAATTTCCTGTTGAACCAATATCGGAGCATGAGATTCTCTCTTTCAAATTACTACTCCTTTTGTAACAGAACAGCGGTGTATTTCTACATATATCCATCAGCACTGGATCTGTTTGTATTATATGCAAATGGCGTAATATGGCTTTCTTAATTTCCCCTGAGGTGATGGAAAAAGTGCTGGTAAAAATTAATCTCATAACTTTGTCCTCTATCTTCCTTCCTTCATATATATATATATATATATATATATATATATATATATATTTATTAGGGATGTGCAGGCTCGGATAGGTTCGAGTTTGCACGTTGAGTTCGGATTTTTCCCTCCAAAAAAACGGAACTCAGAAAGAGGCAAAACGTCATCTTGCATAGACGAACATCATCATTCCTGGACTTTTGTCCAGGAATGATGATGTTCGTCCATGCAAGATGACGTTTTGCCTCTTTCTGAGTTTTGTTTTTTTGGAGGGAAAAATCCGAACTCAACGTGCAAACTCGAACCTATCCAAGCCTGCACATCCCTAATATATATATATATATATATATATATATATATATATATATATATATATATATAGTAACACGACCAGATTAGGGGTTCCTCTCCTGGGGTAGATGGACTCCCACTTCACACACACAGCAGCCAGAAAAATAGTACACCAGTCTGGGGTCTCGTACTAGCCGGTCGGTACCAGTCTTTATTGTGCAAAGTAAAAGGAAAACAAAACATAAAAATAAATGTTAGCCTGTCTGGGTGCTAACTAGACAAGAGGTTCCCTCTCTAAAGAAACAGTGGGGCCTACTGCCTCCACTATCAACACAAATGTATGCACAAAACTTACAGGTAGTTTCACCAAGTGTCTCTGAGCCAGCCAGTCTGCTTGCTCTCCCAGGTATGAGACACCAACTTTAAAATAACACACAGCCCATAACAGCCAGTTCCAGGTGCAGACCCTACTGAGCCTGCTAATAGGCCAAAAAGGCCAAAACCCGGAGTGGCCTGTGGATGGAGCCCTCCTTCTCCTCACATCCACACCCACAGGTCCCAATCCGGCTTTTCAAAAAGCCGACACTCAAGTCTGCTTCACTGCAGACTTTCTCCTGGGGGTTTTAGAACACATAGGTCAAAAACCTAGGACAAATGTATCTACCACTGACCACTTTACCAGTGTTCCTATCACAATATATATATAGCCAGTAGTGGACGGCACTCCACGGCACTGTATTTATTGCTTGATAAACCCACGGAGTGCCGTCCACTACTGGCTATATATTACAACTTCAGGTCAGGAACCCGGGTGCAGTCTGGGGGCAGTGCTACAAGGTGGAGTGGAGTGCCGGACAAACTACGTGCTATATTATATATATATGCATATGTGTGTGTGTGTATATATATATATATATATATATATGTGTGTGTACACATAAGAAATGTTGGCTGCCACTCCACTAGTTTCATAAATGCCTGGGTGCACTCCCCTGGAGACCCTTCAGACCCCCTCCACAGCAGCAAGAACGGCAGCACTCCAAGGACTTGAAGACAATTGGACAAACCCAATAGGTATTCCAATGTGTCAGATGTTTACTTAATCTTTTGTCAAGGATCACACTCTTCTGTGTCTGGGATACACAGTTGTTGGCACTGGGTTGCTATTGCAATTACAGTCCCTCTTTTATTGTACACAACACACTGTCCCTCTGCAAATTGGATCTTGTATCGCTTCTTCTCATGTACATTGATGGCAATCAAACATGCTACCATGCTGAGACCAGTAGTTCTACAGCAGAAAAGAAAGGGGGGAGGAGCAGGTGCACACTATAAGCACTAAGAATTCTAGTGATCAATAAGTCTATAATAAACTGCAACAATTAACATGGTTTTAAAAGTAAGGTTTCTTAGTACATGTTTGACCAAAATGGGCCTTATGAAAGGTAAGTCCTAGATAAATTAATGAGTGTGTCAGTATTAGGAATGTTAGGGACCCACCTGTATAAGGTTCACCATGATGTGGTAGGAGGGCAAATATCTTTGGCCAAACATGTACTAAGAAACCTTACAACAGGATCATTAGTGACCTTCTACAACTGTTCCCGCTTTTACTGCATCTGTAGTTCTTTGAGCATGTTAACCTGGCAAAGCCCTTACTAGTACTTACACTTTATATTTTCACCCTCAGTATGAGATTCTTACAGAGACGTCCACTGGGTGCGACTCAAATCAGCCGCTTTGCGTAATATGTAGCACCATCTGACGCTCATTGGTCGCACGCAGGGGAGTAAGTTCATGCCTGGAGGCCAGATAGTTGTTGGTGCTCCCCCCTTCCGCTCAAATTCACTACCAACACCCGTCCCAGCAGCACTCACAATCACTCCTCCTAAATCACGTTCACTACCAACACCCCAGAAGCACCTAGTCACAACCCCCCTGCATTCACTGCCAACACCCCAGCAGTACCCACTCTCCCCTCTGCATTGACTGCTAATACCCCAGCAGCACCCAGACACACACCCTCCCCCCTGCATTCAGTACTAACACCCTTGCAGCACCCAGATACACAACCTCCACCCTGCATTCACTACTAACACCCTAGAAGCACCCAGACACACACTCTCTTTTCCCCTGCATATACTGCCAATACGTCAGCAGCACCCAGGACGACTGCAGCGCATGCCCCATGGGCTTCCTGCTTATTGCTGCTTTGGGGTGCATAAATCAGAACTTGGAGCAATGGAGGATGTCAGTGTGCCCCCTTCAAGGCTGGCTGACTGAGGTGACTACCTTTCATTGTCACCTGTATTTCCGTACCCGGGTCGCACCATTGGACATTAAAGCAGCCCTATTGTTGCTCAGAATGTCCATTGGAACATTGTCGCCTGTGCCAATGCAACTGCAACAAAAGATGCAGTTAATGGCTGCAACTCATCTGTGACCTGGGTCTAGCTAGCCATCCCCTTATTACCACGTAGGAACACCCACTGAAATTGCATGCATGGATTGAAAACATTGGCCCTCATTCAGAGGCGCTCGTTAGCGGCAGTACGCTCGTTCCGAGCGATGTTTGCACATCTGCGCATGCGTACGCTTTTTAGTACGCATGCGCGAACCAGTCAGTGCGGCCTAAAATCGTTTGTACGCTATATAGCGAGTGCCTGCTATTTTGAGTGACAGAATGAGGCGTATGTGGGTGGTAACAGGGGAAGGTGCTTGAAAATGGGGAGTGGAGATCCGAACGCAGGCGTGCTTAAAGGTCAAAACGGGCGTTTTATGGGTGTGTATATTTAAAACAGCAGCGTCAATGACCACGTCACTGGGTTATTTTAGAGCCAGAACTGCTCGCAAATTTGTGGTAGCAAACACCAACCACAAGAATAGCGAGCAGTTCATACGCTGGTCGATGTACTCGATTAATCTAATAAATAGCGGACATGACGTATGGTGCGAGCGGCCAGGGGGGCGTTTTTAACAAATAAACGAGCGTATGTTTTGCTCGTTCGTTCAGACTTAGAGGTGTGAACAGACTGCAATGTGCGTACGGATCATTTGAATAGCCACCCCTTGTTTTTAAACGAACGACCGCAAATAGCGAACGGCTCTGAATGAGGGCCATTGTCCGCTTGCCACCAAAATGAACACTGCGTCCACCTCTGAATCAGGTTAATGCACTAGACGAGCAATGCAGTGGTAGTGGTAGTGAAATGTAGCGGTGGTGACACACTGGATATATTGGCACTGTGGCCCTCATTCAGAGGCGGTCGGAGGATGCAAGCGGTCGCTCAGAAACTGGGCGACCGCTTGCATCCTGACCGCCCGCCTCTGTTTCGGTCGTCATTGACCATCGCGACCATCCGGGCTTACGACGAGACCCTAGGGTAGGGTCTCACTTGTCGTAAGCCCCGGAGAGCTTCTGGCTCTGTCAGAGCCGGAAGCTCTCCACTGACATCACTAGTGATGTCAGTGGGGCCTCCCCCAAACGGCAGGCGTTCCCATGGGAACGCTTCCGTTTGGGCTGCCACCCCCCCGGCCCGCCTTCCAAATGGGGCAATCAACATCGACAGCTCGCCCCCTTTGGAAAGAGACCCGCTAAGACCGGCGCTGTTGGTCGTAGCGGTTCTCACGCATGCGCACGAAGGAGCCGGCTCCCTCGTGCGCATGCGCACTGAATAAAGCCCTGTATGCTTATAGCACAATCTCCCCCCAATGACACTTGCGGGCTTGTCCTATCACTATGAAGGATAGAAAGGAAGAATGCGTGATAAGACTCCACATGCGCAGTAGCACATTGGGTCAGATGTTGCGCAAGTGTCATCCATGTGCCTCCATTACTATGGAGACCCTGCAGTAGCAGCCGCACCAGCAAGGCATCATAAAAAACTTTATTCCTCATCATTTCTTGTCTTGACTACTACAGTCTCCTGCTAACTGGACTTTCTCTAACTAATCTCTCTTCTCTTTGATCTGTCCTAAACGATGTGATAAGACTAATCTCCCTCAGGTTTCTTCTCTTCTGTGGCACTACTCAGCAAAGCTCTACCCGGCCTCCCCATTTCTTACAGAATTCAGTTCAAGCTACTCACCCAAACCTACAAAGCACTCACTGACCCTGCCCTTCATACCATACTTGCCAACATTCAGCTCCCTCCTTCCGGGAGGGAGCTGAATGCCTGCATACAGCAGGGCGTGTGGCCGGGCAATGGGTCCGTATTGAGGGTGGGGCCTCATGATCGCGTCATCGTGGCCTCAAAATAACGGACATAAAGGCATTGTTAAACAAGAGGCAGAGCCACGATAATGCGATTCAGCGCGAATTACGTCATCGCCCCCCCACTGCGGGGGTTTCTAGTAGGTAGTCGGGGGGCAAGCAGCAGCCGGGAGGTTTGCCTGCCTTTCCGGGGGGTAGGGAGCAGCACCCGATATTCGGGATATATAGGCAAGCCTGCTTCATACATCTCTGATATTGCCGCAATATACACTCCCGTCTGTCCGCTCTATTCTATCTTCTCTGCCTGATTACCAGCTCTCACCTCCAAGACTTCTCCCGTGTGCTCTTAACCTCCTGGAATTCTCTTTCCCACATACTAACCTCTTAATTCCAATCCTTTAAGCACTCTTGTAAAAACCTTACCTTACCTCCCCCACCAGACTACTCCCCCTGCACCCCTTCCTCGCACTAGATCCTTTTGTCTCTGCTTCAACCTCCCTGTAGACTGCAAGCTCTAATGAGCGGGGCCCTTTATTCCATTTGTTTCATGTCCTCACCTCGTTTGTACCTGTCTTAGGTCATGTTCTATTTTATTATTTAACTTCAAGCTGTATGGTTTTAGTGCTTGTTCTGTTTTTTTCTCATGCTTTATTTTGTATGCTTTATAATGCTGTCTGTCCGGCACTGCGGAATCTGTGTCACCGTACAAATAAATAATGATGATGTTAAAATTGCTACTTAGTCATTAGTAAATAATATTAAATATTAGTGCCTCCTTATATTAAGAGTGGTCACTGCAAATGTTCAATATACTGAGAGAACCAAATAAATGAAAACATTGAATCTATTGGTGCATACTGTACACATGGTCAGATAGGACGATGTAAACGATATAGTTTATCATTCGATCGTTTATATAGTCCTGATTATTACCCTTTTCATCGGGCAAATGATGATCGATGCACGGGCACGGATGGTCGATATCGACCATCGCCCGTGCATGTAGGCCAACCTGGTCGATATCAACCAGGTTAGCCTGGTTACTATAGGGTTCCTCCATCGTTGTTCGAGGGTCGTTATAGTAGTTGGGGGAATGGTGTATGTGCTGGATGTTCAGTATCGATCATCCAGCACATGTAGGACGATCAGACAACGATATCTGATTGTTGTCTGATCTGACCGTGTGTACGGACCATATGAATCTATGAAACATACAGGGCCATAACTTTTTGGCGCCCTGTTCCGGCCACGCCCCGAGATTATGCGAAAGGGGCAAGGCCGGCAGCACCGGAAATTACAACCTTTAATCGGAGCATCCTCAGGATGCTCCGGGTGGTTGTTAGGGCTTCAGGGTGCCTACCTGGCGCATCCAGAGGATGCCCCGGAGGCACTGACTTATGGATTCTGGCTGCAGGGTGCCATTTCAGGAACCCTGCTAGGCAGGTGCAGGGCCATGGGTGATTGGCGGTTCCGCCCACAGAGCCCTGTGCTCTGTGTGGTGACACCGCTCACACCCAGGGCCGGCCTTCCCATTACGCCAAGTACGCAGCTGCGTACGGCGCCAAACTGTAAGGGCGCAGCCGGCATCACAATGCCGCTGCGCCACTTTCAGGGGGAAGACTGCAGTCCCGGCTCCAGGAATCCCAGCTCCCGGACCTTGACTCAACTAGGAAGCCCGCCGAGGCCCGCCCGCTCCTATCGCTACTCCCTCCAGCGGCGCTCGCCGCGTCCAAAACAGACTTTGTTGAACATACCCGCCGGCGGCAGCCAGCGGGCCGTCCCCTGTGCTCAATAAAGTTTTGGACGCGGTGCGCGTGATGATGTCACGCGCCGCTGGAGGGAGTAGCGATAGGAGCGGGTGGGCCCCGGCGGTGTGAAGTGGTGACAGGGCTGCGGGAGACTGGATGTACATGAAGGTGAAGGGGGCAGAAGATGGAGGCTGGGCCAGAGGAACATAATGAGGACTGGGGGGCAGAAGGTGACAGGTCACAAAGGCAGGTGAAGGGGGCAGAGGATAATGAAGGAGGCTAGAGGCAGAGGAAGGTGATGGGGGCAGGAAGCAGCGGATAATGAGGTAGAGGAAGAGGTGATGGGGTAGGAGGTGATGGGCTGGAAGCAGAGGAAGGTGAAAGGGCAGAAGCAGATGAAGGAGGCTGGGGCAGTGGAAGGTGATGGGCAGAAGATGAAGGAGGCTGGGGCACTGTCATCAAGAAGACCTTGCACAAAAGACGGAAGACAAGAACTACAGCCTGAGAGACAGTGTGGTAAGTCATAGCGTATTTTTACTTTATTTAAAGGCTGGCATATACTTCAGTTTATATATATATATTTTTTTTTTGGGGGGGTAAATAGGCGTCACTCCGGAGACTTCAACCTCCAAACAAACGTTTTTTATTTTCAATGTTTCGGGGTTACATTCCCTTCATCAGGATACACACACGGGACTGGGGGGGGGGGACATGTTCTTGCACCTGGGCCCACCACTCTAGTTCCGACACTGGGGGGAGGCATTACATGTATGTGGAATAATGCAATATAAAGGGCATTGCATGTGTGGCATAATGTATTAGGGCATTACATGTGTGTGGCATAATACATTATAAAGGGCATTACATGTGTGTGGCATAATACATTATAAAGGGCATTACATGTGTGTGGCATAATGTATTAGGGCGTTACTGATGTCACCCCCTCCCTGTTACCAACTGCTGTCACTCTCTCCCTGCTGTCACCGTCTTAATGTCACCCAGTGCTATCACCCTCTCCATGTCATCATCCACTGCTGTCACTCTCTCCCTGTCACCCAGTGCTGTCACCCTCTCCCTGTTGTCACCCAGTGCTGTCACCCTCTCCCTGTCACCCAGTGTTGTCACCCTCTCCCTGTCACCCAGTGCTGTCACCCTATCCCTGAATATGTATCTTTGGGTATAATTGTAACTTAGCACCCAGGGTGGTCCTGCTGTATAAGGACTTCATACATATTCATGTGGGGCCTATATGTTTTTTTTTTTGTAAAGCATAAAAGCATAATTATTTTCACGTTGGGGCTAATGTGTTTTTTTTTAGCCTATGGGGGTTATTCAATTAGATGCAGGGTTTCCCCCGTCACTAATTACAGTAAAAAAATCCCCGCTGCGAGGGGGAAAGGCTGTGCAATTAAATAGCCCTTTTCTGTCACCGAAAAATCGGGAATATTTCAGAAGGGGCGCCAAAATTTATATCCGCTTACCAAAAAAAATAGGCTCAGGCCGGCCCTGCTCACACCCCCCTAGTTACGGCCCTGGAAACCTATACTTATCTGTAATAACATATCAGAAGGACTTTTAAGCAAACATTCCAAGCTAAAGCAAGCAAATATGACAACAAAGCAGGAAGGAACTGGGAGCTGCCTGCAAGTGAAGGTTTGGAGGACGCTTGTTATCCATCACTGCTTTACATACACTCATACAGTACTGTAAATACAATCCTGCAATATTCATGTTATGACCTCTAGGTGTCTCCCTTTCCTGTGTAACACTGCTCATTGTTTGCTTATGCAGTAGGTGTGGCTGTTCTATGTGTTTTCATTATTTTATATTAAAGTTTAATGGCTGTGTAGGTGAAGGTGAGTGTGTGTGATCACAAAAAGAATTGCCTTGAATGTTTTGGAAAATAGAAGCTCTGGGCATTCAGTTTATTTGCTTTAATTGTTATCCTGTGTTGTAAGACTTTTTTTTATTGCTTTTGCATTTTACTAGATACTGTAAAATATAATATTTACTGTCTGCCATTCACTATTAGTTGTATAGACACAATTCTGCCCCATTATGTTGCAAATCTACTGTAGAAGAGTCTTCCTCTAATGGAGAATCAGTCTCTGCGCATTGTGTCTTACAGAATTGCCGTAAAAATTAAGTTTGCAGAAGTGACCCGACAATCCAACCCAGGTAACTTGCAGGGTTTTACACGGAAACAACCCGTGAAACCTTGCAGTGTAAACGGGAACCCCGGGTCACTTGACCCGGCTCCCGTTTACAGCATGGGGACTTCCCAGTTTCTCGGCACTTGGAGATGATGTCATCTCCAAGCGCCGGGAGAAGTGTGAACGGCGCCGATCCGGGAATAATCCTGATTGGCGCCACAGTAGAAAAGGTCTATCCTGAGTCTGACCCATTTTGGAACTGTGGGCCTGATTCAGATGGTGTGCTCTGCGCACACGCAGTGGCCGCACTACGCATGCGCAAGCCCTGGAGCGAGAGAGAAAATCTCTCGCTCCGTGGCTCACTACAAAAGGGGCTGATGTTGATCGACAGCTCGCCCCGTTTTGTAAGCATGGCGGGGGGGGTGGCTTCACAAACGGAGGTGTTCCCAAGCGAACGCCTGTCATTTGTTGGGCGGTCCCACTGACATCACCAGTGATGTCATTGAGAGAGCTTCCGGCTCTATTAGAGCCAGAAGCTCTTTGGGGCTTGCGGCCAAGAGACCCTACCACAAGGGTCTCGTCACAAGCCTGATGGTCGCAATGGTCTTGACCATCACGACCATCATCCTGGCCGCTCAAAGGAAAAAAAAAAACGCCCTGACTCAGAGCGAGCACACTTTCAGAGTGTCCGTCTCTGAATCAGGGCCTGTGTTCCAAATCTCAGGTCAGACCCAGGATTTAGGTGTAAAAGCAGTATTACAGAGAATTGCAGAGCTACTAGGCTGTCAGCCAGCAGCCCAGCGCTACCCCCTAGGGATGACCATCGATGATTAGAAATCATCGATTTATCACCAGTCAATATGTTGAATAGTTTTACCATCACAGAGAACCAGATGGTTTCCCGCAATCAATGATAGTTCTGGACCTGATGGTTCACACCCTTACACAGGGCTGCACTGTGTAAGTGCCGGGGCTGGGGGCGGTGCAGGGCTGCTGACTGATAGCTGAGCCTGTCATGTCAGCTATAGAGCAAGCTGGACCATCAGAATCCCGGCACTATGTATGTGTGAGACACACATATACTGTGTCGAGGACTTGGGATGCCGATGGACCGCCTCACTCTACAGCTGACATGAGAAGTTAAGCTGTTAGTCAGCAGCCCTGCAACACCTCCAGCTCTGGCACTTACACACAGTGTGCCGGATCATGATAACAATCGAGACTCCTCCCTCAGGCCCCACCCCGTGTCAGATGTTGCCCTGCCACCACGCATGTGCAAAGGAAACTGCCTAACTGCATAGGCAGTCTCTTCTGCGTATGAGCAAATCTTCAATGGTCTAAACCATTGCTGGTACCGAACAAAATAGTTTATTGCCATTGATGGTTTATGCCACCGTCGTTGTCAACCTCACCGATCGCCATCCCTACCACTCTGATTGGAATTATTAATCCAGGAGCACACTCTTCGTTGTTCATAGGAGGTAGGGACGGTTCTAGCACTTCACTAAGTGAAGTTGAATCCCAGCCATCCGTATCTACAGATGACCGGTCCCTAATGGTAGGCTAAGAAAAGAGTTAGCCCTTATTTAAGATATATTGATGATTTGTTAATATTCTGGAATAGTGACCAAGAATCATTGCAAAAAATCTTGGACAAGCAAAATAACTCAGATAGTGTTATTAAATTAACATATAAGATCAGTAAAACTACTATAGAATATCTAGATGTAATAATTACAGTGAGTGATGGTAAATACCACTTTATATTCCAAATCCACAGATAGAAATATTCTACTCCAACATAACAGTTTCCACCCCCTCCCACTCCGTAAAGGTTTGCCTTACTCTCAGGACCTCATTCAGAGGCGGTCGGAGGATGCAAGTGGTTGCTCAGAAACTGGGCGGCCGCTTGCATCCTGACCGCCCGCCTCTGTTTCGGTCGTTAGGTTGTGGGTTTACACCCCCAGCTCTAACGACCGCTCGGGTGATGGTCGCGATGGTCTCTGACCATCGCGACCATCGGGGCTTACGACGAGACCCTAGGGTAGGGTCTCACTTGTAGTAAGCCCTGGAGAGCTTCTGGCTCTGTCAGAGCCAGAAGCTCTCCACTGACATCACTTGTGATGTCAGTGGGGCCTCCCCCGAATGGTAGGCGTTCCCATGGGAACGCCTCCGTTTGGGCTGCCACCCCCCGGCCCGCCTTCCAAACGGGGCGAGCTGTCAATCAACATCGACAGCTCGCCCCCTTTGGAAAGAGATCCGCTACGACCAGCGCTGTCAGTCGTAGCGGGTCTCACGTATGCGCACGAGGGAGCCGGCTCCCTCGTGCGCATGCGCACTGGCGAAACATCGAGGCGGCCGTGCGGTCGTAGACCGCACGGCCGCGTCTGAATAAGGTCCCCAGTTTCTGGGAGTAAGAAGAATTACCTCAGACCCTAATCAAGTAGAGGATGCCCTTAATATTATGTTAGAAAAATGTGTGGAAAGAAGATATAAAAGGAGAGAACTGGAACTATTAAAAAATAAGGTCTTGCAAATACCTCTGGCTCTCACGCTACAGGCCAGGGATGATAAACAAGACACATTGGCCCTCATTCAGAGGCGGTTGCAAGAAGTGATCGCTCTCTCTGAATGAGGGCGGCCGCTTCTTTCTTTTAGTGCGGCCTCCTGGTCGCTAGCTAAGCTGTGGGTTACCAGGAGGGGCAAGACCATCGCGACCATCGGGGCTTGCAACAAGACCCTAAGGTTGGGTCTCGGGAACCCCAGGGAGCTTCCTACTCTGATCGAGCAGGAAGCTCCCCGCTGACATCCCTGCTGTCAGTGTGGCCGCCGACAAAATGGCAAGCGTTCGCCTGGGAACACCTCCGTTTGTGTAGCCACCACCCCCCCCGACCCGCCTACAAAACGGGCCGAGCTGTCGATCAACATCGACAGCCGGCCCTTTTGTAGCGAGCTCCGGAGCGAGAGAGTTTCTCTCTCACTCTGGGGCTTGCGCGTGTGCAGGACCTTAACATCGACCCGGTTGCAAGCGCTCAGCGCTTGTGACCGGGTCTGAATGAGGTCCATTGTCCAAACAATTTACCTTGTGTCGATATACTCCAGCAAGTGGCATGATTACCAAAAGGGCCAAACATGGTGGCCAACAATAACCACAGATCGTGATTTCTTTCACTATCGCACACCAAATTATTACCTACACTAGAGAAAACATTTTTTAGAGATTATTTGGTAAAACTTGATATCACAGGACTGGATAGTAAACAACCCACTCACTTTTTGAGTAGGAAAGGGGGTTGCTACAGATGCTTGGGCTGTGTAACATGCCGTTCACGAACGGTTGGCAGTACTTTCTCTCACCCCCATACGGGAAAAAGATAGAACATCAGATTTGCAGTTACATGTACCACCACGCACGTCATATATATGCTTACATGTCCGTGTGGATTAGCCTACATAGGTAAGACTCAAAAGCAGTTCAAAGAATGTATATGGCGTTACATCGTAGCGCCATACGCCAAGCCTTGGAGTCTGGATGTAGTGATCAACCTGTAGCCACACACTGGGCACAGGCTAAACATAATGTGGCCGCTATTCATTCTATCATCCTAGATCATGTACCCATGATTATGAGAGGTGGCAGCAGAGATAAAAAAATACTACAAAATTAAAGCAGGTGGATCCATACATTGAATACTCTAGCCCCCAAAGGCCTTAATGAAACATTGGGGCGCTAATGTTTCTTATAAATACCAGAGACTCATAATCCCAGTTATGTAGTGTTAGGTCTTTAACAGCTATGACTTTCATTCTCATGGTGAGGGTTTCATTATATAAACACACGAATATAGGTATTAATTAATGAGTTTTAAGAGTGATATCTTAGGTTTAACATTATCTACTAATTTTCTAGCAATGCATTGTATGTGTCCATTATTGTTGTGATTGTCTTTTTTAAAATATTTTTGTTTTTATTGTGTAATTGTTGTAATAGTGTCAGCATTTTTGCTTGATCTATTGTTGCATTAGTTCTCGTATTGGTACGCTACATGATATGGGGGTCTATTTACTAAGACTCTAATGCCACTCCTGCTTCACCTGCTACCGCTGCAAAGCAGGAGCTGGCTAACGCAGCAGTTACTAAAAATAGACCAGCCAAGGAGGGTGAACGTTAAGTCACCCCCTCGGCAGTAACAGCTGAGACTCCCTTACCCTGCAGCCCTGTGTTACTCAACATCTCCAGGCTCCGGCCGGCAGCAGCGACTTTTTTTTTTTCAACAAACTTGATTTACAAACGGCCAACCTGACAAAGCTCAAGTCCTGCTTCTCCAGAGAGGAGAAGCAGATACCGGCAGCTACAGGAGGCGATATCAGCGCTGGAGAGGTCAGCAGACGGTAAGTGCTCTCTCCCCTTAGTAATACCTGGGACAGTTAGCACTGCCATAGGTGTTTATGGCAGCACTAAGTACCCAGGTGCAGTGCGATGTTGTAGCCTGCACTTAGCGCTGACAGGCAGAGAAAATCCCTTTAGTACATACTGAGAAGCGGTATGTAAAGGGATTTTCTCTGTCTTTAGCATTTTTCCCCCTTTTCTCCCTTTAGTAACTAGACCCCATGATCATGATTTGCTTTAATGTATTATATTGATCACAGGTTGCTTATATCAATTCCTATTTAACCTCTATATCATAAAGTCGCTATTTAGCGTTGCGTACGCATATGAAATAATCGCTTTCCAGACTTTGAGTGTGGTCCCAAAGCACAAAAGTTATTATTCACTAAGGATACTGAATTTAAACCTCTATATGCTCCTGCCTATACCTTCTAAAAACCTGTCTATACCTTCTAAAATTGACGCTATTTGCGTACGCAGTCATACAGTAAAATAAAGACTTTAGACCTTGAACATGTGTTTCCAAAGCACAAAGTATTATTCAAGCAAAGTACAGATAGTTACAAGCTGTGATTTAAGTACAATTTAGCGCAAAGAAATTATACAGACCCAAAGTACAGTTATACATACGCATGCGCTTCTGGGACCACATTCCGGCATCAACAAGAAATCTCCATCAACAGCATCAGCATGAAGACTGAAGACTGAGGTCAGAACCTACATATTTATACCCTTACAGAAATAGACTATACAATAGAGAGGTTTGTTGCGATCTCATTGGTTCTCCATCACGGTGCTTCTTTTACAATACATTTAACAGGTTGATTCAAATGGACACAGACCAGCCTCCGACAGCCTTTGTCTCTGTTTTCCCACCTCATGCAAACCTAAGCTGTTAATTTTACAAAGTACATTTTGGTGCTTTAACTTTCTACAGTCTATAAGTTGAGAATGCATGTTGCGATCTTCACACCAATGATACCGGGAAGCTGTTGAGAAAGTGCAGATCAGTATAACACCAAACACGGTTTACTTATCATGTATTAAACCTAAGATACCAAATAGCCTTTATTTCACAGCATTAGTAATAAATGGATAAAACTTGAATCTTATACCTTTAAACTATGCAACCTTTTACGTGAATGTACAGTGTGTAAGTGTTAGGGGTTTGGGAAAAGATGCTAGTTAACTTGGGGAGATTCGTATACATGAAGCTAATAAACAGCATTCGCATGCAGGGTATTATGCACTCGCTAATGTGCGACATGTTAACAGCGCAACGGTGCATAAAGTACGGTTTTTATGCATGTGAATATATATATATATATATATATATATATACACACACATACATACACACACACACACTCCTTATTAACATTTTTAAACTGCAATGCAATGTGTTATGGGCAATGAGCTTCACTCTCAAACAGGGTGGAGACCCCCCGCCGATTGCTGGTGCCATCCTTTCTGAGAGTGAGTTTAAAAGCTTTATTAGGATACCTGTGTCAGTTCTTTTCAAGCAGATTTCTTACCATTGTTCATTCAGTCAAATTCAAGTGTCTGGGCCATATTACAATTGCCACAGCTACACCTGTCCACATGTGGTCTCTCCCTTTACATGCAAAAACACCCACAGTTCCTGGTGTATTGTCTTTTCTAATTACTTTTCTCAGGAAGCGGTTTTTCTAGACTCTGCGTGAATACTGTGTTTGTTATGGTATTTTTTATGCAAGGTTGTCCTAAGATACATCAGGGTATGGTTTCTGAAAGGATTATTAAAACATTGCCATATGTACTGAGCTCGTGAATTGTAACTTAAAATGGCGCTGGGCGGCCATTCGCAAAATGGCGTCATGCAGATTCTAATTTTAAGCTGATCTTGTCTCAGCCAATTATCCAGCTTCGACAGTCCACCCTTTAATAGCGAACAACATGCTATCATACTCTGATTTTAAAAATATTTTGGCTTACAATTTGATATATTATTTAATGTTATTATGGGATGGCACAAGGTGATCCTTAATCCATCAATAATGTGTCTCTGAGAGGGGACATAAAACTACCATTATACGCACACCGTGGATCTTGGAAGATCATGGGAATGATGTGGGGATGCATCAATCCTATAACGGAGGTCTTGAGGGGGAATAGGGACTTACATTATTTGAGGTGTTTTTAAAATAACATTTTAATAATACATTTTGTGCACATCTAAATATAATACATTATAAGATGGTATAACCTAGTTCAGGGTTGTAATGCAGTTCTATATTTACCCCAGTATTCATATTGTCATTGCTGACCACCATCATAATTTTGTTCTTATGTTTTACCTTATCTTTACATTTTCCACACTTCACCACAGTAGGAACACACCGGACACATAGGCCAATTACTATGATGACAACAAGTATGAGGATCAGGAGTTTACCTATGCTTGCGATCAATTCCTGGACCCATTTCCCTAGGCCTGAGAACCATTTCGCTAGGTTCAACCATGAAACCTACTCCTCTACCTTCTCCTCCACTTCAGCCACTGAAGCATTATGGTTCTTCCGAAATTACCATTTTAGCTGCAGAATTTCATCCATCTTTCGGTCTATCACCTCCTTGGGGTCGCTGGTATCATTTGTGACATAGGTACAACACTTCACTCCAAATTGGGTGGCCAAAGTTACGCAGTACCCTCCAGTGACAGCGGTTAAATAATTTAACACTAGTCTGTGTTGCACCAGTTCTTTCTTGTATGCTTGCAATTCCCTACCTGTATAACTGAAGGTGTCATCATACCTCTCGGTGATATTATCTATCAATTTAGCAAGATCCTGAATATATCTAAAATTTTATGTTCCCCGAGTGATCCTGGTGGGATCCAGTGCTACTAAAACTTGAAAGCCTGTTGTCTCACTAATTAACTGAGTGGCTTTATGCACATCACCAGGTATCATATTTCTTTTGCCTCTGTGTTCATACTGCGTGTGAAGATATGGCGATGGTGCATTTTTATGAATACCAAGCATTTCAGCATGTGTGAGGGTCATAATTTCTGGAAGTATTCTTCCCAAATAACATAACAATTACGGTACTAAGATTGGTCAGACACTCCCCTGATTTGGCATAGTACTCAGCTCCCCTCTCCATCCTCTGTCCTCCATCACAGAAATTGGATATCCCCAAACAGATCATCACGACAGAAACTGTGGAAGAAAGAACTAGGATGACCACAGCACACCACTCCATTGCTGGAAGCACTGATCTACACGTTTCTTTAGCTCAGGTATCTCACCACACCTTTTAACCCTCCCGAAACAGGCTCGCAATCGACAGGTTCACATTATCTGCCTCGACTCCGCCCCGTATCTCCACCGGTTGGTTGACCTTTCTACAGTGAGTGGAATTGACCCAGGTATCTCTCTCTGCCACTTTCAAGGAACTTGCACTCGTCAGCAACACTTGATACGGACCTTCCCACCGATCTGTCAAACAACCTGAACGCAAGAAATTCCTGATCATAACAAATTCTCCCGGTTCAACATCATGACAGTTTGTTTCTGGCATATCATGTGACAACAATTTCAGTTTCTGCTGTTGCTTCTTCAACTGTTTACTCATTGTTATAAGATACCTTACAGTAACCTCGTTGTTACTTTTCAAATATTCCTGCGGACTTAAAATCAAATGAGGTTGTCTATCAAACAGTATTTCAAAGGGGGACAGATTGAGGAGGGGTCTAGGAGTTGTCCTGATACTATGAAGGACCAGTGGTAGTGCTTCTGGCCACCCCAGTCCAGTTTCTGCCATGATCTTACATAATTTATTTTTAATAGTACCGTTCATCCTCTCCACCTTGGCGCTGGCTTGCGGTCGGTAAGGGGTATTAAGTCTACTATTAATACCCATCAACTTACACATGTTTTGGAAGACATCACCTGTGAAATGAGTACCCCAATCACTTTCAATAATTCTAGTGATACCGTATCTGCATACAAACTCCTGAACAATCTTTTAAGCAGTGAACGCAGCAGTATTAGTGGCAGCTGGGTATGCCTCTACCCAATTAGAAAACACATCTGTACAAACTAATACATACTTGAGATTCCTGCAGGGTGGCAATTGGAATAAATCAATTTGTATTACCTGAAAAGGTCAGTCTGTCGGAGGAACGTGGGATGGCTTGGTTAGTATTGTTTTTCCAATGTTCTTCCTCAAGCATGTCAAACAAGACATTGCCCTCTTTTTTTCGGCTTGGGAAGAAAAACCTGGTGCACACCAATACGCCCTGACCAACTTGCACATAACCTGCTTTTCCATGTGAGTCAGACCGTGCGCTGCTTCAGCCAAGCTCGGGTAGTATGCCTTGGGTGCCACCGGCTTACCTTGTCCATCTTTCCAGAGTCCAGAGGACTCTTGCCCACATCCCTTAGATCTCCAGACTGCCTTTTCCTAAATGGAACAAAAATTTAGCATCTCAATTAATTTCTGCATATCAATCGTTTGGAAAACCATCATCATTTGATTAATTGGCGTGTTTGCCCATTTGGCAGCTTCGTCTTCCGTTATTGCCCAGTGATACCGGATCATCTTCACATGTATGGGCTTTACACTTAATGATGGCTACTGCTTTAGGCATTTGGATAGCGGTCAATAGTACTTTAATATATGTTTTGAGTGTGCGACTGGTGTGCCTGCTGCTGTCATAAAATTTCTTAGATGCCATAGAGCACCAAAATCATGTACTACCTTGAAGGCGTACCTAAAGTCAGTGTAGATATTAGCAGATTTGCCTTTTGCTAATTCACATTCTCTCCTTAGTGCCACCAGCTCCGCCACTTGGGCCGAGTGACGTGGACCAAGGGGTTCGGCTTCTATGATGTCTTCGTCATTTACAACAGCATAACCTGTACATAACTCTCCAGTGTCAGTTTGTCTATGACAACTCCCATCCGTGTAAAATGTCACATCCACATTTTCTAAAGGTGTATCACTTATGTCAGGTCTTGCAGTAAAGGTCTGATTTAAATATTCCATACAATCATGTGCATCAGTATACCTGCAGAACTCACCTTTCACCAGCGACTCACCTCTCTCCACCCTTTGTGCATCCCGAGGCATATATAGTAAATACGTTGCTGGGTTTAACGTACTGCACCGTTTGATGGTGATGTTTACAGGTGCTATTAGAGCTAGTTCCCATTTTGTGAACCTAGCTGAGGAGACATGTCTGGTTTGGGCTGAATTCAGCAAAGCAGATACAGCATGAGGTGTATAAACAATCATATCATGGCCTAATACTACATCCTCACTCTTACTGACCAATAGTGCAGTTGCTCTTACACTTGCGCTAGGCACGGCTAAAGACGGGCGATCCGTCTTTAGGGGTCTCGTAGCAGACGGGGCGAGCTGTTGTTGTTGAGTGACAGCTCGCCGTTTGCTGGGCGGGCCAGGGGCGTGCCTGGCCAAACGGAGGCATTCCAGTTGGAATGCTTGCCATTTGGGGGCGGCCCCACTGACATCGTTGCTGATGTCAGTGTGGAACTTCCTGCTCGAACAGAGCAGGAAGCTCCCTGGGGCTTATGAGTGCCCAGACCCTACCCTAGGGTCTGGTCGTAAGCCCCGATGGTCGCGATGGTCTTGACCATCGCGACCATCACCCATGTTGGTCATTAGAGCTGTGGGTGTTAACCCACATCTTAATGATCGACAAGGAGGCGGCCGTTCAGGATGCAAGCGGCCGCCCTGATTCAGAGCAACCACTTGCATCTAATGACCGCCTCTGAATGAGGCCCTAAGTCCTGTAATGGTAAAGCCAAATAGAAAAATCTGGGATCCACATTCTGCAGTATCCACACATTCCCAAGAAGGTACGGATTTGCTGTTGGTTCTGTGGTAGTGTCATGGTACGTATGGCCTGGATTCTGTCAGTGGTCAGATGTCATAATCCCTGCGTCAGACAGTGTCCTAAGTATTTAACCCTGGACTGGCATGGCTGTTATTTGTCCTTAGCAACCTTGTGTCTTGTTTGCGAGATGAAGCAATAAAAGTTTAGTATCATTTAAACATGACATAAACGAATCAGAACACAACAAAAAATCATCCACATATTGTATTAGAATGGATCCATTGGCAGGTTGAAAATATTGTAAACAGTTGTGTAAGGCCTGGGAGAAGATACTGGGGCTGTCTATGAAGCCCTGGGGCAATCGTGTCCATGTGTATTGTACCCCCCTGTATGTAAAAGCAAATAGGTGCTGACAGTCAGGATGAAGAGGGACAGAGAAGAAGGCAGAATAGAGGTCAATGACAGTAAAATGGGTTGCATTTGGTGGGATCTGCATTAGAATGACAGCTGGATTCGGCACTATGGGGAATTGGCTCTCTACAACCTTATTAACCCAACTAAGGTCCTGTACCAGCCTATAACCCCTCCCACCACTCTTCTTTACAGGAAAGATGGGACTGTTGGCTCCACTCGCTGTACAGACTAAAATTCCCTGTTGTAATAACTGCTCAATTATGGGATAAACCCCTATCTCTACCTCCTGTTTTAACGGGTACTGGGGAATTTTTGGAGCTTGGCTACCACCCTTTAGATTTACCATTACGGGAGCTACATTTGCCATCAATCCAGTGTCCTGTCCATCTTTGGTCCAAAGTGATCTTGGTATTTGAGATAACATCTGATCTACCTGAGATGGATTCTTATCTGAAACAGTAGAGTGAAACATTAACCTTTGGGGAGTGTCTGATATATCCCTCACCTCGTGCGCAACCCTCTCTGGGATATCTAAAAATATACCATCAGGGGGACAATAAATGACACATCCCAATTTACATAACAAATCCCTTCCAAGTAGGTTAGTAGGAGCCTGCCAGGAGAAAGGAATGCCTGGTATACAATGGACCAATAGTAACATCTGCAGATCTGGTTAAAGGATAATGATGCACTTTACCCGTTACACCCATTGCTGGTACTGTTTTGCTGGTCACCTGCAAATTAGATGGAGATTTTATCACTGATCTGGCTGCCCCCGTGTCTACAAGAAAAGAATGTTTATTACCATCTACATCAACTATCATTACAGGTTCTTCTCTAATATCCCCAGTTAACCTGACTGGCTGTAGACTACAGGTGTGACCTGACTATCTTCTTCCAGCAAAGCATTTACTGCTGTGACGTGAGCAGGTGATGGCTGGAATTGTACTGACTGCTGTGGGTATCTCAGTGTTCCCTGGTTTGATGTTTCCCACTTTCTGGCCTTACAGAACTTACTTATGTGGCCCTCCTTGTTACATCTAAAACACCTTCGGGGTTGACGAGTTGAGAGTTGTTGTGTGGGTTGGGGAATGAGGAAAGATTGTGGTTGTGTATAGGGATAAGGGTATGGAGGTTGTGTGGGATGAGTGTATTGTGGCTGAGTGTGATAAGAGTGCTGCGGTGTTATTTGCATTCCTTCCGGAGCTTGAATACTAACAGCCATTAGTTTCTCGCTCTGCATTTCTCTCTTCCTAAGGATGTTTTTATTATGTTCAACTGCAGATTCCCTGAGTGTGTCTACCGTAACTCGCCTCCAACCAGGAAGTGAGATCTGAACCCTGGCCTTTAGTGTTTTTAAGAAATTCCATAAGCACTGTGATTGTCATTTCCCTGTGATGGGTATTGTCTTTTATATCTTCTATGCCTGTGTATTGGGTATTAGTCTGCAGCGCTCTGGTAAAATAATCTGCTGCAGACTCACTCTTTCTGCTTAATTGTGAAGATATTACTCCAGTTAACAATGGCAAAAATACAGCCAATTGGGTGACAATGTGGGCTATATTGTCCTGATTACCTTCATCAGTTATGGGACTATCTCCATCCAATACACAGGCTGTGATAAACATTTTCACATTGGTATTGTTTGGAAGACATGCCAGTAATACCACTCGCCAATCTTTATTGGTTGGCTCTTGAGCATTACCCAAATCCTTTACAAATCTCTGGCACTTTGCTAGTTCTTTCCTAGGGTCGGGGAAATCTGTCATTATGGAACATAGTTCTACTCTTGTCCATGGACAATGCATCGCTACATCCCTTGTGGCCACTACACCATGTGCGTCCGGATTCGCATAGGGAACAGATATTGTCCGGACAGGATGGATGCCTGCCACACTGCTACTTTGACCTTACTAGCTGTTTGAGGGTTCAGCCTATTGCTACTACGTATGGTATTAGTGATCTTTGCTACTGTTACAGCGGGTATCAATACTTCCTGCACTGGTGGGGCAGCTACCTGTGCTTGCTGTGGTGGTACATTTAACATTTGTGCAACATGGGAAAGAGCGGACATCACAGTAGGGTCATCATCTGTATCATAAACATGTTCCTTATAGTTACTTAGAAGAGGGTACAAGTTACTTGTTACATTTTTATGATTTTTGAGATTGACTGTACCTTCACCCCCATCCGCATAGGGCGGTGGTGGTGTGTGCGCTACTAACATTACCTTCTGCAACGCTACCTTACTGTCTATGACTGTTTGGGCGCTAATTGATCCTTGCGATTGGCGAAAAACAGGGACAATAATAGGATAGTTTGCCCGTTAACACATAGGAGCCGCAATAAGCTCGCAGACCTAAGGGTTCTCGCCCTTTTTTGGTATAAAAACACGGCACTTATCGTGGATTATTTTTCGGATCACATCAGGTCCAGAAAAAACCCCGATAAGTGCCGTTGTCAGGCTGACTTCGGGGCTAATTGGATAGCCCCGAGCGAGCTAATTAGCCATGGTAATTTACCACAGCTAATTGGATATGGTCCTATATGGACAAAAGTTTCCGGACACCTGACCATTACACCAACAGGGAGGTAATGATATTGATTTCAAATACACATACTTTAATATGGAGTTGGTTTCCCTTATGCAGCTATAACAGCTTCCACTCTTATTGGATGGCTTTCCACAAGATTTTGGAGTGTTTCTATGGGAATTTGTGCCCATTAATTCTGTAGAGCATTTATGAGGTCAGGCACTGATGTTGGTCAAGAAGGCCTGGCTCGCAATCTCAGTTCCAGTTCATCCCAAATGTACTTGATGGGGTTGAGGTCAGGGCTCTGTGCGGGCAGTCAAGTTCTTCCACACTGAACTACTCAAGCCATGTCTTTATAGTCCTTGCTTTGTGCACAGGGGCACAGTGTCATGTCGGATTAGAAAAGGGTCTTCCCCAAACTGTTGCCACAAAGTTGGAAGCATAGCATTATCCAAAATGTCTTGGTATGCTGAAGCATTAAGATTGCCCCTCGCTGGAGTTTAGGGGCCTAGACCAAACCCGGAAAAACAGCCCCTTACCATTATCCCTCCACCACCAAAGTTCTTGACACAATGCAGTCAGGCAGGTAACGTTCCGCCAAACCCAGACTTGCCCATCAGACTGCCAAAAGGAGAGGCGTGATTCGTCACTCCACAGAACACGTTTCCATTGCTCCACAGTCCAGTGTTGGTGTGCTTTACACTGCTCCATCCGACGCTTGGCATTGGACTTGGCGATGAGGCTTGCATGCAGCTGCTTGGTCATGGAAACCCATTCCATTAAGCTTCTGACACACAGTTTTAGTGCTTACATTAATGCCAGTGGAAGTTTGTAACTATCGGCAGAGCGTTGGCAACTTTTAAGCACCATACGCCTTAGGAATCATTGACCCCACTCTGTGATTTTACGTGGTCTTCTGCTTCGTGGCTGAGTTGCAATTGTTCCTAAACTCTTTCCACTTTCTATTAATATCACTTACAGTTGACCATGGAATATCCAGTAGGGATGAAATTTCACGAACAGTCTTATTGCAAAGGTGGCATCCTATCACAGTACCACACTTGAAGTCACTGAGCTCTTCAGTACCACCCATTTTGAATAACAAATGTTTGCAAATGGAAACTGCATGGCTAGGTGCTTGATTTTATACGAGAGAGAATATATACATACATATATCCTTATACAAACATCCATAGATAGTAGATGCAATTAATAAGCACTTAATTAATTCTTATGTGTATCAGCCACACTAGTGATTAATCATGTATATTTAAGTTGCTTGGTGACTAGCTTCTGCAGGTATTAGCAGAATGTAAGTAAACATGTGCTTTCTGCAGGTAGCTACTCACAGTGATTTATCTGCAGGAATTTCATGCAGCAAATGGCAGATTTGATCATGTACTGTGTTAGTTTACAAATGTTGCTTTCATGAACTCAGCTGTGTGGGTGTTTGTCATTAGGCACATATTTCTTTCTTTACTCAGGGGGCACATGCTGTTTCCAGGCCATCATTTCTCCAACTCACTAATCCTGATCACTAATCCTAATCTCTTTGCAGGATCATTTGTACAATGATGGAGAATCCGAGACCTTTTATTCACTGCAAGTTCAGCTATAAACAGACATTATTATTAGAAATTGTTTAGAGTAGAACTGATTGAAGATGATTATTGAACAGGTATCCATCTTCATTAAATGTGTTTTTCACATATCAGGACATAATCAACAATTACCAACTCCTAGTATTTGAGTGTCATGTTATGAGACCCCTCAACAGGTATTACTCATTATTCAGCAAACAAAAAAATAAACCATATGCAAAAAATATGTAGGAAACCCCAGAGCCGTAATTAGACTTTTTGGTACCCTGTGCCAGAAAGAGTATTGGCGCCCCCCTCATTTTTCAAAGAGACATAATGCACCCATAAAAAGGGCCATGGCTTCATGGGGATGGGCCTGGGAAGGGATAGGAGAGGGCAGGAGATGCTGGGGATAACATAAGAGTAAGCTACAAGCAAGAATGATAATAAACAGAAATTTGACAGGCCCAAACAGCGCCTCCTGACCTGTGGTGCCCTGTGCGATGGCACTGGCCACACTACGATAGCTACGGCTCTGGGAAACCCTTACCTACCCACTCTCCCTACTTAAGGGTATAATTCCACAGCAAGTGTTTTGTCAGGTGTTCACGCCAGCCTAGTGCTTCTAAGAACTACTAGACCCAACATTGTGGCATAAATGGTGACTGCATTCACTCAAAGAAGAGTCTATCAGTGGTTTGCATTTGGAAGGCAATCATGTAGTGGTTTTGTTTAAGACCCATCGTATGAAACAAACCATCCAATTTGAACTTATTACATGCTTTAAGGTGGCCACATGTTGAATGTCTTGAATCTAGTATTTACCTATTCAAGAACAGCCCTAAAGATACAGGGGTCTATTTATTAACTTGGGAAAAGCCCTTTGGTGTTTTCACAGCTCAAAAGGACATTTCTCAACCTCGCTCAATTTATTGACAAGTTAACACAAGAGAAAACAGGAATTAGGCTACTATGGGGACAGACAGAGGCACACTGCAAATTAGTAAGAGGAGAATGACATTACCCTATATCCATTCATGGAAAACTTTTTGAAGTCGGAAAGGCTTTGCAAGATCCTCTACAGGCTAAAGATCAATGCACATAGAGGGGGGTGGGTGTGTGTGTCAGTCCGACGGCATGTGGTCTGCGCATGCGCCGGTGCTGCAGTGCCTATGTGCTGTGATGCCACTGATAGCCCAGTCAAAGGGCCCTGGATGCCACACCCTAATTGACAGGCTGCTGTTGGCGGGCAGGGAATGGGCAGCGATAGGGACCGTTCCACAAAATTGAGGCATTGTGACTACGTTTTGTGGGAGTGCCGAGGCCAGTTTCTGCGTTTTCCGTTTCAGATTCCCTGGCTTTGGTTGAGCAGTTCCGGTGGCCAGTCTGAGTAAGATGGCCCATGCTGAAAACATGGCTTAGAGTTTATATCATTAGTGCCCTCACTGATCATATGTATTCCTTTCAGTTCTGGCAATGAGAAGTGTGTTACAGTCATTTTTTTATTGATGAAGTGCCATGCTTTATTTTTACATTTTTGAATTAAAATGTTAATTTTTTTTTAAACAAATTTTGCTTGAGGTTTGTCTGTATACAGTTGGGTAGTAATTAGCGCTGTTCTCCAGTGATCTGTAAAGCCAGGGATGTGTCAACACAATAAATGCAGTTCAAACTCTATTCTTAGAAGTGGTTTTGTCTTTTTTACAAAATGCCATGGTTGGTGAAAACTAACCATACCAACTGCCAAGCACAGTGCTTCCCGAGATGTGATTTGGACATGTTTTGTGGCCACAGGACTCAAGCGCCATGAACTCTTTATGCCAGAGTATTGTAGAGTAGGATGTGAGACAATCTGTTGAATACTTGAGGCTTGGGCTAAATTAGATGACGCTACAAAACCGTGATCCTAAAGCTGGGCATACACTATACAATTTTCTGTCAGATCTCTGTCCAATCTGGCTGGTTGGAATGAAAACCTGGTAATGTATGGGAGCAAATGACAGTCATCCATTTGCTCACAAACACTGGAAAACAGACAATGGTTGTTCAGACAAATTGGTTAAAACTTAAAAACACACAAATTTGAACAATTTTTTTGGCCTTTTTTCAGTGTTTAAAACCATATGATCGACTGTCATTTCCTCAAATACATTACCAGGTTTTCATTCCAACCACCCAGATTGGACAGAAAATTGTATAGTGGATGCCCAGCTTTAGTAAAGCAACAGATGTTCAACTGAATGGCTGAAAATTAACCAAGAGTTTGAATTGACCAAGTCAAACACCACAGGCGAGATATATCAAACCCAAGAGAGAAAGTTTAGACATTGCCTATAGAAATCAATCAGTTTATGTTATTTTATAAACTGTGCTTAGGTAAATAACAATTAGAAGCTGAGTGGTGGTTGTGGTTAACTTCTCTACTTTACTGCTCTGGAAGTTTGATATATCTCCTCTCACATCACAAGCCCATTGAGATGCTATAGCAGCACCTTAAGAAGGCTATGCATAAATAAATGCCCACAAACATGAATGACCTGGAGCAGTGTTGTAAGGAGGGTGGATCCAAAAGTCCACAATTAAGAGACTGTAGGGTATATATACTACACACTCGTTACCTGGCAGCTTTCAAAATCTGCAGTTTAATGAATACAGGGTCTATGTACTAATCCTTGGTGAGAGAAAGTGGACGAGGAGAAAAAGTACCAACTAATCAGCTCCTGCCATTTTTCAAGCACAGCCTGTAAAGTGACAGATTCTCTCTCTCTCTCTCACACATCATAGGGTGAACTTTTTTTTTTTTTTTTTAAAGCATGCAGCTTCTTCATATTGGTTCTCCCTGTTGTATAATGAACATAAACAATGTAATGTCATTGCATTTATCAAATTATAGGACTTGATGAAAACTAGGTGGAGTGTTAATTATGACCTGATATGCAAAACCCATGGAGGGTGTGCTCTTTTTCACATGATTGTATATACACTTATAGAGCCGGTATAAATTAAAATTGGTGTTAGCTATTCAAGTCCGTTCAGATGGATCGATGTGCACAGGCTGGCACAGAAGAAAAAGGTTTTCCCTTTCCCAGTTCTCGTCTGTCATTACAAGATTGTCCTACTGATGACACAGTATTTCTCATGCATTGTGCTTTTGCACATTACAATTGCAGACAGTGTAAACCAGCAGAGAGGAAGATAAAAGCAGTACAGTGAGGTTCAAACTTGTAGATGAGAGAAAAAGTGAAAGAAGTGAGAAGAGCAGTGACAGGTGATTAGGGTAAGAAAACATGGTATATTTGCTCGATTAAAGGGAAGGACCAAAAAGCTTCACAGATTAATGTAGCAGACGTTGTTGCAGAGTCAATAGGATAAAGCGGGGCATCTGGTGAGAACACCCAAATCCAGCTGGTATGCAGAATAAAGGTCCACCACTCCTACAGTACGCAGGCCAGACTCGCTTATGCTACAGCACAGCACATCACATCACATCACATCACATCCACACAAAAATTAGAGTTATGGTAGACTTATCTAGACAACTCCTTTTCTTCTAGGTCCATAGGGTCCACTGGGATACCATGGGGAATATTATGGTTGAAGACCAGGCACCAAACAGTTAAAGCTTCAGCTCCCAGGATGCCTCCATATATACCCCACCCCTAGCCATAGGACTTCAGTTAACAAGCCTCAAGGCAGGAGAAGGAAAGAGGAGAAATCATACACCAGAAACACTTACAAAAAAAAATAAAAATGAGGGAATCTGTGACCGAAAGAAAAACTTACTCATGCAGCCAGGTGCATCAGGGTGGTGACCTCAAAGAAAAAAATAAATAAAATAAAAAAAAAAAAAGTTATCTACGATAACTCTAAATTTCTTCTTCAGGGTCCATAGCTATCCACAGGGATACTATGGGGATGTCCGAAAGCAGTGCCCCTAGGGTGGGGGACGCTCCTGAGCAGAAAGTAGAACTCGTCGCCCAAAGGAAGCATCCAGGGAGGCAAAAGTATCAAAGGCATAAAACCTGAGAAAAGTGTGGACAGAAGACGACCACGTGGCTGCCTTGCACAATTGTTCAGCAGAGGCACCACAACTAAATGCCCACCATGGCCCTACAGACCGAGTAGAATGTGCTGTCACAGTGCTTGGGACAGGGAGATCATCCTGCGTGTACCACTGAGAGAGAGAAAATTTGTTTAATAGCTGGTCACCATCGTTTGTTAAAACCATACAAAGAGAGCATCTGATTTTTACAGAGTTTGTGCGCTCCTCATAGATAAGGCGAGCACAAACTACATCGAGGGAGGCTTCACCTACAGAAAGATCTGAGCCTGAAAAGCTGGAACAAATTTCTTCAGTCACATGAAAATGTTACAGTACCATAGGAAGGTAACCCTCCCTTGTACGAAGAACAGCTTTATCCTGGTGAAAAATAAAAATGGAGGGCAACAAGAAAGTGCTGCTAAATCAGAGACACTGCATGCAGAAGAGATAGCGAAGACACTTTCTCCTCACTGTCAACCATTTCAAGTCTACAGAGTCCAGAGGTTCAAATTGGGAAACCTGTAGCCCCTTAAGAACCAAAAAGACAGCTCCCCCAGTGCAACTGGTGGGACAAACAAAAAAAAGAAAAGGGTTAAACTCGCAGAACTCCCTGAAAAAAAAAAAAATCTAATATCTGGCAAAGAAGCAATCTTTCTTTGGAACCAGACTAAGAGTGCAGAAACCTGTACTCTCAATGTAGCCAGGAGAAGACCAAGGTCTAATCCAGCCTAGAGAATAGCCAGTATCCTGGAACTCCTGAACACCTTAGGATCATACCTTATGTGGGCACACCAATGACCGAAAGAATGCTAAACCCTGTAATAGATGCGGGTAGAGGCAGGCTTTTGTGCCCTAAGCATTGTCTGAATTACAGAACTGGAAAAACCTTTTGCTCTTTAGATTAAAGATTCAAGAGCCACACCGTTAAAAGCCAGATGAGGTAAGTCCGGATGCTGGCAGGGACCCTATGTCAGCAGATCCTGCCATAGAGGAAGTGGATACTTACGGTCTATGGATAGATTCTGTATGTCAGTGAACCAGCGATGTCTGGGCCAAGTCGGAGCCACCAATATTACTGTTCCGCCTTCCTACTTGAATTTCGTGAGAACTCTTGGTAGGAGGAATATCGAAGCAAAGAGATATGCTAGCTTGAAGTCCCATTTTACTGCCAGTGCATCCACAAAGGCTGCTGATGGGTCTCTGGACTTGGACACGTACCTTGGAACCTTATGGTTGTGACATGACACCATGAGATCCATTTCTGGTAGACCCCATTTGTTTACCAGGAGCTGAAACACTCCCAGATGGAGATACCCCTCTCTGGCGTGTATGTCCTGGCAACTTAGGAAGTCTGTTTCCCAATTGAGTACTCCCGGTATGAATATTGCTGAGATAGCCGGAAGATGACGTTCTGCCCAAATCAGAACCCTTGTCACTTCTTTCATGGCTGTGTAACTTCTTGTGCTTCCCTGATGATTGAGGTAGGCCACTTGTCGCATTGTCGGACTGGATCTGGACCGGCTTAGAGCAGGTCATGTGCCATGCCAACTGCTTTGTATGCTGTTCGCAGTTCCCGAATGTTTATTGGCAGATGACTTTCCTGCTTTGTCAACCTTCCCTGAAAGGTGTGTTGACATGTCACTGCTCCCCATCCACGAAGACGGGTGTCTGTGGTAAGAAGCACCCAATGTGGAATCCAGAAGGGGCGCCCTTTGTTCAGATGATCCTTTTTCAGCAACCACAGAAGGGAGTGACAAACCTCTGGAGCAAGAAGGATCCTTTGGAATTTTATTTAATGATACTGTCTGTTGCACTTGGAGAGAATCAATCTTTGCAGAGACCTGGAATGGAACTGAGCATACTCCACCATGTCGAAGGTGGATACCATTGATCCCAGGACCTGCATTGCTAACAGAATGGATACCCTTCGCTTGCGAAGCATCTTGCGTATTTGATTCTGCCACAGGACAAGATTGTGGCCCTATCATTGCAGTCTTTGCTCGAGAATCCAGAAGAGCTCCCAGATGTACCATCTGCTCTGTTGGAGAAAGTGATGATTTCTTCCAATTGAAGATCCAGCTGTGCTTTTGTAAGCAGGCTATGATCAGTTGAAGATGGTTTTGTAAAACAACCGGCTCTGTGCCATTATCAGATGATCATCCAGATATGGCAGAATTCTGACTCCCTGACTCCTGAGCTGGCAGTCATGACTGCCATTATTTTGTTAAATATCCAGGTAACCATAGCTAGGCGAAAGGGTAGAGCCTGAAATTTGCTAATGTTCCTGAAGAATAGTAAACCGTAAAAAATTGCTGGTGGGATGGTATAATAGGAACATGCAGATATACACCTGAATGTCCAGGGAAACCCAGTAATCCCCCAGCTCCATTGCCAAAATAATTGATCGGAGAGTTTCCATATGAAACTTGGGTACATGGATAAACCTGTTGAGGGTTTTTAGATTTAATATAGGGCGATGATTGGAATAACCACCTTGACTGTTGCGACACAGGAACCGGGACTATTACCTCCCACCTGCAGCAGGGAGTAAATGGCCTTCTAAAGGGCCAAAGCCTTTACCGCATCTGCTCTAGGATCTGTGCAAAAAACTTCTGGGGATGAGGCCTCCTGAAAGTGAGGGCATACCTCAGAGAGCACTTCTCGGACCCAGGCATCTGTTTGAAACCAACAATCCGTAACTGAAGTCGGCCCCCACCCTGGGATCCCCCAGGAGGCCAGCCCCATCAGAGGCTTTGTCATCCGGCTTAGAAGCTGGACGTCTTTCCGGGCCAGACCATGATATTTTGTGAAAACTAGGAAGGCTGTTCCCTAGCTCGTCCCTGAGAACGGAAGGACTGAAAATAAACCTGTCTAGACCTTCTAGTTACCGTAGATGGCAGACCTGCTGACTTTGAAGCTGCCAGGGTAGCTATCATTTTATCCAGCTCTGCTCCAAAAAAGTACTTTTCCATAAAAGGGTAAAACTTCCAGCACCTAATTTGATCCTGTATCAGCTTTCCAGGACTTAAACCAAACCCTGCATGCCACTACTGAAGCTGCTGATGCTTTAGAAGCTAAAATTTCCAGCACCTACAGCAGCTCCTCCCAGATAGGAAGCAGCTTCCCGTATATATGGGAAGCATTTGGTAGAGAATTTTCCAATGCTCCCATCCATTCTTCAACAGCCTTGGCTACCCAGGCTCCAACCATAGCTGGACTGGTAACAGCTCCAGATGATGAAAAGGTCATTTTGAGACATGCTTCAATGTTTTTATCCATGGAATCCTTCAGAGAAGATGCCGACGGAATAGGCAATGTAGTATGCCTGATTAAATGCATCACATGAGCATCCACAGTAGGAGCTAGCTCCCGTTATTCGCTTATTCACATAAAAACGTTTGTTATGGTTACCCCATGTCTTAGCCATAAGCTTAGTGAGCTGTTCAGATACAGGAAACTCTGTTTTGACCAACTTCCGGTGGTGATTAAACACTGGAGCCTTCTTACTATGAGCTGGTTCAACATCCTGAATGTCTGGGATTGATTTAATCACCTTCACCCAACAAGGAACATTCACTGTGGATAGATTGTCCTCCTCCTTTGAGCTAGACCCTGGAGAGGAACCTTGCGATCATCTGAATACTCTGAATCCATATGTTGAGGAGACTGATAAAAAGCCAACTTGCACTTAGGCGCCTTACTAATAAATCAGATTGCTATCAAAATTAGATGGTGCCATACTCTGACTATCAATGATCTTCCAGGAAGGATGCATAGGAGATACAACATAGCATGCTGCGGACACCCCCATCCAAGGCAGCATAGTGGAAGCAGCCAAGAAGGCTCTTGTCCAGGACAGGTAAACTGGATTGGTGAGGTGCCTCTTTATAACAACACACAAACCATCCTAAATGTCCTGAGGGGATAAAAAAAAAAAAAAAAAAAAAACAAACCCATGCATGAAGCCAGCACAGAGGGCTCCCCCTCCTATATTCCTTTATCTTTTGATATATTTCAATATAAAAGGCAAGAGTTGCAATTATGTGTAACAGCCTAACAGCCTTCACGAAATCTTAACGAATGTGAAGTACTCAAGAGAAAAACCTCCACCCCGAGAGGATGGAGAGAAAAAAAGTGATAGTTATAATTGACAGACAGAAATAAAAAGGACAGTGTCAATACAGCAGCTAGCAAACAGTCCATACCATGCATATGTAATAAAATTACAATCGACTCTAAATCAACTACACACGGAATGGTAGGATATAGAGCACTATATACACCTTAAACAAGAGAGGTATACAGGGAGACTGACCCAAACCCTCCTGAAACCAACAGCTACAGGGTGCATTGAGTGTGGATCGTGATAGTCTCATTAAATGTGGATGAGAGGCGGAACCACCCAGATGCGCGAAACCCTTCATAAGGACTGCGTCTGGGTGGGGGAGGAGCTGCCGGGGGAGCACATACCTCCCCAAAGCGGTGTTAACCAGCCTGGTACACTGGCCTCGTGGCAGCAGAAGAGTCTGCTGCCGATCCCCGACGTCAGACTATAAGGGCCCGGTGATGTAGTGAGGCCGCTGACAATCCCGGGCCCAGACCGCAGCGGCTTCTGGTGAGTCTGACACCAGATGCAAGGACTGCCACGCGAGATTCCCCGTAAGCAAAGAATTACCTGACATCTCCATACATCCGGTTGCAGTCCAAGTCGCAGCATTGCGGCTAGCAAGCTTAACCGTGGCCCGCCAAAATCACCAGCCCAGTTACTGGTGTTGCGGCCCGGCAGAGGTAGATGGAGTCGCAGTATATGTGTCTTAATTCAGACTCTTACTACTGCCAACCAAAAAACAAAATAAAATAGAAAAGCAAAAAAAAAAAGCAAAAAAAAAAAAAAGCTTTGGACTGCCAGGAGTAGTCCTATTACAAAAGGTGCATCTTGATCCTGCCACACCACCACGACTGAAGTCCTATGGCTAGGGGCGGGGTATATATGGGAGGAGCAAAGGCATCCTGGGAGCTGAAGCTTTAACTATTTGGTGCCTGGTCTCCAACCATAATATTCCCCATGGTATCCCTGTGGACTCCTAAGGACCCTGAAGAAAACTCAGTTTATGGCACCACTTAACTTCAGTACAGCACCAAAGTGGCTGCTGCTGAGATGTAACAAACCTGCTCTAATTATGATGATTACCCCCTTTTGAGCAATGCTTTACACATAACGCCTGCCTTTTTTTAAAATCCTTGTACGGTTGCATATTTATTTATTTTTATTACAGTATTCAGTAACAGTCCCAGGGCCAAAAGCTAAACACCAGCATAAACTGCAACAATGTTTTAGACTACAAAAATAAATAAATAAATTAGTAGTCGCTGTATCCCAAAGATACTGGTATATTAAAAAAAATATATATATATTAAAAAAAACAAAAAACCACACAACAAAAACTTATTCTATAAATAAAAATGCAATTTATTATTGATGTACTGTCAGTTGTGAACCTATGCTTCCAAGATTAATTAACACACCATTTTCACACCTACTTTTTACCTAGCCGCTTTAAAACCTTTTCTGTAAAAAGAAAACATTTCTTGGGGGTCTTGTTTTGGTCGGGGCACCTTGGCTCTGTCTGTATTGGTGTTGGCTACACACTCCGTAGTCATACATGGCAAAATTAAGTCTCCCCAGGAGAGCCCCATAAGAGCTGCCATAAGTTTTTGACTTTAAGGCAAGATAGCATTATAGCTACTGTCAAACTACAAACCCCAGCATTTACTGACCATGAGAATATTTTCTGTGTGCTACTAAAATTTTTAATTATTCTAATGATTTAAAGTTCTCATTGGCACTAACTCTTCTCCCTTTGTTATGTTCCCTTTAAGTGCCATGTAAAATGTGCAATTTCATATTTTGAATCTACTGTAGCCCAGATTGTATTGTAATAGTATTATCATACATAATTAAGATTAACAGGAGGGGTTGAGGAGGGGGATTAAAGGGATTCTGAAGCAGACAATAAATACAAATTGTTCCTTAAAGAAGAAAAACTGTACAAGCACTTTTTAGCACGTTTATAGTATATAGGAAAATCCTGCAGCAAAGGGTTGCCCACTTTTGACAGCCTCCTATAGGTTTTTATTATTGTAAATAAAATGTGAAGGCACCACAAGTGTTCTGCAGCACCGTACACAGTGCAAAACAAGACAACACAGGGTAAAAAAAAAAAAAAAACAGTACAGTACGTATAACACTACAAATCTCGACACAGCCACTAATGCAATTAAAAAATACGGCATCAGCTGAAACCTGGCGCTATCTTCGTGGGTGCAAATTACAGGTCTAGTTCGCCAGAAAAGAAAAAAAACAAAACAAAAACATAAAACTGATGATTGGAGTTCAGAGGCAGAGAGCCCAAGGAGGATGTGTAGCAGGTGTGCAAGAGAAGTAGGTGATGAGAACAGGAGTGCTCATGGAGTTTACGTTCTAAAAGGGAAGGGGGAGACAAGACATACAAGGAGTGAGCCAGAATAAGGGGAGTTAAGAGGTCGACAACGTGGTGACATGGTTAAGTGGAGGACGGATATGCTTTTATGAGCAATGCAGACTAGGGGATAGTCTGATGGAACGAGAGAGAATGTTCCAATAGTGGGGGACATCTTGGGAAACCTTAAATTCTGGGGCAAGATGTGGTAACTAGAGAGGAGGAAAGGCAGCGATCATTGGATGACCGGAGGGGGTGGGAGGGAGTGTGTAAGGAGAGGAGGTTGGAGATGTAGGGAGCTGTGGAGCTGGAGAGGGCCTGGAAGGAATGCACTGAAATGTGGCAAAAAGACGGCAGGGGTTGGAGGACTGAGAAGAGATGAGAGACTTGAACAAAGATTGCTTGGCAAGGGAGAGAGTAGAGCAGTAGGAAGAGAGGTTAAACTTGAAATGGAGGGAGTCAGTTAAGGAGCGAGAGTTCCTCCAGCTGGAGTTTAGCGGTGCATGAGCATTTTTGAAGTACCGGATACATTTGATATGCCAAGGTTGGGGCTTGGAGCAGCGAAGTGGGACAAGAGGGGTGGGGACAACAGTCGAGCGCAGAGGTGAGGGTGTAGAGGGAGGCAGTCTGGTTGGGGCAAGCGAGAGTGTATAGAGGGGAGAAGAGTATTAAGCGAAGAGGAGAGAATAGCAGGGTCAAGAGCATCGAGATTGTGTCTGCGGACGTTAGATTTGGGTATGAGGAGGGGTGCAGGAGAAGAGAGATGAAAAGGAGAGGTGATGGTGGTCAGAGAGTGGGAAGGGAGAGTTGGAGAAGTCAGAGAGTGAGAGTGCAGAGATGAAAAGACAAGGTCAATTAAGAGGCGGAGGCAGTGGGTAGGGGAGGAGGTCCATTGAGAAAGGCCAAAAGAGGAGAAGAGGGCAAGAAATTTGGTGGAAGCTGGGTCAGTGGGGATGTGGAAGTCACCAAGGATCAGGGATGGTAGGTCAGAGAGGTAGTGGAGAAGCCAAGCAGCAAAGTGGTCAAGGAAATGGGGCCAGGGGAATGGTAGATGACAGAGACACAGAGATGGATGGGGTAGAATAGATGGATAGAGTGGACTTCAAAAGGAGGAGAAAGAGGGATGGCTCAGGGGTGAGAGGGAAGTGAGGAGACAGGGATGAGATTGGCAGGGTTGCAGATGTGGAGGTGGTCTGGGAGCGAGATAAGGGCAGGCGGTGAGGATGGGTATTTTACAGGTATATAGGCAAAATGATGTGGGTACAATCAATGTTAAAAAGCAAGTCAGTAACAGAGAGCAAGGTGATAAGTCCTAGTAATGACCGGAGGTCTGAGGGGATTGTCCCGGTTTTGTAGACAGCAAATGTTTGAGCGGATGCAAATAGGAGCGAGCCCTAGACCTGCACCCATTTTGAGCAGCAATGTTACAGTGAATAGGAGTAGGCTACAGCACGGTCCAAGTACTAGAATACATGCGGCATAACACAAAGCATTACTGTGCCTCATCACATGCAAAGCTTCAGGTAACAGGTCATTGCAAGTTAGAATATGAAGGAAAAGGTCCAAAAGTGAACAATTTAGGGGCTTAAGCTGGGTACACACTAGTTGAGAGTCACATTCGATGCGATTTTCCTTCCGTTCAGAAGTACCGATAAATGCATACACACCTATACAATCTAACGTGTAATCTTTGACCCAAATGTGACTAAAATATTGGCTGAAGAGACACAAAGGCAGCGCTGCTGCTGCTGGAATAGTAAGGGCTGAAGCACTGGAAAGAACGGTCGGTAGGAGGTACACTATACTTTCTCTCCGATATTGTACCAATGAATCGGATGAAAAGTAAACTGCACATAAAACCTGATCTTTCAACATGACCAGGTGCATACACACCCTTACAATATCGTATGAAGAGTTCAGGAATTGAAAGAACGGCCCGTAGATTGTATAGGTGTGCGCCCAGCTTTATACAGAGTTAAAAGCGAAGAAAGAAGTATCTTAGCAAAACCATGCTGCACTGCAGGTGGGGCAGATTTAAAAATGTGGAGAGATTTGGGGGCAGATTCATTTACATGTGCGCTGTACTTATATCATCCATCTATGGAAGACACTGCTCACATCTCAATAAGCTGCAAGCAGAAATCAGCCTTCCATGAATGAACAGCCAGTGCCAGCCAGCCATACCCCCTCTGCGCATGAAGTCATTGCACAGGGGGAGAGGCCTCCAATGACAAGAACAGCGCAGGATGCTCAGGAGGGCAGTTACGGCTGCAGTCAGCCATTTGGGGCGTCCAGAGGACTGGTGCCTTACATGGCTAATGGATTTTGCATCTTAGAATTGGGAAGGAATGTTTCCTATAGTAGCTTAATTATAAATTTCCATGTAAAAAATAAAGCTGCCCAGTATTTGCTACATGCAAAAGCATCAAGTATTCTCCCACCATGAAAAATATTTGCACCCGTGATTTACCTAGGAGCAAATTGCATTTTTAGTTATTTTTTTGTTTTGTTTTTTTTATTTGCTCCTAACTGGTCACAGAAAAATCGTGACCATAAATTAATAACAAATAAAACTAAATATCAAAAAAAAGTCTGTGCATAAAACAAAAAAATGAAAGGTTAAATAGATCTTCATAGAAGTCTTTAAGTGTGCAGTTTTGTATATATAAAAAGAAAAAAAAATCATAATATTGTGCATCTGTACAATGGTCCATCATATAGTCAGCAATATCCACACTATAGCCCACATTGGGGGCACAGATTAAAGCAGAGCTGATCGGAATCTCTACTTGAATGATCAAAATGCTCCCCTACGTCCCAGGTTTGCAAGTGTATTTATAATAGGATTTGTATTTTACTACATACAGAATGTTGCACTTATGTTATTTTTCTCATTTTGAGCATCTATTCAGTGGAATATTGTTACAAACCTACAGTGCATCCAGACAATATTCACAGCGGTTCACTTTTTCCACATTGTTATGTTAGTCTTATTCCAAAATGCAATAAATTCATTTTTGTCCTCAAAATTCTACACACAATACCCCATAATGGGAACATGTAAAAAGTTGGTTTTTGCAAAATTAATAAAAAACAAAAAACAAACACACAACTAAAATCACATGTACATAAGTATTCACAACCTTTGCCATGAAGCTGAAAATTGAGCTCAGGTGCATCCTGTTTCCACTGATCATCCTTGAGATGTTCCTACAGCTTAATTGGAGTCCACCTGTGGTAAATTCAGTTGATTGGACATGACTTTGAAAGGCATACACCTGTCTATAGAAAAATGTCTCACACTTAACAGTGCATGTCAGAGCACAAACCAAGCATGAAGTCCAAGGAATTGTCTCAAGGCACAAATCTGGGGAAGGGTACAGAAAAATATCTGCTGCTTTGAAGGTCCCAATAAGCACAGTGGCCTCCATCAGCCATAAATGGAAGAAGTTCGGAACCACCAGGACTCTTCCTAGAGTTGGCCAGGAAGGGTCCTAGTCAGGGAGGTGACCAAGAACCTGATGGTCACTCTGTCAGTCAGAGCTACAGCATTCCTATGTGGAGAGAGGAGAACCTTCCAGAAGAACCACCATCTCTACAGCATCCACCAATCAGGCCTTTATGGTAGAGTGGGTAGACGGAAGCCACTCATCAGTAAAAAGCACATGGCAGCCCGTCTGAAGTTTGCCAAAATGCACCTGAAGGACTCAGACCATGAGAAACAAAATTCTCTGGTCTGATGAGACACAGATTAAACACTGGTGTGAATGCCAGAAGTTATGTTTGAAGGAAAACAGGCACCACTCATCACCAGGCCAACACCATCCCTACAGTGAAGCATGGTGGTGGCAGAATCATGCTGTGGGAATGTTTTTCAGCGGCAGGAACTGGGAGACTAGTCAGGATAGAGGGAAAGATGAATGCAGCAATGTACAGACACATCCTGGATGAAAGCCTGCTCCAGAGCGCTCTTGACCTCAGACTGGGGCAACGGTTCATCTTTCAGTAGGACAATTACCCTAAGCACACAGATAAGATAACAAAGGAGTGGCTCCAGGACAACTCTGTGACTGTCCTTGAGTGGTCCAGCCAGAGCCCAGACTTAAATCTGATTGAACATCTCTAGAGAGATCTGAAAATGGCTGTGCACCGACGCATCCCATCCAACCTGATGGAGCTTGAGAGGTGCTGCAAAGAGGAATGGGCGAAACTGCCCAAAGATAGGTGTACTAAGCTTGTGGCATCATATTCAAAAAGACTTGAGGCAGTAATAGCTGCCAAAGGTGCATCAACAAAGTATTGAGCAAAGGCTGTGAATACTTATGTACATGTGATTTTAGTTTTGTTTTTTATTAAATTTGCTAAAAAAACTTAACACGTTGTCATTATGGGGTATTGTGTGTAGAATTTTGACAAAAATGAATTTATTCCATTTTGGAATAAGGCTAGAACATAACAATGTGGAAAAAGTTTAGCACTGTGAATACTTTCCGGATACACTGTACCCAGCTACTATAGCAGTGAAATGTGCCAAGGCAGCCTCAAGTAAAATGAGCAAAAATTAAACCCCAAATTCTGGTCAATAAACAAGCAGATCAGCAGCTTATGTTTATCTGACTAATGATGGCAACACAAATTACTTTGTGAAATGAAAGTAACAGAACCCGTTGTGTGCTGAAACAAGGCCAGTACTTGTTCTTCTTACAAGGAAAACTTTCAAAATAACCTCTCTGGGGATCGGTCACATGTGTGGAATTGCAGCATTGGCTGACGTTATACTGAAAGAATAAGGGCTGGAGAAAAGAGATCAGGATTTTAGGCATCAGTGTCTTTCCATCGAACACAATGACCCAATCAGAGCATATTCCTCCACCATTTCTCACTTGTTAAAAAAAAAAAAAAAAGTCAGATGAATTAAAATAAATCAATATAAAATAAAGCCAAAACATCAAATTCAGGTGGATCAAGCTGGATGTCTCTGGCAGCCAGCACTCTGCAATGACAGCCTAAAGGGGCCTATCCATTACCTGATTTTGTGAACAATCCGACCATAACCAGGAGGCGGGTAATGGATAGCAGGAAGGACCAACGATGCGCGTGCACGCTGGGTCCTTGCCGTCCCCAACTATCTAGTTAACATGCCAGTCAACTTGATGGCGCTCGTCAGGTTCGAGATGTTCAGAGATAGGAGGTCAGGGTCCTTCACTGAATGACGTTTAGTGAACGCCGTTCAGTGTGGGTACTGCACCACGCTAGACGTTCAGCCTTTCAGGTCGCCTAGTGGATAGGCCACTTAAGGCTCCTTGGCACTGTGGCAAAGGTAACCATTTAGCGCGTACTTTATGTGCTATAGGCAGTGAGGGACGCAGTTTGAAAAATGATCGGGTCCTGCAGGAGGCGCTGTGATAACTAATATGAGGTTTGTGTGTGCTGCATCCAATACCAACCCTTCAGTGTCTCCCCATCCAATCACCACCAGAGGCCTTCCTAAGACAGCCCGTACTGTGCAATTGGCATGCAGGACCTGAGTAGAGGGGGAGCTGAATGCAATCTCCCTGGGCTCTGCGCACCTTCCCTGCTGGCCACCCTATGACTCTCCCTTCTGCAGCAGTAGTGCTGTTGCCCCTCCATCAGCCTGGGGCTGCCTGCCCCGAGCACAGTCCCAAATGCTTCCTGCCCTTACCCACCTTGTATTTATAAGCATTCTCAGTACTTCAAATATGAGTGTGAATTGCCATGTTGTATGTGTAGGGCATGTGGGTGGTCTGATGCTATGTGGGGTGGCACATGGGGAGCTCGAAAGCATAAAAATTGTGATTGGACCTAGAAACAGTAAAGTAGGACCCCTTTTTATTAAAGCAAGGTGTCCCTGGGACACACAGTTTTTAGCTCAGCTTGATCACTGAACCCTGTAAGTCCATCCCTATTATAGTACCAGCCCTGGCTGGTATAGCCTATTGCTAGTTAGTGGAAGTATTTTGAGGACTCCACACCGGTTGTCCTCCTGATTTTCCCACTAACAGCCTAGGCTTAAAGGCCTAGGGGTTAATCCTATTCCACGTGATAAGCTCGCCAGTGCAAATCATCGCGGCAGTTGCCGCACTTTACGGCAGCCCAGATTCTCAAACACTGTGCTTAAAAGTAAATCAAAGGAACCTCAGAGAATCACAATTCATACATTTTCCACTGAAATCCCCTTAAAGCAGGCCAAACTTATCTAAATAATGGTTTTATAGATATAGTAGAAAGTAGTAGAGACAAAAAAGTTATTCCCATTTCCTCTAACTTTTCATACATATCCTATTTCCTTTAACCCGGTTTACTATTAAGGATGTTGAAGGGTCATAAAAAGTAACGGATCATGTGAACAAATGACAAATCAGTCAGATACTTCAAAAAATGTGACCAGGCTTCCATGCTGATCACTAGGTGTACAGATACCCCCCATTTACATTATTCATAAATGCAGACAAATGAATTTTCATGGCAAATTGAAAATAAAAACAAGCATTAAGTATAAATTACATGTAAGGTAAATGTTCCTCTAAAAAGGGATTAAGGGCCTGATTCAGAGCTGGACGCTATTTGCGGTCGTTCGTCCAGAAAATAGGGGTGGCTATTCAAATGAATCGTTCGCTCTTTGCGGTCTGTTCACGCCTCTATGTCTGAACGAGCGAACAAAACTTGGTCTTTTTTTTTTTTTTAAATACGCCCCCTGGCCGCTCGCATCCTACGTCATGTCCGCTGTTTATTAGATTAATCGAGTACATCGACCAGCGTATGAACTGCTCGCTATTCTTGTGGGTGGTTTTTGCTACCACAATCTTGCGAGCAGTTCTGGCTATAAAATAACCCAGTGACGTGGTCAATGACGCTGCTGTATTAATTATGCACACCCTTAAAACGCCCGTTTTGACCTTTAAGCACGCCTGCGTTCTGATCTCCACTCCCCATTTTCAAGCACCTTCCCCTGTTACCACCCCCACATACGCCTCATTCTGTCACTCAAAATAGCAGGCATTCGCTATTTAGCGAACAAACGATTTTCAGCCGCACTGACTGGTTCGTGCATGCGTATTACGATCCGTACGCATGCGCAGTTGGGCAAACATCGCTCGGAGCGGCCGCTTACGAGCGGCTCTGAATCAGGCCCCAAGAGCATAAAAGTTTGGCATTATAACAATTGTACAGTTATATTACTGGACAGTCTTCAATAGATTTAAGCTTTATTCAGTGAGCAAAACACTGATTATAAAGAGGATCTTTAACTCGCATGGTAAATTCAATTTCATGCACATTCACAGGTGTCAGACAAGCAGATAGCAGCTACAACTGTGGAATAGTAGAGCAGTACCTCCCCTACATGGAACCGATCTAGAACATATGTAAACATTTGGTGTATACAAGCAAGATCATAGACCATTAATAGATTTAAAAAAAAGTGAAGTCTTTTCAAAATCTAATTGCAGTTGTCAATATTAGATTTCATATTATATAGTGATGGCAGGTGGACCACAGTTAGGGTAGTGGATTGGTCTGCAGTACAGCCATCTATAACTAGCACTTTAACTAGTAAATGCCACTCTTACAAATTTTGATTAGTAGTGTTTCAAAGGTCTACTAAAATCTCCATTCAGCTGCTGGACGCAGGGCGTAGGATGGTCATTGCTGTTGCCAAACTCTGTTCCTCCTTTGGTGATAGCATATGTCACCACACAGCAAACAAACATCCTGGCTCTGTGTCAAGCAATGAGCATGATGCCAATTTAAAATAATCTAGAACAGCCACTCCAAGCTGGCAAACAACCACAGGAGTGTCCATGCAGCATAAAGGAGATTCAGATGAGAAATGGTGAAGGATGGTCATGTATACCAACCGCTGACTATATTGGCATTTGTATAGTGACCAACCACCATCTATCCTCGTTGCAACAAAATCTGTAGCTGCACAATAATGCCTGTCCAAGGCAGCTCATCATGCTTCCCAGTAACCCCACTCAATCCCCACCGGCTACAGCTTATCTACAGCTTTATGTGTCAAATGTAGCTCTATGGCCAGACGGTCATGCTGCACTCAAAAGCATAATTGCAGTAGGCTGATTTTTGCTCATATCTCCATAGGCTGGGAGCAAACATCTGCAGAGACCCCAGAAAGCCTCCTGGATCAGTTCCGATTGCAGTCTGCAGGAAATTTCATACTTGCCTACTTTTGAAAAAGCATTTCAGGGAGATTGTGATAGCAGCACCTATGAGCGCGGCGGTAAAGTGGGTGTGTACCGATACATCTGAGAGGAGTGTCATAATCGATTTACACCCAAATGTAAATGAGCCCCAAAGCAGTTAGTAAGATCTACTTGTGTTTTCTGAGAAGTATCAGTGTGTTTTCATCAACATGTAACAATAGGGATCATTGTGCCTTATAACCAATGCAGGGCAATTATACCAATGGTCCCATTTGAATGTATATAGCTCGGTTTTTTCTTTTATATAAAACAGTGTCATAATGGGGGTAAGGTGAAATGAGGGCGATTGGTAGACTCTTCAGGGAGACTGCTGTTATTTCAGGGAGTCTCCATGACAATGAGGGAGAGTTGGCAAGTATGGGTAATTTACATCTGGCCCCAAGACTAATTGGACAGGGCCATCTTGAACTTCTGTTTCAGGTCATTGTGTTTCAATAAATCAATGTACAGAGTTACATAATATGCAAGCACTATATAAAGCATAATAGTGGCAAATACTAACACAGAGTCCTTGCAAACTTGTAGTTCTATGGCAGCAGTTATATGCCTATATATGGTGCAGAGTCATTTTGTAGAATGAACAAATGTTCGTACGAGTTTTCAGATTGTGAACAGATTGACTGTTTGAATAATGGTGGAAGTACCCATCTTGTGGTCTGAACCACAAAGAAAAGCGTTTGAACAGAAGGAAAAATTATTCTGAATAAAAATCTTTATTGTTAGATTGGTTTGAAAGCAAATATATTACAACTTTTTTTCTTTGTAAAATACAGTACCAACTTCACATACAGTTGCACCTTATATAAAAACTCAACCCCTTTTTTTTTTTTTCAAAATGACAAGTAAATATCTGAAAGAAAAAAAACCCCACGAAAAACATACACAAGCTCTTTAAATCTAATCTCATTTGTACTGTAACTTAATGTGTATTAAAATGAAATGCTCAACTAGAAGTTACACTACTCGTTCATCTCATACTTTGCAATGTTTCTGTTGCCAAAAAAATTCCAAGTGTAGAAGACTCTGATTAAGTGTCATACATTCATCAGCAGCAAACCAGGAATGCACAAGTTTTCAGTCTGACTTTATATATTGCATAGTGTTGATGTCTCCTATTATTTCAGTGCAAAATGTACAATTAAAATGCAGAACAAAATGTGCCAGTTTAGTCTGATTATGCAGTAATCAACTATACACAATAAAGGCAGCCATTTTGTGGGTCGTACCCACACATGTGGAAAGCAGTCTTAAATTGCCTGGTTGCATTCTCAGGAATAGGACTTCAGCCTACAAAATGGCCACTTCCATTGTATGTAGTCGGCAGGTACATTTTAAACCAGTTCCTAACTCTATAGTAAGTATAAGAAAGAGGAACACATTGCACTTTAGATCCCATGATGGATTCAAGGTTGGAATTAGCCAACCAAAACAGAAGGCTCCAGATGTACCAGGACTTTGGTCATTTTTCCAGTTAATTTCTTCCTTTCCCAATAAGAGAGGAATTAAAAATACATTGCACCTGAAAAACTAGTGTGAGAGCTTTTTAAATGAGCAGCACCTACAGGCTTAAGGGAAACTTTGATATAAAAAGTATAAGATATTAAAAGAAAAAAAAAAAAAATATAGAAAGGTTTATGCAGTTCTTAGCTGTGCAAAACAAAAATGTACATAACCTGCAGAACCACCTACCCGCATGCCGTCAATAGCCTGTAGTGTCATAGATAATCTGGCTGAAATCAAGATTTAAAAAAGTCTTACAATACAAAATAAGAACAGTGTACACAGACTTAAATATCTATGAACTGACATGGAATGTTTTACATTAATACAGTGAACTTTACAATAGAATTTCAGAAAATAATATCTTGAATTTTTTTAAATCTCAGGCAGCTGATGAGGACTTCAAATTTAATAAACTGCATAGTAATCTCTAGCAAAGATGCAAAAAGTCAACACCACTCGCTGACAAACTCCTCTCAGATTTTTTACGAGAGTTTTTGTTCAACACATGCCTGGAGTGCACATTAATTGTCAGATGCTGAGTGCTGGTCAACAGACTACCAGAGGAAGCAGTACAAGTCCATTTAAATGCCCATACACCTCCTGTCAAGAGCACAAATTGGACAGCTGCCCGGCCATCCATTCAGTCCTCTCAACACGAAAGAAAGTGGAGGTGTCCGATATCTTGAACTTCAAACGTCTGCTGCTCCACGAGTGGCTTAGAACACGAAGACACCAGGGAAGGAGCATTCTCACAAGGGTCGGCGACTCTAGACCCTGAACCCCTGCACTTATTAGTGGCTTACAGGGTAGTTACATTACTGGGCAAAGATGTGCTTGAAAATAAACTTTTTGAACTTTGTTAGGACCAAGCAACGTACTACAGAAGACTTAAGCATACAAGCAGTAACTCACCAGGTAGTATTTGCCTAAATTACAGCAAATAGAGACTTACAATTGGCAGTATGAAGGCAGATTTAGTTGGTAGTTTAACAATACAAAGTGCCATATACAGTATGCTTGTTACTCTCTCAAGTTGTACAGCATGCACCTCAAAACATGACAAAAGAGTCTACTTGTTCCTGGGAAAACTCTGGGAATAAAAAGGTCTCTTCAACTAGATTGAAGAGAAAACACTTAAAAAATTTTTTTTTTTTTTTTTTGACATTTGTGCAATATTAAATATTCTTTACTTAAAAATAAAAAATGGGGACAGTTTTAAAAAGAGCAATTTTACACTAAATACAGCAAAGGATCACTTTTTCCAGGATATCTAACAGATTAAGGCTCAGCCATAGACCGCATAAAACAAACTCTTGAAGAAACTATTAATCGGAATCCTCTTCCTCATAATAACGATTTCTCTTGATTTGGTCTTCCACACTGAGTTCTTCCAGGTCTTCTCCCTCCCAGTAACCAATATCTTGAGACTTGCGGTTCTGAACTGGAGAATGGTCCTCTTTCGTCGTCATCACTAGATCTTCCGTGCTCGAGTGTTTAGAATGGGTGGAAACTTCAGGGAAGAGTTGCTGTTCGGAAGCCTCTATCTCAGAAGAGTCCCCATTTTCAAAGAAGCTTTGATCATCGATTTTATTAGATGCATCTTCCTTGGCTTCAGTTTTTCTGAGCGATTTGTCTGCAAGATCTGGTGTGGGCAGTACCTCTTTAGTCACTGGTTTTTCTTCAGGCTCTCCTTCCAAATCATCCCAAAGTTTTAAGGAATCAAGTTTTTTCAATACAGGCGACGACATAGACAAGCTTTCTGGCTGTTTTTGAGTTTTGGCGACAACTGGTTTTGCCACACTTAGCGTGAATGGACGGCTGCGCTCTTTAAGAGAGGATGTTCTCCTCAGCTTCTTCAGTTCAGAGTATTCTTCACTTTCTGTTTTCACAAGGTCTTCGCTTGGTGGCCATTTTGGCTTGAACACTTTAACGTTCTCTTCCACAGAGGCTCCAGAACCAGAGGATTCAGCTGGAGGTGGCCAAGCAATTCTCAGCTTTTTAGTCTCAACCTGTTTTTCGTGTTCATGTGCAATGCTACTAGTTTTGGCTTCCATGGTTGCTGCCAGGACACCAACCTTAGCAATTGGTGCTTCTTCTACGACAGGACTCCCGGGATCTTCAGTGACGTTATTCTGTTGGACTATGTTCTCTTGGTTTTCATCTGAGTCTCTCTTACTCTCCCACAGTTCTTTGTGGGGTTTGTGCCCAAAGCCTTCGTCGTAGTTCCCTTTCGACTTGAAAAGCTGGTTAAAGTGAGGCTTGCAATAGGCATTCCCATGCAATGAGGCATAGTTGCCTAGACTGATAAAAGATCAAAAAATACAATATAATTTTACTGCAACAAAAAAGTCCCATATTAGTATTATAAATGGACCAAAAGCATGCATATGGTTAGCAAGACTTGCCTGTCAATTAATGAGGATTCAAAACTACTATTGGATGTGTTTTATAATTTCAGTTAAATTCCATGAAGCATGCATTAGAATGGAACATACCTGAGCTTGGTGGAGCAGTGAGTACAGCGGAAGCAGCTGTTGTGATACACTTGCTGATTAGCAAAAAGGCGTTCCATTGGGTAAACAGTCTTCTGACATGCAAAGCAGATCTCTCTCGCCGGTAGCTGGAACTTCTATTTAGGACACAATAAATAGCCATGTCTTTAGTTATAAATTCATGCCTTACTGAGACAGCAGGTTTCATTTCACATACAGGGAAATAAAAAGTGGATATTTAAAGCAAATGGAAGAATGAACGTAAAGAACAGTAACACCAAGACATTAGAGGTGCACCAACTACACTCCAGGAAAGGGGTGGTGTACGTCAAAATTACATAAGATAGATCTAACATATAAACACATACACACTATTAAACCCCCAAAATGGAGAAAAAGAAAATTGTCTGTCTAAAGTGTACAGATGTGTCGTTGCTCATCTAGCCTTAATACACCATGCAGCCAGATATGCCTGGCGTGAGTGAGCCGCCAGGTCCTGTGCAAATCTGCGCTATCACTGGGCGTCTTTTTGCCAAAAATGTGTGGATGATTAATTTGATAATATGCGACACTTGTTTACCTGTGAGCAACTCAGTCTATAAACGGAACCTGGCATGGAGAAAAAAAAAAAAAAAAAAAGCACTGCCCGTTGCATTGTAGCACTTTGCATGCTGATTGAGTGACTCAGTTGCACACAGATACAAGTGTCACATATCAAATCAATCAACAGTCTCCTGGTACATCCTAGCCGCATCGCGATAGATGCATTTCTGGGAGGGAAAAAAAAAAAAAAAGACGCCTGGCGCTAACAGAGCCACACAGGACCAGGCGCGACGAGAGGGGCTGAATGGCTGGTCTGGAGCAAAGACGAGTGAGGAATCAGCTGTACCTTGCACAGGGAAAAGTGCAATAGAAATGTAACCGCTTATGCCGAAATTAGTTGCACCATACAAAGACAGAAGGTACTCATGCACTGTGAGGTTTGAATTCTCCCAACTAGATCAGGTCATGTGCTACAAGGGTCACCTGCATTACTAAAAGACCTCCTTGGAAAGTAGCATGCAGTGAACAAAGCCATCTCATATGACATCTGAATTAATTATGGACTAGGCCAAATTGTACTGAATGAGTGAATGGAATGATGCAGCATGTAAAAGACACGTACAGAGGGTTGTACGCGCTGCCTGTACTGCAGTTCGGAGGAAGAGAAGGCCTTATGGTGGAGGCTGTGGAGGCCAGACTACAGGGGGAGAGGAGAACAGGAGCGAATAGAAGGAATCAGGAGACAGAAGCTGGAAGAGAGAAATGAAAAAGCAGTCAAACAGTTTGACTACATAAAAATAATTCTGATCCAGACCACATACATACACTCAAAGGAATGCTTGTTTTGGAACTAGATATTCATATTAAACACTTAAAACTGCATGTTAATTGCAATTATCTAGTACGGATCTTTAGCTACCCACACATGGCTATACTTGTCAGTTTGGTGACCTATTGTACAGCCCTATACTAATCACAATCTGATTTGAGAAAACAGGACAGAAAAAAAAAAGTTATGTCAGCAAAATGCTCCCACATTTCACTTCTAAACCAATTATTATTCTGGCTGTTACAATACAATCAGATTGGAACTCTGCAATATAATCAGCAAGCAATTACATACATGTGACCACCCATATTACACAGATCTGTTCTGAAAACAAGTGACCCAACAGAGTCAGAAATACAAAGTAAAGTGGAGACCTCGCCCACCGGCCTTTTACCCACACCACTGGGCTGTAGAATTTGGTCACCAAAAAAGGTGGTTAATTGAGATAGTGATCCAGCATTTTAGCCATCAGACTGGACAGCCATACCGTAACATGAGGCCAGGGTCATTGAGCAACTTTAAAATCACAATACAATTGGAGTGGAATATAATTGGATATGGCCACACACTGTAACAAATTGTCAATTTACGTGAGGTAATCAGAACTGTGCCATGTGTGGACAAGATTTAGGGTGTGCAGAACGGTTTCAATGTTATTACTTTGGATTGTTGCAATCCAGTCGCACCTGTGCAATTTGGAAGTCAATGCTGTTCAAAACATAATCAAGCGACCATGATTTAACCCAATCAGATTAAGCTCTGCCAAAAATTACATTTTAAATCTTAAAAATATTTTTACTTTGATATACACTTTTACCCACTAATGTGAGGGAACATAATTATAAAAAACAAATGATGGAACTGCAAGTAATTGCTTGCAATTCTTACCCTTACAAAAAAACTAGGTATTTTCCAGACTACTGCTAGCCACTAATAGCAAAGAAACTAAACGCACAAAGGATAGACTTCAGGTCTGTGGGGACACAAGCTTTTAGGATGCCTATTATAGGAATGCTAGCATTTGCAGCACAGCACATCGTGTATCCAAGCTTATTTAGGAATTAGGAGCTACTCACCTTTGCGATTTTGGGAGGAGAGGACTCCAGGTGGTTTAGTGCTCTTGTTTGGGAGCTATAACCATGAGAACTGCCGGGTCTCTGGGTCTCTTCTTCTAGTTTGCCTGTTGATTCAAAGAGACACTAATGTTATTAAGTACCCCCCCATTTTCGTGAAGATCTAAATGTAATTAAATTCTGGCAAACCTGAAGAGTACCCAGGACATTTGAGCATTTTAGAGTTTCATATCACTATATATCTTACGTCATATACTTAAAGCCAGCAGCACCTTTATAGATGTTTCAACATTTCACACGTCCTGAGCACAATGACTGGACATGGTGAACGCAACACAAGATAGATACAACAGGGTATAGGAGATCACAAGTAAACGCCTTACTACACAGGCTCTGGTTTAATTAGATTTTTGACAACAGTCATGCATACATCTACATATTGTAACTAAACTGCCATCAGCGTCACTAGAGCAATATCAGGCAAAACATCTGCTGTAAAAATTTACCATTACTGTCCGTTATGCTCCTGGGGGTAATAGGACTGTTTTCTCCGAGAGATCTCTGCAAGAGATGGAGAACAAAAAGGATTACTGAAGTGCATTTATCAAATTATATCACCCCCACCCACCCCCACATCCTGCTGTATTCAATTACCTTTTCACCATCAAAAGAGGAACTAGATAGCACAGGACTAGGAGGGACATTCTCCTTTTGTTCTGACTTTTGGTTTATCGCATCATTCCAAACCACTTTCGTATCATTCTGCTGAAGTTTTAAAGAAAAAGAAAAATTAGTTCAGATATTTGGTTGTGTACAAAACATTCAGGGGACTCTATGCCCCTTGAAAATGCCAAGCTATCACTTGGGACCATAACACTGCACAGAAGGGTTTATAAATTCTTTATGGAGGCACAGAGGGTGCCATGAGGAATATACAAGATCTATAATTTTGTAACTCATTGGTAGAACACCTAAGGGTAAAATAACTGGGGCACAGAAATAAACAACATCAGCGTCCCTGGGACCAAGGGAACGTATAGGTTGATCAATGAAGCTCCAATATAGCCTGCCGAGGGCTCGGTATGCGGTTCAAATCCAGACATGGGTGAAAATCCCGACTGCACCAAGGTAAGTATAAACTAACCTAACTCCAACCCTCCCTCCCCCAGTGCCTAACCCTAATCCCCGCTGCCTAAACCCAAGTCTCCCGGGGGGGGGGGGGGGGTTGCCTAACCCTAAGTCCCCCCAGGAGCTGTCCGCACCTGGCTTACCTTCGTTCGGTGAGCTGGGGGTCGGGCTCCTGGTGTAGGTATAATGACAGGCGTCGGGATTTTAATGCCTGTCGGGAAGCCAGTGGTCGGGATTCCGTCTGTCGGCTTCCCACTGCGGCTACTGAGTATGCAGGGGACGGTTTCACAGAAGTGAGACAAGGCTTTCAGTTTGTTCCGCATTCAGAGGTCTACACTATTACTCCATTCCCTTTTCCATATCACGTATATGCACTACGCTTTCATTTCAGATGCAGCCCCCAAGGTGTACAATATAGTTACAGGCATTTCTACCATATACAACAAAACATCTATATAACGCACCAAAAGGCTGTACTGGAACTGCAGATGTTACAGCTATAGGCAGGAGCAGACCAATATTTCCATGTAGAAGTAGACAGACCAGTTTTGCTGCCTCGCAAGTCATGACAATGGGGAGAGTTCGGGAGGCAGAACATACACAGGAAACCACTTTGCTCTTTATGTACTCATCACTAATCAGTGACTGATCAGAAGAGGTCTGCACATAGCCCCTTACAAGAACTACGGACTAATGTCCTATTGTTGCAGATTCTTTCCTATTTACGTGGCATGTTGACAAATTAAGTGCAAACAGAAACAAACAATCCAGTAAACACTAGCAGTACACTTACTTCCTACACAGTGAGACATGCGAGAAGTGAAAGGGTTATATAATGCTATAATTAGGATGCCTGGAATAGCAGAGCTAAAGGCTGCTTCCTGCTGATAAACTCATTTCCCAGCATAATATTTTAATATTCCTCTAAATAAAAAGCACAGAATGTATCCATGTACAGTGCAGTCATGGAAAGAGTCATCAGTAAATCCCTGCAGCGCGACACAGGAAGAGGATATTGCACTACACTGGCCGAACATTGGATTCTCTTACAATCAGCTGCTGTGGAACTAAAACTCCCAGCATGTCCTTATAACTAAAGACTGGAATAAGCTGGGAAATGTTTTGCAACAGCCAGATGTTGCTCATCCCACATGAATTGTGGGAATATTCCTGAAGTAAGACTACTGAATGATACACCAGGCATTGAGTCACTCTAAAAGGCAGCTTGGACCTGTCACATTGGGACATACATTTTAAAACACAACCAAAGCTACCCACACATTACACACTGCATATGTATGCTGAAAATACATCACTAACATTTTAGATTAACCAGTTTTCTTATCTTAAATACCACGTATAATAAACTACAAATATTACATTACTACAGTAGAGAGCACTTGCTAGATAGAAATCTGAGAGAGCCAGGACACCAGGGGTGAATGGTTCCCCCATTCCAGGAATAGTTTCAGCCTTTCCTTTACCAGGTAGTGTCAGGTTTCTTCCTTGAACAGAACAGTTTTAATTTTCACCAAGTAAAAGCATCAGTTCGCAGATTAAGTTGTACTTTGACATAGATAGATAGAGATATATATATATAGAGATATAGATAGAGATATATATATATATATATATATATATATATATATATATATATATAGATAGATATATAGATAGATATATACACACACACACAGGTGTCACTTTCCAGCATAACCCAGTAAAAAAAAAGTCAAGTATATCTAAGCTATTCATAACAATCTCAATACGGCACTAAAGGGCATTTGGGTCACATCAACTGGGCTAAAATGTACACACACAGGTAGTTCCTGATGAAACAGGAGTCAATAACAAACTAGACATTCCACTCTGCTCATCATACATTAGGAGGCGGTGAATTTTGGTTTCAAAAACTGAAGAAAAATTATTTTATAAAAAAAAAAAAAAAACAGAAAGTACAAAAAAAAAAAAAAAAAATTGGATCTGATCTCCCAATGTCTCCAGGAAAGTTCCAACAAGCCCTCGCCGATAGCGTAATGTTCCAGAGACAGTCTTCAGTAAAGCACGGGCAGAAGAGCCCACATAATAAACAGCTGGGCATGCACCAGTCTATAAGGCAGTGCATGCCGTGTAAACACTGACTTTCCCATGACCTGCACAAGCTAACAGATGCAATGCACAGTGCTACTTTTTGCAGAGGATTGCAGACAGGCAAGTACTGAAATAGTTTATCACATTTTGTGCAAAAAGTAGAACGCTGAGTTTATCTCAGTGTCATAAATTGAAAATATATTGCAGGCCCCATTCGAGGCTATGGGGATGCAGTGCTATATGAAATTACAGGAAACGCATGAGAAATGAATGGTCTCTGGGGTAAACAGGTTATTAAATTGTTCAAAGCACTGATAACATCTTTCCACAGTAAGCTACAGGAAGAGGTTATCACTGCTTATTAAACAGAGCCTCTTACAACCATCACCACTTAGAAACAAAAAGTATATTCTATAGCCAGACATACCGTGGGAGAGACCGGCTTTGACGGCTTGCTCAGGGCAGCTTGGTACTTGGCCATTCTGTCCTTCAGAGAGGTGGTCTCTAAGACATGAGTGATCTCCAGGCTTTTTTGATTGGTGAGCTTACTGGGACTGCTGTCAGAACTGATCGATGGACCTGAAAGACCGAACACAAGATGATCAGAAAACCCACTACAGAGGACATTATGGGTCACACAAATGCATGTGCACTTACTGTAATGGGCAACAAGGAAATTAGGTGTGCATGTCACCTATGGATTTACCTATAATATGCAAGACTGCATGGCCATAATTGTCTTAGTATTTCAAAGTCATAATCAAGGTACAAATGATATGCCAGCCATCTGTTCAGTTCAACACAAGCAGACAGAACTCTTGTGCTTCTCCTTACTATATGTTCATCTACTTCTTTGCTGCTTATGTGGGTGTTATGGCCACCTATGTATCAATGTATATTATCCATGTCCTTGTCCTTCATTGTATTGTATTTTACTGCAAGTCATTTTTTGGATATGTACCTTGTAAGGCGCTGCGGAACACTTGTGGCGCCATATAAATAAACGATAATAATAATAATAATAATAATAATAATAATAGGCTCAAAAAGTGTAAAGGTGCGTACACACTGGGCGATAAAGTGGACGACTGAACGATATCGTTATCGTTCAGTCGTCCACTTTATCGTACATTTTTAAGCCCAAAAAGATGAACGATGACCACGACGCGCGTTCCCGCGGGTCGTTCGTCATCATCGTTCATCGGGCTGACATGCAGGCCAACCTGACGATCTCGTCAGGTTGCTGCATGTTAGGGAATGGGGGAGAGAGCCCGGCGCTGAACGATATCGTTAATGATATCGTTCAGCGGCTGTGCTCAATGTCATGAACGACATTGAGCACAGCCTGCCGGGGACACACTACACGATATCGCTCAGGGAGCATATTGTGTAGTGTGTATGCACCTTAAGACCTCTCCCATTAGACTACTTTACCAAGAATAAGGTGGAATATACTCTATAGAGAAGATAATTAAAAGATGATAATTTAGAACAAAAGCAAATTTGCTGTGGTGAAACAAAATCTAATACAAAGATCACATATACAAGAGGTTCCCAAACTCTGTCCACATGTCACCCCAACAGTCCAGGTCTTAAGGATATTCATGCTTGGGGATGCAGCTAAAATACAGAGGGCGGGGATTCCGGCGGTCAGAATCCCAGCGCCGGCATCCTGAACACACTAAGGAGGGAGGGTTATGTTTAGGGTGCAGACAGGGGGAGCTTAGGGCTAGGCATTGGGGAGGAATAGGATACCCACCGACAAAGTGTTGGTATTCGAACCCTGTCGGAATGACAGAATTGGGATTCTGACTGCCGGGCTCTCCAAAGCAGACATCCCATACCTATCCCCATACTTGGGCACAGGTGACTTAAGTACTTTAGTCAGTCAATCTGATTTAACCATAACTTTGACAGTTAGGAGCCTTGAAGACAAAGTTTGGGAGCCACCGATTTATACCAAACCAGCTAGCCAATTCTTTAACCTCCAACTATTAAGCACGCCTATACCATACACATTTAGTGCCACAGGCTCATTAACATGTCCACTAAAGACATCTGTTGCACAAACATACATAGTAACTAAAATAGAGAAGCCAAAGAGTCCACTTTAGGGCATACATTTTTTTTCCTGGAGACATAAAAGTTAATATTTACCCAAAGCACAGCACATTTACTGCCATTGATACCACTACAGACAGCATTTAAGTAAAGGATGTGTTTCTGTAGCATCAATAGTTCCCCCATAGTTTGGGGTAGACTTGTGATCCAAATGGAAAAAATAAAAAAAAATATAAGGGATTCAAATGATTATCTGCCTAGAAGGTTCAGATTTCATAATACTCTCCTCTTCTAAACTTTACACACCCATATGAAATAACATAACCCACATAATTAAACTTCTATGCACCAATCAGTCCTCTAATAAATATTTCTTACACCCGTTTATGTGGGCCAAGTGGGTGTTACATAGATTGAATGATGGAATACAATTGTTGCAGGCCTAAAAAAAAAAAAAAAAAAAAATTCCCTTTTGACTGTCAAGTTGTCAAGTGTACATGTTAGAGGGATGGCTGTAAATTACAGAAATGTATGCAGTTTCTATGATGGCACAAGGAAGTCCATTACAGTTCCATTATTTGTATTCTCTGCCCCATAACCCCTTTATCTCTTTCCAGAACACTCATGGCCACATACCCACGTAGGATGAGATGATCATGAAACAAATAGCTTTGAGGCAGTCTAATGGAAATTTAGCATATTTGGAAGACAATGTTGCAGCAGCTAGTACCACGTATCTGGGGGTCAATTTAAATTGTGTGGACAGTTGGGTAGGGGGCATTTTTCAACTCGCCCTTATATACAGTGCATCAGGGAAGTATTCACAAAGCTTCACTTTTGGCACATTTTGTTATGTTACAGCCTTATTCCTAAATGGAATAAGTTAATTTTTGTCCTCAAAATTACACACACACACACTAAAAAGTTTGAGATTTTTGCAAATTTTATTAAAAAAAACAAAAAATAAAAAATAAAACTAAGAAATTACATGTACATAAGTATTCACAACCTTTGCTCAATACTTTGTTGATCCACCTTTGGCAGCAATTAAAGCCTCAAGTCTTTTTGAATATAATGCCACAAGCTTGGCACACCTATCTTTGGGCAGTTTTACCCATTCCTCTTTGCAGCACCTCTCAAGCTCCACCAGGTTAGATGGGAAGCATTGGTGCACAGCCATTTCAGATCTCTCCAGAGATGTTCAATCGGATTAAAGTCTGGGCCACTCAAGGACAGTCACAGAGTTGTCCTGAAGCCACTCCTTTGATATCTTGGCTGTGTGCTTAGGGTCGTTGCCCTGCTGAAAGATTAACAGTCGCCCCAGTCTGAGGTCAAGAGCACTCTGGAGCAGGTTTTCATCCAGGATGTCTCTGTACATTGCTGCATTCATCTTTCCCTCTATCCTGACTAGTCTCCCAGTTCCTGCCGCTGAAAAACATGCCCACAGCATGATACTGCCACCACCATGCTTCACTGTAGGGATGGTATTAGCCTGGTGATGAGCGGTGCCTGGTTTGCTCCAAACATAATGCCTGGCATTCACACCAAAGAGTTCAGTTTTTGTCTCATCAGACCAGAGAGTCCTTCGGGTGCATTCTGGCAAACTCCAGGTGGGCTGCCATGTGCTTCTTACTAAGGAGTGGCTTCAGTCTGGTCACTCCACCATACAGGCCTGATTGGTGGATTGCTGCAAAGATTGTTGTCCTTCTGGAAGGTTCTCCCCTCTCCACAGAGGAATGCAGTAAGCTCTGACAGAGTGACCATCGGGTTCTTGGTCACCTACCTGAGTAGGGCCCTTCTCCCCCGATCGCTCAGTTTAGACAGTCGGCCAACACTAGGAAGAGTCCTGGTGGTTCCGAACTTCTTCCATTTACGGATGATGGAGGCCACTGCCCTCATTGGGACCTTCAAAGCAGCAGATATTTTTATGCACCCTACCCCAGATTTGTGCCTAGAGAATCCTGTCTCGGAGGTCTACAGACAATTCCTTGGACTTCACGCTTGGTTTGTGCTCTGACATGCACTGTCAAGTGTGGGACCTTATAAGACAGGTGTATGCCTTTCAAAATCATGTCCAATCAACTGAATTTACCACAGGTGGACTCCAATTAAGCAGTAGGAACATCTCAAGGATGATCAGTGGAAACAGGAAGCACCTGAGCTGAATTTTGAGCTTCATGGCAAAGGCCGTGAATACTTATGTACATGTGATTTCTTAGTGTTTTTTTTTTTTTATTAAATTAGCAAAACTCTCAAAAAAAAACAAAACAAAAAAAAAAACCCACAACTTTACACGTTGTCATTATGGGGTATAGTGTGTAGAATTTTGAGGACAAAAATTTATTCCAAAATGTGGAAAAGTGAAGTGTTGTGAACACTTTCCAGATGTACTGTAAAAGCTGCTCACTAGTCACACACAAAAGGCAAGTAATTTTCCCTGCATGCCAAAAATTAAAAAAAAAAAAATTAATTTGCACCCTCCAGCTATAAATGAGGCCAACAATGTTTAAAGAATACAATTTATGAGAGTCTTGAAGTGTTGTTCTTTAAACAATTAGATTTTATAAATAATTGCAATTATATTCCCCTTCATTTTCATAGTTTGTTGGCACAAAATAATCTGTTCATCACAAAACATTCCGTGCAAGGAAAAGGGGTTCTCATTCTGTCTTATTACAAGCAGTGACAAACAGCAAGCCAGTAGTTGCTCTGTCATATTTAAAGTATGTGCCACAAAGCATGATCCTCAGATGCATTGATCTGGAATGGAATAAGCCAGATATTTGTGCCCAAGGCGAAGGCTCCACAATGTATGGCAAATCTCAATTAAAATACAAATTCAAATGAAACCAGGTCAAATGTTAGAGAAGGTCATCCATGGACACAGATTATCTCCCCCCCCGTCCCATACAACACTGCAATGTTACTCTTCCGGACTTCCACCGGTAATTCAGCGGGCACCCCTCACAGCACCTTTGTATACATAATAGTGAGTGCCAGTATTGAACTGTGATGGATAGAGAGATCTATCACACACACTGAAGTACCAAAAATCGGATATCAGTATGTAAAGGTAATGGTAGGTAGAGTCACCTTACAGAGACGCCCAAACCTGCATCAGTTGTAATCTAACATCTTGTGAGTCAATTAGAACACTAGCTAGACTGTTCATGGTAAGGCAACATGGAGTATCGCATGATAGTGGGTGCCCAGCGAATGGGACATTCCATTTCCAAAGTTGTACAGACATTCAACATTTCTCGATCTACGGCATCACGCGTGTACCAGGAATACCTCATGGAAGGAATTACCCACCAACGGGCGCTTAATGATCATGACCAGCAGCATCTGGACAAAATGGTCTGTGGTTACAGACAAGCGACACTGGCTCAAATCACATCCCCATTCAATGCAAGAGGTACCAGACTTATATCTAGCAGGTCAGTGCAGTGATCTTTAGCCTTCATGGGATATGGGCACAAACCAACCAGTATGCCCGTTAACACGACACCGGACACAGCACCTCACCTGGGCTTGTGATATCGCTAATTGGACCCACATGGAATGGCATCATGAGGCGTGGTTCGATGAGTCACCTTTCCAGTTGCTTTGGACTGATTGTAGTGTTAGGGTGTGGCGCAGATCCCATGAGGCCATTAACCCCAGTTGTCAACAAGGTACCGTGCAGGCTGGTGGTAGCTCCATAAATGATGTGGGGTGTGTTCGCGTGGCATGGCTTGGGTCCACCTGAACACTTAACTGACCAGGTGAATTGCTTGGTGACCATTTGCAGCCCTTCACAGACTTAATGTACCCACCCACACAATGATAGAATATTCTACAAGGATAATACCTCGTGTCATTGGTGCGAAGTTGTCCAGAATTCGTTTGAGAAGCATTCTGGAGAGTTCCAAGGAATGGTGCAGCCACCAAGTTCGCCCGACATGAATCCAACTAAGCATTTATGGGATGTGATGGAGAGGTCCTTTCGCACCCAAGATCCTGTACCCGCGTACTCAGCAAATCGCACCACGCATGGCGCAAGGCATTGTGTTGGCTCCCGTGCCTCCATAGGATTGCATGGTACGATCGCAGTGCGCACCATAGCGTATCATAGCATAAGCTACTGGTAATCGCATGGCGCATTTTGTAGCGCGATTGGCAAAGATGTAACAGGTCAAATCTGTACAAATATCAGGGAGTTGTGGGAAGCTAATCAGATGGCATGGGTCAACATCTCTCCAGATGTCTTCTGTCCACTTGTGGAATCGATGCCACACAGTTGCTGGGTCCTATATGATACTAAGCATCTATCCCATGACATAGATAGATGGATATCTATCTGCACAATTTAAAAAAAAAAAATTTCAATAGGAGCAAACACAAGTGAAGATCATTTAACAACGAACAGGAACAAAACTGCAAGGCTACTATGGGACCAGGCAGTTAACTAAACAGCCAGCTTAGTCAGTCTGTAATCCGATGTATTTTCACTATGGTTGGTAATAATCATCCAAGACTCCCTAACCTGGAATAAACAGTGTACTGAAATGCAAAGTGGGTGCCTGTGGTAGGTCTTGACATTACTATGAATACCTCCACCCAAAACCATTGTACAATTATATCAAGTCTTAAGCTGCATACACACGGTACGATCTGTACCAACGACAACTTGAAAGATATCTTTTCAAAGAGAACTTTCAGTGAAGTCATCCTGCCACATCTCTGAATAGGCAAAGTTGACAATATCGTGCAAGTTGGCTTGCATGTACGGACGATCATAGATATCGATAATGCGGGAACACGAATAGTTGGTCGGTCACTGCATAAAAATTAACGATATTGTTAATAAGTATCAGAGGGTGTACGCACCTTTATCTGGATAAAACAGGCAAAAAAAAATAATAAATAGAGATAATAGATAGATATATATCTATCTATCTATCACGGTCTCTAAATCGTATTTGGGTTAAGTAGACCATCATAAAGAGACCCCCCCTCAATTCACTGCGATGCTGAATAGTGCAGGGAATGAGTTCCCAGAGCTATTCAACTGTCCGCATCACGCCCTGCACTTATGTTGGGAAATGCAGGTAACGGCGCCTAAAGCCGGGTGTTAAGGCGGAGAATGCTGGTCACCGCGACTAAAGTATCGGTAGCGATGCGGTAAGCCTGAAACCAACATTATGCCACTAGTTTAGTATGATTTCTGCTCGCTATTTAGGAAGGTGCGAGCAGAAATACTCTTGTTGGGGTAACAGCGAAGCCAAAAGAACAGCGCTGGGAACTCATTCCCAGCACCATTCAAAATCGCATTGAACTGAATTGCAACCATTATTTATTAGTGAGAAGAAAAGTTAATAAAATTTCTTTTTTTTTGGTATTTTACAGTTAAATCACTTCTGAAAAGGCGACATACAGTAGAGATGAGCAGTTCGGTTTTAACTGTTCTTTTTGCCAAATTAGCGCAAGTTTGGATTTCTCTTACTGGCTACCCTGGCTATCCAAAACACGCAAGAGCCAGATAGCCTATAAGATGACGTTTTCGAGAAATCAACATAACCTAGTAACACTCATCTCTAATATCAAAAAGGAGATAAGGTAGTAAAAAGCTACCTCCATTAGGATTAAACGCACTCTGCTGTAAAACAAATACTGTATATGACAAACATATTGCATATCTAATTATTATTTTGTACCAAATTTGTGATAGCATGTAGCAGAAAGAATGTAATTGTATCAATAATAATAATTTTAAATTAATATCAATAATGAATCTGGTTATTGCTGAATGATGATACAACTGGGGAAAATAGAAGAATTCCTCCATAACCCATGCAAATAATTACTTTAGGCCTCAAACACACAATGGTCTTAAAAAGTTAACACGACCACACCGCATACAAACTTACTTCTCTCAGAGAAGGCGGCATCGGAGTCTTCGTTTGATATAAAGTTTTCAGAATTTAGTTTCCCAATATTGATTTTCCCAGGTTCACGTTGAGGATGCTTTATTGCAGGGGAATAAAAAAGAAAGAAAAAAAGTCAGCTGTCTAGTCACAATAATAGAGTTACATAATATCAGGATAGACCAGCAATGAGTATACAACACTTCTACTGAGCATTCACCAGTCAAGAATGAGTGACTGAACAAACATTTATGTAGAGACTGTGATAAGAGTTCCACTCCATCAGAAGCAAAAAACTTTGGGGTCTCAGGCCTTACAGTGCTTTTCAGCTAAAAATCTATACAAGGGGGTTTGGGTCGTTGGTCACAGAACACATGGATCCAAGACAGTGAAAGTTAGCCTCAGTCCAACCTGCAAAATAACTTGACATTTCTTCCAAACTGCTTTTTATTGGCATACATATAAATTCTACAGCTAATTGGAGGCAACTTTCTGGTCACCAAATGGAGCAATTCAATTTTTGCTCCATTCGGGCGCCAGTGTCACGTTTGCGCACCCAAAAGCACAGCGTTTAGCCGTATACATTAGCTAACCTGGTCTCAAGTCCTGGTTTGGGCCCCTAAACTTCCATTTGGATGCCCACAGCAAGCAGAGATGTGTGCAGCCACAACTATTCACGCCCAAATGGAGCAATAATTGAATTGCTCCGTTGGGTGCCCAAAAGAAATAGTGGATAAAGCAATTGAATTGCCCTCATTGAGCGTGCTGGCTGTATCACTTAGAGGTGCATTTTCAAACCTCAATTTCCTGTACCAGTATAACAGGAGCCTCACATTTCTATCACCATTTAGGGCCGTATTCAATTGAGGCAAAATAGTCAGTCTTCGTCGTCGTTTGAGAATCGGCCGTCCGATATATCAGCTGCGATCAGCCGATTTGCAGCAGATTTTGCCAACGACAGCGAAAAACGGCAGTCTTTCGCTAAACTTTTCTCCAGCCTAGGGCAGGCGAAAAACAAATTAGCAAAATCCCTATTTTTGGGTAAAAATGTGGGAAATTCTTACAGAACCCTTCTGAAAAACTTTAGCTAAAGTTTTTTTCGTAAGTTGCATACTTTGGCGAAAAGCTGCCACTGAAAATTTGTCAACATTTCCCCCCCCCCCCGTGAAAAAGGGGTTTAACGTATTGGGTCTGGTATTTGAGGGCCATAAGTATGCGCCAAGTGTTTAAAACCTCGCACATGGCTGGTGCAGGTGTTTTTTTTTCAAACTGCTAAAAACACGCCTACGCCAGCCACGTTCGATGTTTTAAATACTTGGTGCATCTTTATGTCCCTACGACATACCAGCCCCAATACATTTTTCATGAAAATAAATAATTTTTACAGAAATTTCAGCTGTCGTTTTTTTGCCAAATTACGCATTTTACGATTATTATTTTTTTTCACTAAAGTATCATTAGGGGGGGGCTGTCCAAAAGGGTTCTGTAAGAAATCCCCACATTTTTTCAGAAAAAAAAAAAAGAAGATTAAACATTTTCCCCCTTTTTTTTTTTTTTTAGAATGGAGAAAAGTTCTCCATTTTTACATGAAAAATCGGCGATATCGCTGCTAATTGAACCCAGCCCTTCGAGTCACTGATTGGTTAATGTCAGCCTAACCATCTGCTGCTTAAACATAGTTAATGTAATCTGAAGTGGGAGCAGCTGAGCTAAAATAATCAGCACAGGTAACACCGTGACTGGCCACAGGTTCCTTGAATCCCACTTCGCCTGCTTATTTGTGGTGTTCCCCATTTTAAAGTAGGACAATAGATGCTTTAATACTAGTTAAAGCTGAATTTGTTGGTTAACAAAAGAAATTAAAAAAAAAAAAAGAAAAAAAAACCCATTTACTGGATACAAAGTATAACTTTCACAAAACCTATACATTACTGGTTGCTATGGTTACAGCACATTTACACTTTGTTGTTAACACTTGGCATGTCCATGTCACAGCTACCATGTAAACAGATTTACATTCCTAATCCACTGCCAATATAATGAACAAAAAATAGGTCTAGATGAATAAGTATTTTATTACACTAAAAATAATCCTTTTAGATATGTATGTTCTAGGTAACCAAGCCTGCGAAACTGCAACCCATCAAAGCTGGAAATCATAGGTTGGCGGTTCCCATGTTAATGTAGATATGCAACATCAGTCTTCATAAAAGGAACACGGCACTACACCATCATTCTAGGACGTTCAGGACATCACTGCGCATCATTTAACACTAAATATTTATTATCATTTTATTATAGTCATTTATATAGCACTTACATATTACATTACACTTTACAGAGAATATTTTAGTCATTCACATGAGTCCTTGCGGAGCATAAAAGCTGTATATCTCACACACACGAAGATTATTTTAGTGGTTTAACCCTATTAGCATATTTTTGGCTTGAGTGAGCACCCACAAAACATGGGACATACCGTACATACAAACTCCACACAAACAGGGTCCAGGTGGGAATTGAACAAATGACCCCAGTGCTGGTGGCAACAATGCTAACCACTCTGTACCCATGTTGCCCAATAGAATTACAGGATAGTGCCTGAAATACACTACAATGGTATCTTCATCTGGGGCAGGGACTGCAGGATTCAGCAGCTAGCCAGGATCTAGGAGCCAGACAAATCTTTTCAAGAGCCAGGTAAGAGGTGCATCTACTGACGATAACTGAAATACCCGCCACACGGTGCTTAGAAATTATCCAACCCAATAGATTAGCAAAGTATACAGAAGACTTGTACAAAAACAGAGCACCCTGATGAAGACCACCACTGTGTGAAGTAGGAACAAACAGCATTTACACATGAAAACAAGTCTTTAGTAGCTACATGGTTTCAATTTACTCAGTAAAACAGGGCTTTACAATAACTCCATTATCTAACTTATAGAAAGAAACTCATACATAGGCAGACACCAGTCCCTTCATACTGCCTGGAGCTTCAATTCTCTTTAGGTTTCTTAATGCCTAGCAGGGCCATGGATGAGCTATGGCCAAGAATGGACCTGTGTTACAGTCCACAAAGTGTTAATCATCTTTAGTGCTGCTGCTCAGATCCCTGCTGTTAAACCCAGTGTTGGGGGAGGGAGATTTACAGTCTATGACCTCATAATATAGCTGCTCTAGGCACTGTAACCAGAGCCTGGGATAGGGGAACACAGGGATAGGAAGAGTGAGCCACAAGGAGTGAATAGACTGTCGCTGGACAATGGCCAAGCTATAGGGAGCCTGTGTATTAGATTTCCCATCAGGCGGAAGGCAGGCACACCCAGGCAGTCATTATCTGATGGGAAAAAAAGTTGGCTCATCAGAAAGCATGCATGCTGAGGGTCACTTCTGCCCATTTAAAACTAGAACCTTTGCACATCTGTTTAAGCACTTAACACCTGCAACAGGTAAAAGGGAGAAAAAACACCAGTTTTATTCTCACTTTGAAATGTTCCAAAAAGCCTCAGTAAAACAGAAGTGGGTTATTCCTACTCCTCTGCAAGTTCCCATAAACATAAATGGCATCAGCCTAAAAGAAAAAAAAAAAAACCTAAAGCCGATACACTACATAAATGTCCAGCTCTAGCAAGAAAACGCCCAGAGATGGGAGTACCCTTGTTTGTTGCATGCAACAATACACTATAATGATCAAGCAGCTGCAAATAAAAAAAAAAAATTATGTGAAATCCTAAATCAAGCCATGTTCTTCGTAAAACAATACATGGATTTTTTTTTTCTCATTCAATTTCAAGAAATAATAGTATGAGTAAATTACTAAAAGTTGTAAAGGTCAAAAGATATACACAATTGTGACTGTTTTGCAGTGGGAGGCCAGGTTGTTCTGTCAACACGCAAGACAGAAATTAATCTATTCCCATAATCTACTTTATCCCCAAGTAATCAAATTAGCACACAATTGCATATCTACCATACCAATCTGGACCCTAGCAAGCTGACACTAGTTACTAGCAGAGCTGGATTCCACTGCGTGAAGCCAAACATCTGCTGCTACAAGAATAAGAAAAGCTACTTTACACACTCAGCAAGATAGACACACACAGATATAACACTGCACGGGCAAGGTCACGTCAGATCCTGTGCACAGTGTGTATTTGTGAACAGGAGACACAGGAAAAGAAAGTAAGCTCACAAGCCGGCTGTTTCCTGATCACAGGAGGCTAAACACATGTTGGATTCATTCTCAAAGTGCTGACATGACTTTGCTAGTCAGGTGGATGTTTAACCAGAGACATGGCGGATGTCATACAGAAGGAATAGTTTCTTTGGCAGATATACAGTAACCACGAGAAGCTAAGGCCAAAAGAGGGGAGGGAGGGTAAATTACTGCTCTGGCTTTTGCAGTTCAGCAATTTAGCATGAAGTGCTAAAGGCATGCTGGGAGTTCTAGTTCAACAAATAAGCGAACAGTTATCAGTGCATGCTATAAAGAGAATTTTTGAAAGAATTTCAACAGTACAATGGGTGAAAAGCTGATCATTTGTCCAGACAGAATAAAAATCTCCATGTTTTCCTGTTCAGCCCTAGACATTTGGCTGTGCACGCAGCTGTGCGAGCTCACTACAAAGTTTGGCAACTGCAGATACAACTGTTGAATGATCTGCTGAATGCAGACTGGAGTGTCTGAAGTTCCATCTGTCTCGAGAGCAACTGGCTGAAACAAAGGGGGGGGGGGGGGGGGGGTGGATTTGGTTGTGACAAAATAAAATTATTTTCAATAAGAATAGAATTCCTTGACAAAAGCTTACCTTGTGGTTGGCAGGTTCACCTTTCTCAAACATCATCTTTAGGCTGTTCAATGGGACATTAAACTTTTCAATCTTCGGAGAAGGTTCAGGGGTGTCCAATGTCGCAGTGTCCAAGTCCTGCTCCATATTTTCAACCTCAGTGGAGTGAGAATGGAGCTCTGTGGCACTGGGGTAGCGGAAACGGCTTTGTTCCTGTACTGGGGAGCAGACTTTGGTGGTACAGACTTCAGAACGGCTGGCAGAGACTGTCTCAGTCTTAGGACTGCTGACCCTTTGCCTCTGCGCAAAGCTGACACTGTGCTTAACTTCCGTCCGAGCAGGAGGACCGGGGATCTCCCACTTCTTTCTCAACACGCTCAGGGACCCCCGATTAAAGGACTGAGGAAGAGTTTCTGTGTTCTAAAAAGAGTAGAAAGTGAATTCCAGTGAGTATTGGAAGTGCCTGCCTACAGTTAAGGAATAGTTTTGCAGAACAGGAGGAGATCCACATCCAAACAGCTTCTAAAGAAAGTTTGGTCTAAGCCACATGTAAAAAGCATTTAGCCCAGGGGGGTTTAAGAGGCGGAGGAAAGATTGGGCAGGAAGTTTAAAAAGAAAAAAAAAAAAAAAAAAGAGGATATCCTTATATGGACAAACAGATGGGAAGAACAAGGAAAAAAAATGAAGTTAAAATGACTCATTTATAAGGAAGACTCTATGAGAGGTAATGAGACAGAAAACTAAGTAGAAAATCAAAGTACGTTCTTTTGTCCTCTAGCAGTCTCATTCCTGCTGACACATCTGGAACAAGAGTCTAGGATACATAAAACTAATAAACATTAAAAGAAATGATCTGTACTCAGCAAAATAAAGACAAACCAGTCTCTATACCAATCGCCAGGCAAGAACAACGATTGGAATCCTGTGCCTAAGCCACTTATCCCACATAGGCATGCACACAGACAATACTAAGGGGGCGTCCCAATGGCTCCTGGCATTTATGCACCCTATGAACAAGATTATTATACAAGGAAACATTAAACAAGCCTTCCAGCTGCCATAATGGGGGCCTACCTACACAAATAAGAAGGTGGTGCAAATACGGTCCAGTGCACAATTTACTGTGCTGTAAAACAATGCTCCATGTCTTCACACAGTGATTTTGTCGCAAAAATGGAACAACCATGATTGATAATAGAAGCTAGGAAGCACTGTACCTGTCGTTGCTGCATTACTGCGGCCTCCGTGTCTAGAGGAGCCACCGGTATTACTGCAGCTGCTGTGACAGCCTGCCAGGCTTTATAGAATTAGATGCGATTAGCAGCTATATTGGGACTCTAAAGTCTCCCACCTCATCATGTTAAAGAAAACAGCACCATCTTTGTTACGTAGTGACAGGTAAACGTGCAAAGTACAGAAACTTTGGTGGGCCAAAAAAAAAAAATGGATGCCATGGCAACAAAGGCTAGATGGGAAAAGGATCACCAAGTCACCAGCTGAAGCAGAGGAAAAGTGGACCCAGTATACCTCTTGCAGAAACGAAAACTCATGTTTTAGAAGTTATAGCAAATGATACTTTTCAGGCTTGAGGTCGCTTACGTTTTACAGACTGAATATATGCATTAATAAAAGTAGAAACAGACAATCGTAATTTGTGGCACTTCACAAAAATAGCGCTTTGATTGCAACACGGATTTTGCCTCCATTAAATGAGCACTGAAACAGACGCCATATTTTTCATTAAGGTCAAAGTTCATGTAACAAGAAAATCTCATTATGTCTCCCAAGTCCTACATTATCAGATAAAAAACCCTCACTTCTAAGGCAATCAATCTGTGCAGGATTACAGCTCATCAGCCTCTTACTCATACCCCCCACTGTCCCATCCCAGGCATGTCTGACAGCCAAGGCAGCCTGAGTGATGTGATTACTCAGACTGAATACACAATGGCCTCCAGCAACTTTCAGTAGCTCTTGGGCAAAGTGCCCAAAAAGGACCATCTCACAGAAAGATAATACACACAGCAAGCTCCGAGACCCGATCTGGTTAATAAGAGAGTCTGGAAAACCCCAACCCAGAGCATTGGAGAAAGTACCCAACATTTTATTGCTGCAATCATATCCAGTCACAACCACAAAAAAACTTTATTAGGTAATGAGTAGGCATCACTAATGACACAACTGTCCAGTCTTTATAAAGCACCACATTATTCCGCGCAAGATGGAGGAAGTAATATAAAAAGGACATCTAAATCCGACAAGCAGTATACAGATTCCTGCACATACAATTTCAACCAGCTGAAAATGTATTTATTTATTTCTGCGTGTAAAAAAACTCAATACTTTTGCAATTACTGCACAAGTTGAGCTAGGATATGCCCCCCCCCCCCCCCCCACCCAACTTTCTGCCACATTTAATGGCTTACTGTGGTTGCTGGTCCTGTATATGCTGGAATCATGACACTCAATACTCTTTGTATGACGCTTATTAAAGCTGGTTAAGTGCTAATTCTACCCTCTTCATGGACTGGCCACACTCGCTCTAAAATCAAGCATTTGGAAACCCCCCCTCTAGAAATCCTGTGTTTGCCACTGATGTCCACGAATTTGCAATAAGCCTCTCATAATTTTTATGGTGCAAAACTTCAAACTAGATTTACTCCCAAATCTACAGGGAGTAAAAATAAATAAATAAATAAAATCTAGAAAAAAAGCCTGTTTTTATCAAGCCTTTAAGTCAGTGATGGCATAGGGAATCTAGTAACTGCATATTAACAGTGGGTCCACTTATAGACGGACAGTCAACTAGTGATCATTAGGTTATAGCAATAAATATTAGAAATCATGACTGCAACAAAATTCTTTATGCATCAATTCCAGCCCATGATGCAAAGCAGCCATTTTGGAGAGAAATGGTTTCTGGGAGTTTGGCTGGCAGGATATATAAGAGGGTGGTGAAGTGACCCGCTTTTCATACTATACAGATATTTATTGCGCTACATATATTGTCAACATAATAAAAATTCCTATCGCTGTATGCAGAACTGCTGACGAAATAAGGGAAAAAAATAAAAATTCCACACATTACATGCTATTCAAGGTTGCCAAGTACAATGCCCCCTCCCCCCCACCAAAAAAGTTTTCTTGCCAGTTATGGGCATCAAGCAATTCTATAATAAAGTAGCAAATTTCAGACTTGAAATGAGACAAACATTAGCAGCCGTGATCCACTGTTTATTGTATCTAATCAACAGAAAACCGGCACCTTATCAGAAAGCATGCAAATCGTATTTAATCACCAGCTAGCAAATTTGCATTGGTCTCATCTGAATGTGTATCAAAATGACGCAATCACAAGACACCACATGCTGTTGAGGTCATCTGTCAATTAGATTTATGAATAAACCCATAAAATAACCCACTGACTCACATGTGTTTTTTTTTTTGTTTAAACCCCACATCCACAGCAAATCAAAACACACACGAAAAAGTAGCAATGATCACCAGTGTAGTTAACTCTAGGCAATAATCTCACCACATTTACATTAGAACATTTGTAAAGCATATTACCAACCGTATAAGACTCATGCAAACATACATTTAAAATGGATGACCATATGCAAGGACAATGTAGATAATGGTGTATGGTTAGATTAGACCAGGGATGGGGAACCTCAGGCCCGGGGGCCCAATAAGGCCCCTGGAACCATTTGGTCTGGCCCTTGGAGCTTTTTTCTGCTAGCCTCATCTTGCTATCAGGGTGCCTATAATGGCACCCTGCAGCCAGAATCTATGCAGCAGTGCCGCCTGGAGCGTCTTAAGGGCCCTTCAGACGGTCACAGCCCTACCCTGCTGATCAGGACATTGCTGTAATCACGGTCGATTGTGGCCTAGCCCCGTGTGACATGTAGCCCGCGAATAATGTTATATATATCATAATGGCCCTCGGCAGAAAAAAAAAAGGTTCCCTACCCCTGGATTAGACAGTCACCAGTAGGAAGAGCTCAGGTAAAAGTATGGCTTGTCAGTTTTGTGATTGTGTGGATACAGTGTTAGAAATGCAAACAGATGCACATCCATTTTTTGAAGTAGGAAAAAAAAAATACTGAATACAATAAAATGTATACGAGAGTTAACATTGGTTAGTTGAGTTTGCCACCAAATTATGCAACCTCACAAAAACATATCAGTGTTACAACTCCCATATGTAGACTAATCCTGACGGACACCTGTATGTCCCAAAAGGTTTTCATACCAATTTACTTGCCCGTAGATGTACTATATATAAAATTAAATTCTACTGCAAAATAGGTCCTACATCTTAAACTACACGCAGATGTTGCCACCGCCAACAGAAGAGAGGGAAATTAGTAATCTTTCTTTCTGGAACCCCCATGCAAAGTCCATCCTGGGTAAGGGTTGTGTAATACATAAGGTTATTCCCCTTAGGGTATCCATCAGCTTCTTGACCTCTATACAAATATTTCAATCATTTGATTTGCATGCTTGTTAGTTTGCAGACACGGAAGAAAAAAAAAAAAAAAAAATTCAGTACACTCCATATAAGCAATTCTCAGCATTCCCTGAAGTGTAAGGCCAATTACTAATGAGAGCAGAGTTCCTGCACTGTAAACTAAACACTGGGACAGGAATGGAACAGTAAGGGATAGAGCATAGTTTATTAACCCTGCAGAGTTTCTGACTATAAACACATAAGGTGGAAAAAGCGGAGAACGACGTTAAATTCTCCCAAGCACGTAAGGTTTTGCACGGGTAATCACTTTATTTCTTCTTTGGAAGGAACACGCTCAGACTACTTACAGTTTTTTTCTTTTCCACACTGGCTTCTTCAGCAGCTTTCTGATACCTGATGGAAACATGAGAAGAAGAAATAATGTAAATAGAATAAGGGCTAACCTCAGAGGGATTATTTACCTGTGCAGAACAGTCATCTACAGATGTGCCCTTACTTCGCTTTGCTCACAGCATGACTCATTCAATAGAGACATTTTACATACTGTAGCTGTTTCAATAGCAAAAAAAAAAAAAAAAACACAACACGCAATACCACCTTACAAAACAATTAGTAGATTATCCACTACAGATTACCAAATATTTGCTATTTATTATTATGTATGCAATGTCATGACATGATTTTCCACATTAAGTCACAGTTAGTCTGGATGGATACGGGATGCTGGCACTCGGGATCCCGGCGGTCAGAATCCCTATAGAGTTAGGATACAGACACCGGTTGGTCGGTATCCTAACCCTCCCCCTCTCTCTACCCAAAGCCTCCCCGATGCCTGAACCTAACCTCCCCCCAGTGTGTAGTTAGGTGACCAACGGACTGAATGCCGCCAGTCTAAATCCCGACAGTGAATGCCCACCACGGGACTTAAGATAGGCGCCAAAATACTGACGTCTATTTTAAACAAGATGCCGGAATCCAGCTATGTGAAACCCCGAACAAAGCAAGTCCAGCCACTCTAGCTGACAGCCGCAGGGGGGGCCTGAGAGTTAGGTTTAGTCGTCCCCAGGGGGACTAAGGGTTAGGCACCCCCCCGGGGAAGGTTAGGGGCGGGAAGTGGGGGTTAGGTTTAGAATTAGTGCTGGCACCACCCCAGAAGATTTAGGGCTGGGTACCACTAAGAGGGTTCGGGTTGGGGGGAGAAGAGAGGGGAGGGTTAAACTACTTACCAGCTCCAGTCGGGATTTCTTCAGGTCGGGCTTCGCTGTCGAGATTTGAACCTGCGGCTGAACTGCAGTTTAAAGAAAGGCCAATAAAATGGCATGCCACTGCACCCCTTAATGTGGAGTGAGATAGGGGGGTCTTTGGAGCAACACCAGTACACGCTGGCAGGAACAGTAATAGCCACTGTTACACTAGGACACATCAATGCTCTGCCAAGTACCTTTCATGAAAATGCTGCCAGGGGGACATGTTCTATATTAGACCATTCACAACCTCATCCCCACATTTCCCATCCACAACTCCAAAAACAAAAAAAAAAAACGTTTACATACTGTATTAAACATGTGCAATGTACAAGATACTTATTTTGTATTAGTAGGTAAACAAGTGCATCTTCTACTGTAAATATTGTCTGGAATAGTCAATTCCACCTTGTGTCAATTTCCTCATGGTATAGGACACCAATAAATCAATCAATAGACCCACTTTTCAACAACTTCCCCAGTTAGGTAGCTCCCTCCCACACCCACTTGTACTGAACGGTCCGCCCAGTCACGCAGACAGTGTTGTCAGGTGGGAAACAAAATATCTGAACCACTTGGACAGTGGTGTGCAATTTGAGACACATGACTGGATTGGCTGTAGCTCCAGAAAGCCATGGAAACCCGACTGAATTGGGAAGAGTACCTAAGAAGTTAAATACTGAATTGATTTTATCTTGGGCTGCTGTGTGTTTTCCTGTCTAAGGCTGCAGTTTGTCACCAGAAAAGTCAACATTTTCTACAGAACGATGTTATAATTTGGAGCCATGAACTATACGGTGACTCCAGGTAAGGTCCAGGGATTGGTCTTACCTGGGCTTTCAGGTAAACAAATGGGTAACAAAAAAGAAGAAAGGGGGGGGGGGGGGGATTTGTTTGGGGAGGACGGACCCACAACACATCGATTTCCAAAAAAAACCTATTAATTTTACTTCAACGCAGGACATTGGCTAGGTGCACACCAGTGTGGTGTCAAAAAGGCATGATGGTCGTTCCAATTCCCCTTCTTCCCAGATCACACAATATAAAGCATACACTCTATGTAGTCTGCCAAATGACGCATGATATATTATGGTCGGAGCATTCTATGCAAATTATCTTTTATCATGTACACACTAAGCAATCATCGCATAGATCAGGTGGCAGGTCAGGTGATGTCTTCAGAGGACAGATTGGACCAATATCTCTTGTGGTCTGCTGGCCGATCATACACACTTCGTGATGTGCACCACCACATGGTTCATGACATCTTCCCATCTGATGTGCAGCACATGAGATGTGATGAACGACACAGAAATGTGCGATTGAGTATACACGCTATGCAATGTGAACTATAGGTCGTTCCAATTTGCCTCAAAATTACACTGTCTAATATAATCGCCTAATGTGTACCTGGCCTTAGCTCTAGGACATCTCATTTTACACAAAGAACAAACATTTTTAAGCAATCTGATTTGTAAAGAATAGAAACCAAAAGTTGCAGTTCATATAGGAAAACAGAATTGCTATAATGAACACAATTTGATGAATGGCTAGCTAGAGCAGATTATGGCTATCTTTAGGGGCGATTAAATAAAATATTTATTTCCATCTTTGACAGGACTTCACTTAACGCCTAAGTCAGTGGTTCCCAAAGTGGGTGCCGTGGCACCCTGGGGTTCCTCAGGGCACTTGCAGGAGTGCCTCGGGTCGGTGGTCCAGTACCAAATACATTTTTTTTTTCGTCAGTGTGTTAGGCAAAACCAGTGCTAATGGCTGCCAATAAATAAAAAAAAAAAAAATTGTGGCCAAAAAGAAGCACAGCCCTGTCAACCAGCGCATAATTGAACCGAAGGGTGACATACAAGTACAAATTACTACATTTAAATTTTTGCTGTATTTCTCAATAAGAAACTTTTAGATGCTGGACTGCCATGGACAAAATGCTGATACTCTAGGGCGCCGTGATATGAAAAACTTTGGGAACCCCTGGCCTAAGTGTTAGATCTTCGTCAACGATGTTGTGCATCCCAGACTCACTAGCAGATCTGTATAGTCTCATCTTTCCTTTTCATGGATAAAGACATTGATGGCTAAATATCGATTTTGTATGCTATCCTGGCCCGAACCATCAGGACAGAATCTCACTGCAGCCTTGATGCTTAGTGATAATATTACAAACATTCCAAAGAGCAATAGGTAACCCATAACCCCCCTCAGTGACAAAAAAAAAAAAGTCATTAAATAATTAACTAGAGTAACGTGCTGTAGGCACAGCAATAAAAGCAGATGACTTATTCACGTAACAGAGGACAAGGAGGTATAATAAATATACTTGCTCCAAGCAGTCTTATGGGGACGTTCATTAAAGAGGTTCGTAATCAATACCAGGTATTAAACATGGAATCACATGTTTACAGTGACTATTTCATGCCAATGGCATGTACGTGTCAGCGAGCATACAGCATTATGTTGGCTCACCTAGTGAAGATAATAATAATAATATGGGGCCTTAGTTTTCTATTAATATATATATATTCTAAGGGGGGATACCAATTACCCGCAGCCAGCAGTTCAATGAGCAGGGTTAACCCCACATGTGGTCATCTCCCCTAGTGGACTTACCCCTCGCTGTTTCAGGAGCTGCAAGGAAATGTAGTGTTAAAAAAAAAAAAAAAAAAGGCACCATCGGTCGTTGCACAGGCGGGGAAACCATTTATTCAGCTGCTTGCCCAGAAAAATCGATGGGATTTCATGAGTTAAACCTTGTGGATCGTTCCGTGGATAAGATAGGTCAGCCACCATATTGTCCGGGTACTCATCTAGTGTGTACCCAGCATTAATATCATGCATTGGTATTTTGATTCAGTAGATGATTAAGGAATCTGTGGCACTCCAGCTGCTGTGGAACCACACATCCCAGAATGTCCTGCCACAATTTTAGCACAACCTAAACAGCAAGACTATGGCAGGGCAGGCTGGGATGTGTAGTCTCACAACAGCTGGTGTGAGACACGTTGCCTACCCCTGCAATAGATACCAAATAACCAATTTGATTAAACTTATGTCAGATAGAGATGTGGACAACTCTCCATATCTAAATATACTCACACTGTTCCTTACAATTAAGGATTAATCCCGATGAAATACAGAAAAGTAAAAGTTGGAAGTTGTGTCATACAGGAAGTGTATCCGGCAGCACAACGTTCCCCCATCAGGGTGACCGGAGCCCGACCCTGAAACCACGCTCTTTCCTCTATCAGTCTGACATTACTCCCCTCCTCACATCAGGACACTGGGCCTCAATCAGAGATGGACGCAATGCAGATATTTACGCAGTTGAACGATTATCCGTGATCTGCGCATACACCTGGGTCACACTTTGCATGCGTCATGTATCATTACTGTTGTTACTCAGTGAGGATTAGATTGACAGGCAGGGACCATTTGTAAGCAGCTACAGGGGAGGGAGAGCTTTAGGGGTTGGAATGAGAAACGCAGAGATGACGCGACAGCTTTCGGGGTATGTCTCAACCTGCGACTGCAATCCTGCCTGCAGTAAAAATGGCTCCAGCGTCTCAGTTCCCGCAGCCATTCTGTGCTACCATAGGGTTACTCAGAAGGCCGATTATCGACCGATCCTGCGTCTTTCAGTCGCTTGTATTTGGGAAGCCGACGGTGGGAGTCTCAATACAAATCCTGATAACTAACATTTGCATATTTTCGCACATCTATGGCGTCCAAACTTCGTAGGTTCAGCATTAGCGTCTGTCTCTGAATCAGGTCCACTGTCCGTCACATGCAGCCCTGCCCTCACCGATAAGGAAACAAGGGCCACCCACAAGATAATCACAGGCAACTTTAAACAATGCGCCTGATTCAGTAAGGATCGCAACTGCGATCACGAACGCAGTCTCACTGAAGATATGCTAATATCTGCGATCGCTATGCCATACGCATCCTAACATAAAGGACGCCCACCTTACCTTACACACATCCGTAATACTTAGCAAGACTGCAAAACCATCGGTAACATCAAGTACCATCACCTTACTCAGGAATTGCTAACCTCATCGCCCGGCGCGAGTACACAAGCTGTATATGGCATCGCAATGGATAATTTATGCACACCCCTGCAACGGCATTCAAATGCACGGACACACCTGCGTTTCGACAACCACCCCCCCCCCTCCCCGTCACCACCCCCAAACGGTACTTCCTGTCAATCACTCTTCAATGGGTCTGCGTAGTCCCAATCACAGTGGAGCGTTTGCGCACAAGCGCTGCGATACAGAAATCGGATGATTGCGTGCGTAATCGTAGTTGCGATCTCTGCTGAATCAGGCCCAATGTGCACAGAATCTTGCATTAATGAAGTACAGTTAAAATGTGTCCCCTCAAACAGTCTCCGTGTGTGCAGACTATACGTAACCTGCTGCACCCCAGAATATAAAGTCTACATCATTTCTTTCATTACCCTAAATGCCAAGAGTAATCCATGCAGAGGTGTAATAAACAGAGGCAACACTCCTCGTAATGGGGCTCTGTAGGACAATCAAGTGTGAAAATGCTCTATTTATGTTCTGTTAGGGAGGTCACTTATACACAGCAGTTGGACATCCAAGTTCTCTTCTGCTCATTGCCCCAACACAAACGTCTTTTCAAGGAGTGCTGTCTGCTGCATGGATGGGAAGCAGGGCGGGGAGGTGGAGTGGGAATAGGTATAATACACAGAGGGAGGTGGTCACAGCTGGAAACACAACAATGGTGATAGTAAAGATGGACGGTTAAACAGCAGTGTGCAACTTTGTTGTCTGACCGCGCTATTTGCTAAAAAAGATATCTATGGACTTAGGGCCTGATTCAGAGCCGCTCGCTATTTGCGGTCGTTCGTTCTAAAACAAGGGGTGGCTATTCAAATGAACCGTTCGCTAATTGAGGTCTGTTCACGCCTCTAAGTCTGAACGAGCGAGCAAAACTTGCGGTTGTAATTTTGAGAAATACGCCCCCTGGCCGCTCGCATCCTACGTCATGTCCGCTATTTATTAGATTAATCGAGTACATCGACCAGCGTATGAACTGCTCGCTATTCTTGTGGCTGGTTTTATCAACCGCTATTTTGCGAGCAGTTCGGAGTAAAAACAAAAACAAGTGACGTGGTCAATGACGCTGCTGTATTAATTATGCACACCCTTAAAACGCCTGTTTTGACCTTTAAGCACGCCTGCGATCTAATTCCACACCCCGTTTTCTAGCACCTTCCCCTGTTACCACCCACATACGCCTCCCTCTGTCACTCAAAATAGCAGGCCTTCGCTATATAGCGAACAAACGATTTTCGGCCGCACTGACTGGTTCGCGCATGCGTATTAAAATCCGTACGCATGCGCAGATGTGCGAACATCGGTCACAACGAGCGAGCGGCTCTGAATGAGGGCCTTAATACCCTACTGCACAACAGTGACGACTTTATCATCACCATTTTATAGGAACCACGGTAGTGGGGCAATAGTGTGGATCATGAGAAAGATCCCCCAAAAGCATCAGTAAGTAATAAAAGTCCTTTCACTTCTGCATCACAGCCCAGAGTGCTGCATTCTTATCACACATCATTGCCATGCAGAAGTATTTGGAAGGAGTGTGTGTAATGTATTCTGTCATAGGCCATCATGGTTTTCTGCTGGGTCTGCTAATCGCAAGAGAAGTGAGGCCCCTAACCCAACAAGGTTTAGGTTTTTGTTCCCATTAAATTTTAGGTGCATAGCAGGGGGGGGGGGGGGAAGTAATAAAATTACCTAAAAAAAAAAGAATTCTGCTTAGTAGCAAGAGTCCTCGTACTAAAGAAAAGATGTAAATGATGCACTGTGTAAATAGACAAGCTGCTGATGTAACCCTTATTTATAAACACAACTAATTTGCATTTCAGGGCCCCATTTGTGTTTTGTTTTTAGCCACGACTAACATTTTAAAATGAGAATAAAGACTTCTGGTGTAGCATGAGGTGAACCCACTACTACACACAGTAGTTGCAGCCATTTTAAAAACACAGCTATAGATGGTGTTGCCTAATAGAAGCCTATGGGTTTCTTCTCAGATAATACCCGGAGAGGCATCCAATAGGCTCCCTCCCAGTGTCCCCTGTGGCGCACGCATGTACAGAAGGACACCCAGATTATAAACCCGGAAGTTCTCACACCCCAAAAGGACAGCTCTTATCAGAATAGCTGCCCTTCGCGGTTTCAATAGCAAAACTACATGCATATGGCGTTAATAAACGGCGCTCTGCATGCGGTAAGTGGCGGGGATGCATCTCATTCAAAATGCGATGAGTCGGGAGGCTGCATTCTGGGGCCATTTTTTCATCACACACAACATGGCTGTCACTAGTGTGTGCAGGTGACTACTGATCCATTTTAACAAAATACCTCAGCCATTGCAAGATTTGGCAATAAACAATAGTGTATGTATGCATATGCAGTAACAGAATGAAAAGGGGGCAAAATACACATGTTCATAGCTATAGCAGCTTTTAAATAAACCATGGTACATACAGGTATAAGATTTTGTGCGAGGACATTAGTTAAGATATTCAGGTTTCTAATAATCACAATTAAAAAAGGACACTCATTTTGCAGTTTACTAGGGGGAGATTTATCAAGTCTTCTAAAGAGAATAAGTGTAGAAGAGGCAGCTTGTGCTACTGATTAGACAGTCCTCAGGACGCTCCAATCAGTGCTGCACTTACCAGTGCTAACTACGAATCGCGACCCAAGGCTGTCATGATGTCAGAGGCTAAGGAGGCGGGCTGGTACAGGGGGCTATTTGCAACACTATATACCAGCATGCATTGCCACAGTTTTAGCCTGCCCTAATAGCAAGACGGTGGCAGGGCAGCTGGGATGTGTAGTGCAGCTGGAGGGCCAAGTGTTGAATACCCCTGGTCTACATGTATAGGAACATAGAAAGCTGTGCACACGACTAATTTCAAGGGACTGACTGACTGAAAGAGTCAATGAAAAATGACACCATCAGTACACGCATGTATTTTAAAGCCCAATTATATACTCTCCTGTAATACAGACCAGTGTTTCACACACTACTAACAGGCGTGGTTTCCTGCAGCAAACAAAGGGAAGGGTTAACTGATTGCACAGAGAAGACTGACTAATCTTCCCAGGAGTGGTCAGGGCAGGATTCTGCATGTCTATATGTGCCTGAACCAGGTGAAATAAAGTTCCTTATCAGTAAAGGAATCATACATGATGACACAGCCCCTGCTATGAACAGCACCTGCTGTTCACAGATAAAATAACTTGCCAAAAATGTGATATCTTCAGCTAAATATGCAAAAAGATCTCACAAGGCGATAGCGTCCAGCTTATTCCCACAAATACCCCTTGTATCTTCTCAAAATACGTAAGCTTTGTTTCCTCCACTTAGGGGCGCTGTAGACCACTGTAGCATTCAATTACAAATAATGCTTCAAACTACATATACCTTACAGTTGGCCAGTCTGAAGAAGTCACATCTGTAGACTGTGCACTGTATTTAACGTAAAGGTCCCCATACACCTACCGACAGGCTGCGCGATCCTGTGAACGGATCAAAAACACTGATCCGCCATTCGGAAATGCCGACCATCAATGTTCTGCGATCCGTCGGAGGATCGTGAAATTCTCCATGTTAAATTTCACAGATTTGCAAATTGCAATCATATTTTGATCGCGATCAGCAAATCAGAGAGATACAACATGTTGGATTTCACTGATCCTGCAACTCGGCATCTCTGGATCGCTGCGATCAGTTGCTAGTGTATGGGCCCCTTCGTATGCAGGATCAACTTTTTTTTTTAAATGCCAATTAAATAACACACAAAAACAGAGTGTAAAATGTGTTTTCAATAGGTCCCGTTTTGGATATTTGTTTGTGGAGAAAGGTGGGACAATTACCTACTCAGTGAAATAGATTAAATTGCCAGAGCATGTGTAAACAAAACCAGAAAACATGACCTGCTGGGAGGACTTGAGGACTGGATTTGAAAACCTTTGGGAGTAATAAAACAAGATGAAAGGACCTGGCAACACTTTTGCACAAACATCTGTAAGATTATTAGGAGAACTTTTAAAATATGAACCACGGTTTTTCTTAAAGCGTACTTGTCAAATAAATCGTTATGGCAGCCATTTTGTGGTCTGAACTAATATTCACGGAACTCCAGCATATGAGCGACCTTCAGAAGCTTATGCACTGTGCACATTGTGGGTAATTACAGGGGGAAACCTTGCTTGCACCACTATGGGGCAAGGAAAAATAAGTGAGTTTATCATGCATCATATTAGCATGCAATGTTCTTTCTGAGCTCAACTTACTGATGTTTCCCAGTAATTCGATAAGTTGGACTTTGGCTACCCCATGATGTGGTTGCCTCTTCTGCATGTAGATAGAACATTAATGCTTTGATTAAGAACTGTTTTACCAAACAACTGTAGAACTTCCAGGTCTTATCCAAGCACTCACAGCCCAGTATAGCAATAGATGGAAATGGTTGAATAATGAACTTACTTGGAAAATCGTTCCATGATAGCAGCATTCTTTGGCTTTACAAGAGACAACTCCCTTGCGGTTACTCTGAGAGAATGTGAGGCCCACTGACCTCTTTTAAACCGAGAATCCATCTTCAAAAACCTAAGGGTTAAAAAGAGAAGATTAATCCTCAGGGGAACAAGCCAAAAAAATAAAAATTACAAAAGCAGAACCTTTTGCAAGTTATTCATTTGCAGAATGGTAGACAGGCCCAGAGCAGTCTTGCCTAATGGTCTGACAGCTCAGGTTGGGTGAGGCCAGTAACCATCTGTAGGAAATGTATTCACCAGTATATGCGGGAAGTAGTTATGAGGCTGCCGGTTTCAATCCAGACACTGGAATCCTGACTTAAAATAGGCGTAGAAATACCAACGCCAATCTTAATCTCAACGCCTGAATCCAGGAGGACGCATGCCCAAACGAAGGTAAGCCGGGGGCCCATAGGGTTAGCCGGGAGGGGGGGGGTTAGGTTTTGGTAAGTTAGTGTTAGGCACCCCTTGGGAGCAGGGTTAGGGTCAGACACTAAGGGGGGGAGGGTTAGGTTGAGGCTATAAGAAGGGAGGGTTAGGGGGAGAAGTGTGTGTTTGAGGAGGATAAGTATACTTACCCAACCCCTGTCGAGATACCAACCATCGGGATGCCGCTGTCTGTATTGTGACAGCAGGCATCCCGACATCCGGCATTACATACCCATCCGTATATACAGATAGGGAATATGCAGGTAGTGAGGGTTTGGCTAAATTTATACAATAAACGATGTGCATATAAAAACAGTCACCATACGAATTCCCTCAAATCAGCAGACGCATACATACAACTACTGACAGACAGGACTAGGATTTAGAAGGTTAAAAAGAAGCATTTGAACACATCAACCAAATTCTTGACGCGAATATTGTAATAAATAGATATCTATCTCTCATTCATAGTGATGCATACATAAACCATGTTCATCTAATCAATGCAAAGCCTCGACACACCCATTAACTCCCATAAAGCAAACTAAAGTTCCCGGGCTCTTACGGGAAATCAGCAGTTATAACTAAAACCCCCAGCGTGGAAGCAGATGTACAAAGTGAATCCATAGAAAAATCTCAGACACTTTTTTGGTGGCATCAACTGAAACAGAATAGAGAGAGGACATTGTAACCTGCAGCCTTAAGCACTAGACAAACTTGTCACACCCAAGCGACCACAAAGCTTTTCCTATGCATACTGCCCTCATTCCTGCTGCATTTGTCATCAGACGCACTTGCATACATTAACTCCATGCTGTAGCTCTACAAAAGGAGGTTACAACATGTCCAAGTAGAACAGTGCATTCCACTGGAGCAAGCAGAAGTCCCTGATCCAAATACATGTGAATAACGAATAAATATCGTAATGCAACCCCCCCCTTGACCCTTTTTTTTTATATTTAATTTGCTTGCACATATAAAGTAGTAAAGTAAAGTGTAACTCAAGATACAATTAGGGGATATTAAAATAGGTACAAAGATAAGCTTGTCGTAACAAACAAAAGGGGCGATTCAATTCAGCAGGAGTTGAATAGTGCCGGGAAGTTGGTGCCAGAGCTATTTAATTCAGCGCGCTGTTTAGTGCGACAATTACGAGTTAGGTCGGTGAATGCCGGTTCGTGCGACTAAAGTGCCAGCCGTGCTAAACCAGAACACGGGTTCGTGGTCGGCACTTTAGTCGGATTTCTCACACCCTCAGGAAGGTGCGAGAAGAAATTATTTAGTCGACCCAACAGCGTGCTGAATTGACTAGCTCCAGTACCAACTTCCTGGAGCTTTTCAACTCCCGCTGAATACAATCACCCCCAAAGTAAACATGCATCCACTGCCAAAAGATCAGTACATAAAAGATAAGAAATAATTGACAACAGGTCTGGGGGATTATTTTACAGTTAACAAAAGCAAATCTAGATGGCAAAACATGCTTAAACTTCACATTAATGTACCCATTACACACAGGTTATGAAATGTAACAATATTCACCTAAAGAACAGTTTCTTTCCGTTTATACTATGTACACTATGCAATAATAGGGTTGGTTCTATAATCTCCAAGGGTGTACGTAGCTCCCAGGGCCGATTATCATTCCAAAACCAGTCAGATGGGATGATTGGATCTGACCTGTTGCACGGCACTTCACCAGAGCGACGACTCCATACCCTGCACATTTTGTAGTCAGTATGAATTTCCCATCTGTCCAACATTTCTGCCCATAGTTAATTTACAAGTGTCACCTTTGAGGGCATAGGGCAGATAATCGTTTGGATTGCAACGATAAATCACTACACATGAAATCAGATGTTCCCAAGACAGCTCAGTAGCTCATAAACTCGGTCAGATTGTAAAAATTATTCAGCATAAAAACTCAATTACTGTACAGTTCCATTATGTGAAAATCAACAGGAACAAGAACTACCCTTTTACTGTATATTGTGAACACAGAAGATGAAAAAATAAATACAAAAATAATGGTACTACCTACAAGGAGATATAAATTCCAACTATTCAGCCTTGGGGAGAGGAAGATTCCAAGCTACTCATTAAACTGCAGATATTAATGATGTGGATGCAGGTGCATGACTGAGGCCAGGGTAGGATCAGGTTTCTGACCTGAGCTCACTAGAACAAGGGAACACAGCCACCTGCTATTAGTATCCATATTATTACTATTCATATGGGCAGATTGAACCAAACATGCATGCACTAATCACTGTGATAACTACTGGCACACAATATAGATACCCGACAACAAGCTAGAGGAGCAGCACAGTACTTATTACTAGTAGCAGCTATATAGACACCTGCAATAAAGTAGTGCACAGGACCTGCACAACAACTGAACAGCCACAACGCAGTACTAATATATATATATATATATATACATACACACACACATATATTATACTAGCTATATAGTCATGCAAAGATCAGATGTACACACACAGCTCCCCCAACTCACCGTGTGTTTATATCTCACGTATGTGCCGGTAAGGTGTGAGAGCTCTCTAGTGCTGCAGCGCCGATCAGACCGTCACTACCGCACCTGCTGCTAGAACTGCCTGACACTGACTGCTCACACCTGCGCCTCCGCCTACACCGTAGCGTCACCGGGCACTGCCAGCCAGAGCCTGATATAAAGGGGCGGAGATCGCTCAGCGCCATCTACAGGAGATAGGCGGCTACTGCTGTGAACCGTCTCAAGTAGAACTGTGCCTGCATTCTGATCAATGTGACCTGGTTGGTTATAGTGGGTTTGGTCATACACTCATATAAATATCCCATAGAAATGTTTCCACATACACTTATCCCTGTGATTTCCTTCTGCAGCGCCAGTCGACGCTGGACTCCAGGGAGTAGCATAAAATAATATGGGTGTAGGGTGTGTGGTGTGGGGCCCCTGGACCAAGGGGGCCAAAAATGCCAACAATCAGGGCCAAAACTAGGGTGGTGCAAACAGTGCCATGGCACAGGGCACCGCAGGGCAGGGTGCGCTGTTTGGGCCTGTCAATTTTCCTGTTTATTATTATTATCTTCTGGCCTCCCCTATCTCTTCCCTGGCACGGCATGGGTACCCTGGATTCTGGCATTGCATAAAGCTGATGTGTGCGACTAAAGCTAACCTATGTGAAAAAGCAAATAACGGAGGTCAAATATGTGCTTAATCTGCATCTGTATACCAATTCATTTGCAGCAAAAATCCTACACTATAAGTAACTTTGTATGCGGCTATGATGCAAATAAGATACTCAGTTTAGGAAATAATATTAAAGGCTGGGAACCGCAACCCGTGGCAGAGCATCTAAGTTGCGCTATGCCGCTCACGCTATATGGCTCAAAAAGGATAGGGGAAACATCTGTATATTTAAAATCTCTAAAACCAAAGTCAGCTTTTAGTTTACATAATGATTTCTTATTTGTTGTTTGCTGATGTTATTGCTCAATAAATAAAACTATTGTATGCTGGCGTCATGCCTACATGTAACCGTAGTGGTAATAGCATCTCCAGAAGGCGTTAGCTACTGGGGCCAAGCTACAGAATGCATTACATTCCAAAGCTTAGTAAATATGGCTAAGAAGCAGACCCCATAGACACCTATAATAGCATACGGGAGACTTCAGCAGATAGCTCTGCTATATACATTTGGGGGACACATTACTTGCAAATAACAAATGATCACTAGGCCCCTCATTTAATGTACTGTTATGTATATGAGGTTAAAAAAGTACAATCCTTGTACATTAATTTGCAAAATGTAACTAAATTAGATTCTGGGGCTGATTTTAATGAGGGAAACATTGTTTAGCTGACATGTTTAGATCTACTAGTGAGACAATTCCCGGTGCTAGTGTGGAGTACGCATTATTACCGCACACAATAGCTACTGTTTGTGAGTGTAGTGTTCACACAATACTGTTTCTATTAGGTATTGTATACAGTCAGGATATAGCAGCAGATAAAGAATGATTAACTCTGTTCAGAAAATTTTAATGTTGGATTAAACCAGTGATCACATTGTATGTACCAAAAACCTGTATTTAGCCACTGTCATTTATGCTTGATAGATTTCATTTCTATCTATCACATAAACTGTTTAAAATCTACAGAGGTTTTTCAGCACCAGAAATGTTGCATAACATCCATATATTAAACATTTTATTAATTTTTTCTCTGAATTAATGGTGAGGATTCATATTACCTATTCAGTAGACTCATTCAAAACTAGAAGGACAGTTTTTGGTAGCAAAAATATCTAAAAATGTACTTTTGGGTGGAGTTGAATGAGACCATATAAAAAAAAAAAAATTGTACAGCGCATGGTTGCAGCATTAGCCTTATCCCCAAATGGCTGTAACACTCCCCTCTCCTCTTACCGCCCACCCGGAATGTCTGTGTCAGTGACCATTCCCTTTGAACTTCCCATTCTCATCTGAAGGGGATTCAGTGTTAGGTGCGCACATAATAAGAGTAGTTTACATATTTTTTATGTTAACTCATTAAAACGTGTCGTTTTGGGGGAAACAAGTACATTGTTAGGGTGTAGTAAGTATTACCGCCGGACGCATGGCCGGCGGTTCAAATCCCGACAGCGGCAGCCCGGCAAGGGTGAAACTCACGATCGTCCCTAAGGTAAGTATCACTAACCTAATTCTACCCCCAACCCTCCCTTAGGGGTGCCTAACCCTAACCTCCCCCCCAAGTGCCTAACCCTAATACCCCCTCTAAGTGCCTAAACCTAATCCCCCCTTCCCCGCTGCCTAAACCTAACTTCCCCAGAGGGTACCTAACCCTAATCTACCTCACGGGTTGCCTAACCCCCCCTTCCCTTAGCCTAAACTTAACCCTCCAGGGGGGGTGCCTGACCCTAAGTCCCCCCAGGAGCCCTAAACCTAACCCTCCCCCCCGTGGCTGCCCGCACCCAGCTTACCTTCGTTCGGTATGCCGGGCGTCGGTCTTCAGGCGTCTGGTTAATGACAGGCGTCGAGTTTTTGACGACTGTCATTAGTACCACGCCGGGATTAGAAAGTTTGAAAGCCAGCGGTCGGCATTTAGACCGTCGGTTTCCAAACTACATCCCCATTGTTAAATCCATCTCAGACTTGGATGTATTTTATTTACCAAGACAAATACTACTCAATATGAATTTATTTTATAGTTACTGTTTCAGCATAAGAAGCAATGTTCTCCCACTAAATATGATTTAAAAAATTCACTAGTGAATTATAGTCATGGTCGGCACCACCAATAGCTGAACCTAGGTGGTCACCTCCACAAGGGATTCCTAACAGCACATGTCTGGCATCCTAGGTCAACAAGGTCTCTTAAGCCTCTACCCCAACAGCAATGGGTGATTAGATGATAGTTCTGCCTCATTTGTCCAAAACATGGGCTCACTCCAGCTAGTTTGACCATAAAGTTAATCATTGACTTTGACCTACTCTAGTACTATGTATATGAATATTGTGTATGTTATGGTCAACCCATGACTTGCACAATAACAACTCATCAGGGTAGTCAACTACATCCCTCTAGATATTTATATACCTAACATAAATGTTGACATATTCCAGCAAGACTACCAAGTCAACAGCTGGTACTTCATTGAGGACCTTGTCTACTTGATAAATGTCCAACTGCAGATCCCTCATTCTGGGACTAGAGAATTCTAAACTCCAGAGTATGATAAACCACTTTTTGTCGAAATGTTAGTTCCAGAGCCCAAACTGTCTGTGAATGCAAGGTTTGTCACATCTAGCTGCTACCGTTACATATCCCACACTAGCTCTGAGTACTTTCCACTCTCTCAAAGCTATTTCCAGGGTCTGGTACGATGTACATCTACATAATTTAAGATCATGCCCGTTGCCTTCATCTTGTGGCAGGTTGGCCCTCAAGATTGAGATTCCTCCTCATAGTCAGTTAAGAGCTGAATCCTTTTGAGTTACATCCCCGGTAGTTGGTGTCAATAAACCTAGTCCAAGTAGGGCACCCTTCTTGTTATCTGTAGAACTCAAAATGGGAATTGGTGGACTGAATTTAGATTGACCTCTGCCCACAGAGAATTTCTGTTCATTACAGGATGCCCGACAAGGACCACTATCACTGATCTAATATATATCTCTTCAATTGATTTTGTGTGAAATCAGATAAAATATAGATACAGTGTGCCCTCCATATTTTTTGTAAGCATTATCCTGATTAATGACTATCAATCACTGTTACCCTCACCACCATATTGCACATTCAGCGGTGGCTGAGTTGTAGAGTGCCAATTGCAATGCTAAAATATTTTATTTTTCTACATAAATTTGAACATCTACAATATGACTGAGGGGCCCATTTATCAATAATCACATTCTCAATGCAGTCTGGGTGAAATATTAGTGCCCAAAATCACATTGCAGCATGTGACAATAACGTCCAAATGTATGAAATAGCACATGCATGGACATGGGCACTGAAAGGAGCCCGTTCCTGCAATGTGCTCACAGTGAAGTGACCGCACAAGCGGTCTCTTCACTCCTCTATCAGGACTACTGCACATGCGTGATCTACTGACCACACATGTGCAGCTGCCATTGCCGATGAGGGTTCCTCCGGAACCCACTCCCGGTAAATTTTGCGAAGTGTAGCCTATAGGCTTCAGCAGCTAACGCCATCTTCAGATGGCGTTAGCTGTGGGCTACAAACTACGGAATGCTTTGTATTCCGAAACATGGTCGATCTGACAGGCTCGTAACCTGGGTGCTGCGGATAGGAAATTGAGGGACTACAGCAAATATCTGTTGCAGTCTCTCATTCATACTTCACTTAATATTTGCGAGTACTCACCCAAAAATGTGTGTTTACAAGTAATATGCCACAAATATTTTATGATAAATAGGCCTCTAAGTCTTTTATGTTTTATTGATTTCACAGAATGTTTAGGAGGATTAGTTCTACTGAAATTGAGCAATCAGGTTAGGTCACCTACATTCCCTGGAGGATAATGACATCATGTAGACAACAGGTTTTAGATTGTTGCAGCCTTCTCTCACAGTTGCTGATAGCTACATAGAAAAGCTGTAAGTGATGTTTAACTCTACAGTAGTTGCCAAATTATTATTTTAATCAATATCAGTTCTGACAGCCACTTAGTGACTAATTGAGCATCCTCCTCCTTCTCCTTCTTTTTCTCCTGAGTGAGTGGTCAAATGGCAAAAGTATGCACCCTTGAAGTAGAGAATAAGCATCACAAATTAATACAACAAACAAGGGATGGAAATGTGAAAGTTTGTGAAATGAGTGTAGTCTGTGAGATACCAAAGAACAGATGTGATTTTATTGATCAACATGTTTCTGTAATTTACAAAATATCCATTTTAGAATGTATTACACAGAATAATAACCTAGCACACCATAACCAGCAGTGACCAGCACATTTAAAGGTCACATAATGTTGGAATTAAAAAACAGGACACCCATGTAACCAAAGCTTGCTCATGATGGAAAGTTCCCCCCCATACTTTATTTTTAGGTTTCTAAGTGCCAGTGGAGATATAGAGCAAGTTCAGTATATATAATCTGAGGTCAGGGCAGGCAGCAGACAAGGCAATGTCCTAAACCAAGGCAAGAGTCAGTAAATAATTCAAGGTCAGAGATAGGTAGCGGACCAACACAAGGTCCAGTAAATAATCCAAGGTCAGGGCATAAGCAGAATCTGGGTCAGAAAAGATTTTCAAGAATGCAGGAACAGCACACTGAGTTAGACTAAGCTATACCCAATACAGGTATGCTGGATAGGAAACCTAGAAAAGTTTGAGGAGTCAGTGGGGAGATGTCTGAAGAACCAGACTGATGATTGCATACTCCAGAAAGAATAACAAGCCTCCTCAGCAATACGCAGTGGCACCTGTGAGAGATTTCATGAGGAGAAAGAGGAAGGCAGCGTTCACTGCTAATGCTTACCAACCACCACCACCAATGAGAGCCAGAAGAGCTGCAGAGTTGGGTTGTCTGATCCTGGAACATGTCTTCAGGAAACAGGCACAAGTGTGGCAGTGCTCACCGAAGATCATACCAGGACACTTCACTAGCCCGTGGACTATGCAAAAAATTGGGGCTATTAATATTTAGCATTTGGACCACATTAGCAGAGATGTCTTGACATGGCCAGTGGCTTATGATATATTTGCAAATGTGTGTAGCTGAGTCTTTGTATTTTAGTATGTAGAGTGCAGGCCTTTATACATGGCTGATTGCAGTGTGCTGGGGAACAAATTGTGTTTTTTTCTGTTAAAATGATAAAGTTCAATAATAAATGTTTTATTGTTGCTGCAGTTCCCAAAGAACATGTATAACAAAACAAAATAATAATTAAAAAAAAAAAACACTGTAACATATAAAGTCCCACTTTATTAAATTAGTTTATACCTAGTTATCAAATTATTATAATCACATATTACAAGGAGACTAAATGACGTAAACAAAAAAAAAGATTTCCCACACACAGGGAAAATAAATAAAATATTCTTTATTAAAGAGTAATAACAATTTCCTAATCTAATCTCCAGACAGGGAAAAATCTAAGACAATTTATTTTAATTTAATTAATGTTTTTGCTTGACCAGACAATGCTAGTCACTGAGGTTAATAGATGTATTAACTGATCCTATTCTGTTCTGGCTTAACTTTTCTGTTGTGTGATGAAAGGAAACAGTGACAACATTATATTATCATTTATGTTGCAGTAATCAGGTTAGATAAATCCTACAGCACAACACATCTTTCAAGACTACCACCAGAATTACATTTATATACTTATAGTGGCTTGCAAAAGATTTCTACCCTGTAAAAAGTCAACAGATTTGTCTGTATTACAGATGACACAAAGATTGTTCAGGACAGTATCTTTTTTTTGCAAATTAGGGCCATATTCAATTAGGAAGCGAAAAGTCTGTGCTGGACTTTTCGCTCCACATAGGAGGTTTTCTGGAGATAAAGTATCGGGCGCGTGTCCGCTTTATCCCCGCATTCAATTAGGAATCGGCAAAAACAGGAGCCGACGGAAAGGTAAGTTTCGCAAAAAAATGGGAATTTTCGGGAATTGTCCCTGGGACCCCCCCTAAAGATATCCAGACATGGGGGTTCACTCTGGGTACCCCCGTTTAGCCCTGCAGAATGTGTAAATAGCCGCGGCAGGTGTTTTTTTCCCGACATTCATGAAGTGATGCAGAAGAGCACTTAGCTTTTTATTTTATTTTTTAAAAGTGGTCCCATCGAATTTGGGGTACTTGAAAATGGGTACTAGCATATTTTTAAGTCCCTAAACTAATTTTTTTTAAATTCTGCAAAAAAGCACCTGCCGCTAATAGCCTATTCTAGAAAACACCTGCCGCATACTTACAGAATACCCCTGAACCTACTTCGCTAATTTTAAACACTGTTCCCCTATTCTTTTTTTTCTCCCCAAAATTTTAAATAATTTTTTTGGGGTGTCCCGATTTTTTTTAAAAACTTTTCTGTGCACATTTCTTTTTAAGTGGCATTCTCAAGGGTGCAGGCTATTTTTTTTTAAGCCTGCATCCCTAAACCCCAATTCTGTACTTTTTTCGCCATGTAAAACATGGTGAAAACTTATCCAACATTTTTTTTCAAAGACTTTTCGCACCGGCGAAAAGTCCTTGAAATTGAATACGGGGATAATTGAAACATGCGAAAATGACGTAATCGGCGATAATTTATTGCCGATTATGACTTTTTGCAGCCTAATTGAATACCCCCCTTAGAGCCTTATTCAATTTGATTCGCACCCGTGATACTTTTTCACCTCTCGGACTTTCCGCCTACTTCGCCTGTTTTGGAGACGGAAAAGTATCGCACGCGTGCCCGCTTATCCCCGTATTCAATTTGAAAGTACGCGAAAACGGGACCCGGCGAAACTTAAGCAAGCGGAAAGTCATGTCAGATTTGGGGAAATCACCCCCCAAAAGATGCTCTGACATGGGGGCTTCCTATGGTACCCCCCGATTTGGCTTGCTGAAGGTATTTGGTGTTTTTAAACGGGCTCTATAGCTGTTAAATTTTATTTTTGCATAAGTGGTGAAGAATAGTATTTAAGTTGCTAAAGTTAAGTTTTAAAAAACGTGAAAAATCCTATTACATTGCATTGACTTTCATGAATACTTTTGTAAGCCACTGTATGTAGATACAGAAGGGTATATTTACTAAACTGTGGGTTTTTAGAAGTGGCAATGTTGCCCATAGCAACCAATCAGATTCTAGCTATTATCTTCTAAAAGGAACTAGATAAATGCTAAGTAGAATCTGATTGGTTGCTATGGGTAACATCTCCACTTCTAAAAACCCACACTTTAGTAAATATAACCAAGTGCCTTTGGGGGGATTTGGTGGGTTATAGTGCACTAGAATTAATATGGGTAATTGCACCATAAACCTAGGAGAGGTCGGGATGGCCATCAGATTGCCACCACCCCAAACTATTAGAAGATTAATCTTGGAAGAGTAATTCATTTGAAAAGGAGAAGTCCATAAGTGGGCAAACATTCACTGCAATCTCCTGCGGTTCTGCTAGATCATGGGGTAATACTCAATTTGGGTGAAAACCTTCAGTAGAATGATTCATGCAATACAGTGTAGCCCTTTGTGTGTAAAATATTAAGTAGATAACACCATAGAAGGGTTAGACAGAACTGGTCTAAGAATTAGGAAAACAACAACACAATAAAATGATGTTGTACATGTTTTTTTTCAATTCACGCTATTGATCATTATATACATAATGGCACAAATTAAATCTTAATGGCTACAAAGACAGAAATGTCTACAGTAAGCGCAGCTCACAGCCTGAAGCATTAATTACATCATATACTTATCTGCCAAACATGGCTGATATTCCTTCATGTTATATTTATATTTAAATACAAGTTGTTCCATGTAAAGTAAATTTTGGATCATTTACAAAAGCTTTTGCTTGTTTACAGTAAAAGTAACATTGGGCGTGAGTCGTACGCAGTACACACATCAGCTGCGTCTTTGTATGCAGCTGCTATGGGATAATATACTAATGCCGCAGGAGGCATCTTGAATAAATAGTCGCCTTGGCAGCTTCAGATCCACTACTGCACACGAGGACCTCTGAATCAGATCTGTTATCTCTATGCACATTGGGCCTGATTCAGAGCCGGACGCTCTGACAGAGCGCTCGCTCTGAATCAGGGCCGGCCTTCTGTTTTTTTAGAGCGGCCTCCTGGCCACTCGCATAGCTGTGGGTGACCACCCACTGCTATAGCGAGCGGCCAAGAAGATGGTCACGATGGTCAAGACCATCGCAACCATCGGGCTCGCGACGAGACCCTTGTGGTAGGGTCTCGTTGCCGCAAGCCCTAGAGTGCTTTCAGCTCTAACAGAGCCGAAAGCACTCCCACTGATATCACTTGTGATGTCAGTGGGGCCGGCCCCAGACGGTAGGCGTTCCCATGGGAACGCCTCCGTCTGGGCAGCCACGCCCCTGGCCCACCCATCAAAGGGGGCGTGCTGTCACTCAACATCGACAGCACGCCCCCTTTGGTACGAGACCCGGAGCTTATACCTCAGAGCTACCAACTCCAGCAAAGCAAGCAAGAGAGATGTGGGTAAAGGTGGGTACACACCTGACAGATATATCTGCAGATCGAGTGATCTACAGATATATCTGCAGATGACGGTCGATCATACACATCTGCTTGCTGCAGCGGGTCCCGGAGGCCAGGGGATGGGTAGGGGGTGTGGCCTAATCGTGGGAGGTGTGGCCCCACCCCCTTCGAAAAAAACAAACATTTGCAGCGCTGGGGAGGGGGGCGCTGTGTGCCCCTCAGCTGGCGCACAGCCAATGGGGGGGCGCGATCAGCGTGATCGCTCCCCCCTTTGGCATAGGAGACTGCTTGGGCTGCTGCTTTAGCAGCCTCGGACAGTCTCCCAGTGCAGCCCAGCACATAGTAGCGTGTGCTGGGCTGCTGTGGATGGGGAGATGTGCCAGACACGGGTAAGAAGTACCCGCTCGCAGCTTTCCCCCCTCTCTCATCGCCTGTACACACCTGCCGATGGACAGATAGGTCTGCAGACATATCTGTTCATTGGCTGTGCAGCACAGCCAATGCGATATGTCTGTGAATAACGTTGTTCACAAACATATCATCTGTACACACTGGCCGACGGGGGCACAATATAATGGCCGATCAATTGATCGCCCAATATATCGGCCAGTGTGTACCCAGCTTAAGAGTGTAATCTAACAGACGAAGAAGAATATTTTAATAAAGGTACTGAATACCATAAAAACACTAAATGGTATCAATAAAACAAATTCAAAAAGTAAATCCAATAAAATCAATAATCAGATGACTGAATGGCAATGCAGATACCTAGTACAGCAGGGTGAAATTAATTTGGGGTTCAAGCTTTCAGCTTTGTGTCTCCGACTCTATGGAACTCGTTTCCCCGCACTTTTCGAGAAGCCTCCACTCTAGAGTCTTTCAAAAATAGACTCAAGACTTTCCTGTTCACCCAAGTATTTCACTAATGTCCCTTGTTAAGCTTGTTTTGTATTTTGTGCTATAAAGGCAAATGTAGAGCACTTTGAGTCCTATTAGGAGAAAAGTGCTATATAAATATTAGTAGTAGTAGTAGTAGTATATGGCAAAGTACAAGTACCTACTGTGCAATGGTGGTCAAGCAGCAAGATGGTCCCTGACTTTGCACCCAAATGGCCGCAATGACAGATAATATTATTCAGCATGGCTAGTACTCCCATGTATTGTGCCCCTGTTTTCCCTGGACGCCTTTCTTCCCACATTAAATTTAATTCACATGACTCTTTTCCCCATAATTCAGACTCCTGATGCTCTCAGGAAATCTTGATAAACTGTATATTATTGGTATGCCTGATTACAAGCCTAAAATGTATTAAGGGGTAGATTTTATGGCCTGGGCAAATTTCAGATTACACACATGTCCCGGTAAGGGCGTAACTACCATAGGTGCAAGAGGTGCAGCTGCTATGGGGCCCAGAACTGAGGGGGGCTCATCTTCCTTGTCAAAGTTACATGTGTTTTTCACTATTGAGTGGTACATAGGGGCTCTTACAAACTTTTGCCATGGGGACTTCAACCTGGTTACGCCCCATTACAGTCCCGGTATTCATTTTGAAACTAATGGAGCCCAGTTATGGCGGAAAATGTGGTCAAAAGTTGGTAATCTTGCACAAACAGGCACAGTGATGCCATCAATCCGGCCCTGCCCCCGGGACTGGTCTGGCTGGGCCGCCTCAGGGCATCACCACTTAATACACATAGTTGCTTTTCACATCACCTTTTATGTTTGTTTATTATTCATGTATTTTTTCACATATATTTTAACCTCTCATTCCACACTTAATGATTACTCACACACAGCTATACTTTACACTGCACTGTCACTCTTCTTCCATTTTCGTGTGATGCCCTGTGGGGGTCCTGGGCTGGATGTTTTTTGGGGTGCACTGCGCCCCGGACGTGAACCCCTTAGTGTTAGGGACTGCTGGCAACAGAGAAGCCGTGACGTGGCCCAGCAGCCTCCCATGTATTTGCAAATGCATGCAACTAATATCTCTGAATTTCTATGACCATATAGTCTTCATATATTGTTGCAGGTATTATTCAGTGTGCTGAGGTACAATAGGGGGTTAAATCCCCCTCCTTCTTTTACCTCCCCTTTCCTGTCAGATTGATTACATTCACTTCTCACCTCTTTAATTCCCTCCTCTCTCTACCCTGTGATAGGCTCTTTGCCCCTGTCCTCTCCTTTCTTATTGGCTTCTGTGACCACCCCTCTCCTCTGCTTTTCTTATTGGTTTCTGTCACTGGCCCTTTCTGATTGGCTTTGCCCTTCCCCTCTTTCTTATTGGCCTCTGTCACCTCCCCTCTCTGATCGGCACTTTCCTCTCCCCTCTCCTCTTTGATCCCCTCCCTCCTTCTCTCCTGATTCATTCATTGTGCTTCAATGGACTTAAAAGTGACCCATCTGAGGTACAATTCTAACCTTCAATTATAAGGTATGAGTTTAAAAAAAGTCACTGTTTTGCTATTTAAAATAATGGAGGTGTTCCCAGGCATGACCACAAAGTGTTATTTGAAAGGTCTTTCAAAAAGTATTAGGTGACCTAAAATAATAATAATAATGGTGGTAGACAGAACATGATATGGTTGGTAGTACTCACATTAATATAGGTGCAATGTACATTTGTGAAGTAGGAGCATAGCTGAGAAAGGAGCTTCCTATAGGTGTTCCTATTCCAGTGACAGCTGCTTGGGGCAGTAATTGCAGTAATAAGCTGTACACCCTGTGGAATTTCACTCTAGCACATGTACTCTGTCAATTTAAGTTAAATGATCAGAATATATAATGCAATTTCCTCTATTGACTAATAACAATGATTCAAAGGAGATAAAAGTCAGATCCTAGGTGCTATACATAAATAAAGCAGTGGCAAGGAGCTACCCGTGAATGTGAGTGCATCACGTGCCCAGCGTGATACTGCCATTGTTTGCTGTATTTCTCTTCCCTTCAGTATTCCCCCACAGACTGGCCATACCCCAATGGCACAGTTCAGTACAGGGAGGAAAGGGGGGCGCTATGACATGCACTTTCTTCAGGCACCATGATTTCACGCTACTCCTCTGCCCAGGGCTGCCATCAGGGGGGGACTGCCGGGATTCTTGTACCGGGCCCGGAGAGAGAGGGGGCCCGGCAGAGAGTGACGAGATATGCATCGGGCGGTGGCAGGCAGGGAGAAAGATCATCTCATCAGCGCTGTGACATATCAACTATGGACTGGAGTTGGCCGCGAGCTGTGATTGGCTCGCGGAATGGCAGCCAATCAGGAGTAGCAGCTCCTGATCAGTCAATCAGGAGCAACCGCTCCAGATTGGCTGATCAGGAGCTGTTGCTCCTGATTGGCTGCCATTCCGCGAGATAATCACAGCTCGCTCCCGGCTCCAGCCCATGGTTATGTCACAGCGCTGATGATCTTTCTCCCTGCCTGACGCCGCCCGGTGCATTCCTCGTCGCTGCCAGCCGGGCCCCCTTCTCTCAGGACAGAAGAACAGGTAAGCAGGTATGCTGATCCTGCCCTGTGCCCCCCCTCTCTTGTCCAGCCAGCCTTCCCTGCACTGTTCCCCCCAGTTCAACCAGTCAGCGTTTCCTGCTCCCCCCCAGTTCAGCCAGCCAGCCTTCCCTACGCTCCCCCAGTCAAGCCAGTCTGCCTTCCCTGCCCCCCCCAGTCCAGCCAGCCTTCCCTATGCACCCCCAGTCCAGTCAGTCTGCCTTCCTGCCGTGCCCCTCTCTCAGTCCAGCCAGTCTTCCCTGCACCCCCTCATAGTCCAGCCAGCCAGCCTGTCTTCCCTGTCCCAGTCCAGCCAGTCTTCCCTGCACCCCCCCATGTCCAGCCTGCCTGTCTGTCTTCTCTGCCCCTCCCCTACTGCCCTTTGCCCCTAGTCCAACCAACCTTCCCTGCCCTTTGCTACCCCAGTCCACCATTCCCAGCGCAATGTCCCCCTTGACCAGTCTTCCCTGCCCTATGCCCTGTGCCATCCCCCACTACCATGCCTACCATCCCTGGTTTACGCACCAATTTAGGCAGCACCCCTGATATCACCCACGTTATCCACAATTCCGACCAACTCTGCCCTATACCCAGGGGGGACGGAGCCCTGCCTATTTTGTTAGTACCGGGCCCCAGAATTTCTGATGGCAGCCCTGCCTCTGCCTGCAGCACTCACCCTGCACCCATAGATTACTATACTTACCTTTTTGGCAATATCTTCAATATCTACACAAGGACCATTTCCCCAAAGACCTGCACATGTGCAGTAAAGAAATCATAGGAAATGGCACCAATGCCATGTTCCCGGAGAGATCTGCACATTCGTAGTGACTCTGGCACATTCTACTCAGAGAATGTACCAGCAGGAGAGACTGCACAGTGGTCCCCTTCTCTCTTAAATGGCCCCTCTAGACTGTTTGGCCATAAACGTGTGTTCCAAATTGATTGATGATCTTGTCACTCATTAGTGCAAATTGTGTGCTCATTAAGTGCCTAACAGTAGTAGCTATTTCCAGCCATCAGTTTTTATTTCTAAAGGTGAATACACACTAGATGATATTTTGCACGATTTGCGCGATATCGACGCATCGGAACGACAAATCGTGTAAAATATGTCCACTCACGTTCATGATGCCGATGCACGTCCCTGCAGGTCGTACATTGCATCTTCAGATCTTGCCTAAAGCAGGCAATATCTACCAATCTCATTAACAAGATTCAGGTCATTGGTCAGATCGTTTGTCAGATTGGACAGTTTATGCAAGTGCTATGATATCCAATGCCTACTCCATGCGAAAAGTCTAGAACCAGGCTAGTGAGGTCTTCTGCCAATAACAACCGCCCGTTGTTCCCATAGAACTGGGATACGTTCACCAGTACTTAGGCGGCCACCTGGACTTATAGCTCGAGGTCGTAGAAATTCACATGGAGGAGCGAAAGGGTTCAATGGTGAGAGCAACAGTTGGAATGGAGACTAAATTGTGGATAGTAGATATGAGACTAGATCCAGAACAGGAAGTGGTACACTATCGATGCGGCAAGAATCTGGTTCAAGATGCTGTTGGTAGTAAATGTGGTATGGTTATAAGAATAGAAAAGGTGGCTTGAGGCCCGTATTGAAGAGTAAATAATTGATTTGGCTTTGTTGTGGCTTGGAGCCCATGCTGAGGAGAGGAAGATATTTGAGTTGGCTTTGAGAGCCGATGGTGCGGCTTGGAGCCGATGCTAAAGAGTCAGACAATTGATTTAGCTTTGAGAACTGGTGTTGTGGCTTAGAATCTGTACTGAATAGTTTGACAATTGATTTGGCTTTGATAGCCGATGTAGCGGCTTAGAGTCCGTACTGAAGCGTTTGACAATTGGTTTGGCTTGGAGAGCCGATGTTGCGGCTTAGAGTCCGTACTGAAGAGTTTGACAATTGATTTGGCTTGGAGAGCCAATTTTGCAACTTAGAGTCTGTGCTGAAGAGTTTGACAATTGATTAGGTTTGGAGAGCCAATGTTGTGGCTTGAGCACTGAACTAGATACAATGTCCTGATAAATAATACACAGATTTGAGTACAAGTTAATGTACAAGTTAGTTTACAAATTAGCGTCCAAAGTCCTGACAGACAGTACGTAAGTTTGAGTACAAGTTAGTGTACAAGTTTGTGCACAAATTAGCGTCCAAAGTCCTGACGGACAGTACGTAAGTTTTAGTACAAGTTAGTGTACAAATTAGCATCCAATATATTGGTTTGAGTGCAAGTTTGTGTACAGGTTTGTGTACAAATTAGCGTCCACAGCCCTGACGGAAAATACATAGGTTTGAGTACCAATTGGTGTACAGGTTGGTACAAATTAGCATCCAAAGTCCCGATGGACAATACATAATTGAGTACAAGTTTGTGTACAAATTAGCGTCCACTGACCTGCCGAGAATGCTGATTCGGCTTGGAGGGCCGTCACTGCCAGTACAGCTAGGAGGCCGCAGTTGGAATAAGGAAGCCGGAGAACAGCACGGGAGTTGATGGTGCGGCTAAGGAGCCATAGGAGAGGCCACAAGGGCCGGAGACAGCTGGGAAACAAAACCGAGGAGACGGAGATCCTTCCAGCAGAGTCAACAGGATACTGCTCGTGCCGCTGAGCCTAGAGAACCCACAGGAACGCTATAGTCGGCGAGGCGGCAAAAGTCCAGTGTGTACAAATAGGAGGATGGACCAATCATGCTGCACTGAGGATGATATGTCACTTCCTGAGGCGTGCCGATTGCCTAGAAACTGGAGTAACCCCGTCCTGACTGGGTAATCTGCTTGAAGGAGACAAGTCGTGATGGCGACTTGTAACAGCAAGATATTGTTTGTCTGGGAGTGCAGGGGAGTTGCCGGGGGACTTCAAGGGAAATCATTGACAACATCGCATCTTTTGTGAGTCGTCTAGTGTGTACGCACCTTAAGGGCCTGATTCAGAGAGTGATCAGTCAACTGCGCATGCGTATAGCTACCTTTGCAATGCTGATCACAGTGAGAATGACTTTGCAAAGTGATTGACAGTCAAGGACTGTTTGGGGGAAATAATGGGGAGTGGCAGCAAAGAATGCAGGTGAGTTCTGGCCATTTTGGGGGCATGTCCTATGTCTGCGCCTGTGACCCTACATGCAGATAAAGTGGTTCCAACTAGAGATGAGCGGGTTCAGATCTCAGAGATCCGAACCCACTCGGATCTCTCTGCCTGCCCCGGGTCCCTCACTGGAGGCAAAACCTTGCGACCCCGTTGTCATGTTGCGAGGTTTTGTATTGTGTGGGCTTAACGCTGATTGGCTAAGAGAGCCGTCTGTCACGACTCTCAGCCAATCAGCATTAAGCCAATTGAAAATGCACACAGAAGAAAAAGAAAATGGCACTCGCCATCCCCCGCCGCCTCACACTGCCAGCACCCCCCGCTGCCGACACCGCCAGAACCCCCACTGGCAGCATCCCCCGCTGCCGACACCACCGCTGCTGACACTGCCGGCAACCCTGCACTGCTGCCCCACGTACTGAGGACACCGTCAGCGACCCCCACACTGCCGACACGCCCACACTGAGGACACCACCAACACCCCTGCACTGCCGACACTGTCAGCACATATGCACTGAGTACACCGCTGACACCCCCCCGCTCTGCCAACACCACTGGCACTCTGCATTGAGAACACCCCTGCACTGCCGACACAGTCAGCAAACCTGCACTGAGGACACCACTGGCACCCCGGCTCTGCCAACTCCACCGGCACCCTGCATTGAGAATACCCCTGCACTGCTGACACAGTCAGCAAACCTGCACTGAGGACACCACTGGCACCCCCGCTCTGCCGACACTGCCGGCACCCTGCACTGAGAACACCCCTGCACTGCTGACACAGTCAGCAAACCTGCACTGAGGACACCGCTGGCACCCCCGCACTGCTGACACCGCCGGTACCCTTCACTGAGAACACTGCCAGCACCGCAGCACTGCCATTCCATGTACTGAGGACACCGCCAGCTACCCCCACACTGTCGACACGCCCACACTGAGGACACCACCAGCACCCCTGCACTGCCGACACTGTCAGCACACATGCACTGAGTACACCGCTGGCTCCCCCGCTCTGCCAGCACCACTGGCATTCTGCATTGAGAACACCCCTGCACTGCCGACACAGTCAGCAAACCTGCACTGAGGACACTGCTGGCACCCCCGCTCTGCCGACTCCACCGGCACCCTGAATTGAGAACACTCCTGCACTGCTGACACAGTCAGCAAGCCTGCACTGAGGACACTACTGGCACCCCCGCTCTGCTGACACTGCCGACAACCTGCATTGAGAACACCCCTGCACTGCCGACACAGTCAGCAAACCTGCACTGAGGACACCGCTGGCACTCCCGCTCTGCCGACACCGCCGGTACCCTTCACTGAGAACACTGCCAGCACCGCAGAACTGCCATCCCATGTACTGAGGACACCGCCAGCTACCCCCACACTGTCGACACAGCCAGCAAACCTGCACTAAAGACACCGCTGGCACCCCCTCACTGCCGACATCACCGGTACCCTTCACTGAGGACACCGCAGCACTGCCATTCCATGTACTGAGGACCGTCAGCAACCCCGCTAGGCTGACACTGCTGTCACAGTAAGTGCACTATTGCTGTATTCAACCCACACTGTATAGCACACTGTATCCGTGTTGGAAATTAGAAGCTGAACTGCCACATGTTAGTGCCGCCCACTGTGTCACTTAGCTTAGTTAGCCAGCTAGCTGGATGCAACCTTTTGGCCTTAACTAGATGAAGCCAATAATATTGTGAGGTGGTCAAAATTGATTGGAAATTACTGGAAATAAATGTTATTGAGGTTAATTATACTGTAGGAACAAAAACAGGCCCATTTTATGTGATTTTAGCTGTTTTTATGATTTTTAAAGAAAAAATCCAGATCCAAAACCAGGGGGGATCCAGATCCAAAACAAAAAAAAAAAAACACAAGGGTCGGCGCACATCTCTAGTTCCAACGTCTCAGTCCAGGTGGCCATTCTGCATGATCATAATGCTACTCAGATGCCCGATTATCAAATGATCTGCGACGGTGGCTGCGTATTTGCACGTACTTGCTTGGATCGGCTAAGCCACCGGTGGACGACACAATGCATTTCCAGCCAGCTACATCACTAACATATTTTCGCACAGCAGCTGTGTGTAGGATCATAGCTGCGAATATATTAGCGTACATCTCTGAATTAGGACCTAAGATGTCTCTTCAGTTTGAAGATACAACAAGAAAAACTTCATAAGAGCACAATGAGCGTCCACACTCTCATAAACTATAATAGTTACTTGTGCTCCAATTCTTGCACAGAATATGGCTCATATCTTTAAAGTTAGAGTAATGTATTTTGTTTAAACGTAGTTTTGTATAGATACTGGCATAACTATAGAGGGTGCAAGGGGTACGCTTGCTATGGGGCCTGGCGGGCTTAGGGGGCCCGCCAGCCCATCAACCAACCCCCATCCCACTCCGCCGTCAAGACTTTTTTCTTATTACATTTTTTTTTATTTTCTCTGTTATCCTTTATTAAAACTTAACGACTTCCAGGCAGCAGCGGACGGCGGGTGGGCATGATATGGGTATGGGGGGGGGCACCGGGACTGTGTGGTCACTTATTGATTACTGTGCTTCCGCCAGCCGCACCGCTGTAGAGCTACTGACTGATCTCGCGAGATGATGAGATCATCAACTCGCGAGTCTCTCTCTTCACTCCGGGCAGGGGCTGGGAGGGATGTGCTGTAGTGCGGCAGCAGTCAGGGGCAAGGCCTAAGTTGTTGGAGCAGAGTTTGAGGGAAAACTCTGTGAGTGACACTGTGGTGCAGCAAAAGTGAAAGTGATTTATAATTTTTCATAAATAAAATATGCTCATCTTAAATTTATACATACCTATATGTATATATGGGTTGGGCATGAAATGCAGATGGCCGGGAAGCCGTCTGACTAAATCCTGCCGCCGCAAGCCTGAACGCTGAAGGTCCTGACTGGGGCTGATAAGTACCCTAACCCTCCTGTCTTCCCCTTCTAACTCTAACCCTTCCTTAGTGGTGCCTAACCCTAACCTCCCCCCAGGGATGCCTAAACCTAACAATAGGGTGAAGAATGGGGAAAAAAAACAGTATTTGAAGAGACCGCCATAATTTTCTGTCATTCACCACACTGCATGCTTGGAATGTTACTTTACAAGGGGTTACACAGGGTTTTAGCACTCACTTATGACCCAGGTACAAATTTAGCTGAATCATCCCCTAATCCCCTTCTCATATCGACACACAACTAAATCGCTGCCACCATCTATTATGCAAATGTACAGAGCGACTACTCTCTGGTAGTCGAAGGTTTCACACATTTCACCTTAGCATTCAAAAGATTAACACAGCCATGTAATACTAGTCTCACTACGGAGCATATTTAACACAATTTGCATTCATAACACAATTGTGACAGGAATATATTGAATGTATCAAGGTAAAGATGCCGAGACAGAGTTTGCGAGAAAGCTGTTTCGGTGAATTAAAACCGTTTTTGGAAAAACTTTCCGCATTTGGTTCTGTACCACTTACCAGCAACCATTCTGCTCATGTGCAGCTACTCTATATTGCTGCAGCTCTACATGGCACTGGCGAATGCTTAACGGATGCTAGAGTGACCGATGAGTAGAGCAGCGCCAAAATCAATGGCAGGTGTATTTGATTATTAGTTTGGGGTCTATTAATCATCCCTTCATTTCTACAAAAGTAGGTAAAAATTAAAATTTTCACCAACCTTTATAGAATTTAAGTTTCAGCACCATGCAATAACTGTGTCATGCAGGAGATATCACTGATATATCCTGCTTACTATTCTCCCCCGATAATTTCCAGTATGGGGGACATAGAAATGATGGCATTCATCAATTTCTGAAAACTAATTTTTTTGGAACTTGTTAGTGTAACTGTATGCCATCCCGAGATGGCATACCGTACTCGAATGCCACCACAAGCTGCCTTTTACACTGCACTGTGGGCCTGATTCAGACCAGTTCACGAGCGCGTAGTGCTCACAAGCGGGTCGATGGTGGGGTACTGCGCACGTGCGGTGCGCGCCGCGCGCATGCGCAAGCCCCGGAGCGAGAGAGAAATTCTCTTGCTCCGGACTAACTACAAAAGGGGCGGCTAACGATGTTGATCGACAGCTCGCCCAGTTTTGTAGGAGGGGTGGGGGGGTGGCTACACAAACGGAGGCATTCCCGAAGGAACGCCTGCCGTTTGTGGGAGGCACCACTGACATCACCAGTGATTTCAGTGGAGAGCTTCCTGCTCTGTCACCCACAGCTTAGCAAGCGGCCAGGAGGCTGCAACAAAAAAAAAAACTCCCTGATTCAGAGCGAGCGTTCTCAAAGAGCGTCCGGCTTTGAATCAGGCCCTGTGTCCTCCCTGCGGCTCGCAGCCCAACCTCCATACCTCCTCCCCACTCCACTGCACCCTCCGCTGCATGACCAGTCAGTCCAGGGTTCACCTGCTGGCTGTATCTTTGGACTGGAGGGAGAGAGAAGCCACCACCTGGAGCCAGGGGAGAAACATCATCAAGGAGAACTTCGGCTGCAGACTGGCTCACAGCTCTTAGTTCAGAAGAGGCAGGCAGCGTGATACTGGTGAGCCGGCTCATGCGGTACAGAGCAGAGATGATGGGAGCGGGGGGAACCGGAGATAGGATGCGGGGAGGGAGCGGACACTGGGCAGAGGATACGGGAGGGAGCAGGCACACTCGGCAGAAAATATGGGGAAGGAGCGGGCATCTGGCAGAGGATGTGGGAAAGGAGTGTGAGAGGGAACGTAGACACTGGGAGAGTGAGGGAGCTCTGGAGAAGTAGGAGAAGTATCTCACTCTTCCAAAAAGCTGACTCCGCAGAAAGAGCAGCTTTTCAAAAGTGATAATTAAGTAAAGGAGGCATGATGAATGCCACTGATACTTACATTGAACTCACATCAAGTTCAATCCATAATTATCACCACACATATTTTATTCATCATAAATAGGCCCCTACACCATACTTGCCAACTCTCCCTGATTGTCAGGGAGACTCCCTGAAACAGTAGCAATCTCCCTGTCTCCCTGAAGGGCCGAGCAATCTCCCTGATTCAACTTTGCCCCCAATATGAAGATGTAATATATAAAAATAAACAGAGATATTTACATTCAAATGAGATTATTAGTATAATTGCCCTGTATTGGTTATAAGGCACAGTGATCCTTATGGCTACATGCATTTTCTGCAATGTATCAGTGTGTTTTCATAAAAAAATACATCTTACTAACTGCTTTTGGGCTCATTTACATTTGGATGTAAATCAATTTTATGACACGCCTCCAAGATGTAGCAGGACACGCCCACTTTCATGCGCACTCAAAGGTGCTGCTTTCACAATCTCCCTGAAATGCTTTTTCAAAAGTAGGCAAGTATGCCCTACACCTGTTAAAAAAATAAATGCAGGAGCAGCATCTGCAGTGCTGGGGGGAGTCACAGCAGCAGAGGAGACAAGGGGAAGGATCTGAAAAGAATCCTCTCTTACTTTCCAAATGGAGGAAGCCCTTAGCTAACACCATCAAAAGATGGGGTTAGCTTAGAAGGGCTCTTTCTAAAAAAAAAAAAAATCACAGTTTGAACTTTGTAAATTCGGGCTGATCGCATTACCCATTACAGGTATGGGAAATGCAATCAGGATTCAAATCAGATGCAAATTATAGGGCATGGAGGAGACTTTTGCGAAATCTCCTCCAAAAGCCCTTTGATTTATCTATATAAAACTAAAATAATGCAAAAAGAGTGAGAAAGCATCCGCTTTCATATTGTTTTAATAAAGAAATATTGATAAATATGAGATTTATGGATGATTTAGAGTAACAAGGAGTAACTTATAAAATGTTAGATTTCATACAGAAAGGGTAATCTGCATGCCATGGGGATTCAAGACCATTTGTGCCTTTTACCGTGTTTAACTAAAGCATTCCTCTCCAATGTGCATTATATAAGCTGGGTCAGAGACCCAGAAGTAAAGACTTAACTGGGACAGCTGGATATTTTAAAGCTGTCCTGGCAAGATTGTGATACAGAATACCAGTGGACTGATAGGTTGATAAGTCTCCAATGATGTATGTTAATGATAGTATAATAAATGTGATCATTAATACATGTTGCCCTTTATGTATAACGGATGATGTGCCTGATTTAGATATGGTAGCAGTTCCAATATATATGCAGTTGAGCAATGTTTTGCTACAGCGCATGCACAAAACTTCTAGAAAACCCTTACTGCGCATGCATGAACCAATGTGTGCGATGCTGTTTGCAATTGAGTACGGCAATGCTAACACTTGAGAAGGGGTTTGCGATCCCAGGGTTGGGACTGGGAAGTGAGCTAAAGTGATCGCAAAAAGGGGCTGTTTCACTGGAGTGCCGTGGTCATGTCTGGGAATGCTGCTGCGTTCCCAATCAGCAATACAATGCTTCAGAGGCCATGTTTAGTTGGAACAGAGGAGAGGAGCTAAATTAGATCCTAGATTAGATCCTAGACCAGTGGTTCTCAAACTCGGTCTTCAGGACCAGTAGCGGCTCCAGGCATGGGCAAGCCGGTCTGTCGCCCGGAGCGCCACTGTATCCGGAGGGCGCAGGAAACTAACACCCACCCTCCCGGCGGTAGAGGAAATATGTAAGCTCAGGGGGAGGGAGCGGAGGAGGGAAGGGGCGGCAACTCAATACGGCGCTGGGCCCCACACAGGTCACGTTTTGCAGGTCACACAGCAGGTGCACAGGTGTAGTCATTACTCACTGATACATTTTAAAAGAACCACAGGTGGAGCTAATTATTTCACTTGTGATTCTGTGAGGAGACCTGGAACACATGCACTGTTGGGGGTCCTGAGGACCGAGTTTGAGAACCTGTGTCCTAGGCTATCACAAATGTCGATGGTACGACCAATGTTGCATCGATGTTGGTGTGTTTACAACCTCCATCGTAAAAACCACGCAGACTGAAAGTGGGCATTTCACATTTCGCAAACTCCATTGCACTGACCAGCACTTAGGGAAGGCTGAGATTAGCATTTGCATATTCCTGCAACTGCTATAGCAAGAGAGTCTGTGACCACAACTGCATTACCACCAATCTCTGAATTATGCCCGATGTCCACTCCTTAGGCATTAGGGGGGAGGTTAGGTTTAGGCACCGTGTAGGGAGTGTTAGGATTAGGGTGCGGGGAGGGGGAGGTTAGGTTTAGGCACTAGGGGGCAGGGCTGTCTTAACAACATTGTAGTCCCTGGGCAAAGCAATGCACTGGGACCCCTACCCACCCATTCATGAGAATACAAATGTAAACAGCCGCACAGATGCCCCCTTGTCCCAGCCTGCCCCTGCTCGAAGGCCCCTAGAATCATGAGGCCTTGTGCAGTTGCCCAGTGTGCTTAGACGTTAAGATGGTCCTGCTAGGGGGAAAGGTTAGGGTTAGTCACCGGGGAGGGAGGGTTAGGGTGGGAGTTAGAAAAACACTTACCTATCTTTCCTATGGGTGTCGGGATGACGCTGTCGGTATTCTAACCAGCGGCATCCCAACTGCCGGGATTTCATACCCAACCCTATGGCCACTGTGGCTGCAGTGCTGCAAAAGAGATTGCATCCGCATGCCGAAACACGCAACTGACACTCCCATGACACCTCTTTTTTGTGATTTCCCATTCCCCACACTGAAGCCCCCATGGATCCTAGACTTTTCGTGCATGAGCAGTAGCAAAAAATCTCTCAACTGCGGAAACATCATCACTGTGTCCACCTCTGAATCAGATCCTGTGTATCATCAGACTAAACCACGTCAACCCACTTTCTTATTGCACAATTTCATTTACTTTAGTTGTAAATAACTTGAGAGATGCTTTGCAAATCATGAGAGCAATAAAAAACTCAGCTCATAGTCCTTGTCGCCCCTGGGCACCAATGCCTATTCTTGTAAAACAGTGACTCTTAGTTTAAGTAAAAAAAAAAACAGACCATGACATCACACATTTGTCTGCTTTATTATGCCTGGGTGAATGTATAAACTAGACATAGCTGTATGCTTCCCTTCTGTAGCAGACTGTGAGGGTTGTGTCATCTACCTGTCTGTTCTCTATCATATTATCTGTACTTTCCAGACTTTGCCATGCAGCCAATGACGTCATATCCCATGCAAAAATGTCCCAAATAACTGTTGCCACTAATGCCGCTTTCACACACAGCCTAAATACCTGGACTTTTGCTGGTGCACGAGCACTAACCCAGGTCTAGACTATGGGCGGGATGCATGACACATTGCGATCACGATGGGATGCATTCCGCCAGTCATCGCATGCATGCTGGCGTTGGTAGCCCCAGTATGCATGATGATCTTGGGTTGCTGTACCTTAATCTCCCCTGAATGGATAGATAAGCATATATTATTTATTTTTCTTGTACGTGTGTCTTACATTATGTGTCACTGTGTTATTAAATATTTTTTTATTGAGAAACTTATCGTGACCTTTTGATTGTGGCAAACTTTTGAGAAAAGAATATTCCCTAAAAAGGGGTTAAAATAGAGTTTTTCATGATCTAGACAATAGCATACAGCGTGGTATGGTACACACTATGGCCCTCATTCAGAGTCGATCGCTAGATAGAAGCGGTCGCTCTGAATGAGGATGGCCGCTTGTGGTGTGAAGTGCAGCCTCCTGGTCGCTAGCTAAGCTGTGGGTTACCACCCACAGCCTAGTGAGCGACCAGGTTGATGGTCGCGATGGTCAGGACCATCGCGACCATCGGGGCTTGCGACGAGACCCTAAGGTTGGGTCTCAGCAAGTGCAAGCCCCAGGGAGCTTCCTGCTCTGATCGAGCAGGAAGCTCCCCACTGACATCACTGCTGATGTCAGTGGGGCCGCCCCCAAACGGCAAGCGTTCTGTCGGGAACGCCTCCGTTTGGCCGACCACCCCCCTGCCCGCCTCTCAAATGGGGCGAACTGTCAATCACCATCGACAGCTCGCCCCCTTTGGTGTGAGACCCGTAGCGATGGAGCGCCCGTCGCTAGCTGGGTCTCACGCATGCGCACGTCGGAGCCGGCTCAGATGTGCGCATGCCCAGTGGGCAAACATTGACCCGGTTGCGAGTGCTCAGCGCTTTCGACCGGGTCTGAATAAGGCCCTATGTTGGTTTTCTTTTTGTTTTTTCCATATATTTCTCCATATGGTCACATGACCGAAGAACTTCTTACCAGATAAGTAGTGTAATACTCACGAGTTTTGTTTCACTTGTGGTTTGATTTCAAATATTTTTTAGACTCTAGTAGGCGCTTCTTTTTTCATTACTCCATATATTTATTTCGGGCATCAAATCCCTATCACTATATTGGAGCTGCCACTTAATTATTGTTTAAGGTGTGTCACATATAATAGAAAGAAATATCTTTCTCTTACCTGTTATACTTAATTGTTTGGAGTGTTATATGTATCACAATCAGAGCGCCTTTACATCCCCTGCACTATATATATATATATATATATATATATATAGGCACAATTATATACTGTGCAGATTACCTAAGCAATGTACATACATATATATATATATATATATATATATATCTCTAGCTAGGGATAACACACCTAATACCCAGAGAGTGGGAAAAAAGCACTCACTCGCTTGGCTGCCTCCCTCTTTGTTAGTTTGTTTTCAATTATCCTAGTGCAGCTCAGCTAATGATGCTGACTGTCCAATGGCTGGGCCTGGTCATCTAACATGGAGGCGGAGCCGTGAGACAACTCACGGCTCTGCTCCGCAAAGGCCCCTGGGAGGAGTGGCAGCGGCAGGGCATGCGCAGCTTGCCCTCCAGTGGCCATCTTGTCTCCTCCTTCTGTCGACAGAATGAGTTTCTGTGCAGAAGCTCATTCTGACTAAGGGCGGATGTGGATCACGGTCCCAGTCACATGACCGGCCATCCGCTGCGCTGCCCAATGGGAGAGCTCCGATCGTGGCAGCGCTCTGCGAGAAAGGGAGGGTGGTCTTGTCTGGTGGCTGGACCTCGGCGTGTTAAAGGCGGAGCTGTGAGTGACACGGCTCTGCAAAGGCCCAAGGGAGGAGTGGCAGCGGCAGTGCATGCGCAGCATGCCCTCCCGTAGCCATCTAGTCTCCTCCTGTAGACTGTCAGAATGAGCTTCTACACAGAAGCTCATTCTGACTAAGGGCGAAAGCGGGTCACAGCGGGTCACAGTCACATGACCGGCCATCCGCTGCACTGCCCGATCTGAGAGCTCCGATCGTGGCAGCGCGCTGGGAGACAGAGGGTAGCAGCGCCGGGGGTGACAGCGGTACCAGATTTTCATTCCAACCAATCAACTAGTTGGCTGGTTGGACAGATAATCTTTAGCTGTGTGGCCAGCTTTACATTCAGCAATCACAGTGTCTCTCAACAGGGCTCTGACCTGTTCCCCAGACAGTGAGAAACTGATTACGCCCTTTATCAGATTCTCACAGGTGGTTTGGCAATCAAGGCTGCTAATCAGCTTCTGTCTACCAGATAGAAGCTAAACACCTGGGGCATATATATCTCCCCTTGACAACCTTCCCAGTGGTTTTGTCCCAGGCTATATAACATTTGATTGGAAAACCTGCCTGTTCTGTTGCCACTCATTGTTTTGCCTATCCTAACACTTAAATACCATTCATCTGTGTGATGATGATCCATTAATGTGTTGACATGGACCATTAATATATAAGCTTGGACAGATTCTTGTGACATCACTGGTCCAATTACTAACCCACAAGCAGCCTATCTAAACATACTGAGCACTAACTGCTTTTACCAGTCTCTGGTAAAAGCAAGTTTGTCTACACTTGTAGTAGGCAATGTTCTCAGCACCCATGTGAACAAACCATAATGTTTTCACACACAGCCCTGTATTCACTAATTCAAAAAGACTAGGGGGCCTATGTATTTATTAATAATTGCGGAACATCCGCGATTATTAAGGATTCATGTCGCGGCAGATATTTTCATTTTTAATGAAAATATCCCCGCTATATACAAAGGGAAACTCACAGGGACAGTGGTTGCGATAACAACTCTACCTGCGAATTACATCCCCAGCATTTTGTTGAAGTCTTTCATGCGCACAGTGTCAGCCACCAGTCGGAGGATATGGGAGAGAGATCGGAACATCTTTCTACTGCTCGTAAGCCTCCATAGCCTTAAAACAGTTTACACCATCTGGAGATAGTGTAAACTACCGGGGCCAAACTCTGAAAAACAGCTTTTTCGGAGTTTGGTACATAGGGCAGGGATCGTAGTCCCCGTTGATAATAATGGGGACTGCGATCTGCTGTGCTTATTAGCACTCTGCTGGATTGTGCTATTAGAACATAACAACAGTTCTTACATTTATACAGAAACTGCAGTTTCTACATAAGTTTATGAAAAATAAGCTTGATAAATAGGCCCCTAGAATATAGATCCTGAGTCCTACAATATCAGCGCACTCATTTCCTGCTGCTGGAAACACTACAAAGATCTAATTGGCTTTAATTAGTATATCCCCGCCCCATTGCAGGGTGTGCGGTTCACATGGGCTCCTGGGTCCATGGGGGCCCAAATAACATACCCTGCACCCAATGCTTTACTTACCTTCTGCCCCTCCCATCAACAAGCTGTGTCTTGTTTCTGACATTAAATAAGGAAATATGGTGCCAGTGCCATATTTCTTTAGCAAATCACCAGAAATATGGTGTCAGTGCCATATTCCCAAAGACAATGCCAGGACAATGCACATTCCCTAAAGACTCCAGCAGTGTTTCTACTTTCTAGTAGTATGCACATGCTCTGGCGGCAATTTTTTTTCCAGGGCTGAGAGGACCTACGGACAGCGACCCTGCCCCCGCCCACTTCAAAACAGAAGAGGAAATCACAAATGAGCAGGATATTGAATAGAACATACCTCACAAGAGCGATTGAGGCAGGACAGTGCCAATACTGTCCCTCTTAACATCAACTTTTATTCCACCTGCCATTAGTGGTGGGAAGTATGGGCCTGATTCAGAGCCGCTTGTAAGCGGCCGCTCGTTCGCTCCGAGCGATGTTCACACAACTGCGCATGCGTATGGGTTGTAATACGCATGCGCGAACCATTCGTTGCTGTCGAAAATTGTGTGCTCGCAAAATAGCGAATGCCTGCTATTTTGAGTGACAGAATGAGGCGTTTGAGGGTGGTAACAGGGGAAGGTGCTTGAAAACGGGGAGTGCTGATCCAAACGCAGGCGTGCCAAAAGGTAAAAACGGGCATTTTAAGGGTGTGCATAATTAACAAAGCAGCGTCATCGACCACATCACTTGGTTGTTTCTTAGCCTGAACTGTTCGCATGATTGCGGTAGGAAAATCCAACCACAAGCACTGCGAGAAGTTCAGATGCCTTTCGATGTACTCGATTAATCAAATAAATAGCGGAGATGACGTATGATGCGAGCGGCCAGGGGGTGTCTTTACAAAATAGTGAGCGCATATTTCGTTCGCTCGCTCAGACATAGAGGCGTCAACAGACCGTCAACAGACGGTCAATTTCAAAAGCCAGCCCCTTTTTCTGGACGAGCGAGTGCAAATAGCGTCCGGCTCTGAATCAGGCCCTCTGTTCATAGAGGTGCCTTGGGAGATAAAGATTTTATTTGGCTGGGGAGGATGTTAGGCAGGGAGGCCAAGCACTTCAAAAGCTCTACACACTACTGTACTTACAAGGAATGTGGCATGCATGCCCAACATAATGCACTTTCTTCCAGAGGCAGTATAATACTGTTATGATCTTCATCTTCATCATCACTTATTTATATGGCACCACAAATTCCGCAGTGCCGGACAGTCGGAATAGATGAATACAATATAACAAATCCATGAATACACAAGTATAAAATATGGACACTGAAAATGTTAGGTGTGTAATAATGTGCTCAGAGCCTCAGACCCTAGTCAAACTCACATCAACCACTAAATATAAACATAATAAACATAATACACAAGTAAAGTAAAACTCAACACCTTTTTGAACTCCGTAGTTGTATGTAAGGAACAGTGTATGTACACATACTGTCACAGTGCACCGGACGGTACTTACCGGGTCCAGCAGCACTGGGGTCCTGGACTGGCGGTGAGCAGTGGACTCCCCTCCCCGCAAGGAAATTTAATGTGATAGGTGCGCCAAAAAGAAGTCACGTTTGGTGCGAGAATTGAACTCCTCCCTATAAGAGGGAGTCTCTGGCACTAGAGAGGTGCCAGATTATAGGCTCCATTACCTTATTCCAGCATTCACACCCCAGTGATTACGTCTGCTCATTCTGACTCTTGGCTTGTTGTGACCTGACTCCATCTTCTCCCTGGTACTGTGCTTGGTATTACGGTCCTGTCGTTGGTTCCGTTTCTGACCCATTATTGCCTGATCCCTGCTAACCGTTTAGTACTTACCTGGCTTGCTGACCACGTTTGAATGCCTTCATCGTTCTATGCTCCAGTCCAGAGTACACCAGCACCTGTACTAGGGAACCTAGTCCAAGGGCTGCGACCGCTGTGTTGGACGCAGGTAAGTCCAAACCTCCTTGCAAGGGTCCCTGGTGAATACCACCGGCACGTTAGACTCCACGCCCCAGTTCTAGGTCTCGCCAATTACAAAGTAAGGACTAGCATCTATTATCTATCTGTGAGTTGTGACACATACATTTTTTTTTTCACATTAAGGGGCAGATGTACTAAGCATTGGAGAGTGATAAAGTGGAGAGAGATACAGTAAACTACCGACCAATCAGCTCCTAACTGTCATTTTTCAAACAGCCTGTAACATGGCAGTTAAGAGCTGATTGGCTGGCACCTTATCTCTCTTCACCTTATCACTCTCCAAAGCTTAGTACATAATGTGTAATATATTAATTATTTATTTTGGTTTTCTAGTAACTTCTTTTGTTGAGAATCATTTTGGTAATACTGTTGAATTACTGGGTTGCTTTTTATTTGTGACTCACTGTCACCTAGGAATTGTTTTATCACTCGGTCTGTGAACTTTGCTTTCATCAGATCATTTTATGGTGCTGTGTCACACCTGAGTCATTGCACACAGGGCCTTCCGTTTCACTTCCATTTATATCACCTGGAGCCTGAGGAAGGTAATAAGTACTGTGCTGTGACTGGGCCTGTATGTCTCTAACAGCATCTTACCTCGGGTTACCTCATCAAATTCATTTCAGTGTAGTGCCTATTGCTGATATTGGTTCCAAATTCACATATAGATATTCCCAACAACTTCAAATCAAATATATCCGGCTGTTTACACTATGGCCCTGAATCAGAGCCGTCCTTCCTGATTTTAGAGCGGCCTCCTGGCCGCTCTCATAGCTGGGGGTGACCACCCACAGCTATAGCGAGCGGCCAAAAAAATGGTCGCAATGGTCAAGACCATCGCGACCATCGGGCTTGCGACGAGACCCTTGTGGTAGGGTCTCGTCTGCCGCAAGCCCTGGAGTGCTTTTGGCTCTATCAGAGCCAAAAGCACTACCACTGACATCACTTATGATGTCAGTGGGGCCGGCCCCAGACGGTAGGCGTTGTCATGGGAACGCCTCCGTCTGGCCAGCCACGCCCACCAAAGGGGGCGTGCTGTCACTCACCATCGACAGCATGCCCCCTTTGTAGCGAGACCCATAGCGACGGCTTGCCCGTCACTATCCGGGTCTCGCGCATGCGCACGATGGAGCCGGGTCCGCCGTGCGCATGCGCACTAGCCCAACATCGACCCGCTTGCGAGCGCTCAGCGCTCGCGAGCGGGTCTGAATCAGGCCCTATGTGCCCACGTCCCTAAGTAGGGCTACAGTATGGTTTTGTGTACACCATTTACTGGTTAAAAATGCAGCAATAGTCCCTAAGGGGATAATAACACACAGCTGTTTTTAATTCTGTGTGTAGAAAGAAAATTTGTTTTTAAATGCTGGGGTCATGAAAATAAATTGCCTGGAAAATAAGTTTTGCCTTGAATTAATTCCATCCATTTATCTGCCCATTGGGAAACCAAAAATATAAGAGATTTGATACCAAAAGGCTCTCAATGGACCATAAACTAGCTATTTTTAGTGCTGCCCACGGAACCTGCCATCTTGTTGCTAACACACCCTAGAGTACAAGCAATAGAATACCGCTTTTACACCTAAATCCTGGGTCTGGCCCGACATTTGGAACACAGTTCTAAAACGAGTCAGACCCAGGACAGACCTTTTCTACTGTGGCGCCGACCTGGATTATTCCCAGATCGTCGCCGTTCACACTGGACACGGGTGCAGTTGAACACTTCTCCAGGGTCGACCCGGCTCCCGTTTACAGCTAGGGACTTCCATGTTTCTCGGCGTTTGGAGATGATGTCATCCCGTCATGAGGTCAACCCGGGGTACCCGTCTACACTGCAGGGTTTCATGGGTTGTTCCCGTGTAAAACCCTGCAAGTTACCTGGGTTGGATTGCCGGGTCACTCGACCTGGGAATAAAATCCCTGGCTCCTTTTACACCAAGTAGCTACCAGGGTTAACCCTGCAATAACCCGGGTTTTAGCTCTGGTGTAAAAGGGGTATTATTAATCTGAATGGGGTGATGTGAGGTTACGTGGTAGTCACTAGAAGGCAATCAAAATATTTCTGTGATCTAAGGAATATTTGACATATATAATAAAGTGAGAATTGGAACACATACATTGTATGCCCCATATTAAATGTCTCACACTATTTTAACTGAGAATACATCTGAAATATAATACTGAAGTATATGATAGAAAATTACCTTTTCAAAAAACAAAAGTGAAGTGGTGGCTTTTGTAAGCCGCCGCTGCCCGTGGGTTGGGGGTGAAAATGTAAAATGGCACTTGTAGCCTGTGTAAAGCATGCTGAGCATGCCGAGCTTTACACGGACTCGCGTGCGGTTTTAAATTTTAACCTCCAAACCTGCCTGGAAGGGGCAGCGAAGGGGTTAAAGCTTGTAACACTGCAATATGACCCTTCAAGTTTAAAATGGCCTTACTGACTGATACATTGCAGCACATATGGTTATCATTAGACTTTGGTATAAAAATATAACTAAGTAGATTTTTTGCATATGAATATTATCCTAATTAATTCCTGTGTGACTGGATCATACAACCCACCAAGAAACTCTGTAATCTGGCTGGGCCAAAATGCAATATATAGTACCTATCCTTGTGTATCAATGCCTATATCCCTATAGATTATAAACTTGTGAGCAGGGCCTTCCTACCTACAGTCGGGTCCATAAATATTGGGACATTGACAGAATTTTCAGATTTTGGCCTCTATTCACTACCCCAATGGTTTTGAAATGAAACAAACAAGATGTACTTTAACTGCAGACTTTCAGATTTAATTTGAGGGTAATTACATCCAAATCAGGTGAACGGTGTAGGAATTACAACAGTTTCAATATGTGCCTCCCACTTTTTAAGGGGCCAAAAGTAATGGGACTATCAACTCAAAAGCTATTTCATGGACAGGTGTGGGCTATTCCCTCATTATTTCATTATCAATTAAGCAGGTAAAAGGTCTGGAGTTGATTCTAGGTGTGACATTTGCATTTGGAATCAGTTGCTGTCAACTCTCAATATGAGATCCAAAGAGCTGTCACTATCAGTGAATCAAGCCATCATTAGGTGGAAAAATCAAAACAAACCCATCAGAGAGATAGCAAAAGCATTAGGTGTGGCCAAATCAACTGTTTGGAACAGTCTTAAAAAGAAAGAACGCACCGGAGAGCTCAGCAACACTAAAAGACCCGGAAGACCACGGAAAACAACTGTGGTGGATGACAAAAGAATTATTTCCCTGGTGAAGAAAATCGCCTTCACAACAGTTGGCCAAATCAAGTACACTCTCCAGGAGGTAGATGTATATGTGTCAAAGTCAACAATCAAGAGAAGACTTCACAAGAGTGAATATAGAGGGTTCACCACAAGATGCAAACCATTGGTGAGCCACAAAAACAGGAAGACCAGATTAGAGTTTGCCAAACAACATCTAAAAAAGCCATTAAAGTTCTGGAACAACATCCTATGGACAGATGAGACAAAGATCAACTTGTACCAGAGTGATGGGAAGAGAAGAGAAGGAAAGGAACTGCTCATGATCCAAAACATACCACCTCATCAGTGAAGCATGGTGGTGGTAGTGTCATGGCGTGGGCATGTATGGCTGCCAATGGAACTGGTTCCCTTGTATTTATTGATGATGTGACTGCTGACAAAAGCAGCAGAATGAATTCTGAAGTGTTTCGGGCAATATTATATGCTCATATTCAGTCAAATGCTTCAGAACTCATTGGACAGCGCTTCACAGTGCAGATGACCCGAAGCATACTGAAAAAGCAACCAAAGAGTTTTGTAAGGCTAAAAAGTGGAATGTTATGCAATGGCCAGGTCAATCCCCTGACCTGAATCCGACTGAGCATGCATTTCACTTGATGAAGACAAAACTGAAGGGAAAATGCCCCAAGAACAAGCAGGAACTGAAGACATTTGCAGTAGAGGCTTGGCAGAGCATCACCAGGGATGAAACCCAGTGTCTGGTGATGTCTATGCATTCCAGACTTCAGGCTGTAATTGTCTGCAAAGGATTTGCAACAAAGTATTAAAAAGTGAAAGTTAGATTTAGGATTGTTTAGTTTGTCCCATTACTTTTGGCCCCTTAAAAAGTGGGAGGCACATATAGAAACCATTGTAATTCCTACACCGTTCACCTGATTTGGATGTAATTACCCTCAAATTAAATCTGAAAGTCTGCAGTTAAAGCACATCTTGTTTGTTTCATTTCAAAGCCATTGTGGTGGTGAATAGAGGACAAAATATGAAAATTCTGTCAATGTCCCAATATTTATGGACCTGACTGTATATATCTCTCTGTTATTACCCAGTTTTGTTATATTAATGTTTCCAATTGTGAAGCGCAATGGAATATGTTGCGCTATATATGAAACTGGTAATAAATAAAATAAATAAATAAATAATTACCTCTCTTCTTGTTTTGTATGGTGGGAACCTCCTTATCATCAGACATAAGGGAGAAGACATCATTATGTTTCGATAGGCACTACTGAATGAAGTCTAGCCAGTAACTCGACTGTATTTCCTTGTCTGTGTCCCATTGTCAAAATTTTTCAGAGAGCCTTTACCATCAGACATCAAGCCTACCAGTGAATGAAATGCCTGCCCGCTGAAGAGATATGCACACACATTGGATACAGTGCTGCTGGATAGATAAGAGTACAGACCGGTTGAACAATTACATGTGTTATTTAAGAACTGTCAGTACACCATATGAGAAACACTAAAAAGGTAATTTACAAGGCTGCTTTGTGACTTATGCACCTAAGTTTGAGTTTTTGCAGTTATTTGTATGAGAAAACAAATGACTTTGCATATCCATATGGCTGAGACTGTAAGGGGTAAATTTACTAAGATGGGAGTTCTATTTAAGAAGTGATGTTGCCCATAGCAACCATTCAAATTCTACTTGTCATTTATCTAGCACCTTCTAGAAGATAATACCTGGAATCTGACTGGTTGCTATGGGCAACATCACTTCTTAATAGAACTCCCATCTTAGTAAATTTACCCCTAAGGGTGGAAAATGTTGCTCTTTCATATTCAGAGCCAATGAATATGTCTCTTAGCCAGGGGTAAAACTATGTTTCCTGTCACCTGTGGCAAAAATTTGGTTTAACGCCTCACCCCCCCCCCAGTAGACAGTAGTCACCCTCTACCAATATGTCAATCATATAATGCAGAGAACAGTGACCACCATTCAAGACCACAATATAATGCAGAGAATATCACAGTGACCTTGAAAAAACTCCAAGAGGGGAGCGAAACACATCAAAGGTTAATTATACACTGTGAACAGTGTTCTACAACCTTTCACATCTCCTGCTCCCCACCGCCTTACAATTTCCGCACACAGTGAGACGTGCGCTCCGGATCACATTTGACCACCAGCCAGCAGCCAGGACGTGGTACTTTGCCGTCCACACTTTGCTGTCGCAATAGGAGACTGCCTCCAGACCTGGGTGTTGGACAGACGCCGGTAACTATACAGCCGCTACCCGGCCCGGTGTGCTGGGAGATTGCCTTTCTGCCGCAAACATGAGACCGTTTCCATACCTGGGTGTCGGACGGACGCCAGTCACTTCAAAGCCGCTACCCGGCTCTATCTGCGGCTCCACTGGTCAGTGTTACACTGATCTGGGAGACTATACTACAACTAGCGCTGGTTTCATTACAAGCTCCGGCACACCACAAGTGCCAGCTGGACGTTTCTATACATCAAGCTATTGCTGGACATTCTCAATAGTAATACGTGGCTTCCAGTGGTGAGCATTTGTATCTCATTATTTATCAATTCACTATAATCAGGATTCAAGGCCATTAATGAGAAGTATATGCTATGGATACATTGTAATGGCCACAAGAGTTGTTGCAACAATTGTATCACGATGATCTTATTCTAATTCAAGAGCTACATTTAATATTGTATATTGTTGTATGTCCAATAAATGTTTTATTTATGATTCAGAGAGGCCAAGGCGATTTTTAGTCAAACAAGCACAACCAATTACACAGCCACAGCAGCGCAAATTTTCTTTATTTTCTTTATTGTACGAATATCACAGTGACCACCTTATAAATCACAGTAACCACCATATAATACATCAGTTACTGCTGTATAATACAGAGACCATCAGTGACCACTATATCATACAGAGTGAATCGGGGACCCCCATATATTTCGGAAAGCATCAGTGACTGAAAAAAATTATTAACTACTTCAGCATCATTGTAACAATCCCATTCAATGTAATGCATATAATTAATCCCTTACAATAATTACCTACGTAATCCTTATTATTACTTACCCCCAACACCATCAAATAATTCCATTTATGTACATTAACCCCATAATTATCTCCCTCAGTCAAAAAATTTTTTCTTAATGAACCCCATTAAGGCCGAGATGTACTAAATCGAAAAATCGGTAAAACCCCTGAAAATGCTGTAAAACCCCCAAAAATGCAGTTTTGCAATGCATTCCGGTGCTTTGTTTCAATGGGTAATGCCACCTTCAGGCCTATTGGCTTCTTTTCAGGACGCTCCCCCGCATGTGCAGAAGGACACCAGAGGGACTTCTGGGTGTTAAACCCGGAAGTCCCTCTGCCCGGCAGAATTGCAAAGGACCGCTCTTATTGGGGGAGCTGTCCTTTACGATATTCTTGGTACATACCGTGGTAATGAACCACGGTATGTACCCGAAGACAGGCAGGATTTACCGCATTGCTAATGCGATGCTTAGAACATCCCGCCCTAAAGCATTAACTTATTACCTTCTTATTATCACTATTGCCTACCATACCATAACTTACCTGTTGGAGATCTCTATCCTCTCCTACTGCAGCCACTGTATTCAGGAGCCAAGAAGCATCATCAAGCAGCTGCCTGTCATACGTCATACAGTTCCCGCTGAGGCTGCTGTTGTCAGTGAGGAAGAGGGACCATGCAGAGATAGAGTAGCCATATGCTGACTGCCCTCCCTCTCTGATCCCTGTCCCCGCTGCTCCCTGGGATTGGGGATACAACTCCAGCTCCCCCGCACAACTTTTCTTTATTGATTTGTTAGTTTATTTGCGCCCATTTGTTTACAAAAAGTTGTTTCTATCTCTATCAGTCTTTGTAATAAAATAACACCTGCCATAGTACCAAGATGAAATGGACATTATGGGGGTGATTCAATTGTTTTTTGAGTGCTCAACGGAGCAATTCAATTGTTACTCCATTTGGGTGCCGGTGAAGCATGTGTGCGCCCAAAAGCACAGGGTTTAGCCACGTACAGCCGCAAACCCCGGTTATAGTCCTGTCTGGGCACCAAAAGCCGACTTAAAACAGATTTCTGCACGTCACCCCAGGAGGCTGTGAACAGAAACGTGTGTAACTGCGGCTACGCGTGCCTGAACGGAATAACAATTAAATTGCTGTTAGACCAGCGATTTTTCAACCGCTGTGCCGCGAGTGGTTCCCAAGTGTGCCGCCGGGAGATGCCCCTCACAGCTTACTCATATCTATTTATTTCCCTACCTTTTTGCCGGGGCAGCACTGAGCTCTTCCGCATGGCTCAGCCGCTGCCCGGGCCATACCAATGGAGACGCGGCGTCGTGACATCATAGGTCACGCACGCTGCGTCACTGTCCCGTCTGCACAGTACTTCATACTGCTGATGAGCGGTGAATGTGGCTGCTGTGGGGACTGAAGGATCTGCCCAGTAATGCTACCGAGGACATGGAGCTCCAGGTATGGGGTCTATATGTATTATGTTGCTGTCTGTGGAGACCAGTGTAAATGTGTTTTTTTTATGTGGGGACAACTTTTATATTATTTTGCTTTCTGGATAGTGTGATTTTTTTTTTTTTTCATTTGTTGGCCAGTTTGTTTTATTTTGCTTTCTGGAGGTACCAGTGTAATTGTGTTTTTATGTGGGGACCATGTCTATTATTTTGCCTTCTGTGGGAGCCAGTGTGAGTGTTTTTTTTTAAAATGGGGGCCAATGTGTTTTATTTTTGTTTTATGTGGAATCTAATGTGCTTTGTTGGTTTCCGTGGAGGCCAATATATGCGCTTTATTTATCCCTGTGGACCCAATGTGCATGTTTTCCTTCATGGGGGACAGATGGTGTGCCTTGGTACTTTTAAAAATTTGTTCGGTGTGCCGCGAGTTCAAAAAGGTTGAAAATATCTTTGTTAGACATTCATTAGTATATAAAACAAATGAACCGCCCCCTATGAGTGGTGTACATACTAATAATACACCCAATTTAACTGTCATATATCAATAAACAATATTATATACCCATGGGAAATAATATGGGCAACTCTTACTGGATAGATAATATCCATATAACAGAGATACACTGTAACTAATCGGCAACTGCTTGTTACCTCCTATTATCATTATGTGCCCAGGGGGGAATATTTATGAAAGTCATTTTGCAGGACAGCGACAGTATTCAGTGGATACCTGCAAAACATAAGCATCCACGGAATGATGTTGGCGTTAACTGCTGCGGTTCCCCCTTTTCTGATTGCAATAGCAGCCCCCGTAGGTTTCTATAGGGGTTTCTATATTGTGAGATTTACCAAGCATTCCTGAGCTTGACCCAAGTTTTCCGAGTATATATACTTTTATGGATATTCTAATAGTGTACAGCAGGATGCACCTTGACCTGCATCCCGACTGAATATAAATGCTCTTTTCATGCGTGCACTTTTTCCTGATTATGATTGGGGCACTGATACATCCAGTGGAGTAAATTCATCCCAGTCCCAGACGCCCAGAGACAAGTTATAATTTGGTGCCCCCCTACCCCGTCACAGCCACTGACACTGTAATGTAGAATTCACATTCAGACAGGCTATAGATAGACGAAGGTGGCAGCTGATAGTCTGACAAGGAGCTCTTCACTAGTGTATGGTGGCTTCTTAGGTGCCAGGAAGAGGTGCCCTGTATTGGGCATCCATGGCGGTACACTCTGGGTACATACAGTGACCTTTCTAGGGGCAGGCTAACAGGGCCATCGCCCGGAGCGCCGGCCCCTAGAGGAAAAGGAAAGAAAAAAACAAGAAAAAAAAAACTGCGCCGGTCTCCCCCCCCCCCCCTGCTAGCCGCAGCAGGGCGGCTCCATTTGCCGGGTGGACGCTGAGATTTGTTACCAGCAGGCACCCGGCACCCTCCCTCCAGCGGCAGCCGAAAGCCAGAGCTTGCCCCTGAGCACGGCTTCCGGCAGAGAGCACTATGGGAGGGACGTTGTGACGTCTCTCCCATAGATCCGAGAAGCCGGAGCTCACTCCTAAGCTCCGGCTCCCGCAGAGAGCACTGGCGTCACAAGGGGAGAGCGGGGGGTGCGGGCTGCACCCGGGTGTCACCTACCGCGGGGGGGTGACACCAAAGAGCCGGCTCCCCCTCAGTGACAGGAGTCAGGTGCTGCATTACTGCAGCACTCGGCTCCTAGCACAGTGAGGGATCCGGCACTTCACAAAGGCTAGTCCCCGGGGGCGGCCTGCACCTCCGGCATAACTGGATTTTTATAAAAACGGGGGGGGGGGAGGCCACAACCACCCACGAAGCCACGTCCCTGCCCACACCGGGTGCAATGTGAGGTAGGGACGCCTCTGGCAGAGAGCACTATGGGAGGGACATCATGATGTCATGACGTCTCTCCCATAGATCCGTGGAGCCGCGGTCGGACCGGACGGCAGCAAAAGCAGGAGTGGGGCTTAAGGTAACTATTGTGTTTGTATTTTTTTTTCAGAAGCACCAGCACTGGGGGCATTACTGATGGGGACATTACTACTGGGGGGCATTACTAATGGGGGCACTAGTAATGGGGGCATTACTACTGTGGGCACTACCAATGGGGGCACTAGTAATGGGGGCATTATAACTGTGGGCACTACTATAGGAGGCATTACTAATGGGGGCACTACTAATGGGGGCATTACTACTGGGGAGCATTACTAATGGGGGCACTACTAATGGGGGCATTCTACTGTGGGCACTACTATAGGGGGCATTACTACTGGGGGAACTACTATAGGGGGCATTACTACTGTGGGGAACTACTATAGGGGAGCATTACTAATGGGGCATTACTAATGGGGGATTACTACTGGGGAGCATTACCAATGGGGGCATTACTACTGGGGCCACTACTATAGGGGTCATTACTACTGGGGCCACTACTATAGGGGGCATGACTACTGTGGGCACTACTAATGGGGGCATTACTACTGGGGAGAATTACTAATGAGGGCATTACTAATGGGGGCATTACTAATGGAGCATTACTACTGGGGAGCATTACTACTGGGGGCATTACTACTGGGGGCACTACTAATGGGGACACTGCATGGGGGCACCACTACTGGGGCCATTGTGTAAGGGGCACCACTGCTGTGGGCATTGTATTAGGGGCACTACTACTGTGGGTCTTGTGTATAAGGGACACTAATTTGGACATTGTGTAAAAGGAGCACCACTGTGTGTCATAACAAGAATAAGGGACTACTGTGTGGTGTAATTTGAATTGGGGATAATGCATTACTGCGTGTGGCATAATGTATTATACAGGGCATTACTGCATGTGGCATAACATGTTATAAAGGGCATTACTGTATGTCGCATAATGTGTTATAAAGAGCATTACTGCGTGTGGCATATTGTGTTATAAAGGCCATTACTGTGTAAGACATACTGTGTAAGGTGCTTTACTGCGCATGGCAATTATTCGCCATGAGGGGAGAGCTTGGGGGAAGCCCAGCACCTCCATAAGTGCTGGGCACACCCCACAGTGGGATGATTTGGGGGTGTTCCACAAGGAGACGCCCCCTTTGCGGAAGGGCGCGCAGAAGATCGCCATCTAAACAAAGTTTTCTTTCTTTTTTTGGGGGGGGGGGTACATAGTTACAGCCACAAGTGGGATGAATGTTGTGGACAATGGAGCAGGTACCCTTTTAGAGCCGGAGCCTCCATTGTCTCCCATAGTTCTGCCCCTGGATACTTCTAACTCTACATAAGCGTTGTTATGCTGTCACTGATTTATTATTACCAGTTATTTATATAGCGCACACATATTCCGCAGTGCTTTACAGAGAATAGTTGGCCATTCACATCAGGCCCTGTCCCAGTGGAGTTTACAATCTATAGTCCTATCACATGCGCACACACATACACACTATTGTTAATTTTTGATGGGAGCCAATTTAACCTACCAGTATATTTTTGGAGTGTGGGAGGAAACCGGAGTACCTGGTGGAAACCCACGCAAGCACAGGGAGAATATACAAACTCCGCACAGTTAGGGCCGTGGTGGGAATTGAACCCATGACCTCAGTGCTGTGAGGCAGTAATGCTATCCATTACACCGTCTGTGCTGATTGAGCAGTCAACTACATGGAAAGCCTTCGAAGGGCAGGTATGTTAAATAAAGTGGCAACTCCCTCAACTTGACAAGGATTTTTTACATTCTGAGTAATCTGATGACAAGGGCTCGTCATTTGTACTTTTTTTTTTTTTTAACATTTAAATGTACTGTGTCTTCCTGCGGGTTCACAGACAGACATTCTGGTATGCATTAAATAAAATGCTTCCACCATGATCACAGCCTTCTCTTCCATGGTGTTCCTGAAACCTAAAATTATTTACTAGTAGTGTTTGATTTGTTTTTAGGTTTAGTGGATGTATATTGTTAGACTATACACCTGTTGTTTGGACAGAGAGTAAAAGATTGAATGGTTGTCACCGTTGCAGAAATATTATCACTTGCACACGTCAGGTAGTCATTGCAGAACCTGTTTTAGATCTTGTTGTGTCACTGCAGTAGTTCAGCATTAGTCAATATTCTGTTCTGTATTAGTTGTTACCCTGCTGAGCTCTAATATACTATTCAAGTTCTTGTGAGTGAAATCAAGACATTCGACAAAAAAAATAAAAACTAATAGGTGACAAATCTGTTTTTAAATTGAATTACTTTTATATATTTTTATTTAATGTTGGAATTTATTTTACTTTCCTCCATAGCTAAATGCAGCACACTAATTGCAAGCAATATAATCATCAAGCTGGTATCCTGGAAGTATATAAAATGAGAAAAACAGCGCAGCTACTTAATTAATCATTAATTAGAGATGGAGTGGTTGTAGTGTCTAAAATTAATTTCATAAAATTTGATACAAAATAATAATAAAATTGTTTATGGTAGATATAGCAGCAATGTACAACACAATGGGCCTCAAAGAACGCAATGCTGCGTCCGCACGCAGATGGCCGATGTTTGCAATCTGCGCATGAGTATAAGACGCAGTGCACATGTGCGAAGCAGGCAGTGCAAAGGGGAATGCGATCGCAGACAGCACGCAGACCTACCCCCCGTGATAGACAGGAAGTACCATTTGTGGGTGGTGATGGGCTGTGGTCATGCGAAAGCCGGCGTGTCAGTGCAGTTGCAGAGGCGTGCATAAATTAGGCATTGCGAGACCCTACCCAGCCTGAGCTCTCACTGCGGGCAGGAGATGTAGCAAAGTCTGCGGGGGAGTCAGGTCAACCACTAATTGTGCATATGGGTCCGTGGGTTCGCAATGTTACGAATGTTTCCGCTATCTTACGGCCTACTCAGGCTGTGAGTAAAGGGAGGTGGGCGTCATTATGTATTGCGGGGTGTCTGAATCTTGTGCTGCGGTTGCCGTGTGTATGCACTGATTAGCATATACACGCAGCGGCCGAGTGTGTGCGAACACAGCATTGCGTTCCTTGCTGAATCAGACCCAATAACAAGTGCAATGGTAGACAGTTAAAATAATTGGAAATGAGTATGCCCCAGTATCCTCTGGTACCAGGATTATTGTTCAACTTGTGTTCAATCCATAATGCAATATAAAGTTCCTAGTATAGTCCCTGGTAGTCCTCCCAGATATGTTGATGGAATATAAACAGTTACTTTGCAACAGTGGCGTAACTAGGGTATTTGGAGCCCAGGGCAAATTTGAAAAGGGAGCCCCCCCCACATGTGAGCGCGCCGAAGGCGCGCGTGGCAAAAAATGGGCGTGGTCACTTAAAAATGGGGCGTGTCAACATGACACACCCCTTTATTTTCAAACTGAACATTCCTATCCATATGCACCTTAACCCCAGTAGTACCCCCAGTATGCAGTTGTGGTCCCTCTCATGCAGGCCCATAGTAGTGCCCCTTATACAGTATCCCCAGTAGTGGTCCCTCTTATACAGCCCCCAATTAGTTCCCCTTACTCAGTACCCCCAGTAGTGGCCCCCCCAAATGCAGTGCCCCACGTAGTGTTCCCCCTTATGCAGTGCCCCCAGTAGCAGTCCCCACAATGCAGTGCGCCCAGTAGCGGTATCCCCTTATGCAGTGCCCTTTTATATAGTGCCCCCAACAGTAGTCCCCCCCATGCAGTTTTCCCAGTAGTGGTCCCCTTATGCAGGCACCCTGTAGTGATCCCCCCTATCTAGTGCCCCCTGTAGTGGTCCCCGCAGTGCCCCTAGCAGTAAGCCCCTTATATAGTGCCCCCAGCAGTAGTGTCCCCCCTCCCATGCAGTGCCCCCAGTAGTGGTCCCCCTGATGCAGGCTCCCAGTAGTGACCCCCCCCCTATCCAGTGGTCCCTTTAGTGGCCCTTCCTATTATTGCCCCCATTAGTGGTCCCCCGAGTGCAGTGCCTCTAGTAATACTAGGCCCCTTTTAGAATGCCCCCAGTGGTAGTCCCCCCCCCCAAGTAGTAGTCCCCAGTAGAGTAGTCCCCAGTAGAGTAGCCCCCCCCAGTAGAGGTCCTCCCAATGGCACCCCCAGTAGATGTCCCCCCCAGTAGATGTCCTCCCCAGTAGTAGCCAACCCCTCCCCCGTTGTGCATATAGGTTTAAAAATAAATAAATATATATAAAAATATACTTACCTGATTCCACGCTGCTCCTGTCCGCGATGCCGATGCCGCTCCCGCCCTCCAGTCCGCCCGGGCTGGCGCGCTCAGCATTATGGGACTGACGTCATGACGTCAGTCCCATTACCCACTGCAGGAGCCGGACCGAAGTCCGGCTCTTGCAGTGGGTGCTGCAGCAGTCAATGAGAGTCTATCTGACTCTCATTGGCTGCTGTTTAACACACGCATCGCCGGCAGCGCTGGCGGCGATGCGTGTGTTATGCACAGCCTGAGCCCGCCTCCTGGCGCTATTGGGCAAGCGCTCAGGGGGAGGGAACGGGCTCAGGCGTGCAGCACAGGACCGGCGCTGGAAGCCTAGCGCCGGTCCTGTGCAAATGTGTAGCGCTGACCGCACTTATTGTGGTCGGCGCTACACTGGCTAACTAGGGCGGGCCGGTACCGTGGCCGGCGGCGCCCCCCCCCCCCCGCGCCACCAGTCCAACGGCGCCCAGGGCACGAACCCCGCTCGCCCTGCCCTAGTTACGCCACTGCTTTGCAAGCATAAATATCCAGCAGTGCATAGCTGTCACTTGTAGGGGTTACTTAATTAGCGGACGTGATTCTCGCAACAGTAAGTGTCCATTGAATTTAAATTGTGGAAAGTGCTGTTATTCTTTCTATCCTTGAGAGTTGGCAAATCCCAGGCACTGTTTAAGTGCTTGCAAAATCTAAGGGCTTGGTCCATGCACACCTCCCAACTGACCTTTTTCTGGCGAGACAGTCACGCTATTCAGGTACTGTCCCGCCCGGGGCCGCCAAGAGCCAAGGCGGGCCCCGGTAATAGGGGGCGTGGCCTAATCTCGGGAGGCATGACCACGCCCCCTTGCCGAAAAATAAATAAATTAAAAAGATTTGCAGCGCGCTAAGAGGTGCTGCGCGCCGGGGAGGGGGGCGCTCTGAGCCCCCTCAGCCCGGCGCAAAGCCAGGGGGGCGCGATCAGTGTGATCGCTCCCCACACAGGCATAGGAGACTGCTGTGGCTGCTGCTCAGCAGCCACGAGCAGTCTCCAACTGCAGCTCAGCACACGCTGTGTGCTGGGCTGCTGTGAGGGAGGGGGGGGCGGCGTCGGACCCGGGCCCCCGCCGGGCCCCTCAGGAAGCCCGGGCCCGGGTAATCTGTACCCGCCCCCCCCTCTCAGCGCCCTGGTCCCGCCGTCCCAACCGCGGGTCCCAGTGTGGGTGGAATTGTGAGAAATCAATTTCATTGCTGCTCTCCATAGCAGAGCAGCGGGTGAATAGATGCCATGCGCATGGCATCTCTTCACTGTGCAGGGAGGGCCTGGCAGCCCAGCATCTCAGGGATTGCTGGGCACCTCCTCGTAGTGATGTAACGGGGGAAGGGGACGTGCCATAAGACCATGCCCCTTTATGGATAGGCCACACCCCTTTTACGGGCTCGCGGATGTCCCGACCACTGAATCACCAATGTTGGGAGGTATGTCCATGTGTAATCCAGAATGCAGAGATAAGTCTGTGATGTATGAGGATCAGTGGGGGCCTCTCCAACTAATGCCTTTCGCTGTAGGTCCTACAGCTTTGTCAAAGGTGAGTTATATAAGTCACTGTAAGGGCTTAAATACCCTAACCAATATAGTTGCTAATTACCACCTGTAGCACATCAACCATACCTCCCAACATTCATGAAAGGGATCAAAAAGGGGATGGGCCTAGTGGTGAGTGGGCGTGTCTTACAGCGAATGGGCGGGGCCTAGCCATGCACCCCCATTTTGTCACTCTGGGGGCATGACCAGCACTCCCGATGATGCTGGGCTGCCCCCAGAGACTCAGGCTGCACAGTAAAGATGCCGTGCGCATGCCCACGGCATTACTCAGCAGCGGCATGTGCTCTCCCCAACTTCCCCCCCACACCGCGGGACACTGCGGCCCGCGGGTGGGACGGCGGGACAGTTGGGCGGTATGTATCAACCATTCCATCTAACATAAATAAAATGTTATGTAGAAGGCAGAACCACTCATTTTTTTTATCTAACTATGATCTTTAATAATTATATTTCTTAATAGAAAGACAGGAAAGTACATTGGTAATATAATTACATAGTGTTTTAAAATATTTCCTGGTCATGTGACTAAGCACATGACTGGGAAGTCTGCAGTGAATATAACAGACCCAATCAGACGTAGGGCTCACACCATCAGCCACGTAACCAGAGCTCTCCACCAGTCTTGCAGCCTGTAATGTTTACATTCTGGCATTGGTAGTTTACTCCAATTTGCTCCCTTATTTCCTGTGCTGGTCACATACATTTGTTACCTGTTTATGCTAGTTTCCATGGCCACCCTGAGTCATCCTGGCTATGGACTCAATGAACATCTGATGGTGATAGGCAATTTGAAGGACCTGTGGCTAATACTCCCTCCCCTAGACATGATGCAATTATCACAACTCCCCTTTAACTACCAGCAATGAGATTGAATGCTGGGAGATGTAGTGAGATGTTCCTGTGCACATGACTGTGTCACATGACCAGCGTCAGGCCTATGGGAGCAACTCTGACTGGAGTCCGATGGCCAGATAATAAAAGACTGTGGCCAAGTGGTGTACAAGCAATTACACAGTGCCTGGAATTTGCCAACTCTCAAGGATACATAGAACAACAGCACTTGCCACAATTTAAAGCAAAGGGACTCTTAAGCTGGGTACACACTGGCCGATCAATTGATCGGCCAATATATCGTGCCCCCGTCGGCCTGTGTGTACAGACGATATGTCTGTGAACAACGTCGTTCACAGACGTATCACATTGGCTGTGCTGCACAGCCAATGTACTGATATGTCTGCAGACATATCTGTCCATCAGCAAGTGTGTACAGGCAATCACATACCCTCCAACATTTTAGTGTATGAACCCGGTACATGGGGGCGTGGCCACAGATAAAGGGGCGTGTCCACGGGGCTGGAGGCATCGGCACTGGCTGGTTTAAAACTTGCAGTATAAGTGTTATACTGCAAGTTCTATATACAGGCGCTAGCGACGGTCAGGGCAAACTTTAGAGGAGGAAGGAGGACTGAGAATAGCCGGCTGTCACTCAGCAGCGCTGCGGGAGTCCTGTGTCCCAGCAGCGCTGCTTAAGAAATCGGGTGATTGTACCAACCCGGTACAAAACGGTACAGCCCCTGTTGCCGGTACAGACCATTAAAAAACGGTACTGTACCGGCTGAAACGGTATAGTTGGAGGGTATGCAATCAGCTGATCGCCCATACACAGGGGTGCAAAGAGAGGGGGGGGAGCTGCGAGCAGGTACTACTTACCCGTTGCGGCACAGCTCCCCATCCACAGCAGCCTAGCACACGCTGCTGTGTGCTGGGCTGCACTGGGAGACTGTCTGAGGCTGCTAAAGCAGCAGCCCGAGCAGTCTCATATGCTAAAGGGGGGAGCAATCACGCTTTTTTTAAGGGGGTGTGGCCACACCCCTACCCGCCCCCCCCGGCCGCCGGGACACGCTGCAACATGCAGGTGATGGTCGTTCAGTGTGTATGAATGACCATCATCTGCAGGTATATCTGCAGATCACTCTGCTGGATATTTATGCTTGCTAAGTAACTGTTTATATTCCATCAGACATATTTGGGAGGGCTACCAGGGACTATACTAGGAACAGGCTATTAATCCCTTTATATGGCATTATGGATTGAACACAAGTTTAACACTAATCCTGGTACCAGAGGATGGGCATACTCATTTCTGATTATTTTATAATCATTGCACTTCTTATTGTGTTGTTCATTGCTACCATACATAAATTGTAATATTATTTTGTACAAAATGTTGTTAAATTAATTTTAAACACTACAACCACTCCATCTCTAATTGATTATTAATTAAGTAGTAGCGCTGTTTTTCTCTTTTTGTATATATCTATTGTACTGGGGCTTGACTAAGCCCTTCTTATTTACAGCTGCTGTAGAAATGCAGCCCAAAGTAGTGCCTGATCAAGTTACACTTGTTGTCAGGGGCGTATCTATAATGGGTGCAGGGTGTACAGGGAACACGGGCCCCTGGGTCCAGGGGGGCCCCGCACACTCTGCACCCATAATATTACTTTCCTCTTCGGAGTTCCACATCGGTGCGGGGGTCCGGCGCTGTAAAACGACTGGAAAATGGGCGCATGCGTAGTACAGGGAAGATGGTCGCCGCGGCCATTTTCCCGGTGACCTGTGCATACACTATAGACTCTGGGCACACTGTAGTCCCCAGAGTCTATAACTCCGGCGCTGGCCACGCACAGCTCAGTGTGCTGCCGGCCGCTGGGCGGAGAGGAGGGGACCCGTGTCGGAGACTGCACACGGGCCCCCTCCTCTCTAGAAACACCCCTGCTTGTTGTGTCTACATTTCTCTGGTATCCTGGAAGCCTCTTCCACAGCTGTACTGGAAATGTACCAGACTGATACCCCTTTTACATCAAAGTCTTGGGTCTGACCCGGGATTTGGAACATTTTTCCAAACTGGGTCAGACCCGGCACATCCCCTAACTAATACCCCTTTCACATCGCAAACACGGGTCGGACCCGGGTCAGGGCCTTTCACATCGCCTTAATAACCCGGGTTATTCCCGATTATTGCAGATTTGGTGCCTATTAACTCAACCCAAGTTGCCCATGTTAAAATAGTGTGATGTCATTTTTAAAGGATTTTATTGGCTCACAATTATGATGACGTTTTCAGTAAAGAAAAAGGAGGGGCTGGGGAATGTTTGCAGTGCAGCAATCATGGCCGACAGAGCACATGTCACAGATGCAGCCCACATTTTGCTGATGTTGCAATAAATTATCGCATCCTTGACAGTGCCAGTTATCTGTTTACATATTTCTTCCTCACCCCTGATCCGCAGCAACTCCATTACTTCTTCATCACTCCAGTTTGCCATGATTCCTTCAAAGTGAAAGTAAAGTGCAGTATAGTACACTGTGCTGTCTGTATATAGCTTATTAGCTGCCTTTTCCCCAAAGTGTGCAGTGCAGGACAGTAATGTAAATACAGAGACATGTGCTCTGTGTGCAGGCTGGTCAGCTGACTGGAAAAAGCCAATCAGCACTATTTTCTCAGACCTGGGTCAAAAATCCCGGGTCTGTGCCATTTAAGAGCCAAATAACCCGGGTCCGACCCGTGTTTAACCCTCCTTTTAACCCGGGTTGAAATAGGGAAATTAATTTGGTGCATTTAAAAATCACGTCGACCCGGGTTATTTTGGCGATGTGAAAGGGGCACCGACCTGGGTTATTCCCGACTCTGTGCCGTTCACACTGCACCCATGTGTCCACACATAACCAGCAGTAGGCATTTCCAGGTGCTGACGTAGGATCCTGGGAGAAGTGGTTCCAGGTGCCAGTGTAGGAGCCTGGGGGGAAGTAAGCGTTTCTAAGTATCGATTGTAGGAGTTTGGTCATGGCAGCGTTTTACCCATCCGCAACGCAGTGTTTTGTATATTGGTCACTAACATGATCTTTGCCAAATAGCAAATATAAGCTTTATTTATGCATACCACCTGCACCGATCCAAAATGTCACCATGGTCTTGTCCTGTGCCAGGTCCGATCTGGATAAGACATGCACTTTGAGACAAATGTTACTTATCATTTCAAAAACTAACACTCGTCCCAATCATAAGCTCTACTCCTCTCCCACTAAGCTCCACTTACAGTATATTCACAACACATCACAAGGGCACAGGAAATCAAAAGTGCCATTCATCAGATTTACTGCTCTATTGAACACCATTAATGAAAATAACAATTTTACTAAATTATTTCAGAAATCCGTAAGTATGTTTGGACAATAACAATACCAGGGGCAGAACTATGGGAGACAATGGAGGCGCCTGCCGCCGGGCTCCAGCTCTGAGGGGGCACCTCCTCCATTGTCCACAACATATTCATCCCACTTAGGGCTGTAACTATATACCCGGAGTGTACCATCATGGCCCTTCACGGCACCTGAGAAGCCGCCATACACTAGTGGAGAGCTCCGTGTCAGACCATCAGCTGCTGCCTTCTATAGCCTGTCTTCATGCGAATGGCTATATTACAGTGTCAGCGGCTGTGAGGGGGGGGGGGGCACTAACTTATAACTTGCCTCCGGGCATCTAGGATGAATTTACGCCACTGAACAATACACATATGCTGCAGGAGTATAACAGCAACTCTCCAGGCTCATATTTCCTGGCTATATCATGTGATATATATTTGTAGAGCATGGGAATGATGTCTTCTGGACCCTGGCCATGTGATCACTGCCTCATTGATCTTTGCCCTGTCAGTTTGGGAGTTTTAATTCCACTGTTCCACATAAGCTTGTAATAGCCCAGGGATTATGTGAAAGTCTCAGTGTAAAAACATCATCATAGTGTTAATTTTCCGATTTAGCTGATGCACTTCTGCCTCATTTACTTTCTGAATTGGTGCTGAGACTGACTGCAAATTAACAGTGTTTAATTTGTTTTTAAATTACATTTTAAATATGAACATTTCGTAGCTAAACTGAGAAATGCTACAAATAACTTTCAAAAAATGAAAAATTTTACATAAAGAAAAAAAAGTAAGTAACACATTCAAAATAAAATGGTAAAGCCTGGCCTGCACTATGCTCACCAATCCTGGCATTAAATCTTAAGGTGATTGTCGGCAAATTATTTTTAGATTTACATTTGCCCCTAGAAGACAAAATAAAAAAGACTTTTCCACTGGTAAAATATGCGATATGAGGCTTCTTTTTACATGTTTAGAATTAATTGAGGGTTTTTTTACGCATTTGTATGGCTTGGGGGTAATATTAGATCTATGATTAAAAGTTGTGGCAGTTTCAGATATAGAAAAATAATGTATGTGGTTTAGGCCTGAGGCTATTACTGCAGATTATGGTTGAGGTTTGTATGTTTCTTTTTCTTGACTCGGCAGATTTTAGAACTATCTTGGTCTCCTCCGTCTTTCAAGGACACCAAGCAGTTGAGATTTATGAACTTTTGGGCCTCTGCTGTCCAACAGCTGTACAGCATGGGAGGGTACCTTAAGGACAAATGCAGCTGTTAATGTGTGTTACATTAATTCTTTAATAGATCATATTGTATATAAGATCACATTTTTGTTGTAAATGAGTTTTTATCGCTTTTGCAAAATATAAAAGGGTGGAGAAGAAAATGGGGAGACAATGAGGAAGGGACACATTAATGAAATACATACAAAATATACAGAAGTGCACATCCTCGGATGCTTTCAATTAAATGAAGAACAAACAAGGTGGATTATAAAAAAACATTGACATCTCAAAATTCCATACAGTTACCTTCGTTTTAACTGTCCCATTTTCCTTATTGCAGTGTGCATTCTCCCCATGTCAGAGTGATCGCCATCACTACAACATGTGTCGACTTAAGCAGCTTTCATACCTAGAGCACATATACTACTTAGGGGGCAATTCAATTCATAGCAATGTACCGTCACGATGTCTGGCTGCACACATGACCTATTACAGTAAGCAAGCTTCATTCATTTCCCTACGTACCTCTAAGGGGTGTGAGGAAACATAAGTGATGATAATTCGGCACAGAGAGCCTTGACGACTGCTGCAGAGGTACATCACAGACAACTGATATGCCCACTTAGAGGAAAACATTTGCGTATAATGTAATTGTTAGATACACTACAATGTAGACCATATCTAACACAGTAAAATAGCAAAGTTTCCCTGCCCAGATAACCCATGCTGTGTTAATGTGCAAAGTTTAGAACATTGGGCCTGATTCAGATCCGCACCGCACGGCCCTGGCAGGTAAGAGAAGGGAGATGGGGCCTTACTGTGGCATAATGTAAAAGGGGCATTACTGTGGCATAATCTGTGGGCATTACTGTCGCATAATGTATAGGGGGCATTACTGTGGCATAAATGTATAAGGGGGCATTACTGTGGCATAATGTATAAGGGGCATTACTGTGGCTTAATAAATAAGGGACATTACTGTGGCTTAATGTATAAGGGGTATTACTGTGGCACAATGTGTTATAAGCGACATTACTGTTTGGCATAATGTGTTATAACGGGGCATTACTGTGTCACAAAACCACACACCCTTTTTTGTCCTCTATGTTGTATTTTTTTGGGGGGGCGCCAAATTATGGCCTTGCCCCGGGTGACAAAAAATCCTAGTTTCGGCCCTGTTAACAGTTACTACCTCTATTATCAAATGCAGGCAGTGCCGAGATACTTGAACACTTTCTCAGCTGTAGACAAAGAAGTTATTTTTGTTAGTGGATGTTACTTGCTTGTCCAAGCCAGTTCTGTTATCACAGGTCATGTAGACTCATGTTCATTAGCAGGGAGCGCTTGCTGCTGAAGTTGGGCAGGAACTTATTGGCTGAGGCTGTCAGCCAATAAAAAGCAACCTGATTCTTGTTGCCTGCTGCTGTCACATGCGACAGCCGACTGACACTTAATGACGTGACAGCCGTGGCTTCAACCAGCAGAATTTTTGGCGCAGCTAACAAATAAGAATTAGACTGGTTTGTATTCATTGCTGCTGTCACATGTGACAGGCGACTGACACATGACAACATAACAGCCGAGGCTTCAACCAGCAGAGGCTTCAATCAGCAGCTCCATCGCAGCCAACAAATAAGAATTAGACTGATTCTTATTGGCTGCTGCTGGGCATCCACTGAGATTTGCCTGTCGAGTGCCTGTGGTCGACCGGTCGTTTGTGATCAGCGCTTTGGCCACCCTGCTGCAGATAATCATGTCATGGATGCTTACAAGGAGCTTCAATGACTCCTACACTAAATACCATTTACTAGTCGTTCGTGAGTGACTCACAGCAGCCGTCATAACTATCATCAGCATTTACACCTAACCCATGCTAGGTGCAGGAGATGCAACTAAATTTGGCATTCACTTTCTATATGCACAAATCAGAATAGGTAGCAACATTGGCTACACACCCATGCAGGGCTGCAACTGGGGGGGGGCTAAGGGGGCACGTGACCCGGGTGCTGGACTTGAGGGGGTTTGGAGAGAGGCTGCCGGGAGGCTAGGTTGTTGCTCTTGTGGGTTTGGAGCCGCATTCCAGCCTTGAGAGGCACAGGGACACAGTCAGTCCAATGTGGTGGCGGTCGCAAGCCAACCAGTGCTCGCGGACCGTCAGCCAATCAGCAGAGGCTGCCGGTCCGTTAGCTCCAATTAGTTCGCGAGCGGGGCCACATTACAAGGACTGCAGTACTGACAGTTCCCCAGCGTGTGGCAGCACCATCCCATGCCACCCCGAGCTCACCCACCACACGGCCCTGGTAGGTGAGAGAAGGGATATGGGGCCTTACTGTGGCTTAATGTAAAAGAGGCCTTACTGTGACATAATGTGTAGGAGCCTTACTGTGGCATTATATATAAGGGCTTACTGTGGCATAATGTAATGGGGGCCTTACCGTGGCATAATGTGTAAGGGGCCTTACTGTGGCATAATGTAAAAGGGGCATTATATGTGGCATAAATGTATATGGGGCATTACTGTGGCATAAATGTATATGGGGCATTACTGTGGCTTACTGAACAAGGGTCATTACTGTGGCTTAATGTATAAGTGGCATTACTGTGGCATAATGTGTTAGAATTTGACGGCAGATAAGAATCACTTGGCCCATCTAGTCTTCCCCATTTTTAAACATATTATTACCTCAACCCTTATTGATCCTTACTTCTTCTGAAGGATATCCTTATGTCTATCCCATGCATGGTTAAATTGCTCTACTGTCTTAGTCTCTACCACCTCTGATGGGAGGCTATTCCACTTGTCCACTACCCTTTCTGTGAAGTAATTTTACTTCAAATTTCCCCTGAACCTACCACCCTCCAGTTTTAGAACATGTCCTCTTGTTCTAATACTTTTCTTTCTTTGAAGAATGTCTCCTTCCTTTACCTTGTTAACCCTTTATATATTTGAACGTTTCTATCATGTCCCCACTATCCCTTCTCTGCTCCAAACTATACATATTAAGATCTTTTAGTCTTTCCTGATACGTTCTGTGGTGTAGATCTTGCACCATTTTAGTTGCCCTTCTTTGTACAGTCTCTAATGTATTAATATCCTTCTGGAGATATGGCCTCCAGAATTGAACACAGTATTCAAGATGAGGACGTACAAATGACCTATACAGTGGTATTATCACCTATTTCTTTCTGCTACTGATTCCTCTCCCTATGCAACCAAGCATCTGACTTGCCTTCCTCATTGCTTTGTTACAATGTTTGCTTGCCTTTAAGTCGCCTGAAATAGTGACTCCTAGATCCCTTTCCTCTTCAGTAGTTTCCAGTATAGTGCCATTAATACTATAGCTAGCCTTTGGATTTTTGAGACCCAAGTGCATGATCTTGCATTTTTTGGCATTAAACTGTAGTTGCCACGTTCTTGACCATTCCTCTAGTCTACCTAGATCATCAATCATTTGTTTTACCCCTCCTGGTGAGTCTACCCTGTTGCATACCTTTGTGTCATCTGCAAAAAGGCATAATTTCCCTTCAATACCATTTGCAATGTCACAAATAAAGATATTAAAAAGCACTGGTCCAAGTACAGATCCCTGAGGTACTCCACTGGTAACATTTCCCTCTTGAGACTGCACTCCGTTTACTACAACTCTCTCTGTTTCCTATCCTGCAGCCATGATCTTATCCATTCAACTATCTTTGTATCCAATCCCATGCTTTCCAGGGAGTATTACTGTGGGGTATTACTGGGTCACAAAACCACACACCCTTTTCGTCCTCTGTCGTATAAAAAGGTTTTTAGGGGGGGCACCAAATTATGGCCTTGCCCTGGGTGAAGAAAATCCTAGTTTCAGCTCTGCACCCATGACACACCCACAGAATGATGATAGTGTATACGCCCTTTTGCCATTCAACTTCCACCTAGTAATGTCTATTCAGCTATCGCAGAGAAATGACCGAGTTGCGTATGAGTCAAAATCACTCGCAAGTTTACATAGAGTTGTGTGTACAACACACAATGCATGCGCAGTATGCTATAACGATACGTCTGTGCTCAGACTTATGTGCTCAAACTGACATGGCCATACCAGGGGTTATGTATCAAGCAGTCAAAAGATTGGAGAAGTGGACCAGTGGAGAAGTTGGTCATAGTAACCAATCAGCTTCTAACTATCATTTTATAAAATGTGCTTGATTAATGCTACCTGGAAGCTGATGGGTTGCTATCGGCAACTTCCTCACTGGGATGCGGTTAATATCCTGACGATTGTGATGCCGACTGCCGAAAACCCGATCACCGAGAGAACACCGGTGCCGGAATCCCGACAATGACTGGGGATGCTGATGTCGGAATCCCGGCAGCCGGCATCCAGTTCGTAAGAACACCGGGGCAAGGTAAGTATTAGCCGCTGGGGGGGAGGGTTAGGTTTAAGCGCCCCGGGGGACTTAGGGTTAGGCTGCGGGAGGGGGAGGTTAGGGTAATGGTGGGTACACACTATACAGATATATCTGCAGATGATGGTTGTTCGTACACCCTGAACAACCATCATCTGTCTGCCCGCAGGTCCCAGCGACCAGGGGGCGTGTCCCACCCCCCACCTCGCGGCTGCCACTGTGTGTGTATGGGCAGTCTGCCGACAGCCTGTACACACCTGCCAATGGACAGATATGTCTGCAGACATATCTGTACATCAGCTGTGCAGCACAGCCAAGGCGATATGTCGGTGAACACCGGCGTTCACCGACATATCGCGGGTACACACTGCCCGACAGGCAGCAAATACATTGGCCGATCAATTGATCGGCCAATGTATCTGTCAGTGTGTACCCAGCTTTAGGCTCCAGAATGGGGGGGGTTAGGTTCAGGCACCACTGGGGGGAGGTTAGAGTTAGGCACTAAGGGTGGAGAGTTAGGTTAGGCACTAAGGGGGGAGGGTTAGGTTTAGGCACTTACCGGGAGAGTTAGGGTTAGGGTGCGGGGTAGGGAAGGTTAATATGAGGGTACAAAAAAGGAGGGCTAGGGGATAAATAGGACAGGGGAACAGTATTCACCGTTGCCCTGTTGGGATTTCAACCTTCAGGATGTCGGTGTACTGACAGCCGGCATCTCCTCCATCAGTATTTCATATCGATTCCCTAGATATGAGTGACTAAACTAATAGTGGCACCTGTGAAAAAATAAAGTTCTGTTTATAGCTCTATTGAGCAATATTGATAGGAACCAATACTACTTGTAAGTCCAGGTTAGTGAAAGATGTAAAACTGTCCTTGTCCTACCCCACTTGCAGTCCCTTCGATGCTCCACAGATGGGGAGCTTGGGTGCGCCTAGGGTAGTGAATAGATCCCCTTCAGTATTTGTACAATGATATCATCAGTTGCTGTCCAACATCATTCCCTACTATCCACGTGGACATAGTGGGGGAATATAAACCATGCCCGAAGTGTGGCGATTGTAGCGAGACCGTGAGGGTACAATCTGCTTCTTTTGGTGGCCTTTATGGACATGGAACTGCACTTTTGCCCTCACTCACGTCACTTCCAGGTACATCTACGGAAGGTTATATATACTAAAACAAACCAAAAAAAGCTTTAGTGCTATTTAATACTGATATTCTCTATGGACCTTATATTAATAGGACTCAATTACATGCCAACAGCTGCAGAATCTCTCTATGAGCTTGTGAAAGCTACATACTGTACATAATGAAACAATATAAAAAGCAACAACAATTGACTGCGCTTGTTTACTTGATGATTATTGTGAGATGGCAGAATAAAATCAGTCAGAACTCGACCTTAAAGAATACACACATTTAATTGCAATAAATACTGAACATTATATATCCAAGTACATTTCCACATAAAAATATCAACATAAAATGTAATTGTTTGCAATCACCTAGTTATCTAGTATCCACTGGGTGGGATCGGAATAAATTCTAGTTAGAATCAATTACCACTTATCCCTTTTATAGGTAATCTAGAGGAAATTATATATGCATATGTCCTGCCAGCCTTTTATATATAAGAGAATTACCGATTCACAGAAAAAAGTCACTGGTTATACTTGAGAACTGGAATATATTTAAATGATTGATGAAAAATCAGTCCAAGTGATTATCTAGTGCAGGTGAACAGAGTCCCTCTCCCGAGGTATATAGCTAGTTGAAGGCAATATCAGTAGAAATATACAGCTACTGGAGATCCCTGATGCGTTTCGCTCATCTAACAACCGCAGAGTCTTTAAAAAAAAAAAAAATCCCCCATGGCTGTTAGAGGGGCGAAACACATCAGAGGATCCCCAGTTGCTGTATATTATCCTAAGCGCTAACTTATCCTATGGTCCCATGCAAGCCGCTGGAGTATTCACCTGTTGACAAGAGAAGTCTGCGATACACTGTATACCTAGGAGAGCAGTGTGACAGCCATGGAAAGGTAGCCTATAGCTGATCAGAGATATCATACCTCTTGAGATACCTCTGTGTATGGGCTATTCTTCATGTGCCCTTGGTGACGGCTTAACACCAGCTGCATGTGGCAAATCCAGGTAGGAAGCACAGCGGCACTATAAGACACTCTTGATGGGAGCTGTATCGCTATTCGTCAGGAGAGAGACACAATATGTACTGATTTGTTAAAAGTGCTACGATCATACGTGACAGCCTAGAGCTAAGCTACGGCATTATCTACCTCGGGAGAGAGACTCTGTTCACCTGCACTGGATAATGACTTGGACTGATATTTCAGCAATAATTTAAATATACAGTATTCCAGTTATCAAGTATAACCAGTGAGTTCTTTTGTGAATCAGTAATTCTCTTATATATAAAAGGCTGGCAGGACATATACATATATAATTGCCTCTAGATTACCTATAAAAGGGATAAGTGGTAATTGGTTTTAACTAGAATTTATTCTGATCCCACCTAGTGGATACTAGATAAATAGGTGATTGAAAACAATTACATTTTATGTTGATATTTTTATGTGGAAATGTATTTGGATATATAATGTTCTATATTTATTGCAATTAAATGTGTGTATTCTTTAAGGTCGAGTTACGACTGATATTATTCTGCCATCTCACAATAATCATAAAGTAAACAAGCGCAAAGTCAATTGTTGTTTTTTACATCTACGGAAGATGATCTATACACTACCATGTGATTGGCCGCTGTTGATGACGTCACCGCAAGGTCCAGATATTGTTAGAATGTGTTTCCCAGTTGTCCTTCAGGCTTCCAATGCGTTTCATGCCTTAATTAGCATTTTGTCAAGGTGCTGACAAAGCTTTGACACAGTGTTGATTAAGGCATGAAACGCGTTGGGAGCTTGAAGGACATCCGGGAAAGTGCTACCAACTATCGGGACTCATGGTGACGTCATCAACAGCGGCAGACCGTGGCCAGGCGCACCTGGGATACTCATTCATGGAGGATCTGAGAGACTTGAAGTGGGGTAAGACAGGGACAGTTTTACATCTTTCATCAACCAGGACTTACTAGCACAAGTACCAGCTCCTATCAATATTGCTCAATAAAGCTATAAACATTATAACTAATGTCATTTCTTTACAGGTGCCAATATTAGTTTAGTCACTCATATCTAGTGCTCATATCGTTACTATTTTTTTAATAATCCTAAAGAGCAGCTAAACATAACAGCGCGGCGAACTTCATATAGTCTAAACAGCTGCTGTCTTTTCAAAGTTTATCAAGGCTGCATTTAAAACGCAGGGTGCACAGTAGAGTCCTGCAGAAACGCAGGGTGCACAGCAGAGTCCTGCAGAAATGCAGGGTGCACGGCAGAGTCCTGCAGAAACGCAGGGTGCACGGCAGAGTCCTGCAGAAACGCAGTGTGCACAGCAGAGTCCTGCAGAAACGCAGGGTGCACAGCAGAGTCCTGCAGAAAAGCAGGGTGCACGGCAGAGTCCTGCAGAAACGCAGGGTGCACGGCAGAGTCCTGCAGAAACGCAGGGTGCACGGCAGAGTCCTGCAGAAACGCAGGGTGCACAGCAGAATCCAAAGTTCATTCCTCCTGCTTGGTTTTATATACGTTTATATGGTTTTATATCTTCTGATATCACTGGGGAAAATGCCCAGACGTAAAGCAATGTTCTGCCCTTCCTTTGATTCTCTGCTGTGAATTAGCTGGTAACTGTAATAACATTTCTATGTATCACATGATCTGCCCGTGTAGGTAATGTGAGATTATGTTTTATTTTATTTGTAGTGACCATATTGCTTACTCACTTTCCTTGCACGGACAAGTTGTTCATCCACCAGCTTGCGTAAAATATGCTTTACAGCCGAAGGCGCTTCCAGCTGGTTGAGTGATGTCATTTCAGGATTACTCATGTGTTATTTATATTTAATGTTGCAAACCACAAGTGGAGCTAGATAAGTTCCTGGGGCCTATGTCTCCCTGTGCAGTCCAAGATTCTTCAAACAATTTAACTGTTTTGCGTGTGGAACCTGTGTCATATAATGCTGTCCTTGGGATGATGTCATTAGTTCTTTGTAAGGGCAAACTTGGTATACTTAGAAATTACAATATTCTGGATGATGTAGGGACTTAGAATTTGTGGCTATGGGCTTGATTAATCAATCAACACTCGTACACAGCTGTACTTATTGTACCGCAGCGATGCAATACAATATTTATGAGTTTATGGATCAAGCAGTGAAAAATGTAGATAAGTTTCCCATAGCAACCAATCAGCTTTTGAAGTAGCATTTGTCACGTACAGTCTATAAAATAATAGGTAGGAGCTGATTGGTTGCTATGGGCAACTTCTCCACTGGTCCACTTCTCCATACTTTTCACTGCTTGAATAAACCCCTTAATAACATAGAACAAAAAAGCCCCCTACCAAAGTATTAAACAGCCTTTGCCTGTAGTGTAGTTGTCCGGCAAAATTCTTCTTTGGGTAATGGGATTGGGCCGAAGAGAAGAGGAGGAGGGAGAGAGAAAGAGGGGGAGGGAGAGAGAGAGAGAGGGGGAGGGAGAGAGAGAGAGAGGGAAGGAAAGAAGGGGGGGACAGGGGGAGTTAGAGTGGAGAAAAGAGGAGGGACGTGGGTGAGACAGAGAGGAGAAAAGAGGGGGGGGGCGTGGGTGAGACAGAGGGAGAGTCAGAGAGGAGAAAAGAGGAGGGGCGTGGGTGAGACAGAGGGAGAGTCAGAGAGGAGAAAAGAGTGGAGGCGTGGGTGAGACAGAGGGGGAGTCAGAGAGGAGAAAAGAGGGGGGCGTGGGTGAGACAGAGGGGGAGTCAGAGAGGAGAAAAGAGTGGAGGCGTGGGTGAGACAGAGGGGGAGTCAGAGAGGAGAAAAGAGGGGGGGCGTGGGTGAGACAGAGGGAGAGTCAGAGAGGAGAAAAGAGGAGGGGCGTGGGTGAGACAGAGGGAGAGTCAGAGAGGAGAAAAGAGGAGGGGCGTGGGTGAGACAGAGGGAGAGTCAGAGAGGAGAAAAGAGGGGGGGCGGGGTGAGAGAGATGTGGAAGTGAAGTAGGAATGAAGATTAGGGGTGAAAGTGACTGTTCTAATATATGTAAGGTTGTGCAGTATTAAGCCTTATGACACTGAGGTAAGGATGTACCTTATTACAATAAAATTACTTATGATTTGTTCTGTTTTGTATATCCCAGACTCCCCAAAGGGGAGATTACAGATTTTGGGGTTGTCTTTCAGTATAGAACTAATTTGGAGGGGATATGTTCTTATTTTCCCCATACGATCTATGAACATTGTTATATATTTAACAAAGGAAACAGAGAGCACTCCTGTTGTTTCCATACTTTGACTATCAAACAGCCGCTGCCAGTAAGAGTGTATAATGTCTATCAACATTTTGGGTAAGGGTAGACCAGCCCAGGGAACTTTTGGGTACAGGAAATCCCAAAACTTTTTAGAAGTGACCAGACATTATTTTCAAAATGGCCATTATATTCGGGCATGTCCACCAAATATGTATGAGCCTCCCATTATGGCATGGGGTAAGATGGAGTGTTCTCTATGTAGGCAATGTTAAGAAAATGTGTGTGAACACAACTGCGGCTATACACTGTTAATGATGACTAGTAATACAGATTGTCACGCCCCGATGTACAGTATATAGGCTACAACTGCTGGAACTTGGGCCGGTGGGCTAAGGGTAGTGGGTGAGTGGAAACGGGAAGGCAATATATACGTAATCTTCATACGTCTCTCCCAGGTGTTGGCGAGACCTACCCCAGGGTGCGGAGACTAGTCCACTCGATGGTATTCACCATTGACCTTTCCAAGCAGGATGTGTGTTTTGCTGCACCAAGTGAACAGGTCGCGGCCCCTGAGGCAGATACCTCAAGAAAACACAGAGATAGACATGGGAGGACTATATAAGCACTGATGAGCAAGGATGATGTTCCAAAGACTGATATGTGAGTTGCACTGGTAATAAGCACCTGGTATGGGAGGTTGAATAGCCATGGTAATCAGGACTTGGTATGAGATGCTGAATGACAATAGTAATCGATAGTTGGTATGAGATGCTGAGTGACGATGGTCATCAGCACTTGGAATGAGACAATTAGAATCGATGGTAGTCGATAGTTGGTATGAGATGCTGAGTATTGATGGTAGCCAGCACTTGATATGAAACACTGGGAATCGATGGTAGTCAGCACGGAATCGGTATGTAATACCGCCGGCCGCATGGCCGGCAGTTCGATTCCCGGCAGCGTCAGGTCGACAGTGGAACAGATCCCGGCAGTGGCAGCCCGACATCGCTGGAAATCCCGATCGTCCCTAGGTAAGTATTAACTAAACCAACCTACCCCCCTAACCTCCCTTATTTTGCGCCCAAGGCAAGATGAAAAATGGTGCCGCCCCAACTGTGTGCACCAACGATAGGTGTGGCCACATGGGGTGTGGCCACTAAAAATTGTGGGCCTGTCAACATGACGCCACTGTTTTTTTGTCACTCTGGAAACATTCCTTTCCATTCCAGTATGACTGTATTTTAGATTATGAAGACTGTGAAGTAGCTTAATATACTGTAATTAGAATTCACATGCTTTCGCTGTAGTAGCAAATGGTTCCATGGTAAGGTGACTGACTGCAAAGCATGGAAGTGCTAAGTTCGATTCCTAGCTATGACTGTATTTTAAATTATGGAGAATGTGAAGTAGCTTGATATAATTACAATTCACAGGCATTCACTGTAGTAGCAAATGGTTCCATTGGTAAGGTGACTGTAAAGCATGACAGTGCTAAGTTCAAATCTTAGGCATGACTGTGTTTTAGATTATTAAGAATCTGAAGTTGCTTGATATAGTTAGAATTCACAGTCTTCCCTTGTAATAGCATATGGCTCATTGGTAAGCTGTCTGACTGCAATGCATGAAGTGACAGGTTTGAGTCCCACCTAAGACTGCACTTTGAAATGTGAATTTGACTGAAGGGGAGAAGATGTGATCAGATGCAGAGAGGAGATGCCGAGACTCAAAGAGCAGGACGCTACATTGCCGAGGGACGTTTCTTCTGTAACGACAACTTCTGGATATGCTGCCCTGACCGGATGGGCCTGCCAGGGCCAGTGCTCCCTCCTAGTAATGCCACTACCTATGTGCTACCCCAGAGCCTGGGAGTACCACTTACACTAGTTTGCCCTTGGATATGTATACATACATATGTCAAAATTATATATAAATATTGTGCTAAGGCTGTTATTGCTTATATATATAATTATAATTTATTCCCCTGCTGTGCTTCCCCCCCCCATTGGTGTGCATTTCCCCCTTGAAGGGGTTATTGACTTTTCCAAACCAGCCCAGACTATTTCAAATGTATTGGGGCTCGAGGCAGGGATATAACTATGTCCATAAAATTTGGGGTACATGAAAATGGGTGTAAGCATATTTTTAAGTCCCTTAAATGATTTTTAAAATTCTTCAAAAATGCACCTGTCGCTACCACCCGCAATGAAGAAAACACCTGCCACATACTTAGGAACCCCTCTGGAATCTATTTCGCTACTTTAGGATTTTGTACCCCATATTTATTTTTTTTAACCTCAAAATTCAAGTTCATTTTTTTGGGTGTCCTGATATTTTTTTTTTAAACTTTTTTTGACACACATTAATTTTAGGGATCATTCCCAGGGTCCCAGTCTATTTTTTTTTAAGCCTGCACCCCTAAACACCAATTCTGCACTTTTTTTCGCCACCTATTGTGTGGAGAAAAGTTATCCCTGTTTTTATTTTTTACATAGGGCCATATTCAATTTGATGGCGAAAAGTCAGAGGTCGGACTTTTTGCCATCATCGCAGGTTTTTCAGGGATAAAGGTTCGGGCACGTACTCGCTTTATCCCCGTATTCAATTAGGATCCAGCGAAAACGGGACCCGGCGGAAAGGTAAGTACTGAAAAATCCCTGGAATTTTCGGGAAATGTTCCTGGCACCCCCCTAAAGATGTCCAGACATGGGGGATCACCATGGGTACCCCCGTTTTTGCTTGCTGAAGGTAATCAGGGTTTTTAAATAGCCGCTGCAGGTGCATAAATGAGTCTGTAAAGAAGGGGTGTAGAACAGCACTTAGCTTTTTTTTTCCCCCAAAAAAAACTACTTCCATCAAATTTGGGGCACATGAAAATGGGTGTAAGCATTTTTTAAGTCCCTAAAGTGATTTTTGAAAATTCTTCAAAAATACACCTGCCGCTACTAGCCACAATCTTGAAAACACCTGTCACATACATAGGGACCTCCCCTGAATCAATTTTGCTAGTTTAAAACTTTGTTCCCCTAATTTTTTTTCCCCCACAATATTAAAGTACATTTTTGGGGGTGTCCTGAGGATTTTGTTACATTTTTTTTACACAGATTACTTTTAGAGGACATGGTGAAAACTTACCCCCATTTTTTAACAAAGACTTTTCACACCGGCGAAAAGTCTTTGAAATTGAATACGGGGATAATTGAAACAGGCAAAAATGACGTCACCCGTTTTCACCTCAAATTGAATAAAAGTCTTTGAAATTGAATACGGGGATAATTAAAACAGGCGAAAATGACGTCATCGGCGATAACGGGTTTTCGCCTCAAATTGAATATGGCCCATAGTGTTATTTCACCTCTTCGGTGATTCTTGCCTGCCCCGTTGTGTAACCAAAAGTTTTCTAACATCTACTTGAGTCCGACTTCAGTGACGTCATATAGTGGTGCCAGGACCTGACGAATTTATTCCACTTGGCAAGGTGGGACGTTGGGTGCATCTAGATTTAATAAGTTTTATGGCACTATCGCCACCATTGTAAAGTATATTGACACCAAAATTGACAGAGAAAAACATGAAGTTGGCACTTGCCAATTTTGCGCTTAAAAGCAGCTAAAAGGGTATATATCCACCTGTTATTATCCTCACCAAGACAAACATGCATATACATGAGCCGTATTCAATTTTAAGCGTTAAGTCCGGATCCGCGTTAAGTTACTGCCAATGACGTCATTATCGCCTGTTTTGGTTTTACCCCGTATTCAATTTGAATGACTTTCCGCCTCAATGCAATGTAATAGGCGGTAAAGTGTCGCCTATGTATGGCAGGCGGAAAAAAGTGCAGAATTGGGGTTTTGGGGTGCAACATTTCGGGAACCTCCGTGCAGCCTTCAGACAGTCCCCCAAAGGTAATCTGTGTCAAAAAATGTTTTAAAAAAACTTAAGGACACCCCAAAAAATGACTTTGAAAAAGGGGGCAAAAAAAAAATGTTGGGGTGCAAAGTTAAAAATTAGCGAACTTGACTCTGGGGGAGTCCCCAAGTATGCCTCGGGTGATTTTTTGATTGCAGGTGTTTGCGGCAGGTGGATTTTTCACAATTTTTCCAACTTCACTTTTTCGACTTTAAATATGCTGACCCCCATTTTCAAGTACCCAAATTTGCTGGGATAAGTTATTTTCTGGAAAAAATACTCCTAAATACTATTCTGCATCAGGTATAGAAAAATGCTATTTAGCAGTTATTGAGCCCATTTAAAAACACCAAATACCTTCAGCAAGCCAAATCGGGGGGTACCATAGTGAATCCCCATGTCAGAGCATCATTTGGGGGTGTCAGGCTGATTTCCCCAAAAATGACAGTACTTTCCGCTTGTTACAGTATCGCCGGGTGCCGTTTATACGTACTTTGAAATTGAATACGGGGTAAAGCGTGCACGCGCGCGATACTTTAACACCTGACAAAACAGGCGAAGTCCGCGTTAAGTCCGGGCCGCGTTAACTTAACGCGGCTCGGCTCAACTTGAATACGGCTCATAACTGGATAACCCCCCCTCTGTGCTATAAAAGTGAGTAATAACACTTATCTCTTTGGACCTGGATTCTGTATGTATTATTATTCGCTGTGAATGAGGTTGGCTCCTCCCAGTTTAGTTTTAGGTTTTTTTTAGCCCCACTGAGTATAAATATCTGGAGGGGGGACACACATGTTTATGCCTTGACTATTTGAAACGTATTGGCAAAGAGAGGGGGATCGGCAAACTGACCAGACCAGGAGAAGACAGTGTTATCCATCTGAAGCCGGGGTTCCCTTGTGGAAATCAGAACATCTGCTTGGTTTCTATATGCACCATTGTTTGTGATTCTGGTAGGGAGCCATCCTCATCAATATCGTTTGGATGTATCAGCTGTAAATGTCTGATCTTATTCATACATGAATTTTGTTACTTGGATCATGTTTTATTAAAAAAATATTTCTATTACATTTGGAACTCTTTCCTTACTACATTGTAACTGATGTTACAATATTACTTATTCCTTGGAGTCTATCTATTACTGTAGGAAAAGAGACACACATTGCCATAAAATTGTGCTGATTTAACATTGGATTTGTAATTTGACCTCGATTATGAATTGTCTGCACTAGATATTTTGTGTTTGTATCTTTACGTTTAACCATTGGTGTATACACCTTTTTGCAAAACACTTGTGAAGAATTTCGGTCCAAAGAGATGAAGATATCGCAGTATTAGGATAAGTGTTATTACTCACTTTTATAGCGCAGAGGGGGGTTATCCGGTTATATTGAGGAGACAGAAATGTTACTCAGCACTTTAATACATTTTGGGAAGCAGTAATTTTGCATGTACTATACCACTTCCTTTATCAGACTTTGCACTTAACACATGTTGATAGATCTCTCCCTTCTTAATCTAAATAATCAGAGTAAACTCATGAGAAGAGGTAACTACTATGGTACCGGTTTCTGAGTCGGACGCACGGCTGATGATCACGGAGTTAGGTGATTTGTATTATTGCCCATGCGCCTAAGTCCTACTGTTAATGTACCACAATTGTGTTCCACAGAGTCGCAGCTGCGATTTCAGGAGCGCACACGGAAAAGCACATTGAAAATGTATTGGGTGTTGCTGGGCACTGAAAGTAGGCATCTCAGTTGTTGCACATTGGGACCCACAGATAGGCACCAAGCAAGGACTTTGTAGCAAGTCACAGACCTGCGACCGCCAATAGATGCAGACACAGAGGCAACTGCATCCAGATCAGAATCAGCCCCTATATGTCTGAGGGTTGTTACCCAGTAATATAATGAGTTGTCCGGGAGGCACCTACCAGTGGTTCACTCACCATTTTACCTGTGAACAGGGGTTTTTTTATTTTTATTTTTAAACAATAAACAAAAAAGAAAAATCAGGTTACAAAATGTGTTTGTTTTCATGGTAAATGTATCATTCTGTGTATGTACCACAGAGTTTTAAATGCAACTTTTGACTGACATTTCTAGGGACATTTGAGCTTTTGACCAGGAAAAAACAGGAAAGAAAAAACAGATGGAGACAGATATCGGGAAATTTATAGTGAAGACTTTGGCCCTTAAGTAACAGTTACATAGGTTTCTCTGAGAATCTTAACAGACAGTGGGGGAGACCTATCAAATTTTGGAGAGAGCTAAAGTGGAGAGAGATAAAGTACCAATCAATCAAACACAGGAGCTGATTGTTTGGTACTTTATCTCTCTCCAAGCTTTGATACCTATCCTCCAATGTTTGAAAAGGGATGTAGGCAAAAGGTCGACAACCGCAATGTCAACATTCATGTCAACAATTATAGTGTTGACATTGTTAAAATGCCAACAGACAACGTGTCAACATTCTCACAGTCTATTGTCAGACTGTTGACATTAGGATTAGGCTGCAGATAGGAGGGTTAGGCTTATGTTGGGGGGGGGGAGTTGGTTTAGACACTTGAAGGAGGGTTAGGGATGGGAAGAATTACTTATCGAAATGCTGGAGGAACACAACTCTGATTACTGGAAACCAGGGGAGGACGCGATCAGTGTGATCCCTCCGCCCTACCCCCGCACAGGCAGTGGAGATTGCTGCTGCCTTTCGAGTCCCTTGGCCCACTGCAGCCCAGCACACACCAGCGCTGACAGGTAAGAGGGAGGAACCCCCTTCCCCTCCCCTTCCACACCCATTTGAAAATACTATACCAGTGATCCTGAGCAGCCATGAACAGATATCAGTTCTGCTTTCATTTTGGCAAATGGACCCGGGAAATTTTCTAGGTTAGGAGAGTCATATGAAACATTAATAATAACTCCTAGATATTTGCATGTTTTTTGTCTGCTATTTAAATTTGCTTCAATACGACCTGTTAATGTCTCGACTTCAGAATACCAAGCAAACATTTATGGAAATCAATGCCAGATGCGTCATAGCAACTCCAGAACATCATTAAACCTCCTCCATGTTTGACTATAAGGAAGACTTTTTTTTTTATACCTACTTTCTGTAAATACTGGGGTGATATGCTTTATCACAAAAAGGACCTCCTCATACAATTCTCTGGCTTTCTTTCTTTCTTTTCTCCATGCTCATTGACGATAGAAAAGGAGTATTAGTTCTTTTGTCTATTTATTTCTCGTCGCTTGAAGACTCTAAGCGCCGGAAGACCAGTTCAGCTGCACCCTTGTGCAGTGTGAACGGCTGCGACCCGGAATAGCCTAGGTCTCCACTGCAGTGGGAACGGGGTCTGTTTCTGAATTGGAACCATGTTCCAAATACCAGGTCAGACCCAGGACTTTAGTGCTATACCACTTTTCCCATAGCTCCAATAATCCAAGTTTTTGCACGTGAGCACGCAGCAACACGGGTTAATGTGCTGTGTGAAAGGGCAGGGTTGATATAAGCATAGGCATTTCAACCCTGGTCACGAGAAGAGTGGAATGCATGTTCAACCCTGCTCATCACGAGAAGGGTTGAACATGCATTCCACTCTTCTCGATGCAACCCGTGTCCCGTTCTCTGCATAGGAAGAGCTGGAGCTTGGAGATGATCTCATCTCCAACTGCCGACTCATCGCATGACACTGATGGCGTCTTTGACCCGGCATTAGTGTTGGGTCATGCCGCCTGTCTGACAGGGGTCTCAGCCAGGTCAAGACCCTTGATGGGTGCGTGAACATAATCCCAGGTGTGTCCCAGCAATCTGGTGGAAAAGAGGTATAAAGTGGTATCACACTGCCGAAATAATCCGTGTTATTGCCTGGTCAACCTGGGTAGCGGCTCAGTGAGAAAGGGTCCCTGAAAAATAATCCAGGTCGAGTGACCGCTAGCAACCAGGGTTGCACATGGGAACGACCCGGGTCTTGGTGCAGTGTGAACGGTCCGACCCGGGTCATACCTAAACTGAGCTGATTGGCGGCTGTGAAGCAGTCGCCACCCACTTTTTATGACCTCACAAGTTTAGACCTGGGTTCGGTGTGAACAGGGCTTACCCGGCAGTAACCCTAGTCGAAGGTGCAGTGTAAACAGGGTCTGACCTGGGTCTCATCCGGGACTGACCAGTGTTCAAAATCCTGGGTCGGATGAAGGATTTTGGTGTGAAAGGGATATAAACTTGCTGAATTAGCAATTAGCAATTTTTATAATTTTCTAAGTACCTCTTAAAGGTGTCAAAAAATGTGTCCAGCCCATTTAAGGATTTGTTTATGCAATAAGCTAACACATACCCCTTTTACACTGGAGCTAAAACCCGGGTTATTGCAGGGTTAACCCGGGCAGCTCCCTGGTGTAAAAGGGGAGAGGGTTGGATCGCCAGGTTGAGTGACCCGGCAATCCAACCCAGGTAACTAGCAGGGTTTAACACGGGCCTCCTTTGAGAACAGCGCACTCCGGGTCACGATGACCTGGAGTGCGCTGCAAGCCGGACGATTGGACCGGCTTCAGTGACGCTTGGAGATGATGTCATCTCCAAGCGTCCACTTTCACGCCGGGAAAGCCGGGTCTATGCAGACCTGACTCCGGTGTGAGCTGTTCCAACTCCGGGTCAGACCCGGAGTTTTGGTGGAAAAGGGGTATTAGTAAATTGTTCTGCTTTTTGTGTTTTATTTCACTGCACAGCAAAGAAATACATGAGTGGATACCAATAAATTTTTTAATTTCAACAATGTTCAGAAAGTTATGATGCCTTATTAGAGGAAACTGCAAGGGTGCCAATATTTTTGCCCATGACTGAATTATACAGTATAATAATTGTGATGCCTTGTCTTTTATATTAAACGACTGTGCCACCTTTGTATTAAATAAAACATATACATGCCCCTTTGTATTATACATTAAAAAGTATTTGCTCTCTTAGTACTATATATTAAAGATAGTGCCCCCTTTGTATTTAAGATATATTAAAATACTCTGCCCCAACAGTTCAGGATCCAATCAAGCAGCAACTAAGCTTAATATGAAAAGAACAGCAAGAACAGGTAGAAAAGAGCAGCACTGTCCTGATTTTTGAAAACTGTTCTGTTCAGCCAGGACTTTGCGTCTTAGATGGGGGCCAGAAGTCTCAGATGCGTCTCAGATGGGCAGAAGTCTCTGATGGCCCTGGCTAGCCAGAAGCCTCGGATGACCCCAGCTCGGCATGAATTTTGAATTACTGGAGTCTCGGATGGCCCAACTGGGCAGGAGTCTCGGATGGCCCCCGACTGGGCAGGAGTCTCAGATGGCCCTGACTGTGCAGGAGTCTCAGATGGCCCTGAATGGACAGGAATTTAAGACTCAGCTGTCATCTTGAACTTCTCAGGCAGACGAATAGTGCCTGAAACCTCTGGACTGGTGAGTACAACTGGATCCTCAAAACAGGCAGCAGACACTGCAACCATCGGACTGGTGGCAGACACATTAACCCTGGACTAAAGTTGGATACTGGACCATACTCGGTAGTTGGAAACTCACATAGGGCTGCGACCTGACTCTCACGGCACTCAGAACTGGAGACTGTACCCCAACACTAGGAGATTGGGTTTGCGCCCCAAAACACGGAATTGGGTACTGCACCCCGACACTAGGAGAGTGAGATCGTGCCCTGACACTCGAGATTTCTTTCTTTTGCCTTTCTTTTTGGAGACATCAGACATGTCAGAAGGCACTGAGCCTCCCTACTGGATGCAAATGCTGCTGGAAATATGGGACTCCCGGTAAAATAACTTGAGTCCTCCACAAACTCACTCTCTGAGTAGGAGTGAAAATCCAACATTAGAATTGGATTCCTTTTCTTGCAGATAGCATTAGTGTAAAGTAGTGTATCTGTGGGATCAGGATTTATTATTGAGAGTTCAGAGGAAGAATATAAGTAGGAGTAACTGACTCTCAGTTCAAAAGATTACTCAACAGACTCTTCTTAGAAGTAATGGAATGCTCGACAGAAGAAAGCGTGGAGGGACATCTGCAGATTTAGAACTAGAGACCAGAGGGAATGTGGATTCCAGAACAGAAACACTATTTTTTTTAAACACTGCATCACAGAAGGCTGGGACCTTATGGAACACAGGGTCTTTGGATTCAATAAGAGGATTTGCCCATCCTAAAGCATCCCCACTAAAGACCATGGGAAGAGAACCCACAACCTGAGCCTGAGTGGCAGGAGTCAAGGCCGTCTCTTCAGATGGGCTTAATGGGGGGCACCATGATTCAAGGGGCCCAGGCCATTTTCCCAACCCCAACTAGGGAACTTGTAGCTGCTGCCTCCTCACGTCCAGCGAGACACCTCTGGCTGAATCTAGGGGCAGCTGCAGAGTGTAGCTCCTCCTAGGCATTTCCCATGGGGCTTTGAGAGCTGGCCGGGTGATGTACTCTTTCCTCCATCCTGACTCACGATAGCCGCAATGTGCAAGTATGACGAAACAAACAGAACCCTGAAGCCAGCGTGTAGGCAGGCAGGCTAGCAACAGTGATGCTGGGGGAGAGCAGCAGCCATGCACACAGTTAAGGGGGGGCAGCAGCCGTGATGTTTGGGTGAACCAATGCTGTTTATTGACACATACGGTATAGTGCAGGGTATAAGCTGATACTTAAGCAGAAATCATGCAGACTGACCAAACAAGACACAAATGAACCAGAAATGACAACAGTCCAGAAATGCACTGTGGATGAATACAAGATTGTCCAGGGATATCCTAAGGCAATAATATGAATGGTACCAAGTAATGGCTAATGGCAGAACATACATATATAAACAAAGTAACTCACTGCTGTAGATATGTGATGCAATACTGGAACTGATTTTCTGGAAGGCACTGGGGTAGAATGCTATAAAGCAATACTGAGCAGGTTTTCTTGAAATCACTGGAGCGGAATGCTGTGTAGCAATACTGAGCAGGTTTTCTGGCCAGCACTGGGGGAGAATGCTGTGAAGCAATACTGAGCAAGTAACTGAACAGGTTCAAAATGCAAAACAGAACCTGGAGCCACAGGGAGACCAGGAACCCAAAGAACACAATCCAGCAGGATGAAAGGGTAACTAAAATGATACCAACTGCAGCACAGAAAATGTATACAATGATCTGGCCCAGATGGAACTGTGGAGCAGGTTTAAATTGGGCAATCACAGGTGCAGCCCATAGCTGCTTTATCAGAAAATTAGCAAAGACTTGCAGGATACCAAACAGAATAAATGACCAGATTGGTTGAAACATAGCAGAGTAGCGCCACTATAAAAATATATAAAGTTACATATGTCCTGCGCAGGTTCCCAAACATCAGGAATGTGCGTTCAGCAATGCACGCTGAATCAGGGCCTCTGTCTTTATTTTTATTATGTCTTGCACCTTGTTCTTGTCACAGGCATCAAATGCTCTTACTCCGCCCAACAAATCACATGGGCTGGCACAAGCTTTTCTAGAATAACCATCTTGCTGTCACATCCCGCACACATTGGCAAAAAATGTATATGCTCCTGCAAATACTGAGGTCCTCAGTCTGCACTTCTGCCACTTTGTACTTAGCAAATGAGACCCTATATCTTCGTATATAAATATAATACATGTTACAGTCAGTGGCACATTTTCCCAGCTAAAAGCTAGAGAGCCACAAAATGACTTTTCTAGGGGAATGATGATCTGCTGTAAGCTTAGCATTGCTTCTATCATCTGGATGGATGACATCTTTTGGCTGTGCATGTTTACAACATATCAATCTTGGCTACTGAGTATACAATATTTTATAATAAATCCCTCCAACCATATCAGCCTATGAAGACTCCAACGTACGTCACTGCCAGTTCACCTGAGTCATCTGTTGTCCCACTCAATATCTTCATTGCCTGATATACGGATAAACTATATTGTTTACTCTGAGTTGTGAACATTATTTACTAACAAATAAAAATCAAATGCAGATGGGTAATACAGAGACAGTAACTAGGGATGATAAATAATCTCAGCAAACATTGTCTGCCTTTGTAATGTGACTATTTGTTTGTGTCTATAAACAGATACACACGTATTCTGTGACAACATAAAATAATGATTTGGTTTGTTCAGATCTCTCCAGTGTTCTGTTTATGTATCACATGGTCATTCTGTGATCTGGATTTATTTCACATGGCTGTTGCTCTAAGATAAGAATGAACGCACTTAATACAAGCCACATATGGAAGAAAATGTACTTAGCTACGGATTACTCGTTTAGAAACTCATGGGCATCACTGGTGGTTTGGGGGCTCAAAACACAAGATTTACTAAGCATAAGATTTGATGCTGTTATTTCACCTGTCATCAATGTCCATCAAATTCCAAACCGTGATCCCTGTAGCAATCCTATCGTCAACAATTCTGCGTATGTGATTAAGTGGTTAAGCGTTATGCAATATGCATGTTTTTGCATATATATATATATATATATATATATATATATATATTATATATGTATATACAGTCAGGTGCATAAATATTGGGACAATGACAGAATTTTCATATTTTGGCCTCTATTCACCACCACAATGGCTTTGAAATGAAACAAACAAGATGTGCTTTAACTGCAGACTTTCAGATTTAATTTGAGGGTAATTACATCCAAATCAGGTGAACGGTGTAGGAATTACAACTGTTTCTATATGTGCCTCCCACTTTTTAAGGGGCCAAAAGTAATGGGATAAACTAAACAATCCTAAATCTAACTTTCACTTTTTAATACTTTGTTGCAAATTCTTTGCAGGCAATTACAGCCTGAAGTCTGGAACGCATAGACATCACCAGATGCTGGGTTTCATCCCTGGTGATGTTCTGCCAGGCCTTTGCTGCAAATGTCTTCAGTTCCTGCTTGTTCTTGGGGCATTTTCCCTTCAGTTTTGTCTTCATCAAGTGAAATGCATGCTCAATCGGATTCAGGTCAGGGGATTGACTTGGCCATTGCATAACATTCCACTTTTAGCCTTAAAAAACTGTTTGGTTGCTTTTTGAGTATGCTTCGGGTCATTGTCCATCTGCACTGTGAAGCACCGTCCAATGACTTCTGAAGCATTTGACTGAATATGAGCATATAATATTGCCCGAAACACTTCAGAATTCATTCTGCTGCTTTTGTCAGCAGTCACATCATCAATAAATACAAGGGAACCAGTTCCATTGGCAGCCATAGATGCCCACGCCATGACACTACCACCACCATGCTTCACTGATGAGGTGGTATGTTTTGAATCATGAGCAGTTCCTTTCCTTCTCCATACTCTTCTCTTCCCATCACTCTGGTACAAGTTGATCTTTGTCTCATCTGTCCATAGGATGTTGTTCCAGAACTGTAATGGCTTTTTTAGATGTTGTTTGGCAAACTCTAATCTGGTCTTCCTGTTTTTGAGGCTCACCAATGGTTTACATCTTTTGGTGAACCCTCTATATTCACTCTTGTGAAGTATTCTCTTGATTGTTGATTTTGACACATATACACCTACCTCCTGAAGAGTGTTCTTGATTTGGCCAACTGTTGTGAAGGGGTTTTTCTTCACCAGGGAAATAATTCTTCTGTCATCCACCACATTTGTTTTCCGTGGTCTTCCGGGTCTTTTGGTGTTGCTGAGCTCTCCGGTGCGTTCTTTCTTTTTAAGAATGTTCCAAACAGTTGATTTGGCCACACCTAATGTTTTTGCTATCTCTCTGATGGGTTTGTTTTGATTTTTCAGCCTAATGATGGCTTGCTTCACTGATAGTGACAGCTCTTTGGATCTCATATTGAGAGTCGACAGCTTCTGATTCCAACGAGGGAATAGCCCACACCTGTCCATGAAATAGCTTTTGAGTTGATAGTCCCATTACTTTTGACCCCTTAAAAAGTTGGAGGCACATATAGAAGCCGTTGTAATTCCTACGCCGCTCACCTGATTTGGATGTAATTACCCTCAAATTAAATCTGAAAGTCTGCAGTTAAAGCACATCTTGTTTGCTTCATTTCAAAGCCATTGTGGTGGTGAATAGAGGCCAAAATATGAAAATTCTGTCAATGTCCCAATATTTATGCACCTGACTGTATATATGTGTATATATATATCTATATATATATATATATATATATATATATATATACACTATATATAATGACATAAAGTAGGGGTGAGCAGGTTCGGATTTCTGAAATCCGAACCCCCCCGAGCCCCCCCGATCCGAGGCCGATCCGAGTCAGGCTCGACTTTTCCCGCCAGACTCGGATCTGAAATCGAGGCAAAACGTCATCATCCCGCCTTCCGGGTCTCGCGGGTTTTGGATCCTATATAAGGTACCCGCGTCGGCGCCATTTTCTCACTCGGCTGTGGACAGTGAAGAGGGAGGGTGGGAGTTAGGGCTGGCTGGGCTGTGTAGTGTAGTGTAGTGCAGAGTAGTGTTGTGCTGTGCTGTGCTGCGCTGTGCTGCTGTTGTCCACTACTTCAAAGTCCATAGGGGCTGGCTGTGTTGTGCTGTGCTGCTGTTGTTAATAGGGGCTGTGTCCACTACTTCAAAGTCCATAGGGGCTGGCTGGACTGTGTTGTGCAGTCAGTTCTCCATAGGGGCTGTGTCCACTCCAAAGTCCTGTGCAGTGTCCCAGTCCTAAAGGGGTGCTGTAGTGTTGTCCAGGGGGTGCTCTGTCCATCAGGGGTGCTCCCCCCAAGTGCTAAAAAAATAATATTTTTTGTGTGTTTGTGAATTGTGTGCGCAGTAGCCGCACATGCATCAACAAAGTAGTGCCAAGCGTGCGCCTGTGTCATAAGTAAAGGGCCAGCTGGCTTGACTGTTAAAGGGTGCTGTAACCCCCAAAGTACACTCCAGTCCAAACCAAAAAAAAAATATTTTCTGTGTTTGTGAATTGTGTGCGCAGTAGCCGCACGTGCATCAACAAAGTAGTGCCAAGCGTGCGCCTGTGTCATAAGTAAAGGGTCGGCTGGCTTGACCGTTAAAGGGTGCTGTAACCCCCAAAGTACACTCCAAAAAAATTAACAAATAATTTTTTCTGTGTTTGTGAATTGTGTGCGCTGTAGCCGCACGTGCATCAACAAAGTATTGCCAAGCGTGCGCCTGTGTCATAAGTAAAGGGCCGGCTGGCTTGACCGTTAAAGGGTGCTGTAACCCCCAAAGTACACTCCAGTCCAAACCAAAAAAAAAATTATTTTCTGTGTTTGTGAATTGTGTGCGCAGTAGCCGCACGTGCATCAACAAAGTAGTGCCAAGCGTGCGCCTGTGTCATAAGTAAAGGGCCGGCTGGCTTGACCGTTAAAGGGTGCTGTAACCCCCAAAGTACACTCCAGTCCAAACCAAAAAAAAAAATATTTTCTGTGTTTGTGAACTGTGTGCGCAGTAGCCGCACGTGCATCAACAAAGTAGTGCCAAGCGTGCGCCTGTGTCATAAGTAAAGGATCGGCTGGCTTGACCATTAAAGGGTGCTGTAACCCCCAAAGTACACTCCAAACCAAATAACAAAATATTTTTTCTGTGTTTGTGAATTGTGTGCGCAGTAGCCGCACGTGCATCAACAAAGTATTGCCAAGCGTGCGCCTGTGTCATAAGGAAAGGGCCGGCTGGCTTGACCGTTAAAGGGTGCTGTAACCCCCAAAGTACACTCCAGTCCAAACCAAAAAAAAAATTATTTTCTGTGTTTGTGAATTGTGTGCGCTGTGGCTGCACGTGCATCAACAAAGAAGCAGCGCCAAGCGTGCGCCTGTGTCCCATAAGTAAAGAGCCGGCTGGCTCATTTCTTAAAGGGTGGTGTAACCCACAAAGTGCACTACTCTCCAGCAAAAATAAAAAAATATTTTCTGTGTTTGTGTGCGCTTTAGCCGCACGTATATATCAATATAACATAAATGGAGGACCAAACTTTCTCCGATAAAAATAAAATAGGGAAAGATCAAGAACCACTTCCTCCTAGTGCTGTTGCTGCTGCTGGGAGTTGTTCATCATCCCAGAGAGGAAGTAGGAACATCACTACTTTTACTAAACAATTGACCCTCCAACAGTCCCTAGCGATGAGGATGAAGTCATCCTGAAGCAAAACGTATAACTGAGGCCTTGACTGCTATGTTGGTGTTAGACGTGCATCCGGTATCCGCCATTAGTGCAGTGGGATTTAGACAATTGATGGAGGTAGTGTGTCCCCGGTTCCAAATCCCGTCTAGATTCCACCTGCATCCTCAAAGCAGCAGCGACAAGCGTGCGTCTGTCTGTTAAAGGATGGTGTAACCCTCAAAGTGCGCTCCACAAACAATAAAAATATTGTTCTTTTTTTTCTATCTTTGTGAATTGTGTGGGCTGTAGCCGCACTTGCATCCTCAAAGCAGCAGCGACAAGCGTGCGTCTGTCTGTTAAAGGGTGGTGACACCCTCAAAGTGTGCTACACAAACAATAAAAATATTCTTCTTTTTTTTTCTGTCTTTGTGAATTGTGTGGGCTGTAGCTGCACTTGCATCCTCAAAACAGCAGCGACAAGCGTGCGTCTGTCTGTTAAAGGGTGGTGACACCCTCAAAGTGTGCTACACAAACAATAAAAATATTGTTCTTTTTTCTGTCTTTGTGAATTGTGTGGGCTGTAGCCGCACTTGCATCCTCAAAGCAGCAGCGACAAGCGTGCGTCTGTCTGTTAAAGGGTGGTGTAACCCTCAAAGTGCTCCAAAAAATAAAAAACTATTTGTTTAATGTGTTTGTGACTTGTGTGCGATGTAGCCGCACGTGCATCAACATAGTAGCAGCGCCAAGCGTGCGCCTGTGTCATAAGTCAAGGGCTGGTTTGGACATCTGGTCCGGACTGAAGGACGTGCCAACAATTTCTGACAAGTCTACTCTCACTGCATATGATACTGTCCTCAAAGCAGCAGCGACAAGCGTGCGTCTGTCTGTTAAAGGGTGGTGACACCCTCAAAGTGTGCTACACAAACAATAAAAATATTCTTCTTTTTTTTCTGTCTTTGTGAATTGTGTGGGCTGTAGCCGCACTTGCATCCTCAAAGCAGCAGCGACAAGCGTGCGTCTGTCTGTTAAAGGGTGGTGTAACCCTCAAAGTGCGCTCCACAAACAATAAAAATATTCTTCTTTTTTTTCTGTCTTTGTGAATTGTGTGGGCTGTAGCCGCACTTGCATCCTCAAAGCAGCAGCGACAAGCGTGCGTCTGTCTGTTAAAGGATTACATCGGTGACAGCATCCAAGTAGGCATGTCAGACAGTCCGTACCTGTACTGGCAGGAAAAAGAAGCAATTTGGAGGTCCCTGTACAAACTGGCTCTATTTTACCTGAGTTGCCCCCCCTCCAGTGTGTACTCCGAAAGAGTGTTTAGTGCAGCCGGGAACCTTGTCAGCTAAAGGCGTAGGAGGTTGCTTCCACAAAATGTGGAGAAGATGATGTTCATAAAATGAATTATCAACTCTTCCAGGGAGACCAGCCTCCAGAACGTACAGAGGGACCTGTGGTTGTGGATTCCAGCGGGGACGAATTAATACTCTGTGAGGATGAGGATGTACACAACACTGAAGAGGGTGAGGAATCAGTGGATGAGGAGGATGAGGACGACATCTTGCCTCCGTAGAGCCAGTTTGTGCAGGGACAGATTAATTGCCAGCTTGTTTTGTGGGGGCCCAAAATTTCAGCCACAGTCGTGTGGCAGACCCTGGCGCTGAAATGTTTGGTTTGTTAAAGTGTGCGTGTCCTGTTTATACAACATAAGGGTGGGTGGGAGGGCCCAAGGACAATTCCATCTTGCACCTCTTTTTTTTCTTTGCATTATGTATAGTTTGGGGCCTAGTTTTTCAAACTGCCATCCTGTCTGCCACTGCAGTGCCACTCCTAGATGGACCACGTTTTTGTGCCGCCCACTCGTATCTCTTAGCATAGTCATCCAGCTACCTCGGTGCAACCTTTTGGACATAAAAACACTATTGTGAGGTGTTCAGTGTTCAGAATAGACTGGAATTGAGTGGAAATTAAGGTTATTGAGGTTAATAGTAGCATAGGAGCAGAAAAACACACAAATTCTGTGATTTTAGCTGTTTTTATGCTTTTTTTAAAAAAAAATACAGATCCAAAACACAAAACCCAGAACCCAAAACACGGAAGGGTGGTTTTGGCAAAACCAATCCAGATCCAAAACACGAAGAAAGATCCAGATCCAAAACCAAAACACGAAAAGTGGCCAGTGCACACCCCTAACATAAAGTCAGATGGCTTCTTTTACTCATTTGTTCACATGAGAAGGCTTCCTGACACTAGTTATGCTCCACCAGCCGTAACTATCGTCCGGCTGCTAGTCAGCGTTGTAAGCCCCACCTACCAGATCCAACAATCCTTTTATCTTTCGCACACTCCAGAGCAATCACACCCATGCAGTGGCGTAACTAGGGTCTTTGGAGCCCAGGGCAAGATGAAAAAGCGGAGCCCCTCCCACCCCAACTGTGAGCGTGTGCCAAAAAAGTGGGTGTGGCCACATGCCACAAGAGGTGTGGCCACTGAAAAATGACAGCATGACACACCACAATTTCTCGTCACTCTGGGAACATTCCTTTCCATTCCATATGAACCTTAATGCCCCCAGTAGTAGTGCTCTTTATGCAGTGCCCCCTGTAGCAATGCCACCAGTAGCAGTGATCTTTATGCAATGCCCCCTGCAGCAGTACCCCTATACAGTGCCCCCAGTAGTACCCTATATGTAGTGCCCCTTATATAGTGCCCCCAGTGGTACCCTTTATGCAGTGCCCCTTATGTAGTGCCCTTTATGCAGTGCCCCCAGTAGTGTCCCTTATACATTCCCCCAGTAGTGTCCCTTATACGTTCCCCCAGTAGTGCCCCTTATACAGTGCCCCAGTAGTGCCCCTTATACAGTGCCCCAGTAGTGCCCCTTATGCAGTGCCCCCAGTAGTGCCCCTTATACAGTGCCCCAGTAGTGCCATTTATGCACTGCCCCAGTAGTGCCCTTTATGCAGTGCCCCAGTGGTGCCATTTATGCAGTGCCCCCAGCAGTGTGCCTTATGTAGTGCCCCTTATGCAGTGCTCCCAGTAGTAGTGCCCTTTATGCAGTACCCCCAGTAGTAGTGCCACTTATGCTGTGCACACTGTAGTAGTGCCCCTTAGGCAATGCCCCCTGTAGTAGTGCCCTTTATGCAATGCCCCCTGTAGTAGGGCCCTTTATGCAGTGCCCCAGTGGTGCCCTTTATGCAGTGCCCCCAGTAGTGCACCTTATGTAGTGCCCCTTATGCAGTGCCCCCAGTAATAGTGGCCTTTATGCAATGCCCCCAGTAGTAGTGCCACTTATGCAATACCCCCTGTAGTAGTGTCCCTTATGCAGCGCCCCCAGTAGTAGTGCCTCTTATGCTGTGCCCCCTGTAGTAGTGCCCCTTAGGCAATGCCCCCTGTAGTAGTGCACCTTATGCAATGCCCCCTGTAGTAGGGCCCTTTATGCAGTGCCCCCTGTAGTGCCCTTTGTGCAGTACCCCAGTAGTGCCTCTTATGCAGTGCCCCAGTAGTGTCCCTTATGCAGTGCCCCAGTAGTGTCCCTTATGCAGTGCCCCAGTAGTGCCCCTTATGCAGTACCCCCAGTAGTGCCCCTTATGCAGTGCCCCCAGTAGTAGTGCCCCTTACACATAAAACACAGACACACAGAACACAAAACTCCTTACCCGAATCCCAGCTCCTGCGCCCCCCACCGTCCGCTCCTCCCGTCCAGCTTGGCACTATGGGGGAGACGTCATGATATCTCTCCCTTCACACACTGTGGGAGCTTATGAGTAAGCTCCAACCCGGCGCCAGCCAATAAGAGTCTGTCTGACTCTTATAGGCTGCTAAAACAAACACACCGCTGCCAGGTAGTACACTCACTATCAGTAAATATACTACCCGGTGCCGGCGGCGGGGTGTTTGTCTTAGTGTGTAGCGCCATAGACCACACTGACCTGGGTGGTGGCCAGTGGCACACAGACACCCCCCATGCACACACACACCCCCCGCTGCCGGGTCCGAGAGTGCCCAGCTCTCGACCACTCCTAGTTACGCCACTGTAGTAAGATATAGCAAGTAACTGTGCATCTTGGTAAAACCATGTTGCACTGCAGGTGGGGCAAATTTAAAATGTGCAGAGAGATTTAGATTTGGGAGGGGTGTGTGAAATCTAAATTGCAGTGTTAAAATAAAGCTGTGCAGTATTTGTGGGCTGCATGCAAAAGCATCCAGTATTTATCCTACATGCAAAAAACATTTATGTATTTGCACCCCTTGTATTGCAGCATGGTTTGTCCAGGTTCAGTTACTTGCTCTATCTTACTCTATGCCCAAAGGTGAATCAGGCCCTTAGTTCAAAAGCGAACACTGTTATGGAGTCTTTAGTTACTACCTGACTTATACCTAATACCTTACACCTAATACAATAACAAAACTAAACTAATTGAATCAGAGATACTGTAAATAAACATTTCCCAGTAAAACACTATAAGCACAACAATTGTAACCATACCACCCGACTGATGGCAACAATGTGTTCTATATAATGGTGCATAAAATTACTAAAAAATAAAAATATTATTATTATTATTATTATTATTTAAACCAGTATTTTTATAGGTGTTTTATTATTTAATAAACATATGAACATGTTCATATGTGTATTTCCAAGCAGTTGAGTATGTATAAGTATGTCAAGAGTTACTGATACTCGCTAGGCTGGTAGAGGCCTATGAGGAACGCCTTTGCTTGGTACAGAATATGTGAGCCAGCAAGGCCACCAAAAAATTGTTGGGGCCCTGGTACTTGGGGGAAAGCTGCTGTGTGCTGCTGTGAGAGGACATGGCCACCCTTCTTGTACTCCCAAGCCCTATGAGAGGTACACATGTGCACCAGGAACACATTGGTTACTGATTTGTAACTGGCTGTACAGCATTGCTAATGTTAAAAAGGTTAACTTCCAGAGAAAGCAATTTGCAGACAAAGACCAAAGTAATATTGATAAAGGTAGACTTATTTGCATGCTGGAATCACAACTGTTCGATAAGGAAAAAGGCTGTGTTGAGACTGATAAGGAGATTGTAGAGCTATATACAGAAATTAATGTATGTGAAGATAAGACCGTGTCTATTGGTGCCGTAATTGCGGAGTCTTCAGAGTGGTTTAGTCAGCAGAAATAACTCGCCAACTTGCCCAACGCTGTATAAGCATATTCCCAAACCCATAATTTGCTCCTAGATGCTACTGTATCAAGCACAAGGAGCAGTGTAGAACATTTATTTCCCTATTTGGGACCCAAAGGTCAGAATATCCCTTGTGGCATACTTGCCTGCCCTCCAAGAATGTCCAAAGAAGTGGATGGTGCAGGGGCCGAAGAAAGATTTACCACCGTAACTACATATACTCCAACTGTCCTGATTTTTTGCGGGACAGTCCCGCTTTTTGGGCACTCTCCTGCCATCCTACCTGCAGGTCAGGTAGATGCCACAAAGGGTAGAGTCTAGAGAACAGCCCAGCAGCTTGGGGAGCACTGGGCATGCCACCAGAGTGACAAGAAAGGGTGATTCGTGGACAAGCGCTGTGTTATGAGGTCACACCCATTTTGCAGAGGGGGACCCTGCCCCAGGATTAAGAATGTTGGGAAACATGTAACTGGAACTTTGTGGGACCCATAGATACAGTGCTTCTAGAGAGACACCTCTGTCAGCAGGGCTCCACCAAAATGGGCATCCCTATTGCTGCCCAGGGGGTGGGATTTCTACCACCTATCATTTTAATGCATTAACATCATCAAGTTTTCTTTATCACCTTCACATCCCCTCAAATCACCAGCATCTGCTTCCATCATAGACATTACTCCATTGTATAACATCCAACAACTTACTTTAAATTAAATTAGCCAAATGCAGTTGTGTATCTATAATGGGTGTGTAGGGTGTACAATGCATGTGGGCCCCTGGGACAAGAGGGGCCCTGCCCTGTACACCCTGCAAACAGAAAAGACTGTGCCTGCAGTAGGGTTACCCCCTAAATTTCCTGGCAGTGTCACCTTCCAAATCGGAAAGCCTCCAAGCCCCAAATCAACAGCAGCCCATGCACCCACTATAGTGACACCCTGTCCCCATGTTATTTAGCTATGGTTTCATAAATATTCATGCTGGGGCTTTAAAACCCAGTAATGTCTGGGTGAATGACACAGTAGTAGGGGAAGTCCATATGTCATATTCACCCTAATATAACATTTTACCGAGTAGTTGTTATGGCTCAGTGCAATTGTTGGCCCAATGCAATTTGTCTGGTGGTACTCAGCCTTACGTAGTAACGGCACCTTTTTTTTGGTGTCATATACAATTCTTGTAACTGGTTTCAGAAACTAGTCCCATAAATAGGACAAAATCATTAAAAACAATTTAAAAAATGATGATCTGAAGGCTTATTCAGAGTATGGATGCTACTATAAACCTATCAACTTGTAATTTTAGGTACCCGCCCCATTTATCATAGAGTAAAAAAATACACTGTTAGTACGTGAGCTTTACAGATCTGCGTACCAGCTTTAGTCCCAATCAGCCATGCATGCCACCCAAGGGTGCGGATCAAGTTATCTGCAGCACCACCTAAGTGTAGAATCAGTTTTCAATTGGTAAGTCTTTGTATGTTGCTAGGAGCAGACAACAATCCAGAGTCCAACCATGATTGACCTTTATCCTGCAACTACAAAGTAGCTTATTAACTCCTTCCTGCCTCTGCTAACTCTGATATATTCATTTATTATAAAGACTGTTGTTTGGAGAGGTTTTTTGTAGAAGTCTGGTCCTCACAAGGAATGTGCTTTTAAAGGCCTATTAAGTTTGGCTAAGTATTGCCTCAGTCATGTAGTAATTGGATCATTAGCTAATGAGTGTAAAAGGAGAGTATATGTACAGTATATGTAATAAGTGAGATAGCTGAGGACATAATTGCATTCTACTGTATTGGGAGCTGATTTATGAGTTCATGGTGCACTACAGGCGTACGAGAGGTGCTGTCGGGAAGGGGGCAAGGCGGAGGGGGCATCACTGTCACTACCCCTATGGCATTTGGCTTGCAGGGTGCATGCATACCATATGCAGTCATAATGTTGACTTTCAGTATTTTGACATACTAAATATCGACACCAGAATGTTGACATGGACAGAATGACAACATTCAACATGTCCCACAGTGCGGGTCGAATACAGTGCGATACAGTGTGGGTCATATACAGTGCAGGTCAGATACAGTGTGGGATGGATACTGGGCCTGATTCAGACCCGGACGCTATGCTGCGCTCGCTCGCATTGAGCGATTTTTTCACAATCTGTGCATGCGTATGAGTCGCAATGCGTGTGCGCGAACCAGTCATTGCGATGGGAAAGTGCTCACCCATAGCCCGCAGTCGGGCCGCTATTTTGAGTGACAGTGCCGTTTGTGGGTGGTAACAGGGGAAGGTGCTTGAAAACGGGGGTGTGGATGTGCGAACGCAGGCGTGCCCGACCGTCAGCATGGCGTTTAATGGGTGTGCATAATCAGCAAAGTAGCGTCATTACACACGTGACTAGGTTCTATTTTAGCCAGAACTGCTCGCAATGTTGTGGTGGGAAAAGGCTACCACAAGCACTGCAAGCAGCTCCGATGGCTTTCGATGTTCCTGATTAATCCTACAACTGCCGGAGATGACGTGTGTTGCGAGTGGCAAAGGGGCGTCTTTATACAGGTGCGAGCGCATAGTGCGGCTGCTTGCTATTACTTAGTGGGTGGCTTTACGCGACGCAGTGCGAGAGCATGATTTAAATAGCCGGCCCCTTTTAGCCACCGAGCGGCTGCAAATAGCGTCCGGGTCTGAATCAGGCCCACAGTGCAGGATACATAGTGGGTTGGATGCAGTGCAGGTCAGATGCACGTGCACGAACCGCTCACTGCGTCCGCAAAAGCGAGCACAGTGAATACGCAGACCCAAGGAAAAGTATTTGACAGGCAGCGCCATTTGTGGGTGGATAAGGGGAGTGGTCGGCCGAACGCAGGCATGCCTGTGCATTGGGACGCCGTTTTAGGAGCGTGCATAAATTAGCCACTGCTGTGCCGCACACAGAGAATCCGTGCACACAGGAGGTTGCCAAGATCCTGCGCGAGGTCAGGTCAACTACTGTTATGCAAATGTGGTCGATGGTTCTCGATGTTACCGATGTCTACACTTTCCTGCGTACTGATCAGGCTGAGAGTAAAGGGAGATGGGCTGTTTAATATAGGGCTGGGTGTCTGCATCTTATGCTGCTGTCTCTGTGCGTATGCATTGACTAGCATATCCTCGCAGCGACTGGGTGCGTGCATCTGCTAGCACCCCCAGTGTCCTCTGTGCAGGGTGCCGGTGGTGTCGGCAGTGTGGGGGTGCCAGCGGTGTCCTCAGTGCAGGGGTGCTGACAGTGTTGGCAGTGCGGGTGTGTCCTCGGTGTGGGAGTGGCAGCAATGTCGGCAGTGCGGGGATGCTGACAGCGTCCTCAGTGGGTCAGCAGAGCAGGGGTGCTGGCAGTGTCCTCAGTGCAGGGGTCCTGGTGGTGTTGGCAGTGCATGGGTGCCGGTGGTGTTCTCAATGCAGGGTGCCAGCAGTGTTGGCAGCGGGGGTGTCGGCATCATGGGGTGCCACCAGTGGGGGTCAGCAGTGTGGGGTGCAGGCAGCATGGGGTGCCGGCGGTGTCCACAGCGAGGGGTGCCAGCGGTGTCGGGCAGGAGCGATGGCCGGCATCTTCCTACCTTCCTGTGCCCATTGAATTCAATGGTCTTAACGCTGATTGGCTGAGAGCCGTGATTTAATGGGACTTTCTAAAATGGCCGCTCGAGGCAAAACCTGAGATCCGACAGCGGAATCGCAAGGCTTTGCCTCGATTAGGGATCTGGGGCAGGCAGGGAGATCCGAGCTGTGTCTCGGATGCCCCCGGATCCCCAAAATTCGGGTGAGTTCGGTACCCAGATATCTGGCCCGGCTCATTTCTAGTATGGGGACAGAAATTCATCAAGCTCTGAAAATACAATATTTTCTGGGCTTGACTGCGGGAGCATATGCCATCTTCAGATGGCGTTTGGTCTTGCTTTCAGTGCGGACCCCACTCCTTCTCGATGGGAAGGAGTCCCGGGTTGTGAATAGGGCCTCAGCCACTGTCCGGCTCCTTCCACCGGATGTCGGGGCTTTGTGCGCCTGCGTGAACTCAGCGTCTCAAAGGCGCACTAGAACTGGCGAATCGACTCGGCAGTGCTAAGATTCACTGCTCTGAAAGTAGCAGTGAAGTCGCTTTGTGGTCACAGCTGATTTTCAGATCAGCTGTCTCCGCGTCATAGCAATGATGAATTGCTCCAGCGCTGCGGCAAGTTAGTATGTTAATTCTAGGGGTCCGAGCTCGGAACCCAATAATTAACATGATGAATATACTCCTATATGTGCACCACATCATAAAAACTCTGCTGTTTTTTCATCCTTCTTTTTTTTTCATAATGTCAAAAAGTCAACAGCCGATTTCAGGGTTAGGGTTAGATTAAGGTTGGGGTTAGGATTCAGGGTTAGACTGCAGTTAGAGATAAGCTTACATTTAAAGTGAAGTAAAATTGTACTGTCAGCACTCACAAAGTCTACATTCTGCCCATGTCAAAATAATGTCAGTGTTGACTTGACATTGTGACCATCAATATTTACAATCTGAATGTTGACATTTAGACCTTGTCGACTTTATGTACCACATCCCCTGGAACTGCACCCTGTTGCCTGGGAAGCCACATGGTGGCTCCTTAGGATGTGCCCAGGACTCAACTCCCAGGCCCCTCTTCCGTGACATCCGGGCAGTGGAGGTACCAACAACGAGCGGATTGGTGCCCTGCTACAGTACTTGATGAGTTTGACTGTAGTGATAGAACAATTTACTGACAGGAGGTGCAGCAAGGGCCGTAACTAGGGGTGGGCGAACAATGCTACCACCCAGGCAAAGAACAGGTGCCACCACCCTGAGGACACTCCAGACAACCAGTTACTTCCTTATCCCGTAGGCCGCCTCCTCATTGTGAGGTCATGATGTCACATGGGCGGCATTGAGAGGTGAATCACCCTGCTACAGCCCTGGGTGTAGCAGCCACTCCACAATATTGTTTTTATGCTCTGTAATTTTTAATTTATTCTCTACTCCTTACTCTGGCAGTACAAGAAAAGTTATTTTATAATCAGTGGAAACACAAACAACGCTGTGTCTGGTTACTGTCATCAATGTAAAGGAGTGAAATGCAGGATATACAGGTATGCAAAAAATTCACATTTCCTACAACACTTCTGCATTCCCATCTATTAGCACCTACCCCTATCTCCATATCCATGACTAAGCTCCTATCGGTGGGAGTGCAATACAGAGGAGGTCTTTCACATTCTGTCTGTTTACTTTGTCTCAAACTCTTCGTGTTTTGCAATCATCCATTAATTCACTTCTTATTCTCACCCTTTTACTGGCCGGCAATTGAACACAGATTGTACTTGTTGCATCTTTTGCCAATCCGCTAATAGTCTTGTGGTATGAATAAACCCCCTGGATTGTAGTCAGCAGGTCTCAATTACAAAATGAAAAATGGCCTAGATGCTGCACAGTATCCTCGTAGTACTGTGCACCTAAATCTGTGAGGGTGTCCCAACATTCCTGCCATAGCACAAAGCTTTATGGTGCAAGATGGTGCTGGTAACCTGAATTTTGTCACTGATTGATGGACGTGACAGTGCTGCTTATTATGTATTTAGAAGATACCCCTGTGCACCTAGTTTTGTGGAGAAAAGTGAACCAAAATTTCACTTTTAAATGTACAGAGGTTTATCCCAAGAGCAGACAGTAGGAATGCACCCCATTGTGTGCAGGACAAACCTTCAATCTATGCACTGGTGCAAAACCAAAGTGGTGCACAACTATCATCATAAATGGAGTCCAGTGCCTATGTTCTTCAATATTAGGGACAGAGGCAGTTTGGCTGTACTATGAGATAAAATATACTTAGAGAAAATCCCTCTCATGTAAGCGCAAACACAAACATTCGCTCAATATAATATAAGTTATACAGAATATGTTATCTTGATGAAGATGTAAAATAAATCGAAATGCGTTGGGTAAGTGGATATAGCGGGACCCCACTGCCGTGGACGCATGTAGGAGAATATAATCGGACACAGTGGCAGAACTCCCAGAGACAATCAGTCAGTTTCCGCCGGGCGCCAGCCCTGAAGGGGGCACCTGGCTCCATTGTCACCCGGGTCCCGGCAGTCCCACCTACGCCTACCGGCTTCGTTCTAACTAACAGTAAAAAAAAAGCCAGAGGAGCCGCTGAGCTGAGTGCCAATCAGCATCAGCGGCGCTCTTCCTCCGGCTCCACTACACTCTGTGGTCTCGGCGGGCCGCGGACATCACGTATCATGTGACCGCCCGCGACCCTGTGCCTGCCCCTTCTGAGGAGCCTCCGACCCTGCACCTGCAGCTGGCACTGATTACTGCGGAATCTGGACCGTGGTGGAGAGTGGCCGGGACCCGGGAAAGAGAGGATCTGTGTCTGTGGGCTGTGGCACTGTGACTGGAGACAGTCAGTAAAAATCAATATAGTAAGTCTGTCTGACTCACAGTGTCCTGATGACACCCTGATGAGGGTGGGGTGGGGTCGTTGCCTGGGGTTGGACTCAGCGGTGGGGGGGGGAGGCTGGTCTAGGCTTTTGGGGGTAGGTGCGGAGGGGGTGTGTTGATATATTTATAAAGCACATATTTTATCACTCAGTCATGTTAGGGGGGGTATATTTAAAGATCGTATATTTTATCACTCTGTCATGTTGAATTATTTAAAATGACAGAGTGGTGAATTATATCCTCTTTAAATATATCACCCCCCCCCCCAACATGACAGAGTGATAAAACATACTGTATGCTCTTTAAAGATATCATCCCCACCCCTTACATGACAGAGTGATAAGACAGGGGCAATACTATGGGAGACAATGGAGGCGCCGGGCGCCATCACTGAAGGGGCTCCTCCTCAATCGCCCACAATATATTCACCCCACTTAGGGCTGTAAATATGGGGGATGGGGGGATCCATATGATAACTTGCCTCTGGCCGTCTGTGATGAACTTACGCCACTGATCGGACATGTACTTGGGTTCCATTTTGGTCCTGAGAAGTGTATCTGACATGCTGTATTACATCTTTGTTCTGGTAGGAGGACCATCCCTCTATTTATAATTGTATTTTTTTAATGGTAAAATTGTACCTATCAAAGTTTTATGCTTCTACATACTGCGATATATATGTGATTTTATTTTATTTGGCTATCTGGAATTGAGAGGTAGGCTGTCTATCAGTTATGACAGGACTTGGTATACAAAGAACCAGAGATATGCTGATTTGAGATAGTTTGCTATCTATAGGGACCTCTTCTCCCGTGTGTGGATTTCCTTGTTCCTGGACACTGGGATAACCTTATTACTCCATTTCTTGACAACACCTGTTTTTTTTCATTGTTTTCAGTATAAGACTATGGGGCCGATTCAGACCCGGACACTAAGCTGTGATCGCTTGCATCCAAAAGGGGCCGGGTATGCAACTGTCTGGCGTAAGGACGCCCTCTATGTCTTAGAGAGCGACGGCAGAGTGAGCGCACACCGGTGTAAAGACGCCCACTTTTCTTTCTTAGCACACGTCATCTCCAGGAAGTGTATGATTAATCAGAATCATCGAGAACCATCGGAGCTGCATGCAGTGCTTGAGGTAGACCCTACCCCGCCGCAAGCACTGCGATCACTACAGGCTGAAATACAACCAGGTGATGTGTACAATGACGCTTCCATGCTAATTATGGACGCCCATTAAATGCCGTTTTGATGCCCAGACACACCTGCGTTCGCACCACCACTCCCCCGTTCACAAGCACCTGCCCGTTACCACCCACAAACGGCACTATCACTCAAAGTATCATCCAGTCTGTACTACGAGCACACGATTCCCAAACGCAGTGACTGGTTCGCGCATGCGTACAATCGCCCATGGCGAGCGAATGCGGCTTATCGTCCGGGTCTGAATCAGCCCCTATGTTGTGTTTTTTTTATATTGCATTACATGGTTGAATCTTTGACTTAAGAATTATCAAAGAGATTAATTTCAAGGATTTCAGGCATCTGATGACATCTATTGGGACATTTCTGTAGTACCTTGATTGTGTATTCCTTTTTGTATATGTTTTAGCTTTAGTGTAGTTCTCATTTAAGATTTTAGTTATAACAATCCTTACATCGGCTGTTCTCCATGTGACTAGTCACTGACGCATTCCAATATGAATGCTTGGCTGCCCTCACACACTGGTGAGAGGACCACTATGTGCACATTTCTCCATACTAGGGTTCCTGCTGTTCTCATGCTGTAATACACAGTGTGAGGCATTTTTCTTGCATTCTTATTTCTTATTTATATTTTTTAACATGTCTTTCTCCTCATCAATAAACAATGCAATCATATAGGAACTTAAACTAAAAAATACAGATATTGGAGGAGAAAACATTCATGTCTCCCAACTGTCTAATCCAGGATTTTGGGAATTCCCACCTACAAAGGCCAGGATACTATACCAAACTATTGATCCGCTGTCTTCATCATCTCTCCCTACCTGAGCTCCTCCACAACTTAAGACTTTGGGCTAGATGCAGTTACATTGATTTTCATCAAGTCCTCTGTTTTCTTGTTTCCCCATATGTATAATCAGGGGTCGGGAGCACATATTGTAGATATCTGCTGCAGTCCTTCTGTTTTATCCCATGGGGACTGCGATCTGCCCAAATAAATCAAGGTTAAAAAAAACCCTAGCAATTTCGGAGCTGAGCCCCGACTGCTGATGCCATCATTTGATGGTATTAGACATTGTTGCCTTTTGGCTGCAAAATCGTTACATTATTCAGCATGGGATCCCTTGGATTCACCTCCTTTACTCACGCTTCCACCTGCGCAGGCTGCACATGTGCATTACATCGTCCAGGTCCCAAACCCGGAAGTATAGAGCTAGACAGGACTGCTTGATATCGGAGAAGCTTTTTTTATCAGCAGGAGCAAATTTTTTCAGTACAGTCAGGTGGAGAGGACAGTGGTCTGGCCACGAAGATTGTCTGAAATGATCACAATTTTATTGAGATCAATGTTATATCTCACCCAGTTTCATCTATTATCATCTCACATTCTTGCCTGTAGGACCATCTGTGCTGTACCTCTGCTTTGGAATGTTCCCCGTTGTTCTTTAAGGCTTCTAACCTTGACATGGCTCCTTAAAACTAATATCTTCAAAGAAATGATTCTTATTTTCCGAACTACTCTATCCATCCATCCTCACTATGTACATCGGCTCCCCAGAACCCAATTCATACTCCTCCCACTCACTTACAATGTCCTCACCCAATCCTCTTCTATTTACATCTCTGACCTTATCTCCCTTCACACTCCCACCTGCCCACTTTGCTCCACAAATGATTACTTGTTCCCACTCATGCCTCCAAGATTTTTCCCCTGCTGCTCCCTACCTCTGGAACTCTCTCCCTCTCCCTATCAGACTCCCCACCTCTCTACAAAACTCCACACTGGCTTTCAAAACCCACTTCTTTATCAAAGCCATCCAGCTCTCATCCTAACCCACTGCTCCATGCTCCTTGCACACTGTCTTTTTGCCCCTCCCCTTCAGACTGTAAGCTCTCATGAGCAGGGCCCTCTTCCCTCATATACTTTTCCTTACCTTTATTATACCATCATCTCCTCCCCACTGCCTACAAAAAAACCTTTGTGTTCTGCACCCTGCTGCTTATTTGGGTATTATGACTGCTGTGCAGCAATGTTTATAAACCTTGTCCATGTCCTGCAATCAGGGGCAGAACTATGGGAGACAATGGAGGCGCCTGCCGCCGGGCTCCAGCTCTGAAGGGGGCACCTCCTCCATTGTCCACAACATATTCACCCCACTTAGCGCTGTAACTATATACCCGGAGTGTACCATCATGGCCCTTCATGGCACCTGAGAAGCCGCCATACACTAGTGGAGAACTCTGTGTCAGACCATCAGCTGCTGCCTTCTATAGCCTGTCTTCATGCGAATTGCTATATTACAGTATCAGCGGCTGTGAGGGGGGGGGGCACTAACTTATAACTTGCCTCCGGGCATCTAGGATGAACTTACGCCACTGCCTGCAATGTTCTGTACTGTTAGTCACTTTTTTCTTGTTTTGTTCATACTGTTTCTGTTTGTGTACTTGGTAAGGCGCTGTGGAACCCTTGTGGTGCCATATAAAGGATAGTAATAATACAAATAATAATAATAATTGTAGTTAATGTCTGATGAAGTGATAAAGGCATCTCAGTCAGGTTACAGCCAGGATTTCTGTAATGGCTGAAAACAGATGATGTCATGCACGTTTGGAATAGAAGACGGGCAATACCGAAGAGGTCCATACACGGAGCAATTGAAACCCAAGATCGATGATATTTTCAATGAACACAATTGTTTTGCACATGCAGTCATCCACTGACTATTTAATAAAGCCAGTGTAATCAGCCAGTGTATGCGGGATTAGTGTGATGAGCACCAGGCCTTGCATGGCAGAATGTAGTAGGGGCATGTTATTCATGAATGTTTTTTTATTATGAAAGAATAAAACAAACAAATTTAGCGTTTCCTTTGTGGCATTTATCCAGGCTAGGGCCTACATTACCGCCCTCTCAGCTCCTCATACACATGGGGGAAGAAGGCAATAAGATTGGTCAGCAGGGAATTCTGATTACTGTGTGCAATGAGGAGTGCGCAGGAGACAATGGTGTTATTGGAATGGAGGAGGAACTGTGACAGGTGCTTGTGGTAATGCACAGTTGTCACCTGACCAAACAATTCCCAGGAGTGAAAGGAAGTAAAACACTTTCTTTATATCACTTCACTTTTATAATCGTCTCCCAGTTCCCGTGTTTGGAGCTGTTGGAAATTATATATTTGGATACATGTTCTTTACAGAATACTCTCGCTTTGTGTTCATAAAGTTCTTGTATTGTTACCTGTGGAACTAAACATAAACAATGAATCATTGATTTATCTTTTAGTAGAGGTGTTCCCTAAGAGTTCGGGTCCTATTTATCAAAATAGTAATAAATGATCCAGAACCTTTCATTTTGGAACATGTTTAAGAGCAATTTATCAATGTCGGTGATTAGTTAAGTAACTGTCCCGGTGAAGCCTAACACCGCCAATAGTACCTGCTTAAGGTAACACTGCCTGGCTCCATCCCTGCAGTGTTACTGTAGATATGCATCCTTAGGGGGGCAGAGAAGGCAGAGGGATCCCTTTTTGCAGCCCAGATTTTCTTCCAATTGGCAGGAGCAGGCTCTAAAAATATTTTCTTTTGAAGCTTGATTAAAAAACCACAGCAGTGTGGGGACTGCAGTGCGCATTATTACTTCGAGGAATGCAGGATATATGTGCAATATCTGCGATTTCTCCTGTGTTAAAAAGCTTAATAGCCCTTTTACTTGATTTAGTTGGGCCAATGGGTTTGATGAATAGGCCACCATATGAGTTTCTTTAACATTTCAGGGAAAATAAGAACTGTTGCTGCCATCTTGTGGAATAGTAATGCAAGAGCAACAACCCAATTGTGCAATATTTAGAAATACATTAAATGTAAACAGAAGGCATTAACCTTATATTTCTAAGTGACATTCTATCCCATGTAAAGAAGACTCTGGGCCAGATTCAGCAGCGGACGCAATGCCGATATTTATGCAGATCGAGCGATTGCCATTGAGTATGCATGTAATTCTCACTGTGCACGTGTTGCGATTGCTTCGCGATTACATACGCACGCACAGAGGATCCATTCATAAAATTAGTGTCAAGTGGTCAGTGTTTGGGGATTAGGTAAATGCAGGCGTGTCTGAGAATTTAAATGCTATTTCTTGGGCAGGCACAAAGTAGCTATTGTGTTGCATACGCAGGAGCGCCGAGATGGGGAGGGGGGGGCCGAGTACTAATTACCCAGGCCCAGGCTTGCAGGAGGGGCCCGGCGCCACCCACCCTCCCTCTTACATCAAAGCAGCCCAGCACATGCTGTTTACGCAGAAGAGCGACATTGGATGGATATGAGAAGGCAGCAGTGGGCGTCTATATGCCGGCTGAGCTGTGGCAGGCATTAGCATATTTGCGCAGTAGTATGCTGTGTGAAATCACAGCTGCGATTGCTTTAGCGTCCAATGCTGTATCAGGCCCTCTAACAACCAATACTAATGGGGCATAGCCTAATATGACCACATTTTCCAGTTGGATATTTTTCGTTTACTTTCTGTCGGTTTTTACTGTAAAGTAGTTTTTATTGCTAAGCAATTACTAATATATATACATGGCCAAGACCTCCTGTGCACAATGAATGCTCTAGGCCTCATACAAGTTATTCCTTCTGCTACACATACAAGTGTTCACACTCTTGATCTTGTCTTTTTGATTGGATTAGAATTGTCTGACCTAAAAATAAAAATAAATAAACCCAGTCACATGGTCAGACCACAGCTCAATTTGGTTCTCAGTAGGGGTGAGCAGGTTCGGATTTCTGAAATCCGAACCCCCCCCCCGAACCTCCCCGATCCGAGGCCAATCCGAGTCAGGCTCGACTTTTCCCGCCTGACTCGGATCTGAAATCGAGGCAAAACGTCATCATCCCGCCTTCCGGGTCTCGCGGGTTTTGGATTCTATATAAGGTACCTGTGTCGGCGCCATTTTCTCACTCGGCTGTGGACAGTGAAGAGGGAGGGTGGGAGTTAGGGCTGGCTGGGCTGTGTAGTGTAGTGTAGTGTAGTGCAGTGTAGTGTTGTGCTGTGCTGCACTGTGCTGCTGTTGTCCATAGGGGCTGTGTCCACTCCTCCAAAGTCCATAGGGGCTGGCTGTGTTGTGCTGTGCTGCTGTTGTCTATAGGGGCTGTGTCCACTCCTCCAAAGTCCAAAGGGGCTGGCTGTGTTGTGCTGTGCTGCTGTTGTCCATAGGGGCTGTGTCCACTCCTCCAAAGTCCATAGGGGCTGGCTGGGCTGTGTTGTGCAGTCAGTTCTCCATAGGGGCTGTGTCCACTCCAAAGTCCTGTGCAGTGTCCCAGTCCTAACGGGGTGCTGTAGTGTTGTCCAGGGGGTGCTCTGTCCATCAGGGATGCTCCCCCAAGTGCAAAAAATATATAATTTTTCTGTGTTTGTGAATTGTGTGCGCAGTAGCAGCACGTGCATCAACAAAGTAGCACCAAGCGTGCGCCTGTGTCATAAGTAAAGGGCCGGCTGGCTCGTCCGTTAAAGGGTGCTGTAACCCCCAAAGTGCACTCCAAATAATATATCTTTTTTTCTGTGTTTGTGAATTGTGTGCGCAGTAGCCGCACATGCATCAACAAAGTAGCGACAAGCGTGCGCCTGTGTCATAAGTAAAGGGCCGGCTGGCTTGACCGTTAAAGGGTGCTGTAACCCCCAAAGTGCACTCCAAACAAAATCAAAAAATATTTTCTGTGTTTGTGAATTGTGTGCACTGTGGCTGCACGTGCATCAACAAAGGAGCAGCGCCAAGCGTGCGCCTGTGTCCCATAAGTAAAGGGCTGGCTGGCTTGTCCGTGAAAGGGTTCTGTAACCCCCAAAGTGCACTCCAAAAATAATAAAAATATATATTTTTTGTGTTTGTGAATTGTGTGCGCAGTAGCCGCACGTGCATCAACAAAGTAGCACCAAGCGTGCGTCTGTCTGTCATAAGTAAAGGGCCGGCTGGTTCGTCTGTTAAAGGGTGGTGTAACTCCCAAAGTGCACTCCAAACAAAAGAAAAAAATATTTTCTGTGTTTGTGAATTGTGTGCACTGTGGCTGCACGTGCATCAACAAAGGAGCAGCGCCAAGCGTGCGCCTGTGTCCCATAAGTCTGTTAAAGGGTGGTGTAACCCCCAAAGTGCACTCCACAAGAAATAAACAATTCTTTTTTTTCTGTGTTTGTGTGCGAAATGTATGCGCAGCATCCGCACGTGCATCAACACAGCAGCAGCGCCAAGCATGCGCCTGTGTCATAAGTCAAGGGCCGGTTTGGACATCTGGTCCGGACTGAAGGACGTGCCAACAATTTCTGACATGTCTACTGTCACTGCATATGATACGGTCACCACTGACAGAATGGTGGAGGAATTATTTTCTGTGTTTGTGAATTGTGTGCACTGTGGCTGCACGTGCATCAACAAAGGAGCAGCGCCATGCGTGCGCCTGTGTCATAAGTAAAGGGAATGAATTAATACTCTGTGAGGATGAGGATGTGGTTAATGAGGATGAGGACGACATCTTGCCTCCGTAGAGCCAGTTTGTGCAGGGACAGATTAATTGCCAGCTTGTTTTGTGGGGGCCCAAACTAACCAATCATTTCAGCCACAGTCGTGTGGCAGACCCTGGCGCTGAAATGATTGGTTTGTTAAAGTGTGCATGTCCTGTTTATACAACATAAGGGTGGGTGGGAGGGCCCAAGGACAATTCCATCTTGCACCTCTTTTTTTTCTTTGCATTATGTACTGTTTGGGGCCTAGTTTTTCAAACTGCCATCCTGTCTGCCACTGCAGTGTCACTCCTAGATGGGCCACGTGTTTGTGCCGCCTACTCATGTCGCTTAGCATAGTCATCCAGCTACCTCGGTGTAACCTTTTGGACATAAAAACACTATTGTGAGGTGTGAGGTGTTCAGAATAGACTGTAAATGAGTGGAAATTAAGGTTATTGAGGTTAATAATAGCATAGGAGCAGAAAAACCCACAAATTCTGTGATTTTAGCTGTTTTTATGCTTTTTAAAAAAAAAAAATACAGATCCAAAACACAAAACCCAGAACCCAAAACACGGAAGGGTGGTTTTGGCAAAACCAATCCAGATCCAAAACACGAAGAAAGATCCAGATCCAAAACCAAAACACAAAACACGAAAAGTGGCCGGTGCACACCCCTAGTTCTCAGTCGCAACCCCTGAAAATATTGTAGAACTGCTGGGTTGACCAGGTATCAGCCAAAGAGGGGTATGACTCCCCAACCGCTTGCAGCAAATCTGGATCTCTATGCTATTTTGGGTGTCTGTGAAGATCCTTGTTCCCTAGTTCATTATTATAATAGAGCTGTGACGACTGCAAAGGATATTATCACCCCTGTACATATAACACCCTGCATACCACACCATCAAGCCCCTTGGTTCAACAAGTGTTAGTGAGTTGAACAAAAGGGGTCGTAGACTTGAAAGACAATGGAGGAAGACTAACCAGGCATAGGCCAAGCTAAAGCTAATTAAGTATATTGAAGAATATCCACAATCCTCCGTGTCACGGTCCTGCAGAGCAAGCCTCAAGATATGCCAATCTGAGAATCGCCACCCGTAAATTTTACAGGTTTGGTTAAACCACGTTTGGTTAACTAAACCTGGTAACTGCCACCAACAGCAGAAGAATATGATGCTAAAGCCTAAGGTGAGCTTCTGCCCTCACCTGCATACACAATAATCAATACTTAGAAAAATAGGTAATATGAGCCATAGGACATAAACCCTAAGGCCTTGGGTCATAAATACACAGATCCATAACTAGAAAGACTGTTTAATACAAGAATATCTTCAAAGCTTTTGTACAAAAAGTTACAAAGAATATAATAATGTTAAAGAGAATCACACCGTTACTTACAATTTCCAGAAAATAAAAGAAAATAACAATTTGGAGAAACAAAACACTCTAATCACGTTGGATTAAATGGTTCTGGGATGAGGCCTTCCCAGTGATGAATTAGGGATCATCTGTATCCTTCAATAGCCTCATGCAGAATGAACAATGGGCCAGGGTTGAGTCACATATTAATGCCTGCTTTTCCAGACACCCCCTCATCCCCTGCCTAGGGGTGATTTTAACCCTTTTCCGCTCAGACTGGATTGTCCAGCTGGCTGAAGTTTAGGATTTCCTGGCCACATCTGCAGGTGTTCTTTAATTACATATTCAGCGCTCTTTGAAGTTGGGAAGCAGGCTGAGGTCCATAAACGTGCTCGGCGACTAGGTGAAGAAATTCACACCTGCTGAGCCCGAGTGTCTCCCTGTGTAAACAACTATTTTTGATCACTGTCCCCAAACCGAAACCAGGGCTCTTAATGACTGTTTTATCAAGGGTTTGGCCAGCTGTTCTATAATTTCCACAGACATATTTATTTTATGCCCTATACAGCGAGACAGTTTTATGGCTGACTCAGGAAGACAGACTTTCCTATAACCTTTCTAGCCCAGCTTCAAAAGTCTTGTCATCTTTCCACATGCAAAAGGATGCTACATAAATGGACAAGGGAAAATCACATGTTTTTACCAACACAATATCATGTGCAGTTATGCCCATGCTGATGTGAAATGAGCTTTTCAGCTACACCCCATAAAAAATGAGTTCCTGTCAAATTAGATCATAGCAGCAAACAATAGGCCTGCTTAGCAGCCTGATGAAACACTCTCCCAGTCGAGATGCAACGAGCTTCTTTGCAGATAAAGTATCTACCATCCGGGCTGGAATCCCCACAGTGCCATCAAAGGAGTGCCAAGTTTCCAAGCCTGTCAATGTAAGCGACCTGTTTTCATGTGGCATCCTGGCATGTCCTGTGATTTTTCTGTGCATGCCATGTCTCCAGGATATCCCTGTACATATAATTTCCTGCATAGCCTCTGTTTTCAGTTTGGCTGTGTAACTAGACCCAGCTCAGTATGGGCGCAGCCATCTTGACTCTCTTCATGTGATCACTCCTGCACCTATCTTGATCATGCAGTACTCCACATGATCACTGCAGCCTATCTCTTCTCAGTACAGCCTATTTAAACCATACTTGCCGACACTTCCTCCCTGGCAGAAAGCTGGGGAGGAGAAGCAGGTGGGCTGTTTTGGGGGGTGGGACCATATGATCTGCGTCATTAAGCCCCGCCCACTCACTGTAAAATGTTGTGATTCCTACATATTTGAATAGGAGCCGGGGCCAAATGGCGCGATTATCAAATAATCGCGTCATTAGGCTCCACCCCTATTTGCAGGTCCGCGAGAAAATGTTCCCCACTCTGCCCACTTCACTAGGAATCGGGAGCCTCCTCTGGGACAGTAGGCATGTCTGATTTAAACCCTTCCAAATCACCAGCACATTGCCAGATCAACAAGTCACAATCATGATTTCCTGGTTCCTGTAGTCCTAGTTACATAGTACTGCTGGAGTCTCTCTGCAAATTACAGTTATCCCTTGTTAGTCCTGTGTTCCTACTTTGCTAGGGTTCCATCCACAGATCTACTCTGGTGTCTGCAACATAGTGCTTCAGTGAGTCATTACTAATTGTTCTACCCACATGAGGAGCTAGCAATCAATCAACCTGCTACCTGCTAATTCTGCAAGAGACTTCCACCCTGGTTTATCCTGCTTCCAGCACTACTGATCTGATCTGCAGCACTACTGCTTTCAGCAAATACCAGTCACAGTCTGGTTACTCCTGCTTACAGTATTTATCAGCTTTGCAGCACTACTGCTTCTAGCATTTATCTGCTCTGCAGCACTACAGTATCCAACATTTACAGTCCCAGCCTGGCATCCAACATAACCGGTCCCAGCCCAGTCAGAGGCATAGCAAGTCCCAGCCCGGCAGCCATATTGTCTAACCGGTCCAAGGCTGGTACCTTTGAACGTTAACCGGTCCCAGCCCGGCATCCATATTGTCTAACCGGTCCCAGCCTGGTACCTTTATGCGTTAGTCGGTCCTAGCCCAGCATCCATATTGTCTAAATGGTCCCAGCCCGGTATCCAGCACTACCGGTCCCAGTCCAGTCATTTCCCAGTTCCAGTCCAGATCCAACAACGGTCCCAGTCTGGTCAATTTCCAGTTCGTCAAGATCCAATACCGATCCCAGTCTGGTCATCTTCCAGTTCCAGTTCGGTCATTCTAATAAAGGACTTTCCTATTCAGTCTACAGTTTAAGCACCACTTACATAGTCATCCCTCATGTCAGCTCCATCAATATTGTCCACAGGTCCTAGACCTCCTAGCTAGGCTTGTTAAAGGACAGTTGCAGCTCAGGCCCAGGTCTGTAGGTTACCAGCAGCAAAGCCCATAACACCTTATAGCAGTTACTCGTGGACTGTTAGACTCATCACTTATTAATGATTCCATACATCCAGCCTATAAACACGACACTCGCTAGATGCTATTAAGTTTGGTTATCAGTCATATTTGGCCCTGACAGGCTCACTTTATTGCCCTCCAACAGTTATATACAGGACGTCTATTGTGCATAGCACTTCATATAATACCACTAGATGTCATCACAAACCAAAATAACTTTTTCTTTTTTTGTTTAAAAAAAATAAAAATAAACTTTATGGTGCCTATATATTAATTTATTAATCTAATGCACCCCCCCACCAAAAAAAATAATTAAATTGAGTTGATTTGAAAAGGTGATTTATACATATACAGAACCAATTTTTTTTTATTATTTTTTTTTTTCTAAACAGTTTAAAAAAAACAGTATGGAACCAACATGATTTTGGCAACTCTGTCGATAAATCTAAAATGGCAACCAGTTTTAAGGCTGTTTTGCCTTATTACTGATGGGTGCTTTAAATTTAGAGTACAACTTGCCAATAAAATTATTATTTATGTTTTAAACACGCTGCAAGTTTAAAAACTTGTTTGGAGGCATTCATTATGCCTCATTCATCATGCCTCACTAACAAAAGTATCACTTCCGAAAAGCTTCTCTTTTTGCGGAGTCAGCTCTATGGATTTCCCCTATGCAGCCGGTGTCTTTGACCTCCCTCACACCGCAGCCACCTGTGACCCCCACTGCTGTGTCTAACCCCCCCTCCTCCTCTATGCCATCTCTCCTCCTGCTGCTGTGTGCCGTCTCCCGGTGTCCGCTCTGTCGGCCGCCTGCCCCATGTTCTCTCTCCTCCCCCTGCTCCTGTGTCCCCTAGCTTCCCCCCGATGTCGGCTGTCCTCGCCACCGCTCCACCCCCCGCTGTGTCCCTTAGCTTTCCCTGGTGTCCGATGTGACACTCTCTGCATTATATAGGTGTCATTGCGACATTCCCTGCATTGCATGGAAGGCACTAAAACACTCTGTATTATATGACAGGCACTGTGACACTCTGCATCATATGGCGGGCACTGCAACACTCTCTGCATATGGTGGGCACTGAGGGTCTCTGCATTATATGTATTATATGACAGGCACTGCAATGCTCTCTGCATTATATGGCGGTTACTGATGCTCTTTGTATTATATGGTAGTCACTGCGACATCCTCTGCATTGTATGGTAGTTGCTGTGATGTTCTCTGCGTTATATGGGGGTCACTAAGACACTCTCTGCATTACATGGCGGGAACTGTGATACTCTCTGCATTACATGCCAGGCACTGAGACACTCTCTGCATTACATGCCAGGCCCTGCGACACTGTGCATTATATGAGGGTCACTGCTACACTCCTTTCATTACATGGAAGGCAGTGGAACACTCTGCATTATATGGCGGGCACTGTGACAGTCTGCATTGTATTGGTGGGCACTGTGACACTCTGTATTGTATGCTTTGTGCATATGGTGGGCACTGATGGTCTCTATTATATTGCAGGCACTGCGATGCTCTATGCCATGGGTCTTCAACCTTTGGCCCTCCAGCTGCTGTGGAACTACATATCCCAGGATGCCCTGTAACAGTTTTAGCATGCTTTTATATCAAAATGGTGGCAGGGCATGCTGGGATGTGTAGTTCCACAGCAGCTGGAGGGCCAAAGGTTGAAGACCCATTATATGGTGGTTACTGATGCTCTCTGCATTATATGGCAGTCACTGCTACGTCCCCTGCATTATATGGTGGTTGCTGTGATGTTCTCTGCATTATATGGTAGTCACTAAAATTCTCTCTGTATTGTCTAGAGGTCACAAAAATGCTTTCAGTGGTGTATAACAGTTACTAAATTGCTATCAGTATGGTATGGTACTCATTAAAAATGCTCTGAGTATTGTCTGGTATTCACTAAAATGCTCTCCGTATTGTCTGGTAGTCACAAAGATTGCAGGAGGTATGAGCGATTTTTACATTACTGCACATGAGAACTTACTTTGCGCATGTGTCAGATTAGCAATCCAAAATCGCATGGATCTGCATCATCTGTGAATGCGAGCAGTAACGGGTTAGCGGGAAATGGGCTGTAACCGGGTGGGGAGTACCGAGTCACATTATACAATTTATTTTCACAGGGATGTTAAGGGTGTGTCATTTGTTTTACGAAGTTGAAGAGTCGACATGGGGGGGGGTGGCAATATCTATCTTGCCTCCGGGCGACTGGGATGAAGTTATGCCAGTGTGTGAAAGTGTTAATATTCACATGCTTTTGTATAAATTAAGTCATGATGAATAGATCCCTTAGTGAGAGAATGTACATGCAATAATTAAAACATATAGAACTACACGTTAAGTCTCAAGCAGAACCACAAGGATATTGCAAACAGTAATGCTCATGCTGTTATGTATATAAGGAAAATCATATACATAGTTGTATAGACCAGTGGTTCCCAAACTGTGCACCGTGGTACCCTGGGGTGTCTTGGGACACTTGCAGGGGTGCCTCGGGTTGGTGGTCCAGCACCTAATCAAATTATTTATGGTCAATTTAATGTAAATATGTGGGCATACAGAAGCGCAAACCTGTCCACAACCACATAACTGAACCTAAGGATGACAGGTAACCACAATTTACTTCACTTTACTACATTGTTTCTGAATTTCTCGACAAAAAATGTTTGACTTAGGGGTGACGTGAAAACAATGCTGATACTCTAGGATGCCATGGTTCAAAAAAATTTGAGAACCTCTGGTGTAGACACAACCCAGAGGCTGCTTGGTCCCAGGGACCCACTATCTTCCACCGGAGCACCAGCAAAAGTACCAGCAGCATAGGAGGATTCCATCAAAGAATCATATATGGTTATTTCTAGCTGCACAGACATACAGTATATCTCATGACTGATAGTAACATTTATCATTATATATTCATCCAGGCCCACGATATACATACCATAGCCTAAATAAGGGCATATTTTCTAGTACAGAGGTTTCCCAAATCTGTCCTCAAGGCACCCTATCAGTCCATGTTTTAAGGATATGCATTGTTGAGCACAGATGGTTAAATTAATTGAGGTACTAATTAAGTCACCTGTGCGCAAACATTGACTGCCATGCAGGGTACAGGCTTTAATGATGGATCGGTCAGCAGACCAATCCGTCATCCAAGGGGTCAATTTGTAAGCTATACACACCAATCGCCGCTCAATATGTCTGGTCTGACACACAACTGGATGGGCATTTAATATGGCTGCCTCCTCAAGGAGGGGGCAGCCAGGTCGGCATTGCAAGGGGTGGTGCTGGGCGGAGATGGGAAGGTCTAAGGGAGTGATAACGTGATCACGTCTCATAACCCCACACCCCACTATGAAATGCCGCGATTACTGGCATTTTGAAGCGGGGCAGAGCCACGATGACGCGATTCAATGCAACTTGCATCATCGGCGGCCTGTGTAGCCTACTTCACTTGGGAAGTGGGCGGCAGCGGTCGGGTGGCCCCAGCCTCTGGGAGACTTGCCCACCTTTCCGATCAGCTGAAAACGCCCCCCGATTTTTGAGCGCTTCCTGGCCGTTCTGGGAGGGTAGGCAAGTATGATTTACATGTACCCACCCAGTTGTGTTTCATCAGTGTCTGCAGTCCCTGCTGTCAGTTTAGAGGTAATGGCCGGGTCGCCCGTACACACATTGGCTATACTGCAGGACCAACCTGATATGTCTGTGAACGATGTCATTCTCAGATATATCATCTGTATATAACACCACAGCCCCCTAGATACTGACACACAGGTCTATATAACACCAAAGCCCCCTAGATACTGACACACAGCTCTATATAACACCGCAGCTCCCAATATACTGACACACAGCTCTATATAACACTGCAGCCCCCTAGATGCTGACACACAGGTCTATATAACACAGTAGCTCCCAATAAACCGACACACAGCTCTATATAACACAACAGTCCCCTGTATACCAACACACAGCTCTATATAACACTGCAGCCCACTATATACCAACACACAGGATTATATAACACCACAGCACCTATAGGTTAACATAGCCCCTATATACATACACGCAGTCCCCTATAAGATACAGCTCCTATATACAGACGCACAGCCCCCTATAGGGTAAAAACAGCCCCTATACACACACAGCCCCTATAGGGTAAAAACAGCCCCTGTAAATAGATACACAGACCCCTATAGGACAACACAGCTCCTATATACAAACAACCCCCTATAAGGTAACATGACCCTTACATACAGACTCACAGCCCACCTATTAGGTAAACAGCCTCTATATACAGACATAAGACACAGCCTCCTATAGAGTGACTCAGCCCCTATATACAGACACACAGCCCCCTAAAAGGTAACAGTGTTCATAAACAGACACACAGCCAACATATGTGAGTGACAGTCACCTGCTGGACATAGAAAGAGAAGGTTGCATAGACGTGAGATTAAATAATATTCCTGGGGTTTTTGCTGTTTGGCCGTCTTGACAGCCTTGTTACTAGGCAGATTAAGTAAGTTTAGGGTCTCAGCTGGTTGTTTGCTGACCAATGCTGTGTGAATTGTGGGTGTGCCTGTGATTGGGGTATAAAAGAGGTGGTGTGCATGTGATCAGCCTCTTTGCTGAGTTTGGAGCCCACCCTCCCGCCCAAAGCTTTCCTGTTTTGTATTTTGTTGTGTTTATTTTCCTTATTCAGTGAAGGCGCAGCATGGCAGGAGAACGCTGCATCTCAGTGGCTTTATTGTGGTGCAGGAGAGCGTTGTGAGGGTGCTGGACCTCAATGTAACATGGCGAGTTTGTCCTTCTCGTACGAAGGGACCCGAGCGCTTTTGTACGGAAGCGCTCGGTGTAGGCTGGCCCAGGAGGGAAGCGGGACCTTCGCAACATAAGTGCGTCTTTAGGGGGAGTGTTTCAGTCGTTCCCCGTGTGGGTCTCCAGCTTGAAAGCTAGAACTGAGTATGCAGCATCTCCTGGCCACCTTGGTTAGGTGAATTCATTCATTTGGAAATAAAAGCGGTGACCTTTTATCCAAGCTGTTTATGGTGTCCGTGTCTTTATTTAATAGATAAGTTAAGTGCTTAGTTAAGTTAGGATGTTTAAGGTATTTAATTAGCAATTAGTCAATGGAGATCTTATTGTGCTTCTGGGTTGGCATTGAAGATACTGCTCTGTGTGTGCTGGAGTTAGCTCTCACTCCCTGGGCCCAGTATCTGTCAGGCCCCATCCCGTCCTCTCGCCCAGGCCCCGCACACAGACTGAATGCAGCTCTTGCTTCAATCCGGAGAGAGTAGAGGGGGCAGTTCGCAGCAGCAACCCCTGGAGAGCTGAGTAGAGATGCAGCCAGCAGATGCTGCCAGAGCGACCAGTGTTACAAACTGGCTTTCATGCAGTCCAGCCCCAGGACACTGTGTAATAGTGGGCTGCACTGGGGACCCTCCTTGCCCTGAGAGTGGGGGGAGGCAAAGTCCCGGTGGCCCAAACTGCCCATGCAGCATACCCCCCGTTCACGATCCGATAAGCACAGTGGGGCCCACCAGGGAATTGTCCAATCGTCCAATTGTCCGAGCCTGACCTTAGAACACTCCCAATGAAGATGCCAAAAAGTTCCCTGGGAGACTGAAACTTAGGACAGTGAGAGACAAACCTCCCTCCAAATCTACAGACATCAAGTGCAAGATAGGTTCTTCTATGCATTATAAACATTTGGATCTGCTGTAAGTGATGAATTGATACATCTGTATTGGCTTCCACAATAACAAACCTTCCAACATCCCCAATTTTAAAATGAGAACATTTAGTCACGTGACTGGTTTGCAAATAACAACCATGGACATCGAGGAGTGGTCCGGGTCCTACCCCCTCCATAACACTTGCGATCACACTGATTCCCCACCCCCACCTCACCTTGGATCTGCCCCTGACTGAGGGGCAATACATATTTTTTTACATTTAGGAGGTGTGGCCACCACTACTTGCCCACGCTCCCCAGTACAAGGGCTTGTTCCCGTCCCTGCTCCCTAATCACACCCAAAATAGCTAGCTCATAGCCAAAATAGCACACCATGCCCATTTATTACATTAATTGATACATAGCAACTAGTGATATAATAATTACTCCACATAAAGTGTGCGCATAAGCTATTGAGCAGAGACACAAGAGAATTGAGATAAATTAATCATAGTTTTATTAACACTTAAAATGTTAAATAATTGCCTTCCATTCAGCATATATATTGAATGACATAAATAAAAAGTAGGGGTGAGCGGGTTCGGTTTTACTCGGATCTTTAAATGGCATTTTATTGGCTATCGCCTATCATGTGTTTTGGATAGCCAATATAATAAATCCGATTTTGCGGTAAAGTGGCGATAAGAACCGAGTAAATCCGAGTAAAACCGAGCCTGCACATCCCTAATAAAAAGACCAATCAATAGCAGGACAATAAATTCAGTTGTGCTTAGTAGTACAATGTTCACAATAATACTTATCCACATGAACATAAAAGTCCTTGAATTTGCTCACCTCCAAAGTGGAAGGATTAATTAGTATTATCAAAGTTGGGAAAAGTTATAAGGTACTGTATGCAGTTGTGATTACATATCCTCACTGTGGGCCTGATTCAGAGCCGCTCGTAAGCGGCCGCTCGTTCGTTCCGAGCGATGTTTGCCCAACTGCGCATGCGTACGGATCGTAATACGCATGCGCGAACCAGTCAGTGCGGCCGAAAATCGTTTGTTCGCTAAATAGCAAATGCCTGCTATTTTGAGTGACAGGAGGAGGCGTATGTGGGTGGTAACAGGGGAAGGTGCTTGAAAACGGGGAGTGGAGATCAGAACGCAGGCGTGCTTAAAGGTCATAACGTGCGTTTTATGGGTGTGCATAATTAATACAGCAGCGTCATTGACCACGTCACTGGGTTATTTTATAGTCAGAACTGCTCGCATGATTGCGGTAGGAAAAACCAACCACAAGAATAGCGAGCAGTTCATACGCTGGTCGATGTACTCGATTAATCTAATAAATAGCGGAGATGACGTAGGATGCGAGCGGCCAGGAGGCGTAGTTTCCAAAAAAACGACCGCAAGTTTTGTTCGCTCGTTCAGACATAGAGGCGTGAACAGACGGCAAAGAGGGAACGGTTCATTTGAATAGCCACCCCTTTTTTCAGAACGAACGACCGAAAATAGCGTCCGGCTCTGAATCAGGCCCAGTGATCCAAACAGAGGATTGCCAGCAGGATTCCCAATGGTCTTGTCCTCTGGTCCGGCTCCACAATAATAGGTCACAGGATCCAACCTTGTCCCATTCAGTGGGGAACCGCCGCAGTAAGTGTCTCAGAATCCTGAGAACAGGGACCTTCTCTTGATCCCCTATTTGCTCATGACTCCCAATACCTGGGCCTGTCCCCGCCCCAGCTCCCTATGGCCCTAATCACACCCAAAATAGCTGAGGGAGAATAGACATGTCTGACCATTAGGAGTATGAACTAACGATTTGGGGTGTTACTTGCTGACCAGTTACTTCACCTAGTATGTACTAACATCAAAATTAGATGTGGAGTTATGTGGTGAAGATATTTGCGGAGTTTGCATGTTTTTCCCATGTTTGTGTGGGTTAATTGGCTTCTGAAAAAATGAACCTTCCTGCGAATGTGTGTGTCTGTGTGCCAGGGAATGTAGATTGTAAGCTCCACTTGGCCAGGGGACTGATTAAATATTCTCTCTAAAGTGCTGCTTAATATATACAGGGGTATTCAATATGGAGCGAAAAGTCATTTTTTGCGATAATTTTGCACCGATGACGTCATTTTCGCTGGTTTTGGTTTTACACCGTATTCAATTTCAAAGACTTTTCGCAGGTTCGAAAAGTCTTTGAAAAAAAACCGGGGATAACTTTTCACCACTGAATAGGTGGCGAAAAAAAGTGCAGAATTGGGGTTTAGGGGTGCAGGCTTAAAAAAAAATAGCCTGCATCCCTGGGAATGTCATTTTAAAATAAACTGTGTCAAAAAAAGTTTTTTAAAAAAATAGGGACACCCCAAAAAAATTATTTTAAATTTGGGGTGAAAAAAAAAAATGGGAAAAAAGTATTTAAAAATAGGGAAATAGGTTCAGGGCTATTCTGCAAATATGCGGCAGGTGTATTCTACAATAGGCTATTAGCGGCAGGTGCATATTTGCAGAATTTTTAAATAAAGACTTTAGGGACTTAAAAATATGCTAGTACCCATTTTCATGTACCCCAAATTTGATGGGATCACTAAAAAAAACAAAAAAAATAACCTAAGTGCTCTTCTGCAACACTTCTTCAATGTCGGGGAAAAAACACCTGCAGCCGCTATTTAAATCCACGACTTTCATTTGCAGGCTAAAACGGGGTACCCATAGTGATCCCCCATGTTTTTACAGTTTTAGGGGGCTCCTACAATTTATTCCAGAAAAATTTCGTATTTTTTCGCAGATCCCACTTCGCAGGTTCCCGTTTTCGAAGCTTTTATATTGAATACGGGGATAAAGCGGGCGCGCGCCCGATACTTTATCCCTGGAAAATCTCCGATGTGGAGCGAAAAGTCCAGCACTGACTTTTCGCTCCCATATTGAATACCCCTGATAGGCAGCACATAAATAACTATTAATAAATAATTCAGTAGTCTAATCATACAAACCTTCCCATGCATCACATGCATTGTGCAGAACATGCGGTGCTGCAACCTGCCAGATAGAAACTGTTAAAAAAAAAAAAGCTTACAACAATTATATTAGTAGAACAAATTTAAGTGTTTAATTGAATTGGCCAAAAAGACAATTACGATGAATATCATTAGTTGCTGGATATACCGTTGTTTACAATCTAAGCATTCATACATGGCTGGCGTGCAGTTTCCGATTTTTACCTGTGATGATGTTCTTTCATCTTGAAGAGCTGCTTTAAGAATGTGCCACACACAATGATCTGCAATTCATTATTGCTTTGATCTATGTGTTGTTAAGGGGAAAGGCAGCAAAGGATGAGGCCATGGTACAGATATCTGGAGCTTCTGAGTGACTAGTGAGCTATATGTGCTTGTATCACTCCATCAATGCTTTGTCCAGGTGATCATTTCAATTTAGCTTTGTTGTAGCATAAGCAAATAAGACAACTGTCAGGGAGTTTTTCAGAATGGCAGTATAGTCCTAAAGGGGGGTATCCACTAGACGATAAAGTTGAACGATTGAACGATAATGATAAAATCGTTCGATAATCGTTCGAACATCGTTCGAACATCGTTTGAACATCGTTTGCAAATCGTGCAGTAATTGTTTCTAACGATGTACGATGCGCGCTCCCGCTGGTCGTTTGATCGTCTCCTCCATCGACTGAACATGCAGGTCAATTTCACTTGATTGCTTACAAATCGTTTACACATCGTTTACACATCGTTCATGCTGAACGATCAAACGATGAACCACTGTCTGCCCACTATACTTGAAAGCTCTCAATCACAGATTAAAACAACATAGTTTATTGTTAGATCTTTTGCAAATCGTTTGCAAATCTTTTGCAAATCCTTTGCAAATCTTTTGCAAATCCTTTGCAAATTGTTCAGAGTGGAAGATCATATTTCAAGGGAAACTTCAAGGGAAAATCGTTAAGAGGTTGGACAGGGATAAAATCGTCTAGTGGATGCCCCCCATAACTCCTAAGGTGATTTCAGTGTACTTTTATATATTTCTTTAGGGCTCTATCATTATCAGTTAATTTCTACAAAAGCAGATGAAAATGTACATTTTTTTAATTTAATTCAAAGTGATTTTTTGGGGTGTCCTTAAGTGTTTTTTAAAAAATTTTTGACACACTTTGCCTTTGGGGGACTGTCTGAAGGCTGCACGGCGGTTCCCGCAACTTTGCACCCCAAACCCCAATTCTGCACTTTTTTCCGCCTGTTATTCATAGGCAAATCTTTTTCGCCTATTACATTGCATTGACTTTCCGCCTAGGCGGAAAGTCTTCCAAATTGAATAAGGAGTAAAATCAAAACAGGCAAAAATGACGTCATCGGCAAAAAGTTTTCGCCAAAAACACGCAAAAACGTCTTTTCACTTCAAATTGAATACAGGCCTATACCGGTTATTGTACCGGCTGAAAAGGGGTCAGGGCCTGTGGGAAAGGGGCGGAGCCTCAGTGACTCACTTACTCACCGAGATGCTGGGATGCCCCTAGGCTCCTCCTATAAAGAGAGTAGATGCCATGTGCATGCGCACGGCATCTGTTTCCCTGCTGCTCACCTGCTGCTCTGCTATGCAAATCAGGGGTGTGTGCTCCCTCTCCACAGCCAGCCATCAGATGGGCATCGTAAACCTGTATCCGGTGGCTGGCAACCATCAGATTTCCGGTATTCGATGGAAAAAGTGCTTCCATCAAATTGGAAACATCGATGGTTACTAACCATCAGCTTCCGATGTCCATCCCTACCCTGCAGCTCTGTGTCAGTGGACCATGACTGTAAGAAAACAACAATCCTCCTTCAACCAGAGGTAAGAATCTGTGGGTGTTTTTGTTTTTAGTGTTAATAGGGGGTTGTGGTGCATAGAATAAATATCTTCTTGGGTTGTATTCATATAATCTACGGTGGTGGGTACTGTAGTAATATTATGTGGGGTAGGGGTGTAGTACCATTATGGGAGAGTGCACTAATGTTGTATTTAGGTATATAATATATAAAAGTAACAAGTCCCAAGTGAGGCACAAAAGAGGGTATGTGAAGCTGGAAAACAGGTACAGAGAAGGAGGGGTGGCAGTACAGAGGAGCCGGGACACAGGTGACAGGATAGGGTGATGGGCTAAAATTGTGCCTAGGGTGCCTACAAAGGTAGATCTGAGTATCATCAGCATAGAGATGATAATGGAGATTGAAAAAGCTGATGAGTTCACCTAAAGAGGACGTATAGAGGGAGAATAGGAGTGGTCCAAGAACAGAACCTTGGGGAACACCTATTGTAATAGGATGTGGGTGGAAATGGAGTCATGAGAGGAGACAGAGAAGGATTGGTCAGAGAGGTAGGAGGACAGCCAGGAGATGACAGTGTCATGTAGACCAAGGGAATGAAGGATTTGCAGCAGGAGAGGGTGGTCCACAGTGCCGAAAGCAGCAGAGAGGGCAGGAGAATGAGCAGAGGGTATTGGCCCTTGGATTTGGCAGCAATAAGGTCATTGCAGACTTTTGTGAGGGCAGTTTTAGTGGAGTGGAGAGAATAGAAGCCAGACTGAAAAGTGTCAAGAAGGGAGTGGGAGGAATGAAAGGTGGTAAGGCGGTTGTAAACAATATGCTCAAGGAGTTTGGAGGCAAAAGGGAGGATAGAGATGGGTCGGTAGTTGGCGAGAGTGTTAGGATCAAGGGTAGGATTTTTAAGAATGGGGGAGGCAAGGGCATGTTTGAATGCAGAAGGGACAGTGCCAGATGAGAGGGAGAGATTGAGGAGGTGGGCATGTTGGGAACAGGCACAAGGAGAGAGGTAGCGGAAGAGACGTGAAGAGATAGGGTCAAGGGGGGAGGTGGAGGGGGGTGGGGTTACTGGATGAAGGCCATGACTTCCTCTCCAGGTACAAGGGAGAAGGATGTCAGAGTAGGTAAAATGAATCAGCACTCTAAGGAGAATGGAAAAGCTAGGGCTCAAGAGATGGCAGTGAAACTCGGTGCAGGGAGAGGTGTGGGTCCCAGAGGTGGCTTGGGACCATAGCAGCCTCATTCTCTGCACCTATGCTATGCCCTTGGATGTGAGTAGCAGCCGGTTTGCCAAAGATTGGAAAAGTGAATAGAGTGAGACCATCCTTTCAGTCGATTGTTTCATCAAATGCAGATCTAAGATCTGCTGCAAAAATTTAATGGTATGGAGGCATATATTGGCTTTTGAATATGTGTCCAGGTCTCCAGTAGGATTGTGTCAACAGTCTGGTCTGGAGTTTGATCTATGGAGGATTGGACAGGTGTGTACCCATCTTAAGTCATGCAGCGTCATATCAAATGAATAATTTGCATTATTTATTGCTTCTATATTAAAACTGCAGATACAATGGAGGGAGGTGTCTAAAGGGGTAAGAGTGAAAGGCTAAAATGTGCTATATAGTCCTTATCTGAAGCTGCTATTCAGTATTTTTTTCTAAAATGTTGCTGTTCAGGACCTAATTGGAAGATGTAATCCAAAATCCATATCAGTAGTCGTTATCCAAAGTCGCTTGAATAAAGAAGGAATTAATCAGAAATTATCAATGTAGGGCAGAATGTCACTACAAAATGGCTGCCAATAGCTGTGCATCCTTTATATAGGGCTGTGACCTATATTGTGACATCATAATGCATGCAGCCTGCAGCTAGAGATGGCTGTAGCTTAGATCAGCTCTAGGGCTAGATGCCATGCAATAGCACTCTGGTGAGAATAGAAAAGTTTTCACTGTTAATACATTCCGTCCAGAATCTTTTCAGTTGATTGTTTTAGCTGATGCAGATCTGTGATCATGCAGCCTTTTTTTCCCAGAGTATGAAGCCTGTAAGTATTTGGCAGATTCAGAAGAGCAGCAGTTGGTAGGAGTGAAGCCAGCAAACAGAACCATGGTGGGAGGCTTCGCAGAGGTGTAGTGGTCTCTTCGCAGACACAAGGGAATAGTGAAGGGGTTGCTTGGCAGAGTCGGTCACGGAGAGGCTGGATGTATCGGGTCCAGTGCAGGATCCTGGATGTTAAGTCGATGTGGCCACACTTATGTTGGCTCAGATGTTCTTCTGGTCTAGGAAGAGTGGATTAGAGAGTATGAGAGTCCCCAATAAGCAGGTTTAATAGCTTGGTAAACAGGAACTCCAAGGATAAATGCCTTGCTCAGTCAGCAGTACATCTAACAGACGTGACCCTGTTGCACCTTAGAAATACATTGCGCAGTAATGTTCCGATTCTGCTTATGAAGCTTTGATAGGCGGAACCTGGATTCTTTCCCTGGAGTCTCTCATATAATCTTCTCTTCTCCAGCTGGAGTTCTCTCAATTCAGCTTTTTTTTTTATTTCAGCTTTTACTTCTTGTTTACATTGTTCTAATGCCTCTATCTTATCATCATCATTGGGGATTGCTTGTGCTATTTCCTCCTGTTGTTCTTGGGTGTTTGTATCCAGGCTGCTCTGTTCTCCAGTCCTCACAATACCTTCAGGGTACTCTATAGCTGCGGTAGGACTTTGGGGGGTCTCAGTGACGGTCCACCTTGCACTGTATGTCATTTTCATATTCCTCCAACCTACATAAGGGTCATAATGCCATGAACTTGGCACACCAAACATAGCTATCTCCATGGGCAGCACAGACGGTGTAATGGTTAGTGTTACTGCCTCACAGCACTGAGGTCGTGGGTTCGATTCCCACCACGGCCCTAACTGTGTGGAGTTTGTATATTCTCCCTGTGCTTGCGTGGGTTTCCTCCCACACTCCAAAAATATACTGGTAGGTTAATTGGCTCCAAAACCTAAAAAAATTAACCCTAGTGTGTATGTGTGTGAGCATGTGATAGGGAACATAGATTGTAAGCTCCACTGGGGCAGGGACTGATGTGAAAGGCCAACTATTCTCTGTAAAGCGCTGCGGAATATGTGTGCGCTATATAAATAACTGGTAATAAATAAATAAATAAATAAATGAAATTATTCCCTATGGTCACTCTCAGTTGGTCGTCTTCTGGATTTATGTGACATGGGTAACATCTCCGCTCTCTTTTCCTATACTGTAATTCAGATATTGATTTCCCATACATTGGGTAATGGATTCCTGTACCTTGTACTCAGAGCTGGATTAAGGCTTTGGGGGGCCCGGGGCACTTAAGACAGGGGGGCCCTAAAGTCTAAACTTAAAATCATTCATCATCAATCACTAGAGAGAGAATTACGGTACAATTCGGTGGTAAATATTAATATTATATATAGCATATAGGTATCCTGTAGAAAGGAAAAAGCTGCACTCCACAGACTTTTAAAATAGTTCAAATTTGTTTAAATAGTTACCGATATTTCAAGACCTCTATGAATCTTTTCCTCAGGGTACATATTTACACTAATTTAAAAGTATGTGGAGTGATGCTTCTTTCTTTCTACAGGATACTGTACCTATTTGCGTCTACTAAAGTAGGAGTGCACTCCGGCATACTGTTTCTTTTCCAGAGTGCCAAACTTCACATTTAAAAAAAAGTGACTTACCGATAACCTACATCTCCAACTCATTTAGCCAACTGAAGCCATGTCACTTTTGTGGCATCATAGGCATTGTATAACACAGCGCGGTTGCTGCGTACTGAACAGCGATGCGTTCCACCCGCGGCACGCAAACCCCTGCGCACGTGACCAGTGTGTGTTAACCAATGGGCGCTTCAAAAGAGAGTTGCTATGCAACATGATAAATACACAATCTCGGTATAAAGAAGCAGGGATAAGCACTCAAAAAAAAACCCTGTATAATCCAGGCAGACTATCTTGTCCAGGGGGTAAAATAATATAGGGACTTGGCCATAGGGACACACAAACCAATCTCCAATTATTGTGTTAAAGTACAAGCATATCACTTCTAGCTATACCAGATACATTATATATATATATATACACACACATACATGTACATATACTGTGTGTATATATATATATATATATATATATATATATATATAATATATATATATATATATATATATATATATACACACACATCTATCTATCTCTCTCTATAGATCTATATATAGATATATATGTATAATATATAGATATATATATCTATATATATATATATATATATATATATATGGAGAGAGAGATTTATATATAGATTTATATGTATATGATATAGATCTATATATATATATATATATATATATCTATGTATATATATATCTATGTGTATATATATATATATATATATATATATATACACATAGATATATATATACATAGATATATATATATATATATATCTATATAACAAAAATTGAGCTGCCTAAACGAATAAGGTCTGTCACTGACTTACCCTAACACTGGGACAGACAGTGCACAGACCAGGCTCCCTGCTGTCGTTGTTGAGCCCAGTGCCCGCTCCTCAGTGGTGAATAAGAAAGGAGGCCAGGGTGGAGGACCGGCGCAGGCAGTCGCGCAGCGTCATGAGATGGGATTGAGTTCATGACGCTGACGCGGCGCCGCGCATAATGTATGCGCAGTGCAAGCATCTGACCTCTGCCGGCAGCGCCCACAGCCCATTCAAGTAAGAAAGACGAGGGCCAGGGCCGGCGGTGGAGGCGATGCAGAGTCTCCACTTGGAGCCTGGCTTTCTGCCGCGGAAACGCGGCAGAAAGGTGCTTGGTGCTCTGAGCACTCGGGGCCCCTCTGAACTTCGGGGCCCAGCACAGATGTGCCCCTAGTCCCCCCGTCGCCGGGCCTGGTGGCAGGGGGCCCTCTCCGAGAGGGGGGCCCGGGGGTACATGCCCCCAATGCCCCCCCTTAATCCGGCCCTGCTTGTACTCTTTAAGGACCATTACTATATTAGCTTGGTATGATTCCATGCTAAATACCTAAGAGCTTCTTATCTGTCCTGTGAGTCTGAAGCTTTATATCAGATGAATAATTTGCTTTATACATTATTCATATAAATTAAAGACTGTAGATAAAATGGAGAGAGGTGTCTAAAGGGGTGAGGCTGACAGGTTATAAATTGTTATATAGTCCTTACCTGAAGATTTCATTCAGATTCTTTTTCTGAAGATGTTGCTGTTTAGGACCTTATTAGAAGATTTAATCCAAACTCCATATCAGTAGTCATTATCTAAAGTCTCTTCAATAAAACAGGAACTATACAGGGGACATAGAATGCAGGCACACACTCTAGGTACTAAGGGCCTGATTCAGAGCCGGACGCTATTTGCGGACGGTCGTTCTAAAAAAGGGTCCGGATACTTAAATTGAGCGGTCGCTCTTTGCGGTGTGTTGACGCCTCTATGTCTGAGCGAGCATTCGAAAAATGTGCTCGCTATTTTGTAAAGACGCCCCTTTGCCGTTCTCATCACACGTCATCTCCGATATTTAATAGATTAATTGGGAACATCGAAAGGCATCTGAACTGCTCGCAGTGGTTGTGGTAGGATTTTCTTACCGCTATCACTGCGAGCAGTTTAGGCTAAAAGACAAACAAGTTGTCACACGCTGCCCTGGAGACCCCAGAATAAGACCCCGCCGCTTACCTTTGCGGGCGCTGACCCACGCTGTCTTCCGGCTCCTGTGCCGTACTTCTCTCTCAGTCTCCTCTGTTGTCCTCTGGAGGGTCCCACTGCTGTGCTGCTTCCACGCCGGCTCCTGCTGATCGCTGGTCTCCGCTGGTTACATTCAGGAAGCGCTGTCCTCTGGTCCATGGGCGTGGCCATCTTGGATTGCCCATGTGACTCTATTCCACCAATGAGGAATCTTCTCCTTCTCTCTCAGCCTGTCTGCTCTCAGCGTCTACTATAAAAGGATCCCCAATGCTGACACAAGTTGCCAGTGCAACTAGTTTCTTAGTTTTACTAAGTGAGCCTTCCCACTGTGCTCCAAAGGTGTTTCCTGCTACCCAGCTGCTCCACGTAGCATCTCAGCTACCAATGTCTCCACTCGGCTACCCAGCTGCTCCACCTAGCGTCTCAGCTACCAACGTCTCCACTCGGCTACCCAGCCACTCCACGTAGCGTCCCAGCTACCAACGTCTCCACTCGGCTACCCAGCCGCTCCACGTAGCGTCCCAGCTACCAACGTCTCCACTCGGCTACCCAGCCGCTCCACGTAGCGTCCCAGCTACCAACGTCTCCACTCGGCTACCCAGCCGCTCCACGTAGTGTCCCAGCTACCAATGTCTCCACACGGCTACCCAGCCACTCCACGTAGCGTCTCCGCTACCAACGTCTCCACACGGCTACCCAGCCGCTCCACGTAGCGTCTCAGCTACCAACGTCTCCACTCAGCTACCCAGCCGCTCCACATAGCGTCCCAGCTACCAACGTCTCCACTCGGCTACCCAGCCGCTCCACGTAGCATCCCAGCTACCAACGTCTCCACACGGCTACCCAGCCGCTCCACGTAGCCACCCAGCTACCAACGTCTCCACACAGCTACCCAGCCACTCCACGTAGCCACCCAGCTACCAACGTAAACCCATGGCTCTCCAGCCGCTCCACGTAGCCACCCAGCTACCAACATCTACCCACGGCTATCCAGCCACTCCATGTAGCCACCCAATTACCAACGTCTACCCACGGCTATCCAGCCGCTCCACTTAGCCACTCAGCTATCAACGTCTACCCACGGCTATCCAGCCATTCCACGTAGCCACCCAACTACCAACGTCTACCCACGGCTATCCAGCCGCTCCACATAGTTTCCCAGCTCCTAACGTCCACTCAAGGCTATCCAGTCTTTCCAAGTGGCTTCCAAGCTACCACGCTACTTCTACACTACTCAAACTCCCCATCAGTCCACTGCTCCCTCTCATGCGGAGGAACTTTATTAAGCCAAGTCTCCTCCAGCGAGCGTCTGCGCCAACTAGTACAGGTCCAAGGCCCAGTCCGGGAACACAGCCTCTAAATCCCACGATTGTGACACAAGTGATGTGGTCGATGACGCTCCTTTACTAATTATGCACTCCCATTAAACGCCCTTTTGACCGTTAGGCACGCCTGCGTTCGGATCTCCACTCCCCTGTTTTCAAGTACCTTCCCCTGTTACCACCCACAAACGGTACATTCTGTCAATCAAATTAGCAGCCCCTCGCTGTTTTACGAGCGTACGATTTCTGACCGCAATGACTGTTTTGCGCATGCGCATTACGACCCATACGCATGCGCAGTTGTGCGAACATCGCTCACAGCGAACGAGCGGCCGCTTATGAGCAGCTCTGAATCAGGTCCTAAGAACAATGATAGACAAAAAAATCCTGATAAACTCTACAATAAACATGGAGTATAAGTGATATTTGCCCATCCACCGTGTCAAGGTGAACCCCATAAGATGGGTCCCTAACATCCCTAATACTAACACATTACATTACATTTATCTAGGACTTACCTGTAATAGTGCCCATTCTAATATGTAGACAGAAATGCAGGAACCTGGGCTGGTGATTAAAAATACCTGAGGTCAGATGGGTGGGGTGCAAATTCCAAATAGGAGGCGTCTCAACCTCCAAGTGTACAAAATATACACACTATTTAATCACCAGCCCAGGTTCCTGTATTTCTGTCTACATATTAGAATGGGCACTATAACAGGTAAGTCCTGGATAAATTGAATGTAATGTGTTAGTATTAGGGATGTTAGGGATCCATCTTATGGGGTTCACCTTGACGCGGTGGATGGGCAAATATTTTTGGCCAAACATGTACTAAGAACCTCACTTAAACTCTACAATTAACATGGAGTATATCAGGATTTTTTTGTCTATCAATGTTCTTCGTACCTAGAGTGTGCACCTGCATTCTATGCCCCCTGTATTGTACTACATGTCTCAGCATGGCAGCACCTCCTATTATGTTTAAAATTAGGGTGTGCAGTCCAAGCCCCCCCCTTACTATAAAACAGGAACTACTCAGATTATCAATGTAGGATGCAATGTCACTATACAATGGCTGCCAGTAGCTGGGTATCCTTTATGTAGGGCTGTAACAAGCATGGTACCACTATGCATGCAGACAGCAGCTAGAGATGGCTGTAGCTCAGGACCGGCGCTACCAGCGCCGTAGCTAGGGTAGTGCGGCCGGTGCCATCGCGCAGGGCACCACAGGTCAGGGGGCGCTGTTCAGGCCTGTCAATTTTCTGCTTATTATCATTCTCACTTGTAGCTTCCTCTTATTTTATCCCCAGCATCTCCTGGCCTACCCTATCTCTTCCCTGGCCTTCCCTATGAGGTTATTGCACTTTTTTGGGTGCTTTATGTCCCTTTTTGAAAAATGGGGAGGCACCAATGCTCTTTCTGGCACAGGGCACCAAAAAGTCTAGTTACTGCTCTGGGCGCTACCATTAGGCAGCTTTACACAGATGCTGCCCCCGCACTTACCGGCTGCTGTCGGGCCATGACTGCAGTCATGCCACAGTCTGACATGTCAGGTGCAGCTCAGCCAACAGCAGCAGTACCAGACACTCGCCCCCCTATTCTCTCTGCATGGTTGCTGCTCCCTCCCCAGGGACCAGCCACCAATGTGCTGATTTTTTGTAAGTCCCTTCTGCTGTCTCACCAGAGCCTCCACCCCCTTCTAACTGAGACCCCACTCCTTCTTACTCATCTGACCCTGTGACCTAACATACAGTATGTGTGCCTATTCTCCCCTGCAGCTCTGAGTCAGTGGACCATGACGGTGAGGAGACTACAGATCCTCCTTTATACAGAGGTAAGTATCTGTGGGTGTTTTGTTTTTAGCGTTATCCGGGGGTTGTGGTGCATAGTAATATTATCTTCTTGGGTTGTAATAATATAATCTAGGGAGGTGGGTATTGTAGTAATATTATGTGGGGTATGGGTGTAGTACCATTATGGGAGAGTGCACTAATGTTGTAGTTAGGTATATAATAATATATTAAACGTACGTGCCTACTCCCCCAGGATGGCCGGGAGTCTCCCGTGAATCAGGTGGCGCTCCCAGCTCCCCCCAAAAATAAGCAAATCTCCTGGCCGCCGCTATCCCACTGCAATGCTTGGACCCCCTGCATCTCTATACATACACCCCCACAGTGGGGGGTGGGGGTGGGCGGTGACACGCATCATCGTGGTCCTGACCCCTGCTCACAATGCCATTAATCTGGGTATTGTGAAGAGGGGGCGGGGCCACAATGACCCGATCGCCAAGACACGCCTTCTACCCAACAATGCTACATCAATGCTGCACCACACCCCTTTCTGTCACACCACGCCCCCCGCAGTAGAAGCTTAGAAGCAGACATTCAGCTCCCTCCCGGAAAGAGGGGGCTGAATGTCGGTAAGTATAATATAATAGTAACAAGTCCCAAGTGCAGCACAGAGGAGGGGATGGGGGGAGTGGCTCAGTGAAGCTGGAATACAGGTAAAGAAAAGGGCGGGTGGCACAGAGGAGCCGGGACAAAGGTGACAGGATGGGGGATGGGTTGATGGGCTGAAATTTTGCCTAGGGCGCCTACAATCCTTGCATCGGCCCTGGAGATATGCATCCTTATGCATGCTATACGGCTTGACTGCTGGCAGTGAGGTGTTTCAACGGTGTCTGGAACAATTGTCTGCAGGGTAACCGTGTGAGATTATAGTCGACGACATCCTCATCTGAGGCCGTAATATGCAAGAATATGATGAGCGTCTCCGTCAAGTATTGGAAAGAATCCGTTCCATCAACTTAAAGCTCAACCCAGATAAATGTATATTTAGAGTGTCAGAAGTTCCTTACGCGGGCCACCTCCTCATGGACCAAGGAGTTAAGCCAGACCCTGACAAAATGGTGGCCATCCAGCAAATGCCCCTGCCGGTGGATAAACTTAGTTTCTAACGCTTCTTAGGGATGACCGGTCAAAATTTATCCCCAATTATAGTGAAATCACCGCACCTCTGCGACAACTTCTATACCAAGAAACAGATTGGTGTTGGTTAGAACCACACCACACCGCGGTGTCAAGCTTACACTTACCGGTGGTAATCTTCTCAGACGCCCCACAGCATGGCCTGGGTGCACTTTTCCTCCAAACCAATAGACCAATTACTTTTCACTCCAGAGCACTGACAGAAACAGAATCCTGTTACATGTAGATTGAAAAAGAGCTGTTGGTGTTGTTTCCCTAGAGGATTGGACAAGTGTGTCCCCATCTTAACTCATGTAGCCTTATATCAGATGATTAATTTGCTTTATTCATTGTTTCTAAATTAAGGACTGTAGATAAAATGGAGGGAGGTGTCTAAAGGGGAGAGGATGACAGGTTAAAAATTGTTATATAATCCTTATCTGAAATGTTGTTCAGAATTTTTTCTGAAGATGTTGCCTTTTTAGGACCTTATTGGAAGATATAATCTAATGCCCATAACAGTAGTCGTTACCCAGTGTCGCTTATAAAACTCAGGAACTACTCAGAGATTATCAATGTAGGACTACTGCCCACAAAATGACTGCCAGTAGCTGGGCATCCTTTATATAGGGCTGTGACCTGCATTGTGACATCACAATGCATGCAGGCCGCAGCTAGAGATGGCTGTAGCTTAGATCAGCTCTGGGCCCAGATGATCTGCAGCAGCACTCTGGTGAAAATAGAAAAGCCGGGGCTCAGAAGATGGCAGTGTAACTTGGTGCAGGGAGAAGGCCGTGCCCCAGAGGCAGTCTGGGCCCTATAGCAGGCCCAATCTCTGTACCTACTGTAGCTATGCCCTACCCTGTGAGTGGAAGCCAAAGATTGGATGAGTGTGTACGGCGACACAATCCTTTCGGTAGATTGTTTCAGCAGGTGCAGATCTGAGATCTGCTGCAAAATTGGACAAGTGTGGAGGCATTTATTGGGTGTTGAGTCTGCATCCAACTGTCTAGTAGGATTGTCAGTCCGGTCTTGAGTTCGATCCCTGGAGGTTTGGACAAGTATGTACCCATCTTAAGTCATGCAGCATCACATCAAATGAATCATTTGCTTTATCCATTGTTTTTTTTTAATAAAAACTGCAGATAAATGGATGGAGGAGTCTGAAGATGTAAGGCTGACAGACCAAAATTTGCTATATACAGCCATGGTCAAAAGTTTTGAGAATGACACAAGTATTGGTTATCACAAAGTTTGCTGCTTCAGTGTTCTTAGACCTTTTTGTCAGATGTTACTACATACTTACCTACTTTTGAAAAATAATTTCAGGGAGATTGTGAAAGCAGCACCTATGAGCGTGGCGGTAAAGTGGACTGTACTTCAACATCTGAGAGGCGTGTCATAAAACTGACTTACATCCACATGTAAACAAGCCTAAAAGCAGTTAGTAAGATCTATTTGTTCATAAAAACACACATACTTTTCAGAAAATGCATGTAGCCATAGGGATCATTGTGCCTTATAACCAAATGAAGGGAAATTATACTAATGATCCCATGTGAATGTATATATCTGTTTTTATTTTTAGAAAACCACTTCATAATGGTGGTAAGGTGCAATCAGGGAGATTGCTAGACTATTCAGGGAGACAGGGAGATTCTACTATTTCAGGGAGTATCCCTGACAATGATGAACATTTGGCAAGTATGTGTTATTATGGTATACTGAAGTAAAATTACAAGCATTTCATAAGTGCCAAAGGCTTTTATTGACAATTACATTATGTTTATGCAAAGAGTCAATATTTGGATGTTTTACTGTTGGCATGACACAGGACTGATGGTAGCGCTCACCTTTTCTTCACTGGACAAGCGTTTTTCCAGGTGCCCCAAACAATCTGAAAGAGGATTTATCAGAGAAAATAACTTTACCCCAGTCCTCAGCAGTCCAATCCCTGTACCTTTTGCAGAATATCAGTCTGTCCCTGATGTTTTTCCTGGAGAGAGTGGCTTCTTTGCTGCCCTTCTTGACACCAGTCCATCTTCCAAAAGTCTTCATCCTGTGTCATGCTAACAGTAAAGCATCCTGAGACAATTCATGTGTGGGGTTGTTTCTCAGCCAAGGTAGTGGGATCACTCACAATTTTGCTTAAGAACACAGCCATGAATAAAGAATGGTACAAAAAACATCCTTCAAGAGCAACTTCTCCCAACCATCCAAGAACAGTTTGGTGATGAACAATGCCTTTTCCAGCATGATGGAGCACCTTCTCATACGGCAAAAGTGATAACTAAGTGGCTCAGGGAGCAAAACATCGAAATTTTGAGTCCATGGCCAGGAAACTCCCCAGACCTTAATCCCATTGAAAACTTGTGGTCAATCCTCAAGAAGCGGGTGGACAAACAAAAACCCACAAACTCTGACAAACTCCAAGCATTGATTAGGCAAGAATGTCGGCCATCAGTCAGTATGTGGCCCAGAAGTTGATTGACAGCATGCCAGGGCGAATTGCAAAGGTATTGAAAAAGAAAGGGTCAACACTGCAAATATTGACTCTTTGCATAAACTTAATGTAATTGTCAATAAAAGCCTTTGACACTTATGAAATGGTTGTAATGTTACTTAAGTATACCATAGTAACATCTGACAAAAAGGTCTTTGTGAAAACCAATACTTGTGTCATTCTCAAAACTTTTGGCCATGGCTGTAGTCCTTACCTGACGGTGTTATTCAGATTATTTTTATGAAGATGTTGCTGTTCAGGACCTTATTGGAAGTCGTTATCCAAAATCGCTTAAATAATGCAGGAACTACTCAGAGACTATCAATGTAGGACAAAATGTCACCATAAAATGTCTGCCAGTAGCTGGGCATCCTTTATGAATGGCTGTGAACTGCACTGTAACATCACAATGCATACAGGCAACAGCTACAGATGCCCTGCAGCAGCACTCTGGTGAGAATAGAAAAGTTGGGGCTCAGATTAATTAATGAATTTCATTGTCAAGGCCAGATTAATTAATAGGGCAGATGGAGCTACAGCTCCAGCCTCTACATAAAAATATGCCCTTCATCATGACAGCATGATGGTGACTAGCCACCAGCTAGCCACACAGCTGGCCATAATTCATATGTTTGAATTAAAATTGTTTGTTTTTTTAGTTTCCTCACAAAATGATGCAATATGTTACTTTTATATACTGTATCTATGGAGAAATTAGGGCTGATTAATCCAGCCATGGCCACATATCAGTGTCTGCTGGGAGCTGTGTTATTCCTCCTCATATAACTGTACAGTCCCCTCTCCTCTATATAATAATGCCACATATCAGTGTGTGCTGGGAGCCAATTAATTCCCCCTCATATAATAAAGTAATCTTATACCCCTTTTACACTGGAGCTAAAACCCGAGTTATTGCAGGGTTAACCCGGGCAGCTCCCTGGTGTAAAAGGGGAGAAGGTTGGATCGCCGGGTCGAGTAACCCAGCAATCCAAGCCAGGTACATATCAGGGTTTAACACGGGCGTAGCCCGCGAAATCCTGATGTGAGAACAGCGCACTCCGGGTCACGATGACCTGGAGTGCGCTGCTAGCTGACCGATTGGTCCGGCTTCAGTGGTGCTTGGAGATGACAACATCTCCAAGCGTCCACTTTCACGCTGGGAAAGCCGGGTCTATGCAGACCCGACTCCGTTGTGAGCGGCGCCAACTCGGGATTATCCCGAGTCGGCGCCGGCTAAATTCCGGGTCTGATCCGGATAGGAACTCTGTTCCAACTCTGGGTCAGACCCGGAATTTTGGTGGAAAAGGGGTATAATACTACTAATAGTAATACTCATTTTCACATTTGGATTTGTCTGTGGGTCGGGCTTTAGTCTCTGGTTGGAGTGGATTCTAGAGTGGATGTCTGGAAGTTGGAAGGTCTTATGTAGTTCCTGGTCATGACATATATTTGGAGAAAATGGTGCTGGTTATTGGATTGGAACCGATGATACAGGATATTGGACTGGAACCGATGGAATCCGATATTTGACTGGAACCAATGGAAAAAGGTATCTGACTGGAACTGATGGTGCTGGTTATCGGATTGGAGCAGATGATACAGGATATCAGACTGGGACCGATGGTGCTGCTTATCAGATTAGAAACGATGATACAGGATATCAGACTGGAACCGATGGTGCTGGTTTTTGCATTGGAACCGGATTGCAGGATCACCATTATGGAGCCAGATTGCAGGTTCACTGGAATGGAACCGGATACTGGAGCCAAAGTTTGTAAGTGCCCCTATGTACCACCCAATGGTTAAAAATTGTATATAACACGTAAGGTTTACAAGGAAGATGGGCCCCCCTAAGCTCTTGCTCCCATAGCAGATGTACCCCTTGCACCTATGGTAGTTACACCAATGAAAGCAGGATAGTCCAGTGATGCTGCTGTCTAATGAGGAGGTCTCACTGGAGTGAGTGGCAGAGCCTAAGCATGGGCGACACCTTGTGGTGGAGAGTGGTAACTGCAAGGCAGTGTTTCTGGCAGCCGTGTGAGACTGTGCTGCATCTGCATGGCCTAACCGCAGGGCTGTCATCTGAAATTGTGGGACCCGGGACTGATAAAATAGGCAGGGACCCCCAAGCTTTCTCTTTCTCTATTATGTACCCACTTTCTCTCACTGTGTGCCTGACTGTGTATGTATATGTAATACAGCAGACCCAGCTCTATTCAACTCTCTTCCCTCTTCCCTCTTCCACTCCAGCCCTAGCCATCTGCAAGACACAATGGCTGCTGCTGCAAGCCTGCAAGTCTCATGACTTACCATCTTCAAGGTGACTCTTTCTTCACCTGGTCTGGATGGCGTGGCTCCTTTATCTTCCAGCTTCATTGAACAAGGGGTGGGTGAGAGGAGCGGCAGGCCTCCTTGTTCCCTGTCAGTCAATCACTGTTATTGCTCAGGTATTCGGTACGGCACACCGATCAGAGCGGGCCACCCTTACACTCATAGGGTTGTAGCGGGTGTGAGGAGCAGGCGGGCCCCCTCCTTTCTGGCGAGTGTCTGGGCCTGGGACTACAGTCCTGGCATTTCTCCTCGTGATGGTGGCCCTGCCTAGCCGGCCCAAGTCACCTGACGTCTCCGGCCCCCTCCTGCGTTGCTGCTCACACATATGGCCCCATAGGCACAGCTCAGAGAGCAGTGCCCTATGTGCGGCCACAGCAGTAGAGGGACTGCTAATGAGAGAGGTTTACGGCCCAGCGGGAAGTACCCTGGTTCCCAGTGGCTCAACCCGTCCCTGCCTTGCAACAATTGATATTGAGACATTGTATGCACACATTGTTTGATGCATGCGCTGTGTGACCTTTTCCGCGACACATGCGCATTTAAAAAGCATTGGCCATTTGCGTGAATATCACTATTGCATCCAACTCAGAATCAGGCCCCTAATAGATAGAGTGGAGCTAGTGGAACCATAGGCTCTGTCAAAGCACATGGTAAGGATATGGTCATTGGAAGCCCTGTATTTACTTATTAAGGGAAGCACACTGCTGCTCAGATCTGGAAGTAAAGGTTGTTAAACCACAAGGAGACCTGTATTACACTTTCATTTCTGTGACTGCATGCACTAATCTGTTCCTTACCTGAACACTTAGGAAGGAGCCTTACATTCACTCACCCACACCCGCTGCTGCGATCAGGCAGCTCCACAGCTTCTGCGCAGTGCACATGCTCAGAAGCTTACTAAAAATTTTGCCCAGCAGCAGCTCCTCCCACAAGTCTTTGCAGAGCCTGTCAGTCACCACTGATGGCTCCGCCTCCAGTCCCTCCGCGGCCCAGCCCCACCTCCAGAATAATCTTCTCTGTGCATGCTGCAACAACCACAGGCAGCCTGCATGGTGACACTTCGCCGGCCACAGTCCACAGACAAGCAGCGCCGCAGGCAGCCAAACGGAGGAGCAGCAGTAGGTAAGTCAGAGTTGCCGACATTTAGCTCTCTCCTTCCGGGAGGGAGCTGTCGGGCAACCACATGGGGGGAGTCTGGCGGCAAAATGGGGGCGTGTCATGTGAGAAATGGGGCGTGGCTCGAAAGATGACACATTGTTGGGGGCGGGGCATAGGACTTGATTCACAATGCCGAGATTAATAGTATTATGATGCAGGGGGCGGGGCTACGATGATGCGAATCAGTGCAAATCACGTCATCGGCCCCCCGCTGCCGGGGTTTATGCAGGTGGGTTGCTGGGGCCGGGAGACTTGCCTGCCTTTCCGGGGGGTTGGGAACGGCATCCGATTTTCGTGAGGTTCCCGGCCGAATCGTGAGGATAGGTAAGTATGAGGTAAGTGTTGGCGGCAACTGCAGGGCAGAGGAGTGGGGAGGTTTAAGCTGATGTCACAGGGCTGGGGGGAGGTTGGAGCTGATGACACAGGGCTGGGGTGGGGTGTTGGAGATGATGACACAGGGCTGCGGTGACACGTGGGCTGGGGGATGAGACTGCCACACACTGGGGTTGAGACTGCCACACACTGGGGCTGATACTGCCACACTGGGACTGAGACTGCACACTGGGGCTGAGACTGCCACACACTGGGACTGATACTGCCACACTGGGACTGAGACTGCCACACTGGGGCTGAGACTGCCACACACTGGGTCTTGGAGAATGAGGCTGAGATGCTCACACTGGGTCTGAGGAAATGAAGCTGAGAGACACACTGGATCTGGGGGGATGTGGCTGAGACACACTGGGGCTGGGGGAGCAAGGCTGAGACACACTGGGGCTGGGGATGGAGAGATGCAGGGGGGCCTGGAAAGATAAAGGGGGGCCTGGGGATGGCGAGACAAAGGGGGTCCTGGGGATGGAGAGACGCAGGGGGTCCTGGAGAGGCAGTTGGGCCTGGAGATGAAGAGCCACAGGGAGCCTGGAGAGCCACAGGGGGCCTAGGGATGGAGACATAAGGGGGTCTGGAGTAACATGGGGGCCTGAAGAGACACAGAAATTGTTTGATCAGGGAAATTCACATTTTGCCCTGCACAAAAACTTCTGTTACTATATATTATCTGGTTATGATGATGACATTTGTTATATTTCTACGTAAACATGCATCTTCCAGACAATGTGATCTACCTGAATAGTGAATACCAGCTGAAGATGCTGTCCAGTGAGGCTCAAATTCTTCAGAGGTTCCACCATATAGGTAAGAAAACACTTACAAACTGACTGGCCTGTACCCAACCATTAAGCATGTTACGCGGGCTTGTAGGGTGCCAGATGCCCTGAATGGCACAGACTCAAGTATAAAATTATTACCTCCAGCTGAGGAGAGGAAATGCGGAGGGAGGCGCTGGTAGGCACATGAAAAATGTGCAGCTTCCCAGCTGTAATCAGGTCTGTCCGTCCCTGCCTGTACCTAGTGCAGAGGGATGTGGGGGCCCAAAAAGAGTGTATCGTTCACCTAGATTTATGTTGCTGGCCCTGCTCCCATCAGTGGCTTGCAAAAGCCCCTCCAGGCCCTAAAAGGTGGGAGTATCCTGCCCTCCTCCACAGACCCTGCCCCCTCAACAGACTCGCCCCCTTTAGGGCTGCTTCCAGATATATCCCAGGCTGGTTTTCTATCCCAATCAATCCCTGCTTACATTGACTAGAACTATTAATAAAAAGAATATACTGATCCTTCCTTGCTTTATTTGTCACCAGCTTTGATGACTTACACCCCTTTCACACACAATAGCAAATTGCCAGGTCAAGCATTTGGACCCAGTAATTTGCCGATCAACACAGTTCCATTTTCTGTGTGAAAGGGTCAACCTGGGTTGAAATTCCCAGAACTTCGTCCCTGGTTTTTCCTATGGTTGAAGTACCGGGAATTGCGACCCGGGTTGACCTTTTCACACGGAAGAAATACCCGGGTTGATCCGCAAATTATCGGGTCCAAATGCTTGACCTGGCAATTTGCTTTTCTGTGTGAAGGGGGGAACAGGCTTGGACTGGCAAAAAAACCTGTGCATCTGCCCAAACTGATGTACCTGTTCCATGCTATACCATACGCAATACCCCGTAAAATGTTACAACAAATGCACAAACTGATGACGTCTTATGTATGGAAACGCAAAGCCCCTAGAATAGCTTATAACTGTATGATACGCTCCAGACAACAAGGAGGCCTCAATCTCTCTGACTTACCTTGTATCATGAAGCTGCCGTCCTTTCTCAGCTGTGTTATTGGTTTCTCCCCCCCCACACTAAGCCCTGGGTGGACCTAGAACATGCCCTTTTTCAAGAATTCCCTTTATCAGACCTTCTATGGTTACCTAAACAACTATGCCCACAATCCCCATTACTTCCCAAGTCTGCCCTTGATACCTTAAAGATATGGGATGTTAGGCTTCCAACTCATTTTAATTTCACTCTCCCTACTAGGACCATATCCCTCCAAGCATTAGATAATTTGTTTCCCAATCTCCATATGTCTTACTGGATCCTATTGGGTATTCAGTCCCTAGCAGATTTCCTTTCCCCGTCCTCTATTTTACCGTTTTCTGATCTATGTGCCATATTTGAATTGGGCCCATCAGCTTGGTTTTATTATCTTCAACTCCATCATTGGATAGCTCAATTTAATACCGGCCCCTCCATGCTCCAGACACCACCAGACCATATTCTAAATAGACTATCTAGATCCTCTTCCCGTGGGGCCATCTCCTTTTGGTACTTACTGTTGTCTCCTGCTGACCAGACGACCAAATCTTCTGTTCAGCTTCGATGGGAGACTGATCTTCAATGATCTTTCACCCTTAAACAATGGGAATCTATCCAATTAGCCTCTTTTTCCCTATCTAAATGCACTAATCACACTGAAATGCATAGTAAACTCCTAAACAGACTATATTTGACACCTACTAAACTGCATGGGATATGGCCTACGGTTTCTACATTTTGTTGCCGTTTATGTCACTCTGAAGGTACAATTTTCCATATTTTTTGGGACTGCCCCTCTTTACGCCCTTTTTGGACAGAAGTATTTTCTCTTATAAAGGAAGTGTTAGGACTCATATTACCTCTAGATCCCTCTCTAGCCCTCTTACACTGGTATCCTCTCACTATTCCCAAACCTGCTCGTTATGTTCTTGGTCACATTTTAATATCTGCTAGGGCTACAATAGCCCAACATTGGAAGTCCCCTTCCCCCCCCCTCCATTTGCCAAAGTTGTTACAAAAACTCAATTTCATTTTGAAATGGAGACTAGGGATGTTAATTACTCTACGGCTCTGTCTTCATCTATTGTAAAGTGGTACCCATGGCATATCTATGTCACTGTTGGTGGAGGTGCCCCCTCTGCGAGAATTAGCCCTCTGAACCCGTCTTCCCCTTGCAATCTAAATGAACCTCCCTCGGGAGATTCAGATGTTTAGTCTATCTCTTTGCTATATTTTGTATTTTAATAATTGTTAGATATTTATGGATGTCCTGTTCATACCTTATAATTTTATTGTTATTGTGTTTTTTTTTTATCCCCTTTGCCCCCTTCTCTATTTTTCTGTACCCCATTTTTTCTATTTTATTCTCAATAAAAATGTATTGATAGGAAAACCTGTGCATCAAATGCCAGGTAAATGCCAGGTTTTTGTCTTTTTTAAGTGTGAAAGTGATATAGTAAAGCTTATGTTCATGTACTCAGCGGCCATTTTCATGCCAGGGACATGTTTTGATTTTTTATAACATTGAGCTCAAACACTAAAAGGAAATGGATCTCTCCAATTTCCCACCTGGCAGCTTTTAATAGCTTTTTGAATATCAGCAGGTGTATTTCTGTATAACATTCTACATTTACTTCAAATGAACCTATTTCTATGTGAATCCTGATCTATGTACTATGTAATTTTTAAACTAGAGTGCAATAATACTGTTGTAGTATAATTATGTATTTATATGAAAGCCACAGTCTCTAGTCTAAATGGCTCTATGCCATTAATCAGAATGCTAGCTTCAATTATACTCCTATACTCCTTCTGGGTAAATCTCTGGGAAATTAGTTACATTACAAAATGCAGCCAGGGATAAAGGGCACACTCACTATAAAAGATTAGTAAATCAATGTTGCCATTTCAGAGGGAATATTCATTATTTAAGTTTTTCCCCCAAAAATGTTACTTTCTAATTCTAGTATATGTTAACTTGTTTCTCATAAGATTTGTAAGTTAATATTACCGGCTGCTGTGAAATTATCACCCATTTACGGAGCACCTTCAACCTATACAGAAGTGACATCCATTTTATGGGTCAGAACCAATATTTATACTGGCAGAAAAGTGTCACAGTGGTTAGCATTGTTGCCTCAAACACAAGAGCTACAGTATTACCTTGCATGACAAAGAGACCGTATGTCCACCCCTTGCAGTACACCATGGATTGCCCTCGTGCAAAAGTTAAGGTGCCAATCGATCAAATTGACCGATTGAACGATAACGATATCGTTATCGTTCAATCATTCATAAATCATTTGCAAATCGTTGGCTAAAATGTCTAAAACGACCAGCGATGCGCGCTCCCGCTGGTCGTTTAGACATCTATCATCAGGCAAACATGCTGGACAACCTGACAATAACGTCAGGTTGAGCATGTTTGCAGATGATTGATTGTGCCTACACTGAACGACTGTTCGCTCATCACAGACTGACAACTGACTGCACGATTATAATGTCGTAATCGTGCAGTCGTCATGTCTTCTTTACTCTTTTATTATTAGAATCAGCCACAATATGCGTCTCATTTAAAGTTTAAGAAGAGAACAAATGTCATCACAAAAGTCAATGTTGGAAGAATGCAAATGTATACTTGGATAAGGTTGGAACTTAGGCTTTGGAGTTGTGAAGCCGCCGGGGGCACAGGAAATATTAAGCAACAACATCAACATAGGACAAATGGATTAAATAAATATTAACAAATCCTAGAAACTGTCCAAGAGTCAGTAGAGGAATTGAATCTGAAAAGCGAACGGCTTTTACAGCACAACAACGATCCGACACTTCAAAATCAATCATGAGGTATAGGAGCAAAAGATGAAGGTTTTGGAATGGAATCCAGGTAATTGAAAATCTGTGGGGAGATCTAAAAACATACAGTGGATGCAAAGGAGGCCTCTGAGCTAGAAGAGTTCTGCGAGGGAGAGAGTGGGAAACAATTCCTAGAGCGAGAACAGAAAGACTCTTGTTATGATTGTAATAATTGTACAAAGGTATTCTATTCCGAGTCTCATACATCTATACACTAATTTAGCAATCATGCCTTGCTGACACATGAGTATCAAAGCACACTTCAGTGGTACATTTATATGCAGAGTTGCTTATTCTCCCTGAATATTTGGGAGACTCCGTGTGGGTAAGCCAGAAGGGTAGGCCAGTATGATTACTAAAAAGGCAACTTTGCTGATAGCCCAGGATACAGATGCCAAAGACTGGGTTATCAGCCCATGTTAACTCTGTTCTGCAAATATGACATTGTTGTGTCGGTGCAGGGATACCTTTGCTATGGGGCCCAGAGATCCCCGAGGGCCCATATCCCCTGCACCCAGTTCATGCCATCAAATGCTCCTCCCAGCGTGCCCTTAAATTGAGTTCAGTATACTTTGTTGATGCTCACCATGTCGACAAGCAATCTTAACCCTATCGCTAACCCTAATGCTTACTCTAACCTATCACTTCTAATGTTGACATGCAATATATCGACTTTTTAAGTGTGTCAACATGTTAGGCATCCAAATTTTAAATGTGTTGATATCATTACACAGACGGTGCAGCACAGACGGTGTAATGGTTAGCATTACTGCCTCACAGCACTGAGGTCGTTGGTTCAGTACCCACTACGGCCCTAACTGTGTGGAGTTTGTATATTCTCCCTGTGCTTGCGTGGGTTTTCTCCGGGTACTCCGGTTTCCTCCCACACTCCAAAAATATACTTGTAGGTTAATTGGCTCCTAACAAAATTACCCCTAGTGTCTATGTGTGTGATAGGTAATATAGAGTGTAAGCTCCACTGGGGCAGGGACTGATGTGAATGAGCAAATATTCTCTGTAAGGCGCTGCGGAAAATGTGTGCGCTATATAAATATCTGGTAATAATAATAATAAATAATAATAATTACACTCAACATTCCGGTGTCAAACTTAGATTAAATGTTGACACGATGACTGCTTACCCTATGATCACGTCTGCGCCAGCCCATGATGACCAAGGAGCTACCAGCTGAAAGGTGAATGACTGCTTTGGAGAAAGTGGCTCTCTAGAAGCATTGGGATGGGGCCCCTTCAAAATGTAGCTATGGGGCCCACAAGTTATAGTTACATCCCTGGCCTCATGCATTACATTTTTATTTCCTAAAAATTTTAAGACAGTAAATAGGCTCCTTTTACTTTTTTGTTTATTATAGGTTGAGTCTCCCATATCCAAATATTCCGAAATACTGATTTTATTTGGGCTTGACTGAGATAATGAAAACTTTGATTTTTGATGGTTCAATGTACACAAACTTTGTCTAAGGCACAAATTATTAAAAATATTGTATAAAATTACCTTCAGACTTTGTGTATATGGTGTATATGAAACATAACTAAAGTTTATGTATGTACACAAACTTTGTTTGAGCCACAATATTATTGAAGATATTGTATAAACTTATCTGCAGGCTGTGTGTATAAGGTGTATATAAATGCATTCTGTGTGGATATTTGGGTCCCATTCCCAAGATATTTCATTATGATATGCAAACATTCCAAAATATGGAATATTCCGTTATCCAAAATGCCCATGGTCCCAAGCATTTTGGATATCAGAGACTCAACCTGTAATACCCAATTGTATGAAAAACTGATTTTATTACTATGTTTGTTCCTAAATGTGAAGTTCTGTAAAAATATATATACTGGCACTGTAGTAATATTAGCTAGGACACAAGCAATAATATAAAGGCTAAGCTGGCTTCCAAAAATGTTTGTGAGTTCTATAAAAAGAGAAGTTACTCTGGGTCTATTCATTGTCACATCATTTCTACAAAAGCAGATGAAAATTAAAATGTTCACCTGCTCTTGTAGAAATTGTTTTGGGCCATTCATCAAAAAGGCAAAGTAGGAGATATCACAGATATCTCCTGCTTACCTCTCTCTCACGATCTGTCCCGCTGTCCCCATACACTAGTATGGGGATCTAAATTCATCAAGCTCCGAAAATACAATATTTTTGGAACCTGACTGCAGGAGAATTCGCCATCTTCAGATGGCGTTTGCTCCCGCACACGGTGCACACCCCAGGTTGTGCAGACGGATCCTTCCGGACCCCTCCGCACCTGTCCGGCTCCTTCCGCCGGGGCTTTGTGCGCCTGTGTAAACTCTAGTTCATGCAGACGCACTATCACTGCCGAGTCAGACTTGGCAGTGCTAAATTTCACTGCTCCCATAGGAGCAGTGAGTGCGTTCAGGGAGACAGCTGATTTTCAGATCAGCTGTCTCCGCGCCGAAGCAATGATGAAATGCTCCGGCGCTCGCCGCAAGTAAGAATGTTAATTATAGATAATTAACATAATTAATCAACCCCCTCAGTATATAGTACTATACTACATTAGTATTCAGGTTTGCCCTCAATTCAGCCGTATTTGCGTCCGCATTGTGTGTCAGAAGTAAAGGACCGCACTGCCCTTGTCCATCCACTGGTGAAGGTAGGCTTCATCACTGTCAGCAAACAATTGCACCAGCCCAGTGCTTGGTGCAAGAGATCTGTCGGAATTCTGATGGATCTCTGCATACACACAATCCTGAATAGGTCGCAATTCCGCCTACACACCCATGAGACGTCCTACTCTACTTAGCCTAAGTGTGAACTCCCAGTTGCTGGTCAGCTACAAGTGAGGATGCATCTGAGATGCGTGTGACTTGTCCATAGTTGCTCAATGATGTGTATGCTCGGTTACAGCACATGCGCAGTGCGAAACATCACAAGATTTATTCACAAAGCGGACTTCCGGGCAACTCTGAACCAGGCCGTAAGTGTCATGGTGGTCAGCTGATGACTTTTTATTTTGTAATCTGCTAACTTAAACAAATAAATAGTAACTGTGCATTAAAATGTTCAGAAATTTGTCAAATTTAATGTTGTACGCTACAAAAGTATTTATTAACGTATTTTTACTTAGAAATTCAGAAAAACATGCATTTGACCAGGGAGTGCACAGACTTTTTCATAAATCTGCACAGTTAAAATCACAAAACATTGTTGTTACGCCATTTACACAATTCTGCACTTACAGTCTGTCCTAAAAGAAGAATATTTTTAGTACATTGAAGGGGTGTTATTATCATGTTTTTTCACTCTTATCATCAGAGAGTTGACTCCACTCCTATAATTGTTATGTTGTTCACTGAAGAGGATTGTATACAACAGAGAGAAATAAACAGGATTTAGAGCGAAGAAGACTTCTGGCATGTTTAAGATACCTCGAACTTTATATAGCACAGCATTTTTTCTCTAAGTATTGAAGGGTAATAGTGATATGATTGTTGTCTTTGGGCTATAAATATATCACCACACCTGTGTTGCCCATGAATTATGCAGCACTGGTTGCTATGGGCAACATCTCCACTTCTATAAACCTGCAATTTACTAAATATACCCCTAAGGATAAATCGGAAAAGTAGCTGTCTGCACGATTAGTAACACTGCTGCTACAGAAGTAGCAGTGATACTTCTCGGTGCCTGTCCGGGCCACTGCGCATGCGGACCTGAGGTCACGCTTGCGCACAGTCAAAGGTCGCACTGTGCGGTGGCAGTGGAGGGATCCAACAGTACAATTCCATTATATAACCCTATTGAGGGCTGCAATCTGCTCTTCTGAGCATTTTTGGGGTCCAGAGCATGCACAATGAGGTCTCAAATACGGCTTCATTGTATATGTGGCAGCATCTGGAAGGGTATACTAGAAACTCTGGGCCCTTCCCCAAATGTTTGTAAGGGGCTCCGTGATGCGATGTTCTTGCCCTGCACTAGCTTATAAAACTACAAACCTTCCAACGGGGCTTTTTTTCTGGAAAAGTAGGTTCAGGAACTATGGGTGGAGCTATAGAAAAACAATTATATATACAGTATGTGTAATATATATATATATATATATATATATATATTTATATATATATATATATATATATATATATATATATATGGAATGATGATCTTGTCAATTATGCGGGTTCAAATTTTCTCTTGTTATTTTCTGATTTAAAGTCCTTTTAAAGGGATGAAGGTGAAAACGAAGAAGGGATCCACTTTCAGTTTCTACAATGATACCCTCAACCAGAGTACACCCAATGATAATCAATCAGTTTCTGTCTGTTTGGTTAACATTTGGTTTTAATTAAAACAAATAAATGTAAAAATGAATAAAAACCATACATCACACATATATCGTGGCCATTGTGGCTTAGATGCTATTACTAACTCACTGTCACTCCTTAATGGAGCGAGCTCATTGACAGCTCGTTGAGCCCCCTTTTTGGTCACAGAAACAAGTCACCCAACGCATTTCGTCAACAATGACTTCTTCAGGGTGTTTAATTCAAAATGTAGGAACTTCCAGTCTAAACTTGAGTCCTCAATCAGGACGGCAAATAGTATGTCCTTTAAACAGCACTTAGATTAAGGTAACTGGCTGCTCCTAACAATATATATTTCGTTTTCAGGTCAAATGATGAATGACCTATCCAGCCTGATGTTTCTTATTGTCCTCAGCTGGAGATATCCAATGGAGGGCAGCTTCCCTGCAACAGTGTACAGCTCACAGGTCAGGTAGTGATCCTCTAGAAGTTTTATATATATACACTGTGGGAAAGACACACATTTGTGTTGAAACATGTTGGGAGGAGTGTTAGGGGAATAATTTCACCTTCCATTGCCAGCACCAGGGCTCCTTTGCTGTTTTTCTGTTCATGTGGATTCAGTTATTTCATCATCTGGTACAGAGGTGATCTACCCCCTTTTTTATGTATTTTTTGTTTATTAAAAGTGTTATATTTGATCAAATCTGCACTATGAGGATTATTTCATGTTTTTTGCATGAGTAACCTACAGCTCTGGACTGATTGAGAGATTCCAAAGAAACCTTGATATGAGTACAAACATAGGAATCCATGTAAGATATAGTATGAGCATTTCCACATTCATTTGCATATGGTATGCGTTTTGTGGTAGGGTCTCATTCCCGCAAGCCCCAGTGAGCGTCCTGCTCTAATAAAGCAGGAAGCTCACTACTGACATCACGAGTGATGTCAGTAGTGCTGCCCACAAATGGTAGGCGTTCCTTCAGGAATGCCTCCATTTGCCCAGCCATCCCCCCCCCTCCCCGCCTACAAAACGTGGCGAGCTGTCGATCAACATCGACAGCCGCCCTGTTTGTAGCGAGCCCCGGAGAGAGTGAATTTCACACTCGCTACGGGGCTTGCGCACGCGCGCGGCATGTGCGGAGCATGCGCAGTGCCCCACCTTTGACCCGCTTGCGAGCGCATAGCCCTCGCGAGCGGGTCTGAATCAGGCCCTGTGTTTTCTGTCATTTATTTTGAGAATCACTGGTATCAAGGGATACATTATTGTTGGAAGATCTCTACAACAAATGAGGCACAGAAGCTGACATCTGAACAGGATTGGCGCAGAGAGTTTTAACCTCTATTTGTGTATAATGTATATAGTAGGGGTGAGCGATTTCTGAAATCCGAACCCCCCTGAGCCCCCCCGATCCGAGTCCGATCCGAATCAGGCTCGACTTTTCCCGCCTGACTCGGATCTGAAATCGAGGCAAAACGTCATCATCCAGCCTTCCGAGTCTCGCGGGTTTTGGATCCTATATAAGGTACCCACCCATTTTCTCACTCGGCTGTGGACAGTGAAGAGGGAGGGTGGGAGTTAGGGCTGTGTAGTGTAGTGTAGTGTAGTGCTGCTGTTGTCCACTACCTCAAAGTCCATAGGGGCTGGCTGTGTTGTGCTGTGCTGCTGTTGTTAATAGGGGCTGTGTCCACTACTTCAAAGTCCATAGGGGCTGGCTGGACTGTGTTGTGCAGTCAGTTTTCCATAGGGGCTGTGTCCACTCCAAAGTCCTGTGCAGTGTCCCAGTCCTAAAGAGGTGCTGTAGTGTTGTCCAGGGGGTGCTCTGTCCATCAGGGGTGCTCCCCCCAAGTGCTAAAAAAATAATATATTTTCTGTGTTTGTGAATTTTGTGCGCAGTAGCCGCACGTGCATCAACAAAGTAGTGCCAAGCGTGCGCCTGTGTCATAAGTAAAGGGCCGGCTGGCTTGACCATTAAAGGGTGCTGTAACCCCCGAAAGTACACTCCAGTCCAAACCAAAAAAAAATTATTTTCTGTGTTTGTGAATTGTGTGCGCAGTAGCCGCAAGAGCATCAACAAAGTAGTGCCAAGCGTGCGCCTGTGTCATAAGTAAAGGGCCGGCTGGCTTGACCGTTAAGGGTGCTGTAACCCCCGAAAGTACACTCCAGTCCAAACCAAAAAAAAAAATATTTTCTGTGTTTGTGAATTGTGTGCGCAGTAGCCGCACGTGCATCAACAAAGTAGTGCCAAGCGTGCGCCTGTGTCATAAGTAAAGGGCCGGCTGGCTTGACCGTTAAAGGGTGCTGTAACCCCCAAAGTACACTCCAGTCCAAACCAAAAAAAAAATTATTTTCTGTGTTTGTGAATTGTGTGCGCAGTAGCCGCACGTGCATCAACAAAGTAGTGCCAAGCGTGCGCCTGTGTCATAAGTAAAGGGCCGGCTGGCTTGACCGTTAAAGGGTTCTGTAACCCCCAAAGTACACTCCAAACCAAAAAAATATATATTTTCTGTGTTTGTGACTTGTGTGCACTGTGGCTGCACGTGCATCAACAAAGGAGCAGCGCCAAGCGTGCGCCTGTGTCCCATAAGTAAAGAGCCGGCTGGCTCATTTCTTAAAGGGTGGTGTAACCCACAAAGTGCACTACTCTCCAGCAAAAATAAAAAAATATTTTCTGTGTTTGTGTGCGCTTTAGCCGCACGTATATATATCAATATAACATAAATGGAGGACCAAACTTTCTCTGATAAAAATAAAATAGGGAAAGATCAAGAACCACTTCCTACTAGTGCTGTTGCTGCTGCTGGGAGTTGTTCATCATCCCAGAGAGGAAGTAGGAACATCACTACTTTTACTAAACAATTGACCCTCCAACAGTCCCTAGCGATGAGGATGAAGTACGACAGCAGTCATCCTGAAGCAAAACGTATAACTGAGGCCTTGACTGCTATGTTGGTGTTAGACGTGCGTCCGGTATCCGACATTAGTGCAGTGGGATTTAGACAATTGATGGAGGTAGTGTGTCCTCGGTTCCAAATCCCGTCTAGATTCCACCTGCATCCTCAAAGCAGCAGCGACAAGCGTGCGTCTGTCTGTTAAAGGGTGGTGACACCCTCAAAGTGTGCTACACAAACAATTAAAATATTGTTCTTTTTTTTTCTGTCTTTGTGAAATGTGTGGGCTGTAGCCGCACCTGCATCCTTAAAGCAGCAGCGACAAGCGTGCGTCTGTCTGTTAAAGGGTGGTGACACCCTCAAAGTGTGCTACACAAACAATTAAAATATTGTTCTTTTTTTTTCTGTCTTTGTGAATTGTGTGGGCTGTAGCCGCACTTGCATCCTCAAAGCAGCAGCGACAAGCGTGCGTCTGTCTGTTAAAGGGTGTTGTAACTCTCAAAGTGCTCCAAAAAATCAAAAAAAATTTTTTAATGTGTTTGTGACTTGTGTGCGATGTAGCCACACTTGCATCCTCAAAGCAGCAGCGACAAGCGTGCGTCTGTCTGTTAAAGGGTGGTGACACCCTCAAAGTGTGCTACACAAACAATAAAAATATTCTTCTTCTTTTTTCTGTCTTTGTGAATTGTGTGGGCTGTAGCCGCACCTGCATCCTTAAAGCAGCAGCGACAAGCGTGCGTCTGTCTGTTAAAGGGTGGTGTAACTCACGAAGTGCTCCAAAAAATAAAAAACTATTTTTTTAATGTGTTTGTGACTTGTGTGCGATGTAGCCGCACTTGCATCCTCAAAGCAGCAGCGACAAGCGTGCGTCTGTCTGTTAAAGGGTGGTGACACCCTCAAAGTGTGCTACACAAACAATAAAAATATTCTTCTTTTTTCTGTCTTTGTGAATTGTGTGGGCTGTAGCCGCACCTGCATCCTTAAAGCAGCAGCGACAAGCGTGCGTCTGTCTGTTAAAGGGTGGTGACACCCTCAAAGTGTGCTACACAAACAATTAAAATATTGTTCTTTTTTCTGTCTTTGTGAATTGTGTGGGCTGTAGCCGCACCTGCATCCTTAAAGCAGCTGCGACAAGCGTGCGTCTGTCTGTTAAAGGGTGGTGACACCCTCAAAGTGTGCTACACAAACAATTAAAATATTGTTCTTTTTTTTTCGGTCTTTGTGAAATGTGTGGGCTGTAGCCGCACCTGCATCCTTAAAGCAGCAGCGACAAGCGTGCGTCTGTCTGTTAAAGGGTGGTGACACCCTCAAAGTGTGCTACACAAACAATAAAAATATTCTTCTTCTTTTATCTGTCTATGTGAATTGTGTGGGCTGTAGCCGCACCTGCATCCTTAAAGCAGCAGCGACAAGCGTGCGTCTGTCTGTTAAAGGGTGGTGACACCCTCAAAGTGTTCTACACAAACAATTAAAATATTGTTCTTTTTTTTCATTTTTGTGAAATGTGTGGGCTGTAGCCGCACCTGCATCCTTAAAGCAGCAGCGACAAGCGTGCGTCTGTCTGTTAAAGGGTGGTGTAACTCTCAAAGTGCTCCAAAAAATAAAAAACTATTTTTTTTATGTGTTTGTGACTTGTGTGCGATGTAGCCGCACTTGCATCCTCAAAGCAGCAGCGACAAGCGTGCGTCTGTCTGTTAAAGGGTGGTGACACCCTCAAAGTGTGCTACACAAACAATAAAAATATTATTCTTTTTTCTGTCTTTGTGAATTGTGTGGGCTGTAGCCGCACCTGCATCCTTAAAGCAGCAGCGACAAGCGTGCGTCTGTCTGTTAAAGGGTGGTGACACCCTCAAAGTGTGCTACACAAACAATTAAAATATTGTTCTTTTTTTTCTGTCTTTGTGAATTGTGTGGGCTGTAGCCGCACTTGCATCCTCAAAGCAGCAGCGACAAGCGTGCGTCTGTCTGTTAGAGGGTGGTGTAACCCTCAAAGTGTGCTCCACAAACAATAAAAATATTCTTTTTTTTTTTCTGTCTTTGTGAATTGTGTGGGCTGTAGCCGCACTTGAATCCTCAAAGCAGCAGCGACAAGCGTGCGTCTGTCTGTTAAAGGATTACATCGGTGACAGCATCCAAGTAGGCATGTCAGACAGTCCGTACCTGTACTGGCAGGAAAAAGAAGCAATTTGGAGGTCCCTGTACAAACTGGCTCTATTTTACCTGAGTTGCCCCCCCTCCAGTGTGTACTCCGAAAGAGTGTTTAGTGCAGCCGGGAACCTTGATAGCGAAAGGCGTAGGAGGTTGCTTCCACAAAATGTGGAGAAGATGATGTTCATAAAATGAATGATCAACTCTTCCAGGGAGACCAGCCTCCAGAACGTACAGAGGGACCTGTGGTTCCAGCAGGGACGAATTAATACTCTAATAAATTAATACCAAATAAATAAAAGATTTATAAGACTCTGTCTGTGTGTTTTATTTGAATATTTCTTTTGCAAGGGTACTATAGGTGCCAGCAGGCCCTTAATACCCTGCCTGCTGGTACTTGTGGTTCTCCAAGTACCAGCATGCAGGGGATGCCTGCTGGGACCTGTAGTGCTATTGCAAAAGACAATATTTATATTTTCTTATGCACCACACTATACATAATCAACCCAGTACCCACTGCCCAGGGGTGCCGGGTATAGCCCCTGGCTATCAGTCTGGGCCTGGGGTGCCCTGAGGAGAGGGACCCCTTTATTGGGGGGTCCCCAACTTCCCAGGGATCCCCGACCTGGGCTGACTAGCGGTCCGGGGTGATCCCGCGGCTGGGGCGCCCGGTGAAAGGGCTCCCCTGGCTGTGGCATCACCCCCCCTGCTAGATGGAGTCCGGTGCTGGTCTTGGGAAATACAGGGGGAGCCCTATGCATTTTTTCCCTCCTGTATATCCAGAACCAGGACCGACTCAGAGCCCTGTGCTGGTTGCACCAAATACGGGGGACCCCTATGTCATTTGTCCCCCGTATTTTGGCAACCAGGACAGGATCTCAAAAGCCTGGTGCTGGTTGTGCTTATACAGGGGACCCCTATGTCATTTGTCCCCTGTATTTAGCACAACCAGTGCTGGGACTCCAAAGCCCGGGGCTGGTTGTTTTCTGTGGGGGGTGGCTACGCTTTTTTTTTTTTTTTGCACATTAAGGTCCTCATTCAGAGCCACTCGCTAGCGGCAGTACGCTCGTTCCGAGCGATGTTCGCACATCTGCGCATGCGTACGGATCGTTATACGCATGCGCGAACCAGTCAGTGCGGCCGAAATTCATGTGCTCGCAATATAGCGAATGCCTGCTATTTTGAGTGACAGAATGAGGCGTATGTGGGTGGTAACAGGGGAAGGTGCTTGAAAATGGGGAGTGGAGATCCGAACGCAGGCGTGCTTAAAGGTCAAAATGGGCGTTTTAAGGGAGTGCATAATTAATCCAGCAGTGTCATTGACCACGTCACTTGGTTTTTTTTAACTCAGAACTGCTCGCAAAATACTGGTTGAAAAAACCAACCACAAGAATAGCGAGCAGTTCATACGCTGGTCGATGTACTCGATTAATCTAATAAATAGCGGACATGACGTATGGTGCGAGCGGCCAGGGGGCGTTTTTAACAAATAAACGAGCGTATGTTTTGCTCGCTTGTTCAGACTTAGAGGTGTGAACAGACTGCAATTTGCGAACGGATCATTTGAATAGCCACCCCTTGTTTTTGAACGAACGACCGCAAATAGCGAACGGGTCTGAATCAGGCCCTAAATGTTTAACATAAATGTGTAGATCTCACTACTGCATTCGTCCATCTGTGACTTATTGATTTGATTTTCTCAGGTGTATACTCACTACCATTGAGCCCTCTGTTGCCCACTGATGCCCCTTTTGCACCGCACCACTGCCACTGCTCTGCACCACTGCTGCTGCCGCTACCCCACACGCCTACATCCGTCTCACACTCTGCACCTCCAAAACCCATATATCCCATATCCCAAGGAGGCACAGGTCGCGCGCCCGAAAAGTGGGTGTGGCTTGCTGTAAAAGGGGCGGATCCTTGCGGCTTCCACCGTTTTCGGCACTTTGGGGGCGTGCCTAGCACTCTCCGAGACGCTGGCCAGCCCCCAGACTCTCCCTACACAAGAGACCAGATGCTGTGCGCATGTTCTCCTCCTGCACACGGCATGTTCTCCTATGCAGAGCAGCGGTTTGTGCTCCCCCCAACTTCCCCCCCACCGTTGGACACTGCGGCACGCAGGCGGGACAGTCCCAGGAAAACGGGACTGTCCCGCTGGAAGCGGGACAGTTGGGAGGTATGCAAACCAACCTCCTGTGTGCAGTCCCCTCTTCCACCCTCTGTCGCCCACTGATGCCCCCTTTGCACTGCACCGCTGCCACTACTCTGCACCACTGCTGCTGCCGCTACCCCACACACCTACAGCCGTCTCGCACTCTGCACCTCCCAAACCAACATCCTGTGTGCTGTCCCCTCTTCCATCTGCATTAGTGTACCATTTTGTTGCCCATCTTCCCTGCAAGTGGCCCGGTTTGCTCATCCAAACCCTGATAGTTAATACATTTTAAAAAAGCTATGAAATTCCATAGACAAAAAACCTTACGGTTTCATATGTCCCATTAAGGCTGCTTAGACATGATCTGAAAATTCACAAAACCTATTGATTTTCTGCCACTCAAAGTCCAAAAAACAATGAAATTACGATCATTAAGGCTGACGCCTTAATGAACGTGTTCCTTGCGCAATACAGACATGGTATGCCATCACATACCATATGGCTTGGACCCCAGTTAAGATTACCAACATGGTTCATGTAACATATGGTATGCTGAAGTAATTGCCTAACATGCTGCCATGCAATGTATCTATGTATACCATCACTATTAAATGCGATTTTCTCTTTTTTGTATATATATATATATATATATATATATATATATTGTGACACAGTTAGGTTAGGGGGTCCCTCTCCTGGGTAGAGGACTCCTTCCTTACACACACACACAGCAGCAGGGAAGCAGCACACCAGTCTGGATGCAAGTACAAGCTGCAGACTTTCTCCTGGGGGTTTAAAACACAAAAGACAGGAATCTGGGACAAATGTACCTGCCACAGACCACTTTACCAGTGATACTATCACAATATATATATACAGTATACATATATATATATATATATATATATATATATATATATATGCAAATCTTATAAATACACATAGATACTCATACATATGCCAATATCAATAACTTGTGACAGGGCAAAAGGGGAGGGAGCAGATTGAGAGGCTAACCATGGACCCCAAATTCTATCAATAGATTTAAAGGAATGGTTAATAATACTAGTCATATACTCCATACGATAAATATACCGAATACGGGATAAAATGGACTGCATGGAGGGAGAATCAAGCTTTTTCCAATCTGAAGCTAGCTGACATTTTGTTGCATTAAAAATATGGCGTGTCAATTTGTTTTGGTGCCTGGTCAGCGTGGGAAGATCTAAAAGGAGAAGAATATACTTAGGGTCATAAGGGATAGGTATATTGAGAAAACGATTTACAAGGCCAATGACTTCCTTCCAAAGACCTACTATCTTAGGGCAAGTCCACCAGATGTGAAAAAAGATGCCCTCAGCGGCACAACCTCTCCAGCACCTATCTGACATACCAGGATACATTCTGCTCAATCGAGAGGGAACATAATACCGTCTATATAATAGCTTATATGTATTCTCTTTAATTTTAACGCAAATGGAGCTAGATGCAGCATTATCCCAGATCTCGGACCCATTCCTAATCATCTAAGGAGGTACCCAAGTCCACCTCCCAAGCCCTTTCATGAGAATCATGTTGTGGAGACAGCTCCCCAACAAGCATTGTATATAGGGAGGAAATTAGACCTCTAGTTGAGGAGCGTCCCAAACATAAAACCTCTAGATTGGAAAGGTGTCTATTAATTCGAAGGTGTTTCACCTTTGAGTGTAAATGCTTAAGTTTCAAAAATTGGAGAAAAAAAATTAGAGGGAAAAGCTATATCCTCCTGAATCTGAGAAAATTGGGGAAAACTTGAATCTCTTGTGATACTGTATCATTTAAATAGAGAATGTTCTTCTCCTTCCATGGATAAAAAGAAGTCTTGTTTTTACCCAGAGGGAAATCAGGGTTATGAAAAATTGTGATAATAGGAGAAGGCTGGGGGCCAGACCAAATTTCGTATTAGTATAATCCCAAAATGATAGCGAACGGGAAACAATCGGATGAGAAGTGACGTTCTTAGGTCAATGTGGCCTCAGAAACCAGAGGAGAGAGGAAACCATGGAGATACCCAATTCAGAAGCCTCAATAGCAACCCAGACCCTTCCAGCACCAGGATTACACCACTGAACACATTGAGCAAGTTGTGCGGCTAAATAATATTGTTTAAAATCAGGTATACCTAACCCTCCACTATGTGTGGGGCATTGCAGTAATTTCAATCGCCTTCGCGGTTGTTTGTTTGCCCAAACAAATCGTGAGGTATGGAACTATAAATATTTGAAAACATAGGGGGGAATGAAAATTGGAGAGTTTGAAAAAGATAAAGTATCCGAGGGAACACATTCATTTTAACAGAGTTCACTCTGCCTATCCATGAAAGAAAAAGTGACTAGACCATGAATTCAAGTCTGATATTATCTGCTCTAAGAGACGGGGAAAATTTGCTTGGAATAACTGGTGGTGACGATGTGTTAGGAAACTACCTAGATATTTGATTTTTAGTTTGTGCTAATTAAATGGGAAAGTTGTTTCCATAGAGAGTTTTGTTGACCCAGGAATATAGAAGTGAAGCACTTCAGTTTTACACGTATTAATTTTATAGCCTGAATAACCGGAATAAATGTCAATCTCAGTGAGGAGAGGTTGCAGCGATTGAGCCGGGTTCCCAAGAGATATCACAACATCATCTGCATATAATGTGATTTTATGATCTGAGGAACCAATTTTTATACCGACAATGTCTGGATTGTTGGGGATATTCGCTGCCAGAGGCTCCATGACCAGAGCAAAGATCAGAGGGGAAAGCGGGCATCCTTGTCTGGTACCATTGGCAATTCCAAAAGGGGAAGAAGTGGTGCAATTGACAGAGACTGTAGCAGTGGGAGATCGATATAGGGCTAAAATACCATCTAAATATTTTCCAGAAAACCCCATTCTCTGAAGTACCCCAAAAACAAAGGCCCAGGAAATACGGTCAAATGCTTTCTCAGCATCTAATGCCATAATTAGAGATGGTAACTTCCAAGCATGAATAGAGTGAATCAGATTGATGGCTCTTCTAGTGTTGCCAGACGCCTGATGACCTGAATTAATTGAGTAAGTAGGGGGGATAAACGGTTACCCAAAATTTTTGCATAAACTTTAAGGTCTACATTTAGCAATGAAATTGGCCTATAATTTGAGCACTGTGTAGGGTCTCTGTCAGGTTTTGGAATTACCACGATTTCAGCAAGTGTGGAAGCTGGTGCAAAGGATGCGCCATCCAAAATATTATTAAAGAGGGAGGTAAGATGAAGGAGCGAGTTTCATCACAAATGATTTATAATACTGAGCTGTGAAGCCATCTTGGCCTGGGGCAGCAGAGGATCGCATGGACTTAATAGCAGTTGTCTCCTCTATTGAAATCTCCTCATTAAGCACAGAGAGCTGGGATTCCGACACACATGGTAACAGAATATTGGACAGATATGAACGTACTCCCTCGATACCATTGGAGGAAAGAAGGGGAGGCTATGGTAGGTTGTAGAGAGAGCTATAAAAGTCTCTAAACTCCTCTACCATCACTACAGGGTCATACGTGAGGGCTCCTAGTTTGTGGGAATATAATTTGTCTATCGTACTCGAAGCTTGCTTGCGTGTCAATTTATTAGCTAAAAGAGTGTCAATTTTATCAGCTTTATCATAGAATCACTGGTGTAGTTTCTGTAAAATAGCTGCGACCCGACGGAAGAGAAGGGTATTCAGCTGCCCTTTCAGGCATTCTAACTGAGAAAGAAGAGAAGCCCTGGGGGCCAAAAGAGTGGAGATTTGGGACTCTAAAGACAAAATTTCTTGGGTTGCCTTTTTGCGAATTGCAGAGGCCTTTGCCATTAGATGGCCTCGAACGGTAGCCTTATGGCCCTCCCATATTATACCAGATGAGAGATCAGGGGATGCGTTTTCCTCAAAATAATGCAACAAAGCATTTTTAGTTTCCAAAAGAGTTGAGGGATGTAACAAAGGAGATTCGTCTAAACGCCATTTACGAGTCCCCCGTGGAACCCTATATATATCTATCAAAATATAAACCCCTGCATGGTTGGTCCATGTAAATGGAATAATACCAGCAACACTAACTAGAGTCGAAATTGATTGAGAAATGTGAATCATATCAATGTGTGAGTAGTGTTGGTGTGGTGCAGAAAAATGGGTATAATCTCTAGTGGAAGAGTGGCAAAGGTGCCAAGAGTCACACAAATTGAGCTGTTTGAGGGAGGATGTGAGGGAGAGAGATGCGCTAGATGGTGTCGCTTCCTCCTTGTTTTTATGGGAACCAGATTTATCCAAGAGAGGGTCAAGGACAGTATTAAAGTCCCCTCCCAAAATTATATGACCCTGACCAATTCTACCTAATTGTAGGAGCAAAGACTTAAAAAAATGGGGTTGGTCTTGGTTAGGGGCATATACTGAAACAAGGGTAAGAACCTCTGTACGGAGGGTGCCAATCACTATTACATAGCGTCCGTCTGCATCAGCTATTGTTTTAGAGTGCATAAATGGGATATTACGGTGAATTTCAATAGCAACCCCCCTTCTCTTACAATCTGCAGATGCAAAGAAGGTCTGGGTAAATTGCTTACCTTTAAGCTGAGAATGGGAACCAGTAAAATGAGTCCAAGACCACAGTACGTTTTCTAGGTGAATTAAGCCCATTTACATTTACAGATAATAACTTGAGAGCCATGGTAGACTATAAACAAAATTTACGAATGGCAAAATGTATAGCAGCCAAAAAATTGCAGAAAGGCCATCAGCGGCCCACCCCAGGTAAAGAAAAATATATAGAATAAGGATAAACAAAAAACAACATTGAAAAAAAAAATCAGAAAAATTAAACAGAAAGGAAAGAAAAATGCCCAAAAGGGCAGAAACCTTGCAAATGAGGATCCTTAATAAGAACCACTACAAATAGAAGTAAACAGACAACAAAAACATTTTCAAGTTTTGCATTTTTACCACTCGCAAATTTACTATTGTCAAACTCGGTAGAGAAATCTCCTATGCTACAAGAAAAGTCTGGAGAGTTAGCAAACTCTCTTAAATTCACCATCAGCCAAACTCGAGTAACTTTTCACTAGTGAAGATAGGATTCAGGAATTTACGAAGATGAGAGTTTCAAAACTCTCATGAGAACAGACAAAAGTCATGTCCCAATTTGTGAAATCAATTCACCTGCCTGTGAGCTGCGAGTTCTGCAGAAACATACACAGATCAGTGTGATCCATGTATGTTTCTGCCTGTAAATAGCCCAAAAAGAGTTAAATGTTTTGAAAAAAATGACGTAGGGTCCCCATCCAAAAAGCATAACCAGCCCCAAGCTGCTCAGCCAGTCCTGGTTCCTAAAACTATGGGGAACAAAATAAATAGGGTACCCCTGTATTTTAGGAACCAGCACCTGGCTGCTGAGCTAGTCCTGATTTTAAAAATAGGGGGGGGGGATTGCGTAGGGGTCCCCCTATATTTATTACCCCCGTACCCAATGCTCCAGAGGTGTGGAGAACAGCCCCGGGCTTCAGACTAAGCCTGGGGTGCTTGGGAGAGGGGGACCCCTTTATTGGGGGGTCCCCACCTCCCCTGATATCCCAGGCTTGGGCTGACCGGCTTGGGGTGCGAATGCTTCGGCTGAGGAGACCTGGTGATAGGGTCCCCTGGCTGTGGCATTACGCCCCGGGCAGATTTGAGTCCGGTGCTGGTTTTAAATACAGGGAGACCCCCAAGCAATTCCCCCCCAATTTTTAAAACCAGGACTGGCTCAGCAGCCAGGTACTGGTTCTAAAATACGGGAGGATACTATTAATTTCTCCCCCCATATATTTAGGAACCAGGACTGGCTGAGCAGCCTGGGACTACTTATGCTTTTAGGGGGGAGGCATACTTCATTTTTTTTTTTTTTAATTAACACTTTTTTTACATGTAACCCACACAAGCAGCCTTCACATATCTCACTGATATGTGCAGGCTGTTTGTTCGGGAGAGTTTAGCAGAGAGAAGACATGGAAATTATGGGTGAGTAATCTCTATCTAAACTTGCTACTCAGGGGAGAGATCTCAATCTGCTTCACCGTCGGCCAACTCACTTTCGGCTAAACTCACTTCTGTGTAAATTCTTTGTAAATTTTGTGAGTTCAGAAGCATCAACTCACCTTAGTTTCAGCCATGCAAATCGTGTTAAAAAATAAAAAAAAAACTCAATCAGACTTGATTCTTAATAAATTTACCCCCATGTCTACTTTCCGAAAAGTCTTCCTATTTAGAGTCCCCAAATCGGAGCCATTGGGATATTTACACCTGGCAAGTATATGGGTGAGTGATAATGATGACACAGGGGAGAGACAGACAGTATTTCATTATTTACTACTGCTATTGTATGTCACAGCTGTTGAACGGTGTAGTTCATTGACACAATCATTGCGCACAGCACTGTGATGTCACTGCAGGCTGCTCTTCCCTGGCCAGCATTGCAGTTTGAAAAGTTACAAAGCCAAGGAACCGCTACCAGCATGCTCATATTTCATGAGTAAGCATTCCCTTATTACCAATATGATATAAATATGGCTTCATCTATTAACATTTAAAGACATATAAACTAATGTAACCTATTACAAAATATAATTCTTCAAGTGTAAATGTTGCTCATCTACCTTGCATTCAAGAAATTAAAAAAATACCCTTGGCAGTTCCAATGTATATAGAGCTATATCACTTAAGTTATAGTTCAGGAGGAAGTTACGCAGCTAACTATACTACAATCAGAGAACATCAAGGTGGTTACTCCCTGACCATCCTTATAGATACGTTACCAGAACAGAAGCACTAAAATAAGCTTCATTCTTGGAATAAAACATTTCTTTAATGCAGTTATATATATATATATATATATACATATATATATATATATATATATATATACATGCTTACACTCCCGAAAGTCACGGGAGGCTCACGATTTTTCAAATAGCCCCCCACACCCGGAAGTGTAGGCAGATCTCCCTCATCCTGCCCACTTCCTAGTGAAGCGGGCAGGATGGGGAGATTTAATGGGGAATTTGCTGGTCTGTGAGGAAGGGGCGGGGCTAAACAATGTGATTTGTGTCATTTACCTCCATCCCCTCATGGACACGTGAATAACAGGCTTTTCTGAGAAAAGGACGGAGCCTAATTACATCGACAGTCTGTCCCCGTCCCCCAAACCAGGCTGCTCCCGGAAAGGATTATTACAAAGTTGTTAAGTATGGTTATATATCTCCAAACATGTCCACATGAACCTGGACACAGGATGTGCACCGCCGCAATAAGAGGTTGTGGCTCAGGTCAAAGGTTACACAATAACATGGTTGACAGTAACCATGCTGACAATAATAATGTCGACACAACAGGAAGCTGATGGCTGTTAGGCACCGCCAGGAGGGTTAGCGTTAAGCTGCGCGGGGGGGGGTAAAGTTAGGGCTAGGCATTAGCGCAGGGTTAGGGATAAGGTGTTTAATACTCACTGGAATACTGCAGCAGAGACATCGCCGGAGAACCCATCTTCACGTGACAGTGGGTAGCCGGTTATAGATGCCAGAGCCACTGGGAGAAGACAAGACACCACTAGATCACCAGGGATGGTTTGCTCTATGTGTATGCAAACCCGGCCATATACTGAACGATTATCATTCAGATCTGGCCAATGCATCACGGTTTTGAATGATTATTAATCAGTGCATGTACATGAACGATAATCATACAACCATGCTTGTTAACTCTCTTGGAACATCTAGGAGAGTCATAAATTTCGGGGGGCCCTTCTGAACTCCTGAAAGAGTGTGCCAGTCTACCGCTTGCCACCCACTTACTGAGTGAAGTGGGCAGCCCAAGGGTTTAATTGTGCTAGTGGCATTGAATTGCTCCACTCTGGCCCTGGCCCCCAGTGTAAATTGCCACAAATTGCTGCTTTTAGCGGTGGACCAGAGTCGCTATAATGCGAATGCGGTGACACTCCCCATCTCCCAAGGACCTTTTAGAAAGTCTGCAAATATGTGATCAATACTGAAAATGGCAGAAAAATAGTTGGGATTGTTTGATTTGATTATACAAGATGTTCGACCTTCCCAATTGTCACTCTGCCTATTCCAGCTTGTGAAGTGCAGATCATGCCCATACATCATGCAGCATATGGAGGCAGGCAGTGATTGTATCATCGCTTAGCACAGTCCCCTGTTGGTCAGATCGTGTGCTCTTCTTGAGTGGTGCAGAAGTAGGTAACCCATGGCATTAGAGACACAAGGAGGCACTCAAGGGTCTTTTGAGTGGCCAGTCCCTATCCTACTGCACTAGCTACAGTTCTCTTTCCTTCCTACTCCACCTCCTTCCTACACAAAGGAGGTTCTTTTAGGCCCTCTCCAAACCTAAGAACTAAAATTGTATACCCATCAATGTCTAGGGCTCTGGTGAGTGAGTCCTGCTCACAGATGAAAAACATTACAAAATTCTCCAGACTACAAATTATCAAACTGAAGCAAAGTGAAGCCACTATTTTAGCACCCATCTATTACTGTATAATGATTCAATAATAGTCACACAATTTGACCACACCCCTCTTCTTAGAAGTGATATTTCTGGAATTTTCAAAGTAAGGGACAGGGCCTAATGGTGCAAATAGTCAAGTCCCCATCAACTGCTCCCTGCATCTCCTCTCCAGTCTTCTTCTGGAGAGGAGATTATTAAAGTTGGCATGCATGCCAACTAAAACTTTAGCCTACACCCCCCCTTCTCTCGCAAATACCCACTTCCCGGGTCCACACAAGTCACTTTTTATTAAAATATTAATTCTTACCTGCTCCTGGCTGGTTAGGCTGCAGTCCAGATACACGGATGTCTGATGCAAAATGCTGTACAGAATCCACTGTTGCTGCAAGATTCCTAGATGGGGTGGAGTCAGTCTGGGCCATTCTGTTCATGCATGATATATATACTGTATATATCTATCACCTCTATAGTAATGCAGCACCTCACTACTATAGTAAGACATTATCCTCCATCACATGTGTGCTAACACATTCCACTCCCTCACCTCTGTAGTAACACATTTCCCTCCTTCGCTGTTACGGTCTCCTAGGACTCACCATGTAATACCTCTAGAATCACTCAGACGAGGTCTTCATCAATAACAGCCACCGGCTGTTCCCTTAGAACTGGACACATTCATGGTACTTAGGTGGCCGCCTGGACTTAACTCTAGATAGTAGAGACTTACACGGTTATCTTAGGGCCACAAGATGTTATGCGACTGTAGAATCACAGGAGAGGGTGAGATATACAAGAAGGAGTAGACAGGATGTGGCTTTTAGAGCTGATGGCTATCATGGCTGAGTAACAGCCTAGAGAGCTGAGGTGATATGGCTGGAGAGCCGATAGATGCTCTGACAGCAATGCAGCCTTGTGGGCTAGGATGTGGCTTTTAGAGCTGGGATGCAGCTAGAAAAGCCGATGGGAGATGCAGCTTTGAGGGCCGAGGTGCGGCTGGACAGCCGATAGAGGTTCTGGCAGAGATGCGGCCTTAAGGGCGAGGTGCGGTTTGAAAGCTGAGATTTTAAAGACTTGTGATGTGGCCTTTGCTATCAGAGCATCTATTTGAGAAACAGACGGACAGACACACGACTGGCAGGAACCGGAAGCACACGCTATAGCCGGCAGGCTGGCAATGAACCAGCAGCCTTAAGAAAGGAATTGAACCAATGGACTCACAGGGCAGGTGACTAATGGTAATCCATAGGTGAGGAGGACACATCATCCAGCATCACGTGCTGTAATCTGGCGTCCCTGTCTCCTAGCAACAGAAGGTGTCGTCCCAGTATGCAGCACAAAAGCAAAGTCCGGGCGTGTGGCTGGCGACCCGGAGGCGGAGAGACAACCGGAGCACGGGTATGTAATAAAGCGTGCTAGCAACTTGTGACACTCACCTGTTTTGTAACACATCCGACATTTCTCTCCCTCATCTGTGTAGAAATACATGACCTCATTCAGAGTCGGTCGTAGTGGCCGCACGGTCATACGGGCTACGACCGCAAAATCTGATCGTACGGCAGGACGATCATAAACAAAGTGATGCCCATTCGTTAGCACTGCACCTCCTCTAGCTACCGACTGATCTGATCGAACGACAGAGACAATCATAGTCAGGCGCTGTCAGGCGCCGTATGCTAATTATGTTCTGATGTTTGCGGCCGTATGTGTTGTATTGATGGTCACATGTCATGTTTACCTGGACTATCGATCAGCTTGTTAGTAGCTTGTTGTCAATTATCTAATTAAGATTGTTTAACTCTTGCTGTTCTTTTTTTCCATTTTTTTTTCATGTGTCAATAAACTTTATTGTTTTTTTCGTGGGTGTTTTCTCCGTTTTCTTTTTTTTTCTAAATTTCCAAAACAAAGTAATGATTATTATCTGTGAATGTACTGTTGCTAATTGTGTTAACTTTAAAAATGCATGTGCATTTTGCGTTAGGATCATTTGCACTCTTATGTTTGCAATTGCACACTGCGTGTTTTATCCAATCAAATCTGATCTTATTTTGCGGGTCACATGCTTAAAGGATTGACCAATAGTGTTTTTTTTTAGGAAACTGAGTAAATATTTTAGCCAATCATATTTATTTTACCCCATGTATATTTCATGTTTTCTGTAAAATCGGCCATAGCCATCATGAGAGCCGCGGCCTTTACCCATCGGGAATTGATGATCCTGGTTCAGACCATGGACAGGCGGATTATGACCGCCCAGCCTCCTATTTCAAACCGCATAAAGCGGGCGGCCTATGCGGAGGTGAGGCGAGCCCTTCGAAGTGCGGGATACAGGCACAATATAGCGCAACTAGAGAGGCGGTGGTCGGATCTGCGCCGCCGGTCGCCTGTCCTTTTGCGGAATTTGCGGGCGCGACTACGCAGACGTAAGTATGCGTTTTGTATAAATGTTATAATTAGTGGACTGTTAAAAATGTATGTTCCTTTTCCAATTCTTTTAGTCAATGTAAAAAAACCCTCCTGTATGTTGTCCCTATTGTCCTGAATGTGTAAAGTGTACTTGTATTGTGTAGCCGAAATTGAAAACTAAACTTTTTTTTTTTTAATATCTTTAAATTTTAGAAACACAGCGGAGACAGAGAAGGGCCCGCAGATTTGGAGAAAATGCAGGTCCCAACCTTCAGCTCTCACCCTCACCTTCCCCATCCGCTCAGCCCAGCCCTCCCTCCCCACCACCATACTCCCCCAGTAACCCTTCCTCCCTCTTCCAAAACCTCCCTGAGTATTCCTCCCTCCCCTGCCCACTCATCCCAAATATCCACTCCCGTGCCCGAGTCCACATCCCAAATATCCCCTCCCTTTGATGTTTGCCACTCCATTTCCCCTCCCACCATTCCCCCAACTCCAAATTACTCCCCATCTCCAGCACCATCTCCTGCACCATCTACATCGGGGGTTTTGCTACAACGCAGTGATGGAATGTGTTTTGTAATATTTTTTTTATTTTTTTTGTGTTGTTATCCATGTTTTTTTAAACATTTTTGGGCGTATTTTTTTTAATTCCAGTATGGGTGTCAAAATCATTGCGCAGTAATGCTGTTATTCAATATTTCGTGCTTATGTTTTGTGCCTGGGCCTTTTTGGGGAGCCCAAAACTGTATGCCTTTTGGGGTTTACAAAATGCTTTTTTATTGGTGTAAAAAATGATTACATTTGGATTAGTATTTTATATTTAAATAAAACATGTCACAGAACTTGGGAAAGTGATAGGAACCAGACTACCCTTGTTAATGTTGTGTACACTGTGTTTAAAATGTACTAAGATGTAACTTCATTAGGAAAAGTTATGTTTGCCATAGCAAACAAACACATTGTATTTTTGGATTATCAAGAACATTCTAGAAGTGAATACATGCATTGTGTTTTAAGGATATGGTCATCATGACTTAAGAATACACCTCCCATTTTTTTTTAACAACATCATAGGGTTTTTTTTGCTTATGCCACATAGTTAGGGTTTACAATTGTTTTTACACCATAAAAGTATCAAGATATTAATAAGGTTGTATGGATGAAACTTTCAAACACACCCTAACATCATTGTGTTTTCCCACTTTTTGGGACATTGATTAATGTTTAATGTTCAAATGTTGGTCATTTTTAAGAAGTTTTTAACCTACAAATACATGTTTCTGTCCACAGATCTAACCCACATCATGGTGCAAATTAGGGAGGAGCTGAGAAGAACAAGTGCCCATTTATTGGAGGCCTACTGCTGCCTCCAGCGTATTGTGGGGAGTTTGGAGCATTTATAGTTTTTTTTTTTCATCTTTGTACTTTCAAAAATGTATTATATTACAGTAAAGTTTTTGTTGCAAAAACATTTGTCCTCTTTTATTTTCAAAATTAAAGGGTGCAATTCAGCATTTCAAACACTTTGTGAACAAAGCTGGGTGCCTTTCCATAGTGTAACAAATTCAAAAATGTTTTTGGAAACCTTAAGAACATTTGCAGTAATGTTGTTTAAAATTTTTGTTTGGGTTTGGCCTACATTATCCACCTCAAAATGGCTTTCCTAAAAAAAAAACACAGCAAAGATTTTTTTTGGAAATTTTTTATTAACTAACAAACATGTTGCCAACATGGTTTTACTCGTAAAAGCATTTCATCACAGAATCACACATAAAAAATGTCCACAGGGTTTTTCAAAATAAAATATCTGGCTTACTCAGACATAAACAACAATAGTAAAAAAGAAACAAAAAATTTTGATGAAATAATACAAAATAATTAAAAGAAAAGGCAAATTAACTAAACATGTTGGGGTATATCTGGTCCAAATTTGTTAGTTGTCCAAAAACAGTACAGGGTATTGCCAATGGGTTCCATTAGTTTTGCAGTTTTGGAAAGTGTTTTGATTTTGGTGGAAGAAAAAGAAAACCAAAAATTAGATACACCTTAAAATACATTTGCTCTAAGTGTAAAAAACAAACTAAATGTAAAAATTATTACTTAAAAAATTGAGAAACAACAGATTCACGTCTGGCCCCCCCCGACAGCATCACAACACCTTCCTCCAAGGGGCCATGCTCTGGCAAGACATCCTCTGGCTGCATGGGTACTCGACTCCTTATTGCAATGTTGTGTAAAATCCTACACAGGACCACAATGCGAGAAACCATATCCGGCGAGTATATGAGGGCACCACCAGAGTGATGGAGACACCGGAACCGGCCCTTTAAAAGGCTGATACAGTGCTCCACCACCTGCCTGCTGGCGGTAAACGCGGCATTATATAGAGTTTGGGGCCCTGGTGTGGGATTCAAATAAGGAGTCAACAGCCAGGGCGTGCAAGGATATCCACTGTCACCTGATGGAAATGGAACACCAAAAGATACATAAATTGACCATGAAAACATGTTTACACTATTACTATAGCTACATCCTTGATTTATACTTACCAAGAAGCCACGCATCACCAGCTTGCAGTGTACTTAATTTTGGCCAAATCCCTGAATGCTGGATCACGTACTCATCATGGCTACAGCCTGGAAATTTGGCATTCAGGGAGAGGATCTGGAGGGAGGCATCACATAGCACCATTACATTTAGCGAATGGAAATGTTTACGGTTCCTATATATTTGTTCCCTGCATGCAGGGGGCTAAAGTGCTATGTGAGTGCCATCCACTACCCCTATGACATGTGGAAAGCCTGCAATCTCAAAAAACTTCTGCTTTACCACATCAAGGGCTTCTGTATCCAAAGGCATACTAATAAAATGTGCTAGATGATTAAAGAATGCATCTAGCACACGCCTCAGGATCCGTGAAAATGTGGGCTGTGAGAGTCCACCCACCAGCCCCACAGTGGTTTGGAAGGACCCTGAGGCACAGAAATGTAACACCGCCAACAACTGTGTAAGTGGTGAGATTGCTGTTGGAATGTGAATCTGACTTTCTAGATCATTCTTTATTATTGAAAGAGTGTCTAGGATAATATTTGGAGGCAGGCGATAAGTGGTTACAACCACATCATCAGGCATTCCAAAAAGGGTGACACGTGTTCTATATATCTTGGCCCTTGCACGCCTCCTATGCCTACGCCCAGGAGGAGGCTGAGGAAGGTTGGTGGGGGGCAACATGGCCACTATTAGTTGGCCCACATCGCTCTGTAAATTTTAAAAAATAAAAAATAAAGTTTTTGAGAATGATTTTTGAATATTTGTCCCAAAATACTTAGCTTTGTAATAATGGTGCATATTCTTACAGGGTCGGGGCAGTGCCATCTTCAGGAATCCCTACAGGTGTATTTGGTGTATGTTTTTTTTGGGGGGGGAAGAAAAAGAAAATAATATTATATTGTTTAAAAACCACTATTACTACTATTATTGTTAAAACAAACCTTAACTTTTAAAATGGCCAATATTAAATTTTTAAAACTTTATTATTGTTTTTTCAAAATATTTTAAAACTGCATTATTAAATGTTAAAAAAACTGCAAAAAACACTTCATAATTAAAATAAACAAACTTTTAGGTTTGTATAAATAGACACTTACCTGATTCAAGTACAAAATGGACTGTTAAACACCTTAAAAAATTAAAAAAAAAACATGAATACATTTTTTAGAATAATGCACTTTTTTCGGTTTATATAACAAAAATAATAAAAAAAAAAACTTGCAGTAAGCTGGCACACTTACTGGAGTCTTCAAATAACGTTGGATTTTTTTGATCCTCCAAAAGCATGGCCACCCAAACACACCAAGTAACTGGGTTTGGGAAATGTATGCCCCAAACAAAATTAGAAATAAAAAACCAACAACCCAATCAAAAAAAAAAACCACCACCCAAAATAAAATTACAAATATCAAACCACCACCCAAACCAAACAAAAACACCCAAAAAAAGAAAGAAAAAACAACCACCCAAAAAAAAATGAAAACAAAAACCACCACCCAAAATAAAAATAACAAACCACCACCCAAACAAAAAAATAAACAAAAAAAACACCCATAAAAAAACAACCACCCAAAAGAAAAACACACACAAGCACCACTCAAACAACAAACAAAAGCACCACTCAAACAACACAAAAGCACCACTCAAACAACACACACACGCACCACTCAAACAACACACACAAGCACCACTCAAACAACACACAAAAGCACCACTCAAACAACACAAAAGCACCACTCAAACAACACACAAGCACCACTCAAACAACTCCAAACAATGTAACCACTAGCAATCCCTTCCTGCACCACAAATCACTCCAACTACAACCCACAAGTAAGGGAACATTTGGCTTTGCCTTAAATAAGGAAAAAAAACACAATTATTGATTCATGCAGGCAAGGTGTGCATTGTACTTAGGCAAATAGGGATGCACGGGTAACCAATCCATGGATGCGCTCACATCTAGCCCAACCCACGCAGTGATTACGGAATGCAGGCAAGGTGTGCATTATACGTAGGCAAATAGGGATGCACGGGTAACCAATCCATGGATGCGCTCACATCTAGCCCAACCCACGCAGTGATTAAGTGATTATGGAATGCAGGCAAGGTGTGCATTATACGTAGGCAAATAGGGATGCATGGGTAACCAATCCAGGGATGCGCTCACATCTAGCCCAACCCATGCAGTGATTACGGAATGCAGGCAAGCTCTGCATTATACGTAGGCAAATAGGGATGCATGGGTAACCAATCCAGGGATGCGCTCACATCTATAAAAAAGTCTGCACAAGCAGTATTCTTCATGCTCTCTCACATGTTTGTAAAATGTCAAGTGAGGAGCATGGTGAGCAGTGGCCAACTGAGGCAGGTAAGTGCGAATCACATTTTTTTAAAAACACAAGAACAGTCCATATTTCCAAAAATATCCTTTTTTTATTTTATCTAATTTTAAAAATGTTGTAGGTGCTGGGAATCCAATTCCACCACTAGAGGAGGAGGAGGCAGGCCCAAGCAGGCCAAGGCCAAGAAACCCTCCATTTTCACGGATCGAGCTAGAGACATTGGTGACCATGACAATGGATAATCTTGTCCATGCCCCAAGAAATATGGGGGCTGGAGCCAAAGACAGGATTTGGGAGGAGATATCCAGGGCTGTTAATGCTGTGGGGACAACCCACAGAACCATGAAAGTCATTAAAAAATGGTAAGAAAATTATATTGTGAGTGTACTGAAGTCAAAAGCTTGATCTTATTTTACAAAACCAACCCTTAAAAAATGCCAAATCACATTGCCAGCTGGACTGATTTCAGGTACCAACTGAAGAGGAAGCTACGGAGTAGGGTGGACCATGCTGCGGGGACAGGTGGTGGTCCCATCCCTGAGGAGCTGGCCTTGACGAGGTTGGAGTCGTTGGCTCAGGGATGTGTGACGAAAGAGGAGATAGTCGGTGTGTCCACTATGGACACTGACATGGCGGACTTCAACGCTCCACATGTGCAAGAATGTAAATATATTTAAGACTCAAAAAAGTATAAAGCTAAAACGTGTATGCGTTGTTTTTTTTTTAAAGAAAAATGCAAATGTTTTTTTTTTCTTTTTTTTTTCCAGATTCAGAAGACGTAGTGCCTGCTCCTGAGTTCAGGTCTGGGTCCAGCACAGATGGAGACTCTGCAGGGGAGGATCCAAGTACTCCATCTGGGGCCCCTGTGGAGTCTACTCCAGGGCAACCATCAGACCGAGCAGTGCCTCTCCTCACCAGGTTGGTCTCCCAAACTCAGGAGAACAGGTGTGTTCTTCTGAGGATGGAGACCACTCTGGTGAAGGTGGCGGTGGCCCTGGAGACCATTGCTGGGGCCTTTGATCGTTGGGCCAATACCCAGGAGCAGGCAAACCCACCTGCCATGATGGAGCGAGACTCCCTTCCTCCCAGGACCACCACCTCTGGCAGCCCAACAGCCACCCCCGCAAGTATGGAGAGCCCTATGCCTAGGCCAGAGGAAATCCCATCTACCTCTGGCCAGGCCAGTCGGCGTGTTACACGCCAGTCGGCTGTCCGTAGCTTACCTCTTTCTCCGAGCCGGCCAAAACGACGAAAGTAACCCTGGATATCTCCTCCCTCACCTGTTGTCCAGTCCCCATATTTCTTGTCACCAATGTCTCAAGCTCTTTTTTTTTAAAAAAATATTTTTTTTATTCTGAATTGTGTTCTTTTTTATTATTTTAATTCTATGCAAATGTTGCCCTAATAATTGTTAATTAAATTGTGCTGAAAGGCGAATTTAAAAAAAAATATTTTTTTTTTAGCAAAAATGTCTATATTTAACTATATCAATGTATACAAGGTTTAAAAAGTATGGTATCTGAAAAGGCTGCTACGCAAAACACAATGCTAGATGTTTTACAAACTGTTTTTAAAAAAATAAGTTTAAAAGCACACATTAACATTTGTGTTACGAATTCCCTAATGCACACGCAAGTGAAATCAGTTACAAGGTATTTAGCAGTGTTAATAGTTACAATGCACCAATCTTAGCTGCTTGGTTTGTGTGGTTCCAATTAGAAACATCGCAAGTAACATCGGATTAAGGCTTGTACTGTTGTGGCTTACGGACGCTTCTTGCCTACCTTAGCCTGGACGATCATCCTGTTCATAGAGTGACGTTGTCATGCATCCGCAATTCTTGGTCGTACGAATTTATGCACTCCCCTAAAATGCCTGGAAACGCTGAAGAACGCCTCCATTTGCAGACCACCACCCCCGTATACTCCCACAAATGGACTTTCCTGTCAATCAACTTTAGCAATCCACTTCCATGTCGGAAGCCCTACGACCGACAGTGTTATTCATCGTAGAACTCGTACGCACATGCGCACAGCTAGCCGTGCGCAGGCGCAGAAAGAAAAACATCGGATGCGTACGACCATGCGGCCGCTATGACCGACTCTGAATGAGGTCCACAATCCCTCCCTCACACCTGTAGTAACACATTACCTCACTCACACCTGTAGTAACTTATTCCCTCCCTCACCTTTGGAGTAACATATTCCCCTCCCTCGCCCGTGTTGTAACACATTCCCTTCCTTCACCCCGTAGTAACACATTTGACATTCCTCTCCCTTACCTGTGTAGTAATACATTTTCCTCTCTTACCTCTGTAGTAACAGTTTACTACACTCCATACAGTACACTTAACCCTGAACACACTACTATATGCTTACTCCACTAACCCTGCACCCAATACTGTGTCCTTATTGTCCTAACCCTGCACCCAATACTGTGTCCTTATCCTTCAACACAACCCAATACTGTAGCCTTATCCCCGAACCCTGCTACCTATACTGTACCCTTACCCCATAACCCTGAACCCATGATTTTATCTTCACCTTTCAAATAGGGTTGCCACGCCAACTGCCAGTGATGTTTGGCAGCACTTTGGATGACAGTTGGTGTTTGAATAAAAACTGAGCTACAGCCACGGTGAGACAGTTAGGCAGGACATTGCACAGGGGGAGGAAACATTTTAGCTCTTTTCATCCCTTTATGAGTGAGTGGGCACCTAAGTCATGGAAGGAATATACTCCCTGACTTCCATATTTCTAGGTCCAGGGGTTTGCACTGGGCTTTGATGAGTCAGTGAGTCAGTCTGTCAGTCAGTACATTTGAATAGATAGATAGATAAATAGATAGATAGATAGATAGATAGATAGATAGATAGATAGATAGATAGATCACAAGGTAAGTGTGGCACTCCAAGCTTTCAATAATGGTCATGGCACTCTAGTAATGTTCAACGTTTCAATGCCTTTATCCCAGCGTCATTTTCATCAGGATCCTGAAGAAAATGCATACTGTTGCTGTGAAGGCACCCAGCTAAGTACTTCTATAATACGGGAGTGCAAGACCTTTTGCACTCCCTCTCTCTATTGTGCCAAAGAGGGTTCTTTGCCATATTCTGCTATAAAGAACATGACATTGCCTGGAACAAAGGGTAGACAAGAGGAAAAGATGTTTCCTGCTGGATACCTTAAAACACAGCTGCAGGTTCTTATTGCTGTGTGTGTGTGAAGCATAAAGGATTGTGGAATCCAGGGGGAAGGTGCGCCTGATGCTGTATTAGTCGCCAAGGTGATAGAGAGCTTTTAATGTTAGCATAGTGTTAGGGAGCCATATGCTGTTTGGGAATATGATGATATATTTGGGAATAGAGTAAGACAGAGCAAGTAGTGCAAATACATCATTTTTTTTTTATGTGGTATAAATACTGGCTGATTTTGCATGTAGCCCGCAAATGCTGGACATCTTTATTTTTCCAACCAGTACAAATGTGAGTAGCAGTCATTTATTGTCCCCCTGGCCCTCCCTCCAAATTCCATGACAACTTTGCCTCCTGGCTCTCTCACTTTCTCTCCTCAGACCTTCCCTCCATTTTCTTAGGTGATTTCAATATTCCAATTGATATCCCCACAGAATCCTCTGCCTCTAAACTCCTTACCCTCACATCTTCATCTGGTCTCTCCCAATGGACCTCCTTGTCCTCCCATGTGAGTGGGCACTAACTTGATCTGGTCTTCACTCACCGCTGTGATGTGTCAGATTACTCCAATTCCCCCCTCTGTGGCCATCACCTTCTCTCTTTTAACTTATCCCTCTCTCCTTCCCCTTCTCTACCTCCTAAGGCCACCATCATTAAGCATAACATTGAGGCTATTGACAGTTCTTTCTCGTCCCTGCTTGACTCACTTCTCTCCCCCTTTACTCTCTCTCTTGCCCTGAACAAGCCACTTCCTTATACAATGCCTACCTTACATCTGCTCTTGACTCCGGAAATTACTACTCACCTTCACAAATCCACACCTCAACCATGGCATTCCAAATGCACCAGATACCTGTTCACGAATTGCCAAGCAACTGAGGTGGAAATCAAGCTCTAAGGCAGACTTCCTCCATTTTAAATTTATGCTCTCATCCTACAGTCCCTCTCCAAACAATCATATTCAAGAACCTCATTTCCTCTCAGTCCTCAAACCCCCAGCGTCTCTTTGCCACTTTCAACTCCCTCCTCTGCCCTCTCCCTCCTTCCCTCTATGCACTTGACTTTGCCACCTACTTTACTTCTAAAATTGACTCCATACACCAGGACATCATATCCCACCAGACCCTCAGCACTCCACCTACTCCTTTCCTAGACAATCCCTCCCCATCCATCTTACCAACTCTGATATCCTTCTCCCCTGTATCTGGAGAAAAGGTCATTGCCCTCCTCCGGTCCTCTCCCCTTTCCACCTTGACGCTATCCCTTCCTGTCTCCTCTGCTACCTCTCTCCTTCTGCCTGTTCCCATCTTGCCCACCTCCTCAATCTCTCCCTCTCATCTGGCACTGTTCCTTCTGTATTCAAACATGCCCTTGTCTCCCCCATTCTTAAGAAACCTAGGGGTATATTTATTAAAGTGAGAGTTTTTAGAAGTGGAGATGTTGCCCATAGCAACCAATCAGATTCTAGCTATTATCTTCTCGAAGGTGCTAGTTAAATGTTAAGTAGAATCTGATTGGTTGCTATGGACAACACCCAGTAGCCTTGAACACACTTTCCATCTACCAACCCAGCTCTCTCCTTCCTTTTGCTTCCAAACTCCTTGAGCTCATTGTTTACAACCACCTTTCTTTCCTTCCACTCCCTCCTTCACTCATTTTAATTTGGCTTCTGTTCTCTCCACTCCACTGAAACTGCCCTGACGAATATCTGCAATAACCTCCTTGCTGCCAAATCCAAGGGCCACTACTCTCTGCTTATTCTTCTTGACCTCTCTGCTGCTTTTGACACTGTGGATCACCCTCTCCTGCAAATCCTTCACTCCCTTTGTTTACATGGCACTGCCATCTCCTGGCTGTCCTCCTATCTGATCATTCCTTCTCTGTCTCCTCTCATGACTCCTCCCCCCCCACTTCCACTAACAGCAGATGTTCCCCAAGGTTCTGTTCTTGAACCCCTCCTATTCTCCCTATATACGTCCTCTTTAGGTGAACTGATCAACTCTTTTGACCTTCAATATCATCTCTATGCTGATGATACTCAGATCTACCTTTCCTCCCCAGACCTCTTCCCCTCTCTCCTCACCTGTATCTCCAACTGTCTCTCTGCTATCTCTTCCTGGATGATCCAGCACTTTCTTAAACTTAACATGTCTAAGACTGAGCTGATCATCTTCCCACCCTCCCACATAACCTCACTTTCCACAATTTAATTATCAATTGATGGCACAATTATCTCCTCTAGCCCCAAAGTGTGGTGTCTCTGAGTTATCCTGGACTCCTCCCTCTCCTTCAAACCTCACATTCAGTACCTCTCGCAGTCCTGCCATTTCCATCTCAAAAATATTTCCAGGATCAGACCCTTTCTCACCCTGGATGCTACTAAAACCCTCATCCACTCACTAGTGATATCCAGATTGTACTACTGTAACCTCCTCCTATCTGGGCTCCTTGACTCCCACTTCTCTCCACTCCAATCTGTCCCCAATGCTGCTGCTCGGCTCATCTTCCTCTCCTATTCCTATTCATATTTGCCTCCTCTCTCCTTCAAGCCCTACACTGGCTCCCCTTCACCTTTAGAACCCAATTCAAGCTTCTTATACTCACTTACAAAGCCTTCACCCAATCTTCTACCATTTACATCTTTGACCTCATCTCCCTTAACACTCGTGCCTGTCCACTTCACTCTACAAATGCATGCTGTCTCTCCTGCCAACTGATTACTTCCTCCCACTCCCGCCTCCAAGAGTTTGTCGATGCTGCTCCCTACCTCTGGAACTCTTCTCCATCTCCCTATCAGACTCGCCACCTCTCTACAAATCTTCAAACAGGCTCTCAAGACCCACTTCTTTATCAAGGCCTTCCAGCTCTCACCCTAACTAAATGCTCTTTCCTCCCTGTGCACCCCATCTGTGTCACACCTGTTGGTCTGCCCCTCCCCTTTAGAATGTAAGCTCTCATGAGCAGGGCCCACTTCCCTCATGTGCTTATCCTTACTTATACTTTCTTCTACTCCTTATGCCCCACAAAGGCATGCAACACTTGATTGCTGACTCCCTGCTGCTTATTTTGAGTGTTATAATTGCTAATGCAGCAATGTGTATAAACCATGTCCTGCATTGTATTGTACTGTAAGTCACTGGTTTCTTGTTCACTTATTGGTTATGTACTTTGTAAGGCACTGCAGAACATTTGTGGTGCCATATAAATAAAGTGTAATAATGATAATATATTATTTTCAGCAGTAAAAGCAATCTGACAAGTAGAACTGCAATCATGCGTGTTTCTTTGTAAGGAGATTCTTACAAAGTCATTCATGGGATCCTTCTGCTAGCCATGATCCACGTGGCAGACACCAGACACTGTCTTGTTGAGTCGGTGAGTGAGGTTAACCGGCCTGTAAAATTCGGTTTATTTGCACATGTGGAAAAGCTGTGCTGGGTGCAAATGTATATGCTGTGTCATTTGTTAAGAGAAACAAGTGTATACACAGCGTGATTATTTATATTATATATTGGAAGATTCTCCTTACAAAGAAACATGCATGTTTTAAAGGTATCCAGCAGGGAACAGCAACATCTTTACCCCTTTCTACTCTTGTTCCAGGGAATGAGTCGTGTTTTTTATAGCAGAACATGGCAAAGAACCCTCTTTGCCACATACCATTCCCCTTAGCTTTGCCATGCTTGGTAAAGCTGACCCTTTAACTGAAAAGGATTTTCCTTTTCCCACCTTGACCAGATCGGTCCGGCATGTCCAGTATAATCCAGTCCAGTCCAGGGGAAAGTCTTGCCCCAGTATAAGGGGATACGGCAACCTTGGTGCTATCACTTGCCCCGTTTGTCCCCTCATGGTCACGTGAAGATAGACACAGACATATTCATCAGTGTCCCCGTGGACATAAGGGAGATTTATTGGTGCGGCTGGTCCATCAGTCCTTCTGGAACCAGAGTGCTGGACACCAGGGTGACTTTACTACCCGAATCCATAAAGGCCAACACTGCCTGTTGCTCTATCAGGACTGGCACTCGGAACAGCAGTGGGCTATCCAGGGATGAGGACATAGTCAAACAGACAAGGAATGTGGGGTCCCATCAAACAATCCATCAGTTCCTGCTGATTTGGACAATTCCTCTGAAAGTGCCCCGGTTCGTCACACTTAGCACATTTCTGGGGTCACCCGCTGCTCTGTGCCAACAACTTGCACTGATTCTTTTCTGAATATCGGCCTGACAATCTTCTCTGCTGTCTGTGCCATATTTCCCAGAATGTAATATTGGTCAATGGCTACGGCAAGCTCCTCATATGGCCGCGGATTGCCCTGCAGCCATCTTTGCAGTTCCTGCTTTGGGTCCCGCACAAATTGGCAGGATCCTGTTGGTGGGTTTTGTTCAGGCTTTAACCAACTCTGGGTTAACTTTGCCAGATCGGCTAGCTGAGCATGCAACAGCTGTCACACCTGGGTTGGTTTGGGTTGGAACTAGCGTGGGAGGCTGAAGAGGAGATTTGAGAGGCGTATAGGAGACTTAGGAACTGGATATAATGGACTGGGGGTCTGATTCATTAAGGATTGCTACTACGATTGCAGCTCCATAATCGCATCCAGGTCAGCTGCAAAAATATGCTAATGAAAGCTATCACGACGCTGTTGCACTGCCAGCATAGAGACGCCCACTGCCTTCCACTACCGCTATCTCATATTCGTAATACCTTGCAGACCTCCATAAACATCGGTGACATCGAGTACCATCGGCCCCTCACACAAAATTACAGCAGCACTAACCCTACTTAGAAATTGCTAACCTTGTTGCACGCAGTAAGTACTCAAGCTCCGTATGCAATCACACAGGATAATTTATGCAAGCCCATGCAACGGCGTTCAAACGGACAGGCACTCCTGCGTTTCGCCGACCACACCCCCGTCACCACCCCCAAACGCTCACTGCCTGTCAATCACTCTGCGATGGCTTTCTGTGGTCCCCGTGATTGCAGTGGTGCATTCGCACATGCGCACTGTAATGCACACTCATGCGCAGTACGCAATAATCGCCCATCTGTGTACGCTTTAGCAGTTCCAATCCTTAATGAATCAGGCCCTGAGACCGTATAGAATTAGAGTACCTGGGAGCTCAGCACAGAGCTGTAACTTCAGCAAGAAGCGACATAGTGGCAACAGAGGCCAGTCAGGAAATTGAATTTATAGGGGATGATCCCCAGGGATTGGAACCTGCAATCAACTGGTCTGGGAGCAGCACTCAAAGTAGAGGAAGAGTGTCAGATGAAAGAGTCCAACATGGCTGCGCCCATACTGTGGTTTAGGAGGGGACTCTGGCATGCGGCTTGTGTGCCATTGTGCTGGGAAGACATGCTGTGAGCAAGGGGCTGTGGAGAGCAAACTCCATACTCAGTGACAGGACACTGAGTGGACAGAGCAGGAGCAGCACAGACAGATCTCAGCACCATCCAGGAGTGATGTGCAGGGTAAACGGTCCTCTGTGCTATCCTGGACAAGCAACAGAGAGGTGAGAAAGTGTTTTTTTAAGGGCCGGGGCATGACAGAACCCCCCTCCTTCACAGGTGGCCCCAGGACACCTCTCAGGCTTACGTGGAAACTTGGTAAGATTGGAGGGTACGTGCGCTCCTTGGTTGTGTGTGTGTGTATTGGTGGGGAGAGGGAGGAGGGAAAAAACGGGGAGGTTGGGGGGAGCAGATGGCTGTGTGTTGTGGTGGATGTGTTGTGGTAGAACAGAAATACTGGAGGCTGGATGGATGGTGGAAGAAACAAATATGTTTATTTGTATCTGTGTGCGCACATAGAGGGTGGTAGTTGCTCAGTGCTCCTGGAAGATAAATGTCTCTTAGATGGTTCATGGCAGCACACACTGCCCAGTTGTTGGTGATTTGGGGTGACAGGGCGTATCCACAGTGTGGGGAGTAGGGTCAACCCTTTCAGGGGGCTCCTTGACATGCGGTCCTGACTACTGCATGCTTCTCTGCTGGACCTATGGTTGACAGACTTCTGAACTGGGATGCCCTGTTGGAGGTGATCAGGGGTGCTCCCATTTTGCGGCATCCCACACTGGTGAGGAGAATGGGTGCTGACCTACTGATAGGTGCCCAGGTCCGTTGGTGTGGGAACAGTTCTTCTCAAAGTCCAGTATGATGCCGCGGTGGGGGACGTGCACTGTTTCAGTGGCTCACATCCGTGGATGCAGTGCAGGTGAAACCTGTGCTGCATATGGTGGTGTGATGAGTGAGTGCAGCGCTGTCGTTTGGCAGAGGCTGGGGCTGGTGTGAGTGGGGACCAGTGTCTGGTTAAGCGCCGCTGCTGCTGTTCAGGTGCCCGGATTGGGGCAGATGTAGATGCAGGTGGGTTCAAGATAAGTAGGTGTCTGGGGGTCTCCAATGCGTTTTGGCACAGGTGCCTTCTTCAAGGAGGTGTGAGATGATCAATGCTTCTGAGGTACTTATGTAGTGCACTTCTGGGGGTGGGGGGGTGGTCAGGTGACTCAAGGGGCCAATGGTGTGTTTGAGAGGTAATGCAGTGCAGGTGTGTGCAGGGATTTGCTGAATGGTGATGCGGTGCAGGTGTGTGCAAGGACTAGCTGGAGTGATAAGTGTAATCAGATTGGGCCAATGGTGTGTTTGAATGGTAATGCGGTGCAGGTGTGTGCAGGGACTTGCTGAATGGTAAATGGTGATGAGGTGCAGGTGTGTGCAGGGACTGGCTGGAGTGATGAGTGGTTTTTTTTGGAGTAATGAGTGTAATCAGGTTAAACCAATGGTGTGTTTGAATGGTAATGCGGTGCAGGTGTGTGCAGGGACTTGCTGAATAGTGAATGGTGATGAGGTGTGTGCAGGGACTTGCTGAATGGTGATGAGGTGCAGGTGTGTGCAGGGACTGGTTGGAGTAATGAGTGTAATCAGATTAAACCAATGGTGTGTTTGAATGGTAATGCGGTGCAGGTGTGTGCAGGGACTTGCTGAATGGTGAATGGTGATGAGGTGCAGGTGTGTGCAGGGACTGGCTGGAGTGATGAGTGTTTTTTTTTGGAGTAATGAGTGTAATCAGGTTAAACCAATGGTGTGTTTGAATGGTAATGCGGTGCAGGTGTGTGCAGGGACTTGCTGAATAGTGAATGGTGATGAGGTGTGTGCAGGGACTTGCTGAATGGTGATGAGGTGCAGGTGTGTGCAGGGACTGGTTGGAGTAATGAGTGTAATCAGATTAAACCAATGGTGTGTTTGAATGGTAATGCGGTGCAGGTGTGTGCAGGGACTTGCTGAATGGTGAATGGTGATGAGGTGCAGGTGTGTGCAGGGACTGGCTGAATGGTGATGAGGTGCAGGTGTGTGCAGGGGCTGATTGCGTGGTGGTTACTAATGTACAGGTTGGGGATGGGTGTGTCTTGTGTGCATGATTGGGATGGGTTATAGTTGTGTGTTGTGAAGTATGATGGTTTTTGGTGTATGGAATCATCCTATGGAGTTGCAGTGGAGCGATAACTTCAGTCTTATGTTGGGGTGGTGGTTGGTTCGGGTATGCATTATTTGGAGATGATTGACTAGATCTCATTGTCTATGTTGAGACCGCGGGGTGTGAAAGTGTCCAGAGTGATTATTCATTTTAATTCTTCTTTATTGGGTCTTTTGGTTATGTTACCCCCTCTCCAGTTGTGAGTGATGGTCTTGATACCTAGGAATTCAATGTCCTTGGGGTTACTTTGGTGTTTCTCTAGGAAATGTAGGGGAATGTTGTGGTTTTCTGATTTGTTTCTGATGCTTCTGAGGTGCTCTGCTATTTAAGTGGCCTCACGGTTCTGCCTACATACTGTAGGTTGCATGTGTATCTTAATAGGTAAACTACGTGGCTGGTGTTGCAGGAAATGTGTTCCTGTATCTTGTATGTATTACCTGTTTTGGCGGAGGTGAAAGTGGCAGTAGGTTTTGTGCTTCTGTAATCTAGAGTGCGGCAATTGCTGCATGTGCCTGCAATGATAAAAGCCACTGTGGACTGGCTGCTTGGTAAGGGTCATTTGTTTGATGGTAGGTGGTGGGATGTGGTTTGAGACTAATTTGCTTTTGATGTCTGGAGCTTTCCTGTATATTATCATGGGGCGTCATGGGAGTGTGCCTGTGATTCGTCTTTTAGGAGCAGATTCCAGTGTTTCTGAATGATGTGTTTAATCAGTCCTGCACTTTTGTTGTATTGTGTGATGAATGGGATGGTGTCTTGCATGTGTTTTTCTTTTTTCTTGTTGTAAGTGAGTAGTGGTCCTCTTTCTTCATTCCCTATCTTCTGTAATGTATGTTGTAGTGAGTCGATGTTGTATTTTTTCTCTGTGAATTGTTGTTTGAGTTTTTCTCCTTGTTCATAGTAATCGGTGATATTTGTACAGTTCCATCTTATGCATTTAAATTGGCCCACTGGGATGTTCTGGAGCCAATTGGGGTGGTGACCACTGTCCGACAGAAAGTAGCTGTTTACGTCAACTTGTTTGTGATAGGTTTTGGTGTGGATCTAGTGTTCTTTGATGAAGATGTGTAAGTCGAGGAAATTGATGTCGGATTGGCTGTATTGGGATGTGAAGTGGAGATTCCGGTTGTTGTTGTTGATGTGTGTAAGAAAATCTTTGAGGGTGTCTAGGGGTCCTTTCCAAATGCAGAATACGTTGTCTATGTACCTTGTCCAGAGGACTAGATTTGCTCCCCAGTTAAGCCCCGACCAGATGTTGGATTCCTCCCAACTGCTCATAAAAAGGTTGGCATAACTGGGTGCAAATTGAGTCCCCATGGTGGTCCCTGTCTTCTGTCTGTGATAGTCGCCTTCAAACCAGAAATAGTTGTGTGTTAGTATATAGTTGATGCTATCCAAGATGAACTGTGTCTGTCGAGGGTCTAGTGTTGGGTCTTTGTCTAGGAAATGGTGTATACTGTTTAATCCTTGTGTGTGGCCGATGATGGTGTATAGTGATGTGACATTGCTTGTTACAAGCCAGTGGTCATCACCCCAAGTGACTCCTTCCAGTATTTGGAGTATGTGTGTCGTGTCCTGTATGTAGGATGGTTGTTGTTTGACATATGGTTGCAATAGATGGTCTATGTATTGTGACAGGTTTGCAGTCATGGAATTGATTCCAGATATGATGGGTCTACCTAGAGGGTTTGTGATATCTTTATGTATTTTGGGGAGGTAGTAGAAGACGGGGATGACGGGGTGTGGGTTGTGTATGAAATCGTGTTCATGTTTTGTGAGGATGCCGTCTTTGAGTCCTGTTCTGAGTATGCTGTTTAGTCCGTTGTGGAATGCCTGGGTTGGGTCTTTGTTTAATGTCTCATTTGTATGTTTATCTTGTAGAAGTCTCTGTGATTCCCTGATGTAGTCTGTTTTGTTGAGTAGCACTATGCCTCCACCCTTGTCTGCTGGCTTGATTATAAGGTTGTGGTTTTGTTGTAGTCTTTTGAGGGCTTTCTGTTTGTTTATGGTTAGGTTTTTGATGTGGTTTTTCTTTGGTGTTGGTATTTTATTGATATCGCCCATGACTAGTTTTTCGAATGTGTGTCCTTTTAAGATGTCCTTTTAAGTGGCTGGGGTAGAACTTGGATGGTGGCTTCAATGTGGTGTGTTTGTAGTTGTCCTGTTCAGGTGGTGGTTTGGTGGCGGGGTGTGTCATGAAGTATTTTCTCAGTGTTAGGTGTCGTATGAATCTGTGAACATCTAGATAAATTTTGAATTTGTTGAGTGCCTTGTGTGGGGCAAATTTCAGTCCTTTGTTGAGTAGTGATGTGTCCTCTTTGGAAAGTTGATGATCGCTGAGGTTGAAAATCCCTGTAGTGGGTGTCAATTGTGGGTGTTTGGGGCCTGTGGTGTGGTTTTCCTCTTTGTCCTTCTCTACATCCTCGTCTAATTGGTTTAGTTTTCTTTTTTGGCTCATTGGTGTTTGTGTCAGGTGTCGTGTTGTTGGTGGGCAGGTACGACTTCCTGCCTCCAGGTCTAAAAAATTGAGTGACCATGGTTCTTGGTTTGGGTATTTTTCTTTGGTTATGTTGTCTGTGTTTGTTGTGGTTGGTGGCCCTCTTGGTCTGATGGGTTGGGGATTGTGTGGTCGCCTCTGATGGTGGTGATCCACCCTTGTTCCAGTGAGAGTCTCGCTAGGTTTTCATATTGTGTGTCTTGGTCGTTATCTTCAATCTCGTATATGCTGAATGAGGTGTTGGTTACTTAACTTGTGTCGGATGCTGGTAGGGGGTCTGTGTCTTTGTTTGTAGAGTGTTCCAGGGTTTTGTGAACTTTGTGGATTTTGGACATATACTGTTGGTATGTGAGTTTTAGTTTTCTGTATATCGGTGTGTCATTGGGAGATGTGTTGGATTCTATGGTCTGTGGAAGTGGGTGTGTCTGTGTCTTGTTAGTGTTGTTTATCCTGGGTTTGTGTGTTTGTTTCTTGGTTCGGGTTGTCTCTGTGTGTTCTCTGTGTGTCTTGGGTGCTGAGTCTGTGTTGGTGTTACCACTTTTGTCGCGTAGTAATTTGGATTTCTTCTGTTCTATGATGTTTGCCTCTGTTTTGTGTAGTTTGTCTCTAGTAATGGAAATGAGTTTCCTGAATTCCATTTCCTCTTTGTATGGTTCTAGGGTTTGGTCGAGTTTGTGAATGTTTGTGTCGAGATGCTGTAGTTCCATTTTATGTGTATCGATAATAAGTTGGATACATTTTTTTGAGCACTCATGCAGGATGGAGTTCCATTGTTGCATGAAGGATATGTTGTCGTTGCTGTGGGAGGGTGATTTGTGAATGATGAGTCCTTTGGGAATTATGTTATGATCAAGGTACCATTGTAGGATGTGTGTGTCCCACCAAATTTTTTTTCTCTAGTGATTAATTTTTCTAGGTGTAGGTACGTGTGTCAGAAAGATTCCCTCTGTTCTAGTTCTTGTATGAGGTGTTGTGCCCTATATAATCTGGTGGCCCTGAAATCAAAAAGGCCCATGTGTTAAGTATCTAGTGATTATTGTGTTGGGTACTCAATCATGTATTGCTACGTTTGTGTAACTGGTGATGTGTTTCCACTCACTGTCGATGCTGCAATCCTGGAAACTTGGCATGGAACGCTCATATCAACTGAGGAGTATGGACATAAGAGGCAAAAGTCCAAGAACATTCTTCTGGGCAGTAGCCTTTCCAGTCGATCAGGTATTGAAGATGTCCATAAAGGATTAGAGTCCAGAATGTTTGCCGCTTCATATTCTACTCCACAATGAGTCTTGACTTAGCATGCCTTTGGAAGTGCTGAATGAAACCGGTTGAGTTTGAGTGGTTTCAATAAAGAATATGGAAGGAATTTGGTATCCTCAGGAATTTAGGTAGCTTGAGTTTGAATTAAACCAGGTTGATAACACGCTCAATGATGAATGGCCCAATGTAGCGGGGCACAAATTTCACAGATGGAACTCTTAACCGCTGGTTTCGTGGTGAGAGCCAATCTCTGTCTCCTCGCTTAAGACGGGACTGCTCTCCTGTTCCTGTCAGCGAACTTCTTGTACCACTCAGAAGCCTTCACAAGGGAGGAGAAGGTCTCTTTCCAAATCTTGGAAAAGTGCTGTAAGGTGCGGTCAGAAGCTGGAACCTGTGAGGCAGGAAGAGGTTACAATTCAGGAACTCATAGGTGGAGGCCATAAGTGGCATAAAAGGGCATGCAACCAGATGAAGAATAGTACTGATTGTTGTGACAAAGTCCGCCCAAGGAAGCAGTTCAGCCCAGTTGTCCTGAGAGGAAGATACATATAAACAATAGACTCCAGATCTTAGTTGGCTGTTTCCATCTGGCCATTAGATTGGGGGTGGTAGGCAGTGGATAAATTGAGTTGGCCTTGAAGAACACAAGGAACTCCAAAACTTTGCAACAAACTGCACTCCTGTCACAACCCATGTTTGTTACCCTTGCCACTGGGTCACTTAATGCTCCTGTGGCCAGTCAACTCGCTCCCTGAGCACGGGTTGTGCCTTCATTACCATTCCAGTAAGATGCAGGCTTCACTGTTCCTGGCCTGCTAGCCCACAGCTCACACCCAGTCAGCCCCGGAGTACTGCTGTCCCAATCACCTGATCGATCTGGCCAATCCCTATCCAGTCTGAGTCAGCCAGGACCATCTGACGCTGCTCCTCCAATGCTAGCTAACCCTGGGGTATATATTCCAGTCTCTGGTTCTCAGTCATTGCCAGTACAATGTCTAGCTCAGTCCTTACTGAGTGAAGCTCAACTGTGCTCCGTTACAGTCATAATACTATCCAGCTGGTGCAGATCTGCTGTTGTTTGCTGCACTAACTCTCTATGCTGTTCTATTGCTGTGTTACCAATACATTAAGTTGCACAGGTAATATCAGCATGTACCAGTGTGCTGTATGTGTGATACATTTGTACAAAGCATCTACCTGTCTGCTCATGTACCATCCATTCTGAGGCTCGGGCTGTATCCAGTCCTGTCATCTATAGAGTGCTTCCAGACTACAGAAAAAACTCAGTCCAAGCCTGGTAAATCCTTCTGCCAAGATCTGCACTCAAGTGTCCTGGACTACAGAACCAAGTAAGAAGAGTGCTTTATTATTATCAAGTAACAACCCAGATCAGCCTGGTTAATCTACTGCTACACTCTTCTCAGCTACATACTTCATATCTTCAATAACACTGACATCCCTGGTAGTCTAGTGGGTATGATACGGCATCTCTCTGCTGAGACCCAGGTTCAATTCCTGGTCAGGGAGGCATCTAACTAGATGTCAAGTGGTTTTCTCAGACCTGCCAGCTTTGCATACACACCTTCCACTTCTATAACAGACATCTAATCGACTCCAGTTCCACAAACAAAACCAAATGTGACAACCCCACGGTCAGAGATGATTTCCAGAGGTAGTCCATGGAGTCTGGAAACTTGGGAGCTGACAGAAGACTGGTCAGGGGTATGAAGTGAGCCATCTTGGTGAACAGATCAACTACCACCCAGATGGTGTTGAATTTGTTTGAAACTGGGAGGTTGGTAATGAAGTCCATCGACAGATGTGACCACGGTTGATGTGGAACAGAGAGAGGAAATAACATCTTGGATGTCTTTTCTGAGAGAGGGCCATAAGACCTGGAAATGAGCTCGAAGGTCTTTTGTATGCCTGAATGACCTGCAAAGCGGGAAGCATGAGCCCAATGTAGCAGTTTCTTGCATAACACAGGCTTGACAAAAGTTTTCCCAGTAGGTGAAGATTCTACTCCGACTGCAGAAAAAGCTACTGGATCAATGATGAGATGCTTCTCAACTGATGTAGTCTCATATTCTTGCTCCATGGACCCTTGAACGAAAAGACAATTTGAAGTTAAATTGTGAGAAGAAGAGATGCAATCATGCTTGCCTCAGATTCAGACAATGGGCTGTCTTAAGATATAAGAAGTGTTTGTGGTCTGTGATAATGGAAATGGGATGTACAGCTGTTTCCAAAAGATTGCACCACTCCTCCAAGGCTAACTTAATAGCGAGAAGTATTTGATCTCCAATACAGTAGTTGCACTCAGCCGGAGTGAATTTTCTGGAGAAAAATCCACAGGGGTGGAGAAGACGTGGTGCGTGTTGAGAGACCACAGATCTGACTCCTACTGAAAAAGTATCAACTTCCAAGACGAATGGCTGTGTGACATCAGGTTGAAGAAGAACAGGAGCTGAAATTAACTTCTTATTTTGTGTAAGGCTTCCTTTGCTTCTCTGACCATCGGATGGATTGGCACTTTTCCGGGTGAGAGCAGTAATAGGTGCAATGATGGTGGAAAAATTCTTTATGAATTTGCAATAGTAGTTTGCAAACCCAAGGAAGCACTGAATAGTCCTGAGAGTATTAAGAAGCGGCCATTCCTGAATTGCTTGGAGCTTTTCTGGGTCCATTTTGAGACCAGAACCTGAAATGATATATCCCAGGAAGGGAATACACTTAACCTCGAAGACACACTTCTCCAATTTGCAGTAGAGATGATTGGAACGAAGACGTGTCATTACCTCCTTTACTTGCCGGCGATGTTCTTCCAGATCATTGGTGAATATGAGAATATCGTCAAGATAGACAACAACATGTTTGTACAACAGATCACAAACGATCTCATTGAAATAGTGCTGGAAAACTGCGGGATCATTGCTGAGACTGAAGGGCATAATGAGGTACTCGTAGTGACCGTTGCGGGTGCTAAATGCGGTCTTCCACTTGTCTCCTTCCCAAAATTGTATGAGAATATATGCTCCTCGCAAGTACAATTTGGTGAAGATGGTGGCTCCACTGACTCTGTGATCAGAGGGAGAGTATAGTGGTTTTTAATGTCATTCAGTCCCCTGTAGTCGATGCAGGGGTGGAGATCTCCGTCCTTTTTTTGACTAAAAAGAAGACCGCTCCAGCGGGAGAGGTTAAAGGGCGGATGAACCCTTTTTCCAAATTCTCTTGGATATAGAGCGATAGCGGATAAGTTTGGCCTCTGGGATGAGATTTCCTAGGGCTTAATTCAATTGGACAATCCCATGGAATACGAGGTCCTGGGTATGACCAAAATGTAAAAGTTCAGAGTGCAGAACACCAATCTTGACTCGCAGAGGTCGAGTGTGAAGGGTAATTGTACCCTCTGGGAGTCAGATTCCATCAACTGCTGTGAGGTAGCTAGGATGAAGCAGACTCTGTGACAAAGTTGCTAGCTGCACCTGATTCCAACAAAGCAGAGACTTGCTTGAAGCGCTTGGCAACTTGAACAGAAACTGAGAGAATGCAATTGGTTTTCTTTGGAGAGGAATGAACTACTCCTAACTTAGCCTCTCCTTGCCAAGTTAGGAGCGGTACTTTTTCGGATGCTTGGGATAAGTGTTGATCTGATGAGATGGAGCAGCACAGTTTAGATAGAGATTCTCAGACTGTCGCCTACGGCATTCTTCCTGTGATAGGTGAGAACAGTTGATTTGCATCGATTCCTCTTTTGGAGGAGAAACTGACTGAGACAAGACTGTCGTGTGAGGTTTAGGATGAATGAATCACCCTCTCTCAATAGCACGTTCTTTAAAATAAAAGTCCACCTTGGTGCTCAGGGAGATCACGAGTAACAACAACATCTTTAATTTTGTCGGATAAGCCATTCCAGAAGGCTGCATAGAATGCTCCATCATTCCAAGAGAGTTCTGATGCCAGTATTAGAAACTGCACCAGATACTGGCCTACAGATTTTGAACTCTGGCATAGACGTAGAGGGTCTAAAGATACAGATGACACTTTCCCAGGCTCATCGAAGATTCGGCGGAATGCCGTTACAAATTCTCTGTAAGATGTTAGGATGGGATATGATCTTTCCCATAAGGGTGAACCACAGTCTAAGGCAGATCCAGATAATAGGGAGATAGAAACAGAATTTGATGGCAGATCAGAACCACTTGGCCAATCTAGTCTGCCCTTTTTTACATTTTGGTAACCTCAACCCTATGTGATCCTCAGTTCTTTGTAAGGATATTCTTATGCCTATTCCAAGCATTTTTAAACTGTTCTACTGTCTTAGCCTCTACCACTTCTGATTGGAGGCTATTCCACTTATCTACTACCCTTTCTGTGAAGTAATATTTCCTCAAGTTTCCTTTGAATCTACCGCCCTCCAGTTTCAGTGCATGTCCTCGTGTTTTAGTACTTCTCTTCTTTTGAAGAATGTCTCCCTCCTGCACCTTGTTAAAACCCATAATATATTTGAAAGTTTCTATCATGTCCTCCCTTTCCCTTCTCTGCTCCAGACTATACATATTGAGATCTCTTAGTCTTTCCTGGTAAGTTTTGTGATGTAGGCATTTCGGTTGCCCTTCTTTGTACAGTCTCTAATGTATTTATATCCTTTACCCTTTATTTCTATCATTTCTGGAGATGTGGCCTCCAGAACTGAACACAGTATTCTAGATGAGGCAGTACCAATGACCTATACAGTGGCATTATTGCTTCTTTCTTCCTGCTATTGATTCCTCTCCCTATGCAACCAAGCATCTGACTTGCCTTCCTCATTGCTTTGTTACAATGCTTACCTACTTTTAAGTTGCCTGAAATAGTGACTCCTAGATCCCTTTCATCCTATGTAGTTTCCATTAGAGTACCCTCAATACTATATTTAGCTTTTGGGTTCTTGAGACCCAAGTGCATAATTTGTATTTTTTAGCATTAAACTGTTGTTGCCATGTTCTCGACCATTCCTCTAGTCTATCTCGATCGACCATCAATTGTCTTACCCCTCCAGGTGTGTCTACTCTGTTGCATATTTTTGTGTCATCTGCAAAAAGGCAAAGTTTCCCTTCAATACCATTTGCAATGTCATCAGCAAAGATATTAAAAAGCACTGGTCCAAGTACAGAACCTTGGGGTGCACCACTTGTCACAATTCCCTCCTGAGGCTGCACTCCATTTACTACAACTCTCTGTTTTCTATTCTGCATCCAAGATCTTATCCATTTAACCATCTTAGAATCCAGTTCCAAATTTTCAAGTTTATTTATCAGTCTGCGATGTGGGACCGTGTCAAAAGCCTTACTAAAGTCTAGATAAGCTACATCTACGGCCCCCCATTGATCTATTACTTTAGTCACCCAGTCAAAAAATCAATAATATTTGTTTGGCTTGATCTCCCCCTTTCCCTACTACTGATGTAAGGCTCACTGGTCGGTAGTTGCTTGCCTTTTCCCTGCTTCCACTTTTGTGCAGAGGGATTACATTTGCTCTTTTCCAGTCCTCTGGAATTACTCCTGTAGCTAGAGACTTGTTGAATTATTTGGTTAATGGTGCTACCAGCACCCCTTTAAACTCTTTTAGTATCCTTGGATGTATCCCACCTGGCTCCATTGATTTGTCCACTTTCAGTTTTGTCCGTTCTGTTAGGACCTTTTCCTCTGTAAGTATACTTGTATCTACCTCATGTATATCCTTGCAACTTAACTGTGGCCCCTTTCCCTCTCCTTCTGTAGGAAATACAGAGCAAAAATAACCATTTTCATGATCTGTTATGGCCTTGTCTCCCTCCACAAGACTCTCACTGTCTGTCTTCATTCTTATTCCACCATTTGATTTTCTTCTTTCATTTATATACTTAAAAAAGTTTGTGCCCATTTACTTACTGACTGAGCCATTTTCTCCTTGGCCTGTGCCTTTGCACATCTGATCACCTTCTTAGCCTCCTTCCTTTCTGATAAGATACACCTCTGTCTTCATTATTCTGAGTCTGCTTATATTTCCTAAATGCCCTCTTTTTTGCTTTCACACTAGTTGATACTTCTTTTGTGAACCATACTGGCTTCCTTTTCCATGTGCCTTTCGTAACCCTTTTTATACAAAGATCTGTTGCTTTCAGTATTGCGCTTTTTAATTTTTCCCACTCTCCTGCACTCCTTCCAAGTTCCTCCAATCTGCCAATGAATTGCTTACATATCGCCCCATCTCTGCAAATCAGCCTTCCTAAAATATAAAATTTTATTAAGTTGGGGCACTATCTGGTTTATCCAATATACTTCACCACTTTCATCCCTAAGCCACACTTTTTTGGGTTGGATGTCAATCCTGCCTCACAAAATAAATATTTTATAATACGCTGTGTTTCCTAAGAGAGCTCTCACTTTTTTCTTATTTATGGGTTCTATGCCAATTTTGTATTAGTGAGTAGATATGTTTCTTTAAATGTTGCGCGAATGAGTAGATATGCTCCTTTAAATGTTGTCTATTATATTTTAAATCCAATTTTGTCTTGCCTCAATTTTATTAAGTTGGGGCATTATCTGGTTTATCCAATATACTTCACCACTTTCATCCCTAAGCCACACTTTTTTGGGGTTGGATGTCAATCCTGCCTCACGATTTGGAGTCCAACACTACTTTTACCCTTAGTGAGACTGCCAATCAGGACTATAGATGGTTACATCCTCAAGATAAGCAGTAGTATATTGTCTATGGGGTCTTAGAATTTTGCCCATCCTCCTTTGAAAGGTGGAGGGTGCCCATGTAACCCAAATAGAAATATGCCCTTTTGTTAAGTCTAGACTGGATAAGTACAGTGTGCTTCCCAGCCTTTCAATAAGTGCCATGATCTGTTGCAGTACCACTCTCCTACCAGTGGTGCTGCTCTTTCATGTGGTGCCTGTCCAACATATTCCTGCTTGCTTAGTCCCATGGCTTTCTGTGATTCTGCAGATAATTGTCTAATTAAACACCTGTGGGTTGCACCTGTGTCTCATTGATATATACCTGCATACTGCTTGATGGTCACTGGATCCGTCACTGAGTCCTAGGTTTTCTCCAACACACATCTGATATCCTATTACCATTTGTGAGTGTGATGTCTAGTATTGCATCTTTGCGAGTGGGCTCCCTCACCAGTTGCTTGAGGGATGCTCCCTACAAGGCATTTAGGAAGTCCCCACTTCTAGTGGAACTTGCAAAAGGGCCTTCCCAATTTACGTCTGGTAGATTAAAGTCTCCCATGATTATTATCGCTCCTTTTTTTAAACTCATTTTAGTGATGTCTTGCAAAAGGTTCCTGTCCAGTTCCTCCCCCTGGCCTGGTGTTCTGTAATTCACCCCAGTGCGAATAATGTCCTTCTCCCCTGTTTCTATGGTCACCCAAAAAGCCTAAGTTTTTTCTGCAATATTTTGTATTGAAGTCGTTTCTATGTTGTTTTTCACGTACATTGCTACCCCTCCTCCAATCTTTCCCATTCTGTCTTTGCTAAATAAAGTATATCCCGGGATAGCTATATCCCAGTCATGTTTTTCATTGCACCATGACTCCGCAATAGCTACAATATCCAGATCATCCCTAGTCACTATTGCTATTAGCTCTGAGATTTTATCTCCTAAGTTCCTAGCATTTGTACACATAGCTCTAAGGGTTTTGTTTGTGTCTATCTTAGGCCCTCATTCAGAGCCGTACGCTCTGAGCAGAGCGCACGCTCTGCATGAGGGCCGGGCTCCTTTTTCATGGAGCGTCCTCCTGGACGCTCGTATAGCTGTGGGTCACCACCCACAGGCTATACGAGCGTGCATTTTGATGGCCGCGATGGTCGTGACCATCGCGACCATCGAAATTGCGAGCCGGAGCCTGCGGTTGAGGTTTTCAACCGCAAGCTCCGGAGTGATTTTGGCTCTATCAGAGCCAAAATCACTCCCACTGACATCACTAGTGATGTCAGTGGGCCGGCTTCTGACGGGAGGCATTCCCGTGGGAACGCCCCCGTCAGGGAGGCACGCCCCCGGCACGCCCACCAAAGGGGGCGTGCTGTCAATCAACATTGACAGCACGCCCCCTTTGATCGGACACAACGAGCGAAGGAAAGTCCTTCGCTCGTCGTGTCTGGCGCATGCGCACGACGGAGCTCCCTCCGTCGTGCGCATGCTCAGTGCAGACCATCGACCCACTTGCGAGCGTACAGCCGCTCGCGAGTGGGTCTGAATCAGGCCCTTAGTTCTGAGCATGTTCAGACAGTACATTTGTAATATTATGGCTTTTTTGATTTTACCTGGTTGTAGATGTTGTTCAACATTTGTTCAACTGATTTTTTTAACTTTCATAATTTACACTTTGTGTTATAATGCACAAAGGCCGTATCAATTAGTCACAAACAGTCGGAATCCATGAAAAAGTATCGCCGATTGCGACTTTTCGCCACGTAGCGACTTATTTCCGTATTCAATTGCATTCACTTTTCGCGTATGCGAAAACGCAATGCAATGTAATAGGTGAAAAAGATTCACCTATGAATAGTTGTCAAAAAAAAGTGCAAAATTGCTATTTAGGGGTGCAAAGGTGGGAGAATCTCACAGCACCCTTGGGACAGCTCCCCAAAGGATAACTGCGTCAAAAAGAACCTAAAAAAGAGAGCAACACCCAAAAAAATTACTTAGAAAATGGGGGCGAAAAAGTGCAAAGTGGGGGTACAAACTTACAAACTAATGAAATAGACTTTTGGGGGGTCTGCAAGTAGGGGTGAGGTGTTTTCTTGATTGCAGGTGCTTGCTTCAGGTGCGTTTAGTAAATTTTTTTAAACTTAACCTTATCAACTTTAAACCACACTTGCACCCATTTTCAAGTATCCCAAATTTGACAGGAGTACTTATTTTCTCCAAAAAAAAACTGCTTAATGCTATTCTTAACCACAAAGATGCTAATTAGAAGAAATTGACACACCTTAAGTACCCCTAATAGCTTTATTAGGGCAAATCGGGGGCATGTACATTGATCCCCAATGTTAGTGCATCTTTTAGGAGGTGTCAGGCTGAGTTCCCCAATTCTGAGAGCACTTTTCACCTGTTTTGCATTCGCCGGGTTGCGTTTTCACGTGTTTTGGAATTGAATACGGTGAACTGCGGGGACGCGCGAAAAGTTTCCGCAGCTAAAAATACGCAATGTAGTCGAAAAGTCCGGCATGTGAAAAAGTATCGCGGGTGCAAAACTAATTGAATACGGCTCTTAGTGCTTATAATACACGGCTGCCATCGTCATCCACAGCTGCCTCTAGACTGATTCTAAAATTAAAGTAAGTCTGATTGAGACATTCTACAGCTGATCACAAATGCCCCATTAATCAAAGGAGAAATTTAGCACTGGGGTTGAGTAAACACAAGCAGTATCCTACAATAAACTAGACTTCACTGAACAACATCCCCATCCCAGGTAATACCAATTACAATCAAGTCATTACATCAAAATCTTTGCAAACATAGATAAATTCCATGAAGCCAAAATCTAGGTAACAATTTGGAGTTTGCTAGACGGAAATGGATTACATACTTTTAAAAAACACAGCTGATCTGAGTGAGACTGAGTTGCAAAGCACTAGTGAGATGATATATGCCACATGGGCATAGTCTGTAGGAAAATTGCTGAGTTGGAGCTCAAACTGTATTTCACATTCATTTAGAAAACCCCTGCAATTTTTGGGGTTCCCATCAAATTTTGCAGGAGTAGGAATGTGCAGACGAGGTGCCACTGAGGAAACTAAAACCACAGAAATTGGAATGGATGAAGTGACAGCTCCTGAGCCTCTCAGAGTGGATTGAATGTTATCCAGCCAGTTAAGGTGCATACACACGTAACAATTTTTTGAACAATTTGTCGTTAACAACATCGTTATCGTTCAATCGTTAAAAAAATCGTTCAGTTTCTGAGTTATAACGATGAACGAAAATCATTCAAGCGCGCTCCCGTTTGTAATTTGTAGTTCATCGTCCATTACAGACTGTCCAAAATAACGATTTTCATTAAGGGAAGGAACATTTTTCGTTCATCGTTGTAAAAATCGTTTATTACACTTCAGAAAATCGTTCACTTTTTCAAGGGAAAATCTGGCAGAAAATCTGACAGAAAATCGTTGATTAGAAAATCGTTACGTGTGTATGCACCTTAAGTCAGTTCTTGGAGGAATTGTACCACCTGACGCTGTGCCACCTCTTGGTGTTCTAGACAAGCAACAAGATCATGTGTAAACTCAGCAGCTTGTGCCTGATCCTTGGCTGGGTCCATAGGGCCAGTACAAACTGTCATGCCTGAGGGCTGGTTTGGGTTGGAACAGGTATGAGAGGCTGAAGAGGAGCTTTGGGAGGCGTAAAGGAACTTAGGTGGCTTGAGCCAGGACTTTCTCATGCATTGATGTGAGGAGGTAGAGATACAGCAGTGGATGATGGTCCCGAAGGCGAGGGCAGGAATAGAATGTCTTTATTGAACAGCAGGTTGGAATGGGACTGGATATATAATACTGAAGGAATTGTCAAAATTGGATTGGGACCAATGATGAGAGCTGGAAGAGAGCTGGATCGGTTTGAGACCGATCTTGATGAATTAAAGAACTTGATGGATTTGAATCCGATGTTGATGAATTGATTAACTTGATCGGTTGGGACCAATGTTGATGAACTTAATTGATATAAGTCCGATGATTGGATGCATCGGATGGGAGCGATGGTTGGAGGTATCGGCTGGAATTGATGGAGGCTGTAAGAACAAGTCTTAGTGGTAAAACCAGACTGGTGTGCAAGTTGGTATAGGAAACTTGTTTACCAGATTTAGGAACTGGATATAACAGACTGGGACGTACAGATACAGAGTACCTGGGAGCTCAGCACAAAGCTGTAACTTCAGCAAGAAGTGACGTTGTACTTGCAACAGTGGCCAGTCAGAAAAAGGAATTTATAGTGAGGATCCCCAGGGATTGGATGCTGCGATCAGCTGGTCTGGGACCAGAACTCTGGGCCTGATTCAGAGCCGGACACTCTTTCAGAGCACTCGGTCTGAATCAGTGCCCGCCTATTGTATTTTTAGAGTGGCCTCCTGGCCACTCGCATAGCTGTGGGTGACAACCCACAGCTAGTGCGAGCGGCCAGGATGATGGTCACGATGGTCAAGACCATCGTGACCATCGGACTTGTGACGAGAACCTTGTGGTAGGGTCTCGTTGCCGCAAGTCCCAGTGGACTTCTTGCTCTTACAGAGCAAGAAGTCCACCCAATGACATCACTTGTGATGTCAGTGGGGCCGGCCCCAGACAGTAGGCGTTCCCATGGGAACGCCTCCATCTGGGCAGCCACGCCCCTGGCCCGCCCACCAAAGGGGGCGTACTGTTACTCAACATTGACAGAACGCCCCCTTTGTAGCGAGACCCGGAGCGACGGCTTGCCCGTCGCTATCCGGGTCTCATGCATGCGCACGATGGAGCCGCCTCTGTCGTGTGCATGCGCACTGGGCCAACATCGACCCGCTTGCGAGCGCTCAGCGCTGGCGAGGGGGTCTGAATCAGGCCCTCTGAGTGGAGGAAGAGCATCAGGTGACAGAGTTCAACATGGCTGCACCCATACTGTGGTTTAGGAGGGAACCCTGGCATGCAACTTTTGTGCCATCGAGCTGGGAAGACACGCTGTGAGCAAGTGGCTGCGGAGAGCCATCTCCATACTCAGTGACAGGACACTGAGTGAACAGGGCAAGAGCAGCACAGACAGACCTCAGTACCACCTGGGAGCGATGGACCTCTGTGCTATCCTGGACAGGTACCAGAGAGGGCCCTGTCACTCATATTCATGCCAGAATTACAGCCTTTAGATGCTGATAATTCGCCCCCTGGGCTTCGAGCATATCCATATAGGCCCGCTGGACTTCGCCCATCAAATAAGGAGCCAATTGTTCTACCCACTCCTTTATTGGCCATTTTAGCCGAGTTGCCGTCCTCTCAAAGGACAACAGAAATTCCTCAAAATCATCTGATGGGGTCATCTTCTGCATCACGGCAGGCCTGCAATCACTCAGTCACAGCTGACTGAGCTCTGCCCACAATAGTTTGTTGCTGTCCACTTGTGCCTCAGCGACTGCTAGCATCTGGGCATGCTGAGCCTGTTGTGCTGCAGCTAATCAAAGAATAACAATTGACACAGGAAATGTTTACCATTCACAGACTGAATGAAATAAATTACACTTTTCAATGTCAAGGTATTTATTTATTAACTCCCTGTCCTCTACCGGTGACCCCAGCTGGCAAGCAAGTGTAAACAAAAGAAAACATGATTTCTGCAGAACTTTTACTTTCACTAAAAGCAAATGAGAGAACAGAACATGAAACCTGCGGGTCGAGCTTATATCAGTAGTGCACCAGCAGGTTATAGCTTTAAAATACATGCCCATGTAACCCAAATAGAAATATATTGGAATAGGCCCTCTGGTGCATAAAAAGCTGTCTTTTCTTTTGCCTTATATAACAATGGCACTTGGCAGTGCCCTTTTGTTAAGTTTAGTCCAGTCTAAAGTACCATGTTGTTCCCAGCCTTTCAATAAGTGTCATGATCTGTTGCAGTACCACTCTCCTACCAGTGGTGCTGCTCTTCCATGTGGTGCCTGTACAACATATTCCTGCTTGTTTAGTCCTATGGCTTTCTGTGATTCTGCAGCCTGGGATAATTGTCTAATTAAGCAACTGTGGGTTGCACTTGTGTCTCATAGATTTATACCTGCCTCACAGTGCTTTCCTTGACAGATCATCATGTCAAAACCTTTTGTCTGCTCTGCAAGGACCTTTGTGACTGCTCTCCAGACCCGTCATTACCTGCTCCTGCATTTCTGCAAGATACTTAAGACTCCTTGCATCTCAGAAAGTATATTAAACATTCATCACTGTGATTTCTTCCTAGCAAATATTCTGATCATCCATAGTGACTCTGCATCACTAAAGTGCCTGGTTATCCACAGTGGCTCTGCATCACTAAAGTGCTTCTTTATCCAAAGTGGCTCTGCATCACTAAAGTGCCTGCTTATCCACAATGGCTCTCCAACCCTAAAGTGCCTGCTTATCCACAATGGATCTGCATCACTAAAGTGCCTGGCTATCCACAGTGGCTCTGCATCACTAATGTGCCTGGTTATCCACAGTGGCTCTGCATCACTAAAGTGCCTGGTTATCCACAGTGGCTCTGTATCACTAAAGTGCCTGATTATCCACAATGGCTCTGCATCACTAAAGTGCCTGATTATCCACCGTGTTGTTCCCAGCCTTTCATTAAGTGTCATGATCTGTTGCAGTACCACTCTACTACCAGTGGTGCTGCACTTCCATGTGGTGCCTGTACAACATATTCCTGCTTGTTTAGTCCTATGGCTTTCTGTGATTCTGCAGCCTGGGATAATTGTCTAATTAAGCAACTGTGGGTTGCACCTGTGTCTCATAGATTTATACCTGCCTCACAGTGCTTTCCTTGCCGGATCATCATGTCAAAACCTTTTGTCTGCTCTGCAAGGACCTTTGTGACTCCTCTCCAGACCCGTCATTACCTGCTTCTGCATTTCTGCAAGATACTTGAGACTCCATGCATCTCAGAAAGTATATTAAACATTCATCACTGTGATTTCTTCCTAGCAAATATTCTGATCATCCATAGTGACTCTGATACACTTAAGTGCCTGATTATCCACAGTGGCGCTGCATTACTAACATGCCTGGTTATCCACAGTGGCTCTGCATCACTAAAGTGCCTGATTATCCACAGTGGCTCTGCATCACTAAAGTGCCTGATTATCCACAGTAGCTCTGCATCACTAAAGTGCCTGATTATCCACAGTGGCTCTGCATCACTAAAGTGCCTGGTTATCCACAATGGCTCTGCACCACTAAAGTGCCTGGTTATCCACAGTGGCTCTGCATCACTAAAGTGCCTGTTTATCCAAAGTGGCTCTATATCACTAAAGTGCCTGCATATCCACAATGGCTCAGCAACCCTGAAGTGCCTGATTATCCACAGTGGCTCTGCATCACTAAAGTGCCTGATTATCCACAGTGGCTCTGCATCACTAAAGTGCCTGATTATCCACAGTGGCTCTGCATCACTAAAGTGCCTGCTTATCCACAGTGGCTCTGCATCACTAAAGTGCCTGGTTATCCACAGTGGCTCTGCATCACTAAAGTGCCTGGTTATTAAGGATTCTGCCTTTGAACCTCTATATACCCCTGCCTATACCTTCTAATATCCTACCTATAAACCTCTAAGGATGACACTAATTTGCGTACGCAGTCATACAGTAAATAAAGACTCCAGACCTAGAATCTGTGGTTCCAAAGCACAAAGTATTATTCAAGTAAAAGTACAGCAGTTACACGCTATGATCCTCATATAATCTTAGCGCAAAGAGATTATTCAGACCCAAGTACAATTATACATACGCAGTGCTCTCTGGTCCAGATGTTAGGCATCAGCAAGAAACCCCTCGTCAATCAGCATTCAGCACAAAGACTAGGAACCCAGGGTCAGAGCACACATATTTATACCCTCCAGAAATAAACAACACAATAGAGAAGTTTGATGCTAATACCATTGGTCCTAAAGGAGAGGGCATATGTTACAAGGCATTTAACAGGTTGATTCAAATAGACACACCCCAGCCTCTAACAACTGGGGGTCTCTGGTTTCCTGCCTCATGCAACATCCTAACAGTTGTTTATATAATGTACATTTTTTTGCCTGAAGTCTCTGCGGTCCATAAGTTGAGAATGCATGATGCGATCTCCACACCGATGGTACCGGAATACTGTTGAAAGAGTACGCATCAGTACAATCCCAATCACGGCTTACTTATCATGTATAAAACCTTAGTTACCAAATAATCTTTATTTCACAGCATTTATGCTAAATGAACAAACTTAAATCTTATACTTTAAAGCTTATTAAACCTTTTATGTGAGTATGTAATGTGTAAGTATGCGGGTGTGATGCTAGTTAACTTGGGGCAGATGCGTGCGCATGAAGCTAATAAACAGCGTTTTCATACAGGATCTTATGCATTCGCTAATATGTGACTAGTTAACAGCGCAATTGTGCGTATTAATGTGTGTATGAGAAATGGTGCACTTAAATCTCACTTAAACTAAGTGAACACCTAGCAGTGTGGAATGCTGAGCCTTATAGTTCCATGATTTGCTCATGCCCCAGCAGCCCCCACCCTTTTCAGGCTCCAAAATACTGGTCTTTGTTCTCCCAGGGCCTGTGTGGATGCAAATAGCACAGCTACAAGACCCAAACCTCAGATAACACTCTTGGCTTTGAAGGTATTTTATTGTAGGAAGCCTGTTAATGTAAGGTGCTACAAATGACCCTCTTGCTGTATTCGAGCAGGGCCACCTGGAGTGAGAGCAGACGTTATGTCCATGAAGCTTGTCTTCACAAGCTAGGTGTCACATGGCCATTTGCTCTGTTTAGCTAATGCAATCCAATTTTGACATACTGTACAGCCATTTCTGAAATATATCCTTTAGGGGAATTATAATAATATACACACTTTATCCAGAGCACCCAAACTACGTAAAGTCATGAAATGGTCTTTTGATGAATCGCCGTAACTTATGGCGACGGTCACAGATGCAATCGCATGATGCTAATAGTAATATCGCCACATGTACTAAAGTGTGAGTTTATCTAAAATGGCGCTTAGGCGGCCATTCGCAAAATGGCATCTTGCGGTCTCATTTTAAATTGATCTTGTCTCAGCCAATTATCCAGCTTCGACAGCCCACCCTTTGATAGCTAACAACATGCTATCACAATCTGATTTTAAAATATAATTTAGGCTTACATTTATATACTATTTAGTGTTATTATGGGATGGCACAAGGTGGTTCTTAATCCATCAATAATGTGTCTCTGAGTGGGGACATAAAACTACTATTATACGCACACCGCAGATCTTGGAAGATCATGTGAAAGGTGTGGGGATACATCAGTCCTATAAAGGCAGTCTTGAAGGAGAATTGAGACTTTACATTATCTGAGGTGTTTTTAAAAATAACATTTCAATAATACATTCTATGCATGTCTAAATATAATACATTAAATTATGGTATTTCCTAGTTCAGGGTTGTAATGCAGTTCTGTATTTACCTCTGTATTCATACTGACCACCATCATAATTTTGTTCTTTCGTTTTACTCTATTTTTACATTTTCCACACTTCAACACAATAGGAACACTCTGGACACATATGCCAATTATTATGGTGACAATCAGTATAAGGATTAAGAATTTGCCTATACTGGCGATCATTTCCTGGACCCATTCCCCTAGACCTGAGAACCATTTCACTGGGTTCAGCCATGAAACCCATCCTTCTATCTTCTCCCCTACTTCAGCCACTGAAGCATTATGGTTCTTACGAAACTCCCATTTTAGCTGCAGAATTTCATCCATCTTCCGGTCTATCACCTCCTTGGGGTCGCTGGTATCATTGGTGACATAGGTGCAACATTTTACTCCAAATTGGGTGGCCAATGTTATGCAATACCCTCCAGTAACAGCAGTTAAATAATATAACACTAGCCTGTGTTGCACCAGTTCTTTCTTGTACGCTTGCAATTCTCTCCCTGTATACCTGAATGTGTCATCGTACATCTCGGTGATATTATCTATCAATTTAGCAAGTTCCTGAATATATCTAAAGTTTAATGTACCCCGAGCGATCCTGGTGGGATCCAATGCGACTAAAACTTGAAAGCCAGTTGTCTCACTGATTAACTGAGTGGCTTTGTGCACATCAGCAGGTATCATATTTCGTTTGCCTCTGTGTTCATATTGTGTGTGAAGATATGGTGATGGTGTGTTTTTATGTATACCAAGCATTTCAACATGTGTGAGGGTCATAACTTCTGGGACTACTCTTCCCAGGTAACACAAACCTTCAGAACTCGGGGAGAGCCACTTATACGCTTTTCTTCCACATATAAAATATACATTATCAGGGAGAACACAAGGAATGGTATGCATCATTATCATTAAGCACATTTCCCTTGCAAACAATCCTATTTCTGGGTCTTCCATCTGGTACATGCAAGTTTCTGGCTGTATTATTTTAGCACAATAACCATCTGGCACCTTACCAATAATTTCTTTGGTGGAACTCAATGTATACCGATACCTAAAATGTTTCCCACTAGATTTAATTGAGCGTAACAGATCATGGTTTATGGACTCATTATCAGCTATTTGTGAGAAGGTCATCGTCTGATTATTCCCACGTCACTTCCCAACTCCCGGGTTTATTGGAGTTGGTTATGTTTAAACACAAAAGTGATCTATCTACTTGGATTTGATAGAGTTTGAAATTAGGTGGTTTGGATGAGAGAAATTTTCCATCCAATGTTTTCCCTTTTTGTAATTCTAAAATTTCCATGATATTCAGTGGAAATGGCACCAACCCTACATTATGCTGTCCCTGTGGCACATGTGAACACACCCAGCAATTAGTTTGATTTAACACTTTGCCTACCATGCTATGATAATCCTCTAAAGGATACCCACCCCAGTACGGGTTATATTTAGGCTGGCACCATTGGATACAGTTCTCATCAACTAGGGACCCACAAAGCTCACAAATACAGGAATCTTCAGACGATAAACCTTAACACTGTCCCCGAGTATCCGGAATGACAGCTCTCTTAACAATAACAGTACTAAGATTGGTCAGACACTCCCCTGATTGACATTGCACTCCTCCTGACTCGACTCCACACCATCAGCACTGCCCTCAGCTCCCATTTCCTCAATCAGTCGCCCATCACAGAAACTGGATATTCCCGAACCGACCAGGATGGTGAACACTCTAAAAGAGAATATGAAAATGAACGCAGCGTCCATTGTCACAACAAGACCTGCAAATTTTTCTTAGTTCAGGTATCTCACTATGACCTTTTTCAATCCTCCCAGAACAAGCTCGCGAGTGACAGGTCCACGCTATCAGCCTTGTCTCCGACTTGTTTCTCCACCGGTTGATTGACCTTTTTGCAGTGAGTGGAATGGACCCAGGTATCTCTCTCAGCCACCTTCAAAGATGTAGTACTTGTCAGCAGTACCTGGTACGGACCTTCCCACCGATCAGTCAAACAACCTGAACGCAAGAAATTTCTGATCATAACATATTCTCCTGGTTCAACATCATGACAGTTAGTTTCAGGCATATCATGGGACAACAATTTTAGTTTCTGCTGCTGTTGCTTTAACTGCTTACTCATTGATATAAGATACTTCACAGTTACCTCGTTGTTACCCTTCAAGTCTTCCTGTGGACTTATAATCAAATGAGGTTGTCTACCGAACAGTATTTCAAATGGAGACAGATTTAGAGGGGGTCTAGGAGTGGTCCTTATGCTATGTAGGACCAAAGGTAATGCTTCTGGCCATCCTAGTCCAGTCTCTGCCATGATTTTACTTAACTTATAGTACCGTTCATCCTCTCTACCTTGGCACTGGCTTGCGGTCGGTAGGGGGTGTGAAGTCGGCTATTAATACCCATCAACTTACACATATTTTGAAAAACATCACCTGTGATATGAGGGCCTAATTCAGAGCCGCACGTAAGCGGCCACTCGTTCGCTACGAGCGATGTTCGCACATCTGCGCATGCGTATGGGTCGTAATGCACATGCGCCAACCAGTCAGTGCGGTCGGAATTCGGGTGCTCGCAAAATAGCGAATGCCTGCTAATTTGAATGACAGAATGAGGAGTTTGTGGGTGGTAACAGGGGAAGGTGCTTGAAAACGGGGTGTGGAGATCCGAATACAGGCGTGCCAAACGGTCAAAATGGGCGTTTTAAGGGTGTGCATAATTAACAAAGCAGCGTCATCGACCACGTCACTTGGTTGTCTTTTAGCCTGAACTGCTCGCATGATTGCGGTAGGAAAATCCTACCACAAGCACTGCAAGCAGTTCAGATGCCTTTCGATGTACTCGATTAATCTAATAAATAGCGGAGATGACGTAGGATGCGAGCGGCCAGGGGGCGTTTTTACAAAATAGCGAGCGCATGTTTCGTTCGCTCGCTCAGACATAGAGGCATCAACAGACCGCAAAGAGCGAGCGCTCAATATAAATAGCCTGACCCTTTTTCTTAACGAGTGAGCACAAATAGCGTCCAGCTCTGAATCAGGCCCTGAGTACCCCTGTTACTCTCAATGATTTTAGGGATACCGTACCTGCATACAAATTCCTGAACTATTTTCTTGGCAGTAAACGCAGCAGTATTAGTGGCCGCTGGGTAGGCCTCAACCCAATTAGAAAATACATCAGTGCACACTAATACATACTTAAGATTCCTGCAGGGTGGTAATTGGATAAAATCAATTTGTATCACCTGGAAAGGTCCATCAGTCGGTGGAATGTGGGACAGTTCGGTAGGGATCGCTTTCCCTATGTTCTTCCTCAAGCAGGTCAGACAGGACATTGCTATCTTTTCTGCTTGTGAAGAAAAAGCTGGTGCGCACCAGTATGCTCTCACCAACTTGCACATACCTTGTTTTCCCAGATGAGTCAGACCGTGTGCTGCCTCAGCCAGACTTGGGTAAAATGCCTTGGGGGCTACTGGTTTACCTTGTCCATTCCTCCAGAGCCCGGAGGACTCTTGCCCACATCCCTTGGACTTCCAAATGGACTTTTCCTGAATTGAACACAAACTTTGCATCTCAATTAATTTTAGCATATCAATGGTTTGGAAAGACATATTTTTTTCAGTGGGAGAAAACATTTTTAACCCTGCTGCCCATTTTGCAGCTTCATCGGCTCTGTTGTTGCCCAGTGACACCAGATCATCCTCACATGTATGGGCTTTACATTTAATTACTGCCACCTCTTTGGGCAGTTGGATTGCTTCTAAAAGATGTTTTTTGTGTCGGGAATGTGCAACTGGTGTGCCTGCTGCTGTCATAAAATGTCTCAGACGCCATAGAGCCCCAAAATCATGCACCACCCCGAACGCATACCTCGAGTCAGTGTAAATGTTAGCAGATTTGCCTGCTGCCAGTTCACACGCTCTAGTTAGTGCTACTAACTCTGCCACCTGGGCTGAGTGAGGAGGACCAAGAGGTTTAGCTTCTATGATGTCTGTGTCATTTACAACAGCATAACCTGTACATAATTCACCTGTGTCTGTTTGTATATGACAACTCCCATCCGTATAAAAAGTCACATCCACATTCTCTAAAGGTGTGTCGTGTATGTCAGGTCTAGCAGTAAAGGTCTGATTCAGATATTCCATACAATCGTGCGTATCATTATGTCCGCTGAACTCAACTCCCGCCAGCAACTCGCCTCCTTCCACACTTTGTACATAATGTTGTACATATGGTAAATACGTTGCTGGATTCAGCGTGCTGCAATGTTTAACAGTGATGTTGGCGGGTGCGATTAGAGCTAGTTCCAATTTGGTAAACCTAGCCGAAGAGATGTGTCTGGTTTGAGCTGAGTTCAACAGAGCAGATACAGCATGGGGAGTGTAGACAATCATATCATGACCCAATACTACGTCCTCACTTTTACTCACCAATAAAGCGGTAGCTGCTACACTTCTCAAACAAGTGGGGAGTGATCTTGCCACAGTGTCCAATTGGGCACTGTAGTATGCTACGGGCCTACTGGCATCACCATGTTTTTGTGTAAGGACACCTGCAGCACAACCATCGGCTTCCGTACAATACAAATCAAAAGGTTTTTCATAATCAGGTATTCCCAATGCAGGAGCTTTTGTCAGACTATCCTTAAGATTAAGAAAAGCCTGCTCTGTTTCCTCTGTGTGTATGACACGATCGGGCTTTGAGGAAGAGACTAATTCCTGTAAAGGCAAGGCCAACATAGAAAAACCTGGGATCCACATTCTACAGTATCCACATATTCCCAAGAAGGTACGAATTTGCTGTTGATTCTGCGGCAGTGTCATGTTCTGTATGGCCTGGATTCTATCATTTGTAAGATATCGTAACCCCTGGGTTAGGCAGTGTCCCAAATATTTTACTCTGGATTGGCACGGCTGTAGTTTATCCTTAGCCACCTTGTGTCCTGTATGTGAGAGATGAAGCAACAAAAGTTTAGTATCATTCAAACATGACATAAACGAGTCAGAACATAGCAATAAATCATCCACATATTGAATTAGAACAGATCCATTGGCAGGTTGAAAAGATTGTAAACAGTCGTGCAATGCCTGGGAGAAGATATTGGGGCTGTCTATGAAACCTTGGGGTAACCGTGTCCATGTGTATTGTACACCTCTGTATGTAAATGCGAATAGATACTGACAGTCAGGGTGGAGAGGCATAGAGAAGAAAGCAGAACAGAGGTCAATGACAGTGAAATGGGTTGCATTTGGTGGGATCTGCATCAGGATGACAACTGGATTTGGCACTACAGGGAATTGGCTCTCTACTACCTTATTAACACCTCTAAGGTCTTGTACCAGCTTATAACCCCTCCTACCACTCTTCTTCACCGAGATGATGGGACTGTTGGCTTCACTAGCTGTACGAACTAAAATTCCCTATTGCAATAATCGCTCAATTATTGGAAAAACCCCTAATTCTACCTCCTGTTTTAGTGAGTACTGGGGAATTTTTGGAGCTTGCCTACCGCTTTTTAAATTTACCATTACAGGGCTTACGTTTGCCATTAATCCAGTGTCCTGTCCATCCTTAGTCCAAAGAGAATCTGGAATTTGGGACAACATTTCATCTACCTGAGATGGATTTTCATTTAAACTTGTAGAGTGATACATTATCCTTTGGGGAGTGTCCAACATATCCCGCACCTCGTGTGCAACTCTCTCTGGGATATCTAAAAATACACCATCAGGGGTGCAATATATAACACATCCCATCTTACATAACAGGTCTCTACCCAGCAGGTTAGTAGGAGTCGCAGCAGCCAGAAGGAAAGAATGCCTGGTATGCAACGGCCCAATAGTAACCTCTGTGGACTTTTTTAAAGGATAATGTTCCACTTTACCTGTTACACCCATTGTTGGTACTGTCTCGTTGGTCACCTGTAAATTAACGGGAGATTTTATCACTGACCTGGTCGTCCCTGTGTCTACAAGAAAAGGATATTCAGTACCAGCTACATCAACCATCATGACCGGTTCTTCCCTAGCACTTCCCTTTAACCTGACTATCTGTAGACTACAGGTATGACCTGACCCCCAGCGTTGGCTACCATTCTCCAATAAAGCATTTACGGCCACAATTGGAGCTGGTGCCTGCTGGACATTTGCTGGTCTCTGTGCATATCCCTTATGGGGATGTCCAGGTCTTCCCTGATTTGGGGTTCCTACTCTTTTTACTGTACAGTTTCTACTTAAGTGTCCTGTTTGTTTACAATTAAAACATGTTCGTGAATCAGGTGAAGACACGTGTTGTTGTGAGGTTTGAGCAGAGGGTAAAGGTGGTGGATATGGGTAAGGATAGAGAGGGTAAGGGTATTGTGGGGGATATGAGGTTTGTGAGTAGTATGGGACCTGTGGTTGTATAGGGCTTGTAGAATAGAGCTGTGTTTGTTGTTGCGTGGGGTTAGTGAGGGCATATAACTGTTCAGGTGTAAGTGTGTGTGCAGATGCGAGTGTATGTTACCGTCATTCCCTCCAGAGCTTGTATACTGACAGCCATTAGTTTTTTGCTCTGGGTCTCTCTCTTCTTTGAGATGTTTTTATCATGTTCTATGGCAGATTCTATGAGGGTATCTATTGTGACTCCCCTCCAGCCAGGTTGTGAGGTCTGAACCCGAGTCTTTAAATTCTCTTTCAGACAGTCCATGAGTACCATGACTATTATTCCCCTGTGGTGAGTGCTATCTTTAATATCTTCTAACCCAGTGTACTGGGTTATAGCCTGCAGAGCCCGGTCGCAATAATCTTCTGCAGATTCACTCTCCTTTTGCTTATTGGTGAAAATTTTGTTCCAGTTAACTACTACAGGAAAATATATACCCAATTGAGTTACAATGCGGGAAATGTTACCTTGGTTTACTTGGTCTGTTAAGGGAACGTCACCATCCAATCACAATCCGTGATAAATTTTGTCACGTCGGTATTGCGTGGTAGACAGGCCCTTAACACCACACGCCAATCTTTATTAGTTGGCTCGTGAGAACTACCCAAATTTCTCAAAAATCTTTGACATTTGGCTAGTTCCTTTTTGGGATCGGGGAAATCATTTATGATGGAATTTAGTTCTGCTCTTGAAAAGGGACAATGCATTACTACTTCCCTCGTGGGCACTACAGCGTTCACATCTGCATTTCTATTCGGAACGGTTATTGTCCGAATGGGATGCAGACCGGCAGGGCTGCTACCTTTTGACCTTGTTACCTAGCTGGGGGTTTAGGGCCTGATTCAGACCCACTCGCGAGCATCTGTCCGCTCGCAAGTGGGTCAATGGTGTGCACTGCGCATGCGCACGACGGAGGGAGCTCCGTCGTGCGCATGCGCGAGACGCGATGAGCGAAGGACTTTCCTTCGCTCGTTGTGTCTGATCAAAGGGAACGCCTACCGTCAGAAGCCGGCCCCACTGACATCACTAGTGATGTCAGTGGGAGTGATTTTGGCTCTGATAGAGCCAAAATCACTCCGGGCCTTGCGGTTGAGAAACTCAACCGCAGGCTCCGGCTCGCAGTGGTGATGGTTGCGATGGTCAAGACAATCGCGACCATCAACCTGCACGCTCGTATAGGCTGTGGGTGGTGACCCACAGCTATACGAGCGTTCAGGAGGACGCTCCATAATTATGGAGGTGGGCCCTGATTCAGAGCGAGCGCTCTGGTCAGAGCGTCCGGCTCTGAATCAGGGCCTTAATCTGCTGCTGCTACGTATGGTGTTAACAACTTCCTCTACGGGTGCAGAGGGTGTTAGCACTTCCCTTGCTGTTACCGATGGAGATGGCGGTACCACTCGTGATTGTGGTGATGCAGCATCTATCATTTGCACAGCATGGGAAATGGCAGACATTACAATAGGATTATCATCCACATCATGAACATTTTCTTTATGGTTGCTTAAGAGAGGGTACAAATTGCTTGTTACATTATTATGGGTATTTTTGGTAACTGTACTTGCACCTCCATCCACATAAGGTGGGGGTGGTGAGCGTGAACTGCTGGCAATACTCTCCACAATGCTACCTTGCTGCACGTGCGCGCCATTTTGCGGCTCACCCGTATTGCAATTTAGAGTCGCGGATGTATTCTCTGGCAATGCGCTCGCAACGCTAATTTGCATCACTTGCACATTTTTAAGCCACGCATCCCCTTCATGCCGCCACAACTTTAAACATTCATAATATTTCACCTTTTTCTCTCGGGAGCGCATCAGACTGATGTGGTCCCGGACATTATCTAATACATCTTTATCAAAACTACCAATTCTGGGAAACGGTCTAACACTCTTCATCGTCATTTTAAACCATACATCACAATACCTTACAGTGACGGATGTGCAGGCTCGGATTTACTCGGTTCTTATCGCCACTTTACCGCAAATTCGGATTTATTATATTGACTATCCAAAAGGCCGTTTAAAGATCCAAGTAAATCAGAGTAAAACCGAACCCGCTCACCCCTTAGTATGCATAATACGTCGGGCCAATCCAAACGGCACTTCCATTAGCAGCACATCATTGTCTAACATCTCTATTGTTTGCGCGGCTCCCATTCTGAGACAAATCCTACGCTTTTCAATAAAGATTTAAACTGGTGAAAGACAATCAAGATACTTTCACTTACCTGTGGACGATTTAAATGGCAGTGCCCACACACCTGGATAAGATTTGAAAAAGGCAACTTCCACACCCGGATAAGATTTAGTAAGGCAACTTCCACACCTAAGGAAGTTTAAGTTGGCTACTTCCATGCACCTCTCTACAACAAAGACAACATGTACACCTGCTACTGGGTATAGAACGGTAAGCTGCTTACCGAGCGACTAGCACCTAGCCCTTAAAGGTCATACGGTACCTCTAACTGTAGGGAACAAGTTACCCCTACCAATAAATACTCACTGTTACACACTTTTTCCTGCGCAGAAAAATACATGTTAACCCAGATATTGATAACAATTGAAAAATGTAAACCTCAACGGCTTTATTTAAACACGTTGCAGCACAACCGGAAGTACGTATACGCTATTGTGCGACCAGTCACATACACAATAATGCGACTACCACACAACCGTATGACAACTTTTTAGCTGCGTACGAAGTGCGTCTTTACTGTGCGCAAAACTGTGACTCAGCCGGGTGCTCAATACTGCGGCACCCCTTTAAACGTTAGGTTCTATCAACAAAGGAAAACAAACTTTTTCCTCTCTTGTCCCTGGATTCTAGTCAGCTTCCTTGGCTCACACGAAAATGGGTAGCGATCTCTCAGCACCGAGTGGCTGCAGGTAAACCCTGCATGTGGCCACTCTTTGGTGACAAATCGATAACCGTAAGTGCCGTTTGAGCGGGTAAGTGAGTCCCCAACTAAGGATTCTGCCTTTGAACCTCTATATACCCCTGCCTATACCTTCTAATATCCTAACTATAAACCTCTAAGGATGACGCTAATTTGCGTACGCAGTCATACAGTAAATAAAGACTCCAGACCTAGAATCTGTGGTTCCAAAGCACAAATATTATTCAAGTAAAAGTACAGCAGTTACACGCTATGATCCTCATATAATCTTAGCGCAAAGAGATTATACAGACCCAAGTACAATTATACATACACAGCGCTCTCTGGTCCAGATGTTAGGCATCAGCAAGAAACCCCTCATCAATCAGCATTCAGCACAAAGACTAGGAACCCAGGGTCAGAGCACACATATTTATACCCCCCAGAAATAAACAACACAATAGAGAAGTTTGTTGCTAATACCATTGGTCCTAAAGTAGAGGGCATATGTTACAAGGCATTTAACAGGTTGATTCAAATAGACACAACCCAGCCTCTAACAACTGGGGGTCTCTGGTTTCCTGCCTCATGCAACATCCTAACAGTTGTTCATATAATGTACATTTTGTTGCTTGAAGTCTCTGCAGTCCATAAGTTGAGAATGCATGATGCGATCTCCACACCGATGGTACCGGAATACTGTTGAAAGAGTACGCATCAGTACAATACCAATCATAATAATCTTTATTTCACAGCATTTATGCTAAATGAACAAACTTAAATCTTATACTTTAAAGCTTATTAAACCTTTTATGTGAATATGTAATGTGTAAGTATGTGGGGTGTGATGTAAAGACGCTAGTTAACTTGGGGCAGATGCGTGCGCATGAAGCTAATAAACAGCGTTTTCATATAGGATCTTATGCATTCGCTAATATGCGACTAGTTAACAGCGCAATTGTGCGTATTAATGTGTGTATGAGAAATGGTGCACTTAAATCTCACTTAAACTAAGTGAACACCTAGCAGTGTGGAATGCTGAGCCTTATAGTTCCATGATTTGCTCATGCCCCAGCAGCCCCCACCCTTTTCAGACTCCAAAATACTGGTCTTTGTTCTCCCAGGGCCTGTGTGGATGCAAATAGCACAGCTACAAGACCCAAACCTCAGATAACACTCTTGGCTTTGAAGGTATTTTATTGTAGGAAGCCTGCAAATGTAAGGTGCTACAAACGACCCTCTTGCTGTATTCGAGCAGGGCCACCTGGAGTGAGAGCAGACGTTATGGCCATGAAGCTTGTCTTCACAAGCTAGTTGTCACGTGGCCATTTGCTCTGTTTAGCTAATGCAATCCAATTTTGACATACTGTACAGCCATTTCTGAAATATATCCTTTAGGGGAATTATAATAATATACACACTTTGGACCTCATTCAGAGCCGGACGCTATTTGCGCTCACTCGTTCAGAAAAAAATGGTGGCTATTCAAATGAACCGTTCGCTCTTTGCGGTCTATTCACGCCTCTAGGTCTGAACGAGCGAACAAAACATGCAGTAGTTTTTTGGAAAACTACGCCCCCTGGCCGCTCGCATCCTACGTCATGTCCGCTATTTATTAGATTAATCGAGAACATCGACCAGCGTATGAACTGCTCGCTATTTTTGTGGTTGGTTTTTCCTACTGCAATCTTGCGAGCAGTTCTGACTATAAAATAACCCAGTGACGTGGTCAATGACGCTGCTGTATTAATTATGCACACCCTTAAAATGCCCTTTAAGCACGCCTGCGTTCGGATCTCCACTCCCCGTTTTCAAGCACATTCCCCTGTTACCACCCACAAACGCCTCCTCCTGACACTCAAAATAGCAGGCATTCGCTATTTAGCGAACAAACGATTTTCAGCCGCACTGACTGGTTCGCGCATGCGTATTACAATCCGTACGCATGCGCAGTTGTGCAAACATCGCTCGGAGCGAACGAGCAGCCGCTTACAAGCGGCTCTGAATCAGGCCCTTTATCCAGAGCACCCAAACTACATAAAGTCATGAAATGGGCTTTTGATGAATCGCCATAACTTATGGCGACGGTCACAGATGCAATCGCATGATGCTAATTGTAATATCGCCACATGTACAAAAGTGTGAGTTTATTTAAAATGGCGCTTAGGCGGCCATTCGCAAAATGGCGTCTTGCGGACTCTTTTTAAACTGATCTTGTCACATCCAATTATCCAGCTTCGACAGTATCCACAGTGGGTCTGCATCACTAAAGTGCCTGATTATCCACAGTGGCTCTGCATCACTAAAGTGCCTGGTTATCCACAGTGGCTCTGCATCACTAAAGTGCCTGGTTATCCACAGTGGCTATGCATCACTAAAGTGCCTGGTTATCCACAGTGGCTCTGCATCACTAAAGTGCCTGATTATCCACAGTGGCTCTATATCACTCAAATGCCTGGTTATCCACAGTGGCTCTGCATCACTAAAGTGCCTGGTTATCCACAGTGGCTCTGCATCACTAAAGTGCCTGGTTATCCACAGTGGCTCTGCATCACTAAAGTGCCTGATTATCCACAGTGGCTCTGCATCACTAAAGTGCCTGGTTATCCACAGTGGCTCTGCATCACTAAAGTGCCTGATTATCCACAGTGGCTCTATATCACTCAAATGGCTGGTTATCCACAGTGGCTCTGCATCACTAAAGTGCCTGGTTATCCACAGTGGCTCTGCATCACTAAAGTGGCTGGTTATCCACAGTGGCTCTGCATCACTAAAGTGCCTGATTATCCACAGTGGCTCTGCATCACTAAAGTGCCTAATTATCCACAATGGCTCTGCATCACTAAAATGCCTGATTATTCACATTCTAAAGAAATCTATTGATCTTGGTGCTTATCTAGCACACATAATATTGTTCTATAATACCAATGTGTATTTAATTGGTATATTCCATATATTATATTACAGCTGCATGTCCTAAATGTTGGGATTTGTGTATACCCATTGAATGCACTTAAACAGAAATATATTGAAAGGACTGCGCTAATAAAAATCTTTCATTTGTGAAATGGCAGAAAATTAGATATAGCAATCACAACTCCCTTAATCATAAGGTAATTTTTTTTATTTTACTCACAATTAGTTAACACATAGATCTCTCGCTATATGCAAATATACAATCAATACACAATAAAAAAATATGTATAATAAGAAATAATGAAAATACTGCAAACATTAAAGCATAATGATAATAATCATAAAAAGTCTCTTCTGTTAGCACACATCACTTTTGTTGCAATATTGCATTGAGTATAATATTTATATAATTATGGTACTTGGTTCAGTTGAAAAATTCCACAATGATGTCCAATTGGACTCGTAAGTGAATTGACAAGCTGAATTGTCACAAGGAAATAACTCCAAAGTACCTGCGGTTGATCTGTGGAGTGAGTGTCCTTGAACCTTAATGTAGCAAGTGGTGGATCTGGCTTCTCATGTCTCCAAGGCAGCCGTCGGAGCTGGGTTGACGCTGCACCAGCAAATCCTCCGTCTGCCGTGCTCACCAGCTGGGCATGCTGTGCTGTTCAAACCGGAGCTTAGTGAAGATCCAACAAGCTAATAAGAGTGCTCGCATCTATAATCCGCTTGGTATAATTGTATTCCTTCAAAAGAGCTTGTCACAAACAGGGGTACTGGCAACCAGGGGGTCCTCTGACATGTTTCGCCCCTATAGAATGGGGGCTTTATCCACAGTGGCTTTGCATGACTAAAGTGCCTAATTATCCACAGTGGCTCTACATCACTAAAGTGCCTGATTATCCACAGTGGCTCTGCATCACTAAAATGCCTCATTATCCACAGTGGCTCTACATCACTAAAGTGCCTGGTTATCCACAGTGGATCTGCATCACTAAAGTGCCTGATTATCCACAGTGGCTCTGCATCACTAAAGTGCCTGGTTATCCACAGTGGCTCTGCATCACTAAAGTGCCTGATTATCCACAGTGGCTCTGCATCACTAAAGTGCCTGATTATCCACAGTGGCTCTGCATCACTAAAGTGCCTAATTATCTACAGTGGCTCTGTATCACTAAAGTGCCTGATTATCCACAGTGGCTCTGCATCACTAAAGTGCCTAATTATCCACAGTGGCTCTGCATCACTAAAGTGCCTGATTATCCACCGTGTTGTTCCCAGCCTTTCATTAAGTGTCATGATCTGTTGCAGTACCAGTGGTGCTGCTCTTCCATGTGGTGCCTGTACAATATATTCCTACTTGTTTAGTCCTATGGCTTTCTGTGACTCTGCAGCCTGGGATAATTGTCTAATTAAGCAACTGTGGGTTGCACCTGTGTCTCATAATTTATACCTGCCTCACAGTGCTTTCCTTGCCGGATCATCATGTCAAAACCTTTTGTCTGCTCTGCAAGGACCTTTGTGACTGCTCTCCAGACCCGTCATTACCTGCTCCTGCATTTCTGCAAGATACTTAAGACTCCTTGCATCTCAGAAAGAATATTAAACATTCATCACTGTGATTTGTTCCTAGTAAATATTCTGATCATCCATAGTGACTCTGATACACTTAAGTGCCTGATTATCCACAGTGGCGCTGCATTACTAACATGCCTGGTTATCCACAGTGGCTCTGCATCACTAAAGTGCCTAATTATCCACAGCGGCTCTGCATCACTAAAGTGCCTGGTTATCCACAGTGGCTCTGCATTACTAAAGTGCCTGGTTATCCACAATGGCTCTGCATCACTAAAGTGCCTGGTTATCCACAATGGCTCTGCATCACTAAAGTGCCTGATTATCCACAGTGACTCTGCCACACTATGAGTGCTCAGGCTGTGTATGGCATTGCAATGTCTAATTTATGCACTCCCCTGTAACGGCATTCAAACGCCCTGGCATGCCTACGTTTCGACGACCACCCCCCGTCACCACCTCCAAACTGTACTTCCTGTCAATCACTCTGCGATGGGTCTGCGTAGTCACTGTAATCGCAGTCCCGGAGTTAGTGCATGGGCACTGCGATGAATACATATGAGCAGAACGCAAAAATCAGCCAATTGCGTGCGTAATCGCAGTTGTGATCAGTAGGGAATCAGGCCCACTACTTAAGTGCTTGTTTACCTACAGTATCTGTTTCAGCCATTACCTGTTTATACCAGTTACTCTGATTTCTGTACTACACCCTGTGTGTGTGATAAACTCTGTTTTCTTCAGTCATATCCGTGGTACTCTTGGTTCCTTTGGGCTTGCACACACAGGAGAATTCCTAGAGAACTGTGACAATAATTTCATCCACATGAGGCATTGCGTAGGCATCAAAGTGTTCTATTTATGGAAATCATTGCAGAAGCATAAGCTCCCATCGAGTTTTGGAATAAGGACAATGAGACTTAACCACTCACTATTTGACTCTTGAATTATATTTAATTCCCGTAGGGTTTCTGCTATTCTTTAGGGCTTTAGGTTAACCTTAACACCTGGTTCTGTGATAATGTCATGTTTAAAAACTATTGTTTTACCAGATATGTCAGAAAACAAATATCTATTTCTTACAAGAAATTATTTAGTCTCATGCTGTTGAATAGTTGAGAGGGTTTTGGCTGTTTATTACTTCAGGAACCAATGGTACTGCGGTTATCTGAGGGACCGGGGGTTGCTGACTACTCTATCTTTCCAAGGTTTTATAATATTTACATGGTAGATCTGTTCTGGCTTTCTTTTTCCAGTCTAGTATACCTTATAATTAACCAAACCCATTTTTTTTATGACTTCAAATGGTTCTTGCCACTTTGCCAAAAAATGTCTTTCTATCCATGGGAACCAACATCTGTCCCCAAGACAAAGGTGCATAATTGGGCATTACAGTGTATACCCTTTGTTGTGCTAGTTAGGCCTGTTCTCTCCTATCAGCACCACTGCAGCTATTCTTTCCTGCATCTGAGAAACATGCTCAATAACTGTTTTATAAGGATTGGGTTGCTACTCCCATGTCTCTTTTGCACTATCCATCAATCCCCTTGGGTGTCTCCAATACAGCAAATCAAAAGGCAAGAACACAGAGGAAAATTGTGTAACCTATCTAATGGCCTGCAATAAATACAGTAACAAATAATCCCAATCTTTCCAATCTTGATCCACCACTTTCTTTAGCATATTATTTTTTAAAGTTTTGTTAAACCTCTCTACTAAACCATCAGCCTGAGGGTGATACACGGAGGTCCTTAGCTGAGTAACCTTAAACTGGCGGCACATCTTTTTCATGATTCTTTATCTAAATTGGGCATACATGCCTACACTCCTGACTTGGCCGGCACCCTGGAAAAGTAGACATGCAGCCACAAACATATGCAGCGGGGAAGCTGATGACGCGATTTGCGCTGAATGACCCCGCCCCCTGCTTCACAATGCCAGAATTCTTGGCATTGTGTAGCGGGGACAGGGCCACAATGATGCAATCGAATGGCCATGTCCCCATCTCCCCCCCAAGTGACCGGCCCCCTGCTAAGGATGATGGCAAGTATGAAATGGGGTACCCTGATCAGTTAGGATTGCCTTAGCTATTCTCACTCTGCTAAAGAGATGTACTAGTTCCCCAACAATTATCTTTGTTGATGTACTGCACAATTGCATCGCTTCCAGGTATTTGTTAGCGTAATCCATTACCACCAAAATATATTGATGGCCCCGGGCAGATTTTATTAGATGTCCAACCAAATCCATAGCTATTCTCTCAAAAGTAACCTTAATAATGGGTAACAGGACAAGCGGACTTCTAAAATGTTTGTGCTTTTAAAATTTTCTGACTCCCCATACTTCAGACTAGGGGAACAGTTTCACTGCCACTGTATTAGTAACATTATAAAACAGGTCTGGGAGGATTATTTACTTCTGTTACCGATTGGGAAGTGGGGAAAAAGTTCTCCCCAATATAGCATCATACATTAAATAAGGAACTAATCTCACAGTGACTATCGTGTGACCACAGTGACACTGTGCTTCTATGTTAAATTCCTTTACATTGTAAGGGGCTCACCAACTTGGCTTTTACAAAAGTAACCAAGCTACTAGAATCTAACAGACTCTCTACCCATTTGCTTTCTACAGTAATTTGATTACCTGGCTCAGCCTGCGGGGCCGCAGTGCAGGCTAGCTGAGCAAAGAAAGATACTCTGCAATTTACATAAGCAGTATCACATTGCATAGGGTAAGTGCACATTTAGCAGCAACATGGACTAAGTCACCACAACTAAAACATCTGATCATATTTTTATAAAGTCTTCTACGAGACGGGAACTGTCTTGGAACAGCCGGCCAGTCTACAGGTTCCAAGCCTACAGTCTTTTCCCCTGGAACAGTCTAACCAAAAGTTACTGGAGATCTAGGGGCTGATGGGGTACATTTAACAGTTCCTTGGCCACCACATACAGTACCTCTCCACCAATTCCACAATTTGGTCAGCTGTTTTAGGTTCCCCATGGCTCACACAGTTGCGCAGAACTGCAGGCAGGGACCATAGATATCAGTAGATATCAGTAGATAATGACCCTTTCCATGATCTGAGGCCACTTCTTAGAGAAATGAATGAGGTCAGGCATTTGAGAAGGGAAGGTTTATCCACTCAGCAAAGAACTTGTTGTGTTCTTCAACCAGTGTCACAGTGAGTACAGATGTACTTAGTGTTCCTGCTAGGCTGTTTTAGCAGGGTGCTGTGCCCTGCCTGATTTGAAAACTGCAAAGTGCACCGTCCTTATGGTGGTGCCCTGCTGAAGCAGCCTATCATGCCGCAGTGTCCCACGGGTGGGTAAAGTTGTGGTGCAGCACTCACTGCCAGTGAATAGATGGTGTGCACATGCGCAAGGCATCCTTTCACAGTGAGTGGAGAGCTTGGGGGCAGCCTAGCATGTCCGTAAGTGCTGGGCACGACTTCAAGAGTGATGAAAATGGGAGTGTATTAAGCACACACTCCTTTTCTCGTGTCCACACTTTATCGGGCAAGCAGGCATGCCCTTTTTACAGTCCAGCCTGGCCCCGGACCTAGAATGATCACTATGTAGTATAATTTTCTCAATAAACCACACTGCCTGGTTAAGCTAGACTGGACTTATCTTTGGGTCAATCATACATTTTGCTGGTGTGTACATTATCTCTGCCAAACCACCATCTATGCACACATTTCCAACACAGCCAAGTAGTAGTACACCAGTCCAGGGCCTAGGTACAAGTAACTGCAACTAGTTTTATTAGCAGCACAAAAATAAACAAAAGATAAAAGTAAATCCTGGCCCGTCCGGCTCTAACTAAACAAAATTATTCACTTTCTCAGAGTGGACATACCTCACAGTCATCTCACAAAACAAAAGTTTTTAACACAGTAATCACGGTGTCTCTCAACAGGCCTCTGACCTACTCACCAGGAATTGAGTGACTGACTACAGAGACTGACACACTCTTCATCAGCCTCTCACAGGTGGTCTGCCAATCAAGGCTGCTAATTCTGGGCCTGATTCAGAGCCGGACGCTCTGACAAGAGCGCTCGCTCTGAATCAGGGCTCTCCTACCTAAAATTGGAGCGGCCTCCTGGCCGCTCGCATAGCTGTGGGTGACCACCCACAGCTTATGCGAGCGGCCAAAAAGATGGTCTTGCGTCGGGCTTGCGACAAGACCCTGTGGTAGGGTCTCGCTGCCGCAAGCCCAGGAGTGCTTTTGGCTCTATCAGAGCCAAAAGCACTCCCACTGACATCACTAGTGATGTCAGTGGGGCCGGCCCCAGACGGTAGGCGTTCCCATGGGAATGCCTCCGTCTGGGCAGCAACGCCCCCGGCACACCCACCAAAGGGGGCGTGCTTTCACGCAACATCGACAGCACGGCCCCTTTGGTGCGAGACCCATAGCGATGGCTTGTGCATGCGCACTAGGGCACCATCGACCCGCTTGCGAGCGCTCAGCGCTCGCGAGCGGGTCTGAATCAGGACCTCCGTGTGTACCAGATAGAAGCTAAAAGCCTGGGACATATATATCTCCCTTTGACAAACTTTCCAGTGTTTTTGTCACAATATATATATATATATATATATATATATATATATATATATATATATATATGGGAAAAATATATATTTAAATATTTAAAAAGATAAAAAAAATGCTTCATTTAATAAAGCTTTTTATTTTTTTGCTACATCACTCTTCACCATTGCCAGCAAGGCAGTGTTGCCTAACAGGTGATACAGCCCATAGTGTAACATATATACATGTGCGTGCTCTGTATGTACGTATTAAACATTTAAGCTGCCTACACACACAACGATTTTGTCACCAATGATTTTGTGAACGATTTTCTGTTAGATTATCTGTCAGATTTTTTAAAGTTTAATGAACGATTTTTTGAACTACAAAAGATTTTTGCAACTTCCCTTGATGAAAATCGTTCAGTTGGTCAGTCAGAATGAACTACAAACTACAAACTACAAATGGGAACGTGCATGAACGATAATTGTTCATTGTTATAACTCAGAAACTGAATGATTTTTCAACAATTAAATGATAAAGACGTCGTTATGCACCTTATTACATCCCATTCATCACTTTATATACCAACAGGTAAGAATTTATCGCCAATAAATGTTCAATAATGAGTCTTTCAATTCTTAGATATCCATCAAAGGAATTTCAATTACTGAAACTTCCACACACTTCGGGATCGCAAACTAACAAAATCATGAAAATCAACAAAAGAAAACACAATAGTGAATTATGTTGATTTATTCATCACCCAATGCACCAGAATGGAAATGTAACCCTTTCAAAACAAGGGAATTTGGATTCAGAGATGGACGCAAATGCCGTCACAACTGCGATTCCATACGCAGCGGCTGTGTGGTTATCTGCAAATGTCGCAGTCACCTGGATTTGCATTGAAATGCCCATACAAAGACATCTGCATTCATAAATGCAGCATCGGTTGCAGATCAGTCTATGATCGGCCTTCTGAGTAACCATATGGTCGCACAGAATGGTGGTGGGAACTGAGACGCTGAAGCCATTTTTACTGCTAGGTGATCGCAGTCGCAGGCTGAGACAAAAATGGTCTCGACACACCTATTTTGTAATTCTAACTCCCCCCCCTCGTTGATGCCCACAAATGGTCCATGCGAGTGAAAATAAAACTTGATACATGTGCAGTGCAACTGAAACGCATACGCAGATTACCGATAATTGCTCAACTGCGTATACATCTCCATTGTGTCCATCTCTGAATCAAGCCCTTAGTTAGAATGGATAATGTGTTTAACCATTATGGTATTGCTCTTACTTAATAGGATATGTATAGTGGTGTTATGGGATGATATTTCTAGGATGTTACTCCTGCTCTCCATAAGCACTCATCCAAGGGTAAACCTATAAAAAAATAAGCAAAAGCTTCCAATAGTTTATGAATCATAGATTTATTAGAAACACATAAAAACACATAAAACGTGCAGGTAAGCAGAAGAATAGAAATAACATGCAGTAAGTGAATAATAGAGGTCAGCCGCATACTGGTTGGCAGATGGCTTAAAGCATATCATGCCTTACAGGGGTGAAGGTCACAGATCTCTCCTAGGACCAGCAATACTCTCCCTCCAATAAGAAAACAGCAGTAGCACTTCCCGGAGCTGAAGTCCCGTCTCTTCAGTGTCATCTAAGTCACCACATCATCCATGTAAAGTATGGAAAATATGACTATTGCACTCTGGTGTTACCAAATCATCTACCCAATTAGCTCATATTGTAGAAAGCTATTGACATCGGTGACTCAAAACCTAGTGAGGTTGAACAGGTGATGCTACGATTGCGGCAGTCATTTTTATAATTTATGCTGTCAATCCCTGGAAGAGGAAGGTGTTCAGTTGCTTGTAATGATAGACATACCTTAGAGCACTTAAAGTACAGAGATATCCAGGTAGTTAAATCAAATTGACTGAGGTACTAATTACTGATTCACTTCGCTATTCTGCTTATACGCATTCAACGCAGTTGCTAAAATCAGCGGTGACGTGTAAATGTTTGCATTCACATTGCAATCACAGCCTGACATAAGGATGCCCACTTCCCCTTACTCACATCCATATACTTGGCCAACACAGAGAAACAATCAGTAACATCGAGTAACATTGGACAGTTAATGAAGCCCTGACCTTACTCAGGAATTGCTTGCTTCAGCTCATGTTAAGAGACCTCAGGCGGCATCTGGTATTGAAGTGGCTAATTTATGCACGCCCATGCAATGGGCAGTCCCGATCGCAGAGGCTAGTTCGTGTGCGCATGCGCAGTATGCAACAATCGACCGGTTGCTTGCATATAAGCAACTGCGTTCCTTGCTGAATCAGACCCTATGTCACCTGCAGTCAGGAATGGATATCTCTAAAACCTCAACTGTTGGGGAGCCTCGAGGACTGCGTTTGGGAACCTCTGAGCTAACCAATAATACAATATAGACAGTGGTTTATAGTCTATTAGATGTATTTCAATAAAAAAAAAATCTTGATGAAGAAGAACTTATCCTTTAAAAGCACATTACATATCACCTTATATTAAAATGTGACAAATTACATTCTGATATAAAAGGGATAGAGAGGTCACACTTAACTCTCACCATGGTGTCATTTGGAACATATAAAATTCACACTTTTGAATGGTTTAACCTTTAGTAATTACAATGGCATTAGCTAGACCTCATAAAGGCAACATCGCTTATTATATAAAAATTACACTGTTAGTAACAGTGATATCACTCTAAGCGGCACAGTGCCTAATACATAGACATTCTGATTAATATGCGTGAATCACATTACATTATAGGCTTTACAAATATTAGAAAATCGCAAAACCATTAAAAGGAAAACTTACATGGGCCAGATCTCAAAAAATCTTCAAGAACTCTATGACATGACCTTAAAGTTTCTTTATAATTACATGGTAGTTTATGTTAATAACTTTGCACTTAACTTATCCAAGTTAAAGTAGCAACTTGGCTAGGCAGTTTTCTGCTTGTAGGTACTAAACATTCTGCATACTACTACTGGATATTGCAGTGTCAATGCTATTCCTGTTACTGGGGCAACTGACCGCGATAGCAGGAGATTATACACTTCCTCTTGCAGCAAGGCTGGGGAACACTGGACAATGGGGATTGTAGGTTGGGGCTAGAGCTGGCACTTATTGAAACTGTATCTTTAAATCCTAAACTCCTCCCGCTGCAATCCCACAATTCCAGTGTTCTTTAAGTGCCTGAGGAGTAGGGCTTTGGTATTCCTTCGTCTCTGGCACGGGGTTCAGGCTTCTTTGCCTCTATAGAGTTAAGTTTTTAGCCAAGGTATGTCCCACTCTGGCTTCGTGTTCTGCAACATGCAGCATCACAATTTACGTCATGTTCCTCTATATTTGTGCATTTTTTTCAGGAATCCTCTGCTGTGTGAGGCGCAGGGTGGTCTTGGAGGCGTCTTCCACCCTCTACGACCCTATTAGAAGTTTTGCAATTGACCAAACTTGCGAAGACTTGCGCTGTCCCGAAAGAATAGGACCTGCTGTCTTTTTCACCTCATTGCTGCTGCGCACCACTCTTTAGGCAGTTTAGTTATGGATTCCCAAGCGGTGGCTGTGGGTCTGTCCAACAGTTAGCCACAGAAAGTCATTACTTTCCCTTCGGCAAATCTCTGCAGTTTTCTCAGGGAGGCTTAGGAGAGGTCAGATTCAGAGGGCTTCGTTCCTCGCACATTAGCTTCCGGCGCATTAAGTATCCAAGTGAAAGGACCTCCAATGGTAGTTGCTGTGGTAGCTGTTTAGTTCACCACACACCCTTCAGGGCTCAGCGTCCAAAAGGGATCTGCTAGCTAGACCTTGGAGGGTTGTCTCTGGTCTCTTTTGATGGATTCTAGGGTCGTTATCCGGGGGCAGTTTTTAGTAAATATCTCCCTTCTGGTGGACATGGTTCCAAGGAAGCCTTGGGCCTAACGATGTGTCTCTCTCTCTCTCTCTGCCCAGTTCACTTGCAATTGGTACAGCGGTTGCTCTGGTTCAGTGACCCTTGAGTGACGTATTCAGACAGCTGGGTGCTTGGCATCTTTCGCTGTGGTCCCATCTGGAACCTCGGAGGTCCGCCATCAAGGCGTTGTCTATTGTTTTTTCACATCGCTCTTCCCAAGGAAGTGGCAAACCCGGTGTCATTGGGCCGTGCTAGCATGCCACACCTCTCAGCCGGCATGTTTTTGCTCCAGTTATGCTGCAGGTACGGAAACTGAGGTTCTATCTCCTTCCTAGTTTGAACGCCGAACGGCTCATTCCGGCTGTTGTTGTCTCTTCATGCCTTCAGCACCAGTGGGTGGGTAGTTCAGTTTGCATGAACTCCCTCCGATCAGGTATCCACAGCGTGGAGGCCAAGACCTCCTCGCTAGACGTCTGGATTTCTTTAGGTACCGTTTTGAGCAGGTCATTATACCTCTTCAGTGGGCATTTGACTCTGTCACCTATCTATTCCGGGCCATACCGTTTGGTGGAACCCTGGCTCCGTGTGCTTGCAACACAATATGGTTACTGCTACCGCGCACAGGATCTGATTCAGACCTGCTCGCTAAGGCGAGCGGGAAAAAACCCATCACAATGAAAAAACACCTACCGGACCACATAACAGAATGAGCGACGACTACACTCGTAGTAGTCTGATGGACGTAGCGATCACCCTATGCGGCCATCGCAATTACTTGGCAGAGTCATGTTTTCTCATCTGCGCTTACGATGGACCCTTTAATTGATTCTGATGCCATTGCAGTCAGCGTAAATCCACACCTTTTTTTTTAATTATTATAATTTACATAGGCTGGATGTAGAAAATTGGACTTCCCCCACCTTTGTTTGTCTAATTATATATTCTCACTCTCAATATATATATATACTGTATATATTGTGATAGAAGCACTGAAAAAGTTTGGAATGGCTTCTATGTGTGTCCCAGATTCCTGTCCTATGTGTTTTGAAACCCCCAGGAGAAGTCTGTTTGACAAAACAGACTAGAAATGTCGGCTTTGGTGAAGAGCCAGAATGAGTCCTGGGGGCATGGATGTGAGGAGAAGGAGGGCTCGATCCAGAGGCCACTCCAGGTGTTGGGCCTTTCAGCCTGGTAGCAGGCTCATTAGGGCTTGCACCTGGAAATGGCTGATATACGTTGGGTTTAGTTGTGGCTGAGTGTCTCCCACCTGGGAGAGCAGGCCCGCAGGCTAGCTTGCTCTGAGACACTGTTTGATACAAACCTGTAAGTACTGTGGACGGGAACTTGTTTGGTGTTCTGATAGTGAGAGAACCTACTGTCTAGTTAAAGCCCAGACAGGCTAGGATTTTATTTATGTTTTATTTTATTTATGTGTCTGGTACAATAAAGACTGGCTCCATCCAGCTTGCACGAGAACCCCAAAACTGTGTCCTGTTTCTCCAGCTGCTGTGTGTGTAAAGAGGGAGTCCATCTACCCCAGGAGAGGGAACCCTATCCCGACTGTATCACAATATAAATATATATATATTTATCAAAATATTTACATATATATATATATATATATATATATGTATATAGCTCTCTCTCTATATATATACCCAGAATTTTAAAGCTATATATCAATATCCCTATATATTTTTATACATATATTTGTATATATATATATATATATATATATATACATTCAAATTTACATATATATGCAAACATTGTATAAGATAGTTCGACTTTATTAAGATTTTACTTATAGAATATTTGAACTTTTATTAAAAACATTACACATTTTTGGGGGAAATGTAAAACTTTTTTATTTTATTTAAAACGTTTAATTTAGAGTGCATTTTGGATGTGGGTAATGGCCTCCAATATAAGGTGGACAGCTGTGGCAATTGTGGCCACCTCCCTCCTCAGAACATCCCGATGTGGCTCCTCTTGTTTAACTGAAATGTAAAGGAAAAGCAAAATAATGTATTAAGTATTTGTTATTAAATCTAAACAGTTTGACATAAAACCCACTCACCATAACCATGAATAATTTCTATGTATCCCTTCGCCAGATAAAACTGCAGAGTGTTGCACAATGGCTACTGAGGTTAAGGCTGCTTTCACATGCCATTATTTTTCTGGTTCCTAAATTTGATATACATTGCATAATGGCATCTGTGACATATGTAATTCATCTCCTTGGGCCGCCAATTCTTGGGCGGAAGCAGCCCAATTTGAGCTTCCAGAGGAGTGGGTGGGGGAGGCAGGTTCAGGGATGGGTGATGAGGAGTGGGTGGGGGAGGCAGGTTCAGAGATGGGTGGTGAAGAGTGGGTGGGGGAGGCAGGTATAGGGATGGGTGATGAGGAGTGGGTGGGGGAGGCAGGTTTAGGGATGGGTGATGAGGAGTGGGTGGGGGAGGCAGGTTCAGGGATGGGTGATGAGGAGTGGGTGGGGGAGGAAGGTTCAGGGATGGGTGATGAGGAGTGGGTGGGGGAGGCAGGTTCAGGGATGGGTGATGAGGAGTGGGTGGGGGAGGCATCTTCAGGGGTGGTTGGGGAGGATGGTTGGGGGGAGGGGGCTCAAGGGGTGGGTGGGGATTCAGGTTGTCGTGCCCATACTCTTCTTTGACGTAATCCTAAGAGTTTAAAAAAAAAAAAAAAAAAAAACATTTAAAAATTTGCCATGAATGTTGTAGAATTATAAATGTCCAACATTGGTTTTTTTGTTGGGTTAATCCAATAAAAATCCAGACTCAGGGTGTGCAGAATGACACAATATTTTTACAACATCATATCCAGATCTCCCTGGTTTAGCAGAGCAAAGGCATGAGCAAGTTTTTTTATTTCAGCCAAAAATAAAAAACCAAAGGATTACATACAGACACCTGTGTCACCCTTGTTACAATAATGCAGAGACACTGCGTAAACTGTAGCCTGACACTCAAATTGTCAGCCATCTTCTACATTTAAACAGATATGGCAGAAAACATGTTGATTTACAAATACACACACACACACCTAATGACTACAACAGTTTTGCTAATTTTTCAAACACAGTATTGAAATTAAGACTTTAAACTTGTTTGCAGCCATTTTTTGATTAAAAAAAAATGGCTGCAGACCTTACTATGAAACAAACAAACAGGCCATTAAAATCACTAAATTTAACAAACACACAAACAAGCACACACACGCAGAAAGGCATACACAACACAAAGCATACACCATGCAATGCATATACAATGCATTACATACTTTGGCGGTTGCCCACACGCAGTTGCTCCAGGAGGACTGGGGTCCGCCTCTGGAGATCTGACCACCTCCATTCAAGTTGGACCACCGTCCGGCGGAATCCAATGCGGTGAAACCTCCTCCGCACCTCCGCATATGCCCGCAGTTTTATGCGGTTAGGCACATGCGGGCCTACGGGCCCCAGGCGTCGGTCCATTACCTCCGTGAGTATGCGCAGCTCCCGCCTCCAAAAGCTAGAGGATCTCATTATGGCAATGACAAATATTACAGTGTGCAAACTTTATATCAACTAGGGTGCAGTCTGATTGGTTGGCCATTCAAAAATTGAGGAGAAACACAGGACATTTGTTAATTTAATACATCTATAACAACACAACACCTATCATACATCATGTGACTCACTTCATTCCACATTCCATAGCTAGGATATGCCTGTGCGGCCAGTAGTACACTCCCAACACTCCGCAGCTCCTTGTGAAAGTATTTGGAATTGTGAGGGTCGCTTTTAAAGGGTGTGTTGGTCGCTTGTGCATTGCGTAGTGTACTGCGTGGGAGTGGCGCACAGTAGCAGGCGCGTATGCCTATTGCCCTCACCATCAACAAAACACGTGCACAGTACTTACAGGGTTTTAACCAAGTGTCTCTGAACAGGCTAGACTGCCAGCTCCCCCAGGTATGAGACACTCAGCCACAAACAAACCCATCTTAAATCAGCCAATTCCAGGTGGAAGCCCTAATGAGGCTGCTACCAAGCTGAAAGGCCCAAGACCTGGAGTGGCCTGTGGATGGAGCCCTCCCTCTCCTCACATCCACACCCCCAGGACCCATTTCGGATTTTCACAGAAGCCGATATTACTAGTCTGCTTTCCTAACAGACTTCTCCTGGGGGTTTTAAAAGACATAAGACAGGAATCTGGGACAAATATAGAAGCCATTCCACACTTCTCCAGTGCTTCTATCACAATAAGATATCAACGTAAGTAACACATTGTCTCTGTTAATCGCACAAACAGGGTTAGCTAGAGATTCTACATAGTGCCATATTTGTAGATACATGTAAAAATGTAAGTCTGGTAATGTGTGTCTTTCAATTTTTGAAAGGCGAACATGACTCCACCAGGGTCAAATATGATCCCCTTAGCTTTCCAAATTTTGAACCATACATTTTTGAGAGCTGGAGAGAAAGCAGGGTTTCCACAAATGGGTATGAATTTGGAGGAAGTATGATCACCAGACAAAATTTTATTCATTTTAAACCATGCTGAATGTGTATCACGGAATAAAGGATTATTTCTTGCTATTGTTGGCAGTAATTTGTAAGGGATATGCAATAAGGCAGCTAGAGAAAAAGGAGAAACCATTGCTTCTTCATAATCTAGATTGGTAAAAATTGAGCGAGATAACCAATCAGATATATATCTGAAAAATACATTATACATTAAATATCTTATATGCGGAATTGCTAGACCTCCTTCGGCTCTCTTTAAATACAATTTGGATATGGATATTCTTGCCTAACCATAAAATTAAAAAAAAAAATCTTCAAATCATGCGCTAAATCAGAAGAAGAGACATTCAGCGTTATCATTTGGATTAAGTATGATATTTTAGGAAAGATAACACTTTTTAGAACTGACGCTCGACCCAATAATGATAGCGGTAATTTAGCCCAATCCTCTAATTGTTTCGTTATTTTATTCAACAGAGGAGAAAAATTAACTTTATACAAGTCAGATGTCAGATAGAGTGGAAGGAATGTGCATGCCTAAATACTTCATAGTTGTCGTTAGCAATTTAAATTGATTGAATTGAAGACGCAAAGTCTGCGATAAAGAAGCAGCATTTAAGGGTAAAATCTCAGATTTGACAGTATTTATTTTATAACCAGAGAAAGCTTCAAAAGTCGAAATGGTTTGAAGAAGAAAAGGTTTTGAGGTTGCTGGGTTTGATACAAAAAGCAGAATATCATCTAATCAATATTCCCTTAAATTGAGTGCTAGATCATAACGCCACTGCCAATGGCTTCATGGCAATCGCAAAAAAGAGTGGCGATAAGGGGCAGCCTTGCCGTGTACCTCAGTATATATTAATAGGGGCTGAGAGATATCAATTATATAGAATTTGTGACTGTGAGTTAGTAAACATTGCCTGTAGAAGTCTTATGAAATCTTCTGTGAAACCAAAGCGAGAAAAGGATTCGAACAGGTGGACCCATGAGACCATATCAAAGGCCTCTTCGGTGTCTAAAGCCATTAGAATATGGGGATCAGAATGTGCCTTCAATTCATCTGTGTGTATTGCAGCCAATACTTTCCTAACATTGCAAGTTGAATGGCGGCCCCAAATAAACCCTATTTGGTCCTGGTGGATCACTGCAGGTAATAACAATTTAAGGCGATCTGCTAATATTTTTGTAAATATCTTGTAATCGACATTTAAAAGCGATATTGGTCTATAAGACCCTGGCAGTTCCAAATCCCTTCCCGACTTTGGCAACACACGTATGATGGCAGAGTTAAAATATCTGGGGATCACACCATTATCCAGTATATAATTATACATTGTAAGCGATTCACAGATTCGGCTAGAAAATATCTTATAAATATCACCCGAGAATCCGTCAGGTCTCGGAGCTTTCACTGGTTTCAAGTGAGAGATACAAGCTTGGACTTCCAATTGAGTTATGGGGGTTAGTAGATTAGCTGCTTGAGTAGGATCAATGGAGGGGAGATTAATATTTTCCCAAAACGTAACCTTTACACTGTTGCTAGTTTTAGGTGATGAGTATATCTTTTCATAAAAGTCTTTCAGTACATCAACAGTCTGAGGGCTAGATGTAGTTCTAGTGCATCTGGATTCTTTAAGGATTTTATTATAGATGATGAACAGGAGTCTAAGAGTAAATTTGTTAGGAGTCTGCCAACGCTCACTATATTTATGAATTCTAAAATCTCTAATAAAAGAGTATCTATCTCCATAATACTGGAGTTTCATCAAAGTGTTGTTTGGCTAACGAGAATGTCAATTTTGTTTGAGGTGAAGGATTTTGTTTAAAATTTTGATAAGATTCAGTAAGATTCATCTGGGACATGCGAAACCTCTCAGCGTGATGTTTACGTGAATGAGAAATTTAGGAGATTATAGAACCCCTGATTACAGATTTTGCTGTTTGCCAAAATAGAAGTGGATCTTCAGAGGCATGTTGTAAATTATCATTTTTGTATTCTTCCCAACAAGATTCAACTTTAGCCTGAAACTTTAAAGAATTGGCCAGGTAAGACGGGAAACGCAATTGCCTATGGGAGGCTTGGTCTCGTTTTGTCATCACTGAAAACCAGACCAGTGCATGGTCTGATAAACTAATCGGCTCAATTTCAGTAGAGATAATATTAGGAAATAACACATCTGACACAAATAGATAATCAGTTCTCGACAAAGTTCCTAAGGCTGCTGACAGACATGTATGTTCTTTATCAATAGGGTGTTTGGACCTCCACACATCAATTGTGTGCAATTGTGAATTAAGCCATGAGATCCCAATTCTAGGAAGGTGGGAGCGAGTAGAAGGAAGAATATTTTTATCCGGATAGTGTGGGGTGATCAAGTTAAAATCCCCTCCTACTATTATAATACATGTCGTATATGTTCTCAAAAGATTGGATATTTCGACAAAAAAGGATTTCTCATAAATGTTGGGGGCATAGACATTACATAGAATATATCTAACATCATCAAGCATAATGTCAGCTAGTACAAACCTACCATTAGGGTCTGAGATAGCATTATTTAATGAGATATTAAGACTTTTTGAAGCCAATATTGCTATATCTCTGGATTTGGAATTATAGAATGTGGATGCCAAAATAGGCGAGCTAACAAAGACATCTTTTGTTATATTTCTTTTTTTTTTTAAATGTATTTCTTTTTATTTTTGCTTGTTGTACTGTCTGTTCATTATGTTTCCCTTTTCATGAAGGTAAACTGTCAAAAACAGTGTTTGTTATGCAATATTTGATTTATTTAGTGTACTTCTGAAAAGACACAATTTGTACTAACATTTATTGTCATTTTTCTTGACTATTTTGTATACTGTTTGATAATATGCAGTGCTTTAATAAATAAAATGTTTTTAAAAAAAGAATGTGGATGCCAAGACCCGTCTATGGGCAGACTCTAATTTAGCTATCTCAGGGGGTAATAAGTGTAATTCTTGCAAGAAGATTATATCCAATTGCATTTTAGTTATATATAATAGAACCTTTTTTCTTTTTATGTGCGAGTTGATCCCCCCTGTGTTCCATGAATCTATTTTAATTTCCATTATCAACCGTCAGGCTATGAGTACAGTGAAATACGAGGATGATCCAAATACAGAATATTGAGGGCATTTCAATCTCTTTCAGTTTGTAGAATGATAGCCAAATGGGATTGGGGGTAGGGAAACACACAAGGAGGGGAAAAAGACAAAGACAACAGATATCAAAATAAAAATAAACAAGGAGACCTCTATTCGGCCTCATTGTAGAAGGAAATAAGTACTTCACAGTATAGGAATTAACGATTGGGTCAGAGACAATGGAGTGTTGTGTTCCTAACCCTAACAATGTTTTTAACACAATAAACAAAAAAGAATTTAGATCATTGCAGCCCTAGTATTCTAATCTAAGCCACATTTCAAAACACTAGTAAGTATTAATTGACAAATATAGTTTTTGGACCCATAATACTTCACCGCCAGGACCCTCAGGATAAAAAGAGCCGCCTTTTGAATTTGTTCAGCCAGGTAGGCTTCAGCATCAGGAGCGTTAGTGAAATCTTTATAGGACCCATCTTCAAAGAGACGCAGTCGGGCTGGGTATAATAATGCAAACTTTTTGCCTGCTGTAACCAGTTGCGAACAAACAGACGAGAAGGCTTTGCGAGCTCTCATTCATTCTGGAGAGTAGTTTTGGAATATTAGAATTTTTGAATCTTCCCATGTAAGATCACAAATTTGTCGAGACGCATTCCAAATTGCTTCTTTGTGCAACAAATGTAGGCATTTTAAATAGTACCATGCGGGGGCGAGATGAATTGGTCGGTCTCATAGAACCTGTTCTGTGAGCCCTTTCGATCACCATGTCTGTGCAAATATCTTCTATATAAAGTAATTTCGGCAATGTTTGTTTCAGAAATAGGTAAAGGGATGGATCTTTATATAACTCTGGCAGACCCACAATGCGCAAGTTATTTCTGCGTTACCTATTCTCTAGGTCATCTAATTTTGCCCACACCTGGGCATCTGATTTTTTTAAATTGGTCGTGATTTCTTTCAGTGTGTGGAGTTCTTGAAATTTTTCACCCACTTGGTGTTCAACAGTAAGAATTTGTTTCGTCAATTGTTTGCATTGACTCATAATATCATTTACTGCCTGTTGTAGGGCTGCTGAGTGGGACTTAGCCTGCTCGGCTAGCAGTGGCTGCACTGTCTCCCTTACTGCCTGCATAACCTCCTGATATGTAACCTCCTGATATGTTATTGTACCTGGGGGAGCAGGGGATGGAGTCCTGGATAACTTCTTGCCCTGTTGCTTCAGGTCTTGTGGCTGTGAGGCAGCATTGTCAGATTCAGTGTGGGTAGTGGCGGCCATCTTGGGCGCAGCCCCGCGCTCCACCTACGGCTTGGATCGCGGCGGTTTCCTCGACATGACAGAGGGGAAGAACCTCTACAAAACCTGTTGGAGAACTGCTATAAAGTGCGGGCGGCTAAGGGCTGCAATGAGGTAAGCCGCGAGTGGCTATTGCAGGGTATGACAGAGATTGGGTAATGGAGCTCGGTAGCAAGGCTCCTCACTCCATCAGCGCCGGAACCAGAAGCCAGACTCCTTTTTTTTTAAGGAAAAAAATCTGGGTGAAATTTGCCAAGATCATCAATCGGAAGCACTCCACTCATTTGGAGGCATCTTTTCTTCGTAAAAAGTAAGTTTTTTATAGAATTTTCTATATTTGGGAGACTGTTGACGAAATGTTTTTTTTTCTCTTGTTTACCAAACCAAAAATAAAACAAAAAAAATTAGTAAGTCAAATGGTCAATATATCTACATCACTCATAACAAGATGTTTTTGTAAAAAAATAATTGAAGCTAAATTTATCAAAAGGTGGAGTGACCTTTGCAGTCGACTCAATAGAAAGCTGAATTTGCGGAGAAAATACTTTAATGGGCCAGCGGGTCCCCTCCCTGACACCTTGGCTTTGACCCAAAGGCAACATCAACTTTTGGGCGCCTTAGATTGGATGTTAGTGTTGGAGGCAAAAATAGACCATCAGGAGCCTCCACAAGATGACCCACATGCTGAGTCTGGTAATTATTTGCATACACCTGTCTCTGTATCTATTTTTGAATTAATTTATAAAATTGTTTTTTACTACCATTGTTTAGGAACTGACATGGCTGAAAGCCTGCAGATGGATGGGGTGACAGCACTACCTCCATCAATTGTGCCTCCCCCATCCTCCACTGCCACCCTTACCCAAGTCCTGTATGGGCTTAGGGTGGCAGTGTTAAGGCAAACAGCAACAATGGAGGCTGTCCAGGCCAGCATGTTGGAGCAAAACTCCTTTCTAAGGTCCATAAGCCAAGATGTCAGGGAGATCAAAGAACATCTGACTGGCCCAGTAGAAGGTGAGGTGGACCAGTGACCTGCTGTGGCTGGACGAGCTCCCAGCAGGTTCCACGACGGTCCACTCGGATCCGTAAATTCAGCTTTCCGGAGTCGGCTGCAAAGAAGAAAAAATCAGATTTATGATCTTGGATTTATTTCACCCAGAACTTTCCAAATGTATGTTCAATAATGTAATCTAGTTAGTGCCCCTGGAAGGCCCACAAGGAATATCTTGATATTGTATTGTTCCATGTGATGGGCCTGCCACATTTTGAGGTGATGTGTTTGTAATAGGTGGAGGCACATCTGGTGGCGGCACATGCACACTTTCCTTACCTACATCTGTGTGTCCACATCTTCATTTTCGTCCAGAAAATCATGTATTTTTAATTATATAAATTGTTTGTATTTTTATTTATTAAAATCTTATTATCAATAATGCATTTCTAAAAAATGTTAATGATAACATTTAGGGATTTTGAATTCTAAAAAATCCTAAAAAAAAATAAAAAATTTCATTTTCAATGAAAGAATGTTTTTTGTACCTTCTTCCAAGAGAAAAAAACACTATATCTACTATGGTACAACAAATCCGGCCCTGGCCTGCCACAGTATTGCTAAGATGGCATGTATTTACTCTGGCATGGCATGCTGGGATGTGCAGTTCCACAAAAAAAACTATTTCACTTTAAAAACTAAAAAAAAATGTATTTGTGAACTTTAAAAATATAGGGACTATTGTTTGTGAATTAAAAGTTTTTTGGGATTGGTATCTTTCTTAATATCCAAATAACAACAAAAAGTAAAAAAGAAAAAACTGCTAATTTACGCATCCACTTTGCTATTATACAATGCAATGAGTAACACCTGCTACTCTATTAATTGACTGCATACATCGGCAGAGGAAGAAACCATCGGGTGCACACGCAGTGCTTGTGGTAGACCCTGGGCTACCGCAAGCACTGCGAGTACTTCCATCGTAATAGATGCGAACTGATGTGTACAATGATGCGGCCTTTAAATTATGCACGCCCTCAAAACTCCGTTTTGATGGTCAGACACGCCTGTGTTCACAGCACCACTCCACCGTTCACAAGCACCTTCCCGTTACCACCCACAAACGGCACTGTCACTCAAAGTAGCGGCAAGTCTGTGTACTACGAGCGCACGATTCCCCATCGCTGAAGTTGGCTTGCGCATGCGCATTGCGAATTATACGCATGCGCACTGAGCAAAAATCGCCCGGCAGCGAGAAATCGCGCCTTAGCGAGCGGATCTGAATCAGGTCCATAGTGCGCACAGAACATATCACAATTCGGTCCTCTTTGGAGGTTCTGCTTGTGAAGGATACCACGGCTTCACAGTTACGGACCTTCCTAGGTCGCTTGTTTCAAGTACTTTTGGATTAGTGCTGTATCCTGACTTTTGAAAGGTCTCCATTGTCTCCTTGTCAATGCCTTCAGTTTCGGAGGTTGACCTCCGAAACCTCTCTCCAGCTGTGTTTTCTTGCGGTGGACAGTGAATGGACCCTACCAATCCTGGTTACGATCGGTGCCTCGTCCATTGACCTTGTGGAACATTTGGTTTTTGGGCAAGTTGGTCTCCACTTAGGGACCATTCAGTGGACCAGATTCTACTCATGGGAGTACCAGTGGGTAATTGTCCACCTTGAAAGGGTTGCTCGGCATCCCTCTTGTCTCAGTTCTTGTTCTTTCCAACAGCACCCATCACTCTCCATTGGTGGAGGGTTTTCGTTCTTCTCCTCCGGGTCCACTCTTTGGTCCTTCCAGATTCACTCATTGTTACAATGGCCGCCAGTCTCCTGGGCTGAGGTGCTGTGAAATTGCTTTTCAGCTCCAGGGCCTTGGATCACCGTCCAAAATGGTCCGGCTGTTCAATGGGCTCGAGCTCCAAGCCATCGTTTTTGCAATTATTATTGGGGGCCCTGTCCATCCTTACCGGCCGCTCACAGTCATTCAGACGACCCAGCAATGGCATATGCACATCTTCCAGCAGGCACAAGAGCGCGGTGGCGATGCTGAAGTCTTTCCAGGGCAGAGACCTTTGTTCAGTCTCTCTCAATGGTGGTCATACATTGGACGTCCTCAGCAGAACCACATTTCTCCCAAGGCAGTGGTCTCTCTCCAGTGATCTTCCTACTGTTCAGCGGTAAGGCCTTCCGGATGAGAATCTCATGGCAGCGTTTGCGAGGCTCCATAGTTTGGTATGGGATACGGGTATCCGCTGGCTTCAGCATATGGCTTCCTTGACTGTTCCGTGGAATTTTTCATCCAGAGCACCTGTTTCCGCCATCTACACTGTTCCCTCAGGTCTCCAGGGACATTGAGGCTTCACGAGTGAGGGTGATCCTAGTGGTTCCAGGCTGGCTATGCTGGTCATTGCGCGGTTACAGGTTTTATGTTCCAGACGACACTTGTTTCGGCCTTATACTTGCACAGGATATTGTATCTATAATGGGTGCAGGGTGTGGGTGCACATGGGCCCCTGGGTCCAGTGGGGCCCACACTGCACACTCTGAACCCATTTATTAAATACTTACCTCTCCGGCGGTACCATTGCGCTACAAATCGCCTGGAAATGGCCACCGTGGTCATTTTCCCGGCATTTTGCACAGACGCAGTGAGATCACCAGGAAAATGGCTGCCGCACCATTTTCCTTGTGACTTGTGCATGCGCAGTAGACTCCGGCAGAGCACTAGAGTTTACTCTAGTGCCCAGAGTCTGCAGCGCTCAGTGCGCTGCCGGCAGGGTTAGGTCTAGAACGAGGTGCTGTAAAGGACCTCTGACGTCACAACCACGTGAGCCGCGGCAAAAGTGGGAGGGGCAAGGTTCAGAACGGGGGCCAAAAGTGTCCCCATGCGGGCTCGCTTCGCTCACCCCGCTTCGGGTACAGTGGCTTTCTTAGTTCGCCACAGGTTTATATTCCCCCCACGTGGATAGTAACACTGGTAGCAGTCCGGCCCTGCTGCATCGGTCATGTGATTGTGACTTCAGAGGTCCATACTCTGACTTGGATCTAGCAACAACCCTGCCGGCAGCCCGACGGAGAGGAGGGGGCCCAGGACGGAGACTACACAGGGACCCCTTCCTCTGTTAATACGCCCCTGCTGCCCTGCTCCCCCACCCCCCCTCCCAAAGCACAAGAAGGTTGTAAGCACAAAATAAATCTCAACCTGCATAAGAAATATTGCATTAGTGGTTTGAATAGAAAAAAAGGCAATTGCGTGTTTTTCAAACTACATGAGCACCAAAGAGCTTAGAGTCACATTTGCCTGGGTGGTGCTAGTTGTCACCTGCAGTGTTTTCTTATTTTCTCTTCAAACGTCCCTTTAAACTCCATATACCACTCATGTTACTATGCAATGAGCATCTTCCATTTTACAGTACAAATACATTTTAAATTAGTCGTATCCAGGGAAATAAATGGCCAGGAAGTGCTTGTTTTTTTGTGAACCTGTTGCTGCTGAAGGTATAGAACACAACACATTATACCTCCCTAATGAGGCCCTACCAAGACAGCAGCCCACCCCATACACTTTAATACCACTCACACACGACCCCTGCTCCTGTCTCCTAGCAACCAAAACTGCTGCGCTGCCAAAAGGTCACTGAGCATGACAGGGGGCGGGGCAAGCTACGCCACGCCCAGTCTGTGCTGGGACTGAGCTAGGACGCTGCGTCAGGGGGAACCTCTGCGCTCTGCGCATTGACGTCACCAGGGAGGGGGATCGCCTAGCCAGCAGCCAGCCAGTCCCTGAGCCCAGGCAGCACTGTGTGTTGTTGTCCCTGCTCCTGGCTATAGAAAGTCCTATCTGCTGCTGCTGCTGCAACCTCACTGTCATCCCCCGGGACCAGAAGCTGCAGCGGCGCCTCTTCCACTGCCGCCTCCCGCACTGGATGCATGTCAGACCGAGGTGCCGGATCTCAGGACCTCTCCCGGGACGGGCAGGGATGGAGTTGCGGGAGAGCTGTGTGTAGATGCTGGATGTGGAGGTGTGAGGAGCTGAGTCAGTGCGCAGGTGCCTGCAGGGTGAGTGTGACTTGTTGCTGCTGCTCCTGGAATCAGTGCCACTGAAGAACAGTGCGTGATATAGCCAGGATTATCTTTACTGACACATTATGTAATAACTACATGTCAGTAAGGGGATGTCTGAGAAACTGCCCATGTGAGTCCCAGTCACTGGTGCACTTCATGTGCATTTTTGTTACTGATCACTTCCTTATCTGATGGGCATAAACCTGTTTGTTCTTTTTTTTTAATGCTGACAGCTGGTCACTAACTCACTATGTATTTCTGTGATGTTTACATTGTAGGGATGATGTGTCTATAATGTGTATATGTGTGTTCAGCCTGATCTGCATAGACACATTCACTTTTTTTATTACACCTACACTGTTAGAGGGACCGTTCTTGCTGTAAGTTGACTGCTGTTTGCATTATTATTATTATTATTATTATTATTATCCTTTATTTATATGGTGCCACAAGGGTTCCCCCCGCGCCTTACAAAGTTTTCACTGGTGATCCTATATTCTTGGCTACATTTAGGTAAGGCATGCGGTTGCAAGAGGTTGTTGTAGTAAACTAGAGCTTCGTGCAAATCCTAGAGAAGATTGTAGGAAATTATTTATTGAAAAATGTATTAAAATAACTGATCTTATTTATGGTAATTACTGTATACAGTACTCACATACGCAGTGAATTCTGCACTGTCACCCTGTATCACACAGCTAAGTATCAGAAATACAAATGACAGGCTGTGTAAATCCCCGGAGCCAGGTAGCCCCAGTATGTGATGAAAGGAAATAATTACTGGTGATTCCTTATTATTCAAAGCCCCAGATTTGTTGGACTGGAGGGCCTATTCATCACCGGAGGCTGTATGGCCTCCGATGGTTTAGTATTGAAGTCGCAGCAGGGGATGGATTACACCGGAGCAATTCATCATTGCTCCGGTGAGTGGACAGCTGCTCCGAAAAGCAGCTGTTCCCTCTGTTAGTATCACAGCTACAGATAGATGTAACTGCGTTACTTACCTCCTCCCCGTCGGCCCGGCTACGCATGCGTAAAGCCACCGGGGGCCAGTTTTCCGGGTTTGCTGAATATCAGGGGGTCCTATCTGACCTCTGATGATGAATGGCCCGGTAAGTAAAATATACGGAAACTAGTGTTTCCGTATGGTTACCGGGCCATTTATCAATGATGAATAGGCCCCTGGATCTTGAATTCTATATTATTCAGCATTATTTAGCACCGGATGACTGGAGCTGCACAAATTAATGGTATTTTTTTACATCTTTTGTAAATTGGAAACCACATGCAGATATATCTATACACCTCTCTAATGCTGTCCTGGTGGCCGCCAGGATATTGACTGTATCCATCTGATATATTATGTTTATTTGTATGTTGCTCCTTTTCAGTTTAATTTATGATACAAATTTTACATTTCCACTACTGTTTAAAAAATGCTGTTATTGTTTTGTTTGGCAGGAGTATAGGCTGAATTTCACAGAAAGTAACTCAGGGCTGTGCTAAAGCTGTGTACACACTATTGTGCAATCATGCGACCCGTAACCAATCTGCACAACCACCATATATTGTGCGCAGTGCACCCAATCTATCGTTTACACACTTCATTCATCGCATTGTCCTTTCTAATGGGCTGCAAGTTCGGTGGGACGATGTGTAGCGTGTATGCACGAATAAAGCTGCATTTGCGATCCCACGACTGTGACCGAGGTCGCAGGCTGGGATCACCATTCTGACCATCGGTCGCGATGGAGGATGCCGCTGGCCAGCTGAATAAGCCTCAGCTTACTCAGGCTGGCCGGCTTGCGAGGCCAGGAAACTGCGTTTGTGGACGCAGTACCTGGCCTTGCAACTCCCAGAAAACAGGACCTACACGCCCCCGTTTCCAGGAATGCCGCCCCCTCCACCGCCCCTTAAATGCCTCTGCCCGTCAATCAGGCAGAGGCATATCGGGGGTTGATCACGCAGGACCCGTAGTGCACATAGAGGGCGATTCAATTGATTATTTTTAGCTCCGCTAATCGATGGGCGAACAATGTAGCAGTTCAATTGCTTTTGAGCGCCCATTATTGCGCTTGTCACGCTCAATTGACCGAGTTTAGCCACGTAAAGCGGCTCCTGGTTGGGGTGCCCAAACTATAGACTTGCACATTTCTGCTCGCTACCTCAGGATGCTGCGAGCACAAATGACTGCGGCGGTGGCTATCGCACTCGAATAGAGCAACAATTGAATTGCTCTGTTGAGCGCCCATTCCCCCATAGTATACAGGAGCAACGATTACTGGGATACGATCACCCAACACAATACATCGTGCTGTCATCCCAAAGATGCGTAGTGCCTATGCTAGAAATCCTGTGTTCTTGGATCATATGGTTGCAAGTGAAATTGGAACAAGCGTCGCATAATTTGTTACATCGTTCAGGAGTGTACCTAGCTTTAGACTTTCTTGATTTGTACTATCCCAGTTATGATTTCAAATATCAAATTGTCCAGGACCATCCAGTGAGCAAGAAGCAAGTAACACTGAAGCCTTTGTCATACAGGCTCTATCTGTGGCAATTTTATGAAATCAGAAATGTTGGAATATTCTAGGTTGTGCGTTTGGCTCTTATCATTTCAAAGAACCATTCAACCCAATATGCACATTTTATTTTTTATTCAGTATGCAAAATATATCTTGAAATTTCCTCAGTTGTGTAAGTGACATTCCTATAAAGTTAAGGTAAGTTAAGATATTTAACATAGTATAATCTCTATCACTGCAAACTATTGTCTGGATAATAGTAATTTTAGGCTCACTTGTTCGTTACAGTGCCCTTCAGTTGGCTTAGTGACGGGAAGCCGGTCATGCATAGGGAAAAAAAATCATTCACCATGATGAGAGCATTATTTTGAAAAAAGTTTGTGAAATATTGCATGCATATTCGATAACTAATAGCTTTAACTCATTTCCATATTTTACATATACTGGTCCTTGCAGAGCTGTAGCTAGACTTTTTGGTGCCCTGTGCCAGAAAGAGCATTGGCGCACCCCTCATTTTTCAAAGGGACATAATACACCCAAAAAAGGGCCATGGCCTCATGGGGAAGGGCCAGGGAAGAGATAGGAGAGGCCAGGAGATGCTGGGGATGAAATTAGAGGAAGCTACAAGTGAGAATGATAATAAACAGAAATTTGACAGGCCCAAACAGCGCCCCCTGACCTGTGGAGCCCTGTGCGATGGCATCGGCAGCACTACCCTAGCTACGGCCCTGGGTCCTTGGATTGATGTTTTGGTGCTCAGCTGAGCTCCTTTTCCTGTGAATTGTTGACAGTGTGATTTATTTGATGGTTTTGCTGACTGTAGTTTTTTTTTTTTGTTGTTTTTGTTTAAAGCTTCCAGACAGAGTTCTTTGGAAATATTATGTCACAGTAGTATCCTCCTTCCTGCAACATGTGTAATTACTAACACGAAGGCTGTTTAATTTATCTTCAACATGAAACAATATTTTTATAATTTAAACAATGTGAGGTCATCCTTGAGCCACATCTGCCATGATGCTCAGACCTGTGACTATGGCACACTTGTGGTAATATGCACTGATATGTCAAGGGCCTGATGCTGAGCCCAAATCACCTGTATGCTCTCTAGCATTGTGTGTATGGAGATCAATGCGTATATTCACCCGTATGCATCTTTGCGGTGCATCCGCCTCTATCGAATGCTTAGTTTGATACTCGTCATCATTGGAGGGCATTTCAGTCAGCCTATATTTGGTGCAAATGATACGCCTGGTGTATTTACACTTCCGTCAAACTGCATAACCCACAGTAGTGCTGACACACACACACTAGGTTGGCCGTACACCGGACCAACTTTCCTCTAACCATCCAACTAGTTGGTTGGTTGGAATGAAAATCCGGTAATGCATGGGAGCAAATGACAATCAGCCATTTGCTCCCAAATACCGGAAAATGGATAAAATCTGTTGTTAAGACAAGTTATATAACCAACTTGTCTGAACGACCTTTTTCGTGTTTTCTGGTTTTTGGGAGCAAATTGTTGATTGTCATATGCTCCCATAAATTACCAGATTTTCCAACCAACTAGTTGGATGGTTGGAGGAAAGTTGGTCTGGTGTATGGCCAGCTTTAATGAATTTTGCCTACTCAAGATTGCCCTGCTCTGTCTCTTTAGACGTAGGTGGAGATGGGACTATAAAGCTTATGACTGCCCTACAGATTTCTCTAAGTATTACAATCCTTACCCTAATCCGCAGCCTAACCCTAAGACTCCCCCTGACCCTAATACTTACCTCTGCAGTCTGTCCTGACTGTCTGGATGCTGGCTACATGCCCTTTTCATCGCTTGTACTTTCGTATGCTTTGTTGTGGAGCAGGTGCAGAGTGAAAACATGCAAGATACACTCTGCAAACAGTAGTACATTACTCTGGCTCCTTGAGTGTCATTCTAGATGCTTTATGTTTGCCCAGTTTTCAGGTAGGCCGCAGCATACAGTGTATAAAACCTTTTTAATCAGCTTGCAGCATGTTTTAATTGTATGTCCCACATTTTAAATTTAAAAGGGTCTTTATATACTAGAACAGGTAGGCCATCTGTGGCACTAAAGCTGCTGTGGAACTACACATCTCAGCATGCACTGCCACAGGTTTGCTGTGATGTATAGATCTAATGGTGGGTACACACCTAAGCGATATATCTGCAGATGATGGTCTTTCATACACACTGAACAACCATCATCTGCATGCTGCAGTGGAGCCAGGGAGCGGGTCGGGGGCGTGTCCCCCCCCCCCCCTCCCTGCTGCTGCCGCTGTGTGTGTGCAGACCGCCCGTACACACCTGCCGATGGACAGATATGTCTGCACATATATCTGTCCATCGGCTGTGCAGCGCAGCCAATGCGATATGTCTGTGAACGACGCCGTTCACAGACATATCACTGGTACACACTGGCCGACGTGCAGCAGATATATTGGCCGATCAATTGATCATCCGATATATCTGCCAGTGTGTACACAGCATTAAGCAGCTGGTTGTCTAGCCCTGTCATATACAATATGTTGGTAGATTGCAGGCCCTACAGGTTTGTGTTCATCCCATTAGATATAAAGAAAATGACATTGTAGAATGGTATCGTGCCTCACAATGGATAGGATGTAAACAAGCTGTGGCTTTGTCAATCCATATTGTTATAATTCTCAGACATATTTACTGCTCCTCTTGTAAAGCTTGTTGCACTTTCTATATGCTTTTGCCAATTTCAGATTTATAGGCTCTATAGAAGAAGCATTTTCAGTCTGTGGTTCTCTAACTGTTGTGTACTACAAGTATCAGTATGCTCTGTCCGGTGGGAAATACAGGAACTTGTAGTTTCATGACATCTGCCTGCTGTGAAGAAACCTGTCAATTTCTATTGTCATATTAGAGACCTTGGATGCTAGAAGGGTTCAGTAGGAGGCTGTGTTTGTTATCCACTTGTTTCCGCTTATATCTTGCATAATAGAAGCCAGGTCTTGACAAATTTCCTCAAAGTGTCAAAGTCAGCAAGTTGAGTAAATAGGTTCAGTATCTTTTTGTGACTTTTCCCTTTATTAGGGGTTTGGCAGTGGATGTATGTAGCTCAAACAAATATCCAGCATATATAGAGAGTATACAAGCATAATATACAGTATTATACCCAGCAGTGACCAGGATGTTGCCCTTATGCAGAGTTAAATTGTTTTTATACTTTCTGATATGCGGCATATAATGCGAAATACATATGTGTCCACATCTAGCCTCCTTGCGTGTTAAACAGCCTTTTTTGTGCAACCTTTTCCCTTCAAATGCGTCTTATTCGCAAATCTAGCATGCACGAGCAGCTTCTGCTGATTAAAATGATATGCAGCATGCCTATATTCTGTGTGTGCGTCTGCGGGTGTATCTGCATGAGAAATGCTACGTTACAGTGTCACCGCCGCTGTATATGCATGCGAAATGCTACGTTAGTGTCACAGCCGCTGGCACTGTAACATAGCACTTTGCATGCAGATATAACCGCAGTCGCACACAGAATATAGGCAGTCCGCATATCATTTTAATCAGCAGAAACTGCTTGTGTGTCCTAGTCGCATGGCTTTGCGAATATGACGCTTTTGAAGGGAAAAAGTCACACGAAAGGACGCTCAGTGCTACAGAGCCACACAGAACTCACACTTTGTGTAACGCAACTTGTAGTGCACAGAGGTTAGATGTATGTGGGCACATCTGTATAAAAGACCAATATAAGCACTGAGCATTGACTCAAATGTAGGAGAGATTATTGTACTCCCAATAAAATTTGAAATGTTGCTGGAGGTTTCCCACCCAATTTTTAATTACTATTGTTAGCTTTTTTGCTGTGACATTCAAATTAGTCAATCAGATCGCTATTAATAGTTTTTTTTTGTTCTGATTTTCTGCAGATGAGTGTTTTTTGGATAGTACAAGTTGCATACCCTCGCTGAATGTGATCATGGCAGCTTTTTGGGGTGACCAGACACCAATAAGTTTAGAGACTTTCCCTGACTCTAATTGCTTTCCTCTTGTCTGGGAGTTTGTTGAGCAACTGTAAATAGTCAGTCTCTGGAAAATGAAGCCTCCAGCTCTGTTTTTATTATATGTTGCAATGATTCCCTGGTACCCGAAATGTATTCAAGCCTGGAATTTTACACCTTAAAACTATATTGATTAATATTAACTTAGCAAAGTATTTTTATGTTCCCTGTTTAATGCAGGTTGTTCATTGTGTGTGGTATTTAATGGTCCCTTCTGTGTGTTCTAACCTTTTGTGTATTGTGCATCTATTACATTTGAGACCTATTGATTTATTTCCTAAGGAGTCTTCTGATCTTCTCTGTCTAGCTACCTCCTTTCAGGGTTTTCTCAGTAGTCATTCAGTCTGGGATCCTGCAGCCAAGCAATGTAGTGAAGAGCGCTTGCAGTGAGTGACTTGAACAGAGTCTGTTATTTTCCAGCATAATGTTGTTTTCCATGTAAAATATACAGTGTGATTAGTTTATTTTTCAACATTAAAGCGAAAGCTTGAAGGTTTTTTTTTTTTTTTTTCTTGCAAATTCTTGATTATGGAGCAATGTTAAGATCTAGGACCTCTAATTTGGATGCATCAAGTTATTTCCAGGCAATGATCAATGGGGGAACTTAAGCTGTATGTGATGTGCCGCATGCCGGTCTGCGCTCATATTGTCCAGTTACAGTAGTGCTGCCTTTGCAATGTTTCCTTTGCACCTTTATGGGATGCGATAGAAAACCTACAATGCTGGGTGGCATGTGCATTGAGTTCCCCCCCCTTGGCCCTGCGAATCCGCGCGAGTTAGTTCGGCTACATGCTGCACTTACAAGAGCTACGGACTTGCTGATTTTTATTTGCAGCCTCAAAGGGCTGCATCCAAAAACCAGCGAGTCCGAGACACGATCAGGCCGCGAGGGGGGGTGACAGGAGGTGTCGCTGTTAGGTGTTTCCATGCCATTTGAATAGCCATTCGCCTCCCTTGCGGCTAAATAAATTCACTCCTATGTGTCTGAATGTCCCCTAGCTAGTTTTAAAGAGGTGCGGGTGAGGAGGGTGTCATCCACATAGCGTATTGGGGGTAGCGATAACTGGATTGTATTTTGCCCCTGTGAGAGGAAGTTTTAAAGCTCTGTCTGGGCAGGTGCTATTATGATCTTGTATGTCTTGTAGTAAGAAGTGCCAAACCCATCAGGGCCAACGGCTGTTGCAGATTTTTGTGTTTTTGAGGATTTCTCTGGACATCATGTTTTTGTTAAATATTACAAGTAAAAAAAAATGTCCATATTGCACCCAGTAGTTAAATATATACAAACAGTTACAAAAGTAATAAATGGGTACTGACTATGTTAGTAGCTCCCCTGACCTTTCTTTTTTTTGGAGCTAGTTTGCTCACGTTAAGTTAATAATTTATAGTCTGAACGTGAAGACATGCGTCAGAATTTTGTACTGTTTTTCAGATATAACTGTGGCCGAGGCTTCCCTTGGTATGTAGGCCATGCTTGGGTTCTCCTATGTAGAAAGGGTCTAGGATGCCGGAGGGAATGATGTAGAGCAGGACACCGCCCTCTGCTTTACTCTGCACATGTGCAGGCTTTGTTAATCCTGTTGCCTCCAGCATACTGCCTTTCCTTACCCACGATGCGAACAGAACTCTTGCATCATCTCTTGCCTTGATTACTAGAATCTTCTCCTATAATGCATTATCTACACTGTGGCCAGGGACCTGAACCAAGTAGCAAAGATGACCACCGCTGCATAATGTTTTGTGCCACGGTGCCTAATGCGGGCTGAATATTGTAGCAGTATCAAGCTAGGTAGTGAAAGTGCGCCATGGATTCTGTGTGAGGCAGGATGGCTCCACCCACACGGGGAACAAATAGGAGGTGTGACCACACCTAAGGGCTGCACTGCGGAGTCGGTGTCAGTCCGAAGAGGACTGCTGTCAAGACAAGTGCTGCCAAGTGTACAGAGTTCAGGTGGGACTATTGCATTCAGGAGTCCAGTGTGTCTGAAGGCTAGTGACCCAAGAGGACAGTGGGCCTTATTCAGCAGTTTAACCCATTCTGCAGTTTAACCCATTTGACCCATTCTGCGCATGTGCAGAATGGGTCTGCGATCCTGCACGGAGGCTGTCAGCAGACTGTCAGTGATTGACAGTCTGCTGCCATTTGTGGGTGAGGAGGGGGCGGTGATGCCCTCCATGTCCCAAAACTGAGGCGTGTCGCCGTCGTTGGGGGAGAGAGAAGATGCCAGGATCTCTATCAGCTGACGGAGATTTCCTGGCTTCTTCCTCTCATCTGCGGCGGCCGGCTGCGTGACCCCATGGGTCACCTTAGTCAGCCTATGTTCCTATGTTCCGCAGAGTATCAGATGCTGCGTTGGACAACTCAGCTCGGATATGCAATGCGGCAGGAGGCAATTCTGTCTGAAGCTGAATAAGGCCCAGTGTCCAGATCTGCAGGTGATAGAGAGAACCACAAAATCTCTGACTGTGTTTTGTAAAGGGGCGGCAGCCATCCCAGGCCAGTGGACCGTGACTATACTTGTGAGAGACAAGACTGAGACTGTGTTACGTTTGCAGACTAGCTGCCCATTATAGAGGGGGTCAAAGAAGTGAGGTAGTGATATGCATGGGGGTTAGGGCGTTTATTATTTTGTTCCTGCATGCTAACAGTAAAGTATAATTTATTGTATTTACCCTGAACGCTGCGTGTGGACCCTTACTGCACTACTGACCCATCTACCGAGCTAAATTTCCCCAGTTTATCACGATATGTCATGATGTAGTATGTACATTTTTAATACAGTGCCTGTTACAGCTAGCTGTGGCACCTGAACAGTGCCTGGTTCCTGTAGTACAGGAAGTAAGAGGAGTTAATTCCCATCACTGGGTGGGACTAGGGAATATTTGTTCTAAAAATAATTAAAATGATGAGAAATACTTTAATGCAGTTTAGCATGTTATATCCATGTTTGGCACTGCTGCAGTGGAATAGTTGATGTCCAGCGCTGCAGCACAAAGATGATGTAGTCCTGGCACTGTGCACAGTTGCAGATATGCATGTTACATATACAGTCAGGTGCATAAATATTGGGACATTGACAGAATTTTCTTATTTTGGCCTCTATTCACCACCACAATGGCTTTGAAATGAAACAAACAAGATGTGCTTTAACTGCAGACTTTCAGATTTAATTTGAGGGTAATTACATCCAAATCAGGTGAACGGTGTAGGAATTACAACGGTTTCTATCATTTTGTACATACCCTCTAGGGCAGGGGTGGGGAACCTTTTTTCTGCCGAGGGCCATTTTGATATATATATAACATTATTTGCGGGCCCGGGGCAGACCACGCCCCCTCAGTGTGATGTCACACGGGGGTGGGGCCACAATTGCCGGTGATTACAGCAATGCCCGGAGCATCCTGAGGATGCTCAGGGGAGCTGTAAGGGCAGTGGTGTGACCGTCTGTAGCGTCTTAAGGGCACCCCAGGCGGCACTGCTGCATAGATTTTTGCTGCAGGGTGCCATACTAGGCACCCTGCTAGACAGATAAGGCTAGCTGAAAAAAGCTCAGAGAGCCAGACCAAACGATTCCAGGGGCCTTATACTGCCCCCGGGCCTGAAGTTCCCTGCTCTAGGACATACCTCCTAACATTTTGGGTTTTCAATCGGGACCATGCACGGTCGCCTGAAAAAGAGGGCATGGCCTTGTTCTCAATAGGCCACGCCCCCTAGAGGATGACATTTTGGGGCTGTGACCGTAGGTTATGCCCTCAATTTTACGTCACCCTGGGAAGTTTAGCTCCTGTCTAAAGCTATTCAATTGTTTTGGGTGACCAGCTCTGAGGCTGCACTTTTTCTACTTGCACCCTCTTAAGTTAGCATTGCGATTGCACTGCGAATTCGCACGCAGATAGAAAGCAATCGCAGAGTGAGTGACGGACGGACGGACGGACGGAATGTCAGTGTTTGGGGGTGGTGACGGCGGAGTGGTCTGAGAAACGCAGGCGTGCCTGTCTGTTTGAACGCCGTTGCATGGGCGGGCATAAATCAGCCACTTCAGCGGTATACGCAGCTTCAGTACTCTGCGTGCATGGGTGGACAGGCTCTGTAGACAAATTATTTGAATACTATTTATTTTCATTTTATTTATTTATATAGCGCACACTTAATCCGCAGCACTTTTACAGAGAATATTTGGCCATTCACATCAGCCACTGCCCCCGTGGAGCTTACAATCTATATTCCCTACCTCATGTATACGCACACACATAGACACTAGGGCTAATATTGCTGGGAGCCATTTAACCTACCAGTATATATTTGGAATACTAATAACAGAATAACATTTATTTAAAAAAAAAAAAAACCCAAAACATTTATTTCAATGGAGCTGATCACAGTGTTCTTGAATGTTTTCACATGCTGGTTTCAGAGTAAATCATTCCATCAGGATCGTCCTGTTTCTGCCCTTACACAGGGGTGTACCTTATTCCGCCATTCTGTGATATACAGGGTACACTGATCTATGATTACAGTACAATTATAGTTCATATTTTTAGCAGTATAATTATTTTTGAAGTACCAAAAGCTTAAAATACATCTGCAATCTACCACAAACAAAATAAAATAAAACTGCAAACTGAAAAGTTTCACTTCCTGCCGGTTATCTGTTAACTGTCCGGCTAGATAAGCAAGTGCTGATGGTCTTTATCGTTACTGAAGCTGACATTATATTCCTAATTGAAGAAGTCCTTCAATGCTGGTGTTTCACAAATAGGCCATCTACTTAAAGATTACATCCTCACAATCTATATATCTGCTTTCCGGAGCGTATGCTGTAGTTGGTATAGAAATTGTCTGTTAGCATACTGTATATGTAAATCCTGAAGCTTCACAGTTTAATGCCAAATAAAATCAAAATTTTGCTTTGGAGGCTGAATTATTAGAACAGCCTAAAAATGGCAGCTACCTAGTAGGAAAGATATCTAGGAGTCAGTTACATGTTGGCAAACAATGTAGCAGCTGTAGGGTAGACTAGGTTGATACCACTCTATAGGTCATTGTTGTGGACCCCACCTGGAATACAGTGTTTGGTACCGGCCATAAATTGCAAAAAGTCTAAAGAAGTACTACTAAATGGTACATGGTCTATGGTGGAAACCTCACTAGGAAGGCCTGAAGGACATTAATATGCATAGCTTGGAGCACAGACTTTTGGACTCGGTGATCTACTTTTAAAGCTAAAATTTTGCGCGATCTACCAAGTATCTACATTTGCTGTGGTGTGTCAAAAAGGGACATGACCTCACAGCAAGGGGCGTGGGGACTGTCCCGCCGAAATCACAGATTGGCCCCCAAAACAAAAGATACATTAAAGTGCCCCAACCCCCCCACAAAAGACTGCCTTATCTGAGAGAGAGGAGCTCCCAGTTCCTCCCTGCCTTCAGACCAACAGCAGCCTCAGTGCAGACCCACCAGTCTTGATCGGTCCACGGTGCCGCACTCCGCTCCCTTTGGGTTTGGCACCTACAAGCCAGCCCTGTCCCTGTGCCCTCCTTTAACCCAGCTCTTACACGATGGAGGTGGTTACATGTGATAGCCTCAGCCAATAAGAATGAGCCTGATACTTATTGGCTATTGCTGTCAGAGTGACAGCCGACAGAGATGGTAGCAGCTTCAGTTCAAGGCAGCGGAGCTAGCCAATAAGAATCGCCCTGATTGTGGCTTCAGCTAGCCACTGCTTTAGCACCCCACCAGTGTTTTCACCGCAGTAGCTAATAAGAATCACACTGATTATTATTGGACGCTGTTAACTGCTGCTGGACAGGACAACTCGATCAACTGATAGACTGGTTGACCACAGACACTCAATCACGATCAACGCTTTGACCACCTTTTTATTAAGCGCTTTAATAATATTCAGAGGAAGTGTGGCAAAATAAGAGGTGGTGCACTAAATGTGGAGGCTAGCAGGTGTAGGGGATATGATATAACATTACTTCATGGTATGGGTAATAGTTGAAATGGACTCCCTGCACAAGTGGTAGGATTTGTAGTAATAAAAATGCAGATACTAGATGGGCCATATGATTCTTATTGATCATCATATTCTGTGCCTCTATGAAAGTCTGCATGTAAGTTACAGGTATGCAGTCGGGATGCCGACGGTCAAAATGCCGACCGTCGGCATCCCTACTGTCTAAACCAGGCAAGTGTCTAATGACAGGCGTTGAAATCTCGACGCTGGTCATTAGACCTACGCCGGGAGCCCGACATCCGGCTTACCGAACGAAGGTAAGCCGGGCGCGGACAGCCGCTCGGGGGGGGGGAAGGGTTAGGTTAGGGGCTCCCAGGGGATTTAGGGTTAGGCACCCCCCCGGGAGGTTAGGGTTAGGCTAGGCTTTCTTACCCTGATCCCATCTTCTCCCTCTCCCCTCTTCATATTTCTCTGCACCCGAAAACCAAAATAATTTTTTAAAATGCAAAATTAATATCCCCCACCCCTCCCCAACATGCTGCAGGCCCAAATGTGCTACTAAATAGCTCCACGTGCGCCTCATATGCCCACAGACTAGGGATGTGCAGGCTCGGATAGGTTCGAGTTTGCACGTTGAGTTCGGATTTTTCCCTCCAAAAAAACGGAACTCAGAAAGAGGCTAAACGTCATCTTACATGGACGAACATCATCATTCCTGGACAAAAGTCCAGGAATGATGATGTTCGTCCATGTAAGATGACGTTTAGCCTCTTTCTGAGTTCCGTTTTTTTGGAGGGAAAAATCCGAACTCAACGTGCAAACTCGAACCTATCCGAGCCTGCACATCCCTACCACAGACCCGCCCTTTTTCGCAAAATGCCACCACATGCCAGTCATATCTCCGCATGCCATCCTAACTTGGCTGGGGACCGCAGGTGAGAGCTCATTACTTAGCTAAATAGTGACCTATTCTTCACCATTCTTTGGAAACAAACAACGTGTCATTTCAAATGAGGGCCATGGTAGGCGCTGACTCCTAGATCTACATTTATCTGATTATTACCAATATGTCTTCATATAGTGTATACTGCACTTCATAAAAACTGATAGAGGACATCTAAAAGAAAATACATATAGGGGTCAATTCAGTTGGGCGTTGGGAATTAGTGATGCAGACGGCACCATAAAGGGCTAATTTGTGCGCAGCCGCACGTCGCCCATAAATTAATTGACCCTCTATAGCCATTTAATGATGCGTTTCTCTTGTTTAGGTATTCCAGAGATTTTATGTAGATTACATTAGCACTCATTGACTTTATTTGCAGTTTGATTTTTATTTTTATCATAAGTGCAGAGGTTAAAATAAATTAAATGGAAAAATGATTTGGTGTGACCTTGGCAGCTTTAGCTTGGCTTTGGAGCATTTCACAGGTGACCAAACAAATGGTTGCATGTGTTTGCTCAGCCTAGAACACGGAGTGTTTACTGTTCCATGCTCCGTTCACCCACTCATACTCTCACAAGTGGCCAGTAGACATGTAGCCTATTACTGCTTACACAAGATCTCACCTCTGCCGCAGCCATCAAGTCGGCCACATGAACCATTAGCAGCTTACTGTACATGAGATGTAGAGTTCAACACAAGCAAGACGTAAGTATTGAATAAGCCAAATCTGTTCTAACCTTTTGCACAATAGAATGTACTCAATCAGTAATTTACATACAGTATATTGTGGCTCTAAAGGAGCTGGATTCCTAGAAATAAGGCATTAAGCATTATGTGAGGTGGTTGAATGAATGCAGATTAGTGGCATTAGTTACAGTGCACAGATCTGATCAGATCTTTATAGTTTAATATTTCACCTACAAATATATTCATTAAAAAAGTAGACATTTTTTTTATATTCACAGTATAATAAAATGTACTTGAAGTCAACTCACTTTATGTAAGTATATAGGGGTCGATTCGTTATGTAAGTATATAGGTTCGAGTTGGGTTTGGAAGCATTCTGACGTCAAACTCACACAGTAAATTACATTTGTTATGTTTGTGTGCAGCCCCTGAGCAGGTGAAAGGTTCTTTCTCATATTTTGCTTTATATTTTTAATTGCATTTAGTGTGAGATACAGTGCTACTGTTCCTCATATCTTAGGACATATAATAAGGAACTCAACAGGAATTTATATATGTATATAATCCACTTATTGTGCATGCTTATTAATTCAATCAATTACTGCATTATTTCCATAGAGTGAACACCTTGCTGTATATCATTACCTTTTTCCTATATCTCACAAAAGGATATTTATTAATGAAATTGTTCAAAGCTCATATGTGTTTTTTTATGCTGTCTCTTTAAATTTTATGGAATTAATGAATGAAAAGTTATATTTTACTAATGAATACATGAGGTGTGCCCCTAGGTAGAGAAGGACTGTTCCTTTTTCTCTTTGCCAGGTGAAAGGTAAGGAAGATCTTTTATTTTAAGGTAAAAATGTCGGGACGCAGGCTTTATTCACTACCGATAACAACTGCGATTATGCACGCAATCGGACGATTGTTGCGTACTGCACATGCTTATGCATCAAACCGTCCACTGCAATTGGTGACTACGCAGACCCATCACAGAGTGATTGACAGGAAATTCCGTTTGTGGGAGGCGACGGGGGGTCAGGTAAACGCAGGCGTGCCAGTGCGTTTGAACGCCGTTGCATGAGCGTGCATAAATTATCCACTGCGATGCCATGCGCAGCCTGACCGCTCATAGCGTGCAATGAAGTTAGTGATTTTAAGTAAGGTCAGAGCTTGTGCAAGTGTGTGTGTGAGGCTGCGATTGTACTGTATGGTTTTGCAGTCTTGCTAAACATTACAGTTGTGTGTAAGGTAAAGTGGGCGTCCTTGTGTTGTGACAGCCTAGCGATCGCAATGGATTAGCATACTATTGCAGTTGAACTGTGTGCGAAATCGCTATTAAAATCACAGTTGCGATCGGTAGTGAATCAGGCCCACAGTGCAGAACCTCTGGTACACCCCCTCCCAATTAATAATCCAGCACTTGCAGGGGTATAAATAGCATAATTTGGCCAATAAAGACATATTGGTTTTCACGTACATTTCTCTAAAAGGCTCATAAAGGGTTAAATGATATGGGAGAGATGTCTGGAGGTGTAAATTACGTGGGACAGGTATGTGGAGGTGTAAATGACTTGGGACACGTATGTGGAGGTGTAAATGATATGGGAGAGATGTCTGGAGGTGTAAATGATGTGGGACACGTATGTGGAGGTGTAAATGATGTGGGACACGTATGTGGAGGTGTAAATGATGTGGGGACAGGTATGTGGAGGTGTAAATGATGTGGGGACAGGTATGTAGTGATGTAAATGATGTGGGGACAGGTATGTAGAGGTGTAAATGATGTGGGACAGGTAGGTGGAGGTGTAAATGATGTGGGGACAGGTAGGTGGAGGTGTAAATGATGTGGGGACAGGTAGGTGGAGGTGTAAATGATGTGGGGACAGGTAGGTGGAGGTGTAAATGATGTGGGGACAGGTAGGTGGAGGTGTAAATGATGTGGGGACAGGTAGGTGGAGGTGTAAATGATGTGGGGACAGGTAGGTGGAGGTGTAAATGATGGGGGGACAGGTAGGTGGAGGTGTAAATGATGGGGGTCAGGTAGGTGGAGGTGTAAATGATGTAGGTCAGGTAGGTGGAGGTGTTCATGATGTGGGACAGGTAGGTGGAGGTGTAAATGATGTGGGACAGGTACGTGGAGGTGTAAATGATGTGGGGACACGTATGTGGAGGTGTAAATGATGAGGGAAAGGTACGTGGAGGTGTAAATGATGTGGGACAGGTACGTGGAGGTGTAAATGATGTGGGGACACGTATGTGGAGGTGTAAATGATGAGGGAAAGGTACGTGGAGGTGTAAATGATGTGGGAAAGGTATGTGGGGTCACTTATGTGGAGGTGTTGTTTTGATGGGAGAGGGATTTTTGAATGTGCAGATGAGGTAAATTTTTATTCTAATCTTTTACAAACTTGTATAAAAACACTGAAAAATTACTCTAAGGGCATTTTTATGTACCCCAAAATATCTGTAAAGACTTAAATTTTCCTAAAAAAACTTGCTCACTATCATCTTTAAACCATTAATGAAACGTGCTAAAAATCAGCCATTTGACACTGTTTTATGAACCTCCAGTACTTTCCTTAGGCCACTCTCATCCTTCAATGTGGTCCTGGCGTACTGCTACCTCAGGGCCTGATTCAGAGGTGAGCGAAGTGTACACAGCAACATTGTTTTTGGACGCAGCTGCTGTGTGTAAATATGTTGATGCTGCAGGAGGCGTGTTGTGTAAATGGTCGCCTCTTGCAAGCTTCTGTGACTCACTGCTGCGTCCAAGGACGCATCATCGCATCATATGCAAAAACATTGGCCATCTGAGTAATCGTCAGGTTTCGCAGGATAGCCGGTGTTTTCACTCTGCCGGGGCAAGGAAATCTGCATTGGGGGATGCAGACCCTGGCCTCTGCACGCCCACAAATTAGGAACGACATGCCCCTGTTTTGTAAAACGCTCACAGTTTCCACCCCTGTCCTGTCCCCAAATGGCCGCAGCATGTCATTTATGCTACGGATGGCTTGGGGGCGCTGCAGCGATCTCGCAGAAGGAGACCTGCACATGCGCAGTACTGATCCTGCGCATGTGCAGATCTCTCGCTATCGGTGTTGTATGCGAATCATTGGGTTTGCATATAACACTGAATAAGACCCTCAGTTGCCCCTTATTTTTCTAGTTCAGGATGGTTTCTACACTTTTTCATGCATTTCTCCCAGGTCGTTCTTTGTAGAAAACTCCCCAGCAAGTACTGCGAACTGGCATTTCTAATTGTAGCTCACATTTCTCGGGTGCACGCATTCACGCGATGTATGCAAGCTTCATGATACAGGCTCACTTCTGCAAACTCACTCCTAATTGAATTGACCCCAGAGTGTTGTATGTATTTGTGGACTAAGTAAATATGTAACCTCCATTAGAAATTATCGATCAGTTTCAGGATATAATACACCTATAATAAAGCACATGCCTTGTATAACATTTTTTTTTTTATTATTATTTATATATTTTGAATTGAAAGGATAACATTGGGACATTTTTATTCTTTATGGACTTCAACCCTGCCCCTCTGTTTAGCAGAGCAACAGTTACTGTAAACTCTCCTGCTCTGCTGATAAGTGATATTTATTTACTGACGGCCAGACAGGTGAATGTTACATTATTTCAGTGTAACAATGGCACACATTGGGCAGCTGCAATGCCATCCAACCCGGCACTGCCAGTATATTTGCACTGAGCATATGGGCTAAAAGACTGGGTGTGTGTGTCTATGTATCTATCTATCTATCTATCTATCTATCTATCTATCTATCTATCTATCTATCAAAATATACTCAAAGTAGTTATAATATTAGGTACATTTAGCTAGAACAGTGTAGGACCCCCTTTGCCCCCACAACAGACTGACTTTTAAATGGTATAGGTTCAACAAGATGTTGGAAACATCCCTTGGCCCTTCAACCTTGGCCCTCCAGCTGCTGTGGAACTATACATCCCAGCATGCACTGCCACCTTTTTGATATAACAGCATGCTAAAACTATGGCAATGCATGCTGGGATGTATAGTTCCACAGCAGCTGGAGGGCCAAGGTTGAAGACCCCTGCCTTTAGAGATTCTGGTCCATATTGCCATTATAGCATCACACAGTTGCCGCAGATTTTTCGGCTGCTCATTCAGGCTGCCAATCTCCCATCCCACCACATCCCAATGGTGCTTTATTGTATTGAGATCTGGGGACTGTGGAGACCATTGAGGTACACTGAACTCCTTGCCATGTTTGTGGAACCATCTTGAGATGATGTGTACTCTGAGTCTGATTCAGATGTGGCAATTGCCATCACAGCTGCGATCTCTCACGGATGGCAATTGCAAAAATATACTAATGTCTCGCTCACCGTCCAGTGCTTAGAGACGCCCACTGACAGCATCTCCTTTCTGCTGCTTAGGCACAAAAGCGAGGTGGCCATCAGTCTTCTGAGGAAGACTAAGCTGTCGCAGACATGGGTAATTCCATGTCAAGTTGATGAGTTTTGAAGATTGCTGTTTGACCCATGGCAATTGCACCCACCCCCACTTTGAGGGCCATAGTTTTGCTATTACATATTGTGAACTAAAATTTTTCCCAAAGTTAGTATGACATATGTCAAATTCCATGTAAAATATTATCAAAATTGGAGATGGTCAAGTGAGGACTCCTGGTCCACTTGTCATGGAATGATCCACCAACAGTCATTTCATGGTCAGTCACTTAAATCACATTTCGATATTTGGTCTGAACAATAACCGCACACTTAAACCATGTCTACATGTTTTCCTACCATCCAACCCGGTACTCTGCTCCTGGACTTCCCACCTAATTAATGATTGCAGCCGCCTGTGTTGCACTAGGTAATAGATGAGGCAGGTGTTTCACCACAGGTGGCTGCAATCATCAAGTAAGAGAGAAGTCCAGGAGCAGAGTATTTTCTACCTGGTGGAAGGGGTCATGTTGGAGGGTCTGATGTTTTTGGTAGATGACAACTTCTGTGCTATCATCAATGAAGTCATGCAGTAAAATCCATTGTTATGTAGTAATTTTTTTGTCAGCTATAGGTTTTTTGGTGGTTTTTTTACAAAAAAAATCCACCATTATGTGTGGTCTCATCCTGGCATGCCTATTATCCCCAGGGTTACCTATGTAGTATTCCCAGAATGGCTGCATCACCAGTTTTACCTTTGTGTGTAGGATAAGCAATCCATGGAACTGATGACCCAAATAGCTGTCTCGTATCTCTGTGTTATGGGGCTGATTCAGCAGTGGATGGAATTGCACAGCCGCATATAAGTGCCTTTCCAATTCCGTCCTGCTACATTTAAAATACTGCATTAGGTGTCTGAAGTGAAGAGATGCCTCCTGTCAGCAACTGCGATCCCAGTGCTGCGACTGAGGGCAGCTGAGGAAGCCAGGAAGTCTGCGTCCATGGACACGCCCCCGTTTCCAGGAACGCAGGGTTTCCCCCTGCACCACCCCGCAAATGCTTCTGCCAGTCAATCAGGCAGACGCACAGGGGGCCATGCACAGATTCCCAATAATCAGGAATCTGCAAGAATACCCCATTCTGTGTCCACTTCAGAATCGGGCCCTATGTTCATTGTTTTAATATATTTGTCATTGTAAAGCACCTTGGATCTAACTGGATAAGCACTATATAAATAAAATGATTATTAATAGGTGCAATGATCCTTATGTTAGTTATTTGGTACAAGGCAATACAGGCCATTTTGACTTGCACAATTTTAAACCATTAGTGTCTTAATTGCTTGGTTAGTACTTGTTACCAGTGAGCTTTGCTCAGGAGTGATCTAATCAGATCCCTCCCGCCACCCCCTGCGGAGTGCGCATCATACGACACATGCTTTAACCCGGAAGTCCCTCTGTCGCAAAGGACGACTCTTAATAACGCTGGCATGTATGCGATGAGTGTCGGTAGGCATCACATGCTTGATGCATCCCGCCAACTGGGATGGCCTGGGCACCACCTTTGTAACCCTTCTCCAGGCTGTAGTATCTAGACTAGGGGTGGGCGATAAGCGGCCCAAAGCTGTTGTAGAACAACGCATTCCAGCATACCTTGCCAGGGTTTTTCTATTTGTAAATGGTAAAACTGGTGCAAAGCATGCTGGGAATTGTAGTTCAACAACATCTGGAGGGACACTTAATGCTCACCCCTGATCTAGGCGATCTGATGAGATCCCCTAGGCCCTGCTTTTATGTCTACTTTATACCCACAATATCGCTTGCCTGGATGTAAAAATGGGAAGTTAGATGTATAATAATCTTCTAGGTGACAGACCGCTTGAACAGAAATCCACCTGAGACCAGCACTAAACAAATACACGTTAGTTTATAAAGTAAATTAACCATTCCCAACAGTACTGAGTAACAAAAACACAGTGCATATATGTTCCCTAAAGCCAGGGTTCACCACAGCTCGAGCCTGCCTTTGTCTTCAGCCAAAGTCCCCCCACAGATACACACCTCTTCAGCTAACCAATCACATATCTTCTTGTTTGTGAGAGAGATTTTTCTTTTTTTGATCATGGAATTATTTGGTTTGTTTTTTTTTTTTTTAAATTCAGCACTGCCCTTCTTGAGAGCAAGAGTTGAAATGATAGAGCTTAATGTAAGTTAGTTTTACTCCTAAATCACTTTTAATGGCATGCAGGACTCTAAAGGGGCGTATCCACTAATAGACATAGAAATGGGTGCACGATTACGACATTGTAATTGTGCAGTCGTTTCACAGTCTGTTGATGTGCCTACACTGAACGTTCAGTCGCTCAGTGTAGGCACATCCATCATCCTGACGTGGTCTTCAGGTTGACCAGCATGTTCTGGCGATGATAGATGTCAAAAATGACCAGCGGGCACGCGCATCGCTGGTCGTGTTTGACTTTAAAGTGACAGATTTGCAGACGATTAACAAACGATTCAATGATAACGATGTCGTTATTTCAATCGGCCTGTTTAATCGCCTAGTGAATGCCCGCCTTAAGCCACACACCTTTCACACAGAATAGCCCTGTACACTCCACACTTTCCCTGTCTTGGAGTTGGATACATATGAGTTAAATTTAAGTCCATCGCTACATTAGCCCCTTGGTGCGGATGTCCGTGATCCATTTTTTAACCATAGGTAGCACAGCGGGGCATATTGATGAAACCTGACACAGCTAAAAAGCTTATTTATTCCAAATAGCACAATTGCAATCCCTGCCATTTAAATGACTAAGAGGAATGCAAGATTTATTATGTCATCGACATAATTTTTCATGCATTTACTGACCGAATATGCACTCATCACACAGGCTATGCCCTCCACTGTATAATACTATAGTATTGGAAGGAATAGGGGAAGGGGCGTCCCATACAGGGCATACCTCTCCGAAGTTCATTATGTAATCAGTAATTCTTAGCCTTTTTATTTTGTTGTTGGCTTATTGTGAATAGCAAATCCTTGAATAGTTACGGTTGGCAGTGCTCTTATTGGGGACACACTTGTAGATGGTAACATGTCAAGCAATATATTATGTTTATAGTATGTACATTCCTTAAAATTAGTAGCTTATTTAATTTCTTATGATATAGGTGTAAATGATATTCCCAAAGGCGAAAGAACCAGAGATGTTCCTCACTTAGATGCACAGAAGTATAAACAGACACAACATATATTATTGTAGAATGAGGTAGACCTTTTGTATAATAAGGTGTGCTTAAAAATATCTAGCACAGGTCCGTATTTAAGGATGTATTGTCATATATGACTGATTAATATTGAAGCAAAAATATTAATAATGGTATTATCCTTAATTCATAAATCCAAATTGGAAATGATGTTGGCTATCTGACAGCTTGCACATATACAGGAAAATCCAAGTCTCCTAGTCTACAGTAAATCCTCTCAATCTTTTGCAGTATGTAAAGTTCACAGTTTGCAATAATAAGGAAATTCCCTGAAAGGCACTGTGTGAAAATATCAATAGTAAAAGAGACCTTCATGTATTATCTACTATATGGAGTTTCTATATGGTTTAAAGCTCTGGGGCTAGTAACAGTAGTGACAATACCTGCCCCAACGACAGTGTGTTAGCTTGTAATAGTGTTACAGCTAAATGTATCAGGTTTCATGGTGTAATAGTGGTATGTAGCAGATATATAGGGGTCTATTTACTAAGCAGTGTTATGAGACAGTTGAAAAGTGATAAGTCTGTGATAAGGTGCCAGCCAATCAGCTCCCAACTGTCATCTCACAGGCTGTGTTTGAAAAATGACAGTTGGGAGCTGATTGGCTGGCACCTTATCACAGTCTTATCACTTTTCACTCTGTCTCATAACACTGCTTAGTAAATAGACCCCAAAATGAGCAATAACACAAACATAATTATGTGTCAATAACCATGAAGAGCAACAATTAGCATACATCCACATCCAAAGGTCATAGTTCATATAATTCTATACAAGGTGATTTCTAACCTAAATTTAGGAGCCTAGCAGCCACTTTTGTTAGTCAATTAAAACATTTATATAACTGATACAAGAGTGGGACTTCCCTTCCAAAAGAGACCCAGTTGGAAGTGTGTTGGTGGCGTGGATCACCTCTTCCATTCCCTGTGCCAGAAACACCTATGTTTCACAGACTAGTCGAAACGGTTACATTATGTAACAAATCCACCTGTAAGAGATCAACATAACCTTGTATGGGAGTGAATATTACACAAAAGTGTACTTTTATTGTAGTATTCGCGTAGCTGTGGTATTAACACTCTCTACACTAACAAGACCGTCAAGGTTTTATTATTGCTGCAGCTGGTCTCTTATAGGCTATATAAGAAACTGTTAATAAATAAAATAGGTTCCTAGCACAGTGTGGCTACAGAAAGGTACAATTACCAGTAATCTGAAAAGACACCTTGTTCCCTGCAGAGTGTCCCACACATACAGTAGGATAACTACACCTTCTGTCCCGAGGGAGCTACTGAACATCACGCTACAGTTTCCCTGACGTCTTTTGGGTGTTGCAAGAATGCAATTTATCTTCTCTCTTACTATCCGCGCAGTAACTGCTCTTTATGAAACTCACTACACGCGTTATTTACAGAGTTATTCACTTGCTTACATTTAATAAAAAACAAATTACATCTTCTAAAGAGTTTTTAGTTTTGTATCCTTTACAGGTCAGTTAGTAGCAATGTTCCCGTTATATGATCACCAATGTAAACTTAGATGGATTATTGTTGAAGTGAGTATTCATAATTATTATAAAAAAAAACTAATAACTGGCAAAATGGTTGTACAGTTTAGCTTTGCAATTCAGCTTGTGTTGAAATCACTGGGCATGCCCCAGTTATTGGATTTGTGTCACACAAGCTGATTTTACTCAGCAGGAAAATAGCATTCACTACTTCACATGGCTTTTTATTCTGTGATTTATTGCTGAAATGACTAGTACAAAAAACTTAAAGCTGGATACACACTGGGCGATATATCGCGAGTACGTCGGTGGATGTGTACCCCCGATATGTCTGTGAACGACGTCATTCACAGACCTAACGCATCTGCTTTGCAGCACAGCAGATGGACGATATATTTGCAGATATATCAACACATCTGGCTGTATACGGGTGGTCAGCCACCATCTGTATACTTGCTGCAGGGACTGACATCTCAAATGACCGCTAACATCTCAAATGCCCACTCAGTTTGATGTCGGAATGCACATCGAGTGGCTGATGGATAAATCTGTATAGCTTACCTGATCAGCCTCTTTGCTGGTGGATCCACACTGCCTGTGGGGAGGGCCTATGGGAAGAAAGACCATTATTTCATCCAGTGTGTGCTACTGTCCATTGTAGTCACAGGAGGTTTCATTTAGGGGCTGTAATGTTGTGAAGGTGAAGCAGTGTGGCCAGTGATACCTCCTGACTACACAAGGGGGGATGTCGCTGTTTCATAATACTGCATGAGCTTCTGATGATAACTTCGCAGCCACCAGTTGGTCGTTTCCCCTTATCAAAATGCATCAGTCATTGGGTTCTACTGGTTGTCTCCTTAACGCCCAAAGGGATGTAGTCATCCGGTCTGAATGCCGACACTGATATCCCGACAAGGGAGGCATCTGTATTTCAACGCCCATCTTAACTATCTTAATCCCGACGCAGGAAAGCAGACGGACGGATGCCCGAACGAGGTATGTCTGGGGCGCCCATCCTCTTAGCCGCGCGCGGGGGGGGGTTAGGGCAATTATCGGGCTTAGCGTTGGGTTTTGGGGGGGAGGTTACGGTTAGGCACCCCTAGGTGGGAGGGTTTGGGTCAGGTACAACTGGGGGGGGGGTTAGGTTTAGACACGAAGCAGGGGGACTTAGGTTCAGGGACTGACTGGGAGGGTTACGGTGGGGAGGATTAGGGTTAGGGAAATGGATAAGTATACTTACCCGACCCCTGTCGGTATACCGAACATTGGGTCTGTATTCTGACAGTAGGCATCCCGACAGATGGCACATAATTACCGATTCCCGTCCAAACTATAGAGCTGTATTAAAAATGATTGTTTGGAAATGTTTTCACATTTGTAGAATTTCTGCCTATAGAATTCTTTAGGGGTACATCATCTGTAGGGGATGGGTACGGGATGCCGGCGCTCAAAATCCTGATGCCGGCATCCCGACATGGTTAAGATACCGACACTTGTTGGTAGGTATCCCAACCCTCCCCCTCTCCCTCCCCCTCCCCCTTCCTCCCCAGTGTCTGAAACTAATCTCCCCCCATGTGCCTAAACCTAACCTTTCCCTCACCGCACCTTTAAATCTAACCCTCCCCCCAACCCCACCTACGACGCCGGGATTCTGACAGGTGTCGTGATTCCGGTGCCGGTATTCTAAGCGCCAGCATCCCCTGTGTCGGGATACTGACCGTATCCTGTCTATAGATCATGTTCAGTTTAAAAACATTCCTATCACTAAATTAATTGTATAACTGGCAGAACCAATGGAGCTTCATGTTCTACTTTGATTGCAGCTCTCTCCAAGACAAACACCTTACATCCTGTTTCTACAGGACTCTGTTGTTGAACTTTAATCTTTTTAAATGTCAAATTATCTTCCTATCCTTTTTCTTTCCACCTGTACCTGTACGCAACACTGGCAATAAAAGTCCTGCTGGCATATACGTAAGATGTCCATTCATAATCCTTTATCTGTATTACAATTGCTTAATGAGCTTTTTACAGTGTACCTTCCTTATTTTAATTGTTAACCTAACAAGCCACAAAATGACTTTAAAGGGGGGGGTACCAAACACTTGAGAGATGTATCATCTGAAAAGGACAAATGGCGGAGGTGTTCCCATAGCAACCAATCAGATTCTACCTATCATTCTATGCAATGTACAAGATAAATGTTACCTGGAAGCTGCTTGGTTGCTGTGACAACTTCCTCATTGTCTCTTTAGCAGTTTTCATGCATTTGCCCATAGTGCATTAAACATAAAAGGCTAAAAAATACTTTCTTGGAAGATATATCTACATGTGCATACCAGAACAACATGGTAAATGTGCTCATCAAATTAGGATGTTAAGGATCTGGTTGATGATCTGGATAAAGACCATCAACAAGATCCTGAACATTCTAAAGTAATGAACACATCTACTACAAAATTCTGGTACCCAAATAGAGGAGGGGGGGGGGCTTAAATTCCTGATATTGTCGGGAAGGGCTCATTGCATCATGATGTCATTTTAAGATTACCCTTTATTATTCATTTCTTTTTGTTTTGGGTTTTGCCGTTTAATTTTTTTTCCCTTTTTTGTTTTTTTTGTTTTAGAAAATAACTGAATACTTCTATGGCATGACGTTTGCTTTGTTACTAACGCGGGTTACCCTTGCTTTTTTGCTTTGTAATCATTTTAAAATCCTAAAATATATCCATTAATGTGGCATTACGGTTGGTGTAATGATTCGCATTCGAGATTGAACCCAAGACCTCACAGCACTGAGGTCTTGGGTTCAATCTCACCAAGGCCCTAACAGTGTAGAGTTTGTCTGTTTCCTCCGTGTCCTCCAGATTCTTCTCGCAATCCAAAAATATACTGGTAGGTTAATTGGCTCCTGACAAAAATTAACGTGTGTGTGTGTGTGTGTGTGTGTGCGCGCGCACATGTGGCAGGGAATATAGGGCCTGATCCAGACTTGTAGGCAAAGCCGATGGTTTACATAAATCTCCGAAGTTTGGCGATCTACGCATGCGCACGATCTGTACTACGCGTATGCAGATCTATGTCTGCGACGACCCATCATGATTGGGAGCGGGGAAGGAGTGGTGACGGCCAGCGTTACAGAAAATATGGTCGCGTCAGCCCCATTTTCTGGTTGCACCGAGGCCAGTGGCTGCGTCCTTAGACGCAGCATCTCTGGCCTTGGAAGCACAAAATACACAACCATCCTGAGTAATCTGAGGGTTACTCAGATGGCAGATGGTCACGGAGATGAACTGATGCTGAGTCTTTGGACACAGCAGCGGATTGCCAAAGCATGTAGTGGGTGTCTTTCTACTACAGGTGCCTCCTGCTGCTTTTACATATTTTCACTCAGCAGCTGCGTCCAGAGCCGTAACTAGACTTTTTGGTGCCCTGTGCCAGAAAAAGCATTGGCGCCCCCCTTATTTTTCAAAGGGACATAATGCACCCAAAAAAGGGCCATGGCTTCATGGGGAAGGGCCAGAGAAGAGATAGGAGAGGCCAGGAGATGCTGGGGATGAAATAAGAGGAAGCTACAAGCAAGAATGATAATAAACAGAAATTTGACAGGCCCAAACAGCGCCCCCTGACTTGTGGTGCCCTGTGAGATGTCACCGGCCACACTACCCTAGCTACGGCCCTGGCTGTGTCCAACTATGAATCAGGCCTTTAGATTGCAAGCTCCACTGGGGCAGAGATGTGAATGACCAAATATTCTCTGTAAAGCGCTGCAGAATTATATGTGCGCTATATAAATTACTGGTAATAAATCAGTAATTCACCTTATAATTCAACTGTAGGAACACTCACAAATTATTTTTCTAAATTAAACAGAGGTACTCCCATGGCTGAGCACTACTGCAACTGTTCATCTATCTTTTGCTCCTGTTTAGTATATTCACTAAAAATCATTCTATATGACCACCTATCCTAGTCCAATTGTGCAGATTGCATTTTAACGGTAATATTATATAGCGGTGGTAAAAGCACGGTGTGTGCTTTGCTGCATTATCAATATAGTTATTTCATTGACGGAGTAGTGCGCGCAGCAATCCGTGTAAGCAGTGCTATGATCTGATCTCCATTTCCTCTCCTCTTCCTGCCTGGCAGCCTGTCTACAAGACAAATACCAGCCGAAAGCTGCTAAGTGAGCATTAAGATAACAACACGGCCCTGGCTTTAGCTGTGCCATATGGATGCCTGCTCGTTCCTGTAACAGCGGATTATGGAACAATTAAGGTCTGTAAAGTAGCTCCAGTTTTGAGGGATGTCATTGGCAGATGTGTGTGGTAAACTTCTTTATTTGTTGGGGTTGTTTATAAGTCAGGAAACTTGCGTGTGCAATATACATGTGTGATGTTACTGTGCTGAGCCATGGCAGCTGTAGTTAGTCTACCCATGGCTGGGCCTGAAACATCCCAGCTGTTGCTGAACAAAACTACCCATGATGCTTAGCATGCAGTGTTCTTAGCGAGCATTAGCACATACACTGTTTGCATGTGCAGTGACCTAGAGTACTGTATGTAAGTGCTGGGTCTCTACAATAAGAATACATGGTACTATGATACATAGATTTGCTTTCAGCAATTTCATTTTTTTTGTGCATAATTACTTTGTTAATTTACTGTTTTATGTACAAATTCCAATTTTATGTTTTTTATAAAAAACAGGAAACATTTGTGTAAAGTACAGGAAAGTCTATAAAATAGATGATTTTAACTTGACCTCGGGAGTTTATTTGTAAAACGTTTTGTTCCAGCATGCAAAATGTTTATTACACATGGTGGGGGCTTTCAATGGCACAAATACACACATTTGGACAGTACAGATATGTCCTCCTTCAACTTGCGTTTTTGCGCCATATGGCGTGAAAAGCTTGGCGCGACTTAGATGCTCTGCCACATGTAGCGATTACCATACTTTCATACTTCTTCCTGAATCTGCATTATAGTCGCATACAACTTTACCTATAGGGGCAGATTCAATTTAGTGGGAGTTGAATAGTACTGGGGGGGAGCTCACGAAGCTTTTCAATTCAATGAGATGTTTACTTCGACAAGAAGCAGTTAAATTTGAGTAAGTGCTAAGGGCTGTATTCAATTAGAAGCAAAAAGCCGATCTCTGCGGAAAAATATCGCCGATCAGGGCTTTTTGTGTGGTCGGACCTTATCTCCAAATTCAATTCCAGGTGGTTTACGCCTACGCAGAAAGTCACTGCAATATAATAGGCGAAAAAGATTTGCCTAAGAATAGCAGGTGAAAAGAAGTGTAACATTTTTATTTTGGGGTGCAAACGTTGGGAAACCACTCAGAACCCTTGGGACAGCCCCCAAAGGACAACTGTGTTAAAAAAAATCAGGGGAAAAACTTAAGAACACCCCAAAAAACTACTTTCATTGTGGGGGTGAAAAAGTACAAAGTGGGTCGACAAGCATAAAAACTAGGGAAATAGCCTTCTTAGGGGTCTGCAAGGATGGGTCAGGTGTTTTCGGGATTGCAGGTGCATGCAACGAGTGTGTTTGTCACGTTTTTTTAAACTTCACTTTAGAGAATTTAAAAGATGCTAGCACCCGTTTTTAGGTAGCCCAAATTTGACAGGACTACTTATTTTCACCAAAAATACTGCTTAACGCCATTCTTCACCACTTTTACAAGGACGCTAATAACAAGGATTTAAAACAACTTCAGTACCCCAATTAGGTTTATTAGGGCTATTGGAACACTTCTACATTGATCCCCAATGTTAGTGCATCTTTTTGGGGGGTTAAGACTGATTTCCCCTATTCTAACAGTACTTTTCGCCTGTTCTGGTAGATTCTTCAGGGAGATTGCTTATATTTCAGGGAGTCTCCCTGACAATGAGGGAGAGTTGGCAAGTATGGGTAATGGGCCCATTGAGGGAGTGAGTGGACTGTGAAAAGGAAACAGGAAGTGTGTATGTGTGTTTGTTTGACACTATTTTCTCATAAAGAAGTTAATTCTTGCTTCTGTCAGCTGCCATCTGACCGTTAATAGCCTTTATGCTATTTTGCTGTGAGGGAAACGAGTCTTGTCGGTGGGCGTGTTGAAAACAAATTTTACATACTAAAAACATTTGGAAAAATAGAAGTTTTAATGAATATACTCCTTATGAGGATAAGGTATATTATTGTCATATATCATAGCCGCCCATCCAAGCGCCTGTTTTTACTTGCAATGCAATTTTATTACTACTTCTACGGTACATCAGCAACATAAAAGCGTACAGTCTAATCAAAAAGATAATTAAGAAATTTGCATTATTTAATCATCAATGTTTACTAAAATGGCATTTTTGATTATTGAAACCTTATGGATAACAGTTTTCCATAGAAGTGTGGATGAAATTTCCAACATATGAAGTAAAAAGATTCTGGAGGACGGCTAAGCTCAGAAATTAACACAGGATTTTTCTGGATGTACTTTATGTCCCGGCTGTCGTGATGTCGGCGCTCATAATGCCAGCGGCGGAATCTCGACATCAGTAGAATCCCGGCACCGGCATCCCGACTGTAAGTATTGGAGTTAGGTTAATGTTAGGCACTAGGGGGAGGTTTAAGGTTAAGCTGTGGAAGGGAGGGTTAGGTTTAGGCTGCCGGGAGGGAGGGGTAGGTGTAGGTGTAGGGTTAGGATACTTATGCCGGCATTGGGATTCTAACCACCGGGATCCTGAACGCCAGCATCCCCTACCCAACCCAATTATTCAGCGGTGACTGCAGCGCAGTTTAAAAATAAAAGCATTGGATCTCCACTTCGCTTTGCAAAGGCCTTTAGATAAATGGATCTCGTAGACATACATCTGTACTTTGCTACTCCTTGAAACAGGACAAATTGTGAAACGGGGTTTGGCCACAACTATTTCATGTTGTTAGGCGCTAGGAAGAGAGGACTGGCATCGGGACTGTAACGCCTAAATTGGCACCGTTGGGAGTTATGCTTAGAGGTTAAAAAAAAAACATTGTGTCCCTGCTCTATGTATTAATCCACCAATTTACACATTGTTTCCACGTATAAATGTCTTCCACAGTAGAAATGGAAAACAGCAGGGCTACAAGCATTCCATGTAAGATGTAACTTTTCTGAATAGTGTGGTTCATAGATGCTCAATAAAAAGTGAAAAGGAATAGATGGCAGATCTTTATTCATGCCTATTTTTATTCCATACTAGCTTGAGTACCTGGTGTTGCCTGGGATCTTAAGAATGTTTGTTTGTTTACACATCATCCTCCAACCAACCTTTCCTCAGACAGGCCTCACGAAAAGTGTGACAAACTTCCCCATCAACAGTCCTAAGGTCTTCGAAGGTAGTAGGACCTGTAACGATATAAAGCAAACTTCGGAGATAGAAGCATTCAAAATTTGTAGGATGTACAGTGTAAACACGGCCAAGAGCTTCTGTTGCTCTGATAGCAGGATGACCATCTACAGAGACTCCCTGTTTTCTGCGCAGAAAAACTTTTGGAGAAGCATTCCATGTGTAATATTTTGGCAGCTCACAGTACAGCAGGGTCCTTGCAAAGTCATCCTTTTGACACAGTTGGAAGAGAGAAGTGAATGTTGTTGCGTAATTTGGTATAGTCTGAGAGCTTTGAATGCTGGCAAAGCCTGCTAAAGCTCTCTTCGATAATAAACATTAAGATCATGACAAAAAATGACAACACAAAACGCTTGCTCCGAGGCCATACCCATATGCCGTGAGGCCCCACAATGAGCGTCCATCAAAAATTGTGTTTTTTCATTAATTAAAAATTAACAGTAATTAATTTCCATTTAAACATATTTTTTAGTTGCCTCCGCCATGTTTTAATACGCCTGTATGTAAATTGTCATGATCTTCGCTTGTAAACTGTGGATTTGTATAGAAAGACAAAAGTACAAAGGTCAAATTTTCGCTTTTATATAGTAGAGAAGATAGAAAAGAAAAAATAGTAGATAAGCTAAATCCTTTTCTAATTCCGTACTTGACCTGTAGAGGGCGAATGCTATGCAAAAATTGTGGTTTTTAATGAATTAAAAATTAACAGTAATTAATTTTGATTTAGTAGAGAAGATAGAAAAGAAAAAATAGTAGATAAGCTAAATCCTTTGTAATTCCGTACCTGACCTGTAGAGGGCGAATACTATGCAAAACTTGTGGTTTTTCATTAATTAAAAATTAACAGTAATTAATTTTGATTCAAATTTTTTTTAGCTGCCTCCGCCGTGTTTTAATACGCTCGTATGTAAAATTTCACGATCGTGGCTTGTAAACTGTGGATTTGTATAGAAAGCAGAAGGACAAGTTTTCGCTTTTATATAGTAGAGATAAGATCTATAGGGCCAAATGTAATAGGGTGAGAGTCTCGAAAATGTGAGAGTTTAGCAGTAAACCCTCTGAAAAACATGCGAGTTTTCATGTTCTTTGACTCTTATTACATTGGCCGAATTTAAAAAGTGTGAGAAAACTCTCACATGTTCTAAACTCTCACCCTATTACATTTGGACCATAGTCTTCATTTTAGCACCCCGCACCTGTCAAAACATGTGCAGTTCCGCTTTCCTGTCTGGGGTGTCACTCTCTGCTCTGGTGCTTCTAGCACACTCAACTGATGCAATAAACTTCTGATATACAGACCAGAGTGTGCGAGAAGCACCAGAGAGTGACACCCCAGGCAGAAAAGAGGAACTGCGCATGTTTTGACAGGTGCGGGGTGCTTGAATGAAGACTTCATATATGCATCACAGCTGCCTTAAATCCTTTTCTCTGTTCCTGCCCGAGGTCTATGAAATCCATGTTTTAATTGGACTGAATAAATGTGTTTAGTGTATAAATAAGTATCCATCTGCAGTGTTGCTCCAGACTCCAGAATTAGATGGTGTGCTTCAGTCTCAATGGCTTACACAGACGTGTGGAGAGTACTTTGAAGCCTGGCAACACAATTCTTGGGGCCGGTACACTCACATTTTTGGGACCACCTCATCCCTACAGAGTTAGAATAAGCAGGGTGGTGGAATCCCTCCTTCTTCCCCACACACATCCTATGCTGCTACTTGTCATCTGTCAAATCTCAACAGGTCGATCATGGGAGATACTCTGTGATGGTGCCTTTAAGCCCAGCACGTAACCATACTGTATATTTGCAAATATATGCAACAAAGACCTCTGAATTTCTATCATGTAGTAGTATTCAAGCGTTTCTGTTGTGTTTTTGCAGAGTGCTGGAGGGAAACTTTTTTTTTTTCTTCTGTAGTTCAGAGTAAACCCCTCCCTTTACACGCACCTGTGAGAAACCATTAAGTTGATATGAACAGCCACTATTTTGTTTTGGCTTTTTTAAAGTCTTGCGGAATACTTAGATTGGTACTCAATCCAGAGGAGTAGCGTGTAGCCAGGCCGCCCGGAGCATGTGCATGCTATGGCGCCCCCTCAAGTGTTCCAGGGTGGAGGCGGGTCCTTATGGGATTAACGTAAAGAGAAACAAAGATTAGGGGCAGCCCCCTGTAGTAGTGCCCATATGCAATGCCCCTTGTAGTGGTGCCCATATGCAATGCCCCCTGTTGTGGTGCCCATATACAGTGGCCCCTGCAGTATTGCCCATATGCATTGCCCCCTGTATTAGTGCCCATATGCAATGCCCGTGTTGTGGTGCCCATATGCAGTGCCCCCTGTAGTTGTGCCCCTTAAAGTAGTGCCCCTGTAGTTCTGTCCACCCATACTGTGCCCCCTGTAGTAGTGCCCATATGCAGTTCTCCCCTGTAGTGGTGCCCCTATGCAATGCTCCCAGTTGTGGTGCCCATATGCAGTGCCCCCTGTAGTGGTACCCATATGCAGTGCCCCCTGTAGTGGTACCCATATGCAGTGCCCCCTGTAGTGGTGCCCCCTGTAGGGGTTGCTGACGGTGTCCTCAGTACGTGGAATGGCGGTGCTGGCAGTGTCCTCAGTGAAGGGTACCGCGATGTCGGCAGTGCGGGGATGCCAGCGGTGTTTTCAGTGCAGGTTTGCTGGCAGTGCGGGGGTTGCTGACGGTGTCCTCAGTACGTGGAATGGCAGTGCTGCGGTGCTGCCAATGTCCTCAGTGAAGGATATCGGCAGTGCGGGGGTGCCAGCGGTGTCCTCGGTGCATGTGTGCTGACAGTGTGCAGGGGTGCTGGTGGTATCTTCAGTGTGGGAGTGCTGGCAGTGTCAGCAGTGTGGGGGTCACTGACTGTGTCCTCAGTACGTGGGGCTGGGGTGTTGGCAGTGGGGGATTCTGCCAGTGGGGGTGTCGGCAGCGGGGGGTGCCAGTGGTGTCAGGCAGCGGGGGATTGCTGGTACCATCTTCTTTTGCTTCCTGTGTGCATATTAAATGGCCTTAACGCTGATTGGCTGAGAGCTGTGAGAGACGGCTCTCTGCCAATCAGCGTTATGCCCTCTCAATACAAAACCTCGCTAATCGTCAGCGGGATCGCAAGGTTTTGCCTCGGGTAAGGGATCCGGGGCAAGCAGGGAGATCCGAGCTTGGCTCGGATCGCCCCTGATCCCCGAAATTCGGGTGGGTTCGCTTCTGTGAGAACCGAACCCGCTCATCCCTAATCAATAGTGGTTATAAATTCATACAGCATTTAAAAGGTACTGTAAACTCCACGCGTTAGACATAGTAAATGATGTTCAGAGACTTAGATCATATGCTACAGAATAAAATTCCATAATTCCTTTGTATGTAGCAAAATGCATGTTATAAAATAAAATTATGAAATTAAACACAAATAAAATGTTAATATTTTTATTATTGACCTTGAAGATGGCCCAAGAAGGATGGTGTCCAAATCTGCATCTAACAATAAACCACACAGGACAATGCTTTTATTCTTCTTTGGTGTTTTAGGTGTAGAACCATGAGATCTTGGCTTGTAAACTGTGGATTTGTATAGAAAGACAGAAGTAAAAATTTTCACTTTTATATAGTAGACATTATAGATCGAAAAGAAAAAATATTAGATAAGCTAAATCCTTTACTAATTCCGTACCTGACCTGTAGAAGGCGAATGCTATGCAAAAATTGTGTTTTTTAATTAATTAAAAATGAACAGTAATTAATTTCGAATTCAAATTTTTTAGTTGCCTCCGCCGTGTTTTAATACACTCGTATGTAAAATTTCACAATCTTGGCTTGTAAACTGTGGATTTGTATAGAAAGACAGAAGGACAGAATGACAGAAGGACACATTTTCGATTTTATTTAGTAGATTACAATATGGTGAATATCAGCAAAATTAAATGTATAAAATTGTGATTAATAATTATGATTAATAAGCACCAATTCCACTGTCAGTCTTGTCTTTCATCACTGGGACAGATCTGTAGGCGGGATGCGGTCAATATCCCGGCACTTAGAATACCGGCACCTGAATCCCAACACCTGTTAGAATCCTGGCACCGACATCCCAAAGGTAAGTAGCGGGGTTAGGCACTAAGGGGGGAGGGAAAGGTTCAGGGTGCTGGGAGGGGGGGGATTAGGTGTAGGCACTAGGGAGGGAGATTAGGTTTAGGCAAAGGTGTAGCCGGTGGCCAGAACGCATGGAGCACGTGCTACGGCGTCGCCCTCCCCCCGGCCCCCCAAGTGTGCCAGGGAGGAGGCATGTCCAGCATGTGGGGATAAATGAAAGAGAAATAAAAATAAAAATTAGGGGCAGAATCAAACTGGGTTATAGAAGGCTATATATTCCAACCCACTAAGTCATTCCACTAATAAAATCCAGTTTTGTGTGTACTCAATAAAAAATACACCTTGCCTATCTGGTGGTTTCTCTGCAATAGGGAGCCTCTAAAGAAATTGATCCTCCCCGGGCAGACAGTGTCTTCTGTCTGTACTCGCTCTTCATGTAGGAAATCACATGGTCCGGAAGATGCCTGTTTGTTTAGGAATGCAACAAATGTCATCATCATACAACAGCCCCCTCTCTCTTCAGCCCCGTCACACCACGGTTGTGTATAGACCCCCTTCAGGTAATGCGATGTCACTTTAGAGTCTTGTACCCCCTCCCCTGCGCGCGCTCTCTCTCTCATATATTAGATATACATATACACACACACACAGCAGCTATATATTATAACTTGTCTGTCTGTCTATCTAGGCAGGATCAAGCATACATACATGCAGGCAGGGTCATACATACACTTACAGGCAGAAAGGGTCAGACATACACAAATATATAAATACACAGGAAGGGTCACCCATACAGATAGGAAGGGACACACATATATCATACTTGCCTACACTCCCGGGTTTGCCGGGAGCCTCTCCCGGTCCGCCGGAAAGACAGGCAAGCCTTCCTGGGGCCGCCCCCCCCTTCCAAAACTACCTATGAAACCCCCGCAGTGAGGGGGGCCTGTATCACGTTATTTTGGCTTCGCTTCCTGCTTCACAATTCCTGCCCACAAATGGCCGTCAGCTGTCTGGCCACGCCCCCTGCCCTGCTGATCTGGCTGCTCTCGGGGCAGCCAGAAAGTCTGCAACCATGAGGTGTGTGTGTATGTATAATATATATATGTATGTGTGTGTATATAATATATTCTCTCTATACACACACACACACACACACATACAGGCAGGGAGAATCATAGACATAACCAGACAGACATAGCTAGGGTATAGCCTCTCTCCACTTTATTTGGACCTGGCAGCTTCTTCCTCTATGTTACAGGATAGATCCCCATTGACATGCTGCTGTAGCCCCAACCTCTGCTGGGGTCAGATGAGCGTATGCTGAGCTCCACCAATCAGGGCTCAGCACAAGCACCTCTGACCACGGAGTCTGTCACTAGAGCAGCAGGAAAGCTGGACTGGAGCTGCTGCTCTGTATCACAGCACCTGGCAGGCTGGACATGGACGCGGCAGGCTGTCAGCTATTTGACAGCTGCTTCCGAAGTCTAACTTCATGGCACCCTCTGGCAATCGGCGCCTGGAGCTGGCGCTCCGGTGGAACCGCCCTCCCTACGCCCCTGGGTTTAGGCATCGGGGAGGGAGGGGTAGGGAGAGGGGGACACTCCCGGGTCAGTATCCTAACCCTGTTGTGATGCCAGTGTCAGGATTTTGACCTCTGGGATATTGAGCGCCAGCAGGCCATACCGAGCCTCTGCAGGCCTAGCATTGCTGCTAAAATAGGAAGTACTCGGCAGTAAAATATGGTGAGATAGTCTGCCTTTCCTCTCATATTATTATGCAATTACATTGTTAGTCTAATCTTGGTTCTGCCTGTTGTAAGTGTTGGACAGTGAAATTAAAATTTAAAATGACTGGCAAATAGTAGATTATTATCGGAGATGACGTCCAAATTTAGAATATTCAGAAATATTTTGCTCAAACCCCAGAGGTTAATTAGCAGTAATACATCCATCGTTTAATTAGTGTTCTCACATCCTTCTAGATTGTCCTGTTAATTCTATTGTCAAAAGACCCCATTTATAATATCACTTAACTTTAAGTTGGTTTCTTTACAGGATTTGTTGCGGGTCATTAAAATCAAATACTTTATTAAAACAAATAACTGGCTTTTATGGGTTATAATTATAAGTGATAATGAACCTGTATTTTAAGCTTGCATCGATATTATTATTATCCTTTTAGTTATATGGCGCCAGAAGGTTCCGCAGCGCCTTACACAGTACATAAGTGAGCACATAAGAAAAACCATTATTAGCAGTACAAGACAGTGCAGGACAAGGACATGGTTTATAAACATTCCTTCATAACACAAGCAGCAGGGTGTCGGCAACAAAGTGTCAGGTATCAATTGGAGAGTGGAGTACATGATAGTATAAGTAGGGGAAGGAGAAGCACGTCAGGGACGAGGGCCCTGCTCGTGAGAGCTTACATTCTAAAGTGGAGGAGCGGACAGACTGGCAACACAGATTGGGTAGATAGTGAGGAAGGGGCATGGAGCAGTGGGTTAGGATATATGCTGCGGAATGTGTGTTTTTCAAGATGACCTTATGTTATGTCAAAACTTCTTCGTTCATATATCTCTATAACAAGAAATAGATTTTTTTTTTTGTGTTATTTACTTGAGAAATGTACAAAATAAAGTTGTTGCACTTTAATTTTTGTCAGTTACATTATAGCATCTAAATACATCCAGCTACTATAAATGCAGATATTATGGGACTATCACGCCAGCCTAATAGTGAATACTTTTGTCCCAGCTGCCTGGTGCTATGCCATGCTCCTGTAAGTGGGTGCTTCTCACATGCTAGACCCTAACCTAGAATGTGCTGCTAGTTTGTTATTTCTGATGAGTTACTATTAGGTAATAAGTTGGGTTTACATGGCGGTGAAATACGTTTCTCTCCAAGAAATTAAAGTTAATTTAGGACTATCATAGATTTTCTTTTTTTTATTAAATTTTTTCTTTTTTTTAGGTCTTTCCATTCATTAATGGGGTCAATTAAATTTGGCGCAATGTTCGGCTGCACACACACTTATCTATTACAGTAGGCTCAATGTAAGGTTTCTTGCTCACCTGTATGGGGAACAAGAAAACACTTGTGATGTTGATGGCCGCAATGTGCCATTCTGGAATGGCACAATGTGGCATTTGTCAGAATTTACCCCAATTAAGCTTAGAATTCCCCGATTTCATGTCGTGTGGTCAAATTTTCCTTTCCTTGATAATAAATATGAAGTATTAAATATGTAAAATAATTCCTGTTTGTGAACTGTTCACTTATGTGGTTGGATTGTCTTTGTAGGGACTATGTAGAATCACACCAATGACAGGTAATTAATTTAAAGTGCACTGTGTCACACAGAAAAAAGCATATATAAAACAGAGACGTACAAGGTAGACAAAATACACACAGACATGAAAACTTAAGAAGATTAGCTCAAGGCATCCCTAGGGGGGAGGGTTAGGGTTAGGAACCTCCAGGGAGAGATTAGGGTTAGGTTTGGGAGCAGTAAGAGGGGTTTAAGGTTAGGCACCCCTGGGGGGAGGTTAGGGTTAGGCACTGGGGGGGAGGTTGGGGTTAGGCACCACTAAGAGAGGGTTAGGGGAGGGACAGGGGAGGGTTAGGGTACTTACCTGCTCCAGTCGGGATCTTCATTCATTGGGCATCCGCTGTCGGGATTTGAACCGCTGGTATTTCAATCTCTTTCCCTTTTTGTCAGTTGTTACTATGGTATACTGAAGTAAAATTACAAGCATTTCATAAGTGTCAAAAGCTTGTATTGACAATTACATTAAGTTTTTGCAGAGAGTAAATACTTGCAGTGTTGATCTTTCTGTTTCAAGACCTTTGCAATGCGCCCTGGCATGCTGTCAATCAACTTCTGGGCCACATACTGACTGATGGCCGCCCATTCTTGCCTAATCAATGCTTGGCGTTTGTCAGAATTTGTGGGTTTTTGTTTGTCCACCCACCTTTTGAGGATTGACCACAAGTTCTCAATGGAATTAAGGTCTGGGAATTTCCTGTCCATGGTCCCAAAATTTCAAGGTTTTGTTCCCCGAGCCACATAGTTATCACTTTTGCCTTATGACAAGGTGCTCCATCATGCTGGAAAAGGCATTGTTTGTCATCAAACTGTTCTTGGATGCTTGGGAGAAGTTGCTCTTGGAGGATGTTTTGGTACCATTCTTATTCATGGCTGTGAGCCCACTCCCTTGGCTGAGAAGTAACCCCACACATGAAAGGTCTCCGGATGCTTTACTGTGGGCACGACACAGGACTGATGGTAGCGCTCACCTTTCCTTTTCCGGACAAGGGTTTTTCCAGATGCCCCAAACAATCTGAAAGGGGATTCATCAGAGAAAATAACTTTACCCCAGTTCACAGCAGTCCAATTCCTGTACCTTTTTGTTTTTCCTGGAGAGAAGAGGTTTCTTTGCTGCCCTTCTTGACACCAGGCCATCCTTCAAACGTCTTCGCCTCACTGTGCGTGAAGATGCACTCACACCTGCCTGCTGTCATTCGTGAGCAAACTTTGCACTGGTGGTTCCCCAATCCCATAGCTGAATCAACTTTAGGAAACTGGGCTCCCTGAAGCCTTCTTCACAACTATTGAACCTCTCTCTCCTTGAAGTTCTTGATGATCCGATAAATGGTTGATTTAAGTGCAATCATACTAGCAGCAATATCTTTGCCTGTGAAGCCCTATTTGTACAAAGCAATGATGACTGCATGTGTTTCCTTGCAGGTAACCATGGTAAACAGAGGAAGAACAATAATTTCAAGCTCCACCCTCCTTTGAAAGCTTCCAGTCTGTTGTTCTAACTCATTCGGCATGACAGAGTGATCGCCAGCCTTGTCCTCGTCAACACTCTCACCTGTGTAAATGAGAGTATCACTGACATGTCAGCTTGTCCTTTGTGGCAGGGCTAAAATGCAGTGGAAATGTTTTTCTTGGGATTAAGTTCATTGTCATGGCAAAGAGGGACTTTGAAATTAATTGCAATTCATCTGATCACTCTTGATGACATTCTGGAGCATATGCAAATTGCCATCATAAAAATTGTGAAACCAATACTTGTCATTCTCAAAACTTTTGGCCATGGCTGTAGATGCAAAAAGTCTAGACCACTTCCTGAGTTGGTGAAAAGATGTGCAAAACTCCTATTTGTGGCTAAAAAGGGACTTTGGGCCTGATTCAGAGCCGGACGCTCTGACAGAGCGCTCGCTCTGAATCAGGGCTGGCCCTCTGGTTTTGCAGAACGGCCTCTTGGTCAAGACCATCGCGACCATCGGGCTTGTGACGAGACCCTTGTGGTAGGGTCTCTTTGCCGCAAGCCCAACGGTGCTTTCGGCTCAAACAGAGCCGAAAGCACTCCCACTGACATCACTTGTGATACTTATCGCCGGTAAAAGTCAGAAGAATTATCGCGCGAATACCGCTTCACCACTTTTGGAGTTGAATAGCGTGAAAAACAGGTGCGCGCATAGACTCGATAAGCACGCAAAGGGCTAAAAAACTTTGCGCATAAAATATTACTGCATTATCGCGCCTAATTGAATTCCTCCCAGAGTATTTTAAAATGAGATTTCAGATATAGGAAGGGGTGGTTGTGTTAAGGGCTTTGTGGGTAAGAGTCAGTAATTTAAATTGGATTCTGAAGGACATAGAGAGCCAGTGTATGGGTTTGCTGAGTGGTGCACTGGATGTGGCGAGATTAGAGAGGAACATCAGTCTTGTATTTAGGTTAGGATGCAGCAGGGATACATGGCAAGATAAATGCTAAATATAGTCCAGGTGGTAGAAGTTTGGAAAAGTGACTGTTAGCTTTTGTCATAAGATCATTTATATTTTTTTGCAAAGGCAGGAAGCCTGCATTCAGTAATTCAAGAATGGGGGGGAGAGGTGAGAACATGAGATAACCAGTCACTCATGTAGTTGAATGCAAAGAGGAGGAGAGAAATAGGTTGGTAGTGGGAGGAAGAGTCTCAGTAATTCGCTAAAGATAAATGTAATAACATAGCAGGTATTTTAATGGAAAATAAATAAATGTTACAAGCTATAACAACAATTCACAATGACTACTAGGTGGACAGATCTTCTACTAGCTTTTTGAACGCTAGGCGTAAGGCTGGAACGGGGAAACGTATGGTGCATACACACGGTCAGATTTTTCTTCAGTTCTGAACGATAACGATTTAAAAAATCGTTCATATCTGAAGGAAAATCTGACTTATCTGACATGTCTGAATGATGAACGATGCGCGTTCCCGATGGTCAGATAACGATATCTGACATCTGATGTGTTTGCAGTCAGATTTGGACGATTCCATTCAATTTAATGCAGTCAAAAATCGTTCATAGTTCAAATCGTTGGTCAAATCATTCAGATCGTTCAAATCGTTCATCTGACACATCTGACAAATCTGATCGTGTGTATGCTCCATTAATTCTGCAGGGAGATTTCCGTCAGTTCGTCTGCTAAGCTTGTTTTGTAATGTAAGCAACAATAGAGGATGTCTGCTCACATGTGTGAAGCAACAACGTTGCAGAACACTGGTTGTTATCCTTTACCACATTGATAAGTGTTTGTCAAATGGTTCTAGACTCAGTATTACGTAAAGATATAGATAAACAGTTTAATGGTGCATATAAGTGATATGCAGCATGCAATTCATTGCAACAGTCAATTAAAGTGAAATACTCTACTTTTAAGTGTGAAAGTTCTTACATATCTCTAATTCATTTGAGGGTGACCCTTCATCACACATGATGCTCACGCATAGTGTATATTGGCCCATATTGCTCAGCATATCTGTCCATCTTACAATAAACATTATTTTGTTACCTTACTATCAACTATACCTTAGGAGCCCATTTCTCTGCTGATGCCTGTGCTAGATGCAAGCAGACACCGAAAAGTAGGCCTCTGATACCCCTTTCACACTGCCAGCAATAACCCGGGTTATTTCAAGTGAACGCGCAGCAACCAGGGTTATTGCTCCGTGTGAAAGGGCCCAGTTGAAATAATCCGGGTTGAGCGAGCTGGCATTTCAACCCGGGTAACGAGCAAGGTTTAACACAGGTTCAACCCGGCTCGTGGTGCAGTGTGAATGGGTAACCCAGGTTGATGCGACCCAGGACTCGTTCACAGCATAGGAAGAGCCGGCACTTGGAGATGTTCTGATCTCATAGCTCCAGCTCTGCATGCGACGGCGGTGACGTCATGGACCCGTCAATAAGCCGGGTGAGGCCGCCAGGCTGAAAGGAATCTCAACTGGGTCGCACCCAGGATGGACCTGTGTACAAAATCCTGGGTCCGACCCCAGTTTGCGGTGTGAAAGGGGTATAGTTAATTCTCTGTTTGACCTAAAAGGCTACAGTTGACCATGCTTAGTAAGCATGTGTAGTTAGGAACGGTCAGCAAACAATAGTTTAATTTCACCCTTATTCTATGTATTGTGGTGCCCTTCATTTCACCAGCAGACCCATCTCTGTTAAATCAAACCTAAGTTATGCTTGGTAGGTGATAAAGTAATAGTAAAAAAGCTGGGGCCATTGGGAGTTGCATGAGTATGCTTGTAGGGACACAGATGTCCCTATTGCTGTCTGTTGCCCATTACAGAACTAAATACATTGTTTCTGGGTCTCCAAATATGAAGCATCTACATATTGAACTACCAGGGAGTGACCTACTTTACCATCACAAATAAGTGACTCTTAAGGTGCCCACACACTGGATGATTTTAGGCACAATTTGCACAAATTGCATGAGAACGATACATTGTTTAAAAAACGCGCAAATCGTGCAGCTTTCAGAAACGATAACGATCTGATGCACGGTTCCGCAGGTCGTTTGTCGTGTCTTCAGATCTTACCTAATGCAGGTAAGATCTGGCAATCTCCTTAACGATGCACTGGAAATCATTAAGGAAGCACCATAGGTCGTTGGCCACGTTGCACAGTTTAGCAAGATATCATCTGTCCAGTAGAGCCGGTGAGCTGCCCGGGGAGTTCAAGGGAAATCGTTGACAACATCGTATCTTCTGCGAGTTGTCCAGTCTGTGGGCACCTTTTAGAGATCGCCCTCTGAGGGGGGGCTGCCTGATAGGATCGCCCACCAGTCTGGGCTGTCTGCACTGCAGCAGCCCCTCCTCCCCTTGCTCTTTCCCTCTCCCAGCCAGTAGTGAGTTGTGGGCGATCCTTAATTAGAAGAAGTTGCATTATTTTGACTTGTGTTTTGTTCTATCCTCTCCAGTGTTTATCCCAATCTTATCAGCACTTTTTATGGCAGGCAGAATATGAACCGAAATAACAAATTGACAACGGCGACTGTCATGTTAGCAAGTATTAGAAGACTGTTTTGATAGCAATATATAGAAACGTATACGGTAATAGACCGGGATGACCCTTTCTAACCTTAAGACGGTAGTCTTCTCCCTTGTTTCCCGATTGCATTAACATGGTCAGAATTAAACTGCTGATATCAGAAAGCAACTTTAACAACCTAATAATAGTCCAGTCCTTCCTCCTGATTAGCATTTCAGTATGCGACAAGGATTGTTGTAGGATAAATGCCTGCATATGCTCGCTAGACGTCCATTCAGGTATTTAATTCCAAAAGACCAGGGCTTTTTCCCCTTCCCCTTATGTAGGGTACACACTGGAGTGATGTTGTGTCGATATGGCCGCATCGGAACGATATATCGTGCACTGTGTACGTACGATATGCTCATTCCCTCGGTCGCATGCAACGTTGTATGGTGCTGCACATCAAACCTGACAATTTCTACTTCAGGGTCCATAGGGTATCCACAGGATACCTTGGGGTATAGGTGTGACGTCAGTCGCAGGGCACCAAAGAGTTAAGCTTTCAGCCTCCCAGGATGCACTAGGTCCCCCTCCTATACCCCGCCCCCGGGCCAAGGCACCTCAGTTTAGTTTGGTGCCCGGCCGGAGTCGGGTGCACCTGTTGGAGTGGGGGCTAGAAGAGCCCCTGAAGCTTTTTCTTCATGCAGCTGTGGCTGCACATCTGGATGAACAGCATGGACAGTCAGTCCTGACGTCCATGCTGTCTTCCCTACACCCCGCCGGTACCAGAACGCCGGTACTGATCCGGGGATGCTGGTGGGCGTCTGGGGTCACAGCTAGCGGTGACCCCAGATGCTCCGGACCATGGCCGGATTCAAGGGGGACAGAGGTAAGCAGCGGGGTCCGCGGTGGGTCCCCGCTGATCACATGGTCCTAAGTCCCCAGGCAGGGGGCTCCCTGGGGACTGGCTGCAGCGTGGAGCCAGGCGACCAACCTGCGCTTCCACTACCCCCTGGGACAGCGGACCGCAGCAGAGCGGTAGCGCTGCGGCATCCCAGGGGTTAAATGCATGCCAGGGGAGCGCGCCTTCCCTGTCTCACAGCCGGCGCCTCCCCCGCTGCACACAGCCCTCTCTGCATGCTGCCGACTGGTCCTGTGGCAGCGCTCCTCCCCCAGGCCAGCCTCCTCTCTGCTCCTCGGCGGCCATCTTCTCCAGAACGCATGGTGAACGCTGCTGGAAGCGCTGGACGGAAGCATCGTGGTCTGGGTCCCCCCGCATACCTCTCTTCCGCTGTGGCTCAGGTCTGTGTATGCAGCGCTGTGTCCTACCAGGCCCTGTGTCTGTGTAGTTGAGTGATCAGCGCTGTTAGTGCATTGTTATTTCTCTGCATTGTATGTGACTGTGCTAGCGCTGCCTGTAACTTTTCTTCTCTAAACTGTCAGCTTTATTACTGTCCCTGTTCTTCTGCTAAAGCCCTTGCGGTGCGGTGCTGCAGGGTGGTCTCTCGCCTATTTAATACTTAATTGGTGAGAGAGGTCACATACGTGGTGCCATCATGTCTGAAAGTGATTTTCCCCTCCGGCTACAGTGTACCACGTGCAAAGTACCGTTAGCGGAGGGGGAGGGTAGCGCGGAGGGCCTTTGCCGGCAGTGTTTGTCCATGGCGTGGCCTATTACGGTTACAGCACCGGTACAGGAGCCGCCCTGGGCTTGTTTCGCTCAGGCGTTAACAGCTTTAGTGGGCCAGTTAGCTCCGCAGCCCGCGTTTACTCCGATGGGTTTGTCCCAGCAGTCTGTGGTGTCGTCACCCATGCAGGGGTTCCCACGACAATTGGTGGTACCCCACAGTCTCCCTATTTCCCCGCTCCCGGGTTCTCAGGAGCCAGCATGGGTTAACTCCCTGACGAGTTCTGTACAGCACTTGTCGGATGTGTTGCAAGGGGAGTCTGTGATGCGGCCTCATAAAAGGCCGGTGGCGTCTCTGTCCGCTCCTTATGAGGATGACGAAGGGACGTCTGATGATGGGGAGATTCTGGATCCTTACGATCAGGAACCTCTCCATACTAAGGACGCTGATGCTAAGTCCAAAGTATATATTCCTGGACTTATTCGGGCGGTCCGCACAGCCTTGGTGATTGAGGACGAAGTTCCCCCAGCGGCTAAATCTAAGTATGCCTTTTTCAAAGATGTGAAGGGCGATGCCACAGTCTTTCCTCTTTCGGGTCAGTTGATGGACCATTTAGAGGAGGCGTGGAAACAACCTGGCAAAAGATACCAGCCGCAGAGACGCCTGGCGGTGGCTTATCCGTTCGCGGATAATTATTTTGCTAAGTGGGAATCCCCTCCACAGGTGGATTCTCACGTGACCCGTCTTGTCCGTAGTGCCACATTGCCGATGCCATCCATGTCCTCCCTTAAGGATGCTACGGACCGCAAGGTAGAAATCTGCCTGAAGTCCGCTTATTCCCTTGCAGGGGGGGCAGCACGGCCGGCTATGGCCATTTGCTGGGTTGCCAGAGCGATGGAGCGCTGGGCGGATTCATTAGAGGCTTCTTTTGAATCCGACTGTCCGGCCGAACAGGCGGAGTTGATTGGCAATCTCCGTGATTCGGCCACCTACATCAACGAGGCGGCTCTAGACATTAGTACTCTGGTGTCTAGAATTTCTTCAGCAGCGGTAGCTGCTCGTCGCACCTTGTGGCTGCGATCCTGGAAGGCGGACGCAGATTCCAAGAAAGGTCTGGAAGCGTTGCCGTTTACCGGAGAAGTTCTCTTCGGTCCGGATCTGGATAAGATTGTGGCCACGCTGGCGGCAGCCAAATCTGCTTGTCTCCCGTCGGCCGCTGCTCCTTCTGGTTCGGGACCATCGTCCTTTCGGTCATCTAGGGCCCAGGGCAGGCCCAAACCACAGTCGTTTCCTCGACAGGCTGGCCCTAAGAAATCGGTCAAGCCCCGGAAGCAGGCATGGAGTACCAGACGTCCGGCCCCCAAGCCAGATGACAAGCCTGCGGCCTGACGGTCCGGGCCTCCATTTGGGGGATCCCAGGGTGGGAGGCCGCCTGCTACAGTTCGCCCAGTGTTGGTCGACCACTACGACAGACACTTGGGTTCTGGAGGTGGTTTCCCACGGATACGCCCTCTCCTTCCGGCACAGACCCCCGGCTCGCTTCTTCACCACGGGTCTCCCATCAGACCGGAGCAAGGCTACGGAGCTGCGGAAGGTATTGCACACTATGCTCCAGGCTGGAGTTATAGTGGCTGTTCCATTCTCCCAGAGGGGCCAGGGTTTCTATTCAAATCTATTTTTGGTACAGAAACCCAATGGGTCATATCGTCCGATTCTCAACCTCAAAGCACTCAACAAGTCTTTGCGGGTCCCGAAGTTTCGGATGGAGACCCTACGGTCCATCATTCTGGCGCTGGAACCTGGGGACTACTTGGTGTCATTGGACATACAGGACGCTTACCTGCATGTCCCTATTCTTTTGTGCCATCAACAGTTCCTCAGGTTTGCAATCCGCAGCGACCACTTCCAGTTTCGGGCGTTACCTTTTGGCCTGGCAACAGCACCACGTGTTTTCACCAAGGTGATGGCGGTCATGGCGGCTTCTCTGCGGCTGCAGGGAGTCCGCATGTTGCCGTATTTGGACGACCTGTTATTGGTGGCAGGATCTCCAGAGCTCCTGTTACGCCACTTGGACCTGACCATTGCACTGCTGCAACGGCACGGATGGCTAATCAACTGGCAGAAGTCCACTCTAATCCCGTCTCGGAGGATTCTGCATCTTGGAGCCTTATTGGACTCGGGACAGCAAAGGATCTTCGTGACGGAGGACAAGATCTCTGCTTTACAGTCAAGGGTGCGCAGTTGCCTGCACAGCCGCCGGGTGTCCTTACACTCGGCGATGAGGTTACTGGGCTCCATGGTGTCGGTGTTCGACATGGTGGAATACGCCCAGTTTCACTCCAGACCTCTGCAGCACCTGATCCTGTCCAAGTGGAACGGGCTGCCTCAGTCTCTGAAGTCCCAGACGATTGTGCTCACCCAGGAGGTTCGCCTGTCCCTTGCGTGGTGGTTACAGACGACCCACCTCAACAAGGGACGTCCGTTCTGGGTTCCAAATTGGGTCCTGTTGACAACGGACGCCAGTCTTCGGGGCTGGGGAGCAGTTTCGGGTCCACACTTGTTCCAGGGCAGGTGGACGCCGACAGAAGCGGAGCTTCCAATAAATATCTTGGAACTCCGTGCGGTCTTCAATGCTCTCCAGCAGGCACAGCGGTTTCTCCAGGGTCGCCCGGTGCAGGTCCAGTCGGACAACGCTACCACCGTGGCCTACATAAACAGGCAAGGAGGAACTCGCAGTCGGGCGGCTCTCTTAGAGGTCTCTCGGATCCTGGTTTGGGCGGAGCGCAATCTTCCGGCCATATCAGCGGTCTTCATCCCGGGAGTGCTAAATTGGGAGGCGGACTTTCTAAGTCGCCAGGACGTTCATCCGGGGGAATGGTCCCTGCACCCAGACGTTTTTCAACTACTGGTGGACAGGTGGGGTCTTCCAGAAATCGACCTCATGGCGTCCCGGCACAACAACAAGTTGCCGGTGTACGGGTCTCGCACAAGAGACGAAGGGGCGTCTCTGGTGGATGCTCTGTCCGTCCGGTGGACGTTCCGGTTCGCATACCTGTTCCCTCCGGTCTCCCTTCTTCCACGGGTAATCCGGAAATTCAAACAGGAAGGAGGGACGCTCCTGTTGATAGCTCCCACGTGGCCCAGACGGCACTGGTTCTCAGACCTTCAGGGTCTGTCCATGGACAGTCCTCTGCGGTTGCCGCTATGACCGGACCTTCTGTCTCAGGGTCCTTGCCTTCACCCGGACCTGACTCGGCTGTCTTTGACGGCGTGGCTGTTGAGACGGCCATGCTGAGGTCCCGGGGGTTTTCCAGCTCTGTGGTGCGTACCATGTTACGAGCTCGGAAACCGTCTTCCGCGAGGATATACCATCGCGTGTGGCATACGTTCTTCCAGTGGTGTCGACCGAGAGGTTATGCACTGCGGGAGTTTCGTCTGTCTCGGATTCTCGCCTTCCTGCAAGCGGGACTAGATCATGGGCTTCGCCTTGCTTCTTTGAAGGTACAGGTTTCGGCCCTATCTGTCTGGTTTCACCGTAGGATTGCTACAATCCCGGATGTGCGCACCTTTATGCAGGGTGTTCTCCGCATTCAGCCGCCCTTTGTTCCACCTGTGGCGCCTTGGGATTTGGCTGTGGTCCTGAGGGCTCTCCAAGGACCGCCGTTTGAACCACTGGGCTCAGTGGATCTTAAATGGCTAACAGCTAAGACTGTTTTACTTCTGGCCATTGCTTCGGCCAGACGTGTTTCTGAGTTAGGGGCTCTTTCTTGTAGACCCCCTTTCTTGGTTTTTTATGGGAACAGGGCAGTGCTCCGCACTCGGCCCGAGTTTCTTCCCAAAGTTGTTTCCCAGTTTCATGTTAACGAGGAAATAGTTGTTCCGGCCTTTAACTCACCGGGTCTTTCCGTGGGTGAGGCCTCTTTGGATGTTGTGCGGGCCTTAAGGACTTATGTTGACCGCACTTCTTCGTTTAGGAAGTCGGACGCTTTGTTTGTCCTCTATGGCTTCCGTAAAAAGGGTTGGCCTGCTTCAAAGCAAACTTTGGCAGCCTGGATCCGTATGGCTATTTCTGAAGCTTATCTTCATGAAGGCCTACCGGTCCCTCCTTCTCTGAAGGCTCATTCCACTAGGTCTGTGGGTCTTTCGTGGGCAGCTCGACGTGGTGCCTCGGCAGTTCAGATCTGCAAGGCTGCTACGTGGTCTTCTGTCCATACCTTCGTGAGGTATTACAGGTTTGACACCTTCGCCTCTCAGGATGCTTCCTTCGGGCGGCGGATTCTCCTTTCTGCACAGGAGCGTCCCCACCCTTAAAGGATACTGCTTTGGGATATCCCCAAGGTATCCTGTGGATACCCTATGGACCCTGAAGTAGAAAATATGAGATATGGTAAGAACTTACCCTTGTTATCTCTATTTCTACGAAGTCCATAGGGTTCCACAGGACTCCCGCCCTGTCGCACCTGTGCTGCAGATGGGCTTTGCTCTGGTCACCGGTTTTCCGTCTCCCTCTGGTGAGAATGTGATTCTTGTATGTGTCCAGATCTTTGTTCTCTCTCTTCCTTCTCCTCCTCCGGCCTATGGCTTGGTAACTAACTGAGGTGCCTTGGCCCGGGGGCGGGGTATAGGAGGGGGACCTAGTGCATCCTGGGAGGCTGAAAGCTTAACTCTTTGGTGCCCTGCGACTGACGTCACACCTATACCCCAAGGTATCCTGTGGAACCCTATGGACTTCGTAGAAATAGAGATAACAAGGGTAAGTTCTTACCATATCTCATATTATCGCATACTGCGCCATGCATATTAATGAAGGATGAAACGAGTGATCATTCTGTCCTTCATTAATCGCTGCAGTCTGTACCGGCAATCATGGGATGTCCAGGGTGTACCCACCTTTATTCTATGTTTAAACCCGGGTTATTGTGGTTGGAAATATGAAATATTTACACATGGGTAGGTGGCAATGCGAGAGTAGCTTATTTTATCGCATTTGAAGTTGGCCTTGTTGGGTGTATGTGCAGGGCCGTAACTAGGGTAGTGTGACCAGTGCCATGGCACAGGGCACCGCAGGGCAGGGGGCGCTGTTTGGGCCTGTCAATTTTCCTGTCTATTGATGTTCTCACTTGTAGCTTCTTCTTCTTTCATCCCCAGCATCTCCTGGCCTCCCCTATCTCTTCCCTGGCCCTTCCCCATGAGGCCATGGCCCTTTTTCAGTTGCATTATATGTCCCTATTTGAAAAATGGGGGGGGGAGGCGCCAATGCTCTCTCTGGCACAGGGCACCAAAAAGTCCAGTTAGGAATGAACTATATCAATGTAGAATTTTAGAGCTGTTTTGTTCTGTCTAATCCAAGGATCTGACCATGAGCCTCTGTTGGCATCCGCAGAAGTGACTCCCAAAAATTAGGGTTCAGCATTAATATTGGCTACTTCGCTCTTGGAATTTGTCCAGCTTTAATATCAATGCAACAAAAAGCCATTGTTTTGTAATGTGTAATATTCCACAGCTTATAAAAATATTATTTTGTTAGTTTTCCATCGAGATAGAGAAGGATTAATGCTGCAAACATTTTCTCCCAAGCTGCCTATATTATACTCTTTTGTAGAGTGTTTACACTCAGGGCTTGATTTGCTAATTGATTTGTCCATCTAGGGTTCTGTATGAATGATTTTTTAATGTTAGATTATTTCAGTAACATTCAATGTGCCGGACCCTTGGGAGTGGCACCGCGCTGCTGTTTCTCATGGGGCTGCTCCCACAGACCTGCCTGACAGCTGAGGTTAGGGCGTATGAGCGGGAGCTTTATTAATTTGCTGTGGCCATTTTTCCGGCGTTTTGCGCATGCGTTGTGAGATCGCCGGGAAAATGATGGCTGTGCCATTTCCCCGGCGATCTGCGCATGCGCAATAGACCCTGGGCACACTCTAGTACCCAGAGTCTATTGATTCTGCGGTGGCCGGCCATCCACGTCATTCGGCTGCCGGCCACCGGAGTGAGAGGAGGGGGCCCGTGCTGGGGGATGCACACAGGCCTCCTCCTCTCTAAAGACGCCCCTGAGTGGTGCAACTGTCTGAAGTGTCCTAAGGACGCCCCAGGCGGCACTGCTACATAGATTCTGGCTGCAATGTGCAATTCTAGGCACCCTGCTAGCCAAATGAGGCTAGCAGAAAAAAGCTTAGAGGGCCAGGCCAAATGATTCTGAGGGCTGTATACGGCCCCCGGGCAGGAGGTTCCCCGTCCCTGGGTTACATTTAAGATCTGCACCTGGTGAATAGATTTTGTTTGAATTCTGTACTGTAATGTTTCAAACCCTAATGGTGGAATCCTGTGATTCTACTAACCAGGTCAGGTTAAAAAAACACTTGGAGAACCAAGGACCTCATTCAGAGCCGCTCGCAAAATGCGAGCGCTTGCTCTGAATGAGGGCGGCTGCTTCTATGTACAGAGCCGGCATCGTGGACGCTCGCTAGGCTGTGGGTGACCACCCACAGCTTTAGCGAGCGGCCAGGTTGATGGTCGCAATGGTCAAGACCATCGGGGCTTGCGACGAGACCCTTGTGGTAGGGTCTTGTCTACCGCAAGCCCCAGTGAGCTTTCGGCGCTATTAGAGCCGGAAGCTCACCACTGACATCACGAGTGATGTCAGTGGGGCCGCCCCCAAGCGGCAGGCGTTCCGTCGGAAACACCTCAGTTTGTGTAGCCACCCCCCCCCCCCCCGCCCCACCTACAAAATGGGGCGAGCTGTCGATCACCATCAACAGCCACCCCTTTTGTAGTGAGTCCCGGAGCGAGAGAATTTCTTGCGAGCGGGTCTGAATGACACCCTGAAGGTACCCACACACATACCAACTTTTCATCCAATTTGGCCGATTTCGACGAATCGTGACGACAGATCATGTAAAAAATGGCCAAATCGTGAGTTTCTACACTTGATCACGATGCCGATGCGCGTCCCCGCTCGTCGTACATCGCATCTTCAGATCTGCCGTGCTGTAGGGCAGATTAGCCAATCTGGGATACAATGCACTGGCTGCACGATAGACCTTAAGTCAGATTGGACATTTTTAACTCCAAATCGTGACCATGACTGCCTGGGGAGAGTTCAGGGGAAATCGTGTACATTGGCTGATTGGGAGCAAGTCGGTATGTGTGTGGGCACCTTCAGTTTGAAGTTTATTCCAGTCATAGTTCTGTGGCAACAATTGTACATGGAGCTGTACAAGGAACAGAAACTTTATTGAGGGAGGGAGTTAAATGATGCTACTGCTGCTTAATAAAGATGAACATCCAGCTTTCCAAATATATAATCTAAATGACTAGTCCTTGGCTTAATTAGGCTTATTATTACCATGTACTAGACATTGATTTCACTAATCCCCTGTAGCTATGATGCATCACAATACAATGTAAATGGACACAGAAGAGGTGAAGAATTGACCAACATTAGTAAAACGGAGCTTTTTATATGATATTTATTGGTACATTGTCCCCTAATTGGTTAATGTTTGCAGTATAGTAAAGTGCACTACATGGAACATGTATAAATGGGTGATGGAGGGTTTGGCTTCAAACAAATGACTGTGATAAATGAGTCTTGAAACGTCCCCTATGATGTAAACGTGAAGCAATTATATACCACCCTCTTTGTAAAGTGATTAATGCTGATCATTACACACAGACATCTGTGGGAAGACAGTAAATATTTAAACAGAGGTATCAGGCACAACTGCTGCAACGGGTGAAGGGAAATATATTTTCCAAGCAGAAACAATCGCATTTAAGTGCATCGATCCCTGACTTTCATCTCCTTACGGTAGCTGAGAGGCCTCCTATAAACTGGTCTCTAGACGCAGAGCAGGACTCATTCTGCACTCACCTACTGTCCCGTATACCAACATGGACGAGAGGCGCTTTTATTTCTTTTTCTTTTTACTTTTTTTTTTTTCGCTAGAGTCTTCTAAGCAGAAAGTCAGTCTTACGAATTCTTTCTTTGTTACAATTTGCGTAGTATTAGTAGTTTTATATAGCACTTTTCTTCAATAGGTCTCAAGGTGCTTTACAGAAATCATGAACAAAATACAGATGTTTAGATTTTCAGAAAATGAATATATTATAGAGGTGAGGCAGCGGGGATTCTGGCGCTCAGAATGCCGGCGCCAGAACCATGACACCTGTCAGAATCCCGGCACTGGCATCCCGAAGGTGAGTAGCGGGATAAGAGGGAGGGTTAGGGTTAGGCATTAAGGGCGAGGGTTAGGTTTAGGGTGCGGGCAGAAGGAGGTTAGGTTTAGGCACCAGGAAGGGAGGATTAGGGTTAAGCATTAAGGCCGATGGTTAGGTTTAGGCTGCGGGGAGAAGGAGGTTAGGTTTAGGCACCAGGAAGGGAGGGTTAGGGGTAGGAAGAAGGGGAGGGTAGGATATCGACCGACAGGTGTCTGCACCCTAACCCTGTCTGGATGCTTGCCTCGGCATTCTGACCACCAGGATCCCGAGCACTGGCAATCCATACCCAACCCGAGGCAGCCATTTTGGGTCATCTGTTCTATGTATATAATCTTAGTTGGTTGGTTCAATACCTAGGCCTCAAAAAACTAATTTAAAATTGGCTGTGTTAGCTATGATACCCTTTTGTATAAGTTCCTACAAAGATTTTAATAAACTGTGAGTAGTAATGTCACCACCTCAGGAGTAGTACATACAATGGAGGTGTCCTTTTGTAGGTAGATCAGACTATCAGTACACTAAAAATATGTGGCTCCGCACGCTTTGCTCGTGAAGTGTCTCAATGATGTTGCTTTATTGGACTACACCAGTGAAGTGAACTGTATCCAAGTCACTTATACACGGTCTAACATTCATAAAGGCAAGCATGGGCAAAAATAAGCCCCACCCCAGTCTGCTAACATGTCAGCTCTGCTTTTTTCAAGGTCCTCTAATTGGTACAGATGTTAGATGTGCACGGAGACCACCTCACATGCCATTCACATCTTCCCACTCACATGTCCCTCACTCACTGAGTCTAAAATATTTACCCTCCCAACCAGAGCTCTGCTTCTCTGATGCGCTGTATGACTTTCCTGCAGTGTAAAGCAGGTGACATAATGCGGATACTGACTGCTACCATTAAGTTTTATACTCTGCTGTGTAAGAAAGCAGAGAGTACAGTAAGTCAGAGAGTTACAAAGAGCCATGGGCCCCAGGAGAGGGCTCACTGGGCTGCTGACGGCCGGCAGGCCGCCTGTTTGCCCACCCCTAGGCTAAACAAATTGTTGTGAGTATGCAGCCAATGTACTAGGAATCGGTGACATCACTGGGGCACTTTATCAACAATATGCACAATGCACTTCACAATATGCACAAAGGCACAGGTTCCTAGTGAACTGCATGAATTTGCAGGACTACCTGCCCGGCCCACAAAATGGCTGCATACACTCTGTGAAGTTGGGAGGTGTTCTTTGGGAATGCCAGTAGGAATTTAAGAATACACCTTAAAGACAAATGCCATGTATAAAAGTCTAACCACATGATCTTATATGGTTAGATATCTAATATCCATGTAAGTTATACTGGGTGACGGGCGCATCTGTGTGAGGTGCATCACAGACCAAGTCTGATCACTTTATATTTATGAAGAAATCGTGCAGAAGATAGCAAGCACTCATTGCTTTTTTTGCACATGGGCTTGCACCATTTGTCTAGTGGTAGGGGACTCACACAAATATGCCCTGCTGTGTGTACACTCCCAATCTGTCAGTATGTTTGACTTGCAATTAATCCATTGTTTCATCTTGTTTTGCTATTTTCACTCTTGTTTTGTCATGGCAGTAATTTAATAGCTGGCAAACGGTCATATTCACCCTTCGTGAGAGCAAAATGCAGCCATTAAAAAACACGAAAGGAATTGAAATTATTTGGCGTCACCAATAAGCTTGAAATCAATTGTAACACTTTTGCAAAAGTCTTTTTGTGATTGTTTCAGCCAGCAATTTATTTAATGCTTCAAATTAACAGCAAAAAAACTTGCACAAGCACAAATGCCCTTAATGGTCCTGAAATCAGATTCTCTGTACAGTGTTCAACAGTAATGAGCTGTGTTTATCTGTAAATAATGGAAAATTAAATTATCTGCAGTTTACTTTTCCTATGAATAGTTTTTGAGATATTGTATCTGTGGACTTACAAAAAATGCCAACATTGTTATCAGTAGCTTAATTGATTTTGCAAATCGAAAACTTTCCGTCACTGGAAGTTAATGATGTGCTCAAATATAGTTGTTTAAATATTAAATATAAATGTATGGTTTGAAACTGATAACCAGATTTGGGCAGACAGTCATCAGTGATAGTGATATATTTATTTGTTCGTGTTATTGGTGCTTTGGCTTACTATACACCATATTACATGCTGAACTTTGTAAGGGAATTCTGTTTTACAAATTGTGTAGGGAACCCTTACACAAAATGTATTGTATGCTTAATGTTAATGTAGTGTTCACTCTAGCACCCTGCACCTGTCACAACCCGTGCAGTTCCTCTTTCCTGTCTGGGGTGTCGCTCTCTGCTCTGGTGCTTCTAGCACACTCTGGGCCTGATTCACTAAGGATCGCTATTGCGATCACAGCTGCGATTACGTACGCAGACCCACTGTAAAAATATGCTAATGAATGCTATCGCAATGCCGTCGCACAGCCAGCATAGAGACGCCCACTACCGCTGTCTCACATCTGTAATACCTTGCAGTCCTGCATATGCATTGGGAACATCGAGTAACATCGACCCCTCACGCACAATTACAACAGGTCAGACTTTACTCAGAAATTGCGAACCTCGTCGCACCAATGAGTACTCAAACTGTGTATGCTGTCGCAGTGTTTAATTTATGCACGCCCATGCAACGGCGTTCAAATGGACAGACACACCTGCGTTTCTCCAACCACTCCCCCGCCACCACCCCCAAAAGCTCACAGCCTGTCACTCATTCTGCGACAGATTCTTATCTGCGTAGGTGATCGTAGTGCGATCGCAATGCATACATGTGTAGTGTGTACCATCGGCTGATCTGCATACACTGTTGCAGTTGCGATCCGTAATGAATCAGGCCCTCTGTTCTGTATCTCAGCAGTTTGTTGCATTAGCTGAGTGTGCTAGAAGCACCAGAGCAGAGAGCAACACCCCAGGCAGGAAAGAGGAACTGCACAGTTTGTGTCAGGTGCAGGGTGCTAGAATGAACACTATTAATGTTCTTAATTTATATATGAACTTCGGTTTATTAACATTTTACACCTATCAGCCATAACATTAAAACCACCTGCCCAATATTGTGTAGTTCCCCTCTTGCTACCAAAACAGCTCTGACCTGTAGAGACATGGACACCACAAGACATCTGAAGGTGTCCTGTGGTATCTGGCACCAAGATGTTAGCAGCAGATTCTTCAAGTCCTGTAAGTTGCTAGGTGGACTTGTGTTTCCAAAACTTCTGACAGATGTTCGGTCGAGATCTGAGGAATTTGGAGGCCAAGTCAATGTTTCAGTTCTTCCAACCTTTGTGTAATCTGCTTTAACTTCATACTACTGAACCCTGTTGTACATGTAAAGTTACGAACCACAGTATAATAGATGTTGTTTAAAATAGCTGTTTTCTGTTTCTTCTCCTTTGTAGGGACTAAAACCAACTTTGTAAATGTATGTTTTATCCATGATGGCAGAGCATCATCCTCCACCGCTGGACAGCACTCCACTGCTGACAACTGAGATCCCTCTTCTTCCAGCACCTATTGTCAATGGAGAAGGCGGCCAACAGGTTAGAAATTCTGTGTTGTATGTGTTCTCCAGTGAGTGAGGTGGCAGTTGCACTTCCCATCAATAATTGTGATCTGCAGGCACAACACAAGTATTTCACACACAGGGCTTGGAGCGATACACATTGGACGGTCCTGTCTTACATAAGTTCAGTATCCCTACATTAGTCATGTGGACGATCCAGTAATTGACCAAGATATTGATTGAATATCACCTGTCACCTATGCAAGGAGAACTCAGCCATTTAAAGTAAATAGAGGCCTATTCAGTGATGTCATCAGTACTTGGAGATCTCTTAGGCTGGGTACACTTTTAACGATGTGTCCCCAGCAGACCTGTCGTGTGACGGTACCTGGCGGGGGTCCAGGCATCCGTAAGTGCATACATAGTGGCATCACTTGGGGGGTGCTGCACCGGGTGAAACCATCCAAGGGGGAGACACCATAATAGAAGAGCTGCTCTGCTATTTTGTTTTCACTGATTGGGACAGGCTGGCCTTTATGCAACTGTGTGAGAGAGACAAGACACATTATAGGTACCGGCTACCTGTGACATCAGAGCAAAAGCCTCTTCCTCCATCTCGAGTCACTGCCCGGTCCCTCCACCAGCCAGCGTAGACGTCACTCCTGGAGTCAGGAGTGCGCTGCATGTGTATGTCTCACTCCCTCCCGCACAAGATTAGAACAGGCCAGTGGTAAAATGGCACAGTCTGTACACACTGTCACGCTGGATCGGACTACCTATCGTCTGCATATCGTCTAGTGTGTACCCAGCCTATGGCTGTGATGTCGGCTATATTCAGTGCTGTTCAAAAATCAATCCATCTAACCCAATAAATCAGAATGGAGGAATTCACCTACATCTGATAAAAAATAATTCCCTAGAACATCTGACTTTTCAGCATTTTGGTATACTTGTGTCAACCCTGCATGACCATCCTGAAAATCCCTTCTGTGCTACCTTTATTTCAGGGTGATGCTGCCTCAGTCTTTGTATCTGTCTATGGCTGGATCAGGGTTCAGCAGGGTAGCCTTTCTCTGCATTCCCATCTCCCTGTGTAATCAGCTTGGTTATCTGAGGTTGTGCTACTTTGTGCTCTTCTATGGAATCATCGGAGGGACACAGAGTGGCAGATTGCCAGATGACAGCAAGGTTCTGCCCTTGTAGCAGAGAGGACACATTTCTCCACTCGCTTCATTGTGCTGATAGTGTATTCTGGTCTCTGTTCCACTCACTTTACAATCTAATTTGTTGACTAAGAGGGTGACGTGTCAGGGATCACAAACTGCGCACGGTGGAATCAAATTTGGTTTTCCCGATTCAGATTCTTATTGTATATTAAAAGTTAAATGGATCTGGCTGAGTACGCATGCTTCTTCCAATCTCTGTCACTGACATGTAACAAGCAGAGCCAGCTGTATTCCTCCTGTGATAGCAAAGCCTCATCCTGGTTATAGTAGTGTAACAGCTACCGCTGACAATCCTGTGATAGCAAAGCCTCATACTGGTTGTAGTAGCGTAACAACTACCACTGACAATTCAGGTTTTCAAAAAAAACTTATTTATAAATGGTGTACTTGCACATGTTTTAATAATAATAAAAAAAAATTGCATTAAATCATTTTGTAAAGAAAACTTAATTTATTGGCCAATGGAAGACAAAGTATATACAACCCCTTAGCACACCTAGGTAAAGAGCCTTTGATAAAACACGTGGGTTACCTTTCACCCCAAAATTAGTGAATAATATAGGATGTATAAACGCCAAGTGTCGCTAAACCCTAATGAATGCAATAAAAACAATATACTTCTCTCGTAATGGTCGATTTCAATGGTAATTCATATATGCGGGAAAAAAAACAGTATATAGCGTAATACTGTATGTAGACAATATACAATTTATTAATAATTTAGGCTATACATAGCCAATGTTCCTTATCACAGAAAATTAATTAGGCTCTTAGTGGCCAACATTAAAAACATTAACAATAAAGTGCATAGGTATTGATATAGTGCAACAGCTGGTGGCTCATGGCCTGCGTACTGGAACCGAACCAAGATGTTGTATCAGCATTGAAAGTGCACCGCAAATCACTGTGGATAATGGGCCTGATTCAGAGCTGAACGCTCTGACCAGAGAGCTCGCTCTGAATCAGGGCCCTCCTCCATTAAAATGGAGCGTCCTCCTGGACGCTCGTATAGCTGTGGGTCACCACCCACAGCATATACGAGCGTCCAACAAGATGGTCGTGATGGTCTTGACCATCGCGACCATCGGACTTGCGAAGGAAACCCTGCGGTCGGGTTTCCCTGCCACAAGCCCTGGTGTGATTTTGGCTCTATCAGAGCCAAAATCACTCCCACTGACATCACTAGTGATGTCAGTGGGGCCGGCTTCAGACGGTAGGCGTTCCCATGGGAACGCCTCCGTCTGGCAGGCACGCCCTCCAAAGGGGGCGTGCTGTCAATCAACATCGACAGCACGCCCCCTTTGGTGCGAGACCCGGAGCGATGGAAAGTCCTTCGCTCGCCGGGTCTCGCGCATGTGCACGACGGAGCTCCCTCCGTCGTGCGCATGCGCAGTGGGGAACATCGACCCACTTGCGAGCGTACTGCCGCTCGCGAGTGTGTCTGAATGACCCCCTATGTCTGCAGTGTCTGACAAGAGGCCGCAGTCCCAAGCATGAGGGGTCCTTTTCTGTTGTAGTTAAGTCCTGCAAACCTTAATGCGTTCCGAGCGTTATTCCCTTCCTCAGAAGGTAATGCCCACCCCAGGGTTTAAGTACTCTCAAACAGGATATTCAATGTTCTCCTTAAAAAACACCATATACAGTGATGGATACAATTAATGCACTGTCCCATATCTTAATCCCTCTCTCCCTAATGTCCAAAAAGACCCAGAAGTGGAATCCATGTTGTCATCCGACAGTGCCGTAACCGGAAGTGACGTATCGACATAACCAGAAGTGACGCGGTCCCTCACCACCTTTCCGCAACCCCAAAACACACGGGAAGTGAGCCCAGACAACACTCCTTAATCTCACTGTGGTCTACTAACTTCATGCGGCCTGATGGTCTCTAGGTTCTGGGAGTGGCCTGGATGTGCCAAGTTGTTCCTGTCGCCGGACCTGAAGTAGCCCATATGTAAACATCCGTTTTTCTCTGAAACCGGAAGTGGTCTTGAGAGATTCCTTGTTTCTTTTGTAGTAAATTCCATAAATGAATAAAATATTAATAAAGGCATTAAATTAGTAATATATAAAATGGGGGACATAGTAAACATAAAATATTGTGTAGATAATCTTTAAAGGTGCATACACACACAACGATTTTTTGAACGATTATCGTTCAATCGTTGAAAAAATTGTTCACTTTCTAAGTTAAAATGATGAACGATTATCGTTCATGCGCGTTCTTGTTTGTAGTTCAGTCAGACTGACCAACTGAACGATTTTCATTAAGGGAATATGCAAAAATCGTTTGTAGTTCAAAAAAACTGTTCATTACATTTAGTAAATGAACGATTGTAGTAAACGATTTTGGTTCATTTTTCCCTTGAAAAAATAAACAAAAATCGTTTACTAAAATCGTTCATTTACAAAATCGTTGTGTGTGTATGCAGCTTAAGGTGCATACACACACAACGATTTTTTTAATGATTATCGATAACGATATCGTTTATCGTTCAATTGTTGAAAAAAATTGTTCACTTTCTGAGTTAAAACAATGAACGATTATCGTTCATGCGCGTTCACGTTTGTAGTTTGTAGCTCAGTCAGACTGACCAACTGAACGATTTTCATTAAGGGAATATGCAAAAATCGTTTGTAGTTCAAAAAATCGTTCATTACACTTTAAAAAATCTGACAGATAATCGTTCATAAAATCGTTGGTAACAAAATCGTTGTGTGCGTGTTTATGCAGCTTTAGTGTTAAATGAGGCAAGGACCGAGAAAGTTTCTGAATGCTCCAAAAAAGGTTAGTATTAAATGAACCATTCAAGCTCAAAGTCTTTATTGAGACCCTCGGGAATCAACGTTTTAAGGTTAAAAATCCATTTCATCTCACACTTGGACAATTTTGACTCCACGTCCCTATCCCTCCATGTGGGTTGAATATGTTGTATGCCCATAAAATTAGTTATGTTTCCAGAGGAGCATCTATGGATTCTCTTAAATTGTTCAGATAGGGAGTGGGTTTCCATTCCTCTTATTTGTTCCCCCATGCGTGTTTTGAACGCTCTCGAAGTTCTAACTATGTAATATAGTCCACAGGAACATTTATTTAAGTAAATAACGTTAGTTGTATGGCAGGTGATGAAGTCTGATATCTCATATGTTTTTCCCTTGACTGTAAACTCAGAGATCTTGGAGTGAGTTTTGGAGACATTTAAACACATACTGTATGAACCGCAACGGTGAAAGCCTCTTGTACGGATGGGATTATTCTTATGACATTCAAGAGCACTTCATACTAATTTATTCTTCAGATTATCAGCTTTGCGGTAGATAAAGGCAGGTTTTTCTGGAAGGACATCTTTTAAAACCGGATCTTTTCTTAAAATGTGCCAATGGCGTTTAAAAATTCTTTCCATTTCTTTGTAGTGACTTCCATACTTAGTGATAAAAGACCAATTCTTATTTCTACTAGAGTTTGTTTTCTCTCTTTAGGTTTTAAAAATTGTTTCCTATTCATATCTTGTACACACTATTTGATTTGCTCTATCTGTTTCTTCTCATACCCACGTGCTAGGAAGTTGTTTCCCATAGAGTCAATTTGTTCCTTACAGACAATTGGATCACTGCAATTTCTTTTAACATGTATAAATTGGCTTTTTGGTACTCCATCCAACCATCTACTCAGATGTTCACTGTTTTTGTTGATGAAGCTGTTGGTGTCTGTAGGTTTTTGGTAGCACTTTGTGTGTAAGTTGTTATCCTGAATGTATAGATTCAGATCCAAAATATTACAAGATTTTTTGTCGATATGGAAAGTAAATTTCAAATTAAGGGAGTTAGAATTAAGCATGGAACAAAAGTCATTAAGATCCTTTGTTTACATATGGGCTACTTCCGGTCCCGTGACAGGAACAACTTGGCATATCCAGGCCACTCCCAGGACCTAGACCAGTGGTTCTCAAACTCTGTCCTCAGGACCCCACACAGTTCACATTTTCCAGGTCACCCAGCAGGTGCACAGGTGTATTCACATTACTCACTGACACATTTTAAAGATCCACAGGTGGAGATAATTATTTCTCTTGTGATTCTGTAAGGAGACGTGGAAGACATGCACTGTTTGGGGTCCTCAGGACCGAATTTGAGAACCTGCGACCTAGACCATGAGGCCGCATGAAGTTAGGGGACTATAGTGAGAGTAAAGAGCTTGGTCTGGGGTCATTTCCCTTGTGTGTTGGCGGACCGCGTCCCTTCCAGTTACAGTGCTGCCGGCCGACAACATGGATTACACTGGGGTTTTTTTTGGAAATTAGGGGGAGAGGGATTAAGCTATGGGACAGCGCATTATTTGTATCCATCACTGTTTACGGTATTTTTTGCATACCGGAAGTGACCGATCACATCACTTACGGTTTTGGACATTTCTAACAAGGAGGACATTGAATATCCTGTTTGAGAGTACTTAAACCCTGGAGTGGGCATTACCTTCTGAGGAAGAGAATACTGCTCGAAATGCATTTAAAATTTGCAGGACTTGACTACAACAGTAAGGGACCCCTCGTGCCTGGGACTGGGACCGCTTGTCAGACACTGGGCCTGATTCAGAGGTGGATGGTAATGTGCACACAGCCGTGCATTCCTACGCTCGCAGCTGTGAAAATATACTAATGTTAGCAAAGATCACCCGAGCATAAAGTCGCCCACTGCTGCCTTCGTACTCGCATGCACGATCGCAAACACACAAATATCGGTAACATCGAAGGACATCAGCTGCCATTTTTACCTTGCGACAGGTCTGACCTGCCGCAGCCTATGGAGCTCTTCTACCACGCAGGACTTCATATGCACTTGCAGTGGCTAATTTATGCACGTCAATGAAACGGCGTCCAAACGCCCAGGCACGCCTGCTTTTCCTTAACCCCCCCTGTCCCCGTCAAACCCCCAAATGGTCACTTCCTGTCAATCACTCTGCAATGGGCCTCCGTGGTCTGCGGACTCGCAAGGCGATCGCTGCGGTATCGAACAGCTGCCTTCGAGCACATATACGGCAATGCATGGGCAATGGCAAACAATCGCTCAGTCTGCGCGCAAATTGCAATAGCGTCCACCTCTGAATTAGGCCCATTATCCACAGTGATCTGCGGTGCATTTTCAACATTTTCACATCTTGGTTCCAGAACGCAGGACATGGACCACCATCTGTTGCACTATATCAATACCTATGCACTTTATTGTTAGTGGCCAACAATAAAAACATTAAGAGCCTAATTAATTTTCTGTGATAAGGAACATTGGCTATGTATAGCCTAATTTATTAATAAATTGTATATTGTCGACATACAGTATTATGCTATATACTGTTTGTTTGTTTGTTTTTCTCCGCATATATGAATTACAATTGAAATTGATCATTAGAAGAGAAGTATATTGTTTTTATTCCATTCATTATTGGATAAACGCCACTTTGTGTTTACACATCCTATTGTTATAATTTGTTGGCCGACATACATGTATTAACTCTGTAAGATTAAAATGAAACGTCTGTTATACCTAATAATAGTATGTAGTAATAGAAACACAGTAGATAAATATATTGATTCTATAAAACTGAAGTGACACAAATTATGTCATAACCTCTGGTGCGTGCATGCACATTGGACCTAAAGGCATAATATTTATAACCGTTACCATGCCTCATTCAGCACCTGGCCAAGCATTATGGTGCGTTCGTGGTGTATGTTAGGTGACACCAACCTAGTGAAGCAGTATACAGTTCACAGTTGGGTGACGAGAGGAGAGAGAAACTTCTATCTATCTATTTATGTATAATCTAACCTCAGACTGTGGGAAGTCTTAGAAGTTTCAGATTTTACTCTGTCAGCAGGGATCCGTATGTCCATTACTATACAGTTGAAACCTTTATCGAAAGTAGGTAATCACATTTAAAACTGGACTGCACTGTCCTTCAGTAGATTTAAAGACTGGAAGTGTGATGTGCATCCCACAGTTGATCTTACCCCAAGCGGCGTCCCTCCTTGCGGTGTCACTTGGTGCGGGGAGGGATGTTGTGTGCGCGGTGTAGGTGCATTCCGCCGTAGAGGGGGCGTGGCCCCACACGTAGGGGGCATGGTCAGGCTGGAAGGGCTTGGCCTTGCGGCCCGAACCCCCGTGGTCCCGTGGTTCTACTGGAAGGGAGGGGTGCGGACTGCCCTGTGTGCAGTGCCAGCTCCCTTAAGGTGCCCATCCACTAGGCGATTAAATTGATCGATTGAACGATAACGATATCGTTATTGTTCGATAATCGTTTGAAAATTGTTTGCAGACTGTTCGAAAATTTCTAAAACAACCAGCGATGCGCGTCCCCGCTGGTTGTTTAGACCTCTATCATCGGGCAAACATGCTGGACAACCTGACTATAACGTCAGGTTCAGCATGTTTGCAGATGATTGATGAGCATGCACCGAATGACTGCTCGTTCAGTGAAGGCACATCACAGACTGACAAACGATTACAATGTCGTAATCGTGCAGTATTTTGAGGTCTGCTAGTGGATGGGCAGCTTTACAGTGTCAGGAGCCGAGTGCTGCACTTAATACTACAGTGCAGCACTCTGCTCCTGTCACTGAGGGGGAGTCTGCACCTTGGTGCCACCCCTCGGCGGGTGACATCTGGATGCAGCCCACACCCCCCTTGTGATGCCACTGCTTACCCCACGCATTTATTGTACTGGTATACACATTGCAACTGCTTTTACAAATGTGGTCTATAACTCAATGATTTGGAATCTACATAACACTAACAGGCAGCTTGTGTGGAAATACTAATAGCTCTGAGGCAGTTTCCCCTTCTCTGATAGACTGTGATAATAAATAATGCATATGCCAAAAGGAAATAAAGATGCTGAAGAAGTGTAATTACTTAGTGATTTCATTTGTTTTAGCTTGCATTTAATATTTCCTCTTTTTGGTACATGCTCATAGCATAGGTTTTTTGTTTTTTTTTTAAAGAGGATTTTTTTCCCATTCATCTGATTTCTGCCCTCTGTAGCCTATATTACATACACAGGTAGCACCTCCAATTATATATATATATATATATATGTCCAGAATGTGCAGTCTGAGATCTATTTTCTTTGTAGCCTATATTACATGGCTGGCGTTGGATAAAACACAGCTATGTCATGCAGTCCGCATTGGATACAATTGTATGTACCCAGGGAGAAGCTTTATGTCTTTTCCCAAAAAGTAACCTCTGCCTACGAGTGGTCAGGATGTGGGCGGTCAAAATACCAACAGCGGCATCCTGACAGTTAGAATCCTAACACCTCGAAGGTAACTATGCTAACCCTATACCTCCCCCTAACCCTCCCCTTCTGCAGCCCCCCCCCCTCAAAGCCTAATCCTAACCCTCCCCCTAGTGCCTAACCCTCCTCCTATCCCTAATGCTTACTGTCTAGATGCCGGTGCTGGTATTCTGAACGCTGGCTTCTCGACCGCCGGCATGCTAGTTGTGTATGGGATCCAGGCAGTCGGGATACCGACAGCGGCATCTCGAAAGTAAGAGTCCCGACACCTTGAAGATAAGTATGGAAACCCTAACCCTCCCCTCCTGCAGCCTATCCCTAATCCCCCCCACAGTCTAACTCTTCCCTCCCCCCTCTGCAGCCTAACTCTTAACACCACCCCCCTCCCGCAACTTTACCCAACCTTCTCCCTAGTACCTAATCACTATCCCTAACCCTCCCCCTAACCCTAATAATTACGGTTGAGATTCTGGCGCCGGGATTCCGACTGCTGTTCTTAGCGCCAGCTTCCCGGCCCCCGGGACACCAACTACATCCCGCCTAATGGTTATACTGATTATTTAAACTATAGATCTTGTTTAGCCCACGAAAAGTCCTGTTTGATCGATTAAAGGGGTAACTTGTCATTTCCGGTTGGCAACTCAGGGGGAGGGGGGCTGGGAGTAGAAATTTCAGCTCCGACGGCTGTGTGCGCCTGAACTGAGCAACAATTTTTCCGTCGGGCGGCATCTCGTGGCCAGCGGTGCACAGCACACTTGAATTCCCCCTATATAGGTAAGAAGCAGCGTTCATTGTCGTGGACTCAAAGTCCTGTTTGAGTGCTGAAATGGGTCACTTTTTGGTAATTTCTGCTCGCCACTCTCGGAGGGGCTGCGAGTAGATATGTCGGCGCCGGCAGCTGCGCACGCCCAAACGGAGCAACAATTCAATTGCTCCATCGGGCGCCATCTAGTGCCCGCCGGCGCACAACACACTTGAATTCTCCCCATAGAGGTGAGGAGCAGCGTTAAACATATAGATAGATAATACACTTGGCTATTGGTTTGCAGTGAGAAGTGACAAACCATTGAGCCTGAGGACGAAGAGCTACTGAGAAATAACTACAGCATATATTTGAACATATAATCGGCTAAAATGTTTCAGGTTACCTATTTTTTTGTTGTTGTTGCATTGACTTGAAGTGTTTTTAAAAGAATAGTTCAAATGTTGTTTCTTAACTTTTGTTGCTATGGAAACAGAACTACTGGGTGGTTTCACGGATATCTATTAGGTTTGCTTTGTCTTTCCATGGCTTTCCGCATACAGTGCTTCAGGCGTTGTGCTTTTTCTAAGGTTTGTTTGTGTGAAAGATAGACTTCATCAGTGCCAAATAATAGAATCTGCTTCTCGTTCTTTTCACTATAGTACTTGAGATTATATCGAGTAACCTCTGAGAACTGGGTCCGTGTTAGTGTACTATGGGATTCATTCATCACAATCTTGTGTGTAATATTGTAATGGGATTGCTGGTTATAGGCTTCAGAGTATTTTTCATAAATAGAGCATACAGAGTTATTTATTGTATTATTCAAAGTCTCATGTAAGCATTCACTTAGGTTGTTGGTACCTATTTATAATTGTTAGTGTTAGCTTAGTGATGTCTGTGTATCTAAATTTAAACTACGCACTCAGGAACAAAGATTTGTAAGGTGCGGAGCTCGACCCTATAGCACTCCTCACAAATCTTCAAGAGCATATAAAATAATGCAAAAATGAGGACAAGTGCCGACAACGACTACTTTGTCAAAAAAATAAATGCTGTTCTGTTTTTCTCTATTATCTTCTGCTGAACTAGTATTTATGTTCTATCTTGTTTTGTTTTTCTATGTGTGCGATGTTTTATGCCATATGTAATTTTGATTTCGTCTTGAGCGGGTACTTTGCACCCTTTGTTATAGTCTTTGATGATCTAGATAAAAATATTTAATGCAAAAATATAGATAAATAAATGCATGTGTATAATTCTAAATTGTTGAGCGTGATGACCTGGTTTACTGAAATTTGAGTCCTGGAGCCCACATTTCCTTCATTATTTGGGGTCCTGGGGTATTTGGTTAATGTGATAGCTTAGTCCTAGAATGATTGTTTCGTTTTTAGCTGATCACAGCAGCAGTATTAGGAACTGCAGTGCATTTTGACACACACAGATAGCTCATACATTTATGCTTTAATTTGATGACAAATGGGCTGATGCAGATTTCTAAGGAAATTGGGAGTATGTTGCTTTCGAACTAATCATATGGAAAAAATAGGTATATTCAAATGCATGCAAAATTGTGCCTTATTGTTATGCTACAACCTCCTGTGTGTACTCTTGGTTTGCTCCTGGCTACTTGGTTTCGCAGCCCTGCCACGCATTGAATATAACATGTTAAAATACATTGAAAACATTTCATTTTTCAACAGTTTAATTATTTTTATAACAATATTTATCTAGTCCAAGTGCTGGGAATTTACCCATTCCATGCTACAGTTACCAGCCACAGTTAATGGGAAGAGGTATTAAAAATGGGCATACTGCGTTACTTATTCAGTCTAGATTAGGCGCATAGCACTGACATTTGTCCTTGATGGCAAGGAACATTTTGGAATGGAACCTAACACATGACAGCCCAGGATAGAATCTTACATTCCTACAGTAAAACATAACACATGGCATGGAGGTCAACACAAGAAAATTGTGTAAATAACATTTTCTCTAGCCTTATCACAAATATTTTAACTTTTTTACTTCTGTTTAGTTCCTGAAATGATTGTTTTATAAGTGTATGGTTATTACTAGCTTTATAATAGGAAAAAACAAGTATTCACTAAGCTAGAAAGTGAGCAGTATATTCAACTATACCATAACTAAACAGCCCATTAATACTTTTCTGCAGCCTGTTATAATATAATTGCCTCTTTTAAGTCCCGCTTTCCAGTAATTATCCTGCACACTGTCTAAAAACTAATGATGATCTGAGTAAATTGGATTAAGTGATACAATAAACTATTCTCGCACTTCTCCTCATACTGGGATTCAGTTTATTTGAGGACAATGAAGATCATTTTTCACTCTACAGTAATCCTAAAGCACCGCACTGAGCACTGGGGCTCAATATCTTATTTTTAGCTTTCAGGGAATGGTGAGCTCACAGTGCTGCCTAGTCCATTCCCCTTGCCAATGGGCTAATAAGATGCCCACCCACATATGTCCCTTAGCTCAATAACATGTTTATGACTCACTCTATTTGTAATGCACAATTGGTTTACTTGCAAGGTTGAGCTGTGTAAGAAAATTAATTTAGCGTAAATGGCGGTGGCGCCAGTGCCTTCGCTGCAATCTTTCCTCTTTGTGCTACTGTTCCTTGTCGTTTATAGTAGGGATCAGGTTTAAATATTAGTTCTATGATCATTGTTCTGTTTCAAGTGAGGTTGGCTAAGTAGAGAACAATGGCGTGTTAAAATAGGGATCAATAAATAATTCACATTTCAGGTTAAAGGTAAATGTAAGGGCCAGATTATGCGTTTTTTCTTGGTCATTATAGAATAAACATTTACACCTTTTATGTAAATATATTCATAAATGTATATGTAATGCTTCCACTATTTCACATGTCACAGCCTGTTATCTATTGCATTGCAGATTGTCCTGCTCTGATCCCATATTCATGGGTGTCCTTTAGTAGCTCTGTGTGTAGTCATTGAGTTTTAGATGTTACACTAAATATGTGTGCGCTAGCAGTAGGCTGGCTCCTGGGATTTCTCCTGCATTGCCTCTTATTGCAGGTGAATATATATTCACTGTACCACACAATACAGATGGGAATGTAACTGCCATGCAATCAGCCAATGGGTAGGGAATGATTGATTCAGTTACCACCCAACACACTGGGGAACGTTTATGAAAATTGATGTACAAGAAAAATTGGGTGACTCCCATTATAGAAACCAGACAGATGTTTTCCTTCATTTTCTAAAGTGTTCTAGCAAAATGACAATTTAATTGGTTCTTGTGAGCAATACCACATATTTCCTTGTGTTCACAAGTCATGCAGATGGTAGCTAGTGATAGCTGCACATTAAATGAGCTCTTAATATTATTTTCACCTATATACAGCCTCTGAAAATTACACAATAACAAGGTTATTTCAGGGATCTACAGGATTGATCTCTCTGATCTCAGATACTGGGTCGCTGAACTCATTTGCTGTTGCCATCTTTGTTTTGGCTGCTCAATCCACTGAGCTCAGCTGTGAGTGCCCTCGGCCATGTGACTATGCTGAAGAAACTGCCCACCCCATTAAATATTATCAACCATCTCCTTCTCTGCCATGCACTAACTATATTTGTTGTCTATCCACATTCTCTCAATACCTACCACAACTCATCCACCTTCAGCAACATCTCTCACATGACTCCATCATGGGCCTACATTTACATTCTCTATTTCTCCTATGTACTTTTAGCACATATCTCTCCAACATCCTTTGAACTGCTTTGTTTCCTGAACCAACCAGCCTTGCTGATCTACACAATTCTAAATATTCTCTTGTCCGCAGATCATCCTCCTACCAACTGTGAGGGACATTCCCATAACTTGGTCTTGCTCTTGCTACTGTTCCATCTCTGGTTTCCGCAACTTGGTTGTCTCACTCTCCTTCAGCCTCCTGCCTCCCCTTACCTCATACTGTTTCCACCCGCACCCAAGTCCACGTGCACACTGCAGCATCTAAATGCTCTAGACCTGATCTTTTTAACTAAAAGTATTCCCCTGCTCTATAACAAACCTGCCCTGGCAATGCAACCCTAGACAAGGCAGCTTCAGCTATGTTGATCCAAGCCTCCACCATTGTACAACAGACCTGCAACCAGCAAAAGTGCTTCCATTCTGCTGAGGACCATTAGAGAAAATCCTGGTCCTATGTGATCTGTGGCCACTTTGAAAGTACACATGGAAGGTCAAATCTAACAGATCCTTTCCTTTGGGAATCTGGATTGAATGTTTAAATCCATACATTTTGGTGATCTGTAAGACCATGTGTACATGCAGTTTCTCTAGAGCAAAATCCATACATTTTGGTGATCTGAAGACTTCCAGGTTGATGGAATCAGAGACTGACCACAAACAGTGATCATTTTGGGTCCCGTACTCTCTAACGCAAACCTGACTAACCTGTGGCTCTCTGACTGTCGTGAAATTACAAGTCCTAGCATACTCTGCCACCGATCAGCCGGTAAAGCATACTGGAACTTGTAGTTTCACAACAGTTACAGAGCCACAGGTTGGCCTGGCCTGCTCTATAGAGTGCCTTTGCTGCAGATTGACCACACTGCCCAGCTTTATCACTCTTTGATGCTGGATGCCAGCCGTAAGCAGGGGATTACAATGCCACATTTTAGTTTTTCTGTCAAATGAACTATGCTAAGGAAAATGTCTATTGTCCTGTATTAAAACATTTTCACAAGAATAATCCGGATAGTTATTTAATCCCATTACATGCAGTTGTTTATCTTGATCTCTTCTTAATTTGTGTAATTCATGGAATATTTTGGGTTTAGAAGACATTTTTACATAAGGTGTAGGGAAAAGAATGTGAAATATGAATGTTACAATTGTCTCTCCTGCTAAGTGATATGTAGACAGGTTCTCGTCTTTTCAGACAGTAAAGACGTTTTTTCTCTCAAGCTACTGTTTGTATGCATTGCAATCTAAATGTCACTATCTTATCTACTTTATGCACATTTCCCTCTAAGCTTTCTTTAGATTTCATTTCAAGACATCGGCTAAGAGTTTAACAAAGCTGTTTTAGCGAGAATAAGAAGGCTCAAAATCTGCTTCAAACAAGGAAAGTTAGCAATCGCATAAAGTATTATGACAAAAGACTGAAAAGATACTGACAATAAAACTGAAATTGTGACACTTCTATAAATGTAAATATGCTAAAAGCTCTCTTTACACTGCACATATAAGGGTCTATGTTTTAAACCTTGGAAGATAGAGTGGACAGAGATAAAGTACCAACCAAACAGCTCCTGTCACTTTAAAGGCAGTGTTTGAAAAAATTATAGGAGCTGCTTTGTTGGTACTTTATCTTTTTTCAAGGCTTAGTACATAGACACCACAGACACCACAGACACCACAGACACCACAGACACCACAGACACCACAGACACCACAGACACCACAGACACCACAGACACCACAGACACCACAGACACCACAGACACCACAGACTCTCTTTATCGTCATACATACAGACATTTAGTGGTGAATTATATATGAAACAGTTATTTATATAGCGCCTACATATTCCACAGAGTTTTACATGAAATATTTAATCCTTTACACAAGTCCCTGCGGCAGTGGAGCTTACAATCTATATCTCCTGCCAAACGCTACACATTTGCACTAGTGTTAGTTAATCAGACTCCAATTAATTGCAGCATGTGTAGTGAAACCAGAGCACCCAGAGGAGTTGCACACAAACATGGGGAAAACCTGTACAGGCCTATTTCCGCATGATTACCTCAAAATTAAACTACACTGCTTATTTAGTGGCGAAAGTGTGTAAAGTTGGGTACACTCTATACAGCTGTATCTGCAGATGATGGTCGTTCATACACACTGAACGGCCATCATCTGTGTCTAGCTGTGGGTCTCTGCTGCCAGGGGTTGTCGGGGCGTGTCTCAACCGGCAGGGAGCGTCCAACCCCCTTCCCGCGGCTGCCGCTGTGTGTGCAGACATATCTGTCCATTGGCTGTGCAGCACAGACAATGCGATGTGTCAGTGGACGACGACGTTCACAGACCTATAGCAGGTACACACTGGCCGACGGGCAGCAGGAATATTGGCTGATCAATTGATCGGCCAATATATCTGTCAGTGTGTACCCAGCATTAGGCTTCGTTATCAGAGCAGGAGGGCAGGGGGAATGATAAATAGCCCCGAAATCTGTTTTAAAAAAATGAATAGGAACGTTGGTTTTTGGGCATTTATCACTATTTTGATAATTAGGCCCAACAGACTTCACACTGATAGGGCCTTAATTAGAATTGAAACAATGACTAGAAATGTTAACCACTGTTCCACCAGGCTGCCCACATAGAGATAAATGAAGGAGAAGATCCCACTGATGCTTCCCTCCTTCTGTTTGTGCTACTCGGTGAGGGTGATTTACAAACCAGAACCTAAATCAACCAGTAAGATGCTGGAAATTATTAAGCTCATATGTACTTATCCATCCAAAGATGATTTGCCAGTAATAGGAATAGGGAGCAAAAACAGTAACAAAAAACAAAAGCGAGTGATCCATTCATTGTACAATGTTTTTGCTGGTTTCATTCACTATTATTATTTTTTTGTTATATCTATGCTAATATTATAAGAATTTTGTGTCTATTTGTTCCAAGTTGATGCAAAAACTACTGAACCAATATTCATGAAATCATCATTTTGTAGTGGAAATGCCTAGAAATGGGATGTAGTCAGCATCCTGATGTGCGGGATGCCGACTGTCAGAAGACCGGCGCCGAAATCCAGACAGGTCGGGATACCGGTACCAGTATCCCGACCGCCGGCATCCCTAAGGTAAGTATTGGGGTGTTAGAGGGAGGTTAGGTTGCGGTATTAGGGGGAGGGTTAGGGTTAGGCAACGGGGACGTAGTGTTAGGTTTAGGGTGCGGGGAGGGGGAGGTTTAGGTTTAGGCACTAGGCGGGGAGGTTAAGGTTAGGCACCGGGCAGGAAGGGTTAGGGTTAGATAAATACTTACCGCTGTTCTCTATGGGTGTCCAGATTCTGGCTGTTGGGATGCCGTTGTTGGTATTGTGACCAGCGGCATCCCGACAGCCGGGATTTCATACCCAACCCCTAGGAAAAAAACTGCATTTTGTTTCATTGTAATCCATAAAGTTCAAGCTGAGCAATAACGAAAACAAAATTTATTGACATCAATGTAAGAGTTAGGTGTGGGCACCATGAGTGCGGCCGGTAAGGGGTTGGGGGAGTTATGCTTTGGGCCCGCGGTCAACTGAATAGGATGGGCTACATAGCAGTCTGTGCACAGGGCACACAGTGACATTGGTGTGAGTGGTGGGTGAATAGGATGGGCTACATAGCAGTCTGTCACAGGGCACACAGTGATATTGATGTGAGTGGTGGGTGAATAGGATAGGCTACATAGCAGTCTGTGCACGGGGCACACAGTGACATTGGTGTGAGTGGTGGGTGAATAGGATGGGCTACATAGCAGTCTGTCACAGGGCACACAGTGACATTGATGTGAGTGGTGGGTGAATAGGATAGGCTACATAGCAGTCTGTGCACGGGGCACACAGTGACATTGATGTGAGTGGTGGGCGAATAGGATGAGGCTACATAGCAGTCTGTGCACAGGGCACACAGTGGCATTGGTGTGAGTGGTGGGTGAATAGGATAGGCTACATAGCAGTCTGTGCACAGGGCACACAGTGATATTGGTGTGAGTGGTGGGTGTATAGGATAGGCTACATAGCAGTCTGTGCACAGGGCACACAGTGACATTGGTGTGAGTGGTGGGTGAATAGGATAGGCTACATAGCAGTCTGTGCACAGGGCACACAGTGACATTGGTGTGAGTGGTGGGTGAATAGGATAGGCTACATAGCAGTCTGTGTACAGGGCACACAGTGACATTGGTGTGAGTGGTGGGTGAAGGTGCTGCTGTCACCAGTCTGTATAGCGCTGCGGGTGATGTGGGCCACTCCCGTGACTGGGCCTTTTATGCAAAGCAATACAACTAGAACACCTCAAATAAAAAACAATGTTGGCAGAAACTATTTTATTGTGGGAGAATCCACAGGGCAAAAGCTGGTTTAGATTAAGATTACAGAGCATTCAAGAAGTATAAATGTGATAATGTCAAGAAATGAAAGTTATTTCATAACATATAAAAAGAACAAACATGAAGTTTTTTTTACTGAATGTGTATAAGGCTGAGGTGGGAACACTGTAGAAGAAAGTGGGTGAGCGTGATTTGCTCAGGAGAATATACAATCAGAAGACGAGGGGCAAGGCTGTACAAGGCGGAGGTCAGCCTAGAGTGGCAATGTGGTCAGAGGCAAGCTGGGCTGACGAGAAAGGAACTAGGTGGGATACTGGTAGGCTTTGTTGAATGGGTTTATTTTAAGAAAGTTTTAATACTGCCATGCAGAGTGACAAGTTTGGGAATAGATGAGAAAAGAGCAACCTGTTTGCAACAATGTACAATCCAATGCTATGGGGCGAAGCTGACCAAGTAAGAGGTCAACACAGTGAGAATATGGTCAGAGACGAGCTGGAAAGCTAGAGGGACTTGTAGGCTTTTGATAAATGGGATATTTTTTAGGGAACATTTCAAACGTTAGAGGCTGGTAAATAGACCCAGTTGGACGTCGCAGTGTACTATATAAATGGGAAACTGCATCTGAGAAGTCTTGGAGGTAGGATATGGTTATCAACTGGTGCTGATCAATTTGCAAAGCAAAAAGAGTAGGTGCCAGTTTGATGCAAGATGATGTTGGAGATATTGGTGAGGGAGGCTGAGGGCTTTGTGGGGGAGCCAGAGTAGGGATAGGCAGAGCAGTAAGTTGGAACTGGATCTTTGGGAGAGGGAAGTCAGTCTCTTAGCGTATGCTGCATATTGTAAACTTTTACACAATTGAGTATTTAGCCTCTGATCAAGATACCCATTCCCCCAGTTCTGCAGCACTGCCATGTTTGGAGGAATCAGTCACAACTTGCCCTCGTAGCGATGTTGCTGCAGCTAACAAACACACAGAAATAAGTGGTTCAAGGTCTCTGTAAAGGAGCCAGGTGGTGGCAGCAAGTACTCTCCTACAACCAGTGTGTAGTTGGCACTCGCAGTCGGTGACAGAGTACCACCAACTAGAGTGGTCAGAAATAGCAGGAGAAAATTGCATCCCAGACTCATATAAGGGGCCTATGTATCAATCTGTTTGTTACATAAAATTATGCAGAAACTGCAGTTTCTGCATAATTGTATGTATTGCTCCTATGTACTAATAGCACAATGCAGGAGATTTCACAGAAATCTCTGGCAAAGTGCTAATTAGCAAAAATAAACCGATATCCCCATTATTATCAAAGGGGACTACGATCTGACTCCTATGTACTAAACTCCAAAAAGCAAAGCTTTTCGGAGTTTAGCCCCAGTAGTTTACACCATCTTCAGATGGTGTAAACTACTGTAAGGGCTATTTCACACACGCTGGTCTTTACCGGCCTGCAAAAAATAAATGCAGGTATTTTTGCCGTGTAGTAATTTTAATTATGTATGTAAACTGATGGGTCGTTTCAGACGGCACGGTCGCCGTGTTACAGCCGGGAATATCCGTTGACAAGGATGGGTGCCGTGCCGTATCCATGCCGCCACGCAAGTCAGTGAAGCACAATTTACAATGTTCCCTTTCTCACACACCGGCTTTTCAGAGCTTGTACCCGCCCACAGCTCCATCTGCTGCTGCGCATGCCTACTACAGTAAGATAACTAACCACAACATTAAAAATGGCTCAAAGTCCGTTGCATGTGAAAGGAACTGATTGCCGGCCGTTTTAGACAGATTTTTGCCGGCCGGTGAAAACCGGCTGGTGTGACATAGCCCTAAGCCTATGGGGGGCTTCCAGGTGCAAGAGATCAATCTTTCGATCTCTCCCCCGCAGCCCCTGGCCGGCTCCGGAATCTGACGCTGTGTGCATGCGCAGTGTCGGCTTCCCCCGGAGAAGTCTTTCACTTCTGTGATAGTTTTCCATAATTTGCCGGGGTTATAACTCGCAGGAACAGCGGTTACCACAAACGCTGTCCCTGCGAGTTCCCCTTTGTACATAGCGGGGATATTTTAATTTACTATTAAAATATCCCCTGCGAGTTGGATACATAATAATCACGGCAGTACTGCGATTATTAGTACATAGATACAGTACCTAGGTCCTCACATGTTGAACAACGCATGTTTTTACAACTCTGGGGGCTTTACAATTCACTGTGCTGTGCTGTTGGTCCCCTCCAAGAGGTTCCCTTGGGAAACTTTTTATATGAAACAGGATTATTGCAATATATGTTCATTAGCCTAAATATTAGTTAGAATAAATGCTGCCATCAGTCCAGTGATGTCTCTTAAAGCCCCTACACGCTAGACGATATCTTGGGCGATTTGGCCGTTTCGGATGCATCGGAACGACAAATTGTTCATATCGTCCAGTGTGTACGCACGATGCTGGTGCCGACGCGTGCTCCCGTGGATCGTCCGTCGCATCCTAAGATCTTTTGTACATGCAGAAACATCTGAGGATCTAGCTAGTGATGCCATGCTGCCAATGCAGCATGTCCCCCGCTAACCCCCCCGCCGTCGCTCTGTCGCTGCATGACGGATCCAGTGGGGTGCCAGCATCGGCATACACACTTGCCGATGCTGGCACCCCACTGGGTCCGTCATGCACGATAGATTGGATGGGTACACATCGTCTAATGTGCACCCAGCTTTAGGGTAACGGATATTCATGTTTGTAACAGTAGTAAACATAGAAACACAGTAGGTCGTTATTCTCCTGATTGATGACTTGCTGTGAAAACCAAGATTTTGGTTGCAGCTTCATGTCATAGGTCGACTCTTGACCCCACGATAACACAAAGCAACTCCCCAATCCATTACCACTGCTCCTCCTAGAATTGTGTGAGGTGAATCACTTGTGTGTAATTGGTCATTTCCCATCATTATTGTAATGTAATACATTCATTACACAGCTGACCTATGATCACTGGTTCAGTCACAGTAAACAAGAATTTGGAGAGTTGTCCATAGATTATTATAGTAAAGCTGTGTTATGAAACCTCAAAGTCTTTTAAAACTGTGAGTTCCGTATTTCGTTTTCATCGTTCTGCAGTATCTTTTAAATGTTCTCAATGTGTATTATTCTTATGGACTCCAAGACCAACCATTTAATTTGGGTACAGTTGATATTTTTAGTATTAGTATAATATAAGTAATACATCTGAAAGTTGACTTATGAAGTTAATGTTCAGCAAAGCCCCAATTGGGCCTACCTGTGCATATGCTGACCCGCGAATGCTCGGATTAGGTCCGCGCTTCGTTTTCCTCAGTATTCATGGGTCCAGTGCACGAGCAGGAAATCCCCAGTCAGGGCCTGTGCTCCTCCATGCTACATGCAATGGTGGTAGTTCTGGGAAGACCGGTAACAGTGTAGTGTGTCAGTTTTTGTGGCTTCTTATTGGTGACCCAAGTAAAACACACAGGCCTCCTGCAGTTTCACCGCTTTTAGCATGGGCTGTGAGAAAGAGCACATGGATAGTTTTTTAACAACACCCTACTGTACCTGTGCGTGTGGCTCTTCCTTAGCAGATGATAGTATCAAAAGGTAGTAGTTTCCTAAAATAAAAACCATACTTCTGTGATCCTGCCTTTGGTCCCTAGTATAAATTGTCTTCAAATCTGCTGCTACTCATTGCCTTTATCAGACATAGGTTTACAGAACGGGTCATTTTCTCTTCTTGAATTTGAGGCTTGGGGGAGATGTATCAAGTTTTGGAGAGAGCTAAAGTACCAACCAATCAGCATCTAACTGTCATTTTACGGGCTGTGCTTGAAAAATGACAGTTATAAGCTGATTTGTTGGTACTTTATCTCCCTCTACTTTATCTCTCCAAGGCTTGATACATATCCCCCTTAGTGTGATACTGTAAATAAGAATAAAGTAATGACATATTGACCAGAAATGATCTAGGAACTCTGTAACGCTGATTCCTTGAAACAAACCTATATAAATTGGCTTCACAATGTAATATTTGAACATGGTTTCATTTTGAAAGCGGTTCTTCGCCATGGCACCAGGCGATGTTGATGTTGGGGAGGCACAAGGCGATGTTTGGGAGGCATCGGGAAGTGTTAAGGAGGCATCAGGTGCAGTTGTTTCAGTGCCTGCGTAGCTTATAGAGGGCAGATGTAACCGTTCCTAGTCCAGTGTTCAGGACAGCTCTGCAGGGAAAATGGGAGAGGTGAAGGAGACATGGAGGCATCACATGCGGCGCGGAATAGGTGGTAGAGCATATGTTGGAGCATAGGAGGACCATTGGGATGTCAAGGGGCAGTACATGAGCACGGACCGAAAAGAAGGGCTGCAAGTGAATTATGTTGGGGTTCCCCAGTTCCAGGTTTTCTTGCGCTGCGTTCAGGCAGGGTCACCACGAGCTCATATTCAGGGGCCACTGGCCCTTGTTGGGCGCAATCTGGCTCTGTAGATGCACTATGGGCTGATGTCTGGGTGGAGCTGGGCATTGTTGGACCAGCGACGGACAGTATTAGGGAGGCCCCTTGTCGATGTTGTGGGGACACCGAGCGATGGTGAGGAGGTTCTGGGTGCTGTTGGGGTAGCAGTTGGGTGCCAGGCGATGTTGGGCCGCTATATGCTTCTGTTGATCCTCCCTGCGGCTCTGGAGAATCGCCACTTGTTTTGAGGTAGGAGGCAAAGGAACAACTTTGTCACAAACAAAAACTGTTTTGTAACCAGCCATAGTAGCAAAGATATGGCAGTTACCTGTCTGGAGGGATGATTAAATAGGAGCTGTGACTTTACAATGGGTTTAGGTGAAATCACAATGGGCTGAGGTGATGGGCAGGAAAACAGGTGAGAGAGGTCATAGGTCACCGGGTGACCGATATCTAGCCCAAATGATCTAACCCTAAAGTGGCAGACTAGATGGGCTAAATAGTTCTCATCTGCCATCAAATTCTATTTATCTATTTTGAGTAACAACATATGTATTATTTTGTAGCAGCATATGTATATTTTCTTCCTTTTTTTAGCAGCAATTCAAACAACTGCTACAAATGTAATTGACACTATTGTAATCTTACACAAAGGTGCTGCAGACTGGCTATAGCCGTAGTAGTTTTGGTAGAGATGAATTGGTTTGGTGGGAAAAGAGCTGTCCAATGTCATTTTACTGATAAACCTTAAGGCCAAGCGACACAAGTGTATGGGAAGTGCAATATGTGTCCGGGTTCTTGAACCCCGTTTTCATCCATTCTTATTGATGTATTCTTTTAGTATAGTATCTTTTTATTATAGTATTAAATACATACAGTACATCCACTAGATGGTAATCTCTAATGAGCAGGAACCCCCGTCTTATTGCTTGCACATTTACATTTATTTTGTCTAGCTTGTGTGCCCCTGTTTTAACTAGTACAACAGACTCATCCGCTGTCCGAGCGGCTGATTGGTAAATTATAAACACTAATCGGCCGCTTCATGTGTCTGGGCTGACATCATAACTGGGCAGGCATTTAAATTTGTCATTGTTGGTGGTTCCTGCAGCCAGTGTACAGTTGGTAGACGGGTCGTCCGTACACACACAGCCAAATGCTGTACTGCAGGGCCGACCTGATATGTCTGTGAACTACATCGTTCACAGACATATCAGGTGTACATACCCGCCGATGCACTCACGATATATTATTCATCGATCGAACTAACGATATCTAGACAAGTATGTACCCAGCATTAGCCATACAGTGTTTTCACCACTATCTGTTGCTACAGTGCACTGTGAAATCATCAAAAGTGATACAATTATTATGTCAATTTGCTAGGAAATGTTGACGTAAAGGACAACTAATCCTAAAATACAAGTTATATAAAAAGTAGCTACTTATCCTATTCACAAATACATTGTAATAGTTTCTATATATCAACAGACATGGAGGGGATTCAATTAGCCGCTATAACCCGTTTATGAGGGTAAATGCGACTTCGCATTGTCGGACATGAAGTCTTCGCTATTTATATAGCCATACAAGTCAACCTGCAGTAACTCTCCATAGGATTTAATGCGGATTTCTGTACGCATCCATTGAGCAGGTGGAAAGTTGGAGAAAGTTCCTATTTCAGGGGAAGAATGTCAGGACTTGGTTCCAATTTTCTGCCTCCCCTTCCCCTCTGATTAATTAGGCATTTAGGCGTTTTTCATTAGTTCAATTTGCCCAGTATTTACATTCCATTTTTGGGTGATATTCGGCTAAATGTAGAATAATGGGTTAAAAGATGCAGGACAGGTATATGGGTTGCTGTATGGATGGGACAGGTGGTTTTAAGCTTGCATGTGGGAGCTGCATGTGTTTTTAAACACATTTTTAAAAGCGGCTTAAAATAACACAAAAACTGGCTTTTTTATCTTTTTTTTCACTGTTATTAAAAATACAAAATCAGCCATTTGACACCTTTTAAGAGCCCCAAATACTTTAGCTTTGGCCACTAATAGACTTCTATAATTTTTTTGTAGCACAGCTGATTCCCCACTTTTCCTTACACTTAACGCGGGTATTACCAGCCAGCAGAATTACTGTGTTAAGCGAGAGCGCGCATACGCATGGCAAGTAAAATGACAGTGTGGTATACATGTTAAGTCAAGTTGCAGTACACAAAGATTTTACCGCAGCTAATTGAATTTGACCATAGAAGTGTCTGAGATGTGTTTTTAGCTGGAGTGTAGTTGAGTGTACGCACTAGACGACTCGCAAAAGATGCGATGTCGTCAACGATTTCCCTTGAACTCCCCCGGCAACTCCCCTGCACTCCCACACAAACGATATCTTGCATAAACTGTCCAATCTGACAAACGATCTAACCAACAACCTTAATCTTGTTAACGAGATTGGCAGATCTTGCATGCTGTAGAGATTTAAAGATGCGATGTACGACCCGTGGGGACACTCATTGGCATAGTTATTGTGATATTTGGACATATTTTACACGATTTGGTCTAGCTCTAGCATATGAATTCCCTTGTATCTTTTAATGGTTTGTTTACACAGGCTATGAATAGCATGTTACTGTAGATGTAGACTTATGGTGCATACACACGGTCAGATTTTTCCTTCAGATCTGAACGATAACGATTTAAAAATCGTTCAGTTCATATCTGAAGGAAAATCTGACATATCTGACATGCCTGAACGATGGACAATGAACGATGCGCGTTCCCGTTTGTCAGATAACGATATCTGACATCTGATGTGTTTGCAGTCAGACTTGGACGATTCCATTCATTTTAATGCAGTCAAAAATCGTTCAATCGTTCAAAACTTTGGTAAAATCGTTCAAATTGTTCAATCGTTCATCTGACAAATCTGATGGTGTGTATGCTCCATTAAGCTGCATACACACACAACGATTTTGTTACCAACAATTTTATGAACGATTTTCTGTCAGATTTTTTAAAGTGTAATGAACGATTTTTTTGAACTACAAAAGTTTTTTGCATATTCCCTTACTGAAAATCGTTCAGTTGGTCAGTCTGACTGAACTGCAAACTACAAACGTGAACGCGCATGAACGATAATCGTTCATCGTTTTAACTCAGAAAGTGAACGATTTTTTCAACGATTGAACGATAAACGATATAGTTAATCGTTCAAAAAATCGTTGTCTGTGTGTATGCACATTTAGATGCACTTGAGCTTTAGACCCATTCTGTGTAATATGTTTCTTATGAGGACAATAAGCAGTATAACAGTAATGAACAGTACTTTGCACGTGTGTAATAGGCAATCGGGGTATGTTGTTGTTAGTGTTTTGCATGCATACTGCACACGCCCCACACAAGCCTTTTTTTTTGCGAGAGACGTAAATTCCTCCACAAGTCATTACACTGTCTTTGTCCTGCTCTTATGTCTGTACTGTGTGCTTTTGGGTGAATGAGAATGGGTCACACAAGTTCACAGTAGAGCAGGTTAAGCAGTGTTGCTTATTGCTGGCCTGTTTTCCTTGTCCCCTTTGGCACCTACTAGTAACAGCGGTTAGTCTGCCTCCTGCGTATTTTACTGGAGATTCTGCTAACATCTGGGCAGGGGACAGGCAAAGGACTGCTGGTTTAATACGAAATTTATATCCATGAATGGCACAAACATAAGCAGAAAAAGCCTTTTTTTTTATCCAGAATATTAATCTTCTTTACTTACCCCAAACCTGACAAGGTTCGCTTAACTGAAAGCTATTTTTAGGAGTATAGAAAATTAGCTTGTATCATTAATGGTTATAAATCACATTGCTTGCGGCTGGTGTTCGCTGCTGATGGTGGAAACTAGTGTACTTGAAGCTGATGACTGTAGCCATAGTTCCTGCCATATGCTGATTGATTGATTGTGCACTTTTAAAAAGCCACATTTTCAATTAAACAACATTTTTTTCTTGCATTAATTTTGTTCTGTACTTAGAGTAGGGAGATTGCAGAGCTGGGGACTGTGTTATCGAAATGGAAGGATGGGACCCGAAACAGGATGCAGTTAGCATCCCGACAAGCGGGATGCTGTCTGCTGGAACCCCGGCATCGGAATCCCGATCACCGAGACAACACCGGTGCCGAAATCCCGACATGACTCGGGATGCCGACGTCTGGATCCTGGCAGACGGCATCCCGATTGTAAAGACATCGGGGAAAGGTAAGTATCAGCCGCGGGGGGGAGTGACTTGCCAGATGCACACATAGTGACGTTCCTTTAGTGTTTTCTTCCAAAGTGTAATAATTAAGGTATGACAATGGTTCACAAACTCTGTCCTCCGGAGACCATACATATCATGTTTTCCAGGTCACCCAGCAGGTGCACAGGTGTCATTACTCACTGACACATTTTAAAAGATTCATGGTTGGTGCTAATTATTTCACTTGTGATTCTGTGAGGAGACCTGGAAAACATGCACTGTTTGGGGTCCTGAGGACCGAGTTTGAGAACTTGGAAGCTATGATTTAGTATATTGTATGTACTTATACCCTGATCGCTTAACTGCCTGATGCATTCCGTATAGTCTATTAAGGTTTATATAGAAATTACTGTACATCTATACCATTATAGTAACTTAACTAAAAAAAAAACACCTGTGTTACTTTTCCTGTGCCTGAGTTTAGTAGCATCCTTTATGTCCAGTGTGAATATAGCTGTACTTATAGCTTGATTAATGTTCATCTGTATTTTAGAACCATGGTTTCCTTGCAACTTATAAAATAAAATTGATCAATTTATATTTTAATATTTTCTTCAACTCTGTTTTTCATACACTCTTAAATTAAAAATCCAATTACCCAAGGCCAGGTGGATTTTGGTCATATTGACCAGAAAAGGTGGACAGAAAATAATTACATCTGCATATACACAAGGGCGTTAGCCATCCAACATTTATTATTCAACCCAGTTATTCTACCTACTCTGCACACAACCATATCTGTCTTCCAGGGCCGTTCATTGTTTATGGCAATCAACAAGATGACATTGGCACAATGGATCTCCTCTAGGGCAAAACGGTCAACAAATAACTCAAATCATTCCATTTGTTTTCTCTACCATCACTGACTGACCCATTTGTATGAATCTGACCATTTGCACTTTGTTCACAGCATTTCTGTTGCAAGCTGCTCACCCAAACTGACTACCGTGGTCCTGCTGCGTGGCCAAAGAGCAGAGCAGGACACGAGTGGCCAAATGTATATGATGACTTCCAGTGTCACTGTGGCTTGTTGCGACAGTTGGAAGACTGCGGACACGGTTTGAATGAGTCTGGCATAAGACTTTTGCATCCAGTATCACTATAAAATAATTCAAGATAGTGGAGAATTACTCAAAAGTAATGGTTTGAAAATGTTTTCTTATATTATTGGGATATGATAGAGAGCATTTTGGCTATTAAGTTTAATATATATATATTTAGCTATTAACCTATATCTAGCACCTTATAGAAGATAAGTAGAATCTGATTGGTTGCTATGGACAACATCTCCACTTTTAAAAACCTTCATCTTAGTAAATATACCCCTGTTACTGATACTCTGCTCCCCCCCCCCCCCCCACACACACACACACACACGCACACACACATGCACACCCCTTGCCCCCTTTCAAACACTGCTACTGCTTCTCCTATTGCTGTCTCATATGGGAATCCCTGCAACAATCACACTTCACCATCCAGTGGCCAACAAACTTCTGGAGTGAGCTTCTTACTGTACCTGGTTGCTCCTTCTTTGCCATCCCACCAGAATCTTCACTCTCATTTTCCTCCCTTTTCTAGTCAATGCCAACTATCTCTTATTTCCACTCCTCCACCATGTTGCGGTCATCTATCCCTCCCAGAGCCCAGTTTCCCAATTCCTTTACAATTCCCTGGTTGTTTCGCTGACCTGCAAACTCTAGGTGATTTAAGATCTCCTACTGTCCCATAAACTCCTTATGCATAGTTTCTCCTATGGTCTCTTATATAATACATCATCTCTCACTCTTTGTGATGGACTTTTGTTCTTCCATCCTTGATTTACCGTATCTCCAGCTACTCTATCTCTTCATTTCATGGTGTGTTTTGTGTTGAAGAGTATTGCAGTTTTACAATTTTTTTTTATTTAAACAGGTCAAGAACCGGTGGCTTGGCAAGCTGTGCCATTTAGTGAATTTACCACTTTGTAACACTTTTTATACAGACTACCTCCTCTCTTCTACACCATTCAGTCCCTGAGCTTTCACAGTTCTGTTCTCTCCTGGTTCACATAATCTCTCTCTGACAGCTACTTCAGTGTCTCTGATTCTAACACATCCTCTACTCCTTTTGTCTGTTGTCATCCCGCAAGGCTTAGTTCATGGCCCCCTGATTTATTATCTTCATATCTTTTCTCTTGGTGAACTAATATGCTTTTCAGCCTTCAATACCCCATGTATGCTGACTATATCCAAATCTCTCTCTTTCTCTCTTTTGTGTTGCTGAATGCCTCTTTGCCATCTCCACTTGGATGGCATAGAGGCATTCAGCCATCTCCACTTGAATGGCATAGAGGCATTCAACCATCTCCACTTGGATAGCAAAGAGGCATTCAGCCACCTCCACTTGGATGGCAAAGGAGATGCCAGTACCAGACCGAGGAGGATGCTACACACAGCTGTATAGGCAGCAGGGTGCATGCCCTGTGGCACTGTAGTAGTGATACTAGCCAGATGCAAGAGTCGTGGTGCAGCAATGGTGCCGTCTCCAGGACCCTGCGCAATGACACTGCTCGCACACCCCTAGTTACAGCCCTGTGCAGGTACTTTAATGAATGAGTGTCAGTAGTAATGATTCGAATGGGATTGAACCTTATCCTCCCTACTGTCACTTGCCAATCATGCATATTTAGGAATTTACTTAATAGAATATTATTAATGGTTAGAACATTGTCATTGTGGTTGTGCATGGAAACACCCACTTTCTTATCTCTGTTATCTTCTGATCTTACGAGGTCCTTGAACTTTAAAACCTATGTCTTTCTGTAAGTTAATAAAATCTTTCATAAGTAGAGTATTTTCGCCATAAGCTTGATTTTTAACCAATTACCTGGTTTTGAGATTTGCCAGATTCAAATACCTAGGAAGATATGTCAGCCTACTCCTGAGTGTTTTTCATGGGCTGTTTAACCAGCACTAGCCTTTGGTACATTACTACTCTACATGATGATGAACACAACTTAGACACTTGTCAAACTGATGCTTTATAGACCACTATGACAAACACTGTGCCAGTGCTTATGCCAGTTTTAAAAATGTCAGATGGACCTAAAATGCATCATGCTCCAGCAGAGTCTTCTGCTAAGAATATTTAAATTTTATTAATTATAGCAGGGTTTCATAAACCATTGGGCACTTGCAGGGGTGCCATGAGTCCAGGAACAAATAAAATGATGGTCAATGTGATAGGCACAACTAGTGATGGTAGCTGCCAATCATAAAATATGTGGACAACCGAAGCACGGGATGTGGTCATAATACCAACAGTCGGTATGCCGGTGCTTAGAATCCCTACACCTGTCAGAATCCCAACACCGGCATCCCGGCCAGTAGACACTAGGGGAGGAGTTTAGGTTTAGACAGCGGGGAGGGCAGGGTAAGGTTTAGAAGTAGGGAGAGCAGTAGGATTAGGATACTGACAACAGGTGTTGGTATCCTAACCATTTTGCGATCTCAGCATCTGGATTCTGACCGTTGGGATCCAGAGCACCAGCATCCCATACCCAACCCAGAAGCACAACCTGTGCTGACCTCTGTCCACTGCCGAAACAGACTACAGTGGACACGTGAGCATCAGAAATCGACCATGGAGCAATGGAAGAAGGTGGCCTGGTCTGATGAATCATGTTTCCTTTTACAAAATGTAATGGCCATGTGTGTATGCTTTATTTACCTGGGTAAGAGATAGTACCAGGATGCACTATGGGAAGAAGGCAAGCCAGCGAAGGCAGTGTGATGCTCTGGGCAATGTTCTGCTGGGAAACCTTGGGTCCTGGTATTTATGTGGATGTTACTGTGACACGTACTTTCCACCTAAGCATTGTTGCAGAGTAAGTACACACCTACATTGCAACGGTATTCCCAGATGGCAGGATAATGCGCCTTGCCACACTGCAAAAATTGTTCAGGAATAGTTTGAGGAACATTAATATCAGAAAATGGAAGTAACTAGCGCCTTTAGATTGCAGCTTGGTCTCACTCCTGGGAACACCAATCCTAAAAGGTCATATGATATACAAACCACAAATTGGAGTTGTTCCCAAAGCACAACCTTTACCGGAACCTGAGACTGTAATGTCTCATAAATATTCAAGAGTTCTTTACGGAATGAGGAACTCTTGAAATTTCTCCTCTTGCTAGGTGGTTTGATCCTATCATGCACGTAAGATGTTTTGACATGGATCCCACTCACCAAATGGGTATAATAGATGTTCCTTGAAAGGTTTCTTTATACACCAATCTTATATTCCATTCAGTCCCTCATATACTTGTCTTATGAAACAGGACTCACCTCAGCACACTTGTACCATTCACATAAAGGTTTCTTTAAGGATGTGAATACCCAGCGATTTCCTTATTAATCCACCAAAATAGACTCTCCTTCTATTCTTGTTGATAAAACGACATTTATTCCATAAAGATGATATATATAAAAATAGCAAAACAAAACAGTCACTAGATGGTAGATGGATGACCTTATAGACTGAAAGCCCAACCCCCTTACTCAACCCTGGCACAGCAAGGAGTAAAAGCTCAGATGAAAACTGGTCACAAGGAAAATCAATCCATCAACCATATGTGCAGTCTCCCACCATCAAGGCATTTCAGACATCTGTCCTTCCTCAGGATGTGGTATGACCAGCACAGAAAACTCAATTTATACTCCTATCAATGATCCAATTTTGGTGCGCTAATAACCCATATTATAGCAAAACAAACCCTTAATTTACAGTATAAAAACAAAGAATGCCCAATCTAACAATTAGTATTACACTTGGTGGTCAAACATATTATTATCGTAACACATGAATACATAAAATATGATAAAATATCTTAAAAGTTCTTAAATAAAGCACATAAATATCTATAAAACCCGGAACATCCCTTCCCCTTTAAGGTGTCCCTACTATTTGTCAGAATCTTCCTAGAACCTAGAATGTATAATAGAGAGAATCAGGAAAGGAGATAACAGAGAAGTTACCAATATGATAGGACCCAGGGTGAACATCTTTCCTATATGGATAGGAGAAATAGAAATATGGGAAATTATTAAGACAGGTGGGATCTAGGAGAAGGTCCATACAGATCTGCCCCACATTATGAAAAACAGAAGGGACAAGAAATGTGGTGTAAAGGAAATAGATTTCAGGTGTTAAAGAAAACAGGAGATTTTTTAGAGAAAGGGAACCAATGATTAGACTACAAATACGTAAACATTAACATAGATACTAAAAACCGGCTTAATAAACGTATAAGAAAAACCATGAAGGAAAGTATACTTAAGGGGAAGACTATTAAAAATAAGGATGATCAAAGTAAAACTGGCAGTGAGATTGATCAGAGGACTAAAATGTACAATATAAGTGATTATCAATTAAAAAAACATGAATCCGATGTACTCCTGTGTACATCAAGAAATAGTTTATTAATAAATAATTACCACATCACATTTAATTTTAATTGTTTTTGACATATTTATTGTGAAATACGAAGAAATGTAGATGATATCACTGTGTTTTTGTCTTAATTACATAATAAAATAATAATAATATCAAACAATAATAGAAACAAAACCATAATTATTGGAAAAATCATTAATATCTTGTTTTTTTTTTTTATTTCAAACTTCGTTTTGTTGCTTTTTGCTTATAAGCTTTTTCTGTGTCATCTCTGTGTATCATCCAGCAGTAGTCAGTCATCATGCTGACGTTCCAACGACCCTAGTATCTTCTTTCTACATCTTTAATGTCTTGGTGGAACTGTTCACCCTGTTCTTCACTGTAGTCTCAGAGATTATTCGGGAAATGCTCAATATGGGAATTCAAAAAATGAACCTTTAAACTCATATTACAGCCAAGGTTTCTGTAACTATTAAGCATTTCCCTGACAATTTCTCTGTAGTTTGGATCCTTGACATTGCCTAAAAATTTTGAAATCACTTGTACTGGTTGAGTGGTGTGTACTGTACATGTACTGTGTGTGTGTTTGTGTGTATGTTGTGGTAGAGAGGGGTTAAAATGAGTCGGCACAGGGCAAAACTGGGTTCCACCTTCGCCAGCTCACCTTGTAGTTGTAGTTGTGTGTGCAATGTTCCTTTAGACAGTATGGGGTTTAGGTCCTTTGTAAATTTTAGCTCCAGGACCATGTGGACCTTAATCTGGCACTGGGAGGGGGGAAGTTTTATGACTAGAACTGAATTGCAACGTTCTATACTACCAACTGATTTCATTTAAGACACTGCTTTATAATAAATGTAGGCAGAGTACATTTATTACTTTAAGAATATGAAAAAATTACATTCATAAATACACGTTTTGCAGAAAATTTGATGTGATATTCAAAAATTGGGAGTCATAGATTTTTGGCTTCTGAACACAAAAATAAGTATCACATAAATTTGTTAAAAAAGCTTTTTCATCGCAGACCTGTGTTATAAGAAGTTTAATGGGAGACTGTTGTTTTTAAGTTACAGCTGATGTGACATCACTCTATACCAGCGGTTTTCAACCGGTGTGCTGCCGTGGCCGGTTGTGAAGTGTGCCGCGGGGCTGTCAGAGCCACCGGGCACATTTTACTGTACTTCAGCATCCCGGGCCGCTGAGCTCCTCTGGGAGACTCAGGCGCGACCGGGTAGTGACCTGCAAAGATGCGGCGGCGTGACATCACAGGTCACGCATGCCGCGTTGTCCACTGCCCTCCAGCCCGCTCTGCCAGCCAACGCCCTGCGCCAATCAGCCAGCCCGCGCTGTTTCCAGGCAGGCTCTGCAGCCTGCCTGGAAGCCCGTCCGCACGCGATTCTGCTGCAGTGTGAGTGACAAGGGGGGAAGAAATGTGGGTTTTGTGGGGACCAGATATTTTTTTCTTCTTCGTGGGTACCAGCCATAGTTTATTTTTTCGTGGGAACCAGTCATGTCATTTTTTTTAGTGAGAACCAGCCATGTGTTATCCAGCCATATATTTGCCTATTAAGTGGGGAACAATGTGTTTTGTTTTTTGTTTCTGTGAGTGGTAGATAGTCTTATATGTGGGGAGCAATTCTGTGGGGCGCAATGTGGTATGGTTGTTTTTTTTGTGGGGAGCAATGTGGTTTTTTTTTTCTGTTAGGCCAGCCAATGGGATTGTTTTATTCTTGTGGGGGCCAATGTAGTGTGTTTTTTATTCTTGTGGGGGCCAATGTAGTGTGTTTTGTTCCTGTGGGAACTAATGTAGTGTGTTTTTTCATAGTCGGCGCACACCGCATCACCGGATAGTGTGCCTTGGCAATTTTAAAATCTTGTGTAGTGTGCAGCGAGTTAAAAAAGGTTGAAAATCACTGCTCTATACGCTATACGGTGATTAGTCACATATTGGGTCTTGATGCCACCAAGTACTTTTTGGATAAAGAAGATATGACAGAAATGCATAAGAATTTATTTTGGAAGGCATATTGCTCATATTGCATAACAGTTTTTTTCTGTTTGGATATACTTTTTATCTGCAACTCTCTGGGACCGCTATGGGCACCTGGCTGGCACCAAGCTATGGAGTTCTACTTTACGTGATGGTTCTACTTTATGTGATGGTTTTTGTAGGTGTCTTGTCAATTTGGAATGCCATGGTTGATGTCTTAGTCTATGTGGAGTGTGATGGGTAGCTGGAGCTACTTCATCAAGGGCTAGTTCTAGGGTCTGGTTCAGGTGTGATACAGCAGTCTCAGGAGAAGTGTACTTAGAAATTGGTAAGAGTGATTGTTGCAGAGAGGTGGCTCGTTGTTGACTATTAATAGCATTAATATCTCTGTGGGTTTGAGGAGGCTTGGTTGATTTGATTGACATTGAAGAGAGGGGGTCATTCAGACCCGCTCGCGAGCGGGTCGATGTTCCCCCACTGCGCATGCGCACGACAGAGGGTCTTGCACCAAAGGGGGCGTGCTGTCGATGTTGATTGACAGCACGCCCCCTTTGGTGGGCGTGCCGGGGGCGTGCCTGCCAGACGGAGGCGTTCCCATGGGAACGCCTACCGTCTGATAGAGCCAAAATCACTCAAGGGCTTGCGGCAGCGAGACCCTACCGCAGGGTCTCCGTCGCAAGCCCGATGGTCGCGATGGTCTTGACCATCATCATGGACGCTCGCATATGCTGTGGGTGGTCACCCACAGCTATGCGAGCGGCCAGGAGGCCACTCCATTTTCATGGAGGAGGGCCCTGATTCAGAGCGAGCGCTCTGGTCAGAGCGTTCGGCTCTGAATCAGGCCCAGAGTGTGCAGGTGATGAGGTTGTCTGATAGAGGGAAAGGGGAATTTGTGAAATCAGAAACTGAGCATAGTCTGGTGAATACTAGATCAAGGCAGTGGCCATCCTGATGAGTAGACATTTAGAGATTTTAACTTGGGAATAGATGAAGTGCTACTGACAACTTTGTCCTTGATATTATTTTCTTTACGATATACAAAAAAGGGATGTTTTCCAATGTGTTTATTAAAAATGGGGTCTTAGTAAGAATGCCAGAATGTTTCTTAAGTATACCCTCCACTTTCCTATACTGGCTGTGGTACTTGGTGATAAATGCCATTTTTTTGCTTTCCTGTTCTTTTTCACCTAATCCATTCCCCTCTAGAGCTGTTTTCCTATCTAGCAATTGTTCTTGCTGCATAGCTGTACTAATAAGGGTCTTGCAGTACCCTTTAGAGATCAGCTGCTTCTTTAAATTCTTTGCATGAAGTCATATACCCCCACATCCGTGCAATTCCTCCTGATTCTCTGAAACTGGCTGAGAGGAACACTCATCAGCCAGTTGTCATGATGGTTACTACTGCAATCAATGAAGGAATTGCAATCTGTGAGTTTACTAAAATTGTTAGTTTTAATAATGCCTTGATCTATATATACACAGACAAATTCAAGAAATTCACCTCTTGGGTACTGATGTAGAAAGTCAGCTGAATATTACATGAGTTGTTATTCAAATGTATACAAAATTCATCTAGAGATTTCCTATCTCCATGCCAGACAAACAGAATATCATCTATATAACGCATATAGGACACCAGGCTTGCACCAAATTGGTGGCCACTCCACATTGAGTGTTCCTCCCAATGTGCCATGAATAAATTGGCATAGCTTGGTGCCAGCCAGGTGCCCATAGCGGTCCCAGAGAGTTGCAGATAAAAAGTATAGCCAAACAGAAAAAAACTGTTATGCAATATGAGCAATATGCCTTCCAAAATAAATTCTTATGCATTTCTGTCATATCTTCTTTATCCAAAAAGTACTTGGTGGCATCAAGACCCAATATGTGACTAATCACCGTATAGCGCAGTGATTTTCAACCTTTTTTAACTCGCGGCACACTACACAAGATTTTAAAATTGTCAAGGCACACTATCCGGCGATGCGGTGTGCGCGGACTATGAAAAAACAGGAACAAAACACACTACATTGGCCCTCACAAGAATAAAAAACACACTACATTGGCCCCCACAAGAATAAAACAATCCCATTGGAACAGAAAAAAAAACCACATTGCTCCCCACAAAAAAAAACAACCATACCACATTGCGCCCCACAGAATTGCTCCCCACATATAAGACTATCTACCACTCTTATCGTAATGCACTAGATACTGCCAAACAAACATATTTCTAATCTGTCATCTCAGCCCAAGCCGCTAACCCCAAGGACTTTTTAATACATTTAAATTACTTCTTGCCCCTCCCTCACCCAACCCACCTGCTGCTATCAGTGCACAAGATCTTGCTTCCTATTTCAAGGACAAGATTGATCTTATCAGAAATGAAATGGAAAATCTTGCTTCCTATTTCAAGGACAGGATTGATAATATCAGAAATTAAATGGTGGGCTCTTCCTCGGCCAGTGACCTGCTCAATTCCCTGCCTGAACCCGCTGGCAAATTCTCTTCATTTGATCCCACTAATGAAGATGAAGTATCTACACTCTTGTCATCCTCCTACTCTACTACCTCTCCTCTTGATCCTATACCCTCACAAATCTGTAAAGCTATGTCTCCGGTTCTTATCCCACCCTTAACTAAACTCTGTAATCTCTCCTTCTGGTATCTTTCCATCACTGTTCAAGCATGCAGTGATCACTCCCATTTTGAAAAAACAAAATTCTAACCCTAACTCTCCCAAATTACCATCCTATCTCCCAGCTCCTTTGCCCCTCCAAGCTCCTGGAGAGACTTTCCTTCACTCGCCTCACACACTTTCTTAACACCCACAACTTATTGGACCCACTTCAGTCAGGCTTTTGTTCCCGACACTCCACAGAGACCGTACTGACTAAGGTAGTAAATGATCTAGTCACTGCCAAGGCTAAAGGACATTACTCGCTTCTAATTCTTCTAGATCTCTCTGCTGCCTTTGATACGTTTGACCACTCCCTTCTCATACAAACACTACAATCTCTAGGTCTTCATGACACAGCCCTTTCTTGGTTCTCATCCTACCTATCTAATCACTCTTTCAGTTTTCGTTTTTCTGATTCTACCTCCACTTTGCTACCTGTATCAGTTGGCGTGCTGCAAGGCTCAGTCTTAGGCCCTCTGCTTTTCTCAATCTAAACCACCTCTCTTGGCAAACTAATCAGCTCTTTTGGTTTCCAGTATCATCTGTACGTAGACGTTACTCAAATCTACCTATCTTCCCCAGATTTGTCACCATCTGTGCTGGTCCGTGTCACTGAATATCTCTCTGCCATTTTATCTTGGATGGCATCTCACCACCTCAAACTTAATATATCCAAAACAGAATTAATTATATTTCCACCAGCCAATAGTAGTTACCAACCTGCTATCTCTATCATTGTTGACAACTCGACAATCAACCCCACCCCACAAGCTCGCTGCCTAGGTGTCAACCTTGACTCTAAACTGTACTTTGTTCCCCACATTCAATATGTCTCAAAATCCTGTTACATACATCTAAAAAACATAGCTAAAATTCGACCATATCTTACACAAGACACTGCAAAAACTCTAATCCATGCACTCATTATCTCCTGCTTAGACTTTTGCAATAGTCTCCTTACTGGTCTTCCCAAAAACAGACTCTTGCCACTACAATCCATTATGAATGCAGCTGCGAGACTGATCTTTCTCGCCAAACGTTCATTGTCTGCTGATCCACTCTGTCAGTCCCTACACTGGCTACCGGTATTCTACCGTATTCAATATAAAATACGTACACTCACACATAAAGCTATTAACCAAACCACGCCAACATACATCTCTTCACTCATCTCAAAATATCTCCCAACTTGACCTCTCCGCTCAGTAAAAGATCTGTGTTTCTCATCACCACGCAATACTTGCTCCCATTCACAGTTACATTACTTTTTTCTGGCTGCACCCACCCTATGGAATGCCTTCCCACGCAAAATAAGACTTTCCACTAGTTTCCAAACATTCAAGCATTCCCTGAAAACTCACCTCTTCAGACAAGCTTATCAGATTCCAGAATCTCCCACATAGCTTCATAGCTTCCATATCCAATTACATCACCTCTCACAGTCCACACACAACCTCACACATAGTATTTTCGTTCACATCCTCTTGACCCTAGGCCAACTTTCCAGTGCGACTGGATCATACAGCTCACCAAGAACGTCTGCAATCTGGCTGGACTAATTTGCAATATGTAGCACCTATTCTTGTGTATCTATCAACACCTAATTCCCTATAGATTGTAAGCTTGCGAGCAGGGCCCTCTTAGCTTTATCTCTGTCTCTTACAACCCAGTCTTGTTCTATTATTTGAAATTGTAAAGCGCAACGGAATATGCTGCGCTGTATAAGAAACTGTTAATAAATACATAATAAACAAATCTAAGGGCTTTTTTAGGTCTGGTTCCTGCGTCATGTGTGGCCTATGTAAAAGTAAGGAAACTCAAAGGTGCCTACACACATGGCGATATTTTACCCGATCTGGCCGATTCGGACGCATCAGAACGTCAGATCGTGTAAAATATGTCCTAATCGAGAGTCCTCACTCACGATGCGCGTCCCCGCTGGTCGCACATCGCATCTTCAGATCTGCCGTGCTGTAGGGCAGATCTGACAATCTGGGATACGATGCACTGAACAGAAAGGATACACAATGTATCGTTTGTTCATACACCAAATCATGTGCCAAATAGTGAGCAGGACTGCCGGGGGAGTTTCAAGGGAAATCGTACACATCGCCATGTGTGTAGGGACCATAAGATCACGCATTATAAATCCACGCAAACCAATAAAACATATGAAATCGGCAACTTCATAACGTGTCATAGTAGATACTGTGTGTATCTGTTGGAATATAAGTGTGGATCTCAGTACATTGGTAGAACATCTCGCATGTTAAAGGAAAGATTAGGGGAACATGCCCGTATTATCAAAAAGGGCTTAGAATCGCACAATGTTTCTTTACATTTCAAGAAAAAACATTCTTGTGATTTTGCTGGTCTAGGGTCTTTTTTTTGTGGTATACAAACGATACATCCCAATTGGAGAACAGATGACCAAGATGTTAGATTAGCTAAGGCTGAAATGAGAAACATCTATACATTAAAAACTTTAGCCCCTAGGGGATTAAATGCAGAATTTGAACTAAAATGGTTTATTATATGATGTGTTCTTTCTGTAATTTAAAAAAATACATATTTCTTAATGGTTTTTATATATTTTTTTTAAGTTCTATGCATATGTCACCGTTATCACAACAACATATGTGGTGCACTACTAAAGAATGAAAGTCGGAATGAGTGTGATCCTTTTATCTACTATTAAGCCACAAAAGAATGAAAGTCAGATTGTGTTTGACCCTCCTGACTACCACTAGATGCTTGCGATTCAGAAATCCAGGCTGATGCTTTCCACCCGGTGACCACTTCCGCTTTACCATGCGGCTGTCAGTATATCACGGCTCGTGAAAAGCGCGTTGTTCCGGACCTCTGAATTAAGGGGAACGAAGTTTGAAGGAAAAGAATCTAGAATGGACAAACAGCGGGGACACATATCCGGTGTCCAGCATCATAATAAAGACAGAGGGATTCCTAATATATGAACTGGACTATTTGGATGATTCCGACAAATATTAGGGACACCTTATAGGGGAAGGGATGTTTTCCGGGTTTTATAGATATTTATGTGCTTTCTTTAAGAACTTTTAGGATCTTTTATCATATTTTATGGATTCATGTGTTACGATTATAATATGTTTGACCACCAAGTGCAATACTAATTGTTAGATTGGGGAATCTTTGTTGTTATGCTGTAAATTAAGGGTCTGTTTTGCTATAATATGGATTATTAGCGTACCAAAATGGGATCATTGATAGGGGTATAAATTGAGATTCCTGTGCTGGTCATACCACATCCCCTGAGGAAGGACAGATATCCAAAACACGTTGATGGTGGGAGACTGCACATATTGTTGATGGATTGATTTTCCTTGTGACCAGTTTTCATCTGAGCTTTTACTCCTTGCTGTACAAGGCTTGAGTAAGGAGGTTGGGCTTGCGGTCTATAAGGTTGACCATCTACCATCTAGTGACTGTTTTGTTTTGTTATTTTTATATATATCATCTTTATGGAATAAATGTCGTTTTATCAACAAGAATAGAAGGAGAGTCTATTTTGGTGGATTAATAAGGAAATCGCTGGGTATTCACATCCTTAAAGAAACCTTTATGTGAATGGTACAAGTGTGCTGAGGTGAGTCCTGTTTCATAAGACAAGTATATGAGGGACTGAATGGAATATAAGATTGGTGTTAACAGAACGTCTATTATACCTATTTGGTGAGTGGGATCCATGTTATAACATCTTACGTGCATGACAAGATAAAACCACCTAGCATGAGGAGAAAGTTCAAGGGCTCATCATTCCATAAAAGACCTCTTGAATATTTATGAGGCATTACGGTCTAAGGTTCCAGTAAAGGTTGCGCTTTGGGAACAACTCCAATTTGAGGAACATGACAGAGTTTGAGGTGTACATTTGGCTCCCAAATTCCCCACATTTCAATCCGATCGATGTGCTGGAAAAACAAGTCTGAGCCATGGAGGCCCCACCACAGAACTTACAGAACTTTAGGATCTGCTGCTGTCTTGGTGCCAGATATCACAGGACACCTTCAGAGGTCTTGTGAAGTCCATGCCTCGACGGTTCAGAGCTGTTTTGGCAGCACGTGGGGGACCTACACAATATTAGGCAGGTGGTTTTATTGTTATGACTGATGGGGTGTTTGAGCAGTGATCTTGGCTTACTTTTCTTATGTTTAATACATGGGAATTCCTTGCCCTCTACTTAAAAAAAAAAAAAAAAGATTTAGGCTAGAGTGTACTATACATAGTGACAAATCTTGTTGACACATTGGTAACTGTGGATTCTGGATGGATTGCTGCAAGAACCTGGAACCATTATACCTGTCCAGTTAAAATGCATTACTACTGATTTCTGTTCGTGTGTGTTTGTGAGCCATCCTCTTTCTCTTTTTACCGTAAGCCCAAGTAAAGTAGCATTAATTGTATCCAGCTTTCTCAGAACTGGTATCCTGATATTTCACTTTGCAGCTTAGTGAACTCGGTAGCTGCTGTTTGGATAAATCTATCATGTTTTTTCTAGTTCTCTGGCGTAATAGCTGTTAGCACCTGTGTAATAAAAGGAACATTTTCTTACCTTTTTGAAAGTGATACTTGGCTTATAAATGCAAGTTTACATAACTCTTACAGTCTGTGGCTCCCTAGATGATCTCTAATGCCAAGTACATTATATATACATGCTTTTTCACTCGTCTATTTACACCTGTTTATAACTAAATGTAGTCTTCCCCACAGTCAACACATGGATGAGCAAGAGGCCTTTGGAAAAACTGAACTCATCGGGATGCTATCAGAAACACAGGTTGTTATGGTGACACTAGAACCACTGGCTTCTGTGGCCGTCCCTGTTTACCTGCGTTGTACTAGTGTTGTAAATGCTGCTAAAAAGCATGAAAGTGCTGCATTTGGATATAAAGTCTAACTAGGCGATAATGTGTTCTCTTTGCATTGCTCAAATCAAAGAAAACAGCATGATCCGCTTACTCGCCTTTCCCCCCCGCTTCAATCCATCATGCTGCCTATGTCATTCTTCTGTCTAACAGTCTTGTGTTGGCCTCTCCACTGCAACCTGATTCACTGGCTCCCATTCCCCTCAGAATCCAGTTCAATCTCCTGTCACTTACAAGCATTTACTCACTCTGCCCACTCCTGGTTACCTCTTCTCATGCTCGACTTCAAGATTCTTTCTGTTGCTCCCCTCCCCTGGAACTCACTTCCTCGCCAAGTGAAACTATCACCCATTCTCACTAGCTTCCAACTTTTACTCAAAACTCACCTCCATCATCCTGTTACATGCCAGTGCTCCTGTCCTTGTCCCCTAGTCGCTTTCAGCAACTCTGGCTCTGTGTGCTCACCCTTCATTGGGTACTGACTCAGTGAGTGCTGAACCAACTTCCTCCTCCCTCTTTGACTCTACCCCATTTGCCTGCCAAGGAACAGTGAGTCCCCAGCCCTCGTCTCTAGTCTGTGTCCTATCTAGTTTGTCAGTTTATTTCCCAGTATTGTCCAAAGATATGTCATTTTACATATAAGTATCACTGAAGTGTCATGCTTTACTGTTACTGTGTACATACCCTGTACTGCACAGTAGAAACTTTGTGGCGCCTTCAAAAGAAAGCATAATAATGATCACGGAAAGGTTTAGCTATTTTATTTCGAATTTTTATTTTTTATTGAAAAAGTTTACTATATAAAAACTAAAGGAGTAGTAGTGTCTAAAGCTGGGGACACACTTTGACAACGGATCGGTCTGCCGTCAGAGTGGCCAATAAGTAAGCTATGTACACTGACCAATCAGCCGCTCGATGTGTCTGGGATGTCACCTCACCTGGGCAGCATTTAAATTTGCCCACTAAATTCAGATGTCAGGTGTCGACGGTCCCTGCGGAAAATGTATGGGCGGTCAGACATATCGGCATCGGCTGTGCTGCAGGGAGGACCGGTCATCTGAGATGTCTGTGAATGGCAAAATTTACTAAGCGGCGGTTTCTATTCTATTCTAAACCTCGGCGGTTTGGTGGCGGGTTTCTATTCTATTCTAAACCGCAGGGGTTTGGTGACGGTTTTGCAGCGGTTTCTAAATGACAGCCCTGTTCTATTCTATTCTAAAATGTGTTTTGACTGTTGTTTGACGGCAGTTTTGCTATCTGCAGATTTACTAAGTCCAAAACCGCTGCAAAACTGCCGTCAAAACACATTTTAGAATACACTAGAACAGGGCTGTCATTTAGAAACCACTGCAAAACAGCCACCAAACCCCCGGGGTGTAGAATAGAATAGAAACCCCCACCAAACCGCCGGGGTTTAGAATAGAATAGAAACGGCCGTCAACCCGCCGTTTAGTAAATTTTGCCCATAGGGTGTACACACCCACTATACACTAAAAATATATTGCTCACCGATAGAACGAGCAATATATTTCCAAGCAAGTACCCAGCCTAAGGTATTTAGAGATAAAAATGAACAGACCTAGATGGACTGCGTGGGGTTTATCTGCTGTCGCTTAATATGTTTCTATATTTATGTTTCCATATTTACACATGCTGTGGTGATGTGTGGCACTAAATAAAAAATAACATACATATGTGTTCTCATACACTATTGCTGCAGCCGCGCCAAACAGCCTTTCTCGGCACGCGGTGTAATTCTGTTTGTGCCAAGCGTCTCTTTCGCCCGATAATGCGTCTGTCTCAATGTAACGTGACTAAACTGCTTCACGAGACTGCACTGATTAATTTGTATATCTCTGTTCCGTTGTGCTTTGTGTCACATATGAAAACAATCACTGTAGTCTTGTGAAGCGTTTTGTCAAATATGATTGTGACCAAAGCTGGGTACACACAATGTAATGATACATCACGCGCGCCGTACACAGTGCACGATCCCGTGTACGTCCTTGCATGCTGCATGTAACAGCACCGCATTGTACCCAGCTTTAGACTTGTGTTCGGACAAAAACGTCAGGCGTTTTGCACTGCTTGGCGTATTGAGACTAGCTATTCTTTTCTAGAATGTGCTAGATAAAAGTTAAGTAGCATCTGATTGGTTGCTATGGGCAACATCTCCACTTCTAAAAACTCTCACTTTAGTAAATATACCCCTAGGTGTATGAGGACACATCTGTACCTATACTTGTCTCTGAAGGCACATCCATCTCCATTGTGTAGAATGATAATGTCATTATTGATGTCTTGGAAACATTTAGCATCAGGATTTGATCCTGGTCCATCATTAGGTCTGTCAGTTTTAATAGAACGACCTCTTAACTTGTGAAGCAAATCTGCCGAAATAAAAAAATTTCCATCATCACCAGAAGCAACAAATGTTGTCTAAGCCCTTACCTGCCTGTGTATTGCACAGAACTGGTGCAGCTGCTCCAGAGATCGCAGTAGTAGTAGAGGATCTCTGCTCCTACACTGCTAAGAAGTGCAGGACAGCAGCATCCCTTTCTGGCTGCTAGCTGATAATGCCGAGTTCCTGTTGCCATGGCAGCCGTCCTATGCCCCGTTTTGAGTTCGATGCAGGAAGACGGGAAAAGCTGCGACTTTTATTTTGGAATCTGTACTAAATATAAAATGTGGCATTACAAGGGGGCATTTGGATGCTTGATTTCGCTTAAATCCTAACCTTCTGCTGGCTGACGTTGGATAATCCAGAAACAGATGCTGCCGCAGCTATTTGTTGATTTAGTTTCCATGGAAACCTGATACATTCGCCTACAGTAGGAAGCTCCCTGCACATTGGCTGATTTGATAGGAAGCGAGTCCTGAGGTAGGTATTGATGACTGCACTGATAATTGGTCATACCTTTTAACATTCAGCTTCCTCATGCATTTATCCATGGACTGCCAGATAAGGGTCCACAAAAATCTGATGCTATCTGAAATCTGGAGGTAGGTTAGGTTGCCTTGCTCAGCAGAAAAGAGCCTGATGACCTAGACGTCAATGCTGCTTATCTCACTGTATAGTGAATGGAACAGATTGGACTCTAGAGCCTCCCTGCAGCCTTTGTCAGCGTGCTAACGCCTCTTGCATGAGCAACATCAAAGGATGCGAGCAACAGTAAGTGGAAGTGTTAAGGGGTTTTTGTTTTGCAGATGTTTTGTTAGATCGTACATCTTGCCAGATTACATGGCTGATGATGGGTTTTGCTAGCTAATGTGCAGCACAAAGGGATAAGAAGGGGGGAGGCTTTGTGGATGTTCCCAAGACACAGTCTGGTTTAAAGCATGTTTTCAGTTTTCTAGAGACTCTTGGGTGGGATTAATTTAGCCATTGTGTCTCAGTGCATCCCCGTAGCGCTTTCAGTGGGGTCTGTCAAATGGCAAAGTGATGTGTCTTATTGAATCACTAAAATTCCAGCTTTGTCTGTCTCCGTAACCAGCTAGAGAGGTCTGCAACACATGAGCAGGCTGTTCTGGCCGAGGAAGGGTTAAAGCAGCGTCTGGGGGCTAAAAAGCATGGGCAAAGGAGAATTAATAACTGTGGCACATTATAGTGTTCAGTTGTAGTTTAAAGAAGTCGGATGTGCTCTATAAGGCATTGCAATTTACTTGTTTCTGGAGTTTTTGTAAAACTTTTAAGATGTATGCAATTACTTTTTCATTTGAATACGTTTAATTATGATAAACTAGAACTTAAAGCGAACTCACTACCTACTCAAACGGAGGCAAACGCATTTGGGCCTCTAACAATCCACTTATCAGTTCACTAAGAGCTTGTGACATCACTTTCTGCCTTCATTCCTCAGTGATGTCACTTATCCCTGATTGGCTGCCTCCTGTACATGGACATGTACACTTTAATCTTCTAACAACTTCTGGTCATAGTAAACACAAACTGGAGCATTTAATTAGAATTGTGACAATTATGTTTCTAATATACAATGGAGAGAATGTAGATTACAGTGAGGGTCTTTGCACCACCTGTTGTAGACATCAATTCAACTAGGGGTTTGAGGGCTGGTTACTTTTCCCACACCAACCTCTTTGTTGTTGTAAAATATAAGCAGTGTCTGTTACAATTTCCTCCCATCATTGTGTCGCACAGAAAGGCAAAGGTGGACGTCCCTTCCATTGTCATAGGACCATAGTGACGGACATGCTGAAGGGGGGAGGGGTTTTCCCATGCTGTGTTTTGGGGGGTGGGGGTGTCTGCATTGAAATCGAAAATCCCAGTTTACACCGTGATGCCAAGACTGGGTGTAATGCAATGTTTTGTCACTTATTTGTTTTAGCTCTTTTGTTGATGTGTGGGGGCAGAGGGGATCATAGACAAAAGCGCCTGATGTACTGTTCATGTTTATTCATGTAGTTCACCACATAAGGAAATGTTTAGTGACGCGAGGCATTTTATTTATCATTTACCAAGTATTTCTTACTTTCTGGAAAAATTATATAGCAAAGAGTATAAAAGTATATTGTATTAACTAAGGATAATACAGAACATACTGTGTTATACACTTTTTGAATCTGTATTTATTTATTAAGATGAGTCCATGGAAGAGGGTAAGGTAAAAAGCAGGGTGTCACACCTTGGTAAAACTCCAGCATGTTCTGATGATCTATATAACTGAGGCTGTCCGTCACCCAGGTCCTTACCTTGCTAACTATAAAGCCTGCCCATCCACAAATGTCTATTTCTTTCACTCATTTTAGCAAGATGTTTCATTCATTATTTTAAGTCCTAATGTACGTGCTTGGTAGATGCTATTAATAACGGCCATTGAATTCACAGACCACAGCATTGTGTTGTGTGCAAGTCAAGGTTAAGCGATGAGTCACTATTCTTAATGCACATCTGTGCTGCAGTTTTTTTTTTTCAGAGGACAGATCGTCTCATCACCATTCATTTGTTATATTAAAATGACTTCGTTCTATTAATGGTGGCAATTCTCAGGGAAAAAAATAAGTTTACAAATGTTTTGTTTTAGTTTAAGAATGCGTGGGCATTGTACAGCTTACACCTAGCCTCAATACGCCATGTGGCGCAAGTGAGCTTTCCGGTCCTGTGCAAACCAAGCATTTGTTTGGGCGTATTTTTCACCCGAAAATGCGTCTTAGTCGCAAACGAATGTGACAAACCGCTTCGCGGGACTGCACAATACGATATGTTATACTTGTATATAGGAGCGCAACTGAATCTGCACACGGAGTACAATGAACCTTGGTGTGGAATAAAGCCGCATGGGACTTGGTGCACCGAGAAGGGCTGCTTGGCGCCACTGCAGCCATAGTATATGAGGACGCATCTCTATGTGTAGAAATAAAATAGTCCATTTACATGCGTGATGGGGCCTCCCATATATGATTATCTTTAGACTAATGACCAGAAATATAAAAGGGGGAGATGTACTAAGCTCTGAAAAGTGATAAACCACCGGCCACTCAGCTCCCAACTGTCATGTTACAGGCTGTGTTTGAAAAATGACAGTTGGGAGCTGAGTGACTGGAGGTTAATTAACGATAACGACGTCGTTATCGTTTAAAAATCGTTTATAAATCGTGCAGTGTTTGGTCGTTAACGATCAACGATGCGCTCTCCCGCTGGTCGTTTGATCATCTCGTCAGTCGACTGAACATGCAGGTCAATTTCACTTGATCTATTAAAGATAGTTTGCAAATCGTTCAGACTGAATGATAAAATTTCAAGAGAAATAATCAAGGGAAAATCGTTTAGATATTGGACAGGGAGTAGATCGTCTAGTGGATGTACCCCATTACTCTCCACTTTATCACTTTTCAGAGCTTAGTACATCTGGCCCTGTATATGAACCAAGAATGAGGAATGAGCAAAATGAACTGAAGGTAATGGGGAAAAATAGGATTAAACACCGTATTTTTAAAAACAGTAAGAGCACACGAAACTAACAAGTGGGCATGCTTTTAGTGATACAATAAAGCTCCGTTTGCAATGCGCTTTCACCAATACAAGCTATTGTACTGACGGTACACATTAATGCATGATGAAAAGAGAAATATTGTGCGCGTGTTGTCAAATTTTCAGCCTTATTTTAAGTGCTTTGTCCATGTTTAAAAGTGTATTTACAGCTGATAGGGGTGACCGAGTCCAGACAAGACGATTTCAGAATATGTTATCTACATTCTAGATAAATAGGCCTATTTCTTTATTAGAAAAAAAAAATCCTTTTTTGACATATGGGATCTAGTGGAAAAGGAGAGTTTTGTTGCGTTTTGACTAGGATCAGAATGGGTTTAGGGCAAGCTATAGCCAATCAGAAAATTAGAATGTTGTACAGACACAGAGGGTAGAATTCAATTACAGGCAAGTGCTGCCAGAACTGTTTTTGCGGTTTCGGGGGACGTGTCACAGGCTGATTTCTGGCCGCGGCCTATGGGGGTACAAGCTGCCATAATGTCCCTATATATAGGAACAGTACAACTATAGTTTATTCGGCCCCAGAGTATTTTGTCTCAGCTGACTCCTGCAATTAGGAAGGCTTTGGGAGTGCCTAATGCTGCATACACACGTAAAGATTTTCTGTCCAACTAGTTGATTGGTTGAAATGAAAATCTGGTAACGTATGGAAGTGATGATCAGCAATTTGCTCCTAAATGCCAGAAAACAGATGAAAATGGTCATCAGACAGGTTTGTTAAATGTTTGATCTAAACAATTTGTTCAAACAACAGTTTTTGTCCGTTTTCCGGTGTTTGGGAGCAAATTGCTGATTGTCATTTGCTTTCATACCTTACCAGATTTTCATTCCAACCAATCAACTAGTTGGATGGTTGGACAGAAAATCTTTACGTGTGTATGCAGCTTAAGCTAACGTGCAGCCCAGCTGAGCATGGAAGCCTGCTGTCAATTTGGTGGAAGAAGATTTTGGCACTAAACACATCTCTATGAAACCGTGTTCATACACCCAGCTTGTTCTAGTTTAGACAATTTCTTAACCCAATAGTTTAAAAAGGTGATGCCTGCACAGGGTTATTGTGGTATATTGTATGTGGGTCCTTTGGCTTAGAAATGAATGAATTTCTCTCAGGATTTTGCGGGGATACAGTCCTCATCTACAATGCAATGTCATAAATAAAAAAAACTTGCAACATACATCTCTAAAAACCTCAACCAGCCCCAATACTGGATAGCCTTGGGCTTGTATCTAGTATAACAGGGACACCGTAGCAGTGTCCACCTGCCATAGTAAATACCAGCCCGAAGCTGGTGCCTCTTCCTGAAAGTACAAGCCCCCATACTTAGCTGGACCTCCCTTTGTTGGAGGTGCTGGGGTACTTAACAAGATTGGAACTCCTTCAGTGGAAACTTTAACACTACCAAAATAACCCTTCTTATTGTCACTAGTATATTAGAGTCCATATGACTGAAAAAAACAACTCGCATAGGTCCTCATTCATCACATTATTTAATAATATTAAATAAAACTCATGTATTCTTTTTTTCCTGATCCATCACTAGTCCTGTGAAAATCCCTCTAAATACGAAACAATAAATTCAGTCAGTGTTGAAAATCATGACAGCTGCAAAGCATTCTAGGAGCTCTGAGATTTATTTCAAAAGCAACCTATTGCTATTTAAAGATTTTATATACCTATTTATAAAAAGGATGTTAAGGACAAGCAATTGTAGCGGAGAGCTATTTGTATGAATAACGTGTCTCCTCACCATGACGATACTGTTCTCCTGTAGTGTGGGTCAAACAGTGCAACATTGAAACCAGATGGATCCATGTCTTTATTTCATGTAATCACACACAATAGATGACATTTAAAGTACACTTGTCACTATTAATTCATCTCAAGATGTCAATTTACCATTAATTGAAGAAATAATTACATGTATTTATTTATTTATTTTTTGCCCTAACATTGTATAGAATTGTAAGAGGAGGCAGATTCAACTGTCAATCTAGTAGTTTCCAAAAATAGAAAAATAAAAAATTATTTTACAGTGCTACATTAACATTACAGACAGAAATTTTTAATTTTAGATTTTTATTTGTTTGAAACTGTGTCATTTTATGGTAATGCTTGGTGTCGAGAAGGCAGAAAAAGGGTTATCGGGATATATTAGAAGAATTGCATGCATGTATACTTTGCTTTTTAAGGACCTAAGGTAATTGTGCACTCGGTTCTTGGAAATCTTGAACCCTGCATCTAAGTGTTGTTGTTTCTGTGTGAAGCTCTTAAAAGAGGAGCTTGGATCTAGATTAACCGGCAGATAAACGGGTCTTCCCTGGAACAGAAAGTGTAAAGTTCACTCTACATTATTTAAGTCACCTTGCAGAATTTTCTGGTGTGGGCAAAGCACTCCTGAGGAAATGTATGGCAGCTACAATAAAACTCTGCGGTACCGTTGAGAACTCTTATAGGAACAATCGGACACCACCATAATTAATGCAGCTTGCCGGTTTTATATGGCCAATCAGTGACGACATACGTTTTTTAAACTATGATTGGTTGTTGGAGTTAACTGGAGAACAGACATCCAGCACAGCCAATCACTGCACTAGTTGCTTCTCATCAGTGCATCTGAGTTGCAATCTAAATCCTTATAAGGTGGTCAGATGGGGTCTGTGTTGTGTTATAGGTCTAATGGCTTCTGTACTGTGAACTCTTAAAATCAAGTATGTAGTGCATAGTGGTCCAAATGGAGTCTACTCTGTACTGATGAAAGTGGGATCTGTGCTCTATTGGTGTCTGCATTATGAGACCCTTGTTAGTGGTTTGGTTATGTTATATGGGTGATTCTGTACATTCATATTAGAGATGAGCGGGTCCAGTTTTACTCAGATATGTTTGGATCTCAAAAACTGCATTTTATTGGCGATTGGCTATCACGTGTTTTGGATAGCCAATAAAATAAATCCGACTTGCGATAATTTTAGCGAAAAGAACAGAGTAAAACCGAACCCGCTCATCTCTAATTCACATACATTCAAGTACGTAAACGGTTTTTATACAACAATTTTTTTTTTTCCTGGTGTCTAAGGGCTGGATGTATAAGCATCTTATTCTCAATGCTGTAAATTCCGCTACTTATCTAGTACATACTGTCAAAGAACACGAGCACCGCGGGGGGTGCAGGGAGGGATCCGATTGGATCACTCTCGGGGAATTGCGGATAGAAGCCCATTGACGTCTATTAAATAACGCCCAATTCCGGGTCCAAGCTCCAGAATGTAGTGCATTCTGGAGCGTGGTACATATGGAAATTTATTTTATTTATTTATTAACAGTTTCTTATATAGCGCAGCATATTCCATTGCGCTTTACAATTGTAAGCATTAATAGAACAAAACTGGGTAATAACATACAGATATATAGGTAGGAAGGCCCTGCTCACAAGCTTACAATCTATAGGGAAATAGGCATTGATACACAAGGATAGGTGCTATATATTGCATTTTGGTCCAGCCAGAATGCACAGTTTCTTGGCTGGCTGCATGATCCAGTCACACAGGATCATGCAGCCAAATGTCATGAGGAATGTCGACCAAATGTCATGAGGATGTGAGAGAAAGACGATGTGTGAAATTGTGTGTGGACTGTAAAAGGGGATGTAATTAGATATTGAAACTATGAAGGTTATGTGGGAGGTTCTGGAATCTGATAAGCTTGCCTGAAGAGGTGAGTTTTTAGGGAACGCTTGAAGGATTGGAGACTAGAGGAAAGTCTTATTGTGCGAGGTAGGTTATTACATAGAGTGGGTGCAGCGCGAAGAAAGTCCTGTAACCGTGAATGGGAGCAAGTAATGCATGGGGATGAGAGACGCAGATCTTGTGCTGAGCGGAAAGGTCGGGTTGGGAGATATTTTGAGATGAGTGAAGAGATGTATGTTGGTGTGGTTTGGTTATTAGCCTTATGTGTAAGTGAAAGTATTTTGTATTGAATACGGTAGAAAACCGGCAACCAATGGAGGGACTGACAGAGCGGGGCAGCAGAAGAAGAACGTTTCGCAAGGAAGATAAGCCTTGCAGCTGCATTCATAATGGATTGTAATGGTGGTAGCCTGTTTTTGGGAAGACCAGTAAGGAGACTATTGCAATAGTCAATGCGGGAAATAATGAGTGCATGGATTGGAGTTTTTGCAGTGTCTTGTGTGAGATATGGTCGAATTTTGGATATGTTTTTTAACTGTATATAACATGATTTTGAGACAGATTGAATATGGGGAACAAAGGACAGTTCACAGTCAAGGATGACACCAAGGCAGCGAGCTTGTGGGGCGGGGTGGATGGTCGAGGTATCAACAGTGATAGAGAGATCAGGTTGGTAACTGTTATTGGCCAGTGGAAATATAATTAATTATGTTTTAGAAATGCACCCAAAACTCTGAAAACGGTGTTTTCAGGCCGCATTTCATCATTTAGTACATCCCTCCCCAAGTATTAAATACTTAGTTTATAGAAAACATACACCAGATTAAAATTCACTACAGTAAACTTTTTCCTTCTGAAATTTAAAAAAAAACTCTGCGTGCTGCACTGGCCTCGGCTGGAAGCAGACAAATCCCCCTTTTCATTTAGGGTCCTGCTACGCAAGGGGGAAATGTTGGAAAGTGCGGCTTAAAGTATTCCTTTTTTTTTTTGTTACTAACGGAGTTGACAGTCACATCTTTATATCTAATAGACTTTTCGCCGTCATCGGAGGTTTTCAGGTCGAAAACTTGTCATGCTCGTCCCCACATTTTCCCGTATTCAATTTCAAATCGGCGAAAACAGTACCCGGCCAAAAGTAAATCTGCAAAAAGTTCTGTCATTTTTGGGGAAATCAGCCTGACACCCCCGAAAAGATGCTCTCACATGGAGGTTAACTATGGGTACCCCCGAATTGCCCTGCTAATGTTATTTGGGGCCTTTAAATGGTCTCAATAGCAGTTTTTTTGCATTTTTTAGAAAGTGGTGAAGAATAGCATTTAGCAATTTTTTTTGTTAAAAATAAGTAGTCCCATCAAATTTGGGGTACATGAAAATGGGTGCAAACATACTTTGAAGTGGCTAATGTGAACTTTTAAAAAAACATGAAAAATCCACCTGCAATCAAAAAACACCTGGGGCATACTTGGTCTATTTTGCTAGTTTTTAAGTTTGTCCCCCATTTTTTTTTCACCCCCAAAATGAAATTACGTTTTTTGGGGTGTTTTTTTTAAGTTTGTACCCCGAAACCCCAATTCTGCACTTTTTTTCGCCACCTATTCATAGGTGATACTTTTTCGCAAGCTCCAATGCATTGACTTTTTGCACCTGCGAAAAGCCGGAAAAATTGAATACGGGGATAAGTGAAAACGGCAAAAATTATGTAATTGGCGATAAAGTATCGTTGAAACGGCTTTTCGCAGCCTAATTGAATATGGCGCTATATTTGTGAATTATCTTTTATAAAAGCCAACTTGTGTTTTAGATGTTGTAATTCCTTAAATACAGTTTATTGCTGTAGGTGAGGGCAGATGCTCGGCATACTTTCTATGTGAGCTGATGTGCTGATGTCAGAACACACAGAACTCGTTTACTGGAGTTTGTCACATTTCAATTAGGAGATGCTATAACAGTACTTATCAAACTTGCCTAGCAGCTGTTTACCAATTATTTTTCTCATGCTGAAAGCCTTTTTGTAATCCCTTTATCCGCTCGCAGTGAATTTTGGACAAAAGCATGACACAAACTTAGCTTCTAATTGACATTCATCACGCTCAGCTGTTCTATGGCTTTGTTCCATTGAAATAAAGTAAGTTCATTATAAAAAAGTTCAGCACAGGGAGATAAGAAATAAAAGTGTCATTTTGGCGTTGAACTAGTTGTGGGTTTTCTTTTTGTACCATATTTACCAAATCTTTCCTGACCTTTCAGCTCTCCCTGATCTCCTACAACATGTATTTAAATACTGACGTCATAGTCGTGCAACAACATAGCTGTGACATCTGCAGTGCATATACAGAGAAGTCTAGCAACCTTAAGCACACAGATGTTATTCAGGGGTAACAGCGCTGCAAGCAATCCCTAAACATTGTTGCTTGAAGGAAGTTGCCTACTAGTTAAACAGAGTTCTAACATGTTTAATTCTTTTCTTGCAATTTTTTTTTGTCTAACTTTATACAACATTTATGGCCTATTGCAGAATGCTAATTTGCACTGAGCATGCTATGGATACCCCTTAATCGCTGAAGTGAAATAATTGCTTTCCAATCCAATTGTGGTTCTAAAGCACAAAAAGTTATATTTTGCAAGAAAAAGTATAACACACTGTGATCTAAACAATTAGCGCAAAAAGCAAGTAAAATACAAGGTACAGCCGATACATACGCTAGCGCTCTGGATCCAGTTCTCAGTCATCAATCCTGAAGCCTGCGGTCATCAAAGAAGGGAAAATGACTCCCTTATGGTGTCCAGAGCAGTAGCCTATATACCTTACAGGTCACAGATAAAACAATAGAGACACGCTGGCATGATTCCATTGGTCCTTGATCCTGGTCATTCTGGTCATTGGTTAGTTCATATGGTGTCATCAGGGGTATGTCTTGGTTCTCCAACAGTTGCTTTGTGTAGTTTCCCGCCGAAGAACTGGTTAAACTGGCTACCGACACTACATACAAAATGTTAACATGCTAACCAATAACTCCCTATAGTTCATAACTTGCGGACGCATGATGCGATCTCCTTGCCGATAGAACCGGAGATCTGTAAATGAACAAGGATTTAATATAATATCAAACATGACATGTCTACTATGTTCTAAACCTTAGATCTTATTTAAGTACATATTACATCATAATTACAGGTACTTGTTAAAAAGACCTTTAATGACTCTCTTTATTAACTTATTGTAAATAGGAACCATTATATACATATGCATTCGCATATGTGTGTCTGTGCATTGATGTAGGAAATGTTCGTATGTATGTATGTGAGGACGCACGTGGGCGTCTATGTGTGCGCATGTGGATATACATACGAGCGTCTATGTGTAAGCATATAAGTCTATGTGTGTGCGTTATGTGAATCAGTGTGTGTGTGTGGTGGGTTCGCAGTTGTGCACATTGGATTGCGCCGACGGAAAGTAGTGTCCAATTTACTCTTTATAAGACAACAGACGACTAGATCGTCTGATAATAATTGCATGCGATCATATTCAATTATTTGACTTCGACAATGCCCAGAAATGTGCACAAGCAAGTATGGGCGATGTAGAGCCGTATGTATTGCAATCGCATCTAAACTTCCGACCGAAGAAGTGGAACCAGGTTGTAACAAGACATTGTTATGTAGGCACAGTTCAGTGTGTGTTTATACAGAGCTGGATGTAAGTGAAAACATGGCTGTTTGGAGGCATATCCTTTGCACCTAGTATAGGGTAGGTGAATACTTGTTTACTCTCCTGAAATGGCCAGGAGGCTCCTGAAAATCCAGTGGCTCTCCCACCCGGAAAAGAGGCCAAGTTCTTACCATCTCTCTCGCAGCCTCCAGTCGGCTCCAGAAGCTGACACCGTGCACATGTGCAGTGTCAGCTTCCACAGGAGGAGTCTTTCACAAACATGGGGATGCTCGTAGGGATAGCGTTTTCCGCAACCGATTTCCCTGCAAGTTCCCCTTTGTACAAAGCATGGAGATTTTCAATAAAAATGAGAATATCCCCTGCAAAATGGATCCTTAATAATCGCGGCAGTGCCTTGATTATTAATGCATAAACCCCTTAGTGTGGGGAAAGACAGAAGTGAATCTTTGAATGTAATTTAGCATGTTTTAGGCACTGTGATCCGAATGCTAGAAAAATTCTGTATCCTGGCGGACCTTAAACTCTAAGGCTTGCAGATATTAAACCGTATACTTCTGTCTATGTAATAATTTCACAGGTCTTTTATATCACGGCTACACAAATTTATCACAAAGGGACACAACATTTTGAATTGTGTATGTAAAGAAAACTATTGGGAGGCAGATGTAGCACATAGATTTGACTTTATCCATTTACTTAAATCCAAGCCGTGACTTTTGCACTGCTACAGGTATAAATATATTTTGTGGGAATAAATGGATTTGGTGAACTATAAATTGCAGTGCACTAATCATGCATTATTGATTTCATCTTGTTGCAGCTCTACACCTGTTATACACTGCAGAATCCTATACTTGCTAAAAAGTTCCCAAGTTACCCATTAACGGCATTAGTTGTTGACAGGTAGGCAGGACGGATTCAGCATGATTTACCGCCTGATTGTCCTAGGTATTTTCTAACCTAATTTTACCTCCTAATTCTAACCCTCCCTTAGGGGTGCCTAACCCCCCCCCCCAAGTGCCTAAACCTAATCGCCCCTTCCCAGCCTCTTAAACTTAAGTCCCCTGGAGGGGTGCCTAACCCTAACCTTCCCCTGGGGGTGCCTAACCCTAACCTTCCCCCGGGGTGCCTAACCCCCCCTTCCCTTAGCCTAAACCTAGCCTCCCGGGGGGAGTGCCTAACCCTAAGTCCCCCCCGGGAACTCTAAACCTAACCCTTATCGCCACCGACGCCCCCCCTCCGCTCAGCTGTCCGCGCCCATCGCCCGGCTTACCTTCAATCGGTCAACCAGGTGTCGGACTCCCGTTGTAGGGAAAATGACAGGCATTGGGATTTCGACGCCTGTCATTTAACCCTTGCCGGGATTGTACAGAGTCGGGAAGCCGGCGGTCGGCATTCTGTCCATCGGCTTCCCGACTGTTTCACGGCAGGACAGCTTAGGACAAGATGGCTAATGAAGCAGCAACAGAAATCACATTATATTGAATAGGTCAGTTAAACCCAGTTAATAAAATTACTACTTGTTTATTTTATGTCAATAACCTATGCATACAGTAGGAGACACTGGCTGCAGTATATACAGCTATCAGCCATTACACTGACACATGTAGTGAGTAACAGTTATTATCTTGTTACAATGCACATGTCAAGGTTTGGGATGTATTAGGCAGCAAGCGAACCCTCAGTACTTGAAGTTGATGTTTTGGACGCAGGAAAAGCATAAGGATCTGAGTGACTTATACAAGGACCAATGGGCCTGACCCAACAAGGAACGCAGTTGCTAATACGCGCGCAATTGGCCGATTGTTGCATACCGCGTATGTATCAGAGTGCGCGTTCATGAACCAGCCACTGCGATCGCAATTACTATGCAGACCCATCGGAGAATGATTGACCTGAAGTGCCGTTTGTGGGTGGTAACGGGGGGGTGGTCGGCCAAATGCAGGCGTGCCAGTGAGTTTGAACGTCGTTGCAGGGGCCTGATAGCGTGCGTGGAAGTTACCAATTTCTGAGTAAGGTCAGGGCTTGTGCAAGTGTGCGTGAGGCTGCGATTGTACCAATGTTTTCGCAGTCTTGCTAAACATTACGGATGTGTGTAAGGTAAAGTGGGCGTTCTTATGTAGTCCAGCGGCTGCATTGCGATCGCAATTAATTAACATACTATCGCAGCTGAACTGCGTGTGTAATCGCTATTGCAGTTGTGTTCCATAGTGATTCAGGCCCAAAATGTGATGTCTAGATGACTGGGTCAGGACATCTCCAAAACAGTAGGTCTTGTGGGGGTGTTCCTGGTATGTAGTGGTTAGTACCTAACCACTGCAAGGAAGGACAACCAGTGAACTAGCAACAGGGTCATGGGCACCCAAGGCTCATCATTGAGATGTGTGGGGTTTGAAGCCTAGCCTGACTGGTCCTATCCCATAGAAGAGCTTCTATAGCGCAAATTGCTGGCAAAGTTAATGCTGGGTATTATAGAAAGGGAATGCAATCGGGAAACCGGCTGACTTGATCCCGACAGCCGGCTTCCCGACTGCTTTATCCTGGCGTGGGTTAAATGACAGGTGTCTATATCTAGACGCCTGTCATTTTCCCGACGCTGGGAGACAGGCGCCCGGCATCCCGATCGAAGGGATGCCGGGCTCCACAAGCGGACAGCCGCGGGGGGGAGGGTTAGGTTTAGTGCACCCGGGGGGGACTTAGGGTTAGGCACCCCCCCGGGAGGGTTAGGCTAGGGGGAGGGAGGGTTAGGGTTAGGCTAGGGGGAGGGAGGGTTAGGCAACTCCGGGGGGGACTTAGGGTTAGGCAGCGGGTAAGGGGGGGATTAGGGGTAGGCACTTGGCGGGGAGGTTAGGGTTAGGCACCCCTAAGGAGGGTTAAGGTTAGGGGGGTTAGGTTAGGTTAGTTATTACTTACCTCAGGATGATCAGGATTTTCCAGCGCTGTTGGGCTGCCGCTGCCGGGATCTCTTCACCTGTCGGGCGGTATTTCATACCGATTCCGATAGAAAGTTGTCAGGATACACAGTGCATTGCAGCTCGCTGTGTAGCTGAAAGCGCCTACTACAATGGGCATGTGAGCGTCAAAACTGGACCATGGAGCAATGGTAGAAAGAGGCCTAGTCTGATGAATCACGTTTTCTTTTACATCATGTGGACGGCCAAGTGCGGGTGTGTCATTTTCCTGGGGAGAGATGGCACCAGGGTGCACTATGAGAAGAAGGCAAGTTGTGGAGGCAATGTGATGCTCTGGGCAGTGTTCATCTGGGAAACCTTGGGTCCTGGCATTTATGTGGATGTTACTTTGACACGTACCACCTACCTAAACAGGTGGTTGCAGACCAAGTACACCCCTTCAAAAATTGTTCAGGAGTGGTTTGGTGAACATGACAAAGAGTTCACAGTGTTGACTCCAAATTCCCCAGATCTCGATCCGATCAAACATCTGTGGGATGTGCTGGAAAAACAAGTCCGAGCCATGGAAGTCCCACTTCCCATATTACAGAACTTCAAGGATCTGCTGCTAATGCCTAGGTCAGTGGTTCCCAAACTTTTTTGAATCATGGCGCCCGAGAGTATCAGCATTGTTTTCATTGCATCGCTAAGCCAAAAGTTTGTTATTGAGAAATTCTAATTTTTTTTTAGTGAAGTAGTAAAGTGAAGTAAATTGTGCTTACCTGTCATCCTTAGGGTCAGTTATGTGGTGGGGGACAGGTTTGTACTTCTGTTTGTCCACATATTTACATTACATTTACAATGCAGAATATGATTTGGTGCTGGACCACCAACCTGAGGCACCCCTGCAAAGTGTCCCAAGGCACCCCAGGGTGCCACGGCGCACAGTTTGGGAACCATTGGCTTAGGTGCCAGATACCTACAGTATCCTGAGCAGCTATTGGTTTGTTACATTTTTAATACATTTTTCAAATGTACTAATTAGCTCTTGACACACAAATTGTTCAACACTTAACCTAGAACCTCAGGCTGTAATAATGAAGTATGATCCACAGGGCCGCCATCAGGGGGGCACTGCCGAGCCTGGTGTCCCGAGGCCAGACACTCTGGGGACCCACCCTCTCTGCCTGTCAACAACTTCCCATCTGCCAAACTTACTGACTGGCTCGGCTGGGGGTCCGCAGCTGCCTGCGCCCACTGCTATGTCCTCTAACCATCTCCAATTGCCCGACGCTGCTGCCGTGTATATGGCTGGCTGTGTGAGGCAGGCAGAGTGGCTGCTCCCAGCCTGCTCTGTGCTGTTAGCCTATAACACAATCGAGCAGCCGGGAGCATCTTCTCTGCCTGCCTCCCACAGCCAGCCATATGCACGGCAGCAGTGGCGGGCAATTAGAGAGATAGTTAAAGGACATAGCAGTGGGCACAGAGTGGCGTAGAGTGGGGAGCCGAGCCTGTCAGTGAGAGGTAAAGTAAGAAGGGGATATAGTAGTGTGCGCGTGCGGCCGCCCGCTGGTAGGAGCGGACCCCCGGGGGCCGAGCCTGTCAGTAATTTTAAATTTGGCATGGGAGAAGTAGTGGGTGGGCGGGACCCTCATTTGGGGGGGGAGGGGGTTGCTGTGAGGCTCTGTATAATGGGGGCTGGGGGGCCCTGCCAATTTGGTCTGTCCCGGGCCACAAAATTTCTGATGGCGGCTCTGATGATCCACACTGTTGCCTATTTGGGACCATCATAGAGACTTGACGGCATGTACACTTGTGGCACGTGTGACTGCAGGGCTCTGTGGGCCTGGTTCACAGTTGTACGCTAATGTCACTGCTGCTGCTAATGTGTACGCAGCTGTGATGCAAAAATATACAAATGTCGCAGTCGCCGAGCGATGTATTGAGACACTCACCTGCAGTTTTGAAGATCCAAGCATCTGCGTAAATCGTCGCAGATCATTCAGTTATTTGAGTCCTGAGTTAGCCTACGGTCCCACAAAATGGCCATGGGAACCGGAGCCATGTCTATTGCTTACGAGATCGCAGTCGCAGGGTGTGCATGCCCCCGAAAGGTCATGTCACGTCTTTGTTCTTTGTCACTATTTCCTATTAACTCCCACAAACGCTCCCTGAATGTCAGTCACGCTGTGAGTAAATTGTCGCTGTGAGGGACCACAGTAATGGCCCTTGACGCATGCGCTGTGCGACTCAGACGCATACACAATTTACTAATAATTGCTCATTTGCATAAACATCGGTGTCAGGTACAACTCTGAATCAGCCCCAATGTCCAGATAGATACAGTATATGCAGCACCTACAGTGCTGATTATTTTACACAGTACACCAATTAATACAAATGTGAACTCAAAATAGGTTACTATGCTAGGTATTGTATAGATGTACTGTATGTATAGTCTCAAAATGACCATTATGTATGCATTGCACATCACTTTATGCTGATGGCGGTAATAAGGAGGTTTGCAACATGGCGCTTTCCAACTATAGCTATGTATAACCCAGGACTGCAGGAGTTATTGTTCCCCAGTAGCCCAGGGATGGACACTGTGTAGAGAGATCTCTCACATGTATAACCATTATTTTTGTCTCGTCATTATTACATAAAGTCTGGATGGGTTTGTGATTTCTTTTGTCTGTTTTTTTTTTTCAGGTTATTCTGGTCCAGGTCAACCCAGGGGAAGCATTTACAATAAGAAGAGAAGATGGACAGTTTCAGTGCATTACAGGTCAGACTCCTGGATTATTATCGCTGTTAAAAAGCCTAAAAATGTATGTGCCACTGTAGCTCACAACCGATCCCGTTACAGGCGAGACAATCACATGTACTGATGGATATAAGAATTGTGTGTGTGTGTATATGTATGTATGTATGTATATATATATATATATATATATATATATATATATATATATATATATATAAAAAAGAAAGCACACTCTCACTTTGAAGTCTGTGTTTTCACATATCAGGACGTAACTCGCAATCATCTGGTCCTAATTAAGTGCAGCAGTGTTTAGTTTTTTTATCTAATCGTGTGACCTATAACCCATAACATATTTTAATTTTTTCATTATTTAGTCAGCAACAAAATAAGACAATATAAATAAGCCATGTGTGAAATAGTACACCTTTAGCAGCAATAACTTACAGCATATCGAAGGAATTTTAACCAATTCCTCTTTACTAAACTGCATCAGTTCACTGACGTTTGAGGGTATTCATTTGTCGGCCGCTCTCTTCAATAATATTGAGGTCTGGACTTTGATTTGGCCATTCTGTAACCATGGTGCTTTTCTTTTTTATGCCATTCTGTTGTAGATTTGCTGATGTACTGGTGAGCTTAGATTCAGGGCCTGATTCAGAGGTGGACGGAATTGCACAGCTGCACACAAGCTGTTGTGCAATTCCGTCCATTTAAAATGCAAATGCAGAAGGAGGTGTCACACACCTCCTTGCTGCATTTGCGTGATCCCAGCACTGCGGCCCTGGTCGCAACCAGGGGTCACCATCGAAACAACTGAGTTCCATTGGCCAGGCTACGAGAGCTAAAGCTTCCCGCAGCCTGGCCGGGTCCTGGAAGCTTGCAAGGCCATGAAGTCTGTGTGCTCCCACGCAGACCGTGGCCTCGTCCCTCCCGGAAAACGGGGGCGATACGCCCCTGTTTCCGGGAACACTGCCAGGGAATGCCCCCGTTCCGCCTCCCAAATGCTGCAGCCTGTCAGTCAGGCTGCGACTGGGACACACTGTGAGCGGGCATGCAGTCGGAGGGCTGCATATACGCAGTACACCTGTTGCGCATGCGGAGTCCTCCAAACATCGGAGATGTGCACTAACCATCGGGTTAGCATACATCTCTGAATCAGGTCCTCAGTGTCCTGTTCATGAACTAATTTTGTCTAAGCTTCAATTTAGGCATCTAGGACTGGTGGCTGCAAAACACCCCAAATTCTCATTCCTCCACCACTGTTCGTAACGCTTGGTATAAGATTTTAATGGCAATAAGCTGTATTTGATTTCATTCAGATATGGCATTGTATGTTAAGGCCAAACAACTCCACTTCGGTCTTTCCTGCCCAGCGGACGTTGTTCCAGATGCCTTGTGTTTCATTCTGATGAATCTGCTTTCTCTTTTCAAAAAACGTTATGATACGGCTAAAATTTCCATTTTCTTTTGGCTATACTACAAAATCATGCTTGTTCAGCTGTTTTCCTACGGTAGAGTAAGTTTATATTTGTTATGTTGACAGTCTTGCTTTTGGAAGCATCATGCGGTTTGATCTTTGGATGAATTTGCCGGGAAACTCGCTCCTGGGAAGACTGGCAACAGATTTCAGTGTTTTCCATTTATAAATGCTCTTCCTCCTGCAGAATGACAGACTTCAGATTGTTTGTATATAATGCCTTATAACCCTTTCCAGGCTGAGCAGCAGAAAGTGCCTCACTGCCCGTGGCATGGTGTTAACACAAACTCGAATACTCCAGACTGGACTGCTAGTGGTTCTGCCCTTACATACATAGGTGGTAGAACTTTCTGATCATCAACTAATAAACTGCACTTATTAGCAACATCTGGCACACATTTTTTTAGGGGTCCATAAATCCCGGGTTCCTGGCAGGCACAGGTCAGTCATTTGAGAGTCTTCCTTACCTATATGTGGTTTCTCTGCAATGGGGAACCTCTGAAGGAATTGTTCCTCCTTGGGTAGGTGCTCGGTATTCACGTTAGACACCACATGGCCCGGAAGACGCCTGTTTGTGCAAGAATATAACCAATGTCATTGTCATATAGCAGTGTTCCGTTAGCCCCCACAGTGTCTCTCTCCAGCTCCCAGTGTATCTCCAGCCTGCACAGCTGCCCTCCAGCCTCCAGAGTCTCTCTCCAGCCCCCACAGTGGCCCTCCATCCCACACTCTTACCTTCTTCCAGCAGCCTGCCACGGCTCCTCTGATCTGTTGCAGCGGACTTATTAGCAACATCTGGCACAAATTAACCTCTTTATTGATATAGAAGCAGTAATCGTGTACTTTTTTTTTTTTCGGAAATATCTCCAGTGGCTTCTAAAACTGCATTTTTTTTTTAATGGTTAAATCCGACGTGGATTTATATATCTCTTCCAACTGGACATGCTGGAATTTGCCTTTTAATAACATTGCTGTTTTAAAAGCGGACCTTAAAATCTTCAATTTAAAAAAAATAAAAAATTAATAATAAGCTCTTAAAATGTATAAATATATTTTTGCATCCCTATACTTCATAATAATTTCTGTAGTGTAGAGCTCTTCTCAGAGGTTTCACCAATTAAGAGAGGACTCCCCTCTTTCAAACGAGGGTACCACCGAGTCTGTGGTTGCCAGAAAGGGGGAGATAAAGCACTTTCAATGCTCTCTCCCCATTCTCTGTGTGTTGAACATGTCGTGGTACAGTATACTGTACAGTAGTTCCTGGAGGAGGTGGTGCTTAATGAAATTATCACGCCCGCAGCTTGATCATTGGTTTTAAAAATGTTTAGTAGTATGTTTATTTTTGTGAGTAATAAAATGTTTTGGGCATTAGTATAGGAATCCTGTCTTCTAGTTTGTCCGCTGTTCAAAAGACAGAGAGGAGAAGTTCTGATACATCCTCTAAGGAGCATCTTTTTATGCATAATTTAGGGTCATTTCCCAGTGGCATTACAGTTAATACTGGATGTGTTTGCGTTCCGGAGTTATTTCCATTCATTTAAATGTCCCATTTCAGAGCGTTTAAATTCCAGTTGCATACCTTCCAATTTTAAGGTGACCGTTATGATTTGATGTCGCTGCCTGATTTTCCTTACTGGGACTGCATTGTCTTGATTTTGATCGACCTGGAAGTTGGGGAGGTATCTCCTACTCACCACTAGAGGTGAATGTTTTGCTGTGCTCTCAACAATGACCCAGTGGTAGGAGAGGATAAGGGACAAAGTAGCATTTTTCCCACAGTGATGTGGTTACGTGATTTTCAGTTCGTGATGCAATCATGCTACCATTGTAATATCCCCATGTCCCCCGTCCCAGTACTGGTCTGATGTCAGGCTAATTTTCACTGCTGGTCTATAGGTACATGAAACTTCTCCGATATGCCTGGCAGCCTTACCCGCCTCACATATAAGGAATGCAGTGTTTGGGAGAGTGAATGAGGGTGACAGTATCTATATTACATTGTTTTCTGATCAGTTCTAAAAACTTCCCATTAACAATGCTTGTGATACATATGTACATTTATCGTTGTAGTTCTTTTAACCTTGTAGTAAGCTATACAGCTGTATAAGAAACAGAAATGTATAGATGGATTCAGGGCACTCTTCTGGGACTAAAAGTGGCCACCAAATAACCTTTACCAAAAAAACGGTTCTAGTTTTTGGAAATCCTTTGTCATTCTATCCCTGGATATCAGCCTTATTTCTTTGTTTGGCCTATTCATTATAGATGATTATCAAGTTCTGCTCTTCATCTTACTATCCTTAGTTGTTAAAGGGGAATGCAAAATATCAGCTAAAGCATTATTCATTGTGAGGAGAGAAGCATCCTTCCTAACTGCACTCTGACTGCACCTTGTGGTTGTCAGTACAAGGTGTTCCAGTTACAGTTTCTATCTGAGTACTAGTCGTAATAGGTTCCTTAAACTGGAATACCGTGATATAATAATCACCATCCAGCAGGGCCGGCAACAGAAATCATGGTTCCCGGTACACACATTTTTTTAGGGGTCCACAAATCCCGGGTTCCTGGCAGGCACAGGTCAGTCATTTGAGAGTCTTCCTTACCTATATATGGTTTCTCTGCAATGGGGAACCTCTGAAGGAATTGTTCCTCCTTGGGTAGGTGCTCGGTATTCACGTTTAGACACCACATGGCCCGGAAGACGCCTGTTTGTGCAAGAATATAACCAATGTCATTGTCATATAGCAGTGTTCCGTTAGCCCCCACAGTGTCTCTCTCCAGCTCCCAGTGTATCTCCAGCCTGCACAGCTGCCCTCCAGCCTCCAGAGTCTCTCTCCAGCCCCCACAGTGGCCCTCCATCCCACACTCTCACCTTCTTCCAGCAGCCTGCCGCGGCTCCTCTGATCTGTTGCAGCGGTGCGGTGCTGCACTAAAAAAAAAAAAATGCTTTATTGCACTAGCCACTGCCGGACAGTGCAGTAAATAGTAGGATCTGCAACAGCACCCCAGACGGATCTTGTTGCCTGCACCCTGCTGATCACTGCAAGAGCGCAGGCAATGGCTTTCTATTTATTTAGTCTGTGGGGCCCGGAGCCCCCTGAAACCTCAGGGACCGGTACAACTGTCCCCTAGTCCCGCCCCCCCCCACCCCCTGTCGCCGGGCCTGCCACCCAGTTACCAGTGTTGGTGGCAAGCAGAATGATGACCTGTAATACCAGAAACAAAATCAGAACACACGTGTAGGAATGTTCTTGGTCTGTGTAAATGTTTGTAGATCCATTTTCACTCCACACATTGCTACTACAGGAAGGGGAGAAGTGCCATCTTTATTGCCAAGTTATTAGGTGATCTGCTGAGTTGGTTTCCTTTACCACCCATAGTTATTAAGGGGAAAGATCATTACAAAGTTAGGATTTTGCACTAAAAGGCTAGCAGTAATGTCACACTGTATTTGTAGTTTTTGATGTAATGTTGGAAACATTTCTGAAATTGTGCAACATGGTTCTCTACTGTCCTACAACCAGTTGTCTTCTTCAATCAGCCTTTCCGTATACCAATAGGTATTCTGCAGTGCCCTGACTTGAAGCCTGGCCGCACCCCATCACCAGTCCCTAATAAGTCTCAGAAACTTGAACATCTATGTTTGTGACTATATCATATTATAGATGTCTAGGGATAGTCCGACATACGATGTTTTCAGGCACGAGACATTAAGCATTTCATCTCACAGGAGACAGCTGGCTTTGTTACTGTTTCCAGTATGATGTGATACCCAGGAAGTTTTCATCGCTGTAAAGTGCAATGATCTTGTTTATTTTCTTATACCTTTCAAGATTAAAATAAAGGATCCCTTGGTTGATTAATCTCATGAGGGAGCGATTCATTTTATGCAATTAATCATGTGTTTAAGAGTCACCTTTTTAGTCTAGGATGTGGTGGTGCAAAAAGAAAATGAAAGGTTGCCCTCCTTTCTATGTATGTGTTTATATATAAATAAAGCTATGGATAATGTAGTTAACTGTGTGCCTAAACATATATGCAGCATGTCTATCCTCTACAGTTCCATATCGTTACTACAATGTGACATTAACTCCCTGTTTAGTATGAACATCTTTTTATAGCTCCCAGTGCGGTGAACGGATCAGGACTGACATTTCTGTGTGTGCACCGTCAGAGATATGCAAAATATTTTCTCCATTCCTCATGTTATACTAAAATAGAAATATCCCCTCTGTAACAGCAAATTGAGTCGGGATCATATGAATGGTCTCCATTTGTATCTAAATAACCCATTCATGAAAATCTGTGTTGTGCACAAATCATGAATGGAGATGACTCATTCAGGGCACAGACCCAAGCCGCTGCTATGAGCCATTAAACGCTGCTTGACATCACAAGGAAAGCCATGTTATAGATGGTTTGGCTGGGAGGAAATTGCCACACGTCTAGGGGAGAGGAGGAAAAAAAATCTAATGCATGCAAATCAGGATGAGTCATTTGTAATTAAAGCCCAGGGCTGAACAAAAAGAGTAATAAACCATTTTTATATGAATAGGAGGTGACATATTTTCACTACAGTACTTCCAATAAAATAAGACAGGCACACTAATTTTATTTTATTTTCCCTGTGATAACCTGGGTGTGAAAACATGCAGTATTTTATTTTTGATTTTTTCAGATGTAATAGTTAATCTGACCATAAAATGTGTCTCTTCATAATAATGCTCTAATGATCTGCTGTGATCATATGAGCTGATACTGCGTTTTATGTAATGATTATTCCCCCAGTGCTACTGTAGCTCGGTTTGACAGAGATGAGTCTGTATCCATTATGTAACAGGACATGGTGAAAGTTGTATCCAATGACAACTAAGGAGCAATAGGATAACTAAATATTCCTTTATTTTAAAAGTCTACTAACCACGGGCGTATTTATAATGGGTGAAGGGTTCGGGGGGCCCACACAGCACACCCTTCACCCATATCTTTAATACTTACCACTCCGGAGTCCCACGTCGCAGCCGGTGTCGTCGCTGTAGAAAACGGCTGGAAAATGGCAGCCACGGCCATTTTCTCGTCGTTCTTGCGCATGCGCAGTATGGAAAGCACCGGGAAAAGTTGCGGCATTGCTCTGTGCATACGCTGTAGAGTCTGGGCACTGAACAGTGCCCAGAGTCTACCGCTGTGGCGCTGCCGGCCGCCGGAGACTGAGAGAGGAGGGTGCCCCAGACGGAGACTGCACACTGGGCCCCTCCTCTCTTGAAATGCTACTAACACCAATATTTTCTGTGAGTTTATACCTGCTCTAACTACTAGCATTTACCTTTAAAGGGAACCTGTGTCCTGTTCAGTCTTTGAGTTTTATTTGCTTAGTGCAAACAGATCGAGTCACCTTCTCAGCTGTCAGTACGCAAAGCAAGCAAGCAAAAGTTCTATCTGGAATCATCATACCCTGTCAAAATCCTTCCCTTTTGTTACATTGCACCCTGGAAAATAATATTAAATTAATTTTTTCCAGCTTTATTTACACATTTCGCTTTACAACATTTAACTACTGTGGAAAAAAAGGCAACAGTTCTGAAACTTACTTTTATTATAGCTGGTTATTTTTATTAAGTAGCACTTTATTTCAGGGTTGGATTAAAGGGACGCACGCACAGAGAGGCCCCCACACAGGGTCAGTGTGACCTTGCCGAGAACAGGTATCCAGTTGGCACCTTTACCTGGATGGGGGCTCAGCTGCTGCGACTCTGTGTTCTACTGCATTCAGCAGCACAGTTAATGCTGCTGCATACAGCACAGAGTGGCTCCCAAGTCCCCTTGTCGGCGTCATCATGCCCGTGAAACTGATGAGGGGACTAGGGAGCAGCTCTGTCGGAATCGGGAGGTCAGATGAGTAATCAAGGGCAGGGATGGAGGCAGTAGGCTCCGTGTGGCTTGTGTGTGGGGTGGGGGGTGGGGGCAGTTGGCTCCGTGTGGCTTGGGTGGGGTAGGTTCCATGTAGCTTGGGTGGGGTAGGCTCCGTGTGGCTTGAAGGGGGGCCCCACATTTACTTGCCAAGGGGCCCCCGCAAGCCTTAATCCGGCCCTGCCCATTTTAACATTTTGTAGAGCCATTTTTTTGCTGATTATAGCCATCGTTCTGTTGGGATGTGTCTGTAGTAGCATTGAGCACCTGTATTGGAGAATATTTGGCCATTTTTCCTTGCAGAATTGTTCAAGTTCGGACAAATTTGGTGGGGACGATGGACTGCTCTCTTCATCTCCATCCACAGATTTAGGTCAGGGCTCTGACTTGGCCACTCAAGGACATTCACCTTCCTATCTTTAAAACACAGTGTTGTGTTCTTGGTGATATGTTTAGGGTTGTTGTCATGCTGGAAGGTGAACCACCATCTTTAGGAGTCTAGCAAAGGCCATCAGATTTTCCTAAAGAATTTGGGTGTACTTAGCAGCCATCTTCCCATCAATCCTGACCAATTACCCAGTCACTGCTGAAGAGAAACACCCCCACATCATGATGTTGCCACCACCATGATTAACAATAGTTATGGTGTGTTTTGGTTGGTCTGCCGTGTTTTTGCCAAACATACACTAACACATGGAGTTCAGACCAAAAATGTATATCTTGATCTCATCTCACTATAGAATCTTTTTTCCACATGGCATCAGAATCTTCCAAGTGGTTATTTAATGTGTCACTTTTTCAGAAAAGGCTTCTTTTTTGCCACCCGGCCATACAGGCCAGCTTTGTGTAAAGCTTGTGAGATAGTTGTCACATGCACAGACTGACCAATCTCAGCCATAAAGACTTGTAAGTCCTTCAAAGTTGCCATTGGCCTCTTGGTATTTTCCCTGCTCAATATCCTCCTGGCTCCAACCAATTTGTCTGTACGGTCGTTTTTTGTCAGTTTTCCGGTGTTTGGGAGTAATGATCGATTGTCATTTGCTACCATATATTACCAGATTTTCGTTCCAACCAACCAACTAGTTGTATGTCTGGACAGATAATCTTAGAGTGTATGATCGCTTATCCAAACCAGGTAATTTAGCAATTAAACAAACCAGGTATCTTAGTAATTAAACAAACCATGTATCTTAGTATTTAAAATATGTTAATTATGATTTTGTGGAAATGTTCGTTTCACTTACTTGTTAAGGGTTATACTATGTAAATAAAGCGGAAAAACGTTTGACTTCATTCAGTTTATTTTCCATGTTGCTATGTGACAAAAGATTAGGATTTTGACAGGGTATGATGATTTTCTATAGGCACTATAATATATGTGTTTGTCTCATATATCTGGCACTCACTCAACAGATATAACTTCACCCCGTTGCCTTCCGAATTAGGGAGAATATCTCAAAATATACATGCAGTGGCGGCATTGACATTCAGGGTCTCAAAGATCAGACACAGTCTTGTTATCGTTCCTATGAGACCCTGAATACGCCACTAATGCGTGCGTGTGTGTTCATTTGAAGTGAATGTGAAAAGTACCCGCTGCACTGGTTAAACTGCCCATGTAAACGCCTAATGTGTATGTACACAGTGTACTCCCATAATTTGCCTTTGCAAGTGCAGTGATAGGTTTGAATTAACTGACATAAAGCAGACAAAGGCATGCAACTGCATGTATGAACTATGAATGCAAATGGGTATGGATACATAAAATGGGTTTTATATATTGTAATAAAGGAAATTACTTTTAGTCAGTCTGTGTATACTGATGTACAAAAGAGTCAGACTTTTAAATGGAATCGGTATGTAATGACAGCGGCAGCCAGCGGGTCGAAATCCTGACAGCTGAAGGTAAGTACCCTAAACCTCCCTTAGGGGTGCCTAACCCTAACCTCCCCCCTAGTGACTAACCCTAACCTCCCCCTGTTAGTTCCTAAACCTACCCCCCGTCCCCGCACCCTAAACCTAACCCTCCCGAGGGGGTGTCTAATACAACCCCCCCTAGTGGTGCCTAAGCGTCACCCCTCTTCCCCTACCCTAACCCTCCCAAGGGTGCCTAGCCCTAAGTCCTCCCGGGGGTCCCTAAACCTAACCCTCCCCCCCGCGCGGCTCGACGCTAAGGCACCCGGCTTACCTTCGTTCGGTATGCCGGGTGTCGGGATTCCGTAGTGGGGCTATTGATGGGCGTCAAAATCCTGACGCCCTGACTTTAGTCCCATGTCTGGATGTAAGTGTCAGCATATTGGCGGGCGGGATAGCGCCCACCGATATCCTGACTGCATCCCTTTCAAATATGAGTTTTAATTGTCCGTAAACACGGGCTAGCACCTATGTAGTATGCTGCATAAGTTCCTAACCCTTTCTACGAGGGTGGTTACAAGATCTCTCACGTGTGTAATGTTCTCTCTTGTGTTTGAATTTCCCGCCAGGCCAGATCAGGTAGACCACTGCTTCCACTCACGACTATTAGACTGCACCTCATATCAGTCATCCTGTCCCTCCATCAGTTGTAAGATGGCAGGGCTGGCAGAAACATGATCAAACATTGAGGTGCGTAGTGTGATCAGATTTCTGCATCTAAATGGCTCATCAGTAGCTGAAAGTCATCGCCAACTTGTCAAGGTGTATGGTTATAACGTCATGTCACAGAAACCGGTTCGGTTTTGGCGCACTGCCTTTAATAACGCCAGGCCACACTCAGCTAACCACACGTGTGAGTTGTTATGGCACTACCGTTGGGATTTCCATCTCTTTGGACCATTGAAGAAGCACTTGGGTGGAAGGTGATTTGCAAAAAGCGGTGAATTTCAGCAAGCCGTCATGTCCTGGCTTCAGGCGCCTGACACTGATTTCTTCTATGCGGAGATAGTTGCCTTGGTGTACCGTTGGAACTAATGTTTAGACAAGTATGGACACTATGTAGAAAAATAATCTGTACTAAGGCCATACTATTGATTATATGTATAAGTACGAGTTGAATACATTTACGCAATGAGAGGTCGTGTTACCTGATTTATTGGACCACCCTCGTAATACATGTGCAGAGTGTCAGGACTCTGCTGTATCTGTTTCTCTCGACTTCTCTCAGGCCTCATATCTGACAAGCATTGGCTTCACTGGGTACTCCTAAGGTCTTCTATGAGCTGTTGGCCTGCTGCTAGCTGGTCTATACTGGGTCTATACAGGTGTGTAACCACACATTTTCAGTGCTGTGGTGGAGGATCCTACATTCCCAGGCCAGAACAGATGGCCAAATAGCGCCACCTAGCCTGTTATTATGACAGTGTGTTGGTATGATATCCCCTGGCGCACTATTTTAGAATACTGGAACAGTGTCTTAAAAAAAAAATTATCAGATGCAGCATTTAAACATTAACAGGATATGGGCTCATTACACAGAAACCCCTATTAGAATTCTGCTGATATTCTGGAAAATGTTGACATGAGACTAAGGGGTCTATATACAAAGCATTGTTAGGAGACAAAGTGAAATGAGATGAGGTACCAGCCAATCAGCTCCCAACTGTCATTTTTCAAACACAGCCTGTGACATGGCAGTTAGGAGCTGATTGGCTGGTACCTTATCTCATTTCACTTTGTCTCTTAACACTGCTTAGTAAATAGACCCCATATTCTTATAGTGTCTGGGTGAAGCATTTAAGAACTGTGTATAGCCCATGTGGAGTGCAGGGGTGGGTATTCTGGATGGGGAATACCAAACAATACGGCATGGGATATTGTTCCACAATAGCAATTTCATAGCAAGAGTTATACTTTTCATGGAATCCAGACATGCAAATAAATCAATAGCAACATCCCATATTACTAGTGATCTGCATTGTAACGTTCACAGCTCATACATTGCTGAGCATTTTATAACCACATTCATTTGTCAAGCCTCCACCCCTTCTCCTTTTAATTCAGCACCAAGATGCAGGAAATTGAAAACTGGGTACGCAGGACATCTATGTATGGGGCTGACTATTAAGCACAATACTAGTCATTTGTTTATTAATTATGTTATAAAATACTCACTAGATCAATATAATCTGCAGTAGATTGTCACTCCTTTTCTAGTATCCCAGTATCCCATATATTACATTATTAAAAAAAAGTTTTATATATATATCACGGCAGAGCTTGCTATCAGCTATGCTGGGGCCCAGAGTTTAATCAGACACACGGAGATGTCAGGTAACCGCGCGTGACAGTCCTTGCTTCCGGCGCCGGAGACGCACTGGAAGCCGCTGCAGTGAGGGCCCAGAGTGTCCGCGTCCTCACTAGACCACTGGGGCCTTATCGTCTCTTGACGCCAGGGATCGGCAGCAGACGCTTCTGCTACCATGAGGCCAGCGTACCCTGCTGGTTATTGCAGCTTATGGGAGGTATTCTCTCTCCCAGCAGCTCCCGACCCAGACGAAGTTCCTTCACAGGTTTTCGTGCATCTGGGTCACTCCTCCTACCCACCTCGTGTATATGAGACGCTCACAGTCCACTATCGGTGCGCTGCTGTAGCTGTTGGTCTCAGGAAGTTTTGGGTCAGTCTCCCCTGTATACCTCTCCCATGGGTCAGGTATATTGGACCTCATTCAGAGTCGGTCGTTTCGGCCACACGGTCGTAAGGTAAAAGGGGCCGGATATGCAAATGAAGCGCTCGCAAGTTGCGTCGTTAAGATGAGATCGTTGGCTGGACGAGCGAGGGGAGGATGCGGCTGTAAGACTAAAAATACACCCCCTTCTCGTTCGCATTACACGTCATCTACGGGCATATAAGGATTAATCGAGACCATCGGGAACCATCGGAACTGCTCGTAGAGCTTAAGGTTGACCATACCCTCTCTTAAGCACTACGATCTAGTCAGTGTAAAAACCTGCCATGTCACAAGTGCCATGACACTACTTAGTTAATTATGCACTCCCATAAAACGCTGTTTGCATAGTCAGGCACGCCTGCGTTCGGATCTCCACTCCCCCGTTCACAAGCACCTTCCCCTGTTACCACCCACAAATGCCTCATCCTGTCACTCAAACTAACGACCTGGCTGTGTTCAAGGAGAGAGCAATTTCTGATCGTAATAGCTAGTTTGCGCACGCGCATTGCGAATTTTACGCATGCGCAGTTTAGCGAACATCGGTGGCGTACGACCGAGCGGCCGTAATGACCGACTCCGAATGAGGTCCATAGTGCTCTATATCCTACCAAGCATCATGTTTTGAGTAGTTGATTTAGAGCCCATTGCAACTAAATTGCATATGCTTTGTATGTGACTGTTGCTAGCTGCTGTATTGATACTGCCTTTTATTTCTGACTGTCAGTTATAACTATCACTGTTTTTCGCCTCATCCCTTTGTTACAGGTGTGTGTTTTTTTTTTCTTTATACTTCACATTTACTTGTTATTTGTGAAGGCTGTCACATTACATTACTTTGCATTTATAATTGATATGTCAAAAAATAAAGGGAATCATGACGGGGAGGCCCCTGTGCTGATTTCATGTAAATCCTGTTTGGCAGGCTTGTCCTCTCAGGGCTTTAGAAAGGATGGTTTGTGTGCTGTCTGTTATAAAGAGCCACCTCACCAGTCCAGTATACCAGTCCCTGTACAGAAGCCATTGTGGGTGTCCTCCTTTTCTCAGGTTATGAAGCAGTTTGTGGATTGTATGGCTACTCCAATACTGCCTCTTTGTATGGGGTACCCACAGCATTTTATGTTTGTACCTCCTATACATCCTTCCTGGATGGATGCTTATGCCCACTCAAGTCAGAGTATGGCTCAGTCAGCTGTTGCGAGCAGACCGGTAGTCACTAAGGCTCCTAAGCGGAGGTTATCTTTTTATTAGTCTGCTCAGCATATGGATTCAGACGCATCATCGGAGGAATCATATGATGCACAGGATTCTTCTTTGGGGTCTACTTCGGGAGAGGAGGGCCATCCTTCTACAGTGGATGTTCCTTCTTCAAATCTATCCTAGATATACACTTAGTCAGGAATGCTACATTGCCTATTCCGACAGCATCGTCTCTCAAAGATCCTACAGATATTAAAATTTAAACATGTCTTAAGGCAATGTTTTCATCATCTGGAGCTGTTACTTGTCCAGCTATGGCTGGGGCTTGGGTAGCCAAAGCGGTTGAAGAATGGATGGGGGCATTGAAGGTTTCTCTACCAGATGCTACCAGAAAACAGCTCACATATATCTCCCACATACGGGAAGCAGCCTCCTATTTGGGAGGAACTGCAATAAATGCGGGACTCTTAGCTTCTAAAGCATCAGCAGCCTCAGTGGTGGCTCGTAGGGTCCTTTTGGTTAAGGTCCTGGAAAGCTGATACAGGGTCAAAGAAGGCTCTGGAATCCTTACCTTTCTATGGAAATATACTTTTTTTGATCAGAGTTAGATAAGATAATAGCTACTCTGGCAGCTTCAAAATCTGCAGTTCTGCCATCTACGGCTACATTAAAGTCTAGGCAGTTTTCTTTTCGGTCCTTTCGTCCTCAGGGACGAGCAAAGGAACAGTCTTCTTCCAGGCCGTCTAGTTTTCGCAGGACAACCAGGCGACAAACTAAGAGATCGAGGTCGGCGAGACATCCAGCTTCTAAGCCGGATGACAAACCCTCAGCCTGATGGGGGATCCCAGGGTGGGGGGGCCAACTTCTTCAGTTTGCGAAGTAGTGGCATCAAACAACAGATGCTTGGGCACAAATCCTCAATTAGATGTGGTCAAGGCCTTGGCCGTTCAAAAAGCCATTTACTCCCTGCGGAAGTCAGGGGTAATAATCCCGGTTCCTATGTTGCAACAAGGAAGGGGTTATTATTCCAATCTATTTTTGGTTCAGAAACCGAATGTGTCTCATCGCCCTATTCTAAATCTGAAAACCCTCAACAAATTTATCCATGTACCCAAGTTCCATATGGAAAGTCTTCGGTCAATTATTTTGGCAATGGAGCCTGGGGATTCAGGATGCGTATCTGCATGTGCCTATTACGCCATCCCACCAGCAATTTTTATGGTTTGCTGTCCTGCAACAACTTTACCAGTTTCAGGCACTGCCCTTTGGTCTATCTACGGCCCCTTGGGTCTTTACGGCTCATCTCAGGCGTCAGGGAATCAGAATACTAACATATCTGGATGACCTTCTGATATTGGCACAGTCTCCAGTTGTTTTACAAGACCATCTCCAACTGACCATTGCCTGTCTACAGAAGGAAGGCTGGATCATCAATTGGAAGAAATCCTCTTTTTTCTCCAACACAGCAGATGGTAAATCTGGGGGCAGTTCTGGATTCTCAGGCACAAAAGATGTTTCTATCAGAGGACAAGATTGCGGCCCTATCATTGCGAGTACGCAAATTACTACACAAGCAAAGGGTATCCATTCTATCAGCGATGCAGGTCCTCGGGTCGTTGGTATCCACCTTTGATATGGTGGGGTATGCTCCGTTCCTTTCCATGCCTCTGCAAAAACTGATTGGATCCAGGTGGAACGGACAGTATTATCTAATAAGGCACAGAGGATCCTTCTCACTTCAGAGGTTCGTCTCTCTCGTGGTGGCTACATAGGATCATCTGGACAAAGGTCACCCATTCTGGATTCCAAATTGGGTGCTTCTCACCACGGACGCCAGTCTTCGCGGATGGGGGGCAGTGACAGGTCATCACACCTTTCAGGGAAGATGGACAAATCTGGAAAGTAATCTGCTCATAAACATTCTAGAGCTTCGAGCAGTATACAAAGCACTAATTTTGGCACAGAACCTGCTCCAGGGCAGGCCGGTCCAGATACAGTCTGACAACGCGACCACAGTAGTCTATCTCAATCATCAGGGAGGCATGCAAAGTCATGCAGCCATGAGGGAAGTGACAAACATTCTGATTTGGGCAGAACGTTATCTTCCGGCGATCTCTGCAATATTCATCACGGCAGTCCTCAATTGGGAAGCGGACTTCCTAAGTCATTAGGACATGCACGCCGGAGAGTGGTCTCTCCACCCAGGGGTTTTTCAACTCCTGGTTAACAAATGGGGCCTACCAGCTATAGACCTCATGGCATCACGTTACAACCACAAGGTCCCCAGGTACGGGTCCAGGACCAGAGATCCCTCAGCAGTCTTCATGGACGCACTATCAGTAAGATGGGACTTCAAGCTAGCGTATCTCTTTCCTCTGGTTTCCCTCCTCCCAAGGGTTCTCAGGAAATTCAAGCAGGAAGGCGGAACAGTAATACTAGTGGCTCCCACTTGGCCCAGACATCATTGGTTCACTAACATACTGTATGGAATCTATCCATAGACAGTCCATATCCTCTTCCTCTATGACCGGATCTGTTAGCGCAGGGTCCCTGCCTGCATCTGGTCTTACCACATCTGGATTTCACGGCGTGGTTCTTTAGTCTTTCATCTAGCTCTGTGATTGAAAAGATGCTTAGGGCATAAAAGCCTTCCTCTGCCCGCATCTATTACAGAGTTTGGCATTCTTTTGGTCAATGGTATTCCCACAGAAAATATGACCCTAAGGTGTTTAGGGCTTCCCGGGTACTGGCTTTTCTCCAGGCTGGATTGAACCTTGGTCTCCACCTGGCCACTTTGAGAGTGCAGGTTTCTGCACTGTCAGTCTGGTTCCATAGAAAGATTGCTTCTTTACCAGATGTTAGAATATTTTTTCAGGGAGTTCTCAGAGTTCAGCCTACTTTTGTCCAACTGGTAGCACCGTGGGATTTGTCTTTGGTTCTCAAGGGGCTACATACTCCCCCATTTGAACCTCTGGACTCTGTAGATTTGAAATGTTTGACAGCGAAGACACTTTTTTCTCTTCGCTATCTCTTCTGCATGCAGTTTCTCTGATTTGGCAGCATTCTCTTTTGGGGCTCCCCATTTATTATTTTTCACCAGGATAGAGCTGTTCTCTGCACAAGGGAGGGTTACCTCTCAGGATGCTTCCTTTTGGGGGACGAGTTCTCCTTTTTGCTAAGGAGCGTCCCCACCCTTAGGGGAACTGCTTTAGCACATCCCCATGGTATCCCCATGGTATCCCTGTGAATCACTATGGAACCAGTAGAAGAAAATAACAGTTATGATAGATTTACCATTGATAACTCCTTTCCTTCGAGGTCCATAGGGTCCACAGGGCACCCACCCTGACGCATATGGTTGCATTGGGTAATTTTTTTTTCGGTCACGGATTCTCATCTTGTATGAGAGTGTTTCTGGTGTACGATTATTCTTCCTTCTCTTTCCTTCTCCTGCCTTGGGTTTGTTTACAAATCTGAATGCCTGTGGCCAGGGGTGGGGTATATGTGGAGGAGGACCAGAGGCATTCTGGGAGCTGAAAGCTTTAACTGTTTGGTGCCTGGATCACTCCAACCACATTATCCCCATGGTATCCATGTGGACCCTATGGACCTCTGCGAAAAAAAGTGATCAATGGTAAGTCTACCATAGTTCTTATTTTTGTTTTCTTTATGTCTTGTTAGTTCTACTCTTACGTTACTCATTTATTAGGTATTAGCTGATTTTATAGCCATTTATTTTACTATTTTGTATTAGTTTGTATACTAACTTTTAATTAGTAGAATTCCTTTTTTCTTCGCACAAGTCGATGAGGTATTTGGGGAATAAAAAAATTTGGAAACTACAAAAGACTTTTAGCGAGGAAACAAAGCTGAAAAAAAGGGGTTTGGTATGGGATCCCCGCGGTCGGAATGCCACCAGTCAGAATACCGACAGCGGCATCCCGACAGTCAGAATCCCAGCACTATTAGGTAAGTGTCCTACCCTTAACCCTGACCCTCCCTCCCCGGTGCCTGAACCTAACCCCTCCCCCCAGTACTTAAACCTAACCTCCCCCTCCCCGCACCCTAAACCTAACCCTCCCCCCTTAGTGCCTTACCATCCCGCTAATGCTTAACCCTCCCCCTAACCCCTGATACTTACCTTCGGGATGCCGGCGGTCAGGATTGGGAATTCCAGCACCGATATTTTGAATGTCGTCATCCCGCACACCGGAATGCTGATTACATCCCGTAAAATTTGACTCACAAGGGTTGTGAAATAGATTTATTCACCATCCTCACAACAATGGAATACGATGGAGGAACATACAATGCAAGTCCCAGCAAGTATTCTACCTTGCCTTCTACAAAGTCATATTTCCCAGAGGGTGTTAATCTACTGGGCTAAATTTAGATCCTTAAACTACCTTTCATCTCCACACTCGCCACTAACCCCCTTGTTACATAAACGTGAGTTTCAGCCCCGGCTACTGCTGAGGTGTTTGAGAGCTTGGCCAAGTAAGTTGTCCTCTGGAGCAGACCGTTGGTATGATAAGGATATTCAGGAGAGGTGGCTCTTCCAGCATCTATGTGTTGGTCATACTTATTATTATTATTATTATTATTATTATTATTATTATTATTATGTACTTTACCTTGTGTGTGGGGATAAAGCTGGCCCTCTTTGCACTGCCCTGCAGTCTCCTAAACACTTTGGGGCCAATGCAAAGTAGAATGTAAGTCAGACATAATTAAACCCTCATTGCGTGCATGAAAACTAATGCAAATCTTTCCCCGTATGCTGAGTTGTATACATCTACCAACCCTATCTGTACTCTTGGTTTCATGGCCATAATCATTATCAGTGCACACTTGAACCAAACATATCCTTGGTGCAAGAGCGCCATTCGAAAATAGGCGTTAATACGCGTACCCACAACAGTGCATAGACAATTCTATGTACATGCCCACAACACAAAACCTAGCACATCAGCCCCTCTGTCTCTACAATCTATAGATTCATCATCGGAACCTATATGTACTGCTACTGAAATTTACTACTCCTTGGTAATGAGATTTATGGGGTAAGTAGAGAATAAATACTGGCATGAAATATTTCAGTTCACATTTGCAAGCTCAAGCAGTCTCTCCATTGTGAAGATGCAATACAAATTTCTCTCCCAATAGGACCAAGTGCCCTGTATAATTTAACAAGATACATCTCAGGGTTTCAAATTCCCTCATGAAATGTGTGTTAGAACTTAGGGCCTGATTCAGAGCCGCTCGTAAGCAGCCGCTCGTTCGCTCCGAGCGATGTTCGCACATCTGCACATGCATATGGGTCGTAATGTGCATGCGCCATCCAGTCAGTGCGGTCAGAAATCGAGCGTTCGCAAAATAGCGAGTGCCTGCTAATTTGAGTGACAGGATGAGGCGTTTGTGGGTGGTAACAGGGGAAGGTGCTTGAAAACGGGGAGTGGAGATCCGAACGCAGGCGTGCCAAACTGTCAAAACGGGCGTTTTAAGGGTGTGCATAATTAACAAAGCAGTGTCATCAACCACGTCACTTCGTTGTTTCTTAGCCTGAACTGTTCGCATGATTGCGGTAGGAAAATCCTACCACAAGCACTGCGAGCAGTTCAGACGCCTTTCGATGTACTCGATTAATCAAATAAATAGCAGAGATGACGTAGGATGCGAGCGGCCAGGGGGCATCTTTACAAAATAGCGAACGCATGTTTCGTTCGCTCGCTCAGACATAGAGGCGTCAACAGACCGCAAAGTGCGAGCGCTCAATTTAACTAGCCGGCCCCTTTTTCTGAACGAGCGAGCGCAAATAGCGCCCGGCTCTGAATCAGGCTCTTAGTACTGTAGCTTCTCCTTTTAACATCTAGGGGGAGCATCCAAGGTTTTTTATTTTATTTTTTACTGAATGCTAGACATTGTGCTTTTTAAATTCTTGGGGGAGCAGTCCGAAGGTCCAGAATTTTGGTTTCTGAATTACCTCTCCTGCGTCCGGAAGAATCTCTTGGCTGGGCCTCAAGCTGGGCATCCACTATACAATTTTCTGTCAGATATTTGTCAAATCTGGCTGGTTGGAATGAAAACCTGGTAATGTATGGGAGCAAATGACAGTTGATCAGATGGTTTTAAACACTGAAAAAAGGGAAAAAAATTGTTCAAATTGGTTACATTTGAGTGTTTTAACCAATTTGTCTGAACAACCATTTTTGGCTATTTTCCAGTGTTTGTGAGCAAATGGATGATTGTCCTTTGTTCCCATACATTACCAGGTTTTCATTCCAACCAGGCAGACTGGACAGATATCCAACAGAAAATTGTATAGTGGATGCCCATCTTCACCCTTCACTGCCAACGAACCTTTCCTCTGGATGGCCCGGCTGGCCTAACTCACTGTGGCTGTATTTTACACTGGCTGACTGCCTGGGAAATTATCACCAATTGCCCGCTTACTTTGCATTCCTGTGATCAGCCTTACCTTAGGTTTGCATTCTGCGGTGGCGGTAGCGGCCAAGACGAGCTTCCGCAGGCCATTTACTGTGGAGCTGTGTGCCCGGAGACACACGGACAGTGAGTATTAATGAGGATATGTGCAACATCGGCTATTTTTTATCATAGGGATTGACTCTCCTCTATAAGCCTTTAACAACCGGACCGAGAGAGAGATTTACATTCATTTATGCCTTTAAATTACAAATGGCTATTATTCTCGATTGACTAAGGAGAGTAAACTAAAGGCTGAATGTTTAAATGATTGTGCTTCTGACCGCTACTAGAGACATTGCTACAGTTCCATTTGAAGTGTGCTTTTATTTGCTACTGAAATATCATATTGCAACTTTTGGAATACTGAAGAAACATTGTTGCACTGTGTGGCTTTTCTGTCATAAGAATACTGAAAACTGTTTTCTCCTGGTTTTGATCTAATTTTAATATTATAGATATTTTATTATATGTGCTTATACTCCCTGGAGTTATATAGTTTATGGAATTATAATTGTTAATACATTTATGTATTTTATTAAAATATGGTTTATTATTTCTATGCGTCACAGCGTATTACACTTTTTTATATATATACTTTCTGTGTGTGGGGATTGGCATTCTCCACATTTTAGTGCTGGTTGGCTGCTAGGAATAGATATATAATCAATACAGATGACTCAATAGGTGCTAGGTATATTGTTTTATTACTTAATTTATCAAGCTTCCTGGTCTCTCAGTACTAGAAGTCGCTGCTCAAACATTTAATCAGTGCAGCAGAGACTGTAATACCAGGACACTTGTAGGTCCTCCTCTGCTCCAAATATTAAAATAAATGGTTAGACAAAATTGAGTACCTGTTACTTCTCATTGTTGTTAAAAAATGTTTTATCTAGCTGGTTACAGTGGTTGAAATGTACAGATTCTCCCACATATACCTCTTTAATCTCGGCTGATTGGACCTACTCAATCTTGGGGGCCATTCAATTCAGGGCGATTTGAATAGCGCCGGGAATGAGTTCACGGAACTATTCAGTTGTCTCCATTGCGCCCTGCACGTAAGTTGGGAGATGCAGGTTACTGCGCCATAGGCCGGGTGTTTAGTTGCGGCAACCTGCAGTTTTTGATTGACGCGATGCTGTTACTACACGCGCTAACCCTAAAAACAGCATTGCAGAACTAGTTTATTCAGGTTTATGATTGCACCTCAGGCGCGTGTGAGCAGAAATCCTCTAGTCTGGCTTAACAGTGCGGCCAATTGAATAGCGCCGGGAACTTCTTCCCGGTGCTGTGCAACATCTCACTGAATTGAATTGCCCCCCTTATTACTCTTCCACTTTGGGATGCCAGACTTTGTCAATACCTATTTCCCTATAGATTGTAAGGTTGTGAGCAGGGCCCTTTTACCTTTATGTCAGTCTGTTACTACCCAGTTTTCTTCTATTAATGTTGTTTCCAATTGTAAAGCGCAATGGAATATGCTGCGCTATATAAGAAACTGTAAATAAATAAATAACTACAGCCTCCGCTTTCAACAGAACATTTGAGAGTAGGATGTAGACACTTACTGTTCAAAGTATACAAGAAACACATCTATACATCAACCCATGCCATTATAATTAGACTCTTTTCAATTTAGACGATTATAATAGAGGCATATACTGTGTGTCAACTGCCTGGAGCACAGCACAGTAGATGGTCCATAGCTTTGGCCCCTCCCGACCTAATATGATTTGATACCTCAATCTACACCTGCAGGTGACCCAGCGACCAGGACATCTGGTAAATCAGAGTAAGATCCTGGCAGTTGAACTAACTCACTGTTGTTTGTTGCAGCCTGTGGGCCTGATTCATTTAGGATCGCTATTGTGATCGCAGCTCCGTAATAGCATGCGGGTATGCTGTGAAAATATGCTAATGAATGCTATCGCAATGCCGTTGCACTGCCAGCGTAGAGACATCCACTGCCTCCCACTATCGCTATCTCACATCTGTAATACCTTGCAATCCTGCGTATACATCAGTAACATCGGGTACCATTTCCTCCTCATGCAGAATTCAAACAGCCATGACCTTACTTGGAAATTGCTAACCTCATTGCACGCAGTAAGTACTCAAGCTGCATTTGCCGTCGCAATGGCTAGTCTATGCACACCCATGTAACGGCGTTCAAACGGACAGGCACACCTGCGTTTCACCACCCACTCCCGTCACCACACCCAAATGCTGACTGTCACTCCCTCTGCAATGGCTTACCGCGCTCTGCCTAATCGCAATGCGATCACAGTGTAACCTTCGAGCACTACGATGCATATGTATGCGCAGTACGCAACAATCATAAGAACTTGTGGTATAGTGAGGACTGGGTGAGAGATCTTGAATGAGCTGGTTAGAGGTTCTAATATGGGCTACACACCTGACCGACCCAGCAGCCGGCCAACCCGCTGACATATTATGCTTGCGAAATTGGTCTGGCCAGACATCACAACTAAGCGGGCATTTGCACAGATAGGTAGGTATACTGCACTCGTAGCTCGGGTGTGGAGCTTCTATCCCTAGAAGGTATCCAGCCTTCTGAATTGATTGAAGGGGAGGTGCTAGTGTTGTGAGGTTTGGAAGTGTGGTGACAGTGTGATTAATAAAGACAATGAAGCAGAAAATGGTAAAATAAACTTGTGAATTTATTTCTTTGGATACAAACACAGTGCTACAAACTATATCATTCAGGTGGGTTCCTTTGGGGAGCTTCCTTTCTGTAGTATAGCGGTCAGTGACGGCTATACCCCCCAATAATATATGCTTGAGAGATGCCAGGTGATTCTTTTAGGGAATCTTTTTGGGTATAGCAGGGGAGCTATATAACTCTCGGACCTGCGGTCTATGACTCTGACAGGTACGGACGTGTGCATAGTAATGTTCAGTGATGGCATCCCATACTAATAAAAAGTCTTAGCAGTATTAGTTTGAATACTCCGACTCTTACAGTACTTGTGCGACTGCAGCTGCCTTGTGCCCCTCCAGCTGACTCTGTTAATGTAGATAGATCTGTGATCTTGCAGGCATGGAGGTTTCTCTTTATGCAGCTGGTGCTGGTACATCTCTCCAGCCGGAGTGTGAGCCTTATCCTGTGTGCTGTGATGGTGAGAACGGAGGTACAGTAGCAACTCCCGTTCTCTGTTGTCTCTTTCTTATAGAAATGTAAAAATTAATTTACAAGTTTATTTTCTCCACTTCCAAACCTCACAACATGGCCCTTCCCTCTTCTGTCCCCGCGCCGTACTGACCACCATATTAGTGCTAGCGATTCCCTCACCCACAGATTATCATTTAAATTTGTCTTTGCCGATTTGTGATGTCACTGTCAGCACTTCCTGTGTCCAGCATAACGGGTTGGTCGGTCAGTCAGTCATCCATACACAGCATATGTGCACGATAGGGTCTGCAAGATATATCTCAGCTGCTGTGCTTCGCGGCTTATGCAATATATATGTGAGCAACGTTGTGAACAGATATATATCGTGTGGACACACCCGCAGATGCAGTGAATGATATATCGTTTGTCGGCTGCATGAACAATATATCGCACAGAGTATACCAGTGATGTGCAGTCAGATGAGGCAGAGCCTTTCCTGTCATACTCAAGTATACTCCAGAGTTTTGTTATAAAAATAAGAACATTTTTTAATTAAACATTATAAATATCTTTACAATGCCGGTAATCTAACGCAGTCGCGCGGTCATGCACCCTGCCCCACATCAAATAAAGCATCATGTCTCCGCCACATCCCCCTTATGTTGTGCCAATTTACCAAGAGGTAATCCTGCGGTACCGATCTTTGTGCCACATATCGTGGTTCCCATAGAGCTCTATGGTGACTGTGGCCTAACCCCATAGCTTTTTGCTTCTAGCTAGCTGGGATGACATTCCTGACATCCAGCAATGGGAACCAGCGTTGGGGCAAAGACTTTGTTGGACCCTCTCTGGGATAAAATTACTATGCCCATGCGTGGACGTTAGCCATGAATGCGCTTAATCCTTTAACCATTTGCTGGCAGCGTTACACTGTGCAGGAATCCCAGCTTGTACAATTGCAACAGTACAACATATCACCTATACTAATATGACAACGCTGTGTCTGTCTGTTTGTTCTAAGTTGGCGCAAAAACTACTGAACCGATTTCCATGAAAGCTGCATTCACTTGAATAGGATGAGCTACATAGCAGTCTGTGCACAGGGCACACAGTGACATTGGTGTGAGTGGTGGGTGAATAGGATAGACTACATAGCAGTCTGTCCACAGTGCACACAGTGACATTGGTGTGAGTGGTGGGTGAATAGGATAGGCTACATAGCAGTATGTGCACAGGACACAGTGACATTGGTGTGAGTGGTGGGTGAATAGGATAGGCTACATAGTCTGTGCACAGGGTCACAGTGACATTGGTGTGAGTGGTGGGTGTATAGGAAAGGCTACATAGCAGTCTGTGCATGGGGCACACAGCGACATTGGTGTGAGTGATGGGTGAATAGGATAGGTTACTTAGCAGTCTGTGCACGGGGCACACAGATACATTGGTGTGAGTGATGGATGAATAGGATAGGCTACATAGCAGTCTGTGCACAGGGCACACATTGACATTGGTGTGAGTGGTGGGTGAATAGGATAGGCTACATAGCAGTCTGTGCACAGGGCACACAGTGACATTGATGTGAGTGGTGGGTGAATAGGATAGGCTACATAGCATTCTGTGCACGGGGCACACAGTGACATTGGTGTGAGTGGTGGGTGTATAGGATAGGCTACATAGCAGTCTGTGCACGGGCACACAGTGACATTGGTGTGAGTGGTGGGTGTATAGGATAGGCTACATAGCAGTCTGTGCACAGGGCACACAGTGACATTGATGTGAGTGGTGGGTGTATAGGATAGGCTACATAGCAGTCTGTGCACAGGGCACACAGTGACATTGATGTGAGTGGTGGGTGTATAGGATAGGCTACATAGCAGTCTGTGCACAGGGCACACAGTGACATTGGTGTGAATAGGATAGGCTACATAGCAGTCTGTGCACAGGGCACACAGTGACATTGGTGTGAGTGGTGTGTGTATAGGATAGGCTACATAGCAGTCTGTGCACAGGACACACAGTGACATTGGTGTGAGTGGTGGGTGAATAGGATAGGCTACATAGCAGTCTGTGCACAGGGCACACAGTGACATTGGTGTGAGTGGTGGGTGTATAGGATAGGCTACATAGCAGTCTGTGCACAGGGCACACAGTGACATTGGTGTGAGTGGTTGGTGTATAGGATAGGCTACATAGCAGTCTGTGCACAGGGCACACAGTGACATTGGTGTGAATGGTGGGTGAATAGGATAGGCTACATAGCAGTCTGTGTACAGGACACACAGTGACATTGGTGTGAGTGGTGGGTGAATAGGATAGACTACATAGCAGTATGTGCACAGGGCACACAGTGACATTGGTGTGAGTGGTGGGTGAATAGGATAGACTACATAGCAGTATGTGCACAGGGCACACAGTGACATTGATGTGAGTGGTGGGTGAATAGGATAGGCTACATAGCAGTCTGTGCACAGGGCACACAGTGACATTGGTGTGAGTGATGGGTGAATAGGATAGGTTACTTAGCAGTCTGTGCACGGGGCACACAGTGACATTGGTGTGAGTGATGGGTGAATAGGATAGGCTGCATAGCTGTCTGTGCAAAGGACATTGGTGTGAGTGGTGGGTGAAGGCGCTGCTGCCACCAGTCTGTATAGCGCTGCTGGTCACATGGGCCACACCTGCGACAGAGCCTCTATGCAAAGCAATACAACTATAATACCTCAAATAGAAAAATGTTGGCAGATGCAATTTCATTGTGGTTGAAACCGCAGACAACAGCTAGTACATAATAATACTGCAGGGGCTTGTTAACAGACCCCTTAGTGCCTATCTTAGGTTGTTCTGTGCACCTACTGATTTATTATAAAATGGTTGATCATCTTTAGAAGTTAATCTGTGCATCTCTTGCATAATATGATATAATAGGATGTTAAAATAACTTCAGTATATATACATAAAAAATTAGATAAATCAGGAAAACTACTAACAGAAATGATTTGGTTTTACAGACTTCCCCTAATGACATATGTCCTTGTATCTCTCACATGTTTGTAGTGAGAATATAATACATGTCTTTGACGAGTGGTTGAACAAAATAACATAAGCAGGCTCATCTGACATAGATCACAATGTCTCGGGAAATGTTAATACTCTGTTAAATCATGTATGGTATCTCTGGGAGTTACAAATGGACAATATATATGGTAATGTTGGGGGCTCTACCTGATTAATCTTGTGTATTATGTGTAATTAGCAAAAAGAGCTAATTAAGTTCTTCTTAGACTGTAATTTAGAATATGCCGCTGTATTTGTCATCTTTTGCACTTTATTTTGCTATTTATCTTGCATTGAACCACCCATAGAGGACAAAGCACGATCACACGTTAACAGTTTTGGGGGCCTATTCATCAACACTAAAATAAAGTTTTTAAGGACATTTTCCTTAATTACCGTTATTTTAGTATTCATGATGACACTTAACACAGGAGATATCACTGATAGTTTAAGTCCTCCTGCGTTAATTTCCACACTCCCCATACATTAGTATGGGTATATGGAAATTATGCTTTTCATCGAATTCCGGAAATTATGTAGTTTCGGAATTTGATGGAGATACCATTCGCCACTCTGAGGTGGCATACAGCGGGTTACACTTACCTGCTGTCAGCAGGGCAGGTCCTCCTCTGCTCCCTGGTCCCTCCTCCGGCTTCAGTGGCTGCTCTGACACTGTGTTCTCCCGGCAGAACATAGTAAAGTTTAGAAAAAAAATATAATTTTTTTTTACTAAACTTTACTGTGTTCTGCCGAGAGAACACAGTGTCAGAGCAGCAGCCAGAGCCGGAGGTGGCTGCAGCGCAGGGGCTGGCTGGCAACTTTTTGCCTGGGGGGCAAGTCCAGAGGATTGGCCCATAAGTAACAACACACACACACATATTAGAATTTCCAAAGGTGCAGCACTCCAGGCTAATGTACAAATAGACTCAGACACATGGAGAGAATTTCAACATTTCAATCTTATTAAGATTGTCATCAGGAAATTAGCCTGGAGTGCCGCATCGTTGCAAATTCTTATTGTTATTATTTGTGGATGCACCAGCCGCAGTTACAGCAGTATATGAGTGCCGGACCGTATATGGCATATATATATATATATATATATATATATATATATATAATATACTGTACATACACACACATAGGGCCTGATTCAGCAGCAGACACAGATCGAGCAATTATTTTAAATCTCGCATGCGTATAATCCGTACTGTGTATGCACAGCAATAGTATTGCAATAACAGATGCACAGAAGAATCCATCACAAAATGAGTGACAGGCTGTGAGTATTTTGGGGGTGGTGATGGAAAAACGAAGGCGTGTCTGTCCGTTTGAACGCCGTTTCATGGGTGTGCATAAATTAGCTATTTCGATTACATATGCATCAAGAGAGCTTATGAGACTTGCAGTTCAGACTTGTTGTAAATGCTGGGGACTGGCTGATGTGGATCAATGGTACCTATATTTACACAGAAGAGAGACATTGGACGGATATGAGAAGCAGCAGTGGGCCTTTAAGCCAGCTGAGCTTTGGCAGGTATTAGCATACTTTCTCCCCTGCGTTCTGTGTGAAATTGCAGCTGCGGTCCCATTAGCGTCCTCTGCTGAATCAGACCCAAAATATTAAAAAAGCCAGCAATCCCATGCTTACATAAAGTAATTTGCGCCAGCCCTCCTTAATTACTGGTTCTGAGCTGGATATATTGTACTCTGAGGGCAGGGACATACTGTTGTAAGACATTATGGCTAATAAGGAGTATGTAATTATATTAAAACAGTTAATGCAGAGAAATGTGCTTTGAGTGGTCTGTGCAGTGGTCAGGCTGTAAACAAGGTGTCACAGGCTCCGATCTCCCCCTTCATCAACCATCCTGTCCTGAGCACAGGATCGTGGAACACAATTGTCTCCTGTCCATTATCATTTTTCCTGTAATGTAACCTCTTCCTTGCCAGGTAGCACTGACTGGATGGTCACCTCCTGACTAGTAATGCAGCATAGCATTCACTCTATCTAATATGATAGGCTACGTGCTCCTGTGTGACATCCTACCTGTGGAGGCTTTGCATGTAGGTGGAAAGTGGAAGATCTTCATAATGCGCTGCCACAAGTAGAGACTCTGCTGCTGTTCCTTGTAATCTGCTGCAGCATGCATGTGGAGCGCACAGGCAGTGCTGACATACTGGGCGGGCAGGCTATGCAGTGCCAGACCAGCATCATCCTCTATTGGGAGGAGGGAGGAGCTCTACCAGGGGAGGGAGGGGAAGATCTGGCCCTGGAATTAACACTGACACTACTGCAATAGGAGTGTCAATACAGTGCTGCCGGAGCTTAATTCTACAAGGAAGGGCAGAGGGGCTTTCTGATTAATACGGCCTACTAGCTGTAGTGTGGCCGTGTCACTCATATATATATATATATATATATATATATATCGCTAACTGCTCGCCAGGCCCCCTCCTGCTTGTGGCTGTGCACTGCCTCAGGCTGTCACTGTCTGAGCATTGAGCACAGCTCAAGCAGTCGCCCTCCAGTCTCTCCACTCAGCCATTGTGATACGTCTGCCTACGCGCGGCCGTATCACAGCCTGGTTTGTCACTAACTTTGGTCCTACAGGGCTTCCATAGCCATGTAGGACATAAAGCAACTGGAAGCTGCCGCCGGTTACTGAAATTCATTGCGCGGCCATAAATGCAGACAGACAACTCGGATCTCGGCCGCGGCCACATGAACCACTGGACCACCAGGTTATTTCTGCTGAGGAGCCGGCCCGGACACCAAGTGACGGTGCGGCCCGGGGGGCACATGGCACCCTGCCCCCCGACCCAGCCTGCCTTTGCTGCAGCGGCCAGGTAAGTGCGGGACAGGGAGGTGAGCGGAGGAGGGGTTGGGGGGGCGCACAATTACCGCAGCTGTAGCAAGTGCTACGCAGGCGATGCTTTAACGGATGGAACAGCGCATGTGCAGCACTGATTACAGATGCGGTAAGTTAGTGTAGATAGGGAAAAGTATCTATTTCCCGAAAAGCTGTCATCGCAAAAATGACAGATTTCAGAATAAATACTTATGGGGAGGAGGAATTATGCATTCCTTCGGTAATTAGGTAGAACTCCATGCAAGTTCTAAACCTAATCACTTCCATTGAATTTTTAGTATTCATGAATAGGCTTCTCGGTCCATTGCCGGCCTGGATCATCAGACTGGCAATTTTGGGTTTGCGCACCTTCATTGTTGGGCTGGTCTGCGTACTTAAACTTGTATTAATTGGCTTCTAAATGTACACTGGCTAAACTACACTCACAGCAGACTCTGGGAGCTCTGCACTCAGTCCACCCTGCAGTACTGGGTTGGCTGAATTGCCAGTACATAGACTAAATGACAGCTGATTGCATGCTAGGGCTGTTTTCTTTCACAGTTCACACTCTTCTGTTCTCCATTGCTGCCTGTGTAGATGATGCATTTAGAATGTGTGCGTGTGTGAAAGTAAACCCTCGTGAAAATCTGCTTTTTATTTTGTATATGTTTACATAAAGTAAAGAGATTTAACATTTATGTGCTTCTAAAAGAAGTGCATATCTGTTCTACAAATAAAATATATATATATACATTTTACACACCGTATATACTATAAAAAATGTGTGTGTGTTAATTGTAATCTTTCATCATGCTGCTGTGTATCTGGTGACACAAGAAAGTCAATACCAGCTTGGAGAAATTATGGGGGCATGAAACCACTGCAGAGGAAGGAATTTCACTTGGTTATCTGAATATTTAATGTGCTTCCCAGACTGAGCTAAGGGTTCCTTTCCACTGGTCTATTGACTGAAGCAAGAACGGTGCAGAAATCACGAATAAAGTCTAGCACAGAGTTATCCCCACATAGAGACCCCCAGACAACCATTGGGTATGTAGGAATGCCAAGTGCTGACTGCCAGGAAGGGCAAAGCCCAAGTTTGTTTTTCTCACAAATGATTTTTGAGTTATTGACAGGCAAAAGAATAAAGTAATTGTGATTTCAGCAATGTTAGACCTCATCGGGGGCTTTAACCAAATTACACTTTTAAACTCAAATATCACAATTTACAGAAATTACAGTTCAACATTATTGATGGTCCTCATTCAGTAACAATCAAGTGATCTACAACTAGCAAAATTAGTGTGTGTCATAATTCCACAAGAGGTTGTGTATTCTTTCTTACCCCTCCATGAATCTTGAATGGTTATGTTCAGTGTGATTGGGGTCTGTCCTAAGGAACCTGTGAGCGTTAAGTGTCTTCCTTCCTTGTCAATATAACGACTAGTGACAGGTATTTTATTTGTTGGTTATTTAGTTGTTATTTTATTAACATTTATTTATATAGCGCCAGCTTATTCCGTTTCACTGTACAATGGGGAAGAAGTCAGTAATAATACATGTCTGAGTAACAAAACACAGACAAAGAGGTAAGAGGCCCTGCTCGCAAGATCACAATCTATAGCTCATACTCCACCTCTTTTGGGGAGTGGGTGTTCATAAATAAATAAAATGTACTTGCAGGTTTATTATTCTGATATCTGCAACCACATTTTATAGAACTACAAGATAACCGATCATCCAAGCATTATAAAATGTATGGCTGACAAGTGCGGCATATGTGTATTCAGCCAGGGGTGCGATCATGATGCTTTATAGGTTGGTCAAGGGCGTGCAGAGATCAGTGTTTTAAAAAGAATTAGGTTTCTTATGTCTGATAGACCTCTGTAGCAATATCTGGAGTACGGTCTTGTGATATAGCACCATAATCAATTTTTTCCAAAGTTCATAATCTAAGCACCAGCTACACTTGTGTTCTCCTTAGAATATGATCTAGACAAAAGGACGTGGGGTATAATTGTTTGAATCTTGTACCAAGGGTGAGTAGTCCACCAGTGTGACTGAGAGACATTGCGATGTCCCCATTCAGGAAGGCCGGCTGTACAGATAACGCATAGCTTTTCTGAATATCAGTTCTTGTTCTTTTTGTTTTTCTCTCTTTTGATTCAACTATTCAATCTTCTCCCCTTTTCTTTTCCTGTGTTTCTATCCAACATTAAACTCAAAACTGTAATGGAAAACCGGGTCACTGTCTTTTCTTCTGCTCCTATCAACAATTAATATTGGGCTGAAGTCTGCTTCCATTTTCTATTAGTCTTAGCAGAGATGTCATTGATTTGCTTCATGTATCAGGAGGTCTTGAGGTACTAGGGCCCAGTTTGTAGAAGAATGTAGGACAGACTTTTTGGTACTTTTGCAGAGATTTTATTGATGGCTGCCAACACTATCAGAAGGACTAGGAATCCCCAAGTGCACTGTGTATTTTTATCTGCCAACAATTTTGTTACATGGTTGATGCCTCGTCAATTTGTAAATGTCAACGTTTAGAATATAGGGGGCAACGTCATAAATTATTTGCAGGCAGAGATCCTTGCATGTGATTGTGTTCTCATTGTGGGATGCTTGAGTTTTTGCTTATTTAGTGTATATGGGATTAAATCCTACAATAACATCTCTCATCCATTATGGCTTAAGTACCCTGTGTTCTTTCCAGAATAAGCTGGTTTTCAGTCATTTTTGGGGCATGTGCAAAACTGGGAAGATCCACTAGGATGCCTCATTCTTATCTTCTGGGTATTCTATTTCTATGAACAGTATAAATCGTGATGGGCCATATCTTCCTGGGCTTTAACTCAATCATCTCATCCGTGACTTCAATGCCAGCATTCTTCTTACCAACTAGGCAATTTGTTATTTAATACAGTTTACTGCTCCTTCTAGCTCAGTAGTGAATGTTTTCTTAGGATCCATCATAGAACCTCTGTTTCTTTTAGTTGCCGAAGTGTCTAGTTTCTATCCCCATCTCCAGATCTTATCAAAGTTTGTTGGGGAACCTCCTCAGTCATTTCATGGGATGTAATGTGTTCTTTCAACCCGTCAGCCTATCACGTCCCTGAGATTCCCCTTTTACATACATAGCATGGATTACCTCTGTTATGTATTCTTTTATTGGATTCTTTCTTCTCTCCATAAATGGGCCATTACCTTCGTTTTTTATCCCCCTGTGAATTTTCTTATTTTTATTAGTAACGTGACTTTTGACCTGGAAGAGATGGGTCCCCAGGGTATTTTAAGCACTTTCAATAACTTCTGTCACACTGCCTTGAGGAAGAGACCTGTTTTTGAAATGCGTTGGTGGCTGGTGACAGGAGTGCTATTAGGACATCATATTGGAGTTGACCCAGATCTCTGTTATAGGAAAGGTCCTGAGTGATGTTCCTAGAGCCTCCTAACATCTACAGACTTTTTTTTGTCAGAGACATCTGGTAAACCTCCATCTTGTTACAGATTTTGTACCACTTGTTTTAAGTTTTATGTTCTATGGAAACAATAAATAGTGTGTTACATATTACACCATGCGCGCCTCTTGCTCTCTATATATACTTCCAAGGTGCAGTGTTATTTCATTATATATCTCTGTTTATATATTTATTATATTTTGTCTGTCTGTGACATGCCAGTTAGTTGCTTAGGGTTACTAAAAATGTATGGATTAGGATTTTAAATCGGAAATCTGAGTATGTCTGATGCATGTCCTACTCCAGTCAGGGCACCCATGTGATTCTCATTATTTGATTTTTTTATTAATTGCCATTTTTTTCCTTGTATGAGCTGCACACGGTATAGTAGCGTACCAGCCCTTGCTTTTTTTATTTATTTATTGGTCCAGTGTGTGTGTGTGTGTGTGTGTGTGTATCTATTTTACATACTGCCACCTGTTTTACACAATTGTTTTATGTGGAGATAATGTGCTTAATGCTTCTTCAGGGTCAAGGCTGACATGTTCACTCATGTTCAAGTTCTTTAAATAAATGTCTATTGTACCAGTCAATCTTTGGTGAGGATTTATGTCGGGTCCTTTGAGTTATTTATTCATTTTGACTTTTTTTTTTAATGATGTCTTTATACTCTTAAATGACCCTTCTTTCTTAGGTGGCCGACTGCACCAAAACCTTAATCCAGACTTTTTTTTATTTATTTTTTTAGATATTTGTTCAACAGAGCTTGGATATGTCTGTTATTGTCTCTGTTTTAAAAGAGGAGAAGGGAATATAGTTATGCGATTGTTAATCCTCATTGCCATCTGTCTACAACAATGTATATTCTGCCGGAATCGGTATGTAATACCGACAGACGGGATCCAGGCGGTCAGAATCTTGACGCCTGGAACCCGACAGGGTTAACACACCGACAGTTGGTGGTCTGTATGCTAACCTTCCCCCTCTCCCTACCATAACCCTCCCTCCCTGGTGCCTGAACCTAACCTCCGCCCACCTAGTGCCTAATCCTCCCCTTAGTGCCTAACCCTTACCCTCCCCCCCCCCCCACTCCGCTACTTACCTTCTGACCAGCGTCTGTATTCTTGCGCCGGTAAGGTAAGCGTCGACATCCAGACCACCCAGGGATGCCGAACGCATACCATTCAGCAGAACGCTAATTTTAGCTTATTATATTTGGTTATGAAACGTGATAAATATTTTATTCCATTCCCCTGTAAAAGGCATTTGTGCTATTTCTTTTCTGCTGTGTGTGTTTACTTTTAATCCTCCCAACAGCTGCAGGGTCAAGGTTTGACAGCCCTGTTACACAAGTGGAGTGATTAGCAGGTTTAATGCGCTCGTTTTTTTAAGCAGCGCTTGCTTTCTTTCTTTTTTGTTAGTGATTACTTAACCATCTAGAAAAAACCTATAAATAGAAAGCGGCAGTTCCAAGAGCATGTCATCGTAGTCTAATTTTACTCTTTGGAGTGGACATAACAAGTCAGTGGCAATACACAAGGAGTCAGTGGTGCCAGACTTGCATAACATTTTGGTACTTAAAAAATTATTTTGCTGGCCCACCAACTCCCCCCCCACCTCGCAATAGGCAGCGTTTTGTAACTATAATCTCTACAGAAATCAATAATTTTTTATATAGGCCTGTGTGCAGATATATTTGCTATGATTAAGATACCTCTAATTATGGAAGTAATCCAGCCACTCAGCTCACTCATCTCGATCACAAGTATGAATCTCAGTGTGTGTCAATTAGATGTATACTGATGTGTCCACACATAAAGCATCTTACCTCCATGCGCTACAAGTCGCGTTGCAACTCTGTAGCGCTGATCGTCTTTTTGTATGACTTTTTAACTTGTAATGTGTCTTACTCACAAAGTAATGTAAATAGGATACACAAGCTGCTTCTGCTGATTAATATGATATGCGGCATGCCTATATTCTGTGTGCAGCTGTGGGTGTATCTGCATGCAAAATGCTACTTTACAATGTCACTAACGTAGCATTTCGCATGCAGATACACCCGCAGTTGCACTCAGAATATAGGGCCTGATTCATCACAGATCGCAATTGCAACAGTGTACACAGATCGGCCTATGGTGTGTACCGCGTATGCACCGCAGTGATCGTGCGCTGGCCAGTATTGCGATTGCACTGCGATCACATACGCAGATACAAAGCCATCGTAGCATGAGTGACGGGACGTCAGCGTTTGGGGGTAGTGACGAGGGAGTGGCCTGAGAAACGCAGGCGTGCCTGTCCGTTTGAACGCCGTTTCCTGGGCGTACATAAATAAGCCATGGTGACGGCATTCGCAGCTTGAGTACTCACTGCGTGTGATGACAGTTGCAATTTCTGAGACAGGTCAGGCCTGCTGTAATTCGTCGTGAAGGTCCGATGTTAGCGATGTATACGCAGGATTGCGAGGTCTTACGGATCTGAGAAAGTGGTAGTGGGCGTCTCTATGCTGGCTGAGCAGTTGCAAACATTAGCATATATTCACAGCTGAACTGAACTGCGTGCATAATCGCAGCTGCGATTGCAATAGCGATCTGCAATGACTCAGGCCCATAGACAAGCCGCATTTCATTTTAATCATCTGAAGCTGCTTGTGCATTGCGACTTTTCACATCACTTTGCGATTGCCGAGTCACACAACCGCATGGCGTGACTAGAAGGCCTGTTTAATGCGCAAGGAATTAAGATGTATGTGTACACATCTCTATGTTAAAACAAGCCCAGGTGATCAGCCTAATCTCTCAGCAATACATAACACCACAGGCAGTAATATTTGTAAACTAGCTAAGATTATAATATGAAGACATAGATTTCTCTATTTTTTTTTTTCCAAATTAATAATTTTTACAATGCAGCCCTAATGTCTTTATATATACTTTGTCTCCCTCTCTATCCTTGTCTATTTCTCCCTGTTCCCCAGTGTCTCTCTCTCGTCCCCTTATTTTCTGCTGTCTCTCTGTCACTCTTGTTATGCCCCCTTTGTTTTCTTTCTCCCTTTCTTTGCTCTAACTCTCTCTTCTCTTCACTGCACAACACCAACTCTTATGCCCATACACTAGACCAGTGGTTCCCAAACTCCGCCATTTTAGTCCTGGTTTTAAGGATAGTCATGCTTGAGCGCAGGTGACTTTGGGCCCGAATCACTACGGATTGCAATATATCGTACGCACTCAGTTCAGTGCGACAGTATTCTAATCGATAGCGATCGCAGTGCCACCGTACTACATAAGGACGCTAGTTTTACACACACCTGTAATGGGTAGCAAGACTGCGAAAACATCGGCACAATCTATTCACATCGGAACCATACGCACAGTTAAGGCAGGTCAAACCTTACTCAGGAATCGCTTACGTCAGCGCACGCCATTAGGCCTCAGGCTGCATACAGCATCACAGTGGCTAATTTATGTAGGCCTATGCAATGGCATTGAAACGCACTGGCATGCCTGCGTTCGATCGACGACCCCCCCCCCCCCGGCACCACCCACAAACGGCACTTCCTGTAAATCACTCTGCGATGGGTCTGCGTGGTCACTGTAATCGCACGCGCAGTATACAACCAAAGGCTAATTATGTGCATATAAGCAACTGCGATCCAAGCTGAATCAGGCCCTTTATTAGTGCCTCAGTCAGTTTGAGCTAACCATCTGGACTTCAGCATGGATATCCTTAAAACATGGACTGTATAGATTGGGATGCTCTGGACTAGACCAACTTTCATCCAACAAGTTGGTTGGTTGGAATGAATATCTGGTAATGTTTGGGAGCAAAGGTTAATCAGCCATTTGCTCCAAAATGCTGCAAAGCAGATGAAAACGGTCTGCAGACATTTGTTTAATTTAAACAACTTGCACAAACGCCGTTTTTTGTCCATTTTCCGGGGTTTGAGAGCAAATTGCTGATTGTCATTCTAACCAAGCAACCAACCAACCAACCAACTAGTTGGATGGTTGAAGGAAAGTTGGTCTGGTGTTACATGTTACAGGACGGGAATGAAGAGAACTCCAATTATATTATGCAATCCTCCTGACTGATGAGTAGAAAGAAACTCACGACTCCTCTCAGTCATCTGTATTTAATAACCATGTAATATTCATGCCTGGAACAAAGCATTGGTCTTATGTAACCATACAGTGTGAGTGACCAGAAAATAATCTCCTTTATTCATAGTAATAGTAATCCTGCGTATTTCATGGAAATGATTTATAGGGATAAAAGCAGCCTATTTATATCCCATGAATGGAATAGAGCTGTGTATAGATCTAGTACAGGTGACAGGTGAGTAGTATGACCTATAAACTACAGGACCTCTCCCTGGGCTGAGAATGACTTTAGAACCCGGGATGATTAGTTCTAGTGTTATACAACATGCAGGAGCAGCACTCAGAGCACTGTAACTGCATTCATCCACTGCAATAATCTGCCCGCTGCTAGCGCCCAGCGATGCTGGTCAGGGGTCTGCGTCACAGCAGCGATCTGATTCTGTACTGTAGAGGCAGCCGGGCTGCCTGCGTCAGCGGTGCGTGTCACAGTGTGGGTGGGTGTTCCTCCGATGCTGTCACCCAGCAGGGCCGCCCCGGCATACTGCCGGTGACTCATCGCTGTTTACTTGATACATGGGCATGATGCTAAGTATAGAGTTATTCACGACCCGCATATCCGCAGGGAACACTATCTGCGCTAACTAAATATAGTGGGTGAGAGGAAAACACTTCTTGCGCAGGCAGAGCAGTAACAGCATTACTGAGTATATAGTAAACAGGGTTTTATCCGTATTCGTAAATGGCTGTATTATAGTGAACAAAATGGACTGATAATGAGCATCAAACAATGTCAGTCCTTGGGATCCCCAGTAATTATGCTCCTGTGCTAAGCATCTCACCTCACTCTACTGAAATTGGCTTTTTTTTTCCTGCAAATATTTATTGAAATACCATGAAAACAAATTGTATAAAGTACATATGCAAATAGAGTAATGATGGGTACACACCTGACAGGTATATCTGCAGATCGAGTGATCTGTAGATACATCTACAGATGATGGTTGTTCATACACAGAGCCATAATGAGACATTTTGTTGCCTGGTGCCCCCCTCCATATTGTAAACAGGGACAGTGTGCATCGCCGGTGCGCTGCCAAAAAAAAGGACGTGTTCTCGTAGGGAAAAGGCATGGCCACACTATAGTACCCCCATTTCACAATACGATACACAGTAGTGGCCCTTATTCACATTACATTACATAGTAGTATCCCTTTTACACGTTACACTACACAGTAGTAATGCCCCTCTTGCAGATAACGCCACACAGTAGTAATGCCCTCTTACAGATAACGCCACACAATAGTAATGCCCTCTTACAGATAACGCCACACAGTAGTAATGCCCTCTTACAGATAACGCCACACAGTAGTAATGCCCCTCTTACAGATAACGCCACACAGTAGTAATGCCCTCTTACAGATAACGCCACACACACAGTAGTAATGCCCCTCTTACAGATAACGCCACACAATAGTAATGCCCCTCTTACAGATAACGCCACACAATAGTAATGCCCCTCTTACAGATAACGCCACACAATAGTAATGCCCCTCTTACAGATAACGCCACAGTAGTAATGCCCATTACAGATTACGCCACACAGTAGTAATGCCCCTTACAGATTACGCCACACAGTAGTAATGCCCCTTACACATTATGCCCACAGTAGTAATGCCCCTTACACATTATTCCCACAATAGTAATGCCCCTTACACATTATGCCCACAATAGTAATGCTCCTACACATTATTCCCACAACAGTAATGCCCCTTACACATTATGCCCACAGTAGTAATGCCCCTTACATATTATTTCCACAATAGTAATGCCCCTTACACATTATGCCCACAATAGTAATGCTCCTTACACTTTGTCAACAGTAGTAATGCTCAATACACATTATGCCGCACAGAGCAAATCCCCCCTGCCCCCTCCCCTTACACATTATGCCACACAGTGCAAATCCCCCCCCTGCCTCCTCCCCTTACATATTATGCCACACAGTACAAATCCCCCCTGCCCCTTCCCTTTACACATGCCAGCCAGTGCAAATTCCCCCTGCCCCCTCCCGTTACACATTATGCCACACAGTGCAAATTCCCCCTGCCCCCTCCCGTTACACATTATGCCACACAGTGCAAATCCCCCCTGACCCCTCCCCTTACACATTATGCCAGCCAGTACAAATCCCCCCCTTGCCCCCTCCCCTTACACATTATGCCACACAGTGCAAATCCCCCCCTGCCCCTTCCCCTTACACATGCCAGCCAGTGCAAATTCCCCCTGCCCCTCCCCTTACACATTATGCCATACAGTGCAAATCCCCCTGCCCCTCCCTTTACACATTATGCCAGCCAGTAGAAATCCTCCCTGCCCCAAGTTATTCAGAGCGTAACTATGGAGCCAGGGGGAAGCCGCAGTCTGTGTCCGGCACTGGCAGTTGCAGGCATGACCCCAGCTCCAGGGGAAATGCTCCTCAGTGGATCAGCCGGTGCAGATCACTCTGGGACTGGATTAGGTCTCTCCCGACCCAGCCCCTTCCAGAAGACACTCACTAGCACTGACTACAGCAGATGGGGAGGGGGCGGACCACAGGGGAAATGTGTATTAGTAGCCGTGCGCCCGGCAGATAAGGAGCCGGGCACACCGCTCCTCTTACCCATTGTAGCAGGCGGGTGGAGGTGGCTGGTTCCGCCCACAGGACATGTGCGGGCGCACCGGCCGCACCACCCTAGTTACAGCATAGTTCATACACACTGAATAACTATCATCTGGCCGCGGGTCCTGCTGGCGAGGGGGAGTGTTGCGCCCCCTCCCCATGACCTCTGGTGCATGTGTACGGGCGGTCGGTAGATCGCCCATACACACAGCACAATGGACAGATATATCTGCCATCAGCTGTGCAGGACGGCCGACATGATATGTCTGTGAACGACGTCGTTCAGACATATCGCTGGTACACACTGGTCGATGGGCACACAATATATTGGCTGATCAATTAATCGGCCAATATATCTGCCTGTGTGTACCCAGCATAACACAGTACATACATTCAAACAAATACATCCAATTCCAATAATAATAAGGACTCACAACGCAGCTGTGGATAATTATACAATCCGCATAGACAATAAATTATTAATACAGTTCTTGTGAAAGAAACAGAAAGCTCTTGTCTTGAAACAAAAGATAAAAGTGTAAAACGACTCTTTCGGTTGTGATGCATATAGCTATGATACTGGCGATGTTGTGTGCGTGCATAAGCTGCACTTACAGTATCCCCGAATTCACATATTTTAATCTGCACCCCTATGCACAGTTTAGGGGAAATTTGCGCAATTTTGGGTGCTGTTCTAGGTTGATTTGACCGCTAAGGGGTTGATTCAGTTGCGGCTGATGTGCAGTCTCCAACATGCTGTGCTGCCCCCAGGCTCCCTCTAACACTGTGCATAGATGCCATGCGCATGCGTGCTGCATCTGTTCTCCCACTGCAACGCTGTGTGCTTTCCCCCACATCCAGCCATCGGATGGGCATCGGAAAGCTGCATACGATGACTGGCAACTATCGAATTCCGATGTCCATCCCTAGATTAGAGTGTTCGTTGTGACAGTGTTGCTGCAGAACAAGGACTTTATGACTAAAAATTTCCCAAATTACAATGAAGAATTCAGTTGTTAGGTCTGAATGTGTTCCACAGCACTGTGGAGCTCATTCAGAGTCGGTCATGAGCGCTGAGCGCTCCGTCGTTAGGGATCTCGTAGTAGACTGGGCGAGCTGTCGATGTTGAGTAACAGCTCGCCCCGTTTGCTGGGCGGGCCGGGGCGTGCCCGGCCAAATGGAGGCATTCCGGTTGGAACGCTTGCCGTTTGGGGGCGGCCCCACTGACATCATTGCTCAATGGGGAACTTCCTGCTCAAACAGAGCAGGAAGCTCCCTGGGGCTTACGAGTGCCCAGACCCTATCCTAGGGTCTGGTCGTAAGCCCCATGTCGGTCGTTAGAGCTGGGGGTGTTAACCCACAGCTTAACGATCGACAAGGTGGCGGCCGTTCAGGATGCAAGCGGCCGCCCTGATTCAGAGCGACCGCTTGCATCTAACGACCGCCTCTGAATGAGGTCCTGTGTGCTTGTATACTGAGACTATTACTAACTGTTAAAATGCAGACTCACACCAAGGAGTCTGGGCATCATGAGCAAAGTGAAGGACTTGACTACCCCAATCATCCATATAATAGTTTTTGCTTATAACTTGTCCATCTGTACTGTATAGCGCATATTATTGAAGACCCTGCCTCTAATAACTTAAAATGTACAAGGAGGGGTAAGATAAATTAGGGGAAGTGTGACAATGGACTTAGTGGTCCTTAGTGGAAACTAAGGAGGATGTGGCTGTGTAGTAAAAGGTATTGGGCAGGAAGGATGGGATAGAGGAGGGACAGGAGAGGTGTAGCAGGATAAAAGGAAGAAGAGGAGGCAGGACTGAGGGGCATTATGTGAGGCCTTGTAGGATATTTGCAAACATGCAGGGCTGGATTAAGGCCCACATGGGCCTGGAGCTGAAAATGTTCAAGGGCCTATATTGAGAAGGGGAAGAGCTGTGACCGGTGCTGTGTGGGTGTGGTCAGAGTCACCTTGGTGTGTACACCCCCTACTCTATTAACACAGTGTCTCCCTAACTACATAGAAATCGAAAAATTGCATTATTTTTTGGGGGCGGCGGGGGGAACTAGAAAAATGATTTGAATACTTAAAATTTATGGCCAGTTAGGCACCTGGTAATCATGTTGATGGGCCTATTTTTATGTGGAGGCCTGGAGCTGTAGCTCCATCCACCCCATTGTTAATCTGGCCCTGCAAACATGGGGTAAATTATAGAGAATGCAATAAGGGCATGAACTGAGTTATTGTGTAGCGAGGGGGGCATAACTTGAAGTAGAATCAATAAAGAGGGGGCATTACCTTGTGGAATCCATCAACTCCAAGCAACTTGAAGGCAGTGCTGCACCATGCAGTCCTATGTACATTATTTCTTTGGAGGGAGATGGGATCTTTTAAAGCACTAGTCACATCCCTCCATGACCTGATCAAGCACCCTCCACTGATGAAAATAGATGATATTATCCTGGTTTATACTCCCATTGAACAAGCTCTGCAGGGTATAGTCATAATGATGTGAGCTTTCTCTATACTAAAAACACTAGTGCAAAACGTTCAGTAAGGCAGCTCACCCCCACTGTGGTGACAGGGCGCAGCTCCTGGTGTCCACCATCCTGTATTTGCCCTTTATTCTAGCCCCTCCGTTAGGGTCTCCATAAATGGTATCCTGTCCGATCATTTTATTTTTATTTCAAATTGACACCACCTCTAAAATCGCTCTTTGTCGATTACATCTTGCGAACGCTCTCTCAGCCATGGAAGTCCCTACCCAACCTTTACAGTCTCCTAACCCGCTATAGCATGCTGCCCCGATACAAAATCAACTTCTCTAAATCAAAGGCCATGCTTCCTCACGTCTCCCATCAGGACTCTGCATCCCCCTATAGCTTCAGGTGGCCGCATCAAAAACTTAAATATTTTGGGATTTTCCCGAGGTCACAATATGCTGTTGTTATTTCAGCAAAATTTCCCACAACTTTGTTCTAAGCTTCAAGTGGATCTGGTTTCTTGGAAGCAGATTATAATTTTGTGGTGGTCCCCCTTTCACTCCTCCATAAAGTCCCGCAATCCCTTACCAGCTTTATTTGGAATGTTAGACTTATCCTCCAATATTCTTAAAACAAAAGAATTTCTAGGGGCGTAATGAGTCTTTCTGATATAAAACTATACTACTTAGCTACGGATTTTTCCCAGTTTGCCTTCTCAAATTCCCCTCCTGGGATTTCCTCTTGGCTTGATATTGAATTTAATCGTATACATAGGGCAGACCTGTCCTCCTTATGGGGACTACATAAGAAACATACATTGACCTCCATCTTCCAGTCTGCTCCCAGCCCTTATTTTTTTTTTAAATGAAACTATGGACCTTATACTCTGTTAAAGTTTCTGCTATTTCTCCTGTGTCCCATATGAAACAACCCAATTTCCCAACAGGATTACACACTAATCGCGTAATATCCTGGAACAAGCGACTCTTAAATTCCCTGCTGATTTCTGCTCCTGCCCACATGCTCATCTCCTTTTGAATTATTTTAAATACGGCATTTTTTCAGCTCCCTGCCTCAGATCCCACTTCTCTGCTATCTCACTCCTTTTGGAAGCCTTTAGAAATACCATCCTATGTCCAATTTATGGCATCCTCCTTGATGCTGCCCTCCCTGAGCAGAATCCAGATGATGCATGAAATAGACCTTAGCCATAGCCAAATGCTCTATCTCCACACACAATCATCTTATAAATGATACTACTGCTATACCGATACCAAAAGATCCCTGGCTCTAGTGTTCACTCTAGGTCTGACGCTGGGCAGGGCGACAGTCCTAGAAAGGGCACACTAGAAAAAGGGGACGTGGACAGACACTTACGGACATGCCAGGCTGCCCCCAAGCTCTCCTCTCTGTGTTTATTGATGCCATGCGCATGTACCGGCGGTGATCGCTGCACTGCTATTTTTCCCACACGCGGGACACTGCGGCCCTCAGGTGGGGGCGACACCAGCCGTGTTTTAGCGGGGCGCTGCCAAAAGGGCAGGGTGCATTCTGTCCTTTTGAAATCGGGCAGGGAGCGGCGCCCCGCTAAAACAGCCTAGCGGGAACACTGGGCTCTTTCTCTTATGTTACCCCCACACACCTTGGCAAACTTTGGTGTCTCATATTTTGGTCGTTGCTAAAAGTCTTGTCGCACATACTTGAAAGAACCGTCTTCACCCTTCTCTGCCCTGTAATGCCAAATATGGCACATTGCCTCTATGGAAAGTATCACTAATTATCTACATGACAGAGGTCATGTGTTTGCTCAGGTCTGGGCTCTTTGGCTTTCCCTTGCAGGCACCCGTCCCGTCTTTTCTCCCCACACCCAGTGTCTCCAATTGACCCATGCGTTATGACCTTCTGTTATTGCACTGTACTATGCTATCCTTAGCCCCTGTTTTTTTCGTTCATTCTTCATTACGTGACACCCCCCTTATTACATTACTATGTTACAGTCCCCTTTCTTCCTCCCTCTCCTTCCTTGTAGTTATACTAGTTACTCATGTTTGAATCGCTTTCCCTATTCGTTCATCTTGTAAAATACATCACGTATTCTGCTTTTGTTTTTACTGCTATGCAATTATTCTTTGTCATTCCTATGAGAATTATAAAAATATATATATATATATATATATATATATATAGGTTCAGTAAGTATTTTTGGTTTCTGTCTGTTCCATTTATATATATATATATATATATATATATATATATATGGATATATATATATATATATATATATATATATATATATATGGATATAGTGTGTGTGTGATTTAGCACCAGATACATTGTTGTTGTACGATTTTTATAGATTTTAAAATCGAACTTGGGTAAGTATACCCCATAGCGTATACATTTTTATTTGGTATGTCATTTTACTGTTTTTAGTCTGTCATAGTCTAAAAAAAAAAAAAACAAACTTTAAAATGGCAGTGGAGGTATAAGCAGGAGGACCAATCAGAAGCTGCATATTCTTGTCACACCTCTGACCCTCCTCTTCTAGTTTATGATAGTAATTGTGAGAACATTTGAGCCCAATAGTAGCATTTTATGTATAAGTTAGTGCAACTTGAAATTTACTAAATTGTACTTAATACATTGTTTCAATTTCACACTGATACATTCTTTCTGCAGTGATTACAGTGGAATAGCAGAGAATGCTAGTGTGTAATATAACATTGATATAACTGTTTATGTTCTGTAATATAATGTATGTCATTTTATCAGTATGCATATTTTATAGGTATATATAGGTATATAGTAAAGGTGCAGGCTTCATAGTATGAATGCAGCCACTGACAGATTTGCATGTGTGTTCCTGTGTACACACTACTACAACTCACCCTTATTACAGAATGTCATGTGACCTGGTCATGTGGTATACAGGCTGGCTTTCCTTTACCCAGAATTGCCTGCTAACGTGTGTGTCCTGCATATCCTGGAACAGTTTTTGTGCCACACTTGTTTACAGCTACAGACATGAGTGGTAAGGACTGCAGACTATGTATACACAAACATATATGCAAGCAGCACATGTGTGTGGGAAAGATTTTGCACTACTCATATACATGCACTATATGTTAGCAGAAAAATATGTAATACTGTATTGTGTTTTTTTATTTATTTATTTATTTTCTTTTTTTTTTTCTTTTCTTTTGTGATTGTGATCTTAATATTGTACAGAAACCTGCATCTGTGGATAAGGAGATATTGCACATTCTGCCGGGGTGCTATGACAATGCAGCAGACACCAGCTGTTAGTCAGTGATCAGGAGCCATTATTGGTACAAGATGTACTGCCGAGTGCTGCTTATTTTTATACTGAATCTTCTGACTCACTCATGCGATTGCTGAATCACTGAGCCCTTTACTGATGTGCATTTATATAGAAAAAATGACATTGTTTTCATCTTGTCTGCAGTATGGAGTTAACAAATTCAGCTAAATGTCAGGTCTCACCCCTGGGCACCGCAAGGCAGCTGTTATACCATTACTATGACAGGTCCTGTGTAACCCTTTTAGTGCCTTCATCCTTAAGCAGGTTGCTGTTGAGAATATTTCATGTTGCACACACACATTTTATTCTACATGGATGCAAACTTTTATACCGTATGTTAATGCATTTATAATGTGTAACTAGTAGACAATCCAGGATGATCGGTGTTCCTGTTAACCTGTTTAAGTAATATAAAAACACTTTGGGGCATATTCACATTTTTTGCGACAAATTTCTAATTAACGTGGCTATGCGAGCTACCGATTCTCGCGCTATCCAGTTGAAAAAAAATTAGGCACGATCATTTTTTTTCTCCAAAAATCCACAGGAAATGAAAATAAAAAGTAAGTTATCCTTTACCCTAAAAAAGCCTGCAAATAAATATTAGATAACAGTATAGATGTCTATTACTGTCCCAAAGAAAAATATTTTGTGCTTTTAAAATGAGACTTATGCATTTTTTTAATAGCAGTGAAGAAAAACCGCTAGAAAGCAACTTATTTTCATTTAAATAAATGTTGTAGTTAAATTTGGGGTGCATATAAAAGTCTGTAAGTTGGTTTTCGAGCCATTTGAAGCCACTTTTAAAGATTTTTTTTTTTTTTTAAAGAAACACCTGTATCTCCCACCTGCACTGTTATAAACACCTGTCCCACCCATACAGCACCCCCCTATTCCTGTCCCACATTCTGCACTGTAATTTTTAGCCCAATTAAGTAATTTTAAAACTTCTAACTGGCTAATTAATAAGGGGTTGGGGGTCCCAGGGGTTCTGAACTAGATCCCGACATTTTCACCTTAAAATAAAGATTATTCCTGACTTTGCACCTATTCTGTGGCAGCGAGAAAAAAAGCTATGTTAAATCCTATAGAAAATACTGCTGCTAAAGTTGTGGCAGCCAATTGAATACCAAAAACCCAGCGTTGGCCGCAATTTTTCACCCCGTAGGAAAAAAATAACGCATCCAATTGAATATGCCCCCTTGACTTCAGATACTGTTGATCAGTTTAGTCTCCCTACAGTATTTCATAGCATCGTTTTGTCAGTATTTTTTTTAGTCTCCCTATTTCATAGTATAGATTTTTTTTTATTATTATTATTATTATTATTCCATACCTTTATATCTGTGCCATGTATTTTAGGTTATTTTTCAGTACTAGCTCTGCTGTGTCTGCCGAGTGATGTACCATGTATCTGTTGCTCTTCCTGTTAGGTTATTTGTGCTTGTTTTAGATGTCCTGTTTAAGAACACTTAGGTTAGAATTTGTTATTATATTTTATATATTGTGATTGTTTTGCTGCAAAGTTAGTACAGCATCATGCACATCATTTACGTCATCTGTTTACTAGCCAATAGTTTTTCAGATGTGTGTCATGTGATCTGCACAGTGTTTTTAAGTAAAACGATATCTATGATATTCTTCGTAGGTCCTGCCCAGGTCCCTATGATGTCCCCAAACGGTTCAGTCCCCCCGATCTATGTGCCTCCAGGATATGCTCAGCAGGTATGTACTTAGGGCGTGCAATTGTGTTTTGCAAAATCTTGAAACCTTAACTGAAAAGACAGGAAACCAATGCACGCATCATACAGTAATGAAGGAATTAGTGATGAGCTTTGTGGTAGATGTCCCCCAAAGCATTTTGTATCTTAGTTCATCAGTTAGTGGTAGTGGAGGATATTTCTAATGGAGTGAAAAATAGCTTTTCAAAATACTGAACTGTAAGTTTCAGCTCCTAACCTGCTGCCTGAGTGTTGGAATCTGTGCACCAGCTTATTTACATGCCACACTGACTGCTGACCTTCCCCTAATGACGTAGGTTTGTATTACCAAGCATCCATACTGAACACTGCATTGAGAACAGCTCTGAGCCGTACTTTGTCTGTTCCTCCTATTCTGTAATGTTTTTTACCAGTCTGTGGCAGTGTTGACTACAAAATTGTACACACATAGATTACTCTCGCAGGTTACATAGTGTTTTACATAACAAATAAGTGGGAAGCAATTGTTTTGTTGACAAAGCAATAGGGATTAAGTTTTTTCTACTTTTTTTTTTTTTAGCATTTACTTCTAGAATGAAACAGACTCAGTATTACTTATAAACACTAATGGTGCGTACACAAGGTTCGATTAAAATGGACGATATGAACGATAACGATTATTGATCATCCAGCACACTGGATTATCGATCATCCAGCACACCCGGGATATCGTTGACGATCGTCCCATGTGTATGCACCATAAGACAGAGGTTTTCAAACTCCATCATTACAGCCTAGATTTTAAGGATATTCCATGCTTGAGCACAGATAACTTGATTAGTACCTCAGTCAATATGATTTAACCACCTGAATTAGGAACATCTGCAGTAGGTGATAGTCTATATGGGAAACTAGTTACCAAGAAAGTGAGAACTGCAAATCAGAGGTGCAAGGTGAATTGTAATAACCTGCAACTTGCAGTCTTAGACATGAATCCGGCCAGTCTGCCCAACATTTTAAAGTGGTAATCATTTAAAAGGCTAAACCAAGTTGGTTTTGCCTTTTGAATGATCACCACTTAAAAACATCGGACAGACTGGCCTGATACTCTCTGATGCCTGCAATTCGCCTGCTATTATTCGTACATTTCCCCCTAGGACACTTCCAGACGATATGTAACAATATTTAAGATATGGAAAATTTTCTGTTATTTAGAAAGAAGTTTGTTTTGCCATAAATAAGAACAAGATACAAACATGCAAATTCTGACCTAACCTCCTTTTTTGTGCTGTCAGGGTTAAAATGATCAGGACATACATGAAGGAATTTCCCCATATCAAAGATGGGCTGGTTATAAATTCTTCCTCAAAATTACAATTTAGCTGAATTGTCCACATTTTTAATAAACCAGTGGGACCGTGCTTTTTCCACTCTCTAACTCTCAGGCTGTAGCTTGCTGCTGCGTTTCCCTCCGATTATAACAACACTTCCTCTGCCATATAAAGTCTTGTTTTCACTGACACATCACTCGTCTACTGATATATATTCTGTGCTTCTGGGGGACCCTGCTCCTTCCACCTTCTAACTCTCAGGCTGTGGCTTCCTGCTGCCTCTGCTCACCACCTCATATCACAGCACTTTCAGTCACATGTATTCCTGTAATCGCCAACATCATCACAGAGGTGGTTACCAAGTAAAAAAACACAAACATTTAAAGTAAAAAATAATATAGTTAATACAGAATGTTCTCCTAAATGTAATAACCTGTGACTTGCAGTCTTAGGGATGAATCCAGGCATAATTTCTATTGTTTTAGCTCTTTCAGGTAATACAAATGCTAACTGTTATTGTTCTGTTTACCCAAAACTCTTTGGTTCTGAGTCTAGAATTGTAAACGCACATTAAACCATGCTTTATCATTATATTAAGTTTTGAAAACTCTTCTCCCACACTGCCCCCGCCTACCTGGATCCGGAGGCTATTCCCCCAGTGAATCATTTGTCTGCAAGAGTAGATTGTGATTGGTATTTGGCTGATCTCTGCTACAGGTAATGGAGGAGGGGTTGCATGCCGTTGCAGAAACCGCTCACATGGGGGTAGGTATAATTACATGGAAGTTGACATTAAAGGAAGGGCTTTCAAGTTGTGGTGTGGGGGCTCTACAATAAAAAAAAAAAAAAAAGGGTGCAAGGAAAACTGTAGGGTCGTTATTTGTCTAATGTGGGTGTGGTTTCATAAAGCCATTGACATAGCTAAATAATTGTTATGTCAAAGAGCTATAATTAAATAACTGAATTACCACCGCCATCTGACTATTCAATTCAGAAAATATTCTAGTGACCGGTATACAATACACAGAGCATTCTACAATGAAGACATTCTGGTGACCTCTGTAGAGAATTTTAGTAACATCTGTACAGTAAAGAGATCATCCCAGCAATCTCTGTACAATTCAGAGTGCATCTTATGAGCGTTATACAATGTTCAAAGCAACATCAAATCTTTGGTTTTGCTACAGTGTAGACCCCTAAAATCTCTGGATTCTTTATAATGCAGACCATTCCAGATCTCTGGTAATGACCAAAATGAGTTGCTTGCCTGTCCATGCTGGTACACTGGAAAACAGTTTGGGCTGTGTTGGGACACCACCATGCCAAGTAGATAGCTCCAAGTACTCTAATGGTTGGATAGTTCCAGTCATTCATGGCTGTGCCTGGGGTGGTTGCAAGTGACATTAAATCACTTCGGTATGACTGAGTGTCGTTCTCCATTATCTGTGTTGTTTCAAAGCGATCACTATATAAGATATGTTACCACATCTACAATATTTAACAAACCACTTTGCAGAGAATTGAATACAGGCTTAGGATGTTGAGTTACTACTTGGGCCCATATTGAATTCTACACGATGTTCGGCTGCGCACGGCACGGCAGAATACTCTAGCACAACATCCCCAGTTTTCCTGCGTATGTCTATGGCACAGGTTCTCATTCTCGGTCCTCAGGCCCCCAAACAGTGCATGTTTTCCAAGTCTCCTCACATAATCACAAGTGAAATTATTATCTCCACCTGTGGACGTTTAAATGTGTCAGTGAGTAATGACTACACCTGTGCACCTGCTGTGTGACCTGTGTGGGGTACTGAGGACCGAGTTTGAGAACCACTGGTCTACAGGCATGCACAAGAAAATTGGTGATATTGGTGGTCGATAAATGTCACCTCTCCAGCGGTACTTTGCAGCCATCACCCGCAATTGACCCTCTTGGGATATTTGTAGAGGTGAATACATTTTTCTGTGTGATTAACATGGATTTTAGCTATAGTAGCCCTTTAAACAAAGCATATGATACGATTTCATATGGTAGAAGAACAATTTCTTTCACTAGAATGGTTGCAAAGAAAAAATAAATCCTACCACCATTATGCACACTTGACTTTATACATCGTGTATTGAATTAGGTCACATCCCTTTTGAGTCATTCCTCTGACATATGTGCTGAAATAGGAAATAATGATGTATGGTAATTTCCACTCTACTCCGACTGCTGACCTGCACCTTCAGCCTTCGCTCTCTGCAGGAAGCCTGTTAGTTAATCTTTAATTAAGGAGTGGCTCATATGCCAGCGTAAGAGACTTCATGCACATAAAGAACAGTTCATATTAGTATAGGGTTGCTATATTTCCAAAACACAAAGCCGGGACACATTCGTGGGATTCTGCCGGCGCAGTCTACAGGCAGCGCACCCTATTACATAAACCCCATAATATGGCAATTAGAATGCTGTGAAGGTAAATTACAGGCTGTACATATGTTTTGGTCAGTTTGGAGATTTAAAGGACATTAAAAGTTTACAATTTATCCCGACTCTATGTATGTTCATTAAAAAAAAATATGTCCACTGAAATTTTTTTTAAAATATATTTCTACTTCAGGGTCCATAGGGTATCCACAGGATACCTTGGGGTATAGGCGATGGCGGCAGACATCCAGGCACCAAAGAGTTAAATTTTCAGCCTCCCAGGATGCACTGGGGTCCCTCTCCTATACCCCGCCCCCGAGCCTCAGGCCACTCAGTTTTCGTAGGTGCATGGCCGGACCAGTCGCACCGTACAGAGGGGGGTCTTTTTAAGGCCCATTAATATTTCTTCGCAGCTGTGGCTGCACAACTAGAGTGCTCCAGCATAGGACAGTCAGTATTGACTCCGGTAACACAGTCCTGTTTGGTCCCCAGGCAGGGGGCTCCCTGGGGACCGGCTGCGCGTGGGGCCAGGTACTGATCCTGCGCCTTCCACTAGACCACCAGGGACAGCGGGCCGCAGCATGTGCGGCACAGTGTGGCGTCCCAGGGGTTAATAGCACGCCAGGGGAGAACGCCTTCCCTGTCTCACAGCCGGCGTCTCCCCCGCTGCACAGTGCCATTCCACAGCGGTCTGGGCGGGCTGTGTCAGCGCTCCTCCCCCGGGCCCTGCCTTCTCTCTGCTCCTCGGTGGCCATTTTCTCACTACATGTGCTGGGGATGGCAAACACTGCTGGAAGCTGATACAGATGCCATTACGGTCCGGGTCCCCCGCATACCTCTCCTTCAATTAAGGTCAGTGTATGCAGCACTGTTTCCTACCAGGCTGTGGTCTGTGTAGTTGATCGCAGTGCTTGTAATGCAGGATGTTATCTGTGCATTGTATGTGACTTAAATGCTAGCGCTGTTTGCCTGTACTTTCATTTCTGACTGTCAGCCTTTTCCTATCCCTGTTCTTCTGCTACAGCCCTTGCGGTGCGGTGTCGCAGGGTGTTTATTACCTCACAGTAAACGTGGTTTTTCTGTGTGGGAGGTCACATACGCTCCGTTCACACTCCTCATGTCGGAAAGTGAACGAGGATATCCTCTTCCAGCTATAATGTACTGATATCATGTGCAGTTAGCGGAGGGATATGTAGACGCTGAGGGTTTATGGAGGGCATGTTGTATTATATATCACGCCCCATTTCTGTTACTGTGCCTGCACAAAAAAAGGGGACCGCCCTCGGCTGGCTAAGATGCATACAGCCTTTGTGGGCAACGCCCCCTGCGTTTCCCCATAGGGGTTATCGCAGCCTGTGGTGGTCTCATCACATGCAGGGGTCCCTGGACAGTTGATGGTACCCCAGTGTATCCTGCTTTTCGCCCCCCCAGGTCTCGCAGGAGCCTGTGTGGGTGAATTTATTGTCCAAATGGTATAGCACCTGATGGACGTTTTACAGGGGGAGTCACCATTTCGGCCTTCTAAACGGCCTTTCGGGTCTCAGACGGGTAAAGACATGACGTCTGATGACGGTGACATTATTGACTTTTTCAGACACGAGCCCCTTAGTGCAAAGGAGGCGTAGTCTGGGTCTAAAGTCTATATACCTGGCCTTCTACGGGCAGTCCGTGCGGCTTTGGTTATTACATATTCCCGTGGCTAAATCCAAATATGCCTTCTTTAAGGATAAGGGTGTTGCCACTGTAATTCCTCTATCTGGTCAGGTGGATCATTTAGAGGAGGCGTGGAAATTCTGGGTAAGCGGTTCCAGCCTCAAAAACGGTTGACCTTTTGCATACCCTTTTTGCGGATAATTACATTTCCGAATGGGAGTTACCTTTACGGGTAGATTCTCATGTTACACGCCTAGTGAGGAGTGCTACGTTGCCCATGCCCTCCAGGTCCTCTTTGAAAGAGGTTCCAGATTGCAAGGTGCAAATATATCTAAAATCCAATATTCCCTTGCTGGAGGGGCTTCCAGGCCGGCTATGGCCATGTGCTGGGGGGCCAGAGCCATGGAACACTGAGTAGGTAACTGGATCTCTGCACACTGACTCTCCAGCAGAGCAGGTGGATAGTGGCAAATTCTCAGAGACTTTGCCACGTTCATAATGAGACGGTCTTACATATAGCCTACTCCTTTCCAGAATCTTCCCGGCAGCAGTAGCGGCTTGCCGCTCCCTGTGGTTGCGCTCTTGGAAAGCGGACGCAGATTCCATTTGGAATGCTTTGCCTTTTACGGGACAAGTCCTGTTTGGCCCTCGTCTGGACGCAATTGTGGCCCTGCAGGCAGCAGCTACGTCTGCGTGTCTGCCATCGGCTACAGTCCCATCAGGGTCTGGGACTTTGTCTTTTCTGCCCTGTGAGGCCAGGGTAAGTCTAAAATACAGCTTTCCAAGACAGTCAGTAGCCAGGAAATCTGCTCAGCCATAAGAACAGGCTTAGAGTACAAGGCGTCCTACTCCCAAGTTGGACTATAAGCCTTCAGCCTCACGGGATGGGCCTCCTCTCGGGAGCCCCCAGAGTTGGAGGCCGGCTTCTCCAGTTCGCCCAGTGCTGGTGTCTGACCACCACGGACACTGGGGTAAGAGAAGTATTTTCTTGAAGGTATGTCCTCTCTTCCCGGTAAAAGCCTCCCAGATGGTTTTTCGTTACAGGTCTTCTGTCAATTCAGGACAAGGCCCTGTAATTTTTGAGGGTGTTACACTCTATGCTCCAGGCAGGAGTTATAGTACCTATTCCGTTGCCCCAAAGGGGAACGAGGTATTACTCCATCCTCTTTCTGGTACAGACACCCAATGGGGCTTACCAGGACATTATCAACCTCGAATCCTTCAACAAATTCTTAAGGGTTCCTCGGTTCGGGAGAGGGACCCTGCATTCCATCATTCAATGGAGCCTGGGAATTTTGTGGTGTCGTTGGATATATTCAGGGTGACTACCTGAATATCCCTCTTATCTTAGCACACCAGTGTTTTCCTCAGGTTTGCAGTGGTCGATAAGCGTTTCCAGTTTCTGGCATTGCCCCTTGGTCTGGCCTCCGCGCCTCACGGTTTACCAGGGTCATGGTAGTTATGACAGCCCACCTGCGGATGCAGGGGGTCCGCTTGTTACCCTATCCGAGTGACCTCCTGTTGTTACCACGGTCTCCAGAGATACTTCAGTGCCATATGCAACGGACAATATCTGTGTTGCTACGTTAGGGCTGACTGATAAACTGGAAATGGTCCTCTCTGATTCTTCACAGAGGATGCTCCATATCCCAACATCTGAGGATCTTTGTGATTGAGGAAAAGATCTCTGCAGGCAACTGCGTACCTTTGCCTGTAATGCAGAGTCGCCGAGTGTCTATTCACTTGGCAATGTGGTTCCTGGGTTCCAGGATGCCGCTGTTCGACATGGTGGAGTACCCAGCTTCACTCTAAAGAACTTGATCCTCTCCGGATGGGATGGGTTGCCCCATAGGATAAAGTCAATAGGCTTTCCCCGGAGGTTTGTCTCTCTCTGGCCTGGTGGCTGCAGAAAGCTCACCTAAACAAGGGGCACCCCCTTTGGGATTGCGGACAGGGTCCTTCTGACGACGGACGCCAGTATCCGTGGCTGGGAAGCAGTGACGGGTCCACACTTGTTCCAGGGCAGGTGGACACCAGTAGTTTTTGCGCTTCCCATAAACATCTGAGAACTCTGAGCAGTATTCAAGGTTCTCCAGCATGCAGGACAGGTCCTCCACAGAAATACCGTGCAGGTCCAGTCTGACAACGCCATCATGATGGCTTATGTAAGCCACCTAGGAGGTTCCCGAGGTCAGGCGACACTAACAGTGGTGTCCCGAATTCTGGCTTGGGTGGAAGGCTATATCCCTGCCGTCATCGGCAGTGTTCATTCAGGAATCCTCAGATGGAAAGCAGGCTTTCTCAGCCGTCAAGACGTGCATTCAGGGAAATGTCCTCTTTATCAGGAGGTGTTCAATCTTCTGGTGAACAAGTGGAGCCTTTCAGAGATGAGACTCTTCTGATAGACGTAGGTAGGTCCAGTGGACCTTCCAAGTTGTGTACCTCGTCCCTCCGTTATCCCTTCTTCCTCCAGTAATAGCAAGAAGGAGGCACGCTCCTGCTGATAGCTCCAGCGTAGGCCAGATGGCATTATTACTCAGATCTTCGGAGCCTCTCAGTTAACACTCCGAAGCTGTTGCCTCTACGCCCGGACCTGTTGTCTCAGGATCCTGGCTGATACCCAGACCTGGGTTGTCTGTCCTTGACGGTGTGGCGGTGGAGACTGCCCTCTTAAGGTCTAGGAGTTTTTCCAGCTCTATAGTTAACAGGGGCTCTGTCCATGCTAAGAGCTCGGAAGTTTTTATCTGCAAGAATTTACCATTAGGTATGGTATACTTTCTTTCAGGTGTCGCCCTAGAGGCTAGGCTCCTCGGGTATTCCGGATATCCACAGGTTGGCTTTCCTACAGGTGGGCTTAGATAACGGTCTTCGCCTTGCTTACCTGAAGGTGCAGGTTTCTCCCCTGTTAGTATGGTTTCAGTGTAGGATTGCTACTCTTCCTGATGTCCGCACCTTTGTGCAGGGTGTACGTTATATACAGCATCCCTTTGTTCCACCTGTGGCTCCTTGGGATTTGGCTGTGGTCCTTAGGGCTCTCTGAGGACCGCCATTTGATCCACTGGGCTCAGTGGATTTCAAATGGCTTACGGCTAGGACTGTATTCCTTCTGGCTCTTAATTTGGCCAGTAGGATCTCAGAATGGGAGGCTCTGTCATGTAGACCTCCCTTTTTCTCATCTTTCCTAGGAACAGGGCACTGCTTGCCTTTACTTCCCCAGTCCTGTCTGCTGGTGAGGCCTATTTGGCTGTGGTACGGGCGCTAAGAATTTAAGTTGACCGTACCAGTCCATTTAGGAAATCAGACTCTCGGTTTTGTCCTTTCTGATTTCCATAAAAAGGGTTGGCCTGCCACTACGCTAACTTTGGCAGGATGGATTCACAGGTCTTCCTGTTCCATCCTCTATTAAAGCTCTCCACTAGGTCTGTGGGTCCTTCGTGGGCAGCTCGACGTGGCGCCTCAGCGGTGATTGGCAGCCACGTGGTCATCTGTTCATATTTTTGTAAGGTATTATGCTTGTGATACCTTCGCCTCTCAGGATGCTTCCTTTCGGCGGCGGATTCTCCTTACAGCACAGGAGCGTCCCCACCCTTAAAGGATACTGCTTTGGGACATCCCCAAGGTATCCTGTGGATACCCTATGGACCCTGAAGTAGAAAATATGAGAGATGGTAAGAACTTACCCTTGTTATCTCTATTTCTACGAAGTCCATAGGGTTCCACAGGACTCCCGCCCTGTCGCACCTGTACTGCAGATGGGCTTTGATCTGGTCACCGGTTTCTCCTTCTCCTTCTGGTGAGAATGTGATTCTTGTGTGTTCCAGACTCTTCTCTCTCTTTTTTGCTCCTGCTCCGGCCTATGGCTTGCTACGAAACTGAGTGGCCTGAGGCTCGGGGGCGGGGTATAGGAGAGGGACCCCAGTGCATCCTGGGAGGCTGAAAATTTAACTCTGTGGTGCCTGGATGTCTGCCGCCATCGCCTATACCCCAAGGTATCCTGTGGAACCCTATGGACTTCGTAGAAATAGAGATAACAAGGGTAAGTTCTTACCATATCTCATATTTTTTCAACAGCCCACACACACAGGGCAGTGGATTAATATCATTAATAGCCCACACACAGGGCTCTGGATTAATTTTTTTAACAGCCCACACAGGGCACTGGATGAGAGCTGTGTGATGTGTGATCTCCCTTTCACTGCTGGTTCGGTGGGAAACTGTCACATTGCTGCTGCTAGAGACTGAGCTGTGCTGGAACTGAGAAGGAGTGATTCTTCCACTTCTGCTGTCTAAGTCAGAATGGCTGCGGGAAGACCATAACGGTCGGCCGCAGTTGACGTCATGACATCATAGCGGCCGACCACCGGGGACCATGTGTACACTGATGCTTTATCTGACCTGGCTGTCTATGTCTTCCACCCAACCGCCTCGACAACCAGCCCCTGACCTCTCAGCTTGGGCTGGTATTGGAAAATAGGGGAAAAAATCATGGGGTTTCCCCTATTTTCCAATTACCAGCACTAGGCTGAACCAGCCGGGCTGATAGTGCCACGATGTGTGTCCCCCTGTCATCACATTACCCAGCCCCAAACTGGTCAGCCCATGGCTGAAATTCCTCTGAAATTGGGACTGCAAAAAAATCAAATAGGGCATCCTTTCCCGAGGAACAACCAGCGCTATTCCCCACAACCCTGGTGGCAGTGGGTGGGGGGGTTATTGGAAATAGTGAACATTGTTCTTTACAGGCGGTCTACAAGTCCCGGCAAGCCTGCCCCGGTATGTCGGCACTTGTGGAGCAACAAGTACCATGCTCGGACATTAAGAGTCTGCTGGCACCTGTAGTCTGTCTGTAAATAAAATATTACAATAAAGACCGAACACAGACACCGAATGTTTTAATAATGTATTATTCAGTATCTTCATCTGGTGGGTGGCGGCCTTCTTTTGCATGCCGCCACCGTCCAGGACTTCTGGGGTCTTCTATCTTCACCTGGTGGGTGCCTGCCTGTAAGCTCCTTTGCATGGCCAGCACCCACCTGAACTTCAGAACTTCCTCGGTGTCTTCTATCTTCAAGAGCTTTTCTTAGCATCTCTTCCTCCATCGGACTGTCTGCCCTAGTCTCGTGCTGGCGATTTTAAGCCAGCCCAAGGGCTCACCGTGGCCATCTTGAATTTCAAAGATGGCGCCATGAGCTTCATTAATGGCTGACAGGGAGGGATCAAGGATCCAGGTCCACCACCGGTCCATGCATCTCTGAAACCGGGTCACTAGGGCGTCCAAAACAAAATGTTCAGGACACCGGGATACACGTTCGAATTCTGGGAAGTATAGCATCCCTATATTAGTAATCCACTAAACTGCTTATGTATGCACGCCTTTCAGTATGTGCAGATTATGCATATTTTCTACATATCCTACACCTGGCATACTTATCTAAAGACAGATCTATATTTAAAGATATTAAATATACAGAGATTGTCTTTTCTGGGTAATATACATTTATTTCCACCGAACCCCAATCAATCCCATACCTCAGGGGTTCCCAACCACGGTCCTCAAGGCACACTAACAATCCGGGTTTTAAGGCTAGCCATAGCTGGGCACAGGTGACTTAATTAGGACTGTTAGTGTGCCTTGACGACCCTGGTTGGGAATCACTGCCACACCTGCCAGCAATCCTGACTTTCCAAGTGCGGACCCCAAAATGGCTGTCTGAAATGTTAGATTTGGGTAAATCAGGATGTGTTACTGTATATTTATTATTCAATATCCAATCTGAATCGCCTCTCATGTTGAACATCTGTCCTGCTGTCATCAAAAGCAGCTCACCAAACACAAACCTGTTTCCATGACCTGGCATTATTCATTGCTGACTGATACATTTGTAAAGATCCTCATGTGGTTGTAAGTGTTTCACTTGCGACGCTGGACCTCATTCAGAGATGTACTCAATGCCGATATATACGCAATTGAGAGATTATCTTAAACTGTGCATGAGTCTGTCACACTGCACATGCGTCAAGTTACATTACCATAGTCACTCGCAGAGACGTTTTTCCTCGCAGTGTGATTGCCAATCAGAGAGCGTTTGTGGGAGGTAACAGGTGGTGGCGCACAGAATGCAGGCGTGTCGCGGCCATTCCCGTGGTGTGTCACAGCCTACATCTGTGATCCCGTATGCCACAAAAATGGCTCCAGCTTCTCAATTCCCGCTGCCATTCTGCACGGACCATAGGGTTACTCAGAAGACCGATAATCGAATGATCTGCAACTGATGCTGCGTTTTTGTACACAGATCCTCGGGTTTGCAATGGCCCCTGTGGCGTCTCATTACATATCCTCAGCGTCTGCAACATTTGCATATTATCGCACAGGAGCTGCGTACGGGATTACAGCTGTCATGGCTTTAGCGTTCGTCTCTGAATCAGAACCTCTGTGAGGAAACCTGGAAAACATGCAGGACTGGATTTGGGAAACGCTGGTCTGTTTGTATATGATGTATTTAGTTATTACATATTGCGCTTACCTCAAAAAGTAACATGGATCAAGGTGGTGAGGGAATGCGGCGTGATAGAGATTAGTCTCATTACCATGATTGCTCGTCCTTGCTACACCTCAACTCTTCCTCAGACCACTCCCCTGGTAAATAGCTGCAATAAGCGTGTGAGAGGGAGCAAATATGGAGGAAAGAATTGCATTGTGTCCCTTGTAGCTTTATACTGTTCATATTTACAGTAATACAGAAAATCTCTCATTCATGTTTTGCCTTGCAGAGAATGTTGGCATGGATTAGTGGATTTTCAGGTGATCGATTTCAGTGGACATGCTGTCTCTCCAGTGGACATAATCTTTATATAGTAACAGCACATTTAGCAGCTGGTGACAGGTCTGGACTGTGCATTACTTTACTATGTTTTTTTCCTTTTGTCTTGTTTTCTAGGTGATTGAAGACAATGGTGTGAGGAGGGTTGTAGTGGTTCCACAGCCCCCAGAGTTCCACACAAGTGGCCATGCTGTCATACACCGGCCGCCTCCCACGCTGCCAGGTTTTATACCCCTTCCTGCTATGATGCCTCCACCTCCTCGCCACATTTACTCTCCGGTCAGTGCAGCAGGAGACATGGCCTCCCAGTACACCCCTCAGTATCACCCTTCACAGGTATATGGAGATCTGGGTAAGTATTGTAGCTGATATAGATGCCTTACCTACTTGAGAATGCCTTTCTCTCTGCTCATATTTGTTTTCGGAAGCTGATGTTATTAGAAATGGAGATACAGAGCTATATTACAGATGGGGGAAAAAATAAATAAAAAAACATGTTGGTTCCACTGCCGGAGTCCGCTGGCCACATAGCACGGCATGGAGGGGGTTACCTTGTGGCTTTTTAATGTGATCACACTTCTCTAGCACACCTAGGAAAAAAAACATACAAATCCTAATCTGATTTACTGACAGTCTGAGGAATATAGACCTGCCCAATATCTATATATATAAAAGGCTAACGCTGCTCCTCACCTCTTTATGGGAGGAATTTTCAAGTCTGTTGTCCGCCGACAGAGCCGTAACTAGACTTTTTGGTGCCCTGTGCCAGAAAGAGCATTGGCGCCCCCCTCATTTTTCAAAGGGACATAATGCACCCAAAAAAGGGCCATGGCTTCATGGGGAAGGGCCAGGGAAGAGATAGGAGAGGCCAGGAGATGCTGGGGATGAAATAGGAGGAAGCTACAAGCAAGAATGATAATAAAAAGAAATTTGACAGGCCCAAAAGCGCCCCCTGACCTATGTTGCCCTGTGCGATGGCACCGGCCGCACTACCCTAGTTATGGCCCTGTGTGCCGGCAGCCACTATCGATGGTGCCCGTCGGAGCAATTCAATTGTTGCTCCGTTTGGGTGAGCTCAGCTGCTGCCACTGACATCATGGCCTCCAACTGTACCATTTTAGCCGGCACATTACCGTTTTTTTTACGGTCTGTACCGGCAAACAGCACTGTAACAGTTTGCCTCGGATTCTGGATTTCTTAGCAGCGCTGCAGGGACACCGACTCCCACAGCGCTGCTCAGTGACACTGACAGGCGGTGCCCTTCCCCCGTCTTTGCAGCTGGCGCTGGCTATTTACTGTTAGTGTGCACTTTGAAGTTCATCTGACATTTCTGATTGCAGCTCCCTGAGCTGGCAAGCAGAGATGAACGAAAAGTGACCCATTTAAGCGCTCAAACTGGACTTTTCGTGGGCATGACAATGTCCTGTTATTTTGACAGGCTGCTAACTAGTAATATTTAAACTTCAAAATTATAAGTTTATGAAAAGTGGTATGCGTAAAAAAGTAAATCTCATGACCTTGAAATTCACTGGCTAAAGCGTTTATACATGATTATTTGTAATTCATGCACACCTGAAAAATTAGGCTAATTTAAATAAAAGAGAGATCCAAACATTTGTCATGAAAATGATTAGATTATTTCTAAATTATTTTTATTTCGTTTTTAACTGTCTGAAGGAAAATATACATATACAGCGTCCTAAAATAATGCTCTGCCTCTTTTTTTGGGAGCTGGATATTCCAGATGACATGTGTTATTTCAGTTTCAATGAAATCTGTTATAATTCTTACATCCTCCTCTATCACTATTTATTACAGCATAACTTGACTGCCGGACATATTTTTGTTTTGTTTTTTTATTTTGTTGAAACAATGTTGCCACAATCAACTTTACCTGCAAAGTGAGAAAAAAAATTCAACTTATGGTGCATACACACGGTCAGATTTGTCAGATCATCGATTTCATTGAACGATTTCATCAACGATTTGAATGATTTTGTGAACGATGAACGATTTCTGACAGTATTAAAATGAATGAAATCGTCCAAATCTTACTGCAAACACAGTCGATGTCTGATATCGTTATCTGACATGCGGGAACGCACATCGTTGGTCGATGCATTCCCAACATGTCAAAGATATGAACGATTGAACGATTTTTACAATTGTTATCGTTCGGCTCTTTAACAAAATCTAACCGTGTGTATGCAGCTTAAGGCTGGTGGCTATATTAATAAGACTTTTAAGTAACTACATAATACTTAATTTACATTAAAGGATATTTTCAACTAAAACTGAAATTCAGTTTTTTTGTGGACTATATTTAACTAAACTCACAAACTTAAAAGCTTGCTTACCTGCAGTCTGGCATTGAGAATATCCAACAAGCCCCCTGGCCAACTTGCTCCGGCCTGCCGGATAAAGGGAAATTGCGATGACATTGCCAGGGGACCCATTGGATATCCTAATAAACAGGAGAATAACCCATCTATCACCGTGTTACTGTTGTATTAACAATGAGTAGGTGCAGAACAAAGACCTAATGAATCTTTTCTATCAAAAATTAGAAAATAAGACAAAAAGTTTCAATTAACACCCTTATACTACTTTAATGTATAAGACCTTTTTTTCCTTCCTTTTTCACTATGATGTTTAAATGGAAATGATGGTCTTTAAAAGGTTTTCTTTGTCCCATGAACAGATGGGGCATGGGTTTGGCACACAGGCCATTCAGGTGGCATAGTAGAAAGTGGTGCCAGGGTTTGCACCAGAAATCCTGCCTATTGATTTTTGAGTTTTATGGTGATTGTAAACATATTAAATACTAAATTGGGTCTATCATACATAGGTGGTGTTAAATGTTATATTGTAACATTTTGCACCCACAGAAAAAAAAATGTTAGCACAAGCATTTCTGCTGCTTTGATTAGAGTGCATGCATATTTATCCATTATACATATGTATATATATATATATATATATATATATATATATATACATACACTAACACAACCATGCAGACGACATCATCCTTATCAAGCCAGAAATTTGGATGATAATAGTGTCTGCAAAAGACCTATGGAATGCACATATGCCTCCTAAAGGTATGTGCACGTCAAATTTTATGCATCTCTAAGGCGTGGGGCATCCATATGGTGATATCTCTTATGACCTGACAAACTGGAGGAGTACTAAAATATCACTGTCACTGCTGCTTTTGGCAGTGAAACTACATTTAATTGCTAATAAAGTTGTTCTGTCACTTCTCCTACACTCTGACTGTTGGGAGTGAATCTCTTGTAGTATGAAAAACACATCACAGACAGAGTTAGCTGCAATGTGCATTATAAAGATATTAAAAGTCACTAAAAACTTAATTGGCCTTTAAAATGTAAAAAAGCAGAAATATAATTGTATGTGACTTATTTTAGTCTTATGTTTTGCATATGGAGTATGCTGTACCATGTAATAATTTAGACTGATTATATATTTTACAGTTTGGCTCGTGCTGAACTTTGAAGTATAATCTTATAAAATGTATACCCTTAAGATAAGCATGAAGATTGTTATGTGCAATGGTTGAACTGATGTCTTTCTTCTGCTTATATTGTAGATGCACTTTCTACACATGGGAGGTCCGGTCTCCGAGATGAGAGGTCCAGTAAAATACACGAACGTCTGCAGAAAAAGTTAAAAGACCGTCATGGTGCTCAGAAGGACAAGCTGAACAGTCCCCCTTTCTCACCCAAGAAAAGCTCATCTCCAGTCAACGAATCTAATGGTATAATCAAAGGACAGAATAGTCTGGCTGTAAATACGGGGCAGTCCAAAAATAAACAGAAAGGGAAGTTTTTGTCCCAAGTAGAAGCAGAGACGCAAGGTAAGTGTAATAACATAAAGTGTACATAAAATTATGTACCTAAATGTTGTTATGTGCAGGACAATTAGTGACGACTCGGAATTGTAATAAACATCTTCCTACTACAGTATCACAGACATACTGGGACCATCTGAGATCATTGATGTACAAGTGCAGTTGTAGTTGTGTCCTGTTCAGATGCAGAAAAATCCCATTGAGTTATCATTATCTGGCTGTCCACACGCAAGTCCTACAGAATAGCCTGTTTCCATAGGTGGCATAAGTCCTTTTCAGCTTTGATAAGCTCTCGTTCATCCCCTATTTCAACCAGTGCACTTTTCCTATTTATGTGTTTCCGTGAGTGTGTTTCTCCTTCTTGTCTAGTGTTGATCATTATGATTTCAGCTAAACAAAAAGTTTCACTCTGCATCTTCCAAACTGAAAGGATTCTTCCAACTTTTTATTTTGTATTTTGCCTCCAATTTCTGGTCGGACGTTTTGTAATGCAGCAGTGTCTTCTGTCAGAGGGGACCACATGTGCCTTGTCCTACCTTGTCTTAGGCTTGACACATAGTATTCCACTGTGCTGCAAGACGTGAGATATTTCACATTGTTCTCTTCTTAATATTTCCTTCAAAAACTATTTATTTGCAGCTCTCTTTAAGTTACTGTTTGAATGAGAACCACACAGTTCGCTTTCCACCTTGAGTACCAAAGTAAATCTGGCTGGATGAATTGCATTTGTCAGATACACCATGATTGTATCTAACTCATTAACAGCAAAAACAAATCACACGTATTCTCTCTGCTTCTGAGCTAAGGATTTTGGGCTCTATTTACTACAATCCGCATATTGAATGCGGATTGTAGTGTGATATTATCGAGTGAATTCGCATTGCGAATTCAGGCAATATCACAGGGATTTACTATAAATCCCTTGCAGGGACAGAGCTTGCGATAAAGCTCTGTCCCTGCGGATCCCATCCGCACTCTAGTCGCGGTATTTTCGGAAAAAATACCGCGACTAAGAGCCCGCACATGCGCCGACCGACCACCGCTACTACCCCCCCACCGAAGCAAAGCCCCGCCCCCCAACACTAAGCCCCGCCCCCGCGATCGCGGACCCCCGCGACCCCCCCACGCGACTCCCCCTCCCTTCATTGCACTTACCTGCATCCTCCTGGCCTCCGGTGATCTTCTCCGGGCTTCCCGATCAGGTGATCTCCCATACTGCACTGGGGCCTGATGACCGGGCCCCAGTGTACTATGGGAGACCAGCTGACCGGAGAGGAGCCATCACCGGAGGCCCGATCACCGGTCCCTGGATTCAGGTAAGTAAAAAAAAAAAAAATGTTTAATTTTTTTTTTGTTTGTTTTTACAGCAATCAGCTTGCGGTCTGCTTAAACCACATAGCTGATTACTGGTACCGGCTCCCGCCTCTGCTCTCCCCGTTAGAGCAGAGTGGGAGCCCGGTAACCGGGGGAGACCCTGGATAACGCCACCTCCAGGTGGCGTTATTATCACAGGGCTTCCCCCGGTATTTTTTTACAATTTATTTTTAGTAACTGTGGTCGGATCACATTTCCCATTACAATTATGGGAAATGCGATCTGCTTTACTAAAAATAAGTGATACTGGGAGTTGGAGTCAGGGCCGGATTAAGGCCCACATGGACCTGGAGCTTAAAATGTTCAAGGGCCTATACTGAGAAGGGGAAGAGCTGTGATCGGTGTGGTGTGGGTGTGATCAGAGTCACCTTGGTGTGTACACCCCCTACACTATGAGACACAATGTCTCCCTAACTACATAGAAATAGAAAAATTGCATCATTTTTTTTAAAGGGAAAACTAGAAAATCTATTTAAATACTTAAAATGTATGGCCAGTTAGGCAGCTGGTAATCATGCTGTCATGTTGATGGGCCTATTTTTCTGTGGAGGCCTGGAGCTGTAGCTCCATCCGCCCCATTGTTAATCTGGCCCTGGTTGGAGTCGAATTTTACTAATTCTACTCCAATTGCCCTGTAATAACTACAGGTGAAACTAAAATAATGTGAAAAGGGTGTGAAAACACCCTTTTTCACTTTATTTTAGTAAAAATTATGTTAATAAATAGAGCCCTTTGTGTCTTACCATGGCCATGTTTCTAATACAACATATCTCCAAATCTAAGCATTTATAATAGAAGTTACATTTTATGTTAATGTGTTTTGTTCATAAAAAAGGGGTTGTCCTGGATAAATCAAATGGATTTAGATCTTCTTGAAATCCTCCTTATATTTGGAATTCTTTTCAATGTATGCAGGGGGAGGTGGAGGTGCAACCTAGACATTGAAAAGTTGTTAAGTCCAAATTTGAACATGTTTATTTGTTTTTTCTGCTATTTTCGAATTCTTTTAGTGGTTTTGAATAGAAATGTGTGTGGATCTCCAGGTTTTTGTTTTGGCAAAACCACCCTCAAAGGTTTTGGTTTTGGGAAAACCACCCACAAGCGCTTTGGATATTTTCTGTTTTGGTTTTGGATTTTTTTAACATTGTTAAAAACAGCTAAAATCATGAAATGTAGGCCTGTATTTGTTCCTACATTATTTCTACTTCAGGGTCCATAGGGTATCCACAGGATACCTTGGGGTATAGGCGATGGCGGCAGACATCCAGGCACCACAGAGTTAAATTTTCAGCCTCCCAGGATGCACTGGGGTCCCTCTCCTATACCCCGGCCCCGAGCCTCAGGCCACCCAGTTTTCGTCGGTGCCTGGCCGGACCAGTTGCACCGTACAGAGGGGGGTCTTATTAAGGCCCCTGAATATTTCTTCGCAGCTGTGGCTGCACAACTAGAGTGCTCCAGCATAGGACAGTCAGTATTGACGTCCATGCTGTCACTCCTACACCCCGCCGGTACCAGAACGCCGGTACCGATCCGGGGATGCTGGTAGGTAGCTGGGGTTACAGCTAGCGGTGACCCCGGTTACCTGGACTGTGGCCGGATGCACGGGGAACAAGGTAAGCGGCGGGGTCCCGCGGTGGGCACCGCCGGTAACACAGTCCTGTTTGGTCCCCAGGCAGGGGGCTCCCTGGGGACCGGCTGCGCGTGGGGCCAGGTACTGATCCTGCGCCTTCCACTAGACCACCAAGGACAGCGGACCGCAGCATGTGCGGTACAGCGCGGCATCCCAGGGGTTAATAGCAGGCCAGGGGAGAACGCCTTCCCTGTCTCACAGCCGGCGTCTCCCCCGCTGCACAGTGCCATTCCACAGCGGTCTGAGCGGGCTGTGTCAGCGCTCCTCCCCCGGGTCCGCCTCCTCTCTGCTCCTCGGTGGCCATTTTCTCACTACATGTGCTGGGGATGGCAAACGCTGCTGGAAGCTGATACAGGTGCCATTGCGGTCCGGGTCACCCGCATACCTCTCCTTCAATTAAGGTCAGTGTATGCAGCACTGTTTCCTACCAGGCTCTGGTCTGTGTAGTTGATCGCAGTGTTTGTAATGCAGGATATTATCTGTGCATTGTATGTGACTTAAATGCTAGCGCTTTTTGCCTGTACTTTCATTTCTGACTGTCAGCCTTTTTCCTATCCCTGTTCTTCTGCTACAGCCCTTGCGGTGCGGTGTTGCAGGGTGTTTGTTACCTCACAGTAAACGTGGTTTTTCTGTGTGGGCGGTCACATACGCTCCGTTCACACTCCTCATGTCTGAAAGTGAACGAGGATATCCTCTTCCGGCTATAATGTACTGATATCATGTGCAGTTAGCGGAGGGATATGTAGACGCTGAGGGTTTATGAAGGGCATGTTGTATTATATATCACTCCTCATTTCTGTCACTGTGCCTGCACAAAAAAGGGGACCGCCCTCGGCTCGCTACCCCCTGCGTTTCCCCATAGGGGTTATCGCAGCCTTTGGTGGTCTCATCACATGCAGGGGTCCCTGGACAGTTGATGGTACCCCAGTGTATCCTGTTTTTCGCCCCCCCAGGTCTCGCAGGAGCCTGTGTGGGTAAATTTATTGTCCAAATGGTATAGCACCTGATGGATGTTTTACAGGGGGAGTCACCATTTCGGCCTTCTAAACGGCCTTTCGGGTCTCAGACGGGTAAAGGCATGATGTCTGATGACGGTGACATTATTGACTTTTTCAGACACGAGCCCTTTAGTGCAAAGGAGGCGTAGTCTGGGTCTAAAGTCTATATACCTGGCCTTATACGGGCAGTCCGTGCGGCTTTCGTTATTACATATTCCCGTGGCTAAATCCAAATATGCCTTCTTTAAGGATAAGGGTGTTGCCACTGTAATTCCTCTATCTGGTCAGGTGGATCATTTAGAGGAGGCGTGGAAAATCCGGGTAAGCGGTTCCAGCCTCAAAAACGGTTGACCTTTTGCATACCCCTTTGCGGATAATTACATTTCCGAATGGGAGTTACCTTTACGGGTAGATTGTCATGTTACACGCCTAGTGAGGAGTGCTACGTTGCCCATGCCCTCCAGGTCCTCTTTGAAGGAGGTTCCAGATTGCAAGGTGCAAATATATCTAAAATCCAATATTCCCTTGCTGGAGGGGCTTCCAGGCCGGCTATGGCCGTGTGCTGGGGGGCCAGAGCCATGGAGCGCTGAGTAGGTAACTGGGTCTCTGCACACTGACTCTCCAGCAGAGCAGGTGGATAGTGGCAAATTCTCAGAGACTTTGCCACGTTCATAATGAGACGGTCTTACATATAGCCTACTCCTTTCCAGAATCTCCTCGGCAGCAGTAGTGGCTTACCGCTCCCTGTGGTTGTGCTCTTGGAAAGCGGACACAGATTCCATTTGGAATGCTTTGCCTTTTACGGGACAAGTCATGTTTGGCCCTCGTCTGGACGCAATTGTGGCCCCGCAGGCAGCAGCTCTGTCTGCGTGTCTGCCATCGGCTACAGTCCCATCAGGGTCTGGGACTTTGGGCCTGATTCAGACCCACTCGCGAGCGGCTGTCCGCTCGCAAGTAGGTCGATGTTATGCACTGAGCAGACGCGACGCGCCAGACGCGACGAGCGAAGGAAAGTCCTTCGCTCGTTGTGTCCGATCAAAGGGGGCGTGCTGTCAATGTTGATTGACAGCACGCCCCCTTTGGTGGGCGTGCCTCCCTGACGGGGGCGTTCCCACGGGAACGCCTCCCGTCAGAAGCCGGCCCACTGACATCACTAGTGATGTCAGTGGGAGTGATTTTGGCTCTGATAGAGCCAAAATCACTCCGGAGCTTGCGGTTGAAAACCTCAACCGCAGGCTCCGGCTCGCAATTTCGATGGTCGCGATGGTCTCGACCATCGCGGCCATCAAAAAGCACGCTCGTATAGCCTGTGGGTGGTGACCCACAGCTATACGAGCGTCCAGGAGGACGCTCCATGAAAATGGAGCCCGGCCCTCATTCAGAGCGTGCGCTCTGCTCAGAGCGTACGGCTCTGAATGAGGGCCCTTGTCTTTTCGGCCCTGTGAGGCCAGGGTAAGTCTAAAGTACAGCTTTCCAAGACAGTCAGTAGCCAGGAAATCTGCTCAGCCATAAGAACAGGCTTGGAGTACAAGACGTCCTACTCCCAAGTTGGACTATAAGCCTTCAGCCTCACGGGACAGGCCTCCTCTCGGGAGACCCCAGTGTTGGAGGCCGGCTTCTCCAGTTCGCCCAGTGCTGGTGTCTGACCACCACGGACACTGGGGTAATTGAAGTATTTTCTTGAAGGTATGTCCTCTCCTCCCGGTAAAAGCCTCCCAGACAGTTTTTCGTTACAGGTCTTCTGTCAATTCAGGACAAGGCCCTGTAATTTTTGAGGGTGTTACACTCTATGCTCCAGGCAGGAGTTATAGTACCTATTCCATTGCCCCAAAGGGGAACGAGGTATTACTCCATCCTCTTTCTGGTACAGACACCCAATGGGTCTTACCAGGACATTATCAACCTCGAATCCTTCAACAAATTCTTAAGGGTTCCTTGGTTCGGGAGGGGTACCCTGCATTCCATCATTCAATGGAGCCTGGGAATTTTGTGGTGTCGTTGGATATATTCAGGGTGACTACCTGAATACCCCTCTTTTCTTAGCACACCAGTGTTTTCCTCATGTTTGCAGTGGTCGATAAGCATTTCCAGTTTCTGGCATTGTCCCTTGGTCTGGCCTCTGCGCCTCAGGGTTTACCAGGGTCATGGCAGTTATGGCAGCCCACCTGCGGATGCAGGGGGTCCGCTTGTTACCCTATCCGGGCGACCTCCTGTTGTTACCACGGTCTCCAGAGATACTTCAGTGCCATATGCAACGGACAATATCTGTGTTGCTACGTTAGGGCTGACTGATAAACTGGAAATGGTCCTCTCTGATTCTTCACAGAGGATGCTCCATATCTCAACATCTGAGGATCTTTGTGATTGAGGAAAAGATCTCTGCATTACAGGCAAAGGTACGCAGTTGCCTGCAGAGTCGCCGAGTGTCTATTCACTTGGCAATGTGGTTCCTGGGTTCCAGGGTGTCGCTGTTCGACATGGTGGAGAGTACCCAGCTTCACTCTAAACCTCTGAAAAACTTGATCCTCTCCGGATGGGATGGGTTGCCCCATAGGATAAAGTCAATAGGCTTTCCCCGGAGGTTGTCTCTCTCTGGCCTGGTGGCTGCGGAAAGCTCACCTAAACAAGGGGCACCCCCTTTGGGATTGCGGACAGGGTCCTTCTGATGACGGACGCCAGTATCCGTGGCTGGGAAGCAGTGACGGGTCCACACTTGTTCCAGGGCAGGTGGACACCAGTAGTTTTTGCGCTTCCCATAAACATCTGAGAACTCTGAGCAGTATTCAAGGTTCTCCAGCATGCAGGACAGGTCCTCCCCGGAAATACCGTGCAGGTACAGTCTGACAACGCCATCATGATGGCTTATGTAAACCACCTAGGAGGTTCCCGAAGTCAGGCGACACTAACAGTGGTGTCCCAAATTCTGGCTTGGGTGGAAGGCTATATCCCTGCCGTCATCGGCAGTGTTCATTCAGGAATCCTCAGATGGAAAGCAGGCTTTCTCAGCCGTCAAGACGTGCATTCAGGGAAATGTCCTCTTTATCAGGAGGTGTTCAATCTTCTGGTGAACAAGTGGAGCCTTTCAGAGATGAGACTCTTCTGATAGACGTAGGTAGGTCCAGTGGACCTTCCAAGTTGTGTACCTCATCCCTCCGTTATCCCTTCTTCCTCCAGTACTAGCAAGAAGGAGGCACGCTCCTGCTGATAGCTCCAGCGTGGGCCAGATGGCACTATTACTCAGATCTTCGGAGCCTCTCAGTTAACACTCCGAAGCTGTTGCCTCTACGCCCGGACCTGTTGTCTCAGGATCCTGGCTGATACCCAGACCTGGGTTGTCTGTCCTTGATGGTGTGGCGGTGGAGACTGCCCTCTTAAGGTCTAGGAGTTTTTCCAGCTCTATAGTTAACAGGGGCTCTGTCCATGCTAAGAGCTCGGAAGCTTTTATCTGCAAGAATTTACCATTAGGTATGGTATACTTTCTTTCAGTTGTGTCGCCCTAGAGGCTAGGCTCCTCGGGTATTCCGGATATCCAGAGGTTGGCTTTCCTACAGGTGGGCTTAGATAACGGTCTTCGCCTTGCTTACCTGAAGGTGCAGGTTTCTGCCCTGTTAGTATGGTTTCAGTGTAGGATTGCTAATCTTCCTGATGTCCGCACCTTTGTGCAGGGTGTACGTTATATTCAGCATCCCTTTGTTCCACCTGTGGCTCCTTGGGATTTGGCTGTGGTCCTTAGGGCTCTCTGAGGACCGCCATTTGATCTACTGGGCTCAGTGGATTTCAAATGGCTTACGGCTAGGACTGTATTCCTTCTGGCTCTTAATTTGGCCAGTAGGATCTCAGAATGGGAGGCTCTGTCATGTAGACCTCCCTTTTTCTCATCTTTCCTATTAACAGGGCAGTGCTTCGCACTTGCCCTGGTTTTTTACCTACGGGGGTGTCTAGTTTCCACATCAATGAGGAAATTATAGTACCGGCCTTTACTTCCCCAGTCCTGTCTGCTGGTGAGGCCTCTTTGGCTGTGGTACGGGCGCTAAGAATTTAAGTTGACCGTACCAGTCCATTTAGGAAATCAGACTCTCGGTTTTGTCCTTTCTGATTTCCATAAAAAGGGTTGGTCTGCCACTACGCTAACTGTGGCAGGATGGATTCACAGGTCTTCCTGTTCCATCCTCTATTAAAGCTCTTCCACTAGGTCTGTGGGTTCTTCGTGGGCAGCTCGATGTGGCGCCTCAGCGGTGATTGGCAGCCACGTGGTCATCTGTCCATATTTTTGTAAGGTATTATGCTTTTGATACCTTCGCCTCTCAGGATGCTTCCTTCGGGCGGCGGATTCTCCTTACAGCACAGGAGCGTCAACACCCTGAAAGGATACTGCTTTGGGACATCCCCAAGGTATCCTGTGGATACCCTATGGACCCTGAAGTAGAAAATATGAGAGATGGTAAGAACTTACCCTTGTTATCTCTATTTCTACGAAGTCCATAGGGTTCCACAGGACTCCCGCCCTGTCGCACCTGTACTGCAGATGGGCTTTGATCTGGTCACCGGTTTCTCCTTCTCCTTCTGGTGAGAATGTGATTCTTGTGTGTTCCAGACTCTTCTCTCTCTTTTTTGCTCCTGCTCCGGCCTATGGCTTGCTACGAAACTGAGTGGCCTGAGGCTCGGGGGCGGGGTATAGGAGAGGGACCCCAGTGCATCCTGGGAGGCTGAAAATTTAACTCTGTGGTGCCTGGATGTCTGCCGCCATCGCCTATACCCCAAGGTATCCTGTGGAACCCTATGGACTTCGTAGAAATAGAGATAACAAGGGTAAGTTCTTACCATATCTCATATTTTTGAACAAATAACATTCACTTCCAGTCATTTCCAGTCAATTTTGACCACCTCACTGCTCACAATATTGTTTTCACCCATATTGGCCAAAGGCTGCAGTGAGCTAAAATAAGCGACAGAACAGTGGCACAAACACATAGCAGTTTAAAAAAGAATATAGCACATCTATGAAACATAGTGGCACTGCAATGGCAGACAGGATGTCTATTTAATATAAACTATACAATGCTATAGAATGTTTTAATTACTCAAGAACTGATCAGAAGCCCGAGGCCAACACAGGTAAATGGAGGTAGAGTATCTAGTGGAAGCCAAGTAATGGATTTATTGATTTATTATAGTACTAATATAACTATAAAACAAACTAATTTGAGACATGGAAAACACTATTAAAAAACAAGCATCCAAAATTTCAATTAGATTTTTAAAGTGGAAACAGAATCCAAACAGCAAATTACAGGCCTGAGGATTCAAGGCAGAGTAACAGCCTAGTTACAGTCAATAAATATTAATTCTATGATTTGATGCTACTACTTTGATTATACTGAGAAACTGCAGGAAACTGGGTCCTATACGCCTGGATGAAAAGCTGGTGATGGATGGCATAGATAGGTCTTCCTCCTAGAATTTGTAGTCCATTTTTAAGAACACCAGGTTTTACACAATTTAGGAAGTAGTCTCTAAAGCCGATCAACAAGGTTCCCAACTGTGCTAAACACTCTTTCCGAGTACACACTGGAGGGTAGGCAGCTTAAGTAAAGCAAAGCTAGTTTGTACAAGGGGCTTCAAAATCCCTTTTCCCTCCCAGTATTCAAAGGAACTATGTGATATGCTAATTTGTACATGGTCATTAAAGTTATCCTCCACCATTCTATTGATACTTAAGGTGGGTACACACTATAGCGATATATCTGCAGATCGAGTGATCTGCAGATGATGGTCATTTATACACTTTGAACGACCATCATCTGCATGCTGCAGCGGGTTGGGCTGGTATGGGGCGTGGCCTAATCACGGACCTCGTGGCTACGACCCCTTCGAAGAAAAAACCCATACGCGGTGCTGGGGAGGGGGGGTGCTGTGTGCCCCTCAGCCGGGCACACAGCCAATGGGGGGCGCGACCAGCGTGATCGCTCCGCCCCTTTGTCATAGTAGACTCTCTGGCTGCTGCTTTATCAACCTCAGACAGTCTCCCAGTGCAGCCCAGCACACAGTAGCGTGTGCTGGGCTGCTGTGACCTTGTGACCTAAGAGGGATGGGGAGTGGTGCCGGACCCGAGTAATTAATACCCTCTCACGGCTCCTCTGCGCCCCTGTGTACGGGCGATCGGCTGATCGCCCGTACACACTTGCCAATGGACAGATATGTCTGCAGACATATCTATTCATCAGCTGTGCAGCACAGCCAATGCAATATGTCTGTGAACGATGTCGTACACACTGGCCGACGGGGGCACGATATATTGGCCGATCAATTGATCGGCCAGTGTGTACCCAGCATTACTGTATCAGATTGAGCACGGTAGAGGTGTCAACAATTGTGGGGAATTCTTTTAAGCCTGAACAGATTTCATAATGGTATTTCACTCTGGTGCACTGAGTTGACTCAACCTCATCACCAGTGGGTGTCTTGGAAAAGGTCAGTTTTTTTCCCTGCAGCAACATTTGCAGGAGAAACTGAAGCAAGAGATGTTTTTGTGTCACTGACAACTTGGTAGCAAGGAGCACTTTACATCTCTTAAGGTATGTGTTAATTGGAAAGAAAGACATTGCATACAACTTAAACCTAGAACAGAGGTTCCCAAACGCGGTCCTCAAGGCACCCTAACAGTACAGGTTTTAAGGATATCCATGCTTCACCAAAGGTGACTTAATTAGTATATTAGTCAATTTGATTTAACCACCTGTGCTCAACCATGGATATCTCTAAAACCTGAGCTGTTAGGGTGCCTTAAGGACCGTGTTTGGGAACCTCTGACCTAGGATCAAGCATAGTTGCCAAAATATAGTGATCCAATTTCAAGATATTGCAAACCCTTTGTGACTCTGCTGGTACTCAGACCCTCTACTGGTTTTCTGGCTTGCATATGTGTGCTGGCCAGTCATCTCAGGATTCCCAGCACTGCATGGGTGCAGCCATCTTGACTAAGGTCATCTGACACTATTGCAGCCATTTACATGAGATCAAAAGCTTTTTCCGCGTCTATGGCAGCCTGGTAGGATCAGAATGATTAGAGTTTGTCAACCACTGAGCCATTGCCAAGACCTTCCTATGGCGACCCCAATTAAATCCTGTCTGATCTGTATGGCTTATGCGAGGGAGAACAAGTTTAAGACTCTATGCCAGGGTTTTGGTCAGTAGCTTATAGTCGACATTTAGCAATGCTATAGGGCGGTAGGAGCCTGGTAGTTCCGGATCTCTCCCAGGCTTGGGGATAACAATGAGAAGGGCCAAATTAAAATACTAAGGAAGCAAACAGTTCTCAAGAATGTGGTTAGAAATAGTTAGTAAAGTGCCATCAATTCTATGGGAAAGCCACCAGGACCAGGGGCTTTGGATGTATTTAAACCCTTGATAGCAGACTGGACTTCATCTAGAGTTATGGGGCAGAAAGGGATTCATCTAAAGAAGGATCTAGGGTCGGGACACCAAAAGGAAGAAATAGCAGTGGACTGAGTGAGGCTGAGAATAAATAGTTTTATAAAAGCTGCGGAGAACCTCCGTGGTCTGCACACTTGCAGTAGTGCGGGAGCCATCCGTCTTTCTCAAAGGATGAGAACTATGAAGTAAGGGCCTGATTCAGAGCTGAACGCTCTGACCCGAGCGCTCGCTCTGAATCAGGGCCCTCCTACCTTTTTTTGGAGCGTCCTCATGGACGCATAGCTGTGGGTTACCACCCACAGCTATAGTGAGCGTCCATGATGATGGTCGCGATGGTCTTGACCATCGCGACCATCGGGCTTGCGACGGAGACCCTGCGGTAGGGTCTCGCTGCCGCAAGCCCTGGAGTGATTTTGACTCTATCAGAGCCAAAATCACTCCCACTGACATCACTAGTGATGTCAGTGGGGCCGGCTTGAGACGGTAGGCGTTCCCATGGGAACGCCTCCGTCTAGCAGGCACGCCCCCGGCACACCCACCAAAGGGGGCGTGCTGTCAATCAACATCGACAGCACGCCCCCTTTGGTGCGAGACCCGGAGCGATGGAGAGCCCGTCGCTCACCGGGTCTCGCGCATGCGCACGACGGAGCTCCCTCCGTCGTGCTCATGCCCAGTGCGGGAACATCGACCCGCTTGCGAGCGTACTGCTGCTCACGAGCGGGTCTGAATGACCCCCTAAGTTAGAGAGCATTTTCCCAGTTTGGTTGTCGAATTTGTGAAAAAGTTATTCCTTACGCTTAGAATATCAATCTTCAAACTCCGTTAGTATCTCATTAAAATGCTGCTTAGCTAACGTATAGGCTAATTTATTGGATGGTGTCAGGGATAATTTGAAAAACTAAAAAGACTCGGTCAGTGTTTGCTGGGCCGAACGGTACTTCTCTAGAAATGTTTTCTTCGTATGGGAAGTATAAGACACAATGGGCCTCATTCAGACCCACTCGCAAGCGGCTGTCCGCTCGCAAGTGGGTCGATGGTGTGCACTGCGCATGCGCACGACGGAGGGAGCTCCGTCGTGCGCATGCGCCAGACGCGACGAGCGAAGGACTTTCTTCGCTCGTTGTGTCTGATCAAAGGGGGCGTGCTGTCGATGTTGATTGACAGCACGCCCCCTTTGGTGGGCGTGCCTCCCAGACGGAGGCGTTCCCAAGGGAACGCCTACCGTCAGAAGCTGGCCCACTGACATCACTAGTGTTGTTAATAGAAACAACTGCAATTACAAAATAACCTAAAGGATCAGTATTAGTAGTGTGTTGAGTAATCTGTAATTGCTTGCTTGCAAGAATGACCACCCCTCAGGCCTTAGAAGTAAAAGGAGAGGCAGCTAGCACCACTCTATTAAGCATATTAAGTTCTAAACGTAATTTATTGATCTATACCAATATTTTTCTACATTTGGCTGTAGAGTTCACACAGACATAAATTGTCATAATAAGGATTAAATGAACGGGATGCAGTCAGGAAGCCGACAGTCACAATGCCGGCCGCCGGCTTCTCGACTGTCAAATCCCGGCAAAGTACTAATGACAGTTATTAGACCTATGCCGGGAGCCCGACTCCCGGCATACCGAACGAAGGTAAGCCGGGCACAGACAGCCGTTTTAGGTTTTTAGGGCTCGCGGGGGGACTTAGGGCTAGGCACCCCCCCGGGAGGGTTAAGTTTAGGCTAGGGGAAGGGGGGGTTAGGGTTAGGCATCCCCGGGGGAGAGATTAGGGTTAGGCACCCCCCTGGGAGGGTTAGGTATAGGTTAGGGTTAGGCACCCCCGGGGGGAGGTTAGGGTTAGGCACCTACCCCGGGAAACATAGGTTTAGGCTGCGGGGAAGGGGGGTTAGGTTTAGGCACTAGGGGGGGAGGTTAGGTACACCTAAAGGAGAGTTAGGGGGAGGAATAGGGTTAGTTATACTTACCTTTTTAGCTGTCGGGATCTTCACCTCTGCCGACGGTATTACATACTATATAGACTATTGAACTGAAAACATCTCACAAATAAACAGCATATAAAGAAATTAGGCCCACACATAGAGCAGACCAATTAGAGGGGGCCAATTCACGACTTGAGTAATCTGAGAACCTAAAACACAGTAGTGGGAGATAGGGCCGCTGACAAAAATATCAAACCCCAAATCACACAGCAAAACAGCACAATAATAACTAATTAGGACATTAGAACTATGTGATAGAAAGACAATGGAAGTCGTAACCAATAAATGAGAGAAATAATATGAAAAATAGTGAGAACTATTACAAAAATTGTAAGATATTTTTAAATTTCGACCTACAAAAGGAAATCGCTTGAAAAGAAGAATTGCTAAACAAATTTATATGAGAAGATCTAAAGTACGATATTCTCACGAAGGTTTCAGGAACAGGAATTATGCAAAGTAGGAGTTTAGAAAGTCACGTAATAAGTAGAAGACGACGATCAGTCCGGACCAGGTAACATAGCAATATCAGGACCATCTTTCTCTGCAGCTTCTTCAGCAAGTTAGGCGGCAGCATCAGGAGCATTCGTGAAATCCTTGAATGAGTCTCCATCATAAAGACACAATCTTGCAGGGAAAAGAAGGATAAACTTACGTTTGTCCTTGACAAGACGGGAGCAAATAGGTGCAAATTCTTTGCATGCTCTGGTGACCTCAGAGCTTGGAATATAAAGAATTTAGTATAATTCCTATGGAGATCACAAACTCTCCTAGAGGCCAGCCATATAGCTCCTTTGTGAAGATAATTTAAGCAAGAAAATATTACCCTACGGGGCCGGGGATTTTGTGAATCTCCTGGATGCTGGGGCCTAGACGGTGCGTCCTTTCTGTGACCAAATCTGAGCAGGTATCTGTAATGGGCAGTATCTCCGGAAGTGTGGTACGGATGAAATGGTATAGGTGCAGTCCCTTCAAGGATTCGGAGAGTCCAAGAATACGTAAATTGTTTCTCTGGGATCTATTTTCCTGGTCATCTAACTTGGACTAAGGCCCTCATTCAGAGCCACTCGCTATCGACAGTACGCTCGTTCCGAGCGATGTTCGCACATCTGCGCATGCGTACGGTTTTTAGTACGCATGCGCGAACCAGTCAGTGCGGCCGAAAATCATTTGTACGCAATATAGCGAGTGCCTGCTATTTTGAGTGACAGAATGAGGCGTATGTGGGTGGTAACAGGGGAAGGTGCTTGAAAACGGGGAGTGGAGATCCGATCGCAGGCGTGCTTAAAGGTCAAAACGGGCGTTTTATGGGTGTGCATAATTAATATAGCAGCGTCAATGACCACGTCACTTGGTTTTTTTTACCTCAGAACTGCTCGTAAAATAGCGGTTGAAAAAACCAACCACAAGAGTAGCGAGCAGTTCATATCCTGTTCGATGTACTCGATTAATCTAATAAATAGCGGACATGACGTATGGTGCGAGCGGCCAGGGGGCGTTTTTAAGAAATAAAAGAGCGTATGTTTTGCTCGCTCGTTCAGACTTAGAGGTGTGAACAGACTGCAATGTGCGAAAGGATCATTTGCATAGCCACCCCTTGTTTTTGAACGAACGACCACAAATAGCGAACGGCTCTGAATGAGGGCCTAAATCTGATAGTGGGACTTTTGGAGCTTGTAGATCGGGTATAATTTTTGTAGTGCGTTTTCTTGTTGTTGTTTTTTTTTATAGATCTAATGGCTGCAGCTTTGGCATGATAAAATGGAAATTATTTCACTCCCATTAAAAACATTGATAACTGACTTTTTTTTTTTTTTTTTTTTTTTAGAAAAGGATGAAGAAACAAAAGCATTAGAAGCTCAGCTGTCCAACATTTCCATGCCAGTGGTAAGTGCATGCTTTGGATATTTTAGCAAAATGAAGACAGGTCATCCCAACATAAGACCATATTACTGGTTCCCTTATTGGGATTACTGACTGGAGGTCCACACTTTGTAGGGAAGTATCTGATCAGACCTGTATCTCCGATATGTTTGTGACTGTTGCTCCCTGGCATTAGCTGACTTGTATTTTAGGTGTAATAGTAATTCACTCCTGTTTTTACAATTGCTATTCCATATCTGGCCCCAGTGGCTGGAGTCATGTTTGGAAAATAAAAGTAAATGTTGACTTTCACGTCTTCCTCTAATCTGCATAGACAGCCACTGGCAAAGAAGAAAGAGACTGTCTTTATAATGAAATAAGACAAACTTATATGTGGAACCAGTAGCTTTCGTGATTTGGAGGGTTCTTGGATATAACATAGAATATATTTCTTATTGTTGACCAGTCCACTTTAAAAGAGCAGCCAACTTGTGGTTTGTACTAATGCTCCTCAGAATGTAGCCTATACATTCCTTAGGCTACTTATTATATAAAACAGAGTTCTGATGATTAGACTGCAAGACTTGACACACAGATGAAAGATCTAGATGTCACTTCTTTACCGGAGAAGGGCAAATTGCTTGTTGCTCATTTTTTTCAGAGATGAAAGGGAACTATTCTAGCAATGACATTTGCACTGGTTTCTACGAGAGCCTGAGGTCTAGCAAATCCCTTTATCTAAGAAGCTCTCTCAGATACAATAACATCAGCAATATGAAAGTGACATATACAAAAATAGACTTTTACAGTAGTTCAGATTTTGAAAGCCATTTAGTACACATGTGCAACACAGATATGTCAGGAGTCTAGTGCGCTGGTTTTCATCCAAACTACCTTGTGTTGTGGGCTGAACTCTCCTACAGGAGGAAGAATGGCCGAATAGATACTACTGCACAGCCGACAAATGATATATCCTTAAGTGCGACGGCTCATGTGTACACACAATATAAATCACTGAGTGGCATCAATCATAGATATATCGTGTCCGCCATGCAGCACTGCAGATGAGATATATCATTTAGTTATATAGTGCACATCTGCCTGTGTGCCCGGATGACCGACCGACCCACTCATATGCTAACCGCAGGAACTCAGACTATGATGTCACTAATGGTTCCTGTGGCCAAATGTATTGGTCAGTCAGTAAGTGTGTATGCACACCAAAATAGTTTGTCGGCCGGACAGCCTATCAGTTGGCCAAGTGTGTACTCGGCATAAGGCTTGGCATTGGGTATACAACATTATAACTATTTATTCTTCTTCTTATTCTTATTTATTATTAGGTATAAAGGCAAATGATGCACACAAGTGCACCAAAACTTTTGCGTAAAATTGTGTTGCAAAATATGTATGCTCACGTGTATTTTGAGTCACATGTATAAAGGTGCCCACACACTAGGCGATATTTTACACGATCAGCCCGATTCCGACGCATCGGGACGTCAGTTCGTGTAAAATATGTCCTAATCTTGAGTGTCCACTCACGATTACGATGCCGATGTGCATCCCCGCTGCTCATGCATCGCATCTTCAGATCTTGCCAGCTGCAGGCAAGATCTGACAATCTCAGTCACGATGCACTGGAAAAAGTTAGGAGGCACGATAGATCGTTTGTCACATTGGACAGTTTTTAACACCAAATCGTGCCCACAACTCCCGGGGAGCTGCTGGGGAGAGTTCAAGGGGAAACCGGACACGATATCCCATCGTGACCACATCGCCTAGTGTGTGGGCACCTTAACCTGATCTGTCCAACCCAATACATGGCATTTCTTCTTTGTTAGGTGTGCACATGCTTATACTTACACCTCACCTGTGGTGTCTATATCATGGGTGCAGAGTGTGTGGTGCACACGGGTCCACTTTGCATAGCCTGCACAAAGACAGAGTCTGCTGCACTGTCTGAGAGGAGGGGGCCCGCACAGAGTGCACATACATGGGTTCTCTCCTCTCTTAAACCACCCCTGCACATCACAGTACAAAAGTGGATTGATAGTGTTTGTATTAAATTGTGTATCCTATTTGTACACATAATATAATGAAGTGTCTAATGCACCATAATTATATATAGCGTCTTGCCAGTTTTAATAATAAGTGCATATCACATATTCCTTTTTACACAGGGAACAAAATACAGAAACCCTGACAATCCATCATATACTGCAGAGGCACAAATACAATGACAAATAAGTAATCTCAATAGACGGACATGACTTGATATAATATAGCTCCAGTACCTATGAATCAAGTACTATTATCTGGAGGGGTTAACATGCAAGCAGTTAATTAGTAGTGGTTTGGTACCACGTAGGCCTCCATTACCTGTATTAGATGCGCTTCCTAATAACCATACCTGGTGGTACATTCAGGACTCATTAAGCTGCTCCTCCAAGAGGCATGTATCACTTACACACCCTTACTGCACACAGCTTACCACATGCCAGCTCCTATTACTCCTCTCCAGGTATAAGAGGCTATAAGTCTTCTATACGCATAAGTCTCATTTTGGCATGTATTTGCAGTGTGGAAATGGATATTTCTGTTTCCTCCATAGGGGACACAGGATTTACTCTGGGGTATAGGTTGGTGGGATGGAGCCTGGGAACCACACTGTTAACACATGAAATTCCTCGGCCCAGGTTCCCTCCCCCCTATACCCCGTCCCCAGCCACAGGCACCTCAGTTTTAGTGTTGGTGTCTGCAGCAGCGGCACACGCTGAAAGCTGTGCAGACCCCCTTTATGTTTTTAGTACTTTATTTTATTCATTTTTATTTTATTGAGTAAGCAGCGCTAAGCATCCTAATGGACTGCTCCATCACCCCAGCGCCGGCGGCCGCAGCGCTGGACACTGGGCTAGTGTCCTCAGCTGGAGCTCCAGTCACAGGAGGGAGCAGGAAGCAGCAGACTGCGCAACAGGGGGTAAGAGCTTCTCACAGCCGGTCTGGGAGATACTGGTGGTGCTGGCAGTGGAGACAGAGGTCCTCTCTGCATCCCCACTAGACCACCAGGGCAGCTGGGCAACAGGGCGCCACAGTGTAGGCTGCCATATTGCCTTGGGGTCCATGCCAGAAGGGGAAGATAGGCTCTCCCCATTAGCTACTCCTCCACCCCTGGGTGCTATCCCTTAAGAGGTATTCCATCCCAGGGTGTCTCCTCCTCCGTCAGGTCATACTATACAGCTCCTTCCTCCCCTATAGGGACTGGTTTGTTGAGCACTTACTGTCTTTTGCTTAAAAATTGCATTGAATTTTTTGTGTGTGTAACTATATTGTGCTCTTTGCATAGTCTCAAGTCTCATAGCCCCACTTATTATTCTATTTGTGGTGCATTTACATTCATTGCTCTACCCCCTATTGGCACATTACTGTTTATTACTCTAGTGAGTGGGGTCTTCCTTGGAATTCTATACTGTGTCTTCCAGGGGAAATGCTCCCAGGGAGGGGGGTGCTTCTGTCCTGCAAAATTGTAGAACTTGTGCTGCTGTGTTTTCTTCACAGGTTCCAGACCATAATGGTCTCTGTGTTCGATGTTTTACAACCTCACAGCAGGAGGCTCCTTTAGCTTCACCTGCTAGTTGGGAGCCTTCTTGGGTTTCCTCGCTATCCCAGGTAATGTTGCAGGTGGTGGATAGGCTCGCATCCCCTGGGTCCGCTCCTTCGGTTAGTGTCCCTCCAGGCGTGGCCCATTTATCCAGTGTAATGCTGTCCCCTTTGTTGCCCTGCTATGGAGCCTCCTTTGATGCAGTCCTTTACGCAGTCAGTGCAGAGTTTAGCGCATGTGTCTGAATCTTTCAAACAAATGCTGGACAGGGACCAAACTTCTAAGCATAAGCCTTCTAGAAAGGACAGCTCTACACCCTTATCTGATATTTAGTCAGACTGAAGTTTCCTCTGACTGTGAGGAAACCGGGTCTATAGCCTATGACGTTGAATCCTCTTCTATCCCGGAGGATTGTCAACCCCAAGTGGATATAGTTTCTTTGATTAAGGCGTTTAAGTTGGTACTGCTAATCAAGAACGATGAGGCGGCCCCTCTGTCCATTGCTCCAGTATTTAAACGTCAAAAGAAGGAAGTTTCAGAGTTTCCTTCTTCTGCGCAGCTTGAGGACCTTTTGACGGAGGCATGGTCCCGCCTTAATAAACGCTTTCAGGTTTCCAAGCGCATTACTTCCTTTTATCCTCTGCCTGCTGCCGATCGGGCTAAATGCGAGTCTCCTCCTCCAGGTGATGCAGACGTTGCCCGACTGGTCAAAATTACCACTCTTCATCTTCCTAATACGGCATCCCTTAAGGATCCGACGAATAAGAAACTGGAAACTTTTCTCAAATCTATTTATTCCAATGCAGATTCTCAACCTAAAGTCACTCAACAGGTACTTGAGAATTCCCAAGTTCCGCATGGAATCACTTCGGTCCATCATACTAGCTATGGAGCAGGAGGACTTCATGGCCTCCTTGGACATCCTGGATGCCTATTTGCATGTCCCATCTGTCTCAGTCACCAGCAGTTCCTCAGATTTGTGGTCTAGGGGGAGCATTTCCAGTTTCAGGCTTTGCCATTTGGACTGTTCATGGCTTCCAGACCTTTTGTCTCAGGGCCCGTGCTTCTAACCGGATCTGGCCTGTCTCGCTTTGACGAGGTGACTCTTAAGACAGCCATCATAAGTGCTAAGGGGTTATCCAGGTCAGTCATTAGTATGATGCTCAATGCCTGTAAACCCTCTTCTGTCAGAATTTTCCATCATCTTTGGAGGACTTACTTTGACTGGTGTTCTGGCTAGGAATCTTAACCCCAAGTCTTTCCATCTCTCTCACATTCTTTCTTTTTTTGCAGACGGGCCTAGATTTGGGCCTTTGTCTTGCTTCACTGAAGGTGCAGGTTTCGTCCCTTTCTGTTCTCTTTTCAGAGACAGATTGCGCTGTTACCCAATGTGTGGACTTTCCTACAGGCTGTCCTCCACATACAGCCTCCATTTGTACCACCGATGGCTCTGTGGGATTTGTCTTTGGGTCTTAGGGCTCTTCAGTCTTCGCCATTTGAACCTTTAGACACAGTGGACATTCGTTGGCTTACCCGGAAGACCATCTTAATTCTTGCCATAGCTTCTGCCCGGTGGGTGACGGACTTGAGCGCATTGTCCTGTCGCTCCCCATTTCTGATCTTTCATCAGGACAGGCTATCCTTCGTATGTGATTATGCTACCTTCCTAAGGTTGTTTCCAGGTTACACATAAATCAAGAGATTGTGGTTCCTTCTTTCCAGGTTCCAGATGCTACTCCGGAGGAGGCCTCCTTGGATGTCGTGCGGGCCCACCGGATTTATGAAAACAGGATATAGGACTTGCGTAAGACAGATGCTCTCTTTGTCCTGTATGACTTTCACCAATGGGGCTGGTTGGCTACTAAGCAGTTGCTGGCCAGATGGATCCGTTTGACTATTCGTCACGCTAATTCTGCCCGGTCGGTAGGAATTTCGTGGGCAGTGCGACGTGGTGCCTCTGCAGAGCAGCTGTGTAAAGCAGTCACATGGTCCTTTGCCCATATGTTTCTAAAGTTCTGTTCCTTTGACACCTTCACCTCCCGTGACGCGTCTTTTGGGCGAAGAGTTCCCAGCGCAGGCCAGGAGCGTCCCCTCCCTTATGGGATTAGCTTTGGGACATCCCAGAGTAAAGCCTTTGTCTCCTATGGAGGAAAAAGAAACAGAGATTTATGTGCTTACCTGTTAAATCCTTTTCTTTGATTCTATAGGGGGCACAGTGCGCCCACCCTTATTTATGGGGCTTTGGTCTGCTTCTGGTTCCCCTGTCAACATATGTTGTGTGTTTGGACCTGAGTGTGTACCGGTCTTCCTTCTCGTTCCTTGCTTTAGGCTTGTCAACTTAATAGAGGTGCCTGTGGCTGGGGATAGGGTATGGGGGGTAGGGAACCTGGGCCGAGGAATTTCATGTATTACCTGTGTGGTGCCCAGGCTCCATCCCACCAACCTATTCCCCAGAATAAATCATGTGTCCCCTATGGAATCAAAGAAAAGGATTCAAAAGATAGGCACATAAATTTCTTTATACTACAAAACTTTATGTACATCCGACTTTAAATGAGGCTTGTTGCGTAGATTGTTCTTGTGACTAATGGGCACAGCTTTGCTTTTCTTTTATACAGTAGCTTTCCCCTTAATCACTATGGGCCCATTACACATGTGGAAACACTAGTTTCGGCTTGTTTTTTTTTTTCTGTAACAGGCTTATTCAGTATAATGGTCCTGATGGGGCCACCTAATATTCATCAAACTCCAAAACTGAAAGCTTTCAGATTTTGCCTGTAGGAGCCAACACCATCTTCAGATTGAGCTTGTTCCCGAGCCCCGCTCCTGACTATGGGAAACAGATCCCTCCACCTCCCATGCACTGTGTTCCCTGCAGCCGTATGCTTGCGTGAACTCATCTTGTGCATGCACAGTGGGCAGTATCAACAGGTGTAAGTAATCCCTAACACTGTTACACCACAGCAGAGCTACTCAGTAGTAATCCACCTTCGTACGACGGGCTGAATACTTAATTATCAAGAATCAATAGACCCTCCAATAATGATTAGGCCCCTATGTCACCAATCAACAATGTAAATAGAAGTTTTAGAGCTACATCTAGCACAATTTTTAAATTAATTTAATCATATTATTACAGAAGTCGTAGTATATATCAAAACAGTCATTGATCAAACTATATCCTATTGATCATAAATTCAGAACAGGTATTGATCCTAAGAGGTATATTTACTAAAGTGCGGGTTTTTTGAAGTGGAGATATTGCCCATAGCAGCCAATCAGATTCTAGCTATCATCTTCTAGAAGATGCTAGATAAATGTTAAGTAGAATCTGATTGGTTGCTATGGCCAACATCTCCACTTCTAAAAACCCGCACTTTAGATAATATACCCCTAAGAATCACGACTGAGATGTTTACGTCTTATTGCCTTTTCAGCACTAATCTATTAATCGCTGCTCCCCTCTGATAGTACTCAGTCTCCCACCTGACCATACTTTCCACCAATCTTTAGTATTCCAATTTCTTCTCCGTTAACGCGTGTAGACGTCAGAACCTGTTCCGAAGGTTACAGCGCCAAATTAAGTTTGCCCCAATTTCACTTATTTCTGATACTTTTTTTTTTCTGGGCAGCCCCCATTCAATTTTTATATAGCTCCGGTGGTCTCACCATTGCCGTCTCCATGAGCAATTGCCCTCTGTACACTTGCTCTCATGGCTGCATATTTCCTTATCAGCCCTGTATGTTTGCTTTCTATGATTTATGTGTCATGTTTGTTGCACCAGACTATCGGGCGCTACTGAGTGTTGTGGCACTTCATAAATAACAGAGGATGATCATTTACTTCTCAGCGTTTGGGTTGCTACACGCATACATTTTTAACAAACGACAATTGCATCCCTTCCTATTGCTTGACTAATACACAGATTTTTTTTTTGTCAACCATATCAAATTTCAGTAACTGTTTACAATACACAGGATGTTGCCAAAGTATTCATACCATCAACAAAAGTTTGTTGCAAAATTAATCCCACAGTGAAAATTTGGCATCAATCCAATTAGCCGAGAAGGGTGCAAGTTGCCATTTCTACGACGTTAAACCGCAGACAATGGCACTTCAACTCGCACCCCTGGAGGCCCGCTCCGAGCCCGAATTCGCACAATGTTGCTCGAAACCCTATGGGGCTGTGAGCACTTTTGTGCGTGTTCAGGCTGACTTCAAGTCGCGGCTGTTGTCGCGATGACTCAAACCGACGAGATCATTGGATTGAGCCCATAGTTCTCTTCAATATTTTTATTTCAAAGCACTGAGATTCGATGTTTGTTTTTACACGTAACATTATTTTCTGTTTAGAAACAAACCAAGATGTATGTATAAGTATTTCATCATTGTGTTGTGGCAGCTCTAAGATTACAATAGTGACAATTGCCAAACAAGGACACCATGACATTTAACCTGTCTTCCAACTGTGAATCATTAAAATAATTGCCACATTTTCTGGATAAAGATATCTTAGATGATACAATTTCAGTGTAAACTTTGGTTTAGGATACTTAAGTAAAATACTGTATACAATGACATATACAATACTTGTACCAATATATAATGGCATAAGCAATCTCAGAGCATACATAAAATATATATTGCAAAAGCATAATGGGCTTCAGCACGGATTTCAAGGTTTGGTTTTGTTAGCTGTCATAGTTTCTTTGAGTTTTGATTGACTTGGTGACTCAGAAGGAACAGTGCTAATGTCATTCTCAATGCTGAGCTTTTATATCGTTACTAAGACTTGGAAACAGTACAAAGGTCCATCAAGTTCAACTTATTATACATGATCATTGTGGTGATGCAGAGGAAGGCTGCTGGTTTCAAAGACTTGTAGGGTTGTTCGTGCTGGTTCTCCGTGCAGCCCTTCTTTGTTTAGATAGCATTTTTAACTATTTAATTTCCAGATCATTCGCTGGGAGTGAAGTGACCATGTGTCAGTGTGCCGGGATCTTGTACATGTGTGGTCTAGACCACACATCCACCGCAGCCATTGCTGGGGGAGGGTTTCTATGGAACCCTTTCCCTGCTAGTTTTGCAACATGTAGCTCACAGGCTACAGAGGCTTAAGCCATCTTCAGATTAGATTGGGGTGATACTAAATATTTGCCGGTATCCCCCGAAAACACACTGCAGATATTTAAATGATAAATGGGCCCCATAGTGAGGTTGACTCTGTAGTCATACACCGGATCTGTATTGAAAAGGCAAGCACTTTCCTACAGCGCTGACAGCCGGATCCAAGTGAAGCTGTAAATCTGCGCTGGTAATGCTGGTAGTGACTTCAATGTAATATTCACAGGGTATTTGATCAACCTGTTTCCGTGCATACGGGCACCTTCATCAGCATACTTCTTTGGATACAATGTTGTGGCATTGAAACACAGTGACTTGTCCGTAGGATTATTGCTGTCAATATATGGAATTGTATAATCTCTCATTACAACAATATTTTGTTTTACTTTGTTTATATATATATATATATATATATATATATATATATATAATTTTATTTAACAAACTAAAACAAAATACATGACATACATATAGACATGCATATATATTAACAGTGTTCCCACCAGGCTGTTTAAGCAGGGCGCTGTGCCTTGCCGATTTCTAAAGGGCAGAATGCGTTCTGCCCCTCTTGGCGGCGTACCGCTAAAACAGCTCGCAGGTGCCGTCCCCACCGGATGGCTGCAGTGTCCTGCGGGTGGGGAAAATAGCGGTGCAGCAGTCACCGCTGGTGAATGGATGCCGAGCGCATGCCACCCGTGTGTCACCTGCCAAGTGGTGATAACCAATGTGCCAACTCCCCCTCAGTGACAGGTCCTGGGTACTGGCATTATGTGCAGCACTCAGCTCCTGACACAGTGAGGGAGCCAGCAGTGCAAATACACTGGTCTCCGTGGGCATTCAGCACCTCTGGGACCCCCCGGAGAGACTAAAACGGGGAGTTCGGGTCTCGTGGCCACAACCCTCTTGCCACAAAGCCACACCCCCTTTTTTACCGGTGCCCGGCTTTGCCACGCAATTAGATGCCTCCCCATCCCCGAACCAGGTGTCACCCAGAGGATGGACGCCACTGCAGCAGGCATAGGCCTCTTGCGAGCAGGACCTTTTTGAATATTCATATTTCTTGCTCATCCATAATTCTTGAAAGAGCTGTTACAGATAGCACCCTCTTAAATTTAGTAAATGTACAGACACTTCACATGAAGTATTTAAACCCTCTATTTACCTAACACAGGGCTCGACAAATTTTTGTAAAAACTAGGAGCCAGTTTAAAAGTTTAGGAGCCAGACCATCGTCCATGACCTAAACATATGAAAAGTTATATCACAGGGGGCAGGGAGAAGGACTGTACTGTATATGCACAGGGGGCAGAGAGGGAGGACTGTATATGCACAGGGGACTGGGAGGGGGGACTGGATATGCACAGGGGGCAGGGAGGGGGGACTTTATATGCACAAGGGGACAGGTAGGAGGGACTGTATATGCACAGGGGGGCAGGGAGGGAAGACTGTATATGCACAGGGGGGGCAGGGAGAAGGACTGTATATGCACAGGGGGCAGGGAGGGGGGACTGTATATGCACAGGGGGACAGGTAGGAGGGACTGTATATGCACAGGGGGGGCAGAGAGGAAGGACTGTATATGCACAGGGGGACAGGGAGGGGGGACTGTATATGCACAGGGGGACAGGGCGGGGGGACTGTATATGCACAGGGGGCAGGGAGGGGGGACTTTATATGCACAAGGGGACAGGTAGGAGGGACTGTATATGCACAGGGGGGCAGAGAGGGTGGAGTGTATATGCACAGAGGGGGCAGGGAGGGAGGACTGTATATGCACAGGGGGACAGGGAGGGGGGACTGTATATGTACAGGGGGGCAGGGAGGGAGGTTTGTATATGCACAGGGGGGCAGGGAGGGAGTACTGTATATGCACAGGGGGCAGGGAGGGAGTACTGTATATGCACAGGGGGCAGGGAGGGGGGACTGTATATGCACAGGGGCCAGGGAGGAGGACTCTATATGCACAGGGGCAGGGAGGGAGGACTATATGCGCAGGGAAAGAGGACTATATGCACAGAGAGCAGGGAGGGAGGACTGTATATGCACAGAAGGGCAGGGAGGGGGGACTGTATATGCACAGAAGGGCAGGGAGGGGGGACTGTATATGCACAGAAGGATAGGTAGGGGGGACTGTATATGCACAGAAGGACAGGGAGGGGGGACTGTATATGCACAGGGGGGGCAGGGAGGGAGGACTGTATATGCTCAGGGGGACAGGGAGGGGGGACTGTATATGCGCAGGGAGGGGGGCTGTATATGCACAGGGGGGCAGGGAGGGAAAACTGGAGGACTGTATATGCACAGGGGGGGTCAGGGAGGGAGAACTGTATATGCTCAGGGGGACAGGGAGGGGGAACTGTATATGCACAGGGGGACAGGGAGGGAGGTTTGTATATGCACAGGGGGGCAGGGAGGGAGTACTGTATATGCACAGGGGGCAGGGAGGGGGACTATATGCACAGGGAGCAGGGAGGGAAGACTGTATATGCACAGAAGGGCAGGGAGGGGGGGACTGTATATGCACAGGGGGGGCAGGGAGGGAGAACTGGAGGACTGTATATGCACCGAAGGGCAGGGAGGGGGGACTGTATATGCACAGAAGGACAGGGAGGGGGGACTGTATATGCACAGAAGGACAGGGAGGGGGACTGTATATGCACAGAAGGACAGGGAGGGGGGACTGTATATGCACAGGGGGGGCAAGGAGGGAGGACTGTATATGCTCAGGGGGACAGGGAGGGGGGACTGTATATGCACAGGGAGCAGGGAGGGGGGCTGTATATGCACAGGGGGGCAGGGAGGGAAAACTGGAGGACTGTATATGCACAGGGGGGGGCAGGGAGGGAGGACTGTATATGCTCAGGGGGACAGGGAGGGGGGGGACTGTATATGCACAGGGGGGGCAGGGAGGGAGAACTGGAGGACTGTATATGCACAGAAGGGCAGGGAGGGGGGACTGTATATGCACAGAAGGACAGGGAGGGGGGACTGTATATGCACAGAAGGACAGGGAGGGGGGACTGTATATGCACAGAAGGACAGGGAGGGGGGACTGTATATGCACAGGGGGACAGGGAGGGAGGTTTGTATATGCACAGGGGGGCAGGGAGGGAGTACTGTATATGCACAGGGGACAGGGAGGGGGACTATATGCACAGGGAGCAGGGAGGGAAGACTGTATATGCACAGAAGGGCAGGGAGGGGGGGACTGTATATGCACAGGGGGGGCAGGGAGGGAGAACTGGAGGACTGTATATGCACAGGGGGACAGGGAGGGAGAACTGGAGGACTGTATATGCACAGGGGAACAGGGAGGAGGGAGGTCTGTATATGCACAGGGAGGGAGTACTGTATATGCACAGGGGGCAGGGAGGGGGACTGTATATGCAGGTGGGGCAGGGAGGGAGGACTGTATATGCACAGAAGGGCAGGGGGGGGTACTGTATATGCACAGGGGGCAGGGAAGGGGGACTGTATATGCACAGGGGGACAGGGAGGAGGCACAGTGCATGTACAGTAAGTGATAGGCCTGGGAAATACATATATAGGTAACCTTTTTCCTCCTGCTGTGGTTGCTCCCAGTCACTCTCCTGCGGCTCCGCTCCATCCTCCGGCTCTTTGTAGTCTATGCGTTGCGGCCTCTGTTGTTCTACTGGTCGGCTGTAATTCCCCTGCTGGCAGACGGCAGGTCCATTAACTGCAGGGGTACTAGGCTCAACTGGTCTGGCAGGCATCGAACACCATGTGCGCGGCTGCAGCAACTCTACAAGTGACATCACACGTCACAATGAGGGGGCGGAGCTGATCCTTCCTCTTTGCCAGGCAGGCTCCATTGTGACTGTAATGCCTGACAGTGCCGTTGATCGCGGCCCTGAGATGCTGCCTCCTTAATGCCCACAGTGACTGACCAGCCAGCATACTATAATGAGTCACTCAGACTCATTATTATTATTAGTACTGCTAATGCCAATTAGCTTTATTTTTTACAGTACCTGGCTTTTGTAAAATCTGGTCGCCAGGAGTAAAATTTTAGTCACCATGGCGACCTGGCCCCCGGGATTTGTCGAGCCATGACCTACCACATTAGCATGGGGCAAACCAGACCTTTTACTATGTGATCCACTTATCTTGCACGTGAATCAACCTAGACCAGGTTCCTACATGTAACAGCAAACTGAATGGCAGTATGTTGTGGTTTACACTCAACATAGTTTCAGTTTGATGGTGTCCCCTTCCACCCCTAAAAATAATAAAATACATAATCTATATAATAAGCAAGATAAGCGTGTGTGTGTGTGCCTGTCTGTTTTTTTTTTTTTTTTTGTTCTTTATGCACAGCCAGAGTTTTGGACCTAGCTCCACCAAATTTGGTATGGTCGTGTAGTTTGACCAGGATTAGATTTTTGCCTAGGTTTGAACTCCGTCAGGGCCACGCACTGTCACAGAATGCCTAAAAATGGGGACACTTACATTATACAGGTTCCAGGGCTAGCTCCAGTGGAAATTGTCAGTCTGCCAAAAACCTGTGTCAAAGCTACAAATGTATCATGTTACTCTTCCAGAGCAAACTTTGCCTCATGCAAGTTCATATTAGTGTATAGTGTATTACCATCAGGATCCAATTAATGTGCAGTGATTGGAGAGGTACAGGTTCAAAAAAAACATTGTACCAGAAAAAATCCTTAAATACCTTTATCAATATTAGTATCTTTGTTCCAATCTGCTGAATCTTGAGTGAAGTTCTTATTCCACCAGTATGCCATATTCATGTTATTAAGACACATAATCATAGTATAGTATTTTCAGATTTAATACAGAGTTTAATAAGAACTATACAGTCAGGTGCATAAATATTGGGACATTTACAGAATTTTCATATTTTGGCCTCTATTCACCACCACAATGGCTTTGAAATGAAACAAACAAGATGTGCTTTAACTGCAGACTTTCAGATTTAATTTGAGGGTAATTACATCCAAATCAGGTGAACGGTGTAGGAATTACAACGGTTTCTATATGTGCCTCCCACTTTTTAAGGGGCCAAAAGTAATGGGACTATCAACTCAAATGCAATTTCATGGACAGGTGTGGGCTATTCCCTCGTTATTTTGTTATCAATTAAGCAGGTAAAAGGTCTGGAATTGATTCTAGGTGTGACATTTGCATTTGGAATCAGTTGCTGTCACTATCAGTGAAGCAAGCCATCATTAGGCTGAAAAATCAAAACAAACCCATCAGAGATAGCAAAAACATTAGGTGTGGTCAAATCAACTGTTTGGAACATTCTTAAAAAGAAAGAACACACCGGAGAGCTCAGCAACACCAAAAGACCCGTAAGACCACGGAAAACAACTGTGGTGTATGACAGAAGAATTATTTCCCTGGTGAAGAAAAACCCCTTTACAACAGTTGGCCAAATCAAGAACACTCTCCAGGAGGTAGGTGTATATGTGTCAAAATCAACAATCGAGAAGACTTCACAAGAGTGAATATAGAGGGTTCACCACAAGATGTAAACCATTGGTGAGTCACAAAAACAGGAAGACCAGATTAGAGTTTGCCAAACAACATATAAAAAAGCCATTACAGTTCTGGAACAACATCCTATGGACAGATGAGACAAAGAACAACTTGTACCAGAGTAATGGGAAGAGAAGAGTATGGAGAAGGGAAAGGAACTGCTCATGATCCAAAACATACCACCTCATCAGTGAAGCATGGTGGTGGTAGTGTCATGGTGTGGGCATGTATGGCTGCCAATGGAACTGGTTCCCTTGTATTTATTGATGATGTGACTGCAGACAAAAGCAGCAGAATGAATTCTGAAGTGTTTCGGGCAATATTATATGCTCATATTCAGTCAAATGCTTCAGGACTCATTGGACGGCGCTTCACAGTGCAGATGGACAATGACCTGAAGCATACTGCAAAAGCAACCAAAGAGTTTTTTAAGGCTAAAAAGTGGAATGTTATGCAATGGCCAAGTCAATCCCCAGACCTGAATCCGATTGAGCATGCATTTCACTTGATGAAGACAAAACTGAAGGGAAAATGCCCCAAGAACAAGCAGAAACTGAAGACATTTGCAGTAGAGGCCTGGCAGAGCATCACCAGGGATGAAACCCAGCGTCTGGTGAGGTCTATAAGTTCCAGACTTCAGGCTGTGATTGCCTGCAAAGGATTTGTAACAATGTATTAAAAAGTGAAAGTTAGATTTAGGATTGCTTAGTTTGTCCCATTACTTTTGGCCCCTTAAAAAGTGGAATTCACATATAGAAACCGTTGTAATTCCTACACCGTTCACCTGATTTGGATCTAATTACCCTCAAATTAAATCTGAAAGTCTGCAGTTAAAGCACATCTTGTTTGTTTCATTTCAAAGCCATTGTGGTGGTGAATAGAGGCCAAAATATGAAAATTCTGTAAATGTCCCAATATTTATGCATCTGACTGTATATGAAAATTATTTACAGGATATATTAAAAAAGAAGGTTTATCTGATGACCATTCATGGATGCTTTATCTCAAATCAGAAGTAGGGAATGACAGGTAAGTAGTCCAAAAAAGGTGTTTCATCCAGTTAGGAACTTAATGTGCTGGAAACAATTCTGAAACTGGCCTCATGTGGGCGGGACCAAAATAAATGTAGATGGGGTTAGCAAACAGTAACCCTAGCCATAATAGATTACAAAGAGCATCCACCGGATCACCATACGGTACAGACGGCATTGACATGACCACCGTACAGTACAGTGCGTTACCACGTGACTGCAAACAATATAGACAGCATCCCAGTGATCACCACATAATACATAATATGTGTATGTATGTATGTATGTATGTATAGCTTTGTCATAGATCTCCCTGAAGCAATTGTGGAATTTGAATTTCTATAGTCACTGTATAGCTACTCAAATGTTAGGATGTTTTAAGACATTCGTTTTCGAATCGAGAATCCTGGAGGTATTTGTAATTTATATGCACTTAAGGTGCGTACACACTAGGCGATCAGGAAAGACAGTACGATTATGACATCGTAATCGTACCGTCGTTCCTGATCCCCTGTAGTGTCTGCACTGAACGATCAATCGTTCAGTGCAGGAACTGTCCATCATTCCTGAACATGCCAATCCGTCGTTATCGGCAGATTGCGCTGCATGTTCAGGCGATGGACAATGTCGGAAACGACCAGCGGGAGTGCGCATCGCTGGTCATTTCTGACATAAAAGTGCACGATTACTGAGTGATTGCACGATTACGATATCGTAATCGTGCAGTCGCTCAGTGATATTGCCCAGTGTGTACGCACCTTTAGACATCTGGGGGTGCTCATTTGGTGGATACTGCTTTAGTTAATACAGGTATACTGAGGACTACATACACAGGAGGCCACATTGACTGTGATTCACTAGCCAAGCAACTGTGTTGCTTCCTGTGTCATTGGGTCCTGCTTGTGCAATTTTATGATGGCCTCAACACTTACTGTATATTGCCCATTTACCAACATACCTAATAATAATCTATTATTTCATTGTGACAGGATATTCTCAAATATTGTGGTAATTTTGGGGCCTCATCACAGGATATGGATGTATTGCTCTTTATTGTAGTTTTAGTGAAGCTCTGCCTGCATAAATCAAGTGCTCAGCTTATAGGGATCTTTGTAATCTTATCAAGTGAACGTGTGTCATTGCAGGTATCAGACATTCAGTCAAGAGCTGTGATTCTCACCTGGTCGCCACCTTCCAGCCTGATCAGTGAGGAGAGTGACGGGAGAAGCACCCCTGAACTTTACACCTATGAAATACTGTTATCAAGCAGTGGGAAGGATGGAAAATTCAAGGCTGCATATAGGTTTGTGCACACTGGTCAGAGGAAGCCATTCTTGGGAACATTTTATCTTTGGTTAGGACCAAAAGAGACTACTATATATATATATATATATATATATAATATATATATATATGTCTTATAAGTAGTCACTTATACTTGGTCCTTAAGCCATATTCAGACATAATTGCACCCAGGGCAAAGTTCATATTTGTGTCCCTTTACCCTATACTGCTCTTCAGAACACCAGGGGGTGTTTGCTGCTTTACACAAAATGCACAGTATTTATATTTTTTATTCCTCCAGTTATATATAGTGTATGTGGGTTTTTTTGGGTTTTTTTTGCCTTACATGTGTACAATTTGATTACTGGTAGGTGGATGACTATATGTAATACTAAATAGTTATTACTTGCCTAAGCCCCCTTCAGCACTACTGGTTGCTGAGACTTTGGGGGTTAGGTTATTATTTACATTTACTTTACATTTACTTTTATTTGTTCCCTAAAGGCAAACTCCCTAATTCTTCAAGGGCTGATATAATGTTCATTATTCTTATTCAATGTCCATCACTATAACATTAATTGGAGAGCCCTAGTCAGATGCTCATTCCGATATTGGCTATACACCGGAAAATCAGATTTTGAAACAAAAAGCCTGGGCATCCTGTAATTGTATCGAATTCCCACCTCAAACATTGTTTAGGGTTCCATGTAAAAAAAAAGATAACCGCTAAATACTGTACATCCGCACTATAATCCTATTCCTACAGGTTGAGTCTCCCATATACAAAATGCTTGGGACCAGGGGTATTTTGGATATCGGAATATTCCTTATTTTGAAATATTGCCTACCATAATGAAATATATTGGCACCCAAATCTAAACATAGAATACATTTGTGTATTATATACTCCTTATACAAACAGCCTGCAGGTCATTTTATACAATATTTTCAATAATTTTGTGGCTCAAACAAAGTTTGTGTACATACATGAAATTCTTTTATGTTTCATATACACCTTATACACAAAGCCTGAAGGTAATTTTATACAATATTTTAATAAGTTTGTGCCTTAAATAAAGTTTTTGTACATAGGACCATCAAAAACCAAAGGCTTCACTATCTCAGTCATGATAAACAAATTCTGTATTTCGGAATATTTGGATATGGGAGGCTCAACCTCTATAAATAAGGAACAAGTGTGGTTTCTAGGAAATTAACCTTTTATTAAAGATTCACATTGTATTGTGCTACAAAGTATGCTGTTGCTATATACATAAATGTTAATAAGAATTATCTTAATAAAGCTTTCTAGTGACAAAGATCAGAACTATCCAGTACATGCGCCTCATGACCTCTGGAGCTCTGTGTTGTAATACAAGCCTTGAACAGTAGAGGGAGCTATGACACAGCCTTTACTTGATCATGTTCACAAATTATTCTTTGATTCCATAAAGATGTGCTCTCCGTATGTAAAAGCGAGCGACCCAAAATCTTATTATTGTGCCTCCCGACTAAGCGTAATCCAATGCGCTAGAACAGTGTTTGCTGTTTATCAGGCATTTGGATTTAGTAATATTTCCATATAGTATGGTTTATCTATAGCCGCCACAATATATATATATATATATATATATATATATATATATATATATATATACATATATATATATATATATATATACATATATATATATATATAGATATATATATATATATATATATATATATATATATATATATATACATATATATACGTAAGAGCTATGGAAACTTCTTACCTGCTTATTTTCACATTTCTCTTCTTTCTAGTGGAGAGAAGACCAGTGTCACTGTGGATGATTTGAGACCTGCAACAGATTATCATGCCAGGTCAGAGACTTGTCACCGTGTTGCATACTGTGCTGGATCAGACCGCGGAATATGTTTATTTGATAATTCGTTATAATGTTTTTGTTGATAAACGTTTGCCCTTCATTGTTACGGATAAGGGAGCCTTTTAAAATCAGTTGCATGTTAGAAAAATTATAAGTAATGTGCTTTGGAAATAAGTACAAATGCAAAATATGTGCAGGCTAGCAAGAGCTGAACATAGAAATGTTTTCCAAGTGACATCAATAGTCAAGAGGCTGTTTGAGAACATGAAGCAGTCTTCTCTTGTCCGTACAAGTTTTTGATAATACGAGCACTGAATTATGATGTTATTGATGTGTGAATCGGAATGGGTCTATGTACCAAGCCTTGGAGAGAGATAAAGTACCAACCAATCAGCTCCTAACTGCCATGTTACAGGCTGTGTTTGAAAAATGACAGGAGCTGATTGGTTGGAACTTTATCTCCATCCACTTTATCTCTCTCCAAGACTTAGTACATAGACCAGTGGCATCTTAAGAGAGGAGGGGGCCCGTGTGCCCTCGTCGTGCGGGGCCCCCTCCTCTCTCCCCGGTGGCCGGCAGTCGACTGACGCGGCTGGCCAGCCACCGGAGCCTTAGTAGACTCTGGGCACTAGAGTGTGCCCGGAGTCTACTGCGCATGCAGAGAACACCTGAAAAATGGCCGCGGCAGCCATTTTCCAGTGTTCTGAGCAGCGCTGACAACCCGACGCAGGACCTCGGACAGGTAAGTTTAAAATAATATGGGTGCAGGGTGTGCAGTGCGGGGCCCCCCCGGATCCGGGGGCCCCGCACACACTGCACCCATTTATGAGATACGCCACTGACATAGACCCCTAAAACACGGATGACTCACCTCTGCAAATGGTAAACAGCTGCACTACTGCTTGTGTTGGGCCTGATTCAGAGACGAACGCAATGGCAAATACGTACGCGGATCGAGCGATTGTTTGCCATTACGTTTAAGTCGCACTGCGCGTGTGCAGCGAATGCACCGCGATTACGGACGCACATAGGAAACCATCGCAGAGTGAGTGACAGGCTGTCAGTGTTTGGAGGTGGTAATGGGGAGTGGTCAGAAAAACGCAGTCGTGTCTGTCCTTTTGTACGCCGTTACATGGGCATGCATAAATTAGCCACTGCGATTGCATACACAGCTCTGCTGGTCAGAAGAGCATCCAAGGCTGCCGCAGGTGTGACCTCCCGCAAGAGCAAGATGGCCACCGGTATGCATCGATGTTACTGATATTTACGCAAGTATGCGTCGTCGCACGCAGGTAAGGTAGCAGTGGGCGTCTTTATGCTCTGGTGATCTTTGCTAACATTAGCATACTTTCACAGCAAAATCGCAACTGCGATCGCATTAGCGTCCATCTCTGAATCGGGCCCCAAGTGTAGAAACATTTGCATACACACATCCAGGAAAAAGAGGCGTAAACACCCGTGCTGATAGCACACAGCCATAAACACAGTTATTACATTGAGATGAGCATTAATAATAAGATAAAAGCCAAACTCTCTCACAGGGTCGCAGGGAAATAAATCAGTCTAAATGTTTTCATACCAAAGCAATTTAGGTCAATCAGCCACAAGTCTTTAAAAACGGAACATTGTGTTATACAGTCACATTACAGATTCTTTGTAAGAGAGATTTGGGGGAAATGTTACAGGACATTACAAATGCAGCCAGAACAAATGCTCTATTGGGATCACTTGGTAATATCATTTGTAATTGTAGGACTACTCATTCTTTATTATAGAGTAAGTTGCAGATCAGCAGGGCTGGTGCAATCCCTGGGTGCACTCTAGATGGCCACAGCCCGCAACTCCACTGCTCCTCACCTTCCCATGTGATGTGTGCAGGGAGCTTCCTCTGTCCCATAGGCTGGGACTGTGGTGCAAATTACCTAGATTTGTTATCGCAAGCCCTGCAGATTAGTTTAGTATAAATATGTTTTTGGACTGCTATGCTTGTTTGCAGCTATCTGCGATTTGATCAGTACACTATAGATGGCGCTAGTGTACACCAACAGAACTGTGTTCTCACTGCAAGAAGCTGTGCAAACCCAGAATATTAATTTGAAATAAAACAGTATAGACGCCTCAGTCATAACCATCAGTACCATGTTCTTTGGTTATGGGACTTACTGACTAGCATGTTATAGTTTGTTCTGTTACTATTGTCTCATTAATTTAAAGCTGGCATCTACATATATGTACAGAGGGGAAGCAGTCAGGAAGCCGACGGACGGAATCCCAACCGCCGGCTTCCCGTCTGTCTAATCCTGGCAAGGGTTAAATGATAGGCGTCCTAAGCCGGGAGCCCAACACCCGGCTTACCAATCGAAGTGAAGCCGGGCTCGGACAGCCACGGGGGGGAGGGTTAGGTTAGGGGCTCCCAGGGTGGACAGGGTTAGGCACCCCCCCCTTCTCCTTCTTAGGGTATTCCAACCAAAACTGTATTTGATTGCACAAATTAAGTCATACTTGCTAACTCTCCCTGATTGTCAGGGAGACTCCCTGAAATAGTAGCAATCTCCCTGTCTCCCGGAAGAGTCTAGGGGGTATATTTACTAAAGGTTGATTTTAATCAATTTAAATTCGATCAAAATTGATGTTGTGTTTCTGGGGCTAAATCACATTTACGAACAGTCAACTTTTGAACTAGTTTTCTAAGTATTAGTAAATGTGTGATTTAGCCCCAGAAACAAAACATCGATGCTGATCGATTTTAAATCGATTAAAAGCGACCTTTAATAAATATACCCCTAGCAATCTCCCTGATTGCACCTTACCTCCATTATGTCGCTGTTTCTACTTCCTGCATTGGTTATAAGGCCATTTTCACATAAGGATTCTCGTGGCCACTTATATGGAACCACTTGTAAAACTCAATACATGAACAAGCCCTGAAAAGTATCAAAAAATCGAAGAAGGTATAGTACACCAGGTAACTGACCCGGCGCGGTTTATGGGAGGTTTTACTATAAGCAGCTATTGGAGGATAGATGCTCTATGCACAATATTATGGCTAAAAATAAAATTGCATTTAATAAATTATTTATAAATAATTATATTAGATAATAGATGTCTTATTTAGAAATAATTTATTAAATGCAATTTTACATTTATCCATAATATAGTGTATAGAGCATCTATCTTAATGTGAAATCATAATATCGCTGTTTTTATTATTTTCTTTGTGCCTGAACAGTATTAGTGTGTTTTCATCAACAAATCGATTTTCGGAACTGCTTTGGGGCTATTTACATGTGGATGTAAGTCAGGTTTATGGCACACCTCTCAGATGTAGCCGTACACCTTACCACCATACTCAGAGCTGCTGCTTTCACAATCTCCCTGAAATGCTTTTTTCAAATGTAGGCAAGTATGGATTCGGTTAATTTATATATAAAATTATATGTAAATAATGTAGTGGCATTCAATAAATGTCTGAATATTTGCACAAGTGTCAAACATCCGGCTCAGTGGTTTAGGTGTGCGTGATCATGTCTCATTCATCCAGTTATTCATATGCTGGGCAAGGAGCAGATCAATGTTGTATTGCTGCCTGCTCTGACATCACGGAAATCATTGTTTTATTTGGTCGCCTTCTGTAGGTAATCAGATAGGATTAGATTGTCGTTTTGCTGGGTGTCATTAGACCAGTATATGTGGAACAATTGGAGAACTTTTCTTTCTGCTTTTGCACAGAAAGGTACCTTTGATTGAAGCTACCTGCATTGTCTCACATCCCATCCCATGTCATTATAGATCACTTAGAAACAATTGTAACCCCACACTGCACTTCATGCTGTGATGAATACCGTGCGCATTCCTATTTACACCCCTAATAACCATCCCACTGGTTGTGACTAATTCCACCTACTCCCAGTACATCGCTCAGTGCTCACAGTCACTTAGCCTATTAATTCTCTCCAATATTGCTCAGTTTACTGACACATGATGCATTTTCTAACAAATCCCTTTTACAGCACTGTTATAAACACATTGTGTCCCTGACTAGATATGTATAAAAGTTAGAGACATTCGTGAAAGATGTCGTTTTGCCTCGTTCTGAGATCCGAACTTGGAGGAAAGATCAGAGCCAAAACCGAACCGCTCATCTCAAGTAAAAATATTGTTCTTATTTAATGGAAGTCTTTTCCAGTTTAACATGTAATTGCTGAGATCTATATAATGTTCATTCTAGCACCCTGCATATGTCACAACCCGTGCAGTTCTTCTTTCCTGCCTGGGGTGTCGCTCTCTGCTCTGGTACTTCTAGCACACTCTAGTCCATATCGCAGCAGTTTGTTACATCAGCTGAGTGTGCTAGCCTCACCAGAGCAGAGAGTGACACCCCAGAGAGGAAAGAGGAACTGCACGGGTTGTGACAGGTGCAGGGTGCTAGAATGAACACTAATCTATATATTATATTACCCCCAGGCCCTCTGCAGCACAGGAACAGGCCATCTGAATGAGTTTATTCACTTCAATAAAGCCTGCTGCACCTGTAAATGTTAGTTATGAGCTTTGCAGTATCTTTCAAATTCCCATTTGTGTTTATTTGCTTATTGTTTTTCCCTCTGTAGAGTTCAAGCAGAATTAAACTGTGTTAAAGGAGACCCTTCGGCGTCTGTAAGCTTTACCACATTGAGCTGTGAACCCGAAACACCCAACGCTCCACGGATTACGAACCGAACCAAAAATACACTTTCCCTCCAATGGAAGGTGAGTTCTGGTGACACCTTTGGGTGCAGCTAAGTAAATGCTTGTCAGAGTTGTGTGATTATCCTGACAATCACATTGAACGCTGCAGGGTTTTCGTTTTTTCTTTCTTTTCTCCATGCTCCTATCCCCTCTGCTCTGTCCTCCCTGCTTCTGTAATGTTCATTACAAAAAGAATCCCCCTGGTTTCTCCTGCATTCTCCTTGTCTTCTGTATTAAAGATTATAATCAGTTTCCAGTTTTTTTTTCTTCCCCATCCTGTGTATTTATATATAAATGCACCCACATCACAATTTCTCAGGTTTATTCATTTTCATTTACAGCCACAAATGCCACCACGTAATCTGATTTAAAATAAAATAAGGTCTCTCTGTTTAGTTGACCGTTTTTTTTTTACCTGTCTCTCTTCCCAGCGGAGGTCGGAGCCCAGTATGCACTCAGCCATATTTCTGCAGCTATGAGTTCTAGAGCAAATTGCTTTAAATTCATGTGTTTTTTTGTTATGTTTGGTTGGCTCTTATCGACTTAGCTGCTTTATCACAAAGCGGATAAAGTTAACACAGCCGGTGACTGGTGCATGATGTAGACAGTTGCATTATTACTAATTAAACCCACTGTAAATAAATGAGAAAGTTGATGTCAAACAAGTGAATTGTAAAAATTGGAGATTTGCAGTAATCAGTTCAGTGGAAATCCCCTTTTTCAGCCACCTGTTCTTTTATGCTTTTTTGTTTGTGGGTTTTTGTTTTGTTTTTTTGAACCCGAGGAAACGCTTCTCTATCAATTCCCCTGAGTACGTACATAGTTACATACAGTATGATAGTAAATAATTACTTGTTTTTTCATAGCAGCTTTTCTCTCTCTACACTGTGTGACGCCCGTCAGGGCACCCCTGGCTAGATGTAGATAATTAAATCCTTTCTTTTCACACCTACTCTGTAATGGATGAAGGACGCCAGGCAACATGTTCAAACAATCTGCTTGCATTGTTTTTGTTTTTATGTAATTAGGTGGAACTGCTATGTTCTTGTCTGTAAATTATAACAGCGGTTGTTATCAGTGTTCACAATAGCCCGCTATGCTGCTGTATTATACTCCGAAGGACGTCTTTGTAGTAGGACTGTTATTCCATTTAAGACAGTTCATCACCCCGTCCTGTGTTCAAACAAATTGATCCTGGTGTTTAAAGAAATACGCCAGTCATGTCAGTGTGAGACTCCCATAAATGCCGACATGCACCTGAATGTAAACTGTGTGTTTTAAACTGGGTAGACTCTGATAGATATATCTCCCGTTCCACTGAACTATATATCTATAGTTAATTGCCGGGTTTGTACTGCGGATATGTCTGTGAACAACGTAATTACCAGATATGTCTGTTCTGCTATGCAACACAGCAGATGGCATCTGCACATCTGTTGGTGTGTACAGGCGACGTGCCGATCGCCCGTACACATGCTGCAAGGACTCGGCGGTGATTGACAGCTCAACTGGTTGGGCAATTTAAATGCCTGCCCAGTTGAGCTGTCAAGCCCGGCACATCGGGCAGATGATTGATAAGTGTGTACAGCCATGGCCAAAAGTTTTGAGAATGACACAAGTATTGGTTTTCACAAAGTCTGCTGCCTCAGTGTTTTTAGACCTTTTTGTCAGATGTTACTATGGTATACTGAAGGAAAATTACAAATTACATTAAGTTTATGCAAAGAGTCAATATTTGCAGTGTTGACCCTTATTTTTCAACACCTCTGCAATACGCCCTGGCATGCTGTCCATCAACTTCTGGGCCACATACTGGCTGATGGCCGCCCATTCTTGCCTAATTAATGCTTCAAGTTTGTCAGAATTTGTGGGTTTTTGTTTGTCCACCCGCCACTTGAGGATTGACCACAAGTTCTCAATGGGATAAAGGTCTGGTCACAATGCTTTTTTTTATTACTCAAAATGTAACCGTTAAACTTTTAAATTAATTTTATCAAATTGATAATAAAATACAAATACTAATTGCTTGTAGTAATGTTTTCTGTTTGGGCCTAGACACACAAGTGTAGACATTGCTAATTTATTTATTCAGTGTTTTGTGTTAGCGCAATTTTATATTCCCTGTTTTAATTATATATTTTATTTGCAGGTGTCATGTGATAATGGTTCAAAGATACATAGTTATCTCCTGGAGTGGGATGAAGTAAGTTAAACGCAATGTTGATTCTGCTTGATAAACGTACATAAGATTACTTGGTGGTCAGAAGGATGTGGCTTATGAAGTCTTTTGAATTGATTAGTTGCCCACTTATTAAAGATTGGTAGAACTGATAATGCAAATTGTAAGTGATACTTACTAAGTAGTGATGTAATAATGAACAATATTTGCAAAAAGAAATGATGCCAGAAGGAATACCAGTGACTTTGTAACCCACTTCATTTACTTGTGTAGTTACAGTATTGAAAAAAATAGATATAGTTTTGCATTGGGTGTAATTTAGGTAGCCCACTGTTCTTATGCTGTACTCTGCACCCTTAGTGCTGATGTGTTGTAAATGAATGCCATAGAAGGTTCTGTTCTCTTGCCAAAAAACATCATCATTTGTCAGTGAATGTAATGCTGTGAATCACAATTCTAGCTCTATCTGTGCTTTTAATTTGTAGTTTCTCGGTGCATAGTTCATAAAAAGGGACATTGCAGTGACTTGCATTTTCCAGACCATGTTTCCTAACCTTTTGCAGGGGATAAATTTGCAAAAAAGACACAAAGTTGTATCTTATTCGACTTCTTAACACCTAATCAAGTGGTTTATTCCATTTACATTCATGAAATCAATTGAAAAAAGTATGTGTTTTTTTTTTATTATTTTGGAACTAGTTATAAAGCACATATTAATGACTGTTCAAGATATTGGTAACTCTGTTGGCGACAGTAAATCTAGTGTTTCAATACTGCTTAAAACTCAAAGTGGATCCAGATATGTGTTAGGAAGGGGAAATGGGGACAGAAACCTAGAACTGTCAAACATTTGAGAAATATGTTTTCTGATGCTCTATTTCATACCAAATATTTTTCACATTCTCTCCAGGGAAAAGGATGTGAAGAGTTTTGCCAGTGTTACTATGGGCTTCAGAAACAGTTTAGGGCAACCAAGCTGTCGCCAGCAATGGGGTACACATTCAGACTTGCTGCAAAAAATGACATGGGTATGAGGTAAGAGGTTAATTTTGCGCCTCCTGCTTTTCATTATACAGTATGTTCAGAAGCCAACAGGCTGATCTTTTTTGTGTTGTGTTCTGTCAGTGGTTTTAGTGAAGAAGTCCTGTTTTACACCTCAGGCAGTGCTCCGACTGTACCAGCAAGTCCAACACTTATTAAAGCGGGAATTAGTTGGCTATCGGTGCAGTGGACTAAACCCTCCGGTACACCGTCCGATGAAGGGATTTCTTATATTTTGGAAATGGAAGACGAAACCTCGGTATGTGCTGTAAACAGACTGATTTAACATACTCGGTAATCGATTACTTTACCTTTCCCATCATCTTGCCGATACCATTGCATATTACGATTCAGTGTGTACATTCTTAGGAAATACAACTGAGTTAGCAATGTGGCTGGTACTTCTACAGACGGCTACAGCTATCAGAATGCTCTTTCTGCCCACAATTTGATTTCTGCAATCACGGTTTGCATATCTTCTAATATTCATAGCTTTCTGTTTTGTGTGTGTGTATAAAGATCTATATATAAAAAAATATTTGTGTTGTGTGTGTCCATACAGTATATATATTATATAGATTTATGTTTCACTGAATCTCTAAATGAAAATATCTTGGTAACTTAATATATTCTCTGCAAAAAGGACACAATGATTATTTATTTGTTGAATTTAACAGATTGGGAGAAGAAATACAGCGGACATGTCATGTGCAAAAGTTTGGGGACCTCTTTTAGTTATTTCATTAATACTAGGAATGGATACTAGAATATAAGAAAGATTTTTGAACAAAGTCCTATAGCCAGAAACACAAAAGATACATTAGGAAGTAAAAGACAACTTGCTATCTATTTAGAATGGCGGGGTATTTGTTATATGTTGGGTTGCAGCCAGTGGCACAAGACATATTGTCCAAGGGAAGAATTAATTAAATTAAATATCACAAAATCCTAGAAGCGAATAGGCAAGACTCAATAGAGAAATTGAATATCAAAAGGTTTAAATAATTTTTCTTCCGTGGGGGACACTGGAACCATGGGTATAGGTGGAGCTGGAGGAACCTGGGCACCTATAAAGTGTCCTATACATCCAACACCTCTATAGGTGAGGTACTGTAGGGACCAAGACACTATACACCAGTGTGCAAGGTGTAGTTCCTGGGAGGATTTGAACTCTCCATAACAAATATGGTCTAGCATGGGACTTGAACAGAGACAACTGTAAGTACTGCCAGGCATGGGACTTGAACAATGACAACTGTAGGTGCTGTCTTAGGAAATTAACCTGTGGCCACTTGCAGTGGAACACACAAGTAATACTTTAGTGCAGTCAAACACAGACTCCACACTGTCTCAGGTTTGCTTAAATCACATGCTATGGCCAGTAACCTAAAATGGCCGCTTAATGTGGAAAGTGCAGCAACCTTTTGGGAGCTGCCTTGTGGAAGGGAGCACGCAAAAAGGGTGGGGGAGGGGTAGAAACAGGAGATTTATCCCGGCCCCTATGGCCAACCGGCTGGGACTCTCCACCGCTTTCAACAACATTCCAGTTGATAGTCCAGTGGGTAAGACCAAGAGAAACGGCTCCCCACTGCTATCCCCTCCGGTAGCCTCCGCCACCAGAGGGGGATCGCCGCTATGAGAGCCTCTTACCCGGCCCTGTTGCTCTGGTCACAGCTGTGTCCCTGATGTGCACTCCCCCGTGTCCCTGACCCAGTCACCAGTGTACCGGCCACCGGAGCAGGGTGATGGAGCAGATGCCGTGAGCTGCTCAATTAAAAATAAAAATTAAATAAATGAAAGTAAAAAGTAAAAATGCCCAGTTTTGTTGGGCACCAAAAAGAAATTGGCTGCCGGATGCAGGGGGTGGTTATAGGGGAGTAGGAGCCTGTGCTGCTACTTCAAACTTTAATTATTTGGTGCCCAGGCTCCTCCAGCTCCACCTATACCCATGGTTGCAGTGCCCAACCCACCACCGCCCCCCACTGCCCCATCCCCTCAGAAAAAAGGATTTTACAGGTAAGAACAAAAATGGTGTTTGTCCAGCAAGACAATAATACAATACTTAATTCTAAATCAACCATTAAGTACTAGCATGATAAGATAGATTTTTAGAATGACCTTAACAGTCCCCATACTCAAATATTGTTGAAAATCTGTGAGGTGATCTCAGACTTATAGCACATGGACGACCTAAGAATTTCTAACTCTGAGTGAGAAGAGCTCAGTAAGGAAGGATGAGGGAAAAATAACAGAAACGTTGGAATAGAAAGATTGTTAGCTGGTACAGGAAATGTTTGGAAGTGTCCATAGAGAGTATTGACTGCCATAATGACTGTTTCATTTATTTTATTATTTTAATCTGTTAAATTGAACAGGTCAATTATTTTTGTACATTATAATTACTGCAATGTCATATGTAAGTAGCTGTGCTGCAGGGTATGCAGTCAGGAAGCCGACGGTCGAAATGCCAACCACCAGCTTCCCGACTCTGCATTCCCGACAGGGGACTAATGATAGGCATCAAAATCCCGACACCTATCATTATCCCTACGCCGGGAGCCCGAAGCCTGGCATACTGAACAAAGGTAAGCCGGGCAGCAGGCGCGGACAGCGTGGGGGGGAGGGTTAGGTTAGGGGTTCCAGGGGGGACTTAGGATAAGGCACCCCATTGGAGGGTTAGGGTTAGGCTAGGGGAAAGGGGGTTAGATTTGGGCACTTACGGGGGGGTTAGGGTTAGGTACTAGGGGGGGAGATTAGGGTTAGGCATCCCTAAGGGAGGATTAGGGGGGGAGAGGGTTAGGTATAGTTAGTTTACTTACCCGTCGGGATCTTCACTGGTGCCCATCTTCCGGCTTCAGGATTTGAACCACCGGACATAGGTCCAGCGGTCATTCATACCTATCCCCAATGGAGCATACAGCTGGGCTACCATTTTCTGTCACTACAGATGTGTAAAATATGTTTTTTCTTGCAAAGCTTTCAAGTAAATGACATTTAAATTGTTAACTGCTTTTTGTCACTGTTTTTAGTAGTTTATACAATGACTTGTAAAGAAAGGTTACTGCCATTATATATTTGGAGGAGTTCGTATAATTATGTTACAATGCATCATCCATTATGGGATATAGACTAACATTATGCTAGAGAATGTATTATTATTATTATTATTATGTCCTCTGCTACATGCTAACATTAAACATACTCTGGGCTTTCTGACATGTCACTGATATCATCTGTCAGACTCGATGTACATATAAAACAGGCCCCACCAATCACTTTACATTTTATGTAATATCTTAGATGGAGAAGGACCAGTGGGCACTAACACCACATAATCTTGGGTTCTTTCTATGGTTAGTAATGTCAGCACCAAGTCACACCTGTGGGTTGTTTGAATCTTGGTAAAGAATTGGGTGTTCTGTGTTATTTAGTAGTATATAAACTAGGGTGACTTGTATTGCTTCTGCCCTGTTACAGGTTGGGTACGGGATGCCGGCGCTAGGGATCCCGGCAGTCAGAATCCCAACCCCAGTATCCCGACAGGGTTAGGATACCGACACCTGTCGGTGGGTATCCTAACCCTCACTCCTCTCCCTTACCCTGCCTCCCTGGTGCCTGAACCTAACCCCCCTACCCAGTGCCTAAAGTAACCTCCCCTTCCCCGCACCCTAAATCTAAAAGTGCCTAATGCTAATCCTCCCCCTAATTCCGCTAATTCCCTTTGGGATTCTGTCGATCGGGGTGCCGGTGACGGGAATTTTAAGCGCTGGAATCCCCGCGGTCGGGATTATGACTGCATCCCCCTGTTACGCTCTCTTTTAAAGGAGATTATTTTCCAATCTCAGAGATACTAGAAAAAGTTACTATAATAAAAACAAACTTCATAGAGCCGTTGTGGTATGTTATGCGGATGCCAGAATGGCGACATGTTCAAAGTGTCGATGTTGGATATGTCAGCATTTCATTTTTCTAGTATTAGAGCCTTAACCCTACCATAACCCTAAACCTCGACTGGGAACATGATTTTTGACCTGATCACTGTCGACATTTCGACCATGTTGACATTTCGACGTAACATTCTGAATGTCAATTTAGTGACTAAATACCCATAGAGCTTCTGTAATGTTACGATTGTATAACAAAAGAAGTGTAAATCACAGTTATCTGCGACAGATGTAAAAAGACAATGCAGTAGAATTCAGTGGTAATTATCTTCTGCCTTGCGACAAATGCTGTAAAGCAAATTATTAAAACAGATTATGGTGCCCAAATGTTACATGTTAATAACTGTCAGTCACGTATGTTCTTTTGGGCAGAGGTAATGTATACATGAACACCTGCCAGTAGCCATCTAGTAATGGTAATGATCCTTCTGTTTCCCTTAATGAATGCTTATAATTTGGGGTCAGCAGTCCGTAATTATGTTGCTTTAAATGCAACAGAATTCATTTGTAAAGGATATGACTACTCATTACGGTTTGGTCAATCTGTATTGCCAAATCAGCAGACTGACTATATGGGTTATTTTAGTTATGCATAAACCTATACACCATTCATAATAATGATGTTTTATGTTGACAGGGATATGGCTTTAAGCCAAAATACAATGGAGATGACCTCACATTCACAGTGAGGAACCTGAGGCGCAGCACAAAATACAAGTTTAGGGTAAGTCCATCCCTCCCAACCTTTCAGATAGCCAAATAACTGGACTCCAAACTCATGAGGGTTAGTTAATTTCTCTGCTTTTACAGACATTTAGCAAGTCTTAAAAACGTAAGGAAAATGCATCTAAATCGCTTCTCTACATACTAGAATGGTAGTTAGAAGGTAGTTAGGTGATTTTAAAGGCCTCTTTCTGCATAAAATAATCACATTAGTTATAGTTGTAAATATATCTTCCATCACACCACTGTGACTTTCACACCGGCTGATGTCAGGTAGATGAAGAGATTTTGGGATGAGTTTGTAGGCAGAGTCCACTTCATGTTCTAGATACCGTCTTAAGCTGTTTAGAGCTATATAGTACACGTGCTAAATATTAACTGTCAGCTAAAATGTGCACACCGTCACACCTATTTCTCATGTCATACTATGACTCTAGGTTATTGCATATAACTCAGAAGGAAAGAGCAGTCCAAGTGAGGTGGTGGAGTTTTTGACCTGTCCAGATAAGCCAGGTCCACCGCCAAAGCCTACTGTCAAAGGAAAGGTCCATGCTCAAAACGTCCGAATAGTTTGGGGTGAGTGTTCTAGGTTTGTCTGTTTAATAGAAGAAAACCGCCTCCATTACTGTGCAGATAAGAGTGTTATATACATAGGGATAACATGGTAACGTCCAATGATATTCATATTGTGTCTTCTGTACTCATAGAACAGAGCTGCTTTCTAGTCAGTTTTTCTTGAGTAGTGGTTTCACTACCTGACCATAGGCCCCTATAAACCCTGCACGTTTTCCTGTTTCCGGTCTACAAGTCCCTCAGGGACTGCAAATATTTTGGTAGTAAAGGGTAAAAATCGAGATTCGGGACCTCATTTCTGCATGGTTATTCTACTTACAGAACTTTGAGGGTCTGCTAGTTAGAAGGTTATTTGCTTGGTCATTCCTGCCATAAGGTAAGGAATACTTGTGTCTAACTGTCATCAGCCGCTTTTTCCCCAAAGGCCTTGGTTGGGCATATTGTATGCCTGACTAATGAATTACCCCAAATCCCCATTCTGTTGGGGAATCGGGGAAAGCCAACATGTTGGAAATTTTCAATTTGCTGATCTCAACCAAAAAATGGTCGGGATCAGCGATTCGGGATCTTTAACATTTAGCTCCACCATCAGATAGCCGATCAGCAAATCAGATCGGCAGTATGGTATGTTTGGTATGTACCACCTCCTGCATTGATTGTATGGAGAGCGTGCCAGTGATTGACAGTGGGCGTAAAGGAAGCATTGAAAATGAACAGGTGGGGGGGGCCGGGGGATATAAAGATACTAGTAAATATATATAGTTCAACTCCTATATGTAAATAATAGAGTGTGAAAATTAGAGACATTATGTCACTAATAGGAGTTGTAGTTTTCAGTTGTTGTTAAATTATTGTATTTGCATGTTACATAGACTGCTTATTTGTACTTCTTTTTGTTCAGATGCACCAAAAGATAACGGAGGAGCAACAATTACTAAATATGTTGTTGAAATATCTGAAGGACGCAATGGTATTTATCTCATAACCATATTATCATGTATTTTTCAATTATATGTTCACTGCTCTAAATAAAACTATGGTAAACATCTTAGCATCTTTTTCTAGCTGCATAAACCTTTATAGAAACAATTTAAATTTAGTGTATTAATCCTTTCGGTCCACATTACTTTTAAAATTGGATAAATTTAATCTTATGAGCCAAATGGCCCATAATCAATTTTACTAGGTCATGATTTACTCACCAAAAGTAAGGCAACATGAAACGGTAGGGACATGTGCTGCTGAAAAATTGCAGTTCACTATTTGATTGCAAGGAAGTTCTCCCAGTGGAATGCACATTCTTTGGCGGTTTGACTTGGAGAATTCATGTTTGTATTAACATCAAGGAGAAAATACATTTGTAATGGCCTGAGAGAAGCAATTGTTACTGCTTATTAAGCTTAAATTGTTTATAAGGCCATTTAGAATCAGTGTGAAGCCTCTCATTCTACAAATCAAGGACACTGAAGAGTGTCGCCAACATTCCGAGAAATCACAGAGAGCCCAAAGACTGCCCAGGGATCCATAGCACTGAATGTAATTGTGCAAATCTCCCCATTTGTTTGTCTTTCACGTAACGGTGGCCAGGAAGCAATTTAGTGTGTGTGTGTGGCTATTGCAGCACTTCCTAACTATGGGCCTAATTCACTACAGATCGCTATTCTGCTTATACGCACACAACGCAGTTGCTAATATCAGCGGTGACACGTAAATAGAAATATAAAAAATTATCCAATGCGCTGTTATTTAAAGCAGCCAGTAGGGGTTGTCAGCCCCAACGAAATATAGAATATGTACAAAAGTGTATACCGGCGCTGAATTAAGTTGCTGTATATGATTAAAACACAGATATGTGTGCAATTTATATCACATTTATTTCATAATATTATTGTTGAACATAAAATATAAAAAACATAGCATATAAAAATTCTGAAGAAGCTGGATATATATTTGCCAGCGAAACGCGTTAAGATTCATTTCCATCGCCTATTGTTTTGGGGACAACGCTAATTTACCATCTTGGACACTTTGACACATGAATATTGGGACAACGGCTACTATCACTGAAGGGAAGCAGCTACAAGTGGGTCCTATCCAGTCTACACTCTGTGCTTATACCAACAGGATTTGGACATATCATCTGGACTGAGTAATCAGGACATTCCACTTGGTAAATATTTGCTGGACCCTACATATGGAATATCAACTAGTCCTCACATTAGTGTCATATCAATTGGATTAATCAGTCCCCCAATAGCTATTCCATTGGACATTGAATTTTATGCTCCCAAGATATAGGGTATTTTTATATGCTATGTTTTTTATATATTATATTCAACAATAATATTATGAAATAAATGTGATATAAATTGCACACATATCTGTGTTTTAATCATATACAGCAACTTAATTCAGCGCCGGTATACACTTTTGGTGACACGTAAATGTTTGCATTCGCATTGCGATCACAGCCTGACATAAAGATGCCCACTTCCCCTTACTCACATCCATATACTTGAGCAACATAGTGAAATAATTGGTAACATCGGACAGTTAGGGAAGCCCAGACCTTACTCAGGAATTGCTTACCTTTGGCCTCAGGTGGCATCTGGTATCGCAGTGAATAATTTTATGCACGCTCCTGCAACAGCGTTGAAATGTACTGGCACACCTGTCAAATTAGCCTTAGAAATATGAGTCGCTAGGGCTTCAGATTTGGTAGTAATTAATGTGTACATGGCAGTATCATTACAGTGGTTCATTATGTTGGACCTCTCTGGCCTGGTTACCAACAAAAGTATAGTCGGCAAGCAGACCCAGCTTGTGTCACATAATACCCTTACATCACATCTGGAAAACCAGAGGAAGAGTGTATTTTGTCAGCTAATTCATTCTGGTGATTTACATGGGGTCAGGATAGCAGCCAAAGCGTTGACTCAAATTGCTGGGTTGAACAGAAAACAGCTGGGGACGGATTACAGTGGTAACACTTATCTGTAGGTCTAATGACATCAAGAGGGATTTGCATTTTCTGAAATAAAGCAGAATCTTTAAGAAGACTCGTGCTTATTTCTCAATGCTATCTCTTAAGGGCCCATTACACATCACTGAGAAATGGTGATAATATAGACATATATGAAATGCATATACTCTCACAATATAACATGCAATATCCTGTGTGTCATAGTGTTACACGAACATGCTGTGAGCAGTCTGTCCTAGAAAACATAGTATTATAAATTCGCAGTAATATGATCTAGGCGCAGTGTGCAGACAATATAAATACATCTGCACAATAAGTTAATTCTTCGCATTTTTGTGTAGAGGGAGTCAGATCAAGCCCTAATTAAACTTTAGGACTTGGTTAGCGTGTGCATGCACACAAACATACATTCAGATACAGATGTGTCCGCATACACCCATCCTCAAATCGCGCTAAATAGCTCTGTTTGCGAATCACAGACTTTGCAACTAAGCGTGTGCCATGCGTTGTCAGTGACACCAACTCTGCATCTTATTCGCATAACTAATGTAACAAGAGTACGATGCACGGGTACCCTGGCCACTGGTGCTGGCATGGCATGCGGTTGCTGTGTGTGACTCAGACATCGGGTAAAAAGGCAAAAGACGGATGAACAATGGGAGAGATGTATGAATGCCCTATATAGGGGAGGAGTGGTATCAGCGCACTGAAACCGCTTCTCCTCCATATATTATTGTGGGGTTCGGTGTGAAATGACCGGGACATTTGCGCCCCTGTTATTATCGGTGCTGTTACCTTCCCCCCTAATGAGTGAACTGCCCCAAGCTTCACGCCACGCAGCGTTGTGCTTAGTCTGGGAATTTATACCAATTCCTTTGCGACACTAATCCTAAATGCCTAGTACACCATAAGCCACTTTGTATGCAGCTACGACCATAAGATGCTAAATTCAGGAAAAAGAATGAAAGTCTGAGCATTGCTCCCCATGGCAGAGCATCTTACGTCATATAGAGCAAAAAGAATTGGGGTATGAGAACAGATTTCTAAGGGATTGATTCAGAGATGTACGCTTCTGCACAGCAGCGGTGTCTTGGTTGCAGTCGCTGTGTGCATATATGCTAATGCTGCATGAGACATCTGAAGGGAAAAGACGCCTTCTGCCAACATCTCAGATCCAATGCCTTCGTCTGAAGACGATGGATCGGATCAACATCACAACCATTGGTCACAATGTTTGCGGCATCGTCCATCTGGGTAAGCCTAAGCTTACTCAGAATAACCACCTCCTACCCACTTGCAAGGCCAGGAAATGAGGTTGGAAGATGCAGACACTGGCCTCGGCACTCCCAGAGAACAGGACTAGCGCACCCATTTTTTTTTATAAAAACACAGGCAGCGCCACCCCATCCCCACTACCACGTCCCCGTCCCTAAACGGCCACAGCTTGACAGTCATGCTACTGTTTGGGGGCACTGCATGCGAGCTTGCAGAACCCGGTCTGCACATGCGCTCAACAAGTCATGCACATGCGCAGTCATTTAGTCATCGGAGTTATATGCAAACCATCGGGTTTCCATGCATCTCTGAACCAGGCCCTAGGTGCGTTAATTGTGATTTCCATCTATGGCTGCTCCTCAGGTTGCCATCGCTAGTCTATGCGATAATTGCTTCGTGTGTGTGTGTGTGTATTTGTATTACTTGCAATTAATATACCAAAATTATAATTTCTACTTCAGGGTCCATAGGGTATCCACAGGATACCTTGGGGTATAGGTGTGACGTCAGTCTTCGGGCACCATAGAGTTAAGCTTTCAGCCTCCCAGGATGCACTAGGGTCCCCCTCCTATACCCCGCCCCCGAGCCAAGGCACCTCAGTTTAGTTTGGTGCCCGACCAGAGTCGGGTGCACCTGTTGGAGTGGGGGCTAAGAAGAGCCCCTGAAGTTTTCCTGCATGCAGCTGTGGCTGCACATCTGGATGTACAGCATGGACAGTCAGTCCGGACGTCCATGCTGTCTTCCCTACACCCCCGCCGGTACCAGAACGCCGGTATCGCTCCGGGGATGCTGGTGAGCATCTGGGGTCACAGCTAGCGGTGACCCCAGATGTTCCGGATCATGGCCGGATTCAAGGGGGACAGCAAGGTAAGCAGCGGGGTCCCGCGGTGGGTCCCCGCTGTTACATGGTCCAGAGTCCCCAGGCAGGGGGCTCCCTGGGGACTGGCTGCAGCGTGAAGCCAGCTATGTAACTTGCGCTTCCACTACCCCCCTGGGACAGCGGACCGCAGCAGAGCGGTAGCGCTGCGGCATCCTGGGGGTTAAATGCATGCTAGGGGAGCGCGCCTTCCCTGTCTCACAGCCGGCGCCTCCCCCGCTGCACACAGCCCTCTCTGCACACTGCCGACTGGCCCTGTGGCAGCGCTCCTCCCCCAGGCCAGCCTCCTCTCTGCTCCTCGGCGGCCATCTTCCTGAACGCATGGTGAACGCTGCTGGAAGCCTGGACGGAGGCATCGTGGTCTGGGTCCCCCCACATACCTCTCCTCCTGTGGTCAGGTCTGTATATGCAGCGCTGTGTCCTACCAGACTCTGTGTCTGCGTAGTTGAGTGATCAGCGCTGGTTAGTGCAGGAATTGATTTTCTTTGCATTGTATGTGACTGTGCTAGCGCTGCTGCCTGTATCTTCTATTCTGACTGTCAGCTTTATTACTGTCCCTGTTCTTTCTGCTAAGTCCTTGCGGTGCGGTGCTGCAGGCTGGTCTCTCGCCTCTTTAAAATACAATTGGTGAGAGGGGTCACATACTTGGTACCATCATGTCTGAAAGTGATTTTCCTCTCCGGCTACAGTGTACCATGTGTAAAGTACCTTTAGCGGAGGGGGAGGGTAGCGCGGAGGGCCTCTGCCGGCAGTGTTTGTCAATGGCGCGGCCTATTACGGTTACAGCACCGGTACAGGAGCCGCCCTGGGCTTGTTTCGCTCAGGCGCTTACAACCTTAGTGGGCCAGTTAGCTCCGCAGCCCGCGTTTACGCAGATGTGTTTGTCCCAGCAGTCAGTGGTGTCGTCACCCATGCAGGGTTTCCCAAGGCAATTGGTGGTACCCCGCAGTCTCCCTATTTCCCCTCTCCCGGTTTCTCAGGAGCCGGCGTGGGTTAACTCCCTGACTAGTTCTGTACAGCACTTGTCGGATGTGTTGCAAGGGGAGTCTGTGATGCGGCCACATAAACGGCCGGTGGCGTCTCTGTCGGCTCCTTATGAGGATGACGAAGGGACGTCTGATGATGGGGAGATTCTGGATTCTTACGATCAGGAACCTCACCATACTAAGGACGCAGACGCTAGGTCCAAGGTGTATATTCCTGGACTTATTCGGGCAGTCCGCACAGCCTTGGTGATTGAGGACGAAGTTCCCCCAGCGGCTAAATCCAAGTATGCCTTTTTTAGGGATGTGAAGGGTGACGCCACAGTCTTTCCTCTTTCGGGTCAGTTAGTGGACCATTTAGAGGAGGCGTGGAAACAGCCTGGCAAGCGATACCAGCCGCAGAGGCGCCTGGCGGTGGCTTATCCGTTCGCGGATAATTATTTTGCTAAGTGGGAATCCCCTCCACAGGTGGATTCTCACGTGACCCGTCTTGTCCGTAGTGCCACATTGCCGATGCCATCCATGTCCTCCCTTAAGGATGCTACGGACCGCAAGGTGGAGATCTGCCTGAGGTCCGCTTATTCCCTTGCGGGGGGGGCAGCGCGGCCGGCTATGGCCATATGCTGGGTTGCCAGAGCGATGGAGCGCTGGGCGGATTCATTAGAGGCGTCTTTTGATTCCGACTGTCCGGCCGATCAGGCGGAGTTGATTGGTAATCTCCGTGATTCGGCCACTTATATCAACGAAGCGGCCTTAGACACTAGTACTCTGGTGTCTCGAATTTCTTCTGCAGCGGTGGCTGCTCGTCGCACCTTGTGGTTGCGATCCTGGAAGGCGGACGCTGATTCCAAAAAGGGTTTGGAGGCGTTGCCCTTTAACGGAGAAGTTCTCTTCGGTCCGGATCTGGACAAGATTGAGGCCACGCTGGCGGCAGCCAAATCGGCATGTCTCCCGTCGGCCGCTGCTCCTTCTGGTTCAGTACCATCGTCCTTTCGGTCTTATAGGGCCCAGGGCAGGCCCAAACCACAGTCTTTTCCTCGACAGGCTGGTCCTAAGAAATCGGCCAAGCCCCGGAAGCAGGCATGGAGTACCAGACGTCCGGCCCCTAAGCCAGATGACAAGCCTGCGGCCTGACGGTCCGGGCCTCCCTTTGGGGGATCCCAAAGTGGGAGGCCGCCTGCTGCAGTTCGCTCGGTGTTGGTCGGTCACCACGACAGACACTTGGGTTCTCGAGGTGGTCCCCCACGGGTACGCCCTCTCTTTCCGGCACAGACCCCCGGCTCGATTCTTCACCACGGGTCTACCATCAGACCGGAACAAGGCCACGGAGCTGCGGAAGGTCTTGCACACTATGCTCCAGGCTGGAGTTATAGTGCCTGTTCCATTCTTCCAGAGGGGCCAGGGTTTCTATTCAAATCTTTTTTTGGTGCAGAAACCCAGTGGGTCGTATCGTCCGATTCTCAACCTCAAAGCTCTCAACAAGTCTTTGCGGGTCCCGAAGTTTTGGATGGAGACCCTACGGTCCATCATTCTGGCGCTGGAACCTGGGGACTACATGGTGTCATTGGACATACAGGACGCTTACCTGCATGTCCCTATTCTTTTGCGCCATCAACAGTTCCTCAGGTTTGCAATCCGCAGCGACCACTTCCAGTTTTGGGCGTTACCTTTTGGCCTGGCGACAGCACCACGTGTGTTCACCAAGGTGATGGCGGTCATGGCGGCTTCTCTGCGGCTGCAGGGAGTCCGCATGTTGCCGTACTTGGACGACCTTTTATTAGTGGCAGGATCTCCAGAGCTCCTTCTACGCCACTTGGACCTGACCATTGCGCTACTGCAACGGCACGGCTGGTTAATCAACTGGCAGAAGTCCACTCTAATCCCGTCTCGGCGGATTCTGCACCTCGGAGCCTTATTGGACTCGGGACAGCAAAGGATCTTTGTGACGGGGGAAAAGATCTCTGCTTTACAGTCGAGGGTGCGCAGTTGTCTGCACGGCCGCCGGGTGTCTCTACACTCGGCGATGAGGTTACTGGGCTCCATGGTGTCGGTGTTCGACATGGTGGAATATGCCCAGTTTCACTCCAGACCTCTGCAGCACCTGATCCTGTCCAAGTGGAACGGGCTGCCTCAGTCTCTAAAGTCCCAGACGATAGTGCTCTCCCCAGAGGTTCGCCTGTCCCTTGCCTGGTGGTTGCAGACGACCCATCTCAGCAAGGGACGTCCGTTCTGGGTACCAAATTGGGTCCTGTTGACAACGGACGCCAGTCTTCGGGGCTGGGGAGCAGTTTCGGGTCAACACTTGTTCCAGGGCAGGTGGACGCCGACAGAAGCGGAGCTTCCAATAAATATCTTGGAACTCCGTGTGGTCTTCAATGCTCTCCAGCAGGCACATCGGGTTCTCCAGGGTCGCCTGGTGCAGGTCCAGTCGGACAACGCTACCACCGTGGCCTACATAAACAGGCAAGGAGGAACCCGAAGTCGGGCGGCTCTCGTAGAGGTGTCTCGGATCCTGGTATGGGCGGAGCGCAATCTTCCGGCCATATCAGCTGTCTTCATCCCAGGAGTGCTAAACTGGGAGGCGGACTTTCTAAGTCGCCAGGACGTTCATCCGGGGGAATGGTCCCTGCACCCGGACGTTTTTCAACTGCTGGTGGACATGTGGGGTCTTCCAGAGATCGACCTCATGGCGTCCCGGCACAACAACAAGTTGCCGGTGTACGGGTCTCGCACAAGAGACGAAGAGGCGTCTCTGGTGGATGCTCTGTCCGTCCGGTGGACGTTCCGGTTCGCATACCTGTTTCCTCCGGTTTCCCTTCTTACACGGGTAATCCGGAAATTCAAACAGGAAGGAGGGATGCTCCTGTTGATAGCTCCCGCGTGGCCCAGACAGCACTGGTTCTCAGACCTTCAGGGTCTGTCCGAGGACAGTCCTCTGCGGTTGCCGCTACGACCGGACCTTCTGTCGCAGGGTCCTTGTCTTCACCCGGACCTGACTCGGCTGTCTTTGACGGCGTGGCTGTTGAGACAGCCATGTTGAGGTCCAGGGGGTTTTCCAGGTCTGTTGTGCGTACCATGTTACGAGCTCGGAAACCGTCTTCCGTGAGAATATACCATCGCGTGTGGCAAACGTTCTTCCAGTGGTGTCGACCGAGAGGTTATGCACCGCGGGAGTTTCGTCTGTCTAGGATACTCGCCTTCCTACAAGCGGGACTAGATCATGGGCTTCGCCTTGCTTCTTTGAAGGTACAGGTTTCGGCCCTGTCTGTCTGGTTTCACCGTAGGATTGCTACAATCCCGGATGTGCGCACCTTTATGCAAGGTGTTCTCCGCATTCAGCCGCCCTTTGTTCCACCTGTGGCGCATTGGGATTTGGCTGTGGTCCTGAGGGCTCTCCAGGGACCGCCGTTTGAACCACTGGACTCAGTGGATCTTAAATGGCTAACAGCTAAGACTGTTTTCCTTCTGGCCATAGCTTCAGCCAGACGTGTTTCTGATTTAGGGGCTCTTTCTTGTAGACCCCCTTTCTTGATTTTTCATGGGAACAGGGCAGTGCTTCGCACTCGGCCTGAATTTCTTCCCAAAGTTGTTTCCCAGCTTCATGTTAACGAGGAAATAGTTGTTCCGGCCTTTAACTCACCTGGCCTTTCAGTGGGTGAGGCCACTTTGGATGTTGTGCGGGCCTTAAGGACTTATGTTGACCGCACTTCTTCGTTTAGGAAGTCGGACGCTTTGTTTGTTCTCTATGGCTTCCGTAAAAAGGATTGGCAAACTTTGGCAGCCTGGATCCGTATGGCTATTTCTGATGCTTATCTTCATGAAGGTCTGCCGGTTCCTCCTTCTGTGAAGGCTCATTCCACTAGGTCTGTGGGTCCTTCGTGGGCAGCTCGATGTGGTGCCTCTGCAGTCCAGATCTGCAAGGCTGCTACGTGGTCCTCTGTCCATACCTTCGTGAGGTATTACAGGTTTGACACCTTTGCCTCTCAGGATGCTTCCTTCGGGCGGCGGATTCTCCTTTCAGCACAGGAGCGTCCCCACCCTTAAAGGATACTGCTTTGGGACATCCCCAAGGTATCCTGTGGATACCCTATGGACTCTGAAGTAGAAAATATGAGATATGGTAAGAACTTACCTTTGTTATCTCTATTTCTACGAAGTCCATAGGGTTCCACAGGACTCCCGCCCTGTTGCACCTGTGCTGCAGATGGGCTTTGGTCTGGTCACCGGTTTTTCCGTCTCCCTCTGGTGAGAGTGTGATTCTTGTGTGTATCCAGATCTTCTTTCTCTCTCTTCCTTCTCCTCCTCCGGCCTATGGCTTGGTAACTTACTGAGGTGCCTTGGCTCGTGGGCGGGGTATAGGAGGGGGACCCTAGTGCATCCTGGGAGGCTGAAAGCTTAACTCTATGGTGCCCGATGACTGACGTCACACCTATACCCCAAGGTATCCTGTGGAACCCTATGGACTTCGTAGAAATAGAGATAACAAAGGTAAGTTCTTACCATATCTCATATTTTATTAATATTAAAAAAAAAAAAAAAAATCCCTTTTTGTACTTTGTATGGTATTATTATTTAAGAGTACTCTTGTGCTATGCTTCGTGTTTTTAGAGCTTCTTTGCTTTTACATATGTCTATACTTCATTTAATTGTAATGTGCTGCCAGCTAGTATGAAGCTATTCACTGCATATTATCAATTCAAACTCCACACTATAACCACATTGTTACAACAAACAAGCTGTGTTAATTAATGTGTACAGTACATATTATGTAGGTTTCCTTTTAATGAGTCTATTGGTGCTGGTCTGTGAGCTTACGCTTATGAGTTTATCAAATTATTTCCAGGAAGCTTTGATGTATTGTTATGTGTTAGGAAAATTGAAACACTGCTTTAGTCATTCTAGCAAAGCATCATCGCTATCAGCAAAACAGTGATTCATAATAAACGCCTATCTAATCTTACAGAGAGCAATTGGGACATTGTGTACAGCGGCACAGCAAGAGAGCATATGTGTGACCACCTGAACCCAGGCTGCTCCTACCGGTTCCATGTTTACTGTGTCAGTGAAAGCGGACAGAGCCCGGTAATGACTCCTAAGTTCACTGATTTACTGTACTGGATTTAGTGAAATAGAAGATCCACTGCTGTCAGTATCACATAATTATATTCTTCACTTCCAAATGTTCCCTCTAACTGTGGCTACAGCAGTGTGTACACTGGAACACTCTTTGGTCTGTCTTCCGTAATCTCGCACATAGTCTTTATGGAATCATAACAGTGAATCTTTTCAAGGTATCCTCAGGAATAATTAGCACCACCTGTAGATGTATTGTCTTAGAGTCTGATTCAGAGATTGACGGAATTGAAGAGCCGCACACAAGCGGCTGTGCAATTCCATCCATCTAAAATGCTAATGCAGAAGGTGGTGTCTCCTGGAAATAGACACCACTTTCCTGCATCTGCGTGCCCAGCCTGGGATTACCATCGCAACCATTGCGACCATTGGTCGCGATGGTTGCCCCTTTGACCGGGTTGTGGTAGCTGAAGCTTGCCGCACACTGACCGGGTCCTGCCAGCTTGCAAGGCCAGGAAATCTGCGTCCACCAACACAGCCCCGCCCCCCAAATGCCATGCTTCTGCTTGGGAAGGTCTACGGGTGAGATCGCAGGTCCTGTTCTGCACATGCTCAGAACAGGTCTTGCATATGTGCACACCTCTCACTATTGGAGGTGAACGCTAACCATCGGGTTAGTGTACAACTCTGAACCAGTCCCTTAGTCAATGAACACAGTGGTTCCACAAGGATTGGGTATGAGAAACACTGTTAAAGAGTCAGGATATGTTTTTCTTGTATGTCTACCAGTTTTTCTACAGTACTTTATCAGATTATATGGCACCAACATAATGCTTCGCGTGGTGTATATTTCTGTAGGGTACATTCATAATTTGAGGCAGTCAAGTAATACGTAGATCCCTACATTGCATGCCATAGTGGATACTGGGGAGATAAGGGTGTCTGGTTGGCTTGTAGATTCCTAATCTGGGGGGCCCAATCCATGAATTGGTGTGTAAAGGCCCATGGTCTATATATGTACTGATTTGGATAGTGGATAGTTAAACTGTATTGAAATCACTGTTCAGTGATGTAGCTAAAAGCAGAGCTACACAGTCTGTTAGCTTTATTTAATAAGGAAATGGAAAAGCTAAGTGCAAACATGTTCATATTTGCTCTTAGCAGCTGCCAAACATTAACAGCAACATGTAAAGGCTCTGCATACATCTATTACATACCCTTAGCACCTATATTCTGTTTGTGACTAATGGTTAGTTTAAAGACATCTTTGGTGCTTCTTTTGGAATTGCTTGTAATGATCAGCGTGTTTCACCAAACACAGAAATTATACAAATTGCTCTTACGTTGGCTCATTAAGTTTCTCTAAAAGTGTAGTTTACAAAAGGAAAAAGCTGCAACATGTCTATTACATTAGTTTGTGACACTCAAGTGTGTCCCTCTCCGGATGGCAATTTCAGCCAGGAGTTCCGCTCTCTGGCTGGCCATTTCAGCTAAGTGTGCTGCTCTAAGGCTGGTCATTTCAGCCAAGTGTGCCGCTCTCCGGCTCCCCTTTTCAGCCAAGTGTGCCACTCTCTGACTGACCATTTCAGCCAAGTGTGCCACCCAGATTTTCTAGCCTATCCATTTGTTATTTATTTCTGATATGTGTTATTCAGGTTTTAGTTAAATAGGACAGTTGCCTACTGTCCTATTTAACGCTATGATGTCAGGCTAATTTGGACAACATGTCTGTTTTAGTGTATATACACTGTTTTAGTTTTAGTGTATATACTGTATTTTAGATTGTGTATATACTGTATTTTTAATCATTATTTTCTGTTTTTGTTATTCTCCAGTCTTCAGACACTTTGGTAGTGCAGACCCCAGCTGTATTCCCTGGCACTTGCCAGCCACCAAGGCTCCAAGGCAGACCGCGAGCAAGAGAAGTGCAATTACGATGGGGTAATTTTTATAAGGTTGCAACTAAAACCACATCACATAATGTAGGACTTCTGTCTTTTGCCATTTCTATCCAGATTATGCACTTTTTCCTGAAGTTTGCTACAGTAATATTGTACTAAATCACTAATACTGTACTCAGGATAATCATAGCACATTAAGATGCATTTATAATAATGCAGTCTGTTAAAGCTGCTAGTACTTGGCTAGTATTTAAAAGATAAATTGGTGTGTAATTTCCTCCTGTCAAGCACTTATTCATTTTATGCACAGCGCCCCCTCTGGCAGATGGTGGGTCTCCAGTTACCAGCTACACCCTGGAGATGTCTACTTGCGAAGGTGAACAGAGAGACATATACCAAGGAAGTGAATTGGAGCACATTGTGTGCGGTCTTCTCCCAGGAAAGGTGTACAGCTTCCGGATACGTGCAGCTAACAAAACTGGGGTACATCAGTGACTTTCAGCTTTGATACTACCTCTCCTTTACTTGATTATAAGAACTGATGTAGAAAAATAAGTACAAAATAATACCGCATCTACAGAGCCGGCCCTAGGCATAGGCATTATAAGCAAATTATAAGCAAATGCCTAGGAACAGTCCAGGGCTCTACTGTTGCCCCCCCCCACCTGGCGCTACCCTTCCGCCTACCGCTCTGATTGGGCAGCGCAGCGGTTGTGTGAGCCGCCCAGATCAGAATGAGTTTCTGCACAGAAGCTCATTCAGGCTACAGGAGGAGACAAGATGGCCACGGGAGCTGAGGCCACTCCTCCCATGAGGAGCACACTCACAATGTTTCTTCTTACCCCCACTTCAAAATTCCCACTTCGACCACTATACAGGTTGAGTCTCCCATATCCAAAATGCTTGGGACCGTGGGGAATTTTGGATATCGGAATATTCCGTATTTTGGAATAATTGCATACCATATTAAAATGTTTTAGGTATAGGGCCCAAATCTAAACATAGAATGCATTTATGATTTATATACACCTTATACACACAGCCTGCAGGTAATTTTATACAATATTTTCAATAATTTTGTGGCTTAAACAAAGTTTGTGTACATACATGAAATTTATTTGTGTCATATACACCTTATACACACAGCCTATAGGTCAATTTATACTTTATTTTTAATAATTTTGTGCCTTAAACAAAGTTTGTGTGCATTGAACCTTCAAAAATCAAAGGTTTCACTCTCTCAGTCATGCTAAAAATATTCCGTGTTTTGGAATATTTGGATATGGGATACTCAACCTGTATTCGCCAATTTAATACAGAACCTTGTCAATAGTATTTATGGATCACCTCCATATATGTCTCTACTATTTCTATAACACAATAATAAATATGTACAAAGCACTCCCCAACAATATGGGTGTCAGCTCAATCAGTAAGAAATGTATCAGTGGTGATCTGGTACATGTAAACAAATGCAAATATTGGAACTGGAACTGAGCGCCACACGTGCTTATATAACCTTATATAAGTATCATTCCAATATCAACCTTACAATGTAAAGTGCTGAGTGAAAAACATAAAGTGCTTGGTGTATAAATATAATTTATAAGTAAAGAATCTCCAAGTGACTAATTACAATATTTCAAAAATAAGAAAAGTGCAAATGCATAATGTGTGTGAAATCTTAATATACAATAAATGTGTGTGTGTGTATATGTGTATATATATATATATATATATATATATATATATATATATATACATCAGTGCATTATGTACCAGTATTATAAATATGTGCAAAAATGATAATCATAAAATTGTGTATAAAATATATAAAACAATTTTTATTCAAAACAACAGAGGCAATATCCCAATGCAGGGGGGATAGTATAAATAAAATTCATAAATAGATACACAGATATAAGAATATATTAAGCTTAGAGAATAAAACATTTTTAAATTAAAATAAGGATAAAATTGGCTTATCTGATCATAAAAGTGGTAAGTTCATGAGAAGGTAGAGAACAGGAGCAACCAATGCGTTTTGTCCGTGTCTTGGACTTCTTCAAGGGATATAAGAGCTCCTGTGGGGTATCTGGTATTTATACCCCCTTCTTAAGGACAAACAGGTACTGATTGTAATTGACTATGACATCACTTCCGGGTTTCCTGACTGCCATGTGTATTTACATCTAGAAGAAATCCCTCAGTTTCCTAAGGTGCTGGTTTCTGTTTCAATTAAATGCCCATGCCTATAGGCATTACATGATTATGAACTCTTTGTAGTCAAAACAGTCCTAAATTAAAAACATGACCGGAGCCTCTCATGACATCACTTCTGTCTTTAACTCAGCCTAGCGTCACGTCATTTCCGCCCGCTTCCGTGGGTAGCGCGGCACCTCCGTCTTCTGTAAATTTTGTTTCTTAATGGCATGCCCAGACGAGGCCTCTTACGACCTCGCTTCGGCCCTTTCTCCAATCCCGGCGTCACTTCACTTCCATCCGCCTTGGTGGGTAACGCATCACCTTCGCCCAGTTCACTTCCACCCTCAGTCAGCAACCGCGGCCATCTTGGTGCTCTCGGTGATGGGTATACCTGCGGCCATCTTGGTACTCGCGATACTGTTTACATCCGCAGCAATCTTCCTGTACTTGTCACTCGATGACATGAAGCCTTTTTGGGTGCTTGGAATTTAAAGATCAATCTTCAGAATATTATATCACCATGCATATAATATTTCCTAAATGGCATAATGGGAGGTATTAATATAAATATGTATAAGAACCCATAGATTGGGAATCATAATGTATCACCCATTACCACATGATTTATTTATGTGTAACATCCAATTTGATAGTTTTATTATCCTAAGCCAGTTTAGTGCATCTACCCATCCTTATCTACACCTATAGTTACATGCATCCGTGTACCATATTAAATGATCATTTTATTAAATGATGAATGTAGCTAATCACATTATGTTGGTTAATTCTAAATGGTTATAAAGGGTAATATATATAGAATATTTATATCAGGAGGAAGAGTGTCTATGTTCGTATTCCTTATCATACAGTGATTTCATGTAATTTTTCTTTCTTGAGTTACATAGTCCATCTTAAACGATTACAACGTCTTTATAAACCACTTGTGTAACAGTTGTTTGAGCTCATGAGTCATTTAGTAGATCACGTGACGTTAATGAGTTATACCAGTATGTCACATATCCAACTACAGTTCCTGGTTTTCCCTTGAGGTTTCCCATCTAAGTACTAACCAGGCCCAATGGTGCTTAGCTTCCAAGATCAAACAAGATTGGGCGCTCGAACCAAGGTATGACTGTAGGTACCATTCTGACATACAATATACTCTCCGGTCCTGTCCATCACCTTCTTCTTAAAAGAAAGGAGCTATTTCATAGCTGTCAATTAGGGCTTTGGGGAATCATAGTTCATCTCGTGTCAGGATAATGAGTTTATTATTCTTCTTTGTCAAATTACATATATGACCACCTTGAAAGAGTGCAGCGTCTGTATAAACCACTTGAGTAACCGTTCTTTGATGATTCTCCAGATGTACTTTAAGGGGCAATTAGTAAATCACATGACCTTAAGGAGTTGCACCAGTATGTCCCATATCCATCTACAGTACCTGGTCTTCCCTAAGAAATACCAACGTTTCAAGATCCATTACTCTCCATAGCTGCCCTGGAAGCTATAAGTGCGGCAGATGTAATGTATGCAAATACATTCATAGACAAAGAAAGATTTTCAGCAATTCTATGAACAATAAGGAATATAAAATTAAACAACACCTAAACTACAACTCAACATCTGTCTCTTGGAATACTCCTGTGGGATAAAATATGTGGGTAAACTAAGCGACCGTTGAAATTACGAATACAGGAACATGTACGAAATATCAAGAATAAGATGGAGACGCATATGGTATCAAGACATTTTAGTACACACCATAACTCTGATCCAGATGAATTCACATTTAAGGCAATCGAACATGTGGAATTGGAAGATAGAGGAGGAGATCTAGCAAACAAATTATCCAGACGTGAGATGTACTGGATCTTCGAATTGGACACGATGACTCCTCGAGGATTTAATGACAGCTATGAAATAGCTCCCTTCTTATAAGAAGATGGTGATTGACATGACCGGAGAGCAGAATTTGTGTCCTATTGTTGCCTACAGTCATACCTAGGTTCAAGTGCCTAATCTCATCTGATCTTGGAAGCTAAGCACCATTGGGCCTGGTTAGTACTGGAATGGGAGACCCCTAGGGAAGACCAGGTACTGTAGTTGGATATGGGACATACTGGTGCAACTCCATAAGGTCATGTGATTTACTAATTGACCCCTAAAGTACATCTGGAGAATTAGCAAAGAACTGTTACTCAAGTGGTTTATACAGATGCTGCACTCTTTCAAGGTGGAATATGTAACTTGACAAAGAAGAATAATAAATTCATTATCCTGACACGAGATGAACTATGATTCCCCGAAGCCCTAATGATAGCTATGAAATAGCTCCTTTCTTTTAATAAGATGGTGATGGACAGGACCGGAGAGTATATTGTATGTCAGAATGGTACCTACAGTCATACCTTGGTTCGAGCGCCCAATCTCATTTGATCTTGGAAGCTAAGCACCATTGGGCCTGGTTAGTACTTAAATGGGAAACCTCTAGGGAAGACCAGGTACTGTAGTTGGATATGTGACATATTGGTATAACTCATTAACGTCACGTGATCTACTAAATGACTCCTGAGCTAAAAGAACTGTTACTCAAGTGGTTCATAAAGACATTGTCATCTTTTAAGATGGTCTATGTAAGATATGCGAACATAGACACTCTTCCTCCTGATATGTATATTCTATATATATATATCACCCTTTATAACCATTTAGAATTAACCAACATAATGTGATTAGCCACATTGATCATTTAATAAAATGGTCATTTAATATGGTACACAGCTGCATGTAACAATAGGTGTAGATAAGGATGGGTATAGATGCACTAAACTGGCTTAGGATAATAAAGCTATCAAATTGGATGTTACACATATAAATAAATCATGTGGTAATGGGTGATACATTATGATTTCCAATCTATGGGTTCTTATACATATTTATATTAATACTTCTCCCATTATGCCATTTAGAAAATATTATATGCATGGTGATATAATATTCTGAAGATTGATCTTTACACTCCCAGCACCCAAGAAGGCTTCATGTCATCGAGTGACAAGTGCAGGCAGATGGCTGCAGATGTAAACAGTATCGCGAGTACCAAGATGGCCGCGGGTATACCCATCACTGAGAGCACCAAGATGGCCGCGGTTGCTGACTGAGGGCGGACGTGAACTGGGTGGAGATGACGCGCTACCCACCAAGGCGGACGGAAGTAATGTGCCACCGGGATTGGAGAGAGGGCGGAAGCGAGGTCGTAGGAGGCCCCGTCTGGGCATGCCATTAAGAAATAATATTTACAGAAGACGAAGGTGACGCGCTACCCACGGAAGCGGGCGGAAATGACGTGACGCTAGGCTGAGTTAAAGGCGGAAGTGATGTCATGAGAGGCCCCGATCATGTTTGTTAATTTAGGACTGTTTTGACTACAAAGAGTTCATAATCATGTGGCTCCTATAGGTATGAGCATTTAATTTAAACAGAAACCAGCACCTTAGTAAACTGAGGGATTTCTTCTAGATGTAAATACACATGGCAGTCAGGAAACCCGGAAGTGATGTCATAGTCAATTACAATCAGTACCTGTGTGTCCTTAAGAAGGGGGTACAAATACCAGATACCCCACAGGAGCTCTTATATTCCTTGAAGAAGTCCATGACATGGACAAAACGCATTGGATGTTCCTGTTCTCTACCTTCTCATGAACTTACCACTTTTTATGATCAGATTAGACAATTTTATCCTTACTATAATTTTTAAAAAATGTATTCTCTAAGCTAAATATATTCTTATATCTGTGTATTTATTTATGAATTTTATTTATACTATCCCGCTGCATTGGGATATTGCCTCTGTTGTTTTGAATAAAAATTGTTTTATATATTTTATACAGAATTTTATGATTATCATTTTTGCACATATTTATAATACTGGTACATAATGCACTGATATATATACATTTATTGTATATTAAGATTTCACACACATGCATTTGCACTTTTATTATTTTTGAAATATTGAGAGTAATTAATCACTTGGAGATTTTTTTCTTATGAATTATATTTATACACTCAGTACTTTGTTTTTCAGCCAGCACTTTACATTGTAAGGTTGATATTGGAAATATACATATATAAGCACGTGTGGCGCACAGTTCCAGTTCCAATATTTCCATATATATATATATATATATATATATATATATATATATATATATATATATATATATATATGAAACGATAGTCTAGGCACCTGGCGCTTCCTGATACTTTGAGAGTCAAATAGTGTTAAAAAATGGTGTCCTTTTTTTAAAAGAGTTCATAAATAACAACACACGTGAATAAGAGATGGCAGCTTTTTCCTCAGGGTGCTGGTTCGAGCAAAACAGCTAAAATGAATCTGGAAAAGTGGGAGAGAAGAAAGGACACCTAATAGTGTAATATATTTAGTGAAAAGATAATAAACATACAACAAATAATTCTTATATGCGTACCAAATATTTTCTTGAGAGAAATTAGTAGATATATTCCAATTTTGAGTGTTCTAGTGTTTCCAAAAAGTGAACCAGTGCAAGATGTATTTAAAAATATATGATTTCAAAATTAGAGAACCAAAAACCGATGACGACGACACCTCCGGGAATGCATTCCACAGCGAGACCTTCATCCGGAGCAACAACAGCTAATACCAGCAAGAGTCAAAAGATGTCTGCATACCAGGTACTCGGCCATCTTTGCTGAGACATTGTATGAAAGTATATACAAACGGAACCTCCGGAAGATCAACTTACTGTCACGGGTCAGGTGGCGCTGAATCATTCAATTAATTAAACATGATGTATATCACTATAAATACGGGCCATGTAAGAGTTTTTTCTCACAACTGCTGCTCCCCTTGAAGAAGTCTGAGATAGATGAAACGCGGTGGGCCCTCCTCCACCCACCAATGTATGGACTAAAAACAGACAGCTATATGGAACGTCTGCACTAGCACTTTATTTTTATTTATTTTTTTTATTCAGCTAAGTTTTATGAATTTTTTATTTTAGCTAATCATCATTTGTACCCTCCTCTCTTATATGAATTTTTCCTTTTTTATATATCCCCTCATACTGTATATTCCTTTTTTATAGATTCCCATATTGATTTTATTCCTATGTCCCCTGTATTTCATTAAACATATTTATTTTTATTCTCTGAATTTTCCAATGATTTTCTTTAGAAATAGAGTATTACAATAACCAGATCCATATAGGCACATTTTTGGTTCTCTAATTTCTAAATAATATATTTTTTAATACATCTTGCACTGGTTCACTTTTTGGAAACACTGGAACACTCAAAATTGGAATATATCTACTAATTTCTCTCAAGAAAATATTTGGTATGCATATAAGAATTTTGTTGTATGTTCATTATCTGTTCACTAAATATATTACACTATTAGGCGCCCTTTCCTCTCTCCCATTTTTATATATATATATATATATATATATATATATATATATTTATTTACTAGTTATTTATATAGCGCACACAAATTCCGTAGTGCTTTACAGAGAATATTTGGGCAGTTCCTGCCCCAGTGGAGCTTACATTCTATGTTTCCTACCACATGCACACACACTTACACACTAGGGTTAATTTTGTTGGGACCCAATTGACCTACCAGTATATTTTTGGAGTGTGGGAGGAAACCGGAGTACCCAGAGGAAAACCCACACAAGCACAGGGAGAATATACAAACTCCACACAGTTAGGGCTGTAGTGGGTATCAAATCCATGACCTCAGTGCTTTGAGGCAGTAAATTACACAGTCTACACTATATATATATATATATATGTGTGTGTGTATGTGTATATATATATATATAGGGGGGCATCAGCCAAAATCTTTCCTAGGGCACCAAATTGGTGAGGGCCGGCTCTGAGCATCTATTTTTAAGTATCCTAAAAACTAAGAAAACTAGATCATATTTATATTACACAATGTCTTTAAATCGATTACAACAGTGTTCACTTTTTTTTATATACATGTTACCTTTGGTATTTATTTTACTACGGTTTATTTTTTCTTCTTCAGCGAAGCTGGAGGTGGTAGTGATTGTCTGCACACAGATGCAGATTTTTATTATTTATAAACTATTTGGTTTTATTTTTACTGTGCTTCTGCAGTGCTTTGCATTAAAGTGCTCTGACTTCCTAGTGAGAGACTTTGGGGTCTATTTATTAACTACGATTTTACACTGTTGATCTTCAGTGTTTTTGCTGTGAGATTTAAAGCGCAGTGGTGTAACCAGGGGGGGTCGGCCGGGGCTCGTGCCCTGGGCGCCATCGTACCGGCAGGGGGGAGGGGAGCTGGACGCAGTCCAGGTCCACTTCAGGCAGTGTAGTGCTAACTGTAGTAGGTGTGGTCCGCACTACACAGTAACAAACACACTGCTGCCGGCGCTCGGTAGTACTACTAGTACCACTCATACTACCCGGAGGTGTGTGTTTGTTTTAGCAGACAATGACAGTCAGACAGACTCCATAGACGGACCGCTACTGGGGGCACTGCATAGGGGGACCGCTACTGGGGCACTGCATAGCGGGGCACTACTGGGGGCCTGCATAAGAGGGACCACTACTGGAGGCACTGCATAAGGGGGACCACTACTGGGGGCACTGCATAGGTGGGACCACTACTGGGGGCACTACTGGGGGCACTGTATAGGGGGACCACTACTGGGGGCACTGGATAAGGGGTACCACCACTGGGGGCACTGTATAGGGCAGCCCACTACTGGGAGCACTGTATAAAGGACACTACTTTGGGCACTGTATAAGGGCCATTGCATAGGGGGGGGACCACTACTGTGGGCACTGTATAAGGGGCACTGTATAAAGGACTCTACTGGGGTCATTGTATAAGGGTGCACTTCTGTGGATACTGTGTATGGGTGCACTACTGGGGGCACTGTATAAGGGGCACTACTACATGGGGCACTGCTACTGGGGACATTGCATAAGGGGCACTACTACGGTGGGCATTGCGAGAGGGGCACTACTACTGGGAACACTAAGGCACATATGGAAAGGAATATTGTGTGGAGTGACGAGAAACGTTAGTGTGTTATGTTGATATGCCCCCATTTTTCAGTGGCCACGACCCTTGTTGCATGTGGCCATGGCCACTTTTCGGTGCACGCGACCAGGGTGGGAGGGGCTCAATTTTTCTTCTTGCTTCAAATACCCTAGTTACGCCACTTTTAAAGCTTATATTGCCTTTACAAAAATAGCCACTTTAAATGCTGTAGCATAGCTGCTAGATAAAGTTGTATAAGCAACATTTAGCAAATAAACCCCTTTGTTGTTGAATGACAATGCTTGTTAAAGCATTCTTAATTTGGCCTTAGTGCATAGCAGAACTTCACACAGCATAGTGCCCTATATAAATGACGCCATGCATTGACAAGCTCCATCGTATAGTGTGTGTGTGTGCAAGCACTCATCTGTCATGGCTACACACTACCAGGCTGCATGCATACTTGCCTACTTTTGAAAAGTAATTTCAGGATGATTGTGACAGCAGCACCTATGAGCGCATGGTAAAGTGGATGTGTACTGCTACATCTGAGAGGCGTATCATAAAACTGACTTACATCCACATGTAAACGAGCCTCAAAGCAGTTAGTAAGATCTATTTCTTCACTTCACTAATACTTTTCAGAAAATGCATGTAGCCATTGGGATCATTGTGTCTTATAACCAAATGCAGGGAAATTATACTAATGATCCCATTTGAATTAGGGATCTGCAGGTTCGGATAGATTAAAATTTTGGATTTTTCCCGCCAAAAATCGGCACTCAGAAAGAGGCAAAACATCATCTTTCATGGACAAACATCATCTTCCATGTACTTTTGTCCAGGAATGATGATGATTGTCCATGAAAGATCCGTTTTGCCTCTTTCTGAGACCCGATTTTTGGCGGGAAACATCCGAACTTGGCCGGAAAATTCGAACATATCCGAGCCTGCACATCCCTAATTTGAATGTATATATCTGTTTTATAAAAAAAATAAAACCACTTCATAATGGGGGTAAGGTGCAATCAGTGAGATTGCTAGACTCTTCAGGGAGACAGGGAGATTCCTACTATTTCAGGGAGTCTCCCTGACAATGAGGGAGAGTTAGCAAGTATGGGCTGCATGTCATGCGTGAAGGCTTGAAACGGTTAATGTCACTTTATTTGCCAGTCCGTTATCTGCACTGCACCGAGTTACTAAATATAACCTCTAGACAGTGGCGTAACTAGGGTATTTGGAGCCCAGGGCAAGTTGTAAAATGGAGGCCCCCTCCCCCTATGTACGTGCGTCGAAAAATGGGCGTGGTCACTGAAAAATGGGGCATTTCAACATGACACACACCCCTTTCTCGTCACTCTGGGAACATTCCTTTCGATATGCACCTTAATGCAATGCCCCCAGTAATGGTCCCCCTTATGCAGGGTCCCATTAGTGCCCCTTATACAGTGCCTCCAGTATTGGTCCCCCTTATGCAGGCCCCCAGTAGTGCCCTTTATACAGTGCCCCCAGTAGTGGTTCCCCTTATACAGTGCCCCTTGTAGTGGTCCTCCCTATTCAGTACCCCTAGTAGTGATACAGTGCTAGTAGTGCCCAAAACATAACACACACAGACATACACACAGAAAATACTGACACTGACTTACCTGAATCCCCGCTCAGGCCACGGCCGCCGCTGTCTGCTCCTCCGTTCTCCCGCTCGGTACTATGGGAGAGACGGCATGACGTCTCTCCCATCACCCACTACAGGAGCTGGAAGGCGGAGCTCATGAGTGAGCTCCAGCACGGCTCTGGCAGTGGACGTAGGAGCCAATGAGAGTCTGTCTGACGGCTGCGATGTGTAACTGTGTAGTGCGGATTGCACTCACTATGGTCTGCACTACACTGGCTGACTTCTGCGGGCCTGTACCGTGGCCGGAGGCGCGGTTGACCGATGCTTGACTGTGGTTGACCGATGCTTCCATCGTTATTTACCAGGTTTAGAAGAGTTGTAGTGATCTAGGGGCAATGGCGTAACTAGGGCACGAGCTCCTGCATCCCTGCCCTAGTTACGCCACTGCCCCTAGATCACTACAACTCTTCTAAACCTGGTGATAACTATGGAAGCATCGGTCAACCACAGTCTAATTAAGGCTTTTAAAAAAAATACTAAAGTAATTAGTAAATAAGTAAAATCAATAAAGATAAATACTTCTGGGCACACACCTTTTTTAGGGCCATTAACTTGATTAGGAGAAACTTTCTTAAATATGACAACAAAAAAACTACACAGATTTTATATCTGTTTTATTTTTTTGAGTCCTTTCTTTCAAAAGTATAAGTGTATGTACGTACATTGCAGGATCCAATCCATTGGTGCTGCTGAGCAATTTCTAGGCTTTTTTGCAACATGTTTAACCCATGATTTAAATACAAATACGTACGAGCCCTATAGGAAAGTGGTGCAAAAGTGCTTTTACCTGCTTTACTTATCAGCATTGTAAACATCCGAAAGCTAGTTTGAATTCAGTAAAATATTTTTTTAATTTGACAGCTGCTGCTTCGTTGTTTGTTTTCTTTAGCTGTAAGTATTTCATTTTAATTATGGAGCATTTATTTTTATTCTTTAGTTTGGATCATATTCAGAAAAGTGTGAAATCACAACAGCCCCAGGACCCCCAGATCAGTGCAGACCCCCTCAGATAACCTGCAGATCTGCAACATGTGCACTAATACACTGGGAGGTAAGAGGACAAACTACAATCCTGCCATCGTGTGCTGCCTGTATTGTGTTGTAGCAGCTGTCTGAATTGACAGTATAAAGTTGTTGCACCGACATTTGAATATAAAAACTCTCCTGAAACTGTATAAACAATGTCCTTATTTGTGGACATATACTGTATATTACAATATAAGGACAGCATCTAATGGGCATGACAGAGGTACACTGTTTCTCATGGTCTTTCATGCTACACTGACTGAGCATGTCCTTGTCTTAACAACAATGTGTTATCCTGGTCTTAAAATCACAACATTTTGAAGTGCCCATCTGACATCGCCTTTAGTCTCATTTGTGTGACTATTTTTTAGTTTATTTTAAAAAAAATGTTAATGTATTGCAACTATTTAAAGCCATTAGCTCTGCTATTTTTCTCCAACTAGCTAAAATAACCTTTTTAAATCTAAGCACTGTTACTTGCACTTGTTTACTGGTTTGTTCTGCTTTGCTTGTGGCCTTTTTGTGGTACCCTATTTCCTAATTTGTCACTGAGCATGTGAAACGAACTTATTAAGACTTCCTCCATTGACTTCTTTTACTCGAGGGAATACATTGCATCAGCAGTTCTCACTTACTAGCTTGAGAATATTTGTTTTGTACTCAGTGTGGTATAACAAAATAAGTCACATGGGGGGGGATTCTATTAAGCGTGAGGTCCCGCGGGAGCCTTGCAGGATTTTTTGGCACTAAAACGTTGCTATTTTGCAAACATAAATAAACAATGTTTTCATTGAAATAAGCGCCAGAAGCATATCGCGCAAGTCTCCTGCGGGACCTCACGTTTAATTATCCTGTCTCATATAGTTTACATTACAGCTGCTATTTATGTCGTCTACTCTATTTTCTAGTTTTAGTTGTAGCCACCAGTAAAACTAAATGCATTTAATTGACAAGTAGCCCCATGCCACTTTTCTTATTAATGTATCACAACAGCCTGATATTTCTTGACAAAGTGAGCAGATATACTGGGAATAACTATTTAACTTAATTACATTTTTCAATTCTGGTAATTTGATGTATTAAATGTTGTTTCTAAAGGCATAGCTACGGTAGTGTTTTTGTTCTAACAGCCTTCAGTTTAAACTTGTATGTTTTTTTGTGCCCAACTGACATGTATATAAGAAGTCTCTAGGCTCTGCCCCCACGCTAGGAGGGCCCTAGTGACACACACTCCAGTTTTGGTTGGTGGTGCTGGCTTTCTTTGAGTGTGATGTAGCATGTATCCACTCTGAACCACATAGGAAAAAGCAGGGCATTGATAGTTGCAGGCGATACCCGCAAGGACACAAGACTGGTACACAGTGCTCTATAGTATAAGGATAATTGTCTTTCGTCCATGGGGGACATTGGAATACTGGGGTATGGAGTGCTGTAATAAGAGCTTGGGCTCTTTCAGTTTTATTTATAAAAGTCCAGGCACCTCCCCCTCTATAACCCCATTGGCTGCCAAGGGAGAGCTGCTCCATCATTTTTGGCAACATTTTAAAATAATGTACAGGGACACTTCGATGCTGAGCCAGTGTGTCAAATCACAGTGTTTGCAATACTGTCTTGGATGACTTTGTAGTTTTACAATCCCCATCATGTCATGACTCAAGAGAATGGGGAGTCTATTTACTAAGCCTTGGATGGAGATACAGTTCCAGCCAATCAGCTCCTAATTGCCATGTCACAAGCTGTGTTTAAAAAATGACAGTTAGGACCTGGTTGTTTGGCACTTTATCTCCAGCCAAGGTTTAGTAAATAGACCCCTTAGTGAGCAAATTAAGGTCTCCTACTGACTTCAGGACCTGTAAGAGCTGAGCAATCTATGTAAGAACTCAATAGTAAAGTATTTCACATGTGAACAATTTTGTAGAGTATGTATATATTGTTGCTTTATGTAGATTACTGCATTACTTTATACATCGATTTTTTTTTTTTTTTTAAATTGCTCTGTGTTATTTATCGTACAGGCCCCAAACAGTAATGGTGCAGAGATAACGGAATACCGAGTGGAGTGGGGAGGCATGGAGGGCTGTATGCAGATCTGCTACTGTGGGCCTGGTTTTACCTATGAAATGAAAGGCCTTTCACCAGCCATTGTCTACTACTGCAGGGTGCAGGCAAGTCCACATGATTGGAGTTCACCCAAAAATATCCCCTTTGAACGTAATCCTGTGTATTATATTGTTTGTACTTCATTCCAATGCTTGCAGGCTGTGAATGCTGCTGGTTCCGGCCTTTTTAGTGACGTTGTGGCTTGTTTGACTCCGGCTTCTGCACCGGCAGCAGTGACAAACCTCTGGGGAATGAAGGAGGATGAAGTAGACAGCCCGCATTATTCTCCTTCCACCTGCCTGGCTATACAGTGGGAGAAGCCGTGTGACCATGGCTCCGAGATTACTGGCTACAGTATAGACTATGGAGACAAGCAGACCATCTCGGTGGGAAAGACATTGAGTTGCATTATAGAACACTTACAGCCAGACACTACATACAGGTAAAGGGGACACAATGCAATCCTGATGTTCTTTTACACCGTTTCACTATAGTCCCAATATTTGCTCTTGGCAAAAGTATGAAATATATGAGAGCCAAAATGATGTCTCTCCGTAGATGCAGTGTGGCACCTTTGCAGTGATCGTTCATTTTATTTTTCTGCAGTTTGACTGTTTCTTCAGTATGCTGCCAAAAGAAATATAGATTTAACCGAAATAAAAATATTTAAAACTAGCTTTGTTAAGCTCTTAATTGTATCACGAAAATGGTCCGGGTATTAAAGCTTAAAACACTGTCGCTGAGAGTCTGCTAGAGTCTGCTAACATTTCTTTAATGATTGACAATCTCCTGTTGACACAAGTGTTCAATTGTTTGTTGCTAGAATTCGGGTTCAAGCCCTTAACAGTCTGGGAGCTGGTCCTTTCAACCATTCTGTGAAATTGAAAACCAAACCCCTTCCCCCAGAACCACCCCGCCTGGAATGTGCTGTGTATGGTCACCAGAGCCTTAAGCTGAAGTGGGGAGATTGTGCGTCCAGAGCTATTTCTGCAGACTCCATTCAGTATCAGCTTCAGATGGAGGACAAGAGTGAAAGGTAAGGAGTAAGCTACCACACTCATACCTACTGCATGTTTGCCCGAATATCATTGCAGTTTGTTTTAAGGTGTTGTCCACTTTTGGATATAATTAATCATTGTTTGCAGCCATAAACTAACCAAAATATCGTGCTGTCCACAAAATTGCTATTGTACATTAAGTTCAAATTATGTGGAGTCTTTTCTGAGACCGCAACATTCATTTGGATAAATACAACAAGTATCCAATTAGATGCCTCCGTTCTGCATGGCAGTCACACCCCCTTTCTGATTTCACCAGACAGCAGTGGAAAATGTCTTCTTTGTGCTGCCTATTGGGAATATATTAGAATATGTTTTAAGACATTGCCACCCACTTGACCTCCAAAATCGATTCCATCTGCTGTGACGTGTCTCTGCGGACTCCAGTCCCCCAACCCCTCCCCCAAGATAACCAATTTTTTTTGTCTTTCATCCCCCACTGTCTCAGGGATTGAATTCCATGTCTCCTCCCTCCACCTACCCAAAACCTAACCTCACACTTCCACCTATCCTCAGACCTCCTCCGGTCCATCCTTCCCGATGTCTGCTTCCACATCCATATGCTCAGCCTATCCCTCTCCTCTGATATCTTCCCTTCCTCCTTTATACTTGCCCTGGTCTCCCTATCATTAAGAAACTTTCCTTGACCCTTATCTCTCTTACTACCACCACCATATATCTTCTCATCTACGCCTCCAAACTAATCGAGAGGGTTGTTTACAATTTTCTCACCACCTTCCTCTCCTCATACCCCCTCATCGAAGTACTCCAATCCAGCTTTCTAACTCTCCAAAGTCACGAATGATGATCCTCTCTGCCAACTCCATGGATACTTCTCTATACTGATCCTTCTTGACCACACCACAGCTTTTGACAATGTTGACTTCGATTAGGTACTCTCTCACCATGTAAGCAACTAAGGAGTCTATGTACTAAGCCTTGGAGATGGATAGAGGTAAATTACCAACCAATCAGCACCTAACTGTCAGTTTACAGGTGTTTGAAAAATGACAGGAGCTGATTGGTTGATACTTTAACTCCATCCACCTTATCTCTCTCCAAGGCTTATCCCGCCCTCGTCATCTCTCACCTAGACTACTGTAATTTACTCCCTAATCAGCCTATCGATCTCCCATCTTGCATCCCATTAGTATATACTCAACTATACTACCAACCTTAATTTCCTCTCCCTGCGCTCTACCTCTGGCACTCGCCACTGTTTGTTGCTCCTTGTGCAACTCAGAATCAAGTTGAAACTCCTCTCCTTAGCATGCAAAGTATTAAACCACTCTTCTCCTCCCTACATCTCCTGCCTCATTCCAACACACTCCCCTCCCCCCCCCCCCCCACTCCGCTCTGCCTTCGCCTTGCTACATCCCTAGTCACTTCCTCCTATGTCTACCTCCAGGATTTCTTCTGAGCAGCTCCCAATGGAATACCTGCTCACAAGCTAGCAAACAATTCCACATTCCTCTTTCATCCTAATCTGGGGAACACTGACGCTGGGGAATGAGGTAGAGGCCGTGGAGTAGGCATTAAAATAGTTAATGGCCGAAACTCCCCTTCCCTTATATACCCCCCACTTTCCCTATTTCCTCAGTTATTTTTTTAGTGCCTGTAGGAGAGGCAGAAAAGTTAGGGTTTATGATTTTATTTTTAGCCTATTTGTTACTTATCAGGTGTCTGAATCCCCTTATGGGATCAGACTAGGTAGGAGTGGGCATTATACTAGCGCCGGTTACCGGCGTCTGTTCCATCCTGCCGCATCCCGCTCCTGGGCTCCAAAAAATGGTCACTACATCTGCAGGTGCTCAGCACCCTGTAAATTTACCCGAGGTAGGCCTAAACTACCGGTTATACCGGCGCCACTTTCGCGGTACCCGCGGCTGGTTTTATCCTTCATGTGTGATTTCATATTCCTTATCAGTCATGTGAGAAATGTGGGTGTTTGTTTGCGTCTCTTTCAGGTTTATATCCTTATACAGAGGACCATGTCATACGTACAAGGTGCAAAGACTGAATGAGTCCACGTCTTATAAATTCCGCATTCAGGCATGTAATGAGGCTGGCGAGGGACCTTTCTCTCCAGAATATGTCTTCACAACTCCCAAATCACTTCCTCCTGCCCTGAAAGGTAAGTGTGCCATTATTTAGTACAGGAATGTTGTGACACATATTTAATGAACCTTATATCCTTCAAGATGCAAATTTGTATGTTCTGCAAAATTACCTAAATTAGGGACCCAAACAGTGGGGTATTGCTTGTCCCTCTTGTAGGCATACCAGTCTGATTTCCCCCGCATTATGGAATAGGAATTGGTGATAAATCCTGGTGGTAATTTGGTGAATATCATTTTACAACACATTGATTATATTATCTGATGAGGTTTTCCCTTTGTATATAATATTATTATTATTAACAGTTACTTATATAGCGCCAGCATATTCGGTTGTGCTTTACAATTGGGAACACGGTAATAACAGACTGAGAGGTAAGAGCACACTGCTGGCAAGCTTACAGGCTATGGAATATATTACTATCCGTATTTCTAATGAGCCTCTAAGATTATTTGCGTAGTATGATTGGCTGAACATTTAAGTCCATACAACAGTAAATCTCCATTCTGTGTATATACTTAAAATGACCACAAACGTGTCTTCTTAATATGACACGGTGGAAGTTGTGGTTAGAAGTACCTGCGAATGAAAGTGGGGCCAAATCTTGTGGCATGTAGCCATCCACTCGTGTCTAGCTTGTCGGGCTGTGCTCTCTATTAACCCCCTGGTGCCACGTTCATATTACTGTACGTGCTCTTAATACTGAAGTCTTCACCATATATCTTTGTTACACCAAATTAACTATTTGGATAGTTGACGTTCCTGAGGCCCAGCAATAATTCACACTTGTTGAGAGACTGTAAAACAACAACATTCTCTTAAAATAGCAAAGTAAAATGTATATATATTTCCTCTGTAATATTAAAACAAAAAGTTTTTTTGTTTTGCACCTGTTCTTTTCCCAGCTCCACGCATAGACCGGATAAATGAACACACCTGTGAAGTCACCTGGGAGTCTTTGCCTCCAATGAAGGGCGATTCAGTGATCTACATTTTACAGATGATGGTTGGAAAAGACTCAGATTTTAAACAGGTATGGATTGCACCTTTTTATTAGACATATTATTCAGCTTTATTGATACAGCAATGTAGCCCAGTTTAGCATGACCACCTTAAATAATAAACTTTAGAGATCAGATATTTACCTTTGCCAAATTATTTATACGCATAAAGACAACATAGAGGAGCCTCCAAACAGAGTAGTGTATTTTATAATCACTCCCCCATGACTCCATATTATTGTAACCAGGATTCCATCGTATTGCTCAGCTCATACAACAAGCTGCCATCAGTGCTACTGACTTCAGATGTGATCAGACACTGCCACAGCAAATGGGGAGGGTCTGATTATTATACACACAAACATAGTATTGCTACTTTTTGTATTTTTTTAAGTGATCTAATTTGACCCAATTTTCCAACCAGGAATGTTGGTTGGGACGGCAAGTGGGGTTTTATTTATATAGCGCCAGCCTGGTCAGTTGCATTTTATATCTGGGAACAAAACAGTAATAAGTGAGACTGCATTATAACAGACAGAGAGGTACAAGGGCCCTGCTCACAAGCTTACCGGGAAATAGGAATTTGATAGAGGAGGATTTGTAAGTGCTACATATTGCTGCATATAGTTCTTAAAAGAGGTGCTATTTCTGCACTGAGAGTCTAATAAGTGAGGCATATACTAATGATCATTTAATACTTATTTATGACCAATATAATCTATTAACCACTGAGAAATGTGGTGAATGTGTGCGCATGTGTCTAAGAGTGATTTATTTCAAGTTTTATGTGTGTGTAAGTGATTTATTATTTCATGTGCATATGTGTGTAAATTACTTATTTGAAGTGCACGTGTATGTAAGTGATTTATTTTAAGTGCATGTGTTTTAGTTTAATACATTATTTTATGTTTGCTCGCACCAGTGCTCCGCCCACCGCTCTGTCCCGTGGTGCGTTCCTCCTCCTCTTCTTCTGATGATTTTTTTTTTATTGTAATATAAATCACTTTGGCAGGTTATACGAAGCAGCATAGTGATTACGCTTTTCTCGTTAATGTTTCTTCAAGTGGCTATTGTAATTTAGGTTTTTCATAGTCATGTGTCTACCATAGCAAAAGAGTCCCATGCCACATGATGTAGAGAGCAGAGAGGCTTTGGAGTGCCTGTGTAAACTCTGTTTTCATCCCTTCCTCTGCCAGTACATGACTGATACATAGACATAGGCTTACAGTTCTGACTAATTGTGTGTCTCAGTTACACAGTGTGTTTTGTGACTTGAACTGTGACATCCTCCCGCCCCTTCTCTCCCCTTTGCCATCACATAACACACTGAGATCGGTGACCCTGAGGCAGCCATACTTGTTTACTGTCCAGAGAGGTTTTGTAAATGAGATAATGACCTGTAGGAAGGTAAATAAGTACAAAGACTGCCCAAATTAATTTATAAAATGTACTTTCTATTTAATGGGGATAAACAATAAGGGCAGGCACAACAACAACATTGTTACAAATGTTAGTTACACTGTGTAATGTCCTGTACATGAATATTGAAGAGCATCAGTGTTCAAAATGTAAACCTTATTCATTTGGAAAAGAAAATTAAAAACCTAACTAACTTAATTAAGACATAATCATTGACTTCCTTTCTTGAAATTGATATTGATGTATTAATTAGGCTTTTATTAAAAGATCATGCTCATGATGTAATATTTTACAGAAGTATGTTTCTGCTTTGTGTTTGGGGGCATAGATTTTTTCTTTGTAGGCTGAAATTAAATTTAATACTTAGCCAGACCTTTATTCCAGATCTGAGACTGATAGCTGTGGAAAGCAGATATAGATTTTTAGGGGTGTTTTTTGCTTATTGTATTAAAGTTTTATAAATATAACACTGCTGACTGAATTAATGTAATAAAGCAAATAACGGTGTATTAAATTAACATGTATGACTTCCTGCAAATTACTCTTATTAATTAGCACTTAACATACAAGAAATTGTATAAATGGCTAACCTACTTAGGGAGGTCTTGGAGACGAAGAAGAATAATGCCAGGATTGTAGCCAGTGGGTACCAGTGATGGTATTCATGATATTAGTGTGTGTAGCTGATAAAAGTTTATCAGTAATACTCCCAGTTTCTCATAGACAACACATTTTTGTTGACCTTGTGCATTGGTTAATGGACTAGTTCTCTACATATGTAACCACCTCACTGTCTTATAAATAAGTTGTTGCTTTGTTGACTGTGATAAAATAAACTTTTCTCATTGCAAATTTCGCTTGTATTTCATCCCATAGCACAGTTATCTTTGCATGTAGACTCTACTGGCATTATGCTGGACATAGGAGATGGATTGTAGTCATTCAAAATGTTGCACCATAATGTCGTCATGGTCTGGATGTCGACATTCAGGATGTCGACATGTTCAGAATGTTCACGGAATGTTGACATGAATTTAGGGATAGGGTTAGGTTGCTGTTAGAGGACCTGATTCAGAGATTTACGCTAATGCAGTCGCAGCTGCAATTACGCCTGAAACGCAGCTGTAAAAATATGCTAATGCCTTCCAAAGCACAGCTAAGCATAGGGACGCCCACTGCTGCCTTCTCATATCCATCCGACGACGTAGAACAACATAAACATTGGTACTAAGGACGCACATCGGGCAGTCATGCAGCATGTAAGTCAGGTCTGAGCAGCCACAAACACTGCAGCTCCCAGGACAGGCAGAGAGCTCTCATACTCTGAAAGCGATGGCAATGGCTAAATTATGCACGCCCATAAAAGTCAGGCACGCCTGTGTTTTTCTAACCACCCCCAAATGCTGACTACCTGTCACTCACTTTCTGAGTGATTCCTGTTTACATGAGTACTTGCAGTGCAATCGCACCACGTGCGCAGTGCGGCACATTAGCAACATTCGCTTGCTGTGCAAAAATATCGCCATTGCGTCCGTCTCTGAATCAGGCCCAAAGTTAGATTTCGGCTAAAATAGCATTTATTCTGCATTGTTGACTTTGTGAATGTTGACATGTTAAATGACATCTGACCATGTCGACATTATGCTGTCAACATAATAAATACCGGCATTCTAAATGTCAACATGTCATATCACCGCCAGATTGAACAAGTAGGATTTCTGAACTTATTTATATGGAGCAGTGTGTCACCACAGTCTCCCCAGATCAGTGCCAATGGAACCCCACATTAGTATTCTGTAGGCTGACCCTGCTATCTCCCCTGCCTCAGCCTGTGGCCTCCTACTTGCCTCCGTTCCTCTTTTCACACTGACATAGGGCCTGATTGAGAGTTGCACACTATTTGCAGCATTTCTGCGTCTTTGGAGGCAACAGCAATGCAAAAAACTCCTAATGCCATAGGAGGCTTTTGAAAGCTAAAGACGCAGACTGCTGGCATTGCAGGTCCAAGTGCTGTGTCCAAAGATGCAGCATTAGAACACCATCGGCCATCTGAGTAAGCCTAAACTTACCAGAATGACCGCCGGAACTTCTCTGACAGTGTCAGGAAATATGCGCTGGAAGACGCAGAAGCTGGTCTCAGCATGCCTACAGACATCTCCCCGCCCTAGTCCAAAATATGATTGACATGCTGCGGCTTAGGGGCCACTGCGAGCGATCTCACATGCACCGATTGGCCATCATCGAAGTTACGTGCAAACCATCGGGTTGACTTACACCTCATGACCATAGTACACAGATAAATACAGTCATCTCCTTCTGCTGTGACCATTACAAATGATCTGATGGTTCTGTTGATTATATGTAGACAAGTAAATGAATGAAGACTGGTAATAAAAAGGGGCTGTGTAACTAGTCAAACATATAATTAACATCAACCAAAGGACATCATATCTGCAATAATTCTTCAGCTTAATACATAGCCATTTTTAATAAATTTTTAATACATTTTTAATACATTTTTAATACATATTTGTGCATGAGGAAATGTTAATACAATTTGGTAACGTGTACACTTAAACCTTTCATTTATTGGGTGAGTGAGCACAATGTGTCATTACTTTAAAAAATAAATTGTGATTTAAACGGTAATAATTTTCCCTTCTCCCATTCTAGGCATACAAGGGACCCAATACTTTGCACCGATGCTCTGCCCTCCATTTAAACTGTGAATATCGATTCCGAGTATGTGCCATTCGCCAGTGCCAAGATGCTGCCGGACCTCAAGACTTAACTGGTCCCTACAGTGCCACAGTCCTCTTCATCTCACATAGGATTGAGTCCCAGTCCAACACCAGCAAAGACATTACTGAACCCACAAGGACACCACGGACGCTGAGTGATGAGCAGTGTGCTGCCGTCATCCTCGTGCTGTTTGCTACCTTCTCCATCCTAATTGCCTTCATTATCCAATACTTTGTCATAAAGTGACAGGAAACCGTGTAGCTTTACCTTAAACCCCATACTTTATTTTTTTACTTTACATCTTATACAGAAAAATAACTTTCTTTTTGTTCCCAAATTGTCTCGCTTTTAAAGAATGTGGTGGCATCTAGTACAGCATCAAGACTACTGTAGTATGTCGTGTTGTTTCCTCTGTCAGCCACAATGCTTGTACAGTACCATTATATGGTCCTAATAATGAAGGCACAAGACCTCGACTCTAATGCTATCTGATGTGATGTTTACACACATCCAACGCTCCTCAATACCACGGTCACACGATTGAATTTGTGCAAGGATGATATACAGATTGATTTATTAAGGGTGGCCTTAAGTGCTGCAAAAAATAATAAAATTATGAAAGGGGGTGCTAGGAAAGTTGATCTTTGCGTTATTCTACCTCCACTGTGTCTTAATTCTACCCTGTTGCAGCCTGGTACATTGCCCTTTCTGGGGGCATCAGGGTATTAACTAATCTGAATACGGTCATTCGTCTTTGGAGGTTCAACTCAGGCAGTAAATAAAACTGGAATTTCTAGAATAGTAGACTCCTCAATAAATTGTGAAAACGAAATAGGAAAACCAAGCTTTTAATTGTTTGAAAGGTTTATTATAGATATCAAGATGGCACAACTGGTGGAATTTACCTACTAAAAACCTTCAGTAGATATATAGCCTTGCAGATGTGGTATAGGCAGTGTCAGCTCCAGAGGTGGGGCTGCAGCGCAATCCAAAATTCAAATAGAGGAGCCACACCAACTGCCAGTGAGTCCCGGCTGGCAATGTTTGGTGTGGCAGTTGGTGTGGCTCCCCTATTTGAATTTTGTACTGCGTCGAAGCCCCATCTCTGGAGCCACTACTGGGTATAGGAGTTGTCCTTTTTAAGATTAAGCAGGTTACATTTACTTGCTTTTTAGTTTGAGGTACCAGCAAGGGGTAGATGCAGCTTGTTAAACAAAATGTGTTGTAGGGAACTTTCTGCTGATTGAAGTAGGGACTCCTATGACAGGCAGAGACATCAGTGAAAAGTTTTGGCTATATATGACAGTCTTTTCTTTGGGGTTGTTACAAGAGAACCTGTCACCAAGGGGTACAAGCTGTTTGTTTTTTATTGGACTGTTGGATTTCACTAGTGAGATCATGTGGTTGCTAGGTAGCCTATCCTAATACTCTGTTGGGCAGCGCTCTGCCTTTCCTATCCTACTTCCCTACTGCAGCTCGGCATTCTCACTGGTGGTGCAGAGCTTTGGCATAGAAAAAAAGGGCCGATGATGGAGCAATAATGCACTGCTGATCTACCTCCTAGGCCGTTAACATGAGTTAGTAGTATCTAGTTCATTAAAAAAAAAAAAAAAAAAGTCCCTCTCCACATGGTTCACTGGTCCTCTTTTATCATGGAGGACTTTTCTGATAACTGGTGCAAATTTGTCAGGCAATCTGACTGCCATTTAGTTTACAGAATGAATGCAGACATGTGGTTGCTAGGGGTTACAGCCCCTTTTGCCTGCAGACCAGTTTTCATAAATGCTGCTGGTAATGTTTTTTATGAAGGGGGCTGGTAGGTAAAAAACACAATGTTCTCCACTGGTGAAACCTAAAGGCTGCAAGAAGGTAGTGCATGCTACCAAGGAAAACTCACCTGCCAATAAAGGGAGTACCCTCATTTTAAGCAGCAGAAAGACCCAACTACATTTGTTTGTTTTTCTATCATGTCAAAAACGTTCTGCATCACATCTTTGCCTGGGCTCCCTATGGCACTTAGTCTTATAGTCTCCTGGGAGGGGTTTAAGGGTTAAGACTTCAGATTATTCTTTGGAAATTCAGGTATTTCTCAGCACTTTCCTCTAAATACTATATAAGTAGACTGGTTACCACTATTCTTACAGTCGTTCTGCCTTGGCGGCTGCCCTTCTCTTCTCATCACTGCTGTTTAGCATAGCCGTTTGTCTCTCTGATTTCATTTACGTTTTTTTGTTATTGTATTTTTGCTCTCTCTCACCAAAATCTAAAGGCAAGATGTTGTAATTTGCACCAGATATAATTTTTTTAAGCTGCTTTATTTCTTGGAGATAAAAACAAACTAATGTTTAATGTGATGTCTGTCCAGAATCTGTACCAAATTGCATGTAGTCAGTGTTGCATTGAAGCACTTTGCAGTTCTCGCCTGTTCTGTGAGCTCGCGTATGTCAGTTCTTGAACGACCAGATTGAAGTATGGCATTGAATGCCTCTGTGCAGGGATCAATGAACTGTCAGCTTATATGAAACTTATTCTCTATTTTAGGAAAAAATCTTATTGTGCTTACTCTCTATTCCTGCCCACATTTTCGTTTTTCTTTATTATTTTTTTTAAATTTAAAACATTTGTCAGAATGTAGTCAATCACTAATATTTTAGTTTTGTTGGGATTAGCATTTTAATGACAAAAAGCACTTCTATCGGTTTAATGAAGCGGTAAATTAGTGCTATGAAGATCTTTTCAAGAAATCTTTCTACAGTAGTAATGGGCATGTATTGTAATTGTTTGTGTCAAATAATGTATTTGTAGATTTTTTTAATTTTTTTTGTTACAGCAGATGTTTAAACTTAGGTCTTCTAGTGGTAACAATGCTCTGTCCTTTTTGAATTGTGACGTGTTTATATATATTTTTTTTGTTTTTACTTTTATTTTTCTTTGTCTCCTTTTTATGTAACGGTTAATATGTTCTAACAGAAAAAAATTCTATATGATATGAATATATTTTTTTCTAGAGCCTTCTGTATGTGCCATGTTCGGCCAGTATAAATGAGTTTGTGTGTATTTGCCCAGAAATTTCCACACGGTTGAATGTCTAAAGTTAGTGTCATGCCGGAGATGATCCGTAAGTGACCTGTTTTTTCATAGCAAAAATTCAAGATGAATTCCTATTTTTGATAGTAAATGTCATTTAATAGTGTATTTGCCACTGAGTCTTGATGCAGATTTCTGCAGTGAAAAGGTAATTAAAAAAAAAAAATACAACAATTTTTAAGGTAACCTTAATTTTACCTCATACACTGTACATTCCAAAAAAAATAAAAAACCCTAAACTTTTTAAAATCTTATAGGTACACTACCAAACATATCACTATCAATTGTACAATGTTGACCTTCATAAAAAGGAAAAAAAAAACTTGTAATCACATAGAAATATACATAAACTATGTAGCAAAATTCTATAAGATCCGTGGAAAATAAAAGTTGTATCATTCTTTCTCAGTGTCTACTAGTTGTTATTCCTCATTTATTAAATTGTTTAATTAAAGTCTGTCCGTCAACTAAAATTTACAGTATGATGTAAGCGAACATAAAATGTGCCCCTATCTCTCCACAACTTTATTTATTTTTATTAGGATTGCAACATAATTGACCAGACTAGGAACAGGACCACTAGTGGTTATATCATTTTTATTAGCATATTTGACTGGTGAAGCAATCATCTTTTAGTGTTGGCACCTTGCACCATATTAACAAACCCAACTTTTTCCTAATATTAGTCGAGTAAATTGATTTAAAAAAAAAAACATTCACATAATACTCATCGATATGGGCATGAAATTGTTCTAATGGTGACTCCTGAGAATATTCTAGCACATTGTAATCTGTTGGAGGAGTTCAGTTGATGTATTCCTCCTCAGTGCCCTGGTCATTGCTAATCCTAAACTATTTTCTCATCTTGTACAATTTCTAAGGTATTATTACTATTATTATTATTATTATCAGCATTTATTTATAAGGTTCCACAAATTTCTTGAACACCGTACATAGCAAAAGATACCGACAGGTTATACAAAGTAAAAAAGACTAACATAATTCTATAATTATAAGTATAGGCATAGTTACAGTCTAGACATATTGGCTGAGTTATGGTGGGTACACACTGGGCGATATTACTGAGCGACTGCACGATTACGACATCGTAATCGTGCAGTCGCTCAGTAATCGTGCACAAATCGTGCACTTTTATGTCGGAAACGACCAGTGATGCGCACTCCCGCTGGTCGTTTCCGACATTGCCCATCGCCTGAGCATGCAGGCCAACCTGACGACCTCGTCGGGTTGCTGCATGTTGGGGAATGGGGGAGAGAGCCCGGCGCTGAGTGATATCGTTAAAGATATCGTTCAGCGGCTGTGCTCAATGTCATGAACGACAGTGAGCACAGCCTGCCGGGGACACACTACACGATATCGCTCAGGGAGCATATCGTGTAGTGTGTACGCACCATTAGAGCTAGAGGTGGAGGGTTGAAACAAGAGGAGGGAGGGCACTGCTTGTTGTAGCTTACATTCTAATCGGGAAGGTGGAATCATGGGGGGTGTGAGGCAGGTAGAGAGGATAAGAGATGTAGGAGGGACTACCGGATCAGGCGGATGTCTACTAGGCATGAAGAAGTGTAAACAAAGTATAGAAAGCAGATAGCGTCATCCCAAGACATATCTCTTTACTGCCTATATTATTAAGAATTATGGAAATATGTTAATTCCCACATAGAGAAGTTTTTACTAAGCATTAATCATACACTATGGGCCTGATTCAGATGTGGACGGTATTGCAAAGCCGCAAGAAAGCAGCTGTGCAATACCGTCCAACTAACATGCAAATGCAGCAGGAGGTGTCTGTAGGAAACAGACACCTCCTGCATGCATCTGCGATCTGAGAGCAGCGTCTGTAGACTCTGCTAAGGATCACATCGCCACTATCGGTCGTGAAGGTTGCTGCTTTGGCCAGGCTGCATAAGCTGAAGATTACTCAGCCTGGCCTGACACACCCCCATTTCCAGGAACGCAGTCCGGCGTTGCTTCCAAATGGCCGCAGCCTGACGAGCATGCTGCGGCTTGGGGTCACTGTGTGCTAACATGCAGGACTCATTCTGCACATGCACAGAACGGGTCATGCGCAGACCCACAAACGTCGGATACAGTAAGTATGTAAACCATTGGATTTACGTACATATCTGAAGCAGACCCAATACCGGATCCGAAGTTCACTATAAAAATTATAGTATAGAGGGCGCTGTCATGTGTCGGTTATCCAAGCAGCTGCTGAAAAAACAGGTAGTCAACCTCTAGCAAAACAATAAAATTATACAGTAAGCATACCAGATCCTGATTAGAGGGGGGCACAAGGTGTAAGTGCCCCCAAGCCCCCCACTCTTAGGGGACCATCCTCTCTCAAAAGACCCCCCCCCTCCCTTCTAGCCTTTGATCGCAACTGCAGTGTTTAGTATAGCGCTGCTATCTGAAAAAAAATTGAGAGGAGTTATGGAGTCCGAGTAGGGGGCGGGGCTACACTGGGCCAGGAGCAGCATGGATGGGAGAACTGAGGAGGAGCTGCAGAGGGTAAGGTAAGTGGGAGAGAGGACACTATTGTCTGTATGTATATTTGTGACAATTGTGTGACTATGTATGTGTAAGACTGTGGTGACAGTATGTGAGTGTGTAAGACTGTGATGACTGTATGTATGTGTGTCTGTGTATATATATATGTATGTATGTGTATATGCAGTGCTTACAGTGCTCCTAGAGAGGTGGTGGAACTCACCCCTCCCCCTCGGCACTTTTTCAATAAAGGGACAGTACACACCAGAAAGGGGCGTGGTCTCAAAAGAAAGGGGCGTAGTCACACAATAGTATTCCCAATTCAAATTACGCCCCACAGTAGCACCGCACATAGTGCCCCTGATTCACATTACACTACATAGTAGTGTCCCTTTATTCTTGTTATGATACACAATGTCCACAGTAGTAGTGCCCCTAATGCACATAATGCCGACAATAGTGGTGTCCCTTATGCAGGGGTTAAAGTGGATCACTTCCCCGCATCCTCCGACCATCCTTAGCCCAGCGCCGCAGGGAGGCTCCATTTGCCGGGTGCCCGCTGAGATTTTGTTACCAGGGGATGCCCGGCTCCCTCCCCGCAGCAGCAGCCAGAGGCTGGAAATCACTCCTGAGCTACAGCTTCTGGCAGCGGCAAATGCAGGATTTTGAAAGGGGGGTATCACAATCCGTGGTTACCGAACCAATGAAAAAACATCTAGCCACAAATAAACAGTCGGACAGAAAGAAACAGCTTCCACAGGATTTAGGACCACTACACTAAAATATATCACTCGGCCTTTGACGGGGTACACACACACTGACTGACACAGACAGACACACACACACCCCTATCACTAAAAAACATGAATACAGCAGGCAAATAAATGCAGCCAGCATGATTTATTAAAGACCCCCCTCCCCCCAGTAGTGGTCGCCCCTTTGCAGTGCCCCTTATATAGTGTCCCCAGTAGTAGTCCCCCCTATGCAGTGCTCCCAAAAGTGTCCCTTATATAGAGCCCCCAGTAGTAATCCCCCCTATGCAGTGCCCCTTATATAGAGCCCCCAGTAGTAATCCCCCCTTTGCAGTGCCCCTTATATAGTGCCCCCAGTAATAGTCCTCCTATGCAGTGCTCCCAGTAGTAGTCCCCCCTATGCAGTGCCCCTTATGTAGTGACCCAAGTAGTAGTCCCCCTATTCAGTGCTCCCAGAATGGACCACCCCCCTATACAGTCCCCCCAGTAGCACCCACCCTCTCTATACAGCGCCCCTAGTAGCAGCCACCCCCTTTTACAGTGCCCCCAGTAGCACCCCCCTATGTAGTGTCAGTGCCCGTGCCCCTTACATATACACACACACACAAAAAAAACCACAACTTACCTGAATCGCCGATTCTGCCGCGATTGCCGCTGTCTGCTCCTCCCGGCCCGCTGTGCACTATGGAAGTGACGTCACGATGTCTCTCCCATCACCTGCTGTGGAGGGAGCCGGAAGGCGGAGCTCATAAGTGAGCTCCAGCCGGCTCTCTCCGTGGACGCAGCAGCCAATGAGAGTCTGTCTGACTCTCATTGGCTGCTAAAATAAACTGGGGTTCTCTGGATGTCCCCTGGATATATGGGGCCGGCGCCACAAGGATGTTACAAATGTCATAGAAATAGCTGTGTGGAAGCAGAAGCAACACAACCCGCAACATGGAGAGAGAATCTTTAAGTGTTATAATAACCGACAAGTGTAGTTCTGCAATGAGGTAAGCTCTTAACAGTCCGATTATTCATGATCGTATTTACAATGCGATATTAGCATCCATGATTGCATTGCAGGATGCAATCTTACCACCTGAATGTAACAAACACCCATGGGAATAGGAGCTCTGAAAGGAGCCTATCCCCGCGATGTGCTGGGAGTGAAGTGACCGCGTCAGTGTTCTCTTCACTCCCGTGCCGGGGACTCCAGCGCATGCGCGGTCTACTGACCACACATGCAACGCAGCCATTACCGGGGGAAGGTTCCTATGAGATACATATTGCCTATGCGATATGTAGCCCAAACAGGCCCGGCAACAGGGGGGGGACTAAGGGAACACCCGTACCAGGCCCCAAGGTCCAGAGGGGCCCTGAGGACCAGACTGGCACAAAAGGGAGCCTCAGCCATCGGGACCCATAGCCGCCGACCAGCCCCAGCTCCGCCTCCCTTGTAGCCTGGCCCGGGCAGCACTGGGCTCTTCCAGGTGGCTCAGCTGCGACCTGGGCCGGGCATGACCTTTAGTGAGAAACGCGGCAGCGTGATGTCATAGTTCACGTCGCTGGAAGTCTTCCCTGCCCGCCATGCAGGCGGCGCTGGGGACTTAGATCTAGCAACAAGGTAGAGCTTATTTCCCCTTAGAGCTAGGGACCTGGAAGAGACTGGACTACCCTAGCAACAACCTTGAGGAGTTTAGGGGATGATAGGGGCTGGGGGCAAAGGAAGATAATAGGTGATGGGGACAAAAGAAGGGGAAAGCTAATAGGGGCAGCGGAAGGTGAAGGGGACTGGGGACAGAAGAAGGTGATAGGGGATGGAGGAAGGTGAAGAGGGCAGAGGAAGGTGACGGGGGCTGGGGGCAGAGGAAGGTGACGGGGGCTTCTGGGCTGAGGATGGTGATGAGAGGCTGAATTTGAGGAAGGTGATGAGGGACTGAGGATGGCTGGCTGCAAACACCATCCCTCCTACCCCTGACAGCACTGTCATCAAGAAGACCTTGCAAGAGAGTGCAGACAAGAACTACTGCCTGCATCTGTTGTGACAGAGAGACAGTGTGGTAAGTCATAGTGTATTTTTACTTTATATAAAGGCTGGCATATCTTTCAAGTGACATATCACGCTTCACATATTACACATGCAGGGGAGGGATGTGCGGGATCGGGGGTGGTGGTGAGAAGCAGGGGCCCCCAGAGACATCAGTGTACCAGGCCCGAGATTTCTGTTGCTGGCCCTGAGCAAATAAGCTACAGCGGGCTACTGCCATCTTCAGCTCCTCGCACACGTAAGGTTGCAAAAGATGAAACTATGCCCTTATTTGTTTAATACCCTTGTCAGAAGGAAGTCCCAACAGGTGCAATAGGACTCTGCTGGCGGGACCTTGCATATTGATGGCTAAAGAACTGAGAAATAAAGCCTGCTAGTTATCAGTTTCACTACCGCAGCATAGAATAACGAGGGTCAAGTGGGCAGACAAAAAGCCTAATCAAGCAAACATCGCTCACCGAGGGAATGCTGGGCAGCTCTGCTCATTTATTTTCCTCCACAGTCAATGATTCATCATGGGCACAATTTCATAGGGTTTGGAACATTTATGTGACCATCATAATGTCGACAATGAGAACGGGGACACTGTTTGGCCGAACACGGCATGCCGACACGCTAATAATGCGATTTAAACAATGCTGGCTTTAGAACTTCAAACATGATGGTAAATATGCAGAAACAATAGATTAGCCAGCAGAACCGTGGATTTCCAGCTTGGGGGGTTCTTAGGCCAGGTACGCATTAGAACGAAGGTGAATCGTGCAGATGGTTGGGACAATTTCTCCTCGCTCGGACCATCACAGACTGACCACACACTACAGCTACACGATTTAATGAAAGACGGAACAATACCTCGCACGGCACGGTTAATCAAACGATCTCGTATGTCGTCCGCAGGAGTGCGCATTTAGACGATCTGCATGATTTGACGTTCCGATACAGCAAATCGTGTCGATATTGTTCTGATGTATACACGGTCTTCGACTTTCTATTGCCTCCTAGTATTAAAATGATGGGGAAGATCTAGCAGCAGAGGGGATTAAACATGGCATTGGGAAAAGCTTGGTCGTTCGCAGGCTGGCCGGAGGACTTGCTAAGTGAAATGTAATTTCTGTATCTGAAAGTGTGGAGTCTGAGATATTACATATACTTACAGCTGACTATAGAAATAAGTCTTTTTCAGAGAAGAAGATTATTGATACTGTAGCTATATTTGGATTACATTTTCTAGTGCCTTGAGATGGGCAAGAATCTAAAAACAGTACAGAAGACCAGACCATCACAATAGAGCCAGAGGCACTTTATGGCAGAGAACGCAATAGCCACAACACAACCAGATCAGTTGGAGGGAAGTGTCTAAACGTAACAGTCTCTGCAAAATGCGTCACCAAAGTATTTCAGCTGTAGGTAACCCAATCCAGGAGTAAATGAGCTGGTTAGTTACCGTTCTATTAGTATCTGTTGTCATGGAGGAAATGGGAGAATTATAACCTCTTAATTTCATTTCCTTGATTCTCTACATGGCAGCCTAGTTCCCACACATCAGACTATTCATATTGTGGTGGTGTATTTTCCTCTACATGGTTTTTTTTTTTTTCACAGATATCTCCTGCATACATTAATGCGCAGTCCCCATCCACTAGTGAGGGGATGTTGTACTTATAAGACCTGATTCAGAGCCGCTCGCAAGCGGCCTCTCACTCGTACGCATCCGATGTTATCAGACCACGCATGCGTGCACTTCATTGTGCGTACGAGTCCTTGAGATGACATATTCCTTCACTTGTACGGCCTGCGAGCAGGAAGTGACTCCCGATAGTTGATTGACAGGAAAGGTCGTTTGTGGGTGTTGATGGGGGTGGTGGTCTAAAAGCGCAGGTGTGCCCCAGCGTTCGCACAGCGTTTTAGGGGCGTACATACATTATCTGCTGCGAGTGACATAGAAGCCCGGAAGTAGTAATACGTCACTCTGCGAGCAGGTTTCAGGTCGGGTTGATCGTACAGCTTGTGGTAGGGTATGGGCTACTGCAAGCCCCATAGTAGATTCAATACTATCTAATGTAACTGATGTTAGGAGTGATGTTTCTATTTGTAACCACACAATGCAAGCACCTAATAATCGTCTAAGTTGTTGCTAATAACAGGGATAATTGGTTGACCAAGTATTCCGGGGCATTTGCATTTGCGAATTATCTTAAATAACCAAATTTCTATTGATGCCTTAGCATATGTGTTTATATATAAATAGGTACATTACTTTTGCATTTTTTTGACAGCAGTTGTTTTTTTTTATAATCAAATGGCTTTTTCCTGTGTTTACTAACCATGTATATTTGTCAGTTATATTACAAATGAAAATTTTCCAAAGTCCAAATTTTTATTTTTCAATGTATTTTATTTCTGTTTTTGTAGCATAATTTTGACCCATTTAAATTCCTGGCCTGAAACATTTGTTTGCAAACAAAATAAAAACAATAACTTTAAATGAATAAACATTTAAAAATCACGAAAAAGGAGATGGCGGTATGGGTTACAAGAAATATGGGGACTGCACATGAATCGCTGAAGGTCGAGATAGGCAGTGCTATTTGCGGCGTTTTTATGCCTCGGCTGAAGATTCAGCTCCGCAACAGTCGACTGGCGTGTAACGCGCCGACTGGCCTGGCCAGAGCTTGATGGTATTGGCTCTGGCCTAGGCATAGGGCTCGCCATAGTTTGGGGTCTGCCTGATGGGCTGCCAGAGGTGGTGGTCCTTGCTGGAAATTCCGGAAGGGAGGGTCGCTCCAACATGGCAATTCTGTTTGCCTGCTCCTGGGCATCAGCCATCCGAATCTGGGCCACAGCAGATGTCTCCAAGGCCTCTGCCACCCTCAGCAGAGTGGCATCCATCCTCACCAGAGTTGCCTCCATCCTCAGCAGAACAGATGTATTCTCCTGAGTCTGGTTGACCAACTTGGTGAGGAGGGACAAGGCCTGGGCGGGTGGTGCCCCGGGAGTGGGCTCCACAGGATCCCCAGATGGTGAAATTGGGTCATCCCCTGCAGAGCCTCCATATCTGCTGGGCCCAGCCCTCACCTTAGGAGCAGGCTGTTCCTCCTCTGGTTCTGTTAATAAGCAAAATCGGCTTTGGTATTGTTTTTTTTTTAATTTTGTTTGGTTTGTGATGGGTGTTTAAAATCAAAAAATTACCTTCTCTACCATGTGGAGCTGCAAAATCGGGCATGTCCGTGTCCATATTGGACACGCCGACTACCTCCTCTTCCTCAACACACCACTGAGCCATCTCTTCCAAAGATGTTAATGTGAGGGACTCAGGGGTGGAACCACCACCTGTCCCCAAGGCATGGTCAGCCCTATTTGCTAGCTTCCTCTTCAGCCGATACTTGAAGTCTGTCCATCTGTCAATGTTTTTTTAAAAATTAGTCTTTCAATTACTATGTTAAATTTTACACTTCAAATAGCAAACCACATTCATAATAGCAATACCGTACCGTCTTCGAACCTCCCCATTGGTTCGGTGCCTGGTCCCCGCCATATTGACAGCCCTGCCTATCTCGTCCCATATCCCTTCTTTCTGTGCAGCCCCCATATTTCGGGGTGCATGGACAATATTGTCCATGCACATAGTAACCAACACCTCCAACTCCTTCCTCATGAGTGGAGGCCTCACCCTTTGTTGGCTTGTGTCAGCCTCCTCCTCAGTCTCTTGTGCATGTTGAGGGTCTACACCTACAAAACGTACATTTGTAGTTTAGTTTGTGAAGCATGTATAATTCATATTGTCATTCGTTTTAGTGTCAAGTGCAAACATTGGTAAAGAAACTTACTTAATTGAGCTGGTGTCTGGTTTTCATGGTCTGAATTATGCAGAAAGCATGAGTACTAGTGTTGGTTTAAGGCGTATTTATAGATGCTTATGCATGATTGGTTGTGTACGCATCATTGCTTATGTGGTGAGGGCTGTAGGTACGGTTTTTGACTTTTTTATTTATTTGTGTTTTTTTAATTATCAAATCACCACCTTAAAAAAAAAAAAAGGGCAGGAGTTTGCACAATATTTAAGGTTTAGGTCATTACTTGCGCGTTATTAATGGTTGTTGGCTGGTGTTTGTTGAAGTGTTGGCACAATATCTTGTTGGCTTTTCAGCCTGGTAAGTACATCTGAGTACTGCAAGCATCTGTTATTTTGTTTTTGCCTTAACCTGACATGTTTCCAGTAAGTGTTTTTGGATAATACCAAATGGTTATTGTTTATTTTTGTTTCTTTTCTGTAGTTGTTGTTTGGCTTTATATTTGGTTACAGCTTTATCAAGCATCCTTATTTGTTCTCCCTGGTAAGTACATCTGAGTACTGCATGCATCTGTAGTTTTGTTTTTGCCTTAACCTGACATGTTTTCCAGTAAGTGCTTTTATGGTTAATTAATTTTTTTTTGTTGTGTTTGTATTAAAAAAAAAAAACACGCTCTGTTTTTGCTGTCTACTTCATTTTCTGTATTACATTTATAGAAGGCCATGTTTTTTTTGCTTTGGTATGTTTTTTTTTTTAATGTCCAAACCAAAACATGTATGAGGAATCCAAAATGTCACTCTCCAACCCTGTAAGAATCTGCATCATTCTGCTGAAGTTAACTTTGTAGTTGTTTTTGTTCATTATCAGCCAACATTATTTTCTCACACATTTCAGAGAGCCATGGGAGAGTTGGTAGTCTCCCTGCTCTCACACTCCTACCTACCTAATCATCCTCCTAGGCGTAGGCATAGGAGGAGTGCAAGGCCCCAGATATATAGAACATGTGTCACCCTTTTTGGAATGCCAGATGATGTGTTAAGAACCTACCGCCTCCCACCCAGCATTATCCTAGACACTCTCTCATTAATAGAGAGTGATCTAGAAAGTCAAATTGACATTCCTACAGCAATACCACCACTAACGCAGCTTATGTCGGTGTTACATTTCTGCACCTCAGGGTCCTTCCAGACCATTGTGGGTCTGGTGGGTGGCATCTCTCAGCCATCCTTTTCTAGGATCCTGAGGTGTGTCATAGATGCTTTTTTTAAGCATATTGGACATTTTATTAGTATGCCTTTGGATATGGAAGCCCTTGGTGTGGTAAAGCAGCAGTTTAGGGACATTGCTGGCTTTCCACACATCATAGGAGTAGTGGATGGCACTCACATAGCCCTTCAGCCTCCTGCATTGCACAAGCATATATACAGGAACAGAAAGCATTACCATTCCTTGAATGTGATGGTGCTATGTGATGCCTCCCTCCAGATCCTGTCCCTGAATTCCAAATTTCCAGGAAGTGCACATGATGCATTCATAATACAGCAATCAGGGATTTGGCAAAAATTATCCACACTGCAAGCTGGTGACGCGTGGCTTCTGGGTAAGTAAAATATGTGTTTGTGTTAGTCAAGTGAAGTTCATGTGACTGTATTTTATTTATATGTATTTGTCAGGATCTTTTGGTGCAGAAGACAGTGGATATCCTTGCACGCCCTGGCTGCTGACTCCTTATTTGGCCCCCTCACTAGGGCCACAAACATGATATAATGCCATGTTTACTGCCAACAGGCAGGTGGTGGAGCACTGTATTGGCCTCTTAAAGGGCCGATTCAGATGCCTCCACCGCTCTGGTGGCGAAATATTGTATTCGTCGGATATGGTTTCCAAGATTGTGGTCCTGTGAGGGATATTTCATAACATCGCCATAAGGAGTCGAGTCCCAATGCAGCCAGGGGATGCCTTGCCAGAGGATGGCCCCCGTGAGGTAGGTGGCATGAGAGTGTTCAGAGGGGCCATCCGCAATGCTGTGGTTGCTCGGTTTTTCAGGTATGTATTTCACATTGGAGCATTGTTTTTAATATTTAAGTACCATATTTCGGACATTTCTGTTTAGATGATTAACAATGTTTTACTTTTGAATTTATGCCATGTATGTTACAAATTTTTTTTTATTTATTTTTTGGTCTCCCTACCCAATTTTTACCTTCCCAAAAACATGTACAACACATTCTCAATACCATTGTATGTTGCATTTTGCCAAACAACACTTTGGATAGATTGTACCAACATGTTGTGATTCTCCATCTTCGACCAGCTCTTGATTGTTGATTTAGCAACCTTTGTTTTGTGTATATCCTTTTGTCAAAAAATATTATGTTTGCACATTTTTGTGTGTTTGCCTGTAATTTTTGTTCATAAATGGAACATTTCCACATCACATACATTGTATCTTTGGAGTGTAAAGGGAAACAATATGAACACCCCTTTAAACATTTGTTTTCTAAATGTGTGTTTGATGTAATATGGATTGCACTTTTGTCACAAGTGGGTTTAAGCCTAGACAGGCTTTTTTAGCCAAATTAATACAACAAAACACTTAAGGGTCCCAGATTTACACAAGCTTTAGGAAGCTATGCTAGATATGGGAAACCTTTTTTTGTTTTAAAATTATTTTCTAATCTTTTTTAAATGTAAAAATATGCACAAATCAAAAATATTGATAAAAACAAACAATCACGCCTGTTTTGCAAAAAACAACCACAAATGTGGTGTTACAGTTAGCCATTGAATTATGAATGCATGTGTAAATATGAAATTTATAAAGTATGTGAATAACCAAGCAAAAAATACAAACATTTGGCCAACTTGATTCTAAACTTCATAAACAATTAATATGGAGTCTGTGGTAGTAACAAAATAATATTTAATTGTGGCACAAATATAATAAAAATTAAACAAACATAAAACTAACTAAAAAATCAGGGCTGCTCCAAAGTCGAAAGAATTCTTTCGAAACATCCATCCAGGTGGCCCATATATTGCCTGGCCAAACAGAGCTCCTGGATGAGGACAGCATTCACCATCCGTGGATCTGTAGATAATATAATAAAGTATTATTTTTATAAAATGGCTCCTTACACCAAAAACATTGTAAACTTAAAAAAAAATTATAAGAAAAAAAAGGGGGAAAGGGGGCAACGAAGCTGAGCTCTAGCAGAAAAATAAGTACACATCAGAACATGCCTGGGCCAAGTTTTACAAACTTAAATGATCTAAACAGGGACAGGGGTAGGTGCACATTGCAGTAATGTATTGTAACAAAAATGTCCAAAACCAAAATCCCTAAAAAAATTAAAAAAATAAAATGTTAAAAATACATATCTATAGACATTCCCATTATCTTGCCCCAAACCCCAAAAATTGAGGAAGCCTTGTTTACAAGTTAAACCAAACCAAGTCCTACACATTGCATTTATGCTAAGAAACACATTGTAAAAAATTTAAAAAAGGCTGAACAGGGTGCAAATCTGCATTTGTGCCCTCCCTTGAAAATTAAATAATAGCAGACACCAAAAAAAGTACATTAGCTAAAGTGCCATGGCCTCAGGATATAGGCTAGGTAAGAGGGTAGGCCACTATATGTTTGTTATTAAATAAGAGATAGACAAGTGTTAATAAGGGCAAATGTCTCAAACACTAACAGCTACACAAGGCCTGTGTTGGGCTGTGGCATGGCACAGATCACATAATTGAGACATTACAACTGGAGCTTAATGTTTAATTAGGAATACTGAATGCTTCTACAAACAGTGAAAAAAAACACAAGGTGTAATACTACTGTGCGTGTGTAAACTCTCGCCTTCTAACCATTTTTTTGAGTGTTTAGAGGCAAATTATAATGTTGCCCACAAATTTGTAATTATGATTTAACAACATGAAATAGTAGTGAGCATATGATGATGCTGGTCTAAATAGTGGTTTGTCAAACCAAAACAAAGTGCTCTGGGTAAAGGCCTCACGGTTCCTTTTTTTTATGGACGACTGTGGAGACATTTCAAATATTTGGCTTTTTCATGGGTATAAATAACATGGAGACACCTCAAGTATGCTTTATCATGCACCAAAGCCAAGGTTGCCTTCTCTTTGTATTTAATTGTCAACACATTGTAAAGAGTGTAGGCATATGAAATTGTAAAATGTCTAATACAAACCTGAAGCAATGTCCAATTATAATGATTACACCATCAAGACATAGGCACAATATTATTGTGCACGTTATTATTTCAGATAATTATCAATTGTGATTATGTAAACAAGGGCCTGTTTTTCAAATATTATATGCTCAACCTTATCAACACTACCATGTAGACCTACACACATACAGTACATGCTAGTTACAATAAAGGACATATTGCTACATTATAAATCATTTCAAGTACATATTACCTGGAGTCCTTGCCAAGGCCAGGGACCGTGCAGACTGCTCTTCCAAGAGGTGAGGGAGGGGTAATTTACTAGGAGTGGGCAAAGGAGGGAGGGGTAATTTGGATGGATTGGCCCAGGTCGGGAGGGGTAATCTGGGATGAGTGGGCAGGGGAGGGAGGGCTAAATTAGTAGGGTTGGGAAGGGGAGGGGTTTGGCTGAGTGTTGGCTGCATTTTCAGTGCAGCGTGCTCTTAAATGCCCTCTCCATCTCCACTGTTGTCCTAAGTGAAGTTATATATTTGTTAAACATTTTTGTTTGTTTGGGATTTCAATTTTATACAACAAGAATTTATCATCCTACAACATTAAAGAAGTAGAGCTTTAAAATCTATGAGCCGTATTCAATATAGGAACGAAAAGTCCGTGCTGGACTTTTCGCTCCACATTGGAGATTTTCCTGGGATAAAGTATCTGGCGCGTACCCGCTTTATCCCCGTATTCAATTTAAAATCAGCAAAAACGGGACCCGGCGAATTGGGAGCTACGAAAAAAAAAAACAGGAATTTTCGGGAATTAATTGTAGGACCCCCCTAAAGATGTCCAGAAATGGGGATAACTAAGGGTACCCCTGTTTTTGCCTGCAAAAGAAAGGGGTTTTTAAATAGACGTGGCAGGTGTTTTTTCCCGACATTGAAGTGATGCAGAAGAGCACTTATGTTATTTATTTATTTTTAGTGGTCCCATCAATTTGGGTTACATAAAAATGGGTACTAGCATATTTTTAAGTCCCTAAAGTAGTTTTTTTTAAATTCTGCAAAAATGCACCTGCCACTAATAGCCTATTCTAGAAAACACATGACGCATATTTGCAGAACACCCCTGAAGCTATTTCCCTATTTTAAAACACTGTTTCCACTTTTTTTTTTATCACCCCAAATTTTTAATAAATTTTTTTGGGGTGTATCTATTTTTTTTCAAACTTTTTTGACAGTTTATTTTTAAATGATATTCCCAGGGGTGCAGGCTATTTTTTTTAAGCCTGCACCCCTAAACCCCAATTCAGCACTTTTTTTCACCATTTAAAACACGGTGAAAACTTATCCCCGTTTTTTTCCAAAGAATTTTCGAACCTGAGAAAAGTCTTTGAAATTGAATATGGGGATAATTGAAACATGCGAAAATGACGTTTATCGCCAATTTTGACTTTTCGCAGCCTAATTGAACACCCCCCTAAATGACAAAACTAGCTTGCATACTGATATTAATATAAAGTACAGTAGGCCCATACTGTACAATAGCTGCAACATACATTACTGCTTATTAACATATTTACACTACACTAAAAAAAGTATACTTTGAAAATAAAAATAAAAGGTATGTGCTAAGTTAACAAAAAGTATGACAGCACAGGTGCTTGTAAAGGGCGGGGTTTACACTGAAAAAAGAAAAAAAGGGATTTGCCCTCCAGCACACTGCAGCAAAATCAATAAAAAATACTTAAATCCTACATGATAATAGAGATTGAGAGGTATTGGTTACATACATTTGCAAATATATGTATAAGCGCCAGGCCATCATCAAGGCTCCTCTATACTGGCGTCCCTAACATTAAGGGGTTCACTTCCGAGAAGCAAGGTACCCCAAAAAATTCCAGCCATGTACCATCCCCAGGGCATCACATGAAAAGGGGAAAAATATATGTATGTATATATGTATGTATATGCAAGTATGTGTGTAATATATATATATATATATATATATATATATATATATATACATACATACTTGCCAACTCTCCCTCATTGTCAGGGAAACTCCTTGAAATAGCAGCAACTCCCTGTCTCCCTGAAGAGTCTGGCAATCTCTCTCATTTCACCTTACCCCCATTATGGCACTGTTATATAAAAGAAAAAGCAGAGATATATACATTCAAATGGGATCATTAGTATAATTTCCCTGCATTGGTTATAATGCACAATGATCCCTATGGCTACATGTATTTACTGAGAAGTATCAGTGTGTCTTCATCAACAAGTAGATCTTATTAACTGCTTTGGGGCTCATTTACATTTGGATGTAAATCACTCTTATGATACGCCCCTCAGATGTAGCAGTACACGCCCACTTTACCGCCACGCTCATAGGTGTTGCTTCCACAATCTCCCTGAAAAGCTTTTTCAAATGTAGGCATATATATATATATATATATATATATATATGCATATATATATATATATATATATATATATTACTTAGAACAGAATGCACTCAAAAGGGACTTTAAAATAAAACTTACCTTATGGAAAATACATTTTGGCCCAGGACATTACATCATAGTTAATGAGAGTTCCTGCTTGTTTCTGCTGAAAAATAGCCCTGGTCTTATCACGCTAAGCGACCTCCTATAGGAAAAGGTTCCGGATTGGAAGAAGGTTCCACTCGGATCCCTCCGCATGCGCTGGCCCTTGCAGTGCGCATAAGTGACCTAAGCTTAAGCCTGTGCAGTAATCCTTCCTGTTTTCTTCCTGTCTGTGCTCCTACACATTCCCAACTCCTCCTTGGTTGTGACCGTTCCGCTCTTCAGTCTTCCATAGATTAGCTGACCAAGGGCTGTCACTCACGAACCATTCTAGCTATTTCTGCTTGTACTGGTTTCTGATGCTTGTTTACAACATTTCTTTATGAACCCCAACAGGCTACTAGTTCTCACACTTGCAGATGTTGTTGATACTGGAGAAAAAAAGTATAAATAAAATGATTCTAAGGGAAGATGTGGAACTAAGGCTTGTTCCCATCTGATCCTGATCATCAATTCGCCCTGGGACTCCTGGAATCTGGGTGGCAGCTCTAAGTTTAAATGAGCACGGCCAGTACTATAAGTAGAAGCAGATTGCATCTGGTATTTTCACATATGTTATGACTGTGCTATGAGGATACTATGAGGATACTATGAGGGGAAAGCAAATAGAGATCACCTGTGCCAAGTACTATATATATGCTACCTGTTATACATACCTCTAACTGCAAATAGCCTATTACAAGTGACCGTCCTGTGATTCTCTGGAATCTGCACCTAGAATGTTCCTATTTGCAGTACACGTCCTCTGGTTATAGCAGCCTGCATTCATAATCTTCTGTTATCTGCAAATATCACAGGCTGTACTCTGTATTCATGTACTGGACTGCTGGATATAGCTGTGTGTCTGATTTGCTACAGCCACCTTTTCTGTGTCGATCACTTGCGGTGACCTTTTGACCATGTCGACGTAAGTCCATGCTGACATTCTGTCGACCATTTCTATGTCCACAATCTGGTGTTGATCTATTGACTGCTATCTAGACACTGTAGATCTTCCATCCCTGTACCCTCCTGTGGATGCAACTGAAATGCACATAAGTCTTCATCGCCTGTAACTTGTGTATACTCCGTTCAAGACCATGCGTAGCACAAAAACGTATGCTACACTCTGCAAACAGGCATAACTTCAACAGCATCAGCCCCAAAGGCTGGAAGAAACATCAGGGTAACAGGTGAGTGTTACAGTATGTGTGGTGGATTAGTGGATGCTCACAAAGACTGAGGGGGTGATTGAGAGATGGTAGCTTTTGTGCCATAGGCACAGGTGTGAAATGCATTTAGCTGGCAGAGCTGGATGTATCTCAGGAAGTGCTAGGAGAGGACAGAGCTATATGCACCAGGTTGATACCAGTAGAAACAAGTAGTATATGCTCAATATGTAATAAGAAGAACCTGTGTTGCTTTCCAAACAAACAGGGCAAACTTTATATAATAGCTCTCAGAAGAGTAAGTACAACTGGACTTATGCAGACATTTTATAACAGTAAAATACACAGAATACAATACAACCAACAATATATACCGACTGCTCAGAAAATCCCGTCAGCGGCATGCCGAAAATCCCGACAGGGGGTCGTAAGTATATTAACCCTACCCCTCTCCCCCCCTAACCCTCCCTTAGTGGTGCCTAACCCTAACCTCCCCCCAGTGCCTAACCCTAACTCCCCCCGGGGATGCCTAAACCTAGCCCTTCCCCCCTCCCTCCGCACCTAACCTGTCCCCGCTTACCTTCATTTGGGATGCCGGCTGTCTCGATTTCGGTGCCTTTCTTTAATCCCTAGTCGGGATTCTGACGGCCGGCATCCTGGCCGTCGGTAATTTGACTATACCCCATTCTACTTCCCACATCAATTCAGACTGTAGTTTCATACCAAAGCACAGGAAGGATTTAATTTAATGTTTTCATTACAGTAGATTGTGTCCTTCTGTAAATTTCCTCAATTTAAGGAAACATTTATTTGTTTGGACTGAGGGCTGGTCCCCAGTGACTCCCACTAGATACAGCTGGGAGTACATGTAATGAGTTCATACAGCAGAATATGAAGGTAGAATGTTCTTATCCTTTGCAGATTATATTGTAAAGATTAGGAGAGCCTTATGTAGCCTTTCCTGTGCATACAGTGATACTCCAAATATTATGCATCTGCAAGCAGGACAAAATATTAAGATCCACAATTTAACAAGCTCTATAAGGCAGTACCAGCCTAATCATCACACACAGAGCACAAGTGTATTTCTAAGGGGTGTGGTGTGCTCATATCTAACCCAGTCTATACAGATCTTCAACACTCAGAGGGAGGAGAAGCCACAAGAGGCAGCAATTCTGCTGCTTTTCATAGTCCATCCACAATGTTCCTGGCTGACTGATCTCCTGGAGAGATGTACCATAGTGAGGGGTACTAGCAAGGTGAAGACTTCCAGCTCCCAGAGGCTTTTGATTGACCATTCAATGCTATCCAGGCTTGATTAAAAAAAAAAATTAAAATTTACCCAGCAAAGTGTAAGAAGTGTGATCTGGCTGCACCTCTCCTGGGTCCAGTGATGGAGAATTATTCCAGTGTGGTCACTAATGGCTATAGCACTCTTCCACCTTGTACAGAGAACTTGTGTTCCTTTTTCACTATCCAAACACTCATCCCCATGACGGTGATCTGCCTAGTAATCATGGTGGCCGGGCTCATAGGGAACACTATCACCATCCTCATCATCAGGACGTACAAAGAGATGAAGACCACCACAAACTTCTACCTGTCCAGCATGGCAGTGTCCGACATCATCATCCTCCTCTGCTTGCCCTTCGACTTGTACCGCCTGTGGATGTCCACCTCTTGGATCTTTGGTGGGTTCCTCTGTAAGTTCCTCTGCCTGATCAGTGAAGCTTGCACCTACTCCACCATCCTGCACATCACAGCCCTGAGCATTGAGAGGTACTTGGCCATCTGCTTTCCTCTGAGAGCCAAAGTCTTCATTACCAAGAGGAGGGTGAAGATTGTCATTGTCCTCCTGTGGGTTGTCGCCCTGTTGTCAGCAGCTCCTCTTTATAACTTGCTGGAGAATGTGAAGGTGAATAACACTGGCTCCTGGGAGTGCACCTACACCAAGTACGCCGCTGAGTCCGGGCTTCTCAACATCATGATGTGGGTGACCACCGTCTACTTCTTCTGCCCCATGTTCTGCCTGGTTGTCCTCTATGGCTTCATTAGCAAAAAGTTGTGGAAAAGCAAAAATACACTGCGGGGACCTAATGCTGAGAACAGGGAGAAATGTCATCGCCAGACAGTCAAGATTTTGGGTAAGTGTCCAACAAAACTCTGCAAATAGACAGCTTTACACGTGTTATTCTGTTTTATTACCTGATATCAGCAATTGCAAATAGTCATTTTTTTAATAGTAATTATAGAGGAACTAGACAAACTATTTACATAGTTTGTCGGGGCGTCGGTATTCTGGCGTCAGTATAGTGACGTCCGGCATCCTTACCGCATCCCACTCGCACTGTCCAGTAAGGGTGCTGTGTCTCAGAGTATTAGTAATCTAGCTTGTGATCTCAAACTCATTCTTGCGCCCCCCCCCCCCACCCCACCCCAAGTCCTGCTTTGGCCGAGACAGTTTTGCTTTTTGGGCACTGTCCGGCCGTCCCATCCACGTGCCTCAGTGTCCCGCGGGGGGAGGGGGGAAAGTTGAGAGCACCGCTAGCATTACAGAGCAGTGGGTGAATAGATGCCGTGTGCCCGTTCCATTATTGTGAAGCTCAAGTGAGAGCATCATCCTTTATTATTTTCTAAAACAACTAAAAATCTTCTATGGCAATTCATTTAATGGTGAGTCTACCCCTGACATGTAATGACGGCTGTCGGAATGCCTCCTCTCACAATACCGACAGCGGCATCCCGTTGTTTGGCATCCAGACAGGGTCGGATAAGTATACTTACCCTCCACCTTCTTCCCCATAACCCTTCCTTCTTTTAGCCCAACCTAACCCTAGGAGTGCCTATCCCTAACCTAACTCCGCTAACTGACCTAAACCTAACCCTCCCCCCCCCCCCCCCGCGGCTAACACCCCCGGCATACCTTCATTTGGGCACGCGTCCTCCTGGATTCCGGCGTCGGGATTAAGATAGGCGTCGGTATTTCGACGCCTATCTTAAATCCCTTGTCGGGATTCCAGCCTTGCGGCCACCGGTCTCTTGACTGCATCCCATTTTCTACTTGTGGCTTCCTGGCTGGTAATGCAGCTGGGACTTGTCCAACAGCCGACTTCTCCTTTACAGCTTTTATTAAGGAGATGTATCAATATTTATTTATTTTGGCATCACAACATTCTGCAGCATCATACAGTTTGGAAATAGGGCTTAGTAAATGAAACATAAAGGACCAACTAGCAAAATACAGAGCAAGGAAAGGGAAATGCATATCATTCAATAAGCCGCAAGGATAAATACAATAATAACCAAAATGAAGCATAACAAGTGTTCTAAAATGGAAGGCACAGAAGAAGAAGAAAAGTCAGAGCGGTGGGGGACGCAAGTCAAGTGTGATCGCTGCCCCCAAACACACATCACAGAGGGAGAGAGAGTACTGTCTACTGCTGCTGCAGCCCAGCACACAGCAGCATGTGCTGGGCTGGGGAGAGAGGATGCTGCAGCAGCAATCTCTTCTCTCTCCCTGGCCTAAGTAGCTGCCACATTTTGTTACGTGGGTGGGGGGCAGGACATGGGCCCCTCCAACAAGCCCGGGCACGGATAAAGAGTACCAGCTCCAACCCCCCTCTCGACGGCCCGCAGAATAAGGGATAATTAGCATGTAGAGGTCTGAAAGCAGACAAGTATACTAATTAGGGGGCACACATTAACTGTCGTGAGCATTTAAAATATAACCTCTATTGGTAAAGGCTAAAACTACAAATATAAAGAACATAAGTGATGAAAAATAAGAAAGTAAAAAAATAAAATAATATGGAAAATATACTGGCAGCTAAGAGTACATTATAATCTCAAAACCATCCTAAACTGACCAGGTGGGCAAAGGTGTTGGGCGCAGGGTGTCAGCAGTCAGAATCCCGATGCTGGCATTCCAACAGGTTTAGGATACAGACACATGTCTGTCAGTGTCCTAGACCTCCCCGGTGCCTAAACCTAACCTCCCCCCAGATGCGGATCTATAGTGAAACTAATGAAGCTTAAGCTTCAGGGTCCCTAACCATGGAGGGGCCCCTGAAGCAAATTTGTTTTTAATGAGTGAATTTTTCAACACAATAAATGGAGTTTTTTAAGTGTGTGTTATTAAAATAAGGTTATTTTAGTAATAGAATCATAAACCAATGGGTTGAAGTACTTAATATGGACCTTAGAATATGCTCTACAGTAGTGCATGTAGGGGGGGTTCTGAGTACCCAGAAACCTCCCTGATCAGTACTGGTCAGCAGACACCATATCTACAGCTCCGAACAGAGGATGGCTCTCATGAGCCAGCTGGGCGCAGAATAAAGAGCTGCTGTCAGTGTAACTGCTAAGTGCAGTATTGCCAGGTGCACCATATGCTCCCATCTCCATTTGTGCTGTCCCATCTGCCAGAAGTCAGTCCTGCAGTGCTGACCACAAACTAAAAGCTGAGCTGACTGAGGGATGGCATGCAGCTCAGAGGCGTGAGCAGACAGCGTGGGGGAGAGACCAGACTCAGGGAGGTTCCAAATATCCCACTCAGGAGGATCAAGAGCTAGAATCTTACAGAGGAAGTGAGTAAGTTTTGGTTTTGTATGTGATCTATTTACAGTCTCTCTCTCTATGGGGGTTTCAACAACTCTGCAATTTGGGCCTCAAGGTTCTTGCAAGGGCAGCAAGGCCCTTTGGACTTTGTTGGATGTTGCCCTATTGCTGCTGGTTCCAAAGGGGGCCCCCATAACCGTTAAAACTTCAGGTCCCAAAAAACCACCACTGCCTCCCCCCTAGTGATTAACCTAACCATCCCCTCCCCTCCCCGCACCCTAAACCTAACCTTCCCACCTTAGTGCCTATCCCTAACCGTCCCCATAGTGCCTAACCCTAACCACCCCCCCAACCCCGCTACTTACCTTAGGGATTGCGGCGCCAGTATTCTGACAGGTGTCAGGATTCCGGTGCCGGCATTCTGAGCAACGGAATACCTGCGTTGGTGTTAAGACCGCATCACAGGCAAAGAGAGAGGGCAGTGATCATGACAGATTACAATCTCATGAATTAACACATGCTTTTAGCACCTCTAAATCCAATCCCTTAAAATAGTAAATAAGTTTGTTTTACATGACGTTATATTATAACATTATGTGATATAGGCCTAGTGACTGATGTGCAGTATATATGTTATATAGTAGTTCCCTGTCTACATATAGCTTACCTGAAGCTTACTTCCCAGGTGAACCCTTTTTGTCCAGGGATAGTCCTAGATTTTCAAGATATGGCCCTGAAGTTGGGTCAATGAAAATCTGACCAGTACAATTTCTGATCCTTTATGGAAAACACAGTCCTCACTTGAAGCTTTTTTTTTCACTTTAAAGGCTAATATTAAATAGCTTTTTGAAAGCAAAAAAGAAAAAAAATATTTTAAAGTAAGTGAAAGGGCAAGCTGGGATTCTAGTTCACCGAGAAACATCTCTTGTTTGACACATCTGCTCAGCAGCATAGTGTGCCTGGACATTAGTTACACTAAAGTCCTATTTTGTTCCTAACATTTGGGACAAGGGCGTTTTTAGTACAATAAAAAGCCCCAACCATAACATAAGCCATAACCGTAATGCCGCTTTCTGAAAAGGTAGAAAAACTGTAACCTGTAGATATAAAGTAACCTGAGGTGCAGCTGGGACGCTCAGATGCTGCGGTTTGCTCTGAAGCTGATTTTATCTCTTTAGCTGATTAAAAAAGAATCCTCAAGTTTGTGCAAGTAATAACATGATGGGAATTGTACATCCAGACCCTGAAATGATATATAAATTTTTTTTCAGAATAATCCGCACACAGGGCCTGATTCAGACCCGCTCGCCAGTGCTGAGCGCTCGCAAGCGGGTCGATGTTGGCCCAGTGCGCATGCGCACGATGGAGCCGGCTCCGTCGTGCGCATGTGCGAGACCCGGAGCGACTTGCTTGCGTACCAAAGGGGGCGTGCTGTCGATGGTGAGTGACAGCACACCCCATTTGGGGGGCGTGGCTGCCCAGACGGAGGCGTTCCCATGGGAACGCCTACCGTCTGGGGCCGGCCCCACTGACATCACAAGTGATGTCAGTGGGAGTGCTCTCGGCTCTGATAGAGCCGAAAGCACTCCAGGGCTTGCGGCAACGAGATCCTACCACAAGGGTCTCTCCGCAAGTCCGATGGTCGCGATGGTCTTGACCATCGCGACCATCTTCCTGCCCGCTCGCTATAGCTGTGGGTGGTCACCCACAGCTATACATGCTATACATGCTAAAATGCCTTGATTCAGAGTGAGTGCTCTTAAAGAGTGTCCGGCTCTGAATCAGGCCCTTAGTTCCAAGTATTACATAGAGCCAGCATCACCGTGCGAGACTTGTAAATAATCATTAGCACATAATGGGTTTACCTCCAGCTGGCATACATCAAATCATCTCTTATCCAATGATATTAAATCCTATTACTTCATTCCCCAGGCGTATATCGTGCGTCACTGCAGCTCGCCACGCACTTGTGGCCAACTCACCATATCACTTCCTTAGCCAGAAATACAGGTTGTATCCCATCACCTAGCAACCAGCGCTGCCGTGAACACATAAATCCCGGCTCTCAGCCGGAAGTGTGTCTAGGGCATCGCGTCACCTAGCAACCAGCGTCTTATGCAGACACATAGATCACCGGTGTTTTATGCAGTCCGTATACTGCAACTCATACAGACTAATATACCACATGTTGTGTATCCATAAATCAAGTTATATGTCCAAAACAGTCATGGTGGACTTAGGTTCAAGGAACATATTATCTCAGCAGATCATTGATATATATAAAAGTCAACCTTGCATTGTATATACAAAAAATATTATTTTGTAAATCGTATTAACATTTAACCAGGCTTGCCTACCCTCACGATTTGGTCGGGAGCCTCCCGAATAACGGGTGCCGCTCCCGACCCCCCGGAAAGGCAGGCAAGCCTCCCGGCTGACGCATGCCCCCCCGACTACCTACTAGAAACCCCCGCAGCAGGGGGGCCCGATGACGCGATTCGGCATTGTGAGGAGGGGGCAGGGTCACGATGATGCAATTGTGCGGCTCCGCCCCTGGCACGGACCCATTGCCTGGCCACGCCTCCCCACTGTTTGCAGGCATTCAGCTCCCTCCCGGATGGAGGGAGCTGAATATCGGCAAGTATGCATTTAACCCATTGGACACCGATAATTATCTCAGACCACAGACCAAAAATTAAACACAGAAAAATATCTAAAAAATATATCAAACAAATAGAAAAGAAAAAAGAAAAATATTTCAAAAAGACTTTGTTGTTGTATATCACCGGTCTCAAAGGTATATTTATCAAGTCTCACCCGGCCTTAGGAGAGTCCATAATAATACTTATGGTTCCCATCGAGAAATAATTTTCAGAGTGCACCCCTCATAGAAAAATATCGCAATGTATTGAGGGCCTGATTCAGAGACGGATGCTCTGGCGAGCAGCCAGGATGATGGTCAAGACCATCGCGACCATCGGGGCTTGCGACGAGACCCTTGTGGGTAGGGTCTTGTGGCCACAAGCCCCAGAGAACTTCTGGCTCTAATAGAGCCGGAAGCTCTCCCACTGACATCACTGTCAGTGGGACCGCTGACAAATGGCAGGCGTTCGCATGGGAACGCCTCCTTTTGTGAAACCACCCCCCCGCCACACCTACAAAACGGGGCAAGCTGTCGATCAACATCGTCAGCCGCCCCTTTTGTAGTGAGCCACGGAGCTAGAGAATTTCTCTCCTTGAACCTATGTCCACCATGACTGTTTTGGACATATAACTTCATTTATGGATACACGACCTGTGGTATATTAGTCTGTATGAGTTGCAGTATACGTACTGCATAAAACACCGGTGATCTATGTGTCTGCATAAGACGCTGGTTGCTAGGTGATGGGATACAAACTGTGTTTCCGGCTAAGGAAGTGATATGGTGAGGCAGCCACCAGTGTGTGGCGAGCTGCAGTGGCGCACGATGTGCGCCCGGAAAATTAAGTAATAGGATTTAATATCATTGGATAAGAGATAATTTGATGTATGCCAGCTGGAGGTAAACCCATCATGTGCTAATGATTATTTACAAGTCCAGCGCGGTGATGCTGGCTCTATGTAATACTTTGAACTAAGGCCCTGATTCAGAGCGCTCGCTCTGAATCAGAGCGTTTTTTTTTTTTCTTTTGGAGCCGGTCCCCTGGCCGTTCGCATAGCTGTGGGTGACCACCCACAGCTTTTGCCAGCGGCCAGGTGATGGTCGCGACCATCGGGCTTGCGACAAGACCCTTGTGGTAGGGTCTCGTTCCCGCAAGCCCCAGTGAGCTTCCTGCTCTAATAGAGCAGGAAGCTCTACTGACATCACTAGTGATGTCAGTAGGGCCGCCCCCAAATGGCAGGCGTTCCTTTGGGAACGCCTCCGTTTGCCAGCCACCCACCCACCCTCCCCGCCTACAAAACGGGGCGAGCTGCCGCCCTGTTTTGTTGTGAGCCCTGGAGTGAGTGATTTCTTGCTCGCTCCGGGGCTTGCGCAGTGCCTGGCCATTGACCCGCTTGTGAGCGGGTCTGAATCAGGCCCTAAGATTCCAGGATATACAGGTTGATTGTTCATATATATGTATGTATCTGTATGTAGTGTGATACACTATATTCTGGTTAACCATGTCTGTTTTTCCTTGTTCCTTATTACTAGGGGGAGGGGATATGGGTATTTATAGGCTCTATGTACATTTGATTGTTGTACCTTGACAAAGGTCCAAGAAGGACCGAAACGTCAGATCTTTTATTATGGAATAAAGGTATTAATCCAATGAATTGACTGAAGTCTGGTGAGTGCACCCCCATATTACTATATATATATATATTCAAGTATAAAATATAGAAGTGTATAATAACTTGAATACTGAAGCTGTCACAAGCGAAACGTGTTGGGTGGTGATTGATCTTAAATGTTTCATTGGATTTTATTTTAGATTTCCCATCACCTACCAGGAGCTTGCACTCAAATTTGGGTGAGGTTGAATCAGCTCCGTAAGAGGGAGCGGTGTGCCCTTCGCCTGCCACACCCCTAAGCACTTGATGTTATGCCCCGGAGGATGGGGCTGCCAGCACCAGGCAGTATGGCACTGTTCAGAGCATCCTGAGGACGCTCCAAACGGCTGTACAGGCTGCAGGGTGCTTACCCGGCAGAGCTGCAGGGCGCCATTCCAGGCACCCTGCTGGCCAGATGCAGGGGCCGTGGGGCAGCGATGATGGATTAATCAAACCAGTTGGGATTTTTTTTTTTTACAAATTGATGGGGGAAAGGGAGCCCAGACCAGTATCTTGCCTATAGCCCTCATGACCTATTGTCAGTAAGTTATATAACTCTAATAATAATGACATTTATTTTCAGAGGGTAAGATTTATGTGCCAATAATTCTGGTGCTAATTATTTTATTCATATATTTGAAATCCTGCCACTAGTGTTACTTTAACAATTCAAATGTGTAGCTTATACACATAGGGCCGATTCAGACTCACTCCTTAGATGCGGCCGCTCGCTCCCAGTGTATGGAAATTCAGCTAAGTGACATCAAGGCAGCTGCTTGCACGGCATAAGCACGCCCACTATGTCTTGGCGAGCGATCACTTTGTGTTTATAGACGCCCACCAGCCTGTCTTTAGCTGCCCACTAGTGTACGTCATCTCCTGGAAGTATATACAACCATCGGTACATCGGGCTCCATCGGATCTGGCCGCAACGCTTGCGGTTGACTGTACCCTACCGCAAGCACTGCGAGCACTTCAGTGTATAATTCAACCAGGTGACGTGTACTATGACGCTGCCGGTTAATTATGCACTCCTCAGAAAGGGTGTTCAAACACCTGCGACCGCAACTCCACTCCCCCGTTACCACTGCCCTGCCCCTGTTACCACCCACAAACGGCCTCTCTTGTCACTCATTCCACTGGGCTGTCTTTGCAGGGCGAGCGCATCCCGATCGCTCGTACTAGTTTGCGCACGCGCACTGCGAACTACACGCATGCGCACATTAGTGAACATCGCCAGCAACGAGCGAGCGCTTGCTAGCGAGCAGGTCTGAATCAGATCCATAGCTCTTAGGGGGAGCTGTATCAAACCTTCGAATGAGGACAAGTGAGGAAGTTGCCCACAGCAACCAATCAGCTATCATGTTATAGAATGTACTAAGTAAATGATAAGTATAATCTGATTGGGTGACTTCTCCACATGTCCTCTTTAGAAGGTTTGATACAAATCCCAATGAGATATGTAATGCCAAAATCCTGGTTCAGCTAGTGACTCTCCTGCTCCCGTTTTTGTCTTGAAGTGGTTGTCGTCCTGGCTTTCGTCATCTGCTGGCTGCCATTTCATATTGGAAGAATCATTTATGCGAACACCAAAGACTACTATATGATGCAACTATCGCAGTATTTCAACCTGGTCGCCATGCTGCTGTTTTACCTCAGTGCCTCCATCAACCCGATCCTGTACAACCTCATCTCTAAGAAATACAGGACTGGAGCCTACAAGCTCCTCCGGCTGGGCAGGTCGGATGAAAGAGCCTATAACGTCATTAAGGATGAGACTGGGGGTCACACGGAGATCAGCACATGTATCCAGAAGGATTATATCACACACATCTGATGCTGCAGAGTCAGGGAGGGAGCCGGTAATGACCCCCAAGCAGGAGACTGACTGTGAACAGATGAGGAAATCCCTGTGTGCGGTGTGGGGGAAATCTCCTGTACGCAGTGACAATACAATGCACCGCTTATATAATGTACAAACATTCCTACATATTCTTTATAGAACACTAGCACATTCCATCAGGGAACGTGCAACTTATTATGTAACATTTTTCCATACACATGCTGGAATACAGAGAGAATATGTGGCGAGTATCAGCCAATTAGGGTTAACATGTTATAGGAGGCGATATATGTAATAAGTGTGTGTGAGTTTATAACATAAAGAGAATAGATCACCTCACAATGGATTATGTTCTTAGCCTGATTGTCATATAGTAATCAGCATTAGATCTAAGCAGGGAAGTCCACATGGCAGCTGCTGGGCCAGATGCAGCTCTCAAACACAGCATGTATAGTGACAGGAGCTGATTGGTTGGTACTTTATCTCCGTCCACTTTATCTCTCTCCAAGGCTTAGTACATCTCCCCCTAACTCATTTATGGCCCTAATGTTCACTCTACAGTGTGACAAGAGAAGTACATGGATTTTCAGGCCAGATAGTGCAGGGCTTGCACTGGCTGATGAAGTTGGGAGGATAAGGGGTGTCCCTTGCTGACTGTTTATTAGACACATTAATGAGCATCAACATGCAAAAGATTTAGATTTCGGCCCTAATCCCTCTTCCCGACGTACCCATCACACCAGTGCAGTCAGGAAATAGCCTATCTTGAAAATGTGGCATGTGGAAATATCACCATCTTACAGTATTTGTATATTAATGTTATGCTGTAAATAATTCTATAAAACCATTGCACGATATGTAGTTCGCATCCTGACAGTCACAATACCAATAGCGGCATCCCGACTGTCAGAATCCCAACAGATTGTGAAGGTATTAGAGTTAAGGGCAGGCTTAGGGTTAGGCTGCGGAAGGGAGGCTTAGGTACTACGGGGAGGATTATGGTTAGGCTGCGGAATGGGAGGGTTAGGGCTAGGGTTAGGCTGCGGAACGAGATGGTCCGGGGGAGGCTTATGGTTAGGCTACGGGTGGAGAGGGTTATGGTTATGCTGTGGGAGGGTTAGGGTTATTCTGCGGTGGGGGAGGGTTAGGGTTAGGCTGCGGGAGGGGAGGGTTATGGTTACTCTGTGGGAGGGTTATGGTTAGGCTGCGGGAGGGGAGGGTTATGGTTACTCTGTGGGAGGGTTAGGGTTAGGCTGCGGAACGGGATGGTCCGGGGGAGGCTTATGGTTAGGCTACGGGTGGAGAGAGTTATGGTTATGCTGTGGGAGGGTTAGGGTTATTCTGCGGTAGGGGAGGGTTAGGGTTAGGCTGCGGGATGGGAGGGTTATGGTTACTCTGTGGGAGGGTTAGGGTTAGGCTGCGGGAGGGGAGGGTTATGGTTATGCTGTGGGAGGGTTAGGGTTATTCTGCGGTGGGGGAGGGTTAGGGTTAGGCTGCGGGAGGGGAGGGTTATGGTTACTCTGTGGGAGGGTTAGGGTCAGAGTAAAGGTTATAATACTTACAAAAATATGTTGTGATTCTGACTATTGGGATGCTGCTGTCGGTATTCTCACCATCTGCATTCTGACCACCGGGATCCTGTACCCAACCCCATGGCATAGCTTTGCAGGGTCTACAGCTCTTGTGATTCTGGCATTAAGAATGAGAAATACCAAATAAAAAAATGTTGCTATTTAAAACCATCACCATCCCATTCAAGTTTAATGTGCTTAAAGTGAACCTTTCATCTATATAATTAAAAGACAAATTAATCAATATTTATTCTGGCTCAACACTCAAAAAATCAGTTACGTCCAAGCAGATTACTGCTCAAAGGTAGATAGTAAATACCCCTTACTGTATGCTAACAGGGCAGTTTTCGTAGATGAAAACAAGTACTGTATTGCTATGGGTTACTTCCTTTTTGCATTATTAGTAAATAACCCTCATTCTATTCACTGATTAACAACACTCATTGGGCCAAACCACAGGCTGTCTACATATTGTGATAAACCTGCCCAAGACAGGATAAGATAAGCTTAGAGTCAGCTATTTGTAATTATCAACGTGTTCTTCTGCATGAATGCCATCTGTAAACTATTCTGTGTGGTACAGACCTGAGTGATACAAACTCTTCTCTATCAAGGAAACTACAGAGGTGCTGACACGTAACTGATATGCCCACTCGTGTCACAGCTCATCGGGGAGAGAGCCGCCAGCTCTCAATAAACCGGACATCATATACTGTTTGCAGAGAATGGTATCTAGGAGCATGGAGATGGCATCCCTACATTTATTCATTTATAATGTTCATGTATATTCTGCTGCTCTTTACAATTGGGAACACAGTAACAACACAGGACTGGGTATTAGCAGACAGACAGGGAGGTAAGAGCGCCTTCATTGACATCTGGAGAATAGGCTGCTCGAGGTTGTCCATAGACCTAACCTTGGTAGCTTCTGACTGCAAAGTTGGAGGCTCTTAATTTGCAAGTAATGGGTTATCCTTATCACGATGCACACTCGCTTGGTATGTAAGTCTCATTCAAGGTGAACTCACTTTTACAATCACAAGCTTTGTGTTCGCAAAACCAAATACTCTATGGCAGGGCCGGCTCCAGGGTTAGCCGCGCCCTGTGCGACACCAGGACCTGGCTCTCCTTACCCATGTGTGACCGAAAATGGGGTGTGGCCCCCTCAATGATGTTATTTGGGGTCGTGCCCGTACAATACGCCTCCCGTAAACGTCAGGCTGGGGGCAAGCCCAGCACTACGTCTGTAGCTGGGCTTCCCCCAGCCCTCTTTCTGCAGTGAATGGATGCCGCGCGGCATCCATTCGTATTCCTTGGGGCCGGCACTGCCGCGGCGGTGGAGGTGCCTGACCACCTGCGGGACACTTTGCCCTGTGGGTGGAACAGCGGGGCACTCAGGGTTGGATTTAGGCTTGTGGTGGCCCCGGGGCTTGTCTCTGGTCTCTCCACTGACTGGCAAGGTCGCAGCATACTACTTCATGTCCGCAACACTGCTGGGAACCGACTGCCGACAGCGTAGCGGACATGATCTAGTACACTGCCAGGGGCAAATGCAGGATTTTGAGTGGGGCGTGAATGAGAGAAGGAGGGAGAGATGAAGATGGAGACAGAAAGATAGAGAGAGGGGAGAAGAAAGGAAGAGAGGGAGGTAGTGAGATATAGGACCCCATTTATTAATGATTACAATGCGATTTAGGCATGACATTACTGCACATGATCGCATTACAGTATGCAATCATAGCACCCGGATGTATTATCCGGCACATGAAGGGACACGGGTTCCAAAAGGAGCCCATCCCTGAGATGTGCCCGGAGAGCTACGGGGGCCGCTGCGCATGTGCAGTCATGCTGACTATACACGCACAACCACCAGAGGAGCCCTCCGCAGGCTAATTATGCATAGTGTAGCTCAAAGGCAGGGGCCAATATTGTTGGTAAATTTGTCAGCATCGCATCCCCCATAGAGACCTATAGGGGATGTAGGGGATGTGGCTGCCTGCGGGAATGGAGGGATCACAGCGGGGAATCGAAGATACCTGCTGTGGTCCGTCATTAATACATCCGGGGGAAACTTAATATTTGTGGTTAACCACTGAAAACTGGTGTTTTGGGGGATTAAACCTCAATTATATAATGATAAATGGGCCCCATACAGAGGAAAGGAAGACAGCAAAATAGAGAGAGAGAGAGAGAGAGAGAGAGAGAGAGAGAGAGAGAGAGAGAGAGAGAGAGAGAGAGAGAGAGAGAGAGAGAGAGAGAAAACGAGAGAGAGGGAACAGAGAAATGGAGAGAGAGAGAAGTCATGAAGAATAGAGAGAGACAGATGGGGATGAGAAAGGCAGGGGCATAAAGGATAGGAGGAAAGAGAGAAAGGGAGAGAGAGAAGAAGGGAGGGAGAGAGGATGGGAAAGAAGAGAGAAAGGGAGAGTGAGAGACAGAGGGAGGAGGAGAGAGAGAGACTGTGCTCATGTGCTGTCTGCACTGTCACGGTCACTGCTTCTGTTTGCTGCTGGGAGCTGGCCAGAGTATGTATGAGGCAATGTGGGGGCCCCTGGGCAACCGCCCCGTGTGCCCCGCCTATAATCCGGCCCTGGGAGCAGTGCCTGAAAAGCGGGACTGTCCCACTGAAATCGGGAATGGTTGGGAGGGGTCTGGCCTCTATGGGGTGACGCCCCTGTTCGACTGCACTGGTCGAACGTGCCTCGAGTCGGCCCTGCTCTGTGGTGTGGAACAGAAAATCAGTGTAATTAATGTATTAATGCTAACGGACCCGACAGATGATCGACACAAAGACCACGTGTCACCTTATGTTTCTAAGAACAGAAAGAGAAATAAGCCGTTATAAAGTTATTTTGCAACATTAATTTGTGTCAACAGTGGTAAGAGGGGAATTGGCGCATATATAGAGACGGATGGGAGCCGTCACGACTCCCACGGGATGCCACAAAAGTAGGCAGAAGAGTATTTACTGAGAGCGAGAAAGGGCAGACTATCAAACATAATCACAAGTTAGAAGTTTACCAAACTTACTGACCACATAAAATGAAAGTCACAGCTACCTGCGCCCATGTCCCTATGCACTACACTGAACACACTTAGGGGGGAATTTAATTGAACACGATATTTTTTCGGTTTCGAAAAACTGGACTTTTTACAAATATTTTAACTTTGGACAATTCAATTAGAGCCCATGTATTCTCTCGAAAAATTATCGGTATATAGGCCAATACACATAGAATCCATGATAAGTTCATGGGCCTATGTGTTATTATCACTGCCTGCTTCCCAAAAACAGGCTCATTATCGGGGATTATTTTTCGGGGCCTGCTGAGGTCCTGAAAAAAAATCCCCAATAAGTGCTGCTTGCGGCTGTGCTTCGGGCAAATTGGGTGGGGTTAAATTAGCGTGTGATAAATACCGCAGCTAATTGAATTCCTCCATAAATACTTCTACAAAGTGTAATAAACTATTTCTGCAGTATTTAATATATAAAGTACATTGGATTATATGTACAGCATGTATTATATTACATTAACCATGTCGCTGTAGACTGCCCTAAAATAAAACACTTTGCCGTATGACCATCTCTTCTAGCTCCCTGGCACTTCCTTTCCACCACTCTGCTATCCCAGTTGTCCGCATACTAACTAAATGATAATATCATTAACATCTGTTGAGGTCAGATAATCAAATAATACAGTATTCAATGCATAGAAGCAGAAAATAAGTGAAGTACTGTAATTCTATGCATGAGACGGCTGATTCAACCTCATTAGATTTCATTAATATGATCATGAGATATGTTATTTGCCTGGTAAGCCTTGGTGACCATTTGGATAGAGCACTGATGGAGCTCTGAAACATATAACTAGAAAAGCAAAGAGTCCTCTGATATTTCAGATAATAACTGAATTGTAGACAGTTCTATAATGATAAAAGCTGGTAAGTATTCACAAAGGGCATTTTTGTGTGTATCTATTAATGGCATTTTTTCCCTTATTTATTTGTATAGATCATTTTTTTTACGGTATTTTGTATTTAAGTTTTGCCTTTGTGTATAATGTCAAATAAGAGGGCTAACATGATCTCATATAGCAAAGTAACTTTATTGTGCTATTACTTTATGAATATAATAAAAAAATTAGCAACATATGTTCTATATTGCATGACTGTAGTGTTTTTTTAATAGATTGTAATACACAGAGCCGTAACTAGACTTTTTGGTGCCCTGTGCCAGAAAGAGCATTGGCGCCCCCCTCATTTTTCAAAGGGACATAATGCACCCAAAAAAGGGCCATGGCTTCATGGGGAAGAGCCAGGGAAGAAATAGGAGAGGCCAGGAGATGCTGGGGATGAAATAAGAGGAAGCTACAAGTGAGAATGATAATAAACAGAAATTTGACAGGCCCAAACAGCGCCCCCTGACCTGTGGTGCCCTGTGCGATGGCACCGGCCGCACTACCCTAGCTATGGCCCTGGTGATACATATAGGTTGTTTAGTATTTGAAATTCATGTATATAGGTCGTATCCCAGCTCCAATCCTCAAATCACCAAAATCTGTATACACTCACATGATTAAACGTACACCATTACCAATGTAAAGCTACACCAACTGCCAGTGAGTCCCAGCTGGTGATGTTTGGCAGCATTTGAAAAGGCAGTTAGGGGTCTATTTACTAAGCTGTGTTAGGAAATAAAGTGAACGGTGATAAGGTACCAGCCAATCATCCTTTAACCGTCATGCCACAGGCTGTGTTTGAAAAATAGCAGTTAGTCGCTGATTGGCTGGTACCTTATCACCATTCACTTTATCGCCTAACACAGCTTAGTAAATAGACCCCTTAGTGTGGCTCCCCTGTTTGAATATTGGACTGTGCTGCAGCCCCACCTTTGGAGCCGCAACTGAACGGAGCCGTTCTGCTAATATTGTCTGTTCCTCTGTGGATATCACATAGATAAGTCGTGCTGTACATGACGCATGCACCATTTTGCATTGTGTGTGCTTATCACAGTGATCCTTATGTATTACACAAAACCCACTGTTTAGATTTGGGATGTAGTTGAGATCCCAGCAGTTGGAATGCCGCCACGGGAATTCTGACACCAGTCAGAATCCCAGAGCCAGCATTCCAACCACCAGGGAAGGTTAGGTTTAGGCTACCGGAAGAGAGGGTTAAGTTTAGGGTACTTACAGACAGGTGTAGGTATCCTAACCCTGTCTGACCGGATTCTGAGCGCCGGCATCCCGTTCCCAATCCGCAGATTCTGACCGCATTTATGTAGTGCACTGGCTGTGCACCGCAAACCTCTTTGGTTTTGCACTGTTGCGCTTAGATTATCTGCTCGAATGCACTTCAGAGAGTATTCCTACTCTGCTCTCTCCGGAGACACCTCTAGAAGTGCACTTCAGTATGCTTACTCTGCTCTCTGGAGACACCTCTAGAAGTACAATTATTTTTGCTCTGCTCCACAAAATTAGGCACATTGGTGAACTCAATCTAATATTAGCAATAGCAAGGAGGATCAGCCTCTTACTCTGCCATACACTTTAGCAGATTTCAAGGTACATGAGGTCTTATTGCACTTTGTAAATAAGGAGAGTGTATCCGGCACTGAGAAGGGCACTTTATAGATGAAAACTTAATTGTGACACTTTTGCAATATAACACTAGTTAATTACTCTCCATAAATGGGAGCCTGGAAATATAGGGGTGTTAACGGCATACTTGCCTACCCTCTCGATTTGGCCAGGAGCTTCCCGAAAATTGGGTGCTGCTCCCGCCCCACTCCATGCAATTACTATAAAACCCACGCAGCGGGATGGAGGGCGCTAAACGCGGTTCACGCTGAATCGTGTTATCATGGCCCCACCCCCTGCTTCACAATGCCTGAAAATCTCGCCCTTGTGTAGCGTTGGGCCAAAATTACGCGATTACATGTCCACGCTCCCACCCCGGCCACGCTCTCCCTCTACCACGCCACACTCCCCTGCTTGTCCAACCTGGCTGCCCGCTCCCGGAAGGGGCTGCCAGGATGTTGGCAAGCCTGGTTAAATGTAGTGTCAGCACTTAAGAGGGTGTAACCACTTATATCCTATCCAAACATGAAATATGGGCTACAATTGGCAAGTAAGGGATGACCCAAACAAAACTTGATAATCAATAATCAAATAATTTTATTATAAATACAATTATTTTATTAGATTAATGGCATCATAATAAACTCACTGTTGTCATGGATAAACGAAATGTAAAAATAATAATCGTTTTCACTATTTTAGACAACAATGGTTAAAGGAATCATTAAAAATACTAATTATTTTTAAACTATGATCTCATTAATCAAACTAATAAAATCATTTGATTACAGATTTTTGTTTGGGACTAGTTACATAGCGGAAGTGTCACAATGACGTTTTGGTATTTAAAGTTCCCTTCTCAGCGCCAGAGATATTTTCCTGTTTTCAATTCTATTTCCTTTGGGTTAAGTTGGGAAACCCACTAGTTCTCCTTAAGTTGCAGAGATGAGGCAGCCATTGGCGCTGCCCCTACATTTATTTTTACTTTCTAAATTGGACTTTGTGGGCATTCTCATAAACACAGGCATTGTATAGACTAGAGGAATGGTCAATAACATGGCTACATTTTAATACTAAAAAAATGCAAAATCATGGACAAGGCTCTCAAAAACCCAAAGGCTGAATATAATATTAATGGCACTATAATAGAAAGTGCAGAGGAGGAAAGGGATGTAGGAGACACTATTTCAGATTACCTGAAAGCAGGTAATCAGTGTAACAAAGCAATGAGGAAGGCAAGTTAGATGCTTGATGCATAAGGAGAGGAATCAGTAGCAGGAAGAAAGAAGTAATAATGCCACTGTATAGGTCACTGGTACGGCCACATCTAGAATACTGTGTTCAGTTCTGGAGGCCAAGGGGCAGTAACTTTGCCGGCACAGTCTAGTCTGAAGGTGGGGGGAAAGCTTGCCGCACTGACCCTATCAGTCATTGATTGACTGCTAAGGTAATAGTATTATACCCGCTGCCGCCGATATATAACTGCCGTCCGGACCTCAACTCCTTCCAGAATGCCGGGCGCAACCAACAACTGTCTAAAAAGTGTTTGTGAGTAACAGACAAAGTACAGCTTTATGTATACAGAATCCCAGTGATATTGTGACAGGGGGGTTGTGTCTGCAATCTGCATTTTATAAATTCCTCCAGGATGTTAAGGTATATTAATAATATATTATATTTAGGACCCTGCTGTTATTGACTCCTGGTGGTGGAGGGTTGCAGAAGGAGGCTGACTCCGCTTCTTTGTTTTGTGCTTGTTTTTAAACTGGGATTTCTCTGGGACCTCATTGGATGTGTGCAGTGATAGGTTGATAGTGGCTGGCAGGTGTCTGTTTTATCTGGCCCCTCCCGATGTATGGAAGTTACATGAGCTGTGTGCTGCATAATGTATTATAAAGGGCATTACTGAGTGTGTATGGTGATGGTTGGGTAGGACTGTGCTCTGCTGTGTGGGCAGATGTGATATGTTAGTGGGCTATATGAGTGAGTGGGGTGCTGCACTTCCTGATCGCAGGCGTACCGGGTCCTGCGTACAATTGGATAGAGACGGTGGGGTACGGAAGGTGCGCTCCCCTGTGGGTGCAATGATGATGGGGGAGTGTTGGACTATGTATGTGGTTGCTAGTGTGTGTGGTGTGAATGAGTGGGGAGGGGCGGACCAACGGATTGACAGAGGCAGACACAAGGTGGGAGTAAATGGTTTTATTGGAATAGTCACAGTGCTTCTACTATATAGTCCCGGGCAACAAGGTGGGTGTGGTGGTGGGTGAGAGAGGTGGGGGGGAGAGACTGGGGAGGTGGGTCGAGCCTTTCCGTGCAGTTCAATAGACTGGCACATTACCCCTGCTGGACACTATGGTCGACAGTCTTGGAGTCTCGGTGGGTAAGGGGGGGAGAGCGAGAGGGGAATGGTGTGGTGGGAGGGTGTAGTACACCTGGCGGCATCCCACGTATGAATGAAAAGTCTCGAAGTCTTGTACCTACCGGTAGGTAAGGCCTGAGGTTGGTAGGCCGTAGGGGTTGTTGTGTTGCTGCAGTTCCTTGTTGACTGATTGAAGCTGCTGCGGTGGTAAAGATGAGTAACACTCTCACCTGTGTTAATGAGAGAATCACTGACATGATGTCAGCAGGTCCTTTTGTGGCAGGGCTGAAATGCAGTGGAAAGGTTGTTTTTGGGATTAAGGGCCTGATTCAGACCCGCTCGCAAGCACTATGCACTTGTGAGCGGGTCGATGTTAGGCCACTGCGCATGCACACGCCACAGCCGGCTCCGACGTGCGCATGCGCGAGACCCGGTTAGCGACGGGCGCTCCGTTGCTCCGGGTCTCGCACCAAAAGGGGGCGGTTGTCGATTTTGATCGACAGCTCGCACCATTTTGGAGGTGTGGCGTGGGGGTGGCTTCACAAACGGATGCGTTCCCATGCAAACGCCTGCCGTTTGGGGGCGGCCCCACTGAACATCACCAGTGATGTCAGTAGGAGAGCTTCCGGCTCTATTAGAGCCAAAAGCTCTCTGGGGCTTGCAGCCACGAGACCCTACCACAAGGGTCTCACCGCAAGCCCGATGGTCACGATGGTCTTGACCATCGCGACCATCATCCTGGCCGCTCCAAAAAAAAAAAAAAAAACGCCCTGATTCAGAGCGAGCGCTCTTTCAGAGCTTCCGTCTTTGACTCAGGCCCTAAGGGCCTGAGTCAGAGCCGGACGCTATTTGCAGAAAAAGGGGCTGGCTATTTAAATGAACCGTTCGCTCTTTGCGGTCTGTTCACGCCTCTATGTCTGAACGAGCGAACAAAACATGTGAAAGTAATTTTGAAAAAAAACGCCCCCTGGCTGCTCGCATCATACGTCATGTCCGCTATTTATTAGATTAATCGAGTACATCGAAAGGCGTCTGAACTGCTCGCTATTCTTTTGGTTGGTTTTTCCTATCACAATCATGCGAGTAGTTCTGACTATAAAACAACCAAGTGGCGTGGTCAATGACGCTGCTTTGTTAATTATGCACACCCTTAAAACGCCTGTTTTGACCTTTAAGCACGCCTGTGTTCGGATCTCCACTCCCCGTTTTCAAGCACCTTCCCCTGTTACCACCCACAAACGCCTCATTCTGTCACTCAAAATAACACGCATTCGCTATTTAGCGAGCACACGATTTTCGGCCGCACTGACTGGTTCGCGCATGCGCAGTTGTGCGTACATCAGTAGGAACGAATGAGCGGCCGCTTACGAGCGGCTCTGAATCAGACCCTAAGTTCCTTGTCATGGCAAAGAGGGACTGTGCAATTAATGGCAATACACCTGATCACTCATCATGACATTATGGAGTATATGCAAATTGCCATCATAAAAACTGAAGCAGCAGACTTTGTAAAAACCAATACTTGTATCATTCTCAAAACCTTTGGCCATGGCCGTACTAAGATAGCTCTGAAGTGAGAGCTTGGAGTCTTCCTTATGGGGTTCGGAGCCCCAATGCAGTGAGTAACACGCTATGAATATTTATATTCTATATTTTCTCACACACACATTTTTTTCTTCTACGGTTCACGGACTCCTCCACAAGGGTAGGTACCCAGGATCTGGGGTACCACAATTATTCTCAAATCAATTACACGACTCCTCCCTTGAAAACTTTGGGGGAGGGGGGGGGAGAAAGGGGGAGCCATAGCATGCACCGGGCACCCTGGCTACACACTACACCACTGCTAACCAGGAAAGACTAAAAGACCTTAATATGTATAGTTTGGAGCAGAGAAGGGAAAGGGGGGACATGATAGATACTCTCAAATATATCAAGGGTTTAAACAAGGTGCAGGAGGGAAATATTCTTCAAAAGAGGAGAAATACAAGAACACGAGGACATGCACCAAGACTGGAGGGAGGGAGGTTCAAAGGAAACTTACGGACAAATTACTTCATTGAAAGGGTGGCGGATAAATGGAATAGCCTCCCATCAGAGGTGGTAAAGGGTAAGACAGTAGAGCAATTAAACATGCTTGGGATAGGCATAAAAATATCCTTAGAAAGAACTAAGGATCAAATAGGGATGAGGTTACCAAAAGGTTAAAAAAAGGGCAGACTAGAAAATCCATTTAGTACATCCCGCCCCCAGTGTGTTTTATATGTGCTATTCTAGTGGTATTTCATGTATATATTTGTTTAATTGTGTTGTCACGGCCAGGGTTTCTCGGCATGGTAGTCACCGGGTATTACCTGTGAGGTCGTTGTGGCGGGGGTCTCTGGCAGCGGTGCTGGTGTTTAGCGAGGGGCATTGGCTGCGCGTGGTTCTGTGTGGGCACATTGTCACTAGGCCTGGTGAGGTCTGGCGGTGTTTCCGTTCTGTTGGCATGGGCGCTGCCATCTTACCTGCGGCCATGTGATTCCGGCTGTCCAATCCCGGTTGGTCATGTGCTGATTCCAGTCAGTCACAGGGCGGCACTGAGTATTTAGGAAGGTCTAGAGCCTTCCTTCTTTGCCAGTGCAACGTGTTTCTCAGCTGCGGCTGAGAGTACCTGTGCCTTACCTGCGTGCTTGTTATACGCTTCTAGCCTGAACCTTGCCTGCTCCAACCTGCTGGACTTACCCTGCACCCTCCATATACCATTTTACCTGCCTGAGTACCTGAAACTGCTGTTTCCCTGCACCTTGCTTCATTTCACTCCCAGCTGTACTTCACTACCTCTGCCTGCATCAGCTACAGCTCACCAAAATTGCATTCAGTTACAGCTCATCATACCTGCATTCTGTTTCAGCTCACCATACTTATATACTGGACTGTTCCTGCTTGTCATTATCTGGACATTTTCTCATTAACCCCCACTACAGTTATCAAGTGCACTTTAGTGCTATACCTGGACTTTTTATTTTGCCATTCCCATGTATTCTAAGTCACTTATTAAAAACTCCACTGTTTCATTTAAGTCTGATTCTGTGTCTGCTCCTATCACCACTCCGGGTCCACAACAAATTCAGAACCTCACATATGTATTATGCTTATTGTTTCATATTTTTGGTGTCTGTATTTGAGGAATCTTTCCCATCATCGTATAACATAAATAGTCTCCGGATTTTCCTAATTCAACTCATCCACACCGTTATCATGTGTACTTCCCCCTCCACTCAGTGTCTACCTAATCCTCTGCTCTGCCCCCTTTTTCCACCTATATAATTTCCCCCTTGTCTCCTCCACCTCCTCGTTCCCTTATCTCCCTTCCTCTGTCTGCCTTCCTCCCTCTCCTCTCCCATTACTCCACTTTCATTCTCTTCTACCCCTACTATGTCCTACTACCCCACTGATAATCCCTCCTCTAAAACTCCGCTCCATGTCACCCCACTCCACCCCCAACATAGTAAACTCCTTCCCTGCCAACCACCTACAGGTTCTCTTCCCAGCACTGGTCCCCGCATAATCTCTCCACTACACTCATCTCGGTCACCCAAATTAAACTCACTTTCTCATTACAGCAACTCTGATAATCTAATTCACATCATCTCTCCCACAAACACTGTCCCTCTATCCTGTGCCCTCTGGAATGCCAGATCAGTATGTAATAAACTCGTTCCCATCCATGACCTTTTCATCTAAAAAAAACTTGCATCTCCTAACCATTACTGAAACCTGGATTTCACCCTTTGACACCACTACCCCTGCTGCTCTCTCCTCTGGGAGCCTCATCTTCTCTAACATCCCTCAGACTGGGGGTCTCCATGGTGGTGGTGTAGGGGTTTTATCCCCCGGTTACTCCTACCCTCTAAACCATCCCTTACTTTCTCTACATTTGAGGCTCATGCCATACGCCTCTTCCAACCAGTACACCTTAGAGTAGCTGTCATTTACCATCCCCCTGGCCCTCCTTCCAAATTCCCCCTCTCTGACCATGATCTTCTCTCTTTTAACCTATTCCTCTCTCCTTCCCTTCCTCTCCTCCTAAGGCCACCATCACTAAGCGTAACATTGAGGCTATTGACACCATTTCTTTTTCTTCCCTGCTTGACTCACTTCTCTCCTCTATCCTGTCTCTCTCCTGCGCTGAACAAGCCACTTCCGTATACAATACCTCCCTTACTTCTGCTGTGGACTCTGTGGCTCCGACGATCACTATTCACCCTCCCAGATTCACACTTCAACCCTGGCATTCCAAATGCACCAGATATCTGCAAAAGTGTTCAGGAACTGGCTACCGACAGTGGAGAAGATCACGCTCTAAGGTAGATTTTCTCCATTTCAAATTTATGCTCTCATCCTACAGTGATGCCATTTCCCTCTCTAAACAGTCATATTTCAAGAACCTAATCTCCTGTCAGTCCTCAAATCCCTAGCATCTCTTCACCACCTTCAACTCCCTCCTTCGCCCACCACCTCCTCGCCTTCCCTCCTCGCTGTCTGCCCTTGACTTTGCTACCTACTTTACATCTAAAATTTACTCCATACATCAGGACATCATATCCCACCAGTCCCCCAGCTCTCCACCTCCTCCTTTCCTGGATCACCCCTCCCCATCCATTTTACTGACTATAACATTCTTCTCCCCTGTATCTGGAGAGGAAGTCATGTCCCTCATTCGGTCCTCCCCCCCTTCCACCTCAACCCTTGACCCTATCCCTTCATGTCTTTTCCGCTACCTCTCTCCTTCTGCCTGCTCCCATCTTGCCCACCTCCTTAATCTCTCCCTATCATCAGGCACTGTCCTGGCTGCATTCAAACATGCCCTTGTCTCCCACATTCTTAAAAAACCTAACACTCTCTCCAACTACCATCCCATCTCTCTCCTCCCTTTTGCCTCAAAGCTCCTTGAGCGTGTTATTTACAACCGCCTTACTACCTTTCTTTCCTCCCACTCCCTCCTTGACCCATCTCAGTTCCATTCTCTCCACTCCACTGAAACTGCCCTCACAAAAGTCAGCAATGACCTCCTTACCTCCAAATCCAAGGGCCTCTACTCATTCTCCTTGACTCTCTGCTGCTTTCGACACTGTGGACCACCCTTTCCTTCTGCAAATCCTTCATTCCCTTGGTCTACATGACACTGCCTTCTCCTGGCTATCCTCCTACCTCTCTAACGGATCCTTCTCTGTCTCCTCTCATGACTCCTCTTCTCCCCTACAGCCTCTTACAATAGGTGTTCCCCAAGGTTCTGTTCTTGGACCTCTCCTTTTCTCACTATATACGTTCTAACTAGGTGAACTCATCAGCTCTTTTGACCTCCAATATCATCTCTATGCAGATGATACTCAGATCTCTTTCCTCCCCTGACCTCTCACCCTCTCTACTCACTCATATCTCCAACTGTCTCTCTGCCATCTCTTCCTGGATGTCCCAGAAATTTCTTAAACTTAATATGTCTAAGACTGAGCTGATCATTTCCCCACCTCCCAACATAATCACACTTCTCACCATTTCTTTACCAATTGATGGCGCAACTATCTCCTCTAGCCCCAAAGTGCTCTGTCTTGGAGTTATCCTGGACTCCTCCCTCTCCTTCAAACCACATATCCACAATCTCTCGCAGTCCTGTCGTTTTCATCTTAAAAATATTTCCAAGATTAGACCTTTTCTCACCCAGGATGCCACTAAAACCCTTATACACTCATTGGTCATCTCCAGATTGGACTACTGTATCCTCCTCCTATCTGGCCTCCCCTACTTCCTTCTCTCCCCTCTCCACTCTGCTGCTGCTTGGCTTATCTTCCGCTCAAAACGCTCTGCATCTGCCTCCCCTCTCCTACAAGCTCTCCACTGGCTCCCCTTCCCTTTCAGAACCCAATTTAAGGTTCTCACACTCACTTACAAAGCCCTCACCCATTCCTCTCCCATTTACATCTCGGATCTCATCTCCCTTCACTCTCCAGTCCGCCCTCTTCATTCAACAACTGCTCCAAGATTTTGCCCGCACTGCTCCCCACCTTTGGAACTCTCTCCCTCTTCCCATCAGACTCTCCACCTCTCTACAATCCGTCAAACGGGCTCTCAAGACCCACTATTTCATCAAAGCCTTCCAGCACTCATCTTAACTTGCTGCTATGTACTCCTTCCTCCGTCTACCCCATCTGTGTCACACCTGTTTGTCTGTCCCTCCCCTTTAGACTGTAAGCTCCTATGAGCAAGGCCCTTTACCCTCTTGTGCTTCTACTAACTCTACTTTCATCTACTTCCTACTCCCCACTAGGGCACCTAACACTTGGTTGCTTTGCTCTGTTGCTTATCTGGGTGTTATGGTCGCGAATGTAGCAATGTATATTATCCATGTCCTGTATTGTATTGTACTGTAAGTCAACCTATTTGCCTATATACTTTGCAAGGCACTACGGAACACTTATGGCGCCATGTAAATAAATGATAATAATTAAATAACCCCTGTAAAAAATATTTGGATGAATTAAGTCAACCCTTTTTATTTGGAGACTGGAGTGAATACACAGCACAGGGCACCATAGCCCTAGATCACACATTGGAGCCCCTGTAAAAATTATTTGGACTGAATATACAGCACAGGACAGCTCCACTGGACTGGACTGGACAGATACAGCAGAGCAGGTCACCCCCAGACTGATATAGCAGGGCAGGTCGCCACGCCACGCCATGTCACTTTCTCACAGACACTAGAGAGACACGTCCTCTCACTACCATCTCCAGGACTGGAGTGAAGATGGCGGTGCGGGAGGCGCGAAATGTGCAAAGTCCAGGTCTCACGAGAATCCGACACCAGGATGATGACATTTTGCCTCATTCTGGGAACCAAGTCTGGCGGGAAAACCTGAGCCGGATTCGGTTCCCGGCTCAGACCAGGGGCGCTCCGAGGGGTTTGGATTTCGAAAATCTGATCCCGCTCATCCCTAATAAAATCAAATTTATCTTTACGTGCCTTGACAAAATTAACTGAGCAGTCTACCAGCAATAATATAATAAGAACAACCCATTAGATTTTAAAACTGTTTACTTTCTCATTAATTTCTCATTTGCGTTTCTCCCCGTACAAATATTTGCAGGATTGGACTTGTGATAGTGTAACCAAATACACAGGAATTGTACGGCTTTCAGAAAGTGACAGTCAAATCCTAGCACCCCTTGGATCTTTTATCAGAGAAATGTTTACATGCAGTTCAGGGTACACCATAGAGAGAAAACCCAGCAACGTGCTCCGTGTAACTATTATGCTGCTGTTTGCTTACAATTCTTCAAATACAGCACTTTACAGCCACGAATTTGCCAGTGTTTTTACGCTGAGAGCTATTCAGCAAGGTTACATTTAAATAACATGTCAGTGATACATAAACATCACAGACCCAGCTGACTTGTCTGCAAACCATAAACAATAGATCTGTGTTTACTATACAAAGTGGAAATTAATTTATTTTCGTGCTTATAAAATAGGTTTGTATTTACTGACCTTATGTTACATACTATGGGCGGCATTGGCACAGTGCTAGTAGTAAATGAGAGTCAAATTTTCCCTATTATTATTATTATTATTATTATTAAAGCACCTGCATACTACACTGCACTGTACATTAAGGGGATCATGATACAGACAAATGAAATAAAATATACAAACAAGGGAAGGTAAATGTTACCTTGCTCAAGTGAGTTTACAATCTAAGAGGAAGGAGGAATGCTTAATATATAAGGGTAGTGAGTTAACAATTGTAGGTGTTGGTGGACACATGTTCGAGGACAGAGATGCTGTTTTGCTCCAGGCCACAGCTGGATTAAGACAAGTGAGGTATTAGACAGGGCTGCAGTTTCAGGGTTCCGTATCCACCTGGAGCACTACCTGTGCATTCATCAGCACACACCACTCTAATACAAATACAGACATTACCTTATCTTCCTTGTGCACTTTAAAAGATCAGGTATAACCCAGATCATACCATATACTGTATATGAGATTAACCTACTGTGTAAAGTGACTGTCATCTGGCTGTGCCACCCAAAGGGGGAGAGCAAAGGTGTAGCATGGAGCAGAGCTGTAACTAGACTTATTGGTGCCATCTGCCAGAGGGAGCATTGTTCCCCCCCCATTATTTAAATAGGGACATAAGACAGTGCACCTGAGAAAGGGCCTTGGCCTCATGGGGAAGGGCCAGGGAAGAGATGGGGTACTCCTAGGGCAGCCAGGAGATGCTGGGGATAAAAGAATAGAAAACTACAAGTGAGAATGATAATAAATAGGAAAATTGACAGGCCCAAACAGCACTCCCTGCCCTGCGGTGCACTGTGCCATGGCACAGGTCATATTATCCTAGTTACGTCCCTGGCATGGAGTCATGGCATCTGGAGAAAGCACATGCTATGAACCACCCTCACTGAGTTGGGGACGGGATGCCATACCCCTAACCCCAGTACTTACCTACTGGATCCCGGTGGTTGGGATCCCGGCGCCGACATTCTGACTACCTAATCCCAGAGGTCAGGATCCTGACTGCCTCCCCCCTCTATAATGCACATCACCAAAAGGGGCGTCCCACTATTAAGTGGGACATCAGACTTTCCAATATAACTTACCTTTCACCTCCTTCTCTACTGTGACTGTGGCAACCCCAGAGAAACTGCTTAGGGGTTAACTGATACTACAAGGGTTAACTCCTGGCAGTATTTTCATGTGCACAGTGAGTGTTGCTGAGGATTGACTCTAGGACCCAGGAGCAGCCAACGGTGAAATGCACTGCTGAGCCCAGGATAGAAAGTGAAGCTAGAGAAGGCAGAGGAGAGGCAGCCATGTGGAGCGGGACAGGAGCAGTGTTGTGTGTGCTGTTGGAGAGAAGCAGCTGCCAGGAGTGTGTGCTGCACTGAACCTTGACTGAGGGCACAGAGAGTGGGAATTAGCAGCTGATTGGGGTAACAGTGGCTGTGAGGAGGAGACCCCGCTCCATGTCAGGCAGCAAGACAAGAGAGCTTGAAAGTGCTCAGTTTCACTGATCTTACTACAGCACCAAAGGAGGGGAGAGGCTGTGTGTGTAGGTCAAATGCTACATGCTGATAGTCAAGTGCTGGCATCTGGAAGGGTACCCTTTGCATTGGAATACATGTCAGGTGAAGGACTGCACAATTATAGAGACTGATCTTATAGGAAGTGGATTTTCTGCAAAGACTGTCACCATTTCAGGTACAATTTAATACCCGGGTATTCTTAATAATGGGCCCCAACATGCTGATCAACCTTGAGTAATGACATTATACTTGTGCGCACTAGTCAAAGGTTGTTTATTAGATTTAATTATTATTTTTATTATTAAGCGTAAATTCATGGTTATGTGTTGTGAAGTAACAATGAAAATGGTAACTATGCAGTATTGATGGTAATTGTGAGATTACTTGAATCGTATTTACACACCATTTTTCCCGTCAATGTGATGCTGTCGTTATAATGCCAGCTGTTTGTTATGAATAGTAGAATTGCCAAGTGAATGTACTGAGAAGAACTCTATGGGCCTGATTCAGACCCACTCGCGAGCGGCTGTCCGCTCGCAAGTGGGTTGATGTTATGCACTGAGCATGCGCACGATGGAGGGAGCTCCGTCGTGCGCATGCGCCAGACGCGACGAGCGAAGGACTTTCCTTCGCTCGTTGTGTCTGATCAAAGGGGGCGTGCTGTCGATGTTGATTGACAGCACGCTCCCTTTGGTGGGCGTGCCGGGGGCGTGCCTCCCTGACGGGGGCGTTCCTAAGGGAACGCCTACCGTCAGAAGCCGGCCCACTCTGATAGAGCCAAAATCACTCCGGGCCTTGCGGTTGAAAACCCCAACCGCAGGCTCCGGCTCGCAGTTTCGATGGTCGCGATGGTCAAGACCATCGCGGCCATCAAACTGCACGCTCGTATAGGCTGTGGGTGGTGACCCACAGCAATACGAGCGTCCAGGAGGACGCTCCATAGTTATGGAGGACAGCCCTCATTCAGAGCGTGCGCTCTGCTCAGAGTGTACGGCTCTGAATGAGGGCCAATGTTTGGTATACAAGGGGAAAAGGGTGTGGGGAAGGGACTCTTGCACAGGATTTGAAAAAGACCAGTTATCGTAGTTTATTCATGTTTGTGTTTATGAAATTTAAGAAGCAGGTATGACTATCTGTTCAGTGTTTAATTTGTATCTACATTACTTCATATGCTGCTGTTAGACTGAGCAACAATATAGCAATTGAACCATATATTATTTCTACAACAATGTATCTTTCTTCTCTTTAAAAAGCAACAACCACTACAGATTTAAATCTGCTTCCAATTGACAGGTGACGTGAATAAAAGGGGCCATAGAGGAAGTGTGACTATCCCTCCAAAGACGATACTATTAGCTTTAGACATAATTGGAATTAGGACTATTGTAGAAATTGTTTAATACATTGGATGAAATGAGTAACATGATCTAAAGATTTTTTCAAGTGCCCTATGAACAAAATTACATTTGGAATATATTAATTATATATAGGATACACACAGATTGATATATATACTACCTGACTTCAATTAATATCACTTAAATATAACAATATGTGCATTGTCATTTATTTCTAATAGATTTATGCTGGTGGACAATATAAATGTAATTTTCTATTAGAATTCCTTCTTCATAAACAAGTGACTCTCATACTATATGGATACCAATATATAGTGTGGGCGGAGGTGATTTGAAATAATATTATACATATCCATAATTTGACTATTTGTTTATATTCATATCTTTTTTCAATATTTTTTATATTTTTCTTTGAATATTTTCGCCTTTTACAATAAGTATCGTGTATCTTCAATACACTTGATACTGATTATTTTACAAGAGTATACATTAAAAGTTACATTTAATAGAGATAATCATATCACATCACTTCTATGTGAATCAATATACCATTAACAGTGCCCCCACCAAGGAATTTTTCTTTTTACTGCCTGTACAGAATTCTACTGTATTTTGACAAGAATTCTATGTTGCCTAATTATTCACTAATCTCTAAGAGTTAAGGGGCCTATCCATTAGGCGACCTGAAAGTCTAAATGTCTAGCGTTCAGACCCTCAGGTCGCCAAGGTGTGGTGCCCGCACTGAACGGTGTTCACTGAACGTCATTCAGTGCAGGAGCCCGACCTCCTATCTCTGAAGATGCTGAACTTGATGAGCGTCGTCAGGTTGATGGGCATGTTCAGTAGACAGTCGGGGACAGCAAGGACCCAGCGTGCAAGCGCTCACTGGTCCTTGCCGGCTATCCATTACAAGACTTTGTGAACAATGCAACCAAAACCTCCTGGTTTTGGTTGGATTGTTCACAAAGTCAGGCACCTTTACAGTCTGTTTATAAATAAAGTAAACCCATGCTCTGCGGAAGGAAACAGTTTAAACGGACCTATGTGTGACTCCCATCCTCCTTGCCTCTCCGATTCCATATGAAGAACCTGCTACGGGCATCCTGGCTACAAGGTAAATTGTTTAGAGTTTGTCTTTAGGGTGCGACATGACCTATCCCTTGCCTTGTTTCCTTGTCTACCCCTATTAACACAGATGTGCCTTTTAAACAGATTTATTTATCAATTTGAATTTTTATTCCTATATTTTCAATTTTATTTCTCATTAAAATATTATTATTATTTTTTAACTTGAGTCCACTCTGACATGTTAGGTTCCTTCAGAGCTTAATTACTTTTATGTGTGAGCACTAACTGGGGTTATACTGTCTAGTATTATATTTTTCCCATTCTAAAAGGAGCGGTGACCTCACCATGTAGTGGCTTCCACACTGTCACTAGTCCACCTAACCAAGCGGCGCCTCTGCCCATATTTTCAGGTTCAAATGTATTACTTGACTAGACTGATTATGCGACTACCTAGCTTGTATCTACTAAAGTGACATCTTACAGCGTAAGATAAGCTTAATTGATCCTAATTGTAAAAAGCTAATGATAAATATAGAAGATAGATAACAATAGTGAAATACAGACAGGTTGAAATGTATCACTTCAGTAGACTGTTTATGTGACTGTCTTACATCATAGACGCCCTTTGTGATGTCAATCACATTTGGTATGAAAGTCAGAGCTTAAGATAGACATTTTATCTCGCAGCCTGACAGCCGCAGATGTCCGTGGCATACACTCAGATATCTCACAGTGTATTAGCCCGACATCTGCGCTCCGCCCTCGGGGGAGGAGACATTTCCCTGTTCCTTCCATGGGAAGGAACACAGGAAATGTCTGTCTGTCGGCCGTGGCTGGGCATACACTGGCCAATGCGGCCGACAGTTACCTCTTAAATATCACATCGGACGTGCATGTTGGACAATCCAGCATGCCCGACTGAGCAATATTTAGCCCTCAGTCACCCCCCCACATGCTATAATTATCGGGGTGATCCATCATATCGGGCAGATCGCCCCGATAATTGTAGTGTGTATGGCCAGCTTTAGTGATCAGGTGTATCTGCTGATTTGACATCTTACCATGTAAGGTAAGCTAATTGTTATAAGAAAATATCATTAGATGAATAGATAGATAGATGTGATAATGCAGGCAGGTTGAGATTTATAGAAAAACACAACGCAGCGCTGCAATTAAACTTAACAATGCATATTTATTAAAACAAAACACCTTGTTGACTCACAAACACTTGTATATAGCTGAATGAACGCACAGAAAATGTTCAATAACAGACATGCATGTCAGAAACATAAGCTCTTAAAAATAGAAAAAAGCACCCTTAGAAGGCACAGTTAGTTGTGCACCAAGCACAGTTTAATATATAATTGGAACGTCAGTGTGAAAATTATGAAGAAATTCCCAGCTCGTTGTATTCTCCAGTGTTAATTTATAGCAATGTTGGTCTGATAGCTATCAAAGACCCTAACAACCGGAGTGGTTCTTCTGTGATGCTGGGGCCAATATGAACAATACTTGAGTCCCACATGGACGTATATGTCTCAAATTGGTCGCTGGTAGCGTTGTTCCCATTGGGTACTCCTACATGAGCCAACACGACTGTGCCCTTATTATATAGAACATGAAGCAAATACCGCTCTTTATACAAACACAGAGCAAAGTAACGCTCTGAACTGAAGACAACCTCCGCCGGCTGCAGGTCTGGCGCTAGATGTGTCTCGGCACCCTGTGCCGTCCCATGTACCCTCGCTCCTTCTCTCACTGCGCCCTCCCCTGAGCTTACATATTCACTGCAACCGACGAGGCTGAAGTTGGCTTCTTATTAATTTCTTATTCACTTCTTATTCATTTTCCAGCTTCTTATTCAGAAAATGTTACATTAAAACATTTAAATAAAGTTAGATCACTAAACTAACACTATGTAAACAAAGAATTGTGTCCTTTACACAGTTTACAATTATGATTTTCCTGGCACAATAAGGATTTGGGCATGAATAGGGCAGTAAAGCGGGCACATGCACCAGATTATCCCACTTTGAATAAGAAGCTCTAGTTGTGCAGGGGTTAACTAGCTTCGGTCATCAAATGTTACACTTGAAACCCACAGAGGGTGGTCAGGTACATATGATCCACTTGTCATTTGCCTTGACCAACAAGGATTTTGGCATGAATAGGGCAGTAAAGTGGGCACAGGCACCATATTTTGTCATTTTGAATAAGAAGCTGTAGTTGTGCAGGGGTTAACTAGCTTCGGTCATCAAATGTTACACTTGAAACCCACAGAGGGTGGTGAGGTACATATGACCCACTTGTCATTTACCTTGACCAACAAGGATTTTGGCATGAATAGGGCAGTAAAGCGGGCACAGGCACCAGATTATCTCATTTTGAATAAGAAGCTGTAGTTGTGCAGGGGTTAACTAGCTTTGGTCATCAAATCTTACACTTGAAACCCACAGAGGGTGGTCTGGTACATATCACCCACTTGTCATTTGCCTTGACCAACAAGGATTTTGGCATGAATAGGGCAGAAAAGCGGGCACAGGCACCAGATTATCCCACTTTGAATAAGAAGCTGTAGTTGTGCAGGGGTTAACTAGCTTCGGTCATCAAATGTTACACTTGAAGCCCACAGAGGGTGGTCAGGTACATATCACCCACTTGTCATTTGCCTTGACCAACAAGGATTTTGGCATGAATAGGGCAGTAAAGCGGGCACAGGCACCAGATTATCTCATTTTGAATAAGAAGCTGTAGTTGTGCAGGGGTTAACTAGCTTCGGTCATCAAATCTTACACTTGAAACCCACAGAGGGTGGTCAGGTACATATCACCCACTTGTCATTTGCCTTGACCAACAAGGATTTTGGCATGAATAGGGCAGTAAAGCGGGCACAGGCACCAGATTATCTCATTTTGAATAAGAAGCTGTAGTTGTGCAGGGGTTAACTAGCTTCAGTCATCAAATCTTACACTTGAAACCGACAGAGGGTGGTCTGGTACATATAACCCACTTGCCTTTTCACTTGACCAACAAGGATTTTGGCATGAATAGGGCAGTAAAGCGTGCATTGGCACTACATTTTGTCATTTTGAATAAGAAGCTGTAGTTGTGCAGGGGTTAACTAGCTTCGGTCATCAAATGTTACACTTGAAACCCACAGAGGGTGGTCAGGTACATGTGACCCACTTGTCATTTGCCTTGACCAGCATGGATTTGGGCAGAAATAGGGCAGTAATGTGGGCACATGCACCAGATATCTTAATTTTGAATAGTTACCTCTAGATTTTCAAGGGTTTTAATAGCCTTGGTCCACAAATTTGACAATTGGGGTATTTCCCTAAATTAGTAAAAAACCCACACCTCTGAGCATGGTCTGGTATTGGAATACAGTTGTGGGGAGGAAGGGGGTAACACTAAAGCAAAGAGACACACTTAGCGTGGTGTCCTCCTGCCATCACATTATCCAGCACTAGGCTGGTTATAGGGAGGAAGGGGGTAACACTATAGCAGGGAGACACACTTAGCGTGGTGTCCTCCTGCCATCACATTATCCAGCACTAGGCTGGTTATAGGGAGGAAGGGGTAACACTATAGCAGGGAGACACACTTAGCGTGGTGTCCTCCTGCCATCACATTATCCAGCACTAGGCTGGTTATAGGGAGGAGGGGGTAACACTATAGCAGGGAGATACACTTAGCGTGGTGTCCTCCTGCCATCACATTATCCAGCACTAGACTGGTTATAGGGAGAAAGGGGGTAACATATAGCAGGGAGACACACTTAGCGTGGTGTCCTCCTGCCTTCACATTAACCAGCCCCAGACTATTCAGCATGTTTCTGGAATCTCTCGGAAAGCTTGTACACCGGCAGTGGCGTAATAAGGGGGTGCATGTGGGGCACCTTGCCCTGGGCACCATCTGACAGGCACGGCAGAGGGGGGAGCTGATGTCCAGGGTGATGTCCAGTGCTCAGTGGCATAACTAGGGCAGGGCAGCCGCCGGCCACGGTACTGGACCATCCTAGTTAAACAGTGTAGTGCCGACCGCAGTGAGGAGCTCATTCAGAGTCGGTTGCTGCTGGCGGCCGCTGGCTCTGAATGTGGGCAGGTGGTTTTTTTTTTATCTCCGGCCGCTCGTAAAGCTGTGGGTGACCATCCACAGCTTGCGCGAGCAGGCTGGAGACAGTCATAATTATCGCGACCATCGGGCTTGCGATGAGACCCTAGGGTAGGGTCTAGCTGCCGCAAGCCCGAGTGTAGTTCGTGCTCTAATAGAGCAGGAAGTCATGTCAGTAACCCCTCCTAAAAATGCCAGACGTTCCTAAGGGAACGCATGCGTTTGTCCGCCCACAAAGCGGGGCGAGCTGTCGATCAACATCGACAGCTGTCCCGTCTTGTTGTGAGCCCCGTAGCGACTGACCTTCAGTCGCTCAGCTGGTCTCGCACATGCACCCGCTGGACGCGGTGCATACGCAAACATCGAGCCGCTTGAGAGTGCTGTGCGCTCGCGAGTGGCTCTGAATGAGCTCCTGAGTGCGGTCAGCATTTACTCAGGGCCGGCGCCCAGCACTGTCCTGTGCTGCACAGCCGCGCCCCTTCTCTCCTCCTGAGCGCTTACCTAATAGCGCCAGGCGAAGGGTGGGAGGCGGGCTCAGGCTAGCCCATAGAGCTGCCAGTGCATTAACAGCAGCCAATGAGAGTCATTATCTGCTGCTGCGCCCACTGCAAGAGCTGGGCTGGAGCTCACTCATGAGCTCCGCCTTCCAGCTACTTTAGTGGGTTATGGGAGAGATGTCATGATGTCTCTCCCATAATGCAGAGTGCGCCAGCCTGGGAGGACTGTGGTGGTTTGGACAGCGGCGTGAGCAGGAGCGGAGATTCAAGTTAGTTTTTGTTTTTTTTTACTTGTGTGTTTGTCTAATGGGGGTACTGCATCAGGGGGAGGAGGTGACCTCTACTAGGGACTACTACTAACGTATGGAGATAACTACTATTGGAGGCACTGCATCGGGGGGGGCTCTACTGGGGACTACTACTGGATAGGGGGATCACCACTGGGGGCCTGCATAAGTGGGACCACTACTGCGATCTGCATAAGGGGGACCACTACTGGGGGCACCGTATAAGGGGAACTAATGGCGGGCTGCATAAGAAGGACTACGACAGGAGGAACTGTGTAAGGGGCACTGCATGTGGGGGATCACTACTGGGGGCACTGTATAAGGGGAACTAATGGCGGGCTGCATAAGAAGGACTATGACAGGGGAAACTGTGTAAGGGGCACTGCATATGGGGGATCACTACTGGGGGCACCGTATAAGGGGAACTAATGGGTGACTGCATAAGGTGGACCACTACTAGGGGTACTGTATAAGGGGCACTACTAAGGGCCTGCATAAGAGGGATCACTACTGGGGACATTGTATACTAGGGGTACTGTATAAGGGGTACTACTGGGGGCCTGCATAAGAGGGACCACTACTGGGGGTACTGCATTAAGGGGCATATGGAGCGGAAAGGAATGTTCACAGTGACAAGATAGGGATGTGTGTCATGTTGACATTCCCCATTTTTAAGTGTCCATGCCCATTTTTTGTCGCACGCACATAGGAGGGGGGGGTCCATTTTTAAACTTGTCCTGGGCTCCATATACCCCAGTTAAGCCGCTGCCAGTGCTGTGACCAAATGCTTGATCCCAGCGCCTTAGTTCTGCAGTCCGGTGAGATGTATCCCCAGCAGGTCACATAAGTGTCCGATGCTGGGACAGTATGTCTGTTTTCAGTGCCGGTCAAGGCCCAGCAGTGGCTGACATGTGGCGCCAGCTAATAGCTGAGTGCAGCTCATTGACCGCCGGCCATTGAAGAGGGGTGACAATTTGAATTTGAGCCAATCACAGTGGTGACAATTTTGACAATCTGAGCCAATCACGGCGTGCACCGGCAGCCAATAGAAATCGGCCACAGTGAGCCATTCGTTGTAAGCCGCATCATGGCTGGCTACGCCCGTGGCGTCTAGCGTCAGATGTCTCTGGGAGGAAGAGTCAATTTGGTGGAAATGGGTGAAGAGCTCCAGTGGCCATGGAAGAGTCCAGAAGACACCCGGCCTCAAAAGAGAAGAGCTCCAGTGGCTGCAGAAGATGCTAGGAGACACTGGGCTCAATAGAGAAGAGCTCTGGCAGTGCCGCTACTGGCCAGAATGGGCCAGCGACAGAAGAATGTGGCTGAGTATCGGTGAGAACTGCAGTGGTTGGGAAGCAAAAGAGCGAATGAAGATCCTCACTGCATCCTCTCCCACCGGACAGGTAGACCCTCTTTGAGGCCTTACCATCATTAACCCCTCCCTAGACCATCAGATTGTTAGGCAGTAGGCACGTAGGGGTCATGAGGCCTTAAGCCTGTGGCACAAATAGGCTGGCATTAGGCCCGTGCTCCTAAGGCTATAATTGGCCCTGGGCAATAGGCCCAGGTCACATAAATAAGCGAGGTGCCAACTTCTCATCTTGCCCTGGGCGCCAAACACCATAGTTCTGCCCCTGGACCTTGGTCACTGCTACCTGGGTGAAGACTGCTGTGGCAGTGGGAGTTTGCTAGCTCAAGGTGAAGACTACAGGAAGCACTGAGATCGTAGGAGTCGACCCACCTCGGGTGAAGAACACATAGTAATTGTGGATGAACTAGGCTTAGTTCAGCCAAAGACTACTGGACTGGTAAATCTAATTGCATTGTATTTTCATTCAATTGCATGCTATTTTAATTGTCAGGCATTAGACCCATGGCCACTGTGGGCGTTAAGCCCTAATCAGCAGGGACAAATAGTCCCACAAGGTATAAGGGGCATTAGGCCCTATAGGGTTAATTTGGGATCCACATCATTAACCCATTGTTGGGTGGGCAATAGGCCCTACATAGTGTCATTGATCCCCTAGAAGGCAGGCACTAGACCTGAGGCAGCAGAAGATGATTAAGCCCTGTAGTATTGTTGTTCTGATTTGATAAGTATGTATTGAGGTTTGTAACCTTGTTACCTCGTCAACTCAGCTACTACTATCAGGCCTGCATTAAAAGGTAGGCTGTAGTAAGGTACCTGTTTGTGATTATTGTAATGTTTTTTAATTGCATTATTCCCTTGTCCTGTAACAATTATTGCATTATTGGTGTAGATGCATTGTTGGGGAGCATAGGGGTAGCATGGTGATATGGAGTGCACTACATCCACCCTGTATTGCTGTTGGCAGGGTGCTGATGTATGTATGAGTAGTCAAGTTGGTGTGTGTGGTCAGAGACGTCACCTACCTTGGTGTCACCTGGTGCGGATGCTCTGAGTCCTCCTGCGCGCCATAGGCGTGCACTCCCGGAAGGGGAGTGGCTTCGCAGGAAGGGGCGTGACCTCGCCTGTGAAGCGACACCCCTTATGTTAGCCGATCTTGGGTGCGTTACCGCCTCGTCACACAGTGGGCTTCCCCAGTGCTCCTGCAGCTGTTGGGGCAGCGCACAGTCTCTCCCTGCCTCTATCCGCGTCTTGGCATCACGGTGACACCATCCGACGGGGTGACACCAAAATAGCAGAGCAGCTCTGCTATTTTGGTGTCAAACCCTTCGGATGGTGTCACCCAGTGCAGCCCGCCCCAGTGGCGGTTCTATGGGCGGGCTAACAGGGCAGTCGCTAAGAGCAAAGGCCCCTAGAGGGCGCCACTGATTTCCCAGGAGGGCAAAAATAAAAATCCCATAAGAAAAAAAAAAACAGCGCCAGTCCACCCCGCATTGATATTTGTTATCAGCGGGCACCCGGCTCCCTCTATGCAGCGGCAGTCGAAGCTCACTCCTGAGTTCTGGCTCCAGCAGAGAGCACTATGGGAGGGACGTCATGACGTCAAGACATCTCTCCCATAGATCCGTGGTGGAGCCGCGGTCAGACCAGACGGCAGCGGATGTAGGAGCAGGGCCTAAGGTAAGTATTATGTTTGTATTTTTTATTTTTCAGAATGGAGACATGGGGCATTACAACTGGGGGCATGTCTATAAGGGGGCATTACTACTGGGGGCATGTCTATAAGGGGGCATTACTACTGGGGGCACTACTATAGGGGGCACTAGTGGGGGCATTACAACTGTGGGCACTACTATAGGGGGCATTCCTACTGTGGGCACTACTAAAGGGGGCATTATTACTGGGGGCACTACTAATGTGGGCACCACTATTGGGGGCATTACCAATGGGGCACTACTATAGGGTACTTTACCAATGGGGGCATTAACACTGTAAGTACTACTGAGGGCACTGCATGGGGGGCACCAATACTGGGGCCATTGTGTAAGAGACACCACTGCTGTGAGCTTTCTATAAGGGTCACCACTACTGTGGGCATTGTATTAGGGGCACTACTACTCAGTACTGTGGACCTTGTGTATAAGGGGCACTAATTTGAGCATTGTGTAAAAGGGGCACCACTGTGTGTCATAACATGAATAAGGGACTAATGTGTGGCGTAATTTGAATTGGGGATACTGTATTATAGAGGGCATTACTGTGTGTAGCACAGTGTATTATACAGGGCATTACTGCGTGTGACATAATGTATTATACAGGGCACTACTGTGTGTGGCATAATGTGTTATACAAATTCTTACTGCGTGTGGCATAATGTGTTTATAAAGGGCATTACTGCATGTGGCATAATGTGTTATACATGGCATTACTACATGTGGCATAATGTGTTTATAAAGGGAATTATTGTTTGTGTCATAATGTGTTTATAAAGGGCATTACTGTGTGTGTCATAATGTGTTTATAAAGGGCATTACTGTGTGTGTCATAATGTGTTTATAAAGGGCATTACTGTGTAAGGCGCATTACAGCACATGGCAATTAATCGCCACGAGGGGAGAGCTTGATGGGAAGCCCAGCACCTTCATAAGTGCTGGGCACGCCCCACAGTGTGATAAAATGGGGGTGATCCACAAGGACACACCCCCTTTCCGGAAGCGCGTGCGCTTTCAGCGCAAGCAAAGGAACGTCTTCTAAAAAAAGTTGGCAACTGTGAACTTTCGCCCTAAGCTCCACAATGTCTAGAAACGGCCCTGGCCACACCCCCCTTGTGATGCCAGTGTGTGTGGTAAACACTTAAGGAAGAAGTCAGTATAGTGAAGCCGTGTAGGTGGCGGTTGTTTTGTGTTTATGCGCAGGTACCAAGATACGGATCATTTGTCCATTGCCCAAATTATTTATGCCCAAATCCTTGTTGGTTAAGGGAAATAGCAAGCGGGTCATATGTACATGTCACCTCTCTGTGGGTTCCAAGAGTCAAATTTGTTGACCAAGGATATTTACCCCTTGCACAACTACAGCTACTTAGTCAAAATAACAAAATGTGGTGCCTCTGCCCGCTTTACTACCCTATTCATGCCCAAAACCTTCTTGGTCAAGGCAAAAGACAAGTGGGTTATATGCACCTGACCACCCTCTGTGGGTTTCAAGTGTAACATTTGATGACCGATGCTAGTTAACCCCTGCACAACTACAGCTTTTTATTCAAAATGAGATAATCTGGTGCCTGTGCCCACTTTACTGCCCTATTCATGCCAAAATCCTTATTGGTCAAGACAAATGACAAGTGGGTCATATGTACCAGACCATACTCTGTGGGTTTCAAGTGTAACATTTGATGACCGAAGCTAGTTAACCCCTGCACAACTACAGCTTCTTATTCAAAATGAGATAATCTGGTGCCTGTGCCCGCTTTACTGCCCTATTCATGCCAAAATCATTGTTGGTCAAGGCAAATGACAAGTGGGTCATATGTACCCGACCACGCTCTGTGGGTTTCAAGTGTAACATTTGATGACCGAAGCTAATTAACCCCTGCACAACTACAGCTTCTTATTCAAAATGAGATTATCTGGTGCCTGTGCCCGCTTTACTGCCCTATTCATGCCAGAATCCTTGTTGGTCAAGACAAATGACAAGTGGGTCATATGTACCAGACCACCCTCTGTGGGTTTCAAGTGTAATATTTGATGACCGAAGCTAGTTAACCCCTGCACAACTACAGCTTCTTATTCAAACTGAGATTTTCTGGTGCTTGTGCCCGCTTTACTGCCCTATTCATGCCAAAATCCTTGTTGGTCAAGACAAATGACAAGTGGGTCATATGTACCTGACCACCCTCTGTGGGTTTCAATTGTAACATTTGATTACCGAAGCTAGTCAACCCCTGCACAACTACAGCTTCTTTTTCAAAATGAGATAATCTGGTGCCTGTGCCCGCTTTACTGCCCTATTCATGCCAAAATCCTTGTTGGTCAAGGCAAATGACAAGTGGGTCATATGTACCTGACCACCCTCTGTGGGTTTCAATTGTAACATTTGATTACCGAAGCTAGTTAACCCCTGCACAATTACAGCTTCTTTTTCAAAATGAGATAATCTGGTGCCTGTGCCCGCTTTACTGCCCTATTCATGCCAAAATCCTTGTTGGTCAAGGCAAATGACTAGTGGATCATATGTACCTGACCACCCTCTGTGGGTTTCAATTGTAACATTTGATTACTGAAGCTAGTCAACCCCTGCACAACTACAGCTTCTTATTCAAAATGAGATAATCTGGTGCCTGTGCCCGCTTTACTGCTCTATTCATGCCAAAATCCTTGTTGGTCAAAACAATTGACAAGTGGGTCATATGTACCAGACCACCCTCTGTGGGTTTCAAGTGTAACATTTTATGACCGAAGCTAGTTAACCCCTGCACTACTACAGCTACTTATTCAAAATGAGATTATCTGGTGCCTGTGCCCGCTTTACTGCCCTATTCATGCCAAAATGCTTGTTGGTCAAGACAAATGACAAGTGAGTCATATGTACCAGACCACACTCTGTGGGTTTCAAGAGTAACATTTGATGACCGAAGCTAGTTAACCCCTGCACTACTACAGCTACTTATTCAAAATGAGATTATCTGGTGCCTGTGCCCGCTTTACTGCCCTATTCATGCCAAAATGCTTGTTGGTCAAGACAAATGACAAGTGATTCATATGTACCAGACCACACTCTGTGGGTTTCAAGTGTAACATTTGATGACCGAAGCTAGTTAACTCCAGCACAAATACAGCGTCTTATTCAAAATGAGATAATCTGGTGCCTGAGCCCGCTTTACTGCCCTATTCATGCCAAAATCCATGTTGGTCAAGGCAAATGACAAGTGGATCATATGTACCTGACCACGCTCTGTGGGTTTCAAGTGTAACATTTGATGACTGAAGCTAGTTAACCCCTGCACAACTACAGTTTCTTATTCAAAATGAGTTAATCTGGTGCCTGAGCCCGCTTTACTGCCCTATTCATGCCATAATCCTTGTTGATCAAGGCAAATGACAAGTAGGTCATATGTGCCTGACCACCCTCTGTGGGTTTCAAGTGTAATATTTGATAACCGAAGCTGGTTAACCCCTGCACAACTACAGCTTCTTATTCAAAATAAGATTATCTGGTGCCTGTGCCCGCTTTACTGCCCTATTCATGCCAAAATCCTTGTTGGTCAAGACAAGTGGGTCATATGTACCTGACCACACTCTGTGGGTTTCAATTGTAACATTTGATTACCGAAGCTAGTCAACCCCTGCACAGCTACAGCTTCTTATTCAAAATGAGATAATCTGGTGCCTGTGCCCGCTTTACTGCTCTATTCATGCCAAAATCCTTCTTGGTCAAGGCAAATAACAAGTGGGTCATATGTACCAGACCACACTCTGTGGGTTTCAAGTGTAATATTTGATGACCAAAGCTAAATAACCCCTGCACAACTACAGCTTCTTATTCAAACTGAGATATTCTGGTGCCTGTGCCCGCTTTACTGCTCTATTCATGCCAAAATCCTTGTTGGTCAAAACAATTGACAAGTGGGTCATATGTACCAGACCACACTCTGTGGGTTTCAAGTGTAACATTTTATGACCGAAGCTAGTTAACCCCTGCACTACTACAGCTACTTATTCAAAATGAGATTATCTGGTGCCTGTGCCCGCTTTACTGCCCTATTCATGCCAAAATGCTTGTTGGTCAAGACAAATGACAAGTGAGTCATATGTACCAGACCACACTCTGTGGGATTCAAGTGTAACATTTGATGACCGAAGCTAGTTAACCCCAGCACAAATACAGCTTCTTATTCAAAATGAGATTATCTGGTGCCTGTGCCCGCTTTACTGCCCTATTCATGCCAAAATCCTTGTTGGTCAAGACAAGTGGGTCATATGTACCTCAGCACCCTCTGTGGGTTTCAAGTGTAACATTTGATGACCGAAGCTAGTTAACCCCTGAACAACTACAGCTTCTTATTCAAACTGAGATATTCTGGTGCTTGTGCCCGCTTTACTGCCCTATTCATGCCAAAATCCTTGTTGGTCAAAACAAATGACAAGTGGGTCTTATGTACCAGACCACACTCTGTGGGTTTCAAGTGTAATATTTGATGACCGAAGCTAATTAACCCCTGCAGAACTACAGCTTCTTATTCAAAATGACATAATCTGGTGCCAGTGCCCGCTTTACTGCCCTATTCATGCCAAAATCCTTGTTGGTCAAGACAAATGACAAGTGGGTCATATGTACCAGACCACACTCTGTGGGTTTCAAGTGTAACATTTGATGACCGAAGCTAGTTAACCCCTGCACAACTACAGCTTCTTATTCAAAATGAGAGAATCTGGTGCCTGTGCCTGTTTTACTGCCCTATTCATGCCAAAATCCTTGTTGGTCAAGGCAAATGACAAGTGGGTCATATGTACCTGACCACCCTCTGTGGGTTTCAAATGTAACATTTGATGACCGAAGCTAGTTAACCCCTGCACAACTACAGCTTCTTATTCAAAATGAGATAATCTGGTGCCTGTGCCCGCTTTACTGCCCTATTCATGCCAAATTCCTTGTTGGTCAAGACAAATGACAAGTGGGTCATATGTCCCTGACCACCCTCTGTGGGTTCCAAGTGTAACATTTGATGACCGAAGCTAGTTAACCCCTGCACAACTATAGCTTCTTATTCAAACTATGATATTCTGGTGCCTGTGCCCGCTTTACTGCCCTATTCATGCCAAAATCCTTGTTAGTCAAAACAATTGACAAGTGGGTCATATGTACCAGACCACACTCTGTGGGATTCAAGTGTAACATTTGATGACCGAAGCTAGTTAACCCCTGCACAACTACAGCTTCTTATTCAAAATGAGATAATCTGGTGCCTGTGCCCGCTTTACTGCCCTATTTTTGCCAAAATCCTTGTTGGTCAAGACAAATGACTAGTGGGTCATATGTACCAGACCACACTCTGTGGGTTTCAAGTGTAACATTTGATGACCGAAGCTAGTTAACCCCTGCACTACTACAGCTTCTTATTCAAAATGAGATATTCTGGTGCCTGTGCCCGTTTTACTGCCCTATTCATGCCAAAATCCTTGTTGGTCAAGACAAATGATAAGTGGGTCATATGTACCAGACCACACTCTGTGGGTTTCAAGTGTAACATTTGATGACCGAAGCTAGTTAACCCCTGCACAACTACAGCTTCTTATTCAAAATGAGATAATCTGGTGCCTGTGCCCGCTTTACTGCCCTATTCATGCCAAAATCCTTGTTGGTCAAGACAAATGACAAGTGGGTCATATGTACCAGACCACACTCTGTGGGTTTCAAGTGTAACATTTGATGACCAAAGCTAGTTAACCCCTGCACAACTACAGCTTCTTATTCAAAATGAGATAATCTGGTGCCTGTGCCCGCTTTACTGCCCTATTCATGTCAAAATCCTTGTTGGTCAAGACAAATGACAAGTGGGTCATATGTACCAGACCACACTCTGTGGGTTTCAAGTGTAACATTTGATGACCGAAGCTAGTTAACCCCTGCACTACTACAGTTTCTTATTCAAAATGAGATAATCTGGTGCCTGTGCCCGATTTACTGCCCTATTCATGCCAAAATCCTTGTTGGTCAAGACAAATGACAAGTGGGTCATATGTACCAGACCACACTCTGTGGGTTTCAAGTGTAACATTTGAAAGAACACACATGGAATTATGTTGTAAACAAAAAAGTGTTAAACAAATCAAAATATGCCGTTACCCCGGCAGCACAGACGGTGTCATGGTTAGCGTTACTGCCTCACAGCACTGAGGTCATGGGTTCGATTCCCATCATGGCCCTACCTGTGCAGAGTTTGTATATTCTACCTGTGCTTGCGTGGATTTCCTCCGGGTACTCCGGTTTCCTCCCACACTCCAAAAATATACTGGTAGGTTAATTGGCTCCCAACAAAAATTACCCCTAGTGTGTATGTGTGTGTGCATGTGATAGGGAACATAGAGTGTAAGCTCCACTGGGGCAGGGACTGATGTGAGTGGCCAATTACAGAGAGTAAAGCCCTGCGGAATATGTGTGCACTATATAAATAACTGACAATAATAATAATAATAGTTTAGATTCCTCAAAGTAGCCCCCTTTTGCTTGGATGACAGCTTTGCACACTCTTGGTCTTGGGATTCTCTCAATCAGCTTCATGAGGTAGTATCCTGGAATGGTTTTGAATTAACAGGTGTGCCTTGTCAAGAGTCGATCTGTGAAATTACTTGCCTTCTTAATGTGTTTAAGACCATCAGTTGTGTTGTGCAGAGGTAGGGTTAGTACACAGTGGACACCACTATTTGACTACTGAGTTGAGTGGTTGGTTTCATAATATGGATTACAACAGTAAAGAGAAACAACAGTCCATCATTACTTAAGTCACACTTAACAATAACAAACCAGTTAAATATTAATAAAATTCTAATATTAAAATACTTTTTATTAAAAACTCACACCCCCTAGAACTGGTGATAAAATAATAGGTCTACCAATATTTTTTATCGTTCCTAATTTACAACAATTGAGTAGCCCTGGCCATGTTACAGATAGGCTTGAATTTAGGCGTGATAAATCACAATTATCACGACCAAAAAATGTACAATTGAATAGCGACTACATTTTATCGCACCTAAACACATGTTTATCATGGGTAAAAACACTGTGATAAAACAATTGAATTCCCCCCAAAGTGTAAGGTAAGCTTTTTTAAAAAGGTTAAATGCAGGCAGGTTGAGATTTATCACTTTTCTAGGCTGATTATATAACTGGCTTATATTACTGAGCGTTTGTGATGTCACTCAGCTTTGGTCTAAACATCAATGCTTGGTTTATAACTGTCAGTAATCAGCTGTATCTGCTGATATTGACATCTCACAGTGTGAGGTAAGTTTATTTTTATGTAAGAGTTACCTGAAAAAAATGATTGACTGAAAGATTCAAATTTGTTACTTTTAGCAGACTTTTTTTTTATGTGACTGGCTTGCATCATACACAACCTTTGTGATGTCACTCACCTTTGGTATAAACGTCACTGCTAGCAAAAAAAACTGTCAGTAATCAACTGTATCTGCTGCCATGTCAACTTTCAGCATAAGGTATCTTATTTTTACCTAATTGCAATATAAAACTAATGTTAAAAAGAAAAATGGACAGATACAGAGCTGGCTTAACACTTCACATAGCTCTATGCAGGTTATTGAGCCCTCTTTGCCTGTACTTGCAAAGATATATAAAAAAAAAAAAAAAAAGCATTTGCTGCATAAACTGGAAATGAAGGCACAGCTTAACAAATAAAAATCACCTCCTCAACTACATATGAAATATATATACACCAATCAGCTATAACATTAAAACCACTGACAGGTGATGTGAATTACATTGATTATCTTGTTACAATGGCACTTGTCAAGGGGTGGGATATATTAGGCAGAAAGTGAACACTCAGTTCTTGAAGTTCATGTGTTTGAAGCAAGAAAAATGGGCAAGCAATAAGTATCTGAGGAACAAATTGTGATGGCTAGACGACTGAGTCAGAGCATTTCCAAAACAGCAGATCTTGCGGGATGCTCCCATTATGCAGTGGTCAGTACCTACCAAAAGTGGTCCAAGGAAGGAGATCCTGTGACAGGGTCACGTGCACCCCTGGCTCATGGATACGTGTGGAGAGTGAAGGCCAGCCCGCCTGGTCTGATCCCACAGAAGAGCTTGTAGCATAAATTGCTGAAAAAGTTAATGCTGGCTATGAAAGAAAGGTGTATAGTAAAGAAAGGTTTCAGAGCACATAGTGCATCACAGCTTGCTGCGTATGGGGTTGCGTAGCTGTCCACCACCCAAAGTGTTTACAATAGTAATGTGAGTATCAGAACTGGACCATGGAGTAATGGAAGAAAGTGGCCTAGTCTGATGAACCACTTTCTTTTACATCATGTGGAGGGCCGCGTTTGTGTGTCATTTACCTACGGAAGAGATGGCACCAGGATGCACAATGGGAAGACATCGGAGGCAATGTGATGCTCTTGGCTTCTTGGAGCAGCTTGGTTCTGCTAGGAAACCTTGGGTCCTGCCATTCATGTGGATGTTACTTTGTCAAATATATCCTAATTTTTTTTTCCATAAATATTTTTATTGTAATTATAAAAATAGAAACATTATTGTAGACAAAGTCTATGCCATCAATTTAGTCGGCACAAATAATTTGCACATAACAGAGGCATAAACAAGAAGCAGAGTAGAGTAATACCACACATAAAAATATAAATTTATAATATAATATTGTAGACAAAAGAAAAGGTTGGACAATGCCTTGTTGTCAGTCTTTTAAATAAAACAATATATGGGTAAAGCTGGGTACACACTGGTCGATATATTGGCCGATCCATTCGGCCAGTATGTACAGACGATATGTCTGTGAACAACGTCGTTCACAGACATATCGCCAGTCAATGAACAGATATGTGTGCAGACCTATCTGTCCATCGGCAAGTGTGTACGGGCAATCAGCCGATCGCCCGTACACAGGAGTGCAGAGAGGGGATGGGAGCCGCGAGCGGGTACTACTTACCTGGGCCCGGCACAGCTCCCCAGCCACAGCAGCCCAGCACACACTGCTGTGTGCTGGGCTGCAGTGAGAGATTGTCCGAGGCTGCTAAAGCAGCAGCCCAAGCAGTCTCCTAAGTCAAAGGGGGGGAGCGATCATGCCCCCCATAGGCTTTGCACTAGGCTGAGGGGCACACAGTGCCCCCCTCCCCAGAGCAGCGTTGCAAATATGTTTTTTTTCTTTTCTTCAAAGGGGGTGTGGCCACGCCTCCCGCGATTAGGCCATACCCCCTACCCACCCCGGCACCCGCTGCAGCATGTAGATGATGGTCGATCTGCAGATATATCTGTCAGGTGTGATCACTCGATCTGCAGATATATCTGTCAGGTGTGTACCCACCTTAACACCCCTAGTTGCGCAGTTACTAATAGCAGCCCCACATATACAGTACTTTTAGGAGTAACACCCACTCCAAAGAGGATACTAAGATAAAAATGGATAAGCATAGTGATTGGTGCTATGTATAACATAAGATGTTTGACTCATAAAATCACATACATATAAAAGTATGCATAAAAGTCAACAAATTTTATTCATCTGGTTAATAATACAACTGGTTAGAATATGGTAAAAACATATAAAAACATGCAAATGTGGATATATAAAAAAAACCTGATATAACGGACCCAATCAAATGCTCAGCGGAAGAAACAGCACACAATAGTCCAAAAAGTATTTTTTCCTCACCATTAGCCGGTGTTGCAGTGGGCTAGCTTTTAAAAGCAGTAAGGGCCTGGGCCTTCCAGCACGGCACCACCGCAAGAAGTTTTGGATTTGATCTGAAAAGAAATTCTTCCCACTGGCAAACAGGTCCTCTATATTCCCAGCTACAGGATGTCTGTACAACGCGTTTCGGTATAATAACCTTCAGAAACGGATCATCGTCAGTCTTTGTAACAGTATATTGTAGCATGTAATGGCTCAACTTCATTACATTAGAAGTGATATGTGGTATTTTGGTAAAAAAAAAGTAATAACATAAGCAGATACAAAAAGTAGGTTATATCATTTTCTTTTGTGTATCCAATAGGAAAATCTGGAAATAAATTAACAAGTTAAAAAGAAAAAAAAGTGGGGAAAAATGATATGGAAGGAAAGAAGAATAGTAAGGGAATAGACAAGTAAGGAGTCAAGCGTGCACAAGCCCAGCATCGCCAAACCTACTTATTACACCTACTTACTACACCTACTTAAACCTTTAGTAAAACACTTAGTTCACCTCATCATGGCTACAATATTCCCTGATGGCAGTGGCCACTTTTAGCAGGATAATGCCTCCTGCCACACTGCAAAAAATTGTTCAGAAATGGTTTGAGAAACATGTCAAAGAGTTCAAGGTGTTGACTTGGGGGTCAGTTTACTAAGAATGGAGATGGTCCCGATTTGCAAAGAGATTATTCTCGCTGCAACTCGCCTGAACTCAGGTGATTTATTCACTTTTGATCTCTCAAATTTACCAACAAGCGATTTGAGGCAAATCGAGTTGGCTGATGGTGAAACAGAATGAGATATCTCCCCCAAGTAGCACGTTTTAAAGGAGATTACCCACCCAAGATTGCAGAGTTTTCTCTCTGCCTAACTCTCCCGAGCAAGCAGTCTGCACATATCAGTGACATATGTGTATGCTGCTTGTGTCTTGTACCTATGAAAAATAGGTTAAATTAATTAAAAAATGACATAAGGTCCCCCCCCAAAAGCCTAACCAGCCCCGGACTTGTCAGCAAGTCCTGGTTCCGAAAATTACAGGGAACAAAAAGAATAGGGTTCCACCGTAATTTAGGAACCAGCACCAGGCTGCAGGGCCGGTCCTGGTTTTAAATATAGGGAGAAAAACATTGTGTAGGGACCCAAACCGAAAAAAAAAACAGCACTGGACCCAAACCAACCGGGATGTAATGCCATAGCCAGGAGACCCTATTACCGGGTCTCTAGGGCCAAAGCATTCTCAACCCAAGCCAGTCAGGCCAAGCCGGGGATCTCAGGGGAGGTCCCCCCAAAAAAAGGGGTCCCCCCTCTTTCAAAACCCCAGGCTTGGTCGGAAGCCTGGAGCTCTTCCCCGCACCCCTGGGCTGTGGGTACAGGGGTAATAAAGTGTAAAATATAAGTAAACTATTGTATTTTACAGTTGAACTACAGGTGCCAGCATGCCTGCCCTTTTGGCACTTGTGGAACTACAAGTGCCAGCAGATGGCTGGCTCCCAAACCTCCACTGTAAAATAAATAGTTAAATAAAGACATAATACACACACCTTAGATAGCACAAGTTTATTACACACATACCTCAATCACATATACTTACCTGTACCAGCCGGTCTGTCCACTTCTCCAATGTAGAAATCCATGTGGAATGACCTGCAAAAAAGATCCTATACGCACCTGCATCCTGGCGCTGCTTTACGTAGCATCCAGGGTCTTGGCAAAACATTAAAACGACTTACCCGAACCAAGCCGAACAGGTGTAAGTATTTGCTGTTACGTACTTACACCTCGCAAAATGATAGATGACCAAAATCATCTATAATTTCTCACGGGCCACCAGCCAATCAGTGGCCGCTTTACATGTAGTTGCCGCTCATTGGCTGTTCCATGTGGGTCCCAGCCAATGAGCGGCCGCTACATGTAAAGCGAGATGGTAAAAAAGGACTAAATCACACGAGATTGTCAGATCGACCAATCTCGAATCTTAGTAAATTGACCCCCAGGCCTCCAAATGCCCCAGATCTCAATCCAATCGAGCATCTGTGGGATATCTGAGTCAAGGAGGACCTACCTTGCAACTTTAAAGACTTAAAGGATCTGCTGCTAATGTTTTGGTGCTAGATACCGCAGAAAACCTTCAGAATTCTTGTGGAGTCCATTTCTCGATGGGTGAGAGCTGTTTTGGCAGCATGAGGAGGACCTAAACTATATTTGGCAGGTGGTTTTAATGTTATGGCTGATGGATGTATATACCTATATTCAGCCAATTGTGCTAAAGAACAGTTGCATTCCTGTTGGCACCCCATAACAAAGAAGTCAGAGGAGCGTGTTTCCTCCAATCATGGCTCAATACACACTCCTCCGACTCCTGAAGTTTAAACACACAAGACGGAATCCCTAGAACAGGGAAGCATGAAGAAATGCTCCTGTTCGGGACCTTTTCCTATGGAGAGGGGCAGGGAAGAATCCAGTGCTGGACCTTCTCAGGTGAGGGGACAGGGGTGATACTTACCTGAAACAGTAAGGGTTAGCTTACCACTTTGCCAAGGCAGCTGATAGGCTTTCATTTTCATGGTGGAAACAAAACAATTTTAAACCTTTTATACATTAATAATAATAATAATAATAATAATTTTATATATATAGCGCTTTTCTCCTAAAGGACTCAAAGTGCTTTACATTTGCCTTTACAGTACAAAATACAAAATAAGCTTAAACAAGGGACATTAGTGAAATGCTTGGGTGAAGAGGTAAGTCTGCTTAATTCAAGAATGTCTGAAATAAGTATAGTAATCTGGTGAAGACATTCAATTTTATAGTGTTAATTAAACCTGTTCATGAAATGTAGTGCTACATCCATTGAATAAGATCCAGCACAATAGTACTGAACAGCTGGAGATATTTACAGTACTATATACAGTACAGTTGATCATGTCATTGAACATGTCAAGTAATTCCTGTCACGACCCTGTCTAGTTGTCACCTTTTTTGCCTTGAGACTTACCCTGTCAGCTCCCCCATGGCTCTGTGTGAGTAATTTGCCTGGAGGATTTGGTCTGATTATTGCACCTGGCCTCTCCTCTGTCTGTGTGCACTGCTAGCCCTGATTGGAATCACAGGTGTGGTTCTGATTCTCAGAGCTGCAGAGATGAATACTCCCTCTGCATGTTGTGCCTTCTACCACTCAGAATGCTACTACCAGACCACCTGTCTGTATCCACCAATTGCTGCCAGACCCATGGTATATATATCCTCTCCTGATAGCATTCTGGGCCTGAACATCTCGTCTTCCCGTGGTGTATGGTTCATGCATTCAAGTCTGTCCCTGAAACCTGCTACAGCAATCCCTGGCGCTATCCAGAAAACCTGTTTCAGCTGTACCTGGCAATCCAGTAAATCTGCTGGCAGCAACCCCTGGTGCTTCCAGAAAACCTGTTACAGCCAAACCTGGCAATCCAGTAAGCCTGCTGACAGCAACCTCTGGTGCATCCCGAAAACCTGCTACAGTAATACCTGGCATCCAGACGTCCTGTTACAGCAATACCTGGCCTGTGCTCTGCTGCTAGTCCTACTCCTGGTTGGTCCCTGGCACTCTGTAAACCTGCATCGTGTTACCCTGCCTTGCTTCCTGCTGTGGATCAACTCCTGCCCCTGTTACCTACCTATTCCCTCCCTGAACCTAAAATTCCCAAACCTACCCATTCCTTCCTGAAACCTGTTATTTCCAATTATCCTGTCCAGCCTGCAAATTCCCAAACCTACCCATTCCTTCCTGAAACCTGTTATTTCCAATTATCCTGTCCAGCCTGCAAATTCCCAAACCTACCCATTCCTTCCTGAAACCTGTTATTTCCAATTATCCTGTCCAGCCTGCAAATTCCCAAACCTACCCAATCCTTCCTGAAACCTGTTATTTCCAATTATCCTGTCCAGCCTGCACCTGAGTTCTAGCCTTTGTCATAGTAATTCCAGATTACCCTGTTTAGCCCTCGTCTCAGCATTACCTGACTTCCCTTCAGTCCACGTTGTTCCAGTCCAGAGTCAAGTTCCAAGCTCATCAGTTCAGTCCACGTTGCTCCAGTCCAGAGTCAAGTTCCTAGTTCATCAGTTCAATTCAACAAGTCTTCCTGCCGGTCCCAGTCTGGTCCCTCCAGTTCCTGTCATTTATCATCAAAGGCAGTTTTCACTGCTACCCAAGTCTTGTAAATAGAGCTATTTACATTATCTGTGATTCCAGTCATGCCGGCCTCCATTGAAACCCGATCACCACCTGAGACAGGTAACTCGCAGACACCAATTGTGACAATTCTGTCATTGAATATCAAAATTGAGCTTCAAAGTTTCCACATGTGGTCAGGTGAAAAGGTAGATCCTCAGACCTATTATTATTAACGTTGTAGCCAGACAACAATCCAAAGTCTGCCAAATCTCTGAAATGACCTTGAAAAAGACCTCCACAGGTCAGAGCGCATTGTTTGAGTGTAGCTGTGTATGCTGTGGTTTCCATCCAGTCAAAGAGCCCATCTGGTCCTGCTTTCTACCCGAGGATACAGATACCATGTAAGGCGCATCATCAGAGATCTGGTAGGAGGACATTTTTTAAGCCACTTTTGCTTTCAATTGTTTTCTGTGTTGTGAGCTAAAAAACATATTTTACTGAACTACACTGTGCAGTATCCTTCTTTTCTCTTTTTTGGTCTTTTTGGAGTTCCAGTGTATGTCAGGTGTGATCCTGAAAATAGATAGGTAGTTTGATATGCTCATTTATCATGTGGATTTTGTGAGGTGTCTCAACTTTTAAGGTAGTAGAAGGTTCACCTACAATTGGTGATACTATCTGTGGCCGGAGGCCAGCCACACGAGGTTAGTGGCAGTCACAGCACTGAAAGGGTTAACCCCGTGCCGTAGTGCCATATTTGAAATGTATAGGCTCTAGGCGCCCATTGTAAATGTGTACTTGGCATTAAGCGACGAGTGTTAATAAGTGAGTTTTTAATGTTTATATGCCGTGGCCTGGATCTGGCAGCCACTGCAATGGGGAGTGTTAACCCCCGGTGCAGCGGGTAGAGTATCGCTGCAGGCTGTGGGACATGGAGAGCCACCTCCCCGGACCCCATCGCTTTGACTAGGTAATTAGGAGAGCCCCAGCAGTCCCAGACTGCAGGGCTAGGGAATTACTGGTTACACTGCAGAGTGCTGGAGGACTGGGTGGACACAGTTTAAAAGAACAAACACTGCACATGGTTTATAATAAACTGTATTAAAGTATATATATTTATCTATATTGCTATGAAGCACTGCAGCTGATCTGCAATGCATTGGTGTATAAAGCAGAATATATTTAATAGCCTATGCACTTATGAGGACTGTATAAGGTATTGTGTTTTAAAAGGCAGACAAACTGCTCTTCAGACATCCTCACATAGGAAATGATATGATAAAGGGTTAGCTGGACAAGCCTTTTCTTTGAAATGCAAAGTAAGTATTGTCCATATGTGCCTTGGTGTAAAATATCCCAGCAGTTATGGAGAGAAGACAGTTGTTGTTTTTCAGAATCTCCTTGTCACGTTCGGGCTATGGTGGTCCCCTGTAGAGGGATTAGAAGACGTGGACCCAGGTCGAGAAAAGAATCCTAGGCAAATGGCCTGGATATATGCCTTTCTCATCCACAAGTACCACATGTTGGCTAGATCTGACCAAAGGAGCGGAGTCTAACTTACTGGGAGGTGTTCACCAGTGACCCCTCCAAGCGGGATTTGGGTTTAAGCTGCACCCAGCAAGCAGGTCGCAGCCCTTTGGTCAAGTATCCGGCACAATTGGGAAATGAAAGAGCACTATCTCAGGGAAAGCACAGGAGAATGAAACTGGAAGTTTTGCACTTGGGTGATGTACTGGGTACACACACTGTAGCTTCAGACGCAGAACTGGCACTGGAGAATGGCAGAGCTGTAACAAGACTCTTTGGTGCCCTGTGCCAGAAAGAACATTGGTGCCCCCCTCATTTTTCAGAGGGACATAATGCACCCAAAAAAGGGGAATGGCTTCATGGGGAAGGGCCAGGGAAGAGATAGGGGAGGCCAGGAGATGCTGGGGATGAAATAAGAGGAAGCTACAAGTGAGAATGATAATAAACAGAAAATTGACAGATCCAAACAGCGCCCCCTGCCCTGTGGTGCCCTGTGCGATGGCACTGGTCGCACTACCCTAGCTACGGCCCTGGAGAATGGTACTAGGAGATTGTACTTAGATGACGTACTAAGTACATACACATGGGTCCCAGATGCAGAACTCTCACAGGAGGATGACACAAGGAGATAGTACTTGGGTAACATACTGAGTACACACCCACACCGGTATGCATTTATGAATCTCCACTACAGAATCCCGGTGAGGGTTAATTAACCTACGCCGGGAGACCGGCGCTCGGCATCCTGATAGAAGGGATGCCGGGTGCCGAGCATGGACAGCCGCGGGGGGGTTGAGGGTTAGGTTTAGGGTTCTGGGGGGGACTTAGGGTTAGGCACCCTCCCGGAGGTTAGGTTTAGGCTAGGGGGAGGGAGGGTTAGGGTTAGGCACCCCCCCGGGGGACTTGGGTTTAGATGGCGGGGAAAGGGGGGGTTAGATTTAGGCACTTAGAGGGGTATTAGGGTTAGGCACGGGGGGGGGAGGTTAGGGTTAGGCACCCTAAAGGAGGGTTAGAGTTAGGGGGTAGATTAAGTTAAGAAATACTTAACCTTTCGCACGATTGGGATTTCCTTCCACGTCGGGCTGGCGCTGCCGGCATTTGAACCGCCGGCCATGCAGCCGGCGGTGTAACATATGTATTCCCCCACACCATGGGTAAACACTAGGAGAGCATCGCTGGAAGAAAGGAGCTTGGAACCTGGAACGCTGCAACAGCTAGTATACACTTGAAGTAACATCGTTGTACAGACAACTTCCTGTTGTCTGGAGCCCAGCTAAATACTCTAAGGTAACAGTCCATTGGAGGATAGTGTCAGCTGACAAAAACCAATGCTACCATAGGGTAAAGGGCTATTTAGATGATGTAGACTGTCATGGATGCATCCATGCCGATAAGCTCAGGAACCAAATCACAGAGCGAGCACATGGATGTCCTAGCAGAACCCAGGTATAATCCTCAGCGCGTCACTCTCCTCCGCACCTGGCGTCAAGAGGTCAGAGGAAGCTGGCTCTGAGGTCATAGGCCGCAACCTGACAGTACCCCACCCTTTCAGGGTGGACTCTGGACACCCACAAGGCTTATCAGGAAGTTTTTTTTATGAAAGGCTCGAACAAGCTGTGGAGCATGAACATCACACACCTTGATCCATGCTCGTTCTTCAGGTCCATACCCCTTTCAATCAATGAGATACTGAAGCTGATTCAACCGGTGTCGAGAACCAAGGATCTTCTCAATCTCAAATTCGACTCCCAGTTGAGTATGAACTTGAGGTGTCTTGGGTGAAGAATGCTGGAGTTGATTAAGAATTAATGGTTATAGAAGAGAAACATGAAATGTGTTGGAAATCTTCAACTGAGGAGGTAGCTTTAGTTTATACACCACCGGACTGATGACTTTAAGAATACAGGGCCTGATTTAGAGCCGGATGCTCTTTCAGAGCGCTCGCTCTGAATCAGGGCGGCTTTTTTTTTTTTTTGAGCGCCGGCCTCCTGGACGCTTGCTAAGCTGTGGGTGACCACCCACAGCTTTTGCAAGCGGCCAGGTGATGGTCGCGACCATCGGGCTTGCAACGAGACCCTTGTGGTAGGGTCTCGTCCATCGCAAGCCCCAGTGAGCTTCCGGCTCTAATAGTGCCGGAAGCTCACTACTGAGGCTGCCCCGAAATGGGAGGCGTTCCTTCGGGAATGCCTCCATTTGGCCAGCCACCCCCCCCTGCCCGATACCAAAACAGGGCGAGCTGTCAATCACAATCGACAGCCGCCCCGTTTTGGTGCAAGACCCGTAGCAACGGAACGCCCATCACTGGCCGGGTCACGCACATGCGCACGTCAGAGCCGGCGTGCGCAGGGGGGGAGCATCGACCTGCTTGCGAGCGCTATGCGCTTGCGAGCTGGTCTGAATCAGGCCCACAGTAATGAAGCATGGAGCAAATTTCATGCTTGGAACCTTCAGTCGAATGTTTTTAGTTGACAGCCACACCTATCTCCAATCTTCAGAAGAAGAATAGCAAGACGTTTACGATCTGCAAACTTCTTGTAATTATTAGAAGCTTTGTCAAGGAGGAGTGAATGATTTTCCATATATCAGAAAATAATTCCACAAGATTTGTGATGGCAGGTACTTCCATGTGAGGTAAATCTTGGAAATCTGGATCACGTGGATGTCTTCCATATGCTACAAAGAATAGAGTAGAATTTGAAGAGGAGTGGTACCTAAAATGTGGGCAAACTCTGCCCAAGGCCATAAATCCACCCAGTAATCTTGAGAAGAAGATACAAAGAGTCTAAGAAATGTTTCCAACTCCTGATTCATCCTCTCGGTTTGGCCATTTGTTTGCGAGTGATAGGCAGAAGAAAACTTCAGTTTGATTCCACAAGCACATAAAGCCCTCTGGAATTTTCAATTATCAATTCCTACCTATCTATACACTCTCTAAAATGTTGCTATTTAGCATTGTAAGTCGCACAATAATTACTTTTCAGACTTTGATTGTGTTTCCAAAGCACAAAAAGATATTATTCACCTCAAAGCAGATAGTTACACGCTGTGATCTAAATACAATTAGCACAAACAAATTATACAATCACAAAGTACAGTCGTTACATATGCAGGCACTCTGGATCCAGATCCCGGCATCAAAGATGAAACCTCCGTCAACAGCAAAGAAAGGATGAATGGCATCTTGTTTCAGAGAGCTTGCATATATACCCTTACAGAGATAGGCAATACAATAGAACAGGTTGGCATGATTCTATTGGTTCTTCTTCCTGGTTACAGTACAGTTCATAGGTCAGTTCGTATGATCACAGTCCAGCCTCCAACAGCTCTTTATGTCCATTTTCCCGCTGAATAACAAGTCTAAACTGGCTGCATTACAGAGTGAATTTTAATGCCTAACTCTCTATGATCCATCATTTGCAGTCACATGTTGCGATTTCCTTACCGATGGAACCAGAAATCTGCGAATACACAGTAGTTTAGAATGACAGCAAACACAGTCTGCTTATCATGTACTAAACCTCAGATATCAAATAACATGTATTCCACAACAATGCTGATAATGAATAAAACCTTAAATATTAACCTTAATGCTAGGGAACCTTTTTATGTAAGTGTGCAGTGTGTAAGTATTGGGATATTAAGAAAAGACGCTAGTTAGTGTTGTGCAACTACGTGTTTGTGGAGTACACCATGGTACGTGTTCTGCAGGGTCGGTCATATTATATGTTTTAGTAAATGTATGTATTTATATAATTAGGACTTTTAATATTGTTCTATTGCGTGGGAATCGCACGATGCTGAATAATAGCATTGCCGTATGTACTTATAATGTGTGAGATTCGCTAAAATGGCGCTGAGAAGCCATTCGCAAAATGGCATCTTGGCGCCATTCACAAAAAGGCATTGTGCAGATTTTAATTTTAACAGATTCTGTCTCAATTATCCGACTTCGACAGTCCACCCTGTGATAGCAAATAACATGCTATCATACTCTGATTTTAAAATTAATTTAGGCTTACACTATGACATATTATTTAATGTTATATTATGGGATGGCACAAGGTGGTTCTTAAACCATCAATAATGTGTCTCTAGGGGGGGCATGAAACTACCCTTATACGCACACCACAGATCTTGGGAGATCATGGGAAAGATGTGGGGATGCACCTAAACTATAAAGGAAGTCTTGAAGGGGATAGAGACTTGCATTATTTAAGATGTTTAAAAATAACATTTCATAATACATTTCATACATGTCTAAATCTATACATCATCTGATGGTACCTTCTATTTCAGGGTTGTAATGCAGTCCTACATTTACCTCAGTATTCATATTTTTACTTCTAACCACCATCATAATCTCATTCCTTTGATTTACCTTATCTTTACATTTTCCACATTTCAACACAGTAGGAACACACCTGACACATACGCCAATTGCTAAGATGACAACCAATATAAGGATCAGGAGTTTACCTATACTAGCAACCATTTCCTGAATCCACTCTCCTAGACAGGAGAACCATTTCACTGGGTTCAACCAAGAAACCCATTCCTCTACCTTCTCCTCTACTTCAGCCACTAAAGCATTATGGGTCTTCCAAAATTCCCATTTTAGCTGCAGAATTTTGTCCATCTTCCAGTCTATCACCTCCTTGGAGCCACTAGTATTATTTGTAATATATGTGCAACACTTTACACCAAATTGGGTGGCCAAAGTTACACAATACCCTCAGGTGATAGCTGTTAAATAATTTAACACTAGTCTATGTTGCACAAGTTCTTTCTTGTAGGCCTGTAACTCCTTACCTGTGTACCTAAATGTGTCATCATACAGCTCGGTGATATTATCTATTAATTTATCAAGATCTTGGATATATCTAAAATTTAGTCTACCTCGTGCGATCCTGGTGGGATTCAATGCGACTAAAACTTGAAAGCCAGTTGTTTCACTAATTAACTGTGTGGCTTTATGTACATCACCAGGTATCATATTTCTTTTGTCTCTATGTTCATACTATGTGTGAAGATATGGTGATTGTGTGTTTTTATGAATACCAAGCATTTTACCATGTGTAAGGGTCATAACCTCTGGGAGTACTCTTCCCAGCTAACACAAACCTTCGGAACTCGGAGAGAGCCACTTATACGCTTTCCTTCCATATATAAAATATACATAATCGGGGAGAACATAAGGGATAGAGGCCCTGATTCAGAGCCGGTTGTTCTGACAGAGTGCTCGCTCTGAATCAGGGCCGGTGTTTGTTTTTTTTAAGAACGGCCTCCTGGCCTCTCGCATAGCTGTGGGTGACCACCCACAGCTATAGCGAGTGGCCATGATGATGGTCGCAATGATCAAGACCATCGCGACCATTGGGCTTGCGACGAGACCCTTGTGGTAGGGTTTCGTGGCTGCAAGCCCCAGAGAGCTTTTGGCTCTAACAGAGCCAAAAGCTCTCCCACTGACATCACTTGTGATGTCAGTGGGGCCGCCCCCAGATGAAAGGCATTCTCATGGGAACGCCTACATCTGGGCAGCTACCCCCCTGACCCGCCCACCGAAGGGGGGCGTGCTGTCACTCAACATCGACAGCACACCCCCTTTGGAGCGAGACCCGGAGCAACGCATTGCCCGTCACTATCCGGGTCTCGCACATGTGCACGACGGAGCCGGCTCAGTCATGCGCATACGCTCTGGGTCACCATCGACCCGGTTGCGAGTGCACCGCACTTGCGACCAGGTCTGAATCAGGCCCAGAGTGCATCATGATCATCCAACACATTTCCCTAACAAATGATCCTACCTCAGGTTCTCCCATCTGGTTAACACCTGTTTCTGGTTGTATAATCCTGGCACAGTACCCTTCTGGTACTCTACCAACCATTTCTTTGATGTTACTTAATGTATACCGATACCGGAAGTGTCTCCCATTTAACCTAATTGTGCGTAACAGTTCAAAATTCATAGGCTCATGATCAGCTCTTAGTGAGAAGGTCATTGTCTGGTTATTCCCAGTCACCTCCCAACTTCCTGGTTTATTGGAGTTGGTGATGTTCAAACCTAAAAGTTATTTATCTAGTTGGTACTGGTAGAGTTTAAAATGAGGTGGTTTGGTGTTTAGAAATTTTCCATCCAGCGTCTTCCCTTGTTGCAATTCTAAAACCTCAGAGACATTCAATGGAAATGGCACTAACCCTTCATTATGCTGTCCCTGAGGCACATGAGAACACACCCAATAGTCAGTCTGGTTTAAAACTCTGCCCACCATAGTATGATAATCCTCTAAAGGATACCCACCCCAATACTGGTTATACTTAGGTGGGCACTGCTGGATGCAATTCTCATCAACTAAGGAACCACAAAACTCACACATACAATAATCCTCAGACAATAGACCCTCACACTGTCTCTGAGTTTCCAACATAGCAGATCTCTTAACAATTACTGTGCTGGGTTTGGTCATATACTCCCCCCGGTTGGTTTAGAACTCCTTCTCCCAACTCCACTCCATTGATCTCACCATCAGCTCCCCTCTCCATCCTCTGTCCTCCATCATAGAAACCAGAGATCCCGAAACAACCCAAGATAATGAGAACTCTGGGAGAAAACACAAAGATAACCACAGCAGACCAATACATTGCTGAAAACAAGGGTCTACAAATTTCATTAGCTCAGGTATCTCACCTGATATGGACCTTCCCACCGATCTGTCAAACAACCTGAATGCAAGAAATTTCTGATCATAACAAATTCTCCAGGTTCAACATCATGACAGTTTGTTTCTGGCATATCATATGACAACAATTTCGGTTTCTGCTGTTGCTGCTTTAACTGTTTATTCATTGTTATAAGATACCTTACAGTTACCTCGTTGTTACTTTTCAAATCTTCCTGCAGACTTATAATCAAATGAGGTTGTCTACCAAACAGTGTTTCAAAGGGGGACAGATTGAGAGGGGGTCTAGGAGTTGTCCTGATACTATGAAGGACAAGTGGTAGTGCTTCTGGCCAACCCAGTCCAGTTTCTGCCATGATTTTACTTAATTTATTTTTAATAGTACCGTTCATCCTCTCCACCTTGGCACTGGCTTGCGGTCGGTAGGGGGTATGAAGTCTACTATTAATACCCATCAACTTACACATGTTTTGGAAGACATCACCTGTGAAATGAGTACCCATATCACTTTTGATAATTCTAGGGATACCGTATCTGCATACAAACTCCTGAACTATTTTCTTAGCAGTAAACGCAGCAGTATTAGTGGCAGCTGGACATGCCTCAACCCAATTAGAAAATGCATCAGTGTACACTAATACATATTTGAGATTGCTGCAGGGTGGTAATTGGATGAAATCAATTTGTATTTCCCAAAAAGCTCCGTCGGTCGGAGGAATGTGGATTGGTTCGGTAGGGATTGTTTGGCTTACCTTTTCCATCTCTCCAGAGGACTCTTGCCCACATCCCTTGAACTTCCAGACTGCCTTTTCCTGAATGGAACACAAATTTTGCATCTCAATTAATATCAGCATGTCAGTCATTTGAAACTTCATTTGGTTAATTGGCACATTCACTTTTAACCCTGCTGCCCGTTTGGCAGCTTCGTCTGCCCGGTTGTTGCCCAATGACACCGTGTCATTCTCACATGTATGGGCTTTACACTTAATTACCGCCACTGCCTTGGCAGTAGTCCTTTTCTATGTCTGGAATGTGCGACTGGTGTGCCTGCTGCTGTCATAAAATTTCTCAGACTCCATAAAGCACCGAAATCATGTACCACTCCAAAGGCGTACCTAGAGTCAGTGTAGATATTAGCAGATTTACCTTTTGCTAATTCACAAGCTCTTTTTAGTGCCACCAGCTCTGCCACTTGGGCCAAGTGAGGTGGACCTAGAGGTTCGGCCTCTATGATGTCTTTGTCATTTACCACAGCATAACCTGTACACAACTCTCCAGTGTCAGTTTGTCTATGACAACTCCCATCCGTGAAAAAAATGTCACATCTTAATTTGCTAAAGGTGGATCCCGTATGTCAGGTCTTGCAGTAAAGGTTTGATTCAGATATTCCATACAATCATGTGCATCAATATACTTGCAGAACTCACCTTCCGCCAACGACTCACCTCTCTCCATCCTTTGTGCATCCTGTTGCACATAAGGTAAATACGTTGCTGGATATAACGTACTGCACCATTTGATGGTGATGTTTGCAGGTGCTATTAGGGCTAGTTCCCATTTTGTGAACCTAGCTGAGGAGACTGGTTGTCTGGTTTGGGCAGAATTTAGCAAAGCAGATACAGCATGGGGAGTATAAACAATCACATCATGTCCTAATACTACATCCTCACTCTTACTGACCAATAGAGCAGTTGCTGCTACACTTAAACACGTCAGGAGTGATCTTGCCAGTGTCCAATTGTGCACTGTAGTATGCTACGGGCCTACTGGCATCACCATGTTTTTGTATGAGGACACCTGCTGCACAACCATTAGCTTCCGTACAGTACAAATTAAAAGGTTTTTCATAATCAGGTAATTCCCAATGCAGGTGCTCTTGTCAGACTATCCTTAAGATTAAGGAAAGCCTGCTCTGTTTCCTCTGTGTGTATGACATGATCGGGCTTTGAGGAAGAGACTAAGGACCTGATTCAGAGCCGGACGCTCTGACCAGAGCGCTCGCTCTGAATCAGGGCCCTCCAACCTAAACTTGGAGCGGCCTCTTGGATGCTCACATAGCTGAGGGTTACCACCCACAGCTTATGCGAGCGTCCATGATGATGGTCGCGATGGTCAAGACCATTGCGACCATCGGGCTTGTGATGAGACCCTGTGGTAGGGTCTCGGTGACCGCAAGCCCTGGAGTGATTTTGGCTCTATCAGAGCCAAAATCACTCCCACTGACATCACTAGTGATGTCAGTGGGGCCGGACCCAGACAGTAGGCGTTCCCATGGGAAAACCTCCGTCTGGCAGCCATGCCCCCAGCATGCCCACCAAAGGGGGCGTGCTGTCACTCACCATCGACAGCACGCCCCCTTTGGTGCGAGACCCGGAGCGACAGCTTGGCTGTCGCTATCCGGGTCTCGCGCATGCGCACGACTGAGCTCCCTCCATCGTGCGCATGCGCATTTGGGTACCATCGACCCGCTTGCGAGCACGTCTGAATGAGACCCTAAGTCCTGCAATGGCAAGGACAGAATAGAAAAACCTGGGATCCACATTCTGCAGTATCCACACATTACCAAGAAGGTATGGATTTGCTGTTGGTTCATGCGGCAGTGTCATGGTCTGTATGGCTTGGATTCTGTCAGTGGTCAGATGTCGTAACCCCTGGGTTAGGCAATGTCCCAAGTATTTAACCCTGGACTGGCATGGCTGTAGTTTGTCCTTAGCAACCTTGTGTCCTGTTTGCAAGAGATGAAGCAACAAAAGTTTAGTATCATTTAAACATGACATAAACGAATCAGAACACAACAATAAGTCGTCCACATATTGTATTAAAACAGATCCATTTGCAAGTTGAAAAGATTGTAAACAGCCATGTAATGCCTGGGAGAAGATACTGGGGCTGTCTATGAAGCCCTGGGGAAATCATGTCCATGTATATTGTACACCCCTGTATGTAAAAGCGAATAGGTACTGACAGTCAGGATGAAGAGGTACAGAGAAGAAAGCAGAGCTGAGGTCAATGACAGTAAAATGGGTTGTATTTGGTGGGATCTGCATAAGAATGACAGCTGGATTTGGCACTACAGGAAATTGGCTCTCTACTACCTTATTAACCCCTCTAAGGTCTTGTACCAGCCTATATTCCCTCCAACCACTCTTTTTCACAGGAAAGATGGGACTGTTGGCTACACTTGCTGTACGGACTAAAATTCCCTGTTGTAATAACCGCTCAATTATGGGATAAACCTCTATCTCTACCTCCTGTTTTAACGGGTACTGAGGAATTTTTGGAGCTTGCCTACTGCTTTTTAGATTTACCATTACGGGAGCTACATTTGCCATCAATCCAGTGTCCTGTCCATCTTTGGTCCAAAGTGAATCTGGTATTGGGATAACATTTGATCTACCTGAGATGGATTTTTACCTGAACCAGTAAAGTGATACATTAACCTTTGGGGAGTGTCCAATATATCCCTCACCTCGTGCGCAACTCTCTGGGATATCTAAGAATATACCATCAGGGGTACAATATATGACACATCCCATCTTACATAACAAATCCCTTCCCAGTAGGTTAGTAGAAGCCGCTGCTGCCAGGAGAAAAGAATGCCTGGTAATCAATGGCCCGATAGTAACCTCTGTGGATTTGGTTAAAGGATAATGTTGCACTTTACCCGTTACACCCATTGCTGGTACTGTTTCGCTGGTCAACTGTAAATTAGCTGGAGATTTTATCACTGATCTGGTCGCCCCTGTGTCTACAAGAAAAGGATGTTTAGTACCAGCTACATCACCGGTTCTTCCCTAGTACTTCCCATTAACCTGACTAGCTGTAGACTATAGGTAAGACCTGACCCCTAGCATTGACTCTCATTCTCCAATACAGAATTTAAGGCCACAATTGGAGCTGGTGACTGTGGGAAATTTCCTGCATTCTGCGTATATCCCTTATGTGGATATTTAGGTACTCCCTGATTAGGGGGTCCTACCTTCTTCACCTTACAGTTCCTACTGACATGTCCTACTTGGTTACAGTTAAAGCACCTTCAAGAGTGGGGTGGGTGAAAAGGTTGCTGTGTGGGTTGAGCTGTAGAGAAAGATTGTGGGTGTGGATAGGGATTTTGAGGTTAATATGGTGGTTGTGGGCAGTATGGGTTTTGTGGCTGTGTGTGATAAGTGGGGTAGGACTATGTTTGTGGCTGCACAGTATTTGTGAGGGCGTTTAGCTGTGCAGGTGTATATGTGTCTGGTAGCTGTGATGTTACATTCATTCCTTCTAGAGCATGAATACTAACAGCCATTAGCTTCTAGCTCTGTATTTCTCTCTACTTGAGGATGTTTTTATCATGCTCAATAGCAGACTCCTTGAGTGTGTCTACAGTAACTCCCCTCCAGCCAGGTAGAGAGGTCGTTAGATTGTCTTTAAGACCATCCATAAGTACCATGATGACCATTTTCCTATGGTGAGTGCTATCTTTAATATCTTCTATCCCAGTGTACTGGGTGATAGTCTGCAGAGCTCAGGTACAGTAATCTTCTGCAGATTCACTCTTTTTGTTTTATGGTGAAAATTTTACTCCAGTTAACTACTACCGGAAAATATACACCCAATTGAATTATTATGCGGGTAATGTTACCTTGGTTATCCTCGTCTGTTAATGGAGCATCTCCTCCCAATACGCAATCTGTGATAAACTGTTTCACGTCGTGTAGTGAGGAAGACACGCCCTTAACACCACTCGTCAGTCTTTATTGGGCTCGTGAGCATTACCCAAATTTTTCACAAATCTTTGGCATTTTGCTAATTCCTTCTTCGGGTCAGGGAAGTCGGTCATTATGGAATTTAGCTCAGCTCTTGTCCAAGGACAATGCATCACTACATCCCTTATGGGCACCACACCATTCGCATCCGGACTCCCATTGGGAACAGTTATTGTCCTGATGGGATGGAGACCAGCCACACTGTTACCTTTGACTTTGTTACCTGGCTGGGGATTCAGTCTATTACTGCTACATACAAAATTAACAACTTCCGTTACAGGTACAGCGGATGTTAACACTTCCTGTACTACCACTGATGAAGATGGGGCCACCTCCTGTGCTCGTTGTGATGGAACATCTAACATTTGTACAGCATGGGAAATGGCAGACATAACAACAGGTTCATCATCCGCATCATAAACATTTTCCTGGTGATTACTCAAGAGAGGGTACAGGTTACATGTTACATTTTTATGAGTTTTTACATCGATTGTACCTCCACCCCCATCTGCATAGGGCGGCGGTGGTGCGCTTGAACTACTGAGATTACCTTCCGCAACGCTACCTTGCTGTGCATGCGCACTACTTTGCGACGCATACGCAACACTGTTTAGCGCTGTGTGCGCACTCCCCTGCATCGTGGTCGCAATGATAGTTTACGTCGTGTGCACACCCTTAAGCCACATATCCCCCTCTTGCTGCCATAACTTTTTTTGAACTGCTCGCAGTGCTTGTGGTTGGATTTTCCTACCGCAATCATGCGAACAGTTCAGGCTAAGAAACAACCAAGTGACGTGGTCGATGACGCTGCTATGCACACCCTTAAAACGCCCGTTTTGACCGTTTGGCACGCCTGCGTTCGGATCTCCACTCCCCGTTTTCAAGCACCTTCCCCTGTTACCACCCACAAACGCCTCATCCTGTCACTCAAATTAGCAGGCACTCGCTATTTGGCGAGCGCTCGATTTCCGATCGCACTGACTGGTTGGCGCATGCGCATTACGACCCATATGCATGCGCAGTTGTGCGAACATCGCTCGGAGAGAACGAGCGGCCGCTTACGAGTGGCTCTGAATCAGGCCCATTGTTCAATATCTCCTTATCAAAGCTGCCATTCTGGGAAACGGTTTCACACTCTTACTCGCAACAGTACCTAGTTGCATAAGCACCGTACCTAGTATGCATAATATGCCGTGCTGACCCAAGCGGTGCTTCCAAAAGCAGCACATCATCTAACATCTCTACCGTTTGCTTGGCTCCCATCTTGGGAAAATAATACTAAACTTTTCAATAGAGATTTAGGGCCTGATTCAGAGCCGGACGCTCTGACCAGAGCGCTCGCTCTGAATCAGGGCCCTCCTCCATTAAAATGCAGCGTCCTCCTGGACGCTCGTATAGCTGTGGGTCACCACCCACAGCATATACGAGAGTGCAAAAAGATGGTCGCGATGGTCTTGACCATCACGACCATCGGACTTGCGAGGGAAACCCTGCGGTCGGGTTTCCCAACCACAAGCCCTGGAGTGATTTTGGCTCTATCAGAGCCAAAATCACTCCCACTGACATCACTAGTGGGGCCGGCTTCAGACGGTAGGCGTTCCCATGGGAACACCTCCGTCTGGCAGGCACGACCCCGGCACGCCCACCAAAGGGGGCGTACTGTCAATCAACATAGACAGCACGCCCCCTTTGGTGCGAGACCCGGAGCGATGGAAAGCCGGGAGCTCACCGGGTCTCGCGCATGCGCACGACGGAGTTCCCTCTGTCGTGCGCATGCACAGTGGGGAACATCGACCCACTTGCGAGCGTACTGCCGCTCGAGTGGGTCTGAATGACCCCCTTATATCGGTGAAAGAATGTCAAGGCTACTTTCACTTACCTGTGGACGATATTAACAGGATGCGCCCACACACCTATGGAAGAATAACCAGGTTGCTTCCACGCACCTAATCCCTTTTTGAGTACTTTCCACTGCTAGCATTTAGGTATTCCAATAACACCTACCCTTTTCAGTGATTTAGTCCACCCTCTGCTCAGTTCACAATCACGATATGCCACAACCGTGCTGTTCAATCACAATGCCCAATAATCCTAACTGATCACTGAATGCTGCAATCACATTGAGAGCCGATACCTACAACAAGACAACTACTACACCTGCTATGTGTATAGACTTCGGTATCTACTACCGAGCCACTGGGCCGACACCAGGCGCCTAGCACCTAAGGGTCCTATGATACCCCTAGCTAGGGAACATGTTACCCCTACCAACACACATTCACTGTTATACACCCTTTTCCTGTGCAGAAAAAGACATGTTTTCCCAGACTATGGCAGCACCGACTAAGGTACTTACAACAATGTTATCACACTATCAATATCACAATGCAATCTCAACAGCTTTATTTAAACATGCAGCAGCAATATAGGAAATATGTATACGCTATTGTGCGACCGCTACACAAAATGTATTACCCTTACGCTATTGTGCGATTTCCCCTTTTAACATGAAATTTTATCAACGGAGGAAAACAAATTTCTTCCCTTGTCCCTAGATTATAATCAGTGCTCCTTGAACTCACACAATAACGGATAGCGGTCTCTCAGCAACAAAGTTGTAGCAAGTATTTGAAGGCACAATGCGTTCTTTCCTGCATATGGCGCCTCCACCCTTTTGCTGAGAGGTCTATATTCATGTGACTGGTAGCGTGATTTCACTACGAGCCCCCAACTATTGATTCCTACCTATCTATACACTCTAAAATATCGCCATTTTGCGTTGTAAGTCGCACAAGAAATAATTACTCTTCAGACTTTCATTGTGTTTCCAAATCAGAAAAAGATATTATTCCCCACAAAGCAGATAGTTACATGCTGTGATCTAAATACAATTAGCGCAAACAAATTATACAATCGCAAGGTACAGTCGTTACATATGCATGCACTCTGGATCCAGATCCCGGCATCAAAGATGAAACCTCCGTCAACAGCAAAGAAAGGATGAATGGCATCTTGTTTCAGAAACCTTGCATATATACCCTTACAGAGATAGGCAATACAATAGAACAGGTTGGCATGATTCTATTGGTTCTTCTTCCTGGTTCTTCTGTTACAGTACAGTTCATAGGCCAGTTCGTATGATCATAGTCCAGCCTCCAACAGCTCTTTGTGTCCATTTTCCCGCTGAATAACAAGTCTAAACTGGCTGCATTACAGAGTGAATTTTAATGCCTAACTCTCTATGATCCATCATTTGCAGACACATGTTGCGATTTCCTCACCGATGGAACCGGAAATCTGCAAATACACAGTAGTTTAGAATGACACCAAACACGGTCTGCTTATCATGAACTAAACCTCAGATATCAAATAACATCTATTCCACAACATTGCTGATAATGAATAAAACCTTAAATATTAACCTTAATGTTGGGGAACCTTTTTATGTAAGTGTGCAGTGTGTAAGTATTGGGATATTAAGAAAAGATGCTAATTAGTGTTGTGCGACTACGTGTTTGTGGAGTACACCGTGGTACGTGTTCTGCAGGGTTGGTCATATTATATGTTTTAGTAAATGTATATATTTATATAATGAGGACTTTTAATATTGTTCTATTGCGTGGGAATCGCACAACGCTGAATAATAGCACCGCCGTATGTACTTATAATGTGTAAGATTAGCTAAAATGGCGCTGAGCGGCCATTCGCAAAATGGCGTTGTGCAGATTTTAATCCCAACAGATTCTGTCTCAGCCAATTATCCGGCTCTGACACCACTTCCGTCTTAGGTAGTCCATGAAGACGGAAGATGTCACAAATAAATAGTTTGGCCAACTGTGGAGTTGAAGGAAGTCCAACCAAGGGAATAAAATGGGCCATTTTTCAAAATATATCTACCACCCAGATAGTATTGAGTCCCTTAGAGGGTGGTAACTCAGAAATTAAAAATCCATTGACCGAAGAGTCCAAGGAGTATCAGTAACAGGCATAGAGGGCGCAAAGGGCCAATAACTTTGTTGTGAGTTGATTTATGCTGAGCACACTTGGCACAGTAAATACAAAAATTCCGGATGTCTTCCTTTATAATGGGCCACCAGTAGGAGTGCTGTAAAAACGTAAAAGTTTTGAGGATGCCCGAGTGGCCAGCAAACAAGGAGGCATGAGCCCAAGTTAATAAATTCTTACGCAACTTAGGCGCCACAAATATCTTGCCAAGATGTGGAGTCAGCAACTGAGTTTGAGCAAAAACAAGAGAATCTAGAATAGGACAAACTTGAAGTTGTTGTTCTTTTTCCTGTGGAGGCAGAAAGGACCAGGAGAGTGTATCAGCCTTTTTATTTTGTATGCCAGGACGAAATTGGACTTTAAAATCGAACCTTGAAATAAAAGAGACCAGCAAGCTTGTCTAGTATTCAAACGATGAGCTGTTTTTGAGATAAAGAAGATTCTTTTGATCGGTGATAATTGTAATAGGAAATTTAATATAAATATTTTTATTCCAGTCTTCAAACGAATAGACACTGGTAGAAGACTATCCAATGAATGGGAAGGCTTAGTTATCACCCCCAATCAGACGCTCCCAGATCCAGTTAGGGTCTCTCGTTTCCCAAGAGGAGAGGACAAACTTTAAGAATATGATCAGGGGCTGCACAGTACAGGCAAAGCTTATTCTGGAATCAGCAGGTTCACTCAGCCGAAGTCAAATGAGACCTGTTGACCTGCACAGGTTCCTCTTTAATTGGTGCAGAAGAGAAAGAGTGTGCAGTTAGTGAAAATCGATCCTTGAAATGATCTTCACACCCTTTGCTAGCTTGCTGTTCTCTGTGGCGCAAGTCAGTCTTAATACATAAAGATATTACAACAGATAAGGACTCAAGAACATCTCGAGAAGCTAACTCATCCTTCATTCTCTCAGACAATCCGTGAAGAAATGCTGCCCTAAGCACCTCATCATTCCACCTTAACTCGGAAACAATCTTCTGGAATTGAACTACGTACTGGCCCACTGTACGTGTCCCTTGTCGGACTCAGAGATCAGAGGAAGCCGAGGCAGTCCGGCTTGGCTCATCGAAGATTCTTTTGAAAGAACAAATAAAATTTTCATAATTGGAGACGAGAGGATCAGCTCGTTCCCGTAATGGAGAGACCCAATCCTAGACAGTTCCGGATAGTAAGGAATTTATGTATGCCACCTTTGACCTTGGAGTGGAGAAATTGTGGGGCAGGCACTTGAACTGTATCTCGCACTGATTGATGAAGCCCCGGCAGCATCTGGGGTTTCCATCAAAGCTCTCAGGAGAGGCCAACTGTAGACAAGACTTTTGAGTTACTGCTACTGGAGAAGATCCAGAGGGAATAGGAAGTATAGTGGCCAGAGTCGACTGAATGGAGAGTAATTGACTGGAGAGTTCCTGGAGCTATTAAGCCACCTGATGTTGTGCTGCCTCGATTCTCGATGCGAGAGGCATGATCTTATAACACCCCTGCACCCTGAGATCCTATGGCTTCCATAGGGCCTGTACAAACTGTCACTTTCGGGCTATGGTGGTCCTCTGTAGAAGTATTTGGTACTTACCAGTAAAATCCCTTTCTCTGATTCCACAGGAGACATTGCAGATCAAGACACATGGCCTGATTCAGAGCCGGACGTTCTGACCAGAGCGCTCGCTCTGAATCAGGGCCCTCCTACATGAAAATGGAGCGGCCTCTTGGACGCTTGCATAGCTGTGGGTGACCACCCATAGCTATAGCGAGCGTCCATGATGATGGTCGCGATGGTCAAGACCATCATGACCATCGGGCTTGCGACGGAGACCCTGCAGTAGGGTCTCGCTGCCGCAAGCCCTGGAGTGATTTTGGCTCTATCAGAGCCAAAATCACTCCCACTGACATCACTCCTGATGTCAGTGGGGCCAGCTTCAGACGGTAGGCGTTCCCATGGGAACGCCTCCGTCTGGCAGCCATGCCCCTGGCACGCCCACCAAAGGGGGTGTGCTGTCAATCAACATCGACAGCACGCCCCCTTTGGTGCGAGACCCGGAGCGACGGCTACCCCGCCGCTAGCCGGGTCTTACGCATGCGCCCGACGGAACTCCCTCCATCATGCGCATGCGCAGTTGGGCACCATCGACCCGCTTGTGAGCGTCCTGCGCTCGCGAGCGGGCCTCAATCAGGCCCACAGTGTGAGTGACTCCACTCCCCCAGAAGCCCTAGTTAGAGAATTGGAGATTGAAACAGAATCAGAAGACAACTGAGGAGAAGGAATCAAACAAAGACGGCAAAAGTCGAATAGAAAACACACATAACAACATAGTGCATACAACGCATGTAAAAACAAACACCATGGCAGGTAAAACAGTGCTGGTAGCATCCAGTGTTCCCTGTGGAATCAGAAAAAGGGATTTTCTTCGTAAGTACCAAAATTCTATTTTCTCCTTCATCCACCAGGGGACACTGGAGATTAAGACACTGGGGACATTCTAAAATTTCCCCCCCGGGTGGGAGAGCCCTCAGGAAACTTCAAAATCTTGCAACCAAAAGTAGATTTTGAGGTCGCAAAGGTATCAAAACGAACAAAAAATATGCGCACAAGTGGAATGCGCAGAATAGAAAACCGGCATAGGCCGGGCACTAGCAACATACGCCTGTCGGGTGGCCAAATGGATCTATGTAGTTAACATCTGCCTAGAAGCAGGCCAACCACGTGCAGCAGCACCGTAAGGACAAACAAGGAATCTGACTTCCGCAATGCTGCAATACGGGCCACATAAATCTGAAGAGCCCCCACAAATCCAAGGTGAGGGAAGACTGAAGTATCTGACAGTGGAACCATAATTGACTGGTTGATATGGAAGGCCAAAATCACCTAAAGATGGACGACGGTATGGAACGGAGTTCCGCACAGACATCAAGAAAAGGAGGCCACCAAGAGAGAGCTCCCACCTCCAAGACCCGCCTGGCCGAAGCCAAGGCCAATAGGAGGACTGTCTTCCAAGAGCGGAGTATCAGTTCCATGTCCTCCCAAGGTCTTGAATAGAGAAGACTGGAGGAACAGCAAAGCCAGGTGAAGGTCCAATGGAGATGTAGGCGGGACAACGGAGGCTGTCTTAGGTGGCATTGTCCGTCTGGATTCGAACAGGCTGACCATCGAGAAGAGGAGTGTTGAAGATTGCACGGAATTCCAGCACCTTGATCGGTAGTTTCAACTCGAGATGCGACCATCAATCCTGGAAATGATTGTCCAGAACAACCATTAAACATCTAGAGTATGTTAGCCAAGGCATATCACTCTAGCAAGTAGGGATATTGGTTAAGTTAAAACTATGGACACACATATACTTCAGAAGGCAATGTGGATATAACCCCCAAGGAGATATTATCTCAATAAAGAATTGGCAGACCAAGTCTATCTGACTTAGGATAGAGAACTAGCAGGGGACAAAAAAAAAAAACATAAAAAAAACAATGTAGTAGTTTAAGCAGGGGCGTATCTACCCATTGGCCAGGATGGCACTCGCCAGGGGCGGCGGCCAAAGGGGGGGCTCCGCCCGGTGGTGTCACCTGCAGCTATGGGGTAGATACACCCCTGTAGCCGCCCGCCTGCACTGGCCGGGGGGAGGCTTGTCTGGGGCACTGAGGGTGCTAGGCCAGGCCCACGATGCTGCGGCTGCCTCCAAGGGGGACAGAGCGGAGACGGAGGTGTTCTCTAGTGTGGGAGCCTGGGTGGGTATGCTGCAGGAGCTGGAGATCAGATGCCCGGGGAGGGAGTTTTGGGAGGAGGGCAGCGGCATGGCTCTGACCCGGGACTCTGACAGCTTGAGCCCCATTGTGTGCCAGGGCAGTGAGCACAGAGCAGATGATTAATAAAGTGCCTTGTGTAAAAATCTCGGATGACAGCGTCCGAATTCATGTGTTTTTTTCGAACAGGTTACTGAATTTACTAAGCTGCCGAGTTGCTGTCATTCGTGTTGTTCGATGGTGTAATCATTCGTTGTCATTCGTATAATTCATTTCTATTTAGCATTAGGTTTTGACTAACTTGAACAAACAGATGCACGGATGGATCAGGGAGATCCATGATACCTGCATCTGTGTGTAAAATAAACACAGATGCATGCACAGATCAGGGAGATCCGTGATACTTGCATCTGTGTGTAAAATAAACACAGATGCATGCACAGATCAGGGAGATCCGTGATACTTGCCTCTGTGTGTAAAATAAATACAGATGCATGCACAGATCAGGGAGATCCGTGATACATGCATCTGTGTGTACATAAATAAACACAGATGCATGGATGGATCATTGACATCCGTCCGTACTTCTGTGTTTAAAAAAAATTTAAAACTGTAATTTTTTTTTATTTTAAATGGTGTGGCCCCCCTCCCCAAAAGGACAACCAGCCCCGGGTCCCCCAGCCAAAGCCTAGGCCTGAGGTGCACTGGAGAGGGGTACCTCTTTATTGTGGGGGTCCCCAGCTCCCCAGGGAATCCTGGCCTGGGCTGACTAGCAGTCAGGGGCAATGCTTTGGCTGGGGGACCCGGTGAAAGGGTGCCCCTGGCTGTGGCATTACCCACCCACCTGCTAAAAAGTCTGGTGCTGGTTATGGAAATTACAGGGGAACCATATGCATTTTTTTCCCATGTATTTCCATAACCAGGACCGGATCAGAGCCCAGTGCTGGTTGTACTAAATACAGGGGACCCCTACGTCTTTTGTACCATGTATTTTGGCAACCAGGACTGGTTCTGAATAGCCTAGTGCTGGTTGTGCTTAATACAGGGGAGCCCTACGTGTTTTTTCCCCTGTATTTAGCACAACCAGTACTGGGTTTCCAAAGCCCAGGGCTGGTTGTTCTTTTGAGAGGGAGGGGGGGCACGACATTTTTTATTAATTTTTACACTGGTTTTTCATTTTTTTTAAACACAGAAGCACAGATGGATCTCACTGATCCGTCCATGCTTCTGAGTTTCTTTTTTTACACACATAAGCATGTACAGCTATCACGGATCTCTCTGATCCGTTCATTCATCTGTGTCAGTTGAGATGTGAAACTCAAATAGAAATAGGTGTTCTATTTGAGATTTCTATTTGGGGTTCGTATTGGCATCTTTTGCTGCCGATTTGCACTATATTTCGGTCCTATTGCTCTCTATAGCAAAGTGCTGCCGAGTTCTACTGATGGTCTATGTGTCCGAAAACATGTTACCATCAGAGTTACAAGTATTGTCGGCAGAGTTTTAGACATCGAATGGAGCAAAGTCGCAGAGTTTAGCCTTTAGTAAATGCCGAATATGCATTTAATAGCCGAATTTGCTTCATTCGATGTTAGTCTAGCTTAGTTAATTTACCCCTTAGGCAAAAGGAACTGGTTCAGAGGAGAGATCAGACCAAACAGCCTAGTATAGGGATGGATATAAACATATACTATACACTGGATAATGGAGACCCTCCCCAAAGGAGGGGCAGAGACGTAGATATACTCTAGTAATGTGTGGAGTGGACAGAGCAAGCTCTTCTTCCATCTCCCTGTTCTAAAGATCCATTTAATATATGGCCCCCAGTAAGGGGCGTATTAGATATTAAACTGATAAGAACAGATACTTTACAGGATCTTATATTAAATAATTTGTTCTTTAGCCAAGAGATTCACTGGGATTCGAACCCCAGTATCAGTATATGAAAAAGGAGTGTGGTAACCACACCACCCTAAATTCATCCAGCGATGTCCTATACATATAAAAATGAATAGAAAACCTGAGCCAAGTACTGATACACAGGGCTGTCTACACCCTCATTATTTCTAAGGGGCCCATTTATCAATGATCGCTTTTGCGACGTGATCAGGGCATGTCAGCAACGCCCATGATCGCATTGCAAAGTGCGATACTATCAGCCGGATGTATCACCCGGGACATGCAGGGACATGCGATACTATCGGCCGGATGTATCATCCGGGACATGCGATGTCTCCGAAGAGCTGCCGGCCAGTGCAGGGGGTGCTGCACATCCGCCATAGCAGGGGAAGGTTCCGGTGAATCCCTCCGCTGGCTAATTATACGCGATGTAGCCCATAGGCTCAAGGGCTACGCCATCTTAAGATGGTGTTAGCTGCGGGGGCCAATATCTGGAATGCATCGCAATCTGGATATTGGTAAATTTTGCAGCATCGCATCCCCCATAGAAACCTATGGGGGATGCAGCTGCCAGCGGTAATGGATGGATCACAGCAGGGACCTGCTGCGGTCCCTCCTTCATACGGGGGATACTTAATATTTGAGCAGGGCCGTAACTAGAGTAGTGTGACCTGTGCCATGGCACAGGGCACTGCAGGAAGGAGGCGCTGTTTGGGGCTGTCAATTTTCCTGTTTATTATCATTCTCATTTGTAGCTTCCTCTTATTTCATCCCCAGCATCTCCTGGCCTCCTCTATCTATTCCCTGGCCCTTCCCCATGAGACCATAGCCCTTTTTCTGGTGCACTCTCTTATGTCCCTATTTAAAAAATGGGGAGGGGGATACCAATGCTCTCTCTGGCACAGGGCACCGAAAAGTCTAATTACGGCTCTGTGTTTGAGGTAAACCCCCGAAATGGCCTCCTAAGAGAGATAGAGAGGCCCAGCAGTAAAGTGCAATATAATACAGTGCAGTATTTGCATGAAACACAGAACTGAAGTAAAATATATATATATATATATATATATATATATATATATATATATATTAGAGATGAGCGGTTCGGATTCTGTGGAATCCGAACCGCTCCGAACATTGGGGATCCGAGTCCACCCGAACCCTGTTCGGGTGTTCACCGCCTGACTCGGATCCCCGTTCGGGGCCGAACGGCGGCCGCCTGATGTCGGATTCTCACTAGAGAATCCGACATCAGGTCTCCTCGCGTGTAGGGCAGAGCGCAGTGATAGCGCTCTGCCCTACACAGACACAGACACACAGCCGCCAGCGGCAGCTGTGTGTTTGTTACAGCAGCCAATGAGAGTCACACAGACTCTCATTGGCTGCTGCACGGAGGGAGCCGGCTGGAGCTCACACATGAGCTCCGTCTTCCGGCTCCCTCCTCAGCGTGTGACAGAGCGGACGGCGCGGGAGCGGGGATACAGGTAAGTTTTTTTTTGTTTTTTTTTTACTTGTCAAAGGTCCGAGGGCGCTACTGGGGGGGGGGGTCTGCACTACTGGGGGGGTCTGCTACTGGGGGGGGGCTATACTACTGGGGGGGCCATACTACAGAGGGGCCTGCTACTGGGGGGGCTATACTACTGGGGGGGGGTCTGCACTACTGGGGGGGGGTCTGCTACTGGGGGAGGCAATACTACTGGGGGGGCCATACTACAGAGGGGCCTGCTACTGGGGGGGGCTATACTACTGGGGGGGGTCTGCTACTGGGGGGGCCATACTACTGGGGGGGATCTGCACTATTGGGGGGCCATACTACAGAGGGGCCTGCTACTGGGGGGGGGCTATACTACTGGGGGGGTCTGCACTACTGGGGGGGGTCTGCTACTGGGCAGGGCTATACTACTGGGGGGGCCATACTACAGAGGGGCCTGCTACTGGGGGGGGCTATACTACTGGGGGGGGTCTGCTACTGGGAGGGCCATACTACTGAGGGGCCTGCTACTGGGGGGGGCCATACTACTGGGGGGGCCTACTACAGGGGGGGCCATACTACAGGGGGGGCCCATACTACAGGGGGGGCTACTACTGGAGCAGCCTACTACTGGGGGGGCCTGCTACTGGGGCAGCCATACTACTGGGGGGCATACTACTGGGTGGCATGCTAATGGGGGGCATACTACTGGGGGGGCCTGCTAATGGGGGACATACTACTGGGGGGGCCTGCTAATGGGGGGCATACTACTGGGGAGCATTCAACTGGGGGCACTGCATAGTGGACCGTACTACTAAGGGGACTGCATAGGGGGCACCACTGCTGGGGGACATTGTGTAAGGGACACCGCTACTGTGGGCATTGTGTAAAAGGGTCACTACTGTGGGCATTGTGTAAAAGGGGCACTACTGTGTGTCGTAACATAAATAAGAGACACTACTTTATGGTGTAATGTGAATCAGGCCCTATGTGCGGTGTAATGCTAATAAGATTGTGCACTGTGACTCCTAGGGCCGTAGCCCACTTTGTAAACAAGTACTGTGACTCTGCTGGCCGTACCCCACTGGGTGGGTGCACTACTTTTCATTTCTGCCACTGCTGTGTGGCAATGTGTCATAATGTGCTTTATACTGTGGTGTCTGTGTCGTTGTGCCGCTGCTTTGTCGCTTAGTAACCAGTCAGCTCACTGCAACCTTTGGCCAATAATGTTGAAAACAATATTATAAGCTGTGATATGGTCTAAATTGACTGGAAATTAATGTTATTGAGGTTAATAATACTCTAGGATGAAAAAAAAGACCAATTTATGTGATTTTAGCTTTTTTTGTCAATTTTTGTAAAAAAATCCAAATCCAAATCCAAATCCAAAGCCAGTCACCGCAGTTTGGCAAATCCAAATCCAAAGCCGGACGACGAATTAGAACCAAATCCAAATCCAAATCCGGCAAAAATGGTCCGGCGCACATCCCTAATATATATATATATATATATATATATATATATATATATATATATATATATATATATATATGTATTGGTCTCATAAAGAAGACCTGAAATATATAGCCCAGACGTATGTTATGTATGGGAGAAGGACTGCGATACAAAAAATTATATTGCTGGGATAATGGAGATTATTACATCCACCTAATAAGAAAACACAAATGTGTCTAAACCCTGGACTTGAAACCTGCATAAGCCCCAAGGCTATGCCTGCTCACTCTAATCATAGTGTAATCCTTAATATTAAACGCAGGGATACACATATAACCTTATAAGGTACAGTTACTACCTTTTATCTTGAACGTGAGTCGCCTAGGAGACAAACAGATCGAGAGATCTGGCTACGTGTACTGTGAGATGACAATAGGTCGCTCTGCCTGTACTCTAGAAAGGGAGGCATATCAGGTATCAAACTGATAAGAATCATATTACACTTGTCCTAACCAAAGGCAGAGAAGCAATTACTTATATAGAGGTGGTCTAGGACCACTCCTATATGCAATTAAACTTGTCACATTAGCCCTAGCTTAATGCTGCTTACAGTTCTGTAGCATATACAGTATATGGGCTTATTTTGACACAGACTTTCAAGGTAACAGTGATAGGTTACTCTATGATTTACAGATCATATTAGTGTAATGCTGCTGGTATCGTCAATAGCCTCAGACATTAGCGAGTCTTGGGGTTGGGCATGAGATCCCGGAGGTCGGGATGTCGCTGATCAGAATACCGGCAGTGAGATCCCGACAGTCAGAATCCCGACAACCATAAGGAAATAAGGTAAGACCCTTACCCCTAACCAGGGCAGTTTCTAGACAATCTGGCTCCCAGTGCGAGCATTCAAAATGCGCCCCCCCCGTTATAATATTTTCACAAAAATATCTGTGTGATTTGATTTTGTGAAAATTTGTATGTGTATATATATATATATATATATATATATATATATATATATATATTGGTGGAAGTGGATATTTGAAGTGGGGGCACAGAGAATTAATGTGCGCACGCGCCGAAGGCGTGCTCCAAGAAATGGGCATGGTCACGGGTCTACACCAGACACCCCCGGACCCCTCCTTCACCAGACACCCCCGGACCCCTCCTTCACCAGACACCCCTGGCCCCCTCCCTCACCAGACAATTCCAGGCCCCTCCCTAACCAGACACCTCCAGACCCCTCTCTCACCTGACACCGAGCGGCAGGCGGACTTTCGGCACATGCGAGTGGGCGGGGGTGCCGGGCCACAAGGCTGGACTCTGCAGCTTTGATGCTGCAGAGTCCTTCTGTAAGGAGACAGCTCCCGGCACACGCAGGATGGAAGGGCGGGCAGTCAGCAGCGGCACACTGCAGACTCTAGGCCAGCCTTTTCAGAGCTCCGCTCCTCACTGACACGCTAGCGCGCATGGTCCGACGTCATGTCGTTACCGTGCGCTCGTGCACCAAATGGTTCATTCCGATTGGTGCTTACCTAGGGGAGGCGGAGCTTACACAGGGGAAGGTCCTCCCGGTCAGTCTGAGTGGCGTTACAGCCGCCCTGATGCCGGCCATTAAATGCATTATTCTATAATTTATAGATAATGCGAAATTGCAGCAGAGGCAGTTTTGCCTATGTTAAAGGGGTCAGGCGGAGCGCCCCGTGCGATTGCACGGGTCGCCTGCCCCTAGAAACGGCCCTGCCCCTAACCCTCCCTCCCCGGTTTCTAACCCTAACCTTCCCCCCTAGTGCCTAAACCTAACCTCCCCCTACCATAAAACTAACCTCCCCTAATGCCTAACTTTAACCACACACCCTAATGCTCCCCCTAACGGCTGATACTTACATTCGGGATGCCGGTGGTTCGGGATTCTGGTGCCGGCATCCCGATACTGTTGGGATTTCAGCGCCGGTATTTCGGCCGGCAGGATGCTGACTACATCCTGAGTCTTGAACCCACAATCTCTTAATGACAATTACAAGGTATTCTCAAGTACTAATCAGGCCTGACCTTGCTAGCTTCCAAGATCAGATGAGATCGGGTGTGCTCACGGTGGTGCATGCTGCTCAGATTTATGTTATAAATTTTTTACACAGACAATTGCCCAATAGCAAGTACTTAAGTATATTTCTGCTATATACAGTACTGTCTATAAAAGAGATGATCTATAAAAAACTCTGCAGCTGCCTACTTATTAAGCAGGCAGACTGCCCTGGGGGTGGGAAGGCAGTCTGAGCCCACCGCCCCACAGTAGCTACCATGATAATAATAAAGACCTCCCTGTACTCCAGACAGCGGTGCACTGTACTAATACTGTTAATGCACACGATGCGGAGCGCTAATGTATGTGCGGTGTACTAAAATGGCAGGTATCCCACATATAGGAGCACGCCCGTATGAAGAGGTAACATAGCCTCTTTTTGGATTCTTGGAATGGCCAGGATATGAGAGCTTACCCTCGGCTGGAAGCTCCCTCCACCCCATTCGAGCAGGGGTGCCGGATTAGTGCCACGCCGCCGCTAAGCCACATTAGTGACCGTGCCACTTGGTATGTGGAATGGTCACACTGCGAGGCAGCCCACATTGGGGCAATAACGTGTGACACCTGGCTGCTCTCCCTCATTCTGCTTGTCTGTACAAGCAGCTGCGTGTCCTCTCAGAGCAGGGATTATGCTCACCCCCAGCCCCGGTATTAAAAACGGCAGCGCTGTTGATGGCGCTTGAGTCCACGTCAGTGCTAGTAAAGACAACTGACTGGTAGTGCTTCTTCCTTCACTAAAGGCTAACCGCCACAAGGAGCAGCGAGGACGTTAGGGGGAATGGAGGAGCCACAGAGCTATCCCAGAAAGAGATTATACTTACCGCTGCCGGCGATCACTTCTGTGGCTAGGCATCGGGTAGCACGGACGCAGCTTCCAAAGTATGCTGTGGCATGTCCCGCCCAGAGCTGCTGCCAGGGTGCCTGGGACCCAGACACCCACTCTAGAATAGCGGCGACGGGTCCCTCCTGATGCCTCCATGTAGCAGGCTGAATAGATGCAGCTGTCAGCCTGTCCTCAATGCTGTGGGAAGCTATAAATTAAAATAATTTGAAAATTAAATATACGAGGTGTGGGCTGAGCTCAGCCCCAAATGACTGGCTCCCTCGGGCACAATTCTAAAACTGGGGGATAGAGGGGGAGGAGTCACTCACACTTATACATTTGAAAGTGCCAGCTCCACTCATCCACTCATGTATACCCCAGTATCTTGATCTCCAGTGTCCCCTGGCGGATGAAGGAAAACTAAAAGAGAGAGAGAGACAGACAGTCATTTGAGAACAATGGGCCTGATTCAGACCCACTCGCGAGCGGCTGTACGCTCGCAAGTGGGTCGATGGTCTGCACTGAGCATGCGCACGACGGAGGGAGCTCCGTCGTGCGCATGCGCCAGACACGACGAGCGAAGGACTTTCCTTCGCTCGTTGTGTCCGATCAAAGGGGGCGTGCTGTCAATGTTGATTGACAGCACGCCCCCTTTGGTGGGCGTGCCGGGGGCATGCCTCCCTGACGGGGGTGTTCCCACGGGAACGCCTCCCATCAGAAGCCGGCCCACTGACATCACTAGTGATGTCAGTGGGAGTGATTTTGGCTCTGATAGAGCCAAAATCACTCCGGAGCTTGCGGTTGAAAACCTCAACCGCAGGCTCCGGCTCGCAATTTCGATGGTCGCGATGGTCACGACCATCGCGGCCGTCAAAATGCACGCTCGTATAGCCTGTGGGTGGTGACCCACAGCTATACGAGCGTCCAGGAGGACGCTCCATGAAAAAGGAGCCCGGCCCTCATGCAGAGCGTGCGCTCTGCTCAGAGCGTACGGCTCTGAATGAGGGCCAATGTTTTCTCTTTTACGTTTATTACCCAGACTATGGGCCTATTTTTATAAAACTATGCAGAAACTGCAGGGAATCATGTTTTTCACAAACTAGCTACAATTTATTATGTATAGGGTTTAAATAAATCCTTCTGATCTACTCTTCTCTCATTTAACAAACACTAGGTGCATAGCATGTTCTATTGGGGTCTATTTATCAATATCCAGAACTAATAATCTATATCACCATTTATCGCAGTGTGACAGTTTGTAGATGTGCTGGTGTTTACCATGCCGAGGGTCCTCTTGGAACGCCGACAAAACTCCACTCCTCTGCGAAGCCAAGGATTACAGTAAAATGTACATGTACCCTTTGCAGCAGTAGTTTCGCATGGAGGGGTCCAGCGAAGCCATCTTAAGATGTGTTATCTAGCGGCAAAAAAAGCTTTGCTTTCTGTTGCTAGCTAAATTGTGGCGCTAAATAGGCGAGCAGTGAAGAAATCTCTGACTAACCAATGTTAGGGGCCAATGTATTAATAATTGCGGAACTGCATTGATGATTGTTTTTATTTTTATTTTGCGGTGGATCTTTAATTTTTAATGGAAATAACCCCGCTATGTACAAAGGAGTGTTATATACCTGACATTTTGTGGAATATTCACATTTGTGAAAGACTTCTCCTGTAGAAGCTGCGCATGCGCACACTGTTAGCTTCAGCTGCCGGACAGATGCTGCGGAGAGATCAGAACATCTCTCTACTGCTTGTAAGCCTCCATAGGCTTAAAGCCGTTTACGCCATCTGGAGATGGTATAAACTACCGGGGCCACACTCCTAACTGCTTTGCTTCAAACATCTAGCCATTTTGTCCAACAGTACAGATCTTTAAAATATAATTTTTCTATATATTGGGTTCCATACCTATACGTGTATTATTTACTATTGTTACAAAATCCCATTAAGAGCCTGTTGTTTATGAGGGTAATGTTCAGGGCTGTGTAGTAAGCTACGTTTAAGCCAATTTGTATACTTTGTATTTTTTTCTGTCTCCCCTCTACAATGAAATATAATGGGACTCCGAAGGCAGCTATTAGAGCAATAGAGAGCAAACTGCAAGAAGATCATTCCGCGGAGGAATGGCAGCCATTTTTGTGTAGACTCAAGTAGTGTACGCTAGTGAAGAGTCAATGCTTTTGGGTACAGTACACTATTTGGTCTCCGGATAAATGGCGGCCCTCCTTGACCTCAGTAATACGCTGTCAACTAGATCTGTTTTACGAGCGCCTTGATCCCTGTAATGCTGCAGCTGTACAGTGTACGTGCTGTACCTACTGTCACCTGTATTAGGGGGCCGCCCGCTTACTAGCTATGCGAGTCACCTTACTACATGTCTCCGGGAGAGAGGTGCGCTGTAGCCGGTAATGCAGGGCTATACAGGGGAGGCAGACACCCGGCTCACTCCATGCACAGGAGCCAGGAACCCGCTGAGAGCCGGTCCTCCACCGGCACACAGACTGAAAGCATGCAGGGTAAGGGTCGGATAGCCTTATACGGTAGTAAACGCTGTTTTGAGATGGGAGCTTGAAAGGTGGCACTCTCCCACCCCCAAAAAATAAAATTTACCCCCCCCCCTGCACCTATGCCTACCCCAGCTGCCGCCGCCCCCCTATGCAGTTCCTCCTATGCAGTGCCCCCAGTAGTGGTCCTCCTATGCAGTGACCCCAGTAGTGCCCCTTATACAGTGCCCCCCAGTAATGGTCCCCCTATGCATTGCCTCCAGTAGTGGCCCCCTATGCAGTGCCCCAGCAGTGGTCCCCCTATGTAGTGCCCCAGGCGCTGGCCTGGGGGGCAAATGCATGCAGGCGGCCCTGGCAGAGGAGTAGCGTTTAGCCAGGGTGCCCGAAAGAACGTGCGTGCTACGGCGCCCCCCCCCCCGCTCAAGTGTTCTAGGGAGGAGGCGGGTCCATATGGGATTAATGTAAGGTAAAAATAAAGATTAGGGGCAGCCCCCTGTTGTAGTGCCCATATGCAGTGCCACCCTGTGCCACAGGAGGACACCCTTATGCAGGCCTCGAGTAGTGCCCCCAGTAGTGATCCCCCCTATGCAGTGCCCCTTGTGCCCCCAGTAGTAATCCCCTTATATAGTGCCCCCAGTAGTGGTAACCCTTATGCAATGCCCCTTAAATAGTGGCCCCAGTTGTAGTCTTCCCCCTATGCAGTACCCCCACTATTGCCCTTTATATAGAGCCCCCAGCAGTGGTCCCTCGATGCAATGCCCCCAGTGGTAGTCCCCTCCCCCCTATGTAGTGCCCCTATTAGTAGTCCCCTCCCCCCTATGCAATGCCCCTAGTAGTACTCCCTCCCCTTGTAGTGCCCCCAGTAGTAGTCCCCCCCTTGTAGTGCCCCCAGTAGTAGTCCCCCCCTTGTAGTGCCCCCAGTAGTAGTAGTCCTGCCCTTGTAGTGCCCCCAGTAGTAGTAGTCCCCCCCTTGTAGTGCCCCCAGTAGTAGTAGTCCCCCCCCCTTGTAGTGCCCCCAGTAGTAGTATCCCTCCACCCTTGTAGTGCACCCAGTAGTATTCCCCCCTTGTAGTGCCCCCAGTAGTATTCCCCCCCCTGTAGTGCTCCCAGTAGTCCCCCCTTGTAGTGCTCCCAGGAGTACCCCCCCTTGTAGTGCCCCCAGTAGTATTCCCCCCCTGTAGTGCTCCCAGTAGTCCCCCCCTTGTAGTGCTCCCAGGAGTCCCCCCCCCACCACAGTAGAGACATAATAAAAAAATTTAAAAAAACACAGCCGGAAGATGTCCAGCTCTGGCAATGGGAGCAGCAGCCGATGAGAGTCTGTCTGACTCTCATCAGCTGCTAAAACCGGCGGCGGCGGAGCCGGCGGCTGTGTGTTTGTGCTGTGTAGCGCTGACCGAACTCCGTCCGGTCAGCGCTACACACGCGGTGCAGTCTGTGTCACAGTGACACAGACTGCCCGTGGCCCGCATGACGCTGCGGTCCGGGGGGCACATGGCACCCTGCCCCCAGCCCGCCACTGCAGTGCCCCCAGTAGTGCTCTTTATGCACTGCCCTCAGTAGTGGCCCTTCCTATGCAGTGCACCTAGTAATGCCCTTATACAGTGCCCCGTTATGAAGTTCCTCCAGTAGTGGGTCCCCCCCTATGTAGTGCCCCCAGTAGTGGGTCCCCCCTATGTAGTGCCCCCAGTAGTGGGTCCCCCTTATGCAGTGCCCCTTACAGATGTAACACAAGACACACACACAGGGCCAGATTAACAATGGGGCGGATGGAGCTACAGCTCCAGGCATCCACATAAAAATAGGCCCATTGTCATGACAACATGATGTTGTCCGGCCATCTGCTCTCCACACGGTCAGCCATAAATCAAGTCGTAACATTGTATTTCTATTTACCTCACAAAATGAAGAATTATTTTTGTTTTACATGTTTACGAAGACAATTGGGGCTGAGAGTATAGGGGTGTACACACCTACATGGCACTGGTCACACCCACACAGCTCTGGTCACACCTCTGCTTCTCATAGGCCCTTGCTCAATTTCAGCTCCATGCCCATGTGGCCCTCAATCCGGCACTGCACACACAGATTACTTACCTGAATCCCCGTTCCTGCGTCCACCTGCCACCGTCCGCTCCTCCTCCTGCTCGGCACTATGGGAGAAACGTCATGACGTCTGTCCCATCACCACTGCGGAAGCCGGAAGGTGGAGCTCATGAGTGAGCCCCGTGGATACAGCAGCTAATGAGTCTGTCTGACTCTCCAGGCTGCTAAAACAAACACATTGCCGGCGACATGTTTGTTACTGATCATCGGGTGGGTGGGGGTTCAGTTTACTCAGAAATCCCCCCTGCGTGTGCGTATGGTGCCTAGGCGGGTTGCGGCAGTCACATGCTATGTGGCGCCCGCGACCATAGAGCTCTCCGGCAGCAGCAGTCTCATGGAGGTGGAGCGCCGATCAGCAGAGGTTCTCCTCCTCCATGCACTCCTTGTGCCGCCCTCGTCTCAGTGTGTACCAAGCTTAAGAATGGGATTGACCTTTACTATGACTCTTCACCTGTCAAAATAATCTAGAATCCATCCTTGTGATTCTGTACATATGAATTACACAGATTCTGTGGCTGACTGGCTTCAAGGCTTCATTTCACCTGGTTTTAATCAGCCACAGGACCTGTGCAATTCATTTGTGTCCCGAATCTATAGGATGATATGGCAAGACACACACACACACACACACACACACACACACACACACACACACACACACACACACACACACACACACACACACACACACACACACACACACACACACACACACACACACACACACACACACTGCATAAATATTGGGACATTGACAGAATTTTCATATTTTGGCCTCTATTCACCACCACAATGGCTTTGAATTGAAACAAACAAGATGTGCTTTAACTGCAGACTTTCAGATTTCATTTGATGGTAATTTCATCCAAATCAGGTGAACGGTGTAGGAATTACAACAGTTTCTATATGTGCCTCCCACTTTTTAAGGGGCCAAAAGTAATGGGACAAACTAAACAATCCTAAATCTAACTTTCACTTTTTAATACTTTGTTGCAAATCCTTTGCAGGAAATTACAGCCTGAAGTCTGGAACGCATAGACATCACTAGACGCTGGGTTTCATCCCTGGTGATGCTCTGCCAGGCCTCTACTGCAAATGTCTTCAGTTCCTGCTTGTTCTTGGGGCATTTTCCCTTCAGTTTTGTCTTCATCAAGTGAAATGCATGCTCAATCGGATTCAGGTCAGGGGATTGACTTGGCCATTGCATAACATTCCACTTTTTAGCCTTAAAAAACTCTTTGGTTGCTTTTGCAGTATGCTTCGGGTCATTGTCCATCTGCACTGTGAAGCGCCGTCCAATGAGTTCTGTAGCATTTGACTGAATTTGAGCATTTAATATTGAGGAGTAATAATTTGAGGGTAATTATATCCAAAACAGGTGAACGGTGTAGGAATTACAACAGTTTCTATATGTGCCTCCCACTTTTTAAGGGGCCAAAAGTAATGGGACTATCAACTCAAAAGCTATTTCATGGACAGGTGTGGGCTATTCCCTCGCTGATAGTGCAGGAATTAATTTCTTCTGCATTGTATGTGACTTCTGCTAGCGCTGCTGTCTGTACTTTCACTTTCTACTGTCAGCCATTTTACTGTCCCTGCTCTTACTCTGCTAAAGCCCTTGCGGTGCGGTGATTGCAGGGTGTTTCTCCCACTATACTAACAAGTATCAGTGAGAGGGGTCACATACTTACCATCATGTCTGACAGTGATTTTCCTCGCCAGCTTCTGTGTACTACATGCAATGTACCAATAGCGGAGGGGGAATGTAACGCGGAGGGGCTATGTCGGCAGTGTTATTTATTGGCGCGACCAATTACTGTCATGGCTCCGGTACAGGAACCTCCCTGGGCTTGTTTCGCTAAGGTGCTTACTACCTTAGTGGGCCAGCTAGCTCCACCACCTGCGTTTACCCAGATGGGATTGTCCCAGCAGCCAGTGGTGTCGTCACCCATGCAGGGTTTCCCGAGACAACTGATGGTACCCCACAGTCTCCCTATTTCCCCTCCCCAGATTTCACATGAGCCTGCGTGGGTTAATTCTCTGACAAATTCGGTAGAGCATTTGTCGGATGTTTTACAGGGGGAGTCTGTGTTGAGACTAGTGGCGTCTCTGTCTGTTCCTTATGAGGATGACGACAGGACGTCTGACGATGGGGAGATTCTGGATCTATCTGACCAAGAACCTCTCCATACTAAAGAGTCGGACGCTAAGTCCAAGGTATATTTTCCTAGCCTTATTCGGGCAGTCCGCACGGCTTTAGTTATTGAGGAGGATGATCCTCCGGTGGCCAAATCCAAATATGCCTTTTTCAAGGCTATTAAGGGTGACGCCACGGTGTTTCCTCTTTCTGGTCAGTTAGTAGATCATTTAGAGGAGGCGTGGAAACATCCCGGAAAACAGTATCAGCCTCAGGCGCTTAGCTGTGGCTTATCCGTTTGCAAATTATTTTTCCAAGTGGGAATCCCCTCCACAGGTGGATTCTCATGTGACACGCCTAGTCAGAAGTGCCACTTTACCCATGCCTTCCATGTCCTCCTTGAAGGATGCTACGTACCGCAAGGTGGAAATCTACCGTAAGTGCTTATTTTCCCTTGCGGCAGGGGGGGGAGGGGTGTCCAGACCGGCTATGGCCGTGTGTTGGGTAGCCAGAGCTATGGAGCGCTGAGCTGATAGCTTGGAGGCGTCTTTGGACTCGGACTGTTCGACAGAACAGGCAGAGTTGGTGGGCAATCTCCGGGACTCGGCCACTTACATCAATAAAGCGGCCTTGGATATCAGTATCTTTACATGTAGGATTTCTTCTGCAGCTGTTGTTGCACATCGCACCTAATGGTTGCGGTCTTGGAAAGGGGACGCTGATTCCAAAAAGGGCTTAGAATGTTTGCCTTTTAATGAGGAAGTCTCGGTGTTCAATGCTCTCCAGCAGGCACATCAGGTTCTCCAAGGTCATCCCGTGCAGGTCCAGTCGGACAACGCCACCACCGTGGCTTACATAAATCGAAAAGGAGGAACCAGAAGTCGGGCAGCACTCGCAGAAGTGTCCCGCATCCTGGTCTGGGCGGAGCGCAATCTCCCGGCTGTATCAGCGGTGTTCATCCCGGGAGTCCTCAACTGGGAAGCGGATTTTCTCAGCCGGCAGGACGTGCATCCGGGAGAATGGTCTTTGCACCAGGACGTCTTTTAACTTCTGGTGGACAGGTGGGGTCTTCCAGAGATAGACCTCATGGCGTCCCGGTACAACAACAAGTTGCCGGTGTACGGGTCTCGAACAAGAGACGAAAAGGCGTCTCTGGTAGATGCTCTGTCCGTCCAGTGGACATTCCAGTTTGCATACCTCTTCCTTCCATTTTCCCTTCTTCCGCAGGTAATCCGGAAATTCAAACAGCTCCCGAGTGGCCCAGGTGGCACTGGTTCTCGGACCTCCAAAGTCTGTCAGTAGACGTTCCTCTGAGGTTACCACTATGACCGGACCTGCTGTCACAGGGTCCTTGTCTTCACCCGGACCTGACTCGGCTGTCCTTGACGGCGTGGCTGTTGAGACGGCCATGTTAAGGTCCAGAGGGTTTTCCGGCTCTGTGGTGCAAACCATGCTAAGAGCTCGGAAGCCATCCTCTGCAAGAATCTACCATCGTGTGTGGCATACGTTCTTCCAGTGGTGTCAACCTAGAGGTTATGCCCCTCGGGAGTTCCGTCTGTCTAGAGTGTTGGCTTTCCTACAGGCTGGCCTAGACCATGGGCTTCGCCTTGCTTCCCTGAAGGTGTAGGTGTCTGCCCTGTCAGTCTGGTTTCATCATAAGATTGCTGCGCTCCCTGATGTGCACACCTTTATGCAGGGTGTTCTTCGCATTCAGACACCTTTTGTCCCTCCGGTGGCTCCTTGGGATTTGGCTGTGGTCCTGAGAGCTCTCCAGGGACCCCTGTTTGAACCACTGGGCTCAGTGGACCTTAAATGGCTTACAGCTAAAATGATACTCCTTCTGCCCATTGCTTCGGCCAGACGTGTTTCTGACTTAGGGGCTCTCTCCTGTAGACCCCCTTTTCTGATTTTTCATAGGAACAGGGCAGTGCTTCACACTCGTCCTGGATTCCTTCCTAAAGTGGTATCACGTTTCCACATCATCGAGGAAATCGTTGTGCCGGCTTTTAATTCACCTGATCTTTCAGTGGGTGAGGCCACTTTGGATGTTGTGCGGCCTTAAGGATTTATGTTGACCGCACTTCTTCGTTTAGGAAGTTCGACGCCTTGTTTGTCCTCTATGGCTTCCGTAAAAAGGGTTGTTGGCCTGCTTCAAAGCAAACTTTGGCAGGTTGGATTCATATGGCAATTTCAGAAGCTTATCGTCATGAAGACCTTCCGGTTCCATCCTCTGTGAGCGCTCATTCCACTAGGTCTGGGGGTCCTTTTTTGGCAGCTCGACGTGGTGCCTCTGCAGTCCAGATCTGCAAGGCTTCCACGTGGTCCTCTGTCCATACCTTTGTGAGGTATTATGCTTTTGACACCTTTGCCTCTCAGGATGCTTCCTTCGGGCGGCGGATTCTCCTTTCAGCACAGGAGCGTCCCCACCCTTAAAGGATACTGCTTTGGGACATCCCCACGGTATCCTGTGGATACCCTATGGACCCTGATGTAGAAAATATGAGATATGGTAAGAACTTACCTTTGTTATCTCTATTTCTACGAAGTCCATAGGGTTCCACAGGACTCCCGCCCTGTCGCACCTGTGCTGCAGATGGGCTTTACTTTGGTCACCGGTTTTTCCGTCTCCCTCTGGTGAGAATGTGATGCTTGTGTGTGTCCAGATCTCTCTTCTCTCTCTTTCTTCTCCTCCTCCGGCCTATGGCTTGGTACGTAACTGAGATGCCTTGGCTCGGGGGCGGGGTATAGGAGAGGGACCATGATGTATCCTGGGAGGCTGAAAACTTAACTCTATGGTGCCCGATGCCTGACGTCATCACCTATACCCCAAGATATCCTGTGGAACCCTATGGACTTTGTAGAAATAGAGATAACAAAGGTAAGTTCTTACCATATCTCATATTATTGAATAAACATTGAACTGGGTCAAATGAATAAAACCGTTATCATTAATAACTACTGTCACTGTAAAGGCTCATACACACTAGACGATAACGATATTGTTATAGTTCATAGCGTTCAAGTGTAGAGGCGTCCCTGCCCATCAACATATTGGAACTGTGTACAGGGCCCTTATGATGGCAAAGCACTTTCTTCACAGAAAGCCCGTGCAGGTTCAGTCTGACAATGCCACCACAGTGGCGTACATCAGCCATCAAGGAGGCACTCGAAGTCGGGCAGCAATGACAGAAGTGTCACACATTCTGACATGGGCAGAATCTCATCTCCCAGCCATTTCAGCAGTGTTCATTCCTGGAGTGCTCAATTGGGAAGCGGACTTCCTCAGCTGTCACGACGTGCATCAAGGGGAATGGTCTCTTCAAGAGGTGTTTAAACTTCTAGTAGACAAATGGGGTCTTCCAGAGGTGGACCTCATGGCCTCCCAACACAATCACAAGTTACCAGTGTTCGGGTCCAAAACAAGAGATGCCGAAGCAAGCCTAGTGGATGCTCTATCAGTAAAATGGACCTACCGATTTGCATACCTATTTCCTCCTGTCTCCCTGCTTCCTCGAGGTCTTCGGAAATTCAAGCAAGACTGAGGCACTGTCCTGCTGGTGTGTCCTGCTTGGCCCAGACGTCTTTGGAACTCGGATCTTCAGAGTATCTTCATTGACATTCCGTTCCTGCTGCATCAACGTCCGGACTTGTTGTCTCAGGATCCTTGCCTTTACCCGGACCTGGATCGTGGCTCTTGAGACATCCCTCATAAGGTCCAAAGGATTCTCTAGCTCTGTCAACACGATGCTTAGAGCGCGTATACCTACCTCCGCCAGGATCTACTACAGCGTGTGGCATACATATTTCCAGTGGTATCGTACAAAGGCTTACGACCCTCAGGTGTTTCAAATTTCCAGAGTCCTGGCATTCCTTCAAGCTGGGTTGGACCTTGGCCTGCGTCTGGCATAATTGAAAGTGCATGTCTCTGCACTGTCAGTGTGGTTCCAACGTAGAATTGCTCTGCATCCGGATATCCGCACCTTCCCCTAGGGTGTCCTCCAGATTCAGCCTCCCTTTGTTCCACCAGTGGCTCCTTGGGATTTGGCTGTAGTTCTTCCCAAGATCCTCTATTTGAACCACTATTTTCAGTGGATCTTAAGTGGTTAACAGCTAAGACTCTCTTTCTTCTGGCCATTGCATCTGCCAGAAGGGTGTCAGACTTGGGAGCGCTGTCCTTTTCTAATATTTCACCAGGACAGGGTGGTGCTTCGTACTCCTCCTGAGTTCCTTCCTAAGGTTGTTTATAGTTTCCATATTATTCAGGAAATTATAGTACCGGCCTTTCTGTCTCCAGACCTCTCGGCAGGAGAGGCCTCATTGGATGTGGTCCACGCCCTCAGGATTTAAGTGGACCGTACCAGTTCTCTTCGGAAATCAGACTCCTTGTTTGTGCTCTATGGATTTCACAAGAAGGGATGGCCAACCAATAAGCAAACATTGGCTAGGTGGCTTCGTATGACTATCTCAGAAGCTTACACGCAGACAGGCCTGCCTGTTCTGTCTTCTGTTCAGGCTCATTCTACTTGGTCTGTGGGTCGCTCGTGGGCAGCTCGCCGTGATGCCTCGGGCTATTCAGCTTTGTAAGGCGGCCACGTGGTCTTCTGTCCAGACCTTTCTAAGGTTCTATGCATTTGATACCGTTGCCTCTCAGGATGATTCCTTTGGGCGCCAGATTCTCCTCTCAGCACAGGAGCGTTCCCACCCTTAAAAGGACTGCTTTGGAACATCCCCAAGGTCTCCCTGTGGAGCCTATGGACCCTGAAGAAGAAAATTAGTTATGGTAAGAACTTGCCTTTGTTAACTTTCTTCGAAGTTCATAGGTTCCACAGGGCACCCGCCCTGACGCACCTAGCTTCATATGGGCAATATTGCTGGTCACCGGTTTCCAGTCTCCTTTTCTGTGAGAGTGTTTCTTGAGTGTACCAGTATTCCTTCTCTCTTATCCTCCTTCGACCTTTGGCTTTTTACCAACTGAGGTACCTCTGTCTCGGGGGTGTAGTGTTCACTCTAGCTCCGGCGGCAGGCAGGGCGTATCAATAAGACGCGTCCCCTTTTCGTCACTCTTGGGGGCGTGCCCGGCACTTACGGACACGCCGGGCAGCCCCCAAGTGCTGCTGACAGAATAGATGCTGGGCGCATGCGCCCAGTGTCTATTCACCGGCAGTGACCGGGTCACCACACATTTCCCAACCCGCGGGACACAGCAACCCGCGGGTGAAGACTGCACCCGCAGGCTGTCTTAGCGGGGTGCTGCTTGGTGAGGGCAGGGCGCAGCGCCCCGCTAAAACAGTCTAGCGGAAACGCTAGGGGCGGGGTATAGGGAGAGTGGACCCAGTGCATCCTGGGAGCTAAAGCTTTAACTGCATGGTGCCCGGGTTGGTTCCCATCACCTACACCCCAAGGTCTCCTTGTGGACCCTATGGACTTCGAAGAAAGAGCATTAACAAAGGTAAGTTCTTACCATAACTCTCATTTTCATCCTTCATTAATACGTACAGCCTCACATGCGATATCGTGTGATTGGTCATGCTGCACGACCAGTCGCACAATATTGCATGTGACCGCATGAGCGTGCAAATCGGGCATACACACTGCACAATATGGCGATTTGTCGTTCCGATTTGGCCAAATCGGGACGATTATCGTTCAGGTCTGTACCCAGCCTTAGAGTGATTCATTTTGGAAAGAAAACGTGTTGAGCAGTGAATGGTACTGGCAGGAAGTGCATAATGCTTCTTCAAGGTAAAGGCTGACATGTCTTCTCACTGTTTGCTGTGCTGGATTCTGAAGTGGCTGCTCCTGTTAAATCTTGTTCAAGTTGTTTGGTGGGAACTAATGTTTGGTCCATTGAGTTATGATGTAATTTGTACATTTCTTGAAATTTTTCTGTCAGAAAAGTGTGTGCCATTAAGGCAGTGATGTGCTGCTTTTCTGTGAGCAGTGTCTCTGTGAGAGATGTTATTGTTTACACTTGTGGAGTGATACAGCTGTGGCTTTATGATGAGTTTCAGATTACAGTAGGAAGTAGGCCTGAGGTTGGGAAATAATGCATATGAAATAGTCGTGATATAGTGTGTCCATCAAAGTACCACACCACTTTATGGGAGTGTTGTGCGTTAGTGAAAGCTGCTGCGTTCCCAGATGCATTGAATTGAATAGCTGCAGGAGCTCCCTCCCGAGGCTATTCACCATCGCACTGAATTGAATTCCACCCCATTGATTTAGCGAACTCCTGACGCCAATTAGATTTTTTTTAGAAGTCATTAGCCTAGGGGTTCACATTTTTTTTTGCCAACCTATACCTTGAATGTTAAAAAGATGTTTTTAATATGGACAAGAAAAGTACTGTTACTTGTGTGTGTGTGGTTAGTTTAAGGAGGCTGTGTTTGTCTAATCTTGTAATTTAGATGAAGATGAGATCACGTTTTATGACCAATATATGTAGAAATCCAGGTAATTCCAAATGGTTCACATACTTTTTCTTGCCAATGTACATGTCTCTAAATATCTCAAAATAGCACATAAATTATATCTGTTGTAAAATAAAAATGTGATGTTTTGAATCTTTCTCATGTTGCAGGTCAGGTACCGAGGCTTTCTAAAGTCAATTTATTCACACTACTTAGCCTGTGGATGGAGGTCTTTCCTCCCTCTGGAGATGTTGATGACAGAAAGAAACCCCAGGTATTGTCATGTACTATATTTATCTATTTTGGTTGATGTATTTAGGAAGTAAACATTCTAATTGCCTTTCTGATAATTTTGTTAGAAATATCTCATTCTAGCACTAATGAAGCATAAATCCCAACTTTCCCACTTTGGGCGGGACAGTCCTGTTTTTCTGGGACCATCCCGCTGTCCCATTGGCGGGCCATAGTGTCCCACGGTGTGGGGGGGAGCAAACACCGGAGAGTAGTGCTGGGTGAATCTCCACAAGTGCTGGGCACCACCCAGAGCAGCGTTTTTCAACCACTGTGCCACGGCACACTAGTGTGCCACGAGCGCTTGTCAAGTGTTCCTGCGGCGGTCATCTCAGCGCACTTGTACCGTAGTGTGTTTTATTCCAGAGGAGGCAAATGTAGTGTGTATTTTGTTTATGTGGGAGCCAATATGTATGGTTTTTCATTGGTCACGCATTCCGCATCGCCGGATAGTGTGCCTCGGCAATTTTGTGTAGTGTGCCTCGAGTTGAAAATCACTGACTCAGAGTGACGGAACGGGGGTTACTCCCGTGACGAGATCACACCCCTCTATGATAGGCCACGCCCCTCCACAATAAGCCACACTCCCTTTTTGAGTTGACTTTTTCGGGCTGTTGAATATTGGGAGATATGATGAAGTCAGGCTACAATAATTTGCTCAATTACTTGGTACATCACTCAATTGCCCTGCAGAAGATTAACAAGTGAATGTATCTATTTCCATATATAACATGCGATCAGTCATGAAAAACAATTGTATAGTTTACATGATAATGTTACCAAATTCTTTGTTTGTATAGATAGCAATAACAACATGGCTTATCACCTGGGTTAAAAACGAACACAGCGCTGTTTGAATTTCAACTCCCCTATTGGCAATGTAGGCCGGATTTCTGCTAATTGGGGACGAAGTATTGATGAAAATCTACAATTCCGATGGTGTTCTGCTTTAATTCCACTGGAGGGGCACTGACACAACTGTTGAATGAAAAATATTAAACAAAATACTAAATGTGCCTCATTTACATGTGTACTCATACTGAATGCTCTTTAAATGATTCCTTTCAGAGAATATATAAATTGTTTAATACATGTATGCTCTCTAGTATGTGGGGTACACAAGGACAAAGACAGAATTGGATTACTAAGCATGATAGCCATTTGTGTAAGAAAATAAGATTTTTAAAATAAGTAGAAAAACTTATTTTAAGAGATGAATGTCTAATCTATTTACTTCTGTAGGATTTGTCCTAACTTCTATAAAGGTGTTACTAAAGTGGGTACACACCAGGCCGACCCAACGACCGATTTGGTAAGCAAATTGTCTGCTCGATATGTCTGGCCAGACATCACAACTGGCCGGGCATTCAAATTTACCCGCCCAGTTGTGATGTAATTGTCGGCGGTTCCTGTGTACAGCATAATGGGTCAGTCGCATTGGCAAAGCCCTCGTAATAATCACTAAACAACTGCCTGAAAGGAAGTCTAATTTTTTGTCTTGTATGCTTCTCATTGAAATAGTTGTGAATGTGTTTTTTTCAGTACTAACAGCCATTGCGTTATAAACTGTTTTAAGTGACTTCTTAATCCAATGTTTTAATACTTACAGCAGATTAAGAAGACAGGTCTTGTAGTTGTTGGAAATATGAAAGTCATTGGTCTCCACTGTTCCAGTAAGGAACTTCATGCTGGTCAAATTGCGGTCATCAAGCATGGGTCCAGACTCAAGGACTGTGATCTCTATTTCTCCAGGAAACCATGCTCAGCCTGCTTAAAAATGATCGTAAATGGTAAGATTCTGTATCTTTTGGCTTCATAAGACTTCTGTATAATCCATTCTATATTTTTCTTTTTACGTATATTAATTTCTGTTCCCAGCTGGTGTGAACCGGATCTCTTACTGGCCCTCAGATCCCGAGATGAGCCTCCTGCAAGAAATCTCTTCCCACACAGACAATGGAGATGCCAGGCTAGACGCCAAAGCAGTTGAGCGGCTGAAATCAAACAGCCGTGCCCATGTGTGCGTGTTGCTGCAGCCATTGTCATGTAACATGGTGCAGTTTGTAGAAGAAACATCCTTGAAATGTGACTTTGTGCAGAAGATTGCCAGGACGGAGGCTGAATTCCCGACGAGTTCCTTCTACGAGTATCGCCAGGAACGCATTAAGCAGTACGAGACAATGTTTTTAATCTCTGGTGAAGACACGCACAAGGAGATCCTCAAGCTGATAGGGCTGGAAAATCTCTGTGAGAACCCATATTTTATTAGCCTGAGGCAGAATATGAAGGAGCTCGTCCTCATACTCGCCACAGTGGCGGCCAGCGTTCCAGGCTACTCTGATTTTGGTTTCTACCTCAGTAAGACCTGTGCTGAGAATCACCAAAGCCTTACCCAAGAAATTGCACAGCACTGTATCATTCAAGCCCGGCTGCTGGCATATCGCACCGGTTAGTGGTCTGTTTCATTTGATAGTTTATAGTATGTACTGCATTGAAGCACCGGTTTGTTAACACTTTGATTGCAGGCAGCAAGCATGCTACAGCAGCACGTCCAGGTGGTTGTTTAAACATTATTGCAATGTTAACAAACTTTGCAGTGTAAAGCAAAATACTTTGTAATGAGATTTCCGTAGGGAACATATCTAGAGAGGAGCAAAGTTTTCAGCAGAATTGTCATCTCATTTCGTACGTATCGCCAACCGATTTGGGCCTTTAGAGTTCCCAGTGTTACCCCAACCACTGCACACAGCAGAATGCACTGCCAGTGGCTATTGCTGCTTTCTTTATGTAATAAAATGTGCTTGTGTAGTGCAGGATGGGAGGGCAGATGCTGAAGTTGTGTCGTGGAACTTTGCACATCTGTAGGGTGACCAGAGAACTCCACTTGTGCAAAGTTTTGCTCATCGCTCCTCATTATATACGCTGATCTAGTGTCATTTTGTTCACTTTCTTAGAAGACCACAAAATCGGAGTTGGCGCTGTTATTTGGGCAGAACAGAAATCTGTGAGTAATTTAACTCTTATTTAATAAGTTATTTGTATAGTGCACACAGAGAATATTTTAGGCAGTCACGGCTCCAGTGGAACTTACAATGTATAATCTCTATCGCATCATAGGAGGAAACTGTTGCACCCAGAAGAAACCCACGCAAATATGGGGAGAACATTACAATTCCACATAGGGCCCCGTATGGAATTGAACCCATGACCTCAGTGATGTGAGTCAGCATTGCTGACCACTGTGCCACCCTACTTATTTAAAGACAGAAATTTAACCAATACATCATTGATGTTTGGAGTGTTTTTGGGCGAGGGCACAGTGCAGATGTGCTAAGGCTCCAACTGTGCGTGGGAGCAATAATTGACCAACATGTTGGGGAGACGAAAGACACGATTTGTCGGCCGCGGGAGTGCGCATCTGTCATCGTTCAGGGCCTATCCATGACAGATAAAATTTAACGATATATCAATTTATCTGCTAATGGATAGGTCCCTTAAAGTATTGAGTTTAGTAGATGCGCTTGTAATAATGTGTCTAATATGTTGCTGTTAGTAAAAACAATGTATCCTAGGACCAGAATGTTTTGACAGACAAAAACAATCAACACTTAAAGACAGACACTGATGTTTATAGCCCTTTTGTGAATATTTAAGTGGTCTGGACTGTAACCCCAAAACCTGCAATCCAAGTTAAGCAGAGTAATATGCAATATAGAGGGAGATGTCGGACGCTTACCCTAACTTTCCCTAGTGGCGACGTTCTGAGTGCTCCACTTGTGTACCAGATGCAAGCCGGGTCCGTGGGCTGTACGATTGCCCCGTCTAGCTGTCACTCGATTCGTGGTCAGTGCGCCTGGAAGTCCCGCCTCAGTAGCCGCCGGAATGCTTGGGCGCTCTCCGTCTGAGTGCTGCTCGTGGATAGAGATCGCGTCCGCTTCTAGCTAGTAGTTACCAAGTACATTCTATGGAATGATAGGTAGAACCTGATTGGCAACTTCTCAATTTGTCCACTTCTCCACTCTTTAGAAGGCCTGATACATCTCCCCCAAAGAATGATTAACTCTTGCAGCAGCTTTTGCTGTTGCACTGTTTTGTTTAAGTAGATGAATTTGAAAAAGTGAAAACACTAGACAATACACTTTGCTGCTCTCGTCTAATTATCCACCTGAGTTATTTGAAGCCAATTTCCTGGGAGAGTATTTAACTTACCTATTGTCCATGAACTTTTTTATTACCAGACTGTGGCCAATGGTCACGGAGTGGAACGAATTTATGGTACTTTGTGTGTGAAAAATCTCCAAAACTCTTGTACTTGCGTAGCACTGTGTATGCACCAAGGCATAGTTGCGATTGAGACTCACGGTATCAGAAATTTAAAGGGAATGTGCTGGGCGTTCCTGGGCAGGGACTGGGAGGTGGCTTACGCAGAGATGGTCTGCCTTATGGGCGTATTATGGGATTGTCGTGGGCATGTTGCGTACAAAAACACACACTCTAATAGGGTTGGTGCAAGTTACAATGGTGTGACCGATGGTGGCATCTACAGATGCACCAAGGGATATTACAGCATCTGAAGCTGTTCAGAGTGGATGTCTCAGTCCTTGCACAGTCAGACGCACGGCTGCACACCAGGGGAAGGGCTGATACTAGCATTAGCATATTGTTGCAAGACGCGAGTACGGCGAAATACACTAAAGCGGGTGCAATCCACACATTGTGCACAGTGAGGAGGATTGTGCAGATCCATTTGCTAATGTGCATGGTCTTTTCTCAAAGGCAAAACAGTAATATAATGAGTTTTCTATTATTTCCTACTAGCTGAAGTACCCAGCGTTGCCCGGGTTTAAATCATCAAGTTATTAAGTTAGGCATCCCAGACCAACTGCCACCCCTCTGAAGTTTTCATCCAAATCCATCCAGTGGAAGACCCAGAACAGGCTCCCTGGGTCAAAGTTCTGCCCAGCGTACACCAACAGGAGGTCCAACTGGGACCCTAACCCCCATAAAACCTGGCCAGGATCCAACTGGACCACCTCTCGATGGTTTCATCCCAATCGGGGGAAAGGGGTGTCCGTATGCATAACCAGACAGACAAACATTCAAACAAACAGACCAATTAATTTTATGTAGAAGATTTTGGTCCTTTTTTTCCTTTTTGCCATCTGAACATATATCTCTTTTTGGATGTGATCCCTATGTTTGAAGTGAAATACACTGTTGGGAACATGCAAGAGTACAGCAGGCCTCTGGTGCAAAATACATGACTTATGCAAATAACATTCGTGTCTAGTATTCCACTTAGTGTCACTGGCAGTCAGATGAGCAGCAGTTTGCATTCCACAGATAACTGTACACAATGAGCAGTCCTTACGAAATGCAGGTATACATTATCATAAGTACATCATGGTCATTTATCAAATAATAAATATGGTGTTTCCCTATGAGACACAGTATTTTGATCTCTTGCTGTTTGCAGAACTCACTAGATTGTGACGGTACAGGATCCATGTATTTCCTGGGCTGTGGATATAACGCTTTCCCTGTCGGGTCAGAATATGCTGACTTTCCTCACATGGACGACAAACAGAAAGACCGAGAGATCAGGAAGTTCCGATACATTGTCCACGCAGAGCAGAATGCAATAACATTCAGGTATTACTTCTCACACCATGAATACATAACAATCGTGGCTATAAATCCAGTACTATCTGTATCCCTTTCCATGATATATACATGGTTACCAGTGATATATGTTATTTCAGATGTGCATTTGGGCAGGGTGGCAGTATTTTCCTGTAGGAGATTACAGAGTTGAAAGCAAGTCTGCTGTAACTCCTCCCACATTGCATGCACCTAACTATGTGTGTATATTTGCTAGTATGCAGTGATATACGCATCTTTGTGCTGCACCTGACCCCTATCCTAATGTTTTCTGCATTGAAGTTTTTATAGATTGCAGTGGAATAAGAATGGGAATAGGGGTCCTACTCTCTCATCAATTTCTTGTCAGACCTCTCCCATTCACAGCACAATGACCTGTTTGTAAGTTAACAGTCTACTCTATACTATGGGGTCTATGTACTAAGCCTTTGAGAGAGATAAAGTACCAACCAATCAGCTCCTAACTCACTTTACAGGCTGTGTTCTCCCTCTCCCCAAGGCTTAGTACATAGACCCCTGAGTCACTTCTATAAAATCCCAGGATGATGATTTACCTAGATTGGGTAAAATCGTGTTGTTAGGCAAAGCCAATGGGATTTCTCTGTTGTAAAGTAGCAGGTTACACCCTAAAGGTACTTTTGTCATCTCCAGGTGCCATGAAATTCGGCCAGATGAGAAAACCATGATCTTCGTGACAAAATGCCCATGTGACGAGTGCGTCCCCCTGATTAAAGGCTCTGGCATAAAGCAGATTTATGCCGGAGATATGGACATTGGGAAAAAGAAGGCAGATATATCATACATGAAATTCGCTGAACTCAAGGGGGTTGGTAAATATACTGTAAGTATTCATTAAAGCACAGTCCTCTATATTCTGACCTTAACAACGTTCCTGGGAATGCAGCCTTTCCATGCATGAGGAAAGAGTGACTGAGACCCTATGCAAGTGGGACATAATTACACACACATTGCTTTCATTAAGAAAATGTCCGTATGCTGAGTTGAATGCACCTGTGCAACCACAGAGCTCTGCACCTATCCACATGGGTGCACACGGACCAGTCCTATCCTAGGTGCAAGGGATCTGTTTGAAAACAGGGATATTTACGTGTACGCATAGCTCTGTATAGCCTACAAGTCCATCTACACAGCCTCACTGAGCATTACCAATGTGCGATCGCCCTGTGATATCCAGTTATGCGCCTTCAGCTGCACGGAATGAGGTGCATATGGCTCTGCATAGTTTGTAGCTGTGCGTCCCCTGCTCCGAGTACGTGCCGGGCAAAACCGCGCATGATCCATTCGTGAAACTGACGTGTTCAACTCAGAACCAGCCCCCTTGTGTTCTATAATCTCGGTGCAGAAAAGGGCTCCATGCTCTTTGTGCAGGTGACGGGGCACTTTACAGGGGGAAAGTAAGTTTTTGTTTTGAAGTGAAGGATATGACAAATAGCAGATGTGACGCAGGGGGTTTATTTTGTGCTGGTGAAACAGAACCATCCTAAGTGCTGTTTCCAATATGTTCTGCAAAGTGAAATCTGAGCTTGTTCTTCCTTTGATAGAAACAATCTATGCCTGTTTTAAATGTAGATGGTCTGTTTTATAATAATAGAGCTCACTTTAAGGACCACTAAACCTAAAACACATTGTCATTAGTAGTTCTATTTTCTACTTCAGGGTCCATAGGGGGTCCACAGGGTTGACCTTGGGGTTATAGCTGGAACAGGATCCATGGGCACCACACAGTTAAGCTTTTAGCTCCCAGGATGCACTTGGGTCCTCCTCTATACCCCGCCCCCGAGCCACAGGCACCTCAGTGTAAGCTGGTGCCCGGCCGGAGTCGGTCACCGCGCAGGGGGGCTGCAGGAGCAGCCCCCAGAAGCTTTTTATTTTAAGTTAAATTTTATTTAGTTTTAATCTATTTTTACTACAGACGGCAGCGAAAGGCTGTCTGTACAGACGCCCACGCTGCCGCTCTGATCCCCGACTGGCGCCGCGACGCCAGTACTGATCTGGGGATCGCGGCGGGAGGACAGAGTCCGTACTAGCCGGACTCTGTCTACCTCCCAGGACTGCTGCCGGAGTCGCCGGTGATGCAGGTAAGCCGCGCGTCGCTGGCTAGCGGCGGCGCGCGGAATGCCTTAAATGCAGTCCTTTAGCCTCCGGTCCTGGGGACAGACCGGAGGCTGCTGGCAGTGGCGGCGGGCCCCCCCCCATAACCCGTGGGACCACTAGACCACCAGGGATAACCGGCAAGCGGGAAGCCAGCATCCCTGGGGTTATGGCCAGCCAGGGAAGGAAGCCTTCCCTGTCAGCGGCTCCTCCCCTCAGCTCAGCGCGCCTTTCAGCACGCAGTCTGGTGTCGCTGAGCTGCAGTTACACGGCCACTCCTCCTCTGAGGTCTCCAGCGGCCATTTTCCCACAGTGGCAGCGCAGATCTCAGGGAGCACGCGGACCGGTCCCCCTGTGTACCTCTCCCCTGATTAAGGACAGCGTACACAGCACTATAGCCCTCCCAGACACTGAATCTGGGCAGGTTGATTGTAGTGTAAAGGTGCAGTGAGTATATCTTCCTGCATGGTATGTGACTTTTTGCTAGTGCTGCCTGTCTGTGCTTATTTTCCGCTTACTGTCAGCTTATACCTATCCCTTTACTTCTCCTACAAGCCCTGCAGGTGTGTGGGGGAGGGGCGTTTCTACTGACCTCACTTATATAGATCACGTATTTGTGAGGTCCGTCACATACAGTAGTGTGCTACTCAGTGCCATATTGTGGGCTGTTGTTCAGCACACCGGTGAGTGCGTTTCACTTCTACCCTGGTGCCAGATATATAATATATTCTGTCATGTCAGACGAGGAGGTTGAGCGCTCAGTGGCTCCGGTGTTGGCCTCCTGCGGACGCTGTTCTGCAGGAGTAGATAGGGAGGATTTGTCACAGGATGGCCTGTGTAGTCGATGCCAGGTGGCTCCTGGCCCATCCAGACCTTCTCTGGTGCAGGAACCACCGTGGGCGATGTTTTCTCAAGTGCTGGTGTCTATTGCGGACCGTCTGTCGGTCCCGACTGCTCTCCCTACTAGGGCGGTGCCCCAGCCGACCATCCCCCATTCCCCGGGTGTCCCGCAGTTATTGCGGAGTCCTCCTGGGTCTCAATCAGTTGGTCCCTATGCGGGGTTGCCTATGTATATACAGGCTTCCCCTGTGCCGCAGCAGCCTGTGGTACCTTTTCAGGCCCCTATGGCGACGCCTCCACCATGGGTGGATGTGCTCTCCAACTCCGTGCAAAATTTGGCGGCCGCTTCCTCGGCTTTTCAGTCAATGTTGCAGACTGACATGCCTTCTAGGATTTCTAAACGCCCACTCATGACACGGGCTGCTCAGGTATCGGACTCAGAGGGTTCCTCAGATGATGGGGAGGTCCCTGATGACACTGACTCGGACGCCTCGGTCCAGGAAATGGATACCAAGTCGTCCATTAATGTGCGAGCACTAGTTAGGGCGGTGCGAGCTATTCTTCTTATAGAGGATGAGGCACCGGTTCCTAGGTCGAAGTTTCCTAGTTTCAAAAAAACTAAGGTGGCTTCTGCGGTGTTTCCCCTGTCGGATCAGTTGACGGATCATATGGCGGTAGCTTGGCAGGCGCCCAGTAAGAGATTCCTTCCTCAGAAGCGGTTGGCTTCTAATTACCCCTTCCCTGAGGCACATTGTAAAAAATGGGAAACTCCACCGGCGGTGGATTCCCATGTCACCCGTTTAACTCGGGGCGCCACCTTACCATTACCGTCGATATCCTCGCTGAAGGATCCCACGGACAGGAAAGTTGAGACTTGCTTAAAGTCTATTTACTCCCTCTCCGGGGCGGTGGCCCGACCGTCCATGGTCATTTCCTGGGTGGCCAAGGCCATTGAGGGGTGGGCCAATGCATTGGAAGATACCTTCCCGGACGACGCTCCGGATGTCCAGCGGGCGTTGTTGGGACAAATGAGGGACGCCGCTTCTTACATTGGAGAAGCTTCTTTAGATGCTAGTCTGCTGACCTCGCGGGTATCGGCTGCAGCGGTGTCTGCCCGCCGATCCTTATGGTTGCGGTCCTGGAGAGCGGACTCTGATTCAAAGAAAGGTCTGGAGGCCTTACCTTTCAATGGGGAATTACTATTTGGTCCGGACTTGGACAAAATAGTGGACACCCTGGCTAAATCCAAGTCGGCCTTCCTCCCTTCGGCGGCACTGCCTGCTAAGGTTCGGAGTTCGGCTTTTCGTTCCTTTCGGGTTCAGGGTAAGGCGAAAGGTCAGTCCTTCCCGAGACAGTCTGTGAGTAAGACGGCCTCTAAACCCAAGAAGCAAGCCTGGAGTGCTCGGCGCCCTTCTTCCAAGCAGGAAGATAAACCTGCGGCCTGATGGGACGGGCCTCCCTCTGGGGGACCTCAGAGTGGGAGGCCGACTTCTTCTATTTGCCCAGTGCTGGCACAATACCACCACGGATGCCTGGGTTCGAGAAGTGGTCTCCCAGGGGTACGCCCTGTCTTTTCGGCACAGACCACCCCACCAGTTTTTCTGCACAAGTCCTTCTCAGAACAAGACCAAGGTGTTACAGGTTCAGGAGGCTATAGAGTCCTTGCTGAAAGCAGGGGTCATTGTTCCCGTTCCTCTATCACAACAAGGGACGGGGTATTATTCGTCTCTGTTTCTGGTGCAGAAACCCAATGGTTCTCATCGCCCTATCCTCAACTTGAAGTCTCTGAACAAATTCCTCAGAGTTCCCAAGTTCAGGATGGAAACGTTACGTTCCATCATTCTGGCGATGGAACCGGGGGATTACATGGTGTCCCTGGACATCCAGGACGCCTACCTCCATGTTCCGATAGCATCTTCACACCAGCGGTATCTGAGGTTCGCTATCCTTCAACACCACTATCAGTTCCAGGCGCTACCCTTTGTTCTCTCCACGGCACCGAGGGTGTTCACGAAGATTATGGCGGTCATGGCCGCACATCTTCGGAACCAGAATGTACGGCTGCTGCCGTACCTGGACGACCTCCTGTTGCTGGCGAGCTCCCCAGAGGTACTGCTTCAACATCTCCACCTGACGATCGCTTGCCTGCAAGCGCACGGGTGGTTGATAAATTGGAAAAAGTCCTCTCTGATTCCATCACAGCGGATGGTTCATTTGGGAGCCCTGCTGGATTCGCGTCAGCAAAGGATCTTCCTGACTCCGGAGAAGGTCGCCTCACTACAGCTGCGGATACGCAGTTGCCTGAGCCGTTGCCGCCTGTCGGTCCATTCGGCTATGAGAGTTCTGGGGTCCATGGTGTCGACATTCGACATGGTGGAATTTGCCCAGTTCCATTCCCGGCCCCTGCAGGGGCTGATTCTATCAGAATGGAACGGGTTACCTCACCGGATCCGCTCTCAGGTGCTGGTGTTGTCTCCGGACGTTCGGCTATCTTTGGCTTGGTGGCTTCAGACAGCTCATCTGGTCGAGGGGCGCCCATTTTGGATCCCGGACTGGGTCCTGCTCACGACGGATGCCAGTCTCCGGGGTTGGGGGGCAGTGACCGGCTCTTTGTCGCTTCAGGGTCGTTGGTCAGCGGAAGAAGCACTTCTCCCCATCAACATCCTGGAACTGCGGGCAGTATACAAGGCCCTGCAGTCGTCCGGCCCCGCTCTTCACGGAAGGGCGGTACAGGTGCAGTCCGACAACGCCACCACGGTGGCGTATATCAATCACCAAGGCGGAACTCGCAGTCAGGCAGCGATGTCGGAGGTGTCTCGTATCCTGTCTTGGGCGGAGGGTCACATTCCAGCGATCTCGGCGGTCTTCATCCCCGGAGTCCTCAATTGGGAGGCGGACTTCCTCAGCCGTCACGACGTGCATCCCGGGGAATGGTCGCTTCACCCAGAGGTGTTTCAGCTACTCGTGGACAGGTGGGGACTGCCGGAGCTGGACTTGATGGCCTCCCGTCACAATCACAAGTTGCCCGTTTACGGGTCAAGGACAAGAGACGCAGGTGCAAGTCTGGTGGACGCGCTGTCGGTGACATGGACGTTTCACCTGGCGTATCTGTTTCCTCCGATATCCCTGCTTCCTCGGGTTCTGCGGAAATTCAAGCAGGACGGCGGCATGCTCGTGCTGGTAGCTCCGGCGTGGCCCAGACGTCCTTGGTACTCCGATCTGAGGAGCCTCTCCATCGACGCTCCGTACCTTCTTCCTCAACGTCGGACCTGTTGTCTCAGGGGCCCTGCCTTTACCCGGATCTGGGTCGGCTGTCTTTGACGGCGTGGCTCTTGAGACAGCCGTCTTGAGGTCTCGGGGCTTCTCCAGTTCGGTTATTGGTACGATGCTCAGGGCACGCAAGCCTGCTTCAGCACGGATTTATCACAGAGTGTGGCACACTTACTTTCAGTGGTGTGAGTCCAGACTTTATGATCCTCAGGTGTTCCGAGTTTCTAGGATCTTGGAATTTCTTCAGTCAGGATTGGATCTCGGCTTACGCCTTGCATCTCTGAAGGTTCATGTGTCCGCCTTGTCCGTGTGGTTTCAACGGCGGATTGCAATACTACCAGACGTTCACACCTTTTTCCAAGGTGTTCTCAGGATCCAGCCTCCCTTTGTGCCTCCTGTGGCTCCTTGGGACTTGGCGGTGGTGCTACGGGTCCTGCAGGGTCCTCCGTTTGAGCCTCTTGAGGCGGTGGAGCTCAAGTGGCTGACATTTAAGACGGTTTTTCTCCTGGCAATTGCTTCGGCCAGGGGGGTGTCTGAATTGGGGGCGCTTTCCTGTCGCCCTCCTTTCCTGATTTTTCACCAGGACAGAGTGGTGCTCCGCACTCGTCCTGAGTTTTTGCCCAAAGTGGTCTCGAAGTTCCATATTAATCAGGAACTTGTTGTGTCAGCTTTTCAGTCCCCTGATCTTTCAGCTGGTGAGACTTCCTTAGATGTGGTCCGGGCGCTTAGAATTTATGTAGACCGGACGGCTTCGGTTAGGAAGTCTGATTCCTTGTTTATCCTCTTTGGTTTTCACAAGAGGGGTTGGCCTGCCAACAAACAAACGTTAGCCCGTTGGCTTCGTTCCGTTATTTGTGAGGCTTATGCACAGGAGGGCTTACCTGTGCCAGCCTCTGTTAAGGCTCATTCCACTCGTTCTGTGGGTCCCTCTTGGGCTGCTAGACGTGGCGCTTCTGCTGTTCAGCTGTGTAAGGCGGCCACTTGGTCTTCAATTCAAACGTTTTTGAGGTTCTATGCGTTTGACACCTTTGCCTCTCAGGATGCATCCTTTGGGCGCCGGGTACTCCTTTCAGCACAGGAGCGTCCCCGCCCTTAGTTGTACTGCTTTGGGACATCCCCAAGGTCAACCCTGTGGACCCCCTATGGACCCTGAAGTAGAAAACAAGAGATATGGTAAGAACTTACCTTTGTTATCTCTGTTTCTACGAAGTCCATAGGGTCCACAGGGCGCCCGCCCTGACGCACCTGGCTTCAAATGGGCTGTGTGGCTGGTCACCGGTTTTCCGTCTCCTATTGCTGTGAGTATGGTTTCTTGTGTGTTCCAGTCTTCCTTCTCTCTGTTCCATATTCTCCTCCGGCCTAGGCTGCTTACCAACTGAGGTGCCTGTGGCTCAGGGGCGGGGTATAGAGGAGGACCCAAGTGCATCCTGGGAGCTAAAAGCTTAACTGTGTGGTGCCCATGGATCCTGTTCCAGCTATAACCCCAAGGTCAACCCTGTGGACCCTATGGACTTCGTAGAAACAGAGATAACAAAGGTAAGTTCTTACCATATCTCTTGTTATATAAACCATCTACATGTATAATCGTAAAATATTTTTTAGTAGCTTTTAGAAACAGTAGATACAATATTCAACGTATAAATGGAGGGGGGAGGGGGCGTGATCGTCCCCTCCCATTTCTCCCAGAGCACAACCAAAAGAGGCTGCGGCTGGTCAGCGGCCTCTGCCGCCCTGTACCCACCGCAGCTGTTGCTGACAGGTAAAGAAGGGGTGGGTGGACCGGGAAGCAATCGGGAAGCCGACTGCCTAAATACCGGCAGCCGGCTTCCCGACTGTCTTATCCCGGCATGGGTGAAATGCCGGGCGTCTAGATGTAGACGCCCGCATTTCCCCGACGCTGGGCCCCTCAATCAAGCCCGGGGTCTGGTAATTGGTAACCGCTTCCACCCCTCTCTGCGCCCCTGTACCCAGTGAAGCCTGGGCCTCTGGTGAGTGAACCCTGCCACAGTTGGTCCTGCTTACAGTCGAATAACAGTACATCGCTACAATTAGGTTTGCGTGTTCTCCTTAAGAAGTGTAATTTGCGTGATCAAATAGTCTATAATGGGTGCATGAACTGTTGTTGCCATCAGAGATGGCTAATATTATTACAGGGCTGCTTTGTATAATGAAACTCTCCTATGAAATTGGCTGATCTAGTTATTGGGTGTTACATGGGTGAGGGTGACAAGAGCTCTGCCTATCCAATGAGACTGTTAAATAACTTGTGACAATTAATTACATTGTATCAATAATATAGATGAATTGCTTCACAATGTGCACTGTTACGCATTTAAGTTATGCTGCCAGATATAAAACCCTGCCTTGCAATCTACCAAATGTATAACGTCAAAAAAAAAAAAGAGTCCTGTTCTCTTCAATCGTGGATGTGACCTGGCCTGTTAGGGCCTCCAGCTACATCACTAAAGTATGGCGCCGGACGGATTTTCTTTGTCCTTTTATAATACCCACAAATGGGCTGGCCAGTCTCTAGGCAGACCATTGCCCAGCGGATTACTTAGGTCTTCTGCTAGGATTATATTGGGGCACGAATGCCCATTCCACTCAGTCATTGGGTGCTTTTACCAACATTTCAGGAAGCTATACCTCCTTTTATCATGGTAACACAATCATAAATGATAAAAGGATGTATAGCGTCCTGTAACGTTGGTGTATAAGGAACATGCTATAAAACATAACTTCTTGAAGACTGAGTGCCGCCCATGTTTTCTTGGACTTTAAGGATATTAGAGGAGGGCACCAGAGCACTATGAACACCAGACAGTGCGAGTGCTGAATACTAAACAGGATTTCTCTCTCTTTCAAGCTACATACAGTATGTATACATGCATGTACACACGTACTGTATGTGTGTTTATAATAATAGTTTTGTATATCATGTGTTCAAATGAGGCGCTATAACCTGGGATGTCATATGTGTTAGAGCATGTCCTATTGCTGGGGAGGTTGTCGGGGAGATGCTCGTTATACCCAGATCAGCTCTCTGCTGGTAACATCAGTGATCGCTAGTGTTTCCTTACAGTCACTTGGGGGTAAATTTACTAAAGATTGATTTTGATCGATTTATAATGGGAGTGTGCAAGCTAATTCGCATATTTACTAACATTTAAAAATCAATAGAAAAAATGGTGTTAGTAAATGTGTGCTTAGCACCTGAAACACAACATTGATTTAGATTGATTTAAAATCGTTCAAAATGGACCATTAGTAAATGTGCCCCTTGTGCATTGTGATGTATTGGGGCTAGATATCTCATTGCAGCAGGTAAGTAACCTGAACTCTCCCATGAGAATGTGGCCACTCCGAAGCCTTTTCTATTGAATTTGGCTGATATATTATTATTTTTTTGTTTTTCAACCTCCAGAATGATGTGCGGAATACCCAGTGTTATTTATACTGTAGATGTGTAAGTGTACAGCAGTATTAGGCTCTGTGTGCAGAATCCCTGATATAACATATACCTCCTGTATGTTTTGCTGGACATTTGTAGAGTGAAAATAAACCATATTTAGAATTGAAGTCTCTTTTTCTATATAATTATTCGGTAAAGTAGAAAACAGTCTGTATAGAGAATCTCTCTAAATCCATGCGGGGCATAAACTCTATATACGGCGCAGTGGGATATGTTTGAGCTTTATAAATAAAGCATGATAATACTGCCATATATTATTTGTTTAAGTTGCCCTAGTACTTTTGGTTTGCTGATCCACTGACTACACCGCCCCCCAGTGGACAGATTGATGTAATATTAGTATTGTAATTTTAGTAACTTTGAAATTGTATATCTGTGGAAGATATAGGTGTGTTTGTTTTGCTTAACAAGAAGAGAACATGTTTTAAGACACCAATGACAACTAGCAAACAGGAAAAAAGGTGCTGTAAGCACTCCATTGTTCACTTTGAAATGTTTACTGTTTAGCCATAATCTTTCATATCCAACCACTAAAGTATCCAAATGAGTTTACTATGCAGGGAGACTTAAGGGAGACCCCTTCCCCCCTCCAGCTGAAAGACTGACAGCAATTAGTGGCAATTCTGATGTCTTTTATTTCTATCACAATCAATTAAATATTTATAGGCTGTATAGATGGTAATTGGTATCTTCTCATCTTCACACTATATCAGCTCTGACCTAAAATAGGCGCTGCGAGGAGGATGGGCACCCAGGCCTACTTATGGTGACTAAAGATTAAGACCTTTTGGGATCTAGTGCACTATTTAACATCTTGATTACTGATATCTGCCTGCCGCTTTGCCTTTTGTACTCCTTTTGGCCGGTCTATCCCATTTGCTCTTGGTTAGACAAATAATAAACATGGATATCGCAACTAGCTGGGAATAAAACAGCATCCCGATCAGTTTCCACTCTGTATAAATCTATCTGGTTTACCTACCATTTAGGATACACCACAATATCCTTCATGAATGGCCTAACAAATTTGCTGATGCCCACTTCTACCTTATATGTTACACTACTCTCTGATTTGAGCACAGTTATTGCTTATTCCTGTACCTTTTCTATTCCATATTTGATAAACTCAATATAAAATGTGTTTAAAAACATGATGCAATTTGATTGAAATGAGTTAGAGAAAATAAGCGTATTTATTATTAATGTAATTTTCCTTATACATTAACCATTTTTCATGTCCCACAAAAATATCTTCTATATAATGCCCAGATTACAGTATTTGCGCATCTAAGTGAAAAACATAAATTTTTCCTAGTTTGTCAAAATACAGTTATGAAAGTGTCACTCTTTAAACCTGATTTAAATATGTTCATCATTATTTAATTATTCAGTAGATCTTTCTTTTATTTTTCAACAGTGGCAACAAAATCCACACAGTGCTGATTATCCAACCAAGTCCACGAGCATGGAAGGTGAGTATTCTGCAAATAGCCACAGACTGTTCCATAATACTGGTGTGATTGCTTTACACACTAAGGGGTAAATTTACTAAGAATCGTGTCTGGTCAGAGATTGCCCGAGTTAAAACTCGATTAGCATCGCTGAAACTCAGGTGATTTTAGGTAGCTAAAACTCTCAAATTTACTAAGAATCGTGATTTGCTGAATTGTGTTTTTCTATGGTGTATGCAATTGATAGTTCTCTGCCAAGTTCCCTGAGTCTGACCGCAGCCAAACTCGCCCAAGCAAGCAGCCTGCGCATATCGGTGAGATACGTGCAGGCTGCTTGTGTGTTGATGAATAATGAAAGTTTAATTGGTTTAAAAAATAATAAAAGGATGTAGACCCATCATATCCCCCTCCCCCCCCAAAGCATAACCAGCCCGGGACCCCTGAGCCAGTCCTGGTTCTAAAAGTACAGGTAAAAAACGGGTTCCCCCATATTTTAGGAACCAGCACTGGGCTCCCAGAGCCAGTCCTAGTTTTAAAAATGGCGTGGGGTTCCCCCTATTTTTAAAACCAGCCCTGGACTCAAACCTAGCCGGGTGTAATGCCACAGCCAGGGGACCCTTTCACCAGGTCACCCTCGCCAAAGCATTAACACCCCAAGTTAGTCAGCTCAAGCCGGGGATCTCGGGAGGTGGAGTCTGTGGCCCTACATTTTTTAAAATTTTTTGTTTCTTAAACAAAATTAAACTTTAATTCTTTCTTTTTTAAACACCCAAGCAGCCTGCATGTATCACAGTGATATGTGCAGACTGCTTGATCGGGTGAGTTTGGCTGCAGTCGGACTCGGGGAACTTGGCAGAGAAATCTCGATCACATACCCCACCAAAAAACACGATTCAGCAAATCACAATTCTTGGTAAATTTGAGAGCTTTAGCTGGCAAAAATCACCTGAGTTTCAGCGATGCTAATTGAGTTTTAACTCTGGCAATCTCTGACCTGACACGATTCTTAGTAAATTTCCCCCTTAGTGTGTAAAGCAATCGCCCCGGGCTTCAGCGTAAGCCTGGGGTGCTCAGGAGAGCGGGACCCCTTTATTGGGGGGGTCCCCACCTCCCCTGAGATCCCTGGCTTGGGCTGTTAATGTTTTGGTCAGGGTGATCCTGTGAAAAGGTACCCTGGTTGTGGCATTACTCTTAACTAGGTTTGAGTCCGGTGCTGGTTTTAAAATTTGGGGGAACCCCACACCATTTTTCCCCCCTATTTTTAAAACCAGGACTGGCTCATAAAATACGGGGGAACCCTACCCGTTTTTGCCCCCGTATTTTTAGAACCAGGACTGGCTCAGGAGCCCCGGGCTTTAACACTTTAGACCGTAATTACAGGCAGAAACATACACAGATCAAACTTCTATTTTAGGACCGAGTTTGCTAAAGTTACACCCGTGATTCTAATCACAATTCTTGGTAAATTCCCGAGTTCTATATTTTCCCCCGAAAGTACTTGCGAGTTTGGCCGTTGGTGTATTGAATCGAGTCTGCATTCTCACCCGAGATGTTCAGTCTCAACAGAGAAATCTCTCCCGAGTTTGCCTTTAGTAAATTTCCGAGTTGGTGAAAATGCTTACACTCACCCGAGATTTCACGCTTGACCAGACGCGATTCTTAGCAAATGCACCCCTAAGCGTGTTGTGCATTGCTGATCTGTCTTACTGCACTGACCCTATCTTATGTTCTCTTTTATAGTAGCAGATGGATGTCTGAAAGGTAAAGAAGATGATTTTGAGTTTAAGAACAAAAGGATGTGTTTTGGGAAAAGATCATGAACCAGGGAGATGTCTCCCTGCAAATAGTTTTAATTTAGAAGATAATTTATTTATTGCACCTAATGGAGAAAGAATTATATTTTAAGATGTATAATTAATTTTTTTACGAGCTACAACTACATAATTTATGCAAATTGACGTGCTCATTACTCTTGCACAATTATGGACATTACATTGAACTGAGTGAATTACAATGGACGCTCCGGAGGTCTAGACATTGGAATCATACCTATATCAAACAAGTGACGGCCCTCTAATGGCTTTTAGACGTTCAACAGATTTTTTATCTATTTCACTTAAGCTTTAACTTTTTAATGGAGAATTTCAGCTAGAAGACTTAAAAATGCTAATGGTTTACCATTAGTTACCATTCTCCATGTGTTAGTGTTTAATTGATGTCCTACAGTAAAGTGCTCCCACGAAGTGAGGAAACTACTACACTGGAGTAAGGCCTGAGCACAATGAGCAAATTCCCAGTTACCTCAACTTAATTGTGCACTTTATCATGGACTCGGCCAGGGTCAGCATGAGAGAAAGGACTGTGGACCAATCTCCTTCTCGTGTGATTAACGCAGAGAATGAAACGATTCTAAGCTATAGAGGACAGTTACCTGCCGCTAACACTTCTACAGCTCATCCTGCTTCTTTGTTATGTACAATACATCTGAATCATCCTGCACTGAAGGCTAATGATGCTGGAGGATAGTTGGAGGCGAAGAACACAAGACCAGACACTAGAATGTGTATTGTACATCATACTGATCAGCCAAGAAGAAGATTATGGCGCAAATACACTTGGAAATTAGTGACGACAAAGGACTAAACATAAATAGGAGGGATGTTTATTATGTATATGCCGCAAAGGGCCATCCAACTGTGACTATATAGGAGCAATGGGACTCATGCATGAGTGTGCAGGGGCCCCTAGTTTTCTTTACACTATAATGCATATTATTCCTTCAGAGAAGATCACTGGTGGTATAGTTCTGCCATTGTAAGACCCCCTACAAAGTGTACTCAATTCACGATGCAAAGAGTCTTTGACAGCCATGTGCTTTGATGATCCACTTTGCGTACATCAAAGAGCATGTATGCTTTCTGCTCTGCACACATCTGCTGTCTGCACCTCAAGCAGTATGCCTGCTCTGCGCACATAAAGATGCATGCCTCTTCTCTGCTCTGCTCACATCTGCACATCAAGCAGTATGCCTGCTCTGCGCACATAAAGATGCATGCCTCTTCTCTGCTCTGCTCACATCTGCACATCAAGCAGTATGCCTGCTCTGCGCACATAAATATGCATGCCTCTTCTCTGCTCTGCACACATCTGCACATCAAGCAGTATGCCTGCTCTGTGCACATAAATATGCATGCCTCTTCTCTGCTCTGCGCACATCTGCACATCAAGCAGTATGCCTGCTCTGCGCACATAAAGATGCATGCCTCTTCTCTGCTCTGCGCACATCTCTTCGTACATCCAGCAGTCCACACATCTGCTCTCTGCACATCAAGCAGTACACTTACTCTCTACGCACATAAAGATGCATGCCTGTTATCTGCTCTCCGCACATCAAGCAGTACGCCCTTTCTCTGCTCTGCGCACATAAAGATGCATGCCTGTTATCTGCTCTCCGCACATCAAGCAGTACGCCCTTTCTCTGCTCTGCGCATATAAAGATGCATGCTTGTTGTCTGCTCTGCACACATCTCTCCGCACATCAAGCAGTACACGCTCTCCCTGCTCTGCGCACATAAAGATGCATGCCTGTGCTCTGCTCTGCACACATCTACTCTCCGCACATCAAGCCATACGCTTACTCTCTGCTCTGTGCACATCAGCTCTCCACACATCAAGCAGTACGCCTTCTATCTGTTATGCGCACATAAAGATGTATGCCTGTTCTCTGCTCTGCACACATCTGCTCTCCGCACATCAAGCAATACGCCTGCTCTGCGCATATAAAGATGCATGCCTGTTCTCTGCTCTGCATACATCTACTCTCCGCACATCAAGCAATACGCCTGCTCTGCGCATATAAAGATGCATGCCTGTTCTCTGCTCTGCACACCTCAAGCAGTACGCCTGCTCTGCTCTGTGCACATAAAGATGCATCCCTGCTCTCTGTTCTGCACACATCTGCTCTCCGCACATCAAGCAGTACGCCCTCTCTCTGCTCTGCGCACATAAAGATGCATGCCTGTTCTCTGCTCTGCACACATCTGCTCTCCGCACATCAAGCAGTACGCCTTCTCTCTGCTCTGCGCACATAAAGATGCATGCTTGTTGTCGGCTCTGCACACATCTCTTCTCCGCACATCAAGCAGTACGTCCTCTCTCTGCTCTGCGCACATAAAGATGCATGCTTGTTGTCTGCTCTGCACACATCTCTTCTCCGCACATCAAGCAGTACGCCTGCTCTGCGCATATAAAGATGCATGCCTGTTCTCTGCTCTGCACATATCTGCTCTCTGCACATCAAGCACTACCCCCTCTCTCTGCTCTGTGCACATAAAGGTGTACGCCTGCTCTCTGCTCACATCTGCACATCAAGCAGTACGCCCTCTCACTGCTCTCTGCACATCAAGCCATACACCTGCTCTGCGCACATAAAGATGCATGTCTGTTCTCTGCTATGCACACATCTGCTCTCCGCACATCAAGCAGTACGCCTACTCCCTGCTCTGCGCACATAAAGGTGCATGTCTGCTCTCCGCACATCAAGCAGTACGTCCTCTCACTGCTCTGCGCACATAAAGGTGCATGCCTGCTGTCTACTCTGTGCACATTATGGTAGATGCCTACTCTCTGCTCTGCGCACATAAAGGTGCATGGCTGTTCTCCGCTCTGCACACATTTAAATTGCACGCCTACTGTCTTCTCTGTGCACATAAATGGTAATGCCTTCTCTCCTCTTTTAAAAGGTACCGCTGTTGTAAAAGTGCACTTAGGTATATAAAGAGGTGGAAAAATCTTACTGCACATTGGGCCTGATTCAGACTTGGGAATAGAGAGAGATTTCTATCTCAACTGATCATCTTGGTGAAACCATGCTGCACTGCAGGTGGGGCAGATGTAAAATGTGCAGAGAGATTTAGATTTGGGAGGAATGTTTCCAAACTGACATCTAAATTGTAGAGTAATAATAAAGCTGTGCAGTATTTGTGAGCTACATGCAAAAACAGCCAGTATTTACCCCACATGCAAATTTTTTTATATTTACACCCCTTGCATTGCAATATGGTTTGTTCAGGTTCACAAGTTAAGTGCTATCTCTCTCTCTATTCCCAACTCTGAATCAGGGCCATTGTGCAAAAGGAAATAAAATTCACTGTACACTTCCAGACAAAAGTTTTAGAACACCCCATATTCCCAATTTTCGTTCAAATCCAGCGAATAACCTGAAATGGTACAAAGGTAAGCGGTAACCTGCTAGAGGTTTTAAAAAAAAACAAAGCTTAGGTTAAAAAGAATTGTAAAAACAGGATTTTGGTACTTATCCGTAAATCCATTTCTCCGATTCCACAGGGGACACTGGAGCTCAAAACACTGGGTATAGACGGTGGTAGAGTAGATGTAGTTTTCCAATACAAATTATTAGTATTAGTCCTCATCCGTCTCACACCGGCTCTGGTCAGGCATGATAAAGACCCTGAATTGGTCGAAACGTGTAGGAGGCACAGGGATACCACAGGACCTGACCAGAGTCGGTGTGTGTAATAGCTGAGATTACACCCGGGTTTATTAACATCATCTCAAATATTATATACGTCTTTTTTAACTGTTTCTGGTAGGAGGCCAACTTTACCTGTGATTATTTACCTGGTTTATTCTTGAAGTAGCCCAATTTGTCATCTTGGGCGTATTTTGGTTCCTTGTATGGAATCAATATCTTTTATGATTTGTTATATGTGAAATAAATGTGGTATTTATTACCATTTGCTATGCAGAAATTATTTTAAGGCTATACCTTATATGTTGAAAAGATATGTAGGTCATATACCTGTGGTAATATTATTTGTAAAACAATCTACACTAGATACCACTTTTTCTCTCTTTACATGTTGTGACATATTGTACTATACCCTTCTACAAGGACTAAAGATCAAGGAAAAAGATATTATTATTACACCTAAGATAAGTACCTGTTAGTGCTGTGATTAATTGGCGCTAGGGTGGGACACCTTCTTTTGTTTTTGTTTATGCTATACAGTGGGAAAGTCGGATACCTTTCCCGTTAGGTGTTTCTACCTAAGCTGCCATTTGGCGCAACTAGTTAACACCACCTTGTTGTAAATATTACACAAGTCAATAATAAATGTCAGATAAATTCAATATAAAAACAATAATGATAATCTTAAACGACAAGCAATTGCATACATAAAAACAGTATGTTAATGGGCATATGCCTCACCCTTGTGATTGTCCAAACAAATTGTGCCAGTTCCTATAGATACTTCCGGATGCAAAATGAACATTGATCAAGTTGCAGGAAAAAACACTCTCATATTGAGAGAAAGGAGGACTATCCAATGGGTATATAATTACCAGGTCCTTTCATCGATAGAGGAGTATTCCTATTGGCATAAATTCCATATGCAGCACTTGGAGTCCTCAAGATGCACGGTGTACATGTCCAGTGTAGGAGCTGATTTAAAAAAAAAAAAAAGTTCCAAAACTGTGGATTCTTACGGTGAGTCCAGTAAGTTGGTCCAGGCTCTTGCAGGAAACAGGTAGCAAATCACAGAGTCACTTGTGGGCAGAGGCTGGGTCACCTGACATGCTTCGCTGTCTAAAAGTAGCGTTTTCTTTTGAAAAGCTGCCACTTTTAGACAGCAAAATGCGTCTGTGTGATGCGCTTGAGCACTAGGAGTAAGGGCGGAAACGGGTACTCTAGGTTGTATGGCCTCGGAACTTCCAACGCGTCTGCCCTGACGGCGTCTGGATCTCGGGTCCTGGAGCAGTAAAGAAGTCAACTGTTCATTGTTGCTGGAGGCCATAAGGTGTATCTGCGGCCTGCCCCAAAGACTGATCAACTGCTGGAAAATTTCCGAATGCAGGGCCCATTCCTCTGGTTGAAGATCCTGATGACTGAGATAATCCGCTTCTCAAATGTCCACACCTGGGATGGAGGTGACTTCGACGTGACTTCCTGCCCACTGTAAGATGTGGTTGGACTCGCGCATTGCCATGCGACTGCACGTACTCCCCTGCCAGTTGATGTACACCACGACCATAGCGCCTAATTGCACCTGAATGGCCAATCCCAGCAGAAGGGGCTCTGCAGCTCGCAGAGCATTGTAAATGGCCCCGAGTTTGAGGGCATTGGTAGTCCAAGACCACTGCTCCCCATCTGCGAAGACTGGCATCCGTTATCAGCAGGATCCAGTTCCAGATGCTGAATAGGCAACCCACCATGAGGTGGTCTGTCTGGAGCCACTGGGCCTGAGGGTATAGCCTCACTAGACTGTTCATCTGAAGATGTGACCCTGACCATTGAGACAAGAGGTCCAACTGGAACAGCCTGGAATGAAAATTTCTGAACTGGATGGCTTCCCTAGAAGGCGGATGCAAAAGTGCACAGACACACATCTTGGCTTGAGTATCATCTGCACCAACTCCTGTATTGTCTGTGCTTTGTCCAGTAGGAGGAACACCTGTTGTAGGGAAGTGTCCAAAATCATCCCCAGGAACTGACGCTCTGACTGCACCAGAAGGGACTTTTGGAAGTACACTATCCAGCCATGCTGGAGGAGGATTTGATGAGGGAGAGACACTTGTTCTAGGAGTCTGTCTGCCGACTGCCTTGATGAGCAGGTTGTCCAGATATGGGACAATGGTCACTCCATGAGCCCGGAGATGAGCAATCTTACCGCCATCACCTTGGTGAAGACCCTGGGAGCCGACAGTCCAAAGGGCAAAGCCTGAAACTGAAAATGTGACTCCTTGATGGCAAACCGGAGGAATGCTTGGTGTGGCCCACTAATCGGAATGAGTAAATACGCATCCAGGGATACCAGGTACTCCGCTGCTTCCAACTGTGAATCTGTGAAAATATCTTCATGGATTTGAGATTCAAAATGGCCTGGACTGATCCATCCAGCTTCGGAACCTCAAACATATTCGAGTAGAGATACCCCAGGTGGAATGGAAGCCTGTCATGCCACTGGATTGTCTGCCAGCTTGGTGTCTAGGTGACAATAGCTAGAAGCCTGTCGCCCCCTAGATTGTCTCTAACTGCAGAAGAGGCACCATTAGAATTGAGGGACCTTTTAAAGGAGCGCCGCGGGGTTGCTGCTGAATAAGGCAAAAAGGTACTTTTGCCATCCTTGGCCTGAGATATCCATTAATCCAGCTCCAGACAAAATAAGATTTCCAGTAAATGGGAGGGCTTCCACAGCACGTTTAGACTCTGCATTCCCTTGCCAAGCTCAAAGCCACAGGGCGTGGCAGGCTGCCACCACCGAAGCCGAGATCACGGAACCTACCTGCCCAATAGCTCTAGAGGCATCACCCAGATAAACTGCTGATTCTCGGATATGTTCAGCTAGAGAAATCTGCTCGCGGAGTATTAGACCGCAGGCCCTCCGCCAACTACTCAGCCCATTTTTCAACTTCTTTGTTAACCCAAGATGGGGATAGAGGGGGAGGAGCCAGTCACACTTCTAAATTAATTAAAGTGCCAGGCTCTACTACCGTCTATACCCAGTGTCTTGAGCTCCAGTGTCCCCTAGTGGATGAAGGAGAAAGAAATCAAATTATAGAGTTATATAACAAAAGGCCTTTTTTAAAGAACAAGTAATGGGCTAAGAACTTACAGCTGTTCTGCAGCAATGAGGAAGCCGCTTGCCTGGGCCATGAAGCTCTTCCAGTGGACTACTGAAGACTAGAAGGTTTTATGGATCAATTTGAAATCTCTCGTTCATAATGCAGGGTTTTTGTACACCGTCAAGTAGGTAAAAAGATGGTCCCTAAGTGTGTGATCTTTATTTACTTTAAGCCACCGCTTCCTGGCAAATTTAAGGTAAAAATTTAAAAGGGCCATTATTTTCATGATCAAAACCCACCATGCTTTGCTATTAAAAGCATTGCTCTTTTAAATTTTGAACTTAATATGCTGGGAAGTGGTGGTTTGTAAATAAAACCCCTGTGACCCCGACTCAAATATGGAAGAGGTAGCCTGATGATCTGGGGCTCTCTTGCTGGAACCCTAGTCGATGATATGCACAGAGCGACTGGCATCCTGGGCTACCTTTTGCTCAGGGTCAAACAACACCCTCTTGTCTATGCCTTGTTTGTCAAGAGTTTATTCTACAGCAAGATAATGACCCAAAACATATCTCCAGGATGGGTCAGAACTACATTAAAGGAAAATAATAAGATGGCAGGCTCCAAATGATGGAATGGCCAGTATAGTCTCCAGATTTAGGGGTTTATTTGCTAAGGTTGTAAAACCTTGCTATTCCAATTGTGTTTATGTCAGAAATTTAAAAGGGCAATGATTTTACTAGCATAACATGGTTAGTAAAAGTATTGTCCATTTAAATTTGGAGCATAAACACAATTGGAAGCGCCAGGTTGTAGAACCTGATGCTTAAACCCCATTGAGCTGGTTTGGGATGAACTGTACAGAAGAGTAAAAGCAAAGCAACATACAAGTGGAACACATTTTGGGGACCTACTGTAACAGTGTTTGGTAGAACTTCCTGAACAATATTTGATTTCCATTGTAGAAATAATGCAACAAGTGTGTTCTGCTATTATATCTGCAACTATAAATTTTTATCTCCAATTGTTTATTTGTTCTATGGTTTAATTCAGATCATATTGAGGCATTAAAGTGTGTAAGTCTCAGTAAAAACTGGGAGTGTTATAAAACTTGATCTGCTGTGTACATTTCCTATCACTTGAACATTTGCTCTGTCATTGTTGCACTATTTTGTTGAGTCTTCTGCATTCATTAGCACAGTAAAGTATCTCCTTAATAAATGTACCCCCTTCATTCCATTATTTCAGTAATCTCACTCCGCTAATTGAAATCCCGTTGCAGCTGCCCATTACAGGGAATGCCACCTCTCCGTTTACCTCATGCTAACCTCTGCAAACCTTGCCAACTTGCTACATATGTCTACTGACTCTGGGCCTGATTCAGACCCGCTCACGAGCCCTGAGCGCACGCAAGTGGGTCGATACTGCCCAAGTGCGCATGCGCACGACGGAGGCGGCTCTGTCGTGCGCATGTGCGAGACCCGAATAACGATGGCCAAGCCGTCGTTATGGGTCTCGCACCAAAGGGGGCGTGCTGTCGATGGTGATTGACAGCACGCCCCCTTTGGTGGGCGTGCCGGGGGCGTGGTTGCCCAGATGGAGGCGTTCCCATGGGAACACCTACCGTCTGGGGCCGGCCCCACTGACATCACTAGTAATGTCAGGGGGAGTGCTTTTGGCTTCGATAGAGCCAAAAGCACTCCAAGGCTTGCGGCAGCGAGACCCTACCGCAAGGGTCTCGTCGCAAGCCCGATGGTCGCGATGGTCTTGACCTTCGCAACCATCATTTTGCCCACTTGCTATAGCTGTGGGTGGTCACCCACAGCTATGCGAGTGGCCAGGAGGCCGCTCCAAAAAGTAAGAGGGACGGCCCTGATTCAGAGCGAGCGCTCTGTCAGAGCGTCCGGCTCTGAATCAGGGCCTCTGCTAGAAATTGATGCACTCACAACCTACAAAGAGGGTTCCACACAGCACCTTAACTATTTGGCAACTGATCAATGACTTTCCAGTTTTGTGAGTCTGGTGTACAAGGCATTTGAAACTGTACATGTTGCATAAATGCTGTCTATGCAGGTCCCTGATAGGGGAATGATGATGTGACAATAATCTATAGCTAGTAATGCTACATATGTTCAAGAATTGTTATTCTGATTTCACATGTTTAGTGCTGATGATCATTTTGAGTCCTTTTCCAACCAACTATGATATTGGATTAATTTTACTAAGGTTTCTTAAGGTGTTTGACCATATTGTATTCAGTCTCGAGCGTTAACAATATTGTATTCAGTCTCCTGCTTACGCTCATCTGGGATGCCCATAGTTTTAAAGTGGACATAGTTGTACGTGACCACTATCATAATATGAGGAGGTGGATGAAGGTAAGTGAGAAGGAAGCTAGAGCACAACACAGTAGTGATGCGAGACTCCTATCAAACTGCTGCACACAGCGACCATCGTAATGTGTACACACAATTCACCAATATGCTGCACATAAAATGAGACGATGCTGGCCAACTGGGATCTTTCTTCAATATTTGGTGGACATGCCCTTTAATCATCCCGTTCTGGTATATAGTCCGTACTCTACTAACCCAAATTATTTATTTCTCACTCTCTTACACCCCAGCAAAGTTTTTGCTGTGCGCCCCGGTCGATGGTCTCCCCAATGCCACTAATAAATTGGTACTACATATAACCTGTGCGGCAAAATATCAAATCGCCCGCAACTGGAAACAACCTAGCACCCCTCCCTGACAGGAACTCATGAATGGAATTTGGTTCATAGCAAAAATGGAATATATTACCAGTTTAAGGGACAACAACGTTCGAAAGTTCCATTTGATTTGGCGTCCCTGGTATTCCTATCAAAACTCTCCCCTCCCAGGTCTTGGTTAGCTCCATCTAAAATCTCTCTTCCTTTCTTCCCTCCTCTTTTCCTTATCTCTCTCTTTTTCGTGATCACCATCTCCCACCCTGGTATGCCTCCTCCTAATTTATTTTCTGTTTTTCTATCATTAGATCCCCCTTCCCTCCCTTTTTATTTTTTTACCCCCTCGTAACCTTATCCAGAACTCATTCACGATTGATCTCCCCTAACGACCAATTGTTTTGTATCTTAGAAATAGTTGCTACTATCTATAAGTAACTATTTAATTTTGCTGTTTTATAGATGAGTGTTTTGCACTCTGTTATTGTATTATCAACTCTTCAATAAACAAATATATATATAATAAAAATGAGACGATGCAATGTACTATGCGGTTCGCTAACATTGATACTGTAACGATATATTGTGCCGTCATATGTCGGGTCATGCAGTGTGTTCGCGTACACGATATATATAGTTTCATCGTATTGGCACATCGCGAGATCACCAGATCATTCAGGTGTGTGCCCAGGTTTAGGACCCCCAACACATCGCAGTATGAGTCAGAGTTCAGTGATCCAACGTGTTCTAGTTTCAGAATAATATAGTGAGCTGCATTGAGGTTATAAAGATGTTTGCTTTCCTGAAAACTTGTGCAATTCGGTTCTCTGATACATTTTCATTATGGTGTTGTGTTTTCATTACTTATATGCCTACATATTGGAAATCCATAATGCAGATACTTGTCTATAATGTTTTATTAGTAATCTTTTCAATCATTTCCTTGTTAATAATTTTATGCAATCAGGAAATGCTAAATAAATTGTGTCTTATAACCAGAACACACAGGAATGTCGTTTCCATGTTAGAAATGACCAGCAGGCATGGGCGTGATCTCCAGAATTTATTGTTCTTTGTTGCTATTGTACAAAGTGTGTTAATTTCCTTTCTGCATTTGGTCACTTACAAGTACACAGTGCCTATGGGATATAAGGGGATGTGCAGACATTATTTGAGGGGCTGCCAGTATAAGGAAAGTGCAGATATATACAGGCTAATTGATCAGCATAGAAAACTTGTTTTTCATACCATAAACATGTATGACAGATTTATAAGTGCGATAGCATGTTGTGGTTGGTGTAGTGGGTAGTATTACTACTTCTCAGCCAAGGGTTCTTGGGTTCATTTCCCACTAAGGACATGTGTGGAGTTTGTATGTTCTCCCTTCCCAAAATCCAAAAACATAGTGGTAGGTACAGTAAATTGGATTCTGACAAAAGACTTACCCTGCTGTGAATGTGGTAGAAAATATGGACTAAGGCCCTCATTCAGAGCCGTACGCTCTGAGCAGAGCGCACGCTCTGAATGAGGGCCGCCCTCCATAATTATGGAGCGTCCTCCTGGACGTTTGATGGCCGCGATGGTCTTGACCGCGACCATCGCCACTGCGAGCCGGAGCCTGCGGTTGAGGTTTTCAACCGCAAGGCCTGGAGTGATTTTGGCTCTATCAGGGGGTGGGGGTGGGTGGTGTGTGTGTCTGTGTGTGTCAGTCATACATACATAATGATTTATAAATAAATGCTGTTGGTTGCAACATGTCATCAGTCCTTTCATTTCCCCACTGCAGTACTGGTCATGAAATCATGACACAGGTTATTCTGTCTTTTTCTTCCTCACTGTAGTACAATTAAAATATTTACAATAAATCCTTCAGGCCTGGAGTGGTCTAAGGACGTCCTTTAAGCAAAAGTGTACATGGCATTTCCTGCTTCGGGAGAGGTATATTTTGTCTGTGTTCAAAATGTTAACATTCATTAAGGGGATGTAGTCTGCATCCTGGCGTGCGGGATGTCGATGGTCTGAATACCGGCACCAGTATCCCGAAGGTAAGTATTGGGGTGTTAGGGAGTGGGGTTAGGCATTGGAGGAAGTTTTAGGATTAGGGTGCAGGGAGGGGGAGGGTAGGTTTAGGCACTAGGGAGGAGGGTAGGGCAGTGGTACTGTAACCAACCCTGGTCCTTGAGAGCTACCAATGGTGCATGTTTTCCAGGTCTCCTCACAGAATTAATTAATATAATTAGCTCCACCTGTGGATCTTTTCAAATGTGTTAGTGAGTAATGACTACACCTGTGCACCTGCTAGGTGGTCTGGAAAACATGAACTGTTAGTAGCTCTCGAGGACCGAGGTTGGCTACCCCTGGGGGTAGGGGTTAGAAAAATACTTACCTATCTTCTCTATGGGTGTCGCGATTCTGGCTGTTGGGATGACGCTGTTTTTATTCTGACCAGCGGCATCCTGACAGCCGGGATTTCATACCCAACCCTCATTAAGTTGTCTTGTTCTGAATGTTGCATCAGAGCAGAGACACCCCAGGTTGGAAAGAGGAACAGCTCAGGTTGTGACAGGTGCAGAGTGCTAGAATGAATGCTATATATGTAATACAAAGAAACTACAACATTGACCTCTATAAGAAATATTAATTTGCTTGTATGATGTTTGCCTTTAGCGGATGCGTTCTAGTCTGCTGAAAGATACCATGGACACATCTATAATGATTCTTCAATATTCCCCATATATGAACCACAAGGTTTGGTATATTTTGTTCACCTTGACCATGTTGATACGGTCATAATGTCGACACTGATTAACTGTCGACATGGTCAGAATATTGACAGTCTCTTTAAGGTAAGCCTAACTGTAATGTAGATATTTCATATGTTGACTTCCTGTCCATGTTTATATCATAACTGCTGACTCTGTGAACACTGTTTTATGCTGGCCATACAGTAGTGTGATTTAGGGTCGATTTTAGATTCGTCGTATGATAAATCGTGTAGTTTTTAGGTAGGATACGATCCGATGCACGCGCGCCTGCTGCTCTTAAAACGTATTGTATGATCAGATGTGCAGCCCATATTATCAATCATAATCGTATGCAGATCGTGCCGTGTTTTTGTGCATGCGATGCATCGTGTGTACCAGCGTCATTTAAGTTACATTTTGAAGAGGTGTGTGTTCTTTCAATGACCTTTCCTCCTAACTGCAGATCGATTGTATGTACATCGTGTGTCAATCGTGCGGACGGGACTGCAAGGAAGTTCAAGGGAAATCGTAAGATGAATCTCATCTTGTGCTGGTTGTACTAGTGTATGGCCAGCGTTAGTGACTGCACAGAGCCTGTTTGCCTTAAGGTGCGTACACACGTACGATATCTATGAACGATAACAATATCGTTCATTTTTATGCAGTCAACGACCAACGATGCGTGTTCCAAAGGGGCCCAGCATTTACCTGCTCTTTGTGGGTGCATAGAATAAAATTGGTTGAAAAATAAAAAAAATTCTAAGTTGTACTTTCATTTCCTTTCCGGTAACCTCTGAAATAACTGCATAAAATGACAAAGTCTTCAGTAATGGTTCTCATGCTTCTTGTGGTTGTAATCGTGAATTGTGGCCATTTGCAATATGATACCGGCATGTCAGAAATGCAGACAGAGTACAGTTGCTCCCATCAGCTACCAACCCAAAAAGCAGATATCTCACAGATAGTATATAGTCAATGTTATCTAAAACAACAAGGAGCGCAAATGATCATTCAACATCCTTGTATATATGTACATTCAAAATTTGCATTGAAAACTATCTATGTTGTGCAGAACACCAATTTTAAAAAAAAAATGAAAAAAAAAACAAAAATTAAGTACCCCTTTGCATAGATAATCTATATGCAGCTGATCTGATTATTGCAATGATTTAGCCTTTTGTCTCCAATACGATTGCCAGGTATTACTAGCTTATCACCAATCTCCCTTTAGTGCATCCCACAGGCCATATTGTTAGCCCACCCCGTTAAGCAGTGTAAGTAAAGGTTTTTCAGGTCCAAAAGTAATCTCTCTTTCAGTGAGTTCTTACCACTCCCAGTACTTAGGCTTAGGTCTTTTTTTAGCGGGCAACCGATAGCACACGGTGCCGTCACTTCATTGACGGGAGGAAAATGCACAAGGTAGAAGAGACCTCCGGCTGGTTTTGGAAGTGAGCTAAGCGATCAGAGCCCTCCGGCTGGTGGACAATTCGGCAGGTACGAGGTCCTTACAGAGCAGCTGCAGAGAGGTGGAAATATCCCTATTCCTTTACGCATTTCTCTGCTGTTTGAGGGTAGCGGTTTCTTCAGAAGGCAATATAATTTGCATATTGTAATAAGGAGAAACACATGTATTATATATATATATATATATATATATATATATTTTTTTTTTTACTGCATTTTATAAGCACCTGAATATTACTATTTGAATAGTATCTCACAGATAGCAGTGAATTAATAAATTGTGTTCTCATGAGCATTGACCAATCATGGCTGCTGCCACTGGATGTAAGTGAAGGGTACACTTACACATTCAAGATTATGCTCCTGGTTATCAAGTAAGTAATAGAAATAGTTGGGGAATGACATGTAAAATAACAGAAAATAACCAAAAAAAAAAAAGTAATGTTCTTATAGAGCAGCGATTCCCAACCTCGGTCCTCAAGGCACACTTAAGCTGGGCATACACTATACAATTTTCTGTCAGATATCTGTCCAATCTGGCTGGTTGGAATGAAAACCTGGTAATGTATGGGAGCAAATGACAGTCGATCATAAGGTTTTAAACACTGAAAAAAAGAGGACAAAAAAAAATGTTAAAATCGGTTAAATTTGTGTGTTTTAACCCACAGGTTCTCAAACTCGGTCCTCAGGACCCCACACAGTGCATGTTTTCCAGGTCTCCTCACAATCACAAGTGAAATAATTAGCTTCACCTGTGGATCTTTCAAAATGTGTCAGTGAGTAATGAATACACCTGTGCACCTGCTGGGTGACCTGGAAAATGTGACCTGTGTGGGGTCCTGAGGACCACTGTTTTAACCAATTTGTCTGCACAACCATTTTGGGCTATTTTCCAGTATTTGTGAGCAAATGGACGATTGTCGTTTGTTCCCATACATTGCCAGATTTTCATACCAACTAGCCAATACCAGACACAGGCAGCTGCATAAATATTGGGACATTGACAGAATTTTCTTATTTTGGCCTCTATTCACCACCACAATGGCTTTGAAATGAAACAAACAAGATGTGCTTTAACTGCAGACTTTCAGATTTAATTTGAGGATAATTACATCCAAATCAGGTGAACGGTGTAGGAATTACAACGGTTTCTATATGTGCCTCCCACTTTTTAAGGGGCCAAAAGTAATGGGACTATCAACTCAAAAGCTATTTCATGGACAGGTGTGGGCTATTCCCTCGTTATTTCATTATCAATTAAGCAGGTAAAAGGTCTGGAGTTGATTCTAGGTGTGACATTTGCATTTGGAATCAGTTGCTGTCGACTCTCAATATGAGATCCAAAGAGCTGTGAAGCAAGCCATCATTAGGCTGAAAAATCAAAACAAACCCATCAGAGAGATAGCAAAAACATTATGTGTGGCCAAATCAACTGTTTGGAACATTCTTAAAAAGAAAGAACACACCGGAGAGCTCAGCAACACCAAAAGACCCGGAAGACCACGGAAAACAACTGTGGTGGATGACAGAAGAATTATTTCCCTGGTGAAGAAAAACCCCTTCACAACAGTTGGCCAAATCAAGAACACTCTCCAGGAGGTAGGTGTATGTGTGTCAAAGTCAACAATCAAGAGAAGACTTCACAAGACTGAATATAGAGTTCACCACAAGATGTAAACCATTGGTGAGCCACAAAAACAGGAAGACCAGATTAGAGTTTGCCAAACAACAACTAAAAAAGCCATTGCAGTTCTGGAACAACATCCTATGGACAGATGAGACAAAGATCAACTTGTACCAGAGTGATGGGAAGAGAAGAGTATGGAGAAGGAAAGGAACTGCTCATGATCCAAAACATACCACCTCATCAGTGAAGCATGGTGGTGGTAGTGTCATGGCGTGGGCATGTATGGCTGCCAATGGAACTGGTTCCCTTGTATTTATTGATGATGTGACTGCTGACAAAAGCAGCAGAATGAATTCTGAAGTGTTTCGGGCAATATATGCTCATATTCAGTCAAATGCTTCAGAACTCATTGGACAGCGCTTCACAGTGCAAATGGACAATGACCCGAAGCATACTGCAAAAGCAACCAAAGAGTTTTTTTAAGGCTAAAAAGTGGAATGTTATGCAATGGCCAAGTCAATCCCCTGACCTGAATCCGATTGAGCATGCATTTCACTTGATGAAGACAAAACTGAAGGGAAAATGCCCCAAGAACAAGCAGGAACTGAAGACATTTGCAGTAGAGGCCTGGCAGAGCATCACCAGGGATGAAACCCAGCGTCTGGTGATGTCTATGTGTTCCAGACTTCAGGCTGTAATTGCCTGCAAAGGATTTACAACAAAGTATTAAAAAGTGAAAGTTAGATTTAGGATTGTTTAGTTTGTCCCATTACTTTTGGCCCCTTAAAAAGTGGGAGGCACTTTTGTAATTTCTACACCGTTCACCTGATTTGGATGTAATTACCCTCAAATTAAATCTGAAAGTCTGCAGTTAAAGCACATCTTGTTTGTTTCAATTCAAAGCCATTGTGATGGTGAATAGAGGCCAAAATATGAAAATTCTGTCAATGTCCCAATATTTATGCACCTGACTGGAATTGTATAGTGGATGCCCAGCTTAACAGTCCTAGTTTTAGTGATAGCCATGATTGTGCACAGATGGTTTAATCAAAGTAATTGGTGCTTTTCATTGAGTTCTTCTCTAATTTGCTTTGAATGTTCTTTGATCTTTATGATGAAGTTAATTTGAGATACAATAAACAATTGTTCCACCGGTCATGCAACTCCTTTGAATACGGGGTTTGTTGGTACCAAAACATTGGAATAATTTGTTAAGCTGACCCCCACTTCACGGTCATTCCCAGCTGGCCAGTCCCTACACTGATTCTCAGATAAATGATTTTGGTCTGCCACCTTTGGCTCAAGATTGCACACATTTTAAACATGAATATGGGTCCTGGCTTAAAGAGACAGGACCACACCAAGGGATATCAGTTAATAAGTATCTGGATATAGACAAAAAAAAGTTTGTCTTGCATTTGAAAAACAGGGTGCCCTAGCAAGTGTGACCACAAAATTTGGTGGCAGACCAAAACCATTTATCTGAGAATCAGTGTAGGGACTGGCCAGATGGGGATGACCGTGAAGTGGTGGTCAGCTTAACAAATTATTGCAACATTTTGTAACCAACATTCCCCGTATTCAAAGGAGTTGCAGATCGAGAAGCGAGTGCCGAGTTTGTATGATATTTTTTATGTAGATGGTGTGGTCACATACCAAGGTCACTCCAGATGGTTTAGTGCCGTGGATTAAAAAAAAATAAAATAAAATTTTATTATATATATATATATATATATATATATATATATATATATAACAAATCACTCTAGCAGCACTCCTCTCCAACCAATGTATTCAAAAGTGCAGGTGCCTTCACATAAAACTTCCAGATGGATGAATTACGATATGTAGCAGCAGAACGGGCGGCACTCATTGCAATAATGTAAACAGGAGACCAATTACGCCATCGTTTCAATGAGTGCCACCCGTTCTGCTGTTATACATATATATATATATATATATATATACACACACACACACACACACAGGTTGAGTCTCCCATATCCAAAATGCTTGGGTCAGAGGTATTTCGGATATAGGTATATTCCGTAGTTTGGAATATTTGCATATCTTGGGAATGGGACCCAAATCTAAACACAGAATGCATTTATGTTTTATATACACCTTATACACAAAGCTTGAAGGTAATTTTATACTTTGTTTTTAATAATTTGTGCCTTAAACAAAGTTTGTGTACATTGAACCATCAAAAAGCAAAAGTGACACTATCTCAGAATATCTGGATATGGGGGACTCAACTTGAAAAAAAAAAATAATAATAATAATAATATATATATATATATATATATTCCAATATTCTTTCTAGAGCTTATATTACAGTCTTATTTATAATATTTATTATTTGTTTCCCATTTGTCGTATAAAATAACCAGCAAATTGAAAATATTTGGCAGTAAAAAAAAACCTATTATATGTTACTTTAAATTTTCCATTTTCCATGTTAGATTACTGGGTTGTGAAATGTGTCATAGCCATATAGACCTGTATGTAATGTTCATTCTAGCACCCTGCACCTGTCACCACCCATGCAGTTCCTCTATCCTACCTGGGGTGTTGCTCTCTCTGCTCTAGTGCTTCTAGTACACCGCTGATGCAACAAATCATTGAGATGCAGACCAGAATGTGCTAGAAGCACCAGAGCAGAGCGAGACACCCTAAGCAGGAAAGAGGAACTACACGGGTGGTGACAGATGCAGGGTGCTAGAATGAACACCACGTATGTGATTGCTTGCTAAAACACTGTGTAAAACAAAGTCCATGTATCACTTTACTACGCTCATTTCCATGTAATATCTAATATAACACACAATATATTTTAAGGTTGCAAGTAAGCATCACACAAGTGATCAGTAACCGTGCCTTTAATGTTTTGTAAATATAATCTTAAAGTACAAACTGATGATATACATTTATTTTATACACACAATAGTTTAAATAAGCAAATATTTAATAGGTTTCATCCCTTTTCTAAGGCGCAGAAGGTAGATCTGTATGCAGTACAGACATCTCACATTTGTGTAAGGGGCTGTTAGATTGCAATACAAAGTGCAGAGGTTTAAATGAGCAAAATCCAAGATTGCTGTAAAGGATTCTCCTTTTACATAGGGATGCGTTATGGTGCATGTCTGACGGTCATCATTTAACAATCAATGTCAGGAGAAACGTGTGAAAGTCTCTGTTGTTGTTGCTGCCATTAGAAATACATTGCACTGCAGGTTCCTTTAGCAGAGAGCATTACGACAGAGCTCTAAGCAGGATGAACATTTATTTTTAGAATCACATCACACTCCAAAAATAGTAACACGCATCCATTGGTAAGATTTTATTTTTCTATCAATGTACCTATTGCCCATGTGCAGTGGAGACTAAATCAATAACAGCAATTAATTCTAGGCTATGTGCAGAGATGTACACGTCAGTGAGAATTACAGTACCCCGACATCGCTCATTTCCCTGCACACCGCTATGGGGTACAAGGTGTAATGTGCCAGCATTCTGCCTGTTTTCTCCGGTATTTCACTGCCATCATGTAGAAGATGGATTTACTAGGAACCAGTCATGAAACCATCGTCCTACAGACTATATGTGGGAATGGGTGCAAGAACAACTGGCTCCTCTATGTCAAATCAAACAGAGGACAAAATGTCAGCACTTTCCTACTCCAGGCTTTACAGGATAAACTCAGATCACTTCTTTTGTCCTAAGAAAACTATAAGGACTCATCAATCAGAACCTCTTACACATTATCTGTGTTTTGGGGATTATGCTCCAAATGTCCTTTTCAGTGTATTCTATTTTTAAAAGAACAAACTGAAGTCTACTCTTATCCTCTGAGTCCTCCTGTAAAGAAGTGATGTTTTGCCCACTATCACTAGGGCATGTCACTGGATCCTGGTTACCAGACAGGCCCTGCTCTTCTCATGAATATTATCTATCACAAAATTCCTGTCTCCACTGTTTTAAAGGCAATAGGAACACTTTACAATTCAAGCTTCAGGGTGCATCAACACATTTAATAACTACCACATAAATGAGTGAGTCCTACAAGGCCCAAAAGCCATAGCTCTGACTAGAGCAATACATCTGCTGAAACTTGATCCCAATCAAAATCTTTTCTTTCTTATAGGCCACAAAGCCAGGTTAATCTAAATGTTACCACTACTCCATATAATGTATCAAGGTTGCTTGGTTCTTGCCCTTCCTGTGCCACCAGAAAGCACCAGCGAGGCATGCTTAGCCACGACAGGAGACCTTACTGAATTCTTGTATTACTGCTGTCATTGACATTTGGGGGCTTATGTAATATCATGCGAGCTGGCACCACTGTGGAAATTCATGCGAGTGTTCCTGTATTTTTAAAGCGGCAATCATTTTAAAAGCAAAACCAACTTGGTTTTGCATTTAAAATTATTGCCGCTTTAAAATACAAGAACACTCGCATGAATTCTCACAGCAGCGCCAGTGTGCACCATATTATATAAGCCTCTTGGAGTCATCTCCATCGTCTACCTAACAGACCGCACTGCTGCTTCCTCGTGTTCCATTGACCCTGATTGGCGTAGCAAAAAAAGCTCAACATCTCTGCTGTATGTAGTGCAGACATCTCTGCGAATCCAGGAGTAACACTACTATAGCAGACTATCACACACAACTCCCTGTACAAGAGTTCCTGTTTATTTTGGAACTGAAGCAAGAAGAACACAGCTCACACAAGTATAAGACACCCAGCCACTTGCCTATGTTCCTCAGTGTATATTATAAACCTAAGGCACCAGCTTCTTAGCTTTGTATCTGCTGACTTTTACACCATCTCATATTTTCAGTTTGACATGAAATGTATGACAGTGCATTCTCCCACCAGATGCTTTATCATACACTGCAACCACCTATAACCAGATATTAAATGGGGCAGCCAATAAGCACTGTATAGTTCCTGGTACCCATAAGTCTGCAGAGGAAAGATAGTCAAACACATCAAAAGGACAAATAAAAATCATTAAGAAGATAGACCAATAATATATTAAAATTATATTAATAATAATTCCTTTACAAAGCCAACTTCATTACCCACTTTGATATAAAAATAGAAAACAAGAGCTTGGTTTATGCCTTATGCTTTTAACGTCATAATAACTTGTATAGAACTGCTTATAATATGACGCGCAGGCAGCCACCTCCAGGGTGATTGCTGTGCAGACCGGACATCACTTCTCATGTAGACAGAAAAAGACAACACAGCTGGGCAATGTACGTGGGAACATCATTGCTAGGGTTCCACTGTATTACTATAAGCGACATGCGGGCAATACACAATGCAGAAACCTATGCTGAAAAAGTGCCTCTCTCACACACATTAATTATAATATATATATATATATATATATATATATATATATATATTTTTCACATATACACACACACACACACACACAATTAGCTGGTTATGTGTCGAATAAAATTCACTGGTGTTTTGCCCTCAGTAAGACAATCCTTTGCCATATAAAAGGCACAAGGCAGTATCAGTAATTATTCACATAGGGGGTGTATAATTCATTATAATAATCAATTTTTTCCTAATGGTCACTGGTTCAGAGTTTTATACACGCTATATTATATATATATATATATATATATATATATTTAGCATCATTTAGGTATTCTAGACTGTATAAGAGAACAGTGTCCACGTATAATGTTCCAAGGGACATTGGGTCCTATGTAAATACACCCTGATGGTCTGCAGCAGAATTATCTTAGTCTTGTGTGAATTCCCCACCAGTTGTGTCTTGTAATATGAGGGTCTTCATATACCAGAGATGGTGTTGAATTTATATTCTATAACCGTGTCACCCACACTCAGCTACGAAGAAGTAGTTACAGCAGCACTTTGACAGCATATGCCTGTGGTGTCCTGATAATGCAGTGACCATGGTGCCCTTTGGTGTACATAAAAGCTGTCATTGTCTTGACAATCATTTCACAATGACAAGTTAAGACATTCATGCGCATATAATTGTTACGAGAGGATTCTAGTGACAAATGCTCCGGTGCCGTGGCCTGTGCGGCAGGTGACAAATGAGGGACATGGCCTAAAATAAATAGGCTATAATTACTCATAGGAATTTATTAGGTCGCCAAGAACAAGTGGACCTCCATAAAACAATCTTAGAATTATACATATTTTACCCCCTCCAATAGAGGAGCCACTGTGGACAAAGTGCTATAGAACTGGTTTTCTCGCTCCTGAAACCAGTACGAGAGGGCTGAGAAGATCAACTCTCTCTTTCCTACAACTACAAGTTGGAAAATTAAAGAGAAAACTCCAGACTTCTAAACCAAATGAGTACTCAAGTCAAATCAGCAGTAGCAGCGACAGCCAGTACTTACAGTGATCGACACCTTGCACCCCAACTGCAAATTTCACATCCCCGCAGACCTGATTAAGAAGAACAATATTTTTTTTTTTATAAGTTTTAATATAAAACCTTTATACTCTTGGCAGCTAATAAACTAAACTGAAACAAAGACATAGGCACTGACAATGCCATGATGACCATTCTGTAAAACACTTTATTCAGATGACCGAGGGTGGACGCACAGTCAGAGATCTTCATGGGGTGGGTTTTTTCAAGTCCCGTATCTGTTTGATCAAGTAGTTCTTTTCATCTGAGAACTGTTCATCGTCCGTTCTCTCCTTCTGGAAGCTGCTCAGGAACTCAATTAGCTTGGTCTGGTTTTTTAACAGGATATCCACAATTGGCTGTGTTTTGTTTGGATTCGCTACAAATACCTAGGATGTAAGGCAAGACAGATGAGTAGTCTCCAGAACAGTATATTGCTACAATGCATTTGGTAAAGAAAAAGAATGGATTCTGCCACTACATTTGAAGGCACCTTTGCACTATTCCTGACTTGTGGAATTGTACATTTACATTGTAACGTAGATATTAAAGTAACTGCATAAATAATTTCTTATGATGTGTTTTCTACTTTAAATATAGTTTTCAACAGTATAGGTAATTTCTAATTAAATAATTTAAATAAAAAAATGTATAATGTTCAAAGAAAGTTCTAAAGTCTCTTGTAAAATTAATTTGTAATATATTTTTGAAGAGAACAATTTTTTGTTGCCTTTTATTTCTAACAATCAGTGGGTTTCCAAAATCTGATTTATTGCACGTTAAAGCCTGCGTTAGGATGGGCGTAATTAATAACATTCTAGGCATGTTCCTTTTATGTCACAGCAGACAGACAATGATCACTGTCTCAGTTTCCCAAGTCCTATGCTTGTATCAGGCATTTTGTTAATATAACAAAATGGACATAGGTTTTGATAAGCATTAAGGGGGAATTCAATTAGCCCCGATAATCTTTTGAGCTAATAAAATGGGACTTACTGCATCTTCTGCTTTTGGGCAATTCAATTTGATCCAGTTTTATTCGCCTGAAATATTAACTGTTTTCGGGTGAATACACACAGAATCCATGATAAGGTCACGGACCTAGGTGTTTTCGTGACCACGGGGCTGCTTTTCGGGGTTTATATTTCCCCTGCCTCATGCAGGTGAAAAAAAAAAAATCCCTGATGACTACTGGCTTCGGGGCTAATGGAACAGTCACCGTGGAATCAATTAGCCGCTGTAAGTTATCACGGATAATTGAATTCCTCCCATAAAAATAAACAAACAGAGAAGGCTTTCCGGAATATCTAATGTACGCCAAAACAACAGAAATGCCCACCAAGATGTTACTAAACAGTCAGGTGTGTTCCCAAACCTCATCTAAATGTACAATAATGTGAAGTAACCCAAACTCAAGTAGCTGATTACAACAAAAAAAATATGTTTTATAAACCTCATTAACTATCTCAAAGTAAACCATGTTATGCTTTAATAAAAGGTCAACGGAGGACACTGATGTTCTAAAACAAAATGCAGCACTGTCTAGGTCCATGCGAACAGAAACTATCCCTATACTAGGGATCTATAGAGGGCAGCTACAAGACAGGGACACCTGCTCGCTCTGTGTAAGCTGACGTATGGATGAAAGACTAATATGTCACAATTTTAGAGAGGAATAATCTGCATATTGAAGAGCAGATCTCTTTACTAGAAGCAAGAACAGAGAACTTGCAGAAGAGGTGCTAATGGGCATTCCTCTTAACCCCTCTGCTGCCAGTGGTCTGTGGCAAATTTGAATCTTTTTAGCTTTAGTCATTTTTTGTCATAATTGGTTTTGGGCACCTTTCTAGGTATAATGATATAATGGACTTGTTGACATACAGATCTATAATGAAGATCACCTTGGTCATTCTCTGGGGGCACAATTATGACTGCATGAGTTTTCCTTGTGTGTCTAATTAGCGACTGGGTGTCCGGGACGACATTCTGTTGCTTTATACATGTGAGCTGGGCATCTGCTGTATGCGCGTTATAGCAATGCAGGGGCACATACAGGTTCTCCTCCTAAGGGTGGGACCAGCCATGCAATAGAAACTACGTCATTGGACACCACAGGAAACAATATAACCACCTTTCCTTAGGACATCACTGCTGGTAATCGCACACAACATTGTGTGACTGGTTACTGATGCCTTTATCTCTGACATAGAATGAAATCCATGGGGTTCTTACCACATTCACCCTGCACACAGCTGTGTCCTCATACACCCTGGCCAGGTGCGACTCGGCCACACATCTTTCACTCAAAAAGTGTGTCCTACTCAGTAGTGTCATTTACTTTATTTGCCGGGGTGCTTGTTCTTACGCGCAGGTGGCACGCCCGTGGGCGGATGGGGGTGTGGCTTTGACCCGCGAAGCCACGCCAACTCATGGTTTACACTGTTGGCGGCGTGACCGCATGTCACCCCCCCGTCCCCAGCACTCAATGGCCAGGGGAAAGGCTAGGTGCTGCCCAGTAGCTGCTGTGCTGCTCCGCTGAGTTAACCTGGCTCAGCGCAGCAGCTGCTGAACAGGCAGCCAACAGCCTCTCACTGCAGTGTGGCTGCTTGGTGACACCATCCGAGGGGGCGACACCAAAATAGCAGACCAGCGCTGCTATTTTGGCGTCACCCCCTCGGATGGTGTCACCCGGTGCGGCCCGCACCCCCCTTGTGACGCCAGTGGTCCTACTCACACAAATAAAATTGTAAGCTACTAAACTACTTTGCTAGATTGCACAGTTCAATTTGATGTGGGACATTTATACATCTGTGTGGGATGTAGTTATGATCCCGGGTGTCGGGATGCCGACGCTCAGAATGCTGGTGCCGGAATTCTGACACTAATCAGAATCCCAGCGCCAGCATCCCAACCACTGGAATCACGATGGTAAGTATTGGGGTTAGGGGCAGGGTTAGGCACTAGGGGGAGGGTTAGGCTGCGTGTGTGGGGGGTTTAGGGGGTTAGTATACTTCTATGGTAGTGTCGGGATTGTAACCCAGTCAGGATGCCGGTGCCAGGACTCTGGGCGTTGGCATCCCATACCCAACCCATCTATGTTGCTTATGAATCTGTATATGAAGTGCGGTCGCAGCTTTTTCTCACGCCACGTTCCGTTGTGCTTAGTACTTTTTTTTTTAAACTAATTCCTGTGTGGAAGGTCGCGGCCCAGGGTCGATAGTACACTGAGCAGTGTTTTGCTGCGAATAAGACGCACAATTTAAAGAAAACTACGGTATGCTACACCTCTCGGAGCGGCTCAGTACCGCTGGGCTTCTCACACTGTATGGTGTATTGAGGCTAGGTGTATGAGAACACATCTGCATCTGAGTGTTGGGACTGCAAGCTATAGTGCAGCTTTTCATGGAAAATAAACCCTATTGTAATTACACTGCTTCTGACTAAATCAGTGGTTCCCAAACTTTTTCAGTTCAAAAGGCACCATTAGGGTCGCCATGATTTTTTTCTAGGTACCCCTAAGCCAAAATAATTACCAAGAGGTCCCTTTTATTAAAATAGTTGCGTAAAAATAATGTAATTGGTATTTACGGTAGGGCAGAAATACTTATTAACTTGCTCGCCCGTTATAGTTAAAATAGAAAATAAATGAAAAACATAAAATAAAAGCTTGGGCTGCTTAATGCAGCCCCCTGTTATAATGGTGATCAAGCTTCTGTCGGACCCCAACGAAACTAAAGTGCCCTCAGGCTGTGGGCGGGGTATAGGGAGAAGGACCGGAGCATCCTGGGATTGAAAGCGTTGCTGTTGGCGTCCTTTCCCCCAGGTCCCACCTACACCCCAATGGCTTCCTGTTGAGCCCTATGGACCCTGAAGAAGAAATAAAAAAACAATATCCACCAAAATGTGTCCTCCATGTATCTCTCATTGCAGCCCCCTCCTTCATGTGTCTCTCATTGCAGCCCCCTCCTCCATGTGTCTCATTGCAGCCCACTCCTTCATGTGTCTCTCATTGCAGGCCCCCCCATAGTTCCACTTCCGCCCTCTCATTGCTGCACCCTCCCTATAGTATAGTTATCGGTCATTGCAGGCCCCCCTATAGTTCCCTATGCTGCACCCTCCTTATAAAACACTTTGTGGCCCTCCCCCTCCCCCACACACACCATCCCAACTCTCTCATTGCAGCTCTCCCTATGTGGCCCCCTCCCTATAGTATAGCTATCTCTCCCCAAGCCCCCCTCCCCCTAACTTACCTTTAGTAGTGATTGCCAGCATAAACCCTCCCGCATCCTGTCACTGGCTCCCTGCACTGCTCCTCTCACCAAGCATCTCCAGCCGTGGATACAAATAATAAAAAAATCAGGCATCGTCTAGTCAGCCTCGTTAGGGCTACCGGCTGCGGCACCCCAGGGAGCAGTGTCGCACAGATTGGGAACCACTGGACTAAATCATTTGCGACTATGGCCTGGATTCAGAAAAGTACGCTATTCTGATGTTTACGCAGTTGAGCGATAATCGGCAATCTGTGCATTTGGGGGAGGTAATGGGGAATGGTGGCAAGGAACGCAAGCGTGTTAAGGCAGTTTCAGGTGCTTGTCTCACCCCGCACCTGCAATCCCGTACACGAGGAAAACATGGCTCTGGCATCTCAATTCCCACAGCCATTCTGCTGGACCATAGACTCACAGATCATTTGATCGTTGCAGCCCTGAGTGACCGATGCTGCGTCTTTGTAGGCAGATGCTTGGATGTGCCACAGGTGGGCATCTCAATACATCTTCCGGCGGCTGCAACATTTGCATATTTTTGAATAGCAGCTGCGTACACACTCGCATCAGTGACAGCATTAGCTACAGCTCCGAATCAGGCCCTACACGCATTAGTATTAAAGTATGACAAGTATAAAATCATATTTTTAATAGGAGAAAAGATGTACAGGAGTACAATTTAAATCTTATAGCAGCCCATATTATGGAACCAAAAAGACTCCCTGATATAAACATACATAAATCTATAAGGAGAGCACCTAATGAATTTTTGACAATGATTTGCTTGGGAACAATCAGGACCTATGTCACACATACAGGGAGGTGGAAGCGATCGGCACTGACTGTTTTCAGGGATGACCAATGAATTCAGTGTTACAGTAATTCCGGCAGTCATTATGTGAATGATCTATAATTCTGAATTATACACAGCGCACGTAAATGTTTTCTTAACTACACCATTTACTTCTGCATAGCATGAACAGGTCTCCACATATCTTGTGTGGATTACAACAGGGAGAACGGTACTGTGAATATCCCCCTATTTATCATTCCCAGTGCAGCACCTAAAAATAGATCCAAGTTATGTGCTTCCATTGCCTGTGACGTACATGGGACTTGGCCAGCTGCCTCATGCATATGGTCTGGTGCTCTCCAGTAACAGGTTTTCCATGCGTCTTTCTGCTGCCTGACACGACGCAGAGCTGCCACCGTTCACACAAAGTAGTTCACTCACCTTAAAGACGTGGAAAGCTTCAAACTGAATGTTGGGGCTCTTATCTCTAAGCAGATTCATCATAAGCTTCAGGTTCTCTGGTTTGCTGATGTACTTTGTCATGATGGAGAAGTTATGCCGGTCAAGGATCAGCTCACCCAGCAACTATAGAGGCAATTGGAAAACATGGCTTATCGGTCACTGTACATGTGACTGACTGACTGACTGACTGACTGACTGACTGACTGACACACACACACACACACACACACACACACACACACACACCATTCCCATGTAACCATAAAGTATTTTAAAACCACAAATTATAAATCAGCCTTCTCATAAAGTAATACTTGTACTTGAAATGCTGTTGTTCTAATACATGTGTCTCAAATGAATGTGTTGTCCTTTTCTATCACAATATGGCTGCTGTAACGTTGGATGTGCGCCATTCGCACTGCTCATGCTCCAGGACTACGCGCACGCAAATATGAGTGTGCAGAAGGATACATTCCAACCGCACCTACACTTATGGCTGAAAAGGCACAACGGGGCGTTCTCATGTAGTTAAAGATCATTGAGGGTGTGTTAATGTAACTACGGGCTATGTAGAGTTGGCTTTAAGCATAACCTGCTTGGAGACGTATCTTTTATCTTCTAGTGTGTGCAGGTGCCTTCTGAGAATGTGAGCCTTGACGTAGGGATGGACATTGGAAGCTCGGCATGAAATGGTTGCTGGCTTCTAGAATCAAACCTAGCCATCGCATCAAACCCAGCGATAGTTATACTGTGCGCTTGAGCAGAAGCGGTCAGAGCTTCACTCATGCGCACATCAGCTGAGCTGCCGACATCAATTCCAGGTGCCTGCAGCTGCATAGAAACAGCTAGGCATTGCAAAGCTGCATCTGATGGCTGGCAACCATTGAATACGGCAATTTGGAGGGAAAAAAGTACTTCCATCGAGTCTGGAACATCGATGGTCCAACCTTTGTATAGGGTAGGTGCACGTGTGCACTCATGATGATGACCAAGTGTATGAGTAGCAGGTGGGCACATCGCAAGATACATACAACTCTGCACATTGGCAAATATACACAACATATGCATAATTTTCAATCCAAACAATTAGGGGGGAATTCAATTCGGTGCGAGTTTGGTCCCGCAGGCGAATTCACAACAAATTTGCATTGCGAACTACATTTGTAATTCAATTCCAAACTCGCATTTCTTTTTCAGAGTAAATTTACCTGTTTTTGTCCGCACCCCCCTGAGCAGGTGAAAAGGTAGGGAAAATTTGTATTTCAAAAAGGTAAAAATGTCAGGACTTGCTTCAGAACCCCTTGGGCACCCCCTAATGACTAATTAGGCATTTGCAATTTTTCAGTTAGCTTAATTGGGCCAATAATCACATGTCATTTTTGGGGTGAAAAAAATAGTATCAAATTATCCCAAAATAAGCATTTTAACTAAATTTTGCCCCCCGTATATAATGAAAGTGTCTATTTCAATGAAAAATAATTGCTTTTTATCACTTTTTAAAGTTGCCTCAAATTACCCCAAAAGCATATTTTTCTACTTTTTTTTTTACATTATCCGTTTATAATTATTTTGTAATTAAACAAAATTCTACAGCTTTTTACATTTTACTTTAAAAAAAAAATAATAAAAAAATGTATAAATCAGCTACTTGACATCTTTTAAAAGCGTACAGTACTTTCCTTATGCCCACTTACAGTCTTCTATATGATTCTGCTTACGAAGTTGCCACTTTTGGAAATCCGGGAAGGTTTCCCCACTTTTTCATGCTATTTTCCCTGTATGCTTTTTGGACAAAATTGGCACATTCTCACAGCAAGTATTGTGAATTTCCATTTTTAACTGAATTGTGCGTATCTCGGGTGTGTGCATGAAGGCGAAATGTGCAAATTAGAAGATGTGTGCGAGTTTATCGCCTTTTGCAATCTCTCATCTAATTGAATTCTCCTTGAATGATAAAACCATGCATAAAGCAAACATCCTGGTTTCACTGGGCAGGTTTCAACTGGTTCACAAACGTTGCAAGATTGTGACTACAATATTTTAGGCAGGATATGGCTAAATAACTTGCAACCAGACAAGAGAGTCAGTGGTTGAGCTAGATCAGTGGTTCTCAAATTCGGTCCTAGATGGTAACAGCCAAAAGACAAGTTCAAAGAGTTCTCTTGTGGACGGTTTCTGTGCTTCCCAGGTCTTACATACAGCCATGGCCAAAAGTTTTGAGAATGACAAGTATTGGTTTTCACAAAGTTTGCTGCTTCAGTGTTTTTAGACCTTTTTGACAGATGTTACTATGGTATACTGAAGTAACATTACAAGCATTCCATAAGTGTCAAAGGCTTTTATTGACAATTACATTAAGTTTATGCAAAGAGTCAATATTTGCAGTGTTGACCTTTCTTTTTCCAAGACCTCTGCAATTCGCCCTGGCATGCTGTCAATCAACTTCTGGCCACATACTGAAAGATTGCCGCCCGTTCTTGCCTAATCAATGCTTGGAGTTTGTCAGAGTTTGTGGGTTTTTGTTTGTCCACCCGCCTCTTGAGGATTGACCACAAGTTTTCAATGGGATTAAGGTCTGGGGAGTTTACTGGCCATGGCCCCAAAATTTCAATGTTTTGTTCCCCGAGCCACTTAGTTATCACTTTTGCCTTATGGCAAGGTGCTCCATCATGTTGGAAAAGGCATTGTTCGTAACCAAACTGTCCTTGGATGGTTGGGAGAAGTTGCTCTTGGAGGATGTTTTGGTACCATTCTTTATTCATGGCTGTGTTCTTAGGCAAAATTGTGAGTGAGCCCACTCCCTTGGCTGAGAAGCAACCCCACACATGAATGGTCTCAGGATGCTTTACTGTTGGCATGACACAGGACTGATGGTAGCGTTAACCTTTCCTTCTCCAGACAAGCGTTTTTTCAGATGCCCCAAACAATCTGAAAGGGGATTCATTAGAGAAAATAACTTTACCCTAGTACTCAGCAGTCCAATCCCTGTACCTTTTGAAGAAAATCAAAGGACTGGGGCAAAGTTAATTTCTCTGATGAATCCCCTTTCAGATTGTTTGGGGCATCTGAAAAAACGCTTGTTTGGAGAAGGAAAGGTAAGCGCTACCATTAGTTCTGTGTCATGCAACAGTAAAACATCCTGAGACCATTCATGTGTGGGGTTGCTTCTCAGTCGATGGAGTGGGCGCACTCACAATTTTGCCTAAGAACACAAGAATAAAGAATGGTACCAAAACATCCTCCAAGAGCAACTTCTCCCAACCCTCCAAGAACAGTTTGGTGATGAACAATGCCTTTTTCAGCATGATAGTTATCACTTTTGCCTTATGGCAAGGTGCTCCAAGTGGCTCAGGGTTCAAAACATCGAAATTTTGGGTCCATGGCCATTAAACTCCCCAGACCTTAATCCCATTGAGAACTTGTGGTCAATCCTCAAGAGGCGGGTGGACAAACAAAAACCCACAAACTCTGACAAACTCCAAGCATTGATTAGGCAAGAATGGGCAGCCATGTCAGTATGTGGCCCAGAAGTTGATTGACAGCATGCCAGGGCGAATTGCAGAGGTTTTGAAAAAGAAGGGTCAACACTGCAAATATTGACTCTTTGCATAAACTTAATGTAATTGTCAATAAAAGCCTTTGACACTTATGAAATGCTTGTAATTTTACTTCAGTATACCATAGTAACATCTGACAAAAAGGTCTAAAAACACTGAAACAGCAAACTTTGTGAAAACCAATACTTGTGTCATTCTCAAAACTTTTGGCCATGGCTGTACAACAACTCTGTGCTTTGGCAGTGTGAATCATTTGGCCTGACTTTTGGTATTGTACAATTCCATTTTTCATGCAGTTTGAGCACTGTGCAGTACACCAGTTTGACAAAACCTCAGTCAAGTAAATCCTGACCATTGAACTTTACTACATATCTGACATTTTTCTAACCTCTACAGGGTAACACTGTGATGATAGCAGTGTCTAGGAATCTTATCACTTTTTTATAACTCTTCTTTTTCAATTCGAGCGGCAACAAAACTAAAACTAAATTCCTCTGCATTGACTAGAACGGCCTACAAGTTATTTGGTGTAATATGTATAATGCCAGCCCTCGCATGGAAGAGTTTTTAGACTATAACTGTATTTTCACTGACTGTCTCTAAACTATTACAGTTATGGCTGCTACAGCAACTTACAAACAGCAAAATATTTACAACAATGTAAACGTATTCTATTAGTATTAATATACATACACTGCTTTTATCTGCTATTTTGTGCTGATGTGCACAGTATTAACCATTATTTGCTTTATGACGGGTTTTAGTAAGTATAGGTATGATGTAGGTAATATTTGGCCCTCTAGCGAGTTTATCACCAGAGAAGAACTAGATTTGCAACTACCAATGGTCGATGAAAACAACTAACCAGGTAGCAGGACCAAAATCCAAGATCAACTACAGTACCCACCACCATAAAGCAAGGAAACACAAGTTTTGATAGGACATTTAAAGAAAATAGTGGAGAGAAAAACCAGTAAAGCAACCATGCTGCCTAAATTGCGCAGCCTGCTGAAGATTAGTGCCATACTAATATATACTATATAAGTAACTTCATAAATAAATAAATACATGGAGAATTACTCTGTTTGGGTGATTCTTTTTGTATTTTTCCAATTAAAATATACTGCATATATACTGTACATATAAAAAACAGGCAATTGGCCCCTCTAGTCTGCCCCATTTCTCAGTCAGAGGGGTCTTCCTGAGGAGGAGGAGAAGTGATCTATGTGTACTGAAATGGACATCACCATCATCTGAAGTAAACATGCTGGGGTTAATTTACCGATCTATACAGTTAGGCAGTATTAAACACTATTATAGTATATAATATGATTACCTTCAATGACTGTCTTTTTGTCACATAGTTCTCAGAGTGTAGAAGCTTTTCATAGTCATTAAATATCTAAACAAAATTGAAAGACAGATTATTAGTCGGTAATCACAGGCTAGGAGTGTACTGGGTCTGTACAGTGAAGGACATATCTGACATTGGTTCCACCAGTAGGTGCAGAAAGGTGGTGTTAATAAATGTTATCTGTGAAGCAATTGTCACATATCCTTTCAGTACCAGAGGTGTCACTGAGGAGCCCAGGCCATTGTTCACTACTGAGCTCTATATCGGCTTTACTAGGGCAGCTCTTTCCATTATACACCATGTCATTTTAGATTTTGTGTTTTTACTGGATACACAGTGCCATAGTTTAATAAATATGCTTTTTACATTTAAAAGGCATTCAATAAGAAAAACAAAAGCATTTTGTCAATATACTTGGCCATGACTCTTCCCTTAACAACTGTTATGGGGCCCATACATCAAGCATCTATCGGGCTAATTCCTAATTCTGCCAATGACTGGGTTGGGTGATTGGCAAAATCCAACATGTTGGACAATCTTGATTCGTGGTTTCCGACCAAAAATGATCGGAGCCAGCGACTTGAGGATTTTTAAAAATGTTGTATTTTGCTGATCCCCCGAAAAATCATTGATGTCCGCCGATCGGTTAATTTAGATCGCTACTTGGCGGATCAGATCAGCATCAGGAATTCGCCCGCTAGATGTATGGACCCCAATAAAAGTAAACCAGTAAAATATATCATACATTTTACTCTGTAACTTTTAACAAATTATATGGATACTATTTCTTTGTATGTTTTCTTTTTACATTTATTTTGTCTTTAAAATAAAGCCAAAAAACCCCACAAAAACTTAGAAAAAAAATTAAAAATAAATCATATGGGGAAAACAGTTTCTTTTTCAAAACTGCATGTGTTTTGCTATAAAACAGTCTTTGATGTGTCAAAGTTATTCTATATGTTGAGCATGTTTGCTTGTTTATGATGCAATTTTTTACGTTTGGTTTTGTAACATTTTATATGTAAATAGTGCCTACCTATATGCAGTTTAGATGGTTTTGTCCAAAGAACCTGTGATAAAATATATGTGGAATTCCATACACCTCAATCTGTAAATGATTTCAGGTCACTGAGGATTTGGGGGCAGCACAATAGTGTGAGGGGCACAGGCTACTAATTTACACTAGTGGTTATATTATTTCTTAGCATAAACAAGGTACCATTTCTCAGTGACTGATAGAATATGTTCTCACAAATATTTGTTCACCGCAAAATGTTTGTCTCTACTCGTGTGTGTCCTATAAGTTCTAGATTGTGGGACTGTAGATGGATGAAAATATGAAACTACTGTTAATGGTGTCATTGTAACACAGGTTCAGAATTCAGACGCCATTAATAGTAACTACTAAATATGGATTCATAACACACACTCATCATTAAACTGCACACCACAAAATAACAACTTCTGAATGGAATCTTCTGTCCCACAATATGCGTATTCTAAGTATATATGTACCCCTGCTATTTCCAGTAATTTTAGCCTCTATTTAAAAGTTCCTGTCACTAAAGTATGTGACACTGCAGCAACTAACCACCATATTCAACAAACGCCTCATTTGATTTATTATTAGTACAACCAGTTATTACGGTCCTGATTGTACGGAGTACAGGTAAGTACACAATATTATACATGTATGCAAAGATTGCATTGTTGGAGTAGTAAATAAGTACTCTGCATGCAAACTGTAACCAAATAACCTAAACTATAAGTTGCTGTATAAGTAGGAGCTACCTGCAAGAGGTAAAATGCTATCAGATATTTGGGAAAAGGCCTTTCCCTATGTACATTAGCCATCATAACCCCGCTGAAGGGCATTAGTGAATCTTTAACCCTTTCCTGCTGTGCCATCTATATATATATATATATATATATATATATATATATATTTACAATGATGTCAGGCAGGCCTTGTAATGAACAGTTAATATGTAGATCTGCACTTATGGTAATAGTACTTGCATTTATAAATGGAACAGATTGTTTTTCCCAAAGTTTATTTGACATTTATTTAAATTATTGAAGAACTCGTCCTGATTATGTAGTGCCATTAGCCACACTTACTGTATCGTAGTTCTGTTCTAGAAATTCAGCTACTGTCAGCTTGTGCCTTGTTAACAAGTCCTGAAAAAAAAGAAATGCAACATAAAACACTGAGGGGAGAATATATAGCAATAATTGCTTTAATATGTGGACTGATTATAGTCAAAGAGAACAATGCAGTTTCCTAGATATGAAAAAAAAATATATATTTATCCAGAAATGTATAAATTGAACCTTCTATTTAACAATCATTATTACTACAGACTTGTTCACTGTATTGTTTTAAATCTACACATATTGTATGTGCTGAAGTTGTGTCTGTATCTTGTGACGTGCACAGTGACCTTGGGTTGTCCACTCTTATGCCAGGTACACATTAGACTATATGTCGTCCGATCCCGCGGATAGGGGCGACATATCGAGCACATCGTCTATGTGTGCCCACTATGTGCATCCCCGCTGGCCAACATCGGGGTTGTTCCGTTGTCTGTGCATGGACGGACGACGGAGCGACTCAGCTGCCGGCATGGTGAATGGTGCTGGTGAACGTCATATCGGGCAGTTGGTCATCTGATTGTGTGTACAGAACGCCCGATATATCGTTCATGGGAACCATCGGCCGTTGCATCTGGCAGTTGGCAAGTGTGTACCCACCGTGAGGCCAATGCGAGATCATGCATTCACAGTGTACAGCGGTTCTCAACTCCAGTCTTCGAGTACCCCCAACAGGTCACGTTTTCTGGATTTCTTTAATCAAGCACAGATGAGTTGATCTATTTTCCTGTGTCAGTAATTATCCAACCTGCTTCCACAGACAGAAATCCTCAAACCATGAACTATTGGGGGTTGGAGTTGAGAACGACTGGCATAGAACACAATAACAATCACAATGGTAACCAATGATGCATTCCAGTACAGTGGATTTTAGCATGTGTTAACATGTATAAAGGGAAGTTATTCTATGGGTTCATAATCTCTAGGTCACCATGTACATAACAAGTAACAGACTGAAGATCACCACATCTGGACTCTTATAAAGCAGTGAAAACAAGCCATTAGAATGGTGTCTCATGAGTAACAAAACACCAGAGTTCCCTAGCTCAATAAATGCAGAGTGTAATACATGATTCAGAAATCTACATAGATTGTTGTAGGCAGGAAAATATTACATTATCTGCAGCATTTATATGAGCTACAAATCGCTGGTGATTTCTTGCTTGTGCCAATAGAGCAAGCACTTCAGAGGATATTCCAGCCAATTGATCTACTCACCCAGAGCAACCCAGCCGAAAATAAAAATAGTTTTTTTGTACTCATTAGAATCAATTGGAAAAAAACCTTATCATTGAAGATGAAAACTGTAATGTGTCACATCAATCCAATTACCACTCCAACTAATTCAAATGTAATATGCAGTCTGTTTACAAATAGGACTTTGAGTTTAGTGTTGTCTAAATGGGCAGTAAATAACTAACAACCTTATTTCTCCATAAGAACTCTACCTATATATAATAATTAGATAATCTATAGATTACCTATGAGCCAATTAATCATGAAAAACAGCATTTGTCAAGCAAAAGATCCTAAAGCAGAGTACATACTGACAGATATATTGGCCGATCAATTGATCAGCCAATATATATGGTGCCGGTCGGCCAGTGAGTACCAGCGATATGTCTGAACGACATCGTTCACACATATATTGCGATGGCTGCGCAGCCCATGGATAGATATATCTGCAGACATATCTGTCAATCGGCAAATGCGGGGAGGGGGGCGGACCCACCCCCCAGCCAGTGGGACCCATGGCTGCTTGAAAGATGATGGTCGTTCAGTGTATATGAACGACCATAATCTACAGCTATATCTGCAGATCACTCAATCTGCAGATATATCTGCTAGGTGTGTACCCACCTTAAGAAACATTTCCCAGACGGTAGAATCCTTAAAAAAATACTGTCATAGGAGGCGTGTCTGACACCAAAGTCTTTCCGTATCAGTGTGAGAGGAGCTTCTCATCTCTACTTGATGCTATTACAGATTAAGTCTCCCATATCCAAAATGCTTGGGAGCAGAAGTATTTTAGTAAATCGGATTTTTACGTATTTTGAAATATTTGCATACCATAATGAGATATCTTGGGAATGGGACTAAAGTCTAAACACATAATATATTGCAAAAAACAGCTGGTAATTCAGAGGGTTAATACAATATAACTAGGTTCGTTTATAAAATAAATTGATTTTATTAAATGAAATACCAATAAAATCCAAATATGCATTGATCCTTATTTTCACATATTATATGTTTAAAACATTGTAAAAAATATATACATGAAAAATTAATGACAAATGGTCCTGTACCAGCATAGACAGTGATACCCAAATTGTACTGAAATGAGAATTTTATTAATTCCAAGTCTTGTAGCGTTTGCCAACTGCAAACAAGATCCAAACAGCGCAGGAGTCCTGTATGATTTGAACAGGCTTTGATGGAAACAATGTACCTGTAGTGTGTTTGCAGTTTAAATCACGGTGTCACTATTCGTGGCTCTCACCTGTGTAGAAGGGAGCCTGGATCTCCGTGTGAAGGCTGTGGTAGGCAGTAGAATCCCCAGTATGGTGAATGAGATCTCCGTTTGTTTGCTGCTTCCAGCAGCACCAAGATGTATACCGGCATTGCACCTTTGAAGCGCTGATTTGCAGGAGTCCAGACACAAGCGGTAATTCACTTCGTGTGAGTGCAGTTCAACCTAGGAGAGGGAACCGCTCACAAGCTGTTCTAGCTTCACTGGATTGGCAGAACGCTTCAGATTAGTTGAAAGGATAGACCGCAAGAGCCAATGAAATTCTGGCTGGGAGACTGTGGGGCTACGGAAGACAGGTGCATGAGGGGTGTGCCGGAATAGAGTAGCTCAACCTAGGAGAGGGAGCCGATCACCTCTTTACATGGATGAGGTGAACAAGCCCTCAGTCGGGCGAAACGCGCGTCCTCCCATATTTACTTTTGCACAGACATCCAGCCAGCACTTGGGTTGGATTCTCTCCGGATTCTGATAGCAGGAGCGGTATTGTATGTGCACCACTACACAGTAGGGTCTCTCTATTATACCATTGCATCGGCTCATGTGTAACACAATAGCGCTGTTGTGTACACCGTGCTTCCCACCTGAGCATACTGATACACATCCACAGAGACGTAATGTATAAATTTTTCTTCTGATATGTATCTTGTTTTATACATATGCTGAGTGGTGTGATCTGGACATAACAATCAATATTGTCCAGTTTTGTATTATTCAATACACGGTTGTGCTCCTAGCTTGTGAAATATGGTAATACAATTTGTTAAGACTATCTATCGTTTGAAGTACCCTGTTACAGGGCTCTTATGTATAGATGTTAAAATGTATGTTTTGCCTTGTTATGAAACTAATAGGCTGCATTAGCATATATTAACAACATGTGATATAACATGCAGATACAAAGACACAAATAGAGTCTGCTTGTGCATTCTTTATTTGATTATGATTATTTTCCAACAAATGGACTTTTAATATAATTAGTCCTACATGTATATATATATATATATATTGTTCTGATCCAGAAGTGTGTAATTTCTCCCTTAATATCTACAGCCATACATTACTTGATTGCCCAATCTCGTCTGATCTTGGAAGCTAAATTGTAATTGGCCTGATCAGTACTTGGAAGGTGACTTCCAGGGAAGACCAGGTGCTGTAGAAAAACATAGAATTGGGATTGTTTTTTCCACTTGGTCAGACAATTTTTATAATTAGTTAATTGTATTACTAATCAACAATATCCAATATGGGACTGTGCACATATAAATAATTCGCCTTCAGAAGGTTCTGTATCTGACATTTGTAACTTATATGATGGATACATACCATCTAATTTTAAATTAAAATTTTGGTACTTTATATTTTATTGATATTATTAAAAGTTATGTCTTAATTAAACTAGTTTTATATTGAAGAGTGCCCCAGACCATAGCCCTACTTTTCTCTCCATATTCCTTGAATGTTTTAAACATATAATATGTAAAAATAAGGATCAATGCAGATTTGAATTTTGTTGGTATTTCATTTAATAAAATCAATTTATTTTATAAACGAACCTAGTTATATTGTATTAACCCTCTGAATTACCAGCTGCTTTTTGCAATATATTATACATTTATTTTTGGGATTGACTACCCCAATCAGCTGGATTATTCAGGGTGTGGTATTTACTCATTAAGCGCCTAGGTATTTTTTCTTGTTGTAAAGTCTAAACACAGAATGCATTTATGTTTCATATACACAGGTTATTTTATACAATATTTGAATAGTTTGTGTACATTGAACTATCAGAAAGCAAAGGTGTCACTATCTCAGGCACGCTCAAAAAAATTCTGTATTTTGGAATATTTGGATATGGGAGACTCAACTAGAGGAGCCCAAACTTTCCACTATCTAAGTCATAGGCTGTGGCTTCTTGCTCACCTACATTTCCTCCTTACATCATAACATTGTCCCCAGTCACATGCAGCCCCAACCTCACTTATGGGCACCATCCACTAGACGATTTTATCCCTGTCCAACCTCTTAACGATTTTCCCTTGAAGTTTCCCTTGAAATTTGATCTTCCACTCTGAACAATTTGCAAACGATTTGCAAAAGATCTAACGATAAACTATGTTGTTTCAATCTGTGATTGAGAGCTTTCAGCTATAGTGGGCAGACAGTGGTTCATCGTTTGATCGTTTCAGCTTGAACGATGTGTAAATGATTTGTAAGCAATCAAGTGAAATTGACCTGCATGTTCAGTCGATGGAGGAGACGATCAAACGACCAGCGGGAGCGCGCATCGTACATCGTTAGAAACAATTACTGCACGATATGCAAACGATGTTCAGACGATGTTTGAAACGATTATCGAACGATTTTATCATTATCGTTCAACTTTATCGTCTAGTGGATACCCCCCTTTACACTATCCCATGGGGCCCTAGGCAACATACTAGGTTTGGTTCCCCCTTAATATGTGTCCAAATAAAAAAAAATTAGACACAACAAAAATGTAAACATTGAGACAGGTTACAGTACTCAGGGTCCCTCAGTGAACAATGGGCCCTAAGAGGTAGCCTACTTTGCCTAATGGATGGCCCGGCTATGGCATGAGTGTAAAGGTCATTTCCTTCCACAAGTCTAATGATCTATATTGAGAACATTGGGATAAACCAACTAGCTAATAAACATGATGCAAACAAATAGTCTTTACTAATTACGATACACTTGTCAAACAACTAAAAAAAAAAAAAAGAAAGAAAAAAAAAGTCGGAGTTATATTTTCTATTTACTCCTATTCCAGTATAAATTTTTGATGGGTATCAGGCATTTCAGTACTTTGTTGCCATAGCTATACCACAAATACAGCATAACTATAGAATTTTTGCAATAGTCAAAATGGTTACCGGTTATATATTAGTTTACATCCCTTTCTTTTAGTTAAGTATAGAGTCCTGTAAATCTAACTACTACCGAAGAATCCATCAATACTTTTGTTCCATTGGTGTACAGTCGCAGTAACGCACCACGAACATGCCTGTCAGCACCTAAATCTACTCTGTACCTGGCAGAAAGGTAAGAAAACTGTTCCACACATTCTTTGGTGTAATTAAGTTAATAACTTAATACAACTTTAATGACATGAGGCAGAAAAAGTCCTGTGATTTCAGAAAAAAATGTGAGTTAATATAAAAGTAAGTTAATCAGCATACAGGTCACAATGTTCAACCTGAAGATCAGGTGTAGAAAGTGTTATAGTATTATATACAAATGTTAAATATATTAAATACTAAAATGAATATTCATCTTTTGTTGTTTCCCTCTCAAGTTTTGCTGCTCAAAGAGCTGAAAGCTGTACAAGATCACAAGTTGCTGCTTTATTGAAAATGTTCCCTAATGCACCCAATTGATATAATTATTTAGCTTATCAAAATAAATTCAAAAATAAGAAAATAAAATAAAAAATCAGTTCAAAGAATTAAATGTGGAGACTGCATCTATATTCCATACATTTATGGATATAACTGCAGTGTATAGCAGCAAAGAGTTCATCTACTTCATGTACAATCTTCTTCGTCATAAGCAAATTTTAGTTCACACTGCTCATAATACCAACACTAACATAGCAGCACAGAGTACAAAAAAATATGTGGAAGTATTTCTGGAAGGTAATTGGAAAACAATCTTGTAAGAACAAACATCTTTTTAGAAGACAAAAATATATAGTTTACGGACGTTGGCCCCCAAGGCAATATTTTATGAATTTAAATGAAATGCAATTTAAATATATATTATATACATCTCAGAAAAAAAGGCCATATGGGAGTCATCTCCTGGGGCCAGTGAAAATCAATCTTGCAAAACAAATCAAATTCCTTAGTAATACCCCTGGGTAATAAAGTATTAAAAATAAAGATCTGCACTGTCGTCACTTAATCTCCGCCTCTCCAATTAGGCTTTGGAATTTCCATATAAAAGAAAATTAGTTTTGTTATTTTGTGGTTGTGACAGTCTATGAATTGGTCTGCACCGGACACGTTTTGTACAACCCATCCCTTAGATTTTCCCTTATTCTTAGAAGGACATTTTATTATATAGGTTACATATTTAAACTGCATATAAAGTAGAAGAAAAATTTAATTTCTTGTATTGGACAACTTTATCATCTAAATACCATGTCTGTGAAAATTATCAACAAGTCATGAAGAAATGCATTCCTTGATTTTTATGTTAAATAGTAGGTGATATTTTAACACTCAAATATAAACAAACATACATACATTAACAATTTCAAAGTACGTTTATCTGCAGCTTATTTTACGTTTCCTATACTGACATTTTGGAACCTTATTAAACTGTTTGCATATTATGAAGCTGCCATTTAAATAAACTAATGATGTCTACATTTCTGTGGTTTAAGAGTTTTAAATGTCACCTTGAGATTGTGTGTCAGGGTCCAAAGAATTTACTTAGTTGCACTAAAATCGAGTATACTAATAAGATATAAGCGTATCATTAAAGGAGGTGGAGCTAAAACCTATCCAGGAATCTATCCTACCCCCACATAAATATATTGATATATTGGTCATCAAAGAATATAAAATAGTATAAGGCCAGTACAAAAGAATGCGAAAAAGGTTACAATTTTTTTTTTTTTTAAAGGTGGTCTATTTATGCACAAAGCAAGCTCCCATGAGAATGCTCAAACATTTTATATATAAAACTAATCATAATAGCAAAAAACTATTTATCTAAATACATTGTATTGCTTCCACAACAATTATTATTAGTCTGCATGCTCACCTCTAACTAACACTAAGGGCCAAATGTAATAGGGTGAGAGTTTAGAAAATGTAAGAGTTTAGCAGTAACTTCTCACATTGGTTGAGTTTTATCTTCAAAATGGAAAAACATCTGGATGAGAGTTAAATCGTGAGATTTTTTAGTCTAAGTGGAGGATTTATATAGATTGTTTTTACCTAACTGTAATACTTATTTAGAACATTAATTGGGTACATTCCTTTTTAATATTGAGCCAACAACAAGGAGGATCTTATGGCAGCAATTTAGGGACTACTTGCAGTTTATTTTCCTAAAACAGTGTTCAGTTTAGGGCAACTCATTACCTAATCTTAATCATGATAGTAAGGGAAATTCAGGACTGTTGTCACTGTGTGTGCCACTTGTGTGTTTGAAGATTTATATAACATGGCTCGAAGTAAATCTATAAAATGAACACTGAAAAAGGTCCAAACAGAAAGTACTCAGTGTCACATTACAGTTATAGGCAAGATACCAGGCGGATTATTTACTAAGTGTCGGGTTGTAAAACCCAACACTTCCGTTCGTGTTTATGCCCGATATTTAAAAGGGCAGAGCTTTTACTAACCGTGTCTTGCTAGTAAAAGCACTGTCCTTTTAAATTTAATGGCATGACCACACCCGACACATACCCAATTTACATAAGACCCTGGAAATACACGGCTCTGATCCGGGTCTATCAATCCAGCTTCAACCCGGGTCATAGATACAAACCCCCTTGCACACTACACCAAAAAAACGTCCGTCATGTTGTCCAGCGCTGGCAGTTGATGTCATCTGCAGGCGTACCAATAAGCTTATCAAACACTTTTCTGAGCAACCCGGGTCTAAAAACCTGGGTTGAGTCCGTTCACACTACAGGCAACCCGGGTCGCTCCCAGGAAAAACCCTGGTACCGGGCAGGGTCGTGATCTGTTCACACCCTACAAAAACCTGGGTTTTTGGTGTATGTGTGAAAGGGGTATTTGGAAATAAACACCCTGATCTCTAGCACCTTTGTATAAGGGAAAAATAAAACTAATAAAGACTCAAATATACTCGTCTAGCTGAACATAAAACTCATTAAAGTTAAGGAGGGGGCACATTAGACAACATGTCACCCCAATCCAGCGGATCGGGCCAACATATCGTCAAATGTGTACCCACTATGGATGACTATGAGCGCTCCCGCAGGTTGTCCATCGGGGTCGTTCTGTCAGCCTGCGTGTAGGGCTGCTGGAACGACCCAGCAACCGACGCCAGGCAGATGAATGGAGCCAGTGCCCAACATATCGTGAGGTCGGGCACCGGATTGTGTAATGTGTATCGGCTGACCGATATGTCGGGCGTTGCATAGCTGGGTACACAAATCGGTAAATACTTACCAATTTAATCTTACGATTTAAGATTACCCAGTTTAAGAGTTCTACAACCAGCACTTTAAAGTCTGAGAAGATATGGTCATTGAGTGAAAACTAATATATTAAAACAGGAATATATTTTGTTAGCAATGTTTGTTTTCACACATTGTAAGTGTCTTTATTTAAATTATTTATTGATTCATTTTTTTCTCTGTCTTCTAAAGCAGTTTCATCTTTGTACATCCACATTGATAATACATATCCCTGTAATTGCTTACAACAAAAAAACACAACTATCAAATGATAGGAAAGGAAGACAAGAGGTGGGCAGATAGAAGTGGAGTCAAAAATATGGAAACACACAAGGTAATTTAGGCTCAGATGTGTTATAGTCCAGATATGAAGACTCTCTATTCCACTAACCACTTTTCAAGGTCTCCGTCACTTAAAGCATGTATTGGCCTGCCTTGGGTTGGGTAACAGCCTGTAGTGTATGAGTGGGAATGCTTTTTGCTTCAGGTCTCTGTCTAACATACATCAATTAGGTTATCTGCCTGCAAAGCAGTATATATACACATTTGCATTTTTAGGTCCATTACACTGAGTGTAATCTCATATTGTAATCTTAGATGCTGTAATCCCCAAGTCTGATAGGGACCAAATGTATGGTAAATGCACAGACTTCGGAATCAAAGTAATGTTTTTATTCACAAACATCCCCACTACTTATTGATACAAATTGGGAATTGGCAGCATACAGGTAGCGGCAAATACAAGTGTTGTAATAAGTTCTACTTGGTACTTGGATAGTAAGATACATACACAAAATAATCTTTTCTCGGAAATGTAAAGATGCTGTGCAATTTATAGGCCATACACTCTCCCACCAACAGAGAAAGGCTGAACACATTTAAATATCTTTGTAATCAAATAGGCGACATCTAGAAAATATTATAACTTTTTTCTTTCTAACAATATTTATTGAACATTGGCACACTCTACCAATTTAACCAAAATGGTCATCATCCAAGTGAGAATTCGGCCAATGTTCCCAACTGTCCATAAATTAGGGTTGAAATGTACTGTAAAAACTCAATATCAATCCAAGGCCAACAAAGTCCAACACATCAAGTTCATTGAAAAACTGCCTTTTCAGTAAAGCTGGGTACACACCTATACAATCCCCAGCCTGATCACCTGATATCGGGTGATAGGGCTGACGATTGTATAGGTGTGTATTCAGGACCGCCGGAGAAGCGTTAGCAATTTATGTGCTGTTTAATATTTATTGGCCCGACCTCCCGATCCCATAGAAACCCATACACACTGAGCCATTTCTAGCAGTGAGTACAGGGCTTGCAGTTGGTCAAGCTGGGTGTACACTGCTCTGCTTATCGGGAGTGTTTAACCCGATCAGCCAGGGATCGCAAAGGTGTGTATCCAGCTTAATACAATATGGCTGACAATCTGCTGAACTCTAATATGATGGGGAAACAGTTACCTAATCTGTCTTAATATTACTTTGTAAGGTGACATAAGCTCATAGAGAATCCAAGCAAACATCTAGATCATAACCACCTATTTCATCTATAAAACAAGGGGGTGATGTCAGAGGGAAATGAGAACATGGGATGCACTAAGCTAGAACTACTTCTGGATATGATATGGTCCTGGACATCGGTGTCACATGTAGTCACACTCATTTTAACACATGCATGCATACATACTAAGCTGCCAACACCATTACATAAATGAACCATTTTATTCCTAACCAGAGTATTGTATTTCTATTTGGACTACAAAAATAACCTCTGAGAAATCTCGCCTTGTAATGACGCAGTAAGAAAAATAAACTTGGTAGGAGTTCTATTTTAAACTACATAAACACTGAACAAGAGTATTAAATAATTTACCTTAAATGTAGCAAAGGCATCGGAAGCTATGTCGAATGTTGACATTTCTACATATTTAAAGAAGTCCCCAAACTGTTCAGAGTACAGGACGGTTTTGGCAAGCGGTTCATGACGGACACATTCCCGAAGCATTATCCCACAATGCAAAGCCACTTGAGGGGATTCGTACCTAAAAGAAAACCATGAACAAGACATAAGCACTCCAACAGTAGAAAAGAACAGCCAATCAGCCTATTCTGCTAGCTGTCAACTGTACCGGAGCTCACCGTGTACGCTGCTGTGTGGTCATAGGTGCTCGGCTCTAGTTCAGAGAACATGTACCAAAGCAAGCACTCTGACAAATAAGGGACGAGGTACTCAGACTCCCCATTATGTGACACAAGTCTGACTTATAACTACACCTCACTTTCTCGTTTTTGAAGAACCATTAAAAGAATGTTTTTTCAAGCTAGCACTTTAAAGAAGAACTCCCTGCAAAACAGTGATAGCGTGTTATTGATCCTTCTGTAGTGAGCGATGCCAGCCAATGCAGTCAAGTACAGGATGAAGTCAATAGAATAAAAAAATGGTGACAGGGATGCTGAACTTAGCAGTGTACCAGAGGAAGGGCTGTTGAGCACAAGGAGAGGTTATGGATAGGAGTATAAAATGGGGAGAGAATGGTACACTAACACAGAGATTTGTGGGATGTTTTGTATACTAGGTAATATCATTTGGGCCTACTTTGCACATTAGCCAGCAGTATAAGAATGGAAGTCGGTAAGTGCGCTCTAGTAAACCGTAAGCTTACTGCCTAGGTAACCACTTCACCTATAAATGATATATAGCAAAAATCAAACATAAAAATGTTCATGCAGTAAGCGCTCAAACCTATAAGATCTAATGGTCTGGCTAGGTTAGTGACAAAATAGCATACACGAAACATGTAAACAAGGCAATATAACCTTGTGGTAGCAAGGAGATATCACACACTAGGTGCAAATGAGTACCATACGGGGCATGGGGGATGCTGAAAAAGTCACGGGGTTGGTGAAGTGGGGGATGAACAGATGTCGCTAGAAATGTCCCAGAAGGTCCTGGAGGAACATGTATCCACAGTATTTGTACAAACTTAAAATCTACTTTCAATATAGTCAATTTGTAGCGGCCGGTAGGCTTGAACAAAGGTGTGATGGTGCCAACAATGGCCACGGTTCTGCAGTAACCGTGACCCGAACACAGCCTGCTTCACTGCTGACCGGAATCTGATCAGGGTTCCCCAGAGCTCAGTGGAGAGAGCCTCGCCAACCCGGATCTAGTGTCCAGGCACTGACAGTCTTAGTGCAGCACGGCAGTCGGGATGTAAGTCCCCGCTACCTGTGCTGTGACCGATGGCGCCCTCCGGTGTCAAGTGCTGGCCTGGTCCTGCTGACCGCAGACACCACCTAGTCGCCGTAGCAGAGGGTGAGCTCCACGGCGGCAGACGGGTGGAACGGCCGCAGGTCAGGTGTGTGCACGGAGGGGATCTCTTACCGGGGGGTGAGGCTACTCACGCTGCTGGGATCAGGGGTCCCTCCGAGCGTTGTCTGGAATGCTGGTGGCGGCAGGAGTGCGACGCGTTGCTTTTCTTATCTTCCGGGTTCCACACGGTCTGAGATAGCGGCTTGTATGTAGGTATTGCCTGGGTGTCTCCAACGCGTTTCAGCCGGCTATGGCGGCCTTTTTCAAGGATAATATGTTGGTAACATAGTGTCTGTATTTAAAGGGGTTGGGGCACTCCTCCAGGTTCCGGTTGGAGGAAAACACAGGAGCCACACCTCCAATGGCTATTGGAAGGTTAGACGAGGTGGACATAATCCCTAGTGGGATTTAGTGAATGAGGAAAAGAGAATGGACATATGTAGATCATGAAATAGATCTAGATACATGCAGAAAAGGGGTGGAAAAAAGGAAGGGGATGGTACATAATGCAATCAAATACAGAATAAAGTCAGAGACAAACACATGGGCAAGTGCAAAAAAGGTTAAAAAAAATAAAAAAAAATTCATATAAAAGTGCACTACAATAATAAACAGATAATACTTCTTTAAAATGAGGATCTTGCCAAATGAGTACATTGTGCTCGTCTTAAATAACCCGGGCAAGTCTCCAGGTTTCTAGCCCAAAAAATAATAATGCAGGCATTTTGAAATTTTCGCTCTAGAGAGGATGGAGCTGCAGTTTAGTTCCAGTGTATGTGAATATACTCTAGATGTCAGCTAATGTTGTATTCTGTTTTGCATAGTCCTAATGCCTATGGGGGAATATACACTCCATATGGTGAAAGTTAAACTGTTTTCATTCACATTCAAATCAAAATGAATCTGAATGAAATCAGTCAAATCTGGTCACCGATAAACAATGACCGTGGCCCCATGAATGTAAAGTGATGGGCAGCTCGTTAAATAGGCGCCACGTCCTACATTAAATAGTACCCCTTATATGATGGTTTGGATTTCTAAATCCACATTCAGTTCTGCAGGCACTAAGGTTTTAAGGTCCATGATCCACTTGATCTCCTCTCTACTTAATTTCTTATTGTAGTCACCTCCTTTCCAGTTTGGTTTAACTAATTTTATTCCTACAAACCTCAGTTGGGAGGCGTCTTAATTATGTTCGGTTTTGAAGTGTAGTGACACGCTATGCTCATCAAACCCTTTTTGGATATTCCTTCTGTGTTCTCCTATCCTCTGTTTCAGGCATCTTGTGGTTTTCCCAATATATTGCTTATTGCATGGGCAAGTGAGGAGATAAATCACACCCCTGGTGTCACAGGTGATCATGTCTTGGATTTTATGCTGGCTACCCGTGCTGCTTGATTTGAACTTCAAGGTTGGTAACGTGCTCTGGTAGTTGGATGTTTTACAATTCAGGTATCTTCCACAGTTGAAAAAGTCTTTGTTTTTCTTCATTGAAATTGAGGCCTGTATAGAACTCGTTGGTGGTTGGTGACTGTGGACAAGTTTCTGTTTGAAATCGTGGTTGCTTTGGTAGGATTTGGGCCAATACTTGATCTCTCGTGAGGATTTTCCAATACTTGCGTAGGACCTGCTTGATGAACTTTGATGATGAATTGTATTCAGTAATAAAGCATATGTTAAATTTGTCCTCAAGGTCAGTCCTTTTTGTTTTATACTCCAGAAGATGTTCTCTGCCTTCGTCCAGGACTTTCTGGAATTCACAAGAGACTCGTTATAGTTCTTCAGGAGGAATTGTTTCTGAAGTTCATTTCCTTGGATTACGTAATCCCTTGTGTTGCTACAGTCCCATCGCAGCCTAGTGAATTGGCCCTTGGGTATGTTAGTCAGCCATGGTGGATAGTGTTCACTACTACACAGGATAAAGCTGTTAACATCGACCTTCTTCCTGTACGTCTTTGTTTCCAGTTTCTGATCCTTAACAAATATTTCAAAGCAGATTTCAAACAGAAACTTGTCCACAGTCACCAACCACTAACGAGTTTTATACAGGCCTCAATTTCAATGAAGAAAAACAAAGGCTTTTTCCTTGCCTGCAGGACTGAATGTGGATTTAGAAATCCAAACTATAATATAAGGGGTACTATTTTAATGTAGGACGTGGCGCCTATTTAATGAGCTGCCCATCACTTTACATTCATGGGGCCACGGCCGTTGTTTATCGGTGACCAGATTTGACTCATTTCATTCAGATTCATTTTGATTGAATGTGAATGAAAACAGTTTAACTTTCACCATATGGAGTGTATATTCCCCCATAGGCATTAGGACTATGCAAAACAGAATACAACATTAGCTGCCATCTAGAGTATATTCACATACACTGGAACTACACTGCAGCTCCATCCTCTCTAGAGCAAAAATTTCAAAATGCCTGCATTATTATTTTTATTGGCTAGAAACCTGGAGACTTGCCCGGGCTATTTAAGACGAGCACAATGTACTCATTTGGCAAGATCCACATTTTAAAGAAGTTTTATCTGTTTATTATCGTAGTGCACTTTTATATGAATTTTATTTATTTTTTTAACCTTTTTTGTACTTGCCCATGTGTTTATGTCTCTGACTTTATTCTGTATTTGATTGCATTATGTACCATCCCCTTCCTTTTTTCCACCCCTTTTCTGCATGTATCTAGATCTATTTCATGATCTACATATGTCCATTCTCTCTTTTCCTCATTCGCTAAATCCCACTAGGGATTATGTCCACCTCGTCTAACCTTCCAATAGACATTGGAGGTGTGGCTCCTGTGTTTTCAACCGGAACCTGGAGGAGTGCCCAAACCCCTTTAAATACAGACACTATGTTACCAACATATTATCCTTGAAAAAGGCTGCCATAGCCGGCCGAAAGGCGTTGGAGACACCCAGGCAATACCTACATACAAGCCGCTATCTCAGACCGTATGGAACCCGGAAGATAAGAAAAACAACACGCCGCACTCCTGCCGCCACCAGCATTCCAGACAACGCTCGGAGGGACCCCTGATCCCAGAGCGTGAGTAGCCTCACCCCCCGGTAAGAGATCCCTTCAGTGCACACACCTGACCTGCGGCTGTTCCACCCGTCTGCCGCCGTGGAGCTCACCCTCTGCTACGGCGACTAGGTGGTGTCTGCGGTCAGCAGGACCAGGCCAGCACTTGACACCGGAGGGCGCCATCGGTCACAGCACAGGTAGCGGGGACTTGCATACTGGCTGCCGTGCTGCACTAAGACTGTCAGCGCCTGGACACTAGATCCGGGTTGGCGAGGTTCTCTCCACTGAGCTCTGGGGAACCCTGATCAAATACTGGTCAGCAGTGAAGCGGGCTGTGTGCGGGTCACGGTTACTGCAGAACCATGGCCAGTGTTGGCACCATCACACCTTTGTTCAAGCCTACCGGCCGCTACAAATTGACTATATTGAAAGATGATTTTAAGTTTGTACAGATACTGTGGATACATGTTCCTCCAGGACCTTCTGGAACATTTCTAGCAACATCTGTTCATCCCCCACTTCACCAACCCCGTGACTTTTTCAGTATCCCCCCATGCCCCGTATGGTACTCATTTGCACCTAGTGTGTGGTATCTCCTTGCTACCACAAGGTTATATTGTCTGGTTTACATGTTTCGTGTATGCTATTTTGTCACTACCATACCCACTTTATATGGGATTAAAACATAGTTGATTTATGCCTACTTGCCTGTTACATGTTTTAGATTGTACATTGTGGCATTCAATATAGACCATATTCCTGCTTACGAATTGTTAGATAGAGGGTTAATACCCACCATATGCACATGCACCTAGGCAGACCATTAGATCTTATAGGTTTGAGCGTTTACTGCATGAACATCTTTATGTTTGATTTTAGCAGTATAAGAATGTACTTTGAATATTAGGCACCATTACGGAGGTCTGAATTATACACTATCCATTAGACTTGCATCTTTATTGTACACTAGTCATCAGATGTGAGTCCGCATTGTTCACTAGTCATTAGATGTGGGTACGCATTATTCATTCAATAGCCATCAGATGTGGACTAGCCATCAGACTTGCATCTATATTGTACACTAGCCATCTGTGGGTTCACACCGTACACTAGACATAAGACATGTTTCCGCACTGTACACTAGCCATCACACGTGTGTACTGTAAACTTTTCACCAGAAAGCGCTACGCGGAAAATAGTATGTAGATCAGGGAACTTTTTTACCTTTTACCCCAAAATATATTTAGATACGCCGATGTTACCCCCTTGATTTGAAAGGAAGGAAATCATATAGTAGTGTCCCCATACAATGCCCCTGTAGTAGTGCCCCCCCATATAATGCCCCTGTAGTAGTGCCCCCATATAAGCCCCTGTAGTGCCGCTTGTACAGAAAAAAAAAAACACACTTACCTTAATCCCCGGCTGCTCCTCGGAACTATGGGAGAGACATCATGACGTCTCTCCCATTGTGCGCATGGAGAGAGCCAGAAGCTGGAGTTCAGAAGAGAACTCCAGCCTCCGGCTAACGCGGCGGTGCAGGGAAGGAGCTGGGTGCCTGCTGGTAATAACATCTCAGCGGGCGTCCGGCTTAGAGCCTCCCTGCGGCACAGCCGGGCATGCATAAGAATCAATCTAGTTGTAGATGATCACATTTTGAAATGGTCTGCTGTGCATGCACTACTACTATGTAACTATTTTCTCTTTGGGAAATGACGTCACCTTAATAACTAACTATGTACAGGACCCCGTGTACTTGTTATTGATAGGATAGCTCTGCTGCTCTGTTATATTGGTGCCAGTATAGTGAATTATGTAGGTGTGTAGGACCTAGATGGGATATAAGTTGACTAAAGTTCATTTAAACTCAACACAAAACTATTATAACATAGGTGCAAATCTGAAGTACTAGTCTTTGTACATGAAATAAGCACTACTTTCCAAATGTTCAATTGTTCATGGTTGTGACACTGCTGCTTGGCAACACTCATAACAGGCAATGTGTGCTCCATATCACTGGTTCTGCAGGGACTTTGGAAGATTATGAGCAGCTCACAATGACAATATAATGTAGTGATTAAACGCTTGTTATTTCACTACATAGCCTTCCATACCACTTTTCTGCTAATATAAAATAGTAGACTATTGGGGAATGTAACAAACTTCTAAAGAGTAGAGAAGTGGAGGAGTCGCCCATAGCAACTGATAAGCTTCTACCCATCATTTTATAGCATGTACTTAATAAATTGCTAGTTAGAAACTGATCGGTTACTATGGACAACTTCTACACTCTTTAGAAAGTTTGATAGATTTACCCCCTTTAATTCATACACATGGAAAGATCAGACAATTTATTGGAATAAGTGGTAAATGGTTTTATGTAGTTACCAATAATTTTTGGCCGAACAAACGCTCAGAAAAGCAATGCAAAAGTATGGGGCATATTCAATTGCGATAATCATTTTTTTTGTACTCAAGGCGCAAGGTTTTTCCCACAACCGCAAGGTTTTTTCCTATTCAATTGGCTGCGAGAAATTCACCAGCGGTAATTTCAATAGGAATTAATGCTTCAGGGCAGGTACTAAATATGGAAAAAATTCCCATTTTAAAAAGGTAAAAATGTCAGGACTCAGTTTAATTGGCCCAATAATTACTGGGGTGGAAAAAAGAAATTAATTAAAAAAAAAAGGCCTCAAATTTACTTTCTGATTTTTCTTTAAAAAACTTTTTTATTTTATTTGCATTTAATTAAACAAAAGAAGTTTACTTTTTATCTTTGCTTTACTTTAAAAGAAAAAAATGCAGATATCAGCCATTTTAAACATGTTTAAAGCTATTTTTTTTCGTTTGGGACAGAAAGTACGATTACCCAATATTTATTTATTTAAATTTTTTTGTACAGGCTGATTTGCACATTTTTTTTTTCAATTGGATAGCGTTGGAATCAGGAGAGCGTATACCCGTGTTAATGAAAAATTGGTCATAACAGCCGCTATTGAACATGTCCTATGTGTTCTTTTCCGCCTTTCTAACTATCTATTTCTCTCACCTCTAATGCAGTCTTTATTCTGGGCTGCAAACAGAAAGCCCTGAAAGCACATTAGACCGTAGATGCTTCTAGACCAGTGGTGGTCATATCATCATCAATATAATAAGTTACAATGCACAGTAATAGTAAGATGCTTGAACTCTTTAACAGCTGTATCATCACCTATAACTATGAGCAATGCATCCTGCGTTAATCTGAGTGCTAAAGAAATCCTATTTGAAACATGAAATTGCTGTACTTTGCCTGCTAAGGGCATGCTTCTAGTTCAAGGTTTGATGTCCAACAACGACAAATAAGCACTAAAATTGGCCATATATGGTGCAAACTGGTTATTTAACATGGTCACTGATTGACCAGATCTCTCTGCAGTTTGGTCCTGTGCTTGTGTAGCAAAACATCCAGGCACTGCTGTACAGATGTCAGCCTGAAGAAGGACCTATAACTATTGTAGTAGCAGAAAACAAATTAATGAATAACCTCTTGCCAGGATTATGCTACAATACTGGACTTAAGGCAAGCTTGAAAAAAAGTTTGTAGATAGCACCGGAAGTAAAACTGAACACAATACACTTCAAGATAGATTCTGAAGTGGGCAGGAAAACCAGCAACCGGTATGAGCCAGCAGGTTCCGGATTGCTGATGAATTGTTTCTAAAAACAGTGTTTTGTAGTTGCTTTCTGAGAATAAGGTTATGGAAATCTCAGGCAGGCAGATAACATACAATTATTAACACTGCAGGAAATGACAGCAGGAAATATAATAGCATTGCTAGATTTACTGTGTGACTGACCAAATCTACGTAGCACACTGGAAAATTCCCAAATGGTAATACTAAAGCCCCACGCGTCAGGATATGAATCTTACTGGCAGCAGCAGGTAACGGCTTCAGGCACTAATATAGTGTGTGTCAGGGCCATTTTAAATTCCAGCAGCATTTTCAAAGCTTTGTTGTGTAGAGTCCCTCTTGTAAAGGAAAACTCCAGTAGTCCCAGTGTCTTCCAAAATGTGATGCTAAGAGGCTGCTCCAGGTTCAACAAACTTGATTTTGATTTGTAATAACAATTCTAAAACCATTTTCATCTGTCTCCGTTTCAACCTTGACTGGATATTTGCAGCAAGGAAGTGATAGCTGCACGCTGAAGTGATAAAAATACTTGCCCTCAAAAACTAATATCTCAACCTAAGATAGTTATATTGCTAAAAATCTCAGAGTAAAGCCTGCAGATAAATTCTGCAGATCCGTTAAATGCTGTGACACGGATCAGTGTGCACTCGTGTACACTGAGCAAAGTTTAGCTCAGTGTGTGATGTCTTCAATGGGATCGGGAGGTCGTGGAATGAGATCGTCAAGCAGGACATCAAGTACCGACCTTCCGGTCGGACCGATGCAGGAGTTTATGAAGTAGTTTATCGGCTAACACTCCCGTATACGCGCTATACAGTAATCGGGCCGATCACACAATTGTTGGCGTGATAATTAAATATTGTGTACAATTAAAACTAGTTAAGATTCTCAGAATAGGGGTGAAATCATTAGGGATACATTAAGCTCACCTTACAAAAGTGAATGACTAAACAGATAAAAGAGATTTTAAAGTGAAAACATTTATCTGCAAGAAGCATCTACTAAGTAGTAGGAGTCTACTTTGGTAGTGTAAAATACAGTACAAACACACGGACATGATGTGTTTATTATCTAGAAGTAAAATGCAACAATTACATGGTAAATGCGCTCAGGGCTGGTCATGTTTCACTGTTTGACATTCAGTTGACATATATCATTGACATTCGGTCAGCTACATGTTTATCTATTTATCCATGTACATAATACCTATAACATGGAATTCCTAAACAAGCTGAGTGGAAACTGGTATGATAAATGATTAACAGACTAATAAAATATTAATAAACCTAGATTCATTGAGTATGGGTGACAAAGAAGTAGGTTTAGTTTTCTCCCCTGCTCTGCTTTCCATCAATACAGATATGTGACAGTTCAGCTATTTTAGGAAGAGTTCCTGAGAAGCACCCCAGATAGGCTGTTACTTTATTACATTAGATTTGACTAAACTTTAACAATTAGTTAGTCTTGGGTTACAATTGCACTGGAACATCTACATGATGCCCTATGCCCTATAAATCGGCTCAGATGTTCATCCAGCTACACATCAGGGCAAGAACATAGCTGACAAATTCAGCAATACACAATTGTTCTTTTAATATGTATAGTGTACAGATTTCTACTAGACTTTTTTTTGTCTCTCTGTAATTCCCCACTGCAAATTCCCCTCGTATGAATTGGTCACCCTACCCACCAGGGGCATCTTTAGAGAGTAGGAGGCCCGTCTACATCCCTTGTCACGGACCCTCTCCTCTCACTCCGGTGTCCGGCAGCCGACTGATGCCGCTGGCCGGCCACCGCAGAATCAATAGACTCTGGGCATTAGAGTGTGCTCAGGGTCTATTGCGCATGTGCAGATCGCCAAGGAAATGGCGCGACCGCCATTTTCACAGCGCATGAGCAAAACGCCGGAAAAATGGCCACGCCGGCCATTTTCCGGCGTTTGAACAAAACTGAAAGACCCAACGCGGGACTTCGGAGAGGTAAGTATGACAAAGTATGGGTGCAGGGTGTGCGGTGTGGTCCCCCCCTGGACCCCGCAGCCAGTGTGCACTGCACACCCTGCACCCATTATAGATACGCCCCTGCTGCCCACTGTATGTATAGATGTGTCTTTGCTCACCTAGCCTCAATACACCATGCAGTGTGATATGCCTGGCGTGAGTGAGCTGCCAAGTCCCATGCAAATCTGCTCGTATCAAGCGTCTTTTTATGCAATGTGACTAGGACTCACTAGCAGACTGTGCTGATTAATTTGATATGTGACACTTTTATATATGTGCAGTTGCAGGGGCATGCATAAATTATCCTCTGCGATGCCTTACGCAGCCTGAACACTCATAGCGTGCGATGAAGTTAGCAATTCCTGAGTTAGGTCAGAGCTTGTGCAAGTGAGCGTGAGGCTGCGATGGTACTCCATTGTACCGATGGTTATGCAGTCTTGCTAAACATTACAGATGTGTGTAAGGTAAAGTGGGCGTCCTTAGGTTATGCTGCGACGGCATAGCGACCGCAATGGATTAGCATACTATCGCAATGAGACTGCATGCGTAATCGCTGTTGTGATCGGTAGTGAATCAGGCCCTTAATGCACATAGAGGCCTGCTTTCCTCACCAAACTATTACACATTCACAGTTGCATCTGATGACAATATCTAGTAATAGCTAGACATTATTTGTTGTGTAATGTATTTAGGACTTACCCTTTCAGCAGAATAAAGAGTATATGTTGATGGGAACAAATGTACTCCACAGTGGGGCTTCGAGTGCCAATCTGTCTTCTCAAGATGTTGTTGAATATCTGAGACACATCCTTCTTACCCTGCAAGACCGAGAGGTATTTTCATACACAAGTATCAGAATATAACAGAAAAGAGTAATGGATTCAGGACAAAACCCCTATTCCCCACCTACAAAGAGCAAATGTGTTTTTAGTTACTCAGCCCTTTAAACAGAAGAATAGTTTTTACCTTCTAATGTATAAGGCTTTGCAATAAGGAAATATGGTATCAGTTTTTATTCTTTATTATCACATGTATTATTGGTCTGTCTGAAAGCTGGATTATAAATACAGTATTATTAATATTTATTTATATAGCACTAGCATACTCGGCAATGCTTTACAAACGGAAACAAACAAGAAGAAATACCTTCTAGCAAGCCTATGCTTTATAGTAAATAAGAGGAAACTTGTTTGCAGCATAAGGTTATGTCATACTTGCCAACTCTCCCTCATTGTCAGGGAGACTCCCTGAAATAGTAGCATTCTCCCAGTCTCCCTGGAGAGTCTAGCAATCTCCCTGATTGCACCTTACCCCCGTTATGTAGCTGTTATATAAAACTATATACATTCAAGTGGGATCATTAGTATAATTTCCCTGCCCTGGATATAAGGCACAATGATCCCTATGGCTACATGCATTTTCAGAGAAGTATCAGTGTGTTTTCATGGACAAATAGCTCTTACTAACTGCTTTTGGGCTTGTGTCTTTTTAATGTAAGCCAAATTTATGACACGCCCCTCAGATGTAGCCGTACACGCCAACTTTACCGCCGCGCTTATAGGTGTTGCTTTCACAATCTCCCTGAAATGATTTTTCAAAAGTAGGCAAGTCTGGGTTATGTGTCACATATTGTATATTAGCCCAGCCAGACTGTAACAGGGGCTATGTGATCACACAGAAATGTTGGTTTGGGGATCAGTATGGTATTTATAAAGGGTTAATGTATCAAGCAGTGAAAATAGTAGAGAAGTTCCCCATAGCGATTATTCAGCTTCTACCTATCATTTTAGAGAATGTACTTGATAAATGCTACTGCTAAGCCGATTAATTGCTACAGGCAACTTCTCCTCTTTCACTGCTGGATACATCAAACCCTAAATGTTCTGAGTGACCTGTAAAGGGGTAGGATATTTTAGGGTGCTAAGGAAGGTTGCCATTCATGCAACCCAAAGTCCTGTAACCAAGATGTTTGCAGTGGCTTGTGTGAGATATGTGCACAGACTCTAGTGAATTCATAAAATGTATGTATATACTAGTAAAAAGGGTATGTGCCGGGACACCTCGGCCTGCCCCATCCTCTCTCTGCCCTCTGCTCTGTACATCTCTTACATTTTAGAAAGACCAGTGTTCCACCCAGAACATTTTGCCAGCCTGGTGGCATCAAGAAGTAGTCGGGTGGTGGCCTTCCCAATTATGCAATGTTGAAATCCTGACTTTACAGTGATTTCAATTTGAGATTAACATTTTATATATTAATTAATCTCTTCTTCTAGTCTTCTTAGTGGGCCCAGTTGTCTGCAGCTTTTTCATAATCAAAGTCTGTGCTATCTTGTCCCTCTATTGAAATCAGCATCAGATTATTTAGTGTGCTTTGCTTCATGTGATTCCTTAAACAGGTTTTAATTTGCTTTAGATTAGAAAATCCTTAGAGCAGCCCAGATACTGTGCTTTTTGGACACAAATACATTTTTTTAAAGAGCTGCCCAGATACTGCACACTTGTATTTTTTTTTAAATCATGTAGATTTTTATTGGAAAATGTTCTACATATTATATGTTTTTTTTTTTTTTCTTCTGTTTATAAGTGTTCCCAGTGGAAAAGGAAAAAAAAGCGGTACAAATAAATACCAAAATATACACAGTCAGAGAAATATCAACAGTAAGTCGAACTTGAAATCACAAATATAACATATAAACAGCTAAACAGCTCACGCATGGAGGTAAAAGAAAATAACCAAACAAAAAGAAAGCAAAATGGGGGAAAACAGAGAAAAGAAAAAGGAGAATAGAGGAGAATAGAAGAGGATAGATTACACAAAAGGATCTCCAACAGGTCTACGAAGGCCCAGGAAGGCCCATCTATCCCATAATTTGTGAAATTTGGAAAGGGCTTTACGACTAGTCTAAACATACCGTTCATGGTCAATGGTGTCATTAACAAGTGCCCTCCATTTGTGTATATTAGGGGGATCTGGAGCACACCAGGAGCGGTGGATAAGGTGGATAAGCCTAAAGCATAACGATAAATATTTGCATTAAACAATTCCTCAATATCCAATGCAAATAGACAAAGTTTTGCCTCTAGGGTAGGTAATGATGGGAAAGTAAACTGCATATCTGACCATACTAAGTTCCAAAAATCATTAACCCAAGGGCAATCCCATAACAAATGCCAAAATTCACAATCAAAAGCACGACATTTGGGGCAATTAGTTGCAATATTAGTATCAATACGTGCAATAGAAACGGGACTGGTAGGACCTGTGCAAAATAAAATAATGGATTTGTTGGAAACGAACACAAGGGGAAGTGTATCTTATAGAGCCCAACAACTGAGACCATTGTTCATCCTGAAGAGAACCTAAATTTAATTCCCATTTATTCCTAACGGGAAGAAGGGCATCAGGCAAATTATGAGAAGTAAGATCACTATAAAGAAGATAGGAGACTGTCTTACGAACGGGTAATTGAACAAGTGCAAATTTAAGAAGAGAAGGTGATAGTACAATAGGATCAGATCCAAACTAAGAGTGCAGGGCGTGACGGAGATGAAGGTATCTATAAAAGGCCGTATGAGGAAGGCCAAACTCCATACGCAAATGATCAAAGGAGTGAAGCACCCCATTATGAAACAAATGACCAAGAGTTTTGATACCATATGAAATCCAAAAGGACTCCGCTCCCAGCTCAGAAAGACCATCATTATACCACAGGGGGACATCTGGATCCACACCCATTTCTCCAAACAATCCCTGAGCAAAATGCCAAACCAGTCCAGCCTGTTGAAGTAAAGGGGGAGATCTATTTGGCAATTTTATGGAGAATAAAATTTGTAAAGGAGCTAAAAGGGGAGCCCGTTTGCCCACTCAGAAATCCCACCAGAGCGGTATCAGTACCAGCAGATAACCAGGGCACCAAATGTAACAGCTGTGATGCCATATAGTAAATGCGTAAGTTAGAAAGGGCCAGCCCACCTGAAGATTTAGATCTACAAAGCGTACGTAGAGCAATCCGTGGTCTCTTATCCCCACACACAAAAGAAGATAGAATAGAATCGATATTGGAAAAAACTTTTTTGGGAATAAATACAGGGGAATGCTGTAAAACATACAAGTATTTAGGCTGAATGGACATTTTAAATAAATTAATGCGACCTGTGACTGTAAGCGGAAGTTTCTTCCGCACATGAATCTTATGTTTAAAAGCTGAGGTAATGGGCATCACATTAAGTTTTACAAAATCAGCAGGGTTAGGTGAAATGGAGACACCCAAATACCGAAAGGAGAGAGTCCATTGTAAAGGGCAGGAGAGAGAGGGGGAAAGAGGTAGGTAGCCATTCAAAGGAAAAATACTAGACTTGGACCAATTAATCAGCAACCCCGAAAAAAAACAAAATCCTTAATAACGTCCATCAAATGTTCCAAAGCTGGGCCCGCGTTAGCCAGAGAGCATAAAGAGCTATTGTGTCAATTACACGGCCCACACGCAGGCCCTGAATAGCGGAATCTGAGCGAATGAGACACGCCAGGGGATTGATAGCCAGTGCAAACAATGCAGGGGATAAAGGGCACCCCTGGAGAGTGCCACGCCCAAGTTGAAAAGAAGAAGAGACATAACCATTCACCGACACTCTGGCTGATGGAGAAGAGTACAAAAGACGGACCCAGCTAATAAAACGAGAACCAAAACCATATTTAGATAAGTTCTCCCGTAAATACTCCCATTCCACAGAGTCGAAGGCCTTGGCTGCATTTAAGGAGACCACCATCGCTTCAGAAGCATCCCTATAGGAAATTTGCATATGATAAAATAGTCGCCTAAGATTTTGAGTAGTGGATTTACCTGGAATGAAGCCGGTCTGGTCAGGGTGTATAATAGAAGTAATGACAGAATTAAGACGAATAGCCAGCAGTTTAGCCAATATTTTAATGTCAGTGGTAAGAATGGAAATAGGTCTATAAGAGTCTGGATGGAGGGGGTCCTTCCCAGGCTTTGGGAGCACTACAACCAAGGCCGCCGATATGGATGGCAGGAGACAACCAACAGTCAAAAAAGTGCACACATGTATTTTGACACAATCATTTATATTAAGAGCTGCCAGATACTGCCCCACTTGCTATCTGTACACAGATGACAACGCTGCCCAGATACTGCCCCACTTGCTATCTGTACACAGATGACAACGCTGCCCAGATACTGCCCCACTTGCTATCTGGGGCACAGATGACAACGCTGCCCAGATACTGCCCCACTTGGTATCTGGACACAGATGACAGCGCTGCCCAGATACTGCCCCACTTGCTATCTGGACACAGATGACAGCGCTGCCCAGATACTGCCCCACTTGCTATCTGGACACAGATGACAACGCTGCCCAGATACTGCCCCACTTGCTGACAGCGCTGTACTAAATATAAACTAGCTACAGAGGTCTTTCTTCATAACCTCCAAGATAAATAGTAACATGAAGACATGTGTTTGGCTCCCGTGAAGTCCTCTGTCAGACGTCGGCACCACAAGGAGTGAGGATATAGTTATGACGAAAGAGATTTTCAACAAATATTTGGCTATGAGGATAATAAGTTATATGCATAATAGACTGATTTGTTTAAACTTCAGCAAAGCCACCATTTGGGATATAGCACAATATTAATTTATTAAGCACAAAGGGGTCAATCCAATTAGGTGTGAGTTTGTTTCATGACACTCGCAGATTTCGCACAAATGCGCGCACCCGAGAATTCTCCAATCCAATTAAATATGCCTATCACAAGTATTTGCAGCAGGGGGTTGCATATTTGTCAGCCAAATGCGATGTGAGAGGTGCATGAAAAAAATGGGATGACCTTCCTGGGCACCGAAAAAGTGACAGTTTTGTTTGCAGAATCATTCAGAAGGCTGTTAGTGGGCATAAGGAAAGTACTGGAGCTCTTTAAAGAGTGTTAAATGGCTGATTTATGCTTTTTTTTTTTTTTTTTTAAAGTTAAACAAAAATTATGTTTTGTATTTTGTGCTGTAAAGGCAAATGTAAAGCACTTTGAGTACTATTGGGAGAAAAGTGCTATATAAATAACATTATTATTATTATTAAATGATAAAAAAGGAAAAAACTTTATGTTTACTGTCATAAGAAAAAAAAAAAAGTAGGGGAAAAAAAATGTTTTTGGGGTACTTTGGAGGTGACTACAAAAAAAATTAAACAAAAAAAATAAAAAATAAAACAAAGGGGGGTATTCAATTAGGCTGCAAAAAGCCATTATTATCGGCGATAATTTTTCGCCACTGACGTCATTTTCGCCTGTTTGAATTATCCCCATATTCAATTTCAAAGACTTTTCGCAGGTGCGAAAAGTCTTTGAAAAAAAAAACGGGGATACTGAATAGGTGGCGAAAAAGTGCAGAATTGGGGTTTAGGGGTGCAGGCTTAATAAAATAGGCTGCACCCCTGGGAGAGACTCATACAAGTATTCTGTGTATAAAAAAAATAAAATTTAAAAAGCGTTCAGGACACCCCAAAAAAGGTAGGTTTAATTTAGGAGTTAAAAAAAAAATAAAAAATAGGGGAACAAAGTTTTAAAGTAGCGAAATTGATTCAGGGTGGTCCCCATGTATGCGGCAGGTGTTTTGAAGAATGCGTGTAGTAGTGGCAGGTGCATTTTTTAACAATTTTAAAAATGCACTTTAGGGACTTAAAAATTTGCTTGCACCCATTTTCATATACCTCAACTTTGATGCAACTAGTATTTTTTTTTGCAGAAAAAACAACTAAGTGCTATTCTTCATAGGCACAGTTATGCACCTGCCGCGGCTATTTAAAAACCCTACTGACCTTCCGCAGGCCAAAATGGGTGTACCCATAGTGATCCCCCATGTCAGGACATCATTAGGGGGGGTCCCTGGATGATTTCCCGAAAATTCAGCGATTTTTTCCATACTTACCTTTCCGCCGAGTCCCGATTCTGAAATTGAATACGGAGATAAGCGGGCACGCCCCCGATACTTTATCCCCGTGAAAAGCTCCGATGTGGTGCGAAAAGTTTGGCATGCGAAAAGCCCGGACTCCCCATTGTCTCTAATTACATTTCAGGTGCATAAAGCAATGAAAAAGTGTATTTTGGGGTAATTCTATGCCATTTTTTTAAACCCCATAAAATGACACGTAATTGTTGGACTAATTAAGCTGATTGGATATGTCCCAACATTTTAACCTTAAAATAAAGATTTTTCCCTACCATAATGAGAGTTTACTGGTTCAAATTTTGAGTTTCTAATTGGATTGTGGAATGAATTCACAATACGAATTTGCTGAGAAAACAGCAACTCGCAACTGGCACCTAATTGGATTGACCCCATAGATTTACTGAACCTTATTTTACATATACCTGTGAGTTCCTTTGTCCAAACACAGCCTGGCTTTGGAGCAGTTACAATGACATGAGTCAGGTAGTGATGTTTGTAATGCACAGAACAGTTTATATGCAGAGATAATGATATATAAAAAAGTACTCATGTCAAAATACAGTAAACAGCTTCTGCACACTTGAAGGATACGTACCTCGAAGTCTATGAGGTGCAGGTTGGCTATCAATGTCACCAACAAACCACTGTTGTACAATTCTTGTGCTAGCTGAGCCACCGGCTCCGTCTGAGGCTCCTTTTCTCCTGTACCACACAAAATCTCCTTTGTGGCTTGGAGGGATTTGGAAACCTCCTCAGAGGCCTGTTGCACACACACAAAAAGTAACAGAACATTTGTAAAAAATTACATTATTTTTTTTCATGACACCTGCATTTTATTTTTAACAAAACATTCATATCCCTGTTAAAAAGGCATACAAGCCCTAATGCAGGCCAGGCCAACCTGTGGCTCTCCAGCTGTTGAAAAACTACAAGTCCCAGCATGCCTTGCCACAGTTTCGCTGTTAGGGAATGTTAAAACTGTGGCAGGGAATGATGGGACCTGTAGTTTCACAACAGCTGGAGAGCCACAGGTTGGCCAGGCCTGCCCTAATGTTTCTTTACTTGTGTAATTTACATATTAAGAAACGAATGTATGATAATATCTTTGTTGCACTAGAACTAGCTTCTACAATGGTGTTCGCCTCTAAGCGAGTAAGCAATGTTTTCCTGTCCCATAATCCCCTCCTGTTAGTCTTTTTCAAGTGAGAAAGTCATCTTCCAGTAGAAGAGTTTGGAGTGTGGTCAGGAAATTATGAAAGAGGTGGATCTGAATTTATGAATGACGGCCAAGGGGATTAAGTAATAAAGCCCTGTGTGCACTAACAGTTTGTACAGAATGACAGCAAAAAAAATATGCCCAAGAAATACAGCCTACAGTACTAGACACTTTTAAGCAGAGTGGACATTAAGAGATTAAAGCGAACAGCGAAAACTATAGCTAGGAATAAACTGCACATAGTGCAGAAAGCCCGATGGTTCTAAATGTTTTCCCCAAATATCTTCAGCGGCTTATGTATTACTTAACGTCTCTTTCTGATCAAATAGGGCTGATTCTGAGTTGGGAGCAAAGCAAATAAACAAAACAAAAAAAAACAAAGTATCTTTGCACCTTGGCAAAACTGTTGATCACTCTTCTCATACAAACACTACAATCCCAAGTTCTTCAGGAGACAGCCCTATCCTGGCTCTCATGATACCTATCTAATCGCTCTTTCAGTGTTTGTTTCTTTGAATACACCTCCTCTTCGCTACCTCTATCATTTGGATTACTGCAAGGCTCAGGGGCCCATTTATCAAAGTTAATTTAAGGTAAATTCCCTGAAAACATCTGTTTTCGGGGGTTTACATCAAATACTAAGTATCCCCCGAATGTATGAAGGAGGGACCGCAGCATGCATTGCCGCCGGCAGCCGCCTCCCCCGTAGGTTTCTATGGGGGATGCGATGCTGCCAAATGTATCAATATGGGGAATGGCTCCAGCAGCTAACGCCATCTGAAGATAGAGTTAGCCTCTGTAGTGTATGGGGACTTACCGCAAGTCAGCCGCATGCAGCAGCCCCGCATGCACTCCGGCCACATCGCAGGGACTGGCTCCTTCCGAAGCCCGTCTCCCTGCATGTGCCGGTACATACATTCTGTCGCTGTGATCGCATTTTGCAATGCGATCATGGGCGGTACTGGATGCCCTGATCGCATTGCAAAATGCGATCATTAATAAATGGGCCCCTCAGTCTTAGGTCCTCTGCTTTTCTCTATCTATACCACATCTCTTGGCTCCTGCGGATTTCAGTGCCGTCTGTATGCGGATGATACTCAAGTCTACCTATCCTCCCTAGATGTGTCACCATCTGTATTGGTCCCCGTTACTTAATATCTCGGTCATTTCATTTTGGATGTCAACTCGCCACCTCAAACTTAACATTTCCAAAACAGAATTAATAATATTTTCACCTGCCAATAGTAATAGGTAGCACATATTCTTGTGCATCAATGCTTGCAAGCAGGGCCCTCTTACCACTATGTCCATGTTATTTCCCAGTCTTGCTTTAATATGGTTTGTTCCAATTTTAAAGAGCAACGGAATATGCTGTGCTATATAAGTAACTGCACATTTTAAATCTTCCCAACCTGCAGTGCATTATTGTTATCAGAGAGATTTAGCTTGCAGTGTAAAAATACAGCTGTCCAAGACATGTGGGCTATAATCCACAGGTTCTCAAACTTGGTCCTCAGGACCCCAAACAATGCATGTTTTCCAGGGCTCCTCACAGAATCAGAAGTGAAAAAATTAACTCCAACTGTGGAACTTTTAAAATGTGTCAGTGAGCAATGACTACACCTGTGCTAGGTAACCTGGAAAACGTGAACAGTGTGGAGTCCTGAGGACAGAGTTTGAGAACCTCTGCTATAATCAAAAGCAGCCAGTATCTGCTTGCATTACAAAAATAATATATTTGTTTGCTACCCTTGCATTGCAAAATGGTTTGTCCAAGTTCAAAGTTACTTGCTGTTTCACTCATATTATTGGCCAAGCTTGTGCTAATTAATGGGTGCCCAATGTTGCAATTCAATTGTATTTGGGTTCCCATTAATTGTAGCACCCAATTAGACCAGGTTTAGCCGCTTAAAACAGCTAAACCCGTGTGAAATCATGGTTAGGGCGCCCAAACCAAAGGCTTTTCACACATTTCTGCTCGCCACCTCAGGAATGGAGTTGCTCCGTCGGGCGCCCAGCACTGACAGCCACCAGTGCTAACAATTTAATCGCCCCCATATAGGGAAAACATAGAAGAGGAGTGGGTCAGAATTTATGTATTATCCTGAATCTGTTCTATTGGTAACTGAGCATCTACAATTGAAGCTTTTTAACATGGTCTATCTCTGCCATGAGAACACACACACAAAATCCATGGATTGAATTCTAATCCCACATGCATCTTATACAATACTAGCTGGAATACCCAGCATTGCCTGGGTTTACATTTTTAAGTTATTACATTTTATTATGTGATGTCCAAATTCATCCAGTGGAAGGCCCAGAACAGACGCCCTGGGTCAAAGTTCTGCCAGACGCACTCCGCCGTGAGGGCCGACAGGGACCCCAACTACTCCATTAGGCAGCCCAGACCAATTGCTACCCCTCTGTGAAGTTTTCATCTAAATCCATCCAGTGGAAGGCCCAGAACAGGCTTCCCGGGTCAGAGTTCTGCCCAGCGTAACCAACGCAACAGGAGGTCCTACCAAGACCTCAACCCCCCTAAAATCTGTCCAGGATCCAACTGGACCACCTCATGTTGGTTTCATCAGTTCAGGGGTGTACGAATGTATAACCGGACAGTCACCCAAACAGACCAATGAATTTTATATATAAGAGATACGAAGTGATGATTTAATGAACACAAGTTTATATTTAACCTCTATAGTTGTACTTTTCAGGTTCAATACACAATCAATGCATAAATATGGACTTTTAATACTTGAACTCAGAAGAGCTGCAATATAATAAAAGATACAATGCAATCTTACCTTTTCAGTCTTCTTGTCCTGCTTTTCCAATAATGTCATATTTTCCTTTAGAGTTTTTACTATCTCTGCAGGATTCTTGTGCGATTTACTGAATAACGGCATTTTTTTCATATTTTCCTGGTGTGTTACTGTATTATTGTATCCTTAAAGAGAAAAAAAAATCAATATCATTAGTTAAAAGTAATATTTATAAATCACTAAATTAAAATACATTATGGTAAAATAAATAGTTTACTACACAAATGTAGTCAATAAGATAGTGTGTAGTATTTTTAATACCTGAAATGTATTATTTCTGTAGGTGTCCTATATCTGCATTTTTGAGCCCAACAGAGTTGACAATGGGCCTGATTCAGTAAGAATTGCAATAGCGATTAAGCATGCAGTCTCACTGCAGAGATATGCTAATGACTGCAATCGCAATGCCATACACAGCCTAACATAAGGACGCCCCCTTTACCTTACACACACCCGTAATTCTTAGCAAGACTGCGGAACCATCGGGAACATAGAGTACAATCACAAAACTTGCACAAGGTCTGACCTTACTCAGGAATTGCTAATCTCATCGCACGCAGTGAATGCCCATATGGCATTGCAATGGCTAATTTATGCACACCCCTGAAACGGCATTCAAACGCACTGGCACGTCTGCATTTCACCGACCACCCCCAAACGGTACTTCCTGTCAATTACTCTACAATGGGCCTGCGTAGTCACTGCGATCGCAATCCCGAACGCAGTGGAGTCTTTGCGCACTGCGATGCTTACACATGCGCAAAAAACACAACAATTGGCAGATTGTGTGCGTAATCGCAGTTGTGATCGGTAATGAATCAGGCCCTATATTAGAAATGCAGAAACTGGAACCTTAATTGGTACCACTGCCTATGCATTACAAAGCCCTCTGAAATGTGTGGCAAATAACAAGTGAGGCTTCGTATGGAACCATGTATTCTTCTTTTCTGTCACTAATGAACAGTATTTATTATAACAATCATAGCCCTGAGTCTCCAGCAGAGGGCCCAATGTCCTGATGCCAGGATCTGGAACACCTGTTGGTCTCTATTTATTCCCAGCCTGTGGGATCCTCCCTTACCTTACCTAGCATTGTGTGTGTGTGCTCCTGCAAATGCCTAGGCCCGGATCCTGTTTCCTAGTTCCCTGAGCCTTCCTCTGCCATGTCAGAATTATTAACTGCTTTCACCATTTGCTTCAACTGACCATTTCCCAGGGGGGCAGTCAGGAGAGGACATATACTAAGTATCCAGGCCTGGGCCTTGTAGGTAAATGTGGATGTGGTGGAAGGAAAATTGGCACCATCCGCTCAACCAATGCCCGATCTCTGCTGGATTGGGTGCGGGGATAAGTGACCACACGGACCAAGAGCCACACAGCAGCACTGTTGTCATGATGACTGCCCCTAAGGAGTGGTTGCATGGTCACCAGCGATTTCTCTTGTTAGTCCTTCCCAAATATAATCAGCTATCATAAGATCTTGACCACTCTCCCATTGCCTATATTAATAGCCTATGTACTCCGTTTTGTGTTTGTCTTTTTTTATTTTTTATTTTAATTGAGCATGTCTATGTCTTACTCACAAGTTGCAATTAAAAACCTTATCATACCGGTATTTATTTTAAGGGAAACCAGAATAAGCAGAATATTTATCACAGTGAGGCATGCCACTGGGGCCCAGCAATCACATATAAAAATGGATTTTCTATAGTTTACGTCTCTGTCATGTAAATCTACAAGGGTACTGACCTTGTCAACTCTACACACATCAATTATCCAGTACATCATCACTGCTGCTATCTCTAGATTACATTTTACTGTAGATCTTTAAAAGGACAATGCAGCCATTTGGTTGCTGCAGGTCTGTCATTCTGTCAATATATACATTATGAGGCTACTGCAGCCAAGAGGAACCTGAGTGCTCAATGCATTCTGCAACGTGAATAAAAAGGTCATTAAGCCAAATGGAAGCACTCTGCACAGGCTGCAGTCACAAGGGCAGAATATATAGCCATTGCTGAATGTTTATTGCCAAATATTGGTTCTTCCAAGCACCCCCGGCTAATGGCTTCATAATAGGTTACATTTTTACAAATGACTCACTCATAATAGAATACATTTATCACCGATATAACTGGGTTAAAAAAAAACTGAATATTCAAATTGATTTCTAGGTTATACTCATAAGCATCTTCATTGAATACAAAGCCGCAAATCTAGTGCAGGTCATGAATATAAAGATAATTTAAATTTTGCACCTTATTTTTAAATTATTTAAAGCGGAAGTAAGAAGTGAAGAATTTGCCTCAATTTACAACAAATATCGTATTCTACTTATTTACAACAAATATCGTGTTCCTATTTATTTACAACAAATATCGTATTCTACTTATTTACAACAAATATCGTATTCTACTTATTTACAACAAATATCGTGTTCTACTTATTTACAACAAATATCGTGTTCTACTTATTTACAACAAATATCGTATTCTACTTATTTACAACAAATATCGTGTTCTACTTATTTACAACAAATATCGTATTCTACTTATTTACAACAAATATCGTATTCTACTTATTTATAACAAATATTGTGTTCTACTTATTTATAACAAATATCGTGTTCTACTTAGCTGCTTAATATGCAGTAAACAACTGAACTGTTTATCCTTCATTCATCACGTCAGTCATGTTCTATAATGTGCCTGCAACAGTTGCCATGTTAGGGGAGTGGCTCTTCTCTAAAAGTCAGGCAGGGGACCTCATTAAGTGCAGCCCGCGTGCATATAGAATAATAATAGGCAACTTCATACACATGGGGGGTCACAATGGAAGGCCCTCACACTACCCTTACTCTCAGTAATGTTAAATAAATTTATATAATCAATGAAAGAGACCATACTTGGCGGCTTACAGGATGCCCCCCCTCTGGGGAGGGGCATACAGGTCAGCTCAGCAGGTGGCTGTGTCATTGGAAAGTGGGCAGGCCAGTGGGCGTGATGGTGATACGATCTCATCATCATAGCCCCGCCCACTGCTACACACAGCCATTATTACTGGCATTGTGAAGCGGGGGCGGGGCCAAGAGGACATGATTCTGCGAGAGAGGGGAAGGGGGAAGGGAGAGAGAACATGAGGACTATTACTACAAGTAGTAGTTTTGGGTGTGGAGCACAGTGGAAATTAATGTGTTTCCCTGGTCAAGGAACATTACTTGAAACTAGTCTTCACCCTTGTATCCCATTGTAATAACTGGGCAATAAAATCATGCCTTAGCACTGATCTGCAGAAGTAGGTACATCACCGCACTTAGGGCCTGAGTTGTATACTAATGCAAACACATTTGTGATTTTTGACGTTTCGGAATTGCTAAAATATACTAATGTATCAGCTTGTGGAATTTGTATTGAGACATTCACCGGAGCCCTCTCAGCTGCCCCCAACTGTGTGCACAAGCGCAGCATTAGACGCAGATCCTGAAAACATCGACTCCCCGTGTGAGTCTATGGTTACTCAGAACGGTTGCGGTAACGAAGATGTTGGAGCTTTGTTCTCTGCGTGTGCAATGGCAGGCGCTAGCTAGCACACACCCAGGAGACGGCCCCGACACGCCAGTGTTTTGGCTGGAACTCTCTGTAACCGCCCACAAAACTGTCTTTTCCTGTCAATTTATTACCATTGATTCACTGTATGTGCGTAATGCGGCTGTGACGCATGCGCAGACCACCGATAATCACTTAACTGAAAGCGTTCAGCTCTGAAACAGGCCCCTCCTCCGTACTTTCACTCTTCTCAATGCTTCCCATCGGCTGGCTTAAATAGCTCTTCTGCATGTTACCTATTGTTGGCATCAGATAATGGCCTTATTTACTGAGAGCAACACTGTCTAAATATTTTTTACTCCAAAAACAATTCAAGGACCATCTTAAACTATTGCGCTATATGCCTCTTCCATCCCCCTCACCATTGTGGGAAATGGCAGAGTGATAGAAGTACTGTATAAATCCGTAAGTGTACGGGTATAGGATACATGGCACCTTGCTATACTGAGGGACACCGCTAGCTGCCACAATACTAACATGCATTACATTTATAATGTACTGCACCTAGAGTGCTGTATTACCATGGTCATAGCTTCAATTCAGATTGTTTCATATGCTGTACACTGTAAATTCCAACTTCGGTAAACACTGGCAGGTCTTCCTCAATAGTATAATCTCAGTTCCCTCATGTTACACTGAAAAGGGTAACACATAGGGGTTTATCACTTACTCAGTCTGTGATGCCAGTCATGCATTAGGTGTGCCTGCATTAGTCCATTACAGAGCTAAGCTGGTGAGGACATGAAGCTACTTGTGTTCCACTTCCTGCTATCAAGTGCATGGAACTAAAAGTGTCAATCATTATAAAACACGGTGTGCAGGATCTGCACGAGATTGGTGCCCTGCCTATTACATCACCTGGCAACATGCCCCAGCCTTTAAATCAGTGCTAATGTCACATCCCTGAGTTGACTGGTGACATAACTATAGGTGACATATAGCGATCAGCAGCCCACACTACACGGGGATCACTTCCCTAAAACATCTCAAACATTATTTTTACGGATGCTGCTCCTTAAAATGATGCTGTGTTGCATGTAAACTTTAGACCTACAATAGAGTCTATAGTCTCAGTTATAGTTCCCATGAACAGTCTTGACTAATTGAAACTGGCTCTTAGCTTATTTTCTTTCAAGAATGGCAACACTTGTAAATATTTATTTCTGACCTACATTAAGGGATTAGGTCTCATTATTGCTAATATAAAAACACAGCAGCTACTTAATACAACATGGAAAAAATACTGAACAGAAACATACAGGATCAGATAAATCTTTTGGATGTATCCCAAGATCCTGTACTTCTATGACCTGGCTTTTTATATTACAGTTTGCATCACACATTCATGTGTTGCCTGATGTCACGCAGTCATGTGATGCCTGATGTCATGTAGTCATGTGGTGCCTGATCTCACACAGTCATGTGGTGCCTGATGTAAAGTAATCTCAGTGGCAGAACACTAATATAATCTCAGGCCTGGATTTACACTATGCATTTATAAGCTCTAGACATTTTTTACCCATGTTTAGCGCTTATTCAGTACCATCAACAGGTTATATGTTTGAGAATCCTTACACCCTCACTTTATTTCTTGCAAAAACAAGGTTATCAGCATGTAAATCCTTTCATAATGGGGCCAGGTTGGCCTGTTACCCCTTCTTCATTTCCAGATTTATAGCCGTAAGCACCGTGCTGAGCACAATCTCTCATTTCATTGCTTTCTTATCGGTAGTGCTTAATTCACTGTAGTTCCTATTACTATGAGCAGTAACTTTGTGCATGTTGTGTAGAAAGTGACCAGAGTGCTAGTTACAATTAGTCTTTCTTGTAGAGCAGTGCTGACAAGTTTTGGATTGGGGGCAAGCAGAAGTAATGATAACCATACACATAGAGATATTAGTCAATCTCGTAGCACGTGTGGCTCCAAACGACTACTTTGTGTCTTTGTGGTTGAATCTTGTCCAATTTGGCCAACTAAAATTTCCGGACAAAATGGTAATTAAACCGGTCAGCTGCACTAAGTGCCCACAGTAACAAATCAGCAGCTACAGGTTTAAAATAGTTGGGTATTCTGAAATGATTGTAGGAGGTAGCTAGACATGACACGACCACTTGTTCTGTAGGGTTCTCATAATCCTTTCAAGAAGCATAGTCTTAAATCCTGCAACCATGAACCACAGCTACTGCTGATCATTTGACAATACTACCAGGCCCAAGATCTTCTATAGATGACATAGGAATATCTGGGTTTCAGCATCATAGCACTCTCTTTCCAGTTAAAATCTATAATATAGACCTGAATGGCTGTCCTGTCTCAGTCATGCGTAGTGGGAGCTAGAGCACTCCCCCCGTCCTCCATCAATGGCTCTTGCTGCGGGGGCTGAAGTGCAAGGACATTGGGTAGTAAGGCACGTGAGGTGGCGATTCTGAGAGCTGGGGTTTGGTTGACAGATGGTGCACCGGGGTGAGATGGGTTGATGGGTAGACACCTGGACCTGGTAAATAAGGGGCCCAGAATGCGCTGTACTAAGCACATTTTGGCAACTTGCAGTGCACCGTGATCACCGGAAGTGGTAAATGGAACAGGACAGATTGTACAATAAATATTAAAAATAGAAACAGGAAACGCTGTCAAGGTGTGGTGTATGTGACGACAGTGGGTAAAAATGCAAAAGTAGCATTATGCGATTCACTGTACACAAAAATAGAATACTTACACTCAGGGTCTTACAGTGAATCAGGAGGATTTGGTGAGTAGATTATATTCACCTAACAATGATACCACACATGAATAAGACTCACTCGCACTAAGTGCACTCCCCAAACAATTCACTCATGAAGAACCGTGGATGGGTAGACATATTCTGTATTGTGCTCTGTGAGAGTCAGTATAAGCGGTTATTATCGAAACCTCTGTGTGTATATTTCAGGTCATATTTTCTCTCTGTTGTCACTGCAGAACTTGGCTTTATTTATTAAGCATACAAATGATTTCACTATAGAAGAATTTGGTCTCGAGATGAATAATTGTGCCCCAACCCACTGTGTGGCTGTGTTTGTATTAAGCTGCACAATGTTAAAATGAAACAATGGTGATTAACAGGCTGCGGTCTTCTACATTGTATTACATCTCAATACCACGGAGTTGTAATATCCCCTCCAATTGTGGTTTTACCACTTTAGTAATGATTGGGTACATAATATACATTTTTATTCTTCACATAAACAAAACTAAAGCTACAGATTTCATGCTGCATCTTAATTGGGCAGTAATTGTCCATATTATAGGTACCACCTAAACAGTGTAATGGAGCCTCTTGTAAAAAGATACATAGAAGTTTCAATAAATGTGTATCTATGTTCTCCTTAAATTAATCAGCCATACAGAGCAATCACACATTTTTTTTCTTACACAGTCACCAATTTACCAAGCAAATACGGAAAGAACATACAAACTCTACACAAATCGGCCATGACTATGAATTGAACTCATGACCTCAATGCAGTGAGGCTGTAATGCTAACTGCTACACAGCTTGTAGCCCTATAAATATTTACATATATACTAAAACAACACATCAACTAAATACAATGACTACATGCCAGCAACACAGATGGGACTGGAAAGGAGAGACAGGGGTTTACGTAAAAGTTTGCGAGCTGCAGCCGCTGAGGAAACTCCTGCAAGTCTTCCTGTGGCAATCAATTCAAAAAGGTAAAACAAACTTGGTCTTGCCTTTTAATTGTTGGCAATTAAAATACAGGAAGACTAGCAGGAGTTCCCACAGTATTACATAAACCCCACTATCTTAGTTGGACTCCAGAACACTAGTATCCATTAAAAAAGGTAATGCTGTGCTCTAGTGCTTGCTGCAGATCTGGGGTTAAAAAGTAATACAGTATGAAAATATAAATCAGAATTTGCTATATTTTCCTTATCTATATACAATCAGGGCCAGATTAAAAATGGGGCGGGTAGAGCTTCAGCTCCATGCCCTCCCATCAAAACAGGCCCACAGCATCTATTGTGCTGCTGTAGACAGGACATTTTCTTTACTGCTACAGCAGCCTGCCAGTGGCCGTCCGAGACCCTGATCCCACCCGCGGACAGCGACCCCCCCTTCCCCCACTCATTAATTGGGGCTTAATTAACAGGTGTCCCGGCAATTAGGCACTGCTCCAATCACAGCAGAGCAATCACAGCAGAGCCTGTATGGACGGCTCTGCATCCTGGGGCTCCTCTATTCCACTCAGCCCTGCCCCCGTGATGACTGCAGTGTGCAGTAGTGTGTACAGCCTGTACCGGAATCGGTCTGCGATTAGTCGCCGGATGAAATACCGACGCGAGAAGCCCAAACGTTCTACATCCCGACTGGGCTGGTAAGTACCCTAACCCTCCCCTGTCCCCCCCCTAACCCTAACAGTCCGGTAGTGGTGCCTAACCCTAAACCCCCCTTCCCGCACACTAACCCTAACCCTCCCGGGGGGTGCCTAACCCTATCATCCCCCTAGTGGTGTCTAAACCTAACCTCCCCACGCGTCTAGCTCTAACCTGTCCCCGCTTACCTTTATTTGGGATGCCAGCTGTCTGGGTTTTGGCATCGGGCTAAAGATAGGCATCGGTATTTCGACGCCTATCTTTAATCCCAATTCGGGCTTTCCGAATCGGGATTCTGGCAGCCGGCATTCCAGATGCCAGTAACATAACTACATCCCACTGTACCTACTGATGGATGAATACAATGATCTTCAGTAAAGCGGTGATTCTGCTTCAACGATCCAGATTCCAGGACCAATTAAATCAGGTGCTACATGTGTATAAATGTATGTATATATTACATGTGCGAAATTATATTATAATACATCTCTCTCTCTCATTATATATATATATATATATATATATATATACACACACACACACACACACATATATATATATATATATATATATATATATATACACACACACACATATATATATATACATACACACACATACACACACACACACTCTGTGTTCTCTGGCACTTGCTATTAAGATGGGTACACACTGAGTGATCTGTACCCAGCTGATATGTTGGGCCGACTTATTGGATCCTGGGTACACATCAGAACAAGGTAATGAACGTCGGAGTGATCCCTTGTTCCGTCCTTCATTACCTGCAATGGGACCGCAAGCAATATCTTCCGGTTGGACATGCAGCACGGCTGACCGGACGATACCACATGCAACCGCGGGAGCTTGCATATTAATCGTACACACTGAGCAATGCGGCTAAAATGTCGTTCCGATTTGGGCGGATATCGTGTCCCGATGTTCCTCCCATCTCCACCTGTCTTTTCATGTTGTTGTCCCGCTTCCCCTGTCTCCCTACGATCTCCCCTGTTCTTCCAGTCTCATTCTTTCTTTCCGTCTCCCCCTGTCTTCCCTCCTATCTTTTTTCTTCACTCTGTGTTCATCCCATCTCCTCCTGTTTCTGCCTAGTCACCTGTGCACCGGTCACCTGGGTCCATTTATCATTAAATTTGCGGCTATATCACCGAAAACACCCGTTTTCGGGGGAAAACTGCAAATACTAAATTTTCTCTAGATGAATGAAGGATACCTGCTGCGATCCCTCCATTCCCGCTGGCGGCCGCATCCCCTATAGGTTTCTATGGGGGATGCGATGCTGCCAAATTTACCAACACCCCCTGTGGAGACCACGCCCCCACAACACTGGTCACATGCCCCATATCACTAGTCACACTCCTGTGGCACTGGTCACACCCCCTGCGTTAGCACACAGCAGGCCCTTCAGAAATGTTAGCTGCAGGCCCATGAGGACCTTATTCTGGCACTGTATACAGTAGATTAGGCTGATAAAGTAATAATATACATTAAGAATTGAATAGGCTCTACAAGTAGATTCGTTTGAGATTGGGATTTATAGGCTTTGGAGCTGGGTATAATTCTGAGCAACTTTCCACATGAACAGCCACAGTTCAGATGATCCCATATGCCAGTGGTTCCCAAACTTTTTTGAATCACGGCGCCTAGAGTATCAGCATTTTTCCCACGGCACCCCTGGGCCAAAAATGTATTATTGAGATATTCAGCAAAAATTAAATGTAGTTTTGTCCACATATTTTTTATTGCAGCCATTAGCACTGGTTTTGCCTAAGACACTGACTAAAAATATATATTTTTTTGGTACTGGACCATCAACCAGAGGCACCCCTGCAAGTGCCCTGAGGCACCCCAGGGTGCCACGGCACACAGTTTGGGAATCATTGCCATATGCCATTGTATGGTAACTTGGTTCCTCCCTCCTAATTACAGTGCGGGGACCTATGCAAATAGTGAGCTGCCTTGTTATGAATAACAAAACAATTACAGTACTGCACATCAGTGCTATTAGAATCATGCACAAGACGTATCAGAGTAATTATAGGGTCTTTCAAACCCATGTACATAAATATAGTAACACCCAGAGCTAGAAAGTTATTGCTCTTATCTTGCTGGCCTGGCAAGTCATATTCTACAGTATTCATCTTTCTGTATTTCTACACCGTTATGTGGCTATAGTGGGTCTGTACAATCTGGCCTAAATTGTAGCGGACATCTCAATATTTTGAATGTTTATTCTTTTAAAATGTTGTTCCAATAGTAGCAGCTGGTTAGAATGAGGGAATTTTTATGCACAAAAATGTTGCCATGTAAAAATAACTCAGTATATAGCATGAAATATGCATACATGTAATAAAAAATTTGTTATAGTTTATTTACGTGGCACCGCCACCAACACATACCTCCTGACATTAGAAATTTACAAATTGGGACATGCCCAAGCTCGCTATGTGGTGACGTTATACTAGGGGGGCGTATATAGTACAATATGATTGAAAAATATTGCACAATAAGTAAACAAATTTGGATACAAATTTCATTTCTTTATCCAGGAGTTTTTCTTTTATACGGAAAACTCCTCTCATCCCTCTCATGGATGCCATGTGAGGTGTGTGCACCCAGTCTGCATTTAGTTATGATGCCCCGGTCAGTAAATGCAGACCTATGCAATGTGCATGCCTTGAGAAACAAAACTAAAGGCTCTACATCTGTGAACTCTTGTCGCTCGGGAGAAAGCTCTTCAGATGCAAACACCTCGACTTGCATATCGCCCCTACTGTCTCTGGCCAGAGCAGGGTCTCTGCCTCATCAGCACTCGTTAGGCCACCTGGGAGAGAGGGGGAGGCAGTAGATCTTTTAGCATATGTAACCTTCCATTGTATAAGCACTGTCCCAGGCAACATGCGTAGTGCACAAGGCATTATATAAAAATAGAACACGCACACAAAAATGAAAAAAGGAAAAATCATCAATGCCCGTTAGTTACAGACTCTCTAAGTTAAAATAAAAATGTATTACATTTTAAGATGCAATTAGACATCTATAGGTAGCTATTGGATATCTTTACTATATGGCTTTACATAGTTGTTAATTACTTTCCATTTCTGCTTTCATCTCTCCATTGCTATGCGTGCAGAGGTCAAAGTATTGATACGACATATTGATACGACAGCCGTTTTACAGTCTATAGTCATGCCAAAGCAGCATACAATATTTCCATCTTACAATAAGCACCATGTTGCAGGAAGACAACCAAGTAATGTTTTGTTTAAGGACAATTTTTAAATGAATAAACAAATAAAAACCAGGGCTCAATCTGAGTGTATGAAGGATTTAGGAAACCTAATCCTAATGAATAGATAGATCATGTAACTGGTCTTGTTGCCCCCAGTTACTCCGTCAGAGCTTCCTGCACAGACAAAACAAATCTGACCGCTTTGCTTTAATTACAATCTGACCGCTTTGCTTTAATTACAATCTGACCGCTTTGCTTTAATTACAAGCAGACTGCTTTGCATTAATTACAATTTGACCGCTTTGCATTAATTCCAATAAAATAAAATAAAAAAATGTAAAGAAAACAGCAGCTGGTTTCTTAGTTTGTATCTAAATGTAATACGGTTTGTAAACGTTATAAATAGTCCAATCTTGTAATCCATAGACTATGTTCTAAATAAGATACCTCTCTAGTATGTGCTTTAGGCCGTGTACATGCTGGCGTTAAACACAACACCTGTCAACCTTGTACAGTAAGTGTTAGCTTCACACAACGCTGAGATTGACGCAAAGCAGGAGCGATTGCTTGTGTACAGGTAAATGGTATCCCCCCGCTTTGAAGGAATTAGGAGCAGGTTAAATACTATTTCAGGTTTTGTATACAATAAATGACACATCGGACATACAGGATGTGCTTCATAGACTTTGTTCATGAAATCTGCTCACCTGTGCATCAGGGCAGACTGAGAACAACTATAATGCAGAGAATGAAGACTGTAATTTTACAGATAAAAATGAAAGTAATTGGACAAAATGCCCCCCAAAACACTGTTTTATGTTGGTTAATTAGGCAGGGGCCCGGGTATGGTCCAAGTGCCCTGACCTAATCATGAACATACACAGTGCACATCTGAGAACATCTGAGGGATCACAGTTTTATTTAATCAAATTTTAAAAAGGAAATCCATCTAGTAGATTTAGGACAAGTCATTCTTGTACATGTAGGTGCTCATAATCGGCAAAATGCCAAGGCACTGCACCCTTAACTGGTAACTTACAGCTGCTCTCTCACAATTACTGTCCTATGCCATTCAGCACCAGAGTGGGCTAAACCTGGATGCCTTGTGTTAAATAGACCTACTTGTGGCCCATCGCTTTTTCCTTCTGCTATCTGGGTCACCAACTCACCATATTGTAGAGCTTTTCTTGTTCCAGAGGCAAGTTTCCTTTTTACACCACTTTAGTTGCCACTATGGCTGCTGCACCAAGAGCATACACACTTGCCGACGTCGGGAACGACGGTGTGGCAGCCATGATGCATTTGGCAGCATGGCCCTTGCTAACAATGTCTCCTGTTGGACCTGCATGCAAGAACGCGCATGGTCAGTGACATTGAGGGTATACACTAAACTATCTGCCCGATATGTCGTCCAATCGGGCCAGATCGGACGACATATCGTCTTGTGGGTACCCAGCATAAGGTGCCGCAGACATAATGGATTTTTAGAATACCTGAAGTAAGTACAGTATGTGCATAAAGCAAGAGTGGATCATCAGCCACTGCACACTCTACAATGGTGTTACACAGGAATAAGCTTCGCACATCTATATTCCTTTTGCAATAGTTTAAGCTTTGTCTGCATACTAACATTTAACATTGTGCTGCCTCTACTTTTTGCCTACTTAATGAAAGCACGGGAAACATGGAAAATTCTATGAGGCTTATTCCCCTTGACCTTATTATAGCATAATAATACTATACCCCACCAGAATGTGTATTCAGGAGTATTACACATGGTTCCAGTATATCAGAGAGTCTATTAGGGTATATATTCTCTTAATGGAGGGTAGCACATGGGCCCAGGTTGGGAAAAAAAACTACCAGCTGCCCCCAACAATAATATGTTGGCCGCAATCAGTACTTGTTTCAGACTCTAATTACTGGATTTGAGTCCTAACCATAATCATTTTTGGGCTTCAGTTTTAAATACCTTATATGTATATCAGCCACAGGAATTGGTAGAGACACCCTTCAAACTGTACTATCTGAGAGTCTCACTTCCGTCTCTTGCTTGGCTGGAATGGCTGGCTACTTTCCAGGATCCAACCTGTTGTTTCTCCAACATAATGCAGCTTGAATAAGCTCCTTAAGCTGTTCCACCATAGGTGTCAATATTTCCAGAAGCTGAACATTAAGTTCTAAACTATACCCAATGGAGACGTGCTGCATATCTGCTCGATATGCAACAGGGTCCAAAGATTTCGGAAGCAGTAAGAAATTGTTATGGGTCTCTTCCGTTCCGTGATAGACGGGATACCTGCAGAACCTCAATACTTCTTGGGCTGTGCGTGAAAAGTCCTTGGAAGAGACTAGACTTGGCTTACACACAATAGAGGAGAGGTATCAAGCCTTATAGAGAGAGAGAGAGATACAGTGAAGATACAGTGGAGTAGTTGCCCAATGCAACCAATCAGCTTGTAAATGACAAAAGCTGTTTGGTTGCTTTGGGAAACTTTTCCACTTTATCTCTCTCCATGGCTTGATACATCTCCCCAATATGAGCAGCTGCAAAACACTCACATTGTTCACCAATGGAGAATAACATCTGATAAGGTCATCGCTATTTGTCGTATGATGCATCAACCTTTCTCTGCTGAATGTCACATTATCAGAGTGTGGTCCTCTTGGTTCAATACTCATTGGTTCCTGCTTAGCAATTATGCTGACATAATCAAACTCAGGAATCCAGGAGCACTATACACTTCTGATATTCAGGGAGACAGGGCAATGGTGAAGTATTAACCCTTACACAAGTTTGGCCCACACGTTAGCTCAGCAGAAAATTTAACTAACATGGAAAAGGGCCCAATATTTAAATCAGATGACTATCCCAGGTCCCAATTGTCTAGAAGTGCTTTGATGAAGAACTAGACCCCAAAAATGATGAACACACATTTGCATCCTATTATCCTATGGAAAAATTATTTCAGCAAAATGGGCTTCAATAAACTACTGCGGTTAAGAATCTCACCCACCAAAAGGGGCCCTCAATGTATTCCATATTGTTCTACAATCTGGAGAAAGGGAGGAATTTTACAGAAAATAAAGAAATAGAAAAACCCTCATCCACATATAGGCCTACTCAGTTTATCATGCTGCATTTCAAAGTTGCTAAACACATAGTGCATCATATAGATCTATTAATCTCTATGTTACACTGCTTATTGTGTCCGCATGACCAATACTAATGGTGACCTCCTCTCAACCCAGTGTATTACCACTGTCTATGTGGTCTCTATACAGCAATGTTTCTCCGGTGGTTCTCAGAAGTTAGAACTTCATTAAGAAACTGCTCGTGTGGATCAGCCATGAGTTTCCTTTACCATCCCTCCCTTCCTCCACTGGGGTCCCATTACTGGAATGCAGTATCCAAGTACTGACTTGTACAGCTTTGCTTGTTTTACAAATTCTCCTATAGCGATGGTCAGATATGTAAAAAATATATGAACTTCTACTAGTGATAAGACAAACAATTAACAAAATAAATTAAAAAAATCTCTTATAGATAGATGATTGATCACAAAGAACTGGAACAGAAAAGGCTAAAGCTAACATTACACAACTTCCTCTGCTGTAGTTACACCCTCTCGAGAACTAGAAATAAACTTTTAATACTCCCAACATGACAGCACAATGAGGTATCTTACAGTTACATTTGCATAGAGCTTCTGATGAGTCATTTTCACACAGCACTAACCAATATAGCAAGAGATCCTGTACCTCTACAACTGCTGTGGAAGGAACCAAAAGTCACAGCATGCCCTGGCAGCAAGGGCTACAAAGCCATATATATCCGGAGCCAAAACAAATAATATTCTGCTTTTAGAGGACAAACAATTCACATACTTTGCCGGTTTCCCTCATTCATTCAGAAACTAAAGGCTGGCACGTCAATAATTCATGTAATTATGGGCAAGTATCCAATAAAAGTAATCTATTGCTTCGACCTTTCCTGGTATAAATATAGCACAGGCAGCAGCAGGATGGCCAACCTTTGGCACTCTAATTACTGACTGTCTTCATAATACTCAGCTAAATGTAACAATAGGAGATAAATATTAACCTCACCTGTGATTTAAAGGACTCTTTTTAAAGACAAATTATTTTATCTTTAGTTACAGATCTGATATCTATGGCTTATCTATTTTAAGGCAGGTATCCACTTGCAGATTAAAATGAGCAATTGATCAATATAGTTATATCGCTCATTAATCGTGCACAGATCGGCCATGAAAATGCCGGTAACGACCAGAGATGTGGGCTCCCGCTGTTCGTTTCCGACATCAATCATCGGCTGAACATGCTGGTCAATCGGCCGATAACAGATTGACAATGTTCAGGGATGAGGGAGGGTTTCTGCACTGAATGACATATCGTTCAGTGTAGGCACTGCAGGGAGAAGAGGAACAACTGTACGGTTACAATGTTGCAATGGTATGGTCGTTCCACTATCTGCTAGTGGATAAGCACCTTTAGGAGAAGCAATAAAGTGTTGGTATGAAGCACCTGATGTTATTACCACCTTCCTGGGTTAGAAAAGTTATAATGCGGCTCTAGTGCCACAGTACCTAGGCTTACAGGCATAGGGTAGCAATTCACTGCTTTACTTCATTTTGTTTATATTTCTGCTATTTTGTCTACAGAAGAGATGCTGCAGGCAGGACACTCTAAAGGCAGCCCTGGGTGCTGTGGGATTGTAGTCGGTATCCCGATAGTCATGATGCCGGAGGTCACAGAACAGACAGCGGCATCCCAACTGTCAGAATCCCAACCGATTGCGGAGGTAAGTATTAGGGTCAGGAGGAGACTTGGGGTTAGGCACTAGGGGGAGGGTTAGGGTTAGGCTGCGGGAGGGGTGGAGTTAGGGTAAGGTTTATAATACTTACAAAACTCTGTTGGGATTCTGACTTTGGGGATGCCGCTGTAAGTATTCTGACCGTCAGCATCCCATACCCAACCCGTGCTGTGTAACTATATAGTGTTGTACACAATATTACATGAGAGTTGGGTTCTTGAACAGTTCTCACAGCGAACTTACACCGCAAATTATATTTGCAATACAATTACAAACTCGCAATGGATTTTACAGAGCAAATTCTATATTTTTTGTGCTCACCCCCTCCCCGAGCAGGTCAAAAATCTTTATTTTAAGATAAAAATGTTGAGACCGTGTGCAGAACCTCTGGTACACCCCTCCCAATGAGTTAGCGAGGAGCTAAATACCATAAATTGGCCAAAAAAAAAGACATGCCAGTTTTCATGTGAATTTCTCTAAAAAGGTCAATAATGGGTGTAAAGGACACGGGACAGGTATGTGGAGGTGTAACGGACATGGGACAGGTATGTGGGGGTGTAACTGACATGGGACAGATATGTGGGGGTGTAACTGGCGTGGGACAGGGGGATGTAGTTAGAATACAGACGCACGGGAAGCAGTCTGACGAAAATGGCCACCCTCCCTCCCAGCGCTATTGACAATATGTAAGCTCAGGGGGAGGGAGCGGAGGAGGGAAGGGGAGGCAACACAGGACGGCGCTGGGCGCAGTAAGGCCCAGCGCCGGCCCTGGGAACGAGGTGTAGCACAGAAAATGCAAGTGATACTAACATCCTGTCTCTAAAAAATATGGTCACACTTTGTAATCATCGCTGTGTTCCATAAAAAGTAATAAAGACTTATGAGGACTCATCATAGTTATCTCAACAGATTAAACCTATTTACTGAAAATACTTCCACTCCATTCCATTAAATAGTATAGCACCTCTTCTCAGTAATTAACAATAGGATCAGTAGACAATGATATGCCCAGCTGCATATGTAAAGGAGCGGGTCAGCAAGGAGTGATGATGGTAGGTACACATTACCACCCAACAAACGTGATTAGCAATTTCTAAATTCTGAAACAATACACACACACACACACACATATTTATATATATATATATATATATATATATATAAAAATAAATCACACTTCTATATGTTGGTTCTTCCAGAAATAATAAACATTTAACCATAAAAAGCAAAGGATTATTTTTATAGCACTTTGTTGCTTGGGAGGGAGGAGGGGGGGGGGGGGGTAGTGCATTATACAGCACAGTCTATAGCACCGCTGTTTGCATACTACTTCTCAGCAAATGACACATGGTTATTTTCAGCAGTACTTACTCAGAAATTTCCCAGCCAATTTTTGTCAAGGATACAGATCAGAGAATAAAGGCGGAAGACAGTCAGATTACATATCCCCAGCTGTTAGTTTCTATCCTGATAAGGTTTCTGTCCAGTAATACAGTGTGAATGCAGATTCCTTGTCTCTGATGACTAGCCAACATCCCCTGGACTATCTGCACATCATCAATGGCTTGCAGAGGAGAGCAGCTGTAAATTTCCACTCCAGCTTTTGCTGTGCTCAGATTCTCACTTGTTCCTACTGATATAGGCGGTGCGCTTTCTGGTTCAACCAGCTCTCTCTGTTGAACTTAGCTGCTCATCACAGGAATGTGTGTAAGACAAAAGACAAAATAAAGTATTTGCCAAGAGAATCTTCTAAGGTTAAAGTCCTTACAAGCAATCGCAGCACACTCCAGACTCCAGTCGGAATTAACTCCTCCCGATCAAAAAAATTTCTGTGCGCAGGCCACGGAATATAGCCATGTGTATTGGGCCCCCCACTATCAACATGCTTGTACTGAAAAAGTGCACAGTGAGAACACAACACACTAAAGTAAAATAGTGTTATATCATAGGACACCACCAGTTTTCCCTGTAGACTGTAAGCTTGTGAGCAGGGCCCTCCTACCACTTTGTCTGTTATTACCCAGTCTTGTTTTATTATGGTTCTGTTCCCAATCGTAAAGCACAACGGAATTTGCTGGCACCATCTAAGTAAATGTAATAAATAAGTAAGATAGATATTCTGCCTGGCCAGATTATATATTACAACTATACTTCCTGCATATAAATCAGTCAGGTGTACACCAGGAGAAACTCTCTCCCTATTCTGCAAAGTCTTATTCCCCCCTCCCACCACCCCAAGTAACAGAACAAGCAGATAGTATTTTAAAGCTGGGTACACACTACGCGATTGTGTACCCAGCCGACGGTACAATGCGATAGAAAACATTGCGCGATGTGGTGTACGTTCCATGCTGCATTTAGGAGCATGGCGTCGTTCATCGTACATGCATCGGGCGTGCACACTATTGGTGGGTACACACTAGACGATATGCTCCATGAGCAATATCATGTAGTGTTGTCCCCAGCAAGCTGTGCTCAATGTCGTTCATGACATTGAGCACAGCCGCTGAACGATATCATTAATGATATCGTTCAGCGCCGGGCTCTCTCCCCCATTCCCTGACATGCAGCAACCTGATGAGATCGTCAGGTTGGCCTGCATGTCAGCCCGATGAACGATAATGACGAACGACCTGCGGGAACGCGCGTCGTCGTTATCGTTCATCTTTTTGGGGTTAAAAATGGACAATAAAGTGGATGACTGAACGATAACGATATCGTTATCGTTCAGTCGTCCACTTTATCGCCCAGTGTGTACGCACCTTATGTGATCCATGCTATATTGTTCCGATCCGCGTCGGAACGCTATATCATAAGGCAGATTGCATAGTGTGTATCCAGCTTAAGCCACTGGAACAGAAAAAAATATATCTTATTTTCATGGTCTTTATGCCATAAGTAACATACAGCTTGATTCTATGAGGCAGCGCATATATCAGCTGCCCTAAATGTTACACTGACGCACTATGATATCTTGCTTATAAAACTACACTTGTTGCATTCACTAGCAGGACCGGCACTCCAGCCTCATTCTACAATGGCTAACAGTCTATTTGTAAACTGATGTAACACTATTCAGTGTTTCCATGGTATAATGTAATAAGTGTTCTGTGTAATACATGAACACCATTCATTGGGCTTCTCCTGAGACTTGCAAAGGAATGTTCTTTAGATGCAATATATGGATGTGCACATATGGTGCATACACTATACAGTGTCATACTGTATATATTTTTTATGTTTAAGTTTCCTACAATATTTCCATATATTTATGTGCTAGAGCTAAAACTTTGACTTTTAAATAGAGACAAACAATTTGTGAACAAATAAACAATGTGAGAGCTTTCCATACAGTGTTGTAGTTGTGAAATGCCAGTCTGGTGAAGATTACAGGTTGTGTAATCTGCCAACACAACAGTATCACGTCTGATGTGTAGCGTGACTGTCTGAATGGTTACATTTCGGTGTAGCTACATTAAAGCTCCTTTGAAGATGAGAGCCACATTATGGGGGACATGTATCAAGCCTTCTATAGAGTGGAGAAGTGGATAAAACAAGAAATTGCCCACAGCAACCAATCAGATTCTATTTATTTCTTAAAATATTATTGATAAATGCTAGTTGCTATGGGCAACTTCTCCACTATTTAGGAGGCTTGAAACACCTCACCCTATATTCTCTTTGAACAAAATCTGATCTTTATGAATGTATATGCTATAGCAAGCTGCCCCCGTTACACCTCAGTGCATATGTCAATACTATTAAACGGATAGCTCATGCAAGGGGATATAGTCAGCAACCCGGCGTGTGAGATGCAGACAGTCTAAATACCGGCACCGGAATCCAGACTGCATCGAGATCCCAGCACCAGTATCCCGACCCCCAGCATCCTGAAGGTAAGTGTCGGGGGTTAGGGGAGAGTCAAGTTTAGGGTTAGGCACTGTGGGGTGGGTGAGGGCGGGGGGGAGTTAGGCACTACCGCTTTCTGAATCTTCGCTGTCGGGATGCCGCTGACAGTATTCTGACCAGCAGCATCCCGACTGCCGGCATCTCATACCCAACCCACGGAAGGACGTACACACAACCATAGATGGGATACTGCTCGTCAGTTTGCTCAGTTTCGATCTAAAAAATACCTCATGAATAAAAGGCTGTAGGTGACAATCACTGTTTTATATGCAAATAGTAATTTTATAAAAAGAGACTGACTGGAAAACAGTCTGCAGCTGAATTTCTTTTTAACCCCAGAATAGAAAGTCTTACATTGCACACAACTTGTGCCAGTATACGGAGCTGCTTGTATCGAACAATTGTATCCTCTTAAGCTGGCCACACACTAGACCAACTTTCATCCAACCAGCCAACTAGTTGATTGGTTGGAATGAAAATCTGGTAACGTATGGGAGTAAATGATGATCAGTAATTTACTCCCAAACTCCGGAAAATGGACAAAAACTGTTGTTTGAACAAATTGTTTAGATGAAACATTTAACACACTTGTCTGAACGACCATTTTCATCTGTTTTCTGGCATTCAGGAGAAAATTGCTGATCAGTTACTCCCATTCCTTACCAGATTTTCATTCCAACCAATCAACTAGTTGGCTGGTTGGATGTAAGTTGGTCTAGTGTGTGGCCAGCTTTACGCTTTGGAAAAGTGGATCAGAAGAGTTCACGTGCATTACAATAAGTGTGGGGATGTTAACCATGCACCCAGATCTGTGTATATATTTAGGAGGGAATTCAATTGATTTTGGGCAACCGATCACACCTTATCAACCATGTAAACTGAATTGGCAATTTTAAATTGTTGCATGTCGCGCCAAATAGACTATGTTTAGACGTGTAAATCGGCTAAATACGTCTAAAGTCATGGTTGGCGCGACCAAATCCAGAACTCTTCACATATTTTTACTCGCCACCTCAGGGTGAGAACAGAAATCATGCTATCGCACTAGTTGTCAGGAACAGGGCAAGCAATACTGCTGTGGGAGTTTGAGTTAAATCAGTTTTTTAGTGCCTAAACACAGTAGGTGTAAATGCTACACTTGTTACGTCAGCATGCTGGATACACCCACATCTAGGTCTGAGATGCATACTGCAATGCAAAATACAAGTGCAACTGTAAATCACCTACACTACTGTAGGTGCAGACAGGTACGGAATAGGGCTGTAGATCAGCCCTGGCAGTCTGCCCGCCTTAGGCGAGGCGCTCACAAAAGGGGGCGTGGTTAAGTTTCAAGGGGGCATGCCGCGAGTCAGGTTGGCAGCCTGTCCTCGCAGCACGCCCCCGTCTCTTCCCGGCTGAGCAGAGAGCACTGGCCCATCACTGATGCCACCTCTAACAATTAGCATAATGGTCAATCAGAAGTTTAAAACAAAATAAAGCTTGTGCTTGCTGTATTGGTGGTACGGTGACAACACTGCAAGCAATTAGGGAAGTAAAAGAAAAAAAAAAAAAAGGGAAGCATAAGTTGCTGGGCCAAAGACTGGCTGCTGAGGTGAAATACCATGGCGATTGCGCTGTATTCCATGTGCTGATGTTGGAACTTTTTAACAAGAGCAAGTAGCAATCCACAGAGATTTAATTATGCACGCCCACAAAGGTGGTGGTGGTGGTGCTGCTGGAGGAGCATCGGCAGAAGCATTGGACGGAACGATTGTTAGTACGTACGCCATACACATTTTCAGGTTTGTCAGACATTGTACCATCACATCAGATTAATATTAGGATGCCCATAAATCCAGATCTTCAGATGCAATGAGTTTTCTTCTGATAAAACATGGGTGTGTACACACTCTTATGCCATCTCACAAGAGGGTCGGGAATCGGAAGATCTGTCATACAATTGTAGGTGTGTACCTGGCTTAAGTGCTTGAGATTTATTCAGCTAAATTATATTGTTGAAATGGTACTTGAGCACATGGGTGTGTTTCCCTTTAAGTTGTTTTACTAATAAATGACTAAGATATCCAACGCCAAGAACCTTTCACCCTTAGACATTCCACACATAATTCTTTACACATTTCTTTTCTAGGAATGTCTGTTTATTTCAAGCACAGTATGTCACATTTTACATATTATTTTCAGATGTGTAAATGATCCTTACAAGTATGGGACTATTAAAAAAAAAAAAAAAAAAAGGATAATGGATTATGATTCATCTTAGCTTAAGAACCTTTTTTTAGCATTGGAGAAACTCTGCTCTAGAAACATTTTGTTTTAGTACAATTAGACATATGTACTAAAACAAATTCACTGGAATTTACAGATGTTGGAGGAACGAATATGAGGGAACAACATTAATAAAAAGAGGTGTTAGAACATAATTTTTAACATAAGGTTGTGTTACTAAAAGAGTGAGTCATCACTAGAAAAATGGAGCTGGTTACCACTTGATCAGACCCAGAATTTTCTAGAGATTGAGTCAATTAATTTTCGCAGGGAATAAACTTTCTATTGCCTTAATCTAAAAAAAGTAACGTTATATAACAGGCCGGTGCAGCCTGTGGATCTCCAGGTATTTGGAGACTAAAGCTGGCCACACATCTAAAGATTATCTGTCCAACCAACCAACTAATTGATTGGTTGGAATGAAAGCCTGGTAACGTATGGGAGTAAATGATGATCAGCAATTTGCTCCTAAATGCCAGAAAACAGATGAAAATGGTCGTCAGACAAGTTTGTTAAATGTTTGATCTAAACAATTTGTTCAAACAACAGTTTTTGTCCATTTTCCGGCGTTTGGGAGCAAATTGCTGATTGTCATTTGCTTTCATGCCTTACCAGGTTTTCATTCCAACCAATCAGTTGGCTGGTTGGACAGATAATCTTTAGATGTGTGGCCAGCTTTAGGGCCTGATTCAGACCCGCTTGCAAGCGCACAGCGCTCGCAAGTGGGTCGATTGTCCCCCACTGCGCATGCGCACGCCGCAGCCGGCATGCACGAGACCCGGCTGCAGGAACGCCTGCCGTTTGTGGGCGGCCCTACTGACATCACTCGTGATGCCAGTAGGTGGACTTCCTGCTCTATTAGAGCAGGAAGTCCACTGGGGCTTGCGGCCACGAGACCCTACCCAAAGGGTCTCGTCACAAGCCCGATGAGCTTGAGGGACGCCCTGATTCAGAGCGAGCGCTCTCAAAGAGCGTCCGGTTCTGAATCAGGCCATAAGTCCCACCAAAAATGTGATATTCTGTCCTCAAGTAGCAGTTACCCATTGATTGAACTATTAGGCAGGAGTATGGGCCAATTTACCTACCCCAGGCCTGACTACAAGGAAGAAATCCTTAGTGACGCTACACTGTGATATTACTGGCACTTCCAACAATAATAAGGAAGCTCCCACTGCTTCTGCAATGTACAAACAGTGTCCAGCTCTGCACAGAGGGCAAACTAACAACCAAAATGTATAATCTAAAAGAAAGTGTGTAAGAATAGAATAGCAGCTGTTATGGGGCGGCTGGGGATGCCCTGTGGTCCAGCCACCTTTGCTGCTCTGGAGCCATGTTCTTCTGTACAGTCAGTCAGCAGGGGGCTTAGTGAGCTCCCTACTTTGTGACCGCTGACACCACAAGAAATTTAAAGCCACCAATCCACAGCTCCAAAATGGGTAGATGGGAACTTCATAAATCACATCATGTTCAGAGAGGAAGCAGAATGGTGCGTTCTCATCTTTAAACCTTGGGGAACCCTATCAAAATTTTCCCTTGTGGCCTCAAATGTGTAGTTATGCTCCTGTTTCCAGATGGCTGTAGACGTTTGTACAAAGCTCTTAACATAAAATAAATAAATGTCCCCCTTCCTATTCAGCAAATATATAGTCTCCGTACCATGAACTTCCCAGTTACCTGAAGCCAGATGCTGCACTTCATTTCATGTCATTGAAGCTCTAAAGTTCAGTTCTACAGAAGTGCTCACATAGCACCCTATTGTCAGCCATACTGTATATAGACTAATCCCTTCATTGCCACGAGCATCAAGTTACCCGTAGGAGGTGGGGAGTCAATTGAGACGGGGCTGTCACAAAGTCGACAACTCTGTTAAACAATAGTATTAGCATAATTGAGGAGATATATATTATACACACACAGGTTAGATCGGATAGTTAGGATAGATTTACAATGAAATTTTACAGTGAACATGCTACAGAATGTCAACACTAGCAATGTGATGTAGTAAAGAAATTGGGGTTGGACAGAGCAATGACATGTGGCAAAACTAAAAAGGTGTGGGTTGCAAAATTAAGAATTTAACATATGCATGTGTACAGCCGCAGCTATTTGTATCTGAATGGAGCAACAATTGAATGACTGTCAGGTGCCCAAAATAAATAGCCGCGGCTAAAACAATTGAATCGACTTCTAAAGGGGCCTATCCATTAGCAGATAAATTTGAACGATGAATGATTTATCGTTCAGTCGTCAATTTATCTGCTAATGGATAGGCCGTGAACGATAAAAATGCGCACTCCCGCGACCAACAAATTGGGTCTTTTGTCTCTCCAACATGTTGGTCAATTATTGTGTATCGCTGACAGATATTAGAAATATCTGTCGCGGTAAACATCTAAGGATTTTTTTAATTAAAATTAATAGAAACCTAAAAAAAAAAAAATCCACTCCCAGAATGATGTCATGCAATATTGTTCGTCGTTCGCAAAAATCTGCCATGTACATGATAGATATCTGTCACAGCAGCCCCAGGAATTTTCAAAAGATAAATCTTTTGTCTTTCAGAAAGATCTGCTAATGGATAGGCCCCTTTATGCTGGGCATACACTATATAATTATCTGTCAGAGATCTGTCCAATCTGGCTGGTTGGAATGAAAACCTGGTAATGTATGGGAGCAAATTATAAATCGATTATATGGTTTTAAACACTGGAAAACAGACAAAAATGATTGTTCAGATTGGTTAAATAAAACTAATTTAAACCAATGTGGCTGAACGTAGATTGTTGTCAGTTTGTCATTTGCTCCCATACATTACCAGATTTTCATTCCAACCAGCCAGATTGGACAGATCTCTGACAGATAATTGTATAGTGTATGCCCAGCATAAAGGTTTACTGTGTATATGTGTAATAAAGTTGTAGTGAAGGTTCTAGATATTTAGGGACAGATTCAATTAGCTGCAACTTAAAGTCCTGTAACTTTTTTCTACATCACAAATCTGCATGCTGAGACTTTTTGATATTCATTTATAGAAACAGAATATTGTGGCTATGAAAAGGAAAATAACGGCTTTTAGTTTGCAGTTCCAAAGTTGATGATAACTTTTTAAAAGTTCCTATTACAGTGTAAAAATGTCAGCATATGGCGCATCCCTGGTACACTCATCCTAATAAATGTATTTAAACAGTAAAATATGGCCAATAAGGACATTCTTCATGTCATGGTCTCTGAACCCAGTGAGATGGTTTTAATGATGTGGAACATGTATGATGACGTGCAGAAATGATGGAAAAGGCATTTTTTTTTTTTTTTTTTTTAATTTACAGATTTTCCACAGTATTTGCTATGTGTATAAATACACACACCTAAAACACAAAATAGGGGCATATTTATTTATTAACAGTTTCTTATATAGCGCAGCATATTCCGTTGCGCTTTACAATTGTCAACATTGATAGAACAAAACTGGGTAATAACAGACAGATATATAGGTAGGAAGGCCCTGCTCGCAAGCTTACAATCTATAGGGAAATAGGCAGTAATACACAAGGATAGGTGCTATATATTGCATCTTGGTCCAGCCACAATGCACAGTTTCTTGGTTGGCTGCATGATCCAGTTACACAGGAATGTCGGCCAAATGTCATGAGGATGTGAAAGAAAGACAATGTGTGAGGTTATGTGTGGACTGTAAAAGGGGATGTAATTAGATATGGAAACTATGAAGGTTGTGTGGGCGGTTCTGGGATCTGATAAGCTTGCCTGAAGAGGTGAGTTTTCAGGGATCGCTTGAAGGATTGGAGACTAGAGGAAAGTCGTATTTTGCGTGGTAAGGCATTCCATAGAGTGGGTGCAGCCCTAAGAAAGTCCTGTAACCGTGAGTGGGAGCAAGTAATGCACGGGGATGAGAGACGCAGATCTTGTGCTGAGCGGAGAGGTCGGGTAGGGCGATATTTTGAGATGAGTGAAGAGATGTATGTTGGTGTGGTTTGGTTAATAGCCTTATGAGTAAGTAAGAGTATTTTGTATTGAATACGGTAGAAAACCGGCAACCAATGGAGGGACTGACAGAGCGGGGCAGCAGACGATGAACGTTTGGCAAGGAAGATAAGCCTTGCAGCTGCATTCATAATTGATTGTAATGGCGATAGCCTGTTTTTGGGAAGACCAGTAAGGAGACTATTGCAATAGTCAAGGCGGGAAATAATAAGTGCATGGATTAGAGTTTTTGCAGTGTCTTGTGTGAGATATGGTCGGATTTTGGATATGTTTTTTAGATGTATGTAACATGATTTAGAGACAGATTGAATGTGGGGAACAAAGGACAGTTCAGAGTCAAGGATGACACCAAGGCAGCGAGCTTGTGGGGCAGGGTGGATTGTCGACTTATCAACTGTGATAGAGAGATCATGTTGGTAACTGTTGTTGGCTGGTGGAAATATAATTAATTCTGTTTTAGAAATATTAAGTTTCAGGTGGCGAGATGACATCCAAGATGAAATTGCAGAAAGACATTCAGTGACACGGACCAGTACAGTTGGTGATAAATCTGGGGAAGATAGGTAGATTTGAGTATCATCCGCATACAGATGGTACTGAAATCCAAAAGAGCTGATTAGTTTGCCAAGAGAGGTGGTATAGATTGAGAATAACAGAGGCCCTAACACAGAGCCTTGAGGTACTCCAACTGATAGTGGTAGCGAAGAGGAGGCAGAATCAGAAAAACGTACAGTGAAAGAACGATCAGATAGGTAGGAAGAGAACCAAGAAAGAGCAGTGTCCTTAAAACCCAGGGATTGTAGTGTTTGCATATAAATGTAGCCCAAAATACTCTAAACACATTTATTTTCTGAAATACACATGCTGGCTATAATGTTTCCATTCATTAGTAAAAGTTGCAAAATTCAGCAATGACACCATATAGCAGCCTCCTATACTGTCCTTATGCCACTAACCGGTTCCTACATATTCCTTATGGCCACTTGCTATCTTACTTATCCCTTTTATGGGGTTCAGGAAGGTTTTCCCACTCTTTAATGCATCTCACCCAGATTGCACACTACAGAGTTAACGTGTGATACCTGTAATTGAAAGCTTCTATCTGAATTACATGTGATGATGAGATTAGCTAAAATATCATGCGATGTAGGGGGATTACTAAAGTGCAAGGTTATAGTGTGGCTAAAACGGTATGCAGTCGGGAAGCCCTGCGGACCTAATCCCGACAGACGGCTTCCCGACTGCTTTATGGCGGCGAGGGTTAAATGACAGGCGTCTAAATCTAGCCGTTAGGGTTAGGTTTAGGGTTCCTGGGGGGGATGCAGGGTTAGGCACCCCCCCCCTCCCTGGGAGGTTAGGGCTAGACACCCCCTCGGGGGACTTAGGTTTAGGCGGCGGGGAAGGGGGGGGTTAGGTGTAGGCACTTCGAGGGGGGATTAGGGTTAGGCACTGGGGGAAAGGTTAGGGTTAGGTACCCCTAAGGAGGGTTAGGGGAGAGAATTAGGTTAGTGAATACTTGCCTTAGGGACGATCGGGATTTCACCTATGTAGGGCAGCCGCTGTCGGGATTCCAACCGCCGGACAGGCGTCCGGTGGGAAATCATACCGATTCCGGCTAAAACACCTGGACTGAGCATCACAACATAAAGCTATATAAGTGCCCCAACTCTCTGAAAGTCCCATTATGGACAGATGGTATGCAGAACTGGAATTTCAACTGACTGTCAAGACTTTGGGAATACGGCTTGAAGTGGGAGGACTTCCATTTTTACAAATCAAGAAACAGATCTCTGAAATAATTTATAGATGCTATACAATGTCATGCAGACATGAAAAGAAAAATCTCTGTCTTCCACTTATCGGCTATTTGTGATGATAAAAGTAGGATGTTATACATATCGCCCTGTAACAAGTACTGGGTATTTTTGTGAATAAGTAAAGTATCTTTGATCAGTGACAACATAAAGGACAATAGAATGGCCTCTAAATTAAGGTGGAATGGCTGCCCTGGGAGGTGTGCTTGTCTATTAACCCACAATTGGATAGAACCTTATGGTCATTGATTTTCAAGGTGAATATTTCAGTCACAATCCAACTTCCTCTCACAACTTTTGTTTTCCCCAAATACCCTCTATACGGTTATGTCTCATGTTATTGGGTTTAATTCTTACATAAATGATTGTTTATTCTTTATGAAATCTACTCTGGGCCGGATACTGACTGGTATGACCTGTGGCTGCTATGTCATACACCCATAGCATTCAGCTTACATTAATATGCAAATGCCAAACATATCGAAGTGTGAAAGTAGAAGCCTATATCCCGCTCACTGGGGCTGCAGACACATCATAAGGGTCTAGACTTGCACCAGCCCCATGTTACTGTAGGTGCACAAGATCCATCAGACGTCCTAACACTACAATCACGCATGGAAGTTGGAATCCCCGCCCATGATGTAGTGGTTCCATGCAATCGCTTTTCAGTTAGCACCCAGAAACACCCATTTCACAGAAAGTGCAGTCCATCAACAGGCAGATCAAGTCATTTGCAGCAGCGTGCTCTGTCAGTTAGCGCAAGTCTGATCCGGCCCATGTGCAGTCGTTGATTTTTTGCGCATATGCATTATGCTGTAATCCACGAGATCCACTCACTTTATGACGAGCGCCTGGCTCAAAATCAGCTTCTTAAAATAAGGCAAGTCCTGTCAGATCCTCTAACTCTGAAGGAGAAAGAGGATTGGCTCCAGAAATAATCATAATTAACCAATGGCAAACCTTGGCCACATTCTCCCATACCATTGTTGTCTGCTCTCCGGCTCCTCCGCTCTGAGGGCGTGAGTCAGAGATGTATGCTAATGCACTTGCAGCAGCGATCCCGCACAGAACTGCTGTGCTAACATATGCTAATGCTGCTGCCGGCCGGAAATGTAATGAGATCCAAGCAAGTGTGCGCAAATACGCAGCCTGCATACAGATAGCTTAGCCTTAACTCTATTGTGCAAAAGCCCCCACAAGGGTCTTCCTATAGGTTGATTCACATCTTGCAAGCTTATAGCCCATGGCAGTGAAACACTAGGCCTCAAGGGTCAGAAATATATCAGATTGTTTGGCTGCCAGGTAATAGCAGGTCTGGTGCTATTTATGCCTGTAATTACATAGAGGAACACACCACTAAATGAATGTCCCGGTTTGTACAAACACATGAGGCCCAGATTGCACAGCCCTGTAACGGAATAATTACATGGAAAACATTATGTTCCTGCATTAGTAGAAAACAAGGGGGGGGATCTCAGCAGTGGTGTCGGTCATAAATGGGTCATTGGGATAATGCTATGGAATGTCACTACACTGAAAAGACCATCAGACTCAACTGAAAGCACGCGTATATACCCTGTATCTCTCCCTGACAATCTATGAAAATGGCAATATCTGTACTCAGCATAAAATGTTCTAGTCTGTAATACTAAAGGGTTTCCCAAATATTTTATTTGCATTGGACTCCTCTGACAGATAGTTTCACCTGCTCAGTGGCTACTGCTAGCATTGAATAGAAATCAGTCACATCTGTTCTCTCTAAGCTCTCTCCCTACATAGGCTATGACAGCACAATTAAAATGTAATATCTTCACAATAATAAAAATGAATTATTCATCAGTTTGGGTCATTATGGAGCATCATAGTACATATGGTTTATCCAACCTAACATAACAACGATGGCCATGTACAGGTACATATACTGGCAGATCGATTACATGAATTTATGCATGTACCAGTATTCTCCCCAGGCTATTTTTTGCGGGTGCACCACCCGGCACTTTGGGAGCCTGCAAGTGGGGACAGTATCTGGGAGCTGTATAAAAAGAACCAGATCCTACAGACTTTGCAGCTTTTTCATAATCAGACGACTGGGCCTCTAATAAGAAGAGGAGAATTTATATATAAAATTTTATTTCAAGTTTAAATCATTATAAGGTCAGAGTTTAAACTTTTTTGCTGCCACTCCCCATTATCTCATTATTGCAAGGGGTCCCCACCCAGCTACTTCTTCATGCCACCAGGCTGGAAAAAAATTGGGAGGCGCCGGTTACTGTGCAGGGAAGGCGCGCTCCCCTGGCCTGCATTTAACCCCCCAGGACGCCAGACGTTTCTGCACCGCCGCGGCACGCTGTCCCAGGGGGTAGTGGAAGGCAAGGTTCAGTACCTGGCTCCACGCTGCAGCCAGTTCCCAGGGAGCTCCCTGCCTGGGGACTCAGGACTGTGTTGACCAGTGGGGACCCACCGCGGGACCACGCCGCTTACCTTGTCCCCGTAGATCCGGCCACAGTCCTGGTAACCGGGGTCACCGCTAGCTGTGACCCCAGTTACCAACCAGCATCCCTGGTTCGGTAACAACGTTCTGGTACCGGCGGGGTGGAGGAGTGACAACATGGACGTCAGTACTGACTGTCCATGCTGTACACTCAATGTGCAGCCACAGCTGCCCGAAGAAACTTCAGGGGCCTTAACAGACCCCCCTCTGATATAGGTGCATCCGACTCCGAGCCGGGCACCAACGAAAACTGAATGCCTGAGGCTAGGGGGCGGGGTATAGAAGAGTGACCCCAGTGCATCCTGGGAGGATGAAAAAAAAAACCTTAACTCTGTGGTGCCCGATGCCTGACGTCATCACCTATACCCCAAGGTATCCTGTGGATACCCTATGGACCCTGCAGTAGAAATAAATCACAACATCGATCCCACACAGTTGCTTTCCAACTTGGAAAACAACCAAGGTGTTCAATTAGGTTATAAAGTCAGTTAGGAAACTGCGGAAACAATTAAAAACAAAGCAGGTCAGCCATGCAATGTGCTGTAGAGGCAACTTGGTGTAAATGAGCAGCAATTTCAGAAAAAAAAAAAAACAGAAAGGTCATCAGAGTGAAGGGGATTCTATGTGTAATACTTCAAAGGATATTGATCTCACAGTAAATGTGCTTAAAACAGAATCCAGCACAATAGTTTTCCCATACAGCATTTATAATAAAAGAGCCCTCTCCGAAAATAACAAGAGCAGTAATAGCTACATTTGTGGAAAGGTAAAATTTTCTCTTAGGAACACTATAGTAGTGTGGGGGGCTGTGAACAGAGGACTCGCCATAACCAACCCACTGACAATGCAAGGCACCGCAGGACAAGAGAGTGCTACAAGCACTATACTCAACATGAGAGTGTGTACAGCCATGGCCAAAAGTTTTGAGAATGACACAAGTATTGGTTTTCACAAAGTCTGCTGCTTCAGTGATGTCAGTAGGGCCGCCCACAAACGGCAGGCGTTCTTGCAGGAACGCCTCCATTTGCCCAGCCACCCCCATTCCCGCCTTCCAAACGGGGTGAGCTGTCGATCAACATCAACAGCCGCCCCTTTTGGATGCGAGCGCCGGAGTAAGTGCTTTTTGTGCTCGCTCCGGGGCTCGTGCATGCGTACTGGCCCACCATCAACCCGCTTGCAAACGGGTCTGAATCAGGCCCTTAATACCAAAAACAACATTTCCACTGCATTTCAACCCTGCCACAAAAGGACCAGCTGACAGAAGGTCAGTGATTCTCTTGTTAACACAGGTGAGAGTGCTGACGAGGACAAGGCTGGAGATTACTCTGTCATGCTGATTGAGTTAGAATAACAGACTGGAAGTTTTAAACAGGAGGGTGGAACTTGAAATCATTGTTCTTCCTCTGTTAACCATGTTTACCTGCAAGGAAACATGTGCAGTCATCATTGCTTTGCACAAAAAGGGCTTCACAGGCAAGGATATTGCTAGTAAGATTGCACTTAAATAAACCATTTATCAGATCATCAAGAACAAGAGAGGTTTAATAGTTGTGAAGAAGGCTTCAGGGCACCCAAGAACGTCCAGCAAGCTCCAGGACTGTCTCCTAAAGTTAATTCAGCTGCGGGATCGGGGCACCACCAGTGCAGAGCTTGCTCAGGAATGGTAGTAGGCAGGTGTGAGTGCATCTTCACACACAGTGACTTTTGGAGGATGGCCTGGTGTCAAGAAGGGCAGCAAAGAAGCACTTCTCTCCAAGAAAAACATCAGAGAGAGACTGATATTCTGCAAAAGGTACAGGGATTGGACTGCTGAGGACTGGGGTAAAGTTATTTTCTCTGATGAATCCCCTTTCAGATTGTTTGGGGCATCTGGAAAAACACTTGCCCGGAGAAGGAAAAGGTGAGCGCTACCATCAGTCCTGTGTCATGCCAACAGTAAAACATACTAAAACCATTCAAGTGTGGGGTCGCTTCTCAGCCAAGGGAGTGGGATCACTCACAATTTTGCCTAAGAACACAGCCATGAATAAAGAATGGTATCAAAACATCCTCCAAGAGCAACTTCTCCCAACCATCCAAGAACAGTTTGGTGATGAACAAGGCCTTTTCCAGCATGATGGAGCACCTTGCCATAAGGCAAAAGTGATAACTAAGTAGCTCGGGGAACAAATAATCAACATTTTGGATCCATGGCCAGGAAACACCCCAGACCTTAATCCCATTGAGAACTTGTGGGCAATCCTCAAGAGGCGGGTGGACAAACAAAAACCCACAAATTCTGACAAACTCCAAGCACTGATTAGTAAAGAATGGGTGGCCATCAGTGTGTGGCACAGAAGTTGATTGACAGCATGCCAGGGCGAATTGCAGAGGTCTTGAAAAAGAAGGGTCAACACTGCAAATATTGTCTCTGCATAAACTTAATGTAATTGTCAATAAAAGCCTTACACTTATGAAATGCTTGTAATTGTACTTCAGTATACCATAGTAACATCTGACAAAAAGGTCTAAAAACACTGAAGCAGCAAACTTTGTGAAAACCAATACTTGTGCCATTCTGAAAAATGTTTGGCCATGGCTGTATAGGAAATGGTTATAGAGAAGGTAGGGGTTACATCTTAACAAGAGACACATTTAAAAAACAAAAACCTTTCCACTCCCCCTAAGTGACGCCTGTGTTTTGGGACACGCCTGTTTTGGGAAAGGGAGGCTGTCACCGCTCCCTCTCCGCCCAGAAATGGCAGCAGACGGTCAATCACTGATAGCCAGCTGGTGGACTGCATGCGGGATCGCAGACCCGTATTGCACATGCGCAGATTCGCGATACTCTGCTTAAGCCCCTTTCACTGCGTCCGCAGCTGAATCACCCCCTGAAATAACTATGCAGACCAACACTGAAGACCATGTCTAGCAGGGCTGCCATTAGGGCGGGGGAAGCCAGAACTAGAGTCCTGTTCCCGGACAGAAGGGGGCCCGCCCCTGCAGTGGCACCATGTGGCTGCGATCAATCCCCCCCTGCTGTTTGTAATCTCTACGTGCTAAACTTTGTCAGGATCACAGACACTGGATTGATTATGCCGTCTGCCACAGTCTAAGTGTTGAGATGCTCATGAGCCTGCCAGGCACTCTGCTAAGAGCCCCGAGCAGCTGCTGTAAGAGGAGGTCGTGAGTGAAAAGATAATAATGCACATGGCTGACCAACTCTGTATTTCATGCATGCGGTTGTTGGAAAGGTGATAGAACACAGCACTTTGGATGATGTGAGTGTGTGTATGCAGCCAGCCCCTCAGCCCCAGAACCTGTGTAATATAAGTGTACTGGTTTTAAGGGATTGTGTGACAGTGTGTGGCCCTGACCAAGTTCAAACCTAGGCAAAAAGCTAATCCTGGTCAAACTGCACCACCATGCCAAATTTGGTGGAGCTAGGTACAAAACTCTGGCTGTGCATAAAGGACAGACAGAAACACACTTTCTGGATTATTATATAGCAGGAGTGGGCCATTTATTTCCCACCCCTATTATATAGATGTGTGTGGAGGCTTTTGACAAGATGAAAATAATTTACCCAGTTATTTACATTCCACTATCTGTATTAGTCTGAATTTTCTTTATGAACAGTTTTCTTTCTACATAAATCAAAGACAAAACAAAGGCCATTTTAAACTATTTATATATAAAAGATATACAAATTGTCCCCCCCATTTACAGTATTTCACAAGTCATTTTTACACCACAACATCTGACCAAATAGCCTCTCCTATACGTTATTCTTTAATATAGTGCCAACAATGCGCTTCACAGAAAAGGTTTAATAAAACACACAAGTCCCTGCCCCAGTGGGGCTTAGTCACAGATCACAGAAATACACACAGCGGTCACTTTGGTCAGAAGCCATATGGCCTACCAGTTTGTGTTTAGACTGTGGGAGGATACCCTCAAGAACACTTTCAAAATGTGCATACTCCTCACAGGTAGTGCCCTGGTGGAAATGTAACACTTTATGTGGCAGCGGTGCTAACTACTGCACTACCATGTCATGTACTTAGCCGATTTCTTTGCAAAAGTATAGGTTAGGACTCCCTGTTTGAGATTTACAACGTTTAACAATACATCATTGATGGTCATGTGTTATTATGCACCAGTACACAGTCTGTCTCCTTAGTTAAGCTGGAGAAGGATAGTTGGTGAGAACATAACTCCTGTTGCTACAGGAACAAGAAGTTAAAAATCTGGGGTTGATCTATCAAGCAGTGAAAAGAGTGGAGAAGTTGTCCATAGCAACCGTTCAGCTTTTACCTATGATTTACAAAATGGTTACTTCAAAGCCGATTGGTTGCTATGGAAACTTCTCCACTATTTTCACTGTTTAATACATCAACCCCTCTGTCCTTCATGTTCTGTCACACAAGGAGCTTACTACTCTATGTACTAACTAGACTGATGAACACTCAGAGATCTAGGAGTTTTTAACTTTTATTTATGTTGTTTATCTACATAAAACAATGCCACATATAATACAGAAATTATTACAATGTCTGTAGATAAAGACTTGAATTGACTAACCATTACTAATAATGAGTGGGCCAGAACAGTATGTAATTCAATAGCTGTTCAACAAAGCAAACTTTCAACAGAGAATATAGTACAAAATTAATTTATAATGATAAGCAAATCTAAAGTAAATATGGCTATTCGTTTTACAACAAGGTCATATACAAAATAATCTATGGCATTCTAGTCTTCGCTGCTATTAATCTCTCTAAATGCCAGGCTGTCAGCTGGAAACATTGCTTAACATATATTGGTAATATAGCTACGTCTGCACACCTACACACAGTCGAGGTAGCCATTTTGTGTACTGTAAAGATACTCATGAAAATGGAGTATATCGATTCACAAGGAACTTGACACAAAATGGCTTCTTAAAAAGAAAAAAAATACAAATTATAGATCACTGAAAAAAAACAAAAAAAGAAACAAATACAAGCATACATAGCAATTAAGATTAATTGCTTACAGGGTTGTCTACAGAATAACAAGCAAAAGCATGTAAAACAAACACAACTAGACCAATATAGTAATGTGTAAGAACATACCTAAAACAAAAAATTGTGAAGTCTAAAGCTCCGTACACACGGATCAGACAACAATAAAGATATCGTTGTCTGATTGTCCTGCATGTGCTGGATGTTCAATATCAAACATCCAGCAGATGCACCAATCCCCAAACAACTATAATGATAGTAACCAGGCTAACCTGGTCGATATCGACCAGGTTGGCCTGCATGCACGGGCGATGGTCGATATCGACTATCCGTGCATCGACCATCGTTTGGGGGTTGGAAGTGCCCAAAACCAGAACGAATACGATATGATCAATATCATTATCGTTCTCATCGTCCTGTAATATCCAATGATGTGTACTCACCATAAGGGAACAGATACAAATTTGCTTAGGCTGTTTTTCCTTTAGAGAGTTGCAGTTACCCAGTCAGGATGAAAAATAAAGTTTCTCCTTCATCCACTAGGGGACCATGGAGTCTCAGTGCAGTGGGGTATAGATGTGGGATAACCGGGAGCTGGCACTTTAATAAATCTGAATAGTAGCCAACTCCTCCCCCTCTATACCCCCTACAGGTCAGTCTTAATTTTGTGCCAAGGGAGCTGGTCACATACAAAGAGCTCTCTGATAAAAATCAAGAATCCTCAATCAGCAAGAGGATCAGAAAGGCAGCTCACTGCCCCTGCCTGTCTGCTTTGTTTCAACTGCCGGGGAGACCTCACCGCCGCTGCTTGCGGCGTGCACTGAGGTCTTCAGCTACAGAGACCACCGTCTCTGGGGGGTACCCAGATGCGCTGCGTGCGGCGCTCGTCGCGGCCCCCATTAGCTCAGCCCGCCGCCAGCAAAATTTGGAAGCAAGAAGCTTAGTAATTCCTGGCACCCTGAGTAGCAGTGTGGCCAGGAGAAAATGACAGGCGGGCATTAAAAAGCAGCAACTGATACAGCGCTGAAAGGCGCCAGAACGGAGAGGGCGGAGCCTAACACACAGTTCTGCTCCTGCGTCCCAGCTGCCCCAGCGCTCCCAGAAGGAGGCTGGTGGCCATTTTAGAAGCACAGGCTGCTGACAAACGCAGAAGAGAGACCTGTCTGCCCAGATTGTGACTGCACAGTGGGATTAGACTTGTGAAGAGCAGGTTAGACTGTGTTTACACAGCAATTACAGCACATTATATTGTGTTACACAGCACTGGTCTCTGCATCAGCGCTGGTTGGGCTGGGTTAATAGCATAATTTCCCTCTATGCCCTTAATCTCTTCTTTCTAAACAGTATCTCTGTGTGTGTCTGTGTGTATCACTACATTTTCTCTGTGTGCGTGTGAACAGTGAATTGGTAACATGACTTCAAAAGGGGTCTAAGGCAGCACAAAAAGCTTTCTCCTGTAAGAATTGTGCAGAGAAGTTTACACAGGGACTATCATCCAGTTCCCTGTTGTGTGAGAAGTATGTTTCAGAAACACAGACTGCAGCATCCCCACAACAGCAGGATAAGTATTCAGTTAAGTCTCCGGCATGACGCGCTGGGAGCTCGCCTTCGCAATTTCAAAGAAGTTTGGATCAAGTCTTGCCAGGACGCGTGGGTCCAGGACATTATTCAGGGGTTGAAGTTGGATTTTCAGATCCAACCTCCTCCTCGTTTTTTCACAACTGGTATGCCAGCATCAGCGGACAAATGGGTTGTAATACAGGAAGCAACAGAAAAGCTACTGTCTTCTTGAGTAATAGTGCATGTCCCTATCCATCAGCAGGGTCAATGCTTTTATTCCAGTTTGTTTGTAGTTCCCAAGTCGGACGGCTCAGTGAGACACATTCTGAACTTGAAACATCTCAATCCTTATTTGCGGACCTTCAAGTTCAAAATGGAGTCCCTGCAGTTTGTCATTGCAGGGCTCGATAGGGACGAGTTGCTCATATCCTTGGACATAGGCATCCTTCTCCACATTCCCATTTGGCCTCCTCATCAGGCATTCCTTCGGTTCGCAGTGCGGGCCTCATTTTCAATTTCAGGCCTTACCTTTCAGTCTTTCATCAGCACCAAGAGTATTCACGAAGGTCATGGCAGTAATGATGGCCCTGCTTCGGATTCAAGGGGTTACTATCGTCCTGTACTTGGACGACTTGCTTCTCAAGGCGCCGTCATTCACTCAATTACTGCAGGACAACCGGGTAACACAGTCTTGTTACAACACGGATGGATCCTGAATTACCAAAAATCTCATATACAGCCTACTCAGCGTCTGCCTTTCCTAGGGATGATTTTGGACACGGTGGAGCAGAAGGCATTTCTTCCACAGGAAAAGGTCACCTCTCCATCCAACACATGGTGCAATTGATACCCTGCGATGACGTAGTGTGTCAGTACACCTGTGTATTCACCTTCTGGGGAAGATGGTTGCGACCTTCGAATCCATCCAATATGGGAGGTTCCATGCCCGTCCATTCCAACTGCACCTCCTCTCTGTGGTCAGGGTCCCACCTTTTTCTTCACCAGCGAGTTCAACTGTCACCCAGGACTCGAACATCTCTCCTTTGGTGTCTGAATTCCTCCTCATCTATTGGCAGGCAAGCGGTTTGCAATGTGGGAATGCATTCTCCTCACCACAGACGCCAGTCTGAGAGTATGGGGGGGCAGTGACTCGGGGAAGACACTTTCAGGGCCGCTGGACTCGACTGGAGGTGGTACTGCCCATAAATATTCTGGAGCTATGGGTTGTGTTCTATGCTCTTCAGGTAGCACATCCTCTATTGAAGGGCCGTGCCATCAGAGTGCAGTCCGACACGCCACAGCTGTGGCGTACATCAACAGACAAGGCGGCACCAAGAGTCGGTCCACCATGAGGGAGGTAAGCCGCGTTCTTCTCTGGGCAGAGGAATTTGCTGTAGCGATATCAGCAATTTTCATCCCAGGGGTAGAAAATTTGGAGGCCGACTACCTCAGTCGACAAGACATTCATCCGGGAGAATGGATGCTCAATCCACAGGTCTTTCAACAACTAATTCAGCGTTGGGGTCTCCCTCAAGTAGATCTCATGGCATCGAGGTTGAACCATCAATTGCCACTTTACTGCTCACGCACAAGAGATCCCCAGGCAGTGGATGCTCTAACAACTCCTTTGTGGTTTCAGTTTGTTTACCAGTTTCCACCACTCCCACTTCTTCTTCGTCTGCTTCAAAGAATCAAACAAGAAAAGGGTAAAGGTTCTGTTGGTGGCTCCAGACTGGCCCAGACGGGCGTTTTATTCTAACCTACGTCTTCTACTGATAGACGACCCAAGGCCTCTTCCTCTGCAAGAAGATCTACTGCAACAGGGTCCGTTTATCTATCAGGACTTAAAAGCGGCTTCGTTTGATGGTATGGCTGTTGATAGGGCTATCTTAAGAAGAAAGGGTATCCCTTCCAGGGTGATTCCTACTATGTTAAGGGCTAGAAAGGAAGTTACCTCAAAGCACTATTATCGTATATGTAAGACGTATGTCTCTTTGTGTGAACGCAAGGGTGCGCCACAGTCAGAATTCAACTTAACCAGGCTGCTTCTTTTTCTACAGGTCTTCGTCTGGGATCTTTGAAGGTTCAAATATTGGCTCTGTCGATTTTCTTTCAGAAGAAACTAGCATTATTGCCGGATGTCCAAACATTTCTACAAGGGGTTGTCAGGTTACAACCTCCGTTTGTACCTCCAACGGCCCCATGGGATTTGGATCTCTCTTTTCTCCAGTCTTCCCTATTTGAACCTTTACAGACTGTGGAATTAAAATTATCATAGAAAGTGGTTCTCCTTTTGGCGCTCGCCTCTGCTAGGGGCACTTTCTTGTCATCCGCCTTACCACATTTTTCATGAGGATAGGGCTGAGCTACGTACGCAGTTATCTTTTTTGCCTAAAGGTAGTGTCTGCGTTTCACATCAACCAACCGATTGTGGTTCCGAGTTTAAAGACGATTCTTCGTCTTCCAGATCCCTAGACGTTGTCCGGGATATTCGGATTTATGTTGATAGGACTGCATCCCTCAGGAAGTCGGATGCGCTGTTTGTTCGACTTGATATGGCGCGTCCGGGCTGCCCGGCTTCTAAGGCAACTATTTCTAGATGGATTCGTCAGACAACCAGACAAGCCTATCTCCTACTTCAATCACAGCACATTCTACGCGCTCGGTGGGTCCTTCGGGGTCAGCTGCCCGCGGGTTTCCCTGAGTCAGCTTTGTCGGGCGGCCACTTGGTCAGGCCGGCATACTTTTGCAAAGTTTTACCGGTTTGACATGTTTGCGGCATATGCTTCATAGTATGGCCGTGCTGTTTTGCAGGGTTCTCAGCGCTCTCCCACCCGGGATGTGAGCTCTGGGACATCCCCACTGTACTGAGACTCCAGTGTCCCCTAGTGGATGAAGTAGAAAACAGGATTTTGGTACATACCGATAAATCACTTTCTCCAATTCCACAGGGGACACTGGACGCCCACTTGGCGCTGTTCTACCTGCATTGGTTATTGTTCTTCCTAGTTTTTCTTCAAGGTCTGCTTGATTTGTTTGTATATTTGCTTGTTTGTTTATGCATGTTCTAGATTCTCTTCTCCTCTATTATTCTATTTTCCAGCTCTCCACAGGCACAGTTTCTTAAGACTGACCTGTAGGGGGGGGGTAAAGAGGGGGAGGAGCTAGCTACTATTCAGATTGATTAAAGTGCCAGCTCCCGGTTATCCCACATCTATACCCCACTACTGAGACTCCAGTGTACCTGTGGAATTGGAGAAAGGGATTTATCGGTAAGTACCAAAATCCTGTTTTTCCTTTGTACATATAAATGAGCATTGAGGACACTTCAACCCACTGTCAAAACATTTTAATGATTTCTGCATTAGAAACTACAAACAATTCACTTTAATTTTTTATTAAAGCGAACCAAAAGTAATCAATACAGTGGGTTTGCATTAAGAGGGCATTTAGTTTGTAGAAGGGTTATATACTAGAAAGCATTGTGTCATTGCAAAATTATCCTCTCTTCACATATGTGCGAGAACTGGAGCAGTCATTTGTATCTCTAGCCTCTGTGACAGATATACTGGCTGATATATGTACAACAGCTTAAAGTTTATCTGTCTTGTGTGTTTAGGCTTAAACTGGGACTTCAGATTTTCTGTTGTGCCATATGCGACACATGAGTAATCTGAATTTGCTTTTAAATTTAGGGATATACTCAATTGAGCAATGTCCCATTGGAGCCTTGCACGCGATGCTTCTGTGCACATTTATGGTACATAAAACAATGCTGATTTTTGCTCATACCAGAGCAATGTTTATTGTCAAAAACATACTGCAGACACATCAGACAAGACTACAACGGTATTGTACAACACTTTGCATGTATTTATATTAATGTTATATAAAAATGTTCCTTCAGTTACTCTTCTCTATATAGATAAAATAAAGTTCCTAGTTTACGGGTCTGCCTGTTCGTTCGAGCTAATCCACTGGACGGATTTTGATGGGGTTTTCACTATTCTATACAACATTGGTTGAGGAATACTTAGGTGTATTTATCTGTGACAAAAGGGAACAAAGCAGTGACGACTTCAGTGAAGCAAAGTCACAGAAAAAAACAAAAAAAAGTATTGCACGAAGCTGCTGTATAGGTGCTGGCTAGGGTGCTGAAACAGCAAGACAGCATCTGAAACTGAGGCTTGGAATGAAGAAAGTGTTAGTGAGTGACTGACTGACTGCTGCAGGGTCCAGGGATGTGTTCGGCTTGTCTCTCTGAGACAGAGTCAATCAGACATATCATTGTGCCCTGTTGCTTAGCAGCAGCCTAGAGATGAGAGGGAGTCAAGGACTGAGCAGGGTCACATCTGAAGCAGACTGAGATGCAGCTTCCAACGAACCCATGAAGATGCCCTGATGCAGACACCGTGGCCAAGAAGGAGCCAGGGGAGGCATAGCTATCAGGAATTGGAAAAAAAAAAAAAAAAAACACACATTGGAACAACATTGGATGATTTCCATGGTGCCATATATCGGAACGCCACCATCATATAGTAAAAACACTACCATAGCAACAAAAACATTGATTAGTAACCAGCGGATTCTGATGTCCATCCCTACACTGAACCTACAGGAGGACTCCAGCCACCACTCCTCCACCATGAAGTGCTCCCTCTCCAGCCTCCTGGTCACGCCCTCGGTGAACAGGAGGCACCTCCCATAGAAGTCAGCGCTGTTCACGGCAAGGAAGCTCAACAGGAAGCTCAGAAAATACAGGGTACATTGTGCAGAGAGGACACTCCTCATCGCTATGTTTGGCAGGGGTGCACAAGGAGGCTGCAGAAGTATGCACAGGTGCCCAGGCCCAGGAGACATGGTGCTGATAAAGCTTACGGTAGCTGCAATACAAATCTATCATCCATAATCCTACTGCTCTTCCCAGCACATCTCAGTGGCCGGGTCCCAGCCAGCTGCAGGGCAGCAACAGTGGGGGTTGTGGTAACACTGGAGAGATGCAGGGGGTAGGGGTTGTGGTGAGATTCAGGGGACTATGGTGACATGGCATAGGTTATGAGATGCAGGGGGTTGTGGCGGGCGGAAACCGCTCCAGTGCAAAGCCAGGGCGGGTCACTAGTAAAGCATTTATAAAGTCAGTCAGAAAGCTATTGCTATGAATAGCCTTCTTTCAAAGTGGAATGTGTAATGTTTTATGCTACGGCAACTATTATCAATAAAGAAACGTCAGAAATGACTTCATAGCATTTCTTGGACCATATTATAACCACGTTTGCAGGCAAACTCAAGTGAAAAATTGTGTCACTGACACAAAAAAAAAAAAAAAGGATAGGGGCCCCTTGCCTCAAATACTTCTAAAGCATTTTTATTCTGAAAAGTTTTTGGAAATGTATTTTTAGGATTGGCTGCATTTATCAACGGTTTCATGCAGCTTATTTGTTCAGTACTAAATAAAATACCAGAGACGTAAACCATTGTTCTTTATGGAGCTATTTAATAAGTTCTGTAAAAGGTAAAGCTTAGCGTCTGGAGCTTATCTCAATTACCTAGCATCATCTGAAAATGCCATTAGTTTGTCTTACAGCAGTACATTCTTGATGGCGGCCCTGATGGGTAAGGGCCTTGACTAACCAGAGGGCCTACTGCTTGACGATGACTATATTGTGCCTTCTTTGGGTCACACTCAGACACGCCTCCAAGAGGACAAGGCCATGTCCCCTGCTGCACGTAAAAAGCACCCCTGAAGTGGTCTCGTATCCAGCACCAGTCCCTGACAGATATCCTAGCAACCCTGTTACCTACTGGCGATATAGTGACTGAGAGGTATCGTCTGAACCCTCACCTCTCCCATCCATTTTAGACAATATCCCTTTCCTCAGATCGGCAGCCATTACAGAGCAAAAAAACTGGGTCAGATCCCAGAAGTAAACAATAGTTCTCCCTTTAGTTTGGACAGAAACTGCTGTTTTTGGCAACAGTTTCTTCTTAAATAGCCACAATACTTAGGGGGGGTATCTAATTAGCAGCGCTAAAGTAGTGCTGCTAATTGATCACGGCGGGGCTATCCTATTAGCCTCGAAGTGCCGTCCGATGCCGGCACTTATCGTGGATATTTTTCAGGACCTGATGTGTCCTGAAAAATAATCCACGGTAAATGCGGTTTTTCACCCCAAAAAAGGAGAACACACATAGGTATGTGAGTTTATCGGGGACCCCATGTGTTTTCGTGAGATATATCCTATTATTTTGTTGAAAATAATATGATAGGGTAAAAAACAGGGATAATCGGCAAAAAATCCCTGTTTTTTGCTGATCGCAGGGATTCATTAGCACCTGAACAATGTTCGGGGCTAATTGGATACTGCTTTTAATCTGTCACAGCCACGAATAATGCCGATAAAAAGGTGAAAGTTAACTTAGTGTTCACTATAGGTTCGGCGCCGGACCTAGAGAAAGGGCACTACTGCCCACTCCTAAGGTGCGTGTGCCCGAAAAGGGGGCATGGACAATTAAAAGGGGGGGGGGTGTCTTTATGACACATCCCCCTTCTGTCAGTCTTAGGGGCGTGCCAGGCAGTCCCCAAGTGCTGTGGTCACTGTGAATGTGCCCGGCGTCCAGTCACCGGTGGTGACCGCTGCACCGCCGTTTTCCCCACACGTGGGACACTGCAGCCTGCAGGAGGGGACAGAACCCGCAGGCTGTTTCAGCGGGGCACCACGCCGGAGGGCAGGGTGCTGTCTGCCCTTTAGAAATAGGGCAAAGCGCTAGTTAACTGGCACTGGCCACAAATTTCAATAATTAGTCCTCTGGGTCTTATAGTTTACACTTATATTAGTGTCTATTTTATACAATAGGTATTTTATATTTAGTAGTCTTTTTAGAGGAGCAGCTGTTCAAACAAGCAGCCCCTTTTAAACAAGCAACTGACGGCTTACATAAGTATTCATACATATGACAGTCATCATCGAGAGTAAAACCAGTTTTGCAATCTCAGTTTTCGCGGACCGAAAGCTGCCAGGAGTGGGTGGATCGGTGATTTACATACTAAAAGCAAACATTGAAAACAAAATTGTAGAATAGCAGAAATAATTTGCTTCAACTGTCATTTTTAGTGCGATATGTAAGCAAGTAATAAAATCAAATGCACTGCAGCGTAAACTGCTGGCTGGTAAATGTTTTATTTGGGTTAAGTTCCACTTTATATCACAACCAATGTGACCAAAGATCGTTATTTTAAGCCTGAAGAAGAAAACAGACAGAATAAGAGAAAAACCTGTTTAACAAGGCGATTCTGAAACATTTACTTACTAAGCATAACTGCATTTCCTAGTTGAGCAAATGCTAGAGAACAACCTACATGTGCACCAGTTACCATTCCTTCCTTTCCATGTTAAAAAAGGGAAAACACTGTCTCTTTGTTTAAAACTCATCTCCTTCATTACAATGCCAGGTAATACAATGTCACATGTTATTAGACAGACCGGATCCAGTAACGCAATAAGCTGTGTAATAATGGAGTGCTTTGTACTTGGTATATGGTCTTATGACAATGAGGGGGATAACGTATTTGTTACTACGCTGCTGTGGTGCGATTTAGATTGCATCTATTTAGAAGCATAGGCTGTTTTTAACAAGATTTTAACAATATTTACCACTAACTGGTTTAAACTAGGGGTGAGCGGGTTCGGATTTCTGAAATCCGAACCCCCCCGAGCCCCCCCGATCCGAGTCCGATCCGAGTCAGGCTCGACTTTTCCCGCCTGACTCGGATCTGAAATCGAGGCAAAACGTCATCATCCCGCCTTCCGAGTCTCGCGGGTTTTGGATCCTATATAAGGTACCCGCGTCGGCGCCATTTTCTCACTCGGCTGTGGACAGTGAAGAGGGAGGGTGGGAGTTAGGGCTGTGTAGTGTAGTGTAGTGTAGTGCTGCTGTTGTCCACTACTTCAAAGTCCATAGGGGCTGGCTGTGTTGTGCTGTGCTGCTGTTGTTAATAGGGGCTGTGTCCACTACTTCAAAGTCCATAGGGGCTGGCTGGACTGTGTTGTGCAGTCAGTTCTCCATAGGGGCTGTGTCCACTCCAAAGTCCTGTGCAGTGTCCCAGTCCTAAAGGAGTGCTGTAGTGTTGTCCAGGGGGTGCTCTGTCCATCAGGGGTGCTCCCCCCAAGTGCTAAAAAAATAATATATTTTCTGTGTTTGTGAATTGTGTGCGCAGTAGCCGCACGTGCATCAACAAAGTAGTGCCAAGCGTGCGCCTGTGTCATAAGTAAAGGGCCGGCTGGCTTGACCGTTAAGGGTGCTGTAACCCCCGAAAGTACACTCCAGTCCAAACCAAAAAAAAAATTATTTTCTGTGTTTGTGAATTGTGTGCGCAGTAGCCGCACGTGCATCAACAAAGTAGTGCCAAGCGTGCGCCTGTGTCATAAGTAAAGGGCCGGCTGGCTTGACCGTTAAGGGTGCTGTAACCCCCGAAAGTACACTCCAGTCCAAACCAAAAAAAAAATTATTTTCTGTGTTTGTGAATTGTGTGCGCAGAAGCCGCACGTGCATCAACAAAGTAGTGCCAAGCGTGCGCCTGTGTCATAAGTAAAGGGCCGGCTGGCTTGACCGTTAAAGGGTGCTGTAACCCACAAAGTACACTCCAGTCCAAACCAAAAAAAAAATTATTTTCTGTGTTTAGCCGCACGTATATATCAAATCGATATAACATAAATGGAGGACCAAACTTTCTCCGATAAAAATAAAATAGAGAAAGATCAAGAACCACTTCCTCCTAGTGCTGAAGCTGCTGCCACTAGTCATGACATAGACGATAACATGCCATCAACGTCGTCTGCCAAGGCCGATGCCCAATGTCATAGTAGAGGGCACATACAATCCCAAATGGCAAAGTTCAGGAAAATGACCTTGAAAAAGACATTTAAATCAGCTGAAGAGAAACGTAAACTTGCCAATATGCCATTTACGACACGGAGTGGCAAGGAACGGCTAAGGTCGATCCCTAGTATGTTCATGACTAGTGGTTCAGCTTCACATGACGATGGAAGCCCTCCTCCCACTAAAAAAATCAAAAGAGTTAAGCTGGCAAAAGCACAGCGAAGAACTGTGCTTTCTAAGAAGATATCACAAATCCCCAAGGAGAGTCCAAGTGTGGTGGTGGTTGCGATGCCTGACCTTCCCAGCACTGGACGGGAAGAGGTGGCTCTTTCCACCATTTGCACGCCCCCTGCAAGTGCTGAAAGGAGCACCCACAGTCCACTTGCTGATATGCAAATTGAAGATGTCACTGTTGAAGTACAACAGGATGAGGATACTGGTGTAGCTGGCGCTGAGGAGGAAGTTGGCGAGGAGGATTCTGATGGTGATGTGGTTTGTTTAAATCAGGCTCCGGGGGAGACAGTTGTTGTCCGTGGGATGAAAAAGCCCATCACGGTCATGCCTGGGCAGAAGACCAAACATTCCACCTCTTTGGTCTGGCAATATTTCTATCCAAATCCGGACAACAACTGTCTTGCCATATGTACCATATGTAAAGGTGAAATAAGTAGGGGTAGGGACGTCAACCACCTAGGAACATCCTCCCTTATACGGCACCTGCAGCGCGTTCATAAAAAGTTACTGTCAAGTTCAGAAACTTTGGCTAAGACCGTAAGCAGTCCAGGGACACCTAAATCCCGTTGTCCTGTTGTATCCAAGCGCCTGCAAACCACACCGTCAACTCCCTCCTCGTCAATTTCCTCCTTAGTTAGGATCGGAAGTAGTCCTGCAGGCCATGTCACTGGCATGACTGACTCTCCTATCCGGGATTCCTCCGGAGGATCCTGCATTGCTACGCCTACTGCTGCCGCTGTTGCTGCTGCTGGGAGTCGTTCATCATCCCAGAGAGGAAGTAGGAACACCACTACTTTTACTAAACAATTGACCCTCCAACAGTCCTTAGCGAGGAGGATGAAGTACGACAGCAGTCATCCTGAAGCAAAACGTATAACTGAGGCCTTGACTGCTATGTTGGTGTTAGACGTGCGTCCGGTATCCGCCATTAGTGCAGTGGGATTTAGACAATTGATGGAGGTAGTGTGTCCCCGGTTCCAAATCCCGTCTAGATTCCACTTCACTAGGCAGGCGATACCGAGACTGTACAGAAACGTCAGAAAAAGTGTCCTCAGTGTCCTGAAAAATGCCGTTGTACACAATGTCCACTTAACCACGGACATGTGGACAAGTGGAACAGGGCAGACTAAGGACTATATGACTGTGACAGCCCACTGGGTAGATGTATCACCTTACGCAGCAACAGCAGCAGCGTCACCAGTAGCAGCATCTCAGAAATGCCAGCTCGTTACAAGGCAGGCTACGCTGTGTATCACCGGTTTCAGTAAGAGGCACACCGCCGACAACCTCTTAGAGAAACTGAGGGAAATCATCGCCCAGTGGCTTACCCCACTTAGACTCTCCTGGGGATTTGTGATATCTGACAACGCCACCAATATTGTGCGGGCATTACATCTGGGCAAATTCCAGCACGTCCCATGTTTTGCTCACACAAACTTGGTGGTGCAGAATTTTCTGAAAAGCGACAGGGGCGTGCAGGAGACGCTTTGGGTGGCCCGAAAAATTTCTGGCCACTTTCGCCATTCAGCGACTGCGTGCCGAAGACTGGAGCGCCAGCAAACACTCTTGAACCTGCCCCGCCATCACCTGAAGCAAGAGGTTGTGACGCGGTGGAACTCAACCCTCTATATGCTTCAGAGGATGGAGGAGCAGCAAAAGGCCATACAAGCCTATACATCCACCTATGACATAGGCAAAGGAGGGGGTATGCACCTGACTCAAGCGCAGTGGAGAATGATTTCCGTGTTGTGCAAGGTTCTCCAGCCCTTCGAACTTGCCACACGTGAAGTCAGTTCAGACACTGCCAGCTTGAGTCAGGTCATTCCCCTCATCAGGCTTTTGCAGAAGCAGCTGGAGAAAGTGAAGGAGGAGCTAAGACGGAGCGATTCCGCTCGGCATGTGGGACTTGTGGATGAAGCCCTTCATTCGCTTTGCCAGGATTCCAGGGTGGTCAATCTGTTGAAATCAGACCACTACGTTTTGGCCACCGTGCTCGATCCTAGGTTTAAAGCCTATGTGGTGTCTCTCTTTCCGGCCGACACAAGCCTGCAGAGGTGCAAAGACCTGCTGGTGAACACACTGTCAGCTGAAGCGGAACGTGACACGTCAACGGCTCCTTCTTCATTTTCTCCTGCAACTGGGGCTGCCAGGAAAAAACTTAGGTATCCTAAGCAACCCGCTGGCGGTGATGCAGGGCAGGCAGGACCAAGTTTGGACATCTGGTCCGGACTGAAGGACCTGGCAACAATTTCTGACATGTCTACTGTCACTGCATATGATACTGTCACCATTGACAGAATGGTGGAGGATTACATCGGTGACAGCATCCAAGTAGGCATGGCAGACAGTCCATACCTGTACTGGCAGGAAAAAGAGGCAATTTGGAGGCCCCTGTACAAACTGGCTCTATTTTACCTGAGTTGCCCCCCCTCCAGTGTGTACTCCGAAAGAGTGTTTAGTGCAGCCGGGAACCTTGTCAGCGAAAGGCGTAGGAGGTTGCTTCCACAGAATGTGGAGAAGATGATGTTCATCAAAATGAATTATCAGCTCTTCCAGGGAGACCAGCCTCCAGAAGGTACAGAGGGACCTGTGGTGGTGGATTCAAGTGGGGACGAGTTAATACTTTGTGAGGATGAGGATGTACACACTGAAGAGGGTGAGGAATCGGTGGATGAGGAGGATGAGGATGACATCTTGCCTCCATAGAGCCAGTTTGTGCAGGGACACATTAATTGCCAGCTTGTTTTGTGGGGGCCCAAACGAACCAATCATTTCAGCCACAGTTGTGTGGCAGACCCTGGCGCTGAAATGATTGGTTTGTTAAAGTGTGCATGTCCTGTTTATACAACATAAGGGTGGGTGGGAGGGCCCAAGGACAATTCCATCTTGCACCTCTTTTTTTTCTTTGCATTATGTACAGTTTGGGGCCTAGTTTTTCAAACTGCCATCCTGTCTGCCACTGCAGTTTCACGCCTAGATGGGTCACGTGTTTGTGCCGCCCACTCGTGTCGCTTAGCATAGTCATCCAGCTACCTCGGTGCAACGTTTTGGACATAAAAACACTATTGTGAGGTGTGAGGTGTTCAGAATAGACTGGAAATGAGTGGAAATTAAGGTTATTGAGGTTAATAATAGCATAGGAGCAGAAAAACCTACAAATTCTGTGATTTTAGCTGTTTTTATGCTTTTTTAAAAAAAAATACAGATCCAAAACACAAAACCCAGAACCCAAAACACGGAAGGGTGGTTTTGGCAAAACCAATCCAGATCCAAAACACGAAGAAAGATCCAGATCCAAAACCAAAACACGAAAAGTGGCCGGTGCACACCCCTAGTTTAAACTAGTACTATGGGGTCAATGTACACTGCAGCGCAATGTATGAGCAATGCATTTTGCATGCATAATTGGGAGAGATTCAATTATTTACGCCTGCGGCTGTTACTAATGGGTGCCCGGCAAAGCAATTCAATAGGTTCTCCGATCAAGCGTGAATGCTGGGGGCGCACAGATTTTTGCCATCATCCTCCTGAGGTGGCGAGCAAAAATAGGCAAAAAGTCTTGGTTTTGGTCGCTCAAACAGCTGTTTGGACGCGCTAACCAGGACTTTAGACGAGTTCAGCCATTTCATGAGGCTAAACCCAGTCTATTTGGGCACAATATGCGCAAAAAGGCATGGGCACCAAAAACAACTGAATATTGCCCCCAATCTCCCTTCACTTTAGACAGGAGTTCTGGCATGATAAAACAATGGGGGCGATTCAATTATTAGTGTCGGCAGCTGTCAGTGCAGGGCGCCCGACAGAGGTTAACAATATGAGATAGCAAAGGACTGGCGCTAAGAACTGTGGTGAATGTTCTCTAAAACCTCTACAAATGACCTTTTACCATTATGACAAATGGAAAAGACATTTAGGGCAATATTCAATTTGAGGCGAAAAGTCCAAGGTCGGACTTTTCGCCATCTTCGCCGTTTTATGCAGGGATAAAGTGTCGGGCGTGAGCCCGCTTATCCCCGTATTCAATTAGGATCCGGCGAAAACGGTACCCGGCGAAAAGGTAAGTATTGTAAAGTCCTGTCAGTTTTGGGGAAATCAGCCTGACACCCCCCAAAAGATGGTCTGACATGGGGGATCACTATGGGTACCCCCAAATTGGCCTGCTGAAGGTATTCGGAGTTTTTAAATAGCCGTGGCAGGTGCATAAATGCGCCTGTGAAGAAGTGGTGAAGAATAGCATTTATCTTTTTTTTGGGGGGGGGGGGGAGGGGGGAAATAACTAGTCTCATCAAATTTGAGTACACAAAAATGGGTGCAAGCATGTTTTTAATTCCCTAAAATGATTTTTTTAAAATTCTTCAAAAATGCACCTGCCGCAACCACCCGCATTCTAGAAAACACCTGCCGCATACCATGGCTATTTCTCTAGTTTTTAAGTTTGTTCCCCCCAATATTTTTTTTTTGCCCCCAAAATGAAAGTGCCTTTTTTTGGGGTGTCCACAGGAATTTTTTAAAAATTTGACACAGATTACATTAAGGGGACATTCCCAAGGCTGCAGGCTATTTTTCTTAATTCTGCACCCCAAAACCCCAATTCTGCACCTTTTTTTCGCCACCCAAACAGTGGTGAAAACTTATCCCCGTTTTTTACAAAGCCTTACATATAAAGAAATTACCATATGGGCACAGGGTGTAACCCTTATTCTCTTCTCACCGTTAAGTGGTGGTGTGGAGGGCTATGCTACCGGGTTGGGTATGAAATACCGGTATTCAGGATGCCAGCTGTCAATATACCGGCAGCAGAATCCCGATGCACAGAATCCCGACAGGAGTCCAGTAAGTATGGTAACCCTCCCTCTTACCCTCTGTTCCTGCATTCTAACCCTAACCCTCCCAGGTAGTGCCTAAACCTAATACTCCTACCTTAGTGCCAGAACCTAACCCACCCCCAGGGGTGCCTAACCCTAACCTCCCCCCTCTGTAGCCTAACCTTAACACTCCCCGCCCCCGCGGCTAAGACCTAACCGGCCCCGCTATACTTACAATCAGAATGCCGACTGTCGGGACTCCGGTGTTGGCATCTCCACTACTGTCAGGCTTCCGGCGCCAGCAGTGGGGATCCGGCGCCAGGATTTCGGGTGCCGGCATTCCGGCTGTAGGCATAGTAACTACGTCCCATGCTACCAAAGCATTTGTAGTTCCGGGAAGATGAGCTCGGCACCACTGCAGGTGGCTTACAGGAAGCTCCATACCTGAAGAATATATATCCGAAACGCGTTGCATGGAGGCCATGAGGGGGACAAAAAGTTTAGTTTGATCATCAACTATACCCATCTACCTGTAAGCCATCTGCTTCCATTTGTCATAATGGTTAATGGTCATTTGTACAGGTTTAGAGAACATTCACCACTGTTCTTAGCGCCGGTCCATGGCTATCTCATACTTTTAACCATTGCTGTGGAAAGTGGGCATTTCTTTCCTATGTAACTAAGGAGACTGCAGATTGTAATTAATTCTATGCATCACGATATCCCTTTATCTTTGCTTTAGGCGCCCAACAAAGAAATTCAATTGTTGCTTCATTCGGGCGCGATAGTCACCAGTGCCGGTATTTCTGCCCACCCTCTCCTGAGGAGGCGAGCAGAATTGTGCAACAAGTTCTGGTTTTGGGTGCCCAAACTGCTGTTTGGGTGCCCTAACCAGGACTTTAGTCGGGTTTAGATGTTTTACGCAGCTAAACCCGGTCTAATTAGGCACAACAATTGCAATCATTAATGGGCGCCCAAAAACAATTGAATTGTAACTTTGCCTGCCATTAGAGTGGCTTAAAAAACAATTGACCTGGGATGTGAGTGGTGAGTATACGCGATAGCAGATCAATGACCTCTCTCCAAAGAATTTATATCTTCGGACAGGTCCACCAAATGTGAAGGAAAGTACCTTCAGCTGGGCAACGCCTCCAACAGCTATCCGAGGTGCCGGGACTTAATTAATAACTATAATATGCACATAAAAGTTCCACCACTTTTATGTGCATATTATGGTTATTAAATAAATACATCCCATGGTGCAGTTTTACCATTTCATAAAACACAGTTTAATGCATGGCTTGAGTAACCGATTACCAGTCAGCCAATTATGGGCAGCAACTCAGTGCATAAAAACATGCAGAAACGGTCAAGGTTCAGTTGCTCAGCCCAAGCAGCAGAATAAATGAGGGAGAAAAGTGAGTGACTGCAATGGTTGCTGGTGCCAGCCAGGATGGTTGGAGCATCTCAGAAGTTGCTGATCTCCTGAGATTCTTACACACAACAGTTTTACAAACAATAAATACATTAATATATCAGTCAGGGGTCAATTGCAATTTCCTATTACACAGGCTAAAGACGAGCAAAGGCTGCAATTTGTTTTTTAAAACCAAAAAGTACAATCTTGAGCACACTCTAATGGTGCAAAATAAACAGAGTACTACATAATCAGCACACAGGCGCGTCATGCGTAGGATACCCAGAGGAGACAGCACACAGGCGCGCCATGCGTAGGATACCCAGAGGAGACAGCACGCAGGCGCGTCATGCGTAGGATACCCAGAGGAGACAGCACACAGGCGCGCCATGCGTAGGATACCCAGAGGAGACAGCACACAGGCGCGCCATGCATAGGATACCCAGAGGAGACAGCACACAGGCGCGCCATGCATAGGATACCCAGAGGAGACAGCACACAGGCGTGCCATGCGTAGGATACACAGAGGAGACAGCACACAGGCACGTCATGCGTAGGATACACAGAGGAGACAGCACACAGGCGCGCCATGCGTAGGATACCCAGAGGAGACAGCACACAGGCGCGCCATGCGTAGGATACCCAGAGGAGACAGCACACAGGCGCGCCATGCGTAGGATACCCAGAGGAGACAGCACACAGGCGCGTCATGCGTAGGATCCGCGGAGACAGCACACAGGCACGTCATGCGTAGGATACACAGAGGAGACAGCACACAGGCGCGCCATGCGTAGGATACACAGAGGAGACTGCACACAGGCGCGCCATGCGTAGGATACACAGAGGAGACAGCACACAGGCGTGCCATGCGTAGGATACACAGAGGAGACAGCGCACAGGCGTGCCATGCGTAGGATACGCAGAGGAGACAGCACGCAGGCGCGTCATGCGTAGGATACGCGGAGGAGACAGCACGCAGGCACGTCATGCGTAGGATACCCAGAGGAGACAGCACGCAGGCGCGTCATGCATAGGATACGCAGAGGAGACAGCACGCAGGCGCATCATGAGCAAAGCACAATGCAAAAATAAGAAGGCACCTCAGTGACATAAGTACAATGCACTACAAAAGTAACAGCACACAGAAATACAGAACTCAGTGAGGTGCTATGAGCCCAGCAGCACAGATAACCCAGAGATGTGAGCTGGCAGGATGCCCACACAGGGAACATGGTCAGACACAGGAAGCAGCAGGCTTTGTACTCGTATGAGAGACGTCACATGATGCACAGAGCAGTGACATGGCCAGCACCTCACTCCCCACACACCACACCCACAACGTGACACAGGGCTGGAATCATCCACAGCTGCTGTAGAACTACAAGTCCCAGCGGGCCCCGCAAGCCTATGAATGCCGGGCTGGAGCCCTCATCCTATAAACTGTAGCATAGTATGCCTGGCGCTGACCTGGAGGCCGGATACAGCAGGACCAGACATGGCACACAGTACCGGTTGCACACCCCTGTCACATTACACACGGCCATATACATACACCGCACTGACCTGCCTGCGCCCGCCGCCACCTGCAGTTACCGCCTCAGATCTCTCCCACCACCTCCCGTGTCAGGAAGAGCAGCCGCTTCCGTACTCTACTGCCTAGCTCTCTCTGACACTGCGCCGCTGCCATAGCAACAGCTGTGACTGACACTGGGGGAGGGCGGGGCCGTTGCCATGGAATCACTGCCTCAGACAAAACTTTATTGAGAAGGCGACACGTGCTCGAACCCCGCCCATTGTCGGCTGCTGGATGACGCGCCCTCACGAGCGTGCGCGAAGAATCCTCTTCATCTTCCGGGTATGGGCAAAACTAAGTGTCGCCCACTTGCAAGATGGCGCCAAGCAAGGCCGGAAGTTCTCTGTAGGGATTAGTTCCGGGTTGGGCGTTGCTGACAGTTTTCAAGTGGAGCTATCTCATTCCTTTGTAGAGGTCTGTCAGGTGGGTATAATTGGTTGGGTTGTGTGGGTTGTGCAGGGTGTGTCACTCGCTGTGGCATTTCTAATCGCACCTAATGCATTTATTCTCAGCCGCTTGGTGGCAATGACTGCTGGTAATTGTAGTTTCTAGTGCAATTTAAAAGCCACAGGTTAAACTATTGTACCTAGTATACTCTGATGTAATTGTGTACTTACAGATAGCAAGGTTGTGACGTCAGAGGTCCTTTCTCTAACTTGGATCTAGCAACAACCCTGATGTTAAGCCTTCTAAAGAGGACAGATGAGGAAGTTGCATATATCAGCCAATCAGTTTCCAGCTAGCATTTTATAGAATGTACTAGATGATAGCCAGAAGCTGATTGGCTGCTATGGGTGACACCTCTACTTACCCTCTATAGAAGGTTTGTGCTGTTTTTTTAAATTACATCAATTAAATAATATTCTATGATAGATGAATGCGTGGAAGTGTGATTGGTAAATGTCAGGGCTCAGAATAGAGAGGGTTTCCTGACCTCCAATAAAGGATACATTATGGTGTCATTATAGTTAGCCGTGGTAACAGCACCTGAACTCGCTCCTTCCCCTCCCCTTGACTAGTTTTTTGTTAATATGCGCAGCCCTAGAGGGCAGCAACCAAAACAAGGAGTCTCAAGCTAATGTAAGTGTGGCATATGGTGGAGTGGGTCGTCTCACACGTACTTTAATCAACCCCTTTGTCTCAATATATTAAAACTAGTTGTAGTTACACACACAGGGCTCAAGACCATATCATAGCCCCCCCCCCCCGCCTCTGGATTTTCACCAGGGGACTCTCTATGAAAGTAAAATGTATATACTAGTCGGTACTGTACCTTTTAGGTAAAATAGCTCATTGACTTGCCCCAATGAGATCACTAATTGCTACGGCATTGTTTCTACTTCAGGGTCCATAGGGGGTCCACAGGGTTGACCTTGGGGTATAGCTGGATCTGGATCCACGGGCACCACGCAGTTAAAGCTTTGCCGCTCCCAGGATGCACTTGGGTCCGTCCTCCTCTATACCCCGCCCCGGCCACAGGCACCTCAGTTTTAGTTGGTGCCCGTCCGGAGTCGGGTCACCCTGTCGCAGTGGGGCTGCAGGAGCAGCCCCATAGCTTTATTTTAAAAGAGAATTTTTTTTTTTTTTTTTCTACTTTTTTTACACTGTTAGAGCGGCAGCATCAGACTGTCCTTTAGGACGTCCACGCTGCCGCTCCTCCCCGCTGGCGCCGCGACGCCAGTACAGCTCTGGGGATCGCGGCGGGACCCCAGAGCCTGTATTAGCCGGGCTCTGGGGACTCCCTTGACTGCTGCCGGACGCGACGGGGATCAGGTAAGCCGCGGGTCGCCGCGTGCGGCGGCCCGCGGATACTTTCTATGCAGTCAGAAGCCTCCGGTCTCTGGGGACAGACCGGAGGCGCTAGCGGCGGCGGGCTCCCCCTCAATTGAGGAATACCCCGCGTGTCCGCTAGACCACCAGGGTATCAGGCTGGTAGCGGGACCGGCAACCCGGGGGTTAATTGCTAGCCAGGGAGGCAGCCTTCCCTGTCTAGCGGCTCCTCCCCTCAGCTCAGCGCGCCTTTCAACTAGGAGTCTGGCGTCGCTGAGCTGCTCTTATCTCTCGGCCACTCCTCCTCTGAGGTCTCCGGCGGCCATCTTTACTGGCACATCGCAGACTCCCAGGCGGTATCAAGTGGACCGGTCCCCCTGTGTACCTCTCCCCTGCTAAAGGACAGTGTACACAGCGCTATAGCCCTCCCAGACACTGAATCTGGGCGGTTGATTGTAGCGGAAGGTGCAGTGAGTACTAACTTTTCTGCATTGTATGTGACTATTGCTAGTGCTGCCTGTCTGTGACTTATTCTCCTTGCTGTCAGCTTATAACTATCCCTTTCCTTCTCCTACGGCCCGGCAGGTGTGTGGGGGAAGGGCGTTTTTCTGAGACCCTCACTTATATAAAACACGTATTTGTGGGGTCAGTCACATACTGTTGGGTGCTACACAGTACCATATCTGGGCTGTTGTGTCGCATACTGGTGAGTGCGCGGGTGTTAAAACCGTAATTCCTCTGGTGATACCTATTTCTTGTGATTTACGGTATCATGTCTGATGAGGAGACTGAGCGCTCTGTGGCTCCTGTGCTATTTTCCTGCAGACGTTGTGCTGCTGGAGTTGATGGGGAGGACTTATCTCAGGATGGTCTGTGCGGGCGGTGCCAGCTGGTACCGGGCCCCTCCAACCCCCCTGTATCACAGGACCCTCCTTGGGCGATGTTTTCACAGGTGCTGGCGTCTACCCCCGGGGCCCAGACTGTGGGTCCTTACTCGGGACTGCCTGTGTATGTGCAGTCTTCCCCAGGGACGCGTCAGTCTGTAGTGCCTTTGCAGAGTTTTGCTCCGACGGCTCCTCCGCCTTGGGTGGATGTTCTATCCAGCTCCGTACAGAGTCTGGCGGCTTCATCCTCGGCGTTTCAGTCCATGTTGCAAGGTGATGTGCCACCAAGGGTGTCTAAACGTCCGGTTGTGAGTTCACTAGCTGCGCAGTTGTCGGACTCGGAAGTGTCCTCAGATGATGGAGAAATCCATGAGGACTCTGACTCTGATGTCATGGGGCAGGAGGTGGAAGCTAAGTCCTCCATTAATGTTCCAGCCTTAGTTAGGGCGGTGCGGGCTATCCTACATGTTGAGGATGATGCGCCGGCTCCTAGGTCGAAGTTTCCTAATTTTAAAAAGGCCAAGGTGACTTCAACTGTGTTCCCCCTGTCTGATCAATTATCGGATCATATGGCGGCGGCCTGGCAATTACCTAGTAAGAGGTTCCATCCACAGAAGAGGTTGGCGGCGAACTTTCCTTTTCCTGAAGCTCATTGCAGGAAATGGGAAACTCCGCCGGCGGTGGATTCCCACGTTACCCGCTTGATCAAAAGCGCGACGCTGCCATTGCCGTCTATCTCCTCTTTGAAGGATCCCACGGACAGGAAGGTGGAGACTTGTTTAAAGTCCATTTATTCTCTTTCCGGGGCGGTGGCTCGCCCGTCCATGGCTATCTCCTGGGTGGCTAAAGCCATTGAGGCATGGGCCAATGCCTTGGAGGATACCTTTCCTGATGAGGCTCCGGATATCCAGAGAGCGTTAGTGGGACAGATGCGGGATGCAGCTTCCTATATTGGGGAAGCATCTTTGGATGCCAGCCTGCTCACTTCTAGGGTGTCGGCTGCAGCGGTGTCTGCTCGGCGCTCCCTGTGGCTGAGGTCCTGGAGGGCTGATGCAGATTCAAAAAAGGGTCTGGAGGCCTTGCCTTTTAATGGTGATTTACTATTTGGTCCGGATTTGGACAAAATAGTGGATACTTTGGCTAAGTCCAACTCGGCTTTTCTCCCTTCGGCCTCTGCGCCGGCTAAAGTGAGGAGCTCTGCCTTTCGGTCCTTTCGGGTTCAGGGTAAGGCCAAGGGCCAGTCCTTCCCGAGACATTCGGCGACCAAGGCCGCACCCAAGCCCAAGAAGCAGGCATGGAGTGCTCGGCGCCCTTCTTCCAAGCAGGAGGATAAGCCTGCTGCCTGATGGGACGGGCCTCTCTCTGGGGGACCCCAGAGTGGGAGGCTGACTCCTCCAATTCGCCCAGTGTTGGCACAATACCACCACGGATGCCTGGGTTCGAGAAGTAGTCTCTCAGGGGTACGCCCTGTCTTTTCGGTTCAGGCCGCCCCACCAGTTTTTCTGTACGAGTCCTTCTCTGGACAAGACCAAAGCTGGTCAGATTCAGGTAGCTATAGAATCCTTGCTACAAGCAGGGGTCATTGTTCCCATTCCGCAGTCTCAGCGCGGGACGGGGTACTATTCTACTCTGTTTCTGGTACAGAAACCCAATGGTTCTCATCGCCCTATCCTGAATTTGAAGTCTCTGAACAGATACCTCAGAGTTCCCAGGTTCAGGATGGAAACGTTACGTTTCATCATTCTGGCGATGGAACCCGGGGATTATATGGTCTCCCTCGATATCCAGGACGCCTATCTCCATGTGCCCATAGCACCGGCACATCAGCGGTATCTGAGGTTTGCTATCCTGAACCATCACTACCAATTTCGGGCGTTGCCTTTTGGCCTTTCCACGGCTCCGAGGGTGTTCACCAAGGTGATGGCGGTTATGGCTGCCCACCTTCGGGGTCAGGGTCTACGTCTGTTGCCGTACCTGGACGATCTTCTGCTGCTGGCGAGCTCCTCGGAGGTGCTTCTTCGACATCTCCACCTGACCATTGCTTGTCTTCAAGCACACGGGTGGTTGATAAACTGGAAGAAGTCCTCCCTGATTCCATCACAGAGGATGGTTCATTTGGGAGCCCTGCTGGATTCTCGTCAGCAGCGGATTTTCCTGACTCCAGAGAAGGCCTCCTCCCTGCAGCTGCGGATACACAGTTGCCTGAGCAGTTGCCGCCTGTCGGTCCATTCAGCTATGAGAGTTCTGGGGTCCATGGTGTCGACATTCGACATGGTGGAATTTGCCCAGTTCCATTCCCGGCCCCTGCAGGGGCTGATTCTATCGGAATGGAACGGGTTACCTCACCGGATCCGCTCTCAGATGCTGGTGTTGTCCCCGGAGGTTCGGCAGTCTTTGGCTTGGTGGCTTCAGACGGCGCATCTGGTCGAGGGGCGCCCCTTTTGGATCCCGGACTGGGTCCTGCTCACGACGGATGCCAGTCTTCGGGGTTGGGGGGCAGTGACCGGCTCATTATCGCTTCAGGGTCGTTGGTCCGCGGAAGAAGCACTTCTCCCCATCAACATCCTGGAACTGCGGGCTGTGCACAGGGCCCTGCAGTCGTCCGGCCCCGCTCTTCACGGAAGGGCGGTTCAGGTGCAGTCCGACAACGCCACCACGGTGGCGTACATCAACCACCAAGGGGGAACTCGCAGTCAGGCAGCAATGTCGGAGGTGTCTCGCATTCTTGCTTGGGCGGAGTGTCACGTTCCAGCGATCTCGGCAGTCTTCATTCCCGGAGTCCTCAATTGGGAGGCGGACTTCCTCAGCCGTCACGACGTGCATCCCGGGGAATGGTCGCTTCACCCAGAGGTGTTTCAGCTACTCGTGGACAGGTGGGGGCTGCCGGAGCTGGACTTGATGGCCTCCCGTCACAATCACAAGTTGCCCGTTTACGGGTCAAGGACAAGAGACGCAGGCGCCTGTCTGGTAGACGCTCTGTCGGTGAAATGGACGTTTCACCTGGCGTATCTGTTTCCTCCGATATCCTTGCTTCCTCGGGTTCTGCGGAAATTCAAGCAGGACGGCGGCACACTCGTGCTGGTGGCTCCGGCGTGGCCCAGACGTCCTTGGTACTCCGATCTGAGGTGCCTCTCCATCGACGCTCCGTACCTTCTTCCTCAGCGTCGGGACCTGTTGTCTCAAGGGCCCTGCCTTTACCCGGATCTGGGTCGGCTGTCTTTGACGGCGTGGCTCTTGAGACAGCCGTCTTGAGGTCTAGGGGTTTCTCCAGTTCGGTGATTGGTACCATGCTTAGGGCACGCAAGCCTGCTTCCGCGCGGATTTACCACAGGGTGTGGCGCACTTATTTTCAGTGGTGTGAATCCAGAAACTATGATCCGCAGGTGTTTCGGGTTTCCAGAATCTTGGAATTTCTTCAATCGGGTTTGGACCTCGGCTTACGCCTGGCCTCTCTGAAGGTTCATGTGTCTGCTTTGTCCGTGTGGTTTCAGCGACGGATTGCTACACTGCCAGACGTTCACACCTTTTTCCAAGGTGTTCTCAGGATCCAGCCTCCCTTCGTGCCTCTGGTGGCTCCGTGGGACTTGGCGGTGGTGCTGCGGGTCTTGCAGGGTCCTCCTTTTGAGCCGCTTGAGTCGGTGGAGCTCAAGTGGCTGACGTTTAAGACCATTTTTCTCCTGGCAATTGCTTCTGCCAGGAGGGTTTCAGAATTGGGGGCGCTTTCCTGTCGCTCCCCTTTTCTGATTTTTCATCCGGACAGAGCGGTGCTCCGCACTCGTCCTGAGTTTTTGCCCAAAGTGGTCTCAAAGTTCCACATTAATCAGGAACTTGTTATGCCAGCTTTTCAGTCACCTGATCTTTCCGCTGGTGAGGCTTCCTTAGATGTAGTCCGGGCACTTAGAATCTACGTGGACCGGACTGCTTCGGTTAGGAAGTCGGATTCTTTGTTTGTTCTCTTCGGTTTTCAAAAGAGGGGTTGGCCTGCCAACAAGCAAACGTTAGGCCGTTGGCTTCGTTCAGTTATTTGTGAGGCTTATGCAGTGCCAGATTAAGGTCCACAAGGGCCTGGAGCTGAAATTTATGAAGGGCCTATTGTGTGCCGCCGCAAGAGGTGTGTTCATCACTGCGATTGAGGGATGTAGTCAAAATACCGACGGACGGGATTCCGTCTGTTGAAATCCCGGCGTCGTAATCCCAACCCGGGACTAAACATAGGCGGTTAAATCCCGAAGCCAGCCTACACATCGACGCCGGAATCCTGACATAGGACATTCAGATCAAAGGCAAGCGTGGGTGCCCTTAGCTGTTAGCCACGGGAAGGGGGGGTTTAGGGTTAGGTACCACTGGGGGGGTTAGGGTTAGGCCCCACTGGTGGGGGGAGTTAGGGTTAGGCACTAAGGGGGGACGGTTAGGTTTAGGCACCAAGAGGGGAGGGTTAAGGTTAGGCACTAACTGTTAGGGTGCAAGAAGGGAGGGTTAGGAAGAGAAAGGGGGAGGGTTTGTATACTTACCCGACCCCCGTCGGAAATCTGAGCATCACGACTGCCAGGTAATCATACCCAACCCGTGCGGGTGTGACTAGTGATGTGGGGGTGTAACTAGCATTGTGGGGGTGTTGTCTGCACAGGGATGTGGCCTGTCCTGTGTGATGTGACTAGCCCCTATCTTTAAAAACCTCAATCTCTTTTCCCTTTTCACTTATATCAATAGTGTAAAGCGAGATTCAGCAAAGGAACAACTTGTTAAAATGGCACATGGTGATGACGTAAATCTGAAAATATCTCTATTAAAGAGCACATGGGTCACTTAGTGATGTCATGAATGTGCCATCGCTATCTCTCTCTCTATATATAAAAATACCTTATCTTATTAATAGTTATAGGGGGGAATTCAGGGCCTGATTCAGAGCCGCTCGTAAGCGGCCGCTCGTTCGTTCCGAGCGATGTTCGCACAACTGCGCATGCGTACAGGTTTTAGTACGCATGCGCGAACCAGTCAGTGCGGTCGAAAATTGTGTGCTCGCAAAATAGCGAATGCCTGCTAATTTGAGTGACAGAGTGAGGCGTTTGTGGGTGGTAACAGGTGAAGATGCTTGAAAACGGGGAGTGGAGATCAGAACGCAGGCGTGCCAAAAGGTCAAAACGGGCGTTTTAAGGGTGTGCATAATTAACAAAGCAGCGTCATCGTCCACGTCAGTTAGGTGTCTTTTAGCCAGAACTGCTCGCATGATTGCGGTAGGAAAATGCAACCACAAGAATAGCGAGCAGTTCATACACCTTTCGATGTACTCGATTAATCAAATAAATAGCGGAGATGACATATGATGCGAGCGGCCAGGGGGCGTTTTTTACAAAAAAACGTCCGCATGTTTTGTTCGCTCGTTCAGACATAGAGGCATCAACAGACCGCAAAGAGCGAACGGTCAATTTAAATCGCCAGCCCCTTTTTCTAAACGAGCGAGCGCAAATTGCGTCCGGCTCTGAATCAGACCCTCAATTCAGTGCGATGTAGAATAGCCGCGGGAGAGAGCTCCTGCAGCTATTCAATACACTGCGCTGTTTGGGCGGCTAAAGGATTTTTTCTCCCACCCCCCTGGGGATGCGAGGAGTAATCTGACAAAAGTGCGGGGCGCGCAGCTGTTTGCCGGCTTAGCGCAGTGCTAATAGCCACGCGCCTGCCACTTTAGTTGGAGAATGCCGGTTACAGCACCTTAACACCCAGGTTGTCGCGAGAACTGGCATTCTCTGACTTACCTGCTTCACGACAAGGCACACAGCTCATTGAATTGAATAGCTGTGGGAGCTCCCTCCCGCGGTTATTCATCATCGCGCTGAATTGAATTCCCCCCATACTGAGGTGTTAGATCTAGAAACCATAGTGAGATCCAAAACAGAGTCACTTGGGGCCTGATTCTGCAGTGCCAATGGTACTGCCCCACCGCAAGAAATGGAAAGTGGGAATCTCAGTATTAATGAAATTGTCAAAAAAAAAAAAATATATAAATATATATATATATATATATTAAAATTGAAATCTTGTCAGTGCCTGTATTCCAGTAATAATTGCTCGCCGCAACCAGCAGGTAACAACATTGTGGGCTTGATCGATTAGCAGAAGCCAAACAGCCGGCAATATTGACACCTCAGGAGGATCAATCACCCGGCCAGGCCCCCTTCACAGAGCAGTGGGTGCGCTCACTGGGCGGACACGGCTGCTTCAGGGATTGGTGGTGTGGTGACACCTATGTGACGTCACACATACAGGCATATCTAGGATTAATGGCACACAGGGCAAAGAAAACTGATCATGCACCTTGAAATCGGTTTTATAAAATATTCTGAATTCTTATGTTGGCACTCTAAAACACACTGGAAACTTCAATTAGGGACAATACTCTGTTATCGTTAATATTTAAAATCAGTGAAATAAAAGACATATTGGTTCACAAACAAAATTAGAATAAAAAACAGTTTGCTTTCCGCACTGTAAATAGTCAGTGTGATGGAATAGCTGGTGTGTTTGGGGTTACTTGTCGCAATGATTCATACTTTTATTAAGTTTTATTTTGGCATTGCAAGTTGTTTTTTTTCACAGCTCTCTTTGCAGGACCTTCTATGGAAAGAGGAGGGGGTAGTTTAAGGTGGGAGATGTCAGCAGGGGTCATGCTTGGGGATGGGTACGGGATCTTGGCAGTCAGAATCCCGACGCTGGCATCCTGAAAGGGTTAGGATACCGACACCTGTCGGTCTGTATCCTCACCCTCCCCCTCCCTCCACAGTGCCTGAACCTGACCTCCCCCTAGTGCCTAAACCTAACCTCCCTGCACACTAACCCTAACCCTCCCCCTAACCCCGCTAATTACCTTCGGGATTCCAGAGGTCGGGTTGCCAGCACCAGGATTCTGACAGGTGTCGGGATTCCAGTGGCGGCATTCTGACCCCGGGAATCCCCGCCGCCGGGATATTTACCGCATCTCCATGCGGGATGGGCAAAGGATGCTGGCGCTCGGGATCCTGCATCCCATTGCTTGTGCTGTGTGTAAACTGTGTATGCCCTGGACTGACCTCAAAAGATATTAGATCCTTAATTTAGTGGCAAAAAGGCCTCTCAATCCTCTACACTATATATAGTGTTGCTGATTGTCATTTGCTTTCATACCTTACCAGGTTTTCATTCCAACCAATCAACTATTTGGATGGTTGGACAGAAAATCTTTACGTGTGTATGCAGCTTTAGTATTTATAAACATTCAACATTAATAATATAATAGCTTTGTTTAGGAACTTTAACTTTCATTGACAATCTCTTACTGTCTCCTATATGATTTCTATCTACAAATTGTAGAAGACACCACCCCAGACCTATTGTAAAACACATATTTCAGAGCGGTATCAATTCTAACCACATTGCAAAGTGAGTCAACACCCCCTACATCAGTGATATGAAACCTCAAGCTTTGGCTGCCTCATTGCCTTCAAAAGGGCCGCACATTACTCTTATTGTCATTACAAAGTTACATTAACACATGTAATAAATGAAAGAGACCCCTGTCTTTAATAACATTAGCAGGCCTTTTAAACAAGCACTACAAATTCTAACAAACAAAATAAGATGAGGTGGGAGCTGCAGGCAAATTGGGCTGCCTGTTGTCCACTGTCCTTTACACACACTGAAAACCACATATTGCAGAGAGATACCACTTCAATTTAAACTACATAGTGTATGGAAGATCCCCTCCCTCTATAACCCATTTACTGAATGGAGATACAATTGCCACCCCCCCCCCCTAAAAATACATACTTTTGGGAGATAATACCCCCACCCCCATTGAAAACCACATAATGCAGACAGTCACCACCCAGAGTTACAAGGTAAGACATGGTTGTGATACATTGTATTGATTCAGTTCATTTTATAAAAATACTTTTTAACTTTAATGAATATATCTCAGATGTCATTTATTTAGAATGTCCAGTGGTTATGTCACTTTGGGGCTGTGGATTCCTACTGTGTTTCCCCGATACTAAGACACTGTCTTATTTTTTTTTTTGGTCAAAAAAACTCCATAGGGCTTATTTTCGGGGTAGGGCTTATTTAAATTAACATTGACAGCAATTTCAATAAACAGGTAAGTGTGAACAAAAATATCTATCTTTATTCAAAAATGGTCATGTCATCTTCTTCAACAACATCATCATAAGTGTCCATACCCCGAATGCTCCGCCAGTCCTGCTTTTATCCCCATCATGCCCTCAGTCCTGTTTTTATCCCCAACATGCCCTCAGTCCTGTTTTTATCCCCATCATGCCCTCAGTCCTGCTTTTATCCCCATCATGCCCTCAGTCCTGCTTTTATCCCCATCATGGCCTCAGTCCTGCTTTTATCCCCATCATACCCTCAGTCCTGCTTTTATCCCCATCATGCCCTCAGTCCTGCTTTTATCCCATCATGCCCTCAGTCCTGCTTTTATCCCCAACATGCCCTCAGTCCTGCTTTTATCCCCATCATGCCCTCAGTCCTGCTTTTATCCCCATCATACCCTCAGTCCTGCTTTTATCCCCATCATGCCCTCAGTCCTGCTTTTATCCCCAACATGCCCTCAGTCCTGCTTTTATCCCCATCATGCCCTCAGTCCTGCTTTTATCCCCAACATGCCCTCAGTCCTGCTTTTATCCCCATCATGCCCACAGTCCTGCTTTTATCCCCAACATGCCCTCAGTCCTGCTTTTATCCCCATCATGCCCTAAGTCCTGCTTTTATCCCCATCATGCCCTCAGTCCTGCTTTTATCCCCATCATGCCCTCAGTCCTGCTTTTATCCCCATCATGCCCTAAGTCCTGCTTTTATCCCCATCATGCCCTCTGTCCTGCTTTTATCCCCATTATGCCCTCAGTCCTGCTTTTATCCCCATCATGCCCTCAGTCCTGCTTTTATCCCCATCATGCCCTAAGTCCTGCTTTTATCCCCATCATGCCCTCAGTCCTGCTTTACAATTCTTTACTTACCTTTATTTTTTTTCCTCTTTTTCTCCTGTGAGAGAGTGAGACGCTGCAGCTGTGATTGGATACCACTGTTAAATCTTTAACAGTGGCATCCATTTCATGCGGGGGGCGGAGCTGGGGGCATTTTAGTGTAGCGCAGGGACCGGACAAAATGGGGATTTTGTTAGGGCTTATTTTCGGGGTAGGGCTTATTTTGGACCGTTTTTCAAAAGTAAGGGTAGGGTTTATTATCGGGGAAACACGGTATGTATTCATACTTTCTGTAACAAGTATAGTAACATTGTACTATAGCAATGTTGGGTAATTGTAGTTCTATCATTATAAAGTGTTGTGCATTCTCTAGCTCTTAGGTGTCCATGACAACTAGTTTTAAATGTAAGTATTTACTGTTAATGCATCTGAAATGTTGCTGCTGATCAAATGCTCTGCTTAGTATTTTGGTATAGTTTTGGAAGCACTATGTAAAATGAAAAGTAATAATTAATTGTTTGTTTGTTTGTTGTCTTTTCATTTATATTTAAGCTTCTGCAAGCGACTTGAAAAGAAAATAGACAGATTCCAGAACCTTATTTTTATATATTTAAATCTATAATGCAAACATGCTGCTTGTTTTACATTAGTTTTTTATGTCTCTGTAATTTACTGCCTATTTAAAATAAAGTTTTAATAAAACAAACATATTTTTTGCCTTTCTTTTAGGGATATGTAAAATGTTTGCACTAAGCCCTGCTTGTTTACCTACTATTATGTTTTGGTTTTATGCAGGGAAATGAAACAGTCAGAATCCACAAATCCACCGGCCACGTCCTCCAATCACACCACCAGTAACCTTTCTGTCTGTAAGTGGTGTGTCTTTATTCTGTTGATAATGTCTTTTCCCCAGTAGGACATGCTTTCCAGACAATCTTCAAAGGAAATGTACAACAATCTGAAAGGTCTAGTATTGATAGAAGCATAGAATATGATGACCAGAAAAAACTCCAGATTGTTTCACCATTTACAAATGCCAAACAGCCATGGCAAAATCCCAGACTTGTTCCTACTAACAATGATTTTATAGTTGGGAAAACAGCTGTCCCAGTGCTTATGTGCAAGGCCTTGGGTGTGACTTAATGCTGCACCGTCAGGCAAAATAAGTCGTTGTATAAAATACAGTAGGCAAAGTGGCTAAACTGGTGGCCAGCATGTGACCGACTGCTCTAACTTAAATGGAATCTCCGTTTTAATATTACATGTAATCAGTCCCCCTCCCTTCTACTATATAGTATACCCATATAGCATACAAAGGATTGTCTGAAATAAAGTTTGGTATGAGTGACACTCACTATGAAAATGAAGTTTAATTGTATTTTAAAGAAGGCCTCGTTACTATATGGGCCTGAGATGGATGCTGCAGAGTCTGTGTGTGCCACATTGCTGGGGGATTTCCTATATGACTCTGTGTTAATACCGCCTCCCTAATGTACAACCGTGCGTCTGAATGTGCAAGGACTGAGACGCCCACTTTGAACATCTTTAATAAGCTGGCCACACACTAGACCAACTTATATCCAACCATCCAACTAGTTGATTGGTTGGAATGAAAATCTGGTAAGGTATGAAAGTAAATGACAATCAGCAATTTGCTCCCAAATGCCGGAAAATGGACAAAAATTGTTTGAACAAATTGTTTAAATCAAACATTTAACAGATTTGTCTGACGACCATTTTCATCTGTTTTCTGTAATTTAGGAGCAAATTGCAGATCATCAATTACTCCCATACGTTACCAGAATTTCATTCCAACCAATCATCTAGTTAGATGGTTGAATGAAAGTTGGTCTAGTGTGTGGCCAGCTTAAGACACTGTAATTCCTCTTGGTGCATAATTAGAAGCAACCACCAAAACTTGCACCAGCCCCATACTAGGAGGCCTTCTCCATCAGAGTATGGCCTCCAATGTGCGCGATTAAGTATCGGAGTTCACAACCAGTTCAGTGAAACTGCGATAACGGGCATCATCTTTGTGCGTCTGAATAGCCACCTCCCAGTCATCATCCAGGAATCCTCAGCACATTTTCAATATACTTCAAATACAGCAGGTCTCAATCAATACTGTGCGTATACACCATGGGATGCATGCGCAGTGCCACGCTTAGAAAATTAGACCCATTCACAGTCAAAAAAAAAAAAATAGCTCATGGCATTATACCGTGATTGTCTTGCTGAATGAGGACCCAAACCTGTTTCTGTATTGGAGGAGGAGGTTTGAGAGTGCTTTTTCTGTTTTGAATGGCAACTTCAAATCTCTTGCTGCAAAGTTCAGCTCCCCCAAACCTGGTCCCGGTACCATGGTTCCCAGCTGTCACTGAAGAGGATAGGAGAGTAGGAGATCCCATTGCCTATTCTGACCAATCACACTGCAATGCGATCACTGTCCTCAGCTGGTGAGTTGCCAGGAGATGCACACTGCATGGAATACATAGTCAGGTAAATTGACTGTGTTGGGGAGGGCAGAGCGGTGGGCCCTGGAACCTAAACTTATGTAGCTGGATCATGAGTGCTGTTGGTTTGCACTCCGCATCCAGTATTACTGGAGACGTGCTGGGATGACATGGAATGCCATTCAATGGCAGTGTTCCCGGCTAGTCAGTAAGCCACAGACTTGCCGAGCGTAAGTAGGTGGTGTAGTTTCTCGCTGTGGACGACTTGGTAGAACTATGGAGGGTATTGTGCAGGCCCTGGTGTGGTCTTTGGCAAGATTTTGCATTTAGCCAGCAATGTGTATAGATTCACCGTGTGGAATGGAGCGCTTTGCTATTCCATCCAGCAGTATTTGCAAGTAAGCCATGATCCCCTATTTGGCTTCATTTAACATTCATTTTCCGTAAAATATTATTATTAATTGAAGGCACTACTGTGTGGTATAACTGAAGTGGGGGTTACTACTGTGTGGCATACTATGATATAGAAGCCAGGGCTGATGGACATTGCTAGGGCATTTATGGTAGTATGATTGCATGTGGGGAGTTCTAAGGGGTACTGAAGGGGTATATGTGGTGGTCAATACAAGACTTCATATATTTTAGTTAGGGCACGTTACTTTTATTGCAGTTTCTGAACACAAAGTGAAATCTATTCCTAAGGGATCGCAAACCCTGCAGTGACAGACAATATTGAAATGTTTGCATATTGATCTAGGCTATCAGATGACATTTGATATAAATGTTTGTTTTTGCAGGTGAAGCACAAACATTCTGGCAGAATCAGCGCACAGAAGGGAAAGTAGACGTAATCTTTAAACAAGTACAGGACAAATTGCAACTTCTATGTCAGAAAATCAAAGATGGCTCAGCTACAAACCAAGGTTGAGTTGACTGATCCCAAGTAGTAGGAATGCAGCCTTAGGGCCTGATGCAGAGACTGACACAATTGCGATGTTTACGCAGATTGAACGATTGTTTGCCAGAGTGCATGCGTGTAAGTCACAATGCACACACACCGCAATTGCTTTGCGATTCCGCATGCACAGAGGATCCACTCACAAAAGGAGTAACCAGTAATCAGCGTTTGGGGGTGGTAACGCGTAGGGGGGGTGGTCAGAAAAATGCAGGCGTGTCTATTTGAACGCCGTTTCATGGGCGTGCATTAATTAGCCATTGCAATTGCATTCACAGCAGTGTTTGCAGCTGGTCAGACCTGCCATAAGGGCAAGATGGTTGCTCAATGCGTATTGATGTTACCGATATTTACGCAGGTAAGCGACGTTGTACGCAGATGAGAAGGCAGCAGTGGGCGTCCCTATGCTCGGGGGATCATTGCAACCATTAGCATATTTTCGCAGCTGCGTTGCATGCAAAATCGCAGCTGCGATTGCATTAGTGTCCATCTCTGAAGCAGGCTCTGACTTGGTATAACTTCCATACTGTAGCTGTGTGTGTTTTAAGTCACCCCAACAGTTCAGATTTTAGAGATATCCATGGTTTGAGCACATGTGACTTAATTAGTACCTCAGTCAATTTGAGTTAATAACCTGTGCTCAACCATGGATAGCTCTAAAACCTGAACTGTTGAACCTGAACTGTTGGGGAGCCTTTCATATTTCCAAGTTAACTTTCTATGTGTCTGACCATACTCTGAACGAGATGTAGTTAATATGACAGCAGACAGGATGCTGGTCGCCGATATACCGACACCGGAATCCCACTGCCTGGCAAAATGCCGCTATCCCCAAGGGGATCAGGATACCGGCGTCGGCACCCCGACTGCCGGAATCCCGAACGAAGGATTGGGGTATCAGCTTTAGCCCGGGGATGGGGGGTTAGGTTAGTGACCACCGGGGGGAAATTAAGGTTAGGCTTAGGCTGTGGGGAGGGGGGTTAAGGTAAGGCACCACCAGGGGGAGTTTAGGGTTATGGCACCCCCCCGGGAGGGTAAAGTTTAGGGTGCAGGAAGGGGGGATTAGGATTAGGCACCACCGGGGGGAGGTTAGGGTTAGGCAGCACTAAGGGAGGGTTAGGGGGGGAGATGTGAGGAATAGGGTACTTACCTGCCCCTGTCGGGATGTTCACTCATCGGGCTTCTGTCGGTATTTCATACCCATTCTCCTTGAACATATGTAGACATCCGCAGTCTGCATTGTATGACATTTTCTGCATTAAACTTTTTTTTTTTTTCTTCTTTTATAGAATGCATGAGAGCTTTATTGTGGGTGACCAATTTTGATGACCCTGACACCGACCAGTGTGGTAAGTACATAATATGTCACTGAAATGCTGTGATGCTCAGTTTGATTTCTCTTCGATGTCTTCGATGTTCCCTGGACTATAACTTTGCACTGTGACTCGGCTTGACATTCCCGTCTGTAGCTTCAGCTCTTGGCTGGACGTTCCCACAGTCTGGCTGTGCATCTGTTCTCAGTACTACTACTGTTACATATGTGGAGATTGCATTAAAAGTTAAAGGCAGACATCCCAATTTATACTTTTAAATATATATATTTAAAAGTGTATGGGGAGAATTCAGTTGTTTTCTTGCTTCCGTAAGTATTGGGTGCCCAAGGGGACATATATAAATGTTTTGACGATGGGTGCGAGTGTAGCTGGCACTAGTAATGGGCACCCAAGGGGACATATTTAAATGTTTTGACGTTGGGTGCGAGTGTCGCTGGCATCCATTACTTATCACGTACGTCGTGCCCAAATGCACCAAGTTTAGACATGTAAATCTGCTAAACCCTTGCAAAGTAATGGCCACCCAGAAGCCAGACTTTATGCACGTTTCTCATTGCCACCTCAGGAGGGTGCGAGCATAAACAATTGAATAGCTCCTGGTCACTTTAGACAGGGAATCTGGCGCCCAAATACAATTGAAACCCTCTCTATATAGTGTATAGGTGCTTTTGCTACAAGAAATGATGGTGAAAATAGAGAAAATGTGTTGTCTATTCTCAAAAAGAAAAAGACTGGCATATTGATGTCAATAAATGTTTTGAAGATGTAAATATTACAGATGACCTGCAAGAAGATAAGGATTGTCCACCAGTAAAGATAGAGGAGCCGTTATCAACTCACATCACCGCTGAATGGTATGTACAGTATACAGAGACAATGTTACTGCCTCATTTTCCTTCTATAGCTTGTCAGTACATTTGTGTTTACAGAGGCCATTTTTTCTACCTGTGCGTTAACACATTTTTGGATCATTTGAGAACGTGGTCATTGGTAAAGCACTCCTGTCCAGAACTGAGTCATAGTCACAATGTTAATGTTGGCACTAGTATGTGAAAAAAACTTGATACATTAATAGATACTCGCCAAATAAGCCTTGCTTGAAATATTTGCAGTTTGTATGTAATGTTACAGGTTGGTTCTCTTGGAAGGTGCAACATAATATAACCACATACTGGGTTCACCAGCTTAGTTGTAACTGACCAGAAATGGCCTGGCATGGTCCTGACATGTGCCGACACACTGGCCAATGGCAGTCAGATGTTTATCAATAATAGTGCAAATTCAGAGTGGTGTTTCGGTTAGGGCTGAAGTAATACTGCCCCCATGTCAACTTGGCAAAATCAATGAGTTACCTTTGTATGCTCTTGTTCCACCAGGCTGCACTATGTAGGGAGTAGGGAAACCTTTTCATTAATTCTGTTTCGGCCCTCGGTGATGACAGGCATATATTGGTAAATACTGTGCTATTATTGCAGGCAATGCGGCATGCCACCATGGCTAGCAAACTTGTGACTTAAGCTGGGTACACACCTAAAGGTTTTCTGTCCAACCATCCAACTAGTTGATTGGTTGGCATGAAAATCTGGTAACGTATGGGAGTAAATGATGTGCAGCAATTTGCTCCTAAATGCCAGAAAACAGATGAAAATGGTCGTTCAGACAAGTTTGTTAAATGTTCTATCTAAACAATTTGTTCAAACAACAGTTTTTGTCCATTTTCCTGGCGTTTGGGAGCAAATTGCTGATTGTCATTTACTTTCATACCTTACCAGATTTTCATTCCAACCAATCAATTAGTTTGATGGTTGGACAGAAAATCTTTAGGTGTGTACCCAGCTTGACCTTGGTTTGTCTACAGAAATCTGGAATAGCAATGTGTTTTGTAATACTCTGCATGGAAGTTATAATGCTGGTTACGGATTCACTGAAGAGCGGAGTTTCATACTTATGGGTACAGGTTGTTCTAGAGTGTGGGGCACAGATTGGATATGATGTTCATTTCGGCTGCGTAATATTCCGGTATGATAGTTATATTGATGTTTTAGCATGCATGAAAGTATTTATTCCTGTGCGAATAGTATACAAGAGGAACCACTTCTATTACTCTACTGTTTTCCATACACTCTCCCAATCTCCGGTTACACTAGCTTGGAAAGCAAGTGCATAAAAAAACTCCAGGGTAGGAATGCATAAGGTACGGGTTTTTTCAGTTATGCAGGGAACACACTAGACGATGTGTGTACCCAGCGACGGCACAATATTTTGGGCGGCCCATATACACTGCACGATCTGGTGTACGACCACCCAGTATATCGATCCCCTGCCACATCCAGAGGCGTGGTGTTGGCCACTAGATCTTATGGTATGTCTGCACTGCAGTCCGATCTGAAGATGCGATAAGCCACACACAGGAGCGCGCAATAGTGCATACACACTGGATAATGTGGACGATTTCTTGTTCTGATTCTCCTCAAAATGACAAATCATCCAATATATCGTCTAGTGTGTGCCCAGCTTAACATTTAAAGAAGCTACTGTATTTTTTTATTTTTTAATGGTAGACCTTAGTTTATTCCTAACAAAATCTGTATTCATAGTAAATGAACCATGTGACTCTACAAAATGATTGGGTCTTTGGAAAGTTATGCTGTGTCCTCTGCAAAGGTCAGTCAGTCAGTAATATCTACTTGGTAACACTGCAGTCCTACCAGTAACCTTTTGAATAGGGACAAATCATTACATTATGCTTAATAAAGGGCTTCACTTCATTTTAAGGAGTATATTTCTACAACAGAAATTGAGAGCAACTTATTGGTTGCTATGGGTAATACCACCTTTTACGCACAAATTAAGTTTGAGAAAGTGACTAACAAACAGAATTCTCATAGGTATGTCCTGATAAAATTAATTGAATTTTTATTATATTGTAAACAGCAATGAAGAAGAGACCTGCCCGTCGCCCAAACCTGGCGACATATCTTTACCTCCGAGCGCAGCACGTATCCGTTTTGAAGCGCACAACTGTGGACAGATGTGTCTCTCTGAAGTGAATCCATACTTTGCTAAGAGGGAGAACCCACTCAAGTTCCCAGTCATGTGTCACTTCCAGAGGAGGCATGCAAAGTCTGGTCTCCTTTCAAGGCCCTTAGACGTCCTCTACAAAGCTCCCTGTGGAAGAGGTCTGCGGGACTTTGAGGAAGTGCGTTCTTACCTCTTGCAGACGGAATGCCGCTTTTTATTCCTGGATCATTTCTCATTCAACACTTACCTCCAGCTAGAGAGAAATCCTGTGAAGAGCCAGGTTGTCGCTCAGGAAGCTGACATAAGCAGAGATGCGGAGTCAGTGCCAGTCTCTTTGTGCAATGAGATCGATAATACCAGACCATCACCTTTTGCATACAGGAAGTCCCCTTGGCCACGTGGATACTCCATCAATAATTTCAGTGACCTGTTTATTGGATGCTGCGACTGTACTGATGGCTGCTTAGATGTGTAAGTATTTGTATTGCAGATAGAATACTAATAAGATACAAAACAATTGTACATGAAAACCTTGCAAAAAAGAATTACACAAAGTGTAAATTAGGAGACTGTTGACAATATAAAGTTACAGCTGAACCTTATATCTTTATAAAAACTTTGACATTGGTGATGATAGATATTTATTTGTACTATACTTTTGAAATAGAGTTGTGGATGCCGGTATATGCACAGAGAAAGCTCAGATGGTGCTGTAACAAGGGTTACATAAACAGAAGAGGATAGAAAGGGATGATTGGAATAGAAGCACACACAGCTATGCAGCGGTCTGTACACGATAGTCATCTGTATAATAGCAGAAACAAGGGGTAGTGTATGACAGTGCAATGTTGTGGTGTTAAATGGAAAAACAATGAATCAAATGCATACAAATATTATATATATAAAAACTTAAATACCACTGTGTGTGAGACTAATTTGCTTATTTAATTAATGGAAATGATAAACGATTATAAACACAGTACTCCATTGGAAAAAAAAAAGTAATATCAATGATGTGTAAATCTAAATAACAATTAAAAAAAAGCTCAATTAATTTTGGTAAAATAACCTGGAAAAAAATAAATGGGAACAGTCTCTTCCTATGGGTGTATGGGCTTAGGAGTAGTATCCTGACACAGCTTGAATTCTAATTGGAATTGAAATAAAAGTTGATACTTCATCAGAGCCACCTTTGTGTATGCAGGAGCCTGCATATATAATTATACTTTTATATAATCTACTTATGGGTCATTATATTGTATTATTATTCCATTATGACTTTTGAGTACTCTTCATTCGGCTTTGTTTTCTTTTGTGTGTTTTCCATTTTGGCGGTAAGACAGCAAAGGCCAATTCTGGAGGCAGCCAGGTGGGCTGGAGGTAATGACTGATAAAGGGCAGGGAGGTGTGTGGTATCTCGGGGGGATTACTTTGTGAATGTTATAGTGTCATAACCAGCCGATTGCAGTTTCCATATAAATGATGGTACCGTCAGAAACTGTGAGAGTGCTTTATGAAAAATGCCATATTTCCAGTAGTATACTAGCTAAACAATCTAAAGCATGTCAGCGTTGTCCGTCATGTAGTGCTAAACATTAACGTTATTTCAAATCTATATGGAATTTTACATATTTGTATTTGTTTTTTTATGCTGATTCTACAACACCTGCAGCTATGATCCTCTGGGGGACTCTTCCTCAGTTACATTCCCAGACCCGGGCACAGACATGTCTTAGAGTAGGCATTCTAATATCTGCACGTCCGAGTTATAGCCCGAGGACCCTCCATCTCTTTATCTTCGAGTTGAAGTCAACTTTATCCACCTATTTATCCCCTCCCCACCTTTGTGTTGCTGTCATTTATTGCCCTCCAGGTAAAGTTTCCCAATTTCACGACAACTTTGCTCCATGGCTCACTTGTTTCCTATCTCTTGAGCAGTCTCCGCTCATACTAGGTGATTTTAACATTCCCACTGTCTCTGCTGAGACTGCATCAGCAAGTTCCTTATTTTAAAGGGGCAATCATTTAAAAGGGCAAGCTCAGGTTGGTAATAGCCTGTAATTTGTGGCAAGTGCAGAGATTGGGACGTTTTAGCAGCAAGATTTAAAACAACAATGTTTTAAAAGACAAAACCAATCTGGTTGGGGACTAATTAGCTCATTTGCCCTCCAGCACCACTACGCTGACAGCACCCACATCTACTCCTCCCCTCCTATATTATTTTGTGTAGCTTACAGGTGTGTCTTCTTCAGGTCACAACCACCAGTAAACTCAAATGTTTACTCCCCCCAAAATGTATAATGTAGTATTGGGAGCCATTCAGTATGTTAACTTTAAATCCTCAGTTCTCTATCCATTGGGTCCCCAAAAGATTTCAACTATTCTATATACTGGCCTGTTCCCTGTGTACTATTTAGTGCATATGAGTGGGATACACCGTTTAAGAGCTCCTGATTAATTTTATTCATATAGCTATACTTTTCATTTAACATAGAGGAGCTGAATAATGGGCCGAGCAGATATCCGTAACTTGTTGGTATTTTCATTCATCTTCAATGCATATTTCTTTTCAGCTCGACATGTGCATGTTTGCAGCTGACAGCCAGAGCATATAATAAAGATGTCACCTCACCAAAACGTGACATAACTCCAGGTTATACGCATAAACGGCTTAAAGCTCCTATCCCCACTGGGTAAGTGGTAAGCGTATTCATAATTTCCTTATTTACGAAGATATGAATTATCTCTTTATTCCTTCAGAAAGTTATATAAATTAATATGTTGTCCCTCCTCCTCAAATAAAGTCTATCTACTACCTTGTCTTCCTGCTCCCGTGTCTCAGAGGTCGACGTCCGCTCTATACCCTCCACTTGGCCCTATCTCTTCTCACCTCCTTCCTGCCATCTGATCCCACATTGCCCATCCGGTCACATTATCCCTCTCCAGTACCTTTCCTTGTCCAACCACTCCATCTCTATCTTCACACCTATCTCCACATCCCCTCCTCTTTCCCTTCCTGTCTGTGTCCCTCAAAGTTCTCTCCTTAGCCCCCTTCTTTCTCCCTCTACTCCTCTTCCATATGTGAGCTTTCCAGCTCCATCACCTTCCAATACTACCTGTAGGACCATACCCTAATTTACCGAGTTTATCTCCCTTCTGTCCTCCCACTTGTCACCTGCTGTCTGTTGGCCATTTCCTCGTGGATGTTCTTAACCTTAAATATTTAAACAGAACTAATTGTCTTGCCCACCTCCAAGTTCCCCTCCTTAATCTTCCTGTTCATCTCCATTGACAAAAACTCCCTTTGCTCTGTCCCATCAAATCTGCTGTCTTTTCTTTCTGTCCCTACAACTTGTCACTTTTATCCCCGTCTTCAGGATTTCTCCTGCGTCACTTGCAGCCTCTGGAATGACCTCCCATGACCAAACAGACCTGAATCCAGTATCCCATCCTTTAAAATTGCCCTTAATACACATCTTCAGTTACCCCCACCACCTCTTCTTCTAAGCCTTCTATGTTCCCCATCTCTACGCCCCTCTGCCTCATTGTGTCCTCAGTTCCCCTTAAATGGTAAGCTCTTCTGTGCAGTTACCTCTGCACTTTGTATTATCTATGTAATTATGTAATCTGAGCACTAATTATGTGTATTTGTAAAGTTATGTGATTGTCTTTCTGTATGAGACAGTACCCATTCATATTTTTTTTTATGTTTCACCCCTACGTACAGAGCTATGGAACCCCTGTGGTAATATATAAATAAATGATGATATAAAACAGGTGCATTCACTCCAATACAAATGTGGGATGGCTCATTGTAAAGTGTCTTTTAATAATTTACACTTTAATGCAGACTATATGAATGTAACGTATCTTGTAAATGTGACCGAAAGATGTGCCAAAACCGGGTTGTACAGCACGGACTTCAGGTGCGACTCCAGGTGTACAAAACAAAAGAGAAAGGCTGGGGGGTGCGCTGCCTGGACGATCTTGACAAAGGAACATTTCTGTGCATCTATGCAGGCAAGTGACAGCTGCAGAAATCTGCATTATTTCTATGTACTGCTGTAACATTGTATGAAGAATGGTCTCCGACGGACAACACACTTGTAAAAATATGTATTTTGTGCCTTACATTACCTCACATTAAGCTTAGTTGTCAGAACAGCACTGGGATAATCTGTAATTATGTAGGTTACTAAGAAGTTATGTACTATAGTAGGGTTAGCTATGGGGGAGGAGGTGGGTATTTATTGAAACTGTAAACCGGACAATTATGAATAATGATATTACAGATGTGTTGGAGTCACGCCAAACCATTCCTCTCGGCACGACAGTTCCCGTGCGACTCTGCGCTTAGCGTCTGTTTGCGTCTTTTTCGCCGAAGTCTCTATATGACGTGACTAGGGCGCACCAGGAGACAGCACTGATTAATTTCATACGTGACACTTGTATATCTGCGTGCAACTGGGTCTGTAAACTAAGTACAACGGAACTTGGCGTGGAAAAAAAGCCGTGGTATCGTAGCACTTCATATACAGATTCAGACTTAGTCGTGCACAGATATACAAGTGTTGCATATGAAAGTAATCAGTGCAGTCACATTGTCGGGTGAAAGAGACGCTTAGCGCAAGCAGTATCACACAGGACCTGGGGGCTCACTCACGCCAGACGTCTCGCACCGCATGGCGTATTGAGGCTAGATGTGTGACGACATATCTGTATGTGTTTTTTCTTTTTAACCAATCACAGTCTGCACGTGCTGTAACTCATATCAATCGTTTAGTTTCAAACTCTAAATTTTAGTTTGATATGTGAAAAATAAAAGCTCATGTTTGGCTGTTTTGTGTAAATAGCACTGATACTAAATTGGTATTTACTACAGTCCAAGAGTCCTGATAGGTTCCAGTGGCCTTCAGTAGGGCACCTGGCAAGTACTCCGACATGGCCTTTTACCATGATCAAACTATTGTTGTAGCTTTAAGTACTGTAATCTCAGAGGACAGTATATAGACACAGTTTTATGTTCTCCTTCTGTGCAGGCTATGAATAAACACCGAGGGCCAAATGTAATAGGGTTAGAGTTTGGAAAATGTGAGCGTTTTTAAATACGGCCAATGTAATAGAGTCTGAGAACAAGCAAACTCGCATTTTTTTAGACTCAAAAACTCTCACGATATTCACTCTCATCCAGATATTTTCCCATTTTCATGCTAAAACTAGACCAATGTGAGAGATTATTGCTAAACTCTCACATTTTCTAAACGCTCACCCTATTACATTTGGCCCCGGGAGTCCCTTCAAAGTGAAAGCTAACCAGTAGTATATACTGTGGTATGCAATGTTTTTATGCTTGTCAGTCCTTTAGAAGTTGGCTTGTATGGACACACAGTGTCCTCGCACCTGGTCCAGGAAAAGTAAGAATTGGCTCCAGTTCAATCACCCGTCGGTGAGCAGCATATAGCGTGGTTTTTCAGTCCTCAATATAGAGCGGCCAGTGACCCACTTACCCGGCTTGCGGTCTCACGTCCTTCCCTCTACGCGTTTCTCCGCTCTAAGAAATACCAGCGGCTTCCTCAGGAGACCAGGTGCGAGGACACTGTGTGTCCATAAGAGCCAAGTAAAGATCACAGTGAGAAGCGTGGTTACAACAGGATCGTGAGTGACATCACATTAAGCATGCATGCATAAATGTTGCACACATTTTTTTTGCTCTGATACATTTTGACAGAGACTATCAACGGCTGTGCGGTCTATACGTAATTAGGAGTGGCTGAAATATTAGAACAGCCTTATGCTCCGGGACGAATAAAAACTAAGCCCCGCTACAAGGGGGATTAACATATCTTCATGTGATTGGAATTGGACATAAGCAGTCCTTACTTACAATTAAGATTATGGTAAAAAATTACAGGCTGAAAGAATATATACTGTGGTATACTAACAGCATCTTCTCGGAACTAAATGAGATGTGATATTTATTACCACTTTTATACGGACTATTCAAGAGAAGCGATTTATATTTTACATTGTGTATATGACAAGCCATTGAAACACTGCTAAGTGCTGATGTACTGACAACCACTTATTTCATCATTCTAGGTTATTTGGATGTATTTTTAGAAGGGTTTAACGGTGTATAAATAGTAATTAATTGTATGTTGTTATATGTACATAAATTTATATATTCATCCTATTTTTAGTCTCACATTGGTTCACTATATCAATTATATTTTTTATATTACATCATGTTTTCTTAGTATCATCTGCTCTTTATCATTTATTTAATTTATTGTATTTTAATTTCTTATTATTTTTATGTTGTGGTCTCTACTTTTAATACTAAATATCATTATATTAGCGCCTGTCAGTGTGTCTATGCCTGTCAATCATCCTGCAATGGGTCTGCGTAGTCACTGTGATCGCAGTCCCGATCGCAGTGGCCGGTTCGTGCATGCACACCACAATGCCTACGCATGCGCGATACGTAACAGTCGGCCAATTACCTGCGTAATCGCAGTTGTGATCGGTAATGAATCAGGCCCATTGAGTCCTCTTCCTTCATATAGACAGCACAGCACTACATGCTGCATAGACGCAGTCATGGCAGCTTCCACTTAGCATATTCTAAATTTTAATTTACTTATTTTTTTTAATTTAAGGACACTAAGGCAGCGTCAACATGCATATTTAAAGTTAATAAACTAGTTTTAAAACACATTTTTTATTTTAGTTTCTCATTGATATTTGAAGATCCTGAAACATTTACATGTCGATATGAATGTTATCATTGGCTGCCATGCGTTTTAAATATAACTAGTAAATAGTCTGAATTATTATTAACAGTTTCTTATATGGCGCAGCATATTCCATTGAGCTTTACAAATGGAAATAACATTAATAGAACCAAACTGGGTAGTAACAGACAGACATAAAGGTAAGAGGGCCCTGCTTGCAAGCTTACAATCTATAGAAGTGTAAATAGTAGTAGAGGGCACAGGCCTAGTGCATCTTGTACCCTCTAGAATAATACATACATGTAATCCTTATAGCCCCCCTCCCCCGCCATCCTGCGACATTGGCAACTTATAGGCACATTGACAGGTGGCACATATCCCCTCATTTTCATTGACAATCATTTTATACACCAAATAAACCGCTGCATTGCACAGCTCTGCTATTGTCGGACACGTCTTCCAAAAATAAACACAATCAATTTGTTTTATCTGATGTGGCACATAAGGCACTACTAATATCAGAGACTCATAGACTTGCTTATACTTGTGTTATAGCATTGTGTTACCACTGAAACCCGACACTTATTCTCCTTTAAAATGTCCGGACGACAGATGTGAAGTTAGGAAGCGTTCAGGCACAATGCTCTGGTTTCAGCCACTTGTCTTTTCACAGGTCGGATTTTCATGAAATCTGTTGATGTAAACACAGAACAGGACTCTAATGTATGTGTGAGGCCAATGGATGGAAATAAGACTATTTCCATTTACTCTAAACGAAGGCGCGTTTCTCACTCCGATTCTGAGATTACTGTTGTCCCCTCGATTTCAGCCAGCAACCCGAAGCTAGGGGTCGCTCCATTCAATTCAGGATGTGGCAAACTAGAAATGAGAAGGTGAGTATACAACCTATAACATAAAACTTTGTGTTATACATATTTATAGTGTATGTGAACTCCCGATAATTATATCCATGTTACATACACACACAGAATATATTGTATGCACAGTGGTAACATCCAGTACAGTTTTATCACAGAAAAACTTTGTGTGACCCTCAGAGGTACGTGATAAAAGCGGTGTACCCCTGTGAACGCCTCATCTGGCTTCTACAGAGTATGTAAATATTTAGTCAGATTTACAGGTTAGACACTTCTGAAGACTGGTACAGAGCGAGATGCGGTCATAATACCGACTGCAGAGATTCTGGCGGTCAGAATGCCGGCGCCGGAATCCCGACACCTGTCAGAATACCGACGCCGGCATCCCGAAGGTAAGTAGCGGGGTTATGGGAGGGTTAGGGTTAGGCACTAAGGGGGAGGGTTAGGTTTAGGGTGTGGGGAGGGGGAGGTTAGGTTTAGGCACTGGGGAGAGTGAGCTAGGGTTAGTGGTAGGGAAAGGGGGAGGGTTAGGATACCGACCAATAGGGATGCCGGCTTCGGGATTCTGACCGCCTGTAATCTGAGTGCTGTCATTCAGTACCCAACCCTACAGCGTTGCTAGCCCATAATAACCAGTTTTATGTTTGGTTTAGTTTTCTTGACATTATTACCAAAATTACAATATTTTACTTGTACGCAACTGTGTGTAATTGCCCCCAATATATTCCACATTAATACAAATGACACTTCTGATTACAGTACCCGGCATTTCGCTAACTTCGCTAAGGTAGAGGATTGCCTCTTTGCAGGAGTACGTTCCATAGGCTGTAAAGTACACATTGTAAAAGCCAACTAACCTCCTGGCCAACACATTATTATTATTATTGTTATTGTTGTTATTATCTTGTTTTGTATTTTATTTGTTCTGTAATAATCCCTTTTATCCTTTATGTATTGGAAATAGCAGTAACCCAAAGTGTACTGTCAACTACCATTAGATGTACATAATTTTCTAAAATGTAATTTTAAATAGAATTTTTCCATATAACTTTGAAACTAATATTTCTAATTTGCTCTTTAGAAAAACAGTATGCCTTGCCAAACGTGGGAACTTAGACTTCGCATCCATTAAAAGACCTAAAACCAAGACCTCCATGCTGCAGAAACGCAGACGGCAGCTAATGGAAGAGGTAATGTTCAGAGAACACCTGATAACATTCCCATAATTATCTATACAAGATGTTGGCCTTTTCTAAGCCAGTCATGTGTAGGTTACAGGGTGCATGAATGATGATCACGAACTAGAATCTGATAGCGAAAGCTCCTGGTCAGTCCGACGCATCCAATACCATGCAATTAGAAAATGTATCCATGGCCAGTAATGAGAGGTATAGTAAATGCTGATTTAGTACAGTTCTGAATTTTTTCATTAAGACCAGTTACCACTGGCATTAAAAAGTGTGCATTAACAAGCACTGTACAACTCCAGTTAAGGTACATAAATATGTATGGGGATGGTACCTGTTGATTCCAATAATCCCATATCTATGGTCAGCATAATATAAAATCAATTTGTCTAGATGAAAGACTGCAAATTATTGTTCTGAATGCTAACAGAGTCAGTTATGTGGAGGGGAATAGCCAAAGGCACATGAGTTATGGAACATAGTGCTGAAATCCAGTGCATGCTGTAGCGTTACATGATTGCAGTGCCTCACTTGGTAGGGGGCATGGCTTAGAGCAGGTGTGGGGAACCTTTTTTCTGCCGAGGGCCATTTTGATATATATAACATTATTTGCGGGCCTGGTTCAGGCCATGCCCCCTACGCGTAACATTACACAGGGGCGGGGCCATAATCGCCGGTGATTACAGCAATGCCCGCATCATCCTGAGGATGCTCCGGGGAGCTGTAAGGGCAGCGGTGTGACTGTCTGAAGCATCCTAAGGACGCTCCAAGTGGTACTGCTGCATAGATTCTGGTTGCAGGGCACCATTCTAGTCACCCTGCTAGCCAAATGAGGCTAGCAGAAAAAAGCAGGAGGTTCCCCATCCCTGGCTTAGAGGGTATCTTTGCAGAGAGCAACTTGGCCCAACTTGAGCATCTTGCATGTTAGACCTGCACCCAACAGGGTGTTGAAATTTATTTTTGGGATTTATTTATTTTTTATTTATTACAAGATATTTATATAGCACACACATATTCTGCAGGACTTTACAGAGAATATTTGGCCATTCACATCAATCCCTGCCCCAGCAGAGCTTACAATCTATATTCCCTACCACATTTACACACTAGGGTTATTTTTTTGTCAGGAGCCAATAAAACTAGCTGTATATTTTTAGAGTGTGGGAGGAAACCGGAGTACCCGATGGAAACCCACGCAAGCAGGGGGAGAATATACAAACTCCACGCAGTTAGGGCTGTGGTGGGAATCAAAGCTACAATCTAAGTCCAGTGAAGTAGTAATACTAACCATTACACCATCCGTGCTGCCCTGTGATTTCCAGTGCCGATGCTGAGAGTCGACATTGGGAGTGCCATGGAATCCTTGTGGTAATTTAGTGCTTGCTTTTGTGTCACGTAAGGCCATGTGCACTCTGACATCTTTAGTTCCATCTCCCCCAGTTCTGTTTTTTGACAGATAAATGGAGGAGAGGTGTATGAATGATCATTTTGAAATGTTTGTGAATTTTGCTCTTGCGTCAGAGAGATCACAAAGTATTTTCTTTTCCCCAACTCTGCTCTAAGCCATCCGACTTCTGTAGGTGCCCATATGCACAGTCTGTTTGTTACGCCATAAACGGCAATAATCTCTGTGCAATATCCATCTCCACTCTATTCCTTTTTTAATTTGACATGTAGTCATATATCTTAAATACGTCTTAGCTCGTTGGGAGTCATAGATTAGTCCTTACACTCCTCCTTGTCCCAGATTTATACCACACTAACTGTCACCTTAAACATTATTTTGTGTACAGTTCAAGAACAGCATTGCAAAACCCAAACCTTTCAGAACTGAACTGTGTTCCTGAGCCCCATGTCTACAGAAGGCCTTGAGTAAGGGATATACATTAGGTACTGCTATGTTTGTTCCAATCTCGCTGCTCTAACTTGTGGATTTGCTATAAATGCCTTAAATTACTGTGAAAAGTACCATTATTTTCCTTTAGCTATGTTGCTGCTCCTGCCAATATAATGCCTTAAATATATCGAAACAATATAAAAGTAGCTTGGGCACACACACAAAAAAAAAATATATGTTTGATATGAAGCAATAGATGAAATATGTTTTCATTTGTTTGGTCTAAAAAAGATAAGTACTTAAGACTGTATTTATAGTGAACCCATTTTGTAGGCTGAAGCAGTATTCATTTAACAGTACAGCTGATAATTTCACAAGGCGCTTTAATGTGTGTATACAACTGATGCAGCCTTATTGTCTGTCCTGGTTTTGCCCTTTTAGGAGGAAATTTTACCCTTGTAAACATTTGCAGTAACCGATATTTTGATTCAGCATTTGAGAAACGTAGTCTAAAACATTTCTGCTGTGACACTTCTCTAGGACCTATGTACTTGGCAAGACTTTCCAGTGTGCATTCCAACGGTGCTACAGTACATTGTCAAATGACTATTAAAGGACACATAGTTTTGTGGATGTTAATCTGTTGTGTTTGACCCCAGGGAGCAGTCACGTTGCAGCACAGTTCAGATGATGAGCGTTCCACACCTCCTGGTTCTCCTAAACTGTTGCACTTCAGTGACCAAGGTGATCAAAAATATATATATGTATGTGTTAAGGATAACATTTATACAGCAAAATCTGTATTCGGAATAATCACCACCCCTCATCCTTAATCATCCTTTGTCATTTATATTTCTAACATTATTAACCTCTTTGTCTATTATTCACCGTTTATTATTACCACGGCTATAACTATTGGTGTGCAGGGCTCTTTGGGTGGCACCATCGCCATCCCATGGCACTTGCTTCTGGCTAGCAGGGTGCCTGGAATGGCAGCCAGTATCACTGTGGCAGTGCCACCTGTAGCGTCCTTTGGACGCTACAGACAGGCACCCTACTGTAATTACAGTCTGGAGCGTCCTCAAGACTCTCCGGTCACTGCTGTAGTTCCAGGTGCTGGCGGCCCCACCCTCTATGGGCGACGTTGTGCGCAAAGGGTGCAGGGACGGCACAGGGTGCTCCGAGCCCTTGTTATGGCTCTGATTATTACTAATGGATTCAGCGTAACACTGAATCTATTATTACTAACTAAAGGAGATTACCATCAGTCTCTTATCATCATTTCTCCTTGTTTAATAAAAACAAAACAAGGCAACGTAGACCTTTGCTAGCAGAAGTGATCCAGTGGGGAGTATAATCTTCAATACAATTCTATAAAGGACAGTAGCTGCTAAATATAAAATTATGTTTTTATTTTTCACCATCAGGGTTACCGCAGCTGCTGATCCTATGCAGAGCTTTACTGAGAAGCTCTGCTGGAATACTCCGGTCTCCCAAGCTTCCGCTGGTGCACTGCACTTACATGGTTGACCATGTCAGTAGCCCAACCCTTTTCTGTTGTGTTCGGGAGAAGGGGTGAGGGAGACAGAGAGCGGACAGATCTTCAGCACTGCAGGTCTGGTTCTATAGAACTTACTGGAGGAAAAATGTTGTCCTGATAGTCAAAACTAAAACCACCATCTATAGAATATAGGCACACACGATAATTTTCAAATAAAACAATACCTTCTGCATTGTTAATGTTTCATACACCGTTCATTTATGTTTATTTAGGAGTGTTAAACCTGAAAGGTATACAAGGTCACTAACCCCCCCCTCCACTACCTTATTCAGGTGCTTTGATTCTCTGTCCTGTGCTGACTCAGGTGCAGGAAGCTATCAGATTTCTATCTAGGAGCTTACCTTCAGATATGATACCTGCATGCCAGGTGGATGCTCTTTCCTGTGTGTGCTGAGAATTAAGCTCGGGGTTTTTGAACTATTAGTTGAGAGACTCAATGCTGCAGAATGGAGGCCCCAAATGTGCAACAGAGTCCCCCAGAAGTCTATCACATATTATATTGCTTTTCAATAGGGTTTAAATAGGGTTTACATTTTCTGGGCTTTTCTTCCTAGATCCATCCGTCCAGATCAATAAACTGTTAATAAATAAATAGGGCACTTCTGAGTCCATAAACAAAACTGACAAATAAGGAGTCTCTTTGTGTAACTTGCAATGAACCGACAATGGGAATAGAGCCACTAGTTTAGTCAGTTTATTATTATTATTATTGTTAAGGGTCACATTGCTTCACAATGCTGTACAATGAGGAGGAGGTTGTTTATTCAGGTATTACTATTTTTTTTAAGTAGATAATGTTAGAAACCGTTGTAATTCCTACACCGTTCACCTGATTTGGATGAAATTACCCTCAAATTAAATCTGAAAGTCTGCAGTTAAAGCACATCTTGTTTGTTTCATTTCAAAGCCATTGTGGTGGTGAACAGAGGCCAAAATATGAAAATTCTGTCAATGTCCCAATATTTATGCACCTGACTGTATATATAATATATATAGTGAGCCTGTTTATGCTGACATATTTGCAGTGTGCTGTGAAATTTGTTTGCTTGATTGATAGAAATTTGGACTATAGTTGTTTAGAGGGACAACTTAATGAATTACTTCAGGTTATTACTCCTCAGTGTTTGCGGCCAGGGAGGAGAAAACTAACAAATTATTACAATTAATTGTATTCACTTTATCTTCTCCATGGAGGACTAGTTCCCATCTCTTACTTTATGATTACTTGTATATGTCATTTGTTGCTAAGTGATTTATTTGATATTTATTATAGCTCAGGGAATGTCAGAAGACACCTGGGTGAAGGAGGTGTGACTTTACATGTCTTACAGAGGTGTTTCCTGTCCTGACATGATTAGTAGGGAGAATTATTCCCCAAGTAGCTGCTGTACTGTAATACTTTGTTAGTATACTTGTAAATCTAATTGTATTTAAAAGATACTTGGAAGTACTAGTTTTGTAGAAGTCAGAGTAAGCTATAGTATATTCATAATAAAGCCACGTGCACCAGATTCTTGTGCTCTAGGGACATTTTCCTTGGAGTCTGTAGCTGATATTTCATGTTACTCCAATAAGCAAGCACCATGTTATTGAAAGAAAATCTAAGACGTTATGGTATATATATTAGATCCTTTGAATAGTATACATGTTTACTAAACATTCATAGTAAAATAGTCACCATCTGTGTGATGCTTATGTAGTAAATGTCAAACCTTCTTCCTGCACTTAAGGGGATAAACAGAATACTGGTGACAATGACAGGACGGGGCACACAGCTGACAGACGCATAGTACAGACCGATGAGGCTGGTTATGTGTCCGATGACAGCAGCTCATCAACTCAACTTGGTGTTTGCCATCCGCAACAGTCTACTAGAACAGAGAAGGCTGTCTCTCTGGGTCCAAGCGTAGATGAGAATACTTGTATCTTAGATGCTTCAAAAGAAGGGAACGTTGCCCGATTTTTTAATGTAAGTATATCATTGTATAATTTGTACAAGCAATATTCTTGTTATCATTTTAGATTATTTTTTAGTAATTTAGAAAAAAAAAAAATAGTACACACTTACTTCCTTAGATGTACTGTACATGTGTGCAGTCATAGAACATTTTGTGAAAAGGAAAACCTTCATAAATTCTTGCTAGTAAGCACAAAGTTAATCTTGGCATTGTTTAATAAATCCATCTATTTTATTATTTAATTTTAAAGGAACCATGTCAGAGATTTATCAAAGCTGCAAAATATGTTTGTGGGTAGTTGATCATTGGTGCTGGATATATGTGGTATATATTGCTATGGTATCTTGATTTAAAACAAAGCAGATCAGGTCTACAAGGTATATCCGATTTTATATAAACTTGTTACACTGTTATAAGTGCTATAACATTTTTACAAATTATCATAAAGTGACTAACTCCCTATTTTGTTTTCTCTATATAACACAGCATAGCTGTTGTCCAAACCTGTTTGTGCAGCAAGTATTTGTAGAAACCCATTGTAAAAGCTTCCCGTGGGTGGCATTTTTCACCAAAAGGTTTGTACCACGCTTTATGACTATACATTAATAATTGTTTCAGCAGATCTAGGTATAGAGATAATCACATGATTGGATGGAACCAGGATGATACTTGCATCTGTAACAGCCAGGAATTGTTGCACATAAAATGTTACATGGCTGTGTCCTCATTAAGCTATAAGGAGGTGTATCGATTCAAGGTGACCTCTCTTCCACTTTGCAGAAAATCGGAATGACTACATTTGTACAGGTTGAGTCTTCCATATCCAAAATGCTTGGGACCAGGGGTATTTTGGATATCGGAATATTTGCATACCATAATAAGGTATCTTGAGAATGGGACCCAAATCTAAACACAGAATGCATTTGTGTTATATACACCTTATACAAACAGCCTGCAAGTCATTTTATACAATATTTTTTAATAATTTTGTGCATAAAAAAAAGTTTGTGTACATGCATGAAATTCATTTATGTTTCATATACACCTTATACACAAGGCCTGAAGGTAATTTAATACTGTATTTTAATAATTTTGTGCTTTAAACAAAGTATTTGTACAATGAACCTTGAGAAAGCAAAGGTTTCACTTTCTCGGTCATGCTAAAAATATTCCGTATTTTGGAATATTTGGATATGGGCGACTCAAGTGTAATAGTTATGTGGGCAAATTGCTTCTTTATTATGTAACATTCTTATTTTCTATTGTTGCATTATAAGGGTAAAATGTGCTCCCTGCTGTAAAACATAAGAATATTAGAAGTCACAGAAATCCTGTGACCATAATTTTGCTTTGAAACAGATCATGGAACGCAGAGGCGATTTCTGATATCTTCTTAGTTTTACTGTTAGGAGTATATTTTTGTAAATCACACATTTCATTTTGCAACAAGGAAAGTCACTTGTATGATGTGATCCAGGTGGGTTTTATCTTCATTCAAAAAGCACTTTAAAAATGTGTCCTGTGACAATAAGTCGCATCCCTACATTCCAATGAAGATTTATACTTACCATTAAGTCATTATAATGGACTTATACTGTGGGCTTACCAGTAGATGACACCGGTATACGTTTAAGATGCCGGCGGTCACTATGCCGACCGCCGGCATCTAGACTACAGAATCCTTGCTGCCGGCGGTATTTCATGCCGAATACGTGACACCAGCTGAGGCATTACTAAACAAGGATTGAGGCTGATCACACTTCAAAATATATATATATATATATATATATTTATTATAATCAAATGTCCTGACTGACTAATACCCCTTTACCACTGCAAGCAAATAGACCCGGGTTATTGCACATGAACAGGCAACAACCTGGGTTAAGGTCCAGTGTGAAAGGACCGAGTTGAAATAACCCGGGTCGAGTGACCCAGCATTTCAACTCTGGTAACAAGCAGGGTTGAACACGAGTTCAACACGGCTCGCGGTGCAGTGTGAACGGGTAACTCGGGTCGAGGCGACCCGGGTCCCATTCACTGCATAGGAAGAGCCAGCACTTGGAGATGATCTCATCTCCAGATGTTGGCTCAGCAGTGATGGCGGTGACATCATCGACCCGGTATTATTGCCGAGTCGGGCCTCCAGTCTGAAAGGGGTCTCAGCCGGGTCACACCAGGGATGGACACATGTACATATCCCGGTTGCGACCCGGCATTTGCGATGTGAAAGAGATATAACTCACTGACAGACTGACTCATCAATGCTCAGCCCAAACCCGTGGACCTAGAAAGATGAAAATCAGGGAATATATTACTTCCATGACGTAGGTGCCCACTAAGAAGGGATTTTTCTAAATTCGACTCCCAAGGGGGTGAAAAGGGCTAAAATATTTCCTCCCCCTGTGCAGTGTCCTGTCTCATCATAGCTACAGCAGAGTTCAGAATGTAAGCACCAACTGTCATCCCAAGTGCTGTCAAACATCACTGGCAGGTGATGTGGCTCCCCTATTTGAATAGTGAGGGAAGGGAATGTGTTACTACAGAGGTAAGAGAGGTGTGTGTTACTATAGAGGTGAGGTAATGTGTTAATACACAGATGAGGGAGATGAATGTGTTACAATAGTGGTGAGGGAAGGGAATGTGTTACTACACAGGTATGGGAGGGGAATGTGTTACTACACAGGTGAGGGAGGGGAATGTGTTACTACACAGGTATGGGAGGGGAATGTGTTACTATACAGGTGAGGGAGGGGGAATGTGTTACTATACAGGTGAGGGAGGGGAATGTTTTACTACGCAGGTGAGGGAGGGGAATGTCAAATGTGTTACTATGGGGTGAAGGAGGGGTATGTCAAATCTGTTACTATGGGGTGAGGGAGGGGAATGTGTTACAGGGGTTAGCAGGGTAATGTGTTACTACAGAGGTGAGGGAGGGGAATGTGTTACTCCAGAGGTGGGGTAGTGTTCATTCTAGGTCCGGCGTAGGGCAGGGGGCCGACCCGTAGAAAGGGCACTTTCGTGCGCTCCGAAAAAGGGGGCATGGCCACGAGAGAAGGGGCGTGTTGTTAATACGTGCCCCCCTTTCATCACTTTTGGGGGCGTGCTTACAGACATGATGGGCTGCCCCCAAGCTGTCCCCTCACTGTGAATGGATGCCAAACAGTGAGTGCTGCACCATAATTTTTCCTCACCTCAAGACACTGTGACTCGCAGGTGGGGACTTCTCCCGGCAGGTTGTGTTAGCAGGGTGCCGTCATAAGGGCAGCGCGCATTCTGCCCTTTTGAAATTGGGAAGGGTGTGGCGCCCTGCTAAAACAGCCTAGCGGGAATGCTATGAGGGAAGGGAATATGTTACTACAGGTGTGAGTGAGGGTAATGTGTTACTACAGGTGTGAGGGAGCTATTGTATTTCTACACAGATGAGGGAGGAGAATGTCGAATGTGTTACAACACAGGCGAGGGAGGGAAATGTGTTACTACAGAGGTGAGCGAGGATAATGTGTTACCACAGAGGTGAGCGAGGATAATTTTTTACTACAGAGGTGAGGAAGTGGAATGTGTTAGTACACAGGTGAGGGAGGGTAATGTCGTACTATAGCAGTGATGCATTACTATAGAGGTGAAGGATTAATGCATTACTGGAGTGGTGAGATGGAAATGCAAACAGTAAATACCTAAAGGTCTACCCAGATGAGCGATACAATCAGTGTGAACAACTTCTACCTCATTGCTTTATATGTACATGTATTCCGTTTAATTAAATGTACACAATCCAGCCCAAATAACAGATTTGTATACTTATTGTCTGACGTTTTCTTCACCCAAGAATTTCCCAGAGACCCAGGTACTGTAAACATTAGTTTTTGCTAATTATACATTGGGAGTCCATCCAAAGATCAGAATAGCTAGACATTCTTTCACTCATGCCAGCGATTACACTACGGGGCTGATTCTATGACACAGCCACAGTGGCTGGTCAGCCGCATAATGCTGATGTACTACTTTATGCTAATATGAGATTCCATAGGGCTAATACAGGGGTTTGTGCGCCAATGCTAAGTGCATGAGATCCGTCAGAGACTGAGTTACCTTCTCCCTATACATGACTCAGAATCACACAGCGCAATAGATACACTCCCACAAGACATTGCAGTTCAGTGCGCTTGCATTGTCGACTCGCTGTTGCTTCGCTGAAACGCACAATAGGATGGACAGACGCAAAAATATGTAAATTTTCAGCTGCACATGCGCTGTATACAAAAACTCGCCATTGCACCTGTGCACAGGTATCCACCCGAGTATGTGTATCTAGCAAATAAAAGCATGGGGATTTTGTTCATATCTTGATCAAAACGATTAAACTTGCAGCCCAACATCAAGGGGACCCCACTCTCTGCAATTCCCTACACTAGCATACAGTGCATCCGGAAAGTATTTACAGCGCTTCACTTTTTCCACATTTTGTTATATTACAGCCTTATTCCAAAATGGAATAAATTCATTTTTGTCCTCAAAATTCTACACACAATACCCCATAATGACAATGTGTACAAAATTTTTTTTTTTTTAGATTTTTGCAATGGGGTAAAAACGTATTTGGACAGCCACTGATTGTGCAAGTTGTTGCACTTTAAAAGATGAGAGTGGTCTGTAATTTACATCATAGGTACACTTTAACTGTGAGAGACAGAATCAGAACAAAAAATTCTGGAAATCACATTGTATGATTTTTAAACAATTTATTTGTACATTCTTGCGGAAAATAAATATTTGGACACCTACCAACCAGCAAGAATTCTGGCTTTCACAGACCTGTTACTTCTTCTTTAGGAACCTCATCTATCCTCCACTCGTTACCTGTATTAATGGCACCTGTTTGAACTGGTTAACTGTATAAAAGACACCTGTCCACACCCTCAAACAGTCAGACTGCAACCTCTCCACCATGGCCAAGACCAGAGAGCTGTCTAAGGACACCAGGGACAAATTTGTAGACCTGCACAAGGATGGGATGAGCTTCTCAACAATAGGCAAGCAACTTGGTGAGAAGAGATCAACTGTTGGCACAATTATTAAAAATTGGAAGAAATACAAGATCACTGACAATCTCCCTCATCCAGGGCCTCCATGCAAGATCTCACCTCGTGGGGTATCAATGATCTTGAGAACGGTGAGGGACCAGCCCAGAACTACACAGGGGGACCTGGTCAATGACCTCAAGAGAGCTGGGACCACAGTCACAAAGGTTACCATTAGTAACACACTACGTCGTCATGGATTCAAATCCTGCAGCGCCCGAAAGGTCCCCCTGCTTAAGCCAGCACATGTCCAGGCCCGTCTAAAGTTTGCCCGTGACCGTCTGGATTATCCAGAGGTGGATTGGGAAAATGTGATGTGGTCAGATGAGACCAAAATAGAACTTTTTGGTATAAACTCCACACGCCGTGTTTGGAGGGAGAAGAATGATGAGTGGCATCCTAAAAAAACCATACCCACTGTGAAGCATGGGGGTGGAAAAATCATGCTTTGGGGATGCTTTTCTGCAAAGGGGATAGGACGACTGATACGTATTACGGAGAGGATGAATGGGGCCATGTATCGTGACATTTTGGGGAAAAACCTCCTCTCAGTAAGAGCATTGAAGATGCAACGTGGCTGGGTCTTCCAGCATGACAATGACCCCAAACACACGGCACGGGCAACTAAGAAGTGGCTCCGTAAGAAGCATTTCAAGGTCCTGGATTGGCCTAGCCAGTCTCCAGACCTCAACCCAATAGAAAATCTGTGGAGGGAGTTGAAAGTCCCTGTTGCCCGGCGACAGCCCCAAAACATGACACATCTAGAGAAGATCTGCATTGAAGAGTGGGCCAAAATACCTGCTGCAGTGTGTGCAAACCTGGTCAAGAACTACAGGAAATGTTTGACCTCTGTAATTGCCAACCGAGGTTGCTTTACAAAGTATAGAGTTAAACTTTTTGATTACAAAGAAAAAAGATTGAACAATCTCACTTGCGCTCCAGATTTTTTCAACTTCAAATAATGATGGTGATAATTTTTCCTCAAACCATAGGACCATTCACATAAAATAAACAAAGAAAAATATTTTTCACAATAATGTATGGTTATTTCAAACAAAAAAATGTTCCAATGGTGATGTAGGAGAGAGAATGGGTGCGTATAAGTCCTCTCCAAGGAATTGTACTTCAACAATTTCCAATAGATAGTATTTCCAAGAGGTTCCAGAAAACACCCCAAACTTGTGAAAGGCAAGGTATATAGTAGATTCTCACATGAATGCTTACTTCAAGCAAGATGGTGCAAAGCACATAAAAGTTTCTTTGATCCCAATAATTGACCAATGTGCAAGTAGAGATGGGTATATTCCAATAAACTCTAATGTTATATAACATCAAAGAAAAAAAAAAAATTAAAGTTGTGGTATAGATATGACAAATTATATTTATTAGATAAAAACACAGGTGAAAGGTAGCCGTACCATATAAATGAAATGGACGAATACTGAAGATAGAACCCGGGTATATTCAGTATGACAAAAATATGGATAGGCTTCCTGAGACCATAACATGACTCTTTTCTACACGTTTCGACGCACTGCGGTGTCTTTTTCAAGTAGAGTGTAGGTGTGAACAAACTAAAATGAATAAGAATAATAATGCATTGAGATATAACTCTCATGCACATACAATATGATTAAAATGTATCAGACTTAAAAAGCATAATGTTAATAATAATAGAAGAAAAATTCATAACTCACCACTACTTAAAGCTTCATTTCTTGAATTGCTATGTTTGCACTGTAAGGGCAATCTTAAGTTATGGAGGATACCACCAGAGTTAAGTAGGGTGTGGTTGTCTTGACAACCATAATAACATGACCAAATAAGGGCTTGTGGTGACCCCATATCCTCCTGTTTAACCAGGAAATTAAAGTATTCAGACCACGAGGACCAAAAACTCCTGCCCTCAACGCACCCAAAGTCACGTTCAACCAAGAATCCCCTCCGCCTCAAAACACGTGATCTAGCATCATGTCTTAGACATAAACAAACATCCGTCCAGACCAGCTGGACGGGTTAGCTAGCGCCCGTGTTTCCAAGTAGTCAGAGTGAAGGGGCTTCTTGGGTACTGAAAGATAAGGGACTTCCGGATCCGCTGTACCTTGTGGAACACACTCATGCGTTCCAAACTCTAGGTCCTGGATGGAGCTATTAGCACAAGATGTCACTTAGGGACTGATCAATTGGAAACTTCCGGATCTGTGTGTATAGCGTGGAATGCAATAATGCGTTCCAAACCCCGAATCCCGGAAGGAGTTATTTTAAATATATATGTAAATAATACTCGATTTTCATCTATTAAAACCATGATATACATAACCACAAATTAAACATAATCACATAATATACATCATAATGTGACAATAATTACAAAACAACAATATCAAAAATACATATAAAAATAAACAATTTAAAATAAAACAACCACTTATAAAAAACATCAAATTCATGATTGAGACCTGTGGGTTTGAGAGTATTCAAATCGTGTATGTATCTCATTTCTGTTTTTGTTAACCTAATGTCCCTATCTTTTCTCCTCCAATTATTTTTGACCCATGCAATCCCAAAAAAAACTTTTTAACCCCTTCACTGATTGTTCATGTTTATCCTTAAAATGTAATGAGAAGGGGTGATTGACATTGCCATTAGTGATATTTCGGACATGCTCTGCCCACCTAATCTTAGCTCGTCTTTTGGTTTTCCCTATATATGTCATATCACATGTACATGTGATAGCATATACAACATAATCCGTATCACACATAATGAAATCCCTAATTTCCACTGTTCGATCTTGAACAGGGAACTCAGTAATTTTAGAATTGGGGCTATGGCATGCTTTACACATCTTACAGTCTCTGCATCGAAAAAAGCCTTTATTTCTAGGGAGAAATCATTTCCCATCCATTGACACAATTTTATCTTTAATAGTCGGGGCCCTACTATAAATAAATTTGGGCCGTGATGGTAATATTTTCTTCAAGATGTCATCCGTCAATAAGGTGTTCCAATTTTTCTTTACAATCCTTTACATTTTTCTGTATTCTTGATTAAATTGTGTACTAAAACATATTTGAAAATCTGTATTATTATCGGAAATGCCATTATCTAATTTGAGTAATTCATTCCTATCTTTTTTCTCCACATCATCTATAATCCTTTGTAATTGTGTTGATTGATAACCCTTCTTAATAAAATTGTTTTTCATGGAGGCTATTTGTTCCTTGAACTTAACATTACTGGAACAATTACGCCTAAGTCTCAACATCTGTCCTATTGGAACATTGTTTAACCAAAGCGGGAGATGATTGCTACCTAAATCAATATAAGTATTGCAATCCATAGGTTTAATGTAATTGCTTGTGGCAATTTGACCATCTACCACCTCTATATTGAGATCCAAAAAATGGACTGAAGTTTTACTGATACAAAAACTTAAGACTATATGTAAAGAATTTGAATTGAGGTATTGGCAAAATTAGTTCAAATCAGATTCATCTCCTCGCCAAACAAATAAAATATCGTCAATGCACCGTCACCATTGCACCAGGTTCGCGCTCCAGCCATGTCCTGACCAGACATGGGATTCCTCCCATCTGGACATAAATAAATTTGCATAGCTGTGCGCGAACCTGGTGCCCATGGCAGTACCTACTAATTGTTTGTAAAATACTCCATCAAACTTTTTGATTGTCCAAATATTTATTTTCCGCAAGAATGTACAAATAAATTGTTTAAAAATCATACAATGTGATTTCCAGAATTTTTTGTTCTGATTCTGTCTCACAGTTGAAGTGTACCTATGATGGAAATTACAGACCTCTCTCATCTTTTATAGTGCAACAACTTGCAAAATCGGTGGCTGTCCAAATACTTTTTTGCCCCACTCTAAGTATTCACAGTCTTTGCTCAGTACTTTGTTGATGCACCTTTGACAGCAATTACAGCCTCAAGTCTTTTTGAATATGATGCCACAAGCTTGGCACACCTATCTTTGGGCAGTTTCGCCCATTCCTCTTTGCAGCCCCTCTCAAGCTCCATCAGGTTGGATGGGAAGCGTTGGTGCACAGCCATTTTCAGATCTCTCCAGAGATGTTCAATCGGATTCAAGTCTGGGCTCTGGCTGGGCCACTCTAGGACATTCACAAAGTTGTCCTGAAGCCACTCCTTTGATATCTTGGCTGTGTGCTTAGGGTCGTTGTCCTGCTGAAAGATGAACCGTCACTCCAGTCTGAGGTCAAGAGCGCTCTGGAGCAGGTTTTCATCCAGGATGTCTCTGTACATTGCTGCATTCATCTTTCCCTCTATCCTGACTAGTCTCCCAGTTCCTGCTGCTGAAAAACATCCCCACAGCATGATGCTGCCACCACCATGCTTCACTGTAGGGATGTTATTGGCCTGGTTTCCTCAAACATAACGCCTGGCATTCACGCCAAAGAGTTCCATCTTTGTCTCATCAGACCAGAGAATTTTGTTTCTCATGGTCTGAGAGTCCTTCAGGTGCATTTTGGCAAACTCCAGTCGGGCTGCCATGTGCTTTTTACTAAGGAGTGGCTTCTGTCTGGCCACTCTACCATACAGGCCTGATTGGTGGATTGCTGCAGAGATGGTTGTCCTTCTGGAAGGTTCTCCTCTCTCCACAGAGGAATGCTGTAGCTCTGACAGAGTGACCATCGGGTTCTTGGTCACCTCCCTGAATAGGGCCCTTCTCCCACGATCGCTCAGTTTAGACAGCCAGCCAACTCTAGGAAGAGTCCTGATGGTTCCGAACTTCTTCCATTTACGGATGATGGAGGCCACTGTGCTCATTGGGACCTTCAAAGCAGCAGATATTTTTCTGTACCCTTCCCCAGATTTGTGCCTCGAGACAATTCCTTGGACTTCACGCTTGGTTTGTGCTCTGACATGCACTGTCAAGTGTGAGACCTTTTATATAGACAGGTGTATGCCTTTCAAAGTCATGTCCAATCAACTGAATTCACCACAGGTGGACTCCAGTTAAGCCTGCTGATATTAGGGAAGCTCGCCGAGATAGGCATATCGCCCATACTACCTAGCTATAATAAAAGCAGAATCATCGGTGTGTACAATCTGCACACTACATACTTGTGATGGGTGTGGTATGAAATATCGACAGTCATTAGGTCGTCATTACGTCTACATGGTCTGAATTTCGAAATACATAATATTGACATTTTCAGAATGTCGATTATTCTATTTTATTCTAACCCTGGTTACAGCCTAACCCTAATTCTGAGTGTCGACATTTATAATGTCAACATGATATCAATGTTGACTTTCTGAACACGTCAACAATCCGACTACATCCTTTTGTGATAATAGACTGTGTGTGTGTGTGTGTGTGTGTGTGTGTGTGTGTGTGTGTGTAATAACCTTGCATACATGTTATGGATAAGTAACATAGAATTGGAAGCACTGTGTGAGCTGTTATAGCATGTAATGAAGCAGCAGGTTAATTTACATTCATGTCTCAAATGGAAATAGAACCATGAAAAATAAAGCACCACACAGAAAAATGTATTACCTATTTATTAACAGATATAGTGACAGCATATACCTTTGCACTTTACAATTGTGAACAAACTGTAATAGAACAAGGGCGGGTAATAACAGGTAGAATTAGAGGTCAGAGGGCCCTGCTCACAAGCCTACAGTAGAGAAATGGGAATTTCATACATTAGGATAAGTGCTACATATTGCATATGGGTCCGGCCAGGTTGCAGAGGCTCTTGGTAAGGCTGTATGATCCAGTCACACAGGAATGTTGATCAAAAAAGAAAGAAACCAAGCGCCAAAAAGATATTGTTTGGTAAACAAGTTTCCAAATGTGAAGGCTGCTGCTCACCACCTGGAAGTGATGCCACCACTCCCAAAAAAACACACGGTGTAAGACAGTAACAATCTAAATTGCATGCAGTCTATTCATATAAAATGCACATATATATCCACATAATATATAATGACAATGATAGAACAAGTAAGTCTAGCTTAAATGTTGAACTAAATACAACAATGTATCACTTATGGAATGTGATAGATATATACTGTCCAAAAGTAAATTGCTAGAAAACAAATCATTACTTGTATGAAACCAATGTTTGTGCGTGTAGCAGCGGAAGATATTGACTGCACTTAGCTGGATAGAGGATAGTTCCCAACAGCCTCGATGAAGAGGTATTCCAATGATTCACTGAAGGTGCATGATGTGATATATGGAAAAGGGGCCATGTCACCAACCGTGAGAGTAAATGTGCAGCTGCAGCAGGTCCGGAAGCGCAGTGGGATCGCCGCTCCTGCTAGCCAAGTCACCACTGTGGCTATCAGTCTCCCGGCTTTGTCTCTCCACCAGCCCTGTTGTAAAGCGTCACGCTAGGAGGTCAGACTTTGCTGCGGCTGGGCGATGTGGTATGGCTTGATGGTACACTAAACCAGTGTGGAGGTGGTGTGGCCACAGTACAACAATGGATACCGGAAAATCCCAATCTATCACAAACTATTCTCTGTCCAGCTAAGTGCAGTCAATATCTTCCGCTGTTACACGCACAATCATTGGTTTCATACAAGTACTGATTTGTTTTCTAGCAATTTACTTTTGGACAGCATATATCTCTATCACATTCCATAAGTGATACATTGTTGTATTTAGTTAAACATTTAAGCTGTACTTACTTGTTCTATCATTGCCATTATATATGATGTGGATTTCTGTGTATTTTATATGAATAGATTGCATAAAATTTACATTGTTATTGTCTTATATTTTACTCTGGTAAATATTGTAGCAGATTCATGAAACACTTTTTTATGTTATTACTCCTGCAGTGACCTTTGCGTGTGCAGCGCTTTTTCCACCTGTTTTATAAAAACAGGAATGTTGGCCGGGGTTCATCGAGGTGTGTGAGTGTAGGAAGACAAAATATATAAAGTTATTTGTACAGGGGGTAATCAGTAGAAATTCAATTATGTATGGTTTGATTTAATGCAATTAATATTTCCAAATCGGTTTACACTTAATAAATATGGGGAAAAGGACTGCATGAGACCGTAGAGCCCCTCTCTCGTATCTGTATCCATTTCTATCCTTCTCCTTTTTAATGTTAAGCTAATTGTTATTCATGTATTTGTTTCAGCTTTCTAAAAGCCGGCACAGAGTTAACTTGGGAATATAACTACCATATTGGAAGTGCTCCTGAAAATGAAATTCCTTGCTTGTGCGGTCAGAAAAACTGCAAAAGTATAACTATATGACAGACACATCTTGTAACAGATGTCACAACATATTGAAATTGTCCTGTAAATATTTTTTTTTTCTTTGTTTTCTCTTTGCTAGTGATAAACTTTTTCTCTTTTTTCATTTTATAGTCACCTATAAGTGTGTAATATATGAATTTCTTTATTTGTGTATTATGTCATTTTCTTGCAGAGCTTTTTGTGTCTGTACTAAAAACAGACCACACAGTATTTTATAAAATACATATTATGCTTGTATCTCACACGTAAATAAAATGTCATCATTAATCATGCGCAAAGCATTACAGATATCTAACACTAAATGTCATTGTCAGTTTCAAGCAATGTTTTCAATTTAAAAAGGACTTGAATAAATGTGTAGAAAAACTAAAAAACATTTGTATGATCCAGTAAACAATACATTTAATGTCTAATGATCAAAGGGGGATCTATATGCAGCAGGATATGGTTAATAATTAAATGAGTTACTCTGTTTTAGGGGAAGGTGGGTTCAAGAAGAATATGAAACACAAAATATTTCCCCTATTTGGCGCAAAAGCGTTTAAAATACAATGACGAAGTCCTTAAATAGAATAATCTTTTGCTTCAAAAGGTAGATTGCCAATTCTTTATTCAGGGTTTAAACCTTCGCATATACAGTCAAGAAAATTTCAACCGATCATCAGGTCCTTATTAATTTCTCCCAAAACAATGTTTAATTTCTCAAAAAGGAAACGACATAGTGCAATATTGCCAATAAAAAGAGACAAATTTATTTCAACATCACACACTCACATATTCAACATAATATAAAGGCATATCACCACACAATGTGGGCATGGAATCACAATTGCTCTGTCGCCAAATCAGTTACCATCCCAGATCAGACTGGATGTGGGGGTTCAGAGGTCCGGAACTGTCTCACCACCTTGGTAATTCGGTTCCACAAGCAGTTCTCCGTGAAATAAAAATCACCCAGCTTAAAGCTTTTCGGACCGTGGGCCCGAATCAGACCCACTCTCTAGGCTGCGTTCGCATGTAGCCTGCCGATGTTTGCAATGTGCGTATGCTGATGTTTGCAATGTATGCATGCGCAAACTAGTCCATACGATCGGGCAGCGTTCACACGCTGTAAATAGTCGCCCCGCTAGAATGAGTGACAGGACGAGCTGTTTGTGGGTGGTGACGGGATGGTCGATAAAAAAGGGGGTGTGGTGGTGCAAACACAAGCGTGTCTGTGCATTTTTACGCCATTTCAGAGGTGTGCATAATTAAGACGCAGCATCATAATGACATGGCTGAATTGCACACTGAAGCACTCGCAGTCCTTGCGGTAGGTTATAGTCAGCCACAAGTGCTGCGTATGGGTCCGATGTTACCGATTGTTGCATACACTTCCTGGAGATGACCTGTATTTCTAAGGGAAAGTGGGCGTCTTATGACAGGCTGGTGGGCATCTGTATACTCACTGCGATCGCACGCCAAGACATAGTGGGCGTGCTAATGTCTTCCCGTGCGAACGCCGGATTTGCATACTTTGGCAGCTGACGGCTGCGTGCGAACGGGTCTGAATCGGGCCCCTAAGTCCTTCATCAGAAGCATAGGTGATTACTGAACATAGGCACATATTTATACCTAACATAATTGAATAATGAATCCAAGGTGTGCCGCTATTTTCCCGCCTGACTCAGACAGATGACCTAAACGAAAGTGGCGCAATAGCAGGCGGCCAGAACCGGAAGCTTGCTGTGCGTTCCAAATTGCGTTCCACTCTAAACCGGAACCAGAAGTAGTATATGCTTTCCAAATAGCGTTCCATTCAATACCAAAACCGGAAGGGAACAGATTTCAACTATTTCAGTTTCCGTTATAAATAAATTCTTCCCAATAAAATACAGTTTTGTCCATCAGATAAAAACTTGCAGTTCATTAGAGTCCATTTTCCATATAGAAGGAACATGTAAGAAAAATAAGTAAAATAATTAAAATTAATAAAGTGCATAGGTACAGACATAAATACAGATAAAATGGTTTTATAAGGGTTTTTTTTATCTCAAATTCGCCATTAAGGCCATTCGGAGTTAAGGTTTTTAATTTATGCACCCATGTCATCTCAGCCTTAAAAAGTCTAATATTATGATCTCGACTTTTCCATGTAGGAGAAATAAGTTGAATTCCCCAAAAAGCCTTGAGATGACAGGGATTAGAATCATGTACATTTTTAAAGTGCATAGATACGGTGTGGGTTTCAAGGCCCTTTTTTAGATTATAAGCTAAACGTGTTTTTAGATTTCTAGTAGTTTTCATTACATACTGTAGGTTAAACCACATTGACATTGAAGGGCATACACCACATTTTTGGCATTGCAGGTGATAAAGTGCTTAATTTATTTATTTATTACCAGTTATTTATATAGCGCACACATATTCCGCAGCGCTTTACAGAGAATATTTGTCCATTCACATCAGTCCCTGCCCCAGTGGAGCTTACAATCTATATTCCCTACCACATGCGGACAGACATATTTATTTATTATTTATTAACAGTTTCTTATATAGCGCAGCAAATTCCGTTGCGCTTTACAATTTGAATCAAGATTAACATTATACTGGGTTGTAAAAGACATACATACATACATACATACATACATACATGACATACATAAGGGTAAGAGGGCCCTGCTCGCAAGCTTACAATCTATAGGACTACACACTAGGATTAATTTGTGTTGGGAGCCAATTAACCTACCAGTATATTTTTGGAGTGTGGGAGGAAACCAGAGAACCCGGAGGAAGTCCACGCAAGCACAGGGAGAATATACAAACTCCGCACAGGTAGGGCCGTGGTGGGAATCGAACCCACGACCTCAGTGCTGTGAGGCAGTAACGCTAACCATTACATCGTCTGTGCTGCTTAATCCCATCCATCTGGAACTCTTTAATCTTACTTGGATCTTGCACCGTACGACACATTGTACACAGCCCACGCCTGTGAAACCCGTGACTCCTGCTACTAGTTAGTTTTTTGTCGTCTATTGCACTATGTACTAATTTAGCTTTCAGATTTGGTGCCCTTCTATAGATAAACAAGGGTTTGTCAGATATATGTTTACCGATTATTGGATCCTCTTTGAGAAATATCCAGTGTTTTTTAAAAACTGATTCAGTAACCTTATGCGGAGTTAAAATTACTAATAAAAGTCAATTGATGGTCATTAACACTTTTTCCTTCTTCCCTTTCAATAAAACTCTCCTATCAATTTCTTTAACTTTATTCTGGGCTTGTTTGATCTTTTCAACATCATACCCTTTATCCAAGAAACGATTGGCCATCTCAACCAATTGTTCATTACAAACATCCTCAGTACAGTTACGTTTAACACGCAAAAATTGTCTATATGGGACTCCGTCTAACCAATTTATATGGTGTAGACTGTTATACAGAGTTCCGTAGGGATTCCGGCACCGGTATACTGAGTGCCAGGATGCTAACTACATCCCTCACAATCTATAGTCTATATCACATGCACACTAGGGCTAATTTTTGTCAGGAGCCAATTAATGTACCAGTATATTTTAGAATGTGGGAGGAAACCGGAGTACCCAGAGGAAAGCCCAAGCACTTTGAGAATATACAAACTCCACACAGTTAAAGCCGTAGTGGGAATTGAACCCAGGATCTTAGTGCTGTGAGGCAGTAATGGTAAAAATTACACCAGATGTTCTCCTCACATCTGGACAGGTCTATCTTCCAGTGTGTGGAATTTTTGGTGGCAATGGCAGCCAGCGCAGTATGCAATCAAATCCTAATAAAATACTGAAATCAACTAGAATAGATTAAGATAAAAATTGTATACCGCAATCTATACATGTAAAGAATCTAATGGCTCATCACTTTAGGGTTGCCCTTGATTGAAATTATACACACACAGCTCTGGTTGGCAGCACTGTTTTATTGCAGGAATCTTCTCAAGGACCTTCGGTTTCACCTCCTCCTTATTCTGACTGATTCCCTTCTTACAAGATCAATGATTATGAACAGTCCTTTATCAGCATGTTTATAAAGAGGAAATACATTTTCAGCATAATTATTTATATAATATTCCTCCAATGGGGAACCTGGGCTACACTCGAGAAGCTTCTTTGGAAGTTTATGAATAAATGGTACTTGAACTAAATTAAAATAAACGAAAGGTCCTGATTCAGAATTGCGTTCAAACCTGATGGTTTGTGTGCAGCTCCAATGGTGTAGGACTGCACATGGGCAATACCCGTATTGTACATGTGCAGGACAAATCTGGAGATTGCACACAGTGCCCCCAAATCGCAGCGTGATTGGCATGCCTCAGCCATTGAGGGGAGGGGGCATTTTCTGGGAGTGCCAAGGCCAGTGCCCAATGGGTCCACATCAGTTAGCTTAAAAAAGCCACAACGAATGTCTAAGATATGCTGTTAGTCTATATCATTGGCCAATAAAAAGAGTCTAATATAAGGATAACACATTTCTTGCAACAAACCACATAACTGGAGCCGCCCTAGCGAAACACAGAGTAAGGTAACTGTCTTTACAGTACATTAAAATATTATTTTTGCAGGGAAGGGGGGGCATGCTGTCATACAACTTATTGAAGTACAGATACACAGAAAAGAACAAGAGATGACCGGGCTGCCACCAGAAGACCCAATGGTGCAATCATTTATGTATAAAACAGAACTTTTGTATTTTGGTCTAAAAGTTGTTATACAGTAACTCCTGTTTAAGCAGCGAAATATAGGAGTGAGGAGATATGTGGAAAATTAAGGAAAGAATTAAAAATATTGCAGGTGTGGTGTGAACTGCCCAGGTTACAATAAAGTCTCAGTCAATGTTTATAATGTAGAATGACATTTTCTGAACCCGTACATCAGTAATTAGCTCTTCCTCACTACTTGTAGGTCCCTGTAAAAATGTACAGTTGCCAGGACCCAAATCTGGTGTGATATAAAACAGATAATAATCTGATTGTAGAGTCCTACAAGGCAAATGCGCTATATATAATATACAATTATCAATGGGCTGTTTATATGGCAGACAAGTTGTTCTTGCAGGGCCCACATACGTTATGAAGCGTCTATGTTAATTACCCCAAATACGTTAGTCCCAGAGGTTTTCCAGAGGCTCCAATAGTGAACAATTATCATGTCATTTGCATATAAGTACCTCTGCTTTAGCTCATACATTATAGAATAAAAATACAAATAGCAGTAATGGACTGTACTTACCTCAATCAGAGGCTCCGATTAATAGGTGCCCAAGGAATTACCATTGCTCATAGGTAGTTCCGAAAAAAAGTTGTAAACTTCCTAAAGTGCGGGTTTATAGAAGTGCTACTACTTATCATTTATCTAGCACTTTCATCTATAGGATAAGAGCAAGAATCTCATTGGTTGCTATGGGCAACACCTCCACTTCTATAAACCTGCACTTTAGTAAATATACCTCTAGGTCAATTTAGGTGAGGAGGGTTTAGAAAAAGATGCATCTGAAGTCAGCTCCTTAGATACATCCTGTGTAGTTAGTGTAAATATTAGTCTATCGAATCACGCCCCCTGTAGCCACTTTGGATGGCCTCTGCCCCCGGAGTATAGAACAGAAATTTTATCAAAGGCTCCCAAACTCTGCCATAACAGTCCAGGTTTTAAGGACATCCATGCTTGAGTTAAATCAAGTTGACTGAGATACTAATTAATTCTCCTGTGCTCAAGCATGGATATCCTTAAAACGTGGCCTGTAATGGCGGCGTTTGGGAACATCTGATCTATAAGAAGACATATAAGACCAAGTTTCACAAACATGCAGCTTTCTGTTGCAGCTTTCTCAAGGCATATATTTATAGTTCTGCAAATACTCTGTTAAATTAAGGCATCATGTTTTTTAGGTCAGAAATTAACAGAAATAAATTACTAGAACACTATAAAGTATTATTCATATGACCACAAAACTTTTCATATATTTAAGTGTATTACTGTCTTGTAACTGACAATCAGGGGATGTAGTTAATAGACCGCCGGTCTATATCCCGACTGTTAAGGACCGATGGGGGACTTAAGATAGAAGTCGAAATACAGACGCCAATCTTAATCTGACGCCGGAAGATAGACGCCGGACTGAATGAGGTAAGTCTGGGCGCCTTAGTACTTAGCCGCGCGGGGGGGTGGGGGGAGTTGTTACATTTAGGGACTCCCGGGGGGAGTTAGGGTTAGGCCCCCCCTGGAAGGTTAGGTTTAGGGTGCGGGAAGGGGGGGGGGGGGTTAGGATTAGGCCCCCCCCGGAAGGTTAGGTTTAGGGTGCAGGAGGGGGGGGTTAGGGTTAGCCCCCCCCCCGGGAAAATTAGGTTTAGAGAGCAGGAAGGGGGGGGGTTAGGCACCCCCAGGAGTTTTAGGGTTAGGCACCACTAAAGGAGGGATGGGGGGGGGGGGTTAGGCATCTTGTTTTGTCAGGATTTGAACCGGAGGCTATACAGCCGCTGGTAATTCATACCCATTCCAAAAATCAGACCCCTATAAAGTTAAACTGCATAAAATCCTTCAAAAAAAAGACTAAAAAAAAAATAGAATTGTATTGCAACATGGATATTTTATTCTGTATTCACAGAAGTTTATTGCAGAAAGCCATCTTCCAGGTGTTTATATTGTATATTTATGTCCCAAGTAGAGCCAGATTAAGGGCTACATTATCCTAGCACAGTGCACAAACTTGTTTTTTTTCTTTTAAAATCAACAGGTGTGTCACCACCAGCATGCAGTTATGTTGAGATTTACAATGTCCACGTCTGCAGACTGTCGACTGTCTGATTCATATATTTAGGCGAATACTCATATACTGCATGCTCATAAACTGCATAATGCATGCTCTCATACTGCATGCTCATAAACTGCATAATGCATGCTCTCATACTGAATACTCATATACTGCATAATGCATGCTCTCATACTGAATACTCATATACTGCATAATGCATGCTCTCATACTGCACGCTCTCATACAACATAATGCATGCTCTCATACTGCACGCTCTCATACAACATAATGCATGCTCTCATACTGCACGCTCTCATACAACATAATGCACACTCTCATACTGCACACTCTCATACTGCACACTCTCATACTGCACACTCTCATACTGCACACTCTCATACTGCACACTCTCATACTGCACACTCTCATACTGCACACTCTCATACTGCATAATGCACGCTCTCACACTGCACGCTCATATACAGCATAATGCACGCTCTCATACTGCATAATGCATTCTCATATACTGCATACTCATACGGCATACTTTCATAATGCATGCTCTCATACTGCATGCTCATATACAACATAATGCATGCTCTCATACTGCATACTCTCATACTGCATAATGCATGCTCTCATACGGCATACTCATAATAATGCATACTCGCATAATGCATTCTTATACTGCATGCTCTCATATGGCATACTCTCATACTGCATAATGCGCTCTCATACTGCATGCTCTCATACTGCATGCTCTCATACTGCATGCTCTCATACTCTGCTGAAATATGCTAATGCCTTCCAAGCTGAGCATAGAGACACTCACTGCTGCATTCTGATATCATTCCGACGACATCGGTACTATCGACACACATCGGGCAGATGACATGCAGAGAGCTCTCATGCTGTGAAAGAGATCGCAATGGCTATTTTATGCATGCCCATGAACTGGCGTTTAAACAGTCCCGACACGCCTGTGTTTTTCTAACCACCCGCCATTACCACCCCCAAACACTGACTACCTGTCACTCACTTTGCAAGTGATTCCAATGTACGGGAGCAAACGCAATGCAAGTGCTGCGCATGCGCAGTGCGGCATTCGTGCATGCGCAATAGCAAACAATTGCTCGTTCTGCGAAAATATCAACATTGCGTCCGTCTGCAGCAGCTGAGGGTTAGGCTACAGGATGGGAGGTTAGGGTCTGGGGTTAGGGATACTCACTGCCGGAAGCATTGCAGGAATCAGCCAGAAATCTTCATCAGCTGACAGCCGGTTCTGCCCAACCAGGCAAGTCACCACTAGACCACCAGGAACGTTTTGTCAACATTGTAACCATGTCTGCATTTCATCAGTGTGGACATGATGAATGTTGACAAATTATACCGAAACCATCTCCACCGTGAAGCTATTACAGTTTGAGTCTCCCATATCCAAAAAGCTTGGGACCAGGGGTATTTTGGATAACGGAATATTCCGTATTCTGGAATAATTGCATACCATAATGAAATATCTTGCGAATAAGACCCAAATATACACACAGACTGCATTTATGTGTTATATACACCTTATACACACAGCATGCAGGTCATTTTATACAATATTTTCAATAATTTTGTGGTTCAAACAAAGTTTGTGTACATAAATTAAATGAATTTATGTTTCATATACACCTTATACACACAGCCTGAAGGTAATTGTCTAAGGCACAAATTATTAAAAATATTGTATACAAAGTTTGTGTACATTGAACTATCAAAAATCAAAGGTTTCAATATTTGGATATGGGAGACTCAACCTGTAGTAGTTGTTAGGAATATAGAGTATCTCTTGCTAAATACTATTAGCAATCAATATACTGGTGCGGGGAAATGCACTGCGTATAACATCTGTACTTAGTGTCACATAGTTGGATGTAAAAATAGAAATACAAACATTTTTATGGTGAATAAGGTGTATACCTCCAGGTCATGAAGAATTTGATCTGTTTTTCATGTGACTGCCTGCCAAGGTATGCGGGTGTGTATGTGTACAAAGATGTTACAAACTGGTTTTGTGTAAAGAATACCTCTTTTCCACCAAAAACGCGGGTAAGACCACGAGGCTGAAGTTGGCTTCTTATTCATTTCTTATTCAAGCTCCAGCTTCTTATTCAGAAAAAGTTACATTAAAACATTTGAATAAAGTTAGATCACTAAACTAACACTATGTAAACAAAGAATTGTGTCCCTCACACAGTTTACAATTGTTATTTTCCTGGCACAATAAGGATTTTGGCATGAATAGGGCAGTAAAGTGGGCACAGGCACCAGATTATCTCATTTTGAATAAGAAGCTGTAGTTGTGCAGGGGTTAACTAGCTTCGGTCATCAAATGTTACACTTGAAACCCACAGAGGGTGGTCTGGTACATATGACCCACTTGTCATTTGCCTTGACCAACAAGGATTTTGGCATGAATAGGGCAGTAAAGCGGGCACAGGCACCAGATTATCTAATTTTGAATAAGAAGCTGTAGTTGTGCAGGGGTTAACTAGCTTCAGTCATCAAATGTTACACTTGGATCCCACAGAGGGTGGTCACATACATATAACCCTCTTGCCATTTGCTTTGACCAAGAAGGTTTTGGGCATGAATAGGGTAGTAAAGCGGGCACAGGCACCACACTTTGTTATTTTGACTAAGTAGCTGTGGTTGTGCAGGGGTAAATATCCTTGGTCAACAAATTTGACTCTTGGAACCCACAGAGGGGGATCAGGGCCATTTCCCTTGACCAACAAGGATTTTGGCATAAATAATTTGGGCAATGGACAAATGATCCGGATCTCGGTACCTGCAAATAAACACAAAACAACAGCCACCTACACGGCTTCACTATACTGACTTCTTTCTTTAGTGTGTACCACACACACTGGCATCACAAGGGGGGTGCGGCCAGGGCCGGTTCTAGACATTGTGGAGCTTAGGGCGAAAGTTCAGTTGCCAACTTTTTTTAGAAGACGTTCCTCTGCTTGCGCTGAAAGCGCACGCGCTTCCAGAAAGGGGGTGTGTCCTTGCGGATCACCCCCAATTCATCACACTATAGGGCGTGCCCAGCACTTACAAAGGTGCTGGGCTTCCCCTCAAGCTCTCCCCTCTTGGCGATTAATTGCCATGTGCAGTAATGCGCCTTACACAGTAATGCCCTTTATAAACATATTATGCCACATGCAGTAATGGCTTTTATAACACATTATGCCACATGCAGTAATGCCCTGTTTAACATATTATGCCACATGCAGTAAGAATTTGTATAACACATTATGCCACACGCAGTAATGCCCTGTATAATACATTGTGCCACACAAAGTAATGAATTCTATATTCATGTTATGACATGTTATGACACACAGTGGTGCCCCTTTTACACAATGCTCAAATTAGTGCACCTTATACACAAGGTCCACAGTACTGAGTAGTAGTGCCCCTAATAAAATGCCCACAGTAGTGGTGCCCCTTATAGAATGCTCACAGCAGTGATGTCTCTTACACAATGGCCCCAGTATTGGTGCCCCCCCATGCAGTGCCCTCAGTAGTACCCACAGTGTTAATGCCCCCATTGGTAAAGTACCCTATAGTAGCGCCTCCATGGGTAATGCCCCCAATAGTGGTGCCCCCTATAGTAGTGCCCCCAGTAATAATGCCCCCCTGTAGTAGTGCCCACAGTAGGAATGCCCCCTATAATAGTGCTCACAGTTGTAATGCCCCCATTAGTGCCCCCTATAGTAGTGCCCCCAGTAGTAATGCCCCCTTATAGACATGCCCCCAGTAGTAATGCCCCCAGTAGTAATGCCCCATGTCTCCCTTCTGAAAAATAAAAAATACAAACATAATACTTTCCTTAGGCCCCGCTCCTGCATCCGCTGCCGTCTGGTCCGACCGCGGCTCCACCACGGATCTATGCGAGAGACTTCATGACGTCAGGACGTCCCTCCCATAGTGCTCTCTGCTGGAGCCGGAGCTCAGGAGTGAGCTCCGGTTCCACGGTTCTATGGGAGAGACTTCATGACGTCAGGACGTCCCTCCCATAGTGCTCTATGCGGGAGCCGGAGCTCTGGAGTGAGCTTCGACTGCCGCTGCAGAGAGGGAGCCGGGTGCCCGTTGATAACAAATATCAACACGGGGGTGACTGGTGCTGGGTTTTTTGTTTTTTTTTGTCTTATGGGATTTTTATTTTTGCCCTCTTGGGGAATCAGTGGTGCCCTCTAGGGGCCGGCGCTCTGGGCGACTGCCCTGTTAGCCCGACCCTAGAACCGCCACTGGGGGCGGGCCGCACCGGGTGACACCATTTTGGTGTCACCCCGTCGGATGGTGTCACCGTGATGCCAGGATGCGGTGAGAGGCAGGGAGAGACTGTGGGCTGCCCCAACAGCTGCAAGAGCACTGGGGAAGCCCACTGTGTGACGAGAACGGGAGGCAGTAATGCACCCAAGATCGGCTCACATAAGGGGTGTCGCTTCACGGGCGAGGTCACGCCCCTTCCTGTGAAGCCACGCCCCTTCCGGGAGCGCACGCCTATGGCGCGCAGGAGGAGTCAGAGCATCCACACCAGGTGACACCAAGGTAGGTGACGCCTCTGACCACACACACCAACTTGACTACTCATACATACATCAGCACCCTGCCAACAGCAATACAGGGTGGATGTACTGCACTCCATATCACCATGCTACCCCTATGCTCCACAACAATGCATCTACACTAATAATGCAATTATTAGTTACAGGACAAGGGAATAATGCAGTTACAAAACATTACAATAATCACAAACAGGTACCTTACTACAGCCTACCTTTTAATGGAGGCCTGATTCTAGTAGCTGAGATGACAAGGTAACAAGGTTACAAACCTCAATACATTCTTATCAAATCAGAACAACAGTACTACAGGGCTTAATCATCTTCTGCTGCCTCAGGCCTAGTGCCTGCCTTCTAGGGGATCAATGATACTATGTAGGGCCTATTGCCCACCTAACAATGGGTTAATGATGTGGATCCCAAATTAACCCTATAGGGCCTAATGCCCCTTATACCTTGTGGGACTAGTGCCCTCTCTGGCTCAGGCTTATTGTCCGCCTAACAAAGGCCGTCCCTGCTGATTAGGGCTTAACGCCCACAGTGGCCATGGGCCTAATGCCTGACAATTAAAATAGCATGCAATTGAATGAAAATACAATGCAATTAGATTTACCACTCCAGTAGTCTTTGGCTGAAGTTAGCCTAGTTCATCCACAATTACTATGTGTTCTTCACCCGAGGTGGGTCAACTCCCACAATCTCAATGCTTCCTGTAGTCTTCACCTTAAGCTGGCAAACTCCCACTGCTACAGCAGTCTTCACCCAGGTAGCAGTGACCAAAGTCCAGGGGCAGAACTATGGTGTTTGGCGCCCAGGGCAAGATGAGAAGTTGGCACCTCACTTATTTATGTGACCTGGGCCTATTGCCCAGGGTCAATTATAGCCTTAGGAGCACGGGCCTAATGCCCGCCTATTTGTGCCACAGGCTTAAGGCCTCATGACCCTTACGTGCCTACTGCCTAACAATCTGATGGTCTAGGGAGGGGTTATTGATGGTAAGGCCTCATAGAGGGTCTACCTGTCGGGTGGGAGAGAATGCAGTGAGGATCTTCATTCGCTCTTTTACTTCCCAACCACTGCAGTACTCTCCGGTCCTCAGCCGCATTCTTCTGTCGCTGGCCATTCTGGCCAGTAGCGGCGCTGTCAGAGCTCTTCTCTGTTGAGCCCAGTGTATCCTAGCGTCTTCTGCAGCTGCTGGTGCTCTTCTCTTTTGAGCCCGGTGTCTTCTTGACTCTTCCAGGGCCGCTGGAGCTCTTCACCCATTTCCACCAAATTGACTCTTCCTCCCAGAGACATCTGACGCTAGACGCCACGGGCGTAGCCAGCCATGATGCGGCTTACAACGAATGGCTCACTGTGGCCGGTTTCTATTGGCTGCCGGTGCACGCCGTGATTGGCTCAGATTGTCAAAATTGTCACCACTGTGATTGGCTCAAATTCAAATTGTCACCCCTCTTCAATGGCCGGTGGTCAATGAGCTGCACTCAGCTATTAGCTGGCGCCACATGTCAGCCGCTGCTGGGCCTTGACCGGCACTGAAAACAGACATACTGTCCCAGCATCGGACACTTATGTGTCCTGCTGGGGATACATCTCACCGGACTGCAGGACTAAGGCGTTGGCATCAAGCATTTGGTCACAGCACTGGCAGCGGCTTAACTAGGGTATATGGAGCCCAGGACAAGTTTAAAAATTGCCCCCTCCCTATGTGCGTGTGACAAAAAAAGGGCGTGGACACTTAAAAATGGGGAGTGTCAACATGACACACATCCCTATCTCGTCACTCTGAACATTCTTTTCCATTCCATATACACCTTAATGCAGTGCCCCTTATACAGTCCCCCCTCTGCAGTGCCCCCAGTAGTGGTCCCTCTTATGCAGGCCCCCAGTAGTACCCCTTGTACAGTAGCCCTAGTATACAATGTCCCCAGTAGTGATCCCTCTTATGCAGGCCCTTAGTAGTGCCACTTATACAGTACCCCTAGTAGTGGTCCCCCTTATGCAGTCACCCATTATTTCCCCTTATACGGTGCCCCCCAGTAGTGATCCCCCATATGCAGTGCCCCTTACACAGTTCCCCCTGTCGTAGTCCTTCTTATGCAGCCCGCCATTAGTTCCCCTTATACAGTGCCCCCAGTAGTGGTCCCCCTTATGCAGATCGCAGTAGTGGTCCCACTTATGCAGGTCCCCAGTAGTGATCCCCCCCGGGGTAGTGATTATCCAGTAATAGTCGCCAGTAGAGCCCCCCCGATGCAGTGCCCCCAATAGTAGTTACCTCCATACGTTAGTAGTAGTCCCTAGTAGAGGTCACCTCCCCCCCTGATGCAGTACCCCCATTAGACAAACACACAAGTAAAAAAAAAACAAAAAACTAACTTGAATCCCCGCTCCTGCTGACGCTGCCGTCTGCACCACCGCAGTCCTCCCGGGCTGGCGCACTCTGCATTATGGGAGAGACGTCATGACATCTCTCCCATAACCCACTACAGGAGCTGGAAGGCGGAGCTCATGAGTGAGCTCCAGCCCGGCTCTTGCAGTGGGCGCAGCAGCAGACAATGAGAGTCTGTCTGACTCTCATTGGCTGCTGTAAATGCACTGGTGGCTCTATGGGCTATCCTGAGCCCGCCTCCCACCCTTCGCCTGGCGCTATTAGGTAAGCGCTCAGGGGGAGAGAAGGGGCGCGGCTGTGCAGCACAGGACAGTGCTGGGCGCAGGGAAGACTAGCGCCGGTCCTGAGTAAATGCTGTCCGCACTCAGCGCTCGCAAGTGGCTCGATGTTTGCGTATGCACCGCATCCAGCAGGTGCGTGTGCGAGACCAGCTGAGCGACTGAAGGTCAGTCGCTATGGGGCTCACAAGTCGGGACGGCTGTCGATGTTGATTGACAGCTCGCCCCGTTTTGTGGGCGGACAAACGCATGCGTTCCCTTAGGAACGTCTGGCGTTTTTAGGAGGGGTTACTGACATCACTAGTGATGTCAGTAGTGGATTTCCTGCTCTATTAGAGCAGGAAGTACACTCTGGCTTGCGGCAGCTAGACCCTACCCCAGGGTTTAGTCGCAAGCCCGATGGTCATGATAATTATGACTGTCTCCAGCCCGCTTGCACAAGCTGTGGATGGTCACCCACAGCTTTGCGAGCGGCCGGAGATAAATAAAAAAAAACACCTGCCCACATGCAGAGCGAGCAGCCGCCAGCAGCGACCGACTCTGAATGAGCTCCTCACTGCGGTCGACACTACACTGTTTAACTAGGATGGGCCAGTACGGTGGCCGGCGGTGCGGGGGCGTCACCTGACGCGGCGACCCTGCCCTAGTTACGCCACTGAGCACTGGACATCAGCTCCCCCCTCTGCCAGGCCTGTCAGATGGTGCCCAGGGCAAGGTGCCCCACACGCACCCCCTTATTACGCCACTGCCGGTGTACCAGCTTTCCGAGAGATTCCAAAAACGTGTTGAATAGTTTGGGGCTGGTTAATGTGATGGCAGGAGGACACCACGCCAAGTGTGTCTCCCTGCTATAGTGTTACCCCCCTCCTCCCTATAACCAGCCTAGTGCTGGATAATGTGATTGCAGGAGGACACCAAGCTAAGTGTGTCTCCCTGCTATATGTTACCCCCTCCTCCCTGTAACCAGCCTAGTGCTGGATAATGTGATGGCAGGAGGACACCACGCTAAGTGTATCTCCCTGCTATAGTGTTACCCCCTTCCTCCCTATAACCAGCCTAGTGCTGGTTATCGGAAGAAAAGGTGAACCCCACACAGATTTTTTTTCCTGTATTCCAATACCAGAACATGCTCAGAGGTGTGGGGTTTTTACTAATTTAGGGAAAGACCCCAATTGTCAAATTTGTTGACCAACGCTATTTAACTCTTGAAAAACTACAGGTAATTATTCAAAATTAAGAAATCTGGTGCCTGTGCCCACATTACTGCCCAAATCCTTGCTGGTCAAGGGAAATGGCAAGTGGGTCATATGTATGTGACCACCCTCTGTGGGTTGCAAGTGTAACATTTGATGACCGAAGCTAGTTAACCCCTACACAACTACAGCTTCTTATTCAAAATTACAAAATCTGGTGCCTGTGCCCGCTTTACTGCCCTATTCATGCCAAAATCCTTGTTGGTCAAGGCAAATGACAAGTGGGTCATATGTACCAGACCACCCCCTGTGAGTTTCAAGTGTAACATTTGATGACCAAAGCTAGTTAACCCCTGCACAACTACAGCTTCTTATTCAAAATGAGATAATCTGGTGCCTGTGCCCGCTTTACTGCCCTATTCATGCCAAAATCCTTATTGTGCCAGGAAAATAAAATTGTAAACTGTGTCAGGTACACAATTCTTTGTTTACATAGTGTTAGTTTAGTGATCTAACTTTATTTAAATGTTTTAATGTAACATTTTCTGAATAAGAAGCTGGAGCTTGAATAAGAAGTGAATAAGAAGCTGGCCGAATAAGAAGCCAGCTTCAGCCTCGTGGTAAGACCTGGGTCTTTACTTAGACATGGTTCCAACCCAGGTCAGACACAGTTTACACAGCACCATTACCCAGGTCCAGCCTGTGTCCGACCCTGGTAGCTACCTGGGTTGGATTACAGGGTCACTTGACCCGGGTTAATTTTCAGTGACCCTTTTACACTGAGCTGCGACCCGGGTACACCCAGCAAAAACCCAGGTTTTTGCTCTGGTGAAAAAGGGGTATTATAAATGCTGTGTGTCCCCCTCTGGACTGTTGTGTGTTTGAACGTAGGTTCGATGGTTGGATTGTCAAGTGTTAAAATCACATGTAAATATTAATTGGATGATTGATTTCATATTTACTTGAGGGATATTTAAGTTGCTCAATATTTACTTTGGTGGCTGAATAATAAGGTTCTAAGTAAGATGTGTATGGTGAGGGATAAGGTGATCCCTACATTCCCCACACTTTCCTTTTATATGGCTGCTGCTGTCCTCCTCGCAGTTCCATGTGTATGAAAACTATACTAACAGAGGTATTCAATATGGGTGCGATAACATCGTTTTTTGCGTTAATATCACTTGTTTTAGTTTTACACCATATTCAATTTCAAAGACTTATCGCAGGTTTGAAAAGTCTTTGATAAAAAACGGTGATAACTTTTCACCATTGAATAGGTGTCGAAAAAAAGTGCAGAATTGGGGTTTAGGGGTGCAGGCCTAAAAAAAATAGCCTGCACCCCTGAGATTGATATTTAAAAAAGAACTGTGTCAAAAAAAGATAAAAAAAAAAAAAATAGGGACACCCCAAAAAATTTAAAAATTGGGGTGCAAAAAAAAAATTGGGAAAAAATTGTTAAACAATAGGGAAATAGGTTCAGGACTATTCTGCAAGTATGCGGCAAATGTTTTCTAGAATAGAATTATAGCGGCAGGTGCACAAATGCAGAATTTTTAAAAACTTACTTTAGGGACATCAAAATATGCTAGTACCCATTTTCATGTACCCCAGATTTGATGGGACCACTTAAAATAACGAAAAAAATAACCTAAGTGCTCTTCTGCATCACTTCTTCAATGTTGGGAAAAAAACACCTGCTGCGGCTATTTAAAGCCCCGACTTTCAATTAAAGGCTAAAACGGGGGTACCCATAGTGATCCCCCCTGTTTTTACAACTTTAGGGGGTCTTACAATTATTTTAAGGAAAAATTCATAACTTTACTCAAATCCAACTTCGGAGTTTCCCGTTTTCGTTAATTTGATATTGAATACGGGGATAAGCAGGAGCGCGCACCATACCTTTACGCAGAAAAAAAACTCAGATATGAAACGTTAACTTCGCCAGGCAAGTTAACCTTTCATATTAAATACCCCTCTAGGAGTGAGAGATTACCCGGGAAATGAGAATCCATAAACATGTATCTCAGAGAACCCCTTTCCCTGCCATAGCCCATCCCATAGGGAATGAGTCACTGACACAGCTCCATCATGCTGTACACAGTACGAATCGAAACTGAAAGTAGATGCAGTGTATACTATACTTGACGTTTCTCAGTGGAAGTGACCGCGGGCATCTAACAACAACAAGTACACTACTAGTACAGCGACTTGTGTGCGACTGTGCTCCATGTCCTCCGGGGGGGCCTGCGCTTTCTGCCGCAAGCGGGGTGTTAATGCGAGGACCGGGAAGATGCTGATGACAGCAGACGGCGAAATCATGGCCCACTACTACTGCACGGTAATGCGCTATATACTATATACACGTGTGGGTGGTCAGATACATGGAGAGCTGAATAACTATTGATGCAGTGGTCGGATGTAAATTAGGATCACGGTGTGTAGGGCAATCCGACTACATTGCGTCAGGGTCGTGACGCACACTGTTACTGAGTATATGTGTCGCAGTAACCGGGCCCAATCCTTATATGGGGGGGGAGATGTACTACACCTTGGAGAGCGAAAAAGTACCAGCCAATCAGCTCCTAACTGTCAGTGTACGGGCTGTGTTTGAAAAATGACAGGAGCTGATTGGTTGGTACTTTATCTCCAAGGCTTAGTACATCTCCCGCCATAATAGGGGCCCCAGCGCCCTGCCGGTCACACGGGTCGGGTACAGTTCGGGCTCGGGCTCTGCTGTGGTTTGTAGCCATTCTTTGGAAATAATTGTATAATAATAATAACCCAGGTGTATTTCTAACAGGGAGAAAGTCCAGTTACTTTAGTGGCTCCGGAAGCCTGAATGTACTAGCGATCTGATTAATCTGAATATCCTATTTATTATACATTCAAAGTATGTTTATAATGATATTTATATTTACACAGTACATCTACAGTCATATTACTTGACTGAAATGACCTGGGGCCCCTGGGCTCATTAAATTAATTGACATATATGAGCCCTGTGTAGCCTAGCATTATAATTATTCAATATACAAAAACTATGTAAGTGAAAAAAAAACATGCAATAGAAACATACCCGATGTAATATTTTATACTGACATATGTGAGATTGCGGATTTTGGGATATTTTTTTTTTATTTATCTCTGGAAATTGAAGCATAATGCATAAAATCTACTAAAACGCATTCAATATATATATTTTTATTTTCCTGCTCTCGCCAGCACTGCCCCTTTATATCCTTGTGCAGCTCGATTCTTCACATTGGCAGTTGTAGAGGGCAGCAGCAATTGCTTTATGTATTTTACATTGTTACCTTTTGTACATCCCTAGTGGTCTTGAAATGTCGGTAACCTTTTAATACAGATGTACGCTGGTTCAAAGCCCGTGGAGTGGCAACTGTTCATTTCTATATGTCTATAATGATACCTACATGCTGCTTAATAATTAGTAAGGCACCCCGGCACATGATTCTGCTATAAAAAAAAAAACCCTCACTTTGGGGGTGAAAAAAAAAATTGGGGGTACAAAGTTAAAAACTAGTGAACTACAATCTAGGGGGGGTCCCCAAGCATGCACCAGGTGTTTTTTTTCATTGCAGGTGTTTGCAGTAGGTGGTTTTTTCACGTTTTAAAAAAATTCACTTTAGCAACTTTTAAATATGCTCACCCCCATTTTAAAGTACCCCAAATTTGCTGGGACTACTTATTTTCTGCAAAAAAACCCTTCTAAATACTATTCTTTACCACCTTCCCAAATCCCCAAAATAGCAGCTATTGAACCCATTTAAAGACCCCAAAAACCTTCAACAGGGCTACTCAGGGGTATCCAGAGTGATCCCCCAGGTCATAGCATCTTTTTGGGGGTGTTAGGGCAATTTCCCCAAAACTCAGCGAAGTTTTCGCTGATTTCACATTCGCCGGGTGCCGTTTTCGACGATTTCATATTGAATACAGGTATAATCGGGGCCACTCCACCGCCAATTGAATCGCCCAATTATTGTCCATCAGTGGGATGGAAATCCCCCCCCCCCCCCCCCCATTTATCTTTTACACATTCTCATGTCATAAACACAGATTGGATATTATAACCTTCACCCAGATAAGATGCTAAGACGTATGTTGTTGTTTATTACATTATGAGCACTTTCTTTGAGTTTTCAGCTTAATTTCCAAGATTAATCTGTTGTTATTTGTGGATTTCAATCAAAAGAGAGATGGCTGCTAATTTTGATATTGAATTATTGTTATATTCTATCTTCATTTTATGTTCTATTAATAAGTAGTTTGAGCACTATTGTAGACTCAGTATATGGGAAATAGTTTACTACATGTTACATTGTTTTATTTTTTTTGTGTTTTCTGAGGTTAATTCTGGGTACACACTGACAGATACATTGGCCGATCAATGGATCGGCCGATGTATCTGCTGCATATCGCCACGTCGGCCACATGTCGGTGAACGTCGTCATTCACCGACATTTCGCATTGGCTGTGCTGCACAGCCAATGGACAGATATGTCTGCAGACATATCTGTCCATCGGCAGGTGTGTACGGGTGGTAGACCGCCCGTTAATACAAAGCGGCAGCCGTGAGGAGCCCACCGGCCACCGGGTCCTGAGGGCACAAGCAGATGATGGCCGTTCAGTGTATATGAACGACCATCATCTGCAGATATATCTGTCAGGTGTGTACCCACCTTAACTCAATTTAATCTGACTTATCTGGTCTTATCACGGCTGTCACAGAAACAGACAAATCTCAGGTGCACAACTCCAAATTAATAATAATATATATAAATGCAATAAAATTTTGCAATCAATAGAGGTTTTTCACTGTGTGTTTAATATATATGTACTTCACTTTTTTATTTTCATTCTTTATATGCAGCTGTAGCTGCTCCTAACTATCTCTTTACTCTGCACTTTTCTTACTATGCTGGTGCCCTGGGGCGGCTTGGCTGGGGCGGTTTTGGGGTTTTTGGGGGGTCCTGCGCTCTGGATTTGAACCCTAGTATGTTAGGGACCTACCCGAAAAAGAGGTTACCTGGATATGGTGGTTAGGCCCATAAGCTTGGCCATGATTATGCTAAAAACCTCTATTGATTGCAAAATTTTATTGCATTTATATATATTATTATTAATTTGGAGTTGTGCACCTTAGATTTGTCTGTTTCTGTGCCTGCAATTAGTCTCATCAGGTAGCACCTCCCATTATATATATAGTCAGGTTGTGCAGTCCAGAAATCTTTCCCTTATCACGGCTGTGACAGATAATATTGCATTTACATTTATATTATTTTGAGTATGTTGCAGATTATATTGCAAAAACAAAACAATACAGTCACTTTCAATGTTTTGTTTTATATGTTTTAACTGTTAACACAAATTAATTCAATAATTATAAAAAAATACTGTAACAAGATTTATCACTAACAAAAAAATAAACAAATCTATGCCTGATTCACCGTTAAGAGCAAATAATAAAAAAAAAAGCCTTGTTGTAGTGGAAGCAGTGCAAATACATGTATGTTTTGTTTTTGCCTGCACGGAAAATATGATACTGAGCTTTATTTTTACGCTTAACATTTATATATCTTTGCAAATCTCAAATCTGCTCCATTTGCAGTGCAACTTGGTTTTGTTTAGATGCAAATTGCTAATTTTATTTGCTGTTTTTTTTTAAATTTGTTCCAAACTCTGAATACAGCCTTCTGTGTACTGTATATAGCGATATACTGTACAGAGGGCCTGATTCAGAGCCGCTCGTAAGCGGCCGCTCGTTCGCTCCGAGCGATGTTCGCACATCTGCGCATGCGTATGGGTCGTAATGCGCATGCGCCAACCAGTCAAGTGTGGTCGGAAATCGTGTGTTCGCAAAATTGCGAGTGCCTGCTAATTTGAGTGACAGGATGAGGCATTTGTGGGTGGTAACAGGGGAAGGTGCTTGAAAACGGGGAGTGGAGATCCGAACGCAGGCGGGCCAAACGGTCAAAACGGGCGTTTTAAGGGTGTGCATAATTAACAAAGCAGCGTCATCGACCACGTCACTTGGTTGTCTCTTAGCATGATTGCGGTAGGAAAATCCAACCACAAGCACTGTGAGCAGTTCAGACGCCTTTTGATGTACTCGATTAATCTAATAAATAGCGGAGATGATGTATGATGCGAGCGGCCAGGGGGCATCTTTACAAAATAGCGAGCGCATGTTTCGTTCGCTCGCTCAGACAGAGGCGTCAACAGACCACAAAGAGCGAGCGCTCAATTTAAATATCCGGCCCCTTTTTCTGAATGAGCGAGCGCAAATAGCGTCCGGCTCTGAATCAGGCCCAGAGACCATAAGTGAAAACCACACTATTGTATCTGGTGCTATAGCTAGATTCTGGCTGGCAAGATAGAAGATGTTCTGCTTTTTGCTGCCAGGGTACCTTTCTGAAGATGGCTCCCCTGAATTGGGTGATACTACCTAATAACCATTAAACACAACATTTGGATACAATGGCTTGTGATCACCTTATTGTGGGGATGGGTCGATTCCCTGGCTGGTGGCCACAGAAAGGATAACAGTGATTGTCAGTTCCTTTAGGGACATAGATAGGGATAGCACATTACTTTTAGGATCTCCACAGATTTGTATGTCCTGCTAGCGAAGACAAAGTGTCCAAGGTGGCTTTAATCGTTACTAACATAGTCTGCTACTCACCTGTAGTCACAGGGGACCAAGCAATTTACCTGCACAGGATCCCTCTGCTTTCTGTGTCCCCGACTGGCTAAAAGAATAATCTATATACAGTTACTTTAAGTAGAGAAGCATGAGACATGACCTAATTTATCTTGCATATATTATTATTATCTTTTAATGTGCCAACATATTCTGCATTGCCATCCTATACTTGCTCTGACAGGAATTGTATTCTTTTTCTCCCCAGCTCTTCTCACCTAAAGTGGTTTCAGCGGAATCATGCTTGAAATATGTCTTTGGAGGATTTGATATTGAAACTGTGAAACAGGAGATAAGGAGGGCTAATAAACTGGTAAGAGCTTACATGTTATGTATGCATGTTATAATATATATATATATTTATTTATTTATTATATACACACAAATAATGTTGCTTACTCTGTTGCCCTCCAGTACAGAGACACTGCGAGCAATAGACAAAGAACCATGGGAGCGGTGGCACTCAGGGATTTTGAATAAAGACAACAAACACTTAGCAACAGTCTAAGTCGACGTTTCAATGCTGGCGCTATCAAACACCCTTATTCCTCTAAAATCTTTAAAATGAACCACCATTTGAGTTGCTCCAGCAAGTTTGTGGTATAAGCCCTTGTTTGTCCTTGTGGCAAGTATTATATCTGCAAGACCGATCGCCAGTTCAAGGAGAGAATAGCGATGCACAGGTCTTCGATACGTGCCGCCATTCTCTCAGGCGAACAACCTGTGGCGAAACACTTTGCCAATGCGGGGCATTCACTCACCGCGATGAGACACATGATAATCGATCATGTTCCGCCTCTGGTGAGGGGTGGTAATCGATCCAGGATCCTCAAACAAAAAAAAGAGGCTAGATGGATACTTTTTACTGGATACCTTGGCCCTCATTCAGAGCCACTCGCTATTTGCGGTCGTTCGTTCTAAAACAAGGGGTGGCTATTCAAATGAACCGTTCACTGTTTGCGGTCTGTTCACGCCTCTATGTCTGAACGAGCGAACAAAACTTGCGTTCGTTTTTTGGAAAAATACGCCCCCTGGCCGCTCGCATCCTACGTCATGTCCGCTATTTATTAGATTAATCAAGTACATCGACTAGGGTATGAACTGCTCGCTATTCTTGGGGTTGGTGTTTGCTACCACAATTTTGCGAGCAGTTGTGACTATAAAATAACCCAGTGACGTGGTCAATGACGCTGCGGTTTTAAATATGCACACCCATAAAACGCCCGTTTTGACCTTTAAGCACGCCTGCGTTCTGATTTCCACTCCCCATTTTCAAGCACCTTCCCCTGTTACCACCCACATACGCCTCTTTCTGTCACTCAAAATAGCAGGCATTCGCTGTTTTGCGAGCACATGAATTTCGGCCGCACTGACTGGTTAGCGCATGCGTATAACGATCCGTACGCATGCGCAGTTGGGCTAACATCGCTCGGAACGAACGAGCGGCCGCTTACGAGCGGCTCTGAATCAGGCCCCTTGAATCCTAAGGGACTTAATGAGACAATGGGTATACATTGTATTTTTATGACATTAAACGCTATCTGTTTTTTCTTGTCGCATGGTTTTAGTGCAGAAATTTTCGTTTGATGGGTTTCTTTATTGATATGTACAAGCAAAATTATTTTTTATGTATTAGTTATAGAGTTGTCCATTTGTTAGAGGGCTGTATTGTCCTGATTATTCCTTTATTAGCATTTTCATTAGTAACAGAATGGCATTTGCTTTAATTCTAATACTATGTGTCAGAGTACAGCACAGTAGTCGTTATGATTGTTGTATCTAGTTTGTACCTTATTGTAACTGTATAACTCTCTGGTCATGTGTTATTGTATGCACAATGTGTGTATTTGTTGTAACCATGGTGATGGGTGCACTTTGGTGACGTCATCATCATGCGCGCAACGGCGCGTTCCTGGCCGGATGTTCGACGGATGCAGAGGCGGTTCTAGGGGTGGGCTAAAAGGGCCGTCGCCTGGAGCGCTAGCCCCTGGAGGGCACCACTGAGTCCCCAGGAGGATGAGAAAAAAAATCCCCCCAAAAAAACAAAAACGCGCCGGTCCCCCCCCCCTGCTAACCGCCGCAGGGAGGCTTCATTTGCCGGGCGCCCGCTGCTATTTGTTATCAGCGGGCACCCGGCTCCCTCCCGGCAGCCGAAAGACGGAGCTCATGACCTCCCTCCCATAGATCCGTGGTGGAGCCACGGTCAGACCGGACGGCAGCGGACGGAGGAGCGGGGCTTAAGGTAAGCATTATGTTTGTTTTTTAATTGTTTTTTTTTTTTTTCAGAAGCACCAGCACTGGAGGCATGGCTATAGGGAGGATTTCTATAGGGGGCATTACTACTGGGGCACGACTATAGGGTGCCATTACTAATGGGGGCATTACAACAGTGGCCACTACAAATGGGGGCATTAATATAGGGGGCATTACTACTGGAGGCACTACAATAGGGGGCATTACTACAATGGACACTACTAATGGGGTCATTACAACTATGGGCATTACTACTTTGGGCACTACTATAGGGGGCATTCTTACTGTGGGCACTACTATAGAGGGTATTACTGGGGGCACTACTAATGTGGGCACTATTATAGAGGTATTACAACTGTGAGCACTGCTATAGGGGGCACTACTACTGGGGGCGCTACTAATGTGGGCATTACCAATGGGTGTACTACTATAGGGGACATTACCAATGGGGGAATTACTAATGAGGGCACTGTATGTGGGGCACCACTTGTTGGGCCATTGTGTAAGGGGCACCACTGCTGTGGGCATTGTATAAGGGGCACTACTACTGTGGGCCTTGTGTATAAGGGGCACTAATATGACCACATTGACAAATGACAAATCTGATGATTGGTTAGATAAATTAATAGAACAGGTTAACACTTACCAACATGATCTTGTGGCTTTTAAACACAAGAAGCTCAATACGGTTAACGCCGATTATTCAAATAATCAGGTATACAGATGGCTTAGAGGTGATTCTATGAACAACTATGTTCGGCGAAATCTCTCTTTTTTGAAATTCAGAACTCAGCATCAGCTTGATGCGGCTTCTTCTCAGTCAAAACTCTGATAGTGAGGTCTCAGAGAGAAAACCCCCCACTGGTTCCCCTTTTTTAGGGCACAGGACCCAGTTGAACACAAATTCCATAAAAGATCGAGAACCCGATATCCCACGAGGAGGGGTGGTTTCAAAAAGAAGAGGGTGGGGCAGGAGACTATAACTACAGTGCTCAATCTGAGACTCCACTATCGGATGCTGAGAATAGCCTTCTGAGTTTAGGTCTCTTTTGTTCCTACTGTAAGACACGACAAATTTAGGTGGTCTATTGACCATTTTAAATTTGAAAGAAAATTAAGATTGAGAGAATTTTTTGCATCCAGTGATCAGGGAAAAAGTACATCTACTAGGAGGGATTTCAATAAACCAAGTATGCTTGATCCTCAATCCTCAAATGCCAGTATTAGAGCTTTTTTAAGGCTGACTGAATCGGAGTTATTAAATAAACACATTGTTTCCAACGTCGATAATTTATCTGTGGAACAAAGGTCGGCATTAAAATATCTAATGAATAACGATAGGTTAGTAATTCGTCAAGCCGATAAAGGTGGTGATGTCATCGTACCAGACTGACAAGACTGGCATGCCGTACGACCGAGAGATTTGGAGACAATTGTCGGACCTGATGGTTTATACCAGAGTCACAAATAATCCCATGTATGACATCAAAAGATGTGTTGACCAAACCATTGACCTGGCGGTTCAACAGAACTGGTTGGAAATTGGGACTGCTGAGTTTTTACGTGTTGAACATCCTATATGTCCTATACTTTATACACTTCCCAAGGTCCATAAGAGTTTGGTTGACCCGCCTGGTCGTCCGATCATTTCTGCGAGAGTTTCAGTGTTACAGCCTTTGGCTGTGTTCATTGATAGTTTTCTGCAATCCTATGTCCGTGGGATGCAGAGCTACATACGTGACGCCACTGACTTTTTGGATAAAATTTCTGTGCTGAGTGTAATTCCGGACTCTTATGTAGCTTGTAACAATGGATGTCAATTCCCTCTACAGTGTCATACACCACGAGGAGGGTATTGAGGTCATACGTAAGGTGTTAACGGAGGGCTCTTACTGTGGTCCAGCTATAGAGTTTTTACTTGATTTGACAAGATTGGTCCATATGAAAAATCATTTCATGTACAATAACGAGTTTAACATACAACGCACAGGTACAGCCATGGGGTCCAATCTTGCATTGGCATATGCCAATTTATATATGCAACACTATGAGAATACGGTGTTGCTTCCCAAATTTGCGGATAACATTTTTTTACGGCCGATATATAGACGATCTTTTTCTAATTTGGAGTGTCACGGAGTCAGAATTCAGATATATGGTGAATTATCTCAACAGATTTGATAACCCAATACGATTTACATACCAGATTGATAAAACATCAATGAACTTTTTGGATGTGACTATCTACCGAGATGATCAAAGGTTGGCGTCTAAACTTTACCGTAAGAAAACGGTTCGCAGTACTCTATTACATGCAAGTAGTCATCACCCCAGTAATTTGAAAGAGAGTCTGCCCATATCGCAATTTATGCGTGTTTTGAGGAACAACACTTCATCCTTGACTGCAGAGAATCAAACTGTTGAAATGAGCCAACGATTTTTTGATGGGGGATATACAAACTCCACAATACAGAGCTGTCTTTTAAAAGCAAGACAGAGGCACTCACAGATATTGGACAGACCTAAACAGGATTTGGACCCAAGGAGAATGATTGCTACATCCACTTTTGATGTTTTTGGCCTATAAAAACGTCAGATCCAATCTTTAAAGGTATCAGTTCACAACCCCCGATGTGTTCATACCGTCGGGGTGCTAATCTAAAACAACTTTTGATGAGGCCTACAGGACAACCAAAGTGGACATCAAGTTAATGGCTGCCATCTCGCAAAACAGGATGTTACAGATGTGCGGATTGCACAACGTGTCGTTCGATGCTGGTGGGAACACATTTTTCACACCCCCACAGTGACAAAAAAATAAAAAAATTCAGCATAAATTGCATTGCACTTCTGACCAAGTGATTTATTTGGTCATTTGTCCTTGTGGTTTCTATTACGTGGGGATGACTACCCGTAATTTTAGAGAACGCATGGAGAACCATCGGTCCTCCATTTGAAGTGCACTACTTAGTAATGATTCAGACAAACCGGTAGCCAGGCATTTAGCCAAGGAGAAACACTCGGTATAATGTCTGAGATGTATGTTAATTGACCATGTTCCAATTCTTCCTTGAGGTGATCGCACAAAAATATTAAAACAACGTGAAGCTAGTTGGATTTTACAATTGGATACAGTAGCCCCAAGGGCATGAACGAGTCTAATCCATTTAATATCTTTCTGTGGTGAAATATGCTTTTTGTGGGCATGACTAATTTGGCCTTTTTCAACATTGGATTAATATGTGGATACAATGCTGTGGCATAGTACACATGGATTCCCTTTTCATATCCCATTTTTATTTTTTATTTTATTTTTGGTTTCATTTTTAAATTCATTTAGGCATTATATACAAGATAAATATTAGTCCACCATTTATGGCTACAATTTAGTTCACAATATTAATATAGATATGATTTTGTTTATTTGTAATTATTTATTAACATCATGAGGCATATTGTAGTTTCTAGTGATTTATATGATTGCACTGCTGTACCTTCTGCTGCCAGACAATGTTGATTTCTCTTATGAGGCTCTGTGTCTATAACACTTCAGGATTAACATTTGGGTTATTATAGTTTTTTCATATCTTCCATGTGAGATTTCCCAGATGATGCTGGGCAACCTGTATATTAGGTGTTAAGCACAAATGTATGTTCTACGCATGCCTCTTGTGTTGTACATATATATACCTCCCAACTGTCCAGTTCCCAGCGGGACAGTCCCGTTTTTCACAGTGGTGGGGGGAGTTGGGGAGACGCACGGCATCTGTTCTCTTGTGGAGGGAGAGCCTGGGGGCTGCCCAGCGTCTGAGAGTGCTGGGCACGCCCCAAAGTGCCGAAAACGGGGAAAGCCGTGAGGCTCCACCCCTTTTCATGTAAGCTCCGCCCCTTTTCAGCTAAGCCACACACCCATTTTGGCGCGCGACCTGTCCCTCCTTAACAACTTTAAATGTTGGGAGGTATGCATATGTTATGCTGGCTGACAGTGGTTAGAGTGTCTGTTTACAACAGACGCTGCAGCATCTCCATGATTTCCAGGCACCTCCCAGCAAGTTGATATCAGATGAGGTGTGTCTGTTCACATGACATGCATATCGTGTGTCATACAGCCGGGCGCCATCTTGGAGGTTGCACATCTAGCCTGTGATGCACTGTTCTACACAGTGTACAGATTTATGTGGCTTCGGTTTGCATTTGAACACTAGTATGGTGTTCCCACAGCTGGTAATTAGTACTACGTGAAGTATGTTTGCACTATAGACACAGATGACGTGTGTATTGAAATTTATGCAGCCAGACGCCATCTTGGAGGTGGCACATGCAGTTTGCATTACATCGTTTTTTTATGAGAAAAAACATTAATATTCCTCCTATAGACTAATTTGAGGATTAGTTCCAGTTTTTGTCATGAATGAGTTAATTGTCAGGGGGAAGGTTCAGCAGTATACTGTGTGCTATTTAAGGTGGCTCTCACACATTAGTGATCAGTGCTTGTGGAGTGACCTATGTATGTGTCCTGAAGACGTTCCCGATTTGGACTGAAACGTCGACCTGTCCTATGTTTTAAAAGCTAAGTAATAAAGATGTGATTTTATTTTTATATCTGCTGAGTGCCCTCTTTCTCTGTGTGTGTATTATATATACAGGTTGAGTCTCCCATATCCAAAATGCTTGGGACCAGGGGTATTTTGGATAATGGAATATTCTGTATTTTAGAATATTTGCATACCATAATGAAATATCTTGGGAATGGGACCCAAATATACACACGGAATGCATTTATGTGTTATATACACCTTATACACACAGCCTTCAGGTCATTTTATACAATATTTTCAATAATTTTGTGGCTCAAGCAAAGTTTGTCTGCAGAAATTAAATTCATTTATGTTTCATATACACCTTATACACACAGCCTGAAGGTAATTTTATACAATATTTTTAATCATTTGTGCCTTAGACAAAGTTTGTGTACATTGAACCATCAAAAATCAAAGGTTTCATTATCTCAGTCATGCCAAAATTATTCCGTATTTCAGAATATTCCATATTTCGGAATATTTGGATATGGGAGACTCAACCTGTATGTATGTATGTATACACACACACACATTATATATATATATTATACACACACACACACAGTATATACTTGAGTATAAGCCGAGTTTTTCAGCACATTTTTTGTGCTCAAAAAGCCCCCTCTCGGCTTATACTCGAGTCATGCCTGCATGGTACGCAGCTGAGCAGCGTACCATGCGGGCCGCGGTGCAGACTGTCTCTGTGACACAGCTGCACCGCTTGTGTAGCAGTGACCAGACGGAGTTCGGTCAGAACTACACACTGCCAAACACACAGCCGCCGGCAACGGCAGCTGTGTGTTTATTGTAATCAGCAGCCGATGAGAGTGTCAGACTCTCATCGGCTGCTGCTGCTCCCACTGTGGGAGCCATCTTCCGGCTCCCACAGTGGGTAATGGGAGAGACGTCGTCATGACGACGTCTCTCCCATAATGCAAAGCGGCCGTAGGAGCCAGTAGCAGCGTCGGGACCAGGAGCGGGGTTTCAGGTAAGTGCTTTTTTTTTTTTTTTAAATTAAATCTCTCTCTACTGGGAGGGCTACTACTGGGGGCAGTACCAGGGGGGGGATTTAATACTGGGGGCACTACCAGAGGGGGAATATTACTACTGGGGACACTACCAGGGGGGGGTAATACTACTGGGGGCACTACCAGGGGAGGGATTACTTCCAGTAGCTGCTGCATTTCCCACCCTAGGCTTATACTCGAGTCAATAAGTTTTCCCAGTTCAGGTAAAGAAGCATAAATTTTGAAAGGTTTAATTACCATTAAAACGACAAGGTGCATATGGTCAGTTGACGTTGCAATCCCATTTAAGGATCTCCCTCAAGACATAGCAGCAGTTCTGAGTGGCTAGACAGCCAAGTGTAAAGTGAATACCATCACCACTAGCCAAACTATATACCCACACTGTCCCAGCATGCCTTGCGGCCAGGGGCGGAGATTTGAGTCAGTGTGACGGGTTGAAGTTCCCGAAACGTAGGAATAAAGGACAGTTTTAACTACTGCTGAAAAGTCTCGTCAGTGCCTCCTACTTGGGATCTGTGTGTATTGGGCTGCTTAAACCCTGGAGGGCACCGGAGCCATTGTGTTTGGATTTCTGGAGTGCCGGGCCTGTGGCTAGATATATTTATATAATTTTATGGGGGGGAATTCAAGTAGAGACGATAAGCAATTTTCGTATGAAAAGTGGTTATGGCCCAGTTCAATTGCAGGCGAAGTTAACACCGAATAATTCTCCATAGGATTTAAACACTTTTTTTTTTAGACACCTCCTGAGCAAGTAAAAAGTTGAGAAAAATCCCTATTTTAAAAAGGTAAAATTGGCGGGACTTGAATCAGAACGACTGGGACACCCTCAATGACTAGGCAAAATTATTTTTTTAAAATTAGCTTAATTTGGCCAATAGTTACGTAATTTTTGGGGTGAAAATGTGCAAAGTGCAGTATCATGGTTTCCAGGTACCTGTATATGGGGGTGCTGTTTGAGTGGGACAGGTGGAACATTGCTCCCCCCAAAAAACATTTTTCTGACCCTACCTGTCCCTCATTGGCTGGGGGTGCACACAGGCAGGACGGAGGGTGGGCTGGGTGACTGGCAGGGCTGGGTGGAAATGCGGTGTGACCTATGATGTCACACCACCGCATCTAGACAGGTCACGGCCTGGGCGCGCCTCCCAGAAGAGCTCAGCGGCAGCGCTGCCATACACTAATCTGACCACTGGCTCTTACCCTGTGGCACACCTGACAACCGCTTGCGGCACACCAGTTGAAAAACGCTGCCCTATGGTAATTTGCTTACATTAGATTTATAAAAATCAGCTATAAGATCTCACTATGGATGTTATAGGGAGGAAAGAACTACATGTACATACTGTTATATCCTATTAAACACATTTTAATAAACAAATTAAAGGCTTATGGTGTGTACACACGGGACGATTTGTTCAGCGAACGATATCGCTGAACGATCTCCCTTGATTTTACCGGTCTGTTGGATGAATGATATCATTCATCCACACTCAAAATATATCACCAACGCTCACAAACCCCTATGAATAATGAATATCGTCCAGGTTGGCCTGCATGCATGGCCGACCAACGTTATCGCTAACGTCCATGGGCGATCGCGCATCATTGGTCGTTCATTGGCTGCATAAAAATTAACGATTTATCGATGAACGATATAGTTAATTGAAATCGTACAGTGTGTACGCAGCTTTACACTTTAAAAATTCCTATGGAGAGTCACTAGCAATCAGGGTCCCTGCACATGTGTGGTCTGTAGACCAAGCATGCACAGAAGTCTCTGCACAGGAGTGAAGTGACTGCTGGCTTGGTCATTTCCCAGGACATTGCAGGGATGGGCTTCTTTCGGAGCCCCTATTTCTGAGGGTGCTTTTTGTTACATCTCAGCGGTATGATCGCTAATATAGCACCAGATCATATTACAAATGCGATCATTAATCAATGGGCCCCTAAGACTTGATATATCTGTCCCTGTATCACTTAGGGTGAGATGTATCAAAGTTTGGAGAGATAAAGTGGAGAGGTAAAGTGCCAACCAATCAGCTCCTGTAATTTTTCAAACACAACCTGTAAGATGAAAGTTAAGCTGGGTACACACCTCACAGATATATTTGCAGATGATGGTTGGTCATACACACTGAACAACCATCATCTGGCCGTGGGTCCCGCTGGCCGGGGTTTGCACCCCCCTTCTCGTGGCATCTGCTGCAAGTGTATGGGCGGTCGGCTGAGCGTCCGTACACACGGCACGATGCCTCAATATATCTGCAGATATATTGGGCATCTGTTGTGCAGTACAGCTGAGTAGATATGTCTACTAAGGATTGGTACTTTATCTCTCTCCAAACTTTGATAAATCTCCCCCTTAGAGAAATATAGTTTTAAACTATCTCTGCCATGACTGCTTTTCTGTGTTGGTTTTATACGTGCATGGTTCAAGAAAATCGAGTGAAAATTTGAGGTCCTCGGTATTGACTTACACAAACTATTCTGTTCCTTTGCGTGATGGAATGTGCCTAATTGTTGTATTCTTTTTGTTTTATAGCCTGGAGTTGTGTGTTTTATTACATTTCGTTGATCTTCACTCCCTATATGATAAATAATAACAGTAAATATTTTTTCCCAATGGCAAATGGCAGAAATGTTCTCATTGCGACAAAAATGGAGCATCTGTTGGCTGTGATATAAGAAGATGCAATAAATCATATCACTATGAATGCGTAGAAGATGCAGATGGTAAATGCATTGAAGATCGTAAAAAACAAATGTATATGTAAGTTACATTTCTTTTGTGATTGACTACTTATTCATACACAGCAGCACATATCAGTTTGATATTACATAGCTTACTTCTGTTTCAAGATGAACTCCATGCTAAAGTTGTTTTTAATCTGTGATATGTTTTTAATAAGACAATCCCCGAATAACATAGCAGTGAATTTCCCATGTCCATGACACCTGCAAATCCCTCCTGGCAACCTGGAGAACTTTGAATGAACAGAGGGCCGGATTCAGAGCCGGACGCTATTTGCGCTCACTCGTTCAGAAAAAGGGTCCGGCTATTTAAATTGAGCGCTCGTTCTTTGCGGTCTTTTGACGCCTCTATGTCTTAGCGAGCAAACGAAACATGCGCTCGCTATTTTGTAAAGACGCCCCCTGGCCGCTCGCATCTTACGTCATCTCCGCTATTTATTAGATTAATCGAGTACATCGAAAGGCGTCTGAACTGCTCGCAGTGCTTGTGGTAGGACTTTCCTACCGCAATCATGCGAACAGTTCAGGCTAAAAGACAACCAAGTGACGTGGCCGATGACGCTGCTTTGTTAATTATGCACACCCTTAAAACGCCCGTTTGGCACGCCTGCGTTCGGATCACCACTCCCCGTTTTCAAGCACCTTCCCCTGTTACCACCCACAAACGCCTCATCCTGTCACTCAAATTAGCAGGCACTCGCTATTTTGTGAGCACTTGATTTCCGACCGCACTGACTGGTTGGCGCATGCGCATTACGACCCATGCGCAGATGTGCGAACATCGCTCGGAGCGAACGAGCGGCCTCTTACGAGCGGCTCTGAATCAGGCCCAGTGTGTGGTAAAATGGTATAGGAGAACAGTGATTTGGTGGCACAGCAGTCCATCCAATCAGTACTCTCAAGGCAGTTACACCATTTTATCAACCAGTTACCTAGCATGGTCGCATCTCATTAGATTACAGGCAACTAGGTTTTCAGTGATTACTTTGCAACTCATGCAACGGAATTGGAATGCCCACCAGCTGCCGCTCTCTCCCAGCAACTCAACTCCTTGTAGTTTCTAATACAGATGTGAATGTAAAGTAGATCATTTCACACCATTCTGTCCCTGTGCCACCTATCTAAATGATGCAGGAAATATTTAACTAACTTAGGGGCATATTCTACCTATATTTGCACTTTATAATATTCAGAATATTAGCCAGATAAATGGATAAAGACAACTTTAGTGTGGAGTTTATATTTAAGTTGTTCTTAGGCATAACTCAATTACATTGAAATACTTGAAAATTGTTTTATAGCCTATTATAAGTGATGCAAAGTTGGGTTGTTATTTTTTTTTTTTTTTTTTTTAGGATGCCCAAAAAATACTTTAAAAAGTAAATGACTCAAAGACTTTATGTCATGCAAGTTAGATGATTTAAGGTACATACGCATACAGATGTTACTATAAATATTGTTATGAACTCACCATGTGTATAAACGAAAACACTGATCAGAACCTGTTACAGGTGCACAAAAAGGTTTACTTAACATAAGCACACGTAAATGCAGGTCTTTAAGCGAAGCCCTTGCTGGCTGCAGACTACAAAAACAAAACTACAGGTACAGTTAATTTAAGGCAAGCAGAATAGCAAAAACTTAAATACAAACTGTACCAGAAGCGAGCAGCAGGTGCATGTAGTCCAAGTTCCTGACACAGAACAAAGGCAAGGTTTAAACAGGCACAGGAACATCAGAAGAACCCAAGTCCAGTACAGGAAACATTAATGACCCAGTCATGAGTGCTGGGATCCATGGGACTAAATAGGCCGGTGTCAGATGTTGTCCATGTAGTAATGAATGAATGAATAATTAATCACCTGACACCTGGCCGCAGAATAAAGTCAGAAGAGCAGCCCCTCTGGCAGGATCCAGAACTGCAACTCACAAATTAGGAGACCTGGTGACCCCTAGTGGTGGGTAAACATTCTGCTGGGAGACAATGCCAAACATAGAGTTTTCTAACAAATATGTGGTCCTAAATATACACTTTCATACAATTAAGACTAAAAAAGACAGGTAACCAGTGTGTGTCTGAAATTGTCCTGTACATGTCTATCATATTCCAAATTCTCTTTCATGTGTTCTTTAAATAGTTATACTTAAGCTGGGTACACCCTATGTCAATCACTCAACAGATAAGATAAACAGAGAGATTTTTTGATCATTGTGTACACCGTACACATTTGAGCTGTTTCTAGCTCAGTGTGTACGTTCTTCAGTGGATTGGGAAGTCAGTCATCTTAAATTTTAAAATGCTCATGAAATGCAACCTCTGAATCTGACCATTGCAGGAGCATTTTAAGCTGTTTATCGGCTAACGTTCCTGCATACACACCTATACAATTATCGTGCCAATAAGCTCATATCGGGTGATCGGGCCAATAATTGTATAGGTGTGTACCTTTAATCCTTGATTTATCTGACTTTGTTCATATACTCTATATCAGTTAGCTCATAGAGGTCAATCCAATTAGGTGCAAATTGTGAGTAGTGAGTTTGTGTCATGAAACTCAACAACTTTGCTCGAATGCACGCACCTGAGAATTCTCCAATCCAATTAAAAATACCTATTTGTGGTACTTGCAGCGTAGGTTTGCGAAATGACTGCCAATTGTGATATGAGAGAAGTGCATTTAAAAGTGGGAAGACCCTCCTGGACCCCCCCCAAAATTGATAATTTTGTTATCAGGACCATATAGAAGGCTGTTTGTGGGCATTAGAAAGTACTGAAGGTTTTTAAATGATGTCACATGGCTGATTGTGTTTTTTTTTTTTTTAAATGCTTAAAAATGACAAAAAGCAACCTTTTTCCGTTTAATCTTTAATCCAAAAAAAAATGCAAAAAAAAGTAGGAAAAAAGGTGATTTTTGGGTGTATGTATGTATATATATATATATATATATATATATATACATTCTTTTAAAAAAAAACCTGTAATTAAAATTGAAGTGCCTAAAATAAGGAAAACGTTGATTTTGCGGTAATTTGAGGCCATTTTTTTAACACCCCCCCCCCCCAAAAAAATAAATGTTATTTTTGGACTAATTGAGCTAATTGGAAACTTCCTATTGCCTAATTTATCATTAGGGGGGGCCCAATGGGTTCAGCACGGTGTCCCGACTTTTTTTTTTTTAGTTTTAAGCAATAGTTTTCTTTTAATAAAATGGTAAGACCTTATGTGGATGCAGAAAAAATATAGGGGAAAACAGACAGACAGGGGATTACAAAGCAAAATTAGAGGCAATAGCCAAAGATTACAGTACCTAATAATACAATAATCAAAAATCGCAAATCATTTGAACAACACACTGGAAAAAAATCATACAGACTCAGAAGAAGGAGAATGTAGAACACTAAGGGCCTGATTCAGCTTTGGTAATAGAGTGAGATTTAGCACTTAACTGATCATCTTGTTGAAACCTTGCTGCACTGCAGGTGGGCAGATTTAAAATTTGCAGAGAGATTTAGATTTGGGAGGGAGGTGTCCAAACTGACATCTAAATTATAGAGCAATAATAAAGCTGTGCAGTATTTGTGGGCTACATGCAAAAGCAGACAGTATTGACACTACATGCAAAAATGTTTATGTATTTACACCCCTTGCATTGCAATATGGTTTGTCCAGGTACACAGTTAAGTGCTAATTCTCACTCTAATCCCAAAGCTGAATCAGGCCCTAAGATCTATAACATTACTGTGAATTGAAGAGCGACCTTGTTCCTCCAGGTATTCACTCCACCGGAGCCAGATCATATGGGGTGAAGAAGCCGAAGAGGAATATTTGCAGTCTGCGGTCTCAAAAACAAAATGCTTTTGAATTTTATTTTAAATGGCCACTAGACATGATATAGAGGCGGTCGTCCAAAGCTGGGCGATAGCCGCCTTGGTGGCTACTAAGATATGGCCCATGAGATACCTATCCCCTTTGGATAATTGACCCAGGTTGAAATTAAACAGGACAGTTAATGGATCTACTGGGACAGTCTCCCCTATCACTTTACTGATCATACTAAACCAGTGGTTCCCAAACTTTTTGAATTGCGGCGCCCTAGTGCACCAGAATTGTTTTCACGGCACCCAGAAGCCAAAAGTTTATTTTTGAGAAATTCAGAAAAAAATGTAGTGAAGTAGAAAGGTGAAGTAAATAGTGCTTGCCTGTCATCCTTATTTTCATTTATGTAGAGGGTGACAGGTTTACGCTTCTGTCTGTCCACATATTTACATTACATTGACCATAAATAATTTGATTTGGTGCTGGACCACCAACCTGAGGCACCCCTGCAAGTGTCCCGAGGTACCCCAGGGTGCTGCGGCGCTCAGCTTGGGAACCACTGAACTAAACACTTCAGTCCAAGTGTACCGACATTTTAACCTTAAAATAAAGATTTTCCTTTCTATCTCTCATTCTCAGGGAGGTGCGAATGGAAATAAGTGAATTCACTGTGACTGGTTCAGTGTGAGTTGCTAATTAGATTGCAAACTGAAGTCGCTATGCGAATTCGAATAGAAAACAGCACCTCGCAATTCTCACCTAATTGGATTGACCCCGTAGTGTGCTTTGACTGCTAAAAACAGCAACATTAATACATTAATTTGTTCTTTGTTTGGTGTCCTATTACAGTGCTTTGTGTGCACAGCATAAAGAACAAGCGATGGTTGGAAATAGTAAGTTTTATGTACATATTTCATTCTACCAACTTTTCTATCTTATGTAGAATAATATTCTTGCTTGCTAGAGTTTCAATATCTGTTTATATGTCTGATATTCCTATTTAACAGTACCTAGTCTCCATATGTAATCCATTAATGCCAGTCTGCTGTTTATATACTGTATGTGCTACTGGGCAGAAAGCTGTATATAAACTAGGGATGTGCGCTGGAACATTTTTGCCGGATTTGTATTTGGTTCTAATTCGTCGTCCGGCTTTGGATTTGCCAAACTGCGGTGACTTGATTTGGATTTGGATTTGGATTTTTTTTACAAAAATTGACAAAAAAAGCTAAAATCACATAAATTGGTCTTTTTTTTCTTCCTAGAGTATTATTAACCTCAATAACATTAATTTCCAGTCAATTTAGAACACCTCACAGCTTATAATATTGTTTTCAACATTATTGGCCAAAGGCTGCAGTGAGCTGACTGGTTACTAAGCGACAAAGCAGCGGCACAACGACACAGACACCACAGTATAAAGCACATCTATGACACATTGCCACACAGCAGTGGGAGAAATGAAAAGTAGTGCACCCACCCAGTGGGGTACGGCCAGCAGAATCACAGTACTTGTTTACAAAGTGGGCTACGGCCCTAGGAGTCACATTGCACAATCTTATTCACATTACACCGCACATAGTGCCCCTTATTCACATTACACCATAAAGTAGTGTCTCTTATTTATGTTACGACACACAGTAGTGCCCTTTTTACACAATGCCCATAGTAGTGCCCCTTTTACACAATGCCCACAGTAGTGCCCCTTTTACACAATGCCCACAGTAGTGACCCTCTTACACAATGCCCACAGTAGTGACCCTTATACACAAAGCCCACAGTAGTAATGCCCCTTATACAATGCCCACAGTAGTAGTGCAACTTATACAATGCCCACAGCAATAGTGTCCCTTACACAATGCCCCCAGCAGTGGTGTCCCTTACACAATGCCCCCAGTAGCAGGCCCCCTGTAGTATGCCCCCCCAGTAGTATGCTCCCCCAGTAGCAGGCCCCCTGTAGTATGCTCCCCCAGTAGTAGGCCCCCCAGTAGCAGGCCCCCAGTAGTATGCCCACCCCAGTAGTATGCCCCCATAAGCAGGCCCCCAGTAGTATGCCCCACATTAGCTGACCCCCAGTAGTATGCCTCCATAAGCAGGCCCCCAGTAGTAGGCCCCCCAGTAGCAGGCCCCCTGTAGTATGCTCCCCCAGTAGCAGGCCCCCAGTAGTATGCCCCCCAGTAGCAGGCCCCCTGTAGTATGCCCCCCCAGTAGTATGCTCCCCCAGTAGCAGGCCCCCTGTAGTATGCTCCCCCAGTAGCAGGCCCCCTGCAGTATGCCCCCCCAGTAGCAGGCCACCTGTAGTATGCCCCCCCAGTAGTAGGCCCCCAGTAGCAGGCCCCCTGTAGTATGCCCCCCCAGTAGTAGGCCCCTCCATTAGCAGGCCCCCATACACACAAAAAAAAACAACTTACCTGTATCCCCGCTCCAGCCGTCGTCCGCTCTGCTGCCACGCGACGAGGAGGGAGCCGGAAGACGGAGCTCATGAGTGAGCTCCAGCCGGCTCCCTCCATGCAGCAGCCAATGAGAGTCTGTGTGATTCTCATTGGCTGCTGTAACAAACACACAGCTGCCGCTGGCAGCTGTATGTTTGTTCTGTGTAGGGCAGACCGCTATCACAGTGGAGCCCTGATGTCGGATTCTCTAGTGAGAATCCGATATCAGGCGGCCGCCGTTCGGCCCCGAACGGGGATCCGAGTGAGGCGGGGAACACCCGAACAGCGTTCGGGTGGACTCGGATCCCCTTTGTTCGGAGCGGTTCGGATTCCACAGAATCCGAACCGCTCATCTCTAATATAAACGGTGGCAAAACATGGCATCCATACAATTACTAATGCCCCTTTCACACCGAGCCTCTAACCCGGGATATTGCTGGGGTAACCCGGGTCCCGACTTGGTGTGAAAGGGTCAACCCGGGTTCTGTGTCCCGGGATCTCGACCCTGGTCGTGACCAGGGTTATTCCCGGGACCGACCTGCTGCAGTCTGAAAGAGGGGACCTGGGTTATTCAACCCAGATCAATAATAAAAACTGCTGGTTGGCTGTGGATGCAGACACCTGTCTCAAGGGAGTGACATGCAGGGCAGACATGGGTGCAGTGTAAAGGGGATATCCCAGGAATAACCTGGGTCCAACGTGCCTTGAGAAAGGGGTCTGAGCTGCTGTGACACAGCTTGATATTGTGTACATTGACCCGATTCAGACATGCGATTTTGGTCTGAAAGTAGTATAACATGGTTAGATCCTGGCTGTTAGTGATAGCCTGGGTTTCCAATTAGAAGTTTTGTTCCTGGCCTGGCAACTTCTGTATTTTAAATGTTCGTCAATATGACATCACTATATAACATAGTGGGGCTACCTACTAGAAGTCAGACCTGGAGCGTAGGAGCTTGACACCTAAATCATGTCTCACCTACAGAGCAGTACTAATAAATGCATCTGCTGTATAGTTATTATTGCACTTAGACTAGCTGCCTAAATAAAAAAAAATAAAAAAACCATCAAAATTAAAACTAAAATGACCTTTTATGTCCTGGCATGCTTGCTGGATGGAGCAAGCATGCCATTGTTCTGTAAAGAACAATATTAAGAATAAATTATTATTTATTAACCCCATACCCACGGCCATCAGGGGTGCGGAGGAAAGCTGTAGTCTTAGCCAAGGGATGCTTGTCCTTGGAAAGGGGGGGGGGGGGGGTGATTTCCCAATCCCTATGGATTCAAGGTGGGTTTACATTATGGCAGGGGTACCCCGCACTGCTGCTATAGTATCATATCCCTGGCTGTTTTAGCTTAGTGCTGGTACTGAAAAATAGGAGGGACCACACGCAATTTCCCCTCCCTATTTTTCACTACCAGCATAGGCTAAATAGCTTAGGACTGGTTATGAAACTGCTGGGGATTCCCAATTTTTTCTTCTTGTTAATATTTAATGGAGCACTCTTTGTGGACACTCTCCATAGGAATGAATGGGGCTGCACTGATTTGTTAGTTTGCTGCAGTTCCCACGCTCTGACCAATCAGCATGGCCTCATTCATTCCCATGGAGAGTATCCCTGAGTGACCTCTCATTAGCATTAAGTATAGATCTGGAGACAACTCTGCACTATTTCGGACAACTGCAGCACTCAAATGGTCTATTGGTTACACCCTTATAACCATGAACAAACTGTAAATTATAACAAAATATAGAAAAACTCAAATGCGATGTGTCGTAAGTTATAGACAAGTAAAAGAAATATACTCTCCTTCTGATGTGAAACCCTTGGGAGTTGATATTCTTCCAGTCAAAGAAGAACGTGAGATAATATTCAAGCCATCTTCAGCACATGGTTACATGGAGTTACTAAAACAGGAGTCGCCTTAGCTCGCCTTGCAGCTTCTGCTTTCCTAGGATTCTAGAAGAATCTACCAGTTGACACCAGTTCTGGTTCCCCCAGGGGAGTGGGGCAAGCAGAAAAAAATGTGCAAGCCTCCCTCCTGGGTCCAGTCAGCCCAAGTGCCAATAGCACTAGGGCTCTTCTCTGCACTCATGGTGGAGGTGGGTACAGAGTTAATGCTTATTGTAATAAATAATAAAGGTTTATACAGGTGAACTACTGGCCCCTGCAAGCCAGCCAGGGCACTTGTAGTCCAACTGTAAAAAACATATTAAACAAATGACAGGTCACACAACCCGAATATTGCAATTTTTGTATTAAATAAAGACACCTCTACACCCCTCGTTATTTAATTTATTATCCAGGGTCATGGCAAAATAAAAATATGAGGAACATCTAGCCCGACGCTGAGAACTGTCACTTTGTCAGTGACAATCCATAGGAATGTATAGGGCAGCGCTGATTGGGCAGAGAAGCCTCTCTCTGACCAATCAGTGCGGCCCTATTAACGGCTAGTGACCTTGTCATATATTTACAGTACTGTATGTACTTGGACACAGAAGGGTAAATTTACTAAGAATCATGTCAGATCGAGTTTTGCTGATTAGAAACTCGTTTTGCATCGCTGAAACTCGGGTGATTTTATACTTTTGAAACACTGAAATTTACAAAGAGCCATGTTTAGCTGAGATCGTGTTTTCTGATGGTGTATGCGATCGAGATTTCTCCCCCGAGTTGCCAGTGTCTGAACATAGCCAAACACTCCCGAACAAGAAGACTGCGCATATCGGTGAGATATGTGAAGGCTGCTAGTGTGTTTTTAATGTAAAAAAAAGGGTTAAATGTGGAAAAAAATGACCAGCCCCGGGCGTCTCAGCCAGTTCTGGTTCCTAAAAATACGAGGAAAAAAACGTGTAGGGTACCCCCGTATTTTAGGAACCAGCACTGTGCTGCTGAGCCAGTCCTGGTTTTAAAAATAGGGGGGAAAAAATTGCTCTACAGTTAGCGGCCGCTGATTGGCTGGCAGCTCTGGGTACTGACAGTTTCCACATGGGTTCTCCAGTCATTAGCCGGGTAGCAATGTATGTGGTCCCATCAATACAGTACGAACTGGTCCGGGTGTAATTTTGTTATTTTGAGAAGACCAGCACAAGGACTTAGGTCAGTATAGAATATTTTTTTTTTACAGGTAACCCATTGGATTACTACTTGGAGAAGGGGACCGAACATCTAGCAGCAGGTAATTATGTGTGAGTGTGGTAGGTATGTAATAAAATTTGACTTACTATGGTGTTTGTATCTTTTTTTTTTTTTTTTAAAGTGAGTAAATCTTTATTAATTTTCTAGAGATACAATAACAAATAAACAAAGAAATAAAAATATAAAATAATAATAATATACATAAATACAGAATCAAATAACAGTGTCTGGAATATAAAACCTAGAGCTACAAACTGCAACACCAGATCCATTTCTTATATTTAAAAAAAAATAATAATAATAATAAAAATAATAAACAAAAAATATACAATATTAATCAACATACCAAAACTATAAACTTCAAAAAATTAATATATAATAAAAAAAATTAAATAAAGATACCACACTGTACAAATATTAGAATGGTGACAAAAGTTTCACCTGAAAAATTGGTAAAATCAACTAGTTCCTAATAAATTCTCCTATCAACTTATCACACAGCATATTACCTTCAACAAAATTATCTACCACAATATCCTAGTAATACTATACCAGTCAATCATTAGGCAGTGCACGGGCATAACTGGATTTAAGCCAATTGCTCCAGATACGCTCATACTTCTTCACAGCCTTGCGACAAATAAACAAATTTTTCATGTTGAACAGTGGTACGGACCAAGAACAACCAAGCATTATAATCTGGTCCTATAGGAGCCATCCACGACCAGGCCACACATACCTTAGCTAGCGTACACATATTAATAATGTATTGCTTAAGATATCTATCCAATGCCTCATCGTCCACAGAGCCTAAACAACACATCAATGGCGTAGCTAAAGTGGAAGAAATTCCTGTATTGGATAAAACTTATTCCAAAAAGCGCTAACCACCGGGCAATCCCATAAAAGATGCCAGAAAGTACCGCTACTTATTTTACATTTAGGGCATATGTCAGATACTCTCTCCCCAAACCTCAGCAAACGAACAGGAGCTAAATAGGTACGGTGTAAAATAAACAGTAGAATCTTACAGAAGGCAATACGAGGAGCTTCTAGAGCATTATCCCAGTCCGTATCACTTATGGGGCCAATATCTCCCTCCCACTTTGATTTAAGATGCGGTAAACTATCCTTATAGTAAGAAGACAATATATAGGAGTAGAAAAGAGCCTGCCGGGGACCTAAAGATAAAAGGAATGACTTCAAGGGGGATATTTGAATTAGAGGAATCTGAGAATTGAGACGAGAGCGCATGTCGTAACTGTAAATATCTATAGAAATATGATTGAGGTAGATGATGAGCTTCTTGGATCTGTGCAAAGGATTTAAGAATTAAAGTGTCATATAGATGACCCAGTGTAGTTACACCTTTAGAACCCCATGTCACCTCAAGCTGTAAAGAAGCCAGTTCAGGCAATATATGATAACTACATAGAGAAGTGTCTGGATCTAATCCCGTAAACTGTAAAATACTAGATACCAATTTCCATATCTTAATAGCTTGCATCAGCAGGGGAGGGCCTTTCTGTATAATTCTACCTGCAAGCAAAGCCTGCAATGGTGTAAAATTAGGAAAAATCTGAGAAACCAACAAAATGTGCAGGGCATCAGGGGATTTGTTTTGAAGCCATAACCGTATATGTGCCATCTGCGCCGCATAATAATAAAATTTTAATTTTGGAAGAGCCAAACCTCCCCCAGACCTAGATCGGGTCAGAACAGCCAACTGAATATGTGGACGATGATCCACCCAGACCAATGAAGAAAGAAGATTCAAACGCCTAAACAATGTATCTGTAATAAAAACAGGAGAATCTTGATTAGGTTAATTCTACCAGTAACGGTAAGAGTAAGAGGGAGCTGGCACCAGGACTGAAGTTTGCCCTTTAAGTAGACAAACAGGGGCTCGACATTCAATGCAATGTAGTCCTTTGGGGAATTGGTTATCCAAATACCTAAATATTTAAATCTGTTTACCCAACAGAGCAGGAGAGTGCTAATGGGAACAGCCGGGTAAAACCCCCTAAGAGGAAGGATAGATGATTTGTCCCAGTTTATCTTAAGACCAGAAAAAATTCCAAATTGCTCTATGACTTGAAGAACCACAGGCATAGCTGTTACACAATCAGACAAAAAGAGTAATAAATTGTCTGCATATAAGGAAACTTTGTCCATTCTATTACCCAATCGTAGACCTATAATATCAGGGTGAGAACGTATAACACAGGCTAACGGCTCAATAGCCAATGCAAACAGAGTTGGGGACAAGGGGCAACCCTGTCTTGTACCTCGAGACAGGGGGGAAGGATGGGGAGATAAACCCATTCACTGACACTCTGGCAGTAGGGTGGAATCGGTATGAAATACTGCCGGCCGCATGGTTCGATTCCGGGCAGCAGCAGCCCGACACTGGAACAGATCCCGTCATCGTGAGCCCGACAGTGCTGGAAATCCTGATCGTTGTAAGGTAAGTATAGACTAACCTAACCCCCCTAACGCTCCTTAGGGGTGCCTAACCCTAACCTCCCCCCAAGTGCCTAACCCTAATCCCCCCTTCCCCGCTGCCTAAACCCCCGGGGGGTGCCTAACCCTAAGTTCCCCTGGGGGTGCCTAACCCTCTCTCCCCCTAGCCTAACCCTCCCTACATCTAGACGCCGGGCATTTTACCCTCGCCGGGATATTACAGTCAGGAAGCCGGCTGTCGGTATAATGTCAGCCGGCTTCCCGATTGCATCCCCAGTAGGGTTTGTATACATAAGTTTTACCCATTTCAAGAACACTGGCCCAAACCCAAAGCATAGCATGATCTCCCACAGAAAGGGCCACTCCATGGTGTCAAATGCTTTTGCAGCATCTAACGACACAATAACAGAGGAGGATTCCTCGTCATGGGAAGTCTGTAAGTGATTGTGCAGCCTTCTAATGTTCTCCGACGTCGACTTGCCTGGCATAAACCCTGATTGGTCTGGGTGAATAATCAAAGTAATAACTGTATTTAACCTAATGGAAAGAATCTTAGCCAGAATTTTGGCATCTGTGGGAATCAGAGATATTAGCCTATATGAATCAGGGTATCTAGAGTCCTTCCCGGGTTTAGGGAGCACAATAATTATGGCTTCGGACATAGAGGGAGAGAACAAATTCTCTTCATAGAGCCCATTAAACAGATCTAAAAGCCTTGGAACAAAGATGTGAGCATGTTTTTTATATATCTCTATGGAAATTCCATCAGATCCGGGTGCCTTGTTACCGGGAAAGGAGCTAATCGCAGCGTCTACCTCCTCCAGGGTTAACGGAGCATCCAAATATGCCCGAGCCTCGGATGACAATTTTGGGAGCCTAGCAGAAGCAACATACAATGACAATGCATTCACATCCTCAGACAACTGTGTTTTATATAAAGTTTTATAAAATAAACTAAAAACCTCTGCAATCTCTTGTGTAGATGTGATAATAGAACCCCCAGGCCCAATAAGTTCAGAGACAAAAGAAGAAGGGCGATCAGCATGAACCAAGTGTGCCAAAAAACTACCAGTTCTGTCAGCCTGCATATAATATAAATGAGAATGGAATAACAGTCTATGGTTCATTCTATCTGTCAAATGATCAGTCCAATCCGTCTGTGCAGTCAACCATTTTAAACGTGAAGATTCCAACCTGTCACCCAAGTAATCCAACTCAAGATTTTTACAGGCCATCTCTAAAACACGTTCCTTCTCCCTGTAGAATGCTTTTATTTCTGCTACCCTTTTGATCAAAGACCCACGTAACTAGGCCTTGAAAGTGTCCCATACAATAGCTACAGAGGCAGATCCCACATTATCAGTGAAATAGCCATCCCACATAACTTCCAGCTCTGAACCAGCACCCATTTGAAGAAGCCAAGAGAGGTGTAATTTCCAGAAACAGAGACCTCTAGGACTACAGGAATCGGTATGAATTACCGTTGGACGCAAGTCCTGGCAGCGGCTGCCCGACATGGGTGAAAATCCCGATTGTCCCCAGGTAAGTATTTACTAACCTAACTTCCCCCCCCAACCCTAACCCTAACCTTCCCCCCAGTGCCTAACCCTAATCCCCCCACTAAGTACCTAAACCTAACCCCCCCCCCTTCCCCACCACCTAAACCAAAGACCCCCGGGGAGGACCATCTTCCTGGCCGCTCGTTATAACTGTGGGTGGTCACCCACAGCTATGCGAGCGGCCAGGAGGCCGCTCTAAAAAACCAGAAGGCTGGCCCTGATTCAGAGCGAGCGCTCTGTTAGAGCGTCCGCTCTGAATCAGGCCCAAAGAGCGCTTTAAACGATCATTAACCCCCTGGACATTCCATGTTAAAAGTTTCACCATTGTAATACATTGAACTATAAAGCAGAGCTGAGTTTACCTTAGAAATAGTTTGGCATAAAAAAAAAAAAAAAAACATTTGTAAGAAAAAGAAAGAAAACTGGACAACCCACCCAGAGCCACCCCCCATCCTGTATACCCTCCCGACCTTGGGCATACTTAGACCCAAAACTAAACTAAACTAAAACCCTCAGGATACAACTACCCTATCCTTATAGATGTAAAAGGCACTGGAATAAAAATAACCACCAATGCAACGGAACTCTCTGGCCATATTTTGACCGGAATATCAGCATAAACAACAAATAAAAAACCTTACCAGAAAGATAAATATACTCAGTAAGGGGAGCGGGACACAAAACATTATTCAACCCGTATCACAGAAAAAATACTATTATAAAAATATAAATATGGGAACAAAAAGAAGCCTATTTAATGTCGTAATGACACTAGCAACTTCAGGCCATAAACAAATATAATCAGCAAAAAAGAATCAATATGCAGTCATTCTGGTGCCATCTGCCTGTTCCCAGGAGACCTCCGATCCAGCCACGCCGCAGCCTCCCGTGGTGTGGAGAAGAACTTTGACTCACCATCCGCTACCACCCGCAACTTAGATGGAAAAATCATAGCGTGCTGAAGATTTAAGTCCCGGAGACAACGCTTTTATGAGGAGGAATTTAGTGCTGTCTTTTTGGACATCCATTGCGAAATCAGGAAATACAGAGATTTTAACCCCGTTGCATTCCAGTGCGCCTTTAACTTGGGCCAATCGAAGTACAGTGTCACGGTCCTGGTAATGAAGAAATTTGGCTATTAATGTGCGCGGTGGAGCGCAAGGTGGCAAAGGACGCGTAGGGATCTGATGCGCTCTCTCACAGCAAATTGATTAGTAAATGAATCTCTGCCATATGTATCCCCCAACAAATGTTTCCGGTGTAGACCCCTCTTCTCTTTCCGGAAAACCAACGAACCGCACATTGTTGCGGCGCATTCTGCCCTCCATATCGCAAATTTTGTGCTGCATTGCAGACATTTGAGAGGTTAGGAAGGTTACTTGAGCCTGTAACGGCGTCTGGAAATTCTCCAGAATAGATAGATGTGTTTCTGTCTCCCCGACTCTTTCGCGGACCCGTTGGAGATCTTGATGAAGAAAAGATATATCAGATTGAACCTTCTCAATTTTATCTGACAATTTGGTCTCACGTGAGGTAACTGCTTCCAGCACTTGTTGCAGCATAACTTCTGGTAGTGAATCTGACCCAGACGCAGCTGGAGGAGGTTGGGTAACAGACTTCGATGCACCCTGGGGGTCACCACACGCTGGGGGTACAGAAGTGGAGGAACGGGCATAACGTTCCAACTTAGCAGCAGCTTGCCCTGACTTCCCCATATTAATATTAGTAAAATGTGGAGAGATAAATGCAGTAGACAAATTGTAATATATAGATTTGTAACAGGACAGGAGCAGTAACAGGCAGAGATCCCTCTAGTACTTTGTAGCTGTGCAAAGTAAAGATATGTCCTGCTGCTGTAGGGCTGCCAGTCCTGCCAGTCTTGTACATAAAGGAGGAAGGAGCAGTGATGGCGGCAGGTAGAGCTCTGGCGTCACGTGACCAGAGACCCGACAATAGCCTCCCTCAGCCAGGCAGAAGGCACGGAGTAGGGTGGAAGAGGCAGACCAGAGCGTCCAGTAAAGTGGCCACCGCAGGTTACAAACAGGCTGTGTAGGACAGGAGCCGACAGGAGAGGAGACGCCCGAGTGCAGCTACGGCGGCGTCACGTGATCGAGAGTCAGGCAGTCCAGGGCCACACAGGAGAAGCTCTCAGTAGCCATGTTCCATGCTTCCCACACAGCTCCAGTCAGGCCAGTGGGTTTCTGGAAGGGTAAGCGACAGGCAGCAGGGCAGTTATGCTGACATAGGGGTCACAGGAGGGTTAAACAGGAGAATCAGCAGGAGAGCGCAGGATCCCAGCTTCCTATAGTATTGCCGCTGTGACCACGCCTCCACCGTTTTTGTGCCTTTTTAACTTTTTTTTTTTTTTTTTACTGCAGGGGTTCGGGCAGACACGTTGGCACTTGAAGTTCCACTCTAAAAAACAATAGTTTAATTCTATTTTCAACACTATTACCCCTGCACCCACTGCCCAGGGGTGCGGGGAAGAGCCCCGGGGTTCAGCTTAAGCTTGGGGTGCTCGGGGGAGGAGGGACCCCTTTCTTGGGGGGGTCCCCATCTCCCCTAAGATCCCCGGCTTGGGGTGATAATGCTTTGGCCGTGGAGACCCGGTGAAAGGGTCCCTTGGCTGTGGCATTACACCCGGCTGAATTTGAACCCAGTGCTGGTTTTAAAAATAGGAGGAACCCTATGCAATTTTTTCCCCCTATTTTTAAAACCAGGACTGGCTGGGGCGTGGCCTGGCTGCAGAGCGGGATGGCGGTGTCTTGAGAGAGCTCATGCAGAAAAGCCCTTCTATCTGCCCCTTTCACCTTAAGAGAGGGGCTCAGCGATACCGGGACCCCTAGGTCGCCTACTATTAGTACTCACGTACCCTTGTGTGGCGGATTTGGAGTCGGTGGTGACTCTTCTCTGACGTCGGGAGCTTGGAGGCCTAAACAGCGCCAGAAGCCGCGACCTGGATTTGGGGCTGCTGTCTGCCGGGACTGACCGCTGGGACTATCACTGCACCGCGGAGCTCCAGGGTGAGCCCTTTCATTAGCCCCGCAGTCTCCGCTAACACCTCGGCCCCCTGGAAACCCTGTGTTCCTGCTGGCGTACGCGGCTAACTGGTGGTGCCTGTGGACGCGACAGCTGCTGCGGCGGGGATCTTTTCCTCCTACTGCCACAACCGCATGCTGATGTAACAGCTCCTGCACTGAGGGGGTACCTTGGAGAAACAGACGGTCCCCGCTGGGGAGCCATTCACGGGCGGCCGGTCTAGCGCCTGAGTCCCACTGCCGTGGCTGAGTGGCTGGAACGGATACCGCACCCTTAACGGCCTGCTCCACTATAGATATCACAGCCCATCCCTTCTTTGGTGCCGGGGCGGCTGGATCAGTGAGTCCCTGTGCCCCTTTGTCTCCTAGCCTGACATGCCCTTTGCCTGCCCCGGATAGTGGCTGTAACAACAACCCAGCCAGTTTGTTTTCCTGGAGTCTGGTGGCCTCATAGGGGACCCCCCTCACCTGCTTGGTCACCTTCTATATAGGTACCGTTCAGCAGAAGACGGAGCCCAGTTCCTGTGTGTTATAACTTCCTTGCAAGCGGATAATATTCTTATAGATACTTACCAGAGTCAACTGTGTCGACGATGTGAAGATACCTATCTAAACAATGTTGCCTCTCCCCGGGTAATGCCTTACCTACCCATGCAGTAATTTCCTGAGTCGCTTTCCCCAAAACATCCCTCTGGTTCATTTCAAATTGGGATTTCTACGCATTCCTCCAACTATGCCGTCAAAGAAAACAAGGCAACAAAAACTTCCAGCACCAATCCGATTTCCTACTGCCCCTATATCTAAAGTTGGCCAGATGCCTTCCCCAACACCTGGAGTGTCATCTCTGTCCACTTCACGTGATTCGATTTCACCAGCTGACCTGGTACTAGACCTGGATGTTAATGCACCACTTACCACACAGGCAATGTTCCAGGTTATTGCGGCGTTTCGGTCAGACGTGTTAAAGGGTGTGGATACCTCTATACAATCTGTCCGAGCTGATATTCTGGGGTTGGGAGATCGTACAGACCATCTAGAGGTGAAGATGCAGGAATTGGTCTCATCTCATATCGATCTTCTCTCAGCCCATGCAGAACTCCAATCAGAGGTTTCATCTATGAGAGATAAAATGGCGGATATGGAAGACCGCTCTCGAAGAAACAATCTGAAGATCCGCGGTATCCCAGATTCTGTATCTAACGCAGAGTTACCAGATTACGTTTCAAAGTTGTTTCTTAAATTGGTGCCCACGGCTTCTCAACAAGACTTGTTAATTGATTGGGTTCACCGTCTTCCCAAACCGAGATCAGGATCTGGAAATTTCCCACGAGACACTTTAATGCGTGTCCATTTCTTTCATTTCAAAGAGCAAATTTTGCGTGCTGCACGTCAAGCTGAAGGCACGCACACCCTGGGGGGTCTTCAAATCTTTCCTGATCTGTCTGCTGCTACTCTGTCCAAAAGGCGCTCTTTCCAGCCCATCACTTCAGCTCTAAGAGATAATGACATTACTTATCATTGGGGGTTCCCCGTAAAGCTTCTGGTTAGCTACGAGGCTTCCTCATACGTAATCTCTACTGTGGAAGCTGGAATTAAGCTTCTGGCGGAATGGGACATCCCAGTGTCTACTCGAGCTTCTGGACCCAGCGTTCAAGTAACTCAAGACTGGTCTAAAGCTACGTGAGAATACTACATATATACAGCTACTGTGATAATTATGTTTTATTCTTGTCAGTTTTGTTTTCTCGATAGGATCAGAGGTACTAGATTACATATTTTACATGAGATAGTTATTTGTTATGTTTGTTTTACCATGTGTTTTCTTGTCTGATTGCACCAAATTGAATGGCAACAATTTGTATATTGGTACTCCTGACAGTTCAAGGGCCTTATTTACCAATAAGAAATTAGGGGAGGGAACCCTTAAGAGTTTTCCTTCTTCTTACTATTGCAAAAAGTCTTAACTTGAGGCCCCTTCCTAGTACGTCTATAGTTAAATAAGTACGTTTAATGCATATTGATTTTGTTTCCTTGTGTAATTCAGATTTCGAAAACGCTCATAGTATTACTATTATACTTGATGTTTTGTGGGTTTAGCGACTCCACGTTTATATTGTTCGCAAAGTGGATGAGTTTATGTCAGTTTGGTCTTGGAATTAGCTAATGTGCGTTTCAGACTTCTAGATAGACTTGAATAGTTTTTACGCACCTTGCCTTGTTGAGTGTATCATTTTTGCTATTTTCCCATACCTATGTTGTCCACTTGTCTTTGTATTTTGTTACCAATATACTGCTTGGTGGCTTTTGTCTCAGGCCACGTTCCTCCATGTTTTTGGTTTTGCCGTTTTTTTCCCTATACGGCAAACATTTTAACCCTAATTTTTTGGGTTATCTCAGTTTCCCCTATGTGTTCCTTTTTTATGTGTCTTTTATGTTTTTTTTCTGGTTTAATTTGTATTTTGGGTACCATAGGCCACATTACTCCACCTCCGCTAGAACCTTGGGTATTTATGTCAAACTAATGTCTCCTATTTATGGATTATAGATTATGGTTCAATTTTTTTCTTTAAATGTACATGATCTGAACTCCCCTAACAAACGCAGGCTAGCTTTGTCCACCTTCCATAGACATAGAGCTAAAGTTGTAGCACTACAAGAGACTCATTTTTCATCTTTGGCCCCACCGATTTTGAGAGATGCGAGATATAATGTTGCATATTATGCGAACGGTCCTCTCAAAAGGAATGGTGTAGCTGTGCTGTTCCATAATTCAGTAACTTTCACTTTAGAAAAAAAGGTAGAGGATAAGAACGGACGGTATCTGATATTAGTAGGTCAGCTGGATGGTAAAGAGGTTAGTTTCTCTCTACTCCCCTAATACTCTTCAAACCCCGTTTCTCAGACGAGTGTTTGAGGAGGTACACCAGATTAGACGCGGTCATACGATTATAATGGGTGATTTTAATTTAGTCCCTGATAGTCGAATAGATAAATCGTCAGCTAATTCTCCCGGAGTGAACAGTGGCGTTGCCGATACATCTGCTCTGCTACAGAAGCTCTTGGCAGAATTTGATTTCTACGATATGTGGCGAGTTCATTCGCCTAATGTGAAAGACTACACGTTTTTTCCACATGTACATAATACTTATTCACGTATTGATTTCATTCTTTTAGACAAACATTTACTCCAACATACACGCCAATCCAGTATCAAACCTATAGTTTGGTCTGACCATGCTGCGGTAACGTGGACTTGGGATAGCCATAATACAAGATTGCCCCCTAGACCATGGCGTTTACCAGATCACTTATTATCTACCCCCGAAGGTGTTAAACCGTTAGCTGATGCCCTGGAATCCTATTTGGCAACCAATGACCCACAAGACACTTCTAGCACAACACACTGGTGCGCCCTCAAAGCTGTCCTTAGAGGAGTAGCCATTCAAACAAGTTCTCGACTTAAGAGACAATATTTACTCAATCAATCTGAGTTGGAATTACGCTTAGCTCAGGTTGAATCTTTGAATAGAGCCAGTCCTTCTCGCATTCTTAAGAGAGAACTAGTTTCTATCCGTAATCAACTTCAGAAATTATTTTTGGCTCGCATGAAATCGTCTCTAATTAAACTTCAGCTAAAGTTCTATAATTCAGGGAATAAGGCAGGCAAGTTCCTAGCTCGTAAATTGCGCAAACGTCAGGCCAGAAATAGGATTGAATATTTAATTACACCCAATAATAAGAAACTACTTAACCCTGCTGAGATTGCAAACGCCTTTGCTGAGTATTTCTGCCTTTTTACGAGACATTACTTTTCCTCAGTTAGGAGAGGATGCTTTGGCAGTTTTAAACGCCCCTTGGACTGAACAAGAAACTTTGAGTGTTGTTAAAGCATTGCCTGTGGGGAAGTCCCCTGGTCCGGATGGGTTTACCAATTCTTTCTATAAACATTTTGCGAATTCGATTTCTCCCATACTTACTTCTCTATTTAATTTTGTTTCCAGTAAGGGTAGCTTTCCAGCAGAGATGTTGGAAGCTCAAATTATCACCTTACCTAAACCAGGTAAACCTCCTTCCTCCTGTCCGAATTTTCGCCCAATAGCCCTACTCAATTCAGACATCAAAATTTATGCCAAGATGGTTGCTAGTCGGATGGCCCCTTTTATTCCCCTCTTGATTCATCTGGACCAGGTGGGCTTCGTCGGCGGCAGACAAGCATCAGATAACACTCGTAGGGTCTTCGATTTGGCAGAGCTGATGCTGAGCCGATGTCAGGAGTTCATTCTTCTCACCCTTGATGCCGAGAAGGCGTTTGATCGCCTTCATTGGCTGTTCCTCTACGAATCACTAAGCCATTTTGGCTTTCAGGGTGCTATTTTGCAGTCTATCAAGGCTCTCTACAGTAATCCTACAGCTAGAGTGTTCAGTAATGGCTTTCTTTCATCCCCATTTAATATTAGAAACGGTACAAGACAGGGATGTCCTTTATCCCCACTTATGTACGTTTTAGCCATTGAACCACTAGCTTCAGCAATTAGAAATTCCCCTTTATTTCCTGGAGTGACGGTCGGTTCAACTTCACATAAATTATGTTTGTTCGCAGACGATATTCTTTTGTTTGTAACTAACCCTGTGGCTTCGTTACCAACCCTCCATGGAATACTAGACAAATTTAGTACAGCTTCACTATACAAACTTAACACTACCAAGACTGAGGCCCTACCTTTTAACATACCTGATCTGGTTTTGTCGCGTCTACAAGCTCAATATAGGTACAATTGGAAAACGGATTATCTTCTCTATCTTGGTATTAACATTCCGAACAGACTGGACAACTTCGCTAAGAGAAATTTTAACCCAACAATAAAACACATAGCCGAATTGTTAAATAATTGGTTGGGTTTCGAGGTTTCCTGGCTGGGTCGTCTTGCGGCATTTAAAATGATGATTTTGCCAAAGTTAATGTATTTATTTCGCACCATTCCCTTTTCGGTCCCAAAACACTTCCTCATTAAGACTCGCAAACTAATTGTGTCTTATATATGGAAAGGTAAAACACCACGGATAGCTTACCAGCGTTTGACTAAACCTAAAATCCAGGGGGGGTTACAAATCCCAGACCTAGAGTTATATCAGTCAGCGTGTTTAGTTTCACAAATTAGTGACTGGTTTCTTCCCCCTAACACTAAACCTTGGGTTGACTTAGAAAGGGTATTAATTAAAGAGTACCCCCTAGTGGATTTAATTTGGACACCCAAACAAATACGTCCTTTATCGAATAATACCCCTAGGGCCATAATCGACTCTCTTAAAAGCTGGGACGACATAATACTTCAATCTAAATGTATCAAACTGCCGGCTAAATCCTTATCTTTAACCGCTATAGCTCGCTTGATCCCGGATCTACCGGTGGCGATTTGGCATTCTTGTGGGATTGAAACCATCGCTGACATTTCGAGTTCTTCTTCTCTAATCCCGTTTTCTCAAATCCAATCTCAATTTCAACTGCCTCCTGGAGAGTTTTTCTCCTATCTTCGCATTCAGCATTGGGTGGTTAATTTAGTAAGAGTAGGTGGCTCCTTGGATTTATCTTCGGCTGATATCTTGGCTAAATTAAAAAGAGGTAATTCTAAAGGTACTATCGGCTTTTGGTACTCCATGTGTCTTGAGGCCTGCCCTCCAGTTAAGTCTAAGTCTCAAGAGCAATGGGAGTCTGATCTTCAGGAGGCCTATACTCCCAAGCAATGGGAATCTATTTCCACTACTGCCCACAAATTGTCCAAATTTTATAATCATTTAGAATTACAGTATAAAATTCTCCATAGGCTATATTTCACTCCAGCCAAATTACACGTAATATGGCCAACGCAATCAAAATACTGTTGGAGATGCAATATGAGTGTTGGAGACATATTTCATATTTTTTGGAGCTGCTCTCATATTCAGGCTTTCTGGAAAGATTTATTTGATTTGATTTCCAAGGTATTGAAAGCTAATATCCAGCCATCCCCCTCTTTGGCGCTACTTCACGTTTATCCTGTAGATATGCCCAAAACTGACTATTATGTAGTGGGTCATGTTCTTTTTTCAGCCAAGACAGCAATAGCACAATTATGGAAATCATCTACTCTTCCTTCTATTCACAAAATTATGCATAAGGTACAATTCGCATTTTTGATGGAAACTGTAGATGTTGTATACTCCACATCTGCTGTTTCGCCATTGAGGTTATGGTTTAAATGGCAGGAATTTGTAACTGTTGGTGAGGGTGCAGACCTTCTGCTTAGAGATATGCCTTCTGTATGAAAATAATTTGGGCATTGGTCTTTACTGGGATTTAGGCATTCTGAATATGATACAATTTATATGTACTGTATCATTTTTTTGTGTACTGTGGTACCTTCTCTTTTTCATTTTGATTTTTGTTTGTATTTTAATTTTCTCCCCTGGTTTTATTGTATTCTTATGTTATTTATTTTATGCCATTTATATGCAACTATTATAATTGTAAGTAATGTGTCTTTACTTTATTTTCTTCTGCTGTATTTTTGTTTTTCTTGTTGAAAAATGAATAAAAATTTATTGAAAAAAAAAAAAAAACCAGGACTGGCTCAGCAGCCCAGTGCTGTTCCTAAAATACAGGGGAACCCTACACGTTTTTTCCCCTGTATTTTTAGAACCCAGTGCTGGCTGAGGTGCCCGGGCTGGTTATGCTTTTTTGGGAGGGATGACCCTACGTAATTTTTTTTTTTTTAAATAACACTTTAGTTAGTTTACATGCAGAACATAAACAAATCACACTGATCTGTGTATGTTTCTGTTTCTATTAGGTCCGACTTTGCCACAATTACACACGTGATTGTAATCACGATTCTTGGTAAATCCCCGAGTTGTATCTTTTTCACTGAAAGCATTTTCGAGTTTGGTCAATGGTGTATTCAATCGAGTTTGCATTCTCACCTGAGATTTTGCAGCTCGATCGAGAAATCTCTCTCGAGTTTGCCTTTAGTAAATTTGCGAGTTGGTGAAAATAGCAAAACTCACCCGAGATTGCAATCTCGACCAAACACGAATTTTAGTAAATTTACCCCAGAATATGCAAAATATGAGCACTTGTGCTTTATTGTATTCTTCAACATTTTACTTATAGTTATGTAAAATATCGCACAACAGTGAAGGGAAAAAAAATCTGTGTATAGACCGTAAACCTCTAATTGAGGACATTGTACAGATTATCCACGTGATGACTGCTTCCTTGCGACTGACTCGTTACAGCACCACCTCTATTCACATTATTGGCTATTTGATGGACATGCAGTATAGTTTTGGAAATGTGCCATCTCCTGATTGAAAAGTTGTATTACACTCTCTCGCGGCTTAGTACTTTATGGTGCGATTTAGTTATAATGGTAGCTTATATTCTTTAGCCATCAGTTGTTATGTGTTCCTGGCTTTTCAAATTGAGCATAATCTAAAAAGATACATTTGAACGTGTGCTATACTACAATACTAACTTACTAAATGTGTTTTTCATCCTTAGGCAACCAATTGAATGATGACTCTGACACTAGTGATCAATCCAGCACTTTTGAGGATTTACATGGAAAAACAGGGCAGGTAGGAGAAATGCGCTATTACATGTGTCCAGTCATTTTAAATACTTTTTATTAATCAGAGGAACCTGGCCCTCAATCAGAGGCGGTCGCAAGAAGCAAGCGCTCTCTCTGAATGAGGGCAGCCGCTTCACTTTTCAAGTGCGGCCCCCTGGTCACAGCTTTAGCGACCGACCTGGTTGATGGTGGCGATAGTCAAGACCATCGCGCCCATCAGGGCTTGCGACGAGACCCTAAGGTTGGGTCTCGGCAACCGCAAGCCCCAGGGAGCTTCCTGCTCTGATCGAGCAGGAAGCTCCCCACTGACATCACTGCTGATGTCAGTGTGGCCGCCCACAAAACGGCAGGCGTTCCGTCAGGAACGCCTCCGTTTGTGTAGAAACCCCCCCGCCCCGCCTACAAAACGGGGCGAGCTATCGATCAACATTGACAGCCGCCCCTTTTGTAGTGAGCTCCGGAGCCAGAGAAATTCTCTCTCGCTCTGGGGCTTGCGCACGCGCAGTGCGGCCGCTGCGCGTGTGAGCAGGGCCTTAACATCGACCCGGTTGCGAGCGCTCAACGCTTGCGACCTGGTCTGAATGAGACCCCCTGTTTGGAAAAGATGGACCAAATTTAAAATAATCTACCTGTTTCCAATTAATCTAGGTTAGTAATTTTAGCTAGGTTTGTGGTGTTTATAGCACTATTTGTTTTAGACTGTATAGAGGATGTATATGCCTGAACTTGCTACCTGTTACTTCCTGGCTCTTGTTATGTCTGTTCATAAAGGTGCATTGTTGTATGCTATTCTGCAGTACAGAAGAACTCTGTGGTCCTTATTCAGAGTCACTCTTAAATGCATTTTTTGTCTCAAAATTGCATTTTAGTTTTTACTGCGTATGCACATCTCTTCGCAGTCTTCATCTTTGTTTTTGTCTGAAGTCTGACTTGAGGTTTGAGGCAAGTAGGTGGCTTAGACCAAGGCTGGAATTGCAGAAAGTGGTCGTCAGCACGACTGCAGTGGGCGGGCAGTCTCAAGAAAGTACAGTAAGAGTGTGTTCTGGACATGTAGTCTCAAGTTGAGGCCATTATGGCATCTGAAAAGTCGCAAACACAGCCTCCTGAAGGGGTCGGAGCTGCATTAGCTCTGATCCTGGTGTAAGTGTAAAAATATATAGTTATGACTGTAAAGATACCAATGATGACTGTGTCTGATTTTTGGCAACTGTGAAATACAGATCCATTTAGTTAAATGTAGTATAGAAATGAAAAAAATAAAAATAAAACACATTTGACATTTTGTCTACTGTCAAAATCCAGTCTCATCTCATCCAGACACGGCAGGGGAGAGCGTTGCAACTCAAGTCTGGCAGATGCAAGTGACTGTGAATATGTTGCAGAGATATGACGTTTAAAAAGAAAAAAACATTTGCAAAGAATAATTACATTTCAGACACTCTGAATAAGTCCCTGTATTTGCTACAATCTGAGTGTAGTGTCATATATACAAACATCCTCTAACGGATGTAGCAAGCTTTGTGCCGTAAAAGTCAGTACTGTTGGGTAATATGTTTCAGTTGGCCTGCTTAGTATCTAATTGTATTAGCAAAAGTATTACTTACAATTGGGACCACAATGAGGAGCTTGTTCCTATTATTAATCTGTACAACAGGAAGCTTTGTTCCCAATCATCTAAGATTTATACACTGTGGCCACCGTCCAATTGAAACCAATACAAATCCTTAAGGAGTTGTGCAGCGAGATGCTATTTGTGAAAGTGTGGGAAAGTGATGCCACCAAATAGAGTTATGGAGTATTTATAATGTAACTGGACATTTTCTTTGTCTTCTGCATATATTCTTTGCAGAACTAAATCCCACTGACCATGGTCAGTACTGTATGTATAGGAGCTACTAGAAACTAAGTCCATGAGCATACTTAGTATGTATTCCGGTAATAATCCAGCAGTCTCTGGTTCTCCATAAGTATTGTACTTAAATAGCCATCCCGCTTTCATACATTTCTCTGTCATTGAATAGTTTGTACACAATACATAGCAATGATTCAAATCCCATTCTTGTCTTCTGATGTCTGCTGTCCTGACACCTGATGCTGATCCATGGCTTCCCTTAACTACACTGATCTTGTATATCTGTGTGCGTCTGAGTGTGTATACAAATCACAACGGAACTTGGCGTGAAAAAAGTTGTGGCTGCTGCATCGTAGCACTTCCTATTCAGATTCAGACTCAGTCGCATAGCCTATTACGAGTTGTAGCTTTTGCAGGTATACCACATACTGATCCTCTTGTATAATATATAAGTGAAAATGGCAAATTGTTATCATCAACTTAATGATGCTGGTGTTTCTAATATGCTGCTCTATCAGTTAAGAGAGCAAGTTGATAATGATGACTGGCATTTTTATGTATGTGTTAATAATTAGAAAAAATGAAAAACAAAACCTATGTATGCCTACTCATATTCGTAGAATAACAGGGCTCAGTTGCCTACAATATTGGTTATATTTCTCCCTCTGTCTCTCTCTATCTCTCTACTCCCCCCCCCCCCAGAGGACGTTTTACAAGATGCAAATGTCCTCCGTTTGTAGAAGAAAATTGACCGTTAATTTTAAGGACAGTGTGATCCAAATCTTTTATGTCATGAAAGGCAAAAAGATTTCTGGAATAAACCCACTCACCAAAAAAAAAAATCACCTTTAAAAGGCCCAATGGCCACTTATTAGTATAAATCAGAATATTTTATTCTGGATAAAATGACAGACATAAAATTATTTTGCTTACATCACAGTTTACAAAGGTGTCGTGTTATCGCCACTTTTAAGGGATGGAATTACTTCCTCTTAACACCTTTCCAGGTGTGAGCACATTGACAGAGACCTTGGTATGGTTGACATCCATGGCACCGGTACCCAACGCAATGCAATGACCTTTTTATATTCCAAGCTTTACTAACACATTACAATAATAGGATCAGTCTGGATGGTAGCATCTAAATTTTCTGTTTCATTTTCCAAGAATTTTACCTGGCAAATCATTTTCTTTTTTTTATTTGAAGAAAAGCAAAGAGAAAAACAGGGAAATGAAACATGGAAAGACCAATACGGGAAGGTAACATTTTTCTTTTTCATGGTAATATGAGTTTAAAGAAGTCACCATTTTCCTTGTTCACTTAAAGGTGCAGTCCTATCAATGTCATAACATTTCCACTGTTATTAATGTATGCATGTGTTCAAATCATGAGGTAGAGATCCAACAACGTTAGGTAAATGACATGACACTGGTGGTTGGGGGCATCTGTTCCACTGCATTAATTTAACTTTAAGGTAATGTGTCCCTTAGGTTACTATTAATAATTACTAGTTTTCACTAATTTATCTTTTAGTATATGAATATATATTTAAATTTCCTTTAATATAATTTGATATGTAATGGAAAAATGTAACCTCTACTGTCAAATATAAGGATATTTCATGCCACCAAGGAGCTCTGTGACGACATTAAGAAAAACGGTTGTCAGGAATCAGTGTTTTGTTGTGTGGGGACAGGGACCATTGGGCTGAATTGATGGGGCTGACATGAGTGACGACTATGTATGTGGTGCTTAAACCGAGTCAATAGGGAAATCCTTTATTATAATGACTGGAAACGGGAGGTGACTGGCCTGGGACCAGTATTGGAACCGGGAGGTGATCGGACTGGAGTAGTATGAAACCGGGAGTTGACTGGACTGGGACTGGTTATACTGGATGGCAGGCTGGGACCGGCTAGGCTCAGATGCCGGGCTGGGATGGCTAAGTTCGGATGCCGGACTGGGATCGGCCAGGCTTGGATGCCGGGCTGGGATGGCTAAGTTCGGATGCCGGGCTGGGATCGGCCAGGCTTGGATGCCGGGCTGGGTACGGCTAGGAATCTGATCCCGGGCTGAGCCTTTATATGCTAGGATGTCATGCTGGAGACAATATAATAATGGTGTCACACTAATAAAATATATATATATATCAAACTCTTAATCACTTGAGAAATAAAGATCAAGAAGCCAAAACAATATAATTATCTTTTATATAATAAGTATCAAATAAAACAGTAACATATTAAAATGCATAATGCAAAATCCCTCCAACCTTATCTGTTGTAATGCCTAAATATATGCATAAAGAAAAACTATTTATTGTAAAGGTCCCCAATAGGAAACAGCATATTAGTATAAGACATTCTGTCCAGAAAAAACACAGTTCTCACCGGACCTTTTCACAGAGATAATTGTAATCTTTACTTCTCCGATCTCAGACCTCCGGGTCTGTGGCGATATTTGCCTGAGTGATCCGTAATGCTTTAAAGGGCTACTGCTGGAGTGGCTCTCATAGAATCAAGTAGAAAGCCAAATTATCCTGGATTTTTTTGTAGCTTTGGAGGCTATAATCAAGTCAGCTTGTGACCACCTTCACCCGCTGCTGTATCAGACCAGGTCCAGCGTATCCAATGGAGCTTCACTCTGGCACAATGAGTGGCTCCCGCAAAGTCCAAATAAGTTCATTCCAAATAACAGGTAAATGTCTGGTAAGAAACAGTGAACCCACTGACGCATGTCGCTTCAGTTCTAGGAGGCTTTATCAAAGAGTATAGGGACCGGCAATGCATCTGACCGGGCTGGGAACCGCAATGCATCTGACTGGGCTGAGACCCGCAATGCCTCTCACCGGGCAGGGACCGGCAATGCCTCTGACCGGGCGGGGACTGGCAATGCCTCTGACCGGAAGGGGACCGGCAATGCCTCTGACTGGGTGGGGACCGCTAATGCCTCTGACCGGGCAGGGACCGCTAATGCCGCTGACCGGGCTTGGACCGGTAATGCCTCTGAGCGGGCTGGGACCGGTAATGCCTCTGAATGGGCTGGGGCCGGTAGTGCCTCTGAATGGGCTGGGGCCGGTAGTGCCTCTGAATGGGCTGGGGCCGGTAGTGCCTCTGAATGGGCTGGGGCCGGTAGTGCCTCTGAATGGGCTGGGGCCGGTAATGCCTCTGAATGGGCTGGAACTGTTAATGCCTCTGAATGGGCTGGGACCGGTAATTCCTCTGAATGGGCTGGGACCGGTAATGCATCACACTGGAGCTGGGTTTAGTAGTGCTGCTGAACAGATTAGAAAAGATGACTGAAAAGAACAAATAGAAACTGGTGTTGCTGGAAACAGAAGTGCTACAGTGCTGGTCAATGCTAGAAACAGAATTAACCAGGCTGGGACTGGTATTGCTGGGAACAGTAGTGCCGCAGAGCAGGTGAATGCTGGAAACAGGATAAACCAACCTGGGACTGGTATTGCTGGGAACAGTAGTGCTGCAGATCAAGTGAATGCTGGAAGCAGGATAAACCAGGCTGGGACTGGTATTGCTGGGAACAGTGGTGCTGCAGAGCAGGTGCCCGCTGGAAGAAGGATAAACCAGGCTAGGACTGGTATTGCTGGGAGCAGTAGTGCTGCAGAGCAGGTCAGACCTGGTAGCAGGATTAACAAGGCTGGGAGTCTCTTGAAGATTCAGTAGGCAGCAGGTTGAGTGAATAGCTAGGTCCTCAGGTGGACAGCACAATTAGTAGACTCGCTAAAGCTATATAATGCAGACACCAGAACAGATCTGTGGAATGTAATCCTAGCTAGTAGGAACAGAGGGCCTGATTCAGAGCCGGACGCTATTTGCGGACGGTCGTTCCTAAAAAGGGGCCGGCTATTTAAATTGAGCGCTCGCTCTTTGCAGTCTGTTGACGCCTCTATGTCTGAGCGAGCGAACGAAACATGCGCTCGCTATTTTGTAAAGACGCTCCCTGGCCGTTCACATCATACGTCATCTCCGCTATTTATTAGATTAATCGAGTACATCGAAAGGCGTCTGAACTGCTCGCAGTGCTTGTGGTAGGTTTTACTTCCCGCAATCACTGCGAGCAGTTCAGGCTAAAAGACAACCAAGTGACGTGGTCGATGACGCTGGTTTGTTAATTATGCACTCTCATTAAACGCCCATTTTGACCGTTTGGCATGCCTGCGTTCGGATCTCCACTCCCCGTTTCCAAGCACCTTCCCGTGTTACCACCCACAAACGCCTCATTCTGTCACTCAAATTAGCAGGCCCTCGCTGTTTTGCGAGCGCACGATTTCAGACCGCAATGACTGGTTGGCGCATGCGCATTACGACCCATACGCATGCGCAGATGTGCGAACATCGCTCGGGGCGGACAAGCGGCCGCTTACGAGCGGCTCTGAATTCAGGCCCAGAGGCATAACTAGGATTAATTGCAGTTTGGAGAGATGAAGGTAACAGCAGAGCTGACACTAGGTAATAAATCACAAGGATCACAGGAACCAGGAAGTCTGGAATATTTGTAGATCTGGCAATGTGGTTATAAAACAGGTGGAAAGAGCGCTGCACACACAAAGGGCCTGATTCAGAGCCGGACGCAATTAGCGCTCGCTCGTCCAGAAAATAGGGGTGGCTATTCAAATGAACTGTTCGCTCTTTGCGGTCTGTTCACGCCTCTAGGTCTGAACGAGCGAACAAAACTTGCGGTCGTTTTTTGGAAAAATACGCCCCCTGGCCGCTCGCATCCTACGTCATGTCTGCTATTTATTAGATTAATCGAGTACATAGACCAGCGTATGAACTGCTCGCAATTCTTGTGGTTGGTTTTTGCTACCACAATCTTGCGAGCAGTTCTGGCTATAAAATAACCCAGTGACGTGGTCAATGACGCTGCTGTTTTAATTATGCACACCCTTAAAACGCCCGTTTTGACCTTTAAGCACGCCTGCGTTTGGATCTCCACTCCCCGTTTTCAAGCACCTTCCCCTGTTACCACCCACATACGCCTCATTCTGTCACTCAAAATTTCAGGCATTCGCTATTTAGCGAACAAACGAATTTCGGCCGCACTGACTGGTTCGCGCATGCGTATAACGATCCGTACGCATGCGCAGTTGGGCAAACATCGCTCGGAGCGAACGAGCGGCCGCTTACGAGCGGCTCTGAATCAGGCCCAAAGGTCACTGCAGAAGTAATCACATAAAAAAGTTTTTAATGAGTCTGCTAAAATATTTACCAGGTGTAAAATATAAAACAATAACCATCTAAATTGAATGCAATCTATTCATAGGTAACCACATAATATGTAATAACAATGATAGAACAAGTAAGTACAACTTGAATGTTGAACTGAGGAGCTGATTCAGACCCGCTCGCTCCCAGCGTATGCAAATCCAGCGCACACCCAGCAAGGCAGACGATCGTACGGCAAGGCATTAGCACGCCCACTATGATCTCCCAGCGCGGCGCTTTACAACAGGGCTGGTGGAGAGACAAAGCCGGGAGACAGATAGCTACAGCGGTGACTTGGCAAGAAGGAGCAGCGACCCCACTGCGCTGCGGGACACGAACCTGCTGCAGCTGCACATTTACTCTCACTGTTGGTGACACGGCCCTTTTTCCATACATCATATTATGCACCTTCAGTGATTCATTGGAATATCTCCTTATTGAGGCTGTTGGGAACTATCCTCTATCCAGCTAAGTGCAGTCAATATCGTCCACTGCTACACGCACAATAATTAGTTGTATACAAGTACTGATTTGTCTTCTAGTAATTGACTTTTGGACAGTATATATCTTTATCACATTTCACAAGTGATACATTGTTGAATTCAGTTCAACATTCAAGTTGTACTTGTTCTATCATTGTTATTACATATTATGTGGTTACCTATGAATAGATTGCATGCAATTTAGGCAATATTCAATTGCCGGCGAAAAGTCAAGAGCGGTGAAAAGTTCTCGCCGGTGACATCATTTCGCCAGGTGAGAGAGTGGAGACTGGCATGTTAAATTTCTTTAGAAGTGTAGGAGGCTCCTCCCCCTCTATACCCTGCCCAATCTCAGTTTTAGATTAGTGTCCGAGTGAGCCGGATGCATTAGGGCTGTCTCCAGCCATTTTTACTTTATTTTATTTTTATTTTCTTTGACTTCTATCAAGACTTCAACAGGCAGGCTGCATAGTGGAAGCCGCCAGAGGGATCTCCACAGCTTACTGTGGCTAGTGTCCGGGATCCCTGGCCACAAGGTTATCTGATTACTGTGTGTCTACCGCGCATGGCCGGCTAGCAGCGGTAAGTATGCCCCAACTACCTTGATTAGCAAGGGGGGTGAGCGTTCTACACAATTTGTGGGCCCAGACTAAACAACCATGTGAAGGAGCAGTAATACTCTCCTTACTGCATGTAATTGGAGAAGGTTTGTTTTTTGTTACACTGACCCACGTCTCCTGGGTCATTATACATTATATTTATTGCTCTAGGAGTCGTTCAGTTTCTACCCTAGGGATTTGCTGCATATGTACTGTCTGCTTTACATGCCTAGATGCTATCTGGTTTGGCGACTCCAGATATTTAAAAAAAAAAAACAGTAAGGGGAAAACTGGGAGCATTAAGGATTCTCCAAGGTTCTTGCTGCAGTCTGACTTGCTTTGCATACTTTACAGGTCACCCTTGGGACATGTCAAATGGCTACCTAGCCTTGTTGTTCATTGGCCTTGGATTCCTTAGTCCATTTCTTGGTCTCCTTTGGGACAGATGTAGTTAATCTTTGGTGGTCTAGTTGGTGTTTTCCAGTTCACGTACTCTTTCTGATGTGGCATGAGCACTAGAATCTCTCTTGCGCAAATCCATGACACTCCTCTTGGTGACTCTGGATTAGCCTTGCCGAGTGTGGACTTGGATCTTAGTTAGTTTTTTTCTTGCAAAAGACCCGTGTCTTGTACTACGTTGGCTGGATCTTCTTCAGCAGATTTCGTTCATATTCCTCGCACTACTGCATCTTCGTTACCGATGTGGCTGTTGCAGCCGTAATTCTGAGGTGCTAAAGTATCCAGGATCTGTTTTCCTGCTATTCTTGGGCCGGGAACCTGGTGTGCCCTGCACACTGCCATCACGTGGGAAGTCTTCTGTTGTTTGATATACACGATGTGGGTTCCTCAACTGTTACTTTGGCTGTCCTTGTTTTGTCGTTTCTTCCAGGCGGGAGTGGATGCTGGTCTTCGCCTGGGCTTGCTGAGGGTGCAGATTACTTCCTTCTTCTTCTGTTTTTTAACATCAGTTGCCATGCTACCTGATCCACAAACCCTCTGCAAGGAGTCTTTGGGTCCAGTCACTGTGGGACCTTTTCCTGTCCTATGGGATCTCAACTTGGTGGTGTTTTCCTACAATCCAACCCATCCAATGATGGTTTTTAGCTCCTCGACTAGGTGGACCTCCGGTTTGGTCCTGGAGGACAATTCTGCAATATTTTCGCTCGGCAGGATTGGGCTTGAGGTTCTGTCCAATCACTTATTTTCTTTTTACTTTGTAAACGCTAGCCTCTTTTGCTAATGGGGGTATCAACTTTCCACGTTGATCATCCTTGTGGTTCTGGTTTGGTCTTGCTTCCGGTTCTTGTTGGTGTTCTCTGGTACACTCTACTTTCGGTGAGCTCCTCAGTGGCGGTTTTAGCACGGGGCTGCTGCTTGTCACCTTTGCCATGGGGCTGGTTAGGTCCACAGTTCATGCCGTATTCTGTTCTCCCAATGGTATCTACGTCCCCTATTTTCTGTTGGTCCTAAGGATCTGCAGTTTTCTCAGCACCTTCCCACGAAGGAGGTCAACTTGGGACATTCCCAGTGTATTCACTCCAGTGTCCCTTAGTGGATGAAGGAGAAAATAGGATTTTGGTACTTACCGATAAATCCCTTTCTCCGATTCCATAGGGGACACTGGACACCCTCCCAGCACTGTTCCTTACTACAGAGTTCTTTAGTGACTTGTCAGCTCTTCCTTGGTTGTCGGCAGCGTGCCGCTTTGTTGTTGCTTATGTTAGCTGTTTTTGGTCTTGGATCGCTTTTAGTTGGTTCCTCCTTATCTCTCCTTCCTATGTTGTTTCTAAAGAGATTGAAAGTGCCAGGCTGTACTCTCTCACCCATCTATACCCCACTGTATTCACTCCAGTGTCCCCTATGGAATCGGAGAAAGGGATTTATCGGTAAGTACCAAAATCCTACATTTTCCTATCCCTTCAATCCACTGAGCACCTAAACCGTGGATGAAGATTTTTAACTTTGTGGAACTGGTGGCTTGAGCTTGAGTTTAAAATTTCAATTAGTGTTTTCTTGTATCATATATTGGCTTTTCATGTTTGGGTGTAATACCCATATTATACCCATATTGTACTGGCACCGTTTCAGTTTGTTTTGATAATGAGATATTATTGTACATTTTTTGTTTACTTGTATTTGTATAAAACTGAATAAAAAGATTTTGGGGGAAAATAAATAACACATACCTACACAGTCCCAAGCCAACCAGGAGACAAGCTGTCAGACAAGAGACAATGGCCCTCATTCAGAGGCGGTCGGAGGATGCAAGCGGTCGCTCAGAAACTGGGCGGCTGCTTGCATCCTGACCGGCCGCCTCTGTTTCGGTCGTTAGGCTGTGGGTTGACACCCACAGCTCTAACGACCGCTAGGGTGATGGTCGCGATGGTCATTGACCATCGCGACCATCGGGGTTTACGACGAGACCCTAGGGTAGGGTCTCACTTGTCGTAAGCCCCGGAGAGCTTCTGGCTCTGTCAGAGCCGGAAGCTCTCCACTGACATCACTAGTGATGTCAGTGTGGCCTCCCCCAAACGGCAGGGGGGAACGCCTCCGTTTGGGCTGCCACCCCCTGGCCCGCCTTCCAAACGGGGCGAGCTGTCAATCAACATCGAAAGCTCGCCCCCTTTGGAAAGAGACCCGCTACGACCGGCGCTGTCGGTCGTAGCGGGTCTCACGCATGCGCACGAAGGAGCCGGCTCCCTCGTGCGCATGCGCACTAGACAAACATCAAGGCGGCCATGCGGTCGTAGACCGTACGGCCGCCTCTGAATAAAGCCCAATATGTAATGGACAAATATTTTCTGTCAGTGCACTCTCTAGGATGAGCCAAGAGTTTAAAAAAAAAAATCACAATTCAGCCAACTGTAACAGAAAAGAGATAGAGGGCCATATTCAATTAGGTACGAAAAGCCGTTTTCGGTGAAAAAGTTTCACCAGTGACGTAATTTCCCCAGCGGAAACGTATCCCCGTATTCAATTGTGGAGACTTTTCGCCGGAGCGGAAACTCAATGCAATGTGCCCGGTGGGAAAGTTTTGCCTATGAGTAGCAATCGGAAAAAATGCAGAATTGGGGTTTAGTGGTGCAAACGTCTGGAAACCACCCAGAACCCTTGGGACAGCCCCTCAAAGGTAAACTGTGTCAAAAAAATAAAAAACCTTAAGAACACCCCAAAAAAGCACTTTCATTTTGGAGGCGAAAAAGACCAAAGTTGGGGGACAAACTTAAAAACTAGCGAAATAGACTTTAGGGGAATCGCCAGGTGTTTTTGGGATTGCAGGTGCTTGCGGCAGGTGGATTTCTTAAGTTTTTTAAAACTTGACATTACCAACTTTTAAATATTCTAGCATCCATTTTCATGTACCCCAAATTTGCAATGACAAGTCAATTTTATGAAAAAATATTGCTTAATGCCTTTCTTCACCACATGCAAATACGCTAATAGCAAGCAATTGAGAGAACTAAAGTACCCAGAATAGCTTTATTAGGGGTACTAGGACTCACCTATAGTGATCCCATATGTTAGTGCAGCTTTTCGGAGGTGCAGACTGTTTTCCCCATTTTTGACAGTACTTTTCGCAGGGTCCGAATTCGCCGGGTGCCGTTTTCGCTGATTTCTAATTGAATACGGGGAAAAGTGGGGACGCGCACGATACTTTTCCGCATGGAAATCCAGCAATGACGCCGAAAAGTACTCGACTTTTCGCACCTAATTGAATACGGCCCAAAGTGTTTTGGGCTGATGGTTCACAAATCCAGCATAGATGCTAACTTACTGATACTACATGGGATAAAACAGGGATAAAAGAGGTTTCATGAACTGTTGAGGGACTCATCACACCAATAAAAAGGAAAAAAATATTACAGCAGCTTAAAAAAGTTAAACCATTTTGTTTGTCCACTTAGTTCCCGATTCAGACCCGCTCGCTAGGCTGCGTTCACACGCAGCCTGCCGATGTTTGCAATCTGCACATGTGTATGCATCACAGTACGCGAACTAGTCCATGCGATCGGGAAGCGTTTGCTCACTGCGCATAGCCACCTCGCTAGAATGAGTGACAGGAGAAACCGTTTGTGGGTGGTGACGGGATGGTCGATGGAAACGGGGGAGTGGTGGTGCAAACGCAGGCGTGTCTGGGCGTCTTAACACTGTTTCAGAGGCGTGCATAATTAAGACGCAGCGTCTTAGTACACGTCACATGGTTGTTTTACACACTGAAGCACTCGTAGTGCTTGCGGCAGAGTACGGTCAACCACGAGTGCTGCATTCGCTTCCGATGCTACTCGATGTTACCGATGGTTGCATGCACATCCTGGAGATGGAGATGATGTGCATAAGTGGGTGTCTCAAGACAGGCTGGTGGGCATCTGCATACACACCGTGATCGCGTGCCAAGACATAGTGGGCGTGCTAATGCCTTGCCGTGCGATCGCGAATTTGTATACTTTCGCTGCGTGCGAACGCATCTAGCGAGCGGGCGGGTCTGAATCGAGCCCTTAGTCCCTTGTATGCTTATATGTACATTTGTCACTTGGTGCCTTGTATGCTCATATGTACATTTGTCACTTGGTGCCTTGTATGCTCACATGTACATTTGTCACTTGGTGCCTTGTATGCTCACATGTACATTTGTCACTTGGTGCCTTGTATGCTCACATGTACATTTGTCACTTGGTGCCTTGTATGCTCATATGTACATTTGTCACTTGGTGCCTTGTATGCTCACATGTACATTTGTCACTTGGTGCCTTGTATGCTCATATGTACATTTGTCACTTGGTGCCTTGTATGCTCACATGTACATTTGTCACCTGCTTGGTAAATATTATTATGTGTTTGAATGTATAAATTAAGTTATTTAAAAAAACAAACAAACAAACAAGCTTTATTACAACAGTCCCACTGACGCAAAGGGAATCCCAATGTATTTAAAGATACATAAGTAAAACAAAATATATCAGTGTTTTATAAAACTAAATGAAGTAGAAACAAATTTTATTTAGTTAACACATTCAGTATATTGTATACGGCACCCGCTGTGATCCAGAAAGCTGAAATATATTTATTAAGATAACTATTGAAATCGAAACATTCACCACAGCTATCTTATATGCACCAACTGTTCCTAATAATTGTTGTTGTTTTTTGCAGAATTACACAACAAACTCAAAGATTGGCCAGAAGATCCTATAATGTTGTGAAGAGATGCAAGAAACTCAACAATAGACAGTTCAAATTAACAGAGTAAGAGATGTCACAGTATATCACCCACAGATTTACTTACAGACCCATGGCAATATCATCACCCAATAGAGAGACACTATAGCTTCTGTCCACATTCACATAATACATCTACCAGCATAGACTACTTGGTTGGTTTTCAATAACTTATTACTTAAGGTGCATACACACACAACGATTTTTCAAACGATTATCGTTTAACGATATCGTTTAACGATAATCGTTTGAAAATATCGTTCACTTTCTGAGTCAAACGATGAACGATTATTGTTCATGCGCGTTCACGTTTGTAGTTTGTAGCTTGTAGTTCAGTCAGACTTGTCAACTCAACGATTTTCATTAAGTTAATATGCAAAAATCGTTTGTAGTTCATAAAAACCGTTCATTACATTTAAATGAACATAGTAAATGAACAACTTTAGTAAACGATTTTAGTTAATTTTTTCAAGGTAGAAAATTGTTTACTAAAATCGTTCATTAACTCAATCGTTGTGTGTGTATGCAGCTTTAGGGTTACAAAAACCCTCATATGATGTTCTTATCTGGCTATAGTTTACTATTTTGTTTTTTCCATTGTGCTACTTTTTCCTCAATTTTACATCTTAGGGGGTAATTCATTTCAGCCTGGAAAGTTTGCAAGTGTGAAAAAGGGAGGTAGCCTCTGGCTTTATCACCTGAGACTATTTAATTAGACTACCATTTTCACCTGAACCCCTTTTTAACGAGTGTTAAAAAGGGGCGTTAAGTGCAGTAAATGAGTGTTAACTCACACAGTCCTTGAAAAGTTCACAGACTTATGCTTTAACTGGGTGTTTTCACGAGATGCAGTCAGGAAGCCGACGGTCGAAATGCCGACTGCCGGCTTCCCGACTGTCTAATCACGGCAGGGGTCTAATGTCATTTTACTTATGCCAGGAGCCTGATGCCCGGCATACCGAACGAAGGTGAGCCGGGCATCAGGCTCGCCCATTTAGGTTAGGGGCTCCCGGGAGGGACTTAGGGTTAGCCCCCCCCCCTCCCCCAGGAGGGTTAGGGGAAGGGGGGGGGTTAGGCACCCCTAAGGGAGGGTTAGGGGGAGGGTAAGGTTAGTTACAGTTAAAATACTTACCTATCGAGATCTTCAGTTGCCGGTCTTCCGGTGTCGGGATTTGAAGGCATGTCCGGCGGTATTTCATACCGATCCCGTTTTCACCCATGCATATTTAAAGGGAATTTCTGTTCAGGTCTAAAGAGACCCGAAAAGAAATCACAGTAAAGTCGGGCTAATTCAATAGCTGCCGGTGATCTATTAGCACCCGTTAACTTAACGGGGCTGATTCAATTCCGCCCTTAGTTTATTAATAGTGTACTAGGAGCCTGATTCAGAGATGGACGATAATGCGATTGCAGCTACGTTTTCGTACGGTACACAGCTGCAAAACTAAGCTAAGATAATAGTTCCAAAGATCACCAGAGCCTAGGGATGCCCACTGCTGCCTTCTCATCTGTGTACGATGTTGCGTACTTGCGTAAATATCTGTAACATTGACACACATCGAGCAGGTGTCTTGCCCTCGTGGCAGGTCTGACCAGCCACAGAGTAGGCAGATCTCCTGACTCACAGAGGGCTCTCATGCTGCGAAGGAGATCCCAATGGCTAATTTATGCACTTCCATGTAATGGCGTTTAACTGGTAAGACACACCTGCACTTCCTGATATCCCCCCCCCCATTACCTTCCCCAAATGCTGACTACCTGTCACTCGCTTTGCGAATGGGTACTCTGTGTGTGCGGAAACGCAAGACAATTGCATGGTGTGCGCAGTGTGGCGCAATGGCAATGAATCGTTCGATCTGTGTAAAAATCTTCATCGCGTCCGTCTCTGAATCAGGCCCTAGGTACATAAGATTAGTGTTTTGGCGTGGCTAAGTCGCAAAGTCCGTGGCGAGCTACACGAGACTATTTGGTGCAATTTGAGGATAGGTGTTTGTGGACATTTCTGTAGTAACTGAAGATACAAAGAAGCTAAAACACTGAGTAGAGAGGGAGCTCAAAATCATTTAGAAAGAAATAAATATTTACGTTGGAGCAACAAGTCTAACAAATCATTACTAACCTGATCAGAACAAGTACATAATCTAAACTTTTTACCCCTAACAGGACACCTTCTCAAGGGCTTTTAGAACACAAAAACATTATAACTAACAAAACGGAACCACTGGCACTTCTACCAACTGCAAAGACAGGTTGGAAGCTCACACTTTTCCCTTTAATTGGGCCACAAAATCAGTTAAATAATTAGGACTCAACATCCCTAGCTATCATTCACAGCTCTGCATGAGCAATATTCCGCAGACTAGTAAGAAAATCAAAATGGAGAAATGGAAACATCTACCTGTGTCTTTCATGGGCAGATGTCAATAAAAATGACAAATTTTCCACGATGTATTCAGTGATTTTTTTTATAGGACAAAAGTGCAAGTATTCAGAAAAAAAGGTATCAGTACTTAGGGCCTGATTCAGAACCAGTCGCTGAACGCTCGCAACCGGGTCGATGTTTGCCCACTGGACATGCGCGAGACCCGGCTAGCAACAGGTGCTCCGTCGCTCCGGGTCTCGCACCAAAGGGGGCGAGCTGTCGATGGTGATTGACAGCTCACCCTGTTTGGTAGGCGTGGCCGGGGGGGTGGCTTCACAAACGGAGGCGTTCCCAAGCGAACGCCTGCCGTTTATGGGCGGCCCCACTGACATCACCAGTGATGTCAGTGGGAGAGCTTCCGGCTCTATTAGAGCCAGAAGCTCTCTGGGGCTTGCGGCCACGAGACTCTACCACAAGAGTCTCGTTGCAAGCCTGATGGTCGCGTTGGTCTTGGAGGCCGCTCCAAAAAAAAAAAAAACGCCCTGATTCAGAGCGAGCTCTCTTTCAGAGCGTCCGTCTCTGAATCAGGCCCTCAGTTATAAGCTGATACAAGATACTGTATATAATAGCTTCTATTCTCTGGGCTTGTGTTCAAATGCTTATCTTATTCATTCCCAAAATTATTTCACTGGTTACTTCATGTTTCTGGAACTAATTATAAGAATTGAGGGCCTCATTTATCAACGAGTTTTATAATACGAAACCAGTTTTAAAACCGTTGACAGTTAGGAGATTATTGACTGGAGCCCTATTATCATACGCAACGAGTTTTAAAACTCGTTGCATATGATAAAACTCATTGATATATGATGCCCTAAAAATGATACAAAAAAAAAAAATGATGCTGGGACTGCGTATCATAAGAAAGAAACAAAATCACTGTATACTATATAAATGCTGCCAATTATATTCACTAAACAAATATTAAAACTCTTAATGAAGCATTTCAATAATGTATTTGGTTTAATAAAACCTGTGAGTATCATTAATGTGTTCCCCACTACTCGTTCTCGGAGGAGTTAATCTTCCAAATATTGGGAACTATTGTTTGCCAGCAAATTATACATATTCTATGGTTAGGATACATACAGTATATATTCTTTGGAACAGGGCTTTGACATAAAACACAGCCAGCAGCATTTCTTCATATTAATCTGTTTTAATTCCTGGACCCAATTCAAAATAATCCCTTACTATCAGTACCTATAACGCTTCCAGCTTTACCGAGGCGAAGCAGGAAGCACTAACGATGAGATGTATTAACATCTTATCGGCCGGAGGGGGGAGTGAAAACTCCCTCGTTCGGCGATCCCCGCCTGAACGCACAGCGCATCAGCCTAGTTCTGATGTGCTGTGCCTCACTCCTGGCCAGCTCCACTGAGCATGTGCGGGATTTCGCAAGCATCGAGATCATGCATGCAGCCCTGGAGCCGGCAGCTGCCACAGCAGAGACAGCGCTGTCTCTGCTGTGGGGGATAGGGCATCGCCAGACTGCAGCTGTCGATAGCGATAGCTGCAGCGGGCAGAATGGTCAGGTGAACTGGCCGTCATACATAGCCCTGCCCATCAGTGCTGCTATCTTGTACCCCTGTCATTTAACGCCCAGCCCCCCAGTCATACATGGGGAGAAGCGGTATCAGCGCACATAACTGCCGCTGATGCCGCTTCGGCGGTTAATACATCTACCCCTTGGGCAGAACTTCTCTGTGTTGTATGGTCGGGCCTAAAAATTTAAGGATTCTGGGACATTGTACAAAGGTAAAGGGACCTGGCATATGCCGGGTCACCTTGGTCAGCCCCATGCTCCGTCCCATACCCTCCATGGTCCATTGCACCCCTTGCCCACTCTGTCATGCTGTATACTTACCCGTTCCCGGCACAGAGTGATCCTCCATCCTGGTCTTTTCCATCACCTGCTGCTGTGGGAGCCGTTGGATATTGGAGAAGGGACAGACCTTAGCTGATTATTATATAAACTAGTGTATCAGACCCAGCATATGCCAGGTCACATCAGTCCGCCCACTGCTCTGTTGTCCAGCTCTGACCCACCCCCTCCACGCTGCATATACTTACCCCTTCCTGGCACTGGTTAAAGTCAATATTCAGAATATCTACAATCAAAATGTTGACACCAGATTATCGAGAAATGTCGACATTCTAGAAATCAACATGTTTAGAGTGTCGAGAGACAACTTGTCAACATCCAGAATATTGACATGTTCAAAAGTAAAAGTAATACCCCTTCCACACTGCCAGTTATTTCACGTGAACGCGCAGGAACCCAGGATATTACTCACTGTGAAAGGGCCCAGTTGAAATAACACGTGTTCAACCCGGCTCACGGTGCAGTGTGAACGGGTAACCTGGGTAGATGCGAACCAGGACCCGTTCACAGCATATGAAGAGATGGTGCTTGGAGAGAATCTCATCTCCAAGCGCCGGTTCGGCATGTGTCGGTTGTGACATCATCAACCCTGCAATAAGCCAAGTCGGGCTGCCAGTCTGAAAGGGGTCTCAGCACTCGGGATGGACCCATGTATATCAGTTGAGGTATAACAATTGGATGCAGAAAACCAACTTTTGGTAGCAGCTGTTTCTAAAAAAGTGATTTATTCTTCCCAGATAGCAACAATAAAGAAAAATTGGCAGGAAAATCTCACCATATGTAAATGTTACTTCTCAATTTAATTGTTAAGCTAGGCGATAATCATAAATTAATTTTGCCCTCCCTTATGGATTCAGAAAAATTTTTTTGCTCCATCAGATTATTATTAAATTGTTTTTGTCCCCCTTAATCAATAAATATTGATTGCCCTTATCTATATCTATACTAATATAAATGAAGCGTTTCTGCCTGTTTATTGCAAGTAGGCGCAAAAACTATTGAACTGATTTTTATGAAAAATGCATAATTTTGTAGTGGAAACTCATAGAAGTAACCTGCACTTTGTTTCATTTTGATCCGTCAAGTTAAAGCTGAGCAATAACAGAAACATTTATTGACACCATCAATGCAAGAGATAGGTGTGGCACCATAAGTTGTGGCGGGAGAAGTGCTTTGGGCCCACGTTCACTTGCATAGGCTACATAGCAATCTATGCACAAGGCACACAGTACACCACACAATATATATAGCCCAATGTCTCACTCAATTCCCGCCACCTCCAGCTGAACGTCCTAACCGGAAGTGATGTCATCGCGGACACCCGGAACCAGAAGTTATGTAATCGCGGAGAACCGGGTTCTGGGTTTCCGCGAGGACATCACTTCTGGTTAGGAGGTTCAGCCGGAGGTGGTTGGAATTGAGCTGGACATCAGGGAGTGATTAGCTAATTAGTGTGGGTATAAGTATCTGGGATTGTTCATTTGATCATCATGCTTCTGATGAAGGACTGTTGTCCGAAAAGCTTTAAGCTGGTGATGGTTATTACATGGGGATATCACTGCCGTGACCCGATTACCCAGGAGGTTTTAGAGAATTCCGGACCTCTGGATCTCCAACCCATTATCCATATGGGAGGGTAAATGAAAGGAACCAGGGCGATTTTTAACCCTGATGCACGTTATGTTGCTATATGCCTTTTAACATATTTTAAATGTGAGTGTAACTTTAAAATAAACCTGCTTTTGTACATGTGACAATATTGTACTATGCCCCATCTTTACTTTGAGATACTAAGCAGTATTTTGGGAAAGATACGGTGGAGTCTGTGAACGTATGAAAATTGACCATACCAATAAAGAAGGAATTAAGGGCCTGATTCAGACCTGATTGCACGGCTGTGTTCGCACGCAGCCTGTCGCTGCTAAAATATGCTAATGACCGCGTACGCAATGTAACCGCAGCACAATAAGTAGACACCCAACACTACATAATGCCGCCTACTTCCCTTCACTTATGTTCTCTCAAGATAGCGAAAACATCGGGAACCATCGGACCCACACGCACAAGTTGTGGCTAACTTGACCCTACCGCAGACATTGCTAATGTTTGTGTGTGTAACTAGACATTAGGATGCGTATGCCATCGCTGGGGCCTAATTATGCATGCCCCTGAAATGGCGTCTAGACGCCCAGGCACGCCTGCGTTTCTCTGACCACCCCCCATCTCCACCCTCAAACGGTCACTTCCTGTCATTCACTGTATGAAGCCTTTGCGTGCTCGCTGCTGTCGATTCCAGATTTCAGCGGCTGATACGCGCACTGCGATGCATGCACAAAATGCAAACATTGACAGCTGCGTGCGAATGCAGCCTTGCGACCCGGTTTGAATCAGGCCCTAATCCAGAATTACAGAACTATGGGAATTTAACCCCTCATGATGGCTAAGGGGGCGGGGCCTTCATAGCGCACCACGGCACTGTATAAGACGCCGAAGCAGCGTATTCATTGGTTCTCCCCACCGGGGGGAGGACCAGTACAGCCCCTCTGCTCTCTCTTCAGCGCCAGTTTACATGAAACAGGCGCTTAACACAGAGAGACAACAGCCTTCTGCATAGCAGCATCTGATATCCCACAGCAGACAAAGCTGTGGCAATAGCATTCCAGCACTCTCCCTATTTAGAGGTCGTGAGTACACTGGGGTGTCTTCTGGGCTGCTGAATGAGGGGGAATTTACATTGGAGTGGGAGATAGTGACTCCTATCCCTAAGTACCCAGTGGTTCCTCTCCTTATCTGGGTGTGTCCTCTGTTCTGTCTGTGCGTGTGTGTCTGTGTACAGCTTCATGACAGGTAAAGGGGCAGCTGCTAAAGCATCACAGAAGGTGTTTGCTTGCTCTAAGTGTATTGCAAAACTATCTCAGGCACGCTCTGATGGAGCGGCTCTATGTGATTCCTGTTTTTCAGGGGGACCAGTTGTTGCGGGACCCTCTTCGGATTCAGCCCCTACGCTACCTTGGATATCTACCTGGGCAGATGTTATGGCTGATCTCTCCTCGGAACTGGCTGCTGCACACAGAGACTGGGAAGCGGCTAGGAACCAGACCCCTGTTTCAGGTTCCACAGAGAGAGAGCCAAGTTGGGCGAGAGATCTAACCCGTTCTGTGGAGGGCTTGGCTCAATGCATGGGTTCTTCTACCTCTTCTACGGTCAGTGCGTCCGCCCGACCATCTAAGAAGAAGAGGCTTCTCCCAGCCGTCCTCCAGTTGGACTACTGTGACGCAGAGCCTCTTTCAGAAGAGGAGGAGGAAGGTGAGTTGGAGACCTTTTCAGACAGTGACGACCTTCAACAACAAACCTCTGATTCGTGCGTCCAGGGAGTGGAGGCCCTTATTCTGGCGGTCCAACATGTCTTGAAGATTCCAGACGAGGAGTCCACGGAATCTCCTGATGCATCCTTATGTGGAACAAAACGAAAGTCTACTATTTTCTTTCCTTTTTCACAGGAAATAAATACACAGTTGTCTACAGCTTGGCAGCATCCTGACAAGAAATTTCAGATGCCCAAGCAGTTTTTGTCCATTCACCCGTTTCCCAAATTGGTCACTGAAAAATGTGAAGCTCCTCCTCCGGTAGATTCATCAGTCTCATGGCTTTCCAAGAAGACCACATTGCCTGTCCCTGCGGCCACAGCCCTTAAGGACAGTTCCGACCGTAAGCTGGAAAACTCCTTAAAATCCATATACTCAGCAGCAGGGGTATTGCTTAGACCGGCTTTGTTTGGCTCTTGGGTCAACAAAGCTGTGGAAAGATGGGTGGAGGAGTTGGTCAGTGGACTTGAATCGGGATTGTCAAGATCCAAACTTGTAGCAGAACACATGCGTCTAAGGGCATTGGTCATGTCGGTTCCAGGATCTCAGTGTCGTCTTGGCAAGCGGATGCGGACTCCACAAGAGCTGTGGAAGGCCTTCCTCTTACTGGGGATATCCTTTTTGGACCTGAATTGGACAAATGGATCTCCAAGGCTGTAGGTGGTAAGTCTACTTTTCTGCCCACCACTGCTCCAGCTCCGCGTCGCGCTCTGGCTGGTCCTTTCTTTAGTCCCTTTCGGGCCCCTCATTCCTTTTGGGAACGTTCAGGCGGTGCCTCCTCAGCTACCTATGGAGGTAGAGGCAGAGGTCTACAGTCTGGTTCAATCCGCCGTCCTGATCCAAAGCCTGCCGAAAAAAAATACCGCATGACGGGCTCCAGGCCCACCTAGGAGACTCCAGAGTGGGTGCTCGTCTTTCACGATTCAAGGGTGTCTGGTTTCAAACCAGTTCATCAGTTTGGATTCGCAATCTGATGTACAAACTAGAATTTGCAGAACCCCCTCCACACCAGTTTTTCACCACAGGTCTTCCCGTTTCCCAACAGAAGCAGGAGGTGCTTTTGCAAGCAATCCAGAAGCTCGTGGATTCCGAGGTTCTGATACCTGTTCCAGCCCAACAGCGTTGTCTGGGTTTCTACTCCTATCTCTTTGTAGTTCCGAAACCAGACGACTCTGTCAGGCCTATTTAGAAACTTAAATCATTAAATCTTTATCTGGCGTTTTACCGATTCAAGATGGAGTCTCTTCACTCGGTGATTGCAGGTTTGGAACAGGGGGAGTTCCTAGCATCCATGGACATCAAGGATACTTATCTCCATATCCCAATTTGGAAGCCACATCAGGTTTCTATCAGAGAGGAACTTTTTCAGTTTCAGGCTCTGCCCTTCGGTCTGACGTCAGCACCTTGGATATTTACCAAGGTATTGTCGGTAGTGATCGCTCATCTCAGATCGTTGGGGTCACAATTGTTCCGTATCTTGACGATCTCATCAAAGCTATCTCCATCTGTTCAGATTCTCAACGAATATGTAGCTTTAACACACCAGGGACCTCATTCAGAGTCGGTCGAAGCGGCCGCATGGTCGTACAGAAAAAGGGGCCGGATATGCAAATGTTTCCCACGTATGTTGCATCCCTAAGGTCGGATCGTTAGCTGGCCGACCAAGGGGTGGATGCGGTCGGACCACTAAAAATACGCCCACATGTCGTACGCATAGCACGTCATCTCCGGCTACATAAGGATTAATCGCGAGCATCGACAGCCATCGGAACTGGTCGTAGAGCTAAAGTTTGACCTGACCCTCTCTTAAGCTCTACGATCATTTCAGTGTAAAACCTCCCATGTCACGTGTGCCATGACACTACTACTTTGTAATTTATGCACTCCCAGAAAACGCCGTTCACATAATGAGGCACGCCTGCGTTTGGAACTCCACACCCCTGTTTTCAAGCACCTTCCCCTGTTACCACCCACAAACGCCTCAATCTGTCACTCAAACTACCGACCTGGCTGTGCTCAAGGAGAGATAAATTTCTTATCGTAGCGGCTAGTTTGCGCACACGCATTGCGAACTTTACGCATGCGCAGTATAGCAAACATCGGTGGCGTACGACCGTGCGGCCGCTTCGACCGACTCTGAATGAGGTCCCAGGTCCTTATCCACCACGGATGGATAATCAACTTCCAGAAGTCCAGTCTGATTCCATCTCAATGCCTCCAAATTCTGGAATGATCTTGGATACAGTTGCTTTAAGGATCTTCTTTCTGGTGGACAAGGCTCAGGCTATTCATCAGCTTGTCATCTTGGTGTCACGATCCGGAGTGTGAAACACAATATTGGTGTCTATCCTGGTTGGCACAGAGGAGATCCCGGCTCGCGCGCTGCTTCCAGACGGCTTCTGGGCATAGACATGGTACTCTGCGTCCCTGTACTCCAGGCAGGCTTCTGTCTTCTGTCAGCATGCAGGCCGCATGCCGGCCTTCCCTCCAGAGCCGGGTCACGGGCGCAGCTATCTTGGACTGTCACATGAGTCCAGTCATCCACTCAGAGCATGATCTTCCCGGTCTGCTGACAGCACCGACCTATCATCCGGAGTCCAGCCCTATAAATTCTTTCCTCGGACTGAACTCCTCTGCCAGTACACTGAGCTCCTGTGCTGTTCTCCCTCCATTGGTATTCTGAAAGGCGCAGTCTGTCTTAATCGATTGTTTTCATCTTCAATCAACTGCACCATCGATTGTCGCAGTCCAGATTTGCCATTGGGAATTATTCTCATTTCTTCAGCTGCAGTCTGGATTTGCCATCGGGAATTATCTCTCCGAGTTCGACCATTGGCGTTTGGTTACCATCATTGGGAATTATCTCTCAATCAACATCGATTCATATCAACATCGGTTCCTACCGAGCATCTTTAATACAGTCTTCATCAATTCCTATCTACATCGGTTCCTATCGATCATCTCTAATAAAGTCATCATTGATTTCTACCAACTTCGGTTCCTACCGACCATCTCTAATAAACTTATTAATTCCTTTCAAGTTCCAACATCAGTTCTTATCGATCATCGTTAATAAAGTTATCATGAATTCCTATCAAGAATTCACCTCGCATCTTATCACCCATCAATATCAAGTTCTACCATCGGTCACTATCTAGTACCAACATCGGTCCTTACCGATTGTCTATGCTGATCCAGTATATTCTTCTATGGACTTTTACAATTAATATCAAGTCATATACTCTTGTGGACTTATTATCATTGTCTAGTGGTTCCTTCATCGGTTCCTCCAGACATCACAGTCATCACATCTACCTCCTTTTCCTCTATGAAAATGACCTGGGTCCAGCCAACTAGGTTTGTGCATTCCTCTTCAGTTACCCACGCCTGCTCCCAGTCAGATCTAACCGTGATACTTGGTTCTTAAGCCGAAGCGGGTATCCATTCATCTTTGCATTCGTCTTCTAGGGAAGGTGGTGGCAGCTTTTAAGGCTCTTCAGTTCGGAAGATTTAATTCTCGTCCTTTTCAGTTGATTCTCCTGGCCCAGTGGTCCTGATCAGATCTTCGTATGCACCGCCTGGTACGACTGTCACCTCAGGCACGAATCTCCCTTCTCTGGTGGATTCAGCTCCACCACCTCACTGCAGGTCGCCGGTTCAGCTTTTGGAATTGGATGCCAACGGATGCCAGCCTCGGGCTGGGGAGCGATGGCTCGGGACCTTCACTATCTGTGTCATTGGTCTCAACAGGAGTCGAGTCTACCGATCAACGTGCTGGAACTCCAGGTGATTTTCAAGGCCCTTCTGGAAGCGGTTTCTCTGTTAGACGGTCAGCCGGTTTGTGTCCAATCAGACAACGCATCATCTGTTGCATACATTAATCATCAAGGCGGGACTCGCAGTCACATGGCCATGTGCGGGGTAAATCGCATTCTTCAATGGGCAGAAATCCACGTGGTGGCGATCTCAGCAGTGTTCATCCCAGGAGTGGACAATTGGGAGGCCTACCATCTCATTCGTCAGGACATCCCGGAAAATGGGCTCTTCATCCAGACGTTTTCCGACAACTAGTACAGAAATGGGGTGTGCCAGAAATAGATCTCATGGCTTCCAGACACAACCATCAGGTACCCAGATATTGTTCCAGAACTCAACACCCGAATGCGGAGGCAATAGATGCTCTGATGGTTCCTTGCAGTTACAACCTTGTGTACCTTTTCCCCCCTTTTCTTCTTCCACGTGTTCTCAAGTGGAGCAAGAGGGAAGCAGCAACCGTCATCCTAGTGGCTCTGAACTGGCCACCGAGGGCTTGGAAGATGTGGATCGAACCCTTGGAAGACGTGGATCTTAAGCTCCTCACTTGGAAAACAGTCCTCCTTTTGGCCTTGGCTTCGGCTAGGAGGGTATCTGAATTAGGAGCTCTTTCTTGTCGAGATGATCGTGCGGAACTCCGTACTAAGGCATTCTTATTACCTAAGGTGGTTCTGATTTTCACATCAATCAGCCGATTGTGGTTCCGATGTTGTTGGATACTTCTCAGTCTTCACTCACCCTAGATGTCGTTCGGGCTCTCAGGATTTATATGGCCCGTTCCGCTGCCTTGCGGAAGTCGGATGCCTTGTTTGTTCTTTATGATGCTTCCAAACAAGGTTGGCCTTCTTCTAAGCAGACTTTGGCCAGATGGATTTGTCTGGTCATTCAACAGGCCTATATTTCTGGTGGTCGGATTCCGCCAGTCTCTATTTCTGCCATTCCACTCGTTCCGTGGGAGCCTCCTGGGCCGCTCTTCAGCGCGCTTCTGCTTCACAGTCGTGCCGTGTGGCCACTTGGTCCTTGGTCCATACCTTCGTTCGATTATATCGGTTTCATTCCCTTGCGGCCTCAGAATCTAGTTTCGTCCCAGGGTTTTGCAGGTTTCTCAGAGCTCTCCTGTCCGGGGTGAAAACTTTGGGACGTCCCCAGTGTCTTGAACTCCAGTGTCCCCTGCTGGATGAAGGAGAAAATAGGATTTTGGTACTTACCAGTAAAATCCCTTTCTCCGATTCCACAGGGGACACTGGATGCCCTCCCAGTACTGCTTTACCTGCCATTGTGTTTTGTTTTACACGTTATGTGTTGTTATGTATGTTTTTATTCGGCTTTGCCGTCTTGTTGTTTGACTCCTTTTTAGTTGTATCTTCTGTTTCTAACAGAAGATACAACTGAAAATGCTTCTGGGGGATAGAGGGGGAGGACTCTCTCACACTTAGAAATTTAAAGTGCCAGCTCCACTCATCCACCCGTCTATACCCCGGTGTCTTGAACTTTAGTGTCCCCTGTGGAATCGGAATAAGGGATTTTACTGGTAAGTATCAAAATGCTATTTTTATTTAATGTAAACATATATACAAAGGATGAATAGTACACTATTGCTCTCTCACTTGCATTCTTTATTTACTAGATGTTCCACCATTGGTTGTTATTGGATCGTTAAAGAAGTTGAATGTCAATAAATGAATGTTATCATTTAGATTATTTTTATTTGTTGCTTTGATGTATATTACTAATATGTTACTAGTAAAGCCTAGGGGGCTTATGTAATAGCTTGCGACTTCCAGTCGCTGCGGGAACTGCGATTCTCCCCCTATTTTTAAAGCAGTAATTATTTTAAAGGCAAAACCAAACTGGTTTTGCCTTTAAAATGATTGCTGCTTTAAAAATGCAGGAAGACTCGCAGGAGTTCCCGCATCGGCTGGAAGTCGCAAGCTATTACATAAGCCCCTAGGACAGCGAATATCTGGTACAGTATGATAATTACATGGAGTGTGAAACCTATGTTTCTGTGTTTTAGCTATAAGTAGTAACATTTGTTTAACTTAACTTGAATCTTATGTAGCATTATACTTGGGATTTATAAAATGTTATATCTTTTGTTACAGGAAGAAAAAGAAAACAGAATATAGTACTGGTGAGATGTCCTCTAGCCGCTGAATTTTTAAGGCTATACATTTTGCGTCTGTTGTATTAGTTGCATTACTTAAATAGCTTTAGGTGTAAAATATGAACTATTACACCCATTAAGGTAATTTACAAACCTCATAGAATACAGATTGCAGAGTATATTTTTACACAAATATGCCCACGGTATAGTAATTGATGCATGCTGTGTTCAGTTTTTTGGGCATTGTGCCTGTGATTACTTATGACAGCAAAAGTAAAATTGTTGCTTCAAACTTTTACCCACGAGTGCTCTTGCACCAGTCTCTTAATAAATGACAAAGGCTAAGGCACTGCTCATTAATGTCTCATCTACTGTATCACACTACTGTATATTCTTTTATCTCCATTTTTTGGGACCTGCCATGCTATTGAAATTGTAACAATGTTTAATTATGGGGTCTTGTTGAGACATAAAGAACAAATAACACATTTATTTATTACATACAGTAAATATTGGATGTATTATGCATGTGATAATAGACTTTAGTTTGACTTTTTTTGGATTGTAGTTAGAGCACTGAGTTTGATATGTGTGTGTGTATATATATATATATATATATATATACAGTCAGGTCCATAATTATTGGGACATTGACAGAATTTTCAGATTTTGGCCTCTATTCACCACCACAATGGTTTTGAAATGAAACAAACAAGATGTGCTTTAACTGCAGACTTTCAGATTTCATTTGAGGGTAATTACATCCAAATCAGGTGAACGGTGTAGGAATTACAACGGTTTCTATATGTGCCTCCCACTTTTTAAGGGGCCAAAAGTAATGGGACTATCAACTCAAAAGCTATTTCATGGACAGGTGTGGGCTATTCCCTCGTTATTTCATTATCAATTAAGCAGGTAAAAGGTCTGGAGTTGATTCTAGGTGTGACATTTGCATTTGGAATCAGTTGCTGTCGACTCTCAATATGAGATCCAAAGAGCTGTCACTATCAGTGAAGCAAGCCATCATTAGGCTGAAAAATCAAAACAAACCCATCAGAGAGATAGCAAAAACATTAGGTGTGGCCAAATCAACTGTTTGGAACATTCTTAAAAAGAAAGAATGCACCGGAGAGCTCAGCAACACCAAAAGACCCGGAAGACCATGGAAAACAAGTGTGGTGGATGACAAAATAATTATTTCTCTGCTGAAGAAAAACCCCTTCACGACAGTTGGCCAAATCAAGAACACTCTCCAGGAGGTAGATGTATATGTGTCAAAGTCAACAATGAAGAGAAGAGTTCACAAGAGTGAATATAGAGGGTTCACCACAAGATGCAAACCATTGGTGAGCCACAAAAACAGGAAGACCAGATTAGAGTTTACCAAACAACATCTAAAAAAGCCATTACAGTTCTGGAACAACATGCTATGGACAGATGAGACAAACATCAACTTGTACCAGAGTGATGGGAAGAGAAGAGAAGGAAAGTATCCAAAACATACCACCTCATCAGTGAAGCATGGTGGTGGTAGTGTCATGGCGTGGGCATGTATGGCTGCCAATGGAACTGGTTCCCTTGTATTTATTGATGATGTGACTGCTGACAAAAGCAGCAGAATGAATTCTGAAGTGTTTCGGGCAATATTATATGCTCATATTCAGTCAAATGCTTCAGAACTCATTGGACGGCGCTTCACAGTGCAGATGGACAATGACCCGAAGCATACTGCAAAAGCAACCAAAGAGTTTTTTAAGGCTAAAAAGTGGAATGTTATGCAATGGCCAAGTCAATCCCCTGACCTGAATCCGATTGAGCATGCATTTCACTTGATGAAGACAAAACTGAAGGGAAAATGCCCCAAGAACAAGCAGGAACTGAAGACATTTGCAGTAGAGGCCTGGCAGAGCATCACCAGGGATGAAACCCAGCGTCTGGTGATGTCTATGCGTTCCAGACTTCAGGCTGTAATTGCCTGCAAAGGATTTGCAACAAAGTATTAAAAAGTGAAAGTTAGATTTAGGATTGTTTAGTTTGTCCCATTACTTTTGGCCCCTTAAAAAGTGGGAGGCACATATAGAAACCGTTGTAATTCCTACACCGTTCACCTGATTTGGATGTAATTACCCTCAAATTAAATCTGAAAGTCTGCAGTTAAAGCACATCTTGTTTGTTTCATTTCAAAGCCATTGTGATGGTGAATAGAGGCCAAAATCTGAATATTCTGTCAATGCCCCAATAATTATGGACCTGACTGTATATATACATATCAAACTCAATGTTCTAACTACAATCCAAAAAAAGTATATATATATATATATTATTATAATATACAGTATATATTATTATTATAATATATATATATATATATATATATATATTATATATATATTATCGTGTGCTGCACATACAATAGGTTGCTTTGAGGCTGTTGAGTAGGAGAAGTTGAGTAAAATGAAATGTGCTATTCGTCCACGTATTTTGCAGTTACATACAATCTTCTTTCAGGGTTTGCACTTTGTTTTGTAGGAGTCATACAGGATGCCAAAAGGAGGAAACAGTCACAAACTGTCCTGGGAAATGATTCAGCTATTACACAAAAGACAGAAGATAATGAGGTTGGTACTTCAAAATACAGTAAGTCACTATAAACACCAGTGATTGCAGACCAGTAGCCTCATTCACAGAAGTGTTTCTCCCAGTGGCTTCAACCTCGAATCATATGACTAGCACCATGAGCCTTCAGGTAATAGCCCAGCTGTGTGCAATGTCAGCCATCTTGCCTGCTAGTCACCTATTTGTTTCCCAGCACGTTCTAAAGTGGTTTGAGAAACCGCAGCTTAATTAATTCAACGATTTGTATGCATGACCTGTAAAATGTCTGGAGACCAATATGCAGCATATTAAGTCTTACAATGATGTTTTGGCAGTATTTTTATGGTAGTTTTGCCTTTAAAAAAATCTGACTTTTTTTATTTGCCAAAAACAAAAAGCTGACAAACGGCAATATTACCAACTCTCTGCTGGATAAATGTACCCGATCAGACTTGTAGATAATGCTTGTAGATGCCCTGGTCGGTGCTAAATCCTACATGGGAAATCCTGGCACTGGGTAGGGTTTTGAGACTACTGTGATCTTCTTGCCTCGTAGTAATAGTAACAATGTGTATTTATGTTTAGGAAACGCCAGGGACATCTGCTTCTGCTCGGTGAGTTCTAACAACCAGTAAGTAATAAATGCAGTTTGGATATATAGGCAGTGAGTCAAATGCATCTGTGAAAATGGACGCATCTCCCGATATCGTGTCGACTGTGCATACGTATGAAATGCACTCCGTGGTGTGCGCACATATGACGCGATGTGTCCATAGTAGCAAGTAGGTATGTGCGCGGTGCATTTTGTGCGACGGAGACCAACGTGAAGTAGGTGTTTTCTGGTGGCGACTGAGCTGTGAGTATTAAGAAACATCAAGCGGCTGTTTCTTATGGGAGTGTTGTGGGCGTGTGTGTGCGTCTCCGTGTGATTCTAAGTCATGCTTATATGTTTTTCCAGTAACTGCGCACATTATGTACTGCATTTACCAGTTGCATGCAGTAATTCAGGGAAGTGATTGGAATGAAGGAGGAACTATGCGCCCCTGTCATTATAGGCGCCGCTATAGCTAGATAGGATGCTAATCTGGTTTGGCAAGCTCCCGTTTTGGATAGCTCTAGCTGTCGATTCCACACACGCAGCACTGTCCCTGGCTGTTGGAAAATGCAGTCAGGGATTGTGCTTTCGACATACTTGGCGACTTTCTGGCTGCCCCCTTAGGGAGGTGCTGCAGGGGCCGTGGCGGCGGCAGTGGTGGGTGGTGCGGGGGCATGGTGGAGTCATCGCGGCCCTGCCCCATTTCTATACAATGCTGAAATTACCAGCATTGTAAAGTAGGGGGCAGGACTACAATGACTCAATTCAGCGGGAGATATTTTCCGCGGGTGGCGGCGGACCTGGAGACTTACCCTCTCTTACCTGCAGTCGGGAGAGTCAATAATTTTTCGGGAGCTTCCCAGCCATTGCGGGAGAGTCGGCAAGTATGGCTTACAAAGAATAATAACGTTTTTTTTTTCTTTTCAATAAAGCCACGGGTGCTTTTGGGGATTGCAAGCAATGGTACAAAAAGCCAAAAGAAGGAGAGTGCGTTTCACCAGACAGCTGAGTTAACACTCTCCCTCTTCGGTAAATGAGTTTTTCATACACCTAGACAGGAATTGGGCCTGCTTCACCTCGATAATGGACGAAGCAGGGACATGCATTTATCAGATCGCTAGCTGCATGTTAAAACATCTGCCCCTGAGAGTATTATTTCAGCGACTGTTATACAAATATTGTCCCGCCACAAGTAGATACTGCATGGAGAAGTGTGTTGTATTATAGAAAATGCAAGAGGGGGTAATCATGAGAAAATGATGTGACCTAAATGTATTTTATACAGTAGTTCAGCAATGACAGGATAATATAATATATCACAGGTCACCATACTACCAGTTAAAATGCAAAAGTGCTAATATTAAACAATGCACTCCTTTCTGCAGACAGGGGATGCCGATAAGCGATTGTGATACTGATGATTCAGATCTCCCGGTTTTTGACGGCTGCAGTCTCTCACAAAAATGTAAGCACTTATTTAGCAGCACATTGTGGATTGCTAAAGCGAGCTAGTTTGGTTTTAAACTTTATATACAGTACATTGCCATCTTGCTTTTTAGGTTTGATAATTTTGCATTTACAAGTTTTATTAGCACATTATTTTATTATATTTTCTAGTGTCCACCAAAGAACTGTGAGAAAAGGACATAACGCAAATACAAAAATCACTTTTTTTTTTTTTTAAATACATTTCAATATAGAGAGGATTCGTGGCCATTTATAGGTCACAGTCTAGCATAAGAAAGATTCACAAATAAGGGGATTGTTTACAATGCCCTTACCGTCCATGATCCCTATCAAGTATACTTATGGCGATGAAAGGCAGGGTCATCTAATACACTTAGATAAGTGGGAGAAAACAGCCACCAAATCTGGAATATATGAGGGCATGTCCAAGGTTTTATATATATATATATATATATATATACACATATATATATAGAATAGTGAGGGCCTGGCACTCAAAGTCCAAACGTGACGTCGGTGCCTTCTGCATAAAGTACAAACATGTAGTCACAAAAGGGAGCAGCGGCACTCGTCGAAAAAAAACAATTAAAGCAGGGTTGAATGAACCTCTAATGTGACATTAGAGGTTCATTCAACCCTGCTTTAATTGTTTTTTTTCGACGAGTGCCGCTGCTCCCTTTTGTGACTACACACATATATATATATATATATATATATATATATATATCTCTATTTGTTACATACCATCAGTGTTATAGCACATGTTCCGACGTTTCGGTCTGATAACAGACCTTTGTCAAGGTAAATAAAGGTTGCGAGAAGCCACAGCCATTACAAATAGTCAGACTATTTCTGATGGCTGTGGCTTCTTGCAACAGCCATAGATCAACCACAGTTATCTCCCCTCAATGTTTTGACCCAATGTTTTTGATCTTAGTCATGAGAATCATAGAGCAATTTGTTGTGGCCTTAACTACTTGGTCTGGGTCCTTCTTAAATAGCACTTGGATGTAGAAGCACTATACACAAGGCAAGCTATGAGGGCGCCTAGTGGCCAGATAAATCAATGTAATCAAACTTTGTAAACCAGCCAGTGTGCTTCCTCCGTATGTCACACAGGCACTTAAGTGTATATAAATGTTTATTGCAGGAAAAGAAGGGCACTTACCACTTGAATCAGCATAGTGTCCAGTGCCCACCTGTTCCTTCAAAATAAATACATACATACATGTATGTATATTATATACATACATAGACACAAGTATACATTAACAGTATACACTAGATATATACTTTTGGCACTCACAGGTCATTCGAGATACCCAACTTATTTGCCCCAAATCCAGCAGCCTGTGATGTGCTGCAATATTTTGGAGGTGTATATAAACACTCCTTTTTCAAGTCACTGTCCTATGCTGCTGAGTCTGGGTGTCAAGTGGTATGAACTGAACTAAGTACCCATTTTCTATGACCTTGTATATTTCTTGCTTTTGTACTTTACAAGATGCTGCAAAACCCTTTTGGTGCCATATAAATAATAGTTAATAAAAAATAAGGAGCTTGGTGGTGGTGCATCTGGGCAGGAGCAAGTGTATTATGTATACCTTTCACGTGTTGACTGCTAAATTGCTGCCAGCAGTGTTTATTATATATGACAAAGTTGTGAGTACGCACTAGTAATACAATTGAAATGAATGGAAAATTGCTATTACATAATTGATACCAGCATCATGGTTCATCGGTGGTGCTCCCTAAAGGTTTGTGCTAAACACATATAAAAGTACTTTCTGCAAGAAGCAGAGGAAAAGGACAAATATGCCTTTGTAGGGGCACTCTTATGACAGATAATTGTTTATATATGGATGATGATGGAATGATTAGTGTGAATAAAACTTAACGTTTAAAATACACCTTTGAAAGGAAGTTCTCCCCAGAGAGTGATGTGTAGATATAACATAGAAATCTACTAAGGACAGAATAGAACAATATAAACGTCCTTTGAAGTCTAAATGAGTATTATTATTTATTATTGATAAAAATTCAATGAGTAATTAGCTCCTGTTAAGGGTAATGAATATTCTAATTAACCCTAATTCAATCTACAGGGAGGCACATATGATTACTTCATACAGTACATATCTGGCGAACTATAGTAGTTTTTAATTAGATCTTTGTTGTGATCGACATATACATAAATGATAGTCGGTCAGAAACAATTGTATATTGTAAGAAACCACACTATGATAACTAAGAAAGATGATTTATTAGGATAATCCAGCAGTTTTGAAATCTGTGTCCCCTGTAGATGAGTGAGGGATATATATTGTAATTAAATATCAGTACACATATATAGACATTGCTGATAGTGATAAAGTCTGTGTCCCGATATAACTAAGAGGATTGTGTTCGGGAGGACTTTTATCCCAAGTGTGTTAACTCATATTGGTTTTAGCAGATATGCTAGGTAAAGAATAGTACACCTTGGAGTAGTGATAAATGCATATATTAAATTGCCATATAATATCAGCAGTTTGCACTGTGAGAAACAAAGTGATATCCCAAAACAGAAAATATGTATGAAAAAGAAAAAAATCCAAACAATAATGGTAAGTACACAATGACAGTGTTACATGTACTGAATAATGACACTGTCTTCAGTGCAATAAAGAAAAATAATAACAGAAAAATTATACTTGTACTTCAGTGCAATAAAGAAAAATAATAACAGAAAAATTATACTTGTACTGAATATCAACCTAAACCATGGACAAATGCAACATGTTTGTGTACATATGTAATGAGGATGTGCCCTGAAGTGCAATAAAGAACAATACGGTTGAGTCTCCCATATCCAAAATGCTTGGGACCAGGGGTATTTTGGATATCGGAATATGCCGTATTTTGGAATATTTGCATAAAATAATGAAATATCTTTGGAATGGGACCCAAATCTAAACACAGAATGCATTTATGTTTTATATACACCCTATAAACATAGCCTGAAGGTAATTTTATACTATTTTTTTACAATTTTGTGCATTAAAAAAAGTTTGTTGTACATACATGAAATTCATTTATGTTTCATATACACCTTATACACACAGCCTGAAGGTTATTTTCTACAATATTTTTAATAATTTGTGCTTTTAACAAAGTTTGTGTACATTGAACCATCAGAAAGCAAAGGTTTCACTTTCTCAGTCATGCTAAAAATATTCCGTATTTCGGAATATTCTGTATTTCGGAATATTTGTATATGGGAGACTCAACCTGTAATAACAGAAAAATTATACTTGTACTGAATATCAACCTAAACCATGGACAAATACAACAAGTACACATGTGTGTACATATGTAATAAGGATGTGCCCTGAAAAAAACAGGGTTATGTGTCACAACACAAGGGTAAGTCAATGCATAAGGTGAATTACAGTATATAAAGAAAAAATCATTGATAATAATTTAAAAACTTTTCCTGAACAAAGAGAAGCAATGAAGCAATAGTATGTATACTGAGTAGTGACACTCTCATCAGTGAAAAAAAAAAAAAATTTTGCACATGTACTAAATGAAAACAGAATTTGACATTTATATAGCATAAATAGATATATATGAAAGGGTTTAAGCTGAAGGAAGTAAGACCTGGAACGTGGAGTCACTTCTACTTTCCCCTGTCTAAATCAAACGGGATGAGAGAGTGACTACAGCGTTTATTCCAGGGGAAACAACAGACAGCGCTTCTGCTGTCTGAGAATAGAACTAAGTCTCACCCCTGTTACTCTCAGGCATTGCAGGGGGAGTCACAGACTAGGACTCAGATGAGAGAGCGCAGGAGAGCAATAGAAAGATACCTCACAGCAAAAGTCCATGGGTCAGAGCTGCTGGTGTGGTTATTCAGAGATCAGCATGCTAAATGAGCATAGACAGAGACAGACAGGATACAGCGTGATCAGATGAACAAGCCTCCCGGCGAAACACGTTGATTTAGACAGGGGAAAGTAGAAGTGACTCCACGTTACTTTATTCCAGGCTGTATGGTGAACAAGCCAGTTGTGGTGAAACACGTGTCCAGTCAGTCACTCCCCACTGCAGGAGGGAGCAGCAGGGTGTCAGGCACAATCCTTCGGTCATTTTAACTCAGGTACTCTTCTACGGGTGGGTCGTGACCTGGTCCGGTGCCGCATTCAGATTTCTGCAATGCTTTCAGCAACAGACACTGCCTAACACCACATGCGGATCGGTGTCCCACACCTCTCCCTTATTTTCTATCGGAGTTATTCCTGATCCCTCTCTCATCCAAGTGTCTGCTCATAGAAGACCCTGGACAGCAGAGGGGACCAGGTACTTGTACTCCGTACTTACTATTATAATTTCTATGGGGTTATGTGACACAACATGATATTATCTGCCTATAGTAGTTTACAATATTTAAGTATGTCATCCGGGATTGCTATCCTGATATAAATCAGTATCAGGTCATCTGGGATATTTACGCCTACAGGGTGGTCTTTGCTCTCCCCTTTTTTCAGAGTACTCTGCTAGCATTTCATGTGTATATTTATATATTTTTGGTTACATTGAGGTAGTATCCAACCCGGCAATAGGATTAAATAATTTGTTGCAAGCCGGGGATCATTTGCATATGTGTTTGTGTTTGGCCATACATGGTATATGAATTTGGGATGATACTAGGCAGACACGCTATTATCACACTCAATGTATAGATTTATCTCAAATGACCGAGTAGTTATTATTACATACAGTTCTAATTTATGAGTTATTTCCAATTATTATTTCCAATTTTTATATGTCATACGAACTGTACCTGACCCTCCTATTATAATATATTATGTACCCATCAGGAGCTATATGAGCATATGAATTCAAACAAGCATAGTCACCACATACTTTATGCTAATTCTTATAATAGATCTATTTTTATAAATTCATGAGATTAATTGCTAAGGGAGCTCAATTAGATATTTTATAAATGAGCACAACAAATCCCTATTCTTTTATTGGAGATATATTAAAAGCTAATTTTTAATTATACTAACAAATCATTTATGTACAAAAGAGTGCCCCACGAAGGAATCACTATACTGATGATTAGTTTTTCCAATTATTGATACTTTTTGAGTTCTAGTTACTCGATTCCAGGGAGCACCTCCAGCATATAAAATTTATCTTATGATAAAATTATGATATAAGATATGATATATATGTACAAGGCACCTATGGATGACTCAGATAAAGGAATGCAGTTTTTAGAACAGGCAGGATTAACCAAACTTACACCATTAGATAGGGAGAGTCTTCTTTTACCTATAATAGAGCAGGAGATTACTTCTAGTATAAAAGCGTTACCCACCGGTAAAACCCCGGGCCCTGACGGACTATCAGCGGCATACTATAAAATGCTCACACCGCAGATCACATCCCATCTCTCAGCTTTATATAATTCAATACTTAGTGGAAATCCTGCACCACTTGCATTTAATACCGCGCGCATTATAGTTATACCGAAACCCAATAAAGACCCTGCTTTAGTCGCCTCATATCGCCCAATTTCTCTGCTCAATCAAGACCTGAAATTGTTTTCTAAGATTATGGCCCAGCGCTTACAATCTTTACTACCTAAATTATTGCATCCGGCTCAAACAGGTTTCATTAAAGGACGTCACTCTACTCACAATATACGCACAGTTTTAGCAGCAATGTATCAGTCACATACGGAGAAAAGTAAAAAAAACATTGTGGTGAGTTGTGACGCTGACAAGGTATTCGATAGAGTGTCTTGGTCTCATTTAATACGTATATTTAAATATCAAGAGTTTGGTCCTGATTTTATTCATATATTTGAAACATATCAAGATCCGAAGGACTTTTTGACAATAAATCTTTTAAATACCAGACCATTCTGCCTAACTCGAGGCACGAGACAAGGTTGCCCACTTTCACCACTACTTTTTGATTTAGCCCTAGATCCCCTCTTGCGTTATTTTGAAAAAGCAAGAGGCTGGCGAGGTATTTGTTTGGCAAAACACGAGATTAAATTTTCGGTATTTGCTGATGACCTCCTATTATATTTTGCCAACCCTAAGGAAGCTATTCCACTACTCCTACAAATTCTGCAAGTGTTCGAGGAGATAGCGGGTTTTAAAATTAACTATGCTAAAACAGAGGCCTTGGCCTTTTTTGGGGAAGCGAAGACAGGCTGGGTAAATTCCTTCCCCTTCAAATGGGCAGATAAATTCATTACCTACTTAGGGGTCAATGTTCCTTCGCACCCTTCTCAATTATATGAGGTTAACTATACCCCACTATTGTTAAAAACATATAATGATTTCAATAAATGGGCCCATCTTCCACTATCCTACATAGGTAGATGTCACCTTTACAAAATGATCAGTTTCCCCAGATTCCTTTACATTCTCCAAATGTTGCCAATTATCCCAGACAAAAGAGATCTTACATTTTGTAATCAAGCTCTACAAAAATTTATATGGGCAGGAAAACGACTCAGAATTTCATTGTTTAAATTGCAACAGCAGACACATTTAGGAGGGCTAAATCTGCCATGTCTCAGACAATATGCTATGGCTGCTAATTATCGAATAGCAATGGACTGGATTGGAGGTCATAACATTTATACCACATACTCTATGGAACAGGCATTTATTCCCCACCACAACTTGGTATCTCTTTTACATACCCATCCCCGTAATATACCTTCAGAAGCTAGAGAAAACATATTAATAAATACGACATGTATAGCATGGCGAGTTATTAGATCACAATCCCATTTACCCAAATTGTCATCAATTTTTTTACCATTATGGAAAAATCCGTCTTTTCCACCTGGTAATTCCGTCCAATTTAAATGCTGGCACGCCAGTGGTGTTCGGTACATTTACCAATTTTTACACGACCAAACATTTCAACCTCTCACTCGTTCACAAATGCAGGAGAAATTTCCTCTGATCAATATCCCTTTATTTCCATATTTACAGGCGCTGAGTTATATTCACAATATGCTACGTGGACTTTCGGAAACCGATCTAAATTGGTGTCTAGATAGCGTATTACGATGTAAACCAAAAGGACCCTTTTCTACATCGTTTATATATTCCTGTGCCCGACCACTTATAAATTTAGAAACCAGTACTACAGGACTTGCAAAATGGAAGGAGGTCTTCCCACAAATCCCCATAGAGTCGATTGCTCTTTCATGGTTTAAAATGAACAAACAATTGGGATCAGTATCTTATGCTGAAATGCATCTAAAAATATTACACAGAGCATACTACACCCCTAAATTGAAATATATTATTGGTGATGCGCCTGACGCCAACTGTTATAAATGCTCCGCCTAATGCTGATATCGTACATTGCCTGTGGGATTGTCCACAGGTACAAATTTTCTGGGGGGAACTTAATAATTATATTAAAGAAATTCTAAAAATTGATTTTGTGATCCTTAGAGAATGGGCATTTTGGAATATAGCCGAAAACATACACTCTCAGAGATTGACTAAGGGAAATAAGCTACTAATGTCCAAATTGACGGCAGCAGCTAAAAAGACCATTCTCTCACAATGGATTGACCCTAACCCACCTACTCTTACATTATTACACCCTAGAATTATATATTTGTTTACAATGGATTGGACAGAGACGTCCACTAATAAAGAAAAATATACTGAAAGATTTTTTGACATATGGTTATCCTATATTCGTACTCTTTCCCCATCACTTAAAGACTCCATACGGAAATGCTTCCAATTAACATCATGGTATAATTTGGAAGTGCTTGATACTGGCCCCCCTTTTGACCTAACTCAATCTACGATTTTGATCTATACCATTAATGGCAACCGATTTACTGACAGTAATAATATATGCGACAATGTATGTAAATGTTTATTATATGTGCGATTACAATTTATATCTGGATTTCCGCACTGCAAATATTATAACTATTTTGTTGAATGATTGTTTTTTGCAAAGTGATTGTTTTATTTACTATATTGAAGAAGATTCTGCATATACATTACAATTACAATATTTTGTTGACCTAACAATAAAATTATTTAAAAAAAAAAAGATATGATATATATGGTACCTATTGCTGGTTTTACTTATAGATGTGAAATATAACACTGGTTATTATTCCTGTGCGGGATATTCTGGTTTCTTTGGGAGGAGCTGATTACTCATTGAATTTTTATCAATAATAAATAATAATACTCATTTATGGTGCATACACACGATCAGATTTTTTCTTCAGATATGGACGATAACGATTTAAAAATCGTTCAGTCGTTCATATCTGAAGGAAAATCGTTCATATCTGACATGCCTGAACGATGGACGATCAACGATGCGCGTTCCCGTTTGTCAGATAACGATATCTGACATCTGATGGGTTTGCAGTCAGACTTGGACGATTCCATTCATTTTAATGCAGTCAAAAATCGTTCAATCGTTCAAATCGTTCAAAACTTTGGTCAAATCGTCCAAATCGTTCAAATCGTTTAATCGTTCAGTCGTTCATCTGACAAATCTGACAAGTCTGACAAATCTGACCGTGTGTACGCTCCATAAGACTTCAAAGGATGTTTATATTGTTCTATTCTGTCCTTAGTAGATTTCTATGTTATATCTACACATCACTCTCTGGGGAGAACTTCCTTTTAAAGGTGTATATTAAACGTTAAGTTTTATTCACACTAATCATTCCATCATCATCCATATATAAACAATTATCTGTCATAAGAGTGCCCCTACAAAGGCATATTTGTCCTTTTCCTCTGCTTCTTGCAGAAAGTACTTTTAGCAGTGTTTATTAAGCAGACTGAATCCTTTACAATATCTGTATCTATAAAAATGTTGTATGTCAAGTGCATTCCTCTATGACGGCTGCTTGTCCATCTGCAAATAGGCTCCATGCCACAAGGCTGTTGAAGCCCTGCGATGGTCCCAATGACACAACAGTGTATCAAGTCTATTACAGTGGCTTTCCCAGCCAGCAGAGTTTAATCCAGGATCTGTGTAGTTAAATGGAATGAAATATTCACAGCAGGGATTTTCCTCAAGCAAGTGTGTGACAACAATGGAACATACTAGAGTCCCCAAGGCCGGTATCTTACTACTGCACCTTATACTTTCTCACCTTGTTGAGTCCATGCCCAACAAATTCAGGCAGTTTTAAGGAATATCGGAAAACAACCTGTAATCAACTGATCTAAATTGTCAAATGTATTGTAATGATTTAAACTGTTTCCTGTCCTATAAAGTGCTTTTATGAGAAATTTATGATATCTTTTAATACCTAACTGACTTTTAGCACAGTCATCTCAGAAATATGCGAACAAGTCAATCCTGAGTCAGTCTTCTGAACAAACAAAAGTAAGTTAATAGCCAAATTTATTAGTATTGTACAATCAACAATCTACATACTTCTTTTTAAATACCTTTGAATAAATTATTGACAATTGTGATTTTGTACTATTTATATATGAGTGACTTGTAGTAAAGTTTCCCACTATCCACTTCTACTTTTCTGATCCTCTTAAGGATATGATAATTATTTGTATCCATAATATACTGTATATGCCAGTAGGCAGACAACAATAATTGGCAGGGATGTAGGTAACAAGGTTACTTGTCAAATATCTTTGAGTCAACGCAATACTTCCTAGTACATTTATACATAACATTGTTTTATTGGATTATTTTTTACCCCTGCATATCAGGAGATTATACTTTGGTGGTGATCCAGCACTTTCTTAACCTTAAATATTCCTTGAAATGTCTTCGATAATAATGTTGTTTTTCCATAAATTTATTGGGTAATAAATATATTGTAAGCTTGCAAGCAGGGCCCTCTTACCCTTATGTATGTGTTTTACGTATGTCTTGTATGTATGTCTTTTACAACCCAATAAAATGTTAATGTTGATTCAAATTGTAAATTGCAATGGAATTTGCTGCGCTATATAAGAAACTTAATAAATAAATAAATAAAATAATGCAAATGTCATAATGTGTATACTGCAAAAGGATTTTTGATTTAAATTAGTGCAAATATTGCACTCACCTTCTTTTTATGGTAAAATTGCATTGGAAATAATGCACCGTTGTCCGTGGATGGAAGTTTTCTGGGACGTCTTATCTCCTTATGTTCTCTCTATGACCCACAAGTAAGGGTACAGAAATGGTTACCATAGTGAACACCAGAGTGTATATGCTATAATCTCAGTAGGTAATCGGGTATATTTCTCACCTTATGGTAGGTGACAATGCGCAATGGACATTATTTCCACTCCAATATCCGTCCGTGTGAAGACGGCAAGAAATTATTGTGGATTTACAAAAAAATAAACCATCATAAAAAAATTAACATTTATTGTAATGGCTAATAAAATTAATTAAGAAATAAAAACTATCCCAAAAAGTGTACACTGGTGATGTCCTGTTTCGCTTCCACAGCCTCATGGTTTATTATTTATTGTAATTTTATGATTATTTCTGCATTTTTAGAGACTGAGACATTTTTGCTTTATTCCATTTTTTGTGAAATGTTTTACTTTTCATTATTATTATTATGTTTTTATTTTATTTTATTTTTTTTTCTTTATTGAAGCATCAAAAATACAAAATAAATAAGTTCAAGTGTAAAATAACATTATACGGGGAACTATACAGAGTCCATTACAATATCATATAATTGCTCACAGTACAGAAACATATAAAATAATATAATATGGAAAGATCCCGTAGCCGAATCAAACAACAGTAGTATATCAAAAGGATATCGGGGGAACAAGTTTCGTTCCACAAAGTGCTACGAAAACAGTGATGGATGGCCTCTTTAGTGGAAGCAGGGAGAACCTCTATGTAACTCTCCCACGTTGCAAAAACTCATTTAGTACGTATCTCTTTATGGAGGGAGGCTTTCAAACAATCATGTTTTTATTAAAATATGAACTTATTAATTTAATAAATGCGGTAGCATATAATTGCCTCATACCAAAGGAGCCCTCCAAGTATTTGGGCCAGTCTATGTAGCTGAGTTCCTCACTAACAAACAGCAGTGCAATATTGTCCAATGCGATTTTACCATAAAAGTAGTGAGTCCAATATATGCAGTAATTTATATCTGTACACTAAGATCTGTTTTTATGTTTATTTCCCCATAAATTCATGGAAAGGTAGCATTAATATTAAAGACATTTCAAGAAATATCTGTGGTTAAGAAAGCACCAGATCACCCCCAATTTTCACATAGACTTCAGTGATTGCGCTGAGCAACGAAATTGTAAATATGTTGGTCCTATGTCACTGTTTTTGGGTCCCATCACATATTATGAGGGGGGGTGAAGGCAGGCATCAGTTGGGACAGTGCTGGGGGCAGGTAGCAGTTGGGGCAGAGGGTGTTACGGGCAAGCAGTAGTTGGGGTAGAGCTGGGGTTAAAGGCAGGGAGAGGTTAGGGATAGACGGGAGTAAGGGCAGGCAGTACTTGGGGTAGGGGGGGTAAGTGCAAACTGCAGTTGCGACAGTGCTGGGTAGCAAGGATGGGGCTAGGGGCAGGCAATGCTGGAGTAGGGAGGGGGCAAAGGTAGATAGCAGTATGTGTGCAGTGGGTATGTGTGCAGTGGGCATATATTCAGTATGTATGTGTTCAGAGCTCTGGAAGTGAGGGTGTTAATACTGCAACAGAGAGTGCTTGCATCAGTGTCACAGTGGAAGAGATATGGACCTTAGCAGTTCATTTAGATGGCGCTACAGGTTTTCTGCAGACGGCAGTATGCAAGATTATTTATGGTCTTGTCAGCATAGGGTCACAAACTCTCAATATGGAGCTATTTACTGAAGTCACGGCCTCTCAACATGGAGTTATTTACCAAAGTCACAGCCTTTCAATAAGAAGCTATTTACCGGGGTCACAGCCTTTCATTACGGAGCTGCCTTATGGGGTCAGAGCACAGCCTCGTCTCAATATGGAGCTGAACACTCAGATCCGTGGAAGAGCCTGGTGGCGTGACCAGGAGGCAGAGGTCTCGGGCGGCAATTGGATGAGGAGACACTGCAGCCCGCGGTGATTGGTTGGGGACTCGGGGAGAGGCTGAGGATGTTAGTGTGCTGGCTGCTGCGGTGCACGTACAGCGTGTCCTGCAAGACCTGGTCATTTTTTTAAAAAAGTGGGTCCCTCACCGACTGTAGCGCTATAGTGTGTATTTTGCAATCACTGACTTTTAGAGAATATTTGTTAATTTATTCCCTTTAATGGCTGCATTCCTGAGCCTGATTACAACCTGACCCTCTGTTACGAGTAACACTTGGAATTTCTGTATGATTCAAATGGGCTGCTGCTGTCAACATAAATAGAGCGAATTTCACAGTCCTCTGAATTTATAATTTAGGCACCACTGTGTGGTTATCCACTTTAAATCCACGTGTCACGTGTCTTATGCATATGAAGTGGACTTCCTACAAAATAATAAAGGTATTAATACTAATTACATTAATAATAAAGAGACAGCTAACTTTTTACTATATCAATTATTATTGTTTACCACTTAATATCAATTTACTATCTTCACTACCCTTATACAAAATATATATATACACTACCGTTCAAAAGTTTGGGGTCACCCAGACAATTTCGTGTTTTACATGAAAACTGACTTTTATTTATCAAATGAGTTGCAAAATGAATAGAATATATAGTCAAGACATTGGCAAGGTTAGAAATAATGATTTTTATTTGAAATAATAATTTTGTCCTTCAAACTTTGCTTTCGTCAAAGAATGCTCCTTTTGCAGCAATTACAGCATTGCAGACCTTTGGCATTCTAGCTGTTAATTTGTTGAGGTAATCTGAAGAAATTTCACCCCACGTTTCCTGAAGCACCTCCCACAAGTTGGATTGGCTTGATGGGCACTTCTTGCGTACTTTACGGTCAAGCTGCTCCCACAACCGCTCAATGGGGTTGAGATCTGGTGACTGCGCTGGCCACTCCATTATAGACAGAATACCAGCTGCCTGCTTCTTCCCTAAATAGTTCTTGCATAATTTGGAGGTGTGTTTTGGGTCATTGTCCTGTTGGAGGAGGAAATTGGCTCCAATCAAGCACTGTCCACAGGGTATGGCATGGCATTGCAAAATGGAGTGATAACCTTCCTTATTCAAAATCCCTTTTACCTTGTACAAATCTCCCTCTTTACCAGCACCAAAGCAGCCCCAGACCATCACATTACCTCCACCATGCTTGACAGATGGCGTCAGGCACTCTTCCAGCATTTTTGTTCTGCGTCTCACAAATGTTCTTCTGTGTGATCCAAACACCTCAAACTTCGATTCGTCTGTTCATAACACTTTTTTCCAATCTTCCTCTGCCCACTGTCTGTGTTATTTTGCCCATATTAATCTTTTCCTTTTATTGTCCAGCCTCAGATATGGCTTTTGCTTTGCCAATCTGCATAGAAGGCCAGCATCCCGGAGTCGCCTCTTCACTGTAGACGTTGACACTGGAGTTTTGCGGGTACCATTTAATGAAGCTGCCAGTTCAGGACGTGTGAGCAGTAGCGGCTCCAGGCACGGGCAAGCCGGTCCGTCGCCCGGAGCGCTACTGTTTACTGGAGAGCGCAGGAAACGCCCACCACTCTCCCAGCGCTAAAGTACATATTTAAGCTCGGGGAGGGAGCGGAGGAGGGAAGGGGCGGCAACACAGGACTGCGCTGACAGCCTAGCGTCGGCCCTGTTTGTGAGGCATCTATTTCTCAAACTAGAGACTCTAATGTACTTGTCTTCTTACATAGTTGTGCACCGGGGCCTCCCACTTCTCTTTCTACTCTGGTTAGAGCCTGTTTGTGCTGTTCTCTGAAGGGAGTAGTACACACCGTTGTAGGAAATGTTCAGTTTCTTGGCAATTTCTCGCATGGAATAGCCTTCATTTCTAAAAACAAGAATAGACTGTCGAGTTTCACATGAAAGTTCTCTTTTTCTGGCCATTTGGAGAGTATAATCGAACCCACAAATGTGATGCTCCAGATACTCAACTAGCTCAAAGGAAGGCCAGTTTTATAGCTTCTCTAACGAGAGAGGGAGAGAGAGAGAGAGACATTTTTTGCTTATTAATTTGGCTAGGTTTATAATGTTTTAGAAGGAACATAATAAAAGTACAGTTTTGATTTACAAGACTATACCACAATTTTAAGGAAAATCAATTAGCATTATACAGTGATTCTAAGTCACCCGATCATTATTATAAAGTATAAGACACTGAAATAACCCAGTGATCAGAAACATTTCGCTTGTTATTTCTAAACGAAGAAAAGATTCCTGTTTCATGGAGTTTTAATATTATATTTGCTTTTCTGTGTACTCCCACTCACGGTTTGATCCAGAACTTTCACAAGTAGAATATAGAGTTATTTTGAAAATAAAGTAAGCAACGTAACAGTTTTTTTTACATTTGTAGGAAGTTCTTTATCCATCACCTCATGCATGGTAAGTTTATATGAACTTGGTTATTGTGCATTGACAGCTATAGTGGCCAGTTGACCAATATCGATGCCGACTTTGTAGTGTCTAGTACAGGGCTAGGACAGTTTCTGGGTTGTTGCTTTTTTTCAAAAAGGGCCAGTTGAAAAATATTGATGCTGACATTGCAGTGGCCAGTACGCTGCTCAGGACCGTTTCTGGGTTGTTGCTTTTTAAAAAAAAAAAGGATTTAGTGGCAATCCTGAAGCACTATTAGCTGCATGTTGCTCATCATGTAGTTTAATGTTAGCACTTCTTAGGCAAGAGCTAGGTTGATAAGATAAGTTAATAAGGGGGCCAACTTCCAATGTGTGTACTTCTGCTTTCATCATTTCTGGCTTCCTTCTATACTGACAGTTGTATCCAGTGCAGAGACTACAGCAGAGCTTGTTGTTTTATCAGGTTAATGAAAAGAACAGTGCTGAACAGGGCACTTCTGGGGCCTGGCCCTGCGCCCGCCCCAGTGCATGTGATATCATGACATCACAGAAGAGGGGGGCATGAGTAACTATCTGAGCATCAGGTGCTTTACACCTACAGGCACTCCACAAGCTAGAAAAAGGTGCCATTTAGACAGCAACTGTGCTACCCTTCATCCTTGCAACCTGGGTAGCACCACCCTCAGTATGGCCTTGAAAAGGAAACAAACATTCTTACATTTCCGGTATAGATAGACTGACAACCAAACTATGTATTTACTGTACAAAATGATTTTGCTTATTTAACCTGAATTAGTTAAGCACAGTGAGAAACAGTCAAAGTTCTAAAATTAACTGATTATATTTTTTTTTCAGCACATCTAGAAGTAGTTCAGAATCAAGCGATTCCTTATTGAGTCCAAAACAACCTGGAATTTTCTTTTTCAGTGAGTACAGTATTTCATGTTTACTTTTGGATGTGACAGGTAATGTTCAGATAGCACTAGGGCTGTTCCTCACATCTCTGGGTGGTGGGTGCAGGGTTAATAATTTGTTGTAAAAAAAATAATAGAATTAATATTCTTCAGTGACAAACTACACGTCCCAGCTTTCTCTGTCGTGCCCAATTTTAAGGGCTGTCAGGGCATGCTGGCACTTGGAGAACCACAAGTGCATGCAGGGCCCACTGGCACGTGTAGTGTACGTGTAAAGAAAATTACTTCAGCGTCCATAGAGCTCCACAGGGGAGACAATAGGTATAGGTAGTGTTTAGGAGGACTGGATATCAACAGTTAAAGCTTTTCTGTCCCAGGAGGCTCCGATCCTTCCCCCTATACCACGTCCACAGCCTGAGGCAATTCAGTTTGTTGTTGGTGTCTGGCAGGAGCTGGATCACCGTTTACACACTGGGGCTGTTTTTAAGCAGCCCAAGCTTTATTTTATGTTTTCTTTTATTTGATTTTATTGAAGAGCATGCAGCGTTACTGCTCCGTCACCCCTCTGCGGCGGAGCAACTCCAGCCCGAGGCTTGGTACTTATGGCGGGGCACCGGGAGGCCTGGCTAGCGTTGCTCCACGGAAGGACCCCAGACTACAGCCGGGACACGGGACAGGTAAGGCGGTTACTGCTCGTGGGAATCTGCGTCTATGCGCAGTTTTACCTCCGGTCTCAAGAGACAGACCGGTGCTGATGTAGACACCAGTTCATCTAAGACTCCACTAGGCCACCAGGGCATAAAATTATATTGGTGCACGGTATAAACAGAGGCTAGGGACCCGGTGGTTAATGTCAGCATAGGGGAGGTCAGCCCTCTCCCTGCGGCCCCTCCCCCAGCTCAGGGCGCCATTTCACTGCGGTCTTGCCACCCCTGAGCTGCTTCTCCTTCACCCTCCGTCCACTCACAGCAGCGGCCATTTTCTTCAAAGCAGCCTCAGGTCTCCGGGAACGCTGGGTCCATTCTCCTTGTATACAGCGCTATTTCCTACCAGCCACTGCGGTCTGTGTAGTTGAATCTAGTGCCCATTGCAGTTATATTTTATACTCTGAATTGTATGTGACTTGTACTAGCCCTGCTGTCTGTTTTTTCTTCTCTCTACTGTCAGCTTATACCTTTCCCTTTCTTTCACTATTACCCTGTGCAGGGCCGGCTCCAGGGGTCAGAGCACCCTGTGCCGGCCCTCTTCACTGCACCCTATCTTCGGGCACGCGCGACTGAAAATGGAGGCGTGGCCTACTTACCATAGGCCACACCCCTACATGATGTCATTATGAGTCGTGCCCGCCTCTAAATAACATCAGGCTGGGGGGAGCCTCACTAGCTGGGCTTCCCCCAGCCCCTCTCCCGTCACTGAATGGATGTCGCGCGCATTTGCGTAGCATCCATTCAGAGTCTCCGGGGTCCGGCACCGCCACACAGCTGCGTCCACGCCGGGGAGTGGTCTCTACACCCAGAGGTCTTTCAGTTCCTGGTGGACAAATGGGGTCTCCCGGACATGGACCTCATGGCCTCACGAAACAACCACAAGCTTCCAGTGTACGAGTCCAGGACATGGGACCCAGAAGCAGCCTTCGTGGATGCCTTGTCAGTGAAGTGGACCTTCCATTTGGCATACCTCTTCCTCCCCAGTCTCCCTTCTTCCTCAGGTCCTTTGGAAATTCAAGCAAGAAGGGGGCACGGTTCTGTTGGTAGCTCCAGCTTGGCCCATACACCATTGGTACTCCGATCTTCAAAGTCTCTCTATAGACGCTCATCTCCAATTTCCTCAACAGCCGGACCTGTTATCGCAGGGTCCCCATCTACATCCTTACCAGGCCCATCTGTCTTTTGACGGCGTGGCTCTTGAGACATCCCTCCTAAGGGCAAAAGGGTTTTCTTGCTCCGTGGTCCAGACCATGCTCAGAGTGCGTAAACTGGCCTCCGCCCGGATCTATTACCGTGTGTGGCAAACATACTTCCAGTGATGTGCTACCAGAAGCTATGATCAGGTTTTTCAGGTTTCTCGGATCCTTGCCTTCCTTCAAACTGGATTGGATCACGGACTCCGCCTGGCCTCTCTGAAAGTGCACGTCTCTGCTCTGTCCATCTGGTTCAGGCGCAGAATTGCTCCACTACCAGATGTTCACACCTTCCTTCAGGGTGTCCTCCGTATGCAACCTCCCTTTGTCCTTCCTGTGGCTCCTTGGGATTTGTCAGTGGTTCTCCATGCACTTCAAAGGCCTCCGTTTGAACCCCTGGAGTCAGTAGATGTCAAATGGCTCACTGCAAAGACTCTTTTTCTTCTGGCTATCGCGTCTGCCCGTAGGGTGTCAGATTTAGGGGTGCTCTCCATTTCTGATCTTTCATCATGACAGGGTTGTTCTTCGAACTCTCCCTGGCTTCCTTCCTAAGGTGGTCTCTCGTTTCCATATTAATGAGGAAATTGTAGTTCCGTCCTTACAATCACCAGACCTCTCGGCAGGTTAAGCCTCCTTAGATGTGGTCCGAGCTCTGAGGATATACGTGGACCATACTGGTTCCATCAGGAAAACGGATTCCCTCTTTGTCCTACAAGAAGGGCTGACCAGCTAACAGGCCAGATGGCTTCTCATGACTATTTTGAAGGCTGGCCTTCCTGTGCCGGATACAGTATGCTCATTCTACTCGCTCTGTGGGTCACTCATGGGCAGCCCGCCGTGGCGCGTCTGCCGAACAACTATGCAAGGCGGCCATTTGGTCTTCTGTCCACAGCTTTCTTAGGTTCTATGCCTTTGATACCTTTGTCTCTCAGGATGCTTACTTAGGGCGTCAAATTCTCCTCACAGCACAGGAGCATCCCCGCTCTTGAACAACTGGTTTGGTACATCCCCATTGTCTCCCCTGTGGAGTCCTATGGATCATGAAGAAGAAAAGGAGAGTTATGGTAGACATACCTTTATTAACTCTCTTTAATTGAAGTCCATAGGGTCCACAGGGCGCCCGCCCTGACACACCTGGCTTCTATGGGTTTCTTCTCTTGGTCACTGGTTCTCTTCTCTATTGTGTGAATGTGTGATCCTTAAGTGTACCAGTCTTCCTTCTCTCCTATCTTGCTTCTGCCTTGGGCTTGTTGACAAAACTGAATTGCATCAGGTTGTGGGCGGGGTTTAAGAGGGACGGAGCGGAGCATCCTGGGACAGAAAAGCTTTAACTGTTGGTGTCCACTCCTCCTAACCACCACCTATACCCATTGTCTCCCTTGTGGAACCTATGGACTTTGAAGAAAGAGATTAACAAGGTAAGTGTACCATAACTCTCCTTATTACAATAATAACACTGTTGTAAAACAAATCCTTTATTTAAAAACACATCCAGACCCCTAATTCTGCATATTATTTAATCATGTAAAGGCCCCCCTGTGGTCCGTTCAGCATACACAAACTACAGATCCTTCCATTTGGCTCTTGAACTTGATTACAGGGCCCTTAGCAAACTACCGGAAATCACATTTTAAATGCCACAAATAGTGCTGCTAAGGCACTTATCCCTGTACATTGGAGATCCACCTGTCCACCTACACTCAAGGAATGGTTTGATAGACTGGTAAATGCAGAGAATTCCATGCTGTCTGGGATCTCTAGTTGAAATTTATAGAATCCAGCTGTTCTACTAATGCACACCTCTGACTTAGGTTACCTACTCTCCATTTGCCCGAGCAACTCATCTAGGTTCTACCCTATATATTGACAATACCTGCTTGGCTATCTTTTGTCTTACTACAGGTGAGGACCTTATCCTGCTTTCCTTCTTTCTCTTTCCCTCGTGTCTTAATGTATGTTATTTTTACTATGGTTTTTTCTCATTATGGCTGCACAGTCTGTAGTTGATTTTCTGTTTATGTCAGACACCTGTTTACTTGTAAAGTTATTCCTGTTAGCTTTTTGTGCCCATCAGGCTAAACCCTCTATATGCAAGCTCCTGACACACCTGATCTCGTTATATTTGATGATAAATCCTGCAGTTTGGATCTGAAAAATGCATCTAAACTAAATAAACCGCACTTTAATACATAACTTGCTTTGTGGCTTTGTGTCAGATACCAGTAACTAGATTTTGAGCTTGATTAGGAAGTGACATTGTAACGGAAACAAAATGTGTACAAAAGCATAAAATTGTGCTGAGGTATTATTAGAAGTATTCACAAAACATAGAGACAAGTAACAAAGAATAGTTGCATACATAATTTACTGAAAAAAGTGGATGACAAAAGATTATTATGTAATTCTACTGCTAATTTTTTGGTTTCATTATTAATGTATTTTTAGATGGAATTCCAGAAAAGAACAGGAAGCATAATACAGAGAGGAACACTGACCCGCAGGTATTAATATCTGATTGCATTCTGCGACAAACACTCCTTAATCTGTGTAATGGTTTGCCTTGGGATGGGAAAATCACACAGTCTTACAAGGTATAAAATTAAAGTGGAAGAGTAGCAGTCCACTGTTTATAGATAAGAAAGTATTTATTTTTCTTTTAAAATGCACTTCTGGTTACATTTCAATCAATAATTTAGCATATAAATATCATATCCGGCATTCATTTAAAACGGCTGTTAATTCATATTTTTTTAAATAAACATAAATGTAAGCCTGTTGATCTACAATAAAAAATGCTTCCACCTGGCCCGTGTTTATAAATAGTCCAGAGACCTGCCAATCCTGCCTAAACGGCTTTGCTTTAAATTGTCAAATACTGTAAATATCAATTGTTACAGCCTGTTAACTTCAACTGTGGTCAGTGCAAATGGACAGGCAATAGACTTAAATAGGAAGACTGTCTATAAAGTCTTGCTGTAATAATCCACTGTGTAGTATAAGCGGCATGTATCCTCTGCTAGTGTACTTTTATTTGTGGCACTCACCCTGATGTTCTGGGTCTCGGCTAGTTTCACTTGCGCCACAGTCCCATTGCCCACCTTTCGTGGTCCGGTCTGTGAGTAGCGTACTGCTACCAAGGCACTCGATCCTAGGCTGGCCGATGTCCGCTCCTTCTTCCTGGCTGCTGAACTGCAGCCTGGAACGCACCACCGCGATTTCCAGTTTCATGTGTGTCAACTTCTGGTTCCCGGGACAACGAAGTGCTCATGTGCAAGGTTCCACCAATGCGTTTCTCCCCTTGGGGCTTTGTCAGGGATAACTTCACACTTAGTAGAATCCTAGATAGAGCGGTGCTTCATTCTAATCTGTTGATCACTCCACCTTGATTCTCAAGCACCCTTTCACTGCTGGTGTATTTTTTAAAAAGCACTGTTATTGGATTTTTCCTTTTGGTATAACGATAAGCTATGGTATTCCGGTGTTATAACAAAATACACTTATAAAAGCCCGGAATATATACTAGGTATAAGTTACATTCCCTTACGTAAAGAAACACATAAATATCATAATGTAACAGTGGAATAAATCTGAAAAAAGGAAAGTTTGGAAAATGGGAGAAGGAGGGATGGGGGGGGGGGTACAAAGGAATATGAAGCCCTGGAGAATATAATCATAAGGTGTACCCAGCTAGCTTTACTCCAAAATCTACTATTTTGGTATTTTATATAAAGACATTACCAGTAGGGGAAGCTGGTCATGCAGCACAAAGTAATAAACCAAACCTTGCTCGATTGTATTGCCCCAAATAAACCTGTCACTCGGATTTAAGTAGGATTTATTTTCTCATCTTTATTTGATAAGATAAAATCAATTACCCATGGAAACCTGGCCAAGTCAGGCAGGACCTGATGACTACTTGTTTGGTGCAGCTTTAGGCCTCATGTAGAGTTGTACTTTTTACATTTATCCAAAAATGTTCACCTAAAATACTGTACTCAATGCATAAATATTTATGCTTAGTTTTAAGTACAGTGCAACTCAGTACAGTGTGTAAAATGCGTCTACGTGAAGATATGTTTAATAAAGCTTTTCAACATACCCTTTAAGCTGCCACATACTAGAGCTGGCAATCATGATCATCATCTTGAAGATAAGGATGATAATAACTGGCATTCTAATATATAATTTGGAAAGCATAAAATATATGCCCCCCCCTACCCCAAGTGATCCAAGCAACAGTGCTAGGTGCATAAAAGCCACAAAATGCCCCAGCTATGAAAGGTTGGGCTGTAACATGAAAACATGCAGCATGCGATCCCTGTCATAAGTGGACATAGTTTTTTTCCTAGGAAAATCGGGGTTGCAAAGAAATGTAAAGTACCAGAACAAATATATTGCTCTTCGAAATGTCCCGTATATAAGTTGGCTTTGGCATAACTCAGAGCAAACCTTGTGCCCATGACTGTACCTTTTATTTTGTTTTCAAATAAGTTTAATAGAATCCAAAATAAACTTCACTGACTTGTAGTTTCAGTCCATGGTGTATGTTTTTGTAGAGAGATTATATATCACATATACAGTAAGTCAATAGCATTTTCTATATGAATGAAGATACGTTTCAAAGGAAACATGCAGTGTCTTAAACGTAGGATTTCAGAGAGACAAAATATGATTGTAATTCTGAATCAAGAAACTGGATTGATGAGATTTTTATTAATTCTTGGTAAATGCTAATACAGTGCTAGTTATTACCAAGCCTCAGATAATAATGAAAGAAGATGTTATAAAATTTGTATACCAAGACATTATCAGCTTCTATCGATAATCAGCATTGGCTTGAATAACAAGACCTCTCTTTTGTCAGCATTTCATATCGTTAATGCATCATCAGAAATTAACTCTTTCTGTTCTGGTTTTATGAGATTAAAATATGAGGTTCTTGTTGGAGAGTGGTTGATTTAAATAATCTAAAACCAATGTACAGAAGGTCTCTATGTAATTGTGGTGATTTCGACACTGACATTACAATTGGGTGGTCAAATTTAAATGCCCACCAAGTTGTGATGATTGGTAAGTATGTATGCTTACCAAATCGGCAGCTCGGTCAGCCACCCTGTCGGGCAACACGCAGCTTAATTCGCTTGTGTTTGCGCGGGTTTCCTCCGGATGATCCAGGTTTCCTCCTACAATCCAAAAACATAGTGGTAGGCTAATTGGCTTGTGAAAAAAAAGAGTCCTTGTTTTTATGTACATGTGGTAGGGAATAAAAGATTGTGAGCTCCCTTGGGACAGGGGGCCTGATTCTGACCCGCTCGCGAGCGCTGGATGCTCACAAGCGGGTCGATGGTGCCCTAATGCGCATGACGGAGGGAGCTCCGTCGTGCGCATGCGCGAGACCCAAATAACGCCGGGGTAGCCGTCGTTATGGGTCTCGCACCAAAGGGGGCGTGCTGTCGATGTTGATTGACAGCACGCCCCCTTTGGTGGGCGTGCCGGGGGAGTGGCTGACAGACGGAGGCGCTCCCATGGGAACGCCTACCGTCTGGGTCCAGCCCCACTGACATCACTAGTGATGTCAGTGGGAGTGATTTTGGCTCTGATAGAGCCAAAATCACTCCAGGGCTTGCGGTCACCGAGACCCTACCGCAGGGTCTCGTCGCAAGCCCGATGGTCGCGATGGTCTTGACCATCGCGACCATCATCATGGACGCTCGCATAAGCTGTGGGTGGTAACCCACAGCTATGCGAGCGTCCAAAACGCATCTCCAAAAACAGGTAGGAGGGCCCTGATTCAGAGTGAGCGCTCTGGTCAGAGCGTCCGGCTCTGAATCAGGCCCAGGGACTGAAGTGAATGGCTAATTATTGTCTGTAAAGTGCTGTGATGTGTGCACTATATAAATAATTGTTAATACATAAATTTATTTAAAATGCATGTTTACTTTGAAATCTGTTACACAGCGGAGATATTTCATCTCCAAGTGCTTGGTCTGCATATAGAAAGAAACTGTTTTTCCTCAAAGTAATGCTTAATTGCAGACAGCATCAAGATTTTGATGAGTTTGATGGTATATTTAATCCTTATTTTTATTTCACTGCAACTCGTAGACTATTACTGTACATTTGGGCATAAACCTGCGACTGCATGTTAACATTTTTAATGCAAGTAACACTAATGACAACGTGCAAACCTTTATAAATGTAAGCACCACACTAGTGACGTAAGCTGGGCCTGATTCCGAGATGTACGCTAATGCAAACGCAACTGCATAGTCTAATGGATCGCAGTTTCTAAAATATGCTAATGCCTTCTAAAGCACAGCCAAGCATGCTGCCTTCTTATATCCGTCTGACAATGTACAACAGTGTAAGCATCGGTAACATCAACGTACATCGGGCAACCATGCTGCATATGCGGACTAGCCACAATCACTGCAGTTCCGCTGACAGAGCTTGCATACTGCACAGGAGATCACAATATCTATTTTATGCACGACCATGAAACGGCATTTAAACTGTCAGACATGCCTGTGTTTTCCTAGCCACCCCCTTTTTACCCCCTAAAAAGGTGATGTAGTCAGGAAACCGACGGTCTAAATACCGACCCCCCGGCTTCCCGACACTCTAATCCCGGCAAAGTACTAATGACAGGCATCGAAATCCCGATGCCTTTCATTAGACCTACGTCAGGAGCCCGGCATACCGTACGAAGGTAAGCCGGGCGCAGACAGCCTTTTAGGTTTTAGGGCTCCCAGGGGGACTTAGGGTTAGGCTAGGGGAAAGGGAGGTTAGGGTTAGGCACCCCCGGGGAGAAGTTACGGTTAGGCACCCCCCCCCCGGGAGACTTAGGGTTAGGCTGCGGGGAGGGGGGGTTAGGGTTAGGCACTTTGGGGGGAGGTTAGGGTTAGTCACCCTAAGGGAGGGGTAGGGGGTAAAAATAGGTTAGTTAGTACTTACCTTTGTAGCTTCGGGATCTTCACCTCTGCCGGGCTTCTGCTGTCGGGATTTGAACCGCCGGCCATGTGGCGGTACTACACCCCCTAAACATGTGACTTCCTGTCACTCACTTTGACAATGGATTGTCTATGCAGGTGCAATCGAAAAACAAATGCTGCGAGTGCGTAGCGCGGCTGACACATATGCGCAATGGCATACAAACGCTTGATCTGCGTATATATATCGTTGGGACGCAGATCGGAGTGATACAGTATATCATACACATCATATAGTGTGTATGGCCTATCCCTCATTCACGGCAGTCGTCCATCGTGTCATCCAATCTGCTGTTCTGCATGGCAGATAGGCTGATGCAATGAATGACGCGGTGCATTTACATGCAGCTTTTTTATTATTATATTTTATATTATACATTGCTTTGTCATAAATCGGTTTGTGCAGTGTGTACGGTGTCCACCCAGCTTAAGACATGTAGCTTTTTTTGTTTTTTTCTATTATCTGTTTAAACTAAAGCTTGTTTTTTTTTGTTAGTTATTCAGGTTTATTGTTGCTTTTACATAGATTACTAAACTTCATAAATTTGGAGTTGAAGCATTCAGAAATATTTTTATTGGAATTCATTTTCTTTCAGAAGGAAGAAATGGATGAAGAAGATACAATTACTGGAAATACAGTAGTCACAGAAGCAACACCGTCTTTTGACCATCCTGTTTTAGATACGGATTCAGAGGCGCGACCTGCCGCTAATGGTCCTGACCACACAGTCATTTCAAGAGCTTCTCCTGTAATGAAACAGTGCTCAGATGAGCAATCTGTTCGCTCTTCAACTAAAGAGACTATTAGCTCTACTAGTATAATAGAAAAAGCAGACAAAACAAGAATTATGTCACGTCTGAGAAGAAGATTAATCACGCAGCCCCCAAACACTACAAATACAAATGACAGATCCCACATGAGTTCACTTGATGAAGCCACAAGTCCTGATCATTATTTAGATGGACTGGCTACACAGTCTATAGGTTATTGTAATGAGTCCACAGCACAATCTATAGGCTCTGTCAGTGGTACAGAAAGGCAAACCATACAACCTATACATTCTTCATATAGTGAAGATATGTATGCGGCACAGCCTGTGAGCTCTTTTAATGGTGAAGGTATACCAGTGACAGAGCCTGCACATGCAGAGCCTATGGGCTACATCAAATATAATAGGTCAATGGATGAAAAGTCTGTGTTTGTTCCTAAAATGAACACTGATTTCGCTGAACAGCTTAGACGCCAATTAAAGTTTTTAAATGAACAATCTCCTAAGATCCCCAATACACAAGTCACATCAGAAACGCGTCCATCAGTCTCTCCTCTTGCACAACGTGTACATGTGGAACAACCTGCCACGAGTCCCTTTGGCATAGATGACTCATCTTTCGCAGACATACCTCAAGCTTTTAAAATAGATACCAATCCAACGTCTGTGGGTTCTCTTATATCTCCTGATGTCAGTGCACCAGAGACTGATAAAGAAATACGACGTTCACAGTTTGTCAGTCCAGAAAAGATATCAGAGATGTCAGCAAAACTTGTAACAGGTTTGTGAATATTTTTGCATGTTTTCAAGCAGATCACACCTTAGACTGTCATGAATTGTACAGGATAAAGCAAAGCTTCTCAAAACAAGTCCTCGGGACACAATAACAATGCATGTTTTCCATATCTACTTGCTTTACCACTGGTGTATTCATTACTGAATGACATATTTTAAAAGATCCACATGTGGTACTAATTATGATTCTAATTGTGATTCTGTAAGGAGACCTTTAAAACATGCACTGCTAGTATATCCCGAGGACTAGGGGCCTGATTCAGAGCCGCTCGCTATTTGCGGTAGTTCGTTCAAAAACAAGGGGTGGCTATTCATATGAACCGTTCGCTCATTGCGGTCTGTTCACGCCTCTAAGTCTGAACGAGCGAGCAAAACTTGCGGTTGTAATTTTGAAAAATACGCCTCCTGGCCGCACGCACCATACGTCATGTCCGCTATTTATTAGATTAATCGAGTACATCGAACAGCGTATGAACTGCTCGCTATTCTTGTGGTTGGTTTTTCCTACCACAAATTTGCGAGCAGTTCTGATTATAAAATAACCTAGTGACGTGGTCAGTGACGCTGCTGTATTAATTATGCACACCCATAAAACGCCCGTTTTGACCTTTAAGCACGCCTGCGTTCTGATCTCCACTCCCCGTTTTCAAGCACCTTCCCCTGTTACCACCCACATACGCCTCCTCCTGTCACCCATATTAGCAGGCATTCGCTATTTAGCGAACAAACGATTTTCGGCCGCACTGACTGGTTCGCGCATGCGTATTACGGTCCGTACGCATGCGCAGTTGGGCAAACATCGCTCGGAACGAACGAGCGGCCGCTTACGAGCGGCTCTGAATCAGGCCCTAGATTTGAGAAGAACTGGGATATTAACATGTAACTGTGTTTCACTAGAACAAAAACATATTAAATTTTAACTAGGAGCTTTTTGCTCATACATGGTGTTATCCACATTTGGTGTAACATACCTAGCCATAACATAAATAGTACCTTTAGTGTAGTACTTAGATGACGCCAGGGTTGGACTAGCCAATAGGGGTAATCCCCAGTGTCTGAGGGACCACCTCCTCCTTAAGAGTTCTGGTTCCAGACAGTGCACTCGAATTATACATTGTTACTCTATCAGAGGGTCAGTTACCCGGTGGAGCAGGTCCACTGATGAACGTGGGTGCTTGGTTAACTTCCATAGAAACTACAACAAGACCCTCCTCCATTTAAAATGGGTGGTCATGAAACACATCTGTCCTCTGCTCTAATTGGCTGTGGGCTTTAGGAAAATGAACACTAATGATTGGAATGGCATTGTAACACTGCATTCATTCACTAACCTACAATGAAGTCACCCCAGTGGTAAGAGGTTAGATAGTTTAATTTTTTTTTTTTTTTTTTACAATGGCATGTATTTTGCCTTTGCTACATAATGCAAGTCTCATTGAGTTTTACACCTTTGGCGGTCAGTACCGTGTCCCATATCACATGTACAGTGCATTAATGTGGCATATATAGATAGGATTACAATCATGTGCTTAAATATTATACATACTATATGTTAAATTATACTGCATTCCCAGGACTATGGTGTATTCACTACATTCCTGTTATCAATATCATGCATGCACTATCAGTATTACTATAATATTTATAAAGGAGCCAATGCAGTCTCTGGTGGCTGGCCACACACACACCTTAAGCATGGGCCCCTACCATTGCATTTCCCTGGTGGACCCTTCATGCCTCAATCTGACAATGAATGACACTTAGGTATACATGCTGAGTTTGGGACCTTCCCTCTGGGAGAGCAAAGAGAGGCAGACGACGTGGCAAGTGCAGGGATTGTGCCAATGCAGAAATTAGAACACTGATATAGCTAAATATCTAGATCAGGCGCAAAAATGTATATGTATAAATAACCAATTGTTACCCATATTGCAGCTCCCAAAAAGGTTCTGGAAACACTAAATACTCAACAGAAAAAATACACACAAGGGAGCACTATAGTAAAAAGTTAGACATTCATTTAATATAACATGATTGTTAGGATATACAGTCAGGTGCATAAATATTGGGACATTGACAGAATTTTCATATTTTGGCATCTATTCACCACCACAATGGCTTTGAAATGAAACAAACAAGATGTGCTTTAACTGCAGACTTTCAGATTTCATTTGAGGGTAATTACATCCAAATCGTGAACGGTGTAGGAATTACAACGGTTTCTATATGTGCCTCCCACTTTTTAAGGGGCCAAAAGTAATGGGACAAACTAAACAATCCTAAATCTAACTTTCACTTTTTAATACTTTGTTGCAAATCCTTTGCAGGCAATTACAGCCTGAAGTCTGGAATGCATAGACATCACCAGACACTGGGTTTCATCCCTGGTGATGCTCTGCCAGGCCTCTACTGCAAATGTCTTCAGTTCCTGCTTGTTGTTGGGGCATTTTCCCTTCAGTTTTGTCTTCATCAAGTGAAATGCATGCTCAATCAGATTCAGGTCAGGGGATTGACTTGGCCATTGCATAACATTCCACTTTTTAGCCTTAAAAAACTCTTTGGTTGCTTTTGCAGTATGCTTCGGGTCATTGTCCATCTGCACTGTGAAGCGCCGTCCAATCAGTTCAGAAGCATTTGACTGAATATGAGCATATAATATTGCCCGAAACACTTCAAAATTCATTCTGCTGCTTTTGTCAGCAGTCACATCATCAATAAATACAAGGGAACCAGTTCCATTGGCAGCCATACATGCCCACGCCATGACACTACCACCACCATGCTTCACTGATGAGGTGGTATGTTTTGGATCATGAGCAGTTCCTTTCCTTCTCCATACTCTTCTCTTCCCATCACTCTCGTACAAGTTGATCTTTGTCTCATCTGTCCATAGGATGTTGTTCCAGAACTGTAATGGCTTTTTTAGATGTTGTTTGGCAAACTCTAATCTGGTCTTCCTGTTTTTGAGGCTCACCAATGGTTTACATCTTGTGGTGAACCCTCTATATTCACTCTTGTGAAGTCTTCTCTTGATTGTTGACTTTGACACATATACACCTACCTCCTGGAGAGTGTTCTTGATTTGGCCAACTGTTGTGAAGGGGTTTTTCTTCACCAGGGAAATAATTCTTCTGTCATCCACCACAGTTGTTTTCCGTGGTCTTCCGGGTCTTTTGGTGTTGCTGAGCTCTCCGGTGAGTTCTTTCTTTTTAAGAATGTTCCAAACAGTTGATTTGGCCACACCTAATGTTTTTGCTATCTCTCTGATGGGTTTGTTTTGATTTTTCAGCCTAATGATGGCTTGCTTCACTGATAGTGACAGCTCTTTGGATCTCATATTGAGAGTCGACAGCAACTGATTCCAAATGCAAATGGCACACCTAGAATCAACTCCAGACCTTTTAACTGCTTAATTGATAATGAAATAACGAGGGAATAGCCCACACCTGTCCATGAAATAGCTTTTGAGTTGATAGTCCCATTACTTTTGGCCCCTTAAAATGTGGGAGGCACATATAGAAACCGTTGTAATTCCTACACCGTTCACCTGATTTGGATGTAATTACCCTCAAATGAAATCTGAAAGTCTGCAGTTAAAGCACATCTTGTTTGTTTCATTTCAAAGCCATTGTGGTGGTGAATAGAGGCCAAAATATGAAAATTCTGTCAATGTCCCAATATTTATGCACCTGACTGTATTTTACACCTTACATATAATAAAACCACTTAATATAGCCAAAGATAATTTAAATAAATAAAAAACTAGTATAGAATAGTGCAGAATAGCCTCAAGAAGAACAAATATAAAGTCCACTATGCCTTTAGAAATCCATTTAAAATGCGGGGATCCACTTTGTGAATTAACATGTACATTTATCCAGGTATACAATATAAGGATCAATAAGCCCAAATGCTGGCTTTTCAAGCTCAACCTCCTCACCGTGAATCAATCTCACCACCTTGCAGATCTCGAACCCCAGTACTTTCCCCGTGAGATGTATACGCATCCACCTGACACATCTTCAACATCAGGTAGATGCGTATACATCTCATGGGAAGCGTAATCCAATGAGGTATTGCCCTAACATCACTGCTACTTCGGGACAGAGTACTGGGGATCGAGATCTGCAAGATGATGAGATTGATTCACGGTGAGCAGGTTGAGCTTGAAAAGCTAGGCATTAGCTGTGACACTCTCTACCCCTTGCAGCACTCCCCTGTGCTTGCTGGTACTGCCATATCAAAAGTGCTCAACTTTACCTGGCAGTGGCTGAGGAGACAGGGTGGGTGAAGTCTGTGTGGGTTGGTGCTGCCATATCAAAAGGGCTAAACTTTACCTGGCAGTGGCTGAGGAGACAGGCTGGGTAAAGTTTATGTGGGTTACCGCGAGTACTGGTGCTGGTTAGTGTGTTTGAAGGAGCTGGGGCAGGAGCAGCATGGGCAGCGGTGGCTGGACTCAAGCCGTAGGATGGAGGAGCCAAACATCAGAGAGGATTAATACACTGAAGGTAGGAGAGCAACTACTGGCTAAAGGAGGACTGAGGGAAGAGTCGGGGAGCATGAGAAGCCCACCAATAGGAGCTTGCAGGTAGTGTGAAGAAAGTGCCGGCGGAGGCTACTGTATAAAGTAGTTACTAATAAAAATCCAGCCCGCCCTAGCAGCCCGAGCTGGCTGCTTATGGAAAGGCGTTTTTCTCTATGATGAGTATATATTTTTTTTGACTGCCAATCATGTGCCTTAGATATGTGCCTGATTTGCTATGATGTACCTTTTTCAAGTTATGGACATGATTCAATTATAATACATTTCTACTTTTTCTATTTATGGAGGTGCTGGCTCTTTTGTTCTATTTATCATTAACCATTTATGTGCCAGGCACTCTTGACGTATGATTCCTAAGTATGTGCTACCTGTCTAAGGTGAAACATATATATATACTGTATATATATATATATATATATATTGTGACACAGTTAGGTTAGGGGGTCCCTCTCCTGGGTAGAGGACTCCTTCCTTACACACACACACACAGCAGCAGGGAAGCAGCACACCAGTCTGGATGCAAGTACAAGCTGGTCAGCGCCAGTCTTTATTGTACAATGTCAGAAACATAAAGAAAACATAAATATAAATCCTAGCCCTGTCGGTGCACTAACTTCACAGGTAGTTCCCTCACTACCAGAACCTGGCAGGGCCTAATGCCCTCGCCAGCAACAAAAGCACAGCACAATACTCACGGTTAGGTTTCCAAGTGTCTCTGAGCAAACTCCCTGCCTGCTCTCCCAGGTGAGACAATCAGCCCTAAACAAACTAGGCTTATATTGGCCACTCTCAGGTGGAAAACTAACAATCCTGTTACCAGGCTGCGAGAACCAAAACCTGGAGTGGCCGTGTGTGGAGCCCTCCCTCTCCTCTCACCCACAACCCCCAGGTCCCAGACCGGCTTTTCAAAAAGCCGAAACTCAAGCCTGCTACACTGCAGACTTTCTCCTGGGGGTTTAAAACACAAAAGACAGGAATCTGGGACAAATGTACCTGCCACAGACCACTTTACCAGTGATCCTATCACATATCCCCCCCCCTTTGTTTCGACCTGTGGGGCGGAACAACTGAAGCCCCCAAACAATGAACGCGTGACAACGCGTCAGCATTGGCCAGCTGGCTTCCTGGCCTGTGTTCCACTGAAAATTTAAAAGTTTGTAACGCCAAGAACCATCTTGTAATTCTCGCATTACTGTCCTTATTTTCAGACATCCACTTCAGAGGGGCATGGTCAGTGATCAATTTGAACTTTCTTCCGACCAAGTAGTACCTGAGAGCCTCTAACGCCCACTTTATGGCCAACGCCTCCTTCTCCACTGTGGCATAGTTTCTCTCATGTACATTCAACTTTCTGCTAAGATAGAAAATAGGGTGTTCCTCACCCTCCTTGTTCTGGGACAGGACCGCTCCTATACCTACTTCTGATGCATCGGTTTGTACTATGAATTCCCTTTCAAAATTAGGAGTCATCAGGACTGGTTGGGAACACAACGCTACTTTCAACTCCTGAAAAGCTTTCTCTGCCTCAGGACTCCATTCTACCATGACTTTTTGTTTGCCTTTGGTCAGGTCAGTCAGTGGGACTGCCATGGTGGCAAAGTTGGGTATAAACCTCCTGTAGTACCCCGTAATTCCCAAGAAGGCTCTCACCTGCTTCTTATTCAGAGGCCGTGGCCAGTTTTGTATGGCATCAACTTTATTGAGCTGAGGCTTTATCAGGCCTCTGCCAATGGTGTATACCAGATATTTTACTTCCTCCATGCCTAGACAACACTTTTTTGGGTTGGCTGTCAAACCTGCCTTATAGATGGAGTCCAACACTGCTTGTACCCTGGGTAAGTGAGACAGCCAATCAGGACTATGAACGACCACGTCATCCAGATAAGCAGCCGCATACCGTCTATGGGGCCTTAGAATCCTGTCCATCATTCTTTGGAAGGTAGCAGGTGCCCCATGTAGCCCGAAGGGCAACATCTTGTATTGAAACAAGCCCTCTGGCGCTGAAAAAGCTGTCTTTTGTTTGGCGCTCTCGGTTAACGGTACTTGCCAATACCCTTTGGTTAGGTCAAGAGTGGTTAAATACCTTGCCGTCCCTAGTCTCTCAATCAGTTCATCCACTCTTGGCATCGGGTAGGCATCGAATTTTGAAACACTGTTCAACTTTCGGAAGTCATTGCAGAAACGCACACTCCCGTCGGGCTTTGGAATCAACACAATGGGACTTGACCATTCCCTATGTGATTCTTCAATAACCCCTAAGTCTAGCATATTTTTAATTTCTTTCGACACCGATTCTCTTTGTGCTTCTGGTAACCTATAGGGCTTTAGATTAACTTTAACCCCTGGGTCAGTGATGATGTCATGTTTAATGACCGAGGTTTTAACAGGTACGTCAGAGAACAGCACCCTATTTCTAATCAGAAACTCCTTGACCTCTTGTTGTTGAATTGCCGACAGGGTTTTTGCCACTGTCACTTTGGGAACTAAGGGCCCTGGACGGCCGACAGTACCGTTCTATCTTTCCAGGGCTTTAACAGATTTATATGGTATATCTGATCCGGCTTTCTTTTCCCCGGCTGGTAAACTTTGTAATTGACCTGCCCCACTCTTTCTAAGATTTCAAAGGGCCCTTGCCATTTAGCCAAAAGTTTATTTTCCACAGTAGGAACCAATACTAACACTCTGTCCCCAGGAGCAAAGCTGCGTAACCGAGCATTGCGGTTGTATACCCTCTGCTGTGCCTGTTGAGCCTGTTCCAGGTGCTCTCTCACTATCGGCACTACCGCAGCAATTCTCTCCTGCATTTGAGAAACATACTCAATCACCGTTTTGTAAGGACTAGACTGCCCCTCCCATGTCTCTTTGACAATGTCTAGTAACCCCCTTGGGTGTCTCCCATACAACAAGTCGAAGGGTGAAAACCCGGTGGAGGACTGGGGAACTTCTCTTATGGCCAACAATAAATACGGCAATAAGTAGTCCCAATCCCTACCATCCTTGTCGACCACTTTCCTAAGCATGTGTTTTAACGTCTTGTTAAACCTCTCGACCAGCCCATCGGTTTGGGGGTGATAAACCGAAGTTCTTAACTGTTCGATTTTGAACAGGCGGCATAACTCTTTCATGACTTTGGACATAAACGGTGTACCCTGGTCAGTTAGTATCTCCTTAGGTATACCCAGCCTGCTAAAGACATGAACTTGCTCTCTGGTAATGGTCTTGGTTGACGTATTGCGCAACGGGATCGCTTCCGGGTACCTGGTAGCATAATCCATTATGACCAGAATATACTGGTGTCCCCTGGCAGACTTCATTAAGGGTCCAACCAAATCCATCGCTATTCTTTCAAACGGCACCTCTATGATAGGCAATGGAACTAGTGGACCCTTAAAATGTGGCCTGGGAGCATGATACTGACACTCAGGGCAGGATGCGCAAAAGTCAGATACCTCTTTATGAAGCCCGGGCCAGAAAAACCTCTGCATTATTCGCTCAGTGGTTTTTCTACCCCTAGATGGCCTGCCATTATATGACCATGGGCCAGATCCAACACTGTTCTTCTGTAGGCTTTGGGAACTATTAGTTGTTCCACAACATCTTCCCCCTTCTTAGTCACCTGATATAACAAATCCTGACACATTGCCATGTGGGGATAGGACAAAGGACTATCAGGGTCTACGGGTTTACCATCAACTACTTTTACATTCTCCCTGGCTTTTACCAAAGTAGGGTCATTCAACTGCTCGACGGCAAAGACCTCTCTTCTGACCTCTAAATCCGGCAGACGATCACCTGGCCCAACAACACTTCCCACCTCAATGGGAGGCACATCAGTTGGCGGGCCACCGTCACGTTCCGCATTCTCTAGTTCGCCAACCATAGTAGAAAAAGGGAATAACTCTGACTCAGAAGAAACTCCCTCCTCCACTACATCGACAACCTTCTCAAATGGATCGGGTTTGTTCACCTCTGGAACAAAACGGCTTTCCCACAACTTCCAGAAGTGAGCAAAGTCTCTCCCCAATATTGCATCGTACACCAGACCATGCACCAAACCCACAGAAACTATAGCAGAGCCACATGGTGTCTCGATGTTCACCTCGGCCGTAACATAATATCGAGTATCCCCATGTATGCAGGTCACACCAACAGTTTTCCCTGTATGCCTCAAGGGGTTCACCAGCTCAGCTTTTATAAGTGTCACCAAGCTACCAGAGTCTAACAGTGCCTCTACTCGGTTGCCATCTACAGTGAGTACACACATTTGCTTATCAGTCTCAGCCTGCCGGTCAGCCATACAGGCTATCTGTGCAAAGAAAGACCCCCTGCGGTAGACATGAGCAGTATCACATTGCATAGGTTCAGTTGTAAGTGCACAATTAGCGGCAATATGGCCGAAGCCACCACATCGGAAACACTGAGTCATATTAATGTCTAGTCGATTACGGGGCAAGAACCTTCCCGGCCTGGCAGGCCTGTCTCCAGGTTCTACACCCTCAGTCTTAGGTACATTCCACCGCCCAGCACCCTTCTCCCCTGGAACAGTCTTAACAGTGTCTCTGGGAGTTCGCCGGTGCGCCATCGAGGCTCGGTGGGGCATACTCATCAGCTCCTCAGCCGCCACGTACCTCTCCACCAGCTCGACCAACTGGTCCGCGGACTTAGGGTCTGCATGGCTCACCCACTTGCGCAGAGTCACAGGTAATGATCGCAGGTACCGGTCCATCACGACCCTTTCCACGATCTGTGGTCCCGTCAGCGTCTCGGGCTGTAGCCATTTTTTAGGACAGATGGACGAGGTCATGCATCTGTGAACGTGGAGGCTTGTCCTTATGGAACTCCCAGCGGTGGACCCGTTGGGCACGAACAAAGGTGGTGACTCCCAAGCGAGTTAGGATCTCCTGTTTTAGTTTTTTATAGTCCTTGGCATCAGCCAGGCATAAGTCGAAATATGCTTTTTGTGGCTCCCCAGACAAAAAAGGTGCCACCAGACTTGCCCACTGCTCCTTGGGCCAACTCTCCCTGTCGGCCGTTCTTTCAAATGCGGCGAGATAGGCCTCCACATCATCGCCCGAAGTCATCTTTTGGAGGAAGTGACTGGCTCGTACAGAGTGAGTGGTGGTGGGAGGACCAGTATTAACATCTCTGGGCCGGGCGACCAGGTGCTGTACCACCTCTCTTATGGCCTGGCTGTTTTCCGCTAAGGCCTGGCGGGTTTCCTCAGTGGCGACCTGTTGTTGCCTGGCGGATTCCTGCTGAAGTTTGTTAGTCTCCTGCTGAGCATTGGTAGCTTCCTGCTGAGCCCTGGTAGATTCCTGCTGAGCTGCTGTAGCTTGGAGCAAGGCCTTAATAATGTCCTCCATTTTGTCCTGGGGTGTAGGTTGTAAGCTGAACCTTGCCTCTCTGAGCATTGGCTGACGCCTCCTCTATGGGACTCCAAGGACACAGTGTTATTTCCACACTCACAAATTGGGTGTCTGTCCCTTTAATTTTTAAATGGAATGTTTTCCTCTTGCTGCAACTTTAGTGTGTGTGGTTGCCCGCATTCTCCACCATATTGTGACACAGTTAGGTTAGGGGGTCCCTCTCCTGGGTAGAGGACTCCTTCCTTACACACACACACAGCAGCAGGGAAGCAGCACACCAGTCTGGATGCAAGTACAAGCTGGTCGGCGCCAGTCTTTATTGTACAATGTCAGAAACATAAAGAAAACATAAATATAAATCCTAGCCTGTCGGGGCACTAACTTCACAGGTAGTTCCCTCACTACCAGAACCTGGCAGGGCCTAATGCCCTCGCCAGCAACAAAAGCACAGCACAACACTCACGGTTAGGTTTCCAAGTGTCTCTGAGCAAACTCCCTGCCTGCTCTCCCAGGTGAGACAATCAGCCCTAAACAAACTAGGCTTATATTGGCCTCTCTCAGGTGGAAAACTAACAATCCTGTTACCAGGCTGCGAGAACCAAAACCTGGAGTGGCCGTGGGTGGAGCCCTCCCTCTCCTCTCACACACAACCCCCAGGTCCCAAACCGGCTTTTCAAAAAGCCGAAACTCAAGCCTGCTACACTGCAGACTTTCTCCTGGGGGTTTAAAACACAAAAGACAGGAATCTGGGACAAATGTACCTGCCACAGACCACTTTACCAGTGATCCTATCACAATATATATACCCCTTCACTAATAAAATAACAACATCAGGTAGATGTTATAGTTAACTGATTTGACTGTTGATTTATCAACAAGACTTAACCCCTTTAGCACTGCTAGCTAGAGGGGTTATGTCATCCTTTCAATATTTAACACAACCACGGTAAGATTACCGCTGTTTGTTTCTGTATCGCTTATGCAATCTATACATGGCCAGAGCGATACGGCTCGGCAATGGGGACCCAGCAACAACCTTTCTGTCGGGTGAAACTATCATGCATTTGTGCAGCATGACCATCTCGCATATGCATGATACAGAATCCTATTGCTGCCAATTTTAGGCTGCCAGCAGCTGAGTGGAGGATGCCGCTGACAAGGGGGACTCCGGCCGCGAGGTAATGTTGAATACCGGTTTCATATTAGTTTGTGTCACTGCGATACTAAACAAAATATGCCGCTGGTATTAACATTCGTTGATAAATGGGGCCCTATGTACATTACCAAGAAAGGAGCGCTATTGTTCCTACTGTAACCTCCTCCTATCTGGACTCCCCAACCCCCATCTCTCTCCTCTCCTGTCTGTCCTCAATGCTGCTGCTCAGCTCATCTTCCTCTCAAAACACTCTACATCTGCCTCCCCTCTTTGTTCAACGCCGCCTCTCATGCCAACTGATTACTTTCACTCTCGCCTCCAAGATTTTGCCCGTGCTACTCCCCACTTTTGGAACACTCTCCCCATCAGGCTCTCCACCTCTCTACAACCCTTCAAACAGGCTCCCAAGACCCACTGCTTTAGCAAAGCCTTCCAGCTCTCATCCTAACTTGCTGCTACATGCTCCTTCCTCCTGGGATGTAGTCAAGAGACCGGCGGCCGCGCCAATCCTGAAATCATGACAAGGGAGTTAAGATAGGCGTCAGTATTTCGATGCCTATCTTAATTCCGACGCCGGAATCCAGGAGGACGCGTACCCGAATGAGGTAAGTCCGCTGTGCCCATCCTGTTAAGCACGGGGGGGGGGGTTAGATTTAGGGCAGTCAGAGGGGTTAGCGTTAGCTTTTGGGGGGGTTATGGTTAGGCACCCCTAGGGGGGAGGGTTAGGGTAAGGCACCACTGGGGGGGTTAGGTTTAGGCACAAAGGATGGGGTCTTAGGTTCAGGAGCTAACGGTTAGGGTTAGGCTACAAGAAGGAGGGGGGAGGGTATACTTACCCGACCCCTGTCGGGATACCAACCATTGGGATGCCGCTGTCGGTATTGTGACAGGAGGCATTCCGATAGCCAGCATTACATACGATTCAATTCCTCCCTGTCTACCCCCATCTGTGTCATGCCTGTTTGTCTGCCCCTCCCCTTTAGAATGTAAGCTCTTACGAGCAGGGCCCTCTACCCTATTGTGCTTCTCCTTACTTTACTTTCATCTACTTGTTACTCCCCACTAGGGCACCTAACACTTGGTTGCTTATGCTCTGTTGCATATTTTGGTATTATGGTCGCTAATGTAGCAATGTATTTCTACTTCAGGGTCCATAGGGGGTCCACAGGGTTGACCTTGGGGTATAGGTTGGGAACCAAATCCGGGCACCACGCAGTTAAAGCTTTTAGCTCCCAGGATGCACTGGGTCCACTCTCCCTATAACCCCACCCCCAAGCCAGAGGCACCTCAGTTTAAGCTGCGTTATGGGAAAGCAGAGGTGCAGACACCTTCTATGGGGAAGATCTTGTTTGGTCCTGACCTTGACAAGGTCTTTAGCTACTCCCACTACATTCGGACTCAATCTGTAAAGTCTTTTTGTCCTCAGGGTCAGCCTAAAGGCCTGTTTTTTCCTAGGCTGTCGGCCTCCACGGGGGCCACCCTATCCAGTACCGAGCAGTCCTGGACTTCCAGACGACCCTGCTTCTACGCCTAAGGATAACCCTTCGGCCTGACGGGACAGGTCTACATCTGGGGGATTCCGGAGTGAGATACTGATTCTCAGTTCACCCAGTGCTGGTATCAAGTCACCACGGATGCTTGGGTAGGAGTTGTAATCTCTCATGGGTACGGCCTCTCATTGCTCAGGCGGCCTCCTCACAGGTGTTGTTACACGGGCCCTTCTTCAGACCCGATCAGGGCCTTACAAATCCAGAAAGCTATACAGTCTTTGCGGTAAGCAGAGCTATTTCGGCCAGCCTCACTATCTCAGTGAGGGACTGGTTGTTCTACTTTCTTTCTGGGGCAGTGGCCGACTGGCCCTCATTTGCCTATCCTCTGTCTCAAATCCCTGATTCAGATTCCAAGGGTGTCTGGACTCAGGAGGAGTCCACCATGCTCCATCATCCGATGTTTGGAACCTGGGGATTTTATGGTATATCTGAGCATTCAGGACACGTACCTACGGGTACATATAGAACCCATCATCAACATGGGTTCAGGTTTGCTGTGTCACAGCAACACTTGCAATTTTCGGGCTCTGCCTTTTGGGACTGTCCTCAGCTCCACCAGGGTTTACCAGCTTTAGGGATTTTCTGACAGTTCACCTGTTCAGTGTATCCGAAGGCTCCTTTATCTGGACGCCCTCCTGCTTTTAGCAGGATCACCGAGGTACTTTACCGCCAGTTCAGGATAACCGTGGCTTCTTCTCGGCACAGATAATTAATCAACGGAGAAAAAGTCTTCCCTGCATCCCTCACAGGGTATTCATCTGGGAGCCCTGCTGGATTCTCAGAATCTGAGAATTTTTCTGGTGTAAGACAAGATCTCCACTCTTCAACTTGGAGTGTGCGGATGTCTACGCAGTCGACATATGTCATTACTCTTTGTGATGCGCGGTCTACCAGAGTGTCTACCTTTTGGTAGGGTGGAATGTGCTCAGTTCCATTCCAGGCCTTGCCATGATTGACTCCTCTCCAGATGGATCGAGTTTTTTCCATCGGATCGCTGTTCAAATGATGATGCTCTCTCCGGAGGCGAGTCGGTCTCTGTCTGGGTGGCTATGGCCATCCCGTCCAGGGTATTCTTTCCTACAGACAGTGTCTGGTCCGCATTCGTTTCGGGGCAGTTGGACGTCTGTCGTTTCCGCCCTGCCACTTAACTTGTTGGAACTTTAGGCTGTCTTGGGCCTTCACTCTGGCCTAACACATATGTCACGGTAAACCTGAATAGGTTCAGTCCGACAGTGTCACAACAGTGGCTTCCATCTAGGCAACACTGGTAGTTGGGTGGCAAGGACAGGAATGTCATACATTCTGACGTAGTCCAAGGGTCTCCTCCTGGCCAACTCTGCAGTGTTCATTCCGGGAGCTCTCCATTGGGAAGCGGGCTTCCTCAGCCGTCACGACATGCATCCCGGGGACTAGTCTCTTCTCCAAGAGAGGTTTCAACTCCTGGTGAGCAGAAGGGGCCTTCTCTGAGGTGATTGATCCTCATGGACTTCTGACTCTATCACACACTACCGGTGTTACAGTCCAGCTCTAGGGGTAATGAAGTTACCTTCAGTGACTCTTTGTCAGTGAAGTGGTCCTTCCACTTTGTGTACCTGTGTCCTCCGGTCTCCCTTTTTCCTCGAGGTCTTCGGATGTTTAATTCGAGACGGAGGGGCTTTCCTTCTGGTGGCTCCAGTTCATCCCAGACGTCACTGGAGTCTCCTCATCGATGCTCCGTTCCTACTGCTTCACTATCCGGACCTGTTGTCTCAGGGTCCTTGTTTTTCCCAGGACCTGGATCGTTTGTCTTTGACTGCGTCCCTACTGTGGTCCTAGGGCTTCCCTGGCTCTGTCATCATTGAGATGTTTAGAGCAGATAGGCAAGACTTTGCTGGGATCTACCACAGACTGTGGCATACATTCTTATGGTATCGTACCTGTCGCTACGATGCTCCGGTGATTAGGATTTCCAGAGGTTCTGGCTTTCCTTACAGCTGGCTTGAGTCTCGCCCTCTGCCTGGCCTTCCTGTCAGTGAGGATCTCTGCACTGTCAGTTTGGTTTGGATGTGGAATTACTCCACTCTCTGGTATCCGGTTCATCCTTCAGGGTGTTTTTTTCTGGATTATGCCTCCCTTTATCTCCCTTAGGGGCTACATGGGATTTAGTAGTGGTTCTTCGTGCCCTCCTGGGACTTTCATTTGAACCACTAGCCTTGATAGCCATTACATGGTCTATAGCTTAGGCTCTCTCTCTCTTATGGCGTTTGCATCCGCCAGGAGAGTGTCGGAATTGGGGGCGTTCTCAGGTGGCTCCCTCTACTGGATGGTTCACCATGTCAGGGGTACAGTGGTTTTTAAGTTCCATATTATTCTGTAACTTATGGCACTGACATTTTAGTCACTAGTCCTCTCGGCTGGTGTGGCCTCATTGACTGTGGTCCGGCCTCTCCGGATTTATGTGATCAGTTCAGGTTCCTTCAGGATCTCAGACTCCTTATTTGTGGTCTTTGGACTTCACAGGGAACGATGGCCGGCCGATACTTTGACATTGGCTAGATGACTTCGTATGACTCAGGGGCCTATACATAGGATAGGCCTTTCTGTTTTGGTTGATACTTTATTCTACTTGGGCTGTGGGCCCCTCGTGGGCGGCTAGCTGTGGCGCCTTGGCTGTTCTGCCTTGCAAAGTGGCCACGCGGTGTTCCGTCCACACCTTTTTAAGGTTCTCTGCATTGGTTTCCTTTGCCTCTCAGGATACTTCCTTTGGGCGACGGATTGTCATCTCAGCACAGGAGCGTCCCCACCCTTATAAGGACTGCTTTGGGACATCCCCAAGGTCAACCCTGTGGACCCCCTATGGACCCTGAAGTAGAAAACAGGAGATATGGTAAGAACTTACCTTTGTTATCTCTGTTTCTACGAAGTCCATAGGGTCCACAGGGCGCCCGCCCTGACGCACCTGGCTTCATATGGGCTGCGTTACTGGTCACCGGTTTCCCGTCTCCTTCTCTGTGAGTATGGTTTCTTGTGTGTTCCAGTCTTCTCTCTCTCTCTTTCTTTCCTCCTCCGGCCTTTGGCTACTTACAAACTGAGGTGCCCCTGGCTTGGGGGTGGGGTTATAGGGAGAGTGGACCCAGTGCATCCTGGGAGCTAAAAGCTTTAACTGCGTGGTGCCTGGATTTGGTTCCCAACCTATATCCCTAGGTCAACTCTGTGGACCCTATGCACTTCGTAGAAACAGAGATAACAAAGGTAAGTTCTTACCATATCTCCTGTTATTATCCATGTTCGTGTCCTGCATTGTATTGTATTGTACTGTTAGGTGCTGCGGAACACTTATGGCGCCATATAAATAAATTATAATAATAACTAACTTACTATTCAATGGTAACAAAAAATTGTAACACATCAATCAAAAAAAAACAAACATTAAAATCTTAATAATCATAGACTCTTGGAGTCTTTACCAAAAATATTATATGTGACATTGCTTGTGTAGTGCAGATGCAGCAAGGATGGCATTACCTGGTGTCATTTACATGTGGTGTTTAAATGCTGCTTTTAAGGGCACTATTTACATTTTTAAAGCAATTGTGATAAATAATTTTGATAAATTCACAAAGCGAAAATTAATATTTGCACTGGAATTTAGAAGTTCGCTGGGACATAGGTTTCTATAAAAGGCCGTCCTGGAAAAGAGCTGGTAACAGAGAGATGGCTTACACTATCACTCTACTTCCAGGTTCGGCGTTGGCATTTGTAGTGCAGTAGGGGCCTACGCAGAGGGTTCCTAAGGATCCTGCTACTGTAACCTATAGGCTAACACATATTCAGGTGGCGTTACTGGCCAAGCTTTGGGATGCTCTGCAATGCTTCGAGGGCTGCTTTGTTGTCGAAAATAGGGGGACTGCAGTAGACATTTTAACATACTATTCACTGTAAATCTTTTCTTGCACTCGTTCTGTATGTCTGACAGGAACATGCTTCTATGTTATTACAGTATGTGCATTTACATTTCTTTCAGGGTCTCTTTCTAAACGGTTCAACTTCAGCAACATTAGAATGCAGGTATGTGGCCATTTAACATCGCTTATTACAGGCTTAGCACATATTTTATGTCATGGGCACAGTTTACAAATGTAAAATATTCATTTCTGTGCCTATTTATCTGTGTAAAACCAAAGAGCAACCAACATTACGCACGTGATCCATGTTTCTTTGCAAAATACTATGGTTACCCGATCAACTGTATAATTCCAATCCTAGCATGTACAGTATGTAACATTCATAATACATGTGTCATTTGAAATAAATGTAATACAGCTTGAGTTTAAATTATTATACAAGTTGAACATTTTGACATAAGGTCCAGTAAGCTATAGATTAATGGAAATAGGGGAGTAATAAATCTCCCAGCAGGATAAATGCAGCAAAATAAAATAATGAAGTAAATATAATAAGGGCGCTTGTCCAACATGTACAAAAGGAGAGATCTCTCAGTGAGATCATAAGATGTATGGTTTCTCAAATGAAATGAACTCCTTATATGTACATAGGGCCTGATTCAGAGATGTAGGCAGCGCCGATATTTACACAGATGAACGATTATCTGTAAACTCCGCATACGTCTAAGTTGCGCAGCGCATGCATCAAGGTACATTACCATAGCCGCTCTCAGCGACTGTTAACTCGCACTGTGATTGACACATGGAAAGCAGTCATGTTTTCGGGACGTGTCTCAGCCTGCGTCTGCGATCCTGTACACAATAAAAATGGCTCCGGCATCTCACTTCCCCTGTCTCTTGGGATATAAACAGCAAAAGTTACTATTCAGACGTATAGATATCCTCCAGTTTCCAAAGCAATTAATAAAACAACTTCATGTACTGTCCTCAAATGAAACAGTGTAAAACAAGGAAATGCATGATGAAAAGGCAAAGTAAACAGGTGGGGAACAAAGGGCCTGATTCAGACCCGCTCGCAAGCGCTATACTCCGTTGCTCCGGGTCTCGCACCAAAAGGGGGCGGCTGTCGATTGTGATGGACAGCTTCCTCCGTTTTGGAGGCGGGCAGGGGGGTGGTTGGCCAAACGGAGGCGTTCCCGACGGAACGCCTGCCGTTTGGGGGCGGCCCCACTGACATCACTAGTGATGTCAGTGGTGAGCTTCCGGCTCTATTAAGAGCCAGAAGCTCACTGGGGCTTGCGGGAACTTGACCCTACCACAAGGGTCTCATCGCAAGCCCCGAATGGTCGAGACCATCGCGACCATCACCAGGCCACTCGCAATAGCTGTTGGTGGTCACCCACAGCTATGCAAGTAGCCAGGAGGCCGCACAAAAAACAAACAAAAAAGCCCTGATTCAGAGCGAGCGCTCTTTCAGAGCGTCCGGCTCTTAAACAAGCCCAAAGTCCCTTCAATTTAAGGTCTACTTCAAAAATTCTTGCTAACCACCCCTCGTTACCACCCAGAATGCCCACATAAATTGCCTCTCTGTCTATTTTCTTTCTGCGGCTTTCGCTGGTAACCATTAGGGTGCATCTCCAGACTAAAAACATTAGCCGCCTGTGCGCGGCATCGACACTGCATGCATCTTTTGAATCAGGCTTAGTATAATGTAAGGGATGGTGCTGCTATATGTGGCAAGGTTAGGTATTACACAGTCTGCCCGTGCACCTCTACAAGTTATAGACTGTCTCAGGTAATTCTAAATAAAGAAGAGAGACTACATCAGTGGTCGCCAAACTTGGTCCTCAATAACCCATTATATTTCATGTTATCCCTTCTCCTAGCTGGTGCACAAGTGTATTAATTATCTAACTCAGAGGTTCCCAAACTCCTCCTTTACAGTCCAGGTTTTAAGGATATCCATGTGTGAGCACAGGTGACTTAATTAGTACCTCAGTCAATTTGATTTAACCATCTGGACACAATCATGGATATCTTTAAAACCTGGACTGTTATGGTGGAGTTTGGGAACCTCTGATCTAACTGACACATTTTTAAAAGCTCCAGAGTTGGTCTGGAAAATATGAACTGTTAGGGGTCCTTGAGGAACAAATTTGGCCACCAGTGGGCCACATTCATTTCTCTAAAGCAGTGGTTCCCAAACTGTGCGCCTCAGCTCCCTGGGGCCTAAAGAGGCCGGCCAGTGTATTTTTTGGTGAAATATATATATATATTTTTGGATGGGAGGGAGAGGGGTTAGCGGTGCGGAGTAGAGCGGAGGGGTAGGGAGTATGCGATGAGTGGGGCAAGAGCTGTCACTGTAAAGCAACAGACAGTGAATCCTGAGGGTGCCTGTTGCTGTATGGGGTCCTACAATGCAGTGCTTTGTGGGAGATCAGACAGGAAGTGCCTGATCTGATCTGTGGAGTGATGTTGCAGAACGGCGCTGACAATCACAACTAAAGGTAAGTAAGGGGGGGACATGGAGAAGGACAAATGGTGAGACATTGAGGGGGCAAAGTGAGAGACATGGAGAGGGCAAAGGGAGAGATACAGAGCGTGCAATGGGTAAGAGTAACACTGTTTCTCTTTCTTTTTTCTTTTTTTTTAAATACTTATGTTATTTTGACCCAACTACTTAAAAAACGGGACTGCTTGGTAATTATTTTTGTTAAGGGTGCCTTAAAAAAAGTTATGGAGACCCTAAGGGTGCCATGAACTGAGAAAGTTTGGGAACCACTGCTCTCGAGAGAATAATCTGCCCAAATACTTAAATTCTAGTGACCTAAGCTTGCCCTGCAAAGTTTATAGGCATACAGGGGTTCCAGTTCTATACACATAAGATATACAAAAATAATTATATTTTCTATCTTGAGCATGGTGATAGTGACAGTATGGACATCTTAGGTTTAATGATTAAAAGTGTTTTGTTAGTGGCAAATGCTGTACCTCACAACGGGTGTGCACATGGTGTACACAACATCGTAGCGACTGTTCACCGCCAGCAGGGGAGGCCACTGGCTGTGTGGTCCCGATCTTCTCCACTGGACCACTGGGACACTTATTACAATAGGAGTATTCGCCCTATTATCCTCTCCCCCACCCTTTGGCGTCCGCCCTGTCACAGGCTGCCTGCCAAAGGCTCTTCTCCTGCTCCTCTACACAGATACAGGGTGGTCGGTGGATATTTTACTTGTTTGTACTGACTGCCACAGACATCTCACACTCTTTTTCTTTTATGGGCACTGAATGTTCATACATGTCTGAGTGCCTTGCTGCTGAATGTTGCTAGTTAGTAAATACATATATATATATACACATACACATATACAGTCATCCAAGCGCTGCACTCGACGGTCTTAGAAATAAATAATCCAATCACGAAGTCATTGCTGCAATGTTTCGGGCTTTATTGCCCATCGTCAGGCTGCACATACATGACGACAGGCAATAAAGCCCAACACGTTGCAGCAATGACTTCGTGATTAGATTATTTATTTCTAAGACTGTCGAGTACAGCGCTTGGATGACTGTATTAATGTTTGCAGCTGGCACCGCAGCAGTTGATGTCTAAGGGAAGGAGTGTGCTGTACCTTGTTGGTGATTATATACACATATATATGTCTTATGCATTTATCGTAGATATTGTTATTTGCTGTTAAGGTTCCTATCTGTCTGTGTGCATATATGCATGGATATATATTTAGTATCATCTTAAAGTGCGGCACTCCACGCATTCATAAATACGACATAACACAGCTTAGATAGTTTCAATGTCTATAAACGTGGCATTTTCATCAGGACAGTACCATACATATAAATGATCTCACCTTAACTACAGGTCAGTCACCCAGTGCACAAACGTGGCCACGCTGGAAAGGGACCGCTCATTCGACCAGCGGCGCACATCCAATGACATCATCACTTCAGGACCCCAATGATGCGTCATAGTGTACCATCACTGTGGATTCAAGATACTAGAAAAAAAAGCAGGACATCAATATGCACATAACCGCGAACGCTACAGGCACATAGAAAAAAAAATCTACATACTTACAAACATGCTTAACTCTATCCTATCTCTTCATTATATTGCTCCCAATAGAACATTAATATGGTGTAGATTGCAGCAAACATAAATAATCCAATATAATTACTGTAATATATTTACAGACCTATATGTTAACTAAAGATGTATATATTTTAGTATTACAAAAAGGAACCTAAACCTAATTGTTCGTTTAACCCTCTGGGTGCTAACATGCCTAACCGATGTATCCAACAGGCTTCATATTGAACCAGCTTTTTAGATCTATTGCCCCTCTAATAAAAGGGGGTACATGATCGTTTATTCTATATTTAAGGGCAGATAAAGGATGACGGGCACTTACAAAGTGCCTAGTAACTGGCTGCTCATTGCTGCCAGAATTAATTGCTGATCTAATGACACTTCAATGTGCAGCCATGCGTTCTTTAAATGACCTCTCGGTCTTGCCTATATAGGAAAGACCACAGGGGCATATGATCTGATATATGACAAAGTTCGAATTGCACGCAAGTTTGTGGTGAATAGAATATTTGTACCCAGAGTGCGGATGATAAAAACTATCACCTGGGATCAGAAATCTACATGTGGTGCAAGTGCATCTAATACAACCTAATACAACCTAATTTGCCTCCACCACTCACATCCTCCTTGGAACCAAGGCTCGATGTTAATTTTGACAAGGATGTCCCTGATGTTGCTGCCACGTTTATAACATGACATTAAACGGGTGTCTTGCAATTTAAGATCCGGGTCAGTTTGCACGATCACCCATAATATCTTAGAGATTTTATTTATATGGCTGCTTGTCTGATTGTAATGATTTACCCAGGGGAAAAATGCAGTCACTTATGACCGTGATAATTTTTATTCTTTATTTTAGATTCAAAGTCCCATAAGGTCTGCAAAAAACTCTCTATCACTCAGCAGAGATGGTAAGTGAGTTTGAGGACAGTGCCAAAAAAATTCCTTGAAGACACAGAGCTATTTCTAATCAATAACAATAATATGAACACATATTGTAAGCTTCAACCTATTTATAGTAAACAACGGCTAACAAGTTTCAGGTGATTTCTTCCATTGTTCTGTGTCTTGCAGTATGCCATTTGTCAGGGTGTCTCAACTGTCAGTGTGCCATGTTCTGGGTGTCCCAACTGTCATTGTGTCATTGTTCTATGTCCTCCAAATGTCAGTGTGCCATGTTCTGGGTGTCCCAACTGTCATTGTGTCATTGTTCTATGTCCTCCAAATGTCAGGGTGCCATGTTCTGGGTGTCCCAACTGTCACTGTGTCACTGTTCTGTTTCCTCCAACTGTCAGTGTGCCATGTTCTGGGTGTCCAAACTCATTGTGTCACTGTTCTGTGTCCTCCAACTGTCAGTGTGCCATGTTCTGGGTGTCCAAACTGTCATTGTGTCACTGTTCTGTGTCCTCCAACTGTCAGTGTGCCATGTTCTGGGTGTCCAAACTGTCATTGTGTCAGTGTTCTGAGTCGTCAAACTGTCAGTGTGCGATACTATCATTAATTCCCCCCCCCAAATATCATACAGAATCCCCTCATATCATGTCCCCAATATCATTGTGTACCCCGGAAATCATGTTTATGTAGGCATGTTAGTGCAGTCCCATCATTGTCAACTTCCAGTAATGTCCAATGGTCTGGAAATTTTCAGATGGATCAGTACTTAACATTCAAGCTGTTGACTCAAGTGATGTCTAGAACAGCACAGTGTAGTAAGTAAACAATAAAAAAGGAAATAATAGAAATGAAAAACAAAGTATCCAATCCTGATTCACACGCATATACATGGTCTCATTTTTAGTGGGGACACAGAGCATCAGTGTCATATATTCAGTTATATACATTTATTTGTTGGTCATGCAATGATAGTATTTTAGGAGTTCTATCTACTAAAATTAATCGGTAAATCTGATTTCTATAAAATCACTTATCAATAAAACAGTGAAATTCAGCCGCCTCACTGATACTGGCCTGGAGCCAGTGAACTTACTGCTCACCAGGACAGACTCAAGGGATATGCACATCCATGAAACACGGCTGTTAGCCGGTCCAAGCATCCATATTGGATCTAAAAGCCCAGAGTTGGGTTTTCAATTCCACTTACTGGCGTTACAAGTAGAAAAAAGTAAATTAATAATACATTAAAAATAAATATTTCAGAACTGTTTAACATTGAAAACTGTTTGTGTTGGCAAATATATGCACAGGGAATGCACTGTATGCAACTTTTACTATCCCTTGCTGCCTTACTAACCTCATAGGAATAACATTATTTTTATGTGTGCAGATCAAGCCACGTGTGAGAGCTCTCCAAGACCTGGTCCCTCTTCTGAAGCAGTAAGGTTCCTATTATACGGCCCACCCCGTTCATCTTAGGGGCCTATTTATGAGAAATTGTGCAAATGGCCTCTTATGTATCATCTCTTTGCAGCAATAAGAAATGAAGAAAGGGACAATTTATTAATACACTCATGACGTTACTGCGCCACGGATAAGAGACTGTGGTCCTGATTCAGAGGTGGACGCTAATGCAGCTGTGACTGCATCTCTATACAGAGCGCAGCTGCATTTTTATTCTAAAGCTGCTGACTGGAATTCATACATAGACGCCCACCGGCTGCGGCTCTAATCCGCGGCTTAAAAAGTGGCACCATCAAACATTAGAGCAGCCCTATGATTGCTCTGAATGTCTGTCTGAACATGGCTGCTGGTGTCAGTGCAACTGCGAGGAAAAGATGGCTGGGACACTCCCATCTGACTAGTCTCCCCCCTATTACCTCTCAGGAACGCCCACAAAAATTGCCTCTCTCTCTTTGACAAAATACGTTTCTCTGTACCCCCGGCGGTAACCATCGGGACTCGGATGCATGTGCAGTACAAAAACTATCGTACAACTGCGCAGATAATGGCAACGCATCCACTTCTGAATCAGGCCCCATAACAATGAATAGTACATTATAGTGATAGCTATTCTTCTGGCTTATTCATTGCACATGTGTGGCCATCACACAACAGTTACTGGAAGGAGGGTTTAGGCTGCTGGGAAGGGAAAAAAACGATCCCTCTCTGGCTGGGCTTTAACTGATGGTCTGAGCTGCTAACACCATATTCAGAAAAGCTAAGCTTTTAGCAGGTTTTAAGTGGCCCCGTTTTGATGTCCCCCCTAGAGAACTATTGGGAAGGTGCTGACATTCAGTTTGAATGCACCAGAGCTCCCTGATATCTCATGCATTACAGTATTAATAAAAAGCAATGTTATTTATTAATGCTAATACTCTGTGGGAACTATAGTTTTTGCATGTTTTAAGGCAGGGGTCTTCAACCTTGGCCATCCAGCTTCTGTGGAAATACACATCCCAGCATGCACTGCCACCTTTTTGATATAACAGCATGCTAAAACTATGGCAGTGCATGCTGGGACGTGTAGTTCCACAACGGCCGGAGGGCCAAGGTTGAAGACCCCTGATTTAAGGGCTGGGAGTGTTTCACAAATAGCCAGTTTTTCAGATTCAAGTAAAAACCGAACTGCTCATCTCTAATCTAGAGAGACACCTTATATTTTGTTTTAAACACAAATCTTAATCTGACCCAACCCCTCAGGAGTACAGGAGTGCATGTGACCATAAGGGTTATGCTGTGAGGTAGGAAGTCACAGCATTACATAGTGAAAGCAGCAGGAGCCATTAGCAGCACTCAGGATCCTGACAAACATCTGCAGAAGATTTTGTAGTAAAACATCTCTATAAGAAACCACCATCTGTTGCTTTTGGGTTGCATTTATATTTATTGCCAGACTTACAGTAGGGGGAGATTTATCAAATCTTGGAAAAAGATAAAGTGGAGAAGTTGCTCAAGCATCCAATCAGGTTCTAACTGTTATTTTTCTACCACAGCCTTTAAAATGATAGTTAGATGCTGATTGGTTGCTATGGGCAACTTCTCCACTATATCTCACTCCAAGTTTTAATAAATCTATCCCTTACTTTGTGATTGGAAGATTAAAACTACAGTGTTATATTGCATGTAGCAGAATCAGTAACCTACAGCGCTGTTTAGCATACCTTCCAACTGTCCCGCTTTTTATGGGACAGTGTTCCTTTTCAGGGACTGTTCCACCCGCAGGCCGCAGTTTCCTATGGGGGGGGGGGACTTGGGGGGAGCACTGTTACCGCTGCTTTGCAGACCAGCAGATGAATAGATGGCATGGCATCTGTTCACATCCGGGGAGGGTCTGAGGGCAGCCCAGCATCTCCAGGAGTGCTGAGTACGCCTCCCCAGAGTGATGAAAATTATGGCATGTCCGAGGCCACAAACCCTTTTCGGGCATGCAAGGAGTTAAAAATTTACTCTACACGATGTTGGGAGATAGCTGCGTGGCCAATCAGAAGATCTCCTGTACGATGTGCAGTTCAATGACGGACAGAACAAGATATCGCCCGTGCACAGTGTGTACGGGCAATCACAGATGGTCCGGGATGAAGGGAATTTGTCCCGACCATCATCCTGATCGCCCGTTGTTTTGATGTGTACCCATCCTAACAGACATTTATTAGTGTAATTGTGTGTGGTGGAAGGCCACGATGACACGAAAATAATCAACCAGCTAATGACAACTAATAAAATACATTTTCTGTATGGTTTATAATACTGTATATGGTGAAGTCTGTAGAAAAATCATTATTGGTAGTACCGCAACATTAGAGAATATGCAAACATTCACATGTCTACATACATAAAGCAATACTAGTGGTCACTTTAAACACTCTGTATATTGGTAGCACAAACATCATAATAAACAGGTTGAAGAATCTGGGGCCAACTGTCTGCAAAAAGAAAAATAACTGAGCTTTACCGACATTCCCAAACCTCATAATAAATATACATTTGAAATTCAACGATAATGATATTCAACAATAATTGACCTTGACATGCTACAATAGAACCAGCAACTGGATTTAGATTTACTTCTTAACCATAAAATTTTAAAATTTTCCAGACTCAGAAATATTTTAATGAAGTGGATGAAAAGCAAAGAAGCTCAGGTATGTCTTTTTATTCTGATGGGATGCTAGACTTGCATGTATTTATTTCTTATTAATATTAATACTTACCTTTTTGGGGGATGATTATGTTTACGTTCACTGCTGTATAAGTCTGGGTGGGCGGCATTCCGGATAAAGGGCCTGATTCATTACGGATCGAACTCCAATTGCAATAGCGATTACGCACGCAGTCTCACTGCGATAGTATGCTAATCCATTTCGACCGCTATGCCGCCGCAGCACTACATAAGGGCACCCACCTTACCTTACACACATCCGTAATCCTTAGCAACACTGCAAAACCCTCGGTAACATCGCGTACAATCGCAGCCTCACTCACACTTGCACAAGCTCTGACCTTACTCAGGAATTGCTAACCTCTTCGCACACTATGAGTACTCTGGCTGCGTAAGGCATCGCAGTGGATAATTTATGCACGTCCATGCAACGGCGTTCAAATGCACTGGCACACCTGCGTTTCGACGACCCCGGCACCACCCACAAATGGCACTTCCTGTCAATCACTCTGCAATGGGCCTGCCTAGTCACTGTGATCGCAGTCCCAATCACAGTGGCCGGTTCACGCACAGCGATGCATACACTTGCGCAGTACGCAACAATCGGCCGATTGCATGCGTATTAGCAGTTGCAATCCTTGCTGAATCAGGCCCAAAATAACAGAGGCAGCTTTGCAATTCCGTCCTTGCAAATATGCAATGTAGCAGGAGGTGAATGACACCCCCTTCTGTTTTTGCGATCCCAGCACTGCGACTGAGGTCACAGGCTGGGATCACCATCAGTGGTCGATGGTGCCGGGCCTCCGGCCAGCTGAGTAAGCCTCAGCTTACTCAGGCTGGCCAACTTGCGAGGCCAGGAAACTGCGTTCATCACTCCTGGTCACCCCCGCCCCCGCACTGCCCCTTAAATGCCTTTGCCTGTCAATCAGGCAGAGGCATTGAAGGGGCTGCATGCGATTATGCAGGACCCATTCTGCACACTCGCAGAATGGGTCCTGCGCACGTGCAGATTCCCGACAATCGAGACAATTCTGCGTTCAGCTTTGCATTTACATGCAATACTGAATCAGCCCAAGAGATCAGTACAAAATCTATTCTGTTCAATGTTTCAGAGCCCTTTATTAACCCTATAGGAAACAGCAACTATTAGACGTCAGTTTGAGGAATGTACGGTGACTTTTGATGCGGATCGGTGATCGCAAAATCCATAATAACCAATACACTTTTCACATGCACGGCAACAAAAATGGCAGACTTTTATCTAACTGACTTAGTGGAGAGAACTAGTACTGCCATTTTGACACTAGCTGATGATATGGGCTCCCTACATACTGAGGGCCCAGCCATTTTAGACATACTCCACACTTTTTACTCTAAGCTATATGCTCAGGAGCATATTAATTCAGCAAATAAACAGGCTTTTTGGAACAAAATTGCTCTTCCGCAGCTATCAGACGACCATCGTCTAATTCTCACCCAACCCATAACTGAAATGGAAGTCGCTAAAGCCAATAAGGGTCTCAAGCCATGTAAATCTCCAGGCCCTGATGGCTATACTGGAGAATTTTTGAAAATTCTCCAATCTTCCGTAACCACTCCCTTAACAAATCTCTACAACTCCATTCTCACTGGCAATGACCCTCCTGCCTATTTCAATGATGCTGTCATAAAGGTATTACCCAAATCAGATAGAGATCCAACCCTACCTTCTTCTTACCGCCCAATATCACTCCTAAATATAGATTACAAATTATTTACAAAAATAATAGCGGAGCGGTTTAAGTTAGTGGTGCCTTCTTTGGTACACCAAGACCAAACCGGATTCATATGGGGACGTAGCGCAGTCCCCAATATTCGCAAGGTTCTTGCTGTATTACAACATTTGGAGGAGAAACATGAGAGCGCTCTTCACGTCCTTCTCTCACTTGATGCAGAGAAGGCGTTTGACTTAGTAGTGTGGGACCACCTATATGAAACTTTGCTTAGATTCGGTTTTCCTCGCCAAATTATATCCCTTATTCAATTACTGAATTCATCTTCCTCTTCTCGCATCATGGCTAACAATTTCTTATCAGCTCCATTTCTGATTCAAAGAGGTTCACTCCAAGGCAGCCTTTGATCCCCGTTACTATTTGCTCTTATCTTAGGACCTCTGGCTATTGCCCTCAGGACCAAATCGTCATTTCACGGGATATTGGTGGGTAGAATAGAATCGAAGCTCCCTTTGTATGCTGATGATATGCTCCTGTTTATTTCTCAACCCACACTATCTATACCCGCAATACTGGAAGAAATTTCCTGCTTCAGCTCCTTTGCTGGATATAAAATCAATATTGCAAAATCTGAAGTTTTACCATTGACACAACCCGATCTACTGCATCAGTGTTCTACGCTTTCTACTACCTTCCATGTTACTAACTCCAAATTAAAATATGTGGGCATCTTTATCACGCCTTCTATTAAATGTATTTCCCACAAACTCTTGGAAAAATTATACAAAAAATCCAACATTGGATGACCCTTCCACTCTCACTGTTGGGAAGAGTTGCAGTCATCAAAAGTGTACTGTTTCCAAAACTGGCTTATCCTCTCCAGATGCTTCCCATGTTCTTAACTGGATCAGATACTGCAAAATGTACATCAGCCTTTCAGCGATTTATCTGGAATTGCAAAAACCCTAGAATAGCCAGAAATAGACTGCTATACAATAAAGACAGAGGGGGCTTGGGGCTACCGGATATCCAGACCTATTCATACGCAGCCGCATTCAGATCAGAGCCGGATTTAGATCTCATGGGGCCCTGGGCAAGATACCAGTTTTGGGGCCCCCCTCCCTCAAACATTCCATAGCACTATATTTTAATTTCTGATTCATTCCCCTGTACAGCACCCTTAAGAAAAGGTCAGCTGCGGCCTTGAAACATTGTATGTATGGGTTGGGTTGGGTACAGGATGCCGGCGCTCAGGATACAGATGCCAGCATCCCGACAAGGTTACGATACCGATACCTGCCGGTAAGTATCCTAACCCTCCCCGCAGCCTAAACCTAATCCTCCCCCCCCACATCACAGCCCCCTCTTTCCTCACATCACTGACCCCTCTCAGCGCAGAACCCACCTCCTCCCCTCACAGCGCAGACCCGCTCTTTCACTGACCCCTCTCCCATCTTAGCATAGACCCCCCTCCCCTCATGCAATGCCCATGTACTAGTGCCCCTTATGCAATGCCCCCTGTAAGTGCCCTTTATGCAGTGCTCCCTGTAGCACTGCCCATTATGCAGTGCCCCTTATAGTACTGCTCATTATGCAATGCCCCCTGTAGCAGTGCCCATTAAGCAGGGCCCCTTATGCAATGCCCCCTGTAGCAGTGCCCATTAAGCAGGGCCCCTTATGCAATGCCCCGTGTAGCAGCGCCCCTTATGAAGGGCCCACTGTAGTTGTGCCCATATGCAGTGCCCCCTGTAGTTGAGCACATATGTATTGCCCCTGTAGTTGTGCCCATATGCAGTGTCCCCGTAGTAGTGCCCATATGCAGTGCCCCTTAAAGTAGTGCCCCTGTAGTTGTGCCCTTTAAAGTACTGCCCCTGTAGTAGTAGTACCCCTGCAGTTGTGCCCTTTAAAGTAGTGTTCCTGTAGTAGTAGTGCCCCTGTAGTAGTAGTAGTAGTGCCCCTGTAGTTGTGCCCTTTAAAGTAGGTCCCCTGTAGTAATAGTAGTGCCCCTGTAGTTGTGCCCTTTAAAGTAGTGCCCCTGTGTAGTTCCCCTGTAGTAGTAGTCCCCCCCCCCCGCCCCCTACTTACCTGACTCCACGCGGCCGTCGTCCAGGCTAACGCTCCCACTGCCGTACTGACTGGATCTGACTTGATCCAGCAGTCGCGGCCACGCAGGCTCCTCACGGCGCGGGTGACGTCATGACGTCACCCGCGCAGTGCATCTCTGGGAACGCTGGCTCTGAAGCGATCCGAGGCTTCCTTATCCTCCGATCACTTCAGAGGCCAGCATTCACTGGCCCTGTACTGAAACGCCACCTCCTCCTTCCCTGTCCTGGTACGAGCAGGGCTCTGGATATGGTGGTGCTGCTGCTGGCACTGGCCGGTGAGAGGAGACACAGCAGCAGCACGTCCAGAGCCCTGCTCCTACCAGGACAGGGAAGGAGGAGGTGGCGTTAAAATGCAAGCTCTCTCCAGGGCCTGCTCTCTCCAGGATGCCTAGCGGTAAATCCAGCCCTGGTTCAGATACATCTCCGACTGGTTCTTGACCCAATCCCATTTTACTAATCCTCAACTAGAGGAGGCATTGTTCTCTCCCTTTTCTCCAGCAGCTCTTTTGCATGTTCCCCGCGCAAAACTCCCTATAGGAATCACCCACAACATATTTTTTATGGACACCTATAAAGCATAGTTTGCTATAAACAAACGTCTATGCTCAAATCCACATTTTACTAAATACATACCTTTCTGGGACAACCCAGACACCATCCCTTACAATATCCCATTACAAATCGTGGAAACAAAAAGGGATTTCCTCTATTAGAAACATTTTTGACCCGGCGGCAATTTTATTCCTTCCAACAAGTGAAGGATATTTACGATATTCCTAATTCACAATTTTTTTTATACCTACAAATTAGACATTCTATCAACAGCAAAATATCTTCTGGTTCTTATGTATCGCTAATAGCTCCATCCACCCCATCCCCCATACACTCTCTTTTCACTTTGGTATCTAACAACAAGTATAAACTTAAATATTTATACAATGATTTGCTATCTAAGGATGTATTGGGTATATGGAAACGAGTCTGGTCGTCTTGGCACCAGGATTTCCCAGATTTCAACTTTTCAGAACGTGTTATGACTTCCCGTCTCATATGAAATGGTTAAGTTCGGCTAAATTGCTGGAAACTCATATTAAGTTTTTGAACAGAGCATATATATCCCAAGCACGGCGGAGTCATATGCTCCCAAACGAACCAAGCAACTGCCCAAAATGTCATGCAACTTCAGCAAATTTTTGACATAATATTTGGCAGTGTCCTAAAGTAAAAAAGTACTCAGATTGCCAGAGTTAGATTGCCATTCTCTTGGGAAGCATTCCTTTTTGCTGACTTCACCTCTTGGTCACCAACACTTCAATGCTACCTTTCCTTGCTGTAATGGTTACTCCAGCAAATAAATTAATCTTGCAGAAATGGATCTCTAAAATGGCTCCTTCTTTAGAAATGCTTAGAATGGAAATGCTCAACATACTTTATTATGATAGACGTACGGCGATGTATGATATTGAAAGGGGTGTGGTTAAATTCTATAACAAATGGGAAACTTACCTCAGCTATTTACCCATCGAAACCTCTGCTTACAAAGGTATACGAAATAGTTCTTGAACATGCTAGAAATATGGTAGACTTCCACCCCCCTCCCTCACCCCCACTCCCGCCCCAAATTTTCTTGCTTTTTTCTTCTTTCTTCCTTTTCTTTCTCTCTCTCTCTTTTTCCTAACCAATTTCTCTAATTGGTCTCAATTATACGGTAACTATTTAAATATAAATAAATAAATTTTAAATAAAATAAAACTAAAATTCATAAGGAATAAGAAAAATATAGATTTTTGATTATACAGTATTACTCAAGGGTATTGTATTAATCACTTGTAAGTCTTGTTATGATTGTAATGCTATTTATACTGTTGTCCTTTTCTTCACCCTTTTGAATTCAATAAAAAATAGTTTTTTCAAAAAAAAAGAAACAGCAACTATACAATGTGAACATCTTACCTTAAATAACCCTAGCCACCATTAAAGATACACGCCACGTTCAACGCCCAGTACTGCACCTGCTCTTGCGGGAGAGTGACGTCATCACTATGCAATCAGTAACCACACACAACAAAATACTATGGGCCCGATTCAGATGTGGATGCAATGCCGCTATTTACGCAAATTGAGCGATTGTTAGCGTGTAAGCCGCACTGTGCACACGCAGCGTTTGAATTGGAAATATGATCACCCACGGGTGATTAGAAAAACACAGACTTGTTGGACTGTTTAAACACTGCGTTCTAGCTCCCAGCAGGAGAGCCCTCTGCGTGTCTGGATACCCACTATAGGCAGTATTCAATTACAGGCGAAAACCTGTTATCATTTTCGCCTATTGTAATTATCCCCGTATTCAATTACAAAGACTTTTCGCCGGTGCGAAAAGTTTTTGTAAAAAAACAGGGAAAAGTTTTCTCCAGCCTTTCGCTGGTGAAAAAAAGTGCAGAATTAGGGTTTAGGGGTGCAGGCTTAAAAAAATGCACCCCTGGGAATGCCCCCTAAAAACAATGTATGTCAAAAAAAAATAAAAAAAATCGGGGCACCCCAAAAATGTACTTATATTTTGGGGTTAAAAAAAAAATATGGGGAACCAAATCCTAAAGTAGTGAAATAAATTCCAGAGGGGTTCCAAAGTATGCGGAAGGTGTTTTCTTGATTGCGGGTAGTAGCAGCAGTTGCAATTTTGAAGAATTTTTTTAAATCATTTTAGGGACTTAAAAATATGCTTGCACCCATTTTCATGTACCCCAAATTTGATGGGCATAGTTATTTCCCCCCCCCCCAAAAAAAATCCTAAATGCTATTCTTCATCACTTCTTCACAGGCGCATTTATGCACCTGCCGCGGCTATTTAAAAACCCGACTTCCCTTCAGCAGGTAAAAACGGGGGTACCCATAGTGATCCCTCATGTCTGGATATCTTTAGGGGGGGCCAAAGATGATTTCCCGAAAATTGACAGGTTTTTTCGCCGCTTCCAGTTTCGCCGGGTCCAGTTTTCGCGTCCATAGGAATTGAATACGGGGATAATCGGGCACGCGCACTACTACATACTTTTCCTCCTGGAAAACAGGCGAAAGAGGCGAAAAGTCCATCAGGCGAAAAGTCTGGACTTTTCATCTCAAATTGAATACGGGCCTATGTCTGTGACAGCTTAAGCTTATTGAGAAGGATGATGGTCGCCTGATCTGTGTTCCATGTTTCTGGTTTTGTGCATGAGCAGCGGATGTGAGATGCTTTCAGTGGGCGTCTCTAAGCACTGGGCTGTGAGTGGTTTATTAGCATATTTTTGCAATTGCAAATCCGTGAGAGATCGCAGATGCGATGGCATTTGTGTAAGAAGTTGTATCACTTAGGATCCCACAAAATACATGAAAGGCACCAAAATAATGCACATGGTAAATTAAATATCTACATTAGTCTAATGGCCCCCATACACTATACAACGGATTGCCAGATCCTGCGATGGGATCGGAAACGCTGATCAGCTATCAATGTCCCGCAATCCGTCAGAGGATCGGTGAAATTATATATGTTACATTTCATCGATTTACAAATCGCAATCAGATTTTGATTGTGATCGGCAAATCAGTGACAAGCCGGGTTGCAGGAACGCGGCAATCTGCCGCTGGGGTATAGGGGCCATAAGACAACTATCCAGTAAACAGTAGATTCCTACAGCATAAAACTGTACTAAACAAAATCACACAGTAAATAAATTATAAGAAAATAAATTCAAAATGAAGAAAAACATGAAAAAATACATAAAATACAAATATGTATACTGATATTACCACAATTATATGCAATAGCACACGTTCTTAAATGGTATACAATCGGGAAACCGTCTGCCTTAATACCGTTGCCGGCTACCCGACTGTCATATACCGGTGAGGGTGAAATGCCGGGCGTCTATATCTAGACACCTGTCATTTCCCCGACGGCGGGAGACAGGCGCCCCGGCATCCCGATTGAAGGGATGCCGGGCGCCGTGAGCGGACAGCCGTGGAGGGGGAGGGTTAGGTTTAGGGCACCCGGGGGGGAGTTAGGGTTAGGCACCCCCCGGGAGGGTTAGGCTAGGGGGAGGGAGGGCTAGGGTTAGGCAGCCCCGGGGGGACTTAGGGTTAGGCACCCCCCTGGGGGACTTAGGTTTAGGCAGCGGGGGTTAGGGTTAGGCACTTAGAGGGGGAATTAGGGTTAGGCACTTGGGGGGGAGGTTAGGCACCCCTAAGGAGGGTTAGGGGGTTAGGTTAGTTTATACTTACCTTAGCGACAATCGGGATTTCCAGCGCTGTCGGGCTTCCTCTGCCGGGAACTCTGCTTTCTACTTCAGGGTCCATAGGGTATCCACAGGATACCTTGGGGTATAGGTGATGACGTCAGGCATCGGGCACCATAGAGTTAAGTTTTCAGTCCTCCCAGGATGCACTAGGGTCCCCCCGAGCCAAGGCACCACAGTTTAGTTTGGTGCCCGGCTGGAGTCGGATGCACCTGTTGGAGTGGGGGCTAAGAAGAGCCCCTGAAGTTTTCTTAAGCAGCTGTGGCTGCACATCTGGAAGTACAGCATGGACAGTCAGTACTGACGTCCATGCCGTCTTCCCTCCACCCCCGCCGGTACCAGAACGCCGGTAACGATCCGGGGATGCTGGTGAGCATCTGGGGTCACAGCGGTGACCCCAGATGTTTGGGACCATGGCTGGATTCAAGGGGGGCAGCGGGGTCCCGCGGTGGGTCCCCGCTGAACACATGGTCCAGAGTCCCCAGGCAGGGGGCTCTCTGGGGATTGGCTGCAGCGTGGAGCCAGGTATCTAACCTACGCTTCCACTACCCCCCTGGGACAGCGGACCGCAGCAGAGCGGTAGCGCTGCGGCGTCCCGGGGGTTAAATGCATGCCAGGGGAGCGCGCCTTCCCTGTCTCACAGCCGGCGCCTCCCCTGCTGCACAGTCCTCTCTGCAACGCTGACTGGCTCTGTAGCAGCGCTCCTCCCCCAGGCCAGCCTCCTCTAAGCTCCTCGGCGGCCATCTTACAACCGCATGGTGAACGCTGCTGGAAGCCTGGAATCAGAGGCATCGTGGTCTGGGTCCCCCCGCATACCTCTCCTCCGATTTGGGTCAGGTCTGTGTATGCAGCGCTGTGTCCTACCAGATTCTGTGTCTGGGTAGTTGAGAATCAGCGCTGATAGTGCAGGAATTGATTTTTCTTTGCATTGTATGTGACTGTACTAGCGCTGCTGCCTGTACTTTACTTCTTAACTGTCAGCCTTATTACTGTCCCTGTCTTTCTGCTAAAGCCCTTGTGGTGCGGTGCTGCAGGGTGGTCTCTCACTATACGGACAAGTATTGTTGAGAGGGGTCACATATTTACTATTATGTCTGAGAGTGACTTCCCTCTACAGCTTCGGTGTACTACGTGCAAGGCACCTATAGCGGAGGTGGAGGGTAGCACGGAAGGGCTATGCCGTCCGTGTTATTTATTGGTGCGGCCTATTACGGTCACAGCACCGGTACAGGAGCCGCCCTGGGCTTGTTTCGCCAAGGCGCTTACAACCCTCGTGGGCCAGTTAGCTCCGCAGCCTCCGTTCACTCAGATGGGATTGTCCCAGCAGTCAGTGGTGTCGTCACCCATGCAGGGTTTCCCGAGACAATTAATGGTACCCCACGGTCTCCCTATTTCCCCTCCTCAGGTCTCTCATGAGCCTGCGTGGGTTAATTCGTTAACAAGCTCTGTACAGCAGTTGTCAGACGTGTTGCAGGGGGAGTCTGTGATGCGGCCCCACAAGCGGCCGGTGGCGTCTCAGTCTGCTCCTTATGAGGATGACGACGGGACGTCCGATGATGGGTAGATTCTGGATCTTTCTGACCAGGAACCTCCCCGTCCTAAAGAGTCGGACGCTAAGTTTAAGATGTATATACCTGGCCTTATTCGTGCAGTCCGGACTGCTTTAGTTATTGAGGATGAGATACCTCCGGTATCAAAGTCCAAATACGCCTTTTTCAAGGATGTTAAAGGAGATACCACAGTGTTTCCTCTTTCGGGACAATTAGTTGACCACCTAGAGGAAGCGTGGAAACAGCCAGGCAAACGATATCAGCCTCAAAGGCGTTTAGCAGTGGCGTATCCGTTTGCGGACAATTATTTTGCCAAGTGGGAATCCCCTCCACAGGTGGATTCTCATGTGACACGCCTTGTCCGTAGTGCCACATTGCCCATGCCATCCATGTCCTCCCTTAAGGATGCTACAGACCGCAAGGTAGAGATCTGCCTGAAGTCCGTCTATTCCCTTGCAGGGGGGCAGCACGGCCAGCTATGGCCATTTGCTGGGTTGCCAGAGCTATGGAGTGCTGGGCTGATACGTTGGAGGCATCCTTCGATCCCGACTGTTCGGCTGAGCAGACGGAGTTGATCGGCAATCTCCGGGATTCGGCCACTTATATCAACGAAGCGGCCTTAGATATTAGTACCCTGGCGTCTCGAATTTCTTCGGCAGCGGTGGCTGCTCGTCGCACCTTGTGGTTGCGATCCTGGAAGGCGGACGCTGATTCCAAAAAGGGTTTGGAGGCATTGCCTTTTAAAGGAGAGGTTCTCTTTGGTCCGGACCTGGACAAGATTATGTCTCCCGTCGGCTGCTGTTCCTTCTGGTTCAGGTACATCGTCCTTTCTGTCTTATAGGGCCCAGGGTAGGCCTAAAGCACAGTCTTTTCCCCGTCAGGCTGGCCCCAAGAAATCGGCCAAGCCCCGGAAGCAGGCCTGGAGTACCAGACGTCAGGCCCCTAAGCCAGATAACAAGCCTGCGGCCTGACGGTCCGGGCCTCCCTTTGGGGGATCCCAAAGTGGGAGGCCGCCTGCTGCAGTTCGCTCAGTGTTGGTCGGTCACCACGACAGACACTTGGGTCCTCGAGGTGGTCTCACACGGGTATGCCCTCTCCTTCCGGCACAGACCCCCGGCTCGATTCTTCACCACGGGTCTACCATCAGACCGGAACAAAGCCACGGAGCTGCGGAAGGTCTTGCACACTATGCTCCAGGCTGGAGTTATAGTGCCTGTTCCATTCTCCCAGAGGGGCCAGGGTTTCTATTCCAATCTCTTTTTGGTGCAGCCAGAAACCCAATGGGTCGTTTCGTCCGATTCTCAACCTCAAATCTCTCAACAAGTCTTTGCGGGTGCCAAAGTTTCGGATGGAGACCCTGTGGTCCATCATTCTGGCGCTGGAACCTGGGGACTACATGGTGTCATTGGACATACAGGACGCTTACCTGCATGTCCCTATTCTTTTGCGCCATCAGCAGTTCCTCAGGTTTGCAATCCGCAGCGACCACTTTCAGTGCCGGGCGTTACCTTTTGGCCTGGCGACAGCACCACGTGTTTTCACCAAGGTGATGGCGGTCATGGCGGCTTCCCTGCGGCTGCAGGGAGTCCGCATGTTGCCGTACTTGGACGACCTTCTTAGTGGCAGGATCTCCAGAGCTCCTTCTGCGCCACTTGGACCTGACCATTGCGCTACTGCAATGGCACGGCTGGTTGATAAACTGGCAGAAGTCCACCCTGATCCCGTCTCAGCGGATTCTGCACCTCGGAGCCTTATTGGACTTGGGACAGCAAAGGATCTTTGTGACGGGGGAAAAGATCTCTGCCTTACAGTCGAGGGTGCGCAGTTGTCTGCAGAGCCGCCGGGTGTCTCTACACTCGGCGATGAGGTTACTGGGCTCCATGGTGTCGGTATTCGATATGGTGGAATATGCTCAGTTTCACTCCAGACCTCTGCAGCACCTGATCCTGTCCAAGTGGAATGGACTGCCTCAGTCTCTAACATCCCAGATGATAGTGCTCACTCCGGAGGTTCGCCTGTCCCTTGCCTGGTGGTTGCAGACGACCCATCTCAACAAGGGTCGTCCGTTCTGGGTGGCGAATTGGGTCCTGTTGACGACGGACGCCAGTCTTCAGGGCTGGGGAGCAGTTTCGGGTCCACACTTGTTCCAGGGCAGGTGGACTCCGGCAGAAGCAGAGCTTCCAATAAACATCTTGGAACTCCGAGCGGTTTTCAGTGCTCTCCAGCAGGCACATCGGGTTCTCCAAGGTCACCCAGTGCAGGTCCAGTCGGACAACGCTACCACCGTGGCCTACATAAACCGGCAAGGAGGAACCCGAAGTCGGGCGGCTCTCGTAGAGGTGTCTCGAATACTGGTATGGGCGGAGCGCAATCTTCCGGCCATATCAGCGGTCTTCATTCCGGGAGTGCTAAACTGGGAGGCGGACTTTCTCAGTTGGCAGGACGTTCATCCGGGGGAATGGTCCCTGCACCCGGACGTTTTTCAACTGCTGGTGGACAGGTGGGGTCTTCCAGAGATCGTCCTCATGGCGTCCCGGCACAACAACAAGTTGCCGGTGTACGGGTCTCGCACAAGAGACGAAGAGGCGTCTCTGGTGGATGCTCTGTCCGTCCTGTGGACGTTCCGGTTTGCTTATCTCTTTCCTCCGGTTTCCCTTCTTCCACGGGTAATCCGGAAATTCAAACAGGAAGGAGGGACGCTCCTGTTGATAGCTCCCGCATGGCCCAGGCGGCACTGGTTCTCAGACCTTCAGGGTCTGTCCGTGGACAGTCCTCTGCGGTTACCGCTCCGACCGGACCTTCTGTCACAGGGTCCTTGTCTTCACCCGGACTTGACTCGGCTGTCTTTGACGGCGTGGCTGTTGAGACGGCCATGTTAAGGTCCAGGGGGTTTTCAAGCTCTGTAGTACGTACCATGCTAAGAGCTCGGAAACCGTCTTCCGCGAGAATATACCATCGCGTGTGGCATACGTTCTTCCAGTGGTGTCGACCGAGAGGTTATGCACTGCGGGAGTTTCGTCTGTCTCGGGTACTCGCCTTCCTACAAGCGGGAGTAGACCATGGGCTTCGCCTTGCTTCTTTGAAGGTGCAGGTTTCGGCCCTGTCTGTCTGGTTTCATCGTAGGATTGCTACATTTCCTGATGTGCGCACCTTTATGCAGGGCGTTCTGCGTATTCAGCCGCCTTTTGTTCCACCTGTTGCGCCTTGGGACTTGACTGTGGTCCTGAGGGCTCTCCAAGGACCGCCGTTTGAACCACTGGGCTCAGTGGATCTTAAATGGCTAACAGCTAAGACTGTTTTCCTTCTGGCCATAGCTTCGGCCAGACGTGTTTCTGAGTTAGAGGCTCTCTCTTGTAGACCCCCTTTCTTGATTTTTCATGGGAACAGGGCAGTGCTACGCACTCGTCCTGAATTTCTGCCCAAAGTTGTTTCCCAGTTTCATGTTAATGAGGAAATAGTTGTTCCGGCTTTTAACTCACCTGGTGTTTCAGTGGGTGAGGCCACTTTGGATGTTGTGTGGGCCTTAAGGACTTATGTTGACCGCACTTCTTCGTTTAGGAAGTCGGACGCCTTGTTTGTCCTCTATGGCTTCCGTAAAAAGGGTTGGCCTGCTTCAAAGCAAACTTTGGCAGCCTGGATCCGTATGGCAATTTCTGAAGCTTATCTTCATGAAGGCCTGCTGGTTCCTCCTTCTGTGAAGGCTCATTCCACTAGGTCTGTGGGTCCTTCGTGGGCAGCTCGACATGGTGCCTCTGCAGTCCAGATCTGCAAGGCTGCTACGTGGTCCTCTGTCCATACCTTCGTGAGGTATTACAGGTTTGACACCTTTGCCTCTCAGGATGCTTCCTTCGGGCGGCGGATTCTCCTTTCAGCACAGGAGCGTCCCCACCCTTGAAGGATACTGCTTTGGGACATCCCCAAGGTATCCTGTGGATACCCTATGGACCCTGAAGTAGAAAATATTTTTGTCGGCCAAGCGCTGCCGGGAATCGAACCGATTCCTCTTAAATATACCTATAACAGACCAAAGGGTCTCATTTAAGCGGTCAGCGTTCCCAATCTATCCAATTGGTCTCAAGTTGCAATAACTTTTTTACCCTATCACCTCTCCTGAGCAAAGGAGGGACTTCATCGATAATTCTGTAGCGAACGGGTAGAAAGATTATGTTTGACTAAGACAAAATGCCCATTGGTTGTTCACTGGACCCGTTGGTTATAGCTTCCCTAATTACAGATCTATGGAGTCCCATTTGCTCCTTAAATTGGTGCTCTGTTTTACCAACATATTGGCATCCAAAAGGGCATGAAATGGTATATACAACATATTTGCTGGTACATGTGAGGTGTTGTTTGAGTTTAAATTTTACACTTGTAAGAGGATAATGGAAAAAATCACCTGTCTGTATGTACCTTCATGTCAGGCAATTAGGGCATTGATAGCATCCTGATCTAGAATGTCCAGAGAACGTATTTATATGGCCTCTGTGATATCAGGGCAGTATTTTTAAGAGGTTACAAATTTGGATCGGGTGTACTGATTGGTCATTACTGTTTGGCAAGGTTGTTAATAACCGTACTCATGTGGTTAAAGTGGTTAACCCATGGTAATTATTTGATGGTAGTATTTTTCTTTTGATTTTGTGTCAGTATTTTATCTCTCGGGATAGCTAATACCTTGGTTTTGTTGATAACTTGGAATGGTTGTAACCCCTAGCCACAAATATTTCCAACATAATTTACATTTTTTTCTGTTTCCGTTCTAACACTGTTAACTATAGAAACTCTTAAGAACTGGGAATAGGGTAGTCCTGCTTTCAGGTGCCAATTTGTTTGGGTAAAGTTTGTATAAGTCTGAGCCAAGATTTTTTGTTATAGGAGCAATAAAAAGCCTTTGCCATTGGGATGATACATGCAACACCTTAACATTGGTGAGAGGCCCCGTGGGGGACCAGATGCGAGAGATGAGTGGACAAAATACTGAGTCACAGTTCCACATGGATGGAAGTGGTTCCGAAGAGGAGTTAGGGAGAGTATTCTGACAGTCGCACACTATATCCCAGTCCTGGCTACTCTAGTTACATCGCAGCTGATTAAATCTGCGCCAGCCTCGTAACGTTATTTGACCAAGTCCACAGTTACTGAACACTATAATATTATAGACCCAGTTGCAATTAAGTGAACTTACTATGTACTATGTACGGTTAAAATACAGACGGAGAGGATTCCAGAATACTGGTGCCGGCATCCTGACCACCGGAATCCCGAAGGTAAGTACCAGGGTTAGGGGGAGGGTTAGCGTTAGGGGGAGGGTTAGGCACTAAGGGGGATGGTAAGGTTTAGGGTGCGGGAAGGGGGAGTTTAGGTTTAGGCACTAGGGGGGAGGTTAGGGTTAGGCATCGGGGAATGAGGGGGAGGGTAGGGAGAGGGTGAGGGTTAGCACACCGACCGACAAAGTGTCGGTATTCTAACCCTGTCGGGATGTTGGCGTCGGGATTCTGACCGCTGGGATGTTGGCATATATGCTCAAGTCAGCATGAGCCTCATAATGTCCAAGTTTGTCAGAAAATAGACGTAGATTCTCCTGATGTTGCTGCCTGCACCACGCTTGTGAGGTGTATCTACATAGTACACACCAGATCAGTCACCTATGATTGATAAACAAATAATCGTTCCACAAGGCTCTGTGTGGCATGTAGAACCCTTTTGGAAGGGAAGTCTGCTGTATATTAGGCTACTGAATGCCTCCCCTGACATAGCTACCTTAGCTGCTAGGTAAAATGGGGGAAGTTACAACTTCAAGTGCATTAGACATTGACTAAGAAACCCATGGGATTTATGGCAATCGCCTACCTACAGTATCATGCGGGTGGTAGTAGGAGAATAACAAGTAGCTGGAACTGCAGGCAAATATAGTATTGAACCTGCAATTCTGTTTTCAGTTCTAAAATATAATAATATTGTTACTGGGTCACCTTAGTTATAAGTTGTATAATGGCGCATAATGCGTCACTGGCCCTCTGTCCAATAACCTGGATATCCTGCCTCTTCTGTGTGGAGTGGGTCTGGCCTCACACATTTCTTATAGTATTCAGTAATGTAGTGTTCAATTTACACCACGCTTAATAGACATATATTTTGTACTGCACTATGTGCTTGAGTTTTCTGTCGCATTGCTGGTGACTAGTTGAAGGGGAAATGTAATGGGTTCCAATTTTAAAATAGTGCAGATATGTTGACGATTTTGGAGCGGGATGTAAAGCAGGAATTTTTTTTAAGACCTATCCAATCTGGTTTTATTTTTTGCTGCTTTAAAGCCTACGGTAATCATTCATGGCTGCCGATTGGCATTTCCAACAGGCGGTTTCAGTCCAATCGGGGAAACGGCTGGCAGGTGTATGGCACTCTTTAGTTACAAGGAGAGAGTACACAGGACAGACAATATGAATGTAGTTGGAATATAAACTGTGTTTGCTGGTAGTCAAATGTAATGGGCCCCATACATCTGCCGGCCGTTTCCCCAACTGGACCAGAACTGCCAATCCGCCGGTCGGAAATGCCAATCAATGGCCGACAATGATCGCCGATCCGTTGAGCAATCAGTAAAATTGTTCATGTTAAAAATCCCTGATTTTGCTGATCTCGATTATACAGTTTTTTTGGTCTTGATTGGCAAATCAGGGAAATCCAACATGTTGGATTTTACCGATGCCCCAACCCCGGCATCTGGGTATCAGGGAATTGGCCCAGTACATTACAGATGTATGGGGTCCTTAAGCTGGGTTGACATACAAAGCGCATAATAAAATGTAAGCAGTGTTGGCATGCATATTATAAAGAGAGAAACAAATAAAAGTCACACTAGTTCACAATCTAGCTGGGTTTGATAGTATATCTTACACCCAAATGCAAAGATCAGGGAAAATCAGGATCAAAATATATAGTTAACTAATGAGTGCAAAATAATTTCCACAGGGATGCATTTATGTGGGAATTGTATTATTAATAGTTAAACATACTGTAACTTTTATTGATTTCAATTGATAAAGATTTGAGGCAAAATGTAATAGCCTGCGAACTTGTGAGTTCAAGGCTATTACATTATGCAAGTTTTCTCCTTTTAAAACTCATAACCAGCCCAGGACTGTTGGTCTTTGTCCTGGTACTTAAAATACAGGGGAAAAAAATGGATGGGGTTCCCCTGTATTTTAAAAACCAGCACCAGGCTCTCTTGAGCCGGTCCTGGTTTAGAAAATACGGGAGGGGGGGGGAAGGATCCCCCCGCTGTAGCATTGCATCCCCGCTAGAAAGAATCCGGTGCTGGTTGCAGAGAATATGGGGGACCCCTACTAATTTTGTTCCCCCGTATTTCCATAACCAGGACCAGCTCACTGACCTTGGTGCTGGTAATTTTTCACCTGTATTTTGTCAATCAAGACCGGCTCAACAGAGCCTGGTGCTGGTTTCTAAAATACAGGAAAACCCTATGCATTGTTTAGCCTATATTTTAAGAACCAGGACAGACTCAACAGAGCCCGTGACTGGTTATGTTTGTGGGGAGGGGTGGAGAACGCACGTCATTTATTTATTTATTTTTACAGTTTAATATCTTTTCACACACGGATCTGTGAATGTTTCTGTGCAACTCTAACCTGCTCAGGCTACACTCGCTAGCCTGAAGCAGGTCTGTTTTTGAGTTTTCAGACAGTAATACTGTGCAAGCTAAACACTTGCACTATGGGGTTCAACATTGCACGCAAGTGACTCTTTTAGTCCTGCTGTTTAGTAACTCTTTCAGTCCTGCTGTTTTCATCTCCAAAACTTTTCCCGGAATCAGACCCTTTATCACCCTGGAGGCAACCAAGACCCTCATCCACTCACTGTTCATCTCCAGAGTGGACTACTGAATCATCCTCTTATATGGCCTCCTACCTGGAACTCTCCCCCTATCAGGCTTTCCACCTCCCTACAAAACTTAAAACAGGTTCTCAAGACACACTTCTTAGCAAAGCCTTCCAGTTGTCATCCTAGCCAACTGCACCATGCTCCTTGCTATCCCCTCTGTGTCACCTCTGTCTGTCTGCACCTCCCCTTAAGACTGTAAGCTCTTACGTGTTGAGCTATCTTCCCTAATGTGGTTTTCCTTCCTCCCTTATACCATCATCTCAACTGCCTACAACCCTTGGAGTCTGACACTTTGCAGCTTATTTGGGTATTATGACTGCTGATGCAGCAATGTTTATAACCCTTGTCCATTCCCTGCAATGTTCTGTACTGTAAGTCACTTTTTTCTTGTTCTGTTCAAAAATCAGCTCTAGGCCTCTTAACATTCTGTTGGTATTGAAAAATAGGGGTCACAAACAGCGTGAGGTCTCTACTACTTTTCAATAACCAGCACTAGGCTAAACCTGGGCTGTTGACACTATAGCAGGGAAACACACAGTGTGGTGTCCCCATGCCATAATGTCAAAACTGTCCCAGATAGGTCAACCCAGGGCTGGAATCCCTAGTGATATGTGGAGTGATTGTCTGAAACTCACTTCCCAGAGACAGGTCTAATTGGGTTCTAAAGTAAAGTAAATATGGGCTTTCTATACTTGTACTGAAAAAAATTATGCTGAGCCGATGTTTAGTGGTATTCTTAAGTCTGAATTGATGGCGGATTCCAGTTGGTTATGCCTTTAGTAAATCTGTGGTTTGCAAAACTGCCAGGAATCTACCGAAAATGCCAAAGCTGACAAATGCCTAATTTTGATTCATGGTTTTTGTCACTTTGTAGGACCCACTGGCTTGAAGCAGAGTGATGAGCACTGTCTCGGCTACAGCAGACTGGAGCACAAGATAGACAGTCTCGTCCAAGGACAGAAGAGATTGATGTCACTCTTAGAAGCACAACAGAGCAAGTTCAACCTTTTGCTTGAGTCTATGATGACAACACCTGGGAATTCCATAGATAAGTCCTGCCCTTCACCTCCACTATCAACATCCAGCTTACCAGGAATACAGTCACTATGTGACCATAATTACACTGCCAAGCAGCCTCCACATTGAGCGCATTGTATGCGGGAGTCTGCCTCAGGCAGTGCACGCTGCATATTAATAGTTGTAGTTAAGTTTGTAAATGGTTGTCCAACTATTTTTCTGTATATTTATATGCATCAAATTGTTTCCCAGTTTTATAAGTGATTTTATAGTTTTATTTCTGATGCAATTAATGTCATTGAATGTATTTGCGCAATTTGTTGTCTAGCATGTATTTTTCATTTTAACTAGATAAAAGCAATTTGTTACTTCCACATGTATAAAAAAATAAATATTTTGTGATGATAAAATTTTCTTTGTTGTAGTATTCCAGTGTGGTCAGGAGCAGATTGAAATTTCAAAGTGTTTCTGAAAACTAATTTTGAATGTAACCTCATTTAGGCAGGACCAAATCAACTATAAGCAGAGCCAACACTAAATAGGTGGGATTAAAATGTTTCCTAGTAACAGGGCTGGCGCTACCACTAGGCAAATTTTGGCAGCTGCCTAAGAGCGCTGGCCACTGCAGGGCGCCTCTGGATTGATGTGTAGTGTGGACCGCATATAAGTGCAGGCCGCACTACACTACTAGTAACAAACACACAGGCGCCGGCAGCTGTGTGTTTGTTTTAGTAGCCGAAGAGAGTCAAACAGACTCTCATCGGCTGCTGCGCCCACTGTCGGAGCCGGGCCGGAGCTCACTCATGAGCTCCATTTTCCGGCTCCCACAGTGGGTGATGGGAGAGACGTCATGACGTCTCTCCCATCATGCAGAGCGAGCCGGCCTGGGAGGACGCCAGATGGAGGAGCAGATGCCAGAGCAAGGATTAAGGTAAGTGGAGGTTTTTTTTATTTTTTTTGACGTTTGTGTGTGTTTGTCTGTCTGGCCGGGGGGGGGGGGGGGATTACTACTACTACGGGCACTGCTGGGGGGACTACTGAGGGCACTGCACACTGGTGGGACCACTACTGGGGGCACTGCCTAGAGGGGGATTGCTACTAGGTGTACTGCTGGGGGGGGGGTCTGCTACTGGGGGCACTGCTGGGGGGACTACTGCTGGGGGCACTGTACATAAGTTTCGGAGCACTGAGCCCCTTTGTCAAGGTTTACAGCTTGACAAAGGAGTTCAGTGCTCCGAAACGTTGTTTTTTTGCTAATGTGACACCAAATAATATATTTGATTCACAACCAGTCTCTGAGTGCTGCAGCGTTTTTGCTCTATTTTAAATTCATCAGTCGCTGAGGGCACTGGAGCCAGCTGTTTCCAGAAAGAAGGAGTGCCGGACCGCAACTCTATATAGCCATGGGCGAAAGTTTTGAGAATGACACAAGTATTGGTTTTCACAAAGTTTGCTGCTTCAGTGTTTTTAGACCTTTTTGTCAGATGTTCCTATGGTATACTGAAGTAACATTACAAGCATTTCATAAGTGTCAAAGGCTTTTATTGACAATTACATTAAGTTTTATGCAAAGAGTCAATATTTGCAGTGTTGAACCTTCTTTTTCACGACCTCTGTAATTCGCTCTGGCATGCTGTCAATCAACTTCTGTGCCACATACTGACTGCTGGCCGCCCATTCTTGCCTAATCAATGCTTGGAGTTTGTCAGAATTTGTGGGTTTTTGTTTGTCCACCCGCCTCTTGAGGATGGACCACAAGTGCTCAATGGGATTAAGGTCTGGCCATGGACCCAAAATGTCAATGTTTTGTTCCCCGAACCACTTAGTTATCACTTTTGCCTTATGGCAAGGTGCTCCATCATGCTGGAAAAGGCATTGTTCGTCACCAAACTGTTCTTGGATGGTTGGGAGAAGTTGCTCTTGGAGGATGTTTTGGTAACATTCTTTATTCATGGCTGTGTTCTTAGGCAAAATTGTGAGTGAGCCCACTCCCTTGGCTGAGAAGCAACCCCACACATGAATGGTCTCAGGATGCTTTACTGTTGGCATGACACAGGACTGATGGTAGCTCTCACCTTTCCTTCTCTGGACAAGCGTTTTTTCAGATGCTCCAAACAATCTGAAAGGGGATTCATCAGAGAAAATAACTTTACCCCAGTCCTCAGCAGTCCAATCCCTGTACCTTTTGCAGAATATCAGTCTGTCCCTGATGTTTTTCCTGGAGAGAAGTGGCTTCTTTACTGCCCTTCTTGACACCAGGCCATCCTCCAAAAGTCTTTGCCTCACTGTACGTGAAGATGCACTCATGCCTGCCTGCTGCCATTCCTGAGCAAGCTCTACAATGGTGGCGCCCCGATCCCGCAGCTAAATCAACTTTAAGAGACGGTCCTGGCGCTTGCTGGACTTTCTTGGCCGCCCTGAAGCATTCTTCACAACTATTGAACCGCTCTCCTTGGAAGTTCTTGATGATCCGATAAATGGTTGATTTAGGGGCAATGTTACTAGCAGCAATATCCTTGCCTGTGAAGCCCTTTTTGTGCAAAGCAATAATAACTGTACGTGTTTCCTTGCAGGTAACCATGGTTAACAGAGGAAGAACAATGATTTCAAGCTCCATCCTCCTTGTAAAGCTTCCTATCTGTTAATCTAACTCAATCAGCATGGCAGAGTGATCTCCAGCCTTGTCCTCGTCAGCACTCTCACCTGTGTTAACGAGAGAATCACTGACATGATGTAAGCTGGTCCTTTGTGGCAGGGCTGAAATGCAGTGGAAATGTTTTTTGCGATTAAGTTTATTGTCATGGTAAAGAGGGACTTTGCAAGTAATTGCACTTCATCTGATCACTCTTCATGACATTCGGGAGTATATGAAAATTGCCATCATAACAACTGAAGCAGCAGACTTTGTGTGTGTATGTAGTATATATATATATATATATGTATACACACACAAGAAAATCATACATGGTCTCTGTATAGTTTGTATAAAGTTATAATACATATGTAAATTCATAAATATATTCTATACATATATCAGTGCCTTAGCCTGCAGTGCATTATTCACAACTTATTATCGCAAAGCAGGCAGCAGTCACCCTGCAGGGCTGCCTTCACGGAGCTGCCTCAGACTGCTGCTTCGCTTCCTTTATAGCACGCGGTGCTGGCAGGGTGGCACCTTTGTGGCATGACATCACGTGGTGCTGAAGAGGCACCGCGTCACTGCACATCCATCACAGGGAGGGCTAGTGAAGTCTTCCACTGCGCCGCTATATGTCTCAAATGTATGTCGGCGGTGACAGTGTTTGATCTGCCTGATGTCGCGGCCAGGAGGGGGGTGCGGGCCGCAACTTTTGGGGGTGGGCCTTGAATGGCCACTGGCAAGCCGCTGTAGCAGGAAAAAAATGTTTTCCTGTCCACAGCTGTTGGTGGGCCTATTTTTTGGGGGGCCTGGAGCGGCAGCTCCATCAGCCCCGTTGTTAATCCGGTCCTGATCCTAGTGACTGCCATACAAAAAAGAAAGCACCCTGGTGACTGCCATACAATATAGGGAGCATCCTAATACCTGCCATAAAATACAGAGAACTTCTGAGCGCTGCTATGCCATACAATACGCAGATTAACATGGTGACCTTTATACAGTTCAGAGAGCATCAAAGTAACTGCCCTTTAATAAAGCCTTATGTGACTGCTACACAATATAATCCCTAAATAATGAATTAATTATATCCATCCTGAGTTTCTTCTTTGTGCAGCTGTCAAATGAACAGTTGAGAAACGGGTCCTGCAGCAACGTGTGAAGAGGAGGCGCACCAGAGAGGGGGAAGGGCCATGCGCTGAAGATAGAGTGCTTCATCCAGGCAGCCGCAGACTCAAGGGCAGCTGTTACCTTCGTGAGAAAGATATAGAACTAATAAAAGGGTTGTGAGCCCCTTATAAATGCTGCTATTGGGTCCAAAAACATCAAGAAATTTCCCTGGGGGGAACACATGCAATGTGTTGAAGATCAGTTCTGAAAGCTCAGTACAGTAGGCAGAGATTTGTACATTGTACTTTATGGAAAGATGTCTGACTACAGTGGGGGAGTGTTCTAGAGGTTGGTAACGAATCTGAAAAAGATTAAAAATACTGTAGTGTCAGAAGTGACAATGAGGGGAAATCAAGTTCATGTTAGCAACTACTCCCAGGCTCAGAGTTCCAAAACAAGTACATATCTACAGGTAAAATACAACATGCAGCTACAAAAGGCTTTTATTAGTGAACCCTGTTACTCTGCCTTGTGAATGGGCAGCAATGTGTGCACTAATGGTTGTTCTGTGCACATATCTTCTATTGCATTGTGCTATAAGGTCAGGGCCAGCACTACCATTAGGCAGCTATCTAAGAGCGCCAGCACCTGGATGGTATCACTGAGTCTGCCTAACAAGAAAATGAAGGATGTTTTCTACTACATGACACTGGCAGCGGCTGCGTAGCTTTTGACTAGGGAATTTGGAAACCTTGCACCGGCCCTGTATAAGGTGTTCCAAGCAGTCACATGAACACACTTGTGACTTGTAACAGATTGGTGCTAGAGTCTGCTCTGTCTGTACAAATCAATTCAGTTTAGTGGTCTGTACTGCTTAATAAACGTGTTCTGAAGATACATCAGTATGCATTTTAGCAGGGCAATGTTCTGCAGATCTATAAAGCACTGCTTTGGATTATACTGTATAAATGCATAAAATAGAAAAATCTCACTCAGTTTCTTTAGTCTCTTGTTCTCTGATTAAAATTATTTCATGATAAATTTGGAATTGTAAATTAAAGAGTATTTCCAGCATTTGAAGGGATAATAACTGAACTCCAGAAGAACTGATTACCCTCCCTGGTAATCCTCACTACGAATCTGTTGTTCTAACAGGTGGCTCACCCTTCCCACATCTCAAAAATTTGAGAAGGGCGCCAAAGACCATACAAGCAGCCACTTATACAGCACTCTCAGTTGAATGTTCTGCATATATATTTTTCCTGTGTGGATTTCTGACTGCACACCGTAACGCTTCTCTTCACTTCATATTTATAGGCAACATTGCCAGTCTAGCACTGAACAAACCCAAGGCGTGCTGGGTCAGCTGTGCAATGCAGCCAATCAGTTCTCCAGCGTCCGCCTCATTCTGATACCTTACCTCTCTGGGATGTGGTCTGAGGAGAGTTGGCCAGAGTGTAGTGGGAGGGGCAACTATTAGACGTGCGAAGAAGAACTGGTGCCAACCATGCCTCAGCTTATACAACTATTGATGGGGACGGTGTGCGTGAGTTTTGGTTGGGAATAATTCCTGAGATGGTGCTATACACTCTATGTGACTCTCCCTGCCCCGAGGAGGCATAGTGCAGAGTTTCCCAAACTCTGCCATTACAGTCTACATGATATCCATGCTTGAACACAGATGATTTAGGGCCTGATTTACTACAGATTGCTATTGCAATCGTAGCTGCGATTATGCACACAGGTCCACTGCGAAAATATGCCAATGTTTGCAATCGCTATGCCGTCGCAGCACAAATTAAGGACGCTCACTTCCCCTTACTTACATCCGTAATATATTGCAATTCTGTGAAACCATCGGTATCATTGAGTATTATCGGAGCCTCACACACAATTACACAAGGTCAAACCTTACTCAGAAATTGCTAACCTCGTGTACGCAGTGAGAGCTCAAGCTGCATATGCCATCGCAGTGACTAATTTATGTATGCTTCTGTAACGGCGTTCAAACGCACCGACATGCCTGCGTTATGCCGACCACTGCCCCCGTTAACACCAACAAATGCTCACTTCCTGTCAATCACTCTGTGATGGGTCTGCCTAGTGTCTGCAATCTCAGTGTCTGAATGCAGTGAGACCTTCGCGCACGCAGTGAGACCTTCGCGCACGCACACTGCGATGCATGCGCAGAGCACAACAACCGGCCATCTGCGTGATAATCACAGTTTCGATCCGTAATGAACCAGACCCTTAATTAGTACCTCAGTCAATTTGATTTAACCATCTGGAATCAAGCATGGATATCATTAAAACCTGGACTGTAATAGCAGAGTCCGGGAAACTCTGGCATAGTGTATGCAGCAGGAGGGGAAACTGGTGAGTGCAGGGATAGCTGCCTGTGCTCATGCTACATGTGATTATCTTGAGCTACACATTAATAAAAAAGTGAGTTGCAGAGGAAAACACAGAATTTTAAAAAGGGGTTTCCAAATGCTTGTGACCAGACTATAAAGAAGGTACTAGTAACACATAACATGCTAGTCTGCCTCATACAAATTGCAATGAATGTAATACTTCAGGCATATACAGGGCCAGTAATCAAAGTAAGCTTTTAGATACCTCAGTATGGGATGTAGTCAATAGGTCAACAATGTAGACATTCACAATGTTGACACAGTAATGTCGACATTGCTATAATGTCAACAAACAACATTCTGAGAATGTGGACATTGTCATAATGTCAATATTAGGGTTGGGCTGTGGGGGAGGTTAGGCTGCGGGGTGGGGGAGGTTAGGGTCAGGCTGCGGGGTGAGGAAGGGTTAGGCACTAAAGGTAGGAGTAAGAGATAGGGGAAAAATACTCACCCGAGGTCTGACCCAGAAGACCACTTGGACCCGGAATACGCTGCTGCAGTCAGGAGCAGGTAAGTGACTGCTGGGCCACCAGGGACAATATGTTGACATTCTATCATGTCGGCATTTCATCTCTGCATGATGAATGTTGACATGGTCAAAGTCGACATTAATGACCATGTCGAAATGATGAATGTCGATATATCATACACACACAGTAGGGCCAGCTACCTGAGCTGACTGTTTTTCCTCTGGATGTGGGCACCATTCCACAAATCAAGTCCCCAGCTCTGCAGAGCATATCTGGGGTAGGGGCAGAAGAACCTTATACTGGCCCTGGACATACTCTGAAGTGCCAAACATCACGGGATAAGAGTATGTAAAGGTAATAGTAAGTGTCTTGGAAATACCCAGATCTGCATCAGTTGTAATCTGTCATCTCTGGAGTCAGTTTGAACACAGGCTAGGTTGCATATGGCAAGGAGACGTGAATTATCAGAGTTCGAATGGGGCATGATGGTGGGTACCTATCTTTTTAAGTCATTCAACATTCCTCGATCAACTGTGTCACTTGTGAACGGGGAATACCTTATGGAAACCATTACCATCCACCGTGGACAGCATATCCACATTCAATGCAGGAGGAACCAAACGCATATCCAACAGGTCAGTGCAGCGTTCTTTAGCTTCCATGGGATATGGGAGCAGAAAACCCACCAGAGTATCCCGGTTAATACTACGACACCAGGCACAGCTCCTCACCTGGGCATGTGACGTTGCTAATTGACCCCAGTTGTCATAATGGTGTGGTGTGTGTTCATGTGGCATGGGTTGGGTCCTCTGGTCCGCCTGAACACATCATTGATCGCTAACCGCTATGTTGCATTGCTTGATGACTATTTCCAGCCCTTCGTGGACTTCACGTACCCCTACAAAGATGGAATATTCCAGCATGATAATGCACCGTGTTATCGGTCCCAAGTTGTCCAGAATTGGTTTGAGGAGCATTCTGTTGAATTCCAACAAATGGTGTGGCCACCACGTTTACATAACATGAACCCAATCGAGCATTTATGGGACACGGTGGAGAGGTCCATTTGCACCCAAGATCCTGCACCTACAAGTATCAGGGAGCTGTGGGAAGCTATCCAGACGACATGGGTCAACATCTCTCCAGAGGTCTTCTATCCACTTGTAGAATGGATGCCACATTGAGTTGCTGCACTTCACCGGGCTAGAGGGGGTCCTACACGATACTAGGCATCTATCCCATGAATATCACTTCAGTGTGTGTATGTACACATGGTTTTGCTTATGCTGTGCACCAGTGTTTTTCAACAGCTGTACCACGGCACACTAGTGTTCCGCGAGAACTCCTCAGGTATGCCACTGGAGAACCACAGCCATTCCCGCCATTGCGGAGCTGTTGGAGCATGATGTCACAACGCTGGATGCTGACAGCTGGAGCCAATGGAGGAACAAGAGCTGTAAGTAAAGGGAATCCTCCTACCTCACTGCTGGATACGTGCACAGTGTACGAGCAGAGTCTGCAGTGTGCCGGAAGTCTGAGCCGAAGCTGCTTCCCTGCCGGCACGCCATCTGCTGTCTTCCGGAGCCCAAGCGGCAGCTCAGCTTCCCGCTACAAGGCAACGGGGACATCTAACAAGGTGAAAGCCTGCATGTGAAGGGTATGGGGGCTAGGCACGGTGTACTCTTAGAAAAATAAAAGTGTATTGCGCATATTGTTTTTAGCAGCTCAAATAAAGGGGGTCAATGATAAAAATGTTAATATTGAGCGCTGTGATACTGTAAATAAAATAGCAATAACAGGCATAATAATCACATACAGATAAATAATGTTTATAGTCTTTTCAGACTAAGGGTCTCATTCAGACCCGCTCGCAAGCGCCGATGGTTGATGTAGAGGCCCTGCGCACGCCCAGCGGCCGCACTGCGCATGCGCAAGCCCCGGAGCGAGAGAGAAATTCTCTCGCTCCAGGGCTTACTACAAAAGGGGCGGCTGTCGATGGTGATCGACAGCTCGCACCGTTTAGTAGGCGGGTGGGGGGTGGCTTGCCAAACGGAGGCGTTCCCGACGGAATGCCTGCCGTTTGGGGGCGGCCCCACTGAATTCACTCGTGATGTCAGTGGTGAGCTTCCAGCTCTAATAGAGCCGAAAGCTCACTGGGGCTTGCGGCAGACGAGACCCTATCACAAGGGTCTCGTCGCAAGCCCCGATAGTTGCGATGGTCTTGACCATCGCGACCATCAATCTGGCCGCTCGCTAAAGCTGTGGGTGGTCACCCACAGCTTAGCGAGCGGCCAGGAGGCCGGCTCATTTTAGAGATGCGGCCGCCCTCATTCAGAGTGAGCGCTCGCATTTTGCAAGCGGCTCTGAATGAGGTCCTAAGTATACGGGGTAAATTTACTAAAGTGAGAGTTTTTAGAAGTGAGTTTAAAAAATGCTGTTGCCCATAGCATCCAATCAGATTCTACTTAACATTTAACTAGCACCTTCTGGAAGATAATAGCTAGAATCTGATTGGTTGCTATGGGCAACATCACTTTTTAAACTCACTTCTAAAAACTCTCACTTTAGTAAATTTACCCCTAGGAGTTGGTGGTTTTAAGCAGAAATGTCCCCAATGGTTACCCGCACCTAGGAACAGTCCGCGGTGCCAGCACCTCCTCTAACTGTCCCTACCTTCCTACCGGTGATGCACTCCTTCTCTCTCGGGGGATTCCAGCTCTCAACAGAGTCCCGGCAGTGTTTGAAAGCCGCGATGCTGGATAGTGACGTCAGACGCCGGGCGGCTCCTTCGGACTTGGTGGTGGACTTGCTGATTGATCTCACTCTGCTCTCCTTCAATCTCTTACGCTTTTCGGACCCGTTGGTCCTTTCTCCAGGTTTGGGCACAGGATGCTGGAGCTCGGGATCCAGCAGTCAAAATCCCGACGCCAGCATCCCGAAAGGGTTAGGATACCGACACCTGTTGATAAGTATCCTAACCCTTCCCCTAACCCTGCCCCTGCCTCCCCGCACCCTGAACCTAACCTCTCTGTCTAGTGCCTAATCCTAACCCTCTCTGTCTAGTGCCTAACCCTCCCCCTATTGCCTAACCCTCACTGTCCCCCCACTACTTACCTTCAGGATACCGGCGGTCGGAATGCCGTTGCCGGGATTCTGCCAGGTGTCGGGATTCCGCCGCCGGTATTCTATGCTTCGGCATCCCATGTGCCGGGATTGTGATTACATCATGTTTTATATATTCACATTCTTATGTTCAGTGCATGTGGGGGCCCCGGCAGCCTATTCTACTGCCAGTGTGTTCATTGACAATGCTTTTGTAACGCACCTTTTCTCTCTAAAAAGGGACACTAGATTACTAACTCCTAGGATTTCAAATGTCTATAGTGTACCCACCCTTAACATCCTGCTAAATGCTACACATACTGTTATCAGTGCCTCCACCCAGGTATCTGTGGTAGATATGGGCCTACTTGGGAAAACCCACTTGACTGTTATAAATAACATCGCTGGTATACATCGCTGAGATATGAACAAAGTTTTAGTACAGTATGTATACCAAATATTGGTGCTCAAATATAATATTGACGGAGTAGTGTAGATCACATTCAACTAAATAGAAGTACAGTTCTTAAAGTCCATAAGATTACCTATATCTCTTTTTAGAATAGATGGAAATAGTTCCCTGTTAAAGCTGTAAATAGTCCTGTGGGGGAACTGCTGCACCTAGGGCCTGATGTAATACTGATCGCGACTGCAGTTGCAATAGCGATTACGCACACAGTTCAACTGCGATAGTATGCTAATCCATTGCGATTGCTATGCTGCCGCAGCACCACATTAAGGACACCCACATCCATAATGTTTCGCAAGACTGTGAAAACATTGATACAATCGAGAACCATCGCAGCCTCACACACATTTGCACAAGCTCTGACCTTACTCAGGAATTGCTAACTTCATCACATGCTATGAGGCCTCAGGCTGCGTAGGACATCGCAGAGGCTAATTTATGCACGCCCCTGTAACGACGTTCAAACGCCCTGGCGCGTCTGAGTTTCGCCAACCACTGCCCATCTCCACCTACAAATGGCACTTCCTGTCATTCACACTGCATGGTCACTGCGATCGCAGTGGCCAGGTCATGCACTGCAATGCATCATGCGCAATATGCAGCCGATTGCATGCGTATTAGCAACTGCAATCCATGCTGAATTAGGCCCTTAGTGCATTAAACTAACACTACTGTAGGTAGCATTGCTTGTCAACAATATGTATGATGCCTGGTTTCAATGGGGCAGAATATAAATCCTCTTGGTGTTTCCTGATGAGTAAAATACAAATAACAATATTCTTGGTAACAGATTAAAACACGGTCTCCGTTTCACAAAGTAGTACCACTTCAATTAATTCATATAACATGCAAAAGCTGTGTTATTAGTAGCAAACTTGGGACTCAAATGACTTCAAATAGCATATGATCCCAGTTCCCAAGACTTTGACTCCTTTAATTAAATAGTTCTGATTATGACCCAAACTGTGGGTGCAGTTTATTATGATGGCTGTTTATGCTCAGTAACTTATTTCTAGTAGTGAGAGTATTTTTCCCATAAAGAAGAAAGCTTCAGTAACAACAGGGTACTTGCCTCCTTTACCCTCTCTTTGCTGACAAACGCCTGTGGAGCTGTGAAATTGTACTACTCACTGCAACCTTCATGTCTGGTTTAAAGAAGGCACAGCTCAGGTCTTTTAGAAACCCTCTGAAACTTCTCCCCTGCCTCTCTCCTTAGGTGGAGTAATGAAAGGGCTATAATATATTAATGTTTCAGGCTTTGGACACTAGCAGGCTGCCCATCCAAAATAACGCCCACACAAAAAGTTGTCCGTAGGCAAATGCGTTATCCTCTGGTAATGCGGTGAGTGTATAATGAGTGCAGTGTGCCAGTCTATACTCACTGCTGGTAGGGCACTGCTGCCATTACCAACAACACACCAGAGTGATATGATGGCTGCAGCCCACTTCCTAATGTGGGCCAATTAGCAGCCTGCTGAAGTCATATGCCGGCTGTATAATGTAGCAGCCTCTCCTAGCTCTGGCGATCTGGCACTACGACTGCCGATTTTCAGCCTTAGGGGTCTATTTAGCAAGCAGTGAAAAGTGTGGAGAAGTGGACCAGTGGAGAAGTTGCCCATAGCAACCAATCAGCTCCTACCTATTATTTTATAGACTGTACTTGATAAATGCTACTTGAAAGCTGATTGGTTGCTATGAGCAACTTCTCCACTGGTTCACTTCACACTTTTCACTTCTTGATAAATAAACCCCTTAGCCTCACAGGAGCTGCTTTACCACTACCCTGGGGACCACCTACAGGACCCAGGCTGATATCATGGGCACCTCTGTTCCTCTCGCCGGACACCATGGCCGCTGTCACCTCTCCAGCAGGGCAAGGTGAGTACCCACCAGCCTCCACAGCTCAGGCTAGGGCTCCCTCTCCGGCTCTACCCCCCTGTGCCCGGCAGCACATCACCGCTCATCTGCTGCCCGGGACACAGGGGGAGCAGGCACTCAAAGGACGATCAGCAAACTAACTGCTGCTGAGAAAAGGAAAGTAACTCCGCACAGAAGTATAGATATATGGAAAATATATTAGTTAGACCAACACAGACCAAAAATACTCCAAAAAGACAATTATGGGAAAATACTTAAGTTGGTGGTGCTCCCCAGAGCCAAAATATACATGTATATGCAAAGAGAAAAAAGAAGGCTCTTTTGTTGGGGCACTCTTATTGTATAGTTATTCAAATTAAAACGTAACATTTAATATTATTCTTTAAGATCAAGTAGCTCCAGAAGGTATCCCAGATTCTTGGAGAGATGAGCTCAAGTGATGCCCAGAAAATTGGTTTACCACAAACAATTGACAAACATAACATAAACACACAAAAATATAGGTATACTGCGAAAATATTTTTCCGTAATATATAGAGAACGGAAGTTCTCATGCAGGATGCCCTTCACCAATTATTGTCCTTGACTGAACCTGAACTACATAAATATTGTGGTAGTAGAAGTTTACCTTATTATATGTATTAATCCACAGGGTATATGTATGGGTCATCAACAGACATTAGATGAGTATACGGTGGTTGCCCAGTGCTTGCATATGGATCGTATTACTGAAGTCATAAGTATGCACATTAATCCCTGATTAAATGATATGGTCATGGATTGGTAATCCTGATTAGGTGAAACTTCAGGTTCGTGCTGACTCAGGGCCTGATTCAGAGCCGGACGCAATTAGCGCTCGCTCGTTCAGAAAAAGGGGGTGGCTATTCAAATGAACCGTTCGCTCCTTGCGGTCTGTTGCCGCCTCCATGTCTGAACGAGCGAACAAAACATGCGTACGTTTATTTGAAAAATACGCCCCCTGGCCGCTCGCATCCTACGTCATGTCCGCTATTTATTAGATTAATCGAGTACATCGAACAGCGTATGAACTGCTCGCTATTCTTGGGGTTGGTTTTTCCTACCACTATATTGCGAGCAGTTCTGACTATAAAACAACCAGGTGACGTGGTCAGTGACGCTGCTGTATTAATTATGCACACCCATAAAACGCCCGCTTTGACCTTTAAGCACGCCTGCGTTCTGATCTCCAATCCCCGTTTTCAAGCACCATCCCCTGTTACCACCCACATACGCCTCCTCCTGTCACTCAAAATAGCAGGCATTCGCTATATAGCAAACGATTTTCGGCCGCACTGACTGGTTCGCGCATGCGTATTAAAAACCGTACGCATGCGCAGATGTGCGAACATCGCTCGGAACGAGCGTACTGCCGCTTACGAGCGGCTCTGAATCAGGCCCTCAGAGTAGTAATGTTCATATGCTTCAGGGCACTAATTACTGATTAATATTCATCATGTATCCAGTACCCTGCAGTTGATAAGACACCACCAAAGTTATAGTAATGTGATGAACATCTGTTCAGAGATTGGCATATAGAAAATTACATATGTCTCTGTAATAGCTTCTGCAGAGTATTTAAGAGTGTGTTACTCTTCTCACCAAACAAAACAAAACAAACAGTTCTATTCTACACGATTGCCTTGACTCAAGAAATGCCTATTACTGTAATAGGCATTTTTTGGGATTCTTTTTACCCTTGATGATTAATCTCGCCTGGTACTATTGAGATATTGATCTGCTACTTATGTAATTATGACACACTGTCACATTGCTTTTACTTGAGCCAAGGCAACCGTGTAGAATAGAGCTGTTTTGTTTTGTTTTGTTTGGTGAGAAGAGTAACACACTCTTAAATACTCTGCAGAAGCTATTACAGAGACATATGTATTTTTCTATATGCCAATCTCTGAACAGATGTTCATCACATTACTATAACTTTGGTGGTGTCTTATCAACTGCAGGTTACTGGATACATGATGAATATTAATCAGTAATTAGTGCCCATAAGCATATTCACATTACTACTCTGAGTCAGCACAAACCTGAAGTTTCACCTTATCAGGATTACCAATCTGTGACCATATCATTTAATTAGGGATAAATGTGCATACTTATGACTTCAGTAATACGATCCATATGCAAGTACTGGGCAACCACCGTATACTCATCTAATGTCTGTTGTTGACCCATACATATACCCTGTGGATTAATTTAATACATATCTATGTTGGTGATATTGCAAATAATATTAAAGGGAAAGTATGCCTTTTTGCAGATGACACAAAAGTATACAACAGGGTAGACACACCAGGAGGGGTAAAACAAATGACTGAGGATCTGGGTAGACTAGAGGAATGGGCAAGAACATGGCAACTACAGTTTAATGTAAAAAAAATGCAGAATCATGCACTTGGATCCCAATAACCTAAAGGCTAAATATAGTATCAAGGACACTATAATGGAAAATACAGAGGTGGAAAGGGATATAGGAGTCACCATTTCAGATGACTTGAAGGCAGGCAAGCAATGCACCAAAGCAATGAGGAAGGCAAGTCAGATGCTTGGTTGCATAGGGAGAGGAATCAGTAGCAGGAAAAAGGAAGTGATAATGCCACTGTATAGGTACTTAGTACGGCCTCATCTAGAATACTGTGTTCAGTTCTGCAGGCCACATCTCCAGAAGGATATTAATACATTATAGACGGTACAAAGAAGGGCAACTAAAATGGTGCATGGCCTACAGCACAGAACTTACCCAGAAAGACTAAAAGATCTTAATATGTATAGTTTAGAACAGAGAAGGGAAAGGGGGGACATGATAGAAACTTTCAAATACATGAAGGGTTTTAACAAGGGACAGGAAGGAGACATTCTTCAAAGGTAGAGATTTACAAGAATATGAGGACATGCACTGAAACTGGAGGGTGGTAGGCTCAGAGGAAATTTGAGGAAAAATTACTTCACAGAAAGGATAGTGGATAAGTGGAATAGCCTCCCATCAGATGTGGTTGGAGCTAAAACGGTGGTACAATTTAAACACGCTTGGGATAGGCATAAGAATATCCTTAAGAGAGATGTAAGGAGTAAATAGGGTTGAAGTTGCCTAAAGGGCACATGAAAAGGGGCAGACTAGATGGGCCAAGTGGTTCTTATCTGCCGTCAAATTCTATGTCAAATTCTATAATAAGGTAAGCCTCTACTACCACAATATTGATGTAGTTCAGTTCAGTCAAGGACAATAATTGGTGAAGGGTATCCTGCATGAGAACTTCCGTTCTCTATATATTACGGAACTATATTTTCGCAGTATACCTATATTTTTGTATTTTTATTTTATGTTTGTCAATTGTTTGTGGTAAACCAATTTTCTGGGCATCACTTAAGCTCATCTCTCCAAGAATCTGGGATACCTTCTGGAGCTACTTGATCTTAAAGAATAATATTAAAAGTTACGTTTTAATTTGAATAACTATACAATAAGAGTGCCCCAACAAAAGGGCTTTCTTGTTTCTCTTTGCATATACAACTAACTGCTGCTGACAGCTCTTATATACCTATGTCCCTGCCCTTCTTTCCCTGACAGGAACCCAATCACTCCCCACTATATCACTCTGCCTCTTCTATAGTGTAGCGGCACTGGGGCACGTCCTCAGGCAATGTACACAGGCACTATATACAATAAATTGCAGTTTCTATATACATTATAAATTCCATTAATATTCACATAAATATATTGTAATTAATTATAATGCACATTTTCATAAATATCCATACATGAATTACTTCACATATTTTACATATTATTTGTTAATTTTCAATAATTTCCTTTGTATGTAAATAGATAAATTACCACATAAATTATAGTTTTATTTATGCAATATATTCTCTAACCCCTAACCAGGGTTACACTTTTCTGTGTATTATATATGGCACACCAATGTATTCAGTTATCTGTTGACATCTGACATTTTCCATTGCATTACTTTGGTCTTATTTCATGTATATCTCTTTTTTGATACTCCAATAAAAATAATTAAAAAGAAAAGGTTGAAATTTACATTTTTGCACACATAACTCATAAGAGTGCCAATGAGGATTATGAGCGAGGTAAATCATGGTGGCACAATCACCTAGCAACATATTTGACACTTTATCAGACTTTTATTGTGTTCTTGAATTTGATACACAATGGACGCCGCTGATGACATAACACCCAAACTCATATCAGTGCAACTGGAGTCATGTGAGTGCATCTGGGATATGATTGGTGAAATACCTGGGGGGAAGTTTTCAGGCTGACATGGGGCAGGAAGCTGATTAGGGCTGCTGGGGGGAAGTTGATTAGGGCTGCTGGGTGAGGGGAACTGATCAAGGCAGCATCTGGAGGATGATAGGGGAAACTGCTGGTGGCAGGTTGACAATCATGGCTGCTGGGGGGGAAAGGTGATTAGGGCAGCATCTGGGTGATGATCGGGGAACACCTGTGGGCGGTCATTGAACAAGGCTGATGTGGGGGGGGGGTGATCGTGGCTGCTGTGGGGAGCAGGGAGTTAGGTGATTGGAGCAGCACTTGGAAAAAGTTCAGCTATGGGGGGGAAGTGATCAGGCAACAGCTGCAGGATCTGATCAGGGCTGCTGCAGGGGGTGGGGTAAGTGTTTGACCGGGGCAGCACTTGAAGGAGGCAATTCTTGACAACTAATTTCCCAGGTGCTCATTATTTGATATGCTTGGGTGAGATTCTGTCACTTTAAGCCGGTGGTTCTCAAACTCGGTCCTCAGAACCCCACACAGTTCATGTTTTCCAGGTCACCCTGCAGGTGCACAGGTGTATTCATTACTCACTGACACATTTTAAAAGATTCACAGGTGTAACTAATTCCACTTGCGATTCTGTGAGGAGACCTGGAAAACATGCACTGTTTGTGGTCCTGAGGACCGAGTTTGAGAACCTGTGCTTTAAGCCGATGAGTCAGCAGGCCTAAATACCTGAAAAAAAAGCCTAGTTTGTGTATAAAATCTGTGTGATACCTGTAGGCAAATGATGCAGAGCGATTTTCATGTTTTTGTGAGTTAGTGTAGGGACTGGAGAGAAGGGGAGACTTTGGCCCTGATTCAGAGCCGTTCGTTAACAGCAGTACACTCGTTGCGTTCCGATGTTGAGTAACCGCGCATGCGTCGGTGTAACACTGCGCATGTGCGTACGGCAGATTGCGAGCTTTTTTTGTCTCGTTCGTCAAATAGCGTACAGGAAGTGACATGTCAAATGTGATTGACAGAACAGGGCGTTTTTGGGCGTTGACGGGGGTGGAGATGGAAAAACGCAGGCGTGGCGAGGCGTTTTTGGAGCATACATACATTATCAGATGCGAACGTCAAATGTGTTCGTACCAACTCATACGTCACTGGATGATCCTCTTTCCCTTCAAAATGCTCGCACAGCTTAGGGTCTGGATTACTCGACCACATTGGCGATGACCTTCTCCTCCGTCCCGGCACTCCACGATGTAGTATCGATTAATCACGGCTTGTCAGAAAATCAATTAGTGTTGGATTGAAAACCGGCTTGGTATGTGTTTTGAAATCAGTTTTTTGGGTTAGCACAAAACCGTACGCAGGTGGAAATCATAGCTGCTAATGTCAGGATTACCCAATCAATTTGCGTACATTTGTGAGGGTTTATTTTGGGGTTAATTTTTGGTTTTTGGCCTATTGTAACAATAATGTCATCATGTTTATGTTTTTTTGCCCATTTTGCTTTTGCCTGGTGAATTTGCATCCTTATGTAAATTTTAAAACGTTCCTTAAAGAGCCCTTTTTTTTCCTCATGTAAAATGTTGGTGTTGCGCATTTTTGCCTTGTGGGCCAGGATTAAATGTAAACCATTTTTACAATAATGTCAGAATACAGTCGTACATTTTTTGCAAATATATTGCTATAAAAAAACTATTTCATGCACATATTTTACACAAACATTTTTTGCAGTGTTCATTCCAAAAATTTTAATAATTGTGCAAACATAAAAGTTTTTGGAAACGTAAAGCTAAAAATGAAAAACAATTCACAAGAAAGGAGAGGGAAGTTTTGGCCAGAAAGGAATATGGGGCAAGCACAGAAGGAGTGTGGGAAAAGTAGCCAGTGCTGTCAACGTTTTTTCCCCCGTTTGGCTGGGGGAGCGAGGGCGCCAGACCGGGTCCGGGATGTCATCGGGCTGGCCTGTCCAGAGGCAGATGTTGTGGCCTCTGGACTAGGCACAGGGCTAGGCACATTTGGAGGATTGGCTGATGTTGTGCCAGAGGTGGAGGATCCTGATGTTCCGGCAGGAAGGGAGGTCGGCTCCACCATGTTCTGGCGAACGAGCTGCTCCAGGGCATTGGCGATGCAGATGTTGGCCCTGGTATTTTCCGCCAGGGCCTGACCAATGGTCACGTTGGCCGCAGCATTTTGCTCCAGGGCCTCAGCCACCCGTACCAGACTGGCGTCCATCCTCTGCAGAATCTCCGTATGGAAATCCGATTTAAAATTGAGTTCTGTGAGGAGGGACACTGCCTGCGAGGGGGATTGCCCTGGACTGGCTTCTGCAGGGTCCTCAGCCGGATGTACTGGTTCCTCCCCTGCAGAGCCAGCAGAAATTCTGCGGCCAAGGCTCCCCTCTGGAGCAGACTCATCCGCCTGTGTCTCTGTTGGAAAAATGAGAAAAGACTCACATTAGAATCTACATATTGGCACAATAACATTTCAGAGTTGGTGACATCACAATATTTACCTTGGACAACATGAGGAGCCGCAAAGTCTGGCATGTCCGTATCCATGTTGGACACGCCAAACACCTCCACAGCCTGCACACACCCCTGTGCCAGCTCTTCTAAATCATTCAACTCCAATGACACAGGGGTGGGACCCCCACCTGTCCCCCTTGCATGCCTAGCCCTGTCCGCTAGTTTTTGCTTCAGGTGATATTTGAAGTCAGCCCATCTGTGGTTGAAATTGGAACCATTATCCTTTTGTTTTAAATGGGTTTTGGTTTTAGGGGGGTCAAGTGTTTACTTACCGCCGTTTGACATCCCGGGCTAGACGGACATAATCACCCACCCTATTGACAGCAACGGCTACCTCCTCCCACATTCTCCACTTCTGGCTTGCACTCATATTCCTGTCTGCCTGTGGCAGGATGTCCACACACTTCTGAACCAAAACCTCCATCTCCTTTCTTGTGAATTGTGGCTGCCTTTTCTTTTTGCCAGCTTTGGCCGGAATACTGGGCCCAGCAGCCTCTTCCATGTCATCCTCCTCACCTATTTGTTTAAATGTTGAGAATTGTAAACTTCACAACTTGCACTATATTATGTTTCAAATTAATCATTGTTTCCAAATGCCTGAAATACTTACCGCCAGACTGTTGCCCATTGTTTCCCTGGTCTGTAGCCATGTCTTAGCTCAAAACAAGAAATACACCAGAATTTTTGGTTTGGCTCGTGACGTATTTATACATGCGTCCTTATTTTTCGGCTGCATCATTGATTGTGCGTTCCTATGATCCCTCCTTAATTTGTGCGGGAAACTAAACACTATTTATGGCTTGGGGCGTCTCGAGTCGAGGTTGCGTTTGTTGATTGTTTGAGGTTACGTTGGTCGGAGTTGATTGTTGGCGGGTTTTGGAGTTGGCGTTGGTGGGAGTTGTTTTTGTTTGCTAAATTTGTTATTTTTTTTCTGTTCGCAGTTTTTCTGGTGGTTTTGTTTTTGGCGTTTCTTTATTTGGTAAGTTTTTGGCAGTCTAACTTTTGTTCAATTTGTGTCTCCTTCTTTTCCTGAATTTTTTAACGTTATTATTTCGTAATTTCATCTTTGTTAGGTTTTTTTTTGGCTCTGCCCCAAAGACCTTTTGATCCGGAAACTTATATATTATCTATTGGTAAGTTAATTTTTTCACTTGGTTAGTAAATGTTCATGTTTGTATTTACGCAACTTTGTTGGACCTTACACTTTGTTTTTCTTAGTCAGAAATGTTTCTAAAATGTTGTGTTTTTCTAGCTGCGTATTTTTGAACTTGTATTTGCGAACTAATTAGCGCATTTTTATCTGTTTCTATTGTGACTGGTATTTGCGAATTAATTAGCGCATTTTTATCTGTTTCTATTGTGACTGGTATTTGCGAAATAATTAGCGCATTTTTATCTGTTTCTATTGTCACTGGTATTTGCGAAATAATTAGCGCATTTTTAACTGCTTATTCAGACCCGTTAAATTGTTTGTGTTTTCCCTTTAGCATTTGTTGATTACATTTGGCCCCAATTTGAGGTAGTCTGCGCAATGTCGCTTTTTCTCTTTGGGCAAATGTGTGTTTCTCCCCTTTTATGTTTTGTCTTGCACCCAATTTTGAAACAGAAATGCCCAGCATAAATTGTTGTATTTTTATATTGTGATTCTTTACAGTTTGCACGTATCATGACAATACCCCGGCATGTAAGCATCAATGGATGGTATCATCAAGCTAAGTAAAAATCTATTTATTTGGGGGGTTAAAAAGCCTTACATTCAAATCTTGCCATTTCAGGTTGATCTGGGTCGGATTGTTCTGGCCATGCTCCCGGAAGCCGACCAACCTCAATCTCGTCCCAGGTGTAGGCATCGTAGGCGTGCAAGGCCCCAGATATTTCGAACACATGTCACCCTTTTTGGAATGCCCGATGATGAGGTTTTAAGACGCTACCGTCTTCCTCCCAAAATCATCATAGACACTCTCTCATTAATAGAGAGTGATCTTGAGCGGCAAATTGACAGTCCTACAGCAATACCACCACTTACGCAATTTATGGCGGTGTTACATTTCTGTGCCTCAGGATCGTTTCAAACAACGGTGGGAATAGTGGCGGGCATCTCACAATCCTCCTTTTCCCGGATCCTGAGGGCAGTGATGGAGGCACTTTTCAAGCACCTCCATCATTTTGTTCAAATGCCTTTGGATATGGGTGCCCTTAGTGTGGCCAAGGCCAATTTTTACCAAATAGCTGGCTTCCCATACATCATAGGGGTTGTGGATGGTACTCACATACCACTTCAGCCTCCAGCGCGGCTGGAGGCCATATTTCGCAACCGTAAACACTATCACTCCCTGAATGTAATGGTGGTATGTGATGCCTCTCTCCAGATCCTGTCCCTGAATGCAAAATTACCAGGAAGTGCACATGACGCATTCGTCATCCGGCAATCAGGGATATGGCACAAATTAACCAACCTACAAGCTGGTGATGCGTGGCTTCTGGGTAAGTGGAGACCTTTAGTACATAACAATGTTAAGCTTGATACACAGTGATCCTGATGTCACTTCTTTTTCACAGGAGACAGTGGCTACCCTTGCACGCCCTGGCTGCTCACTCCTTATTTGGCTCCCACACCAGGGCCACAAAGTAATTTTAATGCCGCACTTACAGCCACCAGGCAAGTGGTGGAGCGCTGTATCGGCCTTTTAAAAGGCCGATTCAGATGCCTCCACCGCTCTGGTGGCGAGCTCATGTATTTGCCGGATATGGTTTCGAAAATTGTGGTCCTGTGTGGGATATTTCACAACATCGCCATAAGGAGTGGTGTCCCAATGCAGCCAGAGGATGCCTTACCTGAGGATGGCCCCCCCGAGGTTGGTCGGAGGTCAGTATGTGGGGGGGCCATACGCGTTGGTGTGGTGGCCAGATATTTTAGGTAATTATTGTCAAAACAACAGTGTTTAGACCCAATGTGGTACGGTTTGTTTGAGAACATCTAATTATTTTGTTTTTTTTTCTCCATCTTCTGTTTGTTTTCATAATCTTTGGGACTGCAACGATGACTACTTCCTGCTACCCTTAAAAAACCTTCATGTTGAAACTTTGGGAATATATTATGGAACCCATATTGCAACGCCACATTTGTGGAATCATGTTGGCATGGTCCTTCGTCAACCAGTTCTTGATTTTTTGTGTGATTTTTTTAAGTTTTTTGTATGTGTTGTATTTATGATTATCACTCTGTGTTTTGTTTGTGAGTGACCACTTTGTTATTTTAGTTATGTTGAGAATAAATGTCTTGAGAGTGTAATTTTGTTCCTTTTTTTGCCCATTACAAGCAAGTGTAACCAGGTTCACACACGTTACATTTGCCTAAGGGGTAATCCTGTAATGACGCAAGTTGAGCTAAAATGTAAGATGTTTTCTGGGTCCAAACCAACACCCAAAGGAATCCTGTACAATCAGTTGGCTTCGTAATATCGGCCTAAGCAGCTTGCCCCCCAAATAGGAACATGTAAAATGTAGTAATATATAATTTGGACAACACCAAAAAAGGGAAATCAGTTTGTTACTGTTAGGTGTTTCTTGTGCCTGTTTTCCTAAAAAATACAACACACAATCTTAGTGACAATAATTGCAAATCCTTGCTGGAAGAGTCTACTTATGTCAGTGTAAACAATCTCTGATTTTGAAACAAGGAATGAGACAGAACGTTAAGTTTAAAATATGAATTTATTTATATTTTGACACAAAAAAAACCTAAAACTGGTTCCTAAGGAGGACCGACATATGGTCAAGGACCACCAGCAGCCCGATGACGTGTTCCCGCATACGGCCCACACAGCCGGCTAATTCAGCCATACGCCTCTGTTCCTCTGTGGGTTAGAAAAGTGTGGGGATTAATACATCAATAATGAAACCACATTAAAAAACAAGCCAAACCAAGCTAACCAAAAATGAAATATTGTGGCCCAAAGCAGAATTACACCGAAAAAACCAAGCCCCCCAAAATGGTCTACCCAAAAATTACAAGTCCAAAAATCAGATTCAGACAGGTGTGATATGTGTATGGTGAAATCAGCAGTAAGGTAAAGACAACCCGAAAACTCCCAAAAAGTCGTCAAAAAACACAAAAAAAGGGAATGACACATGATTACATCCAAACAGTTTTTGCCGAAAAAAAAACAAAAAAAAAAACATACCGTTCAAAATAACGGCCGCTCCTGAAGCCACTCCCTCGTCCTCCTCGGAGGTGCCTCCATTCCCCAAAGATCTTGGCGGGGTGATTTGGGATTCCGGGGAGGGGGTAGTTAGAAGAGGGGTGGTTGGAGGAGAGGGGGAATTGGGATGGAGGGGAAGGAGTCCCGAAATATCCTCCACAGGGTCTGGGCAGGCTGGGGAGGAGGGGGAAATAGGGGAATTTGGGGTTGTGGAGGGTTGGCTTGGGGTTGGGGAGAGTGGGCGAGAGCGCCATCTTGGATGGCGATGACGCCGTAGTCTTCGCTGTGCCCCTAAAAGATGTGAAACAAATTGTGGTTAGTTTCAACCAAAACCGAGTAAAACACTAATTTATGACAACACAAATCTGAAAACATGGCCATGCAGATATGAGTACAATGAATAAATAGGACATACATGAAAACATGGCCATGCAGATATGAGTTCAATGAATAAATAGGACATACATGAAAACATGGCCATGCAGATATGAGTTCAATGAATAAATAGGACATACATGAAAACATGGCCATGCAGATATGAGTACAATGAATAAATAGGACAGACATGAAAACATGGCCATGCAGATATGAGTACAATGAATAAATAGGACATACATGAAAACATGGCCATGCAGATATGAGTTCAATGAATAAATAGGACATACATGAAAACATGGCTATGCAGATATGAGTACAATGAATAAATAGGACATACATGAAAACATGGCCATGCAGATATGAGTACAATGAATAAATAGGACAGACATGAAAACATGGCCATGCAGATATGAGTACAATGAATAAATAGGACATACATGAAAACATGCACACGCAGTTAGGGCCACAAAGATAAACATGAAAACCACAGTCCCAAAAACTTACTTTCAGCGATCTGCATGCGAAAGCATGCCAGCAAGCGGGGCGTCCGCCGTTGCAGGTCCGACCACCTGCGCTCCAGCTGGCCGACCTGGCGGCGTGAGCCGAAGGAACGCAGGCGGCCACGTACCTCCGCATATGCGGAACGCTTCTCGCGATTTGTGATGGGTGGAGGCTGGCTGGTGATCCGCCTATCCATCACCTCGGTTAACACCAGCAGCTCGCGCCTGGTGAATGCCGAGGCTCTCATGATGGCAATGGTGTATTTGTTAAAAATCATTTTTAATAAAGACCCGAAAATAATTTTGATTGGCTATTTGGGTAATTAACAGGACCAATTCTATTGGTTAGTGTATGAGTCATGTGTTCGACAGGGCCAGAAATCTCTTGAGAGTTATGATAGGCTTGATGCAGTGACATGCGTAAGCAAATTTAAATAAAGAAATGAACCCCGGAAAATATGCGGGGAGAAAAACAAATAGAACAATTGTTTAATTGGCTCTAACATGTATTTTGACAAATAAAAGCGAATGTTTAAGCCATACGTATTCTGCGGGTAAACACAAACACGGACAAGATTACAGTTTATTGCATTGTGAAAAGCAAAACAAAAACCAATTAAGCTAATTGATATATTGATTGGCATGATACGATTGAGGGAGGTAGGCAGAATAAACGAGCAGTTAATCGAAATCTGACAGTCCCACTTCTGGTTTGTACTTGTGCGTGCGTTCCCTTCAAGCCATTTCGGGGATGTACGCTCGCTATTTGGCACGCTCGTTAGTTAGAGGAGGGGTCGGTAGAGTTTGGGGAGGATGTTTGGCTGCGTTCGAAAATGCGAGCGAGTGCTTGAATTTACATATTTTTTTACGTACGCCGAACGTACGAACGGCCACTTGCGTCCGGGTCTGAATGAGGGCCTTTGACTCAAGGCCTGATTCAGCAAGGAATGCACGCTAGCAGATGCACGCACCCAGCCGCTGCGAGAATATCCTAATCAATGCATACGCACGGAGACCGGAGCACAAGAAGCAGACACCCAGCAAAACATAAAGCTGCCCACCTTTGCCATGATTGACAGCGTAAACATAGGGAACATTTGTGGTACCCCTAGAGTATTTTTAGTGTCCCATTCATGTACCTACAAAAGGTTTACCATAGAAGTTGCCAGTCATATAGAAAAATAAATAAGTATGTTGCTTTGTTGTAAAATTCATGTATTTACACTGAAATTCTTAGCTGGAAGATGCTGATTGAGATAATTATATGAACTTTATAATTATTGCCAGTGACACTTGTCTGACCCCCTCATGGAGGGAAGTATGGTGCAGCCCGTTATGGCTGCATTGAAACACAACGGAGGCACGCGCCAGGGACAGGTCATTATGGCCACTTCAGAGGGGAAACCTACTCCCTCTGGTCTATGATAAGGGGCTCAATAGGGAGACAGGCGCGTGCGGTCGGCGGGAAGGAGCCCCGCACGCGACAGCCAGGTTATAAAGAGAGGCACCCGCGGGGGCTGCTGGGTGTGCTGTGTGGGACTCTGTGGTAAGCGGACAGTGGAGAGTGTCCTGCGCTTACCGTGGCTGAACCGGGGAGAGCCTGGAGAGACAGGACTTACCTGTATGCCGGGGACACAGCCTGTAGCGGCTGCCATCGTTGTGTGCGGAGCCCTGGTATCGGAGCGGAGAGGAAGCCATCCGGAGCCTGACAGGAAACGGCATCATCACCGGGACCTCCCTTGATCCTGCCTCCTTGGACTGTGAGTGGCAGCCGGAGGGGAGTGACAGAGCAGAGAGCGCTGTCCTGGGTGCTGGAAGACAGAAATCGCGGAGCAGGTCTGTCAGCTGCATATTGCAGTAACTATACCACCAACACCATTACAAGACTTTATAGCCCCAGCGCAGCCCTACAGTGAATACAAAAAAAACACTAATGCAGTCAGTATTTGGCCTGTTATTAGATAGGACTGCAAATATCTTCAGTGATTCCTGTTTAGTACAGCTCCAGTAAGCTTAAGTATAATAGACTGAGTAGTTGTTTAACACCTCTCTCAGCAAAAGAAATAGAGAGCAGGTAGAAACACATTGCACAAGGTGGCATAGAGCTAGACTAAGACAGCCATTTCAGTGACTATAAACTTCGATAAATTGCATTAAAGTCAGCTTAGCCATGTTGATCGTCTGGGATTAACCCTTCATCCGCAAAGTTAGAGACAACCTAACAAACTTTTGCAGGAGTCGCACAGGCATCAGTTCAGCAACATCTATATAGTTGAGATACTACTTAATACACAACAATAGACAGGAGACAAGACACAGGAACTATAACGTGAAGGGAAGGAGAATCCCTATTGTTCACATCGTTACTAAGTCTAAGCGTTAGGGAGAGTAATTAAAACCCGGGCACCGTTACTTTATTGCGCAAACTCCAACAACTACTTGCATGCAATAGTTTAAAATATTTACTGTGCACAGTTAGGTGAATGGACTCTGGAACTACTTGTGTAGCTAACGGGTTGCAGGGATTGATGTGTGATGAATATGAGTTAACTTTCCCCCCCCCTTCACAGAAAATACGAAGGAGATCCAGTGTTCCAGATAAATAAATTACCCCGGGATCCTATGTGTACTTTTACTGACTGAATTTTCAATGTGATGTTTGTATAGTTGTATTGTGCTGTTAATTAATTACCTACTGTTGTATAATGGTATCTGACTCCTTAGGGAGAATAGACTGAAATAAATTTATCTCTGTCATTCGAATACAAGCCAGTATATTGGTCTTCCTATATTTTGCTGAAGGTAAACTGGAACCCAGTGGCTTGCTGTATAGGGAAAAATTACCCTGCGTCACAGTAAGCTGGGAGTGGACATTACATAAATTTTTGGCGTCATACGAACAGGACGAACAAAGCTAGAAACATGTCATCAGATGATGAACAAGCCGTGGGAGACTCATCCAATACTCGGCCAGCCATGGCTAACCTTAACCCAATTACCCTACCTTATTATTTCGGGGCTCCGTGGCTTCCAATTTATAATGGAGATTATCAGGGAACGGAGGGGAATACATTAACTGAATTCAAGACCAAGATGAAATCTATGTTTCGCCTATATCCCCTTAGTGAACAACAACAGGTGGAAATATTGATCGGGCAACTCAAGGGCGCTGCCCTCCGAGAAGTCGCTTCATGGCCACGTGAGGAAAAGCAAAAAATAGATCAAATCCTACAGCGGTTAAGGACCACGTTTGAAACCAGAACTATTTCTGAGCTAAAAATTAAGTTTTATGGTCGAAAACAACGGGCCGGTGAGACGCTCAGGGATTATGCCCTGAGTTTACAGGAAGCTTTAAAAGCAGTACAAGTGGTGGATGATAAAGAAATAGGGAATACAGATGAAGCTCTGATTTCTCAGTTGATTGAAGGGGCCAATAGAGAGGGAGTTCGAAGTCAGCTTAGGATGCTGAGAATGCAATTGGAAGATCACTCATTCCTCGATTTCAAGGAAGCTGCTATCAAAATCATTGGGCACTGTGCGGGGCAAGAAGTCCTTTTTCCTGAAATGCCTGGATATCAGGAAGCATATCATGCTGTTGGGTGTGAAGGCAACAAAGTAGGGATAGAATCAACAGTGAAAGAGAAAGCAGGTCAGAGTGTTCAGATACCTACTCGAGATCCGATGCAGGTCTTACAGGGTCAATTAGAAGGGTTAACGGTTGAATTAGCTGAAATGCGCAAAGAGATGCGCCAGCTTTCTCGGCAGAGACCTAGTGATTCATCAGGATGGAGAGGAAATTCGGAGCGGAGGCATACCAGTGGTGATTGGTGGGAATCACCTCGAGGAAATGGAAGAAGAGCTACTGATAAATTCGATTCTCAAGGTCGTCCTATCTGCAGGAGATGTGAAAGGAGCGGACATATTGAACGAAACTGTAGTTCTACGGAACCGTTAAACTCCAATACCCCGAGGATGGGGGTCGAGCCTCGGGGGGGACACAGTATTATAGATCCCAAACTGGAAGAATGGTGGCCCCGGTATGTTGGACAGTGCCCTATTATCCCAATCACCATTAATGGCACAGAGACTTTCGCCATGATAGACACGGGGTCACAAATTACAACCATACAGCTTCCCACCTACAAACGACATTGGGAAATGGGACAACTTCTCTTGCCTCCGCCAACTTGGTTGCAACTCATTGCCAGCAATGGCCTTGGAATATCATGTGTAGGATATTGGGAGGCTAGTGTAAAAATTGGACAGACTCTACTTCCTGAACAGGGATGTTTGGTGACTGAAACGAGTGATGCCAAAGTGGCTCCTGTGATTTTAGGCATGAATATATTGCAAAATTGCCCTGACGAATTAGTTTCCATCTTAAAAGGCGAGTTATCCAGGGTGATTCCGCCAAAACAGCAAGTTTTACAGAAAGCCATTAAAGTACTACAGGGGCATCAGAGATTGACTCAAAGCACAGGAACCATGGGAAAAGTCCGACTGACTGACAATAAGCCTGTCAAGCTACAACCGAACTCTGAGACTATACTGTGGGGAAAAGCCCGCTCAGGACCGAGTGGACAAGAGTATGAAGCTTTAATCGAACCCTTTGTGATAGCTGCTAGAAATGATGTGGTTGTGGCCCGATCCCTAGTTACTGTAAAAAATGGAAGAGTCCCTGTTCGAGTTCTTAATCCTCATAATCGCACAGTCAAATTATATCGAAGTCAGCCAATTGCTAACCTAATGTGGACCACCTTTCAAGATGTACTAAATCCCACCTTAGTAGCAAAACAAGAAGAAACATCAGCAACCGTTGAAGCTGAACTTGAACAAGAACCCAATTGGTGGGAAGAGCTGCAAATTGGGAACAACAGTACACCGGAAGATCAAAAACTAGGAGCCCTTCAAGTGGCTAAAGAGAACTCTGAAGCCTTTAGTAAGGACCCAACTGATTTGGGAGTAGTCGTGAAAATCCAACATCGTATTTTCATTGGAAATAGTCCACCTGTTAAAGAAAGACATCGTCCTTTGGCCCCAGGATTATATCAACCGGTACGACAAATGATAGAAAACATGAAGGCCACCGGGATTATTCGAGAAAGCTATAGTCCCTGGGCGGCTCCAATGGTTCTTGTCCGAAAAAAAGACGGACAGTTCCGCTTTTGTGTGGATTATCGGAAATTAAATAACCTCACCCATAAAGACGCGTATCCTCTGCCTCGAATTGAGGAATCCTTTACTGCCCTAAAATCGGCCCAGTACTTTTCGACCCTAGATTTAACGAGCGGGTATTGGCAAATTCAAATGGCAGAAGAAGACAAGGAGAAAACTGCCTTCATCGCCCCAATGGGGTTATTTGAGTTCCAACGAATGCCATTTGGACTGTGTAACGCACCCGCCACGTTCCAACGTGTAATGGAACACTGCTTAGGCCACAAGAATTTTGAAACCGTTCTTTTGTACTTAGACGATGTCATTGTTTTTTCCGGATCCTATACCGAACATCTCCAACATCTACGAGAGGTACTCCAGAGTTTGATCAAATTCGGCCTTAAACTGAAGCCTTCAAAATGCCATCTGCTTAAGCCGGAAGTCCATTATCTAGGCCATATCGTGAGTTCTACAGGAATCACTCCCGATCCTGATAAAATCAAAGCCGTATTGGATTGGCCCATTCCTCAAACTGTGAAGGACGTGCGAAGATTTCTTGGATTTATTGGATATTACAGACGGTTCATCCAGAATTTCGCTCAAGTTTCAGCTCCCCTTCTAGAATTACTTCGGGGAATTTCCAAAGAATCTTACCACCGGCGAATTCCTATCAGTTGGACTATCAAAAGACAAGAGGCGTTTAATCAATTGAAGAAGATTTTAACTGAAGCTCCCTTGTTGGCCTACCCAGATTTCACCAAACCTTTCCGTCTGTTCACCGATGCAAGCAAACAGGGTTTGGGAGCTGTCCTATCCCAGGTTCAAGATGGAAAAGAAAGAGTGATTGCGTACGCTAGTCGGAGTTTGCGGAAAACGGAAAGGAACGATAGCAACTATAGTGCATTCAAACTCGAATTCTTGGCTCTCGTATGGGCAGTAACAGAAAAATTCTGTGACTACTTGGCTGCCACGCCCTTTATTGCCTACACCGACTGCAACCCCTTGGTCCATCAGGAAACCGCTAAGTTGAGTGCGTTGGAACAAAGACGGTCCTCCCGTCTGGCCCACTATCGCTACCGGATTAAATACAGGAGTGGTCGCAGTAATGCCAATGCTGATGCTCTGTCCTGTTTGCCATGCCCCGAGGAAGGCGAAGAAGAGGAAGACCCATGGGAGTCTACCGAAATTCCCACCTTCGGTACTGCTCCCAATTCATCTGAACAATATGCTCTAATGTCCAGTAGGGCTGAAACCTTCACACCACATGTCGAACAGGAGGAACAGGAGTGGATACAAACACAAGATGCAGACCCATGTCTGCGTCAGTTGAAAAGATTAATTTGTCAACAACGTGGATTTACTAAACTTGCGAGACAAAAAGCGGAGCCCGAGCTTATTCAACTCTGGCGCCAGAGGGACCGACTGAGTCTCCATCGAGGTTTACTTGTTCGCCAGTACACCGACCCAAAAACCCATGAGACTTGGAGACAACTAGTGACTCCCTTGGCGAAAACTAAGGATTTGTTAAGGGCCTATCACGATCAATCCGGGCATTTTGGATGTCAGAAATTGGAAAGAAATTTGCGACAGAGATTCTATTGGATCAATTTGAGAAAAGATGTGGAAAACTGGTGCCGAACCTGTAATACCTGTGCTCTACGTCAGCCCGCTTCACCTACACAGAAAGCATTACTCCACCCAATCATCACTCGACACCCTTTAGAGCTCGTCTCAATTGACCATGTAAAATTGGAGCCCGGTCGGCTGGGATATCAGTATGCCATTACCATGATTGACCATTTTACTAAATTCGCAGTGGCCCTCCCTGTTCGGGATCTATCAGCAAAGACTACCGCGGAAATCTTTTGACGTGCTTTTGTCAGACCCTACGGGTATCCTTCCAAAATACTCACCGATCAAGGTCCAGCTTTTCAATCACAACTCTTCCAGGAATTGTGTACCCTGTACAAGTGCAAGAAACTGCGCACCACAGCCTACCACCCGCAGGGAAATGGTGTGTGTGAAAGAATGAATAGGACACTAATCAATATGCTAAGAGCAGCACCAATTTCACAACGTTTTGAATGGCCCACTCTGCTAGCCGAATTGATATTCATCTATAATAATACCGTGCATGAATCCACGGGGCACACTCCTTACTATTTGCTCTTTGGGCGGCATGGTCAGCTACCAGTAGATGTACAGTTGGGACTACCCAAGGCTCTTGGTTTTCCCTATGACCCAAAAAAAGGATGGGTTGAGGATCACCAGCAACGATTAAAAATGGCCCAAGACATTGTTCAACAACAAATGAACCATGAAAGGCAACGACAAGAAAGACATTACAATCTAAAAGCTCGAGCAGCACCCTAAAGTGTGGGTGACAAGGTTCTTCGGAAGAATAATTTACGGAAAAATAAACTGGATTTACAATGGGAATCAGAGCCCTATACAGTAATAGAAATCCCCAACCCTGAAATTGCAATCTATCGGATAGTCAAAGAAAATGACGGCACAGAAAAAATAGTCCATCGAAACCAGCTTAAATTGTACTCCGTGCCAGAGTTGGAGTCTAAAGCGGTACCTTCAGACTTCCCATCAAACTCAAAGATTGCACTCAGTCCACCGTTGGACAATGTCCTAGAGATGATGATGAGTATGTACTGGCCAGTAGTTTCTGGTTCTGAATTTTCACTCCCCCACGAACAGTTGGCAAATGCCAGCCCAACCTTGGAGGGTACAGAAGCCCGTGAACTTCCCAGCTTCCGACGTTCTGAGAGAAGCACTAAGGGGGTTCTTCCTATAAGGTATAGGCAGTAGAATGTTTAAATATTCGTTCTAACATATCGTATTAAGTTGTTACTTGTACCAGTTTTGCTAAGATAACGTTTGCAGCTAATTGTAATTCTTGCTACAAATGTTAGAAGTAACTAAAGGTTCTGGAAGAAGAAAACAGTTTGTAACCTTGTTAGAAAAATAGATGCATAGGGACATGCATCATTTTAGCGGGGAGGAATGTGGTACCCCTAGAGTATTTTTAGTGTCCCATTCATGTACCTACAAAAGGTTTACCATAGAAGTTGCCAGTCATATAGAAAAATAAATAAGTATGTTGCTTTGTTGTAAAATTCATGTATTTACACTGAAATTCTTAGCTGGAAGATGCTGATTGAGATAATTATATGAACTTTATAATTATTGCCAGTGACACTTGTCTGACCCCCTCATGGAGGGAAGTATGGTGCAGCCCGTCATGGCTGCATTGGAACACAACGGAGGCACGCGCCAGGGACAGGTCATTATGGCCACTTCAGAAGGGAAACCTACTCCCTCTGGTCTATGATAAGGGGCTCAATAGGGAGACAGGCGCGTGCGGTCGGCGGGAAGGAGCCCCGCACGCGACAGCCAGGTTATAAAGAGAGGCACCCGCGGGGGCTGCTGGGTGTGCTGTGTGGGACTCTGTGGTAAGCGGACAGTGGAGAGTGTCCTGCGCTTACTGGGGCTGAACCGCGGAGAGCCTGGAGAGACAGGACTTACCTGTATGCCGGGGACACAGCCTGTCGCGGCTGCCATCGTTGTGTGCGGAGCCCTGGTATCGGAGCGGAGAGGAAGCCATCCGGAGCCTGACAGGAAACGGCATCATCACCGGGACCTCCCCTGATCCTGCCTCCTTGGACTGTGAGTGGCAGCCGGAGGGGAGTGACAGAGCAGAGAGCGCTGTCCTGGGTGCTGGAAGACAGAAATCGCGGAGCAGGTCTGTCAGCTGCATATTGCAGTAACTATACCACCAACACCATTACAAGACTTTATAGCCCCAGCGCAGCCCTACAGTGAATACAAAAAAAACACTAATGCAGTCAGTATTTGGCCTGTTATTAGATAGGACTGCAAATATCTTCAGTGATTCCTGTTTATTCCAGCTCCAGTAAGCTTAAGTATAATAGACTGAGTAGTTGTTTAACACCTCTCTCAGCAAAAGAAATAGAGAGCAGGTAGAAACACATTGCACAAGGTGGCATAGAGCTAGACTAAGACAGCCATTTCAGTGACTATAAACTTCGATAAATTGCATTAAAGTCAGCTTAGCCATGTTGATCGTCTGGGATTAACCCTTCATCCGCAAAGTTAGAGACAACCTAACAAACTTTTGCAGGAGTCGCACAGGCATCAGTTCAGCAACATCTATATAGTTGAGATACTACTTAATACACAACAGGAGACAGGAGACAAGACACAGGAACTATAACGTGAAGGGAAGGAGAATCCCTATTGTTCACATCGTTACTAAGTCTAAGCGTTAGGGAGAGTAATTAAAACCCGGGCACCGTTACTTTATTGCGCAAACTCCAACAACTACTTGCATGCAATAGTTTAAAATATTTACTGTGCACAGTTAGGTGAATGGACTCTGGAACTACTTGTGTAGCTAACGGGTTGCAGGGATTGATGTGTGATGAATATGAGTTAACTTTCCCCCCCCCCCTACACAGAAAATACGAAGGAGATCCAGTGTTCCAGATAAATAAATTACCCCGGGATCCTATGTGTACTTTTACTGACTGAATTTTCAATGTGATGTTTGTATAGTTGAATTGTGCTGTTAATTAATTACCTACTGTTGTATAATGGTATCTGACTCCTTAGGGAGAATATACTGAAATAAATTTATCTCTGTCATTCGAATACAAGCCAGTATATTGGTCTTCCTATATTTTGCTGAAGGTAAACTGGAACCCAGTGGCTTGCTGTATAGGGAAAAATTACCCTGCGTCACAGTAAGCTGGGAGTGGACATTACACATTGAGTGCCATCGAAGTTGCGTATAAGCTAAGGGTAGTCCTGACCCTGCCGCAGGACTTGAGAGATTCCTGCACGCAGAGAGGCGCTCGGCTGCTTGTGGGCCGAGATTAATTTATGCACGCCTCTGTAACGGCATGCACGCCTGTATTCGGCCGACCACCTCTCTATTACCACCCACAAATGTCACTTCATGTCAATCAACATTGAAGGTCTCTGTGGGCTCCCTGCGTACTCTGAGAGAGCCCTTACCGTGCTCAGCAACCTGTTTGCACATGCGCAATGCGATGCATTCGCAGATCGCAAACATCGGCTCGCACCGTGCGTTCTCTCACTTGCGTTGCTCGCCTGAATCAGGCTCTCAATTGGCTTGACAAATTATTGCAATATTTTGGAACCAACATTCCCTGAATAGATATATACTAGCTGGGATAACCGGTGTTGCCCGAGTTGAAGACTGGACCCTGAAGTACACCTGCAGCCTTCATTATTTTACATTGTCCTCGCCTATAACCTGGATAACTATGCAAATTAGGAGTAAATGACAGTGCAGGCAGGCGTAGGGGTATATCAGGAGCAGAATGACTTACAGAATAGGAATCAGTATAGCTTCCAAAATTACTTGAGTTTCAGAAATCACTGCAGAACAGAGAGGGTGATTCAGCTACGGACGGATATGCTCTCGCCGCTGCTAACAGCTGATCCGAGCTGAGTCCAAGGACGCAGCATCGAATCATCTGCGATCCATTCTGCTGGCTGAGTGACCATGGGGCCACATAAGCCAGCCGCAGCACACGAGTAATAGAGGACAGGAAATCTCCGTCAGCCGTCAGAGATCCTGACCTCTCCACTCATCCCCAACAGTGGCGACCCACCTCCGCTTTGGAAAACTGAGGCCATAGCCGCCCCTCACCACCGAGAAATGGCAGCAGACTGTCAATCACTGACAGTCTGCTGCCAGACTACGTGCAGGATCACAGACTCATACTGCTCATTCACAGTATGGGCCAGACGCATGCGTAGATTCCGGATAATCGACGCATTGACAGGTATCTCTGTCAATGCGTCTGTAGCTAAATCACCTCCTGAAATCACTCTGCAGACCAACATTGAAGACTATGTCTAGCAGGGATGCCATCAGAGGGGGAATGCTGGTACTGGTGTAGTGGCACGGTAATGTCTAAATCCCCTTCACCGAGAGGACCCTGACGTCATCAGCCAGTGTCCAGCGTCATTCCCTGCCATCCAAGTGGGCATAGAGGGGGAATATAACCAGGGCTGTTTCTAGGGTCTGAGGCTCCTAGTGCGAATGGTCAAAATACGCCCCCCCCACAAGAAGCAGTAATATCGGAAGGGGCGTGGCCTCATCGTGAGGGGTGTGGTCTCACAGTAAGGGGGCGTGGTCTCAAAATACCACAGAATGTCAGCCGCTGTGACTGCTGAGCCCAGGGGTGGCTAACCAGTCAGAGGCAAAGAGCCCAAAAATATTTGTAGTTAAAGTAAAGAGCTGACAGCATGCGTGGCAGAGGCGCGTACTCAAAAAAGGGGTGTGGTCTAGCTGTCACAAGGCCACGCTGCATATTTGTGTGCACGCCTTTGGTATGACATTTGCAGGAGCATGACCTTATGTCACACCCCTGTTTTTAGTGACGCTGGGGGCGAGCCCAGCACATTGAAAATACAAGCCAGGTCCACATAAAATACACTGAAACAAGCCACTTCCACATAAAATATATTGAAAAAGCCAGAGCCACATAAAATTTGTTTTAAAAACCACATCCATATAAAATACATTTTGAAATCTAGAACCACATAAAATACATTGAAAAAACAAGATTCACTTAATAGACACTTCAGCTCCTCCATGTGTCATTCAAGCCCCCTCCCTTACCATTGCAGCCCGACAGGTCTCAGGCTGCTGCCCCAATGGCTCTCAGGCAAAAGTGCCCATTATGCAGTGCCCCCTGTATTTGTGCCTGTTATGCAGTGCCCCATGTAGTTGTCCCCATATGCAGTGCCCACTGTATTTGTGCCTGTTATGCAGTGCCCCCTGAAGTTTTGTTGGGGGTGAGAGCAGGGACACTGAGGTGAAGTTACAGGGAGGGTGAGGGCTGGGACACTGAGGGGGAGTTACAGGGAGGGTGAGGGCAGGGACACTGAGGGGGAGTTACAGGGAGGTCCGGCACTCCCAACAACCATAAATCCAAAACGCCCGGTGCCCTCACATTCTAGTAGTAGATATGCATCCAGAGCAGGTGCGGCACTCGTAGCAGAAGAAAACTCTTTTACACAATTAGAGCATGCTCTAATTGTGTAAAGGAGTGTTCTTCTGCTACGAATGCAGCACCTGCTGTGGATGAATATCTATCTATCTAGATATAAAAAGAGGAAGGGTTGTTCCACTGGGACCTTACCTGCTCTTCCGACCTTGGTGGGCACAGAAGGGTACCCTCTCTGCACCAGCCCTTCCCTGCAGGGGTCAGTGCCACTACTCAGCTTGCCAAGCGCTGGATCCTCAACTTGCCTCTCGATGGTAGCTTGACTGCGCCGGCTACTTGACTCCCGACGGACTTAACTTGAACAACAAAGAAGCCATTATAAGATCTCTCTCTCTCTCTATCTATACACACAGTATCTATACACACAGTATATATATATATATATATATATATATATATATAAAAAGCACACACATAGTTATACACATGTAAAAATAATATATTATGATTGCATTAGTATGTTAGTATAATGTATATCAATCACCATTTTTCTTCTCAATAAGATATTTTGAGGTTTATATATATATCCTTTATACATTACTATTGCCATCATAAAATATATTATTTTTTCATTGTTTCCCTTTTTTTTTTTTGCTTGTCCTGTCCTTTCATATATCTGTATGTATGTGCCTCCCCCTATGTTCTGCATTGCCCCCTATCTGTTCTCTATTCTTCCTCGCTTCTCTGTATCTCCACATCATGCAATATGCTTCTTTCCCTGTCCCACACTGTGCTCCCCAGCCCTCATCTCGCCCACACCATGCCCTCCTTCCCTCATCACACCCACACCATGCCCTCCTTCCCTCATCACACCCATACCATGCCCTCCTTCCCTCATCACACCCACACTGTGCCCTCCTTCCCTCATCACGACCACACTGTGGTCATCTCATCCACACTTGCTCCCCCCTTTCCTCATCTCACCCACACCGTGCCCCCCCTTCTCTCATCTCACCCATACTGTGCTCCCCCCTTTCCTCATCCCACCCACACTGTGCCCCCTTCCCTCATCACCCCCACACTATGCCCCCTCCAACACTTACTGTACCAGGCTGTAACAACACTCCACAAAGGCAAAATCGTCTAGGTCCAACTTCATTCTTGTTAGTCCTGCTCTTCGGAGCCTGCTGCAGCTTCCTGCCTGACGCTGGCTGCCAGGTTCCTCCATGGAGAGGGCTGAAGATCGCACTGACTGGGACGGGGGCGGAGCTTCCTGATGACTCATCTCCCTCAGCCAGTGGTCAGAGGAGTCTGAAGCAGACAGCTCAGCTTACTTCAGACTCCTCAGGACACTGGCTTAAATATCCGATGTGTCATCAGGCAGCTAGGCCCTGCCCCCACCCCAGTGATGCTCTGCTCAGCACTCCAGGCCACACGAGATGCTGCTGACTAACGGGGCCAGCCTCTAGGGGTAGTAGTGGGCGGGCGCAGGACCCCCGAGTGTCCGGCCACCAGTGTAGGTAGGAGAGCGGGAGGGCGTCCCCTCAAGTGTCTGGCTCGGGACTCCAGTCCTGGAAGTCACCCCCCCATGACGGCTCTGAGTGGCTAAGAGATCGCGCACTGCCTGACGTCATGACGTCACTGCGTGCTTATGCATCAGCAGGAACTGATGACTGATCCTATTGGTGCTGATGCAGGGGAGGCGGAGCTGCTGCTGGAAAAGGTCCTCCAGGCTCCCAGTCTGGCGCGGAGGTAACGCAGTCCTGACTGGACGCCCAGTAATTATATACTCTAAATAAAAATGTAAAATCGGTGACAGCAGGGATCGGAGGCGGAGCGCCCCGTGCGATTGCACGGGTCGCCCGCCCCTAGAAACGGCCCTGAATATAACCACGTGGCGAGCGTAGCGAGCCACCGTGCCGGAAGCGTGGCGAGCGCAGCGAGCCCGCGAGGGGACAACAAACTTGTGTAAGTGGGAACAAAGTACTTCTGTAGCTGGCTGTCATGGGCAGGAACTGCACTTCCACCCTCACTCACGTCACTTCCAGGTCCCTAGCGCGAAGGGGAAATACAGCCTACCGTAGTGGCACCCCTGCTGTTTGTAATCTCTGTATGCTAAAGTTAATCAGGATCAAAAATTGTGGATTAATTATGCTGTCTGCCACAGTCTGAATATATGCAGTGCTCAGCTGCTCATGAGCCTGTCAGGCTGAGATGAGAGTGTGACGGTGTGTGTATGAAGCCAGCCTCTTCCCCAGAACCTGTGTAATTTAAGAGTGTACCAGTTTTATGGGATTGTGTGACATTGTGTGGCCCTGACCAAGTTTAAACCTAGGCAAAAAGCTAATCCTGGTCAAACCACACCACCATGCCAAATCTGGTGGAGCTGGGTACAAAACTCTGGCCGTGCATAAAGAACTAACAGATGCAGTATATAAACACACACACACGCACTTTCTCGCTTATTATATAGATTACCGCGAATGGCATTCTGAGGCGCATTCGCCCTATAGTAATGTTGAACTAAAGTTCTGAGCACTATTCGCTGATCTCTGCACTACCGAGTAGCCCCCTCCCCCTGCTGTGCTCTGCATGGATGGGTTTAAAAGGGTTAATGACGGAGAGATCTGTGCCCACTGTTGGTGATCTGTGGACACCAGGGGGAAGGGGTGGTGTTAATTCCACAAGAGGAGTTATTGCCACTGCGAGGGGTTAGATGATTCTATTGACATGGGAAGTTTACTGCCACCAGGGGGGAGATTATTCTTCATTTGGGACCTATGGACATGTGGGTGGGGGTGACTAATGCCCCTGGGGGATCTATTACTACTGGTGGAGTGGGGTCTAATGCCCCTGGGGGATCTATTACTACTGGTGGAGTGGGGTATAATGCCACTGGAGATAATTTGCCACTAGAGAATCTATTGCCATGGGGGAAGCATTAAGCTGCATACACACGTAAAGATTTTCTGTCCAACCATCCAACTAGTTGATTGGTTGGTATGAAAATCTGGGAAGGTATGAAAGTAAATGACAATCAGCAATTTGCTCCCAAACGCTGGAAAATGGACAAAAACTGTTGTTTGAACAAATTGTTTAGATCAAACATTTAACAAACTTCTCTGACGACCATTTTCATCTATTTTCTCGCATTTAGGAGCAAATTGCTGATCATCATTTTCTCCCATATGTTACCAGATTTTAATTCCAGCTAGTTGGATGGTTGGACAGAAAATCTTTACGTGTGTATGCAGCTTTAATGTTACAATGGGACTTTTGGACACTGGGGGTGGGCATTAGTGTGCGACAATGAAAATGTCAACACGTAGAGTGGGGACAGTAATGCCGACTTGCTAACAATGCAATTTAAAGCGTTTTAACAGTGTAGGCTTTACAACTTCATCACAATTGAAGTTGTAAAGATGACACACTTCAAATGCTTTAAATTGCATTATGAACAAGTTGGCATTATAGGTTCAACCTCAGCATGTCCCGGATGTGATTGGTGACATTTTAACTGTCAAACTCGGAACAGCATACTGGGGAGTTAGATACCCCTAGCGATATTTTTCTTCCATTAAAAATATTGAAACACATTTTATCTTTTTTTTTATAAATAAATAACCTTCAGATAGTGCTCTTTTTGGGTGGATATAATTTGCTCTGTTAGAAGAAGCAAAAATACTAATTGTGTTTTTGAAAATATAAACTCTTCTGGAAAAGAAAACAAGAAAAAAATGAGACCTATGGATACTGGAAAGTGCGCAACACATGTTCAGCTCGGAGTGAGAATACCCTCAGCATCAAACAAACTTATATTCATTTTGATAAATAGCACTAACCAATCAGCTCCTAACTGTCACTTTACAGACTATGGGGTAGATGTATGATAGCGGCACTTACCATGCCGCTATAACGCTTCCCGCTTCGCCTCTTTACCGAGGCAAAGCAGGAAGCACTACCGATGAGATGGAAGAACATCTCATCTGCCGGAGTGGGGGAGCGTTAACTCCCCCCTCCGGCACTACCCGCTAGAGACAGCAGCGCATCAGCCTAGTGCTGTGTCTCTATCCCGGCCCCAGCAGAGACAGCGCTGTCCCTGCTGTGGGGATAGGCTAGCGCCAGGCTGTAGCTATCGATAACGACAGTTACTGCCGTCCGAACGGTCATGCGGTATGACCGTTCGTACATGGCCCTGCCGCTCGGCGCTGCTATCTTGTAGATAACAGCGCTGATAATGACAGGGGCGCATAGCTGGCACAATAAGGATTTTGGCATGAATAGGGCAGTAAAGCGGGCACAGGCACCAGATTATCTCATTTTCAATAAGAAGCTGTAGTTGTGCAGGGGTTAACTAGCTTCGGTCATCAACTGTTACACTTGAAACCCACAGAGGGTGGTCAGGTACATATGACCCACTTGTCATTTGCCATGACCAACAAGGATTTTGGCATGAATAGGGCAGTAAAGCGGGCACAGGCTCCATAATTTACCATTTTCAATAAGAAGCTGTAGTTGTGCAGGGGTTAACTAGCTTCGGTCATCAAATGTTACACTTGAAACCCACAGAGGGTGGTCAGGTACATATGACCCACTTGTCATTTGCCTTGACCAACAAGGATTTTGGCATGAATAGGGCAGTAAAGCGGGCACAGGATCCATAATTTGTCATTTTCAATAAGAAGCTGTAGTTGTGCAGGGGTTAACTAGCTTCGGTCATCAAATGTTACACTTGAAACCCACAGAGGGTGGTCTGGTGCATGTGACCCACTTGTCATTTGTCTTGACTAGCAAGGATTTGGGCATAAATAGGGCAGTAATGTGGGCACATGCACCAGATTTCTTAATTTTGAATAATTACCTGTAGTTTTTCAAGGGTTAAATAGCCTTGGTCAACAAATTTGACAATTGGGGTCTTTCCCTAAATTAGTAAAAAACCCCACACCTCTGAGCATGGTCTGGTATTGGAATACAGGAAAAAAAATCTGTGTGGGGTTCACCTTTTCTTCCGATAACCAGCACTAGGCTGGTTATAGGGAGGAAGGGGGTAACACTATAGCAGGGAGACACACTTAGCGTGGTGTCCTCCTGCCATCACATTATCCAGCACTAGGCTGGTTATAGGGAGGAGGGGGTAACACTATAGCAGGGAGACACACTTAGCTGGTGTCCTCCTGCCATCACATTATCCAGCACTAGGCTGGTTATAGGGAGGAGGGGGTAACATATAGCAGGGAGACACACTTAGCGTGGTGTCCTCCTGCCATCACATTAACCAGCCAAAGACTATTCAGCACATTTCTGGAATCTCTCGGAAAGCTGGTACACCGGCAGTGGCGTAATAAGGGGGTGCGTGTGGGGCACCTTGCCTTGGGCACCATCTGACAGGCCCAGAAGAGGGGGGAGCTGATGTGCAGGGCGATGTCCAGTTTTAACTAGGGCAGGGCCGCCGCGGACGGTGACGCCCCCGCACCGCCGGCCACGGTACTGGCCCATCCCAGTTAAACAGTGTAGTGCCGACCGCAGTGAGGAGCTCATTCAGAGTCGGTTGCTGCTGGCTGGCGCTCGCTCTGCATGTGGGCAGGTGTTTTTTGTTTTTTTATCTCCGGCCGCTCGCAAAGCTGTGGGTGACCATCCACAGCTTGTGCGAGCGGGCTGGAGACAGTCATAATTATCGCGACCATCGGGCTTGCGACGAGACCCTGGGGTAGGGTCTAGCTGCCGCAAGCCCGAGTGTACTTCCTGCTCTAATAGAGCAGGAAATCCACTACTGACATCACTAGTGATGTCAGTAACCCCTCCTAAAAACGCCAGACGTTCCACAAAACGGGGCGAGCTGTCAATCAACATCGACAGCCGTCCCGTCTTGTTGTGAGCCCCGTAGCTACTGACGTTCAGTCGCTCAGCTGGTCTCGCACATGCACCTGCTGGATGCGGCGCATACGCAAACATCGAGCCACTTGCGAGCGCTGTGCGTGAGCAGGAGCGGGGATTCAAGTTAGTTAGTTACTTGTGTGTTTGTCTAATGGGGGTAACGTATGGAGGTAACTACTATTGGGGGCACTGCATCAGGGGGGCTCTACTGGGGACTACTACTGGATAGGGGGATCACTACTGGGGGCCTGCATAAGTGGGACCACTACTGCGATCTTCATAAGGGGGACCACTACTGGGGGCACCGTATAAGGGGAACTAATGGCGGGCTGCATAAGAAGGACTACGACAGGGGGAACTGTGTAAGGGGCACTGCATATGGGGGATCACTACTGGGGGCACCATATAAGGGGAACTAATGGGTGACTGCATAAGGGGGACCACTACTAGGGGTACTGTATAAGGGGCACTACTAAGGGCCTGCATAAGAGGGATCACTACTGGGGACATTGTATACTAGGGGTACTGTATAAGGGGTACTACTGGGGGCCTGCATAAGAGGGACCACTACTGGGGGCACTGCATAGGGGGGACTGTATAAGGGGCACTGCATTAAGGTGCATATGGAATGGAAAGCAATGTTCAGAGTGACGAGATAGGGATGTGTGTCATGTTGACACTCCCCATTTTTAAGTGTCCACGCATCATTTTTTGTCACACGCACATAGGGGGAGTCCATTTTTTAAACTTGTCCTGGGCTCCATATAGCCTAGTTAAGCCGCTGCAAGTGCTGTGACCAAATGCTTGATCCCAGCGCCTTAGTCCTGCAGTCCGGTGAGATGTATCCCCAGCAGGACACATAAGTGTCCGATGTTGGGACAGTATGTCTGTTTTCAGTGCCGGTCAAGGCACAGCAGCGGCTGACATGTGGCGCCAGCTAATAGCTGAGTACAACTCATTGACCGCCGGCCATTGAAGAGGGGTGACAATTTTGACAATCTGAGCCAATCACGGCGTGCACCAGCAGCCAATAGAAATCGGCCACAGTGAGCCATTCGTTGTAAGCCGCATCATGGCTGGCTACGCCCGTGGCGTCTAGCGTCAGATGTCTCTGGGAGGAAGAGTCAATTTGGCGGAAATGGGTGAAGAGCTCCAGCGGCCGTGGAAGAGTCCAGAAGACACCGGGCTTAAAAGAGAAGAGCTCCAGCGGCTGCAGAAGATGCTAGGAGACACTGAGCTCAATAGAGAAGAGCTCTGGCAGCGCCGCTACTGGCCACAATGGGCCAGCGACAGAAGAATGCGGCTGAGGACCGGAGAGTACTGCGGTGGTTGGGAAGTAAAAGAGCGAATGAAGATCCTCACTGCATCCTCTCCCACTCGACAGGTAGACCCTCTTTGAGGCCTTACCATCATTAACCCCTCCCTAGACCATCATATTGTTAGGCAGTATGCACGTAGGGGTCATGAGGCCTTAAGCCTGTGGCACAAATAGGCGGGCATTAGGCCCGTGCTCCTAAGGCTATAATTGACCCTGGGCAATAGGCCCAGGTCACATAAATAAGCGAGGTGCCAACTTCTCATCTTGCCCTGGACGCCAAACACCATAGTTCTGCCCCTGGACCTTGGTCACTGCTACCTGGGTGAAGACTGCTGTGGCAGTGGGAGTTTGCCAGCTCAAGGTGAAGACTACAGGAAGCACTGAGATCGTGGGAGTCGACCCACCTCGGGTGAAGAACACATAGTAATTGTGGATGAACTAGGCTAACTTCAGCCAAAGACTACTGGAGTGGTAAATCTAATTGCATTGTATTTTCATTCAATTGCATGCTATTTTAATTGTCAGGCATTAGGCCCATGGCCACTGTGGGAGTTAAGCCCTAATCAGCAGGGACGGCCTTTGTTAGGCGGACAATAAGCCTGAGCCAGAGAGGGCACTAGTCCCACAAGGTATAAGGGGCATTAGGCCCTATAGGGTTAATTTGGGATCCACATCATTAACCCATTGTTAGGTGGGCAATAGGCCTTACATAGTGTCATTGATCCCCTAGAAGGCAGGCACTAGGCCTGAGGCAGCAGAAGATGATTAAGCCCTGTAGTACTGTTGTTCTGATTTGATAAGAATGTATTGAGGTTTGTAACCTTGTTACCTTGTCATCTCAGCTACTAGAATCAGGCCTCCATTAAAAGGTAGGCTGTAGTAAGGTACCTGTTTGTGATTATTGTAATGTTTTGTAACTGCATTATTCCCTTGTCCTGTAACTAATAATTGCATTATTAGTGTAGATGCATTGTTGTGGAGCATAGGGGTAGCATGGTGATATGGAGTGTACTACATCCATCCTGTATTGCTGTTGGCAGGGTGCTGATGTATGTATGAGTAGTCAAGTTGGTGTGTGTGGTCAGAGGCGTCACCTACCTTGGTGTCACCTGGTGCGGATGCTCTGAGTCCTCCTGCGCGCCACAGGCGTGCGCTCCCAGAAGGGGCGTGGCTTCGCAGGAAGGGGCGTGACCTCACCCATGAAGCAACACCCCTCATGTGAGCCGATCTTGGGTGCGTTACTGCCTCCCGTTCCAGTCACACAGTGGGCTTCCCCAGCGCTCCTGCAGCTGTTGGAGCAGCCCACAGTCTCTCCCTGCCTCTCTCCGTGTCCTGGCATCACGGTGACACCATCCGACGGGGTGACACCAAAATAGCAGAGCAGCTCTGCTATTTTGGTGTCAACCCTTCGGATGGTGTCACCCAGTGCGGCCTGCCCCCAGTGGCGGTTCTAGGGGCGGGCTAACAGGGCAGTCGCCCAGAGTGCCGGCCCCTAGAGGGCGCCACTGATTCCCCAGGAGGGCACAAATAAAAATCCCATAATAAAAAAAAAAAAAAACCCCAGCGCCAGTCCCCCCCGCGTTGATATTTGTTATCAACGGGCACCCGCCTCCCTCTCTGCAGCGGCAGTCGAAGCTCACTCCAGAGCTCCGGCTCCCGCATAGAGCACTATGGGAGGGACGTCCTGACGTCATGAAGTCTCTCCCATAGAACCGTGGAACCGGAGCTCACTCCTGAGCTCCGGCTCCAGCAGAGAGCACTATGGGAGGGACGTCATGATGTCATGACATCTCTCCCATAGATCCGTGGTGGAGCCGCGGTCGGACCAGACGGCAGCGGACGCAGGAGCGGGGCCTAAGGTAAGTAAGTATTATGTTTGTATTTTTTATTTTTCAGAAGGGAGACATGGGGCATTAGTACTGGGGGCATGTCTATAAGGGGGCATTACTACTGGGGGCATGTCTATAAGGGGGCATTACTACTGAGGGCACTACTATAGGGGGCACTAATGGGGGCATTACAACTGTGGGCACTACTATAAGGGGCATTCCTACTGTGGGCACTACTATAGGGGGCATTATTACTGGGGGCACTACTAATGTGGGCACTACAATAGGGGGCACCACTATTGGGGGCATTACCAATGGAGGCACTACTATAGGGTACTTTACCAATGGGGGCATTAACACTGTGGGTACTACTGAGGGCACTGCATGGGGGGCACCAATACTGGGGCCATTGTGTAAGAGACACCACTGCTGTGAGCATTTTATAAGGGGCACCACTACTGTGGGCATTGTATTAGGGGCACTACTACTCAGTCCTGTGGACCTTGTGTATAAGGGGCACTAATTTGAGCATTGTGTAAAAGGGGCACCACTGTGTGTCATAACATGAATAAGGGACTAATGTGTGGCGTAATTTGAATTGGGAATACTATATTATAGAGGGCATTACTGTGTGTGGCACAATGTATTATACAGGGCATTACTGCGTGTGACATAATGTATTATACAGGGCATTACTGCGTGTGGCATAATGTGTTATACATATTCTTACTGCGTGTGGCATAATGTGTTAAACAGGGCATTACTGCATGTGGCATAATGTGTTATAAAAGCCATTACTGCATGTGGCATAATGTGTTATACAGGGCATTACTGCATGTGGCATAATGTGTTTATAAAGGGCATTACTGCATGTGGCATAATGTGTTTACAAAAGGGCATTACTGTGTAAGGCGCATTACTGCACATGGCAATTAATCGCCATGAGGGGAGAGCTTGAGGGGAAGCCCAGCACCTTCGTAAGTGCTGGGCACGCCATACAGTGTGATGAATTGGGGGTGATCCGCAAGGACACACCCCCTTTCCGGAAGCGCGTGCGCTTTCAGTGCAAGCAGAGAAATGTCATCTAAAAAAAGTTGGCAACTGTGAACTTTCACCCTAAGCTCCACAATGTCTAGAACCGGCCCTGCCCGCACCCCCCTTGTGATGCCAGTGTGTGTGGTAAACACTAAAGAAAGAAGTCAGTATAGTGAAGCCGTGTAGGTGGCTGTTGTTTTGTGTTTATTTGCAGGTACCGAGATCCGGATCATTTGTCCATTGCCCAAATTATTTATGCCAAAATCCTTGTTGGTCAAGGGAAATGGCCCTGATCCCCCTCTGTGGGTTCCAAGAGTCAAATTTGTTGACCAAGGATATTTACCCCTGCACAACCACAGCTACTTACTTAATTATGGAGCCTGTGCCCGGTTTACTACCCTATTCATGCCCAAAACCTTCTTGGTCAAAGTAAATGACAAGTGGGTTATATGTACTAGACCACCCTCTGTGGGTTTCAAGTGTAACATTTGATGACCGAAGCTAGTTAACCCCTGCACAACTACAGCTTCTTATTCAAAATGAGATAATCTGGTGCCTGTGCCCGCTTTACTGCCCTATTCATGCCAAAATCCTTATTGTGCCAGGAAAATAACAATTGTAAACTGTGTGAGGGACACAATTCTTTGTTTACATAGTGTTAGTTTAGTGATCTAACTTTATTCAAATGTTTTAATGTAACTTTTTCTGAATAAGAAGCTGGAGCTTGAATAAGAAATGAATAAGAAATGAATAAGAAATGAATAAGAAGCCAACTTCAGGCTCGTAATGATTTCTTGGTATGTAAACTAGAAACGAAACTGAAAGTGGATCCAGAATACATACTACAGAATACAGACTTGCCATTGTATCAGTCAGTTCTTCTTGGATTTGACTACAGCTGACAGCTCAGAGACACAGCAGTGATTGCACCATGTCTGCTCAGCCACCGAGGGTCTGCGCTTTCTGCCCTGAGCTAGAAGAGAATGACGATTTGGGGAAATTACTGAACACACACACACCTGATGGGGAGATTGTCGCCCACTCCAACTGCATGGTGAGATATGAGGGGTCTGTAGTTACACAGATAGGAGAGATCCGTGGTGAGACTCTTCCTCACATTGCTCATTCTATCAGATGCATGTGTGCTATTGGTGCCGTCATATAGTGGAGTGAACTGCGGTCTAACCAGGGCAGTCAAAATGTACAGTAGTCTCATACAGGAGTTGACAGTCACTCTCTTATAGTAGGAACCCCAGCTCTCACCTGGTCACACACAAGGGAGCAGTGAGGTCTGCTCACTCTGCTGTGACTTGTAGCTGAGCATAATTGCTTAACCGATAATGTATTTATTTGCTGAGGCAATCTGATTACCTGGAAATAATGTGCTTCCTGTTTCTAACACCTTCCAAGCACATTTACAAGGCTGTTTACTGTATATTTACATCCACAGCTACAGGCCAGGGTTTTTTCACTGAACTGGGTTAATGAAATCAACGGACAGAATCTGATTCACAGATGTCGCATTGTCGATGTTAGGCGCAGTAGAGCGAGTTTTTAGCTTTTGCGCATGTGTTAAACTCACACTGCGCACGTGCAGCGCTTGGATCTCCATGGTCGCAGATAGGATTTATTTGCGAAGTGAGTGAAAGGTAGGTAGCGTTTGGGGGAAGTAATGGGGTGGCTAGACAAACGCAGACGTGTCTGGACCATTCTCTGGGCATCTTCTAGTGAGCCTCTGAATTTCTATGAAGCTGGAGAGACCTCGGCGTCAGGGCCGGTTCTAGATATTGCGGAGCTCAGGGCAAAAGTTCCCAGTTGCGCCTCCCCCCCCCCCCCCCCAAATTTTTTTTTTTTACTGTTTGTAGATAGCGTTCCTCTGTGCGCGCGCTTCCGGAAAGGGGGGTGTCCTTGCGGAACACCCCCAATTCATCACACTGTGGGGCGTGCCCAGTCCTTACGAAGGTGCTGGGCTTAACCCAAGCTCTCCCCTCATGGCGAATTATTGCCATGTGCAGTAATGCACCTTACACAGTAATGCCCTGTATAACACATTATGCCACATGCAGTAATGCCCTTTATAACACATTATGCCACATGCAGTAATGCCCTGTATAACACATTATGCCATATGCAGTAATGCCCAGTACAACACATTATGCCACACGCAGTAATGCCCTGTATAACACATTATACCACATGCAGTAATGCCCAGTATAACACATTATACCACATGCAGTAATGCCCTGTATAACACATTATGTCACATGCAGTAATGTCCTGTATAACACATTATGCTACATGCAGTAATGCCCAGTATAACACATTATACCACATGCAGTAATGCCCTGTATAACACATTATGCCACACGCAGTAATGCCCTGTATAACACATTATGCCACACGCAGTAATGCCCTGTATAACACATTATGCCACATGCAGTAATGCCCTGTATAACACATTATACCACATGCAGTAATGCCCTGTATAACACATTATGCCACATGCAGTAATGCCCTTTATAACACATTATGCCACATGCAGTAATGCCCAGTATAACACATTATGCCACACGCAGTAATGCCCTGTATAACACATTATACCACATGCAGTAATGCCCTGTATAATACATTATGCGGCTATGCCACATGCAGTAATGCCCTGTCTAACATATTATACCACATGCAGTAATGTCCTGTATAACACATCATGCCACATGCAGTAATGCCCTGTCTAACACATTATACCACATGCAGTAATGTCCTGTATAACACATTATGCCACATGCAGTAATGCCCTGTCTAACACATTATACCACATGCAGTAATGTCCTGTATAACACATTATGCCACATGCAGTAATGTCCTATATAACACATTATGCCACATGCAGTAATGCCCTGTATAACACATTATGCCACACGCAGTAATGCCCTTTATAACACATTATGCCACACGCAGTAATGCCCTGTATAACACATTATGCCACATGCAGTAATACCCTGTATAACACATTATGCCACATGCAGTAATGCCCTTTATAACAAATTATGCCACATGCATTAATGGCCTTTATTACACATTATGGCACACGCAGTAATGGCCTTTATAACACATTATGCCACAGGCAGTAATGGCCTTTATAACACATTATACCACACACAGTAATGCCCTTTATAACACATTATGCCACATGCAGTAATGCCCTGTATAACACATTATGCCACACGCAGCAATGCCCTTTATAACACGTTATGCCACATGCAGTAATGCCCTGTATAATACATTGTGCCACACACAGTAATTCCCTTTATAATACATTATCCCCAATTCAAATTACGCCACATAGTAGTCCCTTATTCATGTTATGACACACAGTGGTGCCCCTTTTACACAATGCCCAAATTAGTGCCCTTATACACAAAGCCCACAATAGTAGTGCCCCTAATACAATGCCCACAGTAGTAGTGCCCCTTACACAATGGCCTCGGTAGTGGTGCCCCCCATGCAGTGCCCTCATTAGTAGTGCCCACAGTGTTAATGCCCCCTTTGGTAATGTCCCCTATAGTAGCGCCCCCAATAGTAATGCCCACAGTAGTAATGTGCCCTATAGTAGTGCCCACAGTTATAATGCCCACATTAGTAATGCCCCCTATAGTAGTGCCCACAGTAGGAATACCCCCTATAGTAGTGCCCAAAGTAGTAAATGCCCCCTATAGTTGTGCCCACAGTTGTAATGCCCCCTATAGTAGTGCCTCCAGTAGTAATGCCCACTATAGTAATGCCCCCTGTAGTAATGCCCCATTAGTAGTGCCCCCAGTAGTAATGCCCCCCTATAGAAGTGCCTCCAGTAGTAATGCCCCCATTAGTAATGCCCTTTTGTAATGCTCCCAGTAGTAATGCGCCCCTATAGAAATGCCCCCAGTAGTAATGCCCCTCTATAGCCATGCCCCCAATAGCAATGCCCCCCTATAGCCATACCCCCAGTAGTAATGACCCCTATAGCCATGCCCCCCTATAGCCATGCCCCCAGTAGTAATGCCCCCCTATAGCCATGCCCCCAGTAATAATGCCCCCCTATAGCCATGCCCCCCTATAGCCATGCCCCCAGTGCTGGTGCTTCTGAAAAAAAATGCAATTAAAATACAAACACAATACTTACCTTAAGCCCCGCTCCTGCGTCCGCTGCCTTCAGGTCCGACCGCAGCTCCACCACGGATCTATGGGAGGGACGTCATGACATCTCTCCCATAGTGCTCTCTGCGGGAGCTGGAGCTCAGGAGTGAGCTCCGGCTCCTCGAATGTATAGGAGAGACGTCATGACGTCCCTCCCATAGTGATCAGTCTCTGCCGGAAGCTTTCGGCTGGTGTTGCAGGGAGGGAGCCGGGTGCCTGCTGATAACAAATATCAGTGGGCGCCCGGCAAATGGAGCCTCCTTGCAGCGGCTAGCGGGGGGGGGGACAGGCGCTGGGGTTTTTTTTTTTTCACTCCTGGGGACTGAGTGGCGCCCTCTAGAGGCCAGCGCTCCGGGCGACGGCCCTGTTATCACGCCCCTAGAACCGCCACTGCTCGGCGTCATAGGTGAGACACTCATTCTGAGACGGCATAGGCTTGTTCACAGGTTACATTTGCCACCGATGTTTTTGCACTTGTACATAAGCGGCGGATGTGAGACGCCGGAGGCGGGCACCTCTGTGCACAAAATGGTGGTTGAGTCAGCATAATTTCGCAAGCCCGCTCTGTACAGAAAGGCAGCAGCGGCGGGCAATGCATAAATCTCTGAATCAGGCCCATAATACAAACCTATATCAATTGAAACCAGTTTCAATTCATATAAACCAGTTTAATGAAGTCAAACATAATTGGCATATGTGTGACTAAAGGTGTGTACACAGTCGTACAAAATATCGTTCAGTTTCTGCCCCAAAACGAACGATAATGACCAATGTGCGCTCCCATTTGTAGTTGGTCGTTATTGCTCATAGCCCGAACCACCTGTCCAACCTGACAATATTGTCAGGTTGAACATGTTCGGGGATGAGGGAGGGTGCCTGGCACTGAGCACACCCCTGCCGGGGACACATGGGATGACGTTGCTCATGGAGCTAATCGTCCCGTGTGTATGCAGCTTAAGGCTTTGTAGATTGTTTTTTTTTTCCCCCGTTGTTGTAAGAAGCACAATGCATATAATCTACACATGTAAGAGCTTATTTATGAACAATAGTTTGAGGGAAATCCTCAGAAAACAGAATGCAGTTAGGGGTTGTCCCATACTCCCCTACTCTTTCTAACTCCTCTCTGAGAGAAGCCTGGAGAGGAGTTGCAGCGGCCACTGAGAGGGCGGGGGTGGATGCTCTCTGTCATTAAGCCCCTCCCTCACCACAGCATAATCCCATGAATCGCGGGATTCCAGGTGAGTAGGTAAGTATGGGTTGTCCACCTCTACACAGATTGTATCTTATGGATATTGGTGTGCTCTAGGGTACTGGCATTATTTCCTAAATAAGTTGGACATATGTTTGTTTTTACTGTGTAGATACCGCCTAATGCTTTACACCTTCCCCTCCCCCTTTTACAACCCCCATAAAAAGCCTTCGCTTCAATTAAAGACATACAAAAAGAGGTCACAGCTTTATTTAACAGAGTTAAAAACATGATGGCAAAGAAAGCAGGACTGCTAGTGTCAGCCATAGCCATACCAAAACCCACTTGTGACGCTAGGATCCCATCCCCTTCCCTAGCTTTGGTATCGTACACTTCAAGCTCAAAATAAAGGGGGTATCTCAAAGGCAGTTCCCTGCACCTTTGAAAGACTACTGACTGCAGTGCTTTCCCACCAACGCCATGGTCTCCACACTCACTGTAACAAGATGGTACTGTAACCCAGTGAGCACATAGGGGCTCATGTAGAGATGGAAAGGTGTGGTATTGTCGGCATTGACCACGTCGATGTTTAACATGTTACGTCAACGTTATTAGCCTGTCGACATCATAGTTATGTTTTAACTCTGTCCCTAACCCTCGTGTTAATCCTAACCCTCCTGGTTCATGATAATGTTGATATTTCTGATGTTAGTATTCTGTCAATGTTGACAATATGCAGGTGTCGACATTAATGATATTGCCATATTAACATCATTAATGTCGGCATGTCCAACCGCCAACATCATGACTGCATACCAAGATAGGTGTATGAATGCTTTAATTGCACAAAACATACATTTCTTGCAGCACGCATGCACACAGAAAAGGCTCATGCTTGTATCCGTATGCAGATTTAGCTACAGTTTATGATCACAACCTCCTACACTGGAATGGGGGTGGTAAGGAATTGTTAAATGTAGGTCAAATACAGTAATGGTGTTTTGACGTGAATTCTACCAAGGCAGGCCTGTATACAGAAGCATATGCGCCTGTCAGGAAGTGTATCTCTCGCAGGTGCTCAACCCCTGTCCAAAATTCCCATGAAGCTGATGAAGATTGCCATTCACTTTTGACTGACTGATTGCACCTCTCTCACTTATAGTATAGAAGTCATTAGGGATGCGGTGAGGATCCCGACAAGCGGGATGCCGTCTGCCGGAACCCCAGCATCGGAATCCCGATCGCCGAGACAACACCGGCAGCGAAATCCCGACATGACTCGAGATGCCGACAGATGGCATCCCAATCATAAGGACACCGGGTAAAGGTAAGTATCAGCCGCGGGGGGACGATGGTTTAGGCGCCCCGGGGGGAGTTAGCGTTAGGCTGCGGGAGGGGGGAGGTTAGGGTTAGGCTCTGGACAGAGGGGTTAGGTTCAGGCATCACTGAGGAGGGGGGGATTTAGGGTTAGGCACTAAGGGGGGAGGGTTAGGGTTAGGTACTTACCAGGAGGGTTAGGGTGTGGGGTAGGGAGGGTTAGTATTAGGGTACAGGAAAGTAGGGTTAGGGGGTAAATAGGATACGGGAACATTACTTACCGTTCCCCTGTTTGGATTTGAACCATTGGGATGCCGCTGTTAGTGTACTGGCAGCCGGCATCCTGTCCATCAGGATTTTATACCGATTCCAAGTCATTAGTATGGTTGCTATATTATAGGAAATCACAGCCATGGTCCATTGCCAGAGATAAGTTTCCCATTTATCGTTGAAGGGTAGAACAACCGTTTTTCATTTAATTTAATTTGTATTAATTTGTACTTGTGTCTGTATTTAATACATGATAAATGTGGTTTTGCATTTGCTAATAATACTATTCAGATATTTTTCTGTCTTATGTATATGACACTTCATTACAATATTATATTGTGTATAAATTGGATAATGTGATTTAAGCATTCATTACTAACACTGTCATGCTGCATCTTAAAGGCACACATCCACTAGACGATGAAATTGAACAATAACGATATCGTTCAATCATCATTTGCAAATCATTCACTAAAATGTCTAAAACGACCAGCGATGTGCGCTCCCGCTGGTCAATTTTAGATGTCTATCATCGGGCAAACAGGCTGTACAACCTGACGATAACGTCAGGATGAACATGTTAGGAGATGATGGATGAGCCTGGACTGAACGACTGCTTGTTCAGTGTAGGCACAGCACAGACTGACCAACGACTGCACAATTACAATGTCGTAATCGTGTAGTCGTTTTAAAGTCTTCTAGTGGATATGTGCCTTAAAGATTTTGTTACTCCTAGCATTTATCAAGCACTTTTGCTACGATTTTTTCCTGGCTCAAACCTGGCGCATTTGTTAGTCTTATAGAGCTGGATGGATCTTACATCCAACTTATGTTGCAGTAGGTGTACAGTAGCTGTAGCAAGGTGGTCCTAAATTCTTAGAACAAAGCAAGTTAGCAGAAAATAGATATGTGAAACTTGTACTTTGTTAGTCAGAAGGCATGTCATCTAGTAACATTTACTGCATACTGTACATTGGTGGTTACTCTCTTGTAGATCAAATCATGTTCTCCAATAATGTTTCACAAAGATCAGAACCAAGGACCAGCAAGCAGCATGCAAAATTGCTTATATACGTTTCCACCTTCTGTCCTAGTAGTGAGCCCTTAATTTGATAGTATTGGTACCAGCTTCCCTCATTGTTTTGCCCACAAATAGTGGGAAGCATCACAGGTTGCAAGGGTTTCCGTCATCTGAAACAGCTGTGAAACTTCCCACCGCCGAGGGGCTGTAAGAGCATACCAGACTATCGTCCTGCTATTGGTGTGACAGTCCTGATTTTTTTTTGAGGACTGTCCTGTGAGCGATCATCACTGAAGGGTTTTTGCCACACGCTATGGAGCAGGTGTCTCCACAGCATGGGGCATAAAGCCAATGTACTATGGCCATGCCCTTGTCTGGCTGGCAAGACCTCCAGTGTTAGGATTTATGGTAAGGGTGAAATAGTGCTGGAACACAAGACACCATGCATTACCATCTTGTATCAGATCCAATGATGGACTGATTACAATAGGATGTTTTAAAGTGTCCTTTCAAAAAAGCATGGCATTGTCTGCAGCCTCTGTTAGCCAGAAGCTACTGTATAATGTGAATTAGAAACAGACAGTTATGCTCCTCTAGCTGCAAACAAAAATGCTGAAGCTAATTGTGATAGCTCACAGGTTCTCAAACTTGGTCCTTAGGACCCCACACAGTGCATGTTTTCTAGGTCTCTTCACAATCACAAGTGAATTAATTAGCTTCACCTGTGGATCTTTCAAAATGTGTCAGTGAGTAATGAATACACCTGTGCACCTGCTGGGTGACCTGGAAAACGTGACCTGTGTGGGGTCCTGAGGACCAAGTTTGAGAACCACTGTGATAGCTGATACATTTTAGAACCTGTACCCTCCGAAGCCCCCCCAAAAAGCCAAGAAAGACATGATTCTAATGAATATTTAGGCCAAATGGGTCTCAAGAGATAGTTACCCTGCAGCAGGCATTATTAAGTTATTAAGCAGGCATTAAGTAATGATTAAGTCATAGAATATGATAACCTATACTTGTCAAATATTCAGTAGTCAAAGGTGCAGTATGTTGCATTGTGCAGTGGGGATGGGACCGTGATGGCACCATTAAAAACAGATCAACGTGGGCTACATTACCTCTATCTGTCTGTTATTACCCAGTCTTGTTGTATTACTGTTTTGTTCCCAAATGTAACACAATATCCTGTATAAGTAAATGTTATTGATAATAATAATAATAATACAGGTCATAGTGGGAGGAGAGGAAAGTGTTGTGGTAGTGATAGACAAGCTGCTGAAGGTCCTTGTAGGCAAAAGGGAGGAGAGATGTGGTAGAACGATAGAGAATCTGGGTCAAGAGAGGGTTTTTTGAGTATGGGTGAGACAAGGGCATGCTTGAGGAAGGAGTGGTTGGTACCAGATGAGAGGAACAGGTAGAAAAAGTGGGCAAAGAGGAAGCAGGTATAAAGAAAGAGGGGACAGAGTAGGTGAGAGGCAATGGGCTGCTATGGGGGCAGGTGGAGGAAGGAGAGCACAAGAGAAGGGCCTGATTCAGACTCGCTCACAAGCGGGTCTATGGCCGGGCAGTGCGCACGCGCGAGCGAGAAATCGCTCGCATCCAAAAGGGGCGGCTGTCGATGTTGATCGACAGCTCATCCCGTTTGGTAGGTGGGTCGGGAAGGGGGTGGCTGGCCAAACAGAGGCGTTCCCAAAGGAACGCCTGCCGTTTGGGGGCGGCCCCACTGACATCACGAGTGATGTCAGTGGTGAGCTTCCAGCTCTATTAGAAGTTCACTGGGGCTTGCAGCAGACGAGACCCTACCACAAGGGTCTCGTCGCAAGCCCCGATGGTCGCGATGGTCTTGACCATCGTGACCATCACCTGGCCACTCGCTAAACCTGTTGGTGGTCACCCACAGCTTGGTGAGCGGCCAGGAGGCCGGGCTGAAAAAAAAAAATGCCCTTCAGAACTGCGAGCTGCCTTCAGCAGTGAGCAGGTCTGAATCGGCCTTATTCTACAGTGGCGGTGCAAAAGAAGGACTATATTTGTGTTATTCTCCAGTGCTGGAGACGGAATCCTTAGAGGAGGTGTCACAATGCTCCGGACACCGGCTTGTACTTACCGGGTCCGGCAGCACTGGAACCTCCAGCGGAGAGTCCCCGGCGCCCGCTGCTGTGACGTCACCTCCAGGTCTCCCTCTTCAGTGCAGGCGGCCGCGGCTCGCTTAGGAGCGCGCGCTCTGACCTGAAAATAATTTAAAGGGACAGGCGGGCCAAACATGTAGTCACGTTTGGCGCTAGAATTGGACTTCTCCCTAAAAGAGTAAGTCTCTGGCACCAGACAAGTGCCAGAGATTAGGCTCATTCAGCATACTCCAGCGTACCTGTGATACTCCGTTACCTGATTCTGACCTTGGCTTCGTTTGTGACCCTGATTTAGCCTGACCCCTGGTACTGCATCTGATATCTGGATTTGACTGGCTATTTCCGGTGACCTGCTTTCACCTGCTCCATGGTACCGTCTAGTCCCGGCCTGTCGACTACGCTATGAGTCTCCTCCACTGTGTCCAGAATTTACCAGCACCTGTATAAGGGAACCTATCCTGAGGGCCGCGACCTGTGTGTCGGACGCGGCCAAGTCCATACCTTCTTGCGAGGCTCCCTGGTGAATACAGCCGGCACATTAGACTCCGCGCCTCAGGCATAGGTCTAGTCAACTCCCTAAATATGTGCCGCATCCATAATTCATCTGAGAGTTGTGACAGGAGGTTAGCACAAATGTTCGAACCCTGGTACATTGTGTGCAGAGCAGTAACTAGGGTAGTGTGACCAGTGCCATGGCACAGGGCACGGCTGTTTGGGCCTGTCAATTTTCTGTTTATTATCATTCTTGTAGCTTCCTCTTCTTTTATCCCCAGCATCTCCTGGCCTCCCCTATCTCTTCCATGACCCTTCCCCATGAGGCCATGGTACTTTTTTGAGTGCGCTTCTTATATCCCTATTTGAAAAATAGGGGTGGGGGCACCAAGGCTCTTTCTGACACAGGGCACCAAAAAGTCTAGTTACGGCTCTGATTGTGTGCTCTGAATGAAAGCAATAGCAAATAACTTTGGAAAAAGAAGGAACTATGGGCCTGATTCACATTTCTATGTGATGGTTTGCGTACAAGTCCGATGGCGGGGTGGACTGCGCATGCGCTGTTCTGCAGTGCGCATGTGCCGCAATGCCACTGTGACCCTTGTCGCAGTGCCCTGGACACAGTATCGGTCTGAGGCATAAAGGGCCCACTGGGGGGAATACAGTGATAGGGGCCCATACTTAAAGGGTGTGGTCATCAGCCAGGGAGAGTGTGGCCAGCCACTACAGATGCTTGGCTAACCATTAGGAAAATCTTGGTGTAGCCAGAGCCGGCCCTAGGCATAGACAAATTAAGCAAATGCCTAGGGCATTTGGAATGCTTAGGGGCATCCAAGGTCCGCCTAGAGCTTAGAGGTTTGGTGCAGGCAAGGCCGGGGCACCTGCTGCCAGCTGGGCAGAGACTCTGACAGCGGCTACTGCTGCTGGACATCATCCACGATCGGAGATCAGCTGACAGCATGGCAGCAGCAAACAGTGAGCGGACAGCGGTAGAACAGCCAATGGCAGTTTCCAGGGGCGGAGCACCTGGACGGTGGTTAGTGGTTAGCATCAAACCAGCTCTGAGGGGTCACACATTCAGAATGAGTTTTTGCGCATGGGCAGAGGCTCATTCAGGACTTTAGGTAATGGTCACTGGAGGCTGCTGCACCATGGGCCTTTGCGGAGCTCGAAGTAGTGAGTCACACCTCACGGCTCTGGGCTCCGCCTCCAGCAATCATCACACACAGTTGCGGCCTGCCAGCCTGAGACTGGAAAAGTGGGTCCGCCACCCGCTTCTTGCTGTACCCTTTTCAGGATCTTACGGGCAGGGCCGAAAGTAGGATTTCTGTCAGCTGGGGCAAGACAGTAAATTGGCGCCCCCCCCGCCCCCCCGATAAAAAAAACTAACATAGAGCACATAAAGGATGTATGGTTTTGTGACATAGTAATGCCCCTTACAACACATTATGCCACAGTAATGCCCCTTGAAACACGTTAATATGCCACAGTAATGCCCCTTACTACACATTATGTCACAGTAAGGCCCCTTACACATTATGCCACGATAATGCCGCCCAGTGACAGCAGCCCCCCCCAGAACTGACAGATGAAACACTATTAAAATATGACTTTCACATTAAAATGGGATGTCTCAGTAAGCCAGCTCCCTCCTATTACCTGCCAGGGCTGCATGGTGGGTGAGCACGGGTGGCGCGGGACGAGACGGAGATGCCACATGCTGGGGATTGATCAGCGCCACTGTCATTCTAATTGGAGCTCGCGGACCGGCAGGCACTGCTGATTCGCTGCCGGTCCATAAGCTCTGATTGGCTTGCGACCGGCGTCACATTAAACTGATGGTCGCGTTGTGTCTCTCAAGGCCGAGCTGCAGACGACTGCCTGCATGTCCCAGCGTGTGCCCCAAACCCTAAAGTGCAACTACCTGGGGCTGCCCCACCTTGGCAGCCTCTCCTCGTCGCCCCCTCAAGTCCAGCGCCCGGGGCACGTGCCCCCTTAGCCCCCCTAGTTGCAGCTCTGTTACGGGGAAGAGGGCACCACAAAAATCTTGCCTAACGCACTAATTTGACTAGGGCCAGCTCTGGGTGTAGCTTCTATAGAATCAAACCAAGAAACAACGTTTATGAGTGGTCCTGCTCCACAAGGTAACGGACTCTATAATAGAGTAACAATGTACAATTCAGCATACAGTCTGGAACATGATACCTAGAGGAGGGGGTGGGCCCCACTGGAATTTCACCTGTAACCCTGTTGGCCAGTCCAAGCCTGCCTGGAAACCTTAGCATGAATGGCAGAGTGCAGCCGTTTGAGGGCAGGGAATAGGCGGCGACTGACACCATTTCCCAAAATAGAAGCTTGACACCTCCGTTTTGTGGGAGTGCAGAGGCCAGGGTCTGCATCTTCCGATGCAGATTTCCTGGCCTCGGCAGAGGAGTTCCATCGCCCATTCTGAGTAAGTGATGGTGATTCGATGCCGCATCTTCGGATGCACCACTCGGATATGTGATGCTGACAGAAGGCGTCTTTTTTGTTCAGACACCTCCTGCTGCATTAGCATATTGTAGCATCACTGCTGCATCCAAAGACGCAGCAGAGAGGCTATTAGCGTCCATCTCTTAATCAGGCCCTATGAAGTCTAACTCGTTTTTTTGAGACACAAAATATTGAAACATCCATTTTTGTGGATTGAAATTAGTAATATTTATTTGTTTGTTTATACAAAATACATAAGTTAACTACCGTGTTCAATCCTGTGCCACAGTATTTACAATACATGAATATTGGTTATTAAGGCACAGTGGGCCTGATTCAGAGATAAACGCAACTGCAATTTGCACGCAGATTGAGTGATTATTTGCTATTGCGCTTGCGTATGCATCGAAGTGCGGGTGCGCGAAGGCAGCAGTGCATTCGCTGTGCATTCACGCAGACCACAGAGGCCCATTGTAGATTGATTGACAGAAAGTGACCATTTGGGGGTGTTGACAGGGGGTGGTTTGTGAAAAGCAAGCGTGCCTGGCTGTTTGAACGCCGTTACGTGGGTGTGCATAAATTAGCCACTACAATTGCATACGCTTGCTCTGCGTGGCAGAAAAGCTCCCTGGCCTGCCGCAAGGGTAAAATGGCCACCGATGTACTTCGATGGTACCGATGTTTAAGTAGGTATGCGTAGTTGTACGCAGGTGAGAAGCCAGTGGGCGTCTTTATGCTCGGGTGATCTTTGCTAACATTAGCATATTTTTGCAACTGCGTTGTGTACGGAGACGCAGTTGCGGTCGCATTAGCGTACATCTCTGAATCAGGCCCTGTGTTAAAAGGGGTTAAACTCTAATCTATAACAAAGCTGTGCAAATATATAAAGTGTAAGGTAGTGTTTCAGCAAAATAAAGAGGATATAAAACTTATAAAAGGACACGTCTGAAGCAATAAAATATTACACAATAAATAACAAAGACAAATATATAAAGAAGTTCTCACATTGTGTAGATGTTTTGCAACAGTGCGGTCAGAGCGTTATTGCAAAATATCTCCACAAAGGAAATGTCACTTTATGTGTCTCAACAGATACCCAAAATATACATAAAATATGTACAGTCAGGTGCATAAATATTGGGACATTGACAGAATTTTCATATTTTGGCCTCTATTCACCACCACAATGGCTTTGAAATGAAACAAACAAGATGTGCTTTAACTGCAGACTTTCAGATTTAATTTGAGGGTAATTACATCCAAATCAGGTGAACGGTGTAGGAATTACAACGGTTTCTATATGTGCCTCCCACTTTTTAAGGGGCCAAAAGTAATGGGACTATCAACTCAAAAGCTATTTCATGGACAGGTGTGGGCTATTACCTCGTTATTTCATTATCAATTAAGCAGGTAAAAGGTCTGGAATTGATTCTAGGTGTGACATTTACATTTGGAATCAGTTGCTGTCGACTCTCAATATGAGATCCAAAGTGCTGTCACTATCAGTGAATCAAGCCATCATTAGGCTGAAAAATCAAAACAAACCCATCAGAGAGATAGCAAAAACATTAGGTGTGGCCAAATCAACTGTTTGGAACATTCTTAAAAAGAAAGATCGCATCGGAGAGCTCAGCAACACCAAAAGACCCGGAAGACTTCGGAAAACAACTGTGATGGATGACAGAAGAATTATTTCCCTGGTGAAGAAAAACCCCTTCACAACAGTTGGCCAAATCAAGAACACTCTCCAGGAGGTAGGTGTATATGTGTCAAAGTCAACAATCAAGAGAAGACTTCACAAGAGTGAATATAGAGGGTGCGCCACAAGATGTAAACCATTGGTGAGCCTCAAAAACAGGAAGACCAGATTAGAGTTTGCCAAACAACATCTAAAAAAGCCATTACAGTTCTGGAACAACATCCTATGGACAGATGAGACAAAGATCAACTTGTACCAGAGTCAGGGGCGGATTGGGCCGACGGGACAGCGGGAAAGTTCCCGCTGGGCCGACCCCTAAACCCCTTTGCTGGGCTGGCCTATTCTGCCAGTCGGACTGGCACTGACTGCCAGCTGCAGCGCTTCCGTGGTTTCCGTTTCGCTATGGAACATAAACCTGAAGCTCCGGGCACCCTAATGACTGTGCCGGTGTCCCCTCCTTCCCTTCCTCATCCTCCGCTTCCCGCCGTCAGCTCCGTCTGATGTCGGATCAAGGCTCCGGGACATGAGCCAGGGGGCGGGACCATGCAGGGGGGCGGGGTGTATGCAGTTGTCAGTCAGCCTGGGATGGAGGAGTAGGCAGCAGAACACGGATGGCAGCCGGAGGAGCGGTGCAGGACACGAATGGCAGCCGGAGGAGCGGTGCAGGACACGGATGGCAGCCGGAGGAGCGGTGCAGGACACGAATGGCAGGGGCTTACTCTGGCTGTGAGGCAGCTGTCAGTGCAGAGAAAGGGACGATGGCCAGGACCCATGAGCTGAGGTGACCTACTCCTATCCTACCAGCTTCCCACTACTACTCCAATCCTGCTCACTACTCCAATCCTGCTCACTACTCCAATGCTGCCCACTACTCCAATCTACTACTCCCATCCTGCCCTGCTTTCCATTATTACTCCCATCTGTCCCCTGTTTTGAAATACTACTTCTCCCTGCCTGCCTCACACTACTACTACTCCCTGCCCCACACTGTTACTACTCCCGCCTGCCCCACACTACTACTACTCCCTGTCTGCCCACACTACTATTACTCCCTGCCCCACACTATTACTACTTCCCACCTGCCCCACACTACTACTACTCCCTGTCTGCTCCCACTGCTACTACTCCCTGCCCCACACTATTACTACTCCCCGCCTGCCCCACTCTACTACTACTCCCTGTCTGCTCCCACTGCTACTACTCCCTGCCCCACACTATTACTACTCCCCGCCTGCCCCACTCTACTACTACTCCCTGTCTGCTCCCACTGCTACTACTCCCTGCCCACACTACTAATACTCCCTGCTTGCCCCACACTACTACTACTCCCTGCCTGCCCCCCACTACTACTACTTCCTGCCTGCCCCACACTACTACTACTCCCTGCCTGCCCCACACTACTACTACTTCCTGCCTGCCCCACACTACTACTACTCCCTGCCTGCCCCACACTACTACTACTCCCTGCCTGCCCCATTCTACTGCTACTCCCTGCCCACACTACTACTCCCCGCCTGCCCCATACTACTACTACTACTCCCTGCCCACACTACTACTCCCCGCCTGCCCCACACTACTACTACTCCCCACCTGCCCCACACTACTACTTCTCCCTGCCTGCCCCACACTACTACTCCCTGCCTGCCCCCACACTACTTCTACTCACTGCCTATCCCCACACTACTACTACTCCAAGCTTGCACCTGATCTGTGTTTTTATTTTTTTCCTGTGGGGGTTAATGGTTTTTTTTTCCCCGTGGGGCCATTGTGTTATTGATTTCTGTAGGGCTGAGTTTATTTCCCCTACATTGTAAGGTGAGGTGAAGGCGGTAGTGCGGTTCCATGTCCATAAAGGCCACCAAACAAAGAAATTTGTCCCCTCGTGGGCTTGGTTCGCTCGCCACAGGTTTATATTCTCCCTCTATGTCCACGTGAATAGTAGGGAATTACTGTACATTGGACAGTAACTGATGGCGTCAGGGTCCTCTCTGTGAAGGGCATCTAGACACTGCCATTTTGGTAGGTGCCAGTGTGTTTGTTTATCCAGTGGGGACAATGATGTCTTATTTTTTTTGTGCGGGTAAATGTCTTTTTTTTTCTTGTGGGGGCCAATGTATTTGTTTTATTCTGCGGGGGCCAGTGTGTATTTTATTTTTTTATTATTGAGGCTCATGTGTTTTTATGTATTTCTTGTGGGGGCAATGTGTTTTTGTTTTTTTCCTGTGGGGGCCAATGTATTTTATTTTTTTTCTTGTGCATTGTTTGGCATCTGCGCATAGGTCTGAGTTGCAGTGCGGATTTAGACGCATGGACCAAGAAGTGTTTTAGAAATGTGTTGGGTATTCCTAGATAGTTACAGGAGGTTGTCTAAAGACTTAGTGGCCTATGTATCAAGCTGTTTGATGCATAATATTATGTATTGTACTAAAAGCACAATGCAGGTGATTTCACAGAAATCTCCAGCAAAGTGCTAATTAGCGCTGCAGATCGCAGTCCCCATTATTATCAATGGGGACTACGGTCTGAGCCCTATGTTCTAAACTCCAAAAAGCGATACTACTCAGAGTTTAGCCCCGGTAGTTCATACCATCTTCAGATGGTGTAAACCGCTGTAAGCCAATGGGGACTTCAGGGGCAGGAGAGAGATCTTTTGATCTCTCCCTCGCAGCCTCCAGCCAGCTCTGGAAGCTTACGCTGTACGCATGCGCAGTGTCAGCTTCCCCCGGTGAAGTCATTCACTTCTGTGAAAGACTTCCAAAATTTGCTGGGGATACAACTTGCAGGGACAGTGGTTACCACAACCTCTGTCCCCGCGAGCTCCCCTTGGTACATTGGGCCTGATTCAGAGCCGGACACTCTGACAGAGCGCTCGCTCTGAATCAGGGCCGGCCCTCTGGTTTTTCAGAACGGCCTCCTGGCCACTCGCATAGCTGTGGGTGACTACCCACAGCTATAATAAGTGGCCATGATGATGGTCGCGATGGTCAATACCATCGCGACCATCGGGCTTGCGACGAGACCCTTGTGGTAGGGTCTCGTTGCCGCAAGCCCAAGAGTGCTTTCGGCTCTAACAGAGCCGAAAGCACTCCCACTGACATCACTTGTGATGTCAGTGGGGCCGGCCCCAGACGGTAAGCTTTCCCATGGGAACACCTCCGTCTGGGCAGCCACGCCCCCGGCCCGCCCACCAAAGGGGGTGTGCTGTCACTCAACATCGACAGCACGCCCCCTTCGGTACGAGACCCGGAGCGACGGTTTGCCCGTTGCTATCTGGGTCTCGCGCATGCGCACAATGGAGCCGGCTCCGTCGTGCGCATGCGCACTGGGCCACCATCTACCCGCTTGCGAGCACATAGCGCTCGCGAGCGGGTCTGAATCAGGCCCATAGTGGGGATATTTTCATTAAAGATAAAAATATCCCCATGTGAGTTGAACCGATAACAATTGCAGCAGTACCGTGATTATTAGTACATCTTAGACACTGACAGTGTCTCAGTACTTGTATATTCGAACGCATGGCTATACCCCAGGGAAGGGCATTGTGTTTATATCCTAAACTCACAGACGAAACTGCATAAAAAGATACAAGGACAGCTGCTACTGTGTCCATCTCAGAATCAGACCCTATGAGAAGGGATCCCGGCCCCCTAGACAGACGCCACCCCCTCAACAGACCCCGCACCTATTAGGGCTGCTTCCATAAATTTCCTGGGCTGGTTTTCCATCTCAATCCACCCCTGTCCAGAGTGATGGGAAGAGAAGAGTATGGAGAAGGAAAGGAACTGCTCATGATCCAAAACATACCACCTCATCAGTGAAGCATGGTGGTGGTAGTGTCATGGCATGGGCATGTATGGCTGCCAATGGAACTGGTTCCCTTGTATTTATTGATGATGTGACTGTTGACAAAAGCAGCAGAATGAATTCTGAAGTGTTTTGGGCAATATTATATGCTCATATTCAGTCAAATGCTTTAGAACTCATTGGACGGCGCTTCACAGTGCAGACGGACAATGACCCGAAGCATACTGCAATAGCAACCAAAGAGTTTTTTAAGGCTAAAAAGTGGAATGTTATGCAATGGCCAAGTCAGTCCCCCAACCTGAATCGATTGAGCATGCATTTCACTTGATGAAGACAAAACTGAAGGGAAAATGCCCCAAGAACAAGCAGGAACTGAAGACATTTGCAGTAGAGGCCTGGCAGAGCATCACCAGGAATGAAACCCAGCGTCTGGTGATGTTTATGCGTTCCAGACTTCAGGCTGTAATTACCTGCAAAGGATTTGCAACAAAGTATTAATAAGTGAAAGTTAGATTTAGGATTGTTTAGGTTGTCCCATTACTTTTGGCCCCTTAAAAAGTGGGAGGCACATAAAGAAACCGTTGTAATTCCTACACCGTTCACCTGATTTGGATGTAATTACCCTCAAATTAAATCTGAAAGTCTGCAGTTAAAGCACATCTTGTTTGTTTCATTTCAAAACCATTGTGGCGGTGAATAGAGGCCAAAATATGAAAATTGAATTGATAATGAAATAACAAGGGAATAGCCCACACCTGTCCATGAAATAGCTTTTGAGTTGATAGTCCCATTACTTTTGGCCCCTTAAAAAGTGGGAGGCACATATTGAAACTGTTGTAATTTCTACACCGTTCACCCGATTTGGATGTAATTACCCTCAAATTAAATCTGAAAGTCTGCAGTTAAAGCATATCTTGTTTGTTTCATTTCAAAGCCATTGTGGTGGTGAATAGAGGCCAAAATATGAAAATTCTGTCAATGTCCCAATATTTCTGCACCTGACTGTATATAGGGCATGATTCAGTTATGTACGTAAACCTGATAGTTTACGTACATATCCGATGGTGGGGCCTCTGCGCATGTTGAAAATGGGTCCTGCGATCATGCTTGCAAGGCACCATGAGCCTCAGCTTGATTAACAGGCTGCAGTCGTTTGCGGGTGCCGAGGTGAGGGTCTACATCATAGGACGCACATTTCCTGACCACATAAGCGGCCAGGAGCCCGCCAGGCTGGTTAAACTTTGACTTACGCAGCCTGGCAGCAACCATCGCGATGATGGTCGTGATGGCGATGTGAAGCAGCCTCTCCGGTGGCTGTACTCTGATCGCAGGTGCATGCAGAAGATGTCTATGCATAATGAGGTCAGAAGACAAATCTGGTCAGTAAACGGCAATTTCAAACGGTTAAATGTAAACGTGCAGAGTGAGATCAAAAAGCAGATCCGGTTGTTACACGGCATTATCCACCAGGGAGATGGAATTATGCAGAGCGAGGTCTCAAAGCCGAGCAGATACATATCAATCACCTGCCATTGACTGCTAGGAGAAGTCTCACTATAAATGTTTAAGGGGTATGGCTCACTTGCTGATGTGATATTTAATAATACCAGATAATTTAACCACATTCCAGGAATCAGTAATCCGCTTTAATCTGTGCACAATACTACATCACTGGGCTAATCAGAATGGGATAGAAATACCGGTGGCTGTTCTCTTGCGGGTGTCTAACCCTAACCTCCCCCCAGTGGTACCTGACCCAAAACCCCCTTTCCCGCACCCTAAAGCTAACCCTCCTGAGGGGGGGGTGCCTAACATTAACCTCCCCCAGTGGTGCCTAGTTAGCTACGATGACCTTGAGGTTCCCACTGTATCTTCAGCATTTGATGACCATTGCAGATTTCTTCTCTTACTCCATCATTACAGTTCTCTAATTCTCAGGGATGATTGTTTCTGGACCTCATCCCCCAGAATTGAATGCAGACCTTGTTGTCATAGTTCAGCTATAATGTCTCTCACTTTTATTACCGTTAAGCATTTAGCACAGTAACAAAGTAAAAGTAACTTGTTCTCTAGCAGTGCTATTTGTCTTTTTTCAGCTCTTTTCGCCTATGGTGGTTTCAAAGGAGACGTACTCAGAAGATTTATTCGGTGAACTTGATATCGAATCTGTGAAAAGGGAGATAAAGAGAGCAAACAAACTGGTAAGATTGGTAAGATAGTATTATTGTGCTATAGAGACATAGGGTCCGATTCAGCAAGGATCGCAGTTGCTAATATGCACGCAATGGGGCAATTAATTCAGACTGCTTGTCCGTACGCATCAAAGTGCGCGTGCGCGAACCAGACGCTGTGATCGGGAATGCAATCGCAGAAGCTACGCAGACCCATAGCAGAGTGATTGACAGGCAGTGCCATTTGTGGGTGGTGACGGGGGGGTGGTCGGGCGAATGCTGGCGTGCCAGTGCATCTGAATGCCGTTGCATGGGCGTGCGCAAATTATCCACTGTGTAGCCATAAGCAGGGTGAGGACTCATAACGTGTGTGGCTGTTAGCAATTTCTGAATAAGGTCAGGGCTTGTGCAAGAGTATGTATGGGTCCGATAGTACTCGATTGTACTGATGGTTTCACTATTCTGCTAAGTATTACGGATATGTGTAAGGGGAAGTGGGCGTCCTTATGTGAGGCTGTGATCGCAGTGCTACACTGAGTATAGCATGCATTTGCATATCGCCACTGATATTAGTGTGCACATTAGCAAAATAGCGATCCCTACTGAATCAGGCCCACAGTCCATCTGTGCGGCTTTTGCCATAGTTGCGCTGCCTCTTTAAGCTAATGCAGCTACAAAGCTCGTCCCTGGTGTAAAGTTGTGTGTTTTAATGTGCAAGGACTGAGACGCTCATTTGCAGCGTCTGTAGATGCTGCATTACCATCTGTGCATCTGGCGCAACATCAGTCGCACCATCGAAACTTGCACCAGCCCTATGGCAGGTGCAGCTCCTCCATGTCAGTACGGCCATGTGAATAGCTGTACGTCTCTGTATGTAACCGCTTTCAGCGACACACCCATGACACTCCCATAAGACACAACATCGGCACGCATCTGATTAGCCAGCCCCCTGTTACCAGCCAGTCACTGCCCAACAAAGCCCCATACACTGCCTATACATACACTGCTTTTAGTTGGTTCTTGATGCGTACATCTATGTATGAGCACCATCACGATACATGCACAGTGCGACTTAGACGCATATGCTGACTTAAAACATCTTCCAACTGCTTGCGACAATGATGATGCGACCACCTCTGAATCAGGCTCGTCTAGTGATGCCTTATTGGTTATGGATATCTGTTCCTGAATTAATACGGCACATGCTGCCCGTGTGTACTGCTGTATTACATGGTAACAGAGCTTCTGTAGACTTATCCATGAAGGTAAAAAATTGCCTTTGATTTTTTTTTTTTTTTTTAAATAGAGGCTGGAAAATATGCCTCATATGTTAATTCCAGCCCCCTAAATTAGCGAAATAGAACACTCATATTATTCTATATCATGTTTTCCTTCTCCCCCCCCCTTTCTTCCCTTCTGACTTTACTTTCCACCCGTTTCCCTTTTGTTTATTTTATTTTATTTATATATTTTGCTTTAATATATTTTAGAGTGGTTACTATAAATGCAGTTTATTACACTGTGGGCCTGATTCAGACCCGCTCGCGAGCGCTGAGCGCTCGCAAGCGGGTCGATGTTGCCCAAGTGCGCATGCGCACAATGGAGGCGGCTCCGTCGTGCGCATGCGCGAGACCCGAATAGCGTCGTTATGGGTCTTGCACCAAAGGGGGCATGCTGTCGATGGTGATTGACAGCACGCCCCCTTTTGTGGGCGTGCCGGGGGCGTGGCTGCCCAGATGGAGGCGTTCCCATGGGAACGCCTACCATCTGGGGCCGGCCCCACTGACATCACTAGTGATGTCAGTGGGAGTGCTTTTGGCTCTGATAGAGCCAAAAGCACTCCAGGGCTTGCGGCAGCGAGACCCTACCGCAAGGGTCTCGTCGCAAGCCCGATGGTCGTGATGGTCTTGACCATCGCGACCATCATTTTGGCCGCTCGCTATAGCTGTGGGTGGTCATCCACAGCTATGGCAGCGGCCAGGACGCCGCTCCAAAAAGGAGGAGGGACGGCCCTGATTCAGAGCGAGCGCTCTGTCTGAGCGTCCGGCTCTGAGTCAGGGCCTGTGTTCACATTTTGATATCCTCTATGGATGTAACTTACATGTATGACTAGTTTGCCAGGTTTGACCTCAGTGGTATCAGCCGGTCTGTTATTGCCGTATATGAGGTCATATAATACCAATGTTATTTAATTAAGTTCTCAATGTCAGTTCTTATAGCTTTGTACCATCCTTTGTGATATGTCATACTTGTTACTCCCTTTGTCATTGTCTATGACTATAAATAAATAGATGTTTAAAAATATAGAGACTGGAAAATATTATGGGGCTCAGCCGCTGACACTGTAACGTAGCGTCTCGCCTGCAGATTCACCCGCGGTTGCACACAGAATATAGGCATGCCGTGTATAATTTTAATCAGCAGAAGATACTTGTGCGTTCTATTCGCATCGATTTGAAGGCACAAAAAAGATGCTCAGTGCTACCGAGTCACACAGCGCTCATGCATTATGTTTAATGAGACTTATAGTGCACGGAGGTAAGATGTATGTGGACACATCTGTAAATCTTTTTGGTTCAGTATGTACCATCTTGCACGCTGTTTTAGGCTACAGGACCAGGAATCAAGTCCTGAGTCAGTCCATCTGCACTTTCAGTCTCAAAATACACATTGGCTGTTATAGAAAAACATGGCACTGATATAGCAGTAGAGATGTGTGCGAACCCCTGTGTTTTGGTGTTGGAAAAACCACACTTACTGTAGGTTTTGGTTCTATTCTATTTTTTCTGTTTTTTTTAATTAGATGACAGAAACAGCTAAAGTGACAAAAACAGCCTGCTTTTGTTCCTGCAATATTATAAGCTTCAATAAGATTTATTTATAGTCATTTCCAGTGAATTTTGACCACTTCACAGCTCATAATAGTGTTTTCACTAATATTGGGCAAAGGCTGCAGCGAGCTGGCTGGCTACACTAAGCGACAGAGCAGCGGCACAAACACATGACAGTTGTTTTAACGCACCAGAAACAGGTCTCCTTTGCGAGAATACCATTGTGCACAGAGCAGTCACCCGTCTCAACACACACTTCTTGAAATACACAATATTTTTAAATTGAATTAGGAAAGACTAGACAACAGGAGAAAAAAAAATGTTTGCAATTTTTTTTTTCTAAAAGGAAAAGACTCAAAACAAAAAGACCTTATTGGGGTGCAGATCAGACTCAGTAGAGTTTTATTTGGGCAGATAAACAATATACTGCAGTGATAGAAAATAAGGTGCAGGTTCACTTCAACAAATAATCAAGAGCACAACACTCCGGTTTGTTTGCAGCAGTGCGTGTGACAAACACACATACACTGACTGTGAGTAACAATGATACCTCCAGTCACCCTTCCTACACCCACTGCATCTACCTACTCCAAAAAATCTAAAGCTGGGTACACACTAGGATGAAGGATCAGCCACCCACCCGTACACACAGCAGGATGCACCAATATATCTGCAAATATATTGGGAATTGGCTGTGCTACACAGCTGATGCGATATCTCTGTGTACAACATCAGTCACCAACATATGGCTAGTAGACACTAGCCGACACGCCTCAATTGAACGGCCGATATGTCGGCCAGTGTGTACCCAGCTTTACTCTTTGTGCCCAGATGTCTTCCTAATGGAGTTTTGACTTAGTAGAAGTTAGTTGTGTACTCACTAAAGTACTCAGCCCACAGTCCCACACCCGCTCCCTCCACTGACATTGGAGTCCTCCTAATGTCGTTCTGTACATGACCTACAGTCTCACACCTTCTCCCTCCTCTCTCTTGGGTGAAATGGTGCACGATCTCGAGAGATCCAACGCCGGGAAAATGACTTTTTTCTTCGTTCTTGGCTAGAAGACCAGAGCTGGAACTCGGAATCACTCGGATCCCCTAAGTTCGGGTGTGTTCAGTTTCCGGGAAAACCGTACCGCTCATCTTCATATAGAACAGGGTTGGGGAACCTTTTTTCTGCCAAGAGCCATTTTGATATATATAACATTATTCGTGGGCCAGGTGCAGGCCACGCCCCCTCCATGTGATGTCACACAGGGGCAGGGCCACAATAGCCGGTGATTACAGCAATGCCCGGAGCATTCTGAGGATGCTCCGGGAGCTGTAAGGGCAGCGGTGTGACCATCTGAAGCATCCTAAGGACACTCCTGGCGGCACTGCTGCATAGATTCTGGCTGCAGGGTGCTATTCTAGACACCCTGCTAGCCAAATGAGGCTAGCAGAGAAAAGCTCAGAGGACCAGACCAAATGATTCCGAGGGCCTTATACGGCCCCTGGGCCCGAGGTTCCCCATCCCTGAAATAGAAGGACATATATGGAAAGCAAATAACAATGATGGTGTATTAAATATGCTGTTTAACTGTTGTTTGCAGCACACACTGTCAGAGGATATACAGAAAGGCCTTTATAGAAATAGATTTCTTCGGGATGCTGGCACTCGGGATCCCGGCAGTCAGAATCCTGACGCCGGCATCCCGACAGTGTTAGAATACCGACACTTGTCGGTCAATATTCTAACCCCCCCCTCCCTCTCTCTACCCTAACCCTCCCTCCCCGGTGCCTGACCCCAACCTCCCCCCCTAGTGCCTAAACCTAAACTCCCCCTCCCTGCACCTTAAACCTAACCCTCCCCCCTTAGTTCCTAACCCTCCCCCTAGTGCCTAACCCTTCCCACAGTGCCTAACCCTCCTCCAAACCCCGCTACTTACCTTCAGGATGCCGGCGCCAGATTCTGACAAGTGTTGGGATTCCGGCTCCGGCATTCTGAGTGCCAGAATCCCTGTAGTCGGGTTATTGATCACATCCCGATTTCTTCATTACACCTTTAAATCATAAGGGATACCTCAAAATTGGGGCAGTATGTCAGTCACAGATAAATGTAACGGTTTGGATGTCCTCTTGGATAGGAATACATATGTTACAGAGCCAGCCGATGTGGAAGGAAATCCTGATCGTACGAAAGGTAAGTATTTCCTAACCTAATCTACACCCTAACCCTAACACCTCCCCCTGTGCCTAACCCTAATCCCCCCTCTAAGTGCCTAAACTTAACCCCCCCTTTCCCCGCCATCTAAACCTAAGTCCCCCGGGGGGGTGCCTAACCCTGTTCCCCCCGGGGGTGCCTAACCCTCCCTCCCCCTAGCCTAAACCTAACCTCCGGGGGGGTGCCTAACCCTAAGCCCCCCCCCCGGAACCCTAACCCTCCCCCTGTCCACGCTCGGCGCCCGGCATCCCTTTGATCGGGATGCCGGGCGCCGGTCTCCCGGCGTAGGTTAATTAACCCTCACTGGGATTCTGTAGTGGAGATGCCGGTGGTCGGCATCATAAACGCATACCTCTTGGATAATATGACTCAATTTGAGGGCTTTGAATTTGTTGTCTTATTTAATTTTTTTTTTTTTTTTAAGTTTTTATTGTTCATTTTTTAAATGCTAATAGACATATTTGTTTTTTTTCAATGACAGAGATGTTCTTATTGTAAAAAAAGAGGTGCATCTGTCGGCTGTGATAACGGAAGTTGCAGGAGAACGTATCACTATCTGTGCATAAAAAAACACAACGGGAAATACGTTTGTGATCCTGAGAGAGAAATGTATATGTAAGTGACATTTCTGGAGTTTACCCACTTATTTATACAAGCTTTGGTTGGGGTCTAATTGAGAGGTGCATATACATGGAGGAGTTTTAAACTCAGACCTTATTAATATATATGTAATTAATAACTTATATAAAGTTGTTTTGTTTAAATAGTTTTTTAATAAGACCCCTCTCCCTCCCCCCAACTTGCATAACTACAAATTTCCCATTATGAGGCAGAGCACACCAGGAGGAGGCGTGGTTATAATGTGGGTGGAGCTTCAAGCGTTATAAAACAACATCCAGAGCAGTGTCGGATCAGGGCATGAAGGGTCTACTCAGAGTCGTAACTAGGGGTTGTGCGAGCGGTGCTGTTACACAGAGCACAGGGCCTATTTTCTTGGCGTGCTAAGTCCAGTGGTTGCGTCCTTGCGCACAGCTTCACTGGCTTAGGATAGCATATTATCAGACAGCCACTGCGTACAAAGACGCAGCAACTGTGTGATCTGTGTCCATCTCTGATTCAGACCAACAGCACACTAGATAGCTGCTGTAACACTGCTGTCTCTCTCAATATCTAACACAGAATAGCAGCAGAATATACTGACTGATAGTCACAGTCACTCACACTGCAAGTCTGCGGCTTAGGGATGGCCATCGGACATCAATGTTTTTTAAACATCGATGGTGGCTGACAGATGTTAACTAGTTTTTCCATCTATGGCAGAGAACCAGTGGTTCTCTGCCATCGATGGATGACTGGGTGCCGATGTGTTTTTTTTCCTCTCTTTCCAGGATGTAGCCTAGCCCCACCCCCTTGCAGCCACTAAGCCACACCCCCATTTGTGATTATCCTGAGGCCAGGCATCCCCCGGCAGCGGTGGCCATTGAGGGGGTGCAAACCATCGGTGGTTAACCATAGATGGTTTGTGTATCATTGATGGTTATCGCTGATGGGCCCATTGATGATAAATATCGATGGACACCCCACTGATGGCCATACCTACTGAGGCTTCTGCTCTCTCTATCTGAGGTTCTCTGAGAGACTGAGAGATCAGAAGACACCAAGAAGTTCCTGATGTCTTCTGATAGTCTCTTTCAGGGACCACTCAGGGGGGGGAGATGTACTAAATATGGAAAGTGATAGATTGGAAAGTGATAAACTACCAGCCACTCAGCTCCTAACTGTCATGTTACAGGCTGTGTTTGAAATATGACAGGAGCTGATTGGTTGATACTTTATCACTGTCCAAGTTATCACTTTCCAGAGCTTAGTACATCTGCTCCAGGGAATCTCAGTTCTCAGCTTCCTTCAGTCACTGCAGTGCTGCTGGGACAGGCTCCAAACATGTTGGATTCTGAGGAATGTTATATCCTTACCGTGAAAATAAATTGATATGATATATCTTGTGAAACGTACTGACTAAAATATTGCAGCTGTTCAGACTGAAAAATCAATGTTTTTAAAATGCCAGGTATCAATGCCTATCCCCACTGCTTGCTTTATTCCTTAAAAGTTCTCCAAGGTGTTGATCTGGCAACTGGCCTCTAGCCGACAAAGTAGAAGTGAGTACAGCAGGACTTTTCCTGGTCCCTGGCATGGCTACCTTGAGGTTGGGGACGTAACTAGGGGTGTGCCATAGCACAGGCCTTTGGGGGCAGCACTGTTTCTGCACCTGCATATGGCTTGCAGGGTGCCTCGAACGGCACCTTGCAGCCGGTTGCGCTACTGCAGGGCCGTCAGAACCCCAAGGGACGCTCCAGGCAGGCACCCTGCAGCTTGTAGAGCTGTACGGAGAGTTCTTAGGATGCTTCGGGGAGTGCTTTACTTCCCAGAGGCGTGACATGATGACATCACGGGTTTAAGGGGTGGGGCCGGCGCTGCTTGAGGGTATGCTACTCAGGGGAAGGGGACGGGGGAGATTCTTTTAACGACAACTTTAATGTGTTAATGTTGTACTTTGGCTTAATCTAAGAAACTGAAATATTTAAAATATTTATTACTGCTAATTTAGACCCGGGTCACCCCAGCCCAATAGTTCTGTTATACATGTCCTGTTCCAGTGCTGCAGGGTTTCCCTCTCTCTCCCTACGAGTATTATATAGATAACCTTTTGTTACAAAGTTTTCTGTATGAACACAAAAAAACCCCAGCAACTTATTTTTATGTTCAAAAATAGTTGAAGCAATACTTATGTCATACAAGAAATGCTGGGCATACACAGCCAGATAAAATGTCTGTCAGACCGACAGACATTTTATCTGGCAGCCTGCCAGCCGCAGATGTCGCCGGCATACACTGTGAGATTTTTCTCACAGTGTATCAGCCCGATATCCGCGCTCCGCCCCCAGGGGAGGAGACATTTCCCTGTTCCTTCCGTAGGAAGGAACACAGGAAATGTCTGTCTGTCGGCCGCGGCTGGGCATACACTGCCAGATGCGGCCGACAGTTTACCGGGAAATATCGCATCGGACGGGCATGCTGGACAATCCGGCATGCCCAACCGAGCAATATTTAACCCTCGGTCGCCCTCCCACATGCTACAATTATCGGGGCGATCCGCCGATATCAGGCGGATCGCCCCGATAATTGTAGCGTGTATGGCCAGCAAAAGATGAATACAGGCATGCAAGGGTTACAGTTGTGTAGGCCTGTATACAGATGGATACAAGCAAGGTTACACAAAATCATGTAGCCAATGTGCGTGAAATTGTGCTGCTTATTCCTGCTTTGTACATATATGTTTTGCTTCCTAATGCTGGGCATACACCATACAATTATCTGTCAGATATCTGGGCCTGATTCAGAGCCGCTCGTAAGCGGCCGCTCGCTCGCTCGGAGCGATGTTCGCACATCTGCGTATGCGTATGGGTCGTAATGCGCATGCACCAACCAGTCATTGCAGTCGGAAATCGTGCGCTCGCAAAACAGCGAATGCCTGCTAATTTGAGTGACAGAATGAGGCGTTTGTGGGTGGTAACAGGGGAAGGTGCTTGAAAATGGGGAGTGGAGATCCGAACGCAGGCGTGCCAAATGGTCAAAACGGGCGTTTAATGGGAGTGCATAATTAACAAAGCAGCGTCATCGACCACGTCACTTGGTTGTCTTTTAGCCTGAACTGCTCGCATGATTGCGGGAAGTAAAACCAACCACAAGCACTGCGAGCAGTTCAGACGCCTTTCGATGTACTGGATTAATCTAATAAATAGCGGAGATGACGTATGGTGCGAACGGCCAGGGGGCGTCTTTACAAAATAGCGAGCGCATGTTTCGTTCGCTCGCTCAGACATAGAGGCGTCAACAGACCGCAAAGAGCGAGCGCTCAATTTAAATAGCCGGCCCCTTTTTCTGAACGACCGTTCTCAAATAGCGTCCGGCTCTGAATCAGGCCCTCTGTCCAATCTGGCTGGTTGGAATGAAAACCTGGTAATGTATGGGAGCAAATGACAATCGACCATTTGCTCACAAACACTGGAAAACAGACAAAAATGGTCGTTTAACCAATTAACAATTTAACATACGAATTTAACCAATTTGAACAATTGGTTTTTGTCCGTTTTCCAGTGTTTAAAACCATATGATCAACTGTCATTTGCTGCCATACATTACCAGGTTTTCATTCCAAGCAGCCAGATTGGACAGATATCTGACAGATAATTGTATAGTGTATGCCCAGCATTAGAAAAACATCTTTTGGTGTACCTGCTTTGTATTGTTTTGTACACAGAAAAATGTATTTCCTCCATGTTCCTGTTTATTACAGTGCTTTTTGTCCTGAACATAAAGATTCAGAACAAGAGAATAATACAAACAGTAAGTTTTGTGCACAGATTGGATTTATATGATGTTATCACCTTTCCTATCATAGATGTTTTATCAATGTTACTGCTTACCAGACTTTCACTGCCTGTTATTAGGTCTGATATTCTATTTTCACAGTATTTAGCCCACAAATGTAACTCCTTCATGCCAGCCTGCTATTTATATATTGCAGTTGGGGTTGGGCGCAAGGCCTATTACCCACTGGCAGTAAGTTCCTGCAAACTGCATGTGAATATATAATACCCCTTTTATACCAGAGCAAAAACCTGGGTTTTTGCTGGGTCTACCCGGGTCGCAGCTCAGTGTAAAAGGGTCCCTGAAAAATAACCCAGGCCAAGTGACCCAGCAATCCAACCCAGGTAGCTACCAGGGTTGGACCCAGGATGGACCCTGGTAATGGTGCAGTGTAAATGGTGCAACCCGAGTTATCTGACCTGGGTCATGCCTAAAATGAGCTGATTGGTGGTTGTGGGGCATTCACCTCCCACTTTTTAATGACCTCACAGGTTTAGCAGGGCAGACCTGAGTTCAGTGTGAACAGGGCTGACCTGGGAGTAACCCAGATCGAAGGTGCAGTGTAAATGGGTCTGACCTGGGTCTGACCAGGGTTGGGACCATGTCCAAAAACCCAGGTCGGACCTGGGTTTTCGGTGGAAAAGAGGTATTACAGTTAGGGGTCTAAGGAGAATTTAGAAGCGATAGTATGGAAATTTGAACAGAACAGTCCAGTTCGCAGTTGATTGGTTTTCTACCCCACTACTTCTAAATGGTTCAGACTGAGATATAAAATTCTGAAGTTACCTCTTTAGTATCTGGATGCGAGAGGCAATTTATTTTTTTTAAGTTAATTGGATATTTTGATATTTGATCTACATGTAGTATACCAGGCCTGGCCAACCTGTGGCTCGCCAGCTGTTGTGTTACTACAAGTGCCAGCATATCCTCCCAGCAATCAGCCTCTAAACCATGCTGCGACTTGTAGTTTCACAACAACTGGAGAGCCACAGGTTGGCCAGGCCTGTTCTGTACATTCCCATAGGAGTGTAATACACCGCTAATTACTATAAAATATTTATTTTATTATGTTTATGATTTTAAAAAATGTAATAACAAAATAATATAGTAAGTAGCTGTATGTAAAGAAAGAAGAGTGAGTTAAACTAAGACAAGGAGCAATTGTTTTATATACCATGTGCCTAGTATAGTTATTTAAATACCTATTTAAAGTATCAGACATGCCTTCTTTTGTATAGATATTTAAATGGTATACATGGTTTGGAGGATGATATAGGGCAGGCTTCAGAGAGGTATACGGTAGTTTAGATACGGTCGCAACTGGACACATTTTTGTGGTCTGTACTTGTGCCTGAGTCGCATATGCGCATGTGTCGCGATGGTCTTGCAACACCGGTCATAGTGTGGTTTGAGATGTTGTTTGACTGACAGATTGCAGGCGTTTGGGTGTGGTGATGGGGGAGGTGGGGTATAAAATGCAGGCATGTCGCCAGCATTTTGGGGGCATGCTGAACCCAGTGACTATGTCTTCCGATGCAAATTCACTGGCCTCAGCAGCTTAGTCATGGCGGACATTCTGAGCAACCCTAGATAGTGTTCAATGGTCCAAGCAATGTTCACGATGTACATCCGATGCTGCATCTACGGGCGCATGCAGCGGACCTGAGAAGCCAGCGATGGCCATTTCATTATAGAAGACGGCACCTGTAGCATTTACATGTGTTCTCAGGGCCTGATTCAGAGCCGCTCGCAAAAAGCGGGCGCTCGCTCTGAATCAGGGCGGCCGCTTTTTTTTTTAAAACCGGCCTCCTGGCCACTCGCTAAGCTGTGGGTGACCACCCACAGCTTTTGCGAGCGGCCAGGTGATGGTCGCGACCATCGAGCTTGCGACCAAGTGTATTTATGTCATTATTGCCTCTCAGGGCCTTATTCAAACATGGACACAGTGCCGATGTTTTCGGCAGGTGAGAGAGTATATTTATCAGTGGTTTGCGCATACGTCGCACTGCACATGAGTCAAGTTTCATTATTGTTGTCGCTTGCAGTGAGGATTTATTAGCAAAGTGATTGACAGGCAGGTACCGTTTATGTGCGCCAATGGGAGGAGCAGGTGGTGACTCAAACGCAGACATATCTCAGCCTGTGACTGCGATCCCGTATGCAGTAAAAATGGCTCCAGCACTTCAGTTCCATAGGATTACTCAGAACTACGATAATCAACTGATGTGCATCCAAGGTGTATGTTTGTTCGCAGTTGTTTGGATTTGCAATGCTGCCGATGGTCATCTCAATACAAATCCCAGCAGCTGCGACATTTGCATATTTTCGTGTACGAATTTGCACCAGCCATGGCATTAGCGTCCATCTCTAAATTAGCCAAAAAGCTGCATATACACGGTACGATCTGCACAACCAACGATATCGCTGAATGATTTCCCTTCAACTTTCTGTAGTGCAGGGCAAATGATATTGGGTGTACACACTGATAGGTATCTATGATCGATATCTTTCAGTGAAGTCATCCTGCCACATCTTTGAATAGGCAATTCTTGACGATATCGCCAAGGTTGGCCTGCATGTACGGACAACCATAGATAACGTTATTGTCCATGCTGGAACGCGCATTGTTGGTCGTTCGCTGCATAAAAATGAACGATATGAATGATTTATCGTTGAACGATATCATTATCGTTCATATTGTTCATAGATATCGTACCGTGTGTACGCACCTTTAGATGTAACTTAAATGTTTAACTTAGATATTTAGAGCCGTACTCAATTTGAGCCGAGCCGCGATACTTTTCCGGGCCCCGGACTTTTCGCCTACTTCGCCTATTTTGTAGGCGGAAAAGCATCGAGCGCGTGCCCGCTTACCCCGTATTCAATTTGAAAGTACGTGAAACGGGACCTGGCGAAACTTGAACAGGCGGAAAGTACTGTCAGATTTGGGGAAATCAGCCTGACACCGCCCAAAAGATGCTCTGACATGGGGGTTCACTATGGTACACCCCGATTTGGCTTGCTGAAGGTATTAGGTGTTTTTAAACTGGCTGAATAGCTGCTAAATAGCGTTTTTCTATACGTGGTGCAGAATAGTATTCAGGAGTATTTTTTCCAGAAATTAAGTTATCCCAGCAAATTTGGGGTACTTGAAAATGGGGGTGTCAGCATATTTAAAAGTTGCTAAAGTTAAGTTAAAAAAATCGTGAAAAATCCACCTGCCGTAAGCACCTGCAATCAAAAAAACACTTGGGGCATACTTGGGGACCCCCCAGAGTCAAGTTCGCTAGTTTTTAACATTGTCCCCCAACATTTTTTTTTACGCCCCCAAGTGCAAAGTAATTTATTGGGGTGTTCTTAAGTTGTTTTTTTTATTTTTTGACACAGGTTACCTTTGGGGGACTGACAGAAGGCTGCACGGGGGTTCCCGTAACGTTGCACCCCAAACCCCAAATTCTGCACTTTTTCCCACCCGCTATTCATAGGCGGAAAGTCTTTCAAATTGAATACAGCGATACTTTTCCGCCTGGCAAAATGACGTCATCGGCGAAACTTTTTCGCCGATTACGGCATTTCGCTCCAAATCGACTACGCCCTTTAATGTCTTATATCAATCTATGCAATTGGTTATTAAGACTTGGATTTCCTACACCTGAGACAATTGCTTTAATGAAAGTAGATAGATAACAAAAACAAAACCGTTTATTCACAAAATATTTCTCCTCAAATTGTTTATCAGTCTTTGTGTTGATTTTTGGATATATTGTGTATATTAATACACGTGTTAACAGAGGGAATGGATTTCACTGATGATACTGATCTGTCAGTTGGTTAATATTCTTAATACTCTTCTTGATATTACTGATAGTGAGACTGCCAGATTTATGAAACTATTAACAATCCATTCTATAGTCAGCACTACTGCTTTCATTCTCATTCATTTAAATTTGATACAGTACATTGGGGGTGTACAGAGGACGGAATTGTAAAGCCGCACACAAGCAGCTGTGCAATTCCGTCCTTGCTAAAATGCAAATGCAGAAGAAAGTGTCCGACACCCCCTGCTGCATCTGCGATCCCAGTGCTGCGACCGAAGTCTCAGCCTGGGATCGCCATAGTGACCATTGGTCCCGATGTGGGACGCAGAGGTGTAGCGTGTGGCCAGGGTAGCCCCCCGGGTGAAAAGCCGTCGCCGGAAGCCTGAAATAGCAGAATCCTGTCAGGGCAGGTACAGATGTGCCCAGCTAGTTTGTTGCTGCATACGCCATGTAGCGCGGCATGCATCTCGCGCGCCACACAGACAGTTTCGCAACGCGTGACTGGCGTAGCACTGAAAAAATATCTTAACTCGTAATACAACTTTTTGTCCACCAGGTGTCACTTTTCCTAAACTTCACAGCTCATGTGTCTGATTTCCAATGCATTTTCTATATCGCTGCCCGATGATAGGCTGACATTTTATATAAAAATATTTCACAGGCACGCACAGCACTGTATTATACACAGACTGTGCGGTTCAAGTTGCACACTTGCGGCACTGTCAGAACTGTCGGCGCTGTCCCAGACTTTGACACCATAGTGATTTAATGACTTTAGAAACTAGTAGTGGGTTCTGTTTAACAAAGAGGTCTCTGTATTACAAACTGTGCATTTAAAAATGCAAACGTGCGCCAATGTTGGCACGTCAGTGCTGTGGTGGCTGTCAGCTTCGAGGGGTCACAATGGGATCTCTGGCGCATGCCCAGTGGAACTGCGGCATACACCAGTCCGCGCTATGCCATGGTGTATGGAAGATCATAGCACTGCGCATGCGCAGTGGGTCGGGAGTCACACACAGTGAAAGTGGGATCTCTGTATTAGAAACTGACTGTGCAGTTGAAGTTGCACACTTGTGTCACTGATGTCATGACTTTAGAAACTAGTAGTGGGCTCTGTTTAAAAGAAAGGTCTCTGTATTACAAACAGTGGGTCTGGAGTCACACAGTGCATCATTTCATGTCCTGCGCATGCGTTCGCTACAATGCGTTAATATCTGTCGTCGTGCGTCCTCTGCCCTACTGTATGTTGGAGAAAATGGCTGTGAGGCAGCAGCCATATTCAAGGAGGGAGTTGGAGATCCTCCTTGAGTTTAGGGATCAGCCGCTTCTCAGCAATGCTGATAAACGCCGGGCATTTATAAATGCACGGCGTGATATCGTGGCCCAATTAGGCCGGGTTACACCAATCCGGTCACTACAGCGCCGGTTTAGTGACCTGGTGAGGAGGGATGTCCCACGGCTGCAGAGGCTTGTACGTAGTAAGTACAGTATTTTTGTACAGTTATAGTAGTTAAGTATAGGCAATCAGGATCCATATCGCCACTGTTGTGTGGCATAACGTGAATGGGTATGGATTACCAGAACAACAGTCAATAAGTCGACACAATAAAGGTCGATATTTGTCCAAAGGTTGACAGTTACAAATGGTCGACAGTGCGGATGCATTTGCCGATGTCGCCAGGCCTGCCACTAACGATGTCGGCAGGTACAGTACACACATCATTAAGTGTGTACACGGCTTTAGTGTGTTGACCAGCACTGCAGAAAGTTACAGTATGTCTGCAGCATGTGAATGAGCGTGCTGCAGACATACAGTAACATGAATACGTTTTGTGTACCTTAACCATAAACTGTAGAGTACATGATGGGTACACGCTAGACCAGCATTTTTTAACCACTGTGCCACGGCACACTAGCTTAAGAGTGCCGCCGGAAAAGACAACTGGGAGGTCTTATTGTAACTCTGTAAGTCTTTTGTGGGGGCTGGGGAAATACTTGGGTTTTATTTTATGTTGTACCCCTGTCATACTATAGATTATGTTCCAATTGTAGTAGGAAAAACATTATTATACATTGCACTGTTATTTTTTTTACAGGACATCAGAGGAGACAGCAGCAGGCAGAAGAGGAGGAGCCGGCACAGCCAAGTAAGTTCTGCACTGTTTTCAAGAGTTATATTTTTAAAATGTGTTGATGAAAAATTACATTATAGTTTTTTTTTTAATGTAGTACATCGACGGCACATCCACCAGATATCGTCCTCTGAGGAGGGGGAGGTGGACGGGGCGACGGGGTCCAACAACCCTCCCCAGCCAAGTAAGTATTGCCTGTACTCTGCTGTACCTCTTTCCTACACTCTCAGCGGCTCTACTTTTGTTACTTGCGCCATCACTATTGGAGTACAGTAGTATTGTGTTCAGAGAATTATGGTACAGTAAGTACCGAAAGTGGGCGTTCCGAGAGGGCCGTTGACCGCAGAGATCCCATTGCAACCCCTCCACTGGGCATGCGCCAGAGTTCCCATTGTAACCCCTCGGAGTTGACAGCCACCAAAGAGCCCCGTGCCGAAATTGGTGCAAGTTTTAATTTTTAAACGCACAATCAGTTTGTAATACAGAGACCTCTCTCTTAAACACAGCCCACTACTAGTTTCTAAAGTCATGAAATCACTATGGTGTCAAAGTCTGGGACAGCGCCGACAGTGCCGCAAGTGTGCAACTTTAACCGCACAGTCAGTATGTAATACAGACATCCCACTTTCGCTGGGTGTGACTCCCGACCCACTGGGCATGCGCAGTGCTATGATCTTCCATACGTCATGGCATAGCGCAAACGGGCGTATGGAGCGGCTCCACTGAGCATGCGCCAGAGATCCCATTGCAACCCCTCCACTGGGCATGCGCCAGAGATCCCATTGTGTGTGACTCCCAACCCACTGGGCATGATCCTCCGTACGCCACGGCATAGCGCGACTAGCGTATGGAGCGGCTCCACTGGGCATGCGCCAGAGATCCCATTTCAACGCCCAGATCTGACAGCCACCACAGTGCCTACAGTGCCGCAAGTGTGCGTTTTAAAATGCACAATCAGTTTGTAATGTCTCACTTTTAAACAGCCCACTACTAGTTTCACTATCGTGTCTAAGACTGGGACAGCGCCGACAGTGCCAAAAATAAAATATTATTTTCCAGGGCCCGAACCCGGGACAAGCACTGTTGCAAAGCGATCTTCTAACCTCTAGCCACGCCAGCTATATCAAGAAGCGCACATAGCGGGCTCATCCTTGTGCACTCCACCCACCCGCTGCTGTTTGTAATAATAAAAAAAAGTCTTCCTTTCAAAATATTATACTAGTACATATATACACAGTACCCCACCATTATAGAATAATTCATCCCATCTCATTGAAAGCAGTGCACAACACTGCAAATACACTACTGTACAGTTATGTACAGTATGTGTACTGATTTGCGTCCCGTTCTAAGAGCTTATGTGATATTAAGAAGATTGGTTGTGCGAACATGCAAATACAATGCGTGAATGTGATATCCATCCAATTTAACAGTATGGTATTCAGTACAAATTACGACAGTGGAGCACTCGCCACCCAACGGTTAAGCGCTGTCCAGCCATCACGTAACATTCCATGGCGCGACACAGAGGCTTGAATGGCTCACTATGAGCAACAAACTAGCTGGGCCCATCAGTAAGTATACTAACCCTACCCTTCTCCCCCCAATAACCCTCCCTTAGGGGTGCCTAACCTTAAAACTCCCGATCTGGTGCCTAACCCTAAGTCCCCCCCGGGGGTGCCTATACCTAACCCCCCTTTCCCGCACCCTAAACCTAACCTTCCCGAGGGGGTGCCTAATCCTAAACCTCCCTTCCCCTAGCCTAATCCTAACCCCCCCCTCCTGCGGCTAACAGGTAACCCTGTCCCCGCTTAGCTTCATTCGGGAAGCCGTCTGTCAGGATTCCGTCGTCGGGCTAAAGATAGGTGTCGGTATTTAGATGCCTATCTTTAGTACTAATTCGGGATTTCGACGCCAGAATTCTATCAGACAACTTTCCGTGCGTCGGTATTATAACTACATCCCAAAATAAACATATGGGGCAGTATCGAATTGGGGCATGGAGGGCTAGATATATATTCATTTCCACTAATAAAATCCAGTTTTGTGTGTATGCAATAAAAATACACCTTACCTATATGGTGGTTTCTCAGCAACACCAGCCCCCTATCACCCCAGCCCCCTGTCACCCCACCCCTCTATCACACCAGCCCCCTCTCACCCCACCCCCCTGTCACACCACCCCCTTGTCACACCAGCCCCCTGTCACACCAGCCCTCTGTCACCCCACCCCTCTGTCACCCCACCCTCCTGTCACACCAGCCCCGTCACACCAGCCCCGTCACACCAGCCCCTTCACTCCACCCCTCTGTCACCCCACCCCTCTGTCACCCCACCCTCATCACACCAGCCCCCTGTCACCCCACCCCCCTGTCACACCAGCCCCCTGTCACACCAGCCCCTCTGTCACAACACCCTCATCACACCAGCTCTCTGTCACACCACCGCTGTCACACCAGCCCACTGTCACACAATCCCTCTGTCACACCAACCTCCTGTCACACCAGCCCACTGTGACACCGGCCCCATCACACCGGTCCTCTGTCACACCACCATTTTGTCACACCAGCTCCATCACATCAGCCCCCTGTCACACCAGCTCTGTCACACCAGCTCCCTGTCGCACCACCCCTCTGTCACACCAGCCCCTCTGTCACACCAGCCCCCTTTCACACTAGCCTCCTGTAACCGGAATGGGATTGAAATGCCAGCGGCTGTTCAAATCCCGACAGCAGCTGCCCGACAGGATGAAAATCCTGACAGAGGGAGGTAAGTATCCTAACCTCCCCTGTCCCCCCCTAACCCTCCCTTAGTGGTGCCTAACCCTAACATCCCCCCTAGTACCTAACCCTAATCTCCCCCTGGGGGTGACTAACCATAACCCCCTCTTACCGCTCCCTAAACCGAACCCTCCTGGAGGGGTGCCTAAACCCTAATCTCTCCCGGGCGGTGCCTAACCCTAACCCTTCCCCCCCTAGGGGTGCCTAATACTAACCTCCCCCCCAAAACCTAACACTAACCCCACTAAATGCCCTAAACCTAGCCCCCTCTGCTTCGGGCACGTGTCCTCCTGGATTCCGGTGTCGGCATTATGATAGGCGTCTGGATTTCGACGCCTATCATGAATCCTTTGCCGGCATTCAGCAGTCGGGATTGTGACCGGTGGTCTTGCGGCCGCTGCTCACATAACTACATCCCGTCACACAATCCCCCTGTCACAACACCTCTCTGCCACACCAGCCCTCTGCCACACCACCCGTCTGCCACACCAGCCCCCTGTCACACCACCCACTGCACCCCTGCCCCGTGTCACCCCTGCCCCGTGTCACCCCTGCCGCCTCTCACACCAGCCCGCTGTCACACCAGCCCCCTGTCACCCCACCCCTATGTCACACCAGCCCCGTCACCCCACCCCTCTGTCACACCACCCTCATCACACCAGCCCCGTCACCCCAGCTCTCTGTCACACCAGCCCACTGTCACACGAGCCCACTGTCACACCAACTCCCTGTCACACCAGCCCCCTGTTTTAACACCCCTCTGTCACACCAGCCCCGTCACACCACCCCTATGTCACACCACCCTCATCACACCAGCCCCCTGTCACACCACCCCTATGTCACACCAGCCCCCTGTCACACCAGCCCCGTCACCCCACCCCTCTGTCACACCACCCTCAACACACCAGCCCCCTGTCACCCCAGCTCTCTGTCACACCAGCCTCCTGTCACACCACCCCTGTCACACGAGCCCACTGTCACACGAGCCCACTGTCACACCAACTCCCTGTCACACCAGCCCCCTGTTTTAACACCCCTCTGTCACACCAGCCCCTGTCACACCACCCCTATGTCACACCACCCTCATCACACCAGCCCCCTGTCACCCCAGCTCTCTGTCACACCAGCCTCCTGTCACACCAGCCCACTGTCACACGAGCCCACTGTCACACCAACTCCCTGTCACACCAGCCCCCTGTTTTAACACCCCTCTGTCACACCAGCCCTGTCACACCAGCCCACTGTGACACCGGCCCCATCACACCGGTCCTCTGTCACACCACCAATTTGTCACACCAGCCCCCTGTCACCGGAATGGGATTGAAATGCTGGCGGCTGTTCAAATCTCGACAGCAGCTGCCCGACAGGATGAAAATCCCGACAGAGGCAGGTAAGTATCCTAACCTCCCCTGTTCCCCCCTAACCCTCCCTTAGTGGTGCCTAACCCTAACATCCCCCCTAGTACCTAACCCCAATCTCCCCCTGAGGGCGACTAACCATAACCCCCTCTTACCGCTCCCTAAACCTAACCCTGCTGGTGGGGTGCCTAAACCCTAATCTCTCCCGGGGGGTGCCTAACCCTTCCCCCCTAGGGGTGCCTAATATTAACCCCCCCAAAACCTAACCCCACTAAATGCCCTAAACCTACCCCCCCCTGCTTCGTACACGCGTCCTCCTGGATTCCGGTGTCGGCATTATGATAGGCATCTGGATTTCGATGCCTATCACGAATCCTTTGCTGGCATTCAGCAGTCGGGATTGTGACCGTTGGTCTTGCAGCCGCTGGTCACATAACTACTTCCCCATCACACAATCCCCCTGTCACACCACCCTTCTGCCACACCAGCCCCCTGTCACACAACCCCTCTGCCACACCACCACTCAGCGACACCAGCCCTCTGCCACACCAGCCCTCTGTCACACACCACCCCTCTGTCACACCACCCCTCTGCCACACCAGCCCCCTGTCACACCACCCCAGCCCCCGTGTCACCCCTGCCCCCTGTCACACCACCTCTCTGCCACCCCAGCCCCATCAGACTACCCCTCTGCCACCCCAGCCCCCATCTCACAACCCCTATGCCATCCCAGCCCCCATCTCACAACCCCACTGCCACCCCAGCCCCCTGTCACACCACCCCTCTGCCACCGACAGTCGCCTGTCACCCTAGCCACTCCAGCCCCCTTCCACACCAGCCCGTCACTCCAGCCAGCCCCTTCCCTACCCCTCTCCTTCTCTTCAATGTGCATGCTCCTTTTCCTGCTCCTCGGTGCAGCATGGAGAGAGTCACGGTGAGTAAGCCGCGCATGCACAGAAGGTGCATGTTGGTGGTCATGCTGAGACTTAGTGCCCGGTGGCTGTTGGATGACTGCTGCTGTGGCGCCCTAGCCGGAGCAGGTGCCTGAGGCACAAGCTCCACTGGTGCCGCCCTCACTACGTCCCTGGTGGTACGGCGCCGGCCAGCTGAGTAAACCATAGCTTACGCAGGCTGACCGGAATCTGTGTAGATATGGATGCAGATCCTGGCCTTGCCACTTCCGGAAAAGAGGGGTGTCACGCCCCGGTTTCCGAGAATACAGGCCATCCCATCCCCCGCACCAACACGTAAACGCCTCTGCCTTTCAATCAAAGGCATACAGTGCCCTATGTGCAGAATGGGTTCTGCGCATGCGAAGATACCCGTTTATCGGGAATCTGCGTTCAGCAGTGCATTTGCGTGCACTGCTATATCAGGCCCATTGTCCGTACACAGTAACACACCGACATGCGTCGCTTTTTAAGGTAACCTTGGATACTGCCATACACTTAAAAAATTATTTTGTAAACATTTGTTTTATGGTAAATATGTTTTGTGTTGGGCACTCAACATGTGGGATAATACTTTTTTTTTAAAAAAGTCTTTATAATAGTTAAGTGTAAACATTTTGGGTAGCTGCCATGGCAAATAAGTGTAGATATATTGTTCTGATTATTAGTTTCATAATTGTCTCAATGAACAATTTGATAACATATATTACTTAAAAAAAAATAATTTATTTACTGGTTTTGTCTGCTCATTCCAAACATAGGGCCTGATTCAGAGATGTGCGCTAATACCGCCTCTGCTGCGGCTGTGTATGCAAATGCTGTGCAAAAATATGCAAATGTCGCATCCGCTGAGTTATGTATTGAGACATATTGCATGTATTGAAACTTTGCAAATCCAAGCATCTTCGTACGAAAACGCATCATCGGTCACAGATCATTTGATTATCGGTCTTCTGAATAACCCTATGGTGACACAGAATAACCGCGGGAACTGAGATGCCTGAGACATTTTTCTTGCATACGGGGATCGCAGACGCAGGATATGACATGGCGAATTAAATGTTCGCGACACAGCTGCGTGCTTTGCAGCCACTCCGCTTTACCTCCCACAAACGCTCTGTGACTGTCAATCAAACTGCGAGTAAATAGTCACTGCGAGCGACTATGGTAATGTACCTTGACGCATGCGACTCAGGCTAATGCGCAGATTGCTGATTAGCGCTCAACTGCGTAGTAATGCCCGTAGTTATGGCACATAAATTAGATAGAAATGGCAATGTCTTTATCAGTGTGTGAACATTTAATTAAAAACACAACAATATTTGTTTTTATAAAAAATATATTATTTAAGCAGGATTTCCTGGGTCAGATAAAGGTATTTGGTTTGAGACATGTTGACAGTATTCTCATATTGTGGGACCCCATTATGCTTTCCACAATAAACTGGGAGCCTCTATTGGTGCCTTTGGAGGGAGAGGTGACCCCACGTTGCTGTATGAACCATTACCTCCAGGTCCTTTAGTTGTATCACCCCACATTATTAGGATCAAGGGTCAAAATAACAAAGGTGTGAATGACAATAGAATGTTGAGTATGGCTGGAGATGGGGGTGGAGGTGACGGTCGTGGTGGTACAGGTGTTTATTATGAGATGAAGGAGAGGTATATATATATATATATATATATATATATATATATATATACAAATAATGGTAGATGACCGGCACTCCATATAAAATATACCTTAAGCCTGGGTGCCCTCCCGGGAATCATTCAGACTCCAATAGTTCAAAATTTCCAACATAGGGCGGCACTACCCAGATCTGAAAAATTGTATTATCACATCTATCATCTCGTCCTGACGATAGATGTGACAATACATCTGAAACTTTGATGATACAGTTGGTGTTTGTCTGAAGACAATAATTAGTTGTGGATGCAATGACTCTTCATCAACCAAGTCAATGACCTGCAGGCCCACGGGGGGGAAAAAGCAATTGACACCTAGTGTGTGAGGGCACCTATGGAGAGCTTGAGCTTTCCAGGGGGACAGTGGGGGCATCTGAAGAGAGTGTGGGAGGTTCAGGAGGACAGTGGTAGCTGCTGAGAAGAGCGTGGGAATGCCAGGGGTAACAGTGGTGGCTACTGAGGACAGTGGGGGCTCCTGAGGAGTATATGGGAACTTCAGTGAGACAGTGGTGGCTCCCGAGAAGAGTGTGGGAGCACCAGAGGTAACAGTGGTTGCTCCTGAGGAGTATATGGGAGCTTCAGGGGACAGTGCTGGCACCTGAGGAGTATATGGGAGCTTCAGGGGGACAGTACTGGCACATGAGGAGAGCATGGGAGCTTCAGGGAGACACTGATGTCTCCTTATAAGATCATGGGAGTACCTGGGGTAACAGTGGTGGTACCTGTGTAGAGCGCTTGGGCTACTGGGAGGACAGTGATGCTCCAGAGGGAACTGTGCTGACTTCTGAAGATGGTGTAGGGTCTCATGACGAGAGTGTGGGGCTTCTGTGGAGAACAAGCGGGCTCTAGGGGAAACAGTGGTGGCTATCCCTCCATAGCCAGTTGTTGCTCCAGAAGTAGAGGGCTGTCCTTATCATCATCTTCCACCGCCAACAGCCTAGGAGAGCACCTATGTTCTGTGAAACTTAATACAAAGCAGAGGAATATGTGGTACACGTGCGCTCGTAAGGGTGTGTGTGTGGGAGAAAGGGAAAGTGAAAAAAAAGGGGGTGGAAGGGGAAAAAAAGGGGGGGGGGGTTGTGGGATAGGAAGGGAGTGGAAATGTGGGGCTGTTGGGGAAATGGAAGTGTGGATATGTGGCTGTTGTATAGATGTTTGTGAGTGTAGGTGGGTGAATACAAATGGGGCAGACAATAAGTGTAGGATCCAACTTTTTATTGGGTAAGGCACAATGCTTCCTTAGGTAGTTCCGTTATATGGTGTGGGGATTAGCAGATAAGCATTGTGATCCTCGGTTGGTGAGTGGATGTCCCCTTCCTGGGGACTCCTTTCCGTATGGTCCTTACTCCTGCACGTTCCCCTGCTGGACCTTTGGTCTACAGTCTTACTGAACCGGGATGTGGGGTGTGAATAAAGTCCAGTACTTAGTGCAGTAGTGGCGTCCCGCTTTGTCTCTGGGATCTTTGTACCTACCGGTAGGTGTGGATTGTCCTGTGTGGATTGTCAGCACCCTCCACCAACCACCAGAACTCTGACCATTGTCCTCCCAGTAGTCCAAGCGCTCTACTCAGGTACCACCACTATTACCCCAGGTACTCCCATGATCTTATAAGGAGACATCAGTGTCTCCCTGAAGCTCCCATGCTCTCCTCATGTGCCAGCACTGTCCCCCTGAAGCTCCCATATACTCCTCAGGTGCCAGCACTGTCCCCCTGAAGCTCCCTTATACTCCTCAGGAGCAACCACTGTTACCCCTGGTGCTCCCACACTCTTCTCAGGAGCCACCACTGTCTCACTGAAGTTCCCATATACTCCTCAGGTCCCACCACTGTCTCCCTGTAGCTCCCATATACTCCTCAGGAGCCACCACTGTCCTCTGTAGCCACCACTGTTACCCCTGGCATTCCCACGCTCTTCTCAGGAGCTACCACAGTCCTCCTGAACCTCCCACACTCTCTTCAATGGTCAGAGTTCTGGTGGTTGGTGGGGGTGCTGATTCACCAACGCATTTCGGCACTGGTGCCTTCTTCAAGGAGGCACCTCCTTGAAGAAGGCACCAATGCCGAAACGTGTTGGCGAATCAGCACCCCCCACCAACCACCAGAACTCTGACCATTGTACTCATTACCACACCACAAAGAAAGGTTGCAGAGGATCCAGCACCGCGCCGCAAGGCAGACCCTGGGTCCCCTCCACCAGCCTCATCACTGTGCCCAATACCACCTATTGACTCCACAGGACCGTGGATCAACCCCACCACGCGGCTCTCCGCATTGCATCACACCACCAAAGAATGTCGACGGGCGCACGGCTGCCAGACACCCAGCGGGCTCGCAGAGGTGTCACGTAACATTCGGCTAACACCTAGAATCACAGCTAAAGCTGCAAAGAACCACAGGACAACCCACACCTACCAGTAGGTACAAAGATCCCCAGAGACAGAGCGGGACGCCGCTACTGCACTAAGTACTGGACTTTGGCCCTCATTCAGAGCCGCTCGTTAGCGGCAGTACGCTCGTTCCGAGCGATGTTTGCACATCTGCGCATGCGTACGCTTTTTAGTACGCATGCGCGAACCAGTCAGTGCGGCCGAAAATCCTTTGTACGCTATATAGCGAGTGCCTGCTATTTTGAGTGGCAGAATGAGGCGTATGTGGGTGGTAACAGGGGAAGGTGCTTGAAAATGGGGAGTGGAGATCCGAACGCAGGCGTGCTTAAAGGTCAAAGCGGGCGTTTTATGGGTGTGTATATTTAAAACAGCAGCGTCATTGACCACGTCACTGGGTTATTTTATAGCCAGAACTGCACGCAAATTTGTGGTAGCAAACACCAACCACAAGAATAGCGAGCAGTTCATACGCTGGTCGATGTACTCGATTAATCTAATAAATAGCGGACATGACGTAGGATGCGTGCGGCCAGGGGGCGTTTTTAACAAATAAACGAGCGTATGTTTTGCTCGTTCGTTCAGACTTAGAGGTGTGAACAGACTGCAATGTGCGTACGGATCATTTGAATAGCCACCCCTTGTTTTTAAACGAACGACCGCAAATAGTGTACGGCTCTGAATGAGGGCCTTTATTCACACCCCACATCCCGGTTCAGTAAAACTGTAGACCAAAGGTCCAGCAGGGGAACGTGCAGGAGTAAGGACCGCACGGAAAAGAGCCCCCTGAAAGGGGACACCCACTCCCCAACCGAGGATCACAATACTTATCTGCTAATCCCCACACCATATAACAGAACTACTTAGGGAAGCATTGCGCTTTTTTTTCACCTTCCCTTTCTCCCACACACACACCCTTAGGAGCGCACATGTACCACATATTCCTCTGTCTGAACCAACAGGCACAGGTACTCCTGTTTTTACGCTGCTGCACCTACCATTTCCTCATCCCACCTCCCTCCCAGTCTCCCCACCCTAACCCCACCACAATTGTGAAGCGCAGACCGCCCCCCTCATTTATTTCTTAATGCAAAACAAGCTATAAATTTAGTGCTGTATGTTTTGTTTGATTACATCTAGCATTACATATTCAAGAATTGTGTAAAAAATAAATAAATACACTGTCGTAATTCAAATTAACTTTATTAAGCTCCAAGCCCCTCACCAAGATCAATTCTTGAGTCCCCAACACCAGAGTGTCCATCATCAGACTCGCCAACAAGACCAACATCTGCCCAGCACCAATTGTCACAGGAAATGAGGGCAGACAGAGGTACGGATCTAGAAGAACAGCTAATGGCCATTCAAGACAGACAAGTCAAAGCTATAGAAGGTAAATATTGTTTTTTTTTTGAATGTATAGAAAAAAATACTAACAATTTAAACTTTGTTGAACTTATAATATTTATTTCTGCCTTGACAGATCTTGGAGCTACTGTGGCATCTGGACAGGGGAGAGTGGCAGCTGGCCTGGAGAGAATGGCATCTGGGCAGGAGAGAATGGCTGATGCTCTGGAGAGAATGACAGCTGCTCAGGAAAGGCACAATCAATTTCTTGATTCTCTGCTGCAAAGAGTAACTGCCCAATTAAACCAGTCACAAAGTGAGCTTGTTCTATGTAGCACAGGTGAGCTGCCAAGACCTAAATTGTTGTGAGACAACAAAAGGCACAAAATAAAGCCTCATATTTTGAGTTTATAAATAAAACTGTCTCAATTTTGTCTTCACATTCTTGATTGTGCTACACTTCATGCATGTTACATATAGTTCCTAACACATTTTTTGCAATGTTTTTCAAGTTCTGGTGCAGGATGTTAAATCTGTAAAGATAAACAATTCTGTATTGTGATATTATGCAATATAGTACACAGGGCCTGATGCTGAGCGCTCGCAAGCGGGTCGATGTTGGCCCAGTGCGCATGCGCACGACGGAGGCGCTCCGTCGTGCGCATGCACGAGACCCGGATAGCGTCGGGCAAACCGACGCTCCGGGTCTCGCTACAAAGGGGGCGTGCTGTCGATGGTGAGTGACAGCACGCCCCCTTTGGTGGGCATGCCGGGGGCGTGGCTGGCCAGACAGAGGCGTTCCCATGGGAACGCCTACCGTCTGGGGCCGGCCCCACTGACATCACAAGTGATGTCAGTGGGAGTATTCGGCTCTGATAGAGCCGAAAGCACTCCAGGGCTTGCGGCAACGAGACCCTACCACAAGGGTCTCGTCACAAGCCCGATAGTTGCGATGGTCTTGACCATCGCGACCATCTTCCTGGCCGCTCACTATAGCTGTGGGTGGTCACCCACAGCTATATGAGTGGCCAGGAGGCCGCTCTAAAAATTCAGATGGACGGCCCTTTCAGAGCGAGCGCTCTGTCAGAGCGTCCGGCTCTGAATCAGGGCCACAGTGCAATATGTTGACAGACAATATTGTTCCATACATACAGATGGGTCCACATACATCTAGCCTCCTGGCGCATTAAACAGCCCTTCTAGTCGCGCCATGCCGTGGCGTGACTCGGTAGCGCTGAGGGTCTTTTCATGCGTTTATTCGTACAGCGATGTGAATAGATAGCACAAGAAGCTTCTGATGATTAAAATGATATACAGCATGCCTATGTTCTCTATGCATCTGCGGGTGTATCTACACGCTAAAGACTACGTTACAGTGTTACAGCCGCTGATGATGATTTCTCGCATTATGTGTGGCGCGACTTGTAGCGCACAGAGGATAGATGTATGTGTGCACATCTGTAAGTGCTCTACCAACCCAGACCTTTCAAGCACCCCTTCAGGAGACCAACTGTACGCTCATTAACTGATCTAATAGAGGCAATAACTGATCTGGTAGAGGCAATAACTGATCTGGTAGAGGCAATAACTGATCTGGTAGAGGCAATAACTGATCTAGTAGAGGCAATAACTGATCTAGTAGAGGCAATAACTGATCTAGTAGAGGCAATAACTGATCTGGTAGAGGCAATAACTGATCTGGTAGAGGCAATAACTGATCTGGTAGAGGCAATAACTGATCTAGTAGAGGCAATTACTGATCTGGTAGAGGCATGCACTGTATTGTAAGCAAATTCTTGCTCTGTGGCTGAGTGCAATAGAGGAGTGAGGAGTCAGGGTTGGGAAGGATAAGCTCTGTCTCCTGAAATGAGCAGAATACTTTTACGTACAAAGGAGCAATGTTATCTTCCATTATCTCCTAAGTGGGAAAAATATTCTGTCTGATTGCAATAGAAGTTTAAAATGAATACACAAATATGGTGGAATCACATCCTTGGCAAAATGGACATAAGTGTTAGAACTCTGTTTGTTTTGCATTGTCCCCCTGCAGTATGATTCCCTGCCACCAGGGGTTGCCAGAACTCAGGTTATGTGAGCTGCCATACTAGTCCTTACCAGAGGTGCTGCTTTCTGGACTCTGCTCTGTGCCCAGGTGTCAGGTAATAATCAGGGACGTGCTGTGAGGTCAGTGGATGGGGAGGCACTGGCTAGTATCAGAGCCAAATTTACACACACATATATGAACCTGCCCCACTTGCACAGATCTTCCCCCTCACATAGGTCCCCACATACACACAGCTTTCCCCTAGCACAGATCCCCCCCTCACACATGTCACACTAGCACAGAAGATCCCCCTAGCACAAAAGATTTCCCCCACACACACACAGATCTCCCCCTAGCAGAGGACCCGCCTCCTGTTTTCTCCTTTGTGTGTTTCCTTTGTGTTGCTGCTGAGCTCCGATGCCTGGGTACTTCCTGGACTGGTCACCTGATTGTCAGAGGTGTCCATCATAGCTCAAAGCGTGCCCCCTTACAGTGATGCATGCCTCCATTAGCTCTTTTTCTCTGTGTTTTACTGGCTGCCTCGTGTCCCAGCCCCCACCTCCAGGCAGTGTCTGAGCTATCAGAGGGGAGGCTGAGGTCTTACTGCCTCATCTATCCCTATATTTCCAGGAAGTGCTGCAATTTTGGTGAGTTTTGCCTATAAAAACGATCAGAGTAATACTAAAAAGATATTTATAAGTTATAAATATCTTCTTTGTATTATTCTAATCATTTTTATAGTCAAAAGTCTGCAGTCTGACAGGGAGTATGACAGGGGAGACTCTGGGCCTGATTCAGACCCGCTCGCGAGCGCTCGCAAGCGGGTTGATGGTGGCCCAGTGCGCATGCGCATGACGGAGGCAGCTCCGTCGTGTGCATGCGCGAGACCCGGATAGCGACGGGCAAACCGCTCCTGGTCTTGTACCAAAGGGGGCGTGCTGTCGATGTTGAGTGACAGCACGCACCCTTTGGAGGGCGCGCCGGGGGCGTGGCTGCCCAGACGGAGGCGTTGCCATGGGAACGCCTACCGTCTGGGGCTGGCCCCACTGACATCACAAGTGATGTTAGTGGGAGTGCTTTCGGCTCTGTTTGAGCCGAAAGCACTCTAGGGCTTGCGGCAACGAGACCCTACCACCAGGGTCTCGTCGCAAGCCCGATGGTCGCGATGGTCTTGACCATCCCGACCATCTTCTTGGCCGCACGCTATAGCTGTGGGTGGTCACCCACAGCTATACGAGCCACTAGGAGGCCGCTCTAAAAATCAAGAAGGACGGCCCTGATTCAGAGCGAGGGCTCTGTCAGAGTGTCCGGCTCTGAATCAGGGCCTCTGCCTCCCCTGCCTACCCGGACACCCTGGTAATAATTACTCAATTACTAACATGAACTATACTTGACAGCTGGCTTTTTAGTCTATATGAGCCCAGCAGTCATTCATGTTTGGTTTCTGCATTTCCCTGTTCTGAGGAAAGTTGGATTCTTTCGGATCCCAGTGCCTGTTTTATTCCTGCAAGGTACAGTTTCTGCCAAGTGAAAGGAGCTCTGCCATTTATCAGATCTGCTATTTGTTTCTGGATTCTGTTTACTTCGACATGTACCACATTATCATCCTGCTATTTGTTTCTGGATTCTGGGCCTGATTCAGAGCTGGACGCTCTGAAAGAGCGCTCGCTCAGAATCAGGGGCGTTTTTTAAAATATTTTTGTGCAGCCTCCTGGCCGCACGCATAGCTGTGAGCAGCCAGGTGATGGTCGCAATGGTCGAAGCCATCGCGACCATCGGGGCTTGTGATGAGACCCTTGTGGTAGGGTCTCGTTCCCGCAAGCCCCAGTGAGCTTTCGGCTCTATTAGAGCCGGAAGCTCACCCACTGACATCACTCGTGATGTTAATGGGGCCACCCCCAAACGGAAGGGGTTCCTTCGGTAACGCCTCCGTTAGGCCAGCCACCCCCTTGGCCCGCCTCCAAAACTGGGCCAGCTGTCAATTAACATCGACAGCTGCCCCCTTTTGGTGCGAGACCCGGAGCGACGGAGCGCCTGTCACTAGCCAGCTATCGCGCATGTGCACGTCGGCTCCGGCGTGCGCATGCGCAGTGGCTAAACATCGACCCACTTGTGAGCGCATAGCGCTTGTGAGCGGGTCTGAATCAGGCCCCCTGTTTGCAGCTGTCATTGCTATTGCAAGATTCCAGGGGGTACATTTACTAAGATTCGAGTCTGATCGAGTTTTTTTTTAAACTCTGGTGATTTGAGGCTCCTGAAACTCACAAATTTACTAATAAATGAGTTTAGCTGAGCGTGAGTTTTCTGATGGTGAAGCAGATCGAGATATCTCCCCTGGCTAGCAAGTTTTGAAGGAGATTACTCACCCGAGATTGCAGTGTTTTCTCTCTGCCAAACTCTCCCGAGCAAGCATCCTGCAGATATGTGAAGGCTGATTGTGTTGTATCTGTAAAAAAAAAAAAAAAAAGTGTAAAATGTTTTTTAAAAATGATATATATATATAAAAAGATCCTCTTAAGTTTCCTGAAAAAGGATTCAACCAGCACTCCAGAGTATCCATGCTTTTTTTGTTATTGATACAAACCTGATTGAAGAGTGCCGCTTTTCCAAAGAGATTATATATATATATATATATATATATATATACACACACCCTCTGGGAGAGCTGTGATCACCAGTGGTGCCATATCAAAAATGGTGGGGCCCGGTACTGACAAAATAGCCAACCAGCCCCAACCAGACAGACCATGCACCAGATAGCCTCCCCAGCCAGACAGACCCTGCCCCAGACAGCCAGCCCCAGCCCAATAGCCAGCCTGCCCCAACCCCACACTTACATGATGCTTGTAGCTCCAGCGTCCTCAGTGAAAACCTGCGGCTCCGTCCTCTGCTCTCTGTATCAGTGACGAAGCATAACGTCATGATGTCACGCGCGCCGGACGCTGGGTCTCACTCTCTCCAAACACTTCATCTTCAGGTGGTATGAAAGCCACCTAACTAAGAGCGCTGACAGTTGAACAGGCAGTTGCTGGGCAGCTCCGAGGGTGGCAAGCTGATTCTGCAGAGACGGAGACTAGTCTGTCTCTGAAAGAAAAAATTGGTTGATCGGGGGGGGGGGCTTGGGGGGGTTGGGGGGGACTTTTGGTTCGGTACTCAGATGCCACCTGTGGATCTTTTTAAATGTGTCAGCCAGTAATAAATATACCTGTGCACCAACTAGGAGATGTGGAAAAAATGCACTGTTAGGGGTGCCCTGCTATAGACCATCAATAGGGTTAATTATTAATACTGTATAATAATACACTATCCAGTACATAAGGAGACTATACATATATGTCCAGGGCAGTGCTAGGTTCTTCTACTGCTCCCCCAGACTCCCAGACTTGCTCCAATGCTCTGGAATGATGCCCACATCTGAAAAAAAAACATTCCGCTCAGACAGGATGGCCCTACTGCCGCATCTAATGGCTTACTGTGATCACTGATCCTGTATATGGTGGAATTATGCAACACAATATACTTTGTATGATGCATATTAAAACTGGATAAGTGCTAACTATATCCTCTTCACGGACTGGCCACACTTGCTCTAAAATCAAGCATTTGGAAACCCCCCTCTAGAAATCCTGCATTTTCCACTGGAAACCCCCCCTGCATGCGCCAGTGCCCACGTTTTTTTTAAAATGCAATTCGGGATCCCCACGGACCCCCATGTTTTTGTTCTAAATCGAAGTTGTGTTTTGGCAAAACCACCCTTGAGTGTTTTGGTTCGGTTTTGGACCTCTTTAAAATGTATAAAAACAGCTAAAATCATGTCATTTGGGCCTGTTTTTTGTTCCTACAGTATTATTAACATCAATAAGATTAATTTGCAGTTATTTTTAGTGAATTTTTACCACCTCACTGCTCACAATATTGCTTTCGCCAATAATGGCCAAAGGCTGCAGCGAGCTCACTGGCTAAACTAAGCGACAGAGCAGCGACAGAAACACATGGCAATTTAAAACAATATAGACATCAATGAAAAACAATTGTAAGTAAGCATTGCTCACTTCACGTTCACTTCTAACAAACATACCCAAGAGCCTGTGTGCACTGGATTACAGGTGCCAGCTAGTGTCTAACAAACATACCCAAGAGCCTGTGTGCACTGGATTACAGGTGCCAGTTAGTGTCTAACAAACATACACAAGAGCCTGTGTGCACTGGATTACAGGTGCCAGCTAGTGTCTAACAAACATACCCAAGAGCCTGTGTGCACTGGATTACAGGTGCCAGTTAGTGTCTAACAAACATACACAAGAGCCTGTGTGCACTGGATTACAGGTGCCAGCTAGTGTCTGACAAACATACCCAAGAGCCTGTGTGCACTGGATTACAGGTGCCAGCTAGTGTCTGACAAACATACCCAAGAGCCTGTGTGCACTGGATTACAGGTGCCAGTTAGTGTCTAACAAACATACACAAGAGCCTGTGTGCACTGGATTACAGGTGCCAGCTAGTGTCTGACAAACATACCCAAGAGCCTGTGTGCACTGGATTACAGGTGCCAGCTAGTGTCTAACAAACATACACAAGAGTCTGTGTGCACTGAATTACAGGTGCCAGCTAGTGTCTAACAAACATACACAAGAGCCTGTGTGCACTGGATTACAGGTGCCAGCTAGTGTCTAACAAACATACATAAGAGTCTGTGTGCACTGAATTACAGGTGCCAGCTAGTGTCTAACAAACATACACAAGAGCCTGTGTGCACTGGATTACAGGTGCCAGCTAGTGTCTGACAAACATACCCAAGAGCCTGTGTGCACTGGATTACAGGTGCCAGCTAGTGTCTAACAAACATACCCAAGAGCCTGTGTGCACTGGATTACAGGTGCCAGCTAGTGTCTAACAAACATACACAAGAGCCTGTGTGCACTGGATTACAGGTGCCAGCTAGTGTCTGACAAACATACCCAAGAGCCTGTGTGCACTGGATTACAGGTGCCAGTTAGTGTCTAACAAACATACCCAAGAGCCTGTGTGCACTGGATTACAGGTGCCAGCTAGTGTCTGACAAACATACCCAAGAGCCTGTGTGCACTGGATTACAGGTGCCAGTTAGTGTCTAACAAACATACCCAAGAGTCTGTGTGCACTGGATTACAGGTGCCAGCTAGTGTCTGACAAACATACACAAGAGCCTGTGTGCACTGGATTACAGGTGCCAGCTAGTGTCTGACAAACATACCCAAGAGCCTGTGTGCACTGGATTACAGGTGCCAGCTAGTGTCTGACAAACATACCCAAGAGCCTGTGTGCACTGGATTACAGGTGCCAGCTAGTGTCTAACAAACATACACAGTGACAAATATGCCTGCAGTCTTTTACATGCTTCCCACCCACCTCATCTACCTACAACTCTCTCTAATGGTGACTAGTATGTTAGTATTGCAGCACGAACTACAGCCCACATCAACTCCATACACTCTCCTGTGTGAAATTGCAGCTGAAATCACAAGGGAGGGACTTGCATGCAATCCAAAATACGCAAGATCTGTTTTTTAAATCCGAGATCTGAGAGGCCTCAGTCGGGACTACTCGGAACCTTAAAAGTGATCCAAACTGGGACTTGGTTCAACTGAGAACCGCAAAGTTTGGCTGTGTTCAGTTTTTAGCAAAACCAAACAGCTCATCTCTTGTTTTTAATAGATGCCGGTAGCTTTAAGACATATCAAGGCTCATATTTGGGGAGTACAGTATTTAAGAAGAAAAAACAACATTTTCATTATTTACGGTTGTATAGCTTTAACATTTACTTATAGTATTATAGGTAGGACAGGATTGCTGACAAACAGGTCTGAAACTAGCTCCACTCCAGTCAGTTTTAGAACAATAGAGACTGACACACCTGATACTGGAGATAATAATGGATGAAGTACAATGAGAAGCAAGTAATAAACAGTGCCTGTCATCATCATTAATGCATACAGTATTTTGCACCAGCCCTTTAGCAAGTTCTTCGTCTTTTGAAAGCACCTAATTATTGTAATAGACCTCTAATACAGAAGGAAGAAAATGCAGGTGCACACCCCAAGCACTAAAGCGGCCCATATACGGTGTGATTTCAAAACGTACGACACCTCGGTACGTTTTCAAATTCAGCCCGATGCATCGCATGCTGTTGTGAATGGTAAACGATGCATCTTACAAGATGCTTCGTTTACCTATTTAACAGTATGATGGATCGCAGATCTTATGGATCTTATCTGAGATGTACGATAGCGATGTACGAAAGCGGGGACGCGCATCGCCGTCGTACAACATGCCAAAACACACATGATATGCATAATTGATTGTTGCGATCGATCGAAATCATGGATATGGTGTGTAAAATCACCCCGTGTATGGGCTGCTTAAGGGGTAAATTTACTAAAGTGAGAGTTTGTAGAAGTAGAGATGTTGCCCAATTAGATTTTAGTTATTATCTTCTAGAAGGTGCTAGTTAAATGTTAAGTAGAATCTGATTGGTTGCTATGGGCAACATCTCAACTTCTAAAAACCCTCACTTTAGTAAATATACCCCTAAGAATACTGATGATCATAACATTTATAATAATTATAAAAGTTTATTGCATTTTAAACTACAGATTGAAATGGCCTCTATTATAGGTAAGTTCTAGATAAACTTATATAGGCCCCCATTTACTAACGAGTTTTATCACCAAAACGAGTGATTAATGTCACTGTGTATGATAAATGGTGCTCCAGCCAATCAGCTCCCAACTGTCATTTTTCTAACAGTTGACAGTTGGGAGCTGATTGGCTGGAGCACCATTTATCATACACAGTGACATTTATCACTCATTTTGGTGATAAAACTCGTTAGTAAATGAGGCCCATAATGTGTCAGTATTAGGGATGTTAGGGACCCACCTGATGAGGTCACCATGACGTGGTAGGTGGGCATGCATTTTTGGCCAAACGTGCTCAGAAACCTTATTTATACTCTATAAAAATTGTAGAGTTTATTATAAATCTTTTGATTATCAGTATTCCTAGTGCTTAGAGTATGCATCTGCATTTTCTGCATGGCACTACAAGTCTCAGCATGGTAGCACCTCTTACTGGGCGGGATGCATGACACATCACATTCGGGATGCGATGCATCCCGCCACTCTTCGCATGCATACCGGCGTTGGTAACGTTGGTATGCATGTTCTCTCCTTTGCGATGGAGGGACTTCCGGATCTATGACCCAGAAGCCCCTCTGGCGGCCTTCTGCGCATGCTCCACGGGGGTGCTGGGAGGGATCTGATTGGCTCCCTCTCTCAGCACTCTATAGGCTTCTATAGGGTAACACCAATCAGGAAGATGGCGTTACCCATCGCAACCAAGCCCCGGAGTGCATCACATTCCGGGGCTTGGTGCATATGAGAAATGTGATCAAACCCGCATTTTGGGGGTTTGACCGCATTTCTACTGTTGCTGCATCCCGCCCACTATGTTTAAAATTAGGGTGTAGTCTAAATGATTCAACAGCTACATAACAAAGGAAACAGATGTAGGTCAGTATGGGACCCTGGGTTTGCCCTTTATTCAGCAGACAATTCACCTTTTTAGAAGAGCAAATTATTAAATTTATTCATGAATGTAGTCACTGGGTGCTGACATCTCAGCAGTATCCTAGCTTTATCCTAGCATTATCCTAGCAGTATCCTAGCTTTATCCTAGCTTTATCCTAGCAGTATCCAAGCTTTATCCAAGCTTTATCCTAGCTTTATCCTAGCAGTATCCTAGCTTTATCCTAGCTTTATGCTAGCTTTATCCTAGCTTTATCCTAGCTTTATCCTAACTTTATCCTAGCTTTATCCTAGCTTTATCCTAGCTTTATCCTAACTTTATCCTAGCTTTATCCTAGCTTTATCCTAGCTTTATCCTAGCTTTATCCTAGCTTTATCCTAGCAGTATCCAAGCTTTATCCTAGCAGTATCCTAGCTTTATCCTAGCAGTATCCTAGCAGTATCCTAGCTTTATCCTAGCTTTATGCTAGCTTTATCCTAGCTTTATCCTAGCTTTATCCTAGCTTTATCCTAACTTTATCCTAGCTTTATCCTAGCTTTATTCTAGCTTTATCCTAGCTTTATCCTAACTTTATCCTAGCTTTATCCTAGCTTTATCCTAGCTTTATCCTAGCTTTATCCTAGCTTTACTGATCCAGACCCTGTTGGTTTGTTGTTTATCATTCAAAGCTTTGTTTTCCTTTTCACGGGGAGCGTACCCCTTTGTCCCTCTCCTTTTCCCATTCATTACCTTATATAAAACGAAAAATTTAAATTAAATCACTATTTTGAAAAAAAAAAATTATTTGTGTGCGAGCCACATATATATCTGGATATAGTATGTTGTCATTTTGAAATAAAAAGTAAACTGAAATACATTTGTGCCTCGGTTATGCCGCTATAACAGACATAGGGGGAAATGTAATAGCCTGCGAGATTCCAAGGAGTCTGCCCGATGTTAAAGCGGCAAGCATTTATAAGGCAAAATCATGTTGGTTTTACCTTTTGAATCAGTGATGCTTTAAAAAATTGGGCAATCTTGCCGGTATTGCGTTGTGGCCTGCATCTCGCCATCAGGCATGCTATCACATTTCTCCCATAGAATAAAGTTCATATATCTGTGTTATCATACGGTGTCCTTTCTTTCTCTAACTCAAGTTAATATAAAGGTACAGATTAACATTAGTGCTTTATTTAACTATTTGTTTGCAACATTGAATATGTTTTTCTTCCTTACAGATGACCAATCTGCACATAGAAGAAGTCAGGTAGGAGAAATGTATTATTCCAATGAGGTCAGAGATATTCATTCTTTTATTTATTACCTGTTTTGAAAAAGATTTTCCATCAGTAATAACACACCTCCCAACTTTCTGAAATTCAGATTCGGCCCCCTGTAGTATGCTGTTTTAGGGGCGTCTCACGGGCCGTTTCTATTCATGTTGTGTCCAAGCCTAGCACCCAGGCAGCTACTTGGCTTCCCTTTCCCCTTTCCTCTAGCTTCCTCCTGCCCCCCCCCCCAAAAAAAAATGCAATTGTGGTGCTGAATGCTACGCAGGGGTCGCCAGGCACCCCTCAGTTAGGGGCAGATCCTGGGGGTAAGGGGGGAGGCATTCAGATTTTTGGGGGCCAATGTGTGAAATTAAAAAAAAGCTAAAACTAAGAATATGTAATAAAATAGCTATATCTAATTTACATTATTCTACAGGGAAATTCGTAGTAATCTGGTTTAAGTAGCTCAGGGCCGGCTCCAGGGGTCTGAGCACCCTGTGCCGGCCAGGTACACTGCACCCTGCATTCGCTCGTGGCTTCCAAATTGGTGGCGTGGCCTAATTTCCATAGGCCATGCCTTCTAAGTGACATTATTTGGATGTGTGCCCACATGGCACGCCTCCAAATAACGTCAGGCTGGGGGTAAAGCCCAGCCTTCCGTCACTAGTTGGGCTTCCCCCAGCCCTCTCCTGTCAGTGAATGGATGCCGCGCACATGCGGGCAGCATCCATTCACACTCCGGGGGTCCGGTACCGCCGCACAGCTGCGGCGGTGGGGGTCCCCAATCTCCCGATTTGACCACCCGCAGGCCACTTCGGCTCACGGGTGGAACAGCGGGACAGTAATGTCCCACTGAAATCGGGATGTTGGGGAGAGGTGCGCCCTCTATGGGTGGTGCCCCTGTTCGACCGCACCGGTTGAACACCCCTAGAGCCGGCCCTGAAGTAGCTCACATGCAGCAATATGGTGCAGTTATTCATAACAAAATATTATTTTTTTCATTATTTGTTCAGTAATTTAATCTTTTAACAAAAAAATCTACTTGATTTGTATTTTTTGTTTAAGAAAAAGAGGAGGAGACCTGAAATGACCAACTCAGTAAGGTAATTTTCAGATTTCAACAATTCCACAAAATAAAGATTTTCTTTCCTGTAACTCAAGGTTATATGATTATAAGGTTCTGTTCATTTTCCCTGTTCACTTACAGGAGCACTGTAACCTCTGGTTCAAAAAACTTTAAAGATTTTCACTTGTGTTCATCTTTAGATCGAACAATTTGTAATATCCTATAAATTAATTTACCTAATAAAACAGAACACATCAGTCAGGCAGAATAGTCTGCACCCTCCCACTTCTTCTCAGTGTCTTCAGGGTTTCCAACTCCGAATTACGGGGGAAACGTAATAGCCTGCTGGAGGCAGACATTGGTACAATCCTGGTGAATCGTGGTTAAAGTGGCAATAATTTAAAAGGCAAACCCTGCCTCTCTTAGGCTAATACAGTTCCCCCTAGAAATCCAGCAAGGTTAGGTAAATGACAGGAGGAATGTAATAGAATGTGAATTTTGTGGTGACATCTAATGGCACGCAAATTATGTCAAATCTATGGAGATTTTGTCCTCCAAATCCCTAGATGCTTCATCCAGCAATTCGGATGTAATGAAAATTTAGACGGTCAAAACTTAGACAATCAAAATGTTGACAACAAAATTTTGACAGACAAAGTGTCACCATGGTCAAAATGTTGACAACTAAAAGGTAGCCATGTACATAAGGTCGACATTTAACATCTAGACTCAGTCAAAAGGACGACAATTAATAAATAAATGTCGACAGTCAAAAAATGTAGACACAGGTACAAAATGTCAACAGTCAGAATAACACACCAGTGGCTGCTAAAAGCCATCCGGCAGCTGAGACGCTGCTAAAAACTTGGGCCCTTCCCCCCCAAATACATAACCAGCCCTGGACCTCTACGCCTGGACTGGTATTGGAAAATAGGGGGAAAAATGTCTTGCTTAGTGTGTACTTTCCTTTGATCTCTTGAACAGGATTGGTCGGATCGTGTACGCAGCACATATGATGTAAACTCTAGATCCAACCGTTTGCAGGAGCGTTTGAAGACGTATATTGGCTAAGGCTGGGTACACACTTGTCGATATATAATGTTCGTGTGATCGATGAACGATATATCACGAGTACATCGGCTGGTGTACACCCGATATGTCTGTGAACAGCGTTGTTCACAGACATATCAGGTCTGCCCTGCAGCACAGCCGACGCAGATATACCTTGTAGATATATCAGTAAGTCTAGCTGAGTGTATGAGCGACCTGCTGACCGCCCCGTACACTGGCTGCAGGGACCACCAACACTGACATCACAAATTAAAATGGCCGCCCTTTTGTGATGTCAGGCCAGACATATGGAGCAGCCAATTAACAAGTGTGTACAGCTTACAAATCGGTCACTCGGATGGTGTTGTGTAAGTGTGTACCCAGCATAACGCTCCTGCATACACACTATGCAGTTATCTGGCCGATCATACAATTATTGGCTGATTGGCCTGATAATTGTATAGTGTGTACCCAGCTTTAGGCTTGAGCCTTTAACCACACTGAGGGTCTGATTCAGAGCCGGACGCTATTTGCGCTCGCTCATTCAGAAAAAGGGGGTGGCTATTTAAATTAACCGTTTGCTCTTGGCGGTCTGTTGACGCCTCTAGGTCTGAACGTGCGAACAAAACATGCGGACGTTTTTTGGTAAAAATGCCCCCTGGCCGCTCGCATCATACGTCATGTCCGCTATTTATTAGATTAATCGAGTACATCGAACAGCGTATGAACTGCTCGCTATTCTTGTGGTTGGTTTTTCCTACCGCAATCTTGCGAGCAGTTCTGGCTAAAAGACACCCAACTGACGTGGTTGATGACGCTGCTTTGTTAATTATGCACACCCTTAAAACGCCCGTTTTGACTTTTAGGCATGCCTGCGTTCGGATCTCCACTCCCCATTTTCAAGCACCTTCCCCTGTTACCACCCACAAACGCCTCATCCTGTCACTCAAAATAGCAGGCATCCGCTATTTAGCGAGCACACGATTTCTGACCGCACTGACTGGTTCGCGCATGCGTACTAATACCCATACGCATGCACAGATGTGCGAACATCGCTCGGAACGAACGAGCGGCTGCTTACGAGCGGCTCTGAATGAGATCAAGAGCCCACACAAACTTATGTGAACTCAAAGTCCCTCCCAGTATGAATAAATATTTATGTTTTATGTTATTAATTGATATTGGTGAAAAGTAGATGACAATTATTTTATTAGTTTCCCTCACAAACCAAACCTTTTTTTTTTTAAGTATTATGTCTATGTATAAACAATACACAGGAATCTTATTTGTGACTATTACTCTTATCTACATTTACCTTCTTTGAGTTCCATTTTAAAAATCTTGTATAACGTCAAGTGTTTGTTTTTAATGATGTAATTAGTATGTAAGCTTTGTAATCTTGTGGGGCATTACACAGTATTAATGTTTTCTGTTACAGGAAGAAAAAGAACAGACAAGAGCCTTATGGCACTGGTGAGATGTCCCCCGTATTTCACAGATGTACATTTCAGTTTTCTTATGCAATTTTCAGTTGTATCACCAACAAAAGCTAAAGGTGTAAAATAATGACACTACTTATAGGTCGTTAAAAAAAGCCAAAATATAGAATCACAGGCCCAGTATGCACATACATGGGTGGATGCTATTTTCTGTCCTATGCGGGTGTTTGCATGCCATGCGATGGTACATGTCGGCAAAAAAAAAAGTTTATTCAAAAAGCTTCAAAAATCTTGATTAACTGCGCTAGTAGATACAAAATAATCCCATTTAATAAAAAATAATAATTAATAAATCAATGTTTGCTTTCTATTTTGGACACAGGAGGCTTGTCTGTAATTCAAAAAATTAGTTTAATCACATAAACATCTAAATAACATAAAAATTTATAAAATGCAGATAAAAACACAATCAATATAGCAGCATGTTTTAGAAACAACAATTAACCCATTAATAATCATATGGAATAGAAATCAATTACTAAATAGGCTTTACATTCAATGCTGTTCAATCACCACTTTTGTGTGAGAATAGTCAATGTTCACAGGTGAATATATGATTGCTACAAATGTATCAAATGGGAAGTAACAAATTTGTTGCAATTGTAGTGCTCTCACAGACCAAGCTTGTGTCTGAGTATTTTACAGTTGTGTCTGGGTGTTCCGCAGTTAGATGTGACTGTTCGGTCATATAGAAAAAAAAGCTAATTAACCAACTGTGTAACTTCTTCCTGGGTTGTATAAAATGGTCACTATAGGGTTGATTCTGAGTTGCACACAAAGTGGCTGTAGCTGTGTGGCAGCCACAGAATCCATATTTTACTACCTTATGCTAATGCTGGAGTGTGTGCATCTGCGAGCAGAAACTTGTGCCGCCCATTGATGTTACTCCAGCTGCCACAACTGTCATCATCAGTATCTGCCCTTGCACCAGCCCCACGCTAGGTGCATGACACACGTCAGAAACAGGCTTCACTTCCCCATATGCACAAAGCACTTCCATGACACTCCCAAAACTCAGGGCGGTCCCATGTGCTCACATTATTGCTGCCCTGAAATGCCCAATTGCACGGATAAGCAGGTACAACCGAGTTCCATCCAACTTATAATAGTACAGAGATACTGTGCATCTGCGCATGCAAAGCCTCCCTGTTTGCTACTATGCACAGAGATCTATCTGACAGAATCAGCCCCTAGAATGTTATATATGACATTATTCTTATTTCATATTGTTTGCAGGAGTCGTGCAGGAGGACAGAAGGAGGGGAGAGTCAGATGGTGACCACACAGACTGTTCTGTTACACAAAGTAGAGAATATACAGTGGTCAGTATTTTGCAGATAATTCACCGTAAACACCAGTGATACCAGAGCAGTGAGACCATTTACACACATGTTCTTCCCGGTGACTCCAGCCTAAAATGATAGGAACAGCTTCACAGTCACACTTCATGTGGGTGCAGCAAATGTTTGTATATTGCACAAGGCCTTTATTTTTTAAATAATACATATTTTTGCAATACAAAATATGCAACAATTCTGTTTCCCTGAATGCCTAATGTGTGCCAGTAACTGATGGAGTGATTCTCTATTTTGCAGGAGATAGGATACTTATTTCTAGGTGTTCCACTATATAGAGCAGGCCTAGCAGTATACAATTGGGAAACCGGCTGCCTTAATACCGGCAGCCGGCTTCCCGACTGTCATATCCCGGCAAGGGTGAAATGCCGGGCGTCTATATCTAGATGACTGTCATTTTCCCTGATGCCGGGAGACAGGCGCCCGGCATCCCGATCGAAGGGATGCCGGGTGCTGCGAGTGGCAGCGGGGAAGGGGGGGGTTAGGGTTAGGCACTTAGAGGGGGGATTAGGGTTAGGCACTTGGGGGGGAGGTTAGGGTTAGGCACCCCTAAGGAGGGTTAGGGGGTTAGGTTAGGTTAGTTTATACTTATCTTAAGGACGATCGGGATTTCCAGCGCTCTCGGGCTTCTGCTGCAGGGCTCTGCTGATCTGTCGGGCTGCCGCTGCCGGGAATCGAACTGCCGGCCATGCGGCAGCCGGGATTCCATACCGATTCCGGCCTGGCCAACCTGTGGCTCTCCAGCTGTTGTGAAACTACAAGTCCCCGCATGCCCTGCTACAGTTTTGCTATTAGGGAATACTAAAACTGTAGCAAGGTATGCTGGGACTTGTAGTTTCACAACAGCTGGAGAGCCACAGGTTGACCAGGCCTGATATAGAGGAAATCTATGATAATGTACAGTTCTGTGGAGGTGGCTATTTTGGAAGGCATGTCAGCGAGGCATGAAATATACTATAGAATTATGGAGTTGTATAGTTAATTCACATGAGTTTCTGCTCCATTAGAACTTCTACTCTAATTTCCTAATAAGGGCAATTACACACACCCCCATTAATCAGAAGCAAATTTACCTGCCCCTCCCCCCCCCCAGTGCTGGGAAACAACGTTTTGGAGGACATACACCCCCCACTTAGATAGTTAACTGTTATTTTATAATATTCTATATCAGATCTGGGTCCAAATGTAATAGCTCGTGATTTGTGGGTGCTGGAGCAATGCCAGTGAGATTCTCATTAGATCTAAAGCTACAAATAGTTTTTAACTAATTATTCTCTCAATCGGTTAGTACACAGATGGGATAGTTATATTAAATAGCCCACTCTATAGAGAAGAGGTATGATAATGTACATTTCTGTAGATGTGACCAATTCAATCAAAAGCTTATTTACCTATCAGCATATTTTAGGGAGAAAAACAGCATCGGGATAAAACCCGCGCAAACACGGGGAGGTCATACAAACTCCACATGGATAGCGCCCTTGCCAGATTTGAACCCAAAGCCCCTGCACTGGGATGCAGCAATGCCTAACACTGTGCCACCATGTCACACAATCTGGTGACTAGAGTTCTTCTGTAGATTAGCAAATAGATCACTCAAACATAGTCACATCTAGGGACACATTAACTAATACAGATAATACTAATATTATCCTATTGCAAACATTTGTCTGGCCCCACTAAACCGATCAGTGCAAATATCTTATATTAGTAGTAGATAATAGAGAGCTGTACACAACATAGCCATAGTCGGTGCTTATACCTGCATGTTCCTTGTTGGCTTATGTTACTACTGTGATCTTCTTGTCTTGTAGTAATAGTAACTATCAATGTGTTTATGTTTAGGAAATGCCAGGGACATCTGCATCAGCTCGGTGAGTTGTACTGTTCTAACAACCAGAAAGTAATAACTACTCTTTTTTTTTTTTTTTAAATCTGTTTATTTTGGATTTTCAAAAATCAAGTGACAGAAAAAATAGAAAATGTTACAGGCAGATATCAATAACAGTAAATCACAATATGCAATAGTTATATAAAGGTAACATGGAAAAACAAACTGGTGTGTAGATTCAGCCGCTAAACATACATTAGTGAAGTAGAAATATAATCCCAGTTCGAATAACAATTGTATAACACTGCAAAAATACCCCATGAACAATATTATAATATCCCATAAAAAGTAAAACAATACATATGGATATCTGGATCAAAACACAAAAATAGCAGCAAAAAATACAAATATTAGTAAAAAGGAGGGGAGGTGGAGGAAGAAAGAAAGACAGAAAGAGAGAAAGGCAGCGTTGCTGTAGAATCAATGAAGAGAGAATATGTGGTCCCAGGGCCGTAGGCTAGCTAGGGTAGTGCGGCCGGTGCCATCGCACAGGGCACCACAGGGCAGGGGGCGCTGTTTGGGCCTGTCAAATTTCTGTTTATTATCATTCTCACTTGTAGCTTCCTCTTTATTTTATCCCCAGCATCTCCTGGCCTCCCCTATCTCTTCACTGGCCCTTCCCCATGAGGTCATTCCCCTTTTTTGGGTGCATTATGGGCCTCATTCAGAGGCGGTCGGAGGATGCAAGCGGTCGCTCAGAAACTGGGCGGCCACTTGCATCCTGACCGCCCGCCTCTGTTGCGGTCGTTAGGCTGTGGGTTAACACCCACAGCTCTAACGACCGCTCGGGTGATGGTCGCGATGGTCAGAGACCATCGCGACCATCGGGGCTTACGACGAGACCCTAGGGTAGGGTCTCACTTGTCGTAATCCCCGGAGAGCTTCTGGCTCTGTCTGAGTGATGTCAGTGGGGCCTCCCCCAAACGGCAGGCGTTCCCATAGGAACACCTCCGTTTGGGCTGCCACCCCCCTGGCCCGCCTTCCAAACAGGGCAAGCTGTCAATCAACATCGACAGCTCGCCCCCTTTGGATCGAGACCCGCTACGACCGGCGCTGTTTGTCGTAGGGGGTCTCACGCATGCGCACGACGGCGCCGACGCCGTCGTGCGCATGCTCTGTGGGGGGGCCATCGACCCGGTCCGAGCGCATCGGCGCTAAAGACCGGGTCTGAATGACCCCCTATGTCCCTTTGAAAAATTAGGGGGCACCAATGCTCTTTCTGGCACAGGGCACCAAAAAGTCTAGTTACCGCTCTGTGTGGTCAATATCAGGGTGATGTACAGAGGTACAGAGCATGTCCCCTGAGCATACATACTATATATAGGGACATCCAGGTTTACAATTGGTCAAAAGGAAATACTATACATTAGAATTTCCGTTTCATTCAAGATAACTGTCTGTGTAAATACCATGAGGTAGTCTCAAACACCTTCAAAATCTAAGCTTGTGTAGGGGAGTCGAGTGATTCAAGATATGTGCCCCATTTTTTATAAAAGGATGTTACCCCTGCTTCCAGCGCAGGGAAAAATAAATACTCTTTTTATATACAGACACTGAGAGTATTGCTTAGGTCAGTGGTTACCAAACTCTGTCCTCAAGGCACCCTAACAGTCCAGATTTTAAGGATATCCATGCTTGAGCACAGATGGTTAAATCAAATTTACTGAGGTACTAATTAAGTCACCTCTGCTCAATTATGAAAATTCTTAAAACCTGGACTGTTAGGTGCCTTGAGGACTGAGTTTGGGACCCATTGGCTTAGGTGACTGATAGAGAGATACGGTCCAACCACAGGGGAGTGCCCATGAGAAATGTGGGTTAATGTTAAAAATATGTGATATAAATGTGTTTTATTTATTAACTTGTAGGAAGAGGATAATGGGCCTGATTCAGCAAAGAACGCTATTATGATTGCAATAGCGATTATGAATGCAGTTTAACTGTGAAGATATGCTAATGATTGCAGTCGCAATGCCATACGCAGTCTAACATAAGGATGCCCCCTTCACCTTACACACATCCGTAATACTTAGCAAGTCTGCAAAACCATCGGTAACATTGAGTACAATCGCAGCCTCACGCACAATTGCACAAGGTCTGACCTTACTCAGAAATTGCTAAACTCATCGCACGCAGTGTATGGCATCGCAGTGGCTAATTTATGCATGCCCCTGCAACAGTGTTCAAACCAACTGGCACGCCTGCGTTTCGCTGACAATCACTCTGCGATGGGTCTGCGTAGTCACTGCGATCGCAGTCCCAATCGCAGTAGAGGGTTCACGCATGTGCAGAACGCAACAATCGGTCGATTGCGTGCGTAAGCACTATAGCGATCCTTGCTGAATCAAGCCCAGTGTACAGTAATAATATCACAGATTATTACACTTCTATTAAACAAAATGTCAATATTTTATAAAAGGATGTCCAATATCAGTGTATACTACAAATTAGTGATACATATATAAATCCAAGATCAAATATCCAATAAATAAATTAATGAAATAGATATAATATATAAGTATTCTGTATGTATAGTAAAAATCAAAGCGGTAAATGCAAATAGGTGAGTAGTTAGTATTTTCATTTTCATCAACGTGTCTTTGATTCAGGTTTTTACTTTTAATATACATTTTTCTTGCCTATTTACGTACATGCAGCCATAAAGATGTTAATACTTTGTTACAATAACATCTGGAAACATTTGGTTACTCCTTTTATTAGCACCAGTCTACAGAGGTAGTGGTAAGATGGGGGCCATTCCAGGAGGCATTTTTCAGAAATACTTTGTGAAACCATATGACCACCTAACCCCTCTGAGGGCTTTATTCATTATGTTACAGTAATTATCGGGCTCCTTCTGGCGTAAGGAGCCGGACAGGGGCGGAGGGATCCATAAGGATCCCTCTTTGCAACCCGGACTGCTACGAGCAGGAGCAAATGCCATCTGAAGATAGCGAATGCTCCCGTAGTCAAAATATTGTATATTCGGAACTTGATGAATTTCTGTCCCCATACTAGTGTATGGAGACACCTAGCCATTTCAGGAGAGGAAGGTAAGCAGGAGATACTTGTGATATCTCCTGCATTACCTTTTTGATGAATGGCCCAATAACTTAATTTCTACAAAAGCAGATGAATATGTTAATTTTGACCTGCTTTTGTAGAAATTAAGTGATACTGAATAGAGACCTGAGGCAGCTTGGCTAGGCCGCTCATCCACCTTCCTTATTAACTTATCCAATTATTTACCTCTGTCTTCTCCAGCCAGTGAAGCTTAGGACAGCGACAGAAGAGGTGGCACATATGGAGCGGGGATGGAGGTGGAAGAGAGGGCGGAGGTGAAGTAGGGACTGAAGCCTGGTAGAGGCAGAGCGGGGATGGAGGTGGGATGAAGGCAGGTACAGAGGGTGAAGCGGGGATGGAGATGGGAAAGAGGGGGGAGACGGGACAGAGGATGGAGGTGGGAATGAGGGAGGAGATGAGACATGTCATGTACCAACAATGAAATATGAATTCCTTTTTGCAGAAATTGGATTTCGACAAGAGATTCTGATAATGATATTTTGAATATGGCCACTTCTGATGACTCTGAGAACACTGATAAAGGTAAGCGTTTATTCATGGTAGCTCATTGTGGATTGCTAATGTAAATGCTTCAAAATATGTATATACAGTAGCAGACATTTTAATCTCATCTAATTAAATCTTGTGCTTGTTAAATATTTTTAAAATGTGCATTTGCTGCCACTTTCTATCATGTAAGTTTTAATCAGTTGTTGCCAACTTAATAAGCCCAGGTAGATTCACTTCACACTGTAGAGGAACCACTAATAAACCTAGTTCAGATACAAGCTGCAAAAGTTTGAAACCATAGCAATAATTGTGACCTGATGAACCTACAATTGTAAAATGATTCCCTGTTTTATGTGGGAGCACATGGATTTGCAGGAGGCATCTGCAGGGGCCAAAAGTATGCCATGAGTAGGGCAGCCACGGGGCATTTCTTTATGTATGGATTGTTGAAGTGGGTCAGAGGTTGAAATTACAGGAGCCGTCCCAGTTTTCTGGGAGGGTGGGCAGCATTTTTCTCCTTACAGTACTTGAATTCTCCGACACTTCCTAACTCCTGGTGATTGGGTCTCGTTCCTATCAAATCTTCTTTTTCAGCAAGATAATGCTACAATCTATGAGGCTGTGGAAGCCCTGGAATGGCCACAAATAAGACAACGGTGTATTTAACATAATACTGTGACTTTTCCAGTCACTAAGGGGTAAATTTACTAAGAATCGAGTTTGGTCGAGATTGCAATATCGGGTGAGTTTAGGTATGTTTTCATCTCGCAAATTTACTAAAGATAAACTCGGGTGAATTTGGGAGAGATTTCTCTCTTTTCTCTAAAAACTCGGTGAGATTGTAAACATGATAAAACTCACCATCGGCCAAACTTTGGAGTACTTTTCATGAAAAAGATACAACTCGGTAATTTACTAAGAAATGAGATTACAATCTCGGGTGTAATTGTAGGAAACGCGCAGCTGATTAGAAGTTCAAATAGACCACCTCCTGAGCTGCGAGTTTGGCAGAAATATACCCAGATCATTGTGATTTGTGTATGTTTCTGCCTTGAATCACTATTGTATTGGTTAATGTTAAAAAAAAAAAAATGACGTAGGGTCCCCCACCAAAAGACACAACCAGCCCCGGACCGCTCAACACATTTTTCCCCCTGTAATTATAGGAACCAGGAATGGCTGAGCAGTCTGGGGCTAGTTATATCTTTTGGGGGGGACCCTACGTCATTTTTTTTTTTATATTTAACCCCTTTTTTTTACAGGTACAATGCACAAGCAGGCTTCACATATCTCACTGATATGTGCAGGTTGCTTGTTTGGGAGAGTTTGGCAGAGATAAAACACCGCAATCTCGGGTAAATAATCTAATATAAACTTGCTACTCTGAAGAGTAATCTCATCTAAACTTGCTACTCGGGGGAGTAATCTCATCTAAACTTGCTACTCGGGGGAGTAATCTCATCTAAACTTGCTACTCGGGGGAGTAATCTCATCTAAACTTGCTACTCGGGGGAGTAATCTCATCTAAACTTGCTACTCGGGGGAGTAATCTCATCTAAACTTGCTACCCGGGGGAGAAATCTCGATCTGTTTCAACATTGGAAAACTGACACTCAGCTAAACTCACTTCTTAGTAAATTTGTGAGTTCCAGGAGCCTCAAATCACCCAAGTTTCGGCGATGCTAATCGAGTTTAAAAAAAAAAGCTTGATCAGACTCGAAGTTTAGTAAATTTACACCTAGATCTCAATCCTGTGAAATTAGGCAACCACAAGGGACACATTGAAGACAACACAGTCTAGCATCTCTCTGCAGCACTGTTGAGTGAAAATTAACTTTTAGTTAGATCTACCTAATAAAATGGGCAATCATTTTGAACCTGATTCAGAGATTTTTTTAGTTACTGCATGTGTGTGAAAACCCTAAAAACTCCAATGGCGCATGCATTACACAGAGTGTACACACAGAGGCGCTGTTGCGATTGGGTGTGACTGGGAGGTGGCTGAGCAGATGCACAGAGATGGCCCGCCTTATGGGTGTGTGCTGAAGTGTTTTCACACACAGACGCTGCATCGTTCACTTTGGAGGCCATACTCAGACATAAATCTGCACCTGCCATAGTGTTGGTGCAACTTTCATTGGTGGTATCCGTAGACGCACCAGGCAGTATAACAGCATCTAAGGATGCTGAAAGTGGGCATCTTAGTCCTTGCACATTCATATGCACCAGAGCTGTACACCAGAGCTGTGTAGCGGCATATACATAAATTCGCAGATGGGTAACTGCCAAATAAACTCTGCCTTGTTCTGCAATCTGCTTTCTTGAGAAATGTGTTAATTGTGTCAATTCCTATTTTTTTTTTTAGAAAAGTCACCTGAGCAACCTGAACAATTACAAGTAAGTAAACAGTCAAGATGGTATTATTGTGTATGCACATGCAATGTTCTATATACATTACAGATACCTGAGTAATGTATTGCTGGCTGTGATGTTCTGCTACAGTATATGTAATAGGGCTATCTTTCAGGCAGAACGCACCGGAACGCCGCTCCTGAAGCTCTTTTGAAAAATGGCGTAATTAGGAACAGCGTTCCGGAACCTCCTGTCAGCAGGGAGTAATGCATTGGGTGGATTTAGGTCTAAAATCACAGTGGTGCAGGTGAGCCGGGAGCCGGTGGCAGAGCTGGAGAAGGGAAAGAGGTGCAAGGAGCCGGACTACTGGGTACAGGGGCTCCCGCAGACCATATGGGAGAGATCAGATCTGGGTGTGTTGGCACCGGGAGAGCTGTCGGTGCTGCTGAATGCTGCACATACAGACGGGGCTCAGCACCGGGCATCTCTCCGTCAGGGCAGCAGTGACAGCATGAATAGCAAGGGCCCTCCTCTTGCTGCTGTCACTCAGCACTAGGTGCATGGTAATAACAGTTATCGGTGATAAGAGTATGGGTCAGGCTGAAGGGCAGCATTGGTGCATGGTAATAACAGTTATCGGTGATAAGAGTATGGGTCAGGCTGAAGGGCAGCATTGGTGCATGGTAATAACAGTTATCGGTGATAAGAGTATGGGTCGGGCTGAAGGGCAGCATTGGTGCATGGTAATAACAGTTATCGGTGCTAAGAGTATGGTACAGGCTGAAGGGCAGCATTGGTGCATGGTAATAACAGTTATCGGTGATAAGAGTATGGGACAGGCTGAAGGGCAGCATTGGTGCATGGTAATAACAGTTATCGGTGATAAGAGTATGGGTCAGGCTGAAGGGCAGCATTGATGCATGGTAATAACAGTTATCGGTGGTAAGAGTATGGGACAGGCTGAAGGGCAGCATTGGTGCATGGTAATAACAGTTATCGGTGGTAAGAGTATGGGACAGGCTGAAGGGCAGCATTGATGCATGGTAATAACAGTTATCGGTGATGAGAGTATGGGACAGGCTGAAGGGCAGCATTGGTGCATGGTAATAACAGTTATCAGTGATAAGAGTATGGGACAGGCTGAAGGGCAGCATTGGTGCATGGTAATAACAGTTATCGGTGATGAGAGTATGGGACTGGCTGAAGGGCAGCATGGTGCATGGTAATAACAGTTATCGGTGATAAGAGTATGGGACAGGCTGAAGGGCAGCATTGGTGCATGGTAATAACAGTTATCGGTGATAAGAGTATGGGACAGGCTGAAGGGCAGCATTGCTGCATGGTAATAACAGTTATCGGTGATGAGAGTATGGGACAGGCTGAAGGGCAGCATTGGTGCATGGTAATAACAGTTATCGGTGATAAGAGTATGGGTTGGGCTGAAGGGCAGCATTGGTGCATGGTAATAACAGTTATCGGTGATGAGAGTATGGGACAGGCTGAAGGGCAGCATTGGTGCATGGTAATAACAGTTATCGGTGATGAGAGTATGGGTTAGGCTGAAGGGCAGCATTGGTGCATGGTAATAACAGTTATCGGTGATGAGAGTATGGGACAGGCTGAAGGGCAGCATTGGTGCATGGTAATAACAGTTATCGGTGATGAGAGTATGGGTTAGGCTGAAGGGCAGCATTGGTGCATGGTAATAACAGTTATCGGTGATAAGAGTATGGGTCAGGCTGAAGGGCAGCATTGGTGCATGGTAATAACAGTTATCGGTGATGAGAGTATGGGACAGGCTGAAGGGCAGCATTGGTGCATGGTAATAACAGTTATCGGTGATAAGAGTATGGGTTGGGCTGAAGGGCAGCATTGGTGCATGGTAATAACAGTTATCGGTGATGAGAGTATGGGACTGGCTGAAGGGCAGCATGGTGCATGGTAATAACAGTTATCGGTGATAAGAGTATGGGACAGGCTGAAGGGCAGCATTGGTGCATGGTAATAACAGTTATCGGTGATAAGAGTATGGGACAGGCTGAAGGGCAGCATTGGTGCATGGTAATAACAGTTATCGGTGATGAGAGTATGGGACAGGCTGAAGGGCAGCATTGGTGCATGGTAATAACAGTTATCGGTGATAAGAGTATGGGTTGGGCTGAAGGGCAGCATTGGTGCATGGTAATAACAGTTATCGGTGATGAGAGTATGGGACAGGCTGAAGGGCAGCATTGGTGCATGGTAATAACAGTTATCGGTGATGAGAGTATGGGTTAGGCTGAAGGGCAGCATTGGTGCATGGTAATAACAGTTATCGGTGATGAGAGTATGGGTTAGGCTGAAGGGCAGCATTGGTGCATGGTAATAACAGTTATCGGTGATGAGAGTATGGGTTAGGCTGAAGGGCAGCATTGGTGCACTCTCAGCACGAGCGCGATGATTTATTTACTTTCTTGCTACTGTTCATTTTAGTAAATGTTATAGGTTGGACTGTTTTTCAGTTGTAGATTAATTATTAGTTTTTTTTGCCTAATATGTAAAGAACATAATTATTTTACAAAAAAAGATCATGTTGGTGTTGTTTTGGATGCAGTATACACTATAATGTATCATGGGACCATGTCGGAATTTAGTTTATATTGTCCAAGTAATGTGCTTTATTCTGCTGCCACAATTATTAGACCAGGTGTAACGCTCTCTAAAGGGACAAACTTTGGGCCTGATTCACTACCGATCGCAACTGCGTTTGCAATAGCGATTACACACACAGTCTCACTGCGATAGTATGGTAATCCATCGCAATTGTTATGCTGCCGCAGCATAACATAGGGACGCCCACCTTACCTTACACACATCCGTAATATTTAGCAAGACTGTTAAACCATCAGTACAATCGAGTACCATCGCAGCCTCACGCACACTTGCACAAGCTCTGACCCTACTCAGAAATTGCTTAGTACTCAGGCTGCCTAAGGCATCGCAGTGGCACGCTTGTGTTCCCCCCCCCGTTGCCACCCACAAATGGTATTTCCTGTCAGTCACTCTGCGATGGATCTGCGTAGCCGCTGCGATCCTGATATGCATATGCATGGGAAATACGCAACAATTGGCCAATTGTGTGTGTATTAGCAACTGCGTTTCATGTTGAATCAGGCCCTCAGTCCATAGTTCTGCTATTAATAAAGATAAAATAAAATGCAGTATAACCTGAACAGTAAAGATCATCAATTCGTCTTGCATTGAAAAAAATAAAACCTGGAGGGATCTCCAAAGATATATATATGTTATGAATTTCTGAGAAGATTCACAGTGGAACCATTACCAGGAATATGAAACTCAATATAGTATAGTGAGTTGATTGATTATGAAGCTTAGGTGAGTCCATTGATTAAGAGTCGATTGATAAAAGATACTTGAATAGTCAATTGATAACGAATCGATTGACAAGGAGTTGTGAGGATAAGATGGCTCGTAACTGAAATGTGGCCTTGAGGACTGATAAATACTTTGCAGGTTGCAGCCTTGAGGACTGATACTTGGCATAGATGCAGCCTTGAGAGCTGGTATGCACTTGGCTAGTTGCAGCCTTGAGAGCTGGTATGCACTAAGGTATAGCAGAAACTGCTATAAATGTTTATTGCTTGCTTGTATGTACAGACAACGAATTGCAACTGAAACTGAGGAGTTGTAAATAGCAGATAGTGCACATAAACACTGAATTGCAGTGCAGACAGCTGGGTGTTATTTAGCTGATTGGCCACACAGACACAGAGAAGCTGCTGAGTCTGCTGGAATGAATAAACAAATAGTTCACACAGAACTGAAGTGCAGCTAACACTGCTATAATGTACTTGCAGGAGATACACAGATGCTGAGGTGTGGCAGGCACTGTTCTGATGTGACTTGCAGGTATATCACACATATGCTAGGAAGCTGCAGCCACTGCTTAGATGTAACTTGCAGGGAGTACACAGACGCTGAGGTGTGGCAGGCACTACTCTGATGTGACTTGCAGGTATATCACACATATGCTAGGAAGCTGCAGCCACTGCTTAGATGTAACTTGCAGGGAGTACACAGACGCTGAGGTGTGGCAGGCACTACTCTGATGTGACTTGCAGGTAAATCACACATACGCTGGGAAGCCGCAGCCACTTCTTAGATGTAACTTGCAGGGAGTACACATACGCTGAACATGGAGAGCTGGAACACACAGGAGGATGAACTTCTCACTGGAACTAGAAGCCACAAACAAACACTATAGACGGTCTCAGAGCAGAGAACCAGCAGGGGTAAAAGAGATCCAGTCAGCGCAGGGAGGCGGAGACAAAACAGTCAGGTAGGAAGACCTTGTGGAGCAGCAGCCCGGCGCTCTTGTCTCCTAGCATCAGGCTGAGAAAACCACCCGAAGCACCATTGTCAGACAAGGCGCAGCGGCGGCTTGTGACAATATAGCATTTACTTCACAACTCCTGAAGTAAGTTCACAGCATGGTGACTGATTTGGGAAGCAGATTTCCTAAGTCATCAGAACATAGATGCCGGAGAGGGGTTTCTCCACCCAGGAGTGTTTCAACTCTTAGTGAACAAATGGGGTCTACCAGACATAGATCTCATGGCATCACGTCACAACCACAAGGTCCCCAGGTACGGATCCATGTCCAAAAACCCATCAGCAGCAATCGTGGATGCACCAGCAGTAAGATGGGACTTCAAGCTGATGTATCTTTTTCCTCCAAATTCCCTCCTTCCAAGAATCCTCAGGAAATTCAAGCAGGAAGGCGGAACAGTAAAACTAGTGGCTCCGGCTTGGCTCAGACGTAATTGGTTCACAGACATACAGAATCTATCCATAGACAGTCCATATCCTCTTCCTCTATTTCAGGATCTATTAACACAGGGTCCCTGCCGGCATCTGGACTTACCGCGTCTGGCTTGATGGCGTGGCTCTTGAATCTTCCATCTTAAGAACCAAAGGTTTTTCCAGTTCTGTGATTCAAATGATGCTTAGGGCACAAAAGCCTGCCTCTGCCCGTATTTACTACAGGGTTTGGCTTTCTTATGGGCAATGGTGTGCCCACAGGAAGTATGACCCTAAGTTGTTTAGGGTTTCCCGGGTACTGGCTTTTCTCCAGGCTGGTTTAGACGTTGGTCTCCGCCTAGCTAATTTGAGAGTGCAGGTTTCTGCATAGACAGTCTGGTTCCAGAGAAAGATTGCTTCATTACCAGATCTTAGAATTTTCTTTTCAGGGAGTTCTCCGAGTCCAGCCTATTTTTGCCCCACCGGTAGCACCGTGGGATCTGTCATTGGTTCTTAAGGGGCTACAAGCTCCCCCATTTGAACCTTTGGATTCGTAGATTTGAAGTGGTTTACAGCTAAGACACTTTTCCTCCTCTCTATCTCTTCTGCACGCAGAGTCTCTGATTTGGCAGCACTCTCTTGTTGCTCTCCATTTTTGATTTTTCACCAGGATAGAGCTGTTCTTTGTACAAGGGAGGGTTACCTTCCTAAGGTAGTGTCCCGTTTTTCATGTAAATTAAGAAATTGTAGTTCCAGCTTTTCATGCTCCAGACCTTTCTGGAGGTGAAGCCTCCCTGGATGTAGTTCGTGCTCTCCGTATCTATGTGGAGCGCACAAACTCTGTTAGAAAATCAGATGCTCTTTTTGTATTATATGGTTTTCACAAACGAGGATGGCCAGCTAATAAGCAGACCCTGGCTCGTTGGTTATGTATGACTATTTCTCAGGGGTATACACAGGCTGATCTCCTTGTCCTAAACACGGTGACAGCACATTCTGCTCTGTCTATAGGGCCATCGTGGGCTTTTAGTCGTGATGCCTCTGCTGAACAGCCATGTGGTCTTCTATCCACACTTTTCTTAAGTTCTACGCCTTTGATACTTTTGCATCTCAGGATGCTTCCTTTGGGCGATGAGTTCTCCTTTCTGCTCAGGAACGTCCCCCACCCTATGGGGAACTGCTTTAGGACATCCCCATGGTATCCCTGTGGATCCCTATGGGCCCTGAAAAAGAAAATTAGAGTTATGGTAGACTTACCTTGATAACACCTTTTCTTCGAGGTCCATAGGGTCCACAGGGCACCCACCTTGACGCACCTGGCTGCATTGGGTACATTTTCTTTCGGTCACAGATTCCCTCATCTTGTGTGAGTATTTCTGGTGTACGATTGTTCTTCCTTCTCTTTTTCTCTTTGAGAGGTGCTGCAAAGAGGAATGGGCAAAACTGCCCAAAGATACGTGTGCCAAGCTTGTGGCATCATATTCAAAAAGACTTGAGGCTGTAATTGCTGCCAAAGGTGCATCGACAAAGTATTTTGAACAAAGCAAAGGCTGTGAATACTTATGTACATGTGATTTCTTAGTTTTTTTTTAATTAAATTTGCAAAAATCTCAAAAAAACTTTTTACATGTTGTCATTATGGGGAATTGTGTGTAGAATTTTGAGGATAAAAATTAATTTATTCCATTTTGGAATAAGGCTGTAACATAACAAAATGTAAAAAAGTGAAGCACTGTGAATACTTTCCGGATGCACTGTAGCGGGACTAGGGTTAGGTTTCAAGGGGAGGGTTAGGCACCCCTAGGGGGGAGGGTTAGGCACTAATGGGGGAGGGTTCGATTTAGGCACGAAGGGGGGAGACTTAGGTTTAGGCACTAATGGGGAGGGTTAGGGTGCGGCTACAAAAAGGGAGGGTTAGGGGTAAAAGGGGAGGCTAGGTATACTTACCCGACCCCTGTCGGGATACCAACCATTGGGATGCCGCTGTCGGTATATTGACAGAAGGCATCTCGACAGCCGCCATTACATACCGATTCCGCTGGAAGCATTACTTAGAGATTCTGGTCTATGCTGACATAATAGCATCACACAATTGCAGCAGATCTGTCGGCTGCACGTTTACATTGTGATTCTCCTGTTCCAACACATCTCAAAGGTGATCTATATGATTGAAAATTGGGGACTGTGGAGGTCAGTGAAGTACACTGAACTCAATGTCATATTCGTGGAACCAGCTTGAGACAACATGTGCTTGAGAGACATGTTATCCTTATGGATGTAGCCATTAGATGATTGGTATACTGTGGTCATAAAGGGGTGCACATGGTTAGCATTAATATTCAGGTAGGTTATGACATTTAAGAAATGCTTAATTTGTATTAAAGGGCCTAATGTGTGCCAAGAAAACATTCCCCACACCATTTCACCAACACCAGCCTGAATTGTTGACACCAGGCAGGATGAATCCATGTATTCATGTTGTTTACACCAAATCTGGCCCAACCTTCCACAAAAATCAAGACAAAATAACGTTTTACAATTTGTAACTGTCCAGTCTTGGTGCGTTTGTGCCCACCTGTAGCCTTTCCTGTTTTTACCTGACAGGAGCGTCACTGGGGTGCTGTGTGCTCAGAGATGCTTTTCTGCATACAACTGTTGTAATGCATGTTTATGTGAGTTACTGGGCTACATTTACTAAGAGTTGGGTTTGGCATAATTTAGAACCTACCGGAAATCACCACTTATTAATGGCGGTTTTCATGTGAAATTGCTTACATTTACTAAAGATCGATTTTGATGTCTAAACATAATGTGGCGTTGATCCCAGACGGGTTACAAATGACAACCTGCCATGGTGTGTTCTGTATGGTGGCGGTTTCCACTCTAGATTAGAAGCTATTCTATTCCTATTTATTTAATGGTGCTACTGTATTTGTTATAGAAAGCACCGTTCAGTTGACATCATAGAAGCAGACATCTGGCTACTTTCTCTTTCACTTTGTGTTAGTGAGGATTTTAGGTGGAGACGAAGAAAGTTGTAGGTAAATACTAGGATCAAGATATAAAGTGATTGCTGATTGTGGTGAGTTTTTATTTTAAGTTTTTTTGTTTCTTCCGTAGATTGTCTATTTGAGGTGTATTTTCCTTATAGTCTTTTTTTTATTTTTTTAAAGATATTTGTGGTTTTTTTTTGTTTGTGTAAGTGTGGGGTGATTTTGTGTTTTGTTTTTTAATGTTTTATATTGTTGTTTGTTTGTGTATTTCTGTTAAAGTCCAGTCATGTCTGGTGAGAGGCATCAAAATCCTCCATAGCCCAATTGTATGATTTTACTGTCAGGCATTCTTGCCTTTTCGAAATCCATTCATTTACCGGCAGTCAGAGCCGTAACAGGGCTAAATAGCGTGCTGTGCTGGCAGCACCGGTAAGTGCAGCGCTGATTGGAGCATCCTGGGGATCAGCAGCACAGACAGCAGGGTGCCTGCCAGGAGCATCTAGATGCTCCGGTGGTGCCGTTGCTGTGATCCTAGCTGCAGGGTGCTGTTCCAGCTAGCCAGAAGCAAGGGCCATGAAGCGGCGACGGTGTCCTGTAGATTGGGGCCTTTGTCCATGTCAAAGGCATGCGCCTGGGAAAAGGGGGCATGGCCTCGCAGCAAGGGGTGTGGCCTCATGGGAAATGCCGTACCCGAGAGCCATAATTCTAATTTCCACGCATGCTGGGGGAATGCCCCCACTACCCTTCTCCAGTGAATAGACGCCATACGCATGCGTGCGGCATCTATACCATGCTTGCTCCTGCGGTTCGCGGGTGGGATGGTGGGACAGTGCCCATCAAAGTGGTTGGGGGTAGGTATGATTATTGTGGGTGTTTGTTTGTTTAAGAGTGTGTTGTGATTGTGTTTTATTTTATTGTTTTATATTTTTGTTTGTGTATTTTCTATTATAGTCTAGTCATGTCTGGTGAGAGGCATCATAATCCTCCATAGCCTAATTGAATGATTTTCCTGTCAATCAAACTTGCCTGTTGCAGTAATCACGCCTGTCTCAGCCTAGATGGGGGGCGGGTTTGCCTGCAGGCAGGGGCGTATTAAGAGAGGAGGGGTCCCTTGTGTAGTCTCTGTCCAGGGCCCCGTCCTGATCGCAGCAGTAGATTCTAAGCACTAGTCTGTGCCCAGAGTGTACTGTGCATGCGCAGGTGACCGAAGAAATGACGCGCCAGACATTTTCCCGGCGATTTCCCTACTGCGCATGCGAAAAATGCCAGGAAACTGTCCACAGCGGTCATTTTCCAGGCGACTTGTACAGCGCTGATACCACCGACGTGGGACTCTGGAGAGGTAAGTATTAAAAATATGGGTGCAGGGTGTGCAGTGTGGGCCCCCTGGATCCAGCACCCATTATAGATATGCCCCTGCCAGTGGACTTTTATGATGATTTTAAAAAGCACAGCTTGATAAATTAGAGGTTTCTATTCTATTCTTTGCATGATGTAAAATATCAATGGTGCAACCATATTGTATTCTTTTATAAAGTGTGGTTTTTGTCGCAGTTTTGGCCTTATAAAAGGTGGGTTTCAAAATCAAACCCGCTGCTTAGTAAATTTAGCCCATTGTAATTTACTTTTTTATCAACTTCATAGTCATCAATATATTGCTGAGCTTCAATATGCCTGCTTTATTTTTATGTCTAGTCTACATATGTTTATTTTTATGTCTAGTCTACATAGTCTTACATATGTTTTGGTCAGTGATTTATTGTATTATTTGTTTTCGGCCTGAAGTTTGTTATGCTGGGTACACACTGGCAGATATATTGGCCCCCGGCCAGCAGGACCCGCGACCAGATGACATGCAGATGACGGTTGTTAAGTGTGTATGAACAACCATCATCTGCGGATATATCTGTTAGCTTTAGAAGCCTAAAAATGAATATGAATAGAGTTATTATGAAATAATGTAAGTATTGTAACTACTCTTTTGTTTAGGAAGCTCTCCATTCAACTCTGCATAGACGGTAAGTGTTCTTATGGGTGGGTGAGTGTGTGAATGAGGTGTATGTAGCTGTTTTAACCAGTGATTCGGGATCATTAATGTAACTTTTATTCACTTTTACTTAAAAAATGTATAGAGTTTTGTTTCCCTATTTCATTAAAAATAGAAAAAATATACCCACATATATTTGTGCCCTGACTTTGTGCATACAAAGTCGCAGATCAAATTTAGACGCACGATAGCAGATATTTATGGAGTGGTCCAGCTGAGGCACTCCAAAGGCCAACATTCAAATCAGCATGCCAGGATACTAAAACTATAAACGGAATGAAAGCGGCACTCCTAAACTCCTAAGTAAATTCAAACACCAAAGTGTTTATTTAAAAACCCATACAATGTATAGCAACGTTTCAGGCAGCTAAAATAGCTTGAGAAAGGGCAAATAGCTGCCCAAAACGTCGCTATACATTGTATGAATTTTTAAATAAACACTTTGGTGTTTACATTTATTTAGGAGCAGGGCTGCCATCAGAGATTGTGCGGCCCGGGACTGAGAAAATAGACAGGCTCCCCCCCACCTCCATACAGTACAGAAACCGTGAGCCAGAGACTTACATAATATATATCACACACACACACACACACACATATATATATATAATATATATATAATTATATATATATATATTAGCAGAAAGAGGCGGCACTGGAGGATTTTAATCTTCACGATTTTAATTGTTACCAACGTTTCAGGGCATCAGCCCTTTTGTCAAACTCCTCCAGTGCCGCCTTTTTCTGCTATTGTAACTACGTTATAAGGAAGGCACGGAGGTCTGTTGAAGATAGAGTGAGGAGTGCCAGACCGCTGCAGCTGTGTATATATATATATATATATATATGTGTGGATATTTATTATATATAAATATATATATGTATATACACACATATAAATATATATATATATACACACACACTTATATATACACACATATATAATTATATATATATAATAGATATACAAACATATATATATATATATATATATATATAATATATATATATACAAACACACATATATATATTTATATATATACTGTATATATATATATATATATATATATATATACATACATATATATATACACACATATACATATATGTATTACACTATATGTTTTTTTTGTTTGTTTATACATTGGTTTCCTTTGGGATATACTCTGAGGAGATATCGTATGAAGATACCGCAGAAGTTTGCAACAGGGACAACACGGATCCCCTTGGAACATTTTGAATAGACGTTTTCTTCACTAAATAACTTGGTATTATATACACTTTTTGCACACTGAAGGCGCTTTTCTTCACCACAAAATTCAGCATCACATTGATGGTTTTTAGAATAGACCATCCCCTGGAAGAATTTAGCAGCCGCCTTTATTAGGGAGTGTGCTTGCACTTAATATTGTTATTATTGTTTTTTCATATACACAGTTTTTTGAGCTTTGTGCGCCACTTGCACTGTTGTTTTAATATTATATATATATATATATATATATATATATACTGTGTATACTGTGTGTATATATATATATGTATATAAAAATATATATATATTTTTCCCCCCCCCCTGGTTTATTACATAGGACTGTAACCAGACCAGTGCTGTGCTCAGTCTGTTTGCCCTTTTTCTAAATTCTCTTTACACTTTCTCCCCTGGCTTAATAAATATGACTGGACCAGACCAAAACAGTGCTCTGCCGTCTGCCCGGCCCAGCATTTTCTGACTTACCTTTTTCCTTGAAGAAGGCTCCGAATACTTCGTTCTGACTTCTCTTCTCCTCCCCCAGCAGACGCTGCTCCTTACTCACCGTGGCTCCTCCGACCTCTCCCCTCAGTGACGCAGCATGACATCATGACGTCACGAGGGCCGACTACAGTCCAAAACAAACTTTATTGTACTTAGGCGTTTCTGTGTGTCCGGCTGTAGGTTGGTGGACCGGCCCGAGCGAGCACTCCACCATTTACTTAATGAGGACCAAGTCTGCGGCGGCGGCCAGTAGCATCGGCTGGGCTTCCTTCTTTTGTTGAAGGGGTAGTGGCTGCTGCTGGCTGTGCGCCGGGTGATAGGAGCTGGCGATGGTGGCCCTGTTTAGGAGTGCCGTTTTCATTACGTATTTATATATTTTTATACAGTATATGTATATATATATATATATATATATCTATAGGCCGGCACTTACTTATACTCCAAGCTAAACGTATGTACTTGCCTTGGTGCCCTCCCCGGGTGCTAGCAGCTCCCCGATAATACAGACCAAAAATAGAACAGGCGGCACTCACAGGACTCCAAAAGAAACGTACTGAGACTCCAACGTTTCAATCTCCTTTAATGATAAGTATTGCAACTTATTGTGATTTTGAGGTAATAGCTGATTTACAAATTTGTTAAAAAGTCATTTTTTATCTCAGTCCTTTTTGATATCTAATTGTAATGTAGTCATGATATTTATCATAATTGGGCTATACACCGTCCTTAAATGTGAACAATTTCAGAGGTATTGTGTTTTTAACATTGGTGTGGGGTTATGTCACTATGGCAACTTAGTTGCCGCCTATGTGGGAGGGGTTATTTGGAGATGTCCTCCCTCCGATGACGTCATCCCCTGTTGTCGGCTATGCGGTTTCTATGCGGTTTCTATGGTTACCGCTATGCGGCGCAGGATTGACACACGTCTTGTGTAGAAACGCGTGTGGATGACGATTACCTCCCCCAGCAGCTGCAACGGATGATTAATCACTTGGGTGTATTAAGGTACCTATTCAAATGTGTTTGTTTTGTATATGTTGTATCCCTGAGGAAAATCTCCAATAAAGGAGATTGAAATATTGGAGTAAACAGACAGTCTCAGTACGTTTCTTTTGGAGTCCTGTGAGTGCCGCCTGTTCTATTTTTGGTCTATATATATATATATATATATATTTATTTATATATTAATCATACAAGCTCGGCGCTCACTTACTTTTCAAACTGTAATTCCTTTAAATACAGGGAATGTCAGTTCGAAAATATTGCAATAATTTCTCCAGCTGGCCAACCGCGTCGAGGGGACTCTGCTTTTCAAATGTAAGACAAACTTTGTCAGTTTATTCCCAGGTGCTTATTAAATGATATGCCTGGGTGTGGTTCTGTCTCTTTAAGCCAGGACCCATTCTCCAGGATCAAGCTTAATTTGTATTTAAAATCTGTGTATTAGCTGAAGCCAAATGTGTAATTTTGAGTGTCAGTGTAGGGACTGACCAGGTGGGAAGACCTCGACGCGGTTGGCCAGCTGGACAAATTATTGCAATATTTAAAGGAATTACAGTTTGAAAAGTAAGTGAGTGCCCAGTTTGTATGAATTTTGTAAATGGTGTGGTCACATACCAAGGGCACCCCAGATGGTTGAGTGCCGTGGATTAAGCCTGTTGTTTATTTTTCTTCACCATCCAATAAAATTGTATCATACAAATATTTCCTGCACAGCCAGTTAGGATATGTTTATGTTAAATTTGCCAGTATAAGTTCTCAGCTAGAATAAAGATTCTGATTTGAAAATATTGGTTAGCAATGCTTCGCTCTGGGGTCATGGGTTGAGGCACTATGTGATCATGAAATATTCTGTGTACAGCACTGTGTAATATGTACTGTAGGTGATATATAAATAACTTATTTTTTAGTTCAGGACTCTTAAATATACTCATACTACCAATATTAACCAATTTTATATATATTTTTTTACAGCACATCTGGCAGTAGTTCAGACTCAAGTGTTTCCATATTGAGACCAAACATACAATGGTCTCTCTCTCTCAGTAAGTACAGTCATTTATGTCTGGTGTAGTACTGACACATTCTGTTATAGTGCTCACTCCAGGTCCCGTGCCGGACCTAGAGAAAGGGCACCCCGGTGCATGCCCTTTTCATCATGGGGCTGCCCCCAAGCTCTCCCTATTCACCGACGGTGATCGCTACACCGTAGTTTTCCCCACCCGTGGGACACTGCGACCCGCTGGTGGGGGCGGCACCCGCAGGCTGTTTTAGCCGGGCGCCTTCAAAAGGGGCAGGGCACATCCGTGGTGGAACTAGAGGTGCAAGAATATGCTTTGGGCCCCCCCCACCCATTCCTGGCACCCCGCACCCCAACAGGTTTTCACCACCCCTCACCCCCCCAGTAATTAAATCCAGTGTCTGCCCTGCTGACCAGCCTTATTTTTTCACCACCCCTCACTGCCCCCCAGTCATTAAATCCAGTCTGTCGAACCCCAGCGAGTCAGCCTCATTCTCTCCTCCAGCCCCAGCATGTCAGCCTCATTCTCCCCCCCAGCATATCAGCCTCATTGTCTCCCCCAGCCCCAGCGTGTCAGCCTCATTCTCTCCCTCAGCCCCAGCGTGTCAGCCTCATTCTCTCCCCCAGCCCCAGCGTGTCAGCCTCATTCTCTCCCCCAGCCCCAGCGTGTCAGCCTCATTCTCTTCCCCAGCCCCAGTGTGGCAGCCTCATTCTCCCCCCCCAGCATGTCAGCCTCATTGTCTCCCCCAGCCCCAGCATGTCAGCCTCATTCTCTCCCCCAGCCCCAGCGTATCAGCCTCATTCTCTCCCCCAGCCCCAGCATGTCAGCCTCATTCTCTCCCTCAGCCCCAGTGTGTCAGCCTCATTCTCACCCCCAGCCCCAGCGTGTCAGCCTCATTCTATCCCCCCAGCATGTCAGCCTCATTCTCTCCCCCAGCCCCAGCATGTCAGCCTCATTCTCTCCCCCAGCCCCAGCGTGTCAGCCTCATTCTCTTCCCCAGCCCCAGCATGTCAGCCTCATTGTTTACCCCAGCCCCAGCGTGTCAGCCTCATTCTCTCCCTCAGCCCCAGTGTGTCAGCCTCATTCTCCCCCCCCAGCCCCAGCGTGTCAGCCTCATTCTCCCCCCCAGCATATCAGCCTCATTGTCTCCCCCAGCCCCAGCATGTCAGCCTCATTCTCTCCCTCAGCCCCAGCGTGTCAGCCTCATTCTCCCCCCCAGCCCCAGCATGTCAGCCTCATTCTCCCCCCAAGCATATCAGCCTCATTGTCTCCCCCAGCCCCAGTGTGTCAGCCTCATTCTCTCCCCCAGCCCCAGCATGTCAGCCTCATTCTCTCCCCCAGCCCCAGCATGTCAGCCTCATTGTCTACCCCAGCCCCAGCGTGTCAGCCTCATTTCCCCCCCCCAGCATGTCAGCCTCATTCTCTCCCCCAGCCCCAGCATGTCAGCCTCATTTTCTCCCCCAGCCCCAGCATGTCAGCCTCATTGTCTCCCCCAGCCCCAGCGTGTCAGCCTCATTTCCCCCCCCAGCATGTCAGCCTCATTCTCTCCCCCAGCCCCAGCGTGTCAGCCTCATTCTCTCCCCCAGCCCCAGCGTGTCAGCCTCATTCTCTCCCTCAGCCCCAGCGTGTCAGCCTCATTCTCTCCCTCAGCCCTAGCGTGTCAGCCTCATTCTCTCCCTCAGCCCTAGCGTGTCAGACTCATCCCCCCCCAGCCCCAGCGTGTCAGCCTCTTCCCCCTAGCCCCAGCGTGTGTCTCAGCCTTGCTACCCCCAGCGTGTCAGCCTTTCCCCCCCCCAGCCCCAGCGTGTCAGCCTCTTTCTCTCCCCCAGCCCCAGCGTGTCAGCCTCTTTCTCTTCCCCAGCCCCAGCGTGTCAGCCTCATTCTCTTCCCCCAGCCCCAGCATGTCAGCCTCATTCTCCCCCCCAGCATATCAGCCTCATTGTCTCCCCCAGCCCCAGCGTGTCAGCCTCATTCTCTCCCTCAGCCCCACCGTGTCAGCCTCATTCTCCCACCCAGCCCCAGCGTGTCAGCCTCATTCTCCCCCCCAGCATATCAGCCTCATTGTCTCCCCCAGCCCCAGCATGTCAGCCTCATTCTCTCCCCCAGCCCCAGCATGTCAGCCTCATTCTCTCCCCCAGCCCCAGCATGTCAGCCTCATTGTCTACCCCAGCCCCAGCGTGTCAGCCTCATTTTTCCCCCCCAGCATGTCAACCTCATTCTCTCCCTCAGCCCCAGCGTGTCAGCCTCATTCTCTCCCTCAGCCCCAGCATGTCAGCCTCATTCTCTCCCCCAGCCCCAGCATGTCAGCCTCATTGTCTACCCCAGCCCCAGCGTGTCAGCCTCATTCTCCCCCCCAGCATATCAGCCTCATTGTCTCCCCCAGCCCCAGCGTGTCAGCCTCATTCTCTCCCTCAGCCCCAGCGTGTCAGCCTCATTCTCCCACCCAGCCCCAGCGTGTCAGCCTCATTCTCCCCCCCAGCATATCAGCCTCATTGTCTCCCCCAGCCCCAGCATGTCAGCCTCATTTTTCCCCCCCAGCATGTCAGCCTCATTCTCTCCCCCAGCCCCAGTGTGTCAGCCTCATTCTCTCCCCCAGCCCCAGCGTGTCAGCCTCATTCTCTCCCCCAGCCCCAGCGTGTCAGCCTCATTCTCTCCCCCAGCCCCAGCGTGTCAGCCTCATTCTCTCCCTCAGCCCCAGCGTGTCAGCCTCATTCTCCCCCCAGCGTGTCAGACTCATCCCCCCCAAGCCCCAGCGTGTCAGCCTCTTCACCCTAGCCCCAGCGTGTGTCTCAGCCTTGCTCCCCCCAGCGTGTCAGCCTTTCCCCCCCCAGCCCCAGCGTGTCAGCCTCTTTCTCTCCCCCAGCCCGTGTGTCAGCCTCATTCTCTCCCTTAGCCCCAGCGTGTCAGCCTCTTTCTCTCCCTCAGCCCCAGCGTGTCAGCCTCATTCTCTCCCTCAGCCCCAGCGTGTCAGCCTCATTCTCCCCCCCAGCGTGTCAGCCTCATTCCCCCCCCAGCCCCAGCGTGTCAGCCTCTTCCCCCTAGTCCCAGCGTGTGTCTCAGCCTTTCCCCCCCCCCAGCCCCAGTGTGTCTCAGCCTTGCTCCCCCCAGCCCCAGGCTGTCAGCCTCTTCCCCCCCAGCCCCAGCATGTCTCAGCCTTGCTCCCCCCAGTGCATCTCAGCCTTGCTCCCCCCAGCCCATACCTCCTCAGCCGCTTACTTACCTTGTTTCCTTGGCCGCTTCTCTTCCTTGCTGCTCCTCTCCCTCCAGCAGCCCAGCCCCTCGTTATGACACGTCACGCACGTCATGTCATAACAAGGGGCCGGGCCGCCCGCGGTGGGTGTCTGACTGTCATGTTGGAGATGGAGAGGCCGAAGCGGGCCAGCTCCAGTTCCAACCATTTACTTAATGGGGACCGGGTCGGTGGGCAGCGGCGCTGTCGGATGCAGGCGGCCATGGGCACATGCACCGCCGCTAGTTCCGCCCTTGGGGCACATTCTGCCCTTTTGAAATTGAGCAGGGTGCGGCACCCTACTAAAACAGCCTAGCAGGAATGCTACTGTTATTTGGATAAATTGTGTAGCTTGAAATACTCATTAATATTGGTAAATTGGCATTTTATAGTTTCAATATATTTACTGAAGATACTGCATACTAGCCAACTTTCCCTCATTGTCAGGGAGACTCCCTGAAATAGTAGCAATCTCCCTGACTCCCTAAAGAGTCTAGTGATCTCCCTGATTTACAGCTTACTCCCATTATGAAGCTGCTTTATACAAAAAAACAGAGATATATGCATTCAAATGGGATCATTAGTATAATTTTCATGCATTGGTTATAAGGCACAATGATCCCTATGGCTATATGCATTTTCAGAAATGTATTTTCATCAACAAGTAGATCTTACTAACTGCTTTGGGGCTCATTTATATATGGATGGAAATCAGAATTATGACACACCTCTCAGATGTAGCAGTACACGCCACTTTACCGCCACGCTCATAGGTCTTGCTTTCACAGTCTCTCTGAAATGTTTTTTCAAAAGTAAGCAAGTAAAGACACAGCTTTGTTTGTTTTTTCATCATTGTATTGAAATAAGACATACTGGGCGGGATGTACTAAGCATCACTTCCTCGGTGTGGTACAGTACATCCCCCCTGTCTTCAGGTACATACCGCGATATGTACCAAGAATATCGCAAAAGACAGCTCTCCCAAAAAGAACTGTCCTTTGTGACGTCTCCGGACAGCGGGACTTCCAGGTTTAACACCCTTCCACATGCGCAGAAGGGTGATGGGAGGGATCTGATCACTTCCAAGAGGGGACGTCCCGAAAAGAAGCCCATAGACTTTACTTGGGTAATGCCACCTTCATGTGGCTTAATACATATGGGGAATTTGGTCAAACCCCCGAAAACTGAATTTTTGTGGGTTTTACAGCATTTTCACGTTAATACATCCCGCCCATTGTACTGTGGGCCTGATTCAGACCCGCTCGCGAGCGCTCAGCTCAGCAAGCGGGTCGATGTTGCCCAAGTGCGCATGCGCACGATGGAGGCGGCTCCGTCGTGCGCATGCGCGAGACCCGAATAACGACTAGTGATGTCAGTGAGAGTGCTTTTGGCTCTGATAGAGCCAAAAGCACTCCAGGGCTTGCGGCAGCGAGACCCTACCGCAAGGGTCTCGTCGCAAGCCCGATGGTCGCGATGGTCTTTACCATCGCGACCATCTTCCTGGCCGCTCGCTATAGCTGTGGGTGGTCACAGCCGCTCCAAAAAGGAGGAGGGACGGCCCTGATTCAGAGCGAGCTCTGAATCGGGGCCTCTGTTTCATTCTAAAGCCCTTTATCTTACGTTCGACATCAGTGATTGTGTTTGCTATGTGTTGAACAACAAGTGCGTGCACATCAGGGGAGTTGGGGTTCGGACTCCGGGTGTTCACAGTTCACACCTTAGGGTAATGGTCTTAAGATTGATTTGTACGGTATGTGAGCAACATAAAAATAATAAGTAACATACAAAAGCTGCCAAAAACAAAACTGTGCTGTAACTTTCATTCAAGTGAATCTGGTGTCATAAAAAAGAAACGTTTGCATGAACCTGATGTCCCAAATTTACATTGCAATTATTTTCTGGGGTTCCCAAAATAATGTGTGTGTACAGCTTATATTTTAAAACAGTCTAACTTTATATAAATTTCAATGATATACTTAGACCATACATTACAGGTTAGTTATTTATTTGGCTAAGCATTCTACATGTTTTAGATTTTATACGGCTAGTGGTTGTATCCTTACGAATAGGGGAAAAACAATGGTAGGGGAAAAAAACTATTTAAATGGTCACAGGATGGACACTATTGCATTCAATGAATAAGAATAAAGCTGAATACATATTTTATGTAACTAAACAATATAGGTGACAAAAAATGGTAAGGTTACAATTTTTTTATTTTGTTATTAATAATCCATTTTCATAGGTGGTCTTCCGATAAAGGACAGGAAACGTGCGCCAAAGAGTAAACCCAACACACAGGTATTTGTATGTGATTACATGCTCTTATAAAGACTCCTTACTCTGGGTTGTGGGTTGTTTTGGGTCTAAAAATCCCAGTAGTTCAAGGTGAAAGATGACTTGTTGGCACAACTGGATTGGAATGGCTTCAGGCCTATTTATTACACTCAGGCAACAGAGGCTACAGAGGTGGGGCTGCAGTGCGGTCCAAAATTCAAATAGGAGAGCCACACCAACAGGGAGTCTCGGCCAGTGATGTTTGGCAGCAGTTGCAGTGACAGTTTGACCTCCCTATTTGAATTTTCGACCGCGCTGCAGCCCCACCTCTGGAGCCGCCACTGCACTAAAGGGCCAGTGGAGCAGCACAGATGGCGTAATGGTTAGCGTTACTGCCTCACAGCACTGAGGTCATTGGTTCGATTCCCACCACGGCCCTAACTGTGTGGCGTTTGTATATTCTCTCTGTGCTTGCTTGGGTTTCCTCCCACACTTCAAAAATATACTGGTAGGTTAATTGGCTCCCAACACAAATTAACCCTAGTGTGTATGTGTGTTGCATTTGTGATAGGGAATATAGATTGTAAGCTTCACTGGGGCAGGGACCGATGTGAATGGCCAAATATTCTCTGTAAAGTGCTGTGGAATATGTGTGTGCTATGTAAATAACTGGTAATAATAATAATTTTTATTAAGTGCAAGGTAATTCTGGTCTCACTTCCGGGTATAACGGACTGGTGCTGGAAACATTGCTGTTCTGAGCCAAATTCATACTCTGTACACACACCTATCTAGCAAAAGGAGGGGGATTTAACCCCCTATTGTACCTCAGCACACTGAATAATACCTGCAACAATATATGAAGACTATATGGTCATAGAAATTCAGAGATATTAGTTGCATGCATTTGCAAATACATGGGAGGCTGCTGGGCCACGTCACGGCTTCTCTATTACCAGCAGTCCCTAACACTAAGGGGTTCACGTCCGGGGCGCAGTGCACCCCAAAAAACGTCCAGCCCAGGACCCCCCCAGGGCATCACACGAAAATGGAAAAAGAGTGACAGTGCAGTGTAAAGTATAGCTGTGTGTGAGTAATCATTAAGTGTGGAATGAGAGGTTAAAATATATGTGAAAAAATACATGAATAATAAACAAACATAAAAGGTGATGTGAAAAGCAACTATGTGTATTAAGTGGTGATGCCCTGAGGAGGCCCAGCCAGACCAGTCCCAGGGGCCCTACGCCCAAACGCTCACCCCAAATGTAAAATATACCAATTATAAGGCCTCATGATAAAGGCACATATATAATTTTGTCAAATGTAAGGCCTCATGATAAAGGCACATACATAAATGCATCCAAATTGAGAGCCAGCTTACCTGGGAGTCACCCCTGGGAACTCCAACTAGCACTACTAGAACCAGCATGCCCTACTAATGCTGGCTCCTTCATGCAACTCATAACAAACAAACAAAAATGGCAGCTTCTCAATCAATCTAGCAGTACTAATCAGGTGCATGAAAGGGAGGGGTCATACTAAGTAGCAAAAGGAGGGGGATTTAACCCCCTATTGTACCTCAGCACACTGAATAATACCTGCAACAATATATGAAGACTATATGGTCATAGAAATTCAGAGATATTAGTTGCATGCATTTGCAAATACATGGGAGGCTGCTAGGCCACGTCACGGCTTCTCTGTTACCAGCAGTCCCTAACACTAAGGGGTTCACGTCCGGGGCGCAGTGCACCCCAAAAAACGTCCAGCCCAGGACCCCCCCAGGACCCCCACACACCTATCTGTCAGCCAGACTAAGGTCAGCAGTATAAATATGTCACATGCAGGTTTTTTGTTTGTTTTACCCCTTTTTCTAATTTTCAAAGCTATCGTCCTGAGTATTCCAACCTGTTCACTGTGGAAGTCCCTGATTGGTCCTTTCTCTTAGATTAGATCAAGTCTGACTCAGAAAAGTCCTGGACAGGATTGCTACTTATTTGTTGCAGCCTTAGTGGGACGGGCTATCAGCTCACCATTACTCTGCATACTAAACCCTGGGTCCCATAACAGCACTGTGTAACATAGGATAGACAAGGAAACTTTTAACAACCCTCCAGAGCTGTTGCTCATCCATTAGTAGGATAGATGCTATGCAATACTCTACAAACCTGGAATTTCATGGAGCTCTCCCAGACTCCTAAGCAGTGAGGGCTGGGGAGTAAGTACAAAGGGCACCTGGGCCACACTGAACCAAGGAGGCGCAGCCTCCCCCTCCTCCCCACACACACACATGCCAGCCCATGCCCCCTAGTGCCAGCCCTGAAAGTTCTCCCAACAACCCATCACTATGAAGAGGAGACCTACCATCTGGATATGCCCATTTACCCAGAGAAGTGGGCTGTCTGAGGGCTTGAGGTGAGTTGCGGTGACTTCTGTTATTGTAGCCCTGCAATTGTGGCATTGTGCAGTTGGAGCTGGGGCCACGGCGGCTACACCACACACCCTGCACTTCCCATCTGGGCCTCTTCCTCAGGCATCTATCAGTCGCAAGTATGCAATAAATAAACTTGTCATCAAATAAAAAAGTGCAAATAATATAGTCATTATTGTTATTATGTTATCTCTTTATATATTTATAGTTGCTAAATCAGGGTTGGGTGCAGGATCTCGGCGATCGGGATGCCGGCGGTAAGAATACCGTCAGCGGCATTCCGAGAGTCAGAATCCTGATGCCTAAATGTAAGTAGCCTAACTCTAACCCTTAACCCTCCCCTCCCACAGCCTAACCCCCCTCCCGTAGCCTAACCCTAACACTTCACCCCGCAGCCTAACCCTAATCCCTCCTCCCACAGCTTAACACTACCCCTCCCCCTAGTGCCGAACACTAACCCCTAAACCTAACCCTCCCCTAACCCTAATACAATCAGGATGCTGACATTTGAGATTCTAGAGCCAGGATTTTGTCTGCTGTCGGGATTCCAGTGCCGGTATCCTGAGCTGCATCCCGTTAAATATTTTATATTAATGCCTGATTTCTGGACTCAAATTAGTGGCTGCGTGTTACTAGGGTGTTTTATTTCATATCATTTGTTTATAGATTTGGTATGAAACACGTAATTAAAAAAAAAAAACAATAATATTTTTCAAAAAAAGTATCCACTTTTATTAGTGAACAAGAAAGGGAATGATAAGTGGCGCTAATAACACACAGCAGATGGTGAAAAAATGAATAGAATTTAATAAATACACATAACCATAATAATACACATATACATAATTAAATAAAATAGATGGTGATCCCTAATTATTTCCCAGGAAAGGGATATAACAATATAATACAATACACAGTAAACAACCATGCACAGTTACTCCTATCTATTAGAGATGTGCACCGACCCCCGTGTTTTGGTTTTGGCGGGAAAACCCGAGACGACTCGTATCTGACTCGGATCACCTATGTTCGGGTGGGTTCAGATCTCTGAAATCTGAACCCGCTCATCTCTACTATCTATGTCATGGAATACTGTAACTTCTTTAGAGTTGCCATTGGCCTTTTTATGGCTTCCATTATTACAGCTGTTATTGCACTCAGTTTTGGATAATGACCTGTTCTGGGCAGATTCACATTTTTTATGGACATAACTGTGCTTTGGCTATATTCAGTGCCTTGGAAATATTCTTGTACCCTTTTCCTGTTAGTACTTTTCAATGACCTGGTCCGAAACTGCTTGGAATTTTCTTTTTGTCTTCAGTGTGTAGTCTTTGCTTGGAAATGCAGTAACTACCAGGGGGAACCTGCAGAGACCGGTGTATTATGCTACAGTCATGTGACACACCTTACCTGCACACAGGTGGATTCCAATAACGATTTATGTGACCTGTGAAGAAAGTCGCTACTGCAGAGGAAATTAGTATGGATATAGCCGAGGGGGAGGGGGGGCTGATGCCATCACTTATGTTCAGTCTTCTACCTAATTAACTGTGACAAATAATTGGATGCATTGTTGAGAACATTCTGTTGATTAGTGGGAATAAATCCATCATGGTTCCATGTTGTGACACAGCAAAATATGAATAATGCCGATTGTGGGGGAGGGTGAGTACCATTGATATTCACTGAATATATTAGCACCGGGTTGGGTACTACGGGATGCTGGTGCTCAGGATCCCAGCAGCCAGAATTCCGACACCGGCATCCCGACAGGGTTAGGATTAGGGATGAGCGGGTTCGGATTTCTGAAATCTGAGCCCCCCGATCCAAGTCGTATCCGAGTCAGGCTCAACTTTTCCCGCCTGACTCAGATCTGAAATCGAGGCAAAACGTCGTCATCCCGCCTTCCGGGTCTCGCGGGTTTTGGATTCTATAAAAGGTCGGCGCCATTTCTCCCTCCGGCTGTGGAAAGTGAAGAGGGAGGGTGGGAGCTAGGGCTGGCTGGGCTGTATTGTGCTGCTGTTGTCCATAGTGGCTGTGACCACTCAGTCCATAGGGGCTGACTGGGCTGTGTTGTGCTGCTGTTGTCCATAGGGGCTGGCTGGGCTGTGTTGTGCTGCTGTCATAGGGGCTGGCTGGGCTGTGTTGTGCAGTCAGTTGCAGTCATAGGGGCTGTGTCCACTCCAAAGTCTATAGGGTCTGGCTGGGCTGTGTTCTGCAGTCATAGGGGCTGTGTCCACTCCAAAGTCTATAGGGGCTGGCTGGACTGTGTTGTGCAGTGTCCCATAAAGGCTGTAGTCCTAGAGGGGTGCTGTAGTGTTGTCCAGGGGGTGATCTGTGCATCAGGGTGCTCCCCCAAAGTGCACTCCAAAAAAAAATTACTTTTTTTTCTGTGTTTGTGAATTGTGTGCACTGTGGCCACACGTGCATCAACAAAGTAGCACCAAGCGTGTGCCTGTGTCATAAGTAAAGGGCTGGCTGGCTCGTCTGTAAAAGCGTGGTGTAACCCCCAAAGTGCACTCCAAACAAAATAAATTTTTTTTTTCTGTGTTTGTTAATTGTGGGCGTGATTCAGACCCGCTCGCGAGCGCTGAGCGCTCGCAACCGGGTCGATGTTGCCCAAGTGCCCGTGCGCACTACAGAGGCGGCTCCGTCGTGCGCATACGCGAGACTCGCACCAAAGGAGGCGTGCTGTCTCGCACCAAAGGGGGCGTGCTGTCGATGGTGATTGACAGCACACCCCCTTTGGTGGGCGTGCCGGGGCGTGGCTGCCCAGACGGAGGCGTTCCCATGGGAACGCCTACAGTCTGGGGCCGGCCCCACCGACATCACTAGTGCGGCAGCAAGACCCTACCACAGGGTCTCGTTGCAAGCCCGATGGTCGCGATGGTCTTGACCATCGCGACCATAATTTTGGCCGCTCGCTATAGCTGTGGGTGGTCACCCACAGCTATGCGAGCGGCCAGGAGGCCACTCCAAAAAGGAGGAGGGACGGCCCTGATTCAGAGCGAGCGCTCTGTCAGAGCGTCCGGCTCTGAATCAGGGCCAGTGTGCACTGTGGCTGCATGTGCATCAACAAAGGAGCAGCGCCAAGCGTGCGCCTGTGTCCCATAAGTCTGTTAAAGGGTGGTGTAACCCCCAAAGTGCACTCCACAAAAAATAAACAATTCTTTTTTTCTGTGTTTGTGTGCGAAATGTATGCGCAGTAGCCGCACGTGCATCAACACAGCAGCAGCGCCAAGCGTGCGCCTATGTCATAAGTCAAGTGCAGATTTGGACATCTGGTCCGGACTGAAGGACGTGCCAACAGTGTCAATTTCTGACATTTGAAAGACGGCCATGAAAAAGGTATCATCACTAAGAATGAGAAGGATTTTATCTATAACACCCACCCGGTCATACCGGTGTTCTGTTCTGTATATTACCGAAGATACACAAACACCCCACAAAAACCACCAAGTAGGCCAATTGTGTCCGGGATTAATTCTATTAGTTCCAACTTATCACAATACAGCCACTGGTCAAAGAACAACCATAACATTTGAAAGATACCACACATACCTTGAATGAACTCAAGAAAATCAGCTGGAAACAAAGAAAGATGGCTGGTTACTTGCGACGTTACTGCATTATATACCTCTATTAACCACCATGATGGGTTGAAGAATTTGGAATACATCCTTAAGAAGGACAGTACTCTAAAAGTACTCTAAAAGCAGAACAAATCATTTTCATATTAGAAGGAATCAAATTTATTTTAAATCATAACTACTTCTGGTTCGGGGGTCGTTTCGTGTTACAGCAACAAGGCACCGCAATGGGTACCAAGTTCGCTCCCAGTTACACTAACCTCTTTATGAGTTTGGGAGGAGGAGTCTGTTTGGAACAATGAAGCGATGGGAGCGAACTTGGTACTATGGAGATGCTATATAGATGACATCATCTTCATTTGGGAAGGATCTGAAGATTCACTGATTGGGTTTCTGAAACACCTCAACACCAATACAGCGGATTACAGCAAAGAAAAAGTTTATTTTCTGGATCTGGAAATATTCCTTAAAGACCAGAAGCTAAAGACCAAAATATATAGTAAGAATGTTGATTCAGTTTTATTCTGTCCAGCAGTGAACACTATCCACCATGTCTCACGAATATACCGAAAGGCCAATTCCCCAGGCTGCGACGCAACTGCAGCAATACACAAGATTACATCTCTCAAGGGAAGAATTAAAGAAACAATTTTTTTCAGAAAAATTATAATAAGACTTTAGTGCAAGAAGCATTTCAGACAGTTTTGGATGGAGATAGAGAAAAACTCCTTAATTACAATATTGACAAGATCGACCACAAAGACATGTTCAATTGATGCTTTATCACTGAATATAACTCTTCATCTAATTTGATTAAACATATTTTACGTAAGCATTGGAATATCCTTACAAAAGACAAAGTACTGGCACAGGTTTTACCAAAAAAACTAAGAGTGATTTTCAAAAAAGCACCAGATTTCAGGCAGAAACTGGTCTGCAATCATCAACCACCATCAAATTTTACTCAAACCTCAATCTCTATGGGGAAGAATAAAGGCTTTTTTCACTGTGGTAGGTGTCTGAGCTGTAAAACATCTCATTACCAGAATACGAAACCTACTCTAACCTTCAAGTCAAACAGTACAGGTACCATCAACAAGATTCATGATATGATACCAGGGGTGTGATATATCTTCTCACCTGTCCGTGTGGCAAACAATATATTGGGAAGACTACGAGAAGCTTAAAACAAAGAATAGGGGAGCATAGAAGGAACATCTTGAAAGGATTTGAAGATCATAGCGTGTCATTACATTTTAAAACCCAGCACCTTAGGGATGCCTCCAAGCTACAATTCATAGGTATCAAACTAGTAAAACCCAGCTGGAGAGGAGGAGATTACAACAAGAAACTAAGTAGAGAAGAGATCAAATGGATAATCGATCTCAAGACCATAGCCCCTCTAGGACTCGGGATGTAGGCGATCAGGATTCTGGCTGGTGTCTGGATTTTAATCACCTCCCTTAGCATCTTCACTTCAATATATACTTATTTCAGTAATAGGTATGCTGCAATTTATTTCCCATGTAGGAAGTTTCCATATAACTAGCTGGGACCAGGGAATGTGAAGGCCTAAAAATAACTATATTGTATTAAATGTTTTTTTTTATTTTCTTCTTTTTCATGCCAGCTGGAAGAGAAATTGATGACAATGTCCTCAGAGGAAAGGAAAGTCTGTGAGCAAATGTACATTGAACTTGGGGGTAAGCAGATACATGTTGTCTGATCGGGTATTGTAATCTATAATGTACTGTATGAGGTCTCCTGCAAACTGATTATAGATAACAGAACAACCACATCTGCAATAGGTGTCCCAGGTGTGTGTTCCCAAATCTGGTTGTTCAGTCATAAGGTGGAGAAACTTAGGTCTCCCGGACTCTTCACTCCACAAGGAGTTCTCCAGTTTTTTAGAGGTTACCTCCAAATTAAATCAAGGTAACAAGAAGTAAGAGTCTACTGTGGGCAGCACAGATGGTGTAATGGTTAGCGTTACTGCCTCACAGCACTGAGGTCATGGGTTCGATTCCCACCACGGCCCTAACTGTGTGGAGTTTGTATATTCTCCCTGTGCTTGTGTGGGTTTTCTACTGGTACTCCGGTTTCCTCCCACAATCCAAAAATATACTGGTAGGTTAATTGGCTCCAAACACAAATTACCCCTAGTGTGTATGTGTGTGAGCATGTGATAGGGAATGTAAGCTCCACTGGGGCAGGGACTGATGTGAATGGACAAATATTCTCTGTAAAGCGCTGCGGAATATGTGTGCGCTATATAAATAACTGGTAATAAATAAATAATAAATAAATAAATACTGCGCACTCTGGGCCTGATTTACTACGGATCGCTATTACAATTACAGCTTCGATTACGCACACAGTGGGTCTATTGCAAAAATATGCTAATGACTATTATAGAGACGCCCAAAGCCAGCACAGAGACGCCCACTACCGCTTTCACACATCCGTAACACATTCCAATCCTGTGTATACATCATGTAACATCGGCCCCTCACGCACAATTACAGCAGGTCTGACCTTACTCAGAAATTGCTAACCTCGTCACACGCAGTGAGTACTCAGACTGTGTATGCCGTCGCAGTGGCTAATTTATGCACGCCCCTGTAACGGCATTCAAACGGACAGGCACTCCTGCGTTACGATGACCACTCCCCTATCACCACCCCCAAATGCTCACTTCCTGTCAATCACTCTGTGGTGGGTCTGCGTGGTCCCTGCGATCGCAGTGATGACTTTGCGCATGTGCAGTACGCAACAATCGTCCGTCTGCGTGCGTAATCGTAATAGCGATCTGTAATGAATCAGGCCCTGTGTGCTTTCAGGTGGAGAACGAAAATCGCGTTTATTTCTCAAAAAGACAATTTTCAGTGAGATACATAATTTGGTTCATGTAAGGTGGACGTAGTGTAGTAATACGTTTTACAGTATGTCAGCTGAGCTCTAGCAGTATGACAGTTTGACAGGTGTAAACTGCGTGAAGTCCTTAGGCCTAATTCTGAGTTTGAAGTACAGCAAAAAAGAGCAAATAATTTTGTACCTGGACAAACCATGGTGGAATGCAAGGGGTTCAAATGCTATTTTACACTGCAATTTTGTATTTGAGTTTGGACACAGCACTCTCATATCTAAATCTCTCTGCACATTTTAAATCTGCCCCACCTGCAGTGCAACATGGTTTACCCAGGTGCATAGTCACTCCTTTTTTGTTTTTCTCTCACCTCAGAATCAGACCCCTTATGTGAAACAAGTTCCAAGGTTTCCATAGCTTGTATTCTGTATACTGGGCCTGATTCAGAGACGGACGCTAATGCGATTACAGCTGCGATTTCACACGCAACGCAGCAGTGAAAATATGCTAATGTCTGCACAGATAACCCGAGCATAAGGACGCCCACTGCTGCCATCTTACCTACGTGCGACGACACATACCTGCGTAAATATTGGTAACATTGGTGGCCCTCGTGACCATGTGGAAGGTCTGACCTGCCGCTACCTTAAGGCAGGTATCCACTACCCGATTAAACAGAGCGATTGAACAATAATGATATCGTTATCGTTCAATCGCTCATTAATCGGGCACAAATCAGGCATGAAAATGTCGGAAACGACCAGCGATGTGCTCTCCCGCTGGTAGTTTATGACATCAATCATCGGCCGAACATGCTGGTCAATCTGCCGATAACGACAGATTGACCATGTCTTCCCAGGTTCGCGTAGTGGATACGCACCTTTAGGAGCTCTTCAGACACTCACTCACAGTGTATGCACTCACAGTGTATGCACTCACAGTGGCTAATTTATGCACACCCATGTAACAGCATTTAAACGGACAGACACGCCTGCGTTTCCCAAACCACCCCCCCATCACCACCCCCAAACACTGACAACCTGTCACTCAGTCTGCGATGGATTCCTATGTGCGTCCGTGATCGCAGTGCTTATAGGCATGCACGATGACAAACAATCACTCGATTACATGCCTAATCGCCTTTCCGTCCATCTCTTAATCAGGCCCACACTATTTAAGGTAGCTAGTATAATTTATATGTCTCTTATGAGATCCATACGTTAACAAAATAGCAAATGGAATTACACCATCCAACAGTTTTCATCATATGTTGAGAGGTACTGAGCTTCGAAAACTGATAAAGGGGAGAGTGATAAAGTACCAACCAATTAGATCCTAACTGTCATTTTTCAAACGCAGTCTGTAAAGTGACGGGTAAAGTGAGAGTTTTTAGAAGTGGAGATATTGGGCCTGATTCAGAGCCAGACGCAATTAGCGCTCGCTCGTCCAGAAAATAGGGGTGGCTATTCAAATGGACCGTTCGCTCTTTGCAGTCTGTTCACGCCTCTAGGTCTGAACGAGCGAACAAAACTTGTGGTCGTTTTTTGGAAACTACGCCCCCTGGCCGCTCACATCCTACGTCATGTTCGCTATTTATTAGATTAATCGAGTACATCGATCAGCGTATGAACTGCTCGCTATTCTTGGGGTTGGTTTTTGCTACCACAATCTTGCGAGCAGTTCTGGCTATAAAATAACCCAGTGACGTGGTCAATGACGCTGCTGTATTAATTATGCACACCCATAAAACGCCCTTTAAGCACGCCTGCGTTCTGATCTCCACTCCCCGTTTTCAAGCACCTTCCCCTGTTACCACCCACATACGCCTCTTTCTGTCACTCAAATTATCAGGCATTAGCTATTTTGCGAGCACATGAATTTCGACCGCACTGACTGGTTCGCGCATGCGTATAACGATCCGTACGCATGCGCAGTTGGGCAAACATCGCTCGGAGTGAACGAGAGGCCGCTTACAAGCGGCTCTGAATCAGGCCCATTATCTTCTAGAAGGTGCTAATTAAGTGTTAAGTAGAATCTGATTGGTTGTTACGGGCAACATCTCCACTTCCAAAAACTCTCACTTTAGTAAATTTACCCCTTAAGGAGCACATCCACTAGACGATTACTGAAGGACCGAACGATAACAATATTGTTATCGTTCAGTCATTCATTAAACTATGCTGTGCCTACACTGAACAATATATCGTTCAGTGTAGGCACCCTCCCTCATTCCTGAACATGGTCAATCTGTCGTTATCGGCATGTTCAGGCGATGATTGATGTCGGAATGACCAGCGGGAGTGCGCATCCCTGGTCGTTTCCGATATTATAGTGCACGATTTGTGCACGATTAATGAACGATAACGATGTCATTATCATTCATTCGCTCATTAATATCGCCTAGTGGATGTGCACCTTAAGGATCTGATTGGTTGGTAATTTATTACTCTCCACTTTATCACTTTTCAAGGCTTAGGGGCATATGTATCAAAGGTTGATGTGAGATAAAATTGTGAAATATATATCACCAACCAATCAGCTCCAAACTATCATTTCTTAAACACAGCCTGCAAAATGTAAGTTAGAAGCTGATTGGTTGGTGATATCTATTTCACAATTATCTCACATCAAGCTTTGATACATCTTCCCCTTAGGAGGCTATTCATGAAAGCTTGTAGAGAGATAAAGTAAACAGGCTCTGTTTGAAAAATGACAGGAGCTGATTGGTTGGTACTTTATCCTCCACAATTGTATCTCTCTTCAAGCTTTGATGAATAGACCCCATAATCTGTAGTTACTGTATACTGAATAGGATAACAAAGCTTGAAGTGGATCTGGTGTCAGGTTCATGGCTGGCTCCAGGGGTTGCCTCGCCCTGTGCAGGACTGGTTATTGTCGCCCCTTTACTCGCGCATGGCCAAAAATGGGGATGTGGTCTAATTACCATAGGTCACGCCCCCTAAATTACGTTATTTGGGGGCGTGCCTGTATGGCACGCCTCCCATTAACGTCAGGCTGGGGGCAAGCCCAGCACTACGTCAGTAGTTGGGCTGCCACCAGCCCTCTTCCTGCACTGAATGAATGCTGCATCCATTCCTCTTCTCTGAGGCAGGGCACCGCTGTACAGCTGCAGGGGTGGAGGTGACCAACCTCCCGACCACCTGAGGGACACTTTGTCCCGTGGGTGGAACAGCGGGACAGTGCCCGAAAAACGGGACTGTCCCGCTGAAATCGGGAATGGCTGGGAGGGGTGTGCCCTCTATGGGGTGGCGCCCCTGTTTGACCACACTGGTCGAACATGCCTCGAGCCGGCTCTGGTCATGTTCATTTTAAAAAATATAGATGCCATGATATAACAGTCCTGCTTTGATTTGGTCTGTTTATCCGATTCCACCAGTAGTGGCCACTATGGTATTCTATATGGGAGTTGCGTTCTGCATTTCTACCACCAGTGGCCACTATTTCTGAGAAGGTCTCTGTAATTACATTATATACAATGTGATTCATACTTCCTGAGGGTTCAGCTTCTAAACATAGTGTCGGGTTTATTGAGTTATTAGAGAATTTTATTTGAAATCGATCTGTTTTCTTTGTGACGCCCCAAATCCTGCCTTTAATAACTGGAAAAACCATGAGGGCCCTCTATCTGGATCCCAGCAGTTTCCAAGTAACACACACCAGGTTGATATGTGAGGATTAGATGTGCACTATCAGTTTTTACAGAAGGAAGCATTATAATTAGGTCCATAGATGTAGTCATCTGCTGGGTTATACCGCTGACCTTTTTGTCACATTAGTGATTCCTTTAATTTGCATCTTTCATTCCTTCTATAAAAACAGAAGAAGTCCAGCCACAGGTTCTCATATACCATAGACCCTCAGCGAACACACTGATGGTCTCAGCCTTTTAACAGATTGTAGTTCACAAATGGAGTAAAAAATAAAAGACCTAACACTGAGCGAAATGTAGTAGGGTGCGAGTTCTGAAAAGGTGCGAGTTTTGCGGTATACTCGCACAATTTGCAAACTTGCACATGTAGTAGGCTGCGAGAACATGAAAACTCGCATGTAACTGACATTTCCACTACTTGCATGACTCAGACTTGCACCCAGATGTTTTCCCATTTAAAACATACAACTTGCACAATGTAATAGGGTGGGAGTTGTAAACTCGCACAAAACTTGTTAAAAATGAATCACTAAATAATAGACCTGCTTCAGGTTAGCAAGTTTAGCCAGAGCAGCAGAGTGTATAGCAGAAACCTACACAGACCACTGCTCTGTGTCACAGTCTCACATTAGTGTGTGTGCGTGCGTTGCTGCTCTGTGTCACAGTCTCACATTAGTGTGTGTGTGCGTGCGTTACTGCTCTGTGTCACAGTCTCACATTAGTGTGTGTCTGCGTGCGTTACTGCTCTGTGTCACAGTCTCACATTAGTGTGTGTCTGCGTGCATTACTGCTCTGTGTCACAGTCTCACATTAGTGTGTGTCTGCGTGCGTTACTGCTCTGTGTCACAGTCTCACATTAGTGTGTGTCTGCGTGCATTACTGCTCTGTGTCACAGTCTCACATTAGTGTGTGTCTGCGTGCATTACTGCTCTGTGTCACAGTCTCACATTAGTGTGTGTCTGCGTGCGTTACTGCTCTGTGTCACAGTCTCACATTAGTGTGTGTCTGCGTGCGTTACTGCTCTGTGTCACAGTCTCACATTAGTGTGTGCGTGCGTGCATTATTGCTCTGTGTCACAGTCTCACATTAGTGTGTGTGTGCGAGCACACTACTACTGTGTCACATTCTCACATTAGTGTGTGTGTGCGTTACTGCTCTGTGTCACATTCTCACATTAGTGTGTGCAGAGCCGGCCCTAGGCATAGGCAACATAGGCAAATGCCTAGGGGCATTCCAAGCCCGGCAAAGGTTTGGGGCACCTGGACAGTTGCTCTGGGTACAGCAACTGAAATGGGCTGTGGTCCCTGCTTAGCACGGGGCTGGGGGGCTTACAGCGCCCCCCTCCCCGGCGCGCAGCGCGCTCAAAAAGTTATGATTACTTTTTTTTCTTTCAAGGGGGCGTGGCCACGCCTCCCGCGATTGGCCACGCCCCCTTCATTACCCGGTCCCGGGGAGGCTCTCAACGGCCCTGCCACCACTATGAAGGGGGCCCGCAGCCGGCCACACCAGACAGGTGTGAATAATGAGTCAGACTGACTCATTAATAGTACACTGGCAGCCGCGGGCCGTAAGGAAGAGGGAGAAGTCTGGCCGGAGGAGGAGGCTCCTCCCCTCACTTCTGGTGGTCATCTCTCCCCCAGCGCCGCCTGAGTGTGTCTTCTCCTGCAGTTGCCGCTGGGGATTTGCTTTTTTTTTTAACTGTCCCCGGTGCGAAAAAAGCAAAGAGAGAAGAGGAGAAAAACCCTGCCAGCCCTGTCACTGTGATCTGACCAGTCTGCGTGTCCTGCCTTGTCTGCTCCTGGTAAGTTAAATATTTATATTGTATTTGTGTGTCTCTCTCTCATACTGCAATGTCTTGTGGGGGGGGGCACTCTGACAGTGGATAATGTGTTTGAAATGTATGTGGGGGGCAATGTGTTTTTTTTTTTCCTGTGGGGGGCAATGTGTTTTTTTTTCCTGTGTGGGGCAATGTGTTTTTTTTTCCTGTGTGGGGCAATGTGTTTTTTTTCCTATGTGGGGCAATGTGTTTTTTTTCTATGTGAGGCAATATATTTTTTTTCCTGTGGCGACATTGTGTTTGAATTTTTCTGTTTGGGGGAGTGTGTTTTTTTTTTCCTTTGGGGGCATTGTATAGTATATGCCAACCACTGTGCACAGGAAGGACTAGGAGCCTGGGAAACAACTGTAGAGACGGACGCCGGGTACACACTAGACGATACGTTGTCAGATCCAGCAAATTGGATCACATATCGTACACCGGCCAGTGTGTTCCCACTGTCGCTGACGATGCGTGCTCCTGTGTGTCATCAGCTAAATCGCCCATCGGACCTGCATGCAGGTTCAACAGGCGATATCGAAAGCGGGGGCTGAATGCAGAATATCCGCTGCTGTTGCTGCCGGCATCGGCAAGTGTGTATGCACTTGCCGATGCCGGCACCCTGCCAGGTCCCGCCATATGCGACATCAGTGCTGGGTACACATCTCTAAGTGTGTACCCAGCATGAGTGAGGGGTGCACTGGGCTGGCCGGGTGAGGGGTGACGGGTGCTGCTGCTGGGTGAGAGGCACTGTGCTGGGTGAGGGGTGCCGGATGAGGATTGCTGTGGGCGAATGTGTTGCTGGCTGCTGCTGTGATCTGTGCTGCTGGGAGAGGGGTGCTGGGCCAGAGGCAGAACTAGTGCTAGGGGGCACCAGCCAAAATTTTGCCTAGGGCATCAAATTGGGTAGGGCCGGCTCTGAGTGTGTGCGTGTGTTACTGCTCTGTGTCACAGTCTCACATTAGTGTGTGTATACACCACTGCTCTGTGTCACATTCTCACATTAGTGTGTGCCTGCGTGTGTTACTGCTCTGTGTCACAGTCTCACATTAGTGTGTGTGTGCGTGCGTTACTGCTCTGTGTCACATTCTCACAATATTGTGTGTATCACTGCTCTGTGTTAGTCTCATATTAGTGTGTGTATATGCGCCACTGCTCTGTGTCACAGTCTCACATTAGTGTGTGTATATGCGCCACTGCACTGTCATAATCTCACATTGTGTGTGTGCATGTGCGTGTCACTGCTCTGTGTCACATTCACACATTAGTTTGTGCATGCAAGCACCACTGCTCTGTGTCACATTCTCACATTAGTGTGTGCGAGCATCACTGCTCTGTGTCACATTCTCACATTAGTGTGTGTGTGCGAGCATCACTGCTCTGTGTCACATTCTCACATTAGTGTGTGTGCGCGCCACTGCTCTGTGTCACATTCTCACATTAGAGTGTGTGTGCCAGTGTTCTGTCACATTTTCACATTAGTGTGTGCGCGTCACTGCCCTGTGTCACATCTCACTTTAGCATGCGAACACCACTGCTCTGTGTCACATTTTCACATTAGTTGTGCTTGTGTGTGCCACAGCTCTCTCACATTCTCTGATTAGTGTGTGTGTGCGCACGTGCCACTGTTCTGTGTCACATTCTCACATTAGTTTGTGTGTGTGCGTATGTGCCACTGCTCTGTCACATTCTCACATTAGTGCATGTGCATGGCGCCACGGTTGTGTGTTACATTCTCACATTAGTGTGTGTGTGTGCACCACTGCTCTGTCACATTCTCACATTATTGTGTTCATGGTCTGACAATTAGTGATCACAGAACGCTTTACATATATTTTGATGTGTATATTAAACATGTGCTTTTTTGAAGGTTCTTTTCCCAGTGTATCCCAAGAAGAGCGTTCTACACAAGATTATCAAAATGTGAGTGTTTATTTTTCTTTTTCATTTTTACATTTCTGAAAGAGATTGCTTTATCACTTTTGTTCAACATTCTTTTAAAACCTCCATTTAATTTATTGCCATTTATTTTTGTTATTATTATTATTGACCATACTGTGTAAGCGTGAGTTGGCCTTTCAATTTGTTGGTTATTTAATATTTTCAATAAACTTCTATGACACTAATATTTACAGGTAGTGTATTCCGTCAAGTCATGGAGTATCGCCTCCGTTTGGGCAGCCACTCTCCCGACCCACCCACCAAAGGGGGCGTGCTGTCACTCAACATCGACAGCACGCCCCCTTTGGTACGAGACCCGGGCCACTGGGCCACCATCGACCCGCTTGCGAGCGCATAGCGGGTCTGAATCAGGCCCTCTGTAAGCCTGATCAGTGTCATAGGCATGTCAGCCGTATCTCCGCTTGCGGCTGAATGGGTGTAACTGGGTGATAACTGAGCCTTTGCACATCAGCTGAGCGTTTTCAGGTCATGTACTCGTAGGCGGAAGTGTTGGCTGCGCAGAGCTGTGTATATGTATATCCGTGAAAATAATAATCATTATTTATTATGATCCTTTATTTATATGGCGCCACAAGGGGTCCGCAGCGCCTCACAAGGTACATAGACAGAAACCATATGAACAAAACAAGAACACAGGGGGAGATGTATGAAGGAGCGTTATGGGGTTTAGTGGCACCAGCGCACGTAAAGTGCGTTGATACCACTTCTCTATGTATTAATGTGGAGAGATGACCGGGCGCCATGCGTCCCTGTCATTTTCGGGCCTCCTATCTACTAGATATCGATCTTGACAGCAGTAGCTATGGTTGCCGCATGCACAGCACTGTCCCTGGCTGCGGTGACTGATGAGCTCTATGGTGTGCAAGGGAGATCTTGCGTATGCCCCCTGGAGCCGGCCGGGAGGTGAGATACAACGCAACAGCACTAGGTTGTGGGCTCTGGCAGGGATCGTTTTCACTCCTCCACTCCGGCAGACGTGATGTTAATACATCTCATCGGTACTGCTTCCTGCTTCACCTCTGTAAAGAAGAGCTACAGTATACAGCACTCGTCCAAGTTAGGTGGAAACAGCGATGCGGACAATTATTTAATCGATGTTCGAATGTGCTTACTCTATGCGGTACATGATGCTTTCAGCTGTAGGTTGTTGTGTCCCATAATTACCAGTTGAAGCAAAAATGTATCTTTAATTTTAGAAGTTAACGAGATGTTCAGTGCCTCTAAATCTTTTTGCAATCATTTTTAAAAAGACAGACAACTAATTAAAAGTAGACGAAAGGGCTTATATATATATTAGGGATGTGCAGGCTAGGTACTACTCGGTTCCGTTCGTTTTTTTTTACCGAATCTTATTGGCTATCCAAACCTCGTGACAGCTGAAACCCAATAAGATTCGGGGAAAAAAACTGAACAGAACCGAGCAGAACCGAGCCTGCACATCCCTAATATATATATATATATATATATATAATTAGTGCCCCATGCTAGTTTATGCAGCAGAAATAGCCTGATACTGAACTGTGCATGCAGGGGTCTGGAACTTCCACAATGCATTGGAGGAGGGAGGGGCTTTTAACATACTTTAGTATGTAGTAAGGGTGTGTTTATGCAGTTGTGAACGGAGGCAGACCGGCACGCACAGATACATCTAAGCATGTGAAATTCATATTATTAGTGGCTGGTTAAGGACAGGTACAAATGCACATTGGTGATGATGATGATGCCCGTAGCAAATCAATAGCAACCTACTTGTTACTGGCTGATTGCTTGTACACGCTTGACGCTTCTGACGCAGATAGATGTTTCTTCTTTGGTATAAATGTATGTGATGTATGTCTAATATAAACCAGCACATATGCCACTTGGTGCAGACCTGCACATATCTTGTGATAGATGCAACTTTTGTATTTGCCTTCAATTGTGGCTTTTTTTAAGTAACACTTTTTGGGCCTGGATCAGAGGTGCAGGCAGTGCCGATGGCGCATGCAAGTGTCTGATGGTTTCAGTCTACACGCGCGTCTGAGTCCCACTGCGCAAGCGTCCCAGTGTTTACTGCTGTAAGAGGCAGATCCAAATCGCACACAGAGAGATTGATTTTCAGTAATAGTTCCTGGTAGGTAACAGGGGGGTGGCAAGCCAGACACGGACGTGATGCTGACACCGAGTGCAGCGCTGACACAGGAGGCCATGTTCAGGTGGCGACATTGCAGCTATCATAGGGCTGGTGCAATCTACGACCGATGGTGCAACAATGGTGCGTCTTAGTACGCACCACAACGGAATAGCGTCACAGTCAGTGATTATCTCGGTAGGCTGTGAATCGTTTGTGGCATTAGCATATAGGCGCGGCTGCAGCAAAAGTCTCTGCCCCGTGCATCTCTGTATCAGGCCGTGAGAGTCTGCAAAAGACAAATAACTGATGAGTCTTACTGAAATATCCCCAAACCTCATAGGGCAGTATCCAATTAGCTGATCCCGCGATTGCCGAAAAACAGGGATTTTTCGTCGATTATCCCCGATTTTCGCTGATGTTTTTTTTCATCCTATACTATTATTTCGGTCGAAAATAATAGGATAGTTCTCCCAAAAACACATAGGTGTTGCAATAAGCGGACCTATGTGTTTTTGCCACCTTTTTCGGGTGAAAAACGGCTATTATGGCAATTATTATGGATTATCATGGATTCTTTTTCGGGACACATCAGGTCCGGAAAACCCCCCCCGATAAGTGCTGGCGTCGGGCTTTCTTCTGGACTAATTGCATAGCCCCGAGCAGGGCCGGATTAAGAGACAGGGGTGGTCATCCCGGGGCCCCCACACTTAGGGGGCCCCCACACACTGTCCCCGACCCCTGGCCACATGCCTCATGTCAGGTCCGGCTAAGCTTGGCCGCGATCTACTAGAAGCTCGCGGAGCTCCTGCATGTAGATCGCGACCAACTAACTGGGAACGCTGGCCTCTGATCGCTTCAGAGGCCAGCATTCCCAGTGATGCATTGCGCGGGTGACGTCATCCGCGATAAGAGGAGCCTGCGCGCCTTTCCTGGATCTAGTTAGCAGCAGTGACGACGGGACCCAGGAGCCCTGACGGCGTGGAGCGAAGACAGGTAAGTTTTTCACAGGGGTGTGGGCGGGGAGGGGGAGTTAGTACTGGGGGCACTACTTTAGGGTGCACGACTACAGGGGGCATTGAAGAAGAGGCACAACTACAGGGGGCACAACTACTGGGGGCAGCGGAGAAGGGGCACAACTACTGGGGGCATTACAAGGGGCACAATAACTGGGGGCATCGGACAAGGGGCACAACTACAGGGAGCAATGAATAAGAGGCACAACTACTGGGGACATTGCAGGGGCACAACTACAGGGGCATTAGAGAAGGGGCACAACTACTGGGGGCATTGCAGGGGGCACAATTACTGGGGGCATCGGACAAGGGGCACAACTACAGGGAGCATTGAATAAGAGGCACAACTACTGGGGGCATTGCAGGGGGTACAACTACTGGGGGCATTAGAGAAAGGGAACAACTAGAGGGGGCATTGAAGAAGAGGCATAACTACTGGGGGCATTGGAGAAGGGGCACAACTTCAGGGGGCTTTGCAGAAGGGGTACAACTACTGGGGGCATTGCAGAAGGGGCACAACTACTATATGTGTGTATATATTATTATTAAATTTTATTTATAGGGAGCCACAAGTGGTCCGCAGCACCGTATATACAGTAAATATATATATGTATGTATATATATATGTATGTATGTATGTAATATATATATATATATATATATATATATATTAGGGGTGAGCGGGTTCGGATTTCTGAAATCCGAACCTCCCCGAGCCCCCCCGATCCGGGGCCGATCCGAGTCTGGCTCGACTTTTCCCGCCTGACTCTGATCTGAAATCGAGGCAAAACGTCATCATCCCGCCTTCCGGGTCTCGCGGGTTTTGGATCCTATATAAGGTACCCGCGTCGGTGCCATTTTCTCACTCGGCTGTGGACAGTGAAGAGGGAGGGTGGGAGTTAGGGCTGGCTGGGCTGTGAAGTGTAGTGTTGTAGTGTAGTGCTGTGCTGTGCTGCGCTGTGCTGCTGTTGTCCATAGGGGCTGTGTCCACTACTTCAAAGTCCATAGGGGCTGGCTGGACTGTGTTGTGCAGTCAGTTGTCCATAGGGGCTGTGTCCACTCCAAAGTCCTGTGCAGTGTCCCAGTCCTAAAGGGGTGCTGTAGTGTTGTCCAGGGGGTGCTCTGTCCGTCAGGGGTGCTCCCCCCAAGTGCTAAAAAGAAAAATATTTTTTTGTGTTTGTGAATTGTGTGCGCAGAACCGCACGTGCATCAACAAAGTAGTGCCAAGCGTGCGCCTGTGTCCCATAAGTAAAAGGCCGGCTGGCTTGTCCGTTAAAGGGTGCTGTAACCCCCAAAGGGCACTAAAAACAAAATAAAAAAATATATTTTTTTGTGAATTGTGTGCGCAGTAGCCGCACGTGCATCAACAAAGTAGTGCCAAGCGTGCGCCTGTGTCCCATAAGTAAAAGGCCGGCTGGCTTGTCCGTTAAAGGGTGCTGTAACCCCCAAAGGGCACTCCAAACAAAATAAAAAAATATTTTTTTTTGTTTGTGAATTATGTGCGCAGTAGCCGCACGTGCATCAACAAAATAGTGCCAAGCGTGCGCCTGTGTCCCATAAGTAGAAGGCCGGCTGGCTTGTCCGTTAAAGGGTGCTGTAACCCCCAAAGGGCACTAAAAAAAAAATAAAAAAATATATTTTTTTGTGAATTGTGTGCGCTGTAGCCGCACGTGCCTCAACAAAGTAGTGCCAAGCGTGCGCCTGTGTCCCATAAGTAAAAGGCCGGCTGGCTTGTCCGTTAAAGGGTGCTGTAACCCCCAAAGGGCACTCCAAACAAAATAAAAAATTTTTTTTTTTTGTTTGTGAATTATGTGCGCAGTAGCCGCACGTGCATCAACAAAGTAGTGCCAAGCGTGCGCCTGTGTCCCATAAGTAGAAGGCCGGCTGGCTTGTCCGTTAAAGGGTGCTGTAACCCCCAAAGTACACTCCAAACAAAATAAAAAAATATTTTCTGTGTTTGTGAATTGTGTGCGCAGTAGCCGCACGTGCATCAACAAAGTAGTGCCAAGCGTGCGCCTGTGTCCCATAAATAAAGGGCCGGCTGGATTGACCGCTAAAGGGTGCTGTAACCCCCAAAGGGCACTCCAAACAAAATAAAAAAATATATTTTTCTGTGTTTGTGAATTGTGTGCACTGTGGCTGCACGTGCAGCGCCAAGCGTGCGCCTGTGTCCCATAAGTAAAAGGCCGGCTGGCTTGTCCGTTAAAGGGTGCTGTAACCCCCAAAGGGCACTCCAAACAAATTTAAAAAATATATTTTTCTGTGTTTGTGAATTGTGTGCACTGTGGCTGCACGTGCATCAACGAAGGAGCAGCACCAAGTGTGCGCCTGTGTCCCATAAGTAAAAGGCCGGCTGGCTTGTCCGTTAAAGGGTGCTGTAACCCCCAAAGGGCAGTCCAAACAAAATAAAAAAATATTTTCTGTGTTTGTGTGCGCCTTAGACGCACGTATATATCAATATAACATAAATGGAGGACCAAACTTTCTCCGATAAAAATAAAATAGGGAAAGATCAAGAACCACTTCCTCCTAGTGCTGAAGCTGCTGCCACTAGTCATGACATAGACGATAACATGCCATCAACGTCGTCTGCCAAGGCCGATGCCCAATGTCATAGTAGAGGGCACATACAATCCCAAATGACAAAGTTCAGGAAAATGACCTTGAAAAAAACATTTAAATCATCTGAAGAGAAACGTAAACTTGCCAATATGCCATTTACGACACGGAGTGGCAAGGAATGGCTAAGGTCTTTCCCTATGTTCATGACTAGTGGTTCAGCTTCACATGATGATGGAAGCCCTCCTCCCACTAAAAAAATCAAACGAGTTAAGCTGGCAAAAGCACAGCGAAGAACTGTGCGTTCTAAGAAGATATCACAAATCCCCAAGGAGAGTCCAAGTGTGGTGGTGGTTGCGATGCCTGACCTTCCCAGCACTGGACGAGAAGAGGTGGCTCTTTCCACCATTTGCACGCCCCCTGCAAGTGCTTAAAGGAGCACCCACAGTCCACTTGCTGATATGCAAATTGAAGATGTCACTGTTGAAGTACAACAGGATGAGGATACTGGTGTAGCTGGCGCTGAGGAGGAAGTTGGTGAGGAGGATTCTGATGGTGATGTGGTTTATTTAAATCAGGCTCCGGGGGAGACAGTTGTTGTCCGTGGGATGAAAAAGCCCATCACGGTCATGCCTGGGCAGAAGACCAAACATTCCACCTCTTTGGTCTGGCAATATTTCTATCCAAATCCGGACAACAGCAGCGCGTTCATAAAAAGTTACTGTCAAGTTCAGAAACTTTGGCTAAGACCGTAAGCAGTCCAGGGACACCTAAATCCCATTGTCCTGTTGTATCCAAGCACCTGCAAACCACACCGTCAACTCCCTCCTCGTCAATTTCCTTCTTAGTCAGGATCGGAAGTAGTCCTGCAGGCTATGTCACTGGCATGACTGACTCTCCTATCCGGGATTCCTCCGGAGGATCCTGCATTGCTACGCCTCCTGCTGCCGCTGTTGCTGGGAGTCGTTCATCATCCCAGAGAGGAAGTAGGAACACCACTACTTTTACTAAACAATTGACCCTCCAACAGTCCTTAGCGAGGAGAATGAAGTACGACAGCAGTCATCCTGAAGCAAAACGTATAACTGAGGCCTTGACTGCTATGTTGGTGTTTGACGTGCGTCCGGTATCCGCCATTAGTGCAGTGGGATTTAGACAATTGATGGAGGTAGTGTGTCCCCGGTTCCAAATCCCATCTAGATTCCACTTCACTAGGCAGGCGATACCGAGACTGTACAGAAACGTCAGAAAAAGTGTCCTCAGTGTCCTGAAAAATGCCGTTGTACCCAATGTCCACTTAACCACGGACATGTGGACAAGTGGAACAGGGCAGACTAAGGACTATATGACTGTGACAGCCCACTGGGTAGATGTATCACCTTACACAGCAACAGCAGCAGCGTCACCAGTAGCAGCATCTCAGAAACGCCAGCTCGTTCCAAGGCAGGCTACACTGTGTATCACCGGTTTCAGTAAGAGGCACACCGCCGACAACCTTAGAGAAACTGAGGGAAATCATCGCCCAGTGGCTTACCCCACTTAGACTCTCCTGGGGATTTGTGATATCTGACAACGCCACCAATATTGTGCGGGCATTACATCTGGGCAAATTCCAGCACGTCCCATGTTTTGCTCACACAATAAACTTGGTGGTGCAGAATTTTCTGAAAAACGACAGGGGTGTAAACAGAGGCCACTTTCAGCGACTGCGTGCCGAAGACTGGAGCGCCAGCAAACACTCTTGAACCTGCCCTGCCATCACCTGAAGCAAGAGGTTGTGACGCGGTGGAACTCAACCCTCTATATGCTTCAGAGGATGGAGGAGCAGCAAAAGGCCATTCAAGCCTATACATCCACCTATGACATAGGCAAAGGAGGGGGTATGCACCTGACTGAAGCGCAGTGGAGAATGATTTCCGTGTTGTGCAAGGTTCTCCAGCCCTTCGAACTTGCCACACGTGAAGTCAGTTCAGACACTGCCAGCTTGAGTCAGGTCATTCCCCTCATCAGGCTTTTGCAGAAGCAGCTGGAGAAAGTGAAAGAGGAGCTAAGACGGAGCGATTCCGCTCAGCATGTGGGACTTGTGGATGAAGCCCTTCATTCGCTTTGCCAGGATTCCAGGGTGGTCAATCTGTTGAAATCAGACCACTACATTTTGGCCACCGTGCTCGATCCTAGGTTTAAAGCCTATGTGGTGTCTCTCTTTCTGGCCGACACAAGCCTGCAGAGGTGCAAAGACCTGCTGGTGAACACACTGTCAGCTGAAGCGGAACGTGACACGTCAACAGCTCCTTCTTCATTTTCTCCCGCAACTGGGGCTGCCAGGAAAAAACTTAGGTATCCTAAGCAACCTGCTGGCGGTGATGCAGGGCAGGCAGGACCAAGTTTGGACATCTGGTCTGGACTGAAGGACCTGGCAACAATTTCTGACATGTCTACTGTCACTACATATGATACTGTCACCATTGACAGAATGGTGGAGGATTACATCGGTGACAGCATCCAAGTAGGCATGTCAGACAGTCCATACCTGTACTGGCAGGAAAAAGAGGCAATTTGGAGGCCCCTGTACAAACTGGCTCTATTTTACCTGAGTCGCCCCCCCCTCCAGTGTGTACTCCGAATTAGTGTTTAGTGCAGCCGGGAACCTTGTCAGCGAAAGGCGTAGGAGGTTGCTTCCACAAAATGTGGAGAAGATGATGTTCATAAAAATGAATTATCAACTCTTCCAGGGAGACCAGCCTCCAGAACGTACAGAGGGACCTGTGGCGGTGGATTCCAGTGGGGACGAGTTAATACTCTGTGAGGAAGAGGATGTACACAACACTGAAGAGGGTGAGGAATCGGTGGATGAGGAGGATGAGGACGACATCTTGCCTCCGTAGAGCCAGTTTGTGCAGTGACAGATTAATTGCCAGCTTGTTTTGTGGGGGCCCAAACGAACCAATCATTTCAGCCACAGTTTTGTGGCAGACCCTGGCGCTGAAATGATTGCTTTGTTAAAGTGTGCATGTCCTGTTTATACAACATAAGGGTGGGTGGGAGGGCCCAAGGACAATTCCATCTTGCACCTCTTTTTTCTTTGCATTATGTACATTTTGGGGCCTAGTTTTTCAAACTGCCATCCTGTCTGCCACTGCAGTGTCACTCCTAGATGGGCCACGTGTTTGTGCCGCCCACTCATGTCACTTAGCATAGTCATCCAACTACCTCGGTGCAGCCTTTTGGACATAAAAACACTATTGTGAGGTGTGAGGTGTTCAGAATAGACTGGAAATTAGTGGAAATTAAGGTTATTGAGGTTAATAGCATAGGAGCAGAAAAACCAACACATTCTGTGATTTTAGCTGTTTTATGCTTTTTAAAAAAAAAATACAGATCCAAAACACAAAACCCAGAACCCAAAACACGGAAGGGTGGTTTTGGCAAAACCAATCCAGATCCAAAACACAAAGAAAGATCCAGATCCAAAACCAAAACACAAAAAGTGGCCAGTGCACACCCCTAATAAATATATATATATATATATATATATATATATATATATATATATAAAACCTTTATCGATAGGAGCCTCCACATGTTTGTTGCCCAGGGGCCCCCACAGAGCTTAATCCGGCCCTGGCCCCGAGCGAGCCCTGGGCGAGGTATTAGTCGCAGTAATTTACCGTGGCTAATTGGATACCCCCCATAGTCAGAATATATGAAATTGTTAAACTCAGTGATAACAATATGCAACTTACAGTAAATGGACATTGACATCTGCAATAGAACAAGCAAGTGGATTTATATTACTTCCTAACCATGCAAACTGCACATTTTCCAGACTGAGACACAACTTAATGAACTGGATGAAGAACATATAAGTTCAGGTATTTTTTTTATGTATTTTTTTTAGAAGGTGGGGGGGTTGGTTGGAGTGGGATAAACCACTACTGAATACGAATACTGAAGTCCCAAAACGGTGTGGTTATCCTGAGAAAGCATTATGCCCAAACTGCTATTTGCCCTAAAGTGCAACATGCCTTAAGTGTAAATCCAACAAGAACCTATCTGAAAAATCAAAGTGTGATTACATTCAGTTGCTGAGGTGTATTGGACACCTGCCTGAAAAATCAGCCTCTACCGACTGTCGACTGTCCCATGAAATTATTTGGGATGATTTGACATACAGAGCTTCATGTAGAGTTAGATAGAAGTCTGCAATACACATATCTTATACTGCACACCAAAAATTACACAGGTATAGGTCCGTATGCAGATTTGGTCATAGCTTACACAACTCTACAAGAAAGGAGAAGCAGAATGGGGACGTTAGGGAAGGGAAAACGTAGGTCAAGTACAGTAAGGTTTTATTCGGGTTGTCCTGGAGACCAGTGAATATGCATCTATTAGGAGTCAGGAGGGTTGGTGAAATGATGATGAATAACTAGCTGCTTCTGATTGGGTGTTTGCAGATTTGCATCTGCAGATGACAGTAACAGAAGTTATTAGTGTGGCTGCTATATTATACCTTGTGTCCTGCTGCAGGAAACCCAGACCCTGGAAGTGGCAACATGATCGAAAGGAACAGCAGCAACACAGAACGGACTACCATCAACCAGCCGCAAAAAGGACCACGGCACTCGGAGGAAAGGTTAGGGTTTTGGCACCAAGGTGAGGGTTAGGGTGAAGATTAGGGTTAGAAAAAACACATGTGTCGACCTTCTGACCCTGTCGACATTTTGTACCTATCAACCTTTTCCATGTCAACCTCTACTTTGTCAACATTTTGTCCCTGTAATAGACTGCGAACAGGCGCCGCTGAGGGAATACATGCAAGTATGCCCGTATGTTTAAAGCAGCAAGCAGGTTAACAGCTAAACCAGCTTGGTTTAAAATGACGGGCTTGGTTTAAAATTACTCTCATGTATTCCTGCAGCGGTTTCGTCTCACAGTCTTTACATTTAGTCCTTGGTGTCTATCTATTTTCTGTCTGTCTTTTATACCAGAACCGTCCCCGCACATGCGTAGTAGCACTACCGGTGGCCATCTTGGTAAAGGACCTGATGCCTCAATAAAGGACATCTTGGAGTTAGACCTGGAGTACACTCCATTACCCATATTGCAAACATACAAACGAAAGGCAGATAACAGCTTGCATTTGGTTGCACATACATGCAGATCAAGCAAGCAGACATTTTTCTATAAGTAGAGACGATCAGGTGCTGTAATGACATTTGGATTATACAGATCTCTGGATATTTACACTTAAACTTTGAATCCTGGTTACAGATACATATTTGTTTCATTTCATATAAGCAGCGCCGATCAGGTGTTATCATGATATCTTGATTACACAGATCCCTGGACATTTATATTAAACAAAACTTTGTTTAAGCCTGGAATTCTACATCATCATGGTAAAAATGCATCAACACTCTAGTATAGAGTTCTGAAATCTTTAAATGTTAATTGTTGATTATGACATCATAATTACTGCTGAATTTAATAACATGTAAGTACTTATTTAATTTTATATTTCTATAAATGTATTTTGGATTTTTCTAATATCAGTACATCATTCTGTTGTATGTAGGCTGGTAGCGACATATTGTGCTCATGGTTTATAGCAACAGATCTGTATACCCTCATCCTCTTACATATCCTTATTCACCTATTCCCACACTTCTCTGTTTATAAAACTTCCCCCATTTGTTTTCCTATGTACCATGGGTTATATACATACATCGTATGTTATATTATATGAAGTCTTTTCGTCAATTTACATTACTTAATCATTCTTTGTAGTAGTGGCTCTCAAGACCCACTACATCATCAAAGCCTTCCAGCTCTCATCCTCCTAACCCGCTCCTCCCTGCCTACCCCATCTGTGTCTCGCCTGTTTGTCTGCCCCTCCCCTTTAGAATGTAAGCTCTTGCGAGCAGGGCCCTCTATCCTCTTGTGCTTCTCCTTACTTTATTTTCATCTACTTCTTACTCCCCACTAGGGCACCTAACACTTGGTTGCTTATACTCTGTTGCTTATTTGGGTGTTATGGTCACCAATGTAGCAATGTATCCATGTCCTTGTCCTGCATTGTATTGTATTGTACTCTTATGCTGGGCATACACAGCCAGATAAAATGTCTGTCAGACCGACAGACATTTTATCTGGCCGGCTGCCAGCCGCAGATGTCGCCGGCATACACTGTGAGAGAAATCTCACAGTGTATAACCCGACATCTGCGCTCCGCTCCTGGGGGAGGAGACATTTCCCTGTTCCTTCCGTAGGAAGGAACACAGGAAATGTCTGTCTGTCGGCTGCGCTGGGCATACACTGCCCGATGCGGCCGACAGTTTACCGGGTAAATATCGCATCGGACGAGCATGCTGTACAATCCAGCATGCCTGACCGAGCAATATTTAACCCTCTGTTGCCCCCCCACACACGCTACAATTATCGCGGCGATCCGCCGATATCGGGCGGATCGTCCCGATAATTGTAGCGTGTATGGCCAGCATTAGTCACTTTTTTTGTTTATGTACTTTGTAAGGCGCTTGTGGTACCATATATATAACACTTGTGGCACCATATAAACAAACAATGATGATTATTTCAATTTGGACTGCAGTAGAAAAGGGAAAAATATAGATATTTTTACTGACTTATATTTATATGCAAATGAAATTAGATTTTGTTTTACATGGTAAATGTAGATAGTGGTAGTGGGAGGCAGTGTGCGGTTGTGTGACAAAATTGTGATAGCATTAATTAGCATATTTTCACAGCGGGGCTGCGTGCGATTACGGAGCTGCGATCGCAATAGCGATCTGTACTAAATCAGGCCCAGAGTAAGGAAGAGCAAGTAACTGTGCATCTTGGTAAATCCATGCTGCACTGCAGGTGGGACAGATTTAAAACGGGATATAGATTTGGGAGGGGTGTGTCTAAATTGCAGTGTAAAATAAAGAGGTCCAGGTTTTGTGGGCTACATGCATATGCATGTATGTATTTACACCCCTTGCATTGCAACATGGTTTGTACAGGTGTGCAGTTACTTGCTCTATCTTAGCATGAAGCCAGAATCTACTGCGCTGAGAGAGAGAGGAGGGAGCCCAAACAGAGGCTGCACATGATCTGTCAGGCATCAATATGAATACAACAGTGAACAAAAGGTTTAAACTCAATGGAAGTAATGTAGAGTTTGGAGCAAGTGCAAAATAGAAGTACAAAATGCTCTTTTCCATACTGTGCCTCTGCAATAAAATGGAGTATGTTTCTGAGGAAGGGGGGTCCAGGGATACTCGCCTCCTGTGCCCTCCCCTTAATCAGTCTCTGCCTGTGGAAGCAGCCACCTAGATGGCTGCTAGGAGGTCCATCTGTTGTGGATGTCTACTCATTAGGGATTGCCATCGTTAGTTATCAAACATCGATGGTTAACTACCGATGGCTGATGGTTCTGCCATCTATGGCAGAGATCCAATGGTTGACTGCCATCTATGTCAGAGTAGAACCTGATACTTTTTTACTTCCTGTATTCATTGGCACAGAGCTTAGCCCCGCCCCTAAGTTCCGCACCCTATCTTGATTGGCCCCCGGCCCTCTGTGCCCCCCAGCAGTGGTGGCCAACAAGTGGCGCACACCATCGATCGTTCACCATAGATGGTTTAGTGCCAGATTGAACCTTTGATGGACAGCCTACCGAAGACCTTCTCTACTACTCATAGACCCAAACAGAAAAAACGGGAACCATGATAGATTTTTATGAGGCACTACTGGCCAGAGAACCTTCCAGTTTAAGCCTCTGGTGGCGGATATAGCAGAACAAATAGTGACTACATGTACACGTTTATTGCATTGTACTTGGTGGTCCTAGAAAATTACCTGATAGCTAGAACTGAGAGTCCATAAAAGCACAACCCATAATCATACTGGTAAATATGATTTATCAGTAGATTAATTGTGTAAATAAATATTTGAGACAACACTCAAATCAATAGGGAGCCAGGATACCCATCTACCCACCTCCAGGCCCTTTCTCTAGTTTTCCTCCTAGGCTTTGTCTGATAGAGGCACAAATACAATGGCAAAAAGGACAGGACACAGAGACACAGACTGCATCCCTGATGAGTTCCTCTTGTCTAACAGAAAGGCACCAATTCTTTGATATAGGAGCATCGTAGGCTATAGTATGTGCACTTAGTCACTCTAAACTCAAACCTCTCTATTGTCTTTAATAAATAGCTCAACATTGTAAGACTGAGAGGAAATTTCCATTTGAGGCTTGATTCATGATTTTGTTTTGTCACTTTGCAGGAGGCCCTGGCTTGAAGCAGTGTGATGGTCATTGTCTCTGTTACAGTAGCCTGGAGTGCAAGGTTGACGATCTCCTCAACGAGCAGGAGAGATTGCTGTCACTCTTCGAAGCGCAACAGACAATGATCAATCTTATGCATCAGTGTGTGGCTGCAGCATCTGGAGATTCCGCGGCCAGGTCCTGATTTTCATCTACACAACTCACATACGGTTCTGCTGAGCAAGCTCAAGAGTTGTTTAGCATCTCCTTTTGGATGAGGCAGGGTCATTCCATGTCAAATCACCCAGAAACATTTCATTATGACACCTACCGACTCATTTTGATTAAACTTTGTACACTTGATACTACTACATAGCTACAAACCCATGTCATTTTCTTTCTTCTCTTGGCCTCCTAGTTTTTGAGATATAGGGAGGTCAAATTTTCGATAAAAATTGCTTGGAAATGCTCCATTTTTAGTGCGAGATGTATGTGGAAAAATATTCCCATCTCAGTGCCTAATACACATATCACCTATACATTTTGACCCTTTGTCAATCAAAATATGGAGATTTGAGAAACAAATGTTTTATCAATCTTGCCTGACTCTGAGGGGTAAATTTACTAAGATGGGAGTTCTATTAAGAAGTGATGTTGTCCATAGCAACCAATCAGATTCCAGGTACTATCTTCTAGAAGGTGCTAGATAAATGAGAAGTAGAATCTGATTGGTTGCTATGGGCAACATCACTTCTTAAATAGAACTACCATCTTAGTAAATTTACCCCTGAGAGGTGTTACACATTCCTATACTTCATACTTAGTTTTTTTTGGTGCAAAAAATAAAGTGTTTTCAATAAGCATTATCAACCAAAGGCAGATAAGTTATCATGTCCCTTTGTTGTTTAAATTGAACCTTAAGTATACTTTAATAGGCTATGAAAGAAAAATAATGGGATTTTTATTGCCTGTATGAGTATTTAATGTTTTATTAAAATTCTCTCTTTAAAAACAAATATTATCATTAGGTTTAATTTGCCGACCAGGTGTACCCCTTTTGCAATTTTAAACCGAACCATAAAATTCCTGATAAAAATAACCCCTATAAGGCCCACTTGCCCCTCTAGATTGCTCTTCTGTAATTTCAGCAACAATAGTAGCTGTCAGCATTCCCAAGAGGTGATATCAGTTTGCTATTCCACAAATTAGACAGTCAGCTCCATTAGTAAAGTAAATCTGCCTCTACGGTATCACTGATGGGGCCGTTAGTAACTCAGTCACAGAAAAATTGCCTAGACCACTGCTCCTGGAGCCAGCAGACACATGTAACTGCGGCTCCCTGCTTGCACGGAGATGCATTCTCGTGGCTTCACGCCGCCGGTGTGGAGACCACCGGTGGTGTTGTTAGTGTTAGCTCTGGAGGTCCTCGCTCCACACACTAGACCACGGGAGAACAGAACACCTCTAGCTGCGGTGATGACCATGGCCGTGGGTCCTCACCGGAGGGGGAGGCAGTCTCTTCCTTTTAGCCCCTCCCCCACCCCTGGGTGCACTCGCTCACAGCATACAGTCTTCCCCAGGGTGATGAGATTCCTCTCTCTCCCCTCCTATAGAGAAACTTTGGGCAGCCATTTTACAAACTATATGCCTCAGCATGTCTCCTGAGAGTAGGGGCTCCTATCTCCCTGTATACCTCACTATAGCTGATCTGGTTGTACATTGAGCTCCTTACTACTCTGCTGGAGCTGGTTTGTTAAGCACTATTGCCCATTTGTTTTGTGCTTGGTTGTGCATATTTAGTAACGTACAATGCAATACTATATATTATCTTGTATATAAAATTCATTGGTCTGTTTGTGTGTTTGTCTATCCGGTTATGTATTCGGACACCCCTGCACCGATTGGGATGAAACTAATGCGATGTGGTCCAGTTGGTTTCTGGCCAGGTTTTAGGGGGGTTAGGGTCCCGGTTGGAACTCCCGTTAATGTACACTGGGAAGAACTTTGACCCGGGAAGCATGTTCTGTGCTTTCAACTGGATGGATTTGGATGAAAACTTCACAGTGGGGTGGTAATTGGTCTGGCATGCCTAATGGAGAGGTTAGGGTCCCGGTTGGGCAGAACTTTGACCCAGGGAGCCTGTACTGGGCCTTCCACTGGATGGATTTGGACGACATCACATAATAAAACTTAATAACTTGAAGATTTAAACCCGGGCAACGCTGGATACTTTAGCAAGTATCATAATAATAATTAGAGATGTGCACTGACCCCCATGTTTTGGTTTTGGATCTGGATCTCCCCTGGTTTTGGATCTGGATGGGTTTTGCCAAAACCTCACCTCCGTGTTTTGTTTTAGTTTTGGATCTGGATTTTTTTCTTAAAAAAATCATAAAAACAACTAAAATCACATAAAATGGGACTTTTTTTGTTCCTACAGTATTCTTAACCTCAGTAACATTTATTTCCACTCGTTTCCAGTCAATTTTGACCACCTCACAGCTCACTATATTGTTTTCATCCAGTTTAGGCCCAAAATTTGCACCAAGCTAGCTGGCTGACTAAGATAAGCGGCAGCAGTGGGCGGCACAAACACATGGAAGTTCAACTTCAAACATGGCACATCAGGAAACACTTTTATTATTCAAGAGAGGCCTGAGGGAGTTGGAGTATGTATGTAGATGAAGGCAGGAAGTGTTGATTTGATTGGTAGTAAATTTATTTTCATTTTTTGATTCCGAAGAAAATTTATGAGGGAGAAGGGGAGGGGAAGAGGCATTTACAAAAAAAATGTGATACATTCATATCAGTCCTTGCCACAGAAGAATCCTTGAGCATGTCTGCTGCTGGGAGTTGATTTTTCACATCCCAGAAGGGGAGCAGGAAGACTTCTAGTAGTGCTTTCCACATGAAAAAGCATTTCCCAACCTGTACAGGGACATTAAAAAAACATAATCAGTTAGTGGCCTCAAGCGTAAGATTTATGATTTAAGGCAGGGGTAGTCAATCCTGGTCCTCGAGAGCTATCAACAATGAATGTTTTCCAGGTCTCCTGACAGAATCACAACTATAATAATTAACTCTACCTGTGGATCTTTCTAAATTTGTTGGTGAGTAATGAATACACCTGTGCACCAGCTAGGTCGTCTCGAAAACGTGAGCTCTTGAGGACCGAGGTTGGCTATCCCTGATTTAAGGCCTTACGTTGTGTCTTTCTTGAGAATCCTGCACCTGCCTCTGCGGCTAGGAGTGGATTTTCATCCCAGAAAGGGACCAGGAAGACTGCTTCCAAAAACAATTGATTTAAATAATCCTTTGGATTATCTTCTGTAAAGGCATTTCCCAACCTGTACAGGGACATTAAAAAAAAGTTTGTTTTAGTGGCCTTAGTTCAAACTGCCGTTGTTCCCACCGTCCACTTAACCATATCAGATATGTGAACAAGCGGAACAGTGCATTAAATGCAGCATTTCAGATTTAAGGTTTAAGTCTTACGCTGTGTCTTTCTTGGGAATTCTTGAGCGCCATGCATGCTTACTGGGAGTGGATTTTTTTCATCACAGAAGGGGACCAGGAAGCGTGCTTTCCAAAAAGAAATAAATAATTGACTTAAATAATCCTTTGCAAGCCTTCTTTAAAGGAATTTACCAACCTGTACAGGGACATTAAAAAAACAGAGTTAGTTAGTGGCCTTCAAATTGCCGTTGTTCCCACTGTCCACTTAACCATATTACTAAGATATTTGAAAGGAACAGAGCATTAAATGCAACATTTCAGTTTAAGGTTTAAGTTTTACGTTGTGTCTTTCTTGGGAATTCTTGTACACCATGCCTGCCTTCTGGGAGTGGATTTTTATCCCAGAAGGGATGAAGACATTGTTTTTTCTTCCCAACGGACACAGATCTGAAGAGATGCATGTAAATAACTACTGTCAGGAAAAAGAGGCAATTTGGGGGTATATTTATTTACTAGTTTTACTAAAGTTTCTAAAAATGGAAAGTGTTCATGTTGCCCATAGCAACCAATGAGATCCTGTCTATCATTTTCTAGAATGCAATAGAGAAAGTAAGGATGATAACTACAACCTGATTGGTTGCTAACTTGCTATGGGCAACATGAACACTTTTCATATTTAGAAACTTTAGTAAATAAATAATATACCCCTTGAAGGCCCTTACACAAAAAACTGCCTTTGCTTTACTTGAGCTGCCCTCCTTCCAGTGTGTACTGAAAGAGTTGGAAAAGATGATGTCCATTAAAATTAGATACAAATTCTGCGAGAAAGACCTTTACCGTCAATTACATGCAAAAATTACAGAGGCACCTGCAATTGTGGATTCCAGCGGGGACAAATTAATATTGTGTGAAGAAGATGATGTCTACATCACCCCAGATTATACCATCACCCAAACCTGTATCGTCATCCAATCCTTGGTTGTGTATAAAATAAATTACAGCTGTGCTCCCTGTTAGATTGGGGTTTCATTGTCCACTTTAGTGGATGTGAGCTCCATCTTAGTCCATATCATCACCACACCCCCTACACATTTTCTGACCTGGGCTACAGAAGAAGCAGCTGCACTCTGGAATACGGTTGCATGGAGTTGTCCCTCTGACTCACTGAAAGTCAGGTAGAGGGGCCATGGGTAGGGGAGTAGCAGCTTTATTCAATTTTTTAAACCATATCCCCTATTTTCACCTTTGAAAATGTTTATGCAAATCTCAGCAGAGGCATTTGTGATGCCATGGCTAATGCGCACACATGCAGAAAAAAACCCATTGATTTAATTTTTCGTGGTACTTGGGAGAGTAACCAAAAGAGGCAGCAGCCTCTTGATAAACAACACAGGCAGCACAGCACCCCTCCGCACCTACACCGATGCCAGTGACAGGTGTGAATAACACGCACAAAAAAAACAATTGTTTTTATTTTTTGCGCAGCAGCCCCTTGACAGACAGCAACACCCCTGCACAGCTATGCCAATGACAGGTGTGGCTAACACGCACACACAAAAAATTGTTTAGATCGGGGGCCACACCCATAAGAAGGGAATGCTGGAGTGGGGCTGCCAAGTAACATCAGCAGCCATATGAACGCCAGGTCGGGGCACTCACTACCAACTGCGAAGTATAAGTATCCGGGCTATAAAAGCGGTGGACGCGCTGACACAGCTGGTTTATTATGTGTGACAGCTCCGGAGAAAGTGGTGCGGAGGTCTATCAAGAAAGTGAGAAAATGGAAAAACCATTTTATGTGGATCCCGCTAACCCGGCTGTGTCACCACAGACCCATGAATGTTACAGCCCATTGGGATTATTTGAGAAGTTTGTGGTGGAAACTCCATTTAACACCTTGTCTGATCTTAATCCCGATGTACAGTTTATCTCCGTGCTGAAATCTCATGTGAAATTGCAGACAGAGCATTCTCTGGATAACCATATTTCTAAAAATGTGAATGCACTTACTCTGAACAATACCTCAGTGATGGAGAAGATTTGCTGGATGATGAACAGAGTCTCTCCTGTATAAAACTATGAAAGAAGACCAAACTTGCCAGCTGCTAGGATACTGGAATGCAGATTCCAAACAAGTACAGATACTGGATGAGCTGGAGAGTTGTTCTGACCAGATGGGTCAAGGAGAGCACATGCTCATCCAGGATGAGGATGATGACATAATACGTGAAGAGGATGGAAAAAAATCTCAGACACACTTAACCACTATGCTCGATACAAAAAGGACAAGAGACCTGTTGGCGAGTCCAGAATCCCTAAACATATCACAGCCCATAGGAAAGTCAAAAAAGAAAACGTGTAAAAGAATGAAGACTCTCTTCTCCCTGATGCTGGCTTCAGGCAAGTCACCTAAAGAGATTTGGACCACCACAGTACAGACGCTATATGACGTTCTGCTGAAGAGAGTTCAGGAGACGAAAAATCTTGATGCGCATCTGGAAACATTGAAAAAAATTGGCAAAGAATGTAAAGAATTAAATTCACAACTTGTATAATACTGGTGTGAGGTACAAAAATAAGTACAGAAGTATCCTCGTCAATCTGAAATACCCAAAATATAAGATTTTTTTTCACTGTGTGGTACTAGGGGAGATCACGCCACAATGTCTTATTCAGTTGAGCTCTACAGAAATGGCTGTACTGGACCTGACAAATTGGAGAAACCAAGAGAGAGCATACTCTGGAGATAATTGAGAAAGCAGAAAAAGAGCTCCACCACAAGTGGCAGATGACTAAACTCGCACACAAAGGTTTAATAGAAATAGATACAACACCAGATCAGATGTTTACCTTGGAGGATCTTCTGATTCATCATGGTGCCCCCAAGATTGTGCAAATTCTGCCAAGAGAGAGACTGACACCACGGCTAGACATAAGAGTCACCTTCTGAATGTGAATTGTCTCATTTGCATGGGGAAAACCTAACCCTCAGATGAGATGGATCTCAGCCAGTGGACAACATTGAAATTACCATTAAAAGTCACAATGGAAGAGTACAGTGTGGAGAATCTTTCTTCACAGTTAGGAGAGGCCTCAGAGAACATGAAAAAAGATGCTCTAGGTGCTGAACTTCAAGGGATTTCTCCATCATGTTCTGCAGTTTGGAAAGGTTTCATTCACATGTTTCCTATAAAGCAGATAAAAGTTACAGCCTTCACCGTGTCTGGCTATAACACCCACCTTTGCCAGGAATTACCAAAGATTATCACAAGCAAAGGATTCATCTGTCCGGAATCTGTCTGGGAATTCATGGATCGTATCTGGCCTGAATGCACTAAGACATCCAGTGATTCTGTGTTCTGTAGCCGACTTTACCTGAATCGCAAACTGAAATACGGAATAGTGAGCACAGACACCATGGAGGCCTTTGTTATTCCGCTAATGCCAACCAATACCTCCCAGACTACACCCACTGGGGGGACCAGGTCTTGATAATGACCATCCCCATCTGTTGCTAGGCCTTCTTCCAAACCATCCACCCTGGACTTCCTGTCCAAAAAGGGTCAGCAGGGTACAGAAAGAGGAGCTAGATGTCCCCGATTAAATTTTTTTTTAATCTATAATAGATGATGTGGAGAGAGAAGAGTTTCAGATGTTAGAACAGGGGCTCCCACCTATTTGGCTTCCCTCCAGAGAGCAGAGCTCTCTTCCTCAGGAAGTGTCTATGCCAAAGATGATAAGTAGTCTCTGTCTGTTGGTAAACACCCTTCAGGAGATGGCAACCCAGAATAACAACAACTATAATAATGTGTCCACTGATAACCAGCCTGATGCCTTAACAGCAACATACCGCATATAGCCAACTCATAACATGACACCCATTTTCAGCCTCCTCTTCCTTATGACACTTATCCAGTCGCCATGGTTCATCAATCAGCCATGTGTGGGCCACCCAATTTTTGGCCTTCTACATTCTAACATCATGATAACACACTATAACAAACTAGACTTATAATCTTTGCTTTTGTTTACGTTTTTGAATAGAACAGTTTTAGAATTTAGGCTGTCCACTCTATATAGGTTTGTAAATATAGGCTTTAGTTTTTAGAGGATATAACTTTATAAGCTGTTAGGATAACATTTCTGCTATGTTTAAGATTAAAAAAGAGAAACTTTTTCTAACCCAATAACTTAAAAAAAAGGTTTTCATTGCAATATTCATGTTTTTTTTTTTTTTAAATGTATTACTTGTTTTGTTTACAAAATGCAATAAAAATATTTATCAAAATAAAAAAAACCTGTTTTTATTTTTTCACTGATGGTGTGGCTAACACGCACACAGAAAAAAATTGTTGGTTTTTTTTCACACTGGGGGTGAACCCCTGAAAGAGGCAGCAGCCCTTTGACAGACAGCAGCACAGCACCCCTGCGCACCTACACCGATGACAGGTGTGGCTAACACACACACAAAAAAATTGTTTATTTGTGCAGCAACCCTAGCACAGCACCCCTGCGCACCTATGCCGATGACAGGTGTGGCTAATGTGCACACAAAATTTTTTTATTTTTGGGCAGCAGCCCTTTGACAGACAGGAGCACAGCACTCCTGTGCACCTATGCCGATGACAGGTTTGGCTAACAAACACAGGATTTTATTTTATTTTATAACTGTGGATGAACCCCTGAAAGAGACAGCAGCCCCTTGACAGACAGGAGCACAGCACCCCTGCGCACCTACGCCGATGACAGATGTGGCTAACACGCACACAAAAAAATTATTATTTTTTATTTTTGGGCCAGCAGCCCCTTGACAGACAGCAGCACAGCACCCCTGCTCACCTACGCCGATGCCGTTTTTTTATTTTTGGGCAGCAGCCCTTTGACAGACAGGAGCACAGCACAAATGTGCAGACAGCGCTGCTAGAGTAAGAATATTTTAATATAGGTCAATAAAAATACAAATGAATACTAGAAATGCATAGCAATATAAACCATTAAAAATATGTGAGTATTAGATGAGCGGCCGGTATTACTCATTTAACAAATATAGGCTAAATGGTTAACCATCATACCACCAATAAAACCTATAATGATAAAGCTGATATTACTCTACGGACAATAAATACAAAATTGTCTGTAGGTATTGCAAACAGCAACAGTATTTGGTGCCAATGAACTTAATAAACATGAATATGTTTCTGTCTCAAGCTCTGTCAATACAGAGTGTGTGTTAAGTCCATGCTCAAAGCAAAATATATTAATAAAAGATTTTCACCAGAGAAACTCCATAGGTTAATTTGCAATGCGATTAGTATTTAGCATGCATCCAAACTTCAATCCTGTTAGTTGTTAGTTTATTCTCAAAGTGTTAGTAGACAGTCACACAAGTAAACAGTTAAGACTTTTTAATCCCTTTCTAAAGAGACTGTAGCCAATAGGGTTGTTCCTTTTAATAAGTAGGGAGCACAGCCTGCATGCATTCAGACTTCAATTTGCATATTAGTAGTTCCCAAAGTGTTAGTAGGCAGTCACACAAACAAGTAGGAGCCTTTCAATCCCTTTTTGGGAGACTGTAACCAATAAAGTTGTTTCCTTAATGAATCCAGGAACACAACTTGTCAGCTTTAGTTGTCCAGTACTCGCAGTGCTCCAGGGAGACGAAATGAGTGTTTACCGACCAGCTGGTAGACAAAATAGTAGGATTTACGCATTTCTCCACCTCCATCTAGGTTCAGCGGCTTCCTCAGAAGGCTTGTCCTTGCTCTGTCAGAATGCAGGGAAATCTTCTGCTCCCCAATTAACGCCTTCTGCTCCCCAATTAATGTGGAACAACGTGGTAAGGAAAAGGGGTCGAGATAGCTGCACTATAACTCCTGTAAGCCTCTGCGATGCTGCCTGGGAATGAAGTGACGGGTGCACCTTCCCTCTATAAATTGGTTGTAAAACAGAATTATCCCTGGCGCTTCAGTATGAGGGTTTATCAAAGGAATCAATTGACATTTATTTTAAAGATAAAGTAAAGTAGGACATTGACAATATTGGACTATTATCTGCATCCAACTTAAGGGCGGAAACTACGAGCACATGAACTTTACAAGGAACCGGGCGGAAGTAATGCCTATCACATACAGACAGGCAATGAATGTACTAGATAACATCTGGCAATGACACTCAGCCGGAGGATAGAAGTGACGCTTATGATAAACACTGTCCGCCAGCCGGAAGTGACACTCCGTCACCGGGCTGATATGATACATACTGTACGACCCGAGCAGAAGTGACGTCACCGGGAGTTACTGCACAGAAGACCGGCGGAAGCAAGGGAGATGGCCCTCAGTCAGTGGGTACTTAAGGAGGAGACGAGGGACGCTCTCACTATTCTGACGAAGCCCGAGGTGTGGGCTAAACGCGTAGATCCGGTGAGGTAAGGGACATCTAGAGACGTGGTTCACACGTTCTCCACCCTTACAAGTTTGCCGGCAAATGACCTCAACTCCTACAAACAACCCTCGCATACAAGGAATTTGGGCAACTATCCCTTAACGAAAGTACCCCTTTATATACAGAGTGACATTGACTTTTGTCCAATAGGAGATTGGAATAACACACCCTGGAGAGTGTTGCATACCATCTATTTATAGAGGTTAAGAGTAAAACGCCATAAACGTATCACCTCATTGTTGACCTGTCTATGGGTTGCATCCCATAATATATGTTTTATGTGGTTTGTTTTAAATGTTGTCTACTAGTAGTAGTTTGTGTTTTATATACTTACCTTTATAACTTTTGGAGTGCCTTTTTACTTTATCTTTAAAATAAATTTCATCTATTTTGATTCATGTCAATTGATTCCTTTGATAAACCCTCATACTGAAGCGGCAGAGATAATTCTGTTTTACAACCAATGTGCAACAACGGACTACTCCACCATCCAGCAATGTTAAGGGAGGTATGTATATGTATTGCCGTGCTCAGATATTTGTGATATTCTCCCCTCATTTAAGTCAAATAATCTTTCATGGGAAATATAGAAATCCGGATATAAAATGGGGCCCCTTTGTATGATATCAAATCCCAACACTGTGTTTATCAGCGGATGCACTGTGCAAGCATTTGGCTGTAAATGTATGGAGGGTCTACATCTGTTCATGATGGCTTGAATTGTTTCAAACACAAATTTACAGGAGCCTGGCTGTATCCACGTATGAAGGGAAGGGACTTTAACCACTTGCCTGGTATGGTCAAATCAGATGCGACCACACCAGGCTGGGCTTTCCCTGACATGGTCACGTCTCATGCGACCAGTCAAACACCCAGTAGGCGACTGCAGAAAGCTAATCTTCCTACAGCCGCCTATATCAGAGGGACCTCCCGGTCCCCCTGCACCCGCGGCTCTCCCTCCTTTGTGTCCTGATCACTGTTGTTGCACCATGTCCAGCCGGCGGCAGCCCCATTCTAGCGCGCACTTGCGTGACAGCAGCAACCGCAACTCCTAGTATCAGCTGCTGCTCCTCTCCTCTCTCCCCATGTTCCCTTAAGTACACACACACACACACAACCTGCCCCTCGTTCCGTCCCCCTTAGCGAGCAGGATTTTTTTTTTAAAGTATTGTATTTATTTATTTTCACAAACGCTCCCAAAATGGTTTTTATTATCACATTATGTAATTAATAGCTATTTAAACATGATTTTACATTTTTGTTAAATATTTATCGAATTAAGTTTAAATAGCTATTAACATAATTTCACAAATTCGGAGCGGTTTGTGGAAGAAGCATTCGTCAGTTAAGTGATTAAATAACCAGCATAAAAAAATATTTCCTCGACTCAAGAAAAATGACAGTGTGAATTGGCTCTGACATGGTCACAATGTGTAATATATATTATATGTTTGTATTACAGGACTTTGAAGACTTTTGCTTCCAATTTTGTGTCAGCCATTTAACAGGAGTGACGCAGACCATGGGATTCTGGCAAATGGACGGCACCAGAGCCGTAACTAGACTTTTTGGTGCCCTGTGCCAGAAAGAGCATTGGCGCCCCCCTAATTTTTCAAAGGGACATAATGCACCTAGAAAAGGGCCATGGCTTCATGGGGAAGGGCCAGGGAAGAGATAGGAGAGGCCAGGAGATGCTGGGGATGAAATAAGAGGAAGCTACAAGCAAGAATGATAATAAACAGAAATGTGACAGGCCCAAACAGCCCCCCCTAACCTGTGGTGCCCTGTCCGATGGCATCGTCCGCACTACCCTAGCTACGGCCCTGGACGGCACGTTGCTTAAGGATTTTATTGTTAAGGCTGGGAAATGTGGCAGATTTAAGAACTGACATCTGGTTTTGTACTGGACATAATCTGTTTTAACCTATTTTGTGTGTTGGGCATTAACATTCCCCACAATATAGAAGGACAACAATGTTTACTGAAGGAGCAGGCTACAACTTGCCGTTGTACTACTATTCCTAGAAATGTATCGCTTATATATGCCATCTTTAAGATGTGAATTATGAAGTTCCTGTTGAGCGTTGGTCAGCCACACTGGTGATGTGGTTTTGTGCAGCGCAGTTGGAGTCTGAGACTACGCACTTTCAGATGGCGATGCTGACACACAACATTCTATAGTAAGAATATTTTACTTCAGTGTTAACACTTCTCTTTTTGTTCTCTTTATAGCTCATTATATAAACTGTATCTAGATGTGAATTCTGACTTCATGCAATTGTATACTTGCCCATGGATACATTGAGTATACTGGATATTTTGTTTTTTCGTTATCTTTATAGCTCATTCTACATAGGCAAACGCAGGGGGGGTTTCCATCTGCCTGGAAACCCCCCTCCCCAGCCCTCACCATGACCACAATAGAAATAGTAATATAATAGATTGTTACTAGTGCTACATGTTCTTCTCAGTATCACAAATGAAATAATTAGCACCACACATGTATCAGCCAGTAATAAATAACCTGTGCACCAACTAGATGATCTGGAAAACATGCACTGTTAGAGATGCACTGCTATAGAGCCCAATATGTACATATATGTCCAGGGCAGTGCTAGGTTCTTCTGCTGCTCCTCCAGGCTCCCGGACTTGCTACAATAGTCTGGAATGGTGCCTACATCCAATATAAATACATTCAGCTCAGGCAAGATGGCCTACTAATGCATTTAATGGCTTACTGTGATCGCTGGTCCTGTATATGCTGGAATTATTACACACAATACACTTTGTATGACGCTTATTAAAGCTGGTTAAGTACTAATTCTGCCCTCTTCATTGACTGCCCACACTAGCTGTAAAATTAAGCATTTGGAAACCCCCCTCTGGAAATCCTGCGTTTGCCACTGTTCTATATATAACAGTATCTAAAGGGGAACTCTGACTTCAGGCAATTGTATACTTTTGTTGCCCTTGAATACAATGGATAAACTGAGGTCTGTATACTGGATATAATCTGTCATATCCAGGGGAAACTAATGCTGCGTACACACGCAGCGATATCCCTGCAAGATTTGAACGATAACGATATCGTTCATATCGTTATTGTTCAGGTTTGGGCCACTTCCAAACGCTGAACGATCAGCGATGTGCGGGCACGTATGGGCAATATCAATATCGTCCATCGCCGGTGCATGCTGCCCAACCTGCTCGATATCAACTTGAGCAGGTGGTTACTATAGGGACCCACGATCTCTGGTCGCGTGTCGCTATAGTTGTTGAGCAGTTGGTGGTGTGTTGGATGATCTATATAGATGATCCAACACACCAGGCATAGTGCGGGGCGATCAGCCAGCGATATCGCATCGCTGGCTGAGCGCTCCGTGTGTACGCAGCATAACAGACAAATCTTTCTGCACAATGTCATTATCTGAGGATGCCTTCCTCCTATAACTGAAGCTGTAATTATTCTGCCAATAACATGCACTTTGTTCAGATATTTGTTTGATGCCTTAGAATTGCAGATAAATAATACAGCACACTGTGGGAGATGCAATGAAGCATGAGGTTTGGCTCCAAACATTTCAGGTATTTGCAGGAAAAAAACCTTGCTAATTTTTGTTTCACGATTCTATGGGTTCCATGAGCAAATACCAGTAAGGTTTACTCCCCAGATACCCCACCTTATATTAATGTGTGAGGTTTCAGTGGAACCACTAGCGCACGGAGTTTCTAAGTACCCAGAAACCCCCCTGACCAACCAATATGTTTTTTTCAGAGACGGAGACAGCCTTGTCTCCATCTCTGTACCAGCCTCAGCCCACCCATGATCGGTGCTGCCCGGTCGCCACCTGTTCAGATGTCAGCTCTTCCGCGTCAGGTGGCTTTCATACCATCTGACGCGGAAGCGCTGGCAGCTGAATCGGCAGTGCGCCATGGTCACAGCCCTCCCAGAGGGAGCTAGACAGAGGGAGGCACTGCCGGAGCTGGGTTCCGGCAGTGTCTCCTTCTGTCTAGCTTCCTCTGCAGAGCGGACCAGCCCTGGAGATTGGAGGAGCAGATGGCGGCGGGCACAGGAGCGGGGATACAGGTAAGTGTTTTTTTTTTTGCGTATGTGTCTTTGTCGTTATATATGTAAGGGGCACTGCTGGGGGGAGGCACTACTAGGGGCACTATATAAGGGGCACTGCAAGGGGAGACCACTACTGGGGGCACTGGCACTGCTGTGAGGGCACTATGTAAGGTGGGGACCACGACTGGGGGCATTGGCAATATATAAGGGGCACTGCATAGAGGGAACCACTACTGGGGGCACTGTATAGTGGGGACTACTACTATAGGCACTGCATAGTGTGGACTACTACTGGGGGCACAATATAAGGGGCACTGTATAGGGGGACTATATAAGTGGCACTGCAAAGGGGGGGACTACTACTGGGGGCACTACATAGGGAGGACTACTACTGGGGGCCTCCGTCGCGTCCACCTACTTGGGGGGTGCTGTTTTTTAACTTGCCCTGGGCTCCAAATACCCTAGTTACGCCGCATTATATATATATATATATACATATGTGTGTGTGTCTGTGTGTGTGTGTAGAAATATATAATGGAACCCCTCCCTGAGAATCCTGCGTTTGCCCTTGGGAACATTTGCAAAATGAATCTCTCCCTGTCTGCTTTAAAGCTTATTACAAAGGCATACACTATTGGATCTGTGTGACAGGTTGGATGCTGATGATCACCCATTTTGGTCAAATATCTATTTTATAAAACATTTCAATTGGTAACTAATTTTAAAATCCAAAAAGTGATCTTTATACCATTTTTTTGTGATCCGATTTGAATTGTACCTATCTACGAAACAGATGCAGCCATATTGTGTTCCGAACCATTAATTCCAAGAGTTCAGCCTATTAAATGACTAGAAACTAAGTGATGTCATTGGTCCTAATGAATTGATGGGAACTGGTGACTAGCAAAATGGCTGCTTTCACTTTGTGAAGGTGATGTACACTTTTACTGCATATGTGGAACCTGTCTTCTATCTGTAGTTTGTCAAATATTCATGTTAAATAATATTTTGAAAATAAAATCAACTTATTTTATTTAAGTGTTTAGTGAAGTTTGCTCTCCAACCCATCCTTTGTTTATAATGTGTCCTTTACTCTAAATGATTAGAATCGTTGGTCACATTAGAAAAATGTATTTCCACCTTGCTGACGGATTAATGAATGAAAGCAGATTTAGGATGGGTGAGCCTAATATTCAATTTCAGAAAGGTGGGAGCCAGAGCAAAATCAGAAGTTGTGCCCCAATGGTCCTTTGATACATGTATCATGTTTGAGCTTTGGTAACCCCAATTCTTAATGCTATCGGTAGTTTAATGACCTAAGACCGTTTCCCAGGGTATGACACTAAAGCTGTCCACACATCTAAAGATTATCTGTCCAACCAGCAACTAGTTGATTGGTTGGAATGAAAATCTGGTAAGGGATGAAAGCAAATGACAATCAGCAATTTGCTCCCAAATGCCGGAAAATGGACAAAAACTGTTTGAACAAATTGTTTAGATCAAACATTTAACAAACTTGTCTGAATGACTGTTTTCTGGCATTTAGGAGCAAATTGCTGATCACCATTTACTCCCATACGTTACCAGATTTTCATTCCAACCAATCAACTAGTTGGCTGGTTGGACAGAATCTTTAGAAGTGTGGCCAGCTTAAGTTCCTGATTTGTGACAAGAGTCAATTAACAAGCCACTGTGTAAATAAGCAGCAGAATGAAGTAATAAACACCAGCCTGTCCATGTCTGTTAGAGAGCTGCTGTATGTTGACAGCAGATTTAAAACACATAGAGGAGTACAGTGACGAGACTGTTCTTTACACTTGGGGGGTAAATTTACTAAGGTGCTGGTTTTTAGAATTGGAGATGTTGCCCATAGCAACCAATCAGATTCTACTTAACATGTATCTAGCACCTTCTAGAAGATAATGGCTAGAATCTGATTGCTATGGGCAACATCTCCAATTCTAAAAACCTGCACTTTAGTAAATATACCCCCTAATGTGGGATGCCTCAAGCATCGCATGCCGCCACTGATTGCTTAAATGTATATACATAATACTGCGTTACTAAATGCCGCTATGCATGCAAAGGACAGCTCTTCCGATAAGAGCTGTCCTTGCGGTGTGGGAACTTCCAGGTTTATGACCTGGGAGACCACTGCGCATGTGAAGGCGCGGGTAACCCTGTGAGGGATCCTATTGGATCCCTCTCTGGGAAGACTCTGATGAGAAGCCCATAGGCTACTATTAGGCAATGCCACCTAGATGGCATTGCCTATCGGGAACAAGCTTGGGAAAGTTTCGCTTTCCGGAGTTTGATTGTATGTGGTTTGACCGCAGTCACCATATACATTAAACTCTTTTTGGTCTTTTTTCAGTATAGTGCATCCCACCCTGTGACAGTAACACCTTGATGTGTGAGTTTGCTGACTGTCAAACGTAACCGACATGTTAATCACTAAAAGAAAACAATATGGTGATGACTAAACATGACTTAACACAGCAAAATTACAAAAGCTGCACCAATTGATTATATTTGAGTAAGTCTCTGAGCAGTTCCTGCTTTATTTAAGCAACTTTAGATAACTGGATATGGCCTTTGGATTACATCTTCCAATAAGGTCCTGAACAGCAAAATTTTCAGAAAAATAATCTGAATAACCTCTTCAAGTAAGGACTATGGGGCATATATATTTACATTATTACTACAATGTAAAAACTTGTGTTTTCACATTATTTTAGTATCTCATACATTTATTAAAGGGCAATTGGAGTAGTTTTCGAGAAACTACTACAAGCTCTTCAATTCACATATTTTTAGTTAGCGGATTGCATTTCCTGTATTTGTAATAGCAACTGCGATCTGTCTGATATTTACTAAATATAAATTATGAAAAAAATCCCGGGGAAAGATCCATCTTCAGATGGCGTTATTATAGCTGCTCCCCGACTCCTGCCCTTGTAATCAGCTTTGGTCTAAACAGTTTAAAAAACCCGCACAAACGCTTACCTGCATGCAGGGACCGGTCATCTGTGCTCCAATGAGCTCCTCTGGGTCTCCGGTCAGCTGGTCTCACAGTTCCTACACTATGACCCTGGTCAGCTGCCGCATAAAGAAAGGGTCACAGTTCAGGAGCCGGGAGACCAGCTGTCCTGGAGCACCGATCACCATGCAGGTAAGTGTGAGCTGGAAGGGGGTGTTAGTGAGCCGATTGCGAAAAATACAGTGAAATGGATTCGCAGGGACAGAGCTTTATCGCAAGCTCTGTCCCTGCGTTATTTTATTTTATTATAATGCATCCTTGAGATGTATTCAAATATCGCATTGTGATATTGGGTGAATTTATCACAGCCGATCTGTATCTCAGATGTGGATTGTGATTAACTATGCCCCTATATAACAAATTTTGGCCTGTTACCCTTACCCATTCCGACACCTCCCTCCATTGTATCTGCTTTAACCATTGCTTAGAAATTAAAAACTACACATTATTCATTTGATATGACTCTGCATGACTTAAGATGGGTACAGACTGGTCTGCAGTTTGATCCTTGCAACAAATATCTCTGAATCTCTATTACCATATAGTTTTCATGTATTGTTGCAGGTACACTTTAGTGTACTGGGGGATATCTAGGGAATACTCCCCTTTCTGTTTAGTATGACCCCTCCTCTTCAAACACCTGAAGAGTATTGCCAAATTGATTTGAGCAGCTTGCATTTTATGTTTGCTGTTGTGAGAGGCATGAATGAACCAGCATTTGGAGGGCATGCTGGCTCTTGTAGTGCTGGTTGGAGTTCCCAGGGGTGACTCCCAGGTAAGCTGGCTCTCAATTTGGATGTATTTCTGTATGTGCCTTTATCATGAGTCCTTACAGCATGGCCCAGAGTGGGTTCTGTTACCAGGCAGAGTAGGGACTGCCAGTATCAGAGAAACCGTGAAGTGGCCTGGCAGCTTACCATGTAATTATAAATGCATGCAACAAATATCTCTGAATCTCTATTACCATATAGTTTTCATGTATTGTTGCAGGTACAATTTAGTGAGTTCCGAGATATCTAGGGGATACTCCCCTTTTTGTTTTCAACAAATTTGAACCTGTCAGCCTTACCCCTTTTAGACACCTCCCTCCTTTTCATCTACAGTCTTTAATTTAAAAACAATGTATAGCATGACTTCAAATGGGTACACACTTGTACAATCCTCTGGGGTCCAACTCCTGACCAGACTGTTGATGCAATCCTACTGGAGACCTGGATACAGATTCCACACCCAATATATGCCTCCACACCTGCTGAATTATATGCAGCAGATCTGAGAGCTGCTGAAACAATCTACTGAAAGGATTGTGTCACCCTACACACACTTCCAATCATTGGCAGAGAAGCTGACACTCACAGACAGGGGCGTAGCTATAGTAGGTGCAGAGAATGAGGCTGCTATGGAGCCCAGGGGACCCGGCCCTCTCCCTTCACTGAGTTACATTGCCGTCTTCTGAGAACCGGCTTTTTCCTTCTCCGCAGAGTGCTGCTGCATGGCATCTGGGCCCATAGCTGATCTAAGCTACAGCCATCTCTAGCTGCTGCCTGCATGCATTGTGATGTCACAGTGCAGGTCACAGCCCTACATAAAGGATGACCAGTCCAAAGTAACAAAATACAAACTTCGGCGCCAAATATGACCAATAGCTTCAAATATATTAATAAAAATGCCGTAGAAAATAAATGTGGACTGCAGCTACCTACTGTGAGGTGCTAAGCCCCACCTATAGATAAACTAGTCAGGATAAAAAAAATATATAGGTGCGCTAACCACAAATAATTTTAATATGGTTTAATTAAATAGTGTGGGTACATAAAATAGAATAGAAACCTCACATATGTTGACATATGCCTGTAAAAAATCACAACATGAAACATACAATACAATTAAAAATTGGACAATATAGATAACAATTAAAAAACAAACACCTGCTATGTAAATGAGCAGGAGAATTAGCAGGTAAAGATATGATGTTAAATCACATATGGATACTAATATAATTCCATAGTCTAAAATAGACACAATGCACACAAACCTATTTTCTTAATTAACCCTAAATTCTCAGTTGTCGTAGTAGGGTAATTATGTAGTATAAATAATGATCTAAATAGGTAAGTGTCAATACACAATTGTCCAGCATCTGACTGAGGGATTGATAGGACAAAAAGTTATTCTTTGGTATCGCTGTAAAGCACCTTAATGTACTGTCCTTGCTCTGTCAGAATGCAGGGAAATCACAGCCTTCTGCTACCCAATTAATGTGGAACGGACTACTCCACCATCCAGCAGTGTTAACAGAGGTATGTATATGTATTGCCGTGCACGGCTATTCGTGATATCCTCCCCTCATTTAAGTCAAATAATCTCTCATGGGAAACATAGAAATCCGGATATAAATTGGGGCTCCTTTGAATGATATCAAATCCCAACACTGCTGTAACACAACCGGCACTTATCTGTTGATGTCTGCTCGTATTGCTTGCAGAGATCCGATTACTGTCTGGCTCTGGCAGCAGTGTGCGCTGATGTCCTGGCCAGTGTTTGCGCCCATCGGTCATCTCCCACGCTAGCTAGAGTCTGTGTGTGAACACGTGGTGCCGCGTTCCGGGTGTAGATACTCTGATTAGATAGAGTTTCTCCGGGCAGAGGTATTCCCTGCTAGGGGTTTGCACTTAACGCATTTCTCAGCCTTAACCAAACAGCTGTTTCCTCAGAAGTAATGCCCCTGGATGCTTCCTGTTATTTTATAATCAACTCTAGCCAATCCTGGCTTGTTTAGTTCTCACTGGAGAGAATTTCCTTACAATAAGCTTACAATGTTACTCTCTTTGATACATTGGGGTAGATGTATGAAGCCCAGAAACGGTATCAGCGCACGTTAAGTGCGCTGATACCGTTTCTCCCCGATGTATGATCGGGGGTCTGGGCGGTAAATGACAGGGGCGCTATGCACCCCTGTCATTATCGGCGCTGCTATCTACAAGATAGCAGCGCCGACAGCCTGGGCTATGTACGAACGGTCAGATCGTCTGACCGTTCGGCCGGCTGTAGCTGTCGTTATCGACAGCTACAGCCTGGCGTTAGCCTATACCCACAGCAGGAACAGCGCTGTCTCTGCTGTGGCGGCTACCGGCTCCAGGGCTGCACCCGGGGATCTCGCGATACTTGCGAGATCCCGCGCATGCTCAGTGGAGCCAGCCGGGCCTGACACACATCGCATCAGCACTAGGCTGATGCGATGTGGTCTGCAGCGGGTAGCATCGGAGGGTGAGTTAACGCTCCTCCTCTCCGGCCGGTGAGATGTTCACACATCTCACCGGTAGTGCTTCCTGCTTCGCCTCGGTAAAGAGGCAAAGCAGGAAGCGTTATAGCGGCACTTAACGTGCCACTATAATACATCTACCCCATTATGTTCTAACAGTCACACTGCATAATAGTGCAAAAAGACATATACTACAATTATGATTTATTTGAAGTAGGTCTAATCAGTAAAGCAGGTATATATTTATGTATATGTGGTATTCAATACCATTATCCACAAAGTGCAATTTATATACTCAGTAAAAATACAAAATTAAAATATAAGTAAAAATAAATATAAAAATTGAAAATAGTTCAATAAAATATTTATATGACATTAAATACCGAACAACTAGGACTCATAGATCTACATAATTTATAATCTCCATACACTTCATATTCCAATTTTCATGTTTTATATCTAAAAATAATTTTTCTTGAATTGAAAGTCCACATTTTACTCCTAATAATGTAAAAATCGAAAAAAGATATAAAATAGAAAAAAATGGCATATTTAAATTGCCTAAGTATAACACATTGAGAAAAAATAAAGGAAAGAACGCTAGAACACGAGGAGGAAATCAGATGGAAGGGGGGAAGGGATATCATATAAATTTAATAAAATTTTATAACATTTATTTGAATTGTGATAATTATGGGGGGGGGTGGAAAAGGAAAAGGTTTAATAAAGGAACTGAACTGCAAAATGAAGGATCTCCAGAACCGAAGCTATATTGAATAGATAAGTTTCAGGGGGGCATGCAACACGAGGGTCCGCGACATGGAGAACCTCCAGGGAACTGGAGTAGATCACCATGTAGCAACAAATGTCCCACACAGCACTAGTTTCCATTTAATTCAATGGTATAATTTAGCCCATTTGGTACTAATGTTCCTAATTTGAAAATCCAAAAGGCCTCTTTACGACAAAGAACTCTAAACCTATCACCTCCTCTGCATGTGGGCCTTATGTGTTCTATTGCTTTAACTCTGATATTATTCAGATCTCCAGACAGACATAAGGAAACATGGTTTGAGACTTCAAACCTTTGCTAATGCACCGCCTATGTTCTAAGAATCGAACGTTGAGTGTGCATGTGGTCCTCCCCACATATTGAATCCCACAACCGCACGTAATTACATATATTACAAACTTGGTTTGAAAGTTTAAGAATGAATCAATCTTATGAACACTCTGTTCTGAGAATAAACTGACCGTGTTGCTTTCATGGTCTGCAGAAGTGCATGTCATACATTTTTTTTTGCCACATTTAAAATAACCTTTCGGTTTTGGAGCTAACCATGTTAATCTGTTATCTACTCCGGAGATCTTTGTTTTGTTTTTCAGAAGGTTGGGTGCTAATTTATTCTTATTCTTATGCTAATTTATTCTTATTCTTCTTTATCCACCTTCCTAAAGACTATCTTGCTACCATATTCTAGGTCTTGGGCCAGAAATGTTTCCCTTTTGAGTAACAGGGTTTCTCCAATTTATGATCTTTCTAATATCTGGAGATGAAGAGTTATATTTGGTTATAAATGCAAATGACATTTTATTTTCATCCCCCACCTCGATAGTTCTTTTAATATGTTTATTTTTAGTTATTAATAAATTAAAGCTGTCTGTTTGTCTTGTTTCTTCTAATGCTCTGTCTAACAGTTCTTTGGGATATCCTTGTTTCAGAAAAGCCTCATACATGACCCTAGATTGTTCCATGAAGGTATCTAGATCTGAACAATTCCTATGTAAATGTAGGAATTGCCCTTTGGGAATATTATTTTTCCAACTTGTATTGTGACAACTTTTATAATTTAAATATTTATTACAGTCCACATTTTTTGTATATGTTGACGTGCATATTTTATTCTCGTTAATTGTGACTGTAATATCCAAATAATTTAGGGTGGTGGCATTACAGGTGCTTGTAAATTTAAGGCCACAATTATTCATATTTAAGTGATTCATAAATTGTGTCACCGAGTGCAAATCCCCATCCCAAACAAAAAATAAATCATCTATGTACCTCCCGTAGAGGACCAGGTTCGCTCTGAAATCGCCACCCCAAATACACCGCTCCTCAAAATACCCCATATAAAGGTTTACAAAACTTGGAGCGAACCTGGTTCCCATCGCTGTCCCATGGGTCTGAATATAGAATTGAGATTCAAAATAAAAATAATTGTGCAGCAAAATAAATATAATGGCTGATAAAAATAAAATCACGTGACTTGTCTGACATGTAGAGATCCTTTCGTAAATAGTATTCTACTGCCGATATACCTTGTTCATGTGGGATATTTGTATAAAGTGATTCCACATCACAAGTTAATAATTTGTAGGAATCTTTCCATTTTATATAACATTAATTTTATGTAAAAAGTGCATTGTGTCCTTTGTATGGAATTCCAGACTAATCACATGATTTTGTAAAAACGAATCTACATAAGAAGACAGATTACTAGTCAATGATCAAATGCCCAAGATTATCGGCTGGCCAGGAGTTGTAATTAAACATTTATGAATTTTTGCCAAGTGATAATATACCAGGACCACTGGATCTACTGAAAATAGAAACTGCCACGTTTCTTTGGATATCACTTCACTGTCTAGAGCTGAATCTAGCATTTTTTTAACTCTTCTTGAAATTTTAATGTAGGGTCATGCGATAGCTTTCTATAAAGCAAGTCATTGTTCAATTGTCTATGTGCTTTGGTCAAGTAGTCCTTCCTATCTTGCAGTACCACCCCTCCCCCCTTATCAGCTTGTTTAATATTTAAGTCATTCTCTGACATTAATTTTTTAAGGGCCATTCTTTCTCTCTTTTTATTATTATTTTTGTTTCTCCCCCTTTTCAATTCCAGTTTTCTACACATAACATGGAAATCTTCCATTGTTGTGGAATAAAAGACTTCTACAAAAGGTCCTTGATGTTGAAGGGGGTAAAAATTTGAAGGGTTCTTAAAAGCTCTCCCCTTTTCCCTAATGTCATAAACATGCATTTCTCTATTATCTGAACTTTCCCCACTTTCCAATTGCAGTGATTCTAATGCCTCTAATGATATGAGGTCCTCAGAATCCAAGACAATTGGGGAACCTTCTATTCCCTTTTTCTGCATAGCCTTGATGGCAAAATACCTTTTTCGGCTAAGGGTCCTAACATATTTATTAAGATCCACAAATAGATCAAATAAATTGGGTTTGACTGTAGGGGAGAACTTAAAACCCTTATCAAGAAGAGACAATTCATCTTTGGAGAGACTTTTACTAGATAAATTAAAAATCCCCTTAACATCTACCTCCATTTGATATTTTTTCTGGGATTTCTTGACACGCTTTCCTCCTCGTGTTCCTCTCGCTCCTCCTCTCTTTCTCTTTTTCCTCTTAGACTGTCCTCCTGCCTCATTCTTCTTGACTGTAGGGGGGACCTGAGGTGATTTGTGAGTCTCTCCTGCCCTAAAAAACACTGTTGTTTGACAGGTGAGGGTCTTCTGGGGCCTGAAGGGGATTTTCTAGGTACGTGGTCCATATCTGTGTACTCTGACAGGCAATCAAATTTGTTGACATGTCTATTATTGAACCATGAATCAAATCTTCCTCTGGGTTTGTGCTCTCTAAAGTTCTTATTTTGATGGGACATATCGGAATATCTGTTATTCTCTCTCCTATGAGGTCTTAGATATTGTGCAGATCTCTTCAATCTGGGGGTTCTTCTAATGGGTGGTATATTCCTAAATTTCTTATTATAGGTGCGAACCTGATCATGCGCATAGGCCCTCATTCAGAGCCACTCGCTAGCGGCAGTACGCTCGTTCCAAGCGATGTTCGCACATCTGCGCATGCGTACGGTTTTTAGTACGCATGCGCGAACCAGTCAGTGCGGCCGAAAATCATTTGTACGCAATATAGCGAGTGCCTGCTATTTTGAGTGACAGAATGAGGCGTATGTGGGTGGTAACAGGGGAAGGTGCTTGAAAACGGGGAGTGGAGATCCGATCGCAGGCGTGCTTAAAGGTCAAAACGGGCGTTTTATGGGTGTGCATAATTAATACAGCAGCGTCAATGACCACGTCACTTGGTTTTTTTTAACTCAGAACTGCTCGCAAAATAGCGGTTGAAAAAACCAACCACAAGAATAGCGAGCAGTTCATATCCTGTTCGATGTACTCGATTAATCTAATAAATAGCGGACATGACGTATGGTGCGAGCGGCCAGGGGGCGTTTTTATCAAATAAACGAGCGTATGTTTTGCTCGCTCGTTCAGACTTAGAGGTGTGAACAGACTGCAATGTGCGAACGGATCATTTGCATAGCCACCCCTTGTTTTTGAACGAACGAACGCAAATAGCGAACGGCTCTGAATGAGGGCCATAGTCTTCTCTATTCCTAAATAATTATTCATCTTTTTTGGCCACCAAACTTTTTTCAAATTCCTCCACCTTAAGATTGATTCTATGGTCTCTATCTTCAAACCCCGGATGTTACTCAAAATTCTTGAGTTCAGTCTGTATTAAATCAATCTCCCTCTGAATTTCATTTACCTTCTCAGTTCTATATTTAATTAATAATTTCATCAAATTCCTAGAGCATTCGTCTAACGTATTATTCCATAAATCCAGAAACCCTTGGTCATTATGAAATGAAGATGTCTTAATATTCTAAGTCCTCTCGGTATTAAATTCTTATCTAAATATTTATGCAGTTTTAACTGGTCCCACCAGTGGCTGGTTTCTGCCATACATAGGGACTCCATTTTATTAAACAATTTAAACATATCATTATTTCCATGTATATTAGGTACATTATCATAACCAACATCCACCTGGGATGAATATTTATTCTTCCTTTCCAGACGCTCTGGAATGCACTTAAGACCTGCCATAATGATCACAAAGCAGCCACAAGAAATTAGCAATAGAATAACCAGTCCAAAGTAACAAAATACAAACTTTGGCGCTAAATATGACCAATAGCTTCAAATATATTAATAAAAATGCCATAGAAAATAAATGTGGACTGCAGCTACCTACTGTGAGGTGCTAAGCCCCACCAATAGATAAACTAGTCAGGACAAAAACAATATATAGGAGCGCTGACCACAAATAATTTTAATATGGTTTAATTAAATAGTGTGGGTACATAAAATAGAATAGAAACCCCACATATGTTGACATATGCCTGTAAAAAATCACAACATGAAACATACAATACAATAAAAAATTGGACAATAGAGTAGAGATAACAAAAAAACACAAACACCTGCTATGTAAATGAGCAGGTGAATGAGCAGGTAAAGATACGATGTTAAATCACATATGGATACTAATATAATTCCATAGTCTAAAATAGACAATGCACACAAACCTATATTCTTAATTAACCCTAAATTCTCAGTTGTCGTAGTAGGGTAATTATGTAGTATAAATAATGATCTTAATAGGTAAGTGTCAATACACAATTGTCCAGAATCTGCCTGAGGGATTGATAGGACAAAAAGTTATTCTTTGGTATTACTGTAAAGCTCCTTAATGTACTGTCCTTGCTCTGTCAGAACACAGGGAAATCATAGCCTTCTACTCTCCAATAATTATCAAAAATCAAATAAATGTTATCAAATTTATATGATATCCCTTCCACCCCTCCATCTGATTTCTTCCTCGTGTTCTAGCGTTCTTTCCTTTATTTTCGCTCAATGTGTTATACTTAAGCAATTTAAATATGCCATTTTTTTCTATTTTATATCTTTTTTAAATTTTTATATTATTAGGAGTAAAATGTGGACTTTCAATTCAAGAAAACTAATTTTTAGATATAAAATATGAAAATTGTAATATGAAGTGTATGGAGATTATAAATTATGTAGATATATGGGTCCTAATTGTTCGGTATTTAATGTCATATAGATATTTTATTGAACTATTTTCAATTTTTATTTATTTTTTAATTTTGTATTTTTACTTAGTATATAAATTGCACTTTGTGGATAATGGTATTGAATACCACATATATATAAATATATACCTGCTTTACTGATTAGACCTACTTCAAATAAATCATAATTGTAGTAAATGTCTTTTTGTACTATTATGCAGTGTGACTGTTAGAACATAATGTATCAAAGAGAGTAACATTGTAAGCATATTGTAAGGGAATTCTCTTCAGTGAGAACTAAACAAGTCAGGATTGGCTAGAGTTAATTATAAGATAACAGGAAGAATCCAGGGACATTACTTCTGAGGAAACAGCCATTTGGTTAAGGCTGAGAAACGCGTCAAGGGCAAACCCCTAGCAGGGAATACCTTCCCGGAGAAACTCTATCTAATCAGAGTATCAGAGTATCTACACCCAGAATGCGGCACCACGTGTTCACACACAGACGCTAGCTAGCATGGGAGATGACCGATGGGCACAAACACCGGCCGGGACATCAGCGCACACTGCTGTCGGAGCCAGATGGTAACCATATCTCTGCAAGCAATACGAGCAGACATCAACAGATAAGTGCTGGTTGTGTCACAGCAGTAGCCTCCTGATAAAGGCACATACATAAATGCATCCAAATTGAGAGCCAGCTTACCTGGGAGTCACCCCTGGGAACTCCAACTAGCACTACTAGAACCAGCATGCCCTACTAATGCTGGCTCCTTCATGCAAAATTTATATGTGCCTTTATCATGAGGCTTAATAATTGGTATATTTTACATTTGGGGTGAGCGTTTGGGCGTAGGGCCCCCAGGCTGGGCCTCCTCAGGGCATCACCACTTAATACACATACTGTAGTTGCTTTTCACATCACCTGTTATGTTTGTATTTTATTCATGTAATATTTCACATATATTTTAACCCCTTTTTTCAACACTTATCAATTAGTCTTACACATCTATACTTTACACTGAACCGTCACTCTTTTTCCATTTTTTGTGTGATGCACTGGGGGGTCCTGGGCTGGACATTTTTCGGGGTGCACTGTGCCCCGGACATGAACCCTTTAGTGTTAGAGACTGCTAGTGACAGAGAAGCCGTGAAGTGGCCTAGCAGCTTCCCATGTATTTGCAAATGCATGCAACCAATATCTCTGAATTTCTATGACCATATAGTCTTCATATATTGTTGCAAGTATTATTCAGTGTGCTGAGGAACAATAGGGGGTTAAACCCCCATCCTTTTTCTACTTAATATGACCCCTCCCTTTCATGCACCTGATTAGTACTGCTAGATTGATTGAGCAGCTGCCATTTTTTTTTGTTTGTAATGCCTATTCTTGCTTTACTTCATGCATCAATTGTATAAAAGAAGGGGGTTGTTTGCTGACAGTAGTATATCTTAGACATCAGGCAATTGGATCTGTGGTAAGGGCCCCCTCTATTAATTGTTGCATTCTTTTATCATTCAGCTCTTCTAGTGTCATCCCTTTTTTTTCAACTATTTTATGAATTATTTTATCAATGCAGTATAGATAAGTGGTCAACTTCTCCCCTACATTTTGATAAGTATGTCTTAATCGGTATTTGAGATCATCTACATTTTCCATAGTACCAAACTCTAGATCTAGAGTTTAAGATAATCCCTAAAATTTGCATTAGAATCATCTCTCCGGGTGCCATTTATCACTTCCATAGCAGGTCCCCTTAAGCTTTCTACAATACATTGTTTCTTCACGGCATCCAGACATAGCCATTCTTCTGATAACTAATATACCATGTCTTTCCAAGCATCGTAGTTGTCCTCGCCTGCTGGTACTGGCTGAATCCCAGAGAAACTCCTCAAGCGCATGTAACCTCCTACATAATGAACTCTCCCAAACTCGTCAGCTATAGTTTTTACAACCGCCACGATAGTATCATTGGGACTTGGATCAGTACCATTCTCTTCATTGGGAGAGTTTCTTATATCGGATGGTGTACAATTATGAACTGATTCTCCTGCTGTTCTCATATCACGTGTTGACTTTTCTGCAGGCCACAAGACATTCCACCTCTGTCCCTCGCTATCAGGAACAGGAATCATAATAGGAATCATGTTCCTCTCTAATGGATCTTTGGAGACTACTAATACAGCACATACTACTCCTGTCTCTCCTTCCCAAGTATCCACTACTTGTGGTCCTTTAACCCCATATAACGCTTGAACAGCTAAAGCTATTTGAGCATTCCTTACTTTTCTCAAATCTCCCATAAGTGTTATACAGTTTGATGGGGGAACATTTTTTCTTTCACACCACCCCAAAATATCTTCTTCTGTAAATAGCGCCATGATGCCTATTACTCAGCTAACAGAAGATATCCTGAGACTTCCCCGATTTTCTGAATCTCAGCAGTGCCCCCAGTTGTAACCCTGTCATGAGGATGACAATTCCGTTTAGTGCCTCCACCCAAGCTAAATGTAATAATAAGATAGTTTTTAAAGTGTGCCTGCTTGGGTAGGCCCCAATGATCATATAAATGATCAGATTATTTATTTCACTAATATAGGCTAATTATAGCTAACTAACCTTAATACTATTTTTTCTTTTACATGTCTTACACGTCACATCTCTCTCTCTCATCGATCCTGGTATTCAGGTGAGTTTCAACTTTGTAAATTCAATATACTGAATAAAATGTAACAATTTATTTCAACATTAGCCATTAAACGTTAGGCCAACAAATAATTAAATTTCCCTCAATACAGTATATGGTGCATCAAACTATTGTAACCAGTGGCGTAAGTAGGGTATTTGGAGCCTAGGGCAAATTTGAAAATGGAGCCCCCCTCCCCCACCCTAACAACTCGAGCTGTGTGCACGCCAAAGGCGCACGCTGAAAAAAAAATGGGCGTGGTCACTTAAAAATGGGGCGTGTCAACATGACACACCCCTTTATTTTCACGCTGAACATTCCTATCCATATGCACCTTAACCCCAGTAGTACCCCTTATACAGTACCCCCAGTATACAGTTGTGGTCCTTCTTATGCAGGCCCATAGTAGTCCCCCTTATACAGCCCCCAATTAGTTCCCCTTACTCAGTACCCCCAGTAGTGGCCCCCCCAAATGCAGTTCCCCACGTAGTGTTCCCCCTTATGCAGTGCCCCCAGTAGCAGTCCCCACAATGCAGTGCACCCAGTAGCGGTATCCCCTTATGCAGTGCCCTTTATATGGTGCTTTATATGGTGCCCCCAGTAGTAGTCCCACCCCTATGCAGTGCCCTTTATATAGTGCCCCCAGCAGTAGTCCCCCCCATGCAGTTTTCCCAGAAGTGGTCCCCTTATGCAGGCACCCTTTAGTGAGCCCCCCTATCCAGTGCCCCCTGTAGTGGCCCTTCCTATTATTGCCCCTATCCCATTACCCACTGCAGGTCCGGCTCTTGCAGTGGGTGCTGCAGCAGTCAATGAGAGTCTATCTGACTCTCATTGGCTGCTGTTTAACACACGCATCGCCGCCAGCGCTGGCGGCGATGCGTGTGTTATGCACAGCCTGAGCCCGCCTCCTGGTGCTATTGGGCAAGCGCTCAGGGGGAGGGAACGGGCTCAGGCGTGCAGCACAGGACCGGTGCTGGAAGCCTAGCGCCGGTCCTGTGTAAATGTGTAGCGCTGACCGCACTCATTGCGGTCGGCGCTACACTGGCTAACTAGGGTGGGCGGGCCGGCACCGTGGCCGGCAGGGTGCCGGGGGGGGCGCCGGTCCAACGGCGCCCAGGGCACGCACCCCGCTCGCCCTGCCCTAGTTACGCCACTGATTGTAACATATGACATAACATTGAATGCCTTTCTATTCAAATGCAAATATTTTAGAGCATCATATGCAAATATATCTATCACAAACATGTAGATTATAACTCACCCTTTCCCGCATGCAAGCATTACATAACATTTAAAGCATATGACACCTGTTAGCAGTTCAGTCCTGTCTGAGCAAAAGTTGCAAAAGGCTATTGGTTATCAGTCTGTGCTCCTCAATGTGGTCCCATTGCTTACAGGGTGCCTAGAAGTAATTCAACCTTTTATCTTTGGGTTTTCTTTATACAAGTTCCTAGGTTTGATCTAAGTCTCAAGGGTCCAGTCTCATTCTGTTAGACTTTAGGGCAATAATTGCTGTTGGACAAACGATTTGTTGCTCCAAGAGTAAATGCCACTCAATTATTGATGGTAGGGACTCTGGGCCTGATTCAGACCCGGTCGCAAGCGCTGAGTGCTCGCAAACGGGTCGATGGTGGCCCAGGGCGCATGCGCGAGACGGAGCCGGTTCCGTCATGCGCATGCGCGAGACCCGGATAGCGACGGGCAATCCGTCGCTCCGGGTCTCGTACCAAAGAGGGCTTGCTGTCGATGTTGAGTGACAGCACGCCCCCTTTGGTGGGCAAGCCGGGGGAGTGGCTGCCCTAATGGAGGCGTTCCCATGTGAACGCCTCCGTTTGGGGGCGGCCCCACTGACATCACGAGTGATGTCAGTGGGAGAGATTTCGGCTCTGTTAAAACCGAAATCTCTCTGGGGCTTGCGGCCACGAAGACCCTACCACAAGGGTCTCGTCGCAAGCCTGATGGTCGCGATGGTCTTGACCATCGTGACCATCTTCCTGGCCGCTCGCTATAGCTGTGGGTGGTCACCCACAGCAATGCGAGCGGCCAGGAGGCGTTCTTAGAAAAAAAAAGGCCGGCACTGATTCAGAGCGAGCACTCTGTTAGAACGACCGGCTCTGAATCAGGGCCTCTATTCATAAGAACCTTTATATTTAAATAGCTATCTTTTCTAAACAATCCTAAAACTATAAGGACAATTGATGGTGGATTATAATACCAGAGAGTGGTTTATAGGGTAAGATAGACCTAGACCAATTACACCCCTTCACATTTAATTATCTACTCTTTTTATAGTAAGTTCTCCTTTCTCTCCTGATATTAGGCGATCACTTGCTCACCACTCCTGGCCCTTAGGGCTTTATCAGGGTTACTTCATGTGGCTGTGATGTTAGGCTGGCTGCTATCAGTAGAGCCTGTTTCTATACAGTCATCAGACTTAGCTTCATCTGACAGGCAGATCTCACAGCAAACTCCGTCTCCCGTCTCACACTCTGTGCCACTGTATCAGCCCCTGCCCTGGCTCCATAGTCTGGCTTCCATAGCTGACTGCAGCCAAGGTTTACACTACCTCCGTCACTGCCGCTCACAACCGCCAGCCGAGGTTTGTACTTCTTCCGTCACCGATGCTCACAGACGCCAGCTGAAGTTTGTATATCTTCCGTCACCGCTGCTCATAGCCATCCTGGGCTTTAAAGGTGGGTTAATCCCCTTCACTGCTTTAAATTTCTTATTTTTCCCTGAAACTCCAGAAAGCAAGCTTATAGGACTCGCTGGTGGGGGACCCGTAGCTCTCAGTCAGATTGCCGTTTGTCCTCCAGCTGTCCAGCTAACGGTTCTCCCTGCTGCTTCTCACATGAGGCTCCCTCTCTCCCATGCGCCCCTTCTAGAATATTCCCATTGAAATGAATTGAGTGGGGGCATTTTTAATCACCCTCTCTGGGGATACAATCCACCCTCTTACATAGGATATACAATCACATATATATATAATATATATATATATATATTGTGATGTCTTGGGGTTAATTAGCTCTGCAGAGGGTGAAGGGGTGCATTGTTTAGGTGCTTAATAAGGGTCCACACACAGCTTTCAGGTGAAAATAAACGAGGTGCTGCTTTACTTCCAGCATAAGAAATCAGGAAACAGAAAATAACAAATAAACCTAGCCCTTGTTTAGGGCACTAGCTCACTTCTTCAAGCCTCTCTATAAGGGAGCAGCTAGTCTGCCAACATAGTCTCTGAGATGGTGGTCCTTCCTGCCACATGCAGAACTGGACCTGGCCTCCTGGCCTGGTATAGCTTCTTCAGCTGTACAAACACAGTCTCTGTGCCTTCCCTGTATCCTCCAGGTTTACAGAGGCCCTGGCTTCCTCAGCCTGCAACTTAGCTGCCTCAATGTCACTCAGTCTGAGAGTTTGTGGTCCCCCCTTCCCTCCTGCAAGGTCCAGACACCGGCCTCCTGGCCCCCAATGGCTCGCTCAGCTTCACTGGGCTCTCTGCCGCCACAATCCCACATGGACTGTTTCCCACAGCAGCCTGACTGGTCTGCCTTCACATCAGCCCACACCTGAGTTCTATCCACAAGGCAGCAATTAGGCATCTTCCCACAATGCTTTTCTAGTCTGTGTGGGTGGATCTCCCCTGCCCCACACAGAATCTGCTGCTCACCAGTGCCATCTCTGTTGATACTGCCACGATATATATAATTAGAAACACAACCCACCCCCCCCCAAAAAAAAAAAAAATCCTGTGTTTGCCGCTGCCCTTGTTCAATAAATTTTTTTTCCCCCATTGGAGTCGGCATGTGTGACTTTATGACATCACGCCACGCCGCTGGAGAGGTCAGAGGAGCCGTGGCGTGTCAGGAGCAGCGCCAGCCAGACCTGGAGTAGAAGAAGCCAGAAGGAAGGAGCATTCTTCAAGGCAATAAGGTAAGTCATGAGGCGTGAGACTTAGCGGTAGCGGGGGGAGAGGGGGCCCAGGGACCCTGTCTATCTTGTCAGTCCCGGGCACCACAATTTCTGATGGCAGCTCTGGCTTTAATTATCTCCAGTTCCCAGGCAATTACTGCAATTCTGCCCAAATGCAAACACCTGCAAGAGAAATCAAATATGTAATGATCCATGTAGTCTGAGCAACCATTACTATATGAAAAGTACAAGATTCTAAATTGATATATTTTAAAGTGTTAACAAGTTCTCTTATTTTACATGTGAAAAATGCAGTATACAGGCTGTTTTTTTAAAACGACAATACGATCTATTACCAGCAAACCGCAAGTATTCTCACCAGCAATCAGGCATTTCCCAACAGAAGCATTACCCATTCAGGAATGCAATATCCGATTACAAAATGGGAAACATTTCTTGTTTCTAGGTCCAGGGGTTTGGGCTGGGCATTGATGAGTGAGGACATTTTTAATATAGAATTTGAATTTTATCACATCGTGCTTTTGATTATAGGGATCGTACCCTATAAAGAAGAGGAGTTTGCTGTGGTCTGATAAGCCATCTTACTTTATATCTTTGGTATGTTTCCAATTGGATGTTTTTAAAATTTTTGGGTGACAGAACAGATAATTACTGCACTAGATGGCGCTATTTTCTCATCCCCCATTTTTCTCTCTCTCTCATACACACACACATCTCTTTATATTGACAAAACTACTGAATGCAGATTTTAATAGCTATCAGCAAGAAATTAAAAGTTAAATGTTAAAGACTAAAATATTTCTCTATAATAAGGCACCACACTAAAGATGGCACATACCGATTCCCTGAGGAAGGCCTAATGGCCGATATGCGTTGAAAGCTACCACATTCAGACCCAAACCTACACCAACCACCACCCGAGTAACACCCCCAAGTCTCCTCGTGTTGGTCGAGTTGAGCGACCGGTTCAGAGGTGAGGCACTGGGGGCCGCATAGTCTCTGTCTCCCAGAATCTCGTGACAGACCGGTGAATGCAATGCTGCTAGTTAGCGTGTGATCCCATATGCTAACACAGATGCGCAACGCATAGAGTATACAGGAGGACAGCCACAAGGAGGTGAGCGCAACATTGGGTAAGTTGTGCACCTGGGGGACACAGGACGCCGATCCATCAGCCACAGCCTCCGGACATTACCACTAACTTATTGCTCACTGCAGAAGTATAGGAGAACTGTTCACCATAACCATACCCAGTTAGGGTACTGATGACATTTATATTGTATTCATAACCCCACTCCACTGAGTCGGAGCACTGTGTCTCCAGTACGGACTCAGGGCTTAATTCAGACCCGCTCGCGAGTGCTGAGCGCTCGCAAGCGAGTCGATGTTGCCCAAGTGCGCATGCGCACGAAGGAGCCGGCTCTGTCGTGCGCATGCGCGAGACCTGAATAACGACGGCCAAAGGGGGCGTGCTGTCGATGGTGATTGACAGCACGCCCCCTTTGGTGGGCGTGCCGGGGGCGTGGCTGCCCAGACGGAGGCGTTCCCATGGGAACGCCTACTGTCTGGGGCCGGCACCACTGACATCACTAGTGATGTCAGTGGGAGTGCTTTTGGCTCTGAAAGAGCCAAAAAGAACTCCAGGGCTTGCGGCAGTGAGACCCTACCGCAAGGGTCTCGTCGCAAGCCCGATGGTCGCGATGGTCTTGACCATCGCGACCATCATTTTGGCCGCTCGCTATAGCTGTGGGTGGTCACCCACAGCTATGCGAGCGGCCAGGAGGCCGCTCCAAAAAGGAGAGGGGACGGCCCTGATTCAGAGCGAGCGCTCTGTCAGAGCGTCCGGCTCTGAATAAGGGCCTCAGTATAACAATTAATAATAGAATTTAAAGACACCACTTACTCTTTGTGCACACATCCTTACGAGATATTTCATCAAAGGTGGGAAGACAGTTTTCTATATTACACTCAACTAGCGCGGACCTTACTTAGCTTTTTTTAAAGGCTAAAAAAAAGACTAAATGCTGCATATAAACAAGGAATATGTAAAATAAATACAATCCTGGGCATTGATTTAAAAAAAAACTTGCAACAATACAATACATAAAATAACATAAAATATTGCACATTTATTAACACATCACCTTTTCACCCCAACCTACCCCACTCTGTATGCCCTATCCCTAGCTCAACACCCACTACTGTCCCCACCTACCACCTTAAACCCTAAGTAGTGGAAAGATAAGCAAAGCATTTTAGTTGTATGCAAACCGTTCCCATTACTAACATTTCCAACACCCGGGAATGTGATAGAAGAAAGCCACAAGCACAATAATGGAAGAGACTTCGGCTAACCACTCAAGGGGGCTTCAGATGGCACCACAACAGTGACCAACTGACCACATCCATCCTTCCCATATCAACATCCATATCACCTTGTGCAGAATCTTCCCCACCACAATGGAGAAGATTTTTACCCCTAAGGGAAACCTGACACTGTGCATTCCATGTGCAAAATATAACTGCTAAACCAACAAAAAAAAAAGTGGTCAAATTACACCTCTTATATCCCTTCAATGCTCCATAGGCCCATTCAGGGAAACTGAGCCCCGAAAGGCACAGGATACGTAAAGCTCTTGAAACCACTTTATGTTAAAGGGACCCCACAGAAGAAGTGGTCCATGGTCTCCACCTCCACTTGACATTTCCCCCATGGACAACCACGCTCATCTGCAATTCCACACATGTGGTTCCCCCTCAAATAAAGCCTCCCATGGAAAGAGCCAGGCAATGTCTCTATACTTCAGTGGGATCCTCTGAGAATTAATCAGAGTCAGCCCAGATGAGAAAACATCGCCTGGGCAGAACTTCAGTGATAGCAGGACATGAAAGTAGGCCCGCAGAACTCTCGCCCAACTCCCTTTTGGAGGAGTTTCTTACATCAACCACCTCCAGTCCCCAATGCCTTAGCACTCTCAGGCACAGGATCACAGAAATCGTGAGGTACCCATGTAGGACTCCTGACCACCTTCTATCCAGCCTCTGAGGAACGGCAAGACCAATGCCGCAAAGCCTTCTACCCATCGAGGGGGGTTGGGTGGGGGGGGAGTCTCCCAAGGTTAAGTTTTGAAAAGTTGATTTCAAATAATACAGCAGGTTTGACCATACTCAGTCCCCCCACCTTCCTCGATCTGTAAGCGATACCTCTTTATTATATTCATGCCATTTCCCCACAAGAGCAGGAAAAGCATATTATCTTGGACCACATAGATTAAGGCAAAAAAAACAAACATATCTGATGTATAGGAACACCAGGATTAGGTAGATCTTGCACAAGTCCACCCTTTGTCTGAGAGAAAATTTCCATGATCGGATCGGATGCCTAAGATTTTATTTGTGGACTGGCCTAGGGGAGGCTGTCTGGAAGGTTGAATTCTCCACCTTCCTGCCCCATCCAGAAAGTCACATTTTCCTGGTTTATCCTGAAGCATGAAGTCTCAGAATATTCCCGGACGACTTGTTCCACCCGACGTGCCTCTGTCACTGATGACAGAATCAATGTGACGTCACCTACGTAGGGCCACCACCCTTAATGGGTACTTCGGACCCAACTGCACCCCTCCCAGATGGGTCCGGAGTACTCATTAAGGGTGGTGGCCTAGGTAGATGGTGTCATATTGATTCAGATAGTTTACATACATGTCTGATATTGGGGTGTCTGCACATGCACAGAACGGGTCATGTGTGATCGCTCGTAGCCCCCTCATAGCCACAACGTGTTTGGGGTGGGCAGCAGCCAGGACCATTCTACAAAATGGGGGTGTGTCAACCCCATTTTGTTGGCATGCCAGCCTAGGGTCTGCGTAATTGGATGCAGATTTCCTGGACCTGGCAGAGGGGTTCCAACAGCCAGGCTGAGCAATTATAGGCTTACATAGAATGGCTGGGGGCAGCGACCACTGTGACAATAGTTGTGATGATGATCAGAAGCAGCATCTACTCAGCATCTACTGCATGCTTCTGCGATCAGAAGCACTCGGATCGCAGATGCATGCAGGTGGTGTCCATTTCCTACAGAAACCTGATGCTGCATTTGCAATTTAATTGGACAGTATTGTAGCTGCTTCCTTGCGGTTGTGCATTATTTATTTATTTTATTTATTTATTAACATTTTCTTATATAGCGCAGCATATTCCGTTGCGCTTTACAATTGGAAACATTGATAGAACAAAACAGGGTAATAACAGATAGACAGAGGTAAGAGGGCCCTGCTTGCAAGCTTACAATCTATAGGGAAATAGGCATTGATACACAAGGATAGGTGCTATATATTGCAATTTGGTCCGGCCAGAATGCAGAGTTTCTTGGTGGGCTGCATGATCCAGTCACACAGGAATGTCGGCAAAATGTCAGGAGTATGTGAAAGAAAGACAATATGTGAGATTATGTGTGGACTGTGAGAGGGGATGTAATAAGACATGGAAGCTATGAAGGTTATGTGGTCAGTTCTGGAATCTGATAAGCTTGTCTGAAGAGGTGAGTTTTCAGGGAACGCTTCAAGGATTGGAGACTAGAGGTAAGTCTTATTGGAGCATTACCACCCACATTTGAGTCAGGTCCAATATACAGACTAGTGGAAGTATGCCAACCACCTCCTAGATGTGACCTGCTAGTTATAAAGTAATAGGGGCAGAAAGGACAGTACTTCGTAGAGTGGGGCAATCTTATGTGCAATGTGTTAAAATGCAGCTTTGCAAGTTACATTAGACAGATGCTGCTAACACCTCCATAGATTGCAAGCAGAATCAGCCTTCTTCCGGCTAACTCACAAAAGCCACCAGAGAGGGTCCCGGCAGCATCTTAATTGCATGTGCCCTTTATTGAATTGTTATGTTATTATGCTGTTCAGTGAATGTATCTGTAAGTACACAAATACATGACCACTATTGTTTATAGCAGCAATAATGTTTTATTAAGTGCAGCACACTATACATCATGTTATTTTCATACATACCAGTCAATTGCTCTATAGAGTTAAAAAGTTGTATTCCTGACAGACTGTTGTGGCCTCACATATTACCTCATTACTGTCAGTTGTATAAATCACTTCGTTGGCACAAGTACTAAAAACACTTTTGCCGGATGGATGACACCTCTTGGGAAGAAAGCTAGTGTGCCCGCTAGGCTGTTTTTTGCGGGGTGCCGCGCATTCTGCCCTATCTCTGAAGGGCAGAACGTGCCCTGCCCTCCAGCGCGGCGGCCTGCTGAGACAGCCTGCGGGTTCCGCCTCCACCCGCGGGTCGCTGTGTCCCGCGGGTGGTCAACACGGCGGCACAGCGCTCACAGCCGGTGAATGGATGGCAGGCACGCCCCCAATAGTGATGAAAAGGGGGTGCGTCATAAAGACACGCCCCCTTTGCTTTGGTCACGCCCCCTTTTCGGGCACTCGCAAAAGTGCACAAGCTCTTGGTCCGGCGCCCTGCCTGCCGCCGGACCTAGTGTGAACACTAAAGGCAACATTGATCGGTAACGGCTATGTTGTTTTGCTTGATGACCATTTACAGCCCCTCATGGACTTCATGTACCCCCACAATCATGGAATAGGATAATGCACCATGTCATCAGTCCCAAGTTGTCCAGAATTGGTTTGAGGAGCATTCTGGAGAGTTCCGAAAAACTATGTGACCACCACGTTTGCCCGACATGAACCCAATCGAGCATATATGGGACTTGGTGGAGAGGTCCATTTGCACCCAAGATCCTGCACCTACAAATGTCAGGAAGCTGTGGGAAGCTAACCATACAACTTTGGTCATAATCTCTCCAGAGGTCTTCCATCCACTTGTAGAATTCATGCCACATTGAGATGCTGCACTTTGCCGGGCTACAGGAGGTCCTATGCGATACTAGGCATCTATCCCATGACTGTCACTTCAGTGTGTATCTACACATGGGTTTGCTTATGCTGTACATCAGTGATTTTCAATCGCTGTACCGCGACACACTAGTGTTCCGCGAGCACTCCTCAGGTGTGCCACTGGAGAACCACAGCCATGCCCGCTATTGCGCAGCTGCTGGAGCATGATGTCACAATGCTGGATGCTGACAGCAGGAGTTGATGGAGGAACAAGAGCTGTAAGTAAAGGGAATCCTCCTACCTCACTGCTGGATACGTGCACAGTGTCCAAGCAGAGTCTGCAGTGTGCCGGAAGTCTGAGCCGCAGCTGCTTCCCTGCCTGCACTCCTTTTGCCACTGCTGTCTTCCAGAGCCCAAGCGGCAGCTCAGCTTCCCGCTACCCAGCAACAGTAACGGGGACATTTAACAAGGTGAGGGCCTGCATGTGAAGGGCACCGGGGTAGGCATGGTGTACTCTTGCTGACCTGTGTGGTGCATATCTGGCTATACAGTAGTCTGGCACTATCTATCACTTGTAGTTACATCAATGATGGTTACTAGTCTGCTGCTGCCGCCACCATTGACAACTTTAGGCTTTCCCTCAGGTGTCAGGACACTGTGTGGTTCTCCCCGCAGGCCGTGCGTTGTGTGACATAATAATGTGTAATAGGTAAGACTGCTGTGGTCTCATTGGACTCACCCTCTCTTTGGATCAGCTATTTAATTCTCTAACCTACTGTATTCTTATAAGGTCTTGACAGCTAGCTCTTTATAGGGAGATGTTACTAAACATGTTTCATCGTGGTTACTTGTCTCCTCATCGTCACTGTGTTATGTGCCTCTCGGATACTGGGGATTGTATAAAATGAGGGTGACCATATGTGTCTTTCTTACATTGCATGTGGGAGTGACCCCAATTAAATAATTTAGGCATCTCGTCCAATATTATACATACACTCATTAGGTGGAATATGCCCCTCTTACCCTGAAAGGGCAGTTTTGGGAATACTTGACCCTACAACTGACCCTGGGTTGTTGTAAATTTACAATTAATTTTTGCATTTTCGTGTCAGTGTATTTTGCAATACCAGATACAGGATGGCCGTCCTCCTCTCTTTTTGTTAATACATTATATTTTGTTTTCTGCATGGACTGGGTTGAGGCTTCTTTCCATAAGGAATCTAGTAGTAACAACTTTTTTACTATATGGGAAAGCTTTATCTCCAATTGCCTTTGATTCGCCACCAAATTCATTCCTGTTTCAATTCTACCGCATTGTATGTAACAAGGCTATTAATGATCCTCCCATCCTCCTTAATGAGGTAATACCTTCTGCAATGTAGGCCTATTATCACCTGTTTATCAGGGTTAGGTACAGGATACTGGCGCTCGGGATCCCGGTGGTCAAAATCCAGACACCGGCATCCCGCCAGGGTTAGGATACCGACACCTGTCGGTAGGTATCCTAACCCTATCCTTAACCCTGCCTCCCCGCACCCTGAACCTAACCTTCCTGCCTAGTGCCTAACCCTAACCCTCCCCCCCTAGTGTATAACCCTCACTTTTCCCCCACTACTTACCCTTGGGATGTCAGCGCCAGGATTCTGGCAGGTGTCGGTATTCCGGCGCCGGTATTCTAAGCTCCGGCATCCCATGTGCCGGGATTGTGATTACATCATGTTTTACATATTCACATTCTTATGTCCAGTGTATGGGGGAACCCGGCAGCCTATTCTACTGCCAGTGTTTTCATTGACAATGCTTTTCTGTGCATTATATATGGCTCGCCAATGTGTTCAGTTATCTATTATCATCTGATATTTTCCATTGCATTACTCTTTGGTCAATAAGGATCAGGAGCGAGGTAAGGCATGGAGGCACAATCACCTAGCAACGTATTTGACACTTCATCAGTTTTATTGTGTTCTTGAATTTGATATACAATGGACGCCACTGATGACATCACACACAAACTCATATCAGTGCAACTGGAGTCAAGTGAGTGCACACGTGGGATGCCCTGGAAACCATATCTACCTCAGGTAGCATTTCTTATACTGTAATCTTCTGAGAAGGATATTAATCAGTCAAAATTCTCCCGAATTTTCGGGGAACGCCCCGCACCCCCGGAAAAGTATCCACATCTCCCGCACCCCACCCACTCCCTAGTGTAGTGTGCAGGATGGGGAAATAAATGCTGTGAATTGCGGCTCCGTATGGAGGGGTGGGTCTAACCGACGCTAACCCGATGTATGACGTAGAAAGCCGCCCCCGCCCCCCTAAGTCACCAGTGTCTGCTCACCAGGCATCTCCCGGGGAGCAGATAATTAAAGTAGGCAAGTATGTCCCATATACACATCCAGTGTCCAAGTATCCTTATCTGTCACCACCTAATATGTTTCGCCACTATCCTGCAGATTTTTCAAAGGTATGTGGCTGTGTCTCAGATTGCCCTTCATAAGGACTACTCATTAGTGCTAAAACATGATCAGTTGTCTTGCATACTAATTCCATTTAAAACCTGATCACACAATATTATTGCATATTAATAACATATACATAAAGGAGGCAAACCTAATATACTGATACTAAAGGCTTAAATAAAAACTTACTTTATAACACATAAAGGGCTCTATTTATTAACATTATTTTTACTAAAATAAAGTGAAAAAGGTTGTTTTCACACCCTTTTCACATTATTTTAGTTTCACCTGTAGTTATTACAGGGCAATTGGAGTAGAATTAGTAAAATAGTACTCCAACCCCTAGTATCACTTATTTTTAGTAAAGCAGATTGCATTTCCCATAATTGTAATGGGAAATGTGATCCGACCATAGTTACTAAAAATAAATTGTAAAAAAATACCGGGGGAAGCCCTGTGAAAATAACGCCACCTGGAGGTGGCGTTATCCAGGGTCTCCCCCGGTTGCCGGGCTCCCACTCTGCTCTAACGGGGAGAGCAGAGGCGGGAGCCGGTACCAATAATCAGCTGTGTGGTCTAAACAGACCGCAAGCTGATTGCTGTAAAAAAAAGAAAAAAAAAATGTAAACATTTTTTTTTTACTTACCTGACTCCAGGGACCGGTGATCGGGCCTCCGGTGATGGCTCCTCTCCGGTCAGCTGGTCTCCCACAGTGCCCTGCTGCCCGGTCATCAGGTGATCGGGCCCCAGTGCAGTATGGGAGATCACCTGATCGGGAAGCCCGGAGAAGATCACTGGAGGCCAGGAGGATGCAGGTAAGTGTAATGAGGGTGGGGTTGCAGGGTGGGGGGGGGGGACGCGGGGGCTTAGCGTCGGGGGGGTAGCAGCATGCGCGGGCTCTTAGTCGCGGTATTTTTCCGAAAATACTGCGACTAGAGTGCGGATGGGATCCACAGGGACAGAGCTTTATCGCAAGCTCTGTCCCTGCAAGGGATTTATAGTAAATCCCTCTGATATTGCCTGAATTCGCAATGCGAATTCACTCGGTAATATCACACTACAATCCGCATTCAATATGAGGATTGTAGTAAATAGAGCCCAAAATCACCAAAAAGAAAGGCTCACGGAAATCGAGTGTCAATCATTTGACTGTCTTATATCTCCTCTATCATCCATTGGCCATAGACTCGTCACATGACCGGGACTGCGTTACAAGTCCAGTCCAGAACTTGTACATGGTTCAAGGTTCTCCTGCTCCTGATCCTGTTCCCACTGGACCTGTCTCCAGGAAATCCGGACGTCTGAGACCTGGGCTGGGTTCCTCCCATGTCACCTGATGAGTTCTTCCTCTATTTAAACACACTGAACTTTTGCTGCCTCGCCGGCTATAGCATTTATATATATAGCACTCGGCTCTGCTACACGGTCAGCTATTCTCCAGCCTCCCAGCTACTTCACCATGGACTGCTTCCCGGACTCCAGCAGCTGTTCTTCCACAGCCTGCACTCCCAGCTTCCAAGCCATTCCAGCAGTCGTTCTTCCACAGCCTGCACTCCCAGCTTCCAAGCCATTCCAGCAGCCGTTCTTCCACAGCCTGCACTCCCAGCTTCCAAGCCATTCCAGCAGCCATTCCTCCACAGCCTGCACTCCCAGCTTACAAGCCATTCCAGCAGCCGTTCTTTCACAGCCTGCACCATCGACTCACGAGTTGCACCATCGGCTCAGTAGCTGCTACATCGGCATCAAGCCGCTCCACTCAGCTACTCAGCCAAATCTCCAGCAACCTGCCGCACCATTGACTCGCGAGTTGCACCATCGGCTCAGTAGACGCTACATTGGCCTCAAGCCGATCCACTCAGCTACTCAGCCAAATCTCCGGCAACTTGCTGCACCGTCGACTCACGAGCTAAAACATCGGCCTCAGTCGCAACATCAAACTTACACCACAACATTGGCCACAGCCGCAACATCGGCCTCAGCCACAACATCGGCTCAGTAGCCGCTACATCGGCCTCAAGCCGATCCGTTCAGTTACTCAGCCGTTTCTGCTGGCGATTAGCCGTGTGTTGTGTGGCGTTCAGCCAGTTGTCTGGGACTATAATTAACATTTCTTTCCACCTTGTCTGTTCCTCTCTCCCACAGGGATTACTGGGTGTCGGATCCCCGGCACTCATAACAGACTGCTTGTTATGGAACGTTCTCATCATTATGTATTCCAAGCCTTGTTTTGGCTGCAAGCCGTGTCAAAGGGTGTGATAAGCGCTCCAGGACACGGGCACAAGTCACATGATATTGTAGCACCGATGGGCAATAAAGATACAAATAACCATTTGGTTACTAATCTAATATTCGTTGCTTGGCAATGGACCAACAGTAAATACCATGATCTTTAATCATATATTCGGGTCGATTTCATTAATAATTTTAGCCATATGTTTCGTATACATGAAAATAAATAATAATAAGTGTAATAACTGTATGTCTAAGTACAATTTATAAAAAGGCAGATGTGGGGGGGTGATCATGGCTGCTGTGGGGAGCAGGGGGTTGGGTGATTATGGAACCACTTGGGGATAGTGCAGCTATGGGGGGAGGTGATCGGGCAACAGCTATGGGAGCTGATTGGAGCAGTACTGTGGGGGGGCTGATGGTGTAGGGGTGTGATCATGGCTGCTGTGGGGAGCAGGGGTTGGGTGATTGGAGCAGCACTGGGAAAAAGTTCAGCTTTGGGGGGGAAGTGATCGGGCAACAGCTGCAGGATCTGATATGGGCTGCTGCAAGGGGGGTGGGGTAGTGTTTGATCGGGGCATGACTTGAGGGAAGGATGCAATGCCAATTCTTGTCGGCTAATTCCTCAGGTGCATATTAACTGATATGATTGGGTGAGGTTCTGTCACTTTAAGCCAATGAGCTAGCAGGCCTACAGTAAATCCCTGAAAAAAAGTCTAGTTTGTGTATAAAATCTGTGTGATACCTGGTGGCAAATGATGCAGAGCGATTTTTCATGTTTTTGTGAGTTAGTGTAGGGACTGGCCAGAAGGGGAGACACTGACTCAGTTTGCCAGCTTGACGTAGTATTGCAATATTTTGGAACCAACATTCCTGAATATATATATATACTAAATGCAGGGCTGGTGCAAGGCTTCTGGGTGCCCTAGGCAACATTTCACCCACCGCCCCTGCACCCTCAAATTCATAATATGCCACATATTAGTAACCCCAATTTATAATATGCCAAACAGCAGTGTCCCAAATTTGTAATATACTATAGAGAAATGTCCCACCTAATATGCCACACAGCAGGTCCCTAAAATCATACTGTGCCTTATAACACTGCCCCAATTCATTATATACCACACCTCTGTATCCCCATTTCATAAATATGCTACACAACAATGCCTCCAATACATATTATGCCACACATTTTTACCCCCATTATATAATGTGCCACACATTTGTACCCCCCACTACCTAATCTGATTCACGTTTGTGCCCACAATGCATATGCCAAACAGCTGTGCACCAAAATGATTGTATTCCACATAGCCATGAATTATGCTACAAAATGCCTCAATACATATGCCACACACATGCCCCAAATTCTTTATATGCCATCCAGCTGTGTCCTCAATACATTCTTCCACACATCCATGACCCAATACATTTGATACCAAACATCTGTGCCCCAATATATGTCAGCACCGATTAAAGCCCCCACACACACTGCCATCACTCATTAACCCCCTCGCACACTAACCCTTTTAGCACACATTAACACACACACACACTCACCATACCAAAACTCATTAGCCCACATACATATACATTCACCCTGCTAGCACTCATTAACACACACACATTGCAAGTGCGGTGATTCAGCTGTGGACGGATATGCTATCGCAACTCCTAACAGCTGATCCGAACTGAGTCCAAGGACGCAGCATTGGATCATCTGCGATTCTTTTTGGCTGACAATGGGGTTACACAAGCCAGCCGCAGCAGATGAGTAAAAGGGTACCACAGGAAATCTATGTCAGCGTACAGTGATCCTGGCCTCTCCACTCATCCCCAACAGCGGCGACCCACCTCCGTTTTGGGAAACTGAGGCCACTGTCGCCACTCACCTCCCAGACCAGGCATCAGACTGTCAATCACTAACAGTCTGCTGCCAGGCTACGTGCAGGATAGCAGACCCAAACTGCTCATGCACGGTATGGGTCAGGCGCATGCGCAAATTCCCAATAATCAGGAATCTGCGTGATCCCTGTCACTGCGTCTCCAGCCAAATCACTTCCTTAAATCACTCTGCAGACCATCATTAAAGACTATGTCTAGCAGGGCTGCCATCAGGGGGGAATGCTGAGACTGAAGTCCTGTTCCCGGACAGAAGGGGGCTCGCCTGCAGTGGCACCGTGTGGCTGTGATCAATCTCCCCTGCTGTTTGTAATTTCTGTATGCTAAACTTAACCAGGATCAAAGATTGTGGATTAATTATACTGTCTGCCACAGTCTGAATGTATCGAGTGCTGAGCTGCTCATGAGCCTGTCAGGCTGGGATGAGAGTGTGACAGTGTGTGTATGAAGCCAGCCTCTTCCCCAGAACCAGTGTAATTTAAGAATGTCCCTGTTTTATGGGATTGTGTGACAGTGTGTAGCCCTGACCAAGTTCAAACCTAGGCATATACCTAATTCTGGTCAAACCACACCACCCTGCCAAATTTGGTGGAGCTGGGTACAAAACTCTGGCCGTGTATAAAGAACAAACAGATAGACAGACACTTTCTTGCTTATTATATAGATTACTGCAAATGGCATTATGAGGCACACTTGCCCTATAGTAATGTTACGTTTTGTTGGAAAAATAAGAACTGTGCGCGTGTCTCCCCTGCTGTGCTCTGTATGGATGGGGGCAAAAGGATTAATGATGGGGAGAGGGGATCTGTACCCACTGGTGGTGATCTGTGATGGTGATCCACTGGTGGAGTCGGTTGTAATACCACTGGGGGATCTATTACTACTGGTGGAGAGGGGTAATGCCACTGGGGGATAATTTGCCACTGGAGAATCTATTGCCATGGGAGGGGGGTTAATGTTACCATGGGACTTTTGGACACTGGGGGTGATATGGGGTGGGCATTAGTGTGTGACAATGAAAATGTCAACACATAGAGCGGGGACAGTAATGCCGACTTTCTAACAATGGAATTTAAAGCGTTTTAACAGTGTTGGCTTTACAACTTCATCACAATTGAAGTGGTAAACATGACACACTGTTAAAATGCTTTAAATTGTATTATGAACAGGTCGTCATTATGGCTTTAAATTGCATTATGAACAGGTCGTCATTATGGGTTCAACCTCAAAGCGTCCCAGTTGTGATTAGTGACATTTTAACTGCATACTGGAGCGTTAGATATCCTTAGAGATATTTTTTCTTCCGTTAAAATATTTAAACACATTTTTAAAAATATGTTTTTGACTTAATGAAATTTAAAAATAAAAAAATTAGATTTTGCCCATTTTGGGTGAATATAATTTACTCTGTTAGAAGGAGCAAAAAGACTATAATTGTGTTTTTGAAAATTGAAAATCTTCTGGAACAGAAAACAAGAGCTTCAGTAGCATTTGTGGGTACTGCAGAAAATAATGAGAGATATGGGGGTCTATTTACTAAGCTTTGGATGGAGATAAAGTGGATGGAGATAAAGTACCAGCCAACCAGCTCCTAACTGACATTTTTCAAGCACAGCTTGTGACATGGCAGTTAGGAGCTGATTGGCTTATACTTTATCTCTGTTCACTTCATCTCCATCCATGGCTTAGTAAATAGATCTCATGGATTCTGGAATGTGCGCAAGACCGCCTCAGCTCAGAGTGAGAATACCCTCAGCACCAAACAGGCTTATATTTATTTTGGGTGCTTAGTAATACCTCCAACATGACCAATTCCATTAGATACAAAATACTCTGCTCCTGGACTTCCCTCTTAATGTATGATTGCAGCCACTTGTGTTGAAACACCTGTCTCATCAATTACCTAGTGCAACACAGGTGACTGAAATCATACATTAAGTGGGGCGTCCAGGAACATAGCATTTTGTACCTAATGGAACGGGTCATGTTGGAGGTTAGGTAGAATTAATTGGGGAAGCATAAAATTAATTCTCTTAACATTTATAGGGGAGGGATTATTGGGCATGTTCCTGTTTACTCTGCACAGTTATTAGCAAAGATGATCTGGGAAAGCATCGTCTTATATTGCTTCTATAATACCTTTCCCTGCTATAGCACTAAGCATTGGCAGGGCCGGCTTGGCCATCAGGCACTTCTGGCATATGCCAGAAGGGCGATGGCCTAAGGACCGGCTCGAGGAGGGGTGAAGCAAAAGACCCCCGCCCTCCACCCAACGGCTCCAAAATCATTAAGATTTCATGGAGACAGAAGGGGTGGAGGCATGGATGGGCCGGCGGCTGCTGTGCTGGGCCGGGGCTGAGACAGGGGCGTGACTCGCGGCATGCCCCCTTGATTAAACCACGCCCTCCTTTACACACGAATGCAGGGTGGACTGCCAGGGCTGAAATATAGCCCCAGTCCGTCCCTGAGCATTGGTATAATTCAGAGATTCTCAAACTTGGCCCTCTGGACAATCCACACAGATCACGTTTTGCAGGTCACCTAGCAGGTGCACAGGTGTACTCATTACTCACTGACACATTTTAAAAGTTCCACAGGTGGAGCTAATTATTTCAACTCCTCCAGCATAACCAGTTCCATTAGGTCCAAAATGCTCTACTCCTGGACTTCCTGCTTAATTGATGATTGCAGCCACCAGTGGTGAAACACCCTTCTCATCAATTAACTAGCTCAACACAGGTGACGGCAATCATAAATTAGGTGGGAAGTCCAGGAACAGAGCATTGTGTACCTGATAGGAGGGGTAATGTTGGAGGCTAGGGTATTTCACTTGTGATTCTGTGAGACCTGGAAAACATGTTCCTGAGGACCGAGTTTGAGAACCTGTGGTATAATATAACCAGTATAACAAGAAGCTGCTACAGAACAGAAATGAGTTCTTGGTACAGTATGTGAACAAGAAACGAAACTGAAATTGGATCCACAATAGAGACTTGCCATTGTATCAGTTCTTGGAGTTGACACTACAGCTGACAGCTCAGACACAGCAGTGATTGCACCATGTCTGCTCAGCCGTTGTGGGTCTGCGGTTTCTGCCCTGAGCTAGAAGAGAATGCCGATTTGGGGCCATTACTGAAGACACCTGATCGGAACATTGTCGCCCACTTAAACTGCATGGTGAGAGATCTCAGCTGGTCACACACACAAGGGAGCAGTGAGGACTGCTACTCACTGGGTCTGCTGTGACATATAGCCAGTAACTGAGCATAATTATTGAACTCATAATGTATGTATTGATTGGCTGAGGGAAAGTTATCAATATGTGCTTCCTGCTTCTAATACATACTTACCTAAACTCCCGGGAGTCGAGGGAGGCTCCCAATTTTTCAGGTAACCTCCCGCACCCCCGAAAGAGTAGGCGGATCTCCCGCATCCCGCCCACTTCCTAGTGAAGTGGGCAGGATGGGGAGATTTTCCAACATATTTACAGGTCCACATGGAGGGGGCGGGGCTAAATGAGGTGAAACGTGTCATTAAGCCCCATCCCCTCCTCACAGACCTGCGAATCACAGGCTTTTCTTGTAAAGGAGGTGGGTCATAATGACGGTGATCGCCTGGCCCCGCCCCTCACAGCTGAGAATAGCAGCTCCTCTCCGGCTGCTCCCGGAAAGGATGCCTCTGATGTCGGTAAGTATGTTCTAATACCTTCCAAGCATATTTATAAGGCTGTTATATTTACATCCACAACCACAGACCACAGGGTTTTTTTCACTGAACTGACAGTCTGATGCATAGATGGTCGCAGTGTCGATGACGGACGCAGTAGAGCAATTTGTTTTCTATTGCTCTAGTGTTAAACTCACACTGTGCACGTGCAGCGTTTGGATAGTGACGTTTTTGCAGAGAGGATTTATTAAAAAAGTGAGTGACAGGTAGCGTTTGGGGGAAGTAACGGGGGGGTGTCTAGAAAAATGCCGGCGCGTCGGGACCATTTTCTGGGCATCTCCTAGTGAGCCTCTGTGAATTTGTACATAGCTGGAGGGCCCCGGCGTCATAGGCGAGATGCTCATTCTGAGACGGCATAGGCTTGCTCAGAGGTTCGATTTGCCACCAAAGTTTTCGCACTTGTACATAAGCGGCAGATGTGAGATGCCGGAGGTCCACTGTGTACAGAAAGGCAGCAGCGATGGGCATTGCGTATACCTCTGAATCAGACCCATAATACAAACCTTTATATGAATTAATTGAAACCAATTTAATTAAGTCAAACATAATTGCATATAATCTACAAATGTAAGGGCTTATTTATTAACAATAGTTTGAGCAAAAATCTTAAAAAAAACAGAATGCAGTAAGGGGTTGTCCCATACTTCCCTACTTTATCTAACTCCGCTCTGGGAGAAGTCCGTAGAGGAGTTGCAGCGGCCACTGAGGGGCTGGGGTTGGATTCTTTCTATCATTAAACCCCTCCCTCAGCACAACATAATCCCATGAATCGTGGGATTCCAGGTAGGTAAGTATGGGTTGTCCAGTGTTATTTTCTAAATAAGTTGGACATACTGTATGTTGTCACGCTGAAAGGGTTTTGTGAATTCAGGCTAGGTTCAGAGAGAAGGATAAGGGATGAAACAGAATGCTGGAAGCTTGTTGGCTTGATGAAGTTTCTGCGCATGGAGAAATAACTAAATAGCTGGGATCCGAACAAGGTGCGAGGCCTGTAGACTCTAGCTACTTCAGGCAACTTGGCTGAAATCAGCTGATACCGAAAGTGGACTGCACCGGGAAGGACTCGAACTTTGATAGAACTGGGCTAGATCCACACTAGGACGTAATAGGAATAGTACAGGAAATTTGCTGAACTGAGACAGCACAGGAACTGGGCGCAGCATCCACTGTAAAGGACTCAGGAACAGGTCTCTGAGGAGCATAGGTAGTCTGGACACAGGCAGGGTTGTGGATGACGTTGTACTGGCAACCTGAATGTGAAGCAGGAAGTCTCTTTGTAGTACTGCCTGAGCACAGATTGGCTAACAGGGTCAGGTGTCTGCTGTAGTGAATATGATTGGAGGAAGGGAACCTGCACTGAGTGGTACATGGAATCATGTGACCGCTACAGAGACTGGAGAATCAGTGGTCAGCTGACCGAAAGTGTCATGGCGGCGCCCAGTCTCCTGAGCACATGGAGAATGCTGGATGGTTGATGCTAGATCCTATGTGCAGAAAGGACCTCTGTGACGTATGAATCACGTGACGGCTGCAGGAGGGCTGGACCGCTCCTGCGTTACCATCCACGAGGGCACAGAGGGGGTTCAAATATTTGTGGCGAGCGTAGCGAGCCACCGTGCCCGAAGCGTGGCGAGCGGACACTTTTGGTCCCCCGTTAGCATCCCCGTCCCTCCCCCTTTCATGCCGGGTCACGTGGGTGTGACGTCACAGGTCCCGTGCAACCCACTATTCTAGTCTTAACCAATGCTGGACACTGGAGCTATGCAGGGCATACATGCCTACCCCCCCCGGAAGTCGCGGGAGGCTCCCGATCTTTCGGGTAACCCCCCGCACCCCTGAAAAGGTAGGCAGAATGGGGAGAATATTACTGTGTATCACCCCGTCTCCTTTTGTAAATATTCGGCAACTGTTAGATTAAAAAAGACAAACGGCAACAGAGGTGTGAAAGACAAGAATGAGTTACCTCTGAAAACTATGAAGAATTTGGAAATCTGTCAGCTGTCATAGTACTCTTCACCATTTGTTTTTATCAAGTTGCACTCAAAATGGAGCTTTGTTTTGTCTCCCTTTTGTCTCTGAGTTCTCTTTCTAGTCCCTTGCTTTGCCTTTTCAAGACAGCAGCCAGGACAATAGTAACATTAGCTAGACATGTCTCTAGAGGAAGCAACAGATGTTGCAGTAGGTGTACAGTAGCTGTTGCAAGGTGGTCCTAAATTCTTAGAACAAAGCAAGTTAGCAGAAAATAGATACCTGAAACTTGTACTTTGTTAGTCAGAAGGCATGTCATCTAGCAACATTTACTGCATACTGTACATTGGTGGTTACTCTCTTGCAGATCAAATCATGTTCTCCAATAATGTTTCACAAAGCTCAGAACCAAGGACCAGCAAGCAGCATGCAAAATTGCTTATATACTTTGCCACCTTCTGTCCTAGTAGTGAGCCCTGAATTTGTTAGTATTGGTACCAGCTTCCCTCATTGTTGTGCCCACAAATAGTGGGAAGCATCACAGGTTGCAAGGGTTTCCAACATCTGAAACAGCTGTGAAACTTCCCACCGCCGAGGGGCTGTAAGTGCATACCCCACCATAGTCCTGCTTTTGGTGGGACAGTCCTGTGAGCGATCATCACTGAAGGGTTTTTGCCACACGCTGTGGAGCAGGTGTACTATGGCCATGCCACCGTTTGGCTAGCAAGACCTCCAGTGTTAGGAGGTATAGTAAGGGCGATATATTGCTGGAAAACAAGACACCACGCATTACCATCTTGTATCAGATCCCATGATGGACTGATTACAATAGGATGTTTTAAAGTGTCCTTTCAAAAAGCATGGCATTGTCTGCAGCCTGTGTAAGTCAGAAGCTATAATGTGAATTAGAAACAGACAGTTATGCTCCTCTAGCTGCAAATACCAATGCAGAAGCTAATTGTGATAGCTGATACATTTTAGAACCTGTACCCTCCGAAGCCCCGCCAGAAAAGACATGATTCTATTGAGTATTTAGGTCAAATGGGTCTCAAGAGATAGTTACCATGCAGCAGGCAAATCTATAGCTTATTCTTTGTTAAGTAATGATTAAGTAATAGAATATGATAACCTATACTTGTCGAATATTCAGTAGTCAGAGGTGCGGTATGCTGCATTGTGCAGTGGAGATGGGACCGTGATGGCACCATTAAAAACAGATCAACGTGGGCTACATTACCTCTGTCTGTTATTACCCAGTCTTGTTTTATTACTGATTTGTTCCCAAATGTAACACAATATCCTGTATAAGTAAATGTTATTGATAATAAGAATAATAATACAGGTCATAGTGGGAGGAGAGGAAAGTGTTGTGGTAGTGATAGACAAGCTGCTGAAGGTCCTTGTAGGCAAAAGGGAGGAGAGATGTGGTAGAACGATAGAGAGAGAATCAAGAGAGGGTTTATTGAGTATGGGTGAGACAAGGGCATGCTTGAGGAAGGCGTGGTTGGTACCAGATGAGAGGAAAAGGTGGGAAAAGAGGAAGCAGGTATAAAGAAAGAGGGGACAGAGGAGGTGAGAGGCAATGGGCTGCTATGGGGGCAGGTGGAGGAAGGAGAGTGCAAGAGAAGGGCACAGACTTCTTCCCCAGTGGCGGTGCAAAAGAAGGACAGGGGGACATTTTTTGTGTTATTCTCTGGTGCTGGAGAGGGTATCCCTAGAAGAGGTTTGCACAAATGTACTAACCCTGGTACATTGTGTGCAGGGCCTTAACTAGGGTAGTGCGACCAGTGCCTTGGCACAGGGCACCGCAGGGCAGGGGGCGCTGTTTGGGTCTGTCAATTTTCTGTTTATTATCATTCTCACTTGTAGCTTCCTCTTCTTTTATCCCCAGCATCTCCTGGCCTCCCCTATCTCTTCCCTGGCCCTTCCCCATAAGGCCATGGCACTTTTTTGGGTGCACTTCTTATGTCCCTATTTGAAAAATAGGAGGTGGGGGTGCCAATGCTCTTTCTGGCACATGGCACCAAAAAGTCTAGTTACGGCTCTTTGTGTTCTCTGAATGAGAGCAATAGCAAATTACTTTGGAAAAAGAAGGAACTATGGGTCTGACTCAGACTTGTATTTGATGGTTTGCTTACAAGTCCTCTGTTCTGCAGTGCGCATGTTCTGCGTTGCCACTGTGACCCTTGTCGCAGTGCCCTGGACACCTCAGCATGAATGACAGACTGCAGCTGTTTGAGGGCAGAGAATAGGCGGTGACTGAGACTATTCCCCAAAATAAAGGCTTGTCACCTCCAATTTGTGGGAGTGCCGAGGCCAGGGTCTGCGTCTTCCGATGCACCACTCGTATATGCGATGCTGACAGAAGGCATATTTTTTGTCCAGACACCTCCTGCGGCATTAGCATATTTTAGCATCACTGCTGCATCCAAAGATGCAGCAGAGAGGCTCTTATCGTCCATCTCTGAATCAGGCCCTATGAAGTCCCACTCGTTTTTTGTGAGATACAAAATATTGAAACAACCACTTTGTGGATTGAAATTAGTAGTATTTATTTATACAAAATACATCAGTTAACTACCGTGTTCAGTCCTATGCCACAGTATTTACAGTACATTAATATTATTTATTAAGGCACTGTGGCCCTGATTCAGAGTCGGACGCTCTGAAAGAGTGCTCGCTCTGAATCAGGGCGTTTTTTTTTTTGGAGCGCCCTCCTGGCTGCTTGCATAGCTGTGGGTGACCACCCACAGCTATTGCGAGCGGCCAGGATGATGGTCGCGATGATCAAGACCATCGCGACCATCGTGCTTGCGACGAGACCCTTGTGGTAGGATCTCGTGGCCGCAAGCCCCAGAGAGCTTCTGGCTCTAATAGAGCTGGAAGCTCTCCCACTGACATCACTGGTGATGTCAGTGGGGCTGCCCACAAATGGCAGGCGTTCGCTTGGGAACGCCTCCGTTTATGAAGCCACCCCCCCGCCACACCTACAAAACTGGGCGAGCTGTCAATCAACATCGACAGCCGCCCCTTTTGTAGTGAGCCACGGAGCGAGTCCTTTTTGCACTCGCTCCGGGGCTCGCACACGCCGTGCGTGCGCACTGGGCTACCATCGACCCGCTTGCGAGCGCTATGTGTTTGTGAGCAGGTCTGAATCTGGCCCTGTGTTGAAAGGGGTTAACCTCTAAACTATTACAAAGCTGTGGAAATATATAAAGAGTAAGGTAGTGTTTCAGCAAAATAAAGAAGATATAAAACATATAAAAGGACATTTCTGAAGCAATACAATATTACACAATAAATAACAAAGACAAATATATACAGTAAAAGAAGTTTTGCAACTGTACGACTGTTTCCCCAGGCAGTGTAGTCAGAGAGTCACACTTGCACAAGCTCTGACCTTACTTAGGTATTGCTAAGCTGATCGAACGCAGTGAAAGCCCAAACTGCATATGGCATAGCAATGGCTAATTTATGCATGCTCCTGCAGCGGCGTTCAAATGCACTGACACGTCTGCGTTTCGCTGACCACCCACCCCCTGTTACCACCCCCAAATGGTCACTTCCTGTCAATTACTCTGCGATGGGTCTGCGTAGTCACTGCAATCGTAGTCCCGATTGCAGTGGTGTCTTCACGCATGCACACTGCACTGCATACACAATCGGCCGATTGGGTTCGTTATTGCAGTTGCGATCATAATGAATCAGCCCCATTGCGCACACAAGCCAACAGTAATTTCCATCCATGTCTTAAAGAATAGATCAAAAGACTCCGCTCAGCCCAAGCATAGCTGCAAGCAATTTGAGCCATCCATATATGGAAAAATGTGCAGTGTCTCTGAATTAGTTAAGCAGACTATGATTAGGGGGTATATTTACTAAAGTGCAGGTTTTTAGAAGTGGAGATGTTGCCCATAGCAACCAGTCAGATTCTAGCTATTATCTTCTAGGTGCTAGATAAATGTTAAGTAGAATCTGATTGGTTCCTGATTCCAGGAACCAACTGATGAGGAATCACTAAATGACACAACAGGAGTATAATCAGCAACTTCAAACCTAGCATAAAACTTACTGAACTCATCAACCAAAGGGCCACCTGCCTTGGAAGCGCCCGAATTTGAAGCCTTGTAATTGGTTAAATGCCTAATGCCCTGCCATAAAGTGACACTTGATCCTGTTAGAGTAAGCCTCCTTGGCCAATTAAATGCCCTTCCTCAAATTTGACCGGGCAGCTATATACGCTGTATAATCCTTCGATCTAAAGGCAATGGCCCTCATTCAGAGGCAGTCGCAAGAAACGAGTGCTCGCTCTGAATGAGGGTGGCCGCTTGACTTTTCAAGTGCGGCCTCCTGATCGCTAGCTAAGCTGTGGGTTACCACCCACAGCTTTAGCGACCAACCAGGTTGATGGTCGCGATGGTCAAGACCATCGCGACCATCGGGGCTTGCGACAAGATCCTAAGGTTGGGTCTTGGCAACCGCAAGCCCCAGGGAGCTTCCTGCTCTGATCGAGCAGGAAGCTCCCCACTGACATCACTGCTGATGTCAGTGCGGCCGTCCACAAAACGGCAGGCGTTCCTTAAGGAACGCCTCCGTTTGTGAAACCACCCCCCGCCACGCCTACAAAATGGTTCGAGCTGTTGATCAACATCGACAGCCACCCCTTCTGTAGTGAGCTCCGGAGCGAGAGAATTTCTCTCTCGCTCCGGGGCTTGCGCATGCGCAGGGTCTAAACATCGACATGGTTGCGAGCGCTCAGCGCTTGCGACCGGGTCTGAATGAAGTTCAATGTCTCTAGCTCTCAACAGTTAACGTACATCGCCATTCATCCAAGGTTTGTCATTGGGGAAAAATCATTCAGAGTGAGGTCAAAAAGCAGATCAGGTTGTTACACGGCATTATCCATCAGGGAGATGGAATTATGCAGAGCGAGGTCACAAAGCAGAGCAGATACACAAATGAGTCACCTAGCACTAGGTGAAGTCTCACTATAAATGCTTAAGGGGTATGTTGAGCTAGGGCAACATACAGTATATCAGGGCCGTAACTAGGGTGGTGCGACAAGTGCCATGGCACAGGGCACCGCAGGGCAGGAGGCGCAGTTCGGGCCAGTTAATTTTCTGTTTATTATCATTTCTCACTTGTAACTTCCTCTTCTTTTATCCCTGGCATCTCTTGGCAGCCCCTATCTAATACCTGGCTGACACCCCCTCAAGCACCTTCAGTCACATCCTCTTTTATTTACACACACATTTCAAAATACTGTCAAACCCATCACCTCTCACATGGCAGTCAGATACCTGACACATGCTATCTGCCCCACAATTTTTTCTTGCCATCAGAAATTGGGGAAATTTTGGGTACGCGTCTAATGTCCCTATTTGAAAAACAGGTAGAGGGGGGGGATATGGCGCCAATGCTCTTTCTGGCCCTGGGCACCAAAAAGTCTAATTACGGTTCTGCAGTATGTGACTTAGTATAGAAATCAATAAGCAGTGTGTATGGAACTGACACTATGGGCCATAGGGTGAGAATTTAGAAAATGTGAGAGTTTCGCGGTAAACTATCACACTATTACATTGGCCTATGTGTATCTTCAAATGGGTAAATATCTGAATGAGAGTTTAAATCGTGAGAGTTTTTTGAGTCTTAAAACATAAAAAGTTGCATGTTCTCGGACTCTATTACATTGGGTGACTATAAAAAGTGTAAACTCTCACCCTATTACATTTGGCCCTAGATGTGTAAAAGAGTTGTGTGAGTAGCAACATTAAATTCGGTTAGATACGATGGCCTCGAGGTTCCCACTTATTTCCGGCATCTGATGACCACCAACATTGCTGATTTCTTCTCTTTCTCCATCATTACAGTTCTCTAATTCTCAGGGATGATTGTTTCTGACCTTCATCCCCCAGAATTGAATACAGACCTTGTTGTCATAGATCACCTATAATGTCTCTCACTTTTATTACAGTTAAGCATATGGGGGGAGATGTATCATCGGCGACATCGCCGATGCGGTATATCCCCCCCGACTTTGCGTACATACCGCGGTTAATTACCGTGGTATGTACCAAGAATATCGCAAAGAACAGCTCTCTCGATGAGAGCTGTCCTTTGCGATGCTGCCGGGCAGAGGGACTTCCGGGTTTAACACCCAGAAGTCCTTCTGCGCATGCGCAGAAGGCCGCGGGCCACGGGGGCTCATGGGAGGGATCCGTTCGGATCCCTCCCAGCCCTGAGCATCGTGCTAAGAAGCCCATAGGCTTCTTTTGGGTAACGCCACCTGAAGGTGGCGTTGCCTAGCAATGCGAAGCTGCATTCTGCTGCTTAATACATACGGAGAATGCGGTATAACCTCCGAAAACTGCATTTTCAGGGGTTTTACCGCATTTTCGCCAATGATACATCTCCCCCTTAGCACAGTAACTAAGTAAAAGTAACTTGTTCTCTAGCAATGCTGGCTTTAATATTTGTCTATTTTCAGCTCTTTTCGCCTAAGGTGGTTTCAAAGGACACGAACTCAGAAGATAGTTTCGGTGAATTTGATGTTGAATCTGTTAAAAATGAGATAAAGAGAGCAAAGAAACTGGTAAGATTGGTAATATAGTATTATTGTGCTATAGAGACATAGGGTCTGATTCAGTCCGTCTGTGCGGCCTTTGCCATAGTTGTGCTGCCTCTTTAAGCTAATGCAGCTACAAAGCTCTTCCCTGGTGTAAAGTTGTGCGTTTGAATGTGCAAGGACTGAGATGCCCATTTCTAGTGTCTATAGACGCTGCATTACCATCTGGAGCATCTTCAGATGCATCATCGGTCGTACCATCGAAACTTGCAAGAGCCCTATTGTAGGTGCAGCTCCTCCGTTTGAGTATGGCCTTCTATGTGAATAGCTGTCCGTCTCTATGTGCAACCACTTTCAGTGACACACCCATGACACTCCCATACAGGGGCGGATAGGGCCGCCGGGATGTCGGGTCATTTCCCGCTGGGCGGGTCCCATATTATATGTCTTTAGGGGCTGGCGGTGACCCTTCCCTCACCCACCCCTTTGCTGGCCCAGCTGCAAGCTGTCGCGATCGAAACTCAGCTCCGATCGTGCAGCATTACAGGTTCCGCGAATACCAGCAACCACCCATCCCTTATTCACCCCTCTCTGCTTTGCCGGCCCAGCTGCCACAATCGGAGCTCTGCTCCGAGCGTGCATCGTTGTCTCTGAACCTAAAGAAAAATGGCAGACAGGGGAGCTGCTGCGCATGCCCAGCCGCTGCAGCTCCCCCCTAAGCCTTTGCGGAGCCTGTCAGTCTTTCCTGACTGCTCTGCCTCCAGGCTGTCTGCAGCCCACCTCGGCGCCTCCACCTCCAGGATGATTTTGTACACGCCGGCCCTGCACTGCACGTGTACACGCACAGAACAGCAGCAGCCAGCACACAGGTACAGTCAGTAAGTAAACTATATTATTTGTATCTAATATATGTCTGCCTGCCAGAATATAAATATATGTATATACACTATGTATATATATATATATATATATATATGTATGTATGTGTGTATATATATATGTATATATATATATATATATATGTGTATGTATATATATATATATATATATATACACACACACTCGTATATACATACTATGTGTATATATATATATATATATGTGTGTGTGTGTATATATACACATATATACAGTGTGTATATATATATATATATATATACATATATATATATATATAAATCAGTTGAAGGAAATAGTGCCAAACTTATCCCACTCTGTTCAATGTGAAATATCTTTCACCAGTGTATATTTAATACTTAATTAAGTGTATATATACATATACTATTTGTATATGTAGCACTCCCTTTTAATTATAAGGTGTCTGCTTGGTCAATAAAATGGTGGCCGTGACTCAGCCACTTTGGTACAAGAAACGATCAGACAATGTAATTGACCACAAGCGCCTACTAGTGCTTTTATAAAGTGAACAAATTAGCTTGTGCAAAATCGTGCAACTTGTGCAAAATATGCTGGTCCCTAATTGGGACAGTAAATAAAGTGACTATAGTGCAATAAATTCATCTATAACCTTTCACCGGGCTTTGTCAAGGAAGCTCAAGGCTCTTTGTTCAAAATATCACGATTGGCAGCTGGAATTGCACCACTTATCATGTGACTATGACGTCATTAAATTATTCCACCCCTCTGCTGACTGGTTTATGGATTGGCAGATACAAATCTCTTGCTATGGGTGTTAGTGCTCGGAAATTCTCAAGGTCCCAGGATACGTTTCTTTAAAATCCTGACAGTTTTGCCTATACAGTATATATCATATTGCATGGACATTGTAGAAGGTAAACTACTCCTGGAGATGTACAATTGATGTAGTCTTTTATGGTCCAAGTTTTGTTGAATCTATCTGTAAATGTTGTAGTGAGCACCATAAACTCACATGCTTTACATGTACCACATTAATAAAAAACCTTTCTTTTGGTATAAATTCCTGATCTGTACTTGCTACTAGATGATCTTTAAGATATTTGGATCTCCTTGACCTGGTTTGAAGAATCTTAGCAAGGTCTTCATCCATCATTAGAAAATGCCAATGGTCTTGTAATATCCTTTGTATTAATTTTCATTCATTGCAGAACGTACCAATAATCTTGCTGATGGTTTTTATTCTCTTTTGGTAGACGCAGTGAGTCCCTTGTATATTTATCTGTATTCTTGATGGTTCTCTTACTCAGTCTTCAGTCTCTCTGACAGTTGTTTTTGTCTCTCTTTGTAAGTCCGTTTAGCTGAATAGATTCTTTTTGTTCTAAGGAGTTCCCCCTTTGGGACTCCTTTTATAGTGGATGGTAGATGGGAGCTATCCGCATGCAGAATACTGTTGGTAGCTGTATTTTTACAATACAAATCAGTAGAAAGGTTTACATTATCTTTATTGTCAGATCCAGGAAGTTGATCTTTTCCTTGCTTATTTCAACTGTCAGTTTGAGATTCAGTTGATTGTGGTTCAGTTTTTGTATACATTTTTCAAAGATTGTTCTCTCGTCTTCCCAGCACCAGGATGTCCTCTATGTATCAGAGCCATAAGATGACATGTTCCATGTACATATCATTCTCCTCACTGAACATGAACTCCTTCTCCCACCATCCCAGGTAGAGGTTTGCATATGTGGGGGCACAAGTGGTCCCCATTGCAGTACTTCTAATTTTTGGTCAAAATGAACATCAGTAGTTTCAGAATTAATTAAATTCTTGTGTGACATCCATATTGATAAAATATTTAGCCGCTGTCACACCCACTTCATAATCAATACTTGTATACAAGCTCTCGACATTGCAGCTAGCTAGCCACATGTCAGGCCCCAACGTCACATCTTGAAGTTTTGTTAGGACATCTGTGTCTCTTGCATACGAAGGTAATGAAGTTACATACTGTACTTCTTCAAATGGTGGTCAACAAAGACACTAGCTTTTTCGGTTAAGCTCTCCATTCCTGACACTATAGGTCTTCCGGGAGGTTTTACCTCGCTCTTATGAATTTTTGATAATAATTATAGTGTTTCTGTCTTGGGATTATTCACCTTCAAAATTCCAGGTCCTTCTTAGTGATGACACCATTCTGATATGCCTCTTGTATCAAGTGGTTTTACATTTTTAAATAGTTGCTAGTTGGATTAAAATTTAAACGTTTGTAACATTTTACATTTTGCAACTGTCAAGTTCTTCTATGTACATTTCCTAGGGCCAGAGGACAATGTTGCCCCCTTTATCTGAAGGCTTTATAATGATGTCTTTCCATTCTTGTCTTTCTTTCAAGACCCTCCTTTCTGCTTTGGACAGGTTATCCTGATAATTCATTCATGTCTTGGATCGTATTAGTTGATCAAGATCCCTTGTCACTAAATCCATATAAATTTTTACAGATGGACAGATGGATAGATCCGGACAAAATGTGGAGCATACGCCCCTTCTACCTTTATCTTGCTCCTGATTTATGATAAACTTCTTCAGGAGCAATTTCCTAGCAAAGAGTTGTACATCTTTCTCACAAGTAAAACGATCAATTAGAGTAAACTGCGCTCTGGGAACTGTTGGACTAGGTCCACAATCTGTGGCGGCACCCAACAAAGAGGGGTCCACCTCTCTTAGACAATGGATTAATAGTATATATAGATTTCAGGTGTGCTCAACTGATTGTTAATTCATGTTAAAGAAAACTAGCCTTAGACTGTAGTGTAAAAACAAAAAACAATTTATTAATTTGTGCAATATCTAAATCTATATATAAAACAGGATAAGTGTGTTTGACACCTGTGTCTTATTATTCCATTGCTCACTGCGGGGGTCAGTTTCTCTTGCAGGGATCAACTTTCCATATGATCTGTGCATACATGTTGATTCATTCCTATGAGCAGCGTCATCGTCACTTCCGCCGGGCGGAATAGAGAAGTGATAAAAGTATTCTATGTGAATTAAGTGGTGATGCCATGAGAAAGGCCCAGTCAGAACCCCCCCGGGGGCCACACTCCCAAACGCTCACTGGGCCTTTCTCATGGCATCACCACTTAATTCACATAGAATACTTTTATCACTTCTCTATTTGTTTGTACATTATATATGTCATTTTAATTCTTTATCATTTCATTAACACTTATTGATTTATCTTTACACATCTTTTCTACATACTTCACTATCACCTTTTTCCCTTTTTCGTGTGATGCCCTGGGGATGGCCCTTGGTTGGAATTTTTTTGGGGTGCCTTGCTTCTCGGACGTGAGCCCCTTAATATTAGGGACGCCAGTATAGAGGAGCCTTGACGATTGGCCTGGCGCTTATTCGTATATTTGCAAATATGTGTAACCAATACCTCTAAATCTCTATTATTATGTAGGATTTAAGTATTGTTTTTGCTGCAGTGTGCTGGAGGGCAAGGGTAAGTTCTTACCATATCTCATATTTTCTACTTCAGGGTCCATAGGGTATCCACAGGATACCTTGGGGATGTCCCAAAGCAGTATCCTTTAAGGGTGGGGATGCTCCTGTGCTGAGAGGAGAATCCGCCGCCCGAAGGAAGCATCCTGAGAGGCAAAGGTGTCAAAAGCGTAATACCTCACAAAGGTATGGACAGAAGACTACGTAGCAGCCTTGCAGATCTGAACTGCAGAGGCACCACGTCTAGCTGCCCACGAAGAACCCACAGACCTAGTGGAATGAGCCCTCACCAAGGAGGGAACTGGAAGACCTTCATGAAGATAAGCTTCTGAAATTGCCATACGAATCCAGCCTGCCAAAGTCTACTTTGAAGCAGGCCAACCCTTTTTACGGAAGCCATAGAGGACAAACAAGCGTCCGACTTCCTAAAAGAAGAAGTGCGGTCAACATAAATTCTCAATGCCCGCACAACATCCCAAGTGGCGTCACCCACTGAAAATCCAAGTGAATTGAAAGCCGGCACAACAATTTCTTCATTGATGTGAAAACTGGATACCAACTCGGGAAGGAATCCCGGACGAATACGAAACACCGTCCTATGAAAAATCAGAAAATGGGGGTCTACAAGAGAGAACCCCTAAATCCGAAACCCTTCTGGCCGAGGCAATGGCCAGAAGGAATATGGTTTTAGCTGTAAGCCATTTAAAGTCCACTGAGTCCAGTGGTTCAAACGGCGGTACCTGGAGAACTCTCAGGACCACAGCCCAATTCAAAGGCGCCACCGGTGGAACAAAAGGTGGCTGAATGTGAAGAACACCTCGCATAAAGGTGTGCACATCAGAGAGCGCAGCAATCCTACGATGAAACCAGACTGACAGGGCAGACACCTGCACTTTCAGAGAAGCCAGACGAAGCCCATGATCCACTCCAGCCTGTAGGAAAGCCAACACCCTAGACAGGCGGAACTCCCTAAGGGAATACCCTCTAGGTCTACACCACCGGAAGAAAGTATGCCACACACGATGGTAGATTCTTGCCGAGGAAGGTTTACGAGCTCTTAGTATGGTTTGCACAACGGAGCTAGAAAAACCCTCTGGACCTTAGCATGACCGTTTCAACAGCCACACCGAGTCAGGTCCGGGTGAAGACAAGGACCCTGTGACAGCAGATTCGGTCATAATGGTAACCTCAGAGGAACGTCTACTGACAGACTCTGGAGGCCGGAGAACCAGTGCCGTCTGGGCCACTCGGGAGCTATCAACAGTACCGTACCTCCTTCTTGATTTGAATTTCCGTATTACCCGCGGAAGAAGAGAAAACGGAGGGAAAAGGTAGGCAAACTGGAACGTCTACTGGACGGGCAGGGCATACACCAGAGACGCCTTTTCGTCTCTTGTTCGAGACCTGTACACTGGCAACTTGTTGTTGTGCCGGGAAGCCATGAGGTCTATCTCTGGAAGACCCCACTTGTCCACCAGACTCTGAAAGACGTCCTGGTGTAAAGACCACTCTCCCGGATGCACGCCCTGCCTGCTGAGAAAATCCGCTTCCCAGTTGAGGACTCCCGGGATGATCACTGCCGATAATGCTGGGAGATTGCGCTCCGCCCAGACCAGAATACGGAACACTTCTGCGAGTGCTGCTCGACTTTGGGTTCCTCCTTGCTGGTTTAAATAGGCCACCATGGTGGCGTTGTCCGACGGGACCTGCACAGGGTGACCCTGGAGAACCGGCTGTGCCAGCTGGAGAGCTCTTGACACCGCATGGAGCTTCAAAATGTTTATTGGAAGCTCCGCTTCCGCCCGAGTCCACCTGCCCTGAAACAAGTGTGGACCCGTGACAGCTCCCTAGCCCCGGAGACTGGCGTCTGTTGTTAACAGGACCCAGTTTGCCACCCAGAACGGGCGACCCTTGTTGAGGTGGGTCGTCTGCAAACACCAGATTAGAGACAGGCGAGTGAGCCCCATCGTCTGGGACTTGAGACACTTAGGCAATCCATTCCATCTGGACCGGATCAATAGCAGCAGAGGTCTGGAGTGAAATTGGGCGTACTCCACCATGTCGAATACCGACACCATTGAGCCCAATAACCTCATTGCCGAGTGTATCGACACTCGACGACACTGCAGATAACTGCGCACCCTCAACTACAAAGCAAGGATCTTTTCCTCCGTCACAAAGATCCACTGCTGCCTGGAGTCCAATAAGGCCCCGAGGTGCAGGATCCTCTGAGACGGGGTGAGAGTGGACCTCTGCCAGTTTGTCAACCAGCCGTGACATTGCAGTACCGCAATCGTCAGATCCAGATGGTGTAAAAGAAGCTCTGGAGACCCCACTATCAACAGGAGGTCGTCCAGATAAGGCAACAGTCGGACTCCCTGCGTCCGCAGGAGAGCCGCCATGACCGCCATGACCTTGGTGAATACCCGTGGAGCAGTCACCAGGCCAAAAGGCAGTGCCCGGAACTGGAAATGTTCGTTGCAGATTGCCAATCTGAGGAACTGCTGATGGCGCAAAAGAATAGGGACATGCAGGTAAGCGTCCTGGATGTCCAATGACACCATGTAGTCCCTAGGTTCCAGTGCCAGAATAATGGACCGCAGGATCTCCATCTGAAACAGAGGCACCCTCAAGGACTCGTTGAGGGCCTAACATGCACTGAAACTCCAGCCTGGAGCAAAGTGTGCAAAACCTTCCGCAGTTCCGAGGCTGTGCTCCGGTCTAGCGGAAGGCCTGTGGTAAAGAACCGGGATGGAGGCCTGTGCCGAAAGGAGAGGGCACACCCGTGAGAGACCACCTCCTGAACCCATGTCTGTCGTAGTCCTCGACCAGCACTGGGCGAACTGAAGCAGGCGCCCCCCACTTGGGGTCCCCCAAAGGAAGGCCTGGACTGTCAGGCCGCAGGTTTGTTATCTGACCTAGGAGCCGGACGTCTGGTACTCCAGACCTGTTTCTTGGGTTCGGACAATTTCTTGGTCCCAGCCTGCCGTGGAAAGGACTGTACTTTAGGCCTCCCTTGGGCCCTGTGAGGCCGAAAGGACGACCCACCAGCACTAGAAGGAATCGTAGCAGACGTAAGACATGCAGATTTTGCTGCTGCCAACGTAGCTACTATTTTGTCCAGATCTGGACCAAATAGTACCTGTTCAGACCTGCTAATCCCTTTTTGGAATCCGCGTCCGCTTTCCAAGAACACAACCATAAGGTGCGACGAGCAGCCACGGCTGCAGAGGAGATCCTGGAGGTGAGCATACAAATATCTAAGGCCGCTTCATTAATGTAAGTGGCCTAGTCTCGGAGAATGCCCACTAACTCGGTCTGTTTAGCCGAACAGTCAGAGTTCAAAGACGCCTCCAAATTATCCGCCCAGCGCTCCATAGCTCTGGCTACCCAACACACGGCCAGAGCCGGTCTGGATGCTTCCCTGCAAGAGAATAAACGGATTTGAGGCAGATCTCCACCTTGCAGTCAGTGACATCCTTCAAGGATGACATCGAAGGCATAGGCAACGTGGCACTTTTGACTAGGCGTGTGACATGTGAATCCACTTGCGTAGGGGATTCCCACTTAGAAAAATAATTGACCACAAACGGATAAGCCACGGCTAAGCGCCTCTGGGGCTGAAACCGTTTACCTGGATTTTTCCACGCCTCCTCTAAATGATCCACTAATTGATCAGAAAGAGGGAACACCGTAGCCTCACCCTTAATATCCTTAAAAAGGCATATATGAATGTGGCCACCAAAGGATCAATATCCTCAATAACTAAAGCCGAGCGGACCGCTCGAATAAGACCAGGGATATACACCTTGGACTTAGCGTCCGGCTCTTTGGTACGGAGAGGTTCTTGGTCAAATAGATCCAGAATCTCCCCATCATCTGACGTCTCATCGTCATCCCCATAAGGAGCAGATAAAGACGCCACCGGCCGATTATGAGACCGCAACACAGACTCCCCCTGTAAAACATCGGACAAATGCTGAACCAATGTAGTTAGAGTATTAACCCACGCAGGCTCCGGAGAAACCTGGGAAGGGACAGGGAGACTGTGGGGTACCATCAATTGTCTCGGGAACTCCCGCATGGGTGACGACACCACTGACTGCTGGGACAAACCCGTCTGGGTAAACGCAGGTGGCGGAGCTAGTTGGCCCACAAGGGTTGTAAGCGCCTTAGCGAAACAAGCCCAGGGAGGTTCCTGTACTGGGACCATAATCGGCCGTGACAGTGCCAGGCACTGGGGACATAACCCCTCTGCGTTACCCTCCCCCTCCGCTATTGGTTGATTCAAATGTATGTGACTGTCTCATCTTGCTTATTGCACCGATATTCTGCATAGAACCTCATGATTGCAAGTGTGTGTGGATTCAAATGTATGTGACTGTCTCATCTTGCTTATTGCACCGATATTCTGCATAGAACCTCATGCTTGCAATCGTGTGTGGATTCAAATGTATGTGACTGTCTCATCTTGCTTATTGCACCGATATTCTGCATAGAACCTCATGCTTGCAATCGTGTGTGGATTAAAATGTATGTGACTGTCTCATCTTGCTTATTGCACCGATATTCTGCATAGAACCTCATGCTTGCAATCGTGTGTGGATTAAAATGTATGTGACTGTCTCATCTTGCTTATTGCACCGATATTCTGCATAGAACCTCATGCTTGCAATCGTGTGTGGATTAAAATGTATGTGACTGTCTCATCTTGCTTATTGCACCGATATTCTGCATAGAACCTCATGCTTGCAATCGTGTGTGGATTCAAATGTATGTGACTGTCTCATCTTGCTTATTGCACCGATATTCTGCATAGAACCTCATGCTTGCAATCGTGTGTGGATTCAAATGTATGTGACTGTCTCATCTTGCTTATTGCACCGATATTCTGCATAGAACCTCATGCTTGCAATCGTGTGTGGATTAAAATGTATGTGACTGTCTCATCTTGCTTATTGCACCGATATTCTGCATAGAACCTCATGCTTGCAATCGTGTGTGGATTAAAATGTATGTGACTGTCTCATCTTGCTTATTGCACCGATATTCTGCATAGAACCTCATGCTTGCAATCGTGTGTGGATTAAAATGTATGTGACTGTCTCATCTTGCTTATTGCACCGATATTCTGCATAGAACCTCATGCTTGCAATCGTGTGTGGATTCAAATGTATGTGACTGTCTCATCTTGCTTATTGCACCGATATTCTGCATAGAACCTCATGCTTGCAATCGTGTGTGGATTCAAATGTATGTGACTGTATCTCTTGCATAGATTTTTTTTGTTTCTCTTCCTGTATAGTCTGTATTGGTCAGTGAAGCATAGTTTATGGTATATATCTGGCCTGGTTTTTGCTCCAACTCAGAGCAAGTTATCTCCTTTGATCAGCAAGCCAATTGAGTCAGTTGTAGCCTGTCTTAATCAAGGGATACCACTCCTTATATTCAGTCTAGGGGCAGCTGGGGCTGTTTGCAGCTGGGGTTTAAAACACCGTGTTAAATGCACAAAGTGTGATTACATAACAGTTAATCAAACAGTTGAACAAACATTGACCAACATCTAAGGTAATTTCAGATTAAGATACCGATTACTTTAAAATTTGTCTAAAAAAAACAAACCTAAAACTCACCATGTACTACACATTTCTTTTTTTCAACTCCCTCCTTTGTATTTTCTCTAAGGATATAACATCCCTAACTCTCCCTGCATCTCCCCTCTCTGGGCACACTGCTGCCCTATTGAGTCACTCACCTCCTCTAAAAACTAATGAGATTTCTTTTCATCAAAAATTGACAATTACAGCCTCATTGTGTCACTATAAAAAATTTTTTTACACACCTACAACTATATCTACTTCTCCATTCTTCTGCTTTTATTATCTGGTGACATATCACCAAATCCAGGCCCCACACACGGACAGCGGATTTACTATGGAATAAATATCCTGCAAACCTCACATGTCTCCCATCACCCTCCAAATCAATAAATGTGCATTATAGAATTCACACTTGATCACAACTTATTATTTTACATCTGAACATCTCTTTACAATAACTACTTTTACCAATTTCTACATTTACCTGAGACTGCTGGTTTATACGTTAACCAAACTCTCTAAATAGTCCTTCATGAAGTGGCTTCAGCTACCCGTCAGACTTCACGTAAACTGATATAACAGCCATGGCTTTCCACAGACACCTACAAAAACTGCCTCTTAAAGTACAATGTCAGTGGCATAAATCTTAATTCAAATGACTTCCACACATACTATAAAATAGGAATCCACCCATCTGTCATCCTAACCCTCTGTCCCATGCTCACTGTCTACCCCATCCGTGTCACCCCTGTCTGTTTGCCCATCCCCTCTAGAATGTAAGCTCTCACGAGCAGGGCCCTCTTTCCTCTTGTGCTTATCCTTTCTTTACTTATATTATCTGCTCTATACTCAAAAGCACCTAACCCGTGACTTTTGCCATCCTGCTTCTGTTGCAGCAGTGTTTATATACCATGTACTTATATTGCATTGTCTTAAACTGTATGACACTGTTTTCTTGTTCTGCTCAACTGTCTATGTACTATGTCTATGTACTATGTTTGTGCACTATGTTTATGTACTATGTAAGGCGCTGCGGAACCCTTGTGGCGCCATATAAATAAAGGATAATAATAATAATTGGTACCTTACATTTAGTACACATGAGCTGGAGAGGAAAGTCAGTCTCAGACATGATGGTAAGTATGTGACACTCACACCTATACGTATTGGTATAGTGTGAATAACGCCCTGCACACCGCGCACCGCAAGGGCTTTGAGCAGAGCAAGATCAGGGACAGTAATAAGGCTGACAGTAGAAAGTGAAAGTACAGAGAGCAGGCTAGCAGATTAGTCACATACAATGCAGAAGAAACAAATCCCTGCACTATTAGCGCTGGTTCTCAACTACTCAGACCCTCAGGCTGGTAGGACTCAGCGCTGCATACACTGACCTGTGACAAACAGAGGAGAGGTATGCTGGGGGACCCAGACCGCAATGCCACCGCTCACAGGCTTCCAGCAGCGTTCACCATGCTTCAAAGATGGCCACCGAGGAGCAGAGGATGAAGGAGGCCGGCCTGGGGGAGGAGCGCTGACACACTATGGCCAATCAGACAGAGCAGAGAGGCTGTGTGCAGCAGGGGAGGCGCCGGCTGTGAGACAGGGAAAGGGCGCTCCCCTGGCATGCATTTAACCCCTGGGATGCCGCAGCGCATGCCGCTCAGCAGCGGCCCGCTGTCCCAGGGGGTAGTGGAAGCGCAGGTTGGTTGCCTGGCTCCATGCTGCAGCCAGTCCCCAGGGAGCCCACTGCCTGGGGACTCAGGACCATGTGATCAGCGGGGACCCACCGCGGGACCCCACTGCTTACCTGCTATCCCCTGGGATCCGCCCATGGTCCAAGACATCTGGAGGCACCGCTAGCCGTGACCCCAGATGTCTACCAGCATCCCCGGATCAGTAATGGCGTTCTGGTACTGGCGGGGTGTAGGGGAGACGGCATGGACGTCAGTACTGACTGTCCATGCTGTACTCCCAGATGTGCAGCCAGTGCTGCCTTTAAAAGAAACTTCAGGGGCTCTTCATAGCCCCCCTCTGCACAGTGCCTCCGACTCCGGCCAGGCACCGACGAAACTGAGATGCCTTGGCCCGGGGGCGGGGTATAGGAGAGGGACCCAGATGCATCCTGGGAGGCTGAAAACTTTAACTCTGTGGTGCCTGAAGACTGACGTCATCACCTATACCCCAAGGTATCCTGTGGATACTCTATGGACCCTGAAGTAGAAAGAGCAGTTTAAAAGAGATAGTTAAGAGCAGCCACAGCTGCATATAAAGAATGAAAATAAAAAAGTGAAGTACATATATACTAAACAAACAGTGAAGGGTTAAGATGTGTTATAAAAGAAAAATGTGTTATAATGTGGTGCCCTGAAACAGATCAACCAAAGCAATCCAGGGGGACCCATGCCCCAAAAATGAAACAAAATTACACTACAGTATATAACTTGTAGGACTTACCTAGAATTGTGCCTAATACCAGTGTGCATATACTGTACCAGACTCCATACTTTTAAACCAATAAGGTAGGGGTGCTAATCCAGACTGAAGGCGTCTCCTTTCCCTCAGGTGTGCAATAAAGCACATTAAATGGAGTATATAGGAAAGATTCCTGGACTGCACACCCTGAATATATTATATATATAGGAGGTGCTACCTCATGAGACTAATTGCAGGCACAAAAACAGACACAGGATAAGTGTTTGACACCTGTGTCCTACATCTACCCCATTGACCGATGCAGAACATATGACAATTGCATTTGCTGTTCCTTATATAGCCTGAAAGTTGATCACTGAATAAAAATTTATGTTGAATAACATCTACATGCTTGGTGGGGCTATCAAAATTAATTAATAACTAATAAGGCATGTTGAGATGCCTGAACAGCAAATTATGCACACTTAAAAATAACTAGCCATAAAATAAAGGGATCTATGTTGAATTTAGGAGTATTAAACACATATATATTTGAATATGAATTGTCATAATGGTGATATTATGACTATATGAATATCAAAGTGAGCATAGAAAGTTGTGTCCTTCTAAAAACAGCAAGATATAAAGGTGCCCACACACATAGCGATATGTTCCCGATCAGCCGATGTACACGATTTCCCCCTGAACTCTCCCCGGGAGCTCCACGACAGTACTGCACACGATTTGGTCTGAAAATGCTACCAATGTGACACACAATCTATCGTGCCTCCTTACTACTCCAGTGCATCCTGACTTGAGATTGTCAGATCTGCCCTACAACACGGGAGCTCTGTAGATACGATGTGCGACCAGCGGGGACTTGCATCACATCGGGATCATGAGTGGGGACTCACGATTTCGCCATATTTTACATGATCTGACGTTCCAATGTGTCGGAATCGGCCAGATCCGGTAAAATATCGCCCCTTAAGACTGTAAACAAGCTGAGATTTATTGCTACATATGTTGCAACTGAGCAACTGAGATCACAAGAGGCAACATTTATATCCAATTCTGACTTTCACAGTCTTTCACAACAGTCCACAGAGAAGTACAAGACAAATATATAGGTTTATTGAGAAAGAGAACATATATAAATAAAAATGTTTGAGATGATCTCAGCCTATTTATTCAGTACGGGTCATATGATAAATGCTCATGAATCGTAGACGGGACACGAATTGTGAAGATCAGTAACAGGCATAGAATCTTTTTTTATTTCACATTTTGTACTTTGTTCACAATTTCTTCATTAATACCTTTTATATTTCGCTTTTTTTACATACCATATATGTTTTATATGTAATTAATAAAAGTTATATTTGATTCAGTTTTAGTGCGCCATATACAGATTATACTTCTTTTTAGTTATTGTGTATCCTACTTATCTGTGGCAGCACCCCCGATACCCAGGCACAAATGAACATAGTGGATTTTGGGAATGCTTTATTTTGGGGTCCTTCGTAATAATTTACATATTTCCTGTGCAGTAGATTTTTCTCTCTCTTACTTCTTGAAATACACAATATTTTAAAATTGAATTAGAAAAGACTAGCAATGCTATGCTAGGAATGACGGCAATGCTATGCTAGGAATGATGAAGATATGGAAGAGCAACGATATCAGCAGCGCAACAAAAGCACGTGTGGTCAATGCAATTGTTTTTCCGATCTTTATGTATGCATGCGAAACCTGGACACTCAAGAAGACAGATTGCAAGAGAATCAACGCTTTTGAATAGTGGTGCTGGAGGCGAATGCTGCACATACCATGGACAGCAATGAATACGAACAAGGCAGTCCTAGAGCGAGGCAAACCAAAAATATCATTAGAAGGCAAGATCACCAAACAACGACTCTTGTATTTTGGACATGTCATGCGGGATAATTCCCTAGCAACAGCACTAATGCTTGGATTCGTCAGCGGGTCCAGAAGAAGAGGACGCCAAAGAACTCGTTGGCTGGACACAATAAAGGCTGACACGAACATGCCCATATATGACCTGAAGGAAGCGGTCACAGAAAGAGAAGCGTGGCGTTCACTGATCCATAAAGTGTCCGAAAGTCGATGTTGACTAAACGGATAATCATCATCAGACAACCGTCGAAAAAAAATATATTTTTTGCAATTTTTATTATAACAGGAAAAGACGCAAAACAAATTGATCTTCTTGGGTTGCAGATCAGACACAGTAGAGTATTATTTGGGCAGATAAACAATATACTGCAGTCAGTGGCATAACTACAGAGTGTGCAGGGGGTGCAGTTGCTATGGGGCCCGCCGCTAGGGGGGGCCCGAGTTCCAGCATGAAAATTGCATCTTTTCTTATATTCTTTTTAAAAAACAATATTTTTCAATAGAAAGTTTATTCAATCCGGCCCTGGTGCACCCTCTGTAGTTACGCCGGCCCACTGCCTTCAGGTCTCAACGGGCGTCCCTTACTACTGTGAAGAGCCGCCCAGAGCCGCGACAGGAAGCACTGATTGCCCCACCAGTGCCAGCGAGACAGTCCCGCATAATACATTGAGCTCCCCTGCCTTGGGTGACTGAGGGCAGTCAGTAAGGTGCTACAGGGGGAGCGAGAGGTGCTACAGGTGAGGGGAGTGAGGTACTACAGGGTGAGGGGAGTGTGAGGTGGTACAGGGTGAGGGGACTGTGAGGTGCTACAGGTGAGGGGAGTGAGGTACTACAGGGTGAGGGGAGTGTGAGGTGGTACAGGGTGAGGGGACTGTGAGGTGCTACAGGGTGAGGGGACTGTGAGGTGCTACAGGGTGAGGGGACTGTGAGGTGCTACAGGGTGAGGGGACTGTGAGGTGGTACAGGGTGAGGGGAGTGAGGTGCTACAGGGTGAGGGGAGTGTGAGGTGGTACAGGGTGAGGGGACTGTGAGGTGCTACAGGGTGAGGGGACTATGAGGTGCTACAGGGTGAGGGGACTGTGAGGTGCTACAGGGTGAGGGGACTGTGAGGTGCTATAGGGTGAGGGGAGTGAGGTGCTACAGGGTGAGGGGAGTGAAAATATATATATATATATATGTATACACTCTGGTTGAGACTTGAGTTGGGGGGCCCCTTAAGAATTTTGCTATGGGGCCCACACATTTCTAGTTACGCCCCTGACTGCAGTGATAGACTTCCTTGAGAAAAAAATAAGGTGCAGGTTCACTTTAATAAACAATCAAGAGCACAACACACAGTAGCTTGTTTGTTTGCTGCAGTGTGTGTAACAAACACACATACTGTACAGTGACACTGAGTGACAATGATATCTACAGTCACCCTTCCTACACCCACTGCATCTACCTACTCCAACAACGCTAAAGCTGGGTACCCTAGGATGAAGGATTGCCAGATATATTGGGAATCGGCTGTGCTACACAGCCAACTCGATATCTCTGTGAACGACATCATTCACCGACGCATCGCTGGTACACACTAGCCGACACGCTAACGATATATATCGGCTGTTAAACTGAGCGGTAAATGTGTCGGCCAGTGTGTAACCAGCTTTACGCTTTCTGCCCTGATGTCCTCTTAATGGAGTTTTGACTTAGTAGAAGTTAGTAATGTACTCACTAAATTACACAGCCCACAGTCCCACACCCTCTCCCTCCTCTCTCCTGTGCAAAATGGCGCCCGATCACAAGGGATGGACTGTTATATGCAATCCAAAACACGCAAGATCAAACGCCTGGAAGTTGACGTTTTGTATCATTTTCGGATCCGAAGTTGGCGGGAAGACCCCAGCCGGAACTCTGAGTCACTCGGATCCCCTTAAGTTGGGGTGTGCTCGGTTTCTGAGAAAACCAAAACGCTCATCTCTATATAGAAGGACATATAAGGAAAGCAAAGAACAATGATGGTGCCTTAAATAGGCTGTTTAACTGTTGTTTGCAGCACACACTGGGCCTGATTCAGAGGCGCTCGCTATTTGCGATAGTTCGCTCTGAATCAGGGCAGATTCTGCAGGTGGCCTGGCGATGGTTACGATTATCACGACAATCGGGCTTGCGACGCGACCCTTGTGGTAGGGTCTCGTCCACCGCAAGCCCCAGTGAACTTCTTGCTCTAATAGAGCAGGAAGTTCACTACTGACATCACGTGTGATGTCAGTAGGGCCGCCCACTAACGGCAGGCGTTCCTTTGGGAATGCCTCCATTTGTGCAGCCACCCCCCCCTGACCCACCTACAAAACGGGGCGAGCTGTAGATCAACATCGACAGCCTGCCCGTTTTGCTGCGAGCCCTGAGCGAGTGAAGTTCACACTCGCTCTTGGGCTTACACACGTAACGCGTGCGCACTGCCCGCCCATCGACTCGCTTGCAAACGCTATGCGCTCATGAGCGGGTCTCAATCAGGCCCACTGACAGGATATACAGAAAGGCATTTATAGGAATAGATTTCTTTGGGATGGATACGGGATGCTGGCACTCGGGATCCCAACAGGGTTAGAATACAGACACTTGTTGGACAGTATTCTAACCTTCCCCCTCTCCCTACCCTAACCCTACCTCCCCGGTGCCTGACCCCCCCCAGTGCCTAACCTAATTTCCCCCTCCCTACACCTGAAACTTAACCCTCCCCCCTTACTGCCTAACCCTAACCCTCCCCTTAGTACCTAACCCTAACGCTAACCCCACTACTTACTTTCGGTATTCTGGCAGCCGGCATTCTGACGTGTTGGGATTCCGGCTCCAGCATTCTGAGTGCCGGAATCCCCATGAATGGGATATTGACGGCATCCCGATTTCTTCATTACTCCTTTACATAAATGATAAGGGACACCTCACAATTAGGGCAGTGTGTCAGTCACAGATAAATGTAAATGGTTTGGATGTCCTTTTAGATAACATGACTCAATATTTTTTTTTCTTTTTATTGTTCATTTTTTAAATGCTAACCATAGATATATTTGTGGTTTTTCAATGGCAGAACTGTTCTTATTGTAAAAAAAGAGGTGCATCTGTTGGCTGTGATATTGGAAGTTGCAAGAAAACGTATCACTATCTGTGCATAAAAAAACACAACGGGAAATACGTTTGTGATCCTGACAGAGAAATTTATATGTAAGTGACATTTCTGGTGTTATTTTGACATTTATTTATACTAGCTATTCAAATATGGTTGGGGGTCTAATTGAGAGGTGATTATACATGGAGGAGTATTAAACTCAGACCTTATTAATATATGTCATTAATAGCTTATTTAAAGTTGTTTGTTTGAATAGTCTTTTTTTAATAAGACCCCCTCAAATAGCATAACCACAAACTTCTTGTGTCTAGAGCTCTGCACTCAGAGGTGGAGCAAGTGCACCATCCCATAATGAAGAGCACATGAGGAGGAGGCTTGGTTATAATGTGGGTGGAGCTTCAAGCGATATAAAACAACATCCAGAGCAGAGGCAGAACTATGGGAGACAATGGAGGCGCCTGCCGCCAGGCTCCAGCTCTGAAGGGGGCACCTCCTCCATTGTCCACAACATGTTCACCCCACTTAGGGCTGTAACTATGTACCCGGAGTGTACCTTCATGGCCCTTCACGGCACCTGAGAAGCCACCATACACTAGTGGAGAGCTCCATGTCAGGCCATCAGCTGCTGCCTTCGTCTATCTATAGCCTGTCTTCATGCAAATTGCTACATTACAGTGTCAGCGGCTGTGACGGGGGGCACCAAATAACTTGCCTCCGGGCATCTGGGATGAACTTACGCCACTGATCCAGAGCAGTGTCGGATTAGGTCATGAAGGGTCCACTCAGAGCCGTAACTAGGGGTTGTGTGATCGGTGCCGCTACACAGAGCACAGGGACACTTTTCTTGGCGTGCTAAGGCCAGTGGTTGTGTCTTTGGGCGCAGCTTCACTGGCTTAGCATAGCATATTATCAGACAGCCGCTGCATACAAAGACGCAGCAGCTGTGTGATCTGCGTCCATCTCTGATTCAGACACACAGCACACTAGATAGCTGCTGTAAGACTGCTGTCTCTCTCAATGTCTAACAAAGAATAGCAGCAGAATATACTGACTGATAGTCACAGTCACACTGCAAGTCTGCAGCTTAGGGATGGTGGCTGGCCGATGTTAACTAGATTTGCCATTGATGGCAGAGAACCAATGGTCCTCTGCCACCGATGTTCCCAGAGGCGTGACATGATGACATCACGGGTTTAAGGGGTGGGGCCGGCGCTGCTTGAGGGTATGCTACTCAGGGGAAGGGGAGGGGGGAGATTCTTTTAACGACAACTTTAATGTGAAAATCTTTAAATTGTGCTTTGGCTTAATCTAAGGAACTGAAATATTTTAAATATCTAATACTACTAATTTAGACCCGGGTCACCCCAGCCCAAGCCCACGATTGCTGTTATACATGCCCTGTTCCAGTGCTGCAGGGTTTCCCTCTCCCCCTACGAGTATTATATAGATAACCTTTTGTTACAAAGTTTTCTGTAGGAACACAAAAAACCCCAGCAACTTATTTTTATGTTTAAAAATAGATGAAGCAAAACTTATGTATCATAGAAGAAAAATGGATACAGGGATGCAAGGGTTACAATTGTGTAGGCCTACATGGATACAATCAAGGTTACACAAAATCATGTAGCCAATGTGCCTGAAATTGTGCTGCTTATTCCTGCTTTATAAATGTATTTCTTGTTTCTTTTGGTGTACCTGCTTTGTATTGTTTTGAATAATTTATTTCCTCCATGTTCCTGTTTATTACAATGCTTTTTGTCCTGAACATAAAGATACAGAACAAGAGAATAATACAAACAGTAAGTTTTGTGCACAGATTGGATATATATGATGTTATCACCTTTCCTATAATAGATGTTTTATTAATGTTACTGCTTACCAGAGTTTCACTGCCTGTTATTATGTCTGATTCTATTTTCACAGTATTTAGCCCACAAACGTAACCCCTTCATGCCAGCCGGCTATTTCTATAATTTATATATTGCAGTTGGGGTTTGGGCACAAGGCCTATTACCCACTGGTCGTGAGTTCCTGCAAACTGCATGTGAATATATAAGAGTCAGGGGTCTAAGGAGAATTTAGAAGTGATAGTTTGCTACACCACTACTTCTAAATGATTCAGACTGAGATATAACATTCTGGAGTTTCCTCTTTAGTATCTGGGAGCTAAAGGCAATTTTTTTTAGTCAATTGAATATTTTGATATTTGATCTACATATACCAGGCCTGGCCAACCTGTGGCTCGCCAGCTGTTGTGAAACTACAAGTGTCAACATATCCTCCCAGCAATAAGCCTGTAAAGCATGCTGGGTCTTGTAGTTTCACAACAGCTGGAGAGCCACAGGTTGGCCAAGCCTGGTCTATACAGTCCCCTATAGGAGTGTAATACACCACTAATTACTATAAAACATTTATTTTATTATATGATGTAAAAAAAATTAATAATATATATTATAATATAGTATAAGTAGCTGTGTGTAAAGATAGAGTGAGTTAAACTAAGACAAGGAGCAATTGTTTTATATACCATGTGCCTAGTATAGTTATTTAAAAACCTATTTAAAGTATCAGACATGCCTTCTTTTTTTATAGATATTTAAATGGTATACATGGTTTGGAGGATGATATTGGGCAGGATTCAGAGAGGTATACGGTAGTTTAGATACGGTCGCAACTGGACACATTTTTGTGGTCTGTACTTGCGCCTGAGCTGCTTTGCACATGTGTCGCAATGGTCTTGCAACACCGGTCACAGGGCCTGATTCAGAGCCGGTCGCTATTTGCGGACGGTCGTTCTGAAAAAGGGGCCGGATATTTAAATTAAGTGCTCGCTCTTTGCGGTCTGTAGACGCCTCTATGTCTGAACGAGCGAACGAAACATGTGCTCGCTATTTTGTAAAGACGCCCCTTGGCCGCTCGCATCATACATCATCTCCGCTATTTATTTGATTAATCGAGTACATCGAAAGGCGTATGAACTGCTCGCTATTCTTGTGGTAGCATTTTTCTACCGCAATCATGCGAGCAGTTCAGGCTAAAAGACAACCAAGTGACGTGGTCGATGACGCTGCTTTGTTAATTATGCACACCCTTAAAACGCCCGTTTTGACCATTTGGCACGCCTGCGTTCGGATCTCCACTCACCGTTTTCAAGCACCTTCCCCTGTTACCACCCACAAACGCCTCATTCTGTCACTCAAATTAGCAGGCACTCGCTATTTTGCGAGCACACGATTTCCGACCGCACTGACTGGTTGGCGCATGCGCATTACAACCCATGCGCAGATGTGCGAACATCGCTCGGAGCGAACGAGCGGCCGCTTACGAGCTGCTCTGAATCAGGCCCACAGTGTGGTTTCAGATGCTGTTTGATTGACAGATTGTGTCGCCAGCATTTTGAGGGCATGCTGAATCCAGTGACTACGTCTACCGATGCAGATTCACTGGCCTCAGCAGCTTAGTCATGGCGGACATTCTGAGCAACCCTAGATAGTGTTCAATGGTCCAAGTAATGTTCATGATGTACATCCGATGCTGCGTGCATGCAGCGGATCTGAGAGGCCAGCGATGGCCATCTCATTACAGAAGTCGGCACCTGTAACATTTACATGTGTTCTCAGATAGAAGAGGCAGCACCAACCTGTACTCTTTGCTTTAACAAAGGCAGGAGCAGCTGGTGTAAATGCTAAACACATGAATATATATGAACACAAAATTGTAGGGAAATAGCAAGTTGTTGGCAAATAGCAAATTATTTATGTTATTATTGCCTTTGCACTTAGGGCCTTATACCCATGGACACAATGCCGATGTTTTTGCAGGTGAGCGATTATCGGTGGTTTGCGCATGGGTCACACTGCACGAGTCAAGTTTCATTACCGTTGTCGCTTGCAGTGAGGATTTATTGGCAAAGTGATTGACAGGCAGGGACCGTTTGTGGGCGGCAATGGGAGGAGCGGGTGGTGACTCAAATGCAGACATATCTCAGCCTGTGACTGCCATCCCGTATGCAGTAAAAATGGCTCCGGCGCCTCAGTTCTCGCGTCCATTCTGAGTAACCATAGGATTACTCAGAACTATGATAATCAACTGATGTGCATCCGATGCTGCATGTTTGTTCACAGTTGTTTGGATTTGCGAAGCCGCCGGTGGCCATTTCAATACAAATCCCAGCGGCTGCGACATTTGCAGATTTTCATACAGCCACTGCGTAGGAATTTGCAGCAGCCGTGGCATTAGCGTCCATCTCTGAATCAGGCATACACACGTAGCGATTTAAAAGAATGATTTGAACGATATCGATATTGTTACTGTTATCTTTCAAATCGTTCTTTTAAATGGTCCCTACCAACTTACCGTCGACCAGCGATGTGCAGCCACGTATGGACGATAGCGATATCGTCCAACGGCCGTGCATGCCGAGCAAATTACTATAGGGACCTGCGATCAACGATCGCAGATCACCATAGTCGTCGGCAAGTTGGTGGTGTGCTGGATGATCGATATAGATTATCCAGCATACCAGGGAGGGTGCCTAACGAACTGCCAGTGATATCGTATCGCTGGCAGATCGCTACGTTTGGACCATAAGATGTGGCTTAAATGTTGTCTTATATCAATCCGTGCAATTGTTATTAAGACTTGGATTTCCTACACCTGAGACAATTGATGTTGATGTGAACGTTAGTTTAATGAAAGCAGATAGATAACAATTACAGAACAGTATATTCACAAAATATTTCCCCTCAAATTGTTTAACAATCTATTGCAGTGGATCTCAAACTCTGGGCCTGATTCAGACCGGCTCGCGAGCGCTGAGTGGCCCAGTGCGCATGCGCACGACGAAGCCGGCTCCGTCGTGCGCATGCGCGAGACCCGGATAGTGACGGGCAAGCCGTCGCTCCGGGTCTCGTACCAAAGGGGGCGTGCCGTCGATGGTGAGTGACAGCATGCCCCCTTTGGTGGGCGTGCCGGGGGCGTGGCTACCCAGACGGAGGCGTTCCCATGGGAACGCCTACCGTCTGGGGCCGGCCCCACTGACATCACAAGTGATGTCAGTGGGAGTGCTTTCGGCTCTGTTTGAGCCGAAAGCACTCCAGGGCTTGCGGCAACGAGACCCTACCACAAGGGTCTCGTCGCAAGCCCGATGGTTGCGATGGTCTTGACTATCGCGATCATTTTCCTGGCCGCTTGCTATAACTGTGGGTGGTCACCCACAGCTATACGAGCGACCAGGAGGCCGCTCTAAAAATCAGGAAGGACAGCCCTGATTCAGAGCGAGCGCTCTGTAAGAGCGTCCGGCTCTGAATCAGGGCCTCTGTCCTCAGGACCCCACACAGGTCACGTTTTCCAGGTCACATAGTTGGTGCACAGGTGTAGTCATTACTCGCTGACACATTTTAAAAGATCCACAGGTGGTGCTAATTATTTTACTTGTGATTCTGTGAGGAGACCTGGAAAACATACACTGTTTGGGGTCCTGATAACTAAGGGCCTGATTCAGACCCACTCGCGAGCGGCTGTCCGCTCGCAAGTGGGTCGATGTTATGGACTGAGCATGCGCACGACGGAGGGAGCTCCGTCGTGCGCATGCGCCAGACGCGACGAGCGAAGGAAAGTCCTTCGCTCGTTGTGTCCGATCAAAGGGGGCGTGCTGTCAATGTTGATTGACAGCACGCCCCCTTTGGTGGGCGTGCCGGGGGCGTGCCTCCCTGACGGGGGAACGCCTCCCGTCAAAAGCCGGCCCACTGACATCACTAGTGATGTCAGTGGGAGTGATTTTGGCTCTGATAGAGCCAAAATCACTCCGGAGCTTGTGGTTGAAAACCTCAACCGCAGGCTCCGGCTCGCAATTTCGATGGTCGCGATGGTCACGACCATCGCGGCCATCACAATGCACGCTCGTATAGCCTGTGGGTGGTGACGCTATACGAGCGTCCAGGAGGACGCTCCATTTTCATGGAGCCCGGCCCTCATTCAGAGCGTGCGCTCTGCTCAGAGCGTACGGCTCTGAATGAGGGCCTAAGTTTGAGAACCTGTGATCTATTGTGTTGATCTTTGGATACATTGTGTATATTGATACACGTTTAACAGAGGGAATGGATTTCACTGATGATACTGATCTGTCTGTTCGGTTAAGATTCACTCTTCTTGATATTACTGATAGTGAGACTCCCAGATTTATGAAACTATTAACAATCCATTCTATAGTCAGCACTACTACTTTCATTCTCATTCATTTAACTTTAATACAGTACATTGGGGGTGATTCAGCAGAGGACGGAATTGTAAAGCCGCACACAAGCAGCTGTGCAATTCCGACCGTGCTAAATTGCAAATGCAGAAGAAAGTGTCCGACACCCCCTGCTGCATCTGCGATCCCAGTGCTGCGACCGAAGTCACAGCCTGCGATCGCCATCACGACCATCGGTTGCGTTGTGGGATGACGCCGGCCAGTTGAGTAAACCTCAGCTGATACAGACTGGTCAGCATGCGAGGCCAGAAATCTGTATATATATGGATGCAGATCCTGGCCTTGCCACTCTCGGAAAACAGAGGTGACATGCCCCAGTTTCCGAGAATGCAGGCCGCCCCAGCCCCCGCACTGCCAGCTAAAAGTCACTGCCTGTCAATCAGGAAAAGGCATACGTGGGCCTAATTGTGATCACGTTGAAGCTGTTCTGCACATGTGCAGAATGGGTCCTGCACATGCGTAGATTCACGATAATCGTGACTGCGTTCAGCAGTGCATTTGCGTGTACTGCTGCATCAGGCCCATTGTTGGTACACAGTAACACACCGACATGTGTCGCTTGTTAAGGTAACCTTGGATGCTGCCATACACTTCAAAATTATTTTTTAAACTTTGGTTTTATGTTATATATGTTTTGTGTTGTTGCACTCAACATGTGGGATAATACTTTATTTAAAAAAATCACAATAATAGGTAAGTGTAAAACATTTTGGGTAGCTGCCATGGCAAATAAGTGTAGATATATTGTTCTGATTATTAGTTTCATCATTGTCTCAATGAACCATTTGATAACATACATTACTTTAAAAAATTTATAATAATAATAATTACTGATTTTTTTACTGATTTGACTGATTTTGTCTGCTCATTCCAATTGTCTGATACAGAGATGTGCGCTAATGCTGCTGCTGTGTATGCAAATGCTGTACAAAAATATGCAAATGTCTGAGTTATGTATCGAGACGTATTGAATGTATTGAAACACTCGCATGGGCGGCTTTGCAAATCCAAGCATCTGCGTACGAAGACGCAGCATCGGTCACAGATCATTTGATTATCGGTCTTCTGAATAACCCTATGGTGACGCAGAATAACTGCGGGAACTGAGATGCCTGAGACATTTTTCTTGCATACGGGGATCGCAGACGCAGGATATGACATGCCCTAGAAACGGGCACACCTGCGTGCTTTGCAGCCACTCTGCGTTACCTCCCACAAACGCTCCATGACTGTCAATCAAACTGCGAGTAAATAGTCGCTGCAAGTTACTATGGTAATGTACCTTGACGCATGCACCATGCAACTCAGACCCACGCGCAGATTGCTGATTATCGCTCAACTGCGTAGTAATACCCGTAGTTATGGCACATAAATTAGATAAAAATGGCAATGTCTTTCTCAGTGAGTGAACATTTAATTAAAAACACAACAATATTTTTTTTTAATAAAAACATATTATTTAAGCAGGGTTGTTGCAGAACTTTCCTGGGTCAGATAAAAGTATTTGGTTTGAGACATGTTGATAGTATTCTCATATTGTGGGACCCTATTATGCTCTGCACAATAAACTGAGAGCCTCTACTGGTGGCTTTGAAGGGGGAGTTGACCCAGCATTGCTGTGTAAACCATGACCTCCAGGTCCTTTTGTTGTATCACCCCACATTATTCGGCTCCAGGTTCACAATAACAAAGGTGTGAATGACATTGCAATGAGGGAGTATGGCTGCAGATGGGGGTGGGGGTGACGGTCGGGGTGTTGCAGGTGTTTATTATGAGATGAAAAAGAGGGATATATATATATATATATATATATATACACACTGTGCATGCATATGGTGGGTGCACATTAATTTTATTTATAATGCAAACTAACACATCACACATAGAGGAGAAATCATTAGTTGGACGCAATGACTCTTCATCAACCAAGTCAATGACCTCTATATGCAGGCCCTGGGGGGAGGCAACTGACACCTCCTTGTGAGTGTGTGAGGGTTCCAGGGGAAGAGTGGTGGCACCTGAATAGAGTGTGGGATGTTCAGGAGGACAGTGCTGGCACCTGAGGAGAGCATGGTAGCTTTAGGGAGACAGTGGTAGTTCCTCAGAAGAGCGTGGGAGTGGTGGTTCCTCAGAAGAGCGTGGGAATGCCAGGAGAAAGTGGTGGCTCCTGAGCAGTATATGGACACTACAGGGAGATAGTAGTGGCACCTGAGGAGTAATGGGAGCTTCAGCAAGACAGTGGTGGCTCTTGAGAAGAGTGTGGGAGCGCTAGGGGTAACAGTGGTTGCTCCTGAGGAGTATACAGTATGGGAGCTTCAGGGGGACAATGTTGGCACCTAAGAGGTATATGGGAACTCCAGGGGGACAGTGATGGTTCCTTATAAGTCCATGGAAGCACTTGGGGTAACAGTGGTGGTACCTGAGGAGAGCATGTGGGCTCCAGAGGGGACTGAGTTGACTTCTGAGGAGGATGTAGGGTCTCATGAGGACAGTGTGGGACTTCTGTGTACAACTAGCGGGCTGAAACAGTGGTGGCCGTGACCATTTTCCTGTCGTTTTGCGCATGCGTAGTACAGGAAAATGGCCGCCGTGGCCATTTTCCCGGTGACCTGCTCATGTGCTATAGACTCTGGGCACTCTAGTGCCCAGAGTCTATAAGTGCAGCACTGGCAGCACACCACTCAGTTCGCTGCCGGTAGCTGGTCTAGAAACGCCCCTGTATGGTGGAATCACATCCTTGGCAAAATGGGTATGGGTGTTAGAACGCTTTGCCTGATTCAGCATGGATTGCTATTGCGATAGCGTCCCTAGACGGCCAATTGTTGAGAACTGCGTATGCATCGCAGTATGCGTGAGTTAGCCCAGTGATCGCTCTGCATTCACTTACGCAGATACAAACCTATTGCAGAGTGAGTGATGTCAGGTCAGCGTTTGGGGGATGGTGACAGGGGAGTGGTCAGAGAAACACCGGCGTTCCTGTCCGTTTGAACACCGTTACTTGGGCGTGCATAAATTAGCCACTGCGATGGCATACGCAGCTTGAGTGTTCACTGCATGCGACAAGGTAAGCAATTTCTAAATAAGGTCAGACCTGTTGTAATTGTGCGTGAGGGGCCGATGTTACTCGATGTTCCCGATGTATATGCAGTATTGCAAGGTATTACGGATGTGCGAAAGCGGTAGTGGCCGTCTCTATGCTGGCTTTGGGCGTCTCTATAATAGCTTTGTGATTGCAGTCATTAGCATATTTAAGCAGCAGACCTGCGTGCATAATCATAGCTGCGATCAGTAATGAATTTGGCCTGCTGTCTGTTTTGCATTGTCCCCGTAAGTATGCTTCCCTGCCACCAGGGGTCACCAGTACTCTGGCTATGTGAGCTGCCATACTGGTCCTTAGCAGAGGTGCTGCTTTCTGGACTCTGTTCTGTGCCCAGGGGTCAGGTAATAATGACTCAATTACTAGGATGGATTACACTTGACAGCTGGCTATTTAGTCTGTATGAGCCCAGAAGTCATTGCTGGGTCATTAATGCCTGCCCTCCAACATGACCCGTTCCATTACGTACAAAATGCTCTGCTCCTAATTAATAATTGCAGTCAACTGTGTTGAGCTAATTATTTCATGTGAAGGGTGTTTCAATCATAAATTAAGAAGGAAGTCCAGGAGCAGAGCATTTTGTACCTAATGGAACGGGTTATGTTGGTGGGTCTGTTAATGCTTCATGTTTGGTTTTGGATTCCTTTGCCTGTTTTGTTCCTGCAAGCTCCAGTTTCTGCCAAGTGTAAGGAGCTCTGCCATTTATGAGATTCTGCTATTTGTTTCTGGATTCTGTTCACTTCTGTCATTCACCACATTATCATCCTGCTATTTGTTTCTGGACTCTGGGCCTGATTCAGACTCGCTCGGGAGCGCTGAGCACTCGCAAGCGGGTCTATGTTAGCCCAGTGCGCATGTGCACGAGGGAGCCGGGTCTCGCTACAAAGAGGGCGTGCTGTCGATGGTGAGTGACAGCACGTCCCCTTTGGTGGGCGTGCCGGGGGCGCGGCTGGCCAGACGGAGGCGTTCCCATGGGAACGCCTACCGTCTGGAGCCGGCCCCACTGACATCACAAGTGATGTCAGTGGGAGTGCTCTCGGCTCTGATAGAGCCGAATGCACTCCAGGGCTTGCGGCAACGAGACCCTACCACAAGGGTCTCGTCGCAAGCCCGATGGTGGCAATGGTCTTGACCATCGCGACCATCTTTTTGGCCGCTTGCTATAGCTGTGGGTGGTCACCCACAGCTATGCGAGCGGCCAGGAGGCCGCTCTTAAAAAAGATAAGGACGGCCCTGATTCAGAGCGAGCGCTCTGTCAGAGCGTCCGGCTCTGAATCAGGGCCTCTGTTTGCTTCTGTCATTGCTATTGAAAGATTCCAATAATCAACCTTGCCAAGTTCATCAAATACCAAAGATATCTGCATTGCTTACACTATGGACCTCATTCAGAGTCGATCGCTTGCCACAGCTCTAGCGACCGACCAGGGTGATGGTCATCACCATCGCGACCATCGGGACTTACGACCAGACCCTAAGGTTGGGTCTGGGCTCTCGTAAGCCCCAGGGAACTTCCTGCTCTGTTTGAGCAGGAAGTTCCCCACTGACATCATCAATGATGTCAGTGGGGCCACCCCCAAACGGCAAGCGTTCCGACTGGAACGCCTCCGTTTGGCCGGGCACGCCCCCGACCTGCCCAGCAAACGGGGCGAGCTGTCACTCAACATCGACAGCTCGCGCCGTCTGCTACGAGACCCCTAGTGACGGAGCGCCCGTTGCTAGCTGGGTCTCGCGCATGTGCACGACGGAGCCAGCTCTGTTGTGCGCATGTTCTGTGGGGAAAATCGACCCGGTTGCGAGCGCATCGGCGCTTGCGACCGGGTCTGAATGAGACCTTATGTACCCACATCCCCAGTCTCCAGTAACCTGTGTTTACCTGCACCCAACTGCCATTGTATTTTCCCATATTTTCATGTGTTTCATCATAGTCTCTGACTTGTGGTTTAACTGCATTCCCCCTGAATGCAGTTCATAACAATGGAATGCAATTGTGTCATATGTAACCAACATATTGTGACCATGAGGACACTATCATAAAGTTAGGTAATAGTTGACATTAGAATAAAGATTTGTGGAAAAGCTTGCCAAAATAACCGATAAGCTGTCACCAGAGCCGGCCCTAACCAATTTGGTGCCCTAGGCAAGATTTTGGATGGTGCCGCCTAGCAGATAATCCCACCACACTACACTCTAAAGACACTTTCCCCCACCTCTTCATACATGATACTCAGTTTTCACTTACCTCTTAGAAGTATCTTCCTTTTCTCTTCTTTCTTTCTTTAGGAGTCTGGCAGAGGACATAGAATTGTGATTCATTTGCCCCCATTTTTACATATTTATTACATATATATCTCTCTATCCATGTACACACAAATACACATATATACAGCACACACACTGATCCTGTTGCAGCCCAGCTCATAGCATCACATACTACCCATTCACTGCCCACCTCACAGAACAGCACCCCTCTCAACACAGCAGCGCTGACCTCATCCAGCACCCCTTTCCCAGCACAGCAGCCCCGGCCTCATCCAGCACCCCTTTCCCAGCACAGCAGCCCCGGCCTCATCCAGCACCCCTTTCCCAGCACAGCAGCCCCGGCCTCATCCAGCACCCCTTTCCCAGCACAGCAGCACAGGCCTCATCCAGCACCCCCTTTTCCAGCACAGCAGCACAGGCCTCATCCAGCACCCCCTTTCCCAGCACAGCAGCCCCGGCCTCATCCAGCACCCCTTTCCCAGCACAGCAGCCCCGGCCTCATCCAGCACCCCTTTCCCAGCACAGCAGCCCCGGCCCCATCCAGCACCCCTTTCCCAGAACAGCAGCCCCAGCCTCATCCAGCACCCCCTTTCCCAGCACAGCACCCCTGGCCTGATCCAGCACCCCTTTCCCAGCACAGCAGCCCTGGCCTCATCCAGCACCCCTTTCCCAGCACAGCACCACAGGCCTCATCCAGCACCCCCTTTCCCAGCACAGCAGCCCTGGCCTCATCCAGCACCCCTTTCCCAGCACAGCAGCCCTGGCCTCATCCAGCACCCCTTTCCCAGCACAGCAGCACAGGCCTCATCCAGCACCCCTTTCCCAGCACAGCAGCCCCGGCCTCATCCAGCACCCCTTTCCCAGCACAGCAGCCCCGGCCTCATCCAGCACCCCCTTTCCCAGCACAGCACCCCTGGCCTCATCCAGCACCCCTTTCCCAGCACAGCAGCCCTGGCCTCATCCAGCACCCCTTTCCCAGCACAGCAGCCCTGGCCTCATCCAGCACCCCTTTCCCAGCACAGCACCCCTGGCCTCATCCAGCACCCCTTTCCCAGCACAGCACCCCTGGCCTCATCCAGCACCCCTTTCCCAGCACAGCACCCCTGGCCTCATCCAGCACCCCTTTCCCAGCACAGCACCCCTGGCCTCATCCAGCACCCCTTTCCCAGCACAGCAGCCCCGGCCTCATCCAGCACCCCTTTCCCAGCACAGCAGCCCCGGCCTCATCCAGCACCCCTTTCCCAGCACAGCAGCCCTGGCCTCATCCAGCACCCCCTTTCCCAGCACAGCACCCCTGGCCTCATACAGCACCCCCTTTGCCAACACAGCAGCTCTGGCCTCATCCAGCACCCCTTTCCCAGCACAGCAGCCTTGGCCTCATCCAGCACCCCCTTTCCCAGCACAGCAGCTCTGGCCTCATCCAGCACCCCTTTCCGAGCACAGCAGCCTTGGCCTCATCCAGCACCCCCTTTCCCAGCACAGCAGCCCTGGCCTCATCCAGCACCCCCTTTCCCAGCACAGCAGCCCTGGTCTCATCCAGCACCCCCTTTCCCAGCACAGCAGCCCTGGCCTCATCCAGCACCCCCTTTCCCAGCACAGCACCCCTGGCCTCATCCAGCACCCCCTTTCCCAGCACAGCAGCCCTGGCCTCATTCAGCACCCCTTTCCCAGCACAGCATCCCTGGCCTCATCCAGCACCCCTTTCCCAGCACAGCACCCCTGGCCTCATCTAACACCCCTTTCCCAGCACAGCAGCCCCAGCCTCATCCAGCACCCCTTTCCCAGCACAGCACCCCTGGCCTCATCCAGCACCCCCTTTCCCAGCACAGCACCCCTGGCCTCATCCAGCACCCCCTTTCCCAGCACAGCAGCTCTGGCCTCATCCAGCACCCCTTTCCCAGCACAGCAGCCTTGGCCTCATCCAGCACCCCCTTTCCCAGCACAGCAGCCCTGGCCTCATCCAGCACAGCAGCCCTGGTCTCATCCAGCACCCCCTTTCCCAGCACAGCAGCCCTGGCCTCATCCAGCACCCCTTTCCCAGCACAGCACCCCTGGCCTCATCCAGCACCCCCTTTCCCAGCACAGCACCCCTGGCCTCATCCAGCACCCCCTTTCCCAGCACAGCAGCCCTGGCCTCATTCAGCACCCCTTTCCCAGCACAGCAGCCCTGGCCTCATCCAGCACCCCTTTCCCAGCACAGCACCCCTGGCCTCATCCAGCACCCCCTTTCCCAGCACAGCACCCCTGGCCTCATCCAGCACCCCCTTTCCCAGCACAGCAGCCCTGGCCTCATTCAGCACCCCTTTCCCAGCACAGCAGCCCTGGCCTCATCCAGCAACCCTTTCCCAGCACAGCACCCCTGGCCTCATCCAGCACCCCTTATCAAGCAGTCAGAACCCCTCATTCAGCATGGTAGTGGATAGATCCCTTTCAGTATTTGTACCCTGATGTCATCAGTTACTGTCCAAAGTCATTCCCTACTATCCACGTGGGCATAATGGGGGAATATAAACCTGTGGCGAGCAAACCCCATACATTGTGGAATGTATGGGCGTGGAACTTCCGCCCTCACTGCATGTCACTTCCAGGTACAAATATTGAAGGGAATGTATACACTACCCCACTACCCATTCAGCACAGCCCCCCTGTGCTCATTAATTATGCACCCCTTTCCCAGCACAGCACCCGTCACTCATCCAGCACAGTCAGCACCCCTGGCCAGGCAGGCCTCTATACACCCCTTTCCCAGCACAGTTAACATCTCTCAGTTATCCAGCAGCGCCCCTCAACCAGCTCAGAGCTCAGCTGACTTACTTAGGGCCCCATTATCAATGATGCATAACACCTTTAGCGCTCACTAAAAGGGTTAGGTCATTCTTTCTGTATTTAACAAACAACGATAATCTAAGATTACTGCTGTTTGTCACAGCATCATTCCCGCCATCTTTAGATGGTGAGAGCAATGCGGTCCCCTTTGCTGGCAACGGGTATCCAGCGCTGCCTTTCTGGCTTCCAGGCACTACCGGGTCCCTTTTGGGTTAAGTGGCATGCACATGTGCAGATGGACCGTCCCATATGCGCATTACACAGAAGCCCATAAGGCATTAGGCTGAGCGGAGGATGTGGCCAACAAGGAGGACTTTGCTGCACATCGCCGGAGGGGCATTTTCGTTTGTGTCACTGCCACTCTAAATAAAATAATGCTTCTGGTGTTTAGCTTTGTTAATAAATGGGGGCCCTTATGCCGGCTACACACTAGACGTTATGTTGTCCGAACTGGCGGATCAGACGACAAATTGTCCGCAATGGCCAGTGTGTACCCGCTACGTCACTGAAGATAGCGCGCGCCTGAGCATCGACAGCAACATCATCCGTTGGACCTGGATGCAGGTCCGTCAGGTGATATCGTCAGCAGGAGCTATGCTGCGGAATGCATCATGGCCCTGCCGTTGCTCTGATGCTCCCAGCACCGGCAAGTGTGTAGGCATTTGCCGATACTGGAACCCCTGATGGGTCCCGCTGCTAGCGATTTCGCGCTGTGTACACATCATTAAGCGTGTACACAGTTTAGACTCACTCTATTCAGGGCCAGGGAGGCAGTTGCACCCACCCCTGCTTGTTTTTCCAGCTTCTGGCCTGTCCCTGCTGTACTTGGTGGGTGCTGGGCTATGGAAGGAGAAGGAGCCGTGAGATGTGATGGGTGGCTGCGGTAGGGCATTCGCAGAATACCCTCCCATGTCCATTTTACTTGCTGCAGCTCAGTGGAGGAACTAGTGAGTGGTGGCCTCACACCACATAGGCTATCAGTTGCGCCATATAATGCAGAGTGCAACGCAGAGGAGTGTCACAGTGAGCGGCATATAATACAGAGAGCGTCACAGTGAGCGGCATATAAAGCAGAAAGTTGCAATGAGCGCCATAAAATGCACAGAGACTTGCATTCAGCACTTTATAATGCAGTGGCGCCATATAATGCACAGTGTCACAGTAAGCGGCATATAATACAGAGATAGTGTTCACTCTAGCTCCGGCGGCAGGCAGGGCGCCGGAGCTAGAGAGGGCAACCTTATGCGAGCGCCCGAAAAGGGGGCATGGTCATGAAAAGGGGGCATGTCTATAAGACGTGTCCCCTTTTCGTCATACTTGGGGGCGTGCCCGGCGCTTACGGACACGCCGGGCAGCCCCCAAGCGCTGCAGAAAGGGAGAATAGACGCCGGGCGTCTATTCTCCGGCGGTGACCGGGACACCGCATGTTTCTCCACCCGCGGGACGCTGCGTCCCGCAGGTGAGAACGGCACCCGCAGGCTGTGAGGGCAGGGCGTTTTTTGCCCTCCTCCTGGAGGGCAGGGTGCTTTTTGCCCTCCAGGAGGAAGGCAGGGCGCCGCGCCCCGCTAAAACAGCCTAACGGGAATGCTACAGAGAGTGTCGCAGTGAGCGGCATATAATATAGAGTGTCGCAGTGAGCACCATATAATGCAGAGAGTGTAAAAGTAAGCGACATATAATACAGAGTGGTGTCACAGTGAGCGGCATATAATATAGAGTGTCACAGTGAGAGTCATATAATGCAGAGAGTTTCACAGTGAGCGGCATATAATATAGAGTGTCACAGTGAGCGCCATATAATGCACAGAGACCCGCAGTGAGAGCCATATAATGCAGAGTGTCGCAGTGAGAGCCATATAATATAGAAAGTGTCGCAGTGAGCGGCATATAATATAGAGAGTGTCGCAGTGAGAGCCATATAATAGTGTCGCAGTGAGAGCCATATAATATAGAGAGTCGCAGTGAGTGCCATATAATGCACAGAGACCCGCAGTGAGAGCCATACAATGCAGAGTGTCACAGTGAGCGGCGTATAATATAGAAAGTGTCGCAGTGAGAGCCATATAATATAGAGAGTGTCGCAGTGAGAGCCATATAATAGTGTCACAGTGAGAGCCATATAATATAGAGAGTCGCAGTGAGCGCCATATAATGCACAATGACCCGCAGTGAGAGCCATATAATGCAGAGTGTCACAGTGAGAGCCATATAATATAGAAAGTGTCGCAGTGAGAGCCATATAATATAGAGAGTGTCGCAGTGAGAGCCATATAATAGTGTCGCAGTGAGAGCCATATAATATTGAGTCGCAGTGAGCGCCATATAATGCACAGAGACCCGCAGTGAGAGCCATATAATGCAGAGAGTGTCACAGTGAGAGCCATATAATATAGAGAGTCGCAGTGAGCGCCATATAATATAGAGAGTGTCGCAGTGAGAGTCATATAATATAGAGAGTGTCGCAGTGAGAGCCGTATAATATAGAGAGTGTAGCAGTGAGCGCCGTATAATATAGAGTGTCGCAGTGAGCGCCGTATAATATAGAGAGTGTCGCAGTGAGTGCCATATAATGCAGAGAACATCACTGACCCTCATATAATTTATAGCACAGATAATATGAACAAATCCCTCACATGCATATAGCATTAATACAGCCCCCACCCCCCACACTACATTAATACCCCCCATTCACACACTACTACATTAATACTCCCCCCACTCACACACACTACATTAATACACACACTACATTAATACACCCCCCCACTAACACACTACTACTACATTAATACACCCCCACCACAGACAGTCACAGGCAGCGCAGAGAGAGTACTGTAATAACGAGTGAGTGTGACTCATTATTAGTACTGCTGGGCTGCCGAGCGGCGGGATGCCCCTAAGGCATTGCAAATGCCCAAGGCATTTGCCTGCTATGCCTATGACTAGGGCCGGCTCTGGCTGTCACTAAGCCAAATCTTGGCAGGAATATATCTGTATGCATCATGCAAACAAGTCTTAAGGTAAACTTAAGGTGGTTTTTGCATTTTTGTGCGATTTGGCATCTAGGGCCTGATTCACCATGAATCGCAAGTCTGCTGTGAAAATATGTAAATGAATGCAATCGCAGTGTGACCGCAGCATGATATAAAGATGCCACTTCCCATTACATACATCCACAATTCAGCAAAAACATTGGTAACGTAGAGTAACATCGGACCCATAAGCACAGTTGTGTTTGAGCTGGCCCAGACTCACAAACATGAAACTTCCTGTCGTCATCTAGACCTCTCACTGCGTATGCCATCACCCCTGTAATGGCGTTTAACCGCACAAGCATGCCTGTGTTCCTTCGACCACCTCGCTTTCCACTCCCAAACGGCACTTCCTGTCAATCATTTCTCCGTGGCTCTGTGAGTCCACTGCATTCGCTTTAGTGATCGCATTGGTCGGTTCATGCACGCTCGATGTAGTGCATACGCATAACGCAAACATCAACTGGGTGCGTGCGTCCGCAGACTCAGGCTCTTGATTTGCAAATCATAGATTTACTAAAAATCCAAATCAAGACAAAAAATCTGACTTTAGAACATTGGAACAACCATCTATACTTTCACAAAGCCTACAATAGAAACCAGAGATTTACTAATGGTCGGTTTAGAAATCGATTAAAAATCGACCATGAACCGACTTCAAAATCTGCCAGACAATAGACCTGCCTGAAGCAGGCGAGTTTGGTAGAAGAACTGCACAGATCACTATGATCTGTTCAAGCTTAAAAGCAATTAAATAGCTAAAAGTAAAAAATAAATGTGTGGGGTTCCTCCCTAAATCCATAACTAGCCCCGGACCTTTCAGCCTGGTCTGATACAGGAAAATCGGCGGATCCCCCTATTTTCCTATAACCAGCACCGGGCTGAACCAGCCAGGGGGATAACACTATAGCAGGGAGACACACACCGTGGGCTTCCCTTGCCATAATGTAATCTAGCCCCAAACCTGTCAGTCCAGGGCTGGCAATCCTTGAGAAGTGGGGACCCCAAAAATAAAATGGGGTCTCACCTCCTGAGGATCCTTCAGCCCAGGGCTATTCCTGCACCCATTGTGATGGTGGGTGCAGGGTTAATGGGTTAAAGTTAGAAATAATATTGTCCTTTACAGTGGGACTACAGGTTCCAGCAAGCATGCCCAGGCATGTGGGCACTTGGAGAACCACAAGTGCCAGCAGACCTGAACAGAAAGTGGCTGCTGGCACCTGTACCCCCGCTGTGAAGAAAATATTACAAACAAATACAGTACATACACCAAATTATGTATCCATTTATTGCACAGTCACTCACACTACATACTTCACCATCTCTAGGTAGGTGTCCACGGTCAGCAGCGAGCTCACTGGCTAAAGTAAGCGACAATGCAGCGGCACAAACACATGGCAGTTTAAAACAATATAGACATCAATGAAAAACAATTGTAAGGAAGTGCAGTTCACTTCACGTTCACTTCTAACAAACATACACAAGAGCCTGTGTGCACTGGATTACAGGTGCCAGCTAGTGTCTAACAAACATACACAAGAGCCTGTGTGCACTGGATTACAGGTGCCAGCTAGTGTCTAACAACATACACAAGAGCCTGTGTGCACTGGATTACAGGTGCCAGCTAGTGTCTAACAAACATACACAAGGGCCTGTGTGCACTGGATTACAGGTGCCAGCTAGTGTCTAACAAACATACACAAGAGCCTGTGGGCCTGATTGCACTATGCGCTCGCAAGCGGGTCGATGGTGGCCCAGTGCGCATGAGGCTCCGTCGTGCGCATGAGCAAGACCGGATAGCGATGGGCAAACCGTCGCTCCGGGTCTCGTACCAAAGGGGGCGTGCTGTCAATGTTGAGTGACAGCACGCCCCCTTTGGTGAGCGGGCTGGGGGCGTGGCTGCCCAGACGGAGGCGTTCCCATGGGAACGTCTGGGGCCGGCCCCACTGACATCACAAGTGATGTCAGTTGGAGTGCTTTCGGCTCTGTTAGAGCCGAAAGCACTCTTGGGCTTGCGGCAACGAGACCCTACCACAAGGTGTAGCACTGAATTACAGGTGCCAGCTAGTGTCTAACAAACATACACAAGAGCCTGTGTGCACTGGATTACAGGTGCCAGATAGTGTCTAACATACACAAGAGCCTGTGTGCACTGGATTACAGGTGCCAGCTACTGTCTAACAAACATACACAAGAGCCTGTGTGCACTGGATTACAGGTGCCAGCTAGTGTCTAACAAACATACACAAGAGTCTGTGTGCACTGGATTACAGGTGCCAGCTAGTGTCTAACAAACATACACAAGAGCCTGTGTGCACTGGATTACAGGTGCCAGCTAGTGTCTAACAAACATACACAAGAGCCTGTGTGCACTGGATTACAGGTGCCAGCTAGTGTCTAACAAACATACAGAAGAGCCTGTGTGCACTGGATTACAGGTGCTAGCTAGTGTCTAACAAACATACACAAGAGCCTGTGGGCCTGATTCAGACCTGCTCGCGAGCACTATGCGCTCGCAAGTGGGTCGATGGTGGCCCAGTGCGCACGAGGCTCCGTCGTGCGCATGAGCAAGACCGGATAGCGATGGGCAAACCGTCGCTCCGGGTCTCGTACCAAAGGGGGTGTGCTGTCGATTTTGAGTGACAGCACGCCCCCTTTGGTGAGCGGGCTGGGGGCATGGCTGCCCAGACGAAGGCGTTCCCATGGGAACGTCTGTCAGTGGGAGTGCTTTCGGCTCTGTTAGAGCCGAAAGCACTCTTGGGCTTGCGGCAATGAGACCCTACCACAAGGTGTAGCACTGAATTACAGGTGCCAGCTAGTGTTTAACAAACATACGCAGGAGCCTGTGTGTACTGGTTTACAGGTGCCAGCTAGTGTCTAAGAAACATACACAAGAGCCTGTGTGCACTGGATTACAGGTGCCAGCTAGTGTCTAACAAACATACACAAGGGGGGCGTGGCTTGGCTGGGTAGTGAGGTGGACGTCTTTTTTTACAGCTCCTCAAGACCCCCTTCTAAGATACCCCACTGGGCTGCTCCTGTCGTGTGAGTGGGTCTCATTGCTCTCCCTTTACCTCCTGCTGCTGTGCTGGGGAATTTACAGTGCTCCGGGACCGTTTTCCGGCTCTAGGGGTGCCGCGGCCTACATCAGCTCCAGAAGCCGGGGACTCAATTTCGGAGTCCCGCGGATCGGCGACACCGCGGCTGCGGCCGGAAGACGTCGCGGCCCCCCTGTATGCTGTTTGCCTTTGGAGCCCGTCGTTAGGGTGGACATCAAGAGAGGGCTTGCCCCATAGCCCCGAGGGCTTGTTAGACCAAACACGGCTGGAGCCGCGAATCGCGGGAACCGCCATCTTGGATGCCGGTTAGTGTTCAGGAGCAGGCTGGTCTCCCTACAGTTTGACCTGGCTACCCTCTCCCTGCTGTGCAGCCTCCCCCCTGCTGAACCTGATTTATTTTGAGCTGACAGCCTGGGATTGCCTAACCTAGCTTATCAGGCACAGATCTCTGCTGGGCTGTGCTGCTTCTATTCTGTTTCCTGTCTTTTGGGGCTGTAGTTGTCATCCTGCCAGACTCCTCACTTAGCCTGCTACACAGGCATTAACATCTTGCCTCCCCCCCAATCCCGTGGTTCATGCCTCAAAGCTGGAGGGATTTATTCTGTTGTGACGGGCATCAGTGCCATCGCCTGTCAGATTACTTCATTGGTGATGCTGCTGGCCAGGTCATTAATTTTGGAATACTCTCCTGTGTGATTGCAGTCCTCATATTGAACCATGCGGAATTCTAATTTTGCTGGACTTGGTTACATATTACAAAGAATATGTTCCTTGATATAATGTGAATTACACCCATCTAGTGGTCATAGTATATATTGCAAGACCAAAGTGATTTGAAGATCCTCGGTTGTGACTTTGGCCCTTTGATATTTTATTCTGAAGAATGGATAAATACGTGGCTACGACGCCCGCTCCTAAAAATCAGCGGGGTAAAAGTGGAGCCAAACATGTAGACACCAACTTGCAGCGTACTGAACACGTTCCTACGACTCCTGACCCTAATGCCACCCCTTCAGCTTCGGACTCTCTGGTATCCCCAGTCCCTTTATCGTATGCGGAGGTGGTCAGAGCCATTCAAGAAACTTTTGGACCGCTATTACAAACACAAGCTGATAAATTTAGTAGCAGACATAAAATCTCAATTGTCCTCTATGTCTCATCAAATTTCTAAAAATAAAAATCGTATCGGGGCTAATTTTCATGACATTGCGGAGTTAAAACAGCAAGTGTCCTCACTTACTACCACACAGCAACAGTTGCTCTCCAAGGTCGACGATCTTGAAAATAGGTTGAGACGTAATAATCTTCGTCTGATAGGCCTGAGCGAATCTATCAGAGGCCCGGATATTGCTAAATTTCTGCTATCAGACCTTCCTGAGCTCCTTGGCATTTCAGAAGAATTACAGCAAATGGAGATTGAACGAGCACATCGGTTGGGCCCTTTTCGTGACTCTCATAACACCAAGCCACAGGCAGTCATCTTTAAGTGTCTCAATTTTCGGCATAAAGAACTCATTTGGTCTGCAGCCAAAAAGAAGGGCACTCTTGTCTGGGATGGCAAGTGTATGTTTATTTTTCAGGACTACTCCGCAGAGGTTTCTAGAGCTCGCAGAGAGATGTCACCGGTTTGTTCTCAACTTATTCAAGCTGGTAAATGATTTGCTCTTCTATATCCGGCTCGGCTACGAGTATTTACTTTACAAGGTCCTAGAGACTTCACCAATGTAGCTGATGCGCAGGCATATCTTCGGGAAGTGGATAGCGCAGCACCATCCTCCGATATGGATCAAGATACTTGATTATATTGTTATATAAGTTATATGCCTTGCTTTTATAGCCAATATTTAAATGGTAGATCGGCATGCGATCCCTCATTTACAGTATTTGGATGACATTTTTCTTTGTATAGTCCACAATCGAGAGTTTTTGGCGCACTGTACCTAGATTGCCTTCACAGATAAGTCTGTCCACGTATAGGTATATGTTTACAGATATACTTCTACTTATTAGCATTACATCTTTTATACTATACGAATCTAACATATTGATTTTGATTATAGTATTGATTGTCACTTTTATCTTCTTCTGAAGTGTAGTTTCTCATAATTTTGCTGTTCTGATTCAATATTGGTCTATTGGTTCTCAATATTTGTCATGTTCTATAGATATGACCACTAGATGTTGACGATGTTTCTATTTTTCAATTACATGTTTTCTATTTATTTGGTTTTTATTTTCTTTTTTCCTTTTTTGTGTTTTTAATTTTTTTAGTTTTTTTATTTCCCAATTTTTTTATGTTTTTGTTGTGGGCCCTGGTGCAGCGTATGTTCTATTGTTGTTTACTATTAGATGTGAAATATATACATTTTTTCAGATTTATATCCTATCCAATTTGAAATATGTCAGAACTTAAATTGTGTTCCTGGAATGTGGGGGGGATTAACTCTCCTGTGAAACGGAAGAAAATACTATTGTATCTTAAAAAAATGCAAATAGATATAGCATTACTACAGGAGACGCATCTGACAGATAGCGAGGTTGTTAAATTGTCTTCCCTGGGTTTTACATTGGTGGCGCATGCGTCTTACAACTCCAAGCCCAGAGGGGTAGCGATACTGGTCAGGAAAGATTTATCTCCCCAGGTGCAATCTAATATAGTCGACCCTGAAGGCCGATATGTTATTAGCAATGTATCTATTTTGTCAGAGACTCTGGTGCTTTGTAACATTTATGCTCCCACAGCTTATTCTAAAGTTTTCTTCCGGAGATTGTTAGCAAAGTTATACCCATTCACTGATTCGCAATTATTGGTGGGCGGGGATTTTAATTTAACGGTATTACCTGCTATGGATAAATCTGATAACCCTAGACGGATTCCCACCCCTCCGAAATTAGGTTTACAATTTTTTATTTCTCAACTGGGTTTAGTGGATAATTGGAGAATGCATCATCCTACTAGGGATTTCAAGTGTATGTCAGCAGCACATGGTACCTTGTCCCGTATCGACTATATTTTGCCGACCAAATTTTTATTTTCTAAAGTAGTAGATACAGGGATTGCACCTATATGTTTATCTGATCACGCACTTATATGGTGCACTATTGCAACGTCAGTAGATGTGGGATCTTGTCGCCAGTGGCGCTTTCCATCGTACCTCTCTTCCTCTATTAAATTCAGGAAAATGATAGAAGCGAAGTGGCAGGAATATGTTCATGATAACCGGGAACATGTTTCTGACCCTTTATTGTTTTGGCAGACGGCAAAGTCTGTTTTGCGTGGAGAAATTATTTCTTATGTTTCCAAATTTAGGAAAGATATTTCGGCTTTATATCTGCAATCCCAGGAGAGATTAACTGCCACTTATATAACTTTTAAATCCTCTCCATCCCCTAATAATAAAGACGCTTACATACAGGCGAAGACTCAGTTTGAGGAGGTGTTGGCACAACAGTCGACTCGACGTACTTTCTCTACTAATTTTCAATTTTATAAGCATGGGAACAAATCGGGTCGACTTTTGTCTAATTTAGTGAGGACTACACGCTCTTCCACTATAGTCTCATCTTTGAAAAGGCCGGATGGTACTCTAATTCATACAGGGAAAGACATAAATGAAGCTTTTAGAGACTTCTATGCCTCTCTCTACTCACAAGGTCCCATTGATGAACTCCAAAAAGCTACTTTTTGGACAGATATTTCCACTCCCCGTATTTCTGAAGAACAGGCTGAGTCCTTGCTAGCTCCTGTTACAAAGGAAGAAATCCTTATGACTATTTGGGGGATTAAAGCCTCTTAAGGCCCCGGGGCCGGGTGGTTTTTCCGGGGAATTCTACAAACTATTAGCTAATAGAGTAAGTGACACATTGTGTTTAGTCTTCAATTCCATCTTGAAAGAACGTAGATTACCATTATATTTTAACTCGGCAGTTGTAAGAGTTTTGCCCAAACCCAATCGAGATCCGGAGGATCCGGGATCATATTGTCCAATATCACTGCTGGATGTCGACTACAAATTATTAACTAAAATCTTGTCGGATCGTTTGAAATACATTTTACCTACTATTGTTTCCAACGATCAGACAGGATTTATCATGGGTCGCCATTCAGTAGTTAATATTCGGAAAGTGCTGGCAGCCATACAAGCTCTGGGTTTCTCAGGTGGTCCTGGGTCTCAGGCTATAATTTCTATGGATGCCGAAAAGGCTTTTGACCTTGTCACTTGGGACCACCTGTTTGAAACATTGAAGAGATTTGGATTCCCTGATGAGTTTGTGTTGATATTACAAACTTTGTATCGTGACCCACTTACGCAGGTTTCCACAAATGGTTACTTGTCTACCCCTTTTGAAGTTCAGAAAGGTACTCGACAAGGTTGTCCTCTCTCACCCCTGTTATTTGCACTAGTCCTGGAGCCTCTTGTGATAGCCCTTCGTAAGCATGCGAGATTTAGAGGGATTTCTATTGGAAAAGTAATGTTGAAGGTGTGTCTCTTCGCGGATGACATGCTTTTGTTTGTGTCAGATCTCATAAACTCTGTTCCTGCTATTTTGGTATTACTATCTCAATTTGGTTCTTTTGCTGGGTATAAGATTAACATACATAAATCGGAAGTCCTATATATGCATGATTCAGGGTCCTCGCCTTTGTCTCTTTCTGATATATGTTTGGATCAGTTTCGATTGGCTCAGCAAGCTATAAAATATCTTGGAATCTATATCCCGGCTAATATCTCTAAGTTGTATAAGGTTAACTTCACCCCAGTGATAGCTGACATAACTAAACTATTGGACATTTGGCGACACCTTCCATTATCTCTCCTGGGAAGAGTTGCATTGCTGAAATCTATCATATTTCCTAAACTGGCCTATCCTATACAAATGTTGCCAATACGATTAACACGTTTTGATATTACTCAAATTACTCGCCTATTTTTAAAGTTTTTGTGGAGGGGTGGGAAGCCGCGTATATCTAGAGCTAAGATGTATTTGGGGAGATCTGATGGTGGATTAGCTGTTCCGCATGTCTCTGCATTCACCAATGCAGTATTTTTTCGATATATACGTGATTGGTTGATGGGTTGTGAAACATATACCCATAAATCCCTGGAGGAAGAAATAGCTTCTCCCTATTCTCTGTCTGCTCTGCTTCATACTCCCAAATCATATCTCCCACCATTGATGAGAAATAATATTCTATTTTTTGATACTTACCTAGTCTGGTTACAAATAAACCGAAAGCTTCACAGACGCCACACTGTATCTCAGTATAATACGTTTTGGGGTAATCCTATGTTTATTCCTGGCCTAGAATACGCTGAATATCTGGTCTGGAAGGTGAAGGGTATCGTTGCCATTCGTGATGTGTTTGATCCAAGGGGGCCAAATGTACTCCTTTCAAGATTTGAAATCTAATTTTTTTCTTACTAATAGAGATTTTTTTATGTTTTTGCAACTTCGTCACTTTATACAATCTTTACTCTCTCCTATGCTGAAGGAGGGAGATGATGATATTTTACGGCCCATATTTAATTTATCCAATACTGGGTATTACAAGACACGATTGTTATGCCCCTATCTGCTTCCGGCGACAGTTGAGGCTCTATGGGAGAGTTACATCCAACATTGGTCCTCAGAAATACCACAAGTAGACTCCCCTACTGTTCTATTAAAGCATACTGAGAAGACTTTAAGAATTCTCCATTCAGCTGTTTGGCAGGAAGTACATCTTAGGACCATTCATAGGGCGTATATGTCTCAGAGTCAGAGGAAACATATTGTGGAGGAGGAGTCGGGCTGCTGCCCGAAGTGTAAGTTCTCACGAGCCACTTTCTTTCATAATATGTGGGAATGCGGGAAAATTAGAAAGTTTTGGGATAAGATTATGGTATTTCGAAATAAGATATGTGCATTACATCTTGTGAAAGACCCATTGGCTATGTTATGCGCTAATTTTATAAATTGGGACCTGCAAGGTCGTAAGATGGAATTATTGCCCTTTCTTGCAGTGGTGGTAACTATGGCGAAGAAAGTTATCCTCCGTAATTGGACAGTTTCCACATCACCATCTCTTCAAGCAGTTAAAAATATATTACTACTACAAATACTTTATTTTGATAGAAGAGCAACTATACCTGATGTTGAGAAGGGGGTGGTTCGCTTTTATGCTAAATGGGGTATATATATTGACTCCTTGGATTCCGATGCTAGAACTCATATAATGAGATTATTTGAGACTACGAACTGGTCTCTACTTCGTAACTTGGAGTGATGTTGTATATTTAGTTTTTAAATCCTAAATCCTATATTTACGGGCCAGGGGATTAGATTTTCTATTTCTTTTGTCTCCGATAGAAGAACAATGCTATTTCCTCCAGTGTAGGAGTATCCGATCAATGGAAGGGGAACAAGCTGCACCAGGGTCCGGGGGGGAGGGGGAGGGGGGTGTATGTGTTTATTTTATTTTATATTATATGTTTATAATTTGTTTTTGTTTTTCTGTTATTATGGTTTGATTAGAATCATATATTTAGTCTCTGTGCTTATGTTTAACAGTCATTTTTGACTAGCTATATCATATAGATATAATGTATTTGTTTGACATTGTATTTGAAATGTGTTTGTTTGCACAGATTGCAGCTCTGTATATATGTGTATATGGATCTAGGTAATATATCTGTATGTTTGTATAGATAATCATATACATGTATGTTTGCACTTATGAGCATATAAAATAAAAATAAAAAATTGTTTTGGAAAAAAAAACAAACATACACAAGAGCCTGTGTGCACTGGATTACAGGTGCCAGCTAGTGTCTAACAAACATACACAAGAGCCTGTGTGCACTGGATTACAGGTGCCAGCTAGTGTCTAACAAACATACACAAGAGCCTGTGTGCACTGGATTACAGGTGCCAGCTAGTGTCTAACAAACATACACAAGAGCCTGTGTGCACTGGATTACAGGTGCCAGCTAGTGTCTAACAAACATACCCAAGAGCCTGTGTGCACTGGATTACAGGTGCCAGCTAGTGTCTAACAAACATACACACAGGCTCGGACTGGGCTGCCGAGGATTCGGGGAAATCCCCGGTGGGCCCCGGTGATTTATGGCCACGCCTTCTATTGTGGGAGGGCGTGGTCTAGCCCCTGTAGCCGGCACTTTCATTTAACATGTGGGTGGTGTGCAGCGACAGGTGAGCGGCGGGTGTTGTGTAACGGAAGGTGCGGCGGGTGGTGTGTAGCGGGAGGTGTACGGCAACGGCAGGTTTCTTCAAGTACCACTGATTCCCCCTTCCGGAATCAGTGGTGACGTCACGTGGAAGGAGCTTAGACACAGGTGGCCGCTTCAGTAACAGTGTCGGCTGTCAGTGGCAGCGGTGGGGGGTAAAGGGGCGATTGGGTGGGCAGCGGGCTGCTGATCACCAATATAGTTTCCAGCAGCAGCTGCTGCATCACACTGTTTCCAGCGATGACGTCAGCGGGGGGCGGGGAGAAGCAGGCTGAACTCTTGCAATTGACAGCAGCAGCTGCACCACTCAGAATCCAGGGCAATGTCAGCGGGGGGAGGAGCCCAGGCACAGAGGAGCCTGGAAGACAACAGAGAGGTGGATCCATGGAGGCTTGTCATCTGAAGCGAGTGGACTGAATTACTAAACAGTAAGTTTAGTATTTATTGGAATAAAAAGTGGACTCAGGAATTTTACTTGACAGGTTATAAAAGAACAGGCAGTGTCGCATAAAGATGCATTAGATAACACTCTATGCTTGCTGACATACAGTCAGTGTGTCACCCCAAAATATAATAAAAGTATTAACAGCAATTTAATAGCTTGTGCCAGCAAGCATAGACAGACCAGATTAAGGCTTGTGGGGGGCACTTCGGCAACTAGGTTGGGGGGGCACCAACAAAATTGATTAAGCAAATATATTTTATAGATTTATTAATTATAAATACAAGTGGACTGATTACACGTCAACTTGTTGTTAATAAATTGGCATACTTTCCATTTTTTAAACAAATCTAAAAGATGTAGCAAAATTTCAAAACACTGAATGCATACATAAGTTGATGTCATTTCTAGCCCATTAATGTCACTAATCAAATATCCACTCTGTCACACATAATAAAGAGTTCTGAATAATGGTGCTTTATAAATAAGCTTACACTTGCTGTGCCATGTACAGTATAGTGACACTCTCTGCATTCTATGCACTGTGACACTGCATTATATAGTGAGCACTGCAACACTCTGCATTATATGCTGTCCACTGCAACACACACTGCATTATATGCTGGCCACTGTGACACACACTGCATTATATGCTGGCCACTGCGACACACACTGCATTATATGCTGGCTACTGCGACACACACTGCATTATATGCTGGCCGCTGCGACACTCTCTGCATTATATGCTGGCCACTGTGACACTCTGCATTATATGTTGGGCTCTGTCACACTCTGCATTATATAGTGAGCACTGCGACACTCTCTGCATTATATGGTGGCCACTGTGACACTCTACATTATATAGTGAGCACTGCGACACTCTCTGCATTATATAGTGAGCACTGCGACACACTCTGCATTATATGCTGGCCACTGTGACACTCTGCATTATATAGTGAGCACTGCAACACACTCTGCATTATATAGTGAGCACTGTGACACTCTCTGCATTATATGCTGGTCACTGTGACACTCTGCATTATATAGTGAGCACTGCAACACTCTCTGCATTATATGGTGGCCACTGTGACACTTTGCATTATATAGTGAGCACTGCGACACTCTCTGCATTATATGGTGGCCACTGTGACACTCTGCATTATATAGTGAGCACTGCGACACTCTCTGCATTATATGGTGGCCACTGTGACACTCTGCATTATATAGTGAGCACTGCAACACTCTGCATTATATGCTGGCCACTGTGACACACTCTGCATTATATAGTGAGCACTGCGACACTCTCTTCATTATATAGTGAGCATTGCGACACTCTGTATTATATGGTGGGCACTGAGACACTCTCTGCATTATATGGCAGCCACTGAAATGTTCTCTGTATAGTATGCTGGTCATTGCAATGCTCTGCGATGGGTGAAGTACAGGCAGCAATACCTAGCCACTGAGTTATGAGACAGTTGAGCCTACATGCTGGCACATTAATGTAACAGGACTAAAATATGGATTTTCCTTTACCATAAATGCAATTCAGACTTTACAATGCTGACAGCTGTATCCAGGCCCAGGGTGACGAGAACTACAGCTGCTAATCCCTATGCCTTCTGGAGACTAGACGTAAACATTATTACTTACCTGATTGTAAACTATAACTAGAATACCAGATTAAGCATTATTATTGTGATTTTATTATATGTAATATGGCTCTGGACCTGTGTAGTTTTCTTATTTTACTTATGCTCCTCTGGTAGCTAGCCACACCCCCAGCTGTGCACGCCAATAGTTGGCCACACATCATCAGCTTTGTGCCGCCTTCCTTCAGTGGGCCCCTACCACTGCATTCCCCCTGTGGGCCCTTCATGCCCCAGTCCGACACTGCATACACAAGAGCCTGTGTGCACTGGATTACAGGTGCCAGCTAGTGTCTAACAAACATACACAAGAGCCTGTGTGCACTGGATTACAGGTGCCAGCTAGTGTCTAACAAACATACACAAGAGCCTGTGTGCACTGGATTACAGGTGCCAGCTAGTGTCTAACAAACATACCCAAGAGTCTGTGTGCACTTGATTACAGGTGCCAGCTAGTGTCTAACAAACATACACAAGAGCCTGTGTGCACTGGATTACAGGTGCCAGCTAGTGTCTAACAAACATACACAAGAGCCTGTGTGCACTGGATTACAGGTGCCAGCTATTGTCTAACAAACATACCCGAGAGCCTGTGTGCACTGGATTACAGGTGCCAGCTAGTGTCTAACAAACATACCCAAGATCCTGTGTGCACTGGATTACAGGTGCCAGCTAGTGTCTAACAAACATACCCAAGAGTCTGTGTGCACTGGATTACAGGTGCCAGCTAGTGTCTAACAAACATACCCAAGAGCCTGTGTGCACTGGATTACAGGTGCCAGCTAGTGTCTAACAAACATACACAAGAGTCTGTGTGCACTGGATTACCGGTGCCAGATGGTGTTGAACAAATAAACACACAGTGACAGAGATCCCTGCAGTTCGTTACACACTTCCCACCCACACCATCTGGTATACAATAGACCCCTGGCACCACAAGCGGACAGCCGCGGGGGGGGTTAGGTTTAAGGCATGCGGGGGGGGACTTAGGGTTAGGCACCCCCCTGGGACGGTTAGGGTTAGGCTAGGGGGAGGGAGGGTTAGGCACCCACGGGGGTGACTTAGGGTTAGGCACCCCCCGGGGGACTTAGGTTAGGGACTTAGGTTTAGGCAGCGGGGAAGGGGGGGTTAGGCACTTAGAGGGGGGGATTAGGGTTACACACTTGGGGGGGAGGTTAGGGTTAGGCACCCCTAAGGAGGGTTAGGGGGTTAATTTTGTCAATACTTACCTATCGACGATCGGGATTTCCAGCGCTGTCAGGCTTCCGCTGCCGGAAACTCTGCTTTGGTCGGCCAGGCACTGCCGGGAATCGAACCGCCGGCGGTTTTCATACAGATTCCCACCATCTACCTACAACTCTCTCTAATGGTGACTAGTATGTTAGTATTGCAGCATGAACTACAGCCCACATCAACTCCATACACTCTCCTGTGTGAAATGGCAGCTGAAATCACCAGGGAGGGACTTGCATGCAATCCAAAATACGCAAGATCCAGTTTTTAAATCCGAGATCCGAACTTGGCGAAAGGCCTGAGATGGGACTATTCGGAACCCTAAAAGTGATCCAAACAGGGACTCGGTCTGACTTGGAACCCCAAAGTTCGAGTGTGTTTGGGTGTGTTCAGTTTTCAAAACCGAACAGCTCATCTCTAATTTTTACTAGATGCCGGTAGCTTTAAGACATATCAAAGCTCATATTTGCGGAGTACAATACTAGAAAAAAAAATGTTTTCAATATTTAGGATTGTATAGCTTTAACATTTACTTACAGTATTATATGTAGGGCAGGATTGCTGACAAACAGGTCTGATTCCAGCTTTACTCCAGTCACTTTTAAAATAAAAAAACTCTATCTTCCTCCAACCTATGTGCATGATTTAAATATCTCTACAAAAGAATCCTTTTAATAGGGGACATTTCTGACACTCGAAATACGTTGTTAAATAACTATACTACTAAGTACACAGGATATGAAACAGACGCTCATTGTTTTAACTCACTCATTCCTTTCTTTACACGCAATTACTTGCTATATTTTAATATTTTGCTTTCTATGAAAATTATTTAATATGAGGTATGTTTTATATTAATTAGTAGATAATTACACTACTGTGTATAGGCCATAAATTAAAATATCCAAATTGACTAAAACTATTTCTGGACGCAAACTATTGTATATTTTGGACATGACAATTCAGAATTATTCTCACATTGCACAACACTTAATAGTACCCCCTTCTTGTTCCCTTTGTTTTCTGTTAGTCATAGGTTACTAGCACACCCACTTAATAATTAAAATTATATGTTTTAATATCAACAAGTGAACAGACACAGGGAAAAATGAAATACTAGTGCAGATGTTACTTTCTGTTTTGTGTAGTTGCCTTCTGTGTACTTAATAATAGGTTGTGTGATTACCCAAGGCTATACAGCACACATATCAGGTCTAATACTGAAACAAATACAAAGAAGCAATGGAAAGATTAAATATAAATATAGTCAATGAGAATAAAAGTAAAAACCACTGACAAGAGGTCTGCAGCAGTACCATATGCACAGTAATAATCACAATAATATGGTAGGGAAACGGAATCGGTATGAATTACCGCTGGACCCCTGGCCGGTGGTTCAAATCCCGACAGCTGCTGGATGACAGAGGAGGAAATCCCGATCATCCTTAGGTAAGTATCAACTAACCTATATTTCCCCCTAACCCTCCTTTAGGGTGCCTAACCCTCACCTCCCCCCCGTGCCTAACCCTAATCCCCCCTTTCCCGACGCCTAAATCTGTCCCCCCGGGGGGGTGCCTAACCCTAACCTCCACCCGGGGGTGCCTAATCCTCCCTCCCCCTAGTCTAACCCTAACCTCCCGGGAGGGTGCCTAACCCTAAGTCCCCCCCGGGAGCCCTAAACCTAAAACTCCCCCCCTGCGGTTGTCCGCTGCGGCGCCCGGCATCCGCTCGATCGGGATGCCGGGCGCTGGTCTCCCATCGGTAACATGACAGGCGTCTAGATTTAGACGCCTGTCATTCGTCCCTCGTCGGGATTAAATTGTCTGGAAGCCAGCGATCTGCATTCCGTCCGCCGGCTTCCTAAACGTATACTTAGGGAAACTCCACCACTGTCAAGTAATGACAACCATTAAAATACCCAGACATATATTCTATATTATATTAAAATTAATAGAACTAAATTCAAAGGCTGAAAAACAGAATTGTCAGGAACACTACAGGATGAGAACAAATCAAAGGTAAACGAGGAATCAACACAGAAACAATCAGGAGCTAACACCTACTGAGCAGGAAGCTATAGCCAGCAAGTGAAATGATAAATTATATCCCTTTTACACCAGAGCAAAAACCTGGGTTATTGCTGGGTCTACCCGGGTCACAGCTCAGTGTAAAAGGGTCCCTGAAAAATAACCCGTGTCAAGTGACCCGGCAATCCAATCTAGGTAGCTACCAGGTTCGGACCCAGGATGGATCTGGGTAATAGTGCTGTGTAAACGGCGCAACCTGGGTTATCCGACCTGGATCATGCCTAAAATGAGCTGATTGGTGGTTGTGGAGCAGTCATCTCCCACTTTTTATGACATCACAAGTTTAGCAGGGCAGACCCAGGTTCAATGTGAACGAGGCTGACCTGAGAATAACCCAGATCGATGGTGCTGTGTAAACGGTGTCTGACCTGGGTTGGACCCATGTCTGAAAACCCAGGTCGGACCCGGGTTTTTGGTGGAAAAGAGGTATTAGCTATTTAAAATGCCGCCATTGAACTGGATTCTAGTCACAACTTATACATAATCAGCAGCCTATGAGATACAGCCCAACAGGGCTGGATTATAGATGGGGAGGCTGGGTGGCGGCGTGGGGGGTACGGGGGAACAGAGACTTGGAGAGGGACATTATAAAAAAAAGTGTGTATATACTGTGTATATATATATATATATATATATCATATATATATATTGTGGCAGCATCACCAGAGGTGGTGCTGGTGAGCAGCGGATTCTGTGTGTGGCAGGACAGATCCACCCACACAGAGTAGAAAAGCATTGTGGGAAAATGCCCAGGTGAGGCTGCTGGTGGATGCAGTCAGACAGTCCAGATGGGACTGCAGTCAGAGCTAAGTAGACCAGGTGGTCAGGATCATACCACATATGGTGGAGAATGCAAGCAAACCGATTCTACGCAGAAGATTCTACGCAAGAATGCAAATAGAAATATGGATGCTTATTGCACTGCATAATTGGACTCTCCTAAAAAGCCAAAGGAGGCTCACTGCACCTGCATGGTGGAATGCTCGTCAAGGTGGTGAGTGAAGTTGCAAGTGTATTTTTTGCTAAAAAGAAAAAGTTAAAGTCTGTTGAAGTATTTCATGGAAAAGTTGTATGCATGCCTACAAATCAAGGTTTAAACATGTGCAAATTTATTGAAATGATCACTTAGGCAGTATATACTGTGTCTGTGAAGAGAAATGTGTGTAACCTCTAATGTTGAAAACCTGCAAGGAAAAGTAGTTTATGCTGCTGAATACTTAGGAACCGCTTGTTAATTTCAAGGTGCGCTATTCTGTGTCCTGGACTTTTTCATTTGCAATTAAAGGGAAAGATACTTGTTATATGCTGTTCATTGCAGTCAAAGTTGGTGCAAGTGATAATCAAAGCAGTTACTGTGTTATGTTGTGAAGTGTATAAATTTGAAAGCCAAGTGTTGCAAGTTAAAAACTGTGTGTGCAAAAAAAAAAAAAGAGCATTTAAACCTTAAAGTGACGGATACCCAATTTGTTGTGGCTGAAAAGACTATTGTCCCATGTTCCCCATGAAGGTGTCATCTGATGATTATTAGGCAAGTCAAACTTCTGCTTCACTCTTACCCCTTTGAGACAACATGGATGACATGGTGAAGGCCTTGCTGCTGGCTACAGCAGCTCAGCAAGAATCTACCAGGGCTCAGCAAGAAACTAACCAAATTCAGCAAGAAGCCAACAAGCAGCAGTGGGCAAAGAAAAGGCCCAAAAAGAAAGTGGTCAGTGTATGGTGCAAGGTCTGTTCAGAAAGGACTATATCAGCCTGGAAGAATTTGACAGTATGCGTAAAGATTTGAATGAAAGTAATACATATTATGCTTTGAAGATTGATGACTTAATGGAACAATTGGCTGATGAGATAAATTTTCATGAGCAAGCTGAAAAGAAATTAAGGAGGGAATTGTCCTCTTTGAAAATGGCATTTGAGCAGAAATAAATAAAAAAAAAACAGTGAAGTACTTAAAGAGACATACCTTAAATTGGCAGCAATGTCTGAATGCCTTGAGGAGGCTAGAATGTTCAAATGTGTTACAAAGTATGAGAATGATGGGCTCCTAGCAAAGAATGACGTATTAGAGCAAGATGTTGTGGAATTGCTGCGGGAAGTGGAAGAATTGAAAGAAGGTGTCCAGAGACATCAGAGTGATGCAGAGCGCACACAAGTGAAAGTGGCGGATCTGGCTCTGCTGTTAAAAGAAAAAGACTCTTTAATTGTGTCCACACAACTAAAGCTTAAATCTTGTGAATTGGAGAAAAGTTCTTTGGCTGAAAAGTTTTGTGAAGTGAAAGAGAAGCTGCAGACTGTTGTTCAGTGGGTAACTGACCATGAAGAAAAAGAGATGGAGATGATCCATCTTAAAGTAAGCTGTAAGGAGCAAGTACAAACTCTCCACTCCAATTTAGTTGTAGCTAAAGCAGTTTCAGGTTTTCTGACCGAAATAATTATATTCCTGGAGTTAAGTCTGCATAAAGCCGCAGAGCAACGTGAATCTTTGAAGAGTGAGCTTAACCTTGTCCATGGCAGGGTTTGGAGGTTGCAAGAACAGAGGGAGAACCTTGAGAAGTGTCTGCTAGGTACACAGGACCAGTTGCAAAGATTCCAACTGGAGAGGAGTACCAAAGAACTGTAGTTGCAACGTGAATTAAATACACAGTTCCCTTCGGCGCTGAAGAGAGAATGTTGCAATAATCAATGGGTTAAAAATAGCCAGCAGCTGTTATTAGAGGGTTGCCACCATCTATTACCAGAAAAAGCACAAAGAAAACACATACAACAGCGCTTAGCTTACATATATCAAAAATCAATCACAATTTATTACATACACATAGACAAACATATATATAGAAAATAGTTTTCCATATAAAATATATATAATTATACAATGGTACCCGTTGATTGTATCTTAATGCAAAAAGTGTGCATATATAATTTGCTTCGATTGCATAAGTAGCTATACAAAGCTTCGATTGAGTAGCTATACAAACTTCAAGTGTCTCAGATAGTTACAAATTATTGAGCTCAATTAATCCCAAGGAGGAAACCAATTAGGCAGACTTAGCGGAGTTTAGTGTCACTGGCAGTCTTAGATATCAATTAATATAGAATTGATAGCATCGCACTCACCCGCTATATTATTTTGTCTTAGGCACCTAATGGTAATTATCCTTTGGTGGTTATATTGTATCCAAAAGTTTTTAAAGACTTTAAAATTGCAGTGGCACCTTATATTAAGGTTTGAGTTTGGCTACGAACATTTGTCCTTGAGCTCATTCACCTTCCAGCTGCCGCACTCTGAGAACAGCTTCCAGCGATCTCAAACTTCACGTGGAGACAAGTGGATACAATCCCTGCTGCTGAAAGTAATTTCTATTCCTCCCTTCAGAATTTGTCTTCTGTGGATACTTACTGGGAGTCGATGCGGCGGTTCAATTTGCCGTGAACACAGTCGGCCGGTGTGTATCATGTGCATTTGTTGTCCGGACACTGCCTACATATAGCGGCTGTGAACTTTTGGATACAATATAACCACCAAAGGATAATTACCATTAGGTGCCTAAGACAAGATAATATAGCGGGTGAGTGCGATGCTATCTATTCTTTTTTTTTTTCTCAAAATATTTTATTGGTAAACTGTATACATTAATAAAACAAATATAATATACAATGTATCATAATCAAATATATAAACAGTTACATTCTATGTTTACCATGAAACATATATATATACAAGTTGTCAGAAACAAATGGGTTGAGAGAACCGCACGTATCCCCAATAAACATTATGGGTCAGCCAAATTACTACTTTAGAAGGGTGAGCCTCCTGTTGAAACAACTTCTAGGTTGTACCAAGTAGTTAACCTCACCGCTTGACGTAAATTATCTTTTGTCTCGGAAGGTAACACACAAACATATGGTAACCATATCTCGAAAAACTTTTTGACCTTTTTTTCCTTGTTAATTGACATTTCAAGCCAGTCCATGTGGAACAAATAGGAAATACAAGGTATTAACAAAGGTAATGTCAAGGTATCTGTGGATATCCACTGAGACAGGATGGTCTTCTTTCCTGCTGCTGCAATTTTAGCTAACAAAATTCCTTGACCCAGTGGTGGTTTAGGTAAATTTTGATCAAGGTATATGTCCCATAGGGCCGATTCGGAAGAGATATTAATAGTTATACCTAAAACATCTTTAATATAAGTTTGAATTATAAGCCAAATTTTTTTAACTTCAGGACAATTCCACATACAGTGATAAAGATCTGCTTCTAAAGCCTGACATTTGGAACATTTAGAATCATTGGAGGCCCCCATCAAAAAACGCAACTTGGGTGTGTAGTAAGCACGATGTAGCAGTTTATAATGCATTTCTGTGTAAGAAGCGGAAATAAGTATTTTATTTAAAAGAATAAAAGCTTGAAGAACATCATTAAGTGGAATGTCAGGAAAATCAATCTTCCATTTAACAATACCAGACTGTAATTTTTCCAAATCTATAGATCGTTTAATTTGAGAATACAAATATGAGGTAGAGCAACTTCTTCCTGAGCAACTACTCAACACTCTATCTAATGTATGTGTCTTGTCAGAATCTGTTAGTTTGGAGAGAATATTAGTCACATAACTTCTAAGTTGGTAATATGTAAATAAAGGAATAGTTATCTGAGGAAATATTTCTTGTAATTTTTCATATGTAAGAATTTTAAGTGTCTGTCCATCCAAAACTTGATAAACCAGTCACGGACCCCCTGAACCCCCAAAACGCACTAAAGTATGATGTAAAGCAGAGAATCCTTGAGACCTTGTATTATGATATATGGGTAAAAAAATAGTGTTATATGTTGATATACCCATCTTGCGTCTAGATAGACGCCAGGCTGTACAGGTAGTGGTTAACAACAAATTATTAGTAACCGAGAAAGGAAAATCTGTGGGTCTCATATGTAATAGGCTAGAGAGTGTCAGGACAAAAGGCTTGTTCCAGGCCAGTATTAGCAAACTCTTCAGAATTCTGTAACCAATCAACTGCACAACGATAGTTTGCAGCTAGATTATAGCTCTTTATACAGGGAAGGTTAATACCACCCAATTGTGTGGATTGACTTAATTTGAATAAAGATATTCTTGGTTTCTTATCCGCCCAAATAAACTTGCTCATAGCTTTAATCAATAACTTTAGATCTGAATCTTTTAAAAGTAAAGGTAACATTTGTATTGGGTATAGCAACCTAGGAAAAGAGATCATTTTTATTAAGTGGCATCTACCTATGTAAGACAGTGGCAAATGTTTCCAGGCCTGAAAGTCAGCAATAATACGAGATATTACAGCAGGAAAATTAGCCATGTAGAGATCAGAGGGATTGACAGGTATATGTAAACCTAAATAAGTCAAAGAGGTATTCGCCCATCTGAAAGGAAAAGAACCATTCCAGGCAGCCTGGGCACCATCGTGTAAGGCTAAAGCTTCTGTCTTAGACTTATTTATCACAAATCCTGACATAATTTCAAAATCATGTATAAGTTGCATAAAACCTGGGAAAGCAGCTTGTGGATTAGCAAAATACAATGGCAAGTCATCAGCGTATGCTGACACTTTTAATATTTGACTTCCAATTCGAATCCCTTTCCATTCAGTATGCAAATAAAAATGTCGGATAAGGGGATCCAACACTACATTAAAAAGTAGGGGAGATAAAGGGCACCCTTGTCTTGTACCGCGATATAATTGAAAGTTCTCCGTATTTAAACCATTAATGGTGAGAAATACTGTGGGGGTATTATATAGTGAATTAAAAAATCATATAAAACTTGGACCAAAATTTTGAAAATGAAAGACGCGTAACAAATGTGTCCAGGACACACGGTCAAATGCTTTATCAGCATCACAACTGACCAAAAGAGACGTATCCTCTGAGTTTTGTAGCGATTGCGTTATGGCTGCTATTACCTGACGAATGTTACGTACTGAAGATCTATTCTTTACAAAGCCAGATTGTGATGTATGGAGTAACTTGGGTAAAAGCATCTGTAATCTTTGTGCCATAATGGAGGATAATAACTTTAAATCCTGATTTAATAAAGATATGGGACGGTAAGACTGTACTAATGTTGGATCTTTGCCCGGCTTAGGTAACATTATTATACGGGCTTCATTAAAAGAAAATGGAGCCGCTGTGCCAGAGAGAATAGAATTAAACAATTTTAATAAATGAGGAGTAAGAGATGGAGATAATAATTTATAATATTCTGCACTAAGCCCATCAGGGCCCGTAGCTTTACCAATTGCTGAATGTCCAATAGCCGCCAAGATTTCTTGCTCAGAAATTAAATCAGTCAGTATCTCCTGTTCCTCCTCAGTTAATATAGGGGAACCTGCCGACTTTAAAAATTCCATACCTAAAATTTGGTTATCTGGTGGTGCAGTGTATATATTTCTAAAGTATTCCAAAAAGGAATTTGTTATATCAGAAGTGGAGGTAAGAACATGAGATTCCGAGACAATTTTTGAAATGTTAACCTGAGGACGCTGATTTCGAACCACATTGGCCAACAGTTTCCCTGCCCTATTTCCCCACTTAAAATAACGATGTTTCTGGTAATCTAAAGAACATTGGGCTTTTTCTGTACATAGTGTGTCATATAAATTTTTAGTATCAATATAAATCTGACGAGTTTCTGGGGTATTAAACCTTAATAAATTTGTATAAGATGTAGAAAGAGCTGTACTAATAGCTTGAAATTTTTGGGAGAGTTTCTTACATTTTCCGGCAACATAAGCTATGATCGAGCCACGCAAAACTGGCTTGGATGCTGCCCAAAATAAATTGATATCTTCAATATGTTGATTATTATCATTGACATAGTTCCCGTATTGTTGTTCCAAATATAGCTTGAAATCAGGACAATTATATAAATACGAGGAAAATCTCCAATTAAAGGAGGAAGGTTTTGGTGTAGGAAAGGATAAGGAGAACCATGTTGGGGCGTGGTCAGAGATAGCTATATTTTCTACTTTATCATCATAAACTTTAGGAAGGAGATTTGTGGGAAGAAGCCAATAATCAATCCTGGAGGATGTGTGATGTGAGTGTGAGTAAAACGTATAATCACGCTCCACGGGGTGTTGATACCTCCAGGGATCAGAGAGTTGGAGAGAAGATATAAGAAAATCTAAAGCCTTAGGTATAGTGCCCCTTCCCCCATCGCCTGATCTGTATAATAGAGGATTGAGAGTAGTATTGAAATCCCCCCTAAAATAATGGTCCCTTCGGCCCAATCCTGTATTTGAACATATAAATCTGTAAAAAAAACACTGTTAGGACCAGTTGGTGCATATATGGTGACAATAGTAAACAAAACCCCTTCCAATTGTATTTTAACAAATAGAAATCTACCCTCAGGGTCACACAATTTATCAAGTATAGTGTAGTTAAGGGACTTGCGTAGAAGAAGAACCACACCTCTTCGTTTGGATGTATATGAAGCTGCTATGTATTCATTCAACCAATTGCTCCTTAACGTATTTGGATCCCCCTCCCTCCAGTGCGTTTCCTGAAGCACAGCCACATCTGGTTTGAGCCTCTGTAGGTGTTGTAATACCTTCCGCCGTTTGAGCAGTGTGTTAAGACCCTCTACATTCCAAGTGAGGAATTTTATACGATCCTTATAATTAACAGGTGTACCCAAGGAATTCAAGTTATCAACCAATACCTTGTTTCATGAAAATACTAATTTGTTGAAATTCGTTAAACATAGCATCCCATGTCCCAGCGAGTAAGGACGCCATTGTTATTATAAACGCGCGGTCTCTCAATCCCATTATCACTACATTTAACCAAACATATATACACCAAAATTATACAGTTCTACCATTTTGTATTTTTCTTTGAACCCAAACATAAGGCCATTGTGGCCAATAATAACCAGTAACTATATTCCAAATATGAGAAAAAAAAAATAAAAATTCAAAATCAAAACAAATAATAAAAAAGAACAATTTAGAGGAAACAGAGTTTTCCAGAAAAATAGTAAGAAATACACATAATATGCAAAAACAGATGAGAATCAATTTCTCATTAACAAATATTAATAACATAATGAGGCATATGTGAGTAATATAATACTTGCGATTTAAGCATTAACTCAATGTTCATCGACAGATGAGAGTACGTTAGATTCCGAGAGAGAAGTAACAAATGTCTTTGCCGGGGACACCGAATCAAAGAAATACTGTTTGCCATCATGTTGTACTCTAAGCTTAGCTGGGTAGAGGAGGGCAAATCTGATTCCAGCATCAAAAAGCGACTTGCATATCGGTGAAAATTCTCTTCGTTTCATTGCCACTTGATAAGAAAAATCTTGAAAGAGAAGCAACCTGTCCCCTTTATAGGATAAATTTTGAGATTTACGATAAGCCTCCATCAGTCTGACTTTATCCATATAATTAAGGAACCTGAAAATGACAGGTCTAGGTCTGCGGCAATCTGCTTGACGATCCAGACCAATTCTGTGTGCACGTTCGATCAATGTAGGGCCTGATGTAGAGCTGCAACCCAACTCCTGAGGAAGCCAGGTGGAAACTAAGGGCCTGATTCAGACCCACTCGCGAGCGGCTGTCCGCTCACAAGTGGGTCGATGTTCTGGACTGAGCATGCGCACGATGGAGGGAGCTCCGTCGTGCGCATGCGCCAGACGCGACGAGCGAAGGAAAGTCCTTCGCTCGTTGTGTCTGATCAAAGGGGGCGTGCTGTCGATGTTGATTGACAGCACGCCCCCTTTGGTAGGCATGCCGGGGGCGTGCCTCCCTGACGGGGGCGTTCCCACGGGAACGCCTCCCGTCAGAAGCCGGCCCACTGACATCACTAGTGATGTCAGTGGGAGTGATTTTGGCTCCGATAGAGCCAAAATCACTCCGGAGCTTGCGGTTGAAAACCTCAACCGCAGGCTCCGGCTCGCAGTGTCGATGGTCGTGATGGTCAAGACCATCGCGGCCATCAAACTGCACGCTCGTATAGCCTGTGGGTGGTGACCCACAGCTATACGAGCGTCCAGGAGGACGCTCCATTTTCATGGAGGGCGGCCCTCATTCAGAGCGTGCGCTCTGCTCAGAGTGTACGGCTCTGAATGAGGGCCTAAGTCCATAAGTTCCCGCTGTTTGACAGATTCCGGTAAGCCAATCAGACGTAGATTATTGCGGCGGTTGCGATTCTCCAAATCTTCCAGCTTTTCCTGCATGGTGACAATGGAAGCTTCCTGCGTTTCAATTACCGATTTGGCCGTAGTAAGATCGTCTTCAAGATTTGAAATGCGCTGTTCTGCTTCATCAAACCGCACACTATGCTCGCGAAGCTGCGTTACAGCCAAATCTATCGCCTCTTTCAGACCAGCCAACTTTTTATCAAGCAATGGTGAGAGAAGATCCGAGATTTCCTGTGCTTTGGCCACAGACGCAGCACTGAATTTGGAAGGATCAGACACGCCATCCATAATATCATCCCCAGCCGGGGAAGTAGGAGGACTAGAGGTGGTAGATGCAGTAGTTCTGGTCTCTCTGCCTCGGACACCTGGACCTCCCTTACCACCCTTCTGTATTTTGGTCACGTGCTTATTCATATATAAATCTCAGATAATGGACTTTGCTAGGAAAATTGATTATATTTAATATGCCAAAAAAACAAAAAACAAAACTGAATAATCCTGACCAGCAGGAGGAGCTGATATATATATAGTGCCCTTGGAGATCCAGAAAAACTCTGATATTTCTCTGTATAAAAATGTGTTGCAGGAACAGCAGCTAGAGCCCTGCCAATCCCAAGATGGCGGTCGTGGGTTAATATACTGCACTGCCCACACTACAGCACTTATCACAGGGGGCCAGTGGAGTCAGAGAGGCAGGAAGGTAGGTGGCCCCTCCAATAGCACACTTGAGGGGAAGAGGTGACAAGGGAGGCAGTTGCGCGATCCGTTTGGATCCAAAATGGCGGCCGCGATTAGTGGTGCTTTGTACTGCACCTAAACTCCGGCAGTATGGTGACGGTGGGGAGCCGGGAATAGTGTCCACTTACCCACCGCTATCTCCAGGTGACGCGCTGATGTCCGCGCGTCACTGCTCCTGGTGCTGCAGGTGTTTTATCCACGCCTGTATGTGAAGGGAGCGAGAGCTCTCTAAAATGCGGCCATCTACAAGGTCCGCCCACCGGAAGTCGATGCTATCAATTCTATATGAATTGATATCTAAGACTGCCAGTGACACTAAACTCCGCTAAGTCTGCCTAATTGGTTTCCTCCTTGGGATTAATTGAGCTCAATAATTTGTAACTATCTGGGACACTTGAAGTTTGTATAGCTACTCAATCGAAGCTTTGTATAGCTACTTTTGCAATCGAAGCAAATTATATATGCACACTTTTTGCATTAAGATACAATCAACGGGTACCATTGTATAATTATATATATTTTATATGGAAAACTATTTTTTCTATATATGTTTGTTTAAGTGTATGTAATAAATTGTGATTGATTTTTGATATATGTAAGCTAAGCGCTGTTGTATGTTTTTTCTTTGCAACGTGAATTAAACTTGGCAGGGTCTGAAATAAATGTACAAAAGTTGAGACTTGCTGAACATGAAATTGTGGAGCGCAATCTGTGGCAATCTGAGAATAAGTTGGAAAGCGCCATGGTGAAAATTGCCCAGCTGGAAGAGCAGCTGTCTATGGCTCAAATAAAGTTCCACATGGTAGTGGGAAAATCAGAATAGGAAAAGAAGTTAAATAACATTCTGAAGTTGGATTCTGGACCAAAAATGGCGTTCGATGTCTTCACTAAACCCAGTGTGGCAGAAGTACATAAACACAATCAGCAATTGTTACAGGTTGTACCTGAAAAGGCTGGCACGCAGAGTGATATGCTAACAGTGCAGAGTGTCTTGTGTGATGGGCAGCGGACAAACAGTGAATTGCGGAAACTAAGTAAGATGTTCCAGAATGATGTCTTTCATCAGCAATGTGATCATAGAGATGTCCTCATTAATGATACCAGTGTACAAGAAGGGACAGAAGTATAGGAGTTGGGAAATTCCCTAAAGGTCCATCTTGTAAGAGTGGATGAGATTCCTTGCAGTGACTTTCAGCTTACAGTAATAGCTGAGGGTGTGAAGTTCTCCCAAAGGGGCACATGTCCAGGTTGCAAAACCTTGTCTGAAGTTGGTGATAAAGAAATAACATATACAGATGGTGATCGCATAACCCGTGAGGCAAAGGTACAAGATGTACAGAAGTCTACAGATATGTTGATGGCTTCCAAAGATGAGACTCTGATGTCACTATATGATCACAGTGATGTGAATGTGCCCAAGTCATGCATTTTTGCAGTGGAAAACAGAACCTTACAGTCAGTTAATGGTAACAGTCTTGTGAAGAGTAATTCTCATGTATATGAAGTAATGCCGTCATGCAACCAGGATAAAACTTGCAATACAGCTGAATTTATCTGTGAGGAAGTGAAGTGGTCTCAAATTACAAAGCTTGAAGCAAAATGTCCAGCTAAACTGAATTGGAAAATAAAGACCTCTGTGGAAGGTGAACTTCAACCTGTGCTGGTGGAACATGTGGAAGTTCATTATATTTTCAAGGCTCAAAAATCGGGAGCACAAGAAAATCCAAGAGATCTATGCCTTAATGAAGTGGCAGATAGCCATCAAAGCCGTGAGATAAATTTTGTGGATCAATGGAGTAAATATTCAAGTATCCTATGTGGACACAGGGAGTCCGGAATCTGAGGGTGACAGTGCCAGTACATTGTCTGTTGACATAAAGCCAAGATCCAGAATTTGTGATGCTGATGACTCTCAAGATACTGATAGCTCCTCTTCTTTCAAAGGGCCATCAGTGAAGTATGCCAGTAGCCAATACAGGGCTTCAAGGCTGCAGGTTAAAGATGTGACAAGTAGAAGTTGGCCAAAAGATGTGCTTTTAATAGGTTTAAGTGGCAAGAGTAAAGATGAAGTATGTAGCTTTGGAAAAAGTTACTTTAAGTTCTTAATGCCTGTTGCAGTACCCAAGGGTGAGCCTCAAGTACTGCATAAAGAAAGCAAGTACCACAAAGTGAGGAAAAAAGTGAGGAGAAAAATGAACTTGGGAACTTGGAGGATGCGAGCCCCAGAGATTACCAGAGTCTGGATGATCTTGGATCCGGTGGATGTTTCTGAGAAGAATGAAGAGGGACTTTGCAATGTGAATGCCTCATCCCATGTAGCTGAACTCAGGGGTTTCAAGCTGGGGAGGGGGATATGTGGCAGTATCACCAGAGGTGGTGCTGGTGAGCAGCAGATTCTGTGTGTGGCAGGACAGATCCGCCCACACAGAGTAGAAAAGCATTGTGGGAAGATGCCTAATGGCGGCCATATGACCAGAGCCCAGGTGAGGCTGCTGGTGGACACAGTCAGACAGTCCAGGTGGGACTGCAGTCAGAGCGAAGCAGACCAGGTGGTCAGGATCATACCTGCAAAGAGGCAGGCAGATCCATATACCACTGACACGAATCTACCAAGCTAATTACCCCAAGTTATCACAATATATATATTTTATTGGTGGGGGCCTCTACAAATCTTTATCCTCCCCTTTAGCCCAGGGAGAAAGAAAAGCAGCATATGTTTCCTAGGCAATGTGCACATGTGCCTGTCTGCTTCAAATCTTGATGAAATTGTCCAAGTTGGCATGTACAGACGACCATAGATATTGTTATTGTCCATGCGGGATCGCGCATCGTTGGTCGTTTACTGCATAAAAATGAACGATATGAACGATTTATTGTTATCTTTCATAGATACGTACCGTGTGTACGCACCATTAGAATGAGCTGAACTTTACTTCTCTTTACATTTTCTTCTACTCCTTACTCCCCATAAGGGCACCTAACACGGGACTGCCAACTCCCGGCAGCTTATTGTGAGTGCTTTAATCGCTATTGCAGCAATGTATATAAACCATGTCCTTGTCCTGCACTGTAATGTACTGTAAGTTACTTGTTTCTTGTTCACTTATTAGTTTTATGTACTATGTGAGGTGCTGCGGAACACTTGTGGCGCCATATAAATAAAGGATAATAATAATAATAATAATAATAATAACTTTGTAGTGGTCACATGACGGCAACTCACTTTTTTTGTGTTTAGATAGGAGTTTGATTGGTATAATCAAACTCCTATCTAAACACAAAAAAAGTGAGTTGTTGTCATGTGACTACTACAAAGTTCAGCTCATTCTAATGGTGCGTACATACGGTACGTATCTATGAATGATAACGATGTTGTTCAACGATAAATCGTTCATATCGTTCATTTTTATGCAGTAAACACCACAACGATGCGAGTTTTCGCATGGACGATAACAATATCTTTGGTCGTCCGTACATGCAGGCCAACTTGGATGATTTCATCAAGATTTGCATGTTCAGAGATGTAGCAGGATGACTTCACTGAAAGATATCTATCATAGATATCTTTCAGTGTGTACACCCAATATTGTTTGTCCTGCACTACAGAAAGTTGAAGGGAAATCTATCAGCGATATCATTGGTTGTGCAGATCGTACCGTGTGTATGCAGCATATATGCCTACCCTCCCGGTTTTTGTGAGAGGCTCCCGATTTTTCGGGTAACCTCCCGCACCCCCGGAAGGGTAGGCACTTCTCCCGCATTCTGCCCACTTCCTAGTGAAGTGGGCAGAATTTCCGTGGGGATCGTGGGTCCCCGTGTAGGGGGCGGGGCTTAATGTTGCAATTCTCAGTTAATCGTGTAATTTAACTCCGCCCCCTATTTAAATTTGAGCCAACTGCGGCAACTTGCCGCGTAGGGGGCGGGCTTAATGATGCGAAACGTCAGGCCCTGCCACGTCACAGCCCACCTGCTTCCCCTACCAAGGCTTCTCCCTGGGAGGAGAAGCCAAAGGTAGGCAACTATGGTATGCAGCTTTACAGAAATATACAGCCAGTTACGTACCTCCAAAATGACTATGCTCCTTTTTGCAGAGCGATGGAAAACTGAATTGCCCTCATCAATTGTTATCCCATATCTCATATATTTATTGTGTGTTATGTATACTATTACCTAACATGTTGGAGTATACCTGCATTTACCTGCACTTTCTTTTTTTCTGTTTTGGAGGTCTATTACAATAATTAGGTCTAATAAAGTATAGACCTAATTATTGTAATAGACCTCCAATACAGAAAAAAGAATAAATGCAGGTGCACACTCTAAGCACTAAGAATACTGATGATCATAACATTTATAATAATTAGTATGGGTTCTTGAATTTCAAACTACACGTTGAAATGAGCACTATTGTAGATAAGTCCTAGATAAATTGATATTATGTGTCAGTAGTAGGGATGTTAGGGACCCACCTGATGAGGTCACCATGACGTGGTAGGTGGGCATGCATTTTTGGCCAAACATGCTCAGAAACATTATTTATACTCCATGAAAGTTGTAGAGTTTATTATAAATGTTTTGACTATCAGTATTCTTAGTGTTTAGAGTGTGCATCTGCATTTTCTGCATGGCACTACAAGTCTCGGCATGGTAGCACCTCTCATTGGGCGGGATGCATGGCGCATCGCATTCGGGATGTGATGCATCCTGCCGCTCTTCAAATGCATGCCCAGTGTTTTTAACGGTATGCATGACGAACACGGCAAAGGACCACTCTGTTGGTAAGAGCGGCCCTTTACGATGGAGGGACTTCCAGGTCTATGACACAGAAGCCCCTCTGGCATTCTTCTGCGCAGGCTGTGAGGGTTGCTGGGAGGGATCCGATTGGAACCTTCTCTCAGCCAATAGGCTTCTATAGGGTAACGCCAATCAGGAGATGGCGTTACCCACCGCAACCACGCCCCGGTCAAACCCACATTTTTCAGGGTTTGAACGCATTTCTACCTTTGCTGCATCCCACCCATTATGTTTAAATTTAGGGTGTAGTCTAAATTATTAATCTGCTACATGACAAAGGACACAGATGTAGGTCAGTATGGGACCCTGGGTTTGCTCTTTATTCAGCAGACAATTCACCTTCTTAGAAGAGCAATTTATTACATTTGTTCTGAAAGTAGTTACTGGGTGCTGACATCTCAGCAGTATCCTAGCTTTATCCTAGCTTTATCCTAGCTTTATCCTAGCTTTATCCTAACTTTATCCTAGCTTTATCCTAGTTTTATCCTAGCTTTATCCTAGCTTTATCCTAGCTTTATCCTAGCTTTACTGATCGTTTTGTTGTTTATCATTCAAAGTTTTGTTTTCCTTTTCACAGAGAGCGTACCCCTTTCCCTTTCCCCACCTATGTTACCCTTTGTCCCTCCCCTTTTTCCCATTCATTACCTTATATAAAACAAAAAAATTTAATTAAATCACTTTTTAAAGAAAAAATAAAAAATTATTTGTGTGCGAGCCACATATATATCTGGCTATAGTATGTTGTTATTTGAAATAAAAAGTAAACTGAAATACCTTGTGCCTCGGTTATACCTCTATAACAAACATAGGGGGAAATGTAATAGCCTGCGAGATTCCAAGGAGTCTGCCCGACGTTAAAGCGGCAAGCATTTATAAGGCAAAATCATGTTGGTTTTACCTTTTGAATCAGTGATGCTTTAAAAAATTGGGCAGACTCTTCGGTATATCTCGCCATCACGCGTGCTATTACATTTCTACTATAGAATAAAGTACAAATATCTGTCCTCTCATACGGTGTCCTTTCTTTCTCAAACTCAAGTTAATATAGAGGTATAGATCAGCATTAGTGCTTCATTGAACCATGTGTTTGCAACAATGAAAATGTTTTTCTTCCTTACAGATGACCAATCTTCACATAGAAGAAGAAGAAGGCAGGTAGGAGAAATGTATTATTCCAATGAGGTCAGAGAGATGTTTTTATTAAAAAATTTTATTACAGGAGCCTGTTTTATAAAAGAATTTTCCATCATTACCTCCCAACTTTCTGAAAATCAGATTAAAATTAGTAAAGGGGGCATGACCTTATGCCCACAAGGCCCCCCCCTGGAGTATGCTGTTTTAGGCGCGTGTCACGGGCACTCTGGTAACTACTGGGCTTCCCCTAGCTTCCTCCCGGCACCCCCCCCAAAAGAAAAAAATGTATTTGCAGTGCTGAAAGCTGCACTGGGGTCATCAGGCACCCCTCAGCTAGGGGCAGATACTAGGGGTAGGGAGGGGAGGCGGGTGATCAGTGTGATCGCTCCCCTTCCCCCACACAGCAGGCAGAGAGAAACTGCTGCAGCCAGGGACGGACTGAGGCTGTAGATCAGCCCTGTCAGTCCACCCTGTTAGCACGCCTTAGGCGCGCTCGCTCGTGAAGGGGGCGTGGTTGTTTCAAGGGGGCATGCAGTGAGCCATGGGGGCCTGGCCTCACGGCACACCCCTGTCTCTTCCCATCCGAGAACAGCGTGCCGGCCCATCCCTGCCACCACTCCTCCTGTCTACCTGAGCTCACATAGTAAATCCGGAGGTGGGGGGTGGCAGACGGGGGGCACTTCCACCCTCCTTGAGCCGGCCCTGAGGCCATCGGCCCTTCTGGCATTTGCCAGACTAGCCCGATGGCCAGTCCAGCCCTGGCTGCAGCTCAGTGGCAGCAACCTCCCTGGACCCTCTACAGCCCTGCACACAGTAGCATGTGCTGGCCTAGGGAGATGGGCTGCTGCCACTGAAAGATAAGAAGCTTTTAGCGGGGGACGGACCCGGGACCCTCCAGAGAGCCTGGGCACGGTTAATTAGTACCCGCTCCCTTCCCCCCTCTAGGCTCCCCTGACTGTTTGTTGTACTCTTGCTCCAATGAAAAGTTATTAAAAAAAAATAAATTCATCTGCTCAACCTTATAGCTGCATAAATGAATATACATTCAATGGAGTCAGCTGAAGGTCACTTCCTGAGCCACTAGTTTGGGTTCACATTTGCAGTCAGATTTTTGGGGGCCAATGTGTGAATTTTAAATAAAGCTAAAGTAACAATATGTAATAAAATAGCTATATTTAATTTACATTATTCTACAGGGAAATTCAGAGTAATCTGGTTTAAGTAGCAAACAAGCAGCAATATGGTGCGGTTATTCATGACAAAATATTCTTTTTTTTATTATTATTAGTTTAATAATTTAATCGTTTAACAAAAATATACTTGATTTTTATTTCTTGTTTAAGAAAAAGAGGAGACCTGAATTGACCAACTCAGTAAGGTAATATGCAATATTCTAAGGTAAAATGCAGAATTCAACAATTCTACAAAATCAAGATTTTCTTTCCTGTAACTCAAGGTTATATGATTATAAGATTCTCTTCATTTTCCCTGTTCACTTACAGGTGCACTGTAACATCTGGTTCAATAGACTTTAAAGAAATGCTTGTGTTCATCTTTAGATGGAACAATTTGTAATACCCTGTTAATTAATTTACCTAATAAAAAGGACACATCAGTCAGGCAGAATAGTCTGCACCCTCCCACTTCGTTTTCTCAGTGTCTTCAGGGTTTCCAACTCCGAACTACAGGAGAAATGTAATAGCCTGCTAGAGGCAGGCATTGGTACGATCCCAGTGAATCGCGGTGAATCGGCCCTATGTTTTAAAGGGACAATAATTTAAAAGGCAAAAACTGCCTCTTTCAGGCTAATACAGGGCCTGATTCAGAGCCGCTCGTAAGCGGCCGCTCGCTCGTTCCGACCGATGTTCGCACAACTGCGCATACGTACGGATTTTAATACGCATGCGTGAACCAGTCAGTGCGGCCGAAAATCGTGTGCTCGCTAAATAGCAAATGCCTGCTATTTTGAGTGACAGAATGAGGGGTTTGTGGGTGGTAACAGGGGAAGGTGCTTGAAAACGGGGAGTGGAGATCCGAACGCAGGCGTGCCAAACGGTCAAAACGGGCGTTCTAAGGTGGTGCATAATTACTAAAGCAGCGTCATCGACCACGTCACTTGGTTGTTTTATAGTCAGAACTGCTCACATGATCGTGGTAGGAAAAAACAACCACAAGAATAGCGAGCAGTTTATACGCCGTCCGATGTACTCGATTAATCTAATAATAATCTAATAAATAGCGGACATGACGTATGATGCGAGCGGCCAGGGGGGCGTTTTTTTCAAAATTACGTTCGCATGTTTTGTTCGCTCGTTCAGACATAGAGGCGTGAACAGACCGCAAAGAGCGAACGGTTAATTTAAATAGCCAGCCCCTTTTTCTGGACGAGCGAGCGCAAATAGCGTCCGGCTCTGAATCAGGCCCACAGTTCCCTCTAGAAATCCAGTAAGGTTGGGTAAATGAATGTAATAGAATGTGATTTTGTGGCGACTTCTAATGGCACACAAATTATGTCAAATTTATGTAGATTTTGCCCTCCAAATCGCTAGATGCTTCATCTAGCAATTAGTGCGCTTGTGAAGTGGACATGGTTTAGTTTCAAGGAGGGTCATGCCGCGAGTCACAGGGGCCTGGCCTCGCGGCACCACTCCCTCTTTCTGGTCCACTGCTGACACCCCTTCCCTCCCCCGGATCTAATACCATGTATCCGGCGGTGTGGGGTGGAGGGCGGGGGTACTTACGCCCTCCTCGAACCAGCCCAGAGACCATCGGCCCTTCTGGCAAATGCCTGGGGGTGGGGTATAGAGGAAAGGAGCCTGGTCTTTGTGGGTATTTGTATTTAAATGTTTGGTGCCCAGAATCTCCTCTCCAGGCTATACCCAGTGTTGTCCCTGTGCCCCCTAGTGGAGGAAAGAGAAAATGTCTTTCTTAGTGTGTACTTTCCTTTGATCTCTTGAACGGGATCAGTCGGATCGGGTGCACAGCTCATATGATGCGACCTCTAGATCCAACCATTTGCAGGAGTGTTTGAAGACTTATATTGGCTAAGGCTGGGTACACACTTGACAATATATCGTTTGTGTGATCGATGATATATCGCGAGTGCATCGGCAGGTGTACACCTGATATGTCGGTGAACAGCGTTGTTCACCGACATATCAGGTCGACCCTGGGGAACAGCTGACTCAGATATATCTTGCAGATAAATTGGTAAGTCTGGCTGTGTGAACGAGCGACACTGGCTGCAGGGACCACCGACACTGACATCACAAATTTAAAGGGCCGCCCAGTTGTGATGACAGACCAGATATACTGTATGGAGCAGCCAATTGATAAGTGTGTATAGCTTACAAATCGGTCACTCGGACAGCGTCGTTTAAGTGTGTACCCAGCATAACGCTCCTGCATTCACACCAGGGACGAACTGGGGCTGTACATCAGCCCTGGCAGTACGCCCTGTGCGTGTGCTCGTGAAGGGGGCGTGGTTTATTTTCAAGGGGAGTGAGCAGCGAGTCACGGAGGGCTTGGCCTTGCGGCACATCTCCCTCCCTTCCTGGCCCACTACCGCCACCCCTTCCCTCCCCCGGAGCTAATACCATGTATCCGGTGGCGTGGGGTGGAGGGCAGGGGTACTTCCACCCTACTCAAACTAGCCTAAAGGCCATCTGCCCGTCTGGCAAATGGCAGAAGTGCCAGATGGCCAATCCGGCCCTGATACACAATATACAATTATCTGGGAGATCATACAATTATTGGCTGATCGGCCTGATAATTGTATAGTGTGTACCCAGCTTAAGGCCTGAGCCTGTAACCACAGTGAGCCCACACAGACTCATGTGAACGCAAAGTCCCTCCCAGTATGAATAAATATTTATGTTTTATGTTATTAATTGATATTAGTGAAAAGTAGATGACAATTATTCTATTATTTTCCCTCCTGAACAAAGCGTTATTTAAAAAAAGTATTATTTCTATGCATAAACCATACACAGGAATCTTATTTGTGACTATTAGGGGCCTATTCATGATGTTAATTAATTAACATTCTATCTCGCCGCTGCTACCGGAGCAATTCGTCATTGCTCCGGCACGATGACAGCTGATGCGAAATTTCCTGCCCCCGCGAGCGGCTGCACTGCTCCTTTTCAGAGCAGTAAATCTTTTCACTGCTCCTCTCGGAGCAGTGACAGGACTGCGCATGCATGACCTCCAGGTCACGCATGTGCACACACTCCCTGACATCCAGCGGAAGGAGCCAGACAGGGGCGGAAGGATCCGAAAAAATCCCTCTTCGCAACTTGGTCCTCGGGAGTGGGTTGCGATGCCGGAGCAGAAGCATTCGCCATCTGAAGATGGCGAATGCTCCCGCAGTCAAGCTCTGAAAATATAATATCTATAGAACTTGATGAATTCTGTCCCCATACTAGTGTATGGGGATAGCGCGCCATTCCGCCAGAGGAAGCTAAGTAGTAGATATTTGTGATATCTCCTGCTTTACCTTCTTGATGAATGGCCCGAATACTTAATTTTTACAATTGCAGGTAGAAAAATTTGTATTTTCACCTGCTTTTGTGAAAATTTAAGTGATGATGAATAGGCCCCTATTACTCTTATCTTTATTTACCTTCTTTGAGTTCCATTTTAAAAATCTTGTATAAAGTCAAGTGTTTGTATTTAATTATGTAATTAGTATGTAATTAGTATGCTTATGGAGCATGTTTGTCTTCTGTTACAGGAAGAAAAAGAACATACAATAGCCTTACAGCACTGGTGAGATGTCTTCCGTATGTTTCACAGATGTACATTTCAGTTTTCTTATGCAATTTTCAGTTGTATCACCAACAAAAGCTGAAGGTGTAAAAAAATTTCACTACTTATAGGTCATTAAAAAAAGCCAAAATATAGAATCTCATGCCCAGTATATGTACATACATGGGTACATGCTGTTTTCTGCCCTATGCGGATGTTGTGCATGATCTTTTGTGGGTGTTTGTCTTCAAAAAGCTGCCTATTTCCCTATAGATTGTAAGCTTGCGAGGCCTTCCTAGTTCCTACCTATATATCTCTCTTTACCCAGTTTTGTTCTATTAATGTTTTCAATTGTAAAGCACAACGGAATATGCTGCGCTATATTAGAAACTGTTAATAAATACAGAAATAAATCAATTATTACTTCTAAGGTAGTCATCACCGTTACTAGCTCATTGTGGTTCTAAATGCAATACAGCGCCTGAGATAGTAACACCTTTGCTTTCTGATGGTTCAATGTACACAAACTTTGTTTGATGCAACAAAATTAATAAATGTAATGTATAAGGTGTATATAAAACATAAATTGTGTATAAGGTGGTGTATATGAAACATAAATGCATTCTGTGTTGAGACTTGGGTCCCATCCCCAAGATATCTCATGGTATGCATATATTCCAAAATACAGAAAGATCCAATATCCAAAATTCATCTGGTCCCAAGCATTGTGGATATGGGAGACTCAGCCTGTATATTAATAATGGGACATCAGGGCTGTCTTTTAAAAACTAAAATGTGCAAATGACACAGAAAATATTAACATTGCTTTTTGCATGAAAATTAATGTACTTTCCTGTATAAAATACATCTGAATGCTCTGAAATACAAAACGCTGTATGAAGGGCTGTGGTATGATATGGCGATACTCAAGATGTCAACATTTATTTTGTCAACATGGTTATAATGTTGGCATTGACCATGTCGACATTCATCATGTAGACAGTGTTGAAATGTCAACATGTGAGAAAGTCGACATATCGTCCCTCGTGGACCAGTGCTTACTGATATTGCTCCCGATAGCTGCAGTGAGTCCAGAGTTTCCGGTTCCAGCGGTCATGTGATTGTGACTTCCGGGTCAGAGCTGTGATTCTCCGACCTGCTGGTGATTATTTCTTTCCTAATCCTAATCCCTACCCCTTTCTCTAGTGCTTTACCCTACCCCACCCCTGCAGTTTAACCATAATCTCCCACCGCAGCCTAACCCCCTTCCCATGTTCCCACACTCTCATGCCTTGTTTAAGAAATTAATGAAATTTGAATAAACAGTATTTAAAGAGAACAATTTCAAACTTAAATCAATTAATGGGGTGATGAAAACTTGCTTACGTGCAGGATCTTGAAGTGATATTTTGATTTTTTCCACCATGCACATGTGTGTTTTGGCCCACGGCCGTCGGCGCAGACTATTTTCACACAGCACTCCACAATCCAGAACGTAGAAGGCACCCAGGTTTGCATGACATGTACAGAATAGAAAAAATTTAGCAAAATTAAGTGGGCTATGTGACAGGGTATTCTGCAGTTGTGCCTGTGTACTGTATTCTGCAGTTGTGCCTGTGTACTGTATTCTGCAGTTGTGCCTGTGTACTGTATTCTGCAGTTGTGACTGTGTACTGTATTCTGCAGTTATGACTGGGTATTCTGCAGTTATGACTGTGTACTGTATTCTGCAGTTGTGACTGGGTACTGTATTCTGCAGTTGTGCCTGTGTAATGTATTCTGCAGTTGTGACTGGGTATTCTGCAGTTATGACTGTGTACTGTATTCTGCAGTTATGACTGCGTGCTGTATTCTGCAGTTGTGGCTGTGTACTGTATTCTGCAGTTGTGACTGTGTACTGTATTCTGCAGTTGTGCCTGTGTACTGTATTCTGCAGTTGTGCCAGTGTACTGTATTCTGCAATTGTGACTGGGTATTCTGCAGTTGTAACTGTGTACTATATTCTGCAGTTGTGCCTGTGTACTGTATTCTACAGTTGTGCCTGTGTACTGTATTCTGTAGTTGTGACTGGGTATTCTGCAGTTGTGACAGTGTACTGTATTCTGCAGTTGTGCCTGGGTATTCTGCAGTTGTGCCTGGGTATTCTGCAGTTGTGACTGTGTACTGTATTCTGCAGTTGTGCCTGGGTATTCTGCAGTTGTGCCTGTGTACTGTATTCTGCAGTTGTGACTGGGTATTCTGCAGTTGTAACTGTGTACTGTATTCTGCAGTTGTGCCAGTGTACTGTATTCTGCAGTTGTGCTTGTGAACTGTATTCTGCAGTTGTGCTTGTGAACTGTATTCTGCAGTTGTGACTGGGTATTCTGCAGTTGTGCCTGAGTACTGTATTCTGCAGTTGTGCCTGTGTACTGTATTCTGCAGTTGTGCCTGTGTACTGTATTCTGCAGTTGTGCCTGTGTACTGTATTCTGCAGTTGTGACTGGGTATTCTGCAGTTGTGACTGTGTACTGTATTCTGCAGTTGTGCCTGGGTATTCTGCAGTTGTGCCTGGGTATTCTGCAGTTGTGACTGTGTACTGTATTCTGCAGTTGTGACTATGGGCTCTATTTCACATTATTTTAGTTTCACCTAAAGTTATTACAGGGCAATTGGAGTAGAATTTGTATAATTGAACTCCAACCCCTAAGTATCACTTATTTTTAGTAAGCAGATCGCATTTCCCATAATTGTAATGGGAAATGTGATCTAGCCAAAGTTACTAAAAATAATTAGTGAAAAAAATACCTAGGGAGGACCTGTGAAAACGCCACCTGGAGGTGGCGTTATCCAGGGTCTCTCCCGGTTACCAGGCTCCTACTCTGTTCTGACGGGGAGAGCAGAGGCGGGAGCTGGCCCCAGTGATCAGCTGTGTGGTCTAAACAGACCGCTAGGTGATTACTGTAAAAAAAAGAAAAAAAAATTGACAAATTTTTTTTTTACTTACCTGACTCCAGGGACCAATGGTCGGGTCTCCGGTAATCTCCTCCTCCGGTCAGCTGGTCTCCCATGCTGCACTACGGCCCGGTCATCAGCTGACCGGCTCACATTGCAGAATGGGAGATCAGCTGACCGGAGGATATTGAAGACATCACCGGAGGCCGGATCATAAAGGTAAGTAATTAAGGGAGAGGGGGCATCTCGGGGAGGGAGGGGGGGTCGCGGGGGGTCCACAATCGAAGGGGTCCGCAATAACGGGGGGCAGGGCTCATCGCCGGGGGGGATAGCAGCGGCGGACGGTCGGCGCATGTGCAGGGCACCTGTCATGGTATTTTTTTGTGAAAATACCGTGACTAGTGTGCGGTGGGGAATCGCAGGGATTTGTAGTAAATCCGTGTGATATTGCCTGAATTCGCAATGCGAATTCAGTCGGTAATATCACACTACAATCTGCATTACAAATGCGGATTGTAATACATAAACTAAAGCCCTATGTACTGTATTCTGCAGTTGTGCCTGTGTACTGTATTCTGCAGTTGTGATTGGGTATTCTGCAGTTGTGACCGTGTACTGTATTCTGCAGTTGTGACTGGGTTTTCTGTAGTTGTGACTGTGTACTATATTCTGCAGTTGTGCCTGGGTATTCTGCAGTTGTGCCTGGGTATTCAGCAGTTTTGCCTGTGTACTATATTCTGCAGTTGTGACTGGGTATTCTGCAGTTGTGACCGTGTACTGTATTCTGCAGTTGTGCCTGTGTACTGTATTCTGCAGTTGTGACTGGGTATTCTGCAGTTGTGACTGTGTACTGTATTCTGCAGTTGTGCCTGTGTACTGTATTCTGCAGTTGTGACTATGTACTGTATTCTGCAGTTGTGACTGGGTATTCTGCAGTTGTGACTGTGTACTGTATTCTGCAGTTGTGCCTGGGTATTCTGCAGTTGTGACTGTGTACTGTATTCTGCAGTTGTGACTGTGTACTGTATTCTGCAATTGTCACTGGGTATTCTGCAGTTGTGACTGTGTACAGTATTCTGCTGTTGTGCCTGTGTACTGTATTCTGCAGTTGTGCCTGTGTACTGTATTCTGCAGTTGTGACTGGGTATTCTGCAGTTGTGACTGTGTACTGTATTCTGCAGTTGCGCCTGGGTATTCTGCAGTTGTGCCTGTGTACTGTATTCTGCAGTTGTGACTGGGTATTCTGCAGTTGTGACTGGGTATTCTGCAGTTGTGACTGTGTACTGTATTCTGCAGTTGTGACTGGGTATTCTGCAGTTGTGACTGGGTATTCTGCAGTTGTGACTGTGTACTGTATTCTGCAGTTGTGCCTGTGTACTGTATTCTGCAGTTGTGCAGTATTCTGCAGTTGTGACTGGCTTTTCTGTAGTTGTGACTGTGTACTGTATTCTGCAGTTGTGCCTGGGTATTCAGCAGTTTTACCTGTATACTGTATTCTGCAGTTGTGCCTGTGTACTATATTCTACAGTTGTGACTGGGTATTCTGCAGTTGTGACTGTGTACTGTATTCTGCAGTTGTGCCTGTGTACTGTATTCTGCAGTTGTGACTGGGTATTCTGCAGTTGTGACTGTGTACTGTATTCTGCAGTTGTGCCTGTGTACTGTATTCTGCAGTTGTGACTATGTACTGTATTCTGCAGTTGTGACTGGGTATTCTGCAGTTGTGACTGTGTACTGTATTCTGCAGTTGTGCCTGGGTATTCTGCAGTTGTGACTGTGTACTGTATTCTGCAGTTGTGACTGTGTACTGTATTCTGCAATTGTCACTGGGTATTCTGCAGTTGTGACTGTGTACAGTATTCTGCTGTTGTGCCTGTGTACTGTATTCTGCAGTTGTGCCTGTGTACTGTATTCTGCAGTTGTGACTGGGTATTCTGCAGTTGTGACTGTGTACTGTATTCTGCAGTTGTGCCTGGGTATTCTGCAGTTGTGCCTGTGTACTGTATTCTGCAGTTGTGACTGGGTATTCTGCAGTTGTGACTGGGTATTCTGCAGTTGTGACTGGGTATTCTGCAGTTGTGACTGTGTACTGTATTCTGCAGTTGTGACTGGGTATTCTGCAGTTGTGACTGGGTATTCTGCAGTTGTGACTGTGTACTGTATTCTGCAGTTGTGACTGTGTACTGTATTCTGCAGTTGTGCCTGTGTACTGTATTCTGCAGTTGTGCAGTATTCTGCAGTTGTGACTGGCTTTTCTGTAGTTGTGACTGTGTACTGTAAACTTTCTATCGTCAGATGATAGATGTGACCCATAAACTTAAACTAAACTTAACTAAAATAAACACAGGAGACCAAGTTATGCCTTTAAATTAATTGGTCAGCTTTATTTGGTTACAAGGTAGACATGGTGGCAGGAGAAAGAACGGCAACTAACCAGCGTCCACTTGTCTTAGGCCGGAAGTAGATCACAACTTGTGAGGGCCAACTATCCCAGACAAGGGTAGGGTGATCTAAAAACTTGCAAGGGCCAACTATCCCTTTCAGAGCAAGTGATGCGGCCCCATTGCCGGTCTTTCCCGCCACAGCGGCTCTCAGGAGAGAAGCAGCCCGCCACCATGCTAACAAACCAAACCCTTAAAAACTGCAAAAATATCTTCTAGAAACAAAAAATTACCCTCCTCAGTAAGATGAACTCCATCCCTACGGAAAAGGTGGGCATCCTGAATCCGAATTAAAGGATGGTGCACCACCAACCCTCCCAATTCCAGCACGTGCCTAGCCACCCATTTGCCTGTCCAAAGCCACACTATTATAGCAATATCGCCATGAAAACCTGGCGATGATAGGGGACCACACCAAAAGGCAGTTAGGCAATAACCGAACCACCTTTCTCAAGTCACGAACAATCGCATGGCGCAACTCTAAGGAAGTTTGCTGGCCCAAATCATTGCCCCCGAGATGTATAATTAACACTAAAGGGGAACCAAATTCAGCCACTGACCTGTGCAAGTTGCGCAACAAAGCTTCCCAAAGCATGCCCCTCTGCCCCAACCACCTAACACTCTCCCAACATGGGAACACGGAGGCATCTACAGCAAAGCGTGACTGCTCAGCCCAAAAAATAAAAGAGTGACCAATAAGCCAAATGGGCCTAGCGTACTGGACACCTGCAAATATACAGAAATAAAATAGATAAGCATATATGCAGCATGTAAATCACAAAGGAGGAGTGGGAGGATGGGAGGGGGGAGGAAGACTTGACCCGAGGTGAAAACCTACAAAAAACCTGCTGGATCTTTTCTATATTTCATTCGTTCACATTAATATTATATTAAGCTAAACGATCAATGTCCAGAGCAGGGCAAAAAACAGGGCAAAATCTCTCGGGACCCCCACCGGAAAGGCAGCGAGTTGGCCAAGGCACTCAAGTCCAAACGAATAAAGTATAACAATTTATGATTCCAGACGAACATAATTTCTGTAGGCATTGGACTTCCATCTTCCGAGAGCCTGGATCTCCTGTGAAGAAAGACCCGAGGAGGGCGCAAAAGTGGCGGCACCTATTCTAAAAGAATGGGTGCCGTAATCCGAAGGGGAAAGCCCAAGGTGCCGTATGCAGCGATGGAAGACCGATCTAAATTGGAATTTAGTCAAAGGACTTCCGTCCTCGTGCATAAGCCAAGCCCCCGGCCGCATTGGCCTGCAAAGAGTATATTGGGAGGCCAAGTGAACCGGACAAATCCCGTCATCAGGACAGGACTTCAGGAAAACCCAGCGACCTCTACCCAACTGATCGGTCTTGGAACGCCGAACACGGCACAACAGCGTATCACGCAGCAAAATGTGACAACGAAGCAGAGGGGGCTGAGCGCGGCGTGAAGACACTACCAGCTCGCTGATGCGAAAAGCCATGAAAGGCCATCGCAAAAGCGAGGCGGAATAACAGAACCTCGAATTGCGAAGAACAAATGCCCGTCAAACTTTCACCTAGACGCGCTAACAAATCAGGACCAATAGGACGACGCTGGTCATCCGTGGCAGGCCTGGCGCGAGACCAACCCCTAAGGGCCCTTTGTATTAAAAAACCCTTAGTTATGTCCCTCCGCCCCGCTAGGCGCAAAAAGAACGAAATCCCAGCAAGCCTCTGGGCAACATAAGCCCGCGACCTGCCGGAATCGAACAAGAAACAAACAAAAGCAACCATATTAGTATCACGAGAGTTACCTGACGAACTCCATCCTTGCAAAAACTTCTCCCACTGTTGCCAAGATGTCTGGTAGGCCGTCAACGTCCGTGGGGCCACGGACCGACGTGCGAGATCTTCCATTCTGGATTTGATGATCTGCCAACAATGAAATGGACAAAGCTCACCTTTTAATGCCGCGTACGGGGCCAATTCGCGGAACCTTCGCCAATCCTGTCTGGAGAGCGCATCAGCAATGGAATTATCAGTACCCGGCACATGACGAGCTGTGAACAATATGTTAAACTGCAAAGGGCGCAGAACCAGCCAAGCAAGCAGCCGCAACACTGGCAGCGACGACGATCTTTGGTTATTGATCGCATGTACTACCCCCAGGTTATCGCACCAAAAAACTATGGAACGGTCGCGCAACCGCTGACACCATAGCTCTAATGCCACCACTATGGGAAACAGCTCCAGTAGGAGCAAGTTCTTGGTCAATCCTGCCTGTACCCATTCAGCCGGCCAAACTGAAAAACACCAATCTCCTCCCAAAAAGGATCCGAAACCTGATGATCCAGCAGCATCCGTGAAGAGCTGCAGGCAAGCATTAGGCTGAGGATCCGCAGGCCAGACGCGCACTCCATTAAAATCGACCAAAAATGCGTCCCAAACCGCCAGGTCCAGCTTTAGTTCAGACGACAGTCGCAGAAAATGGTGCGGGTGACGCAGCCCTACCAAAGCCCTCTGTAGCTTCCGACAGAAAATCTTCCCCATCGGGATAACTCGACACGCGAAGTTAAACAGCCCGAGCAGGGATTGACCTTGACGAAGAGTTACCTTTCCTCCTGCCAACGCTAGGAGTATAGTATCCTGCAAATGACGAATCTTGTCCGGCGGCAGCCGGCAAAGACCCTCCAAGGTATCAATTTCAATACCCAAGAAAACCAGCTTAGTGACTGGGCCCTCAGTTTTATCGTGCGCGATAGGTACTCCAAATTCCGAGAAGAGTGCTTGTAATGAAAAAAGGAGACGATTGCAGCGACGCGAACCAGCTGGACCTACGCACAAGAAGTCATCCAAGTAATGGGCTATGCTCGTCTCCCCAGACCCCACCGCGACACACCAATGGAGAAAGGAACTGAAACGCTCGAAGAACGCGCAGGAAATAGAACAGCCCATCGGAAGACATTTGTCCAGGTAATAGCCATCCGTCAACCGAAACCCCATGAAGCGAAATGATTCAGGATGCAGGGGCAACAATCTGAAGGCGGACTCAATGTCCACTTTCGCCATGAAAGAACCCGGACCCGCTGCGCGAACCACTGCTAACGCAGATTCGAATGACTGGTACTGTACGCGGCAGACCTCAACATCTATGGCGTCGTTAACCGACGTGCCTGACGGATGTGACAGGTGCTGAATTAAATGGTAACTCCCGGGGGCCTTCTTGGGGACAACACCCACAGGGGAAAGGACCAGATCGGGTATCGGAGGCTGCGGGAAAGGTCCAATCATGCGACCCAGCCCTACCTCCTTCATAACCTTATCCTTTAGTACGTGAGGTAAATCGCAGGCCGAGCGTAAATTCCTAGGGGACCCGGAACTGACAGGCCGTATTATTGGAAGCGAAAATCCCTCTGCAAAACCCTTACGCAAAAAGGCGGCGTTGTCCCGCACAGGATACCAGTCTAACCATTTTGCCATGGCATCCAGACGAATGGGAGTCGACGCTTTACTTCGAAGTCCCAGCCCCCGACCGTTTGGCAGAGGGTGCTGCAGAGGAGGCCTGAGCTCCTCCTGGACCGCGGGAGCAGTCCTTACTGGGGTGTGCCGCGCCGCAGCGGAGGCACTGGTGTCGAAAGCGACACCTGTTACCAAGGGTACAATTCCCATTGTTGTATGCGTAACACTTCCGCTTGTTTTGCCATCCATTGACTGTCCTTGGTGCCGAGGGGGACGAGGGTTGAACTGGCCGCCCAGGGGACTGATCAACAAGGACGTGTGTAGGCTGTGTCACCTCCATCCACACTTCAACATCTTTACAACCCAATTCCATGACCTTAACCCGATCTTGCTTTCGACTAAACTCTTCGTCGTATTGGCGCCACGCCGTACTGCGTGAGGCCTTGAATAGGCCATGTATCAGGTGTAAATATCTTATCACATTAAGGTACTCGGAAGGCCTGGTTTTGAGATAGCAAGTTGAGAACACGCAGAACCCAGATAACCAATTCGTGTAAGACTTAAAGGCCTCCAGACCAATACCCCCTTTTGCCTTTGCGGTCGCAGCAGCTTTCTTCGCCGTAGCTGTAAGGGTGAACATATCTACGTAGCGCCCTTTTTTGATCCGCTGCTTAACCCTGGTACGCATACCTCGAGTGACAGCTGTATTAGCGCAGTGTACAACATCCTCCGGACCCACTCCGCGATCTACACTGGTACTACTGCCAGAGGACCGTTCGCTAGAATGCCTGTGACGACGTGAGCGACGTCTGCGAGACCTCCTTGCCCTTTTACGCCTAGCCTTCCGCGAACTATCGCTTGAAGAGGAGGAGGAAATGGAAGTAGACCCGCAGTCAGATGTACTGTCACACTCACCAGAAGCACTGGCAAGGGCATTGGTAACTCCAGCGCCTGCGTTAGCTCCGACTTCCGCCGTCGCGCTTCTGGTCGGGGCTGCGACCACTGTTAACTCCTCCAGACTGTCGTCTGTAAAAGAAGAGACTGAGGCGGCATCGTGCGCATTGTCTGTGTCCGTAGCCTGATTGGGCTGTGGAAGGGAGATGGCAGAGGGAGAGAAAGAAACGGAAGGAGCTGCGGGCATGGGAGCGAGGGAAAGACCGCAAATCCTGCCTAATTGCTGCACCAGAGGGCCAAGCGGCGTCTGCACGGCGGACACCGCCGACGCAGAAGGGCCTCCAGTGTCAGCGTTTTCGGGCTGCTGGGTCAAAAGCGGTGTCAGTGCACCCACCACAGACACCAGCAGTCCGGCTATGGCACCAGCATCCAGCAACGGAGCGCTCCCTGGTGCCGCAGGCCCTGCGGGCATAGCAGACGCCGGAGCAGCTGCCACCCCCGCAGGCCTGGAGGAGCTGGCTACTGCAGACATGGGGGACCCCATGTCTGCATCATTATAAACAGAGGGCAGCAGAAGAGGGGGCGGATTAACCTGCCTGTCACAATGCAGGCGTTGGCTCCGCCCCCTTCGTCTCCGCCCCCCGCCTGAAGAAATATTGGCCTGCGTGCAAGCCGGCGCCATGACAGGCATCCGGCCTGCACGCTTATGTGGCCGCTTCCGCCGCCCTTCCCCCCGGACTTCAGCCGGCTCACTCTGAGTGGCAATTGGGGGAGAAGGTACGGGCGGTGTAACTGAGCGCTGCTGGCAGCGGGAACGGCCGGAGTGCGCGCCCGCTACTCGCGCGGGCGCTGTATTATGCCCAGCCACCCCCGATCCCCGCCTGCCCTGGTCCCCAGTCGCACTAGTACTGGCGACCAGCGGGGAACCAGGGGCAGGCGAAGGCAGCAACTGTGGCGCCTCACGGGACCGCCGCGGCCACGTGCATGGGACCGCAGCGTTGCCTGATAAGGGGCCCACTGTACCTGACCCTCCCGAACGCCGGGAGGGCAGGACCTGCGGGGAATAAAGAGCACCGGGCCCGACACCGTCTGACAGACGGGCGGGTACCGAGCGCGCGCGCTGGGGGCGGCTCATAGTGCTAATGCAGGTTAGCAAGATAGGTAGAGCAAAGAAAGAGAAAGAAAAGTTAGCTAAGAAAAAAGAGTGTATATATAGGGAAAGTGAGAAGAGAGTAGGGAAAGATATAAAGTAGGGAAAGAGAAAGTAGGGATGAGTACAAACGATTATCCTAACAAACAGATCTGCTAAGAAGGAACTGTACTTCCCTGGTCGCAGATCAATTCAAAGAGGCAGATTTTCCACAGTAGATTCACTACACCCTCTCACTCACCCCGCCCCTAACCTAACGTCCTATCACATCTGCCTACTACTGTCAACAAACATTTTTAACTTTATTAACCCCTCTATCCCTGACTAGAAGTTTATGTGCCGTCGGCTCTATTCCTAACCTCCGTTATATTATTCTGCAGTTGTGCCTGGGTATTCAGCAGTTTTACCTGTATACTGTATTCTGCAGTTGTGCCTGTGTACTAGGGGTGAGCGGGTTCGGATTTCTGAAATCCGAACCCCCCCGAACCCCCCCGATCCGAGTCTGATCCGAGTCAGGCTCGACTTTTCCCGCCTGACTCGGATCTGAAATCGAGGCAAAACGTCATCATCCCGCCTTCCGAGTCTCGCGGGTTTTGGATCCTATATAAGGTACCCGCGTCGGCGCCATTTTCTCACTCGGCTGTGGACAGTGAAGAGGGAGGGTGGGAGTTAGGGCTGTGTAGTGTAGTGTAGTGTAGTGCTGCTGTTGTCCACTACTTCAAAGTCCATAGGGGCTGGCTGTGTTGTGCTGTGCTGCTGTTGTTAATAGGGGCTGTGTCCACTACTTCAAAGTCCATAGGGGCTGGCTGGACTGTGTTGTGCAGTCAGTTCTCCATAGGGGCTGTGTCCACTCCAAAGTCCTGTGCAGTGTCCCAGTCCTAAAGGAGTGCTGTAGTGTTGTCCAGGGGGTGCTCTGTCCATCAGGGGTGCTCCCCCCAAGTGCTAAAAAAATAATATATTTTCTGTGTTTGTGAATTGTGTGCGCAGTAGCCGCACGTGCATCAACAAAGTAGTGCCCAGCGTGCGCCTGTGTCATAAGTAAAGGGCCGGCTGGCTTGACCGTTAAGGGTGCTGTAACCCCCGAAAGTACACTCCAGTCCAAACCAAAAAAAAAATTATTTTCTGTGTTTGGGAATTGTGTGCGCAGTAGCCGCACGTGCATCAACAAAGTAGTGCCAAGCGTGCGCCTGTGTCATAAGTAAAGGGCCGGCTGGCTTGACCGTTAAGGGTGCTGTAACCCCCGAAAGTACACTCCAGTCCAAACCAAAAAAAAAATTATTTTCTGTGTTTGTGAATTGTGTGCGCAGTAGCCGCACGTGCATCAACAAAGTAGTGCCAAGCGTGCGCCTGTGTCATAAGTAAAGGGCCGGCTGGCTTGACCGTTAAGGGTGCTGTAACCCCCGAAAGTACACTCCAGTCCAAACCAAAAAAAAAATTATTTTCTGTGTTTGTGAATTGTGTGCGCAGTAGCCGCACGTGCATCAACAAAGTAGTGCCAAGCGTGCGCCTGTGTCATAAGTAAAGGGCCGGCTGGCTTGACCGTTAAGGGTGCTGTAACCCCCGAAAGTACACTCCAGTCCAAACCAAAAAAAAAATTATTTTCTGTGTTTGTGAATTGTGTGCGCAGTAGCCGCACGTGCATCAACAAAGTAGTGCCAAGCGTGCGCCTGTGTCATAAGTAAAGGGCCGGCTGGCTTGACCGTTAAGGGTGCTGTAACCCCCGAAAGTACACTCCAGTCCAAACCAAAAAAAAAATTATTTTCTGTGTTTGTGAATTGTGTGCGCAGTAGCCGCACGTGCATCAACAAAGTAGTGCCAAGCGTGCGCCTGTGTCATAAGTAAAGGGCCGGCTGGCTTGACCGTTAAGGGTGCTGTAACCCCCGAAAGTACACTCCAGTCCAAACCAAAAAAAAAATTATTTTCTGTGTTTGTGAATTGTGTGCGCAGTAGCCGCACGTGCATCAACAAAGTAGTGCCAAGCGTGCGCCTGTGTCATAAGTAAAGGGCCGGCTGGCTTGACCGTTAAGGGTGCTGTAACCCCCGAAAGTACACTCCAGTCCAAACCAAAAAAAAAATTATTTTCTGTGTTTGTGAATTGTGTGCGCAGTAGCCGCACGTGCATCAACAAAGTAGTGCCAAGCGTGCGCCTGTGTCATAAGTAAAGGGCCGGCTGGCTTGACCGTTAAGGGTGCTGTAACCCCCGAAAGTACACTCCAGTCCAAACCAAAAAAAAAATTATTTTCTGTGTTTGTGAATTGTGTGCGCAGTAGCCGCACGTGCATCAACAAAGTAGTGCCAAGCATGCGCCTGTGTCATAAGTAAAGGGCCGGCTGGCTTGACCGTTAAGGGTGCTGTAACCCCCGAAAGTACACTCCAGTCCAAACCAAAAAAAAAATTATTTTCTGTGTTTGTGAATTGTGTGCGCAGTAGCCGCACGTGCATCAACAAAGTAGTGCCAAGCGTGCGCCTGTGTCATAAGTAAAGGGCCGGCTGGCTTGACCGTTAAAGGGTGCTGTAACCCCCAAAGTACACTCCAGTCCAAACCAAAAAAAAAATTATTTTCTGTGTTTGTGAATTGTGTGCGCAGTAGCCGCACGTGCATCAACAAAGTAGTGCCAAGCGTGCGCCTGTGTCATAAGTAAAGGGCCGGCTGGCTTGACCGTTAAGGGTGCTGTAACCCCCAAAGTACACTCCAAACCAAAAAAATATATATTTTCTGTGTTTGTGACTTGTGTGCACTGTGGCTGCACGTGCATCAACAAAGGAGCAGCGCCAAGCGTGCGCCTGTGTCCCATAAGTAAAGAGCCGGCTGGCTCATTTCTTAAAGGGTGGTGTAACCCACAAAGTGCACTACTCTCCAGCAAAAATAAAAAATATTTTCTGTGTTTGTGTGCGCTTTAGCCGCACGTATATATATCAATATAACATAAATGGAGGACCAAACTTTCTCCGATAAAAATAAAATAGGGAAAGATCAAGAACCACTTCCTCCTAGTGCTGTTGCTGCTGATGGGAGTTGTTCATCATCCCAGAGAGGAAGTAGGAACATCACTACTTTTACTAAACAATTGACCCTCCAACAGTCCCTAGCGATGAGGATGAAGTACGACAGCAGTCATCCTGAAGCAAAACGTATAACTGAGGCCTTGACTGCTATGTTGGTGTTAGACGTGCGTCCGGTATCCGACATTAGTGCAGTGGGATTTAGACAATTGATGGAGGTAGTGTGTCCTCGGTTCCAAATCCCGTCTAGATTCCACCTGCATCCTCAAAGCAGCAGCGACAAGCGTGCGTCTGTCTGTTAAAGGGTGGTGACACCCTCAAAGTGTGCTACACAAACAATTAAAATATTCTTCTTCTTTTTTTGGTCTTTGTGAAATGTGTGGGCTGTAGCCGCACCTGCATCCTTAAAGCAGCAGCGACAAGCGTGCGTCTGTCTGTTAAAGGGTGGTGACACCCTCAAAGTGTGCTACACAAACAATAAAAATATTCTTCTTCTTTTTTCTGTCTATGTGAATTGTGTGGGCTGTAGCCGCACCTGCATCCTTAAAGCAGCAGCGACAAGCGTGCGTCTGTCTGTTAAAGGGTGGTGTAACCCTCAAAGTGTGCTACACAAACAATAAAAATATTCTTTTTTTTTTCTGTCTTTGTGAATTGTGTGGGCTGTAGCCGCACTTGAATCCTCAAAGCAGCAGCGACAAGCGTGCGTCTGTCTGTTAAAGGATTACATCGGTGACAGCATCCAAGTAGGCATGTCAGACAGTCCGTACCTGTACTGGCAGGAAAAAGAAGCAATTTGGAGGTCCCTGTACAAACTGGCTCTATTTTACCTGAGTTGCCCCCCCTCCAGTGTGTACTCCGAAAGAGTGTTTAGTGCAGCCGGGAACCTTGTCAGCGAAAGGCGTAGGAGGTTGCTTCCACAAAATGTGGAGAAGATGATGTTCATAAAATTAATTATCAACTCTTCCAGGGAGACCAGCCTCCAGAACGTACAGAGGGACCTGTGGTTCCAGCAGGGACGAATTAATACTCTGTGAGGATGAGGATGTACACACTGAAGAGGGTGAGGAATCGGTGGATGAGGAGGATGAGGATGACATCTTGCCTCCGTAGAGCCAGTTTGTGCAGGGACAGATAAATTGCCAGCTTGTTTTGTGGGGGCCCAAACGAACCAATCATTTCAGCCACAGTTGTGTGGCAGACCCTGGCGCTGAAATGATTGGTTTGTTAAAGTGTGCATGTCCTGTTTATACAACATAAGGGTGGGTGGGAGGGCCCAAGGACAATTCCATCTTGCACCTCTTTTTTTTCTTTGCATTATGTACAGTTTGGGGCCTAGTTTTTCAATGCCATCCTGTCTGCCACTGCAGTTTCACGCCTAGATGGGTCACGTGTTTGTGCCGCCCACTCGTGTCGCTTAGCATAGTCATCCAGCTACCTCGGTGCAACCTTTTGGACATAAAAACACTATTGTGAGGTGTGAGGTATTCAGAATAGACTGGAAATGAGTGGAAATTAAGGTTAATAATAGCATAGGAGCAGAAAAACCTACAAATTCTGTGATTTTAGCTGTTTTTATGCTTTTTTTCAAAAAAATACAGATCCAAAACACAAAACCCAGAACCCAAAACACGGAAGGGTGGTTTTGGCAAAACCAATCCAGATCCAAAACACGAAGAAAGATCCAGATCCAAAACCAAAACACAAAACACGAAAAGTGGCCGGTGCACACCCCTAGTTAGGATATGTGCTGCGGAATGTGTGTGTATAAGACGACCTGATGTTATGTAAAAATTAAGTCCTTCATACATCTATCTCTATGATAGAAAATAGATTGTTTGTGTTATTTACATGAGAGATGTACAAAGTAAAGTAGAAGCACTTTAATTTGTGTGTTACATTTTAGCATCTATATACAGCCTGACAAGAAATGCAGCTATTATGGGACTGTCCCGCCATCCTAATACAGTAGTGACTACTTTAGTTCCAGCTGCTGGGTGCTATGCCATGCTCCTGTGAGTGGGTGCATCTCACATGCTAGACCCACTCACAAATGGGTGCAGCCATACATGATGTGGTCCCACAGGATGTTGCAGTACCCGGGCCCAGAATTTCTCTTGGCAGCCCTGGAGGTGACAGACAGAACGAGGAGGGAATGGGGCTTAGTAGTGGGGTAACGACCATGGAGGGAGGTGGTTGAGAGTGGAGGTATAGGAGAGGTGGGGGAAAGAAGCAGAGGGTTGGAAGCAGACTGATGAGAGAAAAAAAAAGGAAGAACAGCAAGTGGAGGAAACAGGAGGGGGAAGAGAGAGATGGATAAAGTAGAGGATTATGTGGACATAGAATATGGGGGTTGTGTGAAGTAAGGGTGTTCATGCTGTGGACAAGGTAATAATTGAGATGTAAACTGGAGTGGAGGCTGTGAGATATAGAGTCAGTGTGGATTAAAGTTGTTAAATGTTCAAAAATACATGTAAAGAACAGTGCTGCTAATGTATGAGCGCAGCTCCAAAAGTGATATATAAAGGAGAGGTATGTGAGTAGTGGGTGCAGGAATTAGTTTATAAACAAATGATTAAAGTGGATAGATGTGACACAATTGGAAAAGGCAATACAAAATGAATGAGGACAAAATTACAATGTACCCGAGCTGATCCAGTCCAAAGTGTTCTGATCAACAAAGATCAATCAACAAGAGCAGTACACAGATAGGGGAGCACTTGCAGTGTCCAAGCAGTGAGTGCAGTAAGTAGTTGCCTGGATAAGCATACAGCAGAAGATGTTGATTTTGTTCATTCACATAAGTATGTTGCTTCTTGTTGTTCAGAAAGTGTTCTGGTTTTGAGTTTCTTTTCCCTCCAGTTTATCTCCAGCGTAACTCCGACTTAGTTATCAAATTGTATTTACACTTATAATCAGAACACTTTGAATCTTAACACAGACTATGGCAGCCACCGGCTATGCAGCCTGTGGGAGCAGTAATATCTAAAGTTACAAACATGTGTCTCTGGGCTCACTGATTGGGACCCCACCCCGAAAGCTCTAACACACACTAAATTGGGATGCAATAAAGTCTAAGATAAACAATTTGTGAGAAGGGGGAGGCCAACACAGATTCACAATACATTCCTAACTTCCTTTAGATAAATTGCTCTTAGTATAGCAGTAGTTGTAATTTACCCAATATAAATTTTCAAAACTGTGCTGAGGCAATCACTAAAACAGCATCTGATGGGAGCAGTAGTTGTAATTTACCCAGTATAAATTTTCAAAACTGTGCTGAGGCAATCACTAAAACAGCATCTGATGGGAGCAGTAGTTGTAATTTACCTGTGGAATGCAGAGAAGAAGTCACATCAGTCTTTGCATGGTGCGCATATGACAAATAAGATCTCCAGCGTAACTCCGACTTAGTTATCAAATTGTATTTACACTTATAATCAGAACACTTTGAATCTTAACACAGACTATGGCAGCCACCGGCTATGCAGCCTGTGGGAGCAGTAATATCTAAAGTTACAAACATGTGTCTCTGGGCTCACTGATTGGGACCCCACCCCGAAAGCTCTAACACACACTAAATTGGGATGCAATAAAGTCTAAGATAAACAATTTGTGAGAAGGGGGAGGCCAACACAGATTCCCAATACATTCCTAACTTCCTTTAGATAAATTGCTCTTAGTATAGCAGTAGTTGTAATTTACCCAGTATAAATTTTCAAAACTGTGCTGAGGCAATCACTAAAACAGCATCTGATGGGAGCAGTAGTTGTAATTTACCCAGTATAAATTTTCAAAACTGTGCTGAGGCAATCACTAAAACAGCATCTGATGGGAGCAGTAGTTGTAATTTACCTGTGGAATGCAGAGAAGAAGTCACATCAGTCTTTGCATGGTGCGCATATGACAAATAAGATCTCCAGCGTAACTCCGACTTAGTTATCAAATTGTATTTACACTTATAATCAGAACACTTTGAATCTTAACACAGACTATGGCAGCCACCGGGTATTCTGCAGTTGTGACTGTGTACTGTATTCTGCAGTTGTGACTGTGTGTACTATATTCTGCAGTTGTGCCTGTGTACTGTATTCTGCAGTTGTGCCTGTGTACTGTATTCTGCAGTTGTGACTGTATACTGTATTCTGCAGTTGTGCCTATGTACTGTATTCTGCAGTTGTGCCTGTGTACTGTATTCTGCAGTTGTGACTGTGTACTGTATTCTGCAGTTGTGCCTATGTACTGTATTCTGCAGTTGTGACTATGTACTGTATTCTGCAGTTGTGCCTGTGTACTGTGGCCCTGATTCAGAGCCAGACGCACTGACAGAGCGCTCGCTCTGGATCAGGGCCGTCCCTTCTCCTTTTTGGAATGGTCTCCTGGCCGCTCGCATAGCTGTGGGTGACCACCCACAGCTATAGCGAGCGGCTAAAATGATGGTCGCGATGGTCAAGACCATCGTGACCATCGGGCTTGCGGCGAGACGGTTACCGGGCTCCTACTCGGGGCCTGATTCAGAGCCGCTCGTAAGCGGCCGCTCGTTCGCACCGAGCGATGTTCGCATCTGCGCATGCGTATGGGTAGTAATGCGCATGCGCCAACCAGTCATTGCGGTCGGAAATCGTGCACTCGGAAAACAGCGAGGGCCAGCTAATTTGAGTGACAGAATGAGGCGTTTGTGGGTGGTAACAGGGGAAGGTGCTTGAAAACGGGGAGTGGAGATCCGAACGCAGGCGTGCCAAACGGTCAAAACGGGCGTTTAATGGGAGTGCATAATTAGTAAGGGAGTGTCATCGATCACGTCACTTGGGTGTCTTTTAGCCTGAACTGCTCGCAGTGATTACGGGAAGTAAAACCTACCACAAGCACTGCGAGCAGTTCAGACGCCTTTCGATGTAGTCGATTAATCTAATAAATACCAGAGATGACGTATGATGCGAACGGCCAGGGGGTGTCTTTACAAAAATAGCGAGCGCATGTTTCGTTGGCTCGCTCAGACATAGAGGCGTCAACAGACCGCAAAGAGTGAGTGCTCAATTTAAATAGCCGGCCCCTTTTTCTGAACGACCGTTCGCAAATAGTGTCCGGCTCTGAATCAGGCCCTCTGTTCCTACTCTGTTCCTACTCTGTTCTGTCTGTGTACTGTATTCTGCAGTTGTGCCTGTGTACTGTATTCTGCAGTTGTGACTGGGTATTATGCAGTTCTGAATGGGTATTCTGCAGTTGTGACTGTGTACTGTATTCTGCAGTTGTGCCTGGGTATTCTGCAGTTGTGACTGTGTACTGTATTCTGCAGTTGTGACTATGTACTGTATTCTGTAGTTGTGCCTGTGCACTGTAGTCTGCAGTTGTGCCTGGGTATTCTGCAGTTGTGACTGTGTATTATATTCTGCATTTGTGACTGGGTATTCTGAAGTTGTGACTGTGTACTGTATTCTGCAGTTTTGCCTGGGTATTCTGCAGTTGTGACTGTGTATTATATTCTGCATTTGTGACTGGGTATTCTGCAGTTGTGACTGTGTACTGTATTCTGCAGTTTTGCCTGGGTATTCTACAGTTGTGCCTGTGTACTGTATTCTGCAGTTGTGACTGTGTACTGTATTCTGCAGTTGTGACTGTGTACTGTATTCTGCAGTTGTGCCTGTGTACTGTATTCTGCAGTTGTGACTGGGTATTCTGTAGTTGTGACTGGGCATTCTGCAGTTGTGACTGTGTACTGTATTCTGCAGTTGTGCCTGTGTACTGTGGGCCTGATTTAGAGCCGGACGCTATTTGCGGACGGTCGTTCCAAAAAAGGGTCCGGCTATTTAAATTGAGCACTTGCTCATTGCGGTTTGTTGACGCCTCTATGTCTGAGCAAGCGAATGAAAAATGCGCTCGCTATTTTGTAAAGACGCCCCTTTGCCGTTCGCATCACACATCATCTGCGCTATTTATTAGATTAATCGGTTACATCGAAAGGCATCTGAACTGCTCGCAGTGCTTGTGGTAGGTTTTTCCTACCGCAATTTACTGTGAGCAGTTCAGGCTAAAAGACAACCAAGTGACGTGGTCGATGAAGCTCCTTTACTAATTATACACTCCCATTAAATGCCCGTATTGGCCGTTTGGCACGCCTGCGTTCGGATCTCCACTCCCCGTTTTCAAGCACCTTCCCCTGTTACCACCCACAAATGGTACATTCTGTCAATCAAATTAGCAGCCCCTCGCTGTTTTGCGAGCGCTCGATTTCCGACCGCAATGACTGGTTTGCGCATGTGCAGTAAGACCCATATGCATGCGCAGTTGTGCGAACATCGCTCATAGCGAACGAGCAGCCACTTACGAGCGGCTCTGAATCAGGCCCTGTATTCTACAGTTGTGCCTGTGTACTGTATTCTCCAGTTGTGACTGTGTATTGTATTCTGCAGTTGTGCCTGTGTACTGTATTCTGCAGTTGTGACTGGGTGTTATGCAGTTCTGACTGGGTATTCTGCAGTTGTGCCTGTGTACTGTATTCTGCAGTTGTGCCTGTGTACTGTATTCTGCAGTTGTGACTGGGTATTCTGCAGTTGTGACTGGGTGTTATGCAGTTCTGACTGGGTATTCTGCAGTTGTGCCTGTGTACTGTATTCTGCAGTTGTGCCTGTGTACTGTATTCTGCAGTTGTGACTGGGTATTCTGCAGTTGTGCCTGTGTACTGTATTCTGCAGTTGTGCCTGTGTACTGTATTCTGCAGTTGTGACTGGGTATTCTGCAGTTGTGCCTGTGTACTGTATTCTGCAGTTGTGACTGGGTATTCTGCAGTTGTGACTGTGTACTGTGGGCCTGATTCAGACCCATTCGCAAGCGCTTGAGCGCTCGTGAGCGGGTCGATGGTGTGCTCTGCGAACGCACAGCGTCCGCACAGCGCATGCGCAAGCCCCGGAGCGAGAAAGAAATTCTCTTGCTCCGTGGCTCACTACAAAAGGGGCGGCTGTCGATGTTGATCGACAGTTCGCCCCGTTTTGTAGGCACGGCGGGGGGGTGGCTTCACAAACAGAGGCGTTCCCAAGCGAACCAGTGATGTCAGTGAGAGAGCTTCCGGCTCTATTAGAGCCAGAAGCTCTCTTGGACTTGCGGCCACGAGACCCTACCACAAGGGTCTCGTGGCAAGCCTGATGGTCGCGATGGTCAAGACCATCGCGACCATCATCCTGGCCGCTCACAATAGCTGTGGGTGGTCACCCACAGCTATGCGAGCGGCCAGAAGGCCGCCCAAAAAAAAAAAAAAAAACGCCCAGATTCAGAGCGTCCATATCTGTATCAGGGCTCGTATTCTGCAGTTGTGCCTGTGTACTGTATTCTGCAGTTGTGCCTGGGTATTCTGCAGTTGTGACTGTGTACTGTATTCTGCAGTTGTGACTGTGTACTGTATTCTGCAAGTTGTGACTGTGTACTGTATTCAGCAGTTGTGCCTGTGTACTGTATTCTGCAGTTGTGACTATGTACTGTATTCTGCAGTTGTGCCTGTGTACTGTATTCTGCAGTTGTGCCTGTGTACTGTATTCTGCAGTTGTGACTATGTACTGTATTCTGCAATTGTGACTATGTACTGTATTCTGCAGTTGTGCCTGTGTACTGTGTTCTGCAGTTGTGACTGTGTACTGTATTCTGCAGTTGTGACTGTGTACTGTATTCTGCAGTTGTGCCTGTGTACTGTGTTCTGCAGTTGTGCCTGGATATTCTGCAGTTGTGCCTGTGTACTGTATTCTGCAGTTGTGCCTGTGTACTGTATTCTGCAGTTGTGACTGTGTACTGTATTCTGCAGTTGTGACTATGTACTGTATTCTGCAGTTGTGCCTGTGTACTGTGTTCTACAGTTGTGACTGTGTACTGTATTCTGCAGTTGTGCCTGTGTACTGTATTCTGCAGTTGTGCCTGTGTACTGTATTCTGCAGTTGTGACTGGGTATTCTGCAGTTGACTGGGTGTTATGCAGTTCTGACTGGGTATTCTGCAGTTGTGCCTGTGTACTGTATTCTGCAGTTGTGCCTGTGTACTGTATTCTGCAGTTGTGACTGGGTATTCTGCAGTTGTGCCTGTGTACTGTATTCTGCAGTTGTGCCTGTGTACTGTATTCTGCAGTTGTGACTGGGTATTCTGCAGTTGTGCCTGTGTACTGTATTCTGCAGTTGTGACTGGGTATTCTGCAGTTGTGACTGTGTACTGTGGGCCTGATTCAGACCCATTCGCAAGCGCTTGAGCGCTCGTGAGCGGGTCGATGGTGTGCTCTGCGATCGCACAGCGTCCGCACAGCGCATGCGCAAGCCCCGGAGCGAGAAAGAAATTCTCTTGCTCCGTGGCTCACTACAAAAGGGGCGGCTGTCGATGTTGATCGACAGTTCGCCCCGTTTTGTAGGCACGGCGGGGGGGTGGCTTCACAAACAGAGGCGTTCCCAAGCGAACCAGTGATGTCAGTGAGAGAGCTTCCGGCTCTATTAGAGCCAGAAGATCTCTTGGACTTGCGGCCACGAGACCCTACCACAAGGGTCTCGTGGCAAGCCTGATGGTCGCGATGGTCAAGACCATCGCGACCATCATCCTGGCCGCTCACAATAGCTGTGGGTGGTCACCCACAGCTATGCGAGCGGCCAGAAGGCCGCCCAAAAAAAAAAAAAAAACGCCCAGATTCAGAGTGTCCGTCTCTGTATCAGGGCTCGTATTCTGCAGTTGTGCCTGTGTACTGTATTCTGCAGTTGTGCCTGGGTATTCTGCAGTTGTGACTGTGTACTGTATTCTGCAGTTGTGACTGTGTACTGTATTCTGCAAGTTGTGACTGTGTACTGTATTCTGCAGTTGTGCCTGTGTACTGTATTCTACAGTTGTGACTGTGTACTGTATTCTGCAGTTGTGCCTGTGTACTGTATTCTGCAGTTGTGCCTGTGTACTGTATTCTGCAGTTGTGACTATGTACTGTATTCTGCAGATGTGACTATGTACTGTATTCTGCAGTTGTGCCTGTGTACTGTGTTCTGCAGTTGTGACTGTGTACTGTATTCTGCAGTTGTGCCTGTGTACTGTGTTCTGCAGTTGTGCCTGGATATTCTGCAGTTGTGCCTGTGTACTGTATTCTGCAGTTGTGCCTGTGTACTGTATTCTGCAGTTGTGACTATGTACTGTATTCTGCAGTTGTGCCTGTGTACTGTGTTCTGCAGTTGTGCCTGTGTACTGTATTCTGCAGTTGTGCCTGTGTACTGTGTTCGTTCTGCAGTTGTGCCTGGATATTCTGCAGTTGTGCCTGTGTACTGTATTCTGCAGTTGTGCCTGTGTACTGTATTCTGCAGTTGTGCCTGTGTACTGTATTCTGCAGTTGTGCCTGTGTACTGTGTTCTGCAGTTGTGCCTGGATATTCTGCAGTTGTGCCTGTGTACTGTATTCTGCAGTTGTGCCTGTGTACTGTATTCTGCAGTTGTGCCTGTGTACTGTATTCTGCAGTTGTGACTATGTACTGTATTCTGCAGTTGTGCCTGTGTACTGTATTCTGCAGTTGTGACTGGGTATTCTGCAGTTGTGACTGTGTACTGTATTCTGCTGTTGTGACTCTGGGGCCTATTCATCATAACTAAAAAACGATGGAGGTAATTATGTTTAGAACTCGCATGGAGTTCTACCTAATTACCGGTGGAATTCATCCTTCCTCCTCTCCATAAGCATCTGTTCCAAAAAGCTGTAATTTTTGCGAAGACAGCTTTTCAGGAAATAGATACTTTTCCCTCTCTACTCTAACTTACCGCAGCTGTAATCAGTGCTGCGCATGCGCTAAGTTCACAAAAGCGGCACATGCACATGCGCAGAACTGATTACAGCTGCGGTAACTGTGTCCCCCAACCCCCCCTCCTCCCCTCCACCACCCACTTGCCCGCCTGTCACAGGCTGCAGCCGCGGACCACGACCTCCCGTCTGAAGGGGAGAAAACAGTAAAGTTAAAAAAAATATATATATTTTTTTATAAACTTTACTGTGTTCTGCCAGGAGAACACAGTCGGAGCAGCAGCTGGAGGAGGGACGAGGGAGCGACGGAGGGAGCCGAGGAGGACCTGCTCACGCTGAAAGCAGGTAAGTATAACCCGCTTTACGCCACCTGAGAGTGGCGTATGGTAACACCATCAAATTCCGAAAATACATTATTTTTGGAATTTGATGAATAGCCTATTTTTTACATCCCTGTACTAATATACTAAAGTATGGGGAGTGTGGAAATTAACGCAGACTGACTTAACCAGGAGAATACTAAAAAACGGTAATTAAGGAAAATGTCCTTTAAAAACGTTATTTTAGTGTTGATGAATAGGCTCCAATGTACTGTATTCTGCAGTTGTGCCTGGATACTGTATTCTGCAGTTGTGCCTGGATACTGTATTCTGCAGTTGTGCCTGGATACTGTATTCTGCAGTTGTGCCTGGATACTGTATTCTGCAGTTGTGCCTGTGTACTGTATTCTGCAGTTGTGCCTGGATACTGTATTCTGCAGTTGTGCCTGGATACTGTATTCTGCAGTTGTGCCTGGATACTGTATTCTGCAGTTGTGCCTGAGTATTCTGCAGTTGTGCCTGAGTATTCTGCAGTTGTGCCTGAGTATTCTGTAGTTGTGCCTGAGTATTCTGCAGTTGTGACTCACCATCGCGACCATCAACCTGGTCGGTCGTTAAGCTGTGGGTGGTAACCCACAGCTTCAAAGAAGCCTTTTTGTGAAGAAATCTTCACAACAGGCTCTTTTAGTGGGCACTATTTCCACAGCAGCTATATTAGATGAGTGTAGTCACACTCAATTGGAAAGATACACAAAGAGAAATATGATACAGCGCTAATATGAGGTTTAATAAATTCAATGGTATATTGGAACCAGATGAAGTGTAATCAATATAAAAATGTAATATATAAAAAGATATTTTACAACAACATACATGTATATAAACATCATAATGGTTTATATTAAAAACATATATAGGCCAATCGATATTTTATGCTACCCCTCCTCATAGGTATTGGTGTACAAATGGTCAATGACTTGTTCCTCTATGACTCCTTTATAATGACAGTGGAGAGACATTTATAGGTTCCAATCAGTCTCTAACTAACTCACAATATTTAGGGATCCGGTTTAAGGCGGAACAGCAATCACGCTCTGTAATGTTCCCTGGAGTGGCGAGGCTGTGTAGTCCAGAAAAAATTCCTAGCAGCAACTGTAAAAATCCATCTGTCACTTGGTAATTGCCCAAACAAGATACTGTATGGTCCACGGAGTCCAATTCAAGGATTAAAGCCAGCAGCAGTGCAAATAAAAATCAAGATGCATCTTCTCAGAGTAAAGGGGTGCTCAAACAACAGATGCGTTCGCTGGGTAACCCCCAGCTTTATCAAAGGTAATTATATGTTTGATTCTTGAAATATTTATACAGAAACAATATGGCCGCTAATTACCAACACATGAAAATAATTACACTTCATCTGCATAAAAGTATTAAAAAGGGACATTCCAACTCTTATAATAAATCATAATGTAGAGGCAAACCTTATGTTATAATAATAATAATAAGAATTTAAACAGATAATATGGGTATTTTGCCCAAACATACCTGTCCTGCAGCCCATATCCGTCCACCACGCCGATCACGTGGTGTAAACAAGGGACCACGTGATACTCAATACACCGTGAGTATAGCAGATCACGTGATCTCCTGCCCATAGGGATGACAACATCCTGTTTCACCATGTGACAAGGCATGCGGAGTATAGCGGGCAACCATAGAGAAAGGCGGAAGTGGGAGATCAATCGAGTGATCTCCCACCCGCAGAGTCAACCACACCCCACATCACCATATCTAGCAACCAGAGCGCAATACTCCACACACTGGCGTCCTGCATCCACCGATTGAATCTCACAAAGGGCGGACACATTACATCACGTGACCACACCGTGTCACATGACCGCCATCTCCTTATTCCTGGTTAGTTGTGGCATTTGCCCTTAGTAAAAATGGCGAATTTGGGGTTATATAACCACATATAGAATATACAGAGAATGGACATTCTATTATTGTCCGACATATAATTTTTATAGATTTATTATAAATTATAAGTCCATCGTTGAGAATACTAAGAAAGAGGTGCACATGATAGACGAGAACGATATCATTAGGGAATCCTAACTATAAATATATGTCAAAATCGGCAATTAATAAATCACAACTCCTATATATTAAATGTTATTACGTGTAGAAGAAAGAGAAAAAAAAAGGGGTGGGAAGTAAAATTCAAACCATTTTATAACACAACATTCAACTCCACTGATTCATTTAAACCGTTTGGGTGTAATGTATCTAATTTAAACATCCAAAAAATTTCTTGAATACAAAGGCGCTTGAACCTATCTCCCCCTCTTATAGTGACTGGTATATGTTCCAGTCCTACTATTGTCAAGCACGTTGGATCTCCTTTGTGTTTTTCATTATAGTGTTTGGATACACTATGTTTAAGATTCTTGTTAAGGATGTTTCTATGATGTTCCATGAATCTAGTTTTAATCTTACGAGTAGTCCTCCCTACATAGCGTAACTTGCATCCAAATGTAAGTAGGTAAATAGAGAACTCGGTGTTACAGTTTATGAACTCCTAATATTAATCCATTCTTCTTTACCACAGGTCAAAACCCTAGTTGATTTTTTCACATGTTGACACGTGGTACATCTACTACCTCCACACTTATAGAAACCACAAAGGGGTTTCAACCAAGATAGATCAGAGCCAACATCCTTTACCTTATTTTTAAAGACTGTGGATTTTAAATGGCTAGGTGCCAAGATATTTTTTAGTGACTTATTTTTCTTAACAATGAAAGTAGGTTTATTTGGTATACATCCTTGCAGAATATTATCTTGTTTGAGAATATCATAATTCTTTAGTATTATTCGTTTAATTTGCGAATACTGACTATTATACGTTGTAATAAATGCCAAATAATTATCATAATTTTCTTTAGTGTTTGGAATATTCTTAGTTCTTTTAAGTAAAAGACTTTCTCTAGATATTAATCTTGTTTCATTTAATGCTTTTTGAACAATAGGATCAGGATACCCCCTGGATAAAAAGGATTGTGCCCTAACTTCTGCTTGTGTCTCAAAAGTAGCCATATCTGTACAATTTCTCCATAAATGGAGAAATTGACCCTTGGAAATATTTCTCTTCCACACTGTGCTATGTTCACTTTTGTAGTGGAGGTACGCATTTGTTCCAACTTCTTTCACATAGTTGGATGTGCATATAGTGCCTCCCTTTACCTCTAGAGTTATATCGAGGAAATTTATCGTGGTGGGGTGATAAGTATAGGTGAACTGTAAATTATAATGATTAGAATTTAGTGATGTGACTAGTGTAAGTACCGATTCTAAATCACCATCCCAAACTATAAATAAGTCATCAATATAACGGCCATAGAGAACCAGGCCCCCGCCGAGCCTACTCCCCCACACATGTTGGTCTTCAAAATGACCCATGTATAGGTTAGCGTAACCCACAGCTTAGCTAACGACCAGAGCACCGGAGGGAACTGCGGGGGACCTGTCCAGCTGACCGCAGGTAAGTCTCACCTGCTATTCGCCACCTCACAGTGGCGGATAGTACCTCCATGAAATTCCGAAAATACAACATTTTCGGAATTTGATGAATACCATAATTTCCATATCCCCATACTAATGTATGGGGAGTGTGGAAATTAACGCAGGGGGACTTAGCAAGGAGATATCAGTGTTATCTCCTGTGATAAGTGTCATCATGAATACTAAAATTACGTTATTTAAGGAAAATGTCCTTAAAATTTTTATTTTAGTGTTGATGAATAGGCCCCAGGGTGTTCTACAGTTGTGACTGGGTATTCTGCAGTTGTGTCTGGGTATTCCGCAGTTTGAAGTGACTGTTTCAGTAATATAGAAAAAAATCAAATTTACCAACAGTGGAACTTCTTGCTGGGTTGTGTAAAATGCTCACTATAGGGTTGATTCTGTTGCACACAAAGTGGCTGTAGCTGTGGGGCAGCCGCGGAATCCGGATTTTACTACCTTAAGCTAATGCAAGATTCTGTAGGGCTAATGCCGGGGTTTGTGCATCTGCGAGCAGAAACTTGTGCCACCCATTGATGAAGCCCCACGCTAGGTGCAAGACATCCGTCAGAAACAGGCTTCCCTTCCACGTAGGCAGAGCACTTCCATGACACTCCCAAAACTCAGGGTGGTCCCATGCGCTCACATTATTGCTGCCCTGAAATGGAAAGGCAGGTCCAACCGAGTTCCATCCAACTCATAATAGTACAGAGATACTGTGCATCTGCGCATGCAAAGACTCCCTGTTTACTACTATGCACATAGACCTATCTGACTTAGAATTAGCCTCTATGATTTTATATATGACATTATTCTTATTTCATATTGTTTGCAGGAGTCGTGCAGGAGGACAGAAGGAGGAGGGAGTCAGACAGTGACCACACAGACTGTTCTGTTACACAAAGTAGAGAATATACAGCGGTCAGTACTTTGCAAGTAATTCACTGTAAGCACCAGTGATACCAGAGCAGTGAGACCATTCACACACATGTTCTTCCTGGTGACTCCAGCCTAAAATTATAGGAACAGCTTCATGGTCACACTTCATGTGTGTGGGGCAAATGTTGTATTGCACAAGGCCTTTATTTTTTAAATAATACATATTTTTTTACAATAAAAATATGCAATAATTCTGTTTCCCTGGATGCCTATTGTGTGCCAGTAACTGATGGAGTGATTCTCTATAATATGGTAGATAGGTAGTTATTTCTAGGTGTACTACTATATAGAGGAAATCTATGAAAATGTGCAGTTCTGTGGAGGTGGCTATTTTGGAAGACATGTCGGCGAGTAGACCAGTACACGATGTCCCAGTGGGAAACAACGTTTCGGAGGACATATACACTCCACATAGATAATCAACTGTTAAATTTAAAAAAAAAAATATTCTATATCAGACCTGGGTCCAAATGTAATAGCCCGCGATTTGCGGGAGATGGAGCAATGTCAGTAAGATTGATCTAAAGCTGCAAATAGTTTAAAGGCAAAACCAACCTTCTTTTAACTAATTATTCTCTCAATCAGTTAGTGCACAGATGGGATAGTTATATTAAGTAGCACACTCTATAGAGAAGAGGTATGATAATGTACATTTCTGTAGATGTGGCAAATTCAATCAAAAGCTTATTTATTTATCAGCATATTTTAGGGAGAGAAACAGCATCAGGATAAAACCCACGCAAACAAGGGGAGGTCATACAAACTTCACAAGGATAGCGCCCTTGCCAGAATTGAACCCAAGGCCCCTGCAATGGGATGTATCAATGACTAAAGACGTGTACCCACTAGCAGATATTTTTGAGCGATTGCACGATTACAACATTGTAATAGTTTAATCGTGCACAAATCGTGCACTATCATGTCGAAATCGACCAGCGATGCGCACTCCTGCTGGTTGTTTCCAACATCAATCATCACTTGAACATGACGGTCAATCTGCCGATAATGACAGATTGGCCATGTTCAGGGATAATGGAGGGTGCCTGGACTGAACGACCAATCATTCAGTGTAGGCACTACAGGGGATGGGGAACAATGGTACGATTACGATGTTGTAATCGTACTGTCTTTCCTTAGTCGCCTAGTGGATGTGCACCTTAACACTGTGCCACCATGTCACACAATCTGGTGACTACAGTTCTTCTGTAGATTATCAAATAGATCACTCAAACATAGGGGTCTATTTACTAAGCCTTGGATGGAGATAAAGTACCAGCCAACCAGCTCCTGTCATTTTGCAAACACAGCCTCTGACATGGCAGCTAGGAGCTGATTGGCTGGTACTTTATCTCCATTCACTTTATCTCCATCCAAGACTTTATCAAATAGATCACTCAAACATAGGGGTCTATAATCTAAGCCTTGGATGGAGATAAAGTGAATGGAGATAAAGTACAAGCCAATGAGCTCCTAACTGCCATGTCAGAGGTTGTGCTTGCAAAATGACAGGAGCTGGTTGGCTGGTACTTTATCTCCATCCACTTTATCTCCATCCAAGGCTTAGTAAATAGACCCCATAGTCACTTCAAGGGACACATTAACTATTACAGATAAATGCTAATATTATTCTATTGCACACATTTGTCTGGCCCACTAAACCAATCAGTGCAAATATCTTATATTAGCAGTAGATAATAGAGAGCTGTACACAACATAGCCATAATTGGTGCTTATACCTGCATGTTCCTTGTTGGCTTATGTTACTACTGTGATCTTCTTGTCTCGTAGTAATAGTAACTATCAATGTGTGTTTATGTTTAGGAAATGCCAGGGACATCTGCATCCACTCGGTGAGTTGTACTGTTCTAACAACCAGAATGTAATAAATACTATTTTTATATACAGACAGTAAGGGGTAAAGTTACTAAAGTGAGAGTTTTTAGAAGTGAGTTTTAGAAGAGATGTTTCCCATAGCAACCAATCACATTCTAGCTATTATCTTCTAGAAGTTGCTAGTTAAATGTTAACTAGAATCTGATTGGTTGCTATGGGCAACATCTCTTCTAAAACTCACTTCTAAAAACTGTCACTTTAGTAAATTTATCCCTAAGAGTATTGCTTAGGTCAGTGGTTCCCAAACTCGTCCTCAAGGCACCCTAACAGTCTAGGTTTTAAGGATATCCATTTTTGAGCACAGATTGTTAAATCAAATTTACTGTGGTACTAATTAAGTCACCTGTGCTCAAGCATAGAAATCCTTAAAACCAGGATTGTTAGGGTGCCTTGAGGACTGAGGGGCTGATTCAGACCCGGACGCTAAGCCGCGATCGCTCGCATCCAAAAGGGAACGGGTATGCAAATTCCGCGATCGCACTGTCTGATGTAAGGACGCCCTCTATGTCCAAGTGATTGATGGCAGTGAGCGCACGCCGGAGTATAAAGATGCCCACCTTTCTTTCTTAGCACACGTCATCTCCAGGAAGTGTGTGATTAATCGAGAGCCATTGGAGCTGCATGCAGCGCTTGACGTAGACCCTACCCCACCGCAAGCACTGCGATCAGTGCAGGCTAAAATACAACCAAGTGACGTGTACAATGATGCTTCTTTGCTAATTATGCACACCCATAAAACGCTGTTTAGACAGCCAGACAGGCCTGCGTTTGCACCACCATTCCCCCGTTCACAAGCACCTTCCCCTATTACCACCCACAAACGGCACTATCTGTCACTCAAAGTTGCGTCCAGTCTGTGTAATATGAGCGTACGATTCCCGGACGCAGTGACTGGTTTGTGCATGCGTATTTTGATGCATACGCATGTGCAGACGGGCATCAATTGCCCATAGAGTGCGCTTGCAGCTTTGCGTCCAGGTCTGAATCAGGCCCTGAGTTTGAGAACCATTGGCTTAGGTGGTTGATAGAGAGATATGGTCCAACCACAGGGGAGTGTGCCCATGAGAAATGTGGGTTCATGTTAAAAATATGTGATATAAATGTATTTTATTTATTAACTTTTAGGAAGAGGACAATGCAATAATATCACAGATAATTACACTTCTATTAAACAAAATGCCAATGTTTTATAAAAGGATGTAAGTGAAATATCAGTGTATACTACATATTAGTGATAATATAAATCCAAAATCAAATATCCAATAAATGAATAAAATAGATAGCTAAACATTTGTAGACATAGATTTTCCAGAAGATATGTTAATAAAGTATTCTGTATGTATTGTAAAAATCAAAACCACTGGTAAATGCAAATAGATGAGTAGTTAGTATTTTCATTTTCATCAATGTGTCTTTGATTCAGGTTTTTATTTTTAATATACATTTTTCTCGCCTATTTATTCACATGCAGCCATAAAGATGTTAATACTTTGTAACAATAACATCTGGAATCACTTGGTTACTCCTTGTATTCAGGGGCGTATATATAATGGGTGCAGAGTGTGCACGCTGCACCCATATTATCTAAAACTCACCTGTTGGGTGTCAGCGTTGCACAGAACACCGGAAAATGGCCGCTGCTGCCATTTTTCCGGCGTTCTGGGCATGCGCAGTAGTCTCTGGGCACACTAATGCCCAGAGTCTACTGATTCTCCGGTGGCTGGCCAGCCATGTCAGTCGGCTGCCGGCCGCCGGGGAGAGAGGAGGGGGCCCCGCACCAGTCTTATGAGGCAGTGGTAAGATGGGGAACATTCCAGGAGGCATTTTTCAAAAATACTTTGTGAAACCATATGACCACCTAACCACTCTAAGGGCTCTATTCATTGTTAATTATAGGGGTCCTTCTGGCGGAAGGAGCCGGACAGGGGCGGAGGGATCCAAAAGGATCCCTCTTCGCAACCCGCGGCTGCGAGTGGGAGCAAACGCCATCTGAAGATAGCGGAGCTTGATGAATTTCTGTCCCCATACTAGCATAGTGGGGACAGCAGGCCATTTCGGGAGAGAAAAGTATCTGTGATATCTCCTGCCTTACCTTTTTGATGAATGGCCCAATAACTTAATTTCTACAAAAGCAGGTGAAAATGTTCATTTTCACCTGCTTTTGTAGAAAATAAGCGATACTCATCCATCTTCCTTACTAACTTATTGTTAAGATCTGCGGTTAGCAGATCATTTTTGACACTGCATTTAATCCTGTGTGCTAATCACATGTCAGTAATTAACTGTCTGTCTGTGTACAGTATCAGCTGCTCACTAATTTATTTGTCAGTGTGCACAGGCCAGCTGCACACTGGTCTGTCATCAGGGAGGCTTGCAAGGCTTCCTCTGATTGGACTTTGTATCTGTTAAATTTACAGCCAACCCTTCACTCCATGCCGGTGATAGAGTTTCTCATACTTCCGGTTGTTCCAGCCTCCGGATTCTTAGTCGAGTTCCTGTGCCAGTTTGCTGTGTTTGTTTGCTGCTGTTTGTACCATCCAGGCGGCGCAGTATGCATTCCACCTGCTCATGTCGTTTGTGTCATCTAGGCGGCATGGTGTGCTTCCTCCTCCTGAAGCGCCAGTCTAGCCCGGCGGCTTGTGTCAACCTGGCGGCATAGGCTGCAACGCAGTGTTCCAAGTGTGCAATCCTGTGCATCGTCGCCATTGTCATCCCGGCGGCATTGGTAGCAACTTTGTGTTCCTAGTGTGCAAGCCAGTGCACCGTCGCCAGTGTCATCCTGGCAGCACTGGTAGCTACTCAGCGCCCCCAGTGCGCAAACCAGTGCACCGTTGCCGGTGTCATCCCGGCGACACTAGTAGCTACTCAGCATTCTATGTGTGCAAACCTGCGCACCGTCACCAGTATCATCCCGGCGACATTGGTAGCAGCGCTACGTCTTTCATCTAAGACTCATCAGCCCAAAGGCTGCATCTAACTCTGGGGCCCCAGGTCACAACTTGCCACGGCAAACCAGCCCTCAAGGCTGTTCCACCAGCCCAAAGGCTGCATCTTGCTCCTGGCCCTCAGGCTGCTACCAGTCCTCAAGGCTGCTTCAACAGCTTTGGTCCATTGGCCGCCACTTCCTACATCTTAATCGGCCCTCAAGGCTGCTCCAACACCCCAAAGGTTGGCTCTCACCTCTAGCCTTTCGGCTACCACCAACTCATGCAAATCAGTCCTCAAGGCTGTTTACACTAGGTCTAACCAAGACTAACCCTCAGTCCTTAACATTATCACCGGCCATAAACTAGAGGTTAGTCATGGAACCCGGACAGAATCCAGGTCTTAACCCATAAGGTCCAGGAACTTTCCCTCAAGGTTGAAGAGACACAGGCAGCACCCATTCGCCCCATGGGTCTAGAACCCAAACTCAATCTGCCTGGCCATTTTTCTGGAACTCGTGAGGACTTTGTTAACTCTAGGGAAAGTTGCAAACTTTATTTTAAGCTTAAGCCTCTAACCTCGGGATCTGAAGTGCAACGAGTAGGCATTATCATTTCCCTCCTGCAGGAGGATCCACAGACTTGGGCATTCGGTCTTCCTCCCAATTCTGCGGTCCTTCAGACCATGGACTCCTTTTTTGCTGCTCTCGGACTGCTTTACGATGATCCAGACAAAGCAGCTTTGGCAGAGGCTAGCCTTGGTCTCTGAGACAGGACAGCCGGGCAGCGGAAGATTATTGTACCATGTTCAGGAAGTGGGCTGTGGATTCTGGGTGGAATGATCCTGCGCTACAGAGTCAGTTCTGATCGGGGTTGTCAGACCAGATCAAGGACATTCTAGTACAACATCCCTCCTCAAGTTCATTGGATGATCTCATGGGTCTATCTATACTCATAGATCGACGTCTTCATGAGCGCAAGCTTTAAAAGAGATTACTGTCTCAAGCTCCCCGTTCTCCTCTTTGGATTCCTGTCACAGAACAAGAGGAACCCATGCAATTGGGAGCTTTCCATCTTCCTGCTGAAGAGAGACAGAGAAGGCACACACTGGGACTGTGCATGTACTGCTGTCAGGACTGCGACTATTTCAGTACATAAAGATAGACTACTTTTGCCAAAGTTCCATTGTGGTCATTGGAGCTATCCTGCTTGCTGGCGTTCTTCACATACAGGGGATAGAGTGTTAAAATGATCATCTGTTTCCAAGGTGTTGTCAGGTTGTGAGATTCCTATATTGCTCATTATTTCAAACCTGATTCCATTTGGGTCACATGTTCTGAACTTCCTATGGATCACAGACCTCTAGTATAAAGCCTGTTTCTAACTGTCTCAGTGTCTGTGCAAAGTTACTTTCAGGTCTTTCTTGGACTCCTGCCAGATCCCTGCTGTGCCTGTGGTTTGCTGTGGACTTGCTATACACTACAGAGCTCAGCATCGCCATTGCCTAAGTATTGCTTTCTGCTCCACTGCTGTGGTTCCACTCTTTGCTGCATTATTTACTTTGCCTGTTGTCTTCTACTTCCGTGGACATTGAACTCACCTTCGTTACAGTTGTCAACTGCACCGTTACAGTTATCATCGCTAGACCATTAGTACATCGCTCAATCCCACTCCAGATTCTAGTCACGCTCCAGGGCTCAATCCTGTTCTGGAGCCTCACCACATCACAGGGCTCAACCCTGCTCTGACCTTCACTGCATCACAGGGCTCAACCCTGTTCCGGAGCCTCACCGCATCACAGGGCTCAACCCTGCTCCGACTTTCACTGCATCACAGGGCTCAACCCTGTTCCGGAGCCTCACCGCATCACAGGGCTCAACCCTGCTCTGACCTTCACTGCATCACAGGGCTCAACCCTGTCCCGGAGCCTCACTGCATCACATGGCTCAACCCTGCTCCGACCTTCACTGCATCACAGGGCTCAACCCTGTCCCCGAGCCTCACCGCATCACAGGGCTCAACCCTGTCCCGGAGCCTCACTGCATCACATGGCTCAACCCTGCTCCGACCTTCACTGCATCACAGGGCTCAACCCTGTCCCCAAGCCTCACCGCATCACAGCGCTCAACCCTGCTCCGATCTTCACTGCATCACAGGGCTCAACCCTGTCCCCGAGCCTCACAGGGCTCAACCCTGCTCCGACCTTCATCGCATCACAGGGCTTAACCCTGTTCCGGATCTTCATCGCTTCACAGGGCTCAACCCTGCTCCAATCTTCACTACGTCTCAGGGCTCAACCCTGTTCCAGATCTACATTACTCTGCAGGGCTCAACTCTGTTCCGGATTTTCATCACTACAGGGTCCAACCCTGGTAAAGGTACTCTATGTCATCCTGAGGTGTTAGCCTCCCATTGGACTCGGGGTTTCCCTACCACATTATTTCTTGTGTGTCAGACTGTATTTATATATGGGGATTTACCCATATATTCATTACTGCATATGTGAACTTCTGTGTTATTGAGACTTCATGTGAAATGTTGCTATTATATTTTCCCTGTGGATAAAACCTATTTACTTTTATTCCGTACTACTGAGATTTCATGAAAAGGTCATTCCTAAAACCACCCCAATTTATAGTGCCCAGTAGGCCTGCCTCCTTCCAGGAGTCTCAAGTGTCGGCAGCCGTGACAACTGCAGAGGTAGAGGACATGTGGCACAATTCTGTCCTGTTAAGTCGGCAAGACAAGGCCTAGATGAGAGTGGAGGGATACATCTAGGTCTTGCATCCATCTCTCCTAGGAATTCAGTCCTATTTCTTATCTTGCTCCATTCTTCAGTTGGACAGGTTTCAGACTCTGCATTTATCGATAGTGGGGCTGCAGAGAAGTTCACGGACCAGGCATTCTTTAAGACTTTAGGACTTCCTCCGGAACCCCTGAAGAATCCAGTCATGGTTGTTGGTCTTGAAGGCAGGAGTCTCTCCTCTCTCTGTATCTACCGTGTCTCCTTCCGGACGCCGCCTCTGCGGTTGACCGTGGGTGCCCTGCATCATGAGGTCCTGTCCTTCCTTCTCTTCCAGTGCCCGATGGCTCCCGTTGTCCTGGGCCTACCGTGGTTACGGAAACATAACCCAGTCATCCACTGGCAGTCTGGAAAAGTTCTACAATAGGATTCCTCCTGTTTCATACGTTGCCTCTCTCATATAGTTCGTCTGGCCGCCCTCATTCCCACTGAGACTCCCACGATTCCTGCTCCCTATCGTGACCTGGCAGAGGTTTTCTACAAGAAGAAAGCTGATGTTCTACTACCCCATCAAGCTTTCGATTGTGCCATTGACATTGTACCCAATGCCAGGCTTCCTAAGGGTAGACTCTATGCTTTGTCCATTCCTGAAGATAAGGCTATGCAAGAATATATTGAGGACACCCTGAAGAAAGGGTTCATATGGCCATCCAAGTCTCCGGTGGGGGCTGGTTTTGTTTTTTGTTTAAAAGAAGGATGGATCCCCCCGGCCTTGCATAGACATTTGTGGTCTTAACAAGATCACCATGAAGAATGCATACCCTTGCTCAGTTCTGTTTGACCAGTTATGGGGGGCATCTATCTTCTCCAAGACCGATCTATGTGGAGCTTATAATCACATCCGCATCTGTGAAGGTGATGAATGGAAGACTGCCTTCAATACGCACTTGGGGCATTTTGAATATTTAGTCATGCTGTTTGGTCTGTCCAACGTCCAAGCCATCTTCCAGGACTTCATAAATGAGATCTTGAGAGACTTTCTGGGAGTCTATGCTGTAGTTTATTTGGATGATATCCTTATTTTCTCCAAGTCTCTGGAACAACATCGACAGCGCGTGAGGTTGATTCTACTAAGACTCCTGGAGAATAACTTGTACACCAAACTGGAGAAGTGTGAGTTTAAGGTGGAAGAGATATCCTTTCTGGGTTATGTAATCTCATCTCGGGGATTCTCCATTGATCCAAATAAAATGAAGGCGGTCTTGGATTGGGACAGCCCATGTCTCTGAAGGTCTTTCAGCGATTTCTAGGCTTCACGAATTACTATCGCAAATGTATTGTCCTTTTCCACTATTGTCTCTCCCATAGTGGATTTGACGAAGAAAGGAGCGGATGTCAGTAACTGGTCTCCCAGAGCTGTGCAGGCCTTCAATCCGCTCAAAATGGCTTTTGTGGTTGCACCTGTCCTCCGTTATCCTAATCCTGATCTTCCTTTCATAGTTGAAGTGGATGCTTCGGTGTAAAGACAATAATAGGACAATAAATTGCACCCTTGTGCTTTCTTTTCATGGAAGTTCCAGGCAGCTGAAAGAAATTATGATGTGGGCAATCGGGAACTTCTGGCTATCAAGTGGGCCTTCGAAGATTGGCGCCACTGGTTAGAGGGAGCTAATCATGTGGTATCGGTGCTTACAGATCATAAGAATCTGGCCTATATTGAATCTGCCAAAAGATTGAATGTCAGACTAGCACGATGGGCTCTATTCTTCACCCGGTTTAATTTCACCATCTCCTTTTGGCCAGGTTCCAAGAACGTGAAGGCGGATGCCCTTTCACGCAGTTTTCCTGATGAACCTTGTTCTACTGGTGGTGAGGAGTCCATCATTACTTCATCTAGGATTCATTTCGCCATGGCCAGAACTTTGGCAGACTCACTCACAGTATCAATCTGAAGCTCCTCCGGAAATGCCCCATGGCTTAGTTTATGTCCCTGAGAGGTCTCGCAAAGCAGTCCTTAAAGATTTCCACTCCTCCAAGGCTTGGGGTCATCCAGGTGTCACCAGAACTCTAGAACTTCTGTCACGCTCTGTTTGGTGGCGGTCCATGCATCGAGATGTTCACGAGTTTGTGGCAGCTTGCTATGTTTGTGCTAAAAACAAGACTCTCCGTACTTCTCATACCAGTCTGTTGTGTCCATTAGCTACTCCTCTTAAGCCATGGACACATCGCTATGGACTTTGTGGTGGATCTCCTGTCATCTGCTCGTTGTACAGTCATCTGGACAATCGTCATCCGGATGATAGGTTCTCCAAAATGGTGCATTTTGTTCCTCTCAGCAAGTTACCATCAGCCAAGGAACTTGCAGTACTTTTTATTCAACATGTCTTTAGAACTCATGGGCTTCCCTTGGACATTGCTTCAGACCGCGGTACCCAGTTTGTTGCAAGATTTTGGAGGTGTTTTTGTGCAGAAGTGGGCATCAAAGTCAGCCTTTCGACGGGATATCATCCACAGTCCAATGGCCAGATGGAGCAGGTCAATCAATCCCTTGAGCAGTATCTCCTCTGCTTAATTGCTAAATGTCAGAACAACTGGGTGTCTCTCTTGCCTTTTGCTGAGTTCACTTACAATAATTCTCATCATTCTTCATCTTCAATTTCCCAGTTTTTCTGCAATTTCGGAAGTCATCCCAGGTGCAATTCTTTTGAGTCATCACCAAATCCAGGTCCTTCATCTTCATCAGTTTCCAGATTATGATCCGTCTGGAGGAAAGTTCATCAGTCCCTTCTGCAGGCATCTGGTCATTCCAAGGGCTGGGCAGACAGACGCCATAGACCTTGCAGTCTGAAGGTAGGGGATTTGGTTTGGCTATCCACCAAGAACATCAACCTTCACCAAAGATCACAAAAATTGGGACCCAAGTTCATCGGGCCATTCAGAATAATTTCACAAGTTAATCCTGTGGCTTTCCATTTAAAGTTACCCCGGTCAATCAATATCAATAACACCTTCCAGTGTTCCCTTTTGAAGCCAGTATTCCTCTCCACCAGATACTCTCTCAAACGTTTCGTCAGACTGCCACCAGTCCTTGTTCAAGGAAGGCAGGAGTCTGTTGTGGAAAAGATTCTAGACTCTAGAATTTCCAGAGGCTGTATCCAGTTTCTTTTTCTCTGGAAAGGATACGGACCAGAGGAGCGCTCCTGGATTCCGTAAAAGTAATTGCATGCTCCTATCTTGAGGAGAAAGTTTTTTGAGGAATTTCCAGACAAACCAGGGTATAGGGGTTCCTTAACCCCTCGTCAAGGGGGGGGGTACTGTTAGTATCTGCGGTTAGCAGATTCTTTTTTGACACTGCATTTAATCCTGTGTGCTGATCACGTGTTCAGTAATTAACTGTCTGCCTGTGTGCAGTATCAGCTGCTCACTAATTTATTTGTTAGTGTGCACAGGCCAGCTGCACACTGGTCTGTCATTAGGGAGGCTTGCAAGGCTTCCTCTGATTGGACTTTGTATCTGTTAAATTTACAGCCAGCCCTTCACTCCATGCCGGTGATAGAGTTTCTCATACTTCCAGTTGTTCCAGTCTCCTGATTCTCAGTCCAGTTCCTGTGCCAGTTTGCTGTGTTTGTTTGCTGTCATTTGTACCATCCAGGCGGCGCAGTCTGCATTCCACCTGCTCATGTCGCTTGTGCCATCTAAGTGGCACGGTGTGCTTCCTCCTCCTGAAGCGCCAATCTAGCCCAGCGGCTTGTGTCAACAAGGCGGTATAGGCCGCAACTCAGCATTCCAGGTGCGCAATCCTTTGCATCATTGCCAGTGTCATCCCGGCGGCACTGGTAGCAACTTTGTGTTCCCAGTGCGCAAACCAGCGCACAGTCACCAGTGTCATCCCGGCGGCACTGGTAGCTACTCAGCGTCCCCAGTGCACAAAACAGCGCACCGTCGCCGGTGTCATCCCGGCAGCAATGGTAGCTGCTCAGCGATGTATGTGCGCAAACCCGCGCACCGTTGCCAGTGTCATCCCGGTGACATTGGTAGCAGCGCTACGTCTTTCATCTAAGATTCATCAGCCCAAAGGCTGCATCTAACCCTGGGGCCCCAGATCACAACTTGCCACGGCAAACTAGCCCTCAAGGCTGCTCCACCAGCCCAAAGGCTGCATCTTGCTCCCGGCCCTCAAGCTGCTACCAGCCCTCAAGGCTGCTTCAACAGCCCATCACATCTTTGGTTGCATCACATCTTTGGTCCATTGGCCGCCACTTCCTACTCCCACTTCCAGGTCCGCAGCGGTCCTGACGTGCAAATCGGTCGTCCGACCTGGGTATAGGGGCGAAAGACTAATCGAACATCTAGTAGCTGGTTCCCTCCAAAGTTTCCCTCAGGATAGCTGGCGCTGCCCTCAAGCTGGCCCTCAAGGCTGCTCCAATACCCCATAGGTTGGCTATCACCTCTAGCCTTTCGGCTACCACCAACTCATGCAAATCAGTCCTCAAGGCTGTTTACATCAGGTCTAACCAAGAATAACCCTCAGTCCTTAACATTTATCCAATTATTTATCTCTGTCTTTTACCTCTGTCTGGAGACTTTCTCTCCAGCCAATGAAGCATAGGACAGAGGACAGTAATGGTAGAGGTGTCACATGTAGAGCAGGGATGGAGGTGGAACAGAGGGCGGAGGTGAAGCAGGGACGAAAGCCTGATAGAGGCAGAGTAGGGATGGAGGCAGGTATAGAAGGTGAAGCAGGGATGGAAACGGGAAAGAGGGGGGAGACGGGACAGAAGATGGAGGTGGGAATGAGGGAGGAGAGGAGACATGTAATGTTCAAAAAATGAAATATGAATTCCTTTTTGCAGAAATTGGATTTTGGAAAGAGATTCTGATAACAATGTTTTGATTATAACCACTTCTGATGACTGTGGAAACACTGGTGAAGGTAAGCGCCAATAATGACGCATGTACCGCGACTCCTACCTCCGCCGAAACACCAGTACCGCTATATGCCCTGAGGTTTTCGGCAGTCCTCAGCGTGGCTTAGCTACCCGCTTTTTGCTGAAGTCTGGACTGCAGTCGGATCACAGAGATGACAGGTAAGTTATTCCTTTTCGGGGAATTGTGCGCGGCAGTCCTGGCCTCCAGTGTACAGACGCATTGGAGGTGGCTGCGAGTGTAGGCCTCATGTAATGTGTCATCACTCTGCGACGCGAATGCATGCGAAGTGCAAAACATCCGATTGCATGCGTACTTAAAGTTGCGATCATTGCTGAATCATGTCCAATGTCAGAATGTTAACTAGAGTTAGGCTGTGGGTGGGAGGGTTAGAGTTAGGCTGCGGTGGGAGATTATGGTTAAACTGCAGGGGTGGGGTAGGGATTAAGGAAGAAATAATCACCGGCAGGTCTGAGGATCACAGAAGTCACATGACCGCTGGAACCTGAAACTCTGGACTCACTGCAGCTCTCGGGAGCAGCGTCAGTCACCACTGGTCAACGAGGGACGGTAGGTTTACTTTCTCACATGTTGACATTTCAACACTGTCTACATGATGAATATCGACATGTTAATGTCAATATTATGACCATGTCGACAAGATAAATGTCGACATTTTTGAGTGTCGCCATATCATACCACAGCCCTTCATACAGCGTTTTGTCTTTCAGACCATTCAGATGCAATTTATACAGGAAAGTACATTAATTTTCATGCGAAATACAATGTTAATATTTTCTGTGTCATTTGCACATTTTAGCTTTTTAAAAACAGCCCTGATGTCCCAATATCACAAACTGGTGCGGTTGCTTTCTTTATCTACATTTTATGCTACAGTTGTGCCTGGTATTCTGTAATCATTCTGCAGTTGTGCCTGAGTATTCTGTAGTTGTGACTGGGTATTCTGTAGTTGTGACTGGGTATTCTACAGCTGAGCCATAACTAGACTTTTTGGTTCCCCCCCATTTTTTAAATAGGGACATAAGATAGTGCACCTGAAAAAGGGTCATGGCCTCATGGGGAAGGGTCAGGGAAGAGATAGGGGAGGCCAGGAGATGCTGGGAATAAAAGAAGAGAAAGCTACAAGTGAGAAGGATAATAAACCAGAAAATTGACAGGCCCAAATAGTGCCCCCTGCCCTGCGGTGCCCTGTGCCGCCCCCTGTGCCATGGTCGAACCACCCTATTTATAGCCTGCACCCATTATACTGTACTGGTTGCGGCCCTGTTCTGCAGTTATGCCTGGGTATTCTTTAGATGTGCCAGGGTATTCTGCAGTTTTGCCTGTGTACTGTATTCTGCAGTTGTATCTGAGTATCCTACAGTTGTGCCTGACTATCCTACAGTTGTGCCTGAGTATCCTACAGTTGTGCCTGAGTATGCTGCAGTTGTGCCTGAGTATTCTGCAGTTGTGCCTGAGTATTCTGCAGTTGTGCCTGGTTATTCTGTAGTTGTGCCTGAGTATTCTGTAGTTGTGCCTGGTTATTCTGTAGTTGTGCCTGAGTATTCTGTAGTTGTGCCTGAGTATTCTGTAGTTGTGCATGAGTATTCTCTAGTTGTACCTGAGTATCCTACAGTTATGCTTGGGTATTCTGTAGTTGCGCCTGAGTATTATGTAGTTGTACCTGAGTATCCTACAGTCGTGCCTGGGTATCTCTGTAGTTGTGCCTGAGTATCCTACAGGTATGCCTGAGTATTCTGCAGTTGTGCCTGGGTAACTCTGTAGCAGGGTTGCCTACCCTCCCGATTCGGCAGGGAGCCTCCCGATAATCGGGTGCAGCTCCCGGCCCCCTGGAAAGGCAGGCAAGCCTCCCAGCGGCCGCCGATTCCCCGACCCCTGCGATTGTTAAACCCCCGCTGAATCATGTAATTTTGGCCCCGCCCCCTGGTTCACAATTCCTGTATTATCAGCATTGTGTAGCGGGGACGGAGTCAAAATGACGCGATCACATGACCCGTCCCGTCACGCCCACAAACAGAAGTCATCCGTTTGTCCACACCCCATGTTGCCGGCCACGGCCCCCTTCCCTGCCAATCTGGCTGCTCCCTCCCAGAAGGAGCAGCCAGAAAGTCGGCAACTATGCTCTGTAGTTGTGCTTGGGTATTCTGCAATGATTATACAGTTGTGTCTGGGTATTCCGCAGTTAGACGTGACTGTTCCATAATATAGAAAAAAAAGCTAATTTACCAACTGTGGAACTTCTTGCTGGGTTGTATAAAATGCTCACTATAGGGTTGATTCTGAGTTGCACACAAAGTGGCTGTAGCTGTGTGGCAGCCACGGAATCCGGATTTTACTACCTTTATGCTAATGTGAGATTCTGTAGGGCTAATGCTGGAGTGTGTGCATCTGCGAGCAGAAACTTGTGCCACCCATTGGTGATACTCCAGCTGCCACAACTGTCATCATCAGTATCTGCCCTTGCATCAGCCCCACGCTAGGTGCAAGACATCTGTCAGAAACAGGCTTCTCTTCCCCATATGCACAAAGCACTTCCATGACACCCCCAAAACTCAGGGCGGTCCCATGCGCTCACATTATTGCTGCGCTGAAATGCCCAATTGCACGGATAGGCAGGTCCAACCGAGTTCCATCCGACTCATAATAGTACAGAGATACTGTGCATCTGTGCATGCAAAGCCTCCCTGTTTGCTACTATGCACAGAGGGCCTGATTCAGAGCCGGACGCTATTTGCGGACGCTCGTTCTAAAAAAGGGGCCGAATATTTAAATTGAGCGCTCGCTCTTTGCGATGTGTTGACGCCTCTATGTCTGAGCAAGCGTTTAAAAAAATGCGCTCGCTATTTTGTAAAGACGCCCCTTTGCCGTTCGTATCACACATCATCTCCGGTATTTATTAGAATAATCGAAAGGCATCAGAACTGCTCGCAGTGCTTGGGGTAGGATTTTCTTACCGCTATCACTGTGAGCAGTTCAGGCTAAAAGACAACCAAGTGACATGGTCGATGACGCTCCTTTACTAATTATGCACTCCCATTAAACGCCCTTTTGACCGTTAGGCACGCCTGCGTTCGGATTTCCACTCACGTTTTCAAGCACCTTCCCGTTACCACCCACAAACGGTACATTCTTGTCAATCAAATTAGAAGCCTCTCGCTGTTTTACGAACGCACGATTTCCGACCGCAATGACTGGTTTGCGCATGTACATTACGACCCATACGCATGCGCAGTTATGCGAACATCGCTCAGAGAGAACGAGCGGCCACTTACGAGCGGCTCTGAATCAGGCCCAGAGATCTATCTGGCTTGGAATCAGCCTCTATGATTTTATATATGACATTATTCTTATTTCATATTGTTTGCAGGAGTCGTGCAGGAGGACAGAAGGAGGGGGGAGTCAGACGGTGACCACACAGACTATGCTGTTACACAAAGTAGAGAATATACAGCGGTCAGTACTTTGCAAGTAATTCACCGTAAACACCAGTGATACCAGAGCAGTGAGACCATTTACACACATGTTCTTCCCAGTGACTCCAGCCTAAAATTATAGCAACAGCTTCACAGTCACACTTAATGTGTGTGGGGCAAATGTGTGTATATTGCACAAGGCCTTTATTTTTTAAATAATACATATTTTTACAATACAAAATATGCAACAATTCTGTTTCCCTGGATGCCTATTGTGTGCCAGTAACTGATGGAGTGATTCTCTATAATATGGTAGATAGGGAGTTATTTCTAGGTGTTCCACTATGTAGAGGAAGTCTTTGATAATGTGCAGTTCTGTGGAGGTGGCTATTTTGGAAGACATGTCGGCGAGCAGACCAGTACACGATGTCCCCAGTACTGGTAAACAACGTTTCGGAGGAAATACACACTCCACATAGATAGTCAACTGTTAAAAAAAAAGTTTAAATATTCTATATCAGACCTGGGTCCAAATGTAATAGCCCGCGATTTGCGGGAGATGGAGCAATGTCAGTAAGATTGATCTAAAGCTGCAAATAGTTTAAAGGCAAAACCAACCTTGTTTGAACTAATTATTCTCTTAATCAGTTAGTGCACAGATGGGATAGTTATATTAAGTAGCACACTCTATAGAGAAGAGGTATGATAATGTACATTATTGTAGATGTGGCAAATTAAATCAAAAGCTTATTTATCTATCCGCATATTTTAGGGAGAGAAACAGCATCGGGATAAAACCCACGCAAACAAGGGGAGGTTATACAAACTCCACAAAGCCCCTGGAATGGGATGCAGCAATGCCTAACACTGTGCCACCATGTCACACAATCTGGTGACTACAGTTCTTCTGTAGATTATCAAATAGATCACTCAAACATAGGGGTCTATAATCTAAGCCTTAGATGGGGATAAAGTGAATGGTGATAAAGTACAAACCAATCAGCTCCTAACTGCCATGTCAGAGGCTGTGTTAGAAAAATGACAGTTAGGAGCTGGTTGGCTGGTACTTTATCTCTGTCCACTTTATCTCCATCCAAGGCTTAGTAAATAGACCCCATAGTCACATCAAGGGACACATTAACTAATACAGATAAATGATAATATTATTCTAATGCAAACATTTGTCTGGCCCAATCAGTGCACATATCTTATATTAGTAGTAGATAATAAAGAGCTGTACACAAGGTCATTTTACCTACGCTGGGCGCCACGAGCAGACAGTCACGCGGGGGGGGGGGGGTTAGATTTAGGGCTTCCGGGAGTCTTAGGGTTAGGCACCCCCGGGAGGTTAGGGTCAGGCTAGGGGAAGGGGGGTTATCGTTAGGTTTAGGCGGCGGGGAAGGGGGGGTTAGGTTTTGGCACTTCGAGGGGGATTAGGGTTAGGCACAAGGGGGGAGGTTAGGGTTAGGCACCCTGAAGGAGGATTAGGGTTAGAGGATAGAATTAGGTTAGTTTATACTTACCTTTAGGACGATCGGGATTTCCTCCTCTGTCGGGCTGCCGCTGTTGGGATTCATGGCCGGCGGTATATCGTACCGAATCCGTACACAACATAGCCATAGTCAGTGCTTATACCTGCATGTTCCTTGTTGGCTTATGTTACTACTGTGATCTTCTTGTCTCATAGTAATAGTAACTATCAATGTATGTTTATGTTTAGGAAATGCCAGGGACATCTGCATCCACTCGGTGAGTTGTACTGTTCTAACAACCAGAATATAATAAATACTATTTTTATATACAGACACTAAGGGGTAAAGTTACTAAAGTGAGAGTTTTTTTAAGTGAGTTTTAAAAGTGATGTTGCCCGTAGCAACCAGACACTAGCGATTATCTTCTAGAAGTTGCTAGTTAAATGTTAAGTAGAATCTGATTGGTTGCTATGGGCAACATCTCTTCTAAAACTCATTTCTAAAAACTCTCACTTTAGTTAATTTACCCCTAAGAGTATTGCTTAGGTCAGTGGTTCCCAAACTTGTCCTCAAGGCACCCTAACAATCTAGTTTTTAAGGATATCCATGGTTGAGCACAGATGGTTAAATCAAATTTACTGAGGTACTAATTAGTCACCTGTGCTCAAGCATAGAAATCCTTAAAACCAGGATTGTTGGGGTGCCTTGAGGACTGCGTTTGGGAACCATTGGCTTAGGTGGCTGATATGGTCCAACCACAGGGGAGTGCCCATGAGAAATGTGGGTTGATGTTAAAAATATGTGATAGAAATGTGTTTTATTTATTAACTTTTAGGAAGAGGACAATGTAATAATATCACAGATAATTACACTTCTATTAAACAAAATGCCAATGTTTTATAAAAGGATGTAAGTGAAATACTACATATTAGTGATAATATAAATCCCAAATCAAATATCCAATAAATAAATAAATAAATAAAATAGATAGCTAAACATTTGTAGACATAGATTTTCCAAATGATGGGCCAAATGTAATAGGGTGTCTGTTTTGGATAAATTACGAGTTTTGTGGCAAACTCGCACTTTTTCACAACTCTCCCATGTAATAGGGTGTCAGTTCATTAGAACTCGCATTTTTTCAGCGTTACTAAAATCGCCATTTTCAAATTCGCATCCATGTGTTTTGCCATTTAAAACATTCAACTCGCCAAATGTAATAGGTTGCGAGTTTTTAACTTGCAAAAAAAAGTTTACCAAAAGACACCAAATAATAGACCAGCTTTAGGATAACGAGTATATCCTGAGCAGTTCAGAGTAACACAGAAACATGCACATATCCATGAGATACGTGCATGTTTCTGTGTGTACTTATGAAAATATTTAAATAAAAAAAAAAAAAAAGATGTGCAGCCCCTCCCCAAAAGCATAACCAGCCCAGGGCTTTATAAAGTGTGTCCTGGTTCTAAAAATACAGGGTCCAAGATGCGTAGGAGGCCCCTGTATATTAAGAACCAGCACAGAACTTAGCTGAGCCGGTCTTGGTTGTGGAAAATCAGGGGACAAAACGAGTAGGGGTCCCCTGTAATTTCCATAACCAGCACCGGACTCTTTCTAGCGGGGGTAATGCCACAGCCAGGGAAAACCTTTCACCGGTTTCCCTGGCCAAAGCATTACCCCTGACCGCTAGTCAGCCCAGGCCAGGGATCCCAATAAAGGGGTCCCCCTTCTCCAGGGCACCCCAGGCCTAGGCTGATAGCCCTGGGCTATCCCTGGCACCCCTGATAGTGTCAAAGTGTTGTGCAAAATTAGAAGTGTAAACATTGTCTTTACGAGTAGAACTGCAGATCCCAGCAAGCCTCCCCCGAATGTTGGTACTTGGAGAACCACAAGTACCGGGATGCGGGACATTAAGGGCCCACTGGTGCTTGTAGTTCACCTGTAAAGAAATGTTTAAATAGACAATACACACACCGTGACAGTATAAGTTTAATACATACATATACACACACTCACACATACTCATCTACATTACCTGGACTGACCCCACTGTCTCTGTAAGCATCCTTCGTAAATAACAAAACTAAATTACCGACCCAGGAACTAGGTACTATCCTTGAAGGATAGTACCTCCCGAATGAATGGCTCAGACGCGGCATTACCCTTTGTAGTGTCGTGTCTGAACATTTATTGGCTGAGAGAGGTCAGCTCCCGCCTCTCTCAGCCAATGAATGGCTCCCACCATTGAAGTCAATGGTGAGAGCCCCAGGGTTACTAAAGGTTAGCCTGCGGTTCTCACAATTGACTTACTTTTTTTTTTTTTTTGTTAGTTCAGGACTCTTAAATATACTCATAATACCAATATTAACCAATTTTATACATATTTTTTTACAGCACATCTGGCAGTAGTTCAGACTCAAGTGTTTCCTTATTGACACCAAACATAAAATGGTCTCTCTCTCTCAGTAAGTACAGTCATTTAAGTCTGGTCTAGTGCTTACACATTCTGTTATAGTGTTCACTCCAGGTCCCGCACCGCACCTAGAGAAAGGGCACTGCGGCACGTGCCCTTTTCACTCTTGGGGGCCTGCCCAGCTTTTACAGACATGACAGGTTGCCCCCAAGCTCTCCCTTCTCTGTGAATAGATGCCGGGCGCACATCGCAGTTTTCCCCAACCACGGGACACTGCAGCCCACAGATAGGGACGGCACCCGCAGGCTGTTTTAGTGGAGTGCCTTCAAAAGGGGCAGGGCGCTTTCTGCCCTTTTGAAATTGGGCAGGGCGCGACGGCCTGCTTAAACAGCCTAGCGGGGACGCTACTGTTATTTGGATAAATTGTGTAGCTTGAAATATATAATCTTTAATATATTTAAATTGGCATTTTATAGTTTCAATATATTTACTGAAGATACGGCATACTAGCCAACTTTCCCTCATTGTCAGGGAGACTCCCTGAAATAGTGGCAATCTCCCTGAATCCCTAAAGAGTCTAGTGATCTCCCTGATTTACAGCTTACTCCCATTATGAAGCTGCTTTATACAAAAAAAACAGAGATATATACATTCAAATGTGATCATTAGTATCATTTCCCTGCATTTATAAGGCACAATGATCCCTATGGCTACATGCATTTTCTAAAAAGTATCAATGTGTTTTCATCAACAAGTAGATCTTACTAACTGGTATGGGGCTCATTTACATTTGGATGTAAGTCAGTTTGATGACACGTCTCTCAGATGTAGCAGTACACGCCCTTCATACTGTAGGTGTTACTTTCACAGTTTTCCTGAAATGCTTATTCAAAAGTATAAGTTACGGCTTTGTTTGTTTTTTCATCATTGTATTCAAAGAAGACATACAGTACTGTACTCTGTTTCATTCTAAAGCCCTTTATCTTGCGTTCAACATCAATGATTGCGTTTGCTATGTGAATAACACCACAGGGTAAGGGTCTTAAGAATGATTTGTACGGTATGTGAGCTACATAAAAATAATAAGTAACATACAAAAGCTGCCGAAAACAAAACTGTGCTGTAACGTTTATTCAAGTGAATCTGGTGTCATAAAAAAAAAGTATTCAACCATTGTTATATAAAAAAAAAGTTTGTGAATGAACCTGATGTCCCAAATTTACATTGCAATTATTTTCTAGGGTTCCCAAAATAATGTGTGTGTACAGCTTATATTTTGAAATAGTCTAACTTTATATAAATTTCAATGATATACTTAGACCATACATTACAGGTTAGTTATTTCTTTGGCTAAGCATTCTACATGTTTTAGATTTTATACGGCTAGTGGTTGTATCCTTATGAATAGGGGAAAGACAATGGTAGGGGAATAAAACTATTTAAATGGTTACAGGATAGAAGCAAATTAATTAAAGTAATAAGAATAAAGCTGAATACATATTTTATTTACCGTATATACTCGAGTATAAGTCGACCCGAATATAAGCCGAGGTACCTAATTTTACCACAAAAAACTGGGAAAACTTATTGACTCGAGTATAAGCCTAGGGTGGGAAATGCAGCAGCTACTGGTAGTAATCCCCCCTCTGGTACTGTCCCCAGTAGTAATCCCCCCTGGTAGTGCCCCCAGTAGTAATCCCCCCCTGGTAGTGCCCCCAGTAGTAATATCCCCCCCTGGTAGTGCCCCCAGTAGTAATATCCCCCCCTGGTAGTGCCCCCAGTAGTAATACCCCCCCTGGTAGTGCCCCCAGTAGCAATATCCCCCCCTGGTAGTGCCCCCAGTATTAATCCCCCCCTGGTAGTGCCCCCAGTAGCAACATCCCCCCTGGTAGTGCCCCCAATATTAATCCCCCCCCTGGTAGTGCCCCCAGTAGCAATATCCCCCCCTGGTAGTTCCCCCATTATTAATCCCCCCCTCTGGTAGTGCCCCCAGTAGCGATATCCCCCCCTGGTAGTACCCCCCGGTAGTAGCCCCCCCAGTAGAAAGAAATGTAAAAAAAAAACCACTTACCTGTAACCCCGCTCCTGGTCCCGACGCTGCTACAGGCTCCTCCGCCGCTTTGCATAATGGGAGAGACGTCGTCATGACGACGTCTCTCCCATTACCCACTGCGGGAGCCGGAAGATGGCTCCCGCAGTGGGAGCAGCAGTAGCCGCTGAGAGTCTGACAGACTCTCAGCAGCTGCTGATTACACTAAACACATAGCTGCCGGCTCCGGCGGCTGTGTGTTTAGCAGTGTGTAGTGCTGACCGAACTCCGTCCGGTCAGCGCTACACACGCGGTGAAGCTGTGTCACAGTGACACAGTCTGCACCGCGGCCCGCATGGTACGCTACTCAGCAGCGTACCATGCGGGCATGACTCGAGTATAAGCCGAGAGGGTGCTTTTTCAGCACAAAAAATGTGCTGAAAAACTCGGCTTATACTCGAGTATATACGGTAACTAAAAAGTAGGTGACAAAAAACATAGTAAGGTTACAATTCTTTATTTTTGTTATTAATATTCCATTTTCATAGGTGGTCTTCAGATAAAGGACAGGAAACGTGCGCCAGAGAGTAAACCCAACACACAGGTATTTGCATGTGATTACATGCTCTTATATAGACTCCTTACTCTGGGTTGTGGGTTGTTTTGGGTCTAAAAATCCCAGTGATTCAGAGTGAAAGATGACCTGTTGGCACAACTGGATTGGAATGGCTTCAGGCCTATTTATTACACTCAGGGGCCATTTTTATTAAGTGCAAGGTAATTCTAGTCTCACTTCCGGGTATAACGGACTGGTGCTGTAAACATTGCTTCTGAGCCAAATTCATACTCTGCACACACACCTAACTGTCAGCCAGGCTAAGGTCACCAGCATAAATATGTCACACTCAGGTTTTTTTTGTTTTACCCCTTTTTCTAATTTTTAAAAGATATCGGCTGGGATGTACTTAATGGAAAATGCGGTAAAAACACAGTTTTCGGGGTTTTACCGCATTTTCAATTTGGATTCAAATTAGTGGCTGTGTTACTAGGGTGTTTTATTTCATGTCATTTGCCAGTAGTTTCAGTATGAAATATAATTAAAGTTTTCACACATAATTAAAAAAAATAAAATAATATTTTTTAAAAAAAGTATCCACTTTTATGAGTGTTCTCCATTACCTAGAAAGCTAAAAAGTATGGACAGCCTAGGTGTAAGCCTATGGGGCCCATTTATCAATGATCGCTTTTGCATAGCAATCAGGACAAGCCAGTAATGCCCCTGATCACATTGCAAAAAGCGATCTCTTCGGCCGGATGTATCATCCGGGACATGTAGGGACACGGGCTCCGAAAGGACTGCACATTCACATCCGCCATAGCCGGGAAGGGTTCCGGCGGATCCCTCTGCCGGCTAATAGTGCGCGATGTAGCCCAAAGGCTACAGCGGCTAATGCCACCTTCTGATGAAATTGGCTGCGGGGGCAAATATCTGGAATGCATTGCATTACAGATATTGGTAAATTTGCCAGCATCGCATCCCCCATAGAAACCTATGAAGGAGGCGGCTGCCAGCGGCAATGCGGGCCTCCTTCATACATACAGGGGATACTTAGTATTTGAGGTAATCCCCCGAAAACTGGTCTTTTCGGGGATTTTACCTGAAATACACTTTGATAAATGGACCCCTATGTGTTAAGCATTTAGACTAAAAGCTTAGGGTCCCATTTAAGAACGTACCTTAGTATCAGCGGCAGATTTTGTTTAATATCGCAGTGATACTAATGAATATGCCGCTGGTCAGAAGGACGCTGAAACGCGTTGGTACCTGATACCGGTATACCTACCCGGTTCTTAGACCCTGGATTTTCATTGCCAAGTCCCTCTGCTTATTTACACACAGACGCCTTGGAAAACCCAGAGCCAGTGCTAACGCCAGCTCGCAGTGCCTCCTTCCCCACATCATTCCAGAACTCAGAGCACTCTGCCTGCTCCCCGGCTACCACGGAACTTCAGAGTGGCATTATCTTATTCCACACAGTCTCCCCGCTAGCCGGGTTGAGCACGTGCACGCTGGTCAGAATACCCATCCGCCCCTAGAACACAGAGCTCGCTGCCCTCCCTGTGCCAGACCGGGAGTACTGGAGCGGCCACCCACTCCCCTCTGCATCTCCATCGTCAGCTGGGTTGAGTCCGGGAGACCAGCCATCCCTGGTCGCGGCAATCATCATCAACTTTGCGGTTCAACATCAACATCTGGGTCTGATCAGCCTGCACGAAAGGTAATATTGTATCTACCTTATTTTGACTTTATTGCCAGATGATGTACTAAGTAATACCAGCTCAACATTAATATATGTCTACGAAGGAGCTTTCCAGAGGGCTCTATAATTGTTCAAATTGCAAGTGCGGGACTTTTTTATTCATACATTGTTCCACTTATTTTTCATACTTCATGAATTTCATTATTTATGTTTTTATTGCTTTAATTGAATTGCAATTCATTGGTTGCTTTCTTACAATAAATATACAATTGATTTTTATACACAGTGTTTCTACTGGTTTGAGTGATCCTCATTTATGCTAACAGTATCTGTGCTTGCTTTATCTTATATATATTTAACATTACTTACCTCTCCATGGAGGTCCAGTGACAATCCCCCTCCTCAGCGGCGTCCTCCACTCCCGGAAGTGCCTGTAGATGGCGTAAACGATGCAGTGACAAACAGCAGTAATCTTAGATTCATCATGCCCCCGGCCACTTGCAGCAACACATCAATCCCCCCTCCCCCCTGCACCCGCAGTGGTGACCCATCTGTTTCCTCCCAGAGGGCCTGATTCACTACAGATCGCAATTGCGATCACGGCTGCGATTATGCACACAGTCTGGCTGAGATAGTATGCTAATCCATTGTGATCGCTATGCCATCGCAGCACTACATAGGGATGCCCACCTTACCTGTGAAATCCCGTTTAAAACTCTCTACAGCTGTTGACGCCACATGGACGCACCTTGCGAATGGCGATATGCAAATGTGAATGCACAGTGTATGCAACGTGTGATGCATATGCAATATCTACCTATATTGTAACACCAACAGTATGCATAATAGTTGCTATCTTCATATCAAAATACAATGTGAATTACAGTGCAGTATATATCACAGTAATATAACCTTATGTGAAAGCAAGTGAACACACACACACCAGTTTCTGTGGTTCCACGCACAAAAGTAAATACTGTATTGAAAGTATATATAACATTATTTATTACAAGTTATTCATAGGTACAAAACAAATCAGAAAACTGGTTAGAGTTACAATCCAGTATACATACGTTCGCATGCGCTCCCTGGACCCAGAGTTGAGTCGTCACCAGATGACTGGTGGAATACAGCTACTGCTCTCTGGATCAGGGGAGCCTAATTTATACAGTTAAATTATGGGTGTGTATAATAGTAAGCTGTGTCTTCTTTCCATTGGTCCAGGGGCGGGCGTTTCCAGTTCACTGGGGGTCATTGGTTGGTTCAAACAGTGGGCGATGCCTAGGCTCAGGATGCTGTTACAGGAGTTCACTCCTGGGTTCCCTCCTGAAAGCTAGTTCAAAGTCAACCATTGTTATATGCGATATTAATCATAAATCCGGCATTGCTAATATCTGCTTGCCGCAATGTGTGACAATCTATTCGCAATCACCGGATTACTGCTAACACAATTCTGTACATTATGACCCCAAACACGATGTTAATATGTGATCCCGTTCATGGACTATGGACCTCATTCAGACTCTCTCGCTAGATGCGATCGCTCGCCCCCAGCGTATGCAAATTTGTCAAAGTGACGCCAAGGGAAGCGATCGCTCGCCAAGGCATGAGCACGCCCACCATGTCTTAGCGAGCGGCCAGCGTACGCCCAATCGCACAGGCAGAGCCGCCCACCAGCACACGTCATCTCCAGGAAGTGTATTAAAAAATTGGTACATCGAGGACAATCGGAAGCGATCGCAGCGCTTGTGGTTGCCTTACCCTACCGCAAGCACTGCGAGGACTTCAGTGTAAAAAACAAGCATGTGACGTATACTATGACACTGCATGTTAATTATGCACGCCTCTAAAACGGCGTTGAAACACTCAGGCACGCCTGCGTTTGCACCTCCACTCCCCCGTTATTAGTGTCCTGCCCCTGTTACCAACCACAAATGGCTTCTCCTGTCACTCATTTCACTGGGCTGTCTTTGCTGGGCGAGCGAGCGGCCTGCGATCGCACAGAGTAGTTCGCACACGCACAGAACGAAGCGTGCGCATGCACATACACAAACCCTCTGGGACTGCCTGTTGTGTTTCTGACTGACAATGCTTCCAATAGGAAGCCACTGCCAGTCACAGTGTAGCCAATACAGTCACGGACTGCACTGACTGACTACACTGAGATGGCGGATTTTACTAGGGGGCTAGGAGGGGCAAAATCCGCCACTGCTTATTTTCAATCTTGTACCTAATTAATTGTGACAAATAATTGGATGCATTGTCAAGAACATTGTGTTTATTAGTTTGAATAAATCCAGCATGGTTCCATGTTGTGACACAGCAAAGTGTGAACAATCCCAATGGTGTAGAAGGATGAATACAATTGATATCCACTGTATATATTACCATCTTCACTTCACTATATGCTTTATTCAGTAATAAGTACAATATGCTGCAATTTATTTCCTGTCTAGGCAATTTCCACATAACTAGCTGGGACCAGGAGCGTGAAGGCCTAAAAATAACTATATTGCATTAAATGTTTTTTTTTTATTTTCTTATTTTTCATGCCAGCTGGAAGAGAAATTGATGACAATGTCCCCAGAGGAAAGGAAAGTCTACGAGCAAATGTACATTGAACATATGGGTAAGCAGATACATGTTGTCTGATCGGGTATTGAAATCCATAATTTACTGTGTGAGGTCTTCTGCAAACTGATTATAGATAACAGAACAACCACATCTGCAATAGGTGTCCTACAGATGTGCCCACATACAGCTATCCTCCGTGTGCTACAAATCGCGTTAAACATAACGCGGGAGCTCCGTGTGACTTGGTAGCGCTGAGCTTCTTTCCGTGCGACTTTTTACCTTCAAATGTGTGTTATTCGCTCAGCGATGCAGATAGGATGCACAAACAGCGTCTGCTGATTACTTGATATGTAGCATTCCTATATTCTGTGTGCGATTGCGGGTCCTTACTCACAGTGTGTGTGCATGTGCCACTGCTTTGTGTAACATTCTCACATTAGTGTGTGTGTGTGCATGTGCCACTGCTCTGTGTCACAGTGTGTGTGTGTGTGCACCACTGCTTTGTGTCACATTCTCACATTAGTGTGTGTGTGTGCATGTGCCACTGCTCTGTGTCACATTCTCACATTAGTGTGTGTGTGTGCACCACTGCTCTGTGTCACATTCTCACATTAGTGTGTGCGTGTGCACCACTGCTGTGTCACATTCTCACATTAGTGTGTGTGTGTGCACCACTGCTCTGTGTCACATTCTCACATTAGTGTGTGTGTGTGCACCACTGCTCTGTGTCACATTCTCACATTAGTGTGTGTGTGCATGTGCCACTGCTCTGTGTCACATTAGTGTGTGTATGTGCACCACTGCTCTGTGTCACATTCTCATATTAGTGTGCGTGTGCATGTGCCACTGCTCTATGTCACATTAGAGTGTGTGTGTGTGTACCACTGCTCTGTGTCACATTCTCACATTAGTGTGTGTGTGCCACTGCTCTGTATCACATTCTCACATTAGTGTGTGTGTGTGTGCCACTGCTCTATGTCACATTAGTGTGTGTGTGTGTGTGTGTGTGCACCACTGCTTTGTGTCACATTCTCATATTAGTGTGTGCACCACTGCTTTGTGTCACATTCTCACATTAGTGTGTGTGTGCCACTGCTCTGTATCACATTCTCACATTAGTGTGTGTGTGTGTGCCACTGCTCTGTGTCACATTCACACATTAGTGTGTGTGCCACTGCTCTGTGTCACATTCACACATTAGTGTGTGTGTGCGCCACTGCTCTGTGTCACATTCACACATTAATGTATGCATGTGTGCCACTGCTCTGTCACATTCTCACATTAGTGTGTGTGTGCCACTGCTCTGCGTCACATTCACACATTAGTGTATGCATGTGTGCCACTGCCCTGTCACATTCTCACATTAATGTATGCATGTGGATGGATGGGAGACATGTTTTACGCACAGAATGAAAAGTTTCTATAATTTGTACAAATCTGGGCTTTAACACTTTGTGAAAAAAATGCAGAACTGGGGCACAAACAGAAGGTGCTATGCGGCAGGGTCGTAACGAGGAGTGTGTGACCGGTATTGTTGCACAGGGTGCAAAGCCAAGAGGGTGGCACGGTCACTGGAGAGACAGCCCACCACCCTTTTCCATCCTGCTTGGTGAGGCACCCCACTACATAGAAGCGGGTATCCTTGGGACACTTCCGGCAACCATCTTCCAGCTCCCACTGGGGTTCCGGCCTAGGGCGCAGTGGTGCCCAGCTATGGCACTGCCTGTGTGGGTAAAGGGGTACCGGACTAGGATGCAGAGGAGCGCAGCTTTGGCACTGCCTGTGTGGGTGAAGGGGGTACCGGACTAGGATGCAGAGGTGCCCAGCTATGGCACTGCCTGTGGCCGCGTCCCTGTGCAGCTAGGGAGGCCATAAATCTCGTGTGCAGCTGAAAAGGGGGCATGGGCTAATTTCCATGTGCCACGCCCTCTAAATGACACTATTTGGGGGCGTACCTGTATGGCACACCTCCCATTTAACGTCAGCTGGGCTGCCCCCAGCTCTCTCCCTGCACTGAATGGATGTTGCGCGCATGTGCGTGGCATCCATTCCTGTCCCAGGGGCTGGCACTGCTCCACAGCTGTGGCGGTGGAGGTGCAAAAACAGGACTGGCTCGCTGAAATCAGGAATGGCTGGGAGGGGTGGGCCCCTGTTCGACCACACTGTTCGAACATGCCTCGAGCAAAGAGGTACCGGACTAGGGCGAAGAGGTGCTTAGCTATGGCACTGCCTGTGCGGGTAAAGTGGTACTGGACTAGGGCGCAGAGGTGCCCAGCTATGGCACTGCCTGTGCGGGTAAAGAGACACTGGGCCTGATTCAGCAAGGATTGCAATTGCAAAGCTGCAAGCAGGCAGCTTTGCAATTGCGATCCTTGCTATTATGCAAATGCAGCAGGTGGTGTATGACACCGCCTGCTGCATTTGCAATCCCAGCACTGCAACGGAGGTCGCAGGCTGGGATCACCATTGTGACCTTTGGTGGTCGATGGTCGCGATGGTGGACGGTGCCTGGCCTCCGGCCAGCAGAGCCCAGGACACTGCATTGATCAACGCAGATCCTGGGCTGGACACTCCTGGGAAACAATGCGGATGCACCCCCTCACTGCCCCTTAAAGCCTGTCAATCAGGCAGAGACATTCAAGGGTCTGCGTGCGACTACGCAGGACCCATTTTGCACATTCGCAGAATAGGTCCTGCACACTTGTAGATTCCCAATAATCAGGAATCTGCGATCAGCACTTGCATTCACTGCTGAATCGGGCTCACAGTGTCCTCCTATCTATGCTGAATCTTCTCCCTCTGTGTTGCAGAAAAAACCCACACTTTAACATAAAGGTAAATGATAATTACAAAAAAGGATTTTATCGGCTTACCTGATATAAATAGTTTTTTTATGTACTGTTGGATCCTAAATGATAATTCAGGGTCTAACAATTCATTATTTCTAGGTTATATTTCCAGTGTACCCCAAGAAGAGTTTTCTACAGAAGATTATCAAAATGTGAGTGTTTATTTTATTTTTTTTTCATTTGTGAAAGACATTGGTGGATCACTTTTTTGTTTAATCTTTTGGCATTTATTGTTGTTATTATTATTATTAACCATACTGTGTAATTGTGAGCTGGCCTTTCAATTTGTTGGTTATTTAATATCTTCAATAAACTGCTATGACACTAATCTTAACACGTATTCTGTCAAGTCCCAGAGTATTGCCAAAATTAGAGGAAATGTGATACCCCAAAACAGGACATCACTTCATCATTTATATTTATGTTTTAATATAAACTGCTTTCTTGAAGGAACAGGGGAGTTACATACCAGACTAACCCATCCCCCCACACATATACAGACACCTGATGCAGCTGTGGGGGAGGAGCCTCAAGAGAGAGAGGAAATGGAGGGAACTACCTATAATAGGCTTAAGCAAAGCCCTGAGAGGTGACAGCCAGAGAGCCCTGAACTGACAGAGGATGGAGATTCCCAGGAGTGGGTGCAGGACCTGACAGATTTAAGCCTGTAATTTGAGCCGAGCCGCGTTAACTTAACGCGGCCCGAACTTAACGCTGCCTTTGCCTGTTTTCCAGGCGTTAAAGTATCGCGCGCGTGCCTGTTTATCCCCGTATTCAATTTGAAAGTAGGCGAAAACGGGACCCGGCGATACTTGGATCGGCAGTAAAAACAGGAATTTTCGGGAAATAATCCTAGGACCCCCCTAAAGATGTCCAAACTTGGGGATCACTATGGATACCCTCGTTTTTGCCTGCAGAAGAAAGTCGGGTTTTTAAATAGCTTTTTTCCTTCCGTGGCTATTAGAAATCCCGACCTCCTTCAGGAGATAAAAATGGGGGTACCCATAGTGATCCCCCATGTCTATACATCTTTAGGGAGGTCCCTAGAATATTTTCCGGGTTTTTTTTGTTTTTTTTTAACCTGTAAAAAAAAATACATAAAATTTACCAAAAAAATGTCATACTGTAAGGTCGCTCACTGTAGAGCGGCCGCTGATTGGCTCCAGCTTCTGACAGTTCCACGTGGGTGAGTCACACCACGTGGGAACTGTCAGTACCCGGAGCTCTACAGTCAGCACGGCCGCTGATTGGCTCTTGGGAATGCCAGCTCCGTGTATGTGCCGTCACCTGACGTTCGGGAGCTATGAGTATACTCATAGCTAGTTCGTGGGTTGTGTAGTCGTTTTTTTTTTTTGCCAAGTACGTGGATTACTGCGGAGATCAGCGCCAGGATATAGGTGAGTATGATTTTTTTATATGCAGAACCATATTTTTCGGATATTCTATGTGGAGAAGGGGACAGATTCATCTGGTATAGGTAAGTATGTGTGAATGGGTAGGTGTGTGTAATAAAGTTATACTGTCACGGTGTGTGTGTTTAACTATTTATTTTACAGTGAAATTACAGGTGCCGCATGTCTGCTGGCACTTGTAGTTCCACAAGTGCAAAATGGCAGGCATGCTGGCACTTGTAGTTCCACTGTAAAGTAAAATAGTGTTACATTATTTGGCCCCCCTATTACCTCCATACCCACCGCTCCAGGGGTATGGGGATGAACCCCAGGCTTCAGTGTAAGCCTGTGGTGCTCGGGAGAGGGGGGACCCTTTTTGGGGGGTCCCCAACTCCCCCGAGATCACCGGATTGCGCTGACCGACTTGGGGTATAATGCTTTGGACCTGGAGCCCCGGTGATTGGGTCTCCGGGCTGTGGCATTACACCCCAGTCGGTTGGGTCTGGTGCTGGTCTTAAATATAGGGTGTACCCCAAGTCTTTTTTGCCCCCTAAATTTAAAACCAGCACTAGTCCCTGCAGCCTGGTGTTGGTTTCTAAAATACGGTGGAACCCTACACATTTTAGTCCCATATTTGTAGAAACCACCACTGGCTGGCAAGCCTGGGGCTGGTTTGGCTTTTGGGGAGGGACCTTATGTCATTTTTTTTGTAAATTTTTACTACTTTTTTTTACAGGTTAAAAAAAACGGGAATTTTCGGGAAATATTCTCGGGATCCCCCTAAAGATATGTAGACATGGGGGATCACTATGGGTACCCCCATTTTTAACTACTGAAGGAAGTCGGGTTTCTAATAGCCGTGGCAGGTGCATAAATGCGGCTTTGAATAAGGTGATGCAGAAGAGCATTTAGATGTTTTTTTTGGGCAAAACAACTATGGGCATCAAATTTGGGGTACTTGAAAATGGGGTTCAGCATATTTTAAAGTTGCTAAAGTGGCTTAAAAAAAAACATGAAAAACCCACCTGCCGCAAAAACCTGCAATCAAAAAAACACTTGGGGCATACTTGGGGATCCCCCCAGAGTAAAGTTCGCTATTTTTTAAGTTTGTACCCCAATTTTTTTTTCGCCCCTTTTTTCAAAGTCAATTTTTGGGGTGCCCTTAAATTTTTTTTTTTACTTTTTTTTACACAGAGTACCTTTGGGGAACTGTCTGAAGGCTGCACGGGGGTTCCCGAAATGTTGCACCCCAAAACCCCAATTCTGCACTTGTTAACGCCAGCCATTCATAGGCGATACTTTACCGCCTATTACATTGCATTGACTTAACGCCTAGGCGGAAAGTCTTTCAAATTGAATACGGAGGAAACTAAAACAGGCGATAACGACGTCATCGGCGGTAAATTACCGCAAATCCAGACTTAACGCCTCAAATTGAATACGGCCCTTACGAGGATCAGGTCTGTGATGATAATACTGCCCTGCACCCTTCACAGAGAGTAACAGAGATTCAGGATGCCACTTGTGACAGAGGATACATATGCAGCCCTGGCAACTACCACATACATCATCTGAAATAAGTTGTTTAATCTTAATAAAATAAGTACTTCTGTGACAGCACTGAGGACAGACAGTAATGGCTGACAGGCTATGTACTCATACAGGCAGCACATACAGCTCTAACCAGTAACACCAGGAATACCCTCACCTGACAACTACAGTCACCTAATACAGAATTACTACCTACTGTATTGAGCTTACTGGATGCTACTATTCAATCAACTCCATAGTAATGAATAAGTGCACCATGGTAGCATGGCCATGCGCATAGAGAGACTCATAATGGGTAATTAGAATGTGTGGGAAGGTAAATGAAAATCGTTGCTTCATATAAATTTCAATGTCCTATACCCCTATTTAGGGATCTGTAGTGTGAGTCATTATCGGAAGCTTTTGGTGATAGTAATAATGACAATACATATAGAAGTATTTACTGCTTAACTTTGTGATATTAAATTATATTTACTGTCATTTTGTGTGCATAGTTTGGTATAATCTGGAATTTGTGTTTTAATGTTTAACAAACCTATTACATTGATGCTGGATTAGCTGTATTTAAAGCAAACAGGTTTTATTACTTGGGAAGCGTTCCAGTCAAATAAAACAGAATTTTCCTTTATTAACCTGTGTGATTCTTGGGTCTGGGGTCAGGTTACCTTCACCTCTCTGCAAAGGAAGAAAGAACCTGTTACGTTTGAAGGAACCTACCCAAAATACTGGATAACGAAGGTGGGTGTCACAGAAAGACTACCAATTGTGCCCTCTGTAAGCCTGATCAGTGTCATAGGCATGTCAGCCGTATCTCTGCTTGTTCCTGAATGGGTGTAACTGGGTGATAACTGAGCCTTTGCACATCAGCTGAGTGTTTTCAGGCCATGTACTTGTAGGCAGAAGTGTTGGCTGCGCAGAGCTGTGTATATGTATATCAGTGAAAATAATAATAATTTATTATGATCCTTTATTTAAATGGCACCACAAGGGGTCCGCAGTGCCTTACAAGGTACATAGACAGAAACCATATGAACAAAACAAGAACACAGGGGGAGATGTATGAAGGAGCGTTATGGGGTTTAGCTGTATTGATGCACGTTATGTGCATTGATACCACTTCTCCTCTGTTTATTAATGTGGAGAGATGACCGGGGCGCCATGTGCCCCAGTCATTTTCAGGGCTGCTTTCTACAAGATATCGATTTCAACAGCTGCAGCTATGGTTGCCGCATGTCGCTGGCTGTGGTGGCTGATGGGCTATGTGTTGTGCAAGGGACATACGCACATGCTCACTGGAGCATGACGGGAGGTGAGACACAGTGCATCAGCACTAGGCTGATGTGCTGTGGACTCTAGCCCGGATCGCCCACACTCCAGCAGAGAAGATGTTCATACATCTCATCAGAACAGTTTCCTGCTGCGCCTTGGTAAAGAGTGACTCTGTAGCTCTGAGCGTCTTTTCGTGCAACTTTTTACCTTCAAATGCGTTTTATTCACAAATTGATGCTAATAGGATGCACAAGCAGCTTCTGCTGATTAAAATGATATGCGACATGTCTATTCTATGTGCGACTGCGGCTTTATCTGCATGCAAAATGCTACATTACAGTGTCAGCGGCTTTGCGAATAACACACATTTGAAGGTAAAAAGTCATATGAAAAGACGCTCGGCACTACCAAATCATACCACAGCATGGGGCAACCAGAAGGGCTATTTAATGAGTGTATCAAGGGAAAGGGAAGAAGAAGGAAACTTTTGCACCAGTGGGTATCAATATATTAGTAATACAATAACCCCAATTTAATTGTTCTCAAATTATTATCAAGATGCTGGGGGTGCTGCCAAGGACAATAAAGAATCACAACACAAAAGGAGAAAAGAATGTCCTCTTTGTTGGCGCACTGAGAATAAATGTAAAATATAACTTTTAATTAATTGAAATAAAATATAAATATAGTATGCCAAAGAAATTAAAAGATTGGGTGATAAACTTAAAAAATTTTAAACAATGGAGAGTTTTCAAAAAGTTTATAATAAATACAAGAAAGATGTTGAGGAATTTGAAATAGGGATCATAGAGAGAAAAAAGAAGAAGTTACAGAGAGACAAACTGGACTTTGCTAAAAACAATGTTTACCGATGGAAAAATCAGTCCCAACGGAATAGATATACTAATGCCACTGGCTACTCTATCTCAGAAATTGACTCCTCAGAGGGTGAAAGTTCTGTTCAAATTCTGTTCCCAGATAGGAGCAGAACTTTTTTAGAACAAACCCCCAAAGAAAACAGGAACAATATGGGGATAGGAGATTTAAGACCAGAAGGGGCAAGAGGAGGAGGACGAAGAATAAGGGATATGAGAGGTTGGTTGGAGGAACCAAGGGATCTATGGAGATACAAGAAATAACTAATTGTGATGAAGACTGTCTCAAGGTTATTAACCTAACCGACAGATCCCTTACTGATGATCAAATTTCTTTATTATCTAAAGGATTGTCTTTTTCACCAGTGCAATTACCTGACAGATTTGATTGTGAAAAAGACTTGCAGCTTTTCAGTCGTAAGATCCTTTTAAAGAAATTCAAACAAGATCAGTCACCATCTGATATCACTAATCCCTCTACTATTGAACTGTCAGAAGAAGACCGATATATGATCCAAATTTTGGAAGATTTGGAAGCAGGTGACACCAACATAATGTTACAGGACTTAAGACCTTTTGACCAACTAACTATTAAACCCAAATCAACTTTCTTTCCAGACTGAAAAATTAGTTCCTGTGTAAAAGTCTTCACGGACCTAGTTTCAAGGGACTTTGATAAATTGTTTTCAGAACAGCCGGATCATTATATCTCAGATAGGGCTCTATTTATTAACATTATTTTTAGTAAAATAAAGTGAAAAAGGGTGTTTTCACACCCTTTTCACATTATTTTAGTTTCACCTGTAGTTATTACAGGGCAATTGGAGTAGAATTAGTAAAATTCTACTCCAACCCCCAGTATCACTTATTTTTAGTAAAGCAGATCGCATTTCCCATAATTGTAATGGGAAATGTGATCCGACCTAAGTTACTAAAAATAAATTGTAAAAAAATACCGGGGGAAGCCCTGTGATAATAACGGTTACCGGGCTCCCACGCTGCTCAAACGGGAGAGCAGAGGCGGGAGCCGGTACCAGTAATCAGCTATGTGGTCTAAGCAGACCGCAAGCTGATTGCTGTACAAAAAAGAAAAAAAAATTAAACTTTTTTTTTTTTACTTACCTGAATCCAGGGACCGGTGATCGGGCCTCCGGTGATGGCTCCTCTCCGGTCAGCTGGTCTCCCATAGTACACTGGGGCCCGGTCATCAGGTGATCGGACCCCAGTGCAGTATGGGAGATCACCTGATCGGGAAACCTGGAGAAGATCACCGGAGGCCAGGAGGATGCAGGTAAGTGTAATGAAGGGGGGGGTCGCAGGTGGGGGGAGGGGGGGTCGCGGGGGTCCGCGATTGCGGGGGCGGGGCTTAGCGTCGGTGGGGGGGTAGTAGCGGTGGTCGGTCGGCGCATGCGCGGGCTCTTAGTCGCGGTATTTTTTCCGAAAATACCGCGACTAGAGTGCGGATGGGATCCGCAGGGACAGAGCTTTATCGCAAGCTCTGTCCCTGCAAGGGATTCATAGTAAATTCCTGTGATATTGCCTGAATTCGCAATGCGAATTCACTCGGTAATATCACACTACAATCCGCATTCAATATGCGGATTGTAGTAAATAGAGCCCAAAATCTTACAATTGGAGAAAGATTAGCATTAAATCAGATCATCAATTGGCAGGATACTATTGTGAAACCCTCTGACAAGGGTGGAAATGTGGTTTTGTGGCCTAGAACCATGTATGTCAATGAATTAAAGAAACAACTAGGCGAGACTCAATGCTATAAAAAACTTAATTTTAACCCCACCCAAGATTTTCTCTAGAGTTATAATAATTTAATATCTCGAGCTTTAGCAGATGGAATTATATCCAAAAAAGTCTCTGAGTTTCTCAGAGTGGATAATCCTAAAGTATCGACATTATATCTCCTTCCCAAAATTAATAAAAACAACCAAACACCTCCTGGTCACCCAATTGTATATGGAAAAGGGAGCCTGACTGAGAAAGCTAGTATTTTCATTGATCAATATCTCAGACAGTACTTGTTAACTCTACCTTCTTATGTCAGGGATACAATGGACGTGCTAAAGGAGAAAAGACATTCTTTTCTCCTTTTGGGCTGTTTAACGAGCAAGGAAGTAAGGTTTATGTGGAGACTTCTGTATGCTTTATATTGCGGCTTTTTTAGTGAATGCAATTTTGTCCTGGTTCAGGTAGTGGCGATGTCACAAACAAGTGTCCGATGTTTTCAGTCTATACATGCGTCCAAGTCCCATTGTGCATGCGTCCCGGGAGTTACTGCTGTAAGACGCAGATTGAAATTGCAGAAAGATTGATTTTCAGTAGGCATTCCTCGAAGGTAACAGGGGGGTGGCAAGCCTGATGCAGGCGTGTTGTTGACAGCGACTGCGGCACTGACACAGGAGGCCATGTTCAGGTGGCAAAATTGCAGCTGTTAAAGGTCTGGTGCTATCTACGACCGATGGTGTGATCTATGAGGTGTCTTAGGGGTAAATTTACTAAGATGGGAGTTCTATTTAAGAAGTGATGTTGCCCATAGCAACCAATCAGATTCTACTTCTCATTTATCTAGCACCTTCTAGAAGATAATACCTGGAATCTGATTGGTTGCTATGGGCAACATCACTTCTTAATAGAACTCCCATCTTAGTAAATATACCCCTTAGTACGCACCACAACTGAATAGCGTCACAGTCAGTGGGTATCTCAGTAGGCCGTGAATTGGTTGTGGCATTAGCATAAAGGTGCGGCTGAAGCAAAAACCCCTGCCCCATGCATCTCTGTATCAGGCCCTGAGAGTCTGCAAAAGAAAGTAACTGAGTCTTATTGAAATATCCCCAAACCCCATAATCAGAATATATGAAGATGTGAAACTCAGTGATAACTGTCACAACTCATGGATGGATTATGGATGCGGCCCGTATTTAGGGAGTTGACTAGAACTATGCCTGAGGCGCAGAGTCTAATGTGCTGGCGGTATTCACCAGGGACCCTCGCAAGAAGGTATGGACTTGGCTGCATCCGACACACACAGGTCGCAGCCCTCAGGATAGGTTCCCTTATACAGGTGCTGGTAAACTCTGGAAGCAGTGGAGGAGACGTATAGAGTAGTCGGTAAAACAAAAGAAAGAGGCAGGGAGCACACACAAGTTATGAACAATGATTCTCAATAGTCGTGTCTCCACTAATATATACACTGTGGTATGAAAAAAACAATTCAATCAAGCCAATGGTAATTGTATAAACATTGTTTTAATTATAAATGCATAAAATAATTATAGGATAAAATCATAATCCCCTAACATCATAAAATCGGTCACATATATAAGCTTATATGAAAACGAGGGGGGGTGATGATATAAAAATTTTTTTATATAAAATTGAAAAAGTAAAAGAAAAAATATGGATATTAATAAACAGTTAAATATCTCTCAATAGAGTAATTCGGAAACAAAAGTAAAAAGAGTTATTTGGCATAGCACAAATTAGCTATATACCCTTTGTTGAGAATCCAACGAATTGTGTCCAATAAAACTTTTATAACTAACATATAGTTAGTAATTGTGCTAGGAGCACCAATATGTAATTTTCCCTCCTCCTCAATCGGAATAGCCTGCTCCAGGGGTTTGCAACCATCCAGTGTTTGGTCTTTAATTTATTTATTTCGGAAGCAGGTATATAATGTATTTTTAGACTGCTGCAGCAACCAAAATTGGACTGTAGTATGTTTGGAACCTGCGGCCGTGTCTGCTCCTTAGCATGCCATCTCCCCGTTTAACATACCTTCATAGTCCACACATGTGACGGGGACTGGTGAGGATAATTTCAGATGTAATTGGCGGCCGCCTTGATCTGTGTCCAGTAGGTAAGTTTCTCACCAGTGAATGTATATGCTTCGCAGCGTATTAGGGGCAGCTGTATTGAGCGGTATAGTGATTGCCAGCAACCGGGCTAATTTATCTCCGCTCTGCTACCGCAATAATGACCGTGATCCAGGGGAATAAAACAAACAGCTCCTCCGCTCCTGACGTGTTTCTTGACCTCACTAGCTGGTCTTTTCTTCAGAGTACTCATGCCTTTTTCCTCTGAAGAAATGACCAGCTAGTGAGGTTTGGAGAATCTATCCACCACCACCAGAATTGTGTTGAACCCTTGGCATGAAGGCAGATCAGTGACAAAGTCCATAGAAATGTGAGTCCATGGACTATCAGGCACTGGTAGTGGCAACAGGGAACCTGATGGAGAGTGCGGTGGAACCTTGAGCTTGAGCACAAATGTGGCATGCTGCCACGCAGTCCTTTACATCCTGAAGGATCGACGGCCACCAGTACCTCCTGAGGATCAGCTCCAAGGTTTTCCTGACTCCTGCATGCCCACTGGAACGTGATGAATGTGCCCACTGAAGCAAGTTAGGCCGGAGGTCTGGTGTAATGAATGTTTTTCCCAGAGGAATCTTGACCTTATTGGTGACTGCTGTGAAACAAGCAGGGTTTAGAATGGCCTTGTCTACCCTTACTTCTTCTATTTCAGCAGAACTAAATGCTCGAGACAGGGCATCGGCTTTGAAGTTTTTATTGCGTGGCCGGTAAGTAATCACTAGATTAAATTGATCGAAGAATAAAGACCATCTGGACTGACGATAATTTAGACAATGAGCTGTCCTGAGGTACGTCAAATTCTTGTGATCAGTATAGACTGTTACTGGAAATTTAGCTCCTTCCAACAAGTATCGCCATTCTTGTAGAGCCAATTTAATGGCAAGTAGTTCTTTATCACCAACAGCATACTTCCTCTCTGCTGCAGAGAACTTTTGGGAAAAGAACCCACAGGCGTACCATTTATTTTCTTTATCTTTCTGCGACAGGACTGCCCCAACACCAACTGTGGAAGCATCCACCTCAAAAAAAAAAGGTTGGTCACAATTGGGTTGTCTCAGAATGGGTGCTGAAAGGAAGTGATGTTTCAAATTAATGAAAGCCTCCTCTGCCTCAGTTGACCACACACGAGTGTCCTGACCCTTTCTGGTAAGAGCAGAGATGGGAGCAGCAATGGAAGAGTAGTTCCTGATGAACTGGCGGTAGAAGTTGCAAAAACCCAGGAAGCGTTGTATAGCTTTCAACCCAACTGGACGGGACCAACTGATAATAGTGGCAAGCTTCTCTGGGTCCATTCGAAGGCAGGAACCCGAAATGATGTACCCCAGAAATGTTAATTAGTTTTGCTCAAAAGAGCATTTCTCCAGTTTGCAGAAAAGCTGATTAGCCCAGAGCCGTGACAGTACCTCACAAACATGTTGACGATGACTTGCTATATCCTCAGAAAATATTAGGATATCGTCCAGGTATACCACTACATATTTATACAAGTCCCGGAAAATATGATTCATGTACTTCTGGAAAACTGCTGGGGCATTGCTTAATCCGAAGGGCATGACTAAGTACTCGTAGTGGCCGTCACGAGTATTAAAGGTCGTCTTCCACTCGTCCCCAGACCGGATTCTGATTAGGTTATAGGCCCCATGGAGATCCAGCTTGGTGAAAATCTTTGACCCTTTTATATGGTCAAAAAGTTCAGAAATCATCGGTAGGGGGTACCGGTCCTTAATGGTGATTGCATTCAGGCCCTGGTAATTGATACATGGTCTCAAGCCTCCATCTTTCTTCTTAACAAAGAACAGACTAGCTCCGGCAGGTGACTTAGACTCCTTGATAAAGCCACGCTCCAGATTTTCCTTAATGTATTCGGTTACAGCCTGGGACTCTGGAAGTTAAAGGGGAAGAAACACTTCCACAGGGTGGTATCTTCAATAACACAATCCCATTCCAGGTGGGCAGGAAACGTCTCCACTGCCTTTTTGCTGAACTCGTAAAGGATTGATATGGGACTGGAAGTTGGTCTTCTGGAGAGACAACTGAACTTTGAATGACACGGTGTGGAGGTCTAACAGAAGGTAAACAGGACCCACGGCATTGAGACTCCCACGACAGAATTTGAGGTGATCTCTCCAATCTAGAACAGGAGCATGCTTGCGGAGCCAGGGAAGACCTAGAATGATTGGACTCTCGGCTGACGGGAGAATATAGAATGTTATCAATTCTCGATGAAGGGCCCTATTTGCATGGTAACATCTGTCGTCTGTGAGTGAATGGTAGCCGTAGGAAGTTTATTCCCATCCAGTCCAATAATGCAAAAGGGTTTTTGCAGCTGCATACTCGCAATCCTTAACTCTTGGACCTTCTTATCCGTAATAAAATTGCAATCGGCACCTGAATCTAAGAAGGCCTTGATGGTTTCGGAAGAATTTCCTACAATCAGAGTTACATCGATGGAAAACTGGGGTGTATTGGAATGTACCTAACCTGACCACCCCTTGATCAGTTAGGCCTTCTCGTTTCCCGGACACATTGGACAGCCAGGGAGAAGATGACCTGGTTTGCCACAGTACCAACAAAGTTTATTTTTAAACCTCCTATCCCTTTCTGCGGCAGGGAGTCGAGATTTCCCAATTTCTAGGGGCTCAGTAGGTGCCGTGAAATGTGGAGCAAGCTTAAAGGTGAAGCGGCAAGACTGTTCCTTTTCAAGTGTTCTCTCTCTGTGGCGAAGATCCACTCGGATACACAAGGAGACTAAGTCGTCCAAAGAAGTCGGCAATTCCCTAGATGCAAGGACATCTTTAATTTAATCCGACAGACCCTGCATAAAAGCTGCAACCAGGGCTTTGTTATTCCACCCCAACTCAGAAGCAAGGGTTCGAAACTGCATGGCATACTGTCCTGCAGATTGGTTTCCCTGTTTCAGCTGTAAAATGGCCGACCCTGCAGAGGATACCCGTCCAGGCTCATCAAAGACCCTCTGAAAAGTTCTCAGGAATTCAGCGCTCTTGTTGACTAGTGGATCATTCCTTTCCCACAGTGGAGAGGCCCAGGCCAATGCCTGACCTGACAATAGCGAGATTATGTAAGCAACTTTTGTCCTGTCTGAAGGGAATCTTGCTGCCTGGACTTCAAACTGGATCGAACATTGGTTCAGGAATCCACGACAGCCTGTAGGATCCCCATCATACTTTGTTGGATTAGGAATCCATATAGGTGCGGAAGCTCCTGTGGCTGGTGAAGTAGTGGATGGGCCTGGCTGTACCGGAGGTGCTTGAGCGACACCGACTTGCTGCATTAGTGTCTGCAAACACTGCATAATCTGAGCCTGGTCTTGCTCTTGCTTCTCGACTCTAGCAAGTAAGTTCTCGAGCAGGTCTCGTGATGATGGATTACCAGTAGCATCCATGTTTTGGGCCAGAGTATTCTGTCACAACTCACGGATGGATTATGGATGCGGCCCATATTTAGGGAGTTGACTAGACCTATGCCTGAGGCGCGGAGTCTAATGTGCCGGCGGTATTCACCAGGGACCCTCACAAGAAGGTATGGACTTGGCTGTGTCCGACACACAGGTCGCGGCCCTCAGGATAGGTTCCCTTATACAGGTGCTGGTAAACTCTGGATGCAGTGGAGGAGATGTATAGCGTAGTCGACAGGCCGAGTCAGAACCAAACGGACTAGACGGTACCAGGGAGCAGGCGAGAGCAGGTCACAGGGAATAGCTGAAGTTAAAACCAGATATCAGATGCAGTACCAGGGGTCAGGCGAAATCAGGGTCACAAACAAAGCCAAGGTCAGAATCAGGTAACGAAGTATCACAGGAACCCTGGAATATGGTGAATGAGCCTATACTCTGGCACCTGTCTGGTGTCAGAGACTCCCTCTTAGAGGGAGAAATCTAATTCTCGCACCAAACGTGTAGTCACGTTTGGTGCGCCTGTCCCTTTAAATATTTTTCAGGTCGGCGTGCGCGCTCCAAGGAGAGCCGCGGCCGCCTGCAGAGGAGAGGGAGAGTAGGAAGTGACGTCATGGCAGGGGGCTCCGGGGACTCCCCGACCACTGCCCGCCGCCAGAGGTTCCAGTGCTGCCGGACCTGGTAAGTACAAGCCGGCGTCCGAAGCACTGTGACAATAACAATATGCAACTTACAGTAAATGGACCTTGACATTCTGCAACAGAACCAGCAACTGGATATTTATTACTTCCTAACCATGCAAATTGCATATTTTCCAGACTGAAACACAACTTAATGAAGTGGATGAAGAACAAACAAGTTCAGGTATTTCTTTTTTTTAGGGGTGGTTGGAGTGGGATATTATAGTTGTACTAATTTGTATGGACTATTATTTGTGAATATGATGTGAGGGAAAACATACTATAATATATAATGTAGAGATCTGTAGCTTGCATTGAGCCAAAACACTGTTCTTAATTATGAAAAATGTATATTATTATAACATTGTACTCCCAACTGTGAAATACATATAAGGTTATTAAAAGTCACCTAGGAGTTGCATGACCATATGAAAGCGTAAGATCACAAGAGAAGTGCTTTTTTAGGTACTTCCGTATCCTTGCGGCCCCTGTGCCGACTGTCCCATGAAATTATTTGGGATGATTTGACATACAGAGCTTCATGTAGAGTTGGATAGATGTCTGAAATACACATTTCTTATACTGCGCACCAAAAAACACATAGGTATAGGTCCGTATGCAGATTTACACTAGAACTCTATAGGAAAGGAGAAGCAGAATGGGGACGTTAGGGATGGGCAAACGTAGGTCAAGTACAGTAAGGTCTTATTCAGGTAATTGTGTCTGAGGTAGACCTGGACTAAGACATGTGCATCTATCAGCAGTCAGGAGGGTTAGTGCAATGAGACGCAATGACGATGAATAACTAGCTGCTTCTGATTGATATTTGCAGATTTGCGTCTTCAGATGACAGTAACAGAAGTTATTAGTGTGGCTGCTATATTATACCTTTGTGCTCTGCTGCAGGAAATCCGGACCCCGGAAGTGGCAACATAGCTGAAGGAAACAGCAGCAACAAGGAACAGACTACCATCAACCAGCCGCAAACTGGACCACGAATAGTGGCAGGTAAGGCAACATCCTGCCCGCTCTTTTACATGTTGATATGTGTGTACTATTTGTGGTATATATAAGATGGATATATAACATTTTATTTATTATTTATTAACAGTTTCTTTTATATAGCGCAGCATATTCCATTTTGCTTTACAATTGGAAACAACATTAATAGAACAAAACTGGGTAGTAAGTAATAGACAGACATAAAGGTAAAAGGGCCCTGCTCGCAACATGAGCGGAATCCAAATATGAAGTGGGTCATGCAGTGAGACTTAATCAGGGTTTTAGGTTTATTGTAGTGTGCAGATGTACAGCCATACTCAAGGGATCAGTATGATTTACCGCAGGACCTAAGTCCGGCGGTTCAAATCCCGACGCCAGACGTCCAGCAGTGAAGATCCCGACAAGGTAAGGAAATGAACTATTTCTAACCCTCTCCCCCCCTAACCCTCCTTAAGAGGTGCCTAACCTCCCCCCTGTAAGTGCTTAAACCTAACCCCCTCCCCGCAGCCTAAACCTAACCCTCCCGGGGGGGGGGTGCCTAACCCTAAGTACCCCCCGGGAGCCCCTAACCTAACCCTCCCCCCCCCGCCGGCTGACTAGGCCCGCTGCCCAGCTTACCTTCGTTTGGTATGCAGGGCGTCGGGCTCCCAGCGTAGGGATAATGATAGGTGTCGGGATTTCGACGCCTATCATTAGACCCCTGCCGGGATTTGACAGTCCGGAAGCCGGCGGTCGGCATTTTTGACCGTCGGCTTCCTGACTACATCTCATACTCACAGTAGCAATAACAGATAGTGAGGTGAATCGGAACATACAGTGGTCATGTAAATGCATTGGTATGGGACTGTCTGGTCATGTAAATGCATCGATATGCAGGAAAACACAGGGTCTCTCCTTCCGTGTAGTAGGGGAAGGTGGAGCTAATTGTTCCAAAAATACAGAAATTCAAATATCTCAAAATTCTTTAATCACAACCAAACAGGAAAATGTACAAACAAAACCGTATTCTTTCTTCTATTTATATTGGGTGTAAGTTACATCCAATAATTATTATTAACAATGAAAATATGTTTTTCGGAACAAAAATAATCGTAACAATCTAAAGTTGGAGCAAATTGTTACCGATAAAATAATCTATACAAAATCTTAATATAAAAAGCGTTCATTAGAAAACTTTATACGTTTATCACAAAATCACATTTGGCATATAAATAACAATCATATATAAATACCGGACCGTCGGCGCTTAGTACTTTCACAAAATAGGATAAAAAGAATCCTTTGTTGCTGTCTCAGTTTTGTTTGTCTCTCCACGGGTGGTCCCTATGTAAATAGGTACAGATAAAAAACAAACTATTGGTATCGTGTTGGAAAACACTCTGATTATCTTTTCAATATCCCATATAGACACTTTTCATTTATACGTGTTAATTATTAACTCACATGTTGCTTACATGTGGCATAGTGGGCACACTCCTTTAAAGGTATCTTTATGGATTCTTCCAATGCACCTATGTGTAATGACGTCCCTAATGTACTATACACATCTAGGATAGTGGCTCACATGTATGCATTGCTTACACCAATCAGGTTTTTTTAAATCCACAAATGGTATTTTTACTCAATAGAATTTTGATCACCATTTGTGCTTCTCCACCTGTATATCACCAGAGTGCGTGTCTATATGGGATATTGAAAAGATAATAGGAGTGTTTTCCAACACGATACCAATAGTTTGTTTGTGATCTGTATCTATTTACATAGGGACCACCTGTGGAGAGACAAACGAAACTGAGACAACAACAAAGGACTCTTTTTATCCTATTTTGTGAAACTACTAAGCACCAACGGTCTGGTATTTATTTATGATTGTTATTTATATGCTTGTGAGAATTAGGTGCTTCTCTGTTATACCAAATGTGGCAGCTGGTTTTCTTTGCGCCTTGTAGATCTATCCAAATATTTATTTTTACACATTTGGCATATATTTGGTATATAGGGCCTGATTTGGCAAGGATTGCAACTGCGATTCCGAAAGCAATCAACCAATTGTTGCGTTCTGCGCATTATTATTATTAACATTATTATTATTAACAAGTGTTCCGCAGCGCCTTGCAAAGTACATAGACAAAAAAGTAACCATTGACTTACAATACAATACAATACAGGACATGGATAAACATTGCTATATTAGCGACCTTAACGCCCGCATAAGCAGCCAAGTGTTAGTTGCCCTAGTGGGGAGTAAGAGATAAATTAAATTACAGTAGGGAGAAGCACAAGAGGGTAGAGGGCCCTGCTCGAAAGAGCTTACATTCTTTAAGTGTGCATCGCACACTGCGCGTGCGCAAACACTCTGCTGCGATCGGGACTGCAGTACACAGATCCATTGCAGAGTGATTGACAGAAAGTACCGTTTGGGGGTGGTGACAGGGGGCAGGCATGCCAGTGCGTGCGAATGCCATTACAGGAGCATGCATAAATTATCCACTGCGATACCACACGTAGCTTGTGTACTCACTGCGTGCGATGAGGTTAGCAATTACTGAGCAAGGTCAGGCCTTGTACAAGTGTGCATGGTACTCGATGTTACTGATGGTTTTGCAGTCTTGCTAAGTATTATGGATGTGTGTAAGGTAAGTGTGGCGTCTTTATATTGTGCTGAGACGAGAGTGCAGCTGTGCCTCCCTGTCAGGCTGAGCAGGGGGGAGGAGCCTAGGTTTGCTAGTGCAGCTGTTTCCTGTCAGGCTGAGCAGGGGGGAGGAGCCTAGGTTTGCTAGTGCAGCTGTGTTTCCTGTCAGACTGAGCAGGGGGGAGGAGCCTAGGTTTGCTAGTGCAGCTGTGTTTCCTGTCAGGCTGAGCAGGGGGGAGGAGCTTAGGTTTGCTAGTGCAGCTGGGTCTCCCTGTCAGGTGAGCAGGGGGGAGGAGTCTAGGGCTGCTAGTGCAGCTGTGCCTCCCTGTCAGACTGAGCAGGGGGAGAAGCCTAGGGTTGCTAGTGCAGCTGTGTCTCCGTGTCAGGTGAGCAGGGGGAGGAGCCTAGGGCTGCTAGTGCATCTGTGCCTCCCTGTCAGGCTGGACAGGGGGAGGAGCCTAGGGCAGCTAGTGCATCTGTGCCTCCCTGTCAGGCTGGACAGGGGGAGGAGCCTAGGGCAGCTAGTGCATCTGTGCCTCCCTGTCAGGCTGAGCAGGTGGGAGGACCCTAGGGCTGCTAGTGCAGCTTTCCCTCCCTGTCAGGCTGAGCAGGCCTGCTCAGCAGCGGGGGCGGTTTTGGCCGCAGTCCATCCTGTTGCTCATAGTAACACGATCAGTCAGAATTTTAGCTCCCCTATGTGCAGTATGTTGGGGGGGGGGGAGCAGGCTGTTTTAGGGTCATTTTATTCTATCAGTGGTTCATCCTTGCCTACCTCTGTGAGTATCCAGGATGGTTTACAATCAAATTTTCCCCCTTTCTCTCCCCTGGTTACGTCCCCAACTACTGCTAATGTGCAGCTCATATGGTCTCATGGCAGACATCCTTCGGTGCACCATTACCCTACTTTTCCTTATTAGTCTGGAAACTTCCCTCCCTCTAGACAGTCAGGATTAACTTTTCCTTGTTGCCCACTGATGTGTCAGCTGCACCCTCCATTTCTCCTACTGCTTCACCATTGCCCTTTTCTTTCCCCTCGGCTTGGTGGCAGCCTTATGCTGCACCACTAATGAGCATCCCTCATTTGGCACAGGCCAGTTTGTCAATTCCCCAAGGATTCCCATGCTATTTTGTTACCTCCCCTTTTGACCCCACTGCCAGTGAATCCAGCTCCACCTCCCTCTCCCCAGCCTCCGTCCCCGCCTTTGCCTGCACTGTTATTGCCTGCTGTTGCTAACCCAGTTATTGTTTCAGGTTCAACTTCATTTCCTAGTGGGTTTGAAATAGCGATGGAAGCACTAGTAGATGTTGCAGAGGCCAGCCATCTTGCTGCAGCGGGATCAACGCCAGTTTTTGACTCCGAAGAGCCTGGTCCTTCTTTAATTGGTGAGTATGTGCCCTTAATTGATGAACTGTTATCATCTGTATTATCTTCTTCTAGTAGCAGCAGCAGCTCTTCCTCTGGCGCTGCGTGTAGGCTGCGTAATTGGCTAAGTTTACTGTGCAAAGTTTAAGTAAGAAGCAGACTAATGGCGTTAGTACTGCAGACTTTTGATAAAAGGGATCAAGGTTTGCAAGGAGACATGATACATTGTGCAAACACAACAGTTACCAGGGGTTTGACGAAAAAGGCCAGGGAAAAAAATTGTATGTGTAAATACTAAATATGTAGATTTTTTTATGTTTTAACAGAGGAGCCAAATAAATATTTAGATAAGGCTAGGAAGCCAGGTGGTATTGGAGAGGAGGCATTTGGAAGTTATAATAATTGGATTAAGGACATCTTAGTTTTTTCGGCATGTTATCTAGAAACGTGAGGAACACCAAAATGCTATCAAATATATTTATTTGATACATGATCTTTTTAAAGACAAAGGGTCAGGTTTGGAAGGATTATGACGATAAGTTTTGTTCCAAACTGGAAGTGAAAAGGATTACTCTTCTTGGGCTAGAGGTGTGGTTGGAGGTAACCCAGCAAGAGAAGGTTCCTCAAGAGGGGGTACGCACTAAGAGGAGTATACCGGCAAAAGGTGCAGCAGGCTTGTCAGCAAAAGCTAAATGTTTTGCCTATAACGACTTTCGTTGTTTAGGTAGGCATCCAGCAAAGGATTGTAAAAGAGGAAAGGACACAGAGTCAGGAGGAAAGTTCGAGTCCAGGCCTGACGCTTCATAAGGCTAGCTCACCGATACTTAAAGGATTTTGAATAATGGTTGGGTTGGTATCCTTTGTGGGATGAGGCCCAATTTCTTTTAGAGGGTTTTACAGTTGATTTCTGTTTAACAATAAAAGTTGTGGCAGTTAGGAATCTTCATTCAGGTAGGGAGTTTCCTGAAATTGAGTTGCGGAAGGTTACAGCTGAAGTTATCTTAGGACGCATGTGCGGCCCTTTTCGCTTTGGCCCCGCTTCCAGATTTTGTGCATTTCCCCACTTGGTGTCTTACCTAAAAATGTGCCCGGTAAATATAGACTAATACAGCATCTTTCTAAATTATGGCATCCTGGAAGGTTTCTGCAGAGTCTGTTATCAGTCCTTTGATGAGGCATTGGACCTGGTGCAAGGTTTTTATAAGGGAGCATTAATGGCAAAACTGCCTCTGCACCTGGAATTAGCAGAAGTCATATTAGCAGAATAGCGATCCTTGCTGAATCAGGCCCTGAGTTTTTTTTATTTTTATCTTCATTCCAGAATAAAGATTTCTTACCTCTCTGTAGTTTTGCCTCTTTTTTTTTTTTCATTTCTTAAATTTGCCCCTAGTTTTAGCTGGTCTTTAATGGGAGTGTCAGTCAGTAACAACTTGCCCCAAGTGACGTCAGATAACCAAGATGGCCATAGCTCGAATTCCGTGCTTCAATTCACGATTATAAAAATGGTAATAAATACACTAATGGTCTGTTACTCTAACAAAATGAATGATAAATCCTTACCTTTAAGTCCAGCCAAGATACGACTTGGTGAAAAATATTACTTTGGAACAAGAAAAACAAATTTGTTTGGGTACCTATTACATAAACACGTCTGCGTTAGCGTAATTTCGCTGAGCACTGACAGTAACATGTTCAATCTTGTTCCCAGTCGCACGACGTGGGCGTGGTTTTAGGTTCATTGTAACAACTTTCCTCTGTAACAACTAGCCCCGCCTTCCCCTACTGTGGTAATCAAACACAGTGACAAGATGTAGCCACGCATGCGCAGTAGCCGTAGTAGTGGCCATCTTGGTATACGACCTGATGCCTCAGTAAAGGACATCATGGAGATGGCATGAGTGCACTCCATTACCAACATTGCAAACATCCAAATTAAAGGCAGATAACAGCTCCCATTTGGTTGCACATACCTGCAGATCAAGCAACCAGACATTTTTATTTAAATAGCAACAATCAAGTGCTTTAATGACATTTGGATTAAAGAAATCTCTGGATATTTACACTTAAACTTAGAATCCTGGTTATAGATACATATTTGTTTCATTTCATATAAGCAGCGCCGATCAGGTGCTTTAATGATATTTGGATTACACAGATCCCTGGACATTTATATTAAAACTTTTCCATTCAAATCAAACAGAACTTTTTTTAAGCCTGGAATTCTACCTTATCGTGGTGAAAATTCATCTCTGCTCTAGGGGTATTTTTACTAAAGTGCGGGTTTTTAGAAGTGGAGATGTTGACCAATAAGATTCTACGTTTCATTTAGTAAATCTACCCCTAGTATAGAGTTCTGAGATCTTTAAATGTTAATTGTTAAAATCACAGCTGAATTTAATAACATGCAAGTGCTTTATTTCATTTCATATTTTAATAAATGTATTTTGGATTTTTCTAATATCAGTACATCGTTCTGTTGTATGTAGGCTGGTAGCAACATATTGTGCTCATGTTTCATAACAACAGATCTATATACCCTCGGGATACGGTTTAAAGATCTACAGTAAAAAGGTTGACAATGTCTAGATAGACACCAGATGTTAGACAGTCAATAGGTCAACAGGGACAAAAGGTAGACACACTAAAGGTCGACAGGTACAAATGGTCAACAGTGTCGAAAGACCGACACAAAAATGGTCAAAACATTTTTTGTTTTGTTAGGGTTAGGCACTTACCGGAGGGTTAGGGTTAGGCACTTACCGGAGGGTTAGGCACTTAAGGTGCATACACACAGAGCGATCAGATAACGATATCGCTGTCTGATCGTCCTGCACCCTCCCTGGTGTGCTGGATGATCGATATTGATCATCCAGCACACCACCAACTCACCAATGACTATCGTTGATCGCGGGTCCCTATAGTAACCTGGTCGATATCGACCAGGTTGACCTGCATGCAAGGGTGATGGATGATATCGTTATCGTCCATAGGTGCCCGCGCATCGCAGGTCGTTGGGTTGGAAGGGGCCAAAATCTGAATGATTTGATATCGTTATCGTTCAAATCGTCCAGTTTTGTCGTACCATGTGTACGTAGCTTTACCCCAACAGTTAGGGTTAGGCACCAGGAGGGAGGGTTAGGGTCAGGCACCTACCCCAACGGTTAGGGTTAGGCACCAGGAGGGATGGTTAGGCACCGAGGGGTGGGGTGAAGTTTAGGGTTAGAAAAAAAAAGTTGACCATTTTTGTGTCGACATTTTAACCATGTCGAGCTTTTGTCCCTGTCGACCTATTGACTGTCTAACATCTGGTGTCTATCTAGGCACTGTCTACCTTTTTACTGTAGATCTTTCAATCCACACCCATACCCATACCCTCAACCCCTCACCTATCCCTATCCACCTATTCCCACCCTTTCTGGTAATATGGCTTTCCCTGTTTGTTTTCCTTTGCGCCAAGTATTATTTACATACGTCTTATGTTATATTATGCAAAGTTTTTTCGTCAATTCACATTACTTAATCATTATTTTCATTTGGATTGCAGTAGAAAAAGGAAAAATATAAATGTTTGTATTGACTTAAAATGTAAATTAATTTGCATTTAATTATGTTTTACATGGTAAATGTGACTTTAGCATTTATTTACAACACTGTCCAGACAGTATTTTCTGTTGTGTATGTGACACTTCATTACCCAATTCTATTGGGTAGAAATAGATTAATGTCTGCATCATCCACACTGTGCTGGTAGAGTCTGGGGTCTTTCCAGCAGGTCCCGATGCACTGGGCAAGCCCCCAGTGTGACGAGGACAGGGACATGGCACACGGTCACAACCCACCCCCTCCCCAAAATGGTATAAAAACTCTACCCAGCTCCCGGCGCTAATCAGTTGATTTAATATAGAAAAATTGGCATGTATGAAACCAGCAGCAGTATGTGGGAAGTTAAGTGTCAAAACTTAATAAATGCAAGATTTAAACAAAGAAAAGAACACACTGCGCTATCTAACAGCACATACACACAGACACATTTTCTGAGTTACCAGTTTTATGATACCGGCTGCTACATTATTTGCCACCTTTACAAGTGGATAGACACTTATACTCCTTTTACACCAGAGCAAAAACCTGGGTTTTTGCTGGGTCTACCCGGGTCGCAGCTCAGTGTAAAAGGGTCCCTGAAAAATAACCTGGGTCAAGTGACCCTGCAATCCAACCCAGGTAGCTACCAGGGTTGGACCCAGGATGGACCCAGGTAATGGTGCAGTGTAAATGGTGCAACCCGGGTTATCTGACCTGGATCATGCCTAAAATGAGCGGATTGGTGGTTGTGGAGCATTCACCTCCCACTTTTTATGACCTCACAGGTTTAGCAGGGCAGACCTGAGTTTAGTGTGAACAGGGCTGACCTGGGAGTAACCCAGATCAAAGGTGCAGTGTAAATGGGTCTGACCTGGGTCTGACCAGGGTTGGAACCATGTCCAAAAACCCAGGTCAGACCTGGGTTGTCACAAACGTAGAATTTAGGAGCTGTGTTCCCGGACTGGGCCTTGGATCTGTATTATTTGGCGCAGACGCTCGCTGGAGGAGGCTTGGCTTAATGAAGTTTCTCCGCATGAGAGGGTGCAGCGAACTGACAGGAGTTTGAGGAATGCGGCAGTAACGAGATAGCTAGGAAGCTACGTGGAGCGGCTGGATAGCCTAGGGTAGACGTTGGTAGCTGAGTGGCTATGTGGAGCGGCTGGATAGCAGTGGGTAGACGTAGGTAGCTGAGTGGCTACGTGGAGCGGCTGGATAGCCGTGGGTAGACGTTGGTAGCTGAGTGGCTACGTGGAGCGGCTGGATAGCCGTGGGTAGACGTTGGTAGCTGAGTGGCTACGTGGAGCGGCTGGATAGCCGTGGGTAGACGTTGGCAGCTGAGAGGCTACGTGGAGCGGCTGGATAGCTGTGGGTAGACGTTGGCAGCTGAGTGGCTACGTGGAGCGGCTGGATAGCCGTGGGTAGACGTTGGTAGCTGAGTGGCTACGTGGAGTGGCTGGATAGCCGTGTGTAGACGTTGGTAGCTGAGAGGCTACGTGGAGCGGCTGGATAGCTGTGGGTAGACGTTGGTAGCTGAGCGGCTACGTGGAGCGGCTGGATAGCCGTGGGTAGACGTTGGTAGCTGAGTGGCTACATGGAGCGGCTGGATAGCTGTGTGTAGACGTTGGTAGCTGAGAGGCTACGTGGAGCGGCTGGATAGCCGTGGGTAGACGTTGGTAGCTGAGCGGCTACGTGGAGCGGCTGGATAGCCGTGGGTAGACGTTGGTAGCTGAGTGGCTACGTGGAGCGGCTGGATAGCCGTGTGTAGACGTTGGTAGCTGAGTGGCTACGTGGAGCGGCTGGATAGCCGTGGGTAGACGTTGGTAGCTGAGCGGCTACGTGGAGCGGCTGGAGCGCAGTGGGAAGGCTACTTAGCTAAACTAAGAAACTAGTTGCACTGGCAACTTGTGTGAGCATTGGGGATCCTTTTATAGTGGACACTGGGAGCTGACAGGCTGAGAGAGAAGGAGAAGGCTCCTCATTGGTGGAAGTGGGGTCACATGGGCAATCCAAGATGGCCGCGCCCATGGACCGGAGGACAGCGCTTCCTGGAGGTAGTCAGCGGGGACCAGTGGTGAGCAGGAGCCGGCGTGGGAGCAGCACAGCAGCGGGACCCTCCAGAGAACAACAGCGCGGGAGCCGGAAGACAGCGCGGGTCAGCGCCCGCACAGGTAAGCGACGGGGTCTGATTCTGGGGTCTCCAGGCCGGCGTGTGACAGTACCCCCTTCTTCAAGAGTGGCCACCGGACACTTCCTTGGTTTATGAGGAAATTTCACATGGAACGCTTTGACCAGACGGGGTGCATGGACATCGGAGGCATTTATCCAGATTCGTTCCTCCGGACCATAATTCTTCCAGTCGATAAGGTATTGAAGACGGTTGTATCGACAACGGGAATCTAAGATTCTGTCAACTTCGAACTCCTCTCCCTGCTGTGTTTGCACACTAGAAGCTTTAGGCAGGACCTTCTGAAATCGGTTTAAGACTAGTGGTTTTAAAAGAGAAATATGGAAGGAACTTGGAATGCGAAGAAATGGAGGAAGCTTTAACTTGTAAGCCACAGGATTCAGGACTTTGATGATTGGGAATGGACCAATGAATCGCGGAGCAAATTTCATCGAGGGTACTCGGAGTCTTAGGTTTCGGGTAGAGAGCCAGACCATATCCCCAGGTCGGAAATTTGGAATCGCTCGTCTTTGGCGGTCAGCAAATCTCTTGTACCGGGCTGACGTTTTAGTCAGAGAGGAACGAACCTTTTCCCAGATGTTGGAGAATCGTTGAAGGGACATTTTGGCCGCAGACACATGTAATGTGGGAAGAAGAGGGAAATCTGGCACTCGAGGATGTTGACCAAAAACTGTAAAAAAAGGAGTTGAGCTGGTGGATGTGTGATAATGATTATTGTGGGCAAATTCGGCCCAAGGAAGAAGTTCAATCCAGTCATCTTGGGAGGAGGAGACAAAAGTGCGCAGGAACTGTTCCAGGTCTTGATTGACCCTTTCGGTCTGACCGTTGGTCTGGGGATGATAAGCGGTAGAAAATTTGAGTTTTACCTGAAGGGCTGAGCAGAGTGACCTCCAGAACTTCGCTACGAACTGTACTCCCCTGTCGGAGATGATCTCTTGAGGAAGGCCGTGGAGCTTGAAGATCTCTTTTATAAAGCTCTGGGCGAGTAGAGGTGCAGACGGAAGCCCAGTAAGTGGTACGAAATGAGCCATTTTAGAAAAACGATCCACGATAACCCAAATTGTGTTGTGGCCCCGAGATGGAGGAAGATCAGAGATGAAATCCATAGATAGGTGAGTCCATGGCTTAGATGGAATTGCAAGAGGTTGGAGTTGACCGTGTGGAACCCGCCGAGGTATCTTGTGTTGGGCACATTTGATGCATGAAGACACATAAGACCTGACGTCCTTTTTCATCGAAGACCACCAATAGGACCGCTGGATAAATTCTAGGGTTTTATCCATACCCAGGTGACCAGAGAACCGGGAAGCATGAGCCCAATGCAGTAACCTCTTGCGGAGTTCCGGAGCGACGAAAGTCTTCCCAACCGGGGGTATAGAAGATAGTTGAGTAGAGGCGAAGGAAGCGGAATTCAAGATTGGTTGGGGCTGCTCCATGGGTAGATCAGGGTTGCTCGTCATGGAACGGGAGAGTGCGTCGGCTTTGAGGTTTTGTGAACCGGGGCGATAGGAGACTTTGAAATTAAATCTGGAGAAAAACATTGCCCACCGGGCTTGACGAGGGTTCAAGCAATGTGCAGATTTAAGATAAAGGAGGTTCTTATGGTCAGTAAAAATGGTAATGGGGTAATGAGCTCCTTCTAGAAGATATCGCCATTCTTCGAGGGCTAGTTTCATGGCGAGTAACTCTTGATCTCCAGTGGTGTAGTTCTTCTCTGCAGGCAAAAACTTCCGGGAAAAGAAACCACAGGGATGAAGTTTTTCATCTTTAAATCACTGGGAAAGCACTGCACCGACACCTTCAGAGGATGCGTCCACCTCCAGGATAAAGGGCCGGGTGGAGTCTGGTTGCTTTAAGATGGGAGCGGAGATGAAGGCTTGCTTAAGAAGTTGAAATGCAGAGGTAGCTTCGACGGGCCATATAGTTGGATCTGCTCCCTTGCGGGTGAGGGCTGTAATCGGAGCTACCAGAGTCGAGAAACCTTTTACAAACTTGCGATAGTAATTGGCAAATCCTAGGAATCTTTGTTTGGATTTTAAGGAAGAAGGAAGAGACCAATCAAGAATGGCTTGTAGTTTTGACGAATCCATTTGAAGGCCTGTTCCGGAGATAATGTATCCCAGGAATGGTACACTCGAGACCTCAAACAGACACTTCTCTAATTTGCAAAACAGTTGATTGGACCGCAACTTCAGAAGGACTTGTTTGACCTGGTCTCGATGAGTTTGGAGGTCTTGAGAAAAAATCAAAATGTCGTCTAAGTAAACTACACACACTTGTACAAGAGGTCCCGGAAGATTTCATTGACGAAAAACTGGAAGACGGCCGGAGCATTACAGAGGCCGAAGGGCATAACGAGATACTCGTAGTGCCCATCCCTGGTGTTGAAGGCCGTTTTCCATTCATCGCCTGGACGGATACGAATTAAATTATAGGCTCCTAGGAGGATTCTTCCTGGGAATCAGATCTATGGGACAGTCCCAATCACGATGGGGAGGTAACAGGTCTGCGCTCTGTTTGCAAAAGACATCCTGAAACCCATCGTAGGCTTTGGGCAGGTCTGTAGAATCCCGTACAACGGAAGATCTGATAGGTATTACCCGCTGAAGGCAACCTTTGAAGCAATTGGAACCCCAGGAGATTATTTGCATGGTGGTCCAATTGATTTGAGGTGAATGTCTCTGTAGCCAGGGTAATCCGAGGACTAAAGAATGAGAGGCTTTGGGAATCACTAGGAAGGATAGTTGTTCGGAAAGGAGCACCCCAATGGTAAGTTTAAGTGGTGTTGTACGATGGGTGATGGTTCCACTAGAAATGCGACTACCATCGATGGCGGTTAAAGTGATGACTCGAGGCAATGCTTCCATGGGGATTTGATGCTTCTGGACAAATTCAGTAGTGACAAAGTTCTCTGCCGCTCCGGAATCCAGGAGAGCTAATACAGCTTTGGAACCTCGAGGACACTTTAAATGAGCCTGGATGGTGGAATCAGACTTCCTTTGTGATTCAATGGCAACTCCTAACTTAACCTCTCTTTCATAAGTTAGGAGGAGGCGTTTCCCGGACGAATGGGACAAGTTTTAACTAAATGTTGAGGAGATCCGCAGTACATACAGAGGTTCTGCCTCCGCCTTTTCTGACGCTCCTCAGCCGATAAATGAGAGCGGTTGACCTGCATGGGTTCTTCGCCCAGAGGAGGAGAGGGTAAGCGGGAAACTGGACGTGGCCTTCCACGATCAAATCTGCCTCTTTCCAAGGCACGCTCCCTGTGACGGAGATCCACCTTGTTGCAGAGGGAGATTAACCCATCCAAACTGGTTGGAAGGTCACGGGAAGCTAGGTCGTCTTTGAGCCTTTCAGAAAGGCCACTCCAGAAGGCAGCGATGAGGGCATCCTCGTTCCAATTGAGTTCTGAAGCCAGAGTCTGGAACTGGACTACGTATTGGCCGACGGTCCTGCTGCCCTGACGGAGGCGTAGAATATCAGCTGATGCGGAGGTGGTTCTTCCGGGTTCATCAAAGATTTTGCGAAATGTAGCAACAAATTCGGGGTAGTTGGAGAGCAGGGGATCCGACTTCTCCCAAAGGGGCGAGACCCAATCGAGTTCTGGCCAGAGAGTAGAGGGATGATATATGCCACCCTGGTTCTGGCCGTCGGAAAGTTGGCGGATTGTAGCTCGAATTGGATTTCGCATTGATTTAAAAAACCCCTGCATAATTTGGGGTTGCCATCGAACTTGCTCGGAGGGGAGAGCTGAAGACGAGCAGGAGGTAGAACCGGAGGAGCAGGTGACACCACAGGAGGAGAGGCGGCTTGGGAGCCAGCGGGAGCGGGATGAGCCAGTAAGGACTGGATGTTGTCCAGGCGTGACGACATATCTTGGATAAATTGGATCAGCTGAGCCTGAGAGGTCTCCTGTCTTTCCAGACGGGATAGTACATCCTGCGAGGCTTCTATCCCAGATCCTTGACCACTTGCCGAGTCCATCTGGCCAGTGCAAACTGTCACAAACGTGGAATTTAGGAGCTGTGTTCCCGGACTGGGCCTTGGATCTGTATTATTTGGCGCAGACGCTCGCTGGAGGAGGCTTGGCTTAATGAAGTTTCTCCGCATGAGAGGGTGCAGCGAACTGACAGGAGTTTGAGGAATGCGGCAGTAACGAGATAGCTAGGAAGCTACGTGGAGCGGCTGGATAGCCTAGGGTAGACGTTGGTAGCTGAGTGGCTACGTGGAGCGGCTGGATAGCCGTGGGTAGACGTTGGTAGCTGAGAGGCTACGTGGAGCGGCTGGATAGCCGTCGGTAGACGTTGGCAGCTGAGTGGCTACGTGGAGCGGCTGGATAGCTGTCGGTAGACGTTGGCAGCTGAGTGGCTACGTGGAGCGGCTGGATAGCCATGGGTAGACGTTGGTAGCTGAGTGGCTACGTGGAGCGGCTGGATAGCCGTGTGTAGACGTTGGTAGCTGAGAGGCTACGTGGAGCGGCTGGATAGCCGTGGGTAGACGTTGGTAGCTGAGCGGCTACGTGGAGCGGCTGGATAGCCGTGTGTAGACGTTGGTAGCTGAGTGGCTACGTGGAGCGGCTGGATAGCCGTGTGTAGACGTTGGTAGCTGAGAGGCTACGTGGAGCGGCTGGATAGCCGTGGGTAGACGTTGGTAGCTGAGCGGCTACGTGGAGCGGCTGGATAGCCGTGGGTAGACGTTGGTAGCTGAGTGGCTATGTGGAGCGGCTGGATAGCTGTGTGTAGACGTTGGTAGCTGAGTGGCTACGTGGAGCGGCTGGATAGCCGTGGGTAGACGTTGGTAGCTGAGCGGCTACGTGGAGCGGCTGGAGCGCAGTGGGAAGGCTACTTAGCTAAACTAAGAAACTAGTTGCACTGGCAACTTGTGTGAGCATTGGGGATCCTTTTATAGTGGACACTGGGAGCTGACAGGCTGAGAGAGAAGGAGAAGGCTCCTCATTGGTGGAAGTGGGGTCACATGGGCAATCCAAGATGGCCGCGCCCATGGACCGGAGGACAGCGCTTCCTGGAGGTAGTCAGCGGGGACCAGCGGTGAGCAGGAGCCGGCGTGGGAGCAGCACGGCAGCGGGACCCTCCAGAGGACAACAGCGTACAGCGCGGGAGCCGGAAGACAGCGCGGGTCAGCGCCCGCACAGGTAAGCAACGGGGTCTGATTCTGGGGTCTCCAGGCCGGCGTGTGACATGGGTTTTTGGTGGAAAAGAGGTATTAATTAACATCAGTGTTGAATTGCATTCTAACTCAACTATATATAACTAATATAACAAAATCTGATTTTTATCTTATTTTATGTTTTTTATGTCTATTCTTATGGGTAAAATGTATGTATTGTACTAGTGATTTGTATTAGTTCATGTTACTATTTATGTATAATTATCATATGTTATGAAACATCCTTTATTTTATTGGAGTATCTGTTTTACTTATACTAATTAGGCAGTTACATAGCGCAGTGTGTTCTTTTCTTTGTTTAAATCTGCATATACTAGTGTTATAGAGCTGGATGTATTCTCACATATGTCTGAGCACGTGCACGTAAATAAGTTATTTCATTCATGCAACATTTCCTACTAAAGTTCAAGCAAAAATGTGGTCTCACTATAAACAGAAAGACTGATTCAGATTTGGGAATAGAGTAAAGGTGCCCATCCACTAGCCGATGACACTGAGCGATTGCAAGATTACGACATCGTAATCGTGCAATCGCTCAGTAATCGTGCAGAAATCGTACACACATCGGGGATGTAAATGTCAGAAACGACCAGTGATGCACGCTCCCGCTGGTCGTTTCCGACATCAATCATGGCCCGAACATGCAGGCCAATCTGCCGATAACGACAGATTGGCCATTTTCGGGGATGATTGATGTGCCTACACTGAACGATCAATCGTTCAGTGTAGGCACTGCATCCCCTAGGGAGACGACGTAATCGTGCCGTCATCCCGGGATCTAGTAGTGGATAGGCGCCTTTAGAAAGAGCAAGTAACGGTAAAACCATGCTGCACTGCAGGTGGGGCAGATTTAAAATGTGCACAGAGATTTAGCTTTGGGAGGGATATGTCCAGACTGACATCTAAATTGCAGTGTAAAAATAAAGCTGTCCAGCATTTGTGGGCTACATGCAAAATCATGTATGTATTTGCACCCCTTGCACACCTGGACAAATCATGTTGCAATGCAGTTTCTTGCTTTATGTCAGTGGTTCTCCACAGGACCCCACACAATTCACATTTTGCAGGTCACCCAGCAGGAGCACAGGTGTATTAATTACTCACTAACACATTTTAAAAGATCCACAGGTGGAGCTAATTATTTCACTTATGATTCTGTGAGGAGACCTGGAAACATGCACTGTTTGGGGTCATGAGCTTAGAGTTTGAGAACCTGTGTGCAATATTAAACTGGCCACACACTAGACCAACTTACATCTAACCAGCCAACTTGTTGATTGGTTGGAATGAAAATCTGGTAAGGAATGGAAGTAAATGATGATCAGCAATTTGCTCCTAAATGCCAGAAAACAGATGAAAATGGTCGTCAGACAAGTTTGTTAAATGTTTGATCTAAACTATTTGTTCAAACAACAGTTTTGGTCCATTTTCCAGCATTTGGGAGCAAATTGCTGATTGTCATTTGCTTTCATACCTTACCAGATTTTCATTCCAACCAATCAACTACTTGGCTGGTTGGACATTTAATCTTTAGATGTGTGGCCAGCTTTACTCTATTCCCAAATGTGAATCACACCCAGAGTTTCTTGATATCACTGTTCTCGCTGTTTAGTATAGTTTTGGTCTTTAGTTCATTTTGACTTAACATCAGATTTTCCTAAATAAGCTGAGCCTGGGATATGTCTATGATCAACCTTTACTTCTATTGTAATTTTTTGATCTGTCAGGCATCAATATGAATACAACAGTGAACAATAGGTTTAAACTCAATGGAAGTCATGTAGAGTTTGGAGCAAGTGCAAAATAGAAGTACAAAATGCTCTTTTCCATATTGTGCCTCTGCAATAAAATGGATTATGTTTCTGAGAGAGGGGGGCCAAGGGATACTCGCCTCCTGTGCCCTCCCCTTAATCAGTCTCTGTCTGTGGAATCAGCCACCTAGATGGCTGTTAGGAGGTCCATCTGTTGTGTATGTCTACTCATTAGGGATGGTCATCGATAGTTATCAAATATCAATGGTTTACTACCAATGGATGAAGGTTTGTCATCGATGGCAGAGATCCAATTTAAAAAAAAAAGTGGCACAGAGCCTAACCCCGCCCCTGGGCCGGCCGCTAAGCTCTGTACTCTATTTTGATTGACCCGCTCTCTCCATGACCCCAGAGATGGATTAGAGCCATTGATGTAATCACAGATGAAACCATCGATGGAAACCATCAATGGACAGCCTACCGATGGCCATCCCTACTACTCATATACCCAAACAGAAAAAACAGGAACCATGATAGATTTTTATGAGATTCTGGCCAGAGAATCTTCCAGTTTAAGTACACGTGGCAGCCTCTAGTGGCTGGTGGCGGATATAGGAGACCAGGTAGTGACCACATGCACACATTTATTGCAATGTCCTTGGTGGTCCTAGAAAATTACCTGAAAGCCAGAATTGAGAGTCAATAAAATCACAACCCATAAACATATTGGTAATTATGATTTATCAGTAGATTAATTATGTAAATAAATATTTGAAACAACACTCAAATCAATATGGAGCCAGGATATCCATCTACCTGCTTCCAGTCTCTTTCTCTAGTTTTCCTCTTAGGCATTGTCTGATAGAGGCACAAATACAATGGCAAAAAGGATAGGGCACAGACTGTATCCCTGATGAGTTCCTCTTGTCTAACAGAAAGGCACCAATTATTTGATGTAGGGGCATCGTAGGCTATAGTATGTGCACTTAGCACACAAAGGTCACTCTAAACTGTAACCTCTCTATTGTCTTTAATAAATAGCTCAACATTGTAAGACTGAGAGGTAATTACCATTTGAGGCTTGATTCCTGATTTTGTTTTGTCACTTTGCAGGACCCCCTGGCTTGAAGAAGTGTGATGGTCATTGTCTCTGTTACAGTAACCTGGAGTGCAAGGTTGACGATCTCCTCATAGAGCAGAGGAGATTGCTGTCACTCTTGGAAGCGCAACAGACGATGATCAATCTTATACATCAGAGTATAGTGGCAGCATCTGGAGATTCCGCAGCCAGGTCCTGATTTGCATCTACATAACTCACATATAGTTTTGCTGAGCAGGCCTGGGAGTTGTTTAGCTTCTTCTTTGGATGAGGCAGGGTCATTCCATGTCAAATCACCCAGAAAAATGTTGGTATGACACCCACCGACTTATTCAGGAAACCTTGTACACTTGATACTACCACATAGTCACAAAGTATTTTTTTTCTCCTCTAGGCCTCATAGTTTTTGAGATATGGGGGGTCAAAGTTTCGAAAATATTGCTCGGAAAAGCTCCATTTTTAGTGTGAGGTGTATGTGGAAAAATATTCTCATCTCAGTGCCTAATCCACATATCACCTAGAAATTTCGACCATCTGTCGATCATAATATGGAGATTCGAGAAACAAATGTTTTATCAATCTTGCCTGACTGAGAGTCGTTATACATTCATTTACTTCATACTTTATTTTTTGCACCAAAAAAAAAATAAATAAAGTGGGTTCAATAAGCATTATCAACCTAAGGCAGATGAGTTATGTCCCTTTTTTGTTTAAATTTACTTTAATAGGCTATTAAAGAAAAATAATGGGATTTTGATTGCCTGTATGAGCATTTAAAAGTTTTAAAATTCTCTCTTTTAAAATAAAAATTACCATTCGGTATAATTTTGTTCACCAGGTGTACCCCTTTAACAATTTTAAACCCAACCATAAAATTCCTCATAAACATAACCCCTGTAAGGCCCATAAGGTATAATTTTGCCCACCAGGGCAGTATTTTAATTTGTATATTTCTATATGTGTGCAGATTTCTTATTACACATAATCTGGGATAATTCATGCTATAAACCATTTCACACTGAAAATGAAAATCCCGGGTAATTCACTTTTACCCGGTAAATTGCAAAACAACCTGGTATTTTTCCCTGTGTGAAAAGGTCATCCCGGGACTAAATCACCGGATCTCCGATCCTGGTTTTCTGTAGGGTCGTAGACCCAGGAATTAAGTCCCGAGTTAACCCTTTCACACTGGGAAAAAAAAACGGTTGTTCGGCAAATGACCAAGTAAAAGTGAATTACTCAGGATTTTCATTCGCCTGGGTAACAGGGGTATCAGATAGAAAATGGCAAAAAACCTGGCACGCAAAATGGCTGGTAAAAGCCAGGTATTTTGCCATTTTCTGTCTGAAAGTGGTATCAATGAAGGACTTTTCATTAATGCATAAGCCTAGAGAAGAAATATTTTACATGGGTTTGTACAGTAGCTACACTATGTGGTAGTATCAAGTGTACAAAGTTTAATGAAAATCTGAGTTGGTGGGTGTCATGGCCTGGGTGAACTGGCCCCAGACCCCACAACCTTCTCCACTTCCATTGTGCATCCACCAAGTGATCAGTGTATGAGTTGGACTGACTCAAACAGTGCTCTGCTCTCAATAAGAATTGTACATTGCTGTTTTTTGTTTTGCTTCTCTGACAATTATTTTTCTCTATATTTCTGTTTTATTTTAATAAAATTGAATGTATTTCCCTGCAAAGCTACTTTTTGTAATTTGTTTGGAATCATAAAACACCCCGTGTTAGTAAGAATTGGATATTTAAACCTACCACTACCAGAGATAAGCTTCACGTCTCAGTCAGATGTTGACCTAGCATACCTCACCATTTGTTAAGCCTTGGGTTGATCTTGAGGGACACTTGGTGGTCGTGCACCCGCTCTCGCCATGCATATAGGCCCAGCCACGGTTGAATTAATGCTCTCTCATTGGGACAGTGTTAACTTCTCTCACCATCTCTCCGAATACCCCTCTCCTATGACTCCTTTGTGCAATCACCCACTGTTTCCACTCTGAAATGGCCACGTGGACCACACTGAGCATCACTAGAGTTCACCACATAGTTGGTAAATTTGCCCTGTGCAAATTCCAGGAGCTTTAAGAGAAACATGGGATCCCCTCCACTAACTTTATTATTATTATTATCCTTTACTTATATGACTCCACAAGGGTTCCACAACACCTTACAATGTACATAAACAAATGAGCAAACATGAAAACAGCGACTTACACTACAAAACAATGCAGGTCAAGGACATAATTTATAGACACTGCTGCAATAGCGATCATAACACTCAAATAAGCAGCTGGGCGTCAGCAACCAAGTGTTAGGTGCCATTGTGGAGAGTTAGGAGTAGATGATCGTATGAGTGAGGGAAGGAGAAGCACATGAGGGAAGAGGGCCCTGCTCGTGAGAGCTTACATTCTAAAGGGGAGGGGCAGACAGATGGGGTAGACAGTGAGGAAGAAGCATGGCGCAGCGGGATACCAATACCTAAAAATATGTCACTTAGTTCGTTCCCTTTTAATGACTACCCTCATCATAAGTCTTACTCCCATGGAATGATTATGTATATACCATCCATTGAACAGAGGTGCTATCTCCTCACTCTACCACATTATACTGACCCCAGATTATGCCTCCCTATCTCCATAGAAACAAGCCTGGGAACTAGACCTTGGTAGCTAGCTAGGTTCAGAGGCTTGGGACCAGTGACATGCGGTGAGGTAAATGGCTGAGGAGGCACTGGCTAGTATCGGAGCCAGATTTACACATACATATAAGAACCTGGGGGTTCATGTGGGCATTATACAAAGGTGCAGCAGTATATAGTGCTAGAAATTTGGTGAGTTTTGATCAGGATTGTGCGGAAAAGGTAAGCAGGGGAGGCAGTATAAATTTTATAGTCAAAACTCTGGAGTATAGTGAAGTATGACAGGAAAGGTTCTGCCTCACCTGCCCGCACATTACTGCTTGGGACCTGATATGGTCCAACACCCTCAAAACCTCCTTTAGCTTTGCCATCAAAGAAAACTCCTATAAAGTCCTCAGCTGATGGTATTTGGTTCTGGACCACCTATACAAGATGTACCCCAACATGTTGTTTCTCTGCTGGAGTCTTTTTCCACACTTGGTGGTCGTGCCCCAACCTCACCTCGTCCTAGACTATGATTAAGTCTCTTGTGTCACAGGACACTCACCGCCCCATCACACCTATTACTATGCCTCCCGCACCCCCATACTCTTAAACATACTTCCTAGAATGATACTCCACATTACATGTGCAGCAAGGTATCAACTAGTGTGCAATTGGAAGCTGCTTAATCCCCCCTCAAAACAAGAGGTGTAGAATTGGATCTGGTTTGTGTCCCGAATGTAATATATCACTGGGCTTCTTAACATCACTATCAACAAATCAACAATACTATGAAAAATTCATCAAAGTTTGTGTAAAAATAGTATAGGCACATTTTAGGGTATGTGTAACCACATATGCATTGAGAGTGATGTCTGGCACCTCAATGTTTTTGTACCTAAAGAATATATGGTTTTAATAAAAAAATAAATAAATGTTGACAATGTGAAATGTATATAGGGATGTATAGGGTAATGTAATATGTATGCATTGTATATATTTATAGACTGTGAGGGGGTGGGCAAAAGCCATAACAGAGGCTGGTCATTTAAGGTATATGTGCTGTGGGCAAAATTACATGGGGCCTCTGGTACTATAGAAGGTACTAGAATCAGCACGAGCCCTCGAACAGTAGGCGCTTGCGCTGTGAGCGGGAGACAGGGTAAGTTGCGCAGCGGGTAGATTGGTATTTAAGGGCTGTGCTAGCGCTAGTTGGCAGTCTGCTGGTCCCCCCTCCAGAGCGCACATCGTTACTCACCATAGGAATGCCGGAGTAGCGGATGTGATGCCAGTGTGGGGCTGCTACTAGGAAGTAGCGAGGCGTACTGGGTGCTGCTCATAAGTTGGGCAGGGGCTGCTCAGTAGTGCTACCTGGAAAGGAGGAGGTCATCTCAAAGGTTACCCGGTAGCTGAAGGGGGAAGCGAAGCCGGCTGTAGTGTACGCCCAGCGGAAGCAGCACCTCCGTCACAGGAGTTGCCAGGCGCTGATTGTAAATAGAACCACTGTCAGCTCAAGCAGGTGATCGGTGGGCGGGGACCTCAAGGCTGGGAAGGCTGCAGCAGTAACGCTGAGCCTGGTGAGTGAGTAAACGGAAGACCCAGCACACCCACTCTTACAAGATAATTAGATAGTGAGCAGTACTGACTGGCAAACTATAACGTATAGAAGGATAGTGATCCTTTAACAGCACATCTCCTTTATAGACTACGGGCAGCTGTCATATTGAGCTTGAGCCAGTTCCTAGGAGATTGACCAGCAGCCAATAGGAGCTTGAGAGTTAGGAGGCGGGGCCAATTCAGGGTGTTTATAAAAAACGACCACAGACAGTTTAAAAAAAAAACAACCGCGCTGAGGCACAGCGATGTCAGGGAAACGTCCTGTGTGGTGTTGACACTGGCTGCAGCATTTAAGTGACTGGGAACAAATCATATCTGTCACTCAAAGAGTTCGGTGCAACCCAAGCTTAGAGATTAATGGAGGATTTAAACAAAGTGTATTCCAAAAGAATAGTTTCTTCGGGCCAAGCCTTCATAGTGACTTATGTATGCTGGGGTGATAATATGCTAGCTTTCTGAGAAGAATATATAAGACTATCTTTATATACTAAGGGAGTGCTAAAGACTCTTATTAAAGGAAGTTATAAGCTTAAGAGAAGGCATCTAGTTACCAGCATCTTATAAAGAGACTGCATAGAGCGACCTAGGGAGACCAGGAAGAAGGTTGCATTATAGATGAGTGTCGAGTAAAGCTCACAGCATAACCACAGCTAATTGAGGAGACTCAGTGTAACTAGTGGAAATTTTAAAAAAGGGAATATTATTCAGTATTTGGCCGCAGCTACATACTTCTCCGTAAACCCTTTGGAATTTATAGTAACTTTAAGAACTTATACAGCACATAGCCTTGGGCTCTGGCTTCTGCATAACTCCTCAGGAAATTACCTATTGAAGTGTGAGGCATATGGAGCGTACACACGGTCAGATTTGTCAGATTTGTCAGATGAACGACTGAACGATTGAACGATTTGAACGATTTTACCAAAGTTTTGAACGATTTGAACGATTGAACGATTTTTGACTGCATTAAAATGAATGGAATCGTCCAAGTCTGACTGCAAACCCATCAGATGTCAGATATCGTTATCTGACAAACGGGAACGCGCATCGTTGATCGTCCATCGTTCAGGCATGTCAGATATGAACGATTTTCCTTCAGATATGAACGACTGAACGATTTTTAAATCGTTATCGTTCATATCTGAAGGAAAAATCTGATCGTGTGTATGCACCATTAGTATTCAGCAGAGGAAGCAACTTGATTTCTCTGCAGGAACTGAACTTTGAGAACACACAAAAAGCTACATTTATAGTAACTTGGAGTTCTATAGTGACTGTAAAATATTAAAGAGGAACTCCACCACCAAGTTGAAACGAGGATAATTTAATAACTTATAGGGACAATATTAGCAACTTAGGATCTAAGACTATCTTACAATACTAGAAGTGTCATTCAATGTAAATGTATACTGTTAGTATTATACATGTACTTATATTGCAATGCATGTGTAACATAGCTATGTATATTATTTGTCATTGTACGCTATAAAGAAAATAACTTATAACTGTCATTATTGAGTAATACTTACCTGAGCAGATATTTGGGGGAGTACCAGAACAGCGACCTCCTGTGAAAGAAGAAAGGATCCAAGTAAAATTATTTCTGTATAATAATTTGCATATTGAACATCTGTACACGTACTACGAAGAATTGCATGTTGACAACTATACCATATACAATTAGTTTGTAGGTTTTCCCAGGCTAACCTCTAATAGTTTGGGTAGAGGCACATATACCATATTGATATCCAGCTAGCAGTAACCCAATATCCCTTCAGTAACATTTAGGGGTTTACATTTGGACCCCATGGTTCACTCACTATGGGTACCATTGCCTGGTTCCTTACTGACTGGTCATGGACCTCTCTTCCTCTTTCTCGGCTCATCCTTGTTTGCTCCACCCCCCTCCCCTAATCCCTCTCCCATATTTTTTCCTCCATCTGACTCTATCCCTTATGCTATATACCCCTCAACCCTTCCACCTTAGTTCTTCTTGTCTCCTGCATCTTCATTCTCTGCTCCCAACCAGTTCTGCATTACCTATCATTAATCCCAGGATTCTTAAGTTCTAACCTATTCTAACCCTTTTCCATTATTTTCAAACTTTCAGTTTCCTTTTATGTTTTATGTACCAGGGAACTACAGGACCTAAAATGCCCTAATATGGGCATTAGTACCTAATATTACCTATTTTGACTGTTAGAACCTAATTCTGTTACTTAAGTTGAAACTATATAAATTTAGTGTGGAAATGTGTGGAAAAAGAAGGCAGGCAGTTCCAGCATTGCTCTGTGTGTAATTTGATTTCTGATTTGGATTCAACAACGGATGCCTGTGGCAGATGCATTGCTGCCATCGTTGTTGGTAAGCTCACTTGTGAGGAACCGACTATACCCCATGTCATCCTATGCAGGGAGCTTTTGCAAACCAACCACTCCAACCACTCCAGTTTGTCCATTGCAGTGAGGGATGCCTTACGGGTTCTGTGGCCAGATGCAGAGAAAGAGGATAAGTGATGCTTGTTCGTGAAAGATAGTGCAGCTTACATGCTGAAAGCCGGTGTGTGTTTGAAGGCTCTCCACCATCGCATGCTCCATGTCACCTGTCTAACACATGAGCTCCAACGGGTAGCTGAAGCAATGCGGGAGCAGCATTCTGTAGTCAACAAGATGGTTATTTCAGTGAAGAATCTTTCAGGGAGAAGCTTCCATTGATACCTCTCCCTCCACAACCTGATGCGTCACGGTGAGGGGGGGACCTGGCTCTCAGCCGCAATGTACTATGCAGAAAACTATGAGAGCATCATGCTATTGTAGATGTAAAGAGAGCAATCAAGAAGCAGGGAGAAGCAACTCTTCCAATGACAGAAGCGCTTCAGGATATGCAGGAAGTGAGAAACGAGGTGGCTCCTGCACCAGTTGGGACATCCATAGCCAAGAAGTTGGAGGCTGTGCTGGCACGCAATACCGATTTCAAGAAGATTGAAAAAGTGAGTCTTGTTCTATTTGGGGAGAGCGCGCAAGAAACGCTGCCTGGGAATCCTATGGAAATAACAGCCATGAAATTCGCTCCCCTTACCTCGTGTGATGTGGAGCACAGTATTAGCACATTCAAGCTAATTTTAATGGAAGACAGAAAAGGTTTTACTCCTGAAAACCTGTTAAAGTATTTAATTGTTTAGTGTCATGTTAGGAGTAGGAATGTTCTAACTTAGGAGTTTCAAATGAGTAGTTTTCATATATGGCCCAGTATTTCACACACAATGGTATTTCATTTCATTATTTCCTTGTTAAGTCTCATGATTGGAGTTTCAAAAGAGTAGTTTTCATATGTAATTCATATATAATAAAGGCACTGAAGATGGTGTAAACTACCCGGGCTAAACACTGAAAAGCTTTTTGGAGTTTAGTACATAGGAGTCAGATCGTAGTCCCCATTGATAATGGGAACTATAAGGGCTATTAATAGAAGTAATGTATGGAACACTCAGCCCAGACTTTAGATAATATTTATAACCCAGCCCTTACTCAACAGTCCATAGATCCTGTAGATGTTCCATTTTTAGTTTGAGCTTGTTTGTATGGTCCAAGGATAACTGAAGCAAAGATGCTCTACAATTCTATCGATGGATACGATTAGATGAATTCAATGAGAACGTCTGGTGATCCTGTCGGTAGAGAGAGGGGGAGTCCAGAGAATGAGCCAACTTTTAAAATATGTATATATATATGCTGTTTTTCCCATTTTAAATGTAAGTGCAGTACAATTTCTGTATTACACTGAAGAATATACAGTGTTGCACTAGATATCTATTATTTCTTTCTGCATATAAAATCACTAATATGGACTAATGTAACTGGAAAATAAACACTCAGGAAAGGTCTTACACAGGGGTGGGGATGAAATGCCGACACCGGAAGCCGGACAGAGGAGAATCCAGACGGAGCAGGTAAGTACCCCAACCCTACCCTTCTCCCCCCCCAACACTCCCTTAGGGGTGCCTAACCCTAAAACTCCCAGGGTGGTGCTTAACCCTAAGTTACCCAAAAGGGGCTGCCTAACCTAACCCCCCTTTCCCCTAGCCAAACCATAATTTTCCCTGGGGGTGCCTAAACCTAACCGCCCCCCCCCTTCCCCCGCATGACTAAGTGCTAAGGACGGCTGGGCTTACTTCGATCGGTCCGGCATCCTTCAGCATTCCGGCATCGGTATTAAGATTGGCGTCAGCATTTTTGTGCATATATCAATTGTCTCCACAGGTAGCACCTCCAATTATGTATATATATGTTCAGGGTGTGCAGTCTGATGTCCATTTCCCATATAAATCCAATCAATGCATTGCTTCGCACACCTGGAAAGCCTGAGACACGTTCCACTCAGACTAGCACCCCTACTACATTGGTTTAGAGCATGGAGTCTGGCATAGTAATATGCACATCAGTCAGAGGCACAATATAGGTAAGTCCTGCAAATATGTAGTGCAGCTTTGGTTCATTTTTGGGGTGTGGGTCCCCCTGGATTGCGTTGCTTGATCTGTTTCAGGGCACCGCATTATAACACATTTTAACCCTTCACTGTTTGTTTATTATACATGTACCTCACTTTTTTATTTTCATTCTTTATATGCAGCAGTGGCTGCTCTTTACTATCTATTTTACACTGCACTTTTCTAACTATGGCGGTGCCCTGGCGTGGTTTAGCTGGGCCGGTTTGGAGGTGTCCTGTGCTCTGTATTTGAACCGTAGTATGTTAGAGACCTACCCGACAGAGGTTACCCGGATACGGTGGGTAGGCCCATAACCTTGGCCAAGTTTATGCCAAAAACCTCTATTCCCTGGAAAAATTTATTTATTCATATACAATCAGTTAATTTGGAGTTGAGCACCTGTATTTCTTCTTTTTGTGCACCTATCTTAAGTCCCTTGTTAGGCTTTTGCTGTCGGGATATTGACTGGCGGCATTTAGTCCATTGGTCTATAAACGACATCATCTTACACACAGCTGCACCACATTGGTGTGATTGCTCTGGAGTGTGTGAAGCATAATAGGATTGTGGGATCTGGAGGGTGGGTCTTCCGACGTTGAATAGCAGACAGACAATAGATAGGGCTGGTGGGGCATAGCTAGTACTAGGAAGCCATCGAATGTATACAAATGTGCTGTTCAAACATTTGTGAAGAGTAAAGAATCCATCTGACTAAACAAACTGGTGTGAAGAGTCATTCCTTTGTAAGAAAATTCTTACAATACACTGTATATAGAAACGTTTATTTGTATGTATGTTCCCGAGTAACTCAAGAACTACTGAACCGATTTTGATCGGGTTTTCACTGACATGTTCCTTGATATCCAAGTAACATTGGCTATGAATCATCTTACTATCATGTTAATTGACTACACACACATATACATACACCACACATATGAAGCTTCCAGTTTGTTTTGGTGGAGATTTCACAATGCCTAGGAGAAAAGCTTTATTTGGTCATGACAGTGCTATGGGGAAAAGGGCTCACCTGTTCTCCGTGCTCAACGACTTCCATCTGAGCGGAGCCAGGTGCAGGACTTTTGCTTTATGTTTGTATGGATATATAGATTATTTATTGTTTGTATTATGTATGTTTGCAATAAACTCGAGAACTACTGAACCGATTTGGATCAGGATTTCACTGAAATGTTCCTTGAGATCATCTGAGTAACATAGACTATACACACACACACACACCAATCCTTTCTCTTCATCAGGAAGCTATTACAGAGATTACTTACTGGGTTTCTTCCAGCAGCAGCTCCTCGTGTAATCTGGGGGGTGTGGGGGCCCTCTTGGCCCCATGTTACTTTGAGTGACAGCAGCCAGGCAGCTGTTGCTCTGTCTCCCATCCTCATGTTCTGCTGCCAGATGGCCTCATCCATCCTGCCTCATTGGTAGGCTGTAGCGCCAAGCAGCCTAGGTGGAAGCCTTTCCTAAGAACAACAAGGGGAAGGTGACGATTGGCTCCGTCATGACACCACGATGGAGCAGCAGCACTGCGATTGACTGTAATGCACCTGCGTAGCAAGGCTGGGAGCAGGCTCTGGTTAGCTGGAGGAGTGCTAAACCGTATGTTAATGTAACCAATTGTGGAGAGCCAAGGTCGGCCCGAGAGATGTTTGTTTCCTGCGAATGAAGGATCCCACACTGCCACTTCCAGCTGACAGTCTCCACCAAGGAATAAAAGAATATAGGAATCTACTGCGCACTCAGGCGGCTGCAGTGGGGGAGTGTTAAAGGAGGGTCATCCACCTCCCAAAGATAGAAGTCATAAAGAATGTAAATAAAACCCACTACTGCGCACAGCCCCTAATAAAAAATAGTAAAATCTTATACACTCAAAATAGATTATTTATACATACAATGAAGGGTGTGGTTACTGAATGTTTCAAGTCCAAGTCCTATCCCAAATCAACAAGGATTCTTAATCCAATAAAATAGTCTTTCTCCTTTTCTCAGGATGATGAATTCTTTCAATTGTATTCCTCAAAAGATGAAACACAAGGGGAGAAGAAGAAAAAGCTAATGGTGTAGTACGTTCTTTATAATGGTAATCCCACATTCTGTTGTGTGAATTCGGATATATTTCTCCCCTTTATATTCAAATTTATGTAGATAGTCGTACCATACTCACGTAAAAACGGAGTAAAATTCTCTGATAAAGGTATCTTTTGATCCGTGCTCTTAATGTTCTATGCTTCATATCACTCATGTGGTAGTATTCAACAAACTGAATAATGGGCGTACCCCCACTCACAATCTAACATGCTGCAACGTATATATCAAGGTATCTTTTAGAATCCACCTGCAGTCACTCCTTTTTCTCTGTGTTCACTTCATATCTCATGAGAAAAAGCACCGGATTATATAAAATATATATCAGGAGCGAGGCAGGGTTCAAATAAATTTATTATATTTAACAGAAAACATTCTAAAAAATCATAAAATAATTGGTCACTGGTCACACATGGAGAAGATGAAAAAAAGGAATATAACCTGAATTGTGGAAACAAAGTCCGGATTGTTACACATCAGATCATAAGTCTCCAGGTGTGTCAGTGATCTCTAAGCCCATCCACCAACGCATTTCGACCATCTGTCTTTGTCAAGGAAAAGACAACTAAAAAAGCATTCTTTATAGTTGACCACCACACCATATATTAGGCATAGAATCCAATCAAATCACTAATTACCATAACTCACATTAGTGAGGTTAAGGGATCACTCATAAAGATTTATTTAAAAGGAAGGGCTTAAGAAAGCGTACCAAGACTCACAGTGTTGTATAGTCAATCTTGCACATAAAGGTATCTTTCTTTTCTCCTTGAAGTTATAATCCACTATGGTTCATCAACGTGGTTCACTCCCAGAAATATATATCCATATGCACCAGTTGAATTTGTAAAAAAATAGATTTATTCCAGTGGTACAAAAACCAAAATTGGTCTCAGTGTAATCCACGTTAAGAACAATAATATAAATGTAAAAATTAAATAAAACGTTTCTCCATATAAAGCACACTTATGGAACGTTCTAGACACTTAAATTCAAATATATGTTTAAATATTCACCCTTGAGGTAGATATTTAGGAAAAACCAAGCGTTATACTTCCAAAAGCTCGCATGAACATACCTCACTATAATCCACTACACGATTTTAGCAGGCGATTGAACGATAACGACGTCGTTATCGTTCAATCATTTAAAAATCGTTTATAAATCGTGCAGTGTTTGGCCGTTAACGATCAACGATGCGCGCTCCAGCTGGTTGTTTGATCGTCTCGTCAGTCGATTGAACATGCAGGTCAATTTCACTTGATCTATTAAAGATAGTTTGCAAATCATTTGCAAATCGTTCAGACTGAAAGATAAAATTTCAAGGGAAAAAATCAAGGGAAAATAGTTTAGAGATTGGACAGGGAGTAGATCGTCTAGTGGATGTGCCCCTTAAGGAAAATTTTTTTTGAGATTCACACTTCCTTCAGTCGATGCGCGTTTTGGCTCACTCAGGAGCCTTTGTCAAGACGTACTGGACAGTGTGAATTAAATAGGTATTTATGCTGACATCCACCAATCACGGCAGGTCGTGGGGGGTGCCAATATCATGTTAAGCCAATAGCTGCTCAGGTGTATATACCACCTGTCCCAACTAATAAGGACTGCCACGCCTCTCCTAATGGCATAGGATTTTACCAATAGGCCCGGGGATTGCCACTGACAATTTATTTCCATCGCCAGAAATGACATCAGCGTGTCATCTACCGGAAGCGGAGATGGAACAAACTTCATCAAGATATTACCCTTACAATCAAGACCAGAATTAACATACAAACAATGCCGGATGCTATCCACATGCTCAAAAACCGTAAGTGGCGTGAATACATCAAAACCGGAAGTGACAGATACAAATATAAAAAATACACATATAACTCAAATGGCATATTTAAACAGGAATTACATAAAAGATACATAGACACAATCATAATAGATACTCCAGGTACATAAGATCTTAACAGTATTTTACAAAAATATGTATAATACATATCAATTGTTGATGAGAAAGGATAGTCAAGAAAAGGATTCATATAAGATGGATATGTCCTCTTACTTCTTTTTACAATGTCCAACTTTTTAAAGAAAATTCCTTATTTTTTTATTAAAGTCCCAAGAAAGAACACCGCCACACATTTCTCTCGAATATAGATGGAAATATGCATGATTAAATTCAGAAGATTTTTGTATTCAAATATTAAAGGGAAAATGATGCCAATGATAATCTCACAAAAGTAAGAATATCACCAAACAGTACACTACATATAAATTGAAACATACATATATAGATAAATGAAGATAATAAGACTAATGGGCATCTCACAAAAACCATTTTAACTCGAAGTCTTTGTTTAACCTACCGGGTACCAAAGTCTTCAAATTCTAAATGCAACTCATCTCCAATTTTGCCAGTGCTGTCGCTGTATCACCAGATCTTTGATTTGCTTTCACTGTTTTTAGGCCATAAAAACCCACTATGGGAACATGAGGCAAAACGTCATCATCCCGCTGTCGGATTCTCAAGGGTTTTGGATTCTATAAAGGTCCCGCGATCGCCGCCATTTTTAATTCCGGCTGTGGAGAGTAAAGAGGGAGGGAGCTGTGCTGCTGTGCATGCTACAGTTGTTGCTTTTAATGTCCATAGGGGCTGGCTGTTGTGACTGAGTCACTGAGGTTGTCCTGTCCATCCATAGGGGCTGTCTGTCTGTTGTCCATTATATAGGGTCTGGCTGTCTGTTGTCCATTATATAGGGGCTGACTGGCTGTTGTTCATATATGTCCTACCAACTCCTACCCTCTGAACCATCTTACTTTCTCTACATTTGAGGTTCATGCTATACGCCTCTTCCAACCTGTTCACATTAGAGTAGCTGTCATTTACCGTCCGCCTGGCCCTCCTTCCAAATTCATTGACAACTTTGCTTCCTGGCTCCCTCACTTTCTCTCCTCTGACCTTCCCTCTATTATCCTAGGTGACTTCAACATTCCTATTGATATGCCCACAGAAGCCTCTGCCTCCAAACTCCATACCCTCACGTCTTCAATTGGTCTCTCCCAATGGACCTCCTCACCCTCCCATGTGAGTGGGCACTCGCTTGACCTGGTCTTCACTCACCTTTGTGATATTTCTGATTACTCCAATTCCCCATTCCCCCTCTCTGACCATCACCTTCTCTCTTTTAACCTATCCCACTCTCCTTCCCTTCCTCCACCTCCTAAGGCCACCATCACTAAGCGCAACATTGAGGCTATTGACACCATTTCTTTTTCTTCCCAGCTTGACTCACTTCTCTCCCCTATCCTGTCTCTCTCCTGCCCTGAACAAACCATTTCCCTATACAATACCTCCCTTACTTCTGCTCTTGACTCTGTTGCTCCGACGATCACTATTCACCCTCACAGATTTACACCTCAACCCTGGCATTCCAAATGCACCAGATACCTGCAAAAGTGTTCACGAACTGCCGAGCGACAATGGAGAAGATCACGCTCTAAGGCTGATTTTCTCCATTTCAAATTTGTGCTCTCATCATACAGTACTGCCCTCTCCCTCTCTAAACAGCATATTTCAAGAACCTCAGTTCCTCTCAGTCCTCAAATCAGTCTCAGTCTCTTCACCACCTTCAACTCCCTCCTCCGCCCACCCCCTCCTCGCCTCCCCTCCTTGCTCTCTGCCCTTGACTTTGATACCTACTTTACATCTAAAATTGACTCCATACGTCAGGACATCATATCCCACCAGTCCCCCTGCTATCCACCTCCACCTTTCCCAGATCGCCCCTCTCCTTCAATTTTACAGACTCTAACTTTCTTCTCCCCTGTATCTGGAGAGGAAGTAATGTCCCTCATCCAGTCCTCCCCTCCTCCCACCTCTCCCCTTGACCCTATCCCTTCACGTCTCCTCCGCTACCTCTCTCCTTCTGCCTGCTCCCATCTTGCCCACCTCCTTAATCTCTCCCTATCATCAGGCACTATCCCATCTGCATTCAAATATGCCCTTGTCTCCCCCTTACTAAAAAAAACCTACCCTTGATTCTAACACTCTCTCCAACTACCGTCCCATCTCTCTCCTCCCTTTTGCCTCCAAGCTCCTTGAGCATGTTGTTTACAACTGCCTTACCACCTCTCTTTCCTCCCACTCCCTCCTTGACCCTTTTCAGTCTGGCTTCCATTCTCTTCACTTGACTCACAAAAGTCAGCAATGACCTCCTTGCTGCTAAATCTAAGGGCCACTACTCTCTACTCATTCTCCTTGACCTCTCTGCTGCTTTTGACACTGTGGACCACCCTCTCCTTCTGCAAATCCTTCACTCCCTTGGTCTACATGACACTGCCCTCTCCTGGCTATCCTCCTACCTCTCTGACCAATCCTGCTCTGTCTCCTCTCATGACTCCTCTTCTCCCCCACAGCCTCTTGCAGTAGGTGTTCCCCAAGGTTCTGTTCTTGGACCTCTCCTTTTATCACTCTATACATCCTCACTAGGTGAACTCATCAACTCTTTTGACCTCCAATATCATCTCTATGCTGATGATACTCAGATCTACCTTCCCTCCCCTGACCTCTCTCCCTCTCTCATCACTCGTGTCTCCAACTGTCTCTCTGCCATCTCTTCCTGGATGTCCCAGCGATTTCTTAAACTTAATATGTCTAAGACTGAGCTAATTATCTTCCTACCCCCCTACATAACCACATTTCCCACCATTTCTTTATCAATTGATGGCACAACTATCTCCTCTAGCCCCAAAGTGTGCTGTCTTGGAGTTATCCTGGACTCCTCCCTCTCCTTCAAACCACATATCCAGAATCTCTCACAGTCCTGTCGTTTTCATCTTAAAAATATTTCCAAGATTAGACCCTTTTCAGAGGGTTCTCTGTCCATAAAGGGTGCTCTTCACCCCCAGTGTGAAAAAAACAAACAATTTTTTTCTGTGCATGTTAGCCACACTTGTCATCAGCGTAGGTACGCAGGGGTGCTGTGCTGCTGTCTGTCAATGGGCTGCTTCTTCTTTCAGGGGTTCACCCCCAGTGTGAAAAAAACAAACAATGTTTTGGTGTGTGCGTGTTAGCCTGCCACACCACCAGTGGAAAAAAAATAAAATAAATGTTTTGTGTGTACACCACCAGGGTGAAAATAACAATATTTTGGTATGTGCGTGTTAGCCTGCCACACCACCAGTGGAAAAAAAATAAAATAAATGTTTTGTGTGTACACCACCAGGGTGAAAATAAAAACAATATTTTGGTGTGTGCGTGTTAGCCTGCCACACCACCAGTGAAAAAATAAAAACTATCATCAGCGTATGTGCGCAGGGGTGCTGTGCTGCTGTCTGTCAAGGGGCTGCTGCCTCTTTCAGGGGTTCACCCTCAGTGTGACAAAAAACAAACAATTTTTTGGTGTGCGTGTGTTAGCCTGCCACACCACCAGTGAAAAAATAAAAACTATTTTTTGTGTGCATGTTAGCCACACCACCAGTGAAAAAATAAAAACTATTTTTTGTGTGCATGTTAGCCACACCACCAGTGAAAAAATAAAAACAATTTTTTGGTTGTGTGCATCAGCCACAACTGAGCTGCACTATAATTGCTTGGTGACACTGCTGTAAGACCACAGTGAGTATGGAGGAGAGTCTCATGACAGGAGAGCAGGATCCACATACCAGTCTTGTAGCTGCCGGCAGCAGTCATGATGACGATGCAAGGCCGTCAACGTCATCTATGAAGGCCGATGCACCAGGGATTAAGTCAGGCCATGTAAAAAAAAAAAATCAACTTTTACCCTGACAAAGAAAATAAAAGCTAAAGCTAAGTTAGCTTTAGAGAAACAAAAAATTGGCAATATGCCATTCACTACAGGAAGTGGCAAGGAAAGGATAAGGCATTGGCCTGTATTTATGACTGATGGTTCTAATGATAATTTAAGCCCCTCTGCTTGTAGGAGAGGTACAAAAAAATTTAAATTGTTAAGACGAGTAACAAACTGTGTGCTCGGAAAAATCACAAATCCCTGAGGAGAGTCCAAGTGTGTCTGTGGTTGCCATGTGTGAGCCTGACCTTTCTAACACTGTACTTGAAGAGGATCCTCCTTCCACCATTTGTGTGCCTTCTGACGAAGAATCGAGGATGCTTCTGTGGAATTGAACGAGAAGGATGAGGAGGATATTTATCTAGTTGGTAATAACAACAAGAATGATGAGGATGTTGATGATGATGAGGATGTTGATCGCGAGGATATTGTGTAAAAACTGTAAATCAGGCAACAGTTGTTGCACATGGTGGGAAAAATCCCATTGTTGTCATGCCTGGGCAAAGGACCAAAAAATCCACTTCTCATGTGTGGAATCATTGGACAATTTTTGCCAAGCCATTTGTGACCATTGTCAAGTAACAGTGAGTAGAGGTAAGGACCTTAACCATCTTGGAACCTCCTCCCTGTTACGTCACTTGCAGTGCATTCATCAAATCGGAAAGGGTATTGAAACTTTGGGGACAAAAAACAAACAACAATCAATCCAGTGTCACCAAGCTGCTCCCTTCTATCTAGATCCAAGCGCCTGCAATATCCACCACCAACACCTGCATCATCATCAACATCCTCATTCGTGATCGGAAGTAGTCCTGCAACCAATATCATAAGGACTGACTCCTCTCCTAGCCGTTGTTCCTCAGAAGGATCCTTGAGTGTTATGCCTGCTTCTGCTGTTGCTATAAGTGGATATTCATCCCAGAAGGGGACCAGGAAAACGACTAATATTAGTAGTTCAAGAAGTTCAACCAAACAATTGACTGTCACACAGTCCTTTGCATTGGTGTACAAGTATGACAGCAAACACCCAGCTGCACAGCGGATTACTGACACCATAACAGCTATGCTGGTATTAGATGTGCAGCCAGTGTCCGCCATTAATGCAGTGGGTTTTACCCAATTAATGGAGGTCCTGTGTCCCCGCTACAATGTGCCTTCTAGATTCCACTTCTCTAGAATAGCAATTCCCAATCAGTACAAGGGTATTAAAAAAATCTTATTAATGTCCTCCGAATTGCCGTTGTGCCCACTGTCCACTTAACCACAGATATGTGGACAAGTGGGACAGGGCAAACTAAAGATTACATGACTGTGACAGCCCACTGTGTAGGTGTATTACCTCAAACTGTGCAAACAGCAACAGCAGCAGCATCTAACAAATGCCAGCTCATTCAGAGGCAGGCTAGTCTGTGCATCACCGGTTTCAGTAAGAGGCATACCGATGTGAACCTCTTAGAAAAGCTCAGGGAAATAATAGGAAAATGGCTTACCCCACTTAGACTCTCCTCAGGATTTGTGATTTCTGACAATGCCAGCAATATTGTGGGAGCATTACATGTGGGCGAATTCGATCACATCCCATGTTTTGCTCACACAATTAATCTGGTGGTGCAACAATTTTTTTTAAAAATGACAGGGGCATACAGGAGATGCTCTCAGTGGCCTGAAAGATTTCTGGACATTTTCGACATTTAGCAACTGTGTGTCTGAGATTTCAGAATCAGCAAGAACTGTTTAATTTGCCCTGCCATCAGCTGAAACATGAGGTAGTAACTAGGTGGAATTCTACCCTCTATATGCTTCAGCGGATGGAGGAGCAGAAAAAGGCCATCCAAGGCTACACTATGGTCTATGACATAGGGAAAGGAGCAGGAATGCACCTTAGTCAAGTGCACTGGAGAATAATTTCTGTGTTGTGCAAGGTTCTCAAACCCTTTGAACTTGCCACATGTGAAGTTAGTTCAGACACTGCCAGCTTGAGTCAGGTCATTCATCTAATCAGACTTTTGCAAAAGCAGCTAGAGAAACTGAAGGAGGAGCTGAAACAGAGTGATTCCGCTAAGTATGTGTGCCTTGTAGATCAAACCCTTTATTCACTGCAACAGGATCCATGGGTCATCAATCTCTTGAAATCAGATTACTATATTTTGGCGACCATACTTGATCCTATGTTTAAGTCATACCATGTTTCTTTCTTTCCAATGGACATAAATCTGAAAAGATGCAAAGAGCTGGTGGTGAAAAAATTGTCAGCTCAAGGGGAACATGACACGGCAGCATCTCCTCCTTCAGTTCTACAGCTGCCAGGAAAAAACTAAGGCCCTCATTCAGAGCCGTACGCTCTGAGCAGAGCGCACGCTCTGAATGAGGGCCGCCCTCCATAAAAATGGACGCTCGTATAGCTGTGGGTCACCACCCACAGCCTATAAGAGCGTGCAGTTTGATGGCCGCGATGGTCACGACCATCGAAACTGCGAGCCGGAGCCTGCGGTTGAGGTTTTCAACCGCAAGGCCCGGAGTGATTTTGGCTCTATCAGAGCCAAAATCACTCCCACTGACATCACTAGTGATGTCAGTGGGCCGGCTTCTGACGGTAGGCGTTCCCTTGGGAACGCCCCCGTCAGGGAGGCACGCCCCCGGCACGCCCACCAAAGGGGGCGTGCTGTCAATCAACATCGACAGCACGCCCCCCTTGATCAGACACAACGAGCGTAGGAAAGTCCTTCGTTCGTCGCATCTGGCACATGCGCACGACGGAGCTCCCTCCGTCGTGCGCATGCTCAGTGCAGACCATCGACCCACTTGCGAGTGGACAGCCGCTCGCGAGTGGGTCTGAATCAGGCCCTAAATTTTCTTAAGAGACGCACTGCTGGTGGAGATGCAGATCAGTCAGCAACATCTAAATGACATCTGGTTGGTTCTGAAAGAACTGCCTACAATGAGTGACATGTCTACCGTGAATTTGTCTGATACGGTCACCATTCAGAGAATGGTGGATGACTATTTTAGGGATAGCATCCAAATAGGTATGTCAGACAGTCTGTTTCACTACTGGCAAGAAAAAGAGGCAGTTTGGAGTCCCTTACACAAACTGGCTTTGCTGTACTTAAGTTGCCCACCCTCCAGTGTGTACTCTGAAAGAGTTTTCAGCGCAGCCGGGAACCTTGTCAGTGATCGTCGTAGGAGGTTACTTCCCCAAAATGTGGAAAAGAAGATGTTCATCAAAATGAATTACAAATTCCACGAGGAAGACCTTTACCAGCACTTAAGTCCAAAAAATACAGAAGCATCTGACTCTGTAATGGTGGATTCCAGCGGGGACAAATTCATATTGTGTGAAGAAAAGGAGGATGTACACACTGATGGGGATGACGACATCTAATGTATTGTAAAGCCAGTTTGTGTATGGGATCATTGCCACCAATGTCCACTGCGCATTGGCAGCTTGTTTTGTGGGGGGGGTCCAAACAAACAAATCATTTCAGCCACAAGTGGCAGTCCCTGTCACTGAAGTGATTGGTTGTTAAACTGTGAATGTCCTGTTTTATATATACAACATAAGGGTGGGTTGGAGGACCCAAGGGCAATTCCATCCTGCACCTTTTTCCTTTCCATTATGTGTTGGTTGGTGCATTGCTGCCTGACATTTTTAATGTTATGGTTTATGAATGTCCAGAAATTGTAATGGCTACAGACAGTATCTCCTGCATGCGAATTCTGAACCAATTGCCGTTTGCTGTATCAACCCGACGGCACAAGTCGCACAACAGTGACATTCAGCCAAGGGTTCTCAGCCCTTAAGGCTGCTACATGGCCAAGAGGCTGCATCCTGCTTCACAACCCAAAGGCCACCTGTCATCACTCTTCACCAGCCCTCAAGGCTGTAATGGCCACAACTTGCTAAGAATTCCAGGCCTCAAGGCTGTTGCAGGACTAATCATAGATTTGAATCACTAGAATCACTACTACTCAGCCCGGAGGCTGCATCAACAATTAACTATCAACTATCAATTCTTCAGCCAGGGGCTGCACCAATTATCAATTCTTCAGCCAGAGGCTGCACCAACTATCAATTCTTTAGCCAGGGGCTGCACCAACTATCAATTCTTTAGCCAGGGGCTGCACCAATTAATTTATCAATTCTTCAGCCAGGGACAGCACCAATTATCAAGTATCATATCTTCTTACGTCAGCCAGTGGCTGCGCCAACTATCAACTATCAATTCTTCAGCCAGTGGCTGCACCAAATATCATCTATTCTTACTTCAGCCAGTGGCTGCGCCAACTATCACTCTTACTTCAGCCAGTGATTGTATGAATTATCAACTATCAATTCTTCAATGCTCAAGGGGTACCCCAACCATCATCTTTGCACAATCCTCAACTCTATGTATCACTCAGTTTTGAGCCAGCTAGCTGGATGCAACCTTTTGGCCCTTAACTAGATGAAAAAATCAATATTGTGAGCTGTGAGGTGGTCAAAATTGACTGGAAACGAGTGGAAATAAATGTTATTGAGGTTAATAATACTGTATGAACAAAAACGGGCCCATTTTATGTGATTTTAGCTGTTTTTATGATTTTTTTTAAAGAAAAAATCCAGATCCAAAACATGAGGGTCAGTGCACATCTCTAGTAAAAACATACCATTCCCTCCTGGGACGATTTAACCATATAACAATTGAAATGCCAGTGTGTAAGAATGTTACCAATATGTCGGGTGATGCGGCTGCTTGAATTCACATATGATGCTGGCAGCCTGGAAGTCCCCGTGTCCTCTGTGTGTGTTACCACCTGCAAAATCTCATTCTGCTAGCAGGGGGAGTCAGCTGGCTTGGGTCATGTGTGCGCCCCACGTGGTCCGCTCACACTTCTTCTGACGTACGTTTTGCAGTAAGCTTGGTCACAGATCATGCTCCTGCTCAGGAGTCACAGTGGCATGCAGTCAGGGTAGCCTTTTATCATATTGCAGGCATGCCAAATGTGCTGGGTGCGATTGACTGCACACACATTGGGCTGAAACCACCTAGGGCGCGGGCACATGTGTATTTGAATAGGCAACACCAGCATTCTACTAATGTGCCGGTGGTTTGTGATGCAAGCATGAAAGCAATGAGTGTTGTGGTGTGTTACCCTGGTGCATGTCATCACTCCTTTATCCTCAGTCAGTCAGCCCTTCATGATAAATTTGAAGCTGGACAAATGCTGGAGGGTTGGCTACGGGGTGAGGGTTTTTTTATATATAAAAATACAATACACATGTACAGTCAGGTCCATAATTATTGGGACATTGACAGAATTTTCATATTTTGTCCTCTATTCACCACAACAATGGCTTTGAAATGAAACAAACAAGATGTGATTTAACTGCAGACTTTCAGATTTAATTTGAGAGTAATTACATCCAAATCAGGTGAACGGTGTAGGAATTACAACGGTTTCTATATGTGCCTCCCACTTTTTAAGGGGCCAAAAGTAATGGGACAAACTAAACAATCCTAAATCTAACTTTCACTTTTTAATACTTTGTTGCAAATCCTTTGCAGGCAATTACAGCCTGAAGTCTGGAAGGCATAGACATCACCAGACGCTGGGTTTCATCCCTGGTGATGCTCTGCCAGGCCTCTACTGCAAATGTCTTCAGTTCCTGCTTGTTCTTGGGGCATTTTCCCTTCAGTTTTGTCTTCATCAAGTGAAATGCATGCTCAATCGGATTCAGGTCAGAGGATTGACTTGGCCATTGCATAACATTCCACTTTTTAGTTTTAAAAAACTCTTTGGTTGCTTTTGCAGTATGCTTCGGGTCATTGTCCATCTGCACTGTGAAGCGCCGTCCAATGAGTTCTGAAGCATTTGACTGAATATGAGCATATAATATTGCCCGAAACACTTCAGATTTCATTCTGCTGCTTTTGTCAGCAGTCACATCATCAATAAATACAAGGGAACCAGTTCCATTGGCAGCCATACATGCCCACGCCATGACACTACCACCACCATGCTTCAATGATGAGGTGGTATGTTTTGGATCATGAGCAGTTCCTTTCCTTCTCCATACTCTTCTCTTCCCATCACTCTGGTCCAAGTTGATCTTTGTCTCATCTGTCCATAGGATGTTGTTCCAGAACTGTAATGGCATTTTTAGATGTTGTTTGGCAAACTGTAATCTGGTCTTCCTGTTTTTGTGGCTCACCAATGGTTTGCATATTGTGGTGAACCCTCTATATTCACTCTTGTGAAGTCGTCTCTTGATTGTTGACTTTGACACATATACACCTACCTCCTGGAGAGTGTTCATGATTTGGCCAACTGTTGTGAAGGGGTTTTTCTTCACCAGGGAAATAATGCTTTTGTCATCCACCACAGTTGTTTTCCGTGGTCTTCCGGGTCTTTTGGTGTTGCTGAGCTCTCCGATGCGTTTTTTCTTTTTAAGAATGTTCCAAATAGTTGATTTGGCCACACCTATCTCTCTGATGTTTTTTTTTTTATTTTTCAGCCTAATGACGGCTTGCTTCTCTGATAGTGACAGCTCTTTGGATCTCATATTGAGAGTTGACAGCAACTGATTCCAAATGCAAATGTCACACCTAGAATCAACTCCAGACCTTTTACCTGCTTAATTGATAATGAAATAACGAGGGAATAGCCCACACCTGTCCATGAAATGGCTTTTGAGTTGATAGTCCCATTACTTTTGGCCCCTTAGAAAGTGGGAGGCACATATTGAAACTGTTGTATTTCCTACACCGTTAACCCAATTTGGATGTAATTACCCTCAAATTAAATCTGAAAGTCTGCAGTTAAAGCACATCTTGTTTGTTTCATTTCAAAACCATTGTGGTGGTGAATAGAGGCCAAAATCTGAAAATTCTGTTAATGTCCCAATATTTATGGACCTGACTGTAGCTCAACTAATAAATAATAGAGTGCTCCACATAAGGAATTTCTTTTTCTTAGCTCTTTTGATAAACATTTTTTGTATACCTGTGGACTATCTTTCACATATTTCTAGGGAGCACCACCAACTTGTAATTAAATAGTATTTCACTTAACTACTTAATTTTTACGTTGGTTTAAACACACTGTAATTTATTTTTTTTGTCCTGTGCGGGATCATTTCTAAATCATTTTGGGTGTTGTGTACATGCTCATCCTCACAGAGTATTAATTTGTCCCTGCTCGAAACCACCACCACAGGTCCCTCTGTACTATCTAGAGGCTGGTCTTCCTGGAATAATTGAGAATTCATTTTGATGAACATAATCTTCTCCACATTTTGTGGAAGCAACCTCCTACGCCTTTTGCTGACAAAGTTCCTGGCTGCACTAAAAACTCTTTCGGTGTACACACTGGAGGGGGGACAACTTAGGTAAAATAGAGCAAGTTTGTACAAGGGCCTCCAAATTGCCTCTTTTTCCTGCCAGTACAGGTACGGACATGGCTACTTGGATGCTGTCACCGAGGTAATCCTCCACCATTCTTTCAATGGTGACATCATCATATGCAGTGACAGTAGACATGTCAGAAATTGTTGGCAGGTCCGTCAGTCCGGACCAGATGTCCAAACTTGGTCCTGCCTGCCCTGCATCACCAACAGCAGGTTGGTTAGGATATCTAATTTGTTTCCTGGCAGCCCCAGTTACGGGAGAAAATGAAGAAGTAGCTGTTGCCATGTCATGTTCTGCTTGAGCTGACAGTGTTTTCACCAGCAGGTCTTTGCACCTCTGCAGGCTTGTATCCGCCGGAAAGAGAGACACCACATAGGCTTTACACCTTGAATCGAGCACGGTGGCCAAAATGTAGTGGTCTGATTTCAACAGATTAACCACCCTCGAATCTTGGCAAAGCGAATGAAGGGCTTCATCCACAAGTCCCACATACCGAGTGGAATCGCTCCGTCAGCTCCTCCTTCACTTTCTCCAGCTGCTTCTGCAAAAGCCTGATAAGGGGAATGACCTGAATCAAGCTGGCAGTGTCTGAACTGATTTCACGTGTGGCAAGTTCGAAGGGCTGGAGAACCTTGCACAACATGGAAATCATTCTCCACTGCACTTGAGTCAGGTGCATACCCCCTCCTTTGCCTATGTCATAGGTGGATGTATAGGCTTGAATGGCCTTTTGCTGCTCCTCCAGCCTCTGAAGCATATGGAGGGTTGAGTTCCACCTCGATACAACCTCTTGCTTCAGGTGACAGCAGGGCAGGTTTATGAGTGTTTGCTGGCGCTCCAGTCTTCGGCATGCAGTCGCTAAATGAGGAAAGTGGCCCAAAATTTTTTGGGCCACCCAAAGTATCTCCTGCAAAAGATTCTGTACCACTAAATTTATTGTGTGAGCAAAACATGGGATGTGCTGGAATTTGCCCAGATATAATGCCCGCACAATATTGGTGGTGTTGTCAGATATCACAAATCCCCAGGAGAGTCTAAGTGGGGTAAGCCATTGGGCGATGATTTCCCTCAGTTTCTCTAAGAGGTTGTCGGCGGTGTGCCTCTTACTGAAACTGGTGATACACAGCGTAGCCTGCCTTGGAACGAGCTGGCGTTCCTGAGATGCTGCTACTGGTGATGCTGCTGTTTTTGCTACATAAGGCGATACATCTACCCAGTGGGCAGTCACAGTCATATAGTCCTTAGCCTGCCCTGTTCCACTTGTCCACATGTCCATGGTTAAGTGGACATTGGGTGCAACCGCATTTTTTAGGACACTGAGAACACTATTTCTGACATCTCTGTACATTCTCTGTATCGCCTGCCTAGTGAAGTGGAATCTAGACAGGATTTGGTACTGGGGACACACTACCTCCATCAATTGTCTAAATCCCACTGCACTAATGGCAGATACCGAACGCACGTCTAACACCAAAATAGCTGTTAAGTTTGCAACAGGATTACTGCTGTCGTACTTCATCATCCTCGCAAAGGACTGTTGGACGGTCAATTGCTTAGTAAAAGAAGTAGTGGTGTTCCAACTTCCTCTCTGGGATGATGAACGACTCCCAGCAGCAACAGCAGCAGTGGCAGCAGTAAGCGTAGCAATGCAGGATCCTCTGGAGGAATCCCGGATAGGAAAGGAGTCAGTCATGCCAGTGACATGGCCTGCAGGACTACTTCCGATCCTGATTGAGGAGGAAATTGATGAGGAGGGAGTTGACGGTGTGGTTTGCAGGCGCTTGGATACAACAGGACAAAGTGATTTAGGTGTCCATGGACTGCTTACGGTCTTAGCCACAATTTCTGAAGTTGACAGTGACTTTTTATGAACGCGCTGAAGGTGACGTATAAGGGAGGATGTTCCTAGGTGGTTAAAGTCCTTAGCCCTACTTATTACACCTTCACATAAGCTACATGTGGCAAGACAGTTGTTGTCCAGATTTGGATAGAAATACTTCCAGACCGAAGAGGTGGATTTTTTGGTCTTCTGCCCAGGCATGACGATGGGCTTTTTCATCCCAGGAACAACAACTGTCTCCCCCGGTGCCTGATTTAAACAAACCACATCACCATCAGAATCCTCCTAGTCATCTTTCTCCTCAGCGCCAGCTACACCAATGTCCTCATCCTGTTGTACTTGAACAGTGACATCTTCAATTTGAATATCAGCAACTGGACTGTGGGTGCTCCTTCCAGCACTTGCAGAGGGCGTGCAAATGGTGGAAGGAGCCACCTCTTCCCATCCAGTGTTGGGAAGGTCAGGCATCGCAACCGTCGACACACTTGGACTCTCCTTGTTATAACTTTTTAGAACGCACAGTTCTTTGCTGTGCTTTTGCCAGCTTTAATTTTTCAGGAGGAGGAGGGCTTCCATCGTCATGTGAAGCTGAACCACTAGTCATGAACATAGGCCAGGGCCTTAGCCATTCCTTGCCACTCCGTGTCGTAAATGGCATAGTGGCAAGTTTACGTTTCTCCTCAGACGATTTAAATTTATATTTTTTTACTTTACATTTTACTGAACTTTGGTTTTTTGGATTTTCCATGCCCTCTACTATGACATTGGGCATCGGCCTTGGAATACGACGTTGATGGCATTTCATTGTCTATGTCATGACTAGTGGCACCAACTTCAGCACTAGGAGGAAGTGGTTCTTGATCTTTCCCTATTTTATCCTCCAAATTTTTGTCCTCCATTATTTTTATGGAGTGAATCACCCCTGTAAAAATGATTTGTATGAAGGGCAGCGTACCCCTACACCACACAGGGAAGGCCCTGTAAAAATTATATGTATGAAGGGCAATGCACCCCTACACCACACGAGGCAGCCCCTGTAAAAATTATATGTATGAAGGGCAACGTACCTCTACACCACACAGGGCAGCTGCTGTAAAAATATTTTTTTTATGAAGGGCAGCTTACACCACACAGGGCAGCCCTGTAAAAATTATTTGGATGAAGGGCAATGTACCTCTACACCACACAGGGCAGCTCCTGCAAAAATTATTTGGACTGAATATAGTATATACAGCACAGGACAGCACCACTGGACTGATACAGCAGAGCAGGTCACCCCCAGACTGATACAGCAGCACAGCACCACTGGACTGGACTGATACAGCAGAGCAGGTCACCCCCAGACTGTTACAGCAGCACAGCACCACTGGACTGGACTGATACAGCAGCACAGCACCACTGGACTGATATAGCAGCACAGCACCACTGAACTGGACTGATACAGCAGCACAGCACCATTGGACTGGACTGATACAGCAGAGCACACTTTCCCACAGACACTAGACCAGACACGTCCTCTCACTACCCTATCCAGGACTGGAGTGAAGGCGGCGGGGCGGGAGGCGCAAAATGTGCAAAGTACAGGTCTAGCGAGAATCCGACACCAGGATGATGACGTTTTGCCTCGTTCCATGAACCGTGTCTGGCGGGAAAACCCGAGCCGGGGGGGATCGGATTTCGAGAATCCGAACTCGCTCATCCCTACTTTAAATTAAGAAAAAAAGAAAAACACCATTAATAACAAAACATACAGTCAGGTGCACAAATATTGGGACATTGACAGAATTTTCATATTTTAGCCTCTATTCACCACCACAATGGCTTTGAAATGAAACAAACAAGATGTGCTTTACCTGCAGACTTTCAGATTTAATTTGAGGGTAATTACATCCAAATCGGGTGAACGGTGTAGGAATTACAACGGTTTCTATATGTGCCTCCCACTTTTTAAGGGGCCAAAAGTAATGGGACTATCAACTCAAAAGCTATTTCATGGACAGGTGTGGGCTATTCCCTTGTTATTTCATTATCAATTAAGCAGGTAAAAGGTCTGAAGTTGATTCTATGACCTTTGCATTTGGAATCAGTTGCTGTCGACTCTCAATATGAGATCCAAAGAGCTGTCACTATTAGTGAAGCAAGCCATCATTAGGCTGAAAAATCAAAACAAACCCATCAGAGAGATAGCAAAAACATTAGATGTGGCCAAACCAACTGTTTGGAACATTCTTAAAAAGAAAGAACGCATCAGAGAGCTCAGCAAATCCAAAAGACCCGGAAGACCACGGAAAACAATTGTGGTGGATGACAGAAGAATTATTTCCCTGGTGAAGAAAAACCCCTTCACATCAGTTGGCCAAATCAAGAACACTCTCCAGGAGGTAGGTGTATATGTGTCAAAGTCAACAATCAAGAGACGACTTCACAAGAGTGAATATAGAGGGTTCACCACAAGATGTAAACCTTTGGTGAGCAACATAAACAGGAAGACCAGATTAGAGTTTGCCAAACAACAATCTAAAAAAGCCATTACAGTTCAGGAACAACATCCTATGGACAGATGAGACAAAGATCAACTTGTACCAGAGTGATGGGAAGAGAAGAGCATGGAGAAGGAAAGGAACTGCTCATGATCCAAAACATACCACCTCATCAGTGAAGCATGGTGGTGGTAGTGTCATGGCATGGGCATGTATGGCTGCCAATGGAACTGGTTCCCTTGTATTTATTGATGATGTGACTGCTGACAAAAGCAGCAGAATGAAATCTGAAGTGTTTCAGGCAATATTATATGCTCATATTCAGTCAAATGCTTCAGAACTTATTGGACGGTGCTTCACAGTGCAGATGGACAATGACCCGAAGCATACTGCAAAAGCAACCAAAGAGTTTTTAAAACTAAAAAGTGGAATGTTATGCAATGGCCAAGTCAATCCCCTGACCTGAATCCGATTGAGCATGCATTTCACTTGATGAAGACAAAACTGAAGGGAAAATGCCCCAAGAACAAGCAGGAACTGAAGACATTTGCAGCAGAGGCCTGGCAGAGCATCACCAGGGATGAAACCCAGCGTCTGGTGATGTCTATGCGTTCCAGACTTCAGGCTGTAATTGCCTGCAAAGGATTTGCAACAAAGTATTCAAAAGTGAAAGGTAGATTTAAGATTGTTTAGTTTGTCCCATTACTTTTGGCCCCTTAAAAAGTGGGAGGCACATATAGAAACCGTTGTAATTTCTACAACGTTCACCTGATTTGGATGTAATTACCCTCAAATTAAATCTGAAAGTCTGCAGTTAAAGCACATCTTGTTTGTTTCATTTCAAAGCCATTGTGGGGGTGAATAGAGGCCAAAATATGAAAATTCTGTCAATGTCCCAATATTTATGCACCTGACTGTACAAATATATCAATTCATAATATAAAGGCAAATATATTTATATAAAATTATCTCTAACCACCAAGGAGTATAATTTCATACGAGTTAAGAGTGCTGAGTATATCAGTCAGCAATTTAGTTCATATATCACTATGGGCACTACCTCGTAAGAACCAATTTATCAAAAAATCAACCATCAGCAATTTACAAACTTCTTTTGATATCTGGAGATTTAAGACACATATAGTTACCTCAACAATCTAATAACAGTTCAGACATGTGAGTAATTAAACCCACATGTTACAATGCTCTTTTATCCGTAAGGTGACAGCAGCAATTTAAGTACTATATATTCAATTCATTAGAAGGTTGTCAATCAAGCAAACACTGACAACCATTAGTATTTAAAGCTCCCTTATATGCAGGCTGTAAGTGAACAAGCTAACAAGGCGAAACGTGCATCTTACCAGCCTCCAGCAAGATACCGTGGGGCAGCACACTCACCACCGAGGAGATCTTCCAATCACTATTACATAGCAGGTACTTTCTTTCAGTGTGAGTGACACTCCCATGGCGAATCTGGTCTCTGCAATGCCGATGGTAACAGAGGCCACCTAACACCTGGCACGGGACTCTCTCACACTATTTTTTCCATCTGCACTGTCAGAGTCCCTCTCTCATCTGGTGTCCTCTCGGAAAGAGCATTTTAACATGTGGGTTTAATTACACACGTCTGAACTGTTATTAGATTGTTGAGGTAACTATATGTGTCTTAACATCTCCAGATATCAAAAGGAGTATTTAAAGTGCTGATGGTTGTCATCAATTTGTTGATTGACAACCTTTTTTGATAAATTGGTTCATATGATGCAATGCCGATAGTGATATATGAACTAAATTGCTGTACTCAGCACTCTTAACTCATATGAAATTATACTCCTTGGTGGTTAGATGTAATTTTATATAAATATATTCGCCTTTATATTATGAATTGATATATTTGTATATACATTTAAACATCAATTACTGCCCTATTATATTCTTATTATATAATAATTATTTTATGTGTCGGTATTGAGGGTAGACTCATCATTTCTCTCATTCTTTTGAGGCTAATGTCTTGAACCTCTTTATTTTAAAACTATAGCTAAGAAAGGTTAGATTTTAAAAATATATTATCTTTATGATCACATATCTCAACTAATAAATAAAAGAGTGCCCCACATAAGGAATTTCTTTTTTTAGCTCTTCGCTAAATATTTTTTGGTATACCAATGTACATAACACTGAAGGTGAGGAATCGGTGGATGAGGAGGAGGAGGATGACATCTTGCCTTGGTAGAGCCAGTTTGTGCAGGGACAGATTAATTGCCAGCTTGTTTTGTGGGGGCCCAAACGAACCAATCATTTCAGCCACAGTCATGTGGCAGACCCTGGAGCTGAAATGATTGGTTTGTTAAAGTGTGCATGTCCTGTTTATACAACATAAGGGTGGTTGGGAGGGCCCAAGCACAATTCCATCTTGCACCTCTTTTTTTTTTTCTTTGCATTATGTACTCTTTGGGGCCTAGTTTTCAAACTGCCGTCCTGTCTGCCACTGCAGTGTCACTCCTAGATGGACCACGTGTTTGTGCCGCCCACTTGTGTTGCTTAGCATAGTCATCCAGCTACCTTGGCGCAACCTTTTGGTCTAAAAACAATATTGTGGGTGTGAGGCGTTCAGAATAGACTGGAAATGAGTGGAAATTAATGTTATTAAGGTTAATAATAGCGTAGGAACAACCAAAAAAAAAATTCTGTAATTTTAGTTGTTTTATGCTTTTTTCCAAAAAAATACAGATCCAAAACCAAACACAAAACCTGGAAGGGTGGTTTTGGCAAAACCAATCCAGATCCAAAACACGAAGAAAGATCCAGATCCAAAACCAAAACACGAAAAGTGGCCGGTGCACACCCCTAGTTTTTACACTGCAAAGAGAATGTAACAGTGTAAACAGCCACAGACCCCTGCCGCTAGATACCTCGCTTTCTTCCTTTGCTTTACTACAGGGTCTCCTCTGACTCTCATTCACCGCCCTATGCTTTTAAGTAAGACGGGGAAAAGTAGAGAAGAGGAGTTCCAAAGTTAGTAAACTCTTACATCTTTCTGACACTAAACCAGCATAATATGCATGACATTTATTACTTGGGAGCCATGAACCTTTATTATTAATCACATTGGAGATAGAAAGAAAGAAAGAAAAGTGTTTGGTCAAACCCCTGCTTTATTATTGATTGATTCGTCAGGGGAAGAAGTGGTCAGCTGAGAGAATAATAAACAGCATAAGCTGCTAATTGCTTTATATGCACATCCTATTTTATCAGCATCAGCTGTTAATTGTTCTATTTGCATGGTCTATTTCAGACAAAAGAACAGCTAATTTGCTGTGAGATGTATTTATGTAACTGGTAACAAATATCGCCTTGGCTAATTTAACTTTGTTAGCAAAACCATTTATTGATAAGATGGTATATTGTGTTTTCTGTCCAAAAAGACAGGAGAATTTATATTTATGTTGTTAGAACTGTATTTTCTGATGATCATTGATGCCGATGGCATATCTCCTAAAAATCTGATTTATGTATGACTATGATGTACCTGATACAGTCTAATAGGGGTATTCAATATGGGAGCGAAAACATCGTTTTTGCGTTAATATCGCACTTTTGACGTCATTATCGCAGGTTTGACTTTTACACCGTATTCAATTTCAAAGACTTATCGCAGGTTCGAAAAGTCTTTGCTAAAAAACGGGGATAACTTTTCACCATTGAATAGGTGTCGAAAAAAAGTGCTGAATTGGGGTTTAGGGGTGCAGGCTTAAAAAAATAGCCTGCACCCCTGGGAATGACATTTAAAAAAGAACTGTGTCAAAAAAAAGTTTTTTAAAAAAAATAGGGACACCCCAAAAAATGTATTTAAAAATTGGGGTGAAAAAAAAAAAAATGGGAAAAAAATTGTTTAAAAATAGGGAAATAGGTTCAGGGCTATTCTGCATGTATGCGGCAGGTGTTTTCTAGAATAGATTTATAGCGGCAGGTGCACAATTGCAGAATTTTTAAAAACTTACTTTAGGGACTTAAAAATATGCTAGTACCCATTTTCATGTACCCCAAATTTGATGGGACCACTTAAAAAAAACAAAAAAAATAACCTAAGTGTTCTTCTGCATCACTTCTTCAATGTCGGGTAAAAACACCTGCTGTGGCTATTTAAATCCCCGACTTTCATTTAAAGGCTAAAACGGGGGTACCCATAGTGATCCCCCATGTTTTTACAACTTTAGGGGGGTCCTACAATTTTTTTAAGGAAAAATTCGTAACTTTACGCAAACCCAACTTCGCAGACTCTCGTTTTCATTAATTTCATATTGAATACAGGGATAAGCGGGTGCGCGCCCGATGCTTTAACGCAGGTAAAAACTCTGATATGAAACGTAAACTTCGACAGCGAGGTTTACGTTTCATATTGAATACCCCTCTAAGTGGATATCTTTGAGCTGAAATAAGTAGATATATATATATATATATATATTACACACACACACAATTTTTCAGCCATCTGTCAGTCATTGTACTTACAGAATTATGAATATATGTATTACTAATTTCATCTGTGTCTCAATATGTTACACTGACCATCACTGCTGAATATACTTTGGGTGGATAGACAAGTGTCAAACTCCATCTAATATTTTTCTGACCATATCAATGTATAACTGCCACTTGGACATATTAATGTATAAACGTCAGCTGAATATAGTGATTCACTATATTCACATGTGTTTTTTCTACTTGTGTGTTTATTGTTTATTTTCAGTAACAATACAGATTACTTTTTAAGAATACCTCAATTAAAAGTTAAAATTTATGTTCTATAATTATGAATATGTAAGATACCTGTGATAAAACAAACAACAGCTAGTAAGAATGAACTTTTTAAGTGTGCCCCCAAATAGAGTCCTTTTTCCTTTTTCTCTTGGATATTTCTAGATAGTCGAAAACTCCTGTTAGCTTTAAGTGCAGCCACTAAAAAGACTATACTGCAAGTATGGATTCAGCTGGGGATACCTCCTTACTCTCTGTTCAAGGAAAAAACATTGTATTTGTTTAGAATGGATTGGGTGGAGGCCTTTCTGGCTAAATAATCTTAGTATCTAAATTTTTTTTACATCTGGGAAAGTTATATAAATATACTCCCATTACAGACTGAACGATTGCTCATCCAATGTTTTTCATCTACTTCATGGTACTCATTACGCCACATAGATAATGAACCTCCTATATCAATATTGGAGGTTTCCTAGGCCGCACAGCACTACTGTTGTTATCTATTTCGCTTTTCATTGTGTGATTTTTATTTTATTTTCTTTGAATTAGACGTGTTTGGTTTATCTCAAATTATGTCTTGTCATTTATTAACCGTGATATATCCGCTGGATAAATTCATGCTTTATAAAAATGTTGCTGTTCAGAACCTTATTGGAAGATGTAATCCAAAGCCCCTATCAGTAGTCATTATCCAAAGTTGCTTAAATAAAGCAGGAACTACTCAGATTATTAATGTAGGACAAAATGGCTGCCAGTAGCTGGACATCCTTTATAGAGGGCTATGACCTGCATTATGACTAGGGTTGTGTAGGCTTGGATTAGTTCGGATTTTCCCATCAAATTTGGATTTTCCTGCCAAAAATCGGGTCTCAGAAAGAGGCAAAACGTCATCTTTCATGGACTTTTCACCATTGGGTGGTACATAGGGGCCCTTAAGCCGCATACACACTAGACAACATGCTCCATGAGCGATATCGACTAGTGTTTTCCCTGAACTTCCGGGCTCAATGTCGTTAATGACATTGAGCATTCACACTGAACTATATAATTAAATGATATTGCTCAGTGCGAGCATCCTCCCTCATCCCTGAACATGCACAACCTGACGATATCATCACCGTGGTACAACTGATGGAAAGCAGTTTTGCCCTAGTCCTTACCTGAAAACTGTTTTCAGATTCCTTTTCTGAAGATGTTGCTGTTTAGGACCTTATTGGAAGATGTAATCCAAAATTGGTTTCAGTAGTCATTATCCAAAGTTGCTTAAATAAGGCAGGAACTACTCAAAGAGTATCAATGTAGGACAAAATAATGCCACCACAAAATAGCTGCCAGTAACTGTGCATCCTTTATATAGGGCTGTGACCTGCAGGTGGTCTGCCAAAGATTGGGAGATTGTTTTAGCAGATGCAGATCTGAGATCTGCTGCAAAATTGGAGAGGTGTGGAGGCAGATATTGGGTGTTGAATCTGTGTCCAGGTCTCCAGTAAGATTTTCTCAACAGTTTGTTCTGGAGTTGGATCCCCAGAGGAATGGGTAAGTGTGTACCCATCTTAAGTCATGCAACTTTATATCAGATTAATAATTTGTTTTATCAATGTTTTTAAATAAAAGACTGTAGACAAAAAAAGGAGGTGTCTGAAGGGGTAAGGCTGACAGGCCAAAATTTGTTATATAGTCCTTACCTGAAGATGTTATTCAGATTCTTTTCCTGAAGATGTTGCTGTTTAGGACCTTATTGGAAGATGTAATCCAAAGTCCATATCAGTAGTTGATATCCAAAGATGCTTAAATAAGACAGGAAATACTGAGTATCAATGTAGGACAAAATGTCACCACAAAATGGCTGCTAGTAGCTGGGCATTATTTATATAGGGCTGTGATCTGCATTGTGACATCACAATGCATGCAGGCAGCAGCTATAGATGGCTGTAGCTTAGATCACCTCTAGGCCCAGATGCCATGCAGCAGCACACTGCGGAGAATGAAAAAGCCAGGGGCTGAGGAGATGGCAGTGTAACTCAGTGCAGGGAGAGAGACAGGGAGCAGAGGTGGCCTGGCCCCCATAGTAGCCCCACTCTCTGCACCTATTGTAGCTATGCCCTTGCCTGTGTCTGCCAAAACTTGGAAGTGTGTACGGTGACACAATCCTTTCAGTAGATAATTTCAGCAAATGTTGATCTGAGATCTGCTGCAAGATTGGACAGGTGTAGAGGCATATTTTGGGTTTTGAACTGCAGCCAGGTCATCAGTACGATGGAGTCAACAGTCTGGCCTGGAGTTGATCCCTGGAAGATATGTCAAGTGTGTACCCATCTCATGCTCTGTCATATCAAACGAATAATTTGCTTTATCCATTGCTTCTAAATGAAACACTGCAGATAGAATAGAGGGAGCTGTCTGGAGGGGTAAGAGTGACAGGCCAAAATATGTTATATAGTCCTTACCTGAAGATGTTATTCACATTATTTTTCTGAAAACGTTGCTGCTCAGGATCTTATTGGAAGATGTAATCCAAAGTCCATGGCAGTAGTCGTTATCCAAAGTAGCTTAAATAAAGCAGGGACTACTCAGAGACAGATTCAGTATGAAATATCGGCAGCTGTATAAATCCCGACAGGAGGAGAGCCCAACGCCAGCTGGTAAGTACCCTAACCCTCCCTTAAGGGTTACCTAACCCTAAGTCTCCCCCAGGGGTGCCTAAACCTAACCCCCCCCTTCGGAATTTTGATGCCTATCTTAAGTCCCCTGTTGGGCTTCTCCTGATGGGATATAGACCAGCAGCATTTAGTCCGCCAGTCTATAAATTGCATCCCTCAGAGACATGGGCATAGCTACCATAGGTGCAAGGGGTACAGCTGCTATGGGGCCATCTTCCTTGTCAAAGTTACGTGTTTTTTGCCATTGGGTGGTACATAGGGGCCCATACAAACTTTTGCTATGGGGGCCTTCAAATACCTAGTTACATCCCTGCTCAGAGAGTATCAATGTGGGACATACAACACAAAATGGCTGCCAGTAGCTGGGCATCCTTTATATAGGGCTCTGACCTGCATTGTGACATCACAATCCATGCAGGCAGCAGCTAGAGACTGCTGTACCTTAGATCCACTCTAGGCATTGATGGCATGCAGCAGCACTGCGGTAAGTATGGAAAAGCCGGGACTCAGGAAATGGCAGTGTAAATCAATGCAGGGATAGGTCCGGGGCCCAGAGGCAGTCTGGGCCCTATTGCAGTCCCATTATCTGCAACTATTATAGCTACGCCATTGCCTGCGAGTGGCAGCTAGTCTGACAAAGATTGGAAGTGTGTAGAGTGACACAATCATTTCAGCAGATCTGCTGCATAATTGGACAGGTGTGTAGGCATATATTGGGTATTAAATCTGCATCCAGGTCTCTAGTAAGATCGTGTCAACAGTCTAGTCTGGAGTTGGATCCCCAGAGGATTGGACAAGTGTGTACCCATCTTAAGCCATGCAGCGTCATTCCAGATAATTTGCTTTATCCATGTTTCTAAATGAAAGACTGTAGATAAAAAGGAGGAAGGTATCTAAAGGGGTAAGGCTGACAGGTTAAAAATTGTTATATAGTCCTTACTTGAAGATGTTATTCACATTCTTTTTCTGAAGATGTTGCTGTTTAGGACCTTATTGGAAGATGTAATCCAAAATACAGATTAGTAGTCGTTATCCAAAATCTCATAAAATTAGGAATTTATCAAAGCGGTAATCAATGTAGGACAAAATTACACTACAAAATGGCTGCGAGTAGCTGGGCATCCATTATATAGGGCTGTGACCTGCATTGTGACATCACAATGCATGCAGGCAGCTGGAGATGACTGTAGCTTAGATCAGTACTAAGCATTGATGCCATGCAGCAGCAGCACTCTGCGAAGAATTTACAAAAAAAAAAAAAGCCTGGGCTCAGCCTATCGCAGTGTAATTCAGTGCAGGAAGAGTGCCAGGTCCCAGAGGTTGTCTGGGCCCCACTGCAGCCTCATTCTCTGCACCTATTGTAACTGGACCCTTGCCTGTGAATGGTAGCTGGTCTGACAAAGATTGGAAGAGTGTATACATTCTTTCTGCGTACTTCACATTCATTGAGATTTTGTGAAGGCTGTCACATAACTTTGCAATTTTTTGCCTTTACTTTGAACATGTCAAAAGATAAAAGGTAAAAGAGCCACTTAAGCTGTACATGATTTACATGAAACCAGCACGTGTCCCCACAGGACATAAAGGATGGTTTGTGTGTTGTCTGTTATAAAGAGCCACCTCACCAGTCCGGTTTACTGGTCGCTGGACAAGAGCCATCTTCGGGGTTGCCTCTTTGTCCCAGGTTAAGATGCAGGTTGTGGATCATTTGGCTTCTCCAACGATGCCTCCTTGAATCGGGTGGCCATTTGCTATGTTTACACCTCATATGCATCACCCGTCAGGGGTATGCCCCAAGGATGTTGATGGCCATTCTAGCCAAAGTATGGCACAATCTGATGTTGATAACAGACCAGTAGTGACAAAATTGCCTAAATGCAAGTTGTCTTTATATCAGTCTGTCCAACATATGGATTCAGACGCATCATCAGGGGAATTGGATGATGCACAGAGTTCCTCTCCAGGATCTAGTTCTGGGGAGGAGGATCAGCCATCTACTGTTGATGTTACTTCTGTAGTGAGGGTGGTTAAATCAGTCCTAGATATTCAGGATGATGAACCAGCGCATAGTAAGAAGGCTCCAATGTTTTATCACCACCTGAACGTGGTCAAAACGTTGTTTCCTGTGTCTGAACAGTTCACTGAGCTTATCGAGGAGGCATGGGGTATCCCTGATAAATGATTTTATGTTATTAAGAGAACATCATCATTGTATCCCTTCCCATCTTCTGTATGTACTAAGTGGGAGATACCTCCTACTGTGGATGCTCATGTAACGCATTTAATCAGAAATGCTACATTGCCTATTCCATCAGCGTCTTTTCTGAGGGATTCCACAGATAAAAAGATTGAAGCCTGTCTTAAGGCAATATTTTTGTCATCTGGAGCAGTTACCCGTCCAGCTACGGCTGGAGCCTGGGTAGCCAAAGCTGTTGAAGAATAGATAGGGGCATTGGACAATTCTTTACAAAATGCTACCAGAGAACAGATTATAATATCACCCACATACAGGAAGCGGCTTCCTATCTGACAGGAGATGCAGCAGATGCTGGAATTTTAGCTTCTAGGGCATCAGCAGCATTCATAGTGGCACGCAGGACCCTTTGGTTAAGATCTTGGAAGGCTGATACAGAATCAAATAGGGCACTGGAAGCTGAGTTGGATAACATACTTACTACTCTGGCGGCTACAAAGTCAGACGGTCTGCCATCTACATCAAATAGTAAATCTAGGCAGGTTTCTTTTCAGACTTCCTCTAGGCCAGGGGTGGTCAAACTCAGTCCTCAAGAGCTACCAACAGTTCATGTTTTCCAGGTCATCTCACAGAATCACAAGTGAAATAATTAGCTCCACCTGTGGATCTTTCAAAATGTGTCAGTGAGTAATGACTACACCTGTGCACCTGCTGGGTGACCTATAAAATGTGAACTGTTGGTAGATCTCGAGTTTGGCCGACCCTGCTCTTGGCCGACTAGTTTTCGTAAGTCAAAGTGACAAACTAAGAGGTCTGGCCGGGCAAGACGTTCAGCTTCTAAGCCAGACAACAAGCCTTCGGCCTGATGGAGCAGGCCTCCTCCTGGGGGATCCAATGGTGGGAGGCAATTTTCTTCAATTTGTGGATTATTGGCATCAAACAACTACAGATTTCTGGATCCGAGAAGTGGTCTCTCAAGGGTATGCTCTCACTTTCAGGAGACATCCCCACCAGACGTTTTTTCCACAAAGCCTCTATCAGATGTGGACAAAGCCTTGGATTTTCAGGAAGCCATTCACTCTCTGCTACAGGCAGGTGTAATAGTCCTAGTTCCTGTGTTTCAACAAGGAAGGGGTTACTACTCATCAATTTCTGGTCTAGAAGATGAATAGGGCATATCGCCCTATACTGAATCTAAAAACCCTCACCAGGTTTATCCATGTTCCCAAATTCCACATGGAAACTCTCCGGTCAATTATTTTGGCTATGGAGCCAGGGGATTACATGGTTTCACTGGATATTCAGGATGCATATCTGCATATTCCAATTATCCCATCCCACCAGCAATTTTTACAGTTTTCTGACCTTCAGCAACATTACCAATTTCAGGCTCTACCCTTTGGCCTTTCTACGGGTCCGGGTATTTACTAAAATAATGGCAGTCATGACGGCTTATCTTAGGTGTCAGGGAGTCAGAATACTGCAATATCTGGACAACCTTGATATTGGCACAGACTCTGGTGGTTTTGCAACACCATCTTCAACTGACCAAAGCCTGCCTGCAAAGGCACGTTTGGATAATCAATTGGAAAAAATCACCACTTTCCAACACAGCAGATGGTACATATGTGAGCGTTTCTAGATTCTCAGGTACAAAGGGTGTTTTTGCCAGTGGACAAGATTGTGGCCTAATGGTGCATACACACGATCAGATTTTTCCTTCAGATATGAACGATAACGATTTAAAAATCGTTCAGTCGTTCATATCTGAAGGAAAATCGTTCATATCTGACATGCCTGAACGATGGACGATCAACGATGCGCGTTCCCGTTTGTCAGATAACGATATCTGACATCTGATGGGTTTGCAGTCAGACTTGGACGATTCCATTCATTTTAATGCAGTCAAAAATCGTTCAATCGTTCAAATCGTTCTAATCGTTCAAAACTTTGGTCAAATCGTTCAAATCGTTCAGTCGTTCATCTGACAAGTCTGACAAATCTGACCGTGTGTACGCTCCATTAGCTTACGTAGCAGCTTGTGTATCCGCCTTGATAAGAGTATCCATTCTTTCAGCAATGCAGGTGTTGGGGGCATGCTCAATTCCATTCCAGGTCTCGTCAAAAGGTGAATTCTCTCCAGGTGGATCGGACAGCACCATTTAATACGATTCCAAATGATCTTTCTCATTCTAGAAGTTAAATCACTCCCTCCCGTGGTGGCTAAAAAAAAAAAAAAAAAAAAGCATCTAAACAAAGGTGGCCGTTCTGGATTCCAAATTGGATGCTTCTCACCACAGATGCCAGTCTTCGCAGATGGAGGGCAGAGACAGGTCCTCACACCTTTCAGGGCAGATGGACAAATCAGGAAAGTAGTCAGTCAATAAACATTCTGGAACTGCGAGCAGCATACAAAGCATTTCTCACGGCACAGGACCTGCTCCAGTCTGACAACGCGACCACAGTGGCCTACCTCAATCATCAGTGAGGCACAAGTAGTTATGCAGACACGAAGGAAGTGACAGATTCACATTTCAGCAGAACATCATCTTCCAGCCATCTCGGCAATATTCCTTCCCGGGAGTACTCAATTGGGAAGCAGACTGCCTAAGTCGCCAGGATATACATGCCAGAGAGTGGACTCTCCATCTAGGAGCGTTTCAGCTCCTGGTAAACAAATGGGGTCTACCGGATATAGATCTCATGGTGTCACGCCACAACTGCAAGGTCCCCAGGTCCAGAGACCCATCAGCAGCCTTCGTGGACGCACTGGCAGTAAAATGGGACTTCAAGCTGGCATATCTTTTTCCTCCAATTTCTCTCATCCCAAGATTTCTCAGAAAATTCAAGCAGGAAAGTGGAACAGTAATACTGGTTGCTCCGTCTTGGCCCAGACGTCATTGGTTCACAGACATATAGAATCGGTCAGTAGACAGCAGATTCTGTCAGAGGAAGAGGATATGGACTAACGCAAGGTCCCTGCCGACATCCAGACTTGCCCCATCTGGCTTTGGCAGTGTGGCTCTTGAATCTTTCATCCTAAGAGCGAAGGGATTTTCCAGGTCTGCAATTTAGACGTTTAGGGCTCAGAAGCCTTCTTTTGCCCGCATCTATTTCAGAGTGTGGCATTCTTTTGGTCAATGGTGTTCCCATAAGGAATAGGATCCTAAGGTATTCAAGATTTCCAGGATACTGGCTTTTCTGTAGGCAGGGTTAGACAGTGGTCTCTGCCTGGCTATCCCTGCAGGTTTTTGCACCTGTCTGGTTCCAGAAGAAGATTGCTTCATTACCAGATATTAGATTTGTTTTTTTCCCCAAGAAGTTCTGAGAGTTCAGCCTCCTTTTGTTCCACTGGTAGCACCGTGGGATTGGTCTTTGGTTCTTATGGGGCTACAAGCTTCCCCATTTGAACCTTTAGACTCTGTAGATTTGAAGTGGTTGACAGCAAAGACTCTGTTTCTTCTTGCTATCTCTTCTGCTCGCAGAGTCTCGGATTTGGCAGCGCTCTGTCATCGCTCCCCATTTTTTACTTTTCACCAGGATAAAACTGTTCTTCGTAGTAGGGAGGGTTACCTTCTTAAGGTAGTGCCCCGCTATCATGTGAATGAAGAAATTGTTCCAGCTTTTCAGGCTCCAAACCTTTCTATAAGTGAAGCCTCCCTGGATGTAGTTCGTGCTCTCCGATCTATGTGGGGCATACAAACTAGAAAAGTAGATTCTCTCTTTGTATTATACGGTTTTCACAAACGAGGATGGCCAGCTAATAAGCAGACTATCGAGATGGCTACGTATGACTCTCTCTCAGGTGTACACAGAGGCTGATCTTCCTGTCCCAAGCATGATGACAGCACATTCTACTCGGTCTGTAGGGCCATCATGGGCAGGCAGTCGTGGTGCCTCTGCTGAACAATTGTGCAAGGCTGCCACGTGGTCTTCTGTCCACTTTTCTTAGGTTCTATGCCTTTGATACTTTTGTCTCTCAGGATGCTTCCTTTGGGTGACAAGTTCTCCTTTCTGCTCGGGAGTGTCTCCCACCCTAGGGGGGGGGCAAATGCTTTAGGACATCCTCATGGTATCCCTGTGGATCCCTATGGACCCCAAAGAAGAAATATAGCGTTATGGTAGACTTACCTAGATAACTCCTTTTCTTCGAAGTCCATAGGGTCCACAGGGCACCCAACCTGTAAGTGATTTTCTTTTGGTCACAAATTCCCTCATTTTGTGTTAGTGTTTCTGGTGTACGATTGTTCTTCCTTCTCCTCTTTCCTTTCCCTGCCTTTAGGTTAACTAAACTTAAGTCCTATGGCTAGGGGTGGGGTATATATGGAGGAGGACCCAGGGCATTCTGGGAGCCAAAAGCTTTAACTGTATTGTGCCTGGTCTTCCAACCATAATATCCCCATGGTATCCCTGTGGACCTCAAAGAAAAAGGCATCATCTATGAAAGTCTACCATAACTCTATATATTTTTTTTTTTGTTCAGAGAGCATTATTAACCTCCGTAACTTTAATTTCCAGTCATTTCCACTCAATTTTGACAACCTCACAATATTGTTCACCAACATAGGCCAAACGCTGGCTGGCTAAACTAAACCGAGCAGCGGCAGAAATACACTAGTTATTTTGGTTTAAAAAGGTTTTGCCAAATATTAATGTATTAGCACTAACCAATCAAACCAACACACAAGTACTTTCAATAGAAAACAATCCAACACAGAAATTTCCGAAAAACCATGTGTAGAATATTATTGCTCTACAGTAGTAGTAGTAGTTAAACAGCAGACGTTGATGCCCCCTACACAAGTGCACATGCACCCAGCACATGCCTACTCTCATTGCTCACTGTACCACCCTCCTGGGGACCCTGGGCCGCTGATGGCTGACACTCCGTGCCCATGGAAAGCCCAGATATATCAGCCTTTTTGTTGAGCAGTTCTCCAAAATCTCAACCATAAAAACATCATCCGTACCTGCGGGTCGGATACAGTGCAGGATAGAGAGTGGATTGTATACAATGCAGGTTGGATACACCAATGGTGCACTTACTTTGACAGAGGGTGCCAGTGGTGTCCTCGGTGCAGTGGGGACAACCATCTTGCATGCGACTACCCCATTAAAGTCTAGGTGGAAGCGCTGATTGGCTGATAGCCATGATAGACGGCTCTCGGCCAATCAGCTGTCAGCCCATTTATTTCACTGGGACTTTTGAAATTGGCTCCCAAGTCAAAACCGCAAGATCAGACAGCAGGAACTCAAGGTTTTGACTCGGATAGGGATTCGAGGCAGACAGGACGATCCGAGCTGTGGCTTGGATCCCGGATGTTCAGATTCCAAGGAATTTGAACAGTTAGTCTCTAGTCTGAAAGAGTAAGGTTGACCAGTTATAGTCCTTACCTGTTCAGATTCTTTTTCTGAAGATGATGCTGTTTAGGACCTTATTGGAAGATGTCATCCAAAGTCCATCTCTGTAGGTTATCTGATGTCGCTTATAAAAAAAAAAAAAAAAAAAACAGAGATCATCAATGGAAGACAAAATGTCACTACAAAATGGCTGCCAGTAGCTGGGCATCCTTTATGTAGGGATGTGATCTGCATTGTGACATCACAATGCATGCAGGCTAGAGATGGCTGTAGCTTAGATCAGCTATGGGCCCAGATGCCATGCAGCAGCACTCTGCGGAGAAGGAAAAAAACGGGGCTCAGAAGCTGGCAGTGTAACTCAGTGAAGAGAGAGGGCCAGATCCCCTGGGCTCCATAGAAGCCTCATTTTCTGCATCTACTATAGCTACACCCTTGCCTGTGAGTGGCAGCTGGTCTGCCAATGATTGGCAGTGTGTGTAGGGCGACACAATCCTTTCAATAGATTGTTTAAGCAGCTCCCAGATCTGCTGCATAATTCAGCAGGTGTGGAGGCATATATTGGTTGTTGAATCTGCATCCAGGTCTCCAGTAGGATTACATCAACAGCCTGGTCAGAAGTTGGATCACAGAGGATTAGACAAGTGTGTACCCATTTTAAGTCATGCAATCTTATATCAGATGAATAATTTGCTTTATACATTGTTTTTAAATTAAAGACTGTAGATGAGAAGGAGGGAGGTGTCTAAAGGGGTAAGGCTGACAGGTTAAAATTTGTTTCCTAGTCCTTACCTGAAGATGTTATTCAGGTTCTTATTAGTAGTCATTATCCAAAGTCTCCAAAATAGCTGCTAGTAGCTGGGCATCCTTTACATAGGGCTGTGATCTGCATTGTGACATCACAGTGCATGCAGGCAGCAGCTAGAGATGGCTGTAGCTTAGAGCAGCACACTGGTAAGTATAGAAAAGCCAGGGCTCAGGAGATGGCTGTGTAAATCAGTGCAGAGATAGGTCCATGCACCAGAGGTGGCCTGGGCCCCGTTGCAGCCCCATTCTCTGCACTTATTGCATCTACGCTCTTGCCTGTGAGTGTCAGATTGTCTGCCACAGATTGAAAAAAAAAAAAAAAAATTGTGTATGGTAACTCTTCCAGTTAATTATTTTAGCAGCTGCAGATCTGCTGCAAAATTGGGCAGGTGTGGAGGCATATATTTGGTGTTGAATCTGTCCAGTTCTCCAATACATTTATGTCAACAGTCTGATCTGCAGTTTGATCCCTGGAGGACTGGACAAGTGTGTACCCATCTTAAGTCATGCAGAGTCATATCAAATTAATAATTTGCAGTTTTCAATTTCTAAGCAATGGATAAAGCAGATACAATGGAGGGAGATGTCTGAATGGGTAAGGGTAACAGGCCACAATTTGTTATATAGGAGCATAGTTAATCACAATCCACATCTGAGAAACAGATATTGGGTGAATTTATCACAGCCTATCACAATGCAATATTTGAATAGATCACAAGGATGCATTATAATAAAATAAAAAAAATGCAGGGACAGAGCTTGCGATAAAGCTACTAGGCTACTATTAGGCAAAGTCTTCCAGGAGAGGGATCCAATAGGATACCTCACCGGGTTACCCGCGCCTTGCACATGCGCAGTGGTCTCCAAGGTCATAAACCTGGAAGTTCCCATAACACAAAGGACAGCTCTTATCGGAAGAGGTGTCCTTTGCATGCATAGCGGCATTTAGTAACAGTATGAATATACATTTAAGCAATACGTGGCAGCATGTGATGCTTGAGGCATCCCACATTAGTAAATATACCAAAGTGCAGGTTTTTAGAATTGGAGATGCTGCCCATAGAAATCAGATTCTAGCTATTATCTTCTAGAAGGTGCTAGATACATGTTAAGTAGAATCTGATTGGTTGCTATGGGCAACATCTCCAATTCTAAAAACCAGCACCTTAGTAAATTTACTCCCCTCTCCCAAGTGTAAAGAACAGTCTAGTCACTGAACTCCTCTATGTGTATTAAGTCAGATGTCAACTTACAGCAGCTCTATAACAGACATGGACAGGCTGGCGTTTGTAAATAAGCAGCAGCTTTGCAGAATGAAGTAACAGTGGCTTAATGGACTCGTATCACAAATCAGGGACTTAGCCTCTCATACCCTGGGAAATGGTCTTGGGTCATTAAACTACCGATAGCATAAAGAATTGGGGTTACCAAAGCTCAAACATAGATACATGTATCAAAAATGACCATTGGGGCACAACTTCTGATTTTGCTCTGGCTCCCACCTTTCTGAAATTGATTAATGAAAAGCAGAGTTAGGAAGAGTGAACCTAATATTCAGTCAGCAAGGTGGAAATACATTTTTCTAGTGTGACCAACAATTCTAATCATTTAGAGCACAGGTTCTCAAACTCGGTCCTCAGGACCCCAAACAGTGCATGTTTTCCATGTCTCCTCACAGAATCACAAGTGAGATAATTAGCTCCACTTGTGGATCTTTTAAAATGTGTCAGTGAGTAATGAATACACCTGTGCACATGCTGGGTGACCTGGAAATCGTGAACTGTGTGGGGTCCTGAGGACAGAGTTTGAGAACCACTGATTTAGAATAAAGGAGGCATTATGTATAAAGGATAGGTTGGAGAGCAAACTTCACTAAACACCAAATAAAATAAGTTGATTTTATTTTCAAAATATTATTTAACATGAATATTTGACAAACTACAGATAGAAGACAGGTTCCACATATGCAGTAAAAGTGTACATCACCTTCACACAGTGAAGGCAGCCATTTTGCTGGTCACCAGTTCCCATCAACTCACTAGGACCAATGACATCGAAGAGTTCAGCCTATTAAATAACTAGAAACTAAGTGAACGAATGCCTCCGGACACAATATGGCTGCCTCTGTTTCGTAGATAGGTACAATTCAAACCGGATCACAAAAAAAAAAAAAAAAAAAAAGTATAAAGTGCACTTTTTGGATTTTTAAAATTAGTTACCAATTGAAATGTTTTCTAAAATAGATATTTGGCCAAAATGGGTGATACTCAGCACCCAACCTGTGAAACAGATCAAATAGTGTAATTGTGCAGAGATTTGTTCACCTATTGCACAAAGCAGTGGCACCAAACAGGTCAGACTGGCACAGGGGAAATGGTCCAGGTGCCTACACAATTAAGTATATGGATAATGCCATGTATGCCTGTGCAATAAGCTTTAAAGCAGACAGGGCGAGATTACATTTGCAAATGTTCCATTGAAACCTCGCACATTAATATAACGTGGGGTATCTGGGGGAGGAAACCTTACTGGCATTTGCTCATGGACCCCCATAGAATCGTGAAACAAAAATGAGCAAGATTTTTCTCCTGCAAATACCTGCAGTGTGTGGAGCCAGACCTCATCTCCCACAGTGTGCTGTACTATTTATCTGCATTTCTAAGGCAAACAAGTATCTGAACAAAGTGCAGGTACAGTTATAGGAGGAAGGCATCCTCAGATAACGACATTGTGCAGACAGATTTGTTTATCCCCTGGATATGACAGATCATATCCAGTATACTCAATGTATCCATGGGCAAGTATACAATTGCATGAAGTCAGAATTCACATCTAGATACAGTTTATATAATGAGCTATAAAGAGAACAAAAAGAGAAGTGTTAACACTGAAGTAAACTATTCTTACTATAGAATGTTGTGTCAGTATCGCCATCTGAAAGTGCATAGTCTCAGACTCCAACTGCGCTGCACAAAACCACATCACCGGTGTGGCTGACCAACGCTCAACAGGAACTTCATCATTCACATTCTAAAAATGGCATATATAAGCGATACATTTCTAGGAATAATAGTACAACGGTAAGTTGTAGCCTGCTCCTTCAGTAAACAATTGTTGTCCTTCTATATTGTGGGGAATGTTAATGCCCAATACACAAAATAGGTTAAAACGGATTATGTCCAGTACAAAACCACAGATGTCAGTTCTTAAATCCGCCACATTTCCCAGCCTTCACAACAAAATCCTTAAGCAACGTGCCGTCCATTTGCCAGAATCCCGTGGTCTGCGTCACTCCTGTTAAATGGTTGACACAAAATTTAAAGCAAAAGTCTTCCAAGTCCTGTAATACAAACATAGAATATATGTTACACATTGTGACCATGTCAGAGCCAATTCACACTATATAAAATTTCTCTTGAAGAGTCGAAGAAATCTTTTTTTATACTGGCTATTTAACCACTTAACTGAAGAATTTGTCTTCCAAAAACCACTCAGAAATGGTCAAATTATGTTAAAAGCTATTTAAACTTTTTTTTAAAATTTTTGTTAAATATATATTGAATTAAGAGCTATGGTAAGAACTTACCCTTGTTATCTCTATTTCTACAAAGTCCATAGGGTTACACAGGATACCTTGGGGTATAGGCTATGGCATCGGGCACCACAGAGTTAAAATTTACAGCCTCCCAGGATGCACTGCGTCTCCTTTTCTTGACCCGTACACAGACCTCATGTCCTCCCGACACAAGAACAAGCTGCCTATCGCTGGAAGGCACCAGTTGTTGAAATACCTCCTGGTGAAGAAACCATTCCCTGGATGCACGTGTTGACGTCTGAGAAAGTCTGCTTCCCAGTTGAGGATTCATGGTATGAACACTGCTGATATGGCAGGGAGATTGGCCTCCACCCAAGCCAGAATGCAGGACAGTCAGAGCTGTCCGACTTCAGGTTCCTCCTTGGCGGTTTATGAAAGCCACTGTGGTGGCGATGTCTGACTGTACCTGCACGGACCGTCCGTTGAGGACATGCGTTACCTGTTGGAGAGTCTTAAATGCTGCCAGAAGTTCCAAGAGATTTATTGGAAGTGCAGATTCTGTTGGCGTCCACCTTCCCTGAAAGTGTGGACCAGTCACTGCTCCCCAGCCTCGGAGACTGGAGTCAGTCGTCAAAAGGACCCAGTCCGCAATCCAAAAGGGGCACCCCCTGTTCAGGAGAGCAGGCCGCAGCCACCAGGCTAGAGACAGACGTACTTCCGGGGAAAGCACAATTGTCTGTGTCTATCAGATTAGGCAACCCATTTTATCTGTAGAAGATCAGCTGCTGCAGAGGTCTAGAGTGGAACTGGGCATATTCCATCATGTCAAACAGACACCATGGAGCCCAGTAACCTCATTGCTGAGTGCACAGACACTTGTCGGCTGCTAAGGCAACTGCGTATCCTTGCCTGTAATGCAGAGATCTTGTCCTGTGTCACAAAGATCAACTGGTGTTGGAAGTCCAACAGGGCTCTGAAATGGCGCATCCTCAGTGAGGAAACAGGGAGGACTTTTCAGTTAAACAGCCAGCCATGATTGTGTAGAACAGATATTGTTAGTTGCAGATGGTGCTGAAGGATTTCTGGAGACCCTGCTAACAGGAGGTCAACCAGATAGGACAACAGGTGGACTCCCTGCATCCACAGGTGGGCTGCCATGACTTTGGTCTGGCCACTGCGCCTCAAGTATTTATCAAAGGGCAGTGCCTGAAACTGGAAATGGTGCAACAGCAATTCCTCAGGTTTGAGGTGCGAAGCTGCAAAGATAATAGGGATATGCAGGTAGGCCTCCTAAATGTCCAGAGACCATGAAATCCCTAGGTTCCATTGCCAATATAATGGAACGGAGGGTCTCCATCCTGAATAGAGGAACACTCAAAGACTTACTTAGGGATCGGAGGTTGGGCCGGTAAAACCCATTGGGTTTGTGTACCAGAAAGATTTGAGTAATATCCCGTTCCCTGCTGGGATAACGGAACAGTCACTATAACTCCAGCCTGGAGCATAGAGTACAGCACTTTCTGGAGTTCCATGGCCTTGACCTGATCTGATGGAAGGCCTATAGTCAAAAACCAGCTGTGAGGCCTTCGCTGAAAGGAGAGGGCGTACCCCAGAGAGACCACTTCTCTGACCCAAGTGTCCACGGTAGTCAGATACCAGCACTGGGCAAACTGAAGAAGCCGGCATCCCACTTTGGGGTCCCCCAAGGAGAGGCCCGTCCAGTCAGGCTGAAGGCTTATCGTCCGACTTGGGAGTAGGAAGTCTTGTACTCCAAGCCTGCTTCTTTGGCTTGGCAGATTTCCTGGTTGCTGACTGCCTAGGAAAGGACTGCACTTTGGACTTACCCTGTGCCCTATAGGGGCGAAAGGACGAAGCACTAGACCCTGATGGGACCGTAGCCGATGGCAGACTGCTGCCAGAGTAGCCACAATTTTGTCTAAAATCAGGGCCAAATAGGACCTGTCCTTAAAGGGCAAGCATTCCAAACCCTTTTTGGAATCTGCATCCGCTTTCCAAGAGCGCAACCACAGGGTGCGGCGAGCTGACACGGCAATTCTGGAAGAGGAGACCCATGTCCAAGGCTGCCTCATTAATATACGTGACTGAGTCTCTGGGATTGCCCATAAACTCCGAGTCAGAGTCCAGAGACAATTCCAAGCTATCAGCCCAGTGCTCCATGGCTCTGGCCACCTAGCACACGGCCATAGCCGGTCTGGACGCCTCTCCAGCAAGGGAATAAGTGGATTTTAGGCATATTTAAACCTTACGATCCGTGGCATCCTTTGAGGACATGGAGGGCATGGGTAACGTAGCACTCCTCACTAGGAGTGTTACATGAGAATCCTCTACCCATATATTTCCCCACGCTTCCTCTAAATGATCCACCAACTGACCAGATAAAGGTGATTCCACTGTATTTCCTCTAATACCTTTAAAGAAGGCATATTTAGTTTGGCCACGGAGGGGTCGTCATCTTCCATAACCAAGACTGCACGGACTGCCCGTATAAGGCCTGGTATATATTTTTGACTTCTGGTCTGAAAGGTCAAAATCTCACAATCAGATGTCGTCGTCATGCAGAACATTGAGACACTACAGGCCGCAATGACGACTCCCCCTGTAACACGTCTGTTAGGTGCTGTACCGTATTGGACAGTGAACTCACCCACGCAGGCTCCTGCGAGACCTGGGTGGGCGAGAGCAGGAGACACCGGGGTACCACCAGCTGCCTGGGGAACCCCTGTATGGGTGAGGCCCCAACCGACTGCAGTGATAACACCATTTGGGACAACGCAGTGGGTGTGGCCAGCTGACCCACAAGGGTTGTAAGTGCCTTAGCAAAACAAGGCCAGGGTGGTTCCTGCACAGGCACAGTAATTGGGCATGATATCAGAAAAACAAGAGATATGGTAAGAACTTACCTTTGTTATTTCTGTTTCTACGAAGTCCATAGGGTCCACAGGGTTGATCTTGGGGGTATAGCTGGATCTGGATCCACGGGCACCACGCAGTTAAAGCTTTTGCTGCTCCCAGGACGCACTTGGGTCCATCCTCCTCTATACCCCGCCCCCAAGCCACAGGCACCTTCAGTTGGTAAGCAGCCAAGGCCGGAAGAAGAGACGAAACAGAGAGAAGGAAGACTGGAACACACAAGAAAACCATACTCAGAAATGGGAGACAGAAAAAACGGTGAACAGCCACACAGGCCATATGAAGCCAGGTGCGTCAGGGCGGGTGCCCTGTGGACCCTATGGACTTCGTAGAAACAGAGATAACAAAAGGTAAGTTCTTACCATATCTCTTGTTTTCTACTTCAGGGTCCATAGGGGGTCCACGGGGTTGACCTTGGGGATGTCCCAAAGCAGTTCAACTAAGGGCGGGGATGCTCCTGTGCAGAAAGGAGAACCCGGTGCCCGAAGGATGCATCCTGAGAGGCAAAGGTGTCTCCAACGCATAGAACCTCAAAAATGTCTGAATGGAAGACCAGGTGGCTGCCTTACATAGCTGAACAGCAGAGGCGCCACGTCTAGCAGCCAAAGAAGGACCCACAGACCGAGTGGAATGAGCCTTAACGGAGGCTGGAACCGGTAAACCCTCCTCTGCGTAAGCCTCACAAATAACAGAACAAAGCCAAACGGGCTAAACTTTGTTTGGTTTTCACAGGAGGGGTTGGCCTGCCAACAAAGAGGACAAAATGAAATCAGACTTCCTAACAGAATCAGTCCGGTCCACATAAATTCTGAGAGCACGGACTACACCCAAGGAAGCCTCACCAGCTGAAAGATCAGGTGACAGGAACTTGTGCCAGCTTTTCAGATTGATGTGGAACTTAGAAACCACTTTAGGCAGAAACTCAGGACGAGTGCGAAGCACCGCTCTGTCCTGGTGAAAAATCAGAAAAGGGGGATGACAGGAAAGCGCCCCCAATTCTGACACACTCCTGGCAGAAACAATTGCCAGGAGAAAACCCAGTCTTAAACGTTAACCACTTGAGTTCCACCGACAAAAGGGAGCTGGATTCGGAGAACACCTGGGGAAAAAAAAAAAAAAAAAAAAAAGTGAACATCTGGCAGTGTAGCGATCCTTTGTTGGAACCACACAGACAGCACGGACACATGAACCTTCAGGGAGGCAAGACGTAAGCCTAGGTCCAAACCTGACTGAAGAAATTCCAAGACCCTAGAAACTCTGAACACCTGAGGACCATAGTTTCTGGACTCACACCACTGAAAGTAAGTGGTAAATCAGTGCGGAAGCAGGCTTGCGTGCCCTGAGCATTGTACTAATAACCGAACCAGAGAAGCCCGAGACCTTAAGACGGCTGTCTCAAGAGCCACGCCGTCAAAGACAGCCAACCCAGATCTGGGTAAAGGCAGTGCCCTTGACACAATAGGTCCCGATGCTGAGGAAGAAGGTACGGAGCGTTGATGGAGAGGCTCGTCAGATCGGAGTACCAAGGACATCTGGGCCATGCTGGAGCCACCAGCACGAGCGTGCCGCCGTCCTGTTTGAATTTCCGCAGGACCCGAGGCAGCAGGGACATCGGAGGTAATGGATACGCCAGTTGAAACGTCCATTTCACCGACAGCGCATCCACCAGACTTGCGCCTGCGTCTCTTGTCCGTGACCCGTACACGGGCAACTTGTGATTGTGACGGGAGGCCATCAAGTCCAGCTCCGGTAGCCCCCATCTGTCCACGAGTAGTTGAAATACCTCTGGGTGAAGCGACCATTCCCCGGGATGCACGTCATGACGGCTGAGGAAGTCCGTCTCCCAATTGAGCAGGACCCAGTCTGGGATCCAAAAGGGGTGTCCCTCGACTAGATTAGCTGTTTGAAGCCACCAAGCTAAAGACTGCCGAACCTCCGGGGACAACACCAGCATCCAAGACCGGATCCGGTGAGGTAACCCGTTCCATTCCGATAGCATCAGCCCCTGCAGGGGCCTGGAATGGAATTGGGCAAATTCCACCATGTCGAATGCAGACACCATGGACCCCAGAACTCATTGCCGAATGGATCGACAGTCGGCAACTGCTCAGGCAACTATCTGCAGCTGTAGGGGAGGAGACCTTCTCCGGAGTCAGGAAGATCCTTTGCTGATGAGAATCTAGCAGGGCTCCCAAGTGAACCATCCGCTGTGATGGAATCAGAGAGGACTTTTTCCAATTTATCAACCACCCGGGTGCTTGCAGACAACCAATCGTCAGGTGGAGATGTTGAAGAAGCACCTCCAGAGAGCTTGCCACCAAAAGGAGGTAGTCAAGATACGGCAGCAGCCATATATTCTGGCTCCGAAGATGGGCGGCCATAATCACCACCACTTTGGTGAATACCCTTGGTGCCGTGGAGAGGCCAAAGGGTAGCGCCCGAAACTGGTAGTGATGTTGTAGGATAGCGAACCTCAGATACCGCTGGTGTGAGGGTGCCATCGGAGCATGGAGGTAGACGTCCTGGATATCCAGGTAGACCATGTAATCCCCAGGTTCCATCGCCAGAATGATGGAATGTAACGTTTCCATCCTGAACTTGGGAACTGAGGAAATTGTTCAGAGAGTTCAAATTGAGGATAGGGCGATGAAACCAAATTGTTCTCTGCACCAGAAACAGTAGAGGGTTCCCGTTCCTCAGTCACAATGGGGGACGGGGTACTAATGACCCCTGCTTTCAGCAAGGACTCTATAGCTTCCTGAATCTGCAAAGCTTTGGTTTTGTCCTGAGAAGGACTCGTGCAGAAAAACTGGTGGGGCGGTCTGTGCTGAAAAGACAGGGCGTACCCCTGGGAGACCACTTCTCGAACCCAGGCATCCGTGGTGGTATTGTGCCAGCAGTGGGCAAATTGAAAAAAGTCGGCCTCCTACTCTGGGGTCCCATCCCATGAGGCAGAAGGTTTATCTTCCTGCTTGGAAAAAGGGCGCCTAGCACTCCAGGCCTGCTTCTTGGGTTTAGAGGCGGCCTTGGTCGCTGACTGCCTCAGGAAGGACTGACCTTTGCCATTCTGTCCTTTCGGGTTCAGGGTAAGGCCAGAGTGCCTCACCTTAGCAGGTGCTGAAGCTGAAGGGAGGAAGGCTGACTTGGATTTAGCCAGAGTATCCACTATTTTGTCCAAGTCTGGACCAAACAGCAACTCCATTAAAAGGTAAGGCCTCCAGACCCTTTTTAGAGTCTGCGTCTGCTCTCCAGGACCTCAGCCACAAGGACCAACGAGCAGATACAGCTGCAGCCGAAACCCTATAGGTCAGCAGACTGGCATCTAACGACGCTTCCTCAATATAGGAAGCCGCATCTCATCTGTCCTATTAACGCTCTCTGGATATCCGAAGCATCGTCTGGAAAAGTATCCTCTAATGCGTTGGCTTAGCTCTCAACGGCTTTAGCCACCAAACAAGAGATGGCCATGGACAGACGGGCCACTGCCCCTGAGAGAGAGTAGATAGACTTTAAATAAGTCTCCACCTTCCTGTCCGTGGGATCCTTCAGAGAGGAGACAGACTGAAATGGCAGTGTAGCGCTTTTAATTAAGCGGGTGACATGGGAATCCACCGCAGGTGGGGATTCCCATTTCCTGCAACGAGCCTCAAGAAAAGGATAATTGGATGCCAACCATTTGTGGTTGGAATCTCTTACTTGGATCATATGACGGGGGCCTGGCAGTCTCCGTCAATTGGTCAGACAGGTGAAAAACCATTCGAAGTTACCTTAGCTTTTTTAAAATTAGGGTACTTCGACCTAGGAGCCGGCGCATCATCCTCTATGTGAAGGATGGCCTGCACCGCACTAACCAGTGCCGGCACATTAATGGAGGACTGACTGGGATGCCATGGCCCAGGAATGGAGACTGTGTCCTCCTGTACTTCTCAGTCATCTGAAGAGACATCAGTGTCAGTTAACTGCGCAGCCAGTGCAGCCACAACGGGACGCTTGGATGCCTTCGGGGGCATGTCACTATGTAACAAACTGAAAAGCCAAAGACGAGGCCGCCAGACTCTGAACAGAGCTGGAGTGTACATCCACCCAGGGTGGAGGAACCGCCTGAGGCTACCCCTGAAAGGGCACCACGGACTGCTGCATCACTGGGGGAGACTGAACATACACAGGCAACCCCGCATAAGGACCCACAGTCTGAGACCTGGGGGTAGACTGCAATAACTGCGGAATACCCGGGGAATGGTAGGCTGGGGCAACGCCCTAGTAGGGACTGTAGTCGGGACCGCTAAACGGTCCGCGATTGACGCCAGCACTTGTGAATACATTACCTAAAGAGGATCCTCCGACGTTGGGGGTTTAGAGGGGCCAGGCACTAGCTGGCACCGCCCGCACAGACCATCCTGTGATGAATCCTCCCCATGAACCCCAGCAGGAAAACACCACAGGAGCCACGGAGTGCTCAATCTCCTCATCAGACATGACAAATTTTCAATAAATATGTATCACAAAGAGGTATGGCGAATAACACCTGCGCACTCACAAGTATGCAACACAAACAGCCCACAATATGGTACTGTGTAGCACAACTGTATGTGACTGACCTCACAAATACTTGTCCTATATAAGTGAGGTTCACAGAAAAATGCCCTTCCCCCCACACACCTGCTGGGCCGTAGGAGAAGGAAAGGGATCGGTATAAGCTGACAGTTAGTAGAGATTAGCACAGACAGGTAGCACTAGCAAAAGTCACATACCATACAGAAAGGTAATACTCACTGCACCTTTCGCTACAATCAACCTCCCAGATTCAGTGTCTGGGAGGGCTATAGCGCTGTGTACACTGTCCTTTAGCAGGTGAGAGGTACGCAGGGGGACCAGTCCATGCACCGCCTGGGAGATCTGCGTTGCTGCCAGAGAAGATGGCCACCGGAGATCTCAGAGGAGGAGTGGCCACAGGAGGAACAGCTCAGCGACGCCAGCACACATGAGAGAAGGCATGCTGAGGGGAGGAGCCACTAGACAGGGAAAGGCGCATTCCCCTGGCTAGTAATTAACTACGGGGACGCTGGTTCCTGCTCCAGCCTTTACTCCCTGGTGGCCTAGCGGACACGCGGGGTGTTCCTGATAGGAGTAGCCCGCCGCCGCTAACTAGCGCCGCCAGTCTGTCCACAGAGACCGGCGGCTAAAGACTGCCTTTTCCCCGCAGGCAACGCAATGCATTGCCCGCGGCTTACCTGTCCCCAGCGAATCCGGCAGCAGTCTGTGGGCGGTCCTGGAGCTCTGCTAGTACTGACTCCGGGGTCCCACTGCGATCCCCAGATCAGTACTGGCGTCGCAGTGCCAGCGGGGTTGTTGGAGCGGCAGCGTGGACGTCCAGATGGACAGTCTAATGCTGCCGCTCTGAAGAGTAAAAATAAACAAACTTCTTTTAAAAAATAATAAGCTTAGGGGCTGCTTATGCAGCCCCACTGCGCCAGTGGTGGCCTGACTCCGGCTGGGCACCAACTAAAACTGAGGTGCCTGTGGCTCGGTGGCAGGGTATAGAGGAGGATGGACCCAAGTACATCCTGGGAGTAGCAAAAGCTTTAACTGCGTGGTGCCCGTGGATCCAGTTCCAGCTATACCCCAAGGTCAACCCCGTGGACCCCCTATGGACCCTGAAGTAGAAACATGCCCTGCATAAACCCTCAGGTGATTACATCACCCTCCGCTATTGGTACATTACATGTGGTACCCTGTAGCAGTAGAGGAAATTCACGTTCCCTCTCAGACATGTGTAACGGAGTGTATGTGACTCCACACAAATAAAGGCTTTTATAGTGAGGCAATGACTACCCTGCAGCACCGCAAGGTCTTTAGCAGAGGAAGAACAGGGATAGTAAAATGGCTGACAGTCAGAAATGAAAGTACAGGCAGACAGCGCTAGCATTAGTCACATAGAATGCAGAAATAACCCCCTGCACCACCAGCACTATGATCAACTACACAGACCAGAGCCTGGTAGGGAACAGCGCTGCATACACTAACCTTACAACAGAGGTATGCGGGGGACCCAGACCACACAGCCACCAGCTTCAGCGTTCGATAGCGCTTGCATACCAGAATAAAGTGGCCGCCGAGGAGCAGAGAGGAGGCGGCTACAGTCCGGGGTCACCGCTAGCCGTGAAACCAGACCCCCAGATCGGTACCGGCGGGGTGAAGGAGCGACAGCATGGACGTCTGTACAGACTGTCCATGCTGTACTGCTCTAGATGTGCAGCCACAGCTGCCTTGAAAAGATCTTCAGGAGCTGTAACAGCCCCACTCTGCAAAAGGTGCTCCGACTCCTGGCTGGGCACCGACAAAAACTGATAGCCTTGGCTAGGGGGTGGGGTATAGCAGAGGGACCCCAGTGCATCCTGGAAGGCTGTACATTTTAACTCTGTGGTGCCCGATGCTGCCGCCATCGCTTATACCCCAAGGTATCCTGTGGATACCATATAGTACAAATCATGTTTAAATAGCTATTCATTACATAATGTGATAATAAAAACCATTTTTGGGAACGTTTGTTTAAAAAACCAAACAAAAAAAAAACCCAAACACACCACTCTTCGGGACGTAATGAGGGAGAGGTATGTATGCATGTATGTATGTATGTACTCGCGCATACATGCACAGTAAAATATGGAGGCGGGGAGCAGCTGCTAAAACTGCTGTCTGCTTCTAGTGCAGACACAGCATCAGAAGAGAGAAGCAGTCCTGAAAGGAAGGAAGAGGAGGGAGGTCCCAGGGGGTGTAGTGCAGCAGCTGTGGCTGATACTATGGGGTCTATTTATCAAGCAGTGAAAAGTGTGGAGAAGTGAACTACTGGAGAAGTTGCCCATAGCAACCAGCTTTGAAGTAACATTCATCAAGTAGTGTCTATAAAATAATGGGTAGGAGCAGATTGGTTGCTATGGACAACTTCTCCACACTTCACTGCTTGATAAATAGACCCCTAGAAGCTGCAGCTGTCACGCAAGTGCAAGCTGGAATGGGGTTGCTGCCGGCTGGACATGATGACAGCTGCTGCGACTGCTAGGAGCCGCAGCTACAGATTCCTTTGAACCCACGCTGGGAGGGAGTGAAGCCCACTTCCGATCAATGGAAGTCACGGCTACAATTACCATGCCAGGCAAGTGGTTAGTCCCTTCCTTTCATAGGTGGATACAGCCAGCCTCCTGTAAATTTGTGTTTGAAATAATTAAAATCATCATGTACAGATGTAGACTCTCCATACATTTACAGCCAAATGCTTGTATAGATTTGGTCAAGTACCACATTTATTATAAAAAAAAAAAAAAAAAAAAAAAAAAAAAAAAAAAAACACACTTACCTGTGCCTCATATCTCACTGCAGCAGAGAGTAATAGGAAAGCATTTTCCACAGTTATCCCCCTCTTGATAATATGCTGACACAACTTCTTTAGTCTGTTTTCACAGTAAGATGTAGCAAGATCTAAGAGCCCTTAGGAGAGACAGAAAATTAGTGAATACAAAAGTATCAATTTCAAATCAAAAACACATGAAATAAAAATAAAAGCCACGGCCAAAAGTTGAGAATGACAGAAGTATTGGTTTTCACAAAGTCTGCTGCTTCAGTGTTTAGGCCTTTTTGTCAGATGTTACTAAGGTATACTGAAGTACAATTACAAGCATACAAGTGTCAAAGGCTTTTATTGACAATTACATTAAGTTTATGCAAAGAGTCAATATTTGCAGTGTTGACCCTTATTTTTCAAGGCCTCTGCAATTCGCCCTGGCATGCTGTCCATCAACTTCTGGGCCACATACTGACTGATGGCCGCCCATTCTTGCCTAATCAGTGCTTGGAGTTTGTCAGAATTTGTGGGTTTTTGTTTGTCCACCTGCCTCTTGAGGATTGACCACAAGTTCTCAATGGGATTAAGGTTTGGGGAGTTTCCTGGCCATTGACCCAAAATATTGATTTTTTGTTCACCGAGCCACTCAGTTATCACTTTTGCCATATGACAAGGTGCTCCATCATGCTGGAAAAGGCATTGTTAGTCACCCAACTGTTCTTGGATGGTTGGGAGAAGTTGCTTTTAGAGGATGTTTTGGTATCATTCTTTATTCATGGCTGTGTTCTTAGCCAAGGGAGGGGGCTCACTCACAATTTTGTCTGAGAAGTAACCCCACACAGTCTGTCATGCCAACAGTAAAGCATTGAGACAGATTGTAGTGCTCACCTTTCCTTCTCTGGACAAGCATTTTTCCAGATGCCCCAAACAACCTAAAAATGGGATTTTGGTACCTGCCAGTAAATCCTTTTCTCAGATTCCTCAGGGGACACTAAACAAGTACACTGGGGTATAGGGGGTCGTGGTTATTTGGAGCTGGCACTTTAAATAATTTAGAAGTGTGAAGCTCCTCCCTCTATGCCCCACCAGCTGTCAGTTTAAAAAAAAAAAAATGAAGACAGAGAGGAGATGAAGAACAGGAGTAAAGAGAAGGGAAGGTCACACAATAACAGAACTATACAATGCACGGAACGAACCGAACAGGCAGACTGAGTGCCAAATTGGGTGTCCAGTGTCACCAGTAAATCCTTTTCTGATTCTACAGGGAAGTACCAAAATCCCATTTTCCCCTTCATACACTAGGAAAAAAGTACACTGGGGACGTCCCAAAGTTTTCCTCAAGGGCGGGAGCGCTCTGAGGAGCCTGCAAAACAAGGCGGTCAACCCTAGGAGTTGAAGCCGCAACTAATCAAACTTGTCCCTTGGTGCAGTTGTCTAATTAGCCGTATGGCAAATATGCATGGTGGAGGCACCCAGAAGCATAGTGGGGATAACAGATTCAGGGATGACTTTTCGTCCTAAGAAAAATAGCCTCAACAGCCACCCCGTTTGAATGCAATGCGCTTGGACGGGGTGTACGAAAGGACACAGTTAAAGAAGATCCAGACAAAGTGGTAGTGGCCACGGTCATCTGCTAAAACAGGCCAAAGAACCAACTCCTCCGAGGCCAGTCCGGTGCTACGAGTATGACAGAGGTAGGCTCGTGTTGGATCCGCTTTTAGTAGACGAGGAAGTAGTGGAATTGGAGATCATCCATGCCAGAGCTATGGAACTGTTAAAATGTTCACTGTCCCTGCAGCCGGATCCAGAGCGCTGGACACTGATCTTGAAGTGAAGCCTCCATTCCCCGAGATGTAGATCCTGGCGACTGAACTAAGCAGTTTTCTAGTTGGGAATGTGATTGAATAAGCGATGGCTGTCATGTTCTTACTGGTGGATGCCTCAGGAAGTGTACAGCGTAAAGTAGAGTGTTGTAAATTGCTCCGAGTTCCAACACATTTATTGGCCACCATCTTTCCTGTGGAGACTAACAGCCCTGCAACTGACAGTTTTGGACTACCATTCCTCATCCTTGGAGACTGTTTTTCGTCACAATTAACTAATCTCACTCCAAATCTTTGACAGCTGACGGGTTGCATCCACCAGAGGGGATGCACTTCGGTTGTTGAGGCCAACCAGATCCTCCAATGGAATAAGTGAGGCCCTGACCCCTGGGTTAGAAGCTGTAGCTGGAACCGTCCGAATTGTAATGCCTCAAAAATGTAGCTACCAGATTTCCCAAGAGACAAAGACAAGGATGTAAAAGACACCCTCGTCGGTCTGAACTCTGAACTAATAGCCTAATGTCCAGGGCTCTGTATTCCGGTAGGAACATACTCTAATCTCATACCCAGGATCATTCCCAGAACCTGTAGTCTTTGAGCCGGAATTAGTTTGGATTTTCTTTTAATGGAGCATGTAGCCGAGCTGTCTAAGAAGATATTCTTATGCTTGATCAACAAAGTCTATAGATTGTAAGCTTGTGAGCAGGGCCTTCCTACCTAGATCTGTCTATTACCCAGTTTTGTTCAATTAATGTTTAAAATTGTAATGCACAATGGAATATGCTGCGCTATATAAGAAACGGTTAATAAATAAAATAAGTAGGGAATAACCTGTTGTCCAAAGGTGTGGAATCATGATAGACATGACCTTGGTGAAGACATGGGGAGTCGAGGTTTATATATCAAGCGGCAACGCCCACAAATGATAGTGAATGAACACAAAATGCAGGAAAATTTGATGCAGTTCCCAAAATTGAGACATATTTCATATCTGGAGAATGAGAAAGCACACTGGTTCCAAACTCACAAGTGATACTGGTTTTAAAAAAAAAAAAAAAAAAAAATTTGAGTAGAGCCCCAGACCCCGATAATGTACCGTAACCAACACTGCCGATTTGTGGGAGAGACAGAATTTCCTCCTGCAAAACTCTGGCTCTGCCCGCTACGGGACTTCCGTTGTCAGCAAAGAACGATTTGAAAGTGAAACTTCGAATCTATCCAGGTATCCTGTAGAGTAATCTGCAAATCTGAACCGAAGAGGTCTGTTGAAAAGTCCATAAGTGGGCTCCTGCTGTAGGAGACCCCAAGTGGAACAGGAGACAGTCACCCACCTGATATCAACTGGTTGTGGTTCCAGTTGACGTGTTACAGTCTGGAGACTTCCACTTCTGCCATCCCTAGCGTGTATGAAAACAACCTTGGCTCCACCAGGAAAGGGCTGCAGGGCACGAAAAATAATGAAACTGTGGACCAGTGTAAGTTCTACTGAAAAGCAGGGCATTTGAAGGGTAAAAAGTAGACTTTCCCCCGGTGGATTGCAATAGACCTTAGTCCATCTGGATGAAAAAAAAAAAAAAATCCCCGGGTACTGTGAGGACCGCCTGCCAAGAGCGCAGCAAGAGTTCTGCGGGCTGTGTTAACAGAAGCAGATATACGTGCAATAATCTGGCCGATATCCCTGGAAACCTCTCCCAGGTACAGCACAGATTCACTGATGTATTCTGGTAGGAATCGTAACTCTGCTTTGAAAGTTCCAGTGTCCAGGTTCACTATGAAGTGTGCAGCTCAGCAGGCTACAGCCTTGGAACCCAACAGTTAATGTTGGTTGTGCTCCTGCAGAACAGTACACAGATCGGTGTGTTTTAAACTTACAATCCGAAAGTCCATAAGGACGTTACACCTGGAACTAACAGAGAACCATATCCACTGGTGAAGAGGTTATCTGCTGTTCAAGGAAACTGATGGTTGGAGTTGAAACGTCTCAGGATCTGGAAAAGTTTGTCTGGTTGCTGAAAACTGGACCTGAAGTTACTGTGAAAAAAGGAAAAACAGACTTCTCTTGCTGTTAACCAAGGTATGATATTTACTGAGGAATTAAGTACCTGTTGACCGCCCAGATAAATGGCTGTACCCCTTCAGTACCAGACCTCAATCCTGTGGTACAGTCTTGGTAGCTAAATCATAACACCCACTAAGGCTGCAGCCCACGGAGGAGTAGGCAAGGAAATCAGTGACAGGGGAGTCTCCCACTGTACACACATCAGATTGTGGCATCAGTAAGATTTGGCCGTTAAGTTGTTAGTTTGCTCTTTAAGCAATGACAAAACTTAAGGGAACCTTAGGTGGCTACCTGGCCTGTCATGTAGAGGCACACAACCCGCTTACACAAACAGGATATACAGACAGAAGTTAATGGGAGACAAGGGGGAGATTCACACCAAGTCCCTTGCCCAATCAATGGATTTCCAAACACCAGTGTCAGAAGACGTGTAGACTCAAGTAACCTGGCGCCTGTGGGAGGAGACAGGAAAACGATGTTAAAAAAAAAAAAAAAGTGGGAGCAGCAGTGCTGTAGTCCCAGCCTGTGTGCAGAAAGCAGCATTATGTGGAGTGAGCAGTAGGAGCACTGCCACTACAACCCGTCTGCGGTGATCAGAAGCAGCGCTGTCGCTGTGTAGGAGAGCCCTTGCTTGAAGCTCCGCCTCAAGCCCCTCTGACATGTCACATGTCTGTAGTGCGCAGCATCCAAAATTCCGCCAGGGCAGTTATCTTAAGTGGCATACCCCACTGTTTCTGTAACAGGGAAGCAGTGTAACAGTGCTGGGAGCAGCGTCTCGGGCGGCTAAAGAGGACGGGGGAGCGCATGTGGGCAGCCGCAGCGCTGCATGTGATCGCGTGGCCTCTTTGGCACACAGGCTATGAAGCTCCGTCCACTCTGCCTATGAAGCTCCGCCCACTAGCCTACTACATCCCGGCGCCATTGTAAACCTTGCTGCTAGCGCCGGGTATGCTTGAGCCCCCCAGCTTAATCTCCTACTGCTTCCATGTCCCAGAAGCAGTGGGGCAAAGCTCTCCATTTGACAGAAGAGCATATGAGAGCCACTGTGCTGCTTGGTGTGACTGTGCCACCTGAGCAGTAATGGGGAAATAAGTGTTTCCTCACACGCATCAGTACTTCTATGAGTGGCTGTTCTAGCCGTACTCACTGCGTTCCTGTTGCGGATGGGAGCTGTCGAGACTTTAGGGAGAAACCTTGTGCACTCCCAGTGACTTCTCATGTGTGTGGTGGAGGGGAGCTTTAAGATAAGCCCTGAGCACTCCCGCCTGATGGAAGTCACTACGCCAGGGACCCGGACCCCAACCTTTGAATAGGTGGCGAAGGGTCCCTGTAGGCAGTCTGCCTATGTAATGTGAGATTAGATTAAAATAACAATGCTTCAACTCTGTCCTGGAGTGACCAGCTCCTAGGAACATTTTTCTAAACTGAGGGCTGGTGGGGCATAGAGGGGGAGGAGCTTCACACTAAATTATTTAAAGTGCCAGCTCCAACTAACCACCCCTCTAACTCAGTGTATTTGTTCCCAGTGTCCCCTAGTGGATGAAAGAGAAAGGGGGTTCATCAGAGAAAAATAACTAACCCAGTCCTCAGCAGACCAATCCTTGTACCTTTTGCAGAGTATCAGTCTGTCCCTGATTTTCCTGGAGAGAAGTGGCTTCTTAACTGCCCTTCTTGACACCAGGCCATCCTCCAAAAGTCTTCGCCTCACTGTGTGCAGATGCTCTCACACCTGCCTGCTGCCATTCCTGAGCAAGTTCTGCACTGGTGGTGCCCGAATCCTGCAGCTGAATCAGCTTTAGGAGGAGACAGTCCTGGCGCTTGCTAGACATTCTTGGGCGCCCTGAAGCCTTCTTCACAACTATTGAACCGCTCACCTTGAAGTTCTTGCTGATCCGATAAAAAGTTGATTTAGGTGCAGTCTTACTAGCAGCAATATCCTTGCCTGTTAAGCCCTTTTTGTGCAAAGCAATGAAGACTGCATGTGTTTCCTTGCAGGTAACTATGGTTAATAGAGGAAGAACAATGGATTTCAAGCACCACCCTCCTTTTAAAGCTTCCAGTCTGTTATTCTAACTCGATCAGCATGACAGTGATCTCCAGCCTTTTCCTCGTCAACACACCTGTGTTAACAAGAGAATCACTAACATGTCAACTGGTCCTTTTGTAGCAGGGCTGAAATGCAGTGGAAATGTTTTTGGGATTAGGCTCACCGTCATGGCAAAAAGAGGGACTTTGCAATTAATTGCAATTCATCTCACCACTCATGACATTCTGGCGTATATGCAAATTGCCATCATAAAAACTGAAGCAGCTGACTTATTTATAGGGACCAACAACATGTTGTCCACAGCGCTGTACAAAAGGAAAAATGGCAATACAATAAGAAACAGTTAATACACTACAATTCTCAATAATGCTGCTGATGCCAGTGTGGAAAGGGAAATATTCATTCTAGCTGAAACCAATACCAATATGCTGGGGTGCAACTAACAGATCTAGAGCTACTGCAAGAGGACACGATGGAAAGACATAATGGAGTCCCACTCAGAGAGCCCAAGGAGGAGGTAAAACGAGCGTAGCTAGTGGCCAAGAGTAGTGGATGAGACAGGAGGGCCCTGCTCATTGGAGCTTACATACTAAGGGGTTGGGGAGACAGATGACACAGGAGAGCTGAGGACAGATAGCAAGAGCGGGGAATTTGGAGGATGAAAGAGGGTGAGGCGAATATTGTGGCATTGTTAAGCAGTGGGATGGTATGCTTTTATGAACATGAGAGATTTCAGTGCCTGTTTGAGGCTATGCAGGTTAGGGGATAGTCTGATTGAATGAGGAAGAACATTCCAGCGGGTAAGGGGTAATCACGTGAGAATTCTTGGATTGGGAGTGATTTATAAACCAGAAGGGAGGAAAGGAGATTCATTAGCCAACCATAGTGGGCAGGAGGGAGGATGTAGGGATAGGAAGTCAGCTGTAGGGAGCAGTTTGAAAAGGGTTCTGTAGGGGAGAGCAATCCAGTGTAGGGCTTGGCAGAGAAGGCAGATGTGGAGTGGTGAGAGGGGGAAGATAAGTCTAGCTGCAGCATTAAATACAGATACAGGGGTGAGATGGGAGCAAAGGAGGAAAGTTTAAAAAAAAAAAAAAAGAGAGATTGCAGTGGTCAAGATGAGAAATGGAGGGGGAAGGGGGAGGTAGGGGACATTTTAGGGAGAGAGGACAGCACATGAACATCCAGGAGGCGGAGATTACAGAGAGGTAGAGTTGAATGTTGTTAACACAGAGGTGATACAAGAGGCCAAAAGGAACTGATAAGTTGCCCCAGAGAGGAGGTATAGAAGAGACAGAGGGACAAGGACAGAACCCTGCAGGAAGCCCACTAGAATGACAGGGGTGGGGGGTGTTAGATGGAATAAGAGGCAGAGAAGGAGCGGTTGACGAGTTAGGAGGTGAACCAGTAACGTATATACTAAGCCAGTGGTCTGAAGGGTGAGCAACAGGAGGGGAGGGCGATTGCCTGTGTCACAGGCCGCAGAGAGGTCCAGTAAGATTAGCAGAAAGTAGCAGCCATGGATTTGGCAGAGTAGCTGGACTTTGGCCAGGGCAGTGTCAGTGCAGTGGTGGGAGTGAAAGCCAGATTGGAAATCATCAAGGATGGATTTAGAGGTAGCAGATGAGATGTTGTAGACAAGCCGCTCGAGTATTTTGAAGGTAAAAGGGAGAGGAGAGATAAGGTAGTTAGTTAGATTGTGGAGGGGCAAGTTTTTATTTTTTTTAAGGTGAATTCAACACACGACGTGACTCCTCTATGGTGTGCAAGGGAAAACTTTCGATGTTGGCGGGTGCAATGTGCCAGCCTATCACGCTGAATTGAATTCTCTCCAATGAGACAATTGGGGCACGAAACAGCAACTGCATACATGCAAGATGAATACAAAAGGCATCCACTGCAACAGGAAATTATTGCATCAGAGACTTATGGTGTGTACACACATAGCAATCAGCCAACTATATGATATCACTGGATGATAGTCATGCACCCTCCCAGGTATGCTGGGGTAATTGATATCGATCACCCAGCACATCACATACTTACCGGCAACTATAGTAGCGACCCGCGATCAACAATCGCGGGTCCCTATAGTAACTTGCTCGATATCGAGCAAGTTGACCGGCATGCACGGCCGATATAGTTATTGTCCATACGTGGCCGCGCATCGCTGGTCAACAGTACACTGCATCCGGAAAGTATTCACTTTTTCCCACATAGTTAGGTTACAGCCTTTCCAAAATGGAATAAATTAATTTATGGGATATTGTAAACACAATACCCCACAATGACTAAATGTAAAAAGTTGAGATTTTTGCAAATTTAATAAATAAAACCACCTAAGAAATCACATGTACATGAGTATTCACAGCCTTTGCTCAATACTTTGTTGATGCACCTTTGGCAGCAATTCCAGCCTCGAGTCTTTTTGAATATGATGCCACAAGCATGGAACGCCGCTGAAGAATCGACCCACGTGATTGGTCGACAAACGCGTCAGTTGACTTCAGCATACCAGGGAGTGTTTCACAGATTACCAGGATGCAGCAGCATTTACACTGTCTCCCTCACAGAGATGGATTCCCCTCCTCGCAAAGAGTGTGTACCCCCGAGACTCACAACGGGACAGACTGTGCACAAGGTTTGTGACCAGTCTCCATACTCATGCTGGAATGATCCTAATCAGCGCCCATTCATAACAGCAGCCCTGAATCGACCTGGACTCCAGGAATCACTATTCTGACTGCCTAAACAGTCACTCAGTGTCGCAGCTGGCCACCACTGATCAGGGACGGCAGACCTGTGTCCAGGTAATATGGAGTTTACCTCACATATGCTACTAGCCTGTTTAATATGCTTCTGACTAGGACTGCATGCTTTGTAATTGGAGACTACAAACTTTGTTACTGTGTTTACATTAAAACTGCATGCTTTGCTCTAAGACAGTAACCGATTTATTACACCATTCATGATCTATGACCTGGGTTTTTTTCTAATTGGAGACCAACAGCATCTGCTATTAAGCTGGACTTTTAAACACCTATTTAAGTTACAGATCTGTTGGTCAATACTAATTTCAAACAGGTTAATTTCTTACATCAGCAAAACAGATCTAGAAGAGCAAAGATGATAAATGTATATTCGCTAAACAGTAATGTATCTGTAAATATCTGTCTCACTAGCCTGATATGTTACATAACTAGTGTATGTGTTTATGCATATTTTAATAAGATCCTAGTTTTAATTTTTTAAGAGTTTTATAATAAAATAAATTATCCTTTACCTAGCGCTCACCAATCCTCTTTTTTCACACCTATCTTTGGGCAGTTTCACCCCATTCCTCTTTGCAGCACCTCTCAAGCTCCATCAGGTTGGATGGGAAGCGTCGGTGCATAGCCATTTTCAGATCTCTCCAGAGATGTTCAATCGGATTAAAGTCTGAGCCACTCAAGGACATTCACAGAGTTGTCCTGAAGCCACTCCTTTGATATCTTGGCTGTGTGCTTAGGGTCATTGTCCTGCTGAAAGATGAACTGTCACCCCAGTCGGAGGTCAAGAGCGCTCTGGAGCAAGTTTTCATCCAGGATGTACTGTACATTGCTGCACTCTTCCTTTCCCACTATCCTGACTAGTCTCCCAGTTCCTGCTGCTGAAAAACATCCACACAGCATGATGCTGCCATCACCATGCTTCACTGTAGGGATGGTATCGGCATGGTGATGAGCGGTGTCTGGTTTCCTCCAAACATAACGCCTGCCATGGACGCCAAAGATTTCAAGCTTTGTCTAATCAGACCAGAGAATTGGTCTCAGAGTCCTTCAGGTGCATTTTGCCAAACTCCAGGCAGGCTGCCATGTGCTTTTTACTAAGGATTGGCTTCCGTCTGGTCACTACCATACAGGCCTGATTGGTGGATTGCTGCAGAGATGGTTGTCCTTCTGGAAGGTTCTCCTCTCCACAGGGGAATGCTGTAAGCTCTGACAGTGACCATCGGGTTCTTGGTCACTTCCCTGACTAGGGCCCTTCTCCCCCGATCACTCAGTTTAGACGGACGGCCAATTCTAGGAAGAGTCCTGTTTGTTCCGACCTTCCATTTACTGATGGAGGCCACTGTGCTCATTGGGACCTTCAAAGCAGCAGATATTTTTCTGTACCCTTCCCCAGATTTGTGCCTCGAGACAATCCTGTCTCAGAGGTCTACAGACAATTCCTTGGACTTTATGCTTTGTTTGTGCTCTGATATGCACTGTCAAGTGTGGGACCTTATATAGACAGGTGTATGCCTTTCAAAATCATGTCCAATCAACTGATTTGACCACAGGTGGACTCCAATTAAGCTGTAGGAACATATCAAGGATGATCAGTGGAAACCGGATGCACTTTAGCTCAATTTTGAGCTCCATGGCAAAGGCTGTGAATACTTATGTACAGGTGATCTTAGTTTTGTTTTGTTTTTTTTTTATAAAATTTGCAAAAATCTAAATTTTTTTTACACGTTGTCATTATGGGGTATTATGTGTAGAACTTTGAAGACAAAAATAAATTTATTCCACTTTGGAATAGGACTGCAAACATAACAAAAGGTGGAAAAAGTGATGCGCTGTGAATACTTTCCGGATGCACTGTAATAGCCCTTTTCCACCTAAATTCCGGGTCTGACCTGGAGTTGGAACAGGGATCCTATCAGGATCAGACCAGGAATTTAGCCGGCGGCGACTCAGGATATTCCAGAGTCGGCGCCGCTCACACAGCAGTCGGGTATGCATAGACCCGGCTTTTCCGGCGTGAACGCTTCGAGATGACGGCATCGCCAAGCGCCACTGAAGCCAGACCAAATCGGCCGGCTTGTGGCGCACTACAGGTCATCAAGACCCAGAGTGCGCCGTACACGGCAGGATTTCACGGGCTACGCCAGTGTTAAACCCTATTTACCTGGGTTGGATTGCTGGGTCACTCGCCCCGGCGATCCAACCCTCACCCCTTTTACACCAAGGAGCTGCCCGGGTTAACCCTGCAATAACCCGGGTTTTAGCTCCGGTGTAAAAGGGGTATAAGTTGGTAGTCCTTTTAAATGAGCGATTTGAATGATAACGATATAGTTAAAATAGTTCTTTAAAATTGCTATGTGTGTACACACCATTAGTTATGCAGCCAGATATTTTGTGCAACATTAAAGTAGCAATTGCTGCAAACACATTAATTCACTCAACAAGTGAAACATTTAACACAACGGGCATACTGACGTGTTTACAGAAATAGTCTAGAAATGTTTGTGGGATGGGCATTTAGCACAAAAACACCAGATATATATATATATATATATATATATATATATATATATATATATATATATATATATATATATATATATATATATATATATATATATATATATATATACATACACACACACACACACACACATACACGGTAAATGCTTAATAGATACAAATAAAAAAACAGAAACAGAAACAGGCCCAATCTGGAAAGGCTGGGGCACAGTTACTAAGCACACATAAAAACATTTTAAAAGCATATTTGTGAAAATAACCTTCATAACACTCGCATACCAGTACACAAAGTAAGGCAAATGTTGCTAAAACATCTGAAGTCTCTAAAAAGTGTAGTTAAATATGTAGACCAGATACTTCTACCCAGAGGCACATTACATTTATGTTGCAATGTGCAAATCCATTATAGTAACGGATGATACCTATAGCATCTTCTGGCGGCAGGTCCACAGTATCAGTGTACAGGTAGTGCAGGAAGGCATGGTACACTGGGTATGAAAACTGATCAATTTCTATGACCTCCTTAGAGTTTTCATTCCAATGAGACTGGAACATTGTACGGAAGTGCTCACACCTAAAAAAAAATAAATAAATAAGTAATGATTATTAAAGAAGGTTTATTCATGACTGCACTGCTAGATACAGGGCTTATTTACATATATAATAAATAAAAAAAAAAAAAAAAAATCGCACAAGAATATTCTGTAATGCTAAACACTTTCCAATATTTTAGTGAAGATTGGACAGACTGACACAGCAATGAGTCCAGACGCTTTAGCGGCATCTAAGTTCATTCCAAGTTCCATTGTGGATCATATAGACTCAGTAGTACACAGATATACAAGCGTCACATCAAATTACTCAGTAGTGTCTGCTGGTGCACCCTAGTCTCATCGCATTGAGACAAATTTTCGGCAAGAAAAAAAACAAAAAACAAAACACAATGCCAACAAATTCTCACAGGATCTGACGTGCAGAGAGGTTTTCAGCGAGACTGGCAAAGATGTACAAGGACACATTTGTAGGTCCACTTATTTTGTCCTTTACAGTCTCTTAATGTTGATAAGTGAAGATAGGTCACTGTTATAAATATGAAAGCTTCCCAAAGTGTTTTATTGCTCTGTATAGATCTAAAGCAAAAATGGAGCCTCTAAGTGTGGATGGACGTGTAGATGGCAGACACTCCCCGGGCTCAGTGCAGTATATTACTGGCTTGCACAATGTGCCTGGGAGCTTGTATGATATGGCCCAGATGGATCTCACTGGGGCTGCAGACTCAGGGGTGAGAGACTGAACTGTCAGCTCTCTGGGGTCTATTCATAAATCACTTATATGTCACTTACTTTTGCATATACAGTGTCACACTCAGTCATGTAATGCAGGATATCATATTTCCTGGTTACAATTCTCCTGATACTTTAGTATGGGGACGTAGAAATTATGCCATTCAACAAGCTCCATCCTGAGATGGCATTCAGGCCCCTGAAAGCCTTCACAAATGAAGAGTGATCTTTTTCATTACTAAATGGCCACGGGGGATACTTCTCACCAGAGCAATTCTGAAAAGCAGCTGTCCCCTGGATCATTAACACTACAACTTCTGTAGCAGTGCTACTTACCTGTCCCAGACGCCAGCTTCTGCGTATGTGTGACTTGGTCACCCATGAGCAATGCCTCTAGGGAGGCAGTGGAGGGATCTGCTCCGATCCCTCTTCACATCCCCAGAACTCCTTCCCATAACTGGGCTCTGAGAATAAGCGCCATCAGCAAGAGCCATACAAGCATTAGTGTTAAAAAAAAAAATTAGTATTCACCCTTTCCCTACCATGTACCTATTCAAAAGCAAAACCCAGCACATGTCTCTCACACTAGGACAGGTTAATCTATTCTATTCTAGTGGATTGCTTTTGGGGCACAGACTACATGTGAGGCTGCAATAGTTGGATCACACCCATGCAGCTGGGGCGAGCCCTGACAACAGGTAAAAGTTTTCCAGCTGTCAGAGTAGTAGTAGTAGAGGAAGATTTGACCCTAGGATTTGCGGCTTACAAAAGGGTCCTAAACACCAGGCTGCTACAAAGTGTAAATCTGGGTCTGTTACAGCGATCACCAGGATTACCGTATTTTCAAGACGGCCTTGTGAACATGTATGTATTTGCCGTCAACCCTGAACTTCAGGTCTGCAGTTTCTTCACTATCAAATTCCTTCTTCAGAGACTCAGCAACAGTTAGAAAGTCTTCAGGTTCTGCAGGTAACAAGGAGCAGAAGTCTGATCAATATCCTGCAGCTTTGCTCATTGTAACATGTGATATATGAAGTACACAACAATAGAAATTGATCAGACTAAAAAGGCAGAATATAGGCTTTAGAATACATACTACACAATATGACTATACATTCCTGCCCCTTCACTGGCCACCAGTCTGTTTAAGAGTCACTAAAATATATATTTGATACCCATCCAGCAATAGCCAACTTTACCCCATCGCCAGCGCCTTGCTTTGATTTCCTTCACCAAAAAGTGGTACTGAGTAAGCTTATCATAACAGTGCACCCATTATTGGGTGGTCTAGCAATAGCTGGCAGTCTTCTGATTTGTAGAACAGAGTGAGGTGCTGGGTGAAGGTATAATCAGTCACACCAAAGCATACGCACTCTTGCAGCACTACAAGGGCTAGCATGCGCTGCTATATGTAAATGCTGGTACTAGTAATACCAAAGAGTGCACAATATATTTTAACATTACTGTTCTGGTGCCCCCTTCTCCTACAGTACCTTTCTGCTGCCCAGTAGGATGAACTCGTACATGACGGAAGGGGTAAAGCCAGATTGTACATACATCCTGCAGTTTGGGCTGGATTGAAAAATGTGACACACACACAGGTTTGAGTCTTCCCAACGCCATTCTGCAGCATAGTAAATCACACACTGTATGAAAACTGCAGTGTGTAGCGGGTTGCAGACAGCATGTCACTAACCATAATGCACTCACATTCCTTCATTTATTGTCCCAGTGACGACTTACCTACAGAGAGCATTCGCCACATCACAGGCGGGTTTGAAAAACAGGCAAAGACGTCATCTGTGCTAGTAAAGTTTGTAAGGTGAGGAGCAAGAATAATTTGGCCACGACATGGGCCCCACATGTAAACTTGTCCACTTTGGGATTTGGCAGCAGAGGTATGGGAGGAATGACAGGCGGCAACTTCCGCAATCCTGTATAAAGATGTATACACGCACATTTTAAAAATGGACATACTATAACAAATCCAGAATAGATTTAGATTTTTAGGCGGCTAGCAGATTTTTTATAAAGATGAAACAGTGATTCAAAGAGGAACTCACAACACAGAAGGCATTGCACAGAGGATCAGACTATACCTTTAAGCTGGGTACACACTAGACGAGGAGTCGTCCAATCCTGTGAATCAGGCACATAGTCTAGCGTACCCAGTGTGCGTACTCCTGCAGGATATTCATTGATGTCGTTCCATCGGCCTACGTGCACGGCTGATGGAACGACCCAGCTGCAGACGATTTCAATCGTGCCGATGAACGATATATCAGGCGGTCATTCATCGGATTGTGCGGTGTGTACCAGCCACCTGATATATATTGTTCATAGGCACCACTGGGCATTTGGCAGGTCACCAAGTGTGTACCCAGCCACAGTTGCCATTGAATAGAGAGGGCCTAGTCAGCCTATGTTGCACATAATTAGGATACCTTTACTAAGTAAATTCTAATCTTTTCTATTACATATTTGTAGCTTGCCAATTCTTTGTGCTGGTATTTCAGGACTGATATTGGTAACCTGTTACAACATGTGTTTTTAGAACTGTACACATATGCCAAAACAAGCAACTTCAAGGCTACACCATGTGCAGTGTGCCATTATCAGGTTGGATATGGGCTTACTACTTTCAATGTGGCCATATTAGTGCTATAAATTATTGGCTGAGCACAGACTGTTTCTGTAACATTAGTGCTGATGTTCATTGTGCTGCAGTGAGACAAGTAGCCAAAAACAGTTTGCTACCATTCAATACTCACAATGTGGCAGTATGCAGAATTTGCTTCTAACCCACATGTATAAAACAAAAGAACCTCCATGTTTTGCTAAGCTTGCCGGGCTGGTCAAAAACACAGGATACAGCCAACTTGGCAGGCCAGCATATGCAGTCTGCAACCACCACAAGCATATATGGCTTGAGCCATGGTAAGAGGAGATGTTCACAATACAAAGAAATAAAAAGTTGCAATAAACATGTCCATCAAAATCAAACAAGATTCAAATACCAAGTGTAAATAGACTTTAATATACACAGGTCGCCTTCCCCTTTAACAGACGTGGCCTTATGGGATGCAAATGCAGCCAGCTGTGCTTTAGCTGACAAGGTGCGACTGCACCTCCCCGCTGTGTTTTTGAAGAGGAAATTTGTTGTACACATATGCAGAACAGACATCCTGACTCCCTGGACCCGGCAATTTCTGACCGGTTTTGCTGGAAAAAATAGTCAGTTAAGTGGATAAAGTCAAATAACTTGGACATTGTGGACTGAACTAGTAACACTGCAAAGATGTAATCTAAAATAAATAATTAAATTAAAATTTTCCACTCCAATAATATTAGACTGATATATTCAGCCAATCAGATGTGGCCACTGATAATCAACGGTTTGTATTTTTCACCAGGGGGCCAAGAATCTGAAAGTGATCTGCCTGCAGTACAGGCAAATGTGTCAGTTTAGTGGTCAGCATGGCACCCCTGTTCTGGTCACCTTTATCGCAATGTGTATGAAGTGCACATGAGTCTCAGATGGTACAGTTAATTGTGGTGCACATGTACTGTACAATAGCAAGATGCAAACTGTGGCTGGTCTAGAACACAGGCACAGAACAGTGGGGTCCTGGAAAGGAGAGTCTGGCCGACATGCATGCCAAAAACTCCTTGTTGGATCTTGGAGAGAGGTGGCTAATACATTACTTTAATCAAGAAAGTGATGGGGCATCTTAGATCCTAAAACACACACACATACACCACAGTACCTTTCACTTATAGCAACTCTGACTGGGGAAAGCTGGTTGCTCTTGTTTCCAATCCCCAGCTGCCCATTAGTGTTGGCTCCCCAGGAGTAGAGATAACCTTTATCAGATAGACCCATGGTATGACTATAGCCGCACACCAGCTATAAATAATGAAATAATTGGAAGGTTAAAAACCACACGCCGATACAGAAAGTGCTACATCAATACATCACTCCTGGGTTTATTTACAAATGACATTTAGATTTGGGTTTTTAATGGCACTGTTGCAGTTAGGACACTTGTTTTTATGGAATCAAGTTTTAAAGTCTTAATTTAGCAAGTTGTCAAACGTGGAGACTCCAGCATGGTACATGTAGGATCACACTATAGAGAGCAGTGCAGAAGGGGGGGGGGGGGGGGGTTTCTATGCACCTTGTGGGAGATTACACCAGTTACTTATGGGAGGAGATTGCGGTCTGCAATTTAAACACATCCCAAAACTGGCACTTATCCAGCTGATGCCTGCCCGACTCCCCTGTGGAAACCAGACCTAATACAAGCTGGCCTGATGGAGGTGTTTCCCCCTACACTAACGATAGTTGTGAAACTAGTTGGGAGAAATCAAACACTTGTCCAACTTGCAGGAGAAATCAGACTGTTTATAAAAGTTCAACACGTGGATTGTTCCAGTTAGCCAACTAGTTGGCTGGTCGGAATGATATTGGATTAGTGCAGTGGTTCCCAAACGCTCCAATTACAGTCCAGGCTTTAACGCAAACCATGCTTGAGTACAGATTGGTACTTCAGTCAATTTGATTTAACAATTAAATCACCTGTGCCCAACACATGCACTGTAATGGCAGAATTTGGGAATCTTGCCTAGTGTATGGCAGTGTGCGTTTCCCAACCTCGGTCCTCAAGGCATTCTAACAGTGTTTTAAGGATATACATGCTTGAGCACAGATGACTTAATTAGTCCAAGTCAATTTGATTTAACCCTCTGAACTCAAGCATGGATAATCTTAAAACCTGCACTTTAATGGCAGAGTCTGGGAAGCTCTGGTCTATGCGATTGTTTGTGGACTGTACAAATACTCGGGCAATTCAGTAGTAGCTAGAATGGATAGGATGCATGCTTATGTGTCTAGTTTGACATCCCTGTGTGCAGATATATTTTACGCTGTTAGACACAAGGTAACTAGTCAGCACTCACATCAATTATACACAGCAGGAGTCCAGATGGGGCACTCCTATTTGCAGGAGACTGCCATAAATGCTGCTAGAAAGAAAAGAAAAAAAAAAAAAAAAAACCCTAACTCAGCTTAAAAATTCTAGTTGGTTCAATATGGAAAGAGACCAATTGTTTTTCAGAGAATGGGTATGAAGTTTCGGTGGCTGAATAGCCTCCAGTTCATATCCAGACGCTGGCAGCCCGAAGGGAGAAGATCCCGACAGAGCAGGTAAATACTCTATCCCTCCCCCTCTTATTCCCACCCCCCCAAACCCCAACCCTGGTAGACTCCCTAAACCTAACTCTGCCACCCCGCGGCTAATGCTAAGGGCGCCCAGGACTTTCCTTGTCCCAGCTGGCGTTCCGGCGTTGGGATTAAGATAGACGCCGGTATTTCAACGTTAAGTCCTTTGCCGGGATTCCGATGTAGTTATTGAGAGGGTCTCATAACTACAGTACATCTTGTTTTTCTAGCATATGAATATATCAAACCATTGTCTGAAGAGCTATGCAGTATATAATTCAATCTCCAGCAGATGAATCGTGAGAATAGAATAAACATTCCTACAAGGTTACCAATGTGGGCTATCCACTGCACAACTTAATATAAAAAGTCATACACTGGTCTAGTATGCAAGTTAATTACATTTTTACATAAAAGACCTAGAAAAGTTAAAGTATGCAGCCGTTGTACCACTGGAAAGCATGACAAATACACTGGATCAATTTAGGAAATATATCAAAATTTACCTGAACCACACACACTGGCTGAACAAACACCACTCTACAGGGGATCAGCTGATTTCCAGTACTGCCCACTCCAAGTTGCCCAGTACCATTATATCCCCAGCCATAAACCTGGTAGAAAGTGCAACAGGTTTAGAAGTTATACAACATACACTAAACATTAAAGTAACCACATATTCATCATTCTAATACATCAAGCGATTCTTCACTTTATAAGTCAAGACATTTGGTCTATTCCAGATATATTCCACAGTGAAGGACAGGGTTATCCCAGGGATCACTCTGCTAGAATAGGCATGTACACAATGGCCAACCTGATGGGGCTGCTCTACCACCTGTCCCACCCACTCAGATTTTCTATCGCTCACTCCACCATCATCTCTTGATGGCCCCCGATGAAGCACTTCAATTGTTGCTTCGATCGGGTGCTAGTGCTGTTGGCGCAGACATTTCTGCTCGCAGCCTCCTGATGTAGCAAGCAGAAATGTGCCAAGAATCAGTGTTTTGGACTCGTGCCCTAATCATGACTTTATATGGGTGTGCCGCCTTACACAGCTATACCTGTATGCGGTCATCATGCCGTCGCACACAATTCCGACGGTCCAAATCCAGACGCCGGAATCCCAACAGCAGTCAGAATCTGCTGCAGGGATTCTGTGCACCAGGATAGTGTACCCAACCCAGCTAAACCTGGTGTGACAAGCATGATAATTAATGGGCATCCAAAAACAATTGAATTGCTCCAGTGGGTGCCCATTATCACCGCCCAGAAAACAATGGAATTTCCCCCTTAAAAGGCAAACAATTCCAGTCAGCATCCCTTTTAACGTTTAATAGAAGCAAAAAAAGGTCTTTGCGTGCCAAAAACGTCCCAGTTTCCCCAAAATACAGAGCTGTATTCATGTTTTCCCACATTGAACCAGCCAGGTCCACAAGCAGCAGGTAGCATGTGGTTCTGTCAGCTTCAGCCTTCTCCATGCCCCCAAGTTATACACTAGTTCAGGCCTGGCCAACTGGTGGCTCTCCAGCTGTTGTGAAACTACAAGTTCCAGCATGCCCTGCTACAGTTTTGCTATTAGGGAATGCTAAAACTGTTGCAAGGCATGCTGGGACTTGTAGTTTCACAACAGCTGGAGAGCCACAGGTTGGCCAGGCCTGCACTAGTTAATGTTTTCTGTCAGCATATAGACAAACTATAAAACATGCATTGAACTCACCTGGCCATTGTCAGTTATTGCCATAGAACAAGTCGGTCCAGCGGCAACAGCTATGACTATCTTGCTCTGTAACTGGGCAGACACTCTCCGGGGAACTGCCTGATTTGCAGTGGTGCCGGAACCAATTTGCCCACAGTTATTATATCCCCAAGCAAATAGCTAGTTGAAAACACAAATAAACAATGAAAAATAAACTTTAATATAGGTATAAAAGTTTAAGATAGGAGCAAATCGTAGCTGCATTTTAGTCATACAGGCTATATAGTGTTTATTTTGTTTTGCAACTTAGAAATATTACAAATAAATCCATTTTGCAAGCAAACTCTCTCCCCTCCCCCCTACCTAACACTAACATTTCAATTAAGTATATTACAAAAGCAGTAGAGAGTTTGCTTGGATTATACATATTGTACACAAATAGATTAGCTACTCTCTGCTCATTCTCCTTGACCCCTCTGCTGCTTTTGACATTGTGGACCACCCTCTCCTCATGCAAATCATTCACTCCCTTGGCCTGTGTGATACTGCCCTCTTCTGGCCATCCTCTACCCAACCTCTCCCCTCACGTATCTCCGCTTGTCTCTCTGCCATCTCTTCCTACATCCTGGATGTCCCAGCCAGTGGCGTAACATGGAGGGGTTGAGCAGGGCATGTGCCCTGGGCAGTCGGCCACAGTCCAGGTCACTAAACACACCACAACCAACCACACGCTGCCGGCAGTGTGTTTGTTTTAGCACTGCACTCAATAAGAGTCACGCTCTTATTGGCTGCTGCACCCAGGCCTGGAGCCTACTCATGAGCTCCGATTTCTGGCTCCTGCACTGCGTGAAGGGAGAGAAGTCATGACTTCTCTACCAGTGCCAAGTTGGACGGGAGCAGCGGACAGCGGCCACAGGATCAGGGATTCTGCTAACTAAATTGTGTGGTGTGTCTTATGTGTAAAAGGCACTACTGCTGGGGGCACTGTATATTGGGTTCCATTTTTCATCTTGCCCTGGACTCCAAATATCCTGGTTAAGCCACTTGTCCCAGCGCTTTTTTAAACTTAACATGTCTAAGACTGAGCTGATCATCTTTCCACCCATATAACCTTACTTCCCACAATTTCATTATCTATTAACGGCACAACCATCTCCTCTAGCCCCCAAGTGCGCTGTCTTGGAGTTATCCTCGACTCCTCCCTCTCCTTCAAAAACACACATTCAGTACCTCTCACAGCCCTGCCACTTCTTTCTCAAAAATATTTCTAGGATCAGACCCTCTCCCACCCTGGAGGCAACCAAGACCCTCATCCACTCACTGGTCATCTCCAGATGGACTATTGTAACCTCTTATCTGGCATTAAAACAATGGTAGGTGCACCTCCCAGATGGTCAATATACCTTTCAAAAATGGCTGCCTCAATAAATAGGATCTGTGAATCCTACTAAAAAACAACAAAAATAAAAATGTATTGAGGCGCTTGGTTTGAAAAGGATAAAATGCTCAATTCGCATAAAATTAAAAATACATTTATTCATACAACATAATTTGTGCTGTAAAACTGTGTGGAGTCTCTCAATCTATATAGGTAACATTCAGGGGAACATACCAATACACCTCAATTGGTTTATATCTAAATCAAAATAGAAATACAGGGAACATGTCGGAAATATATATTAATCACACTGTCAATATTTTGCTGGTAATCTGTCTGATGGTTATTCGTTCTCCTATGGATGTAATATAGTAACATAAGATGATGAACCCCAAAACGATGAAAATCCGTAGTAGAAGTCCAGAAACCAAAAATATGTATGTAAAGTTCTGTATCAAATAAGTCCCGTATTCAAAATGTTCCGTGCGAGCAGTATATTAAGACCGCACAATGAATTACTCACAATAGGTGGTTATATCAGCGTTGCAGCCGGTCCTCTGTATCTCCGTGTATGGGGTGCTTCCACCGCTCGTCAGCGGGAGTTGCGGCTTGGACGGCAGCTTTCTCCGGGTTTTAGGGCTCCCGGTTTCTTCTGAAGAAACCGGGAGCCCTAAAACCCGGAGAAACGCGTCAAGATTCTTGTCCGTGCTCTCATCTGAGATTTGGTTCATCCACGTATTCAGCATCGCTACGGATTGCAGTTAAGCGATCCATACACTCTGGTGGTTCAGCAACTTCTATATTGTTCATCACTACCCTCTCCACAAGCCAGCGGATACACTGGGCTGTGCAGTCGGAGGGAGACTTACAGCCTACCTACTCTCCCTGGGGGACGAGCTGCTGTCCAAACAGTCCAAGCCGTCACTCCCGCTGATGAGCGGTGGAAGCACCCCATACACGGAGATACAGAGGACCGGCTGAAACGCTGATATAACCACCTATTGTGAGTAATTCATTTGCGGTCTTAATATACTGCTCGCACGGAACATTTTGAATACAGGACTTATTTGATACAGAACTTTACATACATATTTTTGGTTTCTGGACTTCTATGGATTTTCATCGTTTTGGGGTTCATCTTATGTTACATCCATAGGAGAACGAACAACAATCAGAGATTACCAGCAAAATATTGACAGTGTGATCAATATACATTTCCAACATGTTCCCTGTATTTCTTTTTTGATTTAGATAAACCAATTGAGATGTGTATTGGTATGTTCCCCTGAATGTTACCTATATAGATTGAGAGACCAGTTTTACAGCACAAATTATGTTGTATGAATAAATGTATTTTTAATTAATTTTATGCGAATTGAGCAATTTATCCTTTTCAAACTAAGTGCCTCAATTCTTATCTGGCATTCCTGACTCCCACCCCTACTCCAATCTCTCCTTAATGGAGCTGCTCGACTCATATTCCACATCTGCCTCCCCCCTCTTACAAGCCCTACACTGGCTACCCTCCAGAGCCCAATTCAAGGTTCTTACACTCACTTACAAAATCCTCACCCAATCTTCTCCCATTTACATCTCAGATGTCATCTCAGTTCACACTCCTGCCCGCCTACTTCAATCAACATGTACGCCCCCCCCCCCCCCACTTCACCTCCAAGATTTTGTCAGTGCTGCTCCCTACTTCTGGAACTTACTCTCTGACTCTCCACAAATCTTCAAACTGACTCTCAAGACCCACTACTTCAAAGCCTTCCAGTTCTCATCCTATCCCTGTGCTCCATACTTCTTCCACCGTCTACCTCATCTGAGTTACTCCTGTCAGCCCCATCCCTTTAGAATGCAAGCTCTCATGAGCCGGGCCCTCTTCCTTCATGTGCTTCTCCTTCCCTCACTCATACTAACTTCTACTCCCAACTCCCCACAAGGGCACCAAACACTTGGCTGCCAACGCCCTACTGCTTATTTGAGTGTTATGACTGCTATTGCAGCAATGTCTATAAACTATGTCCTTGTCCTGCATTGTTTTGTACTGTAAGTCACTGTTTTCTCGTTTCCTTGTTAATGCAATTTGAGGCACTGCGGGAACCCTGGGACACCATATAAAGGAATCATTATCATCATCATCATCATGTAGTGATCAAGTTATATTTAATTATGCATTTGCAACTAGTGCACATTGAGATTTCATAGAATGAGTGTTCCTATATAGGATAAAAATGATGACTTATCAAAGTTGGGACCTATGTAATAATACTAATACAGTGTTACATATACCAAGAAACTCAGCGTTAGTCCAGTGTGTGATAATCTTCCCCCTCCCACATTATCGATCAGAACGTTTGGTGTGGATTAGTTTGCAAGACCCAACGCTTTGGAAGAAACATTTTACAGGGGTGTCCTTATACAATGGCACTGACATGTACTGGCTGTGACCAAGTTGTAGGTTGAGAAAACACAGCACACATGTACATTAACAATCTCAGACTCCTCTTGTATCCTACAGTGAAGACCCCTCTCATTTAAGTTAGTCATTCTGGGAGCACAATATAGTAGTAATAAAACAAAGCAGAACCTCTGGGGCTCACACCAAACAGTGTGATATCACTGACCACTCCAGTCCCTTCCATCTATGTTTGCAGGTGGGGTAGAGGCACAATCGAACCATCTAAAATTAGAGATAGCGGTAGACCACCAATTGGGTACAGCAGATAACAATTGAACTTTGACCTTCCATCACACGTATATTGGTGGAGAGATGTTGGTCCTGCTTCCTAATAATGCTCCCAGGTATATGCACTAGGAAGTGTTGGAGTATGTAAGGAACTTTGTTTAGAAAAGGATTTGTGTTCAGGACTCAACTTATACATTCCTGGTAAAATCACTTATACATCAATAAGACTGATTGTGTCTCATCCTGTAAATTTTGTGCATTTCACTAGCAATAATAAATAGCAACATCCCAAACTGCCAGCTGAGCTGGTACAAAAAAAAAAATTCATGTTCTTTGGCAAGGTAGAAGAGATGGTGTGCCCCAACCAAGGCGTGCCCTTTAAAAATAAGCCACTACCACATCCTCTCATTTACATTCTCTTTAAAATCTATCTTTTTTGCCATGCTCCATCAAGCTCCGCACACCGCTGCATTTACTCAATACCCTACCCCATTGGTAGGCAACCTGTGACACTCCAGCTGCTAGTGAACTATACCTCCCAGCATGCCCTGCCACAATTTTTTGGTTAGTCAGGCATAAATATTAAATGTATTGTTACCTCTCCTTCTGCCGTTAGGACCATAGAATGATGAGAGCCACAAGTCACTTGCGTCACCTTCTTTGTCAGCAACTCAACACAGATCTGAATAGGAGCAGTGCCCTGGACTGTATTGCCATTTCCAAGCTGGTTATAACCATTGTGTCCCCATGCATAAAGCTCACCATCTACACAAACATTCAACAGCAGCATTATTACCACATGGCCAAGAAATAACAGCAGGGGATGTAATAAGATCAGGCACGCACATGGCAATCTACATTGCTAGCAGAATAGTAAAACACTGTTTTCACACTTTCTAGGCCCATAAACATAAGATGCTTGTAAAGACTCCAGAAACCAAACTGTTAGGTACTAGAGGGTATATTTACTAAATTGCAAATTTTAGAAGTGGAGATGTTACACATAGCAGCCAATCAGATTCTACTTAATATTTAACTAGCACCTTCTAGAAGAAGATAGCTAGAATCTGATTGGTTGCTATGGGCAACATGTCTTCTAAAAAACAAACCAACTTTAGTAAATTTACCCCTAGGACGCTTACCAGGCCTGCTATACACACTGGGCTCAATCCAATTAGGTGCGATGTACTCACGTGTGCGAGTCATAGCAACAGTGGCTTTGCTTGACGGCCGCCTGGTTTCGCCTGAAAGTGCTCGATGCCCCATAGGGCAGCGAGCAAAGTCAGGCGATTTCAGTGTCGAGTCAGGCTGCGAAGGGTGCAATGTGCCAGGCCGTTGCAGGTATTTTAACACCGTTGCAATGGCAGATTGCACCTAACTGGATTGAGCCCACTGTGTCCATAACATTCACTTGACAAGTATATGAAAAACAAAACACATGCACAGATTAAAAGTTAAGGGCCGTAGTCAATTAGGAGCGAAAAGCAGTTTTCGGTGATAGTTTCACGTGTGACGTCATTTCGTCATGCGAAAAGTTTCCTCCATATTCAATTCAAGAAACTATTCGCCAGTGCGGAAACTCAATGCAACCGGCAAAATAAATTGTCGCCTATAAATAGGTCTCGAAAAAAAATAAAGTGCTGAATTGGGGGTTTTGGGGTGCAAACCTTGGAAACCCCCCCCCCCCCTGCACCCTTGGGACAGTCCCCCACCAAAAGGTAACCTGCGTAAAAAATTTTTTAAAATATTTTAGATTAAAAAAAAGTACCTTTCATTTTGGGGCCGAAAACGTCCAAAGTTGGGGGACAAAATTAAAAACAAGCAAAATAGACTCCAGGGAGGTCCCCAAGTATGCCCCCAGGTGTTTTTCTTGTTACAAAAAAAAAAAAAAAAAAAAACCTTCACTTTAGCAACTTTAAAATATGCTTGCACCCATTTTAGTGTAACCCAAATTTTCTGGGACTACTATTCGGGGGTATCTATAGCGATCCCCAATGTCAGTGCATCTTTAGGGGGTGTCAGGCTGATTTCCCCAAATCTGATAGTACTTTGCCTGTTTGCAATTCGCTAAGTTTTCGCCGATTTCTAATTGAATACGGGGATAATAGCGATGGTTTTGCATGCAAAACCAGCGATGTCAGCGAAAAGTCCGGCATGCAAAAAGTCCGGTACTTTTTGCACCCAATTGAATATGCCCCTCAGATGGTTCTTCCCTATTGTGCATTTATTGTTACTATTCTCATGGTAGGGAGGTGCACCCAGGAATAAAAAATAAATAGTTATCAGCAGAAAAGAAAGTATTCCTATATGGGGCATTCACAAATCTCAATAACTTCTAGTCAGGTAGCAATGCTACAACCAGTTCGGAATACGACATAATATAAAGTAAAAGAAAAAAAATTTACTTTACTAAAATAAATGCCAGCTAAATATTAAAATAAAGCTAAATCGTGATACAAAAACAAGTATATTGCTTTCAAGACTGATTGTAAATATTGACTACTCAATAGTTCATTTAGATCACACATGAAACGAATCTCCCTTAGGGTAGATGTATTCTTTTATCCATAAATAGGGGTAACCAATCCACAGGTTGAATCAAATTGTCATGATAGTGAAATCCCCAGTAAGATCCACTCATTTTTGATACAGTACTCCTTTATCTCCCATACGAATACACACTAGAGTGATTGCATTGCATATACTGTAGTTAGCTACCTCATTAATATTAGTCAACTAGTGTATGTGTATTCTTGGGATGTCACACATATGTACTATTAATACACCTATTATTTGGGATTGTAAACCACCACATTAATTTAAACCAGGGCCAGCCAATATGTCGATAGCGATCTACCAGTAGCTGTTGTCGGTAGATCGCGACCAACTAGCTGCAGGAACTGGGGACGCTGGTCTCTGAAGTGACCAGAGGCTTCTTTAGTCTCTGATCACTTCAGAGGCCAGCGTTCCCAGTGATGCAGTGCACGGGTGATGTCATCTGAGTCTCTCACAATAAGCCTGCGTGCCTGGATCTACTTAGATCCAGTCAGTGGCAGGCAGCGTCTACGTGGGAGCGCTGAGCTGCGTGAAGGGAGGCAAGTACTGCTCAGGGGAGGGGGCACAGCATTAAGGGCATTACTTGGGGAACAGCATTAGGGGCACTACAGCATAAAGGGCATTGCATAAGGGGCACTGCATAAGGAGCTCTAATACACGGGTAATTGCATAATGGCACAGCTATAGGGACATTGCATAAGTGGCTCTAATACAGAGGACTTTGCATAATGGACACAACTATAGGGATAACTGCATAACGGCACAGCTACAAGGGGCATTCCATAATTGGCCCTACTACTGGGGGCATTGTATAAGGGGCACTACTGTGGGCATTGTGCAGCCTAAACCCAAGTCTCCCGGGGTGGGATATGAGTTGGGAAGCCGGCGGTCGGGATTTAGACAGTCGGCTTCCTGACTACATCCCGTGTGGATAGTGACTGTGTGCTACAATATTACACGAGCACTTTGAGCCCTGAATACAGAGCTGAGGATCATATGCTAAATGCAATAAATCCCATTGTTGGATATGAATAGGGGGATTCTATTACAGATGGGTCCACATACATCTAGTCTCCTGGTGCTTTAAACAGCCCTTCTAGTCGCGCCATGCCATGACTCAGTAGCGCCGAGTGTCTTTTTACCTTCAAATGCTTCTTATTCGCACAACAATACGAATAGATGGCACAAGCAGCTTCTGCTGATTAAAATGATATGCAGCATGTCTGTGTGTGACTGCGGGTGTATCTGCATGCTAAACACTACGTTACAGTAGCTGACCCTAACTTAACATTTTGCATGCAGCTACACCCGCACTCAGAATATAGACATGCTGCATATCATTTTAATCAGCAGAAGCTGCCTGTGCTATCTATACGTATCGTTCTGCAAATAAGATGCATTTGAAGGTAAAAAGATGCACGAAAAGATGCGCAGTGCTACAGAGTCACACTGAGCTCCCGTGTTGTGGCGCGACTTGTAGTGCATGGAGGATAGATATATGTGGGCACATCTGTATATGCATTTGGACAGTGAGACTATATCTGATTAGTATATAACAAGATGCTAGATTAATTTAAACAATGTGATGGTTTACAGTCCCAAATGATAGGTGTAATAATAGTATGTATGAATGACAACCTAACACCACACTAAAGGCCCCCACACATGGAGCGATATAGCACCAGATCCGCTGGATTAGAACGATATCGCCGCTATATCGTTCTGTGTGTGGGTAAGATATCGGCCAGTGCGCATCCCGTGGGGTCGTCCATCACTCCTCCTGATCGGCTTGTTCAATTGATCTGGGGAGGGATCAATGAACAATCCCATACAGCATTATGTGGGGAGCGGGGTGTGCCAGCATATCGGGCACCAGATCGCTCAGTGTGTGGGGACCACCCGATATGTCGACCATCGCATCACTAGGTGCATATTGCACAGTGTATGGGGGCCTTACACTTGTTGACGAATATTAATGAGCATGAATTTGTTTATATACACTCTTTAGTACATCTGGCGTGCAATGTTTTATGAAATGAAAATTATCCTAATTATAACCTTTCAGGTAAATGATAAAAATAGAATATTTGCTTCAGACATACGAGATTGAAACTCAGGCAGAAAGATAACTGAAGTGGAAACAGAGGAAGAAAGAAAAGAAACAAAAACCCCTTTAAGAGGTTTCTAACTATATGCAACGCAATCACCCTAGTGTGTATCCATATGGGAAATAAAGAAGAACTACTGTAAAACAAAAAAAATGAAAGTGGATCTTATTGGGGAACTCCCTATATAATCATGAGAATTTATGATCAAACTTGTGCATTGGTTACCCCTATTTATGGATAAGTTATTATAACAGTCAATAGGCGGCTTATGAGAAAAAAAATTATATATATATATATATATATATATCATGAATATAAATAAAAACAGAAAACTCAGCACTCACCATTGTTAAATCACTCACAATAATAAATAATGGGGTTTTGGTTCATGGATTGATCAATGTATTTAAGCCTGCAGTCTTCATCATGGGATCCCATTTCTCTGCAGGTCCTACATTATCATACCTATGGGAACCTGGTAGCTGCTATCAGAGTTTAAACTGAAAAAATGTTAACTGGTTTAAAGCTTACCTGCCACTTATGGCTTTTAAAAGGAAAGTCACCAAACATAGCTTCTATCATACTACCAAAAAGGCAGCTGACACAGGTTAATATAAATGAGCTTGCACAGGGGTGCATGAGAAAGTTATGATCACAAAAAGGTAAAATTAAAAATTAGCCAAACAAATAAAGTCAGAAATCCACTGCACTCGCCACTCCCAGATTTGGGGTGCAAACGTGCACTCGCCATTCCCAGGACTGGGGTGCAAGTGGCTTGTGACCACATTGCTTAAATAAAAACAGAAAACTCACTCACCATTGTTAAATCACTCACAATAATAATGGGGTTTTGGTTCATGGATTGATCAATGCATTGGTAGTATGATGAGGGCTGCAGGCTTAAATGCATTGATCAATCCATGAACCAAAACCCCATTATTTATTATTGTGAGTGCTGAGTTTTCTGTATTTATTTATTTATTTATTTAAGCAATGTGGTCACAGGCCACTTGCACCCCAGTCCTGGGAATGGCGAGTGCAGGTTTGCGCCCCAAATCTGGGAGTGGCGAGTGCAGTGGTTTTCTGACTGTTTATCTCATGAATATGATATTCTGATAACTGACATGCAATTTACGGTCTCCTTGGACACATCTTAATAGAGGATCTTCTATAAAAATATGAAATTTTAAAGAAATGCCAATTTGGAACTTAAGCAAGAGGGAGGAACCCATTTACAGCTCACACTAACCATTATAAGCGCCCTTTCAAAATGTTCAAATATATAGTTTTATTGTAAAATAGAAGATACAGAGCCATCTAATTAGCTGCAGTATATTAAGGCAGAGGGAAGAAATACAACCATGGACAATGTATCATACCTTCAGTACAGACCAGGATATGTGGGCCACTGCCATAGCTAATGCCATTTATTTTCTTGCCACAAAGAACATCAAGTCTTCTTGGGATCATAGTGCTTTGATTATCTCCAGTTCCCAGACAATTACTGCAATTCTGCCCAAATGTAAACACCTGCAAGAGAAAACAAATATGCAGCGATCCTTGTAATCTGAGCAACAGTTACTAAGTGAAAAGTACAAGATTCTAAATTGATATTTAAAGTGTTAGCATTACAGGCTGGTTTTTTTAAACCCAACAGGCTTTTTCCCAAAAGAAGGGTTACCCATTTCAGGATTGCTATATCAGATTACAAAATGGGAAAGGTCCAGTTTCCTGGTCCAGGGGTTTGGGCTGGGCATTGATGAGTCAAGACATATTTAATAATTACAATTTTATCACATCGTGTTTTTTGGATTATATGGATCATACGCTATCAAAGAAGAGGAGCTTGCTGTGATAAGCCATCTTACTTCATATCTCTGGAAGGTTTCTGTTTTTTTATATATGTATTTGTGTGACAGCACAGATTTAATTACTACACTAGATGACACACACACACACACACACCTCTTGATATTGTCAAAACTACGGAATGCATACATGAATGCAGATTTTAACAACTGTCAGAAGGAAAATAAAAAGTTAATTAAATTTTAAAGGGAAAAAAAAACAAAGACTAAATGCAAATAAATACAAGTATTGGCTTTGTTTTATTTAAAATACTTGCAACAATACATAAAATATTGCAAATTTATTCACACATCACCATTTCACCCGAATCTACCCCACTCTGTATGCCCTATCCCTAGCTAAACCCCCACACCTGTCCCCACCTACCAGCTTAAACCCCAAGTAGCGGAAGTATAAGCAAAGCATTTTAGTTGTATGCAAACCGTTCCCATCACTAAAATTTCCAACAACCGGGAATGTGATAGAAGAAAGCCACAAGCACAATAAGGGAAGAGACTTTGGCTAGCCACTCAAGGGGGTTTCAGATGGCGCCACAACAGTGACCAACTGACAGCATCCATCCCTCCCATATCAACATCAGTTTCATCTTGTGTAGAAATGCAACCCCCAACACACACAGGGGAGGACTTTACCCTTAAGGGAAACCCAACACTGCATTCCATATGCATAATATAACTAAGCGAACAAATAAAAAAAAAAAAAAAAAAAAGTTCTCAAAGCAAACTTCCTATATCCCTTCAATGCGCCATAGGTCCATTCAGGGTAACTTGGCCCTGAAAGGTACGAGATACCTAGAGGTCTTGAAACTGCTTTAGAAACTTTTATGTTAAAGGGACACCCACAGTAGAAGTGGTACATGGTCTCCTCCTCCCCTTAACCACGCTCATCGGCAATTCTACACATGCCGTTCCCCCTCAAATAAAGCCTCCCATGAAAAAAAAAAAAAAAAAAGTCACGCGATCTCCCTATACTTCAGTGGGATCCTCTGAGAATTAAATCAGTCAGCCCAGCAGAGCAAACATGGCCCGGTCAGAACTTCAGTGATAGCGGGACATGAAAGTAGTCCCACAGAATTCTCAGCCCAATTCCCTTCTGGAGGAGTTTCTTACATCACCCACCTCCAGTCCCCAATGACTTATTACTATCAGGCACAAGATCACATAGATCGGGAGGTACCCATGCAGGACTCACTTTTCACTTGACCATCTTCTATCTAGCCTCTGAGGAAAGGGCAACACCAATGTCCCAAAGCCTTCTACCCATTGAGGAGGAGGGAAGTTGGTTTAAGAAAAAAAATAAATAAATAAATACTGCTGGGTTGACCGAACTCTGTCCCCCCTCCTCCTTCGATCTGTAGGCGATACCTCTTGATTATAGTCATCCCATTTCCCCACAAGAGCAGGAAAAACAGAATTTATCCTGGGCCACATAGATTGAGGCAAAAAACAAACATAGCCGATGTATAGGAACACCAGGATCAGGCAGATCTTACCTCATTACTGTCAGTAGTATAAATCACTTCATTGGCACAAGTACCAAAAACACATGTTTGCCGGATGGATAATATCTCTTGGGATGAAAGCAACGTGAATAAAGGCCACTTTCCAAAATCCACCATGTCTCGACCTTGTCTCGCATCAGCTACAGTGATGTAGCAACACTACGAAGGAAAAGGCTCTTTTAATAGCTTATTTAAGTACATTTGCCTATTCCTTTAAATTCCATCTTGGAGGTAATGCCCATTCCAAAGCATTAAAACATATTGCAGTCAATGATATACTGACCAACACCCAATAACCAGGCCAGTAAGACAGTTAATAGCCTCAGTGAGGTCCCACATAAGCTTCCTGCACAAAACCCAGGAAAATAAATTGTCCATTAAAAACTCAAAATATAGTAGGCATTACCTAATAGCGGCAGCCGGCAAGGGTGAAAATCGTGATCGTCCCCAAGGTAGGTGTCGCTAATTCTACCCCCTAACCCTTTTGCTCCACGGGAGGTTTCTGTCCTCCCTGAGCTCGCCTTAAGACACCTGCATTACGTTTTTACAGGTGTACCACCCCAGTTACTCCCTTATGGGTGCCTAACCCTAATACCCCCTCTAAGCGCCTAAACCTAAAATTCCCCGCTGCCTAAACCTAAGTCCCCCCGGGGCTGCCTAACCGTAACCCCCCCTTACCCTAGCCTAACCTTCCCGGGCATCGGTCTTCCGGCGTATGGTTAATGACAGGCGTAGAGTTTGGAGCCTGTCATTAGTACCACGCCGGGATTAGAACGTCTGGAAGCTGGCATTTAGACAGTCAGCTTCCAGACTATGTCCCGATAACTTCAGATTGTTTTAGCCGCTGTAATTAGAATGCAGAGACATTCTGCAGGTGAGTGATTTATGTTTGGATACTATGCCGGCGAAGGTGTCTAGTGATCAGGATGTTGATCATGTGATCACAGTGAAATTATACTTCTTATTCTGCAAGAAATATGAGCAGGGAAGAGAAACCGTTATTTTTATATATCTACCCCCACAGAGTAGTAAACTGTGCATTTGGGTGGAGAACCTCATTTCATAACCTTGTTTTTATGATCTTTAAATACACACCAATGTGAAAAACAGAATATGGATAGCAAATTGCACTTTGTAAATAGTGTTTTCAATTACTTCAGATTTAATTCCCATCCCAAGCCTCAGCGCTATCAAATCACAGCATTAGGGGGAGATTCAATGGTTTGAATTAACTACCGGCTAAAGTGCTATCAAACTCTGGCCATTAAGCTGCAGTGGAACTACACATGCCAGCATGAACTGCCACAGTTTGCTATTAGGACATGCTGGGATGTGTAGTTCCACTGCAACTGGATGGCCCAAGTTTGACACCCCTGGGCTAAAGCAACCAAAAGCTAGTTCAATTGTTTGTGCAACAAGCCCCATGCTCATCACAACAGCTGCATTCTCTGGGACTAACGCACGGAATCAAGCAGCTTCTGTCGTACTAAGGGGGATGCAGTCAGGAAGCAGACGGTCGAAATGACGACCGCCGGCTTCCCGGCGGTCAAATGACGGGCAGGGGTCTAATGATAGGCATCAGGATTTCGACACCTAACATTATCCCTACGCCGGGAGCCCGACGATCAGCATACCGAACGAAGGCAGGCAGCCGCATAGGGGAGGGAGGGGGATAGGGAGTTGGGGTTAGGCACCCCCCACAGGAGGGTTAGGCACCCCTAAGGGAGGGTTGGTTTTACTTACCTTAATCCCCTGTCGGGATCTTCACTCCCGACGGTCTTCCGGGGTCGGGATTTAAACCGCCGGCCATACTGATTCCGTACTAAGGATGCACATACACTAAACTAATTTTTTTTACGATTTGCCTGAACCGACGGATCGGAACGACAAATAGTTAAAATCATTAAGTGTATACCCACTATGTCGTGCGGTAACCCTACATGCAGGCCAACCTGACGATGCAGCTGATGACCCTCATGCAACAGGATGCGGCAGGGAGCAGGGGTAGACCTATCGGGCACTGGATCGTCTAGTGTGTACGGGCCACTCAATATGTCGCCTGTCAGCGGAGATAGCTTCTCTGCCAACACACGTTGTCTAGTGTGTATGCACCTTTAGCATGGGGCGCACTGCAGTTAAGGTGCGCCTGGCACTCATGATCAGCCTCAAATCCCTAGTAATGGTTTAAAAAAAAAAAAAAAAAAAAAAAAAAAAGAAGGGGTGGGGGCTTGGGAACCCAAGCTACATTACTCATATTCCAAATTTACTAACATTTATATAGGTGTCAGCCTATTCCATTAGTCTATACAATTGGGAACAAAACTAATACAACAAAACTGGGTAATAATGAGATAAGAGTGGCCTGCTCGCAAACTTACAACTGAAAGTAAAAGGAAGTGGGTACAAGAGGATAAGTGCATATTGAGAAGTAAATCACAGAATTAAGCATTTTCCCACAGCAACTGGTAGGATGTAGGGCTACAAATTGTATCACTGGACCAATAAGTAAAACTTTGTTCTCAGATTAATGAAGCTTTAATTTTCATCTTCCCAAGTTTTTGAAACAGGCCCTTTAAATAACTTCCTGCCATAATGCGATGCCACCCTCTATACTAACTCAACTCATTTACGACTACAGTTCAAAAGAAAAACTTATGAGAACTGTGCATACAACATGCAAGGCCGCAGCTTTAGCCTATAGCAACTAGCAGTATTAGAAATCTGATGGCAGCACCTATTTACGAATAGTAATCTGGACACCAGTGTGTCCACATCTCCCCAAAAGCTGCAGTTCATAAACAGTGTGGTTTATCCAAGGTCATACTAATACAGCTCAATTTGCCAAACATACAAAGTGGTCAATTGCATTAGGGATAATACTTGCAATACCCAATTTAGTGCACTCCTAGGTAGTAGCCTTTACATGATGAATTAATTTGTTTTTCTTTTATAAAAAAATAAATAAAAAATTACCCAGTTTACGGGCAAAAACCCAGCGCATTTTAGGGTTCCATAGCCCGAGTTCCAATGGCACATGGTGCCCATTGCATGCCATTCACATCCCACAAATATTTATTTAAGCAGAAAAGTGACACCTGCCTGGCTGCAGACTGATAGCTGTGCTGAGACACAACAGAAGAACAGCGAACCTGCATTACAATCGCTTAATCCCAGGAGGTACATGGCTCCCCTGCTGTAACCCCAACGGGTGACAGAAATTTGTTATAGCCTCCAGCACAGAGAATAAGCCTCACTCAGTCCCATACTACACTCTACGGCTGCCGTGGAACTACAAGTCCCATCATGCTCTGCCAACCTCAAAGTGCAAGTAGTCCCAGGGTAGTAGCCCCAATCAGCCCTGAACTCACTGACACCAGATCTGGCAGCCTATGTTCTCACCGGATGAAGCGGACAGGACACGGGGCAGGGAGAGCTTGCCTTCCTAGCAGCGGTGATCCGACTCGCCGTCCGGCAGGCTCTGCAGTTCTGGTGAAAGCAGGACTGCGCCGGAGAAGCGTGGCTGCTCCCTGCTATCCTCTGCCGCTGACGACGGCCAGTCCCTGGCACCGGTCGGGGGCGGGCGGCAAATGACATGTCACGTGACTTCCCTGTGCCTGATAAAGATAAGAGCACAGCACAGAACAGCAAGAGCTTAAATAACGCGCGCTGATTGGTCCGCGTGTCCCGGAAAGTAGCTATTGGTGCCGCATATCCCGCCCCCCGGTATATCTGTTCTGTCACTGTGTGCAATGTGTAGGAGCAGAGAAAGTGCCAGCTAACTAGCGGTACAGCTGGGTCACGCATTGTAAAGTGTGTGCACACGTCCTCCTTTTGTCTTATATACTGTAAGTTTGGATTATTCCAGGTAGTAGGTAATGCAGCTGTATATAACAAGGGGCATGTGTGAAGAACATACATATTATTTGTGCAATATTGCTGAGCTTTGTGGGGAAAGTACATACTATACCTTCCAAATTTCCTGTATTGGTAAAGTTTTGCAGGGTTGTATAGAGGGAAGGGGGAATGTTAGCTCACTAGAGTGGAGGTGTATATCAGTAATGGGGCACATTCTGCACCATCCAGTTGCACTTTTGCTGAAAAGCTCATTTCTTTGACCAATGCAATAGTAAAAGCTTAAGGCACACAAACGTGGGGCATTACATATGGTCCTGGTGTTTCCTCACACATGCCCCCATTTGTTAACTGCAATGCGATCTTTAGCATGACAGTACCGCCCATGATTGCATTGCAATATGCGATCATGTCGCCTGGATGTATCATTTGGCACATGCAGGGACACAGGCTCTGAAAGGACTATAGGCGCAAATATAGAATGGGCCCCACAGCGAAATGCCGGATACACCCTAAACCATATGTCGTCTGATCCCACGGATTGGGCCAACATTTCGGGCATATTGTCTAGTGTATACCCACTATGCGCACCCTGCTGCTCAACATCTGGGTCGTTTCGTTGTCCGTGCATGAGCGACCCAGCTGCCGATGCTGGCAAGTTCAATGGTGCCGGTGAGCAACATATCGGGCAGGCGGTCACTGGATCGTGCAATGTATACCGACCGCCCGATATGTTGTTCATCGGCACCATCGGGCAGTCGCCTAATGTGTACCCACCTTAAGACATACATGCAATATAGGCTTGCCATATCACCTCATTAATTTGGGACACGTGATTACACAGGTTCTATGGCTGATTAAAACCAGGTGTAATGGAGACTTAGGGTGGATGGGCTAATTGCTAGCGGCCGTCAATTCAATTAGCGGGGCTCCCAGAGGTAATGTTTTCCTCACTGCTTTAGGCGCTGCGAGGAAAAGTCTGCGAGAAAAAGGCACCATCAGGGGTTTAACACGTGGGAAAACCCATTAATTCAGCAGCTTTCTATAGACTAATTAATTTTCCCTGCAACTAATTGAATTCCCCTGAAGTCAGCCAGCCACAGAATCTGTATAATTTGTATGTGTCCTGAACTAACGGCAAGCCTATGTACAGTATATAAAACATTGAAATTAAGGTGGTGGTAGTAGTTTGGCCTTTAATGTCATCTTTTAACTTTTTTTCCCTTCATGTGCCTTTTACAGAAAACCTGCCTAGTTGCTGTACTAACACTGAAAAAAATGACACCCTTAAAAACATGCGCAAAGGACTGCAGCCACAGGGACAATAATAAGAAGTTTCACCATCCTTCATAAAAGCTTCCATTAATATATACTTAAAAAAAAGACCCACACAGACGCTATCCGTGGTGACATTGACCAAATAATAATACTACATGACGGATACAATTTAATATCAAACAAAGTGAATGATTAGACATAGAGGTGTTAATTCCACGTCCTTAAAATATAATAATAACCTCTGAGCATGTGTCTTCCCACTGGTAAAGTACTTTGAAAGGTTTGTCACCATGATTACGTTCTCAATCCGTAATTCGTCCTCAATACTGATGTATAAGCGGACTCATCAATGTCAGGTGCAGATTTGGTGTAGGGCACTTCACATCAATCACTCCTCCCTTAAGCCTCAGTGTTGATATATATGTTTAGACCATACTGAATGCTGTAGAGAATTGCTATGCAGGTATTCAGGAAAACACACGAGCTGAATGCTGAGAGGCAAAGCCGAGCATGTGTTCAGGAAAGCACTGGACGAACCATACCCCGGCAACAGAGAGAGACCAGCAGTCCTAGGTGCAGATCCAGCAAGGTAGGCAGATGTACAGGAGACTGACATGGAGAATTTCATACCAGGGGTGCGGAAAATAGCCCTGGGCTGGTTGATTCTCGGAAGAGGGGACCACATTTTCTGGGGACGCCCTACTTTCTGAGGAAATTCAGCCCTTGGCTGACCAGTTTGGGGCTTGTTGCCATAATGCTGTGTCTCCATTCTATAGCACCAGCCTCCCCGGTTCAGCCTGATGCTGGTTATGGGAAAATAGGGGGAACCCTAAGCCGTTTTTACCCCCTATTTTCCCATTCCAGCCCTGGCTGAGAGGTCCGGGGCTGGTTATGGATTTGAGGGGAACACACCCATTTTTGTTTTTAATTTGAAGTCTTTCTATGCTTTTACACCTTACGAAGCCTGCACAGGTCATAGTGATCTGAGCAGAGCTGCTCCTAAACTCTCCTTCCACAGACAGGTCTATTGTTTGGGTGGGTTTGCGGTCATATTGTGGCTGGTTTTAAAACCGACCGTTAGTAAATCTATGGTTCCTAGTCTTGTTTATGTGAAAATATTGATTGCTGGTCTGATGTTCTAAAGCAGGGATGGGGAACCTCCTGTCCGGTTGTCGTATAAGGCCAGCGGAATCATTTGATCTGGCACTCTGAGCTTTTTTCTGCTAGCCTTATCTGGTTAGCAGGGTGCCTAGAATGGCACCCAGCAGCCAGAATCTATTCAGAAGTGCCATGTGGAGCATCCTTAGGACGCTTCAGGCGCTCACAGTGCTGCCCTTACAGCTCCACGGAACATCCTGAGGATGCTTCGGGTATTGCTGTAATCACTGGCAATTGTGGCCTCTCCCCGATGTAACATCACACTGAGGCGGCGTGGCCTGCATCGGGCCCGTGAATAATGTTATATATTTCAAAATGGCCCTCGGCAAAAAAAAAGGTTCCCCCACCCCTGTTCTAAAGTGTTCAAAAGTCGGTTTTGGCTTTAGTAAATGGTCGGTTTGCAAACCCAATGGCAAAATGACCAAAAACCCAAAACCGACCTTTAGTAAATATACACCATGGCCTAGTTGAGTGATTTTATCTCATGTCTTTTCTCTCTACTCTTCTGCTTTCAGTGACTTGTAACTTCCTTTCTCACTTGTCCCAGTCTTTCTCCACTTTATTATTCATAAAGTAACATTATGTGTCTGCAGTGTTTGTATAAATTAGAGTTCATGCAGGTGCATAAAGCCCCAGCGTCTGGCAGAAGGAGCCGGAGAGGGGCGGGGGGATCCAAAAGGATCGCTCTTCGCAACCCGGGACTCCTTCCAATAGAGAAGAGTGGGGTGTGCACTGCGAACGGGAGCAAACGCCATCTGAAGGTGGCGAAAGCTCTCGCAGTGATGAATTTCTGTCCCCATACTAGTGTATGGGGACAGCGGACAATATCGGGAGTGAAAGGTAAGCAGGAGGCGTCTGTGATATCTCCTGCTTTACCTTTTTGATGAATGGCCCGGACACCTAATTTCTACAAAAGCAGGTGAAAATGTTCAGTTTCATCTGCTTTTGTAGAAATTAAGTAATAATGAACAGATCCCTAAACTAGATGTGTAAGTACATAAGGTATGTACATACTGGTGATGAGTGTGTTGTGGTTTCAGATACAATTGGGAATATGTCAGACAATTCTCTGTCTAAAGGATGTGCTTGTGGGTCACATTTGGCTTTTAGGATTGTGCAGACTACACTTTTGAAAGTTTGTTTATTTAAGCAGAGTTTTGCGTAATCTTCTGTAATGTTTCTCAGAGTGCGGAAGGTAGTGTGGTAGCAAAGTTATTTTTTTATGATTTTTAATGCTTTCTGTTACAGCTGTGCCTGAAATGTTATGTGGGCATATTATTGGTATTTATAGGGAAGTTATCTTTTGACAGTGTGTTGGTGCATACTGATGTTATGTTAAGTCTGTCAGCAAATGGTACTGTATTATATATTCCATGCTCTTAAAATTTAGTGTAATTATGTATATTTGACACAATAACTTGGGCTGGCATTTGCAATTGCTGGGCAGTCTGCAGCATTCAGTGCGGGGACCCCACATCATAATTGCCTCCCCTACCGCATCCTGCGGGAGAGTCTAGTTTCAAGCTCTAATCTCCCGCTGCCCATAATTCTGAACAAAAACCCCATATTCTTTGGATTCTTCCCTGTAGCCGGGGAGCCACCAAGGAGTCTCTGGGCAAGGACAGTGATTTACCGTAGTCTGGGCTCTGCATCCTCTGCTGTTGCCTCTCAGCAACTCCTTGTCGGAGTCCCGGCTGTAGGGAATACAAATCTAAAGGTAAGTATATTTTATGTAGCTGGTTACGACAACGATTTGTGGTGGACTATAAGCAGCCTGTTAAATACTATCAGGGTCCCAAACACAATTCCTCTTAGCAACGTATTCTCGACCCAGCAATAAATATATGCTTAGGGATGAATTCACACAAGGTCAAATTGCATTTGGAATTTATTGCATAGGCATTATATTTATCATATATATTGTGCTGGAACTGCAGAGCAGCAAAAATGACAGGGAAAATGGCGTAGCTGGCCCTGATGGTAATAAAATGTATTAGGGTACGAATCCCATCAGTGCTGAGTGTATCACTGTATATCCTCACTTCCTCAGAGTAAGGTCTTACTGATGGTGACACCCTGTGAACCAACACCCACTCACCTCTATCCAAGGTATCCTTATTTGCCCTGTGCAGCTCTGTGTTTCAGCATGCTTTGCTTCTCTCTCCACTATCCCACTGCCCCCGGGGGTATAGTTACTTGGCAGAGTACCTGTTCCACCTCAGTTTATTCAGGCTCAGTAACATAGATTATTGGTGCAAGGGATTTGTTATTATATTTCATCTGTCACATCTTGGCTGTGAGTGGGCCTTATTGTGAAACCCATTTGAGGGATTGTTTGTTAGGAAAATGTTAGCGAAAAAAAAGGCAGAGATTTGTGGGTGATTTGGGCAGAGACTCGGCTGTTATGAATGGCCAGAATACAGTAGGCATCTGTGAAACCATAAAGATGTTAGAAATTAATATTGATTGTGATTTAGAAATTGTTATTTTTTTCTATGGGAGATATTTAGGAAAGTTACCTGGGAGATGGTATCGGTCATGCTGTACATGCTATCTTAGAGTTTTATCAGTAGGTGGCACATCATTAGGGATCCACTGGAGAACATTTGTCCAGCATTTTGTACCAATACATTATATTTTCAGAGCTTGATGCAACTGGCAAGCGGTTAATATTGAAGCTTACGCTTCAACCTCAGGCGCTACCCTTCAGAGGTATTTCTAGTTTATGAATATGTTCCAGGCGGTGAGATCCAACCGGCTCGTATTGAGTATATGCTGTCTATTACAGGTATTACAAGTATATGGCTATATTTAACCATATAAAACCAAAATTAATGGTCCCGGTAAAATAAGCAAATTTAATATACGAAATCAATGACAGGAAAAAAACATAACTTCAAAAGTACTATTGTCCAACATCCAGGATAGAATATATTCAATAATAAGAAGTAAACTGTTGCTAGGTGGAAGAGGTAATCATGCGAGGTATAAAAATGGCTGATGAGTAGTCCGGAATCCTCATCTCCGCCCACAGTGTCCCTTTGCACTTAGTATAGTAGCCTGGCCCAGCACCTTCCCCCCTCCAACGCGTTTCAGGACTAACTAACTAAGATGCCTTGATAAAGGGCCAGTTAGTCCCGAAATGCATTGGCTGGAGAGGAGGTGCTGGTGCCTCACCTATCTCTTGCTTTGATGATGTCAATACATTTTGTTATTGCTCAGCTTTAATTTGATGTATCAAGATGAAACAAAGTGCAGCTTACACTGTATCTAGGTGTTTCCACTACATGATGATAAATTATGCAGTTTTCTTGAAAATCAGTTCAGTCGTTTTTGCGCCAACTTGGAACAAACAGACCGACACAACGTTCTTCTTATATTGGTCTAGATGAGGCAGGGTGTTCTGTATGCAAGGATGTTGGCACAGCCAACCCAATCTCGAAGTGATCCAATTGCCAGCTGCCATCTTCCATTGTTCTTATACCTAATCATCCTTTTACTGATCTCCTGCATTGTCAGCCACAGGTGATGCTAGCTTAGCATGTGCCCCCTGAAGAGTGAAGCTTAAGGAAGGACCCTTAGTTTGCATATAGAATGAATAGAATGTAGTAGCAGATAGAGGGCCTGATTCAGCACGGATCCCAACTACGATCGCAGCTGTGTAATCGCACGCAATAAGCTGTGAAAATATGCTAATATCTGCTACCACTCAGCCAGCATAGAGACGCCCACTACAGCTTTCTCACATCTGTAAGACCTTGCAGTCCTGCGCATACATTAGTAACATCGAAGCACATCGGCCCATCATGCACAATAACAGCAGGTCTGACCTGTCTCCGAAATTGTAAGTCTCGTCGCACGCAGTGAGTGCTCAAGCTGCATAGACAATCACAGTGGCTAATTTATGCACGCCCATGCAACGGCGTTCCAACGGACAGGTATGCCTGCTTTTCTGCAACCACTTCCCCGTCACCACCTCCAAACGCTCACGGCCTGTCACTCACTCTGCGATGAATTCCACAGTGCATCTGTAATCGCAGTACACAACAATCCGCCGATCTGCATACACAGTTGCAATTGCAACCCATGCTGCATCATTCTCAGAGAAAGCAGTTTGACTGGCGGAGGCTTACCGTCCCCTTTCCAACAGCCAGCCAGGCGCCAGGAGACACCAGTGCATACTGAGCACAGTTTGCCGGTGGGGTGTCTGCAATCACATCATGATCCACTGCATCCCTGCTGGTATCCTGGTTCACTGGGAGTGCTGCAAGTAACGCAAGCACCCCCCTGTAGGTAACCAGCTCTCAACCAATGGCAGAGCTGGGAGCAGTCCATGCCCCCTTACATGCAGTGACCATTCTGGATAAGGGCATAGATGGCTTTTGCTTCCCAGCTGACCCCACGGTGCTATGCACTGGGGGTCAGGCACAAAAAATACACTAGCCCCAAATATTACTGTCAGTCATGCCCACAAAAGGCACCACAGTGCCATAAGTGAAATGAACGGTTCCCCAGGACAGGGGTCCAATGGAGGGGGAGGGGGTTAAATTGGTGGACCCCGGATCCAGAGCCCCATGTTGTATTCCCCACATTCACCATCCTGGGACATCCACCCGCGGGGCTCACAAGCCTCCGACATATTAGCAACCTGCCACCCCCGGGGGCTCCCCTGCGTTCATGACATTGCAATTCCCCCACACCATGTCCATGCACCACCAGTATATTGATGTGCTCTCTATGCAGCTTGGTCACGATATTATTAGTTAACAGTGCCTCCACTCTTTACACTCCGCTACCCTTTAATTACACGGCGGCACCCCCCACGTCGTTTACAGACCCAACATATTACACGCTAATGCCAACTGCTTTTTTTGCACAAAATATCATAATCTAATGCACACCCATGCCCACATGGACAATTCGCGTCAGCTGCAGCCCCCGTTGCCAATGCCCATCATCCTGTTCCTCCTGCCACCTAATGGGTTGGCCACACAACCCACAACTGCACCGTTGCCACAACCCCCCTCCTCATCCACTCAATTCCCAGCAATTTACCAACCCCCCTTTCCACCAGCTAACGCGGCACCTACTTTATTTTAATGTACTGTATGGTACACCTGTCCCTTTTCCAAGTTCACAGCTTTCCATGGTTGTTGAGAAGATGTTGGCATCTTTACATATGAGAGATGTGGTGTCAGCAATTAGAGATGCAGTGAGTGCACCGCTCAGCTTCCGTTAGGGGTGCCTAACCCTAACCTTCCCCCCCAGTGCCTAACCCTAATCCCCCCCTTCCCCTAGCCTAACCCTATGTCCCCCCCGGGGGTGCCTAACCCTAACCCCCCCTTCCCCTAGCCTAACCCTAACCTCCCGGGGGGTGCCTAACCCTAAGTCCCCCCCGGGAACCCTAAACCTAACTCTCGCCCCCCTGCGGCGGCGTCCCTTCGATCGGGATGCCGGGCGCCGGTCTCCTGGCATCGGTAAAATGACAGGCATCTAGATTTAGACGCCTGTCATTTAACAGTCGCCGGAATTAAGCAGTCGGGAAGCCGGCTGTCGGGATTAGGTCCGCCGGCTTCCCGACTGCATACCGCTCCCAGCACGTCCGATAGGCCCCATAAATTGATTAAATACTTTATGCAGCAGTTTAGGGCCAAGCGGAAAACCTGTAGGGACCCTACGGTTGCACCTAGTGGGGAGGGGGTTGAAGTGCAAGGTAATATGGTGCACTGCTCCAGTACAGCCATATTGAGGTATGGCTCGAGATTACACATCAGCTGGAGGAGCTGATAGTATCCCATGCGTAAGTAGCCCTTTCTGTCCAAGCTTAGTCCAGTGAATGGAGGGAAATGTTTTGCATTTAACTGCACACATTGCACCAGGGGGGCAAGTTGTCAGTACCGGCACTTCTGTATGCTCTGTGGCGCAGGACACTGTGTCAAAGATTGTAGAACCACGGGACAGCCATTCGGGCAGGGAAACCTGAAGGGAGTTGCTAAATAAAGCTGCCTTCCAGTTGATTATAAAGCACTTATTCAATGGCTTACAGATGTGTCCACAAACATTTATCCTTCGTGCCCTACAAGTCGCGCCACAAATAACGTGGGAGCTCCGTGTGACTTGGTAGCGCCGAGCGTCTTTTGTGCAACGTTTTACCTTCAAATACGTGTTATTCATACATTGATGCGAATAGATGGCACAAGCAGCTTCTGCTGATTAAAATGATATGCAGCATGTCTATGTTCTGTGTGCGTCTGTGGGTGTATCAGCATGGGAAATGGTACATTACAGTGTTACACCTGCTGACACTGTGTAACGTAGTGTTTCACATGCAGATACACCTGCACTCGCTCACAGAACATAGGCATGCTGCATATAATTTTTATGTGAAGGTAAAAGATAAAAAGTCGCACAAAAGATGCTCTGCGCTTCTGAGTCATGCCACAGCATGGCGCGACTAGAAGGGCTGTTTAACGCGCAAGGAGGCTAGATGTATGAGGACCCATCTGTAGTCACTATCCCTTCAGGGGGGAAGCAAGTTTTTTGTTGGACAGTGTTCGTTGCGGTTTTAGGTTGCCATTTTGTCACCCTGCCTCGGTAGTGGCTAAAAGAAAACAGATTTGTGTGGGTGACAAGAGCTAAGGTCGATGCTGAGATTCTTTTGGGCTGTATGCAGTGGTTGAAGTAGGAAGTGGGGGTATGGAAAATGTAGACGTCATAGCAGTGGTGCAAGTAGAAACAATATGTCCGTATTAATATGAGCATGCGCCAAAGGCGTGCAGGAAAAAATGGGATGGCTACATGACATGCCGCCGGTTTCTTTTCTCTCCATTCCAAATACACCTTACCTATATGGTGGTTTAACAAAAAAAGGAGGTGTCTGTTCTGAAAGAACTTCATCCAAAAGACTGTCAGAGTGCACTCTTATAGCTAAATATCAAATTTACAAATACAACATAACTTTTATTATGTATGAAAGGAAATAATAAAATTGACTTACACACTTATCAAGATATCTAGCAAAAAGAGTGAAGAAGTAGTGTGAGTAGATAATCTCGGTTGTAATAACCCAAATGAAAGAGAGGCGAAATATAGAAAAATACATAAACTAGACAATACAACATGAAACATGTATGACAATCATAAAAAACACCAGGTCTAAGATGTTGCTAAGTGTATCCAATGAATGATACGCCAAGTGACAACCGTAAAATAATGGGATCAGAGCATGAAAAAAAAAGTTGGGGATGTCAGATCTTGCACATAGGCTATATTTCGCCTCTCTCTCATTTGGGTTATTACAACCGAGATTATCTACTCACACTACTTCTTCACTTTTTTTTTCTCATACTAAGAAGTGGAGGAGAAGGAGTGAGAGATCTGCTAGTGCAGTAACCCCTAGAAACAACAGTCATCAATGGTCCTTGTCATCAACCCTAATTTCTACTGTTGGTTGTCTTGCCAAAAGGTATCGGACAAATGAGAGGATTATTGGGTTGGAATGAGAACCACTGGGAGATTTATAGATAAGGTCATAAATATATTCCCAAAGCTGTGAACCAGGTATATAGTGAATCAACTCAAATGAGGGTGACTGTATTTACAGATATAATCATCAATCATATCAGTCTACGATCCTGAGCAGAAAAATATAATAATTAAGCATCGTCATTCAGGAAGAAATGGGATTAAAAATTGTACAGAAAAGTAGGGATGACAGATTCTGCACATAGGGTCTGCTGCTCAGTCTCATGCAAATCGTAGAGGAGAAGGAGTGAGAGATCTGCTAAGGCAGCAAGCCCTTGAAACAACAGTCAAACAGTGTCCCCGTCATCAACCCTAATTTCTGCTGTTGGTCGTCTTGCCTTAAGGTATCGGACAAGAAATGAGAGAATCTCTAGGTTGGTATGAGAACCACTGGTAGGGTATATAGATACAGCACTTTAGAGTAATAAATGCTATGATCTGGGTATCCACTATATCATCTCAAATCTAGATACCTTGTAGTTGTGGTGATGACCGCATTCAAAATAAGCCACTGTATCAAGTAAATACTGGACCTGTAATCTTAAGCCATGTATGTATGGTGAAGCTATCAAAAACAGTGTAAAGCGTAACAATTCCTCAGTGTGAATAGCTAGCCAGGGTTCAGGTATAAAACACACAGCAGCTGTTAATAGATGTAGGAGAAATTATACTGTCAGCATATAATTACCGATCCAGAGTATATGCTTAGGGATTCATAGTCATAAAAACGGAGTCACTTGGTATTAGTGTGGTTGGAGTCAGAAACAGTAAAGTGGTCAGTTTACATATGGCAGAGGAAGGGTTAAAACACGCTTCCTGGTTAGTGCAACCTCAATGGGATAGTGGTGACCCACTACTGCACTATATCAATACAAATTAATAACACATGAAAAAAAATTGGTAGCAATGGTACGAGGCAGGGTGTTGGGGTGTCCCGTACTGTGCAGTCACGGGGTACCTGGGATTCGCTCCGACTCGCTTTTTGCCTCATGGGCTTGATCATGGGGATTAGCTCAGTTGGCTTCCTGGTTTGCACGATCTATGGGCCTGATTCAGACCCGGTCACAAGCGCTGAGCGCTCGCAACCGGGTCGATGGTGGCACACAGCGCATGCGCACAACGGAGCCGGCTCCGTCGTGTGAATGCGCGAGACCCGGCTAGCAACGGGCAATCCGTCGCTCCGGGTCTCGCACCAAAGTGGGCGAGCTGTCGATGTTGAGTGACCGCTCGCCCCCTTTGGTGGGCGGGCCGGGGGGGTGGCTGACCAAACGGAGGCGTTCCCATGAGAACGCCTGCCGTTTGGGGGCGGCCCCACTGACATCATGAGTGATGTCAGTGGAGAGATTCCGGCTCTGTTAGAGCCAAAATCTCTCTGGGGCTTGCGGAAACGAGTCCCTACCACAAGGGTCTCGTCACAAGCCCGATGGTCGCGATGGTCTTGACCATCGCGACCATCATCATGGCCGCTCGCTGTAGCTGTGGGTGGCAACCCACAGCTATGCGAGCGGTCAGGAGGCCGCTCCAGAAAAAAAAAAAAGACGCCCTGATTCAGAGCGAGCGTCCGGCTCTGAATCAGGGCCTATATCCATTCGTGCAGCCAATCAGGGAGTCCAACAGAATGACAGGCAGTTGTCTCGTCCTATCACGGAAGAGAGAACACTGAAGGAAGCGGGGATAAGATGATTTCATGTGTGTTGTCCCTATATGGTGGTTTCTCTGCAACGGGGAACCTCTGAAGAAACTGATTCACTATTCATGTAGGAGATCACACGGTCAGGAAGATGCCTGTTTGTGTAGGCAGGGCTGGTTTAAGGGGGGATGACAGGAGCGCCTGTCTCGGGGCCCCCACACACAGAGGGCCCCCACCACTAGCTTATGCTGATGGAGCAACTTCCCCTGCTGCTATCGTGGCCGAAGTGTGGGCGGAGCCAATATGGTAAGCCCCGCCCTCATATGACCCGCGAATCACGGGATTACGGCACAATGGGGCGGAGCCTAATGAAGGGAACAGCAGCTGCATAAAATGTAAGTGTATATTTACTATTTTATTGTTTATATATGTGTATATGTGTTTTTGTGTATATATGTGTATGCATGTGTATATATGTGTATGTATGTGTTTGTGTATGCATATGTATGTGTGTGTGCATATATATATATATATATATATATATATACACACACACTGGTGGCCAAAGTTGCGGACACATTTTGAAATTTGAATGTTTATTAACTTTGAATGCTTAGAAAAACTGTTACACTTCACACAGTGCAATGATTCATATATCAAATGAAAGGAAATGTAATGCTGAATTCAGCACAATAAACAGAGGTCAAATATTTGCATTACAAGGGAAGTTATGCCGTGAAAACAACACTTGAGGTGAAAATCCCTGTGTACTTACGATGTTACTGTCCTATCTGTATTTCGTTGGGTATTCTTTTTTTTTTCAAGACCGCAGCACAGCGATTTTGATCACTAAAACCTGAATTGTTGTGGAGCCTTGAGGACCGCGTTTGGGAACATAATGTCAAGGACAAATCCAATCTTTTGCTCTTTAAAATTCATTGTGTTTTTCCCCTCATATGGGTCGCCCAAAATCACCTATTCTCCAAACTGATGAGTTGTTTCTGTAAGTATTGTGCCTGTTATAGGCTGTTATTTATTTGCACAAACTTTTCCTTACAGGTTTTATCACAAGGTCATGTCAGGTGTGGCTTGTGGGACACTCTTACTGGGCCAGCAGGCATCAGTCAGCTAGTAGAGTTACACAGTTGTTGGGGGCAAGATAGGTTAAATGGTTGAGGCATGAGGTGGTATAATTTGTTGGAACATCTAGCCAAAGCTGAGGTGATGTGAGGAACCCCGGACTGGGTGGTGTTAAATGTAGGGGCAGTGAATTAAGACACTGTAAGGGAATTTAGTCCATCAATGCTATAAAAGCGTACCTACAGATGCTTATCACATGCTGGCCGCGGGTAGGATTTGTGTGGTCTGAAATTGTACCCAGGAGGTTTTGCAGGGATACTCAAGGGGGCGCTGCTTTGGATGGGGAGAGAAGGATGGTAAACCAGGCCATATCATGCTGAGTGGTAGCTTGGGGCGGTAAAGTCATCAAGCACCCTTGCTTGAATTGTGAGAAGGAAGTTTTTTATAGGCCCGATGGGGTACATTTGACAGGCGAGGGTTTGGCAATTTTTATAGAGGACATCTGTGCCTTCCTATAGGAGGGGGTAGTTCCTCCACCATTTTTACTCACTTTCCTCCCACCATGTTGCTACTACTCCTCACTAAGCCCTGCTCCTTCCATTCTCTCCCTGTCACCTCTTACTAGAGAGGAAGCCTGTTCTTTGCAAAGCAGGTGTTGTCTGGCTAGATACACTGTGATAATTCACACCTTGAGCAAAATGTGTCATTACCAGCATTGGGCTGTTTCCGGATCTAGCTGTGTATTATTTACACAGAGCAATGTCGCATGCTGCATCTGATAGATATTGATATAGATTATATTTTAGCATACCCACCAGCTTTTCTGATTTTGGTGGGACAGTCTCAATTTGAGGGGAGTTGGGAGTTATTCCACTGCTGCACACAGTGGAGGTCAGGTGCCTTCGGTATGTGTGGCATAAAAGATGGTAAACACACTCACCAGGTTGTGGACATGCCAAGTATGATGGCCATGTTCCCAGCATTCCAATACCATGCCCCCCCCCCCCCCCCCACTATCCCAGTTTGTAATCTCCCGACGGGAAGTATGTTTTTGAAGTTTTACATATTCTAGCAGTCATATGTTTATACAAATAATATGTGTATCTTCTTAACTAGCCAACAGGAAAGTAATCAAAATAAAACCATTAATTCACAGGTTTTCAAAGCTAACTCTTAGCTTAAATATTGTGACACTTGTATACATGTGTGCAACTGAGTCTGTAAATAAGGCCACTGCAACGTATCTCTTTGTATACAGATTAGGAGACTCAGGCTCACACATATACAGGTGTTGCATAGCTAATTAATCAGCACAGTGTCCTGGTGCGTCCTAATGGCATCACATTGTGACTAAAACTCAAAGACACCTGACACGAGTCGCACGGGACCTGTTGCATCAAGAGGGAATGTTGGAGCAACTGCAGCAAGAATGTATGAGCACACATCTGTATATTCATTTTTTTCTTCAAATATTTTTTTATTGAAACACTGCATCGCATTATATGTATGGTCAAAACATCACATTACGTGCAAATAAACAAATAATTAAAATAAAGTCATTCAAAGTTACAATAATAAAACCAATAAACGTACATAGGATTGTGCATAGTATAAACTAACAAGCAGATGGACACATTGACTGTACATAGGGCATGATTCAGATCCGCTCGCTAGCAAGTGGTCGCTCGTTGCAGACGATGTTCGCTAATGTGCGCATGAACGTAGTTCGCAATATGCGTGCGCAAACTAGTACAAGCGATCGGATTTTGCTCGCTCGTCCTGCAAAGACAGCCCAGTGGAATGAGTGACAGGAGAGGCCGTGGGTGGTAACGGGGGCAGGGCAGTAGTAACGGGGGAGTGGAGTTGCGGACGCAGGCTTGCCAGAGTGTTTCCATGCCGTTTCTGGGGCATAATTAACAAGTATACCGCGCTGGTAAGCAAGTTGAAAATCTGAAGATACTTTTAATGAATGAATATCAGAATACTGAGTTTAGAATTGTAGAATAACAGTCAGCTTGAAAAAGTCCCAGGAAAGGGATGAAACGCGTTGCTGCCCGTACCTGCCAACTGTGTCCTGCCTTGTAACCAGCTCCTGCAAGTGTGCCCAGTGTCCGCAGCCTCTGATTCCAGTGCGAGGAGATCCGACAAGTCATGGCCGCGCATACCCACCTACTCGGCAACTCTCCTTGCTTCCCCTCCGTCCCTGGTCTCCGGCAGGCATTCGCCATTGTGCAGCCGGACAGAGAGCCACTAAAAGGGCCTATCCATTAGCAGACAAATTTGAACGATATATCGTTCAGTCGTCAAATTGTGTCTTTCGTCTCTCCAACATGTTGGTCTATTATCGCTTATCGCTGACAGATATTTCAAATATCTGTCAGTTTATAAGTGATAAACGACAAACGATATTTTTAATAAAAATGAATAGAAACATTAAAAAAAATCCTCTCCCTGAATGAAGTCATGCAATATCGTTCGTTGTTTACAAAAATCTGTCATGTACATGACAGATATCTGTCACCGCAGCCCCAGGGATTTTCAAGGGATAAATCTTTTGTCTTTCATCATAGAAAAAGATCTGCTAATGGATAGGCCCCTTAACTGCCTTTCAATATACAAACCTCAGATTGCATATTATTGTGGATACCCAAACGGATACCTTAATTGCAGACTAGCAGTTACAGTGTTGCAATATCAAGCTACTAACTAGCAAGGTGTGTCAAATGCCTCTACGTGATGCATTTGAATTTTCTTCATGCAATCACTGTTATTCTACAATTCTAAACTCAGTACAATCATGTCATCTTTTATACACCAGCTAGTCAATTTAGTATTTATACAGTCAGGTGCATAAATATTGGGACATTGACAGAATTTTCATATTTTGGCCTCTATTCACCACCACAATGGCTTTGAAATGAAACAAACAAGATGTGCTTTAACTGCAGACTTTCAGATTTAATTTGAGGGTAATTATATCCAAATCGGGTGAACGGTGTAGGAATTACAACGGTTTCTATATGTGCCTCCCAATTTTTAAGGGGCCAAAAGTAATGGGACAAACTAAACAATCCTAAATCTAACTTTCACTATTTAATACTTTGTTGCAAATCCTTTGCAGGCAATTACAGCCTGAAGTCTGGAACGCATAGACATCACCAGACGCTGGGTTTCATCCCTGGTGATGCTCTGCCAGGCCTCTACTGCAAATGTATTCAGTTCCTGCTTGCTCTTGGGGCATTTTCCCTTCAGTTTTGTCTTCATCAAGTGAGATGCATGCTCAATCGGATTCAGGTCAGGGGATTGACTTGGCCATTGCATAACATTCCACTTTTTAGCCTTAGAAAACTCTTTGGTTGCTTTTGCAGTATGCCATTGTGGTGGTGAGTAGAGGCCAAAATATGAAAATTCTGTCAATGTCCCAATATTTATGCACCTGACTGTATATACATTTAGGGGTAAATTTACTAAAGGTCGATTTGCTGCTCGATTTGAGGAGTGATTTAGCACTTCTCAAATTGACTCAAATCGAATGCAGTGAAAACTGTTTTTTTCACTGCATTTACTATGATTCGATATGTTTTGCGATTTGAAAAACTAATTCGATTTGAGTCAGTTTTGAAGAGTGATTTGCAGTTCAATCTGACATGTTCACGTACGAATCGAACGGCAAATCACCCTTCAAAACGAACTGCAAATCCCCGACACACGAACTGCTTCATGCTTTCACTTTCAGCATGAGCAGTTCGTTGTCACATAGATACATGCAGACATCAGTGAGATGCCTGCATGTAACTTCCTGGAAAAAGTGTCTAAATAGTTAAAATTATTAAATATTTGAGATCCCCCCCCAAAAAAAACCCAGAACCAACCCCGGACTGCTGAAACCCAGTTCTGGTTGACTAAATACAGGGAAAAAATGACGTAGGGACTCCCTGTACTTAGTACAAGCAGCACTGGGCTATGGGAAGCAGGGCTGGTTCTGGATTTACAGGGAAAAATTTACGTAGGGTCTCCCTGTAAATCATAGAACCAGCCCTGAACCCTTTCTAACGGGGGACTGATGCCACAGCCAGGGGAGCCCTATCACCGGGCCCCCCAGTCGCAGTATCAGCCCTGACCGTTAGTCAGCCCAGGCCAGGGATCCCTGGGGAGTTGGAGACCCCTTAAAAAAAAAAGGGTCTCCCTCTCCAGGGCACCCCTAGCCTAGGCTGATAGCCCGGGGCTATCCCCGCCACCCCTGGGTGGTGGGTTGATTGTGTCAGTGATGTGTAAAATTAGAAGTGATCAAACATTGTCTTTCCAGTAGAACTGCAGGTCCCAGCAAGCCTCCCCCGCATGATGGTACATGGAGAACCACAAGTACCAGCATGCGTGTCATTAAGGGCCCACTGGGACCTGTAGTTCACCTGTAAAGAAATGTTGAAAGAAACACACACAAACACCTTACACAGTATAAGTTTAATACATAGATACATACATACACACACACATACTCACCTATATTACCTCCAGTGGTCCCCTTGTCCAGTAGGCATCCATGGGTTAAAATAATAAAACGAAAACCCGACCATCGCATTAAGGAGTAATCATTCTAACCAGAATGATTACTCCTTCCCGAATGATGCGCACAGACGCGGCTTCCTCCTTTTGAAGCTCCGTGTCTGTGCGTTCATTGGCTGAGAGGTCAGGCCCCGCCTCTCAGCCAATGAACACCTCCTCCATTGTACTCAATGGTGGGAGTCACAGGATAAACTTTAGTTACCCTGCGGCTCCCACCATTGAATACAAATTCTGAAATAAATTTTTCTGTGGATCCAGGTGAATCAGAGGATCATTGCAGAGCTGGCGGAGGTCATACCACTGGGTATGTTTGAGAGAGTCCTGTATCCACACAGTGCTGGAATTCAGGGTTCCCCAAGAATGGCAAAAAATACAGATTTATAAGAATTATGTTTGTGTCTTAATAATATGTGCCACAATTTACGTGTGGTCCATAGTAGCGCATAGTCAAGTATTTGTGGCGGGATTACACAATTCTGTTGATGGAGAAAATTAAGGAGTCTCATAGTCAAAAGAAAAATTGAACAAAAGGGGTGAGAGGGGGCAACCCTGGCAAGTACCTCTATTGATTAATGGAGTTAGGCGGTTTGCTATATTAATGTACAAAGATGTGGAGGGCTGAAAATAAAAGTAACAAATCAGCGGAATGCATGTGGGGCAAATGCACGCCTTTCTAAAACTGCAAAAAGGTGGAGCAGTATATATTCATTTTACTGTAGCATCTTAACTTTGTGTACTCCAAAGTGACTTCTATTATGCTTGTAATTTACAGTAGAGGATGCAGTTCTACTATACTTACAGAAGGTGGGGCTGTTGCTTCATTTTGACCCAGGCTGTTACCTATAAAAGCAGCACACTGTTCATTTTGCTGTAGGTGATAAAAAAATATGCATCACTGTTTTCCTGGAGCATGTCAGATGGTCACTAATAAGTATGTAAGTATATTTTTATAAATGGGACTTAGTTATAATGTAATCTTATTATTACTCCATTGCAGTGATTCCATAACAGTGTGTCAGGACACGTGTACTGTATATCATAATGCAAGGCTGTTTGTGTCAGAAGAATGAAGGTCTTAAAATAATTAAGTATACATTGCCGTTCAAAGGTTTTAGAACACCCCCATTGTTCATATATATATATATATATTTTTTTTAAATATAAGCAAATAAAGTTCAGTGAATAACCCAGTGGTTCCCAAACTGTGCGCCATGGTACCTTGGGGTGCCTCGGGACACTTGCAGGGGTGCCTCAGGTTGGTGGTCCAGCACCAAATCAAATTAATTATGGTCAATGTAATGTAAATATGTGCACAAACAGAAGCGCAAACCTGTCCACCACCACATAACTGAACGGATGACAGGTCAGCACAATTTACTTCACTACATTTTTTTCTGAATTTCTCAATAACAAACGTTTGGCTTAGGGGTGACGAGAAAACAATGCTGATACTCTAGGGCGCCGTGATTTAAAAAAGTTTGGGAACCACTGGAATAACCTGAAATGGTACAAAGGTAAGTGGTAACCTGCTGGAGGTTTAAAAGAAATTTTAGGTTCGCAAATACTGAAAACAATGTCAATTTCAGAGTTATATAACAAAGGCCTTTTCAGGGAACAAGTAATAGGTTAAGAAATGACAGCTGTTCTGCAGCTATGAAGAAGAGGCTTACATGGGCCATGAGGCACCGCCACTGGGATACTCCAGACTGGACAGATGACATTTATTATCATTGGTTCATCACGCAGGGTTTTTATATGCCGTCAGGTATGCCCAAGGATGGTTCCTCAGTGTGTGGGGTTTATTTACTATGTTTTGCTATTAAAAGCATTGTTGGGCTTAAACACATCGGGAAGCCGTGGCTTTTGCATATTACTGCTTAGTAGATGCCTTGCTGTGGCTGGTGACTTACCATAAGTTTGCAAATGTATGTAACTGAGATCTCTGCATTGCTATTCTCATGCCGGATGTTTGTCTCTTTTGCTGGCCCATTATGGTATGCTGGGGGAATTTATTATTTTTTTTTCTAGTGTAGATTAACCCCTCCCTTACATGCCTTTATTCTAATGCTAGTAAAAGCCCTGGCTTACAAGTGTGCATCTGACTGTGCAAGGACTGAGGCGCACACTTTGTGCATCTTTAGATGCAACCATCCCGCTAAAACTGGGTACACACTGACAGATACATTGGCCGATCAATTGATCGGCCAATGTATCTTTTGCCCGTCGGGCATTGTGTACCCGCGATATGTCGGCGAATGTCGGTGTTCACCGACATATCGCATTGGCTGTGCTGCACAGCAAATGGACGGATATGTCTGCAGACTGCCCGTACACACACACAGCGGCAGCCGCGAAGAGGAGGGCGGGACTCGCCTCTCCGCCCGATGGGACACGCCTCCGACACGCCCCCTGATCGCCGGGACCTGCGGGCAGACACAGATGATGGTTGTTCAGTGTGTACGAACAACCATCATCTGCAGATATATCTGTATAGTGTGTACCCACCTTTAGTCTGTCTGTAGACACAACCATCTGATGCTCAACTGAAACTTGCACCTGCCCCATGATGGGTGCAGAATCTCCATCAGAGTATGGCCTCTAATGTAAGGTATTAAGCATCTGACTTTGCGGCTAGTTATGTGACATGCCCACAACACTCCCATAAGATGGTACATCGCTGTGCATCTGAATAGCTACCTCCCAGTCACTGCCTAGGGATGCCCAATACATTTCTGATATTGTGCATCTCTGTACACACACACACACCACGGGATGCATGAGCTGTGCAACTTTATAGCGACTTAAGTCCTGATGATTCATAGATGTACACTAATGCATGCACAGCTGCTGTGCGAACATATGCTAATGCTGTAGCCGGCTGGCAATGTATTGAGACGCCCACTGGCGGCTTCGAAGATCCAATTTCAATGACCAGGCACAATATGTTGTGGGAAAACCAGGGTTATATATGTGTAACCAGGGTGAACTTTGGCTGCTATAATCTTGAAATGCTTGTATCATATCAATTTCAATAACCAGTTTGGTTATATTTAATGGTTAACATCTGATCATATAAAACAGAATTTTGATCGGACCTGATGGTAAATCCCATCTGCTTTGTGTCCAGTTATTGACAAACAGGAAGCCCTTTGCCACCTATAGGGCAGGATGTACTAAGCATCGCATTAGCAATGTGGTACATCCCCCTTTACTTTGGGTCTATACGGTGATTCAATACCGCAATATGTACCAAAAATTTTGCAAAGGACAGCTCTCCCAATAAGAGCTGTCCTTTGCGATGCTGCCGGGCAGAGAGACTTCCAGGTTTAACACCCAGAAGTCCCCCTGGTGTCCTTCTGCGCATTCACTCGCGATATATAGTCCGTCGTATGAATGAACGATATACCGTCAAGTGTGTACCCAACATTAAAGTCTTAGGGATGTAAACTATGTTGCTATAATGAGGAGGGCTGAAGGCTAGAATAGAGAATGTCTCTCTCTCTCTCTCTCTCTCATAGAATAAACAAGGTATATAATAAAAGTATGGGAATACTGCTAGGCAGCTGTGTTTATCTTTCAGTCAGTGAGCTTTTAGCTAGTGACATTATCACACTTAGGGCCAGATGTACTAAGCTCTGAAAAGTGATAAAGTGGAGAGTGATAAACCACCAGCCAATCAGCTCCCAACTGTCATTTATCAAACACAGCCTGTAACATGACAGTTAGGAGCTGAGTGGCTGGTCATTTATCACTCTCCACTGTATCACTTTTCAGAGCTTGGTACATCTGGCCCTTATTATTTGTGTTGTGGAGCTGAGTGCCCCAGCATTATCCTGCAAATGCAACATGCTCATGCCCCAGTCTGCCAATGACTCTTTGAGAACATGGGAGAAGACAGCACAGTTGATTGTGGTGTGTTTGGGAAGTGACTGGGTGTGAGACACATGGCACTAACAGGGCAGTTACTGTAGGTAGGACAAAGTTCAAGGAGACGGAGAAGGGTGTTACATAAAAATGAAGGCACAATTGCACAACCCACTTTACAAATATATATATATATATATATATGCAGCATATCTATCTAATGGTAGCGGTCTCCCTGTAAATGATTTATTTATACACAGAGATTATTAATTCCTGTACCAAATATTAAAAGCCTAGGATACATATTTCAGCTTAGCTTTGCTTCTAATTTTTCCTACATGAACAATAACCCGTCCATTTCTTGTACTACTTTTAGTTTTCTATAACCTTAATCCAGTCCTGTTTACATATCTGCTACTGTTTGAAGTTTGGAATCATCAGTGTGGGTATGGGCATGTCACACTGGTTGCCTGGCCACACTACATTGAGGTATGCCATATCTCCTGGTGGTGACCAGCATAGGCAACCCCACCCGCCCTCACTTTCACCAAAAACAATCCATTATTGTTTCGCTCACCAACAGAAATGTATTTAGGAATTCTTACCCCTGATCAGCGCAATACAAACAACAGGCGCATTTGATTATATAAGCAGTGACTTTCGCTAAGATGCACATAAGGGGCCTCATTCGTCAGATGCCGAGTACTTGCATACAACACCTGCACGGATGCAAATTTTTGCTCTCTATTGGCCGGATGTACCAAACTGAAAAATGCAGATTTTGGGGGTTTTACTGCAATTCCCATATGTACAGTGGGTAACGCCGTCTTCATCTTGGTAGCAGTCGGGAAGCCGACAGACGAAATCCCGCTGGCTGGCTTCCCAGCAAGGTACTAATGACAGGCATCGAAATCTCGACGCCTGTCATTAGACCTACGCTGGGTGCCCAACGCCCGGCATACTGAACAAAGGTCAGCCGGGCGCAGCCAGCCATGGGGGGGGGGGGGGCAGGGTTAGTTTTAGGGCTCCCGGGGGGACTTAGCATCAGGCACCCCCCTGGGAGGGTTAGGTTTAGGCTAAGGGATGGGGGAGTTAAGGTTAGGCACCCCTGAGGGGAGGTTAGGGATAGGCACCCCCCCAGAAGACTTAGGGTTAGGCTGCGGGGAAGGGGGGGGTTAGGTTTAGGCACTTAGAAGGGGGTTAGGCACTGGGGGGGAGGTTAGGATTAGGCACCCCTTCATCCTATCGGTGTTAAACCCGGAAGTCCCTCTATACGAGGCTATCGCTTATTGGGTGAGCTGTTATTTGCGATTTTAATTGCATTCTTAGTACATACCAAGGCAATTAATCCCGGCATGTACCTGATGAGGTGGAATGTACCGCATTGCGAATGCGATGCTTAGTACATCCCGCACTTTATCTCTGTCCTATTCTGAGTAGGACAAAAACTTTTTATGGATCTGTCTTTCTGTGAAATTAGGTGTTTCAGGGTGGTAACTGAGCTGTGACAATGCACCTACCTGCCATGACTTGTGGCAGTGTCATTAGCGTGTATAGAAAGCTCCGTGTGAGTCTGGGCTGGTGCAAGTGACGGTTGCAGCGGTTGGTGTAAAATCAATGGGCGGCACAACTTTCCGCTTGCCGAGGCACAAACCTCCGCATTAGCCCTATGGCCTCTGCTGCTTGTTTATCTTTCTTTAGTTCCACACAATGCATGAAATTGTCACCTCCAGCTGGAACATTTCTTATCTCTGTTTTTGCATTGCACATACTGTTACTCCAGAGACTTCATTAACCCCTGCCACACCAGGAAAGAGATGTTTGTTAGGTTGCTGAGATAAGGGAAATGAATTGCTGCAATAAGTGCTGATAACAAGTTGGCCTTGATGTCGGTTTTGTAACTAAACTCAAGAAACGTGTATGTGCTCTATTCATAGGCGTGAACAGGGTCTTGGTGAGGGGTTGTGTGACATAACCACGCTCCTGAAATAGCCATGACCCCAGACACAGCGACTCCCCCGCCCCCTCCCCAAACACAGACTACACTCGCCTCTTGCTGGGAGGCAGCCGATGACTTGGCAATGCTGGATTGGTGCGCCCGCTGATGTCACTGTTGCGCTGCAATGCCCCCAGGTGTGCGGTCAGGATCCTATGGCTCTAATGCATTTGTAATTACATAGTGTGCTCTATATTTATTATCCAAAGACTGCATTATTATTTATTATTATTATCCTTTGTTTATATGGCACCACAAGGGTTCCACAGCGCCTTACAAAGTACAGAAACAAATGAGCACACAAGACAACAGTTATTAACAGTACAGACAATGCAGGACAAGTACATGATTTATAAACAATGCTGCAGAACACCTAAATAAGCAGCAGGGTGTCAGTAACCAATGTCAAAGCCGGATAATCAGCTGAGACAGAATCTGTTTACAATCGGAATCTGCGCGACGCCATCTCACGAATGGCGATAGACTCTATCTTAGAAATAGACCACACAACGCCATTTTGTCAAAACCACAGAGTAACAATCTTCCCCCCAAAAAAACATACCAACAGTGTTTAACATACATAAAAAATGACTTATTAGCATTAGAACACTTTTTAGTAATCCTTCCAGAAATCATGCCCTGATGTACTCAAAGCCCATTCTGGGGACAACCTTGATACCATAACAAACACAGTATACTAGGAAAACAACTAACAATGCACCAGAATACTGTGAGTGTTTTACATATAAATTGGGAATCCCTGTATATAGACAGGTGTAGCTGTGGCAGTTGTAATATGGCCCAGACACTTGAATTAAATCTGCTCTTTTTCAGACAGGCTGGCATGAACATGGTTGGGGGTCTCCACCCTGTTTGAAGCTCACTGCCCATAACACATTTTCATTGCAGTTTGAAAATGTTAGTAAGAAATGAGATATTATATATATATATATATTAAATCCATCATAAATAGAATCTCATGCATAAACACTGCACATTACGCACAGTTGCGCTGCTAACATGACGCACATTAGCGAATGCACAATATCCTGCATGTGAACGCTGTTTATTAGCTGCATGCGTGCACATCTTCCCCAAATCAGATAAACCTAACTAGCGTCTTTTCCCAAACTCCTAATACTTACATAGGCCCTCATTCAGAGCCGCTCGCTAGTGGCAGTACGCTCTTTCCGAGCGATGTTCGCACATCTGCGCATGCGTACGGTTTTTAATACGCATGCGCGAACCAGTCAGTGCGGCCTAAAATCGTTTGTACGTTATATAGCGAGTGCCTGCTATTTTGAGTGACAGAATGAGGCGTATGTGGGTGGTAACAGGGGAAGGTGCTTGAAAACGGGGGAGTGGAATTCGAATGCAGGCGTGCTTAAAGGTCAAAACGGGCGTTTTAAGGGAGTGCATAATTAATACAGCAGCGTCATTGACCACGTCACTTGTTTTTTTTTAACTCAGAACTGGTCACAAAATAGCGGTTGAAAAAACCAACCACAAGAATAGCGAGCAGCTCATACCCTGGTCGATGTACTCGATTAATCTAATAAATAGCGGACATGACGTAGGATGCGAGCGGCCAGGGGACGTATTTTTTCAAAAAACGAACGCAAGTTTTGTTCGCTCGTTCAGACATAGAGGCGTGAACAGACCGCAAACAGCGAACGGTTCATTTGAATAGCCACCCCTTGTTTTAGAACGAACGACCGCAAATAGCGAGTGGCTCTGAATGAGGGCCATAATGCACACTCACATAAAAGGTTCCATAGCTTTAAAGTATAAGATCCAAGTTTTATACATTTATTACAATGCTGTAAAATAAAGACTATTTTGGTATCTAAGGTTTAATACGTGATAAGTAAGCCGTGTTTGGTATTGTACTAATCTGCATTTCTTCAACAGCTTCCCGGTATCATCGGTGTGAAGTTCGCAACATGCATTCTCAACTTATGGACCATAGAGCTATAAAGCACCAAAATGTATTTTGTGAAACCAACAGCCTAGATTTGCATGCAGGGGAAATAGAGGAGGCAACAAGCTGCTAGAGGCTGTTCTGTGTCCATTTGAACCAACCTGTTAAATGCCCTGTAACAGATGCACCCGCACTGGGAACCAATGGGATTAGCAACAAATCCCTCATTTGTGTTGTCTGTTTCTGTGAGGGTATAAATGTGTGTGTTGTGACCCCAGTCTGGAATCTTCTTGCTGATTGCTGATTGACAGAGGTTTCTTGCTGATGTCGGTATCTGGTCCAGAGCGCGAGCGTAATGTATAACTGTATCTTGGGTCTGTATAATTCTTTGCTCTAAATTGTACTTAGATCACAGCGTGTAACTGACTGTACTTTACTTGAATAATACTTTGTGCTTTGGAAACACATGTTCAAGGTCTAAAGTCTTTATTTTACTGTATGACTGCGTACGCAAATAGCGTAAATTTTAGAGGTTTATAGGCAGGATTTAGAAGGTATAGGTAGGTTCGTATAGAGGTTGAAATCCAGTATCCTTACCAAGTTTTAGGTGCCATTGTAAATGAAAGTAAAAGTAAGGCAAGAAGAAGCACGTGAGGGAAGAGGGCCCTGCTCGCAAGAGCTTACATTCTAAGGGGAGGGTCAGACAAACAGGGGTTACACAGATGGGCTAGATAGTGAAGAAGGAGCATAGAGTAGTGGGTTAGGATGAGCGCTGGAAAGCATTGAGGAAGAAATAGGTCTTGAGAGCCCACTTGAAGATTAAGAGCCAAGAAGCCAAGTGATGGAGGAATTTTGAATGAAGGCCAGGGAGACAAAAAAAAGGCAGCTACTCGAAGAAGTTGGAAGAGGCAAATGTCATTAGTGTTGAATGGAAAGAATGAGATGGAGGGTTCAGAAGGTAAAACTTGGTAGGAGTGACCCAAGAATAGCAGGACCCCAAGACCACCACCCTGGAAACCTCCAGGCCAGGGTGTGTGAGAGAATGTGGGGCCCCCAAAGGAGATAGCTGCAGGAGCAGTGGTGTCAGATAGGTAAATCCAGGATTTGGTGATGGCAAGGAGAATCAAGGCATTGCAGATGAAGTGCTCATGAATGGGGACCAGTTTATTATAGACAAAACTGGCTTTCCAGAGGGAACAGGAGAGAGGGACAGAGTTAAGAGGCAAGAGGAGAATGAGATTATTAGGGTTGATGTAGTGTGGAGGTGATATTGATCTAGAGAAGGGGGATAAGGAGTGTGGGGTTATGTGGCTGGCTTCTGAATGATGAAGGGTGACAGCACGTGGTGGGTAAGGTGGAGGTTTAGTGTGGTATGGGGGGGAAAGAGGACCGGTAACTTGGAGAAAAGAGAGGGTGCAGGGTTTAGTGGTGGTGCAGCAGGACCATGGGGGAAGAGAAGTGAATAATGCTGGAGTTGTGGGAGACAGTGAAGAGACTTATATGTGATGAAGAAAGACAAAGGAGGGGAAGGAGGGGGAGAACGTAGAGGGGACTATGGATGGAGAAAAGAGGTGAAAACTGGTGGTAGAGGAGAAAATAATGTAGCAGCTGAGTGAGGGAGGAGTAGAAGAAAAGAGACATAGGTCCTCATTCAGACCCGGTCGCGAGCGCTGAGCGCTCTCAACCGGGTCGAAGTTTAGGCCCTGCGCACACGCAGCGGCCGCACAGTGCGTGCGCAAGCCCCGGAGCAAGAGAGAAACTCTCGCTCCGGAGCTCACTACAAAAGGGCCGGCTGTCGATGTCAATCGACAGCTCCGCCCGTTTTGTAGGCGTGGCGGGGGGGTGGTTTCACAAACTGAGGCGTTCCTTAAGGAACGGCTGCTGTTTTGTGGGCGGCCACACTGACATCAGCAGTGATGTCAGTGGGGAACTTCATGCTCTATCAGAGCAGGAAGCTCCCTGGGGCTTGCGGTTGCCGAGACCCAACCTTAGGGTCTCGTCGCAAGCCCCGATGGTCGCGATGGTTTTGACCATAGCGACCATCAACCTGGTCGTTCGCTAAAGCTGTGGGTGGTAACCCACAGCTTAGCTAGCGACCAGGAGGCCGCACTTAAAAATACCAGCAGCCGCCCTCATTCAGAACGAATGAGGGCCATAGTGTACATGAGGCAGTTTGGGGGGGAAAAGTCAGTAGTAGTAATGAGTGTGAGATGAGGGAGCAGTACAGTTCAAAGGTCAAAATCAGAAAAAAAGAAGAACAGTGCTGGAAGATGTAAAGGCACAGCTACAAAAGTATATTATAAACAAAAAAAGGAGTTTAGAGCTGTTAAAGTAGCAAGACTTTAGAATTAGTATAAAGTATGATTATATAACAAAAAAACCTTTGTGTAATACCATACCTCCCAACATTTGTACCTCACAAGGAGGGACAGGTCGCGTGCCGGAGGTGGCCGAAAGGGGGTGTGGCTTACAAAAGGGGGTGGAGTCTGGAAAATGGGATGGAGCCTCACGGCTTCCCCCGTTTTCGTCACTTTGGGGGTGTGACAAGCACTCTCCGAGGCTCCCAGGCAGTCTGCACACATGAGAACGGCATCTGTTCTCCTCCTGCACACCCGCTGCTCTGCTATGCAGAGCAGTGGTTTGTGCTTTCCCCAACTTCCCCCCCACCGCGGGACACTGCGGCCCATGGATGGGACAGCGGGACAGTCCCAGAAAAACAGGACTGTCCCGCTGGATGCAGGACAGTTGGGAGGTATGTAATACATTGTAAACTATTACAAGTGACACAATTTTTAAAGCTTTTGTTTTGTGACAGTAGCTGCTACTAAGAGCAGTTAAACAGATCATTTGATGTAGTGGTGGCCATAGACCATTGATGGTTAGCAACCTTTAATGGTTTGCCACCAAGGGTCAGTGGTTTTACTGGACAAGTTAACCGACCACCTCCATGGAGTAGGTATGTAGTGTGAGTACTGTATTTTTTACATATTTTCTTTCAGGGCCGGATTAAGGCTTGTGGGGGCCCTGGGGCAACTAAGTTGTGCCACCTCCCCCCCCCCTGCCGCCACAGGGAGCCTAACCCCCCGTTTACTTACCTTCTGGCTCTGTGTTGTGAATGAAGCAGCACAGTCAGCGCTGCTCCATAAAGCCCAGAGCGGCTCCTGAAGCCGAGATCCGTGATCAGCGTTGTGTACATGATGTGTCACGTGATGCTGATAAGGGAACATGGGAGCTGTTCTGCGCTCTATGCGGCAGTGCTGACTGTACTGCTGCATTCAAAACACAGAAACGCGGCAGCTCAGCCCCCATCTGGGAACAGGTGCCACTGGACACCTGCTCTCGGGTCTCCTTAAGAGGCAAAATGTCATCTTTCATGGACTTTTGTCCGGGAATGATGATGTTTGTCCATGAAAGATGACTTGTTGCCTCTTTCTGAGACCCGATTTTTGGCGGGAAAAGTCTGAACTAATCCGAGCCTGCATATTCCTATTGAAACACACACACATATAATATATATACAGTATATATGCAAGCGTATATATTATATATAACATACACACTAAAATACATATATACAGTACAGTATACACCAGAGGTTCCCAAACTTTTTTGAATCATGGCGCCCTAGAGTAACAGCATTGTTTTCACAGCACCCCTAAGCCAAATGTTTGTTTTTGAGAAATCAGAAAAAATGCAGTAAAGTGAAGTAAATTGTGCTTACCTGTCATCCTTAGGTTCAGCAATGTGGTTGTGGACAGGTTTGAGCTTCTGTTTGTCCACATATTTACATTACATTGACCATAAATAATTTGATTTGGTGCTGGACCACCAACCTGAGGCACCCCTTCAAGTTTACCAAGGCACCCCAGGGTGCACGGCGCACAGTATACACACACTAACATATATATACACATTAACACACACATATATATATATAGTGGTGGCCATTATATATATATATATATATATATATATATATATAGTGGTGGCCGTTATTGCAGACACTGTTTGAAATTTGAATGTTTTTAAATTTAGAATGCTTATAAAAACTGTTACATTTCATGCAGTGTAATCACATCAAATTAAAGGAAATTTAATGCTGAATTCAACGCAACAAACAAGTCACATATACAACATTACAAGGAAAGTTATGCAGTGAAAACAACACTTAGGGTGAAAATCCCTTTGTACTTATGATGTTACTGTCCTATCAGTATTTTGTTGGGTATCCTTTATTTTTCAAGACAGCAGCACAGCAATGTGTCATTGAGCCAACCAATGTTTGGAGCTCTTCCTTCTTTATTATGTGGTGCCATGAGACAAATATAGCCTCAATTAATTGACTTTTATTGGATGGATGCCTCAGATGTACCAGTTTTTTCAAACAGAACCACATATGTTCTATTGCAGTGATTCCCAACCTCGATCCTCAAGGCACACTAACAGTCCTGGTTTTAGTGATATCCATGCTTAAGCACAGATGGTTAAATCAAAATACCTAAGGTACTAATTAAGTCACCTGTTCTCAACTATGGCTATCCTTAAAACCTGGACTGTTAGTGTGCCTTGAGGACCGTGGTTGGGAACCCCTGTTCTATGGGGTTCAGGTCTGGGCTGCTTCCTGGCCATCCCAGCACCTGTATGTCGTTCTCTGTGAACCACTGTGTGCACATCCGTGCAGTGTGGCAGGGAGGTGAATCCTGCTGGGAAAAAAATGGGGCATTATCTGGAAAAAGATCCCTGATAGAAGGTAGAAGTTTTGGTTGTAGGATGGAGCGATGTACTTTCTGCTGTTCAGTGTGCCATCTATGACATAAAGGCAGCCTACAGCATCTGCTGTTATACATGCCCAGATCATAACACTTGTAGGATTCTTTGTTGTCGCTTGAATGCAATCTGGATGCACCTCTTCCCCGATGCGACGTCTCACATATTTTCTCCCATCACTACCAAGTATCGATATCTTAGTTTCGTCACTCCATATCACTTGTTTCCACTGACCTTCTGTCTATGCAATGTGTTCTTTTGCCCACTGTATTCATTTCTGCCGCTGCTTTTATTCAGCAATGGCTTTTTTTGGGGAATCCTACATTTTAGGCCAACCTCCGTTAGTCTTCTCCGTACCGTTCTTGCACTGACAAAATCACCAGTTGCACTCAGTTCACTGCTAATGGCCGCAGATGACATCCATCTGTCCCTGACGCAAATTCGTTTTATTCTCCTATCATCAACAGCTGTTGTGCACTATTTCCAGCCTTTTCCTTCTTTGTTTTGTATAGATTGTGTTTCCTGATAGCGTAAACAAAACTTTCATACTCCTGATGATGTCACATTCCCACCAACTTCTCTCGCAATTGCTGCATACGAAAGACCATTTTCATGTAACACCACAATCCTGCATCTCTTCCTGGGTGACCAGTCACCACTTTGCCTGGACGACATTGTTGTATTTATTTTTTAAACCGTCAATAGCACTAAGCAATACACACAAACACCCAACCGTAATTGCACTTCAGTAACCAACATAATTCTGCAAAATGAAACAGCCAAACTGACCATTCCCACCTTTGAACATGACCTGCTCATAAACGACAGCTGATTGGTCCTCAGAACGACGATTCGGATTGGCTGGTAGTAGCTGTTACTACAATCCGCTTCTTGAATCTCACGCATCTGTGCTTCTTTGTCTGACTGAAAGTAGTAGAACTTCCCTTGTAATGCAAATATTTGACCGCTGTTTATTGTGTTGAATTCAGCATTAGATTTCCTTTCATTTGCTATATGAATCATTGCACTGTGTGAAGTGTAACAGTTTTTATAAGCATTCAAAGTAGTGCAGATAGGTAGTGGTGAGTATGGTGGGGTCAGGGGGTAGTACAGAATGGTAGAGGTGAGTATAAAGGGGTCAGGTCAGTAGTGTAGATAGGTAGTGGTGAGTATGGTGGAGTTAGGGAGGTACTGGTGAGTATGGATGGGTCAGGGGGTAATGCAGATAGGTAGTGGTGAGTATGGAGGGGGTCAGGGGGTAATGCAGATAGGTAGTGGTGAGTATGGAGGGGCCTGGAGGTTAGTGGTGAGTTTGCAGGGTTCAGGGGGTAGTGGAGATAGGTAGTGGCAAGTATGGAGGGATCAGGGAGGTAGTATAGATAGGTAGTGGTGAGTGGTGAGTCACCCAATAACCTTTGCTGGTCAGTTGTGGGTAAATCAGACCACTTCACATGTACTAACATTATGCCACACTGTAGTGCCCCCCATATTATGCTACAGTGTAGTGCATCTACATTATACCACACTGTTGTGCCCCCACATTATGTCACACTGTAGTGCACCACACACTATACCACCTGTAGTACCCACACATTATGCCAGTGTAGTGCATCTACATTATACCACACTATAGTGCCCCCCACATTATGCCACCTGTAGTGCCCCCCACATTATGCCACCTGTAGTGCCCCCCACATTATGCCACCTGGAGTGCACACACAATATGCTACACTGTAGTGCCCACACAAATTATGCTACATTGTAGTGCCCACACATTATGCCACATGTAGTGCCCCCACAATCAGATCAGAGCTCAGCACATGCTCCTCTGACCCCACTGCAGAAACTACTGGGAGTTATTACCCAGTAGTGCTGAGTCTGACTGCACTATGCTCCAATCCCGTGCGTGTAGCTGCCGGCCCGCTCAGTCACAGCAAGACTGATATTAAGTGCAAAACTCATCGCACTTTGCATTTCATACATTAGTGCCACATTACATTTCTAGGTAACCTATTGAGAAGCAACCCTTAGTAAATCTAGTACTGAATGTCTGTTTATTCATATATGTATTATACCTGTGATAGCTGGTTGTGTCTGCTTATCACTGCCCACATTTTCATTTTCTAGTTCTCAGGAGAAAGTTCTCACTTCAGAGCTGCAGTAGAACAAATAGAATAAGAGCAGCCTGTTATTTACATTCGCTTCCTGTGGTGGATTATAGAGTGGGAAACAAAAGTCAGCTGATAATAATAGGAAATGAAATCCTGTAAGCTGCCTAATGCTGGTCCTACATTCTACAATATCACGGCCAGCATAGGACAACCTGGGCCGGATTCAATTAGCTGTTAAAATTACCGTACAAGGAAATGTGCTAGTACAGATGTGCGCAGTTACATTGTGGCTGATCGCACCACAAATGTGCGCACACATCGCGCCGTGCGAATCCCCACGCCTGCATACGGTACGCTATGGCGAGCACTGCGATCGCACCATGCATTGCTATGGAGCCACGTCTGTGTATGCAGTGAACGTATCCGCGAGTCTCGTGCTATTCGTGGCGTGATTTGCCGTGCCAGTGGCAAGGATATATCTGGGCATATCTGTAGCTTCAAACTTTTACACCTGGAAGTTATTCAATTATAACCCCTTTCCCTGAAGCGAAAACCCATAGATTACGGGATACAGTAAGTGCCCAAAGCTATGGGTTAGCGCGTTCACAGCAACCATGATAAGGGCACTTACCTTGGATTTATATTCGAGCTTCCCCTCATGCTCGAACAGAAATTCATGTTAAGTGCAGCCTGTTGGCTACAATTAAACATTCCTGGCCATTGCATTAGCCTACCCTCCCCCTAGTGCCTAACCCCTAACGCTCACCCTCCCCCCAATCCCGCTACTTACCTTCTGGGCTCCGGCAGTTGGGATGCCGGTGCCGGGATTCTGACAAGTGTCGGGATTCCGACGTCAGCATTCTGAGCGCTGGAATCCCCACGGTTGGGATATTGACCGCATCCCATTGAATCCGTCCCTTAGACTAATATTGTAGCATGTATAACCTTAAATGACCACGATGGCATGCTGAACTAACAGAATACATTTCATCTAGACCCAATCCTATGAGTGTCCATGTACTGCCAGCTTAATGAGTAATGTATAGATCAGAATTGTGCGACATATTAGATGAGAGATAACATACATTTACAATATAGATTGATTGCATGAAGTTCTATTCAGACTGGAAAAAGCAGTATGCAGGGAATGAGATGATAACGGGATGGGTATGAAATACTGGCGGCTCAAATCCCGAAAGTGGCAGCCCGAACAGTCAGAATCCCGATGGCGGCTGTAAGTATTCTATCCTTACCCCTCTTCCCCCCCTCCGCCCCCTGACCCTCCCTTAGTTATGCCTAACCCCCCCTGGTGGTGCCTAACTCTCTCTTCCTGCACCCTAAACCTAACCCTCCTAGGAATGATGATGTTTGTCCATGCAAGATGACGTTTTGCCTCATTCTGAGTTCCTTTTTTTTGGAGGGAAAAATCCGAACTCGGCGTGCAAACTCGAACCTATCCGAGCCTGCACATCCCTAATTTATAGTATTGCTGTAGTCGGGCCCCTATATGCACCACTGCCTGCAGACATTCGTGGGCGTGATAGCGCTCGAGAAAACCGGTGACAAATTGGCGCACTCTTGCACTGGTCTTTTCTGTGGGAAACAGAAAAAAAAAATGTTTTTAAAATTTGAAAGTTTTAATGGTGTAACAGTTGAATTATTTTAATAAGTTTATATGTTTTTGATGTGTTCTAAATAAATTTTTAAACCTGTCTCAGTTTATTTTCATAGTACATTTTTTTTAAAAAAACAATTGGGGGACAACTTGCATTGTGCTACACTGTCATAAAATTGGTTGGGGCAGTGGGTATATTGTGGGTGCGGTGGATATTGATTAACCATTGATGGGCTAGTATGTTGGTGGCATAGGGTACTTTGGTGGGGCAGTGGTTGATCTGCATTGGTGGGGCAGTGGTTGATACGCATTGATGGGGCAGTGGTTAATCCGCATTGGTGGGGCAGTGGTTAATACGCATTGGTGCAGTAGTGGTTAATCTGCATTGGTGGGGCAGTGGTTAATACGCATTGGTGGGGCAGTGGTTAATACGCATTGATGGGGCAATGGTTAATACGCATTGGTGGTGCAGTGGTTAATACGCATTGGTGGTACAGTGGTTAATACGCATTGGTGGTACAGTGGTTAATACGCATTGGTGGGGCAGTGGTTAATATACATTGGTGGGGCAGTGGTTAATATGTATTGGGGGTGCAGAGGTTAATATGCATTGGGGGCAGTGGTTAATATGCATTGGTGGGGCAGTGGTCAATATACATTGGTGTGTGCAGGGTTACATTGGTGGTTCAGGCCAATACAGGCGATTACTCACTTTTTTACTACAAACCTCCTTAAGATACGTTGCTACTTCTCTTCACTCCATCATCTGTCACAAAATGGAGGACGGGAGTGGCCAGGAACATCATAAATTGCACATCTAGCATTCCCGCTAGGCTGTTACAGCGGGTCATCGCGCCCTGCCCTATTTCCGAAGGACAGAAAGCACCCAGCCCTCCAGCGCGGCCCAGCTCAAACAGCCTGTGGGTTCTGTCCTCGACCTGTAGGCTGCAGTGTCCTGCGGGTGGGGAAAATGGCAGAGCAGCAATCACCGCTGGTGAATGGATACTAGGCCCATTCACAGTGACCGTGGTGCTTGGGGACTGCCCAGCATGTCCGTAAGTGCAGGGCACGCCTCCTAGGGGGACGAAAAGAGGACGCTTAATAAAGACACGCCCCCTTTTCATTGACCACGAACCCTTTTATTGCACACACACGCACCTTCGGCACGTGCAGAAGTGCCCTTGCTCTAGGTCTGGCGCCCTGTCTGCCGCTGGACCTAAAGTGAACACTACACATCACATCGTACATCAAACAAAACACTGTACTATGTGTGTCACATTCTACACGATAGGTCGAAATCTTACTGCAGGTTCAGTTGATCTGCGATGCTGATACACGACGCAGGGGATGCGCATCTCCATCGTAATTGTACTGGAAAAAGCCACTTTTTACACGATTGGTCGTTACGAACAATCGAAAATGGCCAAATCGTGTAAAAAATCGCACCGTGTATGGGCACCTTTTAGATGTCAACCGTGGCATTCTAAATGAAAAAGACATCTACAAAAACTCACGTAAAGTAGAAAGTCAGTGACGTAAATCTCATGCTCCAAGTGACTTCCTCACTCGTTGTCATAAGGTTCTGGACACTGCCAAACCAGTAAACTTCCAATCTCACATCTTAGCTCAAACTTCTAATCTAAAGCGTCTTTTTAATACATTTAAATAATTTCTTACCTCTCCTGTACCTAACACACCAGCTACTATCAATGCACAAGATCTTGCTTCCTATTACAAAGTTTCATAAGATCCAAAATTAAATGGAATGCTCTTCACCATCCAGCGACATGCTCAGCTCATTCCCTGAACCCTTTTGCACCTTTTCTTCATTTGATCCCAAAAATTAAGATCTAGGGGTAAATTCACTAAAAATCGTGTCTGGGAGAGTTTGCAAACTCTGGAGGGTTTAGGCATTTTTTCCCACGCGCAAGTTTACTAATGTAAAACTGAGGAGAGAGATCTTTGCTATAGGAAAATACTGGAGAGTTAGCAAACGCTCTTCACTTCACCAAACAACTCCTCATGGATCCCTGGGCTGACTAGCGGTCAGGGCTAATGCTGCGGCTGGGGGGGCCCGGTGAAAGGGCTCCCCTGGCTGTGGCATCAGTCCGCCGCTAGAAATGGTCCAGAGCTGGTTTTAAATATAGAGGGAACCTCATGCAAATGTTTTCTCCCTATATTTTACACCAGGTCTGGCCCTGCTGCCTGGTGCTGGTTACGCTTTAGAGGGGGGACCCTATGTCATTTTTTTAATATTATTTAACCCATTTTTTACAGGTCTTAACACACAAGCAGCCAGCACATATCTCACTGATATGTGCAGACTGCTAGCTCGGGAGAGATTTGCACAGAGAAATCACTGCAGTCTCGGGTGAGTAATCTCCTGCAAAAACCTGCTACTCAAGGGAGATATCTCATTCTGCTTCACCATCGGCCTTCTCACTCTCAGCTAAACTCACTTCTTGGTAAATTTGAGAGTTTCAAGAGCCTCAAATCACCCGAGTTTCGACGAAGCTAATCGAGTTGAAAAAAAGCAAACTCTCCCAGACTCGATTCTTAGTAAATTTACCCCTAAGTATTTACTCTCTTCTCATTATCCTACTCTACTAGCTCTCCTCTTGATCCTATACCCTTACAATTCAGTAGAGCTTTGTCTACTGTGCTCATTCCAACCTTAACTAAAATATGTAATCTCTCTCTCTACTGTTATCTTTCCATCAGTATACAAGGACGCTAGTGATTACTACTATTCTACTGATCCTAAGGGATAAATTTACTAAGATTCGAGTTTGGTCGAGTTAGCATTCTCTGGAGAGTTTGTGCATTTTTTTCCATTCACAAATTTACTAATGACACCCTGGACAGAAATCTCCTTTGCTACGGGAAAATTCTGGAGAGATAGCAAACTCTCTTCACTTCACCATCGGCCAAACTCAAGTAACTTATCACTAGTGAAGATAGGATTCGGGAATTCACCAAGATGATAGTTTCTAAACTCTCATGAGAACGGACAATACTCCTGTAAAAACTTGTGAAATCAATTCACCTGCCTGTGAGCTGCGAGTTTCAGTGTGAATCATGTATGTTTCTGCCTGTATATAGTAAATAAAGGTTTAATATAACCAGTCCCAGTCCCAGACTGCACAGCCAGTCATGGTTCCTAAAATTACGGAGAACAAAAAGTGTAGTGTTCCGTAATTTAGGAACCAGCAAGTGGCTGCAAGGCCTGTCCTGGTTTTAAATATAGGGGGACAGAAATGCGTAGTGGTCCCCTTATATTTAAAACCAGCACCAGACCCAAACCTGCCGGGGTGTAATGTTACAGCCAGGAGACCCTATCATCGGGTCTCCAGGGCCAAAGCATTAACACCCCAAGCTGGTCAGCCCAAGCCAGGGATCGCAGGGGAGGTGGGGACCCCCCAAGAAGGGGTCCCCCCTCTCCCAAAACCCCAGGCTTAGTCTGAAACCCGGGGCCCTTACCCCGCACCCCCTGGGCTGTGGGTACGGAGGTAATAATGTGGAAAATAGTTCAAAACTATTGTATTTTACAGTGGAACTACAGGTGCCAGCATGCCTGCCCTTTGGCACTTGTGGTACCTCCACTGTAAAATAAATAGCTAAAAAACACAGTACACACCCTGTACACAGTACAACTTTACTACATTCACCTACCTCACTCACACATACTACTGCCAGCTGGTCACGTCCATTTGTCCCGTAGAACCTGTTTGGAGTACCTGACAACTTGATCCAGATACTTTAGCAGTGTATGTGTGTGACCACATACACCGCTACCCAGCTCCTGACTGATCAGTGTGAACTGTCAGGAGGCGCCAGCCAATCACTGACTGTAGAGCGGCCGCTGATTGGCTCCGGCTACTGATAGTTCCCACATGGGCTGGTCTGTGAGTCAGGAGCCGGAGCCAATCAACGACCGCTAATTGGCTGCCAGCTCCTGAAATTTCACACTGATCAGTCAGGAGCCGGGTAGCTTTCAGTGTTCGTTTCTCTGAATCCCCCTCCTTTTCGCTACCTCTATCAGTTGGACCGCAAGGCTCAGTCCTAGGTTCATCTGCTTTTCTCAATTTATACCATGTCTCTTGGCAAATTTATCAGCTCTTTTGGATTTCAGTATCATCTGTATGCAGATGATACTGAAATCTACCTATCCTCCCCAGCTTTGTCACCATCTGTCTTAAGGTCCAAGTTAATGAACGTTTCTTTTGCTATTTCCTTTTGGATGTCATATCACCACCTCAAACTTAATCTTTTCAAAACAGAATGAATAATATTTCCTCCAGCCAATAGTATTACCATACTCATATTTCTATCACTGTTGATAACTCAACAATCAACCCTACCATCAAGCTTGCCGCCTAGGTGTTATCCTTGACCCTGAACTCTCCTTTGTTCCCCACATTCAATCTGTTACTAAATCATGTTACATACATCTAAAAAAGATATTTAAAATACGACCATATCTTACACAATACACTGCAAAAATTATCAATCATACACTCATTATATCCTGCATTGATTATTGCAGTAGTCTCCTTACTGTTCTTCCCCAAAACAGACTCTCACCACTACAATCCAGTTTGAATGCAGATGTGAGTCTGATCTTCCGCGCTAAACGCTCATCACCTGCTGCTCCGCTCTGTCAGTCTCTCCATTGGTTACCTGAATCCAATATAAAATACTTTTACTTACACATAAGGCTATTAAGCAAATGACACCAACATACATGTCTATGTTTATATTAAAATATCTCCCAACCCGAACTCTCCTCTCTGCGAAAGCTCTGTGTCTCATACACAGTCATCACCTGCTCCCATTCACAGTTACAGGACTTCACCCAGTCTGTGGAATGCTCTTCCATTAACAATAAAGTAGGGTATCCACTTAGCGATATTTATGTGTGATTGAACGATAAAGATCGTTCAATCGTTTGCAAAAGTGTCTAAAACGACCAGTGATGCGCGTGCCCGCTGGTCGTTTAGACATCTATCATCTTTCCAACATGCAGCTTAACCTGACAATATCGTCAGGTTCAGCATGTTTCCAGATGATTGATGACCCTGCACAGAACGATTGCTCATTCAGTGCAAGCTCATCACACGACTGACAAACAACTGAACGATTACAATATCGTAATCGTGCAGTCGTTTTCAGATCTTGTAGTGGATACCCGCCTTAAGACTTTTCTCTAGTCTCCAAACCAAATTCTAGAACCACCCACATAACCTCCTTAAGCTAGCCTGCCCAATTACATCCCCTCTATACAGTCCACATATAACATTACACATATCTTTCTTTACATTCACATCCTCCTAACTCTAGGCCAACATTCCTAACTGGACCATACAGCCAACCTAGAGCCTCTGCAATCTGGCTGGACAAATATGCAATATGTAGCACTTATCCTTGTGCATTAATGCCTATTTCCCTATAGATTGTAAGCTTGCCAGCAGGGCCCTCTTACCTCTATGTCTGTCTGTAATTACCCAGTCTTGTTCTATTATTGTTTGTTCACAATTGTATAGTGCAACGGAATATGCCACCGGTATGGGCCTGATTCAGAGCTGGATGCAATGGCGATTACGGATGCAGATCGAGTGATTGTTTGCCATCGCACATGCGTATAAGCTGCACTGTGCATGCGCTGCGATTGCATTGCGACTACAGATGCACAGAGGAATCCATCGCAAGTGAGTGACAGGTTGTCAGCATTTGGGGGTGGTAACGGGGAGTGGTCCGAAAAATGCAGGCGTGTCTGACCGTCTGAATGCTGTTACATAGGCATGCGGCAGGTCAGACCCGCCGTAAGGGCAAGATGGCTGCTCGATGTGTGTCGATGCTACCGATATTTACGCATATAAGCGACATTGCACGCATATGAGAAGGCAGCAGTACACGTCCTTATGCTTGGGTAAGCTTGGCAACCATTCGCATATTTTCGCAGCTGCGATCACATAAGCGTGTGTCTCTGAATCAAGCCCTATATAAGTAACTGATAATAAATAAATGTACAGCTGAATTGGAACTACAGGTCCTTATATGGGCATGATGAGGTTTGTACAACAACTGGATAGTCACGGGTTTGCCAAGCATTATCTACCAAGTGTTGTCACAGTGCCAGTGACTGCCAGAGAAGCACCACATGGCTGGGGTAGCTTTCAGACACACACGTGGTAACCATAGCCTTTATACTATTACTAATGGAGATACCTTCTCACTGATTGAGTACGGACTGATGTATTTAATCCCCAGTTTGAATGAGGGCATCTTAAGGATGATGCTACGTATGGAGCGCACACTTTGCTACCCGCTGAGAACACTGCCCTGTAGTATGATACTGGGGTACGGGCTCAGGGATGAAGAAACGTTTTGAGGTGTCATGTATCTGGCACTGGGTGTATATACTACAATGAACAGGGATTTTATTGTCTGAGTATTACAGAACAAATATTAGTTAATTAAATGTGTATTAATGTGCTATAACCAAAACAAGATAATATACTGTCAGTGCAGGAGAGCGGGCATGAAGGGAAACATGCAGAGAGAAAGTGTAAAACAAAAAAGGGAATCTAACAATACTTGCCAACATAATAGTGGAGCAAATAGAATTTAAACATAAGTCCAAATAATAATATAAGCAACTTATCACAGTAGAGCAAAAGGCTGAAGGCAGGTGAAGGAGCCCATGAGACAAGGAACCAAACCAGGGAATCCATCAAAGAAGGAGGTAAAAAACCAGGATCCGAGAACAACCAGGCTGAAGAAGTCTCCAGGAAGACTGAAAACAATGATGTGGTAGAGACAGTAAGGCCCAGCTGTATTATATAGGCTTTGCATGCTCCTGCAGTAAACGGTCTGATGTGCACCACAGGAACTTGATCCTGGGACTTTTGTGCATCCTGCCAGTTCAGCCAAAGCAGCTCCTCTTTTTTATGTTAATCTTGTATGTATTCCTGGCCGCTGCAAATCCCACGCTGACTGTGGGTATTTAATGCTCAAGAATGAGACACTTAGGGGCTAATTAGGGTTGGGTTAGCAGAATCCAGACGGTCAACAGCCCGACGCATGTTGGTATGTATTCCAACCCTCCCCCTAACCCACCCCTCCTGCAGCCTAACCCTAACCATCCCTCCCCACGACCTAACACTAAAGCAAACCCTGAACCTTATACTTACTGTTGGGAACCCGATTGTCGGGATTCTGGAGCTGTGATTATGGAGCCGTTATTCTGATCGTCGAGATCCATAGTACCGGGATGCTGACTACATCCCTCTAATTAGTGTGCTCACACGCTCTATCCAGCTGCTTCTGGTTCCTGTATCTGCTCTCTGGATTTCCTAAACTCTGACCTTGTTCTGACTACATTCTTGCTCTGGCTTTTGGATTATCCTTGGTCACCTGTAACAGCCTTCTGAATGCTACCAGTTTGACATTTTGGTTTACCAATCCAGTATAATAATAATAATATTAATAATAATAAATACAGAAATGCTTGAATTCACACTATGGTAGCTGGTGCAGGAAGGAAAACTGGATCCTGACGTTGTCCAGTAGTGGGTGGATTCCAGTGGCTGGTAGCCAGGAAGAACAAGTCTGGAGAGGCTGGGGTACAGGGAATAATGGATGCTGGTCACAGTGCATTGCAACAGAGTTCTCTGGCAGTTGTAGTGCAGGCTGAGATGCATGAGACTGTGAAACCTGATCACAGGCTGAAGGATAACATCAGGGACAAAGCAGAGGTCAGAAAGTCAAAAGACAATATTTAAATACAAGCTTCTGGATTGCCTTGATTCCTCTTGACACAGGACAGTTAAGCACAGTGGACATTTTATATGGTTCCTTTTCTATGCCCTGTGGTGAAATTATGTGTCCCAGGAATCTCATTTTGGTTGAAGGACACTTCTCCATCTTGACCAGTGGCGGATGTTACAGTACCTAGAGGCTGCGGGACAGCATCCTCCCTGGCAAATTTACCACTCCCTGAGACAGCCTAGCAGTGGCAGTGACTTCTCATTGGCAGCACTCCCTGCTGATCATCATCACAGCCAAACATGCAGAACCAGGGGGTGGTGTTTTCTCCCCCTGGGATTGTCACTCCAGACTGCAAGAGCAGAGAAAGTGCTACCCATGGGAAACTGCTATTATGGCAGTCCTATCTGGATTCTAGGGCTGCAGCTGATGCAGTCCCTAGAAGTAAGCCTGTTTGCAAGCAGCGCTGGTCTTAAGCCATGCCCCCTCATTTAGGTTCCACCCCACTCTGCCACTGGACTTAAGACCTGCCTCCGGTGATATCAGCTGTCAATCACCGGGATGGCAGGGAAGAGAAAGCTGCACAGACTGCAGTCCATGACATGCAGACTCCCGGGCCAGACAGGCAAGCAGCCTTCGCTGTTCTTGACCACTAGTTGATTATCCATGTTGCCATCTTGTGTGTTATAAGCTGGTTTCCATTTGTTATAGCGGAAAAAATGTCACAGTGCTCATTGGACATGCCTCCTGTTCTGTGAGTAAAACTCAGATCTTTCCAATTCTTCCATTAACTTCAGCAGCCACAATATAAATATTGACCTGTGGCTTGTGAGTTCTCTCATCCTTGGGCAAAAAAACCTCCCTAGCTGCATAGGCAACTCAAAATGCTCAGCTAGCATGACACATGGCATCTTTGATGGATGGTGAGCTAACAGAAAAGGTGAATACCCATCTCTTTCTACTGATGCCAATGCTAGGTGAACTCATGTTTAAGGGATTCCAACAATCTCATCTGAAAGTAGGTGAGCAGTAACTCTTCATTTTATCTGGTGTTCACTTTAAGAATCCTGAATTCTTTGGCACACTGGGTAACTGGGCGACCACTTTGCTCAATCCAGGTCAGTCTTGTGGAGGCAATGGCAGTGTGTGAGAGAGAGAGAGTCAAAGATCAGCTTCAGTGTGACCAAAAACTTCTTGCTGTTACCCATAAGTGGATTGTTTTTCTCATGAAGCAATTTGGCCCAGGCCAAATTCTGGTCAGCTGATGCTTGGAGAAAGCAATGGTACATGCAGCTAGTCTACAGCAGACGTGACTTGACAGCTTCAGTGATCCACTTTCTTTTCTCATTTGACACAATTTAACACCCCAAATACTGTTATGAGGGCCACTAATACACTTCTATAGTGTTATCCTATTTATACTGTAACTTTGCCTTTTTATGGCCTACAGGTAAATTTACCCATTTCCACCTATACTTATCGTGAGTAAAACCAGGAAGAATACGGCCAATGCCGTATCGCAACTAATTGAAAAAAGATAATAATTGTGGTTTGTATCCTGTGTTGTTTTCAAACCACTAAAGAAAAAACACTTAACAAATTTAGTTTTACAAAACAGCTGTGCAATAAGGGACTGATTCATAGAGGTATATTTACTAAAGTTCGGGGTTTTAGAAGTAGAGATGTTGCCCATAGCAACCAATCAGACTCTAGCTTTTATTTTCTAGAAGGGGCTAGATCACAGGTTCACAAACTCCATCCTCAGGACCCCAAGGAGTGCATGTTTTCCAGGTCACCTCACGGAATCACAAGTGAAATAATTAGCTCCACGTGTAGATATTTTAAAAAGTGTCAGTGAGTAGTGAGTAATGAGTACACCTGTGCATCTGCTGGGTGACCTGCAAAACATGTACTGTGTGGGGTCCTGAGGACAGAGTTTGAGAACCACTGGGCTAGATAAATGTTAAGTAGAATCTGATTGGTTGCTAGGGGCAACATCCCCACTTCTTAAAACCCATAACTCTGAATCAGACCCGAAATCTGTCCTTTTGTGCTGTTCAGCAAGTTGGGAAGGGGGCTGGTACATGCTCTTAAGAAATAAAACTTATGCAAAAAAAGTGATCGTGAATTCAAAATACGAGGGTTGTTCAAAAAGTAATGCCTAAATGCTCATAACTCTGAAATAATATGCAACATTTATTTGAAACTTTGTCAGTTTGTAGTTTAATATGTCTGCTAACTATATATGTAGTTTTGTTTAGGTAGTCCAAGAAATACCATGGAATACAAGATGAAACAAAGAGCCGTCATTGAATTTCTGGAGAAAGAAGGCTGCAGTGCTACAGAAATCCACAGAAGACTGAAAAAAGTGTATGGTGAGCGTACAATTGACTATAGCAATGTCAGAAGGTGGATGAAGCGTTTTCAATTGGGAGAATAGTCCGTGTGCGACAAACCTCGTGGTGGCAGACCACCAACTGCAGTGACATAAGAGAACTGCCACAAAGTCGATGCCATGATTCAGAAAGACCATTGTGTGACCATCAGAGATATCAGTGATGAACCTGAATGTAGCCATGGCACTATAAAACACTAATCAGTGATTTGGGATATCATAAAGTGTGTTCTAAATGTGTCCAAAGCAATTAACCAGGGATCATAAGGCCCAAAGGGTGGAAGTGTGCAATGACCTTTTGACCAACTTTGAAGCCAACCCTGAGATGTTTTTGGAAAATGTCATTACAGGAGATGTGACCTGGGTATTCCTTTATGACCCAGAAACAAAAGCTCAATCTATGCAATGGAATCACCTAAGTTCACCTAGGCCAAAAGAGTTTAAATCATAGCAATCCGTAAACAAAGTCATGGCCACATTCTTCTGGGATTGCCGAGGTGTTATTCTCATCAATTACTTGGAACAAAACCAATCAATCAACAGTGATCGATACATTATAACACTTAAGAAGCTGAAAGAAGCCATCCGCAAAAAAAGGTCAACAATTCCACTGTCAAATGTCATCTTACATCACGACAATGCAAGACCTCACACTTCGATGGGAACATCTGCGGCCATTGCCAAAATGGGGTGGGCAATAATGCCACATCCACCATATAGACCTGATTTGGCCCCTTCTGACTTTCATCTGTTTGGCCCTCTCAAAAACTGTTACCTTGGTCAACATTTTGAAGACATAGAGATTGTTAAAAATGCCATACGTTCCTGGGTCAAACACCAACCACTGGAATTTTTCCAAAATGGATTCACAGCTTAGGTTGAGAGGTGGAGAAAATGTTTGAGGGCAGATGGTGAATTTTTTGAGTAGAGTCATTCTGTTACTAAGACTTCAAAGTATTTTACTGCAAATTTTCAAATCTGTATCTATAATAAAATTTGAGTTGTGAGCATTTAGGCATTACTTTTTGAACAACCCTCGTATATTTAATGTGGGATTTATAATAAAAAAAAGTTAATCAAAACTAAGGTGAAAAATCCCTTTATTTTAAGATATTACATTTGTGGTTTGTGTTCTTTTTTAAGAATCTAATATAAAGTATAGTATAGAAATAAAGTTTACTGTACAGTATATTCAAGCTACATTACAATGCAATATTAGTGTCACATTGCATAAACAGCAGTACCATGCAATTTTGAAATGATGTATAGGCGAATAACTTGATATTTAATCATTAATTGAAATGTTTAAATGGGCAAATGCTGTCTCTCCTTTAAACTTTGTTAATCATGTGTAATTTGTAATTGCTGTGTAACATGACAGTCCAATTCATATAATGATAATATTGTCTTGCTGCTGGTAAAACATTGTGTCACATTGAAGGAGGGAGCATGAATCAGCTTAGTTCTCAGCTACACCTCTAATAGTACATGGGAGGTCATAATTGTACACAAAACACAGTAGAACAGGAACTACCGGTTTAGAGATCTCCATAAAATTCATGGTAAAGAGAATAATAAAAACTAAAAGTCTTATATCAGGTGAAGTAACACAAGTGTTACTAAAAAGAATAAAACAAGATAAGCAAGCACTAAAGCTGCATACACACGTAAAGATTTTCTGTCCAACCATCCAACTAGTTGATTGGTGGGAATGAAAATCTGGTAAGGTATGAAAGCAAATGACAATCAGCAATTTGCTCCCAAATGCCGGAAAATGGACGAAAACTGTTGTTTGAACAAATTGTTTAGATCAAACATTTAACAAATGTGTCTGACCGACCATTTTCATCTGTTATCTGGCATTTAGGAGCAAATTGTTGATCATCATTTACTCCCATACGTTACCAGATTTTCATTCCAACCAATCAACTAGTTGAATGGTTGGACAGAAAATCTTTACGTGTGTATGCAGCTTAAGTATTTACTGTCCATCCGTCTGTATATCTATTATAACTAGTCTTATGTGAACTAATTAGATAATCGATATACCTTCCATCTGCCAAAATTTAGACAGTACCAACACTATGGGACTATTCCATTGTTCTCACAGTTAGGACTTTAGACAAACACATGAAACTCTTACAGGCATCAATACAGGGTTGATTTTAGGAGAGGACAGTTAAGGGCATCCTAGTACTTAAAAAGCAGTAGGCACACTCCAGGAAGAGGATGTGATATACTATGACGAGAGCACACACCCTTTTCAGGGGGAGGGGGGTAAGACCAATGCATGGTCCCAATGCGCACACAGTGGGCCTGATACAGTGGTGGGCACTGCAGCATCTGCTGGTGCGTCTGTTTGCAAATGGCAGCTTTAGCAGTCCCCTTGTGTACTAACGTGCACCTGAATGCAAGGGACGCCGAGAGTTGGTGGAAAGGGGAGGGTACTCTTTATTTGGTCTTGTTGGAGGAGTCCCAGGCCCATCCCCGCTCTCAATGATCCTGCCTGAATGTGTGAGCCCAGAGGTGCCCACTTTCAGCGGCCGTGAATGATGTAACACAGCCAATGGTTCTTGAGATGCCACCATCAGTTTAAGTGAATGAACATGGCCTCTGTGGAAGTGACTATGCATCTGGGAACAAAGCCACTTTCACTGAAACGCCAGCAACATTCCCATCACATGCCACAAGAAGTATTTTTTGCATGTTTGTGCGTACACTCTGTGTAATGCATGCACCTCTGAATCAGGTTCTGTATTTTTATTTCAACACATGACTTGTTGGGAGGTATAGTATCCCACATAAAGATATCCATTATGCATAACAGCTTCACACAGGTGAAGAAAGAGAACCGCACAATCTATATATCTAAAGCTGAAGAGTGATAAAATCTATGTCATCACGTTAGAATTCAATGACCATTGGTATGAACTCTGACCCCTCCAACCTGTGTCAGTGATGTTACAGCCAGAGAGTTACAGCATAACACACATCTGCAGTCTCCATACATTTCTGTTATTTCCCATACAGTACGTATCATAAAATACCTCTTCATGCTGACAACAGACTCCTGAAAATAAACCAATAACAACTTTATAACAGTATCCAGATCCAACAATGTATATAAAATAGAAGACAGGGATGCACAGGCCACATGCAGAGGAGAAAGGATGAGGGTGTCCCAAAAAGTACAATAGTAAAGATGAAAAGAAAAATGATAATACTTTGGATAGCCTGTATGATAATACTAAGGATAGCCTCTGTAATAATACTAAAGATAGCCTGTGTAATAATACTAAGGATAACCTGTGTAATAATACTAAGGATAGCCTGTATATTAGTACTAGGATAGCCTGTGTAATAGTACTAAGGATAACCTGTATAGTAATACTAAGGATAGCATGTGCAATAATACTAAGGATAAAGTGTATAATAATACTAAGGATAGCATGTGTAATGATACTAAGGATAGCCTGTGTAATAGTACTAAGGATAGCCTGTGTAATAGTACTAAGGATAGCCTGTATAATAATTATTAATAATACTAAGGACAGCCTGTATAATAATTATTAATAATACTAAGGATAGCCTGTATATTAGTACTAAGGATAGCCTGTATAATAATTATTATTAATAATAATAAGGATAGCCTGTGTAATAGTACTAAGGATAGCCTGTGTAATAGTACTAAGGATAGCCTGTATAATAATTATTAATAATACTAAGGACAGCCTGTATAATAATTATTAATAATACTAAGGATAGCCTGTATATTAGTACTAAGGATAGCCTGTATAATAATTATTATTAATAATAATAAGGATAGCCTGTGTAATAATACTAAGGATAGCCTGTATAATAATATTAAGGATAGCCTGTGTAATAATACTAAGGATAGCCTGTATAATAGTATTAAGGATAGCCTGTGTAATAATACTAAGGATAGCCTGTATAATAGTATTAGGATAGCCTGTATAATAATATTAAGGATAGCCTGTATAATACTACTAAGGATAGCCTGTATAATAGTACTAAGGATAGCCTGAGTAAAAGTACTAAGGATAGCCTCTGTAATAATACTAAAGATAGCCTGTGTAATAATACTAAGGATAACCTGTATAATAATACTAAGGATAACATGTGTAATAATACTAAGGATAGCTTGTGTAATAGTACAAAGGATAGCCTGTATAATAATTATTAATAATACTAAGGATAGCCTATATAATAATTATTAATAGTACTAAGGATAGCCTGTATAATAGTATTAAGGATAGCCTGTGTAATAATACTAAGGATAGCCTGTATAATAGTATTAAGGATAGCCTGTGTAATAATACTTAGGACAGCCTGTGTAATAATACTAAGGATAGCCTGTGTAATAGTATTAAGGATAGCCTGTGTAATAATACTAAGGATAGCCTGTATAATAGTATTAATGATAGGCTGTGTAATAATACTAAGGATAGCCTGTATAATAATATTAGGATAGCCTGTATAATAGTATTAAGGATAGCCTGTATAATACTACTGAGGATAGCCTGTATAATAGTACTAAGGTTAGCCTGTGTAATAGTACTAAGAATAGCCTGTGTAATAATACTAAGGATAACATGTGTCAGGGCCATAACTAGGGTGGTGCGACCAGTGCCATGGCACAGGGCAACGCAGGGCAGGTGGCACTGTTTGGGCCTGTCAATTTTCAGTTTATTATCATTGTCACTTGTAGCTTCCTCTTATTTTATCCCCAGCATCTCCTGGCCGCCCCTATCTCTTCCGTGGCCCTTCCCCATGAAGCCATGGCCCTTTTTCAGGTGTGTTATCTCCCTATTTAAAAAAATAGGGGGAAGCCAATGCTCTTTCTAGCACAGGGCACCAAAAAGTCTAGTTACGGCTCTGGCCTGTGTAATAATCCTAAGGATAGACTGTGTAATAATAATGAAAATAAAGATAGCCTGTGTAATAATACTAAGGATAACCTGTATAATAGTACTAAGGATAGCCTGTATAATAATACTAAGCATAGCCTGTAATACAATACTAAGGATAGCTTGTATAATAATACTAAGGATAGCCTGTATAATAATACTAAGGATAATTCGCAAATTTTGTTTATAGTCTATCATGGCTCTTAAGTTACTATCGATAAATGTAAATGGGCTTAATTCACCTAGAAAACGTACAGTGGTCTTGGGCGCCTGTAGGAGAGAGAGAGCGGATATAGTTTTTCTACAAGAAACTCATTTTACTGGTTTCCATTCTCAGCTCCAAGGCAAGCAATTTGCCCAGACCTTCTTTGCATCTGCAGATTGTAAAAAAAGGGGGGTTGCTATTTTAATTCACCGTAATATCCCATTTATGCACACTAAATCAATAGCTGATGCGGACGGACGTTATGTAATAGTGATTGGCACCCTCCGTACAGAGGTTCTTACCCTTGTCTCAGTATATGCCCCTAACCAGGACCAACCTCGATTTTTTAAATCTTTATTCCAACAGTTAACTAGAGTTGGCCAGGGTCATATAATTTTGGGAGGAGACTTTAATACTGTCCTTGACCCTCTCTTGGATAAATACGGTTCCACTAAAAAGAAGGAAGCGACACTATCTAGCGCATCTCTCACTCTCACATCCTCCCTCAAACAGCTTAATTTGTGGGACTCTTGGCGTCTTTGCCACTCTTCCGCTAGAGATTATACCCATTTTTCTGTACCACACCAACACTACTCCCGCATTGACATGATTCACATTTCTCGATCAATTTCGACTCTAGTTAGTGATGCTGGTATTACTCCGTTTACATGGACCGATCATGCTGGGGTTTATATTTTGATAGATATATATCGGGTTCCACGGGGGACTCGTAAATGGCGTTTAGATGATTCTCTTTTGTTGCACCCCTCAACTCTTTTGGAAACTAAAAATGTTTGTTGCATTATTTTGAGGAAAACACATCCCCTGATCTCTCATCTGGTATAATATGGGAGGCCCATAAGGCTACCGTTCGAGGCCATCTAATGGCAAAAGCCTCTGCAATTCGCAAAAAGGCAGGCCAAAAAATTCTGTCTCTAGAGTCCCAAAACTCCACTCTTTTGGCCCAACATAAATGTTCCCCTAGAGCTTCCCTTCTCTCTCAGATAGACTGCTTGAAAGGACAGCTGAATACCCTTCTATCACGTCGGGCCGCAGCTATTTTACAGAAATGACACCAGCGGTTCTATGATAAGGCTGATAAAATTGACACTCTTTTAGCTAATAAATTAAGATGCAAACATGCTTCGAGTACGATAGACAAATTATATTCCCACAAACTAGGTGCCCTCACATATGACCCTGTAGTGATGGTAGAAGAGTTTAGAGATTTTTATAGCTCTCTCTACAACCTACCAGAACCTCCCCTTTTTTCCTGGAATGGTGTCGAGGGAGTACATTCATATCTGTCCAATATTACGCTACTATGTGTGTCGGAATCCCAGCTCTCTGTGCTTAATGAGGAGATTTCGATAGAAGAGATGATGGCTGCTATTAACTCCATGCGATCCTCCGCTGTCCCGGGCCCAGATGGCTTTACAGCTTAGTACTACAAATCATTTGTGATGGAACTCGCTCCGCATCTTACCTCCCTCTTTAATAATATTTTAAATGGCGCATCCTTTGCACCAGCTTCTTTACTTGCTGAAATCATGGTAATTCCAAAACCTGACAGAGACCCTACACAGTGTTCTAATTATAGGCCAATATCACTGCTAAATATAGATCTTAACATTTATGCAAAAAATTTGGCTAACCGTTTAGCCCCCCCTTCTTACCCAATTAATTCAGATCAGGTAGGCTTTATACCAGGCCGTCAGGCATCTGACAACACTAGAAGAGCCATTGACCTGATTCACTCTATTCATACTCAGAAGTTACCATCTCTAATTATGGCATTAGACGCTGAAAAAGCATTCGACCGTATTTCCTGGGTCTTTGTTTTGGGGGTACTTCAGAGAATGGGGTTTTCAGGAAAATATCTAGATGGTATTTTAGCCCTATATCGATCTCCCACTGCTACAGTCTCTGTCAATCGCTCCACTTCTTCCCCTATTGGAATTGCCAACGGTACCAGACAAGGATGCCCGCTTTCCCCTTTGATCTTTGCTCTTGTCATGGAGCCTCTGGCAGCGAGGATCCGCAACAATCCAGACATTATTGGTATAAAAGCTGGTTCCTCGGAGCATAAAATTGCATTATATGCGAATTATGTCATGATATCTCTTGGGAACCGGCTCAATCGTTACAACCTCTCCTCACTGAAATTGACCTTTATTCCGGCTATTCAGGCTATAAAATTAATTAGAGTAAAACAGAAGTGCTTCACTTCTATATTCCCGGGTCAACAAAACTCTCTATGGAAACAATTTTCCCATTTAATTGGCATAAACAAAAAATCAAATATTTAGGTATTTTCCTGACACATCGTCACCCACAACTATTCCAAGCAAATTTTCCCCGTATCTTAGACCAGATAAAATCAGACCTGAATTCTTGGTCTAGTCACTTTATCTCATGGATAGGCAGAGTGAACTCTGTTAAAATGAATGTGCTCCCTCGGATACTTTACCTTTTTCAGACTCTCCCTATTTTTATCCCTCCCTATGTTTTCAAATATTTACAGTTCCGTACCTCACGATTTATTTGGGCAAACAAACATCCTCGGGTGCGATTGAAATTATTGCAACGTCCCACACATAGTGGAGGGTTAGGTATACCTGACTTCAAACGATATTATTTAGCCACGCAACTTGCTCAATGTGTGCAGTGGTGTAATCCTGGTGCTTGGAAGGTCTGGGTTGCTATTGAGGTTGCTGAATTGGGTCTTTCTACGGTCTCCTCTCTCCTCTGGCTCCCGAGGCCACGTAAACCAAAGAACATCACTTGTCATCTGATTGTTTCCCGTTTGCTATTTGTTTGGGACTACGCTAATAGGAAATTTGGTCTGGCCCCCAGCCCTTTTCTTATTATCCCAATTTTTCATAATCCCAATTTCCCTCTGGGTAAAAACAATACTTCTTTTTATCCATGGAGGGAGAGGAACATCCTCTATTTAAATGACATCACAAAGGATTTAAGATTTTCCCAATTTTCTCTGATTCAAGAGGATATGGCCCTCCCATCCAATTTTTTTCCCCAATTTTTGCAATTTAGGCATTTCCACTCAAAGGTGAAACATCTTCTAATTAATAGACCCCTTTCCAACTTAGAGGTTTTATGTTTGGGACGCTCCCCAACTAGAGGTCTAATTTCCTCCCTATATACAATGCTTGTTGGGGAGCTGTCTCCACAACATGATTCTCATGAAAAGGCTTGGGAAGAGTACTTGGGCACCTCTTTAGATGATGAGGAATTGGTCGAGATCTGGGATAATGCTGCCTCTAGCTCCATATGCCTTAAAATTAAAGATAATACGTACAAACTATTATACAGATTGTATTATGTTCCCTCTCGATTGTGCAGAATGTATCCTGGTACGTCAGATAGGTGCTGGAGAGGTTGTACCGCTGAGGGCACCTTTTTTCACATCTGGTGGACTTGCCCTAAGATAGTAGGTCTTTGGAAGGAAGTCATTGGCCTTGTACATCGCTTGCTCAATATACCCATCCCTTATGACCCTAAGTATATTCTTGTCCCGTTAGATCTTCCCACGCTGACTAGGCACCAAAACAAGCTGATGCGCCATATTGTTAATGCAACAAAATGTCCGCTAGCTGCGGATTGGAAAAGCTTGAATCTCCTTCTTTGCAGTCCATTTTAGCCCGTATTTGGTATATTTATCGTATGGAGTATATGACTAGTATCATTAACCATTCCTCTAATTCTTTTGATAAGATTTGGGGCCCATGGTTAGCTTCTCATTCTGCTCCCTCCCCTTTTGCCCTGTGACAAGTTATTTATATTAGCATATGTATGAGTTTCTATATGTATTTATAAAATCTGTATATACATATATGTGTATGTTTATATTTGGTTTTTTGGGTCCCACCCCAGGGATTTTTTCTATTTCTTTTAATAAAATTTTTATTTTATTTTTATTTAACAATTTTTTGTGTTTTTTCTTTTTATTCAATAATGTACGATTTATATATTTTTTTGTTTTGTGTTAAATTGAAAAATGGATCACAATTTCTCTCTCTATTTTATGAGACACGGATCTTTTTTCAAGTGACAATTTGAGATTACTGATTACTATGGTCTCTATTATTTTTCATGTGATTCTATGATACTATTTAAAAAAAATAAAAAATAATACTAAGGATAGCCTGTATAATAGCACTAAGGATAGCCTGTATAATAGTACTAAGGATAGCCTGTATAATAATTATTAATAATACTAAGGATAGCCTGTATAATAGTACAAAATGGATAAGCCTGTGTAATAATACTAAGGCTTGCCTGTATTATAATACTAAGGATAGCCTGTATAATAGTACTAAGGATAGCCTGTATAATAATTATTAAAAATACTAAGGATAGCCTGTATAATAATTATTAATAATACTATGGATAGCCTGTATAATAATTATTAATAATACTAAGGAGAGCCTGTATAATAGTATTAAGGATAGCCTGTGTAATAAAACTAAGGATAGCCTGTATAATAGTATTAAGGATAGCCTGTGTAATAATACTAAGGATAGCCTGTGTAATAATACTAAGGATAACATGTGTCAGGGCCATAACTAGAGTGGTGCGACCAGTGCCATGGCACAGGGCAACGCAGGGCAGGTGTCACTGTTTGGGCCTGTCAATTTTCAGTTTATTATCATTCTCACTTGTAGCTTCCTCTTATTTTGTCCCCAGCATCTCCTGGCATCCTCTATCTCTTCCCTGGCCCTTCCCCATGAGGCCATGGTCCTTTTCGGGTGTGTTATCTCCTTATTTAAAATAATAGCGGGGTCCCAATGCTCCTTCTAGCACAGGGCACCAAAAAGTGTGTCACAATTGGTGTCTGCAAGTTACCTGTCTCAGGTGGTGATCGGGTTTCAACGGAGGCCGGCATGACTGGAATCACAGATAATGTAGATAGCTCTATTTACAAGACTTGTGTAGCAGTGAAAACTGCCTTTGATGGTAAATGACAGGAACTGGAGGGACCGGACTGGGACCGGCAGGAAGACTTTTTGAATTGAACTGATGAACTAAGAACTTGACTCTGGACTGGAACAACGTGGACTGTATAATAATACTAAGGATAGCCTGTATAATAAAATAAAGTGCTGATGAAATGGGCAGATGAGGAAGCAGAGACAGATGGAGTAGTAGGAAGACAGAAGATTAGAGGGGGTGGTGGAGAAGGGTGTGGGGGTGGTCTGATGATAGGGCAGCGGCAGCCCGACGGAAGAGGAAATCCTGATCGTCCCCAGGTAAGTATAAACTAACCTAATTTAACCCCCTAACCCTCCCTTAGGGGTGCCTAACCCCCCATGCCTAACCCTAATCCCCCCTCTAAGTGCCTAAGCCTAACCCCCCCTTCCCCGCCGCCTAAACCTAAGTCCACCGGGGGGGTGCCTAACTCTAACCTCCCGCTGGGGGTGCCTAACCCTCCCTCCCCTAGCTAAACCTCCCGGGGGGGGGGCCTAACCCTAAGTCCCCTACGGGAGCCCTAAACCTAACCCTGACGCCTGTCTTTTAACCCTCGCAGGGATTTAGTAGGCTAGAAGCTGGTGGTCGGCATTCTGTCCGCCGGCTTCATAAACGTATACCGATGACAGAGAGGGGTAAAGGTAGAGAGAGAATCCCAGGCTGTACAGGGGTCAGCATCTAGTAAAATATAAAAACTATGGGGCTGATTGTGAGTTAGAGGATCTCTGTGCACGGATGCAAATGGCGAGTGTTTGTATACAACGCATGCGCAGATGCCAATTTTAATTCACATATGTCCCTTCTATTCTGATAGGGATGGAACTTGGCCAGATCTGTCTTTCTGTGAAATTAGGCATTTTGGGGCGGGAACTGGTCAGCAATAAAGCGATCGCAGAAAACTGCCCTGACCTGTGGGAGTGTAGCTAAAGCTCTGTGCGATCCTGAGTCCTGCATATGGGGAAGGAAAGCCTGTTTCTGGTGGTTTTCTTGCACCTAGCATGGGGCTAGTGGCATTGTAGGTACACACGCAATGTTTAAACTGTTTATCTACATAGTAAGTGAGAAAGTGTGTCTGTCTGTGTATCCATCTTTTTGTCCATTATGCACAGCCAGAGTTTTGTACCTAGGTTCATCAAATTTGGCATGGTGGTGTAATTTGACCAGGATTAGGTTTTTGCCTAGGTTTAAACTTTGTCAGGGCCACGCACTGTCACACAATCCCTAACATGGATGCAATGAAGATACCAGCAGACGGGATCCCGAACGTCAATATATACGAACACCGGAATCCCGAAGCCCATCAGAATGCTGACGCCGCCATCCTGAAGAGATCAGGATACCGACGTCGGCATCCCAACCACCGGCATCCCGAAGGTAATTATGCGGGTAAGTATGAGGGTTAGCCCGGGGATGGGAGGTTAGGTTTAGGGATCTCCCAGGGTGTGTTAGGGTTAGGCACCAACCAGGGAGGGTTAGGCTGCGGGGAGAGGGGGTTAGGGTTAGGCACCACTGGGGGAAGGTTAGGGTTAGGCACCACCCAGGAAAAATTAGGTTCAGGTTGCGGGAAAAGGGAGTTGGGGTTTGGGTTAGGGGGGTAGAGGGGGAGGGTTAGTCTATTTACCAGCCCCTGTTGGTATGTTGAACAACGGGATGCCGCTGTCTTCTTACCGCCAGCATCCCGACCGCTGGGAAATCATACTGATTCCCCCTACAAATGGGGACACTCTTAAATTACACAGGTTCCAGGGCTGGCTCCAGTGGAAATTGGCAGTCTGACAAAAACTTGTGAGAAAGCTACAAAAGTAATAATTTTAACTTCAGTCTGAGCAAACTTGATGACTCATGCATGTTCATATTAAATTCAGAGCCTCTGTGTTTGCAAGCAAAGGGATTAACTAAAACTTTGTTGGCCACATAGTAAGATCTTAAAAGCACCCCCAGAGGTAAAAAAAAACACATTTGCCCCCACACAGAGCCCATTCAGGTTATGCCACACAGAGCCCATTCGGTTATGCCACACAGAGCCCATTCAGGTTATGCCACACAGAGCCCATTCAGGTTATGCTACACAGTAGTACCCTTTACTCACATTTTGCCATGCAGTAGTAGTACCCCTTTACATAATGCCACACAGTAATGCCCCTTATACTGCACACTATTGCCCCTTACACATTATACCACACTGTAATGCCCTTTACAGATTATGCCACATAGTAGTAGTGCCTCATATAACACATTATTCCACATAATAATAGTGCCACTTACATATTATGCCCCCCCAGCATCTCACCTCCCCATGTCCCCCCTGCAACCTCTCGCCTCCCCTGTGTGCCATCAGCAGCAAGCAGGTGCGGATTTGGGGCTGGGCCACCAGCTAATTACAGCTGGTGCAGTGGCTGATATGGACAGACAACATCGGCGCAATTTGAATCTGGTGCCGGTCGCGAGCCAATCGAAGCTCGCGGACCAGCAGCCAACCAGGAGTCACCACTGCACATATGACAACAGAATTTCTAACCAGCACCACCTTGGGATATGTGTCCAAAGGTGGTGTTACTTAGAGATTCTGTTGCCAAATGTGGTCTACTTTTTATATTTGAGTGGATATCAGTGAATACACATTCAGTCCTGTGAATTGATCTAAGGGTTCCAAGTTACCTGTTCCTTATATATCTAGATGGATATCAGTGAAATTCCATTCAGTTGTGTTGATTTCTATTATTGTCACATAATAGTGTTGCCCCTGATGAAGCCCTTTTAAGGATGAAACGTGTTGGGTTTTCCCATCCTTTAAATCTGATCATTTTATTGGGATTCATTGTTGTGAATTTAAACCTTAAAGTGCAACAGTGTTTTTTTTATTGTATATCAAATAATGGTCTTAATCTCAATTTTATGTTGCATAACATTTTGATGTGATTGAAACCAACAATATGTGCTATTAAGTGATTGTATGTCAAATAAATAATTTTTACTAACAGTGGCCTTTGGGCCTGTTATTATTTGGGTGTATTTTGGTGTGAGGGTTTATTTTAGTTAAGATCCTAGGAGGGAAAATAACTACACCTGCGAAGAAAAATTCCATTTGTGGCCATCTATAAAGTGGGATTCCTGACGGTAGTCCCAAGGTCAACTACAGGAAACAACTGTGAATCCATCTTGTCACTGATCCAGAACTGAAATTTAAGATTGGTTATTTTAAGAGGACTGACCAATATAGCTACATTGTTTACAAATAAATAAAAACATCATTGTATGTAAACTTAAATATTTGATGAATGTTTAGAGCCCTCCTTTATATGTTTTTTGTAATGTGGTGAGGCTCTTCTAACGGGGCTTAATAATAGGTGCAGCTCACCCTTATTTGTGGTGGTGTTCCTTTAGTAAGTTTTGGCTTAAGTTTGATATTACCGCAAGTTGAAGTCATTTGTGTGGAATATATTTTCCATGGACAAAAAACCTTACGGTTTCACATGTCCCAGTAAGGCTTCTTAGACATGATCTGAAATTTCACAAAACCTTTTGAATTTGTGCCACTCAAACTAAAAAAAGCAATGAAATTACGATCATTAAGGCTGACGCCTTAATGGACGTGTTCCTTGCACAATACAGATTTGGTATGCCATCACACCCTGTGGTTAACTACAGATTCAGCACTCTCACAAAAAGAGATGGTTGTCACTCACAAAATGGTGGAGCGGCTAATTCACAGATTTGTGAGCTCATTGGAATACATACATGCAGTTTGAGTGGCACAAATTCAAAAGGTTTTGTGAAATATTAGATCATGTCTAAGAAGCCTTAATGGGACATGTGAAACCGTAAGGTTTTTTTTGTCTATGGAATTTCATTATTAACTATCAGGGTTTGGATCTGCAAACCGGGTCACATGCAGGGGAGAAGGGCAACAAAATGGTACACTAGCGCAGGTGGAAGAAGGGCCAGCACACAGGAGGTGGTTTGGGAGGTGCAGAGTGCGAGACGGCTGCAGGGGCAGGCTGTAGGCATGCGGGGTAGTGGCAGCAGTGGTGGTGCAGAGCAGCGGTGCAGTGCAAAGGGGGCATCAGCGGGCAACAGAAGGCTTACCGGTACTGTGTATGCACCTGAGAAAATAAAATCAATAAGTCACAGATGCATGAACACAGCAGTGAGTTCCATCTATGCGTCTATGTTAAAAATTGAATGTATAAAATAAAAAAAGGTGCCCCACCCCCCCAAAACACACAGCACCAGGCTTTTAATGGCCACTCCTGGTTGTGCTCAAATACAGGTGACAAATGATGTAGGGGTCCCCTGTACTTAAGCACAACCAGCACTGGGCTAGTCAGAACCAGCCCTGGTTGCCAAAATACGGGGAACAAACGATGTAGGGTCCCCCGTACTTTGTGCAACCAGCACTGGGCTCTGATCCGGTCCTGGTTCTGGAAATACAGGGGAAAAAAATTAGTAGTTTCCCATTATATTCTTCAGAACCAGCACCGGACTTTATCTAGCGGGTGGCTAATGCCACAGCTAGGGGAGCCCTTTCACCGGGTCCCCTAGCCGAAGCATTAACCCTGACCGCTAGTCAGCCCAGGCCGGGGATCCCTGGGGACCCCCCAATAAAGGGGTCCCCCTCTCCAGGGCACCCCAGGCCTAAACTGATAGCCCAGGACTATCCTCAGCACCCATGGGCTGTGGATGCTGCGTTGATTGTGTGAAGTGACCCCCTCCCCCTGAAGCACAACCAGTCCCGGGCTTTTAACGGCCAGTCCTAGTTGTGCATAAAGACAGGGACAAACGACATAGAAGCCCCCATACTTAAGCACAATCAGCACCGGGCTAGTAAGAACCAGACCTGGTTGCCAAAATACGATGTAGGGGTCCCTCGTACTTTGCGCAACCAGCACTGGGCTCTGATCTGGCCCTGGTTTTGGAAATACAGGGGCAAAAAATGAGCAGGGTCCCCCTGTATTTTTCAGAACCAGCACCGGACTTTTTCTAGTGGGGGCTAATGCCACAGCCAGGGGAGCCCTTTCACCGGGCCCCCCAGCCGCAGCATTAACCATGACCGCTAGTTAGCCAAGGCCGGGAATCCCTGGGGAGCAGGGGACCCCCCTAATAAAGGGGTCCCCTGCTCCAGGGCACCTCAGGCCCAGGCTTATAGCCCCGGGCTATCCCTGGCACCGGTGGGCGGTGGGTACCAGGTTGATTGTGTAGTGTGCGGTGCATTTTAAAGACTCTTTTCTTTTGCAGGTGAACTATAGGTCCCAGCAAGCCTCCCCCACATGCTGGTTATTGGAAAACCACAAGTACCAGCAAGTGGGGAATTTTGGACCCACTGGTACCTGTAGTACACCTGGAAAAGAAATATTAAAATGAACAGACACCATTTTTTTAAATAAAATTTATTTTATCTGCACCTTCACCTGGGGGGCGGTGGCCTTTAAGCTATTTTTTATGGCCGCCACCACCCCAGGACTTTGGCGTCTTCGCCTGGCAGGGGCCAACCCACCAGGGCTTCGGTGTCTTCACCTAGTGGGCGGCAGCCTGTGTCAGCTCTTTTACGTGTCTGCCACCCACTAGAACTTCTGGCGTCTTCACCTGGCAAGTGACAACCCACCAGGACTTCTGGCATCTTTGCCTGGCAGGCGCCAACCCACCAGGGCTTCGTCGGCTTCGCCTGGAAGGCGCTAACCCACCAGGGCTTTGGTGTCTTCGCCTGGCGGGCGCCAACCCACCAGGGCTTCGGCATCTTCACCTAGTATGTGGCAGCCTGTGTCAGCTCTTTTGCATGGCTGCCGCCCACTAGGACTTCTGGCATCTTCGCCTGGCAGACGCCAGCCCACCAGGGCTTCGGTGTCTTTGCCTGGCGGGCACTAACCCACCAGGGCTTCGGCGTCTTTGCCAGGTGGGCGCCAACCCACCAGGGCTTCGGTGTCTTCACCTAGTGAGTGGCAGCCTGTGTCAGCTCTTTTTCATGGCCGCCACCCACTAGGACTTCTGGCATCTACGCCTGGCAGGCGCCTACAAATGGGCGCCACTGCCATACTCGGCAGAATGGCTGGCGGGGACTGAATCCTCTTGGATCCAGACACACCGCCAATGCCACCACAGCCGCAGGTTCCCCCGCCGACACCCGCACTGCCACCGCCACCACTCACGCCTCTGCCGCTGAAGGCTGCACCGCTACTACCCGCTGCCATTGCCGCTAACTCCCGCAAAAGGCAGCCATCTTTGTACACCCAAGTGAAACCCCCTACCCCGAGTTATGCCTTCCCAAAAATCCCCCGTAGAGAACAGCAGAAAAGTGGTCCTAATTGACAGTGTCAGAAAAAAGTGACAGTTGGTGCTTTAGATTACTCCCAAATCCTCATTTTTTATGTTTCTGCTCTGAAATTTGGCACGCAGCACCGAGTGACAGTTCTACCAGTCCCTGCCAAATTTCAGCTCTGTACCTCTAATAGCTTTTGAGGTGTAGCCCCTTATACACCCTGCCCCCCCTTCGGAATTCTCTATGGAGAAATGAGGTTTTTTAGATGCAGCCATGATATAAGGGCACGACTGTGCCCTTATTTTATATATATATATATATATATATATATATTGCATTCACACATACATATACAGGTGCAGAGGTGTAGCATGAAGCCACGGTGCCTGGAGCATGCCTATGCTATGGCACCCTCTCCTCCACCCCATTCTGAAGTTTGCTGCAGTGGGCATAGCCAGCATGTGAAGCTAATGTACATTTTTTTTTTTTAAATGGTCTAGAGACCAAGTTTTGCTGAATACTAAATCCAAAATTTTATGGGAATTCAATTCTATGTGATGTACCGCCACTGCACGCATATCCGGCACTTGCAGTGGAGCCATTCCGACACAGAGCTTATCTGATCTTCGCGTTGCCCCCTCGTTCTGCTTAGGGCTCCCCTGTGCTGCTCCTTGGTCTTCTTTCTTGCCGGGCATTCTGATGTCTCCACAATGGGACACTGCGAATTTCGGAATTGTTGCTACATTTGCTCTATCAGGCACTGCTGCTGCAATACACTCTTCTCACTCAGGGGGATAAAAATACAGGTCGTGAGGGAGAAGAGGCTTATGTGGTTTGGCGGTACCAGAGGCACAGGTAATAACATTGCACAAGTGGGGAGTAATGCAGAGGCACAGGTGTGAAGAGGCCAAAGGCACAAGTGGAGATGGAGGCAGAGGCACTGGTGAGAGGGCTTAGAGGCACCAGTGGGGAGGGAAGCAGAGGTACAGGAGGGGAGAGGTCAGAGGCACTGGTGATAAAAAGGGAGTGGAACAAGTTTTAATGAAGCAGTGGCATGAATGACGTGGCAGCAAGAGAGCATCGGGCAGGGATAGGAGCAGGAGTCAGGGGAAAGAGCACGAATCGCATCAGATACCACCTCTATGGCAATAAGCAGTGTATCAGACAGGGACCAGCAGAGTAGGACAGATGAGAACACAGCATATGAACTGGGGACACAGAGAGATGTGTCGCAGAACATTGCATAGTGCAGGCAGTGAGTGAAGAGGGTCCTGTAGAACATTGTATAGAGAAGTCACTGAGGAGGGGGCTCTGGGACTAATCATAACATTGCATAGAGCAGACAATGAGTGAGGAGGGGGCTGCAGAACATTGCATGGAGAAGAGACTGAAAAGGGGGCTGCTGAACATAGCATAGAGCATGCAGTGAGTGAGGAGGGGCTGCAGAACATTGCTTAAACAAAACACTGAGTAGGGGATTGTAGATCATTGCATAGAGCAGGCAATGAGGAGGGGACTGCAGGGACCAGCAGAGCAGGATAGGACAGATAGCACAGCATAGGGACAGAGGGAGATGGCAGCAAAGCAGGAGACTGAACAGACAAGGAGAACAGTATTAGTACTAGGGAGCAGTAGGAAGGGCTAGTAGGACAAGGGAGGAGGGGAGTTTCCTCTGTGCAGCAGGAAGTCTCTCACCTCACCTGGGAACATGCAGCAGCAGAGAGTTACGGTGACTCAGTGACCGGGTGGAGAAACCGGTGACACCTTGCACACAGATTGAGAAAGAATGGGAAGCAGCAGCTGGGGTCCTAGCTATCTCCTCCCCTAGCTGCAGAGATGTCTCTGGGGCTGCGGGGAAAGAAGAAGGTCATGAGAGGTCTCCAGGCTGGTGAGCTGGAGAACCAGAGACGGTAGAGGCCTGATGTCATTCAAAAGTCGCACCACGTGCTCCACAGTGATCCCGCCAGCGGGGTTAGAGTCTGTCTAACATGCACCTCCCACCTGAATTACTGCGGTGTGAGTTACACGACTTTTGAATGACACACACACTAGATTGTTTGGTCCACCCGGAGAGTCCGGACGGCACCTTCCACCACCGTCGGCACCTGGTGCATGAGCTCCACTGGCTCCACCCTCGCTACGCCCCTGTACAGGTACCAGACATTGCAACCCACCTCTGGTTATGTAGACTTTTCTTTAGTCTCCACTGAGTTTTTTCACAACTAGCGCCCAGCTGCAGTGCTGAGAGATGGGCGGAGTTTCAGGCATTAATGGGAATACATCTTAGGGGCAGAGCTTTGCGCAAATCAAAATGGCCCGAGGGTGGAGATTCGGACAGCATGGGGGCAGCATTTCATATTACCAGGAGGTGGAGCTTCGAGCAGGCCCAAGGGTAGGCGGGGCTTCGGGCAGCGGGGGTTGAACGGCCGAGGATTCTTGCAACCAGATGAATGGGTGGTACTTTTGAATGCTGTGGTGTTGACAGGAAAAAAGTATTTATTCCTGGCAACACTGTCTGCACAGCAGTGAGTCCTTTGGGCCTATTTTCATAGGGTGGTCTGGAGCTGCAGGTCCACCAGTCCCATTGTTAATCCGGCCCCGTATAATGTTTCTATGTATGTACTGTATGTGTAATAAATATGTACAACATATGGTGTAGGAGGCTTGTCATTTTTTATATATTCCTTTGCAGGTGAACTAGAGGTACCAGTGGGCCCTTAATTCCCCACATGCTGGTACTTGTGGTTCTCCAAGTACCAGCATCCTGAGACCTTTAGTTTTCCTGTAAAGGACAATATTATTTTCATTATTTTTTACACAATCAACTGCGCACCCACTGCCCCTTTATTGGGGGTCCCCACCTCCCCAGGGATCCCTGGCCTGGGCTGACTAATGTGGGGTGAATAATGGATGGACGGGGAACCCGTGAAGCATGTCCCCTGGATAGAGCATTACACCCCCTTTAGTTAGACCCTGGAGCGGATTTTGGATAATATGGGGGACCCCTACTTATTTTGTCCCCCGTAATTTCACCATGAGGCCAAGCTCACAGAGCCTGGTGCTGGTCCATGAAAAAGCCTGGTTCTGGTTGTGCTTTTGGGCTGGGTCCTCATGTCATTTAAACAAAAAAAATGTAACATATTAAATTTTACAAGGTTCTCACTGATCTGTGAAGGCTTCTGTGAAACTTGCAACTTGTAGTGAAACTCGCAATACGAGTTGCGAGTTTTCTCCAAGAAAAACTTGCACTCACTCTCATTTATTAAACACTCACTCCCTCCAACTCCCACCCTATAACATTTGCGAGTTAAAGGACAAACTCACACCTACAAACTGTGCAAGCAGGTGCAAGTTAGATCTTGCAAAATAACTCACACCCTTTTACATTTAGCCCCATATGTATTTTGGATACGTTCTGGTAAGTTCAGTGCATTATTTTTCAGCTTATCGTGTAACCACCTTCTGACACTTTAGCATTTTTTCCAATGTCCACAATATAAACTCTTATTTGGCACTGACAATGTCCATTAGAACTATACTGAAAAAGCATTTATAATTGTAGAAAAGGATTCATATTAGCAGGTGGCATAATATGGGGAATGAGTATGTAATGCTGGCTGTCGGTATGCCTCCTGTCAGAATACCGATAACGGCATCCCGATGGTTGGTATCCCGACGGGGGGGTAAGTATACTTACCCTCCCACCTAACCCTCCCTTCTTGTAGCCTAACCCTCCCCACCCCTCACCTTAACCCTCCCCGTTAGTGCCTAAACCTAACCCCCCCTTTGTGTCTAAACCTAACCATCCCTCCTTAATGTCTAACCCTTAACCCCCCCCAGTGGTGCCTACCCCTCTCCCTAGGGGTGCCTAACCCTAACCCCCCAAAACCTAACCCTAACCCCGCAAAGCTCCCTAAACCTAACCTTCCCCCCCCACTGCTAACGCTAAGGGTGCTCTGGATTTACCTCATTCAGCTTGGCATTCCGATGACGGGATTAAGGTAGGTGGTGGTATTTTGACGCCTATCTTAAATCCCTTGTCGGGCTTTGGATGTCGGTATGGAGACTGACGGCATCGCTGATGCTGGTCTCATAACTACATCCCTAATACGGATGTGTTTCTCGTCTATGGTTCCTCCACATTTTGGGAAATTCCATTGTTCATCCAAAAATTTTGCAATAGATTGCCACTTTTCAACCGTTGTAGGAAACTGAAATAAAATTTCAGCAATTTTCTCCCAAATAGCGGAAAATGGATAAAAACTGTTGTTTGAAGAAATTGTTTAGATCAAACATTTAACAAACTTGTCTGATGACCATTTTCATCTGTTTTCTGGCATTTAGGAGCAAATTGCTGATTATCCTTTACAGGGGTGTATCTAGGGGTCCGAGCACCCCTCTCCAATGAATGCTTCTACTAAAAAAAAAAACCACACACTGGGAGTAGTTTAATTCACACATGTGAAGAAATAGGGAGAGTATAATTTTTATTTCTCTTTGTAATATATATATCTTTTATAGAACTTACTCCATTGCAAACCAGTATATATAAATGTATTTATGCAAGAAAACACAGGAAAAGCTTAAAAACATTGAATCAAAAACAAACAAAATGCATTATGGGTAACATAATTTACATATATTCAAATTGGGCTATCTATATTGCATTACACTTTTTAACAACTGATACCTACACTCTACCTTTAATTTACTGGGATGATAGATCTTTCATATTTTCCCACATAAGAATGAAGACAGTCCATATGGATCATGTCTTATTCCCAACACGGGGTTAGCCACCACCTAAAAAGATCATAGCCAGTCCCTCAAAATGAGGAAAAAAAAAAAAAATTATTACACTTACACTGGATGTAGTTCAATTTACATGCCTGTAGAAATAGGGAGACTATATATATATATATATATATATATATATATATATATATATATATATTTTTTCAATTATAACACTACATGAAAAGCACTGTTTATTAATTTCTATATGTCAACAACACAGGAGAAGAAGGCATCAATAACAAACAAGATGCATTGTGGGCAAGATAATTTGCATATATGCAAATTACCTTGCGAATAGAGCCTTGTGATTGATGTGGTGATTGCACTCTTTTCCTGCACAGTTGACATATTGGAATTAGTGAGTGGTGATTGGTATGTGTTGGGTATTGTGGGGGATGAAATATATTAGGGATAAAAATTTTAAAAATGTACTCTCCCTAATTTTAAATGTTTCTGATATAAAGGGACATATAAGAAGGCTAATACAAACTAACAGTGAATGGAGAACACTGGTAAGAGCAGAGGCGACAGAAGGAGACCAGTGATCTTTGCTGCAGCTGAGTGCAGGACACTGCTAAGAGCAGGAGATCATGTGCTAGTGATGTCTGGCTGAAACAGTGGTGGCAATGGCCATCCAGGCCAATAGGAAGATAAGACTTAAGCTGGCCGCACACTAGACCAACTTGCATCCAACCATCCAACTAGTTGATTGGTTGGAATGAAGATCTGGTAACGTATGAGAGTAAATGATGATCAGCAATTTGCTCCTAAGTGCCAGAAAACAGATGAAAATGGTCGACAGACAAGTTTGTTAAATGTTTGATCTAAACAATTTGTTCAAACAACAGTTTTTGTTCATTTTCTGGCATTTGGGAGCAAATTGCTGATTGTCATTTGCTTTCATACCTTACCAGATTTTCATTCCAACCAATCAACAAGTTGGATGGTTAGATGAAAGTTGGTCTAGTGTGTGGCCAGCTTTACTCCCATACGTTACCAGATTTTCATTCCAAGTACTGTAGTTGGATGGTTGGACAGAAAATCTTTACGTGTTCCCTACTTTTAGGGCGTGATTCTGCATGCATGGCTATTCTGCTTATACGCACGCAACGCAGTTGCTAATAACAGCGGGGATATGTAAATGTTTGCAATCGCAGCCTAACAAGGACGCCCACTTTCTTTTACTCACATCCGTATACTTTGGCAACATAGTGAAACAATCGGTAACATTGAGTACCATTGGACCCATTGAGTACCATTGGACGCACAGTTAAGGCAGGTCAGACCTCACTCGGGAATTGCTAACTTCAGCGCACGTAATGAGGCCTCAGGCTGCGTATTGTATCGCAGTGGATAATTTATGCACGCCCCTGCAACCCTGGCCCAACGCACTGGCATGCCTGCGTTCGCCCAACCACCCCCCGTCACCACCCACAAACGGCACTTCCTGTCAGTCACTGTGCCATGGGTCTGCGTACACACTGCGATCTCATTTCCAATCGCAGTGGCTAGTTCACGCACTACATGCGCAGATTCGGAAAATCGTCCAACTGTGTGCGTCTTAGCACTTGCGATCCTTGCTGAATCAGGCCCTTAGTTTATTAGACATCATCATCATCAGGGTGCATTTGCAAAGCCTATAATTAGTGCAATGATACACCTGGGAGAGGGTATATTTACAATTACAATGCGTTGACTCGGCCTCACTGAACTTCACATTTGAAAGAACACCCTATTACAGCCCAGTTGCCCCCCTTCAGTTACAGATGGAGATGCCCTTGCGATGTGTACAGCTCTGCATCGCCCGTACTTGCGTATGCATGGTACCGGGGCATGGGCAGCACAGACGGTGTAATGGTTAGCATTACTGCCTCACAGCACTGAGGTCGTGGGTTGAATTCCCACCACGGCCCTAACTGTGTGGAGTTTGTATATTCTCCCTGTGCTTGCGTGGGTTTCCTCCCACACTCCAAAAATATACTGGTAGGTTAATTGGCTCCCAACAAAAATTAACCCTAGTGTGTATGTGTGTGTGCATGTGATAGGGAATATAGATTGTAAGCTCCACTGGGGCAGGGACTGAGGTGAATGGCCAAATATTCTCTGTAAAGCGCTACGGAATATGTGTGCGCTATATAAATAACTGGTAATAATAATAAAATAAATGTACAGTACAAAAACACATAACATACGCTCCACAAACAGGCGTGCCTCACCAAGCCCTGTGTGAGTGATGCCAATGTCAATTATATCCGGTCCGATGGTCGACAGTTACCATGTTGACATTCATATATATGTATAATTAGAATGTCGACATCCTCCGAATTTACAATGTCAACATCTGAAATGTCACCATGTGAAATGTTGGAATTCTGAGGATGCCTATGGTTAAGGTTGGGTGCCTTTGGGAGCAATTAGGGTTAGGGTGCGGGGGAAGGTTAGACTTTCAGGGGGAGGGAGGTTAGTGTTGGGCACTAGGGAAAAGTTTATAGCTCAGAATAGAAGGACATTGAAGGGAGCTGCTGTGGCGGATCCAGGTGGCACAACCCGGACAATTGTCGTCGCCTCCGCCCCGTTATACACTGGTGTAAGAGCTCAGCACCGGGGAGGAGAAGAAGGTCGCTGCTGCCCAAAGTACTCATGGTGAGGGGGTGGGGGTGTTTTGGAGTGAACGACTGACTGTGTGGAGGAGCCGAGGGAGCACTGTATTACTCTTCTGCCCACTAAATATACACATAGTGCCATCTAGAGATGGCATTGTGATGTCTATAGATTCTGCGAAGCTCCCATTGAAACAGATGAGGCTGCAGAACTTGCGAAGGGAGAAGAAAAAGGTGAAGAAATTCCACACTTTTCAGTATACAAAATTTTAGGCTTTCTCCAGCTAAAATGCTGGAGAAAAGCTATTTTTTAATTTACTAAATAGACCCCCAAGTGCTCTTTATTGGACTCTTTTCCTCTTTCTTTAGCACCTCATTAGGACCATTGGTATTTATCAAAATTGTGAGAGATAAAGTACTACTCAATCAGCTCCTAACAGTCATTTTTCAAACACAGCCTGCAACATGACAGTTAGGAGCTGCTTGCTTAATAGTTTGGGGTCTATTCCTGAAGTAGTGAAAAATCCTATTTAACTGCAAACGGGGCTTTTCACTGCTTCTTTCTATTCATGAAGGGGGTTACTGTAGAGAAGTTCATGACTTTTCCAGTGGCACCCACGCTTCGTTGCTAGATTGCTTCCCCATACGGGGAGAGCGATTCATAGAGGAAAGGAAAGCTCAGCTTTCAGTTCCTCTGCTGCATACAGATTTGCCATCTCAGGATGGAGTAATCTGCACTGAGAAATTAAAAGAGCACTGAATACTTCCCTGCTCTCTGCCAGTCACCTGGCATTGGCTCCTCCCCCTTTAGACCAGCGTCCTTTGCAGCAGGTAGGTCTGACGTGATGTGCTGGTCTCAGACAAAGGCGCATGAGCAGTGGGAAGAAGACATATCGGTCTTCATACTGCTTCCCGGGATCACGAAGGGAACGTTTACCAGAGGACACCGCTGGACAAGTAAAGGTGCGTACACACTGGGCGATTAAAGTGGGCGACTGAACGATAACGATATTGTTATCATTCAGTCGTCCATTTTATCGTCCATTTTTAACACCAAAACGATGAACGATAATGACTATGCGCGTTCCCGTGGGTCCTTCGTCATTATCGTTCATCGGGTAAACATGCAGGCCAACCTGACGATATTGTCAGGTTGTTGCATGTTGGGGAATGGGGGAGAGTATGTTGCTGAACGATATCGTTAAAGATATCATTCAGCGGGTGTGCTCAATGTCATGAACGACATTGAGCATACCCTGCCGGGGACACACTAGACGATATCACTCAGGGAGCATATCGTCTAGTGTGTACGCTCCTTGAGACTACATGAATGGCTACAAAACATCACTATATATTGTATCGATGTGATGCGATATATAGTGATATTTTTCGGTAGCCAGTTCATGTCTTATATGAATACTGTAGACCCCTTTATCTCTCTCCATTTTATCTCTCTCCAAGCTTTGATAAATACCCCTTGTCTCGTTATAATCCTGCTGGTCTTAAAACATTAAAAGACACCTTTCATTTGCCTTCAAAGAACAAAGAAGTGTCAAAAAGATAATTACCACAACACAGAAAAATAAATTAGCTTTTCTACGGCTGCTTAGCTACAACGACTGAGAAACCAAACAGGAATGTTGTTCTTACCTACAACCTAGAAACTGTTTGACTTTCCATGTCATTGTTATTTCATTTGAAAAACCTGTTTGTAGAAGTCTGATGTATGAATCTAGGAAATATTATGCACTGACATAACATGCAAATAACTAACCCAGTGCAGCAATATGATTGGATGAGGTGGGGACAGCAGTTCCGGAGTACAGCTGAGTTGCCTGATCCTACAGTTACTTCTGCTTTGCGATGAAATGCAAATTCTCGGCTCAGAGTTTTGGTGAAGGGAGAATGAGAGGAATAATGAAATGAAACATGAAGTTTCACCGTTTGCAGTAAAGGATTAGAGACTGAATTACAGGTAAGATATGGTATATAATTCATGTATGGATGAAACTCTCATTCAAACAAGCACACCTGGGCTCATAGTAATGAAAGATTCTGGTTAACCTGTGCGTAACTTAAACAGCTATTGATATGATATTTTAACAGATCCTCTACACCAGGCTTTGACAACATGTTGATGTCCAACTTTTGTGGAACTACAAATCCTAGCATACTGTCAGCCGAGTGCATGTAACCCATTGAGGCACTATAAGTTAAGCCTTGCCAAGTATAGCATGCTGGGGCTTGCAGTTACACAACAGCCTCTGATGTATGTAATAATGGTATGATTTTACAAGTTTCATTTACGGAAGTGAACCTGTCATGTGTCAGTGGATATAGTCCAGAACTAAATCAACTATCTTCCATTTATATAAAACAGTGTTTCTCAAACTCGATATCCAGGATCTTTTCAAATGTGTCAGTTAGTAATGATTACACCTGTGCACCAGCTCGTGGTCTAGACAACATGAACTGTTAGGTGTCCTGAGGATCGAGGTTGAGAAACACTGACCTATAGAATAATCGAGAATGGTATGTCCTGAGATAGACAGGTGCCCCCTCCCCACAACCACTCTTAGTGCTGCGATGGAGGGGGGCCGACCAGCAGAGGAGAATTCTGTGCCGACACAGTCAATTATTACTGGGTCTTTATTTTTGTTATTTTGTTTAATTTCATTGAAGATGGTGGGTGGGCCAGTTTTGTTTGTTTTTTATTTATTTATTAATAATTTTGGAATGGAGTTATGAAAGGTATAGATTATTACATGTCTGCAATTAAATGTATTACACATATACTGCATGCATTGTTAATATGCATAATAAGACTTTACGGGGGGAAGTCAATTACAGGCGAAAGTGAAATGTTTTTACAGGTGTTAACGCATATCGCCTGTTAATTTCACTTATCACGTTATTGGGTGTTTACTTATTGTGCAATTGAATTATTAAATGGGTGTTAAGTGTTTCACCCTATAATTCTTGCTGTTTTTCACAGTTTAAGTATAGGTGAAAATGGGGAAATCTGCCTGTACCCCCAAAAAAGACAAATTATTATTGCAGTACAGTATAGAAGTCTATTAGTGGCCATAATAAAAGTATTTGGGCTTCTTAAATTGTGTCAAATGGCTGTTATGAGCATTTTTATAAAACAGGGAAAAAATTAAAGAAAACAAAATAAATGCTCTACTTAAACTAGGGGTGCATAAAAATGCCTGTAAGTATATATTTGGGTAATCTTCAGCTACTTTAAAAAAGAAACACCTTTAAAAACACCTGTCTCATTCATACAGCACCCCCATATATCTGTCCCACATCAATTAACCCATTCTCCTGCATTTTGCACATTTTCAACCCAAAAATGACGTGTACTGCAATTATTGACCAAATTAAGATAATTAAAAGATTCTAAGTGGCTAATTAATCATTAGGGAGGGTGTCCCAGTGGTTCTGAATGAAGTCCCAAAATTTGTACCTTAAAATATGGATTTTTCCCAACTTTTCACCTGCTCAGGAGGTGGTGAAAAAATACTTGCATTAAGTCCTATGGAGAATTATCACGTGTTAACTTCCCCTGCAATTGATTGGGCGATAACCAAAACGTGAAAACGTTTCACGTGGAAACGGGTTATCACTCCTAATTGAATTCCCCCCTATTTGTACAATACAACTCATCACCTTCTCCCAGTCTTTACTGCATAGATGATTTTTAAGGGGATCATGCAGGTCGACAGTCCCTACAGCTGCCACCTGTGTTCCGACTGCTGGGAACTTGGGTGGTATATCCCACTCACCATGTTGAGACGGGATGTAGTTATGAGACCGTCGGCCGCAATGCCGGGTACAAACTCCAGAATGCTTGGTAAATCTGATAGCATCACAACCCCCATAGAAACATATGGGATTGTGGCGGCTGTCAGAAATGAAGGGACAGCAGCAGATATGGGAGGATACTTAATATCTGCATAGAAGGTGTTTTCAGGGAATATGCCGCAAATATTTAATGATAAATAAGCCCCTTAATGACAGAGGATACACATGAAGAGAGATGCTAAGCATCACCATTCTCGTCATGATATTAGAAGTATTCTGTAAAGAAACCTGAGACTACTGGAGCTGACAATAAGGCATTGTCTGTGTCAGGGTCATAACTCCTTATTAAACACGTTGTAGCCTTCAAGTCACATGTGTGAAGGTTAAATATTATTAGAGGTGAAGCCACAATCTGAATTTTTTATGGCATAAACCCCCCATAAAAGTAATGATTGTATCAAAAGGACATTCTGCAAATGTCCACAGTTCTGCAGCCACTTGTACTGAGTCACACTCTTGCACAGCGATTATGAATACCTGAAAAGAAAGTGCTAGGCTACAGATGACAACAGTCCAACTGATAAAGGAAACGGTCATCTTCCCACTCTGCCAACAAAGGTACGGCATTTACCTGCCCAAGTCTTCATTAACCCTTTAATGGTCTGCTTGTTTCAGAGGTAAACCCATCATAGCCAAAAGGAAGCAAATTAAAGGTTTTATTATTTAATTTATATTTTTCCAAAACTAGTAGAACTTTAGGCACAGTTGCCAATAGCATCACCCACTGTATGTGACCTTTTCCTAAATACAGGCCAGTGTGTGGGCCTCTGAGCTTTAGTGTTGGGTGTTCCTGACATGCACCTTATATTTCACTCAGACCTTCTCATATAGTCCACAGACTTACACTTTTACATGCCCTTTACATGCGTATCAGACCTACTGACATTACTATACCTCCTCACATGCCCTTTTCATGCCAATCAGACATCCCTTTACATTCCCATTGCACATCCAGTACATGTACATCAGGCTTTCCCACATGTAATCAGACATCCTCACATGTCAAACATGTCTCCCCATATGCCCCTTACATACACAGCAGATCACCCCACTCACCATCATACATCCCTAAATACAATCAACATACCCATAAGATCTTCCATCAGACATCTCCACATGACCCTTACTTGCCCATCAGCCATCCCTATGTACCACCATACCTACCCACATGATTACTACATTCCTGCCCATCAGACCTCCCCTGCATGTCTATTATGCTTCCACCTCATACCTAATAGGTCCCCCATATGCCTCTTAAATATCTATCATAGCTCTCCACATGCCCCTCATACCTACAGCATGCCATCATACTTACCCATCATATTTATCCACATGTCCAGCAGACCTACCCACATGTCCAGCAGATCTCCCCATGTGCCACTTAAATGCCACTTAGATCTCCCCCAGATGCCCATTAGACTTCACCCACATGCCTGACCAGTCTCTACACTTAGATGCCCATCAGACTTCCCCACATGCCATCGGGCTTCCCTACTTGCCCCCTTATATGCCAAACAGACCTCCCCACATGCCCAACAGACTTCTGACACATGCCTAACAAGTCTCTCCGTATGCACTTGCATATCTATCAGGCCTCCTCAGCTGCCATCAGGCTTCTTTACATATTTATTTTATGCCCATCAGGTTTCCCACCCACCATCAGGCCCCCCACATGTCCTTTTCATGCCCATCAGAGCCCACATACGATCATACTTCCCCCACAGACCCCTTACTACTAATAAGAGCTTCCTACATGCCCCTTAAATGGCAATCAGTCTTCCTCATAGGCCCATCAGACCTCTTCCACATTATTGTTGCCAGAGGTTCCAAAATTTGCAGGACAGTCCAGCATTTGTCATTAACATAGTGGTTTTGCAGTATATGTCCTAGCACAGGCTCGTGAAGAATGGCATATTATAGAAATATATAACCTGCACCATGCTGTTACCTACTAGCCATATCCTACTCCAGTCTTGTCACTCAGGGACCAGGTCACTATTCTTTTTAAATACATGTACCAACAGCATTTCATCACGTAAAGCTAATCCATTGGTGTACATGGATGTGATGGCAGACAGCCCGAAATTGGGGCGGACTGTTTTCGAGGTGAGCGTTTATTATTCTGTTTTTTTTCTGGGATTAGTGCATTGTAAATGAAGCCAGTATTTGTAAGGAAGGAAGGAAGTACTAACAAATCAGACTACACAAATTCCTGGAGTGACTGGAGTGTGGCCATAGTATTGTGAGAACTGTTACACTTACTGTATTATGTTAGGTAACTCTCACTGACTGCTGACACCCGTGTAAGAGACTGTCCTTCCTAACCATCTTGTTGCATCAGAGGACAGTACATAACATTTACTAATGCTGCACCATCCCTTATATTGCTGTTCATATTTTACTGACTCTATTGACCTATAAGCTGGGTGGGGTGTAATGACAATATACTAATAATAACATTGTACATGAAATAAACTTTTATTTCCTCCAATAAAAAATCAGTCCCTCAACCTATATCCAGCAACGTGAAATGCCTCCTCAAATGCCACTAACATGCCCATTATACCTCCTCCATATCAGATCTCTTCTATTTGCCCATCAGATCTCACATAAGCCTCTCACACATCTGCCCTAGCTCTCACACCTAACTTTACAGCTGCAGCCCGCAGAGGAAGGACAGAGTGCCCACTGCACCCTCCTCCTCCTCTGGTTGTGCTGCATGACTTTCCCGTATTGTGTGGAAGTGGCTGTTCTCAGTCAGTATTATTCTCTGTCATCTGCCCATGCCAGCACTCTACACACCCACCGGCAGCTGGATCACTGCTGGTACACATCCCAATTTCTCATCTGCTGTACTTTCATTTTCTGATCTGTTACCTATGTGACATCATGAATGTTAGAGCTTGCAGTCTTCCCTTCACCGGTTCTGCCAAATGAAAAGTGTTACTTAGTATATCCATATAGAATTCTTCTAGAAAACCAAAAGTCACTTTATAACATGTCAATAAGTTTTAATTTAATCAAATATACAAATAAACTTAGGACTGTATTCAATTAGCAAAAAGTGCCATTTGGAGAAAAGTTTTCGCCCATTTGGACTTTTCTCGTGTTTTCAACTTATCTCCCTATTCAGTTACAGGAGTTTTTGCCTAAGCGGAAAAAAAAACAAGAAAAAAGTTTTCTCTATGTATAGGCAGGTGAAGTGCAAATGTGGGAATTTGGTCCAGAACTCTTTGTCCCTCAGTCCAAAAAAAACGTACTTTTTTTTAGATCGAAAATGAAAAAAGTGTTTGAAAATGGGTACTTTGGGGGGCTATATGGATGGGACAGGTGTTTTTGGAATTGCACGAGGCTGCAGCAGGTGTATTTTTAAGATATTTTAAATCCTCACTTTAAATACTTCAAAATATGCTAGTCCCCATTTTCATGTACCCCAAATTTTACCTCAGTACTTATTATTCTCCAAAAAATATTGCTTTCTGTCATTTTTCAGCAGTTATGCATATAAGCATGTAACAGCCAATTCATACACTTTAAAAACACAAAACACTTTTATTACGGCTATTGCAACACATCTATATGGATTTCTAATGTTAGTGCAGCTTTTTCTGGGGTACAGACTGATTTCCCCAAAATCTTAGGGACTTTTCACCAGTATTGCTTTCCGACAATTTCCCCCTGTTTGCCTTTTCGCGACTTTTGGAATTGAATACGGAGAAAGTATCGCCTAAAAACACGAGAAGGCGGTGAAAACATCACAGCTCGGGTTTTCGGGCCTTAATATGAAACTGTAACATAATTTTTTATAGTGATAATTTCCTACAGTGGACATTGAATTCCAAATGTGTCTTTTTAGAAAAATAGAGTTGATAAATGTCCCCTTGTTCCTGTAGAATATGCCGGAAGAATAGTCCTCTTTGTAGGAATCCATGATGTCGGTATTTTGGTGAAGGCGTCCTGAGTATGGGGATGGGTACGGGATGCCGGCACCTGGGATCCCAGAAGTCAGAATCTCAACACTGGCATCCAGCCTAGACCTAACCTCCCCCTCCTGCAACTCTAAACCTAACCCTCCCCCCTTAGTACCTATCCCTCCCTTAGTGCCTAACCCCTAACCCTCCCCCCAACCCGGCTAATTATCTTCAGTATTCTGGTGGTTTGGATGCCGGCACCGTGATTGTGACAAGTGTTGGGAATCCCTGTGGTCAGGATATTGACCACATCCCCTGAGTATGTGATGGATGGGAATCCAATTCTTATAGTTTAACGATATTACAGTATGACAATCCCGTGCTGTTGTTTCCAGCCACTACATAGATATTAGATATGAATGAGATTCCTCATTTCAAAGGGGTAGAGATTCACAACTGCTTGGCGCATCTCATTGTTATTCTTCTGATGAAAACTCCAGGTTATGAAACGCGTCAGCACTGCACACTTGTTATATTTGAAGAGAGTAGTTATACTAACTTTATTCATAAATGTTTATCTTTTAGAACTTCATCATGGGAGGACAAAATTCTAAACCTGTGCACAAGAAGCAAGCACGGGTAGTTATGATGGGTCTGGACTTTTCTGGAAAATCAACTATTCTGTATAAGCTTAAAATGAATCAAACAGTAGAGACTTTTCCAACTGTCGGATTCAACGTGGAGTCTCTAGAAATGGCCAAAAATGTCTTTGTAACAGTGTGGGACGTAGGAGGTCAAGACAAACTACGATCAAACTGGAAAGAGTACTTAGAAGATACAGACATTCTCATCTTTGTTGTTGATAGCTCTGATAGGCCCAGAATACCGGATGCTACCGCAGAACTACTGACTATATTGAATAATGAAAACATGGCTGGAGTTCCCTTTTTGGTTTTGGCCAACAAGCAGGATGATCCCAATGCCCTATCCACCGAGGATCTTGTGAAAGTTCTAAAACTGGAGAATTATGATGATAGACCATGGAAAATACAAGGCTGTAGCGCTTACACTGGAGAAGGAATGGCTGAGGCGGTGAACGCAGTCCTACGTCTACTAAAAAAACAGGAAACCCAAAAATGATGATTTGGAATTTTTGGTCAATAATTTGTTAGCAAAATATATTTCAAAGTGGATTAACTACTCCAATGTTGTTTACATGTCCACTTGTTCCAGTTATTTAAACATTTCGTCAGAGGATGAGAACATCTAGGGTCATTTGCTAGATACATTTGTCTGTAATTGTTGTCATTGCAATCAGATGAACACACTTTTTGTAATGTAAGGGTACAAACTGGGACCAATTCATGCTAGCAAAGTGCCAATAGTAATGTCAATGAAGTGAAAACTACTGTACCCTGCCTTCTAGTAAATGAGTTTCCTTCATGGTTCTCAATTGAAACAGAGAGCAGGAACTGTATAGAAAAAGTTCTGTAACTGGTCTGGTGGGACACTTGGGCATTTGCCAGTGGATTATTTACCCACAAGTTGACAGCACCATGTATATAGGTTTTTACATAAGAGACACAAGAAGGGATAAACAGTGGGGTAACCTAACTAAAAACTATATACCACTAATAGTTGGAAAAAAACCAGTATAGAAAGTCATAGTAACCGTATACTCTAAAGCTAGGTACACACTGGAGTGACGGACATCAGAACGAATGCCCGTCAACAGTGATTGTGCGCCCACACTGGACGACTTTAATGAGCGACGTATCGATCACCGTTATGTCATTCATTAACAATGCATTGGCCGCTAGCGATATTGCTAGGTTTGATGTGCAGCTCATCAAACGAGACGACCCTCACTAGCGACCGCGGGAGCGCGTAGACATGCGTACACACTGAGCGATGTACTGTAGGTGATATGTTGTTACGAAATGGCATATCGTCCCGACATCGCTCCATTGTGTACCTAGCTTAAGAAACACGCACCCTGCACTTCTTGTTTTAACTGTGGTAAATTGTGCTTTTTATTTATGTAAAGTTGTTTACATTTATATATGTGAACATTTCATTGTTTTAATAATTAAATTTTATAAATATTTTATTGTGAGAGATTTAGGGGTATATTTACTAAAGTGCAGGTTTTTAGAAGTGGAAATGTTGCCCATAGCAACCAAACAGATTCTACTTTTACATTTATTTAGCACCTTCTAGAGAATAATAGCTAGAATCTGATTGGTGTTTATGGGCAACATCTGCAATTCTAAAAACCCGTACTTTAGTAAATATACCCCTTACAGTGGGAACAGCTGTATTCATTTTAATGGTTTAATTCTGAACCCAAATGGTGTTTCCTGAATTATGATAGTAAATTGCTGCTGAATGAACTTGGTATCGAAATTGCTTCCTTTTCTTTTTTTCTGTCTTCTCCCTCATTCTCGTTTGGTACTTTAGAACCCTGGGTGTGTGAGAGTGACCAATCATGCTTGCAAAAAATGACATTTTTAACTGGAACCTTTGCCATGTGGATATTAGTCAGGCCGCATTAATATTAGTCATACTGTGCCTTATTTTCTATTTTTTTCTGGTAATTAACTCCTGCGTAAGAAGAGAGAGACTTCAAATCTATTTCTGCTGAAATGGGGGCATGAGGATACATTATAAAGTACTGAGATGATGACACAGCGTGTGCAGAATTCACTGTACTCTCGGATACCATAACTAAATTGCTACGCACCGAGATCAGGGAAATTTAAGTTAAGTTTACAATTAGGGTTTAGGCTTTGTAGGGCTAACACTTGTGACTGATCTAAATTAATTTGCTGCCTTTTGATAACATTTATAAAAGGTTATTTATTCTTTAGTATAAGTTAGATACGAAAAGTAAAATTAGTATATGTTATCATGATTATAATTATACTTATTTCAAGTAATACTGTAAGTGTGGCACTAGAAATATGCAGGACAAGCAAAGCAGATTCCCAGCCCATGGACAGGTCTCGTCTTATGGAGCCCTGTTAACTATTAACTATTATACGCAGTGGTGACACTAGGGTGGTGCACTGAGTGTCACCATCCAAGGGGGTGACACCAAAATGCCGGCTCCTTCTAAGTGACTGGCAGTCAGACGCTGCACTGTGATGTTATTGAGGAGGAGCTAGCAGTGCGGGGAGAGTCTCACAGCCATGTGATGAAAACAGGTATGACACGAGTACATGCCCCTTTTCGGGTGTGCATGCCTACGGTGCACACTGGGGTTTAATGGGCGCACTGGGTGTCTCAGACCCTAGTGACACCGCTCAATATACACAATAATTATTGGTATTGCTATAAATGTTGCAAATTTGACACTATTTTAACATCACACATGGCTAGAAAATAAATATATTCTAAGAAGTATCTTTGTATGAGATGTTTGTCTTTCATCTACTGTACCGACAGGGAGTCTCTGCTATTAAGCATGATGTGTCCCAACTCCCAACTAGAGGCTTGTGAGGTGGCTTCCTTTTATGTAACTCGTTATTATGTCTTAATAGAATAACATTGTGCAGCATATCCAGCGGCATAGCTTGTTTGAAGTACGGTTTGTACACACAAATGATGTCTGGTGACATCTCGGTAAATGTACACTCATAAAATGACAGTACTGTAAGTAACAGGTATTTGGGATTTGTACAGCATTACGAATACATCCAGATAAAAGGGGTATATTACTTAAGTGAGCGTTTTTAGAAGTGGAGATGTTGTCCATAGCAACCACTCAGATTTTTCTTAGCATTTATCTAGCACCTTCTAGAAGATAATAGAGGGCATGCCGTATAGATGCATTTCCTGTTTGGCATTCATTGTAGGACCGTACCCACCACCCTAAATCCAGCCCTAAATCTGTCTGCGCATTTTAGATTCCCCCTCTCCCCACAGTGCAATGCCAAAGTGCTAAAGCTGCATGCGCCAGTTGGATTTACGCCTACAGTTCCTGGGGGAGATGTACTAAGCCTTGGAAAGAGATAAAGTGGAGAGAGATAAAGTAGCACACAATCAGCTAGGGTCACTGTACAGGCTATGTTTGAAAAATGACATTTAGGAGCTGATTGGTTGGTACATAATCTCTCTCCACTTTATCACTTTCCAAGGAAAGAGGGGTGATTTGTCCACCTCAGTCGGAGGCAGGATTCAGGTGGCTGGGAATGATCAGTGCGAACACCTCCCTCCCTACCCCCGGTAACACTACTTAGCCGGCCAGTACTGCTGGCCGCTGATTTGTAGCACAGCAGCAGATCATGCAGGGGGAAAAAGAAGACTGGTGCTGTTCAGCTGCACCAGCACAGCACACAGCAGCATGTGCTGGGGAAAGAGGCTGCCTCCTGCTGAATGCACTGCCAGGCCCCTGCAGCAAGCCTGGGCCTGGGTAAAGAGTACCCTCCCTCCTTCCCTCTCTGTGCCCCTGCGTAGATGACCAGCCAAGTAGACGTGTTCTCCCTTCTTTGACAGAGACAGCAGCCAGGGTTGCCAGGAGAGGACATACGGGTTTATGTATCAAGTAGTGAAAAACATGGAGACGTGGACCAGCGGAGAAGTTGCCTATAGCAACCAATCAGCTTTGAAGTAGCATTTATCAAGTACAGTGTATAAAATAATAGGTAGAAGCTGATTGGTTGCAATGGCCAACTTCTCCACTGGTCCACTTCCAACCAGCATAAGTTTAATCTGTCATCCACTCAATTTATTTTGTTACACAATTATTTTACGTTTAATCACATTCACTATCTATTGGTCCTTGGTACAGCGATGGGGGCTAGGTTTCGAGGGGTGTTCAGAGCGAGTCTGATCCTCTATGGTCGTTATATCGATGACCTTTATTTATATGGAATGGGGATGTTTCTTCTGTCACTAATTTTGTTGACTATTTGAATCCCAATCCCTTTCAGTTTTTCTTCACTTGCACTCACCATGCTTTATATTTTGATTTTTATGATGTCTCCCTGGACATATACATACTTCTACTTTCAAAAAATCTGTAGACATAATTAATCCAGCAACATCATAAAAGATGGTTAAACAACATACCATAATGACAACTGCAATGCCTTAGAAGAAATATTGCTCCTCACTAGTAATATCTGAAAAACATGCAACTTTTAGATGAAGCTTTAATTTACTCCTCGTCCTGTGAAAGAATCCAAAAAATTAAGTAAGAAAATTAATAAAGTTAGAAAAGATGAAAGTTTGTCATTCATCTCTAAATGTAATAATAATTAATTCCAAATTACAAAAAAGATTCAGAAAAACTATCCATTGCTTCTCCTTGACCCCATCCTTCATACTCATACTGACTCCCACCCCTCTATTGTTTTCAAAAAACCAAAGAATTTAAAAAATATTTTAGCACCCAGTTTTCAGTCATAACTGTCATAATCAGTTAAAAAAAACTGGTGCTTAAGCAGGGGGAAAAGTTACAGGATGCTATAAATGCAGCCAGCCATACCCGGTGTAGTGCTTGTTTGTTCTTTTCTAATAAAACCACTTCTGTTGTATCTAACACAGCTGGGCAAATATTTAAAATAGAATAATTAATTTATTGTAACAATTGTACTTTATATGTTATACCAGAGGTTCCAAAACTTGGCCCTCCAGCGCCTGTGCGTCTGTGTGTGCAATCACACGCCTGGGACACTCCCATAACAGAGTGTACTTCTAGGCACCTCACCTTCAACGCCCTGGAATGCATTTAAGATACTATGAGGGGTATTCAATATGAAAGGTTAACTTCCCTGGCGAAGTTAACGTTTCATATCAGAGTTTTTTCTGCGTAAAGGTATGGTGCGCGCTCCCGCTTATCCCCGTATTCAAAATAAAATTAACGAAAACGGGAAACTCCGATGTTGGATTTGCGTAAAGTTACGAATTTTTCCTTAAAATAATTGTAAGACCCCCCTAAAGTTGTAAAAACATGGGGGATCACTATGGGTACCCCCGTTTTAGCCTTTCATTGAAAGTCGGGGATTTAAATAGCCGCAGCAGGTGTTTTTTTCCTGACATTGAAGAAGTGATGCAGAAGAGCACTTAGGTTATTTTTTTTGTTTTTTTAAGTGGTCCCATCAAATTTGGGGTACATGAAAATGGGTACTAGCATATTTTTAAGTTCCTAAAGTCAGTTTTTACAAATTCTGCATTTGTGCACCTGCCGCTATAATTCTATTCTAGAAAACACCTGCCGCATACTTGCAGAATAGCCCTGAACCTATTTCCCTATTGTTAAACAATTTTTTCCCATTTTTTTTTTGCACCCCAATTTTTAAATTAATTTTTTGGGGTGTCCCTATTTTTTTTTCAACTTTTTTTTACACAGTTCTTTTTTAAATGTCAATCTCAGGGGTGCAGGCTATTTTCTTTAAGCCTGCACCCCTAAACCCCAATTCTGCACTTTTTTTCGACACCTATTCAATGGTGAAAAGTTATCCCCGTTTTTTACCAAAGACTTTTCAAAACTGCGATAAGTCTTTGAAATTGAATACGGTATAAAACTAAAACCAGTGATATTAACGCAAAAAAGTTAAAAAGTGCGATATTAACGCAAAAAACTATGTTATCGCACCCATATTGAATACTCCTATATGAGTATCAATCTCAACTGCACCTTTGTGCATGCACGCTGTCTAGCGCATGCGCCGTAGGGTTTTTACGGATTTTCATGAACACGCAAAACCAAAACATTGCTCACTCTGTGAACATCAGCATTATGTGCAGCTCAGAATTAAGCTCTGTGTCTAATGCCAACACTTTGATCACAGTTTTATAACAATATGTTGTTTATTAATCTTTTTTTTTTTTAGTATCTGTGTAAAGTTTAAAGACCATTCCCCAGCCAATTTCTGCACATATATTAGCTGACAATAAGGATGAAGACCTGGCACCTCACGCTGAGGCCTATTCAGCAAGCAGAAGAACTGTAAGAAAATCACTAACTGCTTTCCTTAATTAACATCATCTGAATGTGATGGTATCTGGAGGAAATCCTTATATCTTACAAAAACTGCAGAGACAGATGGATCTTTTCCCATTAGTCCCTGCAGGCGGCTGCAACTCCTCCCACTCTCCTCTCCTCATTCGGCATAGTGTGCCCAGAGTTTATGTATATATAACTATATATACCATTGGGGACAGACTGGGGCTGTACATCAGCCCTGGGAGTCCAACCTGTGCATGCGCACGCTCACAAAGGGGGTGTGATTTAGCTGCGAGGGGAGTGCTGAGAATCACGGTGGCCTGGCTTCACGGCACACCTCCTCTCTTCCCGGCCCACTGCCGCCACCCCTTCCCTCCTCCTGACCGCATATCATGTATCCGGCGGCGTGGTGTTGGAGAGAGGGGAATGCCCGATAGCCAGTCTGGCCCTGTATACTATATAATCAGGCTGCACTCAGGTTGGAACAACTACAATAGAATGCAGGGTTACTTCCAACACTTTAATGTATTTCTATGCTCCAATGGAGTTTGTATATCTGGGTGCCCTCATTGCATATCAACACAGTATATCCTTTGGTTATAAAAAATAACCCACACAGCAATCCTGTATTTTGCAATGTCACCAAAAAAACTTTTTTTTTACTAACTTTAATCATATTGTTCCATACATTTACACTGATTGTACGGTAATGCTGGGTACACACTGACAGATATATCTGTCCAATCTGTCTGGTGGGAAGGAAAATCTGGTAATGTATGAGAGCAAATACCAATAGAAATTTGCTCCAAAACCCTGGAAGATAGACCAGATTTTCCTTTCCCCCAAATAGATTGGACAGATAAATCTGTCAGTGTGTACCCATCTTAAGATAGTCACTGTAATTCAATGCCTCAAAGCTGTATCCAAATTAGCATGCTGTCTGAGATTTAGAATAAGAAACTTTGTATCTGTTTGAAACTGTATCATGCTACTGTTGCTATTTGCTATATGTGACACTATGCTACGAAAGCATTCCCAAGTATCTAAAGGGAAAAAGGTTCAAGTGAAGTAAAATTTCTTCCCACTTAATTATTTGTATCATTCATTCATTCATTCATTCATTCATTCATTCATTCATTCATTCACACTTCTTTTGCAATCTTTATGCATTTACTCTTGTATATGGATTATTGTCTAGATTTTCTTTTATTAAATTAGCATTTGGTTCTATTTTGGGGGCAGAACCCAGACAGATATGAGGCTGCTTTCTTCAACCTATTTCAGCTCCAGTACTTGTCTCATGAAACATTTAGTTCCCATAGAGTGTGGCTGCTCTTCTGGATGTATAACCTGGCTACCAGACAGGACATGAGGTGGCTCTGAGGGCACTTATGGATCAGGCTGCGCTTGTCTTGATGAAGGCAGAACTGGCCTTACCCAGTGTGACGTTTGACTTTTGTAGACATAGTACTAGTACAAGTATCAAACAGTTTAAGCAGAATATATATGAATACCTAACAAGTGGTTAAAACAAGGGATGTCCAAAGCAGAGTAGCTCCCTGTGGACATACCCTTTATTTATCAAGTCTGGTGGTACCAGCCTCTCCTTGAACCTGTGGGTCTGAGGGACAAAAGGAATAATAAGTACTCCTGACCACACTTGTTGAAAAACAGGGTGCATCCATAGTACTCTGAATTGAACCATATTTTGCCAAAACTTGATCTTCTGTTTTGTATATGATGAACATTCTGCGCTCTATATGGTAACCATTCTATGGTATGTACACTGCACATTGTGATCTATATATTCTAGATTTTCTGTGCTTTATATGATGGACTTTCTGGTTGTACACATATATATGACCCCAAAAGGTCAGATTTACTGAAGTGTGAACGACCAGGAAAATGAGTCTATCTCAGGTATCGGATGGTCTTCTCCCATCAAGGTTATGATATCATTTATCATGAGTTCCATTCTGCACAGTTAGGAGAAAAGTGGGCAGCCTGCGCTGTATATCATGGGCAGTTGGTCCTGTATATGATGAACATTGAGGTGTACATGTTAGACAGCATAGATAACATCCCAACACGTCTCTCTAAAATACCATGAACTGTAAAACATCCTAATGGTACCATGTTCTGGTCATTATAGGAGACTGGGAGAGGGAGTGCAGAATAAGTATTAAGCTATGACAGAACTGCCTACATCAAAGTTCTACAAAGTAAATAATAATAATAGATTATTATTAGTATTATTATTATTATTATTATTATTATTATTATTATAATACTAGTGATCCACCCCAGCTTTGAACGGGACCAATTTTGAATTTACAGCGATAGTCTTTTTTTAACCAAAGTCTTATAAGATTGCCTTGTAGACAACATTAGTCGTTTTTCCTCCTGACATCAACACAAAAAGATTTAGTTTTCATGTGACACGCAAACGGGCCATGTAAAGTTGTCCATGACCAAAACAGTCTCCACTCAGGTGATGATACTGGATCAGAACCTCTATATACCCCTGCCTATACCTTCTAATATCCTACCTATAAACCTCTATGGATGACGCTAATTTGCGTACACAGTCATACAGTAAATAAAGACTTAAGACCAGGAATCTGTGGTTCCAAAGCACAAGTATTATTCAGGTAAAAGTACAGTCAGTTACACGCTATTGATCCAGACACAATTCGGCACAAAGGAATTATACAGACCCAAGTACAGTATACATACGCAGTGCATTCTGGTCCAGATGTTAGGCATCAGCAAGAAACCCCTCAATCAGCATTCAGCAAGAAGACTAAAAACCCAGTGCTTGAGCACACATATTTATACCCCCCCAGAATAGACAGGACAATAGAGAAGTTTCTTGCTTATGCCATTGGTTCCCAGGGGGGAAGCATCTGTTACAGAGCATTTAACAGGCTGGTTCAAATAGACTCATCCCAGCCTCTAACAACTGGGGGTCTCTGCCCTCCCACCCCATGCAATCATCCTAACAGTTGTTCATATAATATACATGTTGTTGCTTGAAGTCTCTGTGGTCCATAAGTTGAGAATGCATGATGCGATCTCCACACTGATAGTACCGGAATTCTGTTGAAAGAGTACGCATCAACATGAAACCAAACACGGCTTTCTTAGCATGTATAAAACCTTAGTTATCAAATATCTTTTTTTCACAGCATTTATACTAACTGAACAAACTTAAATCTTATACCTTAAAGCTTATTAAACCTTTTATGTGGATATGTAATGTGTGAGTATGCGGGGTTTGATATAAAGACGCTAGTTAACTTGGGGCAGATGCGTGCGCATGAAGCTAATAAAACAGTGTTTTCACACAAGGTCTTATACAACTAGTTAACAGCACAATTGTGTGTATTAATGTGTGTATGAGGAATGGTGCACTTAAATCTCACTTACTAAGTGAACACCTAGCAGTGTTGAATGCTGAGCCTTATAGTTCCACATGCCCCTTCTCTCAGCAGCCCCCACCTTTCCCAGGCTCAAAAGAAAAGGCCCTTTATTCTCCCAGACTCTTGTGTTATTGCAAATTAGCCCAGCTACAAAACCCAGACCTAAGATAACACTCTTGGCTTTGAAGTTATTTCATTGCAGGAAGCCTGCTAAGGTAAGGTGTGTATTCTAGCTGGGCCACCTGGAGTGAGAGCAGACGTTATCCAGGAAGCTTATCTACACAAGCTAGTTGTCACGTGGCCATTTGCTTTGTTCAGCTAATGCAATCCAATTTTGACATACTGTAAAGCCATTTCTGAAATATATCCTTTATAATACGTAAAGTCATGAAATGGGCTTTTGGTGAATCGCCGTAACTTATGGCGATGGTCACAGATGTATTCGCATGATGGCAATAGTATTATCGCCACATGTACTAAAGTGTGAGTTTATCTAAAATGGCGCTTAGGCGGCCATTCGCAAAATGGCGTCTTGTGGCCAGTCGCAAGATGGTGTCGCTGCGATTCAATTTTAAACTGATCTTGTCTCAGCCAATAATCCAGTTACGACACAGGTCAACTTTAGCCACGTTAGGTGCCTGTCCCTATGCTTTATTTATTGTCATGCCGAAGCAGACTCTTACCAGGAATTGGACTTATTTAAAATGAATGAATCGTTGTTCACATAAATGAAATAGGGACGGTAAAAAAAGGGAAAAACTGACATTTTGTATCAGTAAACAGGGCGTATAGCAAGTTTTCTGGAGAAACCAGATCATATGTATCACACTCTACCTGGTATAAAATAAAATCCATTGTTATGATATAAACGGTTTAGGCAGCACAAGCCAAGGAAGTGCTCGGACGTCTGTTTTCTTTTCATTGACTTGCTTCACTAACATTGTCACTGCTCATCTCCCTCTTGTCATACATTAATGTGTCATACACCTAAACCTTCCCAGGCCTGCCAAGGGCCGCGGCGGGTCCGGGTAAAAGGGGGCATGGTCTAATCGCGGGAAGCAAGGCCACACCCCTTCGGTTTAAAAAAAGTAAAGTACTGCAGTAGCGCTGCGTGCTGGGGAGGGGGTCACTCTGAGCCCCTTCAGCCCGGTGCATAACCAGTAGGGGGCGCGATCAGCTTGATTGCTCCCCCCACAGGCAAAAGAGACTGCTGTGGCTGCTTCTTAGCAGCCGCGAGCAGTCTCCCAGTGCAGCCCAGCACACAGCAGCATGTGCTGGGCTGCTGTGATGTAAGAGGGGGGGGAGCGGTACCGGACCTGGGCCTCCGCCGGGTCCCTCCAGCAAGCCCGGGCCTGGGTATTTAGTACCCACTCCCCACCCTCTTGGTGCACCTGAACCTTCCTCTACAACTGCTCCATAGAACAGTGAAAACTGCATCAAAATCCGATTCAATGTCCAGTGGCACTGAGCCATAAGAGCAATATATAGTGATTCACGCTGATCCCATTTATTATTATGTTATTATTTAGTCCCTAGTGGACAAAGTGCTCCGTCATCACCACAGACATCTGTGGGCCATAATTAGGCAGACGCTATCTATAGTTAGTGAGTCACATTATTAAAACACTGCTATTTTTGGCTGTCCTTGTCATTCAGTAGCAATTCATTTGCACATAGTTGACAACTATTACTAATATTAAAGTGCAGAATGTATTGTAGAATGTTTTCCATCTGTGTATCCTTTTAGTCATACTTTATGTCCATTTACACAGTATGCATGAACATTGTTATATATCTAAACTCAATACTTTCGTCCTGATGCAGCATGTCATGTATATCGGGCTTATGCTGCTCCAAAGAGGCATGTATGGAGCAAAACTGTACACTCATCTTGCAGTACAACCACCAGGTGCTCGGTTTGCTTCCAGCGGTGACTGCTACCTGTAACCTCTGGGGGGGGTCTGCTCTGCTGCTGTCTGCCGGTCTGTGCAGCCAGCTTGTGTGTATGTAGGGATCACGATCCCATACTGTACACACACACAAATTGGCAAGCAGCCCAGGCTTCTCGAAAATGCATCAGCTGCAGCACCTAGAAGTCAGATAGGGCTGCCATTATAGCAGGGGCTTCCCATTGAGACACCTCCCCCTGAGACTGCCTGTCTGCCTGGGATTAGCAGGGGGCATTACCAATGGGGAGCCTCTGCCACTGCTAGGCAGACCCTGCAGGAGTGGTGTATTTTATTGTGGGGGCTGCAGGTAGCTAAAATCCAGAAACCTTTTGCTAATATTCCTCATAATCAGTATGTACCTAGCTTAGCTTAGTTTATACTAGAAGAAAAAGATACACCTCCAAACAGCTCTTACATTGACATGCCATCACTGAACTTACCTATATATGAATGAACGGGATGAAGTCAGGAAGCCGACGGTCGCAATGCCGACAGCAGGCTTCCCGACTGTCAAATCCTGGCAAGGTACTAATGACAGGCGTCGAAATCCCAAAGCCTTTCATTAGACCTACGCCGATGGCCCGACGCCCTGCATACCAAATAAAGGTAATCCGGGCACTGTGCGCGCACAGGTGGGGGGGGTTAGGTTTTAGGGCTCCCGGGGGGACTTAGGGTTAGGCAATCCCCCGAGAGGGTTAGGTTTAGGCTAGGGGAAGGGAGGATAGGGTTAGGCACCCCCTGGGGGAGGTTAGGGTTAGGCACCCCCCCCCCCCCTGGGAGACAGGTTTAGCATGCGGGGACGGGTGGGTTAGGTTTAGGCACTTAGAGGGGGGTTAGGGTTAGGCACTAGGGGGGAGGTTAGGGTTAGGTACCCCTAAAGGAGGGTTAGGGTTATGGGGTAGAATAGGGTTATATAAAGCCTGAATATACCATCAATTTACATGTCTTATGCCATTCATAGGTCAGTGTTAATAGATGACTTAACTTATCAGACAAAGAGTGCTTAGTCTAAAAATGTAACAATTTAATGACACAATTAAAATATAAACAGATAAATAAATAAAAATATAAGGTATAGACACACATATAAAAAACCAACTGGTATACAATTGTAATATTAGCTCATGTGATAAAAAGAGAGAATCACCTCTGCAGTAGGTGTCTCTTACATATACATATAATATATAGCCATTTATGGCTCCAGCTCCACACAGCCATTAGCAGTATACAATTGGAGAGTGAGGTCAAATATTTAGACCTTCCTCTGATAAAAAACAACAAACAGTTTCCAGCTATAATCATAATCGATGTTGAAAAAACTCACAGACATCCACGCCAGGATGTTTGATTACTGTTTTAGCTTCACTTTATTACAGTGATATCTGTAACTGGTATGCAGTCGGGAAGCCGGCGGACCTAATCCCAACAGCTGGCTTCCCGACTGTCATATCCCGGCAAGGGTCTAAAGACAGGCATCAATATGCCGACGCCTGTCATTAGACATACGCCGGGAGCCCGATGCCCGACATCCCGATCAAAGGGACGACGAGCGCGGATAGCCGCGGGGGTCGGGGGGGTTTCTGGTTTAGGGTTCCTGGGGGTGACTTACGGTTAGGCTCCCCCCCGGGAGGTTAGGTTTAGGCTAGAGGAAGGGGGGGTTAGGGTTAGGCACTTAGAGGGGGGATTAGGATTAGGCACTGGGGGGGTGAGGTTAGGGTTAGGCACCACTAAGGAGGGTTAGGGGATAGAAATAGGTTAGTATATACTTACCTGGGGACGATTGGGATTTCCTCCTCTGCCGGGATGCCACTGTCGGGATTCCAACCAACGGGCATGGGTCCGGTGGTAAATCATACCGATTCCCTGTAACTTCCATATAGTCTGTTTGTGTAGCAAATGATCACCTTGATATTTTAGATAGGTTGCAACATAATAGATAATCAGTCCCTCTGACAAAACCGCCATTACCCTTAGCGGAGAAACAAGTAAGGGTTTACCCTATATTGCACCAACTTGGTTTTCTTGCTCCAGCCATCAACAGTGATTCCACGATTACAGTGTATGCAAGGTTTGAACAGCGTGAGGAGCAGCACTAACAGCCTGTTAGTGATGATTGTGGTTTTCTGTCTACGGACAGAGAGGCATACCCTCCATACTAGCCGGCCGGCGGTAAGCAAACAATATCTTGATAAAGTGGCTGAGAGCTGAATGCAGCTCGAGTATGCTTACAGAGGAACTCTGATACTAATTACCAAGGCTGATTATCTATTATGTTGCAACCTATCTAAAAGATCAAGGTGATCATTTGCTGCACAAACTGACTGTATGGAAGTTACGGACATCACTGTAATAAGGTGAAGCTAAAACAGTAATCAAACATCCTGGCGTGGATGACTGTGAGTTTTTTAAACATCGATTAAGATTATAGCTGAAAACTGTTTTTTTGGGTTTTTTTATCAGAGGAAGGTCTAAATATTTGACCTCACTCTCCAATTGTATACTGCTAATGGCTGTGTGGAACTGGAGCCATAAATGGCTATATATTATAAGTATACAGTATGTAAGAGACACCTACTGCAGAGGTGATTCTCTCTTTTTTTCACAAGGGCCAATATTGCAATTGTATTCCAGTTGGTTTTTTATATGTGTGTCTATACCTTATATTTTATTTATTTATCTGTTTATATTTTAATTGTGTCATTAAATTGTTACATTTTTAGACTAAGCGCTTATTGTCTGATAAGTTGATAATTCATCTATTAACACTGGCCTATGAATGGCATGAGACTTATGTAAATTGACGGTATATTCAGGCTTCATATACAGTCAGGTGCATAAATATTGGGACATTGACAGAATTTTCATATTTTGGGCTCTATTCACCACCACAATGGCTTTGAAATGAAACAAACAAGATGTGCTTTAACTGCAGACTTTCAGATTTAATTTGAGGGGAATTACATCCAAATCAGGTGAACGGTGTAGGAATTACAACGGTTTCTATATGTGCCTCCCACTTTTTAAGGGGCCAAAAGTAATGGGACAAACTAAACCATCCTAAATCTATCTTTCACTTTTTAATACTTTGTTGCAAATCCTTTGCAGGCAATTACAGCCTGAAGTCTGGAATGCATAGACATCACCAGACGCTGGGTTTCATCCCTGGTGATGCTCTGCCAGGCCTCTACTGCAAATGTCTTCAGTTCCTGCTTGTTCTTGGGGCATTTTACCTTCAGTTTTGTCTTCACCAAGTGAAATGCATGCTCAATCGGATTCAGGTCAGGGGATTGACTTGGCCATTGCATAACATTCCATTTTTTAGCCTTAAAAAACTCTTTGGTTGCTTTTGCAGTATGCTTCGGGTCATTGTCCATCTGCACTGTGAAGCGCCGTCCACTGAGCTCTGAAGCATTTGACTGAATATGAGCATATAATATTGCCTGAAACACTTCAGAATTCATTCTGCTGCTTTTGTCAGCAGTCACATCATCAATAAATACAAGGGAACCAGTTCCATTGGCAGCCAAACATGCCCACGCCATGACACTAACACCACTATGCTTCACTGATGAGGTGATATGTTTTGGATCATGAGCAGTTCCTGTCCTTCTCCATACTCTTCTCTTTCCATCACTCTGGTACAAGTTGATCTTTATCTCCTGTCCATAGGATGTTGTTCCAGAACTGTAATGGCTTTTCTAGATGTTGTTTGGCAAACTCTAATCTGGTCTTCCTGTTTTTGTGGCTCACCAATGGTTTACATCTTGTGGTGAACCCTCTATATTCACTCTTGTGAAGTATTTTCTTGATTGTTGACTTTGACACATATACACCTACCTCCTGGAGAGTGTTCTTGATTTGGCCAACTGTTGTGAAGGGGTTTTTCTTCAACAATAATTCTTCTGTCATCCACCACAGTTGTTTTCCGTGGTTTTCTGGGTCTTTTGGTGTTGCTGAGCTCTCCGATGCGTTGTTTCTTTTTAAGAATGTTCCAAACAGTTGATTTGGCCACACCTAATGTTTTTGCTATCTCTCTGATGTTTTTTTTTTTGATTTTTCAGCAAAATGATGGCTTGCTTCACTGATAGTGACAGCTCTTTGGATCTCATATTGAGAGTCGACAGCAACTGATTCCAAATGCAAATGTAACACCTAGAATCAACTCCAGACCTTTTACCTGCTTAATTGATAATGAAATAACAAGGGAATAGCCCACATCTGTCCATGAAATAGCTTTTGAGTTGATAGTCCCATTACTTTTGGCCCCTTAAAAAGTGGGAGGCACATATAGAAACCATTGTAATTCCTACACCGTTCACCTGATTTGGATGTAATTCCCCTCAAATTAAATCTGGAAGTCTGCAGTTAAAGCACATCTTGTTTGTTTCATTTCAAAGCCATTGTGGTGGTGAATAGAGGCCAAAATATGAAAATTCTGTCAATGTCCCAATATTTATGCACCTGACTGTATCTTTATACCAGGTGGGAATTGCAGATCAATTCACTTTTAGGAGCAGCTTTTCCAATACAATTGCATTAGATACAAATATCATACTTTGAGCTCCTGAATTTATATAATTCTAAATTATATAGAATTATTTTGTGCAGAATAGGGTTAGTTATACTTACCTTTTTAGCTGTCGGGATCTTCACCCCTGCCGAGCTTCCGCTGTCGGGATTTGAACCATGTGGCCGCCGGTATTACATACTGATTCCATATGAACACCCTGTTGTAACCTGGTTCTACCACTTTGGTCATAAATTGAGATGTGATCAAAATATGTGCTACTCAGCACCCCCTGTACTTGCATGTGCCAATTCCCAGAGCATGCGCAGTGCTAAAACAAGCTTGATATGCTCTGCAAACTGGTACGTATTCAACGCTGCATCAGCCCCTTTATGTGTTGTTTATTTGTATATTTATCTTTATTTATATTTTCAGTATTGGCACACTCTATTAAAGGGACTAACCTAGACAATGTTCTTTATTTATTTGTGCATAACTGTACAGGTGACAGTTTATATCCACTTTATGTCCAGGCTGTGTCTGAGACCTACTGTATTTTTGCCTACTCGTTTCCAGATATCCAGCCCTTTGCGGTCCAGATAACACCCTCAGTGACTTTATAGCATACCTACCCTCCATGACTTTATCTGAATTATATGTCAATAAGACTGACAGAAGTTTGCTGGGAGGAGATAAAGGGATCAAGCGGAAGAGAATTAACAAAAAATGTACTGAATGGTGAGAAATTTACTAATTTATCACCATTGTCCTATGACAAGAATAATTGTATATAATTATCTGGGAATATTTCAATTAGACATATCAAAATGAGAACATTATATGGTAAGAGTCCCTTTAACAAATTCTCCAGGTACATAGCAGCACAGTGTGTAACAGAAGTATATGTGTAATGATTGATAGCAAAGAATATTTATAGGTGTTGTTTAAATTTACAGTATCTAATTCCATCAGTACATGTTGATGTCCTGTGTCTATGAGTCATCTACCTGCAGCTTGTGTAATCACAGCGTGACAAGTCCTAGTTATTGATTCTTGTATACATTAACTACTGTATGACTATTCAGTGTGATAAGAGCATGCACAATACAACTCAAATGCACCCAACACCTACACCACGTACTGTATATGCATTCATTTTGTGACCGGAACCCATATTAATGAGACAGCAGCCTAGACATCCATGAGGAACCAATAACATCACTGAATATTCACTTAGGTGATAGGTGCTTCGTAATTGTATTGTCTACTCTCAGCTATAATAAACTCATTTGCATTATACCTTTTAAAGAATCAATTAAACCTAAATAACTAGTTAATCGGTACCATAGAGTAACATCAGCCCGTCATGCACGCGGTGAGTACTCAAGCTGCAAAGCCAATCGCAGTGGCTAAGTTATGCACGCCCGTGCAACGGCGTTCCAACAGACAGGCACACCCCCGTCACCACCCTCAAACACTGTCTGTCACTCACTCTACAATGGATTCCTATGTGTGTCCTTAACCTACAGGTCACGCATGCGCACAAGAGTCCCGACGTCCATCGGAAGGAGCCGGACAGGAGCGGAGGGATCCAAAAGGATTCCTCTTCGCAACTTGGACCTCAGTTGCGATACACAAGTGGGAACGAACGCCATCTGAACACGGCAAAAGCTCCCGCAGTCAAGCTAGGAAAATATGGTATTATTTATTTTATTTCAGCAAATTAAAGGACATGTGCCATGAAGTGACAATTATAGTCCCATTAAGCAGGGTACAGTCCCATTAAGCTGGGTACACATCTATACAATTGTTGGGCCGATCACTCAATATCGGTGATCAGTCCATTGATTGTTTAGGTGTGTACACAGGAGCGTTAGCCGGTAAACAGATTTAACCCCTCCTTCAACTATGGGATTGAGAGGTCGCATCTTCTGACTTATTCAGGTGTGGACGGAGCTGCTGTGCATAACGCAAAGTACTGGTGCTTGGTACCTTGCGCATGCGCTGGTCACGTACTGCACATGCGCAGTACAGGTCTGCGATGTAGGACATAGTACAGCATCAGACTGTCAGTGAATGATATTCTGATGCTGTTTGGGGGAGGGACACAGCCAGGATCTCCATCGGAGGACAGAAATTTCCTGGCCTCTTTGTTGTATCTTTGGCGACATGCTTACGCGTCCCATGGGTCATGCATCTGTCCAATGGTGTTGCAGATGAGCTGATGCTGCATCCCAGGACGCAGCTGAGATCACCAATGCAAGCAGGGTGATGCCTCCTGCTGCATTACCATATTAGAGCTATCGCTGCTGCTTCCATGTAAACAGCAGCGATAGCAACTTCGTCCCTTATGTGCTGTTTAATATTTTAGATGACAACCTCCCGATCCTATAGAGGAACATACACACTGAGCTATTTCTAACTCAGAATGTACTGGGTCACAGTGGGTATATACTACTTGGCTGATTGGAAGCATTTAACCCCATCAGCCGAGTGATTGCAAAGGTGTGTACCCAGATTTAGTTTTCACTGTCCCAGTACAACTTCTCTGCTCCCAGGGTCACCCCATGAGTGTATCACTCCTATGCCAGCTTTAGGGGCATCTGTATGAACTAATAAGAGTTGGTCAATGTCTGGTCTCCTTTGCACAGGTTCCTGTGATAGACAGTTTTTCACATTATCAAAAGCCTTTTGGCACACATTTTACACTGCTGTGTTTGTGGGGTCCTCTCCTGTTTTCTCAAATATGTCAGAGGGGCAGTCACAGAGCATTAGTGAAGGATAAAGCAGAGATAATATACCTAGCCAAAGCCAAATGACCTCACCAGGATGTTAGTGTTTGGTAGAGGAATTTCTGTTGTAGCTTAGTATTTTGACTGTGCCATACAAAGAACACACTAGTTTATTAGGAGTTAGGCCTTCATTCACCAGAGACCTGGCAACAGCTTGTAAACAGATGAAATGAACCTGGGAGTACATACTTGGGAGTGTGTACTGTAAGTTATGTCTTCTAAATAAGCAGCTATGTGATGGACTTTGTCAAGAAGGCCTTGGAAGTATGCTGGTAGCCATGCAACCAAACAGGCAGTATGACAAACTAGTATAGAGCAATTGTTGTGGCAAATGCTGTTTAATGCTTAAGACATATCAGCAACTAGTGTTTTGTACATTGAGGGTTAATATATACCAGGTAACTCATTCATTTTTGATAACGACAGATTCTTTCAATGGGCTGCAATCAGGGCACATGCTGCATAAAGGATATGGCCAAATAAGTGGGCAAAGTGGGGAGGTTGTCGAAGCCGGATAATTGGCTGAGACAGGATCGGTTTAAAATTAAATCTGCACGACGCCATTTGCGAATGGCAATGAGACGCCATTTGTGAATGGCAATGAGACGCCATTTTGCGACTGGCCGCCCAGCGCCATTTTAGTGAATCTCGCCCATTATAAGTACGGCGAAGCTATTATTTAGCTTCATGCGATTCCCACGCAATAGAAAAAAGTTAAAAGTCCACACCGTATAAATACAGACAGTCACTAAAACATATAAAATGATCAACCCCGCAAAACACGTACCATGGTGTTCTCCACAAACACGTAGTCGCACAACACTAACTAGCATCTTTTCCCAAAACCCCATTACTTACACACTGCACACTTACATAAAAGGTTCCCTAGCATTAAAGTGTAATATTCAAGGTTGATTCAGTATTATTAATGTTGTGAAATAAATGTAATTTGATATCTAAGGTTTAGTACATGGTAAGCAGAAGATGTTTGGTGTTGTACTGATCCACTGTGTCTTTGCAGATTTCCGGTACCATCGGTGAGAGGATAGACATGTGTCTGCAAACTATGGACCATAGAGAGTTAAACATTAAAATGTACTCTGTAATGTAACCAGCTTAGATTTATTATGCAGCGGGAAAAAGGACACAAAGGGCTGTTGGAGGCTGGATTGTGTCCATACGAACTGAGCTATTAACTATACTGTAACAGAAGAACCAGGAAGAAGAACCAATGGAATTATGCCAAACTGTTCTATTGTATTGCCTATCTCTGTAAGAGTATATATGTGGGCTCTCTAAACCTGGATGCCAGTCTGCTTGCTTTGCTGTTGACGGAGGTTTCTACTTTGATGCCGGTATCTGGGTCCAGAGCGCGTGCGTATGTAACAACTGTACCTTGGGTCTGTATAATTTACTTGCGCTAATTGTATTTAAATCACAGCGTGTAACCATCTGTTTTTATATTGAATAATAACTTTTTGTGCTTTGGAACCACACTCAAAGTCTGAAAGCATTTATTTCTTATGCGAATCATAACGCTAAATAGTGACAATTTTTAGAAAGTATAGACAGGCAGGAATCAATAAGGTCCATGAGGAAGTGTGCAGAGAAGCAAGGAATAAGAGGGGCAAATAGGCATATGGATACCTGTTATCTGAGAGATGTGGTTGTGAACCTTTAATATTAGTACAAGTCCACCACACATCTTGCCTGCCTGGAGACAACCCCTCCAAAATTGTTTTGAAATACCCAGAAAAATCGCACAGATACCACTGATAAAAGAGCTTACAAGATTCTTCTTCAATCATTGTGCAGATCAGCAATTTTGAGGGACGCTTGCGAGCCTCTTCCCACTCCTCCGGATCAAGAGTATGCCCAATGTCCTCTTCCAACATGAGCTCATGTTTAGCCCTTAGGGTGTGTGATAACATGCCAAGCTAAGGCCTCAAGAGACGGTCCCACGAAGACACAGAGATACTAGTGTAAAAGGATGGGGCACTGAATGAAATGAGTTGAGATCTCTTCTCTGAACTCTTGTGGTGCATGAATTTCAGTACTCTCCCGTCTGGCCGATCCGCTGTCCTGTCTGATGATTGGTAAGTGCATACACACTTACCAATCATCGGCCCCATGTGTCCTGATTAACGTCACAACTGTGCGGGCATTTACAGTACATGTGCCCGCCCAGTTGTGATGTCGGCCACAAAGACCTCTGCAGCAAGTGTACGGATGTGCCGATATATCTGCCTATATATGATGTCATTTACAGACATATCGCTGGTACACAGCCGCTGACGCGCCCACAATATATCGGCCTGCGATGTACAGTGCTCTCGTCGACATCACCACATAAAATACAGTCATGTGTTTGTAAAGAATTGACATTTTCTCGTTGTTTACATGTGTATGTGGAATTGGGATTGTAATACTGTGCAATATAAACAAAAAATGTAACATGTCATTTGTTTGTCAAGCATGGTATTTGCTAATGCATTGTAGCAGGCGCCTTATATATAAATGCATATACCCATGGGCGAAACTACCATAGATGCAAGGGGTGCAGCTTCTAAGGGGCCCAGAGCTTAGGGGGGCCATCTTCCTTGTCAAAGTTACATGTGTTTGTCACCATTGGGTTGTACATAGAGCATACTTGCCTACTCTCCCAAAAGTTGCGGGAGACTCCTGATTTTTTCAGGTAGCCCCCTGCAGTCCCAGCAGAGTAGGCAGATCTCCTGCATCTCGGCTGTTCCCGGAGAGTATTTGTGAAAAGTAGGTATGACATAGGGATCCTTGCAAACTTTTGATATTGGGCCTTCAAATATGTAGTTACACCCCTGCTCAGAGAGTATCAGTGTAGGACAAAATGTCACCACAAAATGGCTGCCAGTAGCTGGGCATCCTTTATATAGGGCTGTGACCTGCATTGTGACATCACAATGCATGCAGGCAGCAGCTAGAGATGGCTGTAGCTTAGATCAGCTCTAGGCCCAGATGACCTGCTTCACCACTCCGGTGAGATAATAAATGCCGGGGCTCTGGAGATTTCACTGTGAGGGCCAGATTAATAATAGGGTGGATGTAGCTACAGCTCCGGGCCTACATATAAAAATAGACCCTTGATCATGACAGCATGATGATAACAAACCACCAGCTGGCCACACAAATGGCCATAAATCATATGTACAGCTCCACAGCTTCTCACAATAAGCCTTTGAACATTTTCAGTTCCAGGCCCATTTGGCCCTTAATCCGGCTCTGGGCAGTGTAAATCAGTGCAGGGATAGGTCCGGGTCCCAGAGGTGGCCTGGGCTCCGTTGCAGCCCCATTCTCTGCACCTACTGTAGCTATGCCCTTGCCAGTGAGTGGCAGCTTGTCTGACAAAAATTGGAAGTGTGTACGGTGACACAATCCTTCAATAGATTGTTTCAGCAGATGCAGATCTGACATCTGGTGCAAAATTGGACAGGTATGGAGGCATATATTGGGTGTTGAATCTGTGTCCAGGTCTCCAGTAGGAATTTATCAACTGTCTGGCCTGGAGCTGGATCCCCAGAGGAAAGGACAAGTGTGTACCCATCTTAAGCCATGCAGCGTCATATCAGATGAATAATTTGCTTTATCCATTGTTTTTTAAATTAAAAACTGCAGATAAAATGGAGGGAGGTGTCTAAAGGGGTAATGCTGACAGGTTAAAAACTGTAATATAATCCTTACCTGAAGATTTTATTCAGATTATTTTTCTGAGGATGTTGATGTTTAGGACCTTATTAGAAGATGTAATCCAAAATCCATATCATTAGTCGTTATCCAATGTCGTTTATAAAATCAGGAACTGCTCAGAGAGTATCTATGTAGGACAAAATGTAACCACATAATGGCTGCCAGTAGCTGGGCATCCTTTATATAGGGCTGTGACCTGCATTGTGACATCACAATGCATGCAGGAAGCAGCTAGAGATGGCTGTAGCTTAGATCAGCTCTGGGCCCAGATGCTATGCAGCAGCACTCTGCGGAGAATGAAAAAGCCGGGGCTCAGGAGGGGATGGGATTAATTTACCGCCATCCATAATGCCAGCCGTCGGAATCCCGACGCTGGAAGTCTGGCCTGGTACTAAAGATAGGCGTCTAAATCCCGACGCCTATCTTTACCCAAACCCGGAAATCCCTAGGCCCAGATGACCTGCAGCAGCACTTAGGTGAGAATAGAAAAGTCGGGGCTCAGGAGATCTCAGTGTGAGGGCCAGATTAATAATAGGGTGGATGGAGCTACAGCTCCCGGGCCTCCACAGAAAAATAGACCCTTTATCATAACAGCATGATGATAACAAGCCACCAGCTGGACACACAATTGACCATAAATCATATGTAAGTATTAAAATTTAATTTTTATTTTCCTCACAAAATTATGCAATTTATTTACTTTATATATCTAGGGAGACATTAGGGCTGATAGTGTATGAGGTGTACATACCATATGGCACTGGTCACAGCCACCTAGTCCTGGTCATAGCTTCACAGCTTCTCACAATAGATAGAAACATAAATATTGAAACAGAGAATTTGATGGTAGATAAGAACCACTTGGCCCATCTAGTCTGCCCTAGATCCTTGAACATTTTCAGTCCCAGGCCCATTTGGCCCTTAATCTGGCCCTGTGCAGTGTAATCGGTGCAGATGGATGGCTGGGTCTCAGAGGCGACCTGGGCCCCATAGCAGCCCCATTCTCTGCACCTACTGTAGCTATGCCCTTGCCTGTGAGTGGCAGTTGGCCTGCCAAAGATTGGAAGAGTGTGTACAGTGATAGAATCCTTTCAGTAGATTGTTTTAGCAGATGCAGATCTGAGATCTGCTACAAAATTGGACAGATGTGTAGGCATATATTGGGTGTTGAATCTGTGTCCAGGTCTCCAGTAGGATTGTGCCAACAGTCTGCACTGGAGTTGGATCCCCGGAGGATTGGACAAGTGTGTACCCATCTTGACTCATGCAGCGTCATATCAGATGAATAATTAGCTTGATCCATTGCTTCTAAATTAAAAACTGCAGATAAAATGAAAGGAGGTGTCTAAAGGGAAGAGGGTGACAGGTTATAAATTGTTATATAGTCCTTACCTGAAGATTTAATTCAGATTATTTTTCTGAAGATGTTGCTGTTTAGGACCTTATTGGAAGATGTAATCCAAAGTCCATATAAGTAGTCGTTATCCAAAGTTGCTTAAATAAAGCAGGGACTACTTAAGAGTCTCTGAAAATGAATCTGAATAACATTTCAGGTAAGGACTATGTAACAAAGTTTAACCTGTCAGCCTTACCCCTTTAGACACCTCCCTCCATTTTATCTGCAGTTTTTAATATACCCTCAACACCCCATGACTCTGTACACCTGTTTACAACCTGGAGTTGTACCACATTTCATGTATATTGTCTGGGCATTGCTCACATGCTTTTATCACCTATATACACAAAAAAAGTCAACTTTTTCTAATGTAGCCACCAGTCTCTGCTCTACAGAAATGGTTCTCCTAAAATAGGTGTCCTCCCTTTTTATGATGGAGGTGACCAGCTGGAGAAGCTCCTGCAAGGATGGGTCATCCATATGCAGGAAACTCCTGAAGTCATCAGGATTGTTCTCCTGTACTAATGTCATATGGCAATAGATATCTCGGCACTGCAGCCAAACTTTTGTCCAGCAACTACGGTTCTTGCTTTTCTTTATTTTCTAATTGCTTGTACTGCTGTCACCACAGCAACAATACATAAGCACAAGCTTTTTTCGGTAGAAAATGGTGATGCAATGCCTCCAGTTCTCTTCCTGTATCTTTGTTTATGTGCTGTTAATCACGTCCTTTTATAGCCTATTATGCTAATTGTGTTTATAGCTAGCACTAGCGCAGCTTTAACTCTGTAGAGTGTGAATGGTGTTACAATCTTTTCTTCCGAGAATTTAGACCACAGGTTCTCACACTCAGTCCTCAGGACCTAGGGCGGTAACTAGGGTGGTGCAACCTGAGCCATGGCACAGGCACCGCAGGGCAGGGGGCGCTGTTTGGGCTGTCAGTTTTTCTGTGTATTATCATTCTCACTTGTAGCTTCCTTCTTTTATCCCCAGCATCTCCTGGGCTCCCCTATCTCTTCCCTGGCCCTTCCCCATGAGGCCATGGCCCTTTTTCAGTTGCACTATCTTCTGTCCCTATTTTACAAAGGACGGAGGGGGCGCCAATGCTCTCTCTGACAAAGGGCACCAAAAAGTCTAGTTACGACTCTGTCAGGACCCCACACAGTGCATGTTTTTCAAGTCTCTTCACACATCCAAAAGTGAAATAATTATAACCACCTGTGGATTTTTTAAAATGTGTCAGTAAGTAATGAATACACCTGTGCACCTGCTGGGTGACGTGGAAAACGTGACCTGTGTGGGGTCCTGAGGACCGAGTTTGAGAACCAGTGATTTAGACAGATGAGTTTTGGAGATTGCATGTTAGATTGTATAGGTGTGTACATACAAATTGGCACTTTGATCAGGACTTCCGAACGTAAAGTAAATCAAAAGTAAAGTCGCATTCAAAGTATAATTTTACAAGTGTGTACCCAGCTTTACACAACAATCTATCAGACAGTAGACAGACCAACAAGCAAATCAACTGAACTGCTTTTTCTGTGACTGGGACATGCCGAACGAAATTCAGCAAGGCGGGACACCCTCCGTCCGAGATATACTTTATCCTGCACAGGAACAACTGTTTCAGTCTCAAAAACACACAGAACATCGCCATTTAATTTATAGGGCTCTATTGTGCACTCTATTGTGTAAGGTTACATCGCCATCTGGAGGTTAGCAGTGAAACTGCAATATAAAAAACGAAGTGTGTAACATAACATGATATTTGAAAACATAGAAGATACCTGCAATCCTATTGACACTTGGCAGTAAGGAATCTGCAACACTTTAACCTACTTACAAGATTTCATTAATGTTGTAAGGATGTAAAAATGTACTCCTTGGGAAGGAAATTTAATTTCTCTTTTTAATGTAATAGTCTAAAGTGTGTCACAATAACCAGTAATAAACTATTCTTATATTCTTCGTACACTATTGTACATGGACAGATGTCTTTCTAAACACAAATGACACAGAATTTGTCAATGGTTAAACCAGAGTCACAAGTAGGTAAAGTAGGAACCCAGCTACCTGCTGCCAGCCTCCTTCTTGCAGCGCACGTGACCTCATGGCACCAGGTGCACTTGGGTGGATTGGGAGGTGCGGTGGGGAACCTGCTTCTTTTCAAACTATGGGGTCAATCCTATTAGGTGCAAATTGCGAGGTGCAAGGTGTGAGTTGCTATTTTCACTTCAAATTCACATAGCGAATTCATTTTGCAATCCAGTTAGCAACTCGCACTGAATCAGTCAGACTGAATTCGCAACTTTACACTTGCACCTCCCCGAGGGTGAGAGATGGAAGGAAAATCTATATTTGAAGGTTAAAAAGGATACTGTGCTGAACCCCTTGGACACGCCCCCCCCCCTAATGACTAATTAGGCATTTGGAAGTCTCCAATTAGCTTAATTAGTCCAATAATTACCTGTCATTATTTGGGGTAAAAAAAATTCCTCAAATTACCCCAAAATCAACTTTTTTGTTAGTTTAGGCACCCCAAATGTAATTACAATATATGTATTTTTTAAAACTGTTTCTTTATTGAAGCACAATAATCGTAAACATAGCTACAACAGTATAAAGATCGCACAGACACCTTTAGATCATATAATAACAGTTAAATAACTATGTCATATACAGTCCATAAGTTTCATCATCAACATATTACTGATAATTATACATAAAACAGTGTAAATATAGATAATATGAGCATGTATACATTCTGTGAACCCAGGTCCTGGACATCGTCTCATAACTCCCAATAAATTGACCTTTTGTTTTAAAGCAAAATCGGGGGGTCTCCTACACATATACGTGTTTCATACCAGAGTTCATTCTTAAAACATTTCCCTATTTGTTCTTTTAATGATTGGGACAATATCTCGATATAACTTTCCCAAGTGGCAAAAAAGGTTTCCGTAAACTTTTCTTTTTGCAGCGAGGCTTCCAGCCACTCCATTCGGAAGATATGGAAGAGTTTTCCTTGAAGCATTGTTAACGTAGGTGCTGTAGCCTGTAGCCACACTTGCAAAATGCATTTCTATGCTACTGCTGATATAATATAACTAATCATTTTTTAACTCCACTTGGTACTCTAGTTTCTGTGGGTGTGATACCAAATATTGCCCACTCAGGTGTTAATGGAAGGCAATTCACCAAATATCTATTGACATAATTTCCAACCATAACCCAAAATCCCCATATTATTGGACAGCTCCCTAGACAATGCATCTGTTCAGCATCTTGTGTTCCACATCGAAGACATTTAGAAGTTTCTAGCAGTCCCATGGCATATCTGCGACTAGGGGTGAGATATGGTCTGTGTAGCACATTTAAGAAGAATTCTGTGTAAGATGTTGATGGCACCAACTTGACCGATTGCTCATATGAGCGTAAGAATTGGTCCATGGATAAAGATGGAAAATGTACTTTCTACTCTGCCAAACCTGTGTGTTGAGTACCATAACTGAAAGGGTTGTGAAAAAACAAGTAGTGTAGCGATATTGGTTTGTTTTGGGGGTTCTCTGATATAAGAAGATTATCTAATCTATTATTATAATCATTCAGTGTTAATGTTCTAGAGAGCTTAACTATATAATGTTGGGTTTGAAGGTAAGATAAGGGCGAAGTACGAACTATTGGATACTTGTCTCCTGCTTGGATCAATGTTAAGAGCTTTCCTGAGACACTGTCTATAAATGTCGGATTGAGGAGAGTCCTTGCCTATGCCACAAAGTAAAGGGGAGTCCAGAATTCCCATGTTGAAAATTTGGGTTGTGTATAAGTGGGAGATGCAAAGAGAAATATGGGTTTAATATATATCTATGACATAGAATGTACCATATTTTTCTGGTAGTCATCAACAAAGGATTGGCTTGAATCATTTCTGGAATTTCCTCATCGTGTAAATGTAGAAAAGATATGATATTAATGTTCCCCAGAAATGCTGCTTCTAATGTTGTGTTGGCATATTGATTCTTGCTATGATCCAATCTCTTAAGTAGTGAAGATGTACAGCCTGGCTATGGATAATAATATTCAGCATATTAATACCCCCATTTGATTTATATTGTTGAAGTCTCACCATACCAATTCTTGCCCTTCCATATAAATGTGCGTATCAGTTTTTCTATTTCAGATGTGTCTTTTTTTGTTAATAGGATGGGAAGGGACTGAAGTGGGTAGAGGAGTCTTGGGAATAGGATCATCTTTACTAAATTGGCTCGACCCAAATAAGAGATGTTGAGATGTTTCCATCTCTCTATATCATTCCTAATACTATGCACAATATGTTTCATGTTCATGGTGTACAAACTATTAATGTATTTAGGTAACTGAACTCCCAAATATGTAATAGAATTAGTTGTCCATTCGATAAGGATTTCTCTAAACCAAGCCGGCCTCGCGCAACCCCTCTTTAGATAAAGCGCCTTTGATTTTTCGAAATTTACCTCGAAACCGGAGACTGATCCAATTTCCACTAATTCGCCTCATTAACTTATTAAGTATTCTCCAGAGGTTCCGAAATGAATAAGAGGACATCATCTGCAAATACTGACATTTTAACAGTCTCTGCCAATAGTATGCCACTTAAATCGTGTCCAATTTTGCTAAATTCTTCACATAGGATCTAGAGCCAAATTGAAAAGCATGGGTGAGAGTGGGCAACCTTGACTGGTGCCCTGGTAATTGTTATTCTTTCTCCCATGTGTCCATTAATTAGCAGCGAGGTAGTTGGTTGTGTGTAAAAAAATGTAATGAGCGATTGAAATATAGGTCCAAAACCCCTTCTGTCAAGAATTGCATATAGACAGGGCCATGAGAAGATATCAAAGGCCTTGGTGGCATCAAGACTCAAAAATGGGGGGGAGGAAAGGGGGGCATAGATGAGGAATTAGGTTGTAAATTGCCATTACCGCTGCTATTGCAGTACGTATACCTTTTACAGAATGCCTTCCTTTTGTAAAACCTAATTGGTGTGATGTAAGAAAAGTGGCAAAAATTTTTTGGAGGCGATCTGCCAGTATTTTGGCCAATAATTTAAAGTAAATGTTCAGCAGTGAAATTGGGCAGTATGACGACATTAAGGTTAAGTCTTTATTAGGTTTTGGGATCAAAGATGTGTATGCTTGGTTACAATTTGGGTAATAAGAGGTATTTTCTCTGATTTAGCCATAAAGAGCACATAACGATGGGACGATCTCGTGTTGTAAGATTTTATAATATTCTGCCTGAGGTCCCTGAGATTTATTGAGATGCAAGGATGATATTGCAGTGGATATTTCCGTTTCCATAATGTCACTTTCTAATTCTTCATGTTGTAAAGGTGTTAAGCATGGCAGTGCTGTTTCATCTAGTATCTTAGTCAACAAGGCAGGATCATAGGTATCCGCCGTGTATAGTTTTGTACAGTATTCCTGAAATTTTTTAGTTATGTCTGCGTTTTTAGTAAGTAGTAACTGCGTGTGAGTGTCTTTGATGGTGGTAATATAATGTCATTTTTTAAAGCTTTTTGTCACGTTTGCCAATAATGTGCCTGTCTTATTACCCCAGCTAAAGTACTTCTGTTTTATGTGATCTAGTTTTCTTTGTGCCCGGAGTTTCCTGGTTGTTCAGAACGGGGACGGCGGTAGTGAGCTGCATGCGTTGATCTGATATAATGTGAAATTGCATATATTGAACCTTATGAAATTTTCTGTCAAATCTTGAAAAAGGTTCATATTAGAACCGAAACGTCAATAAATGTTAAATGACGACAAATGACAAATTATTTACATGGCAAATGTGAACAACTTTTCGAACCTTGATGATTCAATTAAGACTCTGTTGGATTAATTAAAGACATTTTTTTTGATGTTCTGGCGAGTGCTCCTATCCAGGAGACTGGATTAAGGGCCTCATTCAGAGGCAGTCGGAGGATGCAAGCGGTCGCTCAGAAACTGGGCGGCCGCTTGCATCCTGACCGCCCGCCTCTGTTGCAGTCGTTAGGCTGTGGGTTAACACCCACAGCTCTAACGACCGCTCCGGTGATGATCGCGATGGTCAGAGACCATCGCAACCATCGGGGCTTACGACGAGACCCTAGGGTAGGGTCTCACTTGTCGTAAGCCCCGGAGAGCTTCTGGCTCTGTTTGAGCCGGAAGCTCTCCACTGACATCACTAGTGATGTCAGTGGGGCCGCCCCCATGGGAACGCCTCCGTTTGGGCTTCCACCCCCCCGGCCCGCCTTCCAAACGGGGCGAGCTGTCAATCAACATCGACAGCTCGCCCCCTTTGGATCGAGACCCACTACGACCGGCGCTGTCGGTCGTAGCGGGCCTCAGTCATGCGCATGACGGCGACGGCGCCGTCGTGCGCATGCTCTGTGGGGGGCCATCGACCCGGTCCGAGCGCATTGGCGCTAACGACCGGGTCTGAATGACCACCTAAGTGTGGATATTGATTGGATCAAAGCAATACTGATCTTGGGTAGCACCCCACTGACGAGTGTTTTTTGTTGAGAGTGCAGGATTTGCAAAGGATATATATATATACAGGGCCAGATTAACAATGGGGCAGATGGAGCTACAGCTCCAGGCCTCCACATAAAAATAGGCCCATCAACATGATTACCAGCTGCCTAACTGGTCATAAATTTTAAGTATTTAAATAGTTTTTCTAGTTTTCCCTTTAAAAAAATTATGCAATTTTTCTATTTCTATGTAGTTAGGGAGACATTGTGTCTCATAGTGTAGGGGGTGTACACACCAAGGTGACTCTGACCACACCGCACCGATCACAGCTCTTCCCCTTCTCAGTATAGGCCCTTGAACATTTTCAGCTCCAAGCCAAAGTGGGCCTTAATCCGGCCCTGTATATATATACACACACACACACACATATATATATATATATATATATATATATATACATACAGTCAGGTGCATAAATATTGGGACATTGACAGAATTTTCATATTTTGGCCTCTATTCACCACCACAATGGCTTTGAAATGAAACAAACAAGATGTGCTTTAACTGCAGACTTTCAGATTTAATTTGAGGGTAATTACATCCAAATCAATCAGGTGAACGGTGTAGGAATTACAACGGTTTCTATATGTGTCTCCCACTTTTTAAGGGGTCAAAAGTAATGGGACTATCAACTCAAAAGCTATTTCATGGACAGGTGTGGGCTATTCCCTCGTTATTTCATTATCAATTAAGCAGGTAAAAGGTCTGGAGTTGATTCTAGGTGTGACATTTACATTTGAAATCAGTTGCTGTCGACTCTCAATATGAGATCCAAAGAGCTGTCACTATCAGTGAAGCAAGCCATCATTAGGCTGAAAAATCAAAACAAACCCATCAGAGAGATAGCATTTATGGACCTGACTGTATATATATATATACTGTATATATGACACACTCCAGACCCTCTCAGACTAGGTAGAAGCAGGGGCCAGCAATGCTCTTTGTCCCCTCAGTGCCCAGTGGATGTGAACCCCACAGCTGTCTCTAAGCTAGCCTGAGTTAGCTAAACTTACCGAGAGTAAGGAAGCCCTGGCTGGCTCCTTTTTTCTTTATGCCGCAAATGTTGCTGCTACACTGCGGATGCCCGGTCCGAGTGCTGGGTTCCGGTATCATCGGCTCATGCAGAGGCAGAGCGTAAGACGTCACTTACGGCTCCAGTGTTCTCCCCAGAAATTTTTTCCAGCCGGGTGGCATCAAAAAGTAGCCAGGTGGGGGCCTTCGCAATTATGCGCGCATCGGGAAAAGGGGTATCTCCCTTACCAATACAGCCTGATAGGTCTCAGGCTGCTCCCCCACTGTCTCTCAGTCAAAAGTGCCCACTATGCAGTACCCCCTGTATTTTCCCCTTTATGCATTGCCCCTTGTAGTTTAGCTTTGCCCTTATGCAGTGCCCCCAGGCTAAAGTAGTGCGCCTATGTAGTGCCTCCAGACTGGTCCCTTATGTAGTACCCTCTGGCTGGCCCCTTATGCAGTGCCCCCAGGTTGAAATAGTGTCCCTTATGCAGTGCCCCCAGGCTGGCCCCTTATGCAGTGTCCCCAGGTTGAAATAGTGTTCCTTATGCAGTGCCCCCAGGCTGGCCCCTTATGCAGTGCCCCTGGGTTTAAATAGTGCCCCCAGACTGGTCCTGGCCCTGGTCCCAGACCCGGTCCCAGCCCAGAACTTACCTTTACTTGCTGGCCGCTCACCGCTCGCGCTCCCACTCCCATTGCCTCACGCTGACTGGATCTAACTAGATCCAGCAGGCACGCGGGTAGGCTCCTCACGTCACGGGTGACATAATGACATCACCCGCGCAGTGCATCACTGGGAACGCTTGCCTCTGAAGCGATCGGAGGCTTCTTTAGCCTCCGGTCACTTCAGAGGCCAGCGTTCCACAGCGGGGGTCAGCGGAGGAAAGTGCCGAATGGTAGGCTGTTTCTGCAGGGCGATGCGCCCGCAGAAAACATCCTGGGGAGAACACTGGGCTCTGCTCCACAAAGGTCCATGGGAGGAGTGGCCACGGCTGGGAATGTGCGGCATGCCGTCCCGCGGCCATCTTTCCTCCTCCTGTAGCCAGAATGAGCTTCTGTGCAGAAGCTCATTCTGACCGGTCACAGTCACCTGTCCGGCTGACAGGTGCGCTGCCAGGTCGGAGTATAGCTCCGATTGCGGCAGCAGTGTATGGGAGGCAGCGGCAGAGCCTTGAATGCCCCTAGGCGTCCCAGTCACCCCTAGGCATTAGCTTATTATGCCTATGCCTAGGGCCGGTTCTGCACATGTGAGTCGTGCGAGTTTTGCTAAATATGTAATTGATCTTCCATATCGCTTGTTCTCTGTTCAACAGTATCCAATCTATTGGAATGCTCTGATATCTTAGATAAGACTGTATCTAGGGAAGACTGAATTTTGTCTAGCCTTTTATCTATTTTAGGAGCAAATTGATCGAGTTTGTCCTCCATTTGTGGCAGGAACTGCTGGAATTTATCATCAATTAAAGGTTTAAGTGATTAAATTTTTCATCTATTTTAGGCATGATAGCACTCAATAGAGTAGCAGCTATGTCTGGGTTTGTGTTTATAGATTCAGCTCCACTCGAGTCACTCTGCTCAGCAGGAGGGTTCTCTATATGAGAAGAATTACAATATTTTTTTAGTTGAAAAATAATTGTTTTTATAAATTTATTTTAACATTTATCAAGGTGCCCTCAAAGTACCCTAAAATCACCCTTTTTCCTACTTTTTTTTTCATTTTTCGTTTAATTCGTTTGACATTAAACAAAAAAAGTTGTTTTTTTTTAATCATTTTCTTGATTTAAAAAAAAACACCATTTAAAAACCTACAGTACCTTCCTAATGCCCACAAACTGCCTTTTATACGGCCCTGCTAACTAAATTACCCATTTTGGGGGGTCCAGGATGGTCTCCCCACATTTTCATGTATTTCTCGTAAATCTCTTTTGGCAGTCAATTCGCACCCCTCCGCTGCGAGTAGTGCGAATAGGCATTTTTAATTGTATTGGATAATTCTCGGAAGCTTCGCTGCGAAGTGTGCAAGTTTCAAGAAACAAACTCATTACTCGCCATTCGCAGCCCTAAGTGTCGTATTCAATTTGCGGCTAAAACGGCAGTTTTTTTTTCGCCATCGGCTAAAACATTTTTTTCGCCATTGGCGAAAACGGGGGTTTTCTTCGCCATTGTCTAAATGGCAGTTTTTTTGCAAAAAAAAATAAAAAAGATTTTTGCTTTTTTTTCACCCAAAATTAGCACAGTCGTTTTTCGCCAAAGTACGCAACTTACAATTTTATTTGGGGGTAATTTATCATTAGGAGGGGTGCCCAAAGGGTTCTGAAAGAAATCCCTACATTTTTAGCCAAAAGTAGGGATTTTGCTTTTTTTCTCCTGGTCTGAGATGGAGAAAACTTTTCACCTGTTGCCGTTTCTGCTCGTTTTTTGCCGTTTTCGCTGCTAATTGAAGGCGGCCTTAAGGGGTAAATGTATCAAGCGGTGCTAAACACTTTTTTCTGTGTTTTTGGTGAAAAAAAGGGGTAACTGTGACGTGTAATTTGTGCAACTTTTTACCTTCAAATGCGTCTTATGCGCAAATCGATGGTTGTGATACACCCGCTGTCGCACACAACATATAGGCATGACACATATCATTGTAATCAGCAGAAGCTGCTTGTGCGTCCTATTTGCATCGCTTGTGAATAAGACTCATTTGAAGGTAAAAAGTCACAAGAAACTACACTCGGTGCTACCAAGTCCACGGCATGGCGCTCAAGGAAGTAAGATGTATGTGGATGACCTCTATGAGACGACGGTAAATTTCACAGAGCTCTTAGCAGAGAACACAGAGCCCTCATTCCATTCAGGATGAAGAAACAACTTGTGCTGCCAGAGTGCATCCAGTTTCCAGGGCACATATATACCATCCCACCGAGGTATTGTGTGCTTGTGGACTGCTGTGTCAGACTGGGGCATGGAAGGACCACCAGGGGAATGCAGTGGCAGGGGCCCATACTGAAGGGGTATGGCCAGCCACCACAGGAGGTGTGACCAAAGACCATTAGAGAGGACATAACCTGCAGACAACATGGATACTACAATGTGTGATCTAGGCCCCTTTATAAATATATATAGTACATACTGTTAGTTCATGCAGTATAATCTACCTTGATGACCTGTAGTGAATACACCATAGTCCAGCACACACATAAATTTGCAGTATATTATTGTTAGCGCCGATAGCAAAAGTTTTTCTGTTTTGTATACATATATGGCATTAATATTGCCATGCTGCTGGTGCCATGTATGACATGGGTAAAACTGAGTGCGGGCATATTTCTTTTCTGTTTTGTTTCAAAATTTTGCCTTGTGCTATCATGGCAGCTTTCAATTAAGGCTATAAAAAACCTAGTTGGATGTGGCTAACAGCCAGCCCCTGTATAGATGTGTCCCTCTGTATCTAGGAGGTGAGTACATTTAACTGCAATGTAATGATGTGCTAGGCATATATGCTAGTGTTAGGGACCTGCAGAAAAATGGGGTCCCTTGATGCTGGGCTGCAGGCTTAAATGCTTTGATCAAATCATGACAAAATCCCCTTTGTTTTATTTGCTGCACACACATAAATTTGCAGTATATTATTGTTAGCGTCGATAGCAAAAGTTTTCCTGTTTTGTATACATATATGCCATTAATATTGCCATGCTGCTGGTACCATGTATGATCTGGGTAAAACCGAGCGCGGGCATATTTCTTTTCAGCATGTAAATACATTGCTGTCCATTATCTGTAAAGATGGGTGGTGCATGCCCGGCATTCTGGGAAGAGCACAGCACAACACAGTCCAGATTTGTATAGTGGTGGCCGGTGGGCGCCGTCAGATCAGACGGTACCAGCGGGGTGACTGTGGCCGCAGCACCCTGGGCGATAGCCCTGCCAGCCCGCCCCTTGAGCCATCCCTGCACTTACCCATTATTGAGGTCCCGTTTGAGAGAATAGCTATGGATTTGGTGGGACCTCTAATAAAGTCTGCTAGGGTCATCAAAAATGACGCAATTTAGTCCTTGTTTAAGAGCTGTGATATGTGTATTGTGTAGTATGTAGGGTATTGGGTAGCTGGAATAGAAAATCTTGAGTTCTTTACCTATATTTTTCTTACACTAACAAAAAAAATGAAATAATAATAATCTATTGTCCTTTATTTGATGTTTGGTCCACTATACCTTATTCAGTAATTATTTGATCCACTAAGAACAAGACACTATGGCCCTCATTCAGAGGCGATCGCTCTCTCTGAATGAGGGCGGGCGCTTCTTTTTTTTTAGTGCAGCCTCCTGGTCGCAAGCTAAGCTGTGGGTTACCACCCACAGCTTAGCTAGTGACCAGGGTGATGGTCGCGATGGTCAAGACCATTGCGACCATCGGGGCTTGCGACGAAACCCTAAGGTTGGGTCTCGTCAACCGCAAGCCCCAGGGAGCTTCCTGCTCTGTTTGAGCCGGAAGCTCCCCACTGACATCACTGATAATGTCAGTGCGGCCGCCCACAAACGGCATGCGTTCCGAAAGGAACGCCTCCGTTTGTTCAGTCACCCCCCCCCCGGCCCGCCTACCAAAAGGGGCGAGCTGTCGATCAACATCGACAGCCGCCCCTTTGGTAGCGAGCCTCGGAGCGAGAGAGTTTTTCTCTCGCACCGGGGCTTGCGCACGCGCAGTGCGGCTGCTGCGCGTGCGCAGGGTTAACCATAGACCCAGTTGCGAGCGCATCAGCGCTTGCGACCGGGTCTGAATGAGACCCTATCTCTTTTAACATAAATTACTCAAGCTGGTTTTAAAACACAAGATGCGTATTTCATAATGGGCTTTTTTTTTTCTTTTTTTGAAAATCGTTTAACAAGATTTACTATACTGTGCTTTGGAGGGTGAAAACTGAAATCACTAACAATATCATGCAACTACCACGGCAACCACAGCCGCATGATGTAGTGAGCAGAGTGGTTTTGGAACACACCTCTTCTCATCCATCTTTATGTGCGTCTTAATTGAGCATGTAAATACGTTGCTGTCAAGGATGTTACTAGTGATGTGGGAGGTGTGATTAGTGTTGTGTGGGTTTGGTCTGCACATGGGGTGTATTAATGTGAAAATCTTTGAACAAAGGGAAACACCCCGTTAACACGACCATGATACAAAAAAAAAAGAATGGAACTTGGGGCCTGATACAGAGGTGTACACGTTGCCAATGTTTGCGGATCTGAGCTTTATTTTGGACATGCACCAATTTAGCAGTGAGAACTTGGGTGCAGTGGGATTGACAGACAGAGAACGTTTGTGGGAAGTAACGGTGATGGCAAGTGAAACTCAGGTGTTTTGCCACCGTTTTGGGGTGAGTCTGAGCCTGCGACTTTATCGGTGTACGCAGTTACAGTGGCTCCGGTGGCTGACTTCCAATGCAATGGAAAAAAAGACAAAAGTCCCAGCAGTGACCCCTATAAAATACAGGGATCATTTTAGTAACCGCTGTACAATACAGGGACTATTCTAGTGACCAATATGCATTGCATGGACCAATCTAATGAACAAGATATGGCATAAAAAGTATGATTAATAAATGTACTACGTAAAGTCCTAATCTATAGTATATATAAAATATATGTAAGCAGTGGCAGCTCCTTACCTGTCTGGCCGGGGGGTCTGCAGTGAACATTATCCCTCTCCTCCCTTGCCATCCCAGTGATTGACAGGTGATGTCACCAGGAAGTGGGGTTTAAGTCAGGCGGCCACGAGGGGTGTGGCCCAAATAAGGGGCGTGGCTTAATCCCAGAGCTGCTGCTAGGCTAGCAGACAGGTTGGCTTTCAGCTAATGCAGCCCTTATGAGCCAGATAGGGCTGCCGTTATAGCAGGGGAGTGGTTTGCCATGGTAAGCCCTCTCTCTGCTATTGCAGTCCTGAATAGCAGTCCTAGGAGGAGAAAACACCTCCCCGTGGGACTGTCTGTCTGGCTGTGATCAGCAGGGAGTGCTTCCAATGAGAAGTCACTACCACTGCTGCTAGCTCAGAGCCCAGATATGACCTCCCCACTCATTTAAAATGAGAGCCCAAATCTGCCCCTCTCATTCAATCATTAAGCCTTCTATCTAAACTTCACGTGGTTTAAAATTAGACCCCAGATCTGAGATCCACATCATTTATTGAAAATGAAAGCCCAGATCTGAGATTCCCCTCTTTAAAAATTAGACCCCAGACCTGCAGTAGTAAAACAAATCAATGTTTGCAGTAATAAATAAAAGGCCTGCAAAACACTGTAAATATAAGCAGGGTAATCTACCCGAGGTCCCGCTCCTGTGCTAGCACTCCAACTGGCGAGCCCACGCACTCTGTTCTCTCCTGACATGTATTACACTCCGCCTATGATGGGTGGTCCATCAAAGGAAAACCTTCTAGACACGGGTAGTAATTAAGTGCAGTGTGGACCAGACTGTGTTGCAGACACAAGCTGGCAGTGGCAGCTGCACACATATGCCTAACAGCCAGGTTACCAGCAGAAAATCTGCACAGCCTCACTGGCAGTATGAGAAACCTGTCTACTTCCCAGATATTAGGCATATGTATGCAATGAGCGCCTGTGGTCCAATGGCAAGAAGATTGTACACACACCCTATGGTCCTGTGTGACATCAAGTGCCCCGAGACACTACAGGGCGCAGGGAGGGCTAGTGAAGTCTTCCACTGGGTCGCGACCTCCATGCGAGCTTGAGCGTTGTACCAGTACGGAATGAGATAGATCCCCTTCCGTTTGTGTACGATGACGTCATCAGCCAGTGTCCAACGTCATTCCCTACCATCCAAGTGGGCATAGAGGGGGAATATATTCCTGTGGCGAGCGAAGCGAGCCACTATGCCCGCAGCGTGGCGAGTGAAGCGAGCCCACAAGGGGCTGAATTTCTTATTTTCCTGGGAAGTGTGGGCAAAAACATCCACTTCCGCCCTCACTCACGTCACTTCCAGGTACATCTACTGAAGGGGTTTTATGCTCTTCCGTACCAGTACGCCCGGTGTTTGCACCATGGGTTGGAGGGCTGGGGTGGCCCACCAGGGTGTCAGTGGTTGGAACCTCAGTCAGACAGCTGCTGGCAGGCTGCTGTAACAGGAAAAAAAAAATTCTGTCTGCAGCAGAACAGCAGATCCTGTGGGACTATTTTAATGGGAGGCCTGGGGCTGCATCTCCTTGCGCCCCATGGTTAATACAGCTCTGGATCACATGACGCTCTACTCTGGAAATAGCTTGAGTTCTCTAACATAAATGTGTTCCAGCTCATAGACTGCCAGCGGCAGCTATAGTTGTCTTACTCAAAGTAAGATTTTGCAAAGGGAAAAGTAAATTATAGATTGACATTGTCAGATTTGTGTTAAAGAGAAACAAAATGTGTGTTAGGAGAAAAAATGTCTATGTGGCAGTACACGTTTAATAAAGTTTGAGTAACTGTATAGTAAACAATATATAAACAAACATGTACATAACTCTGTTAAAGGAGAACTTCAGCCACATAAATGAATAGGCATTACAATAAATACAATTGAGGATTAGGCTTTTATTAAACTTTCTGAGCTAAATGAAAATGGTAAAAAAATATTAATTTAAGCCACTAACCACATTAAGCCTGAAGTTTCTAAAAATATAAAATTACATCATTTAACAAAAAGTTCAAACTAATGTACAGTACAACTATGAAACAATCTAAATTTTTTCAACATATCTTTTCATCGTGACTTCTTTTCAGGGTTTCTTTTGCTGACATGAAGTTTTTGAAGGCCCAGCCAGGATTGGTACATTAAGAGCCCTGGGACAACAACCCATATGCCATTGAAGAACACTAAATAAACCCACATATGTAGCCAGTTGGTGGTGTTAAGACTAGGGCTGCCAAGTAACCAGTCTGGGCAGAAGGTCATCCATCCTCCATATATTTCACATACACATAGTGTGATTTGTACAAAGTGCCTGAAACAGAAAAAAGAGAACATAATAAGAAACAAAAATGCACCGATGTGTAGAGCAAAATGGAGGATTTGTATCCATCTGAGTGTAAACATGTCTACTGCAATCATTACTGTTCACACACAGTAGAGGCTGACAATTGGCTCCTGAAGCCCATTAAATGATGATGGTGGGGCTAGCGGAAACATGGTCAAACATTGAGGTGCGTAGTGTGATCAGATTTCTGCATCTATAGGGCACATCAGCAAATTAAATTCATCACCGACTTGTTGAGGTGTACGGTGATAATGTCATTGAAACAGGTTTGGGTTTGGTGCAAGGCCTTTGATAACGGCAGGACAGATGTTCAAGATGAGCAGCGATCCGGCCGGCCAAGCACGTCCACCACAGATAACAATTTGTGCCGCACTGAAGGTCTGATTCAGGAGGGCAGATACATTTGAGTTAGTGATATTGCTGATGAACTGAACGGGATGCGATGTGATGTGCCCTTTACAGGCAGGAATCTGATCAAGAGGAGAGATACCTATTTGGCGCTATAAGGATATGATACGATTTGATAAGGTGTATATAAAATTCACTCGCTACCACTTGGAGGAGCTGACCCTCCTGAAATACGATACACAAAAGCTGGGAAAGGGTAGTGGAGCGCTGACTTTGACTGACCAGATGTATGTTTTAAGAAGATTAGTTTATATTTAAAACATATTTAATTCATATGCAAATGTTAAAAAAGCTGTAGTTGGGTGTGAATTCACAGTAAACTCAGTCAAAACATATACACACAAAAACAATTCAAAATAAATAAAAACCTATAAAATTCACAACATGTAATACAGATCAATATAACTCAGAAAAAAAATGCAGCAATTAAATTCTATCAACCAGGAGTAGTAGTGAAAAGGTCTGCTTAGTACTGTCCAGCTTAATTAGCAGTCAAAAGCAAGCAAGTCCAACAGCCAATTGGTTAGTATGCCTTCAGTTAGTAGCAGAAAGTAATGGGCAGTGTCAATGTGATATCTGGGTGCAAATGTGATCGATGACATAGCCAAAGTACTTCCCCAGTGTCTGATCAACACTAGGAGGTTCTATCTATTATATTAAGATATCACATTGACACTGTCCATTACTTTCTGCTACTAACTGAAGGCATACTAACCAATTGGCTGTTGGACTTGCTTGCTTTTGACAGCTAATTAAGCTGGACAGTACTAAGCTTAGCTTTTCACTACTAATCCTGGTTGACAGAATTTCATTACTGCATTGTTTTTCTGAATTAGATTGATCTGTATTACATGTTGTGAATTGTATAGGTTTTTATTTTTATTTATTTTGAATTGTTTTTGTGTGTATATCTTTTGACTGAGTTTACTGTGAATTCACACCCAACGACAGCTTTTTTAACAGTTGCATATGAATTAAACAGGTTTTAAATATAAACTAATCTTCTTAAAACATATATCTGGTCAGTCAAAGTCAGCGCTCCACTACCCTTTCCCAGCTTTTGAGAAATCTGATCACACTACATATATGACCATGTTTCCGCCAGTCCCATCATCTTACAACTGATGTTGGAACAGTATGACACAATTGTGGCACAGTCTAATGGCCCTGAGGGAAAGCAGTGGTCTACCATCAGGCACTGTCGCGTCTGCATTCAAACATGCCCTTGTCTCCCCCATACTAAAAAACCTACCCTTTATCCTAACACTCTCTCCAACTACCGTCCCATCTCTCTCCTCCCTTTTGCCTCCAAGCTTCTTGAGCGTGTTGTTTACAAGCGCCTTACCACCTTTCTTTCCTCTCACTCCCTCCTTGACCCTTTTCAGTTTGGCTTCCGTTCTCTCCACTCCACTGAAACTGCCCTCACTAAAGTCAGCAATGACCTCCTTGCTGCTAAATCCAAGGGCCACTACTCTCTGCTCATTCTCCTTGACCTTTCTGCTGCTTTCGATACTGTGGACCACCCTCTCCTTCTGCAAATCCTACACTCCCTTGGTCTACGTGACACTGCCCTCTCCTGGCTATCCTCCTACCTCTCTGACCGATCCTTCTCTGTCTCCTCTCATGGCTCCTCTTCTCCCCCACAGCCTCTTGCAGTAGGTGTTCCCCAAGGTTCTGTTCTTGGACCTCTCCTTTTCTCACTCTATACATCCTCAGTAAGTGAACTCATCAGCTCTTTTGACCTCCAATATCATCTCTATGCTGATGATACTCAGATCTTCCTTTCCTCCCCTGACCTCTCTCCCTCTCTCCTCACTTGTGTCTCCAACTGTCTCTCGGCCATCTCTTCCTGGATGTCCCAGCGATTTCTTAAACTTAATATGTCTAAGACTGAGCTAATCATCTTCCCTCCTCCCAGCATAACCACACTTCCCACTATTTCCTTATCAATTGATGGCACAACTATCTCCTCTAGCCCCAAAGTGCGCTGTCTTGGAGTTATCCTGGACTCCTCCCTCTCCCTCAAACCACATATCCAGAATCTCTCACAGTCCTGTCGTTTTCATCTTAAAAATATTTCCAAGATTAGACCCTTTCTTACCCAGGATGCCACTAAAACCCTCATTCACTCATTGGTTATCTCCAGATTGGACTACTGTAACCTCCTCCTATCTGGCCTCCCCAAATCCCTTCTCTCCCCTCTCCAGTCTGTCCTCAATGCTGCTGCTCGGCTCATCTTCCTCTCAAAACGCTCTGCATCTGACTTTACTCTCAAAGAAGCTCTCCACTGGCTCCCCTTCCCTTATAGAACCCAGTTTAAGGTTCTCACACTCACTTACAAAGCCCTCAGCCATTCCTCTCCCATTTACATCTCTGATCTCCTCTCCCTTCACTCTCCTGTCCGCCCTCTTCGTTCAACTAATGCACGCCGCCTCTCATGCCAATTGATTACTTCCTCCCACTCCCGTCTCCAAGATTTTGCCCGCGCTGCTCCCCACCTTTGGAACTCTCTCCCGCTTCTCATCAGACTCTCCATCTCTCTTCAATCCTTCAAACGGGCTCTCAAGACCCACTATTTCATCAAAGCCTTTCAGCTCTTATCTTAACTTGCTGCTACATACTCCTCTCTCCCTGCCTACCCCATCTGTTTCACCCCTGTCTGTATGTCCCCCCCCCCCTAGAATGTAAGCTCCGATGAGCAGGGCCCTCTACCCTCTTGTGCTTCTCCTTACTCTATATTCATCTACTTCTTACTCTCTACCAGGGCACCTAACACTTGGTTGCTTTGCACTGTTGCTTATCTGGGTGTCATGGTCGCAAATGTAGCAATGTATATTATCCATGCCCTGTGATGTATTGTATTGTATTGTACTGTAAGTCACTGTAAATCTACTTATGTACTTTGTAAGGCGCTGCGGAACACTTGTGGCGCCATATAAACGATGATAATAATAATACCTGGCCTGGAAGGAAATTAGAATGAAACAGAGAACATTACACATGTGAGAGGTCTTGTTACCTTACTTATTGAACCATCCTCGTGGTAATAACATAAATCAACAAATGTGACCAATACCTCAACGCCAGCACTAAAGATTAGGAGCAAATGTGTTCAGATAATAGCTGGATCATCAATTAGGCAACCTAGGCTCCCCCCTAGGGCCCAATGGACGCTTGAGGTCCCAGAATACACAATCCCAGTTTTATGATGTTCTTTTTTGACGAACAGAGGGGGAAAGGGGCCCAAACAGTAGGTTGCCTAGTGCTAAGTGTCATATCCCAAGCCCATCTGGTAACTTCAATATGCAGTGCAATATCTAGTCAAGTCAGGTTATGATTGAGAGCCATACAGTATTTGGTGTTAGGTATAACAAAGATAAGTCTTATCTGAGCCAAACATCATTTGCAGAACCAGAAGTACTCACTGATTGTCACACTAGGTTTTTCCCCCCTCCTCTCCCCAGTCACCATCATTACTATCAGAAAGTCTAAGATGTAATATTGCTAAGCAGTTGTGCCAGAATCCGCTGCATACAACAGCCCAGCACCGTAATAATATAAGAAATATGTTGTGAATATGTGAGTTTCCATAACTAGTTGCAAAGGAGATGAGTAGTGAGCTGGCCAAGGACATGTTCATAGGGACTTTTACTCACAATATTTCAATGGGGAACTGCAGCCTTAAGCTAAAGTATCTACTTAAAGTCATGTCATTTTTAAGACAAAAAAAAGTTTTGTTAATGCTTTCTACAATTTAATATATATTTCACATTAGCTGTAATTTATCGATTGGCTGCAAGGGGTGGAACAAAAATAACAATGCAGATATATATATATATATACACACACACACACACATACATTTCTTATACTACAGTAAAAGTAGCCATTTTGTGAGCTGACCCAGTGTGTGGGCTGAACATCACTTTAAACCGCAAAATGTCTGACTTTACCCTGTGCAGGTGACAGGTGCTATCTAAGATACATTGACAGCATTCTTTGTTCGGGTCAGTTAGTGCATTAGCTGGCACGCACCTGTAGTACTTATCCTTGACAATGGCATAAATCAACACTACAGCCAACAACCCATCTACAACCACAGTGAGGATCTCCAGAGACACAACTGTGGGGTCTGAATGGAGCCAGCGCTCATCTGCTTTTCCATATTCTTTCCCTGGGAAGTAAGCACAAAGGTCATCAAACGAAAGCAACTTATTTTACAGGCACAAGTTTGATACAGACAACATACAAGAGCAAAATTGTCTGCGACAATTAATATTTTCTCCATTTCGTGGTGCAACTGCTTTTATTGTCTATGCAATATTTCTGTGAACCTCACAAGCATGTAATCAACCCAGGTCGGCTTTTCCCTTCAAACATTAATTAACATGGAGTAACGTTTGCTCTGTATACAGGCTAAAGTATGATAAGCTGTGTTAGGCTCAGTGCTCACATAGCTGCACAGAATCTGCGGTGCTGTAAGACTGAACTCCGGTCAGCTGCTAGTTGGTATTTCAAATCAGATCCGGGGGAATATTTCCTATAGCTTGTAAAAATGAAAGTGTTACCCATAGCAACCAATCAGATCATATCTATAATTTCTCTATTGCATCCTAGAAAATGATAGATAGCTGCTGATTAGTTGCTATGGGTAACAGCACCACTTGTCTGCTTTAGAAGATTTAGTAAATATACCCCCTGATGTTCAATAGGTCTCTATGAATAAGTACAGATGAAATAATGAAACTGGGCATGACCGCAAATGGGTGTACATTTTTGACATTGAACATGGATAAATGAGGCCTACTAAACAGGCTTTAGTACTGACAGGCAATAAAATAAAAAAGCATGCACCTGTAAACCGAAACGGTCACTGGCGTTCACTTTACTTTTTGTGAATTGTGATGCTGTCTGCAGCGTCCGCGACATTGATAGGAAGGGCAAAATATATTCTACAACTATTTAGCAATGTGTCTGTGCCACTCAGAGTAATCACAGGGGGCCTATTATCAACATTTACACAACTGCATGGTGGAGGTTCTGCGCATCTGAGATGGTTGCAGTTTGCACATTTAAGTTGCCTGAGCCAATAATGAGAACGATCAAACTGTCAGAAAATCCGTGTGTGTAATTTGGGGGTAGATGCCATCTACCAGTGACGTGTGGTGAGGTCAATGGCTGGGGAGGCATACATGTATACAAACATTGTTTTTATATCAAAACTCTGGAGCATGACAGGGAGTATGATAGATGAGGGCGTGTGACAGGGAGTATGATAGGGGAGGGAGTATGACAGGGAGTACGATAGGGGAGGGAGTATGACAGGGAGTACGATAGGGGAGGGAGTATGACAGGGAGTACGATAGGGGAGGGAGTATGACAGGGAGTACGATAGGGGAGGGAGTATGACAGGGAGTACGATAGGGGAGGGAGTATGACAGGGAGTACGATAGGGGAGGTAGTATGACAGGGAGTACGATAGGGGAGGTAGTATGACAGGGAGTACGATAGAGGAGGGAGTATGACAGGGAGCATGATAGGGGAGGGAGTATGATTGGGGAGGGAGTATGACAGGGAGTACGATAGGGGAGGGAGTATGACAGGGAGTATGACAGGGAGCATGATAGGGGAGGGAGTATGACAGGGAGCATGATAGGGGAGGGAGTATGACAGGGAGCATGATAGGGGAGGGAGTATGACAGGGAGCATGATAGGGGAGGGAGTATGACAGGGAGCATGATAGGGGAGGGAGTATGACAGGGAGCATGATAGGGGAGGGAGTATGACAGGGAGCATGATAGGGGAGGGAGTATGACAGGGAGCATGATAGGGGAGGGAGTATGACAGGGAGCATGATAGGGGAGGGAGTATGACAGGGAGTATGATAGGGGAGGGAGTATGACAGGGAGTATGATAGGGGAGGGAGTATGACAGGGAGTATGATAGGGGAGGGAGTATGACAGGGAGTATGATAGGGGAGGGAGTATGACAGGGAGTATGATAGGGGAGGGAGTATGACAGGGAGTATGATAGGGGAGGGAGTATGACACGGAGTATGATAGGGGAGGGAGTATGACAGGGAGTATGATAGGGGAGGTAGTATGACAGGGAGTATGATAGGTGAGGGAGTATGACAGGGGAGGCTCTGCCTCCCCGCCTACCCTGACAGCACGTCCCCGCCATCTACGGATAAGGTAGAAGAAACATGATGTACATTTCATGTATGACATTATACAATCAGATCCATACTTACACAGTGATGCCAAAGGACCCTCAGATGTGGCCACTGTCCCCACCAGGGAAAGGTAAACAAAGGGACCCTCCTAGAATGACACAGAAGTTATGTGCATTACAAGTGCTGTATATTCTGAATATGGCCCATACTACCACCAATTGCGTGGCCTAATTGCGGAAGGCATGGCCACGCCCCCTTAGAAGAAGAAAAAACACATTTGCGGCGCTGGGGAGGGGTCGCTGTGTGCCCCTCAGCCCGACGCACAGCCAATGGGGGGCGCGATCAGCGTGATCGCTCCCTCCCTTTGGCATAGGAGACTGCTCGGGCTGCTGCTTTAGCAGCCTCGGACAGTCTCTCAGTGTAGCCCAGCACACGCTGTGCTGTGGATGGGGAGCTGTGCCAGACCCGGGTAAGTAGTACCCGCTCCCAGCCCCCCCCCATCTCTACACCCCTGTGTACGGGCGATCAGCTGATTGCCAGTACACACTTGCCGATGGACAGATAGGTGTGCAGCACAGCCAATGCGATATGTCTGTGAACGACGTTGTTCACAGACATATCGTCTGTACACACTGGCCGATGGCGGCACGATATATTGGCCGATCAATTGATCGGCCAATATATCAGCTGGTGTATACCCAGCATTAGATGCTCACTGTATCGTAAACATTTTGCAGAGTGTACGCACGTAATTCTTAGTGTGGGCACAGTGATCATTTGCTATTAATGGTTTTGTTTAATATAGTTTTTATTAATAATATTTGGATCCTGAGTTTATATTGTTTCTTCAAACATATGAATTATTTTCCATATTATTGAGAAATTGATCTATATGCGCTATTTTAGTGTTAAACGTGCTGTTTGTTGAACCGGTCAATGAAAAACATATTTTAATGTACATATGATAATAAATGTGTGTGACATTTTCTATACTAGTTCTTACTTATATTAATTGGCACAAGGGTATATTTTCTGTTGCAGAGTGTACGCACTCACAACTAATCAGTTTTGATTAGGCGGCCACTACACAGATAATCAGATAATTTGTGCAGTGTGTACAGGAACCCAATCTTTCCTTCCGATCATTAGGACAGATGAGGAGGATTGGAAGAAACAATTGCATAGTGTGTATGCGGGAATATCAGAGGTTCTCCTCGCAAGCAGGGGCGGATCTAGACAGTTGTATTAGGGGGGTGAGTTAATGATTAACTCCGCCCCCCCGTCGCGGCAACCCCCCTCCCCCCCCCTTTACTTTCACTTACCTCCGCTGCTCCGGTGATGTTCTCCTCCGGGCTTCGGTCAGCTGCTCTCCCATCCTGCACTGTGACCCAGTCAGCTGTTTAATGCAGCAGCTGACCAGGGTCACAGTGCAGAAGCCGGGAGACCAGCTGACTGGAGGGAGGACATCACCGAAGCCCCGATCTTCGGTCCCTGGTCAGAGGTTAGTTGGTTTTTTTTTAGCAGTGATCAGCGTGTGGTCTATTTAGACCACACAGCTGATCACAGGGTGTGAGGAGCCGGCTGTGATCGCTTCCTCCCCGGCTCCTGGGTCAGGTGACAGCCTGTCACTGACACATCCCCTAACTGGGAGACGCCGGGAGCTCCGATCACAGCACAGCCCAGCCATTATCATCTCTCTCCTCTGAACTTAATGATGCAGAGGAGGTGATAATGGTCGGACAAACTGATCGCCCCCCCCCCCCCCTGGATCCACCACTGCTCGCAAGGGCAAATTATGAGTTCATTGTATCTTCCTTAAAAATTGTACAGTGTATACCCAGCTTTAGTGAAATACACAGAAAGACTATTTTTAATTTTGTGCTGCAAACACTCATATAGTGCTGCATAGGTTAATGGTGCTTTTATGTTTATTCAGATCAAATATGGATTTTAGGACTTATTCCAAATAGATTTATGTAGAGGTGACCAAAGGCTAGAAGACATAAGCTGGGTACACACTTCCATGTTGGCCGCCCATACGAGCTCCCGCGGGGTCGTTCACAGCATCGACAGATCGAGCCTACATGCTGCTCAAACTGTTAATATGATGAACGACTCCATGCTTGTGGAGGTGGCTGGTGAAGCACATATATTGTGCGGTCATTCACCAGATTGTGCAGTGATAATGTAAACGGTAATAAGGTACCAGCCAATCAGCTCCTAACTGCCATGTCACAGGCTGTGTTTGAAAAATGACAGGAGCTGATTGGCTGGCACCTTATCACCATTCACTTTATCTCCGAGTCCTAACACAGCTTAGTAAATAGACCCCTGTGACAGTGTTATACTCACTAGCGCTAGTGCATCATTTGTAGGCCAGGATGCACTAAACGGAAAATGCGCTATAACCCGTTTACCGCATTTTCCGTATGCATCAATTTCCTGGCCCCGGGCTCCTATACGGAGGGTAACGCCAGCTTTTGGCGTTACCCAAAGAAGCCTATGGGCTTCTACCGCATCGCGCTGTTATGAGGAATGGGATCCCTCCCAGCATGCCCCGCGCCACTCTACACATGCGCAGATAGACTCCCGGGTCATAAACCCGGAAGTCCATGGCGCAGGGCAGATCGCAAAGGGCAGCTCTTATCGGAAGAGCTATCCTTTATGCTGCTGATTGCATATGTTAGTGCATATGCGATCAACAGGGAGGCGGTGTCCGGCGGTAAGTGTTGCGATATGTTAGTGCATCTCCAATGTATAATACTCACAGGAGCTAGTGCATCATGTGTGTAACAGTGTAATGCTCACAAGCGCTAGTGCATCATATGTAATGTGTAATACTTACAAGCGCTAGTGCATCATGTGTATAACTGTAATACTCACAAGCGCTAGTGCATCATTTGTAATGTGTAATACTCACAAGCGCTAGTGCATCATGTGTGTATGTATATACAGACTGTGTAATACTCACAAGCGTGAAGTGCACTATAGCGTCGTAGAAGAGCCAGACCAGCACCCATCTGTCAGTGCCCGAGCACCTCTTCCCCAGGCGCTGCGCCAGCACATACCCGACAGCTAGCTGTGCAACGCAGGCAGCCAGGGAGTAGACAGTGACCGAGCTCAGGACCGGGGAAGCCTCCTCTGCAGAATCTGCCATGACTGCTGCTGATCCCGGGGATTTCCTCCTCCGTCGGCGGGCAAAGCAGTCTTGAAAGTAGATGGAGGCTGGATGTTGTGCTGCTGGCCTCCTCCTCCTTGTCACACTGAGTGGCTACACGCCGTATCTCCCCATGTACAACCCACCCACAGCCACACACACTCCCCTCTGCACTAGAGTAAGGTGCAAAGACCAAACGTGTTATCACTTATATCAGATTTAAAAAAAATCTATATAAAAAACATTTTTTTGTTATTCATGACGGGAACATAGAGCTACATACAGACGTAAATATGGTTAGCTTAGGCTATGCACCCACCTACATGCAAAAATTAGGTTTTGTTTTGGGGAATGAGATCATTGAAACGTTAGGGCTTATTTGGTCTGCAGTGGCATAACTATATTGGGTGAATAATGGGTTAGGTCTAGACTATAGAGGGCTGATGGCCCTGTGACGTCACACCCATGTGACTCGGCCTGAAAGGGGGAGGGGCGGGGATGGTAACGGGGGACCAAAAGTGTCCGCTCGCCACGCTTCGGGCACGGTTGCTCGCTGTGCTCGCCACAGATAATTATTCCCCCTCTATGCCCTAGTAGATGGTAACGCAGGAGCGGTCCAGCCTCCTGCAGCGGTCACGTGGTGTCTATGTCACAGAGGTCCTTTCTCCAACTTGGAAATAGCAGCAACCGTGAATAATATACACAAGCCCTTGCCTGAGTCAAGGGGGGTCCTGCACTGAGAACGAGGCCTGACCAGGCATCTGCTGATATAATTCCAGTGATATTGGGAAATATGGCGCGCAGTACTAGTACCTTTGCTACGTTCTGCCCAGGCATCGGTTCTATTTCCTCAGGAGGAAGGGGTCCTTGCATATATTTGCAAACTGGGCCCCTCGTATTTCAAAACACATTCACACTGCATATTAGGCGGCTAAGCTCTTTAGGATACATAGGCCCGTATTCAATATGTTTCGCACCCGCAATACTTTTTCCCCCGTGTGGACTTTTCGCCTATATCGTGTGTTTTGGGTGCAGAAAGTTTTCACGCGCATCCCCGCGATTCCCCGTATTCAATATGAAAGTATGCGAAAACGGCACCCGCCGATACTTGAACAGGTGGAAAGTCCTCTCCAAAATAGGGTAATCAGCCTGGCACCCCCCAAAAGATGCACTGACATGGGGGATCACTATGGATACCCCCGATTTGGCCTGCTGAAGGTATTTGGTGTTTTTAAATGGTCTCAATATGTGCTGTTTTACGTATTTACATAAGTGGTGAAGAATAGCATTTGTGTTTTTTGGAGAAAATAACTAGTCCCTGCAAATTTTGGGTATCCGAAAATGGGGGGTAGCATATTTTAAAGTTGCTAAAGTATCATTTTAAAAAACATAAAAAATCCACCTGCCGCAAGCACCTGCAATAAAAAAAACACCTGGGGCATACTTGGGGACCCCCCTGGAGTCTATTTAGCTAGTTTTTAACTTTGTCCCCCATTCTTTTTTTTTAGACCCCAAAATGAAAGTAATATTTTGGGGTGTTCTTAAGTCTTTTTAATACATTTTTTGACACAGTTTACCTTTGGGGGACAGTCTTAAGGCTGCACGGGGGTTCCCGCAATGGTGCACCCCAAAACCCCAATTCTGCACTTTTTTCCGCCTGCTATTCATAAGCGAAACTTTTTTCGCCTATTACATTGCATTGACTTTCCGCCTAGGAGGAAAGTCTTTCAAATTGAATACAGCGATACTTTTCTGCCTGGCGAAATGACGCCATCAGCGAAACTTTTTCGCCGATCTCGGCTTTTCGCTCCAAGTTGAATACGGGCCATAGTATCAGTGTGCTAGGGTGCATGCACCTCTGAGCACCAGAAAAAGTGTCTTCAGGCCTGATTCTGAGAATTACGCAATGCTGATATTTACGCAGATTGAGCAATTGTTTGCCATTGTGCCCGTGTGTATGCTGCACTGCACATGCGCAACTATTCTAGTGTGATCACGCGTGCACAGAGGAATCACTTGCAAAGTGCATGACAGATAGCGTTTGGGGGAGGTAACAGGGGGTGGCCAGGCAAACGCAGGTGTGTCGGGACCGTTTAAACCTTGTTTCGTGGGCATGCATAAATTAGCCATTGTGATCTCCAACGCAGCATGAGAGCTCTCTGGGTGTCAGGAGAATCACAGTGTTTGAGGTAGGTCAGACTTACAAGCTGCGTGACTGTCAGATCTGCATCGATATTACCAATGTTTATGCTTCATCGGATGCATCATCGGATGTATATGAGAAGGCAGCAGTGGGCGTCCCTTATTTACATGCACATATACATGTCATCTCCAATATGTGGGGAGAACTACACAGACTCTGAAGGCTAGGTTTTCATAACATCGCACAAACATCCTCAAAGAACTCTCTACACATAGAGGGTATTCAATTTGGAGCGAAAAGTCAGAGCTTTTCGCATGCTGGACTTTTTTGCACCACATCAGAGATTTTGATGGGGATAAAGTATCGGGCGCGTCCCAGCTTATCCCCGTTTTCAATTCCAGAAGCAGCGGAATCGGGACCCGGTGGAAAGGTATGTATGGAAAAAATCAGGGAATTTTCAGGAAATCATCCAGGGACCCCTTAATGATGTCCTGACATGAGAAATCACTATGGGTACCCCCATTTTGGCTTGCGGAAGGTAAGTAGGGTTTTTAAATAGCCACGGCAGGTGCATAAATGCACCTGTGAAGAAGGGGTGAAGAATAGCACTTCGTTTTGTTTTTTTGCAAAAAACTAGTTGCATCAAATTTGTGGTACATGAAAATCGGTGCAAGCATATTTTTAAGACCCTAAAGTGAATTTTAAAATTCTTAAAAAATGCACCTGCCGCTACTACCTGCATTCTTCAAAACACCTGCCACATACATGGGGACCCCCCCTGAATCAATTTTGCTACTTTAAAACTTTGTCCCCATATTTTTTTTCTACCCTAAAATTCAAGTAAATTTTTTTTAAACTTTTTTTGGCACACATTAATTTTAGGGGACATTCCCAGGGGTGCAGGCTATTTTTTTAAGCCTGCACCCCTAAATCCCAATTTTGCACTTTTTTTCGCCACCTATTGTATGGAGAAAAGTTATCCCCGTTTTTTTAAAAAGAATTTTCGCATCGGCAAAAAGTCTTTGAAATTGATTACGGGGATAATTAAAACAGGCGAAAATGACGGCGATAACGGGTTTTCGCCTCAAATTGAATACTGCCCATAGTGTTTCCAAACACTTTTTATTGGTGCATAATAGAGATCCATCAGGTTTAAAACCAACAAGGATTGAGCCCATTGGACCCACCACTAGAGATGGAGTTAGGTTTAAGAAATTATGTCTTAGAGAAAATTTCTGGATTCATAATTTGAGGACCCTCGGTCCTGAGGGGCTCAATGAGACCATAGAAATAGATCTGTAAAAATATGGATAGAAATGATCTCTTATTGTGCTGATTAAACCTTTCAGTCACTAGCTGAAAATCTAAGATCAGATTTGTTTCTGAGTAACTTTCTTTAATTGCTCAATATTAATAATATCTATTGAAAAACATTCTTATTTCTAGTACATAACTTTATGAATTACATAATTACTGTAGGATCGATTTATAATCCTCCATTTACCACTGCTAATTTTTATATACCTTCATGACATCTAAAGTTTTAGCTGAGGAGATTATTGTATACTATCTCTGTCTGTATATATAATATACTAGTACTGAATTGATAAGCTGCATACACACACAACGATTGAGTTAATGAACGATTTTAGTAAACGATTTTCTACCTTGAAAAAGTGAACTAAAATCGTTTACTAAAGTTGTTCATTTACTATGTTCATTTAAATGTAATGAACGATTTTTATGAACTACAAATGATTTTTGCATATTAACTTAATGAAAATCGTTGAGTTGACAAGTCTGACAGAACTACAAACTACAAACGTGAACGCGCATGAACAATAATCGTTCATCGTTTGACTCAGAAAGTGAACGATTTTTACAAACGATTATCGTTAAACGATAATCGTTCAAAAAATCGTGTGTGTATGCACCTATAGACATATTAGCTTTAATTGATATACAGAATATTAGCTCAGTGATGTTGTTTTCATTTCCCTGCATTATTTTTTCTACAAATTTAATTCTTGATTAATCTAATATATATATATATAATAATTGTACGATCATTACAATTGATTAGTTTATATGCTTCCCCTGCCCCTAGACATGTAAACATTGTAAGTAATTGGATTATCTGCCTATATCTGTGAGGCAGTTATATGAAGTAGTTGTCTGGTTTCAGGAAGTGGAATCCCCTACTGAGGGGTTGTGGTCTTGGTTTTGGAAGAATTCGGGGTGAGGGGCCTGGATATGAGAACTCCTCATCCACAGATCTTGGACGTTGGGGAGACCTGGTCAATGGTGCGGAATCTAACCTGCAGGGAGGTATTCTCCAGTGACCCCTCCAAGCGGGATATGGGCTTAGCTGCACCCTACACAGAAAAAAGAAAATTGCCCCACAGCACACTGCAGATAAATCAAAAATACTTGAATCCTACATGATAATAGAAATTCAGAGGTATTGGTTTACATACATTTGCAAATATATGAATAAGCGCTGGGCCGTCGTCAAGGCTCCTCTATACCAGCGTCCCTAGCATTAAGGGGTTCACGTCCGAGAAGCAAGGCACCCCAAAAAATTCCAGCCAAGGACCATCCCCAGGGCATCACACAAAAAGGGGAAAAAAGGTGATAGTGAAGTGTTAAAGGATAGGTGTGTAAGTGTTAATGAGATGTAAAAGAATTAAAATGACATAAATAATACACAAACATATAGAAAAGTGAAAAAATATTCTATGTGAATTAAGTGGTGATGCCATGAGCAAGGTCCAGCCAGAACAATCCCGGGGGCCCCACTCCCAAACGCTCACCCCAAAATAATTATTGCTACATAATAGTAGCACCCACTCTGGGTCATATAATAACAAATTGATGTACTGCATGATAACAGTACATGTATGAGCTGAGAGCTAACTTACCTTGGAGGTACCCCAAAAAACCTCCACATGGCACTATAAGGATCAGCACCTCCTCCTAATGCTGACTCCTTTTATGCCTCCAAACTGCAAGCAAAAAATATGGTAGTTGCTCAATCAGCTTAATATACTACAGGTGCTTATAAAGGGCGGGGTTTACACTGAACACAGAAAAAAGAAAATTGCCCCCCAGCACACTGCAGATAAATCAAAAATACTTGAATCCTACATGATAATAGAAATTCAGAGGTATTGGTTTACATACATTTGCAAATATATGAATAAGCGCTGGGCCGTCGTCAAGGCTCCTCTATACCAGCGTCCCTAGCATTAAGGGGTTCACGTCCGAGAAGCAAGGCACCCCAAAAAATTCCAGCCAAGGACCATCCCCAGGGCATCACACGAAAAGGGGAAAAAAGGTGATAGTGAAGTGTTAAAGGACACACCTATCCTTTAACACTTCCCTATCACCTTTTTTCCACTTTTCTTGTGATGCCCTGGGGATGGTCCTTGGCTGGAATTTTTTGGGGTGCCTTGCTTCTCGGACGTGAACCCCTTAATGCTAGGGACGCTGGTATAGAGGAGCCTTGACGACGGCCCAGCGCTTATTCATATATTTGCAAATGTATGTAAAACAATACCTCTGAATTTCTATTATGTAGGATTCAAGTATTTTTGATTTATCTGCAGTGTGCTGGGGGGCAATTTTCTTTTTTCTGTGTTCAGTGTAAACCCCGCCCTTTACAAGCACCTGTAGTATATTAAGCTGATTGAGCAACTACCATATTTTTTGCTTGCAGTTTGGAGGCATAAAAGGAGTCAGAATTAGGAGGAGGTGCTGATCCTTATAGTGCCATGTGGAGGTTTTTTGGGGTACCTCCAAGGTAAGTTAGCTCTCAGCTCATACATGTACTGTTATCATGCAGTACATCAATTTGTTATTATATGACCCAGAGTGGGTGCTACTATTATGTAGCAATAATTATTTTGGGGTGAGCATTTGGGAGTGGGGCCCCCGGGATTGTTCTGGCTGGACCTTGCTCATGGCATCACCACTTAATTCACATAGAATATTTTTTCACTTTTCTATACGTTTGTGTATTATTTATGTCATTTTAATTCTTTTACATCTCATTAACACTTATTGATTTATCTTTACACACCTATCCTTTAACACTTCACTATCACCTTTTTCCCCTTTTCGTGTGATGCCCTGGGGATGGTCCTTGGCTGGAATTTTTTGGGGTGCCTTGCTTCTCGGACGTGAACCCCTTAATGCTAGGGACGCTGGTATAGAGGAGCCTTGACGACGGCCCAGCGCTTATTCATATATTTGCAAATGTATGTAAACCAATACCTCTGAATTTCTATTAACATGTAGGATTCAAGTATTTTTGATTTATCTGCAGTGTGCTGGGGGGCAATTTTCTTTTTTCTGTGTTCAGTGTAAACCCCGTCCTTTACAAGCACCTGTAGTATATTAAGCTGATTGAGCAACTACCATATTTTTTGCTTAGCTGCACCCTGCAGGCAGGCTGCGGTCCTTTGACCAGGTATCCAAGATCTGTGGGAATAGAGGCTCAATGGCCCAGGGGAAGTGCCTAACAAAGACACTTTTACACAAGGAGTTACACAAAAGATGCTGCTTGAAGAGCACTCCAGGAATAGTGTACTGATGCACTTTTGCACAGCTGGATGGCACTTGAGAGGTACTTGAATTAGCATTCGAGAGGTACACTGGAAATGGCACTCGAGAATACACAGGGAGTGATGCGTGGACGCCCTTTTGCACTGCGAGATGGCACACGAGGATTACACAAGGAGTGAGGTACTGACGCACTTTAGCATCAGAGGTTAACACACAAGGGATACACAGGGAAATGGCATGTGGACGCACTTTTGCCACATGGAATGGCACTGGTAATTATACACAGGCTGAGATGTAATCGCACTGTTTCAGATCGGTGGCAGGCAGCTCCGGGAGACTTACACACACTTCCAGGCAGCTGGGAGTGCCACCCGATTTTCATGAGCCGACCGTTTCGGGAGAGCAGGCAAGTATGACTTTCATCCTCTCATTTTGATATCTCTGTTAGCATGCCAATAACATGGCTAGAAAAACTGACAATGTTTTTGATGGGAAGGAAATGTAATATTGGCTCAGGAGGGCGGTATTTTTAGTAATAAGGTACGACTATAGTATTGCATAAAGATGAAGTAAAAATGAAGGTGGGGGTTTGCGTCACCATCCAGGTCAGTGCGTTCCACGGCACTACACAGAAAAACAAGCATACTGCTGCCGGCGCCGGGTAGTACTATTACTGAGTGTGCTAACTGACTGGCGGCGGTGTGTTTGTTTTAGCAGCCAATAAGAGTCAGACAGATTCTTATTGGCTGCTACACCCAGGACTCCGCCTTCCTACTGCAGTGGGTGAAGGGAGAGACGTCATGACGTCTCTCCCATAGTGCCGAGCTGGAGGAGTGGACGGCGGCGGGCGGGGATTCGGGTAAGTATAGTTTTGTGTTCTGTGTGTTTTATGTGTAAGGGACACCACTACTGGGGGCACTACTACAGTAGGCATTGCATAAGGGGCATTACTACTGGGGGCACTACATAAGAAGCACTACTACTGGGGGCCTTGAGGTATGTGGCCATGCCCACATTTTTGGCATGCACATACAGTTGGGGGGGGGGGGCGCACCATTTTCCATCTTGCCCTGGGCACCAAAGACCCTAGTTACGCCACTGGCTGTAACAGGCTGAATATTTCTAGAGCTTACAAAATGGCTGCATCTATTGTGTGTATCCACAGCTGAATGTTCAGCCAGTTAGACAAATCCTTTACTTTTCAGGTGTAATCTATTTTTATTTGTAAACACAAATTTACATGAACAGGGTTTAAGGCATAGTCTTAATAAAGAATGAAGGTAATGAAGAATGACTAATACCTCTTTCTCGCTGACCTGAAAATTTTTGTCGGTGTAAATGGATCCACCTGGGTCCAGGGACCCAAGGATCCAACTCGGGTAGTTTGCAGGGTTGATCACGGGTCATTCCTGTGTCACCCTGCAGTGTAAATGGCGCAATCCGGGTCACGATGACCCAGATCATGCCGCCTGCCGTCTGATTGGTCGGCTTCAGTGGCACTTGGAGATGACATTATCTCCAAGCGTCCACTGCAACCAGGGCCAGGCCTACCAGCATGGAGCAGCGCACACCACCCACCCACCCTGCCTCTGGGCGGCTGTGGAGTGAGGTAAGGGGGTCGAGCAGGGGGAAGGAGAAGAAGAAGCGCTGCTCACCTGCACCGGAAGAGCCAGATAAGTGCCCTGGTCGGCGCCGAGGTGTAAAAGGGGTCTGTCCCGGGTTGGAAACGTGTTCCAGATCCCGTGTCAGACCCGGGACTTTGGTATAAAAGGGGTATAAGTAATGGAGGGACAGAGGGAGATGAAGTAAAATGTGCAGAGGAGGTACAAGTAGAGCAGTCTTAGGGGTATATTTACTAAAGTGCATTTTTTTTTTAAGTGGAGTTGTTATCCATAGCAACCAATCAGATTCTACTTATAATTTTTCTAGCACCTTTTATAACAGGGGTGGGAAATAAGTGGCCCTCCAGCTATTGTTGAACTACACATCCCAGCATGCCTTAACTATCAAAATGGTGGCAGGGCATGCTGGGGATGTGTAGTTCTACAACAGCTGGGGGGCCGCTTATTACCCACCCCTATTCTAGAAGGTACTACATAAATGATAAGTACAATCTGATTGGGTGCTACGGGTAACATCTCCACTTCTAAAAACCTGCACTTTAGTAATTATACCCCTTACTCTGGGTACACACTATAAGATGGTGCGACCCAGCGATGGTGCGATGCTATGTGACGATGCATCGCACTCGCCGAACACACTGCATGGTCCGGTGTATTACGGTGTGATGTCTCGTTACATGCTGCATGTACCAGCATAGCGTCAGTCATTGCATTGTCCCATCTGCTGTGCAGGACAGCAGATGCGATGAATGACCGTTGTTATTCACGGATTGGGTGTAAATACTATACAGTGTGTACAATATATTGTTCCGATCCTCCTCTAAACAGATGTAAATATACCCCTAAATGTCAGGCGTGACCTCATCATGTCCTGAGCATGGCATATTGGCCGGTAATTGGCTTTGTTTTTTTTCAATATTTTTATAGAGATATAAGGATAAAAGCAGCAGTGAAAACACTTGATAATGTTTCAATGTATATTACTCTCCCAGAGGAAAAGTAAATGACCATATAAAACCATTTAGCACAAGTGTTAATGTTTATTATAAGACATTCAATAAAATTTGTTGCATGTCTTATAATAAATGTTAACACTTAACACTTAGTAATATGCAATAAAATCATAAAAAGACTGTCAGAGATGTAAATTTGTTTGAGACCATATAGGGAATAGGGAAACAGTGTGCTACTTATACAGTCAGGTCCATAAATATTGGGACGTTGACAGAATTTTCATATTTTGGCCTCTATTCACCACCACAATGGCTTTGAAATGAAACAAACAAGATGTGATTTAACTGCAGACTTTCAGATTTAATTTGAGGGTAATTATATCCAAATCAGGTGAACGGTGTAGGAATTACAACGGTTTCTATATGTGCCTCCCACTTTTTAAGGGGCCAAAAGTAATGGGACAAACTAAACAATCCTAAATCTAACATTCACTTTTTAATACTTTGTTGCAAATCCTTTGCAGGCAATTACAGCCTGAAGTCTGGAACGCATAGACATCACCAGACGCTGAGTTTCATCCCTGGTGATGCTCTGCCAGGCCTCTACTGCAAATGTCTTCAGTTCCTGCTTGTTCTTGGGGCATTTTCCCTTCAATTTTGTCTTCATCAAGTGAAATGCATGCTCAATCGGATTCAGGTCAGGGGATTGACTTGGCCATTGCATAACATTCCACTTTTTAGCCTTAAAAAACTCTTTGGTTGCTTTTGCAGTATGCTTCGGGTCATTGTCCATCTGCACTGTGAAGCGCCGTCCAATGAGTTCTGAAGCATTTGACTGAATATGAGCATATAATATTGCCGAAACACTTCAGAATTCATTCTGCTGCTTTTGTCAGCAGTCACATCATCAATAAATACAAGGGACCAGTTCCATTGGCAGCCATACATGCCCACGCCATGACACTACCACCACCATGCTTCACTGATGAGGTGGTATGTTTTGGATCATGAGCAGTTCCTTTCCTTCTCCATACTCTTCTCTTCCCATCACTCTGGTACAAGTTGATCTTTGTCTCATCTGCCCATAGGATGTTGTTCCAGAACTGTAATGGCTTTTTTAGATGTTGTTTGGCAAACTCTAATCTGGTCTTCCTGTTTTTGTGGCTCACCAATGGTTTGCATCTTGTGGTGAACCCTCTATATTCACTCTTGTGAACTCTTCTCTTCATTGTTGACTTTGACACATATACATCTACCTCCTGGAGAGTGTTCTTGATTTGGCCAACTGTCGTGAAGGGGTTTTTCTTCACCAGAGAAATAATGCTTTTGTCATCCACCACAGTTGTTTTCCATGGTCTTCCGCGTCTTTTGGTGTTGCTGAGCTCTCCGATGTGTTCTTTCTTTTTAAGAATGTTCCAAACAGTTGATTTGGCCACACCTAATGTTTTTGCTATCTCTCTGATGGGTTTGTTTTGATTTTTCAGCCTAATGATTGCTTGCTTCACTGATAGTGACAGCTCTTTGGATCTCATATTGAGAGTCGACAGCAACTGATTCCAAATGCAAATGTCACACTTAGAATCAACTCCAGACCTTTTACCTGCTTAAATGATAATGAAATAACGAGGGAATAGCCCACACCTGTCCATGAAATAGCTTTTGAGTTGATAGTCCCATTACTTTTGGCCTCTTAAAAAGTGGGAGGCACATATTGAAACTGTTGTAATTCCTACACCGTTCACCCGATTTGGATGTAATTACCCTCAAATTAAATCTGAAAGTCTGCAGTTAAAGCACATCTTGCTTGTTTCATTTCAAAACCATTGTGGTGGTGAATAGAGGAGAAAATCTGAAAATTCTGTCAATGTCCCAATATTTATGGACCTGACTGTAAATATTTAGGGGCAATGTTCTGTGGTAACTTGCAGGGTTCCTGTAATAAGTTTTTATTGTCAGACGGGATCCCAGAGAGAAATAGTTTGAGAACCCCTGGTCTAATGGGGCATGCACACTAGATGATAAAAGTGAACAATATGAACGATAACGATATCGTTCAACGATATATTGTTCGTTTCGTCCAGTGTGTATGCATCATCGACCAATGTGTCATTAACGATGTTTGCTGTCGTGCAAACATACAGTCCATTCTGACGATATCATCAGAAAGTGCCTGTACAGGGATGTTAACAATATAGCTCAGTGTGTACACCCATTATCTTTCTCCAATATCTTTCAATATCTTTCATCTGGTGTGTATGAGCCTTAAGGCTTATGATAAGATATTGTGTTTATGTTCTCATCAAGTTTATGCCTTGGGGAAGTAGTAACCAAAACTCCAGCTCAAGATTTGTATTTGTCTATGAAGTTAGTTTAAATATTGGGAATGGCGGTCCAAATCCCGACAACGGAAGCCCGACAGGGGTGAAGATCCTGATTGCTAATTAAGGTAAGTACCGCTAACCTAATTTCCTACCCTAACCCTCCTTTAGGGGTGCCTAACCCTAAATCCCCTCTAAGTGCCTAAATCTAACCCCCCTTCCCTGCAGCCTAAACCTAAGTCTCCCAGGGGAGTGCCTTACCCTAACCCCATCTTCCCCTAGCCTAAACCTAACCCTCCCAGGGGGGGGTGCCTAACCCTAAGTCCCCCCGGGAGCCCTAAAACCTGACCCTCCCCCCGGGCTGTCCGCGCCCGGCGTACCTTCGTACGGTATGCCGGGCGTTGGTATTTCGATGCCTGTAATTAGTACCTTGTCGGGATTAGACAGTCAGGAAGCCGGCGGTCGGCATTTAGACCGTCAGCTTCCTGACTACATCCCGTGAGAATAGCTGTGGAAATCTAGTATTAGGTGTTTTAGCAGTGACTTTATTTCCCGCCAGAGCAGGTAGACCATTGCTTTCCCTATCGGCCATTTGACTGCGCCTTATATTAGTCGTCCTGTCCCAACAGCAGCTGTAAGATGGCGGGGCTGGTGGAAACATTGAGGTGTGTATTGTTATTACCTTTTTGTGTATAAAGGGCACATCAGCAGCTGAATGTCATCGCCAATTTGTCAAGGTGTACGGTGATTACATCACAGAAACAGGTTTAGGTTTGGTGCACTGCCTTTGATAACGGTAGGACAGGTGTTCAAGATGAGCAGCAATCTGGCCAGCAAAGCTCGTCCACCACAGATGAAAATTTGGGCAGCACTGAAGGTCTGATTCAGGAGGACAGACACATGCGAGTTAGTGATACTGCTGATGAACTGAACATCTCAGTGGGTACTGTGCACAACATTGTTCATGAGCAACTAGGGTACCGAAACAACTCACAGAAGTTCATAAAACCGATAGGATCAGATTGTCTCTCATGCACTTGACGCGGTACCATGAGGGAGCGCAGTTCCTGCAGTGTATTGTCAAAGGCGCTGAAATGTGGGTGCATCATGTGACACTGGGAACAAAGCAAGCATCCATGACATGGTAACACATTGTCTCCACTTTCAAAGAATTTCAAAACAACTCCATCTGCAAAGAAAGTCATGGCGACCGTGTTTGTCGACAACAATGGCGTGCTTCTTGTTGATTTCCTCACCAAGGAAGCTACCGTGAATGCTATTGTGACACATTGAGCTGCTTGCGGAGGGCAATTAGTAAAAGAAAGACCTGGGTATGTTATTTGTTGGTACAGCAATCATCTCAATGTACAGCGATGCGTATCATGCCAATGCTTTATAACAATATTGTATAATGCCTTAAAGATTTGCCTGACAAGTTTAGGAACATATTTGGAATGAGAGAGTGACAAGCGAATTGAAGCCATAGTTGCACCAGACAGTAATACTGCTCTAGGGCAAAGTCTACATGATAATCTTAAAGATTAGGGTTGAAAGACTTTTGCACTATAGGTGGTAGGTTACTGCAACTGAGGAATTATTACATAGGTTTATTTTGGTTGTGACTAACCATAAACTGCAACCATAGCACTGAATTATTTAAAGATGCTACACTGCTATAACATTTATATTTACTCCAGTTGTTTGGCACTCTGTATAATCCAAACACTTGCTCTGGTGTCTTCTTTAATAATGAAATGTTTGGCAAATTATTTTCATACAAAAACTACAACTTCAGAGGACGCAGCTTGTCTTTTTTTGTATGAAAATTACATATACATATACAGTATATATATATATATATACTGTATATATATGTATATATAAACAAAACCTGTCAAAAGTTTTAGAACAACCCCAATTTTTCCCGTTTTATTGAACTTTACGGTTTAAGGTTTCAAAGCACAGAACGAATAAACAATCGAAGATAAATATCATAGGGTTATTTTAACAAGAATGTGATTTTAGTTTTTTGACTCACTACAGTAGTCATCTTTTGCATATTTAACCACTGAACACATTGGTGGCATTCTTTCTACAATTGAAACCAAATATTATTTGGGAAGTTCTTCCCAACACTGTTGTATGTTGCTTTGTATTCATATTTCTGTCCAGTTCATTCCAAAACAGCCCGATGGGGTTAAGTCTAGAGCAGTGTCTCCCAACCTCAGTCCTCAAGGCACACTAACAGTCTTGGTTTTCAGGTTAGCCATACTTGAGCACAGGTGACTTAATTGTACTTCCATTATTTTAAGCATATGTTCAAGAATGGATATCCTTAGATCTTGGACTATTAGTGTAGAGGTTAGGAAACACTCCATGATGCGAAGCCTACTATCATGTTTTTTTTTTTCCTTGAATGTAGCTTTGACATAGCCTGGAGATGTGCTGTGGTCATTATCCTGCTGTAGGATGAACACTTGATCAACTAGGCATAGACCAGAGTGTACAGCATGGTACTGCATAATGCTGTTTGGTCCATGTTGCCAGTCACTCTGTGCAAGGCGCCTACTCGGGTTCTTGCAAGAGAGCCTTAGGGCCTGATTCAGACCCACTCGCGAGCGGCTGTCCGCTCGCAAGTGGGTCGATGGTCTGCACTGAGCATGCGCACGACGGAGGGAGCTCCGTCGTGCGCATGCGCCAGACACGACGAGCGAAGGACTTTCCTTCGCTCGTTGTGTCCGATCAAAGGGGGCGTGCTGTCAATGTTGATTGACAGCACGCCCCCTTTGGTGGGCGTGCCGGGGGCGTTCCCACGGGAACGCCTCCCGTCAGAAGCCGGCCCACTGACATCACTAGTGATGTCAGTGGGAGTGATTTTGGCTCTGATAGAGCCAAAATCACTCCGGAGCTTGCGGTTGAAAACCTCAACCGCAGGCTCCGGCTCGCAATTTCGATGGTCGCGATGGTCACGACCATCGCGGCCATCAAAATGCACGCTCGTATAGCCTGTGGGTGGTGATCCACAGCTATACGAGCGTCCAGGAGGACGCTCCATGAAAATGGAGCCCGGCCCTCATGCAGAGCGTGCGCTCTGCTCAGAGCGTACGGCTCTGAATGAGGGCCTTAGACCATAACATTTCATTCTCCATGTTTGACAGATGGTGGCACATGCTGAGCAACCATCCTTTTGCCTAATCGGCAGCGCACGAAAACCTTGTGCGATGAACCAAAGATTTCACATGTTGATTCATTATTCCATAAGACCTTCTTCCAGTCTACAGTAGTCCAATGGCGGTGTTTCATGAACAGGTAAGCTGCTTTGAACAGCTGTTAGTTCTTAACCCTTAAGGTCTTTTTTCCAAACTCTAAAATTTTAATTTTTTTCAGTTTTTGCTAACCTAAACCTATTTATATTTTAACCTCTAGACCAGTGGTTTCCAAAATGGGTGCCTTGGGTTGGTGGTCCAGTACACATAAAATTATTTTTAGTCAGTGTGATAGGCAAAACTAGTGCTGGCTGCTGCCAATCAAAAAATATGTGGACAAAAAAAGTGGAGCCCTGTCAACCACCATGTGACTGAACCTAAGGGTGACACATATATATATATATATATATATATATATATCTATATCCACAATACCAGTGACCGGCATTCAGATTCGCAATACAGCCTGCGCGGGTGCCAATCTAATAGAGAAACTCTATATATACACTACATGGAAGGAGATGGCACTCCACGACTAATGAAAAAACTGCAGACAAGACGGTGTCTTAATAGTCAACATTTCAGAGCTCTCCGGCTCTTTTATATGATATAAGATGAGATTCATATAAAAGAGCCGGAGAGCTCTGAAACGTTGACTATTAAGACACCGTCTTGTCTGCAGTTTTTTCATTAGTCGTGGAGTGCCATCTCCTTCCATGTAGTGTGTATATATATATATATATATATATATATAAAATATAATATAGTCACGGGCAGCACTCACGTATCAGTAATATAAACCGCTCCGGTGCCCTCCGCATAGGAATCAGTTCAATCTCAAAAATACGTAGTAGATAGTCGGCAGCACTCGGATAATAATCACGTTACACAGGCAGTAATTCCAACGTTTCGATGGTTACTCACAATTTATACGAGCCGTTAGAATTTGCAGTAAGAGAAATGTGGCAGAACAAAATATTGATCGAATGATTATTAAATTTCTAAATAGAGGTTATCAGGCTGATAAGCTTTATAAAGCTAAATCGAAAGCATTATCGATGTCTAGGGAACAGCTACTGACGGGATCCAAGAGAAAAAACAACTCTAATAAAATCATGCCTTGGGTAAACCACAATAATGTGATTAGTAATGAGATTAGACAGATTACTAAAGGTGTTTGGCCAATGTTGGAGTCTGATAAAGATCTAAATTTGAAAGATAGACGTTTTATGCCCTGCTATTCACGAGGGAGAAATATCCGTGATATGGTAGTGAAGACGGATGTTACTGGATTGGGCGGTAGACTTTCAGAGCTTTTTGCCCCGAAAAATGGGATGTTTTAGATGTATCAACTGTCTAACTTGTAGATATCTCACTGTTGGGGATAGCTTCTGCCACCCTATGAGTGGAAAGAGATTTTTAATCGGACATAGAGTATCCTGCACTACAAAGTTTGTTGTATATTTAATTACATGTCCTTGTGGTAAAGGATATGTGGGGAAGACCGATAGAACCTTGAGGGAGAGAATGGCAGGACATCGATCCAGTATAAGAGCTGCCATTGCCTCGGGACAAAGTGATCAACCAGTGTCGCGTCACTTTATGCAATTGGGTCATAGTTTGGCTTCATTAAGTTATATCATCATCGATCATATCCCATCGCATTTGCGTGGTGGTGATCGATCATTAAAACTACTGAAGTGTGAATCAAGGTGGATTCATAGATTGAACACTCTGACCCCCAATGGGTTGAATGAACACCTTGGATTACATTGTTTCATGTGATTTTGAGTAATGACGGGACAGGGCGTGTTATTTTCTATACTTGCGTACATTAGATTAAATGCACTGCATTACACATGATTATGTTGGTCATCTGTTCTATAATGTAATGATATCATATGTGTTTTATGTCTACAGTCTCTGATATGTATTGCATCTGTTATGTTGTTTGTTGTTGTTTTTATTGTTGTCCTGGCAACGGGCGTGGGTCCGTGACATCATCAGTAGGTGTCCCGGTTTCCCGCGTGGTTAGCAGAGGACGCTGCACTTGGTGAAGGGGTATTTAAGGTGAGCGAGTTTTGTATTGTACTTTATCCCTGATGACGATGGAATAAACGCAACCATCGAAACGTTGGAATTACTGCCTGTGTAACGTGATTATTATCCGAGTGCCGCCGACTATCTACTACGTATATATATATATATATATATATATATATGCACAATTTACTTCATTTAAGTTTGCTGAATTTCTCAATAAGAAACTTTTGCCCCAGGGGTGCTATGGCAAAAATGCTGATACTCTAGGGTGCCGTGATTCTAAAAAGTTTCGGAACCACTGCTCTAGACATTTAGAGAACGATTCAATTGTTGCTCTGTTCGAACTACTTGCAAGAAGTAGTGTGTGCAAAGTCCATTGTTTGGGTGCCTTTTCGTATAGACACCCAGCATGGTGCGCACAAAATAATGAAATCCCCCTTAATTGTTTACAGTACCTTTGTGCCAATTACATTTATTCACTGTACTTGACTTGCTTAAATCTCAACAAAAACTGGAAAAATGGGTTTTCTCAAACTGAGCGAGAGTGAGTGTATATTTGAAACAAATGGGAAATATACTTAACCAAGGACAAATTTTTTTTTCCCTTCTACTCCTTGCATTTAAAATCATGAGCTTATCTTACGATAACTAGTTTGATATGTGTGAACTCCCTGTACATAGTGACAAAGTACAAGGTTTTGCATACACCTTAGCAGTGTCGCTTTTAAACACTGGCTAGTAAGTGGAGGATGACCTGTATCAACTTGCTTTACTTTAAATATCAGAAAAGACTTGGTCAGTCAGGGCGCTCACTGAAAGCTGTAGAGCGCTGGCATATTACTAGAAAAGTTATTCCAACATCAGAAAATATTTTTTTCAATGTCTCCCTTCTGCGTTACCGCCGCGGCTGCAGCTGATTCCTCCTGCCTCTGCCTGCTGGCTTGCAGGGATTACTCTGACCCTCAGTGGAGGCACCTCTCTTTAAGGTGCCTGTTATAAACACCCACGAATTGCGGGAAGCCGCTATCTTGGGACTTCTCCTTCAAGCTGCAGTGTGTGTGTCTGTGTAGTGGCTGCCCTGCTCCCTTCACCAGCTGAAACAGCTTCTATGGCCCCAAGGCTCCCAGATTCCACTTCTCACAAGGTTGGTGAATGAGTGCCCTCCAATTGCACTCCTCTGCAGGGTTGCCATAAACTACCATTGCTCCTACCTCCATGTCACGTCCGTGAGCTCCTCTCTCCACACACCCATGAGACCCCTGCTGCTCTTACACCTCTGATCTAGAATGCAGTGCATTCATACCACAGTCCCTTTTCTTACTACTTGCAAATTCCACCCCAGAGGATTGTCATGCCTGTTAAACGAGGCAAACTATCCACCCTCGCACCTCCTATTAGATTCATCTCTCATAAAGTGCCTGATCTGACATCTATTAGAAAGTCTCCTGTGGTGTCAACACCCTTGATTGCCGCCTCGCCTAGTTTTGTCCCTGGATCTGATCTCTCTGATGATTCTCTGCTTACGGTTCGTACATTGCACCAGATGCTCCAGGCGTTTAGGTCAGACCTCACCTCTGATTTCCAGACTTCCGTCAGACAACTCACTGGTGAAGTGGCAGATATTGGTGATAGTACAAATCATTTAGAGAACAAAATGCAGGAGCTGGTCTCCTCCCACAATGATTTTCTACTTTCCCATAATTCAGTTCTGGCAGAACTTTCCACTGTCAAAGACAAGCTTGCTGATCTGGAGGACAGGTCCAGAAGGAATAATGTTAAGATCAGAGGTGCCCGGAATCTGTATCTAATGATAATCTTTGGGATTATGCTCTGACCTGACCCTTTTCAAAAAATTATTACCTTCTGCCGGGGATCGGGTTTTGCTGATTGACTGGATTCACAGTCTTCCTAAACCCGCTCTGCCTCTTCAAGCCCTCTCCGAGACACCCTTCTACGTCTCCATTTTTATCATATTAAGGAGAATATTGCTCAGGGCTGCACGCTCGGCGGAGGGCACGAATGTCTTGGATGGCCTACAGCTCTTCCCAGACTTCTGAATTCATACAATAAATAAGTGCAGGTCCTTCCAACCCATTATGAAGGCTGTCTGGGACCATGATATACAATTTCGCTGGGGTTCCTGGTTAAGCATTTAAAACGGGATCTCATCCATGGAGGCCAGTGCTAAACTCCTGACTCAATGGAAAATGACCGTCTTGATTGCCTACGCATCTCAGGGATTCCCTCTTCAGCCTGACAGGTCCCAGGTGGTATGAAGATGTGTCTAGTTTCTCCATTTCGTTTTTTCATATTTTTCCAATTATTTGCTGGCTACGATGCAGTTGGTTTGGACTGAGTTTCTATCAGCTATCCTATTTCACTGATTCTGCTTGCTGATAGTTGGATTATCTCTCGGGATACCCTTTTCTCCTGCTCCTTCGTTCCAGCATCTCCATTTTTCTACCTTTGGTGTCGTGTTCTGTCATCCTTGGACGCAAGTATTATTCATTGTTTATTGCTGGACTTTCAATGTCTGATATATCTGGTTTACCTTAACATTTCGACTGTGGTTTTCCTGTTCTCTTTCTCTATGTTTTTATCAACACCGTATTTTGCAATGCATACATTTCCCTAATTAGTTCTAGATGTTTTTGCTTACTGTGATATTTCATCTCTTTAAGTTGTATTGAGATTTTAAGATATTGCAGTATGTTTACTTAGTACGTTGTGCTGATTTCTATGTTCTATCTTATAAATGGTCTCATGGGTAGGGAATGTATCAGCCCACCCCCCACACATTAACTATGTTGCCGTATCTTTTTCCTACGGCAACTACTGTGGCCCGATATACTGGGCCATTTGGGTTTTTTCCTTTTTATTTTTTTTTACCTTACCCGTTTTTTTTTCCTTTTATTGTGTCTGACAGATACATCTATGGCACCCCTTTTCTATCATTGTCTCATGTTATATAATGGTTAAAAAATGTTCCCTTAATGTTAAAGGGCTTAACTCCCCACATATGAGGTGGTTAGCCCTTTCCACCAACATAAAGCCGATATTGTAGCCATGCAGGAAACACATTTTTCTTCTTCTGCGCCTCCTGCTAATGGTCCATCCAAACGAAACGGTGTTGTCATTTTAGTCCATAAGAATACTCCTTTTATTTTACACCGGAAAATTGACGATAAAAGTGGTAGATTTCTCATTCTTACAGGTATTATTGAAGACACTTTGGTTACCTTGGTCTCTTTATATGCCCCAACTCCCGGTCCCTTTCCTTCGGGAAACTTTGGAGGAAATCTATAAAGATCGCCGGAGCGCACTTATCCTAATGGGCGATTTTAATTTAGTCCTTGATCCTAAAATGGATAGATCCTCTCCCCATGGTTCTCCTCCTCCTGGTATTTAGGTCTCTCTTTAGCTTTTAAGAAATTGCTATCAGAGTTCGACTTGTATGACACCTGGTGCACCTATTTTCCTGATGAAAGAGATTATACCTTTTTCTCCTCAGTCCATAATAGTTACTCTAGAATAGATCTTATTCTATGAGATAAGAGAGTCCTCCAGTATACTAAGAAGATTAACTTCTTCCCATTACATGGTCTGAGCACGCTCCTGTCTTATGGACCTGGGATATGGGTCAACATTTCCCCTCTGCATGCCCCTGGTGCTTTCCTGAACATCAATTAACTGATCCTGAGACTCTAAAGGCCTTACTGACTCCCTTACATCATATATGCAGACTAATTCTCATGAGGAAACTTCTATATTCACTTACTGGTGCGCTTTAAAAGCAGTACTCCATGGTATTTCTATCCAGAAGGGAGCCCAGCACAAGGCCCGTTCTCTAAAAATGCAGTAATTTATCAATCCTCAGGTCTTTGGAGTCTCAGAATCAAATCCGCCCAACTACGACTTTGCGTAAACCGCTCCAAGAGGTAAGACACCAGCTGCAGAAACTTTTCATGCTTCATATGAGTTTAGCCCTCACCTACGTCATAAGTTTTATACTGCTGGAAATAAAGCTACTCGTTTGATAGCGCGTAAACTTCATGGTAAGCAGACGCGTAACAGGATTAAATGTTTTATTACTACCTCAGGTAAGAAATGTCTTAATCCCCTTGATATTGCTAACTTATTTTCAGAATACTACGCTAAATTGTATAATCTACATGGGGACCCTTCCACTCCCCAACCCTCAACTAGTACCATTTCTTCATTTCTAGATAGCCTCCCTCTCCCCTCCCTTGATGCGGATAGTTTGGCTACTCTCTGGATGAAATACAGCTGGTAATTCAGCAGTTGCCAAAGGGTAATGTTCCTGACCCTGATGGCTTGGTTGATTCCTTTTATTCTGCGTTTGGTGAGGTCCTTTCCCCACTTCTATTACAGCTTTATACAGTGGCTTCTCATACTGGTTCCTTTCCAGCTGAAATGGTGGAGGCTCAAATTGTGACTATTCCAAAGCCTGGTAAGGACCCCTCTGAATGCAAGAACTATCGTCCTATTGAACTCCTCAATATGGACGTAAAAAATTATGCTAAGTTAATAGCCAATCGCTTGAATCGTTTGCTTCCGCAGCTGATACACCCTGACCAAGTGGGCTTTGTTCGGGGACATCATTATCCGGATAATACCCGCAGGGTCCTGGATTTGGTTGAATGGGTATCCTATACTAAAAGGTGCCATTTCTTCTCTTTTCCCTCGACAATGAAAAAGCCTGATGTTATCTAAGTTCAGATTCCAGGGAGACATTCTTCGTTCTATTTCTGCCCTTTATGCTGGCCCTTCCGCTCGTATCTTTAGCAACGGTTTCCTTTCATCTTCTTTCACAATTTCTAATGGCACTAGACAATGTTGCCCCCTCTCCCCATTAATATTTGTGTTAGCCATCAAACCCCTTGCCCAAACGATTCATCTGTCCTCAGCGTTCCCCCTGGGCATTCAGTTTATAATACTTCTCATAAACTATGTCTTTTTGCAGACGATGTCTTATTGATTGTAACCAGCCCGGAGACCTCATTGACTTCCCTACATACTATTCTAGATAACTATAGTGCAGCTTCATATTACAAATTAACCACCAAAACAGAAACTCTACTCTCCCAATTATGTGATTGGTTTCTGCCCCCTCATTCTAAGCCCTGGGTCAATTTGGAACATGTGCTCGTTAAAGGTTTTGTCTCCCTGACCGCCTTTGGTTGCCCAGTCAGCTCCATCCACAACCTCCACTGTTACCCACAGCTGTCCTAAGAGTTTGGGATCTTAAGCACAAAGCACATTTTGCGTTTACCCTTCCCACAAGGAATATGTCCCTCCAGGCGTTAGATCTCTGCCCCATCTGCATTTTTCCTATCTATTGGATGCGCCTAGGTATCGCGTCTCTGACAGATTTCCCTTCCCAGTCTTCCATTTTACCATTCTCTGACCTTTGTGTTAAATTGAATCTAAGTTCCTCAGCCTGATTCTATTACCTTCAACTTGAACACTGGGTTGATAGTATGTATACTGATCCTAATGTGTTTCAATCACCTCCGGATCGAGTTCTAGGCAGGTTGACTAAACCTTCTTCTTGTGGTGCCATATCTTATTGGTATTGTTTATTGTCCCTGCCCCACAGATTTGACAGATAAGTAACTAGTTCAGCTTAAATGGGAGACTGATCTCCAATATACTTTTATCCTTAAACAATGGGAATCTACTCACCTTTCTTCCTTCTCCCTCTCTAAATGCACCAATCATACTGAAATGCATGTCAAGCTTTTAAATAGATTGTACTTAACTCCCTCTAAACTTCATAAGACATGGCCTGCAACTTCAACATTTTGTTGGCGTGTCTGCCATTCTCATGGCACTATTTTCCAAGTTTTTTGGGAATGCCAGTTTAAGCCCTTTTTGGGCGGAAGTGTTTACACTTATATATGATGTATTAGGTTTTACTTTACCCCCAGACCCCTCCTACATTGGTATCCTTCCATGGTTCCTTAATCCGCCCGATATGTCCTTAGTCACATTCTAGTATCGGCTAGGGCCACTATAGCCCAACATTGGAAATCCCCTTGCCTTCCCCATTTGCAAAAGTTATTTCTAAGGGGTCTATTTACTAAGCACCACTAGACGATTAAGCGATAATGATCGTTTGATCGTTCAATCGTTTGCAAAAGTGTCTAAAACGACCAGCGATGCGCTGGTCATTTAGACATTATCATCTTTCCAACATACTGGTCAACCTGACGATATCGTCAGGTTCAGCATGTTTCTAGATGATTTGATGACCCTGCACTGAACAACTGCTTGTTCAGGGCAGGCTCATCACACGTCTGACAAACGACTGAACGATTACAATGTCATAATCGTGCAGTCGTTTCCAGATCTTGCAGTGTATACCCGCCTTTAGGAGAGAGTGAAAAGTGATAAGGTGCCAGCCAATCCGCTCCTAACTGCCATCTCACAGGCTGTTTGAAAAATGACAGTTAGGAGCTGTCTGGTACCTTATCACTTTTCACTCTGTCTCCTAACACTGCTTAGTAAATAGACCCCTAAGACTCAATTCCATTTTGAAATGGAAACTAAATAGGTTCCTTATTCTACAACCCCTTCTCCTATTATGAAGTGGCTTCCCTGGCATCTATATGTTAGAGGGTGAGGGTGCCCCCCCCTGCACATGCTACTCCTCAGACACCCTCCCCACCTTTTAATTTAAATGAAACTCTGATGGTAGATTCAAATGATTGATCAATATATTTTGATATTTTTGGATTATTTGTTTATTGGTGCCTGTGGATGATCTGTCTCCCTTTTATGTTTTCCCCTATTCTTTTTTTCTGTACCCCTATATGTTTTTACATATATTCAATAAAAAGGTCGTGAAAAAAAGAAAATTGCAGCTTTCCAAAATGCCAGTGTAACCTCTTTACATAGGGAACAGTACCACACTTTGAGAGAGAATACGGCTGGGTACGGGAGGTAGTGATGATAAAACCAGTCACTATGCCGTTGGTGGGATCCTAAACATGGGTGAAATGCTACATTAGACCCGTGCAGGGGTTATAACTTGAAACATGCCAGTAAGATGGTCACCGATTTGATCCCTGCTAAATCTCAAACCTTTATTTATTCACTACTAAATTGTCTTGAAGCTCTATGCTGCATTTGACATGGTTGACCACTCTCCCCATACAAATAGTACATTCCCTAGTCTTCAGGACAATGTCCTATCCTGGTTCTCACCCTACATATTAAGCCACACCATCTGTGTTAATTTCTCTGGATCCACATCCTCTCCATTTACACAGTTGAGTACCACCAAGCTTGTTGCAAGCAAGGCCCTTTCCTCTATCTACACTACTACTCTTCAAAACTTAATATGAATTTAATTGCAGTAGCAACTGCATATAGAGGATACTGGCTATCTATACAATTCAGAAATTAATTTAAAGCTCTTACTCTCACCTCACCTCTCCCACCTACATCTCCATCACCCTCCCACCAATTCCGGTGAACAGGTGACTGACGCCTCTCCTCTTTGATCAATAACTCTCACACCATTTTCTAAGACTGCTCCCATGTGGAACACTCGCAGTCTCCTATTCACGCAAGCATACTAGACTACACCGTGCTCCCCAGCCCCCACCCCTGACTTACTCAGTCTCCCCAGTAGCACCCACTGTCACCTCTCCACCTTAGTATTAATCCATGGCCCTCCCACCCTCCTCTCGAATCACCCCTCCTCCTATAGCTCACATAACTATACCATTACATATTTATGTAAATAATAATCAATTTACTGTAATTATCTATAGGTTTGCTGGTTACCCTTCAAATTTGTTACTAGATCTACCCTTTTTAGCATTACAAAGGTGCTGCATAACTTTGTGGTGCCCTATAAATACAAACAATAATCCTTCAGTTAGAATTGTACTTTATTCTCTATATATAAATCTGTGCCCAAAGCCTGCATCTTACATGACATTTAAAATATTTCCAGAACACAATTTGCAATTTTTTTCTGAACTCAACAACCCATTGTGAAAGTATCCGATTACCAACAAGCAGTTCCAAACGTACGTTAATTCTCCTTTCCATACTCAAAACCAGAAAAGCCCACTGATCGTAAAAACCAGCATTGGTGTAAGTGGCGGGATCACATGGCCCGTCTAAGCATATTTCACACTGCTATTTGGCCTATCCAATAGTTAGTATATGGTGCTTAACCTCATGTATCAATCTCCTGATTTGTATAAATTAATAAACTTGCAAACAGGACCCATTTGTCACTGTTAATACCCAGTCATGAAGGAGGAGCTTTAAGAAATAATGTCCTCCAGTTTACACAAACTCATGCTGCGTAGAGAGAATACTGTGACCCAGCGATGCAACACACTGCACAATCCGGCGTGACAAGAGATGCTGTACACACTGCACAATCCGGCGTGACAAGAGATGCTGTACACACTGCACAATCCGGCGTGACAAGAGATGCTGTACACACTGCACAATCCGGCGTGACAAGAGATGCTGTACACACTGCACAATCCGGCGTGACAAGAGATGCTGTACACACTGCACAATCCGGCGTGACAAGAGATGCTGTACACACTGCACAATCCGGCGTGACAAGAGATGCTGTACACACTGCACAATCCGGCGTGACAAGAGATGCTGTACACACTGCACAATCCGGCGTGACAAGAGATGCTGTACACACTGCACAATCCGGCGTGATGTTATCTTTACATGCTGCATGTAACTGCATGCGTCGTTCATTGATTCGTCCCATGGGACGATGCGTGGATCGATGGATCGGACATAAACACTATGGGATAAGTTTACTAAAGTGAGTTTTTAGAAGAGATGTTGCCCATAGCAACCATTCAGATTCTACTTTAACTAAATAGCTAGAATCTGATTGGTTGCTATGGGCAACATCTCCTTTAAAACTGACTTCTAAAAACTCTCACTTTAGTAAATTTGCCCCTATATGTGTACGATATATTGTTCCGATCTGCATCAGAAATATACATTGTATAGTGAACACCCAGTTTTAGAAACCCATGGTAAGTTTCCTGCTACCCACCACCTGTTTTTTTCCCCCCCAAAACTATACTTCTGTTTTGCTAGTTCTGACCAACCAACGAACAGACGCGATCACATCATCGTAGCTATATACAAAAGATTCATTATGCAAATCAAACACCACAAACAAAGGAATAGTATATAGTATTTGATAGCAGCTTTTTATTGGTTACAAAACCTAAGCCCATATACAAAATTAGGAACACATTTTGATGCCTCTTTTGAAATAACATTTTAGTCTATATAACAAGTTAAAAAAAAATAAAATAAAAAGAAAATTATGCATTTTTCAAACACTGTTCTGAAAAAGAAAAAGTGCAGCAATAGTCTTTGTTTTTGTAACTATCAGATGATGCAATCCCTACCAAAACTTAATAAGGTCACAAGGGAGGAAAGCTACCTAAAACACTTGGCTAGGGCTTCAAAGTGTAACGTTCACTTACTCCGTGAAGGCAGCCATTTTGTGGGCTGAAGTAACATTTAGCGACAGATTTAATTAGCTGCGAGCTCCCTTTGTAGCCCTGCACACTTCCGGGTATTACGGTAGGTAAAACAGCGCATTTCTTTTGCTTGCATGCAAAAACTAGCGGTGTTTCTTACCAGTCTCACTGCACGAGGTCCCTACCAGGTGAATATTGGACAGCACACAGAATGGCACCTACAGGTACACTTTAAAGTAGCCATGTACATTTTAAAGTTTCTATAAGCTCAAACAGGAAAGAAAATAAATAGTAAGAAATCTTTGCCAATTAAGTTTTTATTACGTAGAAACTTCTCCCTATGCAGAACTGAGGGCAAATGCAGCTTATATAGATCACCTTTGTACAAATTAGAAGGGGGGAGGGGGATATATAACCCAATAAAACAAAAATGTAACAATACAAAAATAGCATCGAGATTTCATCTTTTTATAATGTGACCGTATCAAGTTCTGCTATTAACTGTCTACCTTAAGTAAAACACCACACATTTTACTATTGTGTGAATAGGATGCAGATATGATAAGAAGCCAGCTCTAAATTCTCAGGATTGGGGGGAAGGGGGGGAAAGAAAAAAAGGCACAATGAACTTCAACTCAATTTTTTTATGTGCACAAGAGTTGAAAAAGTTTTGAGCCACCTTAAAGAGAAAGTGAATCTAAAATTTATAAAACCTATAAATAATCAGAGGCCAGACCGCTATATTAAAACAGATTCTCTAGCAAGTAAAAATCTTGCAGTTTAAACATACGCTTGTATCCGTATTGGGATACAAGACAAACCCCACCCCCCTCTTTAAAGTGGCTCCGCCTTGGCAAATATATATATTGTAATGAATGCACACTTGCTGTGTTGTTCAGGAGTGAAAGGTTTTAAAGGTAAGCTGATCCACGATTTTGGATGGCATCTCTTCTTATTATCACAGTAAACACGACCCAAGTCTGCTAACTAAAAAAAGTAGTTATAAGTTAACTATCCCCTTCACATCAAAGCGTCAGAAACATTTCACGCAATAAACTGCGTCCTAGTGTCCCTGTTACAAAGTGTTTCTAGTCACTCAGGTAATTGTAGCTCCCACCACAAAAAAAAAATAAAAATAAAATTATATATATATATATATGCATACTGGGAATTGAGTTTCTGAAAGCTACAAAGCCATTCAAATATTAAAAACACCATATCGTGGTCTGACCAGATTCGGAACATTACCATTGGCATGAACCTGGTTAAACAAATTAAATAATTTTAGCTTCCTAAACATGTCAAAATATGTGAGGTTATTCAAAGAGTACTTTACAGCCAAAAGAACAGTATTATGTCAGTACCCCCCAAAGAAGCCTAGAACACTACTGGCTAATAGCCAGAGGTGCAACGCTGCCCCCTTGATCCAGGTATATGATTAAGTTAGCCCTATATTTATTTTATTTATTTCTTTAACCACTTTATGGTTGACACATATGAAAACTGTTCTACAAGCAGCGAAGTAGAACAGAAAAGCTCCAATCAGATTCTATACTTTTACTATTGAAAAAAAATGAACAAAAGCAAATGTCTGGTTGCTGTGGGTTACCTGTGGAACAATTTGTAAAACGCCTGCTTTAATCAGGATACGTCTTTTAGGGTGTCTGTAGAACAAGCTTAGCCAACTACTGAACTACAAATCCCAGCAAGGCCCGACTGCCTGTAATTTCGCTATTGGAAAAAAAGCCACAGCTTACAAGCTCATGTATGGATAGTTCTTGTTTTGCTGCCAACCACACTCTCAAAAGCACCTTTCACAAAGTAGAAATTGACAAATTACAGTAGAACCAGAAAAGCTCCACAAGTTTGACCCCAATTAAAAAAAAAAAAAAATGAAACCACCTATAGCCACCTAAGGAAAACATAACATACCGATGTCTACGGAAAGATGAAAGCAAGGTTTCGGTTCCCCACCTACGATATTTTAGGAGATCTCGTTTGTCGCAATCTCTGTGTTAACCTAGATTTCAGGGACACTTGCTTTCAGCTTGAGACCATGTTTATAAATGATGGGTTCTAAGCTCGGGGGAAACTCCATGCATGGCTTTTGGTTACTTCAAGAACAGCAGGAAAAACATAAGTTGGAGTGGTCGGACAGGGCGCGATGTTCAATGAAACAGCAAAGCATTTTGCTCATCGATCAGTTCCATTTTCCAATCCTGACTAAGGAGGCAGTTTGGGAAATACTAAATAAGAGACATAATTACAGTTTTCTCTTAAACAGATTTTTTTTTTTTTTTGTCAATAATTCACCCAAGTTAATATATTTTATTCAGTTTTGTGAATGAAATCTTTTGGCTTGCATGGTTTTTTTTTTTCTCTCCATTAAATCTATAATTCCTCAAAATATGAAAATGTCTATGGAGGAAGATGAAGGCTCGATAGTAGACCGTACTCTTGCAGAGTCTTCCACAATGTATGCATTATCGCAAAGTCTTCATGTACAGTGCACCAGGTAAAAAAAAAAAAGAAAGCTACTTTTCCACAAGAAGCTGATATGCCATCACTATGAAATTGTTAAAACAAAACAAAAAAAGAAAAACAAACCAAGGGGTTGAATGTTGTGGCAGTCAGCACACAGTGCCAAATGGAAAGGTAAAAAATACAGCTGGGACTGTTAGAATTTCAACGAAAACCAAGCTCATGCATATGCAATTACAGTCCGTGTGAGGGTGATGTTTGGCAACTGCAAGTGACAGATACATGATTCGCTTTAGAAGCATCAATATGAAGAGGCGTGTATCTTGAATCTTTCAGGGTTTCCTCAACTGGTGGAAGTCTGGTGGTGCTATATGCTTTGGGACAGAGAAAAGCTGCACTGCAACACACTTAGAAGTTAAATTCTTTTGTCTGAAGGTTGGATGACGGCTCAAAGTTGTAGGTACCTTCCTGGGTGGCTCCAGGAATGAGGCTTTGATCTTCATCAATCTGCACATGGAAAAAAAAAGTATATATATACATTTATATATCCACTTTAATTAATATTACGGACAATAATACATTTAGTGGCAGAGACTCGCAGACATTGGAGAACATTTCTCTCACACTGTGGGAGACATCAGGTGACGTTGCCTATAGCAACCAGATTCTGTGCTTTGGAGCGGAATATAGAAAAGGAAAGGAAGCAGTTGCTTTCTATGGGCATCACTTTATTCTTGGCGCCATGAATATAACGTCTTGGGATAAATGTAATAGCCTGTGAGGTGCACGTGGAAGTGGAATTGCGCCGGATTTAAAGCAGGATATTAAGGTTGGCTTAAATTAATAAATGAGCATGTCAATGCAATGCATATACCCAACCAGCATAAACGTCCATACAAAATATACTGGAAGGTTAATTTGATTTAGATAGAACGAAAACCAGTTCTGTGTGTGGTTGTGTCTTCAAAGAGGCAGGTACTTCTGTGAATGATTAAACAGTTTATTTCTGTAAAATGCTGGTACCAGGTTGGTGATAAAGGATAATATACCCAAAAAGGAGTAGCAGTATTGTGAGATTTGACAAAAACATTACTTGCTGAATAAAATGGGTGTCACAAGATATCATGTGGCAATGATGACGAGTAATCAAGATGGCTGACTCAGCCACCGAGAACAAACATTGGTAGCTTAGGTGCGGCAAAATCTACTGAGCACCAGCACTGTGTGGAGCTGCACTTTGCCCAAGCCTGCTTTATAGAAAAGAAAAATAGCTTTGGAGGGTTATGCTCTAATATTGGGCATTGCTAGTTGAGCTACGTATCTCATATAAGCACCACTTTAGGCAAATAAGATGTTAGGGTGACTACAGCTGTTTTTAAGTTATTTATAAAAGATGCAGTGACATGTTGCTGGATTACTTTTTTCCAATATGAAAAAAATCTCTTCATCAGAGGGATGCCATTACCTCGGGGTTATGTATAGTGAGCTGTGGAGTCGGGCACTAACTAATTAAGACTGCCTCCCACCCCCTATATAACCCCTCCCCTTCCACTAGAACCTCAGTCTGTGTTTAACAAAGCCAGAGAAGGAAGAACTGAGAAAACCAACAGGTAACTAATATGAAACCAAACAAGGGAGGCATCCCAGCATCCCCCAGATGAACTCCAAGGAAGAGATTTTACGGTGAGTAAAAATCATATTTCCTTTTTCATCCATCTTGGGGATGCCATTACCTCTGGGATCTACCAAAGCAAGCCAATTTAAAGGGGAGGGAGCACCAAAAACGGCCACTTGAAGAATTTTTCGCCCAACACTGACATCCCTCGCTCCAACTGGAAGCAGTAACATTTTGTAAAACTGTGTACGGATGACCAGGTAGCTGCTCTACCGAGGCACCATGCCGCACAGCCCAAGAAGCCCCGACAGCACGAGTCGAGTGAGCCCGATTGCCGGAACCGTCACATTTGAAGACAAATATGCCTGCCTAATGGCAGAAGTGACCCATTTAGCGATGGATCTTTTAGAGACTGGCCAGCCTCTTTTTGATGCATCAATCAACACCAAAGAATCCATAGGCCTCAAAGATGGAGTGTGCTCCAAGTAAATGCGTAACGCACGTACCACATCCAACAGTGCTAAGGAAGAAGCTTCACTAGTCACTGAAGCCTGGCAAAAGGCTGGAAGGATGATACCCTGGTTAATGTGGAAAGCCGATACCACTTTCGGGAGAAAGAAAGGTTTAGTGGCCAACACCACCCTATACTCATGAAAATGAGAAGCGGATATTTACAAGACTGAGCCGCTAAAGATGTATCTCAGCCAGAACACCCAAGGTGCGATCATAGCACCCACCAGGAATGCCCGAGGATCCCGAGACAGAGTTCCGTACCTTGGAAGTTTCCTGTTGAGATGGGAAGCCATTAGATCTATGTCTGGAGACCCCCATCTGGAAACTATTTCCGCAAACACTTCCTGGTGTAATTCCCATTCCCCTGGATGCACACTGACTTAAGTCCGCCTTCCAGTTGTCCAGCCCTGGAATGTAAACTGCTGAAATAGCTGGAACCCATCTTGCTGCCCAAGAAGGAAGTGAAAAACCTCTCTCACTGCTCGCCAGCTGCGTGTGCCACTCTGCTTGTTTATATAAGCAACTGCCGTGGCATTGTCCGATTTGCACTGGTAGGCTCCTTAAGTGGGATTGAGCCTGAACCAATGCATACCGAATCGCCATTAATTCCAGTATATTGATGGAAAGAGAAGCTTCCTGGACAGACAAAAGACCCTGTAGGTGCTTGTCTAGAACCACCGCCCCCCAGCCTGTTAGGCTGGCATCTGTGGTGACAATGATCCAATTCATTACTGACAACCCTTGTTCAGATTTGCATCCTGCAGCCACCATATAAGTGACTGCTGGGTCTGCAGACATAATCTGAACATCTACCTGCTTAATCGAGGGTCTGACCCATCAATGAAGCAATTGATTTTGCAGTGGTCGTGCATGGAATCTGGTGAAAGGAACGGTTTATTTTTCCCAGTAGCTGCATAGCCCTTAGGACAGAGATATGAGGCATCTGTAAAATGATCCTTATTTTGGATTGAAGATCCTGAATCTTTGCCTGCGGAAGAAACACTCTGAGACACTGGGTGTCAAAGAGAAGACCCAAAAATATGATCCTCTGAGATGGAATTAAACTTGACTTGAGAAAATTTATGATCCAGCCGAATCTCTGGAGCATGCCTATGGTAATCTGAAGAGGTTGTTGCAATAGGGCTATTGAAGGTGCACTTAGCAGCAAATCATCCAGATAAGCTAACACATTGACCCTATCTGCCTTCCAAGTTCTAAGCCATAGAGAACGTCTGGCGGAAATGGCCAAAGCAGAAATTAGAGACGCTACGTGAATACTATCTATTAAAGCATCACCTGTATACACTGGTGGCCAAAATTGTGGACACATTTTGAAATTTGAATGCTTATAAAAACTGCTTCATTTGATATATGAATCATTGCATTGCGTGAAGTGAAAAGAAATTTAATGCTGAATTCAACACAATAAACAAAGGTCAAATATTTGCATTACAAGGGAAGTTATGCTACTTTCAGTCAGACAAAGCAGCACAGATGCGTGAGATTCAAGAAGCAGATTGTAGTAACAGCGAATACCAGCCGATCCGAATCGTCGTTCTGAGGACCAATCAGCTGTCGCTTATGAGCAGGTGCAAGGTCACGTTCGAAGGTGGAAAAGGTCAGTTTGGCTGTTTCATTTTGGTTACTGAAGTGCAATTACGGTTGGATGTTTGTGTGTATTGTTTAGTGCTATTGACGGTGTAAAAAATAAATACAACAATGTCGTCCAGGCAAAGTGGTGACTGGTCACCCAGGAAGAGATCCTGGATTGTGGCGTTACGTGAAAATGGTCTTTCGTATGCAGCAATTGCGAGAGAAGTTGGTGGGAATGTGACATCAGGAGAACGAAAGTTTTGTTTACGCTATCAGGAAACACAATCTATACAAAACAAAGAAGGAAAAGGCCGGAAAAAGTGCACAACAGCTGTTGATGATAGGAGAATAAAACTAATTTGCGTTAGGGACAGATGGATGTCATCTGCGACCATTAGCAGTGACCTGAGTGCAACTGGTGTTTTTGTCAGTGCAAGAACGGTACGGAGAAGACTAACTGAGGTTTGGCCTAAAAGGTGGGATTCCCCGAAAAAAGCCATTGCTGAATAAAAAGCAGCAGCAGGAATGAATACAGTTGCAAAAGAACACATTGCATGGACAGAAGGTCAGTGGAAACAAGTGATATGGAGTGACACAACTAAGATATCGATATTTGGTAGTGATGGGAGAAAAAAATGTGAGACGTCGCATCGGGGAAGAGGTGCATCCAGATTGCATTCAAGCGACAACAAAGAATCCTACAAGTGTTATGATCTGGGCATGTATGACAGCAGATGCTGTAGGCCACCTTTATGTCATAGATGGCACACTGAACAGTAGTAAGTACATTGACACCATCCTACAACCAAAACTTATCCCTGATAGAAGGTAGCTTTTTCCAGATAATGCCCAATTTTTTCTGGCAGAATTCAGCTCTCTGCCACACTGCACGGATGTGCAAACAGTGGTTCACGGAGAATGACATACAGGTGCTGGGATGGCCAGGAAACAGCCCAGACCTGAACCCCATAGAACTTTTGTGGTTCCGTTTGAAAAAACTGGTACATCTGAGGCGTCCATCCAATAAAAGACAATTAATTGAGGCTATAATTGTCTCATGGCACCACATAATAAAGAAGGAAGAGCTCCAAACATTGTTTGGCTCAATGACACTTCACTGTGCTGCTATCTTGAAAAATAAAGGATACCCAACAAAATACTGATAGGACAGTAACATCATAAGTACACAGGGATTTTCACCCTAAGTGTTGTTTTCACTGCATAACTTCCCTTGTAATGCAAATATTTGACCTTATTTTGTTGAATTCAGCATTAAATTTCCTTTCATTTGAATAAAGTATGAATCATTGCACTGCATGACGTGTAACAGTTTTTATAAGCATTAGAAGTTGAAAAACATTAAAATTTCAAAAAATGTTTCCACAATTTTGGCCACCACTGTAGGTCAGAGCCTCTGAAATTTGATCAGCTAAAGAATTAGCTTCAGATAATCCTGATTGATACCCAGCAATCATCTGGGCCATCCAGGAATTGATAGCCTTTATCACCCAGGCGCTGGCCAGAACAGATGCAGCGAGACTCCTGACAAAGTGAATATAGGCTTAAGTCCAGCCTCATTCTTCCTATCCATAGTAGGTGTTAGACTATGTTGTGGGGATAACAGTATTCCTGACCAACCTAGCAATAGGAGCATCCACCATGGGTGGAATTTCCCAAAGCTTGGTATCCTCTTCCGAAAAAGTATGAAGATACTTCAATTTTTTCGGAATATGGAATTAGGTTTTAACCAGGCTAAATTCTGGGAAAACAAATACGTTTCTTCTTACGTTTAAAGAAAGAAGCTGAACTAGTCATTGGAATAGCAGTTTCCTGTAAATGCAAAGTCTCCTTGACCGCATCTACCAGTATAGACACCCCTGAGTAAGAATGGGGGTCATCCTCCCAGTTTGAGGTGTCTTCCCTGTCATAATCTAATTCCCCTTCTTCCTGGAAAGAGGCGGCCGAAACCTCATCTCCAGGAAAATCCACTGAGGACTGGCCTGAATGTCTTAGTGGCTGTGGCCCCAACTGACGTTACCATTTTGTTAAGGGACGTTGCCATCTCAGCGAGACATCATCCCATATCCTGGGCCCATCTGGGCTCTACTGAAGGATCAGACAAACTAGGAGCTTGAGCACAGGGCAACATATAATTTGCCTGAGAGTAACATAATTCACCTATGGCCTCGACCATAGATCAGGCCCAATCTGGTATCACGTCCTGTTCAGCTGAACTTCCCGGTAATGAATCTCCGTGTGAACAACCAGCAGAGCGACCCTGGGTCCGTACAACCTTTTGGCAACTTTTTATCTCATTTTGTATAAGTATAAAAAGTGTTTTTTTTTTTAACCCTTGTCTGGCTTCTCCATATTTGAGAGAGAAAGACAAATCTAACACAGATAGCTACCTAAATTCCTCTGTTTGAAATAGAAAAATATGCGGCTCATAGTGATGACGTGATAGACGGGGCGCCTGCAGGTGCAGCGGTGTCGCGTCATGGGAGCACCAAGGAGTCCGAAAAGCAGGCAGCATGCTCTGTTCTGTAACACCACCAGCTGCTACCACCTGAGTAGTAACATGCCCGGCCGCTCTGCTGAAGTAGCGTGCCGGAAAGCAGTAAATACAGCAAACAAGGTTTTTACTTGAAACATGCATCAGTCTGGTATGGAGAGTCTCCCAGGGACTATGTAGTTTGGTGACTCACCCAGAGGCAGTCTTTAGAGTGGGATACAGGGTTCACACAAACCTCTATTTCTATCTAACTCCCACTCTGCTAGTGCTTGTCGTCTAACACCAGGAACAAAGCACCCAAACCAAAACAGAAAAATAAAGAAATTAAACCTAACTAAAGCTAGGACCTAGCTATTTCCTTACTCCAATGCACTAAAAACAAGACTGAGGTTCTAGTGGAAGGGGAGGGGTTATATAGGGGGTGGGAGCCAGTCTTAATTAGTGCCCGACTCCACAACTCACTATACATAACCCAGAGGTAATGGCATCCCCCAGAAGGATGAAAAAGGAATATACATTTCTGGGTTTAATCATCTTTCAGAGCGCAAATAGATAGAGTATCTTGCCCCAAGTGATTGGGATAAAAGGTCTTTTTAAATTTAGATCATCCTGCTGAATATATACTAAAATACAAAAAGAGGGATAATTCTTGTTGATCATGTCTGGGTATGAAAACATGCTAGAACAATTCTTTATTATTTTAAATACTAGTTTTCATACCCTTCTGGAACAAATCATCTGTATTTAACATAGCAGGTAAACAAACGCAAATAAGTAGTGATGGAATTAGCTGTATAGATGGAACGCTTGTCCTGTCTGTTCATGGACAGAGCTTAAATGAAAACACTCTGGAAAAACTTCCTATAAAATCTTACACATTATAAAGCCTAGAAAGCAAAGGGAAGGAAGGCGTGCTCAGCTGATAAACCACCGAGTGGATGGTATATACTTACATCGTCACCAGAGAAATACTGATCTATGATTTCAAAGGCTAGTTTGTAAATTTCTTCATTCTCATGCTGCTGCAATGCTTCTATTTTTTCCAAACCTAGAAGAGAACAGAGTGAAATGTGAAGTGTAAAACGTCTTGCACTTGGCACTGGAATGTAAGTGTTTGAGGAACAGGACCAAGTGCCCACAAATCTCAATTAGTGGTGGGACAAAAGTAAGGTGGGCATGGAGGACCCGGCTGTGTGCGGAATGGTCTCATGCCCAGAGAATATATGCCACTGCATATCCCACAAAGAAATGGATTACATACGGTCAATCTGGAGATTGACCAGGAAAGGAAATTCAATAGCTGACACGTTAATGTTTCTCTCAGATGGATCTAAACCAGGTCTTAAAAAGTGAATACATTTTGGTGACAGTTGAATAGTGAAGTTCTCACCTCCGCACTCCTCTATGATCTCTGCAATTGTGCTGGCTTCTTCCCCTGCCATGATCAGAATGTTTTTCAAGCCATCCAAGACCACCTGGACAACTTGTGAGTCTTTCACAGCCAATAAATTGCAAAAGGGTGGGATGACATTCTGCTGTACAAGATACTCCACCTATAGGAGACAAGGAGGCTGAAGTTACCATAGGATCCAGTATATTAAATATCCGCATAGCACCACTGGTTAAGAACAAAAGATTTGAGTTTAAAGGAATAAGGAGTAGACGCATCAAACCTTCTGAAGGGGGCAAGTGGAGAAGTTGCCGATAGCAACCAATCAGCTATAATTTATCAAGTACATTCCATAAAATGATAGGTAGAAGCAGATTGTTTATTAGGGGCAATTTCATCACCTGTCTTTAGAAAATTTGACACATCTCCCCCTAAGCGAGGAATACAGTTCTGCTAACACGCTGTTTCCAGGTCAATTTCAATTTACATTTTATTAAATGCAGTCACACACTTCACTGCACATTCATAGTAGGTAGTGCCGTAACAGGGCAGCAGTGCACCCCACATCCCCTGAATGCACAAAGACATACCGAGAGGGTGGGGCCACTAGCACGGGAAGTATAGCACTGCACAGAGCATCCTGAGGACTGCAGGGTGCATGCCTGGAGTGTGCAAAGGACGCTCTGGGCTGGACACCAGCAGTGATACTGGCTTCAGGGTGCCGTTCCAGGCACCCTGCTAGCTAGATGCAGGGACACTGCCAGCCACATAGCCCTGCGCAAGAGCGCCGCTCGCACATTCCTAGTTTCGGCCCTGAAAGTAGAAGATCTAAAAAGGAATGTAATATGGAAGGTAAGCTTTAATAATTTTCTGACTTTGTACATATTTGTATTTACCTGGTCTTTACGTCCACTTATTGTCAAGTTGCTGATCGCCCATGCAGCTTCTTTTTGGGTTCCAAAATCCCCCTGCAACATAAGCAGACATAGCGTATTCACATTACTGAGTGGACGGAACGGTCTAACGAGTCAGTAAATTGCTCATCACACTACAGAAGGACAGCACTTGGCTGCATTTAGAGACTCACCTTGGCCAGCTGATGTATGATCATGGGAATTAGTCCAGCATCAATAACAGCTTGAACCTGTTGCTGATTCCCAGCTGTGATATTGGATAAGAACCAAACTGCTTCCTACAAGCATCAAAGTAAATTCAAGTCAGTATTAATAATGATGTTTTTAACATTGTTCTTATAGGAAGTGTTGTCACACATAAAAAGATGTTGTTAAACTTACAGTATTTAATCAATTGTGTATTTGTTTTAATATGGACACTGAAACACGGCTGTTCATACGTACGGTTTAAAGAACAAAGAAATACCTTGTTTATTTTCTCCTTGGGATGCGTCAGTAAATTTTGAAAATGAGCGAGAACATCACAGTTTAGAACCACCTGAGTCTGCTCATCCGTGCCAGTCACGATGTTGCCCACGGCTCTTAGTGCCGCTGTCTGAAATGGAAATTAAGATAACACATTACAGAGCTGAGGTTTCCACTACAAGTGTGGCGATACAAAAAGAGGAGCCTCTCAAAGGAACAGATTTGCTATTTCTTTGGGTAGAAAAAGCCGCATGTGATTTTTGGGGACAGGCACATGCAAAAGCAGATGATTATGTAAAGGGGGGGGCACTAAAAAAATTCTAAGATGCAAGATTAACTTCTTTACAAAAAGAAAAAACAACATGAAGAACTTTTTTCTACCACAATCTTAAATTTCACACATTCACTATGAGGAAACAAAACAAAAAACAATGTCACCAAGTAAATACTTTTGCCACATGCTGACAAGGGTGGTTTTTTGCACTTGCACTTTTGATATAATAGTAATGATGTCTTCTATGTAATGTTATAAACTGTTCTATTTTTCAAAATGATATTTAATTGTATATACCATTTATTTATAAAGCACCACCAATAATTATGCAGCGCTGTATAGAGAAAAATGGTCATTCACATTAGTCCTTCGCTCATTGTAGCTTACAGTCTTCTAAAGTCTCTCAGATGGCGTAACCACTCTAAAGGCCCCTACAAACTACACAATATCTTTAACAATTTGGCCGATACAGACATATCGTTAAAATATGTGTAGTGTGTGTGCACTACATCGTGTTGTGCGCGCTCCCGTGGGTGTCGTCAGCCTTACGATCCCTCTCCTGCAGCCTCTGGCCAGTTCCTGAATCACTGAGTGCATGCTCAGAGTCAGATCCACCCAGAGAAGTATAAATGTGAGAAACGAACATCAAACTCGGAATGTAATGTTATGCAATGGAATGTTAGCACTTCCGCCTTCCCCCGAGAGTTACAGTTACTGCACAGCAGGAATATTTTCATTCAAAATTAAAATTTCCGTCATAATACAGACTGTTAATAATCTTTGCAGTTCCGCGATTATTAATACATTGGACCTTAAATGAACTACTACTCAAAGAGCTCAGTGTTTCTCAAACTCTGGGCCTGATTCAGACCTGCTCGCAAGCGGGTCGTTGGTGGTCCAATGCGCACGTGCGGCGCGCGTGAGCCCCGGAGCGAGTGCAAAAAGCACTCGCTCCGTGGCTCACTACAGCCGCCCCGGCTGTCGTTGCTGATCGACAGCTCGCCCCGTTTTGTAGGCGTGGCCGGGGGGGGTGGCTTCACGAACTGAGGCGTTCCCAAGGGAACGCCTCACCAGTGATGTCAGTGGGAGAGCTTCCGGCTCTATTCGAGCCAGAAGCTCTCTGGGGCTTGGGGCCACGAGACCCTACCACAAGGGTCTCATCGCAGGTCCGATGGTCGCGATGGTCTTGACCATCGCGACCATCATCCTGGCCACTCACAATAGCTGTGGGTGAATCAGGCCCTCTGTCCCTCATGAAACCCTAACAGTGCGTGTTTTCAAAGTATCCTAAGAAATAATTAGCACCACCTGTAGATCTATTAGGTTAGCCAATAAACACACCTGTGCTCCAGTTAGACAATTTGGAAAACATGCACTGCTAGGGTTAGATGAGGACTGGTTTTGAGAATCACTGAAATAGACAATGACCACCAGTAAGTTGAGGCTTTGGATACTTTCCCTTCGCTATATCACACATTTCATGTATGTATTTCACACCTATGATGGTTTACCTGAACTTTGACTTCCTGGTGACTCAGAAGCGGTACTAAAAACGGCACGACTCCAGAATCTATAACCATCTGTATTTGTTCATTGCCACCATCAGTTAGGTAAGACAGAGCCCATACTGTATCCACTAAAATCTAAATAAAAGAAAATAAGGATTTTATTAGATTGAAATTAACAGCATCATATAAAGTCAGTATCAGAAAAGCAATTTAAGAAACTTGGCAAACCTGCGAATGTTACACAATAATTCCCGGCTGTCACCATTTAGACAGATGCAGCAATAGTCATCTGACATGTTCAAACATTTACTATTATCATTTTATACTGCAATCTCATCCAAAGTACATTCAGCCTGACAACCCGGAGGAGAGCGAAACTTCAAAGGCAGGATGTGCGAATTGGCCGAGGCATCTGCTTCACACACCCAACACATCCTGACTGAGTCCCTAAAACTGGAATTACCCACCATGGTGTAAGCTACTCATCTGGTAACACACACGGTTTGTAATAATAATAAATCAGAATGAAGTAACTTAAATGTAGGCATGAACAAACCATATACTTACATTAATATCTGTATGATATATTAGGACACACAAAGCAGGCAAAATCTAAAGAGAAAAAAAAATGTCAGCAACAGAACATAACAATGATCTCATTTCAGTTACCTTAAACTACTATTTTGATAAAAAAAAATTATTTGTACCACTCTCCTGCAGCTCAGAGGGGTCTATTTGTGGTTTAGCCCTTTAAACTAGAGATTGTTACAAGCAGAGGTAGCATGGTGCTGTGAATTATGGGTAGAAAACATCTGCTGACAGAAGTGACATAACTACACCACAGCAGCAAATACAAAGCACATACAATTAGGTCAATATAAAACATAGCTATTTATAAATTCTCCACCTTCTAACATGGCTATTACTAATAATGGGAACAATTTAGCACTTAACAGATGAAGTAACAGCTATCATTTTAAGAAATGAGTTATTATCCTTATTTTAGTATATAGTATGGTGGCCATTTTTTTACTTTTATGATTGCATCTAGGACCCAAATATACAAGTGAATGAATGTAAAATAGACACTTCAAGTGTCCATGAGTACATACAGAACCACTGGCCACCACCTTCTTGCATAAAAAAATAAAACAAGTGCACCCACACTTCTCCCTCCTGCCTGGCCGCAGCCAGTGACTGTGGCCAGGCAGGAGGGAGAAGTGTGGGTGCAGAGGGGCGGGCAGATTGCTCTGTGACTAGCAGCTGCCAGAAGATTAGCTCCCAATAGCTTCCGGTGGGCAATCTGGCACTGCCTCATCGGACGAGACGTCGTCTGGTAAGTGGTCAAAAACACGGTTCTTCCTTCAGCATTACTTCACCTATACAAAACAGCACAGATCTACCCAAAAGTTTTCATAACATCTACACTTGAAACAGATGATTCATTTAAAATTTAGTTTAGTTTTAGTTTAGTTTAATTTTTAATGCATAAAGTATGTAGAAATAATAGGAATGCACAACAAGTCATACCATTTTTAAACGTAGACAACCTGAGGCATCAAATGAGGTCACCACTTATTTTATGTTTGCCAAGATGGAGGTAGATTTGGGAATTAAACATTCCCACATCTCTGGGGTTGCTCTACTGCCCAGGCAGCCATATCTCTGGGGTTGCTCTACTGCCTCACTATTTAAAACTTTCTGTAGTATAAGGTGTTATTGCCGGGTGCTTACAAGACAATAACTACTACGGTGCACATCCCATGAAAGAACTCAAATGAGGCGCCCCCTTGTGTGTCAATTCTAAGATGGAAGAAATTGGGCACCTTAAGTATCCTCCGCCTTCCACTCCTAATATATTTGCAGTGCAAGATGTTACGGTGATCAGACAACCAATAAGGGGCCACATAATTTGAAAGAAAGGACCCCCCCTCCCCCAAATAACTGCCCAAAATTATTGAAGCCAGGATTGTCAAGATCCTCATACATCCCCAGCCCATTGTCTGGTGGCCACACTGGTCACCAAGCAAAAACTAGGTAGGGTAGAGTAGGTAGGGCACCTTTAATGCACCCCTGTCCCATCCACTGTCTTTTACAAGGATGTGTAGAGTGGTAGAAGGTGGGGCTTAAAGACATTGCTCTCCATTGCTATGTCATTAAGCCCCGCTTACTTCTGCAACCACCAGAACTAACTGCCAGCGGAACTTGTATTTTTCACCTCTCGAGCCGTATTTATTAACACTGAAGGGGTTAACAAGCTTACACTATCTCAGTGATTTATTATAATTCATACCATAACCACAATTTAGAATTATACAGGGCAGTCCCAGCTTTTATGTCAAAAGCTGGAGATGACCTTGTAGTTTAGGGATTTGGTCCCATGATTATGGTACGGTTTACATCACATAAATTAGAATTCCAATTCTCTATCCATCCAACATCTACATGGAAGAGCAAAGGCCTCATCACTGTTCATTTTCATTACCTCCTGCACAGTCTCCATGGGTGGTGGAGGGTCCTTATTCCTGCACAGATTGACAATGACCCATGTGACGTTCCGGAGGAAGGTGATGGGGATGGAAGGATTGATGAAGGACAAGAGCGGTTTGACAACTCCAAGTGAGATGACATAATCTCTACACTGAGGACCATCACCTACAGAAATGAGAAGGGTTTCCAAAAAACCTTGTGTTAACAGCGTTGAAGGTGAAAAATAAAAAGGGCGATTTTGAAATGTAGGCATGACAATCCTTTAGTATATTTGTGTTAAAGAAATGGGTTTAAAAATTCCTATACGGACTATTTAAAACATCATAAGCAATTTTAAAATACTGTAGAACATTGTAACCAAATAGATGTTCAGTTTTATTTTTTAAACTGTACTAGAGGTGGAATAATCTGTTGGTAAGCATTACAAACTCTTTTTGCACCAGTCTTAATCTATACTTCAACTTATTCCTACAATTCTTACCAATGATATTTCCAAGTGCCCAGACTGCTTGTTCACAGACATTCTGATGCACGGAATGGAGCAGCCTTAGAAACAGTGGAACGGCATCTATATAGGGAAAAAAAAAACCAGTATAAATAAAGGACTAGTGATCATCATACAAGTTACATTGTTATACGCTTCTAACACTGGACACAAATATGCAGAACATGAAATCTACCAAACAAGTGCCAGTAAAAGAAGTATTTTGGTATAATATGAAGTAATAAGATTGCAGTACTTACTGGACTGGACCACTGCTTCAGTTTGTGCAGATGTCCCTGACGCTATATTGGTTAATGCCCAGGCAGCCTCAAACTGTAAAGATGGGCTACAAAATAAAATATGAATAATTATAGCAGAAAGGTAAACACAGTTCTTTAATATTAAGCATTACACTCCTTAAATATTAAGGGCAAATTGCACAAAAATAAACAGTATTAAAAAGGCGAAGAGCCTATGGGCCATTTATATTAAGAAAATTTCCTGGCATTTACAATTCACACTCTAAGGGGTAAAAATGGAGATGTTGCCCATAGCAACCAGATTCTACTCAACATTTAACTAGCACCTTCTAGAAGAGAATAGCTAGAATCTGACTGGTTGCTATGGGCAACATCTCCACTTCTAAAAACTCTCACTCAGTAAATAAACCCCTAATAAAGGTTGAGTCTCCCATATCCAAATATTCCGAAATACGGAATATTCCGAAATACGGAATTATTTTGGAATGACTGAAATAATGAAACCTTTGATTTTTGATGGTTCAATGTACACAAACTTTGTCTAAGGCACAAATTATTAAAAATATTGTATAAAATTACCTTCAGGATGTGTGTATAAGGTGTATATGAAACATAAATGAATTTCATTTCTGTACACAAACTTTGCTTGAGCCACAAACTTATTGAAAATATTGTATAAAATTACCTGCAGGCTGTGTGTATAAGGTGTATATAACACATAAATGCATTCTGTGTGTATATTGGGGTCCCATTCACAATATCTTTCATTATATGTAAATATTCCAAAATACGGAATATTCTGCTATCCAAAATACCCCTGGGTCCCAAGCATTTTGGATATGGGAGACTCAACCTGTAGTTTGTTACAGCTATTTTCCCCTCTCCAGTTTACATGTGAATCACTTAATTTTTTGGCAACAGGTGTAAGGACCTTCCGTTTCCTTGACATCCAGTACAGAACAGAATTTGTTGTGGGAATTCTAAACTTGTGTTTTAATTGTTTTTGGTTTGAAAACCTGGGACTGGTACTATTGCGCCCACACAAAAAATACATCAGGTCAAAAGAGAAAGAACCAACTTGTCCCCGACCCGTAGAACGGAAAGCCCATGTAAAGGGGAGAGGGGGGGACGTTCCTTAATCCTGGGAAATGCTAAAATCTCACCTAGGGTTTACTCAAAGAAAAAAGTTTACTATAAGGCACTCATGTCCACCCAAAATCAAGATAGCTGTAAGTATCATTATTAAATCTTCAATGTGATCATAATTCTTTAAAAACCTTCCTTCAATGGGGACTATTAAACAGCAAAACATAAAAACGTAAAGTAGAAAATAATTGACATAAAAGAAGAAAAGTGATTAAAATATGTTGTATTAAAATGTGTAAACTAATTGTATTATAACGGTTTAATTAATGTTCTTGCCTATAGTTATTGAGATAGGATAATTATGTGACTAATAAGGAAAATTGTTCATATCCTGAAAATTATTGGTTCTATTTCTCAAATAACTGGTATAATGGGCCTAATTCAAAATGGATGCTTTTGCACAGCAGAAAGTGCAAAAATATGCTAATGGCTGCAAGAGGCGTCTGAAGGAAAAAGATCTCGCCTGCATCTCAGATACGATGCTTGCACAGGATCAGATGAACATCGCAAACGTTAGCTGAGTAAACCTAAGCTTATTAAGCCTCCTATCAGCTTGTGAGGTCAGCAAGTCTGAGCCTGAAGCTGCAGACACTGACCTAGGCTCTCCCAGTAAAAGGGGCAGCGTTGCACCAGTTTTCTAGAAACGCAGGCAGTGCTGCCCCCTCCTCGCACCCATACGTCAGGTTGCGGCTTAGGGGGGACATTTTGTCGACGCAAGACCCGTTCCGCACATGCGCAGAATGGAACATGCGCACTCCCCAAGCCATCGGGGTTTGCGTACATCTCTAAATCAGACCCGGTGTGTTCCTTCTCAGTGATTGCTACAGTGCAGTATTCATTGCATAGAATGTTACAGCTTTCTGAGTACTAAAGCCATTTTATTAATTGTATCCAAAACATCACCTAGGGGCCAGAATTTTCAGGGGGTTTGGATCCTCAGGGCCATCTGAAGATTCTGGACCCCCACACAGTCCCTGATCTTGGGGATACAAACACATCCAGTGAGAAGACAGAACAGAGTAAGGTGAGAAGACAAGTGAAGAGAAATAAATATTACCGAGAGGCTGCAGCAACAGCTTGTGATAGCCAGGTTAGCGTAACAACTATCCTGCTTACCCAGAAGCCTAGGACAAGAGGAGGTTACATGTTCCCAGAAGGCAGAGAAGCAATACACCTCAGAGACATCAGATAAATGATGAAGCACTGAAGGTGCCCATTCCAGTTTAAAGGAAAGAGAAATAGTAAGACACTCTACTGTAGTGTATATATGCAATATTAATACCAATAACCAATTAGGGTCATAGCCATTTAAATATCCAATTATTTTTTTTAAAGTTAGCCTGTACATAAGAGATCCTGCAACAGATATTAAGCAACTATATTTTCCAGACACTGGCTAAGCATCATGGGTAATCTATAAGGAAGACAATATACAAGGATGGTAAAACATAACATACTCACTTATCATCTGCCTCTAAACATTTCACCAATATTGGCAGAATCCCAGACTTTATGAGGTCATCGATGGGTGGATTTCGGTCACTGGATAGCAACTTTCTGAAAATAAAAACAGGAACCATAAAACCATTCTAATTAGATAAACCCGGTTATACCCTGCCAACTGCATTATAGGCAGCGTTCATGGTTTAGCAAATTTCCAATAAGAAGCTGCCTTAACCCCCTAAAACCCTCACAAGCTGAGGAAAATGGCTGTATGGAGCAGCCCCCAGATACCCCCCTAGCAGAGACTGCAGCTTTAATGGCAGTGGCAAAAACTAACGCCCCATTACAATAATACACTGATACATGATGCACTTTACCTTGCTGCCTGTACAGCACTTAGTTGAGTTGTTGGATTATCACTGGTGGCATTCTAATTAAAAAGACAAATAAAAAACAAAACCAAAGAAATTAATGTAGAGGAGCGAGTTGTACACAAGAACAGTCTGTAAAAGTAGTAGATCGGGGATTCTCACATGAGAAGGGCTGGAGGCACTTTATTGCTACCTGCTAAATGTGTGTGTGCTATCATCAGAACTGACCTGTAGGATGTTGGTTTATTCCATTTATTTTACAAAAATCTGTACTGATGCAAGGAAAAACAGGCAATATCCATAATATACATAGTGCGAGCTGTCAGATACTCAGTAAATAGATTTACCAGCAGAAAATGCAGGAGAGGAGGCAAGCAGGTCCTCAGCCATTTCAAAAATATCCTGCTCTATATGTCTATTGGAAGCCCCTCTTAGGGGCATATGTAATAATAATAGCGGAACTGCCGCAATTAATAAGGTTCCATATCGCGTGGATATTTTCATTTTTAATTAAAATATCCCCGCTATGTACTACGGGAAACTTGCAGGGACAGCAGTTGCAGTAAGCGCGGTCCCCGCAAGTTATATCCCTGGCATTACGTAGAAGTTTGTGAAAGACTTCTCCTGTGGAAGCTGAATCTGCGCATGTGCACAGAGTCTGTTACTGCCACAGGCTGGAGGCCTCGGGAGAGATTGGAAGATCTATTTCCTGTGAAAAAAGCCTCCATAGGCTTATAGCAGTTTACACCTTCTGAAGACAGTCTTAACTACCAGGGCTGAGATTGTAATCCCCATTGATAATAATGCCGCAATTAATAAGCATGCTGACGGAGATCCTGCATTGTGCTATTAGTACATAGCTACAGTTCTATATCATTTTATGGAAAAAAAAACAGCTTAATTAATAGGCCCCTTAATGCTAAGTCAACCTCCCTGCCTTTACTTAGGAGAAATCTGAAGACCAGAAGACGGAACTCAGAGCAGCTAGAAAAGGCCACAACCTAGGTGTGGTGACAAGTGGTGCAATTCTTTCCCCTCCTGTGGATGCCTGCTGAACTTACACTCCATGTAATTCTATTTATTATACTTTCAAACAATTCACATACAATTACACAATGATACATACCTGTAGTATTGCTTCTAGTGTTACATTTTGCTGTAACAAGAAAAACAAAAAGCACATTTAGCAAAATATTTAACTACTTAAAAAGTCCCGATATTCCATATTTCTTCAGAATCCTATAACTCAATGCAGCACCAATTTGAAAGATAAACATAGTTGTAAATGAAGACACGTGTAATACAAAATTAAATACAGATGTGTCCTTATACCTAGCATCTAGGCGCCATATGACGCAGTCACATCACAGACAAAGCCACTCACAGTACCAGATGCTGTGACTTTTCCTGCACAGGAACTGGTAGAACACAAGTACTAATAAGGGAACATAGCAGGATGAATAGTCGCAGCTGCTGGTATTGTAACCTTTTTACTCAGCTTTGAGACTCAGTCGTACACAGATGTACAAGTACCGCAAACCCCAGTGGTCAGTGTACGGTAGCAACGTATATTTGTCGCTTCTTGTTCTAGCAGTGCGAATAAGATGCACTTTTTGAGCAAATAAGACGCTTGGCTATTTGGCATGACTTGAGCCACGGTGTAGCTGAACATAGATATAAAAGCCATTATCCTTAATAACTATAATAGACATTCAGGTGCTGAATTGCCATAAACTTCCCAGGATTTCTACTGATGGCCTAACCAGGCCGCTAATGTCTTCTTGCTGCTGATGGCTGGCCCATGCCCAGACACCTTAACTATTTTATGCTGATCAGTCTTCACCAACTGCACCCCTCATGCCCATGCAAGGTAAAGGTGCTGATCTACTGCCAGACCATCAGTCCAATAGTATAGCTGGGGCAATACATGCTAAACCTGCCTGGCACTCTCACAAGCCATGTGTGCTGAGCTCCTATGAATGCTCATATGTACTAGTCTGATGAGTGAGGGAGCCCACTTATTTGTGGATTTTTTTTTTCTGTCCACTTAATATAGAAAAAAGCCCATAAAATATTGTCTTAAAGGATTAAAGGTATCATCATTAATAAATACATTGTTAGGGGTGAGTGGCTTGGCGACAGTCTACTCAGCCAGCAAAGACTTTCTTAACCGGGGCTCCCTCACCCCCATGTCACCTACCCTGGCTGCCCTAGGCCCAAACACCAGCCCAGCAACCATCCAGTCCTTTTCTGCACTGCCTGGGGCTGCCCGCAGGCACAGTCTACTTTGTGGCCTACCCACCCAGTGATCCCTTGAGCCTCCACTCAGTGTTCAGCTGCCTGAACTCCCTGCTGACGCCCATCTCTGTTCAGTACCGGCTCCGTGGGGGGCTGCGGCCTGGTCTTCGTGTCGTGGTTAATGATTCGGGGAGATCAATATGCAGTGTGCCGCTGCTTCCTGTGACCGCTGGGCAGCTGTGAGCAGTTTTCCACTGACGACGAGTGTCTCTCCTAGGACGCGCTTCCCTCTGCATCTCTGATCGGTGTTTCTCTGCCAACTCTAATGCTCCCGTCATACTCCTGCTTGGAGAGCTGCTGCTCTTGCTACGGACACCAGTCCATCTACCCTGAGGAAGTTTCAGTAGTACTGTGTTTCTCCCTGTGTCCCTTGATATTTAGCTGGACACTAAAAGCTGTCTGAGTTCTATACAAACTCCTATTCTCCTAGCAATCTGAAGCTTTGCTGCCATCTAGTGTCCATAAACCAGACAGTGGCTTGTTTTCAACATACTTGTTCCCTCCTGGATGACTTATCTACAAGACTCTCTCTTTGCCAGTTCCCTCATGGCTTCCTTCCCTAGATCACCTCATATGTCATCCTGCTACTCCACCATGATCTTCTCATTCCTTTACTGGTTCTCCTATAGCCGCCTGAGTTAGACCTAAAGGACATCTTTACTCAACCGTACATGAGTTTTTTCAATCCGCTCATTCCAGGTCTGATCCTGACCCCAAGTATTTCACCCCTCCACCTACTGATACTCCGGATCCCTCATCTCTGGACACACTGGAGTCCCACCCATCCTCCAGTGTCAGGAGTGAACTTTCTTATATTAAAACGCCCCCGACCAAACAAGATATGCAGGACACTGCTCGACTCGAGCTTGCAGCCATTCAGGGTGACCTTTCCTCAGCTTTCTGACACTACTACTTCCCTGGAGTAGGGAAAAGAAACCTCTGATGGTTTTTCATGGAGTTTAGAGATGTTGTCTTCTCACAAGCTGCTGAGATACACCTCCTTAAAAATGGATGGATGATCTTGACAATAGGTTACCTAAACAATGTTTCGTATTTGTTGTATTCTGGAAGACATTCCTCAGTCCGGTCTGATTGATGTCCTGACAAAGATTTTTAATGAAATCCTTGGCCACAATCCCAATGATCCGATAATCATTGACAGAGCTCACAGATTACATTTTGTGGCCTATTTCACCTAAAACATGAGATTGCTTGAAAAGTGCATCAGCTGGATGATGTGGACTTCAAAAGGAGAGAAGATTTTCCAGGACCTCTCTTGGCATACACTGCAGCTCCGTAGGGCTCTGAAACCACTAATGGATGAGCTATGCAAACACAAATTGACATTTCCTTGGGGCTTCCCCTACAATCTCCAAGTTACAGAAATGGGAAGACTGTCATAGTGCACTCGCCTTCTGACTTAAGCGGGCCACACACTAGACCAACTTTCATTCAACTAGTTGGCTGGTTGGAATGAACATCTGGTAACGTATTGGAGTAAATGATGATCAACAATTTGCTCCTAAATGCCAGAAAACAGATGGAAATGGTCGTTCAGACAAGTTTGTTAAATGTTTGATCTAAACAATTTGTTCAAACAACAGTTTTTGTCCAATTTCAAGCTTTTGGGAGCAAATTGCTAATTGTCATTTGCTTCCATACCTTACCAGATTTTCATTCCAACCAATCAACTAGTTGGATGGTTGGATGTAAGTTGTTCTAGTGTGTGGCCAGCTTTAGACTCCTTTGGCTCCTCTCCGAATCTGGGAAAAGTGGACCTCCCAGACTGGAAAGACCCCTCTCTCCCTCGACTTGTCTCAGAGAAGGAGCCCTGGCATTTTGTTCAGAGAACAAAGATAAAATTGAGAGGTTCCACAGATCCTTCTACCTGTGATGTCACCTAAGCTCTTCCGAGACTCTGAGTCTACCATGGTCTTGTTGTTATGCTTGCCATTTGTTCTCGCTCTTTTCCTATTTCCGTTTTGTTCTTCCTCGCTCTCCTATTCTCTCTTTTTCCCCTCCCCTTTTCTCTGTTGCTCTTTCCTTCCCTCTTATTTTCTGTTTCTATTTTCACTTGGTGAGGTCTTAAGAGCGAAGACTTGACATTCACACCTGCTCAACAGAGTGTTACGGTTGAGACTGTTTGCCTACTTCTTTAGTCATGTTATTGGCGGTGTCCTGCTTTTCCTCTGTTTTATACAGTCTCCAGTTCTGGTAACGAAGAGGACTGTATCATGTTTCTGTCATGTTATGTTGCTCAGGCTCAGTGTTTAGCTAATTTCTTGGGCCCAATTTAGTACCATGCCACTACTCTAGTTTTGGGCCCCTGCTTATGCTTTAAATAGGTTTATATGTATATCCAGTTGGTTTCGGTTAGATTGTTGATACTTTACCTTATGCTGTTATTCCTATAGGTCACTGCTGGTGCTTGACCCCCATTGTCACCGTACCAATTATTCCATCCTCTGAAGTTCTTTTTGTTTTTTCTGTCTTCCAGATACTTTTTTTCCCAGGCTGTTTCTTGACATATTGTTGCTGTTCTGGTCTTCTCTGTCGCTTTCCTTTCCCTAGTTACCTGCTAACCCCCTTCCTTCCTTCCTATGCGACCCGCCTAACACCCACAGTAGTTTTGGATGCCCTGTCCTACCTATCTAAAACCTTCCTTCTAATTTCTTCCATGTCTCAGAACCCTGACTCCATAAAGATAATTAATGCCCGAGGCCTGAATATCCATGAGAAACGCTCTAAAGTCCTTAGATCCCTATGGGCAGACATTGTCCTCCTTCAGGAAACCCATTCCCATCATGGCCCTCACTCCCCTTCTCTCTGTGACCATTATTACCATACCATTTTTTTTTTTAGAACACCACAGAGGGTGTCTCAATCCTTTTCTCTAGGCACCTTCCCATTTTAGACATTGTTGGGCATAGGATGGATGTGGGTAGGGTTCTTTTAGTGACATGTACTATTTTCAATCAATGCTTACATTCCTTAATGTTTATACCTCTAAGCCGGCGTTCTACAGTGACGTCCTGCACAAAGCGGAGTTGCTGTTCGAGTGCATTGCTGCGTTTGGCAACTAAACTCTAGATCTTTCCGTTGATACCTTTATTGTGGCCCCTTGCCATAGCGACAAACTATATTGCAAGGCAAGATGTACCTTCCATGAGTTCCACCTGGCCGACATCTGGCGCTTGTTACACCAATTAGGATGTGACTGCACGTTTTATTCCAACGTACTTACCAAGTACTCTAGGATAGATTACATCTTCATCTATTTGGTGATTAGAACAGGTCATCTCCTCTTCCCAGTCAGGTAAAAGACCAGACCTCGCCGGTTTTACTTTCTCATACTATAAAACATTCCGTGAAAAGTTGGCTCCTCTTACTTCAGTCCTTTAAATACCACCACTGACACGACAATTTTCTAAACAATCCCTTGAAGTCCATGTAAAGACCCCTCCCTTTATCCGAGCTACAGGCCCATTTCACTTTTGAATGTACTCTTAAAGTTCTATGGCTCGCTCATGGCCACTCACTTATTATCACTTTCCCCCAAATTGATCCATTGCAATCAAGTAAAATTTGCCCAGAATTGCAAAGTTCGGACCACCACCACTAAGATGATACAGACTTAAATTTACGCCTCCCGGGAGTCTACACCGGCCATGCTCCTGTCTACCAATGCCAAAAAGGCCTTTTACAGGATTTACTGGTGTTTTATGGAGGGTGGTCGTAGACACATGGGCTTGAGCCTTCGGAGGATTCCGGCGTCGTATGAATCCACCTAGACTATGGTTACATTTAACGGTACCTTGTCAAATCCCTTCCCCATTTATAATGGTACACAACAGGGTTGTCCGTTATCGCCTTTGATTTTTATCTTATGTATGGAGGTCTTTGCCAGATCCATTAGTTCTAACCCACATATCACTGGCACTCAGCCTGGTTCAAATTAATATTGCTCACCGATGACCTACTGGCGACTATAACTAAGCCAGTCACATCCCTCCCACAATTTAATTCCAGGTTTGGCACCTTTTCAAGTTTTTAAATGGATTTTTCAAAATGTGTGGCTATGAACATATCTTCCCCTACCTTCACCATTAAGGGCTTACAAGAGGTATTCCCATTTGCTTGGCACCCTTCTCACATAAAATACTTAGGAGTCCATCTTTTGCCCTTTTCATATTATTTACCCTTACTCAGCTCTTCACTCATTTATCCAAATGGCAGCCTAAAATTTTCTTGTGGTTGGAAAACTGAATATTGGAAAATTAACCTGCTACCCAGACTACTTTACTTATTACACACCCTGCCTATACAAATCCTGATCTCCTGGTTCTACTCGATACAATCCATAATATGATTGTTTGCTTTGGTGGAGAAAACAGCCACGTCTTAGACATGACCTTCTTTCCTGACGTTTACGTCGGTAATCTCCAGCTGCCTTGTATTAAGACCTATCACCATGGTAATGCTCTCATTAGAGTCCAGGACTGCACAAGATCCAAATACTCTAAATAATGAGTTACCATTGAGGGACACTTCATATCAGATAGCCCCCTGGCTTTAACTACCTTCCCCACACCCCTCTCGTAGTCATGACATAACCGCCAGTCTCTCCTCTTGGCAATCACTTTGTCGTCTCCCCTACGACTCTTCTGACTTTGGTCCGCTGACATCTTTCTTGGCAAACCCAGACTACCTCCTCCAGGTTTGGATTTGTCACAATTTAGGTTGTGGGCAGAGAGAGGCATCTTCAGGCTCGACCAGTTGGTGTTCTCGTCAAGGGTCTGTTAGTTCTGAGATTGTGACAAATGGGCTGTTCCTCACTCTGACTTTTGGAAATCTTTACAAATCAGACATTATCTACCCTCTAACAGGCTTTCCCTTACAGAGAGAAAACTTACCCCCTTTGAGAAACTGTCTCCCTTTTAGCACTCACATTATTTCCTCTTTACTCACTCCTCATAGACAGCAGACATGTCACTCATGTCCTCTCATCACACCTTTCTGGAATGAGGTTCTCTATACCTCAAGACAGATACTGGGTGGTGATATCCCTGTAGACCCAGGCTTTTTGGCACCTTGCTCACTCAAAGCTCCCTGTGGCCACATATATAGAAATTGCTCTTATGGCACCTCAGTAATGCGGCCAGAGCGGCTATTCCTATTCTTTGGAGGTCCCCCTGCCGTCTGACCCGTAGGGACTGGTTTCAGAGGATTAAGTACTTTTTGTCCATGGAAGATATTAGTCTTTCTGCGGCAGATACATTTACTGAGTATTGTGGGACTTTGTTTGAGTGGTTGGAATACAAAGCTTCAGATAGTTATATGCATCACATGTCCTCCCTGTCTCTTTCCTGCTGCCCTGAGTTCCCTTAACCCTGGTGGCTTCTGGTCACTTTCCAGTTACCCCTCACCGTTCATATCTTTGCAGTAAGAGTAGCTCTGTCTTCTTTATTTCCTGTCCTTCCCTTGCCCTTTTTCTCTTTCCCTTTGATATAGTCCCTACCCTTTCTGTTGCTTTCTTCTTCTTCTGTATATATTTTTCTCTCAGTCTTTATATTATGTTGACATTGTATTTCATTAATTGTGTGGCCTTTATTTGTCTTAATGTTGTTGATCTCCCTGTTACTCCATTATGTTCCTCCTACATTTAAGAGACCCATGTGTACTCCTTTTGATAAGGGAATACTGACAAAAGGTATAAACAAATAAAAACAATTTAACAAAAAAAATAAATAAAACACCACATTGCTATTTGCCACACTTCAGACCAAACATATTAGCCTGCGGGAATTGGATAGTGCAAAGGGATCATCGATTTATTTGACAAATGTAATGCAATGTTTTATTATTTTGGTGCCAAACCAAATCCTGCAGGCTATTCAATTTGGCTCTTCATGTCCAGAGTAAATTAAATATCAAGTTGAAATTTAAATATGTAAAAACTGCCAATGCTTTGTGAGATTAAAACCTTTGATGTATGCCAAGTATGAGGATGCATAAGAAAACTTAAGTAATAATGGAAAATGAGCAGTGCACAGATATATCGGTTACAAAATAAATGCTAAAGGTGATCTCCAGGCATAAAATAAATACTTCCACTTTTTTGTTTACCCATAATGGGATATTACTTTGGGATCAAAGCAGAGTAAGTACTACACCAATTAGCATGGTAGATCTTGTGTGAAATTGCTCTACACATGCCCAGAAAAGTGCGACTCTGCAGACTTGTGGAATTCTTATGCCAGCCTGCGCCTAGATAGCAGGGGTCAGGGAAGGGAAGGGGCATTCTAATGTAGACTGAATATACTAATGGTGTGTTTGTGCAAGATGCAGACAGGACGCATCCCTCAAGGATGAATGATGAAAAAGGAAGGAATTAAGAAAGATTGAGGGAAAAGGACTGATCCACTGTATAAGAAAGAACAGAAGACAAGCGGTTGAAGCACAGAGAACAAGGCAGCAGGATTCAGGGCCTCAGCCAGGTAGCTGTGTAGATATGTAACATGGATAAGCTCTATACTATACAAGAGTCGGACAGTGGGATTGCTCCCCAGTCCATAAATAGCTTAGTGTTAAACTTGAATAAGTGTTCAAAAACAAAACACGTTTACATTATCAGATCTCGTGTCAGCATTTTGCAACTTAGATTAAAGCATACATTTGTCAGTGGCTACATCCAATTTGTGGGTTGGATATTAATGAGAATATAGCTTATCTAATAATAGGAATCATCGACATTACAGAGGAAGTTGTGCCAATCGGTGGGGAAGCTACAGTAGAAGCTGAGCTGACCCCCAAGCTCTCCCCTCACTGTGAATAGATGCCGTGCGCATGGCATCTATTCACCGACTGTGAATGCTAAACAGCAACTTTTCCCACCCGAAGGACACTGCGGCTCGTGGGTGGGGACGGCTGAGGGCAGGCTGTTTCAGCGGAGAGCCAACATAAGTACAGGGTGCATTTTGTCATTTTAAGATCAGGCAGCACCCTGCTAAAAACAGCCTAGCGGGCACACTACTATGTGCGCAGGGGGCACTTTGCTGCAGATGATCAGTGGGAATTGTCATCCTCAGTTTCTACAGTATATGAAGAGTCCCACATGCCCTCCGCAGCGAAGGGTTTAATCTGACTGTGCTCCAGCCAATCAGATAGTGCTGTGTCCATTCAGCCAAGCTGACTGTGGATGCAGGAAAAGTCCTAGGGACAGAAAAATATATACATTTTGATGGGATCTAGAAACTGAAGGAGAACCCCAAACATTTTAAATTATGGGTTTTGGCGACCTTCAAAATTATGAACTTGGTGCAGTCTCTGCATACATAAAACAGAGTTTAAATGATTGAAGTTAATATTCTAAACAGCATAACACCAAAGGTTATGGTGGGACGGTCATTAACAATTGAGCATAGAAGCACAAATCAAGGAAAAAGAAAGTGCGTGCAAGTACCGCTGGTATAGCAACATTAAACAGGAGGTTACAGTGTACTCGCATCACATGGGAGCATGATAAATATAACATGGAAGCAGAGGACTTTAGTGAAGAAAATATTTCAAAGAATTCCTCAGACTAATCAGTATATATAAACACACACATGCAATCTGCATTAACGCTTACCGATTTGAAATCTCCATCAACGTCAGAGTCCTCTAGACTTTCTTCTTGTGGAACGTTTCTCTTTTTCAACAGGTGCTCATCTCTTTTGTTCTGAAAGAAAAAGGAGAATCACTTACTCTATAGAAATCTCCATGAAATCAGCTAGTGTGACACCGTTACTACACACGCTGCAATAAATGGCATGTAAAACGTATGTAGGATTCAACGAATCTCAGTTCAGACGTCAACAGTGTGTTCAGTACTGAGGTCTATATCGGCAAATTTCAAAACTGTGGGATGACTTAAGAAAAAAACAAACAAACAACAACATACTGTACATACATATATACATTATATATATATATATATATATATATATATATATATATATATATATATATAGTGTTCCCTCTAGCTCCGGCGGAAGGCAGGGCCTTCGGCGCGCGCCTCCGAGAAGGGGGCGTGGCCATCAGAAAAGGGGGCGTGTCTATAAGACGCGTCCCCTTTTCGTCACTCTTGGGGGCGTGCCCGGCACTTACGGACACGCCGGGCAGCCCCCAAGCCCTGCAGACAGGGAAATAGATGCCGGGCGCATGCGCCCGGCGTCTATTCTCCGACGGTGACCGGGTCACCGCATGTTTCTCCACCCGCGGGACACTGCGTCCCGCGGGTGAGAACGGCTCCCGCAGGCTGTGAGGGCAGGGCGCTTTTAGCCCTCCTCCTGGAGGGCAGGGTGCTTTTTGCCCTCCAGAAGGAGGGCAGGGCGCCGCGCCCCGCTAAAACAGCCTAGCGGGAACGCTATATATATATATATATATATATTGTGACACAGTTAGGTTAGGGGGTTCCTCTCCTGGGTAGAGGACTCCTTCCTTTCACACACAGCAGCTGGGAAACAGTACGCCAGACTGGATGCAAGTACAAGCTGGTCGGCGCCAGTCTTTATTGTACAATATCAGAAACAACATAAAGAAAACAAACATAAATCCTAGCCCTGTCGGGGCACTAACTTCACAGGTAGTTCCCTCACTACCAGAACCTGGCAGGGCCTAATGCCCTCACCAGCAACAAAAGCACAGCACAACACTCACGGATAAGTTTTCAAGTGTGTCTGAGCAAACTCCCTGTCTGCTCTCCCAGGTGAGACAATCAGCCCTAAACACACTAGGCTTATATTGGCCACTCTCAGGTGGAAACCCTAACAAGCCTGTTACCAGGCTAAGAGAACCAAAACCTGGAGTGGCCGTGGGTGGAGCCCTCCCTCTCCTCTCACCCACAACCCCCAGGTCCCAAACCGGCTTTTCAAAAAGCCGAGACTCAAGCCTGCTACACTGCAGACTTTCTCCTGGGGGTTTAGAACACATAAGACAGGAATCTGGGACAAATGTACCTGCCACAGACCACTTTACCAATGATCCTATCACATATCCCCCCCCTTTGTTTCGACCTGTGGGGCGGAACAACTGAAGCCCCCAAACAATGAACGCGTGACAACGCGTCAGCATTGGCCAGCTGGCTTCCTGGCCTGTGTTCCACTGAAAATTTAAAAGTTTGTAACGTCAAGAACCATCTCGTAATTCTTGCATTACTGTCCTTATTTTCGGACATCCACTTCAAAGGGGCATGGTCAGTGATCAATTTGAACTTTCTTCCAACCAAGTAGTACCTGAGAGCCTCTAACGCCCATTTTATGGCCAACGCCTCCTTCTCCACTGTGGCATAGTTTCTCTCATGTACATTCAACTTTCTGCTAAGATAGAAAATAGGGTGTTCCTCACCCTCCTTGTTCTGGGACAGGACCGCTCCTATACCTACTTCTGATGCATCGGTTTGTACTATGAATTCCCTTTCAAAATTAGGAGTCACCAGGACTGGTTGGGAACACAACGCTACTTTCAACTCCTGAAAAGCTTTCTCTGCCTCAGGACTCCATTTTACCATGACTTTTTGTTTGCCTTTGGTCAGGTCAGTCAGTGGGACTGCCATGGTGGCAAAGTTGGGTATAAACCTCCTGTAGTACCACGTAATTCCCAAGAAGGCTCTCACCTGCTTCTTATTCAGAGGCCGTGGCCAGTTTTGTATGGCATCAACTTTATTGAGCTGAGGCTTTATCAGGCCTCTGCCAATGGTGTATCCCAGATATTTTACTTCCAGAAGTGAGCAAAGTCTCTCCCCAATATTGCATCGTACACCAGACCATGCACCAAACCCACAGAAACTATAGCAGAGCCACATGGTGTCTCGATGTTCACCTCGGCCGTAACATAATATCGAGTATCCCCATGTATGCAGGTCACACCAACAGTTTTCCCTGTATGCCTCAAGGGGTTCACCAGCTCAGCTTTTATAAGTGTCACCAAGCTACCAGAGTCTAACAGTGCCTCTACTCGGTTGCCATCTACAGTGAGTATACACATGTGCTTATCAGTCTCAGCCTGCCGGTCAGCCGTACAGGCTGTCTGTGCAAAGAAAGACCCCCTGCGGTAGACATGAGCAGTATCACATTGCATAGGTTCAGTTGTAAGTGAACAATTAGCGGCAATATGGCCGAAGCCACCACATCGGTAACACTGAGTCATATTAATGTCTAGTCATTTACGGGGCAAGAACCTTCCTGGCCTGGCAGGCCTGTCTCCAGGTTCTACACCCTCAGTCTTAGGTACATTCCACCGCCCAGCACCCTTCTCCCCTGGAACAGTTTTACCAGTGTCTGTGGGAGTTCGCCGGTGCGCCATCGGGGCTCGGTGGGGCATACTCATCAGCTCCTCAGCCGCCACGTACCTCTCCACCAGCTCGACCAACTGGTCTGCGTACTTAGGGTCTGCATGGCTCACCCACTTGCGCAGAGTCACAGGTAATGATCGCAGGTACCGGTCCATCACGACCCTTTCCACGATCTGTGGTCCCGTCAGCGTCTCGGGCTGTAGCCATTTTGAGGACAGATGGACGAGGTCATGCATCTGTGAACGTGGAGGCTTGTCCCTATGGAACTCCCAGCGGTGGACCCGTTGGGCACGAACAAAGGTGGTGACTCCCAAGCGAGTTAGGATCTCCTGTTTTAGTTTTTTATAGTCCTTGGCATCAGCCAGGCATAAGTCGAAATATGCTTTTTGTTGCTCCCCAGACAAAAAAAGGTGCCACCAGACTTGCCCACTGCTCCTTGGGTCAACTCTCCCTTTCGGCCGTTCTTTCAAATGTGGCGAGATAGGCCTCCACATAATCGCCCGTAGTCATCTTTTGGAGGAAGTGACTGGCTCGTACGGAGTGAGTGGGGGTGGGAGGACCAGTATTAACATCGCTGGGTCGGACGACCAGGTGCTGTATCACCTCTTTTATGGCCTGGCTGTTTTCCTCAATGGAGACCTGTTGAAGTCTGTTAGTCTCCTGCTGAGCTGCTGTAGCTTCCTGCTGAGCCCTGGTAGATTCCTGCTGAGCTGCTGTAGCTTGGAGCAAGGCCTTAGTAATGTCATCCATTTTGTCCTGGGGTGTAGGTTGGAAGCTGAACCTTGCCTCTCTGAGCATTGGCTGACGCCTCCTCTATGGGACTCCAAGGACACAGTGTTATTTCCATACTCACAAATTGGGTGTCTGTCCCTTTAATTTTTAAATGGAAAGTTTTCCTCTTGCTGCAACTTCAGTGTGTGTGGTTGCCCGCATTCTCCACCATATTGTGACACAGTTAGGTTAGGGGGTCCCTCTCCTGGGTAGAGGACTCCTTCCTTTCACACACAGAAGCTGGGAAACAGTACGCCAGACTGGATGCAAGTACAAGCTGGTTGGCGCCAGTCTTTATTGTACAATATCAGAAACAACATAAAGAAAACAAACATAAATCCTAGCCCTGTCGGGGCACTAACTTCACAGGTAGTTCCCTCACTACCAGAACCTGGCAGGGCCTAATGCCCTCACCAGCAACAAAAGCACAGCACAACACTCACGGATAGGTTTTCAAGTGTGTCTGAGCAAACTCCCTGTCTGCTCTCCCAGGTGAGACAATCAGCCCTAAACACACTAGGCTTATATTGGCCACTCTCAGGTGGAAACCCTAACAAGCCTGTTACCAGGCTAAGAGAACCAAAACCTGGAGTGGCCGTGGGTGGAGCCCTCCCTCTTCTCTCACCCACAACCCCCAGGTCCCAAACCGGCTTTTCAAAAAGCCGAGACTCAAGCCTGCTACACTGCAGACTTTCTCCTGGGGCAGTGTTTCCCAATCTCGGTCCTCAAGGCACACTAACAGTCCTGGTTTTAGAGATATCCATGCTAATCACAGATGTTAAATCAAATAACTGAGGTACTAATTAAGACACCTGAGCTCAACTATGGCTATCCTTAAAACCTGGACTGTTAGTGTGCCTTGAGGACCGTGGTTGGGAACCTCTGTCCTGGGGGTTTAGAACACATAAGACAGGAATCTGGGACAAATGTACCTGCCACAGACCACTTTACCAATGATCCTATCACAATATATATATGTATATATGTATGTACAGTATGTTGTTATATATATATATATATATATATATATATATATATATATATACACACACACACACACACACACACACACACACACATACAAACAGACACATATATATATTAGAATGTAAGCTCCTATGAGCAGGGCCCTCTACCCTCTTGTGCTTCTTCTTACTCAACTTTCATCTACTTCTTACTCTCTACCAGGGCACCTAACACTTGGTTGCTTTGCATTGCTGCTTACCTGGGTGTTCTGGTCGCGAATGTAGCAATGTATGTTATCCATGTCCTGTATTGTACTGTACTGCAAATCAACCTATTTGTTTATGTACTTTGTAAGGCGTTGTGGAACACTTGTGGCGCCATATAAATAAACGAGAGAGAGAGAGATATATATATATCTCTATCTAGATCAGGGGTCGGGAACCTTTTTTATCCCGAGGGCCATTTTTACATATATAATATTCGCGGGCCTGGTGCAGGCCATGGCCCCTCTGTGTGACATCACACAGGGGCGGGACCACAATCACCGGTGATTAGAGCAATGCCCGGAGCATCCTGAGGATGATCTGGGGAGCTGTAAAGGCAGCGGTGTGACCGTCTGAAGCATCCTAAGGACGCTCCAGTCAGCACTGCTGCATAGATTCTGGCTGCAGTGTGCCATTCTAAGCACCCTGCTATCCAGATGAGGCTATCAGAAAAAAAGCTCCAAAAGTCAGACCAAATGATTCCGAGGGCCTTATACGGCACCCGGGCAGGAGGTTCCCCATCACTAATCTAGATGGACAAATGTATTTGGCCACACCTGTTAACTATTGAATTGAGGAGTTTCAATCAGACCCTTTGCCACAGGTGTATTAAATCAAGCACCTAGCCATTCAGTCTCCATTTGCAAACATTTGTGATACAAAATGGGTAGTTCAAGAGCAGTACTGTGAGACGGTTCGTGAAATTTTATCCCTGCTGGATATTCCATAGTCAACTGTAAAGGTGTGTACACACTGGGCGATATTTTGGACGATGGAATCTTCGTTATCATTCAGTCGTCCAAAATAGCGTTAATTTTTTGCGCAAAAACGATGAACGATATTGACCAGCGATGCGCGCTCCCACTGGTCGTTTGTCTTTGTCGTTCATTGCCTGACGACACTGAGCACACCCCTGCCCGGGACACACTAGAAGATGTTGCTCATGGAGCAAATCGTCCAGTGTGTACGCGTGTCCAGTGTGATATTATTAGATAGTGGAAGCGTTTAGGAACAGCAGCAACTCAGCCCCGAAGCGAAAGACCACGTAAAATCACACAGAGTGGGGTCAACGATTGCTATGGCGCATGGTGCGTTAAAGTCGCCAACGCTCTGCTGATTGCATAGCTGAAGAGTTCCAAACTTCCACTGGCATTAATGTAAGCACGAAAACTGCAGCAGGAGCTTCATGGAATGGGTTTCCATGGCCGAGCAGCTGCATGCAAGATCACATCACCAAGTCCAATGCCGAGCAGCGTAAAGCACACAGACACTGGACTGTGGAGCAGTGGAAACGTGTTCTGTGGAGTGACGAATCACGCTTCTCTGGCAGTCAAATGACAGAGAATGGGTTTGCTGGATCCCGGGAGACCGTTACTTGCCTGACTGCATTGTGCCAACTGTGAAGTTTGGTGGAGGAGGGATAATGGTATGGGGCTGTTTTTCAGGGTTTGGGCTAGGCCCCTTACCTCCAGGAAAGGGGCAATCTTAATGCATCAGCATACCAAGACATTTTGGACAATGCTATGCTTTCAACTTTGTGGAAACACCCTTTTCTATTCCAACATGACTGTGCCCCTGTGCACAAAGCAAGGACTATAAAGATATAGGCCTGATTCAGCACATATATATGCCTGATTGAGCACGCACGGCTGCGTTCGCACTTACCCACTAGCTGCAATAATATGCTAATGAATGCAATCGCACGGCAACTGCAGCACTACACCAAGACAACCATCACTGTATAAAGCCGCCCACTTCCCATGACATGCATTTGCAAGTCAGCAGGAAAAAATAATAAAAAATAAATAATAATCGGTAACATCGGAACTATTCGCACTGTTGTGGTTGACCTGACCCTACCTCACACACTGCTAAACTTCCTGTCGCCATTTAGACCACCTGCCAGTGTATACAGTCGCAGGGGCTTAATTATGCACGCACCTGTAAAGGCATTTAAACGAACAGGCACGCCTGCGTTCCTTCGACCTCCCCTCTTCTCCACCCACCGTGATTGGAATGCGTGCTCACTGCGATCGCAGTGGCTGGTTCGTGCACTTCATACACATGCACAGATCACAAACATCAACCAGCTGCGTGTGAACGCAGCCGTGCTATTCAACCTGAATAGTTTGAGGAGTTCAGTGTGGATGAACTTGACTGGCCCGCACAGAGCCCTGACCTCAACCCCATCAAGCACCTTTGGGATGAACTGGAACAGAGATTGTGAGCCAGGCCTTCTCATCCAACATAAGTGGGTGACCTCATAAATGCACTACAGAATGAATGAGCCCAAATTCTCACAGATACACACCAAAATCTTGTGGAAAGCCTTCCAAGAAAAGTGGAAGCTATTATAGCTGCAAAAGGGGGACCAACTCCATATCCAAGTATACAGTGCCTTGCAAAAGTATTAACCCCCCCTGACTTTTTAATCTGAATTTTGTGTGATGGATCTGCACAAAATAGTCTAATTTGGTGAAGTGAAATGAGAAAAATAATATATCTAAAAAGAATCTTTATAAATAAAATTCTGAAAATTGTCATGTGCATATGTAATCACCCCCTTTGCTATGAAGCCCCTCAAAAGTTCTGGTGCAACCAATTACCTTCAGAAGTCACATATTTAGTGAAATGAAGTCCACCTGTGAGAAATCTAAGTGTTACATGATCTGTCAGTATAAACACACCTTTTCTGAAAGGCCCCAGAGGCTGCAACACCACTTAGCAAGAGGCATCACACCATGAAGACCAAGGAGCTCTCCAAACAAGTCAGGGACAAAGTTGTTGAGAAGTACAATTCTGGGTTGGGTTATAAAAAAATATCCAAATCTTTGATGATCCCCAGGAGCACCATCAAATCCATCATCATCATCAAATGGAAAGAACATGGTACCACAACAAACCTGCCAAGAGAGGGCCGCCCACCAAAACTCACAAACCGGGCAAGGAGGGCATTAATCAGAGAGGCAGCACAGAGACTAAAGGTAACCCTGAAGGAGCTTCAGAGTTCCACAGCAGAGACTGGTATATCTGTGCATGTGACCACAATAAGCAGTACACTCCATAGAGCTGGGCTTTATCGAAGAGTGGCCTGAAAAAAGCCATTACTTAGTGATAAAAATAAGAAGACACGATTTGAGTTTGCCAAAAAGCATGTGTGCGACTCCCCAAATGTATGAAGGAAGGTGCTCTGGTCAGATGAAACTAAAATTGAACTTTTCGGCCACCAAGGAAAACGCTATATCTGGCGCAAACCCAACACATCCCCCATCACCCCAAGAACACCATCTCCACAGTGAAACATGGTGGTGGTAGCATCATGCTGTGGGGATGTTTTTCAGCAGCAGGGACTGGGAAACTGATTCGAGTCGAGGGACAGATGGATGGTGCTAAATACAGGGATGTTCTTGAGCAAAACCTGTTTCAGTCTGCCTGTGATTTGAGACTTGGGCGGAGGTTGGGCGGAGGTTCCCCTTCCAGCAGGACAATGACCCGAAGCATACTGCTAAAGCAACACTCGAGTGGTTTAAGGGGAAACATTTAAATGTGTTGGAATGGCCTAGTCAAAGCCCAGACCTCAATCCAATTGAGAATCTTTGATCAGACTTGAAGATTGCTGTTCACAAGCAGAAACCATCCAACATGAATGAGCTGGAGCATGTTCTGTGAATGAAATGATGCACACATTCAAACAATCCATTGTAATTCCAGGTTGTGAGGCAACAAAACATGAAAAATGCAAAGGGGTGTGACTACTTTAGCAAGGCATTGTATGTGTCAATGTCACTACAGTCCCTGTTGGTGTAATGGATGGATATAGATATATATACTGTATGTATATATATATATATATATATATATATATATGAGTGACAGAGACGTAGATCTACACACACATCTTCAGAATATCACAGCTAATAGGGTGTACCTCATAGTACAAACCAAACAAATTGACTATATAGAGCCTTAACGTAATCCCATGTAATGGAAATAAATGCACTCAGAGTTGGAATACAGATATGATCCTTTTTCCAGCCAAAATATCTAAAATACAGCATGTCAAAGAGGTAGTGAAATCACATCTTCACTTAACAGCAGCACATAATACACTGCCTCCCCAGGCCCATTTACTTCTCAATCATTGGTGGATTAATTATTGCTCTACACAATACATGAGGGGCCGGGAGGCAGTGTATCATATGCTGCTGTTATGTGAAGTTGTGATTTTACTACATCTGACATGCTGTATTTTAGATGTTTTGCCTGGAAATATTAATGATCCGAATTATCGGCAGTGGCAATAGGCGACAGTTTACTTGGCTAGCTACACGGGTATGCCTCTGGCATAATAAATGTGCATATCTGTCATCCAAATCTGGTGAATTCACTTGTTTCCATTATGGTATATATACTTATATGGAATCGGTATGAAGTACCGACGGCTGAATAGCTGCCGGTTCTCACACCGACGCCGGAAGCCCAGCAGGAGGACATCCCGACAGGGGTACGTAAGCGCCCTAACCCTCCCCTCTCCCCCCACTAACCCTCCCTTTGTGGTGCCTAACCCTAACTTCCCTGGAGGGGGGAGAGGGGGGGCTAACCCTAACCCTCCCCCCCAGTGGTGTCAAACCTAACCCTAACTTCCCCATCCCCTAGCCTAACCCTAAGCCCCCCGGGGGTCCCGACGGCCGGCAATTCAGGCGGCGGTAAATTAACTGCATCCCATATATATTATATAGCAACCACTTACCAACTTTTCAGTTTTTAAGGAAAACAACAAACACAAAAGCAAATACACAAATCCATAAACAAACTGAAGGACAGATGTCTGCCAAGTAATACCGTGGTCAAATAAAGCGAGAGGCCTACTTATTAAACTCACTTTATACATGTTTGGTAATATATATATAATAATATAAACCCTGCTAACTGAATCGGCCATCAAAGGTAATTAAGGTAAAAATGTACATATTAAAAAAATATAAAGTTAACTTGCATGTAAAAGTATATCCCTATATATTACATGGACTACAAAATGTATATAAACAAAAGTACTCAAGTTACACCCAGTTTCTATCCACCTCTAATATTTGACATTGTAAAAACTTGCTTAATTATTAACACAGAAAACTTGGGGGGAAAGGGGGGGGGGGGGATACCACCCCCCCATAAAAAATAAGAAACTTGACACAAATCTGGTCGAAGTGATGGAACAACTGATGGCAAGCCTTGTATACAGTTGATTAAATTCATTTTTAGTAAAAATATGACCTTTCCCCTATACGATATTTGGCATGATTCAACGCCGGCCGCATGGATGGCGTTTCAAATCCCAGCAACGTCACAGAGGAGGAAATCCTGATCGTCCTAAAGGTAAGTATAAACTAATCTAATTCTACCCCCTAACCCTAACGTCCCCCCCCGAGTGCCTAACACTAACCCCCCTTTCCCCGCCGCCTAAACCCATGTCCCCCAGGGGGGTGCCTAACCCTAACCCTCCCTCCCCCTAGCCTAACCCTAACCTCCGGGGTGGGGGGGGGGTGCCTCTAACCCTAAGTCCCCCCCGGGAGCCCCTAATCTAACACTCCCCCCCCCCTGTGGCTGTCCGCGCCCGGCATAACTTCAATCAGGATGCCGGGCGTCTGTAAAATGACAGGTGTCTAGATTTAGACGCCTGTCATTTAACCCTCGCCGGGATTAAGTAGTTGGGAAGCCGGCTGTCGACATTGCGACGGCCGGCTTCCTAAACATATACCCCCCCTATACTACCCCCTATACTACTATAATTCTTGAGACACATCCAGCCTATATGCGGGGAACACAGTTGTGTCCTAATACACAGGTTAGGTATATGCCCTCTCAAAAATAACTAAGAATTACCTTTCGGAGCTCGATGGTCAATTCATTTCTGTGTCTTCTCATAGTCTAGAAAGAGATAAATCAAATATTAAATCTTTGAAATAACATTGCTGTGCAGTACTGTATTATGGTAGCTGCTCATTTATAGCTTAGTATAAGATGTATATGAATCATAAATGCATGCTGTGTTTAGATTTGGGCCCTATTCCTAAGACATTTCAATATGGTATGCAAATATTCCAATATCCAAAATACTCCTGGACCCAAGCATATTGGATATGGGAGACTCAACCTGTAGCACTAAAGCAAAAAGTGTTAATGAGTAGAAAGAACCATGAGAGCTTAACAGATCCCGCACAGTTTAATAAAAAAAAAGTGAAAAATATTTTAAAAACTACATATGCTTTTAAACTATTACCATATATATATATATATATATTTTTATTATACCTAGACAGGGACACATTTTGTGTTGCACCCTCATCTTAAAATGCAAATGCTGTTACCCCCACAAGTTAAATGGTGCAACTCCACTTGTCTCACATAGAATCTCTGCAGATGTGGCACAGCCATTTAAATTAACATCACAAAATGTGTTATTTGTTCTGATGTGGCTCAGGTGCTTTTGACCAAATTGGCCCTGTAAGATGTAGGAAACTAGACTGTACACTTATCGGTACAGGGAATGATCGGCCCCCATTGAAATGTAGGTTGACCGTAAAATGCATGGCTTAAGGTGCCTACACACATAGCGATGTGCTCACAATCCAACTATGTGTACGATTTCCCCCTGAACTCTCCCCGGGAAGCTCCCTTGCAGTCGTGGGCACGATTTGGTCTGAAAAAGCTGCCAATTTGACACAAGAGCCATCGTGCCTCCTAACCTATCCAGTGCATCGTGACTTGAGAATGTCAGATCTGCCCTACAGCACGGCAGATCTGAAGATGCGATGTGCGACCTGCGGGGATGCGCATCGCATCGTGATCTCACGATTTGGGCATATTTTACACGATCTGTCGTTCCAACCCATCGGAATTGAGGGTGCTGGTGGTATATGTTATAGAGCAGTGGTTCTCAAACTCGGTCCTCAGGACCCCACAGGTCACATTTTCCAGGTCACCTAGCAGGAGTACAGGTGTATTCATTACTCACTGACATATTATAAAAGATTCACAGGTGGAGCGAATTACTTCACTTGTGATTCTGTGAGGAGACCTGTAAAACATGCATTGTTTGGGGTCCTGAGAACAGAGTTTGAGAACCTGTGGCATAGAGTAAGAAAAGCCCATAAGGCATGTCACTTCATGATTGTCAGCTACTATTAAGCTTATTTTTCTTGGATGTACTGTTTCTTTAAGGTGAACTTACATTCCATTCAGTCAGATGTCCAATGAGACATAGATGACATTTAAAGAAGCAAGAATAGCTTTCGTTCACAGAATGATCATACCACTTCATGCTGACTATGCTGGGTCATAAATGTATTCCTAAAGTAAGCCTGTGGCTCTTAAGACGTGGAAACGCAACATGGCTGCATTGCAGGGGAGTTTAAATAGGAAATGAGCACCTTATTACGAGACCTGGGCGTCACATGGGCTGATCAGCTCCTTATGGCACGGGGCCTGGGAAGCGGCTGCATAGGTCAGGGTCAGTATGTTGGATAATAAAGAACTACCCACAAAAATATTTAGTTGTGAAGGAATTTAGTGCAATCCGCTGTGGATGTATTTCCTGTTTGTGTATATACACTGTGTATTTATAGTTACTTATATTCAAAAGGCATTTGTTTGCCCTCTAAAACATCAAATTAGTTTACATTGATTTGTACACAGTACATTAAAACACCTCTGAACATTAACCATACCCAAAGGTTAAATATAGTGGTTCTCTGAACTTCCAAAAGCTACAAAAATCAGAACAGAAATGTCTCAGCCCATTAGAGAGCACTAGCTTGGTTAAAAAGACAGTTAATGCTAAACATCAAGCATTAATGACCACACAACAATGTAGACCTGTGAAAACTGGTGCAGATGTGTAAAAAGATGCTATAATAATAATTAAAGAAATCAATATTATATACCTAGCAAGGTCTACAACTTGAAAAGGATAAAGATCATTTGAAAGGACCACTTGCATTGTTAAACTTTAATAGATTAAGCATAAAACAATTTATAGCTATACTGAAAAGTCACATCTCTGTAGGGCCTTTAGTGCTAGTAAAACTGCATACAAGAAAAGCAAAGGCATTGAATTAGTATTTTAGTAGAGTCCATAAACTATTCTAAAGCTGGGTACACACTAGACTGGCGTTCCTGCTAGGCTGTTTTAGCCACGACCTGTCAGTTTTCAAAAGGGCAGAATGTGCCCTGCCCTTACACCGGCAACCCACTAAAACAACCTCCTGGTTCCGTCTCCACCCGTGAGGGGCACAGTGTCCCATGGAGGGCAAAAATTGCGGTGCAGCGCTCACTGCTGGTGAAAAGATGCTGTGCGCACGTCATCTATTTACAGTGAGGTAAGAGCTTGGGGCCAGCCCAACATGTCTGCGGCCTGCGCTGCGCCGGGCCCTGAATGAACACTACTAGACAACAGGTCGACCAATCCCGCAGATCTGAGCGACAAATCGGGTACATCGCCTAGTGTGTACCCATTATATGCACACTTCCGCGGGTCGCTAGCGGCATCGCCCGTCGGCCCTGACTGATTTATGTACTTGCCGCATGCCGGGTTCCATCGCTGGCGATGTCGTGCTGGGTACACATCATCTAATGTGTACCCCCGAAGCTTTATAGTGTTTAGATGTTGAAACACATGAATAGAACAGGCAGGCTCTGAAAAACACTCCCGCAATGGGACGCAAGAAAAAAAACACCAACGGGTTGTATAACACTAGACAAAACGACTCTCTCAGATCAGTTTACATGCAGTGTAAGGGGGCAATTAAATTATTAGCGTTGGCGGCTCGGCTTACCTTGATAAAGCTCTTTAGCGAAACGCCACATCGGTCTGCGACGCACCCTACCACTCACTATGATCTAATCTAAATGTGATTTCTCCGATGATTCCTAACAAAACCCGAGTGTGTCGATCAATAACTGTATGAGAAGAACGGAGATTAGAACTCACGTTATACAACTGATTTGCATATATGTTTCCCATAAGTACTTTCATGGGGATCAAGACCCATCCTGTATAACATCAGCGTTATCTTCAGAATAATAAGCTTAATATCTGATTGTTAACAATTTGGGATAAATGGAATAATACAGGAGGGATACTAAACAACTGATATATACACACATATAGGATTATTGGTTGTGATTGCCATAATTATGTAAGCAATTGCAGAGCACTACCTACCAATTAACTATACTCATCTGTGTAAAAACAGGTTCTAAATGGTCTGGTGAAAACCTAAACACCCACTTATAGTTACTAATTATAATGAATGGGATGTGTGTGTTTGGTGAGATAAATTACGGCAATAATAAATCCTTTTTTGCTAATCAGAGTTTATCAATCAGTTATTCAGGCACATATAGCACTTTGGAGATATCCTGATTGGAGGGATATACATTATCCCTGAATAAAATAAGATTAAATACACTAGGATAAATGCTATATAAATATATAATAGCCTTGATTAAACATATGATTATGTGGAAGAGTAGGGGCGTTGCATATATTTTAATTCACTGATTTCTTTACTTTTTCATTTTAATTTTCACTGTTCAGTTGGTCTGAAATTATTAAACAATAATAAAAGTAATATTTTAGATATCTATTCTGAGTGCACCACTCTAGGCATTTCTTTTCTCTGTTTTTTCTAGCGTTGGCGGCTGTCAGCGATGGGTGCCCGATGAAGAAATTCAATTGTTGCTCCGTTAGGGCATTTATTGTAATAAAGGCAATAAAACAGGTCTCTTCCTATCAATCTCTTGGTCAAGTTACTATAAGGGCACAATTCTGTGCACTGTGTGGTGCAGTGTGAACTAGGGCACATCTAGGGTGTATAACATTAACAAAGGCACTACTGTGGGGAATAAAATGAACAACTGCTGTAGAGAGGCATCTCTGTAGAAGCATTGGGACGGGGGCCACTTCAGAATTTTACTATGAGCCCAACAAAGTTCTAGCTACACCCCTGAGCACAGATAACCAGTGGTAGAATTTGGTCATGTTCACACCTAGCAATAACTATGTATTCCATAATTAGGGTTACACAGATCACTGTCAGGTCTATAAATAGATTTTTGTATCAATTTTCCTCTATGTACTAACGTCAAAGTTACTTTAATGACTTAGACAGACATTGGCCAAATTAGCTCAGTGAGATCACAACAAAATAAATCTTTGTGGCATTGAGTACACAACTTTCATTCAGTTTCTTTTAATGCCTACCATATACAGCAATGAGAAAGCAGAAAACGCAGGCTGCATATTTTTAATCTTTGTAAGGAAGTCACATTTTGATACTTACACCGCAATGCAACAAAACCAATAAGTATGTACTGTCAATGTATTGTCCAGTGTAAATGGGGATAGCAATCCGTGTATTATCGTGTAGAGTAATTGATTCTAGTGTTTTATTCAACACTGTTGCATGGTGGTTAGCATTGCTGCTTCACAGAAATAGCGCCATGGGTTAAATTCCCACCTGGGCCCTATTGGTGTGGATGGGTGTGGTATATTAAAGTCGAAATTCAGAATCGGTATATCGAAAATGTGATTTTGCATACATTTTTCATCTTACCCTAACATAGGGTGTTGACCGGTGTGGAATTTGTATGTTTTCCCCATGTTTGAGTGGGTTTCCTTCCACATTCTGAAAGACACACTGGTAGTTTAATTCTGATTAAACAAAGTGTGTCCATTTTAATTGGGTATATGGATTGTATGCAGAGGTGGATTAAGGCTTTAGGGGGCCCGGGGCACTTAAGACAGGGGGGCCCTAGAGTCTAAAATTAAAATAATTTGTCATCAATCACTAGAGAGAGAATTACAGTACAATTCGGTGGTAAATATTAATATTAGATATAGCATATAGGTATCCTGTAGAAAGGAAAAAGCTTCACTCCACAGACTTTTAAAATAGTTAAAATCTGTTTAAATAGTTACCGATATTTCAAGACTTCTATGGGTCTTTTCCTCAGGGTACATCGGTATTTACACTAATTTAAAAGTATGTGGAGTGATGCTTCTTTCTTTCTACAGGATACTGTACCTATTTTATTGTACTAAAGTAGGAGTGCACTCCGGCATACAGTTTCTTTTCCAGAGTGCCAAACTTCACGTGTAAAAATAAACGTGACTTACCGATAACCTACATCTCCAACTCATTTAGCCAACTGAAGCCATGTCACTTTTGTCGCATCATAGGCATTGTATAACACAGCGCGGTTGCTGCATGCTGAAGAGCGATGCCTTCCACCCGCGGCACGCAAACCCCTGCGCACATGACCCATTGGTGTTAACCAATGGGCGCTTCAAAAGAGTGATGATAAATACACAATCTCGGTATAGAAACAGTGATAAGCACTCAAAAAAACCTGTATAATCCAGGCAGATATCTCAGACTATCTCGTCCAGGGGGTAAAATAATATAGGGACTTGGCCATAGGGACTCACAACCCCTTCTCCAATTATTGTGTTAAAGTACAAGCATATCACTTCTAGCTATATCAGATATATTATATACTGTATATATATATATATATATATATATATATATATATATATATATATATATATATATACACACATACACACACATATATATATATACATACACGCACACACAATATATATATATATATATATATATATAAATATATATATATATATCTGTACACACACATACACATGCAAAGCTATAGGACACAGTGCCTTTAATTAATTACATTTTATTTGGTAAGAAAGAAAAAAAAATGTTCAATACTGCCTTACTTTTTTCCACAGCCGCTCTCAGCTGCACCGCAGCATGTTCCACCCTCTCTGTCCCCATATGGAAGGAGCTGGATCCCCGACCGTAAATGTACCCCACTGACGTCACCGATACAAAAATGGAAGGGGTTTTATACTCTACCCTCTCCATATGCGGCTTTGTGTGTGGCGTGCCCGGCGCCCGCCCCCTCCTTCAATGTCCCGGCCTCTTCCCTGCAGCCTGCGCGCCATGTAGTCACTGAGAGCCGCAGGCTGCAGCTTGTCATCTCATTGGTCCACCGCCGGCCCAGCAACTCAGCACTGCTCTGCGGCTCCGGTGGGGACTGTTATGAATGTCTTAGACAGCGGCTGCTACAGCACTGGCTGCGCCTGCGCTGTGGATCGCGGGAACCGGTGTGATCAGTGGTGGGTGGCAGGGGGCCCTCTCCGAGAGGGGGGCCCGGGGGTACATGCCCCCCCCTTAATCCGGCCCTGATTGTATGCTCCACAGACAAGAACATATGCAAATATTCTCTGCAAATTCTCATATTAAGCACAGATTAATATGTAGGAGCTACAGCAGGTGCATAAATATTGGGACATTGACTGAATTTTCATATTTTGGCCTCTATTCACCACCACAATGGCTTTGAAATGAAACAAACAAGATGTGATTTAACCGCAGACTTTCAGATTTAATTTGAGGGTAATCACATCCAAATCAGGTGAACGGTGTAGGAATTACAACGGTTTCTATATGTGCCTCCCACTTTTTAAGGGGCCAAAAGTAATGGGACAAATTAAACAATCCTAAATCTATCTTTCACTTTTTAATACTTTGTTGCAAATCCTTTGCAGGCAATTACAGCCTGAAGTCTGGAACGCATAGACATCACCAGACGCTGGGTTTAATCCCTGGTGATGCTCTGCCAGGCCTCTACTGCAAATGTCTTCAATTCCTGCTTGTTCTTGGGGCATTTTACCTTCAGTTTTGTCTTCATCAAGTGAAATGCATGCTCAATAGGATTCAGGTCAGGGGATTGACTTGGCCATTGCATAACATTCCAATTTTTAGCCTTAAAAAACTCTTTGGTTGCTTTTGAAGTATGCTTTGGGTCATTGTCCATCTGCACTGTGAAGCGCCGTCCAATGAGTTCTGAAGCATTTGACTGAATATGAGCATATAATATTGCCCGAAACACTTCAGAATTCATTCTGCTGCTTTTGTCAGCAGTCACATCAATAAATACAAGGGAACCAGTTCCATTGGAAGCCATACATGCCCACGCCATGACACTACCACCACCATGCTTCACTGATGAGGTGATATGTTTTGGATCATGAGCAGTTACTTTCCTTCTCCATCCTCTTCTCTTCCCATCACTCTGGTCCAAGTTGATCTTTGTCTCATCTGTCCATAGGATGTTGTTCTAGAACTGTAATGGCTTTTTTAGATGTTGTTTGTCAAACTCTAATCTGGTCTTCCTGTTTTTGTGGCTTACCAATGGTTTACATCTTGTGGTGAACACTCTCTATTCACTCTTGTGAAGTCTTCTCTTCATTGTTGACTTTGACACATATACACCTACCTCCTGGAGAGTGTTCTTGATTTGGCCAACTGGTGTGAAGGGGTTTTTCTTTACCAGGGAAACAGTTCTTCTGTCATCCAACACAGTTGTTTTCCGTGGTCTTCCGGGTCTTTTGGTGTTGCTGAGCTCTCCGATGCGATCTTTCTTTTTAAGAATGTTCCAAACAGTTGATTTGGCCACACCTAATGTTTTTGCTATCTCTCTGATGGGTTTGTTTTGATTTTTCAGCCTAATGATGACTTAATTCACTGATAGTGACAGCTCTTTGGATCTCATATTGAGAGTCGACAGCAACTGATTCCAAATGCAAATGTCACACCTAGAATCAACTCCAGACCTTTTACTGCTTAATTGATAATGAAATAACGAGGGAATAGCCCACACCTGTCCATGAAATAACTTTTGAGTTGATAGTCTCATTACTTTTAGCCCCTTAAAAAGTGGGAGGCACATATAGAAACCGTTGTAATTCCTACACCGTTCACCTGATTTGGATGTAATTACCCTCAAATTAAATCTGAAAGTCTGCAGTTAAAGCACATCTTGTTTGTTTCATTTCAAAGTCATTGTGGTGGTGAATACAGGCCAAAATATGAAAATTCTGTCAATGTCCCAATATTTATGCACCTGACTGTATATAATATGAGATATGGTAAGAACTTACCCTTGTTATCTCTATTTCTACGAAGTCCATAGGGTTCCACAGGATACCTTGGGGTATAGGTGTGACGTCAGTCGCAGGGCACCAAAGAGTTAAGCTTTCAGCCTCCCAGGATGCACTAGGTCCCCCTCCTATACCCCGCCCCCGGGCCAAGGCACCTCAGTTAGTTACCAAGCCATAGGCCGGAGGAGAAGGAAGAGAGAGAACAAAGATCTGGACACATACAAGAATCACATTCTCACCAGAGGGAGACGGAAAACCGGTGACCAGAGCAAAGCCCATCTGCAGCACAGGTGCGACAGGGCGGGAGTCCTGTGGAACCCTATGGACTTCGTAGAAATAGAGATAACAAGGGTAAGTTCTTACCATATCTCATATTTTCTACTTCAGGGTCCATAGGGTATCCACAGGATACCTTGGGGATGTCCCAAAGCAGTATCCTTTAAGGGTGGGGACGCTCCTGTGCAGAAAGGAGAATCCGCCGCCCGAAGGAAGCATCCTGAGAGGCGAAGGTGTCAAACCTGTAACACCTCACGAAGGTATGGACAGAGGACCACGTAGCGGCCTTGCAGATCTGGACTGCAGAGGCACCACGTCGAGCTGCCCACGAAGGACCCACAGACCTAGTGGAATGAGCCTTCAGAGAAGGAAGAACCGGTAGGCCTTCATGAAGATAAGCTTCAGAAATAGCCATACGGATCCAGGCTGCCAAAGTTTGCTTTGAAGCAGGCCAACCCTTCTTACGGAAGCCATAGAGGACAAACAATGCGTCCGACTTCCCAAACGAAGAAGTGCGGTCAACATAAGTCCTTAAGGCCCGCACAACATCCAAAGAGGCCTCACTCACGGAAAGACTAGGTGAGTTAAAGGCCGGAACAACGATTTCCCCGTTAACATGAAACTGGGAAACAACTTTGGGAAGAAACTCGGGCCGAGTGCGGAGCACTGCCCTGTTCCCATGAAAAACCAAGAAAGGGGGTCTACAAGAAAGAGCCCCTAACTCAGAAACATGTCTGGCCGAAGCAATCGCCAGAAGAAAAACAGTCTTAGCTGTTAGCCATTTAAGATCCACTGAGCCCAGTGGTTCAAACGGCGGTCCTTGGAGAGCCCTCAGGACCACAGCCAAATCCCAAGGCGCCACAGGTAGAACAAAGGGCGGCTGAATGCGGACAACACCTTGCATAAAGGTGCGCACATCCGGGATTGTAGCAATCCTACGGTGAAACCAGACAGATAGGGCCGAAACCTGTACCTTCAAAGAAGCCAGGCGAAGCCCATGATCTAGTCCCGCTTGCAGGAAGGCGAGAATCCGAGACAGACGAAACTCCCGCGGTGCATAACCTATCGGCCGACACCACTGGAAAAACGTATGCCACACGCGATGGTATATCCTCGCGGAAGACGGTTTCCGAGCTCGCAACATGGTACACACCACAGAGCTGGAAAACCCCCGGGACCTCAGCATGGCCGTCTCAACAGCCACGCCGTCAAAGACAGCCACGTCAGGTCCGGGTGAAGACAAGGGCCCTGAGACAGAAGGTCCGGTCGTAGCGGCAACAGCAGAGGACTGTCCACGGATAGACCCTGTAGGTCTGAGAACCAGTGCCGTCTGGGCCACGCGGGAGCTATCAACAGGAGCGTCCCTCCTTCCTGTTTGAATTTCCGGATTACCCGTGGAAGGGAGACCGGAGGGAACAGGTATGCGAACCGGAACGTCCACCGGACGGACAGAGCATCCACCAGAGACGCCCCTTCGTCTCTTGTGCGAGACCCGTACAGCGGCAACTTGTTGTTGTGCCTGGACGCCATGAGGTCGATCTCTGGAAGACCCCACCTGTCCACCAGCAGTTGAAAAACGTCCGGGTGCAGGGACCATTCCCCCGGATGAACGTCCTGGCGACTTAGAAAGTCTGCCTCTTAATTGAGCACTCCCGAGATGAAGACCGCTGATATGGCCGGAAGATTGCGCTCCGCCCAAACCAGGATCCGAGAGACCTCTACGAGAGCCGCCCGACTGCGGGTTCCTCCTTGCCTGTTTATGTAGGCCACGGTGGTAGCGTTGTCCGACTGGACCTGCACCGGGTGACCCTGGAGAAACCGATGTGCCTGCTGGAGAGCATTGAAGACTGCACGGAGTTCCAAGATATTTATGGGAAGCTCCGCTTCTGTCGGCGTCCACCTGCCCTGGAACAAGTGTGGACCCGAAACCGCTCCCCAGCCCCGAAGACTGGCGTCCGTTGTCAACAGGATCCAATACGAGACCCAGAACTGACGTCCCTTGTTGAGGTGGGTCGTCTGTAACCACCAAGCAAGGGACAGGCGAACCTCCGGGGTGAGCACAATCATCTGGGACTTCAGAGACTGAGGCAGCCCGTTCCACTTGGACAGAATCAGGTGCTGCAGAGCTCTGGAGTGAAACTGGGCGTATTCCACCATGTCGAACACTGACACCATGGAGCCCAGTAACCTCATCGCCGAGTGTAGGAACACCCGGCGGCTGTGCAGACAACTGCACACCCTTGACTGTAAAGCAGAGATCTTGTCCTCCGTCACAAAGATCCTTTGCTGTCCCGAGTCCAATAAGGCTCCAAGATGCAGACTCCTCCGAGACGGGATTAGAGTGGACTTCTGCCAGTTGATTAGCCAGCCGTGCCGTTGCAGCAGTGCAATGGTCAGGTCCAAGTGGCGTAACAGGAGCTCTGGAGATCCTGCTACCAATAACAGGTCGTCCAAGTACGGCAACATGCGAACTCCCTGCAGCCGCAGAGAAGCCGCCATGACCGCCATCACCTTGGTGAAAACACGTGGTGCTGTCGCCAGGCCAAAAGGGAACGCCCGAAACTGGAAGTGGTCGCTGCGGATTGCAAACCTGAGGAACTGTTGATGGCGCAAAAGAATAGGGACATGCAGGTAAGCATCCTGTATGTCCAATGACACCATGTAGTCCCCAGGTTCCAGCGCCAGAATGATGGACCGTAGGGTCTCCATCCGAAACTTCGGAACCAGCAAAGACTTGTTGAGTGCTTTGAGGTTGAGAATCGGACGATACGACCCATTGGGTTTCTGTACCAAAAAAAAAAAAAATTTGAATAGAAACCCTGGCCCCTCTGGGACAATGGAACAGGCACTATAACTCCAGCCTGGAGCATAGTGTGCAATACCTTCCGCAGTTCCATAGCCTTGTTCCGGTCTGATGGTAGACCCGTGGTGAAGAATCGAGCCGGGGGTCTGTGCCGGAAGGAGAGGGCGTACCCGTGGGAGACCACTTCCAGAACCCAAAGGGAGGCCCGGACCGTCAGGCCGCAGGCTTGTCATCTGGCTTGGGGGCCGGACGTCTGGTACTCCATGCCTGTTTCCGGGGCTTGACCGATTTCTTAGGGCCAGCCTGTCGAGGAAACGACTGTGGTTTGGGCCTGCCCTGGGCCCTAGATGACCGAAAGGACGATGGTCCAGAACCAGAAGGAGCAGCGGCCGACGGGAGACAAGCAGATTTGGCTGCCGCCAGCGTGGCCACAATCTTATCCAGATCCGGACTGAAGAGAACTTCTCCGGTAAATGGCAACGCTTCCAGACCTTTCTTGGAATCTGCGTCCGCCTTCCAGGATCGCAGCCACAAGGTGCGACGAGCAGCTACCGCTGCTGAAGAAATTCTAGACACCAGAGTACTAATGTCTAGAGCCGCCTTGTTGATGTAGGTGGCCGAATCACGGAGATTGCCAATCAACTCCGCCTGTTCGGCCGGACAGTCGGATTCAAAAGAAGCCTCTAATGAATCCGCCCAGCGCTCCATCGCTCTGGCAACCCAGCAAATGGCCATAGCCGGCCGTGCTGCCCCCCCTGCAAGGGAATAAGCGGACTTCAGGCAGATTTCCACCTTGCGGTCCGTAGCATCCTTAAGGGAGGACATGGATGGCATCGGCAATGTGGCACTACGGACAAGACGGGTCACGTGAGAATCCACCTGTGGAGGGGATTCCCACTTAGCAAAATAATTATCCGCGAACGGATAAGCCACCGCCAGGCGTCTCTGCGGCTGGTATCTTTTGCCAGGTTGTTTCCACGCCTCCTCTAAATGGTCCACCAACTGACCCGAAAGAGGAAAGACTGTGGCATCGCCCTTCACATCTTTGAAAAAGGCATACTTAGATTTAGCCGCTGGGGGAACTTCGTCCTCAATCACCAAGGCTGTGCGGACCGCCCGAATAAGTCCAGGAATATATACTTTGGACTTAGCATCAGCGTCCTTAGTATGGAGAGGTTCCTGATCGTAAGGATCCAGAATCTCCCCATCATCCGACGTCCCTTCGTCATCCTCATAAGGAGCGGACAGGGACGCCACCGGCCTTTTATGAGGCCGCATCACAGACTCCCCTTGCAACACATCCGACAAGTGCTGTACAGAACTCGTCAGGGAGTTAACCCACGCTGGCTCCTGAGAACCCGGGAGCGGGGAAATAGGGAGACTGTGGGGTACCACCAATTGTCGTGGGAACCCCTGCATGGGTGACGACACCACAGACTGCTGGGACAAACCCATCGGAGTAAACGCGGGCTGCGGAGCTAACTGGCCCACTAAAGCTGTTAACGCCTGAGCGAAACAAGCCCAGGGCGGCTCCTGTACCGGTGCTGTAACCGTAATAGGCCGCGCCATGGACAAACACTGCCGGCAAAGGCCCTCCGCGCTACCCTCCCCCTCCGCTAACGGTACTTTGCACGTGGTACACTGTAGCCGAAGGGGAAAATCACTTTCAGACATGATGGCACCACGTATGTGACCTCTCTCACCAATTAAGTATTAAATAGGCGAGAGACCACCCTGCAGCACCGCACTGCAAGGGCTTTAGCAGAAAGAACAGGGACAGTAATAAAGCTGACAGTTTTGAGAAGATAAAGTTACAGGCAGCAGCGCTAGCACAGTCACATACAATGCAGAGAAATAACAATTCCTGCACTAACAGCGCTGATCACTCAACTACACAGACACAGGGCCTGGTAGGACACAGCGCTGCATACACAGACCTGAGCCACAGCGGAGGAGAGGTATGCGGGGGGACCCAGACCACGATTCTTCCTTCCAGGCTTCCAGCAGCATTCACCATGCGTTGCAGAGAAGATGGCCGCCGAGGAGCAGAGAGAAGCTGGCCTGGGGGAGGAGCGCTGACACAGGACCAGTCAGCACAGTGCAGAGAGGGCTGTGTGCAGCGGGGGAGGCGCCGGCTGTGAGACAGGGAAAGCGCGCTCCCCTGGCATGCATTTAACCCATGGGACGCAGCAGCGCTACCGCTCTGCTGCGGTCCGCTGTCCCAGGGGGTAGTGGAAGCGCAGGTTGGTCGCCTGGCTCCACGCTGCAGCCAGTCCCCAGGGAGCCCCCTGCCTGGGGACTTAGGACCATGTGATCAGCGGGGACCCACCGCGGGACCCCGCTGCTTACCTCTGTCCCCCTTGAATCCGGCCATGGTCCGGAGCATCTGGGGTCACCGCTAGCTGTGACCCCAGACGCCCACCAGCATCCCCGGATCAGTACCGGCGTTCTGGTACCGGCGGGTGTAGGGAAGACAGCATGGACGTCAGGACTGACTGTCCATGCTGTTCATCCAGATGTGCAGCCACAGCTGCATGAAGAAAAAGCTTCAGGGGCTCTTCTAGCCCCCACTCCAACAGGTGCACCCGACTCCGGCCGGGCACCAAACTAAACTGAGGTGCCTTGGCCCGGGGGCGGGGTATAGGAGGGGGACCTAGTGCATCCTGGGAGGCTGAAAGCTTAACTCTTTGGTGCCCTGCGACTGACGTCACACCTATACCCCAAGGTATCCTGTGGATACCCTATGGACCCTGAAGTAGAAAAAGGAAACCATAACTAATTATAATGTTAAACCATTATATCATACCAACAAGCATACAGATGTTGTCCTTATACATCTAGCCACCTTGCAGCTTAAAACAGCCCTTCTAGATGCGCCATGCCGTGGCATGAGTTAGTAGCGCAGAGCGTCTTTCCGTCAAATGAGTCTTATTCACACAGCAATGTGAACAGAACGCACAAGCAGCTTCTGCTGATTAAAATGATACGCAGCATGCCTATGTTCTCTGTGCGGGTGCAAAGCATGCGGATACACCGGCAGAACATAGGCATGCCGCATATCATTTTAATCAGCAGAAGCTGCTAATGCATTCTATTTGCATCATTGTGCGAATAAGACGAATTTGACAAGTCACATGGAAAGACGCCTGGCGCTACAGAGTCACACGGATCTCCCGCGTTACGTGTAGTGCGACTTATAGCACACGGAGGATAGATGTATGTGGACACATCTGTATTTTCAAAAATAATATGCTAAAATATCCAGAGTCGGCGCCGGCAAAATTCTGCGTCTGATCCGGATAGGAACTTTGTTCCAACTCCGGGTCAGACCCGGAATTTAGGTGGAAAAGGGGTATAAGAGAGGGACAAAACTTAATTCAGCCTGGCTTGCAACATAAGGTTGTCCACGGCAACCACAGGATGCCCTAGTAAAGGCAGCTAGTAGAACACGTAAGGAGTTAATTTACAAAACTATTTTTGTTTAGATGAAAGTGTACATAGGTCTTAAAAGAGGTCACACAATAGAACCTACAGGGGAAACAAAGTATTAATGCACACAACAGACGCCAGTCAGCAGGCCTGGAATATGAATACAAAAAACAGCTGAAAGAAATCTGTATACAGCATAGATACTAGGGGTGTGTGGTTGATCCCCACCCTTCTATAAAATGAACCACCAATAAACTGAGGCCACAGTGCATACTTGTTTACTTATGCCTTGTCTTTGGGTATAATTTTATTCTATTTTTGCTTTTTTTTCCCAAGGAAAATCTTTAGTAAAGATAACCAGTAAATTTACTTTAGCTAATGGAGACCTTAGATACGCTGAAGTATACTGAGCTAATTAGATTTGGCTCTTTACGGAAGTATTGTAATCTGGGACATTAGATAATTGCCTATGTAAATTTGGAAGGTGCAATTTGCTGGTGTCAGCAGAATGAAAGAATGGAACAGGGCAGGAAGCAAAAGGAATAACATGAACAGAGGGCAGGGCTACACAGAGGGAGAAGAACAGGAGACGACTGGTCTGTTTGGCTGCAATACAAAGGACTTTACCAATTTATTTCTAAAATAGGAAGCAATGATACAAAAACTAGGTTTTTCTAAACCTTTCCAGAGAAACGTGTAAGAATGTCACTATTGTGCATCAGTTCCTAGTGAAGTTATAGGCTGTGTTCTCACAAATGTGGCTTCAGCTCAGAAAACTCAGGCCCCTTCTGTGTGCAAGATAAATCTTCACTTAACAAGGAAATGGACAGGATCAGTCAAAGGGCAAATACCCATGAGTAAGTGTTGTGAAAAACATGGGAGGGATGTAATAGGTACTAATATAAATAGTGACAGCATAAAACATACAAGTTACATCAGCAAATACTGTATTTACTGCATTTTATTACTTTGTAACAGCAATGCAAACAGTTATGTGGCAGTGTCTGTCTGGTAAGGGAGCTTATTGGGACCACACAATTAACCAGCTAAGGGGATGTGTGCATAGTGGTGGGGTTTCTTCCACGTACATAAGTGTTTGTTAGGTGCTTTATTATACTCATTTACAGTTGTGTTTATTCCTCATGTATACCCAATGTTGGACAGATAAATAGCACATTATGGGCATGATACAGAGCAAAGCAAAAAAAAAAAAGGAGCAAGTTTGCACCCTGGCAAAAACATATTGCACTGCAGGCGGAGCAGATTTAAAACGCGCAGCGAGATTTACATTGTGCCCAAACTCAAATGTAGTTTGCAGTGTAAAACTAAAGAGGTCTAAAAGTGGTGGGCTACATACAAAAGCAGAAAGTGCATGCAAAAAATGTAATGCATCTTACATTGTAATATGGCTAGTCCAGGTGCAAAGTTACTTTTATTTATTTATTTTTGCTTTGCTCCCAACTGTGTATTTTAGGTCTGTCCATCAAGGAAAGGACAAAATGGGCAGGCTGCTTTTTTATGTGGACAAAATATGGCAGAAATACAAGCCTGATGTAATAATTAAAAATGTAAATAAAGACAAAATAGTTAATCTTTTGAAAAACTATGTATTAAACCCCCCCCAATCAATGAGAATTCAAAAGTGGGTAGCGCTAATAAGGGGATGTAGTTAGCAGACCGGCGGATGGCATGCTGCCAGTCTGAAAACCAGATGGTGGAAAGCCCGACACGGGACTTAAGAAAGGCTGTTTCACAGGGGCGCCGCATTCTGCCCTATTTCTAAAGGGCAGAAAGCACCCTGCTTATGTGCCCGGCATCCATTCGCGCTTGGGGGCTGCCCGGCACCCATTAAGTGCCGGGCGTGCCCCCAAGAGTGACGGAAAGGGGACATGTTATAAAGACAAGCTTCCTTTTCAGACGCGCGCCTTTCTCTAGGTCCGACACCCTGCTGGCGCCGGACCTAGAGTGAACACTATAATCTATTTTGCTGGGTCACTAATTCTCCCACCTGCATCCACAGACGACAACCCTCAAAGCATGAATTATTGGGGGTACCTGAGGGTTGGAGTGGAGAGCCACTATTCGAATAATTTAATGAACTAACAATATAATGCCTACATTCCAACAAGTCAGGAAGACTGGCGGGCCACAAAACTAGCAAACAAAACTGGCTGGGAAAACTGCTGTAAATCTTAGTCAAATACAAGTATGAGGTTTTAATGAATCCTATATATCCAAGCATTAAAGTTGTGTATCCACTACACGAGAGTGGAATGACTGCACCATTACAACATTGTAATCGTGCAATCGTTCATCATCCTGTGCAGTGGAGAATGTGCCCACACTGAACAAGATGTCACTCAGTGCAGGCACTCCCTCCCTCATCGCCCGAACATGCACAACCAGTCCATATCGACAGGTTGGCCTGCATGTCATAAACGACCAGCGGGAGCGCGCATCACTGGTCGTTTGCGACATTTTAATGCACGATATATGAATGATTAATGAGCGATTGAACAATAACGATGTCGTAATCCGTCAATTGCTCATTTTAATCGCCTAGTGGATACGTACCTTTTGTGGCTCCCAAGAACCGAAAAATTGTTATTGAAACATACATGCATAACAGGTCACGCATGATCGCATGCAGGCGCGGATAATGTAAACAAATAAAGGCTGCAGGTGTACTTCGGGGATCAGTCTTTAACCAGAGTAACGCCGGATATCCCAGCTAGTATAAAATATACTGCTTTTTATATACATATATCGGTTTTCTTAAAAATTATTTAATTCAATTTGCCACAGAAAACCTTCACCACCACTATTCTCCCCTCTCTCATGTAGATTAGAATTAGTGCTGTTGTTGGTATCAAATGGTCTACTTTTCTAGTGCAATTCAAAAAATAAAAGGAATCCAATTGGTACAATTACCTATAGAACAGTAAGGGGGGGAATTCAATTGGTTTTTTTGGGCGTCTTATCTAATGGGTGTCTCTTAGAGCAATTAAATAGTTTCTCCGATAGACGCCCATTAGTGTTTAAAGTGCCCAGAAGCACCAGGTTTAGACGCTCAAAATGGCTAAATTCCTAACTTTGGCGCCCAAACGACGGACTTCGCACACATTTTCTCGCACCTCAGGAGGCTGCGAGAAAAACAATTGTGTCTGCCGCAGCTAATGGGAGTCTATCAGACAAACAAATTAAATGATCTGATAAATGCCAAAAACAAACAACTGAATTCCCTCCTTTATGTTCCCCCATTATGATTAACCAAGCATGACATATGCACAGCAAGACATAACAACTGACATTACACAGCAGTGACCGATATATACTAGTATGAAACATACAAACAGCACCCAGCATTTAACATTACAGAGTCACAGTGTGTGTCGTTTCCATACTTTGCACCTGAAGCCATCAGACCTGAAAAGTTTATGGTTTTTCAGAACCCTAAAGTCAAAGAGGTTCACTGGCTGTGGTTTGTACTCTGGAACCCCAGTGTTCGTGTGCTCTTGTACTGGGACACCAAAAAGTTGGTTAACAATATTTCACACTAACAGTTATGGTACCCAAAAAATAAATAAATAAAAAAAATTCTAGTGCTGCAGATGGAGTCCCCAATCCACAGATGGCACAAAAGCAAACATTTACCCTGCACGCTCAAGTCACATTAAACATAAGAGGACCAAGCTTCTGGCTGGCACAATTTCGTTGTGTGGTCATGTACACAACTGCAAAGGATGGGGCCTGCAAGAACAGGCACGAGATAAAAGTAGGACATGAAGAAACAACTAAAAGTTAAAAAATGATGTCGATTTACAGATTACATGATCTGCCTGGGAAGCAATACTTTCATTTCCACCAGATACTAAAATGCGTTTAATCAAACGAAAATACTAAATTAATGTAATTTAACAGTATACGCACACAAACTTATATGGGTAGTGGACTGAGGAGACGGACTGAACACTATCACAGCTGGTAAGTAGCAACTCATCAGGTATTCCCCCCCATCCGGCATCTCGCTTACTGTTAGGCGGGCACTGGATAGGAGTGGGGTAGGCTTGAATACTCCAGTGCACGGTAGGTCGAGGTAGAGTGGGCAGCCAGCATTCTCCTTCTGGCAAGGGCAGCTCAGAGCATTGAGCTGCACTGTGACGCAGGCAATAAGTCACACAGAGCTGATGAGCTTTCTATATGAAACATCAGTGCAGCGCGACTTTCGGCCGTGTCACAGTTCCAGGCGGCAGGGAAATATTGCCGGGTGGAACCAGAAACATAGCGCGGGGAAAACGCTAATTGCAATTAATAGGATTTTTCCATCTACCAGTTCACATCAATTTCAAGGAGCATGTGCATTTAGGAAACAAACAGAAATTGACTTCTACAATTGAATACAAAAAACTGTGAAGGAATTCAGCTTTCCCAAATATTCTCGTGGGACAACATTTTGCAATGAGGAGTAAATCAAATCTAAAAGCCAGCAGTAACTTTTACAGGAACCAGGGAGGATTAGAAAAGGGCAACATAACTTAGTATAAACAGTATACAGTCCTACTGCATACAATGCAAGCCCATAAGACAGGACAGTATGGTTTACACTGGGGTGGCTGCATCTCATCCCCATGGAATCCCGGCTGCCGCATGGCCGGTAGTTCGATTCCCGGCAGCCCGACAGATCAGCAGAGCCCGGCAGCGGAAGCCCGACAGCGCTGGAAATCCCGATCATCCCTAATGTAAGTATAAACTAACCTAACCCCCTAACCCCCCTTAGGGGTCCCTAACCCTAACCTCCTCCCCAAGTGCCCAACACTAATCCCTCATGTAAGTGCCTAACCCCTCCCCCTCCCCACTGCCTAAACCTAAGTCCCTCCCAGGGTGGGGTGCCTAACCCCAAGTCCCCCCCGGGTGCTCTAAATCTAACCACCACCATCCCCCGCGCACGGCTGTCCGCTCGCAGCGCCCGGCATTCCTTCGATAGGGATGCCGGGCGCCGGTCTCCTGGCGTCGGGTAAATGACAGGCGTCTAGATATAGATATAGACGCCGGTCATTTATCCCACGCCGGGATAAAGCAGCCGGGAAGCCGGCTGTCGGTATTAAGGCAGCTGGTTTCCCGACTGCATACCCCTGTGCTAACACATAGTAGACTTGCAACTGCATTGCTTCTCACGACGTTTCTAGTATTCAAATAGTGCCACAGCATTATGCAGTGCTAGTCAGACACTACTTCGATAATGAATGTGCGCCCAGTGTTGCAATTCAATTGTTTATCACGGTCTTCACACCAAATTAAAATGCAGTTGGTGTTTCACACCCAATTAGACCAGATTTAGGCTAAACCCATCTAAAGTCATGGTTAGGGCACCCAAACTGCTGTTCAGGTGCCCTAACCACAGGTTTATCGCACGTTTTTTACTCGCACCCTCCGGGGCCGGCGTTTATCGCGGAGCACCAATTGAATTGCTCCGTCGGACACGCAAAACAAATAGCCATCTTAAAAATAATTGAATTGCCCCACTGTCTCATCAATGCCCAGCCCAAACCCCTTGACCTAGAAAAATGAAAATTCAGGGAGTATATTCCTTCCATGACCTAAGCACCCACTAAGCAGGGATTTTTTGACTCCTAAGGAGGTAATAAGGGGTAAAATGTTTCCTCTCGACCGAGGTCATTGGGTGACAAAGCAACATGGCCCAAGTTCTGCGGGACTGTAAGCTCATTGTCTGGGACGAGGGTACCATGGCAGACAAGGGTTTTTTTGAGGCACTGAGTAGAACCCTCAAAGACGGGCAACGATACAGTGATGGGGGGGGGGGGGGGGTGTTCACTCTGCCAGTAGAATCGAGAAGAACTCAAGCTGGCGAAGTTAAGGCATGTGTCAATGTGTTATATCTGTGGCTCATGTGGAAATTCATTCTCTGGAATGACATGAGGGTCCACCAGAAGGGCGGTGTCTCCGCTGGACAATTTTCCGAACTCTTACTCAAAATAGGGGGTGGAGAGTATCCAGAGTCCAAAGGAAGGGTGACCATGCCTGCAAGCCTAGGCACAGCCAGGATATTCCGATATTCCAAAAAAAGTCCATAGACTGGTTGTGCGAACGTTCCATTTTGAGCCCCAAGAATGACACTGCTACCATCATTAATGACATTCTACTTCAGTCATTCGAAGGGGCAGAAAAGGAGTACAGGTCTGTGGACTCAGTAGTGTAAATGGATGACACGGTCCACTACCCCGTGGAGTTAGTAAACGCCCCCAACCCTCCTGGCCTCCCAGCCCACAAGCTTCTCTTCAAAGTGGGGGAGTGATGTTGCTGTGGAACCTCAGCTCGCACAAACTCTGCAATGGCACCAGGCTGATAGTAAAGGCCCTCCACAGGAACGTCGATGCTACAGTGTTTACCGGCGGTGCTCGGGGGAAGTGGATGTTCACACCACTCATACTATCAGAGTACCCCTTTGAGTTCAAGAGGCTGCAGTTCTCCCTCAAGGTCTGCCTTACAGTGACCATCAACAAGTCCCAGGGGCAGTTGCTGAAGGTGGCAGGAATTGATTGAGGGAGGACTGCTTCTCACATGGACAGTTCTACATGGCCTGATCCAGAGTGAGCTCACCCAGTAACCTGGTGACCCTAGAACCTGAGGAGAGAACCACCATAGTCTTATAACTCACCTTCAATTCATTCATATTTAAAAAAAAATAAAAAAAATTTAAATGGATACTACCACGCTCCTTTACCCCAGAGGCATAAAATGAACTAAGCATATACATTACGTTAAAATGAGATGATGGAATTAGTAAATATCGAGGCCTGCCTGGGTGAAACCGGGCACATCAGCTAGTATTTATATATAAACGTATGAGACTCCGCTACAAGCTGATGTTATGCTACATTTTTTTTGCCCACCCTATTTCAAATTGAAAGGAATTGTTGCAGATGACAACCACGCTGTAGTAGTTTAAATAATAAACAAAATAATAAACCCCTGCACCCTAATTGAGCACTTGGCAGGCGGATTTGGAAATATTCTGTAGTTGGGGAACAATTTAGCATTTATGGATAAAAATATCAACCAGCTGAAACATGCGCAGCTCCACTACCCACATAAATAATATAAAGATAAGAGTACTGTCAAGTTTGAGGAAGTGATGTCTGTTAGTAAATACAGTCAGGATTTCTGTCCAATGGGGCATGTGCAATAGGGCAGACATCGCAAGTATTCCTTTGCAACTCTGGGGTGCGAGGAAAAACCTGCAATGCCAGTGGGTGCAATGTTCCGTTCTGGAATGGCACATCACGTCCATCGTGCGCAACTAAACCCCAATTGGAGTGCAATCAGTGAATGGTACATTAAATAATTCCCAAATGTCACTTTATTAAACTTATACTTACTGATGAAGTTCTACAAACTCTTTTAGCCTGGAGGATTGCATAAGGAGCACTATCTAGCATTTTCTAAAAAACTGCGCACCAGATTTACAGATGACTGGGAACTGTGACTGAACCAGTGAAAGGACCTGCCATTGCAGAATAGGCTCCAAAACTTGGTGCACTATGCTTAACTGGTTTAATTTCTCTTACACTTTTTTGGTTATATTAATGTTAGTAATAAATATACCACACCATGGGTTGTGATTCAGTAGTCAGGAATATGTTGCTGAACATACTGCAACGTTTGGCTGTGCACATTTCAGTGCAAGAACATGGTTGCTCACGGAATCTTGAACCCTGCATCTGTTATTCATTATTGGTCCTAAATCAGGGTTACATCTTTATCCAAGAACACTGACACGAGAAGACAATAAAAAGGGGGTGGTATTACCGCCGGACAAATCCCGACAGCGGCTGCCCGGAAAGGGTGAAAATCCCGATCGTCCTAAGGTAAGAATCGCTAACCTAATTCCCTACCCTAACCCTCCCTTAGTAGTGCCTAACACTAAGCTCCCCCCCAGTGCCTAAACCTAACTCCCCCTTCCCCACTGCCTAAACCTAAGTTCCCTGGGGCAGTGCCTAACCCCTCCCCCCCACCCCCTCCCCTAGCCTAACCCTAAACCTCAGTCCCCCCGGAAGCCCTAAACCTAACCTTCCCCTCCGCCCCGGCTAGCCTTCGTTCGGTATGCCGAGCGTCGGTCTTCTGGCGTCTGGTTAATGGGCTCGATTCTATTCAGCGCGATGTAAATAGCTACGGGAGTGAGCTCCCGGAGCTATTCAATACACCGCGCTGACAAGTCTGACTAATGATTTCTTCTCTCATCCCTCCGGGGATGAGAGAAGAAATCCGACAAAAGTCCCGGCGCGAGGCTGTTTTCTGCCCTTAGCGCCGGGAAAACAGCCTCGCGCCGGGAAGTTAGGTCGGGGAATGCCCGTTATCACGCCTAAAAACCCTGTTTAAGGCGCGATAACGAGCCTTCCCCGACCTAACAGCGCGATGAATTGAATAGCTCCGGGAGCTATCTCCCGGCGCTATTTATATCGCGCTGAATTAAATCGTGCCCAATGAGTACCACGTTGGGATTAGAGTGTCTGGAAGCCGGCGGTCGGCATTTAGACCGTCGGGCTTCCGGACTACATCCCAATAAAACAGGCAAGTTCTCATTCACTTGCCCATTGGTACACAGGTACTTACACGATATATTACTGCACTAGAATGTGCCTTTTCTTCCATTATCCACATTCTACCTTTAGATGGGTGCACTGGGCGCGACATGCATGAAAAGTAATGAACACCTGCCGGCACAAAGCAATTGAATATTGCCCTGTCTAATGTGACGGGAGATCGCTGCACAAAAACAACTGAATTGCCCCCAATTAAACTGCTTTGTGTAGGTCCACTGTCTACAAGAGCAAAGCACATCTGTCAGCTATTCTTTTCACGGCAATGGGCAATACCGGAAAAATACTGACAGCGGCATCCCGATGATCGGTAACCCTCCCCCTAACCATTCCTTCTTGTAGCCTAACCCAAAACCTCCCCGTTAGGTTTAGGCACTAAGTCTACCCCCTTCGTACTTAAACATAACCCTCCCCCCTGAGTGCCTAACCCTAACCCCCACCACCAGTGGAGCCTAATCCTAAACACCCAGGACTGCCTAATCCCCCCCCCCCCCTCCCCTACGGGGCCCTAACCTACCCCCCAAAAGATCCTAACGCTATCCTAACTATGCACCTTAAACCTAATCCTCCCCCCTGCAGCTAACACGCCCCCTGACGTCTGTCTGTATTCCGGCATCTGGATTAAGATAGGTGTCGGTATTTCGACACCTATCTTAAGTCCCGTGTTGGGCTTCCACCGTCGGGGTTTTGACGACAAAAAAAAAAAAGAAAAGAGTCATCCACACACAAAAACAATATAAATTATGTAAGTTAAAAAATAGCTGGAAAAAGAAATACATGTAATAAAAAAGCGAATACAATTAAATTACAAGAACAATATTGCCTCAACTAGAATATAAACCTACCACAACTAATGTCTCCAGAGAGAATATTTTATACATGGAATAGAGAATATTAGTATTCACACTAGTCCATGCAGGGCACCTGTTGGAAAAGGGCACTTCAGCGCCTGAAAAGGGGCGAGGATTCACAGAAAGAGGTTACGACCTTAAGATGCACCCCCTTTTTATCACTCAGGTAGATGCTGGGCTGCCCCCAAGCTTTCCCCACGTGTGAATAGATACCGTGCGCATATTCACTCGCTGGTGAATGTTTCACCAGAACTTGGGGACGGCTGTTTCAGTGGAACGCCACCATAAGGACAGGGCGCGTTATAGCGCTTTCAAAACAGGCAGGGTGCGTTGCCTAGCGGGAACACTAAATATACTATAATACCAACTATAACACTGCTAATAAAGTGGCTAATTTGTTTTTAATTTAAAGAAAACATTTTAATTCAGTTACTGTAAGCGAAGTATGTTATATGAAATTTTATTAATAAAACTTCAAAAATATATTGAACATGACAGGCACATAGCAAGAACCCAATGCTAACAGCAATAGCAGAAGCTCTACACAGTGACAAAACGTAAGCCACCAGCGTGTTTTGAATAGTGACAACACAATGCATAAATACAGTATTACCTCGGCACATGTAATACATAGATCTATATAGCCTAAGAAGATCAGCATGCAAATCTGAAATTAGGAGATGTGCATCCTGGCTGACACATAAGTGGAGTCTCCCTGTCTGGGCTGTGTAACCTTTATAGCTGGACTCCGTGTGACTCCAGTATGTAAAAGCATTGGAAATAAGGAGTCAGGATCAGGTGGAGGGGCTGCATTCCCTATACTGTAGTACTGCCATCTAAGGGAGGATGGATTCGTAGGCACGTCCAAAAATTCACCTTTATCATCTGTGATGGACCTGCATTGCAGAACAATGACTGCCTCTAGGACAGTGGTCACCAACCTTAATTGGGGTGTGAGCTACTTGAGACAAATTAAACCTGAAGAGCTAAAAATTATAGAAGAACAAAAAAATCTGGCTAATAACCGAACAATAAAGTTAATGTAATGAAAAAAAATGTTTCATAGAAAACAACAATGAATTTCATTAATACAGTGATATCGTTGCAATTTGTAAATAAGGTTTAAGAACAGGCACATTTCACTGTTAATTATGGGCTCCAAGGAGGTAAGTGCAGTAGAGGAGCAAAAGATATAGGCAGGGATGCTGTGTGATTTTCCGGGAGGGCTGGGCAGGAGTCGCCCAGTAGTAGGCGCCATCGGTGGAACCACGGGGAAGCAAGTCCGGTGATCGTAGCGGCTCTGGCAAGCACTTGACTCGGTTCCCTGTGGCTCCACCCATTGTGGAGAAGCCACAGGGAAGCATGCATCAGAGGTCACTTCCACCTAGTGGGCTCCTAGCTGACTTGCCAGTACTGCATCTAGGTAAGTTACCCTCCTAGTTGGCACTGCAGCTAGGTGTTACCAAAATGAAGACTGCAAGCTACTAGTAGCTCGCAAGCTATGGGTTATAGACCACTGTTCTAGGACATATTTTCCAGCATATGAAATACATATGAAAGTGATGGTTTGTCACACTCGAGTATGTAACATGTTACAGATGATCATTCATAGTATGCCTATAAAAATAATTGCTGTCACCATCCAAGCAGCTGTCCCTACACCCCAAATGTGTTTACCACCCATACAACCCACTATTCTTTAATCACAACAGAGGACACCACTCCTCAGAAAATGGGAGGGAAATCTCAGTAGTACACCCCATTGAGCTGCCATTCACTTGATCCATTGTGGTACAGCAATGTTGGTACAGAAAATTACAGCCTCTTCCTAAAATCCAACATGATTACATCCTGACCCCATTAACTATGATATCCATCAGTACAACACATCCACCCGGGTTTTTGGGTGACAGCCCACTCACATCTCTACCCCTAGGCATACCATTCTCTAATCACAACCTGGCCCCACCCCCTGGTGACACCCAACTCTCATGCACACCTGAGCCCCCCAAGTGACACCCTTCTCATTCTCAACTGGACCCAAATTCCAGTGACACTCCTGTCAGATCCCCAACTGGATCCCCCCACCTTTGACACCACTCTCATCGCTTCCTGGGTCCCAATGACACCATTCTCATCCCCCTCCTAGACCCTAGTGACACCACACTCATCCCATCCTAAACATTAATGACACCACACATCCCCTTCTGGGCCCAAATGACACCACTCATCCTTACCTGGGCCCCGATGACACACTGCTGATCCCAACCTTGGCCCTGGTGTCAACCCACTAACCCCATCCAGCCTGAGCCCTGATGACACCACTCTCATCCCCTCCTGGGACTTGAAAGCACCACTCATCCTCTCCTAAACCCTGGTGACACCACACTGATCCCATCCCGGGCCCCAATTACACCATTCTCATCCCCTCCCGGGCCTTAACACCACTCTTCTCCCCTCCTAAACCCTGGTGACACCACGCTCATCTCCTCCTGGGCACAAATGACACCACTCATCCCCTCCTGGGCCCCGGTGACACCACGCTCATCCCCTCCTGGACCTAAATGACACCACTCATCCCCTCCTGGGCCCCGGTGATACTATGCTGATCCCCTCCTAGGTCCCGGCACATGACTGATGTTCGAAGCATCACTCTAATCCCAGCATGAGCTCCGGGGCAAGGCTCTAATCTCCGGCACAATAATCTGATCCGACCTATGCCCCGGTATAAAGCTGCGGTTACCGGCAGAACAGAGCGATGCCCGCCGGCGCCCCGGTACAGCACTTATATCACAGCGGCCACCATGTTGGAGACTGGAAGCGATAGCACAGAGGGGGGGGGAGGCTGCCGCAGAGGAAAGCCCGTCTCCATCACACCCACCTCTACATCTCTCCCCTTGTTCTTGAAGCTCTTGATGCGGTGATTCTCCAGGCCGGCGCTCTCCGCCATGGCGGCTGTCTCTGTCTCGCTTTCCCCGTTACCGGCTGCGACACCACAACGACCGCGCGAGCCGCCGCACTCCCCCGCCCTGCGCGCGCTCGCCACGAGGAGGAGGAGCTGGGGCGGGGCCACTGACGTCTCGGGGGGTAATGATGAGAAGGAAGCGGCGCCGCGTTCCAGCACTTGTTTCCTCACCTCTACTCTGACACCCGGCTGACTGAGTGACTCTGTGGGGCCGCTGCCGCCTGATTATTATGTGTCATGGGGGATTTATTAAACGGAGATATTCGAACAGGCTGCGGTACCGTCGGCACCTGCACGTCCCTGTCACTGCTGCGGTCACTATGGGGATGAGCCGGAGACAGCTACTCTGAATAGCAGTATATAGACAGAAGAATGCTTATTGTAAACGTTTAATAAAGTTATTCTGGAAGGAAAAAAAAAACCAACGGCATCCTGGCGACATTCCTTTGTGACGTCTCACATGACGTGCGGTCAGGGAACGCTTCAGACAGCCTCAACCAGTGGGCGGCGATGGATGCAAGGCCTGCCCACTCTAGTGCTATTTATTGGCCCCGCCTATGCTATTGGTCCCGCCCTCTAGTGTGAGCTCCTGGCTCCGCCCATTAGGGTAACCCCATGACTGTTCCAAGAACAGGGCGGTAATTTTATATATAGTGAGAGAGACTAGTAACCTTGGCAGGTGGCCAGAGAGATACAGAAGTTAATACTATGCCTGTTTATTCTCGATGCGCTGCTTCCTGGACAGTCATTTCTTTCATTAGTCTGTTATGTTAATAGAATATTTATTGAGAATTCTGAAGGGACAATTCTTTTTTCAATAAAAAAATGGTGCCAGTACTCAGAAGTGTGCAACAAATTTACCTACCTTTGAAAAAGCATTTCAGGAAAATTGTGAAAGCAACACCCATGAGCCTGGTGCTGTAGAGGGTGTGTACTGCTTCTGTCTGAACTGTGGGCCTGATTCAGAGCCGGACGCTCTGACCAGAGTGCTCGCTTTGAATCAGGGCCCTCCTACCTAAAAATGGAGCGGCCTCCTGGCCGCTCGCATAGCTGTGGGTGACCACCCACAGCTTATGCGAGCGGCCAAAAAGATGGTCGCGATGGTCAAGACCATCGCGACCATCGGGCTCTATCAGAGCCAAAAGCACGAGTGCGCATGCACACTAGGGCACCATCGACCCGCTTGCGAGCTCTCAGCGCTCGCAAGCGGGTCTGAATCAGGCCCTGTGTCATGAAATAGACTAATACCCCTTTTCCACCAAAATTCCGGGTATGACCCGGAGTTGGAACAGGGTTCCTATCCGGATCAGACCCAGAATTTTGCCAGCGCCGACTCGGAATATTCCCGAGTCGGCGCTGCTCACACCGGAATCGGGTCTGCACAGACCCGGCTTTTCCGGCGTGTAAGTGGTCGCTTGGAGATGACATCATCTCCAAGCGCCACTGAGTGCGCTGTTCTCACAGCAGGGTTTAACACGGGCATAGCCCGTGAAACCCTGCTGTGAGAACAGCGCACTCACTCGACCTGGCGATCCATCCCACTCCCCTTTTACACCAGGGAGCTGCCCGGGTTAACCCTTCAATAACCTGGGTTTTAGCTCCGATGTAAAAGGGGTATTATGGTGCGAACACACGGTACGACGGGGGAGGTTCAGATAACGATCGTTATCTGATCATCCAACACATGCTGCAAGCCCCGCTATAACGACCTGCGATACCTGGTCGGGATCGACCAGGTATGCCTGCTTTCACGGACTACCGACGATGGTCGATAACGATCATATGTGGTCGCACATCGACCATCGTTTGGTCGTTTGCAGTTCCAGAAGCTGTCAGATTTAAACAATAACAATAGGATCGTTATCGTACAAATCTGACATCTTATCTGACCGCGTGTACACACCATTAGAATGATCCACATCCTTGGTCACACAGCCACTCATGTAGTCATCCATGTGCTGGAGAGCGGGAGCCATTTTCTTGTAGCACACATCCTCCTTTTTATGCTTCCCTGTAGTCTTGCGCACAGCCCAGTCTCAGGGCGCATGTTGGGCTTTTTTTCAGGAAGTCAGGTAATCTTACTACGATTTCATGGAATCTCCATGACATTTAGAGGGGTATTCAATATGAAACGTTAACTTCACTGTCGAAGTTAACGTTTCATATCAGAGTTTTTTCCTGCGTTAAAGGTATGGTGCGCGCTCCCGCTTATCCCCGTATTCAATATAAAATTAACGAAAACGGGAAACTCCGAAGTTGGATATGCGTAAAGTTACAATTATTTTAAGGAAAAATTCGTAAGACCCCCCTAAAGTTGTAAAAACATGGGGGAACACTATGGGTACCCCCGTTTTAGCCTTTAATTGAAAGTCGGGGATTTAAATAGCCGCAGCAGGTGTTTTTTTCCCGACATTGAAGAAGTGATGCAGAAGAGCACTTATGTTATTTTTTTCGTTCTTTTAAGTGGTCCCATCAAATTTGGGGTACATGAAAATGGGTACTAGCATATTTTGATGTCCCTAAAGTAAGTTTTAAAAAATTCTTCATTTGTGCACCTGCCGCTATAATTCTATTCTTCAAAACACCTGCCGCATACTTGCAGAATAGCCCTGAACCTATTTCCCTATTGTTAAACAATTTTTTCCCTTTTTTTTTTTACCCCAATTTTTAAATTAATTTTTTGGGGTGTCCCTATTTTTTTGTTACACTTTTTTTGACACAGTTCTTTTTTTAAATGTCAGTCCCAGGGGTGCAGGCTATTTTTTTTAAGCCTGCACCCCTAAACCCCAATTCTGCACTTTTTTTCGACACCTATTCAATGGTGAAAAGTTATCCCCGTTTTTTATCAAAGACTTTTCAAAACTGCGATAAGTCTTTGAAATTGAATACGGTGTAAAAGTAAAACCTGCGTTAATGATGTCATACCTCCGTAATTAACGCAAAAACGATGTTATCGCACCCATATTGAATACCCCTGTTAGTCGGCAAGTACAGTATGGTGTGCAGATGCTTTTTTTTATTTAAAATAATTTCTGAAATAATTTCACTGATTTGTTTTTGGAAGAATTAAAATGAGATAAAAAAAAAAGGTGCTGTACTGCATATCCCCGAATACCACAACAAAAAAAGCACTGTGAAGGGCTAATGTAATATTGAGTGGAATTATTTCATATAAATTAAGCAAGAAAATCAATAAAGGCAGTGATTTAGCAATAATACCTCTAATTATCATGAGCTGGAGAATCAGCACTGTGATACACACTGGATTATAGGAAAGCAGGTAATAAATGTAGGGAAAGGAAAGGAAGGAAAGTATCTGCACACTAGTAATTGGAAAGTTAAGCCTCTATGGGCCTGATTCAGACCCACTCGCGAGCGGCTGTCCGCTCGCAAGTGGGTCGATGTTATGCACTGAGCATGCGCACGACGGAGGGAGCTCCGTCGTGCGCATGCGCCAGACGCGACGAGCAAAGGAAAGTCCTTCGCTCGTTGTGTCCGATCAAAGGGGGCGTGCTGTCAATGTTGATTGACAGCACGCCCCCTTTGGTGGGCGTGCCGGGGGCGTGCCTCCCTGACGGGGGCGTTCCCACGGGAACGCCTCCCGTCAGAAGCCGGCCCACTGACATCACTAGTGATGTCAGTGGGAGTGATTTTGGCTCTGATAGAGCCAAAATCACTCCGGAGCTTGCGGTTGAAAACCTCAACCGCAGGCTCCGGCTCGCAATTTCGATGGTCGCGATGGTCTCGACCATCGCGGCCATCATAATGCACGCTCGTATAGCCTATGGGTGGTGACCCACAGCTATACGAGCGTCCAGGAGGACGCTCCATGAAAATGGAGCCCGGCCCTCATTCAGAGCGTGCGCTCTGCTCAGAGCGTACGGCTCTGAATGAGGGCCTATATCATCAAAGCTAAATACTTCATAAATAGCGGGGATGCAGCCCTAGTAAACCAGATTAGATCATACAATTGGGGGAAAAAAGGGAAAGGAGTTATTTTGGTGGGCGCACAAAAAAATGAGTAGTAAATAAAATATAACTTTTATTATTTATTCAATTAAAATATATCCCAATTTGTGGGAGATATACAGTGAATTAAAATTTGTTATTTAGTCAAGACAAACATGTATTATAAAATGGTAGGTCCACTAATGAATTGTTAGTAATAAAGGGTAATTATATACCTATTGGAATTAGGAGTATATTTATTAATAGATGCTGAAAGTATTCAGGCAGTAGACATGATAATATAACATTCTATTAGTGTCAGAAATTTGACTGTTACTGGCTGGTGTTGCCTGGTTATCTCAGTAATATATTTTTAACTCCAATCCACTGTAAATATTGTATATAAATAGCGGCTGGAAATTAAATCTGTGTCAATGGGGTGCCAGTTATTGTAGGAAATATGTTATTCACACACCTTAAATAAAAATATAATTAAAAATACAATTACTCAATCTTTTTGTGCTCCCACCAAAACAACTCTTTTCCCTTTTTTCTCCCAATTGTAGGAAAGCAGGTAAGTAAGATTTTCATGTGTAACTTACTTCAGGGACAGCACTTCCACTTGGCGAACTTAGGGCCTAATTCAGAACTGCTCGCAAGCGGCTCGATGTTTGGGCCCTGAGCAAGCGCGAGCCCCGTCGAGTGACTGAGCTTCAGTCGCTGCGGGGCTCGCTACAAGACGGGTCGGCTATCGATGGTGAGTGACAGCTTGCCCCGTTTTGTAGGCGGGTAGGGGGGGTGGCTGCACAAACGCAGGCGTTCCCTTAAGATGGCAGTAGTGGACTTCCTGTTCTATTAGAGCAGGGAGTCCACTATTGCTTGCGGCAGCCGAGACCCTACCCCAGGGTCTTGTCGCAAGCCCGATGGTCGCGATAATCGCAACGGTCTCCAGCCCGCTCGCACAAGATGTGGGTCGACACCCACAGCTTTGCGAGCGGCCTGGAGAAAAAAAAACGCCCACAGACCCTGCGAGCTGCCTGTGACAGCGAGTGGGTCTGACTCAGGGCCTTAGTCCTAGGGTGCCAGGGTAGGGATGGGACATAGAGGGCTTAACATCAATGTTACCATTAATGTCATTTAAAAAAAAACCTTGGAGAAGGGTCTGTCTATGCTCACAAGTCCAGTTTTGTCTTTGGAAAAAAAAAAACTCTTGGTAAAAAACATTGCTGGCAAAAAATCATTTACCTCCCAGGATCAATGAAAAAAAAAATAAAACAGTGCACATCATGCTCAAAGCATAGACTTGTAATGCCCATCCCTATGCCAAGAGCATAGGCATATTAAGCACTAGCGAGGCCTGTGTGCAGCAGGCCCACCACCATGAAGTACCTGTTTGACTCCCTATGCTTCTTCTGCTGCGTTATCTTTCTGGTGATAAAGTCGGAAAGATGGCACATGCGCAGAAGAGAGCAAAGACTTTGGTACTGTGTCACAGTCTTTGCGAGCTGATGTATTTGTGAATACATCACTGGAAAGGTGGTGCCACAGGAGAAGCAGAGGGAGCAGAACCACCGTGCAGGAGGCACAGTAGTCGATTGTGGGTGTAGGGGGGCCACAGACACCCTCAAACCATGATAGATGCAGAACTGCCCAGGTGGTGAGGGGCACCAAAGACACTGAACGCGTGACACAATGTAAACGATTCATTGCTGTTATTGTCACAACAGTGCCCACACACTAAGGGCATGATTCAGAGATGTACGCTAACCTGATAATTAGTGCACATCTCTAATGTTTGGGAGTTTGTGCTTGCGCAGGACCCCCGTCCTGCGCATGTGCAGAACAGGTCCGGCGATCTCGCACACACAGGGCCTGATTCAGAGGCGGACGCTCTGAACGAGCGCTCGTTCTGAATCAAGGCGTTTTCTTTTTTTGTTCGGCCTCCTAGCCGCTCGCATAGCTGTGGGTGACCACCCACAGCTATTGCGAGCGGCTAGGTTGATGGTCGCGATGGTCAAGACCATCGCAACCGTCAGGCTTGCGACGAGACCCTTGTGGTAGGGTCTCGTGTCCACAAGCCCCAGAGAGCTTCTGGCTCTAATAGAGCCGGCTCCGTCGTGAGCATGTCCAGTGGGCAAACATCGACCCGGTCGCGAGCGCTCAGCGCTCGCGACTGGGTCTGAATCAGGCCCACAGTTCCCCCAAGCCTCTGCCTGATTGACAGGCAGAAGCGTTTGGGGGGCAGTGCGGTGGTGGGGACAGCCAGAAATGGCTGCGCCCTCGGTCACAGCTCAGGAATCGTAGATGCTAACAGGAGGCGTCTCTTCTCTTCAGCAGCATTAGTATTGCAGCATCGGGTCCCGCCGTTAACTATGTCGGTACACACAAATTATTCATCTGATATAAGGCTGCATGATTTAAGATGGGTACACATTTGTCCAATCCTCTGGGAATCCTACTCCAGACCATGCTGTTGACACAGGGCCTGATGCAAACCCGCTCACAAGTGGGTCGATCTCCGGGCAGTGCGCATGTGCGGCGTGCACACTGCGCGTGCGCGAGCCCCGTAGCAAGTGAATTTTCACTCGCTGCGGGACTCACTACAAGACGGGGCGGCTGTCGATTGTGATTGACAGCTCGCCCCATTTTGTAGGCGTGCAGGGGGGGGTGGCTGGACAAACGGAGGCGTTCCTGAAGGAATGCCTGCCGTTTGTGGACGGCCCTACTGACATCACCCGTGATGTCAGTAGTGAGCTTCCTGCTCTATTAGAGCAGGAAGTTCACTGGGGCTTGCGGTGGACAAGACCCTACCACAAGGGTCTCGTCGCAAGCCCGATGGTCGCGACCATCGCCTGGCCGCACGCTAAAGCTGTGGATGGTCACCCACAGCTTAGCGAGCGGCCTGGAGGCCGGCCAAAAAAAAAAAAAAACCAGGCCGCCCTGATTCAGAGCGAGCGCTCCACAAAGAGTGTCCGGCTCTGAATCAGGGCCACAATCCTGGAGAACTGTATGCAGATTCAACACCCAATATCTGCCTCCACACCTGTCCAATTCTGCATCTGCTAAAAAAATCAACTGAAAAGATTGTGGGCCTGATTCAGAGCCGCTCGTAAGCCCAACTGCGCATGCGCACGGATCGTTATACGCATGTGCGAACCAGTCAGTGCGGTCGAAATTCATGTGCTCGCAAAATAGCGAATGCCTGATAATTTGAGTGACAGAAAGAGGCGTATGTGGGTGGTAACGGGGGAAGGTGCTTGAAAACGGGGAGTGGAGATCCGAACGCAGGCGTGCTTAAAGGTCAAAACGGGCGTTTTATGGGTGTGCATAATAAAACAGCAGCGTCATTGACCACGTCACTGGGTTATTTTATAGTCAGAACTGCTCGCAAAATTGTGGTAGGAAAAACCAACCCCAAGAATAGCGAACAGTTCATACCCTGGTCGATGTACTCAATTAATCTAATAAATAGCGGACATGACGTAGGATGCGAGCGGCCAGGGGGCGTATTTTTTCAAAAAACGACCGCAAGTTTGGTTCGCTCGTTCAGACCTAGAGGCGTGAACAGACCGCAAAGAGCGAACGGTTGATTTGAATAGCCACCCCTATTTTCTGGACGAGCGAGCGCTAATTGCGTCCGGCTCTGAATCAGGCCCTTTGTCACCATACATACTCTTCCGAACTTTGGCAGACCAGCAGCCACTTACAGACAAGGGCGTAGCTACAATAGGGAGTACATTTACTTAAGGTGCGTACACACTAGGCGATCAGGAAAGACAGTACGATTACGACATCGTAATTGTACCGTTGTTCCTGATCCCCTGTAATGTCTGCACTGAACGATCAGTCGTTCAGTGCAGGCACTGTCCATCATTCCTGAACATGACCAATCTGTCGTTATCGTCAGATTGTGCTGCATGTTCAGGCGATGGACAATGTTGGAAACGACCAGCGGGAGTGCGCATCGCTGGTCGTTTCCGACATAAAAGTGCACGATTTGTGCACGATTACTGAGCGACTGCACATTGTCGTAATCGTGCAGTTGCTCAGTAATATCGACCAGTGTGTACGTACCATAAGAGTCTTGTTGGTCCCGATTTGCATTCTCAAGTGAAAATATTAACTTTTTTGCAAATCGGGAATTTACTATTATTAAACTCGGTGGATTTGTGTTAGTTTTGGTGTTGAAATCGGGTGGAAAAAAAACAGGCGTTTTTGATCGAGTTGAAAAACGGGACCAAATCGAATCTTGGTAAATTTACCCCTAGGTGCAGAGAATTGATCTGCAACGGGGCCCAGGCCGTCTTTGGGGCCCGGACCTATTCCTGCACTGATTTACACTGCCATGTCATGAGCCCCGGCTTTTCTTGTGCTGCTGCTGCATGGCATCTGGGCATAGAGCTGATCCAAGCTCTAGCTGCTGCCTGCATGCATTGTGATGTCATAATGCAGGTCACAGTCCTATATAAAGGATGCACAGCTACTGGCAGCCATTTTCTAGTGACATTTTGTTCTACACTGATAATCTCTGTGCAGTTCCTGCTTTATTTAAGTGACTTTGGATATAAACTACTGATATGGACTTTGGATTACATCTTTCAATAAGGCAATAAGGTCCTGACCAGCAACATCTTCCGAAAAAAAATCTAAATACAATCTTCAGGTAAGTACTATATAACAAATTTTGGCCTGTCACCCTCTCCCTCCATTTTATCTGCAGTTTTTAATTTAGAAACAATGGATAAAGCAAATTATTCATCTGATATGACGCTGCATGCCTTAAGATACCCATACACACTTGCCCATTCCTCCAGGGATCCAACTCCTGACCAGCCTGTTGACACAATCCTACTGGAGACCTGGACGCAGATTCAACACCCAATATATGCCTACACACCTCTCCAATTTTGCAGCAGATCTCAGATTTGCATCTGCTAAAAAAATCTGAAAATATTGTGTCACCCTACACACTCTTCTAATCTTTGGCAGACCAGCTGCCACTCACAGGCAATGGCATAGTTACAACAGGTGCAGAGAATGGGACTGCCAGGAGGCCCAGACTGTCTCTGGGACCCGGACCTCTCCCTGCTGCGAGTTACACTGTCATCTCCTGAGCCCTGGCTTTTCTATTCTCACCAGAGTGCTACTGCATGGCATCTGGGCTCAGAGCTGAACAAAGTTTTAGGGGTCAATTCAGGAAAAGTATGTAATGGCCCCTATGTACCACCTAATGGTTAAAAACACCTGTATCTTGGACAAGGGAGTTGGGCCCCCTAAGCTCTGGGCCCCATAGCAGCTGCACCCCTTGCACGCCCATGCTGGTGGGGATCGAGATGCTGAGATGACCTCAATTAAAACAGCTTCTTCTGGTTTATACAGTCACAGGAAACACAACTACTTCCAATAAATATTCCCTACTTTTAGTGCTATCTTGATAGAGATGTATTAAGAAAAGAGCCTTTCAGCATGGGAGAGCTTGTAATTTATACTACTAAATATATGTGTCATTTCATGTGCAATATATATATATCTCTATATGTCTCTCTCTCTCTCTCTATATATATATGAGTGCTCGAAGTGTGCCGGTATGCAACGGTATAACATACTAGCACTTCGTTCAAGCACTCATTTTTTTTTTTATAGCTTCAGCTTCCACAGACTGTAGGAGGGCAGAGGTGTGGTTTGAGTGCTAAGCGGAGAAAGATGTTGCGCACTCCAGAGCCCTGCTGTGCTGCCCGCACGCCTTCCCCAGGTGTTAACATGCGGAGCCCTGAGCTATGCTGGCCCACCCCCGGCAATGGTGACTTGCAGAGACCTGCTGTGCCGCCCAGCCTATCAATTTCGATGCTCCGGTTCCCCGCTGTTCCGCCAGCTTGCCCCCGGCAATACTAGGGCAGGATGTAGGTGCTGGAGGGAGACAGGGCTTGAGGGCAGGATGGTAGTTCTGGAGGTTAGACAGGGCATGAGGACAGTATAGTGGCACTGGAGGGAGACAGGGCATGAGGGCAGGATGGTGGCACTGGAAGAAGATGGCATGAGAGCAGGATGGAAGTGCTGTAGGTTAGACAGGACATGAGGGCAGTATGGTTGCACTGGAGGGAGACAGGGCATGAGGGCAGGATGGAAATGCTGGAGGGAGACAGGGCATGAGAGCAGGATGATGGCACTGGAGGGAGACGGCATGAGGGCAGGATGGTGGCACTGGAGACAGAGCATGAGAGCAGGATGGTGGCAATGGAAGGAGATGGCATGAGAGCAGGATGGAGGTGCTGTAGGTTAGACAGGGCATGAGGGCAGTATGGTGCACTTGAGGGAGATAGGGCCGGTGCTGGAGGGATACTGGGCTTGAGGGCAGGATGGTGGTGTTGGAGGTTAGACAGGGCATGAGGGCAGGATGGTGGCACTTGAGGGAGATAGGGCAGGATGGAGGTGCTGGAGGGTGACAGGGCATGAAGGCAGGATGGAGGTGCTGGAGGGAGACAGGGCATGAGAGCAGGATGGTGGCACTGGAGGGAGACAGGGCATGAGGGCAGGATGGTGACACTGGATGGAAAGCATGAGGGCAAGATGGTGGTGCTGGATGGAGACAGGGCATGAGGACAGGATGGAGGAACTTAAGGGAGACAGGGCAGGATGGTGGCACTTGATGGAAACAGGGAATGAGGGTTGGATGATGGTGCTGGATGGAGACAAGGCATGAGGGCAGGATGGAGGAGCTATAGGGAGACAGGGCATGAGGGCAGGAGGGTGGCACTGGAAGGAGACAGGGCAGGATGGTGGCATTGGAGGGACACAGGGCAGGATGATGGTATATAGGCATCTTCCGGACCATGTGATAGCCTACATGAATATTGAATACCGGCTGAAGACCCTATCTGCCCAAGAAGGATCATTTTTACCAGAGGTTCCCCGTTGCAGAAAAAACACCATATTATAGATTAGATGTATTTGTAATGGAATGGAGAAGAATGCTTCCAGAGTAACAAGAAATGGGCTGTTTGTCAGCTGACACGCCCCTTGTGACGCATACCACACCTATTTTTCCCGCGCGCCTTCGGTGCACACTGATATTTCCGCTTTCATGTTCTTACTACTTGCACCGCTGCCTCCACTTCAAAATTTTCCATACTCCCACTTCAAAATTACCACTTCGACCACTGTGTGTGTATATATTAGGGGTGTGCACCGGCCACTTTTCGTGTTTTGTGTTTTGGTTTTGGATCTTTCTTCGTGTTTTGGATCTGGATTGGTTTTGCCAAAACCACCCTTCCGTGTTTTGGGTTCTGGGTTTTGTGTTTTGGATCTGTATTTTTTTGAAAAAAAGCATAAAAACAGCTAAAATCACAGAATTTGTGGGTTTTTCTGCTCCTATGCTATTATTAACCTCAATAACCTTAATTTCCACTCATTTCCAGTCTATTCTGAACACCTCACACTAGTGTTTTTATGTCCAAAAGGTTGCACCGAGGTAGCTGGATGACTATGCTAAGAGATACGAGTGGGCGGCACAAACACGTGGTCCATCTAGGAGTGGCACTGCAGTGGCAGACAGGATGGCAGTTTGAAAAACTAGGCCAAAAACTTAACATAATGCAAAGAAAAAAAAGAGGTGCAAGATGGAATTGTCCTTGGGCCCTCCCACCCACCCTTATGTTGTATAAACAGGACATGCACACTTTAACAAACCAAACATTTCAGCGCCAGGGTCTGCCACACGACTGTGGCTGAAATGATTGGTTCGTTTGGGCCCCCACAAAACAAGCTGGCAATTAATGTGTCCCTGCACAAACTGGCTCTACGGAGGCAAGATGTCGTCCTCATCCTCCTCATCCACCGATTCCTCACCCTCTTCAGTGTTGTGTACATCCTCATCCTCACAGAGTATTAATTCGTCCCCGCTGGAATCCACAACCACAGGTCCCTCTGTACGTTCTGGAGGCTGGTCTCCCTGGAAGAGTTGATAATTCATTTTATGAACATCATCTTCTCCACATTTTGTGGAAGCAACCTCCTACGCCTTTCGCTGACAAGGTTCCCGGCTGCACTAAACACTCTTTCGGAGTACACACTGGAGGGGGGGCAACTCAGGTAAAATAGAGCCAGTTTGTACAGGGACCTCCAAATTGCTTCTTTTTCCTGCCAGTACAGGTACGGACTGTCTGACATGCCTACTTGGATGTTGTCACCGATGTAATCCTTTAACAGACAGACGCACGCTTGTCGCTGCTGCTTTGAGGATGCAAGTGCGGCTACAGCCCACACAATTCACAAAGACAGAAAAAAGAAGAAGAATATTTTTATTGTTTGTGTAGCACACTTTGAGGGTGTCACCACCCTTTAACAGACAGACGCACGCTTGTCGCTGCTGCTTTGAGGACAGTATCATATGCAGTGACAGTAGACTTGTCAGAAATTGTTGGCACGTCCTTCAGTCCGGACCAGATGTCCAAACCAGCCCTTGACTTATGACACAGGCGCACGCTTGGCGCTGCTACTATGTTGATGCACGTGTGGCTACATCGCACACAAGTCACAAACACATTAAAAAAATAGTTTTTTATTTTTTGGAGCACTTTGAGGGTTACACCACCCTTTAACAGACAGACGCACGCTTGTCGCTGCTGCTTTGAGGATGCAGGTGCGACTACAGCCCACACATTTCACAAAGACAGAAAAAAAAAGAACAATATTTTTATTGTTTGTGTAGCACACTTTGAGGGTGTCACCACCCTTTAACAGACAGACGCACGCTTGTCGCTGCTGCTTTAAGGATGCAGGTGCGGCTACAGCCCACACATTTCACAAAGACAGAAAAAAAAAGAAGAATATTGTTATTGTTTGTGGAGCGCACATTGAGGGTTACACCACCCTTTAACATCCTTTTGTCGCTGCTGCTTTGAGGATGCAGGTGGAATCTAGACGGAATTTGGAACCGGGGACACACTACCTCCATCAATTGTCTAAATCCCACTGCACCAATGGCGGATACCGGACGCACGTCTAACACCAACATAGCAGTCAAGGCCTCAGTTATACGTTTTGCTTCAGGATGACTGCTGTCGTACTTCATCCTCATCGCTAGGGACTGTTGGAGGGTCAATTGTTTAGTAAAAGTAGTGATGTTCCTACTTCCTCTCTGGGATTATGAACAACTCCCAGCAGCAGCAACAGCACTAGGAGGAAGTGGTTCTTGATCTTTCCCTATTTTATTTTTATCGGAGAAAGTTTGGTCCTCCATTTATGTTATATTGATATATACGTGCGGATAAAGCGCACACAAACACAGAAAATATTTTTTTATTTTTGCAGGAGAGTAGTGCACTTTGTGGGTTACACCACCCTTTAAGAAATGAGCCAGCCGGCTCTTTACTTATGGGACACAGGCGCACGCTTGGTGCTGCTCCTTTGTTGATGCACGTGCAGCCACAGCGCACACAATTCACAAACACAGAAAATATATATTTTTTGGGTTTGGACTGGAGTGTACTTTGGGGGTTACAGCACCCTTTAACGGTCAAGCCAGCTGGCCCTTTACTTATGACACAGGCGCACGCTTGGCACTACTTTGTTGATGCACGTGCGGCTACTGCGCACACAATTCACAAACACAGAAAATAATTGTTTTTTTGGTTTGGACTGGAGTGTACTTTGGGGGTTACAGCACCCTTTAACGGTCAAGCCAGCCGGCCCTTTACTTATGACACAGGCGCACGCTTGGCACTACTTTGTTGATGCACATGCGGCTACTGCGCACACAATTCACAAACACAGAAAATATATATTTGTTTGGTTTGGAGTGTACTTTGGGGGTTACAGCACCCTTTAACGGTCAAGCCAGCCGGCCCTTTACTTATGACACAGGCGCTCGCTTGGCACTACTTTGTTGATGCACGTGCGGCTACTGCGCACACAATTCACAAACACACAAAAAATATTATTTTTTTAGCACTTGGGGGGAGCACCCCTGATGGACAGAGCACCCCCTGGACAACACTACAGCACCCCTTTAGGACTGGGACACTGCACAGGACTTTGGAGTGGACACAGCCCCTATGGAGAACTGACTGCACAACACAGTCCAGCCAGCCCCTATTAACAACAGCAGCACAGCACAACACAGCCAGCCCCTATGGACTTTGAAGTAGTGGACAACAGCAGCACAGCGCAGCACAGCACAACACTACTCTGCACTACACTACACAGCCCAGCCAGCCCTAACTCCCACCCTCCCTCTTCACTGTCCACAGCCGAGTGAGAAAATGGCGCCGACGCGGGTACCTTATATAGGATCCAAAACCTGCGAGACTCGGAAGGCGGGATGATGACGTTTTGCCCCGATTTCAGATCCGAGTCAGGCGGGAAAAGTCGAGCCTGACTCGGATCTGCCTCGGATCGGGGGGGCTCGAATTTCAGAAATCCGAACCCGCTCACCCCTAGTATATATATATATATATATATATATATATATATATACACACACACATATACATATATACACACAAGCAGGACCAGAAAGAATGAGAATACACTCAAACAGTCTAAGAAGCAGGCGGCACTCCAGTAGAAAAAAGAAATTGTATTGATCAAACTAGTATCAACATGTTAAACGCATATGGCGACGTTTCAAGGCCCTTGGGCCTTTTCATCAGGACACGAAAAAAGCAACAAACAAACAATGAGGTCCTACCTTATATAAAGAAGGAAGAAATGCTGAAAAGGTCTCTCACCCAGCCAGGAGCCATGAGACTGGAGCGTCAACCGGAAGTGGGGAACACACCTGACATCACCCTGTGCTGGGGTTGCCCAGCAACCTGTGACGCGGCGTCTGTCGGGACCTCTGGAATGTGATACACGCCGAAGGCCACCTGATCAGAACGTCAGCCGCAAGTGAGGGAATCCCGCAGCCACTGGTCGTTACTGTGGTTGCCCAGCAACCAACGCTACAACTCCAGACAGGCCTGTCTGGCTGGGAGACCCTATAGACATAAAGCAAAAAGCAGAAAATATGTTAAATGTGTTCCTGTAGTTCTACATTTGGTCCAGATAGCTTTATTATAAATATGATTATACGATGCTTTACTTATTTGTCACATTATCGCTACAGTTGTATATATATATACTCAGTGCTGTTCCCAGTATGTTTATTTGGTATATAACTCGGCAGTAACTTTATGTTTTGATATATATTTTTCTCATTTAAGTTTTGGTTATTTTTTGATGTCACTATTAGTATGGTTTATTTTATGGTCACAGTTTAGTTTAGGTCTGTTTCACACGTGGGTTTCTACTTTTTCTTTTGCTTTTCTTTTCTAATTTTCTGCTTTTTGCTTTATGTCTATAGGGTCTCCCAGCCAGACAGGCCTGTCTGGAGTTGTAGCGTTGGTTGCTGGGCAACCACAGTAACGACCAGTGGCTGCGGGATTCCCTCACTTGCGGCTGACGTTCTGATCAGGTGGCCTTCGGCGTGTATCACATTCCAGAGGTCCCGACAGACGCCGCGTCACAGGTTGCTGGGCAACCCCAGCACAGGGTGACGTCAGGTGTGTTCCCCACTTCCGGTTGACGCTCCAGTCTCATGGCTCCTGGCTGGGTGAGAGACCTTTTCAGCATTTCTTCCTTCTTTATAGAAGGTAGGACCTCATTGTTTGTTTGTTGCTTTTTTCGTGTCCTGATGAAAAGGCCCAAGGGCCTTGAAACGTCGACATATGCGTTTAACATGTTGATACTAGTTTGATCAATACAATTTCTTTTTTCTACTGGAGTGCCGCCTGCTTCCTAGACTGTTTGAGTGTATTCTCATTCTTTCTGGATCCTACTTGTATTTATTCTAGGATGGCACCCGCTTTTGATACTATTTCGTCCTGAGTGCCGGACTGTTCCACTTATATATATATATATATTATTTAAAATGAGCTCATAAAACTCTAAAAGCAACAAAAATACAGTAGTTATGTCACCTAATAGTAAAGTTGCAGATTAATATATAAATACATGTAAAAATAGGGTAATAAGTGCATGTGGATGATTACAGGAATGGGGCTATTTCATAGCTGTCATTTAAGCCGTATGGTAAGAGAATATTCAGTTCAAAAATCCAAAACATTTCTCGCTGTGAGAGTTTGTTTGCGAGATCCCCACCTGTTGGACCTAATTTGACTTGTTCAATGCTTTTAAAAGTTAGTAATTCTGGATTTGAGTCGTGGGATGTTTTAAAAGTGTTTGGATACTGAATACGGCTTAAATGAAATTCCTATTTACTCTGCCCCTTTTGTCGTCCTTCCTGTATAACATTGATACCAGAATGCCCAGTGTGTTCACTTTATTATCGATCAAGTGTTTGTCAATGGTCCGCAGCGCCGTACATACAGTAAAGGGTACACAGAACATTACATTAACCAAAATATAAACAGAACACAAGTAACAATTAGCAACACAATTAATCCATACACAGTACAGCTCTGAAGGTGAAGGCTGTCATAGAAGTGCTACAGAAGACAACTGTGAGACAGTGGGGAGGAGGACCCTGCTCTGTATGCTCATGTATAGAGCAATAACTTTTACCATGCTCTATGTACTTCTCCCCATGTGTTATGCCCCTTACACTTTTTAAAATTATCTGTAATGTAATTTTTTATGTATGTTAAGTGCATTTTGCCATAGGGAAGTGTTTTAAGAACATAAGTTTTTAGATATTCTCAATATGTCATAAACACTAAAAACTGGCTGTGATTACAAACAAGCCAGCCATACAAACTGACCCAACTGTCGCTCTGTGGATAACCCATAAGTTGGCTACCATCGCACAAATTGACACAAACTGACCCAATTGTCACTCTGCAGATAAACCATAAGATGGCCACCATCGCATCCATCTAAAAATGGCCACTGTTTATGTTCTTTCAAACCAACAAAATGGCCGCCGTCTTGTTGGTATAGGTTTTTGTCTAACCAACAAAATGGCTGCCGCTATCCTGCTTACGATGCTCAACTCCACATAGACAAGGCCAAGCTGACAATACAGCCGCCGGTACATGTGGAAGCGTTTTACAGACAAATACCCCTGGAGTTTCGGGAGATAGCGCTAACGTCATGTATGACGTCATACAAAATGGCTGCCATGCACTGCACATGCGCAGGTGCCATTTTTTGGCGCAAATCTCAGAAACAAACCTCCCCTTATTTAGGGGATAAATAGAAGGCACTTCATAGACCCAATACAACTCCTAAAGAAGTCCCTATAGGACGAAACGCGTTGAGGAGAGCTGACCCAGGCTCTCTAACTTTTGGACTATTATACCTAAGAGGACCGGTGGCCTGATTCAGACCCGGTCGCAAGCGCCGAGCGCTTGCAACCGGGTCGATGGTGGCCCACAGCGCATGCGCACGACGGAGCTGGCTCCGTTGTGCGCATGCGCGAGACCCGGCTAGCGATGGGCACCATTGCTCTGGGTCTCGCAACAGAGGGGGCGAGCTGTCGATGTTGAGTGACAGCTCGCCCCCTTTGGTGGGTGGGCCGGGGGAGTGGCTTCCCACACGGAGGCGTTCCAATAAGAACGCCTGTCGTTTTGGGGCGACCCCACTGACATCACGAGTGATGTCAGTGGAGAGATTCCGGCACTGTTAGAGCCGAAATCTCTCTGGGGCTTGCAGCCACAAGACCCTACCACAAGGTCTCGTCACAAGCCCGATGGTCTTGACCATCGCAACCATCATCATGGCCCCTCGCTGTAGCTGTGGGTGGTCACCCACAGCTATGCGAGCGGCCAGGAAGCCGTTCTAAAAAAAAAACCAGCCCTGATTCAGAGCGAGCGCTCTGTCAGAGTGACCTGGTCTGAATCAGGCCCTGGGTACCATCCTAAAAGATAAGCACAACTCCCTTTTTACTGTTTTGTATTTTCCCTAAACTGTCTCCCTATGCGGTTGTATCCAATAAAACCTTTGTTAAAATATACTGACGGGGGATCATTTGTATCTAGCTCATGTGTACTGATCACATACATTTCCAAGAAGGACTGGAAACCGGGACACTAGGAGACACTTGGATATAAATACTACAGACTATAAATATAGCACTATCTGGTACGCAGCCCTTAGTACTTTTATTATATTACTAATTTAAGGAAACACTACACTATATAATTCCTCTCCCCCTTGGGCTTGAATGAGCTTTTCTTAAGGTGATCCAGCCGACAACATCTTATCCACCCCATCCAGTGTGAACCATGTACGTTTGGAGTTCAGGTAAGTTTTAAAGTTTTTCTTTTTGGTACGCACATTTATTTTGAGCACCGGTTGCCAATTTATTTAATAATATTACACTATCAGACGCATTTCTTTTTAACCCTTTTCCAGAACTACCTCATCCGTTGGCCAAACGGACCCCAAGAAGACTGCTGCCGCCTCTCATTTCGAGAATCAGTGACTTTTATTTTACTTTATCATACCATTCAATCACTATATTGCAATAGATGCATGTTATTTATTATTGTTTGATATAATTCAGTTTGAGGGAAATCCCTTTTTGTGCGCTCTCTCTACACACACTCATATATATATATATATATATATATATATATATAATCACAGGGGCTCTTCACTCACCATAATAACTAACAATAATAAACATAATAAACAGTGGGGTTTTGGTTCAATTCATGAACCAAAACCACACTGTTTATTATGTTTATTATTATTGTTAGTTATTATGGTGAGTGCAGAGCCCCTGTGATTTCTATTTAAACAATGTGGTCACATACCATGTTGCACCCCAAATCTAGGAATGGTGAGTGCCGTGGATTAGTGCTTTATATATATATATATTGTGATAGGATCACTGGTAAAGTGGTCTGTGGCAGGTACATTTGTCCCAGATTCCTGTCTTATGTGTTTTAAAACCCCCAGGAGAAAGTCTGCAGTGTAGCAGGCTTGAGTGTCGGGTTTTTGAAAAGCCGGTTTGGGACCTGGGGGTTGTGGGTGAGAGGAGAGGGAGGGCTCCACCCACGGCCACTCCAGGTTTTGGTTCTCGCAGCCTGGTAACAGGCTTGTTAGGGTTTCCACCTGAGAGTGGCCAATATAAGCCCAGTGTGTTTAGGGCTGAGTGTCTCACCTGGGAGAGCAGGCAGGGAGTTTGCTCAGAGACACTTGAAAACCTAACTGTGAGTGTTGTGCTGTGCCTTTGTTGCTGGTGAGGGCATTAGGCCCTGCCAGGTTCTGGTAGTGAGGGAACCACCTGTAAAGTTAGAGCCCGGCCAGGGCTAGGTTTTATGTTTATGGTTTCTTTTGTTGTTTCTGTTTTGCACAATAAAGACTGGCGCCGACCAGCTTGTACTCGAATCCAGTCTGGCGTAGTGTTTCCTGGCTGCTGTGTGTGTAAGGAAGGAGTCCCCTACCTAGGAGAGGGACCCCGTAATCTGACTGCGTCACAATATAAATATATATATATATATATATATATATATATATTGGGGTACTTTGCATCTGCTAAAAGAGTTGGTCAGTCTGCAAAAAAAAACAATTTACAGGTAACTACAGGAAAGCAGCACCAGTCACCTAATGCATTTTGCCATACCATTTCCAACTCTCCATAATCTGGGAAGTGGCAGAAGTCTGGGGCACAGGCAAGGTTCAGAACAGTATACAGGCAAATGGTCAAGGTCACGGGAAAAGAATCATAGTCAGAAACAATAAATTATCTGGTAAACAGAATGGTAATGACACAGGAAGGATAAACATTGGAGCTAGGAGACTGACCTAACTCTGACACACACCAATCAACAAACAGGTTATGATTTTGAACCCAGAGATATCACCGTACCATATAAAAATAAAGTGCCAAGTAAAAATATTTTTCTGAAACATTAAAAATGGAGCAGGCACTTGATAGTGTAGTTTATAAGTTATAGAAATAAATGGTGATCAATAATGTACTTCAAATAAAAATTAGAAAAGCTTATCTGGGGATCTTTGGAGAGTCCGCCAAAATAAGCCTCTAAACACACTTGTCGACCTGTAATTTCTCCCCTCTGGATTAGTGCTAGAGACGAGAGCCATCTGATCACTGAGGGGGGCGGGCGAGGCCAGGCACCATTCATCAATAGACCCTGACCCTTTGTAGCATCTGAGAATTATGGGTCCTGGAATAGGGAGCGGTGCCAAGATCTACGTGATTTTCTCAAAATCGCGTTACAGCACCCCTCCTTCCTGCCCACTTCAATAGAAGTAGGTGGCATGTGGGAGGGTCACCTAGTCTTCCGGGAGTTTCCCGACTCCCCTAAAATTCTGGAGTCTCCCAGACATATTGGGAGTGAAGGTAAGTATGCCTCTAAAATTCATTTGCAAATGGTTTTATGTGATCCTGAGATTATATATTGTCAAAATCAGACAAGGAATTTACAAATTTTGCAGTCGTTTTAATGATTAACAAAAAAATGTAATTCTTTAGTTACGTAGATTATACTATTTGTTACGTATATGTTACACTGTGCAAATTGTGATCATTTAGTAGATGATTTGTTTTCATTTTCATGTTGTAAAGTCCTTCAGGGGATTAACCGTGGAGAATGGAATTTGCAGTTTAATTTCTAATGCAGTTCACTTTATTTCTTTACATATTTTGCTACATTTTAACACATAGTTATTGATGCTTTGAACATGAAACAAATTGTCTTGGACAGCACCATAAAAGAAGAATTACACCTTCAAATTTACTCTTCACCCAATCCTTTGATCTCAGGGCCTGACTCAGAGATAGATGCAATGCTGATATTTAAGCAGTTGTGTGACTATCGGTAATTTGCACATGCATATTTGTGTCACCGTGCATGTGTCAAGCGTTTGTGGGAGGCAATGGGGGGGGGGGGGGTGGCGACGAAAACGCAGCCATGTTGCAATCTTTTTGTGATGTATCTCAACCTACGACTGTGATCCCGTACGCAGTAAAAATGGTCCTGGCGTCTCCGGTCCTGCGACTGTTCTGCGCAACCGTCTGGAGTCTGATAATCTACTAATCTGCGACCGATGCTGCGTCTTTGTACGCAGTCGCTTGAGTTTGCGAAGCTGCCATTGGGCGTCTCAATACAAATCCTGGCGGCTGCGACATTTGCATATTTTCGCTCAGCCGCTGTGTACAAATTCACAGTTGTGGCAGCATTAGCATCATCGCTGAATCAGGACCTCATTCCTCATTCACAATGAAAGGATCTTATTTAAATACTTTCCTGGGTTAGTTTAAAATATTTTATGACATTCAGATTAATACTTTTTATTGTGCATGTACATAACTATCAACGTGGCAGCTTAATGATGGAGGAATCACTGACTAAATAAAGGTTATAGCTTTGGTTTACAAATAATTATGGATATGAGTATATAACTGGTGCCAAATACAGATTTGACAGAGATATTTCATGTGCAGTAATAGTGTATTACATATGCTAGTTTTAGAATTGATTATTCATAAATTAATAAACAATTGCAGTACCATAAATATAATGAATTGATTTAATACACATCTAACCTCACCTTTGCCAAAGCAATAATATTTACATTTTTTTATATCAACTTATATGTTGCACTGGAAAAGCAAAATAAATTTATGCAACAATTTACAGAAATGTAAATCTTGTTGTACAGCTTAAGTCTTGTCTGAACTTGTTCTGGAAGAACAGTGCTGTAATTTTAAAACACTGTCCCAAATACACCATTCAGCACAACCAAAATAACTGAACTTCAACTTGAAATGTCTAGTAAATAGTACAATTTTTTTAGGGTCATTCTTAAACAAGGATATTTGAGAACAATGCTGTGGTAGAAAAATCATTATCAGTGGAATATGAAAAACTTTGGTCTTAACACACTTCGCGCTAGTACTGTATTTCTTTTAGATTTTTATTCTTCTAAAATGATAGCCAGTTTATCTGGAAGGAAGTTTTTAGGCTCCATTCTAAGAATGTTTAGTAGTGCTCTGAAGACTTTCACTGTCATATCACTAATATTTGGTAATAAAGGGCACAATCTCCCTTTTATTATATTTTGAAAAATCATATGTGAGACTAAGCAAACTACTTCATACATGCTGACATTCAGCTCCCTCCTTCCGGGGGGCGTGGCCGGCCCATGGCGCTATTTTGGGGGTGGGGCCAGGGGCGTGACCACATGATCGCATCATCGTGGCCCCACCCCCTCTTCACAATGCCGAAAATAAAAGTATTGTGAAGCAGGGGGCGGAGCCATGATGACGCGATTAAGCACGAATCATGTCATCAGACCCCCCCCCCCCCGCTGCGGGGGATTCTAGTAGTACTCTGGGAGCCAGGCGGCAGCCGAGACGCTTGCCTGCCTATCCGGGTGGTTGGGAGCGGCACCCAATATTCAGGAGGCTCCCGACCAAATCGGGAGGGTAGCCAAGCCTGAACTTCTTTGGTGTACAGGAGTCTGTATAACTAACATATCTGTTGATATAACTTTAGAGAACTGCCTAGTAGGTCAGGTCTGGACCACTGATTAAAGGCACACATCCACTAGGCGATATTAATGAGTGATAGAATAATAATGATATTGTTCAATCGCTCATTAATCGTGCATGAATCAAGCACTAAAATGTCAGAAACAACCAGTAATGCGCTCACGCTGGTCGTTTCCAACATCAATCATCGCCTGAACATGCCGGTCAATCTGCCGACAACGACAGATTGACCATGTTCAGGGATGAGGGAGGGCGCCTACACTGAATGATATATCATTCAGTGTGGGCACTGCACAGTTTAATGAACGACTGAACGATAATGATATCGTTATCGTTCAGTCCTTCACTAGTCGCCTAGTGGATGTGCCCCTTTACACTACAAGGGATATCTTTCTTTGGATCTCTGTATCATGGCTAGTCAGCTCACATTGGTGTGTTATTCAAAAGATAATGGGCCTGATTCAGACTTGGGAATAGAGTGAGATATCTCTCTCAACTGTGAACCTGAACAAACCATATTACAATGCAAGGGGTGTAAGTACATACATTTTTTTTACATGTGGGGTAAATACTGCATGTAGCCCACAAATACTGTACAGCTTTATTATTACTTTACAATTTAGATGTCAGTTTGGAAACACTCCTCCCAAATCTAAATCTCTCTGCACATTTTAAATCTGCCCCACCTGCAGTGCAGCATGGTTTTACCAAGATGATCTCTCTCTCTATTCCCAAGTCTGAATCAGGCCCAATGTGCTAATTCCATTGCTTATTTTCTAGATTTATATCAGTTAGCAGTGACTTTATTATTACGCTCATATCTCCGATTCATCTTCTAAGAAGCTTATAGTTGTATATTTTTTAATATGTTTGTTATTAAGCTGTCTGAATGTATTGAATAGATGTTAACATTTGGAATTTTATTAGAATCAATATTACAAAACAGACTTATCTGGTGTTTTTTTCTTGTGGTGTCACGCAAAAAGTGAGAATACTGAATATTAGACTCCCATCTTGTACAATGTTAACTACTGTAATCCAGAAAGGTGTTAAAGCCCTTCTGTAAATGCTCATAAAAATCTTTTCACTATTTTCCTTTAAAATGAAGTCCAACTATTTAATATAATGGTTATCCACATTATAGATAATTTAAGGTTATACTGTAGTTGTTTTTACTAACATAGACAAGGAACTCATTAAGAGTTCCAAAATGTAACCATTCATACTATAATGTCATCACTATATCTTTTTTATATATTCTTCTTCCGATTATTATTATTATCGATGTTGATTGACAGCACGCCCCCTTTGGTGGGCGTGCCGGGGGTGTGGCTGCCCAGATGGAGGTGTTCCCATAGGAACGCCTACCGTCTGGGGCCGGCCCCACTGACATCACTAGTGATGTCAGTGGGAGTGCTTTTGGCTCTGATAGAGCCAAAAGCACTCCAGGGCTTACGGCAGTGAGACCCTACCGCAGGGTCTCGTCGCAAGCCCGATAGTCGCGATGGTCTTGACCATCGTGACCATCATTTTGCCCACTCACTATAGCTGTGGGCGGTCACCCGCAGCTATGCGAGCGGCCAGGAGGCCGCTCCAAATAGTAAGAGGGCCGGCCCTGATTCAGAGCAAGCGCTCTTTCAGAGCGTCCAGCTCTGAATCAGGGCCACTGTCTTTTAATCAGGTGGTCTTTCCCATGGAGGACTTAATTCATACCATGAAAAATAAAAGTTATGCAGAGACCATAGTGCAATAAGTTCACACTTAATTTATTTCTTCATAAATTCAGATATTAAAATCAGTACATAATAACTGTAATAAAAATGCACAAAAACTAACAAGGGATGTTTTTCGAGAGATGAACCTTTCTTCTTCAAGGTAGTGTCCTTGAAGAAGAGAGGTTCATCTCTCTAAATGCGTCATCAGAGTGTGACAGGACTATTTAGCAGAAGAGATACCCAGAAGCTTTCCCTCTTTGAAGGAGTCTGCATGAGGTTTCCGGAGACCTCCCCCTTATAACATCTATAGGCCCTTTTTTGAGGGACATCTGGTAATGCTCCATTTATTAACCAGTTGTACATCCCTCTTTTATTATTTTCTGTGCATTTTTATCACAATTATTATGCACTGATTTTAATATCTGAATTTATGAAGAAATAAATTAAATGTGAACTTATTGCACTATGGTCTCTGCATAACTTTTATTTTTCCTGGTATGAATTACATCCTCCATGGGAAAGACCACCGGATTAAAAGACAGTGTGTACACATTTGAGGAAAGTATATTTACTTACTTGTATAAAAGTTCATGACATTAATGCATTCTGGTTTTCATGATTTTATTTTGAGGATTGCTTACAGGTTGTTTTGGATGTAACTTTTAGATCACTAGGTTGCTGCTATTAGAGTATCAGGGCACCTAAGGCCACGTCAGAAACTATTCCCAAAAAAAATAATAATACATACCTATGTACCTAAATCCGCAGGTACATTGTAGGCAATAGACGACCTGTAGGCAATAGACGACCCTCCTGGTGTTGCAGTTGAAATAGTCATGGATAAACACATTTGTGCCAAACTTATCTTGGATCTTGGTGGTCTTTGTGATGAGGCAACAAGCCCTACATTTACCACATGGATAGGTGCCCTTTACCATAGCTTGTTTCTTGCTCTGCTGTTCAAAGTGGCTGTGGTTCAGGAGATCTCCAAGATTCTTGGCTCTTCTCCAACTCATAGAAACATCTGCCTTGAGACATGTCTTTAAATCCATATCCAAAAGAAGGACCGGCCAATGTTTCTGTATGATGTCTTTAAGTACCTTCCATTCCCTACAGAAATCTGCAACAAATCAAATTTGTTGTTGTCCTTCTTTGATAACGGGTTTAGGAAAGACCAGGGTATCTCTGTTGAGATTTGTGACCTGGTACCTAGCTTTTTTGATGGCTCTCTCGCTATTACCCCTATGAAGCAATCTGAGAGAAAGGGCATCACATGGTTTAGTAAAATCTACCTCATTAGAGCAATTACATCTCAAACTAATGAATTCTCCCTTCGGGAAATTAGATTTAATAGGTGGAAAATGGCAACTAGCTTCATGTAGAAGACTATTGGTTGCCGTTGCTTTTCTAAACAGGTGTTTGATAATCTCACCATTCTCTTCTTTACGTATTTCCAAGTCCAGAAATGGAATCCTTGCATTACTGACCTCCCATGTAAATTTCAAGTTCAGTTGGTTCGTGTTCAATGTCTCCATGAACTCCAAGAAATCACGTTCACTTCCTCCCCAAATTACAAATATTGTCTATGTATCTCAGCCATTGTATCACATGTTGTGTATACTTTTCATTATTTTCAGAGAAAACCACCTCTCTCTCCCACCATACTAAAAAAAGGTTCACATAGGTGGGAGCACAGGTGGATCCCATGGCTGTACCCCTTGTTTGCAGATAGAATTTGTCTTGAAAGGTAAAGAAATTATGATGGAGAATAAAGGAGAATAAATCAATAAGAAAATCATTGAGACCACCAATGTGTCCCATCTCCAAAAAATACCTTACTGCTCTCAGACCCTCTTGATGTCTTATGGAGGTATACAGGGATTCTACATCAATAGAAACAAGTAATTGATGACCTTCCAATCTAATCCCATGTATCCGCTGTAATACTTCCCTGGTGTCCTTGAGATAGGAAGGGAGAGTCAAAACGTGGTTTCTCAAATGCATATCCACAAACTTACTAGCTTGTTCCTTCAGCCCTCCTATTCCCGACACGATGTGTCTGCCCGGGGGATTCTTAGCATTTTTGTGCACTTTGGGGAGTGCATAAAAAGTGGGTACTTTAGGAGTTTTGACCAGCAGAAACTCAAATTCATTTTTAGAAATGCTGCCATCTTGGAAGGCTTCAAATATCATTCTATTGTAAAGAGAGTGAAACCTCTCCATAGGATTAAACATTAACTGAGTATAACAAGAAGTATCCCGAAGCTGTCGCATGATTTCTATAACATACATCTCTGTAGGCCACAGCACTATATTGCCACCTTTATCGGTTGGCTTAATGACAATATGTTTCCATTTTTGCATTTTTTTTTAAAGCCTCTTTCTCTGGAAGGGTGATATTATAATTTCGAGGAATCAATAATTGATCCTTATCATACAAACTATCCATATCTCTTGACACCAACTCCATGAAGACCTGAACTTGTGCAAAAGTATTCTCTGGAGGGAAGAAGGTGGATTTTTTTCGCCAAGTCGGTCTCGTTTCTTTGATTTTCATGATGCGTATGTTTAGATATTATGTTTCAATAACAACTGTTTGATACTTTCCCCAAGTCATTTACAGATTGTCTGTTTGCTCTTTGCGTGTTTGGCATATTTACAGCGATTAAACAGCCCCACACATTTATAAATTTATTTTTTAGTGCCTGCTATGCATGTGAGTCCAAGTGCATATTGCATCCAGAGAATCCCATGCATGTAAAGTATACATGATCAGGATTTTACATCCTTTGTATAGGTCTGTTATATGTTATCTTGTTTAGAAACTAGATTGAGTTTAGATCTATTTACTACATTTTATGTTTTATTAGGGAATAGAGTCCCGTTAATTCAAGAGTTATAGCCTGCATATTTAGCTTTTTTAAAATCATCCATGCATGAAACAGAAATGAATTTCATTTCTCTACACAAATTATTGAAAATGTTGTATAAAATGACCTGCAGGCTGTGTGTATAAGGTGTATATAACACATAAATGCATTCTGTGTGTATATGTGGGTCCCATTCCCAAGATATTTCATTATGACATGCAATTATTCCAAAATAAGGAATATTCCGTTATCCAAACTACCCCTGGTCCTAAGCATTTTGGATATGGGAGACTCAACCTGTATTTCATTAAACCACTGATGTATATACTTTCATAAATAGTCATCATGTGAGAATTATTTTTATGTGGATTGGAGAATTTTGTATGTTCATACATAATTGAAGGTAGGCATTGTATAAACCATTGTACAGGTGTAACAATATCCAGGTTATTGCTCCAGAGAACCAGTTTAGACGGTATAGTTACCCTTTCCCTCTATTGACTGCAGCCTATCACAACAAGTAATTCTCTCATCAGGTGCCCAATGCATCAGTAAGACACCTTACAGTAGAAATGAAAAATTGAGTAACGTCCCTGTCAGTCTGTTGTTTCCAAGGGTAACTGCTTTCCTATGATCACTCACTCCTCACAGATAGCTGTGGCAAAGGTGGGGAGCAGCAGATTGAGGATAAGCAGTCCTTTACCCTGACTTTTCTAATTCCTATGAGTATATCCTCAAACGTGTATATAATAAATTTGGTAGACCTTATAATACAATTATGGGCACAAACTTGAATTATGATGCTGTGAAAATCTATTAACAATGGATTAATATATGTATTCATTATATTTCGCCATGAATGCAAAGGGTTAATTTTTTATATTTGTAATATAGGGATCAGTATACATTTTTTTCACATACAGTCAGGTGCATAAATATTGGGACATTGACAGAATTTTCGTATTTTGGCCTCTATTCACCACCAAAATGGCTTTGAAATGAAACAAACAAGATGTGCTTTAACTGCAGACTTTCAGATTTAATTTGAGGGTAATTACATCCAAATCAGGTGAACGGTGTAGGAATTACAACGGTTTCTATATGTGCCTCCCACTTTTTAAGGGGCCAAAAGTAAATGGGACTATCAACTCAAAAGCTATTTCATGGACAGATGTGGGCTATTCCCTCGTTATTTCATTATCAATTAAGCAGGTAAAAGGTCTGGAGTTGATTCTAGGTGTGACATTTGCATTTGGAATCAGTTGCTATCAACTCTCAATATGAAAGCCAAAGAGCTGTCACTATCAGTGAAGCAAGCCATCATTAGGCTGAAAAAACAAAAAAAACCCATCAGAGAGATAGCAAAAACATTAGGTGTGGCCAAATCAACTGTTTGGAACATTCTTAAAAAGAAAGAATGCACCGGAGATCTCAGCAACATCAAAAGACCCGGAAGACCACGGAAAACAACTGTGGTGGATGACAGAAGAATTATTTCCCTGTTGAAGAAAAACCCCTTCACAACAGTTGGCCAAATCAAGAACACTCTCCAGGGGGTTGGTGTATATGTGTCAAAGTCAACAATCAAGAGAAGACTTCACAAGAGTGAATAGAGAGGGTTCACCACAAGATGTAAACCATTGGTGAGCCTCAAAAACAGGAAGACCAGTTTAGAGTTTGCCAAACAACATCTAGAAAAGCCATTACAGTTCTGGAACAACATCCTATTGACAGATGAGACAAAGATCAACTTGTACCAGAGTGATGGGAAGAGAAGAGTATGGAGAAGGAAAGGAACTGCTCATGATCCAAAATATACCACCTCATCAGTGAAGCATGGTGGTGGAAGTGTCATGGTGTGGGCCTGTATGGCTGCCAATGGAACTGGTTCCCTTGTATTTATCGATGATGTGACTGCTGACAAAATCATCAGAATGAATTCTGAAGTGTTTCAGGCAATATTATATGCTCATATTCAATCAAATGCTTCAGAACTCATTGGACGGCGCTTCACAGTGCAGATGGACAATGACCCGAAGCATACTGCAAAAGCAACCAAAGATTTTTAAGGCTAAAAAGTGGAATGTTATGCAATGGCCAAGTCAATCCCCTGACCTGAATCCGATTGAGCATGCATTTCACTTGATGAAGACAAAACTGAAGAGAAAATGCCCCAAGAACAAGCAGGAACTGAAGACATTTGCAGTAGAGGCCTGGCAGAGCATCACCAGGGATGAAACCCAGCGTCTGGTGAGGTCTATGCGTTCCAGACTTCAGGCTGTAATTGCCTGTAAAGGATTTGCAACAAAGTATTAAAAAGTGAAAGTTAGATTTAGGATTGTTTAGTTTGTCCCATTACTTTTGGCCCCTTAAAAAGTGGGAGGCACATATTGAAACCGTTGTAATTCCTACACCGTTCACCTGATTTGGATGTAATTACCCTCAAATTAAATCTGAAAGTCTGCAGTTAAAGCACATCTTGTTTGTTTCATTTCAAAGCCATTGTGGTGGTGAATAGAGGCCAAAATATGAAAATTCTGTCAATGTCCCAATATTTATGCACGACTGTAGGTGCATTATATTAGGGTGATTGATCCATATTATAATAGATGTTGATATATTTACTGTATATGTACTTTTTGTTGATATCTTTGTGATTATATGTTGTTTTGCCCTGTGTTGTTTGATACCAGGTAGCATTTATTTTATTAGATGGAATAAAAGTTATAGTTTATATTTTATCTGCTCTATATTTATCTACTTAAGAGTGCTCACCAAACAGAGTTTTTCTTTTTCTTGCTTTATTTACTAATTGCCCTTAACTCTAGTGAGCACCGCCACTACCCAATAAACGTTTATCAAATATCTTCCTTCTCAGTTATCATAGGAACAGTGGCTTACATATTATATAATCATCAATATTTATATTTACACATACCAGTATACATTCTTTTGCCTGTGCTACGTCAATCCCTTTTCCTTGCTATTTACAAGTATCTTGAATGCTCTGAGGAAAAAGGACTATCTCCATATTGTCACAGTTCTATTATTCTGTAGATCCAGCTCTGGACCCATAGGTATGACCGATGTGCAGAGGAAATCAGGCAGCTCAGTAATATCCTGGCTGCTAGGTATGAAGAGGAGTGTAGGCAAACTAGTGACGATGTAGGAACCACAGGCTAGTGATATGCATGAATACGGAACTGAAGTGAATAAACCAGGTCCACTGGGCGACCCCTCGCCTAGTGATTTGTGAAGGCCAGCAAGACCAGGGATACACTCCAGAGACAAGGGTGAACTCCAGGACTCAGAACAAAATAGTACTGGTAGATTGGAATTCAGGCCAGGAATCGGAGTCTAATATAGTCAGCTTGAGGAAGCTGTAACTCTGGTACTGCTCTGATACAAGACCTGGAACTGAAACCCAGTGAGGAACTCAGAAACTGAGAGTCAGCATAAATAATACAGCTACTGAACACCTGTGTAAAAATATGCGTATACTGCAGCCTGGACTCTAGCCCTGCAACCAGCACTCTTCTCTGAACCAACCCAAGACAATAACAGACAGCACAGGGAAACCAATACAGGGTCAGCAGAATAATAGTATAACCAAATTACCTGAATAACCACAAAGCAGAGTACTACAATATAGGTAACTTGAATACACTGTCCCAGCTGTATGATGGAATGAAGACCATCGCTGCACTAGCAAGTTAGTATGCAACTTGGAAGCTGCCATGCTGACACAGCAACAAGTGGGAAGCATGTAATGGTATACTTGCTGGCTGAACTAAGTGGTTGGAGCAGGTCCATATGCTGCGTAGAAGCTACGGCGCTGACAGGTGACGATAGCAGATGGTAAGCAAGTAATGGTATATTCTCAGGCTTAGTGGAGTAGCTGGAGCTGGTCTGTATACAGCATGGAAGCTGCAGTGCTGACAGATGGTACACAGGTAACAGCAGTAAATGGACAAGTCTGTATACAGCGTGGAAGCTGCAGCGCTGACAGATGGTATACTGGTAGTAGCAGTAAATGGGCAAGTCTGTATGCAGTGTGGAAGCTGCACTATAGACAGATAGAATGTAGGTAAAAATAGCAAATGGATAAGTCTATATGCAGCATGGAAGCTGCAGTATAGGCAGATAGAATGCAGGTAACAGCAGCAAATGGATGTCTGTATGCAGCGTGGAAGCTGCAAGCCTGGCAGAAATAGCGGAGTATGGTAACCAGCATGTGATCCAGGAATTAGCAATGGAAGTTATAGGACACATGACATCAATATACAAGTACTTAATTCTGGAGCCTAGAACTATCCTGGTAAGAAAACACATTGTTCAGGACATGGGTTGCTCACAGGAACTGGTTTAAATAGCGGACAGTCTATTCCTATTGGAGCAGAGGATCAGGTGAGCACTGTTGAGCTGCTCAGGTGCATCCAATCATTGAAATGGAATTTACCTGGATACAGCAATGAAGGAGTGCCTGAGCTTGTCAGAAATGCTAAGACCCAGATTCGTGACACACATGCTGCAGAATCACCATTAATGGAAAAGAGACAGGGATGCGAAAGACATGGGGATTGTTTGAGGAGCAAATACAGATGTTCCAGTCCAACTTGGCTACTTCCATGGCAACTTCAGTATGTCTGGCTGAAATACATTTCTAGAGGAAATTTTGCATGAAACAGCAGAACAAAGTGAAGTTTTGGAGAAAGAACTTTATCATGTATGTGCTGTGATTGAGGAGTTTCAGGGAGAAAATAGGAATCTTGAAATGTTTATCAAGTGTACAGAAACAGTTGCACAATCTCCAGGTGAAAAAGAGTGCCAGAGAACAAAAGCTTGAGTGTAAACTGAAAGTTGCAGAATATGGAGAGCAATTTTCTGCAGACTCTGAATAAGTTGGATAGCTCAATGTGAAAAAATACCCAACTGGAAGAACAGCTCTCGGGCAACTGAGGAAAAGTGCCATTTGAAAGTGGGAAAAGCAGAAAAGGGAAATAAGTTGGCCTACACTCTGGAATTTGATTCTGGTCATGTTCATACAACTCGCGGTCACATGAGTTGGGACGGTCTCATGTGGGAAACGTCGGTGATGTCATGGCGATCGGGGCAGTGAACTCTTATGGTTGTCCACACAGGTAGGAAGTGCACTATGTCCCATCTCACCTGATGCATGTATATTAAATTTATGTAACATGCTGATTGGTAGCTGGATGTATAAAACAGGAAGAAGTGTCTCATTATCCTCATGTCTTGACAAAGGCTCACTGTGAGCCGAAACGCGCGTTGACTATGAGGATTTTGTGACCTGTATTACCACTGAAGGTATGAATGCTTGAATATCATCCATTTTTATTATCCACTTGTTGGAAATTTTCCAGTTTTTATTTATTTATTTTTTCATGTGGCTGTTCTATTTTATGATGGACTATTTTTATTGAGTAATGTAGGGACTTCTGTTTCCCACATTCATTGTCACCGTTTACTGTAATGTTAATAAATACCTTTTGGACTATTTTTATCGACATTGAGAACTTTTTGAGCCTTTTTTGGGATTGAATAAAGACATAAAGAGAAAGGATTAAGAGGGAGCTTTAAAGAAACCCTGATGTGTATATCTTCATCCCCTCAAGTGAGTTGGGGTACGCTTATGTTTCACCTTTAAAGATACCTTTACAAGTTCTTCTCACCTCTATGCATGTGAGTTATGGTACGCATTGTGCACTATTGAGTCTTTGGATTTGGCACTGGGTGAACCTGGAATTCTAAAGAAACTGTTACGAGATTTATCTATCACCTCCTCTTGTGAGTGGGGTACGCACCTTTTCATAAATAAGGGTGCCTCTATATTTCCACACCCCTAAAGAGAATACATTTTATTATATTGTTTGATTAGTGTCTGATGCATTGGTATGTTTCTTTCTTTTGTATAAAAAATTACATCCATGTGGAGACGAGGAACATTGGAATATTTTGGATATATCCTACAAAGAATGAAAATTCCGCAGATGTGATTACCACTTTCTAAGGGACGTATTTTCAGTGATGTATTATTTTGTATTTTCATCTATGTAAAGCGCCCAAATTTGTACCCCTGGCTCCATTTATTTGTTATTTATTATCAGTTGGTGGAAAAAGGTGATTTCCACAGGAACTTAGGGGAGCATTCCTGGGCTGCTTATGTGCTACTGAGTTTGACACTATCATTTTTACCTTTTTTAATCGGGTAATTCAGGATGTAGCATGGATGAGCGAATGGCTGAGTTGTAGATTCCAATAATGGAGACACAGGGACTGAAGACTGCTAGCCTGAGCTGGATGGTGATTACCCACACATAGGAGAATAGCTAAATGCAGTAAAATCTTCCAGTGATGAAATGAATAGCACTCAGCAGGGAGGCAGCAATACTTGATTTTTAGTACTTGTTACACAGCCTGTTCCTGTTATTCAGCCTGAGATCCATAGTGCCCCATTACAGACTGGAATAGGATTGCGCTATAGTAGAATGGGTAGCGCAGATGCAACATAGTTTACTCAGGATACCACCGGTAAACACAGAAGAGGATGCAGAATGTGCTGGACTGAACTATCACAGCAGCAGATGGTAACGCTGTAGAACCAAACTCTGCAGTCAAGAACAGGCGGCAGGAATCAGAAGTTGCACTGGTAATGAGATGTGAATGGGGAGAACCTTAAATAGGGTGCCCTGACTGCGGATTGGAAACAGGATTCACATGCTGGAGATCAGGACCTCGACTGAAGGAATCAGCTGCCTCTGGGAAAGATGGCAGCCCCATGTCCTGGTGGCTCCAGATGAAAATAAACAACAACCTAAGTGCTTCTTGGGGCTAGGAACAGAGGCTACTGGTGATTGATGTACTGTTATAAAGCGGCACCGTTTGGTGCATAAACGGGTTTTGTTAGCCCGGTTTGTGACAGAAGTTGGAAAGTCTCAACACCTCCTGGGGATATTTACGGTCTCTGACATTTCATCTTTAATTTCAGACATCATAAAAAGTGTGCAGGATGATGATCCTAACCTCTTGCCTTCTGGTGTGGGGGAGGGGGAAAGTGTTGACGTTCTTAAATACAGCCAAAAAAATATATCAATGCAGCTATAGAGAACATAGGGCTAAAGATTCAAGAAAAAGAATTGGAAGTTTTGAAAGTAAAGGAAGAAGCACAAATGACTAACTGAAATCTGTTAAATTGCAGAAAATTGTCGATAAATTTGAAAGTACAATCATACGCAGTTGGTAACTGTAGGCAGATACTGATGCACTTTGAAAATGCAGATAGTAACTGCAGACATATACTATTGGACATTGCAAATGCAGATAGTAAACTAGATCAGAAGCAGGAAGCCACCACAACCAGGAGCCAGCATACAACTCTCAAGAACAGTGTTGTTCTAGCGATGAGCATGCCAGCAGAGGAGGTTAAACTAGGGCACTTCCAGCACCTATTGGTCAGACAGGTCATGTGAACATAGCTGTATGAATCTAGTAGGTCAATGTAGTCACATGAACAAATCCAAGATGGCAGCACCCATGCTTCCCTGCTGCAGGTGCTGCCAGAGGGTATTGGTCAGTCCCACATGGAGATGTACTCAGGAAAAGAGAATTAGCCTAGGCTAATAAAGAGTGATACCTTTTTGGGGCACTCTTATTTATGTATTTGTAGAATTTGCTAATTAAAACATATACTTTATTTCACTTTATTTAAAATATTAGGATATATTTTAAATTATTAGTCTGCCCAAGAAAAATAACATAACATATGCTCAAAAATAATAGCGTCAAAATACAAATAACAAAAAACTTTGTCTAGCAGTGAAAAAATTAATCATATACTATAATAAAATCAGATCAGAAATCAGAGAATGTGACAAAGTATCCCTATGGAGCAAATCAGTTATATGCATGTACACATACCACAATAGGCAGTTCGTGATTTCTTATTACAAGGGTCATCAGGTATTTAACAGTCACAGAAAATAAGTACAAACTCTACACTGATTTGTTACACAGTATATATATGGAGTTCACAGATATATACAGTCATAGAAAGTACAAATCATATGGAGATATACCAGCTAACATCTCAGGAATGCCAGGCATGACCAGGAGGGGCATGGATAGCGAAGACATGACACTGCCACACCTGGTAATGAGGGGCTAAAACCCCAATGCATGACAAAAACCCTTATTATTATGAGTGGTCACTGGACATTTTTTGTGAGGTTTGGATAGGAACTTAAAATAAAGTTTTTGGACCAGACCTGGAGCATGTAGATCAGAGGCCTTGATCCAGGATCTCTCTGGAGAAGATATTGGAGAGGACCATGCCTGAAACGAAAGTCCAAAATGTCTTTTACCTCATATTCTTCTCCGTGCTGGTTTTGTATTTTAGGAGAACCTCGGCTGGGTGTATAGAATCGAGTCAGCACCAGAGGTTTCAACTTGGAAATGTGAAACAAACAAATTGGGTACCCGAAGATATGGAGGCAACTGCCACTTGTAAGAAACTGGATTGATTACTTGAGTGATGCTGAATGGCCCGATGAATTTAATTGATGTCACAAGTTTTCGATTACGCATAGATAGCCAGACCCTGTCTCCCGGTCGAAGGCTAGGAAAGGCTCATTGCTTCCTAGCAGCATTGATCTTGTAGCATTGAGATGCATTAAGAAGCGATGCTCATACTTGCTGCCAAACCTTGGCAAAATACATGAGGAATGACGCGAAAGCTGGAACAGATGTTGCAGTTAATGGTGGTATCCTGGGATGCAGACCAAACATGATTTGAAACATAGTTGAAGCAGATTATTCATGGGAATTGTTTTGTGCAAATTCTGCCCAAGGAATTAGGTCTGCCTAATCAGCATCACCAAATACTCATAATGCCTGTCCTGGTTATTGAAGGCCATTTTCCACTCATTACCTTCACGAATTCCGATCAGCTTATAAGATACTCTAAGATCCAATTTGATAAATATGGTGGCTCCTTTAACTCTATTGAACAATTCTGATATCAGGGACAGAGGGAATCAATTTGTTTTTTTCCCAGTACCTATGATTTGGTAAAGTCTCACCGGCCTGTTTGTAAAACACATACTGGGACTCTCTATAAGGAGGAGGAATGGCTGAAGCCTCAGAAGTCATGGTGGAACAATGTGGGAGGATGCGTTGAATGCATTTTTCTGAACAATCTGGTCCCCAAGTCAAGACTTGAGGGATTGTCCAATCAATATACAAATTGTATTGTTGGGCCCATGGAAAGCCAAGGACAATTTTATTGGAAGCCTTAGGAATAATATGTCTTAGAATGGAGTACACCCACCATGAGTGTCACAAGAAGTGTCTGTTGTGTGATAGTACCCCAAGGGATACGACTGCCATTGACTGCTGTTAGGTAGATGGGAGTGGAAGTAGCAGCTAATGGAATAGGCAACTCTTTAGCCAATTCTGCCATCATGAAATTTTCGGCAGCTCCTGAGTTGAGGAGAACTGGAAGATATACAGGATCTTAAGGATGTTTCAAGGTACCATTAATGACATGGTGGAGAGTGAAAAGATACTCCTAGACTGACTTCTTCACCGCCAGGAGTGAGCATTTACCAACTTTTTGGGGCAGGACCCAAGCATGTGCCCAGCACTGGCATAATACAGGCACAGCTTTTCTCAGAGGCGTAATCTGGGGTGAGACTAGCTGGCTGATTTACATGAGCTCTTCAAAACTGGGTGTCACGGTTTGAATAATCAGATCAGCACCAGGACCCGTGGACTTAGCTGACGAGGGGTACAGGAATCTAGGTGGCTGGATTAGCTGTCTATTCATGGAAAGGATCCATGTGGCAAGTTGTCTAGTGCCGTCTTAGAAGTCAGAGATCTCTATAAGGCTTTTAGTCTGTCCATGGAACCAACTGAAGGGAATTCAGCCCCTATCTGTGAATACAGGGAATAGGAACTGGAAACAATATTTGAGAATTTAGAGAACAGAGTAGTGAGTAATACAGTAGACAAATAGCCCATCTGGAATCTGCCGCTGAGGACAGTACAAACAGACTACCAAAGCTGGGTGCTTGAAGCCTACACCTTCAAAGAGGGTTATAGATCCAGTACCCAGCACCCAGAGTGACCCCTCCAGTGAAAACTCTACACAAATTCCAACACTCAGAAAGAGGATACCGATGGTATGGAGAGCAGATAATCCTGGAGACAGGTAGGAGCTGCGAAGCCGAGATGGACAGTAGTCTCACTGAGCAGCAATATAGGAATGTAGTTAGGATCCTGGCAGTGACCATTCCTACTGTCACAAAATGGGCAGCAGAATCCCAATCGTCAAATTACAGACTAATCCCGATGGTGAGTATTAGGGTTAGCCACTGGCGGAGGGTTAAGCTGCTGAAGGGGACAGTTAGGGTTAGGCAGCAGGAGGGGTCGGGTACGATTAGTGTTAGAATACTAAAATTTGGCAGGATTCTGACCATCGTTATTCCATTGTCGGTATTGTGACCGCCAGGGTGGTCAACACCGGAAGATCGTACTAAACCTGCAATAAAGGCAGTAGTGAATATAGGAAGAGTCCACTTGCACCTGCAATGTGCAGTCGAGTTGAAATCAGTAGGCTTGCTTGAAATCAGGATAACAAGATACTTCATACTACTGCACAGGAGCAAGAATGTAGCAAACAGGCTGAACTGGACTGAATCCGGAATGTAAGACACAGGCACTAGACATTCAGACTGATCCAAATTGGAAACAAAGCTTGAACCGTAATGGGACCGGAGGTGAAGTGTGACTTGAGTTGGAATGGAACCAGAACTTGAACTGGAGAACAGTTACTTGGTACGGACTAGGACCAGAGCTTGAACCGGAATGGAACTAGAGGAGAGCAGTAACTTGATACAGACTGGGACCGGAGCTTGAACTGTAGGAAAACAGTAATCTGATCTGGCCTTGAACTAGAGCTTACACCAGAATGGTAACAGTAACTTGATCCAGCCTGGAACCAGAGCTTGAGTTGGAATGGAACTGGTGGAGAACAGTAACTTGATCACAGGCTGAAGAGGTACAGCAGCTTGAACACAGGCTGAAGAGGTACAGACTTGGTACTGGTAACAGATATATGCTGCAGAGTGGATGAGACAATCTCTCAGAACTCGGAGCAGTGCAGAAGCAGCTCGAACCGGACTGCATTCAGACTCAGAGGCAGCAGGTTGTAAAGGTCAAGCTGACAGGATTGCAGGTTCAGGCAGATCAGAGTCTGGATATACACACTGGTGATTGGGCACAGAGGAGTATTGTTCCAATGCGTTGCTAGTGGCAGGTGCAGCTTTAAATAGGCACTCTTGCAGGGGATAGTAGGAGGCAGTCATATGAGTGCAGCAGGCAGTGACTGGATAACGGCACTCAGTTTATCAGAACCAAAATGGCTGCATCCATGGCCCTCAGGAATGCAGTGACAGTGCTCTGAGGCGGTAGTCCACCTTAACGAAGCACCACTGGCCTGGGCATGTATGACTAAGTCCTGGTTTTGTGACACTGGATGATTGAGGTTGGGTACGTAAACTCCGATAAAACTTGGGGTGCTCCACTCTACCTGCTTTCTTGAGTTTTCTCTCGTAAAATGTACATCCACATGGATGCAGAGTGAAATGAATCGAGGCTGAGTGGTAATGACAAGATGCTAGCTCATCCTTAATATGATCTAAGAGACCTTGCCTGAAGATGGTGACATGGCCTAATCGTTCCTTAAAGTTCAGAAGACAAAGTCTTGAATTGTGCTACATATTGTCCTAATGAGCGAGAGCCTTGGTGTAGTCACAAATTTTTGTATTCTGCTGTGGTGGATCTCCCGGGGTTGTAGAAGCTTCTGCAGGATGTATTTAAAAAATTGTTGATTTCTCTCTCTCCGTTATGTTCTGACATTGTATCTCATTAGTCATGTGACGATTGTCCTATTGCTTAATGTTGTTTGAACTCCCTGTTACTCCATTATATTCCTCAGAAATTTGAGACCCATGTGTGCTCCTTCTGATTGTAGATTATTTACTGTATATTTGTCAGTATTGTAGTTTGTAAAATTAAAAAAATGTTAATAACTGACAGAATTGTATCAGACTTTTCCCACAATGCAGATGCTCATGCCAGCACTTGCTCAGATAGTAATGTGATGATATATGCAACCCTGGATCTAGCAGAAAGGAAGTTCCCAGGCTGTAACTCGAAGTGAATGCTACATTGGTTTAAAGAAAAAAACAAAAACAGAATGCCTTTCCCATTATATATGGCTGGCGTTGGAAGGTAAAACCATGATGAGTGTGGTGAACTAGACTCACAGGTTCAGATGTTAAAACTGAGGATTGTCTGTTCAAGATAATGTTACTTGGATGCAGTTCATACATGTAGATAGGTCTTGAAAGAACTGCATAACATGGCCCTGATTGGTTTCTGGTCTGTCTAGTCGGTTTGCTAATATTTGGACATTGGCTGTTCGGCTGCAGAATCAGTTGGGCCAGAACAAACTGTCACGTCACTGGGGTTTTAAAGCTTGAGATCGGAACCCTTGGGATTACCCTTGTTGATAGAAGCTTGAGGTCTTGATAAACCACTTTTAATTGGACCAGTTCTCTTAATGGCTGTATGGATGTTATGAATAAAGTCTGATGAAAACGCAGAAGAGTGTGTCGGAAGCACAATGTCTGCAATCGACTGGTCGACCGTGGACAATAGACTGGTAAATCACATTGGATGCTCAGCAGCAGCCAATATGAATCAGGCTGATTCTTATTGGCTAGCTGCGCCAAAGCAGGTTGAAGCCGCAGCTAGCTGAAGCAAGACTGTCTCTTGGCTGATAAAATATGCTAATGCCGCAGAAGTAGTCTTGTGTAAATAGATGCCTCCAGCGGGCTTCTCTGATCTGCTGCATCCAAAAACACAACATCGGATCATCGGCGTGAACATTGGTCATCTGAGTAACCCTCAGGTTTTCTGGGCCACTGCCCGTCTCCATCCCTAACAGCTGCAGCATATTAATCATGCTGCGGCGTTAGGGGGCACTTCGATCATTATTGCAGACAGATTGGCACATGCGCAGTACAGATCCCCCCTTTCCTCTGTCTTTGTGTATATATAGTACACTTAAAGATAGGCCCACACCCAGTAACACAAAAGGACGCTGTCAATCAGGCTGCGGCTTTGAGGAACAGCGCGAAAATTAGTAGACCGCACTTGCGCCAATCTTCTAACATCAGAGTGGTTTCAAACCATCGTGTTTGCGTACTACTCTGAATCAGGCCCATAGTACATCAGCTTATATGTGTTCTCTTTCATGTTTACACACATTGAGCTGGAAGCGGTTTGCCTATACTGCTCACACACAGACTTTTATTTTAGGATTATGGGCCCGATTCAGAGATGGACGCTAATGCCAGTGCAGCAGTGAGTTTGTACGCAGAGGCTGTGCGAAAATATATGTATGTCGCAGTCTCCAGGATTTGTATTGAGACACCCACTGGTGGCTTAGCAAATCCAAGGACTGTGTACAAAGACGCAGCATTGGTTGCAGATAAGTCGATTAGGGGCCATCTGAGTAACCCTATGGTCGCACAGAATGGCTGCGGGATCTGAAACATCGGAGCCATTTTTACTGCTTTGGGACCACAGTTGTAAGCGGAGCCGTGGCCTGAAAAGTCATGATGCGCCTGAGTTTATACTGAACAACCCCCCTACCCCTTTGCCATCCACAAATGGTCCCTGCCTGTCAATCACTTTGCGGATACATCCTCTGGGGGAGCAACAACGGTAACGAAACTCGACGCATGCGCAGTTTACCAATAATCTTTCATCTGCGTAAACATCTGCCTTACGTCTATCTCTGAATCTGGCCCTATGTTCATTTGTGACTGCAGGAAGACTAGGTACTGGGTGTGTTTTAGCTTGAATTATCTCTGGCTGAGGATACTAAAACAGAGGAACAAAGATGGAGAAATTAAAATAGTGTAGTGTAATCTCTGGAGGAGTATACGAATGGAAAACAAAAATAATAATAAGTATACAAAGTGTATGAACAAATGTGAAATATATAGTCGTGTTTGTCTGGGTGGACATTTCAACGATAATCTTTTAGGTGTAATCACACCACATACCGCAATAGGGAGAGAATAAATGAGAAATGCATTGGTGTTTATCAAAATTAAATCTCTCTCCAGGACTTTTTTTCCCCCACAGTTCACCAATAATATTCTGTCTGGAATTTTTTTCTTTATTCTGACATCAATAGCATGCATCTTGTAAATGGTATAACATCGGATTATACTTACCGATAATTGTTTCTTCAAGAGACTCCATGGCAGCCACACCTTGGGATATAGGACATGTTACCCTTAGTATAGACAGGAAGTTTTTTCAGGGACCACCCCCTCACTGTATCTAGTACAGACCCTTCCTCTTGTCCCTTGTCTTTTTGAGTGTCTCCTTGTAATCGGTTCCTGGAAAAGACACTCAAAGGAGGGTATCTATGGGCTGCCAAGGAGTCTCTCAAAGAAACAGAATTGTCGGTAAGTATAATCCGATGTTTTCTTCTTCGTTCCTCCATGGCAGCCACACCTTGGTACATACCAAAGCTAATATACAGGGGGTGGGCAATAACCAAACCTCATAATTCTGCATAACAAAACATTTTTATTTAAGTGCCTCTTGAAGCACCTTTATCACAAACTCTCGGATGGATTGTGGATGCTACCCGTATTCAGGGAATTGGCTAGACCTATTCCTGATTTTAATGTGCCGGCGGTTTTCACCAGAGACCCTCGCAAGAATGTTTAGACTTGGCTGCGTTCGACACACAGGTCGTGGCCCTCAGGTTAGGTTTCCCTATACAGGTGCTGGTGAACTTGGTTGGAATGCAGAAGACTTTAGCGTAGTCGACGAGCCGGGTCAGAACCAAACGGGCGAGGCAGTACTAGGGAGCAGGCGTAACGGGTCACAGGGAAAAGCAGAGGTCAGAACCAGATATCAACATGGAACCAGGAGTTGAGCAGAATCAGTCACGAACAAAGCAAAGGTCACAACCGATAATCAAGATATGCACAGGAGGAGAACTACTGACAGTGTAATGAGAAGTAATTGTATATACATACTACCATGCTGCTGCTTTACAAATCTCTTCTACTGAAACCTTCATCTACTTTGCCCAAGACGTAGCTACAGCCCTAGTCGAGTATGCTTTTAGGATTTCAGGCACCTTAAGCCCTTCTTTCTAAGATAACTTCTCTTATCCATCTTGCAATGGTTTGATAGGACAATGGCATTGTCTGATTCCACTTGGTAAGACAAATAAATGCTTCATTTTTCTTAATTCACTTATTCTATTTAGTTAGCTAGAGATAGCTCTAACCAGATCCAGTGTATGTAGTTCTCTTTCTTTGTCATCCTTCGTCTGAGAGAAAAAAGGCTGGTAGTATAATATCTTAATTGAGGTGGAAAGATGAGGCTACTTTCGGCACGAAATTCGGCTTTGTCCTCAAAATGACTTGTTTGGCCTAATGTACAGGTGTGGTTTTTTTCTGCCCACAAGGCCTGTAATTCACTTACTCTTCATGCTGGTATTATTGCAATTAGGAAACCTACTTTTTATGTTAGATGCTTAAGAAAAACCTTCTTCTAGAGATTCGAATGGAGTAACCATTAATGCTCTCAGGACCAAATTCAAATCCCATGGGGCTATGAAGGATTTAACTTGTGGAGGGATCCTCTTATGTTTGACAGAATCTTTTCACTGCTAACTTCCTATCCAGAAGTGTACCGAGAGCTGATATTTGCACTTTGATTGTTGAAATTGCCAAACCTTTAATAAATCCCTCATGTAAGAATTGCAGTATCCGTGATATCTGTGCCTTCATGGCCTCGGCTTCATTTCCCCTGAAAGAGATAAATGTTTTCCAAATTTTGTAGTAGATCAGTGAAGAATTCTTCTTTCTTCCTTGTAATAGAATCTGTATTACTTGTTTTGAAAGCACCTTCTGCCTCAATATCGTCCTTTCAATCTCCAGATAGCTAAATCGAGTGCTGTTGGGTTCTGACGTAGGAACGTACGCTGTGTTAATATGTCTGGCTGGTAGCAACCCCGGTTCCTCCATTGTCATTTGCAATGCTGTTGAAAATCAGGCTCTTCTGAGCCAATAGGGTAAGATCACCATTACCTCTACTTGTTCCCGTTTGAACTTTTGCAATACACAGTATATCAGCAGGAAAGACAGAAAAACATATGCCAGGTAAAAGTTACATTTCTGCGAGAAGACATCTTTGCCCTTTGTCCCACGTACATGATTTTTTGAGAAAAACAAGATTGTTTTGTGTTTACATCGGTTGCCATTAGGTCCACTTCCAAATCTTATAACTGCTCAAAATAAATCTGCGTTCAATTTCCATTCTCTCGGGAGAATTTGGTTCCTGCTCAAGAAGTCTGCTACCACATTTTCCTTGCCAGCCACATGGAGGGATGAAAGGGAAAACAAACACTTTTCTGCCAACATCCTGATCTTTGAAACCTCCTTCATGAGGGCTTGACTTCTGGTGCCACCCTGGCGATTTATATATGTTACCACGGTCATGTTGTTCAAAAATATTCTTAAATGAGTTCCTCTCAGATAGTCTTGAAAGTACTGTATTGTCTTCCATACTGCTCGCATCTCCTTTCAAATTGAAAGTAATTTTTCCTGTTGAATCCACCAACCTTGTGTGGACACATGTGCTCCCCATCCTGACTGACTTCCATCTGTCGTTAAAACTAGGTATTGTGGTTGTAGCAGTGTTATTGATCTGTTCTTCAGAATCACACTCTTCCACTAGGGATTTTTTTTGTGTCTTGTCCCAGTCATATGTGATGATAAAGAGGTACTCTTTCTGAATAAACTTTAATATGCACCCACTGTAGGCCTCTCATGGGCCACCTTGCACAAGGGACTACATCTATGGTTGACGAGATCATGCCAAGCAGTCTAAATTCTATACGGAGTTGAATCCTGCTATGATTCAGTATGATCTTGACCATTCTCTGTATCTTCATACATTTGTCTTCTGATAGATAACCAGGAGGTACAGGGTCAGCCTATCATAACCCCTAGAAATTGGATTCTCTGGACTGGATTCAAACACCTCTTGTTCCAATTTATATTCCAGCCCAATGTCTGCAAGCATTGTAGAACTTGGCCCACATTGTTTCACACTATATCTACCGTCTTTTCAGAAATCAATATGCTGTTTAATTATTCCCCAAGCTCTTAGGTGCGCCATCACAGTCACTAATACCTTGGTGAACGCCCTTGGTAAAGTCGATAAACTGTAGGGAAGACATGTGAACTGGAAAGGTCTTCCTGCTACACAAAATCTCACATATTTCTAATTTATGTTCATTGGAATGTGAAAGTAAGCCTCTTTTTAATATATCAATGCTAGGAAGTCCCCTTCCATAATGCCTGCTAGAATAGATTTTAGCGTCTCCATATGAAACCTTTGTTCAGTCCTCTGAGATCCAACATGAATTCTCCTAATATTTATTTATTTTTGTTACCAGAAAGAGGAGGTGAATAGAACCGGTTGCCCTTATTACAGTGTGTTTTACTGCTTGAAGGCTGATAAATTATTCTAAAATTGCCTTACATTGCCATCTTTTCCACTCGCAATTGGCATTCTTGATAGTACAAATTTCTGGCTCCTTCTAGAACTCCAGGCCTGATTCAGACCCGGTCGCAAGCGCTGAGCGCTCGCAACCGGGTCGATGGTGGCCCAGAGCGCACGCGATAGCGACGGGCAATCCGTCACTCCGGGTCTCGTACCAAAGGGGGTGTGCTGTCGATGTTGAGTAACAGCACGCCCCCTTTGGTGGGCAGGCCAGGGGGGGGGGGTGTTGGCTGGCCAGACGGAGGCGTTCCCATGAGAATGCCTACTGTCTGGGGGTGGCCCCACTGACATCACAAGTGATGTCAGTGGGAGAGCTTGCGGCCACGAGACCCTACCACAAGGATCTCGTCGCAAGCCCGATGGTCGCGATGGTCTTGACCATCGCGACCATCATCATGGCCGCTCGCTATAGCTGTGGGTGGCCACCCATAGCTATGCGAGCAGCCAGGAGGCCGTTCTTAAACAAAAAAAAAAAAAAGACCGGCCCTGATTCAGAGCGAGCGCTCTGTCAGAGTGTCCGGCTCTGAATCAGGGCCTCTGTTCGATATCCGTTGAATACCACATCCAGTGCCCATTTATCTTGAATATAATGAATCCATTGATTGACAAACTGTAATAATATTCCCCCTACTGCTATTTCTAAAGGGGCCCTGTTATCATTGCTGTATAGGATTGACTCTCCTTAAGGATTGTTTGGTCATTCCTGAGGAATACCTCTTATATATATATATCGGCGACTGGGTCTGTAGGTCTTAAGGCCTGATTCAGAGGCGCTTGCTGTTTGCAAGCGCTCGCTCTGAATCAGGACGGGGATTTTTTTTCCGGCCTCCAGACCGCCCGCTAAGCTGTGGGTGACCACCCACAGCTTTTCCGAGCGGCCTGGCGATGGTCGCGATTATCGCAACCATCGGGCTTGTGAGGAGACCCTGTGGTAGGGTCTCAGCTCTCGCAAGCCCAAGTGGATTTCCTGCTCTCCTAAGGGAATGCCTACATTTGTGCAGCCACCCCTCCTCGTCGCCTACAAAACGAGTCGAGCTGTCAATCAACATCGACAGCCGCCCCCTCTTATAGTGAGATCCGTTGCAGTACGGGTCTCACCCATGCGCAGTTGGGGACCATCGACCCACTTGCGAGCGCACACGCAAGCGGGTCTGAATCAGGCCCTTAGTCTCTCTGTATTGTTATCTTTATGATGGAAACAGGTATCTATTTCGCTTATCCTGAGGTAATCAATAAGATTTATCTCCCGTCACCCTTTGTATCAGAGTCTAATTTAATCCAAAACAAAAAAGGAACCTTCATAGGGTAATGTAGTCAACCTATTTTTTCTTTTTTGAATTTGCATCAGCCATCCAGGATCATACCATAAAGCTCTCCATGCTACTACCCATGTAGCCATAGATCTTACTGCAGGTCAGTGTGACCAAAAATGTCTCGCATAGATATTCAATAGCTTTCTGCATAATCTCCAACTTTCTCAAAGGTATTTTGATATTCTTTCTTCAATGTCTGCATGCAAGGATGTACTCCACTTTAGGCTCAATCCAATTAGGTGCGAATTGCGAGTTTGTTCCTTGAAACTCTCAGACTTCGCAGCGAAGCGTGCTCCCGAGAATTCTCCAATCCAATTAAAAATGCCTATTCGCACTACTTGCAGAAGAGGGGTGCAAATTGACTGCTAAATGAGATTTGAGAGAAATGCATGAAAATGTGGGGAGACCATCCTGGACCCCCCCAAAATGGATAATTACATTAGCCAGACCCTATAGAAGGCGGTTTGTGGGCATTAGGAAGGTACTGTAGGGTTTTAAATGGTGTCAAGTGGCTGATTTGTGGTTTGTTTGTTTTTTAAATGCAAGAAAATGATAAAACACAAACTTTTTTAGTTTAATCTCAAACAAATTAAATGAAAAAAAAAAAAGGAGAAAAAAAGGGTGATTTTTGAGTAACTTTGAGGGCACCTTGAAAAAAATTATAAAAACAAAATTATTTTTCAACTAAAAAATTGTAATTAAATCTGAGATGCCTAAACTAACGAAAAAGTTGATTGTGGGGTAATTTGAGGGCATTTTTTTTTTACCCTAAAAAAACACATGTAATTATGGGACTAATTAAGATAATTGGAAACCTCCAAATGCCTAATTAGTCATTAGGGAGGGGGATGTCCAAGGGGTTCAGCACAGTGTCCCAACATTTTAAACTTAGAATATTTTCCTTTCCATCTCTCACCCTCAGGGAGGTACAAGTGGAAAGTTGTGAATTCAGTCTGACTGATTCAGTGCAAGTTGCTAATTGGATTGCAAAATGAATTCGCTATGAAAATTCGAAGTGAAAATAGCAACTCGCACCTCAATTCACACCTAAAAGGATTGACCCCTATGTGACCTTCAAACAGAGGCTATAACTACAGTATACAAGCCTTCAGAGATACAGCAGTAGAAATATGTAATTTCTTGAATGAATTCTCTATTCTTTTATCCATGGTATCCTTACATGCTGCCCCATCCTCTAACAGAATGGTAGTTCTTGCTATTAACTCTGCAGTTGCAACATCCACTTTAAGTAATGTGCACCAATTAAGCAAATCATCATCTCTAATAGGATACATACTTTCAATACAATTAAAGTTACTTTGCCTTTTATCTACATTTTGTCACTCTTTTGCTGGGCATACACTATACAATTATCTGTCAGATATCAGTCCATTCTGGCTGGTTGGAATGAAAATCTGGTAATGTATGGGTGCAAAGACGTGGTGTGAGCACAACCCTCACCAAATACCATCCCTTGCCTAGAATGGTTTAACACAGGCAGCATACAGGCACCTTAAATGCTTTTCCTTATTCAATTTCTTCTAGTTCCAACAGTAGTTACAGCTAAAACCTAAATGTGTATAATGCCCACTAAAGGGACTTACCACGGCTGGGCACTATTTGGCTGTTGGGGAGCAGGCTCTGCATCCATTTTGTGGCACACCTGCAGACTTTCAATGCCCTGGATCCTCTGAAAAGGTGTAAGGGAGACAGACACCTGCCATATTCTAGCCCTATGAACTTCGCTCTGAGGTCAGGCCACTCCTGCACAGGCTGCTGGTCCAGCACGTCATCAGGTCGCATCTGTGCACAACAGCAAGACACGCCACTGCGCTTAGGCTATTGAGAGAGGGTTTTAGCCACCAGACCCCTTGAGGCTTCTCTGGGCAAAAGCACGGGCGTCACAGTTGCTCCGGTTTCAAGATACCGGCACCGCTGCACACCAGTCTTCATGCTGCCTCAGACTGCGGTGCTAAGTGCGCACTGGGCAAAGTAGAGGTAAATCCCATTCTATAGAAAAATAACAAACTTCCCTACTCTATACTGCTAGGAGCCACGAAAGGGGCTGGACTATATACAGTGAGGGGGCGGTCCCTGAAAAAACTTCCCGTCTATACTAAGGTGGAACAGGTCCTATATCCCAAGGTGTGGCTGCCGTGGAGGAACAAAGAAGAAATAACTCTGCAAGAAACCATACAGGATTGTACATTAGTGTGATGTATTCTGTACACAGCCTTTAAAAGATTATAATACACAAGTAATGTTGCTACATGTACAAAATATTTGTTTTAACTGTGAATTCTGATGTCAGCAGTACATATATGGAAAATGGTCATTAATTATACACATTCAAAATCATCATCAGTTTAAGTGAGCTAGCCTCAGGGACTAATACCTATAACTCATATTAGGGAATATATTATCCTAAATTACACATTCATGTAAATTGCGTTGAACATGTCATGTTAATAAAGTATTTTATATCAATAACAAAAAAAACCCTATTCACAACTTAAAATGACATTCTGCATCCTGCCAGTTATTGCAATTTAAACAGTTATTAGTCTTTTCTCAGTAACGTTATTGTAAACCATTATCCATAAAATAAACATAAAAAAAACAAAAAAAAAGGCATGCGACTTGGCAGATTTTACGAGTAGGGTGATCAGTGCTCCCAAAATACTAAATGCACATGGATATAGCATGACATGAAACAGATGAGTTTTATTGTTTTCCACTTTAAACAACTAACTGATCCTCCTCAGTTCCCAAAGATAGTACTTTGGCAGGGTGCCCTGCTTGGCTCCCTCCATAGCAGTACAGATCTAACACATACAGTATACCTTCTTTTAATTAGAGCTATTGTGCTGAATATCTCCTACTAAAGAGGAACGAAGACCACGTTGAAGAGGTTTGGCAGATGACCAGCCTCTGTATAAATGGTGGGACCCTGCTGAACAGTGTGAATGGAAGACTAACAAAGACCACTCAGCTTTATGTTGTAGTTAAAATATATTCCAAGCAAAATCTGCACGCCATAACAATATATATATATATAAATAAATAATTTGGTGCTAGGCCGGTGTATGGCAATATGAAATGAAACAATAATACAAATAAAACACACCCTATATGGTATAAGTCTTTTGAAAAAGTCTGTTTCGTGCCTAGAATAATCCACTCATATTGGACGGCTAGAGCTCCTTGTTGTCAAGCACACCAACTCCTTCAATCTGAAAAATAACAAAACAAGGGCGCCTCCTAGTGCAATAACTGTGCAACACCACCAAAATTGTGTTAAGAGGGCTAAGGGCGGAATTCAATTGATTTTGCGGCCCGCATCTCCCGTCTAAAGTGACAGGAGATCGCGGGCCGCTATTCAATTGTGCCAGCGTTTCACGCTGATCGCACCCAAAGTGGTCGGGTTTAGCCGCGTAAAACGGCTAACCCCGACCAAAGTGCTGGGCGCGATCGCGAAAAGTGATGTTTTGGCGCCCAAACATGTCACTTTTCGCACATTTCAGCTCTCATCCCCCAGGGGCTGCGAGCTGAAATGTAGCTCTGGCAGCTCATCATGCCCGACAGGAGCAAGAATTGAATAGCTCCGTCGGGCGCGATAGCGGCTATAAAGAATTGAATTCCGCCCTAAGAGTGAACACGTACCATGTGCATAAAATTATGACCGTTTACCTCATGTCCTTTGTGAAGATCCTCATATGGTCACTGACATCAGTAGTGTTTTGCACAGTTTTAATGGCAATCCAAAAACATAAAAATAAGAGTGTAACAGTTTACAATTTCAAAGCTTCAATATTGCAAACAAATGCCTGTACATTGATAGTAAAAAACAGCTCATCTGAGAATCAGCATACAGTACCCAACGCATTTCATCCAGGTCCCCTCCTCTAGACTTCCTCAGGGGTAGTCCCCGATGTCAGTTACGTCTTCACAAAGGACATGAGATAAGCGGTCATAATTTTATGCACATGGTACAGTATATAATCTCTTGTTTTTTATGGCTTTCACCTATTATGTTACAGAGCATACAGCCTAGAAATGAGACAGATACACACGTTCTGAAAAACTGTTTCAGAACAAGCTGCTTACATTATGTAATAGCATTTAAAGGAGTTTGTGTTTCACCATGTTAGTGCCATCTGGTGAACTACTGCTTCAGCAAACTAAGGGGGGAATTCAATTAGCTGTGGTACTTTACCGTCGGCTAATTTATTCCCCGGGCTAATTTCACTATACCTGAAGACGGAACTCATCAGGGGCATGGCATAATCGCGGTAGGCATGCCACGCCCCCCTTAGGAAATAAAAAGACCTGGAGGCAGGAGAAAGGAAAAGTGCAGTTTTAATTTGCGGCCACGAAAACAAATGGATCCAAGAATTTATCACGGATCCTGTGTGTTTTTGCCCGAAAACAGGAAATTTTTCACCAAACACCCAGCCCTTCCATGCATCAGACACAAGTACACCTTGCAGTGGTGTCCCTACCCATGGTGACACCGGGTGCGAGGAGGGTTTGGCATAGCAGGCAGGGTTCGTGGCCTCATACCCAAACCCCCATTTTAGTCACTCCGGGGGTCCCGGAGATGCAGACTGCCCCAGGGACCACTCTGTGTGCAGTGTCTGCTCCCTCACTGTGTCAGGAGGGGAAGCATTCGGGAAGTCGACGGACGGAATCCTGACAGCCGGCCTCCCGACTGTCTAATCCCAGCAAGGGGTTAAATGAAAGGCATAGAAATCCCGACCATCGGCTTCCCGACTGTCTAATCCCGCCAAGGGGTTAAATGTCAGACATTGAAATCCCTACGCCTGTCATTTTATCTACGCCGGGAGCCCAACACTGAAGGTAAGCCGGGCGCGGACAGCCATGGGAGGGTCGGGGGGTGGATTAGGCTAGGGGAACGGAGGGTTAGGCACCTCCCGGGGGACTTAGGTTTAGGTGGTGGGGAAGTGGGGGGGGGGGGGGGGGGGGTGGTTTGGCACCCCTAAGGGAGGCTTAGGGGGTAGAATAGGGTAGGAAATACTTACCTTGGGACGATCGGGATTTTCACTGCTGCCGGGATGCCGTTGTCGGGATTTGCGGCCAGCGGTCAATCATACTGAATCCGTAAGGAGCCAAGTGCTGCATATAATGCTCCAGTGCAGCACCCGGCTCCTGTCACTGAGGAGTCGGCACTTTGGTGTCATACCCCTTCTGACACCTTGACCCATTCAATAATATTATATACAGGGCCGGCTCCAGGGGTCAGAGCACCCTGTGCCGGCCCATCATATGGCGCCCTCTCGCCACGCGCGACCGAATTTTGGGGCGTGGCCTAATTACCATAGGCCACACTCCCTATGTGATGTTATTTGGAGGCGTGCCCGCATGGCACGCCTCCAAATAACGTGAGGCTGGGGGTAAAGCCCAGCAATCAGTCACTGGCTGGGCTTCCCCCCAGCCCTCTTCCGTCAGTGAATGAATGCCACCCCATAGAGCCGGCCCTGATTATATATATTATATATATACACACACACACACACACACACACACACACACACACACACAGTAGTTATCTCTAAAAGTTTCAATCACTCATTTTCAGTTTTTGTTCTTAATTGATTTTGACAAATGGTTGGATTAAAAAAAATTGGCACATTGAGCACTTTGTGTTGATTAGTGCGAACATTTTTTAATTAAATCCACCAGGATTCCAGCAAAATGTGAAAAAGCAAAATCAATTGTAGCCACTGTATTTGCTTATCATTGGGCAGATGGACACTGAAATCCATCACCCACTGTTCTTTAATTTTCAGCATCTTGTAATTGGAATGGAGAATTTAAAATTAATAATAATTGCACAAAATAAAAGCAGCCAATGAATAGTTTGTCCTTAATTTTGTTGAAAGTTTATTTTTAAACAATCTTAGAAATACAAATTCAAGCATTAAAACACATAAAACAAACAGAAAACAGATTTGTGGTAGAAGTGAGCATAAAAGTAAACAAGATGATAACTAGGACAGTCCCCAGTTGGCCTGGGTTGAGTTATAAGTACACAAGCACATGTAAAAGCAATTATACTCTTTAACCTGAACTGTACTTGTGAGAAGAATGGCTTACAGAATAAAAACAAATAAAACAAAAAAGTCCCTGTTAAATGCCAAGTGATTGAGCCAGAGTGTAACCAGTTACTAATTACAGACTTTTGGAATAAAAACAGAACCTATAAGCTAGAATGCAAAAGGCTCATGAACATCTTAAATTCTATTTTTTCTCTAAAGGCTTCAACGAAACAGATATATGCCCACATATTAAAGGGGATTCCATTCCTCGGCAGAATGGCAGATCATGTCTGCCAGCATTGCAAGTTTCCCAGGGCACCCCATAGAGGTGCAATGGAAAATGTGGGATGTCGGCGCTACTGTAAATGTCCAATGTGTGCAGATGGGCATCTCGGCAATACGCGGCGCAGAATTAAATGAAAAACTCTATATGCCATTTTTTATGTAAATTGATAAGTCTGACAGCAGAATAAAGAGAGGACTCAACATAAACTGCATATCGCTTAGCTCTTTGGTACTTGTTACAGGAATATATAAAACTATATATTTCACAGTGCATTTAAATCACAACACAAAAAGATGCAAACTTCTAAAATAAAACTGATCAAAAAAAATAAATAGATTTGATGGGTTTTAACTGACATTTTAATAGAAGAGCATCTCTGTCCAAGCTTACCAATGCTGTACACAGTTTCCCATTTAATACACATCCAGTACTTATTTGGTTTACTTTATTTACAAAATACAATATTTTAAAATACTTTTATTTTCCTGGCTTTGCAGTTTCAGACTGCTCTTAGTAGTGTAAGCTTAGTAATTGGTTTAATTTAATTCATAACCATATACAGTAAATATATTTTACAATGTACAAAATATTATATCACTATACGTATCAAACTTTGGGCATCTTCTTACAACTACCAAATATCATTGACTGAAGATTTAGTAAAATATTTGTTACAATCGCATACGAGTTCCTCTTTCCTTAGGGTTACTCATGTGCTCTTAACTAGCCACAACTGTACCATAGGGCTTAATGAATATATTACAGTCATAGTAAGCCTGTATGAATGAGCATTTGAACAGGTCCACAGTTCTAGAAATAAATCAGCATTAATATAACAGTACCTCAGTACATTGTATTAAAATATTCTGAGACTTCTTTAAAGAGGAACTAAACTCAAAGTGTACAATGTAGTGTAGAGTAGATTGAACTATGGGCCTGATTCAGAGCCGCTCGTAAGCAGCCGCTCGTTCGCTATGAGCGATGTTCGCACAACTGTGCATGCGTATGTGTCTTAATGCGCAAACCAGTCATTGCGGTCGGAAATCGAGCGTTCGCAAAACAACGAGGGGCTGCTAATTTGATTGACAGAATGTACCGTTTGTGGGTGGTAACAGGGGAAGGTGCTTGAAAACGGGGGAGTGGAGATCCGAACGCAGGCGTGCCTAACGGTAAAAAGGGCGTTTAATGGGAGTGCATAATTAGTAAAGGAGCGTCCTCGACCACGTCACTTGGTTGTCTTTTAGCCTGAACTGCTCGCAATGATTGCGGGAAGTAAAACCTACCACAAGCACTGCGAGCAATTCAGATGCCTTTCGATGTACTCGATTAATCTAATAAATACCGGAGATGACGTGTGATGCGAACGGCAAAGGGGCGTCTTTACAAAATAACGAATGCATTTTTCGGTCGCTCATTCAGACAGAGGCGTCAACAAACCGCAATGAGCGAGCGCTCAATTTAAATAGCCGGCCCCTTTTTTGGAACGACCGTCCGCAAATAGCGTCCGGCTCTGAATCAGGCCCTATGTTAACATTAAGTGCTCATTCAGATTCCAGCTTTCGCTAATATGGAAGTGGCAGGGATGCGCGGTCATCAAGAGCAATGATGCAAGTGCTTGCTGTATTCTCTGTGCACTCTGCATATGGTTAGTGTGATCTAAATCCAGCACTACTATATTTAAGCTCCACCCAATACACTGACTTGAATACTAAAAATGGAAACTGTGACCTACATTTGATTGAAAAGCAAGCTGTATTTTTAGAATACATTTCCAAAAAAATACCAGACAGTTTCCACTTCAGACCTGCATTCAATAAGATTCCAAATGTTTGGTTGCAGTAAATCTGTCTCCTGTACTCAAAAACACAGTAGTGCTGCCAACAGGAACCAATCAGGTAGTTGCTTTGATTTTCCAGAAATAAGATGGGTAACTATGGGAACCACCAGTGTTTTTCTATACACTAGTTTTCACAACTGTGGTCAATAAAACTCAACATCACATAAAAAGGGGTCCCTGATCATCTTAACACTAGATTAGTCTATAGCTAAACAAAAAATATAATTTTTCCTTCTGCATGTATAATCAAAGATCCAAGCACTCCCGGCTTTCTGTCCTCTTTAGGCATGCCTGGTGGCGAGATCTGCTGGCCCTGACAAATGCCTGCATTGTATTGATCGTGTCTAAACACGCTATTCCTTGATGTCATTGCCTCTCCTACCGAATGCCCGCTGCACAAGTGTTGAGATGAAACGCGTTAAGGGGGAGAGTCAATGTCTGCACATTACAGCAAATGCCAAAACCAGAAGATGGCATCTACAGAGGACAGCGGACGGATTCACTGGTCTACAATCAGAAGGGTACAGTTAAATGTTTAATCAAAAGCTGAATACAGTTCTAAAATCTTTTGATGGACTGTAAGTCAAAGAAGTTATACTGACATACTTTTTAGAGAGCTGCGTTTTTTCTGACTACAAGGGGTAGTTTCATGTATAAAGAACGCTTTCATCAAGCAGACTATAGTCCAGATATAGATATATATGAAACATACACACATCTATATTAAGATGTATTTATTAATAAAAATAAAACCTTGTTTTCCATGGGATTGCTGCTGTAGAATAACAGGGCTGAATAGATGGACTGGCTTCCACAAAATCAGTAGTTCATGTACTGAAGCGGTCTCATAAGAAATACTAAGTAAGTAATGATGGTAAAATGGTGTTCAGAAAAAGAAAAAAAGTCTCCATAGAAACTCTCTATGTAGATTTTAAACAGAAATCACATTAGTAAGCAATTAATGAGTCGCAGTAGCCTTGACTAGGAACTATATCTACCCCTAAAGGTGCGTACACACTAGACAATATTTTGCATGATTCGCCCGATTTCGATACATCGGAATGACAAATAGTGTAAATTATGTCCAAATCGTGAGTGTCCCGCGGGTTGTACATCGCATCTTCAGATCTGTCTCGTACACGATGCAATGGAAATAGGATGCACGATAGATTGTTGGTCAGATTGGACACATTTTAGCACAATATCGTCTCCTGGAGTGCCGGGAAGCTAACTGGGAGAGTTCAAGGGAAATCGCTCACGATGTCGCATCGTGAGCACATCGTCTAGTGTGTACGCACCTTAAGACATTATTGGGTATGTGGAGGTAGTAAAAAGAAAAACAACAACAATCACGCCCCATGAGGCACTATACATATACACTCTAAACATTGAAATGTGACATAAGGGTAAGACTGCCACTTTCCTGCTGATATTTCTACAATAATCGCATTTACAGACTCCAAAAAACCATTCAGACTTCACAGATTGTTCCCGGATTACAGTATTTAGGAATACTTGGAAGTATGAGCATTAATGCCAATAGGTTGTGCTCTGTCTCGGTTCAGCCCCCGCAGCTAATCTGGTACCATTCCTCCGCAACTATCATGTAAACCGCTGAACTACAGCAGTTACATAACCCCAGATTGATGGTCAGTGCTAAGCAGCTCTGGGAGAAATGGAAAGGACATAGCCAGAAAAAAAAAAAAAATAGCTTCCTTGAAAGTGCACAATGTATTTTAGAGCATACACCACCACCAGACTCTTTACTCACATCGGCCTGTTTGCCATTAACCAGTGAATGTCCACAGCAATTACAGGTTAAAGTGACCGTAAGCAATGGCCGCAAACAGTCCCAATATAAATGTTCTGAATTCAGCTCAATTTGCTAAAGTAACAAGGGCTCATTTTCTGGACAAATTAACCCTAATTACTGGCCTGCATACAGTCACTGAGGTTGGGAGCCTTGCTCTGGAATAGAACATAAAGTACTGAGATTATATCATCATCATTGCATCAATCGTCATAATCTCCAAATAATGGCGGTACTCCGCATGCCTCCATGTTTGTGCTGCCTATATAAAACTAGATTCAATTGATTGAGTAAAGAAAAATCATGCATTAGTGTTGCCTTTTAATTAACTATTTAAACAACAAAAAAAAAAGAAAGAAATCAAGGCTTTGGAAATCCCAGCGTGCCCCATGTGTCAACCCTGTACTAAATATCACAGCAAAACATGATGGACAGATTGTTAACTGGCCACGTGTGCATAAATGTCTCTCAGAGGTACAGTTCAGTACAAAGGTAAGAATCCATGCACAATAGAACGCTCGGCAGCTAGTGCAGCATGGGTGCTTTACCGCGTGCAATCAAACCATTTCTGTGACAGGAGCACAAAGTCATAAAGGCACTCTGGGACTGATTCTCAGCAAGCAGCAAACACAGACACAGTACTGCGGTATCCGAAACACAGGACAATACCCACGTTTCACTCTAAAGCTGCCACAATAAAAAGGAATAAACATGTTTGGTGTGCAAACAGTAAAAAAACGGACCCCCTCCCAATGTGAATACACAATGTGGGTGCAAAAGATAAGTGTTCAGATAATACTGAATCAATGTGGAGGGATACAATGAGATACTGGCTAAAAGGTTATACGTATTTACAATGAGAGAGACACACTGTCTGGCAGAAAACTACTTTACACATCACAAAAATATCAGTTCAGGGTTCCAAGGATTTTTTAGATGGTGGCCCCAGCAAACACTTTATAAACTACTTACACACACAAGATCTGAAAGGCCTGCACCTAGTGAGATATAAATACAAAAGCACATTGTCAGTAGGCATCGTGCATTTAAGAAATAGATGCTTTGCGAATGCTTATTATATCCAGTCTTTAGAAAATCTGCTGCTCAAACAATATCTTCTCAAACCCAGCTGGGGGTGTGTGATAGAACTCGCTGAACTGACAGTCCAGGATCGCGCTGTCATCCACTGGAAGGAGAAACAGACCGTTAATACTGCATGTGTACTGCTGAAATATTTTCACAACAGTCCTGTCTCTGTCACTGATCTCCTCTATCAGGTTCTCCCCACTGATTATTGCTCCTGTTCAGCTATATGCCTTCCCAGTTTGTTCTGTAGCATACAAGCAAATGCCTCCAACTCCAGTTTAGAAAACACTTATTACACTCTAGCCTTCTGGAATGTAGCATAATATAATAAAGTTGTTTATATTTAAATGTTGTACTTACATTCTCCCACATCTAAACATCATCATTTGCCAACATGCTTCCGCACACTACGTATCCATTCCATGCAGGGGTGTATTTACCCATTGGCCAGGATGGCACTCGCCAGGGGTGGCGGCCAAGGAGGGGGGCGCCATCCGGGGGTGCCTCCAGTGGCCAGGGGTAGAATCAAGACAGGGCCGTTAGGACTGCAGTCACGGGTATGCCCCTGGGACAGCAGCGATATGGCGCACATGACGTCACGCACGTCTTGTTAAAAATAAAAAAAGCTTTACTTATTCTATGAACCAGGCAGCCGCAGGCAAACGATGGCGGCTGCCCGGACCTTGACATCTAGGAAGTTCCTAGATGTCAAGGTCCGGGCAGCTGCCAATGCATACGGGCGGCTGCCTGGTAGGTACATAAAGCTTTTTATTTTATTTTTTTTTGAACAAGGCTCCCGTGACGTCATGTGTGCCTCATCGCTGCTGCTGCACTGAGGAGCCACTGGCTGAAGCTGGTAAGTATATTTGGGTTGCGGGGGCCGGTGGCTGGATGGTGGGGGCCAGGAACTGGAGCCCCGCATTACAGGCAGGCTAATTGCTGGGGAGACAGGAGGGGGGGGTGACTGGAGAGACAGAAGTAGGATGGTGGGGCTGGGGAGAGAGGAGAGGGATGGCTGGGGAGACAGGAGGGTGATGGTGGGGCGACAAAATGGGGGTGCTGGCTGATAAAACATGGGGGTTGACTGGGGATACAGAAGGAGGGTTGGCTGTAGAGACGTTATAAGTACAGAGTAATTATTCAGAAAATAAGAGGGGGAGGGGGCGCCAGTCCATTACTTTGCCAGGGGCGCTCAGACCCCTAGATACACCCCTGATTCCATGCCCCAGAAAACACCCTATATGTACACAACCTGCATATCTAGTACATTTAACTATTCTCCACAGTTTCTGCTTCATCTGATCTAAAAGGTTCTCTGGTGTCTGTCTTAAAAGCTGATAGATTTATTTTCTTGTATAATGATTTATAAATAGGATCTGAGAGACAGTAAATGCAACAAGCTCCGCAGTAAGAAATATAAATATATATAAATTGCAACTTGTAACAGCCACCCTGTTCTTTACCCCATCAATGACATGGAACTAAATGAAAATGTCAGCCTGACAAATATTTTCTCTTTCTGTAACGAGCACGACTTACCGTACACAACAGGATACACAGTCCCTCTTATGCCAGATGCAGGACAATGCATACTCTTTCCGTTTAGATAAACATTTAACTCTACATGGTCATAGGTGATACCCTAAGGAAACAAAACAAAACTACTCAGTTTTCAAATGATAAAGGTAAAAGTATGAACATATTACTGACTTCATCCTTTACACAAGACATAATGCAGGTAATATAAAACACTTAAGCATCATGAAAATGTGCCACATACATGTACAACATAACAGGCTGCTGCTCCTCTCTCCAGAAATGTTTCCACACATAAAAACAATAAAAATGCTGCAAAATTGTTGCATAGTGAATATATTCCATCTGGTTCTTATTCTCAAGCTGGGTATACACTATATGATACATCGTTCTCACGCCGTTTGGAACAGTATATCGTACACATCATATAGTGTGTACACCCGATCCATCATTAACAACAGTCGTTCATCACATCGCCCGGATCTGCTGTTCCGCACAGCAAATAGGATGATGCATTGACGCCCTGCTGTTACATGCAGCATGTATCGCCACATTGCACCGTCATATTCCAGATTATGCAGTATGTATGGCGTACCCGATGTATAGTTACATTACATCACACCATTGGTGGGTACACAATATATTACTCTACAGGGCGACCAGGCTGTGCTATTTAGGCCAACCAAGTACCATGTTGTATTGGGAAATATGTGCAATAGATTGAAATGAAAGCCACGTTGAATTGGGCAAGTCTTTTACCATCTATGCTAACAATCTGAAAAGTGCCATGTATGCTAAATGCACAGTATATATATATATTTTTTAAATATAACAAATGTCTCAAAACTAAGTAGATTTGTTTTGAGAAATAACACACACAAGATTGTGGCACATGGTAGATGCAGCCAGATTGTGGACCAAACCAGTATTTACAAGAATGGAGCCTATGAATTCAGTAAGAACAGAACTAGTGCCTTATGAATACTGCTCTTGAACAGGCTCAGTGATGTCCCTGTTTCCTGGTGAAGGGATAGTCAGCATTCGCTGGCATGTTGCTTTAGCACCCAATAGGACGGTCCAATGTGCCAGTTGCTCTTTAACCTAATTGTTCCTGAAAAGAACCCTACTGGTAAAGTCTGACCAAGCAGCATTGTGTACTTGTAAATAAATAAAACCCATTTCCTGAAATAGTCCCATCTTACCCTGCGACGACAAACATTAGTGGAAAAAAAAAATCTGGTGTTAAATAGGAAAACGATAAACACATTTGACAATTTATTCAGCAAGCGGTCACCATTTAATACACTTTATAAGGCTATAGTGAGAAAGTCCATTACAAAAGACGGACATAAAGCATTATTAATATAATAAATACAATTACTCACCACTACATCGCCCTCCTGAGGAAGACTGTTTGCAGGCAGCCTGCTCTTCTCCTCGTTGTTGTGATAAATGGCCCCATCGTTTCTCATCACTAGGCTGTGCACATCTCGGCCCAAGGGGGTCTGATTTAAGTTGGATTTTTGAGTTGCAACACCAATGCCCCAGACACCTGCAATGGTAAAAGAACATCGCATTTTACATCCATAGCTTAGCATATCTATCCTGGGTATAACAGTAGTATTACTGCTTAGTATAACTAAATAAATCTCACATATGTTAAGTGTTAATAAAAGGAAATGTTAAAAGCTTATTGATATGTTATTGTGATTTATTTTTCTTACTTTAATTTATTTCAGTCGCTTTATTGAAAACAATGGTAGTTCCCATGAAGCATCTTATATACAGTATGTGTGAAGTCAAATCTTTGTATTTGCAGACACAGGGCTTGATGCAGAGTTGGAAGTAAATCAGGTGTATGTTACTCCAAATTAGGGATGTGCAGGCTCGGATAGGTTCGAGTTTGCACGTGGAGTTCGGATTTTTCCCTCCAAAAAAACGGAACTCAGAACGAGGCAAAACGTCATCTTACATGGACGAACATCATCATTCCTGGTCTTTTGTCCAGGAATGATGATGTTCGTCCATGTAAGATGACGTTTTGCCTCGTTCTGAGTTCCGTTTTTTTGGAGGGAAAAATCCGAACTCCACGTGCAAACTCGAACCTATCCGAGCCTGCACATCCCTACTCCAAATATGTATATACTTAGCTCGAGATGGAACCGCCTGGTTTGTACTAGGCATTATCCACGTGAACTTGCACTTATCTTATAGTAGGTGCAAAAGACACTTATTTTTGTATACACTCATACATTTTATACACACTGTATAGCTTGCAGTTCCATCAACACGGAGCTATGTAAATTGGAGAATGCCCAGTACATCCCAGTTACATCTCTTTGGCCATAAGTGTAGCTGGGATTGAAACACGACTCTGCATTGCCCATATTTGTATTATTATCATCATCTGTTATTTATATGGCGCCACAAGGGGTGAGCAGCACCTTACAAAGTACAGAAACAGAATGAGCAAGACAAGAAGTGACTTACAGTACAAAACGTTGCTGGACAAGGACATGGTTTATAAACATTGCTGCATCAGTGGTCATAACACTCAAGCAAGCAGTAGGGCGGCAGAAATCAAGGGCTGATGCAGCTGTAGGCATTAAATGAGTAGATGATAGCATAAGTATTCCCAGTGCGAAAGCAAGATACACTCAGCAAACAGACATACAATAAAATATGCATTACACCCGCTAAAGATCAATAAGAATGATCAGAGATTGAAGCAAAAAATAAATAAATATGCATTTCAACATATTTGAGTACTGAAAGACTACGGCTATAAGGGAAGAGTGTTTACGAAAAGTAGATTTTTCATTAGTCCCTTTACTACTTGATTCTTTGACTGGACACTTGGGTAAATTTACCAATACCAACCTGTAGACTGAACCTTAAATTCAAAGTAACTCTTGTTTTGATGAAGAGGAGCATTGGCGAGGCAAGCTCCAGTGCCACAGATCCTCCTGCCATTCTTAACAATGACAACGTCCGTCCCTGAAATCAGAGGAACCATTGTCAAACAAATACATTTACAAGAAAAGAAAACTTATGTAGCAAATGATATCAATGATGTCCTAGATTAATTACCTATATAAGAGCTTAGACCCACTGTTGGAAGAAGAGCTTTGCACGCTTTAAGCGTGGACACCTGTAATTGATCCGTATGGTATATCTTCTGTATACACTAAAGGCGCTCCATGAGCGATATCATCTAGTGTTTCCCCTGCAGTGACGGGCTCAATTTCGTTAACATTGAGCATCCACACTGAACGATATCGTTTAGTGACTTCACCCTCCCTCATCCCCGTACTTGCAGAACCTGATGATATCGTCATGTTGCCCTGCAAGTACGAGCGATGAAAAATGTCATCAACGACCAGCGGGAGCGTGCATCGTTGGTCATTGACGGCATACCCACTGGACGATATCGCAGACAATGAACAATAACGTTATCGTTCAAATCATCCAATTTATCGTGTAGTGGATACGCGGCTTAAGCGCTGCACAAACACAAAGTATAATTGTTGTGGGGATGGACAGACATGAGTAATAATAGAAGGTACTGAATATTCCTACAAGAGTTTTAGCAAAGCATAGGAACCATGAACTTCACACTTTCATGTTCCTCCAGCATTTATCTGAGCATCTGTATGTACGCGGCAATGTGAAGAAACTCCACACCACGACAACACTGGATCAGTAGCACCACTTATATTAAGGGAAACAGCTGAATCCCTTCTTCCATCACCACTACAAAGTTGAACCAAGCATAAATCATTAGGTGTGCTCTATACTTCCAATAAATCAAGCTTTTCCTGAGTTTATTCTGGACTGAGATTCCATCTGTCTGAGGATGTTTGCTCTGGAAAAACATGGCACAAATGCTTCATTACCTGTATAACCTGGAACAGCTCTTAAGCTGGGTACAAACTAGGACGACCAATGGGCTATTCGGCTGATCCACCGTCCTGACGATTGGTAGAGCATACACACTTACCAATCATCGGCCCGATGTGTCGTGACTGATGTCACAACTGGGTGGGCATTCACATGAAGTGTTCCAGTTAGATTGTTTTAAAACAGTATGTCCTGAGCCTTCTCCACCCACAGGCCACTGTGCTGCACAACCAACTTTAAGTAGGCATATATACACACACATTTTATGTACAAGGGATAGCCTGATAACAAAACCCCTCCACAATAACAATACAGAGGCTTTAATGTCAGCACAGGTAATTGCAAAATGTAATGTTATATGGCTTCTATTTGCAAACAGAGCTGAAAGGTGCAGTTAACACCTAGAGATTTATTATTCATCATTGAGGTGAGCTGACAATTAATAATACAGTACATGGAAATAATTAAAGCAAGACACAATGATGATTGTTGATAATGCAACAGAAATCACTGGCACATTAGCTACTAGGCAGTAAATATATAAGTATATGCATGTAGACAGTTAGCTTCCATATTCAATCTCTGAAAGAATACCAATAAGAAATATACAAGTTGACTTAAAAAGACAAAAAAAAAAAACAATTACTATAACTGACAAATATGCACAGGTTTTGGGACTTTCCCTGGAATTACACTACCACAGATGAGCCGCAAACACAAATAGAGTACAATTTTTTTTAGCACTAGGGAAAGTGTCTATAGGGGCCTGTTTACTATTTATTCAGGGTTTCCATGATCAATAACAATTCATATTGTATATCACATTTATTGGAGCTAGTTAACAATGCTTGTTTGCTGGACAGCTAACCTAAAAAGGAGACTGTTAAGGCAAAACATTTTACTCCATTGTGAAGCTTTTCAGCAAAAGACTTCCTTTCCTAGATGCCCACAGCCAGTGAGGGAGCCGAAGATACCTCTCCAGCTATACTGTGTAGATTAGACCAGACACTAGACCAACTTACATCCAACCAGCCATCTAGTTGATTGGTTGGAATGAAAATCTGGTAAGGTATGAAAGCAAATGACAATCATCAATTTTCTCCCAAATGCCGGACAATGGACAAAACCTGTCTGAACAACCATTTCATCTGTTTTCGAGAATTTAGGAGCAAATTGCTGATCATCAGTTACTCCCATACGTTACCAGATTTTCATTCCAACCAGTTGGATGAAAATTGGTCTAGTGTGTGGCCAGCTTTACAATGGCTAAATGCAGGTTGATTAGCTAAGCTTTTCGGTGCTTGAAAAATTTGGCCAAGCAACAGTCTCCAATTAAAAAATTGGGATCGTGTTCTGCAGCATTAGATATTTGCTATATCCTGCTTACTCTGCACAATTTTGGGGAAAATTAAGTTAATAAATTGACCCAAAAGCAGACATGCCCTTAATCTTTTAACATTATTTCCAGTCTATGTATATCTACCCTGAACTAATTAGATTGTAAAGTCCTCAGGGAAGGAGATTATTTTGCTAGTATATACACTGTTTACATTTACGGTTATCCTATTATATACTACTATACCGTATCCGGCATTCACTGGGTCAAGGGGTCTCCACTCTTCCCTCAACCCTAGAGGAGACATCTTTTGGCTCAAGCCCTTGCCCGTTCACTCTGTCCTCCGCAGTGTGGGAGCCATTACTGTGAAAAACACGTCCACTCCGCATGTTGATCTCAGGACAGACCATAGCCAATTTTTATATAGATAATGCATGGCTCTATGTACATAGGTTTCACATACATAGGGCTAGATTCAATGACCCGTGTTAGCTGCCAAGACAACTTTGCACGTTACAGTATAGAAGGCCGATTATGCTTGCAGCCTATGGCGGTGCGACCAAATCAACCAATCTGTAAGTGGCCGGCCTCTCATGTGTGATTGAACCAGGCACATAGATAGTACATACATTATTTGTAGACATGCCACACCTTTAAACCCCAGGATACAGAGAAGCAGATGGGGTTGCTGTCTGCAATGTGAGTCATGCATCATTTACAGAGCAGGGATGGTGTGACAGCTACTGGAGGGTGAAACTACAACATAAAGGTGCATTGGGGTGGAGGACAAAAATCACAGATAGGCAGGGAAATAAATCTACATGGAGACGGAGTAGGCTATACTGGTTAGTAATAGGATGGTACAGGAAGTGGCACAGGGAGTGTATGGAGAGAACAGGGTGGCTATTTATAGAGCTGGACGTTGATTACATGTCAGTATCCCCGTCCCCATGGCTCACCCATGTGCTGCGTATCCAGCTGCACAGCCGGCATCTCCTTCAGCGGTATGTGCCCGGATCCGCCGTCCCCGCACCACCTGAAGCAGCACAGCATATACGACATAGCAGCAACAAGCTACTGCCCAGCAGCACTAGCACTTCGCTCTGACTGTAACTGTAGTTCCTGCTGCTGCTGGCAGTGCACTCGCTGGCGCTGTGTACAGAAAGGCACTGAAGGCTGGAAAAGCCAGTGACATCTGGCGGCCTGGAGGAAAACCGCGCAGTAAGAGCTGTAACGTCATGGCTTGGGGGGACGTCTCGGAAACCAGTATCTAAATTATTTGAAGCCACAATTCACTTAAAAACATGCATTTTTTTTTACGTAATAGTTAAAATGTAGATGCATGCTTACGAGGTATTGATCTTGCTATTTATGGGCAAAAAACACCCCTATGTGCGTTGCATAGCTCCCAATGTTTGGGAGGAGTCTGCACAGTGAGGGGCATATTTATCATATCGAAGCAGTGTGATACCATAAGGCCTATTTCTACTTCAGGTTCCATAGGGGGACCACATGGTTGACCTTAGGGTATAGCTGGATCTGGATCCACGGAGTTAAAGCTTTGCTGCTCCCAGGATGCACTGGGTCCATCCTCCTCTATACCCCGCCCCAGCCACAGGCAAATCAGTTTTAGCTGGTGCCCGGCCGGAGTCGGATCACTTTAGCGCAGGGGGGGCTGCTAGGCAGCCCCTAAGCTTATTTTTAGAGTTATTTAACTTTATTTACATTTTTTTTTAACTCTTCAGAGCGGCAGCTTCAGACTGTCCATTGGACGTCTAAGCTGCCGCTCCTACACCCCGCTGGCGCCGCGACGCCAGTACAGATCTGGGGATCGCGGCAGGACCCCAGAGTCTGTACTAGCACGGACTCTCCCTGGACTGCTGCCGGAGCGCCGGGGATCAGGTAAGCCTGTATGCAGTCGCATGCCTCCGGTCTCTAGGGATAGACCGGAGGCGCTAGCTAGTGGCGACGGGCTCCCCCTCCCCGGAGGCATACCCCGCAAGACCACTGGACCACCAGGGAGTAACATGCCAGCAGCGGGAACCGGCATCCGGGGGTTAAACGCTAGCCAGGGGAGAGCGCCTTCCCTGTTTAGCGGCTCCTCAGCTCAGCGCGGCTTTCCGGTTAGGTCTGGCGACACTGAGCTGCTTCCTCCTACCGCCACTCCTTCTCTGAGGTCTCCGGCGGTCACCTTTTCTTGGTGGGCAGTGCAGATCTCTCCAGGCAGTGTGCGGTCGATCCCCCCTGTGTACCTCTCCCCGGCAAAAGGTTAGTGTACACAGCGCTATAGCCCTCCCAGACACAGAATCTGGGCGGTTGATTGTAGTGACAAAGTGCAGGGAGTTTGACTTTCTGCATTGTATGTGACTTATGCTAGTGCTGACTGTATTTGCTGTATTTCTACTATACTGTCAGTCTATAACTATCCCTTTCCTTCTCCTCCAGCCCTGGCAGGTGTGTGTGGGAAGGGCTTTTCAAGGATCTCACTTATATAAATTAATGTATTTGTGAGGTCGGTAACATACTGTGGTGTGCTACATGGTGCCATATTTGTGGACTTGTGTGCTGCATACTTGTGGGCGCGCCAAGAGCTTCCCTGTTGTATTGCTATATATCTTTGGGTATATATATCTATTTGTTAGCATGTCTGATGAGGAAGTTGAGCGCTCTACGGCTGCCAATCTGCTCACCTGCAGACGCTGTGCTGCAGTGGGGAATACGGAGGATTTATCGCAGGATGGGGTGTGTGTGAGATGTCGTCAGTTACCTGGTCCCTCTAACCCCCTAACTTCGGGACAGGATCCCCCTTGGGCGGTATTTTTGCAGGTGCTTGCCTCCATCGGGGACCGTCTGGCGGTCCCGAGTACCCTCCCCCATATGGGGTTACCCCAACCAGCCATCCCCCCTTCTCTGGGTGTACCGCAATTATTGCAGTCTCCCCCTGGGCCTCAGACAGTTCATCCATATGCAGGGTTCCCTATGTACGTTCAGTCTCCTCCGATGATGCAGCAGTCTGTCATCCCCTTCCAGGGTCTCCCGCAAGCTAACCCACCGTGGGTGAATGTATTCTCCAATTCTGTCCAGAGTTTGGCAGCCTCTTCTTCGGGTTTTCAAACCATGTTGCGTAGTGACAAGCCTCACAAGGCGTCAAAACGCACTGTTACGTCATCCCAGTCTGCGCAGTTATCAGACTCAGATGCGTCCTCGGATGAGGGCGAATTGCATGAGAATTATGATTCAGATTCCCCTGCTCCAGTAGTGGAGACGAAATTTACCATTAATGTGCCGGAATTGGTGCGGGCGGTGCGGTCCATTCTTGATATAGAGGATGACATCCCGGCCCCTAAGTCCAAATATCCAAATTTTAAACAGGCAAAAGTGACTTTGGCTGTTTTTCCTTTATCTGACCAACTGATCATATGGCGGAGGCCTGGCAGTCGCCTAGTAAGAGGTTCCAGCCGCAGAAACGTTTAAGCAGTAGTTATCCGTTTCCTGCTAGTCATTACAAGAAGTGGGAAACACCGCTTGTGGTGGATTCTCACGTTACTCGCCTGATCAAGAGTGCTACCTTGCCAATACCATCCATTTCATCCTTAAAGGATCTCACGGACAGGAAAGTGGAGACTTGTTTGAAATCCATATATTCTCTCTCTGGGGCGGGGGCCCTTTCCGTCCATGGCCATCTCTTGGGTGGCTAAAGCCATTGAGAGCTGGGCCAATGTACTGGAGGATACGCTTCCTGAAGAAGCTCCGGAGGTTCAGAGAGCTTTGGTTGGTCAGATGAGGGATGCCGCTTCCTATATTGGGGAGGCGTCTTTGGATGCCAGTCTCCTCTGCTCGCCGGTCTTTGTGGCTTCATTCTTGGAAAGCGGATGTGGATTCCAAGAAAGGCCTGGAGGCCTTAACCTTTAATGGGGAGATTTTGTACGGCCCTGACCTGGACAAAATTGTTGATACCTTGGCAAAGTCTAAATCGGCATTTCTGCTACCAGCAGCTACGCCTTCTAAAGCTAGGACCTCAGCCTTTCGGATTCAGGGTAAGTCCAAGGGTCAATCCTTCCCGATGCAGTCGTCAACCAAGACTGCCCCTAAACCAAAGAAGCAGGCCTGGAGTACTAGACGCCCTGCTTCCAAGCCTGAAGATAAGCCTTCAGCCTGATGGGACGGGCCTCTCTCTGGGGGATCCCAGAGTGGGGGGCCGACTTCATAAATTCACCCAGTGCTGGTGCAATACCACCACGGATGCTTGGGTACAAGAAGTGGTGTCTCAGGGGTACGCCCTGTTCTTCCGGTACAGACCCCCTCAACAGTTCTTCTGCACGAGTCTTTCCCAAGACCAAGGCCTTGCAGATCCAGGAAGCCATAGAGTCCTTGCTGAAAGCAGGGGTTGTTGTTCCCGTTCCGCCTTCTCAACGCAGGAAGGGTTACTACTCTTCTCTATTTCTGGTTCCAAAACCCAATGGGTTTCATCGGCTCCTTCTCAACCTGAAATCGTTGAACAAGTTCCTCAGAGTGCCCACTGTCAGGATGGAAACTTTGCATTCCATCATTCTGGCTATGGAACCGGGGGATTATATGGTCTCCCTGGACATCCTGGACGCCTACCTCCATGTTCCTATAGTCCCTTCACACCAGCAGTATCAGAGGTTTGCTATACAACATCTTCACTTCCAGTTTCAGGCTCTGCCCTTTGGTCTTTCCACGGCTCCGAGGGTGTTCACCAAAGTGATGGCTGTCATGGCTGCCCATCTGCGCAGCCAGGGTATACGGCTTCTGCCGTATCTGGACGACCTCGTATTGCTGGCAGGCTCTCCGGAGGTCCTTTTGCAACATCTGCACCTGACCATCGCTTGTCTCCAAGTGCACGGGTGGCTGATAAACTGGAAGAAGTCCTCCCTCATTCCGTCACAGAGGATGGTTCATTTGGGAGCCTTTTTAGACTCTCGTCAGCAAAGGATCTTTCTGACTCCGGAAAAGGTTTCCTTCCTACAACTACGAGTGAGCAGTTGTCTGAAGACTTCCCAAGTGTCGGTTCACTTGGCAATGAGAGTTCTGGGGTCCATGGTGTCGACGTTCAACATGGTGGAGTATGCCCAGTTTCATTCCAGGCCCCTGCAGGGGCTGATTCTATCCAAATGGAATGGGTTACCACACCGAATCAGGACTCAGATGCTTGTGTTGTCTCTGGAGGTGCACCTGTCGATGGCTTGGTGGCTTCAGACAACTCATCTCACCAAGGGCCGCCCCTTTTGGATCCCGGACTGGGTCCTGCTCATGACAGATGCCAGTCTCCGGGGTTGGGAGGCAGTGTCGGTCCACTTTCACTTCAGGGCCGTTGGACGGCGGAAGAAGCGGTTCCTCCCATCAATATTCTGGAACTTCGGCCGTGTACAGGGCCTTCCAGTTGTCTGGTCACGCTCTTCACGGACGACAATGCCACCACAGTGGCGTACATCAACCATCAAGGGGGGACTCGCAGTCGAGCAGCAATGTCGGAGGTGTCACGCATCCTGTCTTGGGCGGAGTGCCACCTTCTAGCCATCTCGGCAGTCTTCATTCCAGGAGTTCTCAACTGGGAAGCGGACTTCCTCAGCCGTCACGACGTGCATCCCAGGGAATGGTCTCTTCATCCAGATGTATTTCAATTGCTCGTGGACAAGTGGGGACTGCCGAATGTGGACCTCATGGCCTTCCATCACAATCGCAAATTGCCTGTGTACGGGTCCAGTACAAGAGACACCGGTGCAAGCCTGCTGGACGCGCTTTCAGTAAAATGGACATTTCAGCTGGCGTATCTTTTCCCTCCGATAGCCTTGCTGCCTCGGGTCCTTCAGAAATTCAAACAGGACGGCGGCACGCTTCTGCTGGTGGCACCGGCTTGGCCCAGACGTCCCTGGTACTCCGATCTTCGGGGCCTATCCATCGACGTCCCGTTTCTTCTGCCTCAACATCAGGACCTGTTGTCTCAGGGGTCCTGCCTTTATCCCGGATCTGGGTCATCTGTCTTTGATGGCGTGGCTCTTGAGACATCCGTCTTAAGGGCCCGGGATTTTTCCAGCTCAGTCATCAGCACAATGCTACAGGCGCGCAAGCCTGCTTCCGCCAGGATTTACCACAGAGTGTGACATACTTATTTTCAATGGTGTGAGTCCAGAAACTACGATCCTCAAGCGTTTTGTGTTTCTAGGATTTTGGCGTTCCTTCAGTCTGGATTGGACTTAGGTTTACGCCTCGCTTCATTGAAAGTTCATGTGCCTGAACTTTCTGTGTGGTTCCAGCGTAGAATCGCTACTCTGCCTGATGTCCGCACCTTTTTTCAGGGTGTTCGCAGGATTCAGCCTCACTTTGTTCCACCAGTGGCTCCTTGGGAATTGGCAGTGGTGTTTCGGGCCTTGCAGGGTCCTCCATTTGAACCTCTTGAGTCAGTGGAACTCAAGTGGATCACACTTAAGACTGTTTTTCTCCTGGCAATTGCTTCAGCCAGGAGAGTGTCAGAATTAGACACGCTTTCTTGCCGTTCTCCCTCTCTGATTTTTCACCAGGACAGGGCAGTGCTTCGCACCTGTCCGGGTTTTCTTCCTAAAGTAGTCTCTAAGTTCCACATTAATCAGGAAATAGTTGTGCTGGCATTTCAGTCACCTGATCTCTTGGCTGGTGAGGCTTCCTTAGATGTTGTCCGTGCTCTCAAAGTTTATATTGATCACACTAATTCCATTCGGAAATCTGATTCTTTGTTCGTCCTCTTTGGTTTTCACAAGAGGGGTTGGCCTGCCAACAAACAAACTTTGGCCCGTTGGCTTCGTTTGGTTATTTGTGAGGCTTATTCACAGGAGGGTTTACCTGTTCCGGCCTCTGTTAAGGCTCATTCCACTCGGTCTGTGGGTCCCTCGTAGGCTGCTGGCCGTGGCGCCTCGGCTGTTCAGCTGTGTAAGGCAGCCACCTGGTCTTCCATTCAGACTTTTCTATGGTTCTATAAGTTTGACACCTTCGCCTCTCAGGATGCATCCTTCGGGCGCCGGATTCTACTTTCAGCGCAGGAGCATTCCCGGCCTTAGTTGTACTGCTTTGGGACATCCCCAAGGTCAACCCTGTGGACCCCCTATGGAACCTGAAGTAGAAAACAAGAGATATGGTAAGAACTTACCTTTTGTTATCTCTGTTTCAGTGAGGTCCATAGGGTCCACAGTGCACCCGCCCTAACGCACCTGGCTTCATATGGGCTATGTGGCTGGTCACCGGTTTTCCGTCTCCCTTTCCGTGTGTATGGTTCTTGTGTGTTCCAGTCTTCCTTCTCTCTGTTTTTATCTCCTCCGGCCTTGGCTACTTACCAACTGATGTGGCTGGGGTGGGGTATAGAGGAGGATGGACCCAGTGCATCCTGGGAGCAGCAAAGCTTTAACTGCGTGGTGCCCGTGGATCCAGATCCAGCTATACTCCAAGGTCAACCCGATGGACCTAGTAGAAACAGAGATAACAAAGGTAAGTTCTTACCATATCTCTTGTTTTCACACTTGTCGGTTTTGGCTGGCTGGGCAAGAACCTGGCGGTAGCCGGGAAGGGTGTTTTCAGGCACTCAGTGCCTTTCACAAGCAGCGGCTTTTTTGAGCCACTTTTCAATGTTTGTTTTTTTAATCAGGCATGCGCAGCAGCTGCTGTTGCACAAGCCTGGCCGGTACAAGCCCTTGTGTGTGAAAGGAAAACATTGTACATTACACCACTAGCGTGCAGGGACAGGACGGAGATGGCACGGCAACCGTCCTGCACAGTGGATATTCCCGGCTGTAACACGGCGACCGTGCCCGTGGCATGTGAAAGAAGGCACCTAAGGCCTATTTCACATTTGCCGGTTTTGACCGGGCAGCAAATAGCCACTAATTTTTTTGCCGGGTGTAAAATATAGTAATGCAGGGAAGCAGGTGGGTCCTTTCACACGGCCCAGTCGCCTTGTAACAGCCGGGAATATCCACTGTGCAGGACGGCTGCCGTGCCGTGTCCATCCCGTCCCTGCACACCAGTGGTGTAAAGGAAATAATGTTACCTTTCACACACACTGGCCGGCATGTGCAGCAGCTACTGCTGCTGCGCGTGCCCAGTAGTTTAAAAAAATAAAAATAAATAAAAATCATCTCAAAGCCGCTGGTTGTGAAAGGCATTGAGTGCCTGAAAAAAATGTCCGGCTACTGCCTGTTTTTTAGCCGTACGGCAAGTGTGAAACTGGCCTAAGAGTATGTTATGCTGGCAGCAGCTCTTGGTTTAAACAGGGTGCCTATAGAACTGATAGGTTGGTTGAATCAGGTGACAGGAGTTGTTGGAGACTGTTTTTTTAGAGCGAGAATTCGAGATCATGTGATACTGTCGATGATAGCTGCGCCTACTATGCAGAACAGTAGAAATGCACATTTACAGATGAGTGCCCTCAGGTCTCAGGGATGCCACAGCCACCCAGTGGGGACACAGATGGCAGTAAGGTCACACTGCCAGACCAGGGTGTGTGACACTATTTTGTTAACACATTAAATCTCATAATTTCTAAAAATATTTTATTTCTTGAATACAGCATTTTTTTATGCATAAAGGTTATTACATAGAAACATAGAATTTGACGGCAGATAAGAACCACTTGGCTCATCTAGTCTGCCCCATTTTTAAACATATTGTTACCTCAACCCTTATTGATCCTTACTTCTTCTGAAGGATATCCTTATGTCTATCCCATGCATGTTTAAATTGCTCTACTGTCTTAGCCTCTACCACCTCTGATTGGAGGCTATTCCACTTGTTCGCTACCCTTTCTGTGAAGTAATTTTTCCTCAAATTTCCCCTGAACCTACCACCCTCCAGTTTCAGAATATGTCCTCTTGTTCTAATACTTCTCATTCTTTGAAGAATGTCTCCTTCCTTTACCTTGTTAAAACCCTTTATATATTTGAATGTTTCTATCATGTCCCCCTTTTCCCTGCTCCAAACTATTCATATTAAGATCTTTTAGTCCTTCCTGGTACGTTTTGTGGTGTAGACCTTGCACCATTTTAGTTGCCCTTCTTTGTACAGTCTCTAATGTATTAATATCCTACTGGAGATATGGCCTCCAGAACTGAACACAGTATTCGAGATGAGGACGTACCAATGACCTATACCAGTGGTTCCCAAACTTTTTTGAATCACGGCGCCCTAGAGTAACAGCGTTGTTTTCAAGGCACCCCTAAGCCAAAAGTTTGTTAATGAAAAATAAAAAAAATTGAAATTAAGTAAATTGTGCTTACCTGTCATTCAGTTATGTGGTGGTGTAAAGGATTGCGCTTCTGTTTATCCACATATTTAAATTACATTGACCATAAATAACTTGATTTGATGCTGGTCTACCAAGCTGAGACACCCCTGCAAGTGTCCCGAGGCCCCCCAGGGTGCCACGGCACACAGTTTGTGAACCACTGACCTACAGTATACAGTGGTATTATCACTTCTGACTTGCCTTCCTCATTGCTTTGTTACAATGTTTGCTTGCCTTTAAGTCAACTGAAATAGTGATTCCTAGATCCCTTTCCTCTTCAGTAGTTTCCAGCATAGTGATATTAATACAATATTTAGCCTTTGGATTTTTGAGACCCAAGTGCATGATCTTGCATTTTTTGGCATTAAACTGAAGTTGCCACGTTCTTGACCATTCCTCTAGTCTACATAGATCATCAATCATCTGTTTTACCCCTCCTGCTGTGTCTACCCTGTTGCATACCTTTGTGTCATCGGCAAAAAGGCAAAGTTTCCCTTCAATACCATTTACAATGTCACAGATAAAGATATTAAAAAGCACTGGTCCAAGTACAGATCTCTGAGGTACTCCACTGGTAACATTTCCCTCTTGAGACTGCACTCCGTTTACTACAACTCTCTGTTTCCTATCCTGCAGCCACTCAACTATCTTTGTATCCAATCCCATGCTTTCCAGCTTATTTAACAGTCTGCGATGTGGAACAGTGTCAAAAGCCTTACTAAAGTCTAGATAAGCTATATCAATGGCCCTCCTTTATCTATTTCCTTAGTTACCCAGTCAAAAAAGTCAATAAGATTTGTTTGACATGATCTCCCCCCAGTAAATCCATGCTCTTTGGGGTCCTGCAAATTGCAGGATTTCAGATAATCTACGACTCTTTCTTTTAAGAGTGTTTCCATCAATTTCTCTACTACTGATGTAAGGCTCACTAGTCGGTAGTTGCTTGCCTCATCCTTGCTTCCACTTTCGTGCAGTGGGACAACGTTTGCTCTTTTCCAGTCCTCTGGAATTACTCCAGTAGCTAGTGACTGGTTGAATAATTATGTTAATAGTGTTACCAGCACTCCTTTAAGCTCTGCTAGGATCTTCTTCTCTGGAAATGTACTTGTTCCTACCATTGGAAGCACCACCTGCCAGTCATGAACAGGACAGGCATCCCCAAGGGGAGGTGTCTACTTTCCCTGGGACTGCCATTCCAGGCTGCGATTAGCAGAGAGCGGCTTCCAGTGGAAGCCACTGCTCCGCCTTTCGGGCAGTCCTACACGGCTTCTAGGGGCTGCAGCTTATGCAGTCCCTAGAAGCCGGTGTTATGCGCATGCACAGTGCCACCATTGCTCATCCGCAAGCTCCAGTCCCATTTTGCAGGTGCCGGGACACGGCCGGCTGGACCAGCAGCAGCGGCAGACCCCCTCAGGGAAGAGGGTACAAGCCGCTGCTGGACAGAACATTAAACAAAATAAGCGACACTCTTGGGCCCGATTCTAAGGTGGGAGTAAAGTTAAAAAAAGCTATGTACCTGCACATACCATGTTACAATGCAAGAGGTGCAAGTACATTTCTTTTTTTGCATGCAAGGTGGCTGCTTTTGCATGTAGTTCACAAATGCTGGACAGCTTAATTTTTACATTTCAATTTAGATTTGAGTTTGAACACACCCCTCCCAAAGCTAAATCTCTCAACACATTTTTACATCTGCTCCACTTGCAGTGCAACATGGTTTTGCCAAGGGACAAAGGTACTTGCTCTTTTTTTGCTTTACTCCCACCTCATTATCAGGCCCTCATGAGTGCCAACATACAGGTTAAACAACCAGGGGCAAAACGTGTTGATTGAAACACCAAATTCCTCACCCCAAATTTTGCTATAATGCAGAGTGATGCTGTGTTTTGTCCCTGGTTATAACCTATAACTGCTTCATCCTTCCTTCCGAGCATACGCTGCACTGCACTAATTGAGGCCATGAAAGTGTTGACTAGTGATAATGCTTCCAACAGGAGTGCCTCTCTGCAACTCAGGGTATGTCAAGTTTCACTGCAACATGTTTATCGGGAATATGCTGCATTTAACCTATTCAGGCAAGCAATTGTGAACAGTGTGGATCGGAGAAGACTACACATCATACTTGGCTACTCTCCTGGAAACTCCGGGAGACTCCCGAATTCAGGAGAGAGTTTCCCATCTCCTGGTAAAGGGGGCCATTCAGACCCACTCGCGAGCGGCAGTACACTCGCAAGTGGGTCGATGTTCCCCACTGCGCATGCGCACGACGGAGGGAGCTCCGTCGTGCGCATGCGTGAGACCCGGGGAGCGACGGGCTTTCCATCGCTCTGGGTCTCGCACCAAAGGGGGCGTGCTGTCGATGTTGATTGACAGCACGCCCCCTTTGGTGGGCGTGCCGGGGGAGTGGCGGCCAGACGGAGGCGTTCCCATGGGAACACCTACCGTCTGAAGCCGGCCCCACTGACATCACTAGTGATGTCAGTGGGAGTGATTTTGGCTCTGATAGAGCCAAAATCACTCCAGGGCTTGTGGCAGGGAGACCCTACCGTAGGGTCTCCATCGCAAGTGCGATGGTCAAGACCATTGCGACCATCTTTTTGGCCGCTCGCATATGTTGTGGGTGGTCACCCACAGCTATACGAGCGGCCAGGAGGCCGCTCCATTTTCAGGGAGGAGGGCCCTGATTCAGAGCGAGCGCTCTGGTCAGAGCGTTCGGCTCTGAATCAGGCCCAAGGTATGCAAATCCTCTTCATCCCACTGGCCAATTCGCATTGCTCCGCCCCTGTCCTGCCCATGCAAAGTCAGGAATACCAGCAAAATGTCACAGGTAGCGGAGTCACAAATGTGATATCCTGCCGCTCCGCTCCATCCCCCCACCTGCCTCGTCCTCTCTCTCCCGGACTGAAACTTGCCAAAGTCGCAAAGCATGCTTCACATGTTGCTATGTGGGAAGCTGCTAACAATAGATATTTGCACATTCTCAGAGGTGGTGGAAACCTGATCTCGGTCTAGACTGTCATCTGGATGCATTTTACATTTTCTAGCTCACTTTATTTGGCAAAACACATTTTTAAATACATTACTACCAATGAAATTAAAAACGTAACATAAATTATGTTGAACTGAGAATCGTTGTAGCTTGCAGTGATATAAATAAAACACAGTGTCACATCTAAGGGCCTGATTCAGATATGGATGCGATGCCGGCGTTTACAGAGATGTTTACACAGATGAGCGATTATCGGTGGTCTGCGCATGCGTCTGAGTCGCAGTGCGCAATCTTCAATTTCCATTACTGTTGTTGCTCGCAGTGAAGATTTTCTTTGGAAAGTGATTGACAGGCAGGAACCGTTTGTGGGCGGCCGGGGTGGGGGCTGGCGACAAAAGCACAGGCGTGTCGCAGATGCTTTTGGGGCGTCTCTGCTTGCGATTGCAATCCTGTGTGCAGTAAAACTGCCTCCAGCAACTCCGTTCACACAACCATTCTGCACGACCATAGGGTTACTCAGAAGTCCCATACTCAACTGATCTGCGACCAAGCTGCGTCTTTGTTTGATTTTGCGAAGCCGCTGGTGGGCATTTCAATACAAATCCTGGCAGCTGTAACATTTACATATTTTTGCACAAAAGCGGAGTACAAATTCGCAACTGAGGCGGATTAAGGCCCTCATTCAGAGCCGTACGCTCTGAGCAGAACGCACGCTCTGAATGAGGGCCGGGCTCCATTTTCATGGAGCGTCCTCCTGGACTCTCGTATAGCTGTGGGTCACCACCCACAGGCTATACGAGCGTGCATTGTGATGGCCGCGATGGTCGAGACCATCGCGACCATCGAAATTGCGAGCCGGAGCCTGCGGTTGAGGTTTTCAACCGCAAGCTCCGGAGTGATTTTGGCTCTATCAGAGCCAAAATCACTCCCACTGACATCACTAGTGATGTCAGTGGGCCGGCTTCTGACGGGAGGCGTTCCCGTGGGAACGCCCCCGTCAGGGAGGCACGCCCACCAAAGGGGGTGTGCTGTCAATCAACATTGACAGCACGCCCCCTTTGATCAGACACAACGAGCGAAGGACTTTCCATGCTCAGTCCATAACATCGACCCACTTGCGAGCGGACAGCCGCTCGCGAGTGGGTCTGAATCAGGCCCTAAGTGTAGTATTTGCGACCTCAAGCAGAAAGGGCCCATCCTTCTCATGTGACGGAGGTGGGGATGAAGACCCTTGTCCCAATAGCGGCCGTAAGGCTCCAGGATCCCCTCTTGCTTCAGTGAAGGAAGCACTGCAGATTCCTTTTTACCTCCATAAGGTGCCTTATATCTCTAAGGGCTGGGGTTACAAGGGAACCTTCTTTTTGGATAGATCCAAAGCCCCAAACCCCAGCATTTATAAACTGCACTGGGTGATTTGGAGCACTCACTTCAGGTTTTAATAATTAAAAGAAATAGTAATACTTTGATCTAGCTGGAAGTGATGATGATTCCTGGGGAGAGATCCATTATCTTACTACATGGAGGCTTGACACATACGATATCGAGGTTGTCTGAAAATGGATATTCTCCTTTAGGGATACATAAAGTTGTTCATTACAGAATTAAAGTTACAATCGACCTGAGACTATAATAAAGCCTGGATAGTAAAATCCCTTATATCTCAGTCCCCTGTTCTCACAGATAGATAAGTTATACAACCAATAGCGATTCAGTGATCTCCTAGTCCTAGATCAACACCCCCTCCTCCAAAACAAAGTTGCAATAGTCTGAATCTAAACACTCACATATTTCAGAGATAGTTGGTAAGACAAGCTGGTGCTAAGTAAAGAATTGGGCTATACAGTGGACATGCTGTCACATTTCTTCTAAGGTCTGCCACCAAGTCACATGTCTGGTGCAAAGACAATAGTGCTCATGGCCAGAGATACTAATTATAGTATACACTACTAATTGTCATGACCAGAACTGTGGGTTCTCGGGTGGCGCGGACCTTACCTCTCAGGGCGCTCTAGCAGGGTCCTTCCTGCAGGTATCCTGGCTTCTGGAGGTGATCCTGGTCCTGGAGATCGGGTGTAGTGGCTGGCAGAACAGCAGGCTGTGCATTCCTGAGCAGTGCTAGTGACCACTGGGCGCCGCCATCTTGGATCCAGGTCACATGTCTAAATTGGACCAATCAGCTTGCAGCTTGGGCTGGAGGGCTAGCAACCTATCCTGCACTACCTGAGGGTATTAAAGAGTTGTCAAGAGGCTCTTTAGTTGCCAGTGCAACGTTTTACACAGCTTATCTGTGTGCTAGTTCCTGAGCTCCCTTGCTTGTATTGCTGCAGTCTATTGTGGTGAGCCTGCTAACTCTCAGTCCGTGTTCCAGCTCGTTCCACTTCTGACTCCTGTCCAGATTGTGTGCTCCAGTAACCTGTCCATAGAGGGTTCTGCCGCCCCTTAGGTTCTGTGTCCTTGGACGCCTCCAGCTCCGCCTCCAGTGTCCGACATACCTTGTCTCCCTCGCTTGCCACAGTTTGTACCTCCTGCACCTGCCTCCATTCATGAAACACACCCCATTAAGGCCGTCATCTTTTCAATACCAGCAAATGGTCCCACTTTTTACTCCTGTGTCCACTCCAGATCCAAACTCCAATCAAGTCCTGACAGTTTGCACTGGCCAAATGGATATGGCTGGTGGACAGGGTGCTAATGCTGACCTTTTACAGGGTATCGCAAGCCGGCTAGAAAGCCTAGAAGCCTCCCAGTGGCAGCTAGCCCAATTTGTACAGGATATGTCACTCAGACAGGATGTTTTACAGGCCTCCCTCGTGACAGTGAGCATGCCTGCAACTTCTAATCCAGAAGCTCCTCCGATTGTTGCCGCTCCGGCTTCCCCATCGCATTTACATCTACCAATGCCTAGCAAGTTCAACGGGAATACGAAGATGTGCCGCGGATTCCTGAATCAGTGTGACGTCCATTTCTCTCTCCAACCATCGAACTTCCCTACCGTGAAATCTAAGGTCGCCTACATTGTCTCCCTTCTGTCCGGTCCCGCCTTAGACTGGGTGTCCCCACTCTGGGAAAGGTCTGACCCTCTGCTGGACAATTATACCGACTTTTCGGCGTCCTTTTGGAGGATTTTCGATGAGCCGGGAAGAACTACATCTGCCTCCACTGAAATTATGCGTCTCCGTCAAGGAAGTCGTCCGGTCAGCAAATACATTATACAGTTTCAACCCTTGGCCTCAGAACTAAAGTGGAATGAGATGGCCCTGGTCTTTGCGTTTTGGAACGGTCTCTCTGATCGATTGAAAGATGATCTCGCCACGCGGGACGTTCCGACAAAACTAGATGAGATGATTTCCCTCTGCAATAAGATAGACCTATGTTATCATGAGAGGCAGGCAGAAAAGAACAGGGGAGACCAGTTCCGACTCTGTGTTCCTAATCCTCCAGTCTATGGAAGAACGGCAAAGACGCCGCCGTGAGAACTTGTGCATGTACTGTGGAGAGACGGGTCATTTGATTGCCACCTGTTCCCGGCATCCGGGAAACCCTCGTTCCTAACTGGCTCCGGAGACACCAGGTTAGGAGTTCTGACTTTGTCTCCAAGTAAGAACTAATCTACTTTGTCTATTCTATTGGAATTAAAACAAGGATCTCAAACTATTCCTTCTCTCCTTGATTCAGGAGCAGCAGAAAACTTCATTACCGCTGACCTGGCTCAAGAACTTCAGATTCCTGTCAGATCTCTCACCTGGACCATCACCTTATCAGCAGTAGATGGCAGTCAAATTGTCAATGGCACAGTATCCCTACAAACCCACCCTGTGCGTGTGGGGGCCCTTCATACCGAATGTCACGATCCGGTGCAAATGTTCCTCTGTGGAGGACGGTGAGCCAGGGGGTTCGGGTGATAATGGGAGTGACTGGACTAGGTCTCCTAGTTGCAGCCAAACCCAGGTTTGGCTAGACCTGCCCAGAGGCACGGAGTCTAACTCACTTGGTGGTTTTCTCCAGTGACCCCTCCAATTGGGATTTGGTTTTCCGCTGCACCAAGTGAGCAGGTCGCGGCCCTCTGGACAGGTACCTGGGAATGGTGAAGACCGGAAACTATAATGAATGCTATAATACTGGTGGTGAACCGAATGCTTGAACTCTGGAGCTGGATCTGAATACTTAGAAAACAGGGAAAGAATCTGGATACTAGAACACAGGCATGGACTGGAAATAGTTAAATATATTGGTGCTGATTTGCACAGACAAGATACAGAGCAGAGTGGACAAATACTGGGAGTGCTGGAAATGCTGGTACTGCTTTGCACAGACAGAGCAGAGTGGACAAAGGCAAATACTGGGAGAGTAACAGATTCTGGAGCTGATTAGCACAGTGAGACACAGAGAGAAGACAGGCATATACTGGGAAAACTAGGAATGCTGGTGCAGATTTACACAGACAAACACAGGGCTGTAGACTGGCTGGGAATGCTTAAAGAGGCAGCTGGGAGCTAATTAGTACTAGCAGGTAATCTGGCACCTCAGTAGCACATATACAAAGACACACAGACATAGAAAACATGGTACTAGGAGAGAACTAACTCTCAGACTGAGAATAGCAAGGAAGCTAAAGCTGGAGACTTTAGAGAACTGTGAGCAGGCTGAAGCAACTCTGCAGGAATAGCACAGAGCAACATAGTATCACAGACACTGGAACAAAGAAGTTGAACAGAAATTACTTGAAGTTCTGGGGGTGGATTTATACCCAGGGGTAGCAGATTATTAGAGCACAGCATCAGCTGACTGATATCATGCTACCATTGGTTAGGAGGACCGGCACATGAGAGGAACTGTCATGGTGGTGCCCATGATGGGAACCCCGATCCCCAAAACACACAGCCGACCATGGAAGTCCACAAAAGCACCGAAGGCAGAATACTCAGCATCTCACCCCTCACTGCACCAGACGTCTGACCACAAGAAAGTCAGGGGAAGCCGGCACGGAGGTCAGAGATAGCCGATCCTAGGCTGAACCCTGACAGTACCCCCCCTTTTAGGGTGGACTCCGGACACCAAAGACGTGCACAAAAATTTCCTTCGAGAAATACAAGAAATCTTCCAAAAAACTTGAAATACCAGGACAAACTTGAAAAACTTCCAAAATCTTGACTGAACCTGTCATAAATCTTCAAGAACTCGAAACTTTGAGAACTTTAGAAGGTGCTGGAATATTGTTTCCTGAGTTGATTTGCTCCAAAAATTTTTCCTTGGAGAACAAAATGTCAATCAATTCAAACAAGCCATCCTCATTAATAACCTTGACCCCGAGACTCTTTGCTTTCACTCGCTTGGAGTAACTGTCACGGTAATGGCCCATAATAAGATAATCAATTTTACTGCATATCTTTCCGGAAACTTTGCCTCCATAACTCTTAATTAACAACTTGGCTTCATCATTTTCCATGGACTCCAAGAATCCCGCGATCACAAAGGTTAATCCCTTCAAGCATTTCTCTGTTCCCAGAGGAATTTTCTTAGTGTTAAGAACAGTAGCTGAAGAAGTTTTCTTTTGCAGCGAAGTAGTTTTTACTGGTAATTCTTGTGGAAACATACAACTAGGAATAATATGGTCTGATACCAAATGGTTGTCAAGGAAAGGAGTATTGTCATGCACAGGATCGAATTCAGAATCAGAATCCATGTCCAAAGGAAGATCAGAGGAGTTAATATGACTTGAAAACCTAGAGGACTCTGGAGATGGGCAGAGGGAAACACAACCAACTCTCATGGTATCATATAGTTGGTCTCTAATAGTTCTTTGAATCTTCTTCTTACAGACTGATTGATCCTGTACCATATGATTTTGAGAAGGGAGTACAGTGCTGTATGCGAGTTTAATATCATTCTGAAGGTGCTGAAATAACTCTAGAATTTTTGTCAGAAAAGGTATCTGAAGACGGACACATAGGAGCAAATTCTTTAAGCAGAGCTTTACTGAAGGCTATTACATCTTGTAGAATTGGATCCTTGGACTCAATGAGTGGGTTGGCCCACTCCAAGGCTTTACCTCTAAAGTGCATAAAAAGAAACATGACGATGTTGGTGGGAGTAATACCACAAGTTGGATCGGTTCTCATTAGGGCATCATAATGCTTAAGCAATATGGTGTATTGGGACACATCATCATTGAAGGTCATGGACACTATAGCATCCTGAGTTACAGCATTCTTTTCAGGAACTGAGAAGGAACCACAGATTCCACAGATTCTTTAACGTGATGATTGGATGATTCAGCCAAAGTTGATTGTTGTTCTTTCTTAGACAGGACAGTGGAAACTTCCACCAAGAGTGTAGAACTTGAAATCTGCTCCTGGGGAACAGGACTTGAAACCCCCTCTTGGGGTGCGAGACTTGGGACCCCCTCCTGGGGTGCGAGACTTGGGACCCCCTGCTGGGGTGTGAGACTTGGGACCCCCTGCTGGGGTGCGAGACTTGGGACCCCCTGCTGGGGTGCGAGACTTGGGACCCCCTGCTGGGGTGTGAGACTTGAGACCCCCTGCTGGGGTGCGAGACTTGAGACCCCCTGCTGGGATGTGAGACTTGAAACACTCACTTTGGGTAAGGAAGTTGGGACCCCTCCTGGGGCTACTGACTGGAGTCCCGTATTGGGAAAAACAGAATCTGGGCTGGGGCCGGAACAGGCAGAATCCGGGCTGGGACCGGAACAGGCAGAATCTGGGCTGGGACCGGAACAGGCAGAATCCGGGCCGGGAACGAAACAGGCAGAATCCAGGACCGGAATGGGCAGAATCCTGGCTGTGACCAGTAAAAATTGAATGAGTAGTGTCCCTGACTTTAGAAGGTTGAAATATCCTCCCAATATTTCTTAGGCGAGGGTTGAAGCATCTTGTAACAGGACCCCAATCGAAAACTTGAACTTTCTTTTGCTTAGTGGACATCACCTCCTTATCTGTAACTGAAGAAACGGAAATCACTGATGGATGATGGGGAGAACTGAAAGCGCAGACGTTGGGAGTCACACACTTGCCACCACTTCTCAGTGGACGCAGAGGGTCTGATTCAGAGCCGGACGCTATTTGCGTCCGGCTCTGAATCAGACCCTCTGCGTCCACTGAGAAGTGGTGGCAAGTGTGTGACTCCCAACGTCTGCCCTTTCAGTTCTCCCCATCATCCATCAGTGATTTCCGTTTCTTCAGAAGTTTAGGGTGCAGGAAACTTTGATGCTTAACTGTAGTTTGCTTAGCGAGCGGCCAGGAGGCTGGCACAAAAAAAAAAGCCGCTCTGATTCAGAGCGAGCGCTCAGAGCGAGCGTCCGGCTCTGAATCAGGGCCTGAGGGCCTGATTCAGACCCACTCGCGAGCGCTCGTAAGCAGGTCGATGGTGGCCCAGTGCGCATGCGAACGACGGAACTGGCTCTGTCGTGCGCATGCACGAGACCCGGATAGCGACGGGCAAACTGCCGCTCCGGGTCTCGTACCAAAAGGGGCGTGCGGTCGATGTTGAGTGACAGCACGCCCCCTTTGGTGGGTGGGCTGGGGGCGTGGCTGCCCAGATGGAGTGGGAGTGCTTTCAGCTCTGTTAGAGCCAAAAGCATTCTGGGGCTTGCGGCAGTGAGACCCTACCATCGCGACCATCTTCCTGGCCGCTCACTATAGCTGTGGGCGGGCACCCACAGCTATGCGAGCGGCCCGGGAGGCCGCTCTGAAAAACAAGAAGGACGGCCCTGATTCAGAGCGAGCGCTCTGTCAGAGTGTCCGGCTCTGAATCAGGCCCTGAGTACCAACTGATAATCTTAGTGCAGAGTAATCACTCGAATCGGTCACTAGGATTCAGTACTCGGATGTTGTACTGAGTACACTTAATATCCTAACGCAGGACAAACACTGGATTGAGACACTAGGATTCAGTACTCAGATGATGTACAGAGTACACGAACTGGTGATCCAGGCGCAGGTAAAGCACTGTAGTAGAGAACTTTAAATCAGTACATGGATGATGTACTGAGTCCACACACTGGTGATCCAGATGCAGGTAAAGCACTGTAGCAGAGAACTTGAAATCCGTACACAGTTGATTTACTGAGTACACACACTGGGATATAACGCTGGCAAAAATCACTAAAATATTTTGCTCGTGGAGGCTGGAAACGATGCACCAGAAACCATCAAGGAAATTGTGAAGTTTATCAGGCAATTTCCTGTTACCTGGAGTCCTGCTTTAAACCCTCAGGTAACTGTCCATTGGAGGAGGAAGTCAGCTGATAACTGAGGCTACCGTTGGATGAGACCGCCGCTGCGGGAACCCTGATATGGAGGAATGTGTGGAAGTCACCTGGGCCCCGGAGAGACTACTCAGCGTGTCAGCCACTGCCCCACTTGACGTCTCACAGCGCTCGCTAGTGAGGAGAAGCCGGTGCTGCAGTAAGTAACAGCCAATCCCAGGCTGAATACTGACATGGACATGGTTTAGTTAAAACTACGAGACAAAATTGCATTTTTATAAAAAATATACATTCTGTGTTGTTAATTTTTATATGTATTTAACTACATAAGGACATAAAAAATAATCTGGAGTACAAAAAAAAGAATTCTAAAAAGAAGTAAAAGCATAATATTAATTTCTCTTTCATAGACTATCCCACACTAGAATCGCAGCCATACCTGCATCTCTAAGGCTATTACATAATGCCCATACAGATATTGTCACGACTATGGAAAATTGGACCTCCTGCGGAGGATCAGACTTAACTGGGGAAGATTCTGGGAGCACCAACAGTGGAGATTTAAGGTAAGTTTTCCACATAGAGTAACAGTGACAGGAAATGTTGGAAATGAGGACTGACCCAGGTTGTATGAATAAAGGAAGAGTATTTATTGATATCTTGGGGAATTACTGGAAAGTCTGTAGATGCGTCTGTAGATAGATAGGTGCAGGGTTGAGCCCTGAGATGATCTGTAGATAGGTGCAGGGTTGAGCCCTGAGATGATCTGTAGATAGGTGCAGGTTTGAGCCCAGAGATGAGCTGAATAGGTGCTGGACAGCGTCCAGTGATGAGCTGAATACAGGTGCTGAATAGCGTCCACTGATTAACTGAGCACAGGTGCTGGGCTGAACCCAGTGATGAGTTGAATACAGGTGCTGGGAGCAGTAAGAGTCTTTAGGGAAAACTTGATACACAGCAAGAGTTCAAAACAAAAGGGAGCTAAGCTATGCTCAGTATAGCCAAGTTCCAGAGCAGAGGCTGAGCAGCGCTCAGAGTAGCAAAGTTCCAGAGTAGAGGCTGGGCAGTGCCCACTATAGCAACAACAGGAGCAGTACAGAACGGAGATCTGGCAGGAGCCAAAAGGAGACCTAGAGAAGACGTTGCACAAACACTGACTGAGTGTCTGTGATGAACTTTTATACCTAGTGTCTCATGTTGATTGGAGCATGTGGACAGCTGACCACAAGGGACCTTAGGATTGGAGATCTATATACCACCTGACAGAACCAATATGGCCGCGCCCATGCACCGGAGGATATTGGCAGAAGCCACAGGACATGCCAGCAAATGGAAGACACAGAGAGGCGGACATCCCTCAGACAGAGAGTAACTTCATATGGCCGACACTGCACACCAACGCGACCAGGACGAGCGCGCCAGAGTAGGCATCTGAATCTGGGCATGCGAGGCACAGACACCCTGGGACTTGGTCGCAGTCAGATAGTCCGGGTCCTGACCGATATGTCTTTACACATCTTTGCTGTAGTCACGTTAAAGATCTCCCCTCTACACGCCATTTCCCATGAGAATCTTTATAGTGCTGGGCAACTTTTTTGCATCTTTTTAGCCGAAAATGTGTCTAATGCTGCATACACATGGAACAACTTGAACAACCATAGATATCGTTGATAGATTTCCCTCCAACTTTCTGTAGTGCAGTTCAAATGATTATGGTTGTACACACTGATAGATATCTATGATAGATATTTCAGTGAAGCGATCTTTTTACAGGAAAATCTTTACAAAATCGTCCAAGTTGACCTGCATGCATGAAAGACCATAAATATAGTTATCGTTCATGCGGGAACGTGCATCGTTGGTCGTTCTCTGGTAGGTGACTGCAAAAAAGTGAACAATATGAACGATAACGATATGAACAATATGAATATTGTTGAAATCGCTCATAAAAGTCTTACCGTGTGTATGCACCATTATGGTGCATACACACGGTCAGATCTGTCAGATGAATGATGAACGATTGAACGATTTTACCAATAATTTGAATGATTGAACAATTTTAGACAGTATTAAAATGAATGAAATCGTCAAAATCTGACTGCAAACACAAACGATGTCAGATATCGTTATCTGACAAGCGGGAACACGCATCGTTCATCGTTGCAGGCCCACATGTCAGATTTTGTTTCAGATATGAACAATTGAATGATTTTAAAAATCTTTATCGTTCATATCTGACAACTGACAACAAATCTGACCGTGTGTATGCACCATTAAGATGCACTGACTAGGACGCATCTATATAAACTCCTGGGAGTGGGGATCATAAAAAGTTGACAAAACACATATGTTACCAAAAAGTAAAAAATAAATAAAATAAAAAAAAAAAAAAAAATATATATATATATATATATATATATATATATAAAACATATTATGCATAAATAAGAAAAAAAAAATGAAATTAAACAGGTTGTGACCAATATTTAAATCATATGGCTCTTAGGGGGAGATTTAATGGAGGTTGGAGGGAGATAAAATTGGAGATAAATAGCACCAACCAATCAGCGCCTAACTGTCATTTTTCAAACACAGCCTGTAAAGTGACAGTTAGGAGCTGATTGGTTGGTGCTATTTATCTCTAATTTTATCTCTCTCCAAGCTTTATTAAATCTCCCCCTTAATTCCACACTGGATCACTGTCCCATATGGACTCAATGTAATTCACTATAGTCCATGCATAGTTACTAAGTTACTAAGTGATTCATGTGATCTTTTGTGGATACAAGTGTTGCCAGTAAAAGCTCTTCAGGGACTATATGGATTAACCATGCATGGACTATAGTGAATTACATTGAGGCCATATGGGACAGTGATCCAGTGTGGAATTAAGAGCCATATGATTTAAATATTGGTCACAAACTGTTTTATTTATTTATTTTTTTCTTATTTATGTAAAAAGACCATGAATGTACTGGAGGGATAACTAGAAGAACTAGTAAGATGGGGCAGTTGCCTATAGCGATGGGGACAACTCTGGAACTCCAGATAATGTTTGCCACGGATAACTGCACTGAGGAACCAGACACTGTATGGTGAGTGGTATTGCTTGGTAGATCCGGTCGCTGAAGAGTGGAGACGAGACCCTGGGCATCCAGATGTTAAGAGGCAATGGGTAACAGCTAGGTGATTTTGATAACATGTAAAGGAGGGCTCGGGTGACTGGGTCTCCAGACACTTTATAGTGCTAAATGACAGTTTCGAGTGGACCAGACGCTGTATTGCGATGGATGGCAGCTTTGAGTGAACCAAACACAGTATAGCGATGGATGACAGCTTCGAGTGAACCAGACACTGTATAATGATGTGATCACAGGGGTTGCAACTTGATAGAGAACACCAGGAAGTAGTGTTGAGCTAGGACGCAGTCTCAGCAAATGAACATTAGAGAAGTGAAGTTGCACAGGCAACTTCTTGTTCCAAGAGTCAGACTAAAATACCCCTAGGTAGCTGGTCATTGGTTGATTGATTCAGCTGACCGACCGCAGGCTACCATTGGAGGATACCAATCAGATGACACAACCAACATGGCAGCATCCATGTCCACGCCAGTGGTAACCAAGACGCGCACATGAGGATTCTAGTGGACCCTGGGGAGAATACTCAGCCACTACCAGTTCCTAGGCCAGACATCCACATGCCTTGGAGCATGCAGAAGCCGACGTAGGGTTGGATAGCGGCCGATCCCAGGCCGCATCCTGACAGAAATAGAGAACATTACACACGTTGGATGTCTTGTTACCTTACTTACTGAGCCACCCTCGTAGATAACATACCAATGATTTTCTAATCACAGTTCTGCATGGCCCCTTTTTTTTTTCTAGTAATTCCTTAGAAGAAATCATTTGACTTCCAAGTGATCAGGTATAGCGCACAGCATGAAGACATTTTAATGCTGTCCTCTGTAAACACAGTTTGCAAAGTCAATAAATCTGTGCTGCAGTTTTTTATAGTAAAACCGTTTTATACATGAAATAGACCACAGGTTCTCAAACTCGGTCCTCGGGACCCCACACAGTGCATGTTTTCCAGGTCTCACAGAATCACAAGTGAGATATTAGCTCCACCTGTGTATCTTTTAAAATGTGTCAGTTAGTAATGAATACACCTGTGTACCTGCTGGGTGACCTGCAAAACGTGAACTGTGTGGGGTCCTGAGGACCAAATTTTAGAACCACTGAAATAGACTAATGAGATTTAATATACCCCGCTTATACAATTGTGGGGGTTCTGCTCCCTGCAAAGCTCTTTAGTACCCTGACATACCCTCTATGGAGAACATTGCCTGGAGAATTTTGAGTGGTTTTGTAGAAAAGATTATTGATGCTAAGCCATGGCGCGCAGGTGTTAAATGGACTTGCTATTAATCCGTTACAGTAGCAGGACTTTTCTGAGGCATACAATATATTAATTCTCCATAGGTTCTATTGGCTTGTACTAATGCTGCCATATTGACATTCTTAAAGTCAGGAATCATTGTTTAAATCACTAGTGACACAAAATGACCCTCAAGCGCTAACACTCTGCAGTTGGCAGAGCATTTTAGTACTGATACTTTGGGCCAAATGTAATAGGATGAGAGTTTAGAAAATGTGAGGGTTTAGCAGTAAAACTCTCACACTAAGGGGCATATTCAATTCCAGGCGAAAAGTCCCGTACTTGTCGCATGCCGGACTCTTCGCCGACATCGCTGGTTTTCTATGCGAAAAAGTATCGCGCGCGTGCCCACTTATACCCATATTCAATTAGAAATCGGCGAAAAGGGGACCAGGCGAAACTTTAATATGCGAAAAGTACTGTCAGATTTGGGGAAATCAGCCTGACACCCCCCAAATGATGGACTGACATTGGGGATCACTATAGAAACCCCCGAATGGCCCTGCTGAATGTATCTGGGGTACTTAAATGATCTCAATAGCTGCTATTTAGCATCTTTGCATAAGTGGTGAAGAATACCATTTTGCATTATTTTTTGGAGAAAATAAGTCATCCCAGCAAATTTGGGGTACCTAAAAATGGGTACTAGCATATTTTAAAGTTGCTAAAGTGCAGTTTTAAAAAATTTTAAAAATCCCCCTGTCGCAAGCACCTGCAAACTTAAAAACACCTGGGACATACTTGGGGACTCCTCTGGAGTCTATTTCGCTAGTTTTTAAGTTTGTCCCCCAACTTTGGAATTTTTCACCCCCAAAATGAAAGTACTTTTTTGGGGTGATCTAAAGTATATTTTAAACTTTTTATGACATAGTTTACCTTTAGGGGACCGTCCCATGGGTGCAGGGGGGTTCCAGCAACTTTTTACCCCAAAACACCAATTCTCCAATTTTTTTTTACACCTATTCATAGGCAAAACTTTTTCGGAGGTTCCATTGCATTGAGTTTCTGCACCAGCGAAAAGTCTTCGGAATTTAATACGGAGGAAACTTTTCGCATGGTGAAATGACATCACTCGCGATACTTTTTCGCAGAAAATGGCTTTTTGCATGGAATTGAATATGGCCCTAATACATTGATTGAGTTGTATTTTCAATACAGGAAACACCTGGTTGAGAGTTTAAATCTTTAGAGTTTTTTGAGTCTGTAAAAGATGCAAGTTTGCATTTTTTGTGACTTTATTAGAGTTTTCTCACGCATTTTCTAAACTCCCACCCTATTACATTTGGCCCTTTGTTTCTTAGTGCTGCATATTGCTGGTGTAGCTTTAGGGTAGATTTAGAACCTAAGAGCAATATCCTAAAACTCCTGTAGGGAGACAGCAGTGAATGGCAAATGAGGTTTCAGGTCACATGAATAGTGCCTCAGGTATTACAGTAATGAAAAGAACCATATTGATTGTATCCATCTTTTGTAGGGAACTTACAGCAATGATTGCCACTGCTTGTTTGTGTATTCTGAACAACCACAATGGGGACTATCCAATGGATGTGGATTAAAGGATCTGCAGTAAAAACTGGTAGATAGACAATAGGTTGACAGGTACAAAAGGTCGACACCCAAAATGACAACTAGGAAGATCGACAGGTACAAAAGGTTGAAATTGGAATGGTCAACACAAAATGATTCGACACATGCTTTTTTGTTTTCTAACCCTAATCTTCACCCTAACCCTCCAGTGGGTACCTAACCATAACCATCCCTTCTAGTGCCTAACCCTAACTATCGGGGTAAGTGCCTAACCCTAACCATCCATCCTAATGTCTAACCCTCCGGTAAGTGCCTAAGCCTAACCCTCCTGTAAGTGCCTAACCCTAAAAAACAAAACAAAAAGAAAACATGGGCCAAATGTAATAGGGTGAGAGTTTAGAAAACGTGAGCGTAAGCTCTCACCCTTTTAAATTTGGCTAATGTAATTGAGTCCGAGAACATGCAAACTCCCATTTTGAAAATACAATTCAACCAATGTATTAGTGTGAGCGTTTACTGCTAAACTCTCACATTTTCTAAACTCTCACCCTATTACATTTGGCCTCATGTGCTGGCTATTTTTGTGTAGACCATTCCAATGTCGACCTTTTGACCATGTCGTTCTTTTGTACCATTGATCTTCATCCAAGTCGAACTTTTGTGTGCCAACCTTTTGTACCTATTGCCTGTCTGCCATTTGGTGTCTACCTAGACAATGTTGACCTTTTTTCTGTAGATCTATTGATTGGTACCCCAATCCAATTAGGGATGAAGGGGGTGAATTGACGTTGGAACGGCATAGAAACGCTGGCAACGGCATGGCAATCTGGCTACCTCATGGCCCAATCTCACCCCGTACTCACACCTTTTTGCTAGCAGCCCTATGTGGCTGTGAATAGAAATGTGTGAGTCCTGTATTTCAGGATTGTCATCATTTGTTATGTGCTGTCCTTTTATAATTATTTGTAATTGCAAATTACTACACTGTAGAATAGAGGTATTCTATTTTATATGGCGCTGCACTACATTTTTTTATTCTTTCCTCCATGCTGCCTGGGAGATATATACAATATTTATTTGATGCAGAACACCACAGAAAATTAGTAACTATGGTTGACATCTAAAGGCTCACTACAAACATTTAAGTAAGACTATATTGATTACACACACTGGCGCATTTGGTGTGCCATCTGCGATTTATTACTGAGAAGAAATCTACTGATGATGTAATCTCATATTATCTGTTGGAACGGGACACTTTTTTTCTCTTCAACACATTGGGTGTTTATATGTATGTTATTGCACTATTGTGTATTTTCTGTATTGTGCCCTCATATATTCTACATCATGGCGTAAAAGAAAGATTAGCGTCCACAGCACTGTAAAAGCAGTACTTGTATATAAATTATTTTCAGGGTTACCTGGTACCAGTGTTGTACATTACAAGGGATAAATACTCTTCTGTAAGGACTTAACAGTCAAACGAACTTCACATTATTTGCTTGACAACCAGTCTTTTTACCATTAGACAGGACCTGGCAAGGGGCAAGATCCGTAGTAGAATAAATACTGCTTCAACTTTTAAATGAAGCTTATGAGGTGGTATTCCTACAAAGGAAAGACTATTAAGAAACTTAGCTGGGTAGTTGTTTTTTTCTTTGCTGTTGTAGCAAAAATAATGTTCTACTTTCATATCTCTCTGTCCTCTATGCTCTTTCTTTCAGTCTCTCTCTGTGGTTCCTTAACAGTCTGTTTCTTCTGTTCAGGCGGTCTCGTGCTTCACCGGCTGGGGATAAAGTGTCCAAATTGTGGTTTGCATGAAAATGATTGGGTAAGTTAGTGGGGAAGGTGGTGAAATGGCTTGGCCAAGCTGGGTCAGGTTGAGGGTATAAATATATATATTTCCATTGCATGATATGTAAAGGGTGATCGGCGCAATCAGTTTCTAGTTTGGTGCAATGTAGGCAGTTATTTGGTTATACAGTTTAACATGTATATACTGTATGTATTTATAGGTTGGTGCTAATGAAAAGTTGGATGCAAATCCGAAAGAGTAACACCCCCCGAAAAAAACCTTTACTGAGTAACAGCTTCATTACAGTTACTGACAGTTGTTTTGAACTCTGACCCCTCCCAGCAGTGTCAGTAAGGTCAGTTACATGGCGTTCCGACATCTGAGTATGTATATCTGTATATATATAGACCTATCATCCATAACATTAAAACCAATCACAGGTGAAGTGAACAACATAGACTATCTCGCTACGGAGAGTCGGTATGCTAACCCTCCCCCTCTCCCTACCCTAACCCTCCCTCTTTGGTGCCTAACCCTAACCTCCCCCCTAGTGCCTGAACCTAAGCTCCCCCTCCCCGCACCCTAAACATAACCCTCCCCCCTTAGTGCCTAACCCTCCCCCTAGTGCCTGTCTCTAAACCCTAAACCTAAGCCCCCCTACTTACCTTCAGCATCACGGCGGTCGGGATGCTGGCACCAGGATTATGACCGGCATCGGGATTCCGACGCAAGTAATGTAGGCGTCAGCGTCCAGACTGCCGGGATGCCGAACGCATCCCCTCGTTACAATGCACCTGTCACTTTGCCCATGTGACTTTGACAAGGGACAAATTGTGATGGATAGACGACTAGGTCAGAGCATCTCCAAAATTATAGGCCTTGTGAGGTGTTCCCAGTATGCAGTGGGTAGTACTTACCAAAAGTAGTCCAAGGAGGGACAACCGGTGAACTGGGCAGGCGACATGGTCTTGGGCGCCCATGGTTCACTGAAGTGCATGGGGAGCCAAGGCTAGCCTGACTGATCCGATCCCACAGAAGAGCTACTGCTACATAAACTGCTGGAAAAGTCAGTGCTGGCTATGATAGAAAGGTGTCAGAACACACAGTGCATTGCAGTTTGTTGCGTATTGGGCTTCCACTCTGAAAGTGCCTGCTATCGGCATGTGAGCGTCAAAACAGACTTAAGTAAATGCTAGCAATTGCTACCGTGTTTCCCCGATAATAAGACCTACCCCGAAAATAAGCCCTACCTGAATCTCATTTTGAGCTGGGAACGCTGCAGAGACCAGCGTTCCCAGTCATGCAGTGCGCGGGTGACGTCATGACGTCACCCGCACGCTGAGGATCCTGTGCGGCCGCGCCTGCTGGATCATGTTAGATCCAGTCAGCGCACAAGTGAGAGCGACATCCTGGACGGCGGCGAGTCAGGTAAGTGCACTGCAATAAGGGACACTGCTACAGGGGGGGCCTGCATAAGCGGCACTTCTACAAGGGGGCCTGCAAGGGGGGGCCTGCATAAGGGTCACTTCTACAAGGGGGCCTGCAAGGGGGTGGCCTGCATAAGGGGCACTTCTACAAGGGGGCCTGCAAGGGGGGGGGCTGCATAAGGGGCACTTCTACAAGGGGGCCTGCAAAGGGGTGGCCTGCATAAAGGGCACTTCTACAAGGGGGCCTGCAAGGGGGAACCTGCATAAGGGGCACTTCTACAAGGGGGCCTGCAAGGGGGGGCCTGCATAAGGGTCACTTCTACAAGGGGGCCTGCAAGGGGGTGGCCTGCATAAGGGGCACTTCTACAAGAGGGCCTGCAAGGGGGGGGGGCTGCATAAGGGGCACTTCTACAAGGGGGCCTGCATAAGGGGCACTGCTGTCAATGTTAATTAATATAGTACCTACCCCAAAAATAAGCCCTATGGTTTTTTTTTGAACAACAAAAAAAATAAGACAGTGTCTTATTATCGGGGAAACACGGTAGCAACTGGCCATACCCCACTGGCACAGTTCAGTACAGGGAGAGGGTGCTACAACATGCACTTTCTCTGGGTGCCATGCTTCTACACTGCTCCAGTGAGTATGACCTGGGAGTTTGTACTTTAATTTGCAATTTATTAATGTTTAATGTGCCCTTTGTAAGCTATGAAAGCATTACTGGTCAGACCTTACTGATTATTCCCATGTGTTTTTTTGATGTTGTAAATCCCTGAAACCGTCGTATTCCGTTCCAATGTTCATATTTTGGTCCTTAGAGTGTGAAAAGTGTGTCAGGATGTAAACAATCCGGAACATCTACACTTACTAAAAAGTAATCCTCAATGTAAGCAAACTAGATCACAAATACCTACTTACACTAATCTCCAACTTCCAGTTCTTTTATCACTGTGAAAATATTTGGCACATGTACTACCCTGGAATGGTGTTATCCAGCATTTTCTAATTCATTCAATGCATTTTAATAACAAGATATTATTAACATGGCAAATGCGGGGGCGTGGCCTGGAAGCCGAGGAGGAAAGCTGCATGGCGTCGGGGCTCCGTTACGACTGAGCCTGCTGATCCAGTCCCTCTGGCCGTGCGCGGTGCTTCTTGGCTCTCCTACCGCCACAAGCCATCTCTGCCCCCAAGGCGGGTGTTCCCATTGCCTAGCGGGATCCTGGTTCCCGGACTCGGGCTGCCGGACCTCGCGGCCTACTGCAGACGCGGTGCGTGGTGCTGGGTTCCGGCCCTCGCCTCCCGGCTCCTGCATCGCGCCTGGTCCACTGCCAAACCCCGCGACGCTGGCTCACAGACAGTCAGCTGGTGGGCGCGAGCAGCGAGGGGAACACACGGGGACGCCGCTGGACGGGTCCCCGCGACCGCATATCACAATTGCAGAAGGCAGACGCTGGCTCCCTTCAAGGTCCTTTTATAGACGGCGCCATTTTGCAGACACTGCATATACAGGAGACAAGGTACTGTGTGTTACCAGTTAAAGCCCTATACTGGAGAACGTGCAGCTGCTTATAAACAGAAGTCTTGCAACTCTATACTTCTTTTGAAACCCCAGCTATAGCTGATGATAAATTTGGCAATATTTATGTACATATCCTTTACTCTGGGGAATAGTTACAGTGCCAGCTTCTACCACCAGATGGTGCTCCAGCCCTATTTTTCAAGTTACTTCACAATTATTTGAAATGTAAAGGATCTCCTGTCTGTGATCACAGCCATTTCTAAGCAACACACTCCTCAGTATTATCATAACCTGGTGAAAATTAGGACCAATCTCTACATGGATAAGTTCATGGCTCCACAGCCCACCCCCAAGGCAAATCGAGCCAGGGGCAGTAGCAAACGTACAGATCAACCTACAGACTCTGTGGAAAACATGCCACATACACATAGTTCCGAACCCGCTACTACCCATAACACAATGGGCCCGGTTCCTGCTCCTCTCTCATATGCAGAGATAGTTAGAGCCATTAAAGAAACAGTGGAACCACTACTGCAAAACCAAGCAGATAAATTCATGGGGGCACTGGCGGATATTAAGACGCAAATGTCTTCTGTCTCACAACAAGTGCGTGAAAATGAAAACAGGATCGGAGTCAACTTTCATGAACTTTCGGAACTAAAACAACAAGTTGCTACCATGTCGACCACTCAACAACAATTACTATCCAAGGTAGACGATCTGGAAAATAGGTCCAGACGCAACAACCTGCGACTTCTGGGTCTTAAGGAAACGATTAAAGGCAACGATCTCACAAAATTTCTTCAAACCGATCTCCCTGAGCTACTCGGCATCTCGGCTGAACTGAATAATTTTGAGATAGAACGAGCACATAGATTAGGTCCTTTTCGCGATTCTTACATCTCACGACCTAGAGCTGTTATCTTCAAGTGCTTAAATTTTCGTCACAAGGATCTGATATGGTCAACTGCTCGACAGAGGGCCCTCTTCAGTGGGATGGCCAACGTATCCTCTTGTTCCAGGACTACTCCGCGGAGGTTGCCAGAGCACGCAGAAATATGTCCCCTGTCTGTTCTCAGCTCATCCAATCAGGGACTCGCTTCGCGCTCTTATTCCCAGCTAGACTTCGCATTTTCTCATCTCAAGGCCCTAAAGATTTCACAGAAGTTGCTGACGCCCAAGCTTTCCTTAATGAAGTAAAAGAGTCCTCGGACCCCTCCACGATGGATCATAATGATTGATTACGGGAAGATGTCCCATACCTATTTTGATGCCTTTACCAGGTTTTACCCTTTTCTTCAAAAATATGTTTATAGTCTGATTTAGGATTATAATTACATATATACTTGTGACGTTGCTTTATAGTTATTATTAATACTATTGTCTTTTTTTTTCTTTCTTTTCAATAGGCTGAGATCAATGACTATAGTTTTGGTTATATGTTTGCATTTGATTCGCAATCTCTGCATATAAGCGTCTATCTTTATTTTCTTTTTATGTCTATGTCCATTTGTCTATTTGTTTCTTTATACTGTATGAATCACGAAGCTCATGCCCTTCATAGCTTATTTATGACTTATACTAGAGCCGACATTCATATTATTATGAACCTACCTAGCACCAACCGGTATTATGGGGAGTATATTAACATTTATATTACACTTTTTTACTATTTGCATTACCTAATTTCCACACCTTGTGATGCATTCCCACCTTAGGTTTTGCACCTGGAATGTCAGGGGGATTCACTCACCAGTGAAAAGAAAGCGCATATTGACATATCTTAATAAGCTTAAATCCGATATCACTTATTTACAGGAGACTCATTTAACTCCCACAGAACACGCCAAGCTAAACACACTGCACCACCAGGTATTGGCGTCATCATCATTTGGTTCTAAGTCACGTGGAGTGGTAATCCTAATACGCAAGGGTATTCAATTCGATATTCATTCCTCTGATGTAGACCAAGAAGGCCGATACATTCTTATGGATGTCACGCTAGACGGCACTAGATATTGTTTGTGTAATGTCTATGGTCCCAATATATATGATAAATCTTTTTTCCTAGGATTGATTAACAAATTATATTCTTTTGCAGATTCTAAGATTATATTAGGGGGTGATTTCAATCTGGTCGCTTCCCCAACCTTAGATAGGAAAACTTTCTCTCATTCCTCCCCCAAACAACCAAAAATAGGTTTAAATTATATAGCCAAAGAATTGAATTTATTAGATGTGTGGAGAATGAGACACCCCACTGATCTGGAATACACGTACTACTCAGCCACTCATAACGCCTTTTCTAGGCTTGATTATTTTTACTTATCTAACTCAATATCCCCAATGATTATCGATACATCGATTGAAACTATAGCTATTTCGGATCATGCGCCGGTGTGGGTGGATGTACAGGGGAAATTCCTTTTGGGTTCATACTCCCAATGGCGATTTCCGGCAAAATTAGCCTCATCCCTTAAATTTAAGTCAATGCTAGAGTCTGCTTGGGCCAGTTACGAAATGAACAACCAAATACATAAAGATAACCCAGGTTTATATTGGCAAACTGCTAAGGCGGTGATTAGGGGGGAAATTATCTCCTTTATGACAAAATATAAGGCTGAACAAGACGCCACTTATAGATCTGCACAGACGGCCTTAACATCCGCATTTCAAACTCTAAGAGCTTCACCCTCACCGGTGACTAGAGCCGCATATGGTGAGTGCAAGTTACACTTTGATCAAATCCTCACTCAAATGGATGATAAATATGTATACTCAGGTAAATTACATTTCTTTCGATACGGCAACAAACCTAGCCGACTCCTATCAAACATGCTGAGAGGTACCAAGCCACATAATAATATTGCAGCTCTCAAAGATGAAAGCTCTGCCATACAATTCAATGGCAAAGATATCGCGAATATCTTTTTCCGTTACTACCAAAACCTCTATTCCCAAGACCCAATAGATATCACTAAAAAGGAGGCTTTTTGGGAATCACACACCCTGCCACAGATTTCATCTGCACAGGCTGATATATTGATTGGCAAAATTACACATGAAGAGGTAGATCAGGCTGTTAAATCTCTCAAGACGTTCAAGGCCCCAGGCCCAGATGGTCTGAGTGGGGAGTTTTTCAAAATATTACGTCCCCAAATCACAGAGACTTTAACTAATGTATTTAACTCCATAATGGATAGTAAAATAATCCCTCACTATTTTAATTCGGCCATTATAAAAGTTCTGCCGAAGTCAGGCAGAGACCCCCTTTTGCCTTCATCATACAGACCCATTTCTCTACTTAACGTAGACTATAAATTATTGACAAAAATTTTAGCAGAGCGGTTGAAGTTGATTCTCCCGTCTATCATACACCCGGACCAAACCGGGTTTATTTGTGGCAGAAATTCTGTCACAAACATTAGGAAAGTCCTTACGGTGCTGCAGTCTCTGCATATGGGCGAGACGGGTGATCCCAGGTTCTTGTTGTCTTTAGACGCAGAAAAAGCATTTGATCTGGTAACCTGGGATCACCTGTTTGAATCTCTGCGTCGGTTTGGTATGCCCGCCCTTTTTGTTGAGATCATACGATCCTTATATACTTCTCCCCTTACTCAGATTCTCACTAATAGATATTTGTCACCTGTATTCTGTACACAGAGAGGGACGAGACAGGGTTGCCCGCTTTCTCCACTTTTGTTTGCAATTGCGCTAGAGCCATTGGCGATAGCAATAAGACAGGAAACGGAGGTAAAGGGTATTACTATCAGAAACCAAACATGTAAATTGTCTTTATTTGCAGACGATATGATGCTTTTTATATCTGATCCCCTACGATCCATCCCTACACTTCTGGATCTAATTACCACATTTGGATCATTTGCAGGTTATCGCATCAATGTGAGTAAATCTGAGTTGCTCCCTATTGATGCAGCTACTTTTTTAGCTACACATCCCCACATAGCCTCTCTTTTCACAATTGCAACACATAAATTAAAATACTTAGGTATACTTATACCAGCTCAATTATCCTCTCTATATGCTTTTAATTTCTCTCCATTGCTAAATAGATTAAACTCCCAACTCCAGAATTGGAAAGATCTTAAACTCTCTCTACTCGGACGAGTAACTGTAATAAAGAGTGTGGTGTTCCCGAAACTAGCCTATCTTTTACAAACTTTACCCATTACTTTAACAAGAGCGGATGTACTGAAGTTTACGCAGATCTTTTTTAAATTCATTTGGCAGTACAAGAAACCCAGAATTCCGCGTTCCCGAGCTTACCTACTGAAAAAAAATGGAGGGCTGAGCATCCCAAGCATCTCTGCATTTGCAAAAGCTGCCATATTCCGATATATAACTGATTGGTTATTACATACCGATCACTATACTAATCCTGACTTGGAGGAAGCATTATTTCACCCATATGCCCCAGCAGCCTTGTTACACACCCCTAAAATACACATTCCTAAGATATTTTGTTCTAATATTTTATTCTGGGACACTTACACTACGTGGTTGAAGGTTAATACACATTTGGGGAAAAATCCTTTTTCATCCCCGTACATCCCCTTATGGGGTAATCCCTGTTTTCCCCCTTCACTTGACATTCCTCTTTTTAAAATGTGGAATCAAAAGGGAATCATGTCGATCAAAGATGTATTTGATCCGGGTGGCAATTTGCTCTCCTTTGTACAATTACAGGATAAATATGACATCCCTCGTACACAATTTTTTATGTTTCTACAAGTACGTCATTTCATTCAATCCTTAGATAATCCTTTATGGATCTCAGTTAACACAGATACAATGGGTCGCATTCTACTCTTATGTCGCTCAACCAAATTCAGAATAGCTCATTTATATAAATACCTGATTGAAATTCCTATACATGCTTGGGCACCAGTTGCGGAAGCTTGGCACACAGAGATACCCGAATTATGTGACTTGGAGCCATTTGTTGCGAATCTGGATCGTGTTTTACCCTGCCTTAAGTCAGCGAGACTTCAAGAAATTCATCTTAGAATTTTAAATCGTACATATATGTCCCCGGCCCAACTGAGACATTTTGTGCCACTGGAGGAGGGAAATTGTGTGAAATGTGACTGCTCTAATGCCTCTCTCTCGCATAACCTCTGGTACTGCAGAAAGATCCATAGATTTTGGAATAAAATTTTGTGTTATCTAAATAATACAATACATCTTAAATTGTCCAAAAATGCGGCAGCTCTTATTTTCGCAGAATTTTCAATATGGGAGTCTGAGTCCTCCTTGGGCCCATGGAAACCTGCTCTGAGAGTCATGGTTACAGTAGCTAAACAACTTATCCTTAATTACTGGATCTCAAAATCAGCACCTACACTAATGGAATGGAAAATTACGCTGCTGGAGGTAATTTATGCGGAGAGACGTATGGCTATCTTTAACATCGAAAGAGGGGTACGGATTTTTTCCAAAAAATGGGAACCATACATACAATGTTTACCGGTCCAGATTCGGAGTAACATATGGAAAGTCTTTGATCACACGGAATGGTTTATGCTAAGAAATATCACTTAAAATGCCCCTATTGTTGCTATTTATATGTAGCTCTCTGTGAATCCCCCCAGACAAGGTATCTCTCACCTTCTGTCAGTGATTCCCCCTCTATTTCACCTTTCTTTCTTCTTCTGTTTCTTTTATCATTTTATTCTAACTCTCCCCCTTTTTCTAATATAATTCTGCATTGATGTAGATTATATTGACGCAACGATTGACTGATATACCGAAGTTGATGTGATAATTGGTTAACTCAAAATTCAATCGCTGCTTACACTGGCTCTATAAGTTGCATAGTTTGAGTGACATTGATTGTATATTTACTTGCATTTCTATACGGTGTACTATATCGATTTTTTTATACAGTATTTGTAATTTTGTAATTTTCTACATTATATTATATTCAAGTACTTTGTTTCTTTGTACTTTGACATAATTTCAATCTATATTTGTACTATTTTCCAAAAAAGTTTGAAAAGATTAACAGTAGTTTGTATATTGTTTGTTCCAAGAAACAGACTAGTCGTTTATCAGATAATTTTATTTTCTTTAATTCTTGGATTGTGCAATGTATAATTGTTTTATTGCTGTTCAATAAAAAGATATTTAAAAAAAAACAACAAAAAAAAACATGGCAAATGCACTCCAAACACTGTTCGAGCAACTGCAATTTGAACTATGGGGTCAGGGAAGCGATCAAGCAATACAGAATATACTACACAACACATACAAGTTTTCACTTACATTAAAAGCATTTAGAGCAGGCAGATTTACAGTAAACAGTCCCGTTTCTTGAAGCTCTGAAGCGGCACTCAGCAATTCTGCAAACTTAAATGACTGACAATATTGTTTAAATAGATTTTGTCCTTTTATGAAATACAGCCCTAGGAAACAAAAAAAATAATGTCTTGGGGTTTCTGTAAATAATTCTTAAATTCTACCATCACCAAGTTATGATTTTTAGTCTATTTAAAATCATTTGCAATTTAAAAAAATAAAAAAACTTTTTCAATAATTAATTTGCTGTTTATTGGTTAATGTCAGTATAGAAATCCAACATCATTTGCAATTTTCATTTAAATATATAAAATATACTTATTAACTAATAAGCAAATTTAAATAGTACATTCTGAAGAAACCCATACTGCTTTTCATATATTTTACTCATCAACAGCAAAATTAAAACATTTGTTGATCGCATTTTAATGTTCACAGAGCAGCCCATGGGAGGTAAAGGCTGGGATTTCTCCTCCTCACAAAAACATTTGGCTCCAGTACCTATACAAAGACCCTCACATCATGACCTAGTGTTCCAATGTGGCATGGACTACTCAACAGGAGACCTCTTCAAAACCTGCTGAATTATGTTTTTCACAATAAAATAAATTTTATACAAAACATGAAATATATCTTTAACTAAAAGCAAGAGATATTCAAGTGTGTAATGAAATAACTGTTTTATAATATATTACACAAATTAAGCCATGCCTAACAAAACTACCAAACAACTAAAACAGAAAAACACCATAATAAACTAGAGTGGATGTTAAAAATTAAAATTTGTGAAAAGGTTTCCAAAATCAGTGAGTATTGACTTTCTTGTATACATGTAATTTGTACAGTACTTGCGGTACCTTGTGCTTTTAGAGGCGGATCAAGGCATTATTGTGCAAGTGCAATACACCAAAGGCGTTCACATACAAGTAAAGGATACCTTCTTGAGATGCATCTCATTTAGTGATTGACATACATTTAAATATATTAAATAGCCATACATTTTGCACCAACATTAGTAAGGTGCAAATTTGACATTGATGTTGGCAATAGTCGGTTCTTTGCTCTATACACTAGTTTTAAGGTTGTACCTATCTTAAAATGCATGCAACACAAAATACAGATGGAAAAGCAAGTGTACAGACACATTTTTTTTTATGTAAATGTTGCACCTTTCTGTTCTTCTCCATATTAGGACATTTGTACTGTATACAGGTGCTTTCAATTATTTTGGACTTGTAACTGCAATATATTGTTTAACCACTGGAGGTCTTCAGAAGACCATAAGTAAATTGACTTTGCCAAAGTAGATAATTCAAATAAGTTTCTACATATTATTTAATAATTAACCAAAGGATATGTTGCAGTGTCAATTTAACGCTATGCTTTTCAAACTATGTACTAGATGTAGATAAGTGGCAAATCTTATGTATATATACATATATAATTTGCATAGGCCCTTTGTCAGGAACACTCTTTGAATATCTCAAAGACTAGTTAAGATATTAATGTGATTATTTTGTGATGGATTTCAACAAGAATAAAACTGTATAAAATTTGATGAAAAAATAAATAAATCGACAAAAGCCATAATAAATGCTTTGGTATAGCTATCCTGAAAATGTCAAGAAAACTACCAGAACACAGAGGTGGCATAGTGAGCTATTCTTAACCATTGCCCCCTCTGTGTTTCTCCTTTGGCCCCATCCATGTCTCTCCCTTTGCTCCCTCCATGTCTCTTCCTTTGTCACCTCTGTCTCTCTGCCTTTGCCACCTCTGTCTCTCTGCCTTTACCACCTCCATGTGTCTCCATTTGTCCCCTCCATGTCTCTCCCTTGCCCCCTCCATATCTCTCCCTTGTCCCCTCCATGTCCCCCCCTTACTTACCTTTAGTTGTGATTGTCAGCGCCACTCTGCAGCATCACTCCTCAAATAAGATCAGACATTTCCTGTCTGATCTCCCACAATGTACTAAATTGTTGGATCCTATTCAGCAACAGGCAGCCTCAGCAGTATTCAGTACCTGTTGCTTCACAGTGACATCTCTCCCCCCGCTCATCGCAAATCTCCTTGCCGCTCCTCTCTACTACACGCCGCCTACCCCTCTCCCACCCATGCAAATAAATATAATTATATACACAAAATTAATTAGATTTTCACTACATCCCTCTTTTACTTCTGGCTTTTCCTGCTTGCCTTCTTCCTCTCTCTCCGGGCATGGGCTCAGGCTGGCTGGTGGCTCTGAGTCCTTATTGCAACTCCTCATGTCCTCATGTTTCATTCTCCACTGACTCTGTAGCACATTAACAGCAGGAGGGCATCCAGGGATAGCAGCTAGGCATTTTCATCCATTGCGACGGGCACTAGTCACTGCATGGAGGGGTAGCAGAACTATAATGGGCAGAGGCTGTGGCCAAGCCATACCTACATTATGTTATGAGGTACCTCTATGCTCTTTTAGGCTAAAAGGTGCATTCTCTGAGAGATTGGCTATGCATTATAGCTTTCAGGTCTTTTACAGTATTGCTTGGGGCTGTAAACAGAGAAGCATCTCCCAGTGTTATCATTTACGACTTGCGTTCAACTCCATAGACTTAAAAAACCCCTCAAACAAGTGTTTATCTTAGCCCTAGGGTGATGTCTCCCTGATACTTTGCAAACCTTCTGTCACGACCCTGTCTAGTTTTCACCTTTTGCCTGTAGACTTACCCCTGCCAACTGTCTCTTGGATCTGTGTGTGCCTGGGAGATCTGCTCTGATCATGCTGGCTGCAGCACATCTCTGTGTGCATTCCTTTCCACAGTGATTATTCACCTGGACCCTCCTCTGTCTGTGAACACTGCTAGCCTTGATTGGAATCGCAGGTGTAGTTCTGACTCTCAGTACTGCAGAGATGATTGCTCCCTCTGCATGTTGTGCCTCCACCACTCAGAGTGCTACTACCAGACCACCTGTCAGTATCCACCAATTCCTGCGCGACCCAGGGTATAAACACCCTCCTCTGATAGCACTCTGGGCCTGAAGATCTCGTTACTTCCCGTGGTGTTAGTTCGTGCTACTTCAGAGTACAAGGGTATCCCAGGCTCCTGCTCCTACTGGTTCCTAGACCAGTTCATCTGGAAATCCTGCTTACAGCAATACCTGGCAAATCCAGAAGTCCTGCTTACAGCAATACCTGGCAATCCAGAAATCCTACTTACAGCAATACCTGGCAAATCCAGAAGTCCTGCTTACAGCAATACCTGGCAGTCCAGAAATCCTGTTTACAGAAATACCTGGCAAATCCAGAAGTCCTGCTACAGCAATACCTGGAGCATCCAGAAATCCTGCTAGTTCCCAGGCCAGTGCAACTCGTGTGTATAAGAGAGTTCCTGCGCTCCTGACCTTAGTCTTGTGCTCCGCTGCTTGCCCTACTCCTGGTTGGTCCCTGGCTCCCTAAAACCTGCACCGTGTTACCCTGCCTTGCTTCCTGCTGTGGACCAACTCCTGCTCCTTCTACCTACCCACTCCTACCTTAACCTTAAATTCCCAAACCTACCCATTCCTTCCTGAACCTGTATTCCCAATTACCCAATCCAGCCTGCACCTGAGTTCCAGCCTTTGTCACAGCATTTCCAGATTACCCTGTTTAGCCCTTGTCCCAGCATTACCTGATTTCCCTTTAGCCATTGTCACAGCACTCCAGTCCGGAGTCAATGCCCAAGTTCATCAGTTCAATCCATGTCACTCCCATCCAGAGTCAAAGCCCAAGTTCATCAGTTCAATCCACGTCACTCCCGTCCAGATAGAGAGCCCAAGTTCATCAGTTCAATACATGTCACTCCAGTCCGGAGTCAAAGCCCAAGTTCTTCAGTTCAATCCACGTTACTCCAGTCCAGAGTCAAGCCCAAGTTCTTCAGTTACCCGTTCCACTCTACTCCAGTCCGGAGTCAGAGTCAAGTTCCACGTTCACCAGTTCAACTCAGCAAGTCTTCCTGTCGGTCCCAGTCCGGTTCCTCCAAGTTTTCTACTGGTTCTAAGTTCCTGTCATTTATTATTATTATTATTATTATTATTATTATTATCCTTTATTTATATGGCGCCACAAGGGTTCCGCAGCGCCTTACATAGTACAGAAACATAGTACATAAACAGTTGAACAGAACAAGTGAACAGTGTCATACAGTTTAAGACACTACAAGACAAGTACATGGTATATAAACACTGCTGCAACAGAAGCAGGATGGCAAAAGTCACGGGTTAGGTGCTTTTGAGTATAGAGCAGATAGTATAAGTAAAGAAAGGATAAGCACAAGAGGATAGAGGGCCCTGCTCGTGAGAGCTTACATTCTAAAGGGGATGGGCAGACAGACAGGGGTGACACAGATGGGGTAGACAGTGAGCGTGGGACAGAGGGTTAGGATGACAGATGGCTGGATTCCTATTTTACAGTATGTGTGGAAGTCATTTGAATTAAGATTTACGCCACTGACATTCTACTTTAAGAGGCAGTTTTTGTAGGTGTTTGTGGAGAGCCATGGCTGTTATATCAGTTTACGTGAAGTCTGACGGGTGGCAGAAGCCACTTCATGTGGGGCTATTTAGAGAATGTGGTTAACGTGTGAACCAGCAGTCTCAGGTAAATGTCGAAATTGGTGAAAGCAGTTATTGTAAAGAGATGTTCAGATGTAAAATAATAAGTTGTGATCAAGTGTGAATTCTATAAGGCACAATTATTGATTTGGAGGGTGATGGGAGACATGTGAGGTTTGCAGGATATATATTCCATAGTAAATCCGCTGTATGTGTGAGGGGCCTGGATTTGGTGATATGTCACCAGATAATAAAAGCAGAAGGATGGAGAAGTAGATATAGTTGTAGGTGTGTAAAAGTTTTTTATAGTGACACAATGAGGCTGTAATTGTCAATTTTTGATGAAAAGAAAGCTCATTAGTTTTTAGAGGAGGTGAGTGACTCAATAGGGCGGCAGTGTGCCCAGAGAGGGGAGATGCAGGGAGAGTTAGGGATGTTATATCCTTAGAGAAAATACAAAGGAGAGAGTTGATAAAAAGAAATGCGTAGTACATGGTGAGTTTTAGGTTTGTTATTTTTAGTCAAATTTTAAAGCAATCAGTTTCTTAATCTGAAATTACCTTAGATGTTGGTCAATGTTTGTTCAACTGTTTGATTAACTGTTATGTAATCACACTTTGTGCATTTAACACTTGGTGTTTTAAACCCCAGCTGCAAACAGCCCCAGCTGCCCCTAGACTGAATATAAAGGAGTGGTATCCATGATTAAGACAGGCTACAACTGACTCAATTGCTCTGCTGATCAAAGGAGATAACTTGATCTGAGTTGGAGCAAAAGCCAGGCCAGATATATACCATAAACTATGCTTCACTGAACAATATAGACTATACATGTAAAAACAATTCTATGCAAGAGATGAAATATCACATACATTTAAAAACTGCACATGATTGCATGAAGATCTATGCAGAGTATATATGCAGTAGGCAGGATGAGAGATGAAATATCACATACATTTAAAAACTGCACATGATTGCATGAAGGTCTATGCAGAGTATATATGCAGTAGGCAGGATGAGAGATGAAATATCACATACATTTAAAAACTGCACATGATTGCATGAAGGTCTATGCAGAGTATATATGCAGTAGGCAGGATGAGAGATGAAATATCACATACATTTAAAAACTGCACATGATTGCATGAAGGTCTATGCAGAGTATATATGCAGTAGGCAGGATGAGAGATGAAATATCACATACATTTAAAAACTGCACATGATTGCATGAAGGTCTATGCAGAGTATATATGCAGTAGGCAGGATGAGAGATGAAATATCACATACCTGAGGGATGAAATGAAATAAACAGATGATTAGTCCATATTCATGCAGGGTAACTGTTTGATTAACTGTTATGTAATCACACTTTGTGCATTTAACACTTGGTGTTTTAAACCCCAGCTGCAAACAGCCCCAGCTGCCCCTAGACTGAATATAAAGGAGTGGTTCTCACTGCCACATAATTCTTGCAATAGACCTATTTACGTCATCTGCGATGCAGTCATGCCGGTCTCCGTTGAATCCAGCTCATCACCTGAGTCAAGTAACTCTCAGACACCAAACATGACACCTTCATTGTGGGGATGATGCCTCGGAGGCTGATGCCTACATGTATTCTCTCTAAAGTCTCTAGAAATACACAAATTCTTAACTTTGTTGTTATATTTCCAGGAAATTTCCCCCCGCTAAAAAGAATTATGATATACATAATTGAGAACTGCAATCAAATGGGTATTTCAATAATAATTCCATTGAATATTATACATCCTGTCAAGGTATATAATGATCCAGTATATACAGATTATAAAAACTAAGAGCATATTGAATTCGCTAAAAGATTGAATTCAATACAGACTAGATGGTCTTTTTTGTTGTTGAGATTCATCTTTAGTTAAGCCAAGATCTATCCTTTTAAATTCAGCAAGCCAACACAGAGAAGTCATCTGAGATACCACCTAGATTAGATTATGTTCCAGCAAATCTCTGTCTACATGTCTCAAAAAAACTGGTCTGATACCAAGGTTTCTATAAGACAGTCTGCTTACTAACTTAGAATAGTTTGGTTACCTTCTTAAAGAAAAGATATTGAGACTTCTGAGGTGTGTAGGACACAAAAATCTTTTGCGCTGCTCTATTTAGCTTACTTAAATGAATCCCTGTTTCTAGAGAACCATGAACTAATATAACCACTTATTTTCAATTTAGCTTTATCTGAATAAATCACAATTATTTTAAGCTACTGTAGTAAGACACTGTGGCCACTCCTACCTTTTTTCAGTAATGAGACACTGGGGTCACTCCTTTCTTCTTTCTGTAGTGAGAAACTGGGGCCACTCCTACAGTCTTTCTGTAGTGAGACACTGGGGCAACTCCAAAGGTCTTTCTGTAGTGAGACACTGGGGCCACTTTTTCTCTTTTTCTGTAGAATAAAACTGGGCCCAATCTTACCTTTTTTATGTAGTGAGACACCGGGGCCACTCCTACCTTATTTCTGTAGTGGGACACTGGGGCCCCTGCGACCTTCTATCTGTAGAGAGACACTGGGGCCACTCCTATCTTCTTTCTATAGTGAGACACTGGGGCCACTCCAGACTGCTTTCTCTAGTGAGACACTGGGGCCACTCCTACCTTCTTTTTGTAGTGAGACACTGGGGCCACTCCTACCTTATTTCTATCGTGAAACACTGGGGACACTCTTACTCTTTGTCTGTAGTGAGACACTATGGCCACTCCAACATTCTTTCTATAGTGAGACACTGGGGCCACTCCTTCATTCTTCCTGTAGTGAGACACTGATGCCACTCCAAACTTCTTTCTATAGTGAGACACTGTGGCCACTCCTACCATCTTTCTGTAGTGAGACACTAGGGCCACTCCTACCTACTTTTGGTAGTGAGACACTGGGGCCACTTCTACCTTTTTTCTGTAGTGAGATACTGGGGCCACTCCTTTCTTCTTTAAGTAGTAAGACACTGGGGCCACTCCTACGTTCTATCTCTAGTGAGACACTAGGGCAACTTCTACCTTTTTTCTGTAATGAGACACTGGGTCTACTCTTACCATTTTTCTGTAGTGAGACACGGGCCATTCTTACTCTTTTTCTGTAGTGGGAAACTGGGGCGAATCTTACCTTCTTTCTATAGTGAGATACTGGGACCACTCCTACTTTATTTCTTTAGTGAAACACTACTGCCACTACTACCTTCTTCCTGTAGTGAGACACTGGGGCCACTCCTTTCTTCTTTCTGTAGTGAGCCACAGGGGCCACCCCTACGTTCTTTCTGTAGTGAGACACTGGGGCCATTCTTCATCTATTTCTTTCTTTAGTGAGACACTGGGGACAATCTTACCTTCTTTCTTTAGTGAGACACTGGGGCCACTCCTACCTTATTTCTGTAGTGAGACACTGGGGCTACTCCTACCTTCTTTCTGTAGTGAGACACTGGGGACACTCCTACCTTCTTTCAGTAGTGAGACACTGGGGACACTCCTACCTTCTTTCTGTAGTGAGACACAGGGGCCACTCCTACCTTCTTTCTGTAGTGAGACACTGGGGCCACTCTTACTCTTTTTCTATAGTGGGACACTGGGACCAATTCTACCATTTTTCTGTAGTGAGACACTGGGGCCACTTCTACCTTCTTTCTATAGTAAGACACTATGGCCACTCCTACCTTTTATCTGTAGTGAGACACTGGGGCCACTCATTTCATCTTTCAGTAGTGAGACACTGGGGCCACTCCTACGTTATTTCCTCAGTGAGACACTGGGGCCACTCCTACCTTTTTACTGTAATGAAACACTGGGGACACTTTTTCTCTTATTCTGTAGTATGAAACTGTGGCCAATCCTACGTTTTTTCTGTAGTGAGACACTATGGCTACTCCTACATTTTTTCTGTAGTGAGACACTGGGGCCAATCCTACCTTTTATCTATAGTGAGACACTGGGGCCACTCCTACCTTTTTTCTGTAGTGAGACACTGGGGTCATTCTTACTCTTTTTCTGTATTGAGACACTGGGGCCACTCCTACCTTCTTTCTGTAGTGAGACACTGGGGCCACTCCTACCTTCTATCTGTAGTGAGACACTGGGGCAACTCTTACTCTTCTTCTATAGTGGGACACTGGGACCAATCCTACCATCTTTCTGTAGTGAGACACTGGGGTCACTTCTACCTTATTTCTATAGTGAAACAGTGGGAACACTCTTACTCTTTTTCTGAAGTGAGACACTGGGGCCACTCTTACTCTTTTTCTGTAGTGAGTCACTGGGGCCACTCCTTTCTTCTTTCTGTAGTGAGACACAGGGGCCACCCCTACGTTCTTTCTGTAGTGAGACACTGGGGCCATTCTTAATCTATTTCTTTCTTTAGTGAGACACTGGGGACAATCTTACCTTCTTTCTGTAGTGAGACACTATGGCTACTCCTACATTTTTTCTGTAGTGAGACACTGGGGACAATCCTACCTTTTATCTATAGTGAGACACTGGGGCCACTCCTACCTTTTTTCTGTAGTGAGACACTGGGGCCATTCTTACTCTTTTTCTGTATTGAGACACTGGGGCCACTCCTACCTTCTTTCTGTAGTGAGACACTGGGGCCACTCCTACCTTCTATCTGTAGTGAGACACTGGGGTCACTTCTACCTTATTTCTATAGTGAAACAGTGGGAACACTCTTACTCTTTTTCTGAAGTGAGACACTGGGGCCACTCTTACTCTTATTCTGTAGTAGGACACTGGCGCCAATCCTACCTTCTTTCTGTATGAGACACTGGGGCCACTCCAAAATTCTATCTGTAGTGAGACACTAGGGCCAATCCTACCTACTTTCTGTTGTGAGACACTGGGGCCACTCCTTTCTTTTTTCTTTAGTGAGACACTGGGGCCACTCCAACCTTCTTTCTGTAGAGAGACACTGGGGCCACTCCTACCTTCTATCTGTAGTGAGACACTGGGGCAACTCTTACTCTTCTTCTGTAGTGGGACATTGGGACCAATCCTACCTACTTTCTGTTGTGAGACACTGGGGCCACTCCTTTCTTTTTTCTGTAGTGAGACACTGGGGCCACTCCAACATTCTATCTGTAGTGAGACACTAGGGCCACTACGACCTACTTTCTGTTGTGAGACACTGGGGCCACTCCTTTCTTTTTTCTGTAGTGAGACAGTGGGGCCACTCATACCTTTTTTCTGTAGTGAGACACGGGGGCCACTTCTACCTTATTTCTGTAGTGAGACACTGGGGAACACTCCTTCCTTCTTTCTGTAGTGAGACACTGATGCCACTCCTGCCTTCTTTCTGTAGTGTGACACTGGGGCCACTGCTGCCTTCGTTCTGTAGTGAGACACTGGGGCCACTTCTACCTTCTTTCTATGGTGAGACAATGGGGCCACTCCTACCTTCTTTTGTAGTGAGACACTGGGGCCACTCCTACCTTTTAAATTTATGAGACAGTGGGGACACGCCTACCTTCTTTCTGTAGTGATACACTGGGGCCACTCCTACCTTCTCTCGGTAGTGAGACACTGGGGCCACTCGTACCTTCTATCTGTAGTGAGAACCTGCGTCCACTTTTACTCTTTTTCTATATTTGGACACGGGCCAATCCTACCATCTTTCTTTAGTGAGACACTGGGGCTACTCCTACCTTATTTCTTTAGTGAGTCATTAGTGCCACTACTACCTTTTTTCAATAGTGAGACACTGGGGCCACTCCTTTCTTCTTTCTGTAGTTAGACACTGGGGCCACTTCTACCTTCTTTCTATAGTGAGACAATGGGGCCACTTCTACCTTCTTTCTGTAGTGAGACACTGTGGCACTCCTACCATCTTTCTGTAGTGAGACACTAGTGCCACTCCTACCTACTTTCTGTAGTGGGACACTGGGCCCACTTCTACCTTCTTTCCATAGTAAGACACTGGGGCCACTCCTACCTTTTTTTCTGTAGTGAGACACTGGGGCCACTCCTACGTTCTTTCCTCAGTGAGACACTGGGGCCACTCCTACCTTTTTACTGTAATGAAACACTGGGGACACTTTTTCTCTTATTCTGTAGTATGAAACTGGGGCCAATCCTACCTTTTATCTGTAGTGAGAGACTGGGGCCACTCCTACCTTCTTTCTGTAGTGAGACACTGGGGCCATTCTTTCTCTTTTTCTGTAGTGAGACACTGGGGCCACTCCTACCTTCTATCTGTAGTGAGACACTGGGGCAACTCTTACTGTTTTTCTATAGTGGGACACTGGGAACAATCCTACCATCTTTCTGTAGTGAGACACTGGGGCCACTTCTACCTTATTTCTATAGTGAAACAGTGGGAACACTCTTACTCTTTTTCTGAAGTGAGACACTGGGGCCACTCTTACTCTTATTCTGTAGTGGGACACTGGGGCCACTCCAACATTCTATCTGTAGTGAGACACTAGGGCCACTCCTATCTACTTTCTGTTGTGAGACACTGGGGCCACTCCTTTCTTTTTTCTGTAGTGAGACAGTGGGGCCACTCATACCTTTTTTCTGTAGTGAGACACGGGGGCCACTTCTACCTTATTTCTGTAGTGAGACACTGGGGAACACTCCTTCCTTCTTTCTGTAGTGAGACACTGATGCCACTCCTGCCTTCTTTCTGTAGTGTGACACTGGGGCCACTGCTGCCTTCGTTCTGTAGTGAGACACTGGGGCCACTTCTACCTTCTTTCTATGGTGAGACAATGGGGCCACTCCTACCTTCTTTTGTAGTGAGACACTGGGGCCACTCCTACCTTTTAAATTTATGAGACAGTGGGGACACGCCTACCTTCTTTCTGTAGTGATACACTGGGGCCACTCCTACCTTCTCTCTGTAGTGAGACACTGGGGCCACTCGTACCTTCTATCTGTAGTGAGAACCTGCGTCCACTTTTACTCTTTTTCTATATTTGGACACTGGGGCCAATCCTACCATCTTTCTTTAGTGAGACACTGGGGCTACTCCTACCTTATTTCTTTAATGAGTCATTAGTGCCACTACTACCTTTTTTCAATAGTGAGACACTGGGGCCACTCCTGCCTTCTTTCTGTAGTTAGACACTGGGGCCACTTCTACCTTCTTTCTATAGTGAGACAATGGGGCCACTTCTACCTTCTTTCTGTAGTGAGACACTGTGGCACTCCTACCATCTTTCTGTAGTGAGACACTAGGGCCACTCCTACTTACTTTCTGTAGTGGGACACTGGTCCCACTTCTACCTTCTTTCCATAGTAAGACACTGTGGCCACTCCTACCTTTTTTTCTGTAGTGAGACACTGGGGCCACTCCTACGTTCTTTCCTCAGTGAGACACTGGGGCCACTCCTACCTTTTTACTGTAATGAAACACTGGGGACACTTTTTCTCTTATCCTGTAGTATGAAACTGGGGCCAATCCTACCTTTTATCTGTAGTGAGAGACTGGGGCCACTCCTACCTTCTTTCTGTAGTGAGACACTGGGGCCATTCTTTCTCTTTTTCTGTAGTGAGACACTGGGGCCACTCCTACCTTCTATCTGTAGTGAGACACTGGGGCAACTCTTACTGTTTTTCTATAGTGGGACACTGGGAACAATCCTACCATCTTTCTGTAGTGAGACACTGGGGCCACTTCTACCTTATTTCTATAGTGAAACAGTGGGAACACTCTTACTCTTTTTCTGAAGTGAGATACTGGGGCCACTCTTACTCTTATTCTGTAGTGGGACACTGGGGCCAATCCTACCTTCTTTCTGTATGAGACACTGGGGCCACTCCAACATTCTATCTGTAGTGAGACACTAGGGCCACTCCTATCTACTTTCTGTTGTGAGACACTGGGGCCACACCTTCCTTTTTTCTGTAGTGATACACTGGGGCCACTTCTACCTTATTTCTGTAGTGAGACACTGGGGAACACTCCTTCCTTCTTTCTGTAGTGAGACACTGATGTAACTCCTGCCTTCTTTCTGTAGTGAGACACTGGGGCCACTCATGCCTTCTTTCTGTAGTTAAACACTGGGGCCACTTCTACCTTCTTTCTATAGTGAGACAATGGGGCCACTTCTACCTTCTTTCTGTAGTGAGACACTGGGGCTACTTCTACCTTCTTTTGTAGTGAGACACTGGGGCCACTCCTACTTTTTAAATTTATGAGACACTGGGGACACGCCTACCTTCTTTCTGTAGTGAGACACTGGGGCCACTCGTACCTTCTTTCTGTAGTGAGACACTGCGTCCACTTTTACCCTTTTTCTATATTTGGACACTGGGGCCAATCCTACCATCTTTCTTTAGTGAGACACTGGGGCTACTCCTACCTTATTTCTTTAGTGAGTCATTAGTGCCACTACTACCTTTTTTCAATAGTGAGACACTGGGGCCACTCCTGTCTTCTTTCTGTAGTGAGACACTGGTGCCACTCCTACGTTTTTTTATGTAGTGGGACACTGGGGACACTCCTACGTTTTTACTGTAGTGAGACACTGGGGACACTTCTGCCTTCTTTCTATAGTGAGAGAATGGGGCCACTCCTTCCTTCTTTCTCCAAAAAGACACTAGGGCCACTCCTACCTTATTTCTGTAGTGATACACTGGTTCTACTCCTGCCATTTTTGTGTAGTGAGACACTAGGGCCATTCCTACCTACTTTCTGTTGTGAGACACTGGGTTCACTCCTTCCTTCTTTCTCTAATGAGACACTAGGGCCACTCCTAGCTTTTTTTGTAGTGAGACACTGGTTCTACATCTACCATTTTCTGAAGTGAGACACTGGGGCCACTCCTACCTTCTTTCTATAGTGAGACACTGGGGCCACTACTACCTCCTTTCGGTAGTGAGACACTGGGGCCACTCGTGCCTTTTTTCCTTAAAGAGACACTGGGGCTACTCCTACCTTCTTTCTGTAGTGAGTCACTGATGCCACTCCAAATTTCTTTCTGCAGTGAGACACTGGGGCCACTACTACCTCCTTTCGGTAGTGAGACATTCTTACTCTTTTTCTTTCTGTAGTGAGACAATGGGGCCATTCTTACTCTTTTTCTGTAGTGTGAAACTGAGGCCAATCTTACCTTCTTTCTATAGTGAGATACTGGGGCCACTCCTACCTTATTTCTTTAGTCAAACACTAGTGCCACTACTACCTTCTTTCTGTAGAGAGACACTGGGGCCACTTCCACCTTCTTTCTGCAGTGAGACACTAGGGCCAATCTTACTCTTTTTCTGTTGTGTGACACTAGGGCCAATCCTACCTTCTTTCTGTAGTGAGAAACTTTTGCCACTCTTGCCTTTTTTCTGTAATGAGACACTGGGGCAACTCCTACCTTCTATCTCTAGTGAGACACTCTGGACACTTCTACCTTCTTTCTATAGTGAGACACTGGGGCCCCTCCTACCTTCTTTCTCTTGTGAGACACTGGGGCCACTCCTACTATCTTTCTGCAGTGAGACACTGGGGCCAGTCCTACCTTCTTTTTCTGATGAGACACTGGTGCCATTCCTTCCTAATTTCTGTAGTGAGTCACTGGGGCCACTCCTACCTTCTTTCTGTAGTGAGACACTGGGGCCACTTCTACCTTCTTTCTATATTGAGAAATTGTGCCCACTCCTACTTTATTTCTGTAGTGAGACACTGAGTCCACTCCTACCTTTTTTCTATAGTGAGACACTGGGGCCACTCCTACCTTCTTTCTCTAGTGAGACACTGGGGTCACTCTTACTTTTTTCTGTAGTGGGACACTGGGGCTTCTACTACCTTTTTACTGTAGTGTGGACACTGGGGCCACTCCTACTTTTTCTGTAGTGAGACACTGGGGCCACTCCTACCTTCTTTCTGTAGTGAGACACTGGGGCCACGACTACCTTCTTTCTTTTGTGAGACACAGGGGCCACTACTACCTTCTATCTGTAGTGAGACACTGGGGCCACTCCTTCCTACTTTCTGTAGTGAGACACTGTGGCCTCTCCAAACTTCTTTTTATAGTGAGACAATGGGGCTACTCCTACCTTCTTTCTGTAGTGAGACACTGGGGCCTCTTCTACCTTCTTTCTATCATGAGAAATTTGGGCCCCTCCTACCTTATTTCTGTATTTAGACACTTTGGACTGCTCCTACCTACTTTCTGTAGCAAGACACTGGGGCCACTCTTACTCTTTTTCTTTAGTAGGACACTGGGGCCAAACTTACCTTCTTTCTGTAGTGAAACACTGGGGCCACTCCTTCCTTTTTTCTGTAGTGGGACACTGGGGCCAATCTTACCTTCTTTCTGTAGTGAGACACTGGGGCCACTCCTACCTTATTTCTGTAGTGAGACACTGGGGCCACTTCTACCTTCTATGTGTAGTGAGACACTGGGGCCACTCATACTTTCTTTCTGTAGTGATACACTGGGGCCACTCCTACCTTATTTCTGTTGCGAGACACTGGGGCCACTCTTACTCATTTTCTATAGTGTGACAGTGGGGCCACCCCTACCTACTTTCTGTTGTGAGACACTGGGGGTACTTCTACCTAATTTCTATAGTGAGCCACTGGGGCCACTCCAACATTCTTCCTATATTGAGACACTGGCGCCACTGCACATTCTGTCTGTAGTGAGACACTTGGGCTAGTCCTACCTACTTTCTGTTGTGAGACACTGGGACCACTCCTAGCTTCTTTCTCTAGTGAGTTACTGGGGACAATTCTACCCTCTTTCTATAGTGAGACACTTGGGCTACTCCTACCTTCTTTCTCTAGTGAGACACTGTTGTCAGCCCTTTTGTCACGATCCTGTCTAGTTTTCATTTTTTACCTGTAGATTTATCCCTGCCAGCTGTCTCCTTCTATCTATATGTGTAATTTACCTGGAGGACCTGCTCTGATCCTGCTGGCTCCAGCACTTCTCTGTATGAGTTCCCTTCCACACTGATTGTTCACCTGGGCTCTCCTCTGTCTGTGAGCATTGCTAGTCTTGATTGGAATCGCAGGTGTGGTTCTGATTCTCAGTGCTGCAGAGATGAGTACTCCCTCTGCATGTTGTGCCTTCCACCGCTCAGAATGCTACTGCCAGACCACCTGTCCATATCCACCAATTGCAGCCAGACCCAGGGTATATATATCCTCCCCTGATAGCATTCTGGGCATGAACATCTCGTTACCTCCCGTGGTGTATGGTTCGTGCTGCTTCTGTGTATAAGTGTATCCCTGGCTTCTGCTGACGGCAACCCCTGGTGCGTCCAGAAACCCTGCTACAGCAATACCTGGAAATCCAGAAAACCTGCTACAGCAATACCTGGCAATCCAGTAATCCTGCTAGTTCCCAGGCCAGTGCAACTCCTGTGTTTTCAACTTCAGCTATAAGTGAGTTTCTGTGCTCCTGACCATTGTCCTGTGCTCTGCTGCTAGCCCTATTCCTGGTTGGTCCCTGGCACCCTGCAAACCTGCATTGTGTTACCCTGCCTTTCTTCCTGCTGTGATTCAACTCCTGCTCCTTCTACCTACCCACTCTCTCCATGAACCTAAGCTCCTAGACCTACCCATTCCTTCCTGAACCTGCTATTCCCAATTACCCAATCCAGCCTGCACCTGAGTTCCCGCCTTTGTCACAGCATTTCCGGATAACCCTGTTTAGCCCTCATCTCAGCATTACCTGATTTCCCTTCAGCCATTGTCATGTTATTCCAGTCCAGAGTCAAGTTCCAAGTTCAACAGTTCACTCCACATTATTCCAGTCCAGAGTCAAGTTCCAAGTTCCTCAGTTCACTCCACGTTATTCCAGGCCAGAGTCAAGTTTCAAGTTCCTCAGTTCACTCCACGTTATTCCAGTCCAGAGTCAAGTTCCAAGTTCATCAGTTCAATCCACGTTATTCCAGTCCAGAGCCAAGTTCCAAGTTCCTCAGTTCAATCCACGTTATTCCAGTCCAGAGTCAAGTTCCTGTCATTTATCATCAAAGGCAGTTCTCACAGCCTCATAAATCTCGCAATAGAGCTATCTATGTAATCTGTGGTTCCAGTCATGCCAGTCTCCGTTGAATCCCGCTCATCACCTGAGACAGGTAACTCACAGACACCAATCGTGGCACCTTTCTTCTTTCTGAAGTGAGACACTGGGTCCACTCCTACCTTCTTTCTGTAGTGAGACACTGGGGCCACTCCTACCTTCTTTCTATAGTCAAACACTGGGGCCACTCCTACCTTTTTTCTGTAGTGGCCACTCCTTTCATCTTTCTGTAGTGAGACATTTGGGCCACTCCTATGTTCTTTCTGTAGTGAGATACTGGGGCCACTCCTACCTTTTAAATTCATGAGACACTGGGGACACTCTTTATTTTTTTCTGTAGTATGAAACTGTAGCCAGTCCTACATTCTTTCTGTAGTGAGACACTGAGGCCACTCCTACCTTCTTTCTTTAGAGAGACACTGGGGCCACTCCTACCTTCTTTCTATAGTGAGACACTGGGGCCACTCCTACCTTCTCTTTGTAGTGAAACACTGGGGCTACTCCTACCTTCTCTCTGTAGTGAGACATTGTGGCCACTCTTACTCTTTCAATGTAGTGGGCCACTGGGGCCACTCCTACCTTATTTCTGTAGTGAGACACTGGGGCCACTCCTACCTTTTATCTGTAGTGAGACACTGGGGCCACTTCTACCTTCTTTCTGTAGTGAGACACTGGGGCCATTCCTTCTTTTTTTCTGTAGTGAGAAACTGGGGCCACTCCTACCTTCTTTCTATAGTGAGACAAAGGGGCCACTCCTACCTTATTTCTTTAGTGAGACACTGGGACCACTACTGCCTTTATTTCTTTAGTGAGACACTGTGGCCACTCCTACCTTCTTTATGAAGTAAGACACTGGGGCCATTCTTAATCATTTTCTTTCTGTAGTGACACACTGGGGCCATTCTTACTATTTTTCTATAGTAGGACACTGGGGCCACTCCTACCTTATTTCTATAGTGAGACACTGGGGCCATTCTTACTCTTTTTCTATAGTAGGACACTGGGGCCAATCTTACCTTCTTTCTGTAGTGAAGCACTGGGGCCACTCCTACCTTATTTCTGTAGTGAGACACTGGGGCCACTCCTACCTTCTATTTGTAGCGAGACATTAGTGCCATTACTACCTTCTTTCTGTACCAAGACACTGGGACCACTCCTTTCTACTTTCTGTAGTGAGACACTGGGGCTACTCCTACATTCTTTCCATAGTGAGACACTGGGGCCACTCCTAACTTTTTACTGTAATGAGATACTGGGAACACTCTTACTCTTTTTCTGTAGTATGAAACTGGGGCTAATCCTACCTTCTTCATACAGTGAGAAACTGGGGCCACTCTTACCTTTTTTCTGTAGAATGACATTGGGACCACTTCAAACTACTTTCTATAGTGAGACACTGGGGCCACTCTTACTTTTTTTCTGTAGTGGGACATTGGGGCCCATCCTATCTTCTCTATGTATTAACACACTGGGTCCACTCCAATCTTTTTTCTATAGTGAGACACTGAGGCTATGCCTACCTTATTTCTGTAGCGAGACTCTGGGGCCAATTCTTCCTTCTTTTTATAGTGAGACACTGGGGCCACTCATTCCTTCTTTCTGTAGTGAGGCACTGGATCATTCCTCCCTTTTTTCTGTAGTGAGAAACTGGGGCCACTACTACCTTCTTTCTATAGTGAGACACTGGGGCCACTACTACCTTCTTTCTGTATTGAGACACTGTGACCACTACTACCTTCTTCCTGAAGTAAGACACTAGGGCCATTCTTACTCATTTTCTTTCTGTAGTGAGACACTGGGGCCACTCCTACCTTCTATTTGTAGTGAGACACTGGGGCCACAACTACGTTATTTCTTTAGTGAGACACTAGTGCCACTGCTACCTTCTTTCTGTACCAAGACACTGGGACCACTCCTTTCTTCTTTCTGTAGTGAGACACTGGGGCCACTCCTACCTTCTTTCTGTAGTGAGACACTGGTGCCACTCTTACACTTTTAATGTAGTGGGCCACTGGGGCCACTCCTACCTTATATCTGGAGTGATACACTGGGGCCATTCCTACCTTCTTTATGTAGTAAGACACTGGGGCGACTCCTACCTTATTTCTATAGTGAGACACTGGGGCTACTCCTACCTTCTATTTGTAGTGAGACACTGGGGCCACTACTACGTTGTTTCTTTAGTGAGACACTAGTGCCACTGCAACCTTCTTTCTGTACCAAGACACTGGGACCACTCCTTTCTTCTTTCTGTAGTGAGACACTGGGGCCACTCCTACCTTCTTTCTGTAGTGAGACATTGGGACGACTCCAAACTTCTTACTATAGTGAGACACTGGGGCCACTCTTACTTTTTTTCTATAGTGGGACACTGGGGCTACTCCTACCTTATTTCTGTAGTGAGACACTGTGGCCACAATTACCTTCTTTTTATAGTGAGACACTGGGGCAACTCTTTCCTTCTTTCTGTAGTGAGACACTGATGCCAGTCTAAACTTCTTTCTGTAATGAGACACTGGGACCACTCCTACCTTCTTTCTATAGTGAGACACTGGGGCCACTTCTACCTTCCTTATGTAGTGATACACTGGGACCACTCCTATGTTCTTCCTGTAGTGAGACACTGGGGCCACTCCTACCTTTCAAATTCATGACACACTGGGGACACTCTTTTTCTGTAGTTTGAAACTGGGCCCAATCCTGCCTTCTTTCTGTAGTGAGACACTGGGGCTACTCCTACCTCTTTTCTATAGTGAGAAACTGGGGCCACTCTTACTCTTTTAATGTAGTGGGACACTGGGGACACTCCTACCTTTTTTCTGCAATGAGACAAATGGGCCACTCCTACATTCTAGCTGCAGTGAGACACTGGGGCCCCTCCTACCTTCTTTCTGTTTTGAGACACTGGGGCAACTCTTACCTTTTTTCTCTAGTGAGACACTGGGTCCACACCTACCTTATTTCTGTAGTGAGACATCTGGGCCACTTCTCCCAAATTTCTATAGTGAATCACTGGGGCCACTTTGACTTTTTTTATGTATTGAGACACTGGGGCCACTCTTACTCTTTTTCTATAGTGGGACACTCTTTTTTGTTTCTATAGTGGGATACTGGGGCCAATCCTACCTTTTTTCTGTAGTGGGACACTGGTGCCACTCCTACCGTTTTTCTGTAGTGAGAAACTAGGCCCATTCATACAGTTTTAATGTAGTATGAAACTGGGTCCAATCCAATATTCTTTCTGTTTTGAGATTCTGGGGCAACTCCTACCTTTTTTCTCTAGTGAGACACTGGGTCCACACCTACCTTATTTCTGTAGTGAGAAACTGGGGCCACATCTACCTTATTTCTGTAGTGAGACACTGGGGCCACTTCTACGTTCTTTCTGTAGTGAGAGACTGGGGCTACTCCTACCTTATTTTTTTAATGAGACACTGGGGCCACTACTACCTTCTTTCTGTAGTGAGACACTGGTGCCACTCCTACCGTTTTTCTGTAGTGAGAAACTAGGCCCATTCATACAGTTATAATGTAGTATGAAACTGGGTCCAATCCTACCTTCTTTCTGTAGTGAGACACTGGGGGCACTCCTACCTTATTTCTGTAGTGAGACACTGGGACCACTTCTATCTATTGTCTGTAGTGAGACATTGGCGCCACTCCTTTCTTCTTTCAGTAGTGAGACACTTGGTCCACTTCTACTTTGTTTCTGTAGTAAGACACTGGGCCCACTCCTACCTTTTTACTGCAATGAGATATTGGGTACACTTTTTTTCTCTTTCTCTGTAGTATGAAACCTTCTATTTGTAGTGAGACACTGGGGTCACTCCTACCTTCTTTCTGTAATGAGACACTGGGGTCACTCCAAACTTCTTTCAGTAGTGAGACACTGGGGCCACTCCTACCTTCTTTCTGTAGTGAGACACTGGGGCCACTCCTACGATATTTCTATAGTGAAACACTGGAGACACTCTTACTCTTTTTCTATAGTGGGACAATGGGGCCAAACCTACCATCTTTTTGTAGTGAGACATCGGGGCCACTTCTACCAAATTTCTATAGTGAATCACTGGGGCCACTTTGACTTTTTTTATATATTGAGACACTGGGGCCAATCCAGTTTCTATAGAGGGACACTGGGGCCAATCCTACCTTTTTTCTGTAGTGGTACACTGGGGCCACTCCTACCTTTTTTCTGTAGTGAGACACTGGGGCCACTCCTACCTTTTTTAAGTAGTGATACACTGGGGACACTCCTACCTTCTTTCTGTAGTGAGACACTAGGGCCACTCCTACCTTTTTCTGTTGTGAGACACAGGGGCCACTCCTACCTTCTTTCTATAGTGAGACACTTGGGCCACTCCTACCTTATTTCTGTTTTTAGACACTGGGGCCAATCCAACATTCTCTCTGTAGTGAGACACTGTTTCCATGCCAACATTCTCTCTGTAGTGAGACACTAGGTCCAATCCTATCTTCTTTCTGTAGTGAGACACTGGGGCCACTCCTGCCTTCTTTCTATAGTGAGACACTGGGGCCACTCTTACTTTTTTTCTATAGTGGGACACTGGGGCTACTCCTACCTTATTTCTGTAGTGAGACACTGTGGCCACAATTACCTTCTTTTTATAGTGAGACACTGGGGCAACTCTTTCCTTCATTCTGTAGTGAGACACTGATGCCAGTCTAAACTTCTTTCTGTAATGAGACACTGGGACCACTCCTACCTTCTTTCTATAGTGAGACACTGGGGCCACTTCTACCTTCCTTATGTACTGATACACTGGGACCACTCCTATGTTCTTCCTGTAGTGAGACACTGGGGCCACTCCTACCTTTCAAATTCATGACACACTGGGGACACTCTTTTTCTGTAGTTTGAAACTGGGCCCAATCCTGCCTTCTTTCTGTAGTGAGACACTGGGGCTACTCCTACCTTTTTTCTATAGTGAGAAACTGGGGCCACTCTTACTCTTCTAATGTAGTGGGACACTGGGGACACTCCTACCTTTTTTCTGCAATGAGACAAATGGGCCACTCCTACATTCTAGCTGCAGTGAGACACTGGGGCCCCTCCTACCTTCTTTCTGTTTTGAGACACTGGGGCAACTCCTACCTTTTTTCTCTAGTGAGACACTGGGTCCACACCTACCTTATTTCTGTAGTGAGACATCGGGGCCACTTCTCCCAAATTTCTATAGTGAATCACTGGGGCCACTTTGACTTTTTTTATGTATTGAGACACTGGGGCCACTCTTACTCTTTTTCTATAGTGGGATACTGGGGCCAATCCTACCTTTTTTCTGTAGTGGGACACTGGTGCCACTCCTACCGTTTTTCTGTAGTGAGAAACTAGGCCCATTCATACAGTTTTAATGTAGTATGAAACTGGGTCCAATCCAATATTCTTTCTGTTTTGAGACTCTGGGGCAACTCCTACCTTTTTTCTCTAGTGAGACACTGGGTCCACACCTACCTTATTTCTGTAGTGAGACACTGGGGCCACATCTACCTTATTTCTGTAGTGAGACACTGGGGCCACTTCTACGTTCTTTCTGTAGTGAGAGACTGGGGCTACTCCTACTCATTTTTTTAATGAGACACTGGGGCCACTACTACCTTCTTTCTGTAGTGAGACACTGGTGCCACTCCTACCGTTTTTCTGTAGTGAGAAACTAGGCCCATTCATACAGTTATAATGTAGTATGAAACTGGGTCCAATCCTACCTTCTTTCTGTAGTGAGACACTGGGGGCACTCCTACCTTATTTCTGTAGTGAGACACTGGGACCACTTCTATCTATTGTCTGTAGTGAGACATTGGCGCCACTCCTTTCTTCTTTCAGTAGTGAGACACTTGGTCCACTTCTACTTTGTTTCTGTAGTAAGACACTGGGCCCACTCCTACCTTTTTACTGCAATGAGACATTGGGTACACTTTTTTTCTCTTTCTCTGTAGTATGAAACCTTCTATTTGTAGTGAGACACTGGGGTCACTCCTACCTTCTTTCTGTAATGAGACACTGGGGTCACTCCAAACTTCTTTCAGTATTGAGACACTGGGGCCACTCCTACCTTCTTTCTGTAGTGAGACACTGGGGCCACTCCTACGATATTTCTATAGTGAAACACTGGATACACTCTTACTCTTTTTCTATAGTGGGACAATGGGGCCAAACCTACCATCTTTTTGTAGTGAGACATCGGGGCCACTTCTACCAAATTTCTATAGTGAATCACTGGGGCCACTTTGACTTTTTTTATGTATTGAGACACTGGGGCCAATCCAGTTTCTATAGAGGGACACTGGGGCCAATCCTACCTTTTTTCTGTAGTGGTACACTGGGGCCACTCCTACCTTCTTTTTGTAGTGAGTCATTGGGCCACTCCTACCTTTTTTCTGTAGTGAGACACTGGGGCCACTCCTACCTTTTTTCAGTAGTGATACACTGGGGACACTCCTACCTTCTTTCTGTAGTGAGACACTAGGGCCACTCCTACCTTTTTCTGTTGTGAGACACAGGGGCCACTCCTACCTTTCAAATTCGTGACACACTGGGGACACTCCTACCTTTCAAATTCGTGACACACTGGGGCCACTCCTACCTTTCAAATTCGTGACACACTGGGGACACTCTTTTTCTGTAGTTTGAAACTGGGCCCAATCCTACCTTCTTTCTGTAGTGATACACTGGGTCTACTCCTACCTTTTTTCTATAGTGAGAACCTGGGGCCACTCTTACTCTTTTAATGTAGTGGGACACTGGGGCCACTCCTACCTTTTTTCTGTAATGAGACAAATGGGCCACTCCTACCTTCTAGCTGCAGTGAGACACTGGGGCCCCTCCTACCTTCTTTCTATTTTGAGACACTGGGGCCACTCCTACCTTCTTTCTATAGTGAGACACTTGGGCCACTCCTACCTCATTTCTGTTTTTAGACACTGGGGCCAATCCAACATTCTCTCTGTAGTGAGACACTGGTTCCATGCCAACATTCTCTCTGTAGTGATACACTAGGTCCTATCCTATCTTCTGTCTGTCGTGAGACACTGGGGCCACTCCTACCTTCTATTTGTAGTGAGACACTGGGGCCACAACTACGTTATTTCTTTAGTGAGACACTAGTGCCACTGCTACCTTCTTTCTGTACCAAGACACTGGGACCACTCCTTTCTTCTTTCTGTAGTGAGACACTGGGGCCACTCCTACCTTCTTTCTGTAGTGAGACATTGGGACGACTCCAAACTTCTTACTATAGTGAGACACTGGGGCCACTCTTACTTTTTTTCTATAGTGGGACACTGTGGCCACAATTACCTTCTTTTTATAGTGAGACACTGGGGCAACTCTTTCCTTCTTTCTGTAGTGAGACCCTGATGCCAGTCTAAACTTCTTTCTGTAATGAGATACTTGGGCCACTCCTACCTTCTTTCTATAGTGTGACACTGGGGCCACTCCTACCTTCCTTATGTAGTGATACACTGGGACCACTCCTATGTTCTTCCTGTAGTGAGACACTGGGGCCACTCCTACCTTTCAAATTCGTGACACACTGGGGACACTCTTTTTCTGTAGTTTGAAACTGGGCCCAATCCTACCTTCTTTCTGTAGTGATACACTGGGTCTACTCCTACCTTTTTTCTATAGTGAGAACCTGGGGCCACTCTTACTCTTTTAATGTAGTGGGACACTGGGGCCACTCCTACCTTTTTTCTGTAATGAGACAAATGGGCCACTCCTACCTTCTAGCTGCAGTGAGACACTGGGGCCCCTCCTACCTTCTTTCTATTTTGAGACACTGGGGCAACTCCTACCTTTTTTCTCTAGTGAGACACTGGGTCCACACCTACCTTATTTCTGTAGTGAGACATCGGGCCCACTTCTACCAAATTTCTATAGTGAATCACTGGGGCCACTTTGACTTTTTTATGTGTTGAGACACTGGGGCTCTTACTCTTTTTCTATAGTGGGACACTCTTTTTTGTTTCTATAGTGGGATACTGGGGCCAATCCTACCTTTTTTCTGTAGTGGGACATTGGTGCCACTCCTTCCGTTTTTGTGTAGTGAGAAACTAGGCCCATTCATACAGTTTTAATGTAGTTTGAAACTGGGTCCAATCCTACCTTCTTTTTGTTTTGAGACTCTGGGGCAACTCCTACCTTTTTTCTCTAGTGAGACACTGGGTCCACACCTACCTTATTTCTGTAGTGAGACACTGGGGCCACTTCTACCTTCTTTCTGTAGTGAGACACTTGGGCCACATCTACCTTATTTCTTTAGTGAGACACTGGGGCCACTACTACCTTCTTTCTGTAGTGAGACACTGGGGCCACTCTTACTCTTTTTCTATAGTGGGACACTCTTTTTTGTTTTTATAGTGGGATACTGAGGCCAATCCTACCTTTTTTCTGTAGTGGGACACTGGTGCCACTCCTACCGTTTTTCTGTAGTGAGAAACTAGGCCCATTCATACAGTTTTAATGTAGTATGAAACTGGGTCCAATCCTTCCTTCTTTCTGTAGTGAGACACTGGGGGCACTCCTACCTTATTTCTGTAGTGAGAGACTGGGACCACTTCTATCTATTTTCTGTAGTGAGACAATGCCGCCACTCCTTTCTTCTTTCAATAGTGAGACACTTGGTCCACTTCTACTTTCTTTCTGTAGTAAGACACTGGGCCCACTCCTACCTTTTTACTGTAATGAGACATTAGGTACACTTTTTTTCTCTTTCTCTGTAGTATGAAACCTTCTATTTGTAGTGAGACACTGGGGTCACTCCTACCATCTTTCTGTAATGAGACAATGGGGTCACTCCAAACTTCTTTCAGTAGTGAGACACTGGGGCCACTCCTACCTTCTTTCTGTAGTGAGACACTGGGGCCACTCCTACCATATTTCTATAGTGAAACACTGGAGACACTTTTACTCTTTCTCTATAGTGGGACACTGGGGCCAATCTTACCATCTATTTGTAGTGAGACATCGGGGCCACTTCTACCAAATTTCTATAGTGAATCACTGGGGCCACTTTGACTTTTTTTTATATATTGAGACACTGGGGCCAATCCTCCCGTTTTTCTGTAGTGGGACACTGGGGCCACTCCTACCTTCTTTTTGTAGTGAGTCATTGGGCCACTCCTACCTTTTTTCTGTAGTGAGACACTGGGGCCACTCCTACCTTTTTTCAGTAGTGATACACTGGGGACACTCCTAACTTCTTTCTGTTGTGAGACACTGGGACCACTCCTACCTTTTTTCTGTAGTGAGACACTTGGGCCACTCCTTCCTTCTTTCTATAGTGAGACACAGGGGCCACTCCTACCTTCTTTCTATAGTGAGACACTTGGGCCACTCCTACTTTCGTTCTCTTTTGAGACACTGGGGCCACTCCTACCTTATTTCTGTTTTTAGACACTGGGGCCAATCCAACATTCTTTCTGTAGTGAGACACTGGTTCCATGCCAACATTCTCTCTGTAGTGAGACACTAGGTCCAATCCTATCCTGTCTGTCGTGAGACACTGGGGCCACTTTTACTCTTTCTCTGTAGTCAGACATAGGGGCTACTCTTTCTTTTTTCCTGTAGTGAGACACCGGGGCCAATCTTACCTTCTTTCTGTAGTGAGATACTGGGGCCACTCCGACGTTATTTCTGTAGTGAGACACTGGGGCCAATCCTACCTTCTATCTGTAGTGAGACACTGGGCCCACTCCTAGCTTCTTTCTGTAGTGAGACACTGGGGCCACTTCTACCTTATTTCTATAGTGAAACACTGGGGCCACTCCTACTCTTTTCTTGTAGTGGGAAATTGGGGCCATTCCTATATTATTTCTGTAGTAAGACACTGTGACCACTTCTACCTTTTTTTGTAGTGAGACACTGGGGCCACTCCTACCTTCTTTTTATATTGAGACATTTGGGACATTCTTACACTTTTTCTTTATGTAGTGAGACACTGGGGCCATTCTTACTCTTTTTCTGTACTGGGACACTGGAGCCAGTCTTGCTTTCTTCTGTATTGAGACACTGGGGCTATTTCTTCCTTCTTTCTGTAGTGAGACACTGGGGCCACTCCTACTCTTTTCTTGTAGTGCGAAACTGGGGCCATTCCTATATTATTTCTGTAGTAAGACACTGACCACTTCTACCTTTTTTCTGTATTGAGACACTGGGGCCACTCCTACATTCTTTCTATAGTGAGACACTGCTGCCACTCCTACCTTCTTTCTGTAGTGAGACATTGCGGACACTCCTACCTTCTTTCTATGGTGAGACACTGGGGCCACAACTACCATATTTCTGTAGTCAAACACTGGGGCCACTCCAAACTTATTTCTATAGTGAGACACTGGGGCCACTCCTACATTTCTTCTGTAGTGAGACACAGGGGCCAATCCTACCTTCTTTCTATAGTGAGACAATGGTGCCACTCCTACCTTCTTTCTGTAGTGAGACACTGGGGCCACTCCTACTTTTTTTCTGTAGTGAGACACTGGGGCCACTCCTAGCTTTTTTCTGTAGTGAGACACTGGGGCCACTCCTACTTTTTTTCTGTAGTGAGACACTGGGGCCACTCCTACTTTTTTTCTATAGTGAGACACTGGGGCCACTACTACCTCCTTTCAGTAGTGAGACACTGGGGCCACACGTGCCTTTTTTCCTTAAAGAGACACTGGGGCTACTCCTACCTTCTTTCTGTAGTGAGTCACTGATGCCACTCCAAATTTCTTTCTGCAGTGAGACACTGGGGCAACTACTACCTCCTTTCGGTAGTGAGACACTTGGACCACTCGTGCCTTTTTTCCTTAAAGAGACACTGGGGCTACTCCTACCTTCTTTCTATAGTGAGACAATGGGGCCACTCCTACTTTCTGTTTGTAGTGAGACACTGGGGCCAATCCTACCTTTTTTTCTGTAGTGATACACTTATGCCACTCCAACCTTCTTTCTGTAGTGAGACACTGTGGCACCTTATTTCTATAGTGAGACAATGGGGACACTCATACCTTCTTTCTGTAGTGAGACACTGGGGCCACTCCTACTTTCTTTCTGTAGTGAGACACTGGGGCCACTCCTACTTTCTTTCTGTAGTGAGACACTGGGGCCACTCCTACCTTTTTTCTGTAGTTTGACACTGGGACCACTCCTACCTTATTTCTGTAGTGAGACACTGTGGCCACTCCTACCTTCTTTTTATATTGAGACATTGGGAACATTCTTACGCTTTTTCTTTATGTAGTGAGACATTGGGGCCATTCTTACTATTTTTCTGTACTGGGACACTGGAGCCAATCTTACTTTCTTCTGTATTGAGACACTGGGGCTATTTCTTCCTTCTTTCTGTAGTGAGACACTGATGCCACTCCAAAGTTCTGTCTGTAGTGAGACACTGGGGCCACTCCTACCTTCTTTTTGTAGTGAGACGGTGGGGCCACTCCTACCTTTTTTCTGTAGTGAGACAACTGGGGCCACTCCTATTTTATTTCTATAATGAGACACTGGGGCCACTCCTATGTTCTTTCTGTAGTGAGACACTGGGGCCACTCTTACTGTTTTTCTATATTGGGACACTGGAGTGAGAGACTGGGGCCACTTCTACCGAATTTATATAGTGAAACACTGGGGCCACTTTGACTTTTTTAATGTATTGAGACACTGGGGCCACTCTTACTCTTTTTCTATAGTGGGACACTTTTTCTATAGTGGGACACTGGGGCAATCCTATCTTTTTTCTGTAGTGGGACACTGGGGCCACTCCTACCTTCTTTCTGTAGTGAGTCACTGGAGCAACTCCTACCTTTTTTCTATAGTGAGACACTGGGGCCACTCCTACCTTTTTTCAGTAGTGATACACTGGGGCCACTCCTACCTTTTTTCTATAGTGAGACACTTGGGCCACTCCTACCTTCTTTCTATAGTGAGACACTGGGGCCACTCTTACTTTCGTTCTCTAGTGAGTAACTGGGGCCACTCCTACCTTCTATCTATAGTGAGACACTGGGGCCACTCTTACTTTCGTTCTCTAGAGAGACACTGGGGCCACTCCTACCTTTTTTCTGTAGTGAGACACTTGGGCCAGTCCTACCTTTTTTCTATAGTGAGACACTGGGGCCACTCTTACTTTCGTTCTGTAGTGAGACACTTGGGCCACTACTACCTTCTTTCTATATTGAGACACTGGGTCCACTCTTACTTTCGTTCTCTAGTGAGACACTAGGGCCACTCCTACCTTTTTTCTGTAGTGAGACACTTGGGCCACTCCTGCCTTCTTTCTATAGTAAGACACTGGGGTCACTCTTACTTTCGTTCTCTAATGAGACACTGGGGCCACTCCTACCTTATTTCTGTTTTTAGACACTGGAGCCAATCCAACATTCTCTCTGTAGTGAGACTCTTTGGCCATTCCTACCTTCTTTCTTTAGTGAGACACTGGGGAAACTACTGTCTTCTTTCTGTAGTGAGACACTGGGGCCACTCCTGCCTTTTTTCCTTAAAGAGACACTGGGGCTACTCCTACCTTCTTTCTGTAGTGAGACACTTATGCCACTCCAAACTTCTTTCTGTAGTGAGACACTGGGGCCACTCCTAACTTCTTTGTATAGTGAGACACTGGGGCCACTCTTACCTTCTTTCTATATGAGACAATGGGGCCACTCCAACTTTCTTTCTGTAGTGAGACACTGGGGCCACTCCTACCTTATTTCTGTAGTGAGACACTGGGGATACTCCTACCTTCTCTGTAGTGGGCCACTGGGGCCACGTCTACCTTTTTTCTGTAGTGATACACAGGGGACACGCCTACCTTCTTTCTGTAGTGAGACAGTGGGGCCACTCCTACCTCCTTTCTGTAGTGGGACACTGTGACCACTCCTACCTTCTTTCTGTAGTGGGACACTGGGGCCACTCCTACCTTCTTTCTGTAGTGAGACAGTGGGGCCTCTCCTAACTTCTTTCTGTAGTGAGACACTAGGTCCAATCCTATCTTCTTTCTGTCGTGAGACACTGGGGCCACTTTTACTCTTTTTCTATAGTCAGACATAGGGGCTACTCTTTCTGTTTTCCTGTAGTGAGACACTGGGGCCAATCTTACCTTCTTTCTGTAGTGGGACACTGGGGCCACTCCAACTTTATTTCTGTAGTGAGACACTGGGGCCTCTCCTGCCTTCTATCTGTAGTGAGACACTGGGGCCACTCTTACTCTTTTTCTTTCGTGGGACACTGGGGCCAATCCTACCATTTTTCTGTAGTGTGACACTGGGGCCACTTCTACCTTATTTCTATAGTGAAACACTGGGCCACTCTTACTCTTTTCTTGTAGTGGGACCCTCGGGACTCTCTTTCTCTTTTTCTATCGTGGGACACTGGGGCCACTCCTATATTATTTCTGTAGTAAGATACTGTGACCACTTCTACCTTATTTCTGTAGAGAGACACTGCAGCCTCTCCTACCTTCTTTCTGTAGTGAGACACTGCGGCCACTCCTACCTTCTTTCTATAGTGAGACACTGGGGCCACTACTACCTTTCTACTGTAGTGAGATACTGAGGCCACTCATACGTTCTTTCTATAGTGAGACACTGGGGCCACTGCTTCCTTCTTTCTGTAGGACACTAGGGCCACTACTACCTTCTTTCTGTAGTGAGACACTGGTCCCACTCCCACTTTTTTTCTGTAGTGAGACTCTTTGGCCATTCCTACCTTCTTTCTTTAGTGAGAAACTGGGGCCACTACTGCCTTCTTTCTGTAGTGAGACACTGGGGCCACTCCTGCCCTTTTTTCCTTAAAGAGACACTGGGGCTACTCCTACCTTCTTTCTGTAGTGACACACTGGGGCCACTCCTAACTTCTTTGTATAGTGAGACACTGGGGCCACTCCTACCTTCTTTCTATAGTGAGACAATGGGGCCACTCCTACTTTCTTTCTGTAGTGAGACACTGGGGCCACTCCTACCTTATTTCTGTAGTGAGACACTGGGGATACTCCTACCTTCTCTGTAGTGGGCCACTGGGGCCACTTCTACCTTTTTTCTGTAGTGATACACAGGGGACACGCCTACCTTCTTTCTGTGGTGAGACAGTGGGGCCACTCCTACCTCCTTTCTGTAGTGGGACACTGTGACCACTCCTGCCTTCTTTCTGTAGTGGGACACTGGGGCCACTCCTACCTTCTTTCTGTAGTGAGACAGTGGGGCCACTCCTAACTTCTTTCTGTAGTGAGACACTGGGGCCACTCCTGCCTTTTTTCTGTAAAGAGACACTGGGGCTACTCCTAGCTTCTTTCTGTAGTGAGACACTGATGCCACTCCAAACTTCTTTCTGTAGTGAGACACTGGGGCCACTTCTACCTTATTTCTATAGTGAAACACTGGGGCCACTCCTACTCTTTTCTTGTAGTGGGAAATTGGGGCCATTCCTATATTATTTCTGTAGTAAGACACTGTGACCACTTCTACCTTTTTTTGTAGTGAGACACTGTGGCCACTCCTGCCACTCCTACCTTCTTTTTATATTGAGACATTGGGGACATTCTTACACTTTTTCTTTATGTAGTGAGACACTGGGGCCATTCTTACTCTTTTTCTGTACTGGGACACTGGAGCCAGTCTTGCTTTCTTCTGTATTGAGACACTGGGGCTATTTCTTCCTTCTTTCTGTAGTGAGACACTGGGGCCACTCCTACTCTTTTCTTGTAGTGCGAAACTGGGGCCATTCCTATATTATTTCTGTAGTAAGACACTGTGACCACTTCTACCTTTTTTCTGTATTGAGACACTGGGGCCACTCCTACATTCTTTCTATAGTGAGACACTGCGGCCACTCCTACATTATTTCTGTAGTGAGACATTGCGGACACTCCTACCTTCTTTCTATGGTGAGACACTGGGGCCACAACTACCATATTTCTGTAGTCAAACACTGGGGCCACTCCAACGTTATTTCTATAGTGAGACACTGGGGCCACTCCTACATTTCTTCTGTAGTGAGACACAGGGGCCACTACTACCTTCTTTCTGTAGTGAGACACTGGTGCCACTCCTACCGTTTTTCTGTAGTGAGAAACTAGGCCCATTCATACAGTTATAATGTAGTATGAAACTGGGTCCAATCCTACCTTCTTTCTGTAGTGAGACACTGGGGGCACTCCTACCTTATTTCTGTAGTGAGACACTGGGACCACTTCTATCTATTGTCTGTAGTGAGACATTGGCGCCACTCCTTTCTTCTTTCAGTAGTGAGACACTTGGTCCACTTCTACTTTGTTTCTGTAGTAAGACACTGGGCCCACTCCTACCTTTTTACTGCAATGAGACATTGGGTACACTTTTTTTCTCTTTCTCTGTAGTATGAAACCTTCTATTTGTAGTGAGACACTGGGGTCACTCCTACCTTCTTTCTGTAATGAGACACTGGGGTCACTCCAAACTTCTTTCAGTATTGAGACACTGGGGCCACTCCTACCTTCTTTCTGTAGTGAGACACTGGGGCCACTCCTACGATATTTCTATAGTGAAACACTGGATACACTCTTACTCTTTTTCTATAGTGGGACAATGGGGCCAAACCTACCATCTTTTTGTAGTGAGACATCGGGGCCACTTCTACCAAATTTCTATAGTGAATCACTGGGGCCACTTTGACTTTTTTTATGTATTGAGACACTGGGGCCAATCCAGTTTCTATAGAGGGACACTGGGGCCAATCCTACCTTTTTTCTGTAGTGGTACACTGGGGCCACTCCTACCTTCTTTTTGTAGTGAGTCATTGGGCCACTCCTACCTTTTTTCTGTAGTGAGACACTGGGGCCACTCCTACCTTTTTTCAGTAGTGATACACTGGGGACACTCCTACCTTCTTTCTGTAGTGAGACACTAGGGCCACTCCTACCTTTTTCTGTTGTGAGACACAGGGGCCACTCCTACCTTTCAAATTCGTGACACACTGGGGACACTCCTACCTTTCAAATTCGTGACACACTGGGGCCACTCCTACCTTTCAAATTCGTGACACACTGGGGACACTCTTTTTCTGTAGTTTGAAACTGGGCCCAATCCTACCTTCTTTCTGTAGTGATACACTGGGTCTACTCCTACCTTTTTTCTATAGTGAGAACCTGGGGCCACTCTTACTCTTTTAATGTAGTGGGACACTGGGGCCACTCCTACCTTTTTTCTGTAATGAGACAAATGGGCCACTCCTACCTTCTAGCTGCAGTGAGACACTGGGGCCCCTCCTACCTTCTTTCTATTTTGAGACACTGGGGCCACTCCTACCTTCTTTCTATAGTGAGACACTTGGGCCACTCCTACCTCATTTCTGTTTTTAGACACTGGGGCCAATCCAACATTCTCTCTGTAGTGAGACACTGGTTCCATGCCAACATTCTCTCTGTAGTGATACACTAGGTCCTATCCTATCTTCTGTCTGTCGTGAGACACTGGGGCCACTCCTACCTTCTATTTGTAGTGAGACACTGGGGCCACAACTACGTTATTTCTTTAGTGAGACACTAGTGCCACTGCTACCTTCTTTCTGTACCAAGACACTGGGACCACTCCTTTCTTCTTTCTGTAGTGAGACACTGGGGCCACTCCTACCTTCTTTCTGTAGTGAGACATTGGGACGACTCCAAACTTCTTACTATAGTGAGACACTGGGGCCACTCTTACTTTTTTTCTATAGTGGGACACTGTGGCCACAATTACCTTCTTTTTATAGTGAGACACTGGGGCAACTCTTTCCTTCTTTCTGTAGTGAGACCCTGATGCCAGTCTAAACTTCTTTCTGTAATGAGATACTTGGGCCACTCCTACCTTCTTTCTATAGTGTGACACTGGGGCCACTCCTACCTTCCTTATGTAGTGATACACTGGGACCACTCCTATGTTCTTCCTGTAGTGAGACACTGGGGCCACTCCTACCTTTCAAATTCGTGACACACTGGGGACACTCTTTTTCTGTAGTTTGAAACTGGGCCCAATCCTACCTTCTTTCTGTAGTGATACACTGGGTCTACTCCTACCTTTTTTCTATAGTGAGAACCTGGGGCCACTCTTACTCTTTTAATGTAGTGGGACACTGGGGCCACTCCTACCTTTTTTCTGTAATGAGACAAATGGGCCACTCCTACCTTCTAGCTGCAGTGAGACACTGGGGCCCCTCCTACCTTCTTTCTATTTTGAGACACTGGGGCAACTCCTACCTTTTTTCTCTAGTGAGACACTGGGTCCACACCTACCTTATTTCTGTAGTGAGACATCGGGCCCACTTCTACCAAATTTCTATAGTGAATCACTGGGGCCACTTTGACTTTTTTATGTGTTGAGACACTGGGGCTCTTACTCTTTTTCTATAGTGGGACACTCTTTTTTGTTTCTATAGTGGGATACTGGGGCCAATCCTACCTTTTTTCTGTAGTGGGACATTGGTGCCACTCCTTCCGTTTTTGTGTAGTGAGAAACTAGGCCCATTCATACAGTTTTAATGTAGTTTGAAACTGGGTCCAATCCTACCTTCTTTTTGTTTTGAGACTCTGGGGCAACTCCTACCTTTTTTCTCTAGTGAGACACTGGGTCCACACCTACCTTATTTCTGTAGTGAGACACTGGGGCCACTTCTACCTTCTTTCTGTAGTGAGACACTTGGGCCACATCTACCTTATTTCTTTAGTGAGACACTGGGGCCACTACTACCTTCTTTCTGTAGTGAGACACTGGGGCCACTCTTACTCTTTTTCTATAGTGGGACACTCTTTTTTGTTTTTATAGTGGGATACTGAGGCCAATCCTACCTTTTTTCTGTAGTGGGACACTGGTGCCACTCCTACCGTTTTTCTGTAGTGAGAAACTAGGCCCATTCATACAGTTTTAATGTAGTATGAAACTGGGTCCAATCCTTCCTTCTTTCTGTAGTGAGACACTGGGGGCACTCCTACCTTATTTCTGTAGTGAGAGACTGGGACCACTTCTATCTATTTTCTGTAGTGAGACAATGCCGCCACTCCTTTCTTCTTTCAATAGTGAGACACTTGGTCCACTTCTACTTTCTTTCTGTAGTAAGACACTGGGCCCACTCCTACCTTTTTACTGTAATGAGACATTAGGTACACTTTTTTTCTCTTTCTCTGTAGTATGAAACCTTCTATTTGTAGTGAGACACTGGGGTCACTCCTACCATCTTTCTGTAATGAGACAATGGGGTCACTCCAAACTTCTTTCAGTAGTGAGACACTGGGGCCACTCCTACCTTCTTTCTGTAGTGAGACACTGGGGCCACTCCTACCATATTTCTATAGTGAAACACTGGAGACACTTTTACTCTTTCTCTATAGTGGGACACTGGGGCCAATCTTACCATCTATTTGTAGTGAGACATCGGGGCCACTTCTACCAAATTTCTATAGTGAATCACTGGGGCCACTTTGACTTTTTTTTATATATTGAGACACTGGGGCCAATCCTCCCGTTTTTCTGTAGTGGGACACTGGGGCCACTCCTACCTTCTTTTTGTAGTGAGTCATTGGGCCACTCCTACCTTTTTTCTGTAGTGAGACACTGGGGCCACTCCTACCTTTTTTCAGTAGTGATACACTGGGGACACTCCTAACTTCTTTCTGTTGTGAGACACTGGGACCACTCCTACCTTTTTTCTGTAGTGAGACACTTGGGCCACTCCTTCCTTCTTTCTATAGTGAGACACAGGGGCCACTCCTACCTTCTTTCTATAGTGAGACACTTGGGCCACTCCTACTTTCGTTCTCTTTTGAGACACTGGGGCCACTCCTACCTTATTTCTGTTTTTAGACACTGGGGCCAATCCAACATTCTTTCTGTAGTGAGACACTGGTTCCATGCCAACATTCTCTCTGTAGTGAGACACTAGGTCCAATCCTATCCTGTCTGTCGTGAGACACTGGGGCCACTTTTACTCTTTCTCTGTAGTCAGACATAGGGGCTACTCTTTCTTTTTTCCTGTAGTGAGACACCGGGGCCAATCTTACCTTCTTTCTGTAGTGAGATACTGGGGCCACTCCGACGTTATTTCTGTAGTGAGACACTGGGGCCAATCCTACCTTCTATCTGTAGTGAGACACTGGGCCCACTCCTAGCTTCTTTCTGTAGTGAGACACTGGGGCCACTTCTACCTTATTTCTATAGTGAAACACTGGGGCCACTCCTACTCTTTTCTTGTAGTGGGAAATTGGGGCCATTCCTATATTATTTCTGTAGTAAGACACTGTGACCACTTCTACCTTTTTTTGTAGTGAGACACTGGGGCCACTCCTACCTTCTTTTTATATTGAGACATTTGGGACATTCTTACACTTTTTCTTTATGTAGTGAGACACTGGGGCCATTCTTACTCTTTTTCTGTACTGGGACACTGGAGCCAGTCTTGCTTTCTTCTGTATTGAGACACTGGGGCTATTTCTTCCTTCTTTCTGTAGTGAGACACTGGGGCCACTCCTACTCTTTTCTTGTAGTGCGAAACTGGGGCCATTCCTATATTATTTCTGTAGTAAGACACTGACCACTTCTACCTTTTTTCTGTATTGAGACACTGGGGCCACTCCTACATTCTTTCTATAGTGAGACACTGCTGCCACTCCTACCTTCTTTCTGTAGTGAGACATTGCGGACACTCCTACCTTCTTTCTATGGTGAGACACTGGGGCCACAACTACCATATTTCTGTAGTCAAACACTGGGGCCACTCCAAACTTATTTCTATAGTGAGACACTGGGGCCACTCCTACATTTCTTCTGTAGTGAGACACAGGGGCCAATCCTACCTTCTTTCTATAGTGAGACAATGGTGCCACTCCTACCTTCTTTCTGTAGTGAGACACTGGGGCCACTCCTACTTTTTTTCTGTAGTGAGACACTGGGGCCACTCCTAGCTTTTTTCTGTAGTGAGACACTGGGGCCACTCCTACTTTTTTTCTGTAGTGAGACACTGGGGCCACTCCTACTTTTTTTCTATAGTGAGACACTGGGGCCACTACTACCTCCTTTCAGTAGTGAGACACTGGGGCCACACGTGCCTTTTTTCCTTAAAGAGACACTGGGGCTACTCCTACCTTCTTTCTGTAGTGAGTCACTGATGCCACTCCAAATTTCTTTCTGCAGTGAGACACTGGGGCAACTACTACCTCCTTTCGGTAGTGAGACACTTGGACCACTCGTGCCTTTTTTCCTTAAAGAGACACTGGGGCTACTCCTACCTTCTTTCTATAGTGAGACAATGGGGCCACTCCTACTTTCTGTTTGTAGTGAGACACTGGGGCCAATCCTACCTTTTTTTCTGTAGTGATACACTTATGCCACTCCAACCTTCTTTCTGTAGTGAGACACTGTGGCACCTTATTTCTATAGTGAGACAATGGGGACACTCATACCTTCTTTCTGTAGTGAGACACTGGGGCCACTCCTACTTTCTTTCTGTAGTGAGACACTGGGGCCACTCCTACTTTCTTTCTGTAGTGAGACACTGGGGCCACTCCTACCTTTTTTCTGTAGTTTGACACTGGGACCACTCCTACCTTATTTCTGTAGTGAGACACTGTGGCCACTCCTACCTTCTTTTTATATTGAGACATTGGGAACATTCTTACGCTTTTTCTTTATGTAGTGAGACATTGGGGCCATTCTTACTATTTTTCTGTACTGGGACACTGGAGCCAATCTTACTTTCTTCTGTATTGAGACACTGGGGCTATTTCTTCCTTCTTTCTGTAGTGAGACACTGATGCCACTCCAAAGTTCTGTCTGTAGTGAGACACTGGGGCCACTCCTACCTTCTTTTTGTAGTGAGACGGTGGGGCCACTCCTACCTTTTTTCTGTAGTGAGACAACTGGGGCCACTCCTATTTTATTTCTATAATGAGACACTGGGGCCACTCCTATGTTCTTTCTGTAGTGAGACACTGGGGCCACTCTTACTGTTTTTCTATATTGGGACACTGGAGTGAGAGACTGGGGCCACTTCTACCGAATTTATATAGTGAAACACTGGGGCCACTTTGACTTTTTTAATGTATTGAGACACTGGGGCCACTCTTACTCTTTTTCTATAGTGGGACACTTTTTCTATAGTGGGACACTGGGGCAATCCTATCTTTTTTCTGTAGTGGGACACTGGGGCCACTCCTACCTTCTTTCTGTAGTGAGTCACTGGAGCAACTCCTACCTTTTTTCTATAGTGAGACACTGGGGCCACTCCTCCCTTTTTTCAGTAGTGATACACTGGGGCCACTCCTACCTTTTTTCTATAGTGAGACACTTGGGCCACTCCTACCTTCTTTCTATAGTGAGACACTGGGGCCACTCTTACTTTCGTTCTCTAGTGAGTAACTGGGGCCACTCCTACCTTCTATCTATAGTGAGACACTGGGGCCACTCTTACTTTCGTTCTCTAGAGAGACACTGGGGCCACTCCTACCTTTTTTCTGTAGTGAGACACTTGGGCCAGTCCTACCTTTTTTCTATAGTGAGACACTGGGGCCACTCTTACTTTCGTTCTGTAGTGAGACACTTGGGCCACTACTACCTTCTTTCTATATTGAGACACTGGGTCCACTCTTACTTTCGTTCTCTAGTGAGACACTAGGGCCACTCCTACCTTTTTTCTGTAGTGAGACACTTGGGCCACTCCTGCCTTCTTTCTATAGTAAGACACTGGGGTCACTCTTACTTTCGTTCTCTAATGAGACACTGGGGCCACTCCTACCTTATTTCTGTTTTTAGACACTGGAGCCAATCCAACATTCTCTCTGTAGTGAGACTCTTTGGCCATTCCTACCTTCTTTCTTTAGTGAGACACTGGGGAAACTACTGTCTTCTTTCTGTAGTGAGACACTGGGGCCACTCCTGCCTTTTTTCCTTAAAGAGACACTGGGGCTACTCCTACCTTCTTTCTGTAGTGAGACACTTATGCCACTCCAAACTTCTTTCTGTAGTGAGACACTGGGGCCACTCCTAACTTCTTTGTATAGTGAGACACTGGGGCCACTCTTACCTTCTTTCTATATGAGACAATGGGGCCACTCCAACTTTCTTTCTGTAGTGAGACACTGGGGCCACTCCTACCTTATTTCTGTAGTGAGACACTGGGGATACTCCTACCTTCTCTGTAGTGGGCCACTGGGGCCACGTCTACCTTTTTTCTGTAGTGATACACAGGGGACACGCCTACCTTCTTTCTGTAGTGAGACAGTGGGGCCACTCCTACCTCCTTTCTGTAGTGGGACACTGTGACCACTCCTACCTTCTTTCTGTAGTGGGACACTGGGGCCACTCCTACCTTCTTTCTGTAGTGAGACAGTGGGGCCTCTCCTAACTTCTTTCTGTAGTGAGACACTAGGTCCAATCCTATCTTCTTTCTGTCGTGAGACACTGGGGCCACTTTTACTCTTTTTCTATAGTCAGACATAGGGGCTACTCTTTCTGTTTTCCTGTAGTGAGACACTGGGGCCAATCTTACCTTCTTTCTGTAGTGGGACACTGGGGCCACTCCAACTTTATTTCTGTAGTGAGACACTGGGGCCTCTCCTGCCTTCTATCTGTAGTGAGACACTGGGGCCACTCTTACTCTTTTTCTTTCGTGGGACACTGGGGCCAATCCTACCATTTTTCTGTAGTGTGACACTGGGGCCACTTCTACCTTATTTCTATAGTGAAACACTGGGCCACTCTTACTCTTTTCTTGTAGTGGGACCCTCGGGACTCTCTTTCTCTTTTTCTATCGTGGGACACTGGGGCCACTCCTATATTATTTCTGTAGTAAGATACTGTGACCACTTCTACCTTATTTCTGTAGAGAGACACTGCAGCCTCTCCTACCTTCTTTCTGTAGTGAGACACTGCGGCCACTCCTACCTTCTTTCTATAGTGAGACACTGGGGCCACTACTACCTTTCTACTGTAGTGAGATACTGAGGCCACTCATACGTTCTTTCTATAGTGAGACACTGGGGCCACTGCTTCCTTCTTTCTGTAGGACACTAGGGCCACTACTACCTTCTTTCTGTAGTGAGACACTGGTCCCACTCCCACTTTTTTTCTGTAGTGAGACTCTTTGGCCATTCCTACCTTCTTTCTTTAGTGAGAAACTGGGGCCACTACTGCCTTCTTTCTGTAGTGAGACACTGGGGCCACTCCTGCCCTTTTTTCCTTAAAGAGACACTGGGGCTACTCCTACCTTCTTTCTGTAGTGAGACACTGGGGCCACTCCTAACTTCTTTGTATAGTGAGACACTGGGGCCACTCCTACCTTCTTTCTATAGTGAGACAATGGGGCCACTCCTACTTTCTTTCTGTAGTGAGACACTGGGGCCACTCCTACCTTATTTCTGTAGTGAGACACTGGGGATACTCCTACCTTCTCTGTAGTGGGCCACTGGGGCCACTTCTACCTTTTTTCTGTAGTGATACACAGGGGACACGCCTACCTTCTTTCTGTGGTGAGACAGTGGGGCCACTCCTACCTCCTTTCTGTAGTGGGACACTGTGACCACTCCTGCCTTCTTTCTGTAGTGGGACACTGGGGCCACTCCTACCTTCTTTCTGTAGTGAGACAGTGGGGCCACTCCTAACTTCTTTCTGTAGTGAGACACTGGGGCCACTCCTGCCTTTTTTCTGTAAAGAGACACTGGGGCTACTCCTAGCTTCTTTCTGTAGTGAGACACTGATGCCACTCCAAACTTCTTTCTGTAGTGAGACACTGGGGCCACTTCTACCTTATTTCTATAGTGAAACACTGGGGCCACTCCTACTCTTTTCTTGTAGTGGGAAATTGGGGCCATTCCTATATTATTTCTGTAGTAAGACACTGTGACCACTTCTACCTTTTTTTGTAGTGAGACACTGTGGCCACTCCTGCCACTCCTACCTTCTTTTTATATTGAGACATTGGGGACATTCTTACACTTTTTCTTTATGTAGTGAGACACTGGGGCCATTCTTACTCTTTTTCTGTACTGGGACACTGGAGCCAGTCTTGCTTTCTTCTGTATTGAGACACTGGGGCTATTTCTTCCTTCTTTCTGTAGTGAGACACTGGGGCCACTCCTACTCTTTTCTTGTAGTGCGAAACTGGGGCCATTCCTATATTATTTCTGTAGTAAGACACTGTGACCACTTCTACCTTTTTTCTGTATTGAGACACTGGGGCCACTCCTACATTCTTTCTATAGTGAGACACTGCGGCCACTCCTACATTATTTCTGTAGTGAGACATTGCGGACACTCCTACCTTCTTTCTATGGTGAGACACTGGGGCCACAACTACCATATTTCTGTAGTCAAACACTGGGGCCACTCCAACGTTATTTCTATAGTGAGACACTGGGGCCACTCCTACATTTCTTCTGTAGTGAGACACAGGGGCCAATCCTACCTTCTTTCTATAGTGAGACAATGGTGCCACTCCTACCTTCTTTCTGTAGTGAGACACTGGGGCCACTCCTACTTTTTTTCTGTAGTGAGACACTGGGGCCACTCCTAGCTTTTTTCTGTAGTGAGACACTGGGGCCACTCCTACTTTTTTTCTGTAGTGAGACACTGGGGCCACTCCTACTTTTTTTCTATAGTGAGACACTGGGGCCACTCCTAGCTTTTTTCTGTAGTGAGACACTGGGGCCACTCCTACTTTTTTTCTGTAGTGAGACACTGGGGCCACTCCTACTTTTTTTCTATAGTGAGACACTGGGGCCACTACTACCTCCTTTCGGTAGTGAGACACTGGGGCCACACGTGCCTTTTTTCCTTAAAGAGACACTGGGGCTACTCCTACCTTCTTTCTGTAGTGAGTCACTGATGCCACTCCAAATTTCTTTCTGCAGTGAGACACTGGGGCCACTACTACCTCCTTTCGGTAGTGAGACACTTGGACCACTCGTGCCTTTTTTCCTTAAAGAGACACTGGGGCTACTCCTACCTTCTTTCTATAGTGAGACAATGGGGCCACTCCTACTTTCTGTTTGTAGTGAGACACTGGGGCCAATCCTACCTTTTTTTCTGTAGTGATACACTTATGCCACTCCAACCTTCTTTCTGTAGTGAGACACTGTGGCCACTATTACCTTATTTCTATAGTGAGACAATGGGGACACTCATACCTTCTTTCTGTAGTGAGACACTGGGGCCACTCCTACTTTCTTTCTGTAGTGAGACACTGGGGCCACTCCTACTTTCTTTCTGTAGTGAGACACTGTGGCCACTCCTACCTTCTTTTTATATTGAGACATTGGGAACATTCTTACGCTTTATCTTTATGTAGTGAGACATTGGGGCCATTCTTACTATTTTTCTGTACTGGGACACTGGAGCCAATCTTACTTTCTTCTGTTTTGAGACACTGGGGCTATTTCTTCCTTCTTTCTGTAGTGAGACACTGATGCCACTCCAAAGTTCTGTCTGTAGTGAGACACTGGGGCCACTCCTACCTTCTTTTTGTAGTGAGACGGTGGGGCCACTCCTACCTTTTTTTTGTAGTGAGACAACTGGGGCCACTCCTATTTTATTTCTATAATGAGACACTGGGGCCACTCCTATGTTCTTTCTGTAGTGAGACACTGGGGCCACTCTTACTGTTTTTCTATATTGGGACACTGGAGTGAGAGACTGGGGCCACTTCTACCGAATTTATATAGTGAAACACTGGGGCCACTTTGACTTTTTTAATGTATTGAGACACTGGGGCCACTCTTACTCTTTTTCTATAGTGGGACACTTTTTCTATAGTGGGACACTGGGGCAATCCTATCTTTTTTCTGTAGTGGGACACTGGGGCCACTCCTACCTTCTTTCTGTAGTGAGTCACTGGAGCCACTCCTACCTTTTTTCTATAGTGAGACACTTGGGCCACTCCTACCTTCTTTCTATAGTGAGACACTGGGGCCACTCTTACTTTCGTTCTCTAGAGAGACACTGGGGCCACTCCTACCTTTTTTCTGTAGTGAGACACTTGGGCCAGTCCTACCTTTTTTCTATAGTGAGACACTGGGGCCACTCTTACTTTCGTTCTGTAGTGAGACACTTGGGCCACTACTACCTTCTTTCTATATTGAGACACTGGGTCCACTCTTACTTTCGTTCTCTAGTGAGACACTAGGGCCACTCCTACCTTTTTTCTGTAGTGAGACACTTGGGCCACTCCTGCCTTCTTTCTATAGTAAGACACTGGGGTCACTCTTACTTTCGTTCTCTAATGAGACACTGGGGCCACTCCTACCTTATTTCTGTTTTTTGACACTGGAGCCAATCCAACATTCTCTCTGTAGTGAGACTCTTTGGCCATTCCTACCTTCTTTCTTTAGTGAGACACTGGGGAAACTACTGTCTTCTTTCTGTAGTGAGACACTGGGGCCACTCCTGCCTTTTTTCCTTAAAGAGACACTTATGCCACTCCTACCTTCTTTCTGTAGTGAGACACTGGGGCCACTCCTAACTTCTTTGTATAGTGAGACACTGGGGCCACTCTTACCTTCTTTCTATATGAGACAATGGGGCCACTCCAACTTTCTTTCTGTAGTGAGACACTGGGGCCACTCCTACCTTATTTCTGTAGTGAGACACTGGGGATACTCCTACCTTCTCTGTAGTGGGCCACTGGGGCCACGTCTACCTTTTTTCTGTAGTGATACACAGGGGACACGCCTACCTTCTTTCTGTAGTGAGACAGTGGGGCCACTCCTACCTCCTTTCTGTAGTGGGACACTGTGACCACTCCTACCTTCTTTCTGTAGTGGGACACTGGGGCCACTCCTACCTTCTTTCTGTAGTGAGACAGTGGGGCCTCTCCTAACTTCATTCTGTAGTGAGACACTAGGTCCAATCCTATCTTCTTTCTGTTGTGAGACACTGGGGCCACTTTTACTCTTTTTCTATAGTCAGACATAGGGGCTACTCTTTCTGTTTTCCTGTAGTGAGACACTGGGGCCAATCTTACCTTCATTCTGTAGTGGGACACTGGGGCCACTCCAACTTTATTTCTGTAGTGAGACACTGGGGCCTCTCCTGCCTTCTATCTGTAGTGAGACACTGGGGCCACTCTTACTCTTTTTCTTTCGTGGGACACTGGGGCCAATCCTACCATTTTTCTGTAGTGTGACACTGGGGCCACTTCTACCTTATTTCTATAGTGAAACACTGGGCCACTCTTACTCTTTTCTTGTAGTGGGACCCTCGGGACTCTCTTTCTCTTTTTCTATCGTGGGACACTGGGGCCACTCCTATATTATTTCTGTAGTAAGATACTGTGACCACTTCTACCTTATTTCTGTAGTGAGACACTGCGGCCACTCCTACCTTCTTTCTGTAGTGAGACACTGCGGCCACTCCTACCTTCTTTCTATAGTGAGACACTGGGGCCACTACTACCTTTCTACTGTAGTGAGGCTACTCCTAACTTCTTTCTATAGTGAGACACTGGGTCCACTCCTACCTTCTTTCTATAGTGAGACAATGGGGCCACTCCTACTTTCTTTCTGTAGTGAGACACTGGGGCCACTCCTACCTTTTTCCTGTAGTGGGACACTGGGGCCACTCCTACCTTTTTTCTGTAGTGAGACACCGGGGTCACTCCTTCCTTTTTTCTGTAATGAGACACTTGGTCCACGCCTACCTTCTTTCTGTAATGAGACACTTGGTCCACTCCTACCTTATTTCTGTAATGAGACGCTGGGGCCACTCCTACTTTCTGTAGTGGGACACTGGGGCCAATCCTACCATCTTTATGTAGTGAGACTCTGGGGCCACTTCTACCTTTTTCTATAGTGAAACACTGGGGCCACTGTTACTCTTTTTCTGTAGTGAGAAACTGGGGCCACTCTTACTCTTTTTCTGTAGTGGGACACTGGGGCCAATACTACCTTATTTCTGTAGTTAGACACTGGGGCCACTCCAACATTCTTTCTGTAGTGATACACTGGGGCCACTCTTACTCTTTTTCAGTATTGGGAAACTGGGGGCAATACTACTGTACAGTATATCAGTTAATATTTACCAATTTAGCAAATCTAGTGTAAATATTTGCACTCTAGCTAGCATAGATTCTATATTTTTGGTAACTTTATTTGAGAGGTCATACAAGATATCGTAGTGCAATTTCTCACTGTATGCTTTGTCTTTCTTACCATTTTCCAAATAAGAAGCTGTGATATTTGTATTCCAGTAACATGGAATTCTCATTATCATAGTGTCTGAAATAGGTTTCAATTTATTTCTAAATTTTGGAAAGCAGTTTGTAAATTACTGAGAACTGACATGTGTTTTTCTTTCTTGTATTATCCTGAACACAGTGGCCAGACTGATCAATCCTTAGAACAGTTATAACAAATAAAGATGCTAGCCCAAATATTTTGTATGGACAGGTCTTGTTTCTTATAATTCACTACATTCTTCTACTGGATCTTTGCCATGTTTTTTTTACATGTATTATATCCTAAATCTTTTTCAATAAGCCAGTTTTATAACTGAGCAGCTCTCACAAGTCTGAAAAGAGGTCCAAGTGAATTTAATACCTGTCTCATCCCAAAAAGTACAATGTGTGGATAGTCATTAGAAACAACAATGATTTAAATTGATGACAAAGTGCCTGATTCAGCAAGGATCGCAACTGCAATTATGCACGCCATAGGCCAATTTTTGCGTTCTGCACATGCGTAAGCATCACAGTGTGCATGCGCGAACCAGCCACTGCGATCGGGACATCGATCGCAGTAACTATGCAGACCCATCGCAGAGTGATTGACAGGATGTACCATTTTGGGTGGCGACGGGGGGGTGGTCGGCGAAACGCAAGTGTGCCAGTGCGTTTGAACGCCGTTGCAGGGGCATGCATAAATTAGGCACTGCGTTATGATGAGGTTAGCAATTTCTGAGTAAGGTCAGAGCTTGTGCAAGTGTGCGTGAGGCTGCGATGGTACTCGGTGTTACCGATGGTTTCGCAGTCTTGCTATGTATTACGGATGTGTGTAAGGTAAGGTGGGCGTCCTTATGTTGTGCTGCGATGGCATAGCGATCTCAATGGATTAGCATACTAACGCAGTGATACTACGTGCATAATCCCTATTGCATTCACAGTTGCGAACCATAATGAATCAGGCCCAAAGTTTGGTTGTCCCCCATGTAATATGTAGTGATTCTGTAACAGAACGGATTCTTTGGGACCTGAGACAGAAAAACTGCAGTAATATCTAACCCAGTTTTCCAGGTTCCTTGGTTTCTATATTTTCATTGCTATATGTCCCACTGCAGTTCAGCGTCAAGGACTATCATCAGTCTGGCAATGAACCAGAATAAATGAACTGCACTCTCATTCATTGCCAGACTATCACTGTATCACAGAGCTTTTAGTTTTGTGAGTAAAACATGATCAAAGTTGATGCTGGGGTGGAATTTTCTTCTCAACACGAGTAAAAGGTGCACAAATGGGTAAATCCTATTAGGTGCGAATTGCGAGGTGCATTTTGCTATTTTAACTTTGAATTCGCATAGCGAATTCATTTTGCAATCCAATTAGCAATTCGCACTGAATCAGTCAGACTGAATTCGCAACTTTTCACTCGAACCTCCCTGAGGGTGAGAGATGGGAAGGAAAATCTTTATTTGAAGATAAAATGTCGGGATACTGTGCTGACCCCTTGGACACCCTCCTCCCCCCTAATGACTTATTAGGCTTTTGGAAGTCTCCAATTAGCTTAATTAGTCCAATAATTACTTGTCATTTTTGGGGGTAAAACGTTTTTTCCTCAAATTACCCCAAAATCAACTTTTTCATTAGTTTAGGCACCCCAAATTTAATTACAATAATTATTTAGTTGAAAAATATTTTTTTTTATAATTTTTTTCAATTTTCCAAGGTGCTCTCAAAGTACCCCAAAATCACCCTTTTTCCTATTTTATTTAGCATTTTTCGTTTAACTCGTTTGAGATTAAACGAAAAATGTTTTTTTAAAATGTTCTTTCATTTAAAAAAAACACATCAGCCATTTGACACCATTTAAAAACCTACAGTACCTTCCTAATGCCCACAAACAGCCTTCTATACGGTCCTGCTAATGAAATTATCTATTTTGGGGGGTCCAGGATGATCTCCCCACATTTTCACGCATTTCTCGCAATCTCATTTGGCAGTCAATACGCACCCTTACGCTGCGAGTAGTGCGAATAAGGATTTTTTATTGGATTGGAGAATTCTCGGGACCTTCGCTGCAAAGTGTGCAAGTTTCAAGACACAAACACACTACTCACAATTCGCACCTTATAGGATTGACCCCAAAGACACAATTCCCTTCTTCATATTTGCTACTTCCTATTCTCATGGAAAGTAAATGTGTGTATAATGTAGACAACAATGTGACAGATAAATAGCATGCTATTTCTCTATGATTTAACACTAAGGGCTTATAAACTATTTAGCAATGGGTTAAAATATAATAATGAAGCAAATATACGAATAACAATTGAATAACTGTTTATAAATAATACTCCATTAATGAAACTCTCGCAAAGTACAAGCAGTTTGCCATATCTGCTTACAATAAACACACAATTATATTTATATAACAAAACATTGCATTTTACTTATAATGTATTCTCATTAACAGGTCAAAATTATGGCTCAAAGTGAAAAGATCAACATAGAAAGTGCATGAATGAAGCAAAGACTGGGTAGTAGAAAACCAATAAACACAGCATACATGAGGTACAATGAGAATGTAAGCTCAGGTTCACTGATAGCTATGTCATAGCATATTTTGGATATGCTGGATGGATTTTTGGAGAACAACCCAAAGCTGTATGATGTAAAGTGGAGGAAAAAGTGGAAGCAGAAGGTTAGGGCACAGGAATAGGTGTTTGGGATAGAGCTGTTGGGTGAATGCCATCTCCCGAGAGATGCTCATCTTGTCAGGAGGACAGGCTGTATAAGATGGAGCTGTCTGAAGTTAAGCAAGGACTTGGCTGTTGAGGTGGGGAGCCAACAATAGGGAGCTCATTGCTCAGAGTTGCATAAGAAATGTTGGCCCGGATTGGTGCTAGGATGTTATAAGTCCAGCCGGCTCAGGGTCCCACAGGTAGAGACAGTGTAAGATCTGGCAATATGCTAGAACTGGTGGGCAAGATGGAGCATGCAAAACATGTGACTGTAGGAGATGGCCATTAAGCCTTGCCACAAATACAATATTTATCGGTTTTATATTTGCTTTATTTCCTACATGTGCATGTGTGTGTGTGTGTCTAGGGATTTTTTGTTTTTTGTATCAGTGAGGGATTGGGGGGGGGGGAGGAGGATGGGTGTGAGTCTCAGAATCCTTGTTGCCTCATAGAATGTATTGTTTGATAAGCTACATAGACATTCTAGAGTCCATTCTATGCTATTCATCCTCCATTTTGTTTCTTACAAAACACCATACATATTGTCAGAACAATAACACTACAAAATTAGCCACAGCATTGAATTACAGAAATATGGTCAGTTTCTTTTTTTTATTTTGCTCACAACTCAGAATTAGCCCTATAATATACTGTGTGTCCTAATCAGAAAACTGCTGGTGTCGCAATTGCTGTGCACATTCACAAACAGAGCATACAATATAACACTTGTAGCGCCTCTTTGTAGATATGGTATGTCAACTATTAGCATAATTACTGCTGATATACAGTATGCATTCAGGATAAAGTATAGTAGCACAACGGGAGAATATCTGTAATGTCATCCAATATGACAATCATTGTTTCATATAGTGTGTGTCCTTGTAGCATATAATAACATGTTCTTTGTATAGTGTATAGCCACTAGAATCCTAGTGATAGGATATTACCTGGAACATTATTTTTATTTTGATCTACGTCCATATGACATAGTAGATGAAAATATCCCCTTGAAATGCCTTTGGTTATATCTGTTGCAAAACATTTCCGCTGTGATTTTTAAAAAAAATGTTTTTATTGAAAACTCATTAAATATGGTACATTATACATCAAAAATATGATTCATATTTCTTGTTTTATGAAGAGTTTAAAAAGTATATAAAAAACAAAGATATAAATACCATAGCGATATATTGGTTACAATATCAAACTATCACATTGTACATAGAGGAAAAGTAAACAGGTCACTTAGTACAATATAAGTGAAATATCAATATCTTGGTGAACCAATACACAAAAATAGTTTCAGTATTACATTAATAGTATTACAGATTAACATAGATAGTAAAGAAGCATACAAAATATTAAAGAACATTCTGTATATGATAAATCTTATTGTTGCCTAAAATAATCATTATCTGTATCATATTTAGATACCAATCGGTATAAAGTGGAACAGAGAGTAGAAAGAAAGCAAAAAGAAAAGAAATGGAGATGAAATAGAAGGAAAAGTTATAAAGAAACTAACAAGAAAAAGGAAAAAAGAAAAAATAATAAATGTAAAGAATGAAGAATGAGTCGAGGACGCCTGAGACAGAACTCCAACACTAGTCATCAAGTGAAAGTAATTGGGGGGGGGGGTCTTGAAGCAGCATCCAGGTCTCATACCACAATGTAGATTTAAAGCAACACTATTTGTTTTTTAAGCTCATCATGTAAAGTGTCAATAAAACTTTCCCAATGGAAAATAAATGTTCTGTTTTGTCAGTTGTGAAAGGATGATTCAATCCAGCCCATTCTAAAGACAAAATATAATTTCTGTTTGAACATAGAAAGAGAGGGTGGGGTGGGCTGAATCCATTGTTGCAGAATGCATATTTTCTAGCTACAGCAGAAACTTTTTACAACCCAACGACATCCTAGAATTAACCGTGAGGTGTCCCAACACCGCCCATTCCGGTGTCAATGGGAGGTAATTGACTAGGTTAGCCAATGCAAATTGTTTAACCGCTATTCAATTTTTTTTTAATAGTGCTGCAGTCCCATAAACAATGGTATAATGTTGCTCCTGGAAGAGTACATTTCGGACATTACAAAGAGTATGTCATGCCGATTAAATGGCATCAATTATGGGAGAGGTAACCTCTATAGAACAATGTATAAAACATTTTTCTGTAAGTAGTAGCAGTAATAGTGTGGAGAGAATAGTGAAGGATACGCATAATATCATCCTCTGCAAGTTGTACAAACGAAGTATGTCTGCCACTTAACAATCCCCGTAGTAAATGTTCTTGTAAAGTAAGGAACTCTTAATATACGATACAAATTTGTTATTGCTTACCAAAATACTCCACAGACAGAAAAGTGACATCTAATCGCATGATCCCAATACCCGCGGTATTCAATTCCAAAAATACTGGTTGCAGGGTTTTCAGTTCTGAAAACCCAGCACTGCATAATTTTTTTATAAAAAAAAAACTCCACTTGCCTTGCCTGGGGTCTCCATTGGTCTCCGCGGCTCCTGGTGACCACCCCTCTGTCTTCTTACTGGAGAGGAGGCTGCTGAGAGTCCCAGGGGCTCCTGGGAGGCTCCAGTGGCTGGTGGGAGGGGCGAAGGCTGCTGGGAGATGTAGTTGCGGCCACACAAACCCTGCGGGGGCACACTGACAGTGGGACATACATACACACAGACACAGTCATACACACACACACACTCATACACACTTACATACACCACACACACTGACATACTCACCACTGCTGCAGAAGAGCCATCTCCAGACACAGGATGAAGACAGCTCTGCAGGGGGTAAGCAATTGAGAACTATTTAAGCTAATTGGATACTTCCAATCGCTTAAGTAGACCTATGGGGGGTGCCGCGGGGGTGTCAGAGCAAGTCCCGGTGATTTTACACAAAATCATTGATTTTAGGAAAAATCACGCTTGCTCAGGAGGTGTGTGTAAAAAAAACCTCCCGGTGCATGTTTTTAAAAAAACACACACCTAATAGAATAGCAAAAAACCCACACCTGCAAGAAAAACCTTGCAGATGCGGGATGTTTGCTATTCTCGCAGCCTATTGAATATGCCCCATAGTGTTTTGCCTGTAAGAAGGCTAAATCACAGACCCGAAGAAAGTAGGCACTGTGATTTTTTATTGTATGGTAGCAGCCTCTGTCAAATTTTTTTATAAAAGAAAAAAAATAGAACGTAATAAATATTTATTAACACAACTCCATACATCCATTTTTTATTTGGACTGAATTTACATTTGGATATGCTTTTTTCAATTTTTCATGTTTAAATCAACAAATTGATGTCAGTTACTTTTAGTTATTTCAGTATGGTTTGTACCAATTGGATAACAAATGTGAGGAACAGGTGCAGAACATAATGCCTAAGGTAAAATCACTTGTAAAATCAATTTGAAAATATGGAATGGCAATGGGTACAATCATAGCACAAATAAATTAAACTCAATTTATATGTTAGAAACAAATAGTAAAGCACATAAACAAATCCCTCATAACATAAAACTATAGGTTGGTTTATTCTATGATAAACTCATTATATGCAAAGTAATGACTATAATACTGGAAATGTTATTATATGTGATAATATATATTATAATTAGGCAAACAAAAATGTTTTTTTAATTATATTAATATCAGGACATTACAATGGAGTATCTTTCTTTAAGCCACATTTTGGACTATGGAAACATCACTAAATTATTGCAGATGGACAATTTTAGTTAATATTCTCAAATCTATCCTAAGTCCTTTTATATTGTCCTCATTTTACCTTATTATGTTTCTCTTATGAACAGTTAGAATATCTCCATAGTTATTCATGGAGCCAGAATGAAATGGAAAAAATACTGTCAAGCAACTCACATCCATCTTATATCAAAATAAATTATATCAGCTGAAAAGCACATTTAGCTCCTGGCTGAGCCAGCTCCATCTTTTTGAAGTCCATGTAGCAGACATAGACAACCTGTGGTTCACCAGCTGTTGAACTACAGCTATAGGGCAGGTTAAAGAGTGCTATGCAAAAACAAAAAGCAATAAATTAAAAGCACATGGGAAGTCCTAACGTGTGTTTACTTTCCTTGCCTTACTCAATAACACAGCTGGATATACTGAAAAAAAAAATTAAGATTATTTTACTGTATGATATTAATATATTTTTCACTGACCTTAAATATATTTATGCAAGTTTGAAAATCAAGATGTAATCGATTAGTTTCTTGATAATTACCCATAAAAGATTAATGTTTTTCAACCATGTTATCCAAATGACTTCAAAGAACTCATATCTCTTATTGAAACTGAAGTCTTGATCACAGCTGGTGTTGCCATGGATACCTGGGCAACACATTTATAGCATGTGGCACATCTCCATAAAATAGAACTTGGTGCCTCTTGCCTCAGTGATAATACTAGTTTTTACTTTTTAGTGTATTGAGCTACAATCCTTGGGGCCAGCTCCACTATGTTTAGCAGATAAAAAGAAATATTGATAGCAACACTCCCTCTATTAAAATGGATGTTTCCAGAGCACTGGCTTTCTAGGCTGAAAGTCTGCTGTTTGTTTTATTCACCACCCACATACTTCTTGAAACAATATCTCTTTCAAGATGCATTCACAAGAGTATATTATGTGAGTCCAGCTGGAACTAGCACAAAGATTGGCTAGCAGAGTACTCACATTCATGTATCACTTATTTCAACTTTAAGAACTAAGCCCTATTTTAAAATCAATGCTTTAATCTACTTGCTTATTTTTGTTTTGGAAACTTTCAAAAGTACAGTATCTATGATGTCCATGCTGTGTATTAATTTGTATTAAAAATGACTGATAAATGTGATATTTCTTGGCAAACACACGTCATTTAAAAAAAAAAAAAATTATATACACACACACACACATATATATATATATATATATATATATATATATAGTATCGTAACGCCGGCACTCCTCCATACACAAACAGGTTGCCTGCCTGGGTGCCCTCTGATGGTTAGATAACCAAAGTATACATGTAGAGAAATAGCGGCACTCACAGGACCTGATAAATAAGACTCACGACTTTTATCAAGAACAAAAGACAAAGTGATACAGTACATACCTATATACCAAGTGACATCCCATAGTGTAAGCATGCAGCTTGACCAGCGCTGTCCGCCGGGTGAGTGACTCACAGGTGAGGGAGCGGCGCAGCCATCATGACGCGGTTGCTGAGAGCATCGTTACTACAGCAAACTGCCGTGGCAACCTAGCTTAGTGACGCAACCGCACCAGACGTGGCTAATGATCTGCATACACTCCGTGACGGGCACTGCTGGAGTGGTGGACTCAGTATGCGATATGGCAGTAATAATCAGTCAACAAACAGTATATGAGGAATCCTCGAAGATGTAAATGGTATCACAGTGTATATAAACACTGTATACAGATACAAGGACAGGTTGGTAAGTATGCTGGTTGGAGGAACAATCCAATGAAAATCTGGGATATAAATACAAGAAATATAAGAAAAAAATGTACAGATGTAAAATAAAACAAAAAGTGAGTCTGTGCTGCAGACATATTGCGACTAAGAATAGTTTATCAAGTATATAATGCCAAATCAGGATTCCACTGTCCTGTGTCAAATTACACTCAGGCACTCAGGGTTGAGGTTCTGGTTGGCACCTCCTGTTGGTGTATGCTAGGCAGAACTTGGACTCGGGTAGCCTGTTTTGGGCCTTCTACTGGATTGACTTAGATGAAAACTTCACAGAGGGGTGGCTATTGGTCTGGGATGCCTAATGGAGTGGTTGGGATCCCGGTCAGACCTCACGGCACAGTGCGTCGGTTAAAACTTTGACCCAGGGAGCCTGTTCTGGGCATTCCACTTGATGGATTTGGACGACATCACATAATAAAACTTAATAACTTGAAGACAATGCCGGGTACTTTAGCTAATATATATATATATATATATATATATATATATATATATATACACATACTCCATAACCCAGCACTCCAATAAGGCTTGCAATGAATTATTTAGGTGTTATGCAGCATTGTTTATAAATCATGTACTTGTCCTGCATTGTCTGTACTGTTAATAACTGTTGTGTGCTCATTTGTTTTTGTACTTTGCAAGGCGCTGCGGAACCCTTGTGGCGCCATATACATAAAGGATAATAATAATAATAATAATAAAAATGAAACTGCTCCGGCACCCTCCTTGTTCTTGTAGAAAACCTAATGTACAGGACAATGAAAGGCAACACTCTGGATACTTGTCGTATAAAGTGAAACAACGTCTTTATTCCATTCAATGTTTTGGGCCAACGTTGGATGGAATAAAGACGTTGTTTCACTTTTATATAACAAGTCTCCAGAGTGCCGCCTTTGATTGTTCTATATATCTAAATTTCTCTGTGCATTGTATTAATCAAATTGCAGTCAGCACAACAAAAGGGATACATTTGTGGTACTATTCCAGAGACATTTTTAGCAGAACATTTCTTTTTACTCATTTGTATCACTAGTCTGTACAGTGCATACAAATCTGATTAAAACATATCTAAAGTACATATTATTTTTTTACTTTTAATTGGTTCTATCATTTTCCCCATTTTCCCAATGCATATATGTGAATGAGTCTTCAAGTCCAATTTCCGAACGTGAATATTCAAAATTTTGCACCCAAATACATGATTAAGTGAATGGCCTTTTCATAAACTGTGCTCATCTCTAATAATCTTCTATTGATATATTAAGTGGCGGCTCCTACCATTTCGACTTGAGGGGGGCTGCAGTTCAGGCATACCTACCTACTCTCCCAGAAGGTCCGGAAGACTCCCAATTTTATATATAAGTATTGTGTAATTTTTCCTTCCCCATGGACCCACGCTTTGTGGCAAAATGCTGTGATGAGGCCTAATGACATGAAGAACCTACCCGTGGAGTAATCATCTCTTGAGACTCACACTGTCCAGTCGCCTGCCCTATCACTTGTGCATACATGAAAAAAAGTACAGCAGAAAAAAACCCTCGCCTTCTAGGGACTTTCATCAGTTGCAGTCCCGAAAAACAAGGTAAGGGTTGCAGAAAAAAAAGGGGGAAATTGCTTCACAGTGGAACAGTGCTCCATTAGCAACAGGGCAGTCATCTAGGGACCCCCACACTCATAGCTAAATCACCAGCAAGGGGGCACTGTATCATGATGTGAACTGAGGAATGTGTGTGGCATAATTTGACCTGGGGGCACTACAGTGTATTCAACACATTTGTGGAGCTGGGGGTATTTACAAATTATACTTTTTAATAACTTTGCCAGAATTTCATTTTGTCAATTTTATCCGTAAAGGCCCCCGTAAATTAGTTGCCCTAGGGACCCCACAAACCTTAATCCAGTCCTGCATTGGAAGCACTTTCTGCTAATGGCAATCTGCAAAACGGGATCCCAGCAACAGTATCCTGACTGCCAGCATTCCGAAGGGAAGTATCGGGGTGTTATGGGGAGGTTAGGGTTAGGTAGTGGGGTTAGGGTTAGGCATTAGAGGGAGGGTTAGGCACTGGGTAGGGAGTGTTAGGATTAGGGTGTGGGGGGGGAGGTTAGGTTTAGGCACTGGGGGGAGGTTAGGTGTAGGGATGGGGAGGGGGTGTTAGGTTTAGGGTGTGGGGAGGGTGAGGTTAGGTTTAGGTGCTAGGGGGGAGGTTAGGGTTAGGCACCGGGGAGGGTGTATTAAGGTTAGAAAAATACTCACCGTTACCTCCTATTGGTGTTGGGATTCTGGCTGTCGGGATGCCTGGAAAACACCTCCTTCTTGGACTACATCCAATTAGCTAGAGACAGCGATTAAAATCTGAAGCCACTACCAGTACATATACTGGGGGCTCTCTGGGTGTGGCAGATTTATCACTGGGGAACTGCAGCTCTGACACCCACCAGATAAATCCGCCACACAAAGGCAAAGTGCAGCAGTGAAAAATAAACATTTTCTTGGGAGACTTTGAAGCAAAAGGTCTACAGAAAATAGACAAGACATTCTCTACACATAATGTAAGAGGGGCACAGGGTGGGCTGATGTGTGCACCTGCTGCTGTGCAGGTGTGGTGGGACGCTACCTAGCCTAGCGCCGCGTGAGAGCAATCCCTGTGGCCTAGCGCCAAACAACAACAATACCTGTGGCCTAGCGTCAAACAATAATAATACCTGCAGCCTAGCGCCGACTGAGAACAATACCTGAGGCCTAGCGTCGAACAATAATAATACCTGCAGCCTAGTGCCAACTGAAAACAATACCTGCGGCCTATCGCCAACTGAGAACAATACCTGTGGCCTAGCGCCGCACGGTGGTGATACAGTGGGTCAACAATGAGGGCACAGTGGCCTAACAAGAGGGTACAATGGCCTCGGCCTAACGCTGCACGGTGATGATACAGTCGGTGAACAATGTGAGCACAGTGGCCTAACAAAGCGAGGGTCCAGTCCCCGACGGCGTCTTTGTGGGGGAAGGGGGTCTTTGTGGGGGAAGGGGCGCCCTGCCCCGGACCTCCCACAATAACACCCCCTCCTTCTCTGTATTTTGTACCTACAATAATAATACTTTTGTGTAACTGGAAAATAAATATCCAGCTCTGCTTTGTTCTATTTTAAACTACTGCCTTTTCAGCATTTTTCTACAGGCTAACAGATCTAAAATGTAATTAAAACAATCATAGTAATGACAATGATTAATTTCTAAGTGAATTAATTTAGTTAACTATTAACATATGTTTCCCCTAAATACTTTGCAGTCCCTCGTCCATGTGACAGTTGCAGAACATGAGTAGTCATGTAAAATAAAATGAATAAACCGTGGGTCGCAGTTCTCCGATACTACAAGCAGGAGGGTGAAACACATGTACTGTGAGGCAATAAATGAAATTATGTTCTTTACAATTAATAATGACACCATTTTAAAGTGAATGTAATCATAAAGTGACTATTTGTGATTTATAAGCTGCACACTCGCATTGTTTAGTAACTCACATATTTTTAGATATGTGTTGAAACCTAGTAATTGTAGATTGTGTTGCTCTTATGCTGTTTATGTCAGCGAGTGTCAGAATTGTGTTTGCTTATTATGCAGTATAGAGGAATGCACGCTAGACATAGTTTGATGTTATCTCTATGTACAGGCTATGAGGAAACTGAGAAGTTAATCTGTCTACAATTTGACCACTCTTTTTTTTTATTTACCTACACCTGGCGTCAGTGCCAGTGACATCATACTCCATTATCATAAGACCCTGCCCCTTATTTGATGGTGTAATACAAAGCAGATGTAGGACTTACCTTGTGATCTGTAGACCACTGTAGCTTTACATACATGTGAGCTCAGTTAATAAAAGTCCACAATCCAAGTAAGTGAATATTTCACCTGTACTGCAGACCACAGTGAAGGTACAAAAATCTTTAAAATATAGGACCTCATTCAGAGTCGGTCGTAAGCGGCCTCTCGGTCGTACGCATCCGATGTTTCCAAACCACGCATGCGCATGGTTAGTTGTGCGCATGTGCGTACGAGGCTTTGTGATCCAAAATGCTGTAGATCGTATGGCTTACGTGCAGGAGATGGCTTCCGAGAGTTGATTGACATGAAAGGGCGTTTGTGGGTGTTGGCGGGGGTGGTGGTCTGAAAACGCAGGCGTGCCTCAGCGTTTTGAGAGCGTTTTAGGGGCGTACATAATTTACCTGCTACGACCGGCATAGAAGGCCGGAAGTAGTAAAACCTCACTCTGCGAGCAGGTACGAGGCCTGGCTGATTGTACAGCTTGAGGTTGGGTACGTGCTCTCGCAAGCCCCAGAGTACAATCGATACTATCGAATGTTATTGATGTCAGGATTGATGTTTCTATTTTGAGCCACACAATGCAAGCAGCTAATAATCATTTGTTGAAGCTAATAACACTGGTAATTGGCTTGTACTTGATTCAGCTGCGTTAGCATTAGCGAATAATAAGAATAAATAAATTTCATTGGGAGGGCTTATTCTATGCGTTTTTTTGTTAATTTTAACATGCATTTAACAACAACACAACATTATTATTCCAAAATCCGGGTTTAAAATCTTTTTTATTTACAAACGCACTACCAGTAAAACATCAGCATGAACTAAATGACATTTGAACAATACAACACTAGCGGCCGCAACCATCAGAAGAAAAATTAACATACAGCGCCTGACAACGATTGACTCGATCGCTAGCTGCTATCACTCGCTAGCTAGAGGAGGTGCATTGTTCACGTATGGGCGTCACTTTGGTTGCGACCGACCGGCTGTGCGATTGCTTCCTTTTTCAGTTTCTCAGTCGGTAGGCGTAAGACCGAGCGGCCGCTTACGACTGACTCTGAATGAGGTCCATAATCCTCTATGACATATTTAAACAAATCTCAAGGTACTGATCCATATGCAGAGTTAATAAGCAGATGTCTGCCTGAAATAGAGTAATCATGTCATGTTTTTTATTCTCTGTGGGCTTTATAATTTATTACATGACGCCTACACAACAGAAACAAATAAAAAACAAGAATAAACTTTTTTTGTATTCAATAACTCCAAGATCTTGAATATAGGATACTAAGGAAGTATTGATTTTGTGGTTTGTAAATAGACACACATCGGATGCAGTTTTAAGATTTACTATCCTATATTTTAGAGCAGTGCTGAATTAACAGGGCGCCCAAGGAGGTCTCCCAGGGGCCACCGCACATAGCTACATCACCAGCATGGGAGGCATTGTGGAATATATGAACTGGGGTTTCAGTATGGCATAATGTGAACTGGAGGCACTACAGTGTATAGCATGGGAGGCATTGTGGAATATATGAACTGGGGTTTCAGTATGGCATAATGTGAACTGGAGGCACTACAGTGTGTTTAACACATTTGTGGTGCTGGGAGTATGTACACATTATGCTTTTTAATAACATTGTAACATATCATATTGACAAGTTTATTGGTAGGGGTCAGTGTCGTATCTACTATGGGTGAGGGTGTGCAGTGCACATGGGCCCTGCACCGCACATCCTGCACAGGACTGACCACTGTGCCTCTCTTGTTGTGCACCAGCTCCCTATGCTCCTAGTAATAACAGTCTTGTTAGTGATGTATTCAGAAAGATGGCACCACACAGGAGCTAGCAAAGACTCTGGCACTTTGCTAAAGTCATAGCTATCTTCTGTGCATGCACCAGCCTTCCGAATTTATCACCAGTAAGATGACGCCGTGGAAAAACACATTGGGAGCCACCGCACTGCACGGAGGCAAGAGGCACATTTCATCAGGTACAAAGGGGGCCACTTCATGATAGCTGCACACGGGCCCTCCCAGTTCTTAATATGATCCTGGTAGGGGTGCCCACAAACCTTAATCTGGCAACGGTTTTGAGGCTGAAAATGAAAACCTAATCTTGTGTGTGGTCATTTTCCGAACCCTTATCCAGATCAGAAACATTCAGATTTTGCCCCTTACATAATTTCTATAAGCCCAATTCTACTTTACATCAGCCCCTTACTTTAGGGGATGGGGGAGACCAAACAAATTACTGGTTCTCTGTAATTGGATCAGCCATATGAGAGACTGCTCCTGATTGGGTGCACAGCTATTAATTACTTGACCTCAATATCAACTTTTTTTCTCTACCATATGGATTACGTTATTCTCATACAGTATGTGTTAATTCAAACCGAAACAGGATAAAGAAGTCAGGAATGTATTTACCGTACTATGAACACAGGGCCTGATTCAGAGCCGCTCGTAAGCGGCCGCTCGTTCGCTCCGAGCGATGTTCGCACATCTGCGCATGCGTATGGGTCGTAATGCGCATGCGCCAACCAGTCATTGCGGTTGGAAATCGTGCGCTCGCAAAACAGCGAGGGCCTGCTAATTTGTGTGACAGAATGAGGCGTTTGTGGGTGGTAACAGGGGAAGGTGCTTGAAAACGGGGTGAACGCAGGCGTGCCAAACGGTCAAAACGGGCGTTTAATGGGTGTGCATAATTAACAAAGCAGCGTCATCGACCACGTCACTTGGTTGTCTTTTAGCCTGAACTGCTCGCAGGGATTGCGGGAAGTAAAACCTACCACAAGCACTGTGAGCAGTTCAGACGCCTTTCGATGTACTCGATTAATATAATAAATAGCGGAGATGACGTATGATGCGAACGGCCAGGGGGCGTCTTTACAAAATAGCGAACGCATGTTTCGTTCGCTCGCTTAGACATAGAGGCGTCAACAGACCGCAAAGAGCGAGCGCTCAATTTAAATAGCCTGCCCCTTTTTCTGAACGACCGTTCGCAAATAGCGTCCGGCTCTGAATCAGGCCCACAGTTTTTATTTTTTAATCCTGACCACAACTAAAGATTGTTTATGTGGGCATTAATAAATATATTCTTTTTTAGAAATGGTGGCAATAATAGTTATGGATTTATGATTGGGGACATTAAGCCCTTTGCTGCTAAGTATTTTCTCCTACAGTATGTTGAGCCCATTTTATTTTTATATAGCAGACACAGCATAGAGTAGAGATGGGTAGAACAAATGCCAAGTGCCCCTGCAACACATTACACCATACAGTAGTGTACCTTAGTCACATTACACAGTAGTGTTCCCCATTCACGTTACACCACACAGTACTGCCCATTCACATTACACCATACAGTGCCCATTCATGTTATGCCACAAAGTAGTGCTCCTAATGCAAATTATGCCATACAGTACTAGTGTCCCTTATATATTATACCACACATAGTAATGCCACTTACATATTATGCCACACAGTAATGCCCTTTGCACATTATGCCACACACATTAATTCCCCTTACACATAATGCCACACACAGTATTGACCATTATAACATTAAACTACACAGTAATGCCCCTTACACATTGTCACACACAGTAATGCCCCCTTATAATATTATGCCCCCACCAGCAGCTCGCCTCCCACCACCCCAACAACTGTCCTCCCGCCCGCCTCTCACCATGCTCCCCATGTGCCTCCAGCAGCCACTTGCCTGGATTTGATGCCCCACTGGCAGGCAGTGCAGCCCTTGAGTTGGGAGAAACAGCACCGCCCTCATTCAAATCTGGCACTTGTCATGAGTCAATTGGAGCACGGAGACTGGCAGCCAATCAGCAGTGGCCGGCGGTCCGCGTGCTCTGAATCCTTGATCTATTAAAGGTACATTTATTAGGTGGAGTGAACCGCAGGTTCTACACATTTGTTAATTTCTATTTATATAGTGCATACATCTCATCACCTCATCACCCCCCTAACACACACGGAAGCCGACCACCCCTCGCCTAGACTATAGCCGGTGTGTGCTGGTAACACCAAACACACACTCCTACTGTGGCCTGATTCACTACCTAATGTCCCCCTTCCCCCTCAAAATAAACAATCCTCTCCCTGTGGCCTGCATCACCCCCCACTGGCTACTGAAGCAGGTGAGTGCTGCTGGAAACAAATAATCCTGACTCCCCCCAATCCTCGGGGCCAGAACTATAACAAGTTTACATTGCACAGCCCTATCAGCAGGCCCCGTGGGACTCTCCAGGCCATAAGCAGCTGCTAATGTTGCATAGCTGTAAATCCGCTACTGGGGTGCAGGGTTGCACAGTTCCCTGAGTCAAGGGGACCCATTACCATTATTGCTGTGATTTATCTGGGAAATTTAGCACATGTGCACAGTATCTTGTTATTGTCTGCTCATACACCCGCCCCATTTCTTCAAGGGGGAGGGGACCCACAAAAATTTGCACATAGACCCACTCCTGGCTTAAAACGCTACAGAATATGGAAAAAATATTCTTTTAAAATTTTGCATTTCAGTAAAAGTATTTTAAAAATATTATCTTTGAACAATAATTTATATATGAATCATAAAAAAATGTCATTAAATTACATGAAAAAAACAAATGTACTGTATATATATGTAATATATATATATATATATATATATATATATATATATATAATTATTGCTTTTTTCTTTGAACCAGTAATAAAATATTTGTAAATAGATTCATTGGAAATAAAAATGTTCCATTAACCAAGCTGGATCTGTTCGATGATCTGTTCCAGCAGGCAATTGCAGAAATAATACATTCCGTTCAAGGAATTGTGTTTATGAGCAATTGCAATGCTATAATGGAAATATTTGCAGCAATTCACATTTTATAAATTGTGGCATTTTGCTTATGTGTCTCTTCTGGTGCTATAGTAGATACCAAGGTAATAATTATAATAATAATATAGTAATCATTTTCTTTTTTGAGTGTAGATGGTAGTTTTATTTTCTGCATGTAATTCACTCATATTTACAGTTGGTGCTGCTATTGTCCTGTATTTTCAGTTTTTTTGTGAATATTCGTGACATTTCATATTTCAAGAAAGTAGTGGAAAGCTCCCATATTGTAATTAGTTTTGTCCTACCAGCAAAACAAAACTGCATTGCATTTAAAAAGAGTAAATAATAAAAAAAATCTTACATATTAGCAGGCCTTAAGACTTACAATCAGGGCCGGCAACAGAAATCTTGGGGCCCGGTCCACTGATATCTTTGGGGGCCCCCTTGACCCCCATCACCCACACATATCTCCCCTGCATTTGCCAATACATGTGTTACAGTGATACATTGAACAGAGATACCCCCATATATATTACAGAGACAATCAGCCTTTGTCACCCCTGTATTGCCACATAATGCCAAAACCACTACTGAAAGCCATATGTTGCAGAAGTAATCACATTATCATCTACAACTTGCCCAGGACCCCACCATAGATAGATAGATAGATAGATAGATACAGTGGTGGATCTTACCTAGGGGGGGCTGCGAGGCTGCAACCCCCCCCCCAGCAAAATTCTCCACTGTTCAGTGAGCCAGTGGCTTCACTGTGACTGGAGGTGGCTTCCTGAAGACAGGCAGTCAGGGGGAGGTGTCTCCTCTCCCTGGGACTGTCAGTCCAGGCTGCGATCAGCAGAGAGAGGCTTCCAGTGGAAGCCGCTGCCCTGCCTTTTGGGCAGCCCTACAGGACTTCTCCTGGCTGCAAACAATGCAGCCCCGAGAAGCTGGTGTTAGGCGTGCACATGCGCGATACCACTGCGTAGGTCCTGACACCCAGGACCGTAGCTAGGGCAGTGCGGCCAGTGCCATCGCACAGGGCACCACAGGTCAGGGGGCGCTGTTTGGATCTGTCAAATTTCTGTTTATTAACATTCTTGCTTGTAGCTTCCTCTTATTTCATCCCCAGCATCTCCTGGCCTCTCCTATCTCTTCCCTGGCCCTGCCCCATGAAGCCATGGCCCTTTTTTGGGTACATTTTGTCCCTTTGAAAAATGAGGGGGCGCCAATGCTCTTTCTGGCACAGGGCACCAAAAAGTTTAGTTACGGCTCTGCTGACACCTGCCAGATTTATTGAGCAGGTGCCGGGTCCCAGGCCAGCAGCAGCAGTGGCAGCCCCCCTCAGGTAAGAGTGCAGGAGACGCTGCTGGATAGATAGATATATGGATAGATAGATGCAGGGCTGCCATCATAAATCGTGGGGCCTGGTACAGATAAAACAGACAGGGCCCCCCCCCTTCAACCTGACACACACACAATACATTATATATACACACATATATATTGATAGTTTGATACACACATATATAGTTACATAGATAATGTGTGTGTGTATATATATATATATCTCAATAGAAGAAAACAGCGCCAAATTTGTCCACTCTGTTTAACGTGAAATACCTTTCACAAGTGTGTGTTTTTTGTTTTTTTTATTGGTAAATCTAATAGAAATATAATAGAAATATTATACATATATATATATATATATATATATATATATATATATACATATACTATTTGTATATGTAGCACTCCCTTGATAAGTATAAGGTGTCTGCTTGGTCAACAAAAAATGGTGGCCATGGCTAGGCCACCTTGGTACAGGAAACAATATGACAATATAGCTGCCCACAAGCGCCTCCTAGTGCATATACAGTGAACCAATTAAACCTGTGCAAATCTCGCAACCTGTGCAAAAACAATTTTTTGTGTTTATATCCTTGTCCTTATCCAGGACCGTGACATACAAGTGACTTTGTGCAATAAATACAACCGTGTAATATATATGAATAAATATATTTAAAACTGCATAAATAATGTGCATAAAATTTTTTTAATTAAATAAAACAATTCATAGACAACACACAATGACATAAATACACAGAAATAATGGATAAAAAGCTAGTACTAAAAGATAATAAATAGCGATTTTTAGTGAAAAATAAATATATATTTTCTAAAATAAATCGGATTTATAGCTTATCTTTTCCAGCAGTATTTTGGGAAGAGTTCATAAAGTGCAAGGTCAGGGTCCCAACGCGTTTCGTCCTCTGGACTTCATCAAGGGGAAGTGTATGCATAGAGACAGAGCAGGGTTTATATACCTTAAGTACAGGAAGCACATGTCCTCATTTCGTGACATCATTTCCTGTTACCTATTTCAGGTCAAAAAGCCATATAATGTCCAGATTTTAACAATAAAATTTGTATTATGGCACTCATTATAAACAATATAAATATCATTTTTTATAAGAGATATATTGATGATATTTTAATGATTTGGGAAGGTTCAGAAGAGAATTTTAAATTGTTTTTATCACATATATCCGACAACAATATGAATTTGAAATTTACTTCCAATTTTAATAGAACTTCCATAGAATTTCTGGACTTGGTATTGACAGGGGATAATGAGATGATCTGCACAAGTAACTACATTAAAAAAGTTGATACAAACAGTTACTTACATTATAAAAGTAATCATCTGAAGAGTTGGAAGGACAATATTCCGTATTCACAATTCCACAGGATCAAACGTAATTGTAGTACTCCAACTATGTGTGATCAACAGATCCAAATCTACCAAGAAAGATTTCAAAATAAAGAATACCCGGAAGAAATAATTGGGAGAGCAATTCAAAAAACTACAAATCTGGTGAGGTCCGAATTACTAATATATAAACAGAAGGTGAAAGAAGAAAATAAAATAATCCCCTTCATCACCACCTATAGTGGACAGGAAAAAAAGATAAGGGCGACACTTTCAAAACATTGGAACATCTTGCTGTTGGACCCTATTTTAAAGGATGTGATTCCACCAAAGCCACCCACTGTGTTCAGGAAAGCCAAAAGCCTTAAAGACTCGTTAGCACCAAGTCTCCTGAGAAGTGACACAACAGAACCCATTAGAACATTACCAAAATGTGTTGGATGTTACAAATGTGGTCGATGTAATATCTGTAAATATTTGAATCCACAAAGGAAGATCTTTAAGAATCATGATAATTCGAAGGAATATAAAATAAAGGAATTCATGAACTGTAATTCTACATCAGTGATCTACCTGTTAGAGTGTTCATGTGGTACTAAATATGTGGGAAAAACAAAGAGGCCCCTCAAGTTAAGGATGCAGGAACATGTGAGGAATATCAAGAATAAAGTAGAAAATCACATGGTCTCAAGACATTTTAATACACACCATGGATCCAACCCAGAAGAATTGTCCTTTAAAGCAATAGAACATGTAACCATGGGAGAGAGAGGGGGAAATCTGGGCAAGAAACTTGCTCAACGTGAAATGTTCTGGATCTTCGAATTAAACACTTTATTTCCCATGGGGTTTAACGACAACTATGAAATAGCTCCTTTTATATGACTTAAGACACAATGATAGCGGTATAATATACGTTATCATGTACCAAGGCGATTAAAGACAACTTTATAGATAAAAAAAAAAAAAGGAAGCAAAAGTTTGGACTACAGTATTATTATTAAAACATGTTCTTATTTATGATATGGAGGGTGATGAAGCTGAAATGCGATTGATTACAGGTCCTTGTGGAGCAAAGTCCATAAATCTATGCATAAGTGAACACATACCTACAACCATACCAACATGTCAATGCCCAATCTCGTCTGATCTTGGAAGCGAAGCATGATTGGGCCTGGTCAGTACTTGGATGGGGGACCTCCTAGGAAGACCAGGTGTTGTAGTAAAATTGTGAATGGGAATAAAATGGCATATAGAATATGATATGGCTCCGAGTCTTGTTTTACAATTTTGCACCTGCATCAGTCACCTTTCCATCTAACATGTAATTTTTATGAATATAAACCTATTATTTAGTTGGTATCCATAGACTATTGTCTTTTTGTATAGTTCACTTTCTGCATTGACAATCAGGGAATGGAGTCTTTGATTAAATAGCTCATCATATTTGTGTCTGCCTTAATTTTCTCCTCTTTTTCAGGATACGTGTTAATGGTCAATAAAGACGTTTAGCATCCCAGAATAAGAATGCTAATTCCTCCCAGTTCTTTATTGAATGGCACTGGTCATAGCATCTAGGAACTACAAAGATGGCTGCCACAGGTTATGAAAGAACTACCAAGATGGCCGCCGTCCCTATCCGAAGTATTATAACGATCCATAAATATTGGAAGAACAGTGATGGAATACAAACAGTCAAGGAAAAACATTGAACATCTTATGTTAAGAATGGCAAACCTCTGTGTTCCGATTGACCCCGATTAGTGTTTGACATAGCACTCAAAACCATAAAGACGACTGCTACAAGTGGTAAAAGAACTACAAAAATGGCCGCCGGCTTCATGTAAAAGAACTACAAAAATGGCCGCCGCTTTAATGTAAAAAAACTACAAAAATGGCTGCCGCCTTCATCTAAAACGACCTCATGGTCTACTAATACAATTACAAGCGAGCGACACATCCTCCGGTGGGGATCTGGAGATGGAAAAATAACATCTTAATAGCTATTTAGTGGTGATGTAATATGGGGACTGGTAGTCACTTAACCAATACTACATGGAACAGGAAGTGACGCGGTGCGCTCATCCTGTGTTCTCCCTGCGTTCCACCTAGACTGGCATTATGTTAAACCAATACCAGCCCGCGGACCACATGACCGGAAATGACGGGGTGCGCCTCACATGTGTTCCACTTGGACAGAACTATAATCATGAAGCAGAAAAACATTGACTCACATAATTTATTTGCTTTCTATGTTTTATATTGTTTATAATGAGTGCCATAATACAAATTTTATTGTTAAAATCTGGACATTATATGGCTTTTTGACCTGAAATAGGTAACAGGAAATGATGTCACGAAATGAGGACATGTGCTTCCTGTACTTAAGGTATATAAACCCTGCTCTGTCTCTATGCATACACTTCCCCTTGATGAAGTCCAGAGGATGAAACGCGTTGGGACCCTGACCTTGCACTTTATGAACTCTTCCCAAAATACTGCTGGAAAAGATAAGCTATAAATCCGATTTATTTTAGAAAATATATATTTATTTTTCACTAAAAATCGCTATTTATTATCTTTTAGTACTAGCTTTTTATCCATTATTTCTGTGTATTTATGTCATTGTGTGTTGTCTATGAATTGTTTTATTTAATTAAAAAAATTTTATGCACATTATTTATGCAGTTTTAAATATATTTATTCATATATATTACACGGTTGTATTTATTGCACAAAGTCACTTGTATGTCACGGTCCTGGATAAGGACAAGGATATAAACACAAAAAATTGTTTTTGCACAGGTTGCGAGATTTGCACAGGTTTAATTGGTTCACTGTATATGCACTAGGAGGCGCTTGTGGTCAGCTATATTGTCATATATATATATATATATATTAGGGATGAGCGGGTTCGGTTCCCTGAGAACCGAACCCACCCAAACTTCGGGGATCCGGGGCGATCCAAGCACAAGCTCGGATCTCCCTGTCTGCCCCGGATCCCTCTCCCAAGGCAGAACCTCGAGATCTGCTGTCGGATCTCGAGGTTTTGCCTCGAGCGGCCATTTTAAAAAAAATGCCTTTGCTTTTAATGGGCAAAGTGCTGATTGGCTGACAGAGCCATCTGTCATGGCTCTCAGCCAGTCAGCATTATGGTGCTCATTTGCATGTAGCACGGACTCGTGAGATCCGTGCTACATGCATCTGTGTGATTGACACAGAGCACTGACTGGTCCGTGAGACCCGTCTGTGCTGCTGTGGTAAAAAAAAAAAAAAAAACCTGTGTAAAAAAAGAAAAAAATGGCGTGCCCCCCCCAAAAAAGAGCAACCAGCCCCGGGCATTAGTGACCCAGTGCTGGGTGTGCTTAAATACAGGGGACAAACGACGTAGGGGTCCCCTGTACTTAAACACAACCAGCACCGGGCTAGTCAGAACCAGCGCTGGTTGCCAAAATACGGGGGACAAACGACGTAGGGGTCCCCCGTATTCTGCGCAACCAGCTCTGGGCTCTGATCCGGTCCTGGTTCTGGAAATACAGGGGAAAAAAATGAATAGGGTTCCCCTGTCTGTTCCAGAACCAGCACTGGACTTTTTCTAGCGGGGGGCTGATGCCACAGCCAGGGGAGCCCTTTCGCCGGGCCCCCCAGCCGCAGCATCAGCCCTGACCGCTAGTCAGCCCAGGCCGGGGATCCCTGGAGAGCTGGGGACCCCCCCAATAAAGGGGTCACCCTCTCCAGGGCACCCCAGGCCCAGGCTGATAGCCCGGGGCTATTCCCGCCACCCCTGGTGGCGGGTTGATTGTGTGGTGTGGTGTAAATAAAGAATATGAAACATTGTCTTTACAAGTAGAACTGCAAGTCCCAGCAAGCCTGCCCCGCATGCTGGTACTTGGAGAACCACAAGTACCAGCATGCAGGGCATTAAGGGCCCACTAGTACCTGTAGTTAACCTGTAAAAAAATGTTTAAAAAAAACACAGGACACACACACCGTGACAGTATAAGTTTATTAAACATACATACACACACATACACACACACACACACACACATGTACACATACTTACCTATGTAACCTGTAGCATCGGTCCACTTGTCCGGTAAAGTATCCATAGGGGACCTGTGAAAAAAAACATACTCACCATCTCCTATGCGAGGTTCTGTCCTCTTCGTTCCAAAGTAGGCATCCCCGGACTTGGCAAAAAAAAAAAACCAAAACGCGATCCACGAACTTAGTACCGTTCTATAGAATGGTACTTCCCGAATGAGAGCTTAGCGGCGGGGTTTCACCATGGAAACCCCGCTGCTAAGCATTCATTGGCTGAGAGAGGCCATCTCCCGTCTCTCAGCCAATGAACGGCTCCCTCCATTGTAGTCAATGGTGGGAGCCGCAAGGTTATTAAAGTTTACCCTGCGGTTCCCACCATTGACTACAATGGAGGGAGCCGTTCATTGGCTGAGAGACGGGAGATGGCCTCTCTCAGCCAATGAATGCTTAGCAGCGGGGTTTCCATGGTGATACCCCGCCGCTAAGCTCTCATTCGGGAAGTACCGTTCTATAGAACGGTACTAAGTTTGTGGATCGCGTTTTCGTTTTTTTTTTTTTGCCAAGTCCGGGGATGCCTACTTTGGAACGAAGAGGACAGAACCTCGCATAGGAGATGGTGAGTATGTTTTTTTTCACAGGTCCCCTATGGATACTTTACCGGACAAGTGGACCGATGCTACAGGTTACATAGGTGAGTATGTGTACATGTGTGTGTGTGTGTGTGTATATGTATGTTTAATAAACTTATACTGTCACGGTGTGGGTGTCCTGTGTTTTTTTAAACATTTTTTTTACAGGTGAACTACAGGTACTAGTGGGCCCTTAATGCCCTGCATGCTGGTACTTGTGGCTCTCCAAGTACCAGCATGCGGGGCAGGCTAGCTGGGACTTGCAGTTCTACTTGTAAAGACAATGTTTGATATTCTTTATTTACACCACACCACACAATCAACCCACCACCCACCGCCACCAGGGGTGGCGGGGATAGCCCCGGGCTATCAGCCTGGGCCTGGGGTGCCCTGGAGAGGGTGACCCCTTTATTGGGGGGTCCCCAGCTCTCCAGGGATCCCCGGCCTGGGCTGACTAGCGGTCAGGGCTGATGCTGCGGCTGGGGGGCCCGGTGAAAGGGCACCCCTGGCTGTGGCATCAGCCCCCCGCTAGAAAAAGTCCAGTGCTGGTTCTGGAACATACAGGGGAACCCTACAAATTTTTTTCCCCTGTATTTCCAGAACCAGGACCGGATCCAAGCCCAGAGCTGGTTGCGCAGAATACGGGGGACCCCTATGTCGTTTGTCCCCCGGATTTTGGCAACCAGCGCTGGTTCTGACTAGCCCGGTGCTGGTTGTGCTTAAGTACAGGGGACCCCTACGTCGTTTGTCCCCTGTATTTAAGCACACCCAGCACTGGGTTACTAATGCCCGGGGCTGGTTGCTCTTTTTTGGGGGGGTGCACGTCATTTTTTTATTTTTTTACACAGGTTTTTTTTTTTTTTTTTACCACAGCAGCACAGACGGGTCTCACGGACCTGTCATTGCTCTGTGCCAATCACACAGATGCATGTAGCACGGATCTCCCGGGTCCATGCTACATGCAAATGGGCACCATAACGCTGATTGGCTTCCTGTCTGCCACTGCAGTGCCACTCCTAGATGGGCCACGTGTTTGTGCCGGCCACTAGTGTCGCTTAGCATGGTCATCCAGCTACCTCGGTGCAACCTTTTGGCCTAAAAACAATATTGTGAGGTGTGAGGTGTTCAGAATAGAGTGGAAATGAGTGGAAATTAATGTTATTGGGGTTATTAATAGCGTAGGAACAAAAAAAATCCAGATCCAAAACACAAAACCCAGAACCCAAAACACGGAAGGGTGGTTTTGGCAAAACCAATCCAGATCCAAAACACGAAGAAAGATCCAGATCCAAAACAAAAAACATGAAAAGTGGCTGGTGCACACCCCTAATATATATATATATATATATATACATATACACATAGATATATATATATAGGTCCACCCCTTGCTGTATACAGCAGGACACTATACACAGACACACACTTACACAGCAGCACACACTGATGTAATATAATACTGTGCCATTACCACAGCAGTCGGCAGTGGCGGGCTGGGCCGGGGGGCAGGGTGCCATATGCCCCCCGGGCCGGTAGACTTTTGCCTCAGTGAGGGTCGGTATCACTAGTGCACAGGCATGACTTACGGCCGGGTGACAGGGTGACAGGCAGAAAGTGCTCTCAATCGCTCCGACTATAGCAGCCCTGGTACTCGGGGGGCCCGCCCGCATGCCACTATCCCCCTGGCCCACGGCAGAAGAAATTATAACTGACAGGCTGTTGACAGGCCCAGCTGGGGGCCCACTCCTATCATCATGATGCAGCAGCCCGCGTCCAGTGCTATAGACCCGGCCATGCCCCGCCCCCTGTGCTGCTGCTGCCGCACAATAAAATGAGTAAGTGACTAATAAGTCACTTCTCACCCAGGCACCCTCCTGCTAATAGCGCACACAGTACACAGAAACCCCCCCTGGCATACCAATTTAATTTTTTTTCAGAGATGGAGACAGTCTTGTCTCCATCTCTGCACCACCCTCGGGCACCACCCATGATTGGTGCTGCCCGGCCGCTGCCTGTTCAGATGTCAGCGCTTCTGCGTCGGGTGGCTTTCATACCATCTGACGCGGAAGCGCTGCCAGCTGAATCGGCAGTGCGCCATGGTCACAGCCCTCCCAGAGGGAGCTAGACAGAGGGAGACACTGCTGGAGCCGGGCTCAGGCATTGTCTCTTTCTGTCTAGCTCTCTCTGCAGGGTGGGTAGACCTGGGAGATTGGAGGTACAGGTAAGTGGTTTTTGTGTGTGTGTATGTGTCTTTGTCGTTATATATGTAAGGGGCACTTCTGGGGCAGGCACTACTGGGGACACTATATAAGGGGCACTGCATATGGGGGAACACTACTGGGGCGCACTGTATAGGGGGGACTACTACTGAGGGCACTGCATAGGGTGGACAACTACTGGGGGCACGACATAAGGGGCACTGCATAGGGGGGACCACCACTTGGGGCACTGTATGGGGGACTATATAAAGGGCACTGCATAGGGGGGACTACTACTGGGGGCACAATATAAGGGGCACTGCTGAGGTCACTACATAGGGAGGACTACTACTGGGGGCCTCTGTTGAGCCCACCTACTTGGGGGGGTGTTCTGTTTTTTAACTTGCCCTAGGCTCCAAACACCCTAGTTGCGCCACATACAGTATACTGTATATATAGAGTGTGTGTAGACATATATAATGGAAAACCCTCCCTGAGAATCCTGCATTTGCCGCCTCATACATTAACTGGCCGCGTTTGCTTAGTAAAGTTTTTCTTCACTCATTGAAGCTGTCGCGTGACGTCATGCCACATCACTGAAAGAGAGGAGCTGCAGCGGGTGGCTTGTGTGAGGACGCCTGAGGAGTTGTCCGGAGCAGGCAGGAGCAAACAAGGTTAGGTAAATTCATTGACACACTGACTGTATTTTCTCACATAGGATCTAACTATATTTAGTATGCTTCAATATGTTAGGTATGTTCTACACTCTGTAATACATGATAATGGTCCCATTTGACAAATATTTTTTATTGTGTATAAATAAGGCAGTGGGTAAGGGAAGGGGTTTGCAGGGGGGAAGGCAGGTTGTGGGGGAGGGGTGGGTTGAGGAGGGCCCTGCCCATTTTGACAGTCCTGGGCCCCACAATATCTGATGGTAGCCCTGGGTGTTTGTATAGCTGTGCAAGCCAAGCCAGGCTGGAGCCAGCAATAGACCTGCAGAGAAGCAGGCAGAGACTTTATTGGCAGACTAGCTGCACCTTGATAGAGAGGGTTCAAGAAGTGAGCTAGTGCCCTAAGAGAGGGCTAGGTCTGTTATTTTCTAATTTTGTTTCCTGATTACCATGCTGAAGTAAAGCACCATTTTATTTATTTTACTGGAATGCCATGTGTGCACTCTAATTCTGCACCTAATCACTGCACCACTGACCCCCAATCTACCGAGCTAATTACCCCAAGTTATCACTATATATATATATATATATATAGATATAGATATAGATATGAGATAGACATTATATATATATAGATAGATAGATAGATAGATAGATAGGCATGAATTAAATCAATATGAGATAGATAGGAGATGGATATAAGATGGATAGATAATTCTGCAACTAATCACTGCACCACTGACCCCAATCTACTGAGCTAATTACCCCAAGTTATCACATGTGGTGGAGAATGCGGGTATAAAGATTCTACGCAAGAAAGGTCTACGCAAGACAGGTCTGTGCAAAAGTGGATTACAGCAGGTACAGAAAATGTGGAGTACAAATGGAAATATGAATGCTTATTGCACTACATAATTGGACTCTCTTAGAAAGCTAAAGGAGGCTCACTGTGATGGAAGGCTTGTCAAGGTTGTTAGTGCAGAGATGTTTTGAAGTGTTTAGCAAAAGTGAAGTTGCAAGTGTATGTTCTGCTAAAGAGAAAAAGTTAGTCTGTTAAAGTATTTCATGGAAAAGTTGTATGCATGCATGCCTGCAAATCATGGTTTAAAGGTGTGCAAATTTATTGAAATGACCAGTTATGCAGTATATACTGTGTCTGTGAAGAGAAAGTTGTGTAACCTCTAATGTTGAAAACCTGCAAGAAAAGTGGTTTATTCTGCTGAATGCTTAGGACCTGCTCGTTAATTTCAAGGTGCAATTAAAGGGAAAGAGACTTGTTAGTTATATGCTGTTCATTGTAATCAAACTTGATGGAAGTGACAACCAAAGCAGTTACTGTGTTATGTTGTAAAGTGTATAAATTTGAAAGCCAAGTGTTGCAAGTTAAAAACTGTGTGCTAAAAATAAAAGCATTTAAACCTTAAAGTGACAGACACCCAATTTGTTGTGACTGAAAAGACTGTTGTCCCGTGTTTCCATGAAGGTGTCATCCAGTGATTATTAGGCAAGTCAAATTCTGCTTCACTCTTACCCCTTTGAGACAACATGGATGACATGGTGAAGGCCTTGCTGCTGGCTACAGCAGCTCAGCAAGAAGCCAACAAGCAACAGTGGGCAAAGCTCAAGGCGCAAAAAGAAAGTGGTCAGTGTATGGTGCAAAGTCCGTCTAGAGAGGACTATATCAGCCTGGAAGAATTTGGCAGTTTGCGTAAAGTTTTGAATGAAAGTAATACGTATTATGCTGGGAAGATTGATTACTTAATGGAGCAATTGACTGATGAGATACATTTTCATGAACAAACTAAAAAGAAATGATGGAGTGAATTGTCCTCTTTGAAAATGGCATTTGAGCAGGAAGAAATTTAAAAAAGTGAAATACTTAAAGAGACAGACCTCAAATTGGCAGCGATGTCTGAACGCTTTGACGAGGCTAAAATGTTCCAGTGTGTTACAAAGTATGAGAATGATGTGCTCCTAGCAAATAATGACTTATTAGAGCAAGATGTTCTTGAATTGCAGCAAAAGTGTGTGGAACTTCAGCAGGATGTGGAGGAATTGAAAGAAGGTGTTCAGAGACATCAGAGTGATGCAGAGTGCATGCAAGTGAAAGTGGTGGATCAGGCTCTGGTGTTAAAGGAAAAAGACTCTTTAATTGTGTCCACACAAGTAAAGCTTAAAGACTGTCAATTGGAGAAAAGTTCTTTGGCTAAAAACTTTTGTGAATTGAAAGAGAAGCATCTCCAGATGCTGCAGACTCATGCTCAGTGGGAGACAGACCGTGAAGAAAAAAAGATGGAGATGGTCCGTCTTGAAGTCAGTTGTAAGGAGAAAGTACAAACTCTCCACTCCAATTTAGCTACAGCTAGAGCAGTTTCAGAAGGTCTGACGGAAATAAATGTATTCCTGGAGGAAAGTCTGCATAAAGCAATGGGGAAAACTGAATCTTTGGAGAGAGAGCTGTACCTTGCCCATGGCCAGGCTTGGAAGTTACAAGAACAGAGTGAGAGTCATAAGAAGTGTCTGCTATGTACACAGGACCATTTGCAAAAATTCCAACTGGAGAAAAATACCAAAGAACTGGAGTTGCAATGTGAATTAAACATGGCAGAGTCTGAAAGAATTGTACAAAAGTTGAGAATTGCTGAATTTGAAGTTGTGGAGAGAAATCTGCTATAATCTGAGAGCAAGTTGGAAAGTGCCATGGCAAAAATTGCCCAGCTGGAAGAGCCGCTATCTGCGGCTCAGGAAAAGTTCCACATGGTAGTGGGAAAATCAGAAGAGGAAAAGAAGTGGGATAATGTTCTGAAGTTGGATCCAAAATGGCGTCTGATGTCTTCGCTGAACCCAGTGTGGCAGAAGTACATAAACACAAGCAGCAATCGTTACAGGTTGATCCTGAAAAGGCTGGCATGCAGAGTGATATGCTACCGGTACATAATGTCTTGTGTGATGAGCAGTGGGACCATAGAGATGTCCTCATTAACAGTACCAGTGTACAAGAAAAGACAGAAGTATCAAAGTTGGGAAATTCCCTAACGGACAGTATTGTAAAAGTAGATGAGATTCCTTGCAGTGACTTTCAGCTTACAGTGATAACTAAGGGTATGAAGTCCTCCAAAAGGGGCACAGGTCCAGATTGAAAAACTGTGCCTGAAGTTGATAATAAAGAACTGACGTATACAGATGGTGATCGCATGACCTGTGAAGCAAAGGTACCGGATGTACAGAAGTCTACGGATATAGTGATGGCTTCAAAGGATGAGACTCTCTTGTTGCCGTGTGTTCAAAGTGATGAGAATGTGACTTGGTCACACAGTTTTGCTGTGGGAAGACCCTTGGAGAAAGTAAATTCTGAGAGTCTTGTGAAGAATACTACTCATGTTTGTGAAACAATGCCTACATGTAAGCAGGATGGAACATGCAATACTGCTGAATTTGTCTGTGGGGAAGTGGAGTGGTCTCACATGATAAAACTTGAAGCAATTAGTCCAGCTAGACAGTATTTGAAAATAAAGACCTCTGTGGAGAGTGAACTTCAACCTGTGCTGGTAAACTATGTTGAAATTGTTCATCATATTTTCAAGGCTCAAAAAGCAGGAGCACAAGAAAATGCAAATTATATATGCCTTAATGAAGTGGCAGATAGCCATCAAAGCCATGAGATAAAGTCTGTGGATCAATGGAGTAAACACTCAAGTATCTTACATGGACATGAGCGTCTGGATTTTGATGTAGGTGGCAAGAGTAAAGATGAAGTATGTCTCTTTGGAAAAAGTTACTTCAAGTTCTTAATGCCTCATGTGGTACCTAAGGGTGAGCCTCAAGTACTGCATAAAGAAAACAAGTGCCACCATTGGTACCATAAAGTGAGGAAAAAAGTAAGGAGAAAAATGAACTCTGGAACTTGGGGGATGAGACCCCCAGAAATCACAAGAGTTTGTATGACCGTGGATGCGGTGGATTTCCCTCATGAGGAGAGTGAAGAGGGACATCATCATGAGAATGCCTCATCCCATGTCACTGAACCCAGGGGTTTCAAGCTGGGGAGGGGGATATGTGGCAGTGTCACCAGAGATGGCGTTGGTGAGCAGCAGATTCTGTGTGGGGTTGGAGAGATACTCCCACACAGGGTATTAATACTGAGTTGTGACACACCTGTAGGTGCCTTGTGGAAAGAGCTCAGGTGTGGGCTGATCAGGAGGCAGACCAGTCAGGCTGCTGTTGGAAACAGTCTATGTGGGACTGTGGCAGCCAGAGAGCCCAGTGAAACTAAGCGAGCCATTGAGGGCCAGGAGGCCTGTGTCTGGACCTTGCAGGAGGCAAGGGGGGACCATAAACCTCTCAGATTGTGTGACATTGAAGCAGCTGGGCTGCAGGCTGAGGAAGCCAGGGCCTACTGTATACCTGGAGGATGCAGGGAAGGCCACAAAGACTGATGGTGTTTGTATAGCTGTGCAAGCCAAGCCAGGTTGGAGCCGGCAATAGACCTGCAGAGAAGCAGGCAGAGACTTTATTGGCAAACTAGCTACACCTTGATAGAGAGGGTTCAAGAAGTGAGCTAGTGCCCTAAGAGAGGGCTAGGTTGTTTGTTATTTTCTATTTTTGTTTCCTGATTACCATGCTGAAGTAAAGCACCATTTTATTTATTTTACTGGAATGCCATGTGTGGACTCTAATTCTGCACCTAATCACTGCACCACTGACCCCCAATCTACCGAGCTAATTACCCCAAGTTATCACTATATATATATATATATATATATATATATATAGCTATATATATATATATAGCTATATATAGATATAGATATGAGATAGACATTATATATAGATAGATAGATAGATAGATAGATAGATAGATAGGCATGAATTAAATCAATATGAGATAGATAGGAGATGGATATAAGATGGATAGATATGAGATAGATATGATATATATATATATATATATATATACATAAAGATATGAGATAGATATGAGAGACAGATACTGTAGATGTGACATAGATCGATATGAGATAGATATATAGATGATTGATAACTATGAGATAGATAGATATGAGATAAACAGATAGATATGGGATAGATACTGTAGATAGATGTGATATAAATAGATAGATATGAGATAGAGAGATATGAGATAAAGAGATAGATAGATGTGACATAGATAGATAGACCATTTTAAAGCCCCCCTCTGCTTATACCCATTTTTTTATATTATATATATTTGGCAGTAGCAGCACACTGTTTTGAATAATATTCCATAATATTCTATATGTGTAAATCCAATGCAGAACTAATTAAATTAGTTTAAATCAGATGGTAGTTGTTCTTTGGGTTGTCTCCACTTCCTCCATGCCAGACGGCAATCCCTGCTATTGTCTCCTTCCCGCTTCTCACCTAGCTCTCACTGAAGGGGCAGCCTCATTAATTCTTCCAATACTACAGTAATGCTGATATTGATACCTCTAAATCTTTATACCCAAATGTTGCTCTTTAGCGCTACAAGTCGCATAAGAAATAATTGCTTTCCAATCCAATTGTGGTTCCAAAGCACAAAAAGTTATATTGTTCAATGAAAAGTATAACGCGCTGTGATCTAGACAAAAAGCAAGTAGGTACAAGCCGATATATACGCGTGCGCACTGGTCCCAGTATACAGTCGTCTATCCAGAATCCTGTGGTCATCCAAGAAGAATGGCTGTATACTATAACCAGCACCCAGGCTATATACCTTACAGAACAAAGAAACTAGTTAACAGATTTCCATTGGTTCTTGCTCCTGGACATTCTGGTATGATGTAGGTCATTGGACAGTTCATACAGCGTCACTAGGGGTATGTCCCAGTTCCTCAGACGTTGCTTTGTGTGGTTTTCCCACCGAAGAACTGGTCTAAACTAGCCAAAGACACTACATACAGATTTACATTCTAACCACTAATTCCCTATGATTCATAACTTGCAGACGCATGATGCGATCTCCTTGCCGATAGAACCGGAGATCTGCAAATAAACAGCGATTTAGAATGGTACCAATGACATGTCTACCAGTTTCTGTACCTTAAATATTATATACTTTACATTACACAACATAAGTATTTGCTAATAAAAACCTCTAATATTAAGCTTAATGCTTGGGAACCTTTTTATAAGTAATTGCATGTGTGAGTGTGAGAATATCGTGGAAATTTGCTAGTTTGCGTTGTGCGTCTATGTGTTTTGTGTTTATCTGCTTTGATGTACAGTGCAACTATGCGTTGTGCATCTTGTATGTTTTAAATGTATTATCTAATGTGAGTATAAGTTTTGATTGGACTTTCAACAATATGCGGTAGCAAAACAGACGCACGACGCTAATAATCAAATATAGCATCTTACACAATGGTATCGTACTGAGGACGCAAAATGGAGTCATCAGAGGCGACACAAAATGGCGTCGCCAGATATTAATTTACAAGATTTGGTCTCAGCCAATCATCCGGCTTCGACACTGGGTACACACTGGCCGATATATTGGCAGATCAATTGATTGGCCAATATATCTTCTGCACGTCAGCCAGTGTGTACAGACGACATGTAGATAGATAGATATGAGATAGATAAATAGATATGAGATAGATAGATATAAGATATATAGATAGATGTGACATAGATATTATATATATATATATATAGATAGATATGAGCTAGATAGATATGAGCTATATATATATATATATATATATATATATATTATATATATATATATATATTTATATATAGAGATCGATATGAGGTAGATATGAGATAGATAGATATGAGATGTCTATATATATATATATATCTATATACTGTGTGTGTGTGTGTGTGTATATATATATATATATATATATATATATAGCTATGAGATAGATATGAGACAGATACTGTAGATGCGACATAGATAGATTTGAGATAGATCGATATGAGACAGATATGAGATAGAGAGATTTGAGATAGATATGAGATACTGTGTGTATATATATATATATATATATATATATATGAGAGATTGATATGAGAGAGATATAGATAGATAGATATGAGATAGATACTGTAGATGTGACATAGATAGATATGAAATAGATAGATATGAGATAGATAGATAGATAGATAGATAGATACTGTAGATGTGACATAGATATGAGATAGATAGATAGATAGATATGGGATAGATAGATATGAGATAGAGACATATGAGATAAAGGGCTCTATTTATTAACATTATTTTTGCTAATATAAAGTGAAAAAGGTTGTTTTCACACCCTTTTCACATTATTTTAGTATCACCTACAGTTACTAAAGGGAAATTGGAGTAGAATTCGTAAAATTCTACTCCAACCCCTAAGTATCACTTATTTTTAGTAAGCAGATCGCATTTGGCCAAAGTTACTAAAAATAAAGTGTGAAAAAATACAGAGGAAAGCCCTGTGATAATAACCCATAATATTTTATATGTAAGTCCGATGCAAAACTAATTAAATTAGTTTAAATTAGACGGTGATATAAATAGATAGATATGAGATAGAGAGATATGAGATAAAGAGATAGATAGATAGATAGATAGATAGATAGATAGATAGATGTGACATAGATAGATAGACCATTTTAAAGCCCCCTCTGCTTATACCCATTTTTTTATATTCTATATATTTGGCAGTAGCAGCACACTGTTTTGAATAATATTCCATAATATTCTATATGTGTAAATCCAATGCAGAACTAATTAAGGCCCTCATTCAGAGCCGCTCGCTATCGGCAGTACGCTCGTTCCGAGCGATGTTCGCACATCTGCGCATGCGTACGGTTTTTAGTACGCATGCGCGAACCAGTCAGTGCGGCCGAAAATCGTTTGTACGCTATGTAGCGAGTGCCTGCTATTTTGAGTGACAGAATGAGGCGTATGTGGGTGGTAACAGGGGAAGGTGCTTGAAAACGGGGGAGTGGAATTCGAACGCAGGCGTGCTTAAAGGTCAAAATGGGCGTTTTAAGGGAGTGCATAATTAATACAGCAGCATCATTGACCATGTCACTTGGTTTTTTTTAACTCAGAACTGCTCGCAAAATAGCGGTTGAAAAAAGCAACCACAAGAATAGCGAGCAGTTCATACGCTGTACGATGTACTCGATTAATCTAATAAATAGCGGACATGACGTATGGTGCGAGCGGCCAGGGGGCGTTTTTATCAAATAAACGAGCGTATGTTTTGCTCGCTCGTTCAGACTTAGAGGTGGGAACAGACTGCAATTTGCGAAGGGATCATTTGAATAGCCACCCCTTGTTTTTGAACGAACGACCGCAAATACCGAACGGCTCTGAATCAGGCCCTAAATTAGTTTAAATTAGATGGTAGTTGTTCTTTGGGTTGTCACTACTTCCTCCATGCCAGACGGCAATCCCTGCTATTGTCTCCTTCCCGCTTCTCACCTAACTCTCATTGAAGGGGCAGCCTCATGAATTCTTCCAATACTACAGTAATGCTGGGTACACACTGGCCGATATGTTGGCCGATCAATTGATTGGCCAATACATCTGCTGCCCGTCAGCCAGTGTGTACAGACAATATGTATGTGAACGACGTCCTTCACAGACGTATCGCATTGGCTGTGCTGCACAGCCGATGGACAGATATGTCTGCAGACATAACTGTCCATCGGCAAATGTGTATGGGTGGTTTGCAGTCCGCCTGTACACATGCAGTAGCAGCAGCGGGGAGGGGGGCGGACCCACCCACAACCCGCTCCCTGGCCAGCAGGACCCGCTGCTGCCGGATAGATGATGGTCGTTCAGTGTGTATGAATGACCAACATCTACAGATATATCTGCAGATCACTCGAGATCTTAAGATCCATTCTGGCTAATTTGTCTTTAATGTTCTTGTTCGATCTATTTCTTAATGGTTATCTCTTAGCACCCATACTGTAATCCATTCTGTATTAACCATCCATTGCCTGAATTCCCCAGAATATTTGTGCTTGTAGATAAGTTTGACCTCGACCATAGCAGCTCTATGAATAACATCAAAGGCTTTAGCAAAGGTGTAGTGTTGGTAACACCGATGTAGTTGGTAACACCGATGCAGATAGCTAACAACATGCTGGGGAATAGTAATCCACTGCAGCCTGTGAGGGTCATATCTCTGAGACATAATGAGAGGCAAATGTTTAGGTAGCACAACATATACCACTGATCGTGACAGCATAACCATTCATGTGAAGAGAGAAGTGAAAGTTTTAGCATTGGTACCTGTGGAGGCTCGCTTGCCCATGGTCAATAACGATTCTGCCCAGTAAGGCAGAGTTACAATAATATCCCTTCAATCAGGGACACATATGAAATACACAGTGTCACAATTTGTGTTTGTGATTTACCTGACTCTGGTGATGAACCGGATTCAGCGGAGACCGTCTTGACTGGAACCATGGGTAACGTGAATAGCTCTTTTAACATAAGAATTGGATAGCAGTGAGAACCGCCTTTGATGATGACGGGGTACCAGTAGATGGGCTTGCAAACGGATGGTAGCACGGAAGCTACTTGGTGCGGCTGGGAAGCTGTGTAGAGACTGATGGTAGCACGGGAGCTATGTGGAGTGGCTAGGGAGTCGTAAGGTGAGCGGTGGTAGCTCAGGAGCTACTTGGTGCAGCTAGTGAGCAGTGGGGTGAACGGTGGTAGCACTGGAGCTACTTGGTGCGGCTGGGAAGCCGTGTAGAGACTGATGGTATACCGGGAGGTACGTGGAGTGGCTAGGGAGTCGTAAGGTGAGTGGTGGTAGCTTGGGAGCTACTTGGTGTGGCTAGTGAGCCGTGAGGTGAACGGTGGTAGCACAGGAGCTACTAGGTGTGACTGGGTAGCTGTAAGGAGACTGATGGTAGCTCGGAAGCTACTTGGAACGGCTAGGGAGCCGTGAGGTGAGCGATAGTAGCACGGGAGCTACTTGGTGTGGCTAGGGAGCCGTAGATGGTTGGTGGTAGCGTGGAAGCTACTTGTCATGGCTAGGGAGCCATAGGTGGTTGGTGGTAGCGTGGAAGCTACTTGTTGTGGCTTGGGAGCCATAGTTGATAGATGGTAGCATGTAAGCTACTGGTGGCGGCTTGGGAGCCGTAGATGATAGATGGTAGCGTGTAAGCTACTTGTTGTGGGTTGGGAGCCGTAGATGATAGATGGTAGCGTGGAAGCTACTTGTTGCGGCTTGGGAGCCGTAGTTGATAGATGGTAGCATGGAAGCTTCTGGTGGCGCTTGGGAGCCATAGATGATAGATGGTAGCGTGGAAGCTACTGGCCGTGGCCTGGGAGCCATAGATGATAGATGGTAGCATGGAAGCTACTTGTTGCGGCTTGGGAGCCAAATGGAGATGGCGGTAGCAGGATTGCTGGACACAGCAGGTTTTCAGATAGAACTGGTCTAGGAACCAGCAGGAGCCTGGGATACACTTGTACTCAGAGGTACAGCTATAGCATAAGCTGTACACCACAGAACGTAATGAGATGTTCAGGCTCAGAATGCTATCAGGGGAGGATATATATACCCTGGGTCTGGCAGCAATTGGAGGATACGTACAGGTGGTCTGGCAGTAGTATTCTGAGTGGTGGAAGGCACAACATGCAGAGGGAGTAATCATCTCTGCAGCCCTTGAGAATCAGGACCACACCTGCGATTCCAATTAAGACTAGCAATGCTCACAGACAGAGGAGAGTCCAGGTGGCTAATCACTGTGGGAAGGAGAGCAGTCTGCACACACAGAAATGTTACAACCAGCATGATTCAGAGCAGATGTCCCAGGTGAATTACAAACACAGATCCATGGAGCAGCTAGCAGAGGTAAGTCTCCAAGCAAAGGTAGAAACTAGCCAGGGTTGTGACACACAGGATTTGTGACTGATTGAAACCAGGTGAAATGCAGAACTGAAGTCAGACAGCCATAGAACTTGATTAAAGGGATGTTAATACAACCCTATCATAAGTGTCCCATGTCTTTTATCAGCAGGAGAAACATCAGAGATGAGAATTAGATCTCTGCCATTGCTGTGAGAATGCAGCCCATTAACTGGCACAGTGCCCTATTTTCAACAGAAGCATCAGGAGTTTGGGAAACTCCAAGGCTAACTCTGTTGAGAGGGAGAGGAGGGACCCAAATCTACTAAATCATTTTGCAATCAGTTGGTCACGTTCACAGTACGAAATTCTACAAAGTTATGTAATGTGTGTCTATTGCTTCATGTGAGTTGCAAGAAAAGTACTGATCCATGACTACTTCCATGCCTGGTTCACCTATCATCTCACCAATTGCTCCTTTTCTGTGTCTGCCTTTGACTCCACCTCCCCCCTTCCATCCTTCCCATTGGTGTCCCGCAGGGTTCTGTCCTGTTTTTCTCCCTGAACACCTCTACACTAGGAGAACTCATCAGTTCCTTTGGCCTCCAATACCACATCTATGCCAATGACATGCAACTATACATCTCCTCTCCTGAACTCTCCCCATCTGTCCTCTCTCTGTTATCCAGCTGCCTCTCCACCATCTCTTCCTGGATGTCCAAACGCTCTCTGAAGCTCAACATGGACAAAACCAATCTCTATCACTGTTGACAACACCATAATCTCCCCTGTCCCCCAACTTCACTGCTTGGGTGTTACCCTTGACTCTACCCTCTCCTTCGCCCCCCACATTCAATCTCTGGCTCAATCCTGTCGGTTCCAGCTACGCAACATTGCTTGAATTAGGCCATTCCTCTCCCAGAATGCTACCAAACTGATCATTCATTCACTATTCATTTTTCTCTGCTCGACTACAACAACCTTCTCCTCACTGGCCTCCCACTTTTCCATCTTGCTCCCCTCCAATCTGTTCTCAATGCTGCAGGTAGACTGATCTTCCTCTCCCGCCATTCCACTTCCGCTGCTCCACTCTGCCTAAACCAGCACTGAATCCCCTACAGAATCCACTTCAAACTCTTCACCTTCACATACAAGGCTGTCTCTAACTCTACTGCTCTATACATCTCCAACCTCATCTCCTTACATAGAAAAAGGAAAAAAAAACCTGATCCGGCACGATCTCTCTGATATATACCAAGTGTGCAGCAGGGAGGAGAAGTGTCAATCCTCCTAATCAAATGCTAGTAAAACTAGCAAGTAATGATATATAAGAGAACACAGCGCAAGGGCTAAGTGCCAACAAATTAAATAAAAGTAAAAATAATTTAATACCACATGTTAAATGGTAATAGTACATACATAAATTACCATAAATTTTAGCAGAAAAAGTGTATAATACACTGATACCAGCTAATCGAATAACATTAGAGCCATAAAAACCTTTGCATATATGTATTATCAATCATATTACCAGCAGGGAATATGTCCATGTAAGCTGGAGTCCTAAAGTACATACATCCACAGCTCTCACCATTACAGACTCTCAGCTCACGGCTCACTGGTTTGCACATCTTACCGGCCTATATTATTGGGATTATTGTCACCATCGGATAAGAACTATAGGAGACCTCCTATGGAGGACAGAACTTTAGGACTCCAGCTTACATGGACATATTCCCTGCTGGTAATATGATTGATAATACTGTGATAGGATCATTGGTAAAGTGGTCAGTGGTAGATACATTTGCCCTAGGTTTTTGACCTATGTGTTCTAAAAAAGCCCCCAGGAGAAAGTCTGCACTGAAGCAGATTTGAGTTTCGGCTTTTGGAAAAGCCAGTTTGGGACCTGGGGGTGTGGATGTGAGGAGAGGGTGGGTTCCATCCAAAACCCACTCCAGGTTTTGGTTTTTGGCCTGTTAGCAGGCTCATTAAGCTCTGCACCTGGAACTGGCTGATATAGGCTGTGTCTAATTGTAAGGGAGTGTCTCATACCTGGGAGAGCAACCAGGGTGGCTGGCTCAGAGACACTTGGTGAAACTACCTATAAGATCTGGGCATGCGCTTGTGTTGATGGTGGAGGCAGTAGGCCCCACTGTTTCTTTAGAGAGGGAACCTCTTGTTTAGTTAGCGCCCAGACAGGCTAGCGTTTACTTTTATGTTTTATTTTTCCTTTTACTTGGCACAATAAAGACTGGCGCCAACCAGTTAGCACGAGACCCAGACTGGTGTACTATTTTCCGGCTGTTGTGTGTGTGAAGAGGGAGTCCATCTACCCCAGGAGAGGGACCCCTAATCCAGTCCTGTTACAAAACATATATGCAAAGGTTTTTATGGCTCTAATGTTATTCTATTAGCTGGTATCAGTGTATTATACACTTTTTCTGCTATAATTTGTGGTCATTTAGGTATGTACTATTACCTTTTAACATGTGGTATTAAATAATTTTTACTTTTATTTAACTTGTTGGTACTTTGCCCTTGCGCTGTGTTCTCTCATCTCCTTACATACTCCCTCCCGCCCACTCCGGTCTGCCAATGACTGTTGCCTTTCTTCTACCCAGGTTACTTCATCTCATGCACATATCCAAGATTTTGCCCGTGCAGCCCGCCTTCACTGGAATGAGCTCCTTCGCTCGATCAGGCTCTCCCCGACCTTTCAGAGCTTCAAACTTGCACTGAAAACCCACCTGTTCATCAAAGCATACCCTTCCACCACATAACCGTGCCACCAGGTTGCTCTCCCTCCTGCCTCAGCCATCTCTACCTTGCCTACTTCCTGCACACAGGTCCCCATCTACACACTCATGCCTCATGTCATCTGTCTGTCTCCCCTCTCCCCTAGATTGCAAGCTCATAGGAGCAGGTTCCTCCTCCCTACTGTCTCACAGCCCTCTTCTCTAGCACTTCAGTGAGAGCCTTCTGCTTCCCAGCTGTATTGTGTATGGATAATTGTGTTGCTAATTGTTACTTGTGCTCTGTTTATATTTTGGTTACTGTATTGTAATTTAATGTTCTCTGTACCCTGTACTGTCCTACTGTTGATGGATGTATGGCGCTGCGGACCATTTGTGGCACCCTATAAATAAAATGTAATAATAATAATAATAATACTTCTGGCCTGGTCACTGAATAAACTGCACCATTGATCTTTCAGACCACTAGATGGTCTAGATTTCCAGTTCTTCTAGGCATTGCGTGATTAGTGAAGCACAACCCTATTATTGATTGGCAAATTAAAGAAAATAAAGTCCAACCAGTTTACTGTGTACAGCCATGTTTTGTCTACTGTTGTGTCTGAAAAGGGAAGTTTTTGATGAGAAAGGCAGAGCACTTCCTCCTCATCGGCAGTATGAATGCCCTATAGATTTAGTTCCCAGGGTATCTGTACCTGTTGGAAGACTTTATTACCGCTCAGCTTGAATTGAAAGTCTTAAAACAGTGCATTGATGATAATCTAGCAAGAGGTTTCATTAGACTGTCCTTATCCCCAGCAAACGTGGACAGTCTAATGAAAAGAAGGATGGGGGTCTACACCCTTATACTGACGTGCAGTATTTTTCTATGTATTTATTTATATGCTGCAAGTTTTTCAATAAAAAAAAGGATTACCCTTATACTGACTACAGAGCTCTTTTCCTTATAAAACATGGATTACAGGTGAAGAGTGGCAATCACTGTATGTAATCACCAGCAGAGAAGCTACAAACAATTTAGCAAATACAATAAAAAAGGAATCATGTAATTTTCATAGGGGATTGATTGCCATGTGTGAAATAAGGCGAGTACAATGGTGTCCATTTGTGTTAATGCATGGAAGGGACATAGGGCCTGATTCAGAGCCGGACGCTATTTTCGGTCATTCGTTCAGAAAAAAGGGGTGGCTATTCAAATGAACCGTTCGCTCTTTGCGGTCTGTTCACGCCTCTATGTCTGAACGAGCGAACAAAACTTGCGGTCGTTTTTTGGATAACTACGCCCCCTGGCCGCTCGCAACCTACGTCAAGTCCGCTATTTATTAGATTAATAGAGTACATCGACCAGCGTATGAACTGCTCGCTATTCTTGTGGTTGCTTTTTCCTACCACAATCTTGCGAGCAGTTCTGACTATAAAATAACCCAGTGACGTGGTCAATGACGCTGCTGTATTAATTATGCACACCCTTAAAACGCCCGTTTTGACCTTTAAGCACGCCTGCGTTCGGATCTCCACTCCCCGTTTTCAAGCACCTTCCCCTGTTACCACCCACATACGCCTCCTCCTGTCACTCAAAATAGCAGGCATTCGCTACTTAGCGAACAAACGATTTTCGGCCGCACTGACTGGCAGCGATATGACATTTTATTTATCGGGACGATTTAGGACACAGGGAGTGTGGATATCTGTATGTGTTGCAACTCTTGGATGGATAATGGATGTGACCCGTATTTGGGGATTGGCGTGACCAATTTCTGAGGCGCAGAGTCTAATGTGGCGGCGGTATTCACCAGGGACCCTCGCAAGAGGGTATGGACTTGACTGCATCTGACACACAAGTCGCGGCCCTCAGGATAGGTTCACCTATACAAGTGCTGGTGAACTCTGGATGGAGCAAAGGAGACTTCAGCATAGTCGACAGGCCGGGTCAGAACCAGACAGACAAAACTGTACCAGGGAGCAGCCGTGTGTGGGTCATGGAGGATAGCCAAGGTCAGAAACAGATATCAAACGCAGTACCAGGAAGCAGACAAAATCAGAGTCATGAACAAGCCAAGGGCCTGATTCAGACCCACTCGTGAGCGGCTGTCCGCTCGCAAGTGGGTCGATGGTGTGCACTGAGCATGCGCACGAAGGAGGGAGCTCAGTTGTGCGCATGCGCGAGATGCGACGAGCGAAGGACTTTCCTTCGCTCGTTGTGTCTGATCAAAGGGGGCGTGCTGTCGATGTTGATTGACAGCACGCCCCCTTTGGTGGGCGTGCCTCCCAGACGGGGGCGTTCCCAAGGGAACGCCTACCGTCAGAAGCCGGCCCACTGACATCACTAGTGATGTCAGTGGGAGTGATTTTGGCTCTGATAGAGCCAAAATCACTCCAGGGCTTGTGGTTGAAAAACCCGACCACAGGCTTCTGGTCACACTGGCGATGGTCGTGATGGTCAAGACCATCGCGACCATCATCCTGCACGCTCGTATGTGCTGTGGGTGGTGACCCACAGCTATACGAGCGTCCAGGAGGACGCTCCATTTTTATGGAGGACGGCCCTCATTCAGAGCGAGCGCTCTGCTCAGAGCGTCCGGCTCTGAATGAGGGCCCAAGTTCAGGAACAAGTAACCGGGTATTCACAGGAACACTGGAGTAAGGTATTGGAGCCTATACTCTGGCACTTGTATACTTATACTTCTTTATCCCCAATGGCATAGTTCTTTTCCAGAGCAGAAAACTTATTGGAGAAGAACCAACAGAAATACCACTTGCCCTCCTCATCCTTCTGCGATAGCACTGCTCCAACTCCAACCGTGGAGGCGTCCACCTCCAGGAAAATAGGCTGATTGCAATTAGGTTGTCTTAGATTAGGTGCTGACATAAAACACTGCTTTAAAAGAAAGAAGGCTTCTTCTGCCTCAGGAGGCCATTTCTGGGTATCTTGACCATTTTTGGTAAGAGCAGTGATAGGAGCTGTGATGGTCGAGTAGTTCCTTATGAACCTGGCAATAGAAATTACAAAACCTCAGGAAGCATTGTAGCACTTTCAACCCAACTGGACGAGGCCAGTTGGTAATGGCAGCAAGTTTTTCTGGATCCATCTGAAGGCAGGAACCCAAAGTAATGTACCCCAGAAACGTTAGTTCTTTTTGCTCGAAGGAACATTTTTCAAGTTTGCAAAATAGCTGGTTGGCCCGTAGTCATGACAGCACTTCACATACGATCTGGCAATTACTCATTACATTGTAGGTCTCGCAAAGATCTAGCTTGGTAAAAATCTTCACACCTTCTATTCGGTCGAAGAGTTCAGAGATCAAGGGTAGAGGAAACCGGTCCTTGATAGTAATGGCATTCAGGCACCGGTAATCTATGCATGGTCTCAAACCCCCATCTTTCTTTTTGACAAAAAATAGATCAGCTCCAGCGGGTGATTTGAACTTCATGATGAACCCGCATTCCAGATTCTCCTTAATATATTCAGATACCGCTTGAGACTCAGGAAGCGAAAGAGGGAAAATTCTTCCATGAGGTGGCTCTTCTCAGGTAATAAGTCTATAGTGCAATCCCACTCCCTATGAGCAGGAAGCTTCTCAGCAGCATTTTTACTGAATACATCTCTGAAGGACTGGTATGAACCTGGAAGCTGATCTTCTGGAGAGGTGACTGAACTCTGAATGGCTCAATGTGGAGGTTTGACAGATGACAAACAGGACCCATGGCATCGAGAACCCCACAACAGGATTTGTTCTTCCCAATTTAGCACAGGAGCATGCTTGCAGCACTAAGGAAGACCCAGGATGACAGGACTCTAGGCTGGCGGAAGTATATAGAATGCTATTGATTCCCGATGGAGAGCGCCCAACTGCATGGTAATCTCTGTAGTCCAAGAGTGGATGGTAGCTGTGGGAAGTTTATTCCCCTCCACACCAATGATACAGAGGGGTGTTTGTAGTGGCACACTTGGGCCATCTTAGCTGTAATGAAGTTGCCATCGGCACCCGAGTCCAAATTGGCCTTGAGGACTTCAGAGGAATCTCCCAGGACCAGAGTCACGTGAATGGAAAACTGGGAAAAAACACGGTCTTTTGGGGTGTGTTGAAATGTACCTAATCTTACCACCCCTTGATCAATTAGGCCTTCTCGTTTCCCGGACATTTTGAACATCCAGAGAGGATATGACCTGGTTCACCACAGTACAGACAAAGTTTATATTTGAACCCCTTTCCCATTTTGGCAGGAAGGAAAGACTTTCCAACCTGCATGGGCTCTTCTGGAGGTTCCACTGGTGCCGTGAAACATGGAGCGAGTTTGAAGGTGAAGCAACGAGACTGTTCCTTTCTCATGCTCTCTCCCTGTGGCGAAGATCTACCCGGATACACAAGGAGATGAACTCATCCAAGGAAGTTGCCAATTCCCTGGATGCAAGTACATCTTTGATTTTATCCAACAGCCCTTGCATAAATGCAGTGGCGATCAAGGCTTCATTATTCCACCCTAATTCTGAAGCAAGGGTTAGAAACTGCACTGCAGATTGGTTGCCTTGTTTCAGATGCAAGATAACCGACCCTGCATAGGATACTCATCTGGGCTCATGAAAGACCCTACAAAAAATTGTCAGGAACGTGGTGCTGTTGTTGACCAGGGCATCATTCCTTTCCCGTAACGGAGAGAGCCAAGCCAACGCCTGACCGGACAGTAGCGAGATCACGTAAGCCACTTTCATCCTCTTTGAATGGAAATTTGCTGCCTGGACCTCATATTGAATTGAGCACTGGTTCAGGAATCCTCGACAGCCTTTGGGATCCCCATCATACGTCATAGGATTCAGAATACATAATGGTGCGGAAGCACCTGCAGCTTGCACAGTCACCGTAGTAGATGGGACTGATTGTACCGGAGGTGGCTGAGCGGCACCAACTCATTGCATTAGGGTCTGCAAACACTGCATAATCTGAGACTGATATTTTTCTTGTTTCTCGACTCTAGCAAGAAGGTTCTCAAGCAAGTTACATTTTGACAGATTACCAGTAGCATCCATATTTTTTGTGGCCAGAGTATCCTGTCGCATATCTCTTGGGTGGATAATGGATGCGACCCATATTAGGGGATTGGCATGACCTATTTTGCAGAGTCTAATGTTCCGGCGGTATTCACCAGGGTCCCACATAAGAGGGTATGGACCTGGCTGCATCCCACACACAGGTCGCGGCCCTCAGGATAGGTTCCCCTATACAGGTGCTGGTGAACTCTGTACCAGGGAGCAGACGTATGCGGGTCATGGAGAGTAGCCAAGGTCAGAACCAGATATTTATTTATTTTTATTTATTTATTACCAGTTATTTATATAGCGCACATATATTCCGTAGGGCTTTACAGAGAATATTTGTCCATTCGCATCAGTCCCTGCCCCAGTGGAGCTTACAATCTATGTTATATCAAACGCAGTACCAGGAAATAGACAAAATCAGAGTCATGAACAAGCCACGGTCAGTACCGGGTTATTCACAAGTAACGGGGTATTCACAGGAATGCTGGAGTAAGGTATTAGAGCCTATACTCTGGCACCTGTCTGTTGCCATAGACTCCCTCTTATAGGGAGGAGTTCAATTTGTGGCCAAACATGACTTCACATTTGGTGCGCCTGTCCCTTTAAATCTTACTGCAGGTAGGCACGTGCACTCCTAGGAGAGACGCGGCTGCCTGCACTTTAGCAGCCACACAGTTGACGGAGCCGCATTATCGACAGGTGCAAAAGGTCAACACAAAAATAGTAAACGCATATTTTTTCACCCTAACACTAACCCTCCCCTTGGTGCCTAACCCTAACTCATCAGGGTAAGTGCCTAACCCTAATGACCCCTTCTTATGTCTAACCATAACTCTCTGGTAAGTGCCTAACCCTAACCATACCTACTAGTGCCTAACCCTAACCATCAGGATAAGTCCATAACCCTAACCCTTCAGTAAGTGCCAAACCCTAACAAAAAAACCCATGTGTCGACTATTGTTTGTGTTGACCATTCCAATGTTGACTTTTTGACTATTTTGACCTTTTGTACCCGTCAATCTTCATCCATGTCGACCTTCTGTGTGTCGCCTTGTTTGACCATGTTGATCTATTGCCTGTCTACCAGTTGGTGTCTACCTAGACACTGTCAACCTTTTCATTGTCTACCTATTGACTGCCATATTGATTGTATCAGCTCAGTCACATAACAGAAATAGGAATGGAAGTGCTATAGTAAGTATTTACTACCAGTACTGTGAGAGAATACTCCTAGGGGTCAGTTTTTCCAGCCTCAAACTTTCTTATACTGTGCAGTAATTCTTATTTGACAATAAGACAATGAAACCTAGTAGTTTGGCCTTTTCCATTACAAATTTCTACATACATGTCTATAGTCTGTGTAGCTATGCAATATATTATTACAATCTTGTTTGGGCACTCTGCTTAATGGGAGGGACCTGTCAATAGGGCTGGTGCAAGGTTTCTAGGTGCCCTAGGCAAACCTACACAATACTGCCCCTGCCTCCCCCAATACCCTCCACCCAGTGTCACAACCCGGGCTTGTTACCCCTGCTGCTGGGTCACTAACCACTCTTCTCAGTGAGACACAGGCTGCATTGTTTCTGGCCTGCTAGGCCGCAGTTCACATCCAGCAAGCCCAGGAGTACTGATGTCCCGGTCACCTAAGCGATCCAGCCAATCTCTATCCAGTCTGAGCCACCTCATCCAATCCTGGCTAATCCTGGGGTATATATTCCAGCTGCTGGATCTCAGTCAATGCCAGCACAATGTCTAGCTCAGTACTTACTGAGTGAAGCACAACTGTGCTCCGTTGACAGTCATATTGTTACCTGCTGGTGCAGTTCTGTTGTTTGCTGCTCTAACTGTCCATGCTATTTCACTCCTATATCAGCATCTTGAGTTGCACAGGTAATCCCAGCTTGATCCAGTGTGCTTAATCTGTGCTATGCGTGTGCAAAGCATCCACTTGTCTGCTCAGGTATATTGCCGTTTCAGGTTCAATTCCAGACCTATCCACCTATCCATTGTCTGTTCCAGAGACCAAAGCAATGACCGAATATATCCAAGAAAATCTGGAGAAAGGTTTCATTCGCCCATCATCCTCTCCTGCTGGAGCTGGTTTTTCTTCATTAAAAATAAGATGGTGGACTCCCTGCATTGATTACAGGGGTCTCAATGAGATCACAGTCAAAAATTGTTACCATTTGCTGTTAATCACATAGCTCTTTGACAGGGTGAAAGGGTCGACTGTCTTCACAAAGCTAGATTTGAGGTGTGCCTACAACCTGATTCGCATCCGCCAGGGAGATGAATGGAAAACAGCTTTTAATATGAGATGGTCACTATGAGTACCTAGTTATGCCCTTTGGGTTAAGTAATGCCCCTGCAGTGTTCCAACACTTTGTGAACGAATCTTCCTTGACCTTCTGTACCACTCTGGCGTTGTTTATTTAGATGACATCCTCATCTTTTCCAATGATCTTGTGTCTCACCATGATCAAGTCAAATAAGTCCTTTGGAGGCTCCATGTAAACCCTTTGTATTGTAAACTTGGGAAATGTGTCTTTGAAGTTCCTGACATTGCTTTTCTAGGGTACATTATTTCAGGTGCCGGTCTCAAAATGGATCCTGAGAAAGTCCAAGCAGTCATCTCCTGGTCTGAACTAAATTCTCTAAAGGCCATTCAAAGGTTTCTGGGCTTTGCCAACTATTGCCGGAAATTTATCAAAGGATTCTCTACATTACCAGCACCCATCTCTGCCCTAAAACGAAAAGGTGCCAACCCAAATTAATGGTCTCCAGAAGCAAAGACAACTACTAAAACAATCTTTTATTTCAGCTCCTGTACTCAGCCAGCCAAATGTTTCTCAATCATTCATCTTTGAGGTGGACACATCCTCGGAAGGTGTGGGGGCAGTTCTATCACAACGACTCGAGGGTAAATTACACCCCTGCAGTTTTTTCTCCAAAAAAATCCTTCCTGCCAGAGAAATTACCCAAAATAACTTTTAGCCATTAAACTAACCTTCGAGGAATGGCGCTATCTGCTGGAGGGAGCCCGTTTTCTTAACCTGTTTTTACCGATCACAAGAATCTCCTGTTCCTCAAGACTGCCCAGTGTCTTACACCCAGACAAGCACAGTGGGCATTGTTCTTTTCACGGTTTGACTTAGAAATGTCTTTCCATCCTGGATCTCGTAATTGCAAGGCTTATGCCTTATCTTTTTCCATGAATCCAGAGAACGAATCTGATGTGTCTGAACAATATCCACTGTTGAATCCTATGGTATTTGCTTCTACAGATTTAATCAAACAACTGTCCTCATGGATACCATGTACTCTGCCCAATAATCAAAATCCAAGGGTTACTTTCAGTGTCCAGTGAACTACCCACCTGACATTCTGTACTGGTGACAATAAAAACTGTGTTTATTAATAATAATAATAATAACAATAATAATAAATAATAATAATTAATAAATAATAATGTAATAAAAATAGAGGGCTGTGAAGTTCTGCAGGGTTGTCATTCCCTTAGCTCTCTATTGAGAATGAAATGCTGGAATAACAACTTTAATATGGAGAGTGTTGTTCATTGTAATTTCTGTATATGTATATATGCGAGGTCCCCCGAGTTTTGGTTTTGGTAAAATCACCCTCAAATGTTTAGCTTTTCTTTAAAATTGATAACTGAAAATCTTGTAATTGTGACCTGTTTTTATTCCTACAGTATTATTAACATCCATAATATTAGTTTCCAGTCAATTTTGACCACCTCACAGCTCACAATATTGATTTTAACAATATTAGCCAAACACTGCGGAAAGTTAGCTGGCTAAATTAAGCAGCAGAGCAATGGCGCAAGGCAGTTTAAAAGAATATAGTACATCCATGAAGCATAGCAGCATTGCAGTGGCAGACATGATAGTATTCAAGAACTAGATCATGATTGATTAACTGGTTAGTAACAGTACCAATATCTAGAGATGAGCAGTCCAGTTTTACTTGGTTCTGTTCGGATCTCAAAGACAGCATCATATTGGCTATCTGGCTATCATGTGTTTGGATAACCAATAAGATTTATTATTTATTTATTTATTAACAGTTTCTTATATAGTGCAGCATATTCTGTTGCACTTTACAATTGTCGATACAATAAGATACAATAAATCCAAACTAATCCGAACTTGTGCTAATTTTTCGAAAAGAACCACTCATCTCCACTAATATCTATAAAGAAAAACAAATAGGAGACATGGAAAAACCTTTTAAAAAAAATCAAGCTTCCAAAACCCAATGAGATTATTAATGTGGAAATGGAATGCAAACAGCAAATCACAGACCTCAGGACAATACAAGAGATTCAAGGCAGAGTAACAGCCTAGTCATAGTCGTTAATTATTAATTATATGATTTGATGATTCCACTCTGTATCCGTGGAGAAGCTGCAGAAAACTGGGACTGTATGCCTGGATTAGAAGCTGGTGATGGAAGGCCTTGCAAGATCCCAAGAACATGAATGCCCCAATAAAGTACAGATATATTCTCTGCCTGTTACACACACAATCTTGACAAAGCTTTTAATAAAAAGTGGTGCTTGATGGAATTGTCCTTAGGCCCTCCCATCTACCCTTATGTTGTATATTAAAAAGGATTTGCATAGTTTAACAAACCAAGCTTCAGGACAGGAATTCCCATTTTTGTGGCTGAAGTGCTTAATTTGTTTGGGCCCCCACAAACCAAGCTACCAATGGGCTTAAGGTGGCTAACAGTATTGTTAATCATCATCATCACATTTGGAAGATGTCATTATCATCTTCATCATCACCCTCATCAGTATTAATATCATCAGCACACAATATGATCTCATCCCCACTGTAATCCACCATTACAAAAGTCTCTGTAATTTGTAGACCTTTTTTATTAATATCTTTCCACATTTTTTGGAAGTAACCTCCTATGCCGATCGCTCACAAGATTCTTGGGTGTGCTAAACACTCTTTACCTGTACACTCTGGAGAGTGTGTAGCTTAACTAAACCACTGATAGTTCATACAAGGGGCTCAAAATTGCCTTTTTTCCTCCCTCCACCATTCTATTGATGCTTACTATATCAGATTGAGTCATGGTAGAGGTGTCAGTAATTGTGGGCAGTTCTTTTAAGCTCGACCAGATGTCATAATGTTTCACTCTGGTGCACTGAATTGACTCATCATCAGTGGGTCTCTTGGAAAAGTCAGTTTTTTCAGGCCAGCAGCATTTGAATGAGAAACTGAAGCAGGAGACTGTCATGTCACATGCCTCTTTAGCTGGCAACTTGCTCATCAGGAGCTCTTTGCATCTCTTAAGAACTGAGTCAGTTAGATACACCCTGACCAGGTGGGCTTTGTTTCTGGATGTCAGGCTCCCGACAATACCCGTAGGGTTCTGGATTTGGTGGAATGGGCATCATATAACAAATTGCCATTTCTTCTCCTATCACTAGATGCTGAAAAAGCATTTGATAGACTCCATTGGGACTACATGCACCAGGTGTTATGCAGGTTTGGACTTCAAGGCGATATCCTCAGCTCCATTAATGCTCTTTATATAGGCCCTTCAGCCCGGATTTTTAGTAACGGTTTCTTCTCATCATCTTTCCAGATATCGAACGGTACTAGGCAGAGGTGCCCTCTTTCCCCACTAATTTTTGTATTGGCTATAGAACCCCCTTGCTCAAATGATCCGTTCCTCTATTGATTTCCCTGGTCTTTCGGTAGGCAACACCTCTCAAAAATTGTGTCTCTTTGCAGACAATGTTTTATTATTTGTAACTGACCCGGAGACCTCGTTGATTCCCCTCCATAATATTTTAAACAGCTATAGTGCTGCCTCCTATTACAAATTGAATACAACTAAAACAGAAGCCTTACCTATCAACATTCCCCCTTCAATTCTTCAATCCCTGAAGGGACTTTTTCCTTATTCTTGGAAGGACTCTTCCCTATCCTATCTAGGTATTTCTATCCCCTCTTCTATTCATAATGTTCACATTGTTAATTATACCCCTTTGCTGATACAGCTGACAACTTTAGCCAATTTCTGGATGAATCACGAGGTCTCCTGGTTAGGCCTCCTAGCGGCATTCAACATGATGTTACTGCCTAAACTGATGTACCTGTTCCATGCTATCCCATATGCAATACCCAGTAAGATGCAACAGCAAATGCGGAGACTGATGCTGTCTTATGTATGGAAACGTAGAGCTCCCAGAATGGCTTATAGCCACATGATTCGCTCTAGACGACAGGGAGGCCTTACCCTACCTGACCTAATTAGATACCATGAAGCAACCCTCCTCTCCCAGCTTTATGATTGGTTTCTCCCTCCCCACATTAAGCCCTGGGTGGACCTGGAGGGTGCCCATTTTCAAGGATTTCCTTTATTGGACCTTCTATGGTTACCTAAACATTTACGCCCACAATTCCCATTACTCCCCAAGTCTGCCCTTGATACCCTAAAGATATGGGATATTAGGCACCCAACTCACTTTAACTTTACTCTCCCTACTAGGACCATATCCCTCCAAGCATTGGATAGTTTGTTTCCCAATCTTCATATGTCTTTTTGGATGTGTTGGGTATTAAGTCCCTGGCAGATCTTTTTTCCCCGTCCTCTCTTTTATCGTTTTCTGATTTATGTGCCAAATTTAAATTGGGCGATTCGGCCTGGTTTTATTATCTCCAACTTCAACATTGGATAGCTCAATTAAATATTGGCCCTGCCTCGTTTCAGACAGCACCAGACCAGATTCAAAATAGGTTATCTAGATCCTCCTCTCATGAGGCCATATCCTTCTGGTATTTACTGTTATTCCCCGCAGATCTGACGACCAAATCTTCTGTTCAGCTTCGTTGGGAGGCTGATCTCCAACGCTCTTTTACATTTAAACAATGGGAATCTATTCATTTGTCTTCTTTCTCCCTATCTAAATGCACTATTCACACTGAAATGCATATTAAACTCCTAAACTCCTTGTTGTCCTGAGGAAGGGGTGTAAGACCCCCGAAACGTTGACCAGCACTTGCACTTAATAAATCCCTCTGGTGAGGGTTTATGGATTTACAAGCCTCCGACGGCTGCCTGTCATTTTTTGGATTGTATGCATTAGGGTAATTGCACCCATGAGGAGGGCACCGGAGCCAGCTGGGCAGTGAGCCCTGAGATAACAGTGTGCCGGAGGAACATTTGCTTTATTATATATATATATATATATATATATATATATAAAACTCCCAAGTAAGACCGGCACTCCTCCAACTTTCAGTAATGCCCGGGGGTGCACCTCCAGAAGTCCAGCATAGTATGTAGAAAGAGGCGGCAGAGGGCCTTTAAAAGCTTAATGAAATGCTGTCACTGCATGCTCATCCAACATTTCAGTTGAATAAACTTGCGGGAAGGCACCAGGGCAGTAAATACTGTTTATATAAGACAAGTGCCAGATCTGGCAGAGATAGATATATATATACTTACATTTTCCATATCAAAGTATAGAATACCACATACTGGAGGTGCAAGGGTGACCTCTATCTGAAGCACTAATACAGGCCAGTCTGTAAAACAATTCCCACACAAAAAGCTCCTGAATTTTGTCTCTGGGGACTAAATACAAGATAATTTGTGGTAAAACAGTCTGGAAAAGCATTTATGTCTGCAAACTGCAGATAAAATGATGGGACCAGATGTGTCTCTTGGGCCACTATGAACCTTATTTGGAAAAACATGAAAGGAACTTAAGGGAAATACATAACAAAACAGTCTTGGGCTAATGTACTTTGAAGATTTCTGTATAAATAATCTTGCAATTATTTAATTTTCATTGTTTAAGGACTGTTCTGAAAATTTTATAATTTTTCATTACATGAATATTGTTATCAAACATGCATATTTTGCAGTACAACATGGTATCTGTGAGCTTTGCTTTGGATGATATAGCAATACCGGTTCTACTGTGGAGTTAAATATTTTTGGTTGATCTAGGTAACAGACACTGCAATACAGATTTAAATCTGCCTGGTTGACTTAAGAGAAAGGCAAAAATTATGGAATAACAGTCTAGAACGGGTGAAGGTATTATAAGAAACTAGTACAAAAATCATGCAGCCACTACATAAGTTTAATCAGTTATACGCATTATATCACTATTTAATTGTATTAGCAGAGTAAGCGATGACAGTACACTTGGTGACACAACCTGTTAAGGTTAATGTGGCTATGAATATAAAATGCAATCGGATGTGCTGGGAGCAGTAGTCCTCCAGACCAGTGGCATCACTCAGGTTGGTGTCACCCAGTGCTCCTACTCATCCTGTCATTCCATCTTTGAATTACTTGAGCACTGAAGGTACTCACGAAGGGGGCATGTTACACTCCGTTCTCGTCACGCTCGGCCTGTCACGACCCTGTCTAGTTGTTACCTTTTTGCCTTGAGACTTACCCCTGTCAGCTTCCCCATGGATCTGTGTGTGTAATTTGCCTGGAGGATTTGCTCTGATTATTGCACCTGGCCTCTCCTCTGTCTGTGTGCACTGCTAGCCCTGATTGGAATCACAGGTGTGGTTCTGATTCTCAGAGCTGCAGAGATGAATACTCCCTCTGAATGTTGTGCCTTCCACCACTCTGAATGCTACTACCAGACCACCTGTCCGTATCCACCAATTGCTGCCAGACCCATGATATATATATCCTCTCCTGATAGCATTCTGGGCCTGAACATCTCGTTTTCCCGTGGTGTATGGTTCATGCTGTTCCTGCATTCAAGTCTATCCCTGTAACCTGTTACAGCAATCCCTGGCGCTATCCAGAAAACCTGTTTCAACTGTACCTGGCAATCCAGTAAATCTGCTGGCAGCAACCCCCGATGCTTCCAGAAAACCTGTTACAGCCAAACCTGGCAATCCAGTAAGCCTGCTGACAGCAACCCCTGGTGCATCCCGAAAACCTGCTACAGTAATACCTGGCATCCAGACGTCCTGTTACAGCATACCTGGCCTGTGCTCTGCTGTTAGTCCTACTCCTGGTTGGTCCCTGGCACTCTGTAAACCTGCATCGTGTCACCCTACCTTGCTTCCTGCTGTGGATCAACTCCTGCCCCTGTTACCTACCTATTCCCTCCCTAAACCTAAAATTCCCAAACCTACCCATTCCTTCCTGAAACCTGTTATTTCCAATTATCCTGTCCAGCCTGCAAATTCCCAAACCTAACCATTCCTTCCTGAAACCTGTTATTTCCAATTATCCTGTCCAGCCTGCAAATCCCCAAACCTACCCATTCCTTCCTGAAACCTGTTATTCCCTATTATCCAATTCAGCCTGCACCAGAGTTCTAGCCCTTGTCATAGTAATTCCAGATTACCCTGTTTTGCCCTCATCTCAGCATTACATGACTTCCCTTCAGCCATTGTCACATTCCAGTCCTGAGTCAAGTTCCAAGCTCATCAGTTCAGTCCACGTCATTCCAGTCCTGAGTCAAGTTCCAAGCTCATCAGTTCAGTCCACGTTGTTCCAGTCCAGAGTCAAGTTCCAAGCTCATCAGTTCTGTCCATGTTGTTCCAGTCCTGAGTCAAGTTCCAAGCTCATCAGTTCAGTCCACGTTGTTCCAGTCCAGAGTCAAGTTCCAAACTCATCAGTTCAATTCAACAAGTCTTCCTGCCGGTCCCAGTCCGGTCCCTCCAGTTCCTGTCATTTATCATCAAAGGCAGTTTTCACTGCTACCCAAGTCTTGTAAATAGAGCTATTTACATTATCTGTGATTCCAGTCATGCCGGCCTCCGTTGAAATCCGATCACCACCTGAGACAGGTAACTCGCAGACACCAATTGTGACACGGCCCTTGCCCAGTGCTCCGGGAGCAGCCTCTCCTGGCACAGCGTGGATGACTTGCGCATCATCCAACACCGCAATCACCGCTAATTGGTGAGACCATCTGAGTGGTGTGACACCAAAATAGAAGAGCTGGTCTTCTATTTTGATGTCACCCCCTCTGATAATGTCACCCGTTGCGGCCCGCACCCCCCAGATCCTCCTAGTGCATCTTACCACCTAACCGGCCCCACTCCGCATGCGCAAGATCTTTGAAACATCTTATACGCAGCATGAGACCCCACAGAAGCTGCCAGGCCACCACAGATTAGTACACATACCGGCAGGTAATCTTGCCGATGTGTGAAAAAAAAGATAAGCCACAAAACTTTGATTATAATTTTTTAATAATATCTGAATATTTCCCGTCTCCAAAAAATAGTATGCTGATGTAGAAATCGTTTGAAGTTTGTAAAAGATTAGATTTTTCTCTATGTTATCTGCTTTCATACATACCGAGGTACAATGTAAGTGTCAAGATAGCTTTGGTTATAGCGCATTTGGAACTTAAAACCTCTTATTGCATATCCCCATTGTATCAACAGAATGTCTTTGTTCCAATAGATATTTAACTGCAGCTTTGCTCACATTTCTTTTTCCACCTTCTCTCCATAGTACGCTTATGAGTAAGTAGACAATTAGAAACATAAGACAACACGTTTGTTCATCAGGTAATGTACAGGGATTAGAGAATATAACAATATACATATTTACCCATTTCATTCTCAAGTCTACAAACCAACCACAACCAAGAAAACCACACCATATTAAAACAAGTAATACGAATAAAGGAGGACATTTATATCTATTACAGCTATCGTTATGTGGAACTCCTGGACAGTTGGAATATATCAAAAACCTTATTATATATCAATGACCCAGGATAATGTGCATGAAGCTAACATCCTGGTCAGTTGATACCAGTGACCAGTAACACCCCTTCTCAACTTGGAACTAAGATAAGGTCAGACCATATGATCTAAGGATTAGAGGTAAACGTTCAGGACACTTAAGCTAAATGATGTGTACCCATCGTGATATCGTGAGCAGGGGACCTGCTGGTGGTGCAGGCATCAGCAAGTGCATACACACTTGCCAATGCCGACAGCAACGGTGGGGCTATACTGCATTCGGCTGATGATATTGTCCATCGGACCTGCATGCAGGTCCGACAGGCGATGTTGCTAATGACGCACGGGAGCGCGCATCGCCAGCGACATAGCGGGTACACACTGGCTGAAGTGCCAATATGTAATCTGATCCATCAGATAGTGTGTACCCAACTTTAGGACCCAGGATAGGTGTAATCCTCTCTACACACACATACTGTGGGCTTCATTTATCAATGAGTTTTATCACTCAGGGGTCTATTCACTAAGCAGTGTTAGGAGACAGTGTGAAAAGTGATAAGAAAGTGATAAGGTGCCAGCCAATCAGGGTTTGATTACGGGATGCCAGCGCTTGGGATCCCGGCGGTTAGAATCCCAATGCCGGCATCCCGACAGGGTTAGGATACTGATACTTGTCGGTCAGTTTCCTCCCCCTCCCCCTCCCCCTACGCCTCACTCCCTAGTGCCTAAACCTAACCCCTAACTCTAACCCTCCCCCTAACCACAGTACTTACCGTCAGAATACCGATGCTGGGATTCTGACAGGTGATGGGATTCTGGCACCGGCAACCCGACTGTCAGGATTTTGTCTGGTTCCCATTTGGAGCTGGTGCAGGCTCTCCTAGTAAGTATAAACTGATAAGTCACTCTTTCCTTTAAAACTCAATGGGCTATTGCAATAACCTGATTCATTCAGGAACAATGTTTTTGTTTTTTTTGGTTTGTTTTTTTTACATGAGATACAATCTTATACAACAGGCACACCTGATTAAAATAAATGGACTTTGTCTTTTACTAGTTGTTACTTTCACAAATGCAAATAAAGATATTATTATGGTATTTTTTTATTATGATTTCATTGCATTTGACTGTTATCTTCAAAGTCACTTAAGACAAATAAGCTTTAATTGCAACATTTCCTTTTGAACTGAAAATAGTCTTGAAAGGAGAAGTATCTGAACATGCACTAAAATGTTTTCATAATTCTTACAAACTAAGACGACCAGTCAAGCCCATACAGTATCATAAAGGATTTAATAAAAAAAAGTTACACACATTTTGCCTCTCACATAATCATGGGACGCAGAGGCTGTCTCAAGGGGAAGTTCTAACATGAGAAGGGATATTCATCGTCCAGAGGCCACGGTTTTAATTTGCTGCCACATGGTTTAAATTAGACATATATTTATTAAATGTTCAGATTAACTTAGGTAGAAAGGTCATTCAAGTTAAGGGAGTCATGTTCAGTACTTTACTTAGCTACAAGTTAATTATACTGTAAAATGCTGAGTAAATAGTACAAACAAATGTCAACAGTGTTCTATAAGATGAAATCACTTAAAATGTACAGTGGAAAATTGATAATTGATAATTGTTTGTCTCTTAGGCAAAGAACCTTAATGAATTCAAAAGACCTAAGTGTTTTCAATTTATCGTTTCCAGTGTCCTTAAAAGGCAAATGATCTATGATTTACAGTAAAGTATATACTGTAAGTTCACTTTAAGAACAGAATGATATTGCCATGCTTGGTCTGTATTGTACGTATTGTATGGTTCTCTCTAATGCAATGTTCCATTCACAACTCCAATGAATCTTGACTGTGTACACTTCTGTATAGAGGAAATGAACAGCGCTAGTGTCAAAATATAATTTGATAATGGCTGAGTGGAATCTTACCACTCAAACAGTAGTTATATTAGATATCTAAATGCAAATAAACAATAAATAAATAGTAAATACTATAACGTATATAGATACATAGAGGTTCTCATGATCCAATGATCTAGTACGGCTTGGTTCACAAAACATATTTACTAATCAATAATATCATATCATAAATAATACACACAAATTAAAAACATAAGAAAAGGGGAAACTTCCGTGTCAGCTTAAATGGGAGAGGGATCTGGCTGTGAACCTTTCTGATGAGGACTGGAATATTATTTTTCGTTCCAGTTTTACTATATCCAAATGTATCAGCCATTTATAAATGTATTACAAATTACTTCAGAGAGCATATTTTACTCCTGAAAGGCTGCATAAGATCTGGCCCTCTGTCTCTCAATATTGCTGGAGAGGTTGTGGTTTGGTAGGAGACATCTTTCATGTCTTTTGGTCCTGTCCTCTACTTCGCCCCTTGTGGAATGCGGTATTTTTTATGATTAGTAAAATAGTTGGTGTAACTATTCAGGCGGAGCCTCTAGTTGCCTTATTCCACTTTTATCCTGGGGAATTATCACGTGGCGAGAGATATATTATGGGTCATGTGCTGATTGCTACAAAAGCTACAATTGCTCAGGGGTGGAAGACAGACTCTCTCCCCAACATTAGATTCATAGAAAACAAGATCCATAAGCATTTTGTTTTTGAAACAACGGGTGAGAAATACTCCTCCGTCAATTCCATCCATATGAAATGGTTTAAATGGGGAGAATATAGGGAAAAACAAGGCCATTCCACCGTTTATAATGTTCCGGTTGATCTCGGTGTTCTCTGTTCACCTCACGCAGATCCAGAGTAGCTCCATTAACTGATTATTTAGTATTTTGTCTGATATATGTTGCGAAGTGCTTTATAAAACATTTTTCTTGTCCTAAAATGTTTAATATCAATTATATGTACAAGGACCAAGATCGATTTGATTTATATTGTGATGTGCAATATGTCTGGCTTACCCTTTTTCCCTTCTTTTTCCTTCTGTATCTCCATTTCTTTGTATTAAACTTTCAATAAAAACTATTATTAAAAAAAAACAAAAACATAAGAAAAGTAATAAAAAATGGAGAAAATCAAATCCTCATGTGGATAAATAGGCTCAGTCTAGTGAGTTCATTGTCTATACAGAGGATAAGATAAATGGATATGGAAATAGTCACCAATTCAGATAGCAACAAATGTATGAAGGTGGAGTAATATTCCACGGCAATCCGGATAATTATCTAGTAACAGTATACAGGTTGAGTCTCCCATATCCAAATATTCCGAAATACGGAATATTCCGAAATACGGAATAATTTCTGCATGACTGAGATAATGAAACCTTTGATTTTTGATGGTTCAATGTACACAATCTTTGTCTAAGGCACAAATTATTAAAAATACAGTATAAAATAACCTTCAGGCTTTGTGTATAAGGTGTATATGAAACATAAATGAATTTCATGTATGTACACAAACTTTGCTTGAACCACAAAATTATTGAAAATATTGTATAAAATGACCTGCAGGCTGTGTGTATAAGGTGTATGTAATACATAAATGCATTCCGTGTGTATAGTGGGCTCCTATTCCCAAGATATTTCATTATGAAATGCAAATATTCCAAAATACGGAATATTCCTTTATCCAAAATACCCCTGGTCCCAAGCATTTTGGATATGGGAGACTCAACCTGTATTGAATTACCAGCCTCCTGAGGTAGTCCGTTTGGAAACTTGTCTCCCAGATGGTAACGGATCACATTTGCTGTGGTTTGGAAAAGATGGTAAGGTAAATGCTGGTCCGGAAATGTAGAGTCATTGTAATTCATCAGAAATGCACCATACAGCCCACACCTCATTGGTATTTGGACAAAGCATCTCATGCAGTTATTCCAATCATATTAGAACCAAGAACAAATTTCAGATCTCTAAGGGGCTTAATTTATTTGCGGTGAAGCCCCGAAAAATAATATTCCTTTTTGTCGCATAGAGTGGTGATTTGCAGGGTATTTTTAGGGCTATTTATGATGTGGCAGATAAGAGCCCGTCATGGAAGGAGGAAAAATAAAGTGATAACTTTTGACCCAGCTTCCATAATGTACATGAGCAAATATCGTGCCACTCATATGCAAAAGCAAGTTAGCGGAGAAGAATCTTTGAATCCACTTACGGTATTAAATAGTCCAGATACTCTTTTTCTAAGGATTGGCCACATTATTTTGCCTTATAAATAGGCTTTTGTCACATTAGACTTGTGCACATTGGGTTGCACCTGGACAAATGGATTTCATTAGTGTAAAAGAACACCAAAAAGTGATGTTGCAGAATGCCTAAAGGAAACACTGAACACAGAACTGGAAACAAATTGCTGGGCTGAACAAACATGTTATTTTCTATGGCAATTTATAAATAAAAATAATAGTAGGAACTTGCAAGATTGGGGATTAAACCAGCAACATCGAGAGTATTTTGTAATTGTATTATGGAATAATCTGACTATGATTAATATAATTTTGACTCAGAATAATATAAATAAGCAAGTGAAACATTTATTAAAAAAAATGTGTCTAAAGTGACTCAATTACTTGCATAACTTATACAGTACATCTAGCAACCCTAAAAAATTAACAACTTTTAGATTACAGAGATATTTAGAAAACTGGTAAGCGTTCTCAGTTACATTAGGGGAGAATGCTTTTGACATGTTTGTAGTTATATATGTTACACAAGAATTATATATGTGTGTATATATATATATATATATATGTACACGTGTAGTGTGGACCATTAGCTGCTGACCCTTAGAGGTGTCATAACCTCTCACAGAAAAGTAAATGAACAGAATATACGGGTGGTAAGCGCTCTATGGTACAAGGATGTTGTCTATTGTCCTAGACTGTATATATAATTGATAATATGTTTATGATTAGAATGGCCTTCTATGTATTATTTATTTGTTATAGTGAGTGTGAATGGGATTCAATGTGTCAGTAGTTTAAGTCTATCAAGTCTGCTCAGCAAAATCTGTAGGCAGGGTGTTCACAATATGTGCAGAGTTGTAAAGAGTTGATATAGTAAGTAGAAATGTCTCAGTTTAGCTGGTCTGCTTGGCAAAATCTATAGGCAGGGTGTTCAAATTGCGTATGGTGTTTAAAAGTCTGATGAATCTGCTCAGCAATAACTGTGGGCAGAATATTCTAAATATATAGAATCTTAGAGTTCCAAAAACGTTTGTTCTTAACGTTCACATAGGTGAAAGTTGTTTGTGGTCATAGATTGGATAAATCCTTTAAGGGATGTTCCTTCTCAGTTGTAACGATTGTATCAGTCCTCTTCTATATCATCTCTCGAATACCTCGGGAATAATTGGTGCAGAATCAGGGTGGTGTGGACATTATGATTGCAGATAGTGGGTAAGTACAAATTACTTACCAAACATCTCCTGCTGGTCCTCTGGCTGTTGTCAGCCTGCACTCCATCGGGATGTATGTGGGTATGAGGGCTGATATAATATGTGAATGGTATGGATGAACTATACAACCAGTATGTATTAAAATTAGCGTATTCTTTATTAGTAAATTAACAAAGGTAAAATCATTGGTTTAGCGCTGCAAATTGCGCATTCCAGTATAGCAAATATAAGTCAAAGAGTCGATCTTATATGATATGGCAATGCCACCCAACGCGTTTCATCCCTGGAGCGGGACTTTTTCAAAGGCAAATGGGGCGTTTGGGCAGTTGTTAGGGTTTCATACTCACTGTTCTGTCCCTTTTACTGAGTGCGTGGTCAATACCTGGCCGAACTTCTGGGTTGCACTAATAGCACCTGTCCAGTGACACAGTCATTGGTAACATGGTTTGGCGTGCTCTGTGCATCTGCGCATTTGTGGACTTCTGGTCTTCTGTAGCAATAAGCTAAACTATAACCTTCCTGAGTCTAGCGCTGTCGTATCAGCATAGGAGTTCGGCCTCTAGTGTTGGTAAACTTGTCTCTTTTTCTGGCTGCGGCCATCTTTGGTTGGTGCAGAAATCCCATGTTATTGTAGTCCGGTCCATTGTTTTGTCTCCTTTCGGAGAGGTGAACATATTTTTGGTTGTTTTACACACTGTAGATTATTGTACTGCAGTCATTGTAATGTGTTGATCTAGTGTGTAGACTGAATATTCTATAATATATGTACTCTATTGTATAATACATTCTTCATTATTAAATATGATTGTAATAATTATCCTGTGCATGATATATAATGTGGGTATTTTGTTGTATAGTACATTCTTAATTTTTCAACATAATTGTAATTATTCTGCTGTGAGTATTGTAATCAGAAAGTGGTCTTATGATGAAGCATATTCGTTATGTGCAGGATTTTCTATGTTTAATTCCAGTGTTTGTCATAATTATTTAATAATCATCATTATACCCATAAATTAGTTCTGCCGAACTAGATAAACGTGAATGACATGTTCTGCCTACAAAGGTCAGAGTAAATTACATGTTTTGTGTTAATTTGCTATTTACTCGTGTTCACATGCTTGTGTGACATAACTCTGGGGGGTAGGGGGCAGGGTGCCCTAATCAGACATCCGATCCCATGAATGTCCCCATTGAATTGGGCAAAAGTAGATTTTAGGGTCGATGTTGAACACCTCTATATATGGAATGTGTTCAAACGGGTTTAGGGGTCAATGTTTAAACCTTCTGGATGTAAAGTGTGTAGGTCAAAAATCCATCTACTCTCTATTTGATTTATCTTTTCCAACTTGTTACCTCTCCTCCAGTTGTAATGTAGCTTCTCTATTCCTACAAATTTTAAACCCTTTGGGTTACATCCATGTATGTTTTTAAAATGTTCTGACACGCTATGATTGGTGTATCCCTTGATAACATTCCTTTTGTGTTCATTTACTCTGGTTTTAAGACTTCTTGTGGTGCGGAGGCCGCATGGGCACTCCAACAGGTAGATGACATTATCACTATAACAAGAAATGATCTCCCTAATCACGTATTCTTTCTGTGTTTGTTGGACCTTTATGTAGCAAGTGGGTTTTGTACTGTTATATCCTAACTTATTTCAGCTATTGCATCTCCCGCAGTGGTAAAACCCTCTCTTCACATCTCGTCCTGTCAATGTTAGTTGTCTCTGATTATTTTCTGTTATTAAATGGTTGTGAGTGAGTTTCCTCATTAAATCAGGTGCCCTACAAAAAACCATGTATGGTCTTTCTGGCAGTACCATCTTTAATTTATCATCCATTTTGAGAATGTGCCAGTGTTTATTCACTATGTTTTTGATCTTGTGTCCCGTTCCCATGTAATCGGTTATGAAATACACTTTGTCTAGAGCCTCCATGTCTTGCTTTGTTTTTTTCTGTGAGCAATGATTCTCTAGAGGTTGTTTCCAGCTTCTTAAAGCTTTCTCTACTTCGCCCATGTCATATTTTTTCTGTTTGAATTGTTCTTTGAGATGTTGTCCTTGTTCAATGTAATCTTCTGTGTTGGTGCAATTACGCCTTAATCTGGTAAATTGTCCTTTGGGGATCCCTTTTATCCAGCTGGGGTGGTGGTTACTGTCTGCCAAAATATAACTGTTCACATCCACAGCCTTGTGATGTGTTTTAGTATGTATCTTAGAGTTCAGGATAAATATATCCAGATCTAAAAATTCCACTCTATCTTTGCTATAGTTGGAAGTGAATTGTAGATTTCTATTGTTATCATTGATGTATATTAAGAAATCCTGTACAGATGCTTTGTCTCCCTGCCAGATAATTTAAACATCATCTATATATATTTCCCAGAGAACCAAATTCGCCCCAAGTGTACTGCTGGACCAGATCTTATCGTACTCCCAACAACTCATAAAGAGGTTAGCGTAATTTGAGGCAAACTAGGTTCCCATGGCTGTTCTCCTCCACTGCAGATAGTACTCTTCCTCAAACCATGTAATTATGTGTCAAGATGAACTCTATCCCTTTCAGGATAAAGTTCACCTGTTCAATTTCCCTGTCTTATTCCAGAAAGTACTTTATACTTTCCAGGCCTAAGTGATAGTCAATGACTGTATAAAGTGACGTAACAGCACTTGTTTGTAACCAAAAATCGTCTTTCCATTCTAGGTCTTGTAGAATTTTGAGTGTCTGAGTGGTGTCTTTTAAGTAGGACTTCTGTTGTTTGACATACTTCTGCAGGAAATGATCTATGTATTCTGAAAGAGTCAATGCCAGATGTTATTGGCCACCCAGGTGTCTGTGTGAGGTCTTTATGAACCTTGGGCAGATGATAAAACACCAGGATCACCGGATGGGGATTGTTCAAAAAATTTAATTCGTGTTTATTGAGAATCCCTCTAGCTTTTCCATCATTGCATAAAGCTCCCAATTTTTTCTGATACTCTTTTGTGGGGTATCCCTTTAACTTAATATATGTGTTCTGGTTGTTGAGTATCCTGTATGCTTCTATGATATAGTCCTCCCTCATCGGCTGGTTTAATCACCAATTCCTTATCCATCTGCAGTTCTTTCAATGCCGTCTGTTCTGGTTTTGTGAGGTTTGGTCATGTGCCCTTCCCTTTTGGATCCAGTTGTTTTATATCCCTTAGTACCGCCTTTTCAAATGTGTGACAAAATTCTTTTTCATGTGGTTGGGGTTGAAGGTAGATTTTGGATTTAATCCTGGATGTATGAAATTGTCTGTGTCTATTTTTTTGTATGCTGGTACTTGTATCCATAAAATATTTCTTTAGACTCAATTTTCGAGTAAAGTTTCTCAAATCTAAGTATGTATTGAATTTGTCAACATGATTTGATGGTGCAAATTTCAAACCTTTATTCAGTAGTGTTGTTTGGGGTTTTGTTAGAATCCTGCTACTCAGATTAAAGACCCCTACTGGTTGGCCTGTACTGGGCTCATTTCCTTATCTACTCTGCTTTTTTTGCCCTCCCCTACATCCTCCTCTGGTGTGTCCAATTTCTTTTTTGTGGTACATTTGTTTTTAGTTTAGTTGTGTTGGCTCCCAACTGTAAAAAACAGTCCCCCCATTTTGACTCACTTGGTGGACTGTCTTGCACGTTTAATGGTTCAAGAGCACTTGCTGTGTTAACTTGTCTTGTTGTGTTTAAGTCTGAGGTGTCTTGGGCAGTTGCGGGATTGTGGATAAGCAAATCTCTCAGCCTTGTTCAAATGATTTGCGTGCTAAATCCGTGAAATAGTCTAAATCAGTATCCAAATCTTCTATTGAGTATATTGAGAAACTATCCTCTGTGTCTTGCTCAAATGTGTTGAGCTCCTGACTATGTGTTGTTCAATCTAATAAGTTAATGCTTGTGTTCAGTACTGTAGGTTCAGTGTGCAGTTTCTTCATGTACTGTTGGAACGTGAGATTGAGTTTTCTATAGACTGGTGTTTGTTCGTTTTCCTTCACCGATCTTTTCTTGGTGTTATGTTTTTGTATAGTATGGTGGTTTCTTGGATGATAACTTGTCTGTTTTAATTGGTGTTTTCTTTGTTATTCATTTAATTGCTTTTATTTTCGTTTGTTATGTCACACAAGCATGTGAACACGAGTAAATAGCAAATGAACACAAAACATGTCATTTACTCTGATCTTTGTAGGCAGAACATGTCATTCACGTTTATCTAGTTCGGCAGAACTAATTTATGGGTATAATGATGAGTATTAAATAATTATGACAAACACTGGAATTAAACATAGAAAATCCTGCACATAACGAATATGCTTAATCATAAGGCCACTTTCTGATTACAATACTCACAGCAGAATAATTACACTTATGTTGAACAATGAAGAATGTACTATACAACAAAATACCCACATTATATATCACCCATAGGATAATTATTACAATCATGTTTAATAATGAAGAACGTATAATACAATAGAGTACCTATATTATAGAATATTCAGTCTACATACTAGATCAACACATTACAATGACTGCAGTACAATAATCTACAGTGTGTAAAACAACCAAAATATGGCCGCCACTCCGAAAGGAGACAAAACAATGGACCGGACTACAATAACATGGGATTTCTGCACCAACCAAAGATGGCCACAGCCAGAAAAAGAGACAAGTTTACAAACACTAGAGGCCAAACTCCTATGCTCGATACCACAGTGCTAGACTCAGGAAGGTTCTAGTTTAGTTTATTGCTACAGAAGACCTGAAGTGCGCGCATGCGCAAATGCACAGAGCACGCCAAACCATGTGACCAATGCCCGCGTCACTGGACAAGCGCCACTAGGTATTGACCACACACTCAGTAACAGGGATGGAACAGTGAGTATAAAACCCTAACAACTGCCCAAACACCCCAACTGCCCTCGAAAAAGTCCCGCTCCAGGAATGAAATGCGTTGGAAAGCATTGCCATATCATATAAGATTGACTCTTTGACTTATATTTGCTATACTGGAATGCGCGATTTGCAGTGCTAAACCAATGATTTTACCTTTGTTAATTTACTAATAAAGGAGACGCTAATTTTAATACACTCTGGTTGTATAGTTCATCCATACCGTTCACATATTATAGCAGCCCTCATACCCACATACATCCCGACGGAGTGCAGACTGACAACAACCAGAGGACCAGCAGGAGATGTTTGGTAAGTAATTTATACTTACCCACTATCTGAAATTATAGTGTCCGCACCACCCTGATTCTGCACCTATTATTCCCGAGGTATTCGAGTGATGATATAGAGGAGGACTGATACAATCCCTTAAAGGATTTATCCAATCTATGACCACAAACAACTTTCACCTATGTGAACGTTAAGAACAAACATTTTTGGAACTCTAAGACTCTATATATTTTGAATATTCTGCCCACAGTTAATGCTGAGCAGATTCGTCAGACTTTTAAACACCATACGCAATTTGAACACCTTGCCTACAGATTTTGCTGAGCAGACCAGCTAGACTGGGACATTTCCACTTACTATATCAACTCTTCACAACTCTGCACCTATTGTGAACACCCTGCCTACAGATTTTGCTGAGCAGACTTGATAGATTTAAACTACTGACACATTGAATCCCATTCACACTCACTATAACGAATAAATAATACATAGATGGCCATTCCAATCATAAACAAATGTTCAATTATATATACAGTATAGGACAATAGACAACATCCTTGTACCATAGAGCGCTTACCACCCATATATTCTGTTCATTTACTATTAGATTACAGAGGATATCCATCTCCTTCATAACAGAATTCCTTTTGATCACAAATTCTTTGTCCCATGCGCATATACAGACTTTCATATTATTTTTCTGATTTTTTAGGTGTTCTAGCTTAAATGGCACATTTTAATGGAAATCAAATACATTTTAATGAACCTTATTTATCAATAAGTGCAGTGGGATAGGGTAACCATATTTGTTTCTTCTGTGTGTATCTATGTATATATTAGAGATGTGCGTGGACCCATGTTTTGGTTCAGGTTCTAATTCAGCATCGTGTTTTGGTTTTGGATCTGGAGTTTAATTTTTTAATAAAAACAGCTAAAATCATGACATTTTGGCCTGTTTTTGTTCCTACAGTATTAAACTGGGTTGGGTATGGGATGCACACGGTCAGAATACCGAGAAAGGCATCCCAACAGTCTGAATCCAGCCGCCTGCAGGTAAGTACCCTAACCCTCACCCTCCCCTCCTGCAGCTTAATGCTAACCTTACCCCCACAGCATAACCCTAACCAGTCCCCCTGCAGTCTATCCCTAACCCTCCAACCCTGCAACCTAACCCCAACCCTCACCTATGAAGCCTAACCCTAACCATCTCCTGTAGTGCTTAATCCTAATCCCTACCCTAACCGCACACCTAAAACTTACTGTCAGGATGTCAGTGGTCAGGATTCCAGCACCTGGATTCTGACAACTGCTGTAGCTTCCCGAACACACGGCAGTTTAAAAGAATATTGCACATCTATGAAACATTGCGGCACAGCAGTGGCACACAGAATAGTAGTTTAATAAACTATATGACCCCATAGAAACCAAGAATGTTTTCATTAAACAAGAAATACATCAGGAGCCCGAGGGCAGTAGAGGGCAATGGAGGTATGGTATGTAGGCAGGTAAAGCATTGGTTGATTGATTAGTTAAGAGACGTGGCCTCGCGAGTTCTGTTTTTAAGCAGCTGAAAAGAGAAAAGGCCATAAAAGAATACAATGTTGTTGTGGATTCCTGACAAGAGTTGCAAAAGATGCTGGCCATACTAACCCCCTCCTTCCTAACTGGGTAACAACCCCTGTAGTACATTTATGAGGTGCACCAGAGAGTCTGAGTTTGAGAGGAACTAGCTCAGAGGCCTGAGGTCAATACAAGGAAATGGAGTTTGTATTGGCAGGCAAGTAAAAAAGAATGAGTGATTGATTCATGAAAAAAATTTACATTGAGATGTGGCCTTGTATCTTCTTGCTCATATTACTAAATAATACTAAATATGCTTCATCATTCTGTTAATTTTTGTATATGTTGTGAGGCTATTTCTGGTTAAAATTGTGTTGCACATTAGTTATATGTTAGAGCTATAACCAATAAAAATGTTTGTCTATGCAAAAAAGACCATCACCAATGCCCCCCATAATGACAAGAAAAGCGGACCACAATGGAATTGTCCTTGGGCCCTTCCACGTACCTTATGTTGTATATTAAAAAGGACATGAACAGTTTAACAAACCAAGCAGTTTAGCGACAGGGACTGTCACTTTAGTGGCTGAAGTGCCTGGTTTGTTTGCTCCCCACAAAACAAGCTACGAATGGGCATAAGGCAGCTAACAGCATTGTTAATCAGCTCTACACTGGGAAAATGTCATTATCATCCTCATCCTCCTCACCTTCATCAGTGTTAACATCATCATCACACAAAATTAGCTTATCCCCACTGGATCCACCATTACAGAGTCTCTGTACTTTGTTGCAATTGGCAGTAAAGGTCTTCCTTCTAGAAGTTGTAGTTAATTTTTATGAACATGAGTTTCCACATATTGAGGAAGCAGCGTCCAACACTGATCGCTCACAAGGTTCCTGGCTGTGATAAACAATCTTTCCCAGTACACACTGGAGTGTGGACAGTTTAAGTAAACCAAAGCTAACTTGTACAAAGACCTCCAAATTCCTTTTTTTTCCTCCCAGTTATCAAAAGGACTGTGTGACATGCTAATTTGTACATTGTTATTAAAATAATCCTCCACTACTCCATTGAGGCTTAGTGTATCAGATTGAATCACAGTAGAGGTGTCAATAATTGTGGGCAATGCTTTTAAGACTAACCAAATATCAAAATGGTGTTTCACTTTGGTGCACTGAGTTGACTCATCATCCACACCCCCAGTGAGTCTCATGGAAAAGGTTAGTTTTTTCCTGGTAGCAGTTTTGCATGCGATTTTGTCATGTCATGTGTCATTTTCGCTTACAACATGCTGGCAAGGAGCTCTTTGCATCTCTTAAGATCTGTGTCAGTTGGAAAGAAAGACATTATGTGTGACTTAAACCTAGGATCAAGCACTGTTGCCAAAATGTAGTGATCCAATTGCAAGATATCAACAACCCTATGGTATCGATGAAGTGAATAAAGTAGTTTATCTACAAGTCTAACATACTTAGCTGAATCACTTGGTTTCATCTCCTCCTTCAGCTTCTCTAGCTGCTTTTCCAGTAGTTTTATTAAGAGAATCACCTGACCTAGCAGTGTCTGAATTCACTTCATTAGTTTCTACTTCGAATTGTTTCAGTACTGTGCATAAAACAGACAGTATTCTCCAGTTTGGACTAAGGTACATTCTCTACCTCTCCCTATGTCATGGCTTATTGTGTAGGTTTGGAAATCTTATTGGTGTTCCTCCATTCGCTGAAGCATATAAAAGGGTGGAATTCCACATCATCACTACCTCTTGCTTCAGTTGGTGGCATGGCAAATCAAACAGTTCTTGCAGCCACTGCAATCTACTACATGCAGTTGCTGAATGCCAAAATTGTCCAGAAATGTTTCTGGCCACTGACAGCATCCAAGTGGATACTGGGTATGCTGGCAATTTCTAGGCTAATAACTACTTTTCTTTTAATATCCTGGTTCAGGTGAGAAATTGCTGTTCTTGTTTAATGGATTTGAGAAGAAATTTGGTAGCGGGGACACAGGACCTCAAATAACTGTCTAAAACCACTTGCATTGATGGTACATATTGGATGCAGGTCTAAACTAATCTTGCAAAGATTGTTTCACAGTCAATTGTTTGATTGAAACTAGTCTTCTTAGTTCCCTGCAGGGATAAAGATTCCCCCCGGCAGCAGCAGCAGTCCTAGTGCTCAAGGATTCTTCTGGTGAATCCTGGATAGGGGAGGAGTCAGTTAAAATTCACAAATTGGATACAGGAGCACTACCTCTCATCATTAATGAGGAGATTGAGGATGAAGGTGTTGGCAATGGAGAATGCATGAGCTGGGATCTAGCTGATGTTGGATTGCTGGTTATTAATTTTACCAGATTTTTCAGCTTTTCCAACAGCTTTGCATGAACTCACTGCAAATGACGTAACAGGGAGGAGATTCCTAGATGGTTAACATCCCTAACTCTACTTACTTTGGATTCACAAATAGTACAGATGACTTGACAAATGTCAAGATTTGAGTAAAAATAATTCCACACAAAGAGATGTTTTTTTTGGTCTTTTGCCCAGGCATGACAATTGCCTTCTTATAACTGGCAATAACTGCCGCCACTGGTGGCTAACTTACTTTCACACAAACAACATCCTCACTTGATTAAGACCAATATACAATAAAAGTGCATAGTGAACATACACTAAGCAGCCATACCTGCACCTGAGGAAATAAACACTAATTTCCCAACAAAATCTATAAATATAATGGTGGTGCAGGTCACAGCGCTATATACATGAGGATGTACAAGGCAATGTAAAGCAGCAAATGTTTAAAACAACTGATTTGATCCAATGCTCATATAAGGTAGAACATGTATTTATATAACTAGATGGATCACTTTGTGGTCCAAATTAGCACAATGTATTTGATCCACAATAAAACATATATGACATGTCATAAACATAAATTAATACAAGGCATAAAATCTTCACAGAACCAGACTGTTATAGACAGCAGAAAAAACAACATAAATCACTAAATTGTCCAAAAAATAAAGTGCCACAGTGTATAAGATCCACAGTCACTATGGAATAATGTTAACATTAAAACATGTAATCACACGCCAAACTAAAGTGCATCAATTCTTCATATATCATAGCGAGCATAGGCAAATAATAGCAAAAAGTTGATCATATGCAATAAACTGTCTCAGGCACAACAATAGCAGTAGGCTGATCTTATAAAATAAAGTGACTCAGTGTAGGATAACGGCAGGCAGCCCATATAGACCTCTCACCCCTCTTTGTTGCTGCGGTGGGCTAGCACAGAATTAGCAACCAAGGTCATGGGCTGGAAAGCTTGGCACCACTGCAGAAGACTTATCTGCTCAAAAGAGGATCCCGCCTAGTCCACTAGTTCAGGTTTGTAGTTCTGACTATGTTTGGCCCCAGCTTCCACAATAGATATTCTAGGGCCAATTTATTTTATTTTTTGGACAATTTAGTGATTTATGTTGTTTTTTCTGCTGTTAATAACAGTCTGGTTCTGTGAAGATTTTATGCCTATTATTTTCAGGTTTTTAGAAGTTGTTACCCACAGCAACCAATCAGTATCTAGCTATTATCTTCCAGAAGGTGCTAGACCACTCTTAGGGATTTGTGAAATTTGTGAACACACAGTTTGTTCTTCTGCATTAGTTTTGTTTTGGTGAACTGATTTGGCCATTTTAAATGTGACACATGTAGACTTATGGCTAAATGAAAAAGAGTGTGAGCTGGTGCCGCTGCAGGAATACATGTGAGTATGCCCGTATTTATAAAGCAGCAAGCATGTTAAAGGCTAAACCAAGCTAGAAGGTGTTGCATGAGAGGTTTCAGAAGATGTCGGACTATGTTTGGCCCCAGCTTCTGCAATAGATATGCCAGTGCACTAAACATCAGTAGCAGGACCACCACTCGCAAAGGTCTGAGCCTTTCCTTGCCATGCGTGTGGTGTATATGGCAATTTGAAAACATTTTAGCAGTTATTTTTCCCTTTCTTATTAGAGGTCATGTTTTCTTTAACATTGAGAAATATTTTTTTAGATTTCAGGGACCTTTTCTTAAACTTTATTTCCCCTGGACTACATTTAGTAGACATTGAAGTACTACCATGACTGTTGGCAGCAGCCACAGCACTAGTACTGGATTGCTGCTCCCGCTCTTTTATCAACTGATCCATATGGACTCACAGAGCTCCTAGTATAATAGTGGCACCCTAATAATGTTATATTTTTTAGCACACAAGTTTGTAATTTAAATTTTTGATAACAGTGCCTAAACACACAACAAACTGACTTTGGCCTCCTGGCATGACTTCCACAAAGCCACACAAGCAATATCAGAGATTTGCCTAAGTGCAGGTTTGGACACCAGCCAAGCCTGGCCCCCACTGGCCTCCAGACACACTGGGCTCTGTAGCTGCCACAGTCCTACCTGGACTGATTATACATACAGTCTGACTGCTTCATTAGCCCTCACCTGAGTTCTCTTCATAAGGCAGCCTTTAGGTGTGCTCACAATTCCTTTTTCTACCCTGTGTGGGCGGATCCCTCGAGCCCTACAAAACATTCAGACTGGCATGATGGATAAGAGGCGAGTGTGTTTGTATTAACTACTTGTGGACCTGTGCACCTCCTATTACAACTACTGAGTGCAGTCTTGGAGAGTTATATATATATATATATATATATATATATATGCACAGTGCTTCTTAGAAAGAAAGGAAGGCACTCTCCAGGTTTCAGCACAATTAATCAGCTTTAATTATTACACACACACATATATATATATATGAATAAATCCTTTTGGCTTGAGTATACACCCAGCACCATTAAAGTAAAGCGTCACTCCAATAGATGAATAAAGTCAATATGTATTAAATAACCGACATCATCATAACAAATACATATTGACTTTATTCATCTATTGGAGTGCTGCTTTCCTTTAATGGCGCTGGGTGTATACTCAAACCAAAAGGATTTCTTTATATATTCACTTTTAAGATGGCACCCGCTTTTTAGCCTGATTGTCCAGAGTGCCGGACAAATTTTACTGTGTGTATCTATATAGATAGATAGATAGATAGATAAATATAGATATATATGGATATATATATATATATATATATATATATAATGCATGCAAAGCGGCACTCAAAGGACTCAAAGAAGAAAAACGACAAGCTGTGTCAAGTTCTGTGTTCAACGTTTCAGTCTTGCAACTTTTATCAAGAACCTTCAAATTTGATAAAAACAGCTAAAATCATGTAATTTGGACCTGCTTCTTTAATCTCTAGTCAATTGTGACCCATGTCGAAGTCAAATAATTGAGTATTATCGCTGTACAAATATTATCTGACAATTTAGTCGTCTATGGTCTGATGACGAATTGTTTGGACGCTCTTCTGCGTCAGCGCAATTCCGATACGCACAAATGCATATATACATTACTACAAGGTTTAGTCAGAGTGTGGAAAACAGGTTTTAATGTATATGTCTGTAGGTGTTTGCATATGTATTGAGAAACTCCACATACTAATACAATATGTCTGTAACAAATAATTAAAATGTAACACAGATAGTGGTATGATCAGAGAAGGGTTCTAAATGCAAAGTTAAGAATCATTGTCAGGAACCTGCAAATCATTAACAATTGTATACCTTTTGTTCAATACTGTTTTGGTTCATAGGAACTGACATCTACACTCTAAGTAAAGAAAAGCCTGTCACAAGCTACCAGACCAGGTGGCAACAGCAAACAGCTGTGGCACTCCCCCTGCTTAGAAATAAACCTTACTGCTTATAATAACACCTTGGAATGTAGTTTAAGCAACTTATTAAAATATGTTAGAAATGGATAATATATATATTAATCCATCACAAATACACTGAATTACATAACGCACACACATAGACGCTCACATGCGTACTCAAATACACACATACGAACATTACACGGACGCACATATGCGAACGCATATGTATAAAAAGGTTCCCTCACATTAAGCTTAATATTAGAGGTTTTGTTAGCTAATAATTATGTTGTGAAATGTACAGTATGTATATGATATTTAAGGTACAGAAAGTAGTAGACATGTCATGTTTGGTACCATTGTAAATCCCTGTTTATTTGCAGATCTCCAGTTCTATCGGCAAGGAGACTGCATCATGCGCCAGCAAGTTATGATTTATAGGGAATTAGTGGTTAGAATGTGCCTCTGTGTGTAGTGTCTTTTGGCTATTTTAAACCAGTTCTTCGGAGGGAAACCTACACAAACAAGCTGTTGTAAAGCTGATCCAAACCTCTGATGACACCATATGAACTAACCAATGAATGGAGTGACCTGAAGCAAGAACCAATGAGCATCTGTTATTCTGTGCCTTTGTTGTCTCTGAAACCTGTACCGAATATAGGCTTGTGAGCTGGGGCAGTAGTCAGTCATTTCTCCATATCCTTGGGTGACAGTGACCGCAGATTCAGAATTGAAATACTGCATACTGGACCAGTGCACACGCGTATGTATCAGTTTGTAACTTTGTGTTTACTTGCTTTTTGCGCTAATTGTGTTAGATCAAAGCGTGTAACTTTCTTTTTATTGCAATAATATAACTTTTTGTGCTTTGGAACCACAATTGGATTTGAAAGCAATTATTTCTTATGCGACTTGTAGAGCTAAATAGCGACATTTGGGTATATAGATTTAGAGGTATCAATATCCACTTCACAGCTCTCAATTATGTTTTCACCAATATTGGCCAAAGGCTACAGCAAGCTGGCTGGCTAAACTAAGCGACAGAGCAGTTGCACAAACACATGGCAGTTTAAAAGAATATAGCACAGTGGTAAATGCAGGATTTTGAAAGAGGGGTTTCCAAATACTTGATTATAATGAGATGCGGGTAATTCTCATCTACCGCTGTCCTGTGTTTTCCTCCATCCCAAGGTACCCATATTTCCCAACCATCTCCCCGCTAATCTACTATATTGCACCCAACTCCATCTCATTATCCTCATATCTTCTTTTATATAACTTATCCCTATTTCCCCTATCCTGTCATTCTCTCTCTCTCCCCCCAGCTCACCTCTATCCGAACATTTTCCTCTGTAGGTAATATTCATGACACCCTGTCTGTTATGCCCCCCCATCCTTTCCTCAAAACTCTCCCTCTTTCCTTTACAAGATCCCACATTGTCACTACACTTATCCAGCCTCCAGGACACACCCACACAGACTCACACAGACACACACATCCTTCACTTAAAAACACTCACGCACACAGATAAACACAGCTGCCAATCATTTTATTAAAGACGCTCCTCCAATCCCCACCTTTCTCACCCAGGACCCAGATGCACACCTGCGGCTATCGGGACAGAGTAGAAGGCGGTGAGTCAGTGTGTCACCCTCAAAGCTCCATGGGAACTGAGGAGCTATGCGTTGCTGCTGCAGCTCCCCCTAGATTCAGGCATTTGGATATGAGGAAGCAGTCGCGTTACTGGTACAGCTGCCTGAGCTCCTGCGTCTAACAAAAAAAAAATGTGGTCAGCTGTGGCGATAGATCAGTGGGCAGGGGAGGTTTCTAGGTACTCAGAAACCCCCCCTGCATGCGTGCCTGTAGCACATCTATGAAACATAGTGGCACAGCAGTGGCAGACAGGATGGCAGTTTAATAAACAATATGACCCTATAGAATGTTTTCATTAATCAAGCCTAAACTTAAAACTCTAGTACAAAATAGATATATATTACCAACACAACTTCCCCAAACAGCAAATTACAGGCCTCAGACCAATACAGGTGATTCAAGCCAGAGCAACTTGTCAAAAATTTAATTATTAAGTTAATTAATTCATTAATTCATTACTAAATAACAAACTTCTAAAACCAAATTACAGCCTTCAGGCCAATACAAGTGATTGGAAGTGCAGGTAATTACTGTAGAGTCTCATTACCAGAGGGCACATATTTGTATTTCCATAAATTCAGCTTGGCTGAGATAATTTGCTGGCTTATTTTTTCCATAATAGTTTACAAGTATTCATACTGTCGCCGTCACTAAACACATTAATTGTACAGGAACATACTGTAGTGGTGATCATCGCGTGGAGACTTGTAACTTTGTATTCATGCTCTCAACATTTTTCTTTGTATGAATATAATTTCAATTTGGGCCAAAACCCCCAGTAAAGTATGGTAATATATGCTTACAAAAACACAATTTTGGTAAAGCCTATAATGAAATGTGGTGCACGATATAGAGCTACTTCAATCTTCTACATGCGGTTTCTGAATGATGACAATGCCCAGCACTTTTATGGACCACCGCCAGCATCTCCTGTGCAAACCTGTAATTTTTAAAGAAATTCTGAACAACCAAGTTTATTATGCGAGCAAAACATGGTATGTGATCAAATTCACCCAGTTGTAATGCTAGTACAATGTTTTTGCGTTACCGGAAATGACAAATCCTGAGAAGAGTCTAAAGGTGCATACACACTAGATGATATTTTACACAATTCATCTGATTTCGATGCATTGGAACATCAAATTGTGTAAAATATGTCCAAATCGTGAGAGTCCACTCACGATCACTATGCCGATGCTCGTACCCGTCGGTCATACATTTCATCTTCAGATCTTCAGGCATTAAGGGACCACCAGGGAAATGTAGAGGCAGGGGCCTGCTGCAGGGGTGTGACCAACCTTTGGGTAGGTGTGGTCTTTATCGAGAGGTGCATGACCATCCCACATAGGAAACAGCATAATATTATGCACTCTCAGACAATGCAGTGACCAATTTGGTCTAATACATTTTATCTGTGTCTGCTTTAGTCTAATAATAATAATAATAATTATAATAATAATAATAATAATAATAATAATAATAATAATAATAATAATATTATGGTGTATCCATTCATCTACACCACTTCTGATTGGCAACCACTTGCCATGGGGTGAAGGTGTGGATGTGGAATGAGACTGAAGCACATATGAAAAAGTGGTCAAAGGCACAAATGCCAGTGGGGCAGAAGGACAACTGTGGAAGGTGCAGAGGGACAGATGGGAAAAATGCAGAGGGACAGTTGGGGAAAATGCAGAGGGACTATTGGATAAGGTGCAGAGGGACAGCTGGGGAAAAGGTAGAGGGACTATTGGGTAAGGTGCAGAGGGACAGCCGTGAAAGGTGGCAGAGGGACAGCCATGAAAGGTGGCAGAGGGACAACCATGAAAGGTGGCAGAGGGACAGTCATGGAAGGTGGAGATAGCCATGAAAGGTGGAGGGGGACAGCCGTGGAAGGTGATAGAGGGACAGCCGTGGAAAGTGGCAGAAGGACAGCCATGGAAGGTGACAGAAGGTTGCCGTGGAGGGGGACAGCAGTGGAAGGTGATACTGATGATCAGGAGGCATCAGAGTGGTGCAGGGATCATATTTGTGTAGAGGTCAGAAGAGTGTGGGTAAGGGACATGTGCAGGAATCAGTGGGGTGTATGAATCAGAGCTTCAGTTGGTGCCTGGATAGAGAGAGGTCACCAGTCTGACCATGGGCGTAAGTAGATTGCTGCGACAAGTGCCATGGCACAGGGTAGGTGGCGCTGTTTTATGTACCTATTTTAAAAATAGGTGGTGGGGGGGTGCCAATGTTCTTTCTGGCCCAGGGCACCAAAAAATTTACTTATGGCTCTGAGTCTGACTGCAACACCCACTAGTCAGTGCAGCGCTCATTCTGCAGGAGGCTATGGGTGGGACAATAACTGATGTGTGCTGATAGGTACAAAACTACATTGGAGGATGGTCACATGGAATTAAATGGGCATAGCATAAGTTTTAATGTTGGGTGGTGGGAAAGTGGAAGAGTGCATCAGGGGGGACTAGCATCAAATTTCCACCGTTAAAGCTATATTAGTGAGTTTGCAATATAAATATTCACTCACCAGTCCCAGTTACAGTCCCATTGCTCAGTGTAGGTAAGGTGGTCAGGAACTAGCATATGTATTTGAGTAATAATCCACACAGCAGAGAAGAGAAAGAGCTCCCCTGCTCCCCTGGCCACAATAGCTCTATGGAGAGTCTGATGCTGGCACTGAGAACGGGAACCTGCATCTGCCAGCACTGAGGGAGGGGAGGAATTTGGCACCTGATGCTGCTGCCGCTGAGGGTAGGACACCTGTTTCTGCCAGGGAGAAGGACTAGGGGCCCGCTCTGCTACCGCGGCTGAGGACTGGGGGGCCGGCTCTGCTACCGTGGCTGAAGACAGGGGGGCCGCTCTGCTACTGCTGCTGAAGACTGGTCATCTGCTGCTGCCATGGCTGAATACAGGGGGGCCCGCTCTGCTACCGCGGTCGAAGAGTGGGAACCTGCTTCCGCGGCTATCCACAGGGGGGACTCTGCTGCTACGGCTGAAGAGAGGGAGACCTCTGCTGCTAGCAGTGAGGATCGGGACCCTCTTGCTGCCGGTGGGGTGGGGTCACGCAATGCTGTCGTGGCTGAAGTCAGGGGGCCTGTTGTTGCGGCTGAGTGGTTCACTGCAGCCAGCTTTGAAGACGGGGCTTCCCTGTCACTTTGTGCCCATGCCTGTAACCCCCTCAAGATGGCCCTCCCCATAGAACCAGTCTGCATCTGCATGGCCCCGCCCCTCAGACAAAGTGGGAGGAGCTTCAAAGCAGGAGGGCCCACCGGGTATTTACCAGACTCCCCGGTGGCCCAGTCCAAGCCTGACTGCAGGCAAGATTTACCAATCTCATATACGATTTTGTGCAGATAGATCCTTTAATCAGATTGTAAACTTTTTAGCCCCATGGGCCCCATTTGTAAACGAATGAAAATACCAGCAGCAATATTCGTTTAGTATCACTGTGATACAAATGAAAATGCCATTAGTATTTATTAATACTTACCCCTCCGGTGAGGTCCTGAGAAGTCCAGCGAAGTCCTCGGAAAGGCCCTCCGCTGGGCTGCTGGCATCCTAACACTGCCAGCAACGGGGCTCCAGTGTTATGCGTATGCACGATGGTCTGTCTGCGCATATGCATGACATGGGTACCCAGCAGTGCCTGGAAAGGTCTCCACTGCCGGCAATGGGGACTGCATCGCTCTCGACATCTAAAAGATGGCGAGAGTGATGCTGTGAAAACAGAGGTAATCTTAGATTACTGCTGTTTATTAAATGCAGAAAGGTGGCATAACCCCTTTAGTGATCGCTAAAGGGGTTATGTTTCATTAGTAAATGGAGCCCCATATCGTGTCCTGGAGAGCCTGGGAGCTGCCGGGGAGAGTTCAAGGGGAATCGCTCACAATATCGCATCGTGAACACATTGTCTAGTGTGTAGGCACCTTTAGTGGGGTAAGCCATTTTGCTATCACATCCTTGAGTTTTTCCAACAGATTGACACTGTTATGCCTCTTAGTGAAGCCAGTGATATAGAGAGTAGCCTACCTGTGATTGAGCTGGTGTTGTATGTTAGATACTGCTGCTGTTAAAGGTTATACACCCAATTAGTGGACTGTCACAGTCTAGATATCTATAGTTAAGTGGATAGTCGGTACAATGGCATTATATAGGCAAAGAATAACTTTTTGTTTAACGTCCCCATACAGGTGAGAAATTGCTGTTCTGGTAAAAAAAAAAAAAGACCGAGATGGCATTGGATATATAGACATTTGACCTCAACTAATTGTCTAAAACATGATGCATTGATGGCAGAGATCTAATGCTAACATGGCCATCATGGATTCAGTGATCTGCTGTCCTACAGGATGGTTATGGTCATACTTGGTTCCTCTTACAAATGACTCTTTCACAGACAATTGTTTTGTGAAACAAAACAATTGTTTTGTGAAATCTTCTGCTTGGTCCCTTTATGTGATTAAAATTCACCTTCAGCAGCAAATGTCCTAGCATGCAAGAATTCTTCTTGGGAATAGTGGATATGGGAGGAGTCAGCTTGCCTTTGCAAGTTGGATGCAGGATTACCTCCGATCATTACTAAGGAGGTCTATGATGAAGGTGTTGGCAATGGAGATTGCATGTGCTGGTATCTTTTCATGCTGCTTGTAGCGGATGGTGGACTACTTATGATTTTACAGATTTTGATACATAATCTGCAGCAAGGTCATTCAAATTATTTAACAGCGAGGAGGTGTCTAAATGGTTAACATCCCTACCTCTACAGTACTTACTTTGGCACTAAAAATGATACTGATGCCTTTTTGGGGGCTTTTTTGGTCTTATGTCCAGACATGACAATATGCTCCATTTATCACTGGCAAGAACTGCTGGCACTGTGGCTGACTTACTTTGACACAAATAATGAGCTCAATCCAATTTCATGTGATCTACTCATGGGTGAGAGTCATCGCGACAGTAACCATACTTGATGGCAGCCCGGATTCCCTTAAAAGTGCTCACAACTCCATAGGACTCCGAGCAAAATTAAGTGAATTCGGGCTCGGAGCGGGCTGCAAAGGGTGCACATTTCTGGGACGTTGCCGGCATTTTAACACTGTTGCAACGGCACCATTCACCCTTTGCATGGAATAGGATTGACCCCATAGTCATCATTCTGAACTTTATCAACTTGTTCAAACACTTTCATTATCAATATCCTCACAATTATCCCCCTCATCCTGTTGCACTTCCACAGCGGGATCATAAATATTTATATCTAAATAATCATCATCTTTACTTTTACTACAATTCATCCTGGCATTTGTAGAGTGTGCAGAAATTGTGGAAGGAGGCTTCTCTAGGATTACAGTGTCAGAAATGTGAGACACACATAGCACTCATTGACACCCTTAGACTCTCCTTAGGGATATGTGAAGTTTGTGAAAACACAGTTTGTTCTTCAGCTTTAGTGTTCTTTTTGTGCACTGATTTTCCTGTTTTAAATGTGACACATCTAGACTCAGGGGAATATTTACTAAAATTAGATTTTTTTAGAAGTGGAGATGTTGCACCTAGCAGATTCTAGCTATTATCTTCTAGAAGGTGCTAATTAAATGTTAAGTAGAATCTGATTGGTTGCAATGGGCAACATCACCATTTCTAAAAACTCTAATTTTAGTAAATATACACCCCTCAGAGTGATAAGGTGGTGCACACAAAGAAAAGCCATGGTCAGGAAAATATGTCTTTTTTGGGATGCAGCTAACTCAGACACAGCAAATTATTTTTTGGACATCTAAGCTTGAAATCACCTGGATAGATATCCTTGTGAAAAACAATTGTATGTGCAGCAGAATTCAAGTTCACTTCTAACAAGCATACACAAGAGCCTGTTTGTGCTGGATTACAGGTGCTACCAGTGTCTGACAAACAAACACACAGGGCCTGATTCAGAGGCGCTCGCTGTTTGCGAGCACTCGCTCTGAATCAGGGCGTTTAAAAAAAAAATTCCGCCTACCGGCCGCTCGCATTTCTTTGGGTTACCACCCACAGCTTGTGCGAGCGGCCTGGTGATGGCCGCAATTATCGCGACCATCGGCATTGCGAGGAGACCCTAGGGTAGGGTCTCAGCACTCGCAATGCTCTAATAGAGCAGGAAGTCCACTACTGACATCACGAGTGATGTCAGTAGGGCTGCCCACAAACGGCAGGCATTTCTTTGGGAACGCCTCCATTTGTGCAGCCACCCCCCCTTACCCGCCTACAAAACGGGGCGAGCTGTCGATCAACACCGACAGCCAGAGGCGTCACTAGTGTTGGTGTCACCCGGTGCTATAACTCATGGTGACACCCCCCCCCACCAAAAAAAATTAATAAAATTGATGCGCAGCTCCGCAAACTCTCCCCAAATACCAGTCCAGCAGACACATTTACACAATGCCCCCAGTAGTGGTGTCCCGTATGTAGTGCCCACAGTAGTGGTGCCCCTTATGCAGTGCCCCTATGCAATGTCCCCAGTGGTAATGCCCCCTAATAGTGCCCCCAGCGGTAGTGGTAATGCCCCTTATAGTAGTGCCCTCTATAGTATTAGTGCCCCCTATAGTAGTGACCCTAGTATTAATGCCCTTAGTAGAAATGCCCCTAGTAGTAATGCCCCCATAAGTAGTGCCCCTAGTAGTAATGTCCCCTGTAGTAGTGCCATCAAAAGTAATGCTCCCTGTAGCAGTGCCCCCATTAGTAATGCCCCTTAATAGTGCCCACAATGGCAGTGGTAATGCCCCCTATAATATCACCCCCAGAAGTAATGACCCCTATTGTATTGCATAGAGTGTAACAGTGACTGCCAGATAATGCAGAAAGCGCCATGGTAACCGCCAGATAATGCAGAGAGCGTCATGGTAACCGGCAGATAATGCAGAGAGCGTCATGGTAACCGCCAGATAATGCAGAGAGCGTCATGGTAACTGCCGGATAATGCAGAGAGCATCGTAGTAACCGCCAAATAATACAGAGAGCATCGTAGTAACCGCCAGATAATACAGAGGGCATCGTAGTAACCGCCAGATAATGCAGAGAGCGTCATGGTAACCGCCAGATAATACAGAGAGCATTGTAGTAACGTCCAGATAATACAGAGAGCATTGTAGTAACTGCCAAATAATTCAGAGAGCATTGTAGTAACCGCCAGATAATACAGAGAGCATTGTAGTAACCGCCAAATAATTCAGAGAGCATCGTAGTAACCGCCAGATAATACAGAGAGCATCGTAGTAACCGCCAGATAATACAGAGAGCATCGTAGTAACTGCTAGATAATACAGAGAGCATTGTAGTAACCGCCAGATAATACAGAGGGCATCGTAGTAACCGCCAGATAATGCAGAGAGCGTCATGGTAACCGCCAGATAATGCATAGAGCGTCATGGTAACCGCCCGATAATGCAGAGAGCATCGTAGTAACCGCCAAATAATGCAGAGAGCATTGTTGTAACCGCCAGATAATACAGAGAGCATTGTAGTAACCGCCAGATAATACAGAGAGCATCGTAGTAACCGCCAGATAATGCATCGTAGTAACCGCCAGATAATACAGAGGGCATCGTAGTAACCGCCAGATAATGCAGAGAGCGTCATGGTAACCGCCAGATAATACAGAGAGCATTGTAGTAACCGCCAGATAATACAGAGAGCATCGTAGTAACCACCAGATAATACAGAGAGCATCGTGGTAACCGCCAGATAATACAGAGAGCAACGCAGTAACCGCCAGATAATACAGAGAGCATCGCAGTAACTGCCAGATAATACAGAGAGCATCGTAGTAACCGCCAGAGAGCATCGCAGTAACCGCCAGATAATACAGAGAGCATCGCAGTAACCGCCAGATAATACAGAGAGCAACGCAGTAACCGCCAGATAATACAGAGAGCATCGCAGTAACTGCCAGATAATACAGAGAGCATCGCAGTAACCGCTAGAGAGCATCGCAGTAACCGCCAGATAATACAGAGAGCATCGCAGTAACCGCCAGATAATACAGAGAGCATCGCAGTAACCGCCAGATAATACAGAGAGCATCGCAGTAACCGCCAGATAATGCAGAGAGCATCGTAGTAACCGCCAGATAATACAGAGAGCATCGCAGTAACCGCCAGATAATACAGAGAGCATCGCAGTAACCGCCAGATAATGCAGAGAGCATCGTAGCAACCGCCAGATAATGCAGAGAGCATCGTAGCAACCGCCAGATAATGCAGAGACCATCATTGACCCTCATATAACCCATAACATGAATACACCCCTTATACACACAGAAACACAATGAGTATACCCATGCACATACATTAATACACCATCCCCAGCATAGACACTCTCTCCTCACTGAATTAGTTACTTCCCACATTACACCTACTGTATACATTAGACCATAGTCACTGTGCTGGCTGCTCGCTGTCTCCCAGCTCCTTCTCATCCTCTCTGACTGGGAGCTCAGAGGGTCACGCTGGGAAGAAGCAGGGACAGTGTACAAACTACTTGTTAGTATTCAAGTGTAATCAACAGTATTTGAATACACTTGTAAACTGGCAAATGTTTTGTAGACTGTCCCTGCCTGCTCCCAGCGTGACGATCTGTCAGACAGGGAGTGAGCTGATTCACTGAAGAGAGGAGGAGCAGGAGCTCAGCTGCCATGATCCACCCCGGCGGCGGCTTCAGTCAGGCTGATCGTCTTTACACTGACAGTATGTAATCAGCCCCGTGCCTCTAGCGCTCCCCCCCCACATGTAGGGGACTGTATGAAGAGCACAGCCGCACTTGCCACTTACTGTATAGCTGCCGCTGGCTGTCTCAGTGTGACAGGCGCAGCGGCAGCCGGCAGAAGTAAAAGCTGTCTCAGCAGCTGCTGCAGGGAGAGTGCCTCTCCAGCCTGGCGTCTCCCTGCAGTGCAGGCTCTGCTGAGCGGGGGGCGGGGATGAGTCAGATTTTGGTGTCACCCCCTTGGAGGGTGACACTCGGTGCGGCCCGCACCCACCGCACCCCCCTTGTGACGCCACTGCCGACAGCTACCCCGTTTTGTTGCGAGCCCCGGAGCGAGTAAAATTCTCACTAGCTATGGGGCTTGTGCACGCGCGTGGTGCGTGTACGTACTGGGCCACCATTGACCCACTTGCGAGCGCTGTGCGCTCACGAATGAGTCTGAATCAGGCCCACAGTGACAGTAGCCGGTGTGCAGTTTGAACTAGATTGCAGTTGCTGGCTAACAAACACATACACAGTGAAAAACAAGCCTGCAGGCTTTTAGACCCTTCCCACCCACTCCATCTACCTACAACTCTCCAATGGCCTCTATTAAAGCACAACTAGAACCCACACCCTCTCCCTGCACACTCTCCTGTGTGAAATGATGTCTGATCACAAAAAACACAATAATGTTTTGTCTTGTTTTATGAACCGAACATGGTTGGAAGACAAGAGCCGGGACTTGGTTCTCCTTGGAAACCTCAAGTTCGGGTGTGTTCAGTGTTCTGTAAAATTTAACCACTTATCTCTATACATAAAATATATAGACCATTGCGCTTCTGTGTATTGCAGATGGTTGGCAATCTTTTTTTGTTCTTAGGCAAGACATTTGCATAGTCCATTCCAATTGTATATAACTTATTTGTTTTTATATAACATGACATGAAAATTGGGACCTCGTGTGTGTACATTCGGCCATGTGTCACATCCCCATTGTCTGTCCCGCTGGGACTGTGCCCAGCACTTTCAGAACTGCTGGGCTGCCACCAGCCTTTCCAGACCTCACTGTTTAGATGCTGCATGCATATGCACAGCACCCAATTACTGTTGAGAGCAGCAGGTGAGAATGTGACCTTCCAATCTGCGGTGGAACAGGTACCAAAAAGCGGGACTGTTTTGCCAAAATTGGGGAGGTTGGCAGGAAAGCATGGATGCTAAGCACATAGAAAATGTGCAATTTGATAAAATGAAGGATAGGATGGTTCCCATGAAGAGACTACAGCCCCAAGCTTCCACCACATGGCAATGGCTACAGTACAACCACATAACACTGGTCACACCTCCTCTGCTTCTCACAATAGACCCTTGACCATTTTCAGCCCCAGGCCCATGTGGCCTTTAATCAGGCCCTGATCCTGTGTTTGTTTCCCTAAAATTTCCATTGCACCAGACCATTTATATTTACAATCCCCACCAAGGATAGTGCAGTGTGCACTGATAATGATGTTTGGTATTAAACTGGGTGTGCGGATAGGACAGATACATATCAGCATTCGGGTGTATGTCTGGTCGGAGATCCATGCATCCAATGCGGGAGCAATTACAACCGCCTTGTGTTCAGCTATTCACTGACCTCTCTTTGCTTTAAACTAACATATCAACAGGTTCGCTCATCACTTATAACGATCACTTCAGAGGTTGTTAGCTTGGAAATAAATAACACTATCACTATGACAGTGTGACTAAAACTGGCCAGTGAACTGATAATCAATTGGAAAGTGTCTCCTTGGCTAGAACAACCAATCTGTTGTAATGTATTCAGGCTGAACAATGTCGCCTTTTAGTTTAGATCCCAGAAAGCCATCAGATGTGAATAGCCCTTTGTAATAACATGTACATGCTAATGTAGATCTCACAGTGGAATCAGTGTGCCGGACAGATCAGACTTTAGCTTCGCATAGACTTAATCAATTTGTTGCACTAAACATTCTTTGACATGTTACATGCAGCTATCTGCCAATTACACACACAATGGGGAAACACATGAAAACAGTTACAAATATTTACTTCAAGTAGAAATGCAGAGGAATGTAAATTGTCTGCTCAAACGTCTAGCTAAATACAGATTGCATGGATAGTGTATGTTTTATAGTTGAAAAGTAGTACATCACCATAGGTGCTATTCTGAGGAATCTACATGATGTACAGTATGATGGTCACAGCAAAATGTTGAAACCAAATTTTACACATACGATTTTTTGAACGATTATCGTTAACAATATCGTTTATCGTTCAATCGTTGAAAAAATCGTTTACTTTTTAAGTTAAAACGATGAACGATTATCGTTCATGTGCGTTCACGTTTGTAGTTTGTAGTTCAGTCAGACTGACCAGCTCAACAATTTTCATTAAGGGAATATGCAAAAATCGTTTGTAGTTCAAAAAAATCGTTCATTATATGAATAATGAATAATTTTAGTAAACGATTTTCGTTCATTTTTCCCTTGAAAAATGAACGAAAATCGTTTACTAAAATCGTTCATTTACTAAATCGTTGTGTGTGTATGCACCTTAAGTATTATATAAATCAGGCTGATTATAACAAGTTTGTTTCCAATGTTGTTGCCATTTTAAGATTATTTGCAGGTATTATTATCATTCATTTATATCTGTTGACACAAAGGAGCAAATTCAATACTGTGCACATATCGACCAATCTTCGCAAGTTTTCCCTCACACCTCTATGGTGTGTGAGAGAAAACTTGCTATGCCGGCACGACGTGATGTTGGGTATTGCTATTAAAAGCATTGCCCTTTTAAATCTCGGGTTTAAGCACCCTGGGAAGTATCCACTTTTACAAGCAGTGGTCATGGAGCAGTGGAATGGGTGCGGGGTGCGCGATGTGGCCCCACCACAAACCCTGCATCCATTATAGACACACCAAGCAAAGCAGAGTGTCCAGGACTTTATTTGAACTCTTGTGATGATATGGGAAAGATTTCTGGACTGCACAACCTGACTATATATATGATGGGAGGTGCTACCTGATGAGACTAATTGCAGGCACAGAAACAGACAAATCTCAGGTGCACAACTCCAAATTATTAATAATATATATAAATGCAATAAAATTTTGCAATCAATAGAGGTTTTTAGCATAATCATGGCCAAGCTTATGGGCCTACCCACCATATCCAGGTAACCTCTTTCGGGTAGGTCCCTAACATACTAGGGTTCAAATCCAGAGTGCAGGACCCCCCACAAACTGCCCCAGCCAAGCTGCCCAAGGGCACCAGCATAGTAAGAAAAGAGGTTACCTGGATATGGTGGGTAGGCCATTAAGCTTGGCCATGATTATGCTAAAAACCTCTATTGATTGCAAAATTTTATTGCATTTATATATATTATAAATAATTTGGAGTTGTGCACCTGAGATTTGTCTGTTTCTGTGCCTGCAATTAGTCTCAACAGGTAGCACCTCCCATTATATATATAGTCAGGTTGTGCAGTCCAGAAATCTTTCCCATATGCTCCATTTAATGTGCTTTACTGCACTTCTGAGGGAAATGAGACGCCCTCATTCTGGACTAGCACCCTACCTTATTGGTTTAAAAGCATGGAGTCTTGTAATGTATATGCACACTGTATTAGGCACAATTCTAGATAAGTCCTACAAGTTACAGTCAGGTCCATAAATATTGGGACATTGACAGAATTTTCATATTCTGGCCTCTATACACCACCACAATGGCTTTGAAATGAAACAAACAAGATGTGCTTTAACTGCAGACTTTCAGATTTAATTTGAGGGTAATTACATCCAAATCAGGTGAACGGTGTAGGAATTACAACTGTTCTATATGTGCCTCCCACTTTTTAAGGGGCCAAAAGTAATGGGACAAACTAAACAATCCTAAATCTAAGTTTCACTTTTTAATACTTTGTTGCAAATCCTTTGCAGGCAATTACAGCCTGAAGTCTGGAACGCATAGACATCACCAGACGCTGGGTTTCATCCCTGGTGATGCTCTGCCAGGCCTCTACTGCAAATGTCTTCAGTTCCTGCTTGTTCTTGAGGTATTTTCCCTTCAGTTTTGTCTTCATCAAGTGAAATGCATGCTCAATCGGATTCAGGTCAGGGGATTGACTTAGCCATTGCATAACATTCCACTTTTTAGCCTTAAAAAACTCTTTGGTTGCTTTTGAAGTATGCTTCGGGTCATTGTCCATCTGCACTGTGAAGCGCCGTCCAATGAGTTCTGAAGCATTTGACTGAATATGAGCATATAATATTGCCCGAAACACTTCAGAATTCATTCTGCTGCTTTTGTCAGCAGTCACATCATCAATAAATACAAGGGAACCAGTTCCATTGGCAGCCATACATGCCCACGACATGACACTACCACCACCATGCTTCACTGATGAGGTGGTATGTTTTGGATAATGAGCAGTTCCTTTCCTTCTCTTCTCTTCCCATCACTCTGGTACAAGTTGATCTTTGTCTCCTCATAGATGTTGTTCCAGAACTGTAATGGCTTTTTTAGATGTTGTTTGGCAAACTCTAATCTGGTCTTCCTGTTTTTGTGGCTCACCAATGGTTTGCATCTTGTGGTGAACCCTCTATATTCACTCTTGTGAAGTCTTCTCTTGATTGTTGACTTTGACACATATACATCTACCTCCTGGAGAGTGTTCTTGATTTGGCCAACTTTTGTGAAGGGGTTTTTCTTCACCAGGGAAATAATTCTTTTGTCATCCACCACAGTTGTTTTCCGTGGTCTTCCGGGTCTTTTGGTGTTGCTGAGCTCTCCGGTGCATTCTTTCTTTTTAAGAATGTTCCAAACAGTTGATTTGGCCACACCTAATGTTTTTGCTATCTCTCTGATGGGTTTGTTTTGATTTTTCAGCCTAATGATGGCTTGCTTCACTGATAGTGACAGCTCTTTGGATCTCATATTGAGAGTCGGCAGCAACTGATTCCAAATGTAAATGTCACACCTAGAATCAACTCCAGACCTTTTACCTGCATAATTGATAATGAAATAACGAGGGAATAGCCCACACCTGTCCATGAAATAGCTTTTGAGTTGATAGTCCCATTACTTTTGACCCCTTAAAAAGTGGGAGGCACATATTGAAACTGTTGTAATTCCTATACCGTTCACCCGATTTGGATGTAATTACCCTCAAATTAAATCTGAAAGTCTGCAGTTAAAGCACATTTTGTTTGTTTCATTTCAAAACCATTGTGGTGGTGAATAGAGGCCAAAATCTGAAAATTCTGTCAATGTCCCAATATTTATGGACCTGACTGTATATACTGTAGTGCAACTTTGGTTCATTTTTGGGGCGTGGGTCCCCCTGGATTGCATTGGCTGATTTGTCTCAGGGCACTGCATTATAACACATTTTCCATTATAACACATTTTAACCCTTCACTGTGTGTTTAATATATATGTACTTCACTTTTTTATTTTCATTCTTTATATGCAGCTGCAGCTGCTCCTAACTATCTCTTTACTCTGCACTTTTCTTACTATGCTGGTGCCCTGGGACGGCTTGGCTGGGACAGTTTTTGGGGGGTCCTGCACTCTGGATTTGAACCCTAGTATGTTAGGGACCTACCCGAAAGAGGTTAGCTGGATATGGTGGGTAGGCCCATAAGCTTGGCCATGATTATGCTAAAAACCTCTATTGATTGCAAAATTTTATTGCATTTATATATATTATTAATAATTTGGAGTTGTGCACCTGAGATTTGTCTGTTTGTGAACTTTTGTGATGAGCCTAATCTTTTTACATTCTGGTATGTGCATTATTTGGCTGATATCCAAGGAGTATTTATATCTTTTATATCTGCTTTAAACATTGGTCTATGTACAATAAATGTTTACATGACACATAATCCATAGTGATGCACTATTAGATTGTTTTAATTTGTACCTGTGCGCATAGGCGCCGGAATGGTGGGGGGGTTGTCAAGGGGGCAGCTTGGCCCTCCCCCAACATTTCAGAGAGGCGCCCTTCTTACCAGCTGGTTCTGAAGTTCTGACCATGCACTGCAGATGTCAAAGTGATCCCTCCCCTCCCTGACTGAGATCCAGAATCTCTGTCCTTCTACCCTCTACCCTGTCTGTCACTACCCTGTCAGTGGCTAACATCCAGCCCCCTCACCCGAGTCCCCATGCCCTCCTCTTCCCTGTCTGAATATTCTAATCAACTCCCTCCTGTCCCTGTCATCCCCCTCAGTATACCTGCCCTCACCCTCCCTGTAACTCCTCCTCAGTATACCTACCCTCTCCCTCCCTGTAAACCCCCCTCAGCATACCTGCCCTCACCCTCCCTGTAACTTCCCCTCAGTATACCTGCCCTCACCCTCCCTGTAACTCCTCCTCAGTATACCTACCCTCTCCCTCCCTGTAACTTCCCCTCAGCATACCTGCCCTCACCCTCCCTGTAACTTCCCCTCAGTATACCTGCCCTCACCCTCCCTGTAACTTCCCCTCAGTATACCTGCCCTCACCCTCCATGTATCTCCTCATCAGTGTACCCGCCCTTACCCTCCAAGTAACTCCTCAGTGTACCCACCCTCACCCTCCATGTAACTTCTACACAGTGTACCCGCCCTCACCCTCCCTATAACTCTCCTTTAGTGTGCCTGCCCTCAGCCCCCCTGTAACACACACTCAATATTCCTGTCACTTACACTGCCTGTCACTTAAGGCTCACACACACTTAACGATATGCTTCATGAGCAATATCGTTAAGTGTTATCCCTTGAACTGCCAGGCTCAATGTCGGGAACGACATTGAACATGCACACTGCACGATATCGTTAACGACATCGTTCAGTGACTTCACCCTGCCACATCCCCGAATTTGCAGAATCTGACTATATCATCAGATTGTCCTGCAAGTTCAGGCGATGGAAGACAGTAACGATCCGCGGGAGCGCGCATTGTAAACAATATCGTGCATACACACTGGACGATATTGAACGCTATGAACAATATAGTTATCGTCCATATTGTTGACTTTATTGTCTAGTGTGTATTAGGGATGTGCGCCGACCCCCGAGTTTTGCTTTTGGATCTCTGTCTCCTTAGGTTTTGGATCTGGATTTTATTTTGCAAACCACCCTCAAGTGTTTTGGTTTTGGTTCTGGGTTTTTGAAATAAAAAATATATAAAAAGGTTTAAAAACAGCTAAAATCATGTAATTTATGCAATCCAAAACCCCAAATTTGGATTTGAAATCCGAATTCTGAACCACAAAAAGATCAGAACCGCGACCCAGATCTCCTTAGGAGATTAGAACCACAACTTGAATTTACCCGGATTCACGAAATTCGCGTGGATTCGTAATTCTGGAGAACCGAACCAGCCCCAAAATGGTTAGACCAGGACTGGCAATCCTGAAAGTGGGGACCCCAAAATTTAGAAGGGGTCCCCCCTCCCACTCTGGGGACATTGGCAGTTGGTGAGTTTGACTGGGGCAGTACACCTGTCAAACTGTAACGCAGGTGTCCTAAGGAGAGCTCAGGGAAGACAGAAACCTCCCAGGGCTCTTCCTTGCACCCCTGGTGATGGTGGGTGCTGGGGTAATGGGTTAAATGAAATACTGTTGGAATATTGTGGCAGCCTGCCCTGCGGCACTTGTAGAACTACAAGTACCAGCAGGCCGCTGGCGCCGGTACCCCCACTGTGGAATAAATCTAAAAAAACCACAATACACACACACACTGAATGTTGAAATACTTTATTACACATGCACTCACTCACCAGCACTCACACTAAGGCCCTGACTCAGACTCGCTCGCTGCCGCAGGCAGCTTGCAGGGTCTGTGGGCGTTTTTTTTTTGCCTCCAGGCCACTCGCAAAGCTGTGGGTGTCTACCCACAGCTTGTGTAAGCGGGCTAGAGACCATCATAATTATCGCGACCATCAGGTTTGCGACGAGACCCTGAATGGTCCATTTTTATGTGCACTACTAGCCACCGCCTAGGAACGCCCATCACTATACGCCACCTTTCCGATACCGCCTGAATCGATCGCAGCAGCACCTTTGTGTGCACACTCTGTGCATCGCATGCGCCATAGGGGTTTTCAGATTATCGCACAGTTGCAAATAATCGCTCAGCAACATGAACTTCGGCATTGTGTGCACCTTTAAATCCGGCCCATAATCACTATTGTGATAATATACAGGATGTCCAGGGAGTTAATATCACTATTGTGTCACCACAGGACTACTTACACTATTTGTGTTCTATAAATATACCTATAGTCTAAGAAAGCAAATGGTTAACATTTTCTGCAGGATAGATGTTAATATTAGATACATACACCACTTTTACACATAGTGGTAGATACATACTTTTTAGATACATACACCACAGTGACAAAAACCCTGCTGGCACCCGCACGGGCAGAAGTTAAGACAGCCCCTGAGGAAGAGTGCTTCAGGACCCCTCTGCTGCTGTGTATGTTTGCTGGACAGAGCCCCTGTGGAAAGAGATTTGCACCTGTTGGTCCTTGTAAAATACCTGCTGGAAGTCTGCAGCTGGAAGCTCCGGTGCGCTGCTGGGCATCCCAGAGTTGCCCTGGACATTGGAGGAGGCTGAATAGCCACTGCCAGGGGTAAGATCATACCAGAACCTCCCTATACTCTGTCCCTCCACAGCTCCTATCTTTCCTCCATTAAGGCCCTGCCCCTCTGTACACCTATCCTATCTGGGTCCCCTGGGTCTATTGCATTATCCTTTACCTTGTGGCTAAACATGATTAGGCTGGGAGATTATGTTTTGTGTAAAAGCTGGGATCGGGGGTTAGAATCCCACACAACTGGGTATAGAAAGGGGTCACAGTGTCTTAAATTAGGTAAAGTGTGTGTGTAATGTTGAAATAGAGGGGAAGTAAAAGATAGGTCACCCCCTCTTTTCCCCAAGAATTGTATTGGTGGTCATTTTCTTTCCAGGGGAACCTCTGGCTCATGTCCAGTAGGGGACGTGATCTATGGGTGTTGGCTCATGTCCGATGCCACCGTGGGTTTCCTATGATTATTTTTAAACTAAATGCAATGCTATTGATGTGTATTTGTTTAGTGTTGTCCATTTGTGTAAATTAAGTGGTTGATAGTGGCCCTCCGTGGCCCTTTTATCTGTTATAGCACTCTGTAAAGCTGTTCACTGCTCGCAGTGTTATTATTGTCAATGTTGATTAATATTTTGCTTGCATGAAATGTTTGAATATTTAGTGGTACTGGTGTTAATGTAAATTATCTCTTATACACTGTTTGCACGGTATCCATTTCAAAGTCCATTCATGCTGATACAATGTATATTACTTGTTTATTTAGCCCTGTGTAACCCCGGCTGGCAATTCTGGTGGTAGTAATTTGTGGCATAGGCGTTTAGGGAAACTGTGTTACATTATAGCTGCCGGTGAATTACTGCTATCAGCATAGCCTCAGTGTTGTCCTTATTTTTCTCAAGGCCCAAAGACTGTGTTACATTATTGCTGCCGGTGAACTACTGCTATCAGCATAGCCTCAGTGTTGTCCTTATTTTTCTCAAGGCCCAAAAACTGTGTTACATTATTGCTGCCAGTGAATTACTGCTATCAGCATAGCCTCAGTGTTGTCCTTATTTTTCTCAAGGCTCAGAGACTGTGTTACATTATTGCTGCCGGTTGAACTACTGCTATCAGCATAGCCTCAGTGTGATCCCTATTTTCTCAAGGCTCAAGGACTGTGTTACATTATTGCAAGTTGCCGGTGAACTACTGCTACCAGCATAGCCTCAGTGTAGTCCCTATTTTCTCAAGGCTCAAAGAGTGTGTTAAATTATTGCAAAGTTGCCGGTGAATTACTGCTATCTGCATAAACTGTTAGCCGTTTTCAGCTGGAGAACTACAAGTTCAAGCTTGGCCTGCATGTGTTTTCCCACCTTTTTTTAGCAAAAGTTGAAGCATTAGCACAGACTGTATATCTAAGCTATAGCCTGCTGGTGCATTACTGACCCAAACTCGACCTGCAGGTTACAAGTACTGTTCTTTCTTTTGCTTGGAGTGAAAGTAAAGTCTGTAGATACTGTGGTTCTTGTTGTTTACACTCGCTTGCCAGCTGGGGTCACCGGTAGAGGACAGGGAGGTAATAAGCAAAGATCTTGATATTAAAAAGTGTAATTTATTTCTTTTAAATCTGAGAATGGGTAACATTTCCTGTGTCAAGTGTTAATCTTTGATTGGTTACAATAAAATTGTGTTGTACCTTCCTTTCGGTCTGGTCACTGTGTCTGCAAAAACAAAAGGGAACATTAGCAAACTTGTCTCTCTGTCACAGTGTGTCCTATATAAGCTACGAAGAACTCGGCCACCTAAGCATTTCTAAACACACCTGAACCCGGTGCTAGAGGTGCACCAGTCAGTACATCACACTAACGCAGACGATGGGTTTCCTACTGAGACACGCACCGGCTATGGTGCTGTTGGGATCCGTGGCAGCGGATCATCTCAGTGGCAGGTCCCAGTTGTAGTTGTGACTGAGACACTGCATCATGTCTTGATCCATGTTCCGCAGTTGCAGGCAGCTGGAATCCTGTGTTGTCTGTGTGCAGCTCATTGCTGCATTCCTGCCTGTTTGTCTGTGTGCAGCTGCATACTAGCCGGTCATTAAGGAAGGCTCCCTGCAGGGATTGCTCTCTGCTTCTGATAAGTTACAGTCAGCCCTACACTTCCGGCCAGTGATATTGTCTGACATCCAGAGTATGTTTGTCCTGTGCTCAGAAGCCTGAGTTCCAGCCGGTCTTACCTAGTGCTGCAGTTCCTGTGTCCAATGCCTGTCTGCCTGACCTGTATTCACCTGTGTGTTATCTGCCATGGTTCCTCTGTTCACAACCTTGCTGTTTGGACTTCCTGGAGCAGTAAGTCCTGCAGCTGTGGCCCACTTCTCTGTTGCCTGTGGCATTTCCATATCACAGCCCAGTCTAGCCATGTCAGTCTGTTTCCAGCCGATTCAAGCCTGCAGTGTTCTCAACCTTGCTGCCTCCAGCCTGCTTCCTGCCGCACCTGAGTTCACCTGTCTGTTGTGTTGTTCCTGCTGCCAGGGCCGTAGAGAGCGCCGCCGGGCCCAAGTAAAGAGGGGGCATGGCCTAATCGAGGGAGGCGTGGCCACGCCCCCTTGAGAAGAAAAAACCCCCCACACTTTTGCAGTGCCGCTACGCGCTGGGGAGGGGGCGCTGTGAGGCATAGCGGATTGCTCGCGGCCACAGCAATCTCCCACTGCATCCTAGCACATACTGTGTGTTAGGCTGCTGTGAGGGAGAGAGGAGGGAGGGGGGGCGGCGCGGGACCCAGGCCCCCGCCGGGCCCCTCTGGAAGCCCGGGCCCAGGTAAATTGTACCCGCTCCCCTCCCCCTCTCTTGTTCCCATATCACCACAGCCCTTAGGGCTGCTCTGTCTTGTTCCTGTCACCTCCGTCCTGTTCCTGTCGCACCTTGGCCCACAAGACCGCATTGTGTTGTTCTTGTCGTACATAATCAGACACAGGGAGTGTGGTTATCCATATGTGTTCCTGGGAGGTAACAGAGGGGTGGCTAAGCAGCACAGAAGTGTCATGGGCGTGTCGCTGAAAGTGTTGCGTCAAATGACGCACAGCTGCTCGCACAGAAGGCCATGGTTAGATGGAGACACTGCACCTGCATAGGGCTAATGGTGTGACAGATGGTGTATCTAAAGATGCACCGAGATGGAATGGCAAAGCCCAAGATGCTGCAAGCGGGCGTCTCAGTATGAAGAAAATCATCAGCGGAATTATCATAAGAGGTAGATGCGGCAAAACCCGCAGCTGCATATGTGCCCGACGCAGCATTAGGCCCATAAAGTTTTAGGGCCTCTCTTACTGGCCTCTTGAATATGAATTTAACCATGATGAAGGGCTTATAATAACCACGGAGAAGGGTATACAATAACCATGGAGAATGGCATACAATAACCACGGAGAATGGCATACAATAACCACGGAGAAGGGCATGCAATAACCACAGAGAAGGGCATGCAATAACCACAGAGAAGGGCATACAATAACCATGGAGAATGGCGTACAATAACCACGGAGAATGGCATACAATAACCACGGAGAAGGGCATGCAATAACCAAAGAGATGGGCATGCAATAACCATAGAGAAGGGCATACAATAACCACGATGACGGGCATATAATTATCATGGAGAAGGGCATGCAATAACCATGGAGAAGGGCATGCAATAACCATGGAAAAGGGCATGCAATAACCATGGAGAAGGGCATACAATAACCACGGAGAAGGGCATACAATAACCATGGAGAAGGGCACACAATAACCATGGAGAAGGGCATACAATAACCATGGGGAAGGGCATACAATAACCACGGAGAAGGGCATACAATATCCACGGAGAAGGGCATACAATAACCACGGAGAAGGGCACACAATAACCATGGAGAAGGGGATACAATAACCACAATGAAGGGCATACAATAACCACGGAGAAGGGCATACAATAACCATGGAGAAGGGCATGCAGCCTGGACGTACATTAAAATGTTTTTCTGCTGATCCCTAGTATTTTGAGCTTTATTTATCCACTTAATTTGGTACAGATGAAACATGGAGCGGGTTAGGGCATTGGCTCATCGCTGTGTGGAATGGTGTTCAGGGTAGGACAGAAGATGCCTGGAGGGTTAGAACATGTAGACACGTATGGTCTGTCTGTCTGCATTTAGGATACAAGCCTTAAGATGAAAAGGCAGAACCATGTTCTCTGACATCAGCCTGTACAATGACAAATACTATTATAGGAGGAGAATATCCATGTGTAGAACAATAAGGAAATATTCACCCTGATGGAACAAATAAAGCTGCAGCAGAAACTGCACTGGCTGGAAAGAGAATTGACCCCAAATGGCATTTCTAAATCTTCTTTTCTTACATCGTGGAATCAAAAAGGATTTATTTGGAAATTTTTACTACTGATCAATACAAAATATTGTAGTATGTAATGTAAAAACAAAACAAAAAAAGCCTCCTCCCCCCTTGTTTTAATATTTGGTATGAAGAGAGAGGTACAATATCAGTCATCATTACGTAATTAAGATTGATCCATCTGGGACCCCCTGTCACTGGGAAGATGCCAGCAGCACTTCTCTTGAATTACTTAAATGGGCCATGGGTGTACAATGTGATGTTATGACTGTGTTTTACAATAATACATGATCATAAATATCATTTGAGGAGCCCCAAGTACTAACTTTTCTCTCCAAGGTCTCTGGGCCATATGTTAAGTTGAGCGGCCAGTCCCCCACTGTAAGTTAGTGCTCAGTTCAGAGCAATGGAGCAGTAATAAGAATGTGAGCACACAGGGCCTGATTCAGCATGAACCATTATTTTGCTAATGCACACGCAACGCAGTTGCTAATATCAGCGGTGATATGCAAATGCATTGTGATCGCAGTATAGCATAGTGATCACATCCTAACATAAGGATGCCCACTTTCCCTTGTCTCACATCCGTAATACTTAGCAATATAGCGAAACAATCGGTAACATTGGACCCATACACACACTTGCACAAGCCCAGACCTCAGAAATTGCTAACAGCCACGCACGCTATCAGGGCTATGGCTGCGTATGGCATCGCAGTGGCTAATTTATACATGCCCCTGCAATGCCGTTGAAACACACTGGCACGGCTGCTTTCGCGCGACCACCCCAACCCCCTGTATTGAGATGCCCACCGGCAGTATCGCAGATAGTCTGCTTGTGTACAAGGACACAACCATCAGATGCACATGGGTCGATCATCGGACTTCTGAGTAACCCTATGGTCATGCAGAATGGCCAGAGGGACTAACACGTCAGAGCCTTAACTGCAAACAGGATTGCAAATGCAGGGTGTGATACTTCCCAACACGGTTTCGACACACTTGCATCTGAGTCATCATCCCCCTACTTCGGGCCACAAACGGTCCGACTGTCAATCACTTACGAATAAATCTCCTCTGCATCCGCTGTTGCAAGTCAATCACCAAACATGCGCAGTATGACTCCAACTCAAGCTATGACTTGAAAACCGGGGCTTTGTGGAACTGAATAAGTCTGCCCACTCTCTGCTTCAGCATCCAGTGATCGTTTCTGACCACAGGTCTTGCGCTCGTTCTTTTGTCTTCTGGTCCACTCTGGGTACATTTTACTCTGCCATCCTCAAACAATTCACTGGTGCAGCCATTTTGCTAATATTCACACTGCTGCGAGTGAGCACTTACAAGTTACAACAACAGTCCGTCAGACTATGTCGTTTTCCCATTATTTGTAAGAATGATATCTCAGTCTCTGCATACAGTACTTATACATTCTTATACACAGTCAGACATTCTACAGTATGTCACATTATCTGCGGAATAACTACTTTATATAAAATCGTCTGGTGGTCATAATAATTTGCACACTCGGTGTACATATGCTTTAAAGGGGGAGTGACTGAAGAACTTTTCTTAGGACCTTTATTTATCATAAAAGTTAATTTGATATGATAAATGTAACACTAAATCTGGGTACACATTACCGATGTGATGGCTGATGGCACTGATGAACGATATATCGGGCGGGCAGTATACACTGCACGATCCAATGACCGACCACCGGATATGTTGTTCACCGACACCATGGAACTTGCCAGCGTCACCAGCTGGGTCACTCCATGCCACCCACCCCTACCAGCCTACAAAACGGTGCGAGCTGTTGATAAACATCAACAGCTGCCCCGTTTTGTTGCGAGTCTCGGAGCGAATTAAGTTCTCACTCGCTACAGGGCTTGTGCACACGCGTGGTGCACGCCACGCGGGCGCACTGGGCCACCATCGACCCGCTTGCGAGCGCTGTGCGCTCGCGAGTGGGTCTGAATCAGGCCCAAAGTACAGTATGAATATACTACTGATCAGGCAAACCTGGAAATGGTAGATGTTTTGTCAGGGTGTGCACTAGGGATGAGCTGTTCGGATTCTGTGGAATCCAAACCACTCCGAACAGCAGGGATCCAAGTCTACCAGAGCCGCAGCTCGGGTGTTCCCGCCCGATTCGGATCCCACTGCGAGACTGAACGTCATTCTCCTGACGTCGGATTCTCGTGAAAATTTGCCTCTACATAAGTCGCCGAGACCGGGAATCGGTGCCATTTCACTCCCACGCTACATGCGCTGCGCACTGCTCTGCTGATACTCGCTGGCTGTGTACAGAGACTCACAAGTGGCTGTGCTGGCAAAGGGACTGTGTATAGGGGCACACTGCACACTGATGTATGCTGCGCTACACTTTGCTGATGAAAGTGGCTGTATTGAGACTCACAAGTGGCTGCGTGTACAAAAAAAAAGTTTAAAAAAGTAAAAAAAAAATGTAAAATGTAAGAAAGTTAAAAGTTTATAAAGTAAAAAAAAAAAAAAAAAAACCCTTATCTTTCGGTGCTGTACACCACTGTTTATATAGGCACCGTGACTCCTTGGGCTGTACCCCACTGCATATACAAGTACTGTGACTCTGTAGGCCGTAGCCCACTGTGTATATAAGCACTGTGACTCCTTGGGACGTAGCCCTCTGTGTATACAAGCACCGTGACTCCTTGGGCCATAGCCCTCTGTGTATACAAGCACTGTGACTCCTTGGGCCATAGCCCTCTGTGTATACAGGCACCGTGACTCCTTGGGCTGTACCCCACTGCATATACAAGTACTGTGACTCTGCAGGCCATAGCCCACTGTGTATATAAGCACTGTGACTCCTTGGGATGTAGCCCTCTGTGTATACAAGCACTGTGACTCCTTGGGCCATAGCCCTCTGTGTATACAAGCACCGTGACTCCTTGGGCCTTAGCTCTCTGTGTATACAAGCACTGTGACTTCTTGAACCATAGACCACTGGGTGGGTGGAAGGGCCCAAGGACATTCCTTCTGGCACTACCTTTCATTTCTGCCACTGCTGTATGGTAATGCTTCATAGATGTGCTTTAAACTGCGGTGTTTGTGCCGCTGCTCTGTCGCTTAAGAACCAGTCAGCTCACTGCAGCCTTTGGCCAATAATGGTGAAAACAATATTGTGAGCTGTGAGGTGGTCTAAATTGACTGTAAGTTAATGTTATTGAGGTTAATAATACTCTAGGAACAAAAAAAGCCCAAATGGGGTGTTTTTAACTTTTTTATGGCAAGTTTTGTAAAAAATCCAAATCTAGTCACGGCAAAATTGGCAAATCCAATCCAAATCCAAAGCCGGATGTCGAATCAGAGCCAAATCCAAATCCAGCAAAAATGGTCCAGTGTGCATCGCTAGAGTGTATACAGCAATGAACAGAGGGGTCGATTCAGACCCGGACGCTAAGCCGCGATCGCTCGCAACCAAAAGGCGTCAGGTAAGCAAATTCCGCGATCGCACTGTTTGGTGTAAGGACGCCCTCTATGTCTTAGAGAGCGACGGCAGAGTGAGCGCACGCCGGTATAAAGACGCCACTTTTCTTTCTTAGCACACATCATCTCCAGGAAGTGTATGATTGATCAGAACCATCGAGAGCCATCAGAGCTGCACGCATCGCTTGAGGTAGACCCTACTCCGCCGCAAGCACTGCGATCACTGCATGCTGAAATACAACCAGGTGACGTGTACAATGACGCCTCGATGTTAATTATGCACACGCCTTTTAAACGTCCAGACATGCCTGCGTTTGCAGCACCACTCCCCCGTTCACAAGAACCTGCCCTTGTTACCACCCACAAATGGCGCTGTCACTCAAAGTAGCGTCCAGTCTGTGTACTACGAGCGTACAATTCCCGAGCACAGTGCGTGACTCACGCATATTGACGCATGCGCAGACGGGTGACTATCGGTCATAGCGTGCATCCGCGGCTTAGCGTCCGGGTCTGAATCAGCCCCAGAGTCCAGGATACACCAATAACGAGTTGGGCCCAGAGCCCCTCAGCATAGCAGGCAAATGACCTTAAAACCAGGTAAGTTAAGCACAAGTTCTTACCATACTAGTGGGATTGCTTTCAGCTGGGATGCATGCAGACAGTGGTCGAGATGAAGCTGGATTGGATGTGGATTTGACAGAATATCAAAGTCAGGTACCGCAGGATAGTCCACCAGAAGTCAGCCAACGGAGTGAGTAGCAAGGGAAGGTTATAAGTAACCCTGTAAATATGGCAATACTGGATGCCTCCAACTGAGCCAGGAATGTATGCTATGCACTTGAAAGCCAGACTGGCAGGCATACAGATGACCGACTTGAAGCTGTACCAGAATTCTGGATAGCCCCTGTCAGAGACAAGATCAAGGGGTTTGTATTAGTAGCAGCTATATAAGGAAACGGAACCAGGAATTGCAGAAACAAAAGTAGCAGCTATATAAGGAAACCGAACCAGGAATTGCAGAAAGAAAACCAAACATATACAACACAGGATCCAGGACGCTACCCTTGAAGTAAACGCTATCACCGGCAGAGGTGGTGTGTCAGGACAGACAGCCAATCAGCACTACCAGTAACCACACCTGCATAGAAGCTCAACTTAATAAAAAGCAAACTCTGACATGCAGGGTACCGGTAATACCATAGCAGAAACTGACACTCTCACATATGCAGGCAGCACACCAGCATTGCAGCTCAGAGAGATTGAAAGTACACACATGGAAAGTCAGTGACTGACACTAAGAACAAACAGAGCAGTTTTCCAGATGGCCTGTACTATTTTGTGACATATCTAGATTAAAGTGAATAGTTTTAAAAATTATCCTTCAACTGATTTTTCTCACAGGTTTTACAATTTAATAGTATTTTTTTTACCACATCTAGGTGGTTTTGTGAGGTGCAAACACAATACTCACATCTCATTCAATTCTCACGTATAACTTAGGGCCTGATTCAGAGCCGGACGCTCTGACCAGAGCGCACGCTCTGAATCAGGGCCCTCCTACATGAAAATGGAGCGGCCTCTCGGACGCTCGCATAGCTGTGGGCGACCACCCACAGCTATAGCGAGCGTCCATGATGATGGTCGCGATGGTCTTGACCATCGCGACCATCAGGCTTGCGACGGAGACCCTGCGGTAGGGTCTCGCTGCCGCAAGCCCTGGAGTGATTTTGGCTCTATCAGAGCCAAAATCACTCCCGCTGACATCACTACTGATGTCAGTGGGGCCGGCTTCAGACGGTAGGCGTTCCCATGGGAACGCCTCCGTCTGGCAGCCACGCCCCCGGCACGCCCACCAAAGGGGGCGTGCTGTCAATCAACATCGACAGCACGCCCCCTTTGGTGCGAGACCCGGAGCGACGGCTATCCCGTCGCTAGCCAGGTCTCGCGCATGCGCACGACTGAGCTCCCTCCATCGTACGCATGTGCAGTAGGGCACCATCGACCCGCTTGCGAGCATCCTGCGCTCGCGAGCGGGTCTGAATGACCCCCTTTGTCCTTATGATCATACAGTATGTTACCATAAAAAGTGTCCCTTTTGCACTGATGCTCAGTGTTGAAAGATGACCTAGATAGTAAATTCTCATCTACGCCATATTCTCACCATTTTTTATAGTGGATTTAACCACTTAACTGACAAATTCTTTTTCCAAAAACCACTACAAAATTGTCGGTTTCTATTATGATTGAATTAGGTCAAGAACATAATTTTAAACGTATCCATCACTATCTTATTTGAAAAAAATATATTTTTTAAAACCCAGTATACCATAAAAATAGCAATTGTTATGTTATACTGTTGTGATGGCCATTGACAGCTGTACCATCGATGGTTCAACCATCGTTAGAAGCCATCAATTGTTTAGCGATTGGTCAAGATCTGTGTAGACCCCAACTGCCGATGTTTTCTAAACATCGATTGAGGGCTCCCATCAATGGTGCAATATTGATGGCCACCAGCAATGGCAAACCACTTGTTTTCAGTCAGACCATTGATGTTTGCAAACCATCGATTGTCGGCTGCCATCCCTAATCAGAGGCTCTGTGATATATATATATATATATATATATAGTTTATCGAATATATATATATATATATATATATATAAATCACTGGAAAGGCAGCACTCGGAAATAACCACTGGACACAGGCAGTAATGAATCAACGTATAATCTCTCGTCTTCAGGGTACCTGAAGACGAGAGATTAAATTCTCGAAATGATTCATTACTGCCTGTGTCCAGTGGTCGTTTCCGAGTGTTGCCTTTGCAGTGATTTATGTTGAATCCTTTTTGCGTGGATACCTAGGAGGACTGTTGTTGCAAGTGATGGTGGGAGTGCTGCCTTATCTGTGTTTATATATATATATATATATATATATATATAAATCACAGGGGCTCTGCACTCACCATAATAACTAATAATAATAACAATAATAAACATAATAAACAGTGGGGTTTTGGTTCATGAATTGATCAATGCATTTAAGCTTGCAGCCCATCGTCACAGGACCCCACTTTACTGCAAGTCCCTACTCTATTGCTCAGAATTATAACATGGACATAGTCATCACATTAGTGTTAAACTCAGGGTATGCTATCAAGGTTTAAAGCTCACAGCAACTTTGCTTTTAAATGTGAGACAGTTACCAAGCACACCTGTTGCAAAGCACCTAGGAAAACAGCTGACACAAGATAGATAACTAGTTAATAGGGGTGCATGAGAAAATGTGATCACAAAAATTATTAATTATAAAAATTAATCATAATAAACAAAAAGCACTAATCCACGGCACTCACCATTCCTAGTTTTGTGGTGCAACATGGTATGTGACCACAGTGTTTAAATAGAAATCACAGGGGCTCTGCACTCACCATAATAACTAATAATAATAATAATAATAAACATAATAAACAGTGGGGTTTTGGTTCATGAATTGATCAATGCATTTAAGCTTGCAGCCCATCGTCACAGGACCCCACTTTACTGCAAGTCCCTATTCTATTGCTCAGAATTATAACATGGACATAGCCATCACATTAGTGTTAAACTCAGGGTATGCTATCAAGGTTTAAAGCTCACAGCAACTTTGCTTTTAAATGTGAGACAGTTACCAAGCACACCTGTTGCAAAGCACCTAGGAAAACAGCTGACACAAGTTAGATAACTAGTTAATAGGGGTGCATGAGAAAATGTGATCACAAAAATTATTAATTATAAAAATTAATCATAATAAACAAAAAGCACTAATCCACGGCACTCACCATTCCTAGTTTTGGGGTGCAACATTGTTTAAATAGAAATCACAGGGGCTCTGCACTCACCATAATAACTAATAATAATAATAATAAACATAATAAACAGTGGGGTTTTGGTCCCTGAGTTTAACACTAATGTGATGGCTATGTCCATGTTATAATTCTGAGCAATAGAGTAGGGACTTGCAGTAAAGTGGGGTCCCGTGACGATGGGCTGCAAGCTTAAATGCATTGATCAATTCATGAACCAAAACCCCACTGTTTATTATGTTTATTATTATTATTATTATTAGTTATTATGGTGAGTGCAGAGCCCCTGTGATTTCTATTTAAACAATGTGGTCACATACCATGTTGCACCCCAAAACTAGGAATGGTGAGTGCCGTGGATTAGTGCTTTTTATATATATATATATATATATATATATATATATATATATATTAGGGATGTGCAGGCTCGGATAGGTTCGAGTTTGCACGTGGAGTTCGGATTTTTCCCTCCAAAAAAACGGAACTCAGAACGAGGCAAAACGTCATCTTACATGGACGAACATCATCATTCCTGGACAAAAGACCAGGAATGATGATGTTCGTCCATGTAAGATGACGTTTTGCCTCGTTCTGAGTTCCGTTTTTTTGGAGGGAAAAATCCGAACTCCACGTGCAAACTCGAACCTATCCGAGCCTGCACATCCCTAATATATATATAAAGTAACAAAAGCCTGGCACTCAGATTCCAACAAAAGTAGGTGCCCTCTGCAAGGGTATAGATAGATAATGTCATAGAAGGCGGCGGCACTCAGCAAAAACAAGCACAATAAGGCAGGGTCAAAAAACCTCTGTATTCACTTCTTCAACGTTTCAATCAACAAAGATTTTCATCAGGAAGTACAGGATATACATAAAACACTTACTTATATACACGGGAACACCACGAGTGCAACTGATCGCGTCCAACAGGAACACCATCTGACGTCATCGCTACGCACTGTGCAGCGGGCGCGACGCCTGACGTGTCCATCACTAAGGAGACACGAGTAAACATACTGAGTGCCACAAACCTACACCATCACAAATAAAACACACATACAGGACTGAGAAATGCATAAGAATACATGGGGTGGGATAATGAATATCAAAGTAAAGAGCATAAGCAAAATAAGCTATGAAAAAAGGACAAAGGTATGCAATGAAAATAGAGATAGCAGGCTGTATGGGAGCATAAGAGGACAAGACAAGTCCTAATCAAAGGCCCAATTAATTAAAGCATGTTAATGACAACGTTTCATTAAGCCCATTGGGCTGTAGAGTATTGAGGCGGTGTATCCACCTTGCCTCAATCTGCAACAGTCGCTTGGCTCTGTCACCCCCCCTCTCACTCATGGGGACGTGATCAATCATCTTGTAGCGTAAGGTCGACAGACTATGTCGATAGTTTTTGAAATGCCGAGCCACTGGCTGATCGGTATCACCACCATTTAGGGCTTGACGTATGGCCGATCTAAGTAATGCCATCCTCTCCCGCAGTTGACGGGTCGTTTTGCCAATATATAGAAGGCCGCAGGGACACCTGATAAAATATACGACATATTGGCTGGTACAGGTAAGAACGAAGTTAATCTTATAACGGTAACCAGTATGTGGATGTACGAAACTGTCACCAGTCTCCAGAAAGCTACAAGTGGTACAACCTAGGCATTTGTAATTGCCAGGTTTTTTAGTCATAAAGTTTGATTTACTAGGGTTCCCAAAGTTGGTGATGTCATTGTGCACCAACCTGTCTCGCATATTCTTACCCCGTTTGTAACAGGGTAATAGGGTAGTATTGTGTAATGCAGGTAAATTGGTATCTGTGCTGATTAATGGCCAATATTTTTTGGCAGTTTTAGTGATGAATCCACTACTGGTACTGAAACTGTTAACCCAAACCAGTTTGCCATCTACATTATTAGTGTTCCTTTGAGATTCTGTCAACATTTTCGGAGCCAATAAGGCTTTTTGTCTAGCAAGTTTAAGAGTATTGGATGAATACCCTCTACGGCAAAAGCTTTCTGTCATTTTGTCCATCTGTACTGTTTCATCAGCAGGATCGCTGCAAATTCTATGAATTCTCAAATATTGAGAATAAGGTAATCCCTTGATAAGACTATTGGGGTGATGACTAGTAGCATGCAATAAATTATTGCGATCTGTGGGTTTCCTATAGATGGACGTACTGAGTTTGCCTTTCGATAAAGTGATCAATACATCTAGAAAATGAATACTTTCAGCACTGATATCATAGGTGAACTTAATGTCTGGATCAAGGCCCTCATTCAGAGCCGTACGCTATTTGCGGTCGTTCGTTTAAAAACAAGGGGTGGCTATTCAAATGATCCGTACGCACATTGCAGTCTGTTCACGCCTCTAAGTCTGAACGAGCGAGCAAAACATACGCTCGTTTATTTGTTAAAAACGCCCCCTGGCCGCACGCATCCTACGTCATGTCCGCTATTTATTAGATTAATCGAGTACATCGACCAGCGTATGAACTGCTCGCTATTCTTGTGGTTGGTGTTTGCTACCACAAATTTGCGTGCAGTTCGGGCTATAAAATAACCCAGTGACGTGGTCAATGACGCTGCTGTTTTAAATATACACACCCATAAAACGCCCGTTTTGACCTTTAAGCACGCCTGCGTTCGGATCTCCACTCCCCATTTTCAAGCACCTTCCCCTGTTACCACCCACATACGCCTCATTCTGTCACTCAAAATAGCCGGCACTCGCTATATAGCGTACAAAGGATTTTCGGCCGCACTGACTGGTTCGCGCATGCGTACTAAAAAGCGTACGCATGCGCAGATGTGCAAACATCGCTCGGAACGAGTGTACTGTTGTTAACGTGCGGCTCTGAATGAGGGCCCAAGATCATTAACCTCACTCATCATTTGTAGGAATTCATCCCTACTACCCAACCAGATGACAAATACATCATCTATGTAGCGCGTGAAGAACCTAATTTTGTCGGCATAGGCTCTGTTACTAAAGAATAAGTCTTGTTCCACGCGATACATGAATGCATTGGCGCTAGAAGCCCCCTATTGTTAGGGATACTAGTGTATAGACTGACTATATCGATGGTACATAGGAAACAGGCATCAGGTAAATCGATAAGATCACGCAACTTGTACAAGAATGTAGAAGTGTCCTTCAAATAAGTATCTTCAGCTTGAATAACTGGATGTAGGTAAAAGTCAATAAACCTGTATACTTCGTAGTACAGTGAGTCCCTGGCCGCTATAATGGGCATTCCCGGCGGATTGAGCGGATCTTTATGTAGTTTGGGCAAAGTATAGAAAATCGGGACTTTTGGATGGCAAGTAAGTAGTGAATCCATGGTAGATTTTGTGATTAGTTGATCCTCAACAGCGGACTGTAAGATTGATGTGAGTTCATCCTGGTACAGTTTGGTAGGGTTAGATGATAATTTACAATAGACCCTGGTATCTGATAATTGCCGTAAGCTGGTTCTTGTGCGGCCCCAGCTTACGCCAATGCATTCATGTATCGCGTGGAACAAGACTTATTCTTTAGTAACAGAGCCTATGCCGACAAACTGAGGTTCTTCACGCGCTACATTGATGATGTATTTGTCATCTGGTTGGGTAGTAGGGATGAATTCCTACAAATGATGAGTGAGGTTAATGATCTTGATCCAGACATTAAGTTCACCTATGATATCAGTGCTGAAAGTATTCATTTTCTAGATGTATTGATCACTTTATCGAAAGGCAAACTCAGTACGTCCATCTATGGGAAACCCACAGATCGCAATAATTTATTGCATGCTACTAGTCATCACCCCAATAGTCTTATCAAGGGATTACCTTATTCTCAATATTTGAGAATTCATAGAATTTGCAGCGATCCTGCTGATGAAACAGTACAGATGGACAAAATGACAGAAAGCTTTTGCCGTAGAGGGTATTCATCCAATACTCTTAAACTTGCTAGACAAAAAGCCTTATTGGCTCCGAAAATGGTGACAGAATCTCAAAGGAACACTAATAATGTAGATGGCAAACTGGTTTGGGTTAACAGTTTCAGTACCAGTAGTGGATTCATCACTAAAACTGCCAAAAAATATTGGCCATTAATCAGCACAGATACCAATTTACCTGCATTACACAATACTACCCTATTACCCTGTTACAAATGGGGTAAGAATATCCGAGACTGGTTGGTGCACAATGACATCACCAACTTTGGGAACCCTAGTAAATCACACTTTATGACTAAAAAACCTGGCAATTACAAATGCCTAGGTTGTACCACTTGTAGCTTTCTGGAGACTGGTGACAGTTTCGTACATCCACATACTGGTTACCGTTATAAGATTAACTTCGTTCTTACCTGTACCAGCCAATATGTCGTATATTTTATCAGGTGTCCCTGCGGCCTTCTATATATTGGCAAAACGACCCGTCAACTGCGGGAGAGGATGGCATTACATAGATCGGCCATACGTCAAGCCCTAAATGGTGGTGATACCGATCAGCCAGTGGCTCGGCATTTCAAAAACTATCGACATAGTCTGTCGACCTTACGCTACAAGATGATTGATCACGTCCCCATGAGTGAGAGGGGGGGTGACAGAGCCAAGCGACTGTTGCAGATTGAGGCTAGGTGGATACACCGCCTCAATACTCTACAGCCCAATGGGCTTAATGAAACGTTGTCATTAACATGCTTTAATTAATTGGGCCTTTGATTAGGACTTGTCTTGTCCTCTTATGCTCCCATACAGCCTGCTATCTCTATTTTCATTGCATACCTTTGTCCTTTTTTCATAGCTTATTTTGCTTATGCTCTTTACTTTGATATTCATTATCGCACCCCATGTATTCTTATGCATTTCTCAGTCCTGTATGTGTGTTTTATTTGTGATGGTGTAGGTTTGTGGCACTCAGTATGTTTACTCGTGTCTCCTTAGTGATGGACACGTCAGGCGTCGCGCCCGCTGCACAGTGCGTAGCGATGACGTCAGATGGTGTTCCTGTTGGACGCGATCAGTTGCACTTGTGGTGGTTCCCGTGTATATAAGTAAGTGTTTTATGTATATCCTGTACTTCCTGATGAAAATCTTCGTTGATTGAAACGTTGAAGAAGTGAATACAGAGGTTTGTTGACCCTGCCTTATTGTGCTTGTTTTTGCTGAGTGCCACCGCCTTCTATGACATTATCTATCTATACCCTTGCGGAGGGCACCTACTTTTGTTGGAATCTGAGTGCCCGGCTTTTGTTACTTTACATTTGTTTGAGGTGGTGATACCATTCTCTATGCTAGGGCACCATACCGTTTTCTTTGTCGATTTTCCATTGGTGTTGCTGATCTAATGTTGTTCCATTGATTCAGATTATGTCTCTACAAGTGGACCCTTTAGAACAACCGGGGCTGAGCTGCATTGATTTACCTGTGGGTGATGTGTTTGCATTTTCGGATACGGATGCGGAGAGCATTTTGTTTAAAGACAACTTATCTACTACTGCAGGTGCTGAATCTACAGAGTTTTATTACACCCAACTGTATAGATTAAAAAGAAAAGAGACTGATTATTTTTTGCATGGTGTCACTTTGAGTGTTTACTTCAGAACCAAAAAAATCCCAAGAGGTTTCCGGATTCGTAATACACCTACGATAGGGAGGCTTAATCCAGAATTCTGCTGTAAGTGGGCAGCTATTCTTAACAAAGCCTCTTTCGACCTCATCTTATTAGTCGTTGAAGAATCTAGTAGAGAACTCAATATCATCAAAGACAAAATTAAAACTTTTGAAAGTGAGCATTTGAATAAATTGACCGAGGATACTACGACAGATTGGATTGCTAAACTCCAAACACAGGTCGACAAATATAAAAAAGACCTTGTCAAGTTTAAACAAAATAAATTAGTCCTCGTTAACAGGGACTACGAGGAGAAGAAGGTTTATTCCTGGGCTAACAATCCAGTAACAGGCAGAAGACCATTAAAAACTGGATATTACAATAGGTATAAAAAGTTTCCCTTAGAAACTGATACCTCTAGCGGTGGTCCCTCCAGCGATCCAGAATGTGCTGGCACCAGTGGCAACACAGCATCGCGCAGACCCCCTTTAGGGGTTACTACGAGAGCAAAAAAGGACTTACAGCCAGGTTATTCACCAGGCGAGGTGGCCAATGCAAGAGGCAAGGCAAAACAAGCACCCAAGAAAAGGAGATAGTCTATAATCTATCCACAAGAGCTCTCACTGCCGATGAATATACAGTACTATGTAAAGGACTTAGTTTTGTACCTACAGTACAATATAACCAATTGAACAGTAAAATTGATCTACATAGACTCAATCGTCAATTAAGGTTGAAGGAGTACTTCAGTGAGACTTTGGAGAGGCCTGATAGACATACCGAATTTTTACCTAGTAAATCCAAATCAACGTTTGAACCTGTCTCTCAGAACAACTCGATTAGGAGCTATACCAATATGGTAGAGAATAGTATCAATTATTGTGGCTTACAACGTCGTGCACATTCCAATCTGTCTAATAAGGAACTTAAAGCTTTAAAAAGCTTGAGCACTGATACTAGTATCACAATCCGCCCTGCAGATAAAGGGGGCGGTATTGTGATACAGGATATCTCCGCATATCGGACTGAGGCTTTACGGCAATTATCAGATACCAGGGTCTATTGTAAATTATCATCTAACCCTACCAAACTGTACCAGGATGAACTCACATCACTCTTACAGTCCGCTGTTGAGGATCAACTGATCACAAAATCTACCATGGATTCACTACTTACTTGCCATCCGAAAGTCCCGATTTTCTATACTTTGCCCAAACTACATAAAGATCCGCTCAATCCGCCGGGAAGGCCCATTATAGCGGCCAGGGACTCACTGTACTACGAAGTTTCCAGGTTTATTGACTTTTACCTACAGCCAGTTATTCAAGCTGAAGATACTTATTTGAAGGACACTTCTACATTCTTGTACAAGTTGCATGATCTTGTCGATTTACCTGATGCCTGTTTCCTATGTACCATCGATATAGTCAGTCTATACACTAGTATCCCTAACAATAGGGGGCTTCTAGCGCCAATGCATTCATGTATCGCGTGGAACAAGACTTATTCTTTAGTAACAGAGCCTATGCCGACAAAATTAGGTTCTTCACGCGCTACATAGATGATGTATTTGTCATCTGGTTGGGTAGTAGGGATGAATTCCTACAAATGATGAGTGAGGTTAATGATCTTGATCCAGACATTAAGTTCACCTATGATATCAGTGCTGAAAGTATTCATTTTCTAGATGTATTGATCACTTTATCGAAAGGCAAACTCAGTACGTCCATCTATAGGAAACCCACAGATCGCAATAATTTATTGCATGCTACTAGTCATCACCCCAATAGTCTTATCAAGGGATTACCTTATTCTCAATATTTGAGAATTCATAGAATTTGCAGCGATCCTGCTGATGAAACAGTACAGATGGACAAAATGACAGAAAGCTTTTGCCGTAGAGGGTATTCATCCAATACTCTTAAACTTGCTAGACAAAAAGCCTTATTGGCTCCGAAAATGGTGACAGAATCTCAAAGGAACACTAATAATGTAGATGGCAAACTGGTTTGGGTTAACAGTTTCAGTATCAGTAGTGGATTCATCACTAAAACTGCCAAAAAATATTGGCCATTAATCAGCACAGATACCAATTTACCTGCATTACACAATACTACCCTATTACCCTGTTACAAACGGGGTAAGAATATCCGAGACTGGTTGGTGCACAATGACATCACCAACTTTGGGAACCCTAGTAAATCACACATTATGACTAAAAAACCTGGCAATTACAAATGCCTAGGTTGTACCACTTGTAGCTTTCTGGAGACTGGTGACAGTTTCGTACATCCACATACTGGTTACCGTTATAAGATTAACTTCGTCCTTACCTGTACCAGCCAATATGTCGTATATTTTATCAGGTGTCCCTGCGGCCTTCTATATATTGGCAAAACGACCCGTCAACTGCGGGAGAGGATGGCATTACATAGATCGGCCATACGTCAAGCCCTAAATGGTGGTGATACCGATCAGCCAGTGGCTCGGCATTTCAAAAACTATCGACATAGTCTGTCGATCTTACGCTACAAGATGATTGATCACGTCCCCATGAGTGAGAGGGGGGGTGACAGAGCCAAGCGACTGTTGCAGATTGAGGCAAGGTGGATACACCGCCTCAATACTCTACAGCCCAATGGGTTTAATGAAACGTTGTCATTAACATGCTTTAATTAATTGGGCCTTTGATTAGGACTTGTCTTGTCCTCTTATGCTCCCATACAGCCTGCTATCTCTATTTTCATTGCATACCTTTGTCCTTTTTTCATAGCTTATTTTGCTTATGCTCTTTACTTTGATATTCATTATCGCACCCCATGTATTCTTATGCATTTCTCAGTCCTGTATGTGTGTTTTATTTGTGATGGTGTAGGTTTGTGGCACTCAGTATGTTTACTCGTGTCTCCTTAGTGATGGACACGTCAGGCGTCGCGCCCGCTGCACAGTGCGTAGCGATGACGTCAGATGGTGTTCCTGTTGGACGCGATCAGTTGCACTCGTGGTGGTTCCCGTGTATATAAGTAAGTGTTTTATGTATATAATGTACTTCCTGATGAAAATCTTTGTTGATTGAAACGTTGAAGAAGTGAATACAGAGCCTGCCTTATTGTGCTTGTTTTTGCTGAGTGCCGCCGCCTTCTATGACATTATCTATATATATATATATATAAACTGCTCCTGCTTACACACACATATGTGTGTATATATATATATATATATATATATATATATACACACACATATATATACACATGTATATACACACTTATATACACACACACATATATATATATATATATATATACATATGCATATATATATACACATATCTATCTATCTATCTATCTATCTATCTATCTATCTATCTATCTATCTATCTATCTATCTATCTATATATCTATATATATATATATATATATATACATACAGTCAGGTCCATAAATATTGGGACATTGACAGAATTTTCATATTTTGTCCTTAATTTGAGGGTAATTACATCCAAATCAGGTGAACGGTGTAGGAATTACAACGGTTTCTATATGTGCCTCCCACTTTTTAAGTACCAAAAGTAATGGGACAAACTAAACAATCCTAAATCTAACTTTCACTTTTTAATATTTTGTTGCAAATCCTTTGCAGACACTTACAGCCTGAAGTCTGGAACTCATAGACATCACCAGACACTGGGTTTCATCCCTGGTGATGCTCTGCCAGGCCTCTACTGCAAATGTCTTCAGTTCCTGCTTGTTCTTGGGGCATTTTCCCTTCAGTTTTGTCTTCATCAAGTGAGATGCATGCTCAATCGGATTCAGGTCAGGGATTGACTTGGCCATTGCATAACATTCCACTTTTTAGCCTTACAAAACTCTTTAGTTGCTTTTGCAGTATGCTTTGGGTCATTGTCCATCTGCACTGTGAAGCGCTGTCCAATGTGTTATGAAGCATTTGACTGAATATGAGCATATAATATTGCCTGAAACACTTCAGAATTCATTCTGCTGCTTTTGTCAGCAGTCACATCATCAATAAATACAAGGGAACTAGTTCCATTGGCAGCCATACATGCCCACACCATGACACTACCACCACCATGCTTCACTGATGAGGTGGTATGTTTTGGATCATGAGCGGTTCCTTTCCTTCTCTTCCCTTCCCATCACTCTGGTACAAGTTGATCTTTGTCTCATCTGTCAATAGGATGTTGTTCCAGAACGTAATGGCTTTTTTAGATGTTGTTTGGCAAACTCTAATCTGGTCTTCCTGTTTTTGTGGCTCACCAATGGTTTACATCTTGTGGTGAACCCTCTATATTCACTCTTGTGAAGTCTTCTCTTGATTGTTGACTTTGACACATATACATCTACCCCCTGGAGAGTGTTCTTGATTTGGCCAACTTTTGTGAAGGGGTTTTTCTTCACCAGGGAAATAATTCTTTTGTCATCCACCACAGTTGTTTTCCATGGTCTTCTGGGTCTTTTGGTGTTGGTGAGCTCTCCGGTGCGTTCTTTCTTTTTAAGAATGTTCCAAACAGTTGATTTGGCCACACCTAATGTGTTTGCTATCTCTCTGATGGGTTTGTTTTGATTTTTCAGCCTAATGATGGCTTGCTTTACTGATAGTGACAGCTCTTTGGATCTCATATTGAGAATTGACAGCAACTGATTCCAAATGCAAATGTCACACCTAGAATCAACTCCAGACCTTTTACCTGCTTAATTGATAATGAAATAATGCGGGAATAGCCCACACCTGTCCATGAAATAGCTTTTGAGTTGATAGTCCCATTACTTTTGGCCCCTTAAAAAGTGGGAGGCACATATTGAAACTGTTGTAATTCCTACACCGTTCACCTAATTTGGATGTAATTACCCTCAAATGAAATCTGAAAGTCTGCAGTTAAAGCACATCTTGTTTATTTCATTTCAAAACCATTGTGGTGGTGAATAGAGGCCAAAACATGAAAATTCTGTCAATGTCCCAATATTTATGGACCTGACTGTATACACACATATACATATATATATATATATATATATATACATATATGTATACATATTTTATTACTATATATATATATCTTGCCTGATCACTGTGGCCAGCACATGGGGACTTGGGGAGGTGGAGCTGAGGCTGGAAAGGAGTGGAAGGTGCCGCCGGGTACATAGCAGCAGCTGTGGCTATCTTACTGATCACTGTGTTCCGGAGCCGCTGCGGGAGGGTGTCCCGCTAGCGGCCCGGGTTACATAGCAGCAGCGGCGGCGCTTACCAGAGCTGCCACTACTACCTCTTACTGAAATGGCTGCCCGATCACTGCTGGCCACAGTGATCGGGTCACAGCAGCAGCAGCAGCAGCGGCTACATGAGCCGTGGCTGCTACTTCTAGGGGGTGCCGCCGGCGCCCGATCACTGTGGCCAGCAGTGATCGGGACACAAAGGAGGAGTAGGCGCAGGTGTAGAGGGACCGGCAAGTGGTTAACTGCCTACTGGGGATATTAAATGTCTTTGAAATCTTCTTATATCCTTCCCCTGACTTGTGCTTTCTAATATCTTTTCTTGGATTTGCTTTCTGTGTTATTTAATCTTATACAGATGTGTCCTCCAATGGCGTTTTAATAGAGGAGTGGGCCATAGAGGAGGGGGTCCATGTGCATTCCCCATCAAGGACCCCCTCCTCTCACCCCGGCGGCCGGCTACCGCATCATCAGTAGACACTGGGCACGAGCGCAGATAGCCGGGGAAATGGTGTGGCCGCCATTTTTCTGGCGCGTGCACAAAACGCTGGAAAAATGGCCGCAGTGGCCATTTTCTGGCGTTTTTAGCAGCGCTGAGAGACTCGATGCGGGACCTTGGAGAGGTAAATTTTTTTAAAATAATAATAATAAATAATATGGGTGCACCGCACAACTTGCACCCATTATAGATATGTCCCTGGTATCCACATATCTTGCCTCCATGCGCTACAAGTCGCGATAAACATAATGGTAGCACCTAGAATGTTTTCGTGCAATCTTTTGTCTTCAAATGCGTCATATGCAACACATATTATAGCAAGTGATCTACTTAAAGCTACAAAAAATTATTCAGTCATAAGGTTATGTTAAGACGATAGAGGGCTATTGCATGTAAGCTGTGTATTCACTTAACTTCCTTTGTAACAGAGGGGGTCATTCAGACCCGCTCGCGAGCGCAGGATGCTCGCAAGCGGGTCGATGTTGCCCCACTGCGCATGCGCACGACGGAGGGAGCTCTGTCATGTGCATGCACGAGACCCGGATAGCGACGGGCTCTCCGTCGCTCCGGGTCTCGCACCAAAGGGGGCGTGCTGTCGATGTTGATTGACAGCACGCCCCCTTTGGTGGGCGTGCCGGGGGCGTGGCTGCCAGACGGAGGCGTTCCCATGAGAACACCTACCGTCTGGGTCTGGCCCCACTGACATCACTAGTGATGTCAGTGGGAGTGATTTTGGCTCTGATAGAGCCAAAATCACTCCAGGGCTTGCGGCAGCGAGACCCTATCGCAGGGTCTCCGTCGCAAGCCCGATGGTCGCGATGGTCTTGACCATCGCGACCATCATCATGGACGCTTGCATAAGCTGTGGGTGGTCACCCACAGCTATGCGAGCGTCCAGGAGGACGCTCCATTTTCATGGAGGAGGGCCCTGATTCAGAGCGAGCGCTCTGGTCAGAGCGTTCGGCTCTGAATCAGGCCCAGAGTTATCTGTCATCCCCACGGGCAGGGGTGTCAAGAGCTGCACTGGGCCTGGGGGAAGGGGGCGTGGCCTAATCGCGGGAGGCATCGCTACACCCCCTTAGGATAAAAAAAATGAAAAAAATATTATTTTTGCAGCGCCGCTGTGCACTGGGAAGGGGGAGTTGTGAGCCCCTCAGCCCAGCGCAAAGTCAGGGGGGTACGATCAGTGTAAGCAGTGCAGCGTGTGCTGGGCTGCTTTGAGATAAGAGGGAGGGTGGTGCCGACCTGGGCCCCTCTAGCAAAAGTACAAAAGTAAGGGGAGACAGTGTACGAAACATACAAAATGAAAGTAAAAAAATGTGCTTATCTTTTAAAATGGTACCCAGTCCTCTTAGGTAAGTATCCAAAGAATAGAGAGCCTGGGCCAGTCTCCCCTTACTTTTGTAACCCAATAAAACCCATGTTTAAATGTACTGACGAGGGATCATCTGTATCTAGCTCGCATACACTGAATATATACGTTCCAGAGAGGGACTGAAAAGGGGTACTAGGAGATACGTGGAGGAAGACATACTACAGGCTATTAAATTAGCATTACCTGGTACACAGCCTCTATATATAATCATTACATTGATTTTAAGGAAATACTACACTATATATACTCTCTCCCCCATGAGCTTGCATAAGCTCTTTATAAGGTGATCCAGCCGACGACATCCCATTCAATCCATCCAGTGTGGACCACTCATTTTTGGATTTCAGATAACCTTAAAAGATTTTCTTTTTGGTATGCACATTCATTTATATGAGCACCGGTATTATTCTACGTAAAATACTACACTATTAGGTGCATGTCTTCTTAACCTTTCTTCCAGAATCTCTCCACCTGTTAGCCAAACGGACCCCAAGAAGACTCACAACCACTTATTGCACTAGATGTACTTTATTCATGTAATCAATATTCACCGTGCGCTGTCCCTACACATCTTTCACCTATATATATATATATATATATATATATATATATATATGTATATATATATAAAAAAATTAAATAAAAAAAAAATATATATATATATATAGTACATGAATACTGATAATGAGTATAGCTTAATAATGACAATATATATGAATATGATGATATATACATGAATACTGATAATTAGCATAGCTTAATATTGATGTATGCTCGGCTCAAATAAATGTGGGTGCACCACTGCTCTGCTGCTCTAATAGGTTACATTAATTTGAAAGTCTTTTGTACTATTAGATGCCTTTGGTGCCCAGTTAGACTAGACAATATGAGTCACTTCTTTTCAAACTTCTACTTCCTTCCCACAACAGACTCAGCGCTGTATGGTATGATGTCATCTCTATTTCTGAAATAACTACTTAATTCAGATATAAAATGTATGGCCAGCCACAAATTGGCTTTCATAAAACATGATTGCTTTTAGTATGAAATATTGGCATAGTTATATTCTATCAATAATTTATAGCTGTAAATCCGATACGGTGTAACAACTTGGAATTCATGAATAATGCTTGTATTATAAAAGGCTGCGATAGGAAAATATTTATTTCTCAGGGCTCATGCACACAAGCGTGGAAATTGGGTTTTCAATATGCATTCTGAAAGCCTGGTAATTGTACTTTAATGCTGATAGTCCAGATATAATATACACACGCTTACTGAAAACTGTTTCCTTTACTTGGTTTCATATCAATTTCAAGGTTGCCTGTAGAGTTTATGGTTGTTAATGCTTGGTGTAATATTATGCCGCATATTCTATGGGACTGCTCATTCTGTACATACAGTAATACTCTATGCTGTAGGGATGATTTGAGTACACCCTTTTTTACGCACATAGTGAATAGTTTTAATAAATTTCCCCCATTGTGAAAAGGAAGATTACAGCGCCACTTTAAGACAGACCTAAATCAATGACACTCTTGATGAGTTTAACTTATATGTGTATATATGTGTATATATAATTTGACTTATATAGATCAATCACAGATATATGTAAAGCACACCCCAATAATATGGGTGTCAGCTCAACCAGTAAAATTGTACCAGTGGTGATCTGTTACATAAAGACAAGTATAAACAGCGGAACTGGGAATAGAGCGCCTAATGTGCTTATACAGTATACCCTTATATTCATATATTTCTAATACTTCCTTCAAAAATGCAAAGTGCTAAGTGACAGATATAAAGTGCTAAGTGTGTAAATATAATTCATAAAATTCTAAAAACCTCTAGAAATATCAAGATGATTTAGTACTCATAGTAATGGAAATTGTTAAAAACCTAATTTTAGAGTGACGCCTAATTTCCCTTGCTGTCTATATATATATATATATATATATATATATATATAATGTGTGTGTGTGCAATTTACAGTGCGTGTAAAAACCCTTAATATACATAAAATTCAATCATACTCCAGTATGTACTTCACCAAGAATTAATAAATATGTGCAATAAAAGTCATTTGGTTATATATAAAATATAAGAAATTTTTTATTCAAAACAAAAGAACTATCCTCATATATATAGGATAGTGTGCATAAAATCCCCAAAATAAATACACATATACAGTACAAAACATTTTTTTAGAAATGTACATAAAAACTTCAAATAAAATAAGGGAAAAAATAGCTTATCTGATTTAAAAAATGGTAAGTTCATGAAAATCTGAAAATCAAGGGAAGGCAAGTAGTCCAACAAACGGATGAAACTCGTTGGAGGCTCCTATTCTTCACCTTCATGAACTTACCATTTGACACTATATAAAAATGTATTTTTATCAATTTCAATTACTATGAGTACTAAATCATCTGGAGATTTCTAGAGGTTTTTATAATTTTATGAATTATATTTACACACTTAGCACTTTATATGTGTCACTTAGCACTTTGCATTTTTGAAAGAAATATTACAAATACTTTATATGAATATAAGGGTATATAAGCACGTTAGGCGCTCTATTTCCAGTTCCGATATTTATAAATCTTCTGTGCTGGTGCAGAGCTGAACGTATGTGTTTTTGCAGAGCTTATCTTGCATAATTTTTCACTGCGCATTCTCCAAAAGTAAGCGATTGCATCTGTATTTGCAAATGAAGAAACATGTATATACAAAGATCCCTACACTAATGCGTATTATTACTCTCAGAACCAATACAGCTGCAGCCACCTGGTCCAAGAAGATTGGCCTTGCTACTATCATCCATTGTGTATTGTGGATCAATACTCCAATATGTCTCCACCACAAAGACTGTTTGCCATTTTTTATTTGTTTTTTAATGGGACTTTGGGCCTGATTCAGAGCCGGACGCTCTGACCAGAGCGCTCGCTCTGAATCAGGGCACTCCTACCTAAACTTGGAGCGGCCTCCTGGCCGCTCGCATAGCTGTGGGTGATCACCCACAGCATATGCGAGCGGCCAAAAAGATGGTCGCGATGATCAAGACCATCGCGACAATCGGGCTTGCGACGAGACCCTGCGGTAGGGTCTCGCTACCGCAAGCCCTGGAGTGATTTTGGCTCTCAGAGCCAAAATCACTCCCACTGACATCATTAGTGATGTCAGTGAGGCCGGACCCAGACGGTAGGTGTTCTCATGGGAACGCCTCCGTCTGGCAGCCACGCCCCCGGCACACCCACCAAAGGGGGCGTGCTGTCAATCAACATCGACAGCACGCCCCCTTTGGTGCGAGACCCAGAGCGACGGCTTCCCCGTCGCTTGCCGGGTCTCGCGCATGCGCACGACGGAGCAGCCTCCGTCATGCGCATGCGCATTTGGGTACCATCGACCCGCTTGCGAGCGTCCTGCGCTCACGAGCGGGTCTGAATGAGACCCTTTGATCACAACATTTTGCTATCCTTTTTAATCAGCAAAACACTTTACGAGAATTATCACAGTCCCCAGTGGATACTTTTAAATTGATCATGTTTTATTATGCAACACTTGCTTACGATGTTGTTAAATAAATGTTTACAATGTTACTGAGCGAGTGAATGATTTACATTTCTCACCCAGACTTTACCTCTGCTATTATCAAATAAAGAAACATAACTGGGGTATCTCATAAACACCCTAACTGTTGATGAATCCTGCTGCCCTATCGTGACAAACCTTACCTTAATAACAATAATATTGACAGACTACAGGGTCGACCCTGCTGACCCTGATCTCCTAGTAAGGCAAGGCATGCTGGCCCTTGTAGTCCTAGGGCGAGGGGGAGACTATTTATAGGTATTTTTTTTATACTATATTAAATCACCAGTCATCATCATCAATTGATGATGATGAATGGCGTCTCTACCTAGCTCGTATAGCTGAACAACCTTGAATTCACTAAATATTGAATTGATTTCCCTGCCCATTCTAATGGGATGTCAGGCAGTATTTTGTCTTTTTTTTCTTTTATCAAAACCAAACTATCGCTGCTCACTATGACATATGAGGTAATGCCGTTTTGCATCCTGGCTTTGTTATTAAGCTGTTAGGTCAGTTCAGTCATCAGAATCAAATTACGAGTTAATAGTGAATCTCATTCATTTGAAGTACACGTCCAAAGATTGTCACAAAACTAAGGATGATGTCATGCAATGAATGATCTGTTAGGAAAGTCACCTTCAGGAACATTTAACCAGACACAAAACTGAATTTCTGAGCAAAATGAAAACAAGAATACTATTTTATTTTGTGGTATGAATCTGATATATATATATAATAGAAGCACTGGAATAGTGCTGGATGCAGTGGCGGATCCAGGATGGGGCGATCAGGGCGATCGCCCCCCGTCACACTACTGCAAAAAAATTATATTTTTCTTCTTCCATAAGGGGGCATGGCCATTGACCCGTGAATAGGCCACTCCTTCTTGACGCAGCCGGCTCTCTTCAGGGACACGTGCTAAGTGTCAAGTGCTCAGGAAGAGGAAGAGCCGAAGAGCCTGAAGACCAGGAGCAGTAGGACGCCAAACTGGAATAAAAAGGAGCAGTCCAGCTGCAGAAATGAAGGTAAGTGGGTTGGTTGATGAGGTTACTCGGGCAGGAGGCTGAAATTACAGGGCCAGGAGGGGAGACAGGATAACAGGGGCTTGGAGGGGAGACAGGATGACAGTGGCCTGGAGGGGAAACAGGATGATAGGGGCCTGGAGGAGAGACAGGTGGCCGGAATGTTGGAGGGCTGGAGGGGACACGAGGCTGGAATGATAGGTGGCAGGAGGGGACACAGGGGGCTGAAGGCTGGAATGTTGAGGGGCTGGAGGGAACAGGAGGCTGGAATGACAGGTGGCAGGAGGGGATACATAGGGCTGGAAGCTGGAATGACAAGGGTTTGGAGGCTGGAATAATGGGGGCTGGAGGGTACACAGAGGACTGGAGACTGGAATGATGGGACTGGAGGGGACACAGAGCAGTGGATCCTGGAATGACAGGGGAATGGAGGGGACACAGGGGGCTGAAGGCTGGAATGAGAGGGGGCTGGAGGGGACACTGGGCTGAAGGTTGGAATCACAGGGGTTTGGAGGCTGGAATGACAGTAGCCAGGAGGGGAGACAGGTGGCCGGAATGTTGGGGGGCTGGAGGGGACACAAGGCTGGAATGATAGGTGGCTGGAGGAGATACATAGGACTGAAGGCTGGAATGATGAGGGCTGGAGGGTACATGGGGCTGAAGTCTGGAATGACAAGGGGTTGGAGGCTGGAATGATGGGGGCTGGAGGGTACACAGAGGACTGGAGACTGGAATGACTGGGGGCTGGAGGGGGCACAGGGGGCTGGAGGGTACACTGGGCTGAAGGTTGGAATCACAGGGGTCTGGAGACTAATGTGGGGCTGAAGGGGAAAGAGGGGTCTGGAGGGTACACAGAGAGCTGGAATGACATGGCTGGAGGGGACACAGAGGGCTGGAGGCTGGAATGACAGGGCTGGAAGGAACACAGGGCAGGAGGCTGGAGGGGACACAGGGGGCACATTTCTGGTTGAACTTCTGTTGTATGATGATGACATTGATTATATTCCTACACAAACAGGCATCTTTCCGGACCATGTGATCTTCAACGTGAGTAGTGACTACTGACTGAGGATACTGTCTGCCCAAGGAGGATCAATTTCTTCAGACTTTCCCCATTGCCGAGAAACCACCATATAGGTAAGGTGAGTTTTTATTTAGTGCTCACAAAAACAGTATTGATCTTTTTCTCCTTTTAAGTGGGGCACCAAAGGACTTTTCACCCTGGGCTCTATTTGGTCTAGAACCAACCCTGATATGACACACAAGGTCCCCCTCCTACAGGTAACTAAAACCAGTTTAATGAGGAGTCTGAGGACACAGGTGACATGTACCTCACTCCCAGGGGTCCCATTGGGATCCATGATGATGGACGGATCGCCGATGCGGTGGCAAGCACATCCTTGCCACCACTGCACATACACACCACCGCCTCCCCTAAAGCAAGAGTCTAGATCCACCCCTGGCTGGATGGCATATATGTGTGGTCCACGTTTCTGAAAAGTGTGTTTTAAAACCCCCAGGAAATGTCTGTGCTTGCGTTTATTGGAGTTAGGCTTTCAGTAAAATCTGGATCATGAGTCCTGGGGGTGTGGATGTGAGAGAGAAAGGAGGGCTCCACCCATAGAGCCGTTTCAGGTGTTTGGGTCTTTCAACCTGAGAGCAGGATGATTAGTGTTGGCACCTTGATGAGGCTCATATAGCTGTATTAGGGCTATGGCTCAGAGTCTCATTACCTGGGGAGATCAAGCAGTCAGGCATGTTCAAGAGACACTGTGATATACCCTTTATAAGTACTGTACATATGCCTATGTTGTGGTGAGGGCAGTATGCCCTGCTATGTTGAGAGAGGGAAACTGTTTTTTTAGTTAGTGCCCAGACAAGCTAGGATTTATTTTTATTATTTAGATTTTATATTGCACAATACAAACTAGCTCCTATATCTACTATATATATAAAAGAAGCAGTTTGTTTGTTTGTTGGTAAATACTGCATCTTCCACAGCTCTCAAAGTGAATCTGCAAAATCTTACATAGTTATTTAGTATCAAAAAAGTAATCTATTAGACCACATAGTGACAACGCGACAAATGTTATATATAAAATTCATTGGTCTGTTTGTTTGTTTGTTAGTCTATCCGGTTATGCATTCAAACACCCCAGCACCAATTGGAATGAAACCAATGCGAGGTGGTCCAGTTGGATCCTGGCCAAGTTTTAGGGGGGTTAGAGTCCTGGTCGTTCCTCCCGCTGAGTAGAACTGTGACCCAGGCAACCTGTTCTGGGCCTTTCACTAGATGGATTTGAATGAAAACTTCACAGAGTGGTAACATTGGATCCCAGAAGACATACTAGGGGGTTGAGGTCCAGCTCGGATCTCCCGTTGGTGTATGCTTGGCAGAACTTTGACCTGGGGATGCTGGGCAGAACTTTGGTCCAGGGAGCCTGTTCTGGAACTTCCACTGGATGGATTTGGATGGAAACTTCACAGAGGGGTGGCACTTGGTCTGGGATGCCTAATGGAGTGGTTGAGGTCCCAGTCGGACCTCACGGCGGAGTGCATCGGGCACAACTTTGACCCAGGGAGCCTGTTCTGGGCCTTCCACTGGATGGATTTGGAAGACCTCACATAATAAAAATGAATAACTTGAAGATTTAAACCCGGGCAAAGCCGGGTACTTCAGCTAGGATATATAGATATATATACACTACCATTCAAAAGTTTGGGGTTACTTAGAAATTTCCTTATTTTTGAAAGAAAAGCACTGTTTTTTCCAATGAGATAACATTAAATTAATCAGAAATACGCTCTATACATTGTTAGTGTGGTAAATGACTATACTAGCTGCAAACGTCTGGTTTTTAAAGGAATATCTACATAGGTGTATAGAGGCCCATTTCCAGCAACCATCACTCCAGTGTTCTAATGGTACATTGTGTTTGCTAAGCGCGTTAGAAGACTAATGAATGATTAGAAAACCCTTGAAAACCCTTGTGCAATTATGTTAGCACAGCTGAAAATGGGTTTGCACATTAGAGAAGCTATAAAACTGGCCTTCCTTTGAGCTAATTGAGTATCTGGAGCATCACATTTGTGGGTTCGATTATACTCTCCAAATGGCCAGAAAAAGAGAACTTTCATGTGAAACTCGACAGTCTATTCTTGTTCTTAGAAATGAAGGCTATTCCACGTGAGAAATTGCCAAGAAACTGAACATTTCCTACAACGGTGTGTACAACTCCCTTCAGAGAACAGCAGAAACAGCCTCTAACCAGAGTAGAAAGAGAAGTGGGAGGCCCGGTGCACAACTGTGCAAGAAGACAAGTACATTAGAGTCTCTAGTTTGAGAAATAGACGCCTCACAAGTCCTCAACTGGCAGCTTCATTAAATGGTGCCCGCAAAACGCCAGTGTCAATGTCTACAGTGAAGAGGTGACTCCGGGATGCTGGCTTTCTAGGCAAAGAAAAAGCCATATCTGAGACTGGCCAATAAAAGGAAAATATTAATATGGGCAGAAGAACACAGACATTGGACAGAGGAAGATTGGAAAAAAGTGTTATGGACAGACGAATCGAAGTTTTAGGTGTTTGGATCACACAGAAGATGCAGAACAAGTGGAAAGATGCTGGAAGAGTGCCTGACACCATCTGTCAAGTATGGTGGAGGTAATGTGATGGTCTGGGGCTGTTTTGGTGCTGGTAAAGTGGGAGATTTGTACAAGGTAAAAGGGATTTTGAATAAGGAAGGCTATCACTTCATTTTGCAACACCATGCCATACCCTATGGACAGAGCTTGCTTGGAGCCAATTTCCTCCTCCAACAGGACAATGACCCAAAGCACACCTCCAAATTATGCTTGCAAGAACTATTTAGGGAAGAAGCAGGTAGCTGGTATTCTGTCTGTAATGGAGGCCAGTGCAATCATCAGATCTCAACCCCATTGAGCTGATGTGGGAGCAGCTTGCATGTATGGTACGCAAGAAGTGCTCATCAAGCCAATCCAACTTGCGGGAGGTGCTTCAGGAAGCGTGGGGTGAAATTTCTTCAGATTACCTCAACAAATTAACAGCTAGAATGCCAAAGGTCTGCAATGCTGTAATTGCTTTCGACAAAGATTGCTCCTTTTGCAGCAAAGTTTGAAGGACAAAATTATTATTTCAAATAAAAATCATTATTTCTAACCTTGCCAATGTCTTGACTATATCTTCTATCAATTTTACAACTCATTTGATAAATACAAGTTGGTTTTCATGTAAAACACAAAATTGTCTGGGTGATCCCAAACTCTTGAACGGTATTGTGTGTGTATATATATATATATATATATATATATACATACACAGTAAATAATAGATGGGGCACTCGCCAGAGCAGGTATCAGCAACAAATTATTTTAATTTGTACATATCCAATTTTGTGTCATGTCGATGTTTTGGTCAAAGACTGACCTTTATCAAGACAAGCATCTAAACATCAGCGATCACCGTTTCACCATAACTGTCTAAGGAACAGTTTTGGGTGTCAAAACTAGACTATGGAGCACTGGAAGAAAGTGACCAGGTCTGATAATTCATGCTTTCTTTCACATCGTGTGGATGGCTGGGTGCGTGTGCATAATTTATCTGCGGAGGAGATCACACCAGGAAGCACTATGGGAAGAAGATAAACCGGCAGACGGAGCTCTGGGAAATGTTCTGCTGGGAAACCTTGGGTCCTGCAATTCATGTGGATGTTACTTTGACACATACCACCTACCTGAACATTGTTGCAGACCAATTATAAACCTTCATGGCAACAGTATTCCCTGAAGGCAGTATCCCTTCCCCATTGCAAAAAATTTTCAGGATTAGTTTGAGGAACATGACAAACATAACTTATCTTCCAAATTCCCCAGATCTCAAGCCGAATGAGAATATGTGGGATGTGCTGGAAAAACAAGTGAGAGACATGGAGGCTTTAACTCGCAACTTACAGGACTTAAAGGATCTGCTGTTACCATCTTGGTGCCAGATATCACAGGACACTTTCAGAGGTCTTGTGGAGTCCATGCCTCGACGGGTCAGAGCTGTTTTGGACAAACATTTCAGTCTGTACAGTGATGGCGTCTGTAAGCAAGCAAGCAAACAGTGTCTACTATCTACAGGGGATGGGTGTTTCGGAGTACTAAGCTGTCTATGTACCTAGCTTCACCCGTGAGAACAGATACCATACTTGATCTTAGCCAACAGGCCATGAACTGTACTGAGCACTGAATAGGAAAGCTGTAATGGCTCACAGCACTTACAGGCTACTCACAGCTCCCAGCTTCAAATAACATAAGGGAGCCTGAATCATTCATACATATTGCGATTTGAACTGATGACGTCAGGACTCATGGTTTGAAATAATTTACATGAGATTATCATAGTATAAATGTTACTTAGTTGGCAGTAACTCACAGTTCTTGTTAAATCATAAACACTATCACAAGACACTATCTTGTAATTACATCTGACAATGATCTTCTCTGTTAATGATGTTTAATGTAGCAGAACAAAGAGAAACAGCGTGAAATTATTTCAAATAATGCTTCTTTTAGAGATATACAAATACAGTTCCATGTAAATGAAATAATACTCCTCAAATAATACTTTACAGGGTTAATAGCAATTGGCAAACATAGAAAATTAAAGTTAAAGAACAGTTTATTTTCGCTACCCCCAAGTACACAAAGGAACAGCTGTACAGTTATAGGATTTGCTGAATTTCACTCATTCACAGCACAGGGATGAACACTAGGCCTGATTCAGAGGCGCTCGCAAAAAGCGAGCTCTCGCTCTGAATCAGGGCGGGCGCTGGTTTTTTAGTTGCGGCCTCCTGGCCACTCACATAGCTGTGGGTGACCACCCACAGCTATTGTGAGCGGCCAGGATGATGGTCTTGATGGTCAAGACCATCGCGACCATCGGGCTTGCGACGAGACCCTTGTGGTGGGGTCTCGTGGCCGCAAGCCCCAGAGAGCTTCTGGCTCTAATAGAGCTGGAAGCTCTCTCACTGACATCACTCTCTCACTGACATCACAAATGGCAGGCGTTCGCTTGGGAACGCCTCCGTTTGTGAAGCCACCCCCCGGCCACGCCTACAAAACGGGGCGAGCTGTCGATCAACATCGACAGCCGCCCCTTTTGTAGTGAGCCACGAGCGAGTGCTTTTTGTGCTCGCTCCGGGGCTCACGCACGCTGTGCGTACGCACTGGGCCACCATCGAACCGCTTGCGAGCGGGTCTGAATCAGGCCCTCTGTACAGACTGGATAAGCCTAAGTGGATAGTATGACTGGGACTATCCCCACAGTCTGTTATGGCTATGACACAAGAGAGTTTTTGTTGTTGTTGTTGCTGCATTACGACTATAGGTTGCAAAGGATACAGCTGGGGAAGTACAGTAGGTGACATTGAAACCTATTGATCTCGGCTCCATGCCACCTACTGTATGCACACAAACAGCAGAGATATATACAGTACGTGTCTCAGAGATTGTTCATGGATCTAGGATAGTTTTCTTGAATTGTGTTCTGCACAATGAAGGAGAACATGTACAGTATGAGCTTTTCTATTGTAGTTATAGTTTGACTTAATTATAGCAAAAGAAAACAGGTGACGGTTCTTAATAGGTTCTTAACTGCAGTGCTCCTGTCCTGGTGAAGAGACGGTTCGGTTATGGTGCATACACACGATCAGATTTTTTCTTCAGATATGGACGATAACGATTTAAAAATCGTTCAGTCGTTCATATCTGAAGGAAAATCGTTCATATATCTGACATGCCTGAACGATGGACGATCAACGATGCGCGTTCCCGTTTGTCAGATAACGATATCTGACATCTGATGGGTTTGCAGTCAGACTTGGACGATTCCATTCATTTTAATGCAGTCAAAAATCGTTCAATCGTTCAAATCGTTCAAATCGTTCAAAACTTTGGTCAAATCGTTCAAATCGTTCAGATCGTTTAATCGTTCAATCGTTCATCTGACAAATCTGACAAGTCTGACAAATCTGACCGTGTGTACGCTCCATTACTGTAGTAGGACTCCTACATAGCATCTCAACCACTCATTTATTGTCCTGCTATACTGTATACAACTAAGCATACAGGGGGTGATTCTGAGTTGGGAGAAAAGCAAAAAAAAAAAGCAAGTAACTTTGTACCTTGGAAAACCCATGCTGCACTGCAGGTGGGGCAGATGCCAAATGTGCAGAGAGATTTAGATTTGAGAAAAGTATATCCAATATCAATCTTAATTGCTGTGTAAAATCAAACTGTCCATCAATTGTGGGCTACATGCAAAATCAGTATTTATTTACTCATGCAAACAATATAAATATATGTGCACTCCTATATAGGTGCAGATCTATCTGCATTGCATTACATACAGTAGAAAGAACAATTTTTTTTAAGTGTAGTGCCACCTAGTGGCTAAATGCTGCATATCATGCAACTTTCCGAGTATAAACGAAACAAAAATTAAATAAATAAGAAAGAGAAAGTTAAAAAAACCCAACTCATCACTTTTCCTCTGCAGGTGACACTATTTGCACAGCTGGATGTATACACAAAAGGTCAAAGGGCAAAGTGCAGGAAGTTCAGAGAGTGAGTTATTTTTATTCAATGTCAGTCAAAGAGAAGCCTTAAAATATTATTTGTCACTGTATAGAGGAGTGATGAAAAGTTCAGGAGGTCATTTTGTGTGACATTCAACAAAACATTATCGTCACTGTGGACTATTTTTTGGCATATGTTCAATTTCTGCAAGGAGTGCAGTAATCTCAGGAGGAGCCAAGTATATAGATGTGATTTTATTGTGAGAAAATACTAAATTCTGGTCTTTTTTTTGTCTGTAATTAGGCAGAACATTGCTTCGTGAACACGATGAAGTTCCTATTCTGTAAAATGATCCTGCTGTTTCTGGCAAATCAACCATTTAACCATTTATACATTGCCCCAAAGATAGCAGATGCTAGAATAGTTTTAATACTGTTTAACAAATTATGTTAATATATCTATAAACTCCTGTAAATAATATCTACCTAAACAGGGAGCTCTGATGTCATTGCTTATAATTAATAACACTTATGTCATTACTTCAGGTCATTTATTAGTTAAACTTGTGCACTACAGGATTAACTGCAACCTTTACTGAAAATGATTACAATATTAAATGTTGTCTTATATTCTGTGGTGTGTATAAAAGCTATTGATTATAGCAATGTACCTGAGACATCTAACATTCCTATAATGTATAGTAGAGAGTGCATTATCCCATATATACTTACTGCCCAATAAGGGAATTTCCTCAAATGTTTAAATCAAATATAGATTAGATGAGGTTATAATGTATAATTACTCACAATATAGATTGTTTTCATTAAATATATAAGCTTATTTATCAATTGTTTTTCCAGGGCTGTAAGTAGGGGTGTGCGACCGGTGAGGCTCTACATGTAGCGGCTGCTGATTGGCTGTCACTCTACACTTGTTTTTTTGTCTTGTTTTTTTGTCTTGTTTTTTTTTGATTGGATGCTACATGGAGAAGAGGACTGAAACTACGCCAGGAGTAGGTGAGTATAGGATTTTTTTTACAGGTGACCCTTTGGAATTCTACATGGACAAGGGGACAGAACAGTTGGCAGCAGGTAAGTATGTGCGAGTGGGGTAGGTAGGTGTGTAATAAAATTTTACAATCTACGGTGTGTGTGTCTTGTGGTTTTTTAAACAATTTTTTTTTACAGTGGGAGTATGGGTGCCGGCCGCCTGCCGGCACTTGTAATTCCACAAGTGCAAAAGGGCAAGCATGCTGGCATCTGTAGTTCCACTGTAAAAAAAAATACTTTTACTCTGTTTTCACTACTATTACCCCTGCACCCACCGCTCCAGGGGTGGGGGCAAGAGCCCCGGGCTTCAGCTTAAGCTTGGGGTGCTTTGGAGAGGGTTATTGAGGGGGGTCCCTACCTTCCCTGAGATCCCCGGCTTGGGCTGAATGGCTTGGAGTGATAATGCGGGATGCAGTTAGATTGCCAGCAGCCGGGATGTCGGCCGTCGGAATATAGACAGTGGAAGCCCGACCTGGGACTAAAGATAGGCGTTGAAATCCCAATGCATATCTTTAGCCCCACACCAAAATCCCAACATCCGATATCCCGAACGAAGATAAGTGGGGCTTCTTAGGTCTTAGCCATGTGGGGGGGGTTAGGTTTAGCCACCCCCTGGGGGTTTTAGGATTAGGCACCCCCTGGGGATGGTTTAGGGTTAGGTTACAGGGAGAGAGGATTAGGGTTAAGCACCACCGGGCGGGGGGGTTACGGTTAGGCACCCCCAGGGAGGGTTAGGTTTAGGGTGCGGAAAGGGGGGGTTATGGTTAGGCACCACCTAAGGAAAGGTTAGGCGTCACTAAGGAAAGGTTAGGGTTATGGGGGGAGAGGGGTAGTATACTTACCACCACTGTCTGGATCTTCAGATGTCAAGATGCTGCTGATATTTCATTCTGATTCCGATAATGCTTTGGCCAGGGAGACCTGGTGAAAGGGTACCCTGGCTGTGGCATTACACCCTGGCTGGATATGAGCCCAGTGCTGGTTTTAAAAATAGGGGATCCCTACACAATATATTTCTCCCTATTTTTAAAACCAGGACAAGCTCAGCAGCCCATTGCTGGTTCCTAAAATGAATGCTTTTTTGGGGGGACCCTACGTCATTTTTTTTTAAATTAACTCTTCAGGTAGTGTTCAGAGGCAGAAACATACACAAATCACACTGTGATTTGTGTATTTTTCTGCTAAACTAGTAGCTCAGGAGGTGGTCTATTTGAAACTTCTATTTAGGTCCGAGTTTGGCAAAAATTACACCCGTGATTGTAATCATGATTCTTGGTAAATTCCCGAGTTGTATCTTTTTCACTGAAAGTACTTTCGAGTTTGGCCGATGGTGTATTAAATCGTGTTTGCAATATCACCCGAGTTTTTCAGTGTACAGTAAATAGAGAAATCTCTCCCAAACTCACCCGAGTTTGTTTTTAGTAAATTTGTGAGTTGAAAAAAATGCCTAAACTCACCTAAGATTGCAGTGTCGTCCAATCACGAATCTTAGTAAATTTACCCCAATTTGTTAGATGTGAGGACCGAGCAGGGCAGCTAAAAGGTATACTTTACCTGCATTGTCTTGTACTGTAAGTCACTGTTGTTCTGCTCAACTGTTTATGTACTTTGTAAGGCGCTGAGGAACCCTTGTGGTGCTATGTAAATAATGAATACTAATATAATAATACTATAAAAGGTATCGGACCCCATAGCAAGGGAAACGCTGGCAGCTTATAGACTTACTGACTGACAAAATGTAGTGTGGGACAAAGATACAGGAATATATAGGGCACAGTGAAAATTAAATCAAGTGTTGCCTAAAACATAATTTAAAGTGACTAAAGTGCCAAAACCAATTTAATCATTAGTACCGCAACTAGCATTATGCTTGAAATTGGGCTTAGGCACAATTTTTCCTTTTTGCTTTGCACCACTGAGTGCTGGGATTTCCCCCACAAAATGCATGGAAAGTAATTATTGTACCTAATGTTTGACACGCAAAAACTCTGAAACACACACACATATATATATTAGAGATGTGTGCCGACCCCTGTGTTTTGGTTTTGGATCTACATCTCCTTCGTGTTTTGGATCTGGATTTGGTTTTGCCAAAACCGCCCGTGCGTGTTTTAGTTTTGGTTCTGTATGTAAAAATGTATAAAAATTTCTAAAATCACATAATTTGGGCTTTTGTTTTGTTCCTACAGTTTATTAACCTCAACAACATTAATTTCCACTCATTTACAGTCAATTTTGACTACCTCACAGCTCACAATATTGTTTTCATCCAGTTTAGGCCCAAAAGTTGCACCAATCGAACTGGCTGGCTGACTAAGCTAAGCAGCAGCAGTGGGCGGCACAAACACGTGGCAGTTCAACTTCCAAAATGGCACATAAGGAAACATATGTTTTCATTAATCAAGAGGACTGAGGGAGATGGAGTATGTATGTAATTGAAGGCAGGGAAAGGAAGGTTTGATTCGTAGTAAATTTAATTTCATTTTTTGATTCCAAAGCAAATTATGAGGGAGGAGGGGAGGGAAGGAGGGGAGGCATTTGCAAAAAATATTTAAATCATTCACATCAGTCCTTGCCCCAGTTGAGCTCTTTGGTGGTTCTGTATTTTAAAAAAAAATATGAAAGAAGCATGCAGGAGGTGCTGTCTGTGGCAGCACACAAAACGGAAGCTCTGAGGGATTTAAAAGTCTGGTACTAAACATCTCTGAGATTATGTATGGGAAGGCTGGGAGGGGAGGAGGGAGAACTTCTCCAGATACCATCACAAAATAGCCTCTTCATTTGGTGTTGAGTTGCATCTGACCAAATATGGCTGTTATGATCAAGAAAATTAGATAAGATACTGAAAACAGATAAGCGTCAGAGAAGCGGCACAAAAGCAATGGGGGTTTAAAAAAATATAGGACATCAATGAGATGGCAGTTTAATAAACTATAAAATTGAAAATGTCAGGCAGCAATGCCCAAACAACACATAATGCAAAGAAAAGAGGTGCAAGATTAAATTGTCCTTGGGCCCTTCCACCCACTCTTATGTTGTATATATTAAACAGGACATGCACAGTTTAACAAACCAATCACTTCAGGTTCCCAGATGGATAAGGTCCCTACCTCTAATTACTACTCTGATCGGAAGTAGTCCTGTATCCAATTTGATAAGGCTAACTCAATCCTCCCCTATCCTGGATTCCTCAGAAAAATCCTTGAAGAATCCAGCCTGCTGCTGGGATTGGATCCTCATCCCAGAAGGGGACCAGGAAGACTACTACTAGTAGTTTAAAAACACAATTGACTGTTAAACAATCCTTTGCAAGGGGGAGCAAATATGACAGCAGTCATCCAGTTGCACAGTGGATCACTGACGTCATAACATCTATGCTGGTATTAGATGTGCGTCCAATATCCGCCAATAATGCAGTGGGTTTTAGACAATCAATTGAGGTTCTGTGTCCCCGCTACCAAATCCCATCTAGATTCAACTTCACAAGAAAAGCAATTCCCAGCCTGTACAGGGACGTTAAAAACTTAATTAGTGTCCTCCAAAATGCCATTGTACCCACTGTCCACTTAACCACAGATATGTGGACAAGCGGAAAAGAGCAAATGCAAGATTACATGACTGTAACAGCCCACTGGGTGGGTGTATTGCCTTCAGCAGCACCAACAGCAGCAGCATCTAAGGAAAAGCAGTTCATTCAGAGGCAGGCTACTCTGTGTATCACCGGTTTCACTAAGAGGCATACCGCTGATAACCTTTTAGAAAGACCCAGAGAAGTCATTGCAAAATGGCTTACCCCGCTTGGACTCTCCTTGAGATTTGTGACATTTCTGAACAATACAGTTGGTTCCTTCCCCTTAACAATTTAAATTTTTAGAAATGTCTACAGGGAGAAGGGCTTACATCACCATAAGAGGCGGAACCACCAGTCATAAATAAAGGCCAAGGCCTTAGCCTTTCCTTGCCACTTCGTGTGGTGAAAGGCATATTGCCAATTTTATGTCTTTCTGCAGCTAACTTTCCCTTGAATATTTTTTTCTTTACCACTGCAAAAGATTGGTTCTTTGATTTTAGATGCCCTGACTTAAGCCCTCCTTGCCTTTGGGCATCGGCTTTAGTAGATGACATTGACTGACTAGTATTGTCACTGGTGGCAGCAGCTACAGCACTAGTATGTAGTTCCTGGCCATAAAAATCTTTTAAACTTTTTTTTTTAACTTTTAGTTCCTTTTTTTGTTACAGCCCCTGGATGGACAGCACACCTCTGGATGGACAGCATACTGGATGGACAGCACAACCCTGGACAGCACACCCCTTGATAGACAGCCTCCTAGATGGAGAACAGCACACCCCTGGATGAGCAACACAGCCCCCACAGCACAACTCTGGATGGACAACACAGACTCCCTCCTGGACAGAGCACAGCACACCCCTGGATTGGACAAAAAAGCCCCCTGGATGGAGCACAGCACACCCCTGGATGGACAACACAGCCCCCTGGACAGAGCACAGCACACCCCTGGATTGGACAACACAGCCCCCTGGATGGAGCACAGCACACCCCTGCACACCCCTGTATTGGACAACACAGTCTCCATGGATGGAGCACGGCACAGCCCGACAGCCCGGGTATCAGCAAGGAAATGGCCCTGATGACCGCAGGGAGGGACTTATATACAATCCAAAACCCACGAGAATCAGACAGTGGGAGAATGACGTTTTGGATTCCGAGTCAGGCGTGAAAACCTGAGCCTGACTCGGATCCTACTCGGATCCACTATGTTCGGGTGGGTCTGTTTCTCGGAGAACCGCACCAGCACACACCACAATTTGTACCAAAAATGTTTATTTTTAACTTTGACTTTATTTTAAACTTTGTTCACAAATGACACTACACAGTCACACTGCTTATGTGAATGCACTGGGGTAGAACCTACAGCATCACAATATTTTTATGAATATTACACTGCGGTATGAATGACCAACAGCTTCACTCACAATACTTTTATGATATTACACTGTGGTATGATGAACCTATAGCGTCACAATACTTTATTATTATTATTTATTATTATCATTTATTTATATGGCGCCACAAGTGCTCCGCAGCACCTTACAAAGTACATAGACAAATAAGTAACCATTGACTTACAATACAATACAATACATGGATAAACATTAGTGACCTTTACGCCCACATAAGCAGCTAAGTGTTAGTTGGGGAGTAAGAGATAAATTAAATTACAGTAGGGAGAAGCACAAGAGGGTAGAGGGCCCTGCTTGAAAGAGCTTGCATTCTTTAAGGGAGGGAAAGACAAACAGGAGTGACACAGAATGGGGTAGGCGGGGAGAAAGGAAGATGTAGAAGCAAGTTATGAATTTTACACTGTGGTATGATGAACCTACAGCGTCACTCACAATACTTGTATAAATTTTACACTGTGGCATGATGAACCTACAGCGTCACTCACAATACTTTATGAATTTTACACTGTGGTATGATGAACCTACAGCGTCACTCACAATACTTTATGAATTTTACACTGTGGTATGATGAACCTACAGCGTCACAATACTTTATGAATTTTGCAATTTACGTTTCTCAGAGAACCACACACGCTCATCTCTAGTTAGGACCTAATTGGAAGATGTAAACCAAATGTAGCTTAGATCAGCTCTGTGCCCAACCTGCCACATTTATATACAGTAACATGATTAGAATTGAGAAATAATTGCTTTTGCTCTTTTTCTTTTTTTCTTTGCATTTGTACTATTTGTAGTTACTCATTCGATATATTTTTACATTGTTATTTTTTTATAGCATAATATATATTTATATACTGTAAAGTCTCCCCCCCCCTTTCTTTCTAACCTTCTAACCCCAGCTCATCTAAATACTTAACATCGTATATGAGGGAGGTATTTGTGTTTCTTATGGGGAGGTATTTGTTTCTATGTCTGCATCTTTTATATTTGCCTTTTAAAGTAATTAGAAATTTGGGAAAATGCAGTTTCTTAAGAACTAGTCATCAAATATATAGATGCCTACACACTAGACGATTTTTTACACGATTTGTCCGATTCCAATGCATCAGAGCAACAAATTGTGCAAATCGTGTAGTGCCCATGAACGATAAGGATCCCGGTGCACGGTCCCTTGGGTCGTTTGTCATATACTAAGATCTTACCTACATGCAGTAAGAGATCTGGCAATCTTGTTACCGACACACTGGATATCGTTAAGGTCGCACGATATGTCGTTGGTCAGATTGCATAGTTTGAATCAAGGGAAATCGTTGACGACATCGCATGGTTTGCGAGTCATATAGTGTGTTGTAAAGCATGTTGCAAATGTGCAATTGAGGTGCTTTTGTTCTGTAATAATAATCCTCTACATGTTATCAGTTACCTCTACAGACCCCACCCCCCTCCTAAATGCTGTAATATATGTATATAGATATGTATTTAATTTGCCACTTTGCACTTTTTGTCATCCCCTTACTCCATTATAGCTTATATTTTAGTTTTATTTTGGCTTGGTACAATCTGCCTACCATCTCTATATAGTTTTTTTTTTTATTTGGGCCTGGTACTCTCCCTATCTCCCTCATTCCCCTAATATGTTTTTGTATTTGTGTCTGTACCTCTATACCCATTTCTCCTGTGTATTTTTTCATTTGAGCCTAGTATTCTTTTACCTCAATCACATTTTATATATATTTTCTTTACTCTAATCCCAATTATCAACAGAGCAAAGGAGTTCAATTTCATGGAGGACTAACTTGGTGTTATCAATTTTTCTCCCAATTCATCCTTCCAATTCATCCCTGTGAGTGGCACCTGGTCTGCCGAAGATTGGAAGTGTGTGTACGGTAACACAATACTTTTAGCAGATTGTTTCAGCAAACATATATCTAAGATCTGCTGCTAAATTGGACAGGTGTGTCGGCATATTTTGGGTGTTGAATCTATGACCAGGTCTCCAGTGGAATTGTGTCAACAGTCTGCTCTGGAATTGGATCGCCAGAGGATTGTACAAGTGTGTACCCATCTTAGTTTTGCAGCGTGACGCTGAATTAGATGAATAATCAGCTTTATCCATTGTTTCTAATTTGAAAACTGCAGATAATATGGCGGGAGTTATCTGGATAACAGGCCCAAAGTTGTAATATAGTTCTTACCTTAAGATGTTATTCAGATTCGATTCCTAAAGATGATGTTGTTGGTTAGGACCTTATTGGAAGATGTAATCCAAAGTCCTTTTTGGTAGTTGTTATCCAAAGTTCCTTAATAAAAGCAGGAACTACTCAGAGTGCATCAAAGTAGGACAAAATGTCACTACAAAATGGCTGCCAGTATCTGGGCATTCTTTACATAGGGCTTTGATCTGCATTGTGACATCACAATGCATGCAGGCAGCAGCTGGAGATGACTGTAGCTTAGATCAGCTCTGGGCCCTAACTGCCACATTTATATAACATGATAAGAATTGAGAAATTGAGAAATAATTGCTTTTGATCTTTTCTTTTTTTCTTTGAATTTGTACTATTTGAAGATATTACTTATTTCATATATTTTCACATTTAGTTTTTTTTTTAGCATAATATATATTTATATTAGGGGTGTGCACCGGCCACTTTTTGTGTTTTGTGTTTTGGTTTTGGATCTTGATCTTTCTTCGTGTTTTGGATCTGGATTGGTTTCCACCCTTCCGTGTTTTGGGTTCTGGGTTTTGTGTTTTGGATCTGTATTTTTTTTTTAAAAAAGCATAAAAATAGCTAAAAATCACAGAATTTGTGGGTTTTTCTGCTCCTAGGCTATTATTAACCTCAATAACCTTAATTTCCACTCATTTCCAGTCTATTCTGAACACCTCACACTTCACAATAGTGTTTTTATGTCCAAAAGGTTGCACCGAGGTAGCTGGATGACTATGCTAAGCGACACGAGTGGGCGGCACAAACACGTGGCCCATCTAGGAACGACACTGCAGTGGCAGACAGGATGGAAGTTTTAAAAACTAGGCCCCAAACAGTACATAATGCAAAGAAAAAAAAGAGGTGCAAGATGGAATTGTCCTTGGGCCCTCCCACCCACCCTTATGTTGTATAAACAGGACATGCACACTTTAACAAACCAATCATTTCAGCGCCAGGGTCTGCCACACGACTGTGGCTGAAATGATTGGTTCGTTTGGGAACCCACAAAACAAGCTGGCAATTAATCTGTCCCTGAACAAACTGGCTCTACGGAGGCAAGATGTCGTCCTCATCCACCGATTCCTCACCCTCTTCAGTGTTGTGTATATCCTCATCCTCACAGAGTATTAATTCGTCCCAGCTGGAATCCACCACCACAGGTCCCTCTGTACGTTCTCGAGGCTGGTCTCCCTGGAAGAGTTGATAATTCATTTTTATGAGCCAGTTTGTACAGGGGCCTCCAAATTGCCTCTTTTTCCTGCCAGTACAGGTACGGACTGTCTGACATGCCTACTTGGATGCTGTCACCGATGTAATCCTCCACCATTCTGTCAATGGTGTCAGTATCATATGCAGTGACAGTAGACATGTCAGAAATTGTTCCCAGGTCCTTCAGTCCGGACCAGATGTCCAAACTTGGTCCTGCCTGCCCTGCATCACCACCAGAGGGTTGCTTAGGATACCTAAGTTTTTTCCTGGCAGCCCCAGTTGCGGGAGAAAATGAAGAAGGAGCTGTTGACATGTCACGTTCCGCTTCAGCTGACAGTGTTTTTACCAGCAGGTCTTTGCACCTATGCAGGCTTGTGTCGGCTGGAAAGAGAGACACCACATAGGCTTTAAACCTAGGATCGAGCACGGTGGCCAAAATGTAGTGGTCTGATTTCAACAGATTGACCACCCTGGAATCCTGGCAAAGCGAATGAAGGGCTTCATCCACAAGTCCCACATGCCGAGCGGAATCGCTCCATCTTAGCTCTTTCTTCACTTTCTCCAGCTGCTTCTGCAAAAGCCTGATGAGGGGAATGACCTGACTCAAGCTGGCAGTGTCTGAACTGACTTCACGTGTGGCAAGTTCGAAGGGCTGGAGAACCTTGCACAACACGGAAATAATTCTCCACTGCGCTTGAGTCAGGTGCATACCCCCTCCTTAGCCTATGTCATAGGTGGATGTATAGGCTTGAATGGCCTTTTGCTGCTCCTCCATCCTCTGAAGCATATAGAGGGTTGAGTTCCACCGCGTCACAACCTCTTGCTTCAGGTGATGGCGGGGCAGGTTCAAGAGTGTTTGCTGGCACTCCAGTCTTTGACACGCAGTCGCTGAATGGCGAAAGTGGCCAGAAATTTTTTGGGCCACCCAAAGCGTCTCCTGCACGCCTCTGTCGCTTTTCAGAAAATTCTGCACCACCAAATTTATTGTGTGAGCAAAACATGGGACGTGCTGGAATTTGCCCAGATGTAATGCCCGCACGATATTGGTGGCATTGTCAGATATCACAAATCCCCAGGAGAGTCTAAGTGGGGTAATCCACTGGGCGATGATTTCCCTCAGTTTCTCTAAGAGGTTGTCGGTGGTGTCCCTCTTACTGAAACCGGTGATACACAGCGTAGCCTGCCTTGGAACGAGCTGGTGTTTCTGAGATGCTGCTACTGGTGACGCTGCTGTTGTTGCTGCATAAGGTGATACATCTACCCAGTGGGCTGTCACAGTCCTATAGTCCTTAGTCTGCCCTGTTCCACTTGTCCACATGTCCGTGGTTAAGTGGACATTGGGTACAACCGCATTTTTCAGGACACTGAGGACACTTTTTCTGACGTTTCTGTACAGTCTCGGTATCGCCTGCCTAGTGAAGTGGAATCTAGATGGGATTTGGAACCGGGGACACACAACCTCCATCAATTGTCTAAATCCCACTGCACAAATGGCGGATACCGGATGCACGTCTAACACCAACATAGCAGTCAAGGCCTCAGTTATACGTTTTGCTTCAGGATGACTGCTGTGGTACTTCATCCTCCTCGCTAAGGACTGTTGGAGGGTCAATTGTTTAGTAAAAGTAGTGGTGTTCCTACTTCCTCTCTGGGATGATGAACGACTCCCAATGCAGGATCCTCCGGAGGAATCCCGGATAGGAGAGTCAGTCATGCCAGTGACATGGCATGCAGGACTACTTCCGATCCTGACTAAGGAGGAAATTGACGAGGAGGGAGTTGACGGTGTGGTTTGCAGGTGCTTGGATACAACAGGATGAAGGGATTTAGGTGTCCCTGGACTGCTTACGGTCTTAGCCAAAGTTTCTGAACTTGACTGCAACTTTTTATGAACGCGCTGCAGGTGAAGTATAAGGGAGGATGTTCCTAGGTGGTTAACGTCCCTACCCCTACTTATTTCACCTTTACATATGGTACATATGGCAAGACAGTTGTTGTCCGGATTTGGATAGAAATATTGCCAGACCAAAGAGGTGGAATGTTTGGTCTTCTGCCCAGGCATTACCGTGATGGGCTTTTTCATCCCACGGACAACAACTGTCTCCCCTGGAGCCTGATTTAAACAAACCACATCACCATCAGAATCCTCCTCGCCAACTTCCTCCTCAGCGCCAACTACACCAGTATCCTCATCCTGTTGTACTTCAACAGTGACATGTTCAATTTGCATATCAGCAAGTGGACTGTGGGTGCTCCTTTCAGCACTTGCAGAGGGCGTGCAAATGGTGGAAAGAGCCACCTCTTCCCGTCCAGTGCTGGGAAGGTCAGGCATCGCAACCGCCACCACACCTGGACTCTCCTTGGGGATTTGTGATATCTTCTTAGAACGCAAGTGCTTTTGCCAGCTTAACTCGTTTGATTTTTTTAGCAGGATGAGGGCTTCCATCATCATGTGAAGCTGAACCACTAGTCATGAACATAGGGAAAGACATTAGCCGTTCCTTGCCACTCCGTGTCGTAAATGGCATATTGGCAAGTTTAAGTTTCTCCTCAGATTATTTAAATGTTTTTTTAAGGTCATTTTCCTGAACTTTGTCATTTGGGATTGTATATGCCCTCTTCTATGACATTGGGCATCGGCCTTGGCAGAAGACGTTGATGGCATGTTATCGTCTATGTCATGACTAGTGGCAGCAGCTTCAGCACTAGGAGGAAGTGGTTCTTGATCTTTCCCTATTTTATTTTTATCTGAGAAACTTTGGTCCTCCATTTATGTTATATTGATATATACGTGCGGCTAAGGCGCACACAAACACAGAAAATAATTTTTTATTTTTGTTGGAGACTAGTGCACTTTGTGGGTTACACCACCCTTTAAGAAATGAGCCAGCCGGCTCTTTACTTATGGGACACAGGCGCACGCTTGGCGCTGCTTCTTTGTTGATGCACGTGCAGCTACAGTGCACACAATTCACAAACACAGAAAATAATTTTTTATTTTTGGAGTGCACTTTGGGGGTTACAGCACCCTTTAACAGTCAAGCCAGCCGGCCCTTTACGTATGACACAGGCGCACGCTTGGCGCTACTTTGTTGATAACCGTGCGGCCACAGTGCACACAATTCACAAACACAGAAAATAATTTTTTATTTTGTTTGGAGTGCACTTTGGGTGTTACAGCACCCTTTAACGGACAAGCCAGCTGGCCCTTTACTTATGGGACACAGGCACACGCTTTGCGCTGCTCCTTTGTTGATGCATGTGCAGCCACAGTGCACACAATTCACAAACACAGAAAATCATTTTTCATTTTGTTTGGAGTGCACTTTGGGGGTTACAGCACCCTTTAACGGTCAAGCCAGCTGGCCCTTTACGTATGACACAGGCGCACGCTTGGCGCTACTTTGTTGATAACCATGCGGCCACAGTGCACACAATTCACAAACACAGAAAATAATTTTTTATTTTGTTTGGAATGCACTTTGGGTGTTACAGCACCCTTTAACGGACAAGCCATCTGGCCCTTTACTTATGGGACACAGGCACACGCTTTGTGCTGCTCCTTTGTTGATGCACGTGCAGCCACAGTGCACACAATTCACAAACACAGAAAATCATTTTTCATTTTGTTTGGAGTGCACTTTGGGGGTTACAGCACCCTTTAACGGTCAAGCCAGCCAGCCCTTTACGTATGACACAGGCGCACGCTTGGCGCTACTTTGTTGATAACCATGCGGCCACAGTGCACACAATTCACAAACACAGAAAATAATTTTTTATTTTGTTTGGAGTGCACTTTGGGTGTTACAGCACCCTTTAACGGACAAGCCAGCTGGCCCTTTACTTATGGGACACAGGCACACGCTTTGCGCTGCTCCTTTGTTGATGCATGTGCAGCCACAGTGCACACAATTCACAAACACAGAAAATCATTTTTCATTTTGTTTGGAGTGCACTTTGGGGGTTACAGCACCCTTTAACGGTCAAGCCAGCTGGCCCTTTACGTATGACACAGGCGCACGCTTGGCGCTACTTTGTTGATAACCATGCGGCCACAGTGCACACAATTCACAAACACAGAAAATAATTTTTTATTTTGTTTGGAATGCACTTTGGGTGTTACAGCACCCTTTAACGGACAAGCCATCTGGCCCTTTACTTATGGGACACAGGCACACGCTTTGTGCTGCTCCTTTGTTGATGCACGTGCAGCCACAGTGCACACAATTCACAAACACAGAAAATCATTTTTCATTTTGTTTGGAGTGCACTTTGGGGGTTACAGCACCCTTTAACGGTCAAGCCAGCCAGCCCTTTACGTATGACACAGGCGCATGCTTGGCACTACTTTGTTGATAACCATGCGGCCACAGTGCACACAATTCACAAACACAGAAAAAATATATATTTTTTTTGCACTTGGGGGGAGCACCCCTGATGGACAGAGCACCCCCTGGACAACACTACAGCACCCCTTTAAGACTGGGACACTGCACAGGACTTTGGAGTGGACACAACCCCTATGGACAACTGACTGCACAACACAGCCCAGCCAGCCCCTATGGACTTTGGAGGAGTGGACACAGCCCCTATGGACAACAGCAGCACAACACAGCCAGCCCCTATGGACTTTGGAGGAGTGGACACAGCCCCTATGGACAACAGCAGCACAACACAGCCAGCCCCTATGGACTTTGGGGGAATGGACACAGCCCCTATGGACAACAGCAGCACAGCACAGCACAGCACAACACTACACTGCACTACACTACACTGCACTACACAGCCCAGCCAGCCTTAACTCCCACCCTCCCTCTTCACTGTCCACAGCCGAGTGAGAAAATGGCGCCGACGCGGGTAGAATCCAAAACCCGCGAGACCCGGAAGGCGGGATGATGATGTTTTGCCTTGATTTCAGATCGAGTCAGGCGGGAAAAGTCGAGCCTGACTTGGATTGGCCTCGGATCGGGGGGGCTCGGGGGAGGTTCGGATTTCAGAAATCCGAACCCGCTCACCCCTAATTTATATACTGTAAAGACTCACCCCCTTCTTTCTTTCTAACCTTCTAACCCCAGCTAATCTAAATACATAACATTGTGCATGAGGGAGGAATTTGTGTTTCTATGTTTGTATCTTTTATATTTGCCTTTTAAAGTAATTATAAATTTGGGAAAGTGCAGTTTCTTAAGAACTAGTCATCAACTTTATAGATGCCTACACACTAGATGATTTTTTGCACGATTTGGCCGATCCCGACTCATCAGAACGACAAATCGTGTAGTGTCTACAAATGTTAATGATACCGATGCGCAGTCCCGCGGGTCATTTGTCATATACTAAGATCTTGCTAACACAAAAAAGAAAGAGAAGAAGTCTATCTGGCAGTGCACTGGGACAGATTTAAATATAAAATATAGCTTTTTATTTGTATTCATAAAAAAGGACACATGCATCTTCTTTGAGACAAAATACTCAACATGAAATATTAAAATATCATGTGATGAATGTGCAAAGTGAATTTTATATATGTTACTAAATAATAATATATATGTATATCAATAAAATTGATATTTCTACGCTATGTTCCACTGATAATATATTTTCTAATGGTCAATATATAATTTGCATAAGGGTATATAAATATCCTAATGATATCTCTGGATATAATAAATCCTTAGAACTGGTATTCTATTAAATCATTTACAAGAAATGTAATTGTTCCAATCTTGAATAATTGTATATATTTATTATTAAATTTCTTGCAATTTGAAAGTATCATAGTGTATGTATGGACTAATCCAGGGGCGGATTGGGCGGCCGGGATGCCGGGCTGGTTCCCGCTGGGCCGGTCCCTACTAGGGCTGGCCACCCTCCACTTGCCCACCCGCTGCCACGATCGGAGCTCAGCTCCAATTGGGCAGCTTTACAGTAGTACAGCTTCTGCGCATGCGCAGAAGCTTACTAGTGAAGGAAAAAAAATGGTCGACGGGCAGCAGCTCCTCCCATAAGCCTTTGTGGAGCCTATCAGTCACTGCTGACAGCTCTGCGTGCAGCCCCTCCTCGCAGCCCGGCCCCACTCCGTGCGCAGCATGCACAGACAGCCTGCAAGGTGACATCATAGGCCGGCCCAGGGGGGGATTGGGCCGTCGGGACACCGGGCCGTTTCCCGCTGGGCCAGTCCCGTCAGTGGCCGGCGGCTGCCCAGCACTTTCCCACCCCCGCTGCTGCGAATGGAGCTTGGCTCCGATCGGGCAGCTCTACAACTTCAGATGCGCATGCGCAAACAATGCTAATGAAAAAAAAAAGCCTGACGGGGGAGCTGCTGCAGCAGCTCTCCCACAAGCCTTTGCGGAGCCTGTCAGTCACCACTGACGGCTCCGCCTCTGTCCAGCCCCTCGGCAGCCCAGCCCGACTCCCCACCTCCAGGCCCTGCACAGCAACGCCACGGCCTAGAGAGACAAGCAGCGGGCAGACAAGCTAGGGATCTGCAAGTCAGTGGTAGCGGCGGCTGCACGGAGGGGATGGGGGGGCAAGGTTGAGACAAACACAGGGGCTGGTGGGAATGAGGCTGACACTCACACATTGGGGCTGGGGCACATGGGCTGAGAGTCTCAGCCCATGTGCCCCAGCCCCAATGTGTAAGTTGAATAGGCCTATGAGAGTTTGCTATTTTTTCTCTTTCTTTACCCAATGTGTAAGTGTCAGCCTCATTTCCCCCAGCCCCTAGGTGTCTCAGCCCATGTACCCCAGCCCCAATGTGTGTGTCAGCCTCATTCCCCCCAGTCCCTAGGTGTCTAGGAGGGAATGAGGCTGACACTCACACATTGGGGCTGGGCTGAGACACCTAGGGCTGGGGGGAATGAGGCTGGCACACAATGGGGCTGGGGTACATGGCCTAGTGGGAATGAGGCTAGCACAAATTGGGGCTAGGGTACACGGGGGCTGCGAGACACACTGGGGCTTGGGGCAATGAGGTTGACACATACTGGGGCTGGGGGCAATGAGGTTGACACATTCTGGGGCTGGGGGCAATGAAGCTGACACACACTGGGGCTGAGGCACACACGGGCTGAGGAATGGGGTTGAGACATACACTGGGGCAGGGGGGAATGAGGCTGACACACAGGCTGGGGAATGCGGTTGAGACACACACTGGGTCTGAGGGAATGAGGTTAAGAGACACACTGGGGCAGGGTGAATGGGGCTCAGAGCTACAGGTGGGCCTGGGTATGGAGAGATGGAGGGGGTCCTGGAGAGGGACCTGGAGGCCTGGAGATAAAGAGACACAGGGAGTCTGGAGAACTACAAGGGGCCTGAGGATGGAAAGATGTAAGGGGGTCTGGAGTAACACGGGGGCCTGGAGAGACAGAGAATTTGTTTGATCAGGAAAATTTACATTTTGGCTTGCACAAAAACTTCTGTTACTATATATTATCTGGCTATGATGATGACATTGGTTATACTTCTACATAAAAAGGCATCTTCCATACAGTGTGATCTACATGAATAGTGAATACCGGCTGAAGACACTGCCCAGTGAGGCTCATATTCTTCAGAGGATCCCCGTTGCAGAGAAACTGCCATAACGGTAAGCAAAAACACTTCCAAACTAACTGGCCTGTATCTAATGCAGAGGGATGGGGGTTCCCAAAGAGAAAATATAATTCACCAAGATTTCTGTTGCCGACCCTGCTCTCCTCAGTGGCTTGCAAAAGCCCCTCCAGGCCCTAAGAGGAGGGAGTATCCTGCCCCCCCGCCACAGACCCCACCCCCTCAACAGACCCGTTCCTATAAGGGCTTTTTTCCAGATATTTCCCGGGCTGGTTTTACATCCCAATCCGCCCCTGGGCCGGCCACAGACACAAGCAGCAGCGGGCAGCCAGAGGAGCAGCAGGTGATGTCGGAAGCTGGCCACAGGGACAAGCAGCGGACAGCCAGAGCATCATCAGGTAAGTGATGGCTGCAGGGGGAGATGGGAGGGGGAGCTGACAACGCACGGGGGGAGGGGGGGTGACCTAATGATGAAGGGCGGGGAAGGTTGGAGCTGACACATGGGCTGGGAAATAATGATGAGACACAGGGGCTCTGGGAATGAGGCTGAGATACACAATTGGTGGGGGAGAATGAGAGACAAACGGGCTGGAGAATAAGGCTGAGAGAGGTACTCTGGGGCTGGAGAATGAGGTTTGGGGAATGAGACACACACTGGGGATGGGTGAATGGGGTCAAGAGATACTCACTGGGACTGGGGGAATGAGGCTGAGACACACTGGTGCTGGGGCAATTAGGCTGAGACACACTGGTGCTGGGGGAATGAGGCTGACACACTGGTGCTGGGGCAATGAGGCTGAGACACACTGGTGCTTAGGGAATGAGGCTGAGACACACTGGTGCTGAGGGAATGAGGCTGAGACACACTGGTGCTGTGGGAATGAGGCTGAGACACACTGGGGCTGGGGGAATGAGGCTGAGACACACTGGTGCTGGGGCAATAAGGCTGAGACACACTGGTGCTGGGGCAATAAGGCTGAGACACACTGGTGCTGAGGGAATGAGGCTGAGACACACTGGTGCTGAGGCAATGAGGCTGAGACACACTGGTGCTGGGGAATGAGGCTGAGACACACTGGTGCTGGAGGAATGAGGCTGAGACACACTGGTGCTGGGGCAATGAGGCTGAGACACACTGGTGCTGGGGAATGAGGCTGAGACACACTGGTGCTGAGGGAATGAGGCTGAGACACACTGGTGTTGGAGGAATGAGGCTGAGACACTCTGGTGCTGGGGAATGAGGCTGAGACACACTGGGGATGGGGGAATGAGGCCGAGGCACACTGGGGCTGGGGGAAGGAGGCTGAGAGCCACAGGTGGGCCTGGGGATGGAGAGACACGGGGGACCTGGAGATGGAGAAACGCATGGGGTCCTGGAGAGACATAGGGGGTTCTGGAGAGAGACAATGGGTCCTGGAGATGGAGAGACAGAGGGAGACTGGAGAACCACAGGGGAGCCTGGGGATGGAGAGACATACGGGCATCTGGAGACACAGAAATTGTTTGATCAGGGAAATTAATTTTGCCCTGCACAAAAACTTCTGCTACTGTAGGTTATGATAATGACATTAGTTATATTTCTACATAAACAGGCATCTTCCAGACAATGTGATCTTCTACATGAATATTGAATACCGGCTGCAGATGCTGTCCAGTGAGACTCAAATTCTTCAGAGGTTCCCTGTTGCAGAGAAACCACCATATAGGTAAGAAAAGACTTTCAAACTGACTGGCCTGTACCTAGTGCAGAGGGATGGGGGGCCCCAAATAAAAGGGTATCATTCACCAAGATTCCTGTTGCCGACCCTGCTCCCCTCAGTGGCTTGCAAAAGCAGCTCCAGGCCCTAAGACGAGCCCTCCTGCCCTCCTCCACAGACTCCGCCCTTTCAACAGACCCACCTTCTCAACACACCCGCCCCCTTTAGGGCTGCTTCCAGAAATTTCCCGGGCTGGTTTGCCATCCCAATCCGCCCCTGGACTAATCTATTAACCATATATACACATATATATTGAAGGTATAGTCAGGGTTTATAGTGTTCTGTGCGGAGACTACTGTTGCGATTTGGTATCCTAAGATCTTACCAACATGCAGTAAGATCTGGCAATCTTGTTACTGATGCACTGAAAATCGTTAGGGAGGCACGATGGGTAGTTGGCCTGATTGCACAGTTTGAAGATCGATATCATATGTCCGGGAGTCCCAGAGAGTTGCCGGGGAGGTCAAGGGAAATCGTTGACGACATTGCATGGTTTGCGAGTCATCTAGTGTGTAGGCACCTTATCTGTTGTACTGCAGGTGGCAAATGTGCAATTGAGGTGCTTTTGCTCTGTAATAATCCTCTACATGTTATCAGTTACCTCTACAGACCCAACCTCCCTCCTAAATGCTGTAATAAATGTACATATATATATGTTTAATTTGCCACTTTGCACCTTTTGTCATCCCCTTACTCCATTATAACTTATATTTTGGTTTTATTTTGGCTTGGTCTTATCTTCTTACCATCCCTATATACCGTATATACTCGAGTATAAGTTGAGTTTTTCAGCACAAAAAATGTGCTGAAAAAGTACCCCCTCGGCTTATACTCGAGTCAAGTGTAGCGCTGACCGGACGGAGTTCGGTCAGCGCTACACACTGCCAAACACACAGCCGCCGGAGCCGGCAGCTGCGTGTTTGGTGTAATCAGCAGCCACTGAGAGTCTGTCAGACTCTCAGTGGCTGCTGCTGCTCCCACTGCGGGAGCCATCTTCCGGCTCCCGCAGTGGGTGATGGGAGACACGTCGTCATGACGACGTCTCTCCCATGCAAAGCGGCCGGAGGAGCGGACAGCGGCGGGACCAGGAGCGGGAGTTTAAGGTAAGTGTTTATTTATTTTTATTCTTTTCACGTCTCTCTCTACTAGGGGGGGGACTACAGGGGGCACTACCAGGGGGCGATTACTACAGGGGGCACTACCAAGGGGCATTATCAGGGGGCGATTACTACAGGGGGCACTAAAAGGGGGGATTACCACTGGGGGAACTACAAGGGGGGGATTACTACAGGGGGCACTAAAAGGGGGGATTACTACTGGGGGTACTACCAGGGGGGGATTACTACTGGAGGCACTGAAAGGGGGGATTACCACTGGGGGCACTACCAGGAGGGATTACTACTGGGGGCACAACCAGGGGGAATTACTACTGGGGGCACTACCAGTTGCTGCCATTTCCCACACTAGGCTTATACTCGAGTCAGTAAGTTTTCCCAGTTTTTTTGGGTAAAAGTAGGTACCTCGGCTTATATTCGGGTCGACTTATACTCGAGTATATATGGTAGTTTGTTTTATTTGGGCCTGGTACTCTCCCTATCTCCCTCATTCACCTAATATGTTTTGTATTTGTGTCTGTACCTCTATACCCATTTCTCCTATGTATTTTTTTATTTGGGCCTGGTTTTCTTTTACCTCAATCACATTTTGTACACACAATATTTTCTTTACTCTAATTAAATTTATTAGCAGAGCACATGAGTTCAATTTCATGTAGGACTAACTTGGTGTTATCAATTTTTCTCTCAATTCATCCCTGTGTTACAATGTCAACTTTTCTCCTATCATCCTTCCAATTCATCCCTGTGTTATAATGTCAACTTTTCTCCTATCATCCTTCCAATTCATCCCTGGGAGTGGCACCTAGTCTGCCAAAGATTGGAAGAGCGTGTACAGTGACACAATCCTTTTAGGAGATTGCTTCAGCAAATATACTTTATACAGTACCTGAGCTCTGTTGCAAAATTATATAGGTGTGTAGGCATATATTGGGTGTTGAATCTATGACCAGGTCTCCAGTAGAATTATGTTAACAGTCTATTGTGGAGGTTGATTCTCAGTGAATTGGACAAGTGTGCACCCATCTAACTCATGCAGAGTCATATTACATGAATAATTTGCTTTATCCATTGTTTCTAAATTAAAAATGCCAGATAAAATGGATGGAGGTGTCTGAAAAGATATGGATAACAGGTCCAAAGTTGTTATATAGTTCTTACCTAAAGATGTTATTCAGATTTGATTCTTAAAGATAATGTTGTTGGTTAGGACCTTATTAGAAAATGTAAACCAAAGTCATTTTTGGTATATGTTATCCAAAGTTGCTTAATAAAAGCAGGAACTACTCAGAGAGTATCAATATAGGACAAAATGTCACTACAAAATGTCTGCCAGTAGCTGTGCATTCTTTACATATAGCTGTCATCTGCATTGTGACATCACAATGCATGCAGGCAGCATGCTGTAGTTTAGATCAGCTCTGGGCCCTACCTGCCAAACTTATATAACCTGATTGAATTGAGAACTGGTGCAATTATTAGTTTAGTTCTTTTTATTTTAAATATCCACATATTTGTAGGTATTACTCATTTGCTGTAATATTTTGACATTTAGGTATTTTTTATAGCATAATGTATATTTATCTACTGTAAAGACTCCCCCCCTTCTTTCTAACCTTCAAACCTGAGCTCATCTAAATACATAACAATGTGTATGTGGGAGGTATTTGTGTTTCTTATGGGCGCGGTACTTGTGTTTCTATGTTTGTATCTTTTATATTTGCCTTTTAAAGTAATTATAAAATTAGGAAAATCTGTTATAGTTCCTTAAAAACTAGTCATCAATCTCTGTTGTACTGCAGGTGGCAAATGTGCAATGAAGGTGCTTTTGCTCTATAATAATTCTCTACATGTTATTAGTTACCTCTACAGACCCAACCTCCCTCCTGAATGCTGTAATATATGTATGTATATATATATATATATATATATATATATATCCTACTTGCCTACTTTTGAAAAAGCATTTCAGGGAGATTGTGAAGGCAGCACCTAAGAGTGCGGCGGTAACGTGGGCGTGTACTGCTACATCTGAGAGGCGTGTCATAACACTGACTGACATCCACATGCAAATGAGCCACAAAGCAGTTAGTAAGATCTACTTATTGATGAAAACACACTGATACTTTTCAGAAAATACATGTAACCATAGGGCTCATTGTGCCTTATAACCAATGCAAGGAAATTATACTAGTGATCCCATTTGAATGTATATATCTCTGTTTTTTTTCTTTTATATAACAGTGTTATAATGGGGGTAAGGTGAAATGAGGGAGATTGCTAGACTCTTCAGGGAGACATGGAGATTGCTCCTATTTCAGGGAGTCTCGCTGACAATGAGGGAGAGTTGGCAAGTATGATATATATGCACTTTTTGTCATCCCCTTACTCAATTATAACATATATTTTAGTTTTATTTTGGCTTGGTACCATCTGCCTACCATCTCTATATAGTTTGTCTAAATTGGGCCTGGTACTCTCCCTATCTCCCTCATTCCCCTAATATGTTTTTTGTATTTGTGTCTGTACAGCTATACCCATTTCTCCTATGTATTTTTTCATTTGGGCCTGGTTTTCTTTTACCTCAATCACATTATTTTATATATTTTCTTTACTCTAATTCAATTTATCAATAGACCAAAGGTGTTCAATTTCATGGAGGACTAACTTGGTGTTATCAATATTTTTCCCAATTCACTCCTGTGTTATCATCTTTTCTCCCAATTTATTCTTCCAATTCATCCCTGTGAATGGCACCTGGTCTGACAAAGATTGGAAGTGTGTACGGTGACACAATTCTTTGAGCAGATTGTTTCAGCAAACATATATCTAAGAGCTGCTACTAGATTGGACAGGTGTGTCGGCATATTTTGGGTGTTGAATCTGTGACCAGGTCCCCAGTGGAATTGTATCAACAGTCTGCTCTGGAATTGGATCGCCAGAGGATTGAACAAGTGTGTACCCATCTTAGTTATGCAGCGTGACGCTGAATTAGATAAATAATTAGCTTTATTCGTTGTTTTTAAATTAAAAACTGCAGATAGAATGGAGAGAGGTATCTGAAAAGGTAAGGATAACCACCCCAAATTTGTTATATAGTTCTTACCTTAAGCTGTTATTCAGATTTGAATAATGTAATCTAAAGTTCTTTTTGGTAGTTGTTATCCAAAGTTGCTTAATAAAAGCAGGAACTTCTCAGAGAGTATCATGTAGGACAAAATGTCACCACAAAATGGCTGCCAGTAGCTGAGCATTCTTTATATAGAGCTTTGATCTGTATTGTGACATCACAATGCATGCAGGCAGCAGCTGGAGATGACTGTAGCTTAGATCAGCTCTGGGCCCTAACTATCACATTTATATAACATGATTAGAATTGAGAAATGGAGAAAGTATTAGTTTTCATCTTTTTCTTTTTAATTTGAATTTGCACATATTTGTAGGTAATAGTATTACTCATTCACTGTAATATTTTTAGATTTAGGTATTTGTATAGCATAATAAACATTTATATACTGTAAAGGTTCCCCCCTTCTTTCTTTCTAATTTTCTAATCCCAATTTATCTAAATACATAACATTGTGCATAGGGGAGGTATTTGTGTTTCTTTTGGGGAAGGTATTTGTGTTTCTGAGTTTGTATCTTTTATAATTGCCTTTTAAAGTAATTATAAAACTGGGAAAATCATTTGCATTTTCTTATGAACTAGTCATCAAATCTATCTGTTGTACTGCAGGTTGCAAATGTGCAATTGAGGTGCTTTTGCTCTGTAATAATCCTCTACATGTTATCAGTTACCTCTACAGACCCTACCCCCCTCCTAAATACTGTATTATATGTACAGGTTGAGTCTCCCATATCCAAAATGCTTGGGACCTGGGGTATTTTGGATAACGGAATATTCCGTATTTTGGAATAATTGCATATTATAATGAAATATCTTGGGAATGGGACCCCAATATACACACAGAATGCATTTATGTGTTATATACACCTTATACATACAGCCTGCAGGTCATTTTATACAATATTTCCAATAATTTTGTGGCTCAAGCAAAGATTGTATACATACCTGAAATTCATTTATGTTTCATATACACCTTATACACACAGCCTGAAGGTAATTTTATACCATATTTTTAATAATTTGTGCCTTAGACAAAGTTTGTGTACATTGAACCATCAAAAATCAAAGGTTTCATTTTCTCAGTCATTCCAAAATTATTCCGTATTTCGGAATATTCCGTATTTCGGAATATTTGGATATGGGAGACTCAACCTGTATATATATTTCATTTGCCACTTTGCACTTTTTGTCATCCCCTTACTCCATTATAACTTATATTTTTGTTTTATGTTGCCTTGGTCTTATCTTCCTACCATCCCTATATAGTTTGTTTAATTTAGGCCTTGTACTCTCCCTATCTCCCTCATTCCCTTGATATGTTTTTGTATTTGTGTCTGTACCTCTATACCCATTTCTCCTACAGTATGTATTTTTTCATTTGGGACTAGTTTTCTTTTACCTCAATCACATTTTATATGCTGAATATTTTCTTTACTTTAATTAAATCTATCAACAGAGCAAAGAAGTTAAATTTCATGGAGGACTAACTTGGTGTTATCAATTTTTCTCCCAATTCATCCCTGATAGTGGCACCTGGTCTGCCAAATAATGGAAGTCTATGTACAGTGACACAATCCTTTAAGAAGATTTTTTTCAGCAAACGTACTGTATAACTGAAATCTGTTGCAAAATTATGTGTAGGCATAAACTGTATTGGGTGTTGAATCTGTGACCAGGTCTCCAGTAAGATGTGTAAACAGTCTTTTCTGGAATTGGATCGCCAGAGGATTGGACAAGTGTGTACCCATCTAACCTATGCAGCGTCACATTAGATGAATATTTTGCTGTATCCATTGTTTCTAAATTAAAAATGGCAGATAAAAGTGATGGAGGTGTCTGAAATGGTAAGGATAACAGGTCAAAATTATTAAATAGTCCTTACTTTAAGATGTTATTCAGATTTGATTTCTGAAGATGATGTTGTTGGTCAGGACCTTATTGGAAAATGTAATCCAAAGTCCTTTTGGTAGTTGTTATCCAAAGTTGCTTAATAAAAGCAGGAACCTACTCAAAGAGAATCAATGTAGGAAAAAACGTCAACCCCAAAATTGATGCTAGTAGTTGGGCATCCTTTACATATGGCCATCATGTCAGGATGTGGCTTGCGATCGGCCGCTATTCACCTCTGCGCCGGCGTCCTTGGGTTTAGGTGATCAGTCTCTGGGAGTGGAGGTGAGTGGTGTCTGAGTATTCTCCCCGGGGTCTGCTAGGGCTTCCTGTGTGCTTCCTGGTTCCCAGGGTGCCGAGCATGGGCGCAGCCTTCTTTGTCCATATCACCTGACTAGTCTCTCCCAATGGTAGTCCTGTGGTCACTCAGCTGATCCTCTAATCCAATGACCAGCTACTCAGAGGTATTTAAGTCTGACTCCAGGAACAGGAAACTGCTGTTCAACTTTGCTGTTCTAGAGACTGTGAGACTCACCAGTGTTTCTCTGTGTTATTTCCTTCAGAGTTGTGCTTCAGCCTACTCGCAGTTCTCCAGTGTTTCCTGTATTAGCTTCCATGCTAATTCGCAGTGTTGTTTTATCTCTCTCTTAGAAATCCAGTATTCATGTTACAATTCCTGTTTTGTTTTTTAGTGTGCTGTTTAGATTTCTTGCAGCCTACCTGTGTTACTGTGGTGTCTGCTTCCATGCTAATTACTAGTTAGCTCTCAGCTGGATCTCTAGTAATTCCCAGTACATTTTCTCCTGTGTTCTTCAAGCAAGCCTGCGACTAGGATGTCTAACATTCTCTAGTGGACTCCTGTGTTCAAGTATTCAGTTCATCTCCTGTGTTCAAGTATTCAGTTCATCTCCTGTGTTCAAGTATTCAGTTCATATCCTGTGTTCAAGTATTCACTTAATATCCTGTGTTCAAGTATTGTTTGTCTCCTGTATTCAAGTATTCAGTTCATCTCCTGTGTTCAAGTATTTAATTTGTCTCATGTGTTCAAGTATTCAGTTCATATCCTGTGTTCAAGTATTCAGTTCATATCCTCTGTTCAAGTATTCAGTTCATATCCTGGCTTCAAGTATTCAGTTTGTCTCCTGTGTTCAAGTATTCAGTTCATCTCATGTGTTCAATTATTCCGTTCATGTCCTGTGTTCAAGTATTCAGTTCATATCCTGTGTTTAAATATTCAGTTCATCTCCTGTGTTCAAGTATTCAGCTCACAAGCTGATCTCCTGTGTACAGGTATTATAGTGTCATTCTCTAGTATCCTCGTCTCTCCCAGGTACCTAGCCAGGTGTCCGTGACCTGCTCACTCAGTGTGGTGAAACCCACATCCCAATTGGAGGAGTCACTGGTGAAGACCACTGAGTGGGTTAGACTCCGCACCTCTGGCTAGGTCTAGCTAACACCTGGGTTTGACCTTTATTGAGGGAACTAGGACTATCACTTCCCTAGCTGCCTTCTAGCCATCCGAACCCCCCGGCTCTCTGTCATCCACAGAGGAACTATCTGTAGCGGATGGTGACACGTCATCTGCATTGTGACATCACAATGCATCCAGGCAGCAGCTGGAGATGGCTGTATCTTAGATCAGCTCTGGGCCCTACCTGCCACATTGATGATTACAATTGAGAAATGGAGCAATTATTAGTTTTGTTCTTTTTCTTTTTCATTTAAATATCCACATATTTGTAGTCGGGATGTGCGCCGATCACCGTGTTTTAGTTTTGGATCCATATCTTCTTCATGTTTTGGATCTGGATTTAGTTTTTTCAAAATTACCCTTGCGTGTTTTGGGTTTGGATATTTAAAAAAAAAAAAATCATAATAAACATCTAAAATCACATAATTTGGGCCTGTTTTTTGTTCCTACAGTATTATTAACCTCAATAACATTATCATTTATTTCCCATCATTTCCAGCCAATTTTGACACCTCACAGCTCACAATATTGATTTAATCCAGTTTAGGCAAAAAAGGTTGCATCAGTCTAGCTGGCTGACTAAGCTAAGTGACAGCAGTGGGTGTCACAAATGTGTAGCAGTACAGCTTCCAACATGGCACAGATGGCACTGCAGTGGTAGACAGGATGGCAGTTTAATAAACTATATAACACCATAGGAAGCATTAATGAAGAACTAGGTAGTGGCCTAGAGTTGGAATATGTTTATGGACTGGAGACAGGGAAAGGGATGGAAGGATTGATTCATTTTTAATTTGTTTATTTTAATGTTTTGATTCTTAAGAACATTTATGAGTGAGGATCATTGTAGGATCAAGTTCTTCAGTTCCTGAAAGACATCTTTGATCTGGCGGAGGTTTTTTATACATCTAATAGAAATGCAGTGGCCTTGCTTGTGGAGTTGCTGCTAAATAGTACACACTGCAAACAGATGTTTACTTTGTACCCAGGGAAGTTGTTAGGGATAATGGGACCAAGACTTGCTGTTTACATCAGAGGAAAGCTTACTATAACTCTATGACTGAACTACAACTCCCAGCATCCGTGCTGTTTGCCGGGCCTACTGGAAGTAGTTTGTTAACAATGGGTGGTGAGCCTCAGGTTACCTCAGCCTACTGTACACACTGTACAGTATGTAACATGTAAATATGTATGTAATGTGACCAATATACACAACTAATTTTTGTATTAAATGTATTTGCATTTCATTGCACACATCCTGGCAGGAAGATGCTCTGTGCTGCTGCTCATATTTCTGGTCTCTTGCATGACACCCACCTAAATACAAAGGAGGCGGGTGTTTATTGAGCTGAACTGTTATTTAGCCTATCAATTCACCAGGGTCCTGGGGTAACCGGTTGGAGTTGGGAAGAGAGCAATTAAAAAAACTGTTTAAATTTGAATATCTGCCATGTTTTGCCCAACCCGTCAACTTGGTGGTTCAGAATATTTAAAAAAAAAAATGAAAGGGGCATACAGGAGATGCTGTCTGTGGCCATAACAACTTCTGGACATTTTTTGGATGTGTCAACCGCCGCATGGAGAAGATTTTAGTGGCTGTGGCAGTGCAACTTCCAACATGGCACATCAGGAAACAAATGTTTTCATTAATCAAGAGAGGCCTGAGAGAGATGGAGTATGTCTGTAGTTGAAGGCAGGGAATGGAAGGGTTGATTAGTAGTAAATTTAATTTAAGTTTTGGATTCTGAAGCAAATTTATGAGGGAGGAGGGGAGTAATTTACAAAGAAAATTCATATCAGTCCTTGCCCCAGTTGAGCTCTATGGTGGTTCCGCTTTTTATTTAAAAAAATGAAAGGGGCATGTAGGAGATGATTATAGTGGCAGCACACAAAATGGAAGCTCTGAACAGGAAAGGAGCAGAGGGATTTAAAAGTCTGTTACTAAATATATGTTATCATTGTGCTTCTGTGATCATGTATGGGAAGGCTGGGAGGGGAGGAGAGAGAACATGAACATCTCCATATACCATCACAAAATAGCCTCTCCATTTGGTGTTTTAGTTGCATCTGACCAAACATGGCTGTTATGATCAAGGAAATCCAAGCCCACCAGGTTGGTATCTACAAATCAAGGTTGAAAAATGGCAGAAGAGTATTTTGCAAGTATACCTAATTGTGATTTTAGTTGAAATAAATACACTATGAAACAAAAAAAAGGTAAGCGTTAGAGCAGCTGCACACATGCATGGCAGTTTAAAAACATATAGGAAATCTATGAAACATTTGCCACACAGCAGTGGCAGACAGATGACAGTTTTATAAACTATAAAATTTAAAATTTCAGGCAGCAATGTCCCATACAGCAAAGAAAAGAGGTGCAAGATGGAATTGTCCTTGGGCCCTTCCACCCACCGTTATGTTGTATATATTAAACAGGACATGCACAGTTTAACAAACCAATCACTTCAGCGACAATGACTGCAAATTGTGGCTGAAGCGATTCGTTTGTATGGGCCCCCACGAAACAAGCTTCCAATGGGCAGCTGACATTGCTGGCAATGATCTCTACATTCACAAACTGGCTTTACAGAGGCAAGATGTTGTCGCCATCATCATCCGATTCCTCACCCTCATCAGTGTATACATTATTTTCTACCATTACAAGTGCCTCTGTAATTGTTGGACGTAATTGGTGGTGACGGTCTTCCTCATGGAATTTGTAGTTAATTTTGATGAACATCATCTTTCCCACATTTTGAGGATGTAGCCTCCTACGCTGATAGCTTACAAGGTTTCCAGCTATGCTGAAAACTCTGAGTACACACTGGAGGGTGGGCAGCTACAAGTAAAGCAAAGCCAGATTGTGCAAGGGCCTCCAGATTGCCTTTTTTTCTTGCCAGTAGTCAAATGGACTGTCTGATATGCCTATTTGGACACTATCATTAAAATAGTCCTCAACCGTTCTCCATATCAGATGGAGTCATGGTAGAGGTCTCATTAATTGTAGGCAATTCTTTTAGAACTGACCAGATGTCAAAACTTGATTGTGTTGACTCATCTGCATCACCAATGTGTCTTTTCTTGGGAAAGCTTAGATTTTTCTTGGCAGCCGCACTTGCTGGAGAAACTGAAGGAGGAGCCATCGCAGCATCATGTTCCACTTGAGCTGACAAATTGCTTACCAACAGCTATTTGCATCTCTTCAGATCTGTGTCTGTTGGGAAGAAAGACACGATGTATAACTTAAACCTAGGATCGAGCATGGTCGCGAAAATGTATTGATCCGATTGGAAGAGTCTGACAACCCTTGGATTCTGGCAAAGCGGATAAAGGACTTGATGTACAATTCCGACATACTTAGCAGAATCACTTTGTTTCAGCTCCTCCTTCAGTTTCTCAAGCTGCATTTCCAACAGTCTAATTAGGGGAATTACCTGACTCAAGCTGGCAGTCTCTGAACTCACTTCACAGGTGACTACTTCAAAGGGGTTCAGCACTTTGCACAACACGGAAAGTATTTTCCACTGAGCTTGAGTAAGGTATAGTCCCCCTCCTTTTCCTATGTCATACTTTGTTGAGTAGCTTTGGATGACTTTTTGCTGTTCCTCCATCCGCTGAAGCATATAATGGGTGGAATTACACCTTGTAACTACCCCTTGTATCAGCTGGTGGCAGGACAAATTCAACATTTCTTGCAGGTGTTGCAATCTTCTACATGCACCTGCTGAATGGCGAAAATGTCCAGAAATCTTTCGAGCCACAGAGATCATCTCCTGCATGGCCCTGTCATTTTTTTAAAAAATGTTGCACCACCAAGTTGATGGTGTGAGCAAAACATTGGACGTGTTGGAATTCACCCAGCTATAATGCTCTCGCAATATTGGAGGTGTTGTCAGACATCACAAATCCTGAGGCGAGTCCAAGTGGGATAATCCATTTTGCAATGACTTCCCTGAGATTTTCTAAGAGGTTATCAGCGGTATGCCTCTTATTGAAACCAGTGATATACAGAGCATCCTGCCTCTGAATGAGCTACTATTTCTTAGATGCTGCTGCTGTTGGTGCCGCTGAAGTCAATACTCCCACCCAGTGGGCTTTTACAGTCATGTCATCTTGCATCTGCCCTGTTCCACTTATCCACATATCTGTGGTTAAGTGGACAGTGGGTACAAAGGCATTTTGGAGGACACTAATTTGTTTTTTTTAACATTCCTGTACAGGCTGGGAATTGCTCTTCTAGTCAAGTGGATTCTAGATGGAATTTGGTAGTGGGGACACAGGACCTCAATTAGCTGTCTAAAACCCACTGCACTAATGGTGGATATCGGAGGAACATCTAATACCAGCATAGATGTTATGGCATCAGTGATCCGCTCTGCTACTGGATGACTGCTGTGATATTTGCTCCCCCTTTGAAAGGATTCTTTAACAGTCAATTGTTTTTTTGAACTACTACTAGTAGTCTTCCTGGTCCCCTTCTGCGATGAGGATCCACTCCCAGCAGCAGCAGGTGTGGTGCTCAAGGATTCTCCAGGATAGGGGAGGACTGAGTTAGCCTTATCAATTTGGTTGCAGGACTACATCCGATCATGATTGAGGATATTGTTGATGAAGGTGTTGTTGATGAAGATGGCAGGTGCTTGGACCTAGCAGAGTGAAGGGAGACAGCTGACACTGGACTGCTTGTTGTTACTTTTTAGCCAAAGTTTCTGAATTTTGCAAACACTTTGGATGGATGCACTGTAGATAACATAACAGGGAGAAGGTTCCTAGATGGTTAAGGTCCCTACCTCTACTTACTCTGGCTTTACAATGGGTACAGATGGTTTGACAATTGTTGTCCAGATTTGGGTAGAAATGATTCCACACATAAGAAGTGGATTTTTTTGTCTTATGCCCAGGCATGACAATGGGCTTTTCCTTATCATGGGCAAAAACAGTTTCTTCCACTGTTGCCTGTTTACACATACAACATCCTTATCAACAACATCATCATTAGCGTCAGCTACACAAATATCCTCCACATCCTGGTGCACTTCCACAGAAGCATCCTCGATTTCTATGCCAGCATGTTGACTTGTGCTGCTCATCCCCACATTTGCAGAGGATGCATAAGTGGAGTAAGTGAGCCTGACCTTTTTGAAAGTTCAGACACATACATGGCACCTGCCTACACACTTAGACTCTCCTCAGGGATTTGTGACATTTCTGAGCACACAGTTGGTTCCAGTGCCTTAACGATTTTAATTTTTTTGAAACGTCTACAGGGAAAAGGCCTTACATCATCATAAGAGGCAGAACCACCAGTCATAAATAAAGGCCAAAGCCTTAGCCTTTCCTTGCCACTTTGTGTGGTGAAAGGCATATTGCCAATTTTATGTCTTTCTGCAGCTAACTTGTCCTTTGATGTTTTTGTCTTCACCAATGTAAAAGATTGGTTCTTTGATTTTATATGCCCTGACTTCAGCCCTGTATGCCCTTTGGCCTTCTGCTTTAGTAGATGATGTAGACGGACCAGTATTGTCATTACTGGTGGCATTAGCAGCAGCTCCAGCACTAGTATGTGGTCCCTGCTCTCCTCTCAACTGATCGTTCTACATATCAACAGACACGAATGAAGTGGGGTACAGCACACATGTCAATTTGTACCAATTTTAAATATTACAATGCGGTATCAATGACCTACAGCGTCACAATATTTGTATGAATATTACACTGCGTTATTACTGGCCGACAGCTTCACAACACTTAATGAATTTGACATTGCAGTACTATGTACCTACAGCGTCACTTACAATACTTTATGAATTTTACACTGCGGTATCAATGAACTACAGTGTCTCAATATTTTCCTGAATATTACACCGTGGCATTACTGACTGACAGCGTCACAATACTTTATGAATTTTACACTGCAGTATGATTAACCTACAGCATCATTCACAATATGGCCAGCAGCGTCACAGTGCTGTGGATACACTTACAGCATACAGTGTGGGGTACAGTACAAAAAATATTATTAACTTTTCTTTTAACTTATTTCTTTTTAATTTGTTTAAAACTTTTAGTTACTTTTTTTTTTTACAGCCTGTGGACAGACAGCACACCCCTGGATGGAGAACACACTGGATGGACAGCACAACCCTTGACAGCACATGCCTTGATGGACAGTACAGCACACCCTTGGATGAGCAACACAGCCCCTGGACAGAGCACAGCACACCCTGCCTGAATTGGACAACACAGCCCAGCACAGCAAACCCCTGGATTTAACAATACAGCCCTCCCTCAATGGAGCACAGCACTGCACAGCCCGGGACTCAGCGAGCAAATGGCGCCGATCACCACGGGGAGGGACTTATATACAATCCAAAAGCGACAGAGGGAGGATGATGTTTTGCTTCGTTTTGGATTACGATTCAGGTGGGAAAACCAGAGCCTGACTCGAATCCTACTCAGATCCCCTATATTCGGGTGGATCCGGTTCTCATAGAACCGGACCCGCTCATCTCCATATATATAATACAATAGCCATCTCATAAGGATTGGTTTGCCCCTCCCATGTCTCTTTTGAAATATCCAACAATTCCCTTGGGTGTCTCCCGTACAGCAAATCAAAAGGTGAGAACCCTGTGGAACAATGTGGAACCTCTCTAATGGCCAGTAATAAATAGGGTAACAAATAATCCCAATCTTTACCATCTTTATCCACCACTATCTTTAGACATGTACTAATTTATGTCATGCTGGTGCGTTTTTGTGAATTTGGGCTGGGTTCAGAGAGTAAAACAGGAGAAGATACTGTATGCTGGAAACTTGCTGGCTTGATTAAGTTTCTTCACATATGTGAGAGATGCGCAAGGGGTTAGGAGAAGGAAGCTGGAAGTTTATGTAAGACTTTGCACTGGCAACCAGACAGTGTGGCAGGAAGTCCTTTTATAGTACTGCCTGTGCACTGATTGGACCGGAAACCAGGAGGAGGTTTACCGTTGGTGGTGCACCAGTCAGCTGTCTTGATCGAAGATGACAGCGCTGAGGGGAGTCTTTACATGTGGTATGCCGGGACAGCCAGTATTGGGAGTCAGCGGGCACCGGCGAAGTTCAGAGAGACCAGATGTTGTCACCTGCCAGAGCTGAAGGGGAGGCTCAGCACGAGACAGCGGACATGACCGCAAGCAGCAGCTGGTGTGATAGCCTGTCAGCACCTGTATAGGTAAGTGCCAGGGTTTAGATCTGGGATCTCTTGACAGTTCCCTAACAATTATCTTTGTTGACATTTTGCCCAGCTCTGCTTTTACACGAGTAACCAGGCTACCAGAATCTAACACAGCCTCTACCCATTTGCCTTCTACAGTGATTATACATATTTGTTGATCTGGCTCAGCCTGTCAGTCTGCAGTGCAGGATAGCTGAGCAAATAAATTCTACAATTCACATAAGCAGTATCACATTGCATACTGTAGGTTCAGAGGTAAGTGGAAATAGCAGGAACATGGTCAAAGCCATCACATCTAAAACATCTGATCATATTTTTATCAAGTCTTTTACGAGGCGGGAACCTTCCTGGCACAGCTGGCCAATCACCAGGTTCCAAGCCTACAGTCTCTGGATTTTTAAGTTCAATCCACCACCCAGCACCCTTTTACCCTGGGACAGTCTTACCAGAATTGGAGATCACTATTGTGGAACTAGGGTCCATTGGGGTACACTCAACAGTTCCTCGGCTGTCACATACCTCTCCACCATTACCAGCTGCCGGTCTGTTATTTAAGGGTCCCTGTGGCTCACCCACCTGTGCAAAGTTGCAGCCCGTGACCGTAGGTATTCCATGATTCGTGGCCCTGTTAGAGTCTCTGGCGGTAGTCACTTCTTGGTTAGATGAATGATGTTGTACATTTGAGAGCGACGTTGCTCATCCATTTGTTATCTCAAGCGATGAACTTGTTAAGCTTGAGCAGACATTGTGACATCCAAACGAGTCAAAATCTAAGTTTTTAGTTTATCAAAGTCCTTGGAATCAGTAAGGCTTTTGTCAAAATATCCTTGTTCCCATGATGGGAAGAGTGCCAAAATGCCTGCCCACTGATTTTTAGGTGAAATTTCTCTCTGCTGTTCTTTCAAAAGTTGTTAGATAGGCTTCATCATCATCATCACTTTTAGTCATCTTTTGCAAAAAAATCACTAGCCTGTATGGACCTGGAGCTGTTTTTGAAATTTGCGGAAGCATTTTCACAGTGATGCCAGATGCTACGCCACTTCTTGGCACTGCTGCCTCCAGGTTTCCTCAGCATCCATTTGTTGTTGTCTCCAGAGTTCATTAATATCCAATTGTTGTTGCCTCCGGGCCTCCTCAATAGCTAATTGTTGCACCCTTGTAGCTTACTGCTGAGATGCTGTAACTTGTAGCAGCGCCTTGGCTATGTCTTACATGGTATCTCATGGTGTAGGTGGGAAGCAGAATTTGGTTCTCCAATGCATCTGACAATAACACCACCAGGAATTTCACAAACATAAAATCTTTTCTCTAAAGCAAAAAAAATGGGTGTCTGTCACTTTAAAATTTTTACATAATTTTTTTTTTGGCTGCAATTTAGGTGCAATGCTTGCATTATCCACCATGTGTGGCAAGATAAGGGTGCTATTTTCTGGGGTAAATGGTTGCAATTGTAATCCAGCAGCCAAGCAGTTGTAGTAGTACAAATATAGACGAAACATAAAAGTAAATCGTGGCCTGTCTGGTTCTAACTAAACCAATTGATTTCCTCTCTCAGAGTGGAGGGATTTAACACCCCTCACAAAGCAAAAGTCTTTAGCACAGCACTTACATTCAGTAATTACAGTATTTCTCAACAGGCCGCTGACCTGTTCCCCTGGCAGTGAGAGGCTGACTACAGGGACTGACACACCCTTTATCAGTCTATCATAGGTGGTCTGGCAATCAAGGCTGCTAATAAGCATTGGTCTACCAGACCGAAGCTGAAAACCTGGGGTATATATCTCCCCTTGACAACCTTTCCAGTGTGTTTGTCACAATACATATATAAAAGGATGTGGGGTACCATGGTGTTGGTATGGGCACAGATAAGTCAGGTGTATATGGTACCTAACAGCAGAGATGCCAGTTCTTGCAGATCTTCCTTTATTTCTGGCAATGACTCCATGAGCTTTATCCACTTCCTTCTTAATTTATGATTGCCATCACCTGTTTCGAAACACCTTTCTTATCAATTAACTAGTTCAACACAGGTGATGGCATCATAAATTAAGAGGAAAGCAGTGGTCACAAGGGGAGTGCGGGTCACACTCGGGTGTCAACCGCCGAGGAGTGACACCAAAGTGCGACTCCCCCTCAGTGACAAGAGCCGGGTGGTGCACTGTAGCACTACATGCAGCACTCGGCTCCTGACACAGTGAGGTAGCCAGCACACAGACTGGTCCATGGGGGCAGTCAGCAATTCTGGGACCCCCGGAGTGACTAAAATGGGGGTTCGAGCTGAGAGGCCAAGCCCCTACCCACAAGGCCATGCCCCCTACCTGCGGGGGGAGGGAAGTCCAGGAACAGAGCATTTTGTCCCTCCTGGAATAGGTCATGTTGAGAGGTATGCTTTGAATATGTTACTTAGGCTGGGTATACACTACAGCGATATCAGCGTCTTTCCAACTCCACTGGGCATGTGTAACCAGTAACTCCATCTCCTGTTGCTGGCTTGTCTCTTTTTGCCTAGTGGTAGTCTGCAAAACTACAACGTCCATTGGTTACTATGGAGCCAGGGGTGTATATAAATAAACTGCAAATGGGTTTTGTCTATAATTACATTTTGTTTTTTTTTACATGTTCTTTAAAATTTTAATACCCTTTTAAGAACGGACATACTCTTTAAATTAACTGAAGCTCTAATGTTGTTACAAGAGCCAAAAACACAGTATATTTCTATGAGCAAACCATACCATAGCATAAGTCTCATGATTTATATTTTCTGTCTGTTCACTTGAGCTCTATTTAACCACTATGATGCCAACATAAGATGTACATTTGTTCTTGTTTCCACTATGTACACTAAATGTGCTGAATTTGCAATAGACCGGTCAAAAAGAGCTTACCACAAAACCCAACCGAAGCCAGCTCAGCAGTTTCACTGCCACAGGTACAGAGCAGTGCCCAACATAATGATTATTCTAACCATCTGTTGATGAAACATGAAATAAAAACTCTTATATACTGTACATTCTAACACTTGTAAAAGGCAGTGTGCTGAAATGTGCCCCCTTCAAGTGATAGCCTGCATCTGAAGAATAGGGTACAGTAGGTTTAAAAGCAACATGAGTTTTAAAAGGGGATTTCCTTACAGATTACATCAGTAATTGACTTGTACATACCACACTGCAACTTTCACTTTTAGATATTGTTTTTGCTTTATCTTTCTCTCTTCCTTCTCTGGTTTCCAGCCATGGTACAGTTTTTTGTTTTGTGGCCCTGAGTCACCATTCAAAGTAGGGGTGAGCGGGTTCGGATTTCTGAAATCCGAACCCCCCCGAGCCCCCCCGATCCGAGGCCGATCCGAGTCAGGCTCGACTTTTCCCGCCTGACTCGGATCTGAAATCGAGGCGAAACGTCTTCATCCCGCCTTCCGGGTCTCGCGGGTTTTGGATCCTATATAAGGTACCCGCGTCGGCGCCATTTTCTCACTCGGCTGTGGACAGTGAAGAGGGAGGGTGGGAGTTAGGGCTGGCTGGGCTGTGTAGTGTAGTGTAGTGCAGAGTAGTGTTGTGCTGTGCTGTGCTGCGCTGTGCTGTTGTTGTCCATTGGGGCTGTGTCCACTACTTCAAAGTCCATAGGGGCTGGCTGTGTTGTGCTGTGCTGCTGTTGTTAATAGGGGCTGTGGCCCTCATTCAGAGCCACTCGCAAACAGCAGTACGCTCGTTGCATTCCGATGTTGACTAACCGCGCATGCGTCGGTGTAACACTGCGCATGTGCGTACGGCAGACATGTCAAATGTGATTGACAGAACAGGGCGTTTTTGGGTGTTGACGGGGGTGGAGATGGAAAAACGCAGGCGTGGCGAGGCGTTTTTGGGGCGTACATACATTAGCAGATGCGAGAGTAAAATGTGTACGGACCGACTCATACGTCACTGGATGATCCTCTTTCCCTTCAAAATGCTCGCACAGCTTAGGGTCTGGATTACTCGACCACATTGGCGATGGCCTTCACCTCCATCCCGGCACTCCTCGATGTTGCTGCGATTAATCGCGGGTGGTCTGAACAGCAATTAGTGGTGGATTGAAAACCGGCTTGGTATGTGTTTTGAAAGTAGTTTTTTGTGTTAGCACAAAAGCGTACGCAGGTGGAAATCATAGCTGCTAATGTGATGATTACACAATCAATTTACGTACATTTGTGGTAGTTTCTTTGGGGCTCAATTTGTTGGTTAGGGCCTATTGTAACAATAATGTCATCATGTTTTTTTGGTTTTTCCCTTTTTCTTTTGGCCTGTTGAATTTGCCTCGTTATGTTAAATTTGAAACGTTCCTTAAAGAGCCCTTTTTTGGGGGGGCATGTAAAATGTGGTTCTTGCCAGTTTGTGCCTTTTGGCCCAGGATTAAATGTAATCCATTGTGACAATAATGTGAGAATACAATGTCAGTTTTTTATTATTTTTTTATTGCTCAAACAAAAAATCACAATAAAAAAATTTTTGGGCAAAGTTTTTTTGCAGGGTTCATTTCCAAAGTTACAATAATTGGGCCAAAATAAAAGATTTATGAAATGTAGAACACAAAATTAAAAACAATTCACAAGAAAGGAGAGGGAAGTTTTGACCAGAAAGGAATATGAGCCAAGCACAGAAGGAGTGTGGGAAAAGTCGCCATTGCTTTCACCGTTTTTTCACCCGTTTGGCTGGGGGAGGGAGGGCGCCAGACCGGGTCCGGGATGTCATCGGGCTTGCCTGTCCAGAGGCAGATGTTGTGGCCTCTGGACTAGGCACAGGGCTAGGCACATTTGGAGGATTGGCTGATGTTGTGCCAGAGGTGGAGGATCCTGATGTTCCGGCAGGAAGGGAGGTCGGCTCCACCATGTGCTGGCGAACGACCTGCTCCAGGGCATTGGCGATGCGGATGTTGGCCCTGGTATTTTCCGCCAGGGCCTGACCAATGGTCACATTGGCCGCAGCATTTTGCTCCAGGGCCTCAGCCACCCGTAGCAGACTGGCGTCCATCCTCTGCAGAATCTCCGTATGGAAATCCGATTTGAAATTGAGTTCTGTGAGGAGGGCCACTGCCTGCGAGGGGGATTGCCCTGGACTGGCTTCTGCAGGGTCCTCAGCTGGATGTACTGGTTCCTCCCCTGCAGAGCCAGCAGAAATTCGGCGGCCAAGGCTCCCCTCTGGAGCAGACTCATCCGCCTGTGTCTCTGTTAGGAAAAATGAGAAAAGACTCACATTAGAATTAGGGATGTGCAGGCTCGGATAGGTTCGAGTTTGCACGTGGAGTTCGGATTTTTCCCTCCAAAAAAACGGAACTCAGAAAGAGGCAAAACGTCATCTTGCATGGACGAACATCATCATTCCTGGACAAAAGTCCAGGAATGATGATGTTCATCCATGCAAGATGACGTTTTGCCTCTTTCTGAGTTCCGTTTTTTTGGAGGGAAAAATCCGAACTCCACGTGCAAACTCGAACCTATCCGAGCCTGCACATCCCTAATTAGAATCTACATATTGGCCCACTAACATTTCAGAGTTGGTGACATCACAAGATTTACCTGGGACAACATGAGGAGCCGCAAAGTCTGGCATGTCCGTATCCATGTTGGACACGCCAAACACCTCCACAGGCTGCACACACCCCTGTGCCAGCTCTTCTAAATCCGTCAACTCCAATGATACAGGGGTGGGACCCCCACCTGTCCCCCTTGCATACCTAGCCCTGTCCGCGAGTTTTTGCTTTAGGCGATATTTGAAGTCGCCCCATCTGTGGGATAAAATGGAAACCATTATCCTTTTGTTTAAAATGGTGTTTGTTTTTAGGGGGGGCAAGTGTTTACTTACCGCCGTTTGACATCCCGGGCTAGACTGACATAATCACCCACCCTATTGACAGCAACGGCTACCTCTTCCCACATTCTCCACTTCTGGCTTGTACTCATATTCCTGTCTGCCTGTGGCAGGATGTCCACACACTTCTGAATCAAAACCTCCATCTCCTTTCTTGTGAAATGTGGCTGCCTTTTTTTTTTTGCAGCTTTGGCCGGAATACTGGGCCCAGCAGCCTCTTCCATGTCATCCTCCTCACCTATTTGTGTAAATATTCAGATTTCTCAAATTCACAACTTGCCCAATCTTATGTTTCAAATTAATCATTGAGACAAAATGCATGAAAGACTTACCGCCTGACTCTTGTCCATTGTTTCCCTGGTCTGTAGCCATGTCTGAGGTCCAAACAAGAAATACACCAGAATTTAAATGTGTTTTCGTGACGTATTTATACATGCGTCCTTATTTTGCAGCCGCATCATTGATTGTGCGTTCCTATGATCCCTCCTTAATTTGTGCGGGAAACGAAACACTATTTATGGCTTGTTGTGTCTCGAGTCGAGGTGGCGTTTTTGGATTGTTGGAGGTTACCTTGGTTGGAGTTTCTTGTTTGCGGATAAAGGAGTTGGCGTTTGGAGTTTATTTTGTTTGCTAGATTTGCGTTTTTATTTTCCGTTCGCTTTTTTTTTTTTTGGCCTCGTTTCTTGATTTGGTAAGTTTTGCGAAGTCTAACTTTGGTTCAATTGGTGTCTCATTGTGTTTCTTCTTGTTTTTAATTTTTGGATCCATAATTTCATCTCTTTTAGCTTTTTTTTAATTTCGGACCCAAACACCTTTTGATTTGGAATCTTATATATTTGCTCTTGGTAAGTCCATTTTTTATCTTGTATTTGCGAACTAATTAGCGCATTTTTCTCTGTTTGTATAGTGACTTGTATTTGCGAACTAATTAGCGCATTTTTCTCTGTTTGTATAGTGACTTGTATTTGCGAACTAATTAGCGCATTTTTCTCTGTTTGTATAGTGACTTGTATTTGCGAACTAATTAGCGCATTTTTCTCTGTTTGTATAGTGACTTGTATTTGCGAAATAATTAGCGCATTTTTCTCTGTTTGTTTATTAACTTGTATTGGCGAATTAATTAGCGCATTTTTCTCTGTTTGTTTATTAACTTGTTTTGGCGAACTAATTAGCGCATTTTTAAATGCTTATTAATCCTGTAAAATTGTTTGTGGTTGCCCTTTCGCTTTTTTGGCTTACATTTCAACCCATTTTGATGTACTGTGTGCAATGTCGTTTTGCTCTTTGGCCAAATGTGTGTTTCGCCTATTTTATGTTTTGTCTAGCACAAAATTTAGAAACATAAATGCACAGACTAAACTTTTTCAAATTATTTTTGGGATTAATTTCAGTTTGGACGTATCATGACAATACCCCGGCATGTAAGCAGCAATGGATGGTATCATCAAGCTAAGTTGTTCTTAATTTTCTTTTGGGGTGCGTCCAAAGCCTTACATTCAAATCTTGCCATTTCAGGTTGATCTTGGGCGGATTGTTCTGGCCATGCTCCCGGAAGCCGACCAACCTCAATCTCGTCCCAGGCGTAGGCATCGTAGGCGTGCAAGGCCCCAGATATTTCGAACACGTGTCACCCTTTTTGGAATGCCCGATGATGAGGTTTTAAGACGCTACCGTCTTCCTCCCAAAATCATCATAGACACTCTCTCATTAATAGAGAGTGATCTTGAGCGGCAAATTGACAGTCCAACAGCAATACCACCACTTACGCAATTTATGGCGGTGTTACATTTCTTTGCCTCAGGATCGTTTCAAACAACGGTGGGAATTGTGGCGGGCATCTCACAATCCTCCTTTTCCAGGATCCTGAGGGCAGTGATGGAGGCACTTTTCAAGCACCTCCATCATTTTATTAAAATGCCTTTGGATATGGGTGCCCTTAGTGTGGCCAAGGCCAATTTTTACCAAATAGCTGGCTTCCCACACGTCATAGGGGTTGTGGATGGTACTCACATACCACTTCAGCCTCCAGCACGGCTGGAGGCAATATTTCGCAACCATAAACACTATCACTCCCTGAATGTAATGGTGGTATGTGATGCCTCCCTCCAGATCCTGTCCCTGAATGCAAAATTACCAGGAAGTGCACATGACTCCTTCGTCATCCAGCAATCAGGGATATGGCACAAATTAAACAACCTACAAGCTGGTGATGCATGGCTTCTGGGTAAGTGGAGACCTTTAGTACATAACAATGTTAAGCTTGATACACAGTGATCCTGATGTTGTCTATTCTTTTTCACAGGAGACAGTGGATACCCTTGCATGCCCAGGCTGCTCACTCCTTATTTGGCTCCCACACCAGGTCCACAAAGTGAGTTTAATACCGCACTTACAGCCACCAGGCAAGTGGTGGAGCACTGTATCGGCCTTTTAAAAGGCCGATTCAGATGCCTCCACCGCTCTGGTGGCGAGCTCATGTATTTGCCGGATATGGTTTCGAAAATTGTGGTCCTGTGTGGGATCTTTCACAACATCGCCATAAGGAGTGGTGTTCCAATGCAGCCAGAGGATGCCTTACCTGAGGATGGCCCCCCCGAGGTTGGTCGGAGGTCAGTATGTGGGGGGGCCATACGCGATGATGTGGTGGCCCGATATTTTAGGTAATTATTGACCAAACAACAGTGTGTATACCCAATGTGTTACGGTTTTTTAGCGTTCATCTTTTCTTATATTAATTCTTGCACCATCTTCTGTTTGTTTGCATAATCTTTGGCACTCCCACGATGACTACTTCCTGCTACCCTTCAAAAACCTCTATGTGGAAACTTCGGGAATATATTCTGACACCAATATTGCAACGCCATATTTTTGAAATCATGTGGGCATGGACCTTCGTCAACCAGTTCTTGATTTGTTGTGTGTTTGTTTCGTGTTTTTGGTATGTGGTGTATTTCTGATTATCACTGTGTGTTTTGTTTGTGAGTGACCACTTTGTATTTTGATTTCTGTTGTGAATAAATATTTGGAGAGTGTAATTTGTTTCCTTTTTGGGCACGTTAGAAGCAAGTGTAAACAAACTCCCAAACGTTAATTTTACCTAAGGGGTAACCCAGTAATGAAGCAAGTGGAGCTAAAATGTAATATGTTTTCGGGGTACTAACCAACACACCAAGGAATCCTGTACAATCAGTTGCCTTCGTAAGATTGTCCTAAGCAGTTTGGCCACCAAATAGGAACCTGAAAAATGTTGTAAACTATCATGTTGGCCACCACAAAAAAGGAAAATGACATTGGTACTGGGAGGTGTTTCTTGTGCCTGTTTGCATTCAAAATACAACACACAATATGTAGTGAGATTCTGTGGCAATCCTTGCTTGAAGAGTCTACTTATGTCAGTGTAAAGAATCTTGGATTTACTCAAAACGCATGAGACAGAGCTTGAATTAAAACTGATTTATTAGGAAACAATTAGAAAAAAAAAACAAAAAAAACCTAATTCCTAAGGAGAACCAACAGATGGTCAAGGCCCTGCAGAAGCCCGGTGACCTGCTCCCGCATACGGGCCACACAATGACAGATTTCTGCCCGACGCCTCTGTTCCTCTGTGGGTGACAAAAGTTTGGGGATTAATAAATCTATAAAGAAGCAACATTCTAAAAAAACACAAAACAAGCAAACCAAAACTTAAAAGCTTGTGGCCAAAAAAAACATTACACGGATAAAACCCAGCACCCCAAAATGTCCTAGGCCAAAAATACAAGGGCCCTAAAAAAATGCACACAGGTGTGATATGTGTATGGTGACATCAGCAGGAACAGGTAAAGACAACCCCCAAAAATACCCTAAGGCGACAGAAAGCCAACAAAAATGGGGACGACACATGATTACATACAAACAGTTTGTGGTGCCCAAAATAAAATTAAAAAACATACCGTTCTCCAAAACGCCAGAGCCAGAAGCCACTCCCTGGACCACCTCGGAGGTGGCTACATTCCCCAAACCTAGGGGCAGGGTGTTTGACGAATCCTGGGAGGGGGTATTTGGAGGAGGGACGGATGGAGGAGAGGGGGAATTGGGCTGGAGGGGAAGTAGACCTGAAATCTCGGCCACAGGGTCTGGGGAGGAGGGTGTAATTGAGGAATTGGGGGTTGGAGAGAGGGGCCGGGACCGGCGTCTTGTCTGGCGATGCCGCCGTAGTCTTTGCTGTGCCCCTAAAAAATGAAAAAAATATTGTGGTTAGTTTCAACAGGAATCCAAAATAAAAAAAAATAAAAATACAATGACTAAATAGGACAGACATGAAAACATGCACATGCAGATATGACTACAATGACTCAATAGGACAGACATGAAAACATGCACATGCAGATATGACTACAATGACTCAATAGGACAGACATGAAAAAATGCACATGCAGATATGACTACAATGACTCAATAGGACAGACATGAAAACATGCACATGCAGATATGACTACAATGACTCAATAGGACAGACATGAAAACATGCACATGCAGATATGACTACAATGACTCAATAGGACAGACATGAAAACAAGCACATGCAGATATGACTACAATGACTCAATAGGACAGACATGAAAACATGCACACGCAGTTAGGGCCCACAAGATAAACTTGAAAACCACAGTCCAGAAAACTTACTTTCCGCAATCTGCATGCGAAAGCATGCCAGCAAGCGGGGCGTACGCCGGTGCTGGTCCGACCACCTGTGCTCCAGCTGGCCAATATGTCGGCGTGAGCCGAAGGAGCGCAGGCGGCGACGTACCTCCGCATATGCGGAACGCTTTCGCCTATTTGAGATGGGTGGAGGCTGACTGGTGATCCGCCTGTCAATCACCTCCGTCAGCACCAGCAGTTCGCGCCTGGTGAATGCGGCGGATCTCATGATGGCAATGGTGTTTTTTTGGCTAAATATTTTTAATAAAGCACCCCAAAAAAATTTGATTGGCTAATGTATTTGGGAAATTAACAGTACAAATTTTATTGGTTAGTGTATGAGTCATGTGTTCGACAGGGCCACAAATCTCTTGAGAGTTATGATAGGCTTGATGCAGTGACATGCGTAAGCAAATTTAAATAAAGAAATGAACCACAGAAAATTTGTGGGGAGACAAACAAATAGAACAATTGTTTAATTGGGGCTAACATGTCTTTTGAACAATAAAAGCGAAGGTTTCAGCCGTACGTATTCTGCGAGCAAACACAAACACGGACAAGATTAAAGTTTATTGCATTGTGTTGAAAAAAACAAAACAATTAAGCTAATTGATACATTGATTGGCATGATACGATTGAGGGAGGTAGGCAGAAAAAACGAGCAGGTAATCGGAATCTGACAGTCCCACTTCCGGTTTGTACTTGTGCGTGCGTTCCCTTCAAGCCATTTCGGGGATGTACGCTCGCTATTTGGCACGCTCGTTAGTTAGAGGAGGGGTCGGCTGAGTTTGGGGCGGATTTTTTGCTGCATACGAAAATACGAGCGAGTGCTTGAATTTAAATATTTTTTTACGTACGCCCAATTGCGAGTGGGTCTGAATCAGGGCCTGTATCCACTACTTCAAAGTCCATAGAGGCTGGCTGGACTGTGTTGTGCAGTCAGTTGTCCATAGGGGCTGTGTCCACTCCAAAGTCCTGTGCAGTGTCCCAGTCCTAAAGGGGTGCTGTAGTGTTGTCCAGGGGGTGCTCTGTCCATCAGGGGTGCTCCCCCCAAGTGCTAAAAAAAATAATATTTTTTCTGTGTTTGTGAATTGTGTTCGCAGTAGCCGCACATGCATCAACAAAGTATTGCCAAGCGTGCGCCTGTGTCATAAGTAAAGGGCCGGCTGGCTTGACCGTTAAAGGGTGCTGTAACCCCCAAAGTACACTCCAAACCAAATAAAAAAATATTTTCTGTGTTTGTGAATTGTGTGCGCAGTAGCCACACGTGCATCAACAAAGTAGTGCTAAGCGTGCGCCTGTGTCATAAGTAAAGGGCCGGCTGGCTTGACCGTTAAAGGGTGCTGTAACCCCCAAAGTACACTCCAAACCAAATAAAAAAATATTTTCTGTGTTTGTGAATTGTGTGCGCAGTAGCCGCACGGGCATCAACAAAGTAGTGCCAAGCGTGCGCCTGTGTCATAAGTAAAGGGCCGGCTGGCTTGACCGTTAAAGGGTGCTGTAACCCCCAAAGGGCACTCCAAACAAAATAAAAAAATATTTTCTGTGTTTGTGAATTGTGTGGGCTGTAGCTGCACGTGCATCAACAAAGGAGCAGCGCCAAGCGTGTGCCTGTGTCCCATAAGTAAAGGGCCGGCTGGCTCATTTCTTAAAGGGTGTTGTAACCCCCAAAGTGCACTACTCTCCAGCAAAAATAAAAAAATATTTTCTGTGTTTGTGTGCGCCTTAGCCGCACGTATATATCAAATCAATATAACATAAATGGAGGACCAAACTTTCTCCGGTAAAAATAAAATAGGGAAAGATCAAGAACCACTTCCTCCTAGTGCTGAAGCTGCTGCCACTAGTCATGACATAGACGATAACATGCCATCAACGTCGTCTGCCAAGCTCGATGCCAAATGTCATAGTAGAGGGTACATACAATCCCAAATGACAAAGTTCAGGAAAATGACCTTAAAAAAAACATTTAAATCATCTGAAGAGAAACGTAAACTTGCCAATATGCCATTTATGACACGGAGTGGCAAGGAACGGCTAAGGTCTTTCCCTATGTTCATGACTAGTGGTTCAGCTTCACATGACGATGGAAGCCCTCCTCCCGCTAAAAAAATCAAACGAGTTAAGCTGGCAAAAGCACAGCGAAGAACTGTGCGTTCTAAGAAGATATCACAAATCCCCAAGAAGAGTGCAAGTGTGGTGGCTGTTGCGATGCCTGACCTTCCCAGCACTGGACGGGAAGAGGTGGCCCTTTCCACCATTTGCACGCCCCCTGCAAGTGCTGAAAGGAGCACCCACAGTCCACTTGCTGATATGCAAATTGAAGATGTCACTGTTGAAGTACAACAGGATGAGGATACAGGTGTAGCTAGCACTGAGGAGGAAGTTGGCGAGGAGGATTCTGATGGTGATGTGGTTTGTTTAAATCAGGCTCCGGGGGAGACAGTTGTTGTCCGTGGGATGAAAAAGCCCATGGGCAGAAGACCAAACATTCCGGTCATGCCTGGGCAGAAGACCAAACATTCCACCTCTTTGGTCTGGCAATATTTCTATCCAAATCCGGACAACAACTGTCTTGCCATATGTACCATATGTAAAGGTGAAATAAGTAGGGGTAGGGACGTTAACCACCTAGGAACATCCTCCCTTATACGGCACCTGCCGCGCGTTCATAAAAAGTTACTGTCAAGTTCAGAAACTTTGGCTAAGACCGTAAGCAGTCCAGGGACACCTAAATCCCTTTTTCCTGTTTTATCCATGGAATCGGTGGATGAGGAGGATGAGGACGACATCTTGCCTCCGTAGAGCCAGTTTGTGCAGGGACACATTAATTGCCAGCTTGTTTTGTGGGGGCCCAAACGAACCAATAATTTCAGCCACAGTCATGTGGCAGACCCTGGCACTGAAATGATTGGTTTGTTAAAGTGTGCATGTCCTATTTATACAACCATAAGGGTGGGTGGGAGGGCCCAAGGACAATTCCATCTTGCACCTCTTTTTTTTCTTTGCATTATGTACAGTTTGGGGCCTAGTTTTTCAAACTGCCATCCTGTCTGCCACTGCAGTGGCACTCCTAGATGGGCCACGTGTTTGTGCCGCCCACTCATGTCGCTTAGCATAGTCATCCAGCTACCTCGGTGCAACCTTTTGGCCATAAAAACAATATTGTGAGGTGTGATGTGTTCAGAATAGACTGGAAATGAGTGGAAATGAAGGTTATTGAGGCAAATAATTGAATAGGAGCATAAAAACCCACAAATTCTGTGATTTTAGCTGTTTTTATGCTTTTTTTCAAAAAAATACAGATCCAAAACACATAACCCAGAACCCAAAACACGGAAGGGTGGTTTTGGCAAAACCAATCCAGATCCAAAACACGAAGAAAGATCCAGATCCAAAACCAAAACACAAAACACGAAAAGTGGCCGGTGCACACCCTAATTCAAAGTCACTCTCTGGTTGCAAATCTCAGAACAGTTCCTGGATGTTTTAGCACCCACTCAGTAATTTCTGGCTTCTTCTTAACTACCTCACCACCGTGCCTATTTTGGGCACTATCTTGGGCTCATCAGCGCCCGCTGGTGCGCCTGTTTGCAGTGTTGTGGTGACGATAATATGTAAATGCTAGCCTCAGGTCTTCCCTTGTGCACTAGCATGCACCTGAATGTGCCAGCCCTGAGATGCCCGCTTTCAGTGTCTCTGCTCACTGTAACACCACCAGTGATTCTTGACACTGCACCATCTGCACAACTATTGCGCTCACCATAGACACTTACACCAGCCCTATGGCATGTGCAGGGACTCGTCTCGTCTGAACATGGCCTCTGTGGAAGCGGCTGTGCATCTCAGAGAATGCAGCCGCTTTCATTTCCACACCCACAACACTCCCATGTCATGCCCATGGAATGTAATATTTTGGCATCCACATCATGCCACCTTCCAGTCACCATCCAGGAACGCCAATCTCTCTGCCGTCCCAATTCTAATACTGTCTCTCCAGAGTAATATAGAATTGTTGTGCATAGACTTTATGTTACGCATGCCGGGGTTTTCAGGGCTTTTTGCACATGCGCAGTAACAAATAATCGCTCAACTACGTGAACATCTGCATTGATTGCGAATTGCGCGCATCTCGTAATCATGCCCGAAATGAGGAGACAAAGATTTTCTTAAACATATGTTTCAATGCAAAAGTTTTTCTTCTCTTTATGTGGAATATTTACTAAGCAGTGGATTTTCAAAACCCTCGACTTTTGCCTGCCATATTTAAAAGGGCAATAATATTTAATGCAAAATAAGCCTGATTTTGCATTTACTATTATTGCCCTTGTAAATATTGCAGTTAAAATGGGACATTGTGGGTTTTGAAAATCCATTGCTTGGCAAATATACCCCTATAAACGATCCAAATCCCATCAGATCCAAGCTCTCTGTTTCGTTTTGTTTCCAGATTCGAAAATTGCCGGGAAGTCGAAGACAAGTCACTCATCTCTACTTAGTTATTATTTCACTTGAATCTACAATGCATCACTAGTTACAATACCAGTAACTACAGGGAGGATGAAGGAAACTAGGTAAACTACTCTTTGGGGTCTATTTACTAAGCAGTGTTAGGAAACAGAGTGAAAAGTGATAAGAAGGTGATAAGGCGCCAGCCAATCAGCTCCCTACTGTTATCTCCCAGGCTGTGTTTTAAAAATGACACTTGGGAGCTGATTGGCTGGCACCTTATCGCTTTCCTATCACTTTTTACTCTGTCTCCTAACACTGCTTAGTAAATAGACCCCTCAATCTCTTAATCTTGCCTGGTTCTCCTTATTTAGTGTTGTTAAAATAATAGACAGTATTTCTACAAAATTATCCTCAGTTACCCCAAGTGGAATGGGCATATTTCCTAACCATGAAAATTCATTCCTCTGGTCATGAAGGCAGTAGTGTCACTGGGGTAGGTGATACCCAGTGCGGCAAATTCACCCACTGCGTGTGCCGCCGAAAAGGGAGCACACCTTGTGGCACACCCCCAGTTTCACCAATCCTGGAGCATGTCCAGCACTCTGGGAGATTGAGGGCTGCATCCCCCTAATGACGCCACTGCATGAAGGATTTAAGCATTATCAGGCATAGCTAGTTATTTACTGTTAAACTGGTACATAGCCAAAATATGTCTATTCTCAAGGGATGAAGCAGTTACACTACATTGTAAAAGCAGTCATTTGATTGTTGTGGAATAAAATGGTTATGTCCAGTGAAACTGGCACATCGCCAAAACTGCACAATGCCAGGGTCCTAAAGTGGTGAAAATGTTCTGGTCACGAAGGGGTTAAGCAGTAATAATGAACGTATTCATTGTTATGGAACAGATTACACTGTTTAAAAAAAATCCTTATTGAGTCACAAGGGAGCACTATGATCTAGTATTATCTGCTGATTCTGCACTTTCTAGGACATCTGTTTAGCTGTAACTACTGTGTGACTCAAGTTATTTTTTTAAAGCACAAACCAGTTACACTACGTGGAAATGAACACACACCAATATATAATTTTATTTCAAACACAAAGAAAAAGGACACTGATTAATAATACTTTCAATCAGGGGTGTCGGAATGATTTTATGTTGGGAGGGGCAACATAAAATTGTTCTGGCGACCCCCCACCCTCTCGTCTTTCCTCCCCTATCCTCCTCCCTCCCTTCCTTCCTCTTCACTGGACGCGCACGCCGCACAGGGACTGTAGCGGCGGCCGCGGACGGTCAGGGGCTGTGCTTTATAGCAATAGGCTGCACAGCCCTTGCACCGCATGGAGGAGGTGTAATATGTGGTGTTTTAACTTAAAGGCCGCACATTACACCTCCTCCTCCGTGCAGTACAGCTTATTGCTATTAAGCACAGCACTATAACATTCGCGACCGTCACTCCTTTCAAATGTTGGGGGGACAAGCCGCCCCCTTGCTTGCTGCCCGTTACAACGCCCATGCTTTCAATCCAGATCAGCCCATAAATTTAATTTTTACCTGACAGAATGTTGTGACATGTTTACTAACCATCAGTAAATTAACTGACCATCTAAGTTTTATATATCCGGAACCAAAAAAATAGACATTGGTAAAAATATGTAATCATCAAAGCAATGATCACACCAATTTGTGGCCTGTGTAGGGTAATGAATCCCTCATGTTTTATACATAGTGGTTGCACTTAAGTCCATTTTGCAGATGGATATTGCAATCTTTTTGTACTGTAGCCGAGCACATGGCCAGAAGATGGGCCAGTCTGGCTGCCTGAAAGCCTGGCCGAGCAGCTCCGTCTCCCGGCAGTGTGCCCTACAGGCTAGGTGAGATGGGGCGTGTCCTGTGCTGACGCCCCTTTTTGCATGGACGCACACTTCTGATGCGTGCACACAATAGAGAAGATGGAACTAGGTGTAACCTGAGTGTTCGCAAATAACTTTTTGGAGAACATGTAGGCAGAATGGAGGGCTATTCAGAGATGAGATCTATCTGATTTCCTACACCAAGGATAAGGTTGGTGCACTGATAATGATGATGGCTACTTTCACAAGCGAATGTATAAGGTAGTGCAGCTGCTTAGATGCTCCCAAATCTGATTACCTGCAAAGATCTGCATTTCTGAGCACGCAATGCCACTGACCAACAGTATCCTTTGTCTTCTAGAAGTTTTCTGCACCATGGTATAACATTGTCTTTCTAAAAGGTGTTTTGTCAGAATAATGGGACACTATTAATGTAGTATAATTTTTTTTTTAAGGAAAAATGTTTTATGTTGCTCAAATATTCCTATTGTACTAAATGTAATCATGTGCAGTAAAGGTGGTGTTCGGGTGGTGGTGGTGGTGGGGGGAGGGGTTGGACAGTCTGGACTGCAGTTACTGCAAAGCAGGCAGAATGATATATCCAGATTTTCCATGGAAATACAGGTGCTCTGTAATAACAGGATGCGGTCATAATCCTGGCGTGCGGGATGCTGGCGATAAGAATGCCAGCGTCAGAATCCCGGTGCCAGCATCCCGACGGTAAGTACTTGGGTTAGGGGGAGGGGGAGGGTTAGTGTTAGGCACTAGGGCATACTTGCCGACAATCAGCTCCCTCCTTCTTTGGAGGGAGCTGATTGTCAGCTAACAGAGGGGGGCGTGTCCGGACATTTGTGTCACATTGGGGGCGGAGCCAGGGTGGGGCTGCACGATTGCATCATCGTGGCCCCGCCCCCTCTTCACAATCCCGTACCCAACCCATAGTAAAAATTACCTGGGTCATTTATATTTGGACCTAGTGCAGTTTTTGTGATATAAGATACAAGTTACTATTCTGTGTATGTGCACCAAATATGCGTACACACTTCTTTATCTAATTTTTTTGCTTATTGTTGATTTGTGCCTCCTGAAGGCAGAATAGGCGTAGCCATGCATAAGCGTAGTACAGTACTGTAAGTGCATGTTCACATAATTGTAGCAAAACTAGACGTGTATGCATGCACAAGTAGACCTGCTAGGCGGTGTATCACATGTGGGTAGTCAAGAACTGGTGCAGTGATACGCAATTATGATGACGACTATCAGCAACATTATGTAGACTCATCTGACTGCATATTAATCAGTCCAATTGATAGTAGGGATGTGCGCCGGACCATTTTTGCCGGATTTGGATTTGGATTTGGTTCTAATTCGTCGTCCGGCTTTGGATTTGGATTTGGATTTGCCAAACTGCGGTGACTGGCTTTGGATTTGGATTTGGATTTGGATTTTTTTACAAAAATTTACAAAAAAAGCTAAAATCACATAAATTGGTCTTTTTTTTCTTCCTAGAGTATTATTAACCTCAATAACATTAATTTCCAGTCAATTTAGACCATATCACAGCTTATAATATTGTTTTCAACATTATTGGCCAAAGGTTGCAGTGAGCTGACTGGTTACTAAGCGACAAAGCAGTGGCACAACGACACAGACACCACAGTATAAAGCACATCTATGACACATTGCCACACAGCAGTGGCAGAAATGAAAAGTAGTGCACCCACCTAGTGGGGTACGGCCAGCAGAGTCACAGTACTTGTTTACAAAGTGGGCTACGGCCCTAGGAGTCACAGTGCACAATCTTATTAGCATTACACCGCACATAGGGCCTGATTCACATTACACCATAAAGTAGTGTCTCTTATTTATGTTACGACACACAGTAGTGCCCCTTTTACACAATGCCCACAGTAGTGACCCTTTTACACAATGCCCACAGTAGCGGTGTCCCTTACACAATGTCCCCCAGCAGTGGTGCCCCCTATGCAGTCCCCTTAGTAGTACGGTCCACTATGCAGTGCCCCCAGTTGAATGCTCCCCAGTAGTATGCCCCCCATTAGCAGGCCCCCCCAGTAATATGTCCCCCATTAGCAGGCCCCCCCAGTAGTATGCCCCCCATTAGCATGCCACCCAGTAGTATGTCCCCCCAGTAGTATGGCTCCCCCAGTAGTAGGCTGCCCCAGTAGCAGGCCCCCCCAGTAGTAGGCTGCTCCAGTAGTAGCCCCCCCTGTAGTATGGGCCCCCCCCTGTAGTATGGCCCCCCCTGTAGTAGGCCCCCCCAGTAGTATGCCCCCCCCCAGTAGCAGGCCCCTCAGTAGTATGGCCCCCCCAGTAGCAGACCCCCCCCAGTAGTATAGCCCCCCCCAGTAGCAGGCCCCTCTGTAGTATGGCCCCCCCAGTAGTATAGCCCTGCCCAGTAGCAGACCCCCCCAGTAGTGCAGACCCCCCCAGTAGTATAGCCCCCCCCCCAGTAGCAGGCCCCTCTGTAGTATGGCCCCCCAATAGTGCAGATCCCCCCCAGTAGTATGGCCCCCCCAGTAGCAGACCCCCCCCAGTAGTATAGCCCCCCCCAGTAGCAGGCCCCTCTGTAGTATGGCCCCCCCAGTAGTATTGCCTCCCCCAGTAGCAGACCCCCCCCCAGTAGTGCAGACCCCCCCCAGTAGTATAGCCCCCCCAGTAGCAGGCCCCTCTGTAGTATGGCCCCCCCAGTAGTATAGCCCCCCCCAGTAGCAGACCCCCCCAGTAGTGCAGACCCCCCCCCCCAGTAGCGCCCCCGGACCTTTGACAAGTAAAAAAATAAAAAAAATAAAACTTACCTGTATCCCCGCTCCCGCGCCGTCCGCTCTGTCACACGCTGAGGAGGGAGCCGGAAGACGGAGCTCATGTGTGAGCTCCACAGAATCCGAACCGCTCATCTCTAATTGATAGTACTTAAATCATTAGCATTGTGGCTATATCCAATCAAGTTGTGTCCTTCTATATGCATTATTTAATAGACATTTGGACTACTGCAGGAAATAATGGCATTTTATTTTTTAAAATACAGATCTGGATTATTTACTTACATTTAATATTGAAATTGCAACTTGCATTTATTAATAACTGTCAAAACAATTATTCCTCTTTTATAACACTTCATTACACTACTACATTGTATATAAATAAGTTAATGTGACATTTACTACGAACACTGTCAAGCCACATCTCTACACTATCTTTACAAGCAAGTACACAACTTTCTACATCTGACATGTGTTTTCTGATTGTCTAGTTGTGCATTATATAAAGTTGTGTCTGTCTATTCATGTTTCTTAACTGAGCTTTCCATTTTGACTACTGCAGGAAAGACAACTCCCATTGGAATTTAAAGAGAAAAATAACAGATGTTTGCATTTAATTTAACTCAACTTACTTTGTATTAAATGACTGTAACGTTGTCTGTGTTAGAAGCATGACAGGACACTGAGGAGCTGTATTAAAAAGTGTCTTTACATGTTAAACTACACCATGGCTGTCAGGGCACTTACTGAATACAGAGTGGCATGATGTAACTTCTGCCAACCACCTATAACATACATCTATATCCCCCTTTTCAAACATGGAATCTTACACAGGTGTGTGGGTGCAGGACAGTGTAACAGGTATTAAATGTAAGACAGTACAAATAACAGGGTACAGTAAACTTGCAAATGTACCAGGGTGTTAGGTGGCAAAGTCTTGGTAGTTAGGATGAGGCCTGGAAACTTTTACTGACTTAGTGATAAAGAAAGGTGCATATGGGATAGGTTCTTCCTAAGGGGGCTCACTATTGTGATCAGACATAGGAGTGTCCCGGGGGTATATTTAATAAAGTGCTGGTTTATAGAAGTGGACTTGTTGCCCATAGCAACCAATCAGATTCTAGCTATTATCTTTAGGAAGGTGCTAAATAAATGATAAGTAAAATCTGTTTGTTCGCTATGGGCAACATCTTCACTTCTATAAGCTCTCACGTTAGTAAATATACCCCCAGGACTCCAACAGGTGCTTCCTCAGGACAGTCTCTGTGCATGACAGTAAGTGTCGAGACAGGTTATCTGACGATTCAGACACCCCCAAAGGATGGTGCCTATTACTCATACAAAGCACTGTCTGCTTTACAGAGTCCCAACTTTATCGAACCTGACTAGGGTCTGGATTTCAAATGTCTGCCAGGGATACAGCTGACTCAAATGATGGGATATTAATTTTCCACTTAGATGGATACATCTGTACAATTTTTATTAACATATATTGCTGAAAACTCTTAATATAGATTAGTAAAAAATAAAAAAAACCAAAAAATATAATTCTTTATGACAGTGGATCATTCTGATAGATCTGTTTTATTACAAAAAAAGTTCATCAAAAAAAATGTTTTCAACCGATTTGAGTGCCTGTATTCTGTACCCCCTTTTTCTTTTTTGTGAATTGCTTTTTAACCCACCACACATCGCTGAACTTTCCAAAAACTCTCTATGGATTCCAGTGACTTTATTGCTGTTGGAAAACTGCAACCCCATTACAATCCCCCCTTTTGTGTCTTCAGCCAGTGACCCAAATTGCACTATTGGACAAGTTTTATTTGGTATAATTTACTCAGTTGAACAACTTACTGTTTACATTGTATTTTTCATGTAGCTTTTGTTTGTGCATCACACAAGCTTTTGAAGTAATCTCACATTTTATATGAAGTAGCTGGTCATCTCCAACTAATAGCCTTATAGTTGCTTGTGTCTGTCTGTCTTTCTAATATCATCTTTAATGACTTAAGCTGCATACACACGTAAAGATTTTCTGTTCAACCATCCAACTAGTTGATTGGTTGGAATGAAAATCTGGTAAGGTATGAAAGAAAATGACAATCAGCAATTTGCTCCCAAACGCCGGAAAATGGACAAAAACTGTTGGTTGAACAAATTGTTTAGATCAAACATTTAACAACTTGTCTGAACGACCATTTTCATCTGTTTTCTGGCATTTAGGAGCAAATTGCTGATCATAATTTACTCCCATACGTTACCAGATTTTCATTCCAACCAATCAACTAGTTGGATGGTTGGACAGAAAATCTTTATGTGTGTATGCAGTTTACGTTCTGTTCAGTTTGTAGCAATAACCTTCCACAAATCATCACTGGATAACATAAAATCAGTCTTAAATGTTCACTGCTGATAATAATTTTTCACATTGATTGTTAACTCTGATCTGCTTCACACTTTATTGTCTTTCTCTTTCTTTACTCCTTTTGAAATACAATGTTGATTTACTCACATTCAGAATTCACTGCAATATTGCTTGTACTCTCCTGTGGTGTTGTGCCTGGACTCATAACCTGTTGCAGAATAAGCATCTCTATTCAATCATCAAACACACAGAGAAGATCGTGGGATAAACTTTAATGTGCCCAGACAAGTAAACCTTCAAAACATAACATAACATGGAAGATTAACGGGAAGGGTATAAAAGAGTACACTTGGGCATGAAAAAATAGACTACATGGTGATAGTTTGAGACATACTGTAGCAGCAACTACTGACCTTCCAGAATAGCTTAAAAGCAACTCTTATCTTGTAACAGTTGCAAAATCCAACACTTAGCACATGTGCATTCTTCTCTAAATAAGCCCCTTAATGTTTACATATAATAATAAATTTTATGTATTGGACAAAGTTAATGATTGATAGATTTTCATGGAAGTTGGACTATAAGGGGTAAATTTATTAAGATTCGAGTCTAATCGAGATTGTTTTTTTCTAATCTCGATTTGCATCACCTAAACTCGGATGATTTCCCTATTTTTAAATTCTCAAATTTACTAAGAAGTGAGTTTAGCTGAAAGTGAGTTGGCCGACGGTGAAGCAGATCGAGATTTCTCCCCCAAGTAGCAAGGTTAGATGAGATTACTCACCCGAGATTGCAGTGTCTTCTCTCTCGAGCAAGCAGCCTACACATATCAGTGAGATATGTGAAGGCTGCTTGTGTGTTGTACCTGTAATAAATGGGTTAAATGTTTTATACATTTACATAGCCCCCCCCAAAAAAAAGCATAACCAGCCCCAGACTGCTCAGCCAGTCCTGGTTCCTAAAATTACAGGGAACAAAACGAGTAGGGTATCCCCGTAATTTAGGAGCGAGCACCTGGCTGCAGGGCCAGTGCTAGTTTTAAATATAAAGGGGAAAATGCATAGGGGCCCCCCTATATTTAAAACCAGCACCGGACCCAAACTGACCAGGGTGTAATGTCATAGCCAGGTGACCCTATCACCAGGTCTCCAGGGCCAAAGCATTAACACTCTAAGCCAGTCAGCCCAAGCCAGGGATCTCAGGGGAGGAGGGGACCACCCCAAGAAGGGGTCCCCCTCTCATAAAACCCCAGGCTTAGGCTGAAGCCCGGGCCTCTTTCCCACACCCATGGAGCAGTGGGTACTGGGGTAATAATGGGGCAAATAGTTCAAAACTATTGTATTTTACAGTAGAACTACAGCTGCCAGCATGCCTGCCCTTTGGCACTTGTGGAACTACAAGTGTCAGCAGGTGTCCGGCACCAGTACCCCCACTGTAAAATAGTTAAAGAAACACAGAGCCTGATACAGAGCTGGACGCTATCCGCAGTGAGCTCGCTATTGCCGATGGTTGCTAATTTGCATATGCATCGCAGTGTGTGTGCACAAGCTACACAGTGCGTTTGCAAATCCCTCGCTCACACAGCAAAGGCAACCCAGCAGAGTGAGTGACAGGAGAAGCCGTTTGTGGGTGGTAACAGGGGCAGTCCAGTAAAAACGGGGGAGTGGATGTGCGAACGCAGGCGTGCCTGAGTGTTTCAATGCCTTTTTAGAGGCGTGCATAATTAACAGGCAGCGTCATAGTACACGTCACCAGCCATTTCTTTACTCGCTTTTTCTCGCAATGCCTGCGGTAGAAAAAAGGTACCACAAGCACTGCGTTCACATCCGATAGTGGTCGATGTACAAATGTTTTCATAAACTTCCAGGAGATGAGGTGGGGCAGTGGGCGTCTCTGCATTCACTAAGGTAAGATGGGCGTGCTTATGCCTTGGCGAGCGATCACTCCCCGCTGCATCACTTTCAAATATTTGCATATGCATCGAGCGAGCGTACGCTCATAGCGACCGGGTCTTAATCAGGCCCACAGTACACACACAATGTCTAAAGTACAACTTTATTACATTCACCTACCTCACTCACACATACTTACCTACTGTCAGCTGATCTGTCTACTTCTCCCATGTAGAATCCAATGGGTGTTCCTGTAAAAAAGATCCCATGCTCACCTCTGTTCTTGCACTACTCTCTGTAGCATCCACGTACTTGGAAAAATAACAAACCGAGTGTCCCGATCCAAGGCGGACAGGTGCAAGTATATGTTGTGACAAATACATGCACCTTGCGAAATGACAGATGATCACTATGATCTATATTTCACATGGGCCGCTAGCCAATCAGCGGCCGCTTTGCATGTAGCGCCTGCTTATTGGCTGGGGCCCACATGTAACCAGCCAATGAGCAGGCGCTACATGTAAAGCGGCCTTTTTTGTAGTGTTTAGGCCACATTCATTGTGTATGATGTTATAAATAATGACTATTGTAATATACCAAATAACTGAAAAATTACACTTTTTTTATTCAACATAATTCAAGAGAAATACAATTATAAAATACAAATCCAAAGCATCCTAAACTAATTACGGTTTACTGTACATCAGGTTCCAGGGGCAAACGCAGGATATTTAAGGGGGGGTTTCCATACAGTATATATTGAAATATAAATATATATGAAAATGGATAATAGTATATTTTGTCCTGGAGACTAGCAAGGACAGCAAGAACAAGCAGTAATACCACTGACAGATAAGTCACTAAAGCAGAACAGAGCTTCTTTAGATGTTTAGTATAATGTACATAGCAATGATTCCCATCCAGCCTGTAGGAACTTATCTTAGTACCACTGTAATAGAATGGATATGCCCTCGACAGGCACTGTCATTAGCAAACCCAAAATCATGGTTAACTATTGGGTTTAAAACCTCTAGAGCACAACCCTTCCCCCCTACCCCGCACACAGTATGCGCACACACACCTCTGCGTATATAAACACAGCCGACAGCATTGTAAGAGAGACTCGCAGCCTAGGGCTCGTTTACCACACGCATACTCACAATGCACACTCCTGCGGACAGATTCGAGAGAGAGCGGAAGGCAGTGACTGCGAGTGGCCTGCGGCGCTCGGCTAGCTCTAAGCCCCATGGGAGCTGTCTGGGGGGAGCTGTACTCTTCCTGGATTCAACCAGCCAGCCTCAATGTGGATATGAGGAGACTGCTGCCGCGCTACGGACACAGCTGCCTCCTGTTATTGTTCATCTGCGGTGATGGATTGGCGGGTAGGGGGGGTTTCTAGGTATTCGGAACCCCCCCCTGCGTGCGCTAGTGGGTTCATTGAAGCAAATACAAATGACTAGCAAATCATTAGAGTAGCCTGAAGGGCTGAAATTACAGAAAGATTGCAAACTTGGTCTGACTTTCCCTTAACCGTACAGCTACATGGAAACTGACCATACCACAAACAATACAGCTTCCAGAGGCTCCAAGAACAAGGATTGCAGATGCCCATGGGCAAAGGTGAACTGTGGATTAGAATGTGTCTTCTTATATCATTTCCTATGAAACACAATTTTGGACATATAGGAGTCTATTCAACATCCCTTAATTTTTTACAAAAGAGGATGAAAATTAACATTTTCCTTTACTCCTTCACTTTTGTAAAAACGAAGGCTCAGGGCTATTCGTCAATCATTCGTCAATCATGTAACGCATGAGATATCACAGATATCTCCTGGTTACAATTCTGCCCCGAAAATGTTCACAGTCCCCATACTTTAGTGTAAATTGTGTAATTCATCAAGTTACGAAAAAGCATTTTTTTCTGAACTTGACAGTGATACTGTACACCACTATGAGAAGGCGTACAGCATCAAAAACCATGTACAAGCTGCTGTTTACACAGCAGCTTGTGCAGCAGAGAGAACTATTCAGATCCCTCTGCTGTGTTTACTTACCTCCGGTGTCTCTGGATGCCACTGGCTCCCGTTTGTGCACTTGTGCCGGGAAGGGGGGGGGAGCTTGTGCCAAGGGGTGCCAAGGGGAAGCTTGTCACAAAGGCGACAGCGGCAGCTTGAAGGTGGGGGGGATGCGGCAGCTGGGTGCTATCACCATTACAGAGTAGCCGGCGGGGGAGGCTGACAGACTGGACCAGGCAGCTCAGTGGGGAGGACATGGGATGCACCACAGAAGAATAACCAGAGACAGGGGACACCCTGACAGCAGATGCTGCAGCGGGAGGTGAGGATTTTGGAACACCAGAGCAGAGGAGCCGGCAGCCGAAGGAGGGAACGACAACACCAGTGAAGAAGAACCAGGGGCAGGAGGGAGACAGAGGAGACAGTAGCGGGGTAGGGGAGTGGTCGTGCATGGGAGCAGAGGAACCAGCAGTGGGGAAGGAGGGGGGAGACACCAGAGCAGAGGAGCAAGCTGCAGAGAGGGGCTAATTGGATATGAGACACCGGAGGAGGGAGGGGATTGAGAGACACTTGAGGAGAGGAGCCAGCTGCAAGAAGGGCAGATTGGGAAGAGGATGCTGGCAGGGAGTGTGGATACTGGGGATAGAATGTGCGGGTAGGGAGCAATGGAAATTGGGGAGAGAGTGCTGGCAGGAAGCAGGGCCGGCTCCAGCAGTCTGAGCACCCTGTGCTGGCCCGGTAGATAGCGCCCTGTAATCGCGCTGGAAATTGGGGATGTGGCCTCATTTCCATAGGCCACGCCCCCTGTGTGACGCTATTTGGAGGCGTGAATGCATGGCACCCCTCCAAATAACGTCAGGCTGGGGGTAAAGCCAAGCCCGCTGGGCTTCCCCCTGCCCTCTGCGGTCAGTGAATGGATGCCGCGCGCATGCACGCAGCATCCATTCACACTCCGGGGGTCCGGCAGCGTTTCACAGCTGCGGCGGTGGGGGTCCCCAACCTCCCGATTTGACCACCTGCGGGCCACTTCGGCCCACAGGTGGAACAGCGGGACAGAAATCGGGATGTTGGGGAGGGGTGCGCACTCTATGGGTGGCGCCCCTGTGTGACCACACTAATTGAACACCCCTAGAGCCGGCCCTGGCAGGGAGTGCAGAGAGCAGGGACAATCGCCCAGCTGAGGGGCTAAAGTATCACATTTCCGAAAAACTGTCTCCGCAAAAATAGCAATTTTTTGGAAGTGATACTTTAGTAATCGAGGGATGATGGATAGGTCTGAATTTAACAATTAACTCTCAGCAAAACTAAAGTATCACCACTTACATTTTTATCATGGTGAATATGGCCCATAGAGTTATGCTGTTTGTCTCTGGCTATGTGTTTGGTAGGGGTTATACATGCAAATGTTCAAAAGGCATCTCAAGTGCCACAGATTACATATAAAATAAGAAAATTCCCCACCAGAAGGAGGACACACGTGGGCTACATAGGAGGTCAGGAAGGAAAAAGCCCCTACTCTCAAAAAATGACATAAATTCCAGACTGAAAATGAAGTTACAGTTTCCTTGGATATAGACCAAGACTTCTGGGGCAGTGTGCTCTAACAGACCAATTATGGCCAGAATATCTGCTTTTAGGCAAAATAATCTTATAACATTTGAAAAGTATAGAGGCAGAAGAAAAAGGCTCAATCATTCTGTGTATATTACATTAGGTCTATGCAGGCCTAGTGTTTTTAATGTCCCATACAGGCACCATACAATAAGAGGGTATTAGAGAGACTGCAATACAATACAGAAACTCTCCTGGTGATCGCTATGAGTGAACACTTTCCTCCATTTATGCTACGTACGGTACAGTATGTGGAAAATGAGAAGATCAGTGTGTAATATGTTCTTATTTTCTTCCTATTTTCTTCAGATTTGTAATGAATTATTTCAACTTGCTTGGCTTATCTGTGTATACTTACATACAATTAGGTTTACACTGCATTTTTTCTTCAAAGCTTTTCTTCAATATGTGCAATTCTGCATTTTCTAGAGAAGTGAGAGATATACCATCCAGGTAATCATTCATCGGTGTCTGTACTTTACAAATGAGATACAAACAGCCAATTTAATAATAATACTCACTTATTACTACTTCTGGCTTACTGCCCGGCTTTCTTTGTATGGGTGCCCTGTTAGTCCAAAACACTAGCCGCTGCGTGTTGTTTAGCACATGTAACCAGGGGGGAGAGGAATAGGATCCACATAGCCTATAATATGAAAGTTGGTCCAATCAGGGATTGGTCATGGCCCATTAGTGGCAAGCCCTTATCAACCCAGGCTGAGCAGGATAAAAACAATGCAAAGAAGCACATACAGTAAACTGTCCCCACAAGTCGCTGACCACCTGGAAAACTCCTGTTTTGGCCTATGGGCATCACACCCCTTGTGAATGCCAGTGCATACATAAGACCATATATTGGTCCACCCAGGCTTCTTATCCCTTTCTGGCCCTATGTTCTCTGTGATGGTGGTGATGGCAACTGTAGGGACGGAATAGTGCTGTCTCTAAATGAAGGACAAGGTTCACGAGTAGGAGAGTGCAATTTCAAATCAGCAATAACAGTGTTATCCTACCATACATCAAAGCAGAATAAAAATGATAGAGGGAATTCTGGGCCTAATTCAGATCCGCATAGCGCTCGCGAGCAGGTTGATGTTAGGCCACTCTGCATGCGCACGCCGGATCTGGCTCCGACGTGCGCATGCGCGAGACTTGGCTAGCGACGGGCGCTCCGTCGCTCCTGGTCTCGCACCAAAAGGGGCGGCTGTCGATTTTGATCGACAGCTCGCACCGTTTTGGAGGCGTGGTGTGGGTGTGGCTTCACAAATGGAGGCGTTCCCATGCGAACGCCTGCCGTTTGTGGGCGGCCCCACTGACATCACAAGTGATGTCAGTGGGAGAGCTTCCGGCTCTATTACAGCCAGAAGCTCTCTGGGGCTTGCGGCCACGAGACCCTACCACAAGGGTCTCGTCGCAAGCCCGATGGTCGCGATGGTCTTGATTATCGCGACCATCATCCTTGTTGCTCGCTATAGCTGTGGGTGGCGAGCGGCCAGGAGGCTGCTCCAAAAAATCCCCCAAAAAACAACGCCCTGATTCAGAGCGAGCGCTCTTTCAGAGTGTCCGGCTCTGAATCAGCGCCTCTGTGAGGATCAATTAAGGGCAAGCTTTTGCGGACAAATGCAGAATGAGGTAAATATTCCATGGATCAGTTTAAAAAATATAATTTATCTGAGGAGTTTACTGTTATTGGTGACATATTTTTGGACACTATTGTTACTATTGGTACAGTATATAAATGGTTGCTACTGATACTGCTTACATATTATTGCCAACTATTTTTGTTTTGAGTATATTACTGGGCGCTACTAGTACAGCTGACACATCATTGGGAATTATTGTTGTTACAGTTGTCACATTACTTGACTTTAGTGCTACTGGTTATGTAATATTGGACATTATTATATAATTAGGAATTATAGTTGCATCTAGTATACTAAGTGACATTACTACAGTACCACAACTTTATATATTACTGGGAGTCAGTACTACTAATGAAATGCTGATGCAGTTCACAGTTATCCCAGTGGGACAAAAGTAAATACATTGTTGCTTCTACATGAGGACGAATAGATAACCAAGGAAGAAGGGATGAACATCTCATGGGGAAGTCGGGGACTGATCCAAGATTTGCCAAATGCTCATTATCCTCCTAACTCTGGTAGGAAGCCAACCATTGAGACGGTATGTAGATAATTTATTGGGGATTTGTGATGTGCCTGTACAGCAATTGTAAGTGTAACTTATTAAAATGATTTTTAGAGTACTCCACACAGCATTGCATTAGTTATCTCTAATTCCTTTTTTTGTGATATATGAAAATGGAAAACACGGATCTATGCGCTGTCTAAGGAAGAAACAAGATCTCATATAGATTGTGAAAGGCTCAGGGCATGATTCACAGTTGGACGCACACGCGGCTGCATCTGTATGCTTAATGACAATACAAAGTCCTTCCCTGGCGTACATCCGTGCGTCCGAATGTACAAGGGCTAAGACGCCCTCCCGCAGCGCAGTCTCTAGATGCTACATTATTGTCTGATGTACATGGAAACAATCTGTTCAATTGTGCTCATTTTGACAATCGCTGGATCAGTCTAAAATTAACCACATGTAGATCTTATTATAATATTCTCTTAAAGGCCAGTAGCAAGTTTAAACTTATTCAGTTTCATTCAGTAATCAATATTAAAATACCAGGCGAATGAATAAAGGTGAACATAGTGAAATTGGTATTTAATGTAACAGGAAGAGGATTTGGTGTTCTTAGAAACGGGATACGTTCAGTATCCGGACATAGGGGATGTCGGCTCTTATAACACCGGCAACGGAGCCCGGACACCTGTCAGAATCCCAGCGCCGGCATCCCGAAGATAAGTAGCGGGGTTGGGGGAGGGTTAGGGTAGGAGTTAGGGTTGGTCTCTGGAGGCAGAGTTAGGCACTAGAGGTGGGAGGGATAGGTTTAGAGTATGGGAAGGGGGAGGTTAGGTTTAGGCACTAGGGGGGAGGTTAGGTTCAGGCACTGGGAGGGTTATGGTGCGGAGAGGGGGAGGGTTAGTATACCTACCAACAAGTGTCAGTATCCTAACACCGCCGAGATTTTGACCACCAGGATCCCAAGCGCCGGTATCCCGTACCCATCCCCTTAGGAACAATTGGATTTTTAAGTCCTGTTTCCATTACAGATCATTTACTTCTGTCTCTTATTTCCAACTTCTTTCCCCCACTAGTTGCAAGGAGGTCCAATTCATACGTCTTTCTTTCCTTTTTTCTCACTGAGTTATCACCCTGGCTCTTATCCATATGTTGTTGGAGTCCTGTATAGGAGATTGCTAAAAGAACTGCAATCAGCAGAAGTCAGGATTGGTTAACCATAAGATTGGTAAACCATTTCATACCTGACCCAGAATATATAGTACTGTAGGTGGCTTTTTAGGTAGGGTTCAAAAATTTTTAATTTTATTTTGAATGTTGTAGTGAAACAAAGTAACGATTGAGAAAGAGGAGCAGCAGTAGACACATTCGTGATTGATTGCAGAAGGAATAATCCAAACATTGGGAGACCTCAAAGAAGGATATTGCAATAATCAATACAGGAGTTTATACGGAATAGATCAGGAGAAGTGATGCATCCTGTGTGAGAAAGGACAAGGTTGCCCAGCTGGACACTTCAGAATTTTTTCTTGAATTTTTGTTGACTTATTGAGAATGAGTGAATTCAGAAGTAGAACTTGTAGAGTATATGAATTTACTAAGAGAGATAGTATAAACCGAGAACAGTAGATGACCTAGACCTTATGGTAATTTTGAGGTCCCCACTGTCTGAGCAACTCCATCCCTGGGCTGACCAGTTTGGGGCTGGTTAATATGATAGCAGGGAGACCCCACACTGTGCACCTCCCTGCTATGGCATTAGCCCCCTGGCTGGCTCAGCCTGGTGCTGGTTATAGGTAAATAGAGGATACCCCATGCCAAGTGTTAATTGATCATTTCTAGTTTGGAGAAGGCTATCAACATTGCTGCCAAACATTGTCGTGGAGCTGATAGAGGATGCTTTAATTAATGTGTTTCATGTGAAAACAGCATTTCCAACATGTTGACAGAAGTGTTATATTCTCATGTCCTAAATGTTTTCTTACAGGGATGTGGATTGGAACATATGTAAGTTTTGATATTCTGAAGACATGTGAAACTTCAAATGTGTGTAATCAGGGGCGTCTTAAGAGAGGAGGGGGCCGTGGGCACTCCCCGTGCGGGGCCCCCTCCTCTCTTCCCGGTGGCCGGCAGCCGACTGACGCGGCTGGCCAGCCACAGGAGCATTAGTAGACTCCGGGCACTAGAGTATGCCTGAGTCTACTGCGCATGTGCAGAATGCCGGGAAAATGGCCACGGTGGCAATTTCCGGTGTTCTGAGCAGCGCTGACACCCACCGCGGGATCAAGGACAGGTAAGTTTAAAATAATATGGGTGCAGGGTGTGCGGGGCCCATGTGCCCCGCACACACCACACCCATTATAGATACGCCACTGTGTGTGATGCTCGATTGTGTCATGTGATGATAGGCAGCCTTGAACGAGGCGGGATGTTGGATGAGGAGCAATCCTGTGCTGCCTCCATCCATACTGCAAGTAGGTAACTGAGCCAGCGGTCTCTAGGACCTACCAGACCTCTGCAGGAGGCCTGACTTCCGACATGCGCCAATGTGCATGCTCGTCCTGTTGCTGCATCTTTCCTCCATAGCGTTCAGTGTGTATGGACATGTTCTATGAGACTCTAGCTTGCAGAATAGAGCCCTACAGGTATCTCAACTACCTTGCATCACCACTGCTAGTATAAAGGGGAACAGCGGCACTAACCATCAGGGTGTATGTCATATTACTGCCTGGCGCAATACAATGCCCAGCAATTCCCTTGCGCTCCAGGCTGCACCAGTATCAGTATTGCACCTGTTTATCGCTGTGTTTCAATGCTAAATTTGGTTCCAGCTGATTAAATAAATCTAAGAGTTGGTTAAGCTGTACCAGGTGTGGACTAAATGCCACCATTAACAACATATTGTGCAATACACTTAACACCATTATACAATACACTCTGGCCAAGGGCATTATTTTCCAGCTGGACAAATATAATAATATCCAGTGTGCTGAACCCAGACACGTCTTCTGCTGTGACATACTGCTAACAGGCTAGAGACACAGTCTAGCAGCCACAGGTTATTACAGCGTCCTACCCCTGCTGAGCAATACTCTACTAATAACACCGCCCCACTCCTAGAATGAAGTGGCCACTGATGCCAATCACATGGAGTGCTTTCCTCGTGAAACACCGTGCTTTCCTATCAAAGGCATTTTGTAGGGCAACCACCAGGCCAGAGGTTGCTGGTTTTATTACTTGTGTAGATCAGGTTGACCACTTTGTGTGTGTCTGCTCCTAAGGGGCTGTGATGAAACCAACCTAATGTGGGTGTACAAAAGTGATAATTACTTATGTTAATCTTGTTTGCATGGAGTCCAGGTTTATTTTAATTTTTTATCAGAACACAGCTCCTAGCCTTGCAGCATGATGGGCCCCAGAGTAAGACTTTAGTACTCAAATAAAAAATTTTTTGCTCAGAATATGAGATGCTGTGGGACCGTGACCAAGTTCTGATTTGTACAGATACACCAGTAAATAAGCTACAGCTAAAGCTAAGGGTTTAATGTTATCTCTAGCATATAATGTTCATAGAGTCACCATCTGATGTAATAAGTTATAATTCTAATGGTTGTTCTATATTTCCGATATCTGCTGTGGTACCCACCTAGATACATTGTTGTGATGCTTGAAACTCCCCAGAAAATGACTATTTTCAGGTGAAATCTTGCAAATATATTTTAAATAAATATGGACCTTGGTGAGAACAGAGTGGTAAGAGTAGGAGTCCAAGGCCACCTGGTTTCTCTCCAGGTCTTGGAGAGTGTGTTGGTGTATTAGATGCAAATCTTTAAAGAAGAGCTCTGCAGTGTCCAGGAGTAAGTCATTTTTCAATGGTGGCCAGAAAGTAACAGAAATAATGAATGAAAGCTAGCTTATTAGTGACATATCAGACTGTCAAGAACCGTGGTCACTCTCAGGGTCGAGCTGCTCTGTCCTGGTGGGGGTCCTGGCATGGGGTCTCAAGGAGGGTGCTGTCGGTGGGTACTCCGTGTGATGGTGGTCTCGGGTCCAGAGCTCCGGTGCCTATCCCCCCAGCTCCGGCCACTGAGCGCTGTCATTACGGCTCCTGTCCAACTAGGTGTGTCACTGTAGGTTCCTCAGTGTGCTGGTGGTCTCAGGGGGTGAGGGGTTCCTGTGGCATTCCCACCCTAGACACTGGGTGCCGCCATGTTGATCCTGGTCGGCTGACTGCCATGGCTCCAATGTTTAACCAGGTCAGTGGCCACCTGACGGCATCAGCCAACCCTTGTGATTCACAAGGTATAAAGCATCGCTGCTGTCAGTATTCAGTGCCTGATCTTTGTTGCTAATACATGCTCCTAACTTTAGCACCCATGCTGGTTATGCTTGTCTATGACGAATCAGTGTTTTTCTTCAAATTCAGTCTCAGTCCGGCTCCAGTGTATTTCCAACTCTGATCCATTCCAGCATCAGTATATGCTCCAAATACTCTTCAATTCCAGTATCAATATATGCTCCAAGTCTGATCCATTCCAGCATCAGTATATGCTCCAAGTCTCATCCATTCCAGCATCAGTATATTCTCCAAAGACTCTTCCATTCCAGTACCAGTATATGCTACAAGTCTGTTCATTCCAGTATCAGTATTTGCTGCAAGTCTGATCCATTCCAGCATCAGTATATGCTCCAAATACTCTTCCATTCTAGCATCACTATATACTCCAAGTCTGTTCCATTCCAGTATCAGTATATGCTCCAAATCTGATCCATTCCAGCATCAGTATATACTCCAAAGACTCTTCCATTCCAGTATCAGTATATGCTACAAGTCTGACCCATTCCTTCATCATTACATTCTCCGTCTGATTCATACTCCAGTGTCTACCATAATCCTGTCTTGGTCCCTGTGCCATTACGTGACAATGCCATCCTGGTGTATACTATCTATGAAGAGGTCTTATATCAGACCATCCTTATTGCACATCCCGTACCACCAGAGAGCAGGCATTGGGTCCTCATCTGAGCAATCCAGAGTTCCCAGTTCTGATGCAGACATTCCTAAGGGTCCAAAAGAAAGGGAGACTAAATTTATGCAGGATGGGAGTGGGAATAAGGGTTCTACTGTTGCATTTGCTGAGATACTGTAGGTAGTGATGCTGGAAGTGAGTAAGGGAAGAGATAGGGCTAAGAATGGGAGCTATGTCAGAAACAATCAGATACAGACAGAGATGAGATTGGGATTTATTTGGAGTCCACCATAACCAGGTGTATGTTAGACACAGAGATATCACATTTGATAGAAAAGAGGATGGTCGAAAGATTGTAAAGTGCACGAGTAATTTTAATGGGGATTTATAGAAGGCTGTATTGGGAAAGAATGCAATTAAAAAATAAATAGATATAGCAAAACAATAATGGATTTCAAGACAATGGGGGATATTTACTGGAGAATGATAAAGTGGAGAGAGATAAAGTGCCAACCAAGCAGCTCATAACTGCCATGTTACAGGCTTTGTTTGAAAAATGACAGTTAGGAGCTGATTGGTTAGTACTTTATCTCTCTTCACTTTATCCCTCTCCAGGGAATAGTACATCTATCCCAATATATGATATGTGGAGCATCAGCAGCACGTTCCTCTTGGTGGATGGTCTTAGAGAATGAGAAGCAGATGAAAGTCACATGTCAGAGAGTTTTCCTGGCTGCAGTGCAGCTGCTATCCAACTGTTTAACTCAGGCGGTGGGACTGATAGGACCACCAAACACCAAACATGACAAACCATTTAAACTATACTGCATACATGTATACATATACAGTACATTGTTCAGTGTTAACGTAGCTTTCCTCGCTTAGTTAAAAAATCAAGTATATCCTCTCCATAGTATAACGGACAAATTGAGCTCCCACAACTTCAGGGCATGTCCTAGTGCAGTGGTTCTCAAACTCGTCCCTCAGGACCCCACGCAGGTCACGTTTTCCAGGTCACTCAGTAGGTGCACAGGTGTGTTCATTACTTATTGACACATTTTCAAAGGTCCACAGGTGGTTAAAATTATTTCACTTTTGATTTTGTGAAGAGACCTGGAAAAGATGCACTGTGTGGGGTCCTGAGGATCAAGTTTGAGAACCTGTGTCCTAGTGGAATACAACAGAGGTCGAAAGCTTAGAATGCAGTCATTTGAGTAACTGTAATACCACTGGCCTTGCCCCTGTATATGACTCCACCAATTCACCCAATGACTTTACATCGTCTGCCCAGCTGTCGTTTACTGTCTGCAGGTTAGTTAGAGAATCACGAAGCACCTTCCTCCTTACATGATAACCCTTTGCCGAGGCAGAATCTTCTACATACATTAACGTTCAATATTGGTTTCACTGGTTCTTTAAAATGTTGTATCCAAAATTCTTGTATGTCTAAGCTGGCCCAAAGACTGCTCTTAGATATATCATTCACTATGAACACATGAGATTTATGTGAGGAACAGTTGTTTGGCAGAGACTACAATCACACCTAATGCCAGATTTCAGATTAAGATCATGGATCAAGGAAAGGGATCCAGAAATGCACACAAAGTGCTGATATGAATTTGTGCAGAAATAAGCATATTTTAAAATATGCCTGTAAGTTGCAAAGTTCACTTCACCTCTGTTTAAAACTAAAAGAGCCTGATGCAGAGTTTAAACAATTGTGTCCAAAATCACAGGGATAAAACCTTCACCAGGGCCGAAACTAGGATTTTTGTCACCAGGGGCAAGACAGTAATTTGGCGCCCCCCCTGGTAATTCCCTCTGCAGCAGTGCCCCTATAGTAATGTCCCCTGAGGTAATGCCCCTGTAGTAGTGCCCATATAGTAATGCCCCTGTAGTAGTGCCCATATGTTAATGCCCCATAGTAATGCCCCTGTAGAGCCCATGCTCCCATATTAATGCCCTTGTGGTAATGCCCATGCCCCCATAATAATGCCCCTGTGGTAATGCATCTGCAGTGCCCATGCCCCAATAGTAATGCCCCTATAGTTATCATGCCCCTGTAGTGCTCATGTCCCAATAGTAATGCTCCTGTAGTGCTCATGCCTCTGTAGTGCCCATGCCCCCATAGTAATGCCCCTGTGGTAATGCCCATGCCCCCATAGTAATGCCGCAGTAGTAATGCCCATGCCCCCATAATAATGCCCCTGTGGTAATGCCCATGCCCCCATAGTAATGCCCCTGTGATCATGCCCATGCCCCTGTAGTGCAGCTTATTAAAAAAAAAATACTTCCCTTGGACCCTGCTCCTGCATCCAGCGTCGCGTCCGGTCCGCCGGCTGCTCCTCGGAACTATGGGGGAGACGTCATGACGTCTCCCCCATAGTGCCCATGGGGAAAGCCGGAAGCTGGAGTTCGGGAGAAAACTCCAGCCTCTGGCTACACCGCGTCGCTGCAGAGAAGGAGCCGGGCGCCCGCTGGTAATAAATGTTACCAGCGGACGTCCGGCTTGGAGCCTCTCTGCAGCGCCGGGCTGGAGGTCACTGGCACCGGGTACAGCGGCTCACCCGGTGCACATGCACCTCCAACCCCCCCTAGTTGCGGCCCTGCCTTCACTAAAATAAATGCAATTGTGTCCAGAGTTGTAATGTTGTAGAGTGGGTGCAAGTTTGTAGCATTTGCATTTGGTAACCTTCAGGCAGGTAAGATACAATTGGATCCATGCTTTTGTACCGTTTTGATAGTGACATAGACATTCACAATTAGGTGTCAATAAAATAAACAAAACCTCCTAACTACAACTCTCTTCATACTGTGGATGAAAAATAATAAAAAGAAAAACATCCTAAATATGCTTATAAATCACCATACAGTATATGCTCAAGAAATGCAAAAAAAAACAAAACAAAAGAATAACAATAATAATAAAAAAATCAGAAGCTATTTCTCATGACCATCATTATCAACATAAAGTATTTGCACCTGCCTTCAGATACCTGGAAATTATATGGCTTTTACAGTTGTGTACGTGCCCGTGTATCGGTCACATCTTTTTTCAATTACACAACATGTGCGCACTGTACTCGGGCTATAATAGAAGACCCCTTCGTTTCCCCCGTCCCACCTCTCCAATCGCAAGAGGTTGTCAGATATATGTAAATCAGCATAGCCACATATGCATGTAGCTGGTTTGCAGACATGCGCAGAACCAATTGCATAATCTTTTATACGCAATCTGGCATAAATCCAATTTAGCAATAGGCCCTACATTTACAAAACAAAGAATATGCTGAATTATTAGATTTCATTGTAATCTACTGAATTTATCTTTAGGTATCTAACACAGACTGCACAGATATATCTGCAGATGATGGTCCATCATACACACTGATGGACCATCATCATCTGCTACTGGCCACGGGTCGCACTGGCTGGTGGGCAAGCCCCGCCCCCCTCCCCAAGGCCTCCGACCAATTTATTTTCATCCTTACCGAATATAACAAATAATATGAATTATGTATATTGGAAACAAGTGCATCTATACATCAGATCTGTTGTCCTATCACAGCAGGTGCACCTAGGGCGCAGATGAAACCTCAGCATGTGCTTCAGTGACCTGATGCAGCAAATGATTCTAGCACTTACAATGATGTGCTCTTCTCCCTTATACCATGCCCTTCACTACCGTATTCACTCTGCATGTTGTCATTCAGCGAATTCTGTGGGGGTGCTTGATAATGTCACTGTGTGGGTGTAACTGCAGATGGGACAGCTCAGTGCTGCACTTAGCTGGTAAAGCCCATTCACCTATAGTTCAGAAGTAGTGAGAGATGTGGTGGCATAACAATGGTATGAAAGGAGGGCACTGCCATTCTAGTAAACAGTGGAAGGTGATTTAAAAAAAACAACAACCTCAACTGCACAAAGATATAAGAATTTGAGGTCTATTTACTAAGCAGTGTTAGGAGACAAAGTGAAAGGAGATAAGGTACCAGCCAATCAGCTCCTAACTGTCATTTTTCAAACACAGCCTGTGGCATGGCAGTTAGGAGCTGATTGGCTGGTACATTATTTAACATCGCAGACTGTTAAATAAACTGGAAAGCATGGGATTGGATACAGAGATAGTTGAATGGATAAGATCATGGCTGCAGGATAGGAAACAGAGTTGTAGTAAACGGAGTGCAGACTCAAGAGGGAAATGTTACCAGTGGAGTACCTCAGGGATCTGTACTTGGACCAGTGCTTCTTAATATCTTTATTTGTGACATTACAAATGGTATTGAAGGGAAACTATGCCTTTTTGCAGATGACACAAAGGTATGCAACAAGGTAGACACAGCAGGAGGGGTAAAACAAATGATTGATGATCTATGTAAACTAAAGGAATGGTCAAGAACGTGGCAACTACAGATTAATGCCAAAATATGCAAGATCATGCACTTGAGTCTCAAAAATCCAAAGGCTAAATATAGTATTAATGGCACTATACTGGAAAGTACTGAAGAGTAAAGGGATCTAGGAGTCACTATTTCAGGTGACTTAAAGGCAAGCAAACATTGTAACAAAGCAATGAGGAAGGCAAGTCAGATGCTTGGTTGCATAGGGAGAGGAATCAGTAGCAGAAAGAAATAAGTGATAATACCACTGTATAGGTCATTGGTACGTCCTCATCTCGAATACGGTGTTCAGTTCTGGAGGCCATATCTCCAGAAGGATATTAATACATTAGAGACTGTACAAAGAAGGGCAGCTACAATGGTGCAAGGTCTATACCACAGAACGTACCAGGAAAGACTAAGAGATCTTAATATGTATAGTTTGGAGCAGAGAAGGGAAAGGGGGGACATGATAGAAACGTTCAAATATATAAAGTGTTTTAACAAGGTAAAGGAAAGAGACATTCTTCAAAGGAAGAGAAGTATTAGAACAAGAGGACATGTTCTAAAACTGGAGGGTGGTAGGTTCAGGGGAAATTTGAGGAAAAAGTACTTCACAGAAAGGGTAGTGGACAAGTGGAATAGCCTCCCATTAGAGGTGGTAGAGGCTAAGACAGTAGAGCAATTTAAGCACGCATGGGCTAGACATAAGGATATCCTTCAGAAGAAGTAAGACTCAATAAGGGTTGAGGTAACAATATGTTTAAAAATGTGGCAGACTAGATGGGCCAAGTGGTTCTTATCTGCCGTCAAATTCTATGTTTCTATGTTTACCTTTTCTCATTTCACTTTGTCTCCTAACACTGCTTAGTAAATAGACTCCATAGTATAGCAAGATAATGAACAATGTTAAAATAAATATATTGTAGTTGTAAACACAGTAAGGGCTCTATTTATCAACATTATTTTTACTAAAATAATTTTCACAACCTTTTCACATTATTTTAGTATCACCTATAGTTATTACAGGGCAATTGGAGTAGAATTCGTAAAATTCTACTCCAAGCCCTAAGTATCACTTATTTTTAGTAAAGCAGATCGCATTTCCCATAACTGTAATGGGAAATGTGATCTGACCATAGCAACTAAAAATAAATTGTAAAAAAATATCGGGGAAAGCCCTGTGATAATAACGCCACCAGGGTCTCCCCCAGTTATCGGACTCCTGGCCTGCTCTAACAGGGAGAGCAGAGCCGGGAGTCGGTCCCTATAATCAGCTGTGTGGTCTAAACAGACCGCAAGCTGATTACTGTAAAAAAAAAGTTAAAAAAAATAGTAAAAAAAAAAATTACTTACCTGACTCCAGGGACCGGTGATCGGGCCTCCGGTGATGACTCCCCTCCAGTCAGCTGGTCTCCCACAGTGCACTGCTGCCCGGTCATCAGGTGATCGGGCCCCAGTGCAGTATGGGAGATCACCTGACCGGAGGAATGGAGAACATCACCGGAGGCCTGGAGCATGCAGATAAGTGTAAGTAAGGGAGAGGGGGGTCGCGGGGGGTCCGCGATCGCGGGGGGCGGGAGCATAGCGCCGGGGGGCGGGGCTTAGCGCCGAGGGGGGGTAGCAGCTGGGAGTGGTCGGCGCATGCGCGGGCACTTAATCACGGTATTTTTTGCAAAAATACTGTGATAAGGCTCAGAAGGGGATTAGCAGGGACAGCGCTTTATCGCAAGCTCTGTCCCTGCAAGGGATTTGTAGTAAATCCCTGTGATATTGCCTGAATTCGCAATGCGAATTCACTTGGTAATATCACACTACAATCTGATTGTAGTAAAATTGAGCCCCATGTCTGAAAAAATATTTAGCATTTATTATTAGAACAACTAAAGTATTAATTATTGAATACATAAATAAATAAGTAAACATTTTAAAAAAAAATTCTGTGAGTTTCTATCCTGTTATTAGATAACTATGTGAATAAGCAACACTTTCAATTTGCTTTGTGATTTGTGCTTTTTTTCCGCAAAATCAAATATTTGGAAAACCCCTTTAGAGAAGCTGAGTTTGTCCCTGCTAAGGGCATCAAACAAATCTGTCTGCACACAGAAATCTCTGAATGTAGATTTTCCCTTTGAACACTGTATATCATCTACTTTATTGAACAGTGCAGTATGAAATGTTTATCATTGTCTTTACCATAGTATCGACTTTCATATAAGCCTCTGTCCTCTAATAAGTCTGCAGCATGGATCAAAAATAGGTCATATAATCATTAACTAAAACTAGACGAGTAGGAATAAAGAAAATATTCCATTGTTGTCAAGTCCACAAGTACAGAGTCAGCTTTAATCTAACAGAAAAAGACAGAAAAATAAATGGTTTATGCAAGACAAGAAGCAGGCAGATACAGCTCTCTGCCTGGTGGAATCATCATGCCTCTAGATCTATCAAGTTAATTATAGTTCAAAAGAATATTTGGAGAACTAAAATGGGTAGTTTTCTTCACTGGAATTCTTGTGGTTTTTAGCTCTTTCAACTCAGTTACTGTGTGACTTGTCCTTTAAAAGTGAGTATAGATGAATTATGTCCTATGTTAATCGGCCTCTTGTGTCGCAGGAGCCCACACACTTGCTGATGTCCACACAGAGTACTCACCCCCCCACCTTTAAAGAATGTTTTTGTCTTTACTTTAGATACATGATGAATCTGGTAGTTCTCAATAGTACATTGGCACTACATATCTTCAGCATCTCACAATGTACTTTTCCGCACAATGTCTTAATAAAATAGGGCAGTAACAGAGAAAATGAATAACTGTATCCCTGCTTTGTGTTTATTTTTTATGTCATAAAAACATCTGGTTGGAGCTGCATTTGAAATATCCTGCTAATATGCAGCACTCAGCAGTTCCTGTATAATTATCTTAAAAATAAGTGTTTACATCACTTGTACAATGGGAAACCTATATGGGTACATCGTACCTGATTAGCTGCGGAAGTGACCTCTTTGCACAGGGAAATGTTTTTGGAGATAAGAGATACAGAAATTCTGCTTACACATTTCTTCTAGCTTTGAAGTTCCCCAGTAGAGATAACTGAACTTGATCAAAAGTGCCTGCTCCTTATGATACACCTGGATGAGACTGGGAACAATGTGTAAGGAAGGCTGAAGTCCCAAAAGTTAGCACAGAGTGTTGGCAGAGACCCAGACCAGGGTCGTGAGTCTAACCCACCAGCGGTTTTCAGCAGGGTCTTTACGGCGTCCGACGGGCAGGTCGCGCCCACCTGGCTGGGTCACTCCCTGCTAGTGCAGAAACAGGAAGTAAAGCAGACACGGTGTAGTATGAGGAACTATAGCTGGAGTTAACAGAACCGGTAATGCAGAATATGACTCTGGGTCGTAGAAGGCCAGCTACTGGGATTCTGGCTGGACGTTGGCAGAACCAGCAACACAGGATACAAATCATGGTAGTAGCAGGCCAGCTACTCAGGATTCTAGCTGGAGGATGGCAAACCAGCAACGCAGGATACAAATCAGAACTGTAGCAGGCCAGCTACTCAGGATGCAGGCACTGGAACCAAACAGGACCACTGGCATGCAGAGGACCACAAGCACCAGGAACAAGGACCAGGGCTCACGCAGCAAGCAAGAGCTATAACCGGCAAGGTCTGGCAGGGCTGACTGCCAGATAAAGGGAACAGGAGCCAATCAGGAGGACAGACCAGCCAAACCCCCCTTGATGAACAATCCTGGGCAGCTGGATTGCTACACGTCTTTCCTGACTGACACACAACCCCCCGTGATCGCCAGGCTTCCTGGTTGCCTAGCGACCAACCTTGAGCCGCAGGCTGGAGCAAAGTGACTTCCCGGTCGCCTATCAATGAACGGGCCCCAGGACAGACAAGCTCCGGTGGCTCGTAACACCCTGCTTATTGTATACTACACTTCCCGTCCACCGGGAATTCGCTAGCTGACCCCCTGTAAACTGTTCTGCGACTGCCTCCAGATGCTCGTAAGGAGCTTGGTTGTGAAAGAATTTTCTAAGATTATATAGAAAATAAAAATAAGGACTTTTTTGCTAGTGATGTCCTTTTTATTTATTCCAACAACAAACAGTTGTTTGTGTTATCTCTGACACTGTACTTTTGGAAAAGTGCTTTGAAATCAATTCAGTAAATGCAATTTACCTGATAATCATATTATATAGTGACAATTTATCAAAGCTCACTGTGCCACATCGGAGCAAGTATAGACTATTCTATACTGACCTACAATCATGGCCAATGTTCAGGGCCCAGCATTAAAGTATTGTATTATAAACTAGGCAAGTAACAGTGCTGGACATTTTTTTACACTTTACATTAAGTGGCCCCATGCCTCCCAACAATTTTATTTTACTGCTTGTGACTACTAGCTCGAGAGGGTGCATGGCCTTGTGCCCACAAGGCCTAACCCCTGATTTGCGCCATGTCGGGGGTGTTACATGGTGGGCGCTTGTCCAGTGCTCTGGAACTGCTGAACAGCCTGCAGCCTCTAAAATGCAATGTGGATGACGCACGCATGACAGTGTCCCCCAAAGCCCCCCCCCCCACCAGATGGGACAATCGGATAGAGCCAGAAAGGTTGGGAGGCATGCTGACACTGACCCTACAATTCTAATATCCAGTGCCTGTGCTGGTCTGCTCGCCTAGGCTACAAATATAGTTCTTAGCTTAGGTCTTAGTATGACAAATCTCACGACAACACCCTCCTTCCTCATGTACCTCTCCAGCACTATCCTTGCTTTCAGTACTCCTTTCTTCTTGTCTCCAAGTCCCTTTCAGCAACTGTGACTTAAGGGGAGATTTATGATGTATTAAATATTTGAGAGATATGAAGTGGAGAAGTTGCCCCTAGCAACCAATCAGCTTCTAATTGTCATTTTATAGACTGTGTTAGATACTGTAAATTACATTTAGAAGCTGATTGGTTTCTACATTACCACTTTATCTCTCTCAATAAAAATAAGACACCCCCCTTCTGTGTGCCTGCCTTTCCTTGGATACGGTCTCACTGAGGGTTGAACTACCTTCTCCCTCCCTGTGACTCACCTCCACTTACCTGTCAACATACAGCAAGTTTCCCAACCCTTGCCTCTTGCTCTACCCAGTTTGTCATGTATTGTTCTGTGTAGTTCTATAGATATGTCAGCTTAAGTTGCCCATAGACCGCATGATAGTGCAGCCGACCAGCAGGTACAGAGGAGGGGAGGAGCGACCACGCCATCGTGCTGCCATTCTTTCCACAATGTATGATTGTCAGGTGGATTGGACAAGTTTAATAACCATGAAAAAAAACAATGATTCAGTTAGTTTTTCAGCCATTTTCAGGCTGTGAATGATTATCATACATTGAATCTTTCAGACCAGTCGTTTGGGCAACTGCTTTGTACGATCATTAGTCTGTATATGGCCATCTTTACAGTTACTGTACCATTGATAGTCATATTTTACTGTTACTTTCTACACTGAATAGCCAAATTATTACCACCAGGCGATTTTATGCAAAGTAACTATTCCGCAGATAAAGCTGACATGGGATGTCTGAATCTGTAGAAGAACAAAAAAGCCAAGGTATGCAGAGACTGATGGACTTTGAAGGTGGAATGATAGTTGGCTCTTACAGTAGCAGTGCATGCATTAGCACAGGTGAATTGTCGGGACAGCAGTTGCTGAAGTGTACAGAGAGTGGACCAGCATACAAAAAACTGAGTCTGAGCGCAAGACCTGTGGTCATAACAGCTACTGGATGCTCGAGTGGAAGGAAGAGTTCGCAGACTTGTTCAGTCACACAGACAGGCAACAGTGTATCAAATTATGGAGAATCTGAATCAGGGACTAAGGGCTCTATTTATTAACATTATTTTTACTAAAATAAAGTGAAAAAGGGTGTTTTTACACCCTTTTCACATTATTTTAGTATCATCTATAGTTATTACAGGGCAATTGGAGTAGAATTTGTAAAATTCTACTCCAACCCCTAAGTATCACTTATTTTTAGTAATCAGATCGCATTTCCCATAATTGTATTGGGAAATGTGATCCGACCAGAGTTACTAAAAATAAATTGTAAAAAAATATTGGGGAAAGCCCTGTGATAATAACGCCACCTGGAGGTGGCGTTATACAGGGTCTCCCACGGTTACCGGCCAACTGCCCTGCTCTAACGGGGAGAGCAGAGCCGGGAATCGGTCCCAGTAGTCAGCTGTGTGGTCTAAACAGACAGCAAGCTGATTAATGTAAAAAAAAGAAAAAAAAATTGTCAAAATAATTTTTTACTTACCTGACTCCAGGAACCGGTGATCGGGCCTCCGGTGATGTCTCTCCTCTGGTCAGCTGGTCTCCCATAGTGCACTGCGGCCTGGTCATCAGGTGATCGGGTCCCAGTGCAGTATGGGATATCACCTGACCGGACGCATGGAGGACTTCACCAGAGGCCCGGATCATGCAGATAAGTGCTATTAAGGGGGGGGGGGGGTTCGTGGTTGGTCCTAGATCGCGGGGGGCAGGGCTTAGCACCGGGGGGGCGTGCTTAGTGCCGGGGGGGTAGCAGCAGTGGCCGGTCGGCGCATGTGCGGGCACTTTGTCACTGTATTTTTTGCGAAAATACCGTGACTAGTGTGCGGAGGGGATTTGCAGGGACAGAGCTTTATTGCAAGCTCTGTCCCTGCAAGGGATTTGTAGTAAATCCCTGTGATATTGCCTGAATTCGCAATGCATATTCAGTCGATAATATCACACTACAATCTGCATTCAATATGCGGATTGTAGTAAATAGAGCCCTAATTCAGATATTCCCTCAACAAGCAGTACTCCAGTCCTCACATTACATTGTATGGGCTACAGAAGCAGAAGCAGGGCCGGATTAACAATGGGGCGGATGGAGCTACAGCTCCAGGCCTCCCATTGAAAATAGGCCCACAGGATACAAGGACTGCAGTGCAGACAGGAAAAAAAAAAGATTTTTTTTCCTGTCACCACTGACAGCCCAGCTGACTCACTTATCGGCTCACTCACCTCCCAGCTCACTCACTTACTGGCCGCCCGAAGCTGAGCCCATTGTCATCACCAACCCCTCCTCTCGGCTGCTCGACCTAAGCCCCGCCCACTACTGCTCGCCGAAGCCCCGCCCCTATGTGCCTTAAGCTCCGCCTCCTGTACGTCCTACTGCAGAGCTGTGTCCTGTGACTGTGCACCAGACCAATCGCCTAGTTCAGGAGGGAAGGCACTTCAGCCCAGCATGTCACATTCCACAGGTCAGTGTAATGTTTGGCCCCTGTGTACAATTTATGTATGTTTTGTATATATATTTATTTACATGGCTATATATATGTGTGTGTTAAATTAGGTGGGTACAGGAGCATATAATGTATAAATATGTATATGTATATACATATATATATATATATATATATATATATATATACAGTATGTGTATGTATATATACATACATATGTACAGTATGTGTATACATATACATATATATATATACATACACACACACACAAACACACACACACACAGTAGGTGCTTGTTCAATCCTAGGAAAGAAGAGGGGGCACTCCGGGACTTGAGTGCACAATGTATTTACTTGAAAAGGACCGACGTTTCAGAGCCATCCTTGATAAAAGAGTTGGGTGGGCTCTGAAACATCGGTAATTTTCAAGTAAATACTTTGTGCAATCAAGTCCCAGAGTGCCCCCTCTTCTTTCCTAGGATTGAACAAGCACCTACTGTATGAATATTCCTTGGGAGGGCACCTGGGCACCCTGCCTTTAGTTTGGACTGTGAGTCCCGATTGATTTTGTGTGATATACTGTATATATAATATATATATAATTATATATATATAACATACACATTGGTAAATAGAGAGGGTACAGGAGCTTGAGGCACACTTATGGGGACTAAAGTGGGTGTGGTATTATATGTCGACATTCATCATGTAGACAGTGATGGAATGCCGACATATCATCCCTGTTGGCTCACTAACATGCTCCTGATGGCTGTAGCAGCACCAACGCGGCTTCCGGGTCCCAGCAGTCATGACCTCTTCTGCTCCTGCCTTCCGATGAGTATTATCCCCATCCCTAAACCTAATCCCTACCCCTCCCTGTAGTGCCTATCCCACTCCTCCCCCTGCAGCCTAACCCTAACCTTCCCCTAGTGCCTAACGCCCCAGCACAGCCTAACCCTAATCCCTACCTCTAACCCTCCCTATAGGGCCTAACCTTAGCCACGCCCCACCCCAATCTAACTATAACCTCCCCTAATGCCTAATCCTCCGTGCAGTGTCTAAACCTATCCTCCTCCCCCGAAGCCTAGCCTTAACCTTCCCCTAGGTCAGGAATGGGGAACCTCAGGTCTGGGGGCCGTATAAGGCCCGCGGAGTCATTTGGTCTGGCCCTCTGAACTTTTCTCTGCTAGTCTCATCTGGCTACCAGGGTGCCTATAATAGCACCCTACAGCCAGAATCGATGCACCAGTGCCGCCAGGAGCCCTTACAGCTCCCTGGAAAATCCTTAGGATGCCCCGGGCATAGCTGTAATTGCCAGGGATTGTGGCCCCGCCTCATGTAATGTCACATGGAGGGAGCGTGGCCTGCACCTGGCCCACGAATAATGTTATAAAATGGCCCTTGGCAGAGAAAAGGTTCCCCTGCCCTAGGGCCTAACCGGAATCGGTATGAAATACCGCCGGCCGCATGGACGGCGGTTCGATTCCCGGCAGCGCCTGGCCGACAAAAGCAGAGTTCCCGGCAGCAGAAGCCCGACAGCGCTGGAAATCCCGATCGTCGCTAAGGTAAGTATAAACTAACCTAACCCTAACCCTCCTTAGGCGTGCCTAACCCTAACCTCCCCCCCCAAAGTGCCTAACCCTAATTCCCCCCTCTAAGTGCCTAACCCTAACCCCCCCTTCCTCGCTGCCTAAACATAAGTCCCTCGGGGGGGTGCCTAACCTTAAGTCCCCCCAGGGGGTGCCTAACCCTCCCTGTCCCTAGCCTAGCCCTAACCCCCCCCCCGTAGCTGTCCATTCACGGCGCCCGGCATCCCTTCGATCGGGATGCCAGGTGCCTGTCTCCCGGCGTCGGGGAAATGACAGGCGTCTAGATATAGACGCCCGCCATTTCACCCTCGCCGGGATATGACAGTCGGGAAGCCGGCTGTCGGTATTAAGGCAGCCGGTTTCCCGATTGTATACCGGCCTAACCCCCCCCCACACACACACACACACAAAGTCATTTTTAAATTAACTTTAATGTCAACATAATGAATATTGACATTATGACTGTCGGCTTGTATAAAACACACTAGAATACATTTAAGTAATCAACGTCTCAGGTCTTGTATTCATTATTTCGTCAGGATTAGCAAAATGACAAATACAAGTTCTGAAACATTGCTTACATAAACGGGTCAGTGTGTTTTATACAAGCCGTCCAGAGTGTCACACACACAATCAGCTGGCTCCAGAGTGTCTCACACAAGCACACACACACAAACAGCTGGCTCCAGAGCGCCCTGTGCCGGCACTGCCCCTTAACCACATAACGTCATGCTGTCGTGTAGAGGGGCCTGGGCCACCGGCACCTGGAAGTGCAACACTGCCCAGAGCATCCGGAGGAGGCTGCAAAGACTGTAGGGTGTCTGGGCAGTACTGCAGCAGTGATACTGGCTGCAGGGTGCAAGCACCCTGCTAGCCAGTAACAAAGGCCATGGAGTAGCTATGGTGCTGCAAACAGAGCCCTGCACTCTGTGCAGCATCACCGGTCGCATACCTACGGTTATGGCACTGTATGCAGTCAAAACACACCCACAACACAGGCCACACCCCTATGTAAATCACAGCTACACCACACTAGTCACAACCCCACATCACCAGTCACACTGCTGCAGCGCTGGTCACACCCCCTGCAGCTGCACACAATAGGCCCTTCATAAATTTCAGCTCCAGGCCCATGTGGACATTAATCTGGCACTGAGCAGAAGGTCTGTCCGTACACCACTGCTATCTGCTGCAAGCAGGAAGAAACGCCTCCAGCTTGCTCAGGAACACAGAAATGATTGAAAACGGGTCACATGGTCTGACAAATCACATTTTTAATTACACCATGCAGATGGCAGGGTGAGGATATAGAGACAACAGCATGAAAGCATGGATCCTTCCAGGGGTGGGGGTAGACAGAAGGGGCAGTTGTTCCCCCCATGATTTCTGTTGGGTGGGCAAAGACTGTGTTTTGCCCCCCTGTGAACTTCTACACAAAATCAAATGGGGATAAATCAAATGAAAATGGGGATGAAGCGATAATGGCTTTATTTGTTCATGTTTGTTCTGCGTACACTTTCTTCTTGCAAACACTTGTTTTTTCTTTCTTAGAAGCCGCACTCATTTTGCTATCACCATTTGCAGTAAGCATAAACAGACACACGAGACCGGGAAGCTGCACTTCCAATTGACTGTTCTTGTAAGTTCTACGACAATAGAAAAGAGAGAGTGAATGATTGTGGCCTGTGGATGGTTTAAAATGTTAGCAGCAGTCTCATTGATGCCAGATCGTAGGGTAGACAATGGTTGCCTTCGCTCATGTCATGTCATGCCACCCCACCAGTGAGTGAGGCAGTTACTATAGATTTAAAAATATTCCCAATCAGATTAGAGTAGGCTGTCAACAAAATCTGAATAGAACTAGGTTAATGACTATGAAAAATTTACATTTTTAAGATGAACAATTGAATTTATATATCTTTCTAACAGCTATTGTACTAATTGTACTAATTGGTAGTTAATATTAATAATATTTTTTATTTAATAATGTATAAATACATTTTTATAGTAAAATTAAACAATGAAATTGCGGTTGGCCAACCCCAGAAACACTGACGAAAATGAACATAGGATTGGGAGTCTTTGTATGTCTTCAGTCACTGTTACACAGGGTTGCCTACCCTCCCGATTCAGCCGGGAGCCTCCCGATAAACGGGTGCAGCTCCCGGCCCCCCGGAAAGGCAGGCAAGCCTCCCGACTGCCGCCTATCCCCCCCGCCCCCACCGCGAATACCTGTTAAACCCCGCAGCAGGGGGGCAGTGACATGATTCACGCTGAATGGCGTCATTTTAGCAACGCCCCCTGCTTCACAATGCCTGTTTTATCAGCATTGTGTAGCGGGGCGGGGCCAAAATTATGCGAACACATGGCCTCGCCCCCTTCACGCCCACAAATGACATTTGCCCACCTGGTCACGCCACCTTTTGCCACCCACGCCCCTTCCTGATCTGGCTACTCCCTCCTGGAAGGAGCAGCCAGATAATTGGCAAGTATGCTGTTACAACTGTCTTAAAATAAGATACCAAATGCGAGAAAAAGAGGCTCCAGGCCCTATAGTAGTCCTTGGCTTTTTGCCCACCTCATGAAAATTTTTGTTCCTATGCCCATGGATACTTTTTGCATTGCCATTTCAGGCTGGCAGATGCAATGTTATGGTACGGGGAATGTTTTCATGGAAATTTCTGGGCTCTTTGATTTGTGTAGGCAGTTAGTAGAATCCATGCTTAGAATAATTTAAGTTGTATTAAGGGCAAAAGGTGGGCCAACAAAGTACTAACTGCTTTAGAGTTACCCAATATGTCAGGTCCCTAGTAGTCCTGAGCTGCAAAAAAAAAGCTCATGAGTGACCAGCAATGACAGCACCAATATGCAAAATGCATGTAGTGTTAGAGTATTTGGATTGGAGTAATGCAGTCATAATACAGTATATATATTAAATGTTAACTCTTAAAATAAATGCTGTTGCTGAATTAGAAAAGTTATGATGGTTAATGGAATAAATCCTGATACCAGAAATAGGACTACTTACTGAAATTATCTGTTGAAAGCTGAAAAGTGCACTTTTGCTATTATTTGGCAGACAAATTTTGAATAACTGACAGTCCTTAGCATATGCAGCCATGGAAACAATCAGTGTAGTCTGCAGTTTGTTTCCATAGTTATAGATGTTGCTAAAGAACATCAGTTATTTGTAACCTACAAATGTGTCCTGCTACATCTTTGCTTCATACGCCATGTAGCGCGTCCTGCTAGTCGCACTGTGCCATGGCGTATTGAGTCGCATCGTAACGTACTGAAGCACTGGAAAAGCCGGAGAGTGTAATACAACTTTATGTTCACCAGATGACGCTTTTCTTAAACTGCACTGCGCATGCGTAAAAAAAAAAGAATACATTGTCTGTGTCACAACCGGGCACTAGGGACACCTCTATTGAGGCCAGGAACCATGGGGTTAGGGTGGTAGAGCAGTAACTGACAGGGTTAAAGTGGAAATGTCTTCCTATTGTGGCCTAACCCAGGTTTGGCTAGACCTGCCCAGAGATGCGGAATCTAACCCACTTGGTGGTCTTCACCAGTGACCCCTCCAGCAGGTCGTGGCCCTCTGGATAGGTACCCGGGAGCGGCAGAAGACAGAAATATAAAAACACTAGAAGTTTACTGAAAGCTGTGGTAACACTGGAGATTACTAGCAATGGGACAAACTGGGGACTTAGTAGAAATGGGATGGTACTGGGAAACCCCGGAAATGGAGTGGTACTGGAGATGCTGGAAATGAACCAGACGCAGCCTTGCTCTGGAAGACACCGAAGATCTTAAGACTGACTTGCTGTAAGGTAAACAGGGAATGCAGACTCAGGGATGCACTGTGACATGATAGAGATCTAATGGCAGGCTTGCTCTGTAACTATGTGAGAGGTGAACATGTAACTCAGGAAAATCAACATGAGAAGGGAAACTCAGAATCCTGGTAATCAGCTTACAGCTGAAGCATGTAACACAGGGAGAGAGCTGGACATGTAACTCAAAGAAATCAGCATGAGAACAAATACTTATAACTCAGTGAATCAGTATGAATAGCTGAACTGCACACTGGAGAGACAATCGCTGTAAAACACTGGAAGTTGAAAACAATGGGGAGCCTGGAGTGAAGAAGTAGTCTCTGGAATACTGAAGACTTAAAGTAAATGAAGAGATGAAGTTGATCAGGCAAGTTCCTGTTCCTGGAGTCAGACCTAAATACCCCTACTTGTTGTCATTGCATCAGGAGATCAGTTGAGTGACCGCAGGACTACCATTGGGAGAGACTAGTCAAGTGTAATGGACCAAGATGGCTGAACCAGGACACACTCACGGAAACCCTAGCAGACCCTGGGGAGAATACTCAGTAACCACTCACCTCCACTGCCAGCGACTGAACTCCTAAGCCCAAGGACGCCGGCGAGGAGGCCGCATCCTGACAGTCTGTAGTACCGCAAGCTGATTGGCTGACAACCTGTCATTAGGTACGCTATAGTTGTCATAGATTGAGAGCTGTAACTGAGTATGCAATAAAGGATTAAATCATTCGGTGTGTGAGCCCTGAGTACACTTTTGAAAAACAATTTATAAATGTGTTCTGCAATCATTTTACAGTATATTATGCTAGATACAAGTATCAACAAGATAACACCTCATTTTAAAAAAGTCAGTGCCAGTCTGTGCGACGTGTGACATTGTTCTGCAGTGATGTGCAGCACTCATACAGTGATAACATGCCTTAGAAATGAACAGTTGGGTTTGAAGGGCACTGTATGAAACCATCATTGAATCACAAGTCTCAGCCCAGAAAAAGGTGTCTCTGGATTACAAACTGACTGTGCGTTTTATGCCGTACACTTGTGGCAATGTCAGCACTGCTGTACCACTTGGAGTTTGTACAACATGTTGCTAATCAGTACACATCAGTAAGTGTCGGTCACTGTGGAATTTTGAAATCTTTGGAGCGGGTGCTGTGATCACATTGCAAAACTTGGTGTGCCCTATACGTCCCTTCCCCCTAAGCAAGCAAGAACCTTTCATTAACATAATAAAGGACCCTTTGTTAGCCATTTAAGCAGTCAGCTCAAGGTCTGCCCTTGCATTCACAGTACTTGTGTCCTGAAAAGTAAAATAAACCCTGACTGTACTATTATTATTATTATTATTATTATTAAGCCACTCAACTCCTAACTGTCATGTTACAGGCAGTGTTTGCAAAATGATAGTTACAGGCTGATTTGTTGATAGGTTATCCCTCTCCAGTTTATCACTTTCCAGAGCTTAATACATCTGCCCCTTAGTACCATAATTCTCAGGACACAATTCGGCTGGGAAGCAAGAAAGTAATTAGAGAACCGTGGACCTGATGCCAATAGTGATGGCACAAGTAGCAGAAGTAGAGGCTCTGGGAGTGGAGGAAAGAGGCAGTACTTACTTGGCTGGGGAGGGTTGTCGGGCCCTGCCAGCCCATCCACCTCTTCTTCAGAGGAGGATATACGGCAGATGCGCCGTCGACGTGCATCTGTGAAACAAAATACTATAATATAATTTTGCCCAAACATAATTTAATAAAAAAACACATGGAAACAAACACATTGGCATAAACATTGGAAAAAAAATCTAAATTCACACTACAGTACAGTACATGTAAAAAATCCAAAACATTGGCCCAACTTGTAAACACAATTTACTGTACTGTACAGAGCTTACTTGGCTGTGCAGACTCCCCTTCCTCTGCCTGCTGCTGTCTCCTCTGGTGCTGACATACTGTAAAAAAAACCAGTGCTATGTATACTATTTGAATAAAAATAAACCCCTATTGTACTACAATTATGTATGCCATTAGTAGTGCCCTTCCGTTATACACAATCTGTGACAGGGCAAGACAGGGGTACCCGATGGCCCCAGCACATGGAGAGGAAATAAAAAAATACATTATTTGGCTCTGTGTCATTGATGGAAGTGAACCATTGGTGCCTACAGCTGCAGCTATCGATATTGACAGCTGCAACTGTCTTTGCCCTATCATCACAGCTGGCACGATTCGCTATAATACATATACCCCTTTGTCACATACTGTAGTAGTCCCTTTTATTCACGTTATTTCACACAGTAGTGGCCATGGGCGAAACTACCATAGGTGCAAGGGGTGCAGCTGCTATGGGGCCCAGAGCTTAGGGGGTCCCATTGCCCTTGTCAAAGTTACATGTGATATATACATTTTTCACCATTGGGTGGTACATAGGGACCCTTACAAACTTTTGCTTTGGGGCCTACTAATGCCTAGTTACACCCTTGGTAGTCGCCCTTAGGGATGACCATCAGCAGGTTATCGGTAGCAAAACTAGTTAACACCGGTTGGCAACCACCAATGTTTTAAAAACATCTATGGTCGATGATCATCCTTACTTCGTTTGGCTCTGTGCCATTGATGCTCCCACGTGGGTCCCAGCCAATGAGCGGCACTTTCAGCTAAACTCACTTCTTTTGCGAGATGAAAACCGGGAAAATCACCCAAGATTCGGCAATGCAAATCGAGAAAAAAAAAAACTAAACTCGACGAAGCTCGATTCTTAGTAAATTTACCCCCTGGGCTCAATGTCGGAATCGACACTGAGCATACATACTGAACTATATCATTAACGATATCATTCAGTGATGTCACCCTGCCACATCCCCGAATTTGCAGAATCTGACGATATTGCCAGATTGTCCTGCAAGTTCAGGCGACGACAGACATCGTTAATGATCTGCAGGAGCACTCATCGGTAACGATATCATGCATACACACTCGACGATATTGAATGCCATGAACGATAACAATATCGGTATCATCCATATCGTTCACTTTATCGTCTAGTGTGTATGAGCCTTCAGACATGCCATCACTGTGTGAGCACCGCACACCACTTTCTGTAGTACCACAGTGACCGGCACTTACTGATGTGTAATGATTAGCATCAAGCTCCTAGCGGCACAGCAGTGTGCGGCATAAAACGCACAGTCAGATTGTAATCCAGAGACAACTTTTTCTGGGCTGAGACTTGTAGTTCAGTGATGCTTTAATATAGTGCCCTTCAAACCCAACTGTTAATTTCTAAGGAATGTTATCACTGTTTGAATGTCGCACATCCCTGCAGAACAATGCTCTTAATCCTTGACAAGTACAACGTACCGAATGACAGGTTCAGTCAGCAAATCAGTGGACGGTACTACAGACATTGAGACATTGCAATGTCTTTTTTTAGGCATGTGCAGTTTAGGAAAAGCAACATCAGGTGGACAGAAACCTGTATTACACTCTCCGGCTTTTCCAGCGCTTCAGTACGTTATGATGCGACTCAATACACCATGGCATAGCATGACTAGCAGAGCACGCTACATGGCATATGGTGGAAATATGTAGCAGGACACATCTGTAGCTGCATCCAACCAGCACTGGATAGCCTCTGTCTTGATCGCGGCCACTGGAGCTCTTGACGCGATGTCCTTCTTCCTTTCCTGCCACAGCTGAACTGACAACACTGCTCGGTATCATCTGATGTCAGACACTGTGAGTGGGTGAAGCCATGATGTTGTGAGCCACGATTGGCTCGCCGCAGCTACTCCTGATTGGCTACCGGTCCACGGACAGTCCAAATTAAAATAGCTAACACTTTATAATGGCTGCCGGTCAGTGAGCCACACTAGGCATGCGTCCAGTGCCAAATTTAAACTGGCACCACATCTGCTTGCCCAGCACTGTGATCAGACACACTATGCCAATGCCGACACACCCGATGTGTCCCGCTGGAGAGCCATCTTTCCATCACGCCATTGCACTTTTAGTGCTGGGATCCGACACTTGGTCACAGCACTGGCTACCGCTGTCAACTCTAGAAAAGAACAGTGGTTCTCAACTTCAATCCTTATGTACACTCAACAGGTCATGCTTTGTGGATTTTTTTTAATCATGCACAGGTGGGGTTATTCTATGTTTCCGCAGACAGAAACCTCAAACATGACCTGTTGGGAAAACTTGAGGGTTGAGGTTGAGAACCATTGCTCTAGAATGTGGCCACATTGGTATAGAGCAGGAGTGGCCAGCCAGACATACACTAAAAGTCCAGACATATCTATACACACTGCAAAGGGCCATGACCAAACCTCTTCATTTGTCAATCAGATCTACCAACGTGCCATCCAAAATTCTGTGTCATGCTCCCTGTATGATCATTAGACCTCCCAACATGACCCCTTTATGCCCATCAGACCTTCTATGGCCATCAGACCTTTCCACATAACATCTGACCTCCCCATATGCCCCCTATATGCCCATTAGACCTCTACATATGCCCCTTGTATGCCCATCAGACCTTCTTGTATACCCCTGTATGCTCATCAACTTTCTACACATAACATAAGACTTACCCCATATGCCCCCTGTATGCACATCAGACCTTTCCATATGCCCCCTGTATGCACCTTAGACCTCACCATATGCCAACAAGTTCACAATAGTCATAAAATCAGACTCTTCACAGTAGCTAATGCATCCACAATAGCTGTGGAGGGAAATGTTAAACTTAGAAATAAAAAGTCTTCAGCAGCCCCTAAGACCTTTCCACATACCCATCAGATCTCCTTGGATCCCAACAGATGTCCGCACATGCCCATCAGCCCTCCATGTGCCATCAGTTCTCCCACATGCCCAGCTACCTAGATAGCACCAGATATAATACCCCCCAAAAACAAATTAAGATAATGTTTTCTAATAAAAAAGAATATAATTTTATAATATGTAATATACCTAATAGTATTAGGTCATAAAACTACCTCACTAATAGTGTATACATAGATCATATGGGATTAGTATTGTAGCTACAGCAATAAAAAATTAATTAATATTTAAAATGCACTTAACATTTTGTAAGACTCCCTTTATGAAGTGGTATTCTTTACTAGAGTTATTGTGCATGAAGTCATATATTACAAAATAATCCCCAATAAAATATTATAAATTAGTCTATCCACAATTACATGTCTTAGGTCACTGTTCTTTACAAAACAGAATTGGTTTTACAAAAGCTAAGCAAAAGATTAAACACAATTTATATTAATCGTTATCAGATGAAGGATGCTAAAGTCTTCAGAAGATATACAACCCAGCAGACTGTCCATCGTGAAAGGGTCCAAGAAACCATTTGGTGCTCTTACACCTCTCATAATGCCCTGTGTTTACAAATTCTTGTAACACTATTAGGTTGTGCTCTTTTCTCGCTTGAATAGCCTTCTACTTAGATTGCTATAAAATAAGTCAAAAGTAGTTCCAATGAAAAATGTCTCCAATCCAGATTTCCAGGTGGTCATTTTCTTTTTGCAATTATTTTTTGATAGAACATTCTAGATTCCTTTGACAACCTTCACATTTATTAATCTAGAGGGCTCATTCAAAGTTTTTTATTTTCTTCGCTTGTGAATTATTACTAAATACAAATAATTATTTATTTGTTTAAATGGAAAATGTATTTTATGCCCCAGAAAAAAATAGATCTTAGTGAGCGCGTGGGGAGAGGTATTTTGGAAACAGTGTATTTTTATATTGTGATGTAAAGTTCCAACGGCCAGAATTCATTTTAACTAGCTGCTTGGGGACAGGTTGCCAAGACCAACACCTAATCATACCAACTTCAGCAACCTATCACATCGCAAAATTAACTAAAAGGAGAAAGTATTTGTAGCACCTTTGGGTCATACAAGCTTTGTAACATGGGCATAAGAGAGGTGATTCCATTTTATTATTGTATTGCCACATAGAGTGCTTAGAAATTGATTTTGGAAGGGATAATAAAATCAATTCATGTGTAAGTTGGATCACTGAAATACATTTCCAATGTCACCTCCAGCCCTCCCTGCAGTCGTAGCTATGATTACCATCCGTTCCAAGCTACATGAAGTTATAGTTTATTTAATATTTGCTGTAGTTGTCTTTGATTTAAAGATTTAGGTAATGACCCAATGAGTATTTTTTGTTCCCAAGCTTTATTCACCAGTTCCACAAAGTGTGATTTCTGTTAGGAAAAACCAAGATGAATGAATAAATGAAAGTCATTTTATAGAGGCGAATTACACACACAATTAAAAATAACAAGCATATATGACCCTAAAATCATAGAGGTCAAAAGCACAAAAAATGTAATACTCTTATGGGCCATGCGTAAGAACAGATGGTCTGAATCAAGATATAACTACTGGAACTGGACTAGTGTGGTGTTCACTTAAGCATGTGGTAGTAGAGTCTTATCTACAGTGGAACACCCAGGGCACACCAAAGCGCACTAAGGGCCAAATGTAATAGGGTGAGAGTTTAGAAAATGGGAGAGAAAATGGTCACATTTTTAAACTCAGCCAATGTAATAAAGTCACAGAACAGGGAAACTTACATGTTTTTCAGACTCAAAAAACTATCAAGATTTAAACTCTCATCCAAGTGTTACCTGTTTGAAAATACAACTCGATCAATGTATTAGTGTGAGAGTTTTACTGCTAAACTCTCACATTTTCCAACCTCTCACCCTATTACATTTGGCCCTTTGGGCCTGATTAAGAGATGTACGCTAACCCGATGGTTAATGTACATCTCCGATGGTTTAGGGTCTGCCGGTCCTGCAATCTTGCTCGCAGACCCTCCCTCAAGCTGCAGCATGATTGACATGCTGCAGTATATGGGGCGCGGAGCAGGAGCGCGGCTGGATAGCTTTTCCGGAAATGGGGGCATGTCACCCCATTTCCCGATGGGACAAGGCCAGGACTGCGTTGGTGGATGCAGATTTCCTGGCCTCAGAGCTGCCAGGACCCAGCCAGGCTGTGGTAAGCTTCAGCTATCACCACTTGGCCAAAGGAGCAACCATTGGGGCAAAGAAGGGATAGCGATGAAGATCCAGGCACTAAAACCAGGGCTTGTGGCAGATTTGCATTGATTCAGCTCATGGCATTTGGTTGGTTCGGGCAACATGCAGATAGGTAATCAAGTTCAGGCATAGGGTCATTGCAGGCAGCAAGAAGATAAAGCTGTCAGGTCCATGCAAAAGATCAGTAGCAGTAAGTAAATAGATACAAACAGCAGGAGACAAGGTGTAGTAACAGAACTTATGACCAGCACTGACAGCTGGGAGAGGCAGGGTAATGAAACCTCAGCATAGGTTCACTGATTACTGGCTGGAGGAAGGGTATTAACTATACCATTGCTGGAATAGAAGATGTTCAGCACACAGCAGCACCTCTGGTGGGAATAAGGTACTGCAGTAGCAAGTTCAGAGTCCACAGAGGTCAGGATTCTAAGTTCTGACACCATGGTAGAAATAGAGAACAACAACAGGGCTCCTGGACCTGACATACATCATCAGGAGACTTAGAGCAGTGGTTCTCAAACTTGGTCCTCAGGATTCCACACAGGTCACATTTTCCGGGTCACCCAGCAGGTGCACAGGAGTATTCATTACTCACTGACACTATTAAAAAATCCACAGGTGGAGATAATTATTTCCCTTGTGATTCTCTGAGGAGACCTAAAAAACATGCACTGTTTGGGGTCCCGAGGACCAAGTTTGAGAACCTGTGACTTAAGGTGCATACACACGGGACGACCGTCAGCGATAATGATATTGCTGAACGATCTCCCAGATGTGCTGGATGATCGATATTGACCATCCAGTACACCACCAATGACGGCCAATTTCTCACAATCAACGATCGTGGGTCCCTATAGTAACCTGATCGATATTGACCAGGTTGGCCTGCATGCACGGTCGTTGGACGATATCGTTAGCGTCCATGCGTTCCCACACATCTCAGGTCATTGGTGGGTTGGAAGTGAGCCAGCAATGCACGATATGAACAATAACGATATGATCGATATCGTTATCGTTCATATTGAGCATTTTAATCGTCCCGTGTGTACGCACCATAACAGCAATAAAGTGTTAAGTGGGATCAAAGCCAATCAAGGAAAAGGAGCACAGATGAAAAAGAGGATTACATTTATTGCCTCTAAATGACTGGATGTGGGCAAAAAGGACAGTTTTGTATAATTTTTGATTCAGAACTGTTCTTTAATTCCAAATCATTAATTGGTGCACAAATTATCTTCTGCTTTCCTTATAACAATTCCTTCTTAATGGTCTTCCCCTAACAAGACTGTCATGACTACAATATATTTTGAATGCTGCTACTTGACTAATTTTCTTTCCAAAAAAAAGTTTTTTTATTGATGCCCCGCTAGGTCGGTCCCTATATTTGTTGTATTTGTGTCAAATACAAACTACTATCAACTATGTACAAAACCATTAACAAAACTGCATGAACTTACATTTCATCCTTTATCTCGAAATATCTCCCACCTATACCTCTCCCTCTGCTCTGCCCTAGTTCCTCTTATCCATACTTATTTCTTATTCCCGATAACAGCATTTTCTTTGACCAGTGGAGTCTCCTTCCTCATACAAAAGACTTTCTCCTTGCCCCCAACCTTGTCAAATTCTGGTTTCACTACGTTTGAACTTTCATTTGGGTGTGCTCTTTGTATACGTGTTCCACTATGGGATTTGTATCTTTGTAGAAGTTATACACTACAGTATGTAGACAAAAGTGATTCGACACTGACAGCAAGTAGATCAACAATATTTTATTGATGTCAGTACTTTGTAGGTCCAATATGCGCAGTGATTAATGCAGTCACCCTTCTTGGCAAACTGTCCACAAGTTCCTGGGCAACAGCAGGCGGTATGTTTTGCCATTCCGCCTTAAGTACAGTGACCAACTGTGACACTGAAGAAGGTCGAGTCGGCCTAGAATGCACCCGTCACCCCAATTAATTCTCAGTGGGGTTCAGATCTGGATTCTGAGCTGGTTAGTCCATCCGGGTTACCAAATTTTCTGTATACCAGTCCAGCAGATTCCTGGAAACATGACAGGTGGCATTTTCATCCTGATAAAAACAATTGTTGTTCCGTAGAACTGCAAGTACATGGGCCTCCCTACCAGTATTAGAGTATATTACAGTAAACATAATATACAGTTTCTGGATTTTGAAATTTACATAGAAGAAAATATATTACAGACTCAGGCATTCTTTAAAAAGGTGGATTGTCATAACCTTCTTTCCTCCAGTAACCATCACCCAAAATGGATTGGTAACATCCCAGGGGGACAGTTCTAAAGAATTAGAAGAAACTGTACAAGTGAGGAAGTTTTTAAAGAACATAGCATACTCCTTAAATGAAGATTCCTCGAAAGGGATTATCCCGAAAAAAATCATTGATAACAGCCTGAGAAAAGTTGACAAATTAAAAAAAGAAGATCTTCTACAATACAACAAGAAAAAAGAAGTAAATGTCCACTTAAAACCCTTTTCATAACTCAGTACAATAGCTATACAAAGGGTTTGGAAACAAGCATAAAAAAAACATTGGCATCTATTGGAACTAGACCCAGAAGTAACAGACCTAGTTGCAACAAAGCCAAGAATTATCTATAAAAAAGCACAAACTCTGCAAAACATACTTACTGCAAGCTGCATACCTCCGGAAAGATTCAACCCCACATGCAAACAAAAGGGATTCCGTTTCTGTATGAACTGTAAAGTATGCAGAGAAACCGGCAGCAACACTACAAAACCGACCATAAGTTTTTGTTCAAACACAAATAATAAAGAATTTGAAATTAAACAGGATTTGAGCTGCAACACAGAAGGCGTAGTTTACCTACTGGAGTGTCCGTGCGGCCTCCAATGCATAGGCCACATGATAAGAAAATTTAAAACAAGAATTAAAGAGCATGTATAGAACATACAAAAAGGTGTAACAACACACAGTGTCTCCAATCATTTTCTTACACATCATCAGAAAAATCCAAAAAAGATGAAGTTTACAGCAATCAGGAAAATTGAAAAAGACTGAAGAGGGGGACAATATCTAGAAAGAATTTCAATATCGGAAACAGAATGGATTTATAATATGGCAACCCTACATCCAAAGGGATTAAACATAGATTTTGATTTAGGAGCCTTCCTTAAGATGTAAACTCAAAAAAGAAAAACTTTTGATAGGCTTAAATTATTTTTACAGAGGTGTAAAGAAATTAACTAAAGATTATATATATATATATATATATATATAAGTGTTTTCTCTATATAGGCATCATAGTCTAGAAATATAGACAAATAAACTCATATGTTCTCCTACATATTCCTCCTTTAATCCTATAAACTGGACCTAGCAACAATTTAAATACAATGATGCATTCTACTGACAACTTAAGCAAAATGTTTTTTTGTTTATTGATTACTCATAATATTTTTATTTTTAATTTTTTTCTATATTTTTTGTAATAAAGCAGACTTAATCCATACATGTAATACCTTTATTTTTACCCATTTATATATTCATATTTTTATCCATTTTTAAACACGTCTCTTATCCAAGCTCTAATCACAAGCAAAGTGGGATTAACAAAGATTTTGACTGACATAATTAATCAGCCAATCACAGTACTCCCACAGGGATAAAAGAAGACAGAGCTCATCACGGAGACACCTTGAAAAGTCACATGTGATGAAACGCGTTGGTATTAGCTGACCCCCCACTGACGTCTCATTTGAGTGAGCGCGAGGTATCTGGATTCCCAAATGAAGCGGCTCCTGAAGTAAAACAGAGCAGAAGGACGCTGTCCCGGTGGGCTGAATTTCAATCAGCGGCAGACGGAGACAGCACACAGCTGACTGATCCAGCACCAGCAGCTTAAAAGGAACAAACTGCATACGGAGGAAGACCGATAATATGGAAAGGTAGGGCCAGTATATCACATGCTGTTACCTTGTGCCTATCGCAATGCCAGTCACGGGGAACATTTTAATTATTACACTTATTCGCAGAAAGTGCTATAAACATTTTTGCATGTGGTTTATGTATTGAGTGTTTTGTTTGTCTTTTAAATATTGCTGGTCCACTCACTGACACTATATAGATCCAAAACATGATTACATGTTCTAGGTTTTTATTACAAGCGCTTCTATCTATATACTTCCCTCCCTACCAAGTGTTCTTGTGAAACCGCCACATTAGTGGCCATTTGGAACTCGTGTGCAATGGTATACATGGTATACAATTCGCTTTCGCGGGGTGTCCAATCACTTTCGTCTACATAGTGTAGTAGTAGTAGATATAACTGCAGATACAATATTGGTACTTATGGTACGTATAATCAGCATGACAAGCATTATATGGAGTAAGTACTTTATGCTTCTCATTCACTACTTCAAAAGGAGGTAGATGAGAGTTTTAAAGATGGAACAAATGTATCATGCAATTGGTACTAGTAGTAATGTAAAGAATATAATTTTACTTGTTTTTGTATATTGTTTTTGCTGATTTCTTTCGAAAAGTTACACTAAACAAGCACCTTCAGTCCTATTGGAGAAAAGAGCAATATAAATAAAATTATTATTATTATCATTACTAATAAAGATTTTTTTTATAATTCAGCTGCAAGTTACCTCATATGTAAAAGAGGTATAAATGACCTACTATCCCTAAGCACACTAATGTCTTAAAGAGACCTGTTTCCCACCAACACATTTCCAGACTAATATAATATTTTCTTTAAAGTAAACCTCCACTCAAACCTGTTCTTATAAACTAGTGGCGTCAGAATTCTTCTTTAAGTATCACATTTTTGTGAAGCACATGAAGAATATACAACTATAAAACTATTGTACCTATTTGTTTTAATATTAGTACACAGTGTACAGTATATCTGCTATTTATAAATGTGTTTTATGTATTTTATTATTTTAGTCTTAACTGCACCATAGTGACCTAGTGAAAGGCTTTCTTCTAACTGGTAGACCCAGAACCCAATGTTGTTCTATATGGTTTTTGTGACTACTGTCTTGTTTAATATCATAACATAATAATTTCATCTACTTGTACTTTGACGACAATCGCCTCCTGCCAGTGGAGACACTGGTGCTTTCACTACCATTAATGTTTGTAGTTAGCTTATTGGCATGGTTCAACTGGGTATTTAGCTTTTTGCCAAGTATCAACAAGTTGATAATAGACATATATAATGGTATAATTATCAACATAATAATTATGTCATCTTTTCACTTCTTACTTTCAGAGCCCCTGTCACTGCATGTGATGAATTGTACATTCGTAAGAGGTATATATTATTGCCATGAATAGCGACTATAAGAAATTATAGTTATCGGGTCTGAAACCCAATAATGAGTAAATATGCCCTAAGCGTACAGATGCATTTTAGCATGTATGCAAAATTCAAACTTTATACATTTAACCCGACTCTATATAAGGCCTTTTATGTACACAAATCAATGGCGTCGCTATGGGGTTGTGGAATGCATCGGGGTGTCCCCCTTCGGAGGGGGTGACACCAATATGCCGGCTCCTCCTCAGTGACAGGAACCGGGTGCTGCAGTGTGACATTCTTCTGCAGCACTCGGTTCCTGTCACAGAGGAGGAGCCGACAGTGCAGGCACTAGCCACCGGGGGCAGCCCAGCATCACCAGGGATTTCCTGTGAGGCCACTCCCATTTATGTCAGGCCACACCCTCAGACTTGGTGACGCCCAAATCTCAAGAATAAAATGTTTTACTGCATAAATGAGATAACTATAACAAGTATACTGTAGTTCCAACATTACCTTATGCAGTATTTTAAATATAAAAGTTAATATTAATGAAGGGGGGTGGAAGTAGAGCGTTAGTGGGAGGAACTTTTAAGTTAAATTCCACTGTGGTCATTTCAATCTGGAACTTCAATAAGGTTTCTCGAAGCAGTTTTACCAGGACAGTTTTTGAAGGCATACTGGGTTGTGAACAAAATGAATATATGTTATTGATTAGCAAATAAAAAAAATAAAAAAAAAATACCAGAGCTTATTCTTTCAGCTAGATCATTATTCCCTGTGTATCAATCAGCAAAATTAGATTGTAAATTCAGCTAGACAGGAAGGTTATGTCTGAATATTTTAAAAAAAAAACCAACCAGCCAAACAAAAAATATTACTTATATTTTTAATTTTCTCGTTCCAAAGAGTCTGACAAGTGGAGTTCCCCTCTGCTTCTTCCCTGGGGTTGAAATCAGCAGGAGTAAGGGAAGTACAATTTCCCAAATAAAATTAAAGACTAATCTGTAACAACTACCAATCGACTTCATATAAAAGATATGTAGGTCCACTGTTAGAATAAAACCATCCTTTTTAATGCAATGGTATACCAAAGCCATGGATTTGGCATAAGACCTCCTAAATGCAACACAGCAAGTAGGTCGGAGCGTCTGGTGCCATAACACAGGGCAGAACGTCCAGGGGTGGGTGGAGTTGGGAGGCGGCACCATCGCAGTCCCTCAGCCCCTGCATCTGGCTAGCAGGGTGCCGCAGCCAGTGTCAGTGTTGCAGTGCCGGCTGGAGCATCCTTCAGACGCTCCTGGCCACGCACCCTGCAGCCTGTACAGCTGCCCGGAGCGTCCTTGTACGCTCCAGCCAGTGTCCGCTGCTCCAGCAATGGCGATAGGAGTAGAAGGAGTAATCCTTTCCCAATTATAAATATTTGAAATGACATTTTTAACGTACTAAACTAAATCTGTTGGAGTGATTACTGTATGACGTTAGAGTATCAAGCAATCTTCGTAAAGAGTAATGGAAGCACAACTTTGTCAGAGAATTGCATGTCACTTTAGAAGCAAATGCTTGGAGTTCACGTACTTATTTGTTTTACACTTGGACTAATAGACTGTCTGAGTAGTTTTAAGAAATCTCTGGATCAAAAGATGAGGGGACAGCCTCAGTGCTGACATATGTACTTTTAATGTGTTAGGCTTCTGTCCAAGATCAAGCCCTTGCTTGAGGAATTGCAGAATTTCAGGAATAGAATGACTGAGAGGAGAAATAAAATGTTCTTTGCAACAAATATCTGCCAAAATCTGGAATAAATTGTGTTAGCAGAAAGGTATTCTGGTGAGCATCAATATGTTAATCACTTAATTAAAAAGACCTTGCTGGTGAGAAGATAGCCATACCCTGTCAGTTTCCAATCCATCAAGTAGAGTTTTTCCAAATGTGGATGATTTAGCCTGTTTTGCTATAGTAGGTCGGAAGAGTATAAAACCCCTTCAGTAGCTGTACCTGGAAGTGACGTGAGTGAGGGCGGAAGTGGTTGTTTTTGCCCACACTTTCCAGGAAAATAACAAATTCCGCCCCTTGCGGACTCGCTTCGCTTGCCACGCTGCGGGCACGGTGGCTCACTACACTCACCACATGGTTATATTCCCCATCCATACCCACTTAAATGGTAGGCAATTACGTTGGACAGTGGCTGATGACGTCATTGTACACAAACGGAAGGGGATCTATCTTATTCCATAGTAGGACCTTGTTAAAAGGTTTAAATTGATCTGTTTTCAAAAACTTGCGTAAGCTTGTGAATGAGACCTTTCTTGGTCACGTGGGGACTATTATAGTTTCAGTTGCTTTGTTTCTTCAATTTACTTCAAAAGTTATGCACTCTTTGGAACCATTTGAAAAACATATACTAATTTTTACTTTTCTTTATTTTCCTGCTAATCTGGAGCTACATCACATTGGGATTTTATAATGTTGGAATTTTAAATCTGTCTTATTCTCCATCTGCTGACTGTCTGATAACAAATGTCTGTAATCTGTCTTGGATGCATTACTTTCCTTCTCAGCCCGCCTTCACATTGTCTAATGTTTTTATATCAGCAGTGGAAATGGAGAGATGTACTATAGCCAATACATATTGATTTGATTGACCTTGCTTATTGACTGAGATTGGATTTCTCTTTACATATTATTATCTTTAATATATATGGTGCTACAAAGGTTCCACAGTGACGTACACAGGGGTAAAACATGCAACAAAGTGCAAAAGTAGAAAATGGTAGAGATAAGAACATAGTTATACATATACAGTAGATAATTACATAATGGGACTGCTCAGATTACACAATTAGGTAGAGAAAACATAGAGGAGCCCTACTTGTGAAAGTTTACAATAAGGGATGTAACTTGGTATTTGAAGGCCCCATAGCAAAAGTTTGTAAGGATCCCTACAGTATGTACCATCCAGTGGTGAAATATGTATCTAACACATGTAACTTTGACACGGAAGATGGGCCCCCTCAGCTCTGGGCCTCATAGCTGCTACACCCCTTGAACCTATGGTAGTTATGCCCATGCTTACAATCTAAAGAGCAATGGTGAAAAGAAAGAGGGTGTGGGGAACAGAGTTGCGAAATGCAGAGTAGAGAGTTTAAGAGAAAAAAATTGTTTCAAGGGCACGTTTGAAGCTTGGTAAGCTGTAGGCACTTGTGAGTGGTCATGGAGTGCATTTCAGAAGTCAGTAGCAGCATGAGAGCAGTACTGAAGGATAGTGTGGGAGTAAGCAAAGAGGGAGGAGTGGAGTAGGCAGTAATCAGGGCAAAATGAGCAGGGGGAGTTTGAGTGGACATACGTTTGGAAATGTAGGGGAGCAGAGTGGTTGAGCACTTTGTTGGTGAGATAAAAATGCATGGGACAGGATGCCAATTAAGTAACTGGCAATTGGGGCGGCAGGGTAAAGGGAAGAGACTGAAAAATGAGGTCTGTACCAAAGTTAAGGTTAGACTGAAGAGGGAAGAGGTGGGTAAATTACAGTAGTCGAGGTCAGAGATTAGTTTTAATAACATTCAGGGTGAGTAAGGCACTGATCTTGGAAATATTATGAATAAGAAAATAGCAGGATCAAGAAAAGCACTGGATGTGGAGGAGATGGGGGAGAGGAAAGATCAGTCAATGATGACACCAAGTTGATGAACTTGGGGAAGAGCGATGAAGAAGATTTCATTAACAGAGAAGAAGATGTGGGGTAGGGGACCTTAGCTTTGGAAAAGATGATGAGTTTGGTTTTGGAAATAATAAGTTGCAGGAAGCAATAATGACATCTAGGAGGAGATATCTGACAGCAGTTACACAGTTTAGGATCAAAGGGGAGGGATTAGGGGAAAATATGTTAATATAGGTATCATTGGCATAGAGGTAGTAACAGAGGCCAACTAAGCTAATGAGTTCACTGTGGTAGTAGGTGAAGAGGGTGAAAAGTGGGGGCATAAGGACAGAGGCCTGATGGAACAGATAGAAGAGGGTGTAGAGACAGAGAAGGGGCATTTGGACAATTAGGAAGTGAACCAGGAGAGAGGTGAGTCATGGAGCCCAAAGAAGAAGAGGGTTTGCAGGAGGAGAAGACCATCAATGGTGTTGAATTCTGCTGTAAGGGATCAAGGAGCATGAAAATAGAGAAATGACCTACAGATTTGGCCATGAGGAGGTCATTGGTAACTTTGGTGAGGAAAGTTTGGTTGAGTGAAGATATAAAAAACTGGATTGGAGCAGGTAATGGAGGGAGTGGGTAGAGAGGGAGGTGGTGAATCAGTTGTATACCACACAAGGAGAGGATGAGGAGAGATATGGTGCTATAGAGGAGCATTAGGGTAAAAAACAGGAGACAGGGGCATATTTCAAGGATGATAGAAAGGAAAGGGATAGGTTGACCATTTGGGCAATATGGGAGCAGGCATCTGGAGGGAGGAACTGTAAGAGCTGATAGGGCTTTGGGTCAAGAGTGCAAGTAGATGGTGGAAAGAAGGGCACAAACCTCAACTGTGGCAACAGGAAAACAGAAAAAATTGTTGGTCACAGTGGGAATGGAAGGGTAGCGGGAGGAGTTTGAAGAGAAGATATGTCATGGCAGATGGAGTTATTTAATGATGCAAACTGGGTGGCAAAGTTAAGAGCACTTAAGGAGATTGGAGGGTGAGGGGAGGGGGAAAAAGAGGGAGTTGAATTTGGAGAACAGGTTTTCTGGGTTAAAGGACTGGGAGGAGATGAGTGCCATGATGTAGGACTGTTTAATTAGTGAAAGAATGAGGCTATAAGAAAAGAGAATACATTAATACATTTCAAGTAGGGGATGTCAGCAAAAGAGTTTTACTTCCTTCAGATTACTTTTCAAGAAAGTAAGCCAATTTAGTGCCAAGGTTGGTGGAGGACCATCCATCATAGGTTGATAGTGACAGCTATGACAGCAGAGTCAAGAGCAGTGGTGATGATTATTGAAAGAGAAAGTTTGCTTAGGGGCAGAAGAAGTGAATATTGACGGAAAGAAGGGAGTTTAAAGAAGTGGATATATATTTGTTTCAATGATAGTTAGGAGATTGAAGGAGTTAGAGATGCAAATGTCATGGGTGATGGTAAGTTAGATGCAAGAGACCCTAGCATTCCATAGGGTGGATGAGAGTGAGTGGAAGAGAAGAGAAGTTATGTGAAAGAGGTCAGAAGTGTGTCAGGAGTGATTGAGAGGGGAATGAAAACAGGGCGAATTATGATGAGATAATAAAAAAGGGTTGGTATACAGAAAATGAAGGGATAGCATTGGGGTCAAAATGGGAAGATGGGAAATTGTAGAAGGAGATGGTTATATCTGGGAGAGAAAAGAGTCAAGGGGTATGGATTGTGGGAGTGGAGGTGGAGTCGGGAATTAACAGGTAAAATGACAAATGTTGTAGTGTTTACTTGTTTATATCTTCTAACATAGCTGCACTTTCTAACTAATTTGTGACTGGTCTGAGCAGAATCTTTTTCTGTAAAGCCAGAAGAGTTATGTCAACTACTTTTATATAATTAATATTGGAAAATACTCTTTACTCCTCTGGAGTAAATGACAATGAGCTTTCTTACATCCGATAAGTGCAGATCATCCTAGTACAGATGCATTATTTGCTATAAGTGGTCCATGATATTTTCCTTGAAAATATTCATCATATATTATGTCACCACAACATGACATTCTTTGGTCATCTCTATTATAAAGAATTTCTGACCCACATGAGAGTGTTATTTGTTGTCATGGACATCAAGAATCTCAATGTTGAGATATATACTGTAGTATGGATTTTTGAATTGATTTGCTTCTTCATAGCTGTTTGTAAGGGCATAGCCCTCTGGCGGACTCATTTTTTCCACAGATTTTACTTTTATACATTTCTTCATTTTTATACTGGCAATATGATATGTGTGTGTATGGAATCTACAAGAACAGCCAGAGAGGTGATCTTTTGAGAAGTATATTGAAGTTTGTCCAATTTTCCAGTCACCTGTACTTTTGTAGAACTCGGTTCTTTTGTAGATGATAAGAAAAAAACAGCCCAGTATACTGCAATGGGCCAGCAAAAGAGACTAACATCCTACCTGATAATAGCAATGCAGAGATCTCAGTTACGGTAGGTAGTCATCATCTCGGCAGTAGGGATGCTGGCAGTCACAATGAGGGCACCTGTTTCCCAACAGCAATTGGAATTCCGGCTCCAGATTCCCAACCGCCAGCATACTGACGGTGTCACAACACTTTGCCCAGCCTGCGCTCAGATACGCCAACCTGACGTAGCTGGGTGGTTGTGAAGTGGATTTTACCTAAGCTGCCACCACAAAGACTATTAAAATAGCGCTCTTACAGTCACCCGACACTTAAACTCACAGTTATCACACAAATATAGCATGGGCCTCTCCAGGCACGTGAATTCATTAGAGCACAGAGATAACGCTGATAAAGTTTTAGGATTTATTGAGAAATATCTCCAGGGTTAAATGACAGGAAAAATAGGTAATTAAACAAGACATACAAATAGTAATAAATACACAGATTGATTCAGATAAAAGAAAATTATAGAGTATCAGAATCCTATGGTACCTTACGCTGAGATCTTAGAGAATCTGTGTAGTGAGACCACCATAGACCTACACGGGGAGCACTTCTTAGCTCTCAGCTACTCCCTGGAAGTGAACAACTAGCAGTGTGGACTGCTGAACATTATAGTTCCATGACCTGCTCATCCCCCAGCAGCCCCCACCCTCTTCAGGCTGAAAAATACTGGTCTTTCTTCTCCCAGAATCTGTGTAGATGTAAATTAGCTCAGCTACAAGACCCAAACCTCAGATAACACTCTTGGCTGTGAAGATATTTTATTGTAGGAAGCCTGCTAATCTAAGGTGCTACAAATTACCCACTTGCTCTATTTGAGCAGGGCCACCTAGAGTGAGGGCAGACGTTACGTCCATGAAGCTTTTATTCAAAGGCTAGGTGTCACATGGCCATTTGCACTGATTAGCTAATGCAATCCAATTTTGATATACTGTACCCATTCATGGCAAGCAGCCATTTCTGAAATATATCCTTTAGGGAATTATAATAATACACACACTTTATCCAGAACACACAAACTACGTAAAGTCACGACATGGGCTTTTGATGAATCGCCGTAACCCATGGCGATGGTCACAGACGGTAAGTATTAGGTTTAGGGGGAGGGTTGGGTTTAGGGCTAGGAGCAGTTGAGGCTCTAGAGATGGGCCTGAAGTGCAGTCCAACATTCACATAGGGGAGTCACACCAACTGCCACCCTATACTGTTGCCAAACATCACAAGCCAGAACACAATGGCAGTTGATGTGGTTCCCCTATTTGAATTTTGGCTTACGCTGCAGCCCCACCTCTGGAGCCACCAATGGTTAAGGATTAGGGTCAAGCAATAGGTAGAGGGTTAGAGTTAGGCTGTGGGGGGGAGAGTTAGACTACGGGGGGGGTTTAGGGTTAGGATGTGGAAGGCGAGGATGAGGGTTAGGCTGAGGAAAAGGAAGGTTATAATTAGGGGGAGGGTTAGGGTTAAGACACTTACCTAATTGTGTATATGGGAAAGATTCCTGGACTGCACACCATGAATATATATAATGGGAGGTGCTACCTGATGAGACTAATTGCAGGCACAGAACAGACAAATCTCAGGTGCACAACTCCAAATTATTGAGAACATATAAATGCAATAAAATTTTGCAGTCAATAGAGGTTTTTAGCATAATCATGGCCAAAGTTATGGGCCTAACCACCATATCCAGGTAACCTCATTAGGGTAGGTCCCTAACATACTAGGGTTCAAATCCAAAGCACAGGACCCCCCCCAAACTGGCCCAGCTAAGCTGCCCCAGGGTACTGCCACAGTAAGAAAAGTGCAGTGTAAAGAGATAGTTAAGAGCAGCCATATCTGCATATAAAGAATGAAAATAAAAAAGTGAAGTACATGTATATTAAACAAACAGTGAAGGGTTAAAATGTGTTATAAAAGAAAAATGTGTTATAATGTGTTGCCCTGAAACAGATCAACCAAAGCAATCCAGATTGGCCCACGCCCCAAAAATGAACCAAAGTTGCACTACAGTATATAACTTGTAGGACTTACTTAGAATTGTGCCTAATACCAGTGTGCATATACATTACCAGACTCCATGCTTTTAAACCAATAAGGAAGGGTGCTAATCCAGACTGATGGCGTCTCCTTTCCCTCAGATGTGCAATAAAGCACATTAAATAGAGTATATGGGAAAGATTCCTGGACTGCACACCCTGAATATATATAATGGGAGGCGCTACCTGATTAGACTAATTGCAGGCACAGAAACAGACAAATCTCAGGTGCACAACTCCAAATTATTGATAATATATAAATGCAATAAAATTTTGCAATCAATAGAATTTTTTAACATAATCATGGCCAAGGTTATGGGCCTACACACCATATCCAGGTCCCTCACATACTAGGGTTCAAATCCAGAGCGCAGGACCCCCCCCCAAACTGGCCCAGCTAAGCTGCCCTAGGGCACCGCCATAGTAAGAAAAGTGCAGTGTAAAGAGATAGTTAAGAGCAGCCATAGCTTTATACAGTGCCTCCAGTAGTGCACCCTTATACAGTGCCCCTTATGCAGTGCACCCTTATACTGTGCCCCCCAATGCAGTGCCCCTTATACAATCCCTCCTATGCAGTGCCCCCAATAGTGGTCCTTACACAGTAACCCCAGTATGCAGTGCCACCAGTAGTGGTCCCTCTTATGCAGGTCCCCAGTAGTGCCCCTTATACAGTGCCCCCAGTAGTGGTGCCCCTTATGCAGCATGGGCAAATGCAGGATTTTTAAGAGGGGTTTCTATATACGAACAGTATATATATATATATATATATATATATATATATATATATACAGTTCCTATAGGTAGTACACTGTGGTACAAACCCACTTGGCACTCCAGGATTTGTCACAAAAGGTTTAATGTTGTAGTAATCAACGTTTCTGGGCTACGCAGAGCCCTGTCCTCAGGATAATACCAGTAAAAAAATGTGCAAAAGAGAAGCTTACCTTATATCCCTGGTTCTTAGGTGTGTCAGTGTAGGAGCCGGTGGTGCGTGTGCGTCTCCCTGAGCACGCCCAGTGATGACGTCAGCAGCAGACGCCCGGCTGTTGCCATAGCAACACCTGACGCTTCCTCCTGCTCCGACGCTGCTCTGTATAATTGGAAAACACCCAGTGAGAAAATGTAAACAAAGTCCACGGTGTGCATGGATGCTGAGTACAATAGTTAAAGACACTAAACAAACAAAAAGCTACAAAGTTACTAAGATAAAGAATAAAGAACTGTGAACCCTAGCAGTTGAATCCACTAAAAGAATAAAGGCATACACTAGAAAAAGTTAATTAATACATGGGCTATTTTAATAGTTCCTATATATATGCCCATATGCCCACTATCAATGCTAAATGCTTATAAGGTGCCCCAATTAATTTTCTTATTTAGCCCCCTGGGCTGTAAGGTGTCCAATCGAATAATCCAATTCGCTTCCAACTTCAATAAGTCCTTTGCTCGAATCTCCTCGCAGTCTTGGCTGTATCTGGTCGATAATCATATATTTAAGTGATGTCAGAATATGCTTCATTTCCTTAAAGTGCCTGGCCACTGGTTGGTCTATTTCTTTTCCAGCCAGTGTCATCCGAATTGCGGACCTATGTAAAGCCATGTGTTCTTTGAATTTTCGCGTAGTCATTCCAACGTAATATTTGCCACATGGGCAGATGAGATGATAATGTATACTACGTCCTTTGAGGAGCAGTTCAATACCTGTCGTATATTATATTTCTTTCCACCGTGTGGATGTTTGAAATGGTCCCCTGTTTGTAAATATCCGCACGTTACACAGTTGGGGCAGCAATAGCAACCAGGCTTTTTAATTGATGAGAACATGGATGGTTTTTGCCCATAGTCAGTAATATCCGTACGTACCAGATAATCCCATAGGTTCTTCCCCCGTTTGTAACAGGCCATTTTTCTAAGCTCTCTAAAGTTGGGTAACTCCCGATCCAATGCCACTATTGGCCAAAGTGCCTTAGTGGCCTGTGGTATCACTAGACTGGCGGTAGAGTACCTGATAGTCCAAACCATAGTGTTAGTTTTTTTCTAATCTTTTTTCTGATTTGATGTATTCAATAGACTGTGTCTATCCTGAGATAGCACTTTAGTCTTTAGCTTAATCAGATGTTTCTTTTCATATCCTCTTTGATGAAATTTGTCAATAACTTTATCCAGGACCCCTTGGAAGATCCTGTGTGTTGCTGGTAATCCTTGCTGCCCGCAACATCTGTGAGTATGGAAGGCCAGTTTTAAGTGATTTGGGGTGATGACTGTTTGCTTCCAAAAGTGTGTTCCTGTCCGTTTCTTTGTAATAGATTGAAGTACACAGGGCCTGATTCAGAGCCGCTTGTAAGCACGAACCAGTCAGTGCGGTCGGAAATCGTGTGTTCGCAAAATTGCGAGCGCCTGCTAATTTGAGTGACAGGATGAGGCGTTTGTGGGTGGTAACAGGGGAAGGTGCTTGAAAACGGGGAGGGGAGATCCGAACGCAGGCGTGCCAAACGGTCAAAACGGGCGTTTTAAGGGTGTGCATAATTAACAAAGCAGCGTCATCGACCACGTCACTTGGTTGTTTCTTAGCCTGAACTGTTCGCATGATTGTGGTAGGAAAATCCAACCACAAGCACTGCGAGCAGTTCAGATGCCTTTCGATGTACTCGATTAATCTAATAAATAGCGAAGATGACGTATGATGCGACCGGCCAGGGGGCGTCTTTACAAAATAGCGAGCGCATGTTTCGTTCGCTTGCTCAGACATAGAGGCGTCAACAGACCGCAAAGAGCGAGTGCTCAATTTAAATAGCCGGCCCCTTTTTCTGAACGAGCGAGCGCAAATAGCGTCCGGCTCTGAATCAGGCCCACAGTTCCCCTTTAATAATAGAGACCTGGACATCAAGGAAGTTGATTTTTTCTTTTCCACTTTGGAATGTGAACTTAATGGGTGAGGCTTTCTCATTGATCTCATGCATCATACTGTTAAAAAGATCTGTGCCCCCATCCCACAGCATAAAACAGTCATCAATATAACGTGCCTACCAGATGATATGTTTACTGGTACAGGGATTTGAAAAGAAAAATTCTTGTTCATATTTGAACATGAATATGTTCGCATATGGAGGGGCCACGTTTGACCCCATAGCACAGCTCGTGTGTTGCAGGTAATAAGCCCCATCGTATAGAAAATAATTACGTATTAATGCTAGATGTAAAAGTTGCATATATAAATGTATATCTAAACCTAGTGGTTTGTCTAAATTAATGAGGAATGTATACATGGCTTGTAGTCCGTCTTCTTGAGGTATGGACGTGTATAGACTACACACGTCCATTGTACATATGATGACTTCTTCGCTTAGTAAAGCGTCCAAGATTGTTGAGGAATGTGGTTGTATCTTGCAGATAAGTAGGTTGGACGATAACATGTGGTTGTATTAACCTGTCCAGCAATTCTGACACAGGTTGATAGATAGACCCCCTAGCAGATATAATGGGTCTGCCTGGGGGCCTCACTTTGTCTTTTGTCTTTACTACTGTGTGCTGCTCAGCGATAGCAGTCTCCCTCGTCCCACTGCAGCCCAGCACACAGCAGTGTGTGTTGGGCTGCTGACAGGAAGACGGCACCATTGTGGATTTTATTTCACCTGCCTAAAGGCAGTTTAAACAAAACCCCTGATAAGTGGCGTTTTTTCACGGCTGCAATTGCGAAAACTCATGGATCTGGGAACTTATCCCAGATCCTCTGTGTTTTCGCCCAAAACAGGGGTATTTTTCGCTCGGTAAAAATAGGGTTAATTGAATTGCCCGGAATAAAAAATCGCAGTAGAGTCTTGTTTTTACAGCACGAAAAATTATCGTGGGCACTTGAATTCCCCCCTAATTTCGTGACTTTGCAAGTAAGAATAAAGGATCAGCGAGAGGTCAAAACTCCAAAACATCTATTATTCAACCCAATAATAAAATTAAATGTTAAATGTACTTGATTTAAAACATTGAATGTACTAGTAAAATTCATAAAACTGAAATATACATGCTGATAGTTGTCTGTAAGATTAACCTCAATGTGGTCCTGTCAACAAGCCACTAAAGAGTCAAATTATGATTGAATGTAAAAAAAGTAAACAAAAACAGATTTTTTTTTTTTCTTCTGCAGAAAAAAAAAGAAAAAAAGTTTTGTGCAATCTGCACAAGTCACTAGATGAACCTGGCAGCCGATCCTTTTTTCCATAATACAGCATGAGACTTGCAATGAGTTATAACTTAGCAAACACATGAGAAAATCTGTTATGGTAATAATTTACCTTGGTGTACTTATAATAAGCATTTATTTCTCCATTTGTATTGGAGATGGCAAGTAGCATAAATAGCAGAACCCCAAGAGCATAAATGTTCCGACCATTATAATGAAGTATAACTTTACTTCTTCTGGCCCTTATAGATTTTGCTTTGGACTACAGTATAAAAAGTCACATTGTAACAAAGACATCGGAGCACGATATGTAAAATATTATTTATATTCTTAATAATATATTTTTCTGTTCTGTAAGTTAATAAAACAGTTTGAAGGCTGTCTCTGCATGTTTTCGGTGATTAGATTCAGCTTTAATTCCAACTGGGGAAAAGCCAGTAAGTATATTATCAGCCAGGGAAATATAATAGTCCCATTAAGTTACCTAGCACAAAAATGTATTGTTAGGAATTAGGAAACACCACAGTGTAGCAGCTGCAGTACTTGGGGCATTTTTTTCTTAGTTAATGCCAACTTTTTTTTTCTGCCCATCAAACAAAACATAACTAAAACCTGTCTACTTTTCAAAGTAACACTGTTATCATAGCTACATTTTTAGATTATATTTATGCATATAAAACACATAAATACATCATTATTATTATTATTACTAGCTGGGATACCCGGTGTTGCCCGGGTTGAAGACAGGACCCTGAAGTACACCTGCAGCTTTCATTTTTTTACATTGTCCTCACCTATAATCTAGATAACTATGAAAATTTGGAGTAAATGACAGTACAGGCAGGCACAGGGGCGCTGAGAGGCGGGGGAGGGGTAAAATTTGCCCGGCCCCGGGCTTCTAGAGGGGCCCGGCGGGAGCCCAGGTCCGGCGCCACCCCCCCTCCCTCGCAGCAGCCGATTGCTCCACAGCAATCTCCTATGCCTGAGGGGTAATTGCTCCCCCCACTGGCTTTGCGCCAGGCTGAGGGGCTCACAGCACCCCCTCCCCAGTGCTGCAAAAGTATGTTTTTTTCGGGGTTTTTGTTCAAGGGGGCATGGCCATGCCTCCTCTTTACCTGGACCCAGCGGCGCTCTCTACGCCCCTGGGCAGGCATATTCTCATACCCTTTGGAACACGTATATCAGGAGCATCTGCACATGGATATGCTATCGCAGCTGCTAACATGTTACCAGCTGTAATATGGTAATGAAGCAGGAGGTGTCACACCTCCTGCATACATTACTGATCCGAGCTGCATCCAAAGATGCAGCATGGGATCATCTGCAATCCCTTTGGCTGGCTGAGTGACTATGGGGTCACACAAGCCGGCTGCAGCAGTTGAATAAAAGAGGCCAGGAATTCTCCATCAGCGAATGGAGATCCTGGCCTCTCCACTCCCACCCAACGATGGCAATACACCTCCGTTTTGGAAAACGGAGGCCGTCACTGCCCCCTTCCCACCCAGAAATGGCATCAGACTGTCAATCACTGATAGTCTGCTGCAGGACTGCATGTGGGATCGCAGACCCATGCTGCACATGTCAGGCGAATGCACAGATTCCCGATAATCGGGAATCTGCATGATGTCACTGTGTCAGCACCTAAATCACCCCGATATTACTCTGCACACCAACATTAAAGACCATGTGTAGCTGGACTGCCATCAGGGGGGAATGCTGGGGCTAGAGTACCATTCCCGGACAGAAGGGGGCCCGCCTGCAGTGGCACTGTGTGGCTGTGATTAAACTCCCCTGCTGTTTGTAATCTCTGCATACTAAGCTTTGCCAGGATCAAAGATTGTGGATTGATTATACTGAATGTGTCGAATACTGAGCTGCTAATGAGCCTGCCAGGCACTCTTCTAAGTCCCTGGGGTGGCTGCTGTAAGATGAGACAGTGAGTGAAATGCTAATATTACACACTGTTTATGTCAAGGTTAATCATGCAAACCCAGAGGACTGACTAACTCCGTAATTCATGTATGCGGCTGTTGGAAAAGTGATATAACACAGCACTTTGGAAGAAATGAGAGTGTGACAGTGTGTGTATGTAAAAAAAAAATATCAGACTGCACATTCTGGACATATATATATATATAATTGGAGGTGCTACCTGTGGAGACCATTGATATATACACATGTGCACAACTCCAAATTAACTGATTATATATAAATAAATACATTTTGCAGTAAATACAATAGAGGTTTTTGGCATAATCTTGGCCAAGCTTATGGGCCTGCCCACCATATCCGGGTAACCTCTTGTCGGGCAGGTCCCTAACATACTAAGGCTCAAATCCAGAGCGCAGGACACCCCCAAACTAGCCCAGCCAAACCACCCCATGGCACCGCTCTAATAAGAAAAGTGAAGTGTTAAGAGCAGCCGCTGGCCGCATATAAAGAATAAAAATAAAAAAGTGAAATACATATATATAAAAGAAACAGACAGTGAGGTATTAAAATGTGTTAAAGGAAAATGTGTTATACTGCGGTGCCCTGAAGCAGATCAGCAAAGCAATCTAGGGGGACCCACACCCCAAAAATGAACCAAAGCTGCACTACACAGTCTGAATATTAGCAGGACTTACCTATTATTGTGCCTCTGACTGGTGTGCATATTACATTGCCAGACTCCATGCTGTAACCAATGTAGTAGAAGTGCTAGTCTGAGTGGGAAGTGGCTCAGGCTTCCCAGGTGTGCAAATCAATGCACTAATTGGTTTACAAAAAAAATGGATCTCAGACTGCACATTCTGGACATATATATATATAATTGGAGGTGCTACCTGTGGAGACCATTGATATATACACATGGTCTCCATATATCAATCAAGAAGCCTGTGGTCGGGGTTTTCGACCACAAGCCCTGGAGTGATTTTGGCTCTATCAGAGCCAAAATCACTCCAACTGACATCACTAGTGATGTCAGTGGGGCCAGCTTCTGACGGTAGGCGTTCTCTTGGGAGCGCCTCCGTCTGGCAGGCACGCCCCCGGCACGCCCACCAAAGGGGACGTGCTGTCAATCAACATCGACAGCACGCCCCCTTTGATCAGACACAACGAGCGAAGGAAAGTCCTTCGCTCGTCGCATCTGGAGCATGCGCACGACGGAGCTCCCTCCGTCGTGCGCATGCGCAGTGCACACCATCGACCCACTTGCGAGCGGACAGCTGCTTGCGAGTGGGTCTGAATGAGGTCCTAAGATCCATGCCAGTATAGCATAGCATTTACTTTCTTTATAGACTAAAGCATAGCTCTAAGTATGGTGCATAGTGCTGGTAATGAAGCTAGCTATCATTTGCAGAATCTATTTCGATATTTACATAAATCTCTGATGTTTGCATAACTGCACGATCATGATTTGTTTCTGCCACAAAGTCACAGCTTTATTGACATGCTGTTGTCATTTAGGGTTAGTGACAGGGAGCATTCCAGAAAATGGGGGCGTGTTAGCCCTGTATTCTGGGTGTGCCAAAGCCACTGGCTGTGGCCTTGGATGCAACTTCACTGACCCCGGCAGCGTAACCTGACGGTCACTCAGATGTCCAATGTTCATGCAGTTGATCTGATGCCGCATCTCCGGATGCAGCAGTGAAGCAGAGTAGCCGGCAATGGGCATCTTTTTACTTAAGACGCCTCCTGCAGCTTTTGGGCAGTCTATGCGCAGCGAGCGTACGCTTCCCGATTGCTCACACTGGGTCGCGCACACGCATTGTGATGTGTATTCATGCGCACAATGCAAAAATCGACTGGCTGGGTGCGAACGCTTCCTAGCGAGCGGGTCTGAATCGGGCCCCTCATTGAACTTAGCTTACTTGAAAAAACCTGGTACACCCCATTTATGCCCCTTCAGTCGCAAATGCAGATCATTTGCATACAGCTCTGCATGGCCTACAGGTGTGAATGCTTGGATCCAGGGCATGCAGAGAGCAGAAACACACCAGATGCGCTCCACACACGGACTTGCGTTCAACACTCTCCCTTTGTATCTTGACATCTGTTTTGCAAGTAGTGTGGCCAGGATGCATTGATTTAATATCTACTGCTTATCACTGGTTTTTAAAGATGATTAAATTGCTGAAAATTGCTATTAAACCAAGTTGCTTGGTGTAAGGCTACACATAATCATCATGTACATTTAGAAGTCAGTGCTGTGTTCTGTCATGGCTCTCAATTGAGTTATTATTGAAATTTGTATACCCCCAATGCTTAAAAATGGTTACTTTAAGTTAAAACTTTCTAAATGACGATAACACAGTTACAGCATTATTTTTTTTACAGGTGTAGAATGCAATGCACTTTGTGACGTTTTTTTTGTAGATTAGTATTTTATGTCCTGCGCTTTAATATTGTTAGCTATCAAAAATGATTCATGAAATGAAAATACAGGTACATTCCACTGCATATAGTACACTTCTTTCTTGCAAGGATAAGAATCTATTGAGATATGCTGGCAAACAAATGTTACTTTCCCTATATTTTCCTGGGCCTTGGTCCATGGATGAGTACATCTGCCAGAGCATGTTCATGCTCTCCATTCCCCCCAGAGCCATGATATCTAACGCCTGCCAGGAATGGCGTTCATACTCTCTTGCTTTGGGCTGACAGCCACAGAACAAAATGGCTGCCAAATCATGCTTGTGATCCCCGTACTCACCTGGTCTCTTATTTCCCTTTCCAATAAATGTATAGGAACCTTGGAATTAATGTATTGAGCACATAACCCACATATCATTAAAGTAAATGATAAAACAGTCATATCTCAGTAGTTTTCAAAAACTGATAATTTTCCACACAACTATACAAGTAAGGCAAAGTGACTATGTCTCCATAAACTGTTTTGCACTATTGCAAATTACCTTTATTGTGCATTAATAGTAAACACTTGTATTTTGTATAACAAAATAGGCCACCCCCGCAAACCACTCAGGCTACAACCCTAAAATGGTAAATTACATTCTATTGGTGCAATAAACTTGTTACAATCCTGCAAAATTTGGGACTATTGCAGCTATATAGGTTTAGGTCACTGTGTAGGTTTTTAAGAGCGGACAAAGTGGTACCTCCAGATGCCTCTGATTTCCAGGGAAATATGGTCTATAACTCTTCAAATTACAGTTAACCTTTTAAGTATTAATATTTCAAATAATTAGGGGTGAGCGGGTTCGGTTTTACTCGGATTTACTCAGTTCTTATCGCCACTTTACCGCAAATTCGGATTTATTATATTGGCTATCCAAAACACATGATAGGCGATAGCCAATAAAATGCCGTTTAAAGATCCGAGTAAAACCGAACCCGCTCACCCCTACAAATAATACAACTGATGCTGAATTTGTATCAAGCCTTGGAGAGAAATAAAGCTTTGCCAAAAGCAACTAGAGATGTGCGGGTCGAGTTCTCAAAGAGCCGTCAACAAACCAAATTTAGAGTTCCGTGTCGAACCGAGTCTGAGTTCGGAATCACTTTGGGGTACCGAGTTGAACTGAGTCCTGGTTCAGATCTTCCTGCGGTTCGAAATTCGGATTTAAAAACCAAACTTGGGCTTTGGATTGCATGCTAACATGACACAATGACGTCATTTTATCTGTTTTTTTTACTTTTTATTTAAAAAAAAAAATACAGATCCAAAGCCAAGATACAAGAGGGTGGTTTTGCAAAACCAACACCAAAACACGAAGATGAAACCGGATCCAAAACGAAAACACGGGGGTCGACGCACATCTCTAAAAGCAAATCAGATTCTAACTGTAGTTTATCTAGCACAGTTATATAGCACAGCCTGTGAAATGAAGTTACAGATGTGTCCTTATACATTTTTGCTGCAGTCTCGCTAAAAAGCCCCTCTTGGTGCACCAGGTCCAGTGAGACTCTGCTAGCGCCGGGCTGTGATGAGGACTTACCAGCAGACAGTGCTGATTCATTTGATATGCAACACTTTATTTATGAGTGCAGCTGAGTCTCTGAATCTACATGTATACGAAGTGCTACAATGTTGTGGCCGCAGCTTTTTTCATTCCAAGTTCCATTATGGTCCATATACAAACTCAGGTCACTCAGATATACAAGTGTCGCATATCAAGCTAATCAGTCTACCGGTGCATCTGAGTTACATCACCGTGCGACTTAGATGCATTTTCGGCAAAAAGAAGACACCCGGCGCTAGCAGAGTAGCATGAGACCTGGTGGCTCACTCTCGCCAGGCAAGTCGAGCTGCGTGGTATATTGAGGCTAGATGTATGAGGACACATCTATACAAGCAGATAGGTTACTTTGGGTAACTTCTCCACTTTACAGTATCTCGCTCCATGGTTTGATACATCTCCCCCTCATAGAGGTGTGACTTCATCATACTTACCTACATTTAATTTCTCCCTTCTGGGTAACTACTCAGTTACAGCTGATCACTAAAGGACTAGGCCAGGGGTTTATAGTCATTAGACCTCATCCCTTTATTAGTAATGCTGCAAATCGCCGGCCTCAGAAGATGATCTGGGTCAGGATGGAGCGATTCTCTGAGATTTGCGTCACTGTTTCAGTAGGAAGTCAGAGTTTGAAAAATTCCGGGGCCTGACAGACATTAAGGGAGAGGAGGTACGGACTATAGGGATCATTTGGGAGCTGTTGGACCATGCAGTCACTCTTCCCAGCCTTTAAGATGGCTCAGATGCTGATGTGGACAGGCAGAAGACAGACTCATTTTTTTATATTCATTAGTGTAACATTCGCCAAGCCTTCTGCCTGTGAAAATAATTCATAAAACACCCACTATGAGGAATTATGTTACAACACCTTCTTCATGTGTATTATTGCAATACAGAAATTATAATATCAGATACACTAACAATTATTTCATTGACATGTTCCAGTGACAACAGAAGCACATCTTTTTGTATTGAATTACATTATTTCCACTCATTTTTACATATTTTATAAAATTGGCATGAAAAGGATGTATTCAAAGTCTTTTTAATAATACGATAAACACATTTCATATACACATAGATAGAGATATTATATAAATTAAGCTCAACCAAACCAATATTTAACTGTTGATATGAAATGAAAACAATAATCCTATGGCATCTGTGTTGACACTTAAGAACCAGGAACCAGTGTTATACTCCCACTGATTGCAGGCAATGGCATTGAGAGGGGGGGAGTGGGTACTGATTTTCTGGGTCCAGGCACTGGTGAGTCCGTTATTCCCTCCCTGCTTCCAGTCCTGTCAGCGGCAGCAGCGTAATGAGAACAGGGAGGCTGCTGCTACCATGAGTGCAGCAGCAGTGTCATCTGCCTGCACCTCTAAGGAAGGGGGAGAGTAATCATGCCCCCCCCCAGATCTGCTCCTGGCAGTGGGGCACAACTGCGCCCCCCCGTGAAGTGTGCAGCGTCGCACGGTTGTTTTTTTAGTTAGGAGCCGTGGCCACGCCCTCTTACATTACGCCACGCTGCCTTGTCATTACCCGGGCACGGTCAGGCTCTATACAGCTATGATTGCAGTCTGCAGTGCACAAGGGCCTATAAGTTAATGGGGCCTTGAGACAACCATATTATTTATAGGCCCATCCTGCATTTACAGTTGTGGCAGAATGGGGAGAGGTACACTCAGGGTCCTGTCCTGTCTAGACCAGTCTTGGCATTGTAAATGTTTTCCTGCTGTAATGGAGATCATCTCCCTGCCCTAATCAGGTGAGCTCCCTGTCTAACAGCCTTAGGCTGACGGTGTGTGTAGCAAGACAGGGCAGGGGACTGATCTGACTGCTCTATTCCTGTTGTTTTCCCTCCCTTTCTTCTAATAGCCCATCCTCACCTTTGCCTGGGTCCGCTCATTCTACTCCTCGGCACATGTGACTGTACACAAAAATTATCTACAGACCAAGTAAACATGGTAAGGGCCGTCAAGAGAGAAAGGGAGGAGGAGGGGGAAAGTACAGATTATCTGGGCCTCCATAGGGCCTCTAGGAATACATGGAAGACGTCACCATGCCGGGATCATGCACCATAGTAATGATTACGAGGGGGCGTAGTTGTGACTCCTCCAGCAGGCATGCCCCCAGATCAACCACCTGGTCCTCCCAAAGACTTGGTCACCATGTGAGGTTTTAATATCATGTGTTTGTATAGCTTATTAAAGTAATGTGAGTATGTGTGTTTATGTGTGTGTGCTAGTAGTAAAAGAGTGTGTGTATCTGTTTGGGATGGTATGTGGATGGTAAACATAGAAACATAGAATTTGACAGCAGATAAGAACCAATTGGCCATCTTTTTTGCTTTCACAACACTTGCTACCCCTTTCCCAAACCACACTGTCTTCCTTTTCCTTGTGGTTTTCCTAACCCTTTTGATACAAAGGTCTATTGCACTATTTCAATTTTCCCACCTCTCCTGCACTCTTTTCAAGTTCCTCCACTCTGCCAAAAATTTGCTTACACTTCTTCCCATCCCTTCAAAATCAGCCTTTCTAAAATCTAACACCTTTGTTTTTGTATGGGGTGAGTCAGTATCTGTCTTTATTCTGAACCATACTGCTTGATGATCACTGGATCCCAAGTTTTCACCCACTTTTACTGTATATCAGATATTCTGTCTCCATTTGTAAGTATTAAGTCTAATATTGCGTCTTTCCGAGTGGGCTCCCTCACCAATTGCTGGAGGGAGGCTCCCTGCAATGAATTCAGGATGTCCCTACTTCTAGTGGAACTTGCCACAGACACCTCCCAGTTTATATCGGGTAGATTCAAATCCCCCATGATTATCACCTCTCCCTTTAATGCCATTTTAGTGATGTCCTGCAGTAGTTATTTGAGTGAGTGGGGAATGGTATCAATATAATGTGTGTGGGAGGATGCTATTAACCACATGCCTGGCATAGTTGCATCAGATGCATTTAAACCGAAGCATCCACACCAAGCCGTGCTTTCCATAACATGGTCACATCTGATACGACCAGTCACAAATGTCCACCGCTGATTATCTTCTTGGAGCCACCAGTCTCAGAGAAACCTCCTGGACCCTCTGCACCCGCGACTTTCCCCCAGACTGCCCCACTCACTCCCAGCCACAGCGTTCCTGTGATCCTCAAGGTTTAACCCACCTGTGGCTGAAGGATGGACATTTTCCTGCAGCCAGAGTGCACAGAGCACATAGGGCTCACAGTAGCCATCTCCCCCACAGTCTCTCCCTGCTACCCTTGTCCCCAACATATGAACATACAATCCAAATCTCCTGCTACTAATCTTCTCATAGGACTGTAAAGTGCTGTGAGATTGTACCTAAGCAGAGAGACAGCAGTGATTGAGACATCTGAAGAGATACCATAGTTACTGTGAGTGTTTCATATTAAAAAGTTACAAACTCTTCTAATGTCTGTGCCAACACAGCGATCATCGCAATAAAACACCAGAACCCTCGTTTTGGTGAAAGCTTTATTACCCATAATCCATTTATTATCCATCCATAGAGTGCTAGAATGTCATAAATCAGCAATATAAATTAGGATTTTGGAAGCAAAATGTATTCCAGCGATGAAGAAGAAATGCTTCTGGATGCGTCTCAAATAGAATCATATTTTGCAGATATATTCCAAATATGCTCATTAGACGCTCAAAATTGTAGCCCGGCACCACTAAGTTTTCCCATTATGGGTGAACCGCACGTGGCATCAGACAAAATTAGAATTTTTGGCTGCTTCCAGTTGTTTTCTGACCACTATGTCTGACTAATAACCCGAGGAGACAAATCGTCATGCTGAATAAAGCATACAGGGGACAACTCCAAGCCAGCCTTCAGGGAACAAAAATTTGTTCCCACAGTGATGTCCCACAGATGCTTTATCTTGCTAAAAGATGTCTACATTTTGCAGATAATCAGGCTGAAGAAGATGCCCAATCCCAATTTGGCCCATTTATTCCTACTTGGGTAAACAATTTGCTAAAATACTTCATCTGTACACTGGCAGACAGAGGCTGAAATAGAATGTACTATCCAAAAGATCGAGATTTAGATAAAAAATATTGACAGTATATTGTGTGAATCAACATCGGGCAATATATTGTCCATTATTATATATACTGGCAAAGGGACTGCACAATAGTCATGACACTGATGTTACTCTTAGTTAGTAGGAGAAATTGCATGACAACTGACAATCTCTACATATACCCTCAACTGACTCACTGGACCGTCCCCAAAATACAAAAAGAAAGATACAAATTTGAGAAATCAAAGGATTTGAAAGCAAAAAGGTGTCTTTGCTGAAGTGGAAAAACAAAAACAATGTCTGCATCTAGTCTATAGTCCACATCATGGGCCTTGTGAAGTTGAGAGAGCCCAGATAACCAACAAGCTGTGGCTGACTATATTTTGACAATGGGTGAGTAGACCATGCAGACCAACACATTGCAGATAATCTCATAAGCAGAAAAAGAGGTAAGAAATTGTACAGCAGTGGCCAAAAGTATTTTTAGACCTTTTTGTCAGATGTTACTATGGTACAGTATACTGAAGTAAAATAACAACCATTTCATAAGTGTCAAAGGTTTTTATTGATAATTACATTAAGTTTATGCAAAGAGTAAATATTTGCAGTATTGACCCTTCTATTTCAAGACCTCTGCAATTCACCCTGGCATGCTGTCAATCAGCTTCTGGGTCACATACTGACTGATGGCTGCCCATTCTTGCCTAATCAATGCTTGGAGTTTGTCAGAATTTGTGGGTTTTTGTTTGTCAACCCGCCTCTTGAGGATTGACCACAAATTCTCAATGGGATTAAGTCTGGGGAGTTTCCTGGCCATGGACTCAAAATTTCAATGTTTTGTTCCCCGAGCCACTTAGTTATCACTTTTGCCTTATGGCAAGGTGCTCCATCATACTGGAAAAGGCATTGTTCGTCACCAAACTGTTCTTGGATGGTTGGGAGAAGTTGCTCTTACAGGATGTTTTGGTACCATTCTTTATTCATGGCTGTGTTCTTAAGCAAAATTGTGAGTGATACCACTCCCTTGGCTGAGAAGAAACCCCACACATAAATGGTCTTAGGATGCTTTACTGTTGGCATGACACAAGACTGATCGTAGCGCTCACCTTTCCTTCTCCGGACAAGCGTTTTTCCAGATGCCCCAAACAATCTGAAAGGGGATTCATTAGAGAAAATAACTTTACCCCAGTCCTCCGCAATCCAATCCCTGTTCCTTTTGCAGAATATCAGTCTGTCCCTGATGTTTTTCCTGGAGAGAAGTGGCTTCTTTGCTGCCCTTCTTGACACCAGGCCATCCTCCAAAAGTCTTCATCCTGTGTCATGCCAACAGTAAAGCATCCGGAGACCATTCATGTGTGGGGTTGCTTCTCAGCCTATATGTGTTTTTTTTTCCTGTGGGTATATATTGTGTTTTTTTCGTGTGTGTGCCTGTGGTTTTTTTTCATGTGGAGCCCATGGGCCCCATTTCACAATGAGACATAACCCTTTTAGCACTTGCTAAAGGGGTTATGTCCTCCTTTCAGTATTTAACAAACAGTGCTAAGCTTAGCTTATCGCTGCTTGTCAATGTACTGCTTACGAGCAATACAGTCCCCATTGCGCATGCTCCCAGTTTGCCCATTGTGTGTATATAGCATGAAATATTGCTCACCAGCTGTGCAATCTTATCCACATTACACCACACATAGTGCCTCTGATTCACATTACACCACATAGTAATGTCCCTTTTACACAATGCCCACAGCAGTAGTGCCTCTTATACAATGCACACAGCAGTAGTGCTCCTTTTGCAGTGCCCCCAGTAGTGGTAGTGTCCCTTATACAGTGCTCCCAGTAGTGGTGCCCCTTATGCAGAGCCCCTAGTAGTGCAGTGCCCACAGTGGTAGTGCCCTTTATGCAGAGCCCCCAGTAGTGGTGCCCCTTATCAGAAGCAGTCGGACGCCTGTCATTAGACCTACACCGGGAGCCCAACACCTGGCTTACCGATAGAAGGTAAGCTGGGCGCGGACAGCCGCGCTTAGCTAGGGGCCCCTGGGGGGGACTTAGGGTTAGGCACCCCCCTGGGAGGTTAGGGTTAGGCTAGGGGAAAGGTGGCTTAGGGTTAGGCACCCCCGAGGGGATGTTAGAGTTAGGCACCCCCCCGGGAGGGTTAGGTTTAGGCAGCGGGGAAGGGGGGGTTAGGTTTAGGCACTTAGAGGGGGTTAGGGTTAGGCACTTGTGTAGGGAGTTTAGGGTTAGGCACCCCTAAAGGAGGGTTAGGGGGTAAAAAAAGGTTAGCGATACTTACCTTTGGTAGCTTTGGGATTTTCACCCCTGCTGGGCTTCCGCTGTCGGGATTTGAACCGCCGGCCATGCGGCTGGTGGTAAATCATACTGATTCCCCCCTTTTGCAGTGCCCCCAGTGGTAGTGTCCCCTTATGCAGAGCCCCTTTGCAATTCCTCCAGTAGTAATGCCCCCTGTAGTAATGCTCTCTGTAATAGTGCCCCCAGTAGTAGTGCCCCCAGTAGTAGCGCCCCTGTAGTAGTGCCCCAATAGTAATACCCCCTGTAGTAGTGCCCCAATAGTAATGCCCCCTGTAGTTGTGCCCCCAATAGTAATGTCCCTAGTAGTAGTGCCCCAATAGTAATGCCCCTTGTAGTAATGCCCCCTATAGTAGAAACCCCAATAGAAATGCCCCCCTTTAGTAGGACCGAGTTTGAGAACCTTTGATCTATAGTAAATCAATATTAAAAAAAAATTGACAATTCAAAGACATTTTTGGAAAAAATCTTAGCCACTAAAGTGGTTAATATAATGCATGTATCAGGGGCGTATCTAGGTATTTGAAGGCCCCATAGCAAAAGTTTGTAAGTTTGACAAAGACGATGGGCACCCTAAGCTCTGGGCCCCATAGCAGCTGCTCCCCTTGCACCTATGGTAGTTATGCCCATGTCTCTGAGTAGTTCCTACTTTATTTTGGATAACGACTACTGATATGGAATTTGGATTACAACTTCCAATAAGGTCCTGAACAGTAACATCTTCAGAAAAAGAATCTGAATAAAATCTCCAGGTAAAGACTACATAGCAAATTTTGGCCTGTCATCCTCTCCACTTCAGACACCTCCTTCCATTTTATCTGCAGTTTTTAATTTAGAAGCACTGGATTAAGCTACTTATTCATTTGATATAAGGCTACATGACTTAAGATGGGTACACACTTGTCCAATCCTCCAGAGATCCAACTCCAGACCAGACTGTCGACACAATGCTACTGTAAATATGGATGCAGATTCAACACCCAATATATGCCTACACACTCTTCCAATCTTTGGCAGACCAGCTGCCTCTCACAGACATGGGTGTAGCTACAGTAGGTGCCGAGAATAGGGCTGCTATGGGACCCAGGTCACCTCTGGGGCCCAGCCATCTCCCTACACAGAGTTACACTGCCCAGGGTGGAATTAAGGGCCAAATGGGCCTGGGACTGAAAGTGTTCAAGGGCCTAGTGCAGTGATTCCCAACCTCGGCCCTCAAGGCACACCACCTGTCCTGGTTTTAGTGATATCCATGATTGTGCACAGATGGTTAAATCAATATAACTGAGGTGCTAATTAAGTCACTTGTGCTCAAGTATGGCTATCCCTAAAACCTGGACTGTTAGTGTGCCTTGAGGACCGTGGTTGGGAACCCCTGGCCTAGTGTGAGAAGCTGTGGAGCTGTGACCAGTACTAGGTGGGTGTGGCCAGGGCCATATGGCATGTACACCTCATACACTATCAGCCCTAATGTCTCCCTAGATATATAAAGTAGATAAATTGAATAATTTTGTTAGATAAATAAAAATACAATTGTAATATTTACATATGATTTATGGGCAATTGTATGGCCAGCTGGTGGCTTGTCATCATCATGCTGTCATGATAAAGGGCCTATTTTTGTGTGGGGGCCCAGAGCTGTAAATCCATCCACCTTATTATTAATCTGGCCCTGACACTGAAATCTGCTGAGCCCGGGTCTTCTATTCTCACCAGAGTGCTGCTGCAGGTAATCTGGGCCTAGAGCTGATCTAATGGCACGTACACACGGTACAATCAGTCAGCGATAACGATATCGCTGACTGATCTCCATGCACCTTCCCGGTGTGCTAGATGATTGATATCGATCATACAGCACACCACCAACCCATCAACAATGGGCCAGCCACTGCGATCAACGATCGTTGGTTCCTATGTAACCTGGTCGATATCGACCAGGTTGGCCTGCATGCACGGCCGATGGATGATATCGTTATCATTCATACTAGCCTGGGCATCGCTGGTTGTGGAATTCACAAAAAAATTAACGATCTGAACGTTAACAATATGAACGATATCGTTATTATTCATATGGTGCATTTTTATCTTACCATGTGTATGCACCATTAGCTACAGTATAGCCATCTCTAACTGCTGCCTGCATGTATTGTGATGTCACAATTCAGGTCACAGCCATATATAAAGGATGCCCAGCTACTGGCTGCCATTTTGTGGTAACATTGTGTCCTACATTGATACTCTCTCCGTAGTTCCTGCCTTGTTTAAGAAACTTTGGATAACGACTATTGAAATGGATTTTGGATTACATCTTCCAATAAGGTCCTGAACAGTAACATCTTCAGGTAAGGACTATATAACAAATTTTAGACTGTCAGCCTTACCCCTTTAGACACCTCCCTCCATTTTATCTACAGTGTTTAATTTAGAAACAATGGATAAAGCAAATTATTCATCTGATATAAGGCTGCATTATTTAATATGGGTACACACTTGTCCAATCCTCTGGGGATCTAACTCCAGACCAGACTGTTGGCACAATCCTATTGGAGACATGGGGGCATATTCAGCACCCAATATATGCCTCCACACTTGTACAATTTTGCAGCAGATCTCAGATCTGCATCTGTTAAAAAAAATCGACTGGAAGAGTATGTATGGTGACACAATCTTTTCAATCATTGGCAGACCAGCTGCCACTCACAGGCAAGGGCGTAGCTACAATAGGTGCAGAGAATGGGGCTGCAATGGGGCCCAGGCTGCCTCTGAGGCCCAGACCTATCCCTGCATTGATTTACACAGCCTTCTCCTAAGTCCCGGCGTTTCTATACTTACCAAGGTGCTGCTGCATGGCATCTGGGCTTAGTGCTGATCTAAGCTACAGCCATCTCTAGCTGCTGTCGCATGCATTGTGATGTCATAATGCAGGTCACACCCTATAAAAATATACACAGCTACTGGCCGCCATTTTATGGTGACATGTTGTCCTACATTGATATTCTCTGCATGATAGTATAAAAATAATGTTTGTGGTGGTAGTGGTATTAATATTATGGGTGTGTATTGGGGTGGGGTGCCTTGAAGAGGCTTTTAGTGTCATTTAATGTATCAGAACTATTAAAGCTATACTTTGGGGCTGTTAATGAAAAGTGGAGACTGCTGGGGCATTTTAACGTGGGGGCTATTAAAGTTATTAAGGTTATGTAGTGTCACCTTCCATGTACTAAAGTAGCATAAATGTAGGGGGGTATTAATGCAATGTTGCTTCTGGTGGGGGCCATTTATGTAACATGAGAGATATTACTGTGATCTATCAGCTGGTATGGGCTACTAATTTAATTTCTATTAATTGTGGTTGTTAATAATTTATTTGTCAGGCTAGTTTGGGGATGCTCTTAATTAAATGCAGTTGCTAATGATTTAATAGTGGGGCCGGTTGAGGGAAGGATGCCTAGGGGTATATTTTAATCATTTTTGATCAATTTGAAATCGATCAAAATCAGTCAACATCGATGTTGTGTTTCTGGGGCAAAATTACACATTTACTAAAATATTTTTTTCAGTAAATGTGTGATTTAGCCCCAGAAACACTAAAATGTAATCAATTTTAAATTGATAAAAAAATCGAATAAGATCGATCTTTAGTAAATATTGACCCTAGTATATTTGCAAGGCTGAAGCTGCCTAGGCCGTCTGGACTCACCGGGGAACCAGTGAAGTGGCTATACTGTATCTAGGGTGGTGTGGCCGGTGCCGCCACACAGAGCGCAGCAACCCTGAGGATGGAACCGGCCGCTCACTGCAATTACTATGCGCTGGGCGCCCGCTATTATATATATTGGTAATGGTGCAGTGTTGCGGTGCCAGGCTCTTACACTCAGTGTTCAAAGTGGGTCCCGGCTGCACTGCAGTAGTAAGCAGCAGCGCTGACAGCCAGCCAATCGCAGTTCACAGCCAATGAGAATCTGCCAAGTTCTTCTCCACAGAAACCCGCTATGTGAATAGCAGTAAGGAGAAAAGCCCTGTTTACCGCAAAACAGGGCTTTTCTCTGCTTTATGAATAAACCTCATCATCTGCTAGTAAAGTCATATTCAGTTATTAGGAGAATTATGTGTTTGTTTCTAACATTATGCCCTATCCTCACCCCCTGTTTATCCACAGAGCGAAATTATGCATGTTACTATATGCAAACTGGCATAGCACTCACACTGCATCAGCCTCTACATGTGGAATACTTTAAACAACCACACCAGTAAAAAATAACCTTTATGCTTGAGAAAGCTGTATTGTTGTGGTCATGGGCAGGTTCAAATAGCAAATGATGATGATGACAGCTGCCACTACAAGCAAAACACTTGTGATTGGATGTTTGTGAATGCTTCACTTAGTACTGCTTTTGTAGTACCCCTAGTGTTGAGGAGGGCACAGAAAAGTTAGGTCTAGATGGTACCTTACAGCTGAGTTAGCAGCTCCAGTAGATCTTCCCTTTCCCTCTCTGGTAACGAGTCCACGAGCTTGGCCTATTTCCAGGTTGTGGCAGAGAGGCTAGCTCCATACAACAGTAAAATGACAGAATGGGACAACCTTAATAAATAGAATAATAATGCAAATTTATTAAAGGGGAGTAGGAGAGTCCGAGTCCAGGAAATAGGGGTTTGCAGAAAATAATGATCAGCATACAAATTACATGCAATTTGACACATATTAAACAGTATGGATATATGACAATTGTTTATCAATATGGTATACGTAAGCAATAGGCAATAGTTCTCTTGGCAATGGAATATACTTCTTTATTCTAACTGCTGCAGCACCTCTTTGGTTATGATTAATAGAAAATACAGTTTCTCAATTACTTCAACACACTATATTGATAACCTTCTCAATAGCACATATAATGAAATAGCAAAATAGATTATTACTCAGCAAACTAGCAAAATCCAAAGTTCTTTTGCTGGAGTGCTCTCTTGTTAGGAGGTCACTGTCCTATTATAACCATGTACTTGTTATCAACAGTAGGTAAACTACAGTTATATCATCTCTTAAAATGGCTTCCTCACTCTTTGCAAACTAACAGACTCAGGGATCTATTTACTAAGTTTTTTTAAGAAATAAAGTGAAAGGAGATAAGGTACCAGCCAATTAGCTCCTAACTGTCATTTTTCAAACACAGCCTGTGACATGGCAGTTAGGAACTGATTGGCTGGTACCTTACCTCCGTTCACTTTATCTCCTAAAAAAGCTTATTAAATAGACCCCTCAGCCCTCATTTCAATTACACAGTAACTTAATCAGCAATGTAACAGTCTCTGGCAGATATATATTACCTGATACTGTAAGGCTGCATAGCATGTGGCTGCATTAGTCAGTTTTAGATTCAAAGTGTTAGATTATAAGAGTAACTACAATTTGATAACTAAGATGTAGTTATGCCAGAGTTAAGCTGGAGAAAAACTGAGGGAAACATCCTCAAAACCAGAACACTTTCTGAACAAGATCAAGCAACATACTTTTGTGAGTTACCGAATTCACCATCTGCTGCTGTATGCATATCCAGGAAACTCCTTACTGCACTCGCTGCTTGGACATTGTAAGTACTCCCCTATCTGCGTGTTGCTCTTGTTGATTGATCTTTGTTGTTCCAAACAGCTCTGACTGGATTGATTGGCTCTTGTACATTGTAATTTTTGCTTTCATACTACAGAAAATCTTGTTTGTATTGACTTTTTCCATTGCATCACATCAATCCACTTTAATCATTCTTTTAATAACTAATTCCTTCTCCCACTACTCCCACACCTCTTTATATATCACTTTTGGAGCTGCGCTCATACATTAGCAGCACTGTTCTTTTACCTGTATTTTGAACATTTAACAACTTTTATCCACACTGTCTCTATATCACACAGCCGCCAGTACAGTTTTCATCTCACTTATTACCTCGTCCACAGCATGAACACCCTTACTTCAAACACCTCCCATATTCAGTGCACACATAATCCTCTACTTTATCCACCCCCATCCTCCCCCTCTTGTCTTCTCCACTTGCTGTTCCCCCTTTTTCTCTATTTAGTCTGCTTTCCAACCCCCTGCCTTTCCTGTTCCTCCACTCTCAACCACCTCCCTCTCTCCATGGCCTTGCTACCCCACCACTAAGACCCATTCCGGTTCTGCCTGTCACCTCCAGGGCTGCCAAGGGAAATTCTGGGCCTAGATACAGCAACATCCTGTGGGACCACAGCATGTTGGGCATGGCTGCACCCATTTGTGGGTGGGTCTAGAAAGTGAGCATGGCATAGCACCCAGCAGCTGGGACTAAAGTATTCACTACTCAATTAGGATGGCAGGAGCTGCATTTTTAGAAGGATGTATTTAGATGCTAAAATGCAACACACAATAATTAAAGTACTACAACTTTATTTTGTACATCTCTCAAGTAAATAACACATAAACAAAATATATTTTCTGTTGTAGAGATAGATGAATGAAGGACTTAATTTTGACATAACATCAGGTCATCTTAAACACACACATTCCGCAGCACATATCCTAACTCACTGCTCCACGCTCCTTCCTCACTATCTGCCCCATCTATGTCCCCCCTGTCTGTCTGCCCCTCCCCTTTAGAATGTAATCTCTCACAAGCAGGGCCCTCGTCCCTCACGTGCTTCTCCTATCCCTACTTATACTATCATGTACTCCTAACTCCCCAATTGGCACCCAACATTTGGTTGCTGAGGCCCTGCTGCTTGTGTTATGCAGCTAAGCTATGTGTATAAACCATGTCCTTGTCCTGCATTGTTTTGTATTACTATTAACTGTTTTTCTTGTGTGCTCATTTATGTACTGTGTAAGGCGCTGCGGAACCTTTGTGGCGCCATATAAATAAAGGATAATAATAATATTGCCGCTCAACTACAATAAGAACATCTCCCTTGCTCAGCTCAACTGACACAGCCTCCATGGATCTTACTGTTACTCTCAGCACTGCCACAGTGTCTCTCCAGATCTCCTTCACACGCCTACAGCTCACTCCTCGATATCTGACCATCTCAACTGCACTTGTGCAAGAAAAAAGTCCCTTTCCTCTAATCAGCTTGTCTCTCCTTGCACTCTACGGCTCCACCGGTGGTAGCCTCTGGTACCACAAGATCCACAGGCTTCCATTGAAGTTAGGAGTATCAGATCTTCTTCATTGCTCAAAAATAATGTATTTTTTTATTAGGGGTGTGCACCGGCCACTTTTCGTGTTTTGTGTTTTGGTTTTGGATCTGGATCTTTCTTCGTGTTTTGGATCTGGATTGGTTTTGCCAAAACCACCCTTCCGTGTTTTGGGTTCAGGGTTTTGTGTTTTGGATCTGTATTTTTTTGAAAAAAAGCATAAAAACAGCTAAAATCACAGAATTTGTCGGTTTTTCTGCTCCTATGCTATTATTAACCACAATAACCTTAATTTCCACTCATTTCCAGTCTATTCTGAACACCTCACATCTCACAATAGTGTTTTTATGTCCAAAAGGTTGCACCGAGGTAGCTGGATGACTATGCTAAGCGTCACGAGTGGGCGGCACAAACACGTGACCCATCTAGGCGTGAAACTGCAGTGGCAGACAGGATGGCAGTTTGAAAAACTAGGCCCCAAACTGTACATAATGCAAAGAAAAAAAAGAGGTGCAAGATGGAATTGTCCTTGGGCCCTCCCACTCACCCTTATGTTGTATAAACAGGACATGCACACTTTAACAAACCAATCATTTCAGCGCCAGGGTCTGCCACACAACTGTGGCTGAAATGATTGGTTCGTTTGGGCCCCCACAAAACAAGCTGGCAATTAATCTGTCCCTGCACAAACTGGCTCTACGGAGGCAAGATGTCATCCGATTCCTCCTCATCCACCGATTCCTCACCCTCTTCAGTGTGTACATCCTCATCCTCACAGAGTATTAATTCGTCCCCGCTGGAATCCACAACCACAGGTCCCTCTGTACGTTCTGGAGGCTGGTCTCCCTGGAAGAGTTGATAATTCATTTTATGAACATCATCTTCTCCACATTTTGTGGAAGCAACCTCTTATGCCTTTCGCTGACAAGGTTCCCGGCTGCACTAAACACTCTTTCGGAGTACACACTGGAGGGGGGGCAACTCAGGTAAAATAGAGCCAGTTTGTACAGGGACCTCCAAATTGCTTCTTTTTCCTGCCAGTACAGGTACGGACTGTCTGACATGCCTACTTGGATGCTGTCACCGATGTAATCCTTTAACAGACAGACGCACGCTTGTCGCTGCTGCTTTGAGGATGCAAGTGCGGCTACAGCCCACACAATTCACAAAGAGAAAAAAAAAGAAGAAGAATATTTTTATTGTTTGTGGAGCGCACTTTGAGGGTTACACCACCCTTTAACAGACAGATGCACGCTTGTCGCTACTGCTTTGAAGATGCAAGTGCGGCTACATCGTACACAAGTCACAAACACATTAAAAAAATAGTTTTTTATTTTTTGGAGCACTTTGAGAGTTACACCACCCTTTAACAGACAGACGCACGCTTGTCGCTGCTGCTTTAAGGATGCAAGTGCGGCTACAGCCCACACAATTCACAAAGACAGAAAAAAAAGAACAATATTTTTATTGTTTGTGTAGCACACTTTGAGGGTGTCACCACCCTTTAACAGACAGATGCACGCTTGTCGCTGCTGCTTTGAAGATGCAAGTGCGGCTACATCGTACACAAGTCACAAACACATTAAAAAAATATTTTTTTATTTTTTGGAGCACTTTGAGAGTTACACCACCCTTTAACAGACAGACGCACGCTTGTTGCTGCTGCTTTGAGGATGCAAGTGCGGCTACAGCCCACACAATTCACAAAGACAGAAAAAAAAGAACAATATTTTTATTGTTTGTGTAGCACACTTTGAGGGTGTCACCACCCTTTAACAGACAGACGCACACTTGTCGCTGCTGCTTTGAGGACAGTATCATATGCAGTGACAGTAGACTTGTCAGAAATTGTTGGCACGTCCTTCAGTCCGGACCAGATGTCCAAACTAGCCCTTGACTTATGACACAGGCGCACGCTTGGCGCTGCTACTATGTTGATGCACGTGCGGCTACATCGCACACAAGTCACAAACACATTAAAAAAATAGTTTTTTATTTTTTGGAGCACTTTGAGAGTTACACCTCCCTTTAACAGACAGACGCACGCTTGTCGCTGCTGCTTTGAGGATGCAAGTGCGGCTACAGCCCACACAATTCACAAAGACAGAAAAAAAAGAACAATATTTTTATTGTTTGTGTAGCACACTTTGAGGGTGTCACCACCCTTTAACAGACAGACGCATGCTTGTCGCTGCTGCTTTGAGGATGCAAGTGCGGCTACAGCCCACACAATTCACAAAGACAGAAAAAAGAAGAATATTTTTATTGTTTGTGTAGCACACTTTGAGGGTGTCACCACCCTTTAACAGACAGATGCACACTTGTCGCTGCTGCTTTAAGGATGCAAGTAAAGCTACAGCCCACACAATTCACAAAGACAGAAAAAAAAGAACAATATTTTTATTGTTTGTGTAGCACACTTTGAGGGTGTCACCACCCTTTAACAGACAGACGCACGCTTGTCGCTGCTGCTTTGAAGATGCAAGTGCAGCAACATCGTACACAAGTCACAAACACATTAAAAAAATAGTTTTTTATTTTTTGGAGCACTTTGAGAGTTACACCACCCTTTAACAGACAGACGCACGCTTGTTGCTGCTGCTTTGAGGATGCAAGTGCGGCTACAGCCCACACAATTCACAAAGACAGAAAAAAAAGAACAATATTTTTATTGTTTGTGTAGCACACTTTGAGGGTGTCACCACCCTTTAACAGACAGACGCACGCTTGTCGCTGCTGCTTTGAGGACAGTATCATATGCAGTGACAGTAGACTTGTCAGAAATTGTTGGCACGTCCTTCAGTCCGGACCAGATGTCCAAACCAGCCCTTGACTTATGACACAGGCGCACGCTTGGCGCTGCTACTATATTGATGCACGTGCGGCTACATCACACACAAGTCACAAACACATTAAAAAAATAGTTTTTTAATTTTTGGAGCACTTTGAGAGTTACACCACCCTTTAACAGACAGACGCACGCTTGTCGCTGCTGCTTTGAGGATGCAAGTGCGGCTACAGCCCACACAATTCACAAAGACAGAAAAAGAAGAACAATATTTTTATTGTTTGTGTAGCACACTTTGAGGGTGTCACCACCCTTTAACAGACAGACGCACGCTTGTCGCTGCTGCTTTGAGGACAGTATCATATGCAGTGACAGTAGACTTGTCAGAAATTGTTGGCACGTCCTTCAGTCCGGACCAGATGTCCAAACCAGCCCTTGACTTATGACACAGGTGCAAGCTTGGCGGTGCTACTATGTTGATGCACGTGCGGCTACATCGCACACAAGTCACAAACACATTAAAAAAATAGTTTTTTATTTTTTGAAGCACTTGGAGGGTTACACCACCCTTTAACAGACAGACGCACGCTTGTCGCTGCTGCTTTGAGGATGCAAGTGCGGCTACAGCCCACAGAATTCACAAAGACAGAAAAAAGAAGAATATTTTTATTGTTTGTGTAGCACACTTTGAGGGTGTCACCACCCTTTAACAGACAGATGCATGCTTGTCGCTGCTGCTTTGAGGATGCAAGTGCGGCTACAGCCCACACAATTCACAAAGACAGAAAAAAGAAGAATATTTTTATTGTTTGTGTAGCACACTTTGAGGGTGACACCACCCTTTAACAGACAGACGCACGCTTGTCGCTGCTGCTTTGAGGATGCAAGTGCGGCTACAGCCCACACAATTCACAAAGACAGAAAAAAAAGAACAATATTTTTATTGTTTGTGTAGCACACTTTGAGGGTGTCACCACCCTTTAACAGACAGACGCACACTTGTCGCTGCTGCTTTGAGGACAGTATCATATGCAGTGACAGTAGACTTGTCAGAAATTGTTGGCACGTCCTTCAGTCCGGACCAGATGTCCAAACTAGCCCTTGACTTATGACACAGGCGCACGCTTGGCGCTGCTACTATGTTGATGCACGTGCGGCTACATCGCACACAAGTCACAAACACATTAAAAAAATAGTTTTTTATTTTTTGGAGCACTTTGAGAGTTACACCTCCCTTTAACAGACAGACGCACGCTTGTCGCTGCTGCTTTGAGGATGCAAGTGCGGCTACAGCCCACACAATTCACAAAGACAGAAAAAAAAGAACAATATTTTTATTGTTTGTGTAGCACACTTTGAGGGTGTCACCACCCTTTAACAGACAGACGCATGCTTGTCGCTGCTGCTTTGAGGATGCAAGTGCGGCTACAGCCCACACAATTCACAAAGACAGAAAAAAGAAGAATATTTTTATTGTTTGTGTAGCACACTTTGAGGGTGTCACCACCCTTTAACAGACAGATGCACACTTGTCGCTGCTGCTTTAAGGATGCAAGTAAAGCTACAGCCCACACAATTCACAAAGACAGAAAAAAAAGAACAATATTTTTATTGTTTGTGTAGCACACTTTGAGGGTGTCACCACCCTTTAACAGACAGACGCACGCTTGTCGCTGCTGCTTTGAAGATGCAAGTGCGGCAACATCGTACACAAGTCACAAACACATTAAAAAAATAGTTTTTTATTTTTTGGAGCACTTTGAGAGTTACACCACCCTTTAACAGACAGACGCACGCTTGTTGCTGCTGCTTTGAGGATGCAAGTGCGGCTACAGCCCACACAATTCACAAAGACAGAAAAAAAAGAACAATATTTTTATTGTTTGTGTAGCACACTTTGAGGGTGTCACCACCCTTTAACAGACAGACGCACGCTTGTCGCTGCTGCTTTGAGGACAGTATCATATGCAGTGACAGTAGACTTGTCAGAAATTGTTGGCACGTCCTTCAGTCCGGACCAGATGTCCAAACCAGCCCTTGACTTATGACACAGGCGCACGCTTGGCGCTGCTACTATGTTGATGCACGTGCGGCTACATCACACACAAGTCACAAACACATTAAAAAAATAGTTTTTTAATTTTTGGAGCACTTTGAGAGTTACACCACCCTTTAACAGACAGACGCACGCTTGTCGCTGCTGCTTTGAGGATGCAAGTGCGGCTACAGCCCACACAATTCACAAAGACAGAAAAAGAAGAACAATATTTTTATTGTTTGTGTAGCACACTTTGAGGGTGTCACCACCCTTTAACAGACAGACGCACGCTTGTCGCTGCTGCTTTGAGGACAGTATCATATGCAGTGACAGTAGACTTGTCAGAAATTGTTGGCACGTCCTTCAGTCCGGACCAGATGTCCAAACCAGCCCTTGACTTATGACACAGGCGCAAGCTTGGCGGTGCTACTATGTTGATGCACGTGCGGCTACATCGCACACAAGTCACAAACACATTAAAAAAATAGTTTTTTATTTTTTGAAGCACTTTGAGGGTTACACCACCCTTTAACAGACAGACGCACGCTTGTCGCTGCTGCTTTGAGGATGCAAGTGCGGCTACAGCCCACAGAATTCACAAAGACAGAAAAAAGAAGAATATTTTTATTGTTTGTGTAGCACACTTTGAGGGTGTCACCACCCTTTAACAGACAGATGCATGCTTGTCGCTGCTGCTTTGAGGATGCAAGTGCGGCTACAGCCCACACAATTCACAAAGACAGAAAAAAGAAGAATATTTTTATTGTTTGTGTAGCACACTTTGAGGGTGACACCACCCTTTAACAGACAGACGCACGCTTGTCGCTGCTGCTTTGAGGATGCAAGTGCGGCTACAGCCCACACAATTCACAAAGACAGAAAAAAGAAGAATATCTTTATTGTTTGTGTAGCACACTTTGAGGGTGTCACCACCCTTTAACAGACAGACGCACGCTTGTCGCTGCTGCTTTGAGGATGCAAGTGCGGCTACAGCCCACACAATTCACAAAGACAGAAAAAAGAAGAATATTTTTATTGTTTGTGTAGCACACTTTGAGGGTGTCACCACCCTTTAACAGACAGACGCACGCTTGTCGCTGCTGCTTTGAGGATGGAAGTGCGGCTACAGCCCACACAATTCACAAAGACAGAAAAAAAAAGAACAATATTTTTATTGTTTGTGTAGCACACTTTGAGGGTGTCACCACCCTTTAACAGACAGACGCACGCTTGTCGCTGCTGCTTAAAGGATGCAGGTGCGGCTACAGCCCACACATTTCACAAAGACAGAAAAAAAAGAACAATATTTTTATTGTTTGTGTAGCACACTTTGAGGGTGTCACCACCCTTTAACAGACAGACGCACGCTTGTCGCTGCTGCTTTAAGGATGCAAGTGCGGCTACAGCCCACACAATTCTCAAAGACAGAAAAAAGAAGAATATTTTTATTGTTTGTGTAGCACACTTTGAGGGTGTCACCACCCTTTAACAGACAGACGCATGCTTGTCGCTGCTGCTTTGAGGATGCAAGTGCGGCTACAGCCCACACAATTCACAAAGACAGAAAAAAGAAGAATATTTTTATTGTTTGTGTAGCACACTTTGAGGGTGACACCACCCTTTAACAGACAGACGCACGCTTGTCGCTGCTGCTTTGAGGATGCAAGTGCGGCTACAGCCCACACAATTCACAAAGACAGAAAAAAGAAGAATATTTTTATTGTTTGTGTAGCACACTTTGAGGGTGTCACCACCCTTTAACAGACAGATGCACGCTTGTCACTGCTGCTTTGAGGATGCAAGTGCGGCTACAGCCCACACAATTCACAAAGACAGAAAAAAGAAGAATATTTTTATTGTTTGTGTAGCACACTTTGAGGGTGTCACCACCCTTTAACAGACAGACGCACGCTTGTCGCTGCTGCTTTGAGGATGGAAGTGCGGCTACAGCCCACACAATTCACAAAGACAGAAAAAAAAAGAACAATATTTTTATTGTTTGTGTAGCACACTTTGAGGGTGTCACCACCCTTTAACAGACAGACGCACGCTTGTCGCTGCTGCTTTGAGGACAGTATCATATGCAGTGACAGTAGACTTGTCAGAAATTGTTGGCACGTCCTTCAGTCCGTACCAGATGTCCAAACCAGCCCTTGACTTATGACACAGGCGCACACTTGGCGCTGCTACTATGTTGATGCACGTGCGGCTACATCGCACACAAGTCACAAACACATTAAAAAAATAGTTTTCTATTTTTTGGAGCACTTTGAGAGTTACACCACCCTTTAACAGACAGACGCACGCTTGTTGCTGCTGCTTTGAGGATGCAAGTGCGGCTACAGCCCACACAATTCACAAAGACAGAAAAAAAAGAACAATATTTTTATTGTTTGTGTAGCACACTTTGAGGGTGTCACCACCCTTTAACAGACAGACGCACGCTTGTCGCTGCTGCTTTGAGGACAGTATCATATGCAGTGACAGTAGACTTGTCAGAAATTGTTGGCACGTCCTTCAGTCCGGACCAGATGTCCAAACCAGCCCTTGACTTATGACACAGGCGCAAGCTTGGCGGTGCTACTATGTTGATGCACGTGCGGCTACATCGCACACAAGTCACAAACACATTAAAAAATAGTTTTTTATTTTTTGAAGCACTTTGAGGGTTACACCACCCTTTAACAGACAGACGCACGCTTGTCGCTGCTGCTTTGAGGATGCAAGTGCGGCTACAGCCCACATAATTCACAAAGACAGAAAAAAGAAGAATATTTTTATTGTTTGTGTAGCACACTTTGAGGGTGTCACCACCCTTTAACAGACAGACGCATGCTTGTCGCTGCTGCTTTGAGGATGCAAGTGCGGCTACAGCCCACACAATTCACAAAGACAGAAAAAAGAAGAATATTTTTATTGTTTGTGTAGCACACTTTGAGGGTGACACCACCCTTTAACAGACAGACGCACGCTTGTCGCTGCTGCTTTGAGGATGCAAGTGCGGCTACAGCCCACACAATTCACAAAGACAGAAAAAAGAATATTTTTATTGTTTGTGTAGCACACTTTGATGGTGTCACCACCCTTTAACAGACAGACGCACGCTTGTCGCTGCTGCTTTGAGGATGGAAGTGCGGCTACAGCCCACACAATTCACAAAGACAGAAAAAAAAAGAACAATATTTTTATTGTTTGTGTAGCACACTTTGAGGGTGTCACCACCCTTTAACAGACAGACGCACGCTTGTCGCTGCTGCTTAAAGGATGCAGGTGCGGCTACAGCCCACACATTTCACAAAGACAGAAAAAAAAGAACAATATTTTTATTGTTTGTGTAGCACACTTTGAGGGTGTCACCACCCTTTAACAGACAGACGCACGCTTGTCGCTGCTGCTTTAAGGATGCAGGTGCGGCTACAGTCCACACATTTCACAAAGACAGAAAAAAAAGAACAATATTTTTATTGTTTGTGTAGCACACTTTGAGGGTGTCACCACCCTTTAACAGACAGACGAACGCTTGTCGCTGCTGCTTTAAGGATGCAGGTGTGGCTACAGCCCACACATTTCACAAAGACAGAAAAAAAAAGAAGAATATTTTTATTGTTTGTGTAGCACACTTTGAGGGTGTCACCACCCTTTAACAGACAGACGCACGCTTGTCGCTGCTGCTTTGAGGATGCAAGTGCGGCTACAGCCCACACAATTCACAAAGACAGAAAAAAAAGAACAATATTTTTATTGTCTGTGTAGCACACTTTGAGGGTGTCACCACCCTTTAACAGACAGACGCACGCTTGTCGCTGCTGCTTTAAGGATGCAGGTGCGGCTACAGCCCACACATTTCACAAAGACAGAAAAAAAAGAACAATATTTTTATTGTTTGTGTAGCACACTTTGAGGGTGTCACCACCCTTTAACAGACAGACGCACGCTTGTCGCTGCTGCTTTGAGGATGCAGGTGGAATCTAGACGGGATTTGGAACCGGGGACACACTACCTCCATCAATGGTCTAAATCCCACTGCACTAATGGCGGATACCGGACACACGTCTAACACCAACATAGCAGTCAAGGCCACAGTTATACGTTTTGCTTCAGGATGACTGCTGTCGTACTTCATCCTCATCGCTTGGGACTGTTGGAGGGTCAATTGTTTAGTAAAAGTAGTGATGTTCCTACTTCCTCTCTGGGATGATGAACAACTCCCAGCAGCAGCAACAGCACTAGGAGGAAGTGGTTCTTGATCTTTCCCTATTTTATTTTTATCGGAGAAAGTTTGGTCCTCCATTTATGTTATATTGATATATACGTGCGGCTAAAGCGCACACAAACACAGAAAATATTTTTTTATTTTTGCTGGAGAGTAGTGCACTTTGTGGGTTACACCACCCTTTAAGAAATGAGCCAGCCGGCTCTTTACTTATGGGACACAGGCGCACGCTTCGCGCTGCTCCTTTGTTGATGCACGTGCGGCTACTGCGCACACAATTCACAAACACAGAAAATATATATTTTTTTGGTTTGGACTGGAGGGTACTTTGGGGGTTACAGCACCCTTTAACGGTCAAGCCAGCCGGCCCTTTACTTATGACACAGGCGCACGCTTGGCACTACTTTGTTGATGCACGTGCGGCTACTGCGCACACAATTCACAAACACAGAAAATATATATTTTTTTGTTTTGGACTGGAGTATACTTTGGGGGTTACAGCACCCTTTAACGGTCAAGCCAGCCGGCCCTTTACTTATGACACAGGCGCACGCTTGGCACTACTTTGTTGATGCACGTGCGGCTACTGCGCACACAATTCACAAACACAGAAAATATATATTTTTTTGGTTTGGACTGGAGTGTACTTTGGGGGTTACAGCACCCTTTAATGGTCAAGCCAGCCGGCCCTTTACTTATGACACAATCGCACGCTTGGCACTTATTTGTTGATGCACGTGCGACTACTGCGCACACAATTCCCAAACACAGAAAATAATTTTTTTTTTGGTTTGGACTGGAGTGTACTTTGGGGGTTACAGCACCCTTTAACGGTCAAGCCAGCCGGCCCTTTACTTATGACACAGGCGCACGCTTGGCACTACTTTGTTGATGCACGTGCGGCTACTGCGCACACAATTTACAAACACAGAAAATATATATTTTTTTGGTTTGGACTGGAGTGTACTTTGGGGGTTACAGCACCCTTTAACGGTCAAGCCAGCCGGCCCTTTACTTATGACACAGGCGCACGCTTGGCACTACTTTGTTGATGCACGTTCGGCTACTGCGCACACAATTCACAAACACAGAAAATAATTTTTTTTTTGGTTTGGACTGGAGTGTACTTTGGGGGTTACAGCACCCTTTAACGGTCAAGCCAGCCGGCCCTTTACTTATGACACAGGCGCACGCTTGGCACTACTTTGTTGATGCACGTGCGGCTACTGCGCACACAATTCACACACACAGAAAATATATATTTTTTTGGTTTGGACTGGAGTGTACTTTGGGGGTTACAGCACCCTTTAACGGTCAAGCCAGCCGGCCCTTTACTTATGACACAGGCGCACGTTTGGCACTACTTTGTTGATGCACGTGCGGCTACTGCGCACACAATTCACAAACACAGAAAATAATTTTTTTTTTGGTTTGGACTGGAGTGTACTTTGGGGGTTACAGCACCCTTTAACGGTCAAGCCAGCCGGCCCTTTACTTATGACACAGGCGCACGCTTGGCACTACTTTGTTGATGCACGTGCGGCTACTGCGCCCACAATTCACAAACACAGAAAATATATTATTTTTTTAGCACTTGGGGGGAGCACCCCTGATGGACAGAGCACCCCCTGGACAACACTACAGCACCCCTTTAGGACTGGGACACTGCACAGGACTTTGGAGTGGACACAGCCCCTATGGAGAACTGACTGCACAACACAGTCCAGCCAGCCCCTATGGACTTTGAAGTAGTGGACACAGACCCTATTAACAACAGCAGCACAGCACAACACAGCCAGCCCCTATGGACTTTGAAGTAGTGGACAACAGCAGCACTACACTACACTACACTACACAGCCCAGCCAGCCCTAACTTCCACCCTCCCTCTTCACTGTCCACAGCCGAGTGAGAAAATGGCGCCGACGCGGGTACCTTTTATAGGATCCAAAACCCGCGAGACTCGGAAGGCGGGATGATGACGTTTTGCCTCGATTTCAGATCCGAGTCAGGCGGGAAAAGTCGAGCCTGACTCGGATCGGACTCGGATCGGGGGGGCTCGGGGGGGTTCGGATTTCAGAAATCCGAACCCTCTCACCCCTAATTTTTATGAATGTGTTTGAGCTGATTTTTTTTTGCATACCTGATACAGTAAGTTGTTTCTGCTGTATAGGAGAGATTTTGTGTCGTTTATTAGCACGTATTTTTAAATCATGGATTTAGGCTTAATTACATATGAATGAGCACTTTCTTCAGCCTTTTTGTTTGCCATTAAGTAATGCAGTAGCTATCCCAAATTTACCAGCTGTTTATACTGTATTACTTTTCTGAGTTAGGAAAGGTGATGTCACAGTGTTCTCACCCCACCCCATAATTATGACTAAAACATTAATAAAAATTCCACATGGGTCTATACTCACACCTGCTTCCTGCTGCGAAGAGTGAAACTGATGCTCATTAATACGTTCATAAGATCAGGATTATTTTAATGTTGTATTTAACGTTTGTGTATACAGAGGGGATAGAAGTACATTGCATTTGTCTTGTTGTCTTGTGTCACACAATAAGTACATGGCATGCAAAGGCAAGTACAGGACTTCTGAGGTAAATTAAAAAAGTTTTAATTGTTGTAGAATAATGCACATATGGAGGGGAATTTAATTAGCGTGAAAATTCTTCCTGGTTTTAACAGCGATAAATATAGTTTATTTGTTGGAAAATCTGCCAGTACCCCCAAAAAAGGCAAAGTGATATAGGAGCGCATTAGTGGCCCTAGTAAAAGTATTTGGGTTTCTTAAATTGTGTCAAATGGCTGTTTTATGCATATTTATAAAACTCAAAATAAATGTTCTTTTTAAATAAGGGGTGCATAAAAATGCCTATAAAGTATTTGTTTTATTTAAAACCACTTTTAAAAAACTTTCAAAATACACCTCTAACACCCAACTACAATCTTAAAAACACGTGTCCCACATCAATTAACCCTTTTCCCTGCACTTTTTCACCCCAAAATGCCGATATTTGCAATCTGCGCATGCGTACAAGATGCAGTGCGCGCACATGAACTAGTCCATGCGATCGAGAAGCATACGCACCCTGTACATAGATGCTCCGCAAGTATGAGTGACAGAACAAGCCATGTGTGGGTGGTGACAGGGGTTGGTCGATGGTAACGGGGGTGTGGTGGTGCAAACTCAGGCGTGTCTGTGCATCTGAATGCCATTTCAGGGGCGTGCATAATTAAGACGCAGCGTCAGCATACACGTCACATGGCTGAAATAAACACAGCAGCACTCGCAGTGCTTGCGGTAGGGTATGGCCAGCCACAAGTGTTGCGTATGGGTCCGATGTTACCGATTGTTTAATACACTTCCTGGAGATGATGAATGTTACTAAGGGAAAGTGGGCATCTTGTGTCAGGCTGGTGGGCATCTAAATACATACCGCGATCGCACAGTAAGACATAGTGGGCGTGCTAATGTCTTGCTAGCGATTGCGTGATGGAATGCAGTCAGGAATGCTGACTGCCAGCTTCCCGACAGTCAAATCTCGGCAGGGTACTAATGACAGGCGTTGAAATCCCGAAGGTAAGCCGGGCGCTGACAGCCGCGGGGGGAGGGTTAGGTTTCAGAGCTCCCGGGGGGACTTAGGGTTAGGCACCCCCCCCGGGAGGATTAGGGTTAGGTTAGGAAAAGGGGGGGTTAGGGTTAGGCACCCCCAGGGGGGAGGTTGGGGTTAGGTTAGGCAACCCCCAGAAGACTTAGGTTTAGGCTGCGGGGATGGGGGGCTAGGGTCAGGCACTACGGGGGAAGGTTAGGGTTAGGCACCCCTAAGGGAGGGTTAGGGTTAGGGGGTAGGGTTAGCATTACTTACCTACTTACCTACATCCGCTGTCGGGATCTTCACCCCAGCCGGGCTTCCAGTGTTGGGATTTAATACATACTGATTCCCGCAAGATTTGCATACTCAGGCTGCTGACGGTTGCATGCGAACGCAGCCTAGCGAAAGGGTCTGAATCAGGCCCTGTGCTCCATAGAGGAGTAAGCAACAAACAGGCAAGCTGTTCCTCCTATAATACGTTATATATACAGTATATGTGTGTGCAGAAGCATATTGCACAAGGTTCAGTTGGAACTATACAGCTAATTGTATGTTTCAAAAGCAGAGCTCTACCAGGCATAATGGGTACCGCTGACTTGGTAAAGCGGGTGTGAATGGATAGGTCTACATTAAGTACTTAGGTCGACATCAGAAGGTCGACAGTCAATAGTTTTCCAGGTTTAAAAGGTCCACAGTAATTGATCGACAGTGGCTTAGGTCGATAGGGTTAAAAGGTTGACATTCAAATGGTCAACATGAAAAAGGTTGACAAGTGTTTTTAATAGCCTATCCCTGCCTGACCCTAAACCTAACCCTAAAAATTATCAAAAACAATGTGTCAACCTTTTTTGTGTTGATCATTAAAATGTCAACATTTTAACCCTGTTGTTAGAGGGTATATAATTATTAATCAATCATTATGTATAAATATCAAATTCTCTTATTCAATCATAGTCACATAATATGAGCATTATTCATTCATGGCCCAGAAACTAGTTTGTTTGGTCGATTAGCATTTTTAGACATGTAGCCAGCTCACACACACACTTAGCCCTGCCCACGCTTGGCTTACATGGACCTCGATAATGGCATGGTTAATGGCATGAGTAATAATGTAATAGTCTGAACAGTAGTTAGTTTATCTGTGGTAGATTGTACGTAGCAAGTCTGTAGTAATTTGGTTATGAGTTAAGAGTAATGGTTATTCTGTGACACAGCACTATGGTAGTTTGTGAATAAACAGCAAGATATGCTGTTTATTGTGACGCTCTGTAGTGGTCAATTATATGGTAATAGGCTCATAAGTACTACAGTATACACTGTTTGATAGTTATACCTTAGGCCTTGAACCATGTGCTTGATTGAATAAGGGTTGTGAATTATATTGTGATCATAGTTCAAATACTAGGTTTTAATCGATTGTATAGTTCAAGTAGGTTTGTTATAATTAATAACCATGTGAAATGGAGTCTGCAGTTTAAGATGGCTGATTCCATGTGCTTCTTTACCCTCCCCCCATTGAGCCATGTGCTTGGAACAATAGCTCACCCTGGGAAGCATACATTTGTGAATACTGGCTGTATTCTGATAAGATTGTGTGGTTTGTATAATATTATACTAATGCACAAAATTGACAAAACTTCCTCAACACAGACATTTTTAATCCCCCTCCAACATAAAAACATACATTCTTTAAACACTTAAAGGTAAGGCCTAGTTCAGAAATTGTGTTTTATTTCATAACCATATCAAATGAAGGTCAGCATTATTTTATTTTATTAAACCAAAAACAAGTAAGAAATTACCTCAAGGCCAAAAATATTATTTTTATACAAAATGCAGTCAAACCTGCATAATAAGGGTATGGGTATGAAATCCTAGCTGTCGGGATGCCGCTGGTCAGAATACCGACAGCGGAATCCTGACAGCCAGAATCCCGACAGCCATAGGAAAGACAGGTAAGTTTCTTCCTAACCCCTACCCTGAACCCCTTTCCTAAGCCTAAACACTCCCTCCCCGGTGCCTAACTCTAACCTCCCCCCCTAGTGCCTAAACCTAACCTCCCAACCTCCCCTCCGCACCTTTAACCTAACCCTCCATCCCTGATGCATAAACCTAACCTCCCCCCTAGAGCATATACCTCACCTCCTCCACCCCACACCCTAATCCTTTGCACTCCCTACCCAGTGCCTAACCCTTCCCCTAATGCCTAACCCTACCACTGATAACTGAACCTAATCTCCCCCTAACACCCTGATACATACCTTCAGTATTTCAGTGCCAGTATTCAGATTTTCAGGATTCTCTGCACTGGGATGCCAAGTTCATCCCCTAATAATGGTTGGAAGAAGATATGTCATTTCTATGTATCACCTAAAATCTATAATGCAATAATGACCTAGTTTTTTTTAAAAAACATTTTTATTTAAAAAAATTATTGTATAAAAAACACATTTTATTCTCACCCAACAGCCAGCCATTTGGAAACTTGCCACTTTCGAAATCCTGTGCCAAGAACAACTGACTTAGGATGAAGGAGTCATGGGCTGACCCAGGAAAACCCACAAAAAGATAATTTATCTTTTGATTGGCGTCACACACCATTTGCACATTCAAGGAATGAAAGAGTTTTTGATTCCGAAAACATTCTTCCGAATGTTTTGGTGGTTGGACTGCCACATGTGTGCAATCTATCATGCCCAGAATGTTAGGAAAGTGTGAATATTTAAAAAATCCAAATTTGTCTCCCTTCATTCACTGTAATTTTTTGGAAAATTTGTGAACTGGGTCATTAATTTACGGAATGCCATGGTGACTTGGGACAGAGATGACTGAAATGTGCCAGACGCTAAAAAATGCAAGGCAGCCAGCAGCTTTGACATGCCACTAACTGCCTTGTTTATGTGCACCCATGGTTCCAGGTCCGGCTCCAACAGATCATACAGCGAATAGATTACAGCCACTTCGGGGAGACCATCCAGCATCTGTCTAGTGCGATACTGATGAGGTCATGGAATTGACACACGCACTAGCTCACCTGATGAGGCAGGTTCCTGAGCACCACCCTCGTTCATGACCGCACGTCCCTCCACTGATGTTGAGATCATGAACTTCCACATGGTGTCAGTATGCTGCTCCATTTTTGTTGTTAGTGATTAAACATAAAGTCCAGGAATGATGATGTTCGTCCATGTAAGATGACGTTTAGCCTCTTTCTGAGTTCCGTTTTTTTGGAGGGAAAAATCCGAACTCAACGTGCAAACTCGAACCTATCCGAGCCTGCACATCCCTAATATATATATAATATAATATAATAATATATTTTGGAAAAAAAAAATAGTTGTTTGCTAAATGTTTTTTAATGCATGCTGAAAAAATTAAATAGCATTAATATGATGACTAACAAATGTATGCAATCTATGGTTTTTATATATGCAACTGTGGCAAAACCGTTTACAGAAGCCTCTTATTCACATCTCATTGTATATAGAATGCACTCTCACCAGGTGAGTATCTAGAACTTTGGTGCACCCATATCAAAACTTCTTTCATCACTGACCTTAAGGGCCTCCTACGATCTGCATCTCATTTCCAGAGAGAAAGGGAACATTAGAGTTCTTGAAAAGCTTCTGCGCATTGAAAAACATTTGCTGCATATTAGAAAGCCTGCTGAAAGCATTTTACTGTGTGCAATAATTTCTCTCAACGCTAGTTGTATGGACTGTACGCGTTCATCATTTCATGGTGGCCAAGCTAAACAGCATGAGTAATGTTTTCAGTTGGGAACAGTTCTCTCGGTTTGCACCCAACTGAATATCCACCTTAGAGAAAGCACCAACAGACTCATTTATTTCTAAATATAACTACTACTAATAGTAATGCCAACAATGATACAAATAATTATAGGACAAAGAAAACATTAACATAAAAAGAAAACAAGGAAGTTCAGAATTATAACGCTTATAAAACAAAAAGGTGGCTAGATCTGGTTGTGTGTGCCAAATAATCAGATATTCAAAGATTTGGTTACATACATTGTTGCCAGAAAAGTGACATAAATCTGGTTGTTTGGCGATTGTGCAGAATGACCATATATGACACGACTGTATGGAGCCTCCTTGTCCAGGCTGGCTAACAACTTCATAAATATGTAAATCATGGTCATGTGGTTGGCTGACATGTGTGTTATGCCAGCTTAACTCACTGTAGTTTAGTTGAGAAAACCCTCACACAAGTAAAAAGCATTGTGTATTAGCACTAAAAGCACTTTTGGGGTGTCATCTTTACCTATTAAAGTCATATATGGTCATTTCAAAGTGCTCTGAATTAATTGTGACACCATCTATAGCCAGGCAAGCCCCACTGATGCCAAACAGTATGGTTGCCTTGCCAATGGCTAGTAAGCTTAGTAACAACCAGAAAATATAAATAAAATGAAACCTGTCAGCAAAAAAGAAAACAGATATCAGTAAAACAAAAATAGTTTTGGGTCAGTAGAGTATCTGTATTTCTTTCCCCCTAAATGCTACTACTTTAAATTATTTGAACAGTGGCTATAAAAAGTATTCATCCCTTTGGGCTTTTTAAAATTTTTGTGCTGTGTTATAATAATATGAATGAAACCATGGTGGATTTAATTGAAATTTATTTCCACAAATCTACATAAAGTACTGGATAATGTGGCAAAAATAAAAAAATGAATCCAACCATTTGTCAAAATTAATTAGTAACATAAAACTAAAAAAAAGTGATTGCATTAGTTTTTATCCCCTTGCTATATCCATTCTAGATTTCCTCTGAAATTAACAAGGTGTGGATTGATAGATAGACAGTATCTAGATAGACAGTCAATAGATAGACACCAGAATGTAGACAGGCAATAGGTTGACAGGGTCAAAATGTTCACATGGCAAAAATGTCGACTTGCAAATGGTCAACACAGAAAAGGTCAATAAATTTTTTTTGTTATTTTAATCCTAGCCCTATCCCACTCACTAGCGCCTAACCCTAAACCTTCTCAGGGTGCCTAATCCTAACCTTCCCCCTAGTGCCTAACTCTAACCCTTCACCTAGTGCCTAACCCAAACCCTAACCCTAAAAATCATGAAAAACCATATGTTGTCGACCATTTTCATGTTGAACCTTTGACTATGTCAACCTTTTAACCCTATTGACCTAATGCACTATTGACCCCTTTACCTGTCAACCTTTTAACCCTGTTGATTTTAACTCTATTAATTCAATGTCTACCTTCTGGTGTCTATCTATTGACTGTCTACCATCCAGATACCAACCAACTTTCTTCACAAGTCCCATAAATAGTTATTGGAGTCCACCTGTGTGCAGGTAAGGTGTGTCACATGACTGCAGCATATAAATACCTGTGAGCTTCACCAGGTAGTGCATTTCCAAGCAGAGACTAAAAAATGCAGATACAAGAACATTCTAAACAGATCTGGAATAAGGGTATTGAGAAGTACCAATCAGGAAAAGGATACAAGAATATTTCCAAGGCATTGAATGTACCTCGATGCACAGTTTAGAGAACATATGGAACAATTGTGATTTTGCCTAGAATAGGCTGTCCTCCAAAACTCAGTGTCTGAGAAGAGTTGTTAAGAGGGTGACCAACAAGAGGCCATTGGCCTCTCTAAAGAGAGGATGCAAGCGGTGGCTCAGAAACTGGGCGGCCACTTGCATCCTGACCGCCCGCCTCTGTTGCGGTCGTTAGGCTGTGGGTTAACACCCACAGCTCTAATGACCGCTCGGGTGATGGTCGCGATGGTCAGGAGGCACACGCCTCCTGTGCATTACTTAACTGAGCTGCTTTGTCCAACGCAGCATCGGTTAATCTTCGTACCATCGGTCGGCTGCGGTGACCCATAGGGTCCCACAACTGGCCGCCGCAGTTTAGGGGAAGAGGCCAGGAAATCTCTGTCAGCCGACAGAGATCCTGGCTTCTTCCCTCCCCCACAACTGCGGCAACACGCCTCCGTCAGGAAACGGAGGGCATCGCCGCCCCCTGCCCGCCCACAAACGGCAGCAGACTGTCAATCACTGACTGTCTGCTGTCAGTTTACGTGCGGCCTCGCAGACCTGTTCTGCATATGCGCAGAATGGTTCTGGCGCCTGCACAGAATCCCAAACATCTAGCGTGCACTGCTGCATTAGGCCCTGTATTTTGTACATGTACTAAATTTATGTGTGTCCAGATTTTAGCTACATCATTAAGAATGCAAATGGAAATCTTCTTTTCCACCAAAGGGCCACATGAAAGCATAAAATAGATCCCTTTAAAAGTATAGTGTAACATAAGATCTGATTACAGCTGTTCTACTCCTTTTGCAAAAAACCCCCTTCACACAAAACCCCCTCCCAAAAAACATTCTTTTTAGTACTTAAACAATTTTTGGGGACCCCTGGGCAACTGCCGCAGCCATTCGGTTGTTAATCCGGCTTTGAGAAATGTCCATATTTTTCATTTTATAATAAAGCTTCTGAAAAAATTGGGAGACCAGCTGCTTTTAAAGTTTTAATACGTAAGTCTGGTCACCCTCATTTTTCAAAGTGATTCCTTGCTGTGACTTTTATCTTTTTAACGTTCTGAATAAAAAGACATAATAACTAAAAATTAATTCAGATTTTGCAAATGTTTAAAAACTGCCAAAAATGCCAAATGGGTTTACCAAACACACTAAATTTGACTAACAATGAGCTTATGGAAATATTATAGCGTACTAGAACTTTGAGAGTAAAATGTATCTGAACTTCCTTCATTTTTTTCAACTACCCTCCCCCCTACATTGGAAGGACACACACAGTAGAATTCTACTCCAACCAGTAGCTGTTAGGAATGACTATATAAAAAAAAGTTTGGAACAGTTTCTTTTAGAAGGAATTTTTTATTTTAAATGAAAACCTTTCTGCTACATTATCCCATCGTAGTATTATAGTTATTTTTCAGTTTTATTATTCTAATAGAGTTAAGAAAAAGCCTCACTTCTGAGGATAGAATTGTCATACCAAATTGGAAAATTCATGTCAGTGTGTATATAGCAATAGTATCAACAATGGATTAGCCTAGAAGTGTATATCAACAAAACCCAATAACTCTTTTCAATTCATCAAAACCTGTGGCTGGCAAATGTTGCATTTTAGCTGCATTAAAGCTGTTTCAAATGTTTTAAGAAGCTTATCGTGATTTTCTTAAGTTCTAGCCTCAAGACATTGGATTCACTTCATAATGACATTTAATGCTACCACTATGTAACTAAATATATTCTGTCTGTGCAGTGGGAATATCGCACAACTGAAACCTATTTCTCTCTTTGCCTGACCCTTTGTTCTCTCAAGTTGTAAACCTTCGACAAAGAAACCTCTAAAACTTGTTATAAGTCTTCAAAATAAAAAAATTGATTATATCTTAAATATTGTTCTACTGATTTATTTTGTTCCTTTATATTTAGCAATAGTCAGCATGGGATTGTCCTCACTTAGATTTTTTGTTCGCTTCCCCAAAATAAAAATCATATGAAGGATGGCACTTAATTTTTTGTTTTTCTTGTTGTTTGTTTAGTTTTTCATTCATCTGTTGCCCCCTTAACATGAAGTGTTTGGCTGCATGCCGACCAACTTACAAGTAGTCATATAATTATTGGAACCACATGTTCATTAGCGAGGCTGGCACCGTCTCAATAACCACTGTCCGGGCCTAACATTATATTCCATTATGTTCCAGACAACAGGACAGTGCAGGACACATTTTGGGCATGAGAACAAACAGACTCAAATCTTAAACAGCAACAAAAAAAAAAAGTGATCCATGTTCTATCTATGCATAAATATTCCTGCATGGTTTCTCCCAGGTCATGTTCAATAAAAAAAATACATTTTTATGGGGATTTGGAATGATTTATGATTATCTGTTTTAGCTAATAAATATATTCTGCTTATTAACAGGTTAATCACTTTGTCCCAAGTGAGCAGATCTCATGCACTATTAAGAAATGTATTGTTGGATTTGAAGCAAGTTTGATGATTTGATATTTTAATTTTTTCCTCTTCTATATGATGTAAGAAACATATGAGACAGTTAGATTTTCAATCATAGCTATCAATATGATAAGTGGCCAGAGGCGAATGCAGGATTTTTAGGAGGGGGGTGGGGGTCTATTTCCATTATATATATATATATTTGGGATGAGCGGGTTCGGATTTCTGAAATCCGAACCCCCCCGAGCCCCCCCGATCCAAGTCGTATCCGAGTCAGGCTCGACTTTTCCCACCTGACTCGGATCTGAAATCGAGGCAAAACGTCATCATCCCGCCTTCCGGATCTCACGGGTTTTGGACTCTATAAAAGGTCCCCGCGTCGGCGCCATTTCTCACTCCGGCTGTGGACAGTGAAGAGGGAGGATGGGAGCTAGGGCTGGCTGGGCTGTGTTGTGCTGCTGTTGTCCATAGGGGCTGTGACCACTCAGTCCATAGGGGCTGACTGGGCTGTGTTGTGCTGCTATTGTCCATAGGGGCTGGCTGGGCTGTGTTGTGCTGCTGTCATAGGGGCTGGCTGGGCTGTGTTGTGCAGTCAGTTGTCCATAAGGGCTGTGTCCACTCCAAAGTCTATAGGGGCTGGCTGGACTGTGTTGTGCAGTGTCCCATAAAGGCTGTAGTCCTAGAGGGGTGCTGTAGTGTTGTCCAGGGGGTGATCTGTGCATCAGGGGTGCTCCCCCAAAGTGCACTCCAAAAAAAAATGATTTTTTTTTTCTGTGTTTGTGAATTGTGTGTGCAGTAGCTGCACGTGCATCAACAAAGTAGCGCCTAGCGTGTGCCTGTGTCATAAATCAAGAGCCGGCTGGCTTGTCCATTAAAGGGTGCTGTAACCCCAAAAGTGCACTCCAAACAAAATAAAAAAATATTTTCTGTGTTTGTGAATTGTGTGCACTGTAGCTGCATGTGCATCACCAAAGGAGCAGTGCCAAGCGTGCACCTGTGTCATAAGTAAAGGGCCGGCTGGTTTGTCCGTTAAAGGGTGCTGTAACCCCCAAAGTGCACTCCAACAAAACATTTTCTTCTGTGTTTGTGAATTGTGTGCACTGTACGTTCATCAACAAAGGAGCAGCGCCAAGCGTGCACCTGTGTCCCATAAGCAGTGGCATCAGAAGGGGGGTGCGGGGGGGGCGGGCCGCACCCGGGTGTCACCCACCGAGGGGTGACACCAAGGTGCAGGCTCCCCCTCGGTGACAGGAGGCGGGTGCTGCACTGTAACATCATGTGCAGCACTCGGCTCCTGTCACAGAGAAGGAGTCGTCACTGCCCGCACCTCCGGCACCCCCCATTGATAACTAACTACCGGCGGTCTCGGGATGCGAAGCCACGCCCCGTTCCCAAGGCCACACCTCCTCCATCGAGGCCACGCCCCTTTTCGGCGAAGTCCCTTCATCAGGATACAACATATAACATATGTGATATGTTATATGTTGTATCCTGATGAAGGGACGAGAGGTCCCGAAACGTTGATAATGGAATAAATATTGACAAAATCTATTCCACGTTTTCAAGATCTCTGAGTGCCGCCTCTGTGGACTATATGTTTTGGGGATATCATCCCCGGTAAGGAGGGCACCGGAGCAGGTAATTTTACAGTTGGTGCAGAGGAGTGCCGGATCTATTGCGCATCTATATATATTAGGGGTGAGCGGGTTCGGATTTCTGAAATCCGAACCCCCCCGAGCCCCCCCGATCCGAGTCCGATCCGAATCAGGCTCGACTTTTCCCGCCTGACTCGGATCTGAAATCGAGGCAAAACGTCATCATCCCGCCTTCCGAGTCTCGCGGGTTTTGGATCCTATATAAGGTACCCGCGTCGGCGCCATTTTCTCACTCGGCTGTGGACAGTGAAGAGGGAGGGTGGGAGTTAGGGCTGTGTAGTGTAGTGTAATGTAGTGCTGCTGTTGTCCACTACTTCAAAGTCCATAGGGGCTGGCTGTGTTGTGCTGTGCTGCTGTTGTTAATAGGGTCTGTGTCCACTACTTCAAAGTCCATAGGGGCTGGCTGGACTGTGTTGTGCAGTCAGTTCTCCATAGGGGCTGTGTCCACTCCAAAGTCCTGTGCAGTGTCCCAGTCCTAAAGGGGTGCTGTAGTGTTGTCCAGGGGGTGCTCTGTCCATCAGGGGTGCTCCCCCCAAGTGCTAAAAAAATAATATATTTTCTGTGTTTGTGAATTGTGTGCGCAGTAGCCGCACGTGCATCAACAAAGTAGTGCCAAGCGTGCGCCTGTGTCATAAGTAAAGGGCCGGCTGGCTTGACCGTTAAAGGGTGCTGTAACCCCCGAAAGTACACTCCAATCCAAACCAAAAAAAAATTATTTTCTGTGTTTGTGAATTGTGTGCGCAGTAGCCGCACGTGCATCAACAAAGTAGTGCCAAGCGTGCGCCTGTGTCATAAGTAAAGGGCCGGCTGGCTTGACCATTAAGGGTGCTGTAACCCCCGAAAGTACACTCCAGTCCAAACCAAAAAAAAAATTATTTTCTGTGTTTGTGAATTGTGTGCGCAGTAGCCGCACGTGCATCAACAAAGTAGTGCCAAGCGTGCGGCTGTGTCATAAGTAAAGGGCCGGCTGGCTTGACCGTTAAGGGTGCTGTAACCCCCGAAAGTACACTCCAGTCCAAACCAAAAAAAAATTATTTTCTGTGTTTGTGAATTGTGTGCGCAGTAGCCGCACGTGCATCAACAAAGTAGTGCCAAGCGTGCGCCTGTGTCATAAGTAAAGGGCCGGCTGGCTTGACCGTTAAAGGGTGCTGTAACCCCCAAAGTACACTCCAGTCCAAACCAAAAAAAAAATTATTTTCTGTGTTTGTGAATTGTGTGCGCAGTAGCCGCACGTGCATCAACAAAGTAGTGCCAAGCGTGCGCCTGTGTCATAAGTAAAGGGCCGGCTGGCTTGACCGTTAAGGGTGCTGTAACCCCCAAAGTACACTCCAGTCCAAACCAAAAAAAAAATTATTTTCTGTGTTTGTGAATTGTGTGCGCAGTAGCCGCACGTGCATCAACAAAGTAGTGCCAAGCGTGCGCCTGTGTCATAAGTAAAGGGCCGGCTGGCTTGACCGTTAAGGGTGCTGTAACCCCCGAAAGTACACTCCAGTCCAAACCAAAAAAAAAATTATTTTCTGTGTTTGTGAATTGTGTGCGCAGTAGCCGCACGTGCATCAACAAAGTAGTGCCAAGCGTGCGCCTGTGTCATAAGTAAAGGGCCGGCTGGCTTGACCGTTAAAGGGTGCTGTAACCCCCAAAGTACACTCCAGTCCAAACCCAAAAAAAAAATATTTTCTGTGTTTGTGAATTGTGTGCGCAGTAGCCGCACGTGCATCAACAAAGTAGTGCCAAGCGTGCGCCTGTGTCATAAGTAAAGGGCCGGCTGGCTTGACCGTTAAAGGGTGCTGTAACCCCCGAAAGTACACTCCAGTCCAAACCAAAAAAAAAATTATTTTCTGTGTTTGTGAATTGTGTGCGCAGTAGCCGCACGTGCATCAACAAAGTAGTTCCAAGCGTGCGCCTGTGTCATAAGTAAAGGGCCGGCTGGCTTGACCGTTAAGGGTGCTGTAACCCCAGAAAGTACACTCCAGTCCAAACCAAAAAAAAAATTATTTTCTGTGTTTGTGAATTGTGTGCGCAGTAGCCGCACGTGCATCAACAAAGTAGTGCCAAGCGTGCGCCTGTGTCATAAGTAAAGGGCCGGCTGGCTTGACCGTTAAAGGGTGCTGTAACCCCCGAAAGTACACTCCAGTCCAAACCAAAAAAAAAATTATTTTCTGTGTTTGTGAATTGTGTGCGCAGTAGCCGCACGTGCATCAACAAAGTAGTGCCAAGCGTGCGCCTGTGTCATAAGTAAAGGGCCGGCTGGCTTGACCGTTAAAGGGTGCTGTAACCCCCGAAAGTACACTCCAGTCCAAACCAAAAAAAAAATTATTTTCTGTGTTTGTGAATTGTGTGCGCAGTAGCCGCACGTGCATCAACAAAGTAGTGCCAAGCGTGCGCCTGTGTCATAAGTAAAGGGCCGGCTGGCTTGACCGTTAAGGGTGCTGTAACCCCCGAAAGTACACTCCAGTCCAAACCAAAGAAAAAATTATTTTCTGTGTTTGTGAATTGTGTGCGCAGTAGCCGCACGTGCATCAACAAAGTAGTGCCAAGCGTGCGCCTGTGTCATAAGTAAAGGGCCGGCTGGCTTGACCGTTAAGGGTGCTGTAACCCCCGAAAGTACACTACAGTCCAAACCAAAAAAAAAAATATTTTCTATGTTTAGCCGCACTTATATATCAAATCGATATAACATAAATGGAGGACCAAACTTTCTCCGATAAAAATAAAATAGAGAAAGATCAAGAACCACTTCCTCCTAGTGCTGAAGCTGCTGCCACTAGTCATGACATAGACGATAACATGCCATCAACGTCGTCTGCCAAGGCCGATGCCCAATGTCATAGTAGAGGGCACATACAATCCCAAATGGCAAAGTTCAGGAAAATGACCTTGAAAAAGACATTTCAAGCAGCTGAAGAGAAACGTAAACTTGCCAATATGCCATTTACGACACGGAGTGGCAAGGAACGGCTAAGGTCGATCCCTAGTATGTTCATGACTAGTGGTTCAGCTTCACATGACGATGGAAGCCCTCCTCCCACTAAAAAATCAAAAGAGTTAAGCTGGCAAAAGCACAGCGAAGAACTGTGCTTTCTAAGAAGATATCACAAATCCCCAAGGAGAGTCCAAGTGTGGTGGTGGTTGCGATGCCTGACCTTCCCAGCACTGGACGGGAAGAGGTGGCTCTTTCCACCATTTGCACGCCCCCTGCAAGTGCTGAAAGGAGAACCACAGTCCACTTGCTGATATGCAAATTGAAGATGTCACTGTTGAAGTACAACAGGATGAGGATACTGGTGTAGCTGGCGCTGAGGAGGAAGTTGGCGAGGAGGATTCTGATGGTGATGTGGTTTGTTTAAATCAGGCTCCGGGGGAGACAGTTGTTGTCCGTGGGATGAAAAAGCCCATCACGGTCATGCCTGGGCAGAAGACCAAACATTCCACCTCTTTGGTCTGGCAATATTTCTATCCAAATCCGGACAACAACTGTCTTGCCATATGTACCATATGTAAAGGTGAAATAAGTAGGGGTAGGGACGTCAACCACCTAGGAACATCCTCCCTTATACGGCACCTGCAGCGCGTTCATAAAAAGTTACTGTCAAGTTCAGAAACTTTGGCTAAGACCGTAAGCAGTCCAGGGACACCTAAATCCCGTTGTCCTGTTGTATCCAAGCGCCTGCAAACCACACCGTCAACTCCCTCCTCGTCAATTTCCTCCTTAGTCAGGATCGGAAGTAGTCCTGCAGGCCATGTCACTGGCATGACTGACTCTCCTATCCGGGATTCCTCTGGAGGATCCTGCATTGCTACACCTACTGCTGCCGCTGCTGCTGTTGCTGCTGCTGGGAGTCGTTCATCATCCCAGAGAGGAAGTAGGAACACCACTACTTTTACTAAACAATTGACCCTCCAACAGTCCTTAGCGAGGAGGATGAAGTACGACAGCAGTCATCCTGAAGCAAAACGTATAACTGAGGCCTTGACTGCTATGTTGGTGTTAGACGTGCGTCCGGTATCCGCCATTAGTGCAGTGGGATTTAGACAATTGATGGAGGTAGTGTGTCCCCGGTTCCAAATCCCGTCTAGATTCCACTTCACTAGGCAGGCGATACCGAGACTGTACAGAAACGTCAGAAAAAGTGTCCTCAGTGTCCTGAAAAATGCCGTTGTACACAATGTCCACTTAACCACGGACATGTGGACAAGTGGAACAGGGCAGACTAAGGACTATATGACTGTGACAGCCCACTGGGTAGATGTATCACCTTACGCAGCAACAGCAGCAGCGTCACCAGTAGCAGCATCTCAGAAACGCCAGCTTGTTACAAGGCAGGCTACGCTGTGTATCACCGGTTTCAGTAAGAGGCACACCGCCGACAACCTCTTAGAGAAACTGAGGGAAATCATCGCCCAGTGGCTTACCCCACTTAGACTCTCCTGGGGATTTGTGATATCTGACAACGCCACCAATATTGTGCGGGCATTACATCTGGGCAAATTCCAGCACATCCCATGTTTTGCTCACACAATAAACTTGGTGGTGCAGAATTTTCTGAAAAGCGACAGGGGCGTGCAGGAGACGCTTTGGGTGGCCCAAAAAATTTCTGGCCACTTTCGCCATTCAGCGACTGCGTGCCGAAGACTGGAGCGCCAGCAAACACTCTTGAACCTGCCCCGCCATCACCTGAAGCAAGAGGTTGTGACGCGGTGGAACTCAACCCTCTATATGCTTCAGAGGATGGAGGAGCAGCAAAAGGCCATACAAGCCTATACATCCACCTATGACATAGGCAAAGGAGGGGGTATGCACCTGACTCAAGCGCAGTGGAGAATGATTTCCGTGTTGTGCAAGGTTCTCCAGCCCTTTGAACTTGCCACACGTGAAGTCAGTTCAGACACAGCCAGCTTGAGTCAGGTCATTCCCCTCATCAGGCTTTTGCAGAAGCAGCTGGAGAAAGTGAAGGAGGAGCTAAGACGGAGCGATTCCGCTCGGCATGTGGGACTTGTGGATGAAGCCCTTCATTCGCTTTGCCAGGATTCCAGGGTGGTCAATCTGTTGAAATCAGACCACTACATTTTGGCCACCGTGCTTGATCCTAGGTTTAAAGCCTATGTGGTGTCTCTCTTTCCGGCCAACACAAGCCTGCAGAGGTGCAAAGACCTGCTGGTGAACACACTGTCAGCTGAAGCGGAACGTGACACGTCAACGGCTCCTTCTTCATTTTCTCCCGCAACTTGGGCTGCCAGGAAAAAACTTAGGTATCCTAAGCAACCCGCTGGCGGTGATGCAGGGCAGGCAGGACCAAGTTTGGACATCTGGTCCGGACTGAAGGACCTGGCAACAATTTCTGACATGTCTACTGTCACTGCATATGATACTGTCACCATTGACAGAATGGTGGAGGATTACATCGGTGACAGCATCCAAGTAGGCATGTCAGACAGTCCATACCTGTACTGGCAGGAAAAAGAGGCAATTTGGAGGCTCCTGTACAAGCTGGCTCTATTTTACCTGAGTTGCCCCCCCTCCAGTGTGTACTCCGAAAGAGTGTTTAGTGCAGCCGGGAACCTTGTCAGCGAAAGGCGTAGGAGGTTGCTTCCACAGAATGTGGAGAAGATGATGTTCATCAAAATGAATTATCAGCTCTTCCAGGGAGACCAGCCTCCAGAAGGTACAGAGGGACCTGTGGTGGTGGATTCAAGTGGGGACGAGTTAATACTTTGTGAGGATGAGGATGTACACACTGAAGAGGGTGAGGAATCGGTGGATGAGGAGGATGAGGATGACATCTTGCCTCCGTAGAGCCAGTTTGTGCAGGGACACATTAATTGCCAGCTTGTTTTGTGGGGGCCCAAACGAACCAATCATTTCAGCCACAGTTGTGTGGCAGACCCTGGCGCTGAAATGATTGATTTGTTAAAGTGTGCATGTCCTGTTTATACAACATAAGGGTGGGTGGGAGGGCCCAAGGACAATTCCATCTTGCATTTCTTTTTTTTCTTTGCATTATGTACAGTTTGGGGCCTAGTTTTTCTAACTGCCATCCTGTCTGCCACTGCAGTGTCACTCCTAGATGGGTCACGTGTTTGTGCCGCCCACTCGTGTCGCTTAGCATAGTCATCCAGCTACCTCGGTGCAACCTTTTGGACAAAAAAACACTATTGTGAGGTGTGAGGTGTTCAGAATAGACTGGAAATGAGTGGAAATTAAGGTTATTGAGGTTAATAATAGCATAGGAGCAGAGAAACCAACAAATTCTGTGATTTTAGCTGTTTTTATGCTTTTTTAAAAAAAAAAACAGATCCAAAACACAAAACCCAGAACCCAAAACACGGAAGGGTGGTTTTGGCAAAACCAATCCAGATCCAAAACACGAAGAAAGATCCAGATCCAAAACCAAAACACAAAACACGAAAAGTGGCCGGTGCACACCCCTAATATATATATATATATATATATATATATATATATATGTACACACATACACACACACACTGTATATATGTGTGTGTGAGACACATGCAGCACACACACATATACACAGCATACATACACACACAGCATTCACACATAACATACACACACAACATACTTACAAACACACACACAGCATACATACACATATTATTATTATTATCATCTTTTATTTATATGGCGCCACAAAGGTTCCGCAGTGGCTTACACAGTACGTAAATGAGCATACATGAAAATTAGATAATAGAAATACAAAACAATGCAGGACATGGAGATGGTTTGTAAACATAACTGCCAACACAAGAAGTAGTGGCTCAGCAACCAAATGTAATGTGCCAATTGGAGAGTTAGGAGTAAAAGATACTATGTGTAGGGAGAGGAGAAGCACGTGAGGGATGAGGGCTCTGCTCGTGAGAGCTTTCATTCTAAAGGGGAGGGGAAGACAGACGGGCGGCACAGATGGGGTAGATAGTGAGGAAGGTGAATGGAGCAGTGGGTTAGGATATGTGCTACGGAATGTGTGTACTTAAGATGACCTGATGTTATGTCAAACTTAGCATAGCATACTTACACACACCCTAGTTGCCGGGCTGCTGCTGCTGGGTGGCCATGATGATCCTCCCTCTTTCTAGCTCCCTCTGGGAGGGCTGTGATCGCAACGCACTGCCCGGCCACTGCTAATTCAGCTTTCAGCGATTCCACGTCAGGTGGTATGAAAGTACCAGAGGCAGAAGCGCTGACAGCTGAACAGGCAGCGGCAGGGAGGGTCCGATCATGGGTGGCCCTTGGTGGATAGACAAAGACAAGGCTGTCTCCGTCTCTTAAAAAAAAAATTTGGTTGGTCAGTGGGGGTTTCTGGGTACTCAGAAACCCCCCCTGCGTGAGCTGGTGATGATAGCTATGACTAGTAATTCAAAAAGTATTGTCAAGTTTAAAAAAGGATAAGGAAACCCTGCAATTATAATTTCCGGGTAAAGGAAAAGTATGACATTAGGTGTGAGCATTACATTCTACTGCAGTTGTGTTTAAAATCAAATATTACCTTCCAGGGGCATCTTAAGAGAGGAGGGGGCCCGTGTGCACTCCCTGTGCGGGGCCTCCTCCTCTCTCCCCGGTGGCCGGCAGCCGACTGACTCGGCTTGCCAGCCACCGGAGCCTTAGTAGACTCCGGGCACTAGAGTGTGCCCGGAGTCTACTGCGCATGCGCAGAACACCGGAAAATGGCCGCCAAGGCCATTTTCCGGTGTTCTGAGCAGCGCAGACACCCGACATGGGACCGCGGACAGTTAAGTCTAAAATAATATGGGTGCAGTGTGTGCGGTGCGGGGCCCCCCTGGACACGGGGGGCCCGTGTGCCCCGCACACACTGCACCCATTATAGATACGCCACTGTTACCTTCCCCTTCCATTACAGGCAGCTTAATCTCTTCCCACATCTTTAGGTTAGTGTCTTGGGGCTCTATTTACTACAATCCGCATTGGGAATGCAGATTGTAGTGTGATATTACCGACTGAATTCGCATTGCGAATTCAGGCAATATCACAGGGATTTACTAAATATCCCTTGCAGTGACAGAGCTTGCGATAAAGCTCTGTCCCTGCGAATCCCCTCCGCAGCCTTATCACAGTATTTTTGCAAAAAATGCGCCGACCGCATGCAGCTGCTACCCCTGCCACTAAGCCCCACCCCCCGCGATCGCGACCCCCCCTGCAACCGCCCTCCCTTAATTGCACTTACCTGCATGATCCGGGCTCCGGTGATGTCCTCCATGGCTCCGGACAGCTGACATCCCATACTGCACTGGGACCCGGTCACCTGATGACCGGGCCGCAGTGCAGTATGGGAGACCAGCTGACCGGAGGGAGGACATCACTGGAACCCCGAACTCCGGTCCCTGGACTCAAGTAAGTTAGGGGTTTTTTTCCTATTTTTTTATTTTTTTTGCAGTATTTCAGCGTGTGGTCAGTTCAGACCACACAGCTGATCACTGGGGCCGGCTCTGGGCTTTGCCCATTAGAGCGGTGCAGGGTTGGAGTACAATTTTACGAATTCTACTCCAATTGCCCTTTAGTAACTTTAGGTAAAACTACAATAATGTGAAAAGGGTGTGAAAACACCCTGTTTCACTTTATTTTAGTTAAAAAAAATGATAATAAATAACGCCCTTGGGGCTCTATTTACTACAATCCGCATATTGAATGCGGATTGTAGTGTGATATTACCGAGTGAATTCGCATTGCGAATTCAGGCAATATCACAGGGATTTACTATAAATCCCTTGCAGGGACAGAGCTTGCGATAAAGCTCTGTCCCTGCGGATCCCATCCGCACTCTAGTCGCTGTATTTTCTGAAAAAATACAGCGACTAAGAGCCCGCGCATGCGCCGACCGACCACCGCTACTACCCCCCCACCGACGCTAAGCCCCACCCCTGAGTTTAAGCCCCGCCTCCGAGATCGCGGACACCCGCGACCCCCCCTCCCCCCCCCGCGACCCCCCCCCCTCCCTTCATTACACTTACCTGCATCCTCCTGGCCTCCGGTGATCTTCTCCGGGCTTCCCGATCAGGTGATCCCCCATACTGCACTGGGGCCCGATCACCTGATAACCGGGCCCCAGTGTACTATGGGAGACCAGCTGACCGGAGAGGAGCCATCACCGGAGGCCCGATCACCGGTCCCTGGATTCAGGTAAGTAAAAAAAAAAATGTTTAATTTTTTTTTTTCTTTTTTTTACAGCAATCAGCTTGCGGTCTGCTTAGACCACATAGCTGATTACTGGTACCGGCTCCCACCTCTGCTCTCCCCGTTAGAGCAGAGTGGGAGCCCGGTAACCGGGGGAGACCCTGGATAACGCTACCTCCAGGTGGCGTTATTATCACAGGGCTTCCCCCGGTATTTTTTTACAATTTATTTTTAGTAACTGTGGTCGGATCACATTTCCCATTACAATTAAGGGAAATGCGATCTGCTTTACTAAAAATAAGTGATACTGGGGGTTGGAGTAAAATTTTACTAATTCTACTCCAATTGCCCTGTAATAACTACAGGTGAAACTAAAATAATGAGAAAAGGGTGTGAAAACACCCTTTTTCACTTTATTTTAGTAAAAATAATGTTAATAAATAGAGCCCTTGATGAGATGTTATACAGGTCAGAAAACTAAGAATGCAGTTATTTGTAGTTGTTAATATTATCATTGTTTATATAGCACCAATTACAGTATATTATGCAGTACAGATAATATATAGTCATTCACAACAATTCCTGCCCCCTTGAAGCTCACATTCTAATCCCATTTTAGGTATGTATGTACAGTACGCAGGAACATTCATATATAAATATAAACAAATATAAAAATTATATATATATATATATATATATATATATACATATATAAAATTGTTTTTCTGTAGCTCCACACCCCAAGTAGCTCCACCCACAGCTCCTGAACCTGTTTTCCAGAAAAATAACCCTGTAGATTATATATATATATATATATATAATATATATATATATATATATACATACTAGGGGTGAGCGGGTTCGGATTTCTGAAATCCGAACCCCCCCGAGCCCCGCCGATCCGAGACCGATCCGAGTCAGGCTCGACTTTTCCCGCCTGACTCGGATCTGAAATCGAGGCAAAACGTCATCATCCCGCCTTCCGGGTCTCGCGGGTTTTGGATCCTATATAAGGTACCCGCGTCGGCGCCATTTTCTCACTCGGCTGTGGACAGTGAAGAGGGAGGGTGGGAGTTAGGGCTGGCTGGGCTGTGTAGTGTAGTGTAGTGTTGTGCTGTACTGCGCTGTGCTGCTGTTGTCCATAGGGGCTGTGTCCACTACTTCAAAGTCCATAGGGGCTGGCTGTGTTGTGCTGTGCTGCTGTTGTCAATAGGGGCTGTGTCCACTACTTCAAAGTCCATAGGGGCTGGCTGGACTGTGTTGTGCAGTCAGTTGTCCATAGGGGCTGTGTCCACTCCAAAGTCCTGTGCAGTGTCCCAGTCCTAAAGGGGTGCTGTAGTGTTGTCCAGGGGGTGCTCTGTCCATCAGGGGTGCTCCCCCCAAGTGCTAACAAAAAAAAATAATTTTTTCTGTGTTTGTGAATTGTGTGCGCAGTAGCCGCACGTGCATCCACAAAGTAGTGCCAAGCGTGCGCCTGTGTCATAAGTAAAGGGCCGGCTGGCTTGACCGTTAAATGGTGCTGTAACCCCCAAAGTACACTCCAGTCCAAACCAAATAAAAAAATATTTTCTGTGTTTGTGAATTGTGTGCGCAGTAGCCGCACGTGCATCAACAAAGTAGTGCCAAGCGTGCGCCTGTGTCATAAGTAAAGGGCTGGCTGGCTTGACCGTTAAAGGGTGCTGTAACCCCCAAAGTACACTCCAGTCCAAACCAAATAAAAAAATATTTTCTGTGTTTGTGAATTGTGTGCGCAGTAGCCGCACGTGCATCAACAAAGTAGTGCCAAGCGTGCGCCTGTGTCATAAGTAAAGGGCCGGCTGGCTTGACCGTTAAAGGGTGCTGTAACCCCCAAAGTACACTCCAGTCCAAACCAAATAAAAAAATATTTTCTATGTTTGTGAATTGTGTGCGCAGTAGCCGCACGTGCATCAACAAAGTAGTGCCAAACGTGCGCCTGTGTCATAAGTAAAGGGCCGGCTGGCTTGACCGTTAAAGGGTGCTGTAACCCCCAAAGTGCACTACAAACCAAATAAAAAAATATTTTCTGTGTTTGTGAATTGTGTGCGCAGTAGCCGCACGTGCATCAACAAAGTAGTGCCAAGCGTGCGCCTGTGTCATAAGTAAAGGGCCGGCTGGCTTGACCGTTAAAGGGTGCTGTAACCCCCAAAGTACACTCCAAACCAAATAAAAAAATATTTTCTGTGTTTGTGAATTGTGTGCGCACTAGCCGCACGTGCATCAACAAAGTAGTGCCAAGCGTGCGCCTGTGTCATAAGTAAAGGGCCGGCTGGCTTGACCATTAAAGGGTGCTGTAACCCCCAAAGTACACTCCAAACCAAATAAAAAAATTATTTTCTGTTTGTGAATTGTGTGCGCAGTAGCCGCACGTGCATCAACAAAGTAGTGCCAAGCGTGCGCCTGTGTCATAAGTAAAGGGCCGGCTGGCTTGACCGTTAAAGGGTGCTGTAACCCCCAAAGTACACTCCAGTCCAAACCAAATAAAAAAATATTTTCTGTGTTTGTGAATTGTGTGCACTGTGGCTGCACGTGCATCGACAAAGGAGCAGCGCCAAGCATGCACCTGTGTCCCATAAGTAAAGAGCCGGCTGGCTCATTTCTTAAAGGGTGGTATAACCCACAAAGTGCACTACTCTCCAGCAAAAATAAAAAAATATTTTCTGTGTTTGTGTGCGCTTTAGCCGCACGTATATATCAATATAACATAAATGGAGGGCCAAACTTTCTCTGATAAAAATAAAATAGGGAAAGATCAAGAACCACTTCCTCCTAGTGTTGTTGCTGCTGCTGGGAGTTGTTCATCATCCCAGAGAGGAAGTAGGAACACCACTACTTTTACTAAACAATTGACCCTCCATCAGTCCCTAGCGATGAGGATGAAGTACGACAGCAGTCATCCTGAAGCAAAACGTATAACTGAGGCCTTGACTGCTATGTTGGTGTTAGACGTGGGTCCGGTATCCGCCATTAGTGCAGTGGGATTTAGACAATTGATGGAGGTAGTGTGTCCACGGTTCCAAATCCCGTCTAGATTCCACCTGCATCCTCAAAGCAGCAGCGACAAGCGTGCGTCTGTCTGTTAAAGGGTGGTGTAACCCTCAAAGTGCGCTCCACAAACAATAAAAACTTCTTATTTTTTTTTCTGTCTTTGTGAAATGTGTGGGCTGTAGCCGCACCTGCATCCTTAAAGCAGCAGCGACAAGCATGCGTCTGTCTGTTAAAGGGTGGTGTAACCCTCAAAGTGCGCTCCACAAACAATAAAAAACTTCTTATTTTTTTTTCTGTCTTTGGGAAATGTGTGGGCTGTAGCCGCACCTGCATCCTTAAAGCAGCAGCGACAAGCATGCGTCTGTCTGTTAAAGGGTGGTGTAACCCTCAAAGTGCGCTCCACAAACAATAAAAATATTCTTTTTTTTTCTGTCTTTGTGAATTGTGTGGGCTGTAGCCGCACTTGCATCCTCAAAGCAGCAGCGACAAGCGTGCGTCTGTCTGTTAAAGGGTGGTGTAACCCTCAAAGTGCGCTCCACAAACAATAAAAATATTCTTTTTTTTTCTGTCTTTGTGAATTGTGTGGGCTGTAGCCGCACTTGAATCCTCAAAGCAGCAGCGACAAGTGTGCGTCTGTCTGTTAAAGGGTGGTGTAACTCTCAAAGTGCTCCAAAAAATAAAAAACTATTTTTTTAATGTGTTTGTGACTTGTGTGCGATGTAGCCACACGTGCATCAACACAGTAGCAGCGCCAAGCGTGCGCCTGTGTCATAAGTCAAGGGCCGGTTTGGACATCTGGTCCGGACTGAAGGACGTGCCAACAATTTCTGACAAGTCTACTGTCACTGCATATGATACTGTCCTCAAAGCAGCAGCGACAAGCGTGCATCTGTCTGTTAAAGGGTGGTGTAACCCTCAAAGTGCGCTCCACAAACAATAAAAATATTCTTCTTTTTTTTTCTGTCTTTGTGAAATGTGTGGGCTGTAGCCGCACCTGCATCCTTAAAGCAGCAGCGACAAGCGTGCGTCTGTCTGTTAAAGGATTACTTCGGTGACAACATCCAAGTAGGCATGTCAGACAGTCCGTACCTGTACTGGCAGGAAAAAGAAACAATTTGGAGGTCCCTGTACAAACTGGCTCTATTTTACCTGAGTTGCCCCCCCTCCAGTGTGTACTCCGAAAGAGTGTTTAGTGCAGCCGGGAACCTTGTCAGCGAAAGGCGTAGGAGGTTGCTTCCACAAAATGTGGAGAAGATGCTGTTCATAAAATGAATTATCAACTCTTCCAGGGAGACCAGCCTCCTGAACGTACAGAGGGACCTGTGGTTGTGGATTCCAGCGGGGACGAATTAATACTCTGTGAGGATGAGGATGTACACAACACTGAAGAGGGTGAGGAATCGGTGGATGAGGAGGATGAGGACGACATCTTGCCTCTGTAGAGCCAGTTTGTGCAGGGACAGATTAATTGCCAGCTTGTTTTGTGGGGGCCCAAACGAACCAATCATTTCAGCCACAGTCATGTGGCAGACCCTGGCGCTGAAATGATTGGTTTGTTAAAGTGTGCATGTCCTATTTATACAACATAAGGGTGGGTGGGAGGGCCAAGGACAATTCCATCTTGCACCTCTTTTTTTTCTTTGCAGTATGTACTGTTTGGGGCCTAGTTTTTCAAACTGCCATCCTGTCTGCCACTGCAGTGTCACTCCTAGATGGGCCACGTGTTTGTGCCGCCCATTCGTGTCGCTTAGCATAGTCATCCAGCTACCTCGGTGCAACCTTTTGGACATAAAAACACTATTGTGAGGTGTGAGGTGTTCAGAATAGACTGGAAATGAGTGGAAATTAAGGTTATTGAGATTAATAATAGCATAGGAGCAGAAAAACCCACACATTCTGTGATTTTAGCTGTTTTTATGCTGTTTAACAAAAAAAAACAGATCCAAAACACAAAACCCAGAACCCAAAACACGGAAGGGTGGTTTTGGCAAAACCAATCCAGATCCAAAACACGAAGAAAGATCCAGATCCAAAACCAAAACACAAAACACGAAAAGTGGCCGGTGCACACCCCTAATATATACACACACACTGTATAAAATAGAGATAATCCGGGCCAGCCACCACAGCATGCCCAGGTGCCTCTCAAGCAGATAGATGTATTATGTAGTGAAAGGAGGGCACTCAGGCCAGTGTGAATATGCACCCCTCGTAATGGGCGCTGGGAGAACCACATCTCCCAGCAGCCCTTGTGCCTACCTGGAGCCTCCCAGCAGCCCCCGGGACTCCCAGCAGCCCCCTCCTCACTGAGAAGATGGAGGGGAGGGCCCCGGGAGCCGCAGAAACCACCAGAGACCCCCGGGCAGGTAAGTGTAATTTTTTTTTATGTGGCGTAGGTTTTTCAGCTCTGAAAACCCCGCGACCACTGCGAGTATCGGGAGCGCGCATACCCACGGTAATCCAATATTGGGCACAAGGTTTTTTCCTCGCTAAACCTTGCGTCCAATTGAATATGCCCCATAGAGTCACATGTACAGTATGATCCACTTAGAGTGGAATGATACAACCAGATATGATGTCACATTAGTTATCGCATTTGACTGGGAACCTCAACAGTAGCTGGCATGTAAGAGGGTGTCACATGAGTGGCTGTAAGTAACCTGAGATTGACTCATGTCATATCCTCTTTGGCCCTGGTACATCTTGTTTCTTCCTGGCTAGTTTAAATAAGCAAATTTATTTTGGCAATAAAACAAAATGGCATTTACCTGGTATGGCCATTCTCCTTAAATGTCCCCATTTTCAAATTGTAGCCCAGGAATGCAAATGTACAGTGAAAGTTGTCTATAATTTACTTTATGATTCTTCTCTTAATTTTTTTATTTTACTGTCCACTAAATAAAAGTAATAGAGGTTTCATGTGGACTATATAAATGTGTTTGTGTGTGTGTGTGTGTGTATGACCTTAGAACAAAAACTATGCTAACTAAAACTAAACTATATCACTGGAATAACATGCAAATGTTGGCAAAGAAACATTTTTATTTCACAGATTTGCTGTGTTCTTAGTGAGCAAATTTTTATCTAAATTATACAAACGATTTTATTTTATCTCTGACATTTAATAGTAAATAATCAAAGTTTGGCAAGGCTGCATTGGGTGTGCATGTGTTTCATGGCAGCCAATTTGGAAAGACCAGTGGATTTTGCTTAATATCCTAGAGTCAAGGAATTCACACGTGCATGACCTGACCTATGGGTCATCAATAAACAGGAGCTTGAGATATAGAATTACCAGATATTTTATGATTTATTATATGATAGAATATAGGTATAAAATTAAGTGCAAAAACTTTTTTCTTAATTAGTTTCAGATTTTCACTGTATTATATAACTGATAGATTTGCTAAAAGGAATCAGTCAAAGGAAAGTAAACTGCAGCAAAGGCAACAATTTTAAACAATTTCATTGCATTTGCAAAAGCAATAAAGGAAGTAGAAGTATGTAGTGTATTTCGTTGCACTCATAAATGTTGGAAGGAGTGCACCCCTCCAGCATCATGTTAATTGCACTGAGCTAGCGGACACCAGGACCCTCCGGAGCACAGTCAGAAGAGGTCCGACGTCTGACATGCACTACAGCTCATGTGCGGCGTCTTTGTGCATCAGGGCAGTAATACGGGTGGTGCGACATGTGCCATGGCACAGGGTACCACAGGGCAGAGGGCACTGCTGGGGCCTGGCAATTTTCTGTTTATAATAATTCTCACATGTAGCTTCCTTTTATTCCCGGCATCTCCTGGTTGCCCCTATCTCCTCCCTGGCCGACTCTCCCTCAAACTGGTCACCTCCCCAAGCACCTTCAGTCATGTCCTCATTTATTTAACACACGCATATCAAAATACTGCGATACCTGGGACTCAAACCTATAACCTCTCACATGGCAGACAGACACCTTACACATGGAGCTATCTGCCTCACAATTGTCTGAGGGGCAGCCCTGAACACAGCCACTGATTCCCGACCCAGGTGTTAGCAGCACATCTGGACTACATTTGCCTGTGAGTGTACCATACACGGATTTCCCCGACTCTGATAGTTGCTGCATATACACAAGTAGGACCACTCTTTCTATATCTTCAGTCGATGCTCTACACTGTCGGCTCCAGGCTTGTGCACGGCAGTTCTGAAGGACATATCCTGCTGCAGGTGCAGATTCACCAGCGCTCTGCATCTAGAGCTGGTGAGTTATACTGCATAATTATTGTGTATCATCATTGCTGCCATTGGATTCACACTGTATTTGGCAGTGACACCTGGATAACAGTGGTGCAATGGTTTTGGTACCCCTTCATCATCGTATGGGACAAATCAGATTTGTCATGGCCCTTCCCCATTAAGCCATACCCTTTTTATGGGTGCGCGTCTTATGTCCTTATTTGAAAAATGGGTGGGGAAGGGGGTTGCAAATGCTCTCTGGCCTAGGGCACCAAAAAGTCTAGTTACAGCTCTGTTGTGCATCCATGAGGTCAGGATGGACTCTGAGACGCTCACCACAGCCAGAGCCATTTCAGTGCCCAAATGTAACCGGAGATACCCTATACTCCCAGGGGCATAGAGAGCCCTGCCGGGCTCAGGTGAAATCGCTGGAGGCGTGGCCACGCCCCCTTGAGCAAAAAAACAACAACAATACTCTGTGTGCTGGGCTGCTTTGAGGGAGGGAGAAGGGAGGGGGGCGATGACTGACCCGGGCCCCTGCCCGGCCCCTCAGGAAGCCCGGGCCTGGGTAAATAGTACCCGCTCCCCCCCTCTTGGCGCCCCTGTATACTCCCACTGATATAGAGTAGGATACAAGGGCTGTCATCCACCAGTGCATTTGCCCTGTTCACACCTGGTTCACTACATTGCCCAGCTCCAGGCTGCCATAGCCGCACATATTGCCTATCGCTGCTACACCTGTGATATCGATGTGTCATTTGTTACTTGCTGATCTACCAGATAACGGGACTGGTTAAGCAGAACACGTGTAGACTAACCGCCACCAACACTAACACCTGCTTTACACACATTGGGCCTTATTCAGAGTTGGACGTTGTTAGCATTGCTGCTGTGTCTTTGGTCACAGCAGCGATGCTAACATATGCGAATGCAGCAGGAGGCTTCTGATGACAAAACACACCTCCTGCCAGCATCGTACATCCGAGTGCTGCATCCAAAGAGGCAGCAGCGGATCACCACCGCTGTCATCGCCCATCTGAGTAAGCGTCAGAGCTAGGGTTAGGGGTAGATAGGTGGCTTATGCATACTTGCCGACAATCAGCTCCCTCCCTGATTTTCGGCTAACAGCGTGGGGCGTGTCCAGACAGCTGTGACACGTTGGGGGCAAAACCGGGGGCAGGGGCGCTCGATCGCGTCATCGTGGCCCCGCCCCCTCTTTACAATGCCATTATTTTCAACACTGTGAAGCAGGGGGCGGGGCCACGATGACACGATTCAGCGCAAATCGTGTCACCCCCCCCCCGCTGTGGGGATTTCTAGTGTATTCTGGGGGGAGGTCGGGAGGGTTGGGGAATGTGGGGAGGCTTGCCTGCCTTTCCGTGGGGCCGGGAGTGGCACCCGATATTCGGGAGGCTCCTGGCCAAATCAGGAGGGTGGGCAAGCATGGGCTTAGGATTTATTTAATTCATACATAAAACCACATCAAGCAGTATTTCTTTAAAAGTGGCTGCACTAAAGAAATAGGAGATGTAACATTTATGTGACAATGACATTTCTACACAATGCATCTCTCGGGACATTGAGGGGTACTTTATCTTCTAGGGGCTGCTCCAAAAAGTGGAGCAGACATATTTCCTGTTATGTCCATCATTGGGGCACCCCCAGGGCAAAGCCAAATATTTCATAGTGTGCCTTTGGTGAGTTTCATAAATGACTAATATTGTGTGAAAGTTACATCCATTGTTTGTATTTTTTACTTACTTTAATCAATTAATTGGCTCTCATTCACTATGGATCGCAACTGCAAATGCAATTGCGATTATGCACACAGGCCCTGATTCAGAGCCGGACGCTCTGACAGAGCACTTGCTCTGAATCAGGGCGTTTTTTTTTGTTTGTTTGGAGCAGCCTCCTGGCCGCTCGCATAGTTGTGTGTGACCACCCACAGCTATTGTGAGCGGCCATGATGATGGTCGCGATGGTCAGCCCATCGCGGCCATCGGGCTTGCGATGAGACCCTTGTGGTAGGGTCTTGTGGCCGCAAGCCCCAGAGAGCTTCTGGCTCTAATAGAGCTGGAAGCTCTCCCACTGACATCACGATTGATGTCAGTGGGGCCACCCACAAACGGCAGGCGTTTTCATGGGAACGCCTCAGTTTGTGAAGCCACCCCCACGCCACGCCTCCAAAATGGTGCAAGCTGTCAATCAAAATCGACAGCCGCCCCCTTTTGGTGCGAGACCCGGATCGACGGAGCACCCGTCGCTAGCCAGGTCTGGCACATCAGAGCCGGCTCCGGCATGCGCATGCACAGTGGCCTAACATCGACTGAATCTGGGTCTGAATCAGGCCTACAGTTCAACTGGCATAGTATGCTAATCTGCTGCAATCGCTATTTCATCGCAACACTACATAAGGACGCCCACATTAACTTACACACATCCATAATGTTTAGTAAGACTGCAAAACCATCGGTGACATTGAGTACCATCACAGCTTCACACACACTTGCACAAGCTCTGAACTCAGAAATTGCCAACCTCAGTGCACGCTATGAGGCCTCAGGCTGCGTACAGCATCGCAGTGATATAATTTATGCACGCCGATGCAACGGTATTCAAACACACTGGGATGCCTGCGTTTCACAAACCACCCCCCCTGTCACCTCCCACAAATGGCACTTCCTGTCAATCACTCTGCGACAGGTCTGCATAGTCACTGCGATTGCAGTCCTGATCGCAGTGGCCGGATCGCGCAGTCGCACTGCAATGCATACGCATGCGCAGGAAGAAACAATCGACCGATTGCGTGAATATTAGCAACTGCGTTCCTTGCTGAGTCAGGCCCATTGTTTATTAATGGATGAAAACTTAGTAGTAAAGATGTTAAAATAGGCTGCTCTTGTGAGGTCTTCTGGCACCCCCCCGTTTTCATCATTCCAAGGATGTGCCCAGTAGTCTGGGAGATGATGGGCTGCCCCCAGAGACTCTCCATACATTGCCAGCTCATCCTCAGTGACCAGGAGCTGTGTGATGCACGATAACAACACAGTACAGAGCTCGGCTCCCAGTCACTGCGGAGGAGCTGGCATTTTGGTGTCACCCCCTTGACTGGTGACACCTGGTGCGCTCCCCATCCCTCGCATACCCTAGAGAGTAGAGACAGGACTGGAAAGCATCACAAAAGCAACCTGTTTTAATTAAATAGATCTCTGTTATTACCGCTATGCATTAAAAAACCAGACCACTGAAAAAAGCTACAGAAATAGTTGCAGACATAAAAGTTTCAGTACAAAGTGCTGGAAGAAGTAAAATTATTTAAAGTTTTTCAGTTAAATGAAATTCATTGTTTTGCTCAATTATATTTTATTTTAAAAATAAATCTAGTCAAATAAATAAGCATACTCACCAAAAAATATAGGGTTTTGGTAAAGATATTTGACACCCAGCTAAGGTGATATAGGATACCCACAAGAAAGCTAGTGGGAAAAAAGAGAGAGTCATTGTTTACAAGTAAATGGGTCACCACCTTTCTATAGTCACATTCCCGGACAGGGGGCGGGGATACAATCACAGTAGGGTTACAACCATTTGTGCAGTTTGCCATCAAAGCCCTCCACATGCCTATTTATATGCCATAAAGACATCCGCATGCCACTTCATATGCCATCAGACCCCTCCTCCACATGTCACTTAATACGTCATCAGAGAGCCCCTGCATGTTCCTTTATACAGTACGTCATCAATGCACCCAGACATGCCCCTGTATATGCCACCACAACCCCATCATGCTCATCTACATGCCAGAACCCACTCATGCCATTATCATAGACGCCTCATGAGTCATGCCTCTTTACATGCCAGATAGAGTCTGCTCACTCATGCTCCTTATATGCCAGATAGAACCCACTCATGCTCTTTTATATGCCAGATAGAACCTACTAATGCTCCCTTATATGCCAGATAGAGCCTACTCATGCTCTTTTATGTGCCAGATAGAACCCACTCATGCTCCCTTATATACCAGATAGAGCCTACTCATGCTCTTTTATATGCCAGATAGAACCCACTCATGCTCCCTTATATGCCAGATAGAGCCTACTCATGCTCTTTTATGTGCCAGATAGAACCCACTCATGTTCCTTTATATGCCAGATAGAACCCACCCATGCTCCTTTATGTGCCAGATAGAACCCACTCATGCTACTTTATGTGCCAGATAGAACCCACCCATGCTCCTTTATATGCCAGATAGAACCCACTCATGCTACTTTATATGCCAGATAGAGCCCACTCATGCTCCCTTATACGCCAGATAGAGCCTACTCATGCTCCTTTATATATCAGATAGAACCCAATCATGCTCTTTTATATGCCAGATAGAGCCTACTCATGCTACTTTATATGCCAGATAGAACTCACTCATGCTCCTTTATGTGCCAGATAGAACCCACTCATGCTCCTTTATATGTCAGATAGAGCCCAATCATGCTCCTTTGTATGCCAGATAGACCCCACTCATGCTCCTTTATATGCCAGATAGAGCCCACTCACAAGAGTCTGTGGTGGAGTCTCAAACGATATACAAGTTGGTGGCATTTGCAAATAGAAATGAGATCCAAAAGGCAAGCAAAAGTGCCTACTGCTAATGAAAGAATATATGGGGTTCACACAGACAAGTCTATCAGGGAGAGATGCATATGTGCACAGACTGGGGGAAACTGGTGCTATCTATTAGGGCTACAGAACCCTCAATATAGAAGATGAATAACAAAGGTAAAAGCACTGACAGATCCTTGGGGGGGGGAAAAATCACAATTTAATATACAATGTAAATATGCATGAAAAACATTAAAAAACATTTCTAAAGTATTATAAAACTAAGTAGAGATTACACAGTGAGTTGAAATTCACTTTCAATAATTAATAGCTGCTCCTAATATTACATATGTATAATACTGCTACATCAAATAATGGCCCTCATTCAGAGCCGTACGCTCTGAGCAGAGCGCACGCTCTGAATGAGGGCCGCCCTCCATGAAAATGGAGCGTCCTCCTGGACGCTCGTATAGCTGTGGGTCACCACCCACAGGCTATACGAGCGTGCAGTTTGATGGCCGCGATGGTCTTGACCATCGCGACCATCGAAACTGCGAGCCGGAGCCTGCGGTTGAGTTTTTCAACCGCAAGCTCCGGAGTGATTTTGGCTCTATCAGAGCCAAAATCACTCCCACTGACATCACTAGTGATGTCAGTGGGCCGGCTTCTGATGGGAGGCGTTCCCGTGGGAACGCCCCCGTCAGGGAGGCACGCCCCCGGCACGCCTACCAAAGGGGGCGTGCTGTCAATCAACATCGACAGCACGCCCCCTTTGATCAGACACAACGAGCGAAGGACTTTCCTTCGCTCTTCGCGTCTGGCGCATGCGCACGACGGAGCTCCCTCCGTCGTGCGCATGCTCAGTGCACACCATCGACCCACTTGCGAGCAGACAGCCACTTGCGAGTGGGTCTGAATCAGGCCCAATGTTCATTATTGCCTAAGTTGGCAAGCAAATGACATAATGATATGATGTGCATAGATATGTACTGTAGAATGGTATCCTGAGATAACATCCTCCAGTGTGTGTAAACTAGTGTAACTCTTATACTGGGTACACACCTGAATGATATATAATTAGGTCGAGTGATGAACGATATATCAATGGTGCATCAGCAGGTGTATACTATACACCCGGTATGTCTGTGTACGATGTCCTTCACAGATATAGCTGATGGGCCCTGCAGGACAGCCAATGACAATATATATAGCAGATATATCGTTTCATCTGGCTGTCTATAAAGACGACCCGATGACTACCCGATATGTCACCCACAAAATCCATTGAATATGACATCACAAGTGGGCAGGCATATTCAAATAGCTCTGCTGGCAGAAATATCTGGCATGATTGGTAAGTGCCACGTGTGTAACTAGCTTAACAGTAATTAAGTGATGTGAAGTAGGAATTAGTTATTATGCAAAAAAGCCATAAGGTAGATTAATGGTTGACCGTTTAGTAACAACTGAAAATGTTGGTACAGATAGTTCAACTACCTCTAATGGTGTACCGAGCAGAATTATAGCAGAGGCTGTGGGAAGAGTAGCATGAGGAGATTATGTGGCTCCAGCAACCAGCATTATCCAACAAATGTATCACCACTGCAGAAGTGGTGGTAGTTGCGGATCCCCTTGGACTCTTTATCGCTGATGAGAAGGCCTGTCCTACTGATCCCTTCTTCTGCTGTAGTTGTGGTAGCATTAGGGTTTCAGTAAACTCCATGCTAACCTCTGTTTCCAAGAGCCCAGCAGCTGCCATCAGTTTGAGGTGTCGGAATGGCTCTTCCCTGCCAAGCAGAAGCACTGGGGACCTCATTCAGAGTCGGTCATTGCGGGCGCACGGTAATATGCCACTGATGTTCGCTAAACTGCGCAAGCGTAAAATTCGCAATGCACGTGCGCAAACTAGCTATTACGATCAGAAATTGGTCTCTCCTTCAACTTGGCCAGGACGTTAGTTTGAGTGACAGGATGAGGCATTTGTGGGTGGTAACAGGGGAAGGTGCTCGTGAACGGGGGAGTGGAGATCCGAACGCAGGCGTGCCTGACTATGCAAATGGCGTTTTATGGGAGTGCATAATTAACTAAGTAGCATCATGGCACTTGTGACATGGGAGGTTTTTACACTGACTTGATCGTAGTGCTTAAGAGAGGGTATGGTCAACCTTAAGGTATACGACCAGCTTCGATGGTTCCCGATGGTCTCGATTAATCCTTATATGCCCGGAGATGACGTGTAATGGAAACGAGAAGGGGGCGTATTTTTAGTCTTCCGGCCGCATCCTCCCCTCACTCGTCCAGCTAATGATCCCATCATAACGACGCAACTTGCGAGCGCTTCATTTGCATATCCGGCCCCTTTTACCTTACGACCGTGCGGCCGCAACGACCGACTCTGAATGAGGTCCTGGGTCCTTAGGTGTAATTGACAGCCAGTCGGGCAGATGATTTTATTAGAGCTTTCTCCGATGGTTTCCCAAATCACCACCTGGGATCACCATGCCTTTGGACTCTGGACAGTGCTGCTGATTTATCTACTGTCCAGAGGAATCCCAGATGGGTAGTAACCCTGCAGGTAAAGTACAACCAACAACTGACACAGAACCTTGGCTCATTAAGGAGTTATAATAAGTAATTACTTCATACAGTTTACATTTGGAATTCTGCTCAATCTCAAGTGCCCTTTATAAATATAAACATTATTAGAGACAATGGGGCTGATTATCAGTTGGGAGCTAACAAAAAAAAGTAACTTTGCACCTTGGTAAGACCATGTTGCACTGCAGGTGGGGCAGATGTAAAATATGCAGAGAGATTTAGATTTGGGAGGGGTGTGTCCAGAGTGAAATCTAACTTGCAGTGTAAAAATAAAGCTGTCCAGCATTTGCCTGTATTTACCCAACATCCATAAAAAAATAAATGCATTTGCACCCCTTACATTGCAGCATGGATTGTTCCAAGTGCAAAGTTACTTGTTTTTTTATTTGCTCCCAACTCAAAATCAGCCTGTATACAGTGGTATAACTCTAATGGGCCCAGGGGTACCCGTACTACATACCGGCACCCATTCATTATACTCACAGTATGCAAAAGCTGTCTTTGATGTAAGCTAATCACATGCATGCAGTCAGAATGTCTCTTTTCACAATGTCGACAGCAGTTGGTCGACATTGATGATGTTGACATTGTTAAAATGTTGACATCATTATTGCCGACACCTGCAAATTGTCAACATTGACAGAATGCTGTCATCAGAAATGTCAATACTTTCATAATGTTGACATTTCCATCAGGCCGAGGCTTAGGGTTAGCTTTAAGGTTAGTGTTAGGGTTAGCATTAGGATTACTGTCATGGTTAGGATTGAAGGTTAGGCTTGCCATCAGAGTTAGGATTAAGGTTAGGCTTGCCATCAGAGTTACCGTTAGGCATAAAGATAGAATTACATAAAAAAACGGCATGTCTACATTCCAACAATGCCGCCATAACAGCACTGTCGTCATGCTGAATGATGACATGGTCAATGTCAACAACTATGTTGACATTCTCCTGTTGACATAATGAATGTCAATATTGTGAATGTCAAACAAATATACAGCACCAAATATATCTACTTTGAGCCGATCCCCGTGACCAAGCCAGGCAGGCAACATGCACAAGGTTAGGGCACCCTGACGCCCAGGTTGTATGAGGTTACCATTATATACACGCCGTTCAGTGAGCGCTTATTGGGGTAAATTTACTAAGATTTGCGTTGGTCCCGATTTGTCCCATTTTTCAACTTGGATAGAAGCAATCAAAAACGGCTGTTTTTTTCCCTTTAAAAATCATGAACTTACCAAGCTCCCCGTTTTCACAGGATTGTTTTGATTGATGGTGTACTTGGTCGATCCTGTCCGTTTTGAAGTCCCGATTTCACCGCCCGAATTTCTTTCAGTGAAATATGTGCAGACTGCTTGTTTATTTTTCAATATTTTAAGAGTTAATTTTAAGAAAAAAATTGATGTGGGGTCCCCCCCCCAAAAGCATAACCAGCCCCAGACTTGTAAGCCAGGCCTGGTTCCAAAAATTACGGGAAACAAAACGAGTATGGTTCCACCGTAATTTAGGAACCAGCACCAGCTGCAGGGCCAGTCCTGGTTTTAAATATTGGGGAAAAAAGTGCGTATGGTTCCCCCTATATCTAAAACCACCACCGGACCCAAAATGACTGGGGTGTAATGCCACAGCCCGGAGACCCTATTACCGGGTCTCCAGGGCCAAAATATTCTCACCCCAAGTTGGTCAGGCCAAGCCGGGGATCTCAGGGGAGGTGGGGACCCCCATAAAATAGAAGTCCCCCTCTCCCAAAACCCAGGCTTGGTCTGAAGCCCGCGGCTCTTCTCCGCACTCCTGGAGCGGTGGGTACAGGGGCAATGGAGTGAAGAATAGTAGAAATCTATTGTATTTTACAGTGGGACTACAGGTGCCAACATGCCTGCCCTTTGGCACTTGTGGAACTACAAGTGCCAGCTGGTGTCTGGCACCTGTACCACCACTGTAAAATAAATAGTTAGAAAACTTCACGGGGTTTCCCTTGTCCCGCCAGCAAATCAGAAGGCGCTTCACATCTAGCAGCCTCTCATTGACTGGAATCCACGTGTACCCCACCCAATGAGAGGCCGCTAGATGTGAAGCGGCCTCTGATTGGTTGGCAGGATGTGGGAAACCCTATGATGTCCCGGCAGCTGGCATTCGCGTAATATTGGTATGTGTGACAGGACACATACCAATACTAGTCCGTTTGGTAATGGGGAAGAGTGTTATTTTTTGCCAGGATCCTAGCGACGATCAGGTGCGTATACGATCTTTGTTGCAGGTCATTTCTCACGGATTCTACTCGGACAAGTGGACAGGCCATCTGGTACAGTTCCACAAGTGCCGAAGGGCAGGCATGCTGGCACCTGTAGTCCCACTGTAAAATACAATAGTTTGAGTCTATTCTTCACTTTATTACCCCTGTACCCACCATTCGCGGGGTGCGGGGAAGAGCCCTAGGCTTCAGACCAAGCCTGAGGTTCGGGAGAGGGGGACCCCTTTTTTATGGTGTCTCCACCTCCCCTGAGATCCCCATCTTGGCCTGAGCGTCTTGGGGTGAGAATGCTTTGGCTCTGGATACCTGGTAATAGGGTCTCCTGGCTGTGGCATTACACCCCGGTCCTTTTGGTTCCAGTGATGGTTTTAAATATTGGGGAACCCCTACACAATTTCCCCCCCCTATATTTAAAACCAGGACTGGCTCTGCAGCCTGGTGCTGGTTCTTAAATTACGGTGGAACCCTAGTCATTTTGTTCCCCATAATTTTAGGAACCAGGACTGGCTGACAAGTCCGCGGCTGGTTATGCTTTTGGGGGGGACCCTACATAATTTTTTTTTAAATTAACCCATACAACACACTTTCCATTCATAAACCTACACAAATCACACTGATTTGTGTATGTTGGTAGGCAAATCGCGTATGTTGGTAGGCAAATGGAGGTGGTGCATTTAAAACTTCTATTGAGTCCCGATTTGAGTGTAAAACAGCTGACTTTAGCAAAACGAATAATGGTTAATTCCCAATTTAAGTGAAAAGTACTTCCGAATTGAGCTGATGGTGATATCATTTCTATTGTTCAAAACGGCCGAATTTACGGCATTAAACCACTCGATTTCAACCCCAAAAAATTAAGAAATCACCCGACTTTAATGATAGTAAATTCCTGATTTGCAAAAAAGTGATATTTCCCCCCGAGAATGCAAATCGGGACCAACACGATTCTTAGTAAATTTACCCCATTGAGTGCAACGATATTGTGCATGTGCTTTGTTAAAATAAACGGAGACTGTTTGATGCCCTTATAGATGAGCTAATAAGGATCCACAAGCGGATGTGATGATTGATGCTCTGTTCTGATACTTACCGTGACTTATACAGATAATCAATGAAACGCTGTTAACTTTTTGTCTTTGTTGCTAAAAGCATATAACCCTTTTTCAACTGGCAATGCATGATATGTGATCTAATCCAACATTTGTTTATTTAATGTGATCTGCAGTCTGTATCAAATTTGACTAAGTAACAATTAGCTTAATCATACCGCACTAGCATTTTTTTGACACATTGCCCTTTGCTTATAAAACATCATCTTCAAATAATTTTGACTCTGATGAGAAGAGTCTGCTCCTGGCGTGCACGTCATATGTGAATTTGCATATCCTCACAATAGACTATTCTCCGGATTCATATGCTGATAAATGTCTTACATGTCTAATTTGGTGAACCTATTGATCTAAAGATCTTATAGAATTTTCTAATTTTATTTTATTTTTTCTTATAGAGTACATGTATTTCCCAGTAATGATTTCACTGAATCATAGGGGTAAATTTACTAAGATTCGAGATAGGTCGAGATGACCATCTCGGGTGATTTATTGATTTTTTTCCTGCTTGCAAATTTACTAAAGGTAAAGTCAGGGGGGAGGGTTAGAGAGAGATTTCTCTCATCTCACTCGTAAAACTTGGTTGAGATAGCAATCTCGAATTAAATCACCATCGGGCCAAATCGGAAGTACTTTTCACCAAAAACATACATCTCTCAAATTTACCAAAAATCGGGATGACAAGCTCTTGTGAGATAGGAGCAAACTCTCTGTCAAAATCACTTTTCAAACTCTCAATCCCCTGAGCTGCGAGATGGTCAGAAACATACTAGGGGTGTGCACCGGCCACTTTTCGTGTTTTGTGTTTTGGTTTTGGATCTGGATCTTTCTTCGTGTTTTGGATCTGGATTGGTTTTGCCAAAACCACCCTTCCGTGTTTTGGGTTCTGGGTTTTGTGTTTTGGATCTGTATTTTTTTTTAAAAAAGCATAAAAACAGCTAAAATCACAGAATTTGTAGGTTTTTCTGCTCCTATGCTATTATTAACCTCAATAACCTTAATTTCCACTCATTTCCAGTCTATTCTGAACACCTCACACCTCACAATAGTGTTTTTATGTCCAAAACGTTGCACCGAGGTAGCTGGATGACTATGCTAAGCGACACGAGTGGGCGGCACAAACACGTGACCCATCTAGGCGTGAAACTGCAGTGGCAGACAGGATGTCAGTTTGAAAAACTAGGCCCCAAACTGTACATAATGCAAAGAAAAAAAAGAGGTGCAAGATGGAATTGTCCTTGGGCCCTCCCACCCACCCTTATGTTGTATAAACAGGACATGCACACTTTAACAAACCAATCATTTCAGCGCCAGGGTCTGCCACACAACTGTGGCTGAAATGATTGGTTCGTTTGGGCCCCCACAAAACAAGCTGGCAATTAATGTGTCCCTGCACAAACTGGCTCTATGGAGGCAAGATGTCATCCTCATCCTCCTCATCCACCGATTCCTCACCCTCTTCAGTGTGTACATCCTCATCCTCACAAAGTATTAACTCGTCCCCACTTGAATCCACCACCACAGGTCCCTCTGTACCTTCTGGAGGCTGGTCTCCCTGGAAGAGCTGATAATTCATTTTGATGAACATCATCTTCTCCACATTCTGTGGAAGCAACCTCCTACGCCTTTCGCTGACAAGGTTCCCGGCTGCACTAAACACTCTTTCGGAGTACACACTGGAGGGGGGGCAACTCAGGTAAAATAGAGCCAGTTTGTACAGGGGCCTCCAAATTGCCTCTTTTTCCTGCCAGTACAGGTATGGACTGTCTGCCATGCCTACTTGGATGCTGTCACCGATGTAATCCTCCACCATTCTGTCAATGGTGACAGTATCATATGCAGTGACAGTAGACATGTCAGAAATTGTTGCCAGGTCCTTCAGTCCGGACCAGATGTCCAAACTTGGTCCTGCCTGCCCTGCATCACCGCCAGCGGGTTGCTTAGGATACCTAAGTTTTTTCCTGGCAGCCCCAGTTGCGGGAGAAAATGAAGAAGGAGCCGTTGACGTGTCACGTTCCGCTTCAGCTGACAGTGTGTTCACCAGCAGGTCTTTGCACCTCTGCAGGCTTGTGTCGGCCGGAAAGAGAGACACCACATAGGCTTTAAACCTAGGATCGAGCACGGTGGCCAAAACGTAGTGGTCTGATTTCAACAGATTGACCACCCTGGAATCCTGGCAAAGCGAATGAAGGGCTTCATCCACAAGTCCCACATGCCGAGCGGAATCGCTCCGTCTTAGCTCCTCCTTCACTTTCTCCAGCTGCTTCTGCAAAAGCCTGATGAGGGGAATGACCTGACTCAAGCTGGCAGTGTCTGAACTGACTTCACGTGTGGCAAGTTCGAAGGGCTGGAGAACCTTGCACAACACGGAAATCATTCTCCACTGCGCTTGAGTCAGGTGCATACCCCCTCCTTTGCCTATGTCATAGGTGGATGTATAGGCTTGTATGGCCTTTTGCTGCTCCTCCATCCTCTGAAGCATATAGAGGGTTGAGTTCCACCGCGTCACAACCTCTTGCTTCAGGTGATGGCGGGGCAGGTTCAAGAGTGTTTGCTGGCGCTCCAGTCTTCGGCACGCAGTCGCTGAATGGCGAAAGTGGCCAGAAATTTTTCGGGCCACCCAAAGCGTCTCCTGCACGCCCCTGTCGCTTTTCAGAAAATTCTGCACCACCAAGTTTATTGTGTGAGCAAAACATGGGACGTGCTGGAATTTGCCCAGATGTAATGCCCGCACAATATTGGTGGCGTTGTCAGATATCACAAATCCCCAGGAGAGTCTAAGTGGGGTAAGCCACTGGGCGATGATTTCCCTCAGTTTCTCTAAGAGGTTGTCGGCGGTGTGCCTCTTACTGAAACCGGTGATACACAGCGTAGCCTGCCTTGTAACGAGCTGGCATTTCTGAGATGCTGCTACTGGTGACGCTGCTGCTGTTGCTGCGTAAGGTGATACATCTACCCAGTGGGCTGTCACAGTCATATAGTCCTTAGTCTGCCCTGTTCCACTTGTCCACATGTCCGTGGTTAAGTGGACATTGTGTACAACGGCATTTTTCAGGACACTGAGGACACTTTTTCTGACGTTTCTGTACAGTCTCGGTATCGCCTGCCTAGTGAAGTGGAATCTAGACGGGATTTGGAACCGGGGACACACTACCTCCATCAATTGTCTAAATCCCACTGCACTAATGGCGGATACCGGACGCACGTCTAACACCAACATAGCAGTCAAGGCCTCAGTTATACGTTTTGCTTCAGGATGACTGCTGTCGTACTTCATCCTCCTCGCTAAGGACTGTTGGAGGGTCAATTGTTTAGTAAAAGTAGTGGTGTTCCTACTTCCTCTCTGGGATGATGAACGACTCCCAGCAGCAGCAGCAACAGCAGCAGCGGCAGCAGTAGGCGTAGCAATGCAGGATCCTCCGGAGGAATCCCGGATAGGAGAGTCAGTCATGCCAGTGATATGGCCTGCAGGACTACTTCCGATCCTGACTAAGGAGGAAATTGACGAGGAGGGAGTTGACGGTGTGGTTTGCAGGCGCTTGGATACAACAGGACAACGGGATTTAGGTGTCCCTGGACTGCTTACGGTCTGAGCCAAAGTTTCTGAACTTGACAGTAACTTTTTATGAACGCGCTGCAGGTGCCGTATAAGGGAGGATGTTCCTAGGTGGTTGACGTCCCTACCCCTACTTATTTCACCTTTACATATGGTACATATGGCAAGACAGTTGTTGTCCGGATTTGGATAGAAATATTGCCAGACCAAAGAGGTGGAATGTTTGGTCTTCTGCCCAGGCATGACCGTGATGGGCTTTTTCATCCCACGGACAACAACTGTCTCCCCCGGAGCCTGATTTAAACAAACCACATCACCATCAGAATCCTCCTCGCCAACTTCCTCCTCAGCGCCAGCTACACCAGTATCCTCATCCTGTTGTACTTCAACAGTGACATCTTCAATTTGCATATCAGCAAGTGGACTGTGGGTGCTCCTTTCAGCACTTGCAGGGGGCGTGCAAATGGTGGAAAGAGCCACCTCTTCCCGTCCAGTGCTGGGAAGGTCAGGCATCGCAACCACCACCACACTTGGACTCTCCTTGGGGATTTGTGATATCTTCTTAGAAAGCACAGTTCTTCGCTGTGCTTTTGCCAGCTTAACTCTTTTGATTTTTTTAGTGGGAGGAGTGCTTCCATCGTCATGTGAAGCTGAACCACTAGTCATGAACATACTAGGGATCGACCTTAGCCGTTCCTTGCCACTCCGTGTCGTAAATGGCATATTGGCAAGTTTACGTTTCTCTTCAGCTGATTTAAATGTCTTTTTCAAGGTCATTTTCCTGAACTTTGCCATTTGGGATTGTATGTGCCCTCTACTATGACATTGGGCATCGGCCTTGGCAGACGACGTTGATGGCATGTTATCGTCTATGTCATGACTAGTGGCAGCAGCTTCAGCACTAGGAGGAAGTGGTTCTTGATCTTTCTCTATTTTATTTTTATCGGAGAAAGTTTGGTCCTCCATTTAAGTTATATCGATTTGATATATACGTGCGGCTAAACACAGAAAATAATTTTTTTTTTGGTTTGGACTGGTGTGTACTTTGTGGGTTACAGCACCCTTTAACGGTCAAGCCAGCCGGCCCTTTACTTATGACACAGGCGCACTCTTGGCACTACTTTGTTGATGCACGTGCGGCTACTGCGCACACAATTCACAAACACAGAAAATAATTTTTTTTTAGGTTTGGACTGGAGTGTACTTTCGGGGGTTACAGCACCCTTAACGGTCAAGCCAGCCGGCCCTTTACTTATGACACAGGCGCACGCTTGGCACTACTTTGTTGATGCACGTGCGGCTACTGCGCACACAATTCACAAACACAGAAAATAATTTTTTTTTGGTTTGGACTGGAGTGTACTTTCGGGGGTTACAGCACCCTTTAACGGTCAAGCCAGCCGGCCCTTTACTTATGACACAGGCGCACGCTTGGCACTACTTTGTTGATGCACGTGCGGCTACTGCGCACACAATTCACAAACACAGAAAATTATTTTTTTTTTTGGTTTGGACTGGAGTGTACTTTCGGGGGTTACAGCACCCTTAACGGTCAAGCCAGCCGGCCCTTTACTTATGACACAGGCGCACGCTTGGCACTACTTTGTTGATGCACGTGCGGCTACTGCGCACACAATTCACAAACACAGAAAATAATTTTTTTTTGGTTTGGACTGGAGTGTACTTTCAGGGGTTACAGCACCCTTTAACGGTCAAGCCAGCCGGCCCTTTACTTATGACACAGGCGCACGCTTGGCACTACTTTGTTGATGCACGTGCGGCTACTGCGCACACAATTCACAAACACAGAAAATAATTTTTTTTTGGTTTGGACTGGAGTGTACTTTCGGGGGTTACAGCACCCTTTAACGGTCAAGCCAGCCGGCCCTTTACTTATGACACAGGCGCACTCTTGGCACTACTTTGTTGATGCACGTGCGGCTACTGCGCACACAATTCACAAACACAGAAAATAATTTTTTTTTAGGTTTGGACTGGAGTGTACTTTCGGGGGTTACAGCACCCTTAACGGTCAAGCCAGCCGGCCCTTTACTTATGACACAGGCGCACGCTTGGCACTACTTTGTTGATGCACGTGCGGCTACTGCGCACACAATTCACAAACACAGAAAATAATTTTTTTTTGGTTTGGACTGGAGTGTACTTTCGGGGGTTACAGCACCCTTTAACGGTCAAGCCAGCCGGCCCTTTACTTATGACACAGGCGCACGCTTGGCACTACTTTGTTGATGCACGTGCGGCTACTGCGCACACAATTCACAAACACAGAAAATAATTTTTTTTTAGGTTTGGACTGGAGTGTACTTTCGGGGGTTACAGCACCCTTAACGGTCAAGCCAGCCGGCCCTTTACTTATGACACAGGCGCACGCTTGGCACTACTTTGTTGATGCACGTGCGGCTACTGCGCACACAATTCACAAACACAGAAAATAATTTTTTTTTTGGTTTGGACTGGAGTGTACTTTCGGGGGTTACAGCACCCTTAACGGTCAAGCCAGCCGGCCCTTTACTTATGACACAGGCGCACGCTTGGCACTACTTTGTTGATGCACGTGCGGCTACTGCGCACACAATTCACAAACACAGAAAATAATTTTTTTTTTGGTTTTTAACTGGAGTGTACTTTCGGGGGTTACAGCACCCTTAACGGTCAAGCCAGCCGGCCCTTTACTTATGACACAGGCGCACGTTTGGCACTACTTTGTTGATGCACGTGCGGCTACTGCGCACACAATTCACAAACACAGAAAATAATTTTTTTTTTGGTTTGGACTGGAGTGTACTTTCGGGGGTTACAGCACCCTTAACGGTCAAGCCAGCCGGCCCTTTACTTATGCCACAGGCGCACGCTTGGCACTACTTTGTTGATGCACGTGCGGCTACTGCGCACACAATTCACAAACACAGAAAATAATTTTTTTTTTGGTTTGGACTGGAGTGTACTTTCGGGGGTTACAGCACCCTTAACGGTCAAGCCAGCCGGCCCTTTACTTATGACACAGGCGCACGCTTGGCACTACTTTGTTGATGCACGTGCGGCTACTGCGCACACAATTCACAAACACAGAAAATAATTTTTTTTTTGGTTTGGACTGGAGTGTACTTTCGGGGGTTACAGCACCCTTAACGGTCAAGCCAGCCGGCCCTTTACTTATGACACAGGCGCACGCTTGGCACTACTTTGTTGATGCACGTGCGGCTACTGCGCACACAATTCACAAACACAGAAAATAATTTTTTTTTTGGTTTGGACTGGAGTGTACTTTCGGGGGTTACAGCACCCTTAACGGTCAAGCCAGCCGGCCCTTTACTTATGACACAGGCGCACGCTTGGCACTACTTTGTTGATGCACGTGCGGCTACTGCGCACACAATTCACAAACACAGAAAATATATTATTTTTTTAGCACTTGGGGGGAGCACCCCTGATGGACAGAGCACCCCCTGGACAACACTGCAGCACTCCTTTAGGACTGGGACACTGCACAGGACTTTGGAGTGGACACAGCCCCTATGGAGAACTGACTGCACAACACAGTCCAGCCAGCCCCTATGGACTTTGAAGTAGTGGACACAGCCCCTATTAACAACAGCAGCACAGCACAACACAGCCAGCCCCTATGGACTTTGAAGTAGTGGACAACAGCAGCACTACACTACACTACACTACACAGCCCTAACTCCCACCCTCCCTCTTCACTGTCCACAGCCGAGTGAGAAAATGGCGCCGACGTGGGTACCTTATATAGGATCCAAAACCCGCGAGACTCGGAAGGCGGGATGATGACGTTTTGCCTCGATTTCAGATCCGAGTCAGGCGGGAAAAGTCGAGCCTGATTCGGATCGGACTCGGATCGGGGGGGCTCGGGGGGGTTCGGATTTCAGAAATCCGAACCCGCTCACCCCTAAAACATACACAAATCATTGTGATTTGTGTATGTTTCTTTCTGTAAATGGTGAAAATAGGGACAATATGGAAAAAAATGGAGGAGCCGCTCATTGGCTAAGCCCATGTGGGTCCCAGCCAATGAGCGGCCGCTAATGTTATCCGCCGCTGATTGGCCGGCGGCCCGGGACTGAAGTCTGCGCGTTCCCACGAGGAGACATTAACACATTGTAACACCATGCAGAAGCATGCTGTTACACTGTATCCGGAGCCCGTATTGGATTTCTGCGGGATCATCGAGGGACATAAAGGTGAGTATTGGATCTTTTATTACAGGTAATTCGATGGGATACTTTACGTTGACAAGGGGACATGAACATCTGGAAACAGGTGAGAATGTGTAAGTGTGTTTATGGATGCAATAAAGCATTATTTTCATGGTGTGTTGTGTGTTTTATTAACCATTTCTTTACAGGTGAACTACAGGTACCAGTGGGCCCTTAATGCCCCGCATGCTGGTACTTGTGGTTCTCCAAATACCAGCATGCGGGGGAGGCTTGCTGGGACCTGTAGTTCCACTGTAAAGACAATGATGAAAAATCATATTTTTACACTACACCTAACACTATCAACCCGCCACCCACCGCCCAGGGGTGGTGGGGATAGCCCCGGGCTATCAGCTTAGGCCAGGGGTACCCTGGAGAGGGAAACCCCTATATTGGGGGGGTCCCAACTCCCCAGGGATCCCTGGCCTGGGCTGACTAACAGTCAAGGCTGATGCTGCGGTGCCCGTTGAAAGGGCACCCCTGGCTGTGGCATCAGTCCCCCATTAGGAAGGGTCCAGGGCTGGTTTTAAATATACGGGGTACCTGACGTCATTCTTTTTCTCTGTATATTTAAAACCAGTTCTGTCCCTGCTGCCTGTTGCTGGTTTGTAATTTACAGTGGAACCCTACACATTTTTTTCCCTGTAAATTAAGAACCAGGACAGCCTGGCAAGCCCGGGGCTGGTTAACGCTTTGGGGGGGGGGGACCGCACGTAATTTAAAAAAAAAAACATTTAGCTATTTTTTTACACATTTTAACACACAAGCAGCAAGCACATATCTCACTGATATGTGCTGGCTGCTAGCTCGGGAGAGATTTGCAGAGAGAAAACACTGCAATATCGGGTGAGTAATCTCCGGCAAAATGAGTTACTCGGGAGAGATATCTCGTTCTGCTTCACCATTGGCAAACTAATTTAGCCTCAAATCGCCTGTTGGTAAATTTGGTAAAAGAAAAGGGATTAAATCACCCAAAGTTTGGCGAGGTCCAGCGAGATAAATCACTTTGAAAATCGGGACCATCTCGAATCTTAGTAAATTTACCCCATACTGTCTGCTTTTGACTGAATTTTATGTTTTATTGTCAGATGATGTTGCACAACAATAATAAGTAATAAGAGGAGAAAATATGCATATATGAAACTAATCCTATAATGTGAATCTCTGATATTGATCCCGGATTAAATAATAAGGGTTGTCTCATTATTGTCATCAGCTCACTCTTTCTTCCTCTATCCATTTCCTATCAGTGCCAAGACAACTCATTTACTCTCTCATCAGGTGTTCTATACCTCTGAATCCACTAATGTGGATTGAGTACGACACTTGAAAGCAGAAGTGAACGGCTACACAGGATCACTGATACTGGCTGTTGTTTCCAGGGGATACTGTATAACAGGGGTCTCCCACTCCCTATCCAATACTGATTGGTAAGATAGGAAGCAGCAGAACCTCCTGTATAGCAGATCTCCACATCCCTGACTTTATTCTGAGCTCATGCCTAACTGAGCAGAATTATACTGTTAATTTTGGAATACATTTCACAAATGAGCTCTAAGATTGACTTGCCTTTTTCTTCCGGATCTGGGTTTATCTTATAATAACAAATAATTTTTATTACATTTAATATTATATAATGTTTGTAATATTTCGCCATCTCAGCTATTTAGGAACCTAATATGTGGTCCTATTACCTTTTGTATTGTTTTATCCTTATATTTTCTGCACTTAATCACACTTTACTTTGTTATGTGTACCTGTGAGTTTATTTTAATCGCATTGTAGTTGGAAGAAAGGTTAAGTTTTAACTATACTCGTATTACCGGTACTAATGTGCTATTAGAGTGCTTTCATCATAGAGTCTTTGGTGGCCTGCAAGACCTTAGTTTTCCTTTTTCTAGATAATAATAACTCTGAGAAGCAGCACCACTATCCTACATCATAATAACTCATAGAGTGTAATTACTTTGATTACTAGTGGTTATAGCACCCTCCCTTTTGTTGATTATTATACGTAACTGGTGAATATATACCTGTGCGGTCACATCCCGCTTCCTTCCTTTCCCTGGTCTCAAACCACACTGTATTCAACCCGCATTATATCCAACCCACACTGTATCCCGCACTGTATGTGACCCGAACTGTATCCAACCCACACTGTATCCCGCACTGTATGTGACCCGAACTGTATCCAACCCACACTGTATCCCGCACTGTTTGTGACCCAAACTGTATCCAACCCACACTGTATCCCGCACTGTATGTGACCCGAACTGTATAAAACCCACACTGTATCCCGCATTGTTTGCGACCCGCACTGTATCCAACCCACAGGTACGGAACACTGTTTTTATGGTTGGGGAGATTTTGGGGAACTGCTCAACAAAAGGGCTGATTGATCACATTACTAATATGCAAAAAATGTTTAAATAGAAATAACTGCTGTGTATTTGTGCCGCTGCTTTGTTTCTTAGTTTATCCATCCAGCCTTTGGCTAATATTGGTGAACAATATTGTGAGCTGTGAGGTGGTCAACATTGAGTGAAAATGACTGGAAATTAATGTTGTTGAGGTTAATATTATGTGATTATAGCTTTTTTTGTAAATTTTTTGAAAAAAAATCTAAAACCAAAACCAGTCACAGCGTTTTGGAAAAAACCAAAACCGGATGACGAATTAGCACCAAAACCAGCAAAAATGGTCCGTTGCTCTTCTCTAATTTATTGTGGTATTAACTAACTCCTGCTTACACTTCAATCCTTGACCTTTATGTACATTTTAATACCTTAAATTTAATTGGAAATAGCCCTAAAAATTAACTTTTCTTGTAAATGATGCAAAGGAAGCTACTGTAGGTGTTCCATTGAAAGTACAGTCTAATATCTAATCCCTTCCACCTCATAGGTTGAGTAAGATTTTTGCCTAATATCGTATTCTACAAAACAATACTGAGCCTTCTGCATGTGGGTGGAATCAGGGGCACTGAGAGGAGGGGGGTACAAATTACCCAGGGGCTGGGGAGTGCAGGAGTGACCCCCTAGTGTGCTCACCATAGTTATGTATGATTAAATTAACTAGTAACACCCCTAGAGGCCACGACCCTTCATTTGGGAGACCGGCCAACGTCTCGCGGCTCTGGTTACAGTACATACTCTATATGACAAGTGCACCCAGCATGCATTCAGCAAGGTATACCCAGCTCCTACTATCAAAATATGCACAGTTTTGTGGCAGATATTTGTGTTTCCAGTAAAAATGGGCTCATCCACCCCAGGATTTGTGTGTGACATCACAAAATGCCATTATCAGTGCTGGCTTCCAATTTTGCACATTGTAAATGACCTTTAATGAATATCATTCTCTATACAGCACTTTATTCAAATCCATTTTACATTATTGGGCGAAGTAGTAATGTAAACGATTTGAGAATTCTGACATATTTCGTTCATTGCCCTGGCAGTTGCAGGACTTGATGTAAGAATTGCGACGTTATCCATTAGAAAATGTTTTAATCATGTCTTTGGCAGAAGCTTGTGAATCATTAGGGTATAATTCATCCACTGATGTCATGACCAAAACACAATTTTAAACAGCATTAGTCAATGAGAAAATCGCATCACATTTTAAAATGTATCATTGTATCAGCACTGGACAGTTTCCAACCTAAATGCAATTTTAAAAGAAAAAAGCAAAACCTCAATCAACCTTACTAGCAGCAGAATCCTCTTCTCTCTCCTGGCTAATTTAATCATTTCCCTGTACTAGCGGAGCTCTATACCTCTATTCAGTGGCCTGGGCTTGATTTAGCAATAGTGTTCTTATATGTGACTATTTGTCCACATGGTGACACTCTTCTATTCTCACCGCTGCTCTCCCTAAATTTTGCATTCTGAAAAATATTGCTAAAAACATGATTAAAAACAATGAATTCATTACGATCAGCAGATTCTCAATGCAGACTTTCCGAGAAGCAGTCTTATAAAATTAGGCCGTTAACCCTTTAATTTCCTTTCAATGGATCGGTTTAAAGAAATTTAAGGCAACCGAATATTGATAATTATTTAATGGAGAAGTCATGAAGCCCATTCCTCACAGCAGGTAGAGCCACCGGCCTCCTAGCTGAGACGCCACACGCCATTTCAACGACTTTCTTCTGTGGGACTTTACATTGAGGAGCCATAAGTACTCTTTGCGGGAAGACCACCCTATCTGTACGCTTGGGTTGATACCCATCGTCATCAATCATCATTAATGCGTACTTGCACTCAACCCCTTAATCTCCGGGCTGTGAGCTCTGAAATATCACAGGACTGCAAGAGGAGGCAGGGGGCAACTGTCTCCCACACCGGATTCTGGGCATCAATACAATACAAAATGCCTTATTCTACTAATGAAAACCTCAAATAATATTCATTGTAACAGGCTAAACCACCAGAAGCAACAATGACATCCATTGTTTTGACAGAACACGTAAAGCGACTATTTAGTTAATATCAAGGGCTGTGTGTAGAGCTGAATATTACATTACATTTCTGGAGTTCTTATGCAAACTTAAATATCTTTAATTTCTTTTCAGTAAGTTTCCATGTTAGGAAGAAGTCCCTTCTCCAGTTGTGAGTACATATACAGTTGTTACTTACAGCTGGGAAGGTTGATTTTGCAGAAATGCACTGTATTGAGCCAGAGATGTACAGTAATAGTAACTCAAAGTCTGCGTTAGGACTCTGAGATGTGGGAGTTAAAGGTACTTAAATTCAGACAAGGGTAAATTTACTAAGAATCGAGTTTGGGAGAGTTTGCAATCTTTGGAGAGTTTGGGCATTTTTTTCCTCTCGCAAATTTAAATTTACTAATGTTAAACTCGGGATAAAGATCTTCTTCGCAAACGGGAAAATACTGGAGAGTTAGCAAACTCTCTTCAATTCACCATCGGCTAATCTCGATAGACTTTTTTTCAGCTCCTGCCGTGGATTCTACTCGGAGAAGGGGACAGAAACATCTGGAAGCAGGTAAGTATGTGTGAATGGGTAGGTGTATGGAATAAAGTTTTACATGTAGCGGACGCTCATTGGCTGGGACCCACGTGAAACCAGCCAAAGAGCAGCTGCTACATGTAAAGCGGTCGCTGATTGGCTCGCGACTCGTGAGAAATTACAGCTGACTTCGGTCATCTGTCATTTTGCGACGTGTTAGTATAAGCAACAGCATATACTTACACATGTCCGCCCTGGTTCGGGTAAGTGGTTTTATTGTTTTAACAGGACCCTGGATGCTACAGAGAGCAGCGCCAGGATCTAGGTGAGTACAGACTCTTTTTTTTCAGCTCCTGCTGTGGATTCTACTTGGAGAAGAGGACAGAAACATCTGGAAGCAGGTAAGTATGTGTGAATGGGTAGGTGTATGGAATAAAGTTTTTCTAGGCACGGTGTGTGTGGTGTCTTTATTTAACTATTTATTTTACAGTGGGGATACGGGTGCTGGCCGCTTGCTGGCACTTGTAGCTCCACAAGTGCCAAAGGGCAGGCATGCTGGCACCTGTAGTCCCACTGTAAAATACAATAGTTTTGTTATATTTATAATCCCCATACCCACAGCCCAGGGGTGTGGGGAAGAGCCCCGGGCTTCAGTCCAAGCCTGGGGTTTTTTTTGGGGGGGGGCCTTCTTGCGGGGTCCTCACTTCCCCTGAGATCCCTAGCTTGGCCTGAGTGGCTTGGGCTGATAATGCTTTGGCCACGGAGCCCTGGTAATAGGGTCTCTGGGCTGTGGCATTACAGTCCAGCTGTTTTGGGTCCGATGCTGGTTTTAATCATGGGGGACCCCTATGCAATTTTCTTTCCCCCATAATTAAAACCAGGACTGGCCCTGCAGCCTGGTGCTGGTACCAAAATTATGGAGGAACCCTACTTATTTTTTCCCCTGTAATTTTAGGTACCAGGATAGGCTGACAAGTCCGGGGCTGGTTAAGCTTTAGGGGGGGACCCTATGTCATTTTTTTTCTAATATTTAACCCATTTTTTACAGCATAGAACACAAGCAGCCTTCACATATCTCACTGATATGTGCAGGCTGCTTGCTCAGGAGAGTTTTGCAGAGAGAAGACACTGCAATCTCGGGTGAGTAATCTCCGGCAAAACGTGCTACTCAGGGGAGATATCTCATTCTGCTTCACCATCGTCCTTCTCATTCTCAGCTAAACTCACTTCTTGGTAAATTTGAGAGTGTCTGGAGCCTCAAATCACCCAAGTTTCGGCGAAGCTAATTAAGTTAAAAAAAAAGTAAACTCTCCCAAACTCGATTCTTAGTAAATTTAGGCCCTCATTCAGACCCACTCGCAAGCGGCTGCCCGCTCGCAAGTGGGTCGATGGTCCGCACTGCGCATGCGCACGACGGAGGGAGCTCCGTCGTGCGCATGCGCGAGACCCGACGAGCGAAGGACTTTCCTTCGCTCGGAGTGTCTCATCAAAGGGGGCATGCTGTCGATGTTGACTGACAGCACGCCCCCATTGGTGGGCATGCCGGGGGCATGCCTGCCAGACAGAGGCGTTCCCAAGGGAACGCCTACTGTCTGAAGCCGGCCCCACTGACATCACTAGTGATGTCAGTGGGAGTGATTTTGGCTCTGATAGAGCCAAAATCACTCCTGGCCTTGCGGTTGAAAAACTCAACCGCAGGCTTTTGCTCGCAGTTTCGATGGTCGCGATGGTCAAGACCATCGCGACCATCATCCTGCACGCTCGTATATGCTGTGGGTGGTGACCCACAGCTATACGAGCGTCCAGGAGGACGCTCCATATTAATGGAGGTGGGCCCTGATTCAGAGCGAGCGCTCTGGTCAGAGCGTCTGGCTCTGAATCAGGGCCTTACTGTTTTGCCACATGAAAAAATGATCAGCACTAACCTTTCTAGCCCTGCACAACAGTTGTCTTGCACCTGACAACTGTAGATTTTTTTCAAAACAGCACTAATTAAGGCTGTTTCTGTTGCACGCAAGTCTGTGTTATGAAAGGATCTTGCTCATTTTACACTGCGCACGCTGCAACTTTAAGGAACTGCGGGCAAATTGTGGCCATCTCAGATGCATTTACAATTATAGGTAATTGGGTGAAACTAGGTGCAATGGGTTGTTTTCACGTAGGATAAGGGTTCTATGGGCATCTAAATGAGTACACAGGGAAAGTTACTTTCACATGCAGATGAATAGGGGCAGCAAAACCAACTCTGAACTCAGACGAAGAGCTGCACAACAATGTGGCTGACTTACATGTAACTCTGTATCAGTCCCACATAGGGCCAGCTCCAAGAGGAGCCATGCCCTGTGCAGAATGGGACCACCATCGACAGCCGCCCTTTTGTAGAGAGCTCCGGAGCAAGAGATTTTCTGTCTCGCTCCGGGGATTGCGCACGCGCAGTGCGGCCACTGCGCGTGCACAGGGCCATAACACCGACCCGGTTGCGAGCGGTCAGCGCTTGCAACTGGGTCTGAATGAGACCCTGTGTGTGCAAAACTCCCAACATCTATGGACTGGGAAACGCACATCAGAGAAATGGACACTGGTCAAATGCATTTGATATTTGCACATGAGAACCAGGTGAGGTCACACTAGTAGTGTGACACTACATGGAGACCGTGCAACTACATGTGATAAATAGATATGATAAAGATAGATAGATAGTGATATAGATAGATAGATAGATAGATAGATAGATAGATAGATAGTGATATAGATAGATAGATAGTGATATAGATAGATAGATAGATAGATAGATAGATAGATAGATAGATAGATAGATAGATAGATAGATAGATAGATAGATAGATAGATAGTGATATAGATATATTTCTCATATCTATAATTATCTCTATTATTATCCTAATATAATTTAGAGTATACTGTAAGTGGCATTGAAAAAATGATTTGTAGCTATGGGGAGTCATTGGCCTATCTATTAAAGGTGCAGGGTGTGCTGTGCAGATGAGTCCCTGGGTCCAGGGGGGCCTACACTGCACACCCTGCCCCCATATAATTATACTTACCTCTCCGGAGTCCCACGTTGCGCGGCACTGCAGACAGAAATCACCTGGAAAATGGTGCAGTGCCCAATTGTTTTCACCATCTCAGAGCAGGTGAAAAAATGCGCAAAATCCCTATTTTTTATGTGCAAAATCCCTATTTTTTATTTTTTTATTAAAAATGTGGGGACTTGGTTCAGAACCCTTTGGACACCCTCTCCCCCTAATGGCAAAAACAATTTTTTTACTTATTTTCTCCTAATAATGACATGTCATTTTGGGGGTCAAAATGTAAAAACTGAAAATGGGCTTAAAGTACTGTGTGAGGTAATTTGGGGGGCTGTATGGACGAGACAGGTGTTTTAAGCATTGCAGGTGGCTGCAGCAGGTGTATTTTGAACATTTTTTAAAAATGCACTTTTATGTCACAAAAATTTACTAGCTCCCAATTTAATGTACCCCCAATTTAACTGCAGCCATTATTTTCTCTAAAAAATATTGCTTTTTATCATTGATGCACACTTATACAAATATGCATATAACAGTCATTTCACACGATTTAAAAACCCAAAATACTTTTATTAGGTCCACAAATACACCTCTATATTAATTTCCAATGTCAGTTATGCTTTTAATGGGGTACAGACTAATTTCCCCATAATATGCTGTACTTTTCACTGGTTTCATCATGCGCAGTTTTTGCACGGATGCAGTTTCGCATCTTTTGACATAGGACAGTGCGAAAAACAGGGAGCGCACATAGACAAAAGATGCAGAGATATCGCACCAAAACAAGCAAACTTCTTCTACGTTAAGTTTTCACTTTTTCACAGCTAATTAAATCCAGCCATTAGCCTGTTAGGAAAAATAAATTGAAGAGCGTCACAACGAACAGCAGATTGTCAATACAACAAATCAGGGTGCAGTTCTTGTTGGATTAAACTTTTAAACTTATTAATTTTAAGTAAAAGACTTCGTTTTTGCAGGTTTCAAGAGGAAAGAATGTATCATGTGCTAAAGAGTGAACTACATACATATATTAATTCTTATTATTTTTTGTCTGGTCCTGTGCCATTATGTCAGTTTAATGGTAGGCATCTACTACTAAATGTCATGTATTTTTGCTTTAAATATAGTAGCAAGTATGCATGACATGAAGAACACTAGCTCAGCAGTCTTGTGATCCCTATCAGAAGCTGTGATATTTGGATAATATCTTTGGTTGCTCCACAATCTTGTGGACAGCGGAATAGTAACAGTGTGATGACTGAAGTAGGTGAAAAGCCCCTACATTACTACATTACTGCAGAGAGTGTGTAGCACAGTCTGTATTCAGTCAAAACACTTTTACAGTTTTTTATATTCTAAAAACAAAGTTGCCAAGTTTATGCAGAGAGAGTAAAATATGACTGGAAAACATACTTTAGAACCCTTATATTTCTGGAGATATTTTACAATCTGAGCAGGAAATAAATAGCCTCTATATATACTGGGGTAATTTAGCTGGATAGAGGAGTCAGTGGTGCAGTATTTAGGTGCATAATAATGGTCCACAATCCGCTTTCAGGTTCAAATTAAATAAATGGAGCATTACTGGTGTCAGCATGCAGCAACAAAATAACAAAAGTCTAACCCCACTCAGGGCATTACCTCACTGCTTGGCCCCTCTCTATAAAGGCAGCTAGTCTGCAAACGTGACACAGTCTCAGTCTTGTCTCTCACAAGAATAGCCCGGCCTCCAGGCCTGGCTTGGCTGCCACAACTTTACTTAGACAGTCACAATCTTAGAGATTTATGGTCCTTCCTGTCACCTGCAGATCTGGGCATGGCCTCCTGGCCTTCACAGCTCCAAGGCCCACTGACCTGACTGATCTGCCTCAGTACTCCTTGGACTGACTCCACTTGGCAGCCCTTAGGTGTGGTCATACCTCCTTTATATTCCCTGTGTGTGCGGATCCCTCCAGCCTCACATAGAATCAAAGGTTCACTATCGCCACTTAGCTTGATATTCACACTATATATTAGGGATGTGCAGGCTCGGATAGGTTCGAGTTTGCACGCCGAGTTCGGCGTGCAAACTTGAACCTATCCGAGCCTGCACATCCCTACTATATATATATATATATATAAATATATATATATATATATATATATATATATGTATATATACTAGGGGTGTGCACCGGCCACTTTTCGTGTTTTGTGTTTTGGTTTTGGATCTGGATCTTTCTTCGTGTTTTGGATCTGGATTGGTTTTGCCAAAACCACCCTTCCGTGTTTTGGGTTCTGGGTTTTGTGTTTTGGATCTGTATTTTTTTTAAAAAAAGCATAAAAATAGCTAAAAATCACAGAATTTGTAGGTTTTTCTGCTCCTATGCTATTATTAAACTCAATAACCTTAATTTCCACTCATTTCCAGTCTATTCTGAACACCTCACACCTCACAATAGTGTTTTTATGTCCAAAAGGTTGCACCGAGGTAGCTGGATGACTATGCTAGCGACACGAGTGGGCGGCACAAACACGTGACCCATCTAGGCGTGAAGCTGCAGTGGCAGACAGGATGGCAGTTTGAAAAACTAGGCCCCAAACTGTACATAATGCAAAGAAAAAAAAGAGGTGCAAGATGGAATTGTCCTTGGGCCCTCCCACCCACCCTTATGTTGTATAAACAGGACATGCACACTTTAACAAACCAATCATTTCAGCGCCAGGGTCTGCCACACAACTGTGGCTGAAATGATTGGTTCGTTTGGGCCCCCACAAAACAAGCTGGCAATTAATCTGTCCCTGCACAAACTGGCTCTACGGAGGCAAGATGTCATCCGATTCCTCCTCATCCACCGATTCCTCACCCTCATCCTCACAGAGTATTAATTTGTCCCCGCTGGAACCACAGGTCCCTTTGTACGTTCTGGAGGCTGGTCTCCCTGGAAGAGTTGATAATTCATTTTATGAACATCATCTTCTCCACATTTTGTGGAAGCAACCTCCTACGCCTTTCGCTGACAAGGTTCCCGGCTGCACTAAACACTCTTTCGGAGTACACACTGGAGGGGGGGCAACTCAGGTAAAATAGAGCCAGTTTGTACAGGGACCTCCAAATTGCTTCTTTTTCCTGCCAGTACAGGTACGGACTGTCTGACATGCCTACTTGGATGCTGTCACCGATGTAATCCTTTAACAGACAGACGCACGCTTGTCGCTGCTGCTTTGAGGATGCAAGTGCGGCTACAGCCCACACAATTCACAAAGAGAAAAAAAAAGAACAATATTTTTATTGTTTGTGTAGCACACTTTGAGGGTGTCACCACCCTTTAACAGACAGACGCACGCTTGTCGCTGCTGCTTTAAGGATGCAGGTGCGGCTACAGCCCACACATTTCACAAAGACCGAAAAAAAAAGAACAATATTTTAATTGTTTGTGTAGCACACTTTGAGGGTGTCACCACCCTTTAACAGACAGACGCACGCTTGTCGCTGCTGCTTTAAGGATGCAGGTGCGGCTACAGCCCACACATTTCACAAAGACCGAAAAAAAACCAATATTTTTATTGTTTGTGTAGCACACTTTGAGGGTGTCACCACCCTTTAACAGACAGACGCACGCTTGTCGCTGCTGCTTTGAGGATGCAAGTGCGGCTACATCGCACACAAGTCACAAACACATTAAAAAACTAGTTTTTTATTTTTTGGAGCACTTTGAGAGTTACACCACCCTTTAACAGACAGACGCACGCTTGTCGCTGCTGCTTTGAGGATGCAAGTGCGGCTACAGCCCATACAATTCACAAAGACAGAAAAAAAAAGAACAATATTTTTATTGTTTGTGTAGCACACTTTGAGGGTGTCACCACCCTTTAACAGACAGACGCATGCTTGTCGCTGCTGCTTTGAGGATGCAAGTGCGGCTACAGCCCACACAATTCACAAAGACAGAAAAAAAAAGAACAATATTTTAATTGTTTGTGTAGCACACTTTGAGGGTGTCACCACCCTTTAACAGACAGACGCACGCTTGTCGCTGCTGCTTTAAGGATGCAGGTGCGGCTACAGCCCACACATTTCACAAAGACCGAAAAAAAACAATATTTTTATTGTTTGTGTAGCACACTTTGAGGGTGTCACCACCCTTTAACAGACAGACGCACGCTTGTCGCTGCTGCTTTGAGGATGCAGGTGGAATCTAGACGGGATTTGGAACCGGGGACACACTACCTCCATCAATTGTCTAAATCCCACTGCACTAATGGCGGATACCGGACGCACGTCTAACACCAACATAGCAGTCAAGGCCTCAGTTATACGTTTTGCTTCAGGATGACTGCTGTCGTACTTCATCCTCATCGCTAGGAACTGTTGGAGGGTCAATTGTTTAGTAAAAGTAGTGATATTCCTACTTCCTCTCTGGGATGATGAACAACTCCCAGCAGCAGCAATAGCACTAGGAGGAAGTGGTTCTTGATCTTTCCCTATTTTATTTTTATCGGAGAAAATTTGGTCCTCCATTTATGTTATATTGATATATACGTGCGGCTAAAGCGCGCACAAACACAGAAAATATTTTATTTTTGCTGGAGAGTAGTGCACTTTGTGGGTTACACCACCCTTTAAGAAATGAGCCAGCCGGCTCTTTACTTATGGGACACAGGCGCACGCTTGGCGCTGCTCCTTTGTTGATGCACGTGCAGCCACAGTGCACACAAGTCACAAACACAGAAAATATATATTTTTTTGGTTTGGAGTGTACTTTGGGGGTTACAGCACCCTTTAACGGTCAAGCCAGCCGGCCCTTTACTTATGACACAGGCGCACGCTTGGCACTACTTTGTTGATGCACGTGCGGCTACTGCGCACACAATTCACAAACACAGAAAATAATTTTTTTTTTGGTTTGGACTGGAGTGTACTTTGGGGGTTACAGCACCCTTTAACGGTCAAGCCAGCCGGCCCTTTACTTATGACACAAGCGCACGCTTGGCACTACTTTGTTGATGCACGTGCGGCTACTGCGCACACAATTCACAAACACAGAAAATAATTTTTTTTTTGGTTTGGACTGGAGTGTACTTTGGGGGTTACAGCACCCTTTAACGGTCAAGCCAGCCGGCCCTTTACTAATGACACAGGCGCACGCTTGGCACTACTTTGTTGATGCACATGCGGCTACTGCGCACACAATTCACAAACACAGAAAATAATTTTTTTTTTGGTTTGGACTGGAGTGTACTTTGGGGGTTACAGCACCCTTTAACGGTCAAGCCAGCCGGCCCTTTACTTATGACACAGGCGCACGCTTGGCACTACTTTGTTGATGCACGTGCGGCTACTGCGCACACAATTCACAAACACAGAAAATAATTTTTTTTTTGGTTTGGACTGGAGTGTACTTTGGGGGTTACAGCACCCTTTAACGGTCAAGCCAGCCGGCCCTTTACTTATGACACAGGCGCACGCTTGGCACTAGTTTGTTGATGCACGTGGGGCTACTGCGCACACAATTCACAAACACAGAAAATAATTTTTTTTTAGGTTTGGACTGGAGTGTACTTTGGAGGTTACAGCACCCTTTAACGGTCAAGCCAGCCGGCCCTTTACTTATGACACAGGCGCACGCTTGGCACTACTTTGTTGATGCACGTGGGGCTACTGCGCACACAATTCACAAACACAGAAAATAATTTTTTTTTGGTTTGGACTGGAGTGTACTTTGGGGGTTACAGCACCCTTTAACGGTCAAGCCAGCCGGCCCTTTACTTATGACACAGGCGCACGCTTGGCACTACTTTGTTGATGCACGTGCGGCTACTGCGCACACAATTCACAAACACAGAAAATAATTTTTTTTTTGGTTTGGACTGGAGTGTACTTTGGGGGTTACAGCACCATTTAATGGTCAAGCCAGCCGGCCCTTTACTTATGACACAGGCGCACGCTTGGCACTACTTTGTTGATGCACGTGCGGCTACTGCGCACACAATTCACAAACACAGAAAATAAATTTTTTTTTGGTTTGGACTGGAGTGTACTTTGGGGGTTACAGCACCCTTTAACGGTCAAGCCAGCCGGCCCTTTACTTATGACACAGGCGCACGCTTGGCACTACTTTGTTGATGCACGTGGGGCTACTGCGCACACAATTCACAAACACAGAAAATAATTTTTTTTTAGGTTTGGACTGGAGTGTACTTTGGAGGTTACAGCACCCTTTAACGGTCAAGCCAGCCGGCCCTTTACTTATGACACAGGCGCACGCTTGGCACTACTTTGTTGATGCACGTGGGGCTACTGCGCACACAATTCACAAACACAGAAAATAATTTTTTTTTGGTTTGGACTGGAGTGTACTTTGGGGGTTACAGCACCCTTTAATGGTCAAGCCAGCCGGCCCTTTACTTATGACACAGGCGCACGCTTGGCACTACTTTGTTGATGCACGTGCGGCTACTGCGCACACAATTCACAAACACAGAAAATAATTTTTTTTTTGGTTTGGACTGGAGTGTACTTTGGGGGTTACAGCACCATTTAATGGTCAAGCCAGCCGGCCCTTTACTTATGACACAGGCGCACGCTTGGCACTACTTTGTTGATGCACGTGTGGCTACTGCGCACACAATTCACAAACACACAAAAAATATTATTTTTTTAGCACTTGGGGGGAGCACCCCTGATGGACAGAGCACCCCCTTGACAACACTACAGCACCCCTTTAGGACTGGGACACTGCACAGGACTTTGGAGTGGACACAGCCCCTATGGAGAACTGACTGCACAACACAGTCCAGCCAGCCCCTATGGACTTTGAAGTAGTGGACACAGCCCCTATTAACAACAGCAGCACAGCACAACACAGCCAGCCCCTATGGACTTTGAAGTAGTGGACAACAGCAGCACAGCGCAGCACAGCACAACACTACTCTGCACTACACTACACTACACTACACAGCCCAGCCAGCCCTAACTTCCACCCTCCCTCTTCACTGTCCACAGCCGAGTGAGAAAATGGCGCAGACGCGGGTACCTTATATAGGTTCCAAAACCCGCGAGACTCGGAAGGCGGGATGATGACGTTTTGCCTCGATTTCAGATCCGAGTCAGGCGGGAAAAGTCGAGCCTGACTCGGATCTGCCTCGGATCGTGGGGGCTCGGGGGGGTTCGGATTTCAGAAATCCGAACCCGCTCACCCCTAATATATACATACACACACACATACTGTATATATATATATATATATATATACGATAACGATATTGTTCAATGATAAATCGTTCATTTTTATGCAACGAACGACCAACGATGCTCGTTCCCACATGGATGATAACGATATCTATGGTCGTCCATACATGTAGGCCAACTTGAAAGACTTCATCACGATTTGCATGTTAAGAAATGTGGCAGGATGACCAATGAAAGATATCTGCAGAAATGTTGAAGGGAAATTGTTCAGCAATATTGTTGGTTGTGCAGATCCTAGCATGTGTACCCAGCTTATGCAAACATGACAAAAAGTGTAAAATTTATGCTTGCATGGTCAACTAAAACGAATCATAACTTTGCTTCTAATTGTGGTAAAACTTTCACGTTAGTCTTGTTTTGAAGCTAAGGGGCCATAGTTTTCATAAAAATAGTTTTATACTTAAATATTCAATTTTACATTTCAAGGTCACATGATGTGACCTTTGATCTTGAATATCTAATAAAGTATGTTAAATAATTTTCTACATAAAGTATGTTATACCTTTCTTGTAGTGTCTCCCCTCTGTGTTCTAGGGATAGCCATCGGTGATAACCATTGATGGTACAATAACAATCTATGGTGAACCATCAATGGTTTGCACCACTCGATGGCCACCACTTCCGAGAAGCCGCGGACTAATCAAAAAATATGCGACAGGGCTTAGGTGGCGGGGCTTAGCAGACAGCCACCTAAGCTCTGTGTCATCATGAGCATAAAAAAAAATTCCACTTTGCTATTGATGGCAGAAAACAATTGGCTCTCTGCCATCGATGGCAAAACCATTGACCATCAATAGTAAACCATCGATATTTGTAGACTATGAATAGTCGATGGCCATCCCTACTGTGTTCTTCTCAGTCTGGCTGCAGCTTCTGCATTGAGAACTAGTGATAGAAGGGACTAAGGGACTAATGTATGACAAAAGGGAGCCAAGCAGTGAGGATTTTAGTGAAGAAAGTCGATAAAAAACAGACTACAGAGCGCTTACTTGGCTAACACTGCCTAAACCGTTAAAGATATATCTCAATGAAGGACTTTATTTTAAACCATCTAGAGATTGATACCTACAGTATTGTCTAGTTTCTCTAGATCACAGGTTCTCAAACTCAGTCCTCAGGACTCCAAACAGTGCATGTTTTCCAGGTCTCCTCACAGAATCACAAGTGAAATAATTAGCTCCACCTGTGGATCTTTTAAAATGTGTCAGTGAGTAATGAAATCACCTGTGCAACTCCTGGGTGACCTGGAAAACGTAAACTGTGTTAGGCCCCGAGGACCTAGTTTGAGAACCACTGCTCTAGATAAATTGATGTAAGCCCTGTTTGCTGATACAAAAATTCAGTTTTTCCCTTTTTTACCATTGCTATTTAATTTATGTGATTACATTTTTATAATACAGTTACTGTTCTGTCCTGGATAAACATGTTAATATGCTTATTATTATTATTATCCTTTATTTTTATGGAACCACAAGATTTATGCAGTTCCTTAATAATGAGCAAAACAAGAATACAATGACTTACAGTACAAAACAATGCAGAACAAGGACATGGTTTATAAACATTGCTGCATCCACAATCATAATACACAAATAAGCAGCATGGTGGCAGCGAAAGAGGGTTAGGAGCCATTGTAGGGAGTATGTGATAGTATAAGTAAGGGAAAAGAGAAGTACATAAGGGAAAAGGGCCCTGCTTGTGAGAGCTTAAAATCTAAAGAGGAGGGGCAGATAGACAGGGGTGACACAGATGGGGAGAGACAGTGAGGATTAGACAGAGGGTTAGGATGAGAGCTGGATTACTTTGATGAAGTAGTGGGTTTTGAGAGCCCATTTGAAGGTTAGTAGAGAGGTGGAGAGTGTTATAGGGAGAGGGAGAGAGTTCCAGAGGTAGAGAGCAGTGCGGGTAAATCTTGGAGGCAGGAGTGGGAGGAAGTAATCGGTTGGCAGGAGAGGCGGCATGCATTTGTGGAGCAAAAGTGACACAAAGTGGGTGAGCAGCAGTGTGAAGGGAGATAAGGTCAGAGTGTATGAGGGCTTTGTAAAAACAGGTGTCACTATAATAGACAGAATACAGTTAATTATAAAATGGTTTAAAAAAATCATGCAGCATCAAAAGATAACACACAGGCATAAAATATATAGACCAAAAAATAAAACATAAGAATAACATTCTTACTGATAAGTAAAACTGGACATGTTTCACGACTCCTGGCCGCGTCCTCAAACAGTATTAGACTGCATGAGTATAGTGAGAAAGGACCTGACTTGTAAGAGGTAGGACTTAATTGGAAAAATTATACTAGAGTAAATGATAACAGAATTTGTTAAATTAAAACTTTTAAAATAGGAAGAAAAAAACTATAGTGAGATCCCTAGAATAATACATGCCATAGTCTAGAAGATGTAAAGCAATATGTGTAGGTAAGAAAAAGAGTCACTATATGTAACATAGAGTCAGCTAGAAGAAAAAAAAACAGACTAGAGTGAACGATCACAGAATTTGTTAAATGGAAACTTCTAAAATAGGAAGGAAAAACCATAATAGACCTTAGAATAATACATACCATAGTCTAGAGCAGTTTTTCCCAAACTGTGTGCTATGGCACCCTTGGTTGCTGCAGCCCACTTACAGCGGTGCCGCGCAGGGCCAGATTATCCATAAAACGGAACAGTGCCTTTTTTCTAAGATTTTTTTTATCAAGCTGTAGGGAGAACAATGAGTTCACCCTGGCTTGGGGTTGGGCAATAAGCAGCACTCCAGCTCTAGTGTCTGGGTCCATGTGGTTTTACCTATTTTGGAGAACCGCATTAGGGATGGGCCGTTGGGGGTCGGGATACAGAGCAGCAGCTCCAAACTTTCCTTCCTGCTGCTCTATGATGAGACTGTGGGGCTAGAGGAGTGTGTGCTGAGCCCTGATTGGTGGAGCTCAGCACATGCTCCTCTGACCCCAGCAGAGGGTGGGAGTACAGCAGCATGTGTTGGAAACATGGAGAAAGAAGCTACTGGCTCCACATCAAGGTGAGAGAGGTAACCCAGGCTATCTGTCTGACTGTGTCTATGTGTGACCCTCCCTGTATGTATGTGTCACCCACCCTGTTTATATATGTGTATGTCTGTGTGACTCTGCCTTTATGTGTGTGTATGTATGTGTGACACTGCCTCTATGTGTGTATATGTCCATGTGTGATCCTGTCTGTCTGTATGTGTATGTACGTACGTACGAATGTACGAAGGCTGACTGAAAAGTAATGGTAAGATGGTAAACAGAGCTTATAGAATACAGGATTGATGACTTGAATAATCTGAAATAGACAAATTAATCGAGAAGCAAACTTCATGGAAGGAACTCTGAGATGAAGATTTCAGGTGGATAACTAGCATCTATCACCAACTTTTATACTGGGTATGGCACATCATTTTTTGTCTGCTTGGATTTTGTAGCTGCTGGAGGATTTCAGTAGAGCTTATCATACTCTACACCAATTTTCAGCAAACGTCCTGATGAATTGTTCAGATGCTGAAACAGTATCAGCCGGAAGTGGTATAAGCAATAGAACTCTAGGATGCAGAACAAATACTGCATGAAAAAAGGAGTGGAAGATGAACATTCATGATAATGGTTGTTGTGTGCAAGTTCTGCCCAAGGCAATAAGATTACCCAGTCATTTTGGGTAGATGAAATAAACATTCGTAGAAAGGTCACCAGGGAGTATATTTACTAAAGGTCGATTTTGGTTGATTTTGTATGTCAGGGTCTAAATCATACATTTACTAACAAATTATTTTTTTCATAATTTTTTTAACAATTTCAAAAATTATGTGTTAGTAAATGTATGATTTAGGGGTATATTTACTGAAAATCGATTTGGGTAGATTTTTGGTTGATATTGTGTTTCAGGGTCTCAATCACACATTTTTTTAGAGATATTTTTTTACATCGTTTGAAAGAAAATGTAAAAAATCATCTGTTAGTAAATGTGTGATTTAGACCCTGAAACACAAATCGACCAAAATCGACTTTTAGTAAATATACCCCCAGGTCTTAATTTATTCTCTCTAGACTGTGAGTGGTAAGCAGAGGAGAAATTAAGCTTCACTTTGAGACCCTGACACAAAGAACGCCATAATTTAGCCACAAATTGGACCCCTCTATCGGATGCGATATATTCAGGACACCAATGTAATCTGCTAATCTGCTTGATGAACAGCTGAGTAAGAACAGGACTACTACCCAGATGGTAGTGTAGCTATCAGAGCTGGGTAAGTGATAAAGTCCATAGAGATATGAGTCCATGGGCTGTGTGGAACAGATAGTAACTGACCAGACTGACCAGCTGTACCTAGTCTGAAACTATTTTTTTTGGTACAGATGGCACAAGCAGATACAAATTGTTGGACATCTTGCAGAAGTGTGGGCCACCAATAACTTCTCAGGATGAGCGCGTGGATTTTACGAACACCAACAAGTCCAGCGAATATGTAGCAGTGAGCCCACTATAATTATTTTTTACAGCGTTTTTCTGAAACAAATTTTTTTTTTACCTTGAGGAGATATGTCTTCCTGTCTACTAACTGCAATACTCAGAAGACTGATGATGGGTTGTGGATCTGTTGGAATGGAAGCCTCTTCATCAATCATGGACATCAACCTTACAGTTCTTAGTACCGGGATGGAAGGTGACTCATAAGTCAAAACGAGAAAAGAACAAAGCCCATCTGGCTTGCCGTGGATTCATATATTGGGTGGTTTTCAAGTACAGCAAGTTTTTGTGATCTGTTAGCAGTTACTGGGTACCGGGTTCCTTCTTAGAGATGTCTCCATTACTCTCATGCGAGTTTGATGGCTAGTCATCAGATGCCATTGGTCATCAGAGGATTTCTGTGAAAGAACCGATCCTACTCCAACTGATGATGCATCAACTTCCAGCAGGAATGGAATGTCGACTTCTGGTTAATTTAGAATGGGAGCTGTTAATTGAGCCTCCTCAGGCCACATAGCAGGCTTGGAACCTTTTCGGGTCAAAGCTGTTATGGGTGCAACCACAGTGGAATAACCTCGGATGAATTTCCGGTAGTAGTTGGCAAACCCCAGGAGACGTTGGATAACCTTTAATATGGATGTCTGTTGCCAATTCAGAATGGCTTGTACCTTTTTGGGGTCCATGGAAAGACCAGTGCCAGAAGTATTATAACCTGAAAATGGAATGGATAATGTCTCAAAGGTACATTTCTCCAGTTTACAGTACAATTTGTTCTAATGAAGTCGCTGGAGCATTTCTTTGACATGGTGATGATGGCTTTGAATATAAGAAAAGAAGATTATTATATCAGCCAGATAATACCACGAGTGTCTTGTATAACAGACCACAAAAATATCTAATTTACAAAATTCTGGAATACTGCTGGTACATTGCTTAGTACAAAAAGCATCACAAGCAGGGGCAAACGCAGGATATTTAAAGGGGGGCTTCCGAATCTCCAATCTTTTTTTTTTTTAATAAACATTATATATATATATATATATATATATATGTGTGTGTGTGTATATATATATATATATATACACAATTACATGTATATAGCTAGCAAAGGTAAAAAAAACAACAACATTGAAAATATAAAATAGAAACTCCCTTTATTTGTAATAATGCCAGGGCTACTGATGTATTGGGAGAGCGTCCATGTGGAAGTGCTATTCATAAGAAATTACTCTAGAAAACATCGAGGTTTTCAAAGAACTAACTCACCATTGTGACTGTCCGTGTTGTGGAGAGAGCTCCGTGCAGCAGCCAGCGTGTGTAGAGGGGGAGGTTTCAGAAACCTGAGTGCAGAGAGAAAGTTCCTTTCCCTGCCTCGGCGATAGCTACAGTAGCAGAGGTGCTATGTTTTTTGACAACCCGTGTGGAGGAAGGCTCGGGCTATTGGTATGTGCACAGGGGGGGGGTTTCTAGGTACTCAGAAACCCCCCCTGTGTGCGCTACTGACAAGGTACTCATAATCATCGTCTCTTGTATTGAATTCTGTCTTCCACTCATCACCTTGCCGTACACGTATTAAGTTATACACTCCTGAGATCTTTGTGAAGACAGTAGTTCCCTTGACGTGGTCAAATAGTTCTGCAATGAGAGGTGACGAAAACTGGTTATTGATGGTAATAGTATTGAGCTTTTGATAATCGATATAGGGGCGTAAGCCTCCATCTTTCTTTTTTACAAAATGCAACTGGCTCTGGCCAGACATGAAGAAGGACAAATTAATCCTCCCTCAAGATTTTCTTTAATGTACTCTGTCATTGATTGGGTCTCAGGAACAGATAGTGAGTAGTCCCAACCGTGAGGAGGAATCTTGCTGGGAATCAGGTTGAGGGGTCAGGTAATGACCCCTAAGATACAACTTCCATTCAGAGCAGTGAGAGCATTAGGAGTAAGTAACTTCTGTAAAATTATAGAAAGTTCTGCAGCTACAGTATCTTAGCTGAAATAAAGTTCTCTGCCACACCAGAATCCACCAAGGCTGTGAGGAAACAAGAGCCTTGTGGATATTTCACTTTTACAGGAGTAACACAATCTTTGCTTTGTGGAGAGTGAAGAGATACTCCTAGAAAAATCTCTCAATCATTAAGTAGGAGGAGGCGTTTCCCAACTTGTGCAGACAATTTCTCAGGAAGTGGTTGGAGGTGGCACAATACAAACACAGTTTCTCTTTGACTTGTTGCTCACACTCCTCCTTTGAAAGACTGGCCTTGCCTAGTTGCATAGGTTCTTCAGCAGGTGACGATGGTTGCACTCTTGAACCTTTTGTTGTCCAGATTTATCTCTTGTCTTTCTTTAAATCATATTTGTTGTTCCATGAAAGATCTGATAAAAGTGTCCTGAATTACGTACTTACCCACTGACTGATAAGGTTCAGGTTTAAATAAGGAGTAGTTCAGAGTCATTGGTCTAACAGGCCAGGTGAGCACACAGGTCAATCAGGTGATGGCTGTGGAATGTCTCTGGAGTTCTTTGAAAATGGAAATGAAGTAAGATTTGAGTCTATATGGGTTGCTAAGTTCCTGATTTGTTACAGGGATCCTGGGGATCCCTCTACCAGTGCCTTTTGTAAAATGTAGCCCGTAGGCTACAATGGGCAAACGCCATCTTCAGAAGGTGTTAGGCCAGGGCCAAGCTCCGGATTATATCACATTCTGGAACTTGGTAAATTTGGCCAAAGAGTGGAGAACAATGCGCTCCTGTGCTGTCTCCACCTGTACAGAGATGCACTGCTGGGATTATGTCACTGCTGTGTTAGTGAGCATGTGTAAATTCTGTAGCGCCACTAGGTGGAGTGTCACCATATTACACAGACATGCAGTACTTAGCTCTTTACCTAAGATCTGTTGTTACCACTGCCACAGCTATTACCTGACTACTGCTGGTACCTCTGTTACTATCGCTGTCACAGCTGTTAACTCTGTGTACACCACTGTTACCAAAAACCATCCAGACTGGTTAAGGACAACTGTGGGGTCTAACAACTATTTCACAATGTGCTAACACCTATTATAACCAAACTGGCTCTATCAATAGGTTACACATATTGTAACCAAACAGGTTCTACCAATAGGTTAAAATGATAATAATGACATGGATATGTTCTATACCAATGGGAGGACACAGAAAGAAGAGAGAGGAATTAAAGATACTACTTGAAGTAGAAAAGACCCAGGACATTGAGAGAGAACCTTGTTTGTGCACTACAGGGGTCCCATGGTCCATCTAATGTGTGTTTCACCCATGACTGCATTCACCTAGTAAAATCATTTTTGTGTACAGGTATCTGTTTTTATTTGTCCTGTGAGTAATTTTCAGCTAATTAAAAGTTAATTTTTATATTTATATTTTAAGAATGCTCCAGAACAAAGAGTTTTCTATTTGTCCTAACTATCAGTTCATGGTCACGACTTTTGGGAGCACCACTGACTAATGAAATAATCTCTTTCTAATATTGGTATTATTCAAGATCATGAAATCACTATATTTGTTTGTGATATATCGGTGTAGCGATTAGGCCCAGAAGTAATCACCAGAAATTATATCTCATGAACTTTGTATGTTTAAAGCAACTGTGTTCTATGGATCTAGGTGTTTTCAGTGTGTAAAATGGTCATGTGACGTATCAAAATGAATGCCAAGTACTATGCCCTATAAATGACTTGGGTAGGTACGCCAGAGGGGCTGAAGGGTAGAATGAGGTTTATGGCCACTGAGCCTTTTGAGGCCAGCCCAGACAGGAAGGGGACAGATTACTATCTATGCCCAGATTGACAGAGGTTGTGCTCAGCTTGAAGCTTTCCCAAAGAGTGGGTGATTATGGTTAAGTGTATGTAAAGCCAGAGCATGACAGAATATTCACAAAGATTTGTGGTATGTTAATACAACTGCATCCTATCTCCTTTGCATACCACTACAGGATGCTTCAAAGAGGCCCTCTGCAAAATGGAAACACTTGCCTGTAGAAAGTCTGACCAAAGAATGTGTGTGAGTCATAGAGGACTAGTTAACATTTACACTGCGAGAGTTGTCTAGAAAGGTGGGGCTAGGAGGTCCCCTGCGCAACATAAGACTCCAACTCTCTCTAGTAGGGGTATTCAATATGGGTGCGATAACATCGATTTTTGCATTAATATCGCACTTTTTAACGTTTTTGCGTTAATATCACTTGTTTTAGTTTTACACCGTATTCAATTTCAAAGACTTATCGCAGTTTTGAAAAGTCTTTGATAAAAAACGGTGATAACTTTTCACCATTGAATAGGTGTCGAAAAAAAGTGCAGAATTGGGGTTTAGGGGTGCAGGCTTAAAAAAAATAGCCTGCACCCCTGAGATTGACATTTAAAAAAGAACTGTGTCAAAAAAAGTTTTAAAAAAAAATAGGGACACCCCAAAAAATGTATTTAAAATTTGGGGTGCAAAAAAAAAATATGGGAAAAAATTGGGAAATAGGTTCAGGGCTATTCTGCAAGTATGCGGCAGGTGTTTTCTAGAATAGAATTATAGCGGCAGGTTCACAAATGCAGAGTTTTTAAAACTGACTTTAGGGACACCAAAATATGCTAGTACCCATTTTCATGTACCCCAAATTTGATGGGACCACTTAAAAGAACGAAAAAAATAACCTAAGTGCTCTTCTGCATCACTTCTTCAATGTCGGAAAAAAAACACCTGCTGCGGCTATTTAAATCCCCGACTTTCAATTAAAGGCTAAAATGGGGGTACCCATTGTGATCCCCCATGTTTTTGCAACTTTAGGGGGGTCTTACAATTATTTTAAGGAAAAATTCGTAACTTTACACAAATCCAACTTCGGAGTTTCCCGTTTTCGTTAATTTTATTTTGAATACGGGGATAAGCGGGAGCGCACACCATACCTTTACGCAGAAAAAAACTCCGATATGAAACGTTAACTTCGCCAGGGGAGTTAACCTTTCATATTGAATACCCCTCTATGCATGTTAAGGCCACCATACATCTGCAATCTAAAAACCACAATTGAACAATTTGAAGATTTATTGCCCGATCTTAGGATTTCCCAATCGAGCAATCTGCACCCATACACTACAGATCTTTTTCAGTGATTTGCAGATCGATTGCAGCAAACACAGATCTGGCAATCTTGAAAGGCCCATCATTTTGCTAGAAACGGTTTGCAAATCTGCTGATCATGTCCATACACTAGCAATCTGCAGCCCCAATCGATCTGTGGAATCCAACATGTTGGACAATCTGATTAAACAATTCCAATCACTTTTTGGTTGCAATCTGCGATCTGTGAAGCCCATACATTGCAGATTTTTATACACAATCGATTGCAAATTGCACGATTGCTGCAATCCATCTCTGATGTATGGGGGCCTTATGTCAATCTTTTGGAGGTCTGTGCAGACTAGATTGGTCCATTCCTCTTAATTGATCTCCACATGGCAGTACTTTCATATTTCTTATAAGTGAGATTTTTTTTTATTACTTTTCATTAGTTGATTTCATTTTGCATATTATTCAGTATGTCCTTTATGTAATAATGTTTTGTATTTGCTGCATTGGAGTAATTTTGTACTCAGATTAAAACCCTTAATCTTAGCGTGCTTTTTGAAGTTCTTTCCAGGTAACTATATGCTTGTAGAATTGCAAAGGTCTATGTTACATACATATCTATGACATTAACTTTTGAAAATTAATATTTGTGTGAAAGTAGAACATAAGGGCTACTTCCAATTAACCCTCAATGGTTGCAGCTGAATCGTGTTATTCAAAGTAGGTTCTGATGTAACCATTAATCACTGACACTGGTCTCAGAATGAGGTATCTGGGGACCAGGTGATCTTGCCAACCGGTCTATGAAGATCACAGCTAAGTAAAAATCAGTGCACCAACCTATCTCTACTTCCCTTATCTTTACTTAATATATTGACGGATTTAAAATGTAAGGAAACGTATGTGGGACACAATTGATGTGCAGGCTCTATATACCTGCATATATATTTAAAAGTTATTGCATCCTGTAAGGAATATCAGAAGAAAGATGCAGACATAGGAAGGGAAGAAAACAATAATAAGTTAATTTGTGACATAATATCTTTCATTTTGAGCCATAACTATTTTATTTTCTTGGACACATTTTTTTGCAGATCTGTGGCATGGCTATGGGGATGATTTTTGCTATTTTTGCTTTGCCAACCTTTTATTGGGATGCTGGGAATTTATTTATACTAATAATCCATTTTTAAGTCATACTAAATTATACAAAAGGTACATATGGACGATATTTTAATCATCCAATATTAACCTATTCTTAGAACACATTTTAAACTATGACATCAACCTTAAATTCATTTCAAAGGTTAATAAAAGCTCTATTGAATTCCTGGATCTTAAATTAATGAGAGGAGAGAAGATTACTACCAAAAATATATATACAAGAAGTGGACACTAATAGTCATCTTTATTTTAAAAGTAGTAATTTTTAGAAATGGAAATCGATCATCCATACTACCAATTTGATCGAATCAAGCAAAATTGTAGTGCAAATCTCTGCGGAAAGTTTCAGAGAAAGAGACTACCCAGAAGAATTATACAGATTGCTTTAGCTAAAACCAACTTTTGGAAAAATCTGATCTGTTGAAGTATAAAGAACAAGAATGTAGTAAAGATCTTGTTCCTTTTGTTACCACCTACAGTGGACATGATACACCATTGGAGGCTGTTTTTGTTCTCTCTCTTTTACATCTAAGCCCTGTAGTATTTCCATCACACTTGATTTATATTTATATAATGAGCGAAACTCAGCAAAACAGCATGTCTGTACATAGTAAATAGTTGCTGGTATACACTTCTATTGGCACATTTGCAGTGATATCACCACTGGTGTTTACTATTTTCACTTATATCTATATATTATTTATATATTTCCTACGTTTGCTTATTTCACACTTTTTAACCTTCTGCAAGAGAGCACAGATTTGATATATCTCAGAAATACACTATAGTATATATTATTATTATTTCCTCAATGGTCCATGCATCAACATCCATTACATTTTGGGTTGAGGACTAAAGTCAAGCACAAAACTTATATTCAAAGTTTGTATAGTATCCTATGGGACTTGGTACACTAAAGGTGCTAATTCTTACCCAACTTTTGGGATTTTGTTTGGTGTTCTTTTGAATATAATCAAGAATTTGACAGCCACCTCGTCATTGGAGGGAGTGTGTTTTAATTTGAACGGCTTTGGACACTTTTTTAGTGACTTTGGGCTTTAGAATTTGACATAGAGCTTTATTGTATTAGATAATTTTTTGCAGTTTTTTACACCTATATATAATGATTATAATCATTATAAACAGGTGATGGGCACTCCAAAACACGTAGAAAAGCAGGGTGGCAGGATGTAGTAATAATGTACCCTACAAGATGAAAACGGCTTTCCAGGATCAGATTCCAAACACCGAAAGTGTTTATTTAGGTATACAGCATTTTTAATACGGCAACATTTGGGCACATAGCTGCCCAAAACATTACTTGGAAGCTGATCCTGGAGTGCAATTTTCTTCTTGTTAGCCATATATAGATAGATTTGAGATAGACAGACTGATTGATTGATCGATAGATACCGTATTGTACACTATGAATGGGTAGAACAAGAATGTGCATAGATTAAGACTGCACTGTTTGTCATGGGATTTCCTCCGTTACAGTCTAATAATTCACCTGAAGTGGGCTTCTTCTGACAATTAATACTGCATTCCTTGGTTTGTGGCTGACACAAAACTGACAAATTGCTGATGAAGCAGTTTCATTGTTTTACCAAACGGCTTCTTCTGGTTTGCTAGTTAAATAAATTGCTTTGCAAATACCGTTTTCAATGAAGGAGCAACCCTTTGACCTCATTGTGTATGCTGTTTAGTCTAACTTGTCATATGGTAAATCCTATATTCCGAAAGCAAACACTAAACTGCTTTCTTGCTGCTTGTTTAAAGTTTAGTTTTATTTTTAGTTTGCTTCTAAAAGTAAAACCATGAGAACAGTGCACAGCTATTCAATATCAGCTATTCAATATCAGCTATTCAATATCAGCTATTCAATATTAAACAGTGGAATTCAGTTTGGGAAACTACTACAGATAATTTTTCACAAAACTAACAACAAATATAACCATACTTGCCGGCATTCAGCTCCCTCCTTCTGGGAGGGAGCTGAATGTCTGCGCACAGCAGGAGGCGTGGCAGGCTAATGATGCTCCATTAGGGGCGAGGCAGTGGGTGGAGCCACGTGATCGCATCATCGTGGCCCCACCCCCTCTTCACAATGCTAAAAAAACTGCATTGTGAAGCAGGGGCCGAGGCCACGATGACGCAATTCAGTGCGAATCGCGTCACCTTTCCTCCCCCCCTTCCCGCTGCGGGGGTTTCTAGTTTAATCTGGAGGGTGGAATGGAGGGTCGGCAGCTGCCGGGATGCTTGCCTGCCTTTCTGGGGGGCCGGGAGCGGAACCTGGTATTTGGGAGGCTCCCAGCCAAATTGGGAGGGTAGGCAAGCCTGAATATAACAGTGAAATTTGATTAGACGGTTGCAGATCTACTAATAGTCAATTTAAAAAAATAATGGCAATAAGGAAGCATAAGATAGTGCCCCTGAAAAAGGGGTATGGCTTCATGGGGGAAGGGTCAGGGAAGAGATAGGGGTGGGAGGGGCTGGGCTGCACATCTTAATATTAAACATGATAATAGGTGCTACCATGCTGAGACCAGTAGTTCTACAGCAAAAAAGAGAGGGGGGGGGGAGGAGCAGGTGCACACTATAAGCACTAAGAAAACAAATAATCAAAAATATCTATAAATATCTGTTAATTATTACAGTCTATTATAGATATTTTTGATTATTTGTTTTCTTAGTGCTTATAGTGTGCACCTGCTCCTCCCCCCCCCCCCCTCTCCTTTTTGCTGAAGAGATAGGGGTGGCCAGGAGATGCTGGGGATAAAAGAAGAGGAAGCTACAAGTGAGAATGATAAACAGGAAAATTGCACTGGTCGCACTACCCTAGTTACGGCCCTATTAGTTACAATCATCTTCCTAAAAATATGATTTCATTAGAGATGTCTTAAAAAATATCACAGTTTTTCACATTAATTTTAATAGTATTTATTTTAATGGTGTTTCCAGTATAGGTAATACATGACGAAAGTCCACTAAAAGTATAGTCCTATTGAATTAAATGGGACATTTGTATTGAATTTATATAAATATGCAAATTTGGAAAAATATGTCATCTACAATTATTAATACTCAATAAACCCAATGCTGTCCTTGTGTCCTGCACATTATGCATTTACTGTTCTCCTCTATATATCATTGTCATCACAGTGCCCCATACACAATATGCAGTGACTGTGCTCCTCTACATATCACTGTCATCACAGTGCCCCATACACATTATGCAGTGACTGTGCTACTCTACATATCATTGTCATCACAGTGCCCCATACACATTATGCAGTGCCTGTGCTCCTCTACATATCATTGTCATCACAGTGCCCCATACACATTATGCAGTGACTGTGGTCCTCTACATGTCATTGTCATCACAGTGCCCCATACACATTATGCAGTGACTGTGCTCCTCTACATATTATTGGCATCACAGTGCCCCATACACATTATGCAGTGACTGTGCTACTCTACATGTCATTGTCATCACAGTGCCCCATACACATTATGCAGTGACTGTGCTACTCTACATGTCATTGTCATCACAGTGCCCCATACACATTATGCAGTGACTGTGCTACTCTACATGTCATTGTCATCACAGTGCCCCATACACATTATGCAGTGACTGTGCTACTCTACATGTCATTGTCATCACAGTGCCCCATACACATTATGCAGTGACTGTGCTCCTCTACATGTCATTGTCATCACAGTGCCCCATACACATTATGCAGTGACTGTGCTCCTCTACATGTCATTGTCATCACAGTGCCCCATACAAATTATGCAGTGACTGTGCTCCTCTACATATTATTGGCATCACAGTGCCCCATACAGTGACTTATGCAGGTACTTTGCTCCTCTACATACTGTATCATTGGGTTAGGGGGAGAATGGGGGAGGGTTAGCATACTTACTGAGCCCCTGTCGGGATACTGAGCATTGGGATGCCGCTGTCTGTATTTTGACAGCTGGCATCCCATTTGCTGGTATTTCATACCCAACCCAGTGGGCATGCCTATGTTACAGAGGGGGCCTGACCGCATTACATATGAGGGCATGGCCAGTTCACAGAGTAGGCCAAGAGTCTGGTGTATCCAGTGGCGTCACAAAAGGGGTGCGGGCCCCACCTGGGTGTCACCCGCTGAGGGGTGACACCAATGTGCTGACTCCTCCTCAGTGACAGGAGCCGGTGCTGCACTGTAGCATTACGTGCAGCACTCAGCTCATGACACAGTGAGGGAACCGGTACTGCACACAAACTGGTCCCTGGGGGGTAGTCCGCATCTCTGGGACCCCCGGAGTGACTAAAAGGGGGTTTTGGGTCACGAGGCTACGCCCACTACCCACGAGGCCATGATCCCTTTTTTCCTCCTGATAACCGTTCTATGCCACACTCACCAGTGCCAGCAGCATGTGGCTCCCATTCACTGCTGCTCTACTATGCTAAACAGCGTGAATGGGTCATGCCTCCCAACTCCCGGGCAGATCAGGACAATGCTGTCCCTATTGTGACAACAGGACAAAGCTTTCAAATAGGGGCATTGTGTGATTAAGAGGTATGCCATTTTGTCTGACTCATTTCATTATCATCTATGTGCCCCGGATAAAGTATACCATCATTATTTTCTACAAAATGTTTAGTAAAATAACTATATTTTAAAATAACTCATATTCTATGACTATTTTCTTAAATGTTTCCAATATTTATATTACATGATCTTTTATATAGTGAAGAATCAACCGTATCTACTGCACACCTTCTTTTAGTCACCAAATCACACAGGTCAAGTAGAAGTTTTAAACTTGTATTTACAGCATGAGGGAGTAACTGGCTTTGGAATTTACGGGATAATGTGTTGCAGCTGGACTTTCCTTTATTTATAACGAAGAGCTGTTTTGCCTCACTAAGCAGAAAATATCATAATTCCTCCCTGTCCCTTTCTCTAACCTGTGCTCTCCTCATTATCATTGCACTTCAAGGCTTTTGACAGTTTAAACTCAGAAACTATTAACAACTGCCAACAATGTTGTAGTAATATATTATGTATTAAGTTTCATGCATTATATTGAACGTCTTTAATGGACTCTAGTTTTTATATCCCTTTATTAGGGGTTTAACTACCTATAGTACATGTCAGGAACTGGAATTTGCATTGTACCCACCAAGAACATTTTTTTCTTATCTTGTTACATAAGTAACTGTGTCCTATAAACTCCACGAAGTTACTATCATACCCATTGTCCTTTACAATATTTTTAGACCAGTCATCTTTCATCTTAATCATTCAAGTTTCTTGGATGAACGTTTAGATACTATGGGGGTAATGTGACAGCCTGCAGATTTCCCAGCCTATGTTGGTAGCAGCAAAATGGGGAAGGGAAACATTCTGTCCTGCGAAATTGCTGATACCAGATTGTTGGTGGCACTGAAGCAGGGAAACACGCTGCGTGGTGTCCCCCCACCATAGTGCCAAACCAGCCCTAGGTAGGACAGATTGGGGCTGTATTAGCTAGGGTGATTGGGCATGCAAAAATATTGTTTACCCTGCCACCCCTTCTCCGTCAGGAAAAAACAGTCACTGGTTGGTGGGTGTGGGGTAATAGGGTTTTTTCTTTTTTTGCTGGTGAACCACAGGTCTCAGAAAGATTTATCATGCCCAATTTTAATGGCTGGCAGGGCACTTGGAGAAACATGTGTACCAGCATCCCCTGGCATACAGGGCCTGTTACGACCTGCAGTCTATCTGTAGGAAACACATTAAAATGCTATTTTTGTCTGTTTTTTCTTTATAATGTGTCACCCCCATTTTTTGGAAATGCAGAGGCCAGGGTCTGCCTTCCGACGCAGACTTCCTGACCTCGGCTACGGCGCAGCGAGTGCTAATCCTGAATAACATCAGGGTTACTCAGGTGGCCAATGGTATCGCAAGATGAACCGATGCTGCATCTTAGGACACAGCATTCAGATCTGCAATGCTGTCAGGAAATGTCTTCTCTCATCAGACACTTCCTGCTGCATTAACATGTTAGCATCGCTGGGTGTCCATCTCTGAATCAGGCCCATAGGCCCTTCCCCATGTCATTCTCTTGCCTAGTCCCACATGACCTCATTGGTTCTAATTTATAAAAGATCCTCCCTGTTCAACCTATTATGCTATTTTCTAAAACAACTTTCAAATCTAGCACTTGTATATTTCTATATTATCTATTGCATTAATGTGCCTATCTCATAGTCCGTACTGATTCATCCTGGAGTCTCCCAGTCCTCCCATATGCCAGGCAATATAGGCTTAAAAATACAGTAACTCCAAATGAGACATCCTATTCATAACATCATCAGCTCTCCTGACTTTATGATAATAAATAAACTGCCTAAAATGGGGATGTAGTTAATATACCTACACGCGGCATCCAGGCTGACGAAATCCAGAAGAACAAAGACAGTAGGTGACATGCTGATGCCGGAATCCTGACAGCTGGGATGCCGAACATAAGTATAGCGGCTTGTTAGGTCAGCTGCAGGTGGGAAGGAGGTTTATGTTTAGGCGTCATGGGAGGGGTGGTTAGGGTTAGGCAAGAGGTGGGGGAAGTTAAGGTTAGGCACCTCTCGGGGGTGGGTTAGGGTTTGGCACCACTGGGGGGGGGGGGGGGTTAGGTTTAGGCAGTAAGGGGGGAGGGTTAGGTTTAGGCACTAATGGGGAGAGTTAGGATGGGGTGGGGGGAGGGTTAGTGTTAGGATGTAGAAACAAAGGGTTAGGGTTAGGAGGACAAGGGGGGAGGGATCCTGAGCATCGTGATGCTGCTGTTGGTATATTGACAGCAGGCATCCCGACTGCTGGGATTTCATACCCATTCCATATATATATATAATTATTATTACCAGTTATTTTATATAGCGCACACATATTCTGCAGTGCTTTACAGAGAATATTTGGCCTTTCACATCATATATATATATATATATATATATATATTAGGGGTGTGCACCGGCCACTTTTTGTGTTTTGGTTTTGGATCTTTCTTCGTGTTTTGGATCTGGACTGGTTTCCACCCTTGCGTGTTTTGGGTTCTGGGTTTTGTGTTTTGGATCTGTATTTTTTTGAAAAAAAAGCATAAAAACAGCTAAAATCACAGAATGTGTGGGTTTTTCTGCTCCTATGCTATTATTAACCTCAATAGCCTTAATTTCCACTAATTTCCAGTCTATTCTGAACACTTCACACCTCACAATAGTGTTTTTATGTCCAAAAGGTTGCACCGAGGTAGCTGGATGACTATGCTAAGCGACACGAGTGGGCAGCACAAACACGTGGCCCATCTAGGAGTGACACTGCAGTGGCAGACAGGATGGCAGTTTGAAAAACTAGGTCCCAAACAGTACATAATGCAAAGAAAAAAAAGAGGTGCAAGATGGAATTGTCCTTGGGCCCTCCCACCCACCCTTATGTTGTATAAACAGGACATGCACACTTTAACAAACCAATCATTTCAGCGCCAGGGTCTGCCACACGACTGTGGCTGAAATGATTGGTTCGTTTGGGCCCCCACAAAACAAGCTGGCAATTAATCTGTCCCTGCACAAACTGGCTCTATGGAGGCAAGATGTCGTCCTCATCCTCCTCATCCACCGATCCCTCACCCTCTTCAGTGTTGTGTACATCCTCATCCTCACAGAGTATTAATTTGTCCCCGCTGGAATCCACCACCACAGGTCCCTCTGTACGTTCTGGAGGCTGGTCTCCCTGGAAGAGTTGATAATTCATTTTTATGAACATCATCGGCAACCTCCTACGCCTTTCGCTGACAAGGTTCCCGGCTGCACTAAACAATCTTTCGGAGTACACACTGGAGGGGGGGCAACTCAGGTAAAATAGAGCCAGTTTGTACAGAGGCCTCAAAATTGCCTCTTTTTACTGCCAGTACAGGTACGGACTGTCTGACATGCCTACTTGGATGCTGTCACCGATGTAATCCTCCACCATTCTGTCAATGGTGACAGTATCATATGCAGTGACAGCAGACATGTTAGAAATTGTTGCCAGGTCCTTCAGTCCGGACCAGATGTCCAAACTTGGTCCTGCCTGCCCTGCATCACCGCCAGCAGCTTGCTTAGGATACCTAAGTTTCTTTCCTGGCAGCCGCAGTTGCTGGAGAAAATGAAGAAGGAGCTTTTGACTTGTCACGTTCCGCTTCAGCTGACAGTGTTTTCACCAGCAGGTCTTTGCACCTCTGTTGGCTTGTGTCGGCCGGAAAGAGAGACACCACATAGGCTTTAAACCTAGGATCGAGCACGGTGACCAAAATGTAGTGGTCTGATTTCAACAGATTGACCACCCTGGAATCCTGGCAAAGCAAATGAAGGGCTTCATCCACAAGTCCCACATGCCGAGCGGAATCGCTCCATCTTAGCTCTTCCTTCACTTTCTCCAGCTGCTTCTGCAAAAGCCTGATGAGGGGAAGGACCTGACTCAAGCTGGCAGTGTCTGAACTGACTTCACGTGTGGCAAGTTCGAAGGGCTGGAGAACCTTGCACAACACGGAAATCATTCTCCAGTGTGCTTGAGTCAGGTGCATACCCCCTCCTTTGCCTATGTCATAGGTGGATGTATAGGCTTGAATGGCCTTTTGCTGCTCCTCCATCCTCTGAAGCATATAGAGGGTTGAGTTCCACCGCGTCACAACCTCTTGCTTCAGGTGATGGCGGGGCAGGTTCAAGAGTGTTTGCTGGCGCTCCAGTCTTCGGCACGCAGTCGCTGAATGGCGAAAGTGGCCAGAAATTTCCTCACAGAGAATTAATTCGTCCCCGCTGGAATCCACCACCACAGGTCCCTCTGTACGTTCTGGAGGCTGGTCTCCCTGGAAGAGTTGATAATTCCTTTTTCTGAACATCATCTTCTCCACATTTTGTGGAAGCAACCTCCTACGCCTTTCTCAGACAAGGTTCCCGGCTGCACTAAACAATCTTTCAGGGGTACAAACTCGAGGGGGGGCAACTCAGGTAAAATAGAGCCAGTTTGTACAGGGGCCTCCAAATTGCCTCTTTTTCCTGCCAGTACAGGTACGGACTGTCTGACATGCCTACTTGGATGCTTTCACCGATGTAATCCTTTAACAGACAGACGCATGCTTGTCGCTGCTGCTTTGAGGATGCAGATGCGGCTACAGCCCACACAATTCACAAAGACAGAAAAAAAAAGAATTTTTTATTTTTTGTGGAGCGCACTTTGAGGGTTACACCACCCTTTAACAGACAGACGCACGCTTGTTGCTGCTGCTTTGAGGATGCACGTGCGGCTACAGCCCACACATTTCACAAAGACAGAAAAAAAATAATTTTTTATTTTGTTTGGAGTGCACTTTGGGGGTTACAGCACCCTTTAACGGACAAGCCAGCCAGCCCTTTACTTATGACACAAGCGCACGCAGTCGCTGATTGGCGAAAGTGACCAGAACATTTTCGGGCCACCCAAAGAGTCTCCTGCACGCCCCTGTCGCTTTTCAGAAAATTCTGCACCACCAAGTTTATTGTGTGAGCAAAACATGGGACGTGCTGGAATTTGCCCAGATGTAATGCCCGCACAATATTGGTGGTCTTGTCAGATATCACAAATCCCCACGAGAGTCTAAGTGGGGTAAGCCACTGGGCGATGATTTCCCTCAGTTTCTCTAAGAGGTTGTCGGCTGTGTGCCTCTTACTGAAACCGGTGATACACAGCGTAGCCTGCCTTGGAACAAGCTGGCGTTTCTGAGATGCTGCTACTGGTGACGCTGCTGTTGTTGCTGCGTAAGGTGATACATCTACCCAGTGGGCTGTCACAGTCATATAGTCCTTAGTCTGCCCTGTTCCACTTGTCCACATGTCCGTGGTTAAGTGGACATTGGGTACAACTGCATTTTTCAGGACACTGAGGACACTTTTTCTGACGTTTCTGTACAGTCTCGGTATCGCCTGCCTAGTGAAGTGGAATCTAGACGGGATTTGGAACCGGGGACACACTACCTCCATCAATTATCTAAATCCCACTGCACTAATGGCGGATACCGGACGCATGTCTAACACCAACATAGCAGTCAAGGCCTCAGTTATACGTTTTGCTTCAGGATGACTGCTGTCGTACTTCATCCTCCTCACTAAGGACTGTTGGAGGGTCAATTGTTTAGTAAAAGTAGTGGTGTTCCTACTTCCTCTCTGGGATGATGAACAACTCCCAGCAGCAGCAACAGCAGCAGCAGTAGGCGTAGCAATGCAGGATCCTCCAGAGGAATCCCGGATAGGAGAGTCAGTCATGCCAGTGACATGGCCTGCAGGACTACTTCCAATCCTGACTAAGGAGGAAAATGATGAGGAGGGAATTGATGGTGTGGTTTGCAGGCGCTTTGATACAACAGGACTATGGGATTTTAGGTGTCCCTGTACTGCTTACGGTCTTAGCCAAAGTTTCTGAACTTGACAGTAACTTTTTATGAACGCGCTACAGTTGCCGTATAAGGGAGGATGTTCCTAGGTGGTTAACATCCTTACCCCTACTTATTTCACCTTTACATATGGTACATATGGCAAGACAGTTGCTGTCCGGATTTGGATAGAAATATTGCCAGACCAAAGAGGTGGAATGTTTGGTCTTCTGCCCAGGCATGACCGTGATGGGCTTTTTCATCCCACGGACAACAACTGTCTCCCCTGGAGCCTGATTTAAACAAACCACATCACCATCAGAATCCTCCTCACCAACTTTCTCCTCAGTGCCAGCTACACCAGTATCCTCATCCTATTGTACATCAACAGTGACATCTTCAATTTGCATATCAGCAAGTGGACTGTGGGTGCTCCTTTCAGCACTTGCAGGGGGCGTGCAAATGGTGGAAAGAGCCACCTCTTCCCGTCCAGTGCTGGGAAGGTCAGGCATCGCAGCCGCCACCACACTTGGACTCTCCCTGGGGATTTGTGATATCTTCTTAGAACGCACAGTTCTTCGCTGTGCTTTAATTTTTTTAGTGGGAGGAGGGCTTCCATCATCATGTGAAGCTGAAGCACTAGTCATGAACATAGGGAAAGACCTTAGCCGTTCCTTGCCACTCCGTGTCGTAAATGGCATATTGGCAAGTTTATGTTTCTCCTCAGATAATTTAAATGTTTTTTTTAAGGTCATTTTCCTGAATTTTGTCATTTGGGATTGTATATGCCCTCTACTATGACATTGGGCATTGACCTTGGCAGACGACGTTGATGGCATGTTATCGTCTATGTCATGACTAGTGGCAGCAGCTTCAGCACTAGGAGGAAGTGGTTCTTGATCTTTCCCTATTTTATTTTTATCGGAGAAAGTTTGGTCCTCCATTTATGTTATATTGATATATACGTGTGGCTAAGGTGCACACAAACACAGAAAATAATTTTTTATTATTGTTGGAGACTAGTGCTCTTTGTGGGTTACACCACCCTTTAAGAAATGAGCCAGCCGGCTCTTTACTTATGGGACACAGGCGCACACTTGGCACTGCTCCTTTGTTGATGCACGTGCAGCTACAGTGCACACAATTCACAAAGGCAGAAAAAAAAGAATTTTTTATTTTTTGTGGAGTTACACCACCCTTTAACACACAGACACACGCTTGGCGCTGCTGCTTTGAGGATGCACGTAAGGTGCACACAATTCACAAACACAGAAAATATTTTTTTATTTTGTTTGGAGTGCACTTTGGGAGTTACACCACCCTTTAACAGACGAGCCAGCCGGCCCTTTACATAGTACACAGGCGCACGCTTGGCACTACTTTGTTGGCACTACTTTTTGGAGTGCACTTTGGGGGTTACAGCACCCTTTAATGGACAAGCCAGCTGGCCCTTTACTTATGGGACACAGGTGCACACTTGGCGCTGCTCCTTTGTTGATGCACGTGCAGCCACAGTGCACACAATTCACAAACACAGAAAATTATATTTTATTTTGTTTGGAGTGCACTTTGGGGGTTACACCACCCTTTAACAGATGAGCTAGCCAGCCCTTTACTTATGACACAGGCGCATGCTTGGCGCTACTTTGTTGATGCACGTGCGGCTACTCTGCACACAATTCACAAACACAAAAAAATATACATTTTTATTTTTTTTGGAGTGCACGTTGGGGGTTACAGCACCCTTTAATGGACAAGCGAGCCGGCTCTTTATTTATGGGACACAGGCGCACGCTTGGCGCTGTTCCTTTGTTGATGCAAGTGCAGCCACAGTGCACACAATTCACAAACACAGAAAATATTTTTTATTTTGTTTGGAGTGCACTTTGGGGGTTACAGCACCCTTTAACAGATGAGCCAGCTGGCACTTTACTTATGACACAGGCGCACGCTTGGCGCTACTTTGTTGATGCACGTGCGGCTACTGCGCACACAATTCACAAACACAAAAAAATATATATTTTTTTTGGAGTGCACTTTGGGGGTTACAGCACCCTTTAATGGACAAGCCAGCCAGCCCTTTATTTATAGGACACAGGTGCACGCTTGGCGCTGCTCCTTTGTTGATGCACGTGCAGCCACAGTGCACACAATTCACAAACACAGAAAATAATTTTTTATTTTGTTTGGAGTGCACTTTGGGGGTTACACCACACGCTAACAGATGAGCCAGCCGGCCCTTTACTTATGACACAGGCGCATGCTTGGCGCTACTTTGTTGATGCACTTGCGGCTACTGCGCACACAATTCACAAACACAAAAAAATATATTTTTTTATTTTTTTTGGAGTGCACTTTGGGGGTTACAGCACCCTTTAATGGACAAGCCAGCCGGCCCTTTACTTATGGGACACAGGCACACGCTTGGCTTCTCCTTTGTTGATGCACGTGCAGCCACAGTGCACACAATTCACAAACACAGAAAATATTTTTTTATTTTGTTTGGAGTGCACTTTGGGCGTTACACCATCCTTTAATAGACGAGCCAGCTGGCCCTTTAGTTATGACACAGGCACACGCTTGGCGCTACTTTGTTGATGCACGTGCGGCTACTGCGCACACAATTCACGAACACAAAAAAATATATTTTTTTAATTTTTTTGGGAGTGCACTTTGGGGGTTACAGCACCCTTTAATGGACAAGCCAGCCGGACCTTTACTTATGGGACATAGGCGCATGCTTGGCGCTGCTCCTTTGTTGATGCACGTGCAGCCACAGTGCACACAATTCACAAACACAGAAAATATTTTTTTATTTTGTTTAGAGTGCACTTTGGGGGTTACACCACCCTTTAATAGATGAGCCAGCTGGCCCTTTACTTTTGACACAGGCGCACGCTTGGCGCTACTTTGTTGATACACGTGCGGCTACTGCGCACACAATTCACAAACACAAAAATATATATTTTTAAAACATTTTTTGGAGTGCACTTTGGGGGTTACAGCACCCTTTAATGGACAAGCCAGCCGGCCCTTTACTTATGGGACACAGGCGCATGCTTGGCGCTGCTCCTTTGTTGATGCACGTGCAACCACAGTGCACACAATTCACAAACACAGAAAATATTTTTTTATTTTGTTTGGAGTGCACTTTGGGGGTTACAGCACCTTTTAACGGTCAAGCCAGCGACCCTTTACTTATGACACAGGCGCACGCTTGGCGCTATTTTGTTGATGCACGTTCGGCTACTGCGTACACAATTCACAAACATAGATAAAAAAAATATTATAATTATTTGGAGTGCACTTTGGCGGTTACAGCACCCATAACGGACAAGCCAGCCGCCCCTTTACTTATTACACAGGCGCACGCTGGGCGCTACTTTGTTGATGCACGTGCGGCTACTGCGTACACAATTCACAAACACAGAAAAAAAATATATATTATAATTATTTGGAGTGCACTTTGGGGGTTACAGCACCCTTAATGGATGAGCCAGCCGGCCCTTTACTTATGACACAGGCGCACGCTTGGCGCTACTTTGTTGATGCACGTGCGGCTACTGCATACACAATTCACAAACACAGAAAAAATATATATATTATAATTATTTGGAGTGCACTTTGGGGGTTACAGCACCCTTAATGGACGAGCCAGCCAGCCCTTTACTTATGACACAGGCGCACGCTTGGCGCTACTTTGTTGAAGCACATGCGGCTACTGCGCACACAATTCACAAACACAGAAAAAATATTTATTTTTTTGCATTTGGGGGGAGCACCCCTGATGGACAGAGCACCCCCTGGACAACACTACAGCACCCCTTTAGGACTGGGACACTGCACTGGACATTGGAGTGGACACAGCCCCTATGGACAACTGACTGCACAACACAGTACAGCCAGCCACTATGGATTTTGGAGGAGTGGACACAGCCCCTATGGACAACAGCAGCACAGCACAACACAGCCAGCGCCTATGGACTTTGGAGGAGTGGACACAGCCCCTATGGACAACAGCAGCACAGCACAACACAGCCAGCCCCTATGGACTTTGGAGTAGTGGACACAGCCCCTATGGACAACAGCAGCACAGCACAACACTACACAGCCCAGCCAGCCCTAACTCCCACCCTCCCTCTTCACTGTCCACAGCCGAGTGAGAAAATGGTGCCGACGTGGGTACCTTATATAGAATCCAAAACCCGCGAGACCCGGAAGGCGGGATGATGAAATTTTGCCTCGATTTCAGATCTGAGTCAGGCAGGAAAAGTCGAGCCTGACTCGGATCGGCCTCGGATAGGGGAGCTCGGGGGGGTTCGGATTTCAGAAATCCGAACCCGCTCACCCCTAATATATATATATATATAATTATATATATATATATACAGTGCTAAAAGTGTTCCGGTATACAGCGGTATGGCATACTGGCACTTCCAGCACTGAGCTGCTGGGAGGCATATGGAGAATGCGCCACTGCTGCTTTCTCCATGTGTTGGGCACCTGCTGAGATTGTGTTACCAGCGGGCACCCTGCAGCTTCCTCCCTGCAGCCAGAGCAGAGGACAGAGCTTACTCCTGAGCTCTGCCTCCCAGCTCCCACAGTGGGTGTTGGGAGAGATGCCATGATGTCCCTCCCTCCCACATTGCAGAGCGAGGATCTGTTGGACAGCAGTGGGTGCAGGAGCGGGGTTACAGGTAAGTGCAGTCTGTGTCTGTCTCTGTTTATGTGTGTCTGTGTTTATGTGTAAGGGACACTACTACTACAAGGGGCACTACTACTGTGGGCACTACCAAAATGGGCACTACTACAAGGGGTACTAGTACTGTGGGCATGACCAAAATGGGCACTACCACAAGGGGCACTTCTACTAATGTGGGTACTACTACGGCAGGCACTACTACTGTGGGCACTACCATAAGGGGCACCACTACTACTACTGTGGGCACTACTACAAGGGGCATGAGTACTGTGGGCACTACTACAAGGGGCACTGCTACTACAAGGGGCACTAGTATGGTGGGCACTGCTACAAGGGGAACTACTACTGTGGGCACTACCACAAGGGGAATTACTACTACTACTGTGGACACTGCTACAAGGGTCACTACTACTGTGGGCAATGTATAGGGGGCACTACTACTGTGGGTATTGTATAGGGGTCCCTACTACTGTGGGCATTGTATAGAGGGCACTACTACTGTGGGCACTGTATAGCAGCACTACTACTGTGGGCATTGTATAAGGGGCACTACTATTGTGTTGCATAATGTGCATAAGGGGTACTATGGTGTGGTACACTATACTGATGAAAGAGGGGCACGTCGTAAAGACACAAACCATTGTAAAGTGGCTATGTCCCCTTTTCTGGTGTGCATCCCTAGATTTTTCAGATAATTTGGGTCTGTTTTTGTTCCTACAGTATTATCAACCTCAATAATATTTATTTCCAGTCATTCCAGTAAATTTTTACCACCTCACAGCTCACAGTATTGATTATATCTAGTTTAAGCCAAAAGGTTGCATTGAGCTAGCTGGCTCACTAAGCTAAGTGATGGCAGTGGGCAGCACTAACGTGGCAGTTCAGCTTCAAACATGGCACAGAGTAGCACTGTAGTGGTAGACAGGATGGCAGTTTAATAAACTATACGACCCCATAGGAAGTTTAAAAACTAAGAATGTTTTCATTAATCAAGAACTAGGTCAGAGGCCCAATGGAATTGGAGTATGTATGTAGTTAAAGGCAGGGAAAGGAAGGTTTGATTAGTAGTAAATTTAATTTAATTTTTTGATTCCGAAGCAAATTTATGAGGGAAGAGGGGAGGGAAGGAGGGGAGGAATTGCAAAAAAATATTTAAATCATTCACAGCAGTCCTTGTCCCTGAAGAATCCCTGAGCACTACGCCTGGTGCTGCTGCTGCTGGGAGTGGATCTTCATCCCAGAAGGGGACCAGGAAGACTACTAGTAGTAGTTTAAAAAAAACAATTTACTATTAAACAATCCTTTGCAAGGGGAGCAAGTATGACAGCATTCACCCAGTTGCACAGCAGATCACTGACACCATAACATCTATTCTGGTATTAGATGTGCATCCAATATCCACCAATAATGCAGTGGGTTTTAGACACTTAATTAAGGTCCTGTGTCCCCACAACCAAATCCCATGTAGATTCCACTTCACTAGAAAACCAATTCCCAGTCTATACAGGGAAGTTTAAAAAAACTTAATTAGTGTCCTCCAATATGCCATTGTACCCACTGTCCACTTAACCACAGATATGTAGGCAAGTGGAACAGAGCAAACACAAGATTACATGACTGTAACAGCCCACTGGGTGGGTGTATTGCCTTCAGCAGCACGAACAGTATATAAGAAACAGCAGCTCATTCAGAGGCAGGCTACTCTGTGTATCACCGGTTTCCCTAAGAGGCATACTGCTGACAACCTTTTAGAAAACTTCAGGGAAGTCATTGCAAAATGGCTTACCAAGCTTGGACTCTCCTCTGGATTTGTGATCTCTGACAAGGTCACCAATATTGTGAGAGCATTACAGCTGGGTGAATTCCAACAAGTCCCATGTTTTTCTAATGCAATCAACTTGGTGGTGCAAATTTTAAAAATTACAGAGCCATGGAGGAGATGCTCTCTGTGGCCTGAAAAATTTCTGTACATTTTCGTCATTCAGCAAGTACATGTAGAAGATTGCAGCCTCTGCAAGAAATGTTGAATTTGCCCTGCCACCCTTTATATGCTTCAGTGGATGGAGGAACAGCAAAAAGCCATCCAAAGCTACACAGCAAACTATGACATAGGAAGATGAGGGGGAATGTACCTTACTCAAGCTCAGTGGAAAATATTTTCTGTGTTGTGAAAAGTGCTGAAACCCTCAAAGTAGTCACCTGTAAAGTGAATTCAGATACTGCCAGCTTGAGTCAGGTAATTCCCTTAATTAGACTGTTGGAAAAGCAACTTGAGAAACTGAAGGAGGAGATAAAACAAAGAGATTCTGCAAAGTATGTTGGACTTGTAGATCAAGTCCTTTATTCACTTCACCAGGATACAAGGTTGTCAGGACCTTCCAATCAGATCAATACATTTTGGCAACCGTGCTCGATCCTAGGTTTAAGTCATATGTTGTGTCTTTCTTCCCAACGGAAACAGATCTGAAGAGATGCAAAGACCTGTTAGTAAGCAAATTGTTAGCTAAAGTGGCATGTGATACAGCAATGGCTCAGGTACCTTCAGGTACTCCAGCAAGTACGGTTGCCAAGGAAAAATTAAACTTTCCCAAAAGACCAACTGGTGATGCAGATGAGTCAACACAACCAAGTTTTGACATCTGGTTGTGTCTAAAAGTATTGCCTACAATTAATTTAATGAGACCTCTACCATGACTCCATCTGAAATGGCCACCATTCAAAGAATGGTTGAGGACTATTTTTAATGATAGCATCCAAATAGGCATGTCAGATAGTCTGTTTGACTACTAGCAGTGAAAAAAGGCAATTTGGAGGCCCTTGCAAAAATTGGCTTTGCTTTACTTGAGCTGCCCACCCTCCAGTGTGTACTCCAAAAGAGTTTCAGCACAGCCTTGTCAGTGAGCGGCGTAAGAGTCTACTTCCTCAAAATGTGGAGAAGATGATGTTCATCAAAATGAACTACAAATTCCACAAGGAAGACCTTTGCCACCAATTATGTCCAAAAATTACAGAGGCACCTGTAATATTGGATTCCAGCAGGGACAAATTAATATTATGTGAAGAAAGATGATGTAGACACTGCTGAGGGTGAGGAATCAGATGATGATGGCAACATCTTGCCTTTGTAAAACCAGTTTGTGCACATAGAGATCATTTGCCAGCAATGTCAGCTGCCCATTGGTAGCTTGTCTTCTGGGGGCCCAAAACAAACCGCTACATAATTTTAAGATATTCTTGATGAAGGTGTTGGTGGTGAAGATGGCAGGTTCTTGGATCTAGCAGAAAGAAGGGAGCTAGCTGATGCTGGACTGCTTGTTACTTTTTCAGCCAACATCTCTGAATTTTACAAAAAGTTTTATGATGGATGTGCTGCAGATGACGTAACAGCGAGGAGGTTCCTAGATGTTTAACGTCCCTACCTCTACTTACTCTGGCTTTACAAAGGGTACAGATGGCTTGACAATTGCTGTCCGGATTTGGGTAGAAATAATTCCACACATAAGAAGTGGATTTTTTTGTCTTATGCCCAGACATGACAATGGGCTTTTCCTTATCATGGGCAACAACTGTTTCTTCCACTGGTGCCTGATTTACACAAACAACATCCTCATCAACAACATCATCATCCTCAACATTCTTATTAGCGTCAGATACACAAATATCTATATCATAATGGTGCACTTCCAGAGAAGCATCCTCGATTTCTATGTGCTTAAATCATCATAAGAGGCAGAACCACCAGTCATAAATAAAGACCAAGGCCTTAGCCTTTCCTTGCCACTTCGTGTGGTGAAAGGCATATTGCCAATTTTATGTCATTCTGCAGCTAACTTTCCCTTTAATGTTTTTATCTTTACCACTGTAAAAGATTGGTTCTTTGGCCTTTGGCTTTAGTAGATGATGTAGACGGACTAGTATCATCATGACTGGTGGCACTGGCAGCAGCTCCAGCACTAATATGTGGTTTCTGCTCTCAACTGATCATTCTCCATATCAGCAAACACGAACAAAGTGAGGTACAGCACACAGGTCAATTTGTACCAAATTTAAATATTACAAAATATCAATGACCTACAGCGTCACAATATTTCTTATGAATAATACACTGCGCTACCACTTACAGTGTCACAACATTTTTCATGAATACTACACTGCTTTTCCACTTACAGTGTAAGAATATTTTTTGTGAATAATACACTGCTTTCCCACTTACAGTGTCATACTATTATTCATGAATAAGAAAAGAATTACACACTGCGCTACCACTTACAGTGTCACAAGATTTTTTATGAGTAAAACACTTTGACACTGTGCAAAAGTTTTAGGCAGGTGTGGAAAAAATGCTGCAAAGTAAAAATGCTTTCAAAATTTGAAGTGTTAACAGTTTATTTTTAGCAGTTAACAAAATGCAAAGTGAATGAACAGAAGAGAAATCTCTGCCTTAAGGACTTCTCTGTGTGAAAGAAGAGACAACACTTGGATTTGTTATATTGCAGCTTCATCCAGTCCTGTGGGAGAACTATTCCCCATCATCCGAGACATCTCTCTTTACGGGTGTGGTATGAAAGGTCTACATTCAGAATTTCTATACCAAAGTTTGAAAAAAATTCTGTATGCTGACAGTCTGAATGTTATCAGTCTAAATGTCGACATGGATGTTAGGCAGTAAGGGAAAAATACAACTTTCACAAAGGTAGACAAGGTTAAAATGTCGACATGTTCATGTTTTTTGTGCATACCCTAAACCTTACTCTAACCTTAAACCCGACCCTAAACCTAACCCTAACCTTAAACCCAACCCTAAACCTAACCCTAGCCTTAATCCCAAACCTAAACCTAACCTTAAACTCAACCCTAAACCTAACTCTAACCCTATTGATAACACAAGTATGTACTGTCGACATTTAGGTGTCAACATTATAAATATGTCAACATATTGAATTTGTCGCCATATTGTCCATGTTGAGTTTCCGAATGTTGACATTTAGAACATGTTGACATTCTGGTGTAAATATTTAGAACATGTCGACACAAGAATTCTTGTGTCAACATTCTGGTGTCGACATTCTGATTGCTGATATTAGGAATAGATACCCGCTTTACAGGTGTTACTTATGCCCCAATATGAACTTTGTTATGATTTTTTTTGTATCTTTTTTTCAATAATAATGGCGCTACAGCATTTGTTTCATGGAACTTCAAAGCCAATAGTTTCTTGTTGAGAAAACCAGTAAGTAAATTAAGTAAATTGTGCTTACCTGACATTTCTAGGTTAGTTATGCAGTTGCACTTCAACTTGGCCCCATATTTTACCATTGGCAGCCACCAGCACTAGTTTTAGTTACTACTTTGAATATAAATCATTTCATTTGGGACTGAACCACAAACTCATGGTGCCCCTGCAAGTGCCCTGTGGCATCCTGGGGTGCCAGGGCACCCAGGTTGGGACCACTGTTCTAAATAAAAAAAAACTTTCACAAGGTATTACAGGGAGTACACTGTCTACACACTAAGATAAGATATATTTATTTTTTATTTCCTGATACATCCATTTGATCAAACCATAAAATAGTGTGTGAAGGGGTGTGGTCATGATCAGCCACTAGAGGGTGTACGGATAGAAACACACTGGACAAGAGTTGGGACATCAATCCTCATAGGGGGCGATTCAATTGCTGTGTGGGCTGCGATAATTAATGAGCGCCGGGTTTTGCAATTCCATTGTTCTGGGCGCTCATTAATTATCTCCCTCTTCACGCCCTATTAGACTGGGTTTAGCTGTGTAAAATGACTAAATCCGTCTAAAGTCATGGTCCTAACTGCCTCCTGAGGGTGTGAGCAGAAATGCTGGTGCCGGCGGCTATCGCGCTCAGATGGAGCAACAATTGAATTGCTCTGTCAGGCACCTTAAAAAAATAGCCATAGGCTAACAATTGAATAGCCCCCATAGTAATCAATTGCTCAAATAGTCACGACCGGCTGTATGGAATCCCCTACTGAGGGGTGCAAGCTGAGGTTCAGGGCTAGAGGAAGTCTGAAACATGGGGTCTGTACACAAGGTCTCCTCATCCACGAGTACCAGTCATTGACAAGACCTGACCAAAGGTGCGGAGTCTAACCAGCCAGGAGGTGTTCACCAGTGACCCCTCCAAGCGGGATATGGGTTTAGCTGCACCGAGCTGGCAGGTCGCGATCCTTTGGTCAGGTAACTGGTACTCACCGGAATAGAGAGCCTTGCTACCATGGCCCTACAGGATACTTCTTTACAAGGATTATGCTATATCCTTGTATAGCTTCCAATATATACACCAGAAGATCTAGGAAGCTCTATGGCACTGAGGACTGGATGCTGTTGTGACAGGAGAGATATTCTGAACACACTGGAGCACAATGATTTGGTAATTGCTGCAAGCACAGGAGAGATATTCTGAACACACTGGAGCACAGTGATTAGGTAATTGCTGCAAGCACAGGAGAGATATTCTGAACACACTGGAGCACAATAATCTGCACTGGTAATCACAGGAGTAACACAAGGACAGACCTGGAATGAAGTAGCATCAGCAGACATTGGAAAGCGACAACATTGCTCAGGCAACTTCCTGTGGTCCGCAGTCTGGCTTTGTCCCCTGCAGTAGCAGATCATTGGTGGACAGCGTTAGCTGACCACCATCATGCTACCATTGGGTATGGAGTCGTCAGGTGATGCAAACTGTCATGGCTGCATCCATGACGGCAACCGCAGAAACCAGGCACGGAGCAGTCCAAGGCAGTTCACATGGTACTAAGTATAATGCTCGGCGCGTTACCCTCTGCCACACCTGACATCTGACCCCGCAGGAGATCAGGGGAAGCTAGCGCAAAGGTGAGCAACGGCCGATCCTAGGCCGCAACCTGACAGTGTCATGTGCACCTGTGACAACTAAGCAATGTTGTACTGCATGCCAGTGTGTATTTGTAAATCTTGTTGTCTTATGAATAACATCAGTTATTGCTTCAAGCATCACATTTTGAAAGCAATACATCCCACCACACATGCATAGCGGTGTTTAGTAATGCCGTATACATGTACAATTGCAATTAAAAATGCAAGGGTCAGCTCTTCTCATAAGAGCTGTCCTTTGCGGTGGGAGGACTTCCAGGCTTATGACCTGGAGTCCTTCTGCGCATGCAGGGGGGCTCTGGGAGGCATCCTATTGGATCCCTCTTGGGGAATGATGCAGTAAGAAGCCTGTAGGTGTCTATTAGGCAACACCATCTACAGATGGCATTGTCTATGGGGTACAAGCTCTGGAAATTTTGCTTTAGAGAGCTTGATGCATATGGGGATTGCAGTCAAACCTCCGAAAATTGTAGTTTTTTGGAGTCTTGACCGCATTTTGGGGTTAATGCATCTCGCCCTAATGACGCATGTCCACTACATGAGTAATGAACGACTGTGCAATTATGACATCGTTATCGTACAATCGTCCATTATACTGTGCAGTGCCCATGTTTAACAATATACACAACCTGACGATATCAGCTGGATGGCCTGCATGTTCAGGCGATGACAAATACCAACAATGACCAGCAGGAGCGCGCATCATTGGTTGTTGCTGACATATTCACTGCATGATTAATGAACAATTGAAGAATAACAATGTCGTAATCATTCAATCATCCATTTATATTGTGGGTTTGCTTTTACAGCACATCAGAATCAGATACAGAATATTTAACTTTTTTCAGCTTACAGCACACTGAACAAAATGATAAAATTGTCATGTACAACCATCAGTTTTTCTTTGAAGTACAAATAAGTAACTTTCAGTTCACATCATGTAACATTGAAGTACTTATCAGTTCACATTATGCCCAACTGAATAAAGTACTAGTTCACATTCACACATTATACTAAAATGAAGTACCTAGCAGTTCACTATCACACTGCAGTTCCCCCAGTTCACATTATGCCGCACTGTAGTGCCTCCAGTTCACATTATGCCATGCTGTAGTGCCCCTGGTTCACAATATGCCACACTGTAGTGCCCCAGGTTTAAATTATGTTCCACTGTAGTGTCCCCAGTTCACATTGTGTTACACTCTAGTGCCCCAGTGCACATTATTCCCCACTGTTGTGACCACAGTTAACATAATGCTGCACTATAGTGACTCCAGAACACATTACAACACACAGTGCCCTCAGTTCACATTATACCACCGTAAAGTCACAATATACACTGCTACTCACCTCCCTGTGTGTGGCGAGCTTCTGCTGACTCAGCAGCTCTCAGCTCACTCCAGTACCGAAGATGCAATGTAACACTAAAGGGCGCATAAAGTGGGTGCGATCCTCAAATAGTGGGGCTCAATGGGGATCGCTCTGGTTCCACTGTGAGCCAGTCCAACACAGTGTGGGAGTCCCACTGTCTAGGGGCCCCCGGGACAACTTCCCTGCCAATAGCTATGTATAATAGTCCTGCACATCAAATAGAATTAATCCAATGCAATCAAATTCCCTCAAACCAAAGCCCTGAGTACCCTATAGAAAAAATATGATCCTTCTAATAGAAACATCTGCAGAATAAAATAACACGTAAGCTTAGTGTTCCAAGGCATGAAGGAGATCAACACTTTATTTATTAACATTTATTTATTTAGAACACATAAATTACACATATTTTTATTTATTTTTTAGCAAAAACCAATTAACCTACAAATATGCCTTTGAATTTTGGGAAGAAACAGTAGCACCTGGAGGAAGCCCACTCAAAAGAGAAGATTCAAACTCCAATAGAACCCAAGAGCTCAGTGCTCAGAGCAGCAATGCTAACCACTATGACATCGTACTGATAGCATTATATTAATTTTTTTGGGGGTCCATGGCCTACTGGCAGTAGGTGTGGCCATGCCTCCTTAAAAAAAGTAAAAAAATATATTTTTTTTTTGCACGCAGTGTGCCCCTCTTTCAGATGCACATCCAGGTGCAGGGTGATCAGTTTGATCACTACCATCCCCTTTCCTCCCACACTGCCAGAGGAGACTGCTGCAGCTGTTCAGTGCTAGCAGCTTCCCTGGTCCCACTGCAGCCCAGCACATAGCAGCATGTGCTGGGCTGAGAAGTGATTTTTGCGGCCACTGACAGGTAAAGGAGAAGAGGGGCTGGGCGGTGGACCAGGGCCCCTTCATCAAGAGCGGGCCCGAGTAATTAGTACCCGTCCCCCCTTTCAGCACCACTGCTGATGCCAGTCAGATTTACAACATTCTACATAATTTATAGATTGCATGCTTGTGAGCAAGGCACTTTTCATATCAGTTTGACTATTATTACCCGGTCTTGTTTCATTACTGTGTCCCCAATTAAAAGGTTCCACGGAATATGCTAGTGCTATATATATATATATATATATATATATAATATATATACAGTATATATATATAGTGATATAGTCAGGGTAGGGGGTCCCTCTCCTGGGGTAGATGGACACCTCCTTACACACAGCAGCCAGGAAACAGCACACCAGTCCAGGGTTTTTGTGCAAGCTGGTCAAAACCAGATTTATTGTGCAATATAAACAACAAAATAAACAGCACATAAAAATAAATCCTAGCCCATCTGGGCACTAATTAGACAGGTTATTCCCTACAAGTGGCAGGGCCTACTGCCTTACCACAAACACAGCACTTCCAAATAACACAGTGTCTCTGAACATACCTCAGTGTCTGTTCTTCCCCAGGGTATGTGAGACACTCAACCACTTGACCACTCACTATGCGATTCTACAATTACAGCCAATTTCCAACATTTTTTAAATTTCTTTAGATACTGATTCTCTTTGGGCTTCTGATAACCTATAGGGCTTTAGGTTAATCTTAACCCCAGGGTCAGTGATCATGTCATGTTTAATGACTGTGTTTTTTCACGGTTTATCTGAAAACAAAACCCTATTTCTGCTAAGAAATTCCTGAACTTCCTGCTGTTGGACTGCCGACAGAGTTTTAGCTACTGTCAATTTGGGAACGAAGGGTCATGAGTTTACTGGAGGGGTTTGGACGGCTGACAGAGCTGCTCAGTCCTTCCAAGGTTTTATAAGATTTACATGGTATATCGGTTCTGGCTTTCTTTTCCCAGGCTGGTAAACTTTATAATTAACCTCCCCCACTTTTACCCTGGCTTTTACCAGAGTAGGGTCTTTTAACTGCTCCATGGCAAAGACCTCTTTTCTGACTTCAAGATCAGGCAGATGACCAACTGGCTCAATAACACTTCCCATCTCAGTAGGAGGCACATTACTTGGTGAGCAACCATCATTTTCAGTTTCTGAAGAAACTCTCTCTGCTACTGCACCAGTAACCTTCTCAAACGGTTCGGGGTTATTTACTTCTATAACAAATCGGCTTTCCCACAACTTCCAGAAGTGAGCAAAGTCTCTCCCAAATATTGCATCATACATCAAGCCATGCACCAAACCCAGAGACTATTGCAAAACCACATTGTGTTTCTATGTTCACTTCTGCAGTAACATAATAGTGAGTATCCCCATTTATGCTGGTCACACCAACAGTTTTTCCCTTACGCTTCAAGGGGTTCACCAGTTCAGCTTTCACCAGTTTAACCAGGCTACCAGAATCTAACAGAGCCTCTACTCGGTTGCCTTCTATGTAACTATACACATTTGCTTATCTGTCCCAGCCTGCCGGTCAACAGTACAGGCTGGCTGTGCAAAGAAAGACATTCTGCGATTGACGTAAGCAGTATCACATTGCATAGGTTCAGAGGTAAGTGAACAATTAGCAGAAATATGGCCCAAATCACCACATCAAAAACATTGAATCCTACTATTATCAAGTCTATTACGGGGTAGGAACCTTCCTGGCCTGGCTGGCCTATCTCCAGGTTCCAAACCCTCAGTCTTAAGTACATTCCACCACCCAGCACCCGTTTACCCTGGAACAGTCTTACCAGTGATCACAGGAGATCGCTGTTGTGGAATCGGGGCTTGGTGGGGCGCACTCAACAGTTCTTCAGCCACCACATACCTCTCCACCAGTTCAACCAATTGGTCTGTTGTGTTAGGGTCTGCATGGCTCACCCACTTGCGCAGAGTTGCAGGTAGAGACTGCAGATATCGATCCATAATGACCCTTTCCACGATCTGTGGTCCTGTTAGAGTCTCTGGCTGCAGCCATTTTGTGGTAAGATGGACGAGGTCATGCATTTGCGAGCATGGAGGCTTTTTTGTTTGAAACTCCCAGCGTTGGACTCGTTGGGCGCGAACAAATACTGTGACTCCCAATAAAGTTAATATTTCCTGTTTCAATTTAACATAGTCTTTTGCATTAGCCAGGAACAAGTCATAGTATGCTTTCTGTGTTTCTTCAGACAGGAAGGGTGCAACAAGACTTGCCCACTGCTGTTTAGGCCAATTCTCTCTTTCTGTGGTTCTTTCAAAGGCCGTAAGATATGCTTCCACATCATCACTCTGGGTTATCTTTTGCAGAAAGGGACTGGCCCGTATGGTGTGAGTGTGAGTTGGAAGAGCAGGGGAAGCATCTCCAGACCAGACTACTAGCTGTTGTACCACCTCTCTTAAGGTCTGGCTGGTTTCCTCTATGGTGACTTGCTGAGTTCTGGTAGCTTCCTGCTGAGTTCTGTTAGTTTCCTGCTGAGCTCTGGTAGCTTCCTGCTGAGCCCTGTTAGTTTCCTGCTGAGCTATGGTAGCTTCTTGCAGAGCTTTGTTAGCTTGGAGCAAGGCCTTAACAATGTACTCCATGTTGTCTTTAGGTGTAGGTTGGAAGTGGAATCTTGCTTCTTTAAGCATCTACCAACGCCACCTTTATGGATTTCATAAAACACAGGTTGACATCCAAACAACAAATTGGTGTCTGTCTCTTGAAATTTTCAATGCAAAACTTTTCCTCTTGCTGCAGTTTTCAGTATGTTTGCCCGCATTCTTCACCACTTGTGATATAGTCGGGGTAGGGGGTCCCTCTCCTGGGGTAGATGGACACCTCCTTACACACAGCAGCCAGGAAACAGCACACCAGTCCAGGGATTTTGTGCAAGCTGGTCGGAACCAGTTTTATTGTGCAATATAAACAACAAAATAAACAAAACATAAAAATAAATCCTAACTAGACTAACTAGACAGGTTATTCCCTCTCTACAAGTGGCAGGGCCTACTGCTTTACCACAAACACAGCATTTCCAAATAACACAGTGTCTCTGAACATACCTCAGTGTCTGTTCTTCCCCAAGGTACGTGAGACACTCAACCAAAACCTAACACAGCTTATCTGAGCCACTTCCAGGTGCAACTACTAATCAGCCTGCTCAGACTGAAAGGCCCAACACCTGGAATGGCCTGTGGATGGAGCCCTCCCTTCTCTTCTCACATCAACACCCCTAGAACCCATTATCCAGCTTTTACCAAAAGCCAACACTTTTGGCCTATTTGCCATAACAGACATTTCCTGGGGTTTTTAAAACAAATATGATAGGAATCTGGGACACACATATACGCCATCCCAGACTTCTCCAGTGCTTCTATCACATATCCACCTCTTTGTTTCGACCTGTGGGGCGGAACAACTGCAGCCCCCGAACAATGAACACGCAACAAAGCAAAACGCAGGTGTGTCAGCCCATGTAAGCACTGTTTCATGGGTGTGCATAAATTAGCCACTGAGATCTCCTTCACAGCATAAGAGCTCTCTGAGTGTCAGGAGAGCCTGTGTGTTTGAGACAGGTAACACTTGACTTACATGTGGCTCCCTGATCTGCATTGATGTTACCGATGTTTATGTCTTTGCACATCATCGATCAGATATGAGAGCGCAGTGGGCGTCCCTATGCTCGGGTAAGCTTTGTAAGGCATCAACATGCCATCCATACGAGATTACAGATGCGATTGCATTTGCCTAAATTTTTGCGGAATCAGGGCCTAATTCAGACCCGCTCGCGAGCGTAGGACGCTCGAAAGCGGGTCGATGGTGCCCTAATGCGCATGCACACGACGGAGGGAGCTCCGTCATGTGCATGCGCGAGACCCACATAGCGACAGCCAAGCTGTCGCTCGGGGTCTCGCACCAAAGGGGGCGTGCTGTTGATGGTGACTGACAGCACCCCCCTTTGGTGGGCATGCCGGGGGTGTGGCTGCCCAGACGGAGGCGTTCCCATGGGAACGCCTTCCGTCTGGAGCCAGCCCCACTGACATCACTAGTGATGTCAGTGGGAGTGATTTTGGCTCTGATAGAGCCAAAATCACTCCAGGGCTTGCGGCCACGAGACCCTACCGAAGGGTCTCGTCGCAAGCCCGATGGTCGCGATGGTCTTGACCATCGCGACCATCATCATGGACGCTCGCATATGCTGTGGGTGGTAACCCACAGCTATACGAGCGTCCAAGAGGCCGCTCCATTTTTAGGTAGGAGGGCCCTGATTCAGAGCGAGCGCTCTGGTCAGAGTGTCCGGCTCTGAATCAGGCCCTCAGTCTTGAGAGATGTTCACTTCGGCATTGTACAGTGTTTGCCTTATTCTCTGCATAATGTAACGTTTCTTCGAATCTGTTGAGTTTTCCTGAATTCCTGGCATCTTTACATTGTTTAATTTATATCGAGCACTGTATTTAGAAGTTTGGGCAAGTATACATATAAACATTATAGTGGCAATATGATTCAGTAGCTACAAATTGTATACTTTTTATGCTGGGCATCAATATGCCGGCCCAGTATGGGGTAAATTGAAACCATTAGTGTAACCTAAGCTGGTGTACAGACTGGCTTGTAATACACCAATGTGGCAGGTATAGCAGCAAACAGCTATTTGACTCCAAGTATTGTGGATTCTGTCACAGCGTGAAATGTTTGTGCAATACGTAAAATTGCATTAGTCTCCTTAAACACTGGCATTAAGTCACAACCTTTTTTTTGTTTCTGCAAGTGAGCTTATTGCTTTCTGTACAGTACATGGAACATCTGTTGTACCTCTTCGTAGCTGATGCCTAAGGTTTTGGTTACAGCTGAACTGGTTCAATGTGTTCTGCGTTGAACTCCAGTCCCTATAGAATATTAATAGCACTGGACAAAGCCTTGTGGTATTTTATCATTCACATGAGAGATTGATTTGGGGGCAGCAGTGCAATAAAGATTCCTCGAGTTTGTTTTTATTGAGGAGCAGAACATGCTGATTTCATTTAATGTTGTGTTTCTTCTTAGCTCGCGGCCAGTGTATAATCCAAAATCAATGGGGGCATAAGATGCTTTTAGAGAAAGAAATCATAAACTTATACTTTTACAGACAGGCTTGAGAATGTACAGTAACAGTTTGGAACTGTATTTGCTGTGCTTAAAGTTGTGGGCAGAGCATGAAGACCAGAGCCAACCCTGGGCATAGGCCATTTATAGGGAACCACTGCTTTAGGAGTTCCCCAGCAAATATATGGCCCGTACCACATCGCCAGCACACATTTAAGGGGCACCAGCTAAACTAATTAAGCCCCTGCGAGGGCAAATGCAGCCAAAGCTCTAGATATCAACAGGAAGTTTAGCAGTTTCTGAGTCAGGTCAACTCAACCACAACTGTGCATATGGGTCCGATGGTACTCGATGTTACCAATGTTTACACCATACATGCCTTCCCTCCCGGTGTTCGCGGGAGGCTCCCAATTTTTCAGGTAACCCCCCGCATCCCCGAAAGGGTAGGCATGTCTCCCGCAGAATTCCTGCGGTGATCACGGGTCTCTGTGTAGAGGGCGGGGCTTAATTATGTGTTTCTACTTGAATCACTTCATTTGGGGCTTAATGACGCGAATCATCAGGCCCCGCCCTCGTCGCCACCCTCCTGCTTCTTTTACCCTGGAAGAGATATTAAATGGTAGGCAAGTATGGTTTACACCGACTTGCAAAGGTATTGCGGATGTAAGTAATGGGAAGTGGGTGGCTTTATAAAGTGGTGGGCGTCTTTACATAGTGCTGCAATCACACTCATTTGCATAATTTTGCTGCGTCCAGGTGCGTGCGTGTGCAAACTTGCGATCCAAGCTGAATCAGGACCTATGTTTATATTTTTTTACAGAATTATTGTTGATGTTTTTTTTTAATCAGATAGATATATTGGCCCTGAGGACTGAAAACAGAGGTGCACAAACCATAATAAAATGCATCATAAAGAGAATGTGTGGTAATAATACCATTTACACATACTAAAACTAGGGGGCCTATTCATCATTACTTCATACTTGTTAAGTATCCCCCGAGGCGAGGTGAATACTTCATCCTCCTGGGGCCCCCGATGATGAATAGGCCCCTAAATGAGAGAAATAGGGAAATATTTAGGGATGTAAATATATAGATGTTAATAATAAAAAAAGTCTCTCTGTTGAAGCAATCCTCCATATGATGAATTGTGCCAGTGGAGCCATATGCACTGTGCCAGTTCCCACCTATGCCAGGTGACACAACAGATATTGGGGAGCGCTGGAGAAAAAAAGCTGAAGGGAACAACAGGATAATGATTAACATAGCACAACAAATACAGTCTTACAATATCAGCGCTGAGGGTAGTTCCAATAATGCTGTACACCCAGAAGTAAACACCAAAGCGTGTCCGCCCAGAGTGTCCGGCAGCAGGAGGTTTTCCTATTGGACACATTAGAGGTGGACCTAAAGAAACAGTTATGTGCATCTACAACGCTTATGCAAAGTAAGCATACATGCGAGCACCTGTTATTGATATAACCAGCCACGCTTTGGAGTCTACGTCTGGGTGCCTGGATATTGTAGAGACTGTCTGGATATTGGATTATACTTCTACCTTATGATCTAAACCACGCAAAGGGTGTTCTATATTTTATTAGGACTAATAATACATCTAGTTCTTTGTTTATTCTTTTTCATATCAGTAAAGTGATACAATATATGAGTACTAAAGTAAAAACTTAGGCCCTCATTCAGAGACGTACGCTCTGAGCAGAGCGCACGCTCTGAATGAGGGCCGTCCTCCATAACTATGGAGCGTCCTCCTGGACGCTTGTATAGCTGTGGGTCACCACCCACAGCCTATACGAGCGTGCAGTTTGATGGCTGCGATGGTCTTGACCATCGCGACCATCGAAACTGCGAGCCGGAGCCTGCGGTTGAGGTTTTCAACCGCAAGGCCCGGAGTGATTTTGGCTCTATCAGAGCCAAAATCACTCCCACTGACATCACTAGTGATGTCAGTGGGCCGGCTTCTGACGGTAGGCGTTCCCTTAGGAACGCCCCAGTCAGGGAGGCACGCCCCCGGCACGCCCACCAAAGGGGGCGTGCTGTCAATCAACATCGACAGCACGCCCCTTTTGATCAGACACAACGAGCGAAGGAAAGTCCTTCGCTCGTCGCATCTGGCGCATGCGCACGACGGAGCTCCCTCCGTCGTGCGCATGCTCAGTGCAGAACATCGACCCACTTGCGAGCGGACAGCCGCTCGCGAGTGGGTCTGAATCAGGCCCTTAAGGTGAGCGGACCCCTGTGTTTTGGTTCAAGTGTAAAATGTATAAAAACAGCTGAAATCATGTAACTTGGACCTGTTTACATGCAATCCAAAACCCGAGATCTAGTTTTAAGATCTAAGATTCGAACTTGCGGGTAGACCTGAGCTGGAACTCTGTTCTACTCAGAACCCCAAAGTGATCTGAGCCAGGACTCAATTAGTCTTGGAACCCCAATTTTGGGTGTGATCGGTTTTCAGCAAAACCGAACCGCTCATCTATAGTAACAACATAATCTCACCTGGACTCTTCACCACCGGCATGCTTGTATGTATGCAGGTCTCACCTGGCAGCATATGCCAAGGAGAAAACTCACTGTGAGATATGCAGGGCCGGCAACAGAAATCATGGGGTCCATTACACCCATTCTTTTAGGGGCCCCCCATTCCAGGGTCCCTGGCAGGGCCAGTTGCTTGAGTCTGTCCTCATTGCACAGTAAAGAGATGCTGTGCGCATGCGCACGGCATCTATTCACAGCTGCTCTGCACAGCGGAGAAGCTGATTTCTCCCAACTTCCCCCCACCGCGGGACACTGCGGCCCGTGTGTGGGATGGTGGGACAGTACCTGAGACTGTCCCAACAGAAGTGGACAGTTGGGGGGTATGGCTATATGTGGTTTTTCTGGGGAACCTCTGAGCCCCCAGAGTTTCCCTCCATGCCGCACACTTACCTTATTCTATAAATGCTTGCTGCAGCGTCTCTGCTTGTGTGTCTTTTCCTCAGCTCACCATGCGTTGGATCCACTCATCTCTCTGTGTGGCTTGACTCCGTCGGCTACTTGATTCTCGTAGGACTTAACCTAATCAGCATAGGGACTGATATTAGCTCCTTTGCATAAGCATATTATATCTTTATATATATATTTAGTTATAAAATATTTTTTTTTTTTTACACATAAGCTCCCCATCCCACACTGTGCTTCCATATCCCACTGTGCTCTCCCATCTGACACTATACTCTCACATACCTACCTCATCCCACAATGTGTTCTCCTATTCACCATTGTGATCCCCATCCCACCCCGTGCCCTCCCATCCGCATTAAACACTGTATGCTCTCCCATCGCCCACTGTGCTATCCCACCCCACACTGTGCTCTCCCTTCCCCCCTCTCACACTGTGCCCTCCCATCCCCCCTCACACTGTGCTCTCCCATCACCTCTTACACTGTGCTCTCCCATCCCCCCTCTCACACTGTGCCTTCCCATCACCTCTTACACTGTGCTGTCCCATCCCCCACTGCTCTCCTATCCCCATCCCAGACTGCTCTCCCATCCCCCCTCTCACACTGTGCTTTCCTATCCCCATCCCACAAAGTGCTCTCCCACCCCCCTCTCACACTGCTCTCCCATTCCCTCTCACACTGTGCTCTCCCATTCCCCACTGTGCTTCCCAATCCTAGCCCACATTTTGTATCCCCCACCCTCCTCCCAGGCTGCACTTACCTGGAGATTCCTGGGCAGCGTCTGCTTAGTCCTGACTGCTGCTGCTGCTGGGTGGGTGGGTGGGACTGGAGAGAGGCAGAGCACTGTGGTGGGGGCGGAGCTATGTAATGACTGCTTCTATCTTGAGGAGTCATCAGGCAGCAGTCCCGCACTGCTAATTTATGCAGCATGCGGCTGCAGCTAATGCCTCCCAGCCAGGTGGCCCACCCCATTGCCCCCACTGGACTTGCTGCTGCAGTGATCAGCAGGGACCCCGTACATGCCTGCACCCTGCTGATCACAGCAGCGGCACACTTTGGGGCCCCCTAGGACCTCGGGGCCCGGTACAGTTGTACCCCTGGATCCCCCCCGTCACCGGGTCTGGAGATATGCAACGATAGCCACTATCTGCACATAGCCGTTATATTCACAGATACCTCTAGCCTAGCTCGGCCTTGCTGTGAGCTGGTTCAGCTGATGGTGGATCTGAATAGGAAAACATTTCCTGAGCTTGAAGACCAGTATTTCACATAACACCTGTTGGGCATGACACCCTGTAGATCCAGAGAATGTAACTGCTATGTGCAGGAAGCTGTTGTTATATTTCAATGTGATTCTGCATTCTAAAGATATCTAATCATTTAAAAAATTGCGCAGTGCTCTGCAAACCGCGTCAGGACTTCACACTGGGCTTGATTCTGATTCTGAGGTGGGAGGAAGCAAAACAAAAGCAAGTAACTGTGCACTTGGACAAACCATGCTGCAATGCAAGGGGTGCAAATACATTTATTATTTTTCATGCAGGGTAAATACTGGCTGATTTTGCATGTATCCCACAGATGCTGGACAGCTTTATTTTACACTGCAATGTGAGTTTAGACACTCCCCTCTCAAATCAAAATCTCTCCTCACATTGTAAATCTGCCCCCAGGGCCGGATTGAGGGCCACATGGGCCTGGAGCTGAAAATGACCAAGGGCCTATTATGAGAAGTAGAGGAGGTGTGACCAGCGCTTTGAGGGTGTGGCCAGTGCCATGTGGGTGTGTACACCAACTATACTCTCAGCCCCAAAGTCTCCGTAAATATGTAAAAGAACAAAAATGCTTCATTTTGTGAGGTAAATAGAAATACAATTTTATAATTTATGATTTATGGCTGACCGTGTGGAGAGCAGATGGCCAGTCAACATCATGTTGTCATGACAATGGGCCTATTTTTATGTGGAGGCCTGGAGCTGTAGCTCCGTCCGCCCCATTGTTAATCTGGCCCTGTCTGCCCCACCTATTGTATGTGCAATGTGGTTTTGCCCAGATGCGCAGTTACTTACTTGCTCTTTTTTGCTTTACTCCCACCTCAGAATCAGGCTCATTATGTGAGTGAAGAAAACTCTGCTGTACTTTAGACCAATGTTCAAAGTAGGGGTGAGCGGGTTCGGATTTCTGAAATCCGAACCCCCCCGAGCCCCCCCGATCCGAGTCAGGCTCAACTTTTCCCGCCTGACTCGGATCTGAAATCGAGGCAAAACGTCATCATCCCGCCTTCCGAGTCTCGCGGGTTTTGGATCCTATATAAGGTACCCGCGTCGGCGCCATTTTCTCACTCGGCTGTGGACAGTGAAGAGGGAGGGTGGGAGTTAGGGCTGTGTAGTGTAGTGTAGTGTAGTGTAGTGTAGTGCTGCTGTTGTCCACTACTTCAAAGTCCATAGGGGCTGGCTGTGTTGTGCTGTGCTGCTGTTGTTAATAGGGGCTGTGTCCACTACTTCAAAGTCCATAGGGGCTGGCTGGACTGTGTTGTGCAGTCAGTTCTCCATAGGGGCTGTGTCCACTCCAAAGTCCTGTGCAGTGTCCCAGTCCTAAAGGAGTGCTGTAGTGTTGTCCAGGGGGTGCTCTGTCCATCAGGGGTGCTCCCCCCAAGTGCTAAAAAAATAATATATTTTCTGTGTTTGTGAATTGTGTGCGCAGTAGCCGCACGTGCATCAACAAAGTAGTGCCAAGCGTGCGCCTGTGTCATAAGTAAAGGGCCGGCTGGCTTGACCGTTAAAGGGTGCTGTAACCCCCAAAGTACACTCCAGTCCAAACCAAAAAAAAAAATATTTTCTGTGTTTGTGAATTGTGTGCGCAGTAGCCGCACGTGCATCAACAAAGTAGTGCCAAGCGTGCGCCTGTGTCATAAGTAAAGGGCCGGCTGGCTTGACCGTTAAGGGTGCTGTAACCCCCGAAAGTACACTCCAGTCCAAACCAAAAAAAAATTATTTTCTGTGTTTGTGAATTGTGTGCGCAGTAGCCGCACGTGCATCAACAAAGTAGTGCCAAGCATGCGCCTGTGTCATAAGTAAAGGGCCGGCTGGCTTGACCGTTAAGGGTGCTGTAACCCCCGAAAGTACACTCCAGTCCAAACCAAAAAAAAAATTATTTTCTGTGTTTGTGAATTGTGTGCGCAGTAGCCGCACGTGCATCAACAAAGTAGTGCCAAGCGTGCACCTGTGTCATAAGTAAAGGGCCGGCTGGCTTGACCGTTAAGGGTGCTGTAACCCCCGAAAGTACACTCCAGTCCAAACCAAAAAAAAAATTATTTTCTGTGTTTGTGAATTGTGTGCGCAGTAGCCGCACGTGCATCAACAAAGTAGTGCCAAGCGTGCGCCTGTGTCATAAGTAAAGGGCCGGCTGGCTTGACCGTTAAAGGGTGCTGTAACCCCCAAAGTACACTCCAGTCCAAACCAAAAAAAAAATTATTTTCTGTGTTTGTGAATTGTGTGCGCAGTAGCCGCACGTGCATCAACAAAGTAGTGCCAAGCGTGCGCCTGTGTCATAAGTAAAGGGCCGGCTGGCTTGACCGTTAAGGGTGCTGTAACCCCCGAAAGTACACTCCAGTCCAAACCAAAAAAAAATTATTTTCTGTGTTTGTGAATTGTGTGCACAGTAGCCGCACGTGCATCAACAAAGTAGTGCCAAGCGTGCGCCTGTGTCATAAGTAAAGGGCCGGCTGGCTTGACCGTTAAGGGTGCTGTAACCCCCGAAAGTACACTCCAGTCCAAACCAAAAAAAAAATTATTTTCTGTGTTTGTGAATTGTGTGCGCAGTAGCCGCACGTGCATCAACAAAGTAGTGCCAAGCGTGCACCTGTGTCATAAGTAAAGGGCCGGCTGGCTTGACCGTTAAGGGTGCTGTAACCCCCGAAAGTACACTCCAGTCCAAACCAAAAAAAAAATTATTTTCTGTGTTTGTGAATTGTGTGCGCAGTAGCCGCACGTGCATCAACAAAGTAGTGCCAAGCGTGCGCCTGTGTCATAAGTAAAGGGCCGGCTGGCTTGACCGTTAAAGGGTGCTGTAACCCCCGAAAGTACACTCCAGTCCAAACCAAAAAAAAATTATTTTCTGTGTTTGTGAATTGTGTGCGCAGTAGCCGCACGTGCATCAACAAAGTAGTGCCAAGCGTGCGCCTGTGTCATAAGTAAAGGGCCGGCTGGCTTGACCGTTAAGGGTGCTGTAACCCCCGAAAGTACACTCCAGTCCAAACCAAAAAAAAAATTATTTTCTGTGTTTGTGAATTGTGTGCGCAGTAGCCGCACGTGCATCAACAAAGTAGGGCCAAGTGTGCGCCTGTGTCATAAGTAAAGGGCCGGCTGGCTTGACCGTTAAAGGGTGCTGTAACCCCCGAAAGTACACTCCAGTCCAAACCAAAAAAAAATTATTTTCTGTGTTTGTGAATTGTGTGCGCAGTAGCCGCACGTGCATCAACAAAGTAGTGCCAAGCGTGCGCCTGTGTCATAAGTAAATGGCCGGCTGGCTTGACCGTTAAGGGTGCTGTAACCCCCGAAAGTACACTCCAGTCCAAACCAAAAAAAAAATTATTTTCTGTGTTTGTGAATTGTGTGCGCAGTAGCCGCACGTGCATCAACAAAGTAGTGCCAAGCGTGCACCTGTGTCATAAGTAAAGGGCCGGCTGGCTTGACCGTTAAAGGGTGCTGTAACCCCCGAAAGTACACTCCAGTCCAAACCAAAAAAAAATTATTTTCTGTGTTTGTGAATTGTGTGCGCAGTAGCCGCACGTGCATCAACAAAGTAGTGCCAAGCGTGCGCCTGTGTCATAAGTAAAGGGCCGGCTGGCTTGACCGTTAAGGGTGCTGTAACCCCCGAAAGTACACTCCAGTCCAAACCAAAAAAAAAATTATTTTCTGTGTTTGTGAATTGTGTGCGCAGTAGCCGCACGTGCATCAACAAAGTAGTGCCAAGCGTGCACCTGTGTCATAAGTAAAGGGCCGGCTGGCTTGACCGTTAAGGGTGCTGTAATCCCCGAAAGTACACTCCAGTCCAAACCAAAAAAAAAATGATTTTCTGTGTTTGTGAATTGTGTGCGCAGTAGCCGCACGTGCATCAACAAAGTAGTGCCAAGCGTGCGCCTGTGTCATAAGTAAAGGGCCGGCTGGCTTGACCGTTAAAGGGTGCTGTAACCCCCAAAGTACACTCCAGTCCAAACCAAAAAAAAAATTATTTTCTGTGTTTGTGAATTGTGTGCGCAGTAGCCGCACGTGCATCAACAAAGTAGTGCCAAGCGTGCGCCTGTGTCATAAGTAAAGGGCCGGCTGGCTTGACCGTTAAAGGGTGCTGTAACCCCCAAAGTACACTCCAGTCCAAACCAAAAAAAAAATTATTTTCTGTGTTTGTGAATTGTGTGCGCAGTAGCCGCACGTGCATCAACAAAGTAGTGCCAAGCGTGCGCCTGTGTCATAAGTAAAGGGTCGGCTGGCTTGACCGTTAAAGGGTGCTGTAACCCCCGAAAGTACACTCCAGTCCAAACCAAAAAAAAATTATTTTCTGTGTTTGTGAATTGTGTGCGCAGTAGCCGCACGTGCATCAACAAAGTAGTGCCAAGCGTGCGCCTGTGTCATAAGTAAAGGGCCGGCTGGCTTGACCGTTAAGGGTGCTGTAACCCCCGAAAGTACACTCCAGTCCAAACCAAAAATAAAATTATTTTCTGTGTTTGTGAATTGTGTGCGCAGTAGCCGCACGTGCATCAACAAAGTAGTGCCAAGCGTGCGCCTGTGTCATAAGTAAAGGGCCAGCTGGCTTGACCGTTAAAGGGTGCTGTAACCCCCGAAAGTACACTCCAGTCCAAACCAAAAAAAAATTATTTTCTGTGTTTGTGAATTGTGTGCGCAGTAGCCGCACGTGCATCAACAAAGTAGTGCCAAGCGTGCGCCTGTGTCATAAGTAAAGGGCCGGCTGGCTTGACCGTTAAGGGTGCTGTAACCCCCGAAAGTACACTCCAGTCCAAACCAAAAAAAAAATTATTTTCTGTGTTTGTGAATTGTGTGCGCAGTAGCCGCACGTGCATCAACAAAGTAGTGCCAAGCATGCGCCTGTGTCATAAGTAAAGGGCCGGCTGGCTTGACCGTTAAAGGGTGCTGTAACCCCCAAAGTACACTCCAGTCCAAACCAAAAAAAAAATTATTTTCTGTGTTTGTGAATTGTGTGCGCAGTAGCCGCACGTGCATCAACAAAGTAGTGCCAAGCGTGCGCCTGTGTCATAAGTAAAGGGCCGGCTGGCTTGACCGTTAAGGGTGCTGTAACCCCCGAAAGTACACTCCAGTCCAAACCAAAAAAAAAATTATTTTCTGTGTTTGTGAATTGTGTGCGCAGTAGCCGCACGTGCATCAACAAAGTAGTGCCAAGCGTGCGCCTGTGTCATAAGTAAAGGGCCGGCTGGCTTGACCGTTAAAGGGTGCTGTAACCCCCGAAAGTACACTCCAGTCCAAACCAAAAAAAAATTATTTTCTGTGTTTGTGAATTGTGTGCGCAGTAGCCGCACGTGCATCAACAAAGTAGTGCCAAGCGTGCGCCTGTGTCATAAGTAAAGGGCCGGCTGGCTTGACCGTTAAAGGGTGCTGTAACCCACAAAGTACACTCCAGTCCAAACCAAAAAAAAATTATTTTCTGTGTTTAGCCGCACGTATATATCAAATCGATATAACATAAATGGAGGACCAAACTTTCTCCGATAAAAATAAAATAGAGAAAGATCAAGAACCACTTCCTCCTAGTGCTGAAGCTGCTGCCACTAGTCATGACATAGACGATAACATGCCATCAACGTCGTCTGCCAAGGCCGATGCCCAATGTCATAGTAGAGGGCACATACAATCCCAAATGGCAAAGTTCAGGAAAATGACCTTGAAAAAGAAATTTAAATCAGCTGAAGAGAAACGTAAACTTGCCAATATGCCATTTACGACACGGAGTGGCAAGGAACGGCTAAGGTCGATCCCTAGTATGTTCATGACTAGTGGTTCAGCTTCACATGACGATGGAAGCCCTCCTCCCACTAAAAAAATCAAAAGAGTTAACCTGGCAAAAGCACAGCGAAGAACTGTGCTTTCTAAGAAGATATCACAAATCCCCAAGGAGAGTCCAAGTGTGGTGGTGGTTGCGATGCCTGACCTTCCCAGCACTGGACGGGAAGAGGTGGCTCTTTCCACCATTTGCACGCCCCCTGCAAGTGCTGAAAGGAGCACCCACAGTCCACTTGCTGATATGCAAATTGAAGATGTCACTGTTGAAGTACAACAGGATGAGGATACTGGTGTAGCTGGCGCTGAGGAGGAAGTTGGCGAGGAGGATTCTGATGGTGATGTGGTTTGTTTAAATCAGGCTCCGGGGGAGACAGTTGTTGTCCGTGGGATGAAAAAGCCCATCACGGTCATGCCTGGGCAGAAGACCAAACATTCCACCTCTTTGGTCTGGCAATATTTCTATCCAAATCCGGACAACAACTGTCTTGCCATATGTACCATATGTAAAGGTGAAATAAGTAGGGGTAGGGACGTCAACCACCTAGGAACATCCTCCCTTATACGGCACCTGCAGCGCGTTCATAAAAAGTTACTGTCAAGTTCAGAAACTTTGGCTAATACCGTAAGCAGTCCAGGGACACCTAAATCCCGTTGTCCTGTTGTATCCAAGCGCCTGCAAACCACACCGTCAACTCCCTCCTCGTCAATTTCCTCCTTAGTTAGGATCGGAAGTAGTCCTGCAGGCCATGTCACTGGCATGACTGACTCTCCTATCCGGGATTCCTCCGGAGGATCCTGCATTGCTACGCCTACTGCTGCCGCTGCTGCTGTTGCTGCTGCTGGGAGTCGTTCATCATCCCAGAGAGGAAGTAGGAACACCACTACTTTTACTAAACAATTGACCCTCCAACAGTCCTTAGCGAGGAGGATGAAGTACGACAGCAGTCATCCTGAAGCAAAACGTATAACTGAGGCCTTGACTGCTATGTTGGTGTTAGACGTGCGTCCGGTATCCGCCATTAGTGCAGTGGGATTTAGACAATTGATGGAGGTAGTGTGTCCCCGGTTCCAAATCCCATCTAGATTCCACTTCACTAGGCAGGCGATACCGAGACTGTACAGAAACGTCAGAAAAAGTGTCCTCAGTGTCCTGAAAAATGCCGTTGTACACAATGTCCACTTAACCACGGACATGTGGACAAGTGGAACAGGGCAGACTAAGGACTATATGACTGTGACAGCCCACTGGGTAGATGTATCACCTTACGCAGCAACAGCAGCAGCGTCACCAGTAGCAGCATCTCAGAAATGCCAGCTCGTTACAAGGCAGGCTACGCTGTGTATCACCGGTTTCAGTAAGAGGCACACCGCCGACAACCTCTTAGAGAAACTGAGGGAAATCATCGCCCAGTGGCTTACCCCACTTAGACTCTCCTGGGGATTTGTGATATCTGACAACGCCACCAATATTGTGCGGGCATTACATCTGGGCAAATTCCAGCACGTCCCATGTTTTGCTCACACAATAAACTTGGTGGTGCAGAATTTTCTGAAAAGCGACAGGGGCGTGCAGGAGACGCTTTGGGTGGCCCGAAAAATTTCTGGCCACTTTCGCCATTCAGCGACTGCGTGCCGAAGACTGGAGCGCCAGCAAACACTCTTGAACCTGCCCCGCCATCACCTGAAGCAAGAGGTTGTGACGCGGTGGAACTCAACCCTCTATATGCTTCAGAGGATGGAGGAGCAGCAAAAGGCCATACAAGCCTATACATCCACCTATGACATAGGCAAAGGAGGGGGTATGCACCTGACTCAAGCGCAGTGGAGAAGGATTTCCGTGTTGTGCAAGGTTCTCCAGCCCTTCGAACTTGCCACACGTGAAGTCAGTTCAGACACTGCCAGCTTGAGTCAGGTCATTCCCCTCATCAGGCTTTTGCAGAAGCAGCTGGAGAAAGTGAAGGAGGAGCTAAGACGGAGCGATTCCGCTCGGCATGTGGGACTTGTGGATGAAGCCCTTCATTCGCTTTGCCAGGATTCCAGGGTGGTCAATCTGTTGAAATCAGACCACTACGTTTTGGCCACCGTGCTCGATCCTAGGTTTAAAGCCTATGTGGTGTCTCTCTTTCCGGCCGACACAAGCCTGCAGAGGTGCAAAGACCTGCTGGTGAACACACTGTCAGCTGAAGCGGAACGTGACACGTCAACGGCTCCTTCTTCATTTTCTCCTGCAACTGGGGCTGCCAGGAAAAAACTTAGGTATCCTAAGCAACCCGCTGGCGGTGATGCAGGGCAGGCAGGACCAAGTTTGGACATCTGGTCCGGACTGAAGGACCTGGCAACAATTTCTGACATGTCTACTGTCACTGCATATGATACTGTCACCATTGACAGAATGGTGGAGGATTACATCGGTGACAGCATCCAAGTAGGCATGGCAGACAGTCCATACCTGTACTGGCAGGAAAAAGAGGCAATTTGGAGGCCCCTGTACAAACTGGCTCTATTTTACCTGAGTTGCCCCCCCTCCAGTGTGTACTCCGAAAGAGTGTTTAGTGCAGCCGGGAACCTTGTCAGCGAAAGGCGTAGGAGGTTGCTTCCACAGAATGTGGAGAAGATGATGTTCATCAAAATGAATTATCAGCTCTTCCAGGGAGACCAGCCTCCAGAAGGTACAGAGGGACCTGTGGTGGTGGATTCAAGTGGGGACGAGTTAATACTTTGTGAGGATGAGGATGTACACACTGAAGAGGTTGAGGAATCGGTGGATGAGGAGGATGAGGATGACATCTTGCCTCCATAGAGCCAGTTTGTGCAGGGACACATTAATTGCCAGCTTGTTTTGTGGGGGCCCAAACGAACCAATCATTTCAGCCACAGTTGTGTGGCAGACCCTGGCGCTGAAATGATTGGTTTGTTAAAGTGTGCATGTCCTGTTTATACAACATAAGGGTGGGTGGGAGGGCCCAAGGACAATTCCATCTTGCACCTCTTTTTTTTCTTTGCATTATGTACAGTTTGGGGCCTAGTTTTTCAAACTGCCATCCTGTCTGCCACTGCAGTTTCACGCCTAGATGGGTCACGTGTTTGTGCCGCCCACTCGTGTCGCTTAGCATAGTCATCCAGCTACCTCGGTGCAACGTTTTGGACATAAAAACACTATTGTGAGGTGTGAGGTGTTCAGAATAGACTGGAAATGAGTGGAAATTAAGGTTATTGAGGTTAATAATAGCATAGGAGCAGAAAAACCTACAAATTCTGTGATTTTAGCTGTTTTTATGCTTTTTTTCAAAAAAATACAGATCCAAAACACAAAACCCAGAACCCAAAACACGGAAGGGTGGTTTTGGCAAAACCAATCCAGATCCAAAACACGAAGAAAGATCCAGATCCAAAACCAAAACACAAAACACGAAAAGTGGCCGGTGCACACCCATAGTTCAAAGGAATAAATGTAGATTTAATAGACTTGGAAATATTGATTAAAAACTGGGTTAAAGCAAAGGTGTGGATATGTGTAGACTAGAGATGTGCACTGACCCCTGTATTTTGGTTTTGGATCTGGATTCATCTTCATGTTTTGGTTTTGGTTTTGCAAAACCACCCTCAAGTGTATCTAGATTTTTAAATAAAAATTGATAAAAAGTTTTTAAAAACAGCTAAATCATGTAAATCATGCAGCCCCGAAACCCGACATTCGCATTTAAAATCAGAATTCTGAACCGCAAAAGTATCAGTGCCGCGACTCTGATATACCCGCATCTTCTCAGGAGATCAGGACCACGACTCGAATGTACCCAGATTCATGAAATTCAGGTGGATTCAGATTTCTGGAGTACCGAACTGAACATCTCTAGTGTAGACTATTGGTTTGTGGCTTATTCGTATTATTATGCTTATTGGCTTATTATGCACATAAATATTGGAAAATTCTTATATAAATGTATTAAAATATATAAAAGGTAAAAAACCGGGGTTGACTAAGGAGGACGCTATTAGTGAGTATTACAAGGAATTTCTCCTGCAAGTATTTCCAACCCTATGAATGAGCTAGCTTATGGACATTTATTCAGGTGATTTGCTACACCTTCTCTGGCTTATAAGGAGGCCTGAGATATAGACTGCCATATGAGACTGTTGCTGTATGTTGTGCTCAACATTGGATTTTCGCGACATTGTATCATTGATGTAACCACAAGATTAACATCAATTAATCTTGCGGCTACGATGTAGCGGTTCCCACAATAGACGTCTATGGGGATTTCTCACCATAGACGTCTATGGAACACACAGGCTGGCCGCATGCAGCTAATCAGGGAGCTGCTCCGACGGAGATGGTCCCTGATTGGCAGGCGGCCCCTTCACTGACGGGGCACACGTGTGCCCTGGTCATTTACGCGGAGCAAAGGTATGTGTACACACATACCTTTGCTCGGTCGTATGGTTAGTTTTTTTTGCGTTTTTTTATTTTAACCCCTGGATTGCCTACTTGCAGAAGAGGACGTGATCGACGCATAGGAGAGGTGAGTATGGATTTTTTTTTTCAGGTACACCCCTATGGATTACTTCGGATACTAGGTGAGTATGTGTGAGTGTGAGTGTGCATGTATGTTTTATTAAAATTATACTTTCACGGTGTAAGTTTGTTTATTTACGTATCTCTTTAGTTGTGGAACTACAAGTGCCAGCGGGCCTGTAATGCCCCGCATGCTGGTATTTGTGGTTCTCCAAATACCAGCATGCAGGGGAGGCTTGCTGGTACTTGTGGTTCTACAAATAAAGACAATATGGTAAATTTAATTTTACACTTTACACTATCAACCCGGCACCCACTGCCCTAGGGTGCCGAGGATAGCCCCGGGCTATCAGTCTAGGCCTGGGGTGCCCTGGAGAGGGGTACCCCTTTATTGGGGGGGTACCCAACTCCCCAGGGATCCCCGGCCTGGACTGACTAGCAGTCAGGGATAATGCTTTGGCCGGGGAAACCGGTGAAAGGTTTTCCCTGGCTGTGGCATTATCCCCCTGCTCGAAAGAGTTCGGTGCTGGTTCTGGAATTTTCAGGGGACCCCTACTCGTTTTGTCCCCTGATTTTCCAGAACCAGGACCAGCTCAACAAAGCCCTGTGCTGGTTCTTAATATACAGGGGCCCCCTACGCATTTTGGCCCCTGTATTTTTAGAACCAGAACAGGCTTTATAAAGCCCGGGGCTGGTTATGCTTTTGGGGAGGGGGTGCACGTTTTTTTTTTTTTAACACACAAAGAAGCCATCACGGATCACACTGATCTGTGATGGCTTCTCTAAAACTCGCACCTTTTAATGCTACTCGCATTAAAAGGTGTCAGTTTACATAGTCATAAACTCGCCTGCACTTGCAAATGCAGTAGCCCTGAGCTGAAAAGTTTGCAGCCTATTGAATTTGCGAGTTTCAGTACAAACTCGCACTTTTTAAAAGTGCGAGAAAGTGCGAGTTTGTACTGTTACTAAAACTGACTACCTATTACATTTGGCCCTATGTGTCAAGTATCAAGAACGTATTTTCTTTTTATTTTGAATGGAATTATACTATTTGCTCTGAACTGAATATGTCTGTAATGTGATTGTGTATTTATTTACTCCTGCAAGCATTTTATTTTTTACCTGTATATATTTTAATAAATGTATATAAGAATTTACCAATTTTTATGTGCAATAATTGATGCTCTAAGTATTACTGCATTAATCTTTGTTAGACAGATCAGGGGTGGCCAACCCGCAGCTCTCGAGCCGCATGAGGCTCTTCTGAGCTTCAAATGCGGCTCCCAGCTCGCGGCTCGGCAGACCCCCATTGTTACTGAGAACGCTGGTCTCTAAAGCCATCAGAGGCTAAAGAAGCCTCTGATCGCTTCAGAGGCCAGCATTCCCAGTAATGCAGTGAACGGGTGACGTAATGACGTCACCCACGATGTGAGGAGCCCGTGCGTCTGCTGGATCCAGTTAGATCCAGCAGGCGGCGGAAGCAGCAGCAGCGACGGTGCGGCTGGACTCGGGAGCCCTGACGTCGTGGAGCGGTGCCACCTCGAAGGCAAGTTTTTTCATAGGGGGGGAGCTAGTGCTGGGGCACGACTACAGGTAAAATTGCAGGAGGGGAACTGCTACAGGGGGCATAGAGTAGCTTAATGGGCACAACTACAGGGAACAGCACAGAAGGGGCACAACTACAGGGGGCATTGCTTAATGGGCACAGCTACAGGGGCACTGCAGAAGGGGCAACTACTGGGGGGCAATGCATAATTGGCACAGCTACAGGGGCATTGCAGAACGGGCACAACTACTGGGGGCATTGCATAATGCACACAGCTACAGGGGGCATTGCATAAGGGCCACAACTACTGGGTGCATTGATTAATGGGCAAAACTACAGGGGGCATTGCTTAATGGGCACAGCTACGGGGGCATTGCAGAAGGGGAACAACTACTGGGGGCATTGATTAATGGGCACAACTACAGGGGGCATTGCTTAATGGGCACAGCTACAGGGGGCATTGCATAAGAGCCACAACTACTGGGGTCGTTGATTAATGGGCACAACTACAGGGGGCATTGCTTTATGGGCACTGCTACAGGAGGCATTGCAGAAGGGGCACAACTACTGGGGGGCATTGCATAATGGGCACAGCTACAGGGGGCATTGCATAAGGGCCACAACTAATGGGGGGCATTGCTTAATGGGCATAGCTTTAGGGGGCAATGCAGAAGGGGCACAACTACTGGGGGCATTGCATAATGGGCACAGCTACAGGGGGCATTGCATAAGGGCCACAACTACTGGGGGCATTGATTAATGGGCAGAACTACAGGAGGGCACTGCATATGGGGTACAACTACAGAGGGCATTGCAGAAGGGGCACAACTACAGGGGGCATTGCAGCAGGGGCACAACTACAGAGGGCAATGCATAATGGGCACAGCTACAGGGGGCATTGCATAAGGACCATAACTACTGGGGGCAATGCTTAATGGGCACAACTACAGGAGTGCACTGCATATGGGGCACTACAGGAGGCACAGCATAATGGGCACTGGCATTCTCAATGTATTATATGTGGTTCTGGATTTCAATATGTATTTATGTGAACGTGGCTATTTCAATGTTTTCTATGTTGCTCTGGCTTTTTCTTTCACTTCAACAGTGAAAAATGTATATTGGGAAGATTATGTAAAATGTTTATTTTCAATGTCCTGGGCTCGCCCCCAGTGTGATTAAAAACGGAGGTGTGATCCAAGGTCATGCTCCTGCAAATGTCATACCAAAGGCGTGCGCACAAAAATGGGGCGTGGCCTTGTGATAAATAAGCCATGCCCCTTTTTTTGCGCGCTCGCCTACGGCACGTGCATGCTATGCGCTCTTTCGATTGACTACATATCTTTATTGGCTCTTTACCTCCGACTGGTTGGCCAACCCTGAGATAGATAGATAGATAGATAGATAGATAGATAGATAGATAGATAGATAGATAGATAGATAGATAGATAGATACATCATACGTACATACATAGATACATACATACAGACATTTCGTAAAATAGCCAAATAGTTTGATCCAATTTTGTCTTAAAAATTTTATTTACTGTTTGTTAGCAGATTACATGTTTCTTAGAAACAGTCTGTCTAGTCTGTATTGGCTTCATGTGTTTTCCATACTATGAAGGACAACACAAATACAAGTAGATAATACTGAAATCCCAGAGCAGTGCTGTACACAGAACATACAAAATGCCTTTAGCGTGGGAACATTTCCATCTGTGCCCTGGAAGGCTCCGCTCATAGATCTCATTGGGGATTTACACAGGAACTTGAGTGCAAATGAAGAAAGGGTTTAATTTTCTCAGAATCAAAGGTGAAATTAAAAAAAATATAAGGTTGTCTGGTGGAAGGCAAGACACACCATGCAGTCCCGAAACACACAAATGTTATATGAATAACATTGTACCGCTAGAAAAGCTGAAACAAGTTGTCAACGAAAGCATACACTAAAAAGTCTAAAAAACAAAATGTCTGAATTTATAGCAATAAAGTATTTTATATAATATTAAAATTCTTTTCAATATAAATTTTAATAACTTCTAATGGTATCTATGAAGAGTTATAAGCAAGAAATGACAGCAAAAGAGTACTTGAATTCACACACCACACAGTGTGAGCAAGAAAAGAACACATACTGTATCTCATGATACAACACCGCTGTTAGGGAAGCAAAACAGATGGGAAATGGCTTGTATTGTATTAATTATGTCCATATCTCCCAGCATATTAGAATGAAAACTGGGACATGTTGAGAATTTTCAGACCCAAACAGACCATACCTCATTCTAGTACCAAGCAGACCACATACCAATCCAGACCCACACAGACCACACCCCGATCATGAACCAAGCATACTACACCCCAATCCAGAACCAGCCACACCACACAACAATCCAGACCAATGCAGACCACACGCCAATCCAGACACAGGCAGACCATAATACAATCCAGACATATGTACACCACACTCCAATCCAGACCAAATCATACCACACATACAAATCCAGACCCACACAAACTACACCCCAATCCAGACCCAAATAAACCACTAGTCAATCTAGACCCAAGCAGACCATACATCAATCCAGACCATACATCAATCTGCACCAAGGGAGACCACACCCAATTCAATCCAGCCACAAATTTAAATAAATGTAAAATGTCCTCCTGCCTTTGACCTATTTATCTGTTTTTTCATTAAAGTATACACTAAATTGACAAAAGTTGAGTTTTGTAAAGTACAATTTTTAAAACCTCACTTTCAAATCCGTTTGTCACTTTGTATTGCTATCTCTCCTTCTGTCATGAATAACTGTGAATGAGTCCACAGCTCAGTACAATTGTATAAAAATAATGGCTAGACATATTTAGACCTCATGTGGGCAGGACTGAGGCACAGATGAACATTTATCTACTACAATCGTCTTTGAATTCAAACCTAGAGCGCTGTTTAATTTAGTAAGGTACAATACCATTGAATTTTTTTTAATTTAACTATCCAAACCGTTCATCATGCTATCGGAAATATAGTTCATCCTAAAGGGTATGAACGATGGCATACCCATGTTTCATTGGTTCATTGTGTGCAAATGCTGGGGTCCTTACACCCTTTGTTCAGCTGTTTAATGAAAACTTTGAAGTCTTTCTCCCTCTCTCAAAATGGGTGGAGTCGAGGAGCGGAGTGTAACGGAGGACCCCGCCACCCCCATTTCATCAAGAATCACTGGGCGGACTTAGCTGCTAGAGATCGGCAGCTCAAGGCCATCTAACTGCAACTTATGGGTAAATTTGCTAAGAATTGTGTCTGTTTCGAGTTGAAACACTCACAGCATTGCTGAAACATGTGCGACTTTTGACAGCTGAAGCACTCAAATTTACAGACGTATTTTGCTGAGCTGTGTTTTCCGATGGTGTATATAATCATGTTTCACCCTGAGGAGCTGATTCAGACCTGCTCGCTAGGATGTGAATGCTTTTAGCTGACCGATAGTTGCAATCTGCGCATGTGTATGCATCGCAATGATCGTGCGCAAACCACTGTGAAAGATCAGAATGCATTTGCTCGCTGCGCATAGACAGCCCAGCAGAGTGAGTGACAGGAGAAGCCGTTTGTGGGCGGTGACAGGGGCTGACCACTTGAAACGGGGGAGTGGAGGTGCGAATGCAGGCATGCCTGAGTGTTGCAACGCCATTTCAGAAGCGTGCATAATTAAAAGGCAGCGTCATAGTACACATCACTTGGTGGGATTTCACACTGAAGTCATCGCAGTGCTTGCAGCCGGGTATAGTCAAACTCAAGCGCTGCGATCGCATCTGATGGTGCTCGATGTAGCAATGTTTTCATGCACTTCCAGGAGATGACGTGCGCAAGTGGGCATCTTATAAATGGCTGGTGGGCATCTGCATACACTAACTGATCGCATGCCAAGACCTAGTGGGCGTGCTAATGCCTTGCCATGTGATCGCCTGCCTTGCTGGGCGTGCGCTGGATTTGCATATGCAAGCTGCGAGCGAATGCATCTTGCGAGCGGGTCTGAATGAACTCCTGAGTTCCCTGTGTCTGACCACAGCCAAATACACCTGAACATGCAGCCTGTACATATCAGTGAGATACGTGCAGGCTGCATGTGTGTATTCTGTTAAAAAAATATGATAAAAAAATAGGAAAAAAAGCCATGGTGTTCCCCCCCAAAAGTATAACCAGCCCCGGGCTCTGTAAGCCAGTCCTGGTTCAAAAAAATACGAAACAGATGAACAGCGCTGACCACAGAGAGCATATAAGCAATATTTAATTACATAAAATATGATAAAATGACAACATAAAACAAAAGCTCTAAGAAGATGCACACTGAATTTCACAGCTGATAAAATTAGATAACAGCACCAGTGAAAATGTTATTGCATAGCACCATTAAGTACCCATTAAGACTCTTCCTGTAGGTACAGATATAGTGGTCTTTAAGCACACAGGGGGTCATTCAGACCCGGTCATTAGCACCGATGCGCTCGGACCCGGGTCGATGCATGCGCATGACGGCGCCGGCGCCGTCGAGCACATGCGTGAGACCCGCTACGACCGACAGCGCCGGTCGTATCGAGTCTTGATCCAAAGGGGGCGAGCTGTCGATGTTGATTGACAGCTCGCCCCGTTTGGAAGGCGGGCCGGGGGGGGGTGGCAGCCCAAACGGAGGCGTTCCCATGGGAACGCCCACCGTTTGGGGGAGGCCCCACTGACATCACTAGTGATGTCAGTGGAGAGCTTCCGGCTCTGACAGAGCCAGAAGCTCTCCGGGGCTTACGACAAGGGAGACCCTACCCTAGGGTCTCGTCGTAAGCCCCGATGGTCACGATGGTCTCTGACCATCGCGACCATCACCGGAGCGGTCGTTAGAGCTGTGGGTGTTAACCCACAGCCTAACGACCGCAACAGAGGTGGGCGGTCAGGATGCAAGCGGCCGCCCAGTTTCTGAGCAACCGCTTGCATCCTCCGACCGCCTCTGAATGAGGCCCACAGTCCGGCAAACAAGAATGATCAGCTGATTGTAAAGGTGAGTATGGTTATAAAGATAACTGGTAATGACCACAAAAGAATGGAACATAAAATAGTATCATGAACAGGGGCGTATGCAAATTTTTCAAAGTGACGACATGGGAAGCGATTGCTCGCCAAGGCATTAGCACACCCACTTTGGCTGTGCGAGTGATCGCTCTGTGTATGCAGACACCCATAAGCGTATGTTGAGACGCCCATTAGCGCACATCATCTCCAGGAAGTGTATTAAAACATTGGTACTCGAGCACCATCGGTAGCGAACACAACGCTTGTGGTTGCCTTACCCTGCTGCAAGCACTGCGAGGACTTCGGTGTAAAAAACAGGCATGTGACATGTACTATGACGCTGCCTGTAATATCCCTTTTCCACGAAAATTCCGGGTCTGACCCATAGTTGGAACAGGATTCCTATCTGGATCAGACTCGGAATTTAGCTGGCGCCGACTCGGGATATTCCCGAGTCGGCGCTGCTCACACCGCAGTCGGGTCTGCATAGACCCGGCTTTTCTGGCGTGAAAGTGGATGCTTGGAGATGACGTCATCTCCAAGCGCCACTGAAGCCGGACCAATCGGCTGGCTTGCGGCGCACTGCAGGTCATCAAGACCCGGAGTGTGCCGTACACACAGCAGGGTTTCACGGGTTACTCCCGTGATAAACCCTGCTATTTACCTGGGTTGGGTTGCCGGGTCACTCGACCCGGCGATCCAATCCTCACCCCTTTTACACCAAGGAGCTGCCTGGGTTAACCCTGCAATAACCCAGGTTTTAGATCCGGTGTAAAAGGGGTATTAATTATGCACGCCTTAAAAACAGCATTGAAACACCGAGGCACCTGCGTTCGCACCTCCACACCCCCATTATTAGAGATGAGGCTTCGTTTCTGTATGTCAGACACTGATTGCAGAGTTGGGGCAGGGCTACACCATGGGCAGTAAGCTGCACAGAAAGTAAGCTAATAGAGGCATGACTCAGAGTATGGGGAGCATGTCTTGAGCACTGATGGACACCTTGGGTGTGCCATGTGACCAGGAAGTGCACTGCAGTGTTTAGCGACCAGACCTCAGTCAGCAGCAGCAAGAGAAGACACAGTGATGAAGGTAGGAGAAAAAATGGACACTGAAGTTACAGTGAGTAGGGGGTGAGACAGGCTCCCAGCACTCAGACCCATCCCCAAGTGTGGCTCCTCAGCCATTGACCTCACCGCACGTCACTGGTATGTGTCAACAATCACAGCCTCTACAAAAGCCAGGCACTGCAGATTATGATTGTTCAGAGCCCGCTCATTATAATAACATTGGAAAGTATCTCAGAGTACTTGTCATAATGTCATCTGTGAAAATCTGAAGACTAGAAATGAGCGGGCCATTTCCTTTTCTTCCCTGCTTGACTCACTTCTCTCCCCTATCCTCTCTCTCTCTCCTGCCCTGAACAAGCAGCTTCCCTATACAATGCCTCCCTAACTTCTGCTCTTGACTCTTGTCAAAGTCAGATAATTGGGTGAGATCAGTATGATAATTAATATCTATTGATGCTATCGTCCTTTGTCTGATAGCAATGTGACTGGCATGCTACTGCGTGCCAGGGTGAATTCCACACATACACAGAGGCACAAATGCGAACGCATACATATAAAATGGTTCCCACACATTATAGATAATAACTAGAGTTATTAAAGGTATTATGTGTTAATAAATATGATGTAAGATGCATGTAAAGGAGATCTAAAGTTCAGAATACAATAGACATGTCATGTTTGGTATCATACTTAATCGTTCTTTATTTACAGACATCCGTTTCTATCGGCAAAGAAGTTGCATCATGCGTCCGCTAGTTATGGATGATAGGGAGTTATTGAGTAGAATGTTATTTCTTGTATGCAGTGTTGTAGCCAGTTTTAACCAGTTCTTCGGTGGGAAGATACACAATGTGACCGTTGGAAGACTGAGCCATACCCCTGATGACACCATATGAACTGACCAATGACCAGATTGACCAAAAGCAAGAACCAATGAAAACCTGCCAACTTGTCTCCTTTGTTATCTCTGTAACCTGTACCGTATATAGGCTTGTGTACTGGCTGCAGTATACAGACATCTTCTTTGCGACCGCAGACTTCAGGACTGAATGACTGTATACTGGGACCAGTGCGCATGCATATGTATCGGCTGTACTTATTGTATATTTCTTGCTTTTTACTCTAATTGTTAAACTTCTATTGTGTTACTTTTTTACATAAAATAACTTTTTGTGCTTTGAAACAACACGATTAGACTGGAAAGCAATTATTTTTCAATAGAGACTAAATGGCATTCATAGATGGGGGCTCGCGACTGAAATCACGCTACCAGAGATTACGCAAAGCGTATGGATTTTGGTTCCTCAACAAAGGGTGGACGCGTCATTATACGGGTAAGAACGCAATGTGTTTAAAACCTGTTAAATCATTCTATGTTGTGAAACCGAATATCCATTTTTGGGTGATTTAAGGAGCGCTGCTTAGGACCTAGGGACAAGAGAGAAAAGTCTGTTTCTTTTATTGTCATTTTGCGCTTTAAGGTGCGATTCGCACATTTGCGTAATGCGTGCTCCCTGTATTGCTGCCACATGTTTAAACAATCGTTTTGATAGATAGTCTTGATCACTTGTTAAAACCTCTGAATAGTTATTGTCACTTGGGAAAGCAATATTTCTGCGCATAATTGCATAGGCGCTATTCTGCTCCTTGTTGTGTACGCTGACAATCATGCTTAGCGGTCAGTTGTGCACAGTGGGAGGAATTGAGTGGACACAGCTTTTGAATTCATCCACCGACGTAGTCTCTAGTGAAAAGTTAAGCGTTGGCCCAGATGGGTGCTAAACAAACGCTAGAGATGGTTGATGATGCGCTGCTTAACCACTTGCCTGGCATGGTCGTATCAGATACGACCATACCAGACTGGGCTTTCCCTGACATGGTCGTATCTGATACAACCAGTCAGAAAAACTCTATGGGCGGCTACTGGAAAATCATTTTCTAGCAGCCGCCAAACACAGAGGGACCTCCTGGTCCCTCTGCACACTTTGCCCCTCCCCATGGGCCGATCACTGCAGTGATCGGCCAGCCCAGCGCCGGCGAACCCACCCCCCCTGGCGGCTGCCGAGAGGACAGGGTAGAGAAGACAGTGCTGTAATTCTCTCCCTCCTCCGGCAGTTAGCAGCAGCCCAGCTGCTGACACGGAAGAGAAGGCAGTGCTGATAGCGCTGTCCTACTCTCCCTCCTTGCCGGCTAGCCGCAGCCCGGTGGCTGCTGACAGGGCAGAGAAGGCAGCGCTAACAGCGCTGTCCTTCTCTCCCTACAACTCCAGCTAGCAGCAGCTGCCGGGCAGGGAAGGTAGCGCTGTCAGCGCTGTCCTTCCCTCACTCCACCCCCGCTATCAGCAGCCTCTTCCCCATTGTGGAAAGCCCCACCCCCATGAATAAATCAGAGCCCTGGCCATAATATATGTATATATATATATGTGTGTGTATATATATATATATATATATACATATATATATACATATATATGTGTGTATATTTATACATATATATATATATGCACGTATATATATATATGCATGTATATATATATATATATATATATATATATACACGTATGTAGATGGCAGCCCCCAACCGATGTTAAGGAAACATCGGTAGCTGTGGTTACAATCGATGTTTCTATCGATGGCCAACAGTACTATATAGCATAAAAATTGCCATTTTTATGGTACACAGCGCTTAAAACATTTTTTTTTTTTTTTTTTAGAAAATCGTGTTGGATAAGTTTTAAAAAGCTGTTCCTGACCTAATTCAGTCATAAAAAAAAACGTTTTTTTTGGAGTGGTTGGAGTGGTTTTTGGAGAGAGAATTCGTCAGTTAAGTGGTTAAGGAAGGGCCGACTGGTTCGGCAAGATATATAATGTATGCAAAGTATGGTGCATACGCTACGGCGTACTGCAACATATGGGTCAAGATGACCACAGGATGTATGAGACCATTTCCCAAGGTTGGCAGTTTCGATTTGGAGGTATTAAGTAATGTTAGAGATAACATATGTTTAGTCAAATCATTGAAGAAAAGGGTAAAATACAATGACTGTGGCAGCACGAGGGGAGCAAGTGGCAAAATAGAGTACTCACGTGGCAAAGTAGCATGCCGCAAAGTAGCGTACTCATGCCGCAAGGTAGAGCACTGCAAGGTAGCGTACCCATGCTGCAAGGTAGCATTACCATGCATAAAGAAGAGAGCGCATGCGCACCTCCGCCGCAGGTGAAAGTACAGCCGATACCAAAAACAAAAAAATTGTAACAAGTAACTTATATCCTGTATTAAGTCATCTTAAGGAAAATGTTGTTGTAGAAGACAATGAACCCATTGTTATTTCAGCCATTGCCCAAGCTGTTCATATGCTATATGTTCCACAGAGACAAGGAAAGAGAGCAGTCCAACCAGCAGGGGCAGCGGCTGAAATTGATGAGAGTAGTGGAGAACGTGGTAGAAGAGGGAACATCCACAGGACTGAAACAATACATCCAGTAATTAATCCTGAACATAGTGATGTGGTAGGTATACACCCTGTCCATACAATAGCAGTTCCCAATGGCAAACCCGTCAAAAATGGTATAGTTCCTATAAGGAATGTAGCAATGCATTGTCCATGTACAAGAGCAGAATTGCATTCAATTATGTCAGATTTCCCAGATCCTAGGAAAGAGTTGGCCAAATGTCAGAAATTCATTAAAGATTTAGGTAATGCTCCTGAGCCAACTAATAAAGATTGGCGAGTGGTGTTAAGGCCCTGTCTTCCTTCCAATACTGATGTACAAAAGTTTATTGCAGATTGTGTATTGGAAGAGGCTGGATCCTTAACAGATGACTATAATCAGGTAAATATAAAGTGAATAATCACACATTTGGCCATACACTTTCCAGTGGTAGTGAACTGGAGTAAAATCTTTTCCATCAAACAAAAAGACAGTGAACCTGCAGCAGAGTATTTTGCCAGAGCGCTGCTAACAATAACTCAGTACACAGGGATACCAGACATAAAGGATGATGTACACCACAGGGAAGTAGCTGTTACGGTACTAATGGATGGTCTTAAAGATAACCTAAAGACCAGGGTACAAACCTCTCTACCTAATTGGAGAGGAATTACTGTAGATGCACTTAGGGAATCTGCTATAGAACATGATATGAATATATCCAGGAAGAAAGAGGCACAGAGTGAGAGGTTAATGACAGTGAGCATTCAGGCTCTAGAGGTATTACCTACACAGTCACAAACTTACAACACATACCAACAATGAAGGTATACAGTAAAGTGTTTTAATTGCAACAAAGAAGAACACATAAGAAATCACTGTAAAGCGGGAGACTGGGGGCCACCTAATAAGGGAACACATAGATACACACAGAGAGGGCACTCACAAGATTCAGGAAAGTTCCAACAGTTACCCACTGAAATAGTGACCGCAAATGCTCTGCTGGAGGATGATAGTCAGTGCTAGGGGTCAGGTCATACCTGTAGTCTACAGCCAGTCAGGTTAACTGAGAATACTATGAAAGTACCTACAATGACAGTTGATATATCTGGTACGAAACACACTTTTCTTGTAGATACAGGGGCGACCAGATCCGTAATAAATTCTCCATTTAATTTACAGGTTACCAACAAGACCGTATCAGCAATGGGCGTAATGGGGAGAGTACAGCATTACCCATTAACCAAATCTGCAGAGGTTACTATCGGGCCACTGCACACCAAGTATACCTTTCTCCTGGCAGCAGCGGCTCCTACTAACTTGCTGGGAAGGGATTTGCTGTGTAAAATGGGATTTGTCATATACTGTACCCCTGATGGTATATTCCTAGATATACCAGAGAAGGTGGCGCATGAGGTACAGGATATATTGGACACACCACAGAGGTTAATGCTACACTCTGCCATTCTAGAACAAAGTCCATCTCAGGTAAAAGAGATGTTATTGCAAATACCGGGTTCCCTCTGGACCAAAGATGGACAAGACACTGGATTGATGGCAAACATAGCTCCCATGATGGTTAACTTGAAGAGTGGTAGACAGGCTCCAAAAATCCCTCAGTATCCATTAAAGTGGAGTTAGGGGTGTATCCCATAACCGAGAGGTTATTGCAATAAGGGATTTTAATTCGTACACTAAATTCAGCCAATAGTCCCATTTTTCCAGTGAAGAAGAGTGGGGGGAGGGGCTATAGATTAGTACAGGACCTTAGAGGAATTAACAAAGTTGTTGAAAGCCAATTTCCCGTAGTGCCCAATCCAGCTGTCATCCTTATACAGATTCCACTGTCTGCTCATTTCACTGTCATTAATTTGTTCTGCTTTTTTCTCTGTCCCTCTTCACCTTGACTGTCAATATCTATTTGCATTCTCCTACAGAGGGGTACAATATACATGGACACAATTTCCCCAGAGCATCATAGATAGCCCCAGTATTTTCTCCCAGGCCTTACACAACAGTTTGCAATCTTTTCAACCAAGCAATGGGTCTGTCCTAATTCAATACGTAGACAATTTGTTGTTGTGCTCTGATTCATTTATGTCATGTTTAAATGATACTAAATTGTTGTTGCTTCATCTTTCACAAACAGGGCACAAGGTTGCAAAGGACAAATTGGATCCAAAGTTTTTTTATTTTGGCATTACCATTGCAGGACTCATCCTCAAAACCTGACTGTGTCATACACACTGAGGAAACAGAGCAGGCTTTCCATAACCTTAAGGATAGTCTGACAAGAGCACCTGCCTTGGGAATACCAGAATATGGATAGCCCTTTGAATTATATTGTACAGAAGCTGATGGCTGTGCAGCAGGTGTCCTTACACAGAAACATGATGATGCTAGCAGACCAGTAGCATACTACAGTACACAATTGGACACTGTGCAAGATCACTCCCAATGTGTTTAAGAAGTGTAGCTGCAACTGCTCTTCTGGTAAATAAGAGTGAGGACATAGTATTAGGGCATGATACAACTGTCTATACACCACATGCAGTATCTGCTTTGTTGAATTCAGCCCAAACCAGACATGTCTCTTCAGCAAGGTTCACAAAATGGGAACTAGCTCTGATGGCACCTGCAAACATCACCATTAAAAGGTGCAATATGTTAAATCCAGCAACATACTTACCATATGTGCCTCGAGATGCACAAAGAGTGGAAGGAGGTGAGTTTCTGGTTGGAGGTGAGTTTTGAAAGTATGCTGATACACATGATTGTATGGAATATTTGAACCAGACTTTTACTGCAAGACCAGACATACATGACACACCATTAGAAGATGTAGATTTGACGTTTTACATGGATGGGAGTTGTCATAGACAGACAGTCACAGGAGAACTATGCACCAGTTATGCTGTTGTAGATAACAAGGATGTTCTAGAAGCTGAACCTCTTGGTCCACCTCACTCAGCCCAGGTGGCTGAACTAGTGGCATTAAGGAGAGTGTGTGAGTTGGCAGAAGGTAAATCAGCTAATATATACCCTGACTCTAGGTATGCCTTCGGGGTAGTACATGATTTTGGGGGTCTTTGGCGTCTTAGGAACTTTATGACAGCACCAGGCACACCAGTAGCACATTCACAACATATAAAAGGACTTCTGACAGCAATCCAGTTACCAAAGGCAGTAGCCATCATCAAATGCAAAGCCCACACATGCAAAGAAAACCCGGTGTTGATGGGCAATAACAGAGCAGATGAAGCTGCCAAATGAGCAGCAGGGCTATGTGTAAATATCCCAACTAACAAAGTGATGGCCTTCCAGAAAATAGACACACAGAAATGAATTGAAATGCAGGATTTGTGTTCCCTACAGGAAAAGGCAGTCTGGAGATCGAAGGGATCTCGAAGAGTCCTCTGGACTCTTGAGAGATGGACAAGGTAGGCCTGTGGCTCCCAGAGCTTACTACCCAAGCCTGGCAGAGGCAGCACATGGTCTGACTCACTTGGGAAAAGAAGGTATGTGCAAGTTGGTCCGAGCATATTGGTGTGCACCAGGCTTTTCCTCTTAAGCTGGAAAAAGGGCAATTTTCTGTCTGATTTGTTTGAGGAAAAATGTCGGAAAGACAATACCAACCAAGCCATCCCACATCCCTCCGACGGATGGACCTTTTCAGGTAATACAAATTGACTTTATCCAATTACTACCTTGCAGGAATCTAAAGTATGTATTAGTTTGTACTGATGTATTTTCTAATTTTGTAGAGGCATATCCAGCTGCCACTAATACTGCTGTTTTCACTGCTAAAAAGATTGTTCAGGTGTTTGTATGCAGATATGGTATCTCTAGAATAATAGAAAGTGATAGGGTACTCATTTCACTGGTGATGTTTTCCAGAACATGTGTAAATTTATGGTAATCAATAGTAGACTTCACACCCCCTACCAACCACAAGCCAGTGCGAAGGTGGAGAGAGTGAACGGTATCATTAAGAATAAACTGAGGGTCTCATTCAGACCCGCTCGTGAGTGCAAGATGCTCGCAAGCGGGTCGATGGTACCCAAATGCGCATGCGCACGACGGAGGCTGCTCTGTCGTGCGCATGCGTAAGACCCGGCGAGCGACGGGGAAGCCGTCGCTCGGGGTCATGCACCAAAGGGGGCGTGCTGTCGATGGTGAGTGACAGCACGCCCACTTTGGTGGGCGTGCCTGGGGCGTGGGTGCCAGATGGAAGCGTTCCCATGGGAACGCCTACCGTTTGGGTCCGGGCCCCACTGACATCACTAGTTATGTCAGTGGGAGTGATTTTGGCTCTGATAGAGCCAAAATCACTCCAGGGTTTGTGGTCACCGAGACCCTACTGCAGGGTCTCATCGCAAGCCCGATGGTCACGATGGTCTTGACCATCGTGACCATCATCATGGACGCTCGCATAAGCTGTGGGTGGTAACCCACAGCTATGCGAGCATCCAGGAGGATGCACCAAAAAAAAAAAACGCCCTGATTCATAGCGGGCGCTCGTTCAGAGCGTCCGGCTCTGAATCAGGCCCTGAGTAAGATCATGGCTGAAACTGGATTAGGATGGCCAGAAGCCTTACCGCTACTCCTCCATAGCATCAGAACCACTCCCAGACCTCCTCTTAATCTGTCCCCCTTTGAGATACTGTTTGGAAGGCAACCTCATTTGATCATAGGTCCACAGGATGATTTGAAATGTAATAATGAGGTTACTGTGCAATATCTTATAAAAATGAGCAGACAACTGAAACAACAGCAACAGAAACTCAAAATGTTGTTACCTGGTATGCCAGAAACAAATTATCATGATGTTGAACCTGGAGAATATGTTATGATCTGAAATTTCTTACACTCAAGTTGTTTAACAGACCAGTGGGAAGGTCCTTACCAGGTGTTGATGACAAGTACCACATCTTTGAAAGTAGCAGAAAGTGATACCTGGGTCCATTCCACTCACTGTCAACCACCCTAAGGAGGTACAAGGCGAAGTTGAGACAGATAACATGGACCTGTCGATTGTGAACCTGTTCCGGAAGAACTAGAGACTACAGTGAAAACACCTGAGCCAGAGACGTGTACAGACTACTATCCCAGCAATGGAGTGGCAATTTGTTTCTTTTTCTTGTTCCCGGGTTCTTCTCATTTTTATTTGTTTCAGGATTTCCTATTTCTGTGACGGAGGACAGATGATGGAGAGGGAGGCCGATAGTGATGTCAATAGAGAGAAGTCGGTGGAGAGAGCGAAAGAACAATCAGGGCAACACATTGTCAAACTCAGTTCAGGGATTATTAAGAGATCAGTTAGCCATGGAACCCGGAGACAGTGTGAGGGGCTATTGTCTGATTAATATTGTATCTGTGAGTACTGTGGATCCCTAGTTGATGAGAAATGCATCCAACGATGCCAGTCCAAGAGTAATCTGTATTTGGGCGGGCATCCTTTAGAGGATTACCATTCCTTAGTGGGTAAGGTCTTAAACCAGATCGAATGTTGGGTGTGCACTCACATGCCTCAGGGACAACATAATGTAGGATTAGTACCATTACCATTAAATTTCTCTGAGGTCTTTGAATTACGGGGAGGGAGGTCCATAGATGGGAAGTATAACATCACCAGGTCCCCTAGTTTAAAGCTCTGCCAATGCTCCATAGATCGGTCTTTGCTGTGTTTAAACATATCATACATAGAAAGACTGGAGAATTGGGAAGCAGACTTCTTGGATCAGACAATGGCTCGCCACACCAGTAGTAATGAGCCCCAGAGATGAGGACGTAGGAACAAACCAAGTGTAGTATCTATTGGAAAAGCTCCTATGGGTTATTGTCGAAATGTTATTCAGGCTGAAACATGTCTGGAGCAGATGGGGACAATAGGCATAGGTAGTTTTGATAAAACTTTATGTGATATTGTGCAGGATCGTAATATACCTTATGTCCTCCCAGATAATGTATACTATGTTTGTGGAAGAAGGGCTTATTCTTGGTTATCTCCGAGTTCCAAGGGTTTATGTTTCATAGGCAAATTGGTCCCAGAGGTAATGACCCTTACACATGACGAAATGATTGGTATCCATAAAAAAACACCACCTCCATACATACACATGCAGTTTGAACATTGTGACAAAAGAAATATGATCCCTGGTGAAGAACATATAGCCACACATTTGATTAGTGAAATGGCTGGTTTCCAAATTTTGGTAGCATTAGATCCCACCAGGATCACTTGGGGAACTTTAAATTTTAGATATATCCAAGACCTGGCTAAATTAATAGACAATATCACCGATATGTATGATGACACTTTCAGGTTTATGGGTAAGGAGCTGCAAGCTTATAAAAAGGAGTTGGTACAACATAGGCTAGTGTTAAACTACCTGACATCCATTACTGGTGAATATTGTGTGACTTTGGCCACCCAATTTGGTGTCAAATGTTGCACATACATCACCAATAATTCTAATGACCCCAAAGAAGTGATTGACCGGAGAATGGATGAAATCCTACAACTGAAATGGGAATTCCGGAAGAATCATAATTCTTCAATGTATGAGACGAAGGAAGAGGTAAAGGAACGGTTCTCATGGTTGAACCCTATAAAATGGTGCTCCGGTCTAGGACATTGGGCCCATGAAATGAATGCAAGTGTAGGTAAGCTCCTTATTCTTATACTTGTTGTGATTTTAGTAATTGGTTTATGTGTCAGATGTATTCCTACTGTGTTGAAGTGTGGAAAACGTACCACCAAGGTAAACAGTGAAAATGAAATCATAATGGTGGTGAGTAGTGGTAGTATGGGTACTAAGGTCGATAAAGAACTGCATTATGATCCTGAAATTGAATGTACCATCAGATAATAAAATGTGAATAGGCTTATTCATGTATAATAAAATGTATCGTAAATGTTACATTAAACATGAGCATTGAAGATAATGTAGTCTCAATTCCCCCAAACTTCCTTTATAGGTCAGATGAGGTCCCATATCCTACCAATGGTCCCTTATAGATCTGCTGAGTGCGTATAAGGGTTGTTTTACCCTTTCCTGAGGCGCACTATTAACGGTTCAATGACTGAATTGTGTCATACTGTATAGAACATTAGATAATAATTTATTATGTCTGACTAAATAGGTTAAGAATAGAATATGATAGTGTTAAGTTTGCTATCAAAGGGTGGACTGTCGAAGTCAGATGATTGGATGAGATCAGTATGACAATTAATATCTATCAATGTTATCATCCTTTGTCTGATAGCAATGTGACTGGCACAATACTGCATGCCATGGCAAATTCCTCACACACACATACACAGATACACCTATGCGAATTCAGCACATAGGCACACAAATGTGAACGCATACATATAAAATGGTTCCCACACATTATAGATAATAACTAGAGTTATTAAAGGTATTATGTGTTAATAAATATGATGTAAGATGCATGTAAAGGAGATCTAAGGTTCAGAATACAATAGACATGTCATGTTTGGTATCATACGTAATTGCTCTTTATTTACAGACATCCGTTTCTATCGGCAAAGAAGTCGCATCATGCGTCCGCTAGTTATGGATGATAGGGAGTTATTGAGTAGAATGTTATTTCTTGTATGCAGTGTTGTAGCCAGTTTTAACCAGTTCTTCGGGGGGAAGATACACAATGTGACCGTTGGAATACTGATCCATACCTCTGATGACACCATATGAACTGACCAATGACCAGATTGACCAGAAGCAAGAACCAATGAAAACCTGCCAACTTGTCTCCTTTGTTATCTCTGTAACCTGTATATATAGGCTTGTGTACTGGCTGCAATATACAGACATCTTCTTTGCGACCGCAGACTTCAGGACTGAATGACTGTATACTGGGACCAGTGCACATGCGTATGTATCAGCTGTACTTATTGTATATTTCCTGCTTTTTACTCTAATTGCTAAACTTCTATCATGTTACTTTTTTTACATAAAATAACTTTTTGTGCTTTGGAACCACAGGATTAGACTGGAAAGCAAATATTTTTCATTAGCGATTAAACAGCATTCATACTCTGTTGCTCTGGCAATCACTACTCAGTCTTGCAGATCCACACCTCAACCCAGGCATTCCAAGTGCACCAGATACCTGCAAAAGTTTTCACAAATCGCTGATCGACAGTGGAGAAGATCACGCTGTAAGGCAGATTTTCTCCATTTCAAATGTATGCTCTCATCTTACAGTACTGCCCTTTCCCTCTCTAAACAGTCATATTTCAAGAACCTCATCTCCTCCCAGTCCTCAAATCCCCAGTGTCTCTTCACCACCTTCAACTCCCTCCTCTGCCCTCCCCCTCCTCTCCTCCCCTCCTTGTTCTCTGCCCTTGACTTTGCTACCTTCTTTACATCTAAAATTGATTCCATACATCAGGACATCATATCCAACCAGTTTTCCAGCTCTCCACCTCCTCCTTTCCTGGATCACCCCTTCCCATCAACTTCACCGACTCTGACATCCTTTTCCCCTGTATCTGGAGAAGAAGTCATGGCCCTCAACCAGTCCCCCCCCCTTCCACCTCCCCCTTGACCCTATCTACTCCCACCTTCTCCGCTACCCCTCTCCTTCTGCCTGCTCCCATCTTGCCCTCCTCCTTTATATCTCCCTCTCATCAGGCACTGTCCCTTCTGCATTCAAGCAAGCCCTTGTCTCCCCCATTCTTAAAAAAAATCTACCCTTTATCCTATCTAACTCCTTGAGCATATTTTTTTACAACTGCCTTTCTTTCCTCCCACTCTTTCATCCTTGATCCTATGCAGTCTGGATTCCATTCTTTCCACTCTACTGAAACTGCCCTCATGACAGTTAGCAATGACCTCCTTGCTGCCAAATCCAAGGGCCACTACTCTCTTTGACCTCTCTGCTGCTTTTGACACTATGGACCACCCTCTCCTGCTGCAAATCCTTCACTCCCTTGGTATACGTGACACTGCCCTCTCCTGGCTTTCCTCCTACATCTCTGACTGATCCTTCTCTCTTTCCTCTCATGACTCCTCTTCCTCCCACAGTCTCTAACAGTAGGTGTAACCTCCATTATCAACTCTATGCTGCTGATACTCATGTCTACCATTCCTCCCCAGATCTCTCCCCCTCTCTACTGACTAGTATCTCCAACTGTCTCTCTGTTATCTCTTCCTGGATGTCAGCGATTTCTTAAACCTAATATGTCTAAGACTGAGCTGATCATTTTCCCACCCTCCCACATAAACTAAGGGCCTGATTCAGAGCCGGATGCTATTTGAGAACGGTCGTTCAGAAAAAGGGGCCGGCTATTTAAATTGAGCGCTCACTCTTTGCGGTCTGTTGACGCCTCTATGTCTGAGCAAACTAATGAAACATGCGCTCGCTATTTTGTAAAGACGCCCCCTGGCTGCTTCCATCCTACATTAACTCCGCTATTTATTTGATTAATCGAGTACATCGAAAGGCGTCTGAACTGCTCGCAGTGCTTGTGGTTGGAATTTCCTACCGCAATCATGCGAACAGTTCAGGCTAAGAAACAACCAAGTGACGTGGTCGATGACACTGCTTTGTTAATTATGCACACCCTTAAAACGCCCGTTTCGACCATTTGGCACGCCTTCGTTCGGATCTCCACTCCCCGTTTTCAAGCACCTTCCCCTGTTACCACACACAAACGCCTCATCCTGTCACTCAAATTAGCAGGCAATCGCTATTTTGCGAGCACACAATTTCCGACCGCAATGACTGGTTTGTGCATGCGTATTACAACCCATACGCATGCGCAGTTGTGCGAACATCACTCGGAGCACACGAGCGGCTGCTTACGAGCGGCTCTGAATCAGGCCCTAACTTCCCACTATTTCTTTATCAATTGATGGCACAACTATCTCATCTAGCCCCAAAGAGCGCTATCTAGTAGTTAGCCTGGACTCATCCCTCTCCTTCAAACCACATATACAGAACCTCTCACAGTCCTGTCTTTTCTATCTCAAAAATATTTCCTAGATAAGACCCTATCTCACCCAGGATGCTACTAAAACCCTCATACACTCACTGGTCATCTCCAGATTGGATTATTGTAACCTCCTCTTATCTGGCCTCCCCAAATCCCATCTCTCTCCTCTCTAGTCTGTCCTCAATGCTGCTGCTCGGCTCATCTTCCTCTCCAATGCTCTACATCTGCCTCCCCTCTCCTACAAGCCCTCAACTGGCTCCCCATCCCTTTCAGAACTCAATTCAAGGTTATCACACTTGCTTATAAAGCCCTCGCCTATTCCTCTCCCATTTATATCTCTGATCTCATCTCCCCTCACTCTCCTGTCTGCCCTCTTCATTCAACAAATGCATGCCGCCTTTCATGCCAACTGATTACTTCCTCCCACTCCCACCTCCAAGATTTTGTCTATGCTGCTCCCCACCTCTGGAACTCTCTCCCTCTCCCCATCAGACTCTCCACCTCTCTACAATCAGTCAAATGGGGTCCCAAGACCCACTACTTCATTAATACCTTCCAGCCCTCATCCTAACTTGCTGCTACATGTTCTTTCCTCCCATTTAGAATGTAAGCTTTTATGAGCAGGGCCATCTACCCTCTTGTGCTTCTCCTTACATTACTTTCATCTACTTCTTACTCCCCACTAGGGCACCTAACACTTGGTTGCTTATGCTTTGCTGCTTATGTGGGTGTTATGGTCGCTAATGTAGCAATGTGTATTATCCATGTACTTGTCCTGCATTGTATTGTATTGTACTGTAAGTCACTGGTCAACTTGTTGTCTATGTACTTTGTAAGGCGCTGCGGAACAGTTGTGGTGCCATATAAATAAATTATAACAATAATAATACGTTCAGATCTGAAAAGCGGAATTTCATTGGTTATGCGGCTCCCACAATTTTTGGATAGCCAATAAGATAAATCCAAACTTGTGCTAATTTGACGAAGAGAACTGAGTAGAACTGAATCACTCATTTCTAGGTTCTTTGTTAAAGAATCACAATTTTCATACAAATTTTGCACAGTTTGTCTTTGACACTAAAGTTGTACATTCAGGGTTTATAAATATTTATTGATATCTGTCAAAAAATATTTGAATTTCATTCAGACAACTGACAAATCAAAAGAGTACATTCCCTCTGCTCAACCAAAATACACTGTAGTGCAATACAAGATCGCCATATTCAGATTCCATATTTTTCTAAGAAGGCTATAAATCACCTGTGATTAAGTGATGATCACCCACATTTGTATTAACAGATTTGACTACAATGAATAACATCATTATGAGCATTGAAGACATTTTTGAGCATCAATTTAATGTTCTAGATGAATGACACAGTGAAATGTCAGAATTGGTCCTCCTAACTGAGTGGGCAGAATGTGGGAGAAGTGCCTACCCTTCCAGGGGTGCGGGGGGTTACCCAAAAAATCGTGAGTCTCCCGTTACTTCCGGGAGGGTAGGCATGTATGACATACAGAAAGCAATTTATTTTTGAAGTTATACTTTCATCAATTTCCATGGTGATCTTAAGAACATCTACTACTATTGTGGTGCCATACATTGAAGCAACTGTACAAACTTCTATAACAGATTTGTGTTTCTTAGAATAAAATCTTGCAACTACTGTTAAATAGGGCTACGTCATTTATGTCTGCTTTTATCCAAAATGAGACTAAAAACTTCACAATTTTCGTTTATAACTGTTCATTAACACCTTGATGAACAGCCAGGTTACATATACTGTACGAAGTTGAACAGTATTAGCTGAAAGCTGTATATCTCGAATTTGAGCAATAATTTTTTGTCTTTCAAAAACTCACCATCAGTAAAAGGCTTTCCTTTTTGTGCAATACAGATAGCTGCAGTATTGCTTAGCTTCATAGGATTTCATGATGTTTTATAAATTTAAGTACATTGCTGGTTTGTTTTTCATAAGACACAAAACACAAAAGAACTTTCATGCTTTGTGTTGTAATGTCTTTGAACACTGGGGGTACATTTACTCAAGTGCATCTTTTTAGATGTTGCCCATAGCAACCAATCAGATTCTAGCTATTATCTTCTAGAAGCTGCTAGATAAATGTTAAGTAGAATCTGATTGGTTGCTATGGACAACATTGCCACTTTTAAAAACCTGCACTTTAGTAAATATACAGCGAGATGTGTGTTCATCACTAGATTCACAACACAAAGAGCATATGATGCGCTCACCTTGTTTCTCAAAACCATACTTGTATTGACATTCTTGCTGAAAGGGTCTTGATTTTTTTTAAATTTTGTATGAATGGTACAAAAAATAAAAATGGGTGCAGACAAGATACAAAATGTATCTGCTGGTTTGATGTGTAGAAAATTGAAGTAGGCTGATATCTTCTTAATTGACCAATCTCCATGGAGTATTACAGCAACAAATTGCATTGAGGTTCTATTCTTTGGGGGCTCAAAAGTCCTGCAGATTTTATTAGTTGTTTCTTTCAGTATACAGTAAGAAAGCACTTGCTGGCAGCTGGTGGTGTCTCCTGATAACGGTATGCAGTCGGGAATCCCGACAGCTGGCTTCCCGACTGCTTAATCCTGGCGAGGGTTAAATGACAGGTGTCTAAATCTAGATGCCTGTCATTTTAGCGATGCTGGGAGACCAGCGCCGGCATCCCGATCAAAGGGACGCCGGGCGCCGAGCGTGGACAGCCGCGGGGGGGAGGGTTAGGTTTAGGATTCCCGGGGGGGACTTAGGGTTAGGCACCCCCCGGGAGGTTATTTTTAGGCTAGGGGAAGGGGGGTTAGGCACCCCCAGGGGGAGGTTAGGGTTAGGCACCCCCACGGGGGACTTAGGGTTAGGCGGTGGGGAAAGGGGGGTTAGGTTTAGGCACTTAGAGGGGGGATTAGGGTTAGGCACAGGGGGGGAGGTTAGGGTTAGGCACACCTAAGGGAGTGTTAGGAGTAGAATAGGTAAGTAAATACTTACCTGGGGACGATCAGGATTTTCATCCTTGTCGGGCTGCCGCTGTCGGGATTTGAACCGCCGGGCATGGGTCCGGCGGTAAATCATACCGATTCCCTGATAACACGGGAATATGTGGACTGTACATATTCCTTCAGCAATTCACTAATATATGCATGCTTATGTATATCACTATTACTTTTTTCGCAATTAAGAGTGTATATATATAATTGAGGATATATAAATTAGTTGTGTGAGTTGCAGAAGGCCATATTTGTCGAATGGCCTCAGGCCTAGAGAGGATAAGGCCTACCCTTTTTTCTTTAAAGTAAGCAAATCTGTGTCTGATGCAGAAGCCATCTTGTTTAATGTTTTAGCAATAAGAATTGTAGGTTTAAAATGTCAGTTTTAGCGTGTACAGACTAGTAGACAGCAACTCTCAGATTTTATAAATAAAAAGAGTCAAATCAAGATAGCCTTGGTCTGCAAGAAGCAGGAGCTGAAGGCTACATGGGAACAGAAAGATAACAGCGAATAGTGACAATATTATGGTTAAGACACCCATAACCAATTAAGGCCTAGCACGTACAAATATTCCCCATTGAGTTAACTGGAGGTATAGCTAAAATGATAATATAAAACTCAGTAGAGAGAGAGGGAGGGGGGAGCAGTCGGAGGACAAAAGAGAGAGGGCACACAACAAGGGTCTAGGGGTGCTGGTGCCGTTGCCGTAAGTATGAAATTGGCTGACTGGTATGCTGCACTGGGTGTCACAAATTTATTTTAGAAGTATTCCCTACTGCTGATAATATAACCTATGTTTTTGTTGTGAGTCTGCACTGGCAAAATACATGTATAATTAAGCTGTCTTTAAGTAAAAGCATTGTCATTTATTTTAGAATCTGTATTTGTGTGAATTATTTCATTCCTCTTTGCGACGTGTAAGGTTTACAAGTAATCTAGAACACATCGCGTTTTCACACCTCACTGTAATTCACACTGACTTTAGAGGGAATTATGAAAGATCTGGGCAACCTGCAACTGGATTGGGTGGGACTAGTTACTTAAAAAGAGGTGCAAACAAAATCCAATAAAATTATTATTATTTTTTTGCATCGTGTTGCGTCTTCAGGGAGCTCGCTGTAGTGTCTGGTGCTTTGTAGTTGCAGGAAGGCCCCCTGAAAATTATCCCAGTCCACGTCTAGAGGACAGTATTGAAATAAAATATATATTTCATAGAAAATAGAAAGTAAGGTGATTTGATGGGGGCTGATAATAGAGAAAATGAGGGAAATGGTTTGTGAGGAGGTATATACATGTACTGTATGTACAGCCATCTATCCCCCTCCATACTCACAGGGCAGGACTTCTTTATAAATTTAGCAACCTATCCCCCTCTCTCTATGATCAGCCCTCTATCCTTCTTCCTCCCACAAAAAAACAACCATCTATTCCATTCACCCTTCACACACATAGGGCTCTGTTTACTACAATCCACATTTGTAATGCAGATTGTAGTGTGATATTACTGACTGAATTCGCATTGCGAATATCACAAGGATTTACTACAAATCCCTTGCAGGGACAGAGCTTGCGATAAAGCTCTGTCCCTGCGAATCCCCTCCGGAGCCTTATCACTGTATTTTTGCAAAAAAAAATACTGTGACAAGTGCCCCGTGCATGCGCCGACCGGACGCTGCTACCGCCAAGCCCTGCCGCTGTTGCTAAGCCCCACTCCCCGTGATCGCGGATCCACCGCGACCCCACCTCCCCTCTCTGTGAACCCCCCTCCCTTAATTACACTTACCTGCAGTTATCGGGCCTCCGGTGATGACCTCTGTCGCTCCGGTCAGGTGACATCTCATACTGCACTGGGACCCTGTAAGGTGACGACCAGGCCCCAGTACACCATTTTTAATTTGTATTTTTTTTTACAGTGAATCAGCGTGTGGTCTGTTTAGACCACACAGCTGATCACTGGGGCCGGCTCCGGGCTCTGCCCGTTATAACGAAGCAGGAGTTTGGTAACCGGGGGAGACCCTGGATAACGCCACCTCCAGGTGGGGTTATTATCACAAGGCTTTCCCTGGTATTTTTTCACATTTTATTTTTAGTAATTATGGGAAATGCCATTTGCTTACTAAAAATAAGTGATACTTAGGGGTTGGAGTAAAATTTTACAAATTCTACTCTCCAATTGCCCTTTAGTAACTGTAGGTGAAACTAAAATAAAGTGAAAAGGGTGTGAAAACACCCTTTTTCATATTATTTTAGTAAAAATCATGTTAATAAATAGAGCCCATAGACACATACACTGACTAAATAAGGCATTATAATTTAAATATTTAAATTAGCAGCCTATCTCCCTCCCCCAGGCACTGGAAATGGCTCAGCTTGTGCAGAAGCAGGATGGATGGGGACAAATGCAAACTGACAGACTGAACTCAGAACTACCGTGTCTCCTGACTCACCCAAGCTCCAGAGCTGGGACTGACATCTCTTCCCAAGTGCCTGAGTTGGCCTGAGAAGTGAGTGCCACCCATAATAGTGCCACAGGTTGCCAACCACTGTGCTAGCTAATGATAACAAAGATAAGTACTAGTTCCTCATACTAGGTAAAGTGACCTTCTTACTGTATAAATTGTCAATGAGTGAAGCTATATGGTAAAGAAAAAAGGAGAACCACACCTCTGTGCACTTACTGTAGATGCTGCCCTCCTCAACAAGCACCTGGGTGTCTCCCAACATCCCACTTTTAGAAAACACGAATAAACAAATGGAGCTCAGATGAGGGTGTTTCTTAAAGAACATGTGTCCAAATAGATACAGTACCTGGTTCTGGTGGAGTAATGGTATTCGTAGGCTCCGGAAGTGTCACAAATCGTGATCTTAGCCATCCATACCAGGTTATACATTCATTCATTGCTGTGTCTAAAACCTCCAACAGACTATCTCAGTGATTACCGCTCACCTGACTGCTCACCTTGTCAGGCTGACCAATTACCTGTTACCACTCCCTATATATTTCTAGGCCTGAACAACTGTGTTCCTTCCTGAGGATTGTTTCAGGCTCCTGTGTTTCCAGAGCTTTCTCCTGTGGATACTCTCCTTGCTAAAACTCACCCATAACCCACTTGTACCATCGCTGTTTGCCTCTCAACATTGTGGCTTCCATGCCGCATACAGATAACCATCAGGACTGTTTACCATCGCTGCTGTATACCTTCCGCGCCGCACACAGACCGCTTGCTGTTGTCTGCATTTCATCTACCACTGTGTATCATCTGTCACTGCCGTGGATCCCACGCTGCACACAGACCGCTTCCAACTCCAGCTCCAGCTCTGCCAGTGTAGCTGCTGTGCATACCATCTGCTGCTGCCACATCATATCACCTGCATGGATTCCATTCTGCATTGTGCGGGTATCATCTGGACTGTGTTGCAAGTGTTACTACACTCTGTGGCTATAGTGGGTTACTGCATAATCTAGGTTGACTAGTTTGGTTATCCTGTACAGTGTGCTCTTGTCTTGGGCTGACAGTCAGCATTGGGGTTTTAGGTCTGGAGGGCATGATCAGGTCACAGTCTTTTAGCATGGAGGTGTTTAGTACTGTGTGTGCCTGAAGTGTCTCTCTATCCTGAGTTCCCCTTCTGGATTATGGTCCAGGTCTTGCTCAGAGCTGTATGAGGTATATAGCTTCATTAGTTCTGCCCTGGTTAGCTAGCTACAAACTCGCTTTAGAAGAATGGCGGCATCTGCTTGAGTGTACCCACTACCCTATTACAGTTCTCACTGATCACAAGAACTATTGTATTTGAAAACTGTCCAATGCATGAATCCAAGGCAAGCCCGATGGGCATTATTCTTTTCACATTTTGATTTCTGAGTCACTTTTCAGCCTGGTACCAAGAATTGTAAAGCTGATGCTCAGTCATGTTCTATGATGGAAGAAGAGACTTCTGTGTCCCTTGAACCACAACACATCATCTCAGCATAGCAATCAGGAAATCAGCAGATTTTCCACCTCTTGGGATAACTTTTTTTGCAGAAGATCGAAGACATGACTCAAACTCCTTCAATGGGCTCATTGCACACAATTTGCAGGACATGCTGGGGTACATAGAACTTATACCTTCACTTCAAGAAGTTACTGGTGGCCAGATGTCCAGCAATTTATATCCGCCTGTGCCATCTGTGCCCAACATAAACGCTCTCGACTGTGTTCTGCAGGAGAACTGCTACCATTGCCAATTCCTCATTGACCTTGGACCCATATATCTATGGATTTTGTTACAGAGTTACCCAGTTCTGATTGATACACTACTATAAAATGGCACATTTTGTTCCTCTCTGTGGTCTTCCTTCTGCTCCTGTTTTAGCCCAACTATTTGTTAAAGAGATATTTCATCTTCATGTCCAGAAGATATCGTGTCAGACCGAGGTGTGCAATTTGTTGCCAAGTTCTAGCGGTCTTTGTGTCAAGCTCTCCAATTAAAACGTAACTTTTCCTCTGCTTATCGCCCACAATCAAATGGACAAACAGAGAGAATTAACCAGGATTTGGAGACCTTTCTGAGAATGATCATATCATCTTCACAAGACAACTGGCTTCAATTACTCCCATAGGCAGAATTTGCACATAATCATCACTATCACGAATCACCTAACTCTACTCTTTTAAAAAGTTTTTGGTCTGCATCCCAGAGTTTTGTTATTCACACTTGTCCCTGCCAGTGTATTTCCTGCTACTGAACAAAGTATTCGATAATTCTCAGATATTTGGCGTCGTGTGAGAGAAGCTTTACTGAAAACTTCTAAATGGTACAAAATCCAAGCAGACAAAAAACGCAGAAATATTCCCAGCATAAAAATTGTAGATAGAGTCTGTTTATCCATCCACAACCTTCAACTGAGAGTACCTTCCATGAAATTTGCACCTCGATTTACTGGCCCTTTTCTAATCATTCAAGTCATTAATCCTGTCTCATACACACTCCATTTACCTTCATACCTCATTCCATATTTGTCTGCTTAAACCTCTGGTTCTGAATCGATTTTACTCTCCTAAGTCGACATCTCCTGCAGTTCAAATGGAACAAGGTGAGAAATAGGAAGTCAAAGAGGTTGTGGACTTGTGATTTCGAAAAAATAACTTGTATTATCTAGTGGATTGGAAGGGCTATAGTCCTGAAGAGAGATCTTGGATCAGAGCTTCAGACGTTCATGCTCCTAATCTCATCAGTAAATTTGATCGCAAGTACCTGGCTAAGCCCCATCCTAAGTTTTCGGTGACCACTTGTAAAGGAAGGGGTGCTGTCATGAATCGTGGTCTTAGTCACCCATACAGGGTTAAACATTCATTCCTTGCTGTGTCTAAAACCTCCAACAGTCTTTCCCAGTGATTACCGTTCACCTGACTGCTCACCTGGTCAGCCTGACCAATTACATGTTACCACTTCCTATATATTTCCAGCCCTAGGAAAGACTCATTGCCTGAACAACTGTGTTCCTTCCTGCGGATCGTTCCAGACTCAGTGCCTCCTGTGTTTCCAGAGCCAGGGCCGGCTCCAGGGTTCGGAGCACCCTGTGCCGGCCCTCGAGAAGGCGCCATAACATCAACTGAATTTGGGGGCGTGGTCTAATTAACATAGGCCACACCCCTGTGTGACATTATTTGGAGGCATGCCCGCATGGCACGCCTCCAAATAACGTCAGGCTAGGGGTAAAGCCCAGCACTCTGTCACTGGCTGGGCTTCCCCCAGCCCTCGCCCATCAGTGAATAGTTGCCGCGCGCCTGCGCGCGGCATCCATTCACGCTCGGTGGGCACTCTGGGGGTCCCCAACCTCCCGATGTGACCACTCGCGGGCCACCGCACTTGTCGAACACCCCTAAAGCCGGCCCTGTCCAGAGCTTTCTCCTGTGGATACTCTCCTTGCTGAAGCTGAACCATTACTCATTTGTACCATCGCTGTTTGCCTCTCAGTGCTGCGGCTTCCATGCCGCATACAGATAACCACTGGGACTATTTACCATTATCACTGTATACTATCTCAGCACCGTGGCTTCCAAGCAGCACACAGACCGCTTGCTGTTGCATTCCATCTACCTCTGTGTATCATCTCTCAGCGCCACAGCTTCCACACCACACACAGACTGATCATCATTGTCTGCATTCCATCTACCATTGTGTACCATATATCATACTGCTGTTGCCACACATCTTATCACCTGCATAGATTCCACTCTGCATTGTGAGGGCATCAACTGGACTGTGTTGCAAGTATTACTACACTCTGTGGCTATAGTGGGTTACTGCATAATCTAGGTTGACTAGTTTGGTTATCCTGTACTGTGTGCTCTTGTCTTGGGCTGACAGTCAGCATTGGGGTTCCAGGTCTGGAGGGCATGATCGAGTCACAGTCTTTTAGCATGGAGGTGTTTAGTACTGTGTGTGCCTGAAGTGTCTCTCTACTCTGAGTTCCCCTTCCAGATTATGGTCCAATTCTTCCGTCAGAGCTGTACCAGGGATATAGCTTCATTAGTTCTTCCCTGGTTACATAAGACTCCAATTCCTGGCTTGGTTCCCAGGTCCAGACTGAAAGTTCTATACTGTTTTGAGTTCAGGTTCTTCTTGTCACTGGAGTAGTTCTCTGGCCTAATTGGTCCTTGGACCATTAGGTGAGAGGCTGCCTGGTGGCTTGGGTTCCTGTTCCAATTCTAGTATCCTTGCATTGCTCCGGTCCATCATTCCTAGCGTCTCTAGCCTGCCAGTACCTGTATTACCTATGAGTCTTGATATCCCAGTTTCCTGCACTCCTCAGTTAATACCCTGGACCCCAAGCCAGCTCCACAGAATACCAGAACCGTGACAGGAAGTTTATCATTTTCAGAGGCTCTTCTTTCCCCTCCAAGATGTGGATAATTATATAAAACAAATGATAAAAAACAGCAATGTGTGGTATCATTCTGGTTGGTTTGGACAAGGCTAAAAGTTTTCTTTATCCCACATCACCAAAGGGTTAGTAAAGTGTGAGATAGAAGGAAAAAACTGTATTGAATGTCACACCCTCCTATATGTGGTACTGTGTGTGTTAATGGTTATAAGATGATATAAAATGACTTTAGATTCCAAAAAATTGGTATTTTATTATATAATAAAATGTCAGCATCATCCAATATAAAACATATGACTCCTGGCATTCCAAAGAACAATGGTAAAACAAGCTGTTCTAATCTTTGATAACTTTCCGGACACATTAGTGAAAATGTCTCTACCTTTGTAGGAAGTCCCAGTTGTCACATGAACAAATCCATAAAAGCTTAGTCTCCCAAATCAACGCATTTCGACCTGGTGGTCTTTTTCAAGGCACCTATGTTTAATATTGGATGATGTTGACTCCTTCCCAGACTCCTCATCCCTTATGCCTTCAGAATCGCCCTTTTCATCTTCCTCATTCTCCTCCATGTGCTGGTCCTGATGCATAACTATCCTCTTAGTGCTGGATGCCATATTGTTTACGGGCTCCTGTCCTAGCTCCCCGGACAGCAACACAACCATCATTGTTGTAACAGTGGGCTGATGATGTGTCCCAGCACTCTGGCTGATGGCTGATCACCATAAGGGTATATGTGACCCTCACACCACTGTTCATTTCTCCATTTTAAATCAGTGGTATTCTTTTCTTGTGTTCATTATTTCATATTTTTCTGAGTAAATTTTTTGCAGTGTTTGTAAGTACATACAAAGTAATGGTAGACACATTTGTGGGTGTTTAAACCATCATGACAACCTTTGTTATGTATGCAGTAAGTTCACACCAAAAAGTCAAAGAAAGCCTATTAGTGCCTAGATAAAGAAGGCTTATAAAATGTACTTTGACTGTGCCCTTGGTGACCAGGATAAAACCCCATATTTTCTGTAAAACCTGCACAATTAATCCGACAGAATTGTTGAAAGGAAATAGCTGTATGATGCCGTTCGCTGTCTCAACTGTACCACTGTACTGACTGATATTTTTCGTAACTAGTATTGCTGGGCATTCCAGTAGAACTAAGGGCGTCATTGTACACATCACTTGGTTGTAATTTAAACAGCACTGATCGCAGTGCTTGCGGTGGGGTAGGGTCTACCTCAAGTGCTGCGTGCAGCCCCGATGGCTCTCGATGTATCCGATTACTCACACACTTCCTGGAGATGGCGTGTGCTCAGAGAGAAAGGTGGGCGTCTTTATACTGGCGTGCGTTCGCTATGCCGTTGCTCTCTAAGGCACAGAGGGCGTCCTTCCACCAGAGAGTGCGGTCACGGGATTTGCATACCCGACCCCTTTTAGCTGCGTGAGAGTGCAGCTTAGCGTCCGGGTCTGAATCGACCTCTAATGCACACTATCAGATATCCCGAAGTATCTTCAGTGCTAAAACCTGTGCTTCATGGAGAAGGGCTTCCTGTTCCTGTACCTCGTGTGTACCAGTGAATTGGGGACATCAGAGGAAAGATACAAAAATTACAGTGGCGTATCACCCCAAAACTCTAGACAAACCACCTCACATCATAGAACAGGATTAAATGATTTGTTGTGTGACTTGAAACTGTCAAAACAACACATCAAACTTTTGGGTTATAGACTAGAACAGTGGAATCAACTGGCTCAAGGTACAACAATTTAAAGTTTTAGAACAAATTTTTTTTTATAAAAAGATACATATATATCTTTCAAATATATCGGCCATCTGGCTGGCTGCACAGCAGATCAGATATGTCTGTGAACTATGTCATTCACAGACATATCCGCTGTACACTACACACCTGGCGATGCGCTATAGTTACAGTATATTGCCAGTTCAATGCAATAGGCGATATATCTATCAGTGTGTACCCAGCTTACTTGTATGATACAATAACCTAGGCCAGGACATGTTATGTCCTACCTGCCAGCTGGCATTGTAAGCGTTGTTGGCAGTTGTCTAAATCTTGGAAAGTTTTGGTTCAGTCTGGAAAAGAAAGATGGAATAAATAGTATTCAAAAAGTGTCAAATAATTTAGATCTCTCCCCCGGAACCTGCAACTGCCAGCCAACATTAGAATGCATGGATCTCTTCCATTGCCCTCTCCCTGCCCATATCCAGGGCCGCCATCAGGGGGGGGTGCTGCCAGGTCTGGAGTCCCGGGCCGGACACTTGGCAGCAAGGGGGGCCCACCAGCTCCTGCCACCCACTCCTACTGCCTGTCGCACCACCCCCTTAATTGAAAGGGGGACACTCTGCTACCGCCTGCCGGCCCGCACTAAACCCTTGAGTGAAAGGAGGAGGGCCCGCTCCAACCGGCATGCCGCATTGACTACCTAAGCCTCAGTGAAAGGAGGAGGGCCCGCTCCCCCCACCCCTTTATAATATAATGAACCAGATGGAGCCTTCTTCAAGGAGATAAGGTAAGAGGGGGGCCCTGCCTATTTTGTCAATCCTGGGCCCCACAATTTCTGATGGCAACTCTGCCAATATCTATATTACTACCCCTCCATAGCTGTCTCATTGCCCCCTCCCTCCATACCACTCTGATTGCCCCCTCCATTGTTGTCTCATTGCCCTTGCATAGCTTTCTGATTCCCCTTCCATAGCTGTCTTGTCAAGCTCTCCCTGCACATCTCCCTGATTGCCCCTTGGCCCCAGGCCATAGCTGTCTCATTGCTCGTTCCCTCCACATCACACTGACCCCCTCACTGTAGACACTGACCCCCTTACTGCCCTCTCACAGCACTCCCCCACACCCCCCAAAGTTCACTCTGATCCTCCTCACATAACCACATACTGCCCCCTTCACTGCTCTCCTCAAAGCACATACTGCCCCCTACACTTCCCTCTCCTCCAGGGCAGTAACTAGGGTAGTGCGGCCTGTGCCATGTCACACGGTACCCCAAGGTAGGGGGCACTGTTTGGGCCTGTCAATTTTCCTGTTTATTATCATTCTTACTTGTAGCTTCCTCTTCTTTTATCCCCAGCATCTCCTGGCTGCACCAGGAGTACACCTATCTCTTCCCTGGTCCTTCCCCATGAGGCCATGGCCCTTTTTCATGTGCACTATCTTATGTCCCTATTTAAAAAATGGAGAAGGGGGGCTTCCTCATTCACTCCCCTGTTCCAGCTGCATTCCGCCTCCCTCATGCCAGGATCCTCCTCTCCCGTAATCTGCCAGCCAGCCTTCTCATCCACTCCCCACCTCATGGCAGCCTTTTTCCTCCTCACCCACTCCCCTAAAGCAGCCAGGCTCTTCTCCCCAGACTCCAGCCTTAAGTCCTTTCCTCCCTCTCCTGTCTTCTCTCCCCGCACTCCTGGCTTGCCTCTTCACGTCTATCTGGTCTCCGGTCAGGTGTTGGTTGTGGTCTCTCTCAGGCCTGTCAGGACCCATGCAGTGTCCTCATGGTAATGTGGCTTTCTGGACTTCTGTACTTGGGTGGACTGCATGGTTGAGCTTCTGGACCTCGACGCTCCTTGCAGTGACCGCTTCTACCTCCCTCCTGTCTATCCCGCTGGCCATGTGCCAGTTGCTGCTGCTGGGCTCCTCTACACTGCACATTTTCATGTGCATGCAGGGGGCCAATCAAAGATCACCTAGGCACGTGCACCCCCATGAATCCGCCTATGGCCATCGTAAATGAACTATTGGACAACTACAAGAATATGGGTTGTAGAGTGTCACTTAAAATTCACTTTTTACATTCCCTTATAGACTTTTCCCCTGACAACCTGGTTAGTGTCAGTGGTGATCTGGGATAATGTTTTCACCAAGACACTTTGACAATGGAGCATAGCTACCAAAAATGCTGGGACACTGCATTGATGGGGGACTACTGCTGGTTGCTTTTTAGAGAGACTATTATTTCCCTAAAGCAAGTTGACATTACATTTTATCTTTAATTAACAATTACATTATGGCTAATTTAGATTAAGTGTTTCTGAAGTTTAGTTTCTGCAGTGTTTAAGCATCTCTGTAGTTTTATTAGTATTTTATAAATGAATACGATGAGAATATTTAAATTCTGTAGAGATGAATTGAAAATTATTAGACTTTTTTTCAGCTGTAGCTATTACCACTTTTGTTATTTGCGTGTATCTAATAAATGTGGCGTGATAGAGAAAATCATATTCACATGCCAGATGCAGAGAATTTTTTAAAGTTTGTCGAGTAGTGTAATTTGCAGCAGAACAATTGCTGTATCATTTAGTTTGGTTATTAAACATGCTCAATGCACTCTACCATCATTCAGCTCAATTCAGGCTGGGACCTGAACTCCTGCTTGAAAATGACTATCCGGCACTCCATAGATAACTCCAAGTGATCCCGGGAATATAACATCTTTACACTTGAAGAACTCTGATATTCAAGTTTCTGGTAGGAAGAATTGCTCTCTCTGTCCTTCTCATTTCAAAATCCGTTAGGGGAAGAAAAAAAGAACATCTGGAGATTTAATTTAAAGACACCCTTGATAAGCAAATCCATGTGGTCTATTCATCATCCATTAATTTCTACAGAAGTGGGAGAAAATTTTAATTTTCCCCAACTTTTGTAAAAATTAAGCTTCAGGGCTATTCATTAAGCATGTAGCACAGGAGATATCAAAGGTTATAATTCATCCCCGATAATTTCCACAGTCCCCATTATGCAATTATGTAATTCATCAAGTTCCAAAAACAAATTTTTTTCAGAACTTGTGAGTGATACTGTACGCCATCCTGAGATGGTGTACAGCCCCAATACTATTCACAAGCTGCCGTTTAGACTGTGGCTGTGGGGGGGGCGTGGGTCGGGACAGACACTGGCATCCGCTGAAAGGAGGGGGTTAATGACAGAGTGAGTAAACCGGTGACACAGTAGAGAGGAGCCGGCAGCGGTGGTGGGGAGGCACCAAAGAGAGGAGCCGGTGGGGCACTGTATAGAGGATGCCATCAGTGGGGGCGGGGGGGGGCATTCACTGTGGAGAGGATGCTGGCAGCAGGGGGAGCACTGTCGAGAGAATATAGTGGGGGGGCACTGTGGAGAGGATGCCAGCAGTGGTAGGGGCACTGTGGAGAGGATTTTGGCAGCAGGGGAGGCACTGTGAAGAAAATGCTGGCAAAGAGTGAGACAGAGAAAGGACAGTTGACAGCTAAATTGTTAATACAGCAAGGAGGACAGTGCAGTTGAAGGGGAAAAGTATCAAATTTCCGAAAAGGTGGCTTCACAAAAATAGCATCTTTTCAGAAGTGATACTTTTGTAATGCAGGAATGATGAATAGGATCAAATTTAACAAACACTCGTGGCGAGTTTAAAACTAAAATATCACTCATTAATTTTTTTTATCAAGATGAATAGGGCCACATATATTTGATGAATGTGAGTGATACGATTGTTTGTCTCTATAGTATTTACAATTCAAAATAGAGTTACACTATACCATATTTTTCTTTATTTATAGTCCATATGTGAAAAGAGGAATAAAAAGGTTTATTAGTTTTTTACTTTCACCACACAGGGTGTGGTGAAAGTAAAAAAATAATTTCCACAGAAAAATAAAATAATATATATTTACTAGGATATTACTATATAGATTGTCAAAGCTGAATAATTGGCTGAGACAAGTTCAGTTTAAAATTTAATCGTGACGATGCCATCTTGTGTCTGGCCACAAGATGCCATCTTGAAAATGAGATCGCGAGATGCCATTTTGCAAATGGTCACCTAAGCGCCATTTTAGATAAACTCACATTTTAGTACATGTGGCGATGATACTATTAGCAACATGCGATTGCATTTTTCACCATTTCTCATACACACATTAATACGCACAATTGCGCTGTTAACTAGTCGCATATTAGCGAATGCATAGGACTTTGTATGAAACCGCTGTTTTATTAGTTTTATGCGCACGCATCTGCCCCAAGGTAACTAGCGTCCTTATATCAAACCCTGAATACCCACACATTACATATTCACACATAAGGTTCAATAAGCTTTAAAGTGTATGATTTAAGTTGGTTCAATTAGTTTAAATGCTGAGAAATAAAGGTATTTGATAACTAAGGTATACTCTTTTTATAGTATTCCAGTGTTATCGGTGGGGAGGTCACATCATGCAAACTCAAGTTATGGATTGCAGAGCCTACAAGCAACAAAATGTATATTTCATGAACAACTGTTAGAATGTTGCAAGGGGCATGAAGAGGAAGATCCCCAGCTGTTAGAGGCAGGGAGAGTCTATTTGAACCAGCCTGTTAAATGTGCTGTAACAGATGCTTCTCCCCTGAGAACCAATGACATCAGCAACAAACTTCCCTATTGTCCTGTTTATTCTGGGGGGTATAAATATGTGTGCACGAACGCTGGTTCTCAGTCTTCGTGCTGAATGCTGTATGACTAGGGGTCTCTTGCTGATGCCTATCTCCTGGTCCGGAAGCGCCTGCGTATGTATGCTGTACTTGGGTCTGTATAATTTTCCTTTTGCACCTAAATTGTGTCAAGATCAATTGCGTGTAACTGTCTGAACTTTTACCTGAATAACACTTGTGCTTTGGAACCACAAATTCCACGTCTAAGTCTTTATTTATGGTATGGCTGCGTACGCAAATTAGCGTCATCCTTAGAAGGTATAGGCATGATATTAGAAGGTATATTCAGGACATTAGAAGGTATAGGAAGGTGTGTATAGAGGTTCTGATTCAGTATCGTTAGTTGGGGGCTCATAGTGAAGTCACTTACCTGCTCACACAGTACATAAGGCCATCAATATTTCAGCAAAGGGTGGAGTGGCCACATGCAGGGTTTGCCTGCAACCGCTTTGTGCTGAAAGATCGCTATCCGTCTCCGTGTGGATCAAGGAAGCTGACTAGAATCCAGGGACAAGAGAGGAAAAAGTTTGTTTTCCTCTGTTGATAGAACCTTACGTTTAAAGGGGTTCATAGTACTGAGCACGCGACTAAGTCGCAGGTTTGTGCATAGCAAAAAGATGCACTTTTGTGTACGCAGTTAAAAAGCCATTATACGGTTGTGTGGTAGTCGCATTATTGTGTATGCTACTGGTCGCACAATAGCATATACATACTTCCAGTTGTGCTGCCACGTGTTTGAACAAAGCCATTGAGGTTTACATTTTTTTTGCTATTACCAATATCTGGGTTAATGTGTATTTTTCTGCGCAGGAAAAAAGTGTGTAACGGTGAATATTTGTAGAACAAAGTTAAGAGTATCTTATGATCCTTAAGGGCTAGGTGCAAAGGTTAGTCTAGCCGCTCGGTAAGCAGCTTTACCGTTCTATACACAGTAGCAGGTGTACATGTTGTCTTTGTTGTAGAGAGGTGCGCGAGAGTAGCCGACATATAAACTCTCATAGGTGTGGAAGTCGCCTAACTAAATCTTATCCGGGTGTGGAAGTTGCCTTTTTCAAATCTTATCCAGGTGTGGAAGTTGCCTTACTAAATCTTATCCAGGTGTGTGGGCGCCGCCGACTTAAATCGTCCACAGGTAAGTGAAAGTGTCTTGATTGTCTTTCACCGGTTTAAATCTTTATTGAACAGCGTAGGATTTGTCTCAGAATGGGAGCCACGCAAACAGTAGAGATGTTAGGCAATGATGTGCTGCTAATGGAGGCGCCGATCGGATCGGCCCGTCGTATCATGCATACCAAGTACGGTACTTATGCAATAAGGTATTGTGATTTATGGTTTAATATGATGAGGAAGAGTGTTAGACCGTTTCCCAGAATTGGTAGTTTTGATAAAAATGTGTTAGACAATGTCCGGGATCACATCAGTTTGATGCGCTCCCGAGAGAAAAATGTTAAATATTATTAATGTTTAAAACTGTGGTAGCATCGTAGAGAGTATTGCCAGCAGTTCACACTCACCTCCCCCACCTTATGTGGATGGAGGTGCAAGTACAGTTACCAAAAATACCCATAAAAATGTAACAAGCAACTTGTACCTTCTCTTAAGCAACTATAAAGAAAATGTTCATGATGCGGATGATGAGCCTATTGTAATGTCTACCATTTCCCATGCTGTGCAGATGATAGATGCTGCATCACCACAATCACGAGTGGTGCCGCCATCTCCATCGGTAACAGCAAGGGAAGTGTTAATGCCCTCTGCATCCATAGAGGAAGTTGTTCATACCATACGTAGCAGCAGCAGACTAAACCCCCAGCCAGGTAATCAGGTCAAAGGTAGCAGCGCTACCGATCTGCATCCCATTCGGACAATAACTGTTCCAAATGGAAATGCAGACGCGAACGGTATAGTGCCCATGAGGGAAGTAGTAATGCATTGTCCTTGTACAAGAGCAGAACTAAATTCCATCATAAATGATTTCCCCGATCCCAAAAAGGAACTAGCCAAATGTCAAAGATTTTTGAGAAATTTGGGTAGTTCACATGAGCCCACTAATAAAGATTGGCGTGTGGTGTTAAGGGCCTGTCTGCCACGCAATACCTACGTGACAAAATTTATCACGGATTGTGTATTGGATGGTGACGTTCCACTAACAGACCAAGTAAACCAAGGTAACATTTCCCGCATTGTAACTCAATTGGGTATATATTTTCCAGTAGTAGTTAACTGGAACAAAATTTTCACCATTAAGCAGAAAGAGAGTGAGACTGCAGAAGATTATTGCGATCGGGCTCTGCAGGCTATCACCCAGTACACTGGGATAGAGGATATAAAAGATAGCACTCACCACCGGGGGATGATAGTCACAGTACTTGTGGATGGTCTGAAAGAGAGTTTAAAAACTTGGGTTCAGACCTCACAGCCTGGCTAGTGGGGACTCACAATAGATACCCTCATAGAAACCGCCATTGAACATGATAAAAACATCTCCAAAAAGAGAGAAGCCCAGAGCGAAAAACTAATGGCTGTCAGTATACAAGCTCTGGAGGGAATGACGGTAACATCACAGCCAACAGACACACTTGCACTTGCACACACAATCACATCTGAACAAGTATGTGATCTCACTAACCCCACTCAACAACAAACACAACTCTATCCCACTAACCCAATGCAACCACAAGTCCCAGGCTATCCACCAACTTCTTATCCCCCACAAAACCCTTACCCTCCCTATCCTTACCAATATCCACCACCTTTACCCTCTGTGCAAACCTCACAACACCACATGTCTTCACCAGAAACACGAACATGTTTTAACTGTAAACAAATAGGACACTTAAGTAGAAACTGTACAGTAAAAGGAGTAGGGGTCCCACATCAGGGAAGACCTAGATATCCCCATAAGGGATATGCACAGATGCTAGGAAATGTTCAGCAGGCACCAGCTCCAATTGTAGCTGTAAATGCTTTATTGGAGAATGGTAGCCAACGCTAGGGGTCAGGTCATACCTGTAGTCTACAGATGGTCAGGTTAACGGGAAGTACTAGGGAAGAACCGGTCATGATGTTTGATGTAGCTGGTACTGAATATCCTTTTCTTGTAGACACAGGGGCGACCAGGTCGGTGATAAAATCTCCCGTTAATTTGCAGGTGACCAACGAGACAGTACCAACAATGGGTGTAACAGGTAAAGTGGAACATTATCCTTTAACAAAGTCCACAGAGGTTACTATTGGGCCGTTGCATACCAGGAATTCTTTTCTCCTGGCTGCTGCAGCTCCTACTAACCTACTGGGCAGAGACTTGTTATGTAAGATGGGATGTGTTATATATTGCACCTCTGAGGGTGTATTTTTAGATATCCCAGAGAGAATGGTATACAAGGTGTGGGATATGTTAGACACTCCTCAAAGGATAATGTATCACTCTACCGTTTTAAATGAAACTCCATCACAGGTAGATGAAATGTTGTCCCGAATTCCAAATTCCCTTTGGACTAAAGATGGACAGGACACTGGATTAATGGCAAACGTAAGCCCAGTAATGGTAAATTTAAAAAGCGGAAGGCAAGCTCCAAAAATTCCCCAGTACCCACTAAAACAGGAGGTAGAATTAGGGGTTTTTCCAATAATTGAGCGATTATTGCAACAAGGAATTTTAGTTCGTACAGCTAGTGTAGCCAACAGTCCCATCTTTCCGGTGAAGAAGAGTGGTGGGAGGGGTTATAGGCTGGTACAAGGTAGTAGAGAGCCAATTCCCTGTAGTGCCGAATCCAGCTGTCATATTGATGCAAATCCCACCAAATGCAACCCATTTCACTGTCATTGACCTCTGTTCTGCTTTTTTCTCTGTGCCTCTCCATCCTGACTGTCAGTATCTATTCGCATTTACATACAGAGGTTTACAATACACATGGACACGATTACCTCAAGGTTTCATAGACAGCCCCAGTATCTTCTCCCAGGCATAGCACGACTGTTTACAATCTTTTCAACCTACCAATGGATCTGTTCTAATTCAATATGTGGATGATTTATTGCTATGTTCTGACTCATTTATGTCATGTTTAAATGATACTAAACTTTTGTTACTTCATCTCTCACAAACAGGACACAAGGTGGCTAAGGACAAACTACAGCCGTGCCAATCCAGAGTAAAATATTTGATACACTGCCTAACCCAGGGGTTATGACACCACACAACAGATAGAATCCAGGCCATACAAAACATGACACTGCCGCAGAATCAACAGCAAATTCGTACCTTCTTGGGAATGTGTGGATATTGTAGAATGTGGATACCAGGTTTTTCTATTTTGGCCTTACCTTTACAGGAATTAGTCTCTTCCTCAAAGCCCGATTGTGTCATACACACAGAGGAATCAGAACAGGCTTTCCTTAATCTTAAGGATAGTCTGACAAGAGCTCCTGCATTGGGAATACCTGATTATGAAAAACCTTTTGATTTGTATTGTACGGAAGCCGATGGTTGTGCTGCAGGTGTCCTTACACAAAAACATGGTGATGCCAGTAGGCCCGTAGCATACTACAGTGCCCAATTGGAAATGGTAGCAAGATCACTCCCCACCTGTTTGAGAAGTGTAGCAGCTACTGCTCTATTGGTGAGTAAAAGTGAGGATGTAGTATTGGGCCATGATATGATTGTCTACACTCCCCATGCTGTATCTGCTCTGTTGAACTCGGCTCAAATCAGACATGTATCCTCGGCTAGGTTCATCAAATGGGAACTAGCTCTAATCGCTCCTGCAAATATTACTGTTAAACGTTGCAGAGTACACTGAATCCAGCAACATACCTACCATATGTACAACATGATGTACAAAGGGTGGAAGGAGAAGAGTTGCTGGCGGGAGGTGAGTTCGGCAGACATGATGATACTCACGATTGTATGACATATCTGAATCAGACCTTTACTGCTAGACCTGACATACATGACACACCTTTAGAGAATGTGGATGTAACTTTTTATATGGATGGGAGTTGTCATAGACAAACAGACACAGGTGAATTATGTACAGGTTATGCTGTCGTAAATGACACAGACATCGTAGAAGCTAAACTCTCGGTCCTCCTCACTCAGCCCAGGTGGCAGAGTTAGTAGCACTGACTAGAGCATGTGAACTGGCAGCAGGCAAATCTGCTAACATTTACACTGACTCGAGGTATGCGTTCAGGGTGGTGCACGATTTTGGGGCTCTATGGCGTCTGAGAAATTTTATGACAGCAGCAGGCAAACCAGTTGCACATTCCCGACACATAAAACATCTTTTAGACGCAATCCAACTGCCCAAAGCAGTGGCAGTAATTAAATGCAAAGCCCACACATGTGAGGATGACCCGGTGTCACTGGGCAACAACAGAGCTGATGAAGCTGCAAAAAGGGCAGCAGGGTTAAAAATGTTTTCTCCAACTGAAACAATTATGTAATTTCAAACTATTGATATGCTGAAATTAATTGAGATGCAAAATTTGTGTTCAATTCAGGAAAAATCCATTTGGAAGTCCAAGGGATGTGGGCAAGAGTCCTCTGGGCTCTGGAGGAATGGACATGGTAAGCCAGTAGCCCCCAAGGCATATTACCCCAGCCTGGCTGAGGCAGCACATGGTCTGACTCATCTGGGTAAACAGGGTATGTGCAAGTTGGTGAGGGCATACTGGTGCGCACCAGGTTTTTCTTCACAAGCAGAAAAGATAGCAATGTCCTGTTTGACCTGCTTGAGAAAGAACATAGGGAAAGCGATCCCTACCGAACCGTCCCACATTCCACCGACTGATGGACGTTTCCAGGTGATACAAATTGATTTCATCCAATTACCACCCTGCAGGAACCTTAAGTATGTATTAGTGTGCACTGACGTATTTTCCAACTGGGTTGAGGCCTACCCAGTGGCCACTAATACTGCTGCATTTACTGCCAAGAAAGTAGTTCAGGAATTTGTATACAGGTACGGTATCCCTAAAATCATCGAGAGTGATGGGGTACCCATTTCACAGGTGATGTTTTTCAAAATATGTGTAAGCTGATGGGTATTAATAGTCGACTTCACACCCCCTACCGACCGCAAGCCAGTGCCAAGGTAGAGAGGATGAACGGGACTATTAAAAATAAGTTAAGTAAAATCATGACTGAGACTGGACTAGGATGGCCAGAAGCGTTACCTTTGGTCCTACATAGCATAAGGACCACTCCTAGACCTCCTCTGAATCTGTCCCCATTTGAAATATTGTTCGGTAGACAACCTCAATTGATTATAAGTCCACAGGAAAATCTAAAGGGTAACAACGAGGTAACTGTGAAGTATCTTATATCAATTAGTAAGCAGTTAAAGCAACAGCAGCAGAAACTGAAATTGTTGTCTAATGATATGCATGAAACGAACTGTCATGATGTTGAACCAGGAGAATATGTAATGATCAGAAATTTCTTGCATTCATGTTGTTTGACTGATCGGTGGGAAGGTCCGTACCAGGTGCTACTGACAAGTACTACATCTTTGAATGTGGCTGAGAGAGATACCTGGGTCCATTCCACTCACTGCAAAAAGGTCAATCAACCGGTGGAGAAACAAGTTGGAGACAAAGATGATAGCGTGGACCTGTCGCTCGCGAGCTTGTTCCGGGAGGATTGAAAAGGTCGTAGTAGGATACCTGAACTGAGAGAAATTTGCAGGTCTTGTTGTGACAATGGACGGGCCTGCTGTGTTCATTTTCATATTCTCTTTTAGAGTGGTCACCATCCTGGTCAGTCCGGGGATATCCAGTGTCTGTGATGGGGGACCGATTGAGGAAACGGGAGCTGATGGCAGTGCTGATGGAGTGGAATCAGGAGGAGTGCAATGCCAATCAGAGGAGTGTCTGACCAATCTTAGTACTGTTATTGTTAAGAGAGCTGTCATTCCGGATACTCGGGGAAGGTGTGGAGGTTTATCGTCTGAAGATTCCTGTATTTGTGAGCTTTGTGGGTCCCTAGTTGATGAGAACTGTATCCAACGGTGCCAACCTAAATATAATCTGTACTGGGGTGGGTATCCTCTAGAGGATTATCATAGCATGGTAGGCAAAGTGTTAAATCAAACTGATTGCTGGGTGTGTTCACATGTGCCACAGGGACAGCATAACGTAGGGTTGGTGCCATTTCCGCTGAATATCACGGAAATTTTAGGATTGCAAAAAGGGAAAACATTGGATGGAAAATTCCTCTCATCCATACCACCTCATTTCAAACTCTATCAATTCCAAGTAGATAGATCACTTTTGTGTTTAAACATAACCAACCCCAATAAACCCGGGAGTTGGGAAGTGACGGGAAATAATCAGACGATGACCTTCTCACAAAGAGCTCCATAAACCATGATCTGCTGTGCTCCATTAAGTCTGGTGGGAAACATTTTAGGTATCGGTATACATTGAGTTCCACCAAAGAAACTATTGGTAAGGTGCCAAATGGTTATTGTGCTAAAATAATACAGCCAGAAACTTGCATGTACCAGATGGAAGAACCAGAAATATGATTGTTTGCAAGGGAAATGTGCTTAGTGATAATGATGCATACCATTCCTTATGTTCTCCCTGATAATGTATATTTCATCTGTGGAAGAAAAGCGTATAAATGGCTCTCCCCGAGTTCCAAAGGTTTGTGTTACCTGGGAAGAATAGTCCCAGAAGTTATGACCCTCACACATGTTCAAATGCTGGGTATACGTAAAAACACACCGTCACCATATCTTCACACACAATATGAACACAGAGGCAAAAGAAATATGGTACCTGGTGATATACATAAAGCCACTCAGTTAATCAGTGAGACAATTGGCTTTCAAGTTCTGGTCGCATTGGACCCCACCAGGATTGCTCGGGGTATATTAAATTTTAGATATATCCAGGAACTTGCCAAATTGATAGATAATATCACCGAGATGTACGATGACACATTCGGGTATACAGGGAGAGAATTGCAAGCGTACAACAAAGAACTGGTGCAACACAGGCTAGTGTTGAATTATTTAACTGCTGTTACTGGAGGGTATTGCGTAACATTGGCCACCCAATTTGGAGTAAAATGTTGCACCTATGTCACCAATGATACCAGCGACCCTAAGGAGGTGATAGACCGGAAGATGGATGAAATTCTGCAGCTAAAATGGGAATTTCGTAAGAACCATAATGCTTCAGTGGCTGAAGTAGGGGAAAATATAGAAGGATGGGTGTCATGGCTGAACCCAGTGAAATGGTTCTCAGGTCTAGGGGAATGGGTCCAGGAAGTGATCGCCAGCATAGGCAAATTCTTAATCCTTATACTAATTGTCATCATAATAATTGGCATATGTGTCCGGTGTGTTCCTATTGTGTTGAAGTGTGGAAAATGTAAAAATAGAGTAAAATAAAAGAATGAAATCATGATACTGGCCAGTATGAATACCGAGGTAAATACAGAACTGCATTACAACCCTGAGCTAGGAAACACCATTATTTAATGTATTATATTTAGACATGCATAGAATGTATTATTGAAATGTTATTCAAAGAACACCTCAGATAATGTTAAGTCTCAATTCCCCTTCAAGACTGCTTTTATAAGACTGGTGCATTCCCACACCTTTCACATGATCTTCCAAGATCCGCGGTGTGCGTATAATAGTAGTTTTATGTCCCACTCAGAGACACATTATTGATGGATTAAGAACCACCTTGTGCCATCCCATAATAACACCAAATAATATGTAAATGTAAGCCTAAATTAAATTCTAATAGCAGATTGTGATAGCATGTTGTTTGCTATCAAAGGGTGGACTGTCGAAGCTGAATAATTGACTGAGACAAGTTCAGTTTAAAATTTAATTGTGACGACGCCATCTTGCAACTGGCCGCAAGATGCCATCTTGAAAATGAGATCGCAAGACGCCATTTTGTGAATGGCCGCCTAAGCGCCATTTTAGATAAACTCACATTTTAGTACATGTGGCGATGATACTATTAGCACCATGCAATTGCATTTTTCACCATTTCTCATATACACATTAATGCGCACAATTGCGCTGTTAACTAGTCGCATATTAGCGAATGCATAGGACTTTGTATGAAACCGCTGTTTTATTAGTTTTATGCGCACGCATCTGCCCCAAGTTAACTAGCATCCTTATATCAGACCCTGAATACCCACACATTACATATTCAAACATAAGGTTCAATAAGCTTTAAAGTGTATGATTTAAGTTGGTTCAGTTAGTTTAAATGCTGAGAAATAAAGGTATTTGATAACTAAGGTATTATACATGCTAAACAAGTTGTGTTTGGTCTTGTACTGATGCGTACTCTTTTTACAGTATTCCGGTGTTATCGGTGGGGAGGTCGCATCATGCAAACTCAAGTTATGGATTGCAGAGCCTACAAGCAACAAAATGTATATTTCATGAACAACTGTTACAATGTTGCAGGGGGCATGAAGAGGAAGATCCCCAGCTGTTAGAGGCAGGGAGAGTCTATTTGAACCAGCCTGTTAAATGTGCTGTAACAGATGCTTCTCCCCTGGGAACCAATGACATCAGCAACAAACTTCCCTATTGTCCTGTTTATCCTGTGTGCACGAACGCTGGTTCTCAGTCTTCGTGCTGAATGCTGTATGACTAGGGGTCTCTTGCTGATGCCTATCTCCGGGTCCAGAAGCGCCTGCGTATGTATACTGTACTTGGGTCTGTATAATTTTCCTTTTGCGCCTAAATTGTGTCTAGATCAATTGCGTGTAACTGTCTGAACTTTTACCTGAATAACACTTGTGCTTTGGAACCACAGATTCCACGTCTAAGTCTTTATTTATGGTATGACTGCGTACGCAAATTAGCGTCATCCTTAGAAGGTATAGGCAGGATATTAGAAGGTATAGGCAGGACATTAGAAGGTATAGGAAGGTTTGTATAGAGGTTCTGATCCAGTATCGTTAAGATGGAAGGACGTAATTGTTTATTGTAGACACATACCGAATAAGCCGGAGCTTCTTCCTGTCTGGTAAACCCTGCCCCTATTTATATATGCCTAATTGGATATGCCCCTTAGGGAAATATTCAATTTGAGGCGAAAAGCTGTTATCTGCAATAATTTATCACCGATAATGTCATTTTCGTCTATTTTAATTATCCCCACACCACATTCACCACAGAATAGGTGGCGAAAAAAAGTGCAGAATTGGGGTTTAGGGGTGCAGGCTTAAAAAAAATAGCCTGCACTCCTGGGAATGGCCCCTAAAAATGATCTGTGTCAAAAAAAGTATAAAAAAAAATAGGGACACCACAAAAAAATTAGTTCAATTTTGGGGTATAAAAAAAAATATGGGGAACAAAGTTTTAACTTAATGAAATTAATTCAGGGGGGGTTCCCAAGTATGCAGCAGGTGTTTAAAGAATGCGGGTGTTATCAGCAGGTGCATTTTGTAAGAATTTTAAAAATGCACTTTAGGGACTTAAAAATAGACTTGCACCCATTTTCATGTACCCCATATTTGATGCACCTAGTTTTTTTTGTAAAAAAACCCCCTAAGTGCTCTTCTTCACCCCTTCTTCCCAGGCGGAAAAAAACACCTGCCGCGGCTATTTAAAAACCATACTTACCTTCCACAGGCCAAAACGGGGGTACCCATAGTGATCCCCTATGTCAGGACATCATTAGAGGGGTCCCTGGATGAATTCCTGAAAATTCCCTATTTTTTCCTGATACGTACCTTTCCGCCGGGTCCCGTTTTCGCTCCTTTCTAATTGATTGCTAGGATAAAGCGGGCGCGCGCCCGATACTTTATCCCTGCAAAACCTCCGATGTGGAGCAAAAAGTCCAGCACGGACTTTTCGCTCCAATATTGAATACGGGCCTAAAGCTGCATATACACACAACGATTTTGTTACCAACGATTTTATGAACGATTTTATGAACGATTTTCTGTCAGATTATCTGTCAGATTTTTTTAAAGTATAATGAACGATTTTTTTGAACTACAAATGATTTTTGCATATTCCTTTAATGAAAATCATTCAGTTGGTCAGTCTGACTGAACTACAGACTACAAACTACAAACTACAAACATGAATGCGCATGAACAATAATCGTTCATCGTTTTAACTCAGAAAGTGAGCGATTTTTTCAACGATAGAACAAAAAACGATATCGTTATCGATAATCATTCAAAAAATCGTTGTGTGTATGCACCTTTAGTGTTTATGCAAAAAGAGACAAATGTAGCGCTTGTAGAACAAAATTACAAACAATTTAATGACAAATGTACAATCAATAAAAACATTAAATCTGTAGCAACAAAAGAGTACACTGCAATCCCTAAATAGGAGGTGGGTTGGAGATGTATATCTCTCTATTGGATGAATGAAAGATAGTCAATGTCACTCAATATAAACTGATATATAATGATGAGTATATACACCAAACAACAGGCTGGTGAGATAAGTCTCCAAAAAGGCTGATGAAGTTGGAGCTGTGAAATTAAATTAATAAGCGGCTCACCTAAGCCTGAGAATGTGTCCAACCTTCAGTGGATACACACAAGCCGTGTACATATGCCCCGGTACCTGCACGGGAATCGGACTGTAATGTGAGGACATCCGCTGTGAGCGCTCTGTCCGTACATGCTGACCATGGCTGCTGTGAATGGAGCTGGAAGTCACAGCCGCTGACAGTGCATGTGGGAGCCCAGCTCAACGAGTGATTGAAAAAATCAGCACTGTGAGTACTCAGACTGTGAACGGAAGGTACGTCCAGCCGTCGATGGGGCCTGTATGAAGCGGCTGCTTTATATTAAAGCTTGATATCGACGTAGTGTCAAACGAGTGTCCTCTCAGCTGGGACTCTCCAAATCAGGAATTGACATCAAAATAGGCTGGCAGTGTACAGCCCAAAATGCCTTAACGCGTTTCTCCGGGACAGCACTCCCGGTTTCCTCAGAAGGTGGGCTCAGATGGTTTGCACTTCCTGGCAGAGTATATATTGGCTCCACAATCACACACCTCTTAGCAATAATCATTTAAGAAAGGCAATTGTGATTATACCATGGTCTCACTGTCCTGCTGAGAGTGACTCCGGCTCATCAAGCAAATGTCTTAGCACTTCAAAAGCCTCCCCAAATCATCATTTAGTGTTTATTCATATTGTATTACACATTTGTATACCATCTGTTTTTGAGTAAAATATAACTTAGAGCGCCATTTTTTCACGTTTGTAGAGCTGTACTCCTACTGTCGCCTGCCCAAACTTCTTCTCCTCTCAGACACCACCACCTTGCTTTATAAGCCTATGTGCCTTAGCAGAAATGTAGATGCAGTGGAGTAACATGAAATGCCAAGCTATCATTTTCACATGTGTGAATAGATGTCTCTTAAATTGCTGTAAGTCTTAAAATAAACCTCTTAAATTATTTTATTAATATTTCCACATTAAAGCAATTTAAGGAAGGATACACAATTTCCTATTCATCAGCAACCTTAGGAGGTTTTTGACATTCAATAAGAAATCCTGGGCTTTTCTGCATAGATGAGTCATATAAATAGTTAAGGCATGGTCCTCACCTGTCTTACATTTTGTCCGCAGACTATAAATAGGCCAAGATCCCTTGGAGAAAACACTGAATTCTTTAGCTGCAGCTGAAGTGATCCTAAACATAGGAAATAGTGAAACATGCTGTCCAGTACTGTATACTAGGAACTGATTCAGAGAAGAGAGATTATTTACAGGTAAAAAGAAAAGTGCAGGGTACAAATGTACCTATTATACAGCACAGTGCTTATACACATGTAAACTTCCAATACTTATTTTCACGATCCGCTTCAGCTTTTCATAATAATTTGCAGCATTCAGCACTTTGGCTGTACGGGCGTTTCTGTAAAACTAAAAATGTAGCTTTTTTTCTTTTACTCCTAAAATACTACTTAATTGACCCTAATTTATGTATTCTAGAATTCATGACAACAAGGGTAATCACACAAAGGCTGAAATACCTAAAGCACTGCACATAAGCACACTGATGCATTGCAATAAACAGATACTCAGCACGACCATTTATACATTAGTCTTACATTAGGATAATGCTACACAGTCAGGGGCACAGAGAGCCGCATCGGGCGGGGTAGGGGGCGTGGCCTAATTGTGTCAGCGTGGCCACGCCCCCTAAGGCTTAAAAAAAAACAGACACATTTTTGCAGCAATGCATTGCTGTGCTGTGCGCTGGGAAGGGGGGGTTGTGAACCCCTCAACCCAACTCATAGCCGGGGGGGCTCAATCAGTGTGATTGCTTCCCCTCATAGGCATAGGAGACTGCTGCGGCTGCTGCTCAGCAGCCCCAAGCAATCTCCCACTGCAGCCCAGCACACAACAGAAGTAAGAGGGAGGGGGGACGGCGCCAGACCTGGTAAATAGTGCCCGCTTACATAGGGGTAAATTTATCAAAGTTTGGAGAGATATAAAGTGGAGAGACATAAAGTACCAACCAATCAGTTCCTAACTGTCATGGTTAGTTCTTTATCTCTCTTCACTTTAACTCTCTCAAAGTTTTGTTAAATCTCCCCCAGGATATGAAAATGCATCATTAAACTGTTTTTTCATTAGCTACAAAACACAGACGTTATAACTCTTTGTAATTTTAACCTGAGATTTATGGTTGGTACAAACTAACACGATGGATCGGTCCTGCGTCTGAGTGGCCGATAGGTAAGCTATATGCACTTATATGTCTGGCCTGACCTCACAACTGGACGGGCATTTAAATTTGCCCTCCCAGTTGTGATGTCATTGTGGGCGTTTCTTGCAAGTGTCCGGGCAGTCAGCGGGTCGCTCATACACACAGCCACCATGTGCTGCAGGGCCGACCTGATATGTCTGTGAACCACGTCACTCGCAGGCATATTGAGTATACACACCCGCCGATGCACTCGCGATATGTATTGTTTGCCAATTGATCAAACAATATATCGTCAAGTGTGTACCCACTACCCAACATTACAAACGCTACCATGTTGCACTAGTTTAGATGTCTTTACAGAGCTGAAAAATGCTCTTGTGTAGTTATACAGTAGTTGTGTAGTTGTTAAATGCTTGTATGACAGAGACCCAGAATCTTCATAGACTACTCTGTGAGGGTAATGTATATGCTATTTTAAATGTTATATTTGTTTAGCTACAAAGCACAGTCATATGTGACACCACCTAAAGGCAGTGGCGTCCCTCCCCACGGTGTCACCCAGTGCAGGGAGGGGACGTTTTGAACGCGGCATAGCCGCACGTGCCCCTTGCGGGATGGGGGCATGGCCTCGCGGCCCGATCCCGATGTCCCATTCTTAATATTACTGGGGGGGGGTTCAGGGGGTGCTGACTGTGTTGCAGTGCCGGCTCCCCCAGTGTCAGGAGCCGGGTGCTGCACTTAATACTACAGTGTAGCATCGCTGCACCCGGCTCCTGTCACTGTGGGGGAGTGTCAGGCTGCACCTTGGTGTCACCCCTCGGTGGGTGACACCCGGGTGTGGCCCGCACCCCCCTTGTGACACCACTGCCTAAAGGGTCTTATTTAGAGGTTAGTAAAGTTGCAGCTAAAGTTTACACAAGTCCACTGTGCAAGACTTTTGCTTGAATCACATCATGTGTAGTCTATGAATGGAGCTGACATGTAGATGGTTCATTCATTCTGTTGTATGGAGTTGTTGGGGAAGGGCTGAAAAGTCAAATTTCACCGGTATACATCATTTAAATAAAATGTAATGTTTTATGTGTCCTGATGACGTAGGTTTGGCTATGGTAAAGGCTACAATATTTTTCCCTCTGAAACTATCATGCATCTGTCATTGTCACAGTTGCAGTGGAGCTCTCTGCTGCACCAGATCAGTGTCACTCATTTCTATTATTTGGTTATCTTAGCACGCACTTACATGCTCACCTGAGCAGTTACAGGTGAGCTCCCTGTTGCTATGAGGTAATAGCCGCAGACTAGACGGGCTTCTCATTGATGTACTAAGCCTTGTAGAGTGATTAAATGGAGAGAGATAAAGTACCAGCCAATCAGCTCCTGACTGCCATGGTACAGGCTGTTGTTGAAAAATTACAATTAGGAGCTGATTGGTTGGTAGTTTATAACTCTCCACTTTACAAGGCTTAGTACACCTGCCTTTATGAGGGGTTGTATATTGTAGTTTAAGGCAGTAGGCAGAGATTAAAAAAAAACAAAGAGGGGAGTGGATGAAGGAGTAACTACTACTGTACCTCATGGCGACAAGCTGCCATAACCCTACCAGGATCAAAAACATTCCAAAGGCCAGTTTAGGCTGATCAAAAGAAATTGCACTGCTAAAAACACATTTGACCATCAAGCCACTCATTTATCTGTCAGGTTCTAAGAAAGGGGCTATCCAGAAGCTCTTGTAGATGATCATGTACATAACTTTTTGTACATTTCTCATGTAAATAGCACATAAATAAAATCTATTTTTGTTATATAGAAAGAGGAACAAAGAACTAAGTTTCACATAACATGTCATCTTAAAACACTCATTCTGCTGCCTATATTCTAACCTACTGCTCCATGCTCCTTCCTCACTATCTACTCAATCTATGTCACCCCTGTCTGCCTGCCCCTCCCTTTTAGAATGTAAGCTCTCAGGAGCAGGGCCCTCGTCCCTCACGTGCTTCTTCTTCCCCTACTTATACTATTGTGTACTCCTAACTTCCCAATTGGCACCTAACACTTGGTTGCTTGCTGACGCCCTGCTGCTTGTGTTATGCAGCTTTGTCTATAAACCACGTCCTTGTCCTGCATTGTTTTGTACTGCTAATAACTGTTTTTCTTGTGTGCTCATTTATGCACTGTGTAAGGCGCTGCGTAACCTTTGTGGCGCCATATAAATTAAGTAAAATAATAATAACAATAACTATGAAAAAGCTTAAACAAAAAGATCTGATTGAAGTTAAACTTGCACAGATAAAACAGTAATGGTGCACAAATTGTCATCCTATTTGTAACTGAATACAATGATCAATCTCAGATCATTCTGAACATTGTCACCAAATATTGACCAACCCTTTTAAATGACTTGATCCTCAAACCAATATTACCATCAAAATATAAAATGGTATTCAATTAAGCACCCAGCTTGATGCATTTTGACTCACACACTGCCAAAACACATCAAAGAGAGCGCAAGTAGAGATGAGCCCCCACTCCCGTGTTTTGGTATAGATGTTGGATCCTGATTCATCTTTGTGTTTTGGTTTTGCAAAACCACCGTCACATGTTTTGGTTTTGGTTTTGGATCTGTATTTTTCAAAAATAAATTAAAAAAACAGCTATAATGACATAATTTTGACCTGTTAGCATGCAATCCAAATTCCGTGTACGGTTTTTAAACAAAATCACTAACAAAATGACAATTTATCTTTAATGGTGTGTTCTGTTACAATAATTCTTTAAAATGTTTTTAGTATACCATTAGAATTATTATTTTGTTAACAAATTAATATATTTTATTTATAAGGTACCACTATGTTTCTGTAGTTCCTTACAAGGGGGTAACAGAAATAAAAATCTCAAATAACAGAGTAACAGTGCAAAAGTACAATACACAACCGTTAACTGGGTAGAACAAGTAAGAACAAGAGGGAAGAGCTTAAATAGTTATTTACTAAGTCACAAATATCTCTTTTTTTGTATTATAGAGATTACTTCAGACCAAATAATGTTTACTTTAAACACTAGCAACTTTATTACAAAATGAGTCATAATCAGCAGTTACTGCAGATTAAAGAAGCCCTCCTTTCAAGAAGCACCAAACTTATTCTTTTTTGTTGCATATTGCAGTCTGAAAAAGAATATATCCAAAGCCTGGCTTATTTTACACAGTTTACCATTTTATGACTCAACAGATTAAATATACCTTCAGCTATAAATAAACACCAATTTCCATCTGGACTGACAGACTATTGCCAAACTCTAGCCACAAGCAACATATTAAATCCACAAATCTGGAATTCTAATTATAACACTGGCACAATATTTCTCACGTCAATCTGAGCACAACACATAAAACTAGAATCATGTTACATTATTATATTTGTAATGTCCCTTTATGCCAATCGTCGTTGACCAGAAATCATAGTGAGCACAATTAGTGAATTAGTATGGCTAGAATTCCTCTTAATATATTTTGCAAGGGCATTAAGAGAACTTTGACATGTGCAGAACAGATCTTTAGCCTGTTACTAAATGATGTGGCATAGAGAGTAATCTGCCATTTGCTAATTTTTATTTATTGGCACTGAAAATTATTCTGGAAAGCCTGGCAGAGCATTGCATTGGACATCTGCTAAATACAGACAAAATTCAGCTGCAAGATGTGGAACCCTATATTAATCATACACTCAAGCAGAGGCTACTCTGCTCATTGTTTACACCTGTTTGGTGTTACATTAATTCAGTGTTGGCACACTTGTTCTTTCTGTACAGACCATTTTCAAACATTAACTTGGCCTAGCTTAACCCAGCTTGATCTGAACATTGCTTGTATTACAGTACTCAAGTGCTGACAGTTGAAATTCATGCAAAGATTATCAATAATTTAATAAAAATTTCAGCAAAATTTTCTGTAAAATGATTTTTTTTTAATTCGATTTTTATTTTAATCTATTTTGGCTACAAAAAATTAAGGATGGTTCATGATCATCTAGAGCATGGGAGAGTATTGTTATTCATTAAAATGTACAAAAATGTAAACTTTTTTTTTTAATTTTCAACTGCTCATTCAATCTATCAACTATACCAGTGGTTCTCAAACTTGGTCCTCAGGACCCACACAGGTCACGTTTTGCAGGTCATCCGGCAGGTGCACAGGTGTATTCATTACTCACTGACACATTTTAAAAGTTCCACAGATGGAGATCATTATTTCACTTCTGATTCTGTGAGGAGACCTGGAAAACACGCACTGTTTGGGGTCCTGAGGACTGACTTTGAGAACCTGTGAACTATACCATGCCACTTTCAGGGATATTAAAAGTTTGGGGCTTATGTAATAGGGTACAAGCTTGTGCCACTGTGGGAATACATGCAAGCATTGCTGTATTTTTATGGTGGCAACCATTTTAAAGGCAAAACCAGTACACCCTGGAGGGTAGGCAGTTAAAGCAAAGCTAGTTTGTACAAGGATCTCCAAATTGTCTTTTTTTCCTTCCAGTATTCAAAGGACTGTGAGACATCCTAATTTGTACATTATCAGTAAAAAAATCCTCCATGATGGTTACTGTATCAAATTGATTCACTGTAGAGGTGTCAATAATTTTGGGCAATTATTTTAGGCCTGATCAGATCTCAAAATGGTGATTCATTCTGGTGTGTTGAGTTGACTCATCCTCACCACCAGTGGGTATCTTGGAAAAGGTCAGTTTTTTCCTGCCAGCATCCATTTTTTTAGAATCTTTTAATATCTGTGTCAGTTTGAAAGAAATACATCACTTATGATTTAAGATCCTGGGATCGAGCAGGGTTGCCAAAATGTTGTGATCCAATTGCTAGATGTTGTCAACCCTTTGGTCCTGGAAAAACAAATAATATATTTAGTTGAATCACTTGATTTCATCTCCTTCAGTTTATCTAGCTGCTTTTCCAGTAGTTTAATAAATGGACTCACCTAATTCAGGCTGGCAGTGTCTGAACTCACTTTGGTTACTACTTCAAATGGTTTCAGTAGCTTGCATAAAACAGGGCATATTCTCCAGTGTACTGTGTCATGAACCTAGGGGAAGTGGTTCCCTGTACTTGCTCAGGGGTTGGGAGAGGGGCAGTGGGATTTTGGAATTGAGGAGGCCGGATATAGGATCTTCTCATAGGTAGTTCTCAATAGGCACAGGGAATTTGAGCTGCACACAATCTAGTGAGTAGGAGCGAGCAGAATAATCCAGGAATGCTGGCTTCAGAACTAAACTCAATGAGTAGGTAGCAACTTGAGACACAGAATAGTGAATTGATGCCACTCACAAGTGTTGAGCGAGGTTCAGTGAACCTGGATCGGCTAATACTGATGATGATTGTCAAGATGGACTTGGTAATGACTGGACTGGTTGGTAATGGTAGTAGTTGCCGGGGTGGACTCTGTGCCGACTAGACCAGCTGATACCAGAATAGTTGCTGAGGTGGATTCAGTGTTGACTGGACCGGCTGATACCGGAATAGTTGCCATGGTGTACTCTGTGACTACTGGACCGGCTGATACCAGAATAGTTGCCAAGGTGGACTCTGTGACGACTGGACCAGAATGAAGAATAACAGCAGGCAGTTTGAATGAAGAATTGCAGAGTGCAATGCTGGAGACAAATAACATGGCAAGAAGCAATGCCACGTTACAGGTGCACATCCTGCTGACCAGGGATCCCTTAAATATCCCCTGGTGATCTTTGATAGGATGGGCAGCATCAGCTTTTTCATAGCGACTGAGCCATTGGTCCAGATGCAGTCAGGTGATCAAAAGATAATTGCAACGTCCGTGGAGTGAAGCTGCCAGGAAATTTCTGTGGTCTGCCGGCAGAGTCCTCACTCCTGCAGTGGGAAGATTGTGGCTGCTGAGGTCCAGATGGAAGATTCGGCCAGAAGAGACTCCAGAGAGGGGAGTGAGAGGCAGCTGTTGGTACCTGACATGCCGGAGTGGCAGCTGTCAGGACAAGATATACTGGACTAAGGTACATTCCCCCTTCTCTCACTATTTCATGGCTTGTTGTTGTTCCTCCATTTGCTGATCCATATAAGGGGTGGAATTCCACCTGGTCACTACCTCTTGCTTCAGTTGGTGACAACAGACAGCACCTCTGGCACACACTTGTTGTTGTTTTTTTTTTTAATTCTGAACAACCAAAATTATCTGTGGGCTAAATATGGGGAATTTTCAAATTCACCCGGTTGTAATGCTCTCACAATGTTACTTGTATTATCGGAAATTACAAATCCTGAAGAGAGTCCTAGCCGGGTAAGACATTTTGCTATGACATCCCTGTGTTTTTTAACAGGTCGACACTGATATGCCTCTTAATGAAGCTGGTGATACAGAAAGTAGCCTATCTGTGAATAAGCTGGCATTGTCTGTTATATTCTGCTGCTGAAGGTGATACACCACTCAGTGGGCTGTGATAGTCATGTAATCTTTTGTTTGAACAGTACAGCTTGTCCATATACACTTTTCTGTGGTTTGTGGACAGTGGGTACAATGACATTTTCTAGGCCAACAAGTAGTTTTTTTTTTTTATAATGTCCTGGTACAGGCGAAGAATTGCTGTACTGGTAAAATTGAACCAAGATGGATTTAGTAGCAGGATCACAAGACCACAATTGTCTAAAACCAGATGCATTGATGGTGGATATTGGATGCAGATCTAATGCTAGTATAGCAATCATGGCTTCAGTGATCTGCTGTACAGCTGGATGGCAGCTTTCATACTTGCTTCCTCTTGCAAAAGATGATTTCACAGTCAATTGTTGTTTGACACTACTAGTCTTCTTGGTTCCCTTCTTGGTTGAATATTCACCTCCAGCAACAGCTCTAGTGCTCAAGGATTCTTCTGAGGAATCCTGGATAGGGGAAAAGTCAGTTAGCCTTCGCAAATAGGATGCAGGAGGACTATATCTGATCATTAATGAGGAGATTGATGATGAAGATTTTTGGTGGTGGAGAGTTCATGTGTTAAGATCTATCCATGCTGCTGCTAGACTGCTTGGTATTATTTTACTGGATTTTTTAGATTTTTCCAAATAATTTGCATGAACTTGCTGCAAATGGCATAACAGGGAGGAGGTTCCCAGATGGTTAACGTCCCTATCACTACTTAATTTAGCTTCACAAACAGTACAGATGGCTTGACAAATGTCAGGATTTGGTTAAAAATTATTCCACATGAAACAGGTGGCTTTTTGATTTTATGTCCAGGCATGACGATGGCCTTCTTCTTATCATGGGCAATAACTGCTGCCACTGCTGGCTGGCTTAATTTGACACAAACAACATCCTCATCATTAATATACTCAATCATGTCAGATGCACAAATATCTACCTCATCCTGTTGGACTTCCACAGTAGCATCCTCAACTTCTAAGTCACCATATTTACTTTTACTGCTGCTCATCCCCACATTTGTAGAGGGTGTGGAAATGGTGGAAGGAGGTGTCTCTAGAAGTACAGTGTCAGAAATGTCAGACTCACACATAGCACTCATTAACACACCTAGACTATCTTCAGGGTTTTGTGAAGTTTGTGAACACACAGTTTGTTCTTTAGCCTTGGGTTTTTTTGTGAACTGATTTGCCTGTTTAAAAACTTGCACATGTAGATTTAGAGTGAGAAGGTATTGTATGTGAAGTTTCAGAAGATGTCCTACTGTATTTCACCCTAGATTCTAATGCATGAAACATTAGTAGCAGGACCACCACTCAGAAAGAAAGGGCATGGTCTGAGCCTCTCCTCACCATGGCATGTGGTGTATGGAATATTGGCAATTTTGTGTATTTCAGCAGTAAATGTTTCCTTTATTAATGGAGGTACTGTTTTCTTTAAAATTGTGAAATATTGCTTAGATTTCAGGTGCCTATTCTAAAACTTTGTTTCCACTGGACCACCTTTAGTAGATGTTGAAGTACTATTATGACTGGCAGCAGACGGAGCACTAGTGCAGCGCTCCTAATGGAATTTTTTAGTGCCTGGCCCTGAACCACACAACATAGTACCTCACAGTGCAGCAGCCCACAATCCACGGTGCCTCTACTGTGCCCCTTTAACACAGTGCTCCTAATAATTGTTTTAATCACAAAGTGCCCCTGTAGGCTTTAACAAGGTCCACTCCTAATGGAATTTTTTAGTGCCTCACAATGCTGCAGCCCACGGTCCACACCCTTTCCCTCTGATCTCCTGTGTGAAATGACATCTGATCACAAGGGAGGGACCGTTATACGCAATCCAAAAAATGTGAGATCCGACGCCAGGAAGATGACGCAATCCAAAACATGCAAGACTTGGTGCAGGGAAAATGACATTTTGCCTCAATTTGGGATCCAAACTTGTTGGGAAGACCCGAGCCGCGGCTCTGTTCTACTCGTAAACCATAAGTTCGGGTGTGGTCATGTTCCAGGAACCGTACTTACATATCACTAGTGGTAATATGTGAAGGAATGCATTTCTAAGCATACTGTGCCCATATATAGAGCTCAGGGTAAAAATATCAATCGTAGTTCCACTCATGGTTAGTGTTTTTAGTGCCTTCACCCATATCAGTCTTTAGTTGGCTTGTCACAAGTAACAGATATGTTCTTCACCGACCAGAAATCAAACTAGGAGAACCCCTAACTGTCTTACCCATTCTGAATGTCAGTACAAAAAGAAAGTGTAAAAGAAACATTTGGACAAAATGTCAGTTAATTATAATGCACAACCTTGATGCATTTCTTGTAGTTGAACATACATTTTCCAAAATCCTGAAATATGAAGAATTGTGTTGTGGATGTTCATACCTACTGGATAATTGGATACAACATGAGTTTTATGTATATACATTGAGTAACATCCCTTGGTTAATTCTATCATTACATACTAGGGTGAAATTGACTTGAAATCCACAGGCTTGTGGCTTTATGGCTAATTACATAAATATTGTAAGCTAATGACCTGAACACTTGTTCCACTTTGAATTGAATAGTTAGGGATAGGATAACAATAATATTTCATGAGTCTTGTTGATCGTGACATTCAGATTTAACTATCTAACACTGCAGGCAGTTCTTTCACGATTAATTAGCTTTCCATTAACTCCAGGTTTGCTGGAAGTGATAATTGATTTACAGACTGGTTGGATGCATAGGAGTAATGTATTACTGGCAATATTTTTAATATTAATCATTTAATTGAACAGTTATTTTATCCTCATTATATTCCAAATTATATAATTTCCTGACACTTGACACATGCAATAAAAAAAAAGAATGATGTTGCCTAAATTATACTTAACTGATAAGTATTAAAAAAATACAACAAAACCTAGAAAAGTTTTATTAAATGATTTGGTGTTTATAAACAGGTAGTAGGTTGGACTTTAATGCATACTTGGCAATACTTTACTAAAGCCTCTGTAAAATCCCAGTGGCCATGCAATGGTGGGAAATCCAGGTTAGGTGTGTCGGTGGCATGGTGAATTGTCAGGCTAATTGAGAGGCTAATCTACTCTCTCAGGAATCTGGGAGACCTCACCAACATTTAAAAATAAGGAACTATTTTTTAATGTGAATCTTACACTTACAAAGTAATAATAATTATATTTTTGCAGAGGCTTCTCCTGTGAACAAAGAGTAGTCCGGTTGGGCAGCACATCTAGATGCACCAGGGCAAAATCAAAGCATCCTAAGGATACACTGTTCAAATCTTAAATGGGCCATTGTGTATGGTACCATATTTTTTATTATTTTCTTTTGCTCTGGTAAGCTTTAACTGGCATTCATAACATGTATCTGTGCATGTTTAGTTTTTGATTATGGGACCTATTTAATAATATGGCGTTAACATAACATGTATTTTAAAACATAGCAATCAAATTATAACATAATCAACTGCTGTGTACATTGTATCAGGTTAGTAATATGTGCTAATTAGGCTGTTTTTAGTGATTGCAGTAGTCCCACCCAGGGCTGCCAACAGAAATTGTGGGGCCTGGGACTGACAAAATGACTGGGCCCTCCTCGTGTTCCTGCAACTCCAGCCCCGCAGTATCTCTCCAGCCCCACTTTTGTCTTTAAAGCCAGCTCCCCTTCTGTCTCTCCAGCCCCACTTCTGTCTCCCCAGCAATCCTCCCTTCTCTTTATAATTTTTTTTTTTACATTCCCCATCCCCACTCCCATCCTTATATATTTTAGGATTTTGTGTTCCAAGCCCCACCTCATCACTTATATATTTATTGCATTTGTGCCTTCCCCCACACACTCCTGTATTTATGATTTTTTTTCCCCCCAAGACCACCTGCACCCTTTCCCTTATACAGTATGTGTGTGTGACCTGTTTAATAATCTTGTGTCTCCTCTTCTACTTACCTGTTCTTACGTTTCTTCCTCTACTCCTTCTTTTCTTGCCTGTGATCACTGCTGGGGATTGGCTCACTTTGGCCTGGGATGAGCGTGTTCGCTCCTCGTGTAAGCTGTTCTTCTGTGCATGAGATGTCCTAACATCTCACTCCCCTTCTCAGCATCAGAGTGTGGTGCGCCGACGTAAGAGGAGAGACTTGGGGTCGGGAGGCAGACACACTGAAACAGCTGGGCAAACCACTCATGAATCCATCGCGGCACGCTGGAACCTCACCTTGTCCCCTAGTGCAGCAGTAGCCAAGCAGTCAGGGAGCAGAGTCTCTGCAGGCAAGCGCCCCTTCCAGTAACAAAATTGTACCGGTCGGGGAGGCACATGTCACCTTAACCGGCCTCTGGGTAGGAGCCAGGTGCGGACCACCCTCGCCGTCTGGGCCCGGGACTCCAGGCCTGGCAGTCCCTCACTGATGGTGGCCCTGGTCCCACCGCCTTCAATGGAGAAGCTCCTTGGCTGGACGTAAATAATTTGTACAGATTAAAGTAGAGATGTGCGCTTCAGTTCTCCAGAAATCCGAATCCACCAGAATTTCATGAATCTGGATAGATCCGAGTTGCGGTTCTAATCACCTACAAAAAGCCAGATAAATTCGAGTCGCGGTTCTGGTCTTCCAGATTTTAAATCCAAATTTTGGATTTTGGATTGCAATCCAGATCCAAAACCAAACCAAAACCAAAACATTTGAGGGTGGATTTACATAACCAAAACCAAAACACGAAGATGAATCCAGATCTAAAACCAAAACACGAGGGTCAGTGCACATCTCTAGGTTCCAGTAGTTTATCTCTTATGAGCATAACAAAATCCAACAATTCTGTTTTTAAAGCATTAACTGCGACTTTGTCTAGTTGAAAAGTATTAAGGGGAAAATATAATTTTGTCATTCCACTTTCCAAATGCCAGCACATGTGCCATTCCCATCTTTCTTTAAAAAAAATTATTGACACATACGAAACGTGGCACGGCAATTGTGTAGTCCACGATCCGTATGCTTTGATTTTTTTTGCTGATGTGCCTAGACTTATGCCAAAGTGCATTTATTTGCAGAACAAGATAATGGTATTTGCTTAGGAGCAGAAACTTGCTATGCAGAGGCGTTCCTTCCAGGCGATAATGGTGTACCTGGTCTTGCGGAACACTACAACAAAATTTTATTTAGTGAGGGAGGATTTTAAAAATGAGATGAATTGTATTGCTCAGATATACTGGGTGAAGCACTTAATGTGAAGAATGACTGTATCAAGTTTACATAACTTTAATAAAGGAACATGCAGCACACTCAGGTGCGATGGTTGAGTAGCAAAATTGCAAAACAGTTCTGCAAAATATTGTTCACGTTATCCTATTTACTGCAATACGTAGAATTGACCTCAAGTGATTAAAGCCCTACTCCAACCACACCCCGCAACAGAATAAATTGACCATCGGCATCGTCGTCCCAATGCTACTGAGTATAAACACTGTGAAAAGATCATTTATAATTACAGTGCAAAATGGCGTTATGCAGAATGACAAAACTAAAAGATGTGTAACTTTTTTTGTCACAGTTTCATTCATCTCTAGTGAGGAGACAAAAAAACAATAAATAAATAAATAAATACATAAATAAATAAATATGTATAGAAATTAAAACAGGAACACTTTTTGTCCTTAAGTAGTGAGTTAAAAGTAACTTGAAGTTAGTCCATGTACAGTATTTAAAAATGAAGTTTAGACCAACGTGAAGCCTATCAGAGTATTACATGTGGAACATACCTCTACATGAAACATACAGTACATCACTCAATCAACTTATTATTAAAAGAAATAGTAATTATTGGACAGGTCACTTTAAAGGAATTTAACATTTGAAAGGGAACAAGTACATATGCAAGAAAGGCTTATCTAAATGACTAAGCATATCTTTGTGTCTACCTATGTGTCTTTGCAAACAATACTAAACTGGAGTACACAATACCACAGCTATTGCAGTGTGCCTCACGGCTGGCAGGTCAGCTACAGTATGTGGCCACATTGATCCAGATACCTGAGTGGAAAATAACTGCGATCCAGCTGAGCGGCTTTATTATTCTATCAGTGTGTATGGGGATTACCTAGCTGGGGTAGCTGCTTTACTGTACATGCCTGGAGGAGGATCATGAGTGGGGCTGCTGTCATTTGGAGCAACCCCTCCAAAAGATTCAAGATGCATTCTGCCATTAAGGCTTTATATAAGTCATTTAGCAATGGAACTGGGATGACTGGCTATTTGTGCCGGGCATAAAGTGTTTTACCAATAAGGAGAACAGGACCGTGGACTAACCCATTATGAGTGATCCACCATTGGTCCATACGGCCTCATTCAGAGATACATGCAAACCTGATAGTTTACGTACATCTCCAATGGTGAAAGATTTTAGCATGCACAGAGGCCACACTTTGCATGTGCAGATCTCGTTCTGCCACATATAACAAAAGGTTTGAGTACCTGGGGGATGTAATCACATTACACCTCTGTGACCCCTTCACTCTTTCCTCATTGGCAACTGCAATCTATATTATCATCAGGACAGGTGACAAATACACTATATGAGCCAAATGTAATAGGGTCCGAGATTTTGTTGCAGGACAAACTCTGTTCTTCTTGCACATTTAAAGGTCAGAGTTTGTCCCTCAACTTGCCAAATGTAATAGCTTGATGTAACTTGTGAGTTCGAGGCTATTACATTATGCGAGTCTACGCAAATATTTTCCAATGTAAACTCAGACTTTTTAATGCGACTAGCATTAAAATGTCAGAGTTATATAGAATCCTTCACAGATCAGTGAGATCCGTGAAGGCTTCTGTCTGTAAACAAAAATAGTACAGTAAAATTACTTAAAATACAGGGGACCCCTATGCAATTTTTCCCCTATATTTTAAGAACCAGGACAGGCTCAACAGAGCCTGAGGCTGATTATGCTTGTCTGGAGGAGAAGGGAACACCCGTCATTTTTTATATTTAAACTGGTTAGTTTTTTTAGGAATTAAAAGTGTGCGAGTTGAACACTCGCACTCTATTATAGTGGCAAACGCAGGATTTCTAGAGGGGGGTTTCCAAATGCTTGATTTTAGAGTGAATGTGGCCTGTCCATGAAGAGGGCATAATTACCACTTATCCAGCTTTAATATGCGTCATACAAAGTATCCAGCATATACATGACCAGAGATCACAGTAAGCCATTAAATGCGGCATTAGGGCCACCCTGCCTGAGTTGAATGTTTTTATTTTAGATGTGGGCACCATTCCAGGGCATGGGAGCAAGTCCGGGAGTCTGGGGGAGCAGCAGAAGAATCTAGCACTGCCCTGGACATATATGTAAATATTGGACTCTGTAGCAGTGCATCCCTAACTGTGCATGTTTTCCAAATCCCCTAATTGGTGCACAGGTGTATTTATTACTGGCTGATATATGTTAAAAGATCCACATTTATGATACTGAGAAGAACATGCAGCGCTAGTAAAATTCCATTATATTACTATTTCTATTGTGGTCATGGTGTGGGCTGGGGAGGGGGGTTTCCAGGCAGACGGGAACACCCCTTGCGTTTGCCTATGTATTACATTGCTCAACGTGTATGCTCACAATGGAAAAACAACTGGATGCGTGTTTTGCCATTGAGAGTTGCGGGGGTGTGAGAAACATGCAAGTTTTTCTCACACCCTATTGCCTATAGCGTAAGTTTTTATCTTTATACTCACACATTTTACAAACTTGGACCCTATTGAATCCCACCCCATATATGTGTGTGTGTGTGTCTGTGGATCTGAATCGGTATGTAGGATAAAATACTGACAGCAGCAGCCGACGGATTAAAATACCGACTGCAGCAGGTAAGTACCCTAAATCCCCTCCCCGCACCCTAAACCTAACCCTCCCGGGGGATGCCTAACCCTAAGCCCCCTTAATGGTGCCTATCCCTAACCCCCCTTTCCCTACCCTTACCCTCCCGGGGGTGGTGCCTAACCCTAAGTGCCCCCGGGTGTCCCAAAACCTAACCCCCCCACGGCTAAATGCTAAGACACCCGGCTTACCTTCGTTCGGTATGCCAGGTATCAGGATTTTGTAGTGGGGCTAATGATAGGCGTCAGGATTTCGATGACTATCTTTAGTCCCATATCGGGATGTTATTGTTGGGATATCATCGGGCGGGATAGCACCCTCCGGTATCCTGACTACATCCCTGTGGATCTTTATACTCATTCAATTGTTTTTGAAGACTAGATATACAACTTATTGGTCTTCTTAAGTGATGCACAGGCCGAGTCGGCCCTAGCCAAATTAGTGCCCTAGGCAAGATTTTGGGTGGTGTCCCCCCATAGGATCTTGAAAAAGTGTGTGGCCTCACAGAAGGGACATGGTCTCACTGTGCTGTGGCCCTTCCCCATTGTGCAGCACCCCTCACCTAGCACAGATCACAGGACTGCACACATCACCCAGCACAGTACCCCTCACCCAGCACCCGTCCCAGCACAGCACCTCTCTCCCAGCACAGCACCCATCACCCCTCTCCAAGCAAAGCACCCGCGCTAACCACTAGCCATCATCTAGGTGCCTCATCCCAGCAAACCACTGCTGCACGCTCATTGTTTGCTGCTGCCAGGCCAAACCGGAGCTGTCAGCTGAGCTCCGATCATGGACGCTGCACAGTGAAAGTAGCAGGTGCCAGAGTCTCTGCCCAGCCAGCAACTGGTGCCCTGGCCATGCATGCCCCAATTTAATTTGTAAAGTAACATCATCTAGCTTTGGATAGTGAAAAAATACCTGTATGCTTTTAGCGCCATTTAAAAGGGAATGTAGTCAGGATCCCAACCGTCAGAATGCGGACAGTCACAATACCAACAGCATTATCTTGACGGTCACAATCCTGACAGATTCCAACGGTAAGTATTAGGGTTAGAGTTAAGGTTAGACACTAAGGGGAGGATTAGGCTGCAGGAGGGGAGGATTTGGGTTAGGCTGCAGGAGGGGAGGGTTAGGTTACAGGAGGGGAGGGTTAGGGTTAGGCTGCAGGAGGCGAGGGTTAGACTTAGGCTGCAGGAGGGGAGGGTTAGGCTGTGGGAGGGGAGGGTTAGGCTGTGGGCGGGGAGGGTTTGGGTTAGGCTGCAGGATGGGAGGGTTAGGCTGTGGGCGGGGAGGGTTTGGGTTAGGCTCCAGGATGGGAGGGTTAGGGTTAGGCTGCGGGGGGGGAGGGTTAGGGTTAGGCTGCAGGAGGTGTGGGTTAAGGTTGGGCTGCAGGAGGAGAGGGTTAGGGTTAGGCTGCAGGAGGCAAGGGTTAGACTTAGGCTGCAGGAGGGGAGGGTTAGGCTGTGGGAGGGGAGGGTTAGGCTGTGGGCGGGGAGGGTTTGGGTTAGGCTGCAGGATGGGAGGGTTAGGCTGTGGGTGGGGAGGGTTTGGGTTAGGCTGCAGGATGGGAGGGTTAGGGTTAGGCTGCGGGAGGGGAGGGTTAGGGTTAGGCTGCAGGGGGGAGGGTTAGGCTGCAGGAGGGGAGGGTTAAGGTTGGGCTGCAGGAGGAGAGCATTAGGGTTAGGCTGTAGGAGGGGAGGGTTAGGGTTAGGCTGCAGGAGGGAAGGGTTAGGGTTAGGCTGCAGGATGGGAGGCTTTGGGTTAGGCTGTGGGAGGGGAGGGTTAGGCTGCGGGAGGGGAGGGTTAGGCTGCAGGAGGGGAGGGTTAGTCTGCATAATGGGAGGGTTAGGGTTAGGCTGCGGGAGAGGAGGGTTAGGCTTCAGGATTGGAGGGCTAGGGTTAGGCTGTGGGAGGGGAAGGTTAGGCTGCAGGAGAGGAGGGTTAGAGTTAGGCTGCAGGAGGGGATGGTTAGGCTGCAGGATGGGAGGCTAAGGGTTAGGCTGTGGGAGGGAAGGGTTAGGCTGCAGGATGGGAAGGTTTGGGTTAGGCTGCGGGAGGGGAGGGTTAGGGTTAGGCTGAGGGAGGGGAGGGTTAAGCTGCAAGATTGGAGGGATAGGGTTAGGCTGTGGGAGGGGAGGGTTAGGCTGCAGATTGGAGGGTTATGGTTAGGCTGCAGGAGGGGAGGGTTAGGGTTAGGCTGCAAGATTGGAGGATTGGAGGGTTAGTGTCTGGCTGCTGGAGGGGATGCTTAGTTTTAGGCTGTGGGAGGGGAGGGTTAGGGTTAGCCTACGGGAGGGGAGGGTTAGGCTGCAGTATGGGAGGGTTAGGCTGCGGGAGGGGAGGGTTAGGGTTAGGCTGCAGGAGGGGAGGGTTAGGCTGCGGGAGGGGAGGGTTAGGGTTAGGCTGCGGGAGGGGAGGCTTAGGGTAAGGTTTAAGATTTGGATACTTACCGAAATCTGTCCTGATGTGGCTTTTGGTATTCTGACCATCTTACCCTTGTAGTGCTGTATTTTTTGCATGATCAGATACAGATGTGTTTATGTACAGTATGTGCTAATACTGTATGTTACTGTATTTATTGATAAGTGTTTAATTACTAATACATTTAATAATTTTAATTAATGGCACTGCAACTGTAATTGCACTCCTATTGGTGGTTTCCATATCACCATTCTTTTATGTCTATCTAAATTACTAAGCATTTATCTGTGTCTACTCTTGTCCTACGTACTTTGCATACATCAGATAGAGGACCTCATTCAGAGCCGGTCGCACAGAGCGTGCGGTCGGTCTGAACGAGGGGAGGACCTCTTGAATTTTCAAGACGTCCTCCTTTGCGGTGGTAAGGTTGTGGGTTAACACCCACAGCCTTACGACTGCCTAAGGTGATGGTCGCGATGGTCAAGACCATCGCGACCATCGGGGCTTACGACGAGACCCTAGGGTAGGGTCTCCCTTGTCGTAAACCCCGGAGAGCTTTCGGCTCTGTCTGAGCCGGAAGCTCTCCACTGACATCACTAGTGATGTCAGTGGGGCCGCCCCCAAATGGTAGGCGTTCCCATGGGAATGCCACCGTTTGGGCTGCCACCCCCCCATCCCGCCTTCTAAACGGGGCGAGCTGTCAATCAACATCAACAGCTCGCCCCCTTTGGATCGAGACCCGCTACGACCGGCGCTGTCGGTCGTAGCCGGTCTCACGCATGCGCATGATGACGCCGGCGCCGTCGTGCGCATTCTCTGTGGGGGGCCATCGACCCGGTCCGAGAGCATCGGCGCTAACGACTGGGTCTGAATGACCCCCAGATTCTCTTAGCTCTTTACCATTGCAACAGCTTTATGCACTGTTACTACAGACCAGTCACTGCGTGTTGCAATATATTTATTAAAATGACTGTACATGTACAGTATAAATTATCTCAAGCAAATTGCAACTTAAACTATTTTATGCATAAACCTTAGTCTCAAAAAGTACTTCAACAGCAATATAAGAATGCTAAACTTTTCTGTTATGTCTTTACATGCAATAACTAACACATATAAAAGTATGAGCTTACTAGATGTGATTTTTTAATGGGCTAAAACAGCATTTCTCAGAGTATTTTACTACAGAACTGTAGTTAAGGTTTTGCATATAGCTCTAATATATTCCAAGGGCATGGGATATTGAATTACTATCCGGTACTAAGTACGGGCTAGATAGAGAACCCAACAGTACAGTAACTCACATTTAAGTGAATCTGGCTATCTCCCTAAAAAACGACATAGTAAAATGATACAGCTTTCTTTCGTTTTTTCAGCTGGGTCTTTTTTTGTTGCTCTCTTTTTTTCATAAATCTTTAAACCAGTTTAAAGAACGGCTTCCAAATCTGAACATGAAGCTGCTTTATTTTGTTTTTCTATTCTGTCATCTTGGCACTTTTTTTGCCAATCCTAACCTCCTGTTGGATCATTTTCTGTCACTGATGCCAGCTGTGAGAATAAAATAAGACACAGGTCCAACTTTGATTTCACTGGTGAAGAAGACTTCTTTTCAGTGAACGCAATTCTTAAGGGATTCTAACCTAAAATTCAATGGAAACCTCTTACGTACTATAATGTTATTAGGCAGCTTTAAGTTCAGGGCAGCGTATATTAGCTAAATTTGGAGATTTGCCTGTCCAGATGTTCTACTTAAGTATTTGGCTCCCTACATTCTTTTCTCACCACTTTCTTGGGGTTTGTTTAAAGCTCATTAAGAATTACTTTGCTGTCCATTCAAAGTAACTTGTAAAATACAGTTATTATCTAGCGATACCAATTAATTTAACAGGCACAGAACATCCACTATCATGAAGATCACAGCATTTAAAGCCTCAGGAAAAATATAATAGTACTCGATGTTAGTCACACGATAGGCATATCGATCTCCTTGGCTTCGGAGCTGGGACTATTAAATTTTTCAGCACTTGGAAAGTTAACGGGCTCTTTTTCATTGAAACCCTTCATAATCTCAGGGAAATGTTTATATAATGACACTTTCTTTCCAGATTTATATAGTTAGATATACTGTTACACAGCTGCAAAGGCTTTCATGTTAACCCTGATTTTTGTCATGTCATTTAATAGCTGATTACTTGTCACTTTGGTAACTTTACACACTGAAAAAGCGATACCTAAGGAGATGTTAAATAATTAAAACTGAAAGTATATTTTGCACTAAGACAATGAATCACTGCTGCGACTGACACTTTGCCTGCATTTGGTTGCATCATGTTTTAGTCTAAGTATTTTTGATAAAGTTTAATTATATTTAAAGCCTAATTCAGAGTTACACAGGATTCCATATTAACTATTTCTACCCCAGGCATAGAAGGACTGCGATGTGACTGATCTTTTCTTCTTCTCAACTGTAGGTAAAATATTATGTGCACCAGGGATGTGCGGTGAGGTCACTGGCTGGGGAGGCACTGGCTAGTATCAGGGCCAGATTTACCCACACATAAATAGCATAGATTTCCTCCATACACAGATCTCCCCATTGCACCGATTCCACCCTCACACATATCTTCCACTAACACAGAATCCCCCATAGCACAAAAGATTTCCCCCACAAACACACACAGATCTCCCCCTAGCAGAGAAGATCCTTCACCCCTTAAACAGAAGGTGCCAGTCCCTGCATAGTGACAAGGTCCCAGATTCTGGAGTCTGCAGGAAAAACCCCTATCCTGTTACACAGTGATTTACTAGCCCCCAGACAGTGTCCTGTTGTCCACAGCGTACCCTTCTCAAATTTTTCTCCTTTAGTGTTTCCTGCATATTCCATTTCCTTCCCTCCTCAGTGCTGCTGCTGAACTCCGTTGTCTGAGTATTTCCTGGTTGAGCCCAGGCCCGCCAAGAGCCATGGCGGGCCCCGGTAATAGGGGGTGTGGTCTAATCGCGGGAGGCGTGGCCACGCCCCCTTGATGACAGGGAAAAAAAAAAGATCTGCTGCGCGCTGGGGAGGGGGGGGGGTTTCTCTGAGCCCCCTCAGCCCAGCGCAAAGCCAGGGGGGGCGCGATCAGTGTGATCGCTCCCCCGCGCAGGCATAGGAGACTGCTGTGGCTGCTGCTCAGCAGCCACGAGCAGTCTCCAACTGCAGCTCAGCACACGCTGTGTGCTGGGCTGCTGTAAGGGGGGCGCCGGACCCGGGCCCCCGCCGGGCCCCTTTGGAAGCTCGGGCCCGGGTAATCTGTACCCGCTCCCCCCCCTCTCGGCGCCCCTGGTTGAGCCCCCTTCATTTTATACCTCACCAGTGGAGGCTCCAGAGGTTCAAAATTCAAATAGGGGAGCCACACCAACTGTCAGTGAGTCCCTGATGGTGATATTTGGCAGCGTTTTAAATGGCAGTTGGTGTAGCTTCCCTATTTAAATTTTGCACTGAGATGCAGCCCCACCTCTGGAGCCGCCACTGCACCTAACCCTTCCTGAACTGGTCATCTGATCATCAGTGGTGTCCATCAGAGCTCAATACATGCCCCCCCACCACCACACTGTGAGGCATGCCTCCATTAGCTATTTTTCTCTGTGTTTTATTGGCTGCTTCGTGGCCCAGCCCCCAGCTCCAGGCAGTGTCTGGCTATCAGAAGTGAGGCTGCCTCATCTGTCATCTCTCCCTGTATTTCCAGGTAAGGTTGCAATTTTGGTGAGTTTTGGTTATAAATACGATCAGAATAATACAAAGAAGAAATTTATGTTATAATTATCTACTTTGTATTATTCTAATCATTTCATAAATAAAACTCTGCAGTCTGACAGGGAGTATGACAGGGGAGGCTTTACCCTGACTGCACGTCCTTGATTTGCACCAGGCATCTGTTATTGAAGCAAAAGTGTTTTCTGGCATATTATTATAGGCAAAATATTATTTCCACAAAGCATCTGTTATTGGAACAAAAGTGCTTTCTGGCACATACTTTTAGGTAAAAAACTATTTGCACCAGCCATCTGGTATTGGAACAAAAGATCTTACTGGCATATTATTGTAGTGTAATTAGATTTAAAGCACAATTTGGAGTTACACTGGAGTTAAACAGAAGGAAAACAGAAGGAGAACAATCTGTCAGCCATCTCTACATCTGAAGGTTTATTTTTATTATACTACAGTGATTTATGTGACTCTTCACCTCAAACACCTGCTGTCTGCACATCCTGGACACTTCTTATTGGACTCCATTCTTAGACATTGCTAGGAGTTACTACTTGCTTGCTACTCCTAGTGGTTGCATTTTATTTTTCCAAACATCTCGTACATCATTTCTGTGCCAATGTAATTTTCCCTTTATACCCTTGAAATTCCTATATGCATTGCCATTGTTTTTCACCATAGCTTCACATCTATGCATTTTTAATATCGTTTATCTTAGTTTCTTATTCTTGCACAAGTAACATATATTTGCCAACAAGTTTCGTTTATCTGCATTTTTTAATTTTTTCTTGCACTGTTTCTATATCTAATGATCTCCATTACTACTTCCAATTATCCTCCCCTTATTTCCTATATCTACACCATGTCCCTCTTTTTTTCAATTCCCCCCTCACTCAGTGACTACAGTAGATAATCCTTTCTTTTACCACCTGTTCCTACCACTATCCTCCCTCTAGTCTCCCCCTGCCCCCTCTCACCCATCCGCTGTCACTCGTTCACCCCACTGCTTCCCTCCCTCACCTATCTTGTTCCTCTACTTCCAGTTACTGCTCTCCAACCATTGTCCTGCTACCCACCACCAAGCCCTGCTCCCTCACTTCTATCCCAATCTTCATTTTTGTCACACTAAACTCCCTCATTGCCATGTAATAAACTGGTCCCCACCCATGACCTCATCTACTTCATCTCCAACTCTCTGAATCAACTAACAATCATTGAATCCTGGATTTCCCCTTCAGACACCACTTCTCTAACTGCACTCTCCTCTGAGGGCCTCGTATTCTCTCAAACCCCCGCTCTGGGGTCGCTATGATGGTTATGTAGAGCTCCTTCTATCCTCTGGCTGCTCCTACCAACTCATACCCTCAGAATTGTCCCTTTCATTCTCTATATTTGAGGTTCACACTATTCACCTTTTCCAATCTTTTCATCTTTTCACGTTTGTGTATAGTAGTTGTCATATTTTGTACCCTGGCCCTATCCCCACAACCTTGACAACTTTGCTTCCTAGCTCACCCACATCCTCTCTTCTGATCTTCCCTCCCTCATATCAGGTGACTTAAATATCCCTATAGATACATTCTACATCTAAATTCCTTACCCTCACATCATGATTTGGTCTCTCTCAATGGACCCCCTCACCCACCCATATGAGTGGACACTCACTTGATCTGGTGTTCACTCACCATTTAAATATTTCTGATTTAATCAATTCTCCATTCTCTCCCTCTCTCACCATCATCTTATTTCTCTTAACTTATCCCTCACTCCTTCTCCACCTCCCAAGTCTACCATCACTAAGCATAATCTTAAGGCTATTGACGTAGGGCCTGATTCAGATGTGGATGGTATGCACAGCTGCAAGGAAGCAGCTGTGCAGTACCATCCAACAAATATTTAAATACTGCAGGAGGCCTCTATAGGAAGCAGACGCCTCTTGACAGTAATTGTTATTCAAGTGCAGCATCCATAGATGCTGCATTGGATCACCAGGCTGGCAGCTAGCACAAGCCAGAAAATCTGTGTTCACTGATGCAGATCCAGACCTCAGCAAGACAAGACACGCTCCTCAATTTGCCCCCCAAACGCCGCAGCATGTCAATCATGCTGTGGCTTGGGGGATCTGCAAGCTAGATCGCAGGACCCATTCTGCACATGTACAGAACAGGTCCTGCCCATGCACAGAATCTAAAAAAGTAAGATTAGTACATAAACCATCAGGTTTACATAATTTGAATCAGGCCCACTGTATTTTTATGCTCCCTGCTCAACTCACTTCTCTCCCCCATTGACTTTTCTTCTGCCCTAACCAAACTGTTTCCCTATACCATGCCTCTCTAACTTTTGCTCTACACTTTGTTGCTTCAGCGGTCACTACTCACCTTCACAGATCCACACCTCATCCTTGGCACTGCAAATGCACCAGATACCTGCAAAAATATTCATGATCCGATAAACGACAGTGGAGGAAATCATGCTCCAATGAAGACTTCCATTTCAAATTTAAATATATGCTCTCAACCTATGGTGCTGCCCTTTTCCTCTTTAAAATGTCTTATTTCAAGACCATTATCTTCTCCCAGTACTCTAGCCCCCATTGTGTTTTTGCCAGTTTGAATTACCTTCTCTCCTCACACTCTACCCTTGATGTCACCACCCACTTCATATCTTAAATTGAATCCATATGTCAGGACATCACATCACACCAGACGATGATGCGAATTGACAGTCGTTGATGTGGCTTAGAGCAGGTAGTACAAGTTGGAGTATGATGATGTGGCTTTGAGAGATGATGATGCAGCTTGAGAGCCGATGTGTTGGCTTGAGAGCCAGTAGTAGAAGTTGAAGTATTGATGGTATGGCCAATTATGCAGCTTGAGAACCGATGATGCGATTTGAGAGTCATTGGTGTGGCTTTGAGCCAGTAGTGCAAGTTGAAGTATTGATGGTATGGCTTTGAGAGCCGATGATGTGGCTTGAGAACTGATGGTGCAACTTGAGAGTCATTGGTGCGGCTTTTAGCCGGTAGTACAAGTTGGAGTATTGATAGAATAGCTTTGAGAGCTGATGATGTGGCTTGAGAGCTGATGTTGCAGCTTAAGAGCCGGTGATACAAGTTAAACTGATGGTGTGGATTGGAGAGCTGAAGCTGCGGCTTAAGAGCCGGTGGTGCGGCTTTGAGCCGGTAGTACAAGTTGGAGTGATGGTGCGGCTACGAAGCCAGTGGCAGCTTGGAAGATGATGGAGTGGCTGAGAAGCCACTGGAGTGGATACAAAGCTGGTGGCAGCTTGGGAGCTGATGGAGCGGCTGGGAAGCCGATGGAGCAGCTATGAAGCCGTTGGCAGCTTGAGAGCTGATGGAGGGGCTGGGAACCTGATGGAGCGGCTATGAAGCTGGTGACAGCTTGGGAGCTGATGGAGGAGCTGGGAAGCCGATGGAGAGGCTACAAAGCTGATGACGCCGGACTCAATATGATCAGTAACAAGAGGAATGTTGACCATACAGCAGAGCCGAGAGATCCATAAAGAACGCTACACTTGACATGAACAAAAAAGGGAAAGGAACTAATCAAGCTGTGCTGTGGACAGCACGTGACATCCTGTGGTGTCCAGATTGCCTAGCAACCCAAGGAACAGGAGCCAGACTGCTAGAAGAAGGTACATTGCTAGAAGGAAGCAAGTCGTGACCACGACTTGTAACACTTACCACCTTTCTTTCCTCTCACTCACTGCTTGACACATTTCATTCTGGCTTTCATCCTTTCCACTCCACAGAAACTGCCTTCACTAAATGAACTCCTTGTTGTCAAGTCCAAGGGCCACTACTCTCTGCTCATTCTTTTTGACCTCTATGCTGCTTTTAAAACTGTGGATCACCCTCTCCTCCTGCACATCCTTTACTCCCTCCGTCTACATGATACTGCCCTCTCCTGGCTGTCCTCCTACCTCTCTGACCATTATTTCTCTGTCTCCTCTCATGTTTCCACTTCTTCCCCACTTTCTCTACAAGTAGGTGGCCCCCAAGGTTCTACTCTTGGAACGCTCCTATTCTCCCTTTATACATCCTCTTTCGGTGAATTCTTCAGCTCTTTTGACCTCCAATATCATCTCTATGCTGATGACATTCAGATCTACCTTCTTTTCCTTGACCTTTCCCCATCTTTCCTCACTTGTGTCTCCAGCTGTCTCTGCTATTTTCTCCTGGATGTCCCAGTGCTTTTTTAAACTTAACATGTCTAAGACTGATCTGATGATCTTCCCACACTCACAAGTAACCTCACCTCCCACAATTTCATTATCTATTGAAAGAACCACCATCTCCTCTAGCCCGCAAGTGTGCTGTCTTGGAGTTATTCTTGACTCCTTCCTCTCTGTCAAACCACACAACCAGTACCTTCCACAGTCCTGCCATTTCAATTTCAAAAATATCTCCAGGATCTGACCTTTTCTCTCTCTGGTGGCAGATAAGACCCTCATCAACTCACTGGTCATCTCCAGACTGGAAAACTGCAATCTTCTCTTATCCGTCTCTCATCTCTCTCCACTCCAGTCTGTCCTCAATGCTGCTGCCCAGCTCATCTTCCTCTCCAAACATATTATTTTTGTCCCCCCTCTCCTTCAAGACCTCCACTTGATACACTTCCCCTTCATAACCTAATTCAAACTTCTCACAGTCACTTACAAAGCCTCACCCAATCCTCTCCTATTTACATCTGTGACCTTATCTCCCTTCACACCTCCGCCCATCCACTTCACTTCACAAATGAATGCTGATTCTCCTCCCAACTGATTACTTCCTCCCATTCCTGCCTCCAAGATTTTGTCCATGCTGCTCCATACCACTGAAACTCTCTTCCTCTCCCTATCAGACTCTATGGGCTAAATGTAATAGGGTGAAAGTTTAGAAAATGTGAGAGTTTAGCAGTACACTCTCCCACTATTACATTGATTGAGTTGTATTTTCAAAATAGAAAAACATCTGGATGAGAGTTTAAATCATGAGCGTTTAAAAAACATGCGAGTTTGCATGTTCTTGGACTCTATTACATTGGCCGAGTTTAAAAAGTGTGAGAGTTTAGTCTCACATTTTCTAAACTCTCAACCTATTACATTTGGCCCCAAACCTCTCTACAAAATTTTAAATGGGCTCTCAACAACTACTTTTTTTTATCAAAGCCTTCCAGCTCTCATCTTAGCCTGCTGCTCCATGTTCCTTGCTCACTGTCTCTCACCTATGCATCACTCAATTCTGCCTGCCAATCCCCTTTAGACTGTAAGCTCTCATGAGCAGGGCCCTCTTTCCTCATGTGATTTTCGTTCCCTCACTTATACCATCATCTCCTCCCCACTGACTACAATGGCACCAAATACTTGGTTCTGCCACCCTGTTGCTTATTTGGATATAATGGCTGCTGATGCAGCAATGTTTATAAACCTTGTCCATGTACTGTAATGTTCTGTACTGTAATTAACTTTTTTCTAGTTTTTTTCATACTATTTCTGTTTATGTACTTTGTAAGGCACTGTGGACCCCTTGTGGCACCATATTAATAAAGGATATTATTATTATTATTATTATTATTATTATATTTATTTATTATTATTAATAATAATAATAATAATAATAACAATAATAATAATAGGCAAGTTAATTTATATTACATTTTATTCCGCTTTTTTTTTTCTAGAAAATAAGAGCATAGTACTAGTATTCAGGGCTGTATTTTCACATTTGTGTTGCCTTAATAATCTTTTTCTGCTTTTCTTACTTCTTTTCAATTGGAATATTCTGACTCCCTAGAAGGATAAGGAAATTCTGCCCCCTTCCTATGATAAAACAGCCCATGGTAACAGCACTAAGGCTATTCCAAACACCCTAGGTGGTTAAAAAATGATGTTGATAATAGATTAAGTATGTTTTGTTACTGGTGAACTACAGGTCCCAGCAAACCCTGCTATGCTCAATTTTAATGGCTTACATGGCATGGTGGCACTTGGAGTACCACAAGTCCCAGCATGCCCTAGAATCCAGAGCCTGCTGGCACCTGCAATCCACATGTATAAAAATATATAAATAGAAACATGATGCAACTCTGGCTACACGTCCACAATCAGGGCCGGACTGGCCATCTGGCAATTCTGGAGAGAGAGGGCCCCCTTTATTGGAGGAGTCCCCAACTCCATAGGGATCCCTGGCCTGGGCTGACTAGCGGTCAGGCTGATGCTGCAGCTGGGGGGCCCGGTGAAAGTGCACTCATGGCTGTTGCATTAGTCCCCTGTTAGAAAGGGGCAGGGCTGGTTTTAAATATACGGGGTACCTCACGTCATTTTTTTTCTCCGTATATTTAAAAACAGCTCTGTCCCTGCTGCCTGTTGCTGGTTCGTAATTTACAGTGGAAACCTACACATTTTTTTTCCTGTAAATTAAGAACCATGACAGCCTGGCAAGCCCGAGCTCGGATAGTCTTTTGGAGGGGGGACCTCACATCATTTGTTTTCATATTATCCCTATTTGCACCATTTACAGAATGATTTGTTTATGTTTCTGACCATCTCGCAGCTCAGGGGGTTGAGAGTTTGAAAAGTGATTTTGACAGAGAGTTTGATCCTATCTCACCCAAGCTTGTCATCCCAATTCTTGATAAATTTGAGAGATGCACAAATGTATGTTCTAGGTAGAGATGAGCGGGTTCGGATCTCTGAGATCCGAACCCACACAAATTTAGCAGATACGAGTTGGATCCAAGCAGGCTCGATTTCTCCCACCTGACTCGGATCTCAAACCGAGGCAAAACTATAGAGTCTGAAATCTCGCAGTTCTTGCGCTTTCGTCTCTATGATCTATGTAGTATATAAGGGACCACGCAATGTATGCCATTTCACTCCGGCAGTGAAGACTGATCCATCTGGGCTGTCTGTGCTGTCTGCTGTGTCCTGGGCTGGTGCTGCTGATCCATTCTGAGCTGGTGCTTTGCTGTCTGCTGTGTCTATCTGGGCTGGTGCTGTGTTCATCTGGGCCCAAGTTCTGGACTCAAAACAAACAAAGAAAAAAATATATATATATACACTGTGTATATATATATATATATATATATAGTCAAAAAGATCAAAGTGTCTTATATTATTCTGTGTGTGTGTCTGTGCGTGTTAGACTTAACCACAGTACTGCACAAGATCCAGCCAGCAACGCAAGTTGCAACCTAGTGCTGCCCGACTCCAGTCGTGATCAATCGCTGCTCTGGGCCTAAGTTCTTGATTATAAAAAAAATTTAAATCAATTGGTTTTTTTTTGATCTTTTACAGTCTGTGTGTGTGCGTGTATCCAGCCAGCAATGCAAGTTAAGTTGTAACCTAGTGCTGCCCCACTCCAGTTGTGATCAATCCTTGCTCTGGGCCCAAGTTCTGGAGCTGAAAAATGTTTTCAAATAAATTGTCTTTTTTTGGTCTAATATTTTAGTGTGTGCGCACGACTGCACAGGTGTGAATTTTGTAACCACACCTAGGCTACTCTATTGCAGCTTGTGACACTGCTTCAAGACTGCAGAAAATATAGAGGGCTGTCACATGACAGGAGAGCAAGGCCAAGAACCACATGTTGTAGCTGCCGCCAGCAGTGCAAGGCCGTCAACTTCCTTATGAAGGCCCATGCCCCAGGGCTTAAGTCACGCCATTGATATGGTAAAGCTACTTTTACCGAACTTAAAAAAAAATATTGAAAGGAAATTTGCTTTTAGATAAACAAAAAAATGGCAATATGCTATTCACTACATGAAGTGGAAAGGAAAGGATAAGGTCTTGGCCTTTCTTTATGAATACTGCTGATTATGATAGCCCTTCTGCTTGTAGCATTAGTGTTGGTGATACCATTAAAACATTTAAAGTTGTTAAAATTAGTAAACCAGCTCCGGAAAAACCAACTGTGTGCCCTGAGAAATCAAAATCACAAATCCCCGAGGAGAGTGCAAGTGTGTCCATGGTTGCCATACTAATGTACTGGAGGATCCTCCAAGTTCCAACATTTGTGTGCCCTCTGTAAATGTGGGGAAGGGCAGTCAACATCTTGCATATGTAGTCATCGAGGATGCTTCTGTGGAATTGCACATGGAGAATGAGGATATTTTGGTAGTTGAAGGTACTAAGGATGATGAGGATGTTGATGATGAAGATGTTGGTGATGAGGATGGTTGATGCCAAGGATGTCCTTTGTGTAAGTAAGGCAACAGCTGTTGCCCATGGATTGAAAAAGACAAAGCCCATTGTTGTCATGCTGGAGCAAAAGACAAAAAAATCCACCTCTCACGTGTGGAATTATTTCGGCCCCAATCCGGACAACAGTTGTCAAGCCGTATGTACCTGTTGAGAAGCAAGAGTGAGTAGAAGGAGGGACCTAAACCACCTAGGAACCTCCTCCTTGTTACGTCACTTGGAATGCATTCATCAAATATCAAAGTGTATTTCGCCAAGTTCCAAAACTGAAAATGTAACAAGTCCAGTGTCACCTACCTGCTCCCTCCCTGTGGGATCCAAGCGCCTTCGATCTACAACACCAACACCTTTATCATCAACATCCTCATTCATCATCTGGGGTAGTCCTGCTGCATCCAATGGTGTTTTTCGAAGCATGATTAACTCCTCTACTATCCGTGATTCTTCAGAAGGCTCCTTGATGACTACGCCTGTTGCTGCTGCAAGCAAGTATGACAGCAATCACACAGTTGCACAGCGGATTACTGACCAGCTATGCTGGTATTAGATGTGCATCCAGTATCTGCCATTACTGCAGTGGGTTTTCAACAGTTAATTCAGGTCCTGTGTCCTCGCTACCAGATCCCTTCTAGATTCCACTTCGCTAGAAGAGCTATTCCAAATCTGTACAAGGACATTAAGAAAAATCTTATTAATGTCCTCAGAAATACCATGGTACCCACTGTCCACTTGGCCACTGATATGTGGACAAGTGGGACAGGGCAAACTAAGGATTACATGACTGTGACAGCCCACTGGGTAGGTGTATTGCCTACAACAGCAACAGTAGCAGCAACATCTACCAAAAGACAGCTGATAAAGAGGCAGGCTACTCTTTGTATATCTGGTTTCATTAAGAGGCATACCGCTGAGAACCTCTTAGAAAAACTCAGGGAAATCATTGCTAAATGACTTACCCCACTTGGACTCTCCTCGGGATTTGTGATTTTGGACAATGCCACCAATATTGTGAGAGCATTACATCTGGGCAAATTCCAACACATCCCATGTTTTGCTCACACAATTCATTTGGTAGTGCAACATTTTTTTAAAAATGACAGGTGCGTGCAGGAGATGCTCTCCGTGGCCCGCAAAATATCCGGACATTTTAGACATTCGGCAACCACTTGTCAAAGTTTGCATGACCAGCAGGTACTGTTAAATTTGCCCTGCCATCAATTGAAGCAAGAGGTAGTAACTCAGTGGAATTCTACACTCTACATGCTTCAGCGGATGGAGGAACAGCAAAAGGCAATCCAGGGCTATACAATGGACTATGACATAGGCCGTGGAGGGGAAATGCACCTTACTCAAGTGCAGTGGAAAATAATTTCCGTGTTGTGCAAGGTACTCAAACCCTTTGAACTTGCCACACATGAAGTTAGTTCAGACACTGCCACCTTGAGTCAGGTTATTCCCCTCATCAGACTTTGGAAAAACAGCTGGAGAAACTGAAGGAGGAGGTGAAACGGAGCGATTGCGCAAAGTATTTTGAACTGGTGGATCAAGCCCTTGATTCACTTCACTAGGATCCAAGAGTCGCCAATCTATTGAAATCAGAAATATATATTTTGGCAACCATTCTAGATCCTAGGTTTAAGTACTACCTTGTGAGTTTTTTTCCAACAGACCGAAGTCTAAAGCTGTGCAAAGAGATGTTGGTAAAAAAATTGTCAGCTGCAGCCGCACGTGAAATGCCATCATCTCCTCCTTCAGTTTCTACAGCTGTCAGGAAAAGACTAAATTTTCCTTACAGAATGCCTGCTGTTCATGCGGATCAGTCACCAAAAAATTACATCTGGTCAGGCCTGAGAGAACTGCCTACTAGTGACGTGTCTTCTACCGTGACTATGTGTGATACGGTCTCCATTCACGGAATGGGCGAGGACTATTTCAGAGATAACATTCTAATAGGCATGTCAGACAGCCCCTTTCAGTACTGGCAGGAAAAATAGGCAATTTGGAGGTCCATACACTAACTGGCTTTGCATTACTTAAGTTGCCCACCCTCCAGTGTGTACTCCGAAAGAGTTTTCAGTGCAGCTGGCAACCTTGTCAGTGATCGGCGTAGGAGGTTACTTCCTCAAAATTTGGAAAAGATGATGTTCATTAAAATGAATTACAAATTCCACGAGGAAGACCTCTACCAACAATTGAATCAAAAAATTATAGAGGCGCCTATGGTGGATTCCAATGGGGACGAATTAATATTGTGTGAAGAAGAGGATGTACACACTGATGGGGATGACGAGAACAACGGCAACTAGTAATGTTAAGCCAGTTTGTGTATTGGATCATTTTCATTTTCATGTAACATTGGCAGCTTGTTTTATGGGGGTCCAAACAAACCAATCATTTCAGCCACAATTGGCAGTCCTTGTCGCTGAAATTATTGGTTTGTTAAACTGTGAGTGTCCTGTTTTGTATACAACATAAGGGTGGGTGGGAGGGCCCAAGGACTATTCCATCTTGCACCTTTTTCCTTTCTATTATGTGCTGGTTGGGGCATTGCTGCCTGACATTTTAAATTAATGTTAAGGTTGGTTTAGGAACCAATGATTTGTTTTTAAATTAATTTATAATCAATTTTACAGCCAGGGGCTGCATCCAATGAATTGTTGTTTAATTAATTTATTATAAATTTTACAGCCAGGGGCTGCAACAATGAATTTGTTTTTATTATTAATTATTCAGCCCAGGGCTGCACCAATGAATTGTTTTTTTATTTATTTATTATCATCAATTTTACAGCCAGGGGCTGTATCACTATCAATTCTTCAATCCTCAAGGGTGTCCCAACCATCATATTTGCACAGTCCTCAACCCTTTAACTAATAAAAAAATCAATATTGAGAGCTATGAGGTGGTCAAAATTGACTGGAAACAAGTGGAAATAAATGTTATTGAGGTTATTAATACTGTAGGAACAAAAAAGGCCCATTTTATGTGATTTTAGCTGTTTGTTTTATATGTTTTTTTTAGAAAAAACCCAGATCCAAAACCAAAACATGAAAACAAAACACGGAGGTGAAGTTTTGGCAAAACCAATCCAGATCCAAAACCAGGGGAGATCCAGATCCAAAACCAAAACCAAACCATGGGGGTCCGCGCACATCTCTAGTTTTAGGTGAAAAGTACTTCCGATGTGGCCCGATGGTGATTTGATTCAGGATTGCTATCTCATCTGAGAAATCTCTCTCTAACTCACCCGACTTTACCTTTAGGAACTTTGCAAGGAGGAAAAAATTAATAAATCACCCGAGATGATCATCTCGACCTATCTCGAATCTTAGTAAATTTACCCCTCGTAATCTGCTTTTTATGTTTTACTTTATTTAGTGACATTTTAACAAATTGGCTAGAACACATTTAAACAAGCTGCTTTATCAGCATTGTTACAGGTATGCTAGTGACACCGTTACAATGCAGGAAGTATCGTTTAAACTTTGAAGTCGTAGTGCTGCGGCTAGGAAAGTACCACCAACATAATCAGTATGTATTCCATGAGGTGAGGTTACAGATAAATAAAAGTATACATTGGTTAATGAGGAAAAAAAAAGTAGGTGATGTTTAGAAAGTGATAAATTGTTATGCAGGTAAAATAGTAGAAATGTACAGTGCAGTAAATCAAGTTATTAGTAAATGTCACCAAAATAGATCAATATTCAGAAATGAAAAAGTTATTATCTAGTCATGTTATTTAGTTGAGCTAAAAATTTGAGAAGGTTGGTCAGAGGATGAATGGCTCAGAAAGTGAAAAAAATGGTGAGAAAAAAACATTTTGCAATGTATTTATGGATATTTGTTTGCAGCGTGTACAGTGAATTTTACAGTAAATGGATATGTTTCTGATTTCACTAATGCTCCTTTCCCTCTCTCAGATCAAAACCTTATCACCTGCACACTCTCCTCCATTACATCAACATCATTGAAATCAACCAAACCTAAACCCAAAACCCGTAGAAATATTAATGCCATTAACCTTCAACAACTATCTACCTCTCTAAAACAACAGCTTTCGCCAATTTCTACATTCACTTCTCCTGAGACTGCTGCATCACACCTAAACCAGATTCTAGAAAAAGCCCTCGATGAAGTAGCTCTAGCTACCCATCACACACCACATAGAGTTAGACGTCAACCGTGGCATTCTAGCTTAACAAGGCATCTACAAAAACTCTCGCGTAAAGTTGAACGTCAGTGGCGAAAGTCTAATACTCCAAGTGACTTCCTCACATATAAGACTATCTACATCTCTTATCGTACTGCTCTGGACACTGCCAAACAAACATATTTCCAATCTCTAATCTCTGCTCAAGCTTCTAATCCAAAGCTACTTTTTAATACATTTAAACTGCTTCTTACCCCTCCATCACCCAAACCACCTGCTACTATCTGTGCACAAGATCTTGCTTCCTATTTTAGGGACAAGATTGATAAGATTCGAAATTAAATAGTAGGCTCTTCCTCAGCTAGTGACCTGCTCAATTCCCTACCTGAACCCTCTGGCACATCCTCCTCATTTGATCTCACAAACGAAGATGAAGTATCTACACTCTTCTCATCCTCCTACTCTATTACCTCTCCTCTAGATCCTATACCCTCACAAATCAGTAAAGCTTTGTCTCCTGTGCTTATCCCAACCCTAACTAAAATCTGTAATCTCTCTCTCTCTACTGGCAACTTTCCATCACTGTTCAAGCACGCAGTGATTACTCCCATTCTGAAAAAACAAAATTCTGACCCTAGTACGCTCTCAAATTACCGTCCTATCTCCCAGCTCCCATGCCCCTCCAAGCTACTTGAGAGACTTGTCTACACCCACCTCACACACTTTCTTAACTCACACAACTTATTGGACCCACTTCAATCCGGCTTTCGTTCCCAACACTCCACAGAGACAGCACTGACTAAGGTAGTAAATGATCTTGTCACTGCCAAGCCTAAAGGCCATTATTCACTTCTAATTCTTCTAAATCTCTCTGCTGCTTTTGACACTGTTGACCACTCTCTTCTCATACAAACACTACAATCCATAGGTCTTAAGGGCACAGCTCTTTCTTGGTTTTCTTCCTACCTATCTGATCGCTCTTTTACTGTTCATTTTTCTGATTCTGCCTCCTCTTCGCTACCTCTATCAGTTGGAGTCATGCTAGGCTCTGTCTTAGGTCCTCTGCTATTCTCAATCTATACCACCTCTCTTGGCAAACTAATCAGCTCTTTTGGATTTCAGTACCATCTGTATGCGGATGATACTCAAATCTATCTATCCTCTCCAGATTTATCTCCATCTGTATTGGTCCGTGTCACTGAATGTCTTTCTGCCATTTCATCTTGGATGTCATCTCGCCACCTGAAACTTAATATTTCTAAAACAGAATTAATTATATTTCCACTGGCCAATAACAGTTACCAACCTGATCTCTCTATCACTGTTGATACCTCAACCATCCACCCCGCCCCACAAGCTCGCTGCCTTGGTGTCATCCTTGACTCTGAACTGTCCTTTGTTCCCCACATTCAATCTGTCTCAAAATCATCTTACATACACTTAAAAAACATATTCAAAATCCGACCATATCTCACACAAGACACTGCAAAAACTCTAATCAATGCACTTATTATTTCCCGCATTGACTATTGCAATAGCCTCCTTACTGGTCTTCCCAAAAACAGGCTATCACCATTACAATCCATTATGAATGCAGCTGCAAGGCTTATCTTCCTTGCAAAACGTTCTTCTTCTGCTGCCCCGCTCTGTCAGTCCCTCCATTGGTTGCCGGTTTTCTACCGTATTCAATACAAAATACTTTCACTTATACATAAAGCTATTAACCAAACCACACCAACATACATCTCTTCACTCATCTCAAAATATCTCCCAACCCGACCTCTCCGCTCAGCACAAGATCTGTGTCTCTCATCCCCATGCATTACTTGCTCCCATTCACGGTTACAGGACTTTCTTCGCGCTGCACCCACTCTATGGAATGAACTACCTCACACAATAAGACTTTCATCTAGTCTCCAATCCTTCAAGCGATCCCTGAAAACTCACCTCTTCAGGCAAGCTTATCAAATTCCAGAACCTCCCACATAACCTTCATAGCTTCCATATCTAATTACATCCCCTTTTTACAGTCCACACACAATCTCACACATTGTCTTTCTCTCACATCCTCATGACATTTGGTCGACATTCCTGTGTGACTGGATCATGCAGCCAACCAAGAAACTGTGCATTCTGGCAGGACCAAATGCAATATATAGCACCTATCCTTGTCTATCAATGCCTATTTCCTTATAGATTGTAAGCTTGCGAGCAGGGCCCTCTTACCTCTGTCTGTCTGTTATTACCCAGTTTTGTTCTATTAATGCTTACAATTGTAAAGCGCAACGGAATATGCTGCGCTATATAAGAAACTGTTAATAAATAATAAATAATATGTGATCACCAATTACAGTACAATGGACACATATTAATAATACAATGTAAGGAAATGCAGTTAGAAATATCGGAAGATATTAAGGCTAGTCAAAATCTCAACAAGTGAGAGTACAGATGTGTGATTAGAAATGAGCATAAATGCAGTTAAATGAGAGTTGTACAATAATGCTGGAGCTGCTGCGTTTGTATACGCAGTTGCTATGCGAAAATATGCAAATGTTGTAGATGCCAATAAAGGAATGTATTGATGTGCCCACCTACTACTTCGCAAATCCAAGCTTCTGCATACAAAGACCCTTCATCGTTTGCAGATTCTTCGATAATTGGCCTCCTGAGTAATCCTCTAGCTGCGGTGCCGGAACCATGTTTACTGTGTAGGGGATCAGAGACGCAGGATGTGACATGCCCCCAAAATAGTTGCGACATGGCTGCGTTCTTTGCTGCCACTCCTGGTTACCTCCCCCAAATGTACTTTTGGGCTTCTATAAGACACTTTTGAGTTTTATCATCAGACCCATATCCCTTCCTTAACTACTTGCCTGGCATGGTCATATTAGATGCCAGACTGGTCCTTCCCTAACATGGTCACATCTGATGCGACCTGTCAGAAATGCCCAGTGGGCAGCTGATGGATGGTAATCTTCCAGCAGCCACCAAACTCAGAGGAAGCTCCTGGTCCCTCGCCATCCTTGGATATCCCCCCACTGTCTGCTGATCACTGCTGGTCGCAGCTATCAGGCAACCCAGTGGCACCTCCGATCCGGCGCCTGCAGAGAGGAGCAGCCATTGAGGAAATGTAGCCAGTCAGTCCCCCTGTGCATTACTGGCAGCTTCAGAGATGATTCGTCACCAGGGAAATGTAGCCAGTCAGTGCGCCGTCCCCCTATGTATAGCTGGCAGTTGAAGAGATGAGCAGCTGCCAGGGAAATGTATCCAGTCAGTGCGCCGTCCCCCTATGTATAGCTGGCAGTTGAAGAGATGAGCAGCTGCCAGGGAAATGTAGCCAGTCAGTGCGCCGTCCCCCTATGGATTACTGGCAGCTGCAGAGATGATTCGCCACCAGGGAAATGTAGCCAGTCACCGTGCCATCCCCCTATGTATAGCTGGCAGTTGAAAAGATGAGCAACTGCCAGGGAAATGTAGCCAGTCTCCATGCCGTCCCCCTGTGTATTGCTGGCAGCTGTAGAAAGAAGCAGCCGCCAGGGAAAATGTAGCCAGTCACCGTGCCGTCCCCCTGTATATAGCTGGCAGCTGCAGAAAGGAGCAGTCGCTAGGGAAAATGTAGCCAGTCACCGTGCTGTCCCCCTGTGTATACCCAGCGGCTACAGAGAGAAGCATCCTCCAGGGAAATGTAGCCAGTCAGTGTGCCCTACCCCTATGTATACCGGTGGCTTCTGAAAGAAGCAGCTGCCGGAACGTACTGTATATATAGTAGTGTCCCGTCCATCCACGATAGTGTCGATTATCAATAATCAATTTTTTTTCTTGGCAAATTCAAGTTCATGCACAGTATACTAGGGACGCCCATCTACCATCTAGGGTCAATGACTGACGGCAGCACTGATGCTGCCCTATCAATAGCAGCACCTGATGTTAAGAAAACATCAGTGGTGCAGGCCCGATAGTTGGACTTTGTGCATGCGCAAAACTCAACCATCAATGGCTGTACCATCAATGGTTTTCTAATGATGGTTCAAAACCATCTGACATCAATGGTACAGCCATCGAAGGCCATTACTACAGTATATAATAACTCACACTACACACGCACTGCGATTGTCTTGCGATTCCATGCGCACAGAGGATCCATTTGCAAAGTGAGTGACAGGTAGTCAGCATTTGGGGGAGGAAATGGGGAGTGATCAATAAAACACAGGCGTGTCTGTTACATGGAAGTGCATAAATTAGCCCTTTGTGATTTCCTATGCAGCATGAGAGCCCTCTGCGTGTCAGGGGAGCTGCCGAGTCTGTGACTGGTCAGACCTTCCGCAAGGGCAAGCTGGCTGCTTAATGTGCTTCAATGTTACAGATATTTATGCAGATAAGCAACGTCGTATACATATGAGAAGGCAGTGGTGGGCGTCTCTATGCTCGGGTAAGCTTTGGAACTATTACATACTTTCGCATCTCTGTTCCATGCAGAATCGCAGCTGTGATCGCATTAGTGTCCATCTCTGAATCAGGCTCAGAACCTGCCTCTGGGACTCAGCAATATCAAGATGAGATGGAGATACTGTACAGCTGTGAGATGTAGTTAAAGCTTGAGAAGTGCAGCCAAGTCAGCTGGACCTATCAGAGAGTAGAATATTGGGAATGTTGGGAGTCTGAGAGGCATAAAGGTAATTGTGTAAATTAAGATTATCCACCAGAGATTACAAGGGTTGAGAGTTTTGAAGGGAAAAACATAAAGTAAGATGCACTTTCTGGAGAGCAGGGCAGATGGAGTGACCATGGTAACACAGGAGCAGGAAATAAAAACAGAAGTTTGGCCCCAATTAACAAGAGTGTTAGTTCAGGGAATACACTTCAGCTGTTTAATTGCTGGGGAGAATTTTTCTTATAAAAATGGTTCTTGATCAAAAAAAGATGATCTGGCACCAATTCACGTGACATTGTGATTGCAGGGCCATAACTGGCTATGGGCGACCAGTGCCGATGCATAGAGTAAAGAGGCTCTGTGAGCGGCACCGTCGCCACCCAACAGCCATTGCTCCTGGCTAGCAGGGTGCCCGGAATGGCACCCTGTAGACAATATTGCTGGTGCGGAACCCACGGAGCATCCTGTGAATGCTCCAGATGGAAACCCTGCACACTATATACAGCTGATCGGGCCTCCTGAGGATGCCTGGTCAGCACTGCACTTACTGGAGCTGCCGGGCATGCCAACTTTGCGCAACATCAAGATGTTGCACAGTCAGTGGGCGTGGCCCTGTGTGATTGTACTATGCTACTGTACTTGTCTTTGCATAACTTTCTTGTTCTAAAACTTACATGGGAAGTCTATTCTTTAAACACCCTCTGTTTCTGAGATGAAATAGACTGAGCTAGACCCAGGCAGCAAGAAAGCCTCCAAGTGTTGAAAGAGAAGTTTGCTACTGCGCAGACTCCAGTCTTCATGTCCTTCCATGCATGCTTCATGCCCTGTTCAAGATGGCCACCAAGGTCACTACTGAGCATGCGCAAGGGCCATCTTGTCTTATTGTGTACTGTGCAGTGTAACATGGTGGGAGACGGAAGTCTCCTACTTAGCTAATATGAGAGATCGCTTTAAATATCTGCATATAAAGCTATTCCAGCATCCCTGCACCACTACCTGTTAACAGCTTACACTCACCGACTGGTGAACTTTATAGAACCATGCTTCATTTTAGCTGCATTTCCAGTGTACAGTGGGTACGGCTGTACCTACTATACTTCAAACACCTTGTTACGTAACTGGACTGTTATAGTTTGGGTCATCCACTGATGTCTATCTACATAACTCTTCTATATGAAAACTAGCACAAACATAATTTCCAACACCAAGTAGAGGCCTGGGAGTATGTACCTAAGTAGGTGCCTGGGAGTATGTCTCACATGACAAACATACAAGGGCAGTCAACGCTTACTTTACTGTATTTATCATTGTTCCCCACACCTCTTAGTATGCTTCCGGGCCATAACTAGGGTTGTACAAGCTGTGCTGCTGCCCAGGGCACAAGACTGAAGGGCTCAGGCTGCAAGTGCTTCCCCATTTGACTTTCAGGGTACCAGGATTGGCAGTGTCACAAGCGTGGAATTTAGGAGCTGTGTTCCCGGACTGGGCCTTGGATCTGTATTACTTGGCGCAGACGCTCGCTGGAGGAGACTTGGCTTAATGAAGTTTCTCCGCATGAGAGGGTGCAGCGAACTGACAGGAGTTTGAGGAATGCGGCAGTAACGTGGTAGCTCGGAAGCTACGTGGAGCGGCTGGATAGCCGTGGGTAGACTTTGGTAGCTGAGTGGCTACGTGGAGCGGCTGGATAGCCGTGGGTAGACGTTGGTAGCCGAGTGGCTACGTGGAGCGGCTGAATAGCCGTGGGTAGATGTTGGTAGCTGAGTGGCTACGTGGAGCGGCTGGATAGCCGTGGGTAGACGTTGGTAGCTGAGTGGCTACGTGGAGCGGCTGGATAGCCGTGGGTAGACGTTGGTAGCCGAGTGGCTACGTGGAGCGGCTGGATAGCCGTGGGTAGACGTTGGTAGCTGAGTGGCTATGCGGAGCAGCTGGATAGCCGTGGGTAGACGTTGGTAGCTGAGTGACTACATGGAGCGGCTGGATAGCCGTGGGTAGACATTGGTAGCTGAGTGACTACGTGGAGCGGCTGGATAGCCGTGGGTAGACGTTGGTAGCTGAGTGGCTACGTGGAGCGGCTGGATAGCCGTGGGTAGACGTTGGTAGCTGAGTGGCTACGTGGAGTGGCTGGAGCGCAGTGGGAAGGCTTGCTTAGTTAAACTAAGAAACTAGTTGCACTGGCAACTTGTATGAGCATAGGAGATCCTTTTGTAGTGGACACTGGGAGCTGACAGGCTGAGAGAGAAGGAGAAGGCTCCTCATTGGTGGTAGTGGGGTCACATGGGCAATCCAAGATGGCCGTGCCCATGGACCGGAGGACAGCGCTTCCTGGAGGTAGTCAGCGGGGACCAGTGGTCAGCAGGAGCCAGCGTGGGAGCAGCACAGCAGCGGGACCCTCCAGAGGACAACAGCGGAGACTGCCTTGAGAGATGAAGAAGGAGCGTACAGCGCGGGAGCAAGAAGACAGCGCGGGTCAGCGCCCGCACAGGTAAGCGACGGGGTCTGATTCTGGGGTCTCCAGACAGCGTGGGACAATACCCCCTTCTTCAAGAGTGGCCACCGGATACTTCCTTGGTTTATGAGGAAATTTCATATGGAACGCTTTGACCAGACGGGGTGCATGGACATCGGAGGCATTTATCCAGATTCGTTCCTCCGGACCATAATTCTTCCAGTCAATGAGGTATTGAAGACGGTTGTATCGACAACGGGAATCTAAGATTCTGTCAACTTCGAACTCCTCTCCCTGCTGTGTTTGAACACTAGAAGCTTTAGGCAGGACCTTCTGAAATCGGTTTAAGACTAGTGGTTTTAAAAGAGAAATATGGAACGAACTAGGAATGCGAAGAAATGGAGGAAGCTTTAACTTGTAAGCCACAGGATTCAAGACTTTGATGATTGGGAATGGACCAATGAATCGCGGAGCAAATTTCATCGAGGGTACTCGGAGTCTTAGGTTTCGGGTAGAGAGCCAGACCATATCCCCAGGTTGGAAAGTTGGAACCACTCGTCTTTGGCGGTCAGCAAATCTCTTGTACCGGGCTGACGTTTTAGTCAGAGAGGAACGAACCTTTTCCCAGATGTTGGAGAACCGTTGAAGGGACATTTTGGCCGCAGGCACATCTAATGTTGGAAGAAGAGGGAAATCTGGCACTCGAGGATGTTGACCAAAAACTGTAAAAAAAAGGAGTTGAGCTGGTGGACGTGTGATAATGATTATTGTGAGCAAATTCGGCCCAAGGAAGAAGTTCAATCCAATCATCCTGGGAGGATGAGACAAAAGAGCGCAGGAACTGTTCCAGGTCTTGATTGACCCTTTCGGTCGGACCGTTGGTCTGGGGATGATAATCGGTAGAAAATTTGAGTTTTACTTGAAGGGCTGAGCAGAGTGACCTCCAGAACTTCGCTACGAATTGTACTCCCCTGTCAGAGATGATCTCTTGAGGAAGGCCGTGGAGCTTGAAGATCTCTTTTATAAAGCTCTGGGCGAGTAGAGGTGCAGACGGAAGCCAAGTAAGTGGTACGAAATGAGCCATTTTAGAGAAACGATCCACGATAACCCAAATTGTGTTGTGGCCCCAAGATGGAGGAAGATCAGAGATGAAATCCATAGATAGGTGAGTCCATGGCTTAAATGGAACTGCAAGAGGCTGGAGTTGACCGTGTGGAACCGCCGAGGTATCTTGTGTTGGGCACATTTGATGCATGAAGACACATAAGACCTGACGTCCTTTTTCATCGAAGACCACCAATAGGACCGCTGGATGAATTCTAGGGTTTTATCCATACCCAAGTGACCAGAGAACCGGGAAGCATGAGCCCACTGCAGTAACCTCTTGCTGAGTTCCGGAGCGACGAAAGTCTTCCCAACCGGGGGTATAGAAGATAATTGGGTAGAGGCGAAGAAAGCTGAATTCAAGATTGGTTGGGGCTGTTCCATGGGTAGATCAGGGTCGCTCGTCATGGAACGGGAGAGTGCGTCGGCTTTGAGGTTTTGTGAACCGGGGCGATAGGAGACTTTGAAGTTAAATCTGGAGAAAAACATTGCCCACCGGGCTTGATGAGGGTTCAAGCAATTTGCAGATTTAAGATAAAGGAGGTTCTTATGGTCAGTAAAAATGGTAATGGGGTAATGAGCTCCTTCTAGAAGATAACGCCATTCTTCGAGGGCTAGTTTCATGGCGAGTAACTCTTGATCTCCGATGGTGTAGTTCTTTTCTGCAGGCAAAAACTTCCGGGAAAAGAAACCACAGGGATGAAGTTTTTCATCTTTAAATCGCTGGGAGAGCACTGCACCGACACCTTCAGAGGATGCGTCCACCTCCAGGATAAAGGGCCGGGTGGAGTCTGGTTGCTTTAAGATGGGAGCGGAGATGAAGGCTTGCTTAAGAAGTTGAAATGCAGAGGTAGCTTCGACGGGCCATATAGTCGGATCTGCTCCCTTGCGGGTGAGGGCTGTAATTGGAGCTACCAGAGTCGAGAAACCTTTTACAAACTTGCGATAATAGTTGGCAAATCCTAGGAATCTTTGTATGGATTTTAAGGATGAAGGAAGAGACCAATCAAGAATGGCTTGTAGTTTTGACAAATCCATTTGAAGGCCTGTTCCGGAGATGATGTATCCCAGGAATGGTACACTTGAGACCTCGAACAGACACTTCTCTAATTTGCAAAACAGTTGATTGGACCGCAACCTCAGAAGGACTTGTTTGACCTGGTCTCGATGAGTTTGGAGGTCTTGAGAGAAAATCAAAATGTCGTCCAAGTAAACGACCACACACTTGTACAAAAGGTCCCGGAAGATTTCATTGACAAAAAACTGGAAGACGGCCGGAGCATTACAGAGGCCAAAGGGCATAACGAGATACTCGTAGTGCCCATCCCTGGTGTTGAAGGCCGTTTTCCATTCATCGCCTGGACGGATTCAAATTAAATTATAGGCTCCTCTTAGGTCGAGTTTGGTAAAAACTGTGGCTCCCTTGACTCTATCAAATAACTCTGTAATGAGAGGAAGAGGGTAGCGATTCTTAATAGTTATTTCATTAAGACCCCGATAGTCAATACACGGGCGTAAGCCACCATCTTTCTTTTTTACGAAGAAAAATCCAGCCCCTGCTGGAGACGTGGAAGGACGAATGAAGCCTTTACTTAAGTTTTCCATAATGTACTCCGACATGGCCTGAGTCTCAGGGAGAGATAGAGGGTAGGTTCGGCCTCTAGGAGGATTCTTCCCGGGAATCAGATCTATGGGACAGTCCCAATCACGATGGGGAGGTAACAGGTCTGCGCTCTGTTTGCTAAAGACGTCCTGAAACCCATCGTAGGCTTTGGGCAGGTCTGTAGAATCCCGTACGACGGAAGATCTGACAGGTATTACCCGCTGAAGGCAGCCTTTGAAGCAATTGGAACCCCAGGAGGTTATTTGCATGGTGGTCCAATCGATTTGTGGTGAATGTCTCTGTAGCCAGGGTAATCCGAGGACTAAAGAATGAGAGGCTTTGGGAATCACTAGGAAGGATAGTTGTTCGGAATGGAGCACCCCAATGGTAAGTTTAAGTGGTGTTGTACGATGGGTGATGGTTCCACTAGAAATGCGACTACCACCGATGATGGTTAAAGTGATGACTCGAGGCAATGCTTCCATGGGGATTTGATGTTTCTGGACAAAGTCAATAGTGACAAAGTTCTCTGTCGCTCTGGAATCCAGGAGAGCTAATACAGCTTTGGAACCTCGAGGACACTTTAAATGAGCCTGGATGGTGGAATCAGACTTCCTTTGTGATTCAATGGCAACTCCTAACTTAACCTCTCTTTCATAAGTTAGGAGGAGGCGTTTCCCGGACGAATGGAACAAGTTTTAACTAAATGTTGAGGAGATCCGCAGTACATACAGAGGTTCTGCCTCTGCCTTTTCTGCCATTCCTCAGCCGATAAATGAGAGCGGTTGACCTGCATGGGTTCTTCGCCCAGAGGAGGAGAGGGTAAGCGGGAAACTGGACGTGGCCTTCCATGATTAAATCTGCCTCTTTCCAAGGCACGCTCCCTGTGACGGAGATCCACCTTGTTGCAGAGAGAGATTAACCCATCCAAACTGGTTGGAAGGTCACGGGAAGCTAGGTCATCTTTGAGCCTTTCAGAAAGGCCACTCCAGAAGGCAGCGATGAGGGCATCCTCGTTCCAATTGAGTTCAGAAGCCAGAGTCTGGAACTGGACTACGTATTGGCCGTCGGTCCTGCTGCCCTGACGGAGGCGTAGAATATCAGCTGATGCGGAAGTGGTTCTTCCGGGTTCATCAAAGATTTTGCGAAATGTGGCAACAAATTCGGGGTAGTTGGAGAGCAGGGGATCTGACTTCTCCCAAAGGGGCGAGACCCAATCGAGTGCTTGGCCAGAGAGTAGAGAGATGATATATGCCACCCTGGTTCTGGCCGTCGGAAAGTTGGCGTATTGTAGCCCGAATTGGATTTCGCATTGGTTTAAAAAAAACCTGCATAATTTGGGGTTGCCATCGAACTTGCTCGGAGGAGAGAGCTGAAGGCGAGCAGGAAGTAGAACCGGAGGAGCAGGTGACACCACAGGAGGAGAGGCGGGTTGGGAGCCAGTGGGAGCGGGATGAGCCAGTAAGGACTGAATGTTGTCCAGGCGTGACGACATATCTTGGATAAATTGGATCAACTGGGCCTGAGAGGTCTCCTGTCTTTCCAGATGGGATAGTACATCCTGCGAAGCCTCTACCCCAGATCCTTGACCACTTGCCGAGTCCATCTGGCCAGTGCAAACTGTCACAAGCGTGGAATTTAGGAGCTGTGTTCCCGGACTGGGCCTTGGATCTGTATTACTTGGCGCAGACGCTCGCTGGAGGAGACTTGGCTTAATGAAGTTTCTACGCATGAGAGGGTGCAGCGAACTGACAGGAGTTTGAGGAATGCGGCAGTAACGTGGTAGCTCGGAAGCTATGTGGAGCGGCTGGATAGCCGTGGGTAGATGTGGGTAGCTGAGTGGCTACGTGGAGTGGCTGGATAGCCATGGGTAGACGTTGGTAGCTGAGTGACTACGTGGAGCGGCTGGATAGCTGTGGGTAGACGTTGGTAGCTGAGTGGCTACGTGGAGCGGCTGGATAGCCGTGGGTAGACATTGGTAGCTGAGTGACTACGTGGATCGGCTGGATAGCCGTGGGTAGATGTTGGTAGCTGAGTGGCTACGTGGAGCGGCTGGATAGCCGTGGGTAGACGTTGTCAAAACCGGATAATTGGCGAAGACAGAATCTGTTTGCAATTGGAATCTGCGCAATGCTGTCTTGTAAAGGGCCAAGACTCCATCTTAGAAATAAAATCTCACAGCACTATTTTGTAAACAAAAGGTACATAGTCAGCCTTCCTCAAACACAGGCAGACTAGACAGGGAGGCTTGGACAGCACAGCTGGAAGCCTCCTTCCTGTATGAGAATTAAATTCACTGTATAAACACATTTTGCAATTTGCAGTTTAAGATTACTTGGTTTAAACGCAATGTCAGTATATAAAGAAATGTTTTCTGTAACTATGGCTTAGTAAATGACAATTGAACTGTGTGTGGAACCGTACTGATCGCCTCTGTTTCCACAGCATTCCGGTGACATCAATATGAAGATCAGAACATGCTGCTATGAAATATGAATGTTAGAGAGAATATCTATTTGAAATGTTGTTTTCCATAGCAGCTTAGATTTGCATGTTGGGGGATACAAAAGGAGGTTGGAGACCTTTTGTATCCATTTCGAATTGTCCAATAAATGCCCTGTAACAGATTTCTCCAAAGGACTGGTTATTCCAGTCTAATCAATAGAGCTAGCTAGCTGAGAGTAGAAACAGTAGTCTCAGGTAACCCAAAAGGATACTCCCTTTCTGATGACCTCACAGGTAAAAGGGGGCGGGAACATAGCATGCACATAGCTGAGAAAACACAGCTTAGCAGAGTCTGGCAGATTTTTGGAGGAGAGAGGTTTCCTCTCTCACAAGACAACGGAATATGGATCTCAGTTCCCCTGGGTTATAGCTGAGTATAAAATGTGCAATATTTAGCCTATTTGGGTGTCTGTAGCTATGTTTGGTGTTAATCTGGTATTAGCTTGGTTTGTAGTTTTCTAAGGATATTCATGAGTCTGTGTTAGCATACAGTGGATGATATGTTATCTAATCTGTACTCTTCATCTACACTGTAGGGTACAATAGTCTGTTGTTAGCATGCAGGAAAGGGATTGATTGTGGAATTGTTGCCATGTGGGGTGAACAAGGGAAATTGTGATTCTGCCCAGTTGTGGTGTTGTGTGGGTCAGATAGGTATATTGTCTTTGTTGTGGTTGTGGTCATTGATGGATGATTTGCGGAGTTGCAGCTTGGTGCAGGATGGAGTTTGCCTAGGGATCATGAGGCTTGCAAACAAAGGAAAAACATGTGCTTCGGCCCAACCCCCCCTCACACACAAACAAACACACACACACTCCATCACCAGCCATCTTGAACATGTGCTCTCAGCAGACATTGATATATCTCTCATTGTATTTTAATATGTCTCTTTCTCTCTCTCTCTCTCTCTCTCTTTCTCATATTGCTCATTGTATTTTGATCTTTAATAACCGTTTCATGTATTTTAACTGTACCTTATGGCCTAATGTTTGTACAATTTATTTGCGCTCATTATTAGATCATAGCGTTGTAACATCTGTACTTTTACCTGAATCTTAGAGGTTTATAGGCAGGAATGTATTAAAAGGTATTTACAAATTTAACAACGTTGGCAGCTGAGTGGCTACGTGGAGCAGCTGGATAGCCGTGGGTAGACGTTGGTAGCTGAGTGACTACGTGGAGCGGCTGGATAGCCGTGGGTAGACGTTGGTAGCTGAGTGACTACGTGGAGCGGCTGGATAGCCGTGGGTAGACGTTGGTAGCTGAGTGGCTACATGGAGCGGCTGGATAGCCATGGGTAGACGTTGGTAGCTGAGTGGCTACATGGAGCGTCTGGAGCGCAGTGGGAAGGCTTGCTTAGTTAAACTAAGAAACTAGTTGCACTGGCAACTTGTGTGAGCATAGGAGATCCTTTTGTAGTGGACACTGGGAGCTGACAGGCTGAGAGAGAAGGAGAAGGCTCCTCATTGGTGGTAGTGGGGTCACATGGGCAATCCAAGATGGCCACGCCCATGGACTGGAGGACAGCGCTTCCTGGAGGTAGTCAGCGGGGACCAGCGGTCAGCAGGAGCCGGCGTGGGAGCAGCACAGCAGCGGGACCCTCCAGAGGACAACAGCGGAGACTGCCTTGAGAGATGAAGAAGGAGCGTACAGTGCGGGAGCCGGAAGACAGCGCGGGTCAGCGCCCGCACAGGTAAGCGACGGGGTCTGATTCTGGGGTCTCCAGGCCGGCGTGTGACAGGCAGCCTGCAGATCTGCTGGAGAGCCGCCCTGCAAATCCTTAGGACACACCAGGAGTTCAGTTTCCTGATCCTGGAGTTGGCCCAGACCCCTCTTCATACAATCTGGAAGTCACATGTGCAGGGAGCAGTGCTGACTCAGGGTGCATTATTTATAACCCTGCCTTGGCTCTGGTAAGCTTATTAGGGCAGGCCCATGTATACCTTCTGTTTCATGCCATTATATGCCATTTGTTTGTTTTATGTTCCCCTCAATTTGTAAAGCTGCACAATATATTGGTGTTTGGTCTATAAAAGTAATAATAATACAAGTTAATGGATGCTCAGTTTGATTATGCTGTATTGTGCATAGTATGAGTGTATTGTTTACAATATGACATAAATTAATATTGGAATTTTGTAGAAAAGCTGTTCAGAGATTTCTCAGCAATGAACCAAACTCGGCTCAAAAAGAAACCACTCATGAGCATCACAAGTTCTGCTCTTCTGCAGGAATTCTTGACGGTCCCCAGATTAAGGATTGTTGGAAGGTATGTAATATGTAATAATGGTAATGACTTTTACAGCATGTGTAAGATTGATTGGTATGGCTAATAGCCTTTTCATACATTTGCTTTTAAAGAGTCTGAATACTGGAAATGGAAATCTTATTGTTTTACGTATACACATAATTACATATATAGTACTGTACTACTTCCCTCTTACTTTGCTAACAATGTAGGAGTCTGTATGCACTTTGTAATTACCCTATTAATTATGTAACATTGTGTTTAGAAATCCTAACATTAAATTGGTTGTACAACTGCAGAATACATGTCTATCCTTTTATTTCAATCTCTAAACATACTTAAAATACAATGCTCCCTTTTCCTTTTCCTTTTGCCTTTTTTAAAATACAGGTAAATATTGGCAATAAAGCTAGGGCAGCATTATAAAGCAAAATATAACAGAAATAATATGCTTTGTATAGATGTTCCCAGTGGGATGTTTATAAGACACGGCTATCGCTGAAGGTATATCACGTAATTGAGTAAACATACGCATAACTTGATTTCTAAGGTTATATAAACAAACAGCAGTTTATTATACTCAACTTACAGTATATGTGGTCAAATATATCCTTCATATCTTCATCCATGGAAGGTTTCATTCGTATTGATAATGGATGGTCACACTTGTAGACATCTAAGCACAGGTTCATGTCGTTCTACTGCCTTAGTAGAATCCCCAATTCTTCTTTCTGATGAATTCTCTTCCTCTGACCTCCCTTCAGACAACTTACCTTCATATACTCTCTCTCTTGCTGACCACACTATTCTGTGTCTATCTCACACTGACCATTCTTGGCATGTGGTTTGCTCACACCATATAAGGTACTTCTCTGACCGACTGTTTCTTATGAGCTCACTGCACCTAGGTCTCTGAATGTCCTGTTTGACCTAACAGTTGCCCATTCTCTAAAAATAAACATGAACATATACTGTATGGTACATCTGCTGCTTGAGACATCTAGAAATGAACTTATTAAACCTATGGTTACAATAGACAATACACCTGGTGGTGTGAGTGACCGTATAAATGAGGTGTTATGAACAGGGATATTTATTTGAAATTTTTATTTGTGTTGTGATCAGTTTCTGTTTTTAAGATGTCAACGCATGTTTACTTTCAAAATGGCAAACTGGTAAATCAGTACTTGGCTAGACATCCCTGATGTTAGCATTTCCTGTAGGCTCCATCTTAGCAGACTTGTATAACAGCTCTAACTATCCCTGATGTCAGAGGAACAGTAGGCTCATCTTAGCAGATTTGTATACCAGTTCTAGTTATCACTGATGTCATCAGGCACTGTAGGCTTATCTATACCAGACTTGTATACCAGTTCTAGCTATCCCTGATGTCATCAGGCTCATCTTAGCAGACTTGTTTACCAGCTCTAGCTACCACTGATGTCATCAGACACTGCAAGCTTTATCTTAGTAGACTTGTATACCAATTCTAGCTATCACTGAAGTAATCAGGCAATGTAAGCTCCATCTTAGTAGACTTATATACCAGTTCTAGCTCTCACTGATATTATCAGGCACTGTAGGATAGCAGACCCTAAATCAGTTCTAGCAATTCCTGGTTTTACAAGGTCCTGTAGGCTTCTTCTTAGTAGACCAGTAAACTGGTTCTAGCTGTCCCTAATTTCACTGTAGGGCATTGAGGCCATTTTTTTATTTATTTAATTGAACTGAAAAAAGGCATGCATAGGCAAAGTTAGTGGCAACACAAATATTTTGGGTAATCAAGCACTCACAGAGGTAGCTTCTGTACTGTAGTCTGATGTCCCCAGGCACATTAAGCTCTGCTTTAGCAGATTTGTAAATCAGCTCTAGCTATCCAAGATGTCACAAGGCACTGTAAGCTCAGCTTTAGCAAATTGACAAACCAGCTCTTAAACTGGCTATAGACTATCAACTTTTTTCATCACATCAACCAACTGAATGATTGTTTGACCAACTAAACGATCATGACATTTTGACTCTATACATAACCAACTTTTTCATCAGGCTTGTCTCATATTCTGTATCTAGAGGTGGTTTGTCACAAATCTTTTCTCCCCATACATTCATCAAATTATTGTTTGTCTCCTAGTAAAATTTAAACAAAGGGCTGGACAGCAAGAGCTTGCCAAGAAGCAGACTCAACCTCCTGTGTTCTAAAAATATAATAATAACAACAAAAATAATAATTAATAAATACATTTTTGATCAGCACTAGCTATTTCAGACTTCAGTAGTGCTGGTTTTCTAAAAATCAGGGCAAAAGCTAATGTGGGGTCCCACCAGATTTTAGGGTCACTAGCACTAGGCTTTGTCAGCCTGGGTTGGTGGTATCATAGGAAATCTGCAGTGTGAGAGTCCCTCCACCATGGTTCCAAACAAGCTCCAGGCCATATGGTACCCTGTTGGCTCCCCCAGTGGGGTCAGCAAAAATATTTGCTGGCCCCCTTTCTTAGTATAACCAGCCCTAGTTCCAATAGTACTAGGGCTTTTCCTGTACCTGATGCCCTGTTGGTACTGGGCAATAAGTACAGTAAAGTAAATTTAAAGCATTTGTGATTGGTCCATTAAAGGTAATGGCTGGGTGTCATAAAAAAAAGATGCTGGGGAATGCTAGCACTTGAAAACCACATGTACCAGCTTGCCTTGTATTACGCCAAGGAGAAATACAAGTAAGACAGGACAAAAGTTTTGAAAAAAAAAAAAAAATTTTGCTTCTGTGGGGTCAAAATTGTTTAGTGGGAGAGAAATTTGTTCACTTTACCATGGGCCTGATTCAGCAAGCAACGCAAGTGAGAGAACGCACGCACTTGGCCAATGGTAGTGTATTGCGCATGTGTATGCATCGCATAGCACATGCATGAACTAGTCAGTGCGGTCGCGCAAGCGTACGCAGACTACACGCAGCGTGTAAGCAGACCCCTTCCGATGTTGATTGACAGGAAGTGCCATTTGTGGGTGGTGACGGGGGTTAGTCGGGCGAACGCAGGCGTGCCTGTGCATTGGGACGCTGTTTTAGGGGCATGCATATATTAGCCACTGCTGTGCCGTACGCAGTGATGAGACTCTGGGCCTGATTCAGAGCCGCTCGTAAGTGGCCACTCGTTCGCTCCGAGCAGTGTTCGCACATCTGCACATGCGTATGGGTCGTAATGCGCATGCGCCAACCAGTCAGTGCGGTCGGAAATCGTGTGTTCGCAAAATAGCGAGTGCCTGCTAATTTGAGTGACAGGATGAGGCGTTTGTGGGTGGTAACAGGGGAAGGTGCTTGAAAACGGGGAGTGGTGATCCGAACGCAGGCGTGCCAAAAGGTCAAAACGGGCGTTTTAAGGGTGTGCATAATTAACAAAGCAGCGTCATTGGCCACGTCACTTGGTTGTCTTTTAGCCTGAACTGTTCGCATGATTGCGGTAGGAAAATCCAACCACAAGCACTGCGAGCAGTTCAGACGCCTTTCGATGTACTCGATTAATCTAATAAATAGCGGAGATGACGTATGATGCGAACGGCAAAGGGGCGTCTTTACAAAATAGCGAGCGCATGTTTCGTTCGCTCGCTCAGACATAGAGGCATCAACAGACCGCAAAGAGCGAGCGCTCAATTTAAATAGCCAGTCCCTTTTTCTGAACGAGCGAGCGCAAATAGCGTCCGGCTCTGAATCAGGCCCTCTGTGCACACAGGAAGTTGCCAAGATCCTGCGCGTGGTCTGGTCAACCACTATTATGCAAATGTGGTCGATGGTTCTCGATTCTACCAATGTTTATGCTATCTTCCGTACTCATCAGGCTTTGAGTAAAGGGAAATGGGTGGATTTATATAGGGCTGGGCGTCTGCATCTTATGCTGCTGTCTCCGTGCGTATGCATTGATTAGCATATTCTCTCAGCAGCCAGGTGCGTGCGTCTGCTAGCGTGCATTCCTTGCTGAATCAGGCCCAATATACAGTACTTGAGCAATTTGAACGATATCAGCTGGTTGGAGGTTGTTAATAGTACAGGTTGAGTCTCCCATATCCAAAATGCTTGGCACCATGGGTATTTTGGATATCGGAATATTCCGTATTTTGGAATATCTGCATACCATAATGAAATGTCTTTGGAATGGGACCCAAATCTAAACACGCTTTAGTGCTCGCGAGAGGGTCGATGGTGTGCTCTGCGTGTGCGCAAGCCACGGAGCGAGAGAGAAATTCTCTCGCTCCGTGGCTCACTACAAAAGGGGCGGCTGTCGATGTTGATCGACAGCTCTCCCCCTTTTGGAGGCGTGGCGAGGGGGTGGCATCACAAACGGAGGCGTTCCCATGCGAACGCCTGCCGTTTGTGGGCGGCCCCACTGACATCACCAGTGATGTCAGTGGGAGAGCTTCTAGCTCTACTAGAACCAGAAGCTCTCTGGGGCTTGCGGCCACGAGACCCTACCACAAGGGTCTCGTCGCAAGCCCTGATGGTTGCGATGGTCTTGACCATCGCGACCATCATCCTGGCTGCTCGCAATAGCTGTGGGTGGTCACCCACATCTATGTGAGTGGCCAGGAGGCCGCACAATAAATAAAAAAACACCCTGATTTAGAGCTAACTGCTCTGAATCAGGACCACAGTCTGTAGGTCATTTTATACAATATTTTTAATAATTTTGTGCATCAAAAAAAGTTTGTGTACATACATGAAATTCATTTATGTTTCAAATACACACTATACACACAGCCTGAAGGTTATTATATACTGTATTTTAATAAAATTATGCTTTAAACACAGTTTGTGTACATTGAACCATCAGAAAGCAAAGGTTTCACTTTCTCAGTCATGTTAAAAATATTCCGTATTTCGGAATTTTTGGATATGGGAGACTCAACCTGTAATACCAAACACGTTGGAAAATCAAACCATTTGTAAACAACCATTTTGTTTTTTTTTTGTTTTAGCATTTTTTGCAATCAGACAATTATTGTTTACTCCAGTATGCTAATCCATTGTGATCGCTATGCCGTCGCAGCACTACATAGGCATGCCCACTTTACCTTACACGCATCCATAATCTTAGAAAGACTGTGAAACCATCAGTAACATCGAGTACAATCGCAGCCTCATGCACACTTGCACAAGCTCTGACCTTAGGGCCTGATTCACTACGGATCGCAACTGCGATTACAATAGCGATTACGCACGCAGTCTCACTGCGATAGTATGCTAATCCATCGTGATTGCTATGCTGCCACAGCACTACATAGGCACGCCCACCTTACCTTACACACATCCGTAATCCTTAGCAAGACTGCGAAACCATTGGTAACACCGAGTAACATCGCAGCCTCACGCACACTTGCACAAGCTCTGACCTTACTCAGGAATGGCTAACTTCATTGCATGCTATGAGTGGTCAGGCTGCGTATGGCATCACAGTGGATAATGTATGCACGCCCCTGCAACGGCGTTCAAACGCCCTGGAACGCCTTGCTTTCGCTGACTACCTCCCCGTCACCACCCCCAAATGCTCATTTCTGTCAATCACTCTGCGATGGGTCTGCGTAGTCACTGCGATCACAGTCACAATCGCAGTGGCCAGTACACACACGCACACTGCGATGCATACACATGTGTAGAAGACAACAATCAGCACATTGCGTGCGTAATTGCAGTTGCAAACGGTAGTGAATCAGGCCCTGTCTTGTGCCTTCTGGAATGCCAGATCAGTCTTTAATAAACTTGTCCCCACCCATGACCTTTTCATCTCCAACTCCCTGAATCTCCTAGCTATTGCTGAAACCTGGATTTCACCATCTGACACCACTTCTCATGCAGCTGTCTCCTCTGGGGGCCTCACTTTCTTTCACACCCTCCGGTCTGGGGGTCACCATGGTGGTGGTGTTGGGGTCCTTCTATCCCCCAGTTACTGCTACCAACTCATACCCTCAGAACCATCCCTACATTTGAGGTTCATGCAATATGCCTCTTCCAACTAGTACACCTTTGAGTAGCTGTCATTTACTGTCCCCCTGGCCCTTCCTGTAAGTTCCTTGAAAATTATGCTTTCTGGTTCCCTCACTTTGTATCCTCAGACCTTCCCTCCATTATCCTGGGTGATTTCAATATTCCAATTAATATTCCACAGAATCTTCTGCCTCTGAACTCCTTACCCTCACATCTTCATTTTATCTCTCCCAATAGACCTCCTCACCCTCCCCTCTTTTAACTTATCTCTCTCTTCTTCCCCTCCTCTACCTCCTAAGGGCATCATCACTAAGCGTAACATTGAGGCTTTTCCTCCCTGTTTGACTCATTTCTATCCCCTATCCGCTCTCTCTCTCTTGCCCTGAACAAGCCACTTCCCTATACAATGTCTCCCTTACTTCTGCTCTTGACTCTGTTGCTCCGGTGATCACTACAACCCCAATCCACACCTCAACCCTGGCATTCCAAATGCACCTGATACCTGCAAAAGTGTTCAGGAACTGCAAAGCAACAGTGGAGAAAATCTCGCTCTACAGCAGACTTCCTCCACTTCAAATTTATTCTCTCATCCTACAGTGCTGCCCTTTTCCTCTCTAAGCTGTCATATTTCAAAAACCTAATTTCCTCCCAGTCCTCAAACCCCCATCATCTCTTCGCCACTTTCAACTCCCTCCTCGGCCCACTCCCTCCTCACCCCCAATCCGCGCTCTCTGCCCTTGACTTTGCCACCTACTTTACATTTAAAATTGACTCCAAACTGTACGTCAAGACATCATATCCCACGAGACTCTGAGCACTATTCCCCCTCCATTCCCAGACCATCCCTCCGCATCCATCTTACACATCCTTCTTCCCTGTATCTGGAGAGGAAGTCATGGCTCTCATCAGGTCCCCCCCCTTCCACCTCTCCCCTTAAACATATGCCTTCCCACCTTCTCTGCTATCTTTCTCCCTCTGCCTGTTCCCATCTTGCCCACCTCCTCAATCTCTCCCTCTCATCTGGCACTGTCCCTTCGGCATTCAAACATGCCCTTGTCTCCCTCTTTTCTTGAAAAACCTGCTTTTGAACCTAACGCTCTATCCAACTCGCTCTCTCGAACTACCAACCGATCTCTCTCCTCCCTTTTGTCTCTAAACACCTTGAGCATATTGTTTACAACCACCTTACCTAATTTTTTCCTCTCACTCCCTTTTCAGTCTAGCTCCTGAACTCTCCACTCCACTGAAACTGTCCTCACAAAAGTCCGCAATGACCGCCTTGCTGCCAAATCCAAGGACCACTACTCTCTGCTCATTCACAACAACTTCTCTGCTGCTTTTGACACTGTGGACCACTCTCCTCCTGCAAATCATTCACTCACTTTGTCTACATGGCTTCTACAGCAATGTGTAGAAAACGTGTCCATGTCCTGCACTGTATTGTACTTTAAGTCACTGGTCTCTTGTTCACTTATTTGTCTATGTACTTTGTAAGGCACTGCTGAACACTTATGGTGCCATATAAATAAAGAATATAATAATAATATGATATTTAACTACATACAGTATATATGTATACAGTTACATTGCAGCTGATTGCGCCACAAACGTGCACACGCATGGCGACATTCAATTCTCCAGCACCTGCATACGCTAATGTACAGCATGGTATACACTGTGAAAACACCATGCATTGCTATGGAGGCACGGTAGCATACTCAGTGCGCATATCCACTTGTGGGTGTGTGTCTCTCGCTATGCATGGTGTAATTCACCATGGCAATGATATAGCTAATCATATATATATTCCATAGACAAAAAACCTTATGGTTTCACATGCCCCATTAAGGCTTCTTAGACATGATCTGATATTTCACAAAACCTATTGAATTTTTGCCAATCAAAATTAAAAAAGCAATGAAATTACGATCATTAAGGCTGGCAGCTTAATGGGCGTGTTCCTTGCGCAATACAGATATGGTATGCCATCACACCCTGTGGTTAACTGTAGAATCAGCGCTCTCACAGAGTGAGATTGCTGTCACTCACAAAATGGTGAAGCTGCTGATTCACAGAATTGTGTGCTCATTGGAATACACACATGCAGTCTATGGTGTGATGGCAAACCATATCTGTATTGCGCAAGGAACACGTCCATTAAGGCGCCAGCCTTAATGATTGTAATTTCATTGCTTTTTTAAGTTTGATAAGGCTCCCTGCCTGTGGCATTACTCCCCCGATAGAAAAAGTCCACCAGCTTTAGTCTACCATTTTGTTGCCATTCTCCCCTGCAGACTAACGCTGGTGATGGAGGGTACAGCACACAGGAGGTGTTTCGGGGGTGCAGAGGGAAAGACGGCTGAAGGGGCAGGCTGGAGGTGTGTGAGGCAGTGCACAGGGGCAGCAGCAGGGGACAGAAAGGCCCACTGGCACTGATAGTCCTAGCCCTGAACTGCTTATTAAGACCCCTACACATGGAACGATGTGCTCACGATGCGATATGATTCAGAGATGCATGCACGGATTAGGGCGATCTGTGTGGCTTGCATCTGAAGAAATAAAAAAAATCAATAAGACACAGATGCATGGACGGAAACCCCCCAAGGAGCAACCAAACCCAGGCTCCGGAGACCCAGTACTGGTTGTGCTAAATACAGGGGACAACCGATGTAGGGGTCCCCCATGTGAGGCACAACCAACACCAGGCATTTCAGAACCAGTCCTGGTTGCCAAAATACAGGGGACAAATGACATAGGGGTCCCCTGCATTAAGCGCAACCAGCACTGGGCTCTGAGCCAGTCCTGGTTCTGGAAATACAAGGGAAAAAATGTGTAAGGTCCCCCTGTATTAACCAGAACCAGCACTGGACTTTTTCTAGCGGGGGAGTAATGCCACAGCCAGGGAGCCCTATCACTGGGTCCCCCAGCCAAAGCATCACCCCTGACTGCTAGTCAGCCCACCCTGGGGATCCCTGGGGAGTTGGGGACCACCCCATAAAGGGGTCCTCCTCTCCTGGGCAACCCAGGCCTGGATGAATAGCCCAGGGCTATCCCCGGAACCCGTGGAGAGCCAGCACTGGTTCTGAGTAGCCCAGTGCTGGTTGGGCTTAATACGGGGAAACCCTACATCGTTTGTCCCCTGTATTTAGCACCACCAGGACTGGGTCTGCAAAGCCCGGTGCTGGTTGTTTCATTTGGGGAGGGGGCATGCCAGTTATTTTTTATTTTTTTATTTAACACTTTCATTTTTATTAAACACAGCAGCACATCAGAACTCACTGAGCCTGTCCGTACATCTGTGTTTATATTTCTCACACACAGATGCAGGCATCATGGATCTCCCAGATCCATACATGATGCATCAGTCTGCCATTGCCTGCACCACTGCCACGTCCTGCAGCTCTCACCGCCGACCACACTCCCCCGCTAATCTGTCTGCCACTACCACCACCCCCGGCTGCAGCTAACAGCTGCTTTCTTCCCCTGTGTCCCACCACCACTACCGCCTGCACTGGACCGCCATCTTGGTGCACCCAAGTGAAGCCACAGTGAGTACACCTGCTGAAGGCACCTACTGAGGCTGCACAACAAATTGAAGCTTCCTATCTCTATAATGGCGCAAATTCTGAGGTAATAGTTTAAAAACTGTAACTTTCTGAATTGCCTTAACCCCAAAAGGCCCTACCCTGGAACAAGAGCTACCTAATAAAACTAACCGCAAGTCTAATTTCGCCTCATACCCTGAGTTATGCCTTCCCAAAAAATCCCCCATAGAGAACAGCAGAAAAGAGGTCCTAACTGAGTGTCAGAAAAAACTGACAGTTGGAACTTTAGATTACTCCCAAACCCTTATTTTTTCTTTTTTTACCCTGAAATTTGGCATGCAGCACACAGAGACAGTTCTACCCGACCTTGCCAAATTTCAGCTCAGTACTCTTTATAGCTTTTGAGGTGTAGCCCCTTAAACACCATGCCACCCCTCCAGAATTCTTTATTCTTTATTAGAGAAATCTAAAAAAAACAATATTTGCCTTCAAAACAACATCAATTCTTTTGGTACACTTTCAAACAGTTTTTGAAGGAACTCAGCGGAGAGGTTGTTCCAAACATCTTGGAGAACTAACCACAGATCATCTGTGGATGTAGGCATGCTCAAATCCTTCTGTCTCTTCATGTAATTCCAGAAAGACTCAAAGATGTTGAGATCAGGACTCTTTGATGGCCATATCATAACTTCCAGGACTCCTTGTTCTTCTTTACGTTGAAGATAGGGCCTAATTCTGAGATGTTAATGCAATTTTCTTGCAGATCGAGCTTTGTTTGCCATTGCGCATGCGTATGCACTGCACTGGGCTTGCGCTGCAATCAGGCGAGCACAGAGGAATCCATCGCCAAGTGAGTGACAGACTGCCAGCATTTGGGGGTGGTAATGGGGAGTGGTCACAAAAATGCAGGCCTGTCTGTCTGTTTAAACGCCGTTAGATGGACGTGCATAAGTTAGTCACTGCGATTGCATACGCAGCTCTGCGTGTCAGAAGAGCCCCATGGTTGTGGCAGGTCAGACTTGCCGCAAGGGTAAGATGGCTGCCAATAAACTTTGATGTTACCGATGTTTACATAGGTATGCATACTCGCACGCAGGTGAGAATGCAGCAGTAGGCGTCTTGATGCTCAGATAATCTTTGCTGACACTTGCATATTTTCGCAACTTTGTTGCTACAGAAACGCAGTTGCAATCGCATTAGCGTCTGTCTGAATCAGGCCCATAGTTCTTAATGGCATTGGCTGTATGCTTAGGATCGTTGTCCAGCTGCCGAATAAATTTGAAGCCAATCAGACGCCTCCCTGATGGTCAGGGCCAGACTAGAACTAAAAATAGGCCCTGGCATTTAAAGAGCACACAGGCCCACCTTGGTGCCAGCATCTGGCTCCTGGCATAGACTCCTCCCCCTTACTATTCTCTAGCTCCTCCTACTTGCTCTTACCAATATAATTAATATTAGAACATTAGGAGGAGAGGGGCATGGGCTGTTTGCAGGAGGGGGGTATTGGTGCTCTTGTGACCCCCAGGGGTGGATGCACCTGTGATGAGCAGCAATAGCTCTGTCTGCAGTCAGGCAACACTAGAGCCCACCTCTCCCTCTGGCGGCCATTTTGTGAGGGATTCTTCTATGTTCATTTATCACAAGTGGCTCAGGCAGGGAGATATGTGACGGCCGGGCATCTCAGCAGCCGGACCAGCCCATATTGGCATCGGCCCTTCTGGCATTTGCCAGAACTGCCAGATGGCCAGTCCGGCTCTGCTGATGGTAATGCATGATGGATAAGTACCTGCCTGTATTTTTCATCATCGAGGACACCATTAATCCTGACTAAATCCCCAACACCATTTGCTTAAATGCAGCCGCAAATTTGCTTCACTGTTGCCTGCAGACACTCATTATTGTACCACTCTCCAGCCCTTCGGCGAACAAACTGCTTCTGCTACAGCCAAATATTTCACATTTTGACTCCTCAGTTCAGAGCACCTGCTGCCATTTTTCTGCACACCAGGTCCAATATTTTCATGAATAGTTGCTAGGCCTTGTTTCAACATCAAAGGTATGGCTTTTTGGCTGCAATTCTTCCATGAATACCACTTCTGGCCAGACTTCTCCAAACAGTAGATGGGTGTACCTGGGCCCCACTTGTTTCTGTCAGTTCTGAGCTAATGTCACTGCTGGACATCTTCAAATTTCAAAGGGAAGTAAGCATGATGTGTCTTTCATCCTTGGCTGACCACTGCGTCTACAATCCTCAATGTTGCCCGTTTCTTTGTGCTTCTTTAAAAGAGCTTGAACAGCACATCTTGAAACCCATCTGCTTTGAAATCTTTGCCTGGGAGAGGCCTTGCTGATGCAGTATACCTTGTGTCTTGTTGCTGTGCTCAGTCTTGCCATGGTGTATGACCTGTGACATGAAACGGTCTTCCACAACCTCACCTTTGTAGCACAGTTTGGCTGTTCCTCACCCAGTTTTAAGCCTACACAGTTGTGATCATTATCACCTGTTTTCTATGATTGGTTAATCATGCACCTGACTATAATCCTACAAAATCCCTGACTTTGTGCAAGTGTACCTAGAAGAATTGATGCTGTTTTGAAGACAAAGGGTTGTCACACCAATTTTTGATTTGATTTAGATTTCTCTTCTGTTCATTCACTTGTTAATTGATAAAAATAAACTATTCACTTCTGTATTTGAAAGCATTTTTATTTAGCAAAATTTTTTCAACACCTGCCTAAAACTTTTGCTTATATATATATATATATATATATATAATATGTTTGTGTACAGAATACTTTTATTCAGAATGTTTTTGTACGCTGTCTGTTATTTATGTTAGTTGTCTCTATGGTGATGGGTGCACGTTGGTGAGGTCATCAGTGATGCACATATCAACGTGACTCTAGCCGGAAGCTGTAGACACGAACACTGACTATGGTGAAGGGGAGCACCTATATAAGGTTAGTTGCTGTTTGTACCATCTGTGTCCTGATGAAAACACTCCGGTATTGAAACGTTGACTGTCTTTTACAAGTTTGTTGCCTCTTCTTTCAAATCCCTGAGTGCCGCCGGTATAATTTGTTTATATATATATATATATATATATATATATAGTACCATGCAAAATATATATATATATATATATATATAGATACAGTATATATATATATATATAAAAAAAATATATATATATATACATTAAATGTCTGTCTCGATTCTAAACTTGATGTCTGTGCAGCACGATCAAAAAAAACAAGACCACAGGCAAAAGGTATCCACATGCAAAAAGAATGGAGGGTGCACAGGTGAGTAAAAGGTTAAAAACACTTTACTAATATAAATGCTCACATACATCATAGTTAAAGTAGTTGCACATAAACCAACCCAGGCCACAGGTCACAGGTCCAATCCACACAAGTGCCTCCGGGATGCAGTTAGAGCCCGACCTTCTTCTTTACCCTCTAGCAGAGAATGCTGACAGCTTTCTGGACAATTACCCAATGTTGGAAACAGCAGCATGACATCACCATGTCAGAACTTATGTTAGGCCACACCCACTGTGTTTTGTCATATAGGTCTAATGTACGTTCTGACGTGGTGATATATACAGACCTGTTATATTTACTTTGTATAGCTGGTGCTGCAGGGTTCCTCTCGCTCCTTTACTCACCACCCGGTTATGAAATTGTCCCAATCATCCATTGCGACTTCCCAGGCTATTATATACAAAATACTAGAATATTGCTAAAAAAATTATAGCAACATACTCCAGACAAGCTTTCAGATGCCAGTCATTTCTGAAATTATTTCACTGTTTCTACCATCTGAAGTAAAATTCTTGACACTTTTAGTACCAGGGGCAGGCTTGGCCAGAGGACAGAGTGGCACATGCCCCTTGGGCTGGTCCCATATTCCAGTGTTCTGCAAACTCTGTACTCAGGGCACCCTATCAGTCCAGGTTTTCAGAACATCCATGCTTAAGCACAAGTGACTTAATTAGTAACTCAATCAGTGTTAATTAACCATCTGTGATCAATCATGGATAATCTTAAAACTTGGACTGTTATGGTGCCTTGAGGAATGAGTTTGGAAAACTTTAATGATGTGGGCCAGCATCTGTGGGCTTTGTGGGTCATTTTGTGCATTGTGAGAAACAGAAGTGGGACAATTATTGCTGCAGGCACAAGGCATCAGTAATTGTTAGTACACGGCACTACTATGCAATCATGACAAGTGAGTCACAGTCACTAGAACTCTAGCTTACAATATTTGATCACCTTGGATTTGACAGTGTTCAAAAGCTACAGAACAGGATGGTCACAGGAATGTCAGTGACTAACACAGAGAAACCCATGTGTGAAAGCTGCATATTTGGAAAACAGTCATCAGCCATTTCTGAAGTCACCAAAGAGAGCCCATCACCACTTGAGCTAGTACATTCAGATGTGTGTGGTCCAATACAAGTAAAGTCTGTTATTGGATACAGATAATTTGTGAAATTTATAGATGACGTCAAGAGACTGACACATGTGTAATTCAGTGACAAAAAAATTGCAGATTGCAAAATACTTGTAGAGAATAAAACAGGGTGCAGTCTCAAAGTACTGAGATCTGATAATGGTGGAGAATATCTCAACAGAGAGGTGGGACTATTTCTGAGGAAATATGGTATAGATCATCATTTGACCATTGCCTATACTCCAAAGCAAAATAGTGTTAGTGAATAGGCAAACCATGCACTAGTGGAGAAAGCAAGATGTATACTGAATGTTGCAGGTCTAGAGAATCTGTTTTGGATTTAAGTTGTGTCTACAGCAGTTTACACAAAAAACATTCTCTAACAGTTATCCTAAAAGACATACCACCTATTGAAGCCTTTTTAAAAAGAAAACCAAGCATGAAACATCTAAGAACTTTTGGAAGTACTGCTTATGTCCATATACCAAAAGAGAGAAGATGCAAATTTGATTCAAAATCAATAAAGTGCTTCATGCTTGGCTATTGCCATGAATGTAAAATCAATAGATGTTGTATTAAAGAGGCAACATAAGTTACATAAAAGCTGGACTTTGTCATGCAGAACAAGTATGTGTCACTGGACATGACAGTACCTGGGGATACATCTGAGCCAGAGGCTACCAACATGGAAGTTCAACCACAGAAAAGTAGCGTTCCCGCTAGGCTGTTTTAGCGGGGCGCGGCGCCCTGCCCTCCTTCTGGGGGGCAAGAAGCACCCTGCCCTCCAGAAGGAGGGCAAAAAGTGCCCTGCCCTCACAGCCTGCGGGTGCCGTCTTCACGCTGCGGGACGCGCATGGGGGTTGCCCGGCATGTCCGTAAGTGCCGGGCACGCCCCCAAGTATGACGAAAAAGGGGACGCATCTATAGACATGCCCCCTTTTATGGCAACGCCCCCTTTTCGGGCGCGCGCCTTAGGCGTGCGCACAAAGTTGCTCTCTAGCTCTGGTGCCCTTCCTGCCGCCGGAGCTAGAGTGAACACTAGAAAAGTTAATCTGCTAGATCAAATATTGACAAACGCCAAGAAGATATGATGAGGAATTAGCAAATACTGCATTCGGTGTACCTCAAGGTAATTATGAGTCAAAGTCAAATACTGATTGATGTTAGTGGAAAACCAAAGTAGAAAAAGAGACTTTTTAAACTATAGGAGTCAAAAGACAAAACAAATATCAAGAATCATGACAGTGATAGCAATCCAAAGTTTGTGAGTTAAGAGACTGTTGCAAAGACATATGTTGTCAGTGAGAGGAGTCTTGCTGATGTACCTGTCAAGAAAATCAAGCTGAAGTTGTTAGATATGTTGATGTTCATTTATATGTCTAACCTTACATTTCTATGTGAATGCTTCAATTGTGAGCTTAACATGGAGAAGCTTATAGTGTTAGAATAGTAGAGCGCTACTGCGCAGATTCCAATATGGCTCCTCTGGGCATGACACTTTATTCTCTTACCAAGCTGGCCATCAGACCCTTCTACTGCACATGCCTGTGTATAAATGACATAGTGGGAGATGGATGTCAATCCCTTGGCTCATGAGACCTGCGATGTATTACTAGCAATACTGTTGTTCCAGCACCTGCAGCGCTACTGAATCCAAGAGAAAGTCACGGGGTGGTGATCTGTTTTAACCCCACTCCGCTACAAGCTCTTCAACCAGTGTAACAGTGAGTATGGCTGTGCTATCATTTGCTCAATAAACCACACTGTCTGGTTAAGCTACACTGGACTTAACCCTGGGTCAATCATACATTCTGCTGGTGTGTACGTTAACTTTGCCAAACCTCCATCGGTACACATATTTCCAACAACTATGACCATTGCCACTTTATTAAACCTAAGGATGGCAGGTAAGCCCAGTTTTCTGATTTATGTACTTTTATCATTCTTGATGTGAAAACACCATTCAAGCATGCGCTAATGGGTTTAGAGACATTGGTGGTCGGACGGATTTCTCATTTAAGATTTTACATGTGCTAAGAGGTAAAATAAGTAAAGGGTTGAAAACAATTTAATAAATCTGTATGGCTTTTTCTTGCTTCATAGGGTTACAGCCAGCAATAACCAGGGGTGCGGAGTGGCAGGAATGGGAGTGAGCACAAAGTGCCCAGGCCTGCTGAGGAGCCATAGCAATGCCCACAGTATTGTTGTGTGACTATGTCCCCACCAGAGTAACATATCTCACTGCTCATGGGCCTGTACTGTGTAGTTGCCCCCTGGTTAGAATAAACCAATCAGCTCTTGCTTAGTAGCCATTGAGGGCAATATGGCTTTGTATTTCTCTATTTAACATAGTTTAAGCAGGTAAACATATCTTAAACAATAACTCCAATTGTCTATTGTATAGCTCAAGATTTTGGCTGTGTAGAACTATCTGGAAAAAAACAATTTTTCCTAATATTTAGTCATAGTCAGGAAACGTTAAGATAAACAGTCCATTGGCGCTGTGTGTAAATGAGTGATAGTCCATTCTAGATTGAATAAATGGTTATTATTTTTCATGTTTATGGTCTTCTTATGATATTGTGCCTTATCTTAACAAAAGGCATGTTTGTCCCATGCAGAACAACTTATCAACCGATATGGCGCAATCTTGAATAAACAGCATCTAGGAATGAGTTAAATATAATCACAGTGCTAAACACTTCTTTTCTGGTACGATTAGAGCTTTCCAGAGAACACCATTATGCTTCAATGGTGATGGACTGCTGGTTTAGCCATGCCAAGGTACTGTAGTTAAATTGTTTTTACAATATTACTCAGTCAAATACATTGAAATTAGATTCAAGTACGTAACTATTCAATACAATTTTTTAATGGTATCCAGGCTAGCTGAAAAGTATCGTACATATCAGAGTTTAACAACCTTCTTCTTAAATGACCCCAATAGGACATGTTTAATTTCAGCTTGACTCCAGTTTGAGCAATGTGACTATAAGGACGTTCAAAGACTGAAAAATATTTTGCCGATTCCATCAACAGAACTTGGACTGAGGACATATTTCCCGGGCCAAACTGTATGAATGGAATATTTATAAATCATTACAAATAAATAGTAGGGCAGCATAGACCACCCCAAAATTTCCAAACAGTACCAGGGGACTGGTACCCACTAAACCAGAGACTTAACCAGCATTGGTCAGCGCAGAGCTGGTGGCTTTATGGAGTTGAAACACTGTAGCTCTTCCAACATCCTTGGGTTGTGGGGACAAGAGTAATGAAGAGGATCATGATCACAGGATTTGATAACTCTGTCGTCCAATGCACACCTAAAACTTCTGATCATTATACCAAAAGTGTAAAAATGAATGAAAAAAGTTTAATTGAAGAAAAAAACAACTCCTTAAAATGTTTCTTTCAAAATTATAATTTAAAATATATTATAAGAAACAACAAAGTAGAGTATATATTTTATATAATTTTCCTGTGATCTGTTTACAATTTTTTTTAACTAATTATAGATCTGCTACTTTATAGATTTGCAAGACTGAATTATATTATTATTATTATTATTATTATTGTTAATAATAATAATAATAATAATAATAATAATTTAGCTTAAAATATGAATTTGTGATGAGTGCATGTATAAATATGATAGTCACTTCATATTAAATAAAATATTCCTAATTTATTCATAGCAAAAATAGTAGCAAAATAATAATAATAATAATAATAATATAATATCGCAAATATCCAACACTGACAATGTTAAATAGAAAAGAACACAAAGGGGTTGATCATGATGAAAAGTTTGTGTTCATTAAAAAAAAAAGTCAAAATGCTGGAAGCTTGTGTGGTAACTCTTCCTAAACCAGGGAATGACCTGTCTTATTGCCAAAACTATCGTCCCATTGCACTCCTTAAGGGAGATGTTATTTATGCTAAACTTATATCTAATCGACTCACTCCTCTTCTTCCCTCTTTAATACACCTGACCAGGTGGGATTCATGTCCGGGAGACAGGCATCCAACAACACACGTAGGGTGTTTAATTGATTCTGTCCCTGATTCCACCTCCGGCCTATTGTTTTACCTCGATGCAAAGAAGGCACATGACCGGCAGAATTGGTTGCATATGCATATGGTTCTTGCTCGATTCAGCTTTTGTGGCCCAATATTATCCTCTATTCTTTCACTTTACAGTACCCCTTCTGCACAGGTCTTTAGTATCATTACTAATGGGACTAGGCAGGAGTGTCCAGTCCACTAGGGTGAGTTGAAAAAAAAAAGTTTCCACATCGATTGCGAGGGTCGAACAAAAATATGTGGGACCACTCAAGATGATTGCCATTTAGTTTTTCAATCAGATAATATCTTAGTTGGCCAACCGGTGCCTAAAGATTTCGTATTTACGCCCTATAGGCATGCCCACTGGACAGCAACGCAAAGCGCTCTGGCAGTGCTGATAGAGGTATACTGTGGTATACTGTGTTGTTGTTGTCCAGCCTGTCTCCAGCAGCAGTCACTGACTAGGTGGGTTCAAAGGCTTGCCAATTGCCTACTGATTCCTTGCTCATCATGCTGTACTGTGCTAGTATAAGCTGCAGCAGTGAAGGGGACAGGGGCAGGCTGTGCTCTAATTGGTTATCACTGTATCAGTGAGCCAATCAGAGATAGCAATGTGTCTGGTTGCCTAGCAGCAGCCTAGAGAGGGGAGGTATCACTGAGGCTGACTGATTCCCAGTGACAGCCTCTAACGAGTGAAAGATGCCCCTGGTGCAAATCCACAGCAGCCAGGAAGGAGCCAGGGCCAGTGCAGCTCTGAGGAAGTAAAGAAAGAGTCAACCATCGGAACACCATCAAATAATTTCCATAATTTCCTCCTCCCCCACCTCCTAACTGTCCTATTTTTGGGACCCCTCAGGAGTTTGATGGTACTGTTCTTCTGACTTACGAAAAAGTAGTTCTTCAATTGCATGTCATTCGACATGACATTCAATTAGAAACACATCATAACCCGTCAACAGCAGAGGTCACTAGGGCTGTTGTTAACAGAATTATAGCTGTATGGACTAAAGAATCATTACCTACTGTCACCCTGCAAACCATAGATGAACGCGTTCAGATGTACTACTGTAAAAGAAATATCGACCATTGCTCAACACTCCTAAAAATAAGAGAGGGATGACTTTCCATAGTGGTGAGTCCTGAGTTGTAGCATGTATTTGTTCGCAACAAGCTGAGAGCTGCAGGTAGAGGGCAACAGATAACCCTACTACTGCATTTTAGATGATACGGCTATGTTGAGTGCACTTACTATCTGACACTATACGGTGAACAGGGCATGTATTACGAGTCAAAATTATTGTATTCATTCTGCTACTTAGCTGCAAACAGTCCGAAAAAAAGCACTGCCAGAGCGCTTTGCGGTGGTGGTCTGCGGGCATGCCTATAGGGCGTAAATATGAAATCATTAGGTGCCAGTTAGCCAACTAAGATATTATCTGAATTTGAAAAACTAAATGGCAATCATCTTCTCGAATGATCCAACAATTTTTTTTTCGACCTGCGCAATAGATGAGGAAAAATTTTACTTTTTGACCAACTTTTCAACCCATCCTAGTATCCACTCTCCCCTTTGATATTCGTTTTGGCTTTTGAGTCTTTAGCAGCTAAACTACAGGCAGACGGGAACTCCTATTATAGACTTAGTACGACTAAGACTGATGATTTTCCTATAAATCTAGCAGACTCTGTTGCTTTGTCTCTTTGTTCCCAATTTCCATATAATTGGTGAACTTCGTCCATTCAATACCTGGGTATCCATATTCCTTCTGCCTCTTCCTCTATATTTGAAGTTAACCTTCCACCATTAATAGACCGGTTGATGGGATTTAATAATTTGTGATTATCTTATGAAATTGCTTGGTTAGGCCATTTAGCAGCTTTCAAAATTACCCTGCTTCCCAAACTGATGTACCTTTTCCGCACAATCCCTTTTATGTTCCATACTAAGTATTTGGATAAATGCCACTCTATAATGTCTCAGATACCTTTGGAGGAATCGCCCACCAAAATTAGCTTGGTCACGTATGATCCTTCCAAAGTCTCGGGGTGGTTTGGCTCTACCAGACCTGTTTAAATATCAGGAGGCCTCTCTTCTAGCTCAGCTTCAAGATTGGTTGGGCCCACCTACTGTTAATTGTTAGGTGTCTCTGGAATAATCTTGTTACCCTGGCTTTCCTTTAACAGATTTATTGTGGACACCAAAACATTTACATCCCTCTGCCATTGTATCTACCCTATATATTAAAGCCACGTTACATGTTTGGGATAAATTGACTTCCTTGGTTCTTTCCCTTAAGGCTGTAGCTAAGTTAATTCTGAATCTTAATATCTCTATTTGGCTTTCCCGGAGTATTAAAACTTTAGGGGATCTCATGGATAGTGATACCTTGTTGTAATTTTTTGATTTATGAAGCCAGTACTCCCTCCCTTCTGCAGAATTACTAAAATTCCTAAAGATTCATTGGTTTAGAAGCATGGTGCGCTCCTTTGGGCCTATTCAACCACCCCGTAATGACCTTTTGTCCCATCTTACCCAGGGAGGAGGGAGGGGTAGTACTTCTTTCTGGTATCAATTTATTTTAGGATTATGCACCTGAGTTAAACTCGTGCCCAACTCCATTGGGAATTGGATTTGGGTCACCCTATTTCGGATGCTCAATGGGAAAAGATCTATGTTATGTCTTTTAAAATATCACTTTGTTTAAATCATTCAGAAATGAATGTTAAATTGTTAAATAGATTGTATCTTACTCCTGATAGATGACTTTTTGGCTCTCCTGTTCTAAGTTTTGTTGGCGGAACTGCTGAGAAATAGGCCACATATTTCATGTTTTTTGGACATGTTCTTCTTTACGTACTGTTTGGTTGGAAGTGTTTCCCCTAATTAATAAGGTGTTAAACTTAACATTGACTCCATCCCCTTCTTTAGCCTTACTGCATATTTATCCCACATCAGTTCAGCCCCACCAGAGATATGTACTCGGTCATATCTGTATCGCAGCATGAGCAGCCCTAGCCCAATATTGGAAGCAGTTCCTTCCCCCTCCATACTTAAGGTATTCCATAAAGTTCACTTCCGTTAATTAATGGAGACAGAGTATATGCCATACTCTACTGCAGCCTCCTCTCCAATAGTTAAGTGGATGGCTTAACACGATTACTTTACAGAAGGGGAAGGTGGTCATTTTTGTCCATAAATCATCTATGTCAGACCCCATAAAATTTAGTCTAAATCAGTTCTTCTGATTGTCTTACCCTTCCTGATTGTGTTTTTTTTATCTATTTATTTTCATGTTATGCTTAGTATTGTTTTTATAATATTTTGCACTGTATTGCATGTTGTTCAACTTTTATTATATATTCCCCAAAATGTTCTTTTTCCCCTCCCTGCCCAGTTTTCTTTATTCTGTACCCCCCTTCTCAAAAAAAATCAACAAATATTATTTATGATTTTAAAAAAAGCGTTAAATGCCTTATAATGTGTACTGGGCAGCCACAGTAGAATATGTGCCTGGCTTACACTAGGTAAAGGTCATATGTACTTATGTATGACTAATGCCTAATGTATGTTTTATGTTTTTAACCATTTATTTTATTTGCAACAAATGAATTTGCTATTAGACACTTTAAAATATCTTCAGTGATCTGCATAGTGTGCACCAGTGCCCTGTTGTTTGCTCTCCCATAGAAGAGAAGTGTTGAAATGTGCATTTATTTGCCTGGAATTTCCTGCAAATGTTGCTGAAAATTGAACCTATGAGTCTGCCTGAAAAGCCACAAGCATAGACGCAATCAGAAGTGGGTCTCACTAGTAAGTTTGGTGAAACTGCATGCGATTTGAGTATGGTGTATATATAAGGGCGCATGATTTACTGTTGATCGCAAAAGTGTGATCACAAAGTAGCCACAAAATTAAGACAAAAATCATATAATATACAACATTAAATATTGCATACAGAAGCATACAGAGCATTGACGTAACAGTCATCATCGTTATCGACATATAATATTGTACCAGGCCCATGGGATGCCCAAATATACACCCTCTAAAACATCTATGTTAAAGATATGCTAGTAAATGCTGTATGCATTACTAATGGTTAAATCTGGGGCGTATGGTTTTTGTATGGTTTTAGTTTTGAAAACCAGTGGTTTGCTAAAAATCGTGAGCGAATTATATATTTTAAAACTGCCACATGTCTGGCACAATTTTACATACAATAGATTGATAAATACCATGATTTGTGTTTGAAAACTGCACAAAATTAATGGTGGTTTTAAAATCACATAATAAAACGCAATTTAATGCATGCCCCTTTATTCACAAAACAAAATAAAAGGCTGTATTGCAGAGGACGTGCTCCTGTTTTGCTATGCAATTCTGGACTGTACTTGTAATTCACATTTCACTGAATATACAGTCTATAAATAGATCTGATATGACAATGGTAAACTCATTCTGCTATGTGGTGTGGTTACATGAGGTCTGGGTACAGTAAAAGCCAATTTCCTCCAGCAAAGCATGCAAAATTTTGTGCCAAAATGAGGTGTGCATTCTGCAGAACAGTTTTCAGAATTTCACTGATCTAGTCATAGCCAAAAAATGAACCTCACATATTGTTTTTGAGATGTGGATACTGGGCCTAATTCAGACCCACTCGCGAGCGATGAGCACTCGCAAGCGGGTCGATGTTGGCCCAGTATGCATGCAGACGACGGAGGCGGCTCCGTCGTGCGCATGCGCGAGACCCGGATAGCGACGGCCAAGCCGTCGCTATATGTCTCGCTACGAAGGGGGCGTGCTGTTGATAATGAGTGACAGCACGCCCCCTTTGGTGGGCGTGCCAGGGGCGTGGCTGGCCAGACAGAGACGTTCCCATGGGAACGCCTGCCGTCTGGGGCCAGCCCCACTGACATCACAAGTGATGTCAGTGGGAGTGCTTTCGGCTTTGAAAGAGCCAAAAGCACTCAAAGGCTTGTGGCAACGTGACCCTACCACAAGGGTCTCGTTGCAAGCCCGATGGTCGCGATGGTCTTGACCATCGCGTCCATCTTCCTGGCCGCTCGCTATAGCTGTGGGTAGTCACCCACAGCTATACGAGCGGCCAGGAGGCCGCTCTAAAAATGAAGGACGGCCCTGATTCAGAGCGAGCGCTCTGTCAGAGCATCCGGCTCTGAATCAGGGCCACTGTCGTCAGATATGAGACATCTCATAAAAATAATGGTATTCAGCTTGAAAAACTACATGGCATGCTGCTTTTGACTAGCACAGCTACACTGATCTTATAATCTTAGTGGCTAGAATGAATACACATGTTACCTCTTGTCTAAACTGTTCTACAATGTGCAAGGAAAGCAATGGGCAGGTTATCAGTGTGTCTCAAAAGCACATATCAAGTTTTTGTCAGCTTGGCCACTTACTTCTGCTGCAAAATCAGAGACACGAATTCTCCCTCCATCTAACTCCATCTTCCTCTCCCTCCCCCTCTCTCTCTCTCTCTCTCTCTCCATTCCTCCCTCTCTCTCCCTCTCCCCTTTTCTCTCTCTCTACTACTCTCTCTCTTTCTCTCCTTCTTCCCCTGTCTCTCCCTACTATCCACTATCTTCTCCATCTCTCTTCCTTCTATCCCTCTCCTCCTGTCTTTCTTTCTCTCTCCCCCTCTCACACATCACAGGTCCCCCTGCCAGAACTAATCCTTTCCCAAACTCGTCACCCCAGGCCTGGGATTCCTCAGAAAGTGGGAACCCCACCCCCAATAAAGGGGTCCCCCCAAATGAAAAACCCCCAGGACTGGAGCTAAGCCCAGGGCTATTCCTTGCACCCCATGTGGTGGTGGATGCAGGATTAATGTGTGAAAAATAATTACAAATATTGTTTATTACAGTGGAACTACAGGTCCCAGCAAGCCCGACAGTAAGGGCCCACTGACAGCTGTACCCCCACTGGAAAGTAAAATATCTAAAAAAAAATCAGTACTCACACACCGACTGTGGTAATCCTTTACTACACACTCACACATACCTCGTGTACAAGCGTGACACGAATGAGCAATCACTGAGACGCCCACTTTCAGCATCCCTGCATGCTGTAACACTGCCAGTGTTTCTTCACACTACACCATTGGCGCATCATCTTGTGCTCCATCAACATGTGCACCAGCCTTATGGCAGGTATAGTGTTCCCATATAAACATGGCCTCTGTAGCTACTGCTCTGCATTTGAGAACGCAGCCACTATCACTGACACGCACATGACACTCCCATAACACGCCCATGTGACATATTTGTTTTTCATTCACTTAATGCCACCTCCTAGTCACCACCAGGAACACCCATGATTTCCCCTTATTATTTCTGATATCAATGTTCCCGTACACAACAGCGCATTTGTGCGTACACTCAGCATAATACATGCATCATAGGGGTTTCCAAAATATTTTGCGCATGCGCAGTAGCAAATAATCGCTAAGCTACAGTACATGAACATCAGTATTGTGTGCACTTAGCGTGCAGCCGTGCGCCCCTGAATCAGGCCCACAATCATGTAAAACAGAACTATCAGTAAGACTTGCCCACTCTACCAGGCGTCTGGCAGCGCCATCTGATATTCGGGAGCCATTGCCTGAGAGTAGGCCAGTATGGTTCACAGATTAATGATATAACATGAGCTTCTACAGCTGAGGGTTTGCAAAGCAGCTAGTTGTGTAACCATGACAACAAATCCTCCATCTCAGAGAGTGAGATTGAGTATCTACTGAGCAGCAGGAGCCCCAAACATGGGATCCCTCAGTTCTGCTAGTTGGGGACAAAGCTTTTTTATCTCCCAAAAAATATTTTAAATGCAATTTCTAATTGTAAGAAAATGAGGGGCCTATTCATCAAAACATAATTAACACATGTGATAATTATGGTATGAACTCACTGCGAGTTCAAACACAGTTTAGGAGGTATTCATTATTATGCCTCCTGTTCTAAACGATCACCTCCAAAACACTGCTGTTTCTATAAAGCAGTTTTTCGGAAGTGAGAAACTTTTCACTGCCTGATTTCAAGCTGTGCATGGCAGCTTGAAGACAGGCTGCGGACTTCACTGCCCCCCCTTACATCCGTGGGTGCCCGACCCCCCCCTCCTCCCCACCCCAATGGGTGTCTGCCCCTCCACCCCCACACGGGTGTCCGGCCCTCCTCCTTCTCCTTAGCCTGGCTCACCTGTCTTCTCTCGGTGAGCCTTCCACATGTCTGCAGTGCCCCGGAGCTGAGCTCCGGGGCTCTGCAGTGCCGACACAGCAGAGAGGGATCTGAATAGATCCCTGCACTGTGTGGCTGCCTTGTAAATCTTCACAGGCAGCCGTATAAACAGCAGCCTGTGAAGGTCATCAGGGGCTGAACGCCACCTGAAAGAGGCATTCAGTAACATCATCAAGTTCCAAAAAAAATGTTTTTTTATCACTTGATAAATAGCCCTGACACTTATTTTCTACAAAAGTATGTGAAAATGTTAATTTTCACATGCTTTTGCGAAAAATAAGTGATGATGAATAGGCCCCTGAATGTCTTAATCTTACTGTATGTACACGGAATAGGCCTAATGTATTAGTACTGTTCTACAAGACATTGCTTCAAGTTCTAACTTACAAATGAATTGCACCATTGCCAAGTTGTCCTTATGCGCCCTTACACATACATTGTACTCCAATGAGACCGCTATTTAGCTGACGAATTATGTATAACATTAAAAGATAAACATACGTGTAATCTGTATAAATTATAGTGCGCCAGTTTTCTCTTAGTGAATATTATTTCAGTGTTGAGAATTTGCATAGTTGTCAAATTATTAATATTACAAAATTTGTCATCAATTTAGAACACTCCAAAGACCCAGAGACACAATTCGGTGCAATAATGTCCTCTAACTATGATGTTAAAGGATAAGTGTATTTATTAAACTATAGCTATGAAAAATGAGTACGCTATAAATATAACTTAAGCTAATGGAAAGTCCTACCTTGTACCAGGATCTACATATATACTCACAGCAGAGGGCTTGTACATGGAAGCCCCTTAGTTCTAATTCGTTTTCCCCAATATAACAATTTATTTTATACACCACAAGAGACATCACTGGGGGAGTTATAATAAAAAAAATAGAAAATCTATTGTTCCAGTTATTTCCACATTCACTGATGACAGTGAAAATTACAATATTTTAATTCAAAAGTCTGCGGGGGAGATGTCCTAAGCCTTGAAGAGTGATAAAGTACCAAACAATCAGCCACTAACTGACATGTTTAACAAATGACAGGAGCTAATTGGTAGGCGCTATATTACTCTCCACTTTATCACTCTCCAAGGCTTAGTACATCTCCCCCCTTGAGTGTTAAGTCCTTTAGTGTCCTCGTGTTATTCCATAGCCTTTTGGGAAGGTACCCTGGAATTTTTTTTATTGTAATGTATTTAACCACAAAACATTTTTTGAACCAGAAGCAGGTGTCATTCCAGGGTGTTTTTAGGGAAGGGAGGTTGTGGGCAGGATAGTACTTTGGAAGCACTAGAGATGAGTGGGTTCGGTTTTCCTGGAAATTGAACACACCCAAACTTAGGGGTTACGATTTGAAACAAGCCCTGGCTCGGGTCTTACAGCCAAAACAAGGCAAAACATCATCTTTCCGGTGTTGGATCTCACATGTTTTGGATTGCATATAAAATCCCTCTGATCGGGCGTCATTTCACACAGGAGATCCGAGGGAGACACAGTTTAAAAAAGGGCACCTGATATCTAAACAATATTTCACAATGTTAAAGAAAACATCACCTCTAATAATAAAATGAAAGTTTACTGACGAAAAATGTAAAATTGCCAACATGCCATACACCACACACAGTAGCAAGGAATGGCTCATGCCATGGCCATCATTTGCAAATGTTGATCCTGCCACTGCTATTTCATAGACTAGAATGCCTATTGCAAAAGTCGGGGCCAAACACAGTCATGCATCTTCCTTAACTTCGAATGCAACAGCTTCTCACACTGAGGACCTCATTCAGAGGTGGTACCACGGAGCGATTGGATGTAGCGAGCAATGTTTTTTTCAACTGTGCATGCGATCACATGGCAGTACATGTGCGCAAGCCTTTCTTTCCGACTGCAATCCTCTTGCTCGCTAGTCACTACGAGGTCGTAGCTGTGATTGACATTTCGTGCCATTTGTGGGTGGTTACAGGGGAAGGTGCTAGTGAACGGGGGTGTGGTGGCGCGAACGCAGGCGTGGTTGACCTTAAAAAGGGCGTTTTAAGGGCGTGCATATATTACTGAGCGAGTCATCACACACGTCATCCTGTTGCAATAACAATGCTACTGCTTGCAGTGCTAAAGGTAGCCCAGGGTCTACCTTAAGCATTGCTTTTGCAGGCGATGGTTTCAGCCTCAACTGATGTCTGTAGGCAATTAACAATGTAACAGGTGATAATCATTCTGACGTAGGTTGCCGCCTGCGACCGACTCTGAATTAGCCCGTAGAGATAGGAGGTGTGCTTTCATTGTTGTGGGTGTTTCCGCACTTACGATGTGCGTTGTGATTGAGCGCTCATTTTGCATATTTTCGATCAAATTGGGTGCGACCGATTGCTCCCGAGCGACCGCCTCTGAATGAGGTCCTGAGTGTAGAGGTCTCAACTTTAAAACAGGAAAATCAGTGCACAAAAAACCCCATGAAGGCTGAAGAGCAAACTGTGGACCTGATTCAGACCTGGACCCTAAGAAGCGTTCGCTCGTAGCTGGCCGAAGTTTGCATACTGCGCATGCATCGCAGTGCGCGTGTGCGAACCAGTGAGGAAGCTTGAGAAGCATTCGCTCACTGCGCATAGACTGCCCAGCAGAGTGAGTGACAGGAGAAGCCGTTTGTGGGTGGTGACAGGGAAGGCCACTAGAAATGGGAGGTGCAAACGCAAGTGTGCCTGAGCATCTTAACGCCGTTTCAGAGGTGTGCATAATTAACAGGCAGTGTCATTGTACACATCACCTGGTTGTATTTAATCCTGAAGTGATCGCAGTGCTTGCGGCAGGGTATAGTCAACCTCAAGCACTGCGATTGCATCCGATGGTCCTTGATGTATCGATGGTTACATACACTTCCTGGAGATGATGTGCACAAGTAGGCATCTTAGGGCAGGCTGGTGGGTGTCTGCGTACACAAAGTGATCACACACCAAGACATAGTGGCCGTGCTTATGCCTTGCCGTGTGATTGCCTGCCTTGCTGAGTGTGTGCTGGATTTGCATACGCTGGGTGCGAATGAACGCATCTAGCAAGCAGGTCTGAATGAGCTCCTGTGTGTTCACAATCTTCACAAATCACTAAGGAGAGTCTAAGCTTGTACACAAGTGCTATGTGTTAGTCAAACATTTCTGACACTGTAATCCTAGAGAAGCCTATTCCACCATTTCTGCACCCTCTGCCAATGTGAGGATGAGTAGCAGTAAAAGTAAAGATGGTGACATAGAAATTGAGGATTGTACTGTGGAAGTGCAACAGGATGAGGAGGATATTTGTGTATCTGACCCTACTGAAGATGTTGATGATGAATGTGTTGGACAAGAATAAGTTGATAAAATTCAGGGGGAGGTTGTTGTTTGTGTCAAAGAAATCAGCCACCTGTGGCAGCAGTTCTTGCCCATGATAAGTAGAAGTCCATTATCATGCCTGGCAATAAGACCAAATATGCCACTTCTTACATGTGGAATTATTTTTACCCAATTCCTGACTAGATTTGTGAAGCCATCTGTACCATTTGTGAGGCCAAAGTAAGTAGAGGTAGGGACGTTAACCATGTAGGAACCACATTCCTGTAACAAAATTGCAGTGAGTTTGTGCAAATTATTTGGGAAAATCTAAAGAATACTGTAAATAAATAAAAAGCAGTGCAACATCATGAATAGATCCCAGCACATGCAATCTCCACCGGCAGCACCTTCATCATCAATCTCCAATCTGAGGTAGTTCTTCTGCATCCAATTTGTGAAAGCTAACTGACTCCTCCCCTTGTGTGCTAGGACTGCTACTGGGGGTGAATCTTCATCACAGAAGGGGACTAAGAAGACTAGGGGGTATATTTACTAAAGGTCAATTTTAATCGATTTTAAATCGATCAAAATCATTTAACATGGATATTGTGTTTCTGAAGCTAAATCACACATTCACTAATACTACAAAACTAAACAAAAAATTGTCTGTTAGTAAATGTGTGATTAAGCCCCAGAAACCCAACATCAATTTTAATCGATTTTAAATTGATTAAAATTGACCTTTAGTAAATATACTCCTAGTAGTTTAAACAAAAATTAAATGTGAACAATCATTTGCAAGTGGAAAAAATTATGAAAGCTGTCATCCAGTTGCACAGTGAATCACTGAAGTCATGACACGTATGCTAGCATTATATCTGTGTCCAATATTCGTTATCAATGCATCTGATTTTAGACAGTTAGTTGAGGTCCTGTGTCCCCGCTACCAAATTCCATTTTAATTCCATTTTACCAGAACAGCAATTCCTCACCTGTACTGGAACGTTAAAAAAAAACTAGTTCTTGGCCTAGAAAATGCCATTGTGCCAATTAACCACTTAACTACAGATATGTGGACAAGCGGGACTGGTCAAATTAAAGATTACATGACTGTGACAGCCCACTGGGTAGGTGTATAACCTTCAGTAGCAGCAATATCTAACACACCACACTCATTCACAGGCATGCTACTCTCTGCATCATCAGCTTCACTAAGAGGCATACCAGTTTCAACCTGTTGGAAAAACTCAGTGATGTGATAGCCAAATGGCTTAAACTGCTAATACCTCTCCTCAGGGTTTGTAATTTCCTATAACGCAAGTAACATTATATGAACATTACAACTAGGTGAATTTGTATGTACTTTGTTTTGTACACACAATAAACTTGGTGGTTCTGAATTTTCTTAAAAATGGCATGTGTGTACTCGAAATGCTGTCTGTGGCCCGTAAAATTTCTAACCATTTTCGCCATTCAGCAAGTTCATGTAGAAGATTACAGCAGCTGCAAGAACATATACATTTTCCATTCCACCAACTGAAGCAAGAGTTAGTGACCAGATGGAATGCCACCCTTTATATGCTTCAGCGACTGAAGTAACAGCAAAAACGATCCAAATCTAAACTCCAACAATGACATAGGATGAGTAGGAGATATGTACCTTACTCCAGTACAGTGGAGAAAACTCTCTGTTTTATGCATAATACTGAAGCCATTTGAAATAGTAACTAATGAAGTCAGTTCAGACACTGCCAGTCATGTACAACTACTGGAAAAGCAACAGAAAAACTGAAGGAGGAAATTAAACAAAGCAATTATAGATCAAGTTCTTTATTCCCTTCGCCAAGATCAAAGGGTTTGCAATATCTTGCAACTGGATCACTAGATTTTGGCAACCTTGATTGATCCTAGGTTTAAGTCCTATGTAATATCTTTCTTTGCAAATTATAGATTTTTAAGATGCAAAGAGCTTCTTGCAGGTAAGTTGTCAACTCAAGTGGCACGTGACATGATGATGTCTCCTGCTTCAGTTTCTCCTGCAAATGCTGCTGCCAGGAAAATACTGACCTTTCCCAAGAGACCCACTTGTGATTAGTATGAGTAACTCATTGCACCAGAGTGAAACAATGTTATGCCATCTAGTCAGGCTTAAAAGAGTTGCCCAACATTATTGACACTTCTACTGTGTCTGTGACTTAATCTGATACACTAAGCATCAATAAAATGATGGAGTTTTATTTTATTGACAATGTACAAATTAGCATGTCACACAGTCTGTTTGAATACTGGGAGTTAAAAAAGGGAATTTGGAGCCCCTTGTACAAACTAGCTTTGCTTTACTTAAGCTGCCCATCTTCCAGTGTGTACTTGGAAAGAGTGTTTAGCACTGCTGGGAACCTTGAGAGTGATGGCATAGGAGGCTACTTCCTCAAAATGTAGAAAAATTGATTTTCATAAAAATTAACTACAAATTCCATGAGGAAAACTTTAGCCCCAATTACATCAAAGTAGAGAGACTTCTGTAATAGTAGATTCCAGTGGGAAGGAGTTAATATTCTGTGATGATGATATTAACACTAATGAGGGTGAAGATGAGGATGAGAATGACAACTTGAATGTGTAAAGATGATTAACAACACTGTTAGCTGCCTTAAGCCCATTGGTATCTTATTTTGTGGGGACCCAAACAAACAAAGCACTTCAGCCACGAAAGTGGCAGTCCCTGTCCCTGAAGTGCTTGGTGTGTTAAACCGTGCATGTCCTTTTCAATATACAACATAAGGGTTGGTGGGAGAGCTCAAGCACAATTCCATCATGCACCACTTTTTATTATGAGCTTTGCCAAGATTGTGTGTGTTTGACAGGTAGTGTCCTGTATATTACTGTATTTTACTGGAGCATTCATGGTCTTTTGTATCTTGCAATGCCATCCATCACCAGCTTCTCCAGGCATATAGACTGTGCCCCTAATGTTTAAAGTGTTAACACTGACATGTAAGCTAATTATTAAAGTAAAATAGCTGTGAGGTCTAATCAGCTTACTTGGAGTTCCAAACTCCAGAATATTTATTTGCATAAAGAAATACAAAGAGTACCACCCATACAATGCGCATGGCACCAACACAAGGCTTCAATTCTACACGGCAAACAATATAGGAGTAACCTTAGAAACTCAAATTACAGTTTAGATACACTGGTCACTGCACAATAGGTCACAGGTGAAAACAATGCATCTAGTCAAGCTTTCAACTGCCTTCCTGAGTTAACCTCTTGCTTGTCATCATTGTCATATCCATGTGTGATTATGTCCTCAGGCACTCGCCACTCAGTGTGGTAATGTGGCAGTTAACAGTTTACAGTTAAAAACAGGTTCTGATTAGACACATATGCATTTACCAAACAAGCTGTAACTACAAGCAATGTTGGATAAAACAAGTGATCACAAATCTGTGATCACTTACAAAAATCAAATATATTTCCTTACATGGAAATGCAGTGCTATATTTATACCATGTTATGTTGGAAATTGTGCAACATTCATAAATAATATAAACACTAATATATAACAATGTAACGATATTGAAAAGCAATATTTAAGTATATGGAAAATATAAAATATGATTTAAATGTACAGAAAGTTGTTTATTATTGTACTTCATTCAAATTTATTTATTTAGCATTAACATAATCAATTAATTAATGAATCAATCAATCTCATTGTGATTCTTGTATTTTAATAGTTTGTTCCATTTCAATCCTTTAATCAATCAACTAATTAATGAATCAATTCTTTACTACAACCTCCATTTACTTGTGCTGGCCTCGGTCCTCTGATCTATAACATTCTATAGCATCGTATCATTTATATTTAACTGCCATCCTCTCTGCCATCCTCTCTCATCCTCTCTGCCATCCTCTCTGCCATCCTCTCTGCTATCCTCTCTGCCACCATATTTCTTACATGTGTTACATTCTTTTTTAAACTGCCAAACTTAGTTTAGCCAGACAGCTCGCTGCAGCCTTTGGCCAATATGGGTGAAAACTGAAAACAATATTGTGAGCTTGAGGTGGTCAAAATTGACTGGAAATGATTGGAAATTCATGTTTTTGGTAATAATACTTTAGGAACAAAAACAGGCCCAAATTACATGATTTTAGCTGTTTTATCAGTTAAAAAAAATCCAGATCCAAAACCAAAACACTTGATGGTGGTTTTACCAAATCCAAATCACGATGATGAATTAGAGCCAATACATGAGAGTCTGCGCACATCTCTACTTCACACATCCCAGATGACGCTGGGCCTGATTCAGAGTTGTACGCAAACCCAATGGTCTGTGTACATCTCCTTTGTTTTGCAATCTGCACGTGCGCAGGATCTGTACTGTGTATGTGCAGGTCTGTGTCTGCAAACGACGGTAGCAGTGCCCCATAAGAAGCAGCATGACTGACATACAGGGGCCGACTGGGCCCAGGAAGGGGGCTGCATTCTTGAAAACTGGGGCCTGTTAGCCTTGTTTTCCAGGTGTGCTGAAGCCAGGGTCTGCATCCTCCAACATAGACTTCCTGGCCTCTGCAGCGTGATTTCACCCGAACATCTGGAGTAACCTGAGGGCTTCTCAGACGTCTGATGGTCACGCAAGTGATCCAATGCTGTGTCTCCTGAAGTAGCAGCAGATCACAGAAGCCGGCAAAGGCGTCTATTTATCCAACATGCCTCCTGTGGTTATTGCATATTGTAGCACAGCCACTGCATCTGTGCTACTGCAAACAACTCTAAATCAGGCCCATGGAATGCACCAAAGCTGACCTGACCACACCCTTCCTGATACATCTGTCACAGTTGCCTCTTTTCTGCTCTCAGATTTTCATGCCTTTAAAAGGTTATGGAACATCTCCTTGGCTTCTAATTTTTTTATTTCAAATCATCCAATCATGTTTGCAGTATAATATGTCATTTTATATTATTAGCCTACCGAATACATAATTGCTCCAATACAGCTCTAATATCTATCAAAATACTGCTGCATTGTAAGTACAGGGTTTAGTCACATGTCAGGTTGGACCGATCCTTGGGGGACATGGTAAGGGGACATGGCCATGTCCTGCTGAGTAACCTTCATAAAATGTATGTGCAACTGTGAGCTATATGCTGAGGGAGGGCATGGCCATTGGCCATACAATCTTATGTGGCATGGTTAAGCCCATTCTTCCCCAGGCCAATAGGCAATATAAAGTGACAGCAGAAAAAGCACAATGGCCAGCATAACAATGACCTTGGTTCAGAACTGAATTAAGATCTCATGGGGCCCTAGGGAAGAGGTATCTTTAATTGTATACATCTTCACTGTGGAATCCCTGATCAGCAGTGTCTCAGTGCCCACTAGTGTACTTTCTAATGGGGATTTAAGATTGATGAATAGGATCAAACAAGTACTATTCAAACACTATTCAACCACTATTGCCATCCTCAGATTCAGTTAATAGGCATTGGACCCAGGTATGACTTGTTTCTGATAGGCAGCTATCAGGATTCCACTGACATCAGCCGGAGAGAAGGAGAAAGGTAAGTGATGAAGATGGGAAGAAGAGAAAGAAGTAAAAGAGACATGAGCTGGTGCTAGGCAAGAGGAAGACTGGTTTATCTTTGGTGCAGGCGAAAGTGAGTTCTGGTGGCAAATGGTATGAAAAGTGGGGGCAGAGATATGATAAGAGTGATAAAGAGATATATATACATAAAGGGGAGGAAGCAAGATCCTCACAATGTAGAGACGGGGGGGGTGTAAAATAGTATACATACGAATTTAGAAACAGACACACAATGATGGGAAATGTACAAGACCCACACATGAGGAAACAGATGCACACATAAACACAGAGGGGTAGAGGAGGCAACACATCAGGGTGGAACAATTGCAAACACACAAATGGAGACAGATGCAACACAAAGAGTGAGACATGGGACAACAGAAAGAGGCATACACATAGGGTGAGCCTGGTTTCCAATGTCAGCTATCTGTTCAGTGCTAAAATCTTAATGGAAAATTAAATTTTACAGCTGCTATTGCAGACACTGTCCGTGAGGGTGTGTACTCTGCTCAGTGGTCCAGGTGCAAAGACCTAAATAAATATCACTTGTACTACAGCATTACATCACTCATTTACAGGGTTTTAGCACCTCACCAGCGGGAACCTTTCTGCTGTGCATTTATTTCCTTATGACCCCCTGAGCAGAGTACACACCCGCAAGTACACACCCGCATGGACATTGTGTTGGCAACTCTTACATTTTAAGTAGAGATGAGCGGTTCAGATTCTGTTGAATCCGAACCGCTCTGAACATCGGGGATCCGAGTCCACCCAAATGCTGTTCTGGTGTTCCCCGCCTGACTCGGAACCCACTTCGAGGCCGAACGGTGGCCTCCTGAGGTCGGATCCTCACGAGAGAATCCAATGTCAGGGCCTCACTAGCGTAGGGTAGACCGCAGTGATAATGGTCTTCCCTACACAGAAACACACAGCTGCCAGCGGCATACTACTAGGGGCACTACTAATGGGGGGCATGCTACTAAGGACACTACTACTGGGGGCATGCTACTAGGGAAACTACTACTGGGGGCATACTACTAGGGACACTACTACTGGGGGCATACTACTAGGGACACTACTACTGGGAGCATACTACTAGGGACACTACTACTGGGGGCATACTAGGGGCACTACTAATGGGGGGCATGCTACTAGGGTCACTACTACTGGGGGCATACTACTAGGGACACTACTGCTGGGGGCTTACTACTAGGGGCACTACTAATGGTGGGCATGCTACTAGGGACACTATTACTGGGGGCATACTACTAGGGGCACTACTAATGGGGGGCATGCTACTAGGGACACTACTACTGGGGGCATACTACTAGGGACACTACTACTGGGGGCATACTACTAGGGGCACTACTAATGGGTGCATACTACTGAGGGCACTGCATAGAAGACACCACTACTGAGGGCATTGTGTAAGGGACACCACTGCTGGGGGCATTGTGTAAGGGACACTATTGCTGTGGGCATTGTATAAGGGACATTGCTACTGTTTCATAGATGTGCTTTAAACTGTAGTGTCTGTGTCGCTGCGCCGCTGCTCTGATGCTTAGTAACCAGTCAGATTATTGCAACCTTTGGCCAATAATGGTGAAAACAATACTATAAGCTGGGAGGTGGTCTAAATTGACTGTAGATGACTGGAAATTAATGTTATTGAGCTTAATAATACTCTAGGAAGAAAAAAAGCCCAATTTAAGAGATTTTAGCTTTTTTGTAATGTTTGTAAAAAATCCAAATCCAAATCCAAAGCCGGACGACGAACTAGAATCAAATCCAAATCCAGCAAATATGGTCCAGCGCACATTCCTAATTTTAAGTGCTTGTTTTTATGTTGGTTCTGTCAATAAGTGCCCTTTGTTTTGTAAGTATTGAAAGACCCTTATCTTCATTGTATATAGTTGACAGTTTGTTTTCTCAAAACAGGGGACACCAACACTTTTGGATTTTGTAGTTTTGCACTTAAAATTCAAGTTCTATATAAAATAACATAAGTTGCAAGTTTCAACATTTTGCACAAGTTAATGCAAATTTGTGTTTTGTTGAGTATAGCTAGCATTGTATAATTAAAGAGTTCTAATATTTGTGTTTGCTTAAGGTTCTGATGGAATTCATCTACCAGGCCCCTTAACAAGGTTTCATCCCTAGATCTCACTGGGGAACTTCAACCCCCAAACATCCTTTTGTAGTTTCTTTTTTCACCCGTATTTTAGACCCTGGGCAGTGCCTGACAGAAGCTGAGCAGAATAAGGGAGAGACAGGCAGAAAGTAGACAGAGAGAGGAGAAAGACAGGTGGAAGGTAGGCAGATAGAGGAAAGAGGCAGACAAAGGATGGTCATACAATTGATGGTATGAAACCATCATCGGAGAGTCTATGATGACCATTCCTGCTGTTGGGCAGGATGTGTCAATCAGATACAGGCTTGGGGCTTAGCAGAATGATGGGAGGTAATGAAGAAATAAGTACTAGCTCTTACCAGTCTATACTCAGAAAGACGGAAGACAGGCATGGTATATATAGAGAGAAGAGATAGACAACAGTGGTTATGCAAGATGTGGAGGAGACAGGTAAATGCTGTAAATAGAGGTAAGAGAGCTAGACAGTTATTGTACAGAGCCATAAGCAAGATTTGAGCAAACAGAGTGGTAAAAACAGACTGGGAGATTGGAGAAAAGGTCTAGAGCATTAGAGATAGAGGAGACAGGCAGGACATGAGCATAAAGGTGAGAGACAGACAATAAGACAAGATCTGTAAAGAGAATTTCACAACATTCCAGGAGTGCGAGGAACATGTGCTGAACTTCCCTAATGAGGGCTCAGCACATGCTCCTCTGATCCATGGTGTACAACCTCCTGTGATTAAGGCTGAGGGGTTGATAGATGAAAAGAGTGGAGAAGTGGACCAGTGGCCCATAGCAACCAATCAGCATCTACCTATCATTTTATAGAATGTTCATGACAAATGCTACTTGAAAGCTGATTGGTTGCTATGGGCAACTTCTCTACTGCTCCACTTCTCCACTCTTTGCTGCTTAACATGTCAACCCCTGGGGCACCAGAGACAGAGAAGGATAAACTCTCCTGCATCCTCATTAACCCTGTAGTCTATAGCTCAGTTGTATTATTGGCAAACATCAACCTCTCCCCATCTTCCCCACCATCAAAATCTGGGTCCCACTTGCCTTAAAGACATTTTTTATTAAAAAAAAAAAAAAAAAAGAATATAGCAGCCAGCAGCCGGTGAGACAACTAGATTCCCCAACCAGTAATCCAGCCCTGCTTTGGCTATCATAAGTTTAATTGTGATGCCATTGACCTCGCCAAATACCACCCTGTCAATGCCAATTTAGAGACATCTGCATTTGTAAAACATTAACTAAGAAATAGAATCTAATTTACCCATTGTAGTAGCAGAACATGGTTCGTTAGCACACTTATGTGTATGGAATGCATTGTCTTCAATTGCACTTCTTTTAGAATCCTCTGACCAGATATTTGTAAGACCAAAAGAAGCTCTCAAAACTGTGCCCCTAATGTTTAAGAAAGTGTTAACACTGACATGTAAGCTTCAGTTATTGCTTATAACTACAAGCTATAGCAATTAAAAGTAAAAGAAAAAAGTAAGTTAAAACATACATTTACACCAATATTATTTATATATAAAAATTTATTATTAAGCTTCACAAAGAGAAGCGTAAACCTGTATTCAGATCTGACACTTGTCGAGAGAGACATTATATGGGAGGGTGTGGAAAGACAAGTACAATAGGCCTGATTCAGATTTGGGAATAGAGTAAAGGCCTCCATACATCTGCTGTCAGGTCTCGCGATCCTGAAATGGGATCGGAAACACAGATGTTCCGCGATCCATCGGAGAATAGGAGAATTTGACATGTTACATTTCACAGATTTACAAATCACAATCATATTTTGATTGTGATTGGCAAATCTGTGAAATGCAACAAGTTTGATTTCACCGATCCTCCGACCCGGCATCGCAGAAACGCAGAATCTGTTGCAGATGTATGGGGGCCTTAAGATAGAGCAAGTAACTGTGCATCTTGGTAAAACCATGCTGCGCTGCAGGTAGAGCAGATGTAGCATGTGCAGAGAGATTTAGATTTGAGAGGGGTATGTCCAAACTGAAATCTAAATTGCAGGGTAAAGATAAAGCTGTCCAGCATTTGTGAGCTACATGCAGAAGCAGCCAGTATTTACCCTGCATGCCAAAACTGTCACGGCCAGGGTATTTCAGCATGGCGCTAGGCGAGTGTTACCTGTGAGGTCATTGTGGCGCGGGCTGTCTGGTGGCGGAGCTGGTGTCAGGCGGGGGGGCTTTGGCTGCGCGCGTTGTTGTGCGGGCCTGTTGTCACTCTGTGCTGGTAAGGCCTGGCGGCGTCTCCATTCCGTTTGGCATGGGCGCCGCCATCTTGCCTTCTGGCCATGTGATGCAGCTGGCCAATCCTGGTGAGTCACATGTTCCCTCCGGCCAGTAACAGCACGGCATGGGGTATTTAGGAAGGGTCAGTGCCTTCCTTCTTTGCCAGTGCAACGTGTATCTCAGCCTAGCTGAGAGGGAGTTCTCTGTGCTTATCCTGTTCCTGTGAATTCGCTGTCTGCCAGTCTGTCTGTCAGCTCCTAGCTCCCACTGAACTCCCCCGCTTCCTCCATCACCCTTGCACATACCTGACTGCCTGAGCCTGCTGACATCCTGTGCTTCAGTTCACTACCTGCATACCTGGCTTGATTATTTTCAGTTCACTACCTGCATACCTGGCTATAATTTTCCTGCATCACTACCTGCATACCTGGTTTGATTATTTTCAGTTTCACTACCTGCACACCTGGACAGCTCTAATTGTTTCTACTTGGACATTAACCCTTTTACTCCCACCACAGAACTCTTGTGCGCATTTATATATTCCTGGACTTTTATTTACTGCCACATTATATGTCTACTCAAGCACTTATTAAAAATCCTAGTTTTATTTTCAAATCTGCTTCTGTGATCGCTCCTGCTACCACCCCGGGTCCACAAACAACCCAGAACATAACAAAAACAATGTATGTATTTGCAGTAGCGCTCACAGGGGGGGTTTCTAAGTACCCCAAATCCCCCCTGACAGACTAAAGTGCAGAACCAATGTTCTTAAGGCCCGCTCCCTCACAGCAAATTGCCACGATTTGTGGGTCAATATGGAGTAGGTGCCAATATGATGCGATTTCATTAGAATTTATCCATTTGGCCCCACCCTCTCCCGATTGCAGTGAGGGGGTGGGGCTTAATAACATGCTGTCAGCCTGCTAAGTCCTGTCCTGGTCAGATCTGCTGCAAGGTAAATTTGTTTGTGTATATGTGACAAAGGTATGTGTGACATATGTATGTGTGTGTGTGTCTATATGTGTGTTTATGTATATATGTATGTATGTGTATTCACACACATTACATATATATATATATATATATATATATTATATGGAAACCCTCCCCATAAAAATCTTGCGTTTGCCCCTGGTATTTGCACCCCTGAAGAGGGTGATAGCCAGAACGGGATGTGTTCAGGATTGTCAACATAATGATTGTATGAAAGTATGTATTCTGCCAGCACTAGCCAGTCGCTTCTGGTTGGATGATTGCAGATTAACCAATAATGCTAATAGTGCTGTAATCATTGGTCATGCATGTATTCAATAATTTTGTGGGTGTAATTTAAAAATAATTTCTTGCCACTTTCATTTGCACATAAAAAGGAAGATTATATCTGCTGTATAATAAAAGGTTGTTGTTTTTTTAATTTATGAAACAAACCTAATCGTGAATGCTTTTTTCCACTACTAAAACAAATGTTAAAGAATTATTTCTTGCTTGTGCTTATGATCTAGTTGGGTGTAAGTGTCTTCGACTAAAGGTGCATACACGCGTAAAGATTTTCTGTCCAACCATTCCAAATGCCGTAAAATGGACAAAAACTGTTGTTTGAACAAATAGTTTAGATCAAACCTTTAACAAACTTGTCTGACGACCATTTTCATCTGTTTTCTGACATTTAGGAGCAAATTGCTAATCATCAGTTATTCCCATACGTTGCCAGATTTTCATTCCAACCAATCAACTAGTTGGATGGTTGGACAGAAAATCTTTACGTGTGTATGCACCTTTTACACCTGATGAAATCCTGACACATATGCTACTGTACTTTTGAGACTTCTTGAGATGCATCCGTCTCAGCTTATGAGTTAATATTATTTGTCTATTTGCATTCAAATTATCATCAGCTCCTAAATATTTCATAAATATAATTATATATATTTCTATCATTAATAGTGTAATAATTTATAGGATAAATTGTGAAATACATTTTGGAGTTAATTCTACAATACATTTTGGAGTTACACTAACTTAGTAAAATTGACAAAACCATGGTTAGATGTATTGTTTTCTATTTAGAAGTTAATTAGTTACAGATAGAGATTAGATACATTTATTTCATATAGTATATAATCTATAACCCCCAATATTACATTTATATACAGTATATTAATGTCCAATGATGATTTTAATTGTTCGTTAAACCCACCACTACAAAAAAAAAGATGATAATAATTTTTATTTAGAATTACTTAATCTATAGTCCAAACCTTTGCTATTAAATCTTTGGAGCCAAGAAACAGTGACGTATAGTCATTTGTTTAAAATCTGAGTCACTAGTTGTAAACATTTTGACATTTAAGGTTAATCCTGTCTACTAAATGAGTACTAATAATGTTATACAATCTCTCAATAATAACTTTGAATCAAACTGGGAAACCAAGATAAATGATAATTAAGTGTTTTCTATTCCAAGAATAAAAAAGTGTTTGTTATTAGATTAGTCTGTGTAAATATTGTATTCATTATGAGTAACATCATAAATTGTATTTATTTCTAAACAGCTCTCAGAGTTCAGACAATTCATTTTGGCTGTTATTCAACATGCTGTACTAGTAAATGGCTAAACTGTTAAGTGGATTTTAATTCTAAACAGACTGTAAATTATATTTTAAAAGTAGTTCCTCCTTTTATACCATATATATACATATATATACATACAGTATATATACAGTACTGTGCGAATGTTTAAGGCAGGTGTGGAAAAAATGCTGCAAGTAAGAATGCTTTAAATAATAGAAGTGTTAATAGTTTATTTTTTACAATTAACATAATGCAAAATGAATGAACAGAAGATGAATCTAAATCAAATTAATATTTGGTGTGACCACCCTTTGCCTTCAAAACTGCATCAAATCTTCAATTCAGTTTTTGAAGGAACTCGGCAGGCAGGTTGTTCAAACATCTTGGTGAACTAACCACAGATCTTCTGTGGATGTAGGATTGCTCAAATCCTTCTGTCTTTTCATGTAAACCCAGGCAGACTCGATGATGTTGAGATCAGGGCTCTGTGGGAGCCATATCATCACTTCCAAGACTCCTTGTTCCTTGTTCTTCTTTACTCTGAAGATAGTTCTTAATGACATTGGCTGTATGTTTGGGGTCACAGTCCTGCAAGAATAATTTTAGAGCCAATCCTGACGGTATTGCATTATGGATAAGTACCTGCCTGTATTTCTCAGCATTGAGGACACCTTTAATCCTGCCCAATTTCCCAACTACATTTGCTGAAATGCAGCCCCAAACTTGCAAGGAACCTCCACCATGCTTCACTGTTGCCTGCAGACACTCATTATTGTACCGCACTGCAGCCCTTCAGCTCAGGACTGGCAGAAACCAGTGGGACCCAGGTACACCCATCTAGTGTTCGGAGAAGTCTGGCCAGAAGTGGTCTTCATAGAAGACTTGCGGCCAAAAGCCATGCCTTCGAAGTGGAAACAAGGCCAAGCAACTGAAATATGCAATAAAACATAGGAACTGGGGTGCAAATAAATGGCAGCAGGTTCTCTGGACTGATGAGTCAAAATGTAAATATTTGGCTGTAGTAGAAGGCAGTTTGTTCACCAAAGGGCTGGAGAGTGGTACAATAATCAGTGTCTGCAGAGCTGTAAGAGCTGCAGAGTGCACTTCTGAGAGTCCTCAGGATGCTTTTGGGGGCACTGCAACAACAATTCTGGCTGCAGATTGCCATTCCAGACACCCTGTCAGCCAGATGCAGGGGGCCATGGGATAGCGACAGTGCCGCCTACAGGGCTCTGCACTCTGTTCAGCGGCACCTCTCGCATATCCCTAGTTATGGCCCTGTTTTTATGCCTTACCTAACAGATTGCCATGATGTGATGTGCGCTGTGGCAGATGCTGGCCTCCTTGTATTTACCTGTGCCTGTGCCTGTGCCCTGCTCACAGCAGTGGCAAAGGCAAGGGAGACACATGGACTAGGCTCTCAAGATTCCTCATGGGCCAGGGCATCTCGAGGTGTCCCCCTTGTACCCCCCTGACATCGGGCCTATTCATGGGCATTTTTAAGATGGTATTAACAAAGCCATTGTGATACAATAGAAGTCTACTTTATGTGTCAGGATACCAGCCAATTTACACAAAAACAGGTGATCCATATATTTGCCAGCTTTCGAAGCATTCTGAAATGAGGAAAGACAATTTAAAATGTTATATTTATTATATATAATCTATATTTTACTTTTTCTACACCTGAATGGGTATTTTCAGGACACAACACATCGCTGGGATCTATAGCAAAGTTAGGTAAAAAAAAAAAAGAGGGAGTGATGTAGTGTTCACCTGCTGAATGTACTGTAATATATAACTCATATTATATCCCCACTGCTCATCATCATAATACTGGGATACATAAAGCACACGTGGAGGATTTGTTGATGGATAATGAGGTTTTCTGGCCGCTGTGAGAAGGGGGCACAAATATCCATAAGTGCAGAGAGGAAATGTGGCATATATGGGAGGATTGGGCAGTCCACAGAACCATGAAATGCTAGCAGATAGAAAATATCCCTCTTAATTTGGCATCTACATCTCTATGTTGTCAGTAGCAGTGGTAAGAGCCGCTACCAGTGAGGTATGCGCATGACATATATGGAACAAAATTCAGGATTATATATATCAGTGGCGTAACTCGGGCAAGGCCGCCAGGGCTCATGCCCTGGGTGCCGTAGGACCGGCGGTGCAGCGATGTGTGTGTTTCAGCAGCCAATGAGAGTCAGACAGATTGTCATTACTGCAAGAGCCGGGCTGGAACTCACACATGAGCTCCACCTTTCGGCTCCTGCAGTGGGTGATGGAAGAGACGTCATGACTTCTCTCCCATAATGCAGATTGCGCCAGCCCGGGAGGACTGTGACGGGAGCAGGAGCCGGAGCGGGGATTCAGGTAAGTGTTTTTTTCTTTTTTCTTATTTTGTGTCTTACTCTGCACTACTGGGGGCACTGCATTGGGGGGGACTACCACTGGGGCACTGCATTTGGGGGTCCTCTACTAGGGACTACTACTGGGGGGGACTACTAATGGGGGCACTGCATCAGGGGGGACTAATACTGGGGAGGGACCACTACTGGGGGCACTGCATTGGGGACCACTTCTGGGGGCACTGCATAGGGGGGACTACTACTGGGGGCACTATATAAAGGGCACTGATTAGTGGGGACCACTACTGGGGGCACTGCATAGGGAGGAACTATTACTGAGGGCACTATATAAAGGGCACTGCATAGGGGGGACTACTACTGGGGGCACTATATAAGGGGCACTGTATAGGAGGGACCACTACTGGGGGTACTGTATAAAGGGAACTACTGGGGGCCTGCATAAGAGGGACCACTACTGGGGACATTGAATACTGGGGGTACTGTATAAGGGGCACTACTGGAGGCCTGCATAAGGGGGACCACCACTGGGGGCACTGCATAGGAGGGACTGTATAAGGGGCACTGCATTAAGGTGCATATCAAATGGAAAGAAATGTTCAAAGTGACAAGAAAAGGGTGTGTGTCATGTTGACACACCCCATTTTTAAGTGGACAGGCCCTTTGTGATCACGGCAAATTTTTTGACACGCACATAGGGGGGACTCCATTTTTCTATTTGTCCTGGGCTCCAAACACCCTAGTTACGACTTACGACACTGATATATAACTCCAGAATCCGGCACTCACGAAGTCCATGGCAAATGTGGCCAGGTGCCCTCCACAGCAAGCTCAAGAACCAGGACCAACCCCATACAACAGTATCCATAGGGCGGCACTGTGTACAAAAACCAAAACAACAGTGGTAGGACTGACCAACAGTCTTACCACTGTTGTTTTGGTTTTTGTACGGAGTGCCGCCCTGTGGATATTATATATATATATTTACTGAAATTAAGCCACGCCCCCAAAAAGTAACTGGGCCCAGCTCTCTACGGGCGCCTGGCAGTACTTACTGACTTCCCCTTAGGCTCTGCGACTTCTGTTTCTTTCTCTTCCTCTACACTTCTCCATCCGTGACCGGTGACATGTGGCTGCTCCACTCCTTTCGGCTCCTCTTCTGCGACGTTTCATTTCTTCCTTTAGTCCACTAACAGTACTGCAAATGTACAATCCATCAGGGGCATCCGCAAGTTTTTTTGGTTGAGATATGTTATTAATTCAGCACCATGAAATGGCTGATTCTACAGTATTCAAAGAGCATTTCCTCTACTGTGACTGCAGTACAGAAAGAATACTAATTATATTACCATACAATATAGTGAGCACTTTTACACCCCCATACAATTCAGAGAATAAAGAGCGCCATTTTTTAGAGTGCCGCATTTTTGAGACTGCCATACAACCAGGGCTGTACTGTGACTGCAAATCGGCCCTGGCATTTAAAGCAAACAGGCGCATATGCTGTGAGCGTCATGCACAATTTTGTTGCCTGCTGATGGAGTGTATCTATGTAGCATCAGCAAAAACATATGTATCATGCTAGCGTTTTTGCCCACACTGATCATTTCTCTGGCAAAGCCAAGCCTCAGTGTGACCGCCCCTCCACACTAAAGCCACTAACCAAATAACAGCAATCGGCTTTATAACAAGTCAACATTATAGCAATACCACTCAACAGCAAAGCTACCATCTCAATCCTATAGCAATATCACCACCACACTACATTCATATTTGTAATCATCTTTTATTTTTAAGGTGAGACAAAGTTTCCGCAGCAACATACAAGGAATAACCATAATAAAGTATAACTTCACATATCATAAGTACAATACAGTACAAAGTAAACTGACATTTCTAGAAACAACGTACAGCAGTATAACAGACTAGGTAGGACGAGAACAGATAGTGAGGATAGAAATACACCCTCACCAACCGCCCCAGCACTGCAGCAATATTTCCACCTAAAACAACACTGCACTGCGGAGATACCACCACTTGTACCCATGCCGGACATGAACGGGAGGATTTTATTTATTTTTCTTGGAGTGACAAACTTTATTTTAATTATAGAGCAAATGGCATTTTTCCCCCCATACATAGGCTTGTAATAGTAAAATGGCATCAATTACATTAAGAAGATATCTATTATATGTTCATGTATGGTGTCCATCTAGTGCAAGCGCACTGGACATCAAGAACTCGCACGCTCCTTGCTAACAGCTCCCTGCAACTGCCAGTCAAGCGGACAAGTTCGAGCGATGGAGTTCAGTGATTCCAATGAATTTATCACCTGCAAATACAATGGATGTAAATCAACTTCTAGCGCTCACCTATTCACAAGTGCACATTAGTGATATAACAATGAGAACAATAATCACCATGAATGGGTTCCACTTGATAATAAATCTTGTAATCTTTAATAACTTTTATGGGAGTGAACTCTTATCCTCCAATGAGTTGTACGCTGACCACAGCAACCAAAATGCAGGAGGAAAGAAAAACAAACATAGTATAGATCAAACTAAAACATATACATTTTAATGAAGAAATACACTCACAAAGTGTAGGGCAAATCAGGCATTAAGAATCCATAAAAATGGCACAGCAGCAGCACTAAGGCAAACTTTCTCCTGGTAGTCCTCTAGATGGTAGAAAGGAAAGCAGAACCACCAGCTCCGGATGCAGTGATTAGCCACAGGATTGAGCAAGTCCAACAGATGCTCCACTGATCAGGAACAGTAAAAGTCGTCAGAGCGCACGCTTAACGCGTTTCAGACCTAATAGTCCTTCGTCAGAAGCGTGTATGGGGCTCTATACACACAGTATATATATATATATATATATATATACTAGGGGTGTGCACCGGCCACTTTTCGTGTTTTGTGTTTTGGTTTTGGATCTGGATCCTTCTTCGTGTTTTGGATCTGGATTGGTTTTGCCAAAACCACCCTTCCGTGTTTTGGGTTCTGGGTTTTGTGTTTTGGATCTGTATTTTTTTGAAAAAAAGCATAAAAACAGCTAAAATCACAGAATTTGTAGGTTTTTCTGCTCCTATGCTATTATTAACCTCAATAACCTTAATTTCCACTAATTTCCAGTCTATTCTGAACACCTCACACCTCACAATAGTGTTTTTATGTCCAAAAGGTTGCACCGAGGTAGCTGGATGACTATGCTAAGCGACACGAGTGGGCGGCACAAACACGTGACCCATCCAGGAGTGAAACTGCAGTGGCAGACAGGTTGGCAGTTTGAAAAACTAGGCCCCAAACTGTACATAATGCAAAGAAAAAAAAGAGGTGCAAGATGGAATTGTCCTTGGGCCCTCCCACCCACCCTTATGTTGTATAAACAGGACATGCACACTTTAACAAACCAATCATTTCAGCGCCAGGGTCTGCCACACAACTGTGGCTGAAATGATTGGTTCGTTTAGGCCCCCACAAAACAAGCTGGCAATTAATCTGTCCCTGCACAAACTGGCTCTACGGAGGCAAGATGTCATCCTCATCCTCCTCATCCACTGATTCTTCACCCTCTTCATTGTGTACATCCTCATCCTCACAGAGTATTAATTCGTCCCCGCTGGAATCCACAACCATAGGTCCCTCTGTACGTTCTGGAGGCTGGTCTCCCTGGAAGAGTTGATAATTCATTTTATGAACATCATCTTCTCCACATTTTGTGGAAGCAACCTCCTACGCCTTTCGCTGACAAGGTTCCCGGCTGCACTAAACACTCTTTCGGAGTACACACTGGAGGGGGGGCAACTCAGGTAAAATAGAGCCAGTTTGTACAGGGACCTCCAAATTGCTTCTTTTTCCTGCCAGTACAGGTACGGACTGTCTGACATGCCTACTTGGATGCTGTCACCGATGTAATCCTTTAACAGACAGACGCACGCTTGTCGCTGCTGCTTTGAGGATGCAAGTGCGGCTACAGCCCACACAATTCACAAAGAGAAAAAAAAAGAAGAAGAATATTTTTATTGTTTGTGTAGCACACTTTGAGGGTGTCACCACCCTTTAACAGACAGACACACGCTTGTCGCTGCTGCTTTGAGGATGCAAGTGCAGCTACAGCCCACACAATTCACAAAGACAGAAAAAAAAAGAAGAATATTTTTATTGTTTGTGTAGCACACTTTGAGGGTGTCACCACCCTTTAACAGACAGATGCACGCTTGTCGCTGCTGCTTTGAGGATGCAAGTGCGGCTACAGCCCACACAATTCACAAAGACAGAAAAAAGAAGAAGAATATTTTTATTGTTTGTGTAGCACACTTTGAGGGTGTCACCACCCTTTAACAGACAGACGCACGCTTGTCGCTGCTGCTTTGAGGATGCAAGTGCGGCTACATCGCACACAAGTCACAAACACATTAAAAAAATAGTTTTTTATTTTTTGGAGCACTTTGAGAGTTACACCACCCTTTAACAGACAGACGCACGCTTGTCGCTGTTGCTTTGAGGATGCAAGTGCGGCTACAGCCCACACAATTCACAAAGACAGAAAAAAGAAGAATATTTTTATTGTTTGTGTAGCACACTTTGAGGGTGTCACCACCCTTTAACAGACAGACGCACGCTTGTCGCTGCTGCTTTAAGGATGCAGGTGCGGCTACAGCCCACACATTTCACAAAGACAGAAAAAAAAAGAACAATATTTTTATTGTTTGTGTAGCACACTTTGAGGGTGTCACTACCCTTTAACAGACAGATGCACGCTTGTCGCTGCTGCTTTAAGGATGCAGGTGCGGCTACAGCCCACACATTTCACAAAGACCAAAAAAAAAAGATCACTATTTTTTTATTGTTTGTGTAGCACACTTTGAGGGTGTCACCACCCTTTAACAGACAGACGCATGCTTGTCGCTGCTGCTTTGAGGATGCAGGTGGAATCTAGACGGGATTTGGAACCGGAGACACACTACCTCCATCAATTGTCTAAATCTCACTGCACTAATGGCGGATACCGGACGCACGTCTAACACCAACATAGCAGTCAAGGCCTCAGTTATACGTTTTGCTTCAGGATGACTGCTGTCGTACTTCATCCTCATCGCTAGGGACTGTTGGAGGGTCAATTGTTTAGTAAAAGTAGTGATGTTCCTACTTCCTCGCTGGGATGATGAACAACTCCCAGCAGCAGCAACAGCACTAGGAGGAAGTGGTTCTTGATCTTTCCCTATTTTATTTTTATCGGAGAAAGTTTGGTCCTCCATTTATGTTATATTGATATATACGTGCGGCTAAAGCGCACACAAACAAAGAAAATATTTTTTTATTTTTGCTGGAGAGTAGTGCACTTTGTGGGTTACACCACCCTTTAAAAATGAGCCAGCCGGCTCTTTACTTATGGGACACAGGCGCACGCTTGGCGCTGCTCCTTTGTTGATGCACGTGCAGCCACAGTGCACACAAGTCACAAACATAGAAAATATAATTTTTTTTGGTTTGGACTGGAGTGTACTTTGGGGGTTACAGCACCCTTTAACGGTCAAGCCAGCCGGCCCTTTACTTATGACACAGGCGCACGCTTGGCACTACTTTGTTGATGCACGTGCGGCTACTGCGCACACAATTCACAAACACAGAAAATATATATTTTTTTGGTTTGGAGTGTACTTTGGGGGTTACAGCACCCTTTAACGGTCAAGCCAGCTGGCCCTTTACTTATGACACAGGCGCACGCTTGGCACTACTTTGTTGATGCACGTGCAGCTACTGCGCACACAGTTCACAAACACAGAAAATATATATTTTTTTGGTTTGGACTGGAGTGTACTTTGGGGGTTACAGCACCCTTTAACAGTCAAGCCAGCCGGCCCTTTACTTATGACACAGGCGCACGCTTGGCACTACTTTGTTGATGCACGTGCGGCTACTGCGCACACAATTCACAAACACAGAAAAAAAATTTTTTTTGGTTTGGACTGGAGTGTACTTTGGGGGTTACAGCACCCTTTAATGGTCAAGCCAGCCGGCCCTTTACTTATGACACAGGCGCACGCTTGGCACTACTTTGTTGATGCATGTGCAGCTACTGCGCACACAATTCACAAACACAGAAAATAATTTTTTTTTTGGTTTGGACTGGAGTGTACTTTGGGGGTTACAGCACCCTTTAACGGTCAAGCCAGCTGGCCCATTACTTATGACACAGGCGCACGCTTGGCACTACTTTGTTGATGCACGTGCGGCTACTGCGCACACAATTCACAAACACAGAAAATAATTTTTTTTTTGGTTTGGACTGGAGTGTACTTTGGGGGTTACAGCACCCTTTAATGGTCAAGCCAGCCGGCCCTTAACTTATGACACAGGCGCACGCTTGGCACTACTTTGTTGATGCACGTGCGGCTACTGCGCACACAATTCACAAACACACAAAAAATATAATTTTTTTAGCACTTGGGGGGAGCACCCCTGATGGACAGAGCACCCCCTGGACAACACTACAGCACCCCTTTAGGACTGGGACACTGCACAAGACTTTGGAGTGGACACAGCCCCTATGGAGAACTGACTGCACAACACAGTCCAGCCAGCCCCTATGGACTTTGAGGTAGTGGACACAGCCCCTATTAACAACAGCAGCACAGCACAACACAGCCAGCCCCTATGGACTTTGAAGTAGTGGACAACAGCAGCACAGCGCAGCACAGCACAACACTACTCTGCACTACACTACACTACACTACACAGCCCAGCCAGCCCTAACTCCCACCCTCCCTCTTCAATGTCCACAGCCGAGTGAGAAAATGGCGCTGACGCGGGTACCTTATATAGGTTCCAAAACCCGCGAGACTCGGAAGGCGGGATGATGACGTTTTGCCTCGATTTCAGATCCGAGACAGGCGGGAAAAGTCGAGCCTGACTCGGATCGGCCTCGGATCGGGGGGGCTCGGGGGGGTTCGGATTTCAGAAATCCGAACCCGCTCACCCCTAATATATACCCTACTTAATGGGCAAAACACCTAAACACATTCACCGCTAATCTGCATTAATTATTTCCTGCACATGCGCATTGTGATAATAGTCCCGAAAATGGCCGTGCGTTCCAACAACCAAGAAGTGACATGGCTGTGTGTTCCACAGCCTACACGGACTCGGAGACCACGTGACTCATTTGTAGCTAGAGTCATCAAGTCCACCACGTGAAAGATAGCATGGCTGTGCGTTTCACAGCCTCCATAAGACCCTTAAATGGCGATTCTTCTGTGTTTCACATTGTGCTCAGATCCATTATCCACTATCCAGTCCACATGATGCCAAACCTGGTTGCCACACGTTATATTGGGAAATCTCTCCATATTGTTATCCAGAGGTTACCAGGATTGATTAGCAGCAGATGGTTAAATCAAGTCCACATAAAAATGTCCATTCATAGGTATAAACAAGACAAATAAATTTGTATTAAAATGACAAGTTAAAAATAAAGTGAAATATAATGCAGGAATAAATATGATCACATAGATAAATACAAGATACAACATATACACAGGTAAAATACCAGGGCAGTACTATTAGTTTAAAAAACATTTCAATTCGAAATCACCATTTAATCCCCTGGGTACAAGGGTCCTTAACTGATGAATCCATTTAATCTCCGATTGCGAGAGACGTTTGCCTAGGTCTCTCATTCGCCATTTGGGCAGAATAACCTCTATGCCCAAAAAACTTTTAATATGGCACTCCTTGGAGTTATGTACTTTCTTGAAATGCATGGAGACTACATGGGTCTCCAGTCCCTTACGGATATTGTATATGTGTTCTGCCCATTTGGTTTTTAGGCTCCTAGTGGTCTTGCCTACATAAAATAAACCACATGCACATTCCATAATATAAATAGCGTTCTTGGAATGGCATGTTATAAATCCATTAATGGGATATTTGACACCATTAACTGTAAAATCAGTGATTTTCTTTTCACTAGACCTTACTGTTTTACACATCAGGCAACTTCCACAGCGGTGGAAACTCTTTGTTCTTATACTTTGTCTTTTTTCGGGCTCTATACTACTCCTTACTAATTTCTCTTTTAAAGAGGGTGCTTTCTTATAAATACATTTTGGTCTTTCCGGTATAGTACCACCAATAATTGGGTCTTGTTTAAGTATGTCCCAATTTTTCTTTATGACTTTCTCTATCTCTTTATAGGATGAGTTATATTGCGTTATAAATGCCCACTGGAAATCTTCTTTCAAGCTAGCTTTTTCCTTTTTCTCTTTAATTAGATCTGCTCTCTGCAGCGCTCCTATTCTTTCTCTCGCCTTTTCTAGAAGTCCCTCTGAGTATCCTTTTGCTCTAACACGATCCGATAAATCATCGAGTTGTTGCTGACAAATCCCCTCTTCGGTACAGTTCATTTTAATCCGTAGGAACTGTCCGAAAGGGATTCCATCCAGCCAATTTGGATGGTGTTCGCTGGTCTTCTCGATAAACCCATTCGAGTCGGTAGACTTCCTATACGTTTTAGTATTAATTACTCCATCTTTTATATAGATTAAGAGATCTAAAAAGGAAACTTCTAAAGTGCTATGTGCGAATGTAAACTTTATAGAGAATGTATTAGTATTTAATTCATTACAAAATTCTAAAGGAGTTTCCTCACCACCTCTCCATATAAAAAACACGTCATCTATATAGCGCTGCCATGACCCCAGGCCCGCCCCCAGCTCAACACCAATCCAGATGTGTTGATCCTCCCAGTACGCCATAAACAAATTGGCGGAACTGGGGGTGAACCTGGTGCCCCTGGCAGTTCTGACGACCTGTAGATAAAAAATGCCACAAAAATAAAAGTAATTATTAGATAAAATAAATTTAATACTATCCAATAAAAAAGATTTGTTTTTTTCACTATACTCACTTAAATTTAAAAAATACTTTACAGCCTCCAGTCCTTTTTCCAGCTCAATAATAGTGTATAAAGTGCTCACATCAGCACTGCACAAAATACCATTGGCTTGCCATTGTAATTGTGAGACCTTACGTAATACATCACTTGTATCTTTTAAGTATGCCCTTGTTACTTGGACCAAGGGCTGTAAATAGAAGTCTATCATTGCTGATAAGTTACTTGTTAAGCTGTTACAACCTGAGACTATAGGTCGACCAGGCGGGTGGAGGGGGTCTTTATGGACTTTTGGTAACACATATATGGTAGGTATAGATGGATCCTTAATCAGTAAAAAATCTGCTTCTTTTTTAGTTATAACATTATCATTCAGTACTTTTGAGACTAAGTCATTTAAAGCTTGCTCAATTTTTGATGTAGGATCACCTTTCAACTTTTTATATGTTATGCCATCACTTAGTTGTTTCATAACTTCCTCCTTGTATGTTTCTTTTTTTCATAAGGACCACCCCTCCACCCTTTTCAGACAATTTAATAATGAGCTCTTTATCTTCTTTTAGGGAACGTAAGGCTTCAAATTCTTTTCTAGTTAAATTTAATTTATATTTCGGTCCCTTATTTTTTTTCCTTATAGTTCTTTCAATTCCTTCACAGACCATTTTGTTAAAACACTCTTTAAAGCTGCCTCTAGAGTGCACTGGATTAAACGTAGAAGGTGGTTTAAAATTTGACTGGTTATCTATTCCCGGTATTGAGCTTATCTCGCCTTCTTGTTCTTTACTCAAAAAGAAGTGTTTAATTGCTAGTTTGCGAGTATATTTCTGTACATCCAAGAACAGATTAAATGAATTAGGTTGGTTAGAAGGTGCAAACTTAAGGCCTTTTTTAAGGACTTGTTCCTCATGCTTTGTCAAACTTCTCCCAGATAAATTAAATATCTTAATTTCATTTATATCACTGTAGTTAGATCCCAGTGGTTTATTTTGAATATTTTTCTTTTTTTTAGACTTATGTTTCCCTGCTCTTTTTCCTCTATGTGATTTCTTTATTTTTATTTTTGTATCTAAAACCTGACTCTTCTGTGTGTCCTCTGGTCCCACTTTAAAAAAGACGAGTGACCTGATGTAGAAGGACCCTCAAAATCAGAGTCTTCCAAAGGTGCAAAACGATTATACGTGTTAGTATTTTGATATCCATTAAAACCTATTTTTTGTCTCCTACTAAAATTATCATCTCTCCGTCTATCTTTATGGAATCTTGGCTCTTTCTCTATATTTCTCCATGCAAAATTCCTCGTGTTTTGATAACTAGGAGAATAATTTCCTTTTGATGAATATTTCTCAAAATATTTTTTTCTTTGCACACCCGGTACTCTCTCTCTCTAAAACTCTCATATTTCGTTCTAGTCTCTATATTATTATAATTCCCTGGGTTCTTGGTGATTTGTATGTATTCTCCTAGCTTAGATGTCAAATTAGTATCTCTTAGATATTTATTTTGCTTTTTATCCCTTAATTCTTTTGTACTTTTATCCATTTTAGACATTAAATCATTTTCCAATGTCCTAAACTCCTTTAATTCCTTGTAGGGATGTACCAAAGTTTGTAGTATACTTATTTCCTCACTCAGTTTAATAATACATTTCTTCTTTCCCTAATAATTAAACCAATCAAAGAGAAGGAGCAGGTATCTAATATAGTTTCCCACTCCTTCCTGAATTTACTATCTGAGGACTCAAAGGAAGGTGGTTTTATAATTTTTAGTCCTTTAGGAATAATCTGGGCAGATTGATACTGTTCCATTGTGACCACCTCCCACCACAATTTATTCTCTTTTAACATCACAGTCTCTAATTTCCTAAATACAGATGCTTAATCATCGTCACAAACTTCTGTGTCCTCTATGTTTTTGTGAACGGTATTTTCAATAAGTTCTTTCCTTTTATCTCTAAACATGAACATGTTTGCAGCACTTAGTTATCAATAGAGTGAATAAAACAGTGTTTGAAAAAAAAATTTTTTTGATAATGGGTGTGCAATAAAAATAGGCAGTGCAGCAAGAAGTAGAAATACCATAGAGTAGACACCCACTATTCAGAGAAACATGCAAATACAATGGATGTAAATCAACTTCTAGCACTCACCTATTCACAAGTGCACATTAGTGATATAACAATGAGAACAATAATCACCATGAATGGGTTCCACTTGATAATAAATCTTGTAATCTATAATAACTTTTATGGGAGTGAACTCTCTTATCCTCCAATGAGTTGTATGCTGACCACAGCAACCAAAATGCAGGAGGAAAGAAAAACAAACATAGTATAGATCAAACTAAAACATATAAATTTTAATGATGAAATACACTCACAAAGTGTAGAGCAAATCAGGCATTAAGAATCCATAAAAATGGCACAGCAGCAGCACTGAGGCAAGCTCTCTCCTGGATGTCCTCTAGATGGTAGAAAGGAAAGCAGAACCACCAGCTCCGGATGCAGTGATTAGCCACAGGATTGAGCAAGTCCAACAGATGCTCCACTGATCAGGAACAGTAAAAGTCATCAGAGCCCACGCTTAACGCGTTTCAGACCTAATAGTCCTTCGTCAGAAGCGTGTATGGGGCTCTATACACACAGTATATATATATGTACCCTACTTAATCGGCAAAACACCTAAACACATTCACCGCTAATCGGCGTTAATTATTTCCTGCACATGCGCATTGTGATAATAGTCCCGAAAATGGCCGTGCATTCCAACAACCAGGAATTTATCACCTGCAAGATGTAATCTTTGCCAAGATTACATACGCCACCAGAGGGACCAATGACTTGCAGCATCACAAAGAGAAACTGAGATCAATTACCACGGAGGCTGCCATTGAAGCATACAGGTAAAACCATACCACCAGTGCAGTAGAGGGATGCCACTCTCCACACATAGGGGGAGATGTACTAAGCCTTGTAGAGAGATTAAGTAGAAAGAGAGAGTTAAATTACCAACCAATCCGCTCCGAACTGTCATTTTTCAGGCTGAGATTGAAAAATGACAGGTAAGGAGCTGATTGTTTGGTACTTTATCTCTCTCCAATGCTCAGTACATCTACCCTATAAACTGTTTGTTATACTGTTAGCCTATAAAAACGTGATCCATCCTGCTATAAGACTAATTCCAACCTATCCTAATTCCAACAATGCTCAGTAGTAGGGATAATACACCCTACTACTGAGCACCAAGACATAGAGGCTTGATTCAGAGGTGGACATAATGTTAACACAGTTGAGCAATTATTTGCTACTGCGAGTGTGTGAAAAATTCTAAAATCCCCTACGGTGCATGTGCTCCACTGGGTGTATGCTGTTGTGTATGGGACTGCTGGCATTAGGAACAGCGAGGCAAAACAATGAGCATTCCTAGGTGGTGACTGGAAGGTGGCCTGAAGTAAATGCAGAAAAAGGTCTTCTCATAGGCAAGTTATAGGAGAGTTGTGGGTGTGTCAGTGGAAGCGGCTGAGTTCTTAGACACAGAGCCGCAGCCACAAATGCCATATTCAGACAAATTTCAGCTGTAGACGCTGTGCCTGCCATTGGCTGGTACGAGGTGTTATGGTGCACATAATAATGAGCCAATATCGCAGTGTTGCACCGTCCACGGGCATTAAAAGTGGGCATCCCAGTTCTTGCATGGTCTAGCACATGCTAGTACACAAGGGAAAGGCTGAAACTAGCTTTTACATATTATTATGGCTGCAATAGGGTGCGCCTATGAATCAGGCCCAGAATCTAAATTAGTAATAACCTACACAACACGGCAGATGTTTGAAGACTTTCATTGGTCAATGAGTGTGCTCACATTGCTCGTGTACGGGGTGGGGGTGTTGGGGGTTTCTGCTCGGAATGCCTATATCAAGATGTGGGGATCAGTGGAGGAGGTAGTTGGATCTTTCCTGCGGCAGTGCACATATCACGATTATGGGGACACACTGGGGGATTGGTTGAAAGAGGGGAACAGGGGAGGCATGCTGTAAGCTGTTACAAGTTGATTGGTCCCTGGGAAGAACAACAAACAGAACACAAACCAAACTTGGTTAGCATTAGAAATTTGTTTCTTTCAAAGTGACATTTACCCTGGGTCAGCCCATCGGCCTATCTAGCATTTGCCAGAAGTGCCAGATGGTAAGTCCAGCCCATATACAGCACAGATCGCATACTAATGAACACCATACAATGCAATGAGCATTTTTGTGTGCCATACACTACAGAGACAATTTTTGTGAGCACAATACTAGGAGCATATTGTGAGTGCCATACACTGGCATGTCATTATTATATAAACCCTCTCCAAAACTTAATAACCCTTTCAGCATCATTGTAACAACCTTATTCAACATAATAAGCCTCTTCATAATCGCTAACTCCCTCATCCTCCCCAATAATTAATCCCCACATCATCAATTAATTACAATAATATTCATTAAGCTGCTTGGTCTAATCAAAATAACCCCTAACTCTGTTACAGCATTTACCCCTTCACCCTCCTTAAAAAAACATATAGTTTATCTCCCTCACTCCCTCATACTTATAACTTTTCTGAACTATATCTATTGACCACCCCACCCTCCCCTAGTTCCATTACCTAGTTGTTGGTCCAGGGCCGTAACTAGCTATGGGCGACTGGAGCTGCTGCACAGAGTTTTAAAACTCGTTGCGTATGATAATGGTACTCCAGTCATTCAGCTCCCATGTGTTTGAAAAATGACAGTTGGGAGCTGATTGGCTTAAGCACCATTTATTATACGCAACGAGTTTTAAACCTTGTTGTGTATGATAAAGCTTGTTGATAAATGTGCCACTAAGTCAAGCATGTATATCCCTAAGACATGTACTGTTAGGATGCCTTGAAGACCGAGTTTGGGAACCTGTGACTTAAATGTATTAAAGAGCTTTTGGAGCAGCTTTAAAAAAAAAACTACTCCAAGCCCTTCAATTTAGGAAGAGGGGGGGCTAGGGGGGGAGTAGCCAATGGCGCTTGCGCGGTTACACTGTCAGGGTATTTTTTGCGAAAAATACCCTGAAAAGGGTGCGAAAAGGATTCACAGGGACAGAGCTACCTCGCAAGCTCTGTCTTTTTGAATATGTGACACTTCTATGTGTAATGCTGCAGTGCAGAGTTTCCAAAACTCCACCATTACAGTCCAGGTTTTAACTATATCCATGCTTGATTCAATTTGATTTATTTAACTATCTGGGCTCATCATGGATTTCCTTAAAACCTGGACTGTAATGACGGAATTTGGGAAACTCTGTTGTAGTGTCATGTTCTAACCAGTGGGAGGATATGTAACATATCCTGTCAAGTTAGAACCCCATCAAGGGTGTAACAGCTAGAAGAGAAAATGATAGATGACCAAGTATAACATAGTTTAATAAATATTCTTACAGAGATTTACCATTCCCGAAGAAGGAAAAAGATAGAAACTTTCAGTAATTAGATATATTTATTTTACATCAGATTTAATTAGCTTTATTTAATCAGCACGATAATCTTAACAAATTTTATTGCACAGGTAAAACAAAAGAGAAAATGCAATAATAGAAAGCTACTTGCAGACATCAGGTAGTTTTATTCTTCTTATGTTTCTGGTACTCAGAATGATGCCAGTAAGTGACAGGAACGATGATCTAATATGCTATTTTAAGTGCATTTACATACCAGGGGTTACACTTTATGAAAGTGAATGTTGTCTTGATAAGTCAATAGAAATTGCTTATGATTCACAGAATAATTGTTTTGAAGCAATCCCAAGTGAAAGCACCTTACCAGATTAGAACATGATGTCACTTTCAGGATGAAGTCATCGCTAATGTTTTAAGCTAATGAGATGTCAAAGAGCGAAGTAATTGGTACTAATCTTAACTCTTTTCAGAGGCACAGAATCCTGCAGCTATTCTCTGTATTAACACTGAATCAGACATGAGGCAATAGCCTTATTTCTGGAGGTTACTTAGGTACTTTTTGCTGTTATTCTAGTATTGTTAAATATACTATGTTACCATAACAAGAAATAAAATGAATTAATACAGGTATACATATGGTATATTGTGGTTGATTGTTCCTTTTATGTGTGTTTTTTTTCATCAATAGTATTTATTGAATTTAAAAAAAATAAATGGGTGGGGGGACACAGAGAGAAAAAAAATTGGAGGGTGTCAATGTTGCAATTACATACCGATATGAATGAAAAAAAAGTTAATATTAAGGGTTACTAAAATCATAAATATAGAGTAATCCAAAATAAAAAAAATATATCTTAACAGTTTATCCACTAATGGCTGATGTCCTCTTGCTAGTTACTTAAACCAGGAAAGTGGGATCCTTCACCTCTAGAGGTACTGTAAGTAAACCTTTACTGAAAAAGCAGCTTTTCCACTCTGGAAAGTTATATATAGAGGAAAATGTGTCAAAATTGTAGAACTTAATAAGAGGTAAATTGTGTCGCCAGATGTCATAGTTGAGTTGCCCCTTAGTAGGTTTGTCTTTCACTTGTCATTTCACTGTTTACACCATGTACTGTACATTTTCAGGTGTATCCACAAACCCACAGAGCCAGATGCAAGCTGCAGGGCCGTAACTGCAGTGTCACCGCACAGAGCTCAGAGCCCTGTGGGCAGCACTGCACACAGCAGCCAGGGTCGGACTGGGCCACAGGAGCACAGGAGAAATTCCTGGTGGGAGCCATTGCCTGAGGGCCCGCCCCCACCTCTACGAGTCTATATCCAGACTTTTCATATGTTACATTATACTGCATTTCAAGGATTATGGTGTATTCACTAAAATGCTTTGTATTTAGCAATCTAATACATTATCATGCATGGACTATTAGTATTTACTATATATATTTATAAAAGAGCCCAGACCATGCACTCTCTAATGGTTAGCCAAGCCTCTGTGGTGACTGGCCACACCGCCTCTGGAAGCATGGGTCCCTACAACTGCATTCCTCCTGAGGATGCTCCGGTCGCTGCTGTAAATCCGGTGCATATGCTATATATATATATATATATATATATATATATATAATGGTAGATATAATAGAGAGCACTCACCAGACTTCTTAGATTGTATCCAAAAAGATTAAAACAAATTTATTATTTCCATCTTTAAAGTCAGCCTTTCGGCTTACATCAAGCCTTTGTCAAGACCGACTAGAATAACCACTATCAGTAGCAAGACATCCAGATAACAGCGTGTATACATTGGACACTATTTATACCTTGGTCTCCTCATAGATTGCAAGTGAAATAATTAGCTCCACCTGTGAATCTTTTAAAACATTTTAGTGAGTAATGAATACACATGTGCACCTGCTGGGTGACCTGGAAAACATGAACTGTGTGGAGGTCCTGAGGACCGAGTTTAAGAACCACTATACCTCCCAACATAATTTCCCCTGCTATTTTGTAGTGATAACCGCTGTCCCAGATAGTTACTTCCCCGACCCCGGAGGGGTCTTTCGCATTTTACTGCAAGGAAATGGGTCTACTGACACCCAGTCCTGCCCTCATCTACAACTTGCAGCTCCTGCATAGTGTGTGCGTGTAATGTGTATCATATACATGAGTGTTATATATACTGTACAGTATATATATATATATATATATATATATATACATACAGTACATACATATACACACACATACACATACACTGTATGTGTATTTGTATTTGTGATAGGGACCTGTAGTACTACTGCAATAGACAATATATATTCATATGCACCACACAACACAAAACAACCCACCACCCAATACCCAGGGGTGCTGGGGATAGCCACGGGCTAACAGCCTGTGGTGCCCTGGAGAGGGTGACCCCTTTAATTGGGGGGTCCCAAACTCACCAGGGATCCCTGGCGGGGCTGACTAGCAGTCAGGGGTGATGCTTCGGCTGGGGGGCCTGGTGAAAGGGCTCCCCTGGCTGTGGCATCACCCCCCTGCTAGAAAGGGTCCGGTGCTGGTTCTGGTAAATACAAGGAGGCCCTATGCATTTTTCCCCCCTGTTTTTCCAGATCCAGGACCGGCTCAGAGCCCAGTGCTGGTTGCGCTAAATACGGGGGACACCTACGTCATTTGTCCCTCGTATTTTGGAAACCAGGACTGGTTCTGAAAAGCTTGGTGCTGGTTGTGCCTAATACGGGGGACCCCTACATCGTTTGTCCCCTGTATTTAGCACAACCAGTACTGTGGCTCCAATGTCCAATGCTGGTTGTTTTCTGGGGGGGCGGAGGCTATGCTTTTTTTTTTTTACACATTCAATTTTTAACATAGATGCTTAGATGTCACTGCTGCAATCGTCCATCTGTGACTTATTGATTTGATTTTCTCAGGTGCATGCGCACCACCAGTGCCCACTGATGCCCCCTTTGCACTGCACCGCTGCCACTGCTCTGCACCACTGCTGCTGCCGCTACCCCACATGCCTACAGCCGTCTCACACTCTGCACCTCCCAAACCAACATCCTGTGTGCTCTGCGTTAGTGTACCATTTTGTTGCCCTTTTTCCCTGCAGGTGGCCTGGTTTGCTCATCCAAACCCTGATAGTTAATACATTTTAAAAAAGCTAAGAAATTCCATAGATAAAAAATCTTACGGTTTCACATGTCCCATTAAGGCTGCTTAGACGTGATCTGAACATTCACAAAACCTATTGATTTTCTGCCACTCAAAGTCCAAAAAGCAACGAAATTACGATCATAAAGGCTGACGCCTTAATGGACGTGTTCTTTGCGCAATCCAGATATGGTATGCCATCACACCCTGTGGTTAACTGCATATTCAACACTCTCACAGAATGAGATTGCTGTCACTCACAAAATGATGGAGCTGCAGTGTCTCCTCCCCCATCCACACCACTTTTATCCCATCTGCACAGCTCTATTTTCTGCTTTGACCTCAGTTGCATAGACTGCATGTGTGTATCCCAATGAGCACACAATTCTGTGAATTAGCAGCTCCACCATTTTGTGAGTGACAGCAATCTCATTCTGTGAGAGTGCTGAATCTGCAGTTTACCACAGGGTGTGATAGCATACCATATCTGTATTGCGCAAGGAACACGTCCACTAAGACGTCAGCCTCAATGATCGTAATTTCATTGCTATTTGGAGTTTGAGTGGCAGAAAATCAATAGGTTTTGTGAATTTTCAGATCATGTCTAAGCAGCCTTAATGGGACATGTGAAACCGTAAGGTTTTTTGTCTATGGAATATATATATATATATATATATATACATACTGTATGCGTATATATGGTGCATGTATTTACATACAAAATAATATTTGTGAGGCCACACCCCTGAAGAAGTCTGTGAGAGAAGAAACGTATTGGATGGCTTTGTGTATTCTGTCTGATGATTGCAGGAGAAGACTTCTGATCAGATAAGCTTCACTATTTTGTGTTCTTTGTTAGAATATTTAATATGATTCTTTAATAAATGAATTGTCCTTTTAAAGAGGTAATGCAGTAGTGGAGATCGCTGTTTCTAGATGGTGCAGGTTTAATTCGGTCCTTAGGATACTGTCATAATAATACATAAGCCTATTGATTGAGAAATGTAAGATACGTTTAAAATTGGCAAAATATTTTCCATCAGTAGCTTATAGTTGCACATTATAAGCACCCCCCTGTTATTTTTTTAGGTAAATTGTTCTTAAAGTTCGACTGGTGAGGATTACAATAAGGAAGGGCTGCTACAAATACAGAACTCAATCAATTTATATCAGCACTGGAAGGGGATGCACTTTTGAGAATATCTGTATGTATAGTATGTACAGTATGTATAAATGTGTCTATATGTATGATGATCTTTGTAATATCTTTCCCCAGAGCACAAGTAATTATAAAGTATTTTAGAAATAATTTGGCTAATTCTGAGTTAAAAGTAGGGATCAGGGGCGGATCTAGGCTTTTTTTTAGGGGGGCAATTTATTGTTTAATCCTGACTCCTCCCCTCTCCAGTTCCCAACTCCTCCCCTCTCCAGTCCTGACTCCTCCCCTCTCCAGTCCCGACTCCTCCCTCACATAAATAAATGTATTTAAAATGTATTTGCTTCATTTTAGATAAAACACTAAATATATAACCACACACCTGTATACTCCTGCATACGCGCACGCAGGGGGGGTTTCCGAGTACCTAGAAACTACCCCTGCCCGCTGCTCCATTGCTGCGCAGCATGCCTAAACAACATATATATATTTTTTCTGTAGAGAAATGAGCCGGAGCTTAGGCTGTTCCTGGCTGGGCTGGCTGTAGGGGGAGCTGCAGCGGTAGAGCGCAGCTCCTCCCCGGCAGTTCCCATGGGGGCACCAGTATTGTAGGGAGGCTGAGAGCTGCAGCTGAGTGAAAGTGCCCATAAGCCCGGAACTCTCTCCCAGAGCCGCACCGTAGGAACAGGTCTGTGTAATGTTCACATGTGGGGGGTGCCGGCGGGGGGAGGGGTTTGTCGGTGGGGGGGATCTTTAATAACTGATGCCAGCACTGTATTTAACTGGTTGAACTCGGTGTGTATCTGTGTGTGTAGGCTTTGTCAGTGTGTGAGCCTGTGTCATTGTATGTGTGTATGCTTTGTCAGTGTGTATGCTTTGTCAGTGTGTGTGTCATTGTATGTGTGTAGGCTTTGTCAGTGTGTATGCTTTGTCAGTGTGTGTGTCATTGTATGTGTGTAGGCTTTGTCAGTGTGTGTGTCATTGTATGTGTGTAGGCTTTGTCAGTGTGTGTGTCATTGTATGTGTGTAGGATTTGTCAGTGTGTGTGTCATTGTATGTGTGTAGGCTTTGTCTGTGTGTGTGTCTATGTCATTGTATATGTTTGTAATGGAAGAATCAGTGCCGCCTTTTTATTTATTGGAATACACATGGTATATTCCATATAATTAAACTACGGGAGGGCACCCCTGAACTTTATTCAATTCAACCTGAGTGCCAGACTATACAACAGTCTGTTGTATAGACTGTTGTATAGTCTGGCGCTCAGGTTGAATTGAATAAAGTTCAGGGGTGCCCTCCCGTAGTTTAATTATATACAGTATACATAAGAACTAAGCAGACCGCTCAGTCTTGAAAATACAAGAAAACACAATCAGATACAGGCAGCACTCCTCGGTTACTCAATAATACGATCTTGTTAATCCATTACTGTGCAACGTTTCAGATGCATTGACGAAAGATGTAATAAATGCATCTGAAACGTTGCACAGTAATGGATTAACAAGATTGGTTTATCGAGTACCCGAGGAGTGCTGCCTGTATGTGGGTAGATTTTTTTTGTCATTGGTTTAGTAACCAAGTATTGGAAACCCCCCCCTTTCAAAATCCTGTGTTTGCCACTGCCCTGCTATATACCCGCACATCTTTATACCCCTACTATTTACCAGCACACCTGTATATTCCATTTATATACCAGCACATCTGTATATCCCTTCTATATAAATGCACACCTGTATACTACTGTTACACACCTGCACACCTGTATACTCCTGCTATAGACCCTCACATCTGTATATCCCTGCTATATACCCGCACACCTTCACAATCATGGTGTGTAAGCTAAAATAAGCAGAATGTGAAGAATCAGGCTTGTTGCAATATAGTTTATAGCTGTGGCATACACAGAGCACTAAACCTACAATCTACATCCCCTAACGTACAGTAGTAGATTGAGGGTGTGCAGCCAGTGACGGAGATATAGGGCCATATTCAATTAGAGGCAAAAAGTCAGTTGACATCATTTTCGCCTGTTTCAATTATCCCCGCATTCAATTTCAAAGACTTTTCGCTGGTGCGAAAAGTCTTTGTTAAAAAACGGGTAAAACTTTTCTCCATGTAATACAAGACGAAATGCAGAATTGGAGTTTAGGGGTGCAGGCTATTTTTAGATATAAAATAGCCTGCAGCCCTGGGAGGGTCCTCTAAAAGTAGTCTGTGTCAAAAAAATTTACAAAAAATCCTCAGGACAGCTCAAAAAAATTTATTTTAATTTTGGGGGTGGAACAAAGTTTTAAACTAGTGAAATTGATTCAGAAGGGGTCCCCAAGTATGCGGCAGGTGTTTTCTAGAATGCGGGTGGTTGTGGCAGGTGCATTTTTGAAGAATTTAAAAAAATGACTTTAGGGACTTAAAAATAGGCTTGCATTTTCATGTACCCCAAATTTGATGGGACAAGTTATTTTTCCCAAAAAATGCCTAAGTGCTAATCTTCACCCCTTCTAAAGCCGCATTTATGCAACTGCCGCGGCTATTAAAAACCCTGACTACATTCAGCAGCCCAAATCGGGGGTACCCATAGTGATTCCCCATGTCAGGACATCTTTAGGGGGGTGACAGGAAGATTTCCCGAATATTGAATGGACTTTTCGATACTTACCTTTCCGCCGGGTCCTGTTTTTGCCAGACCCTAATTGAATACCTGGATAAAGCAGGCACGCGCCCGATACTTTATCCCAGAAAAAGCAGCGATGATGGTGAAAAGTCCGACCTCAGACTTTTCGCCTGTAATTGAATACCCCCCAAAGTGGGGGCACTGGAGATACAGAAATAGCACTGTGATATAGTCCCAGATATACAGTACACTAAATGGACAAAGCTACCACTCCACTTACTTGGTTTTTAGATTGCTGGCAGGCAGATAGGCTGGTCCCCGTTGCAGGTTAGACCCTCTGGTAGGCAGGTAGACTGGTCCTCCTGGCATGCAGGTAGAATGGTCCCACTGGCAGCAGGCTGGTCTTTAGATGCAGAAGTGCAACATGTTCTCAGTCTGTAGCAAGGATGAGTGGAATACAAGTAGAAATGGAAGGCATAGTTCTGCTTCTACTTCCACTATACTGTTTTTCATTGGTCAACTAGCCTGCCTGTCATGTAACTTTAGTCCCGCCCCCAACAAAGCCATTCCTGTCCGGACGTCCTTTGGTCAGTGCTGTGGAGACACTGGGATGATGAATCCTGTTCCACAATCAACAAACTATGTTAATTGCCTGCCCTGTCAGCCAAAGGGGTGAGTGGGGAGGAGAAGGGACCTGCTGTGAGATGCTGCATCTGGGAGCTCTGCTCGGCAGGGGTGTACATATGCTGGCAGTCAGTGAGGGAGGAGAGAGCAGGATTGCTGAGACAGTGTGTCGCGTCGCTCTAGGTGGCAGTGTACTAGGGGGGCATTCGCCCTAATCGCCCTACTTAGATCTGCCACTGGTGTTCTTTCCCTCCTCAGCGTGACACTGACACCCCTCCCGGATCATGCACTGAGCTGAGAAGGCTGTGTTCAGCCTGTGCTGCTTTAACCACAGCACAGGCTGAACACAGCCTGCTGTTCAGCCTGTGCTGTGCTCGGGGCCTGTATAATGTGTTGCCTGCACATTACACAGGCTCCGAACACAGCACAGGCTGAACACAGTCTGCTCATCTCAGTGCATGATCCGGACAGTGCTAGGTGGGGCGATCGCTCCAATCCCCCCCCCTGGATACAGCACTGGTAGGGATGTGTGCCAACCCCCTTGTTTTGGTTTTAGATCTGTATCTCCTTCAAGGTTTTGGTTCTGGAATGGTTGGACAAAAACACCCTTGCGTGTTTTGGTTTTGGATCTGTCAAATCACATAATTTGGGCCTGTTTTTGCTCCTACAGTATTATTAACCTCAATAACATTTATTTCCAGTAATTTACAATCAATTTTGACCACCTCACAGCTCACAAAATTGATTTAATTTAGTTTAGGCCAAAAGGTTGCATCGAGCTAATGTAGCTGGCTGACTAAGCTAAGCATCAGCAGTGGGCGGCACTAACAGGTGGCAGTTCAGCTTCCAACATGGCACTGCAGTGGTAGGCAGGACGGCAGTTTAATAAACTATATAACCCCTAGGAAGTGTAAAAACCTAGTATGTTATCATTAATCAAGAACTAGGTCAGAGGCCCGAGGGAGTTGGAATATGTTTACTGACTGAAGACAGGGAAATAAAGGAAGGATTGATTAGTTTGTAATTTATTTATTATATTTTGATTCTTTTGAGGATTTATTTATACTGTACATCTAATAGAAATGTGGTGGCCTTGCTTGTGGAGGTGCTGCTAAATAGTACACACTATAAACAGACCTTTACCTTGTGCTCAGGGAGGTTGTTAGGGATAATGGGATCAAGACTTGCTGTTTACATCAGAGAAAAGCAGCCTGTAACTCTCCAGCTGATCTACAACTCCCAACATACATGCTATTTGCACTTTATTGCACATATCCTGGCATGCACCTTACTCAAGCTCAGTGGAAAATACTTTCTGTGTTGTGAAAAGTGCTAAAACCCTTTGAAGTAGTCACCTATGATGTGAGTTCAGATACTGCCAGCTTGAGTCAGGTAATTCTCGTAAGTAGACTGTTGTAAGAGAAACTTAAGAAACTGAAGGAGAAGCTGAAACAAAGCATTCTGCAGCTAACTTTCCCTTTGATGTTTTTTTCTTTACCAATGTACAAGATTGCTTCTTTGATATTAGATGCCCTGCCTTAAGCCCTGTATGCCCTTTGGCATCGGCTTTAGTAGATGACATAGTCGAATTAGTATTGTCATGTCTGGTGGCACTGGCAGCAGCTCCATCACTAGTATTTGATTCCTGCTCTCCTGTTTGTTCTCCATATCAACAAACATGAATGAATTGGGGTACAGCACACACGTCAATTTATACCAATGTTAAATATTACACTGCGGTATCAATGATTTACATTGTCATAATACACTGCGCTACCACTTACAGTGTCACAATATTGTTTTAAGAATAACACACTGCACTACGACTTATAGTGTCACAATACGTGGATGATAAACTGTGGTCTGGGTGGCAGTGTCACCGAACAATAGTAGCGTAGGTAGCACACACACAAAAAAAAAATATATTTTTTTTTATTTTTACTTTTTGTGGAATGATAATTTTATTTAACTTTTATTTTTTTTACACTGGTGAAGAGCACCCCTGGAATGACAGAGCACCCCTGGATGACACAGCACCAATTTATGTACTGCAGCCCTAGCCCCTTTATCCCATGCCTCCTTCTGCCACCCCCTGTCTCCCTGTAACACACTGCCTCCCTCTGTCTCCCACTGCATCCCACTGTCACCCACTGCCTCCCTAATTCACCCACTGCCTCCTATTGTTATGCTGTCTCTTGCTGTAATTCTTTGTCTTTCACCCTCTGCCTTCCCAATCACCCTCTGCCTCTCCCTGCCAACCTTTGACTCCCCTGTCACCCCCTGTCTCCCACTGCCACCCACTACCTCCCACTTTCACCCACTGCCTCTCCTTGTCACCCACTACCTCTCCATGTCACCCGTGGATGCCCAAAGCATATTTTTGCACCTGGGCCCACCACTCACAAGTTCTGCTGCTCTGTATACTATTAAATTATACATTTTAAAGGAGATGTTTCCTGTAGTAAAGTTTAAGCTTTCCATATCAATTAAAGCAGGGACATGCAGTCAGGGTAGGCAAAGCCTCCCCTGTCAAACTCCTGTGATTTGATATAAAAATGATTAGAATAGTACAAAGAAGATATTTAAAACTTATAAACATCTTCTTTGTTTATTGTAATCATTTCATAGTTAACACTCACCAGCTTTGCGGAGCTCCCTGGACCTACAGACAGATAAGAGATGAGGCAGCAACAGCTCAGCCTCGCTTCTGCATGGCAGCTACTGCTGTATGTCAGCACTGCAGAGCTGGGGACAGGGGCCACACCACGGGCAGTAAGCTGCACAGTAAAAGAGCTAATAGAGGCATGCCTCAGAGTATTGGCTAGTGCCATGAGCACTAATGGACACCTTGGATGTGCTATGTCACCAGGAAGTGCACTGCAGTGTTTAGAGATCTGAAGATCTGACCTCATTTAGCAGCAGCAAGAGAAGAAATAGTGATGCAGGTAGGAGACTCAATGGACACTGAAGCTTAGTGTAGTGAAGGGAGAGCTACAGTGAGTAAGGGGTGAGACAGGCTCCCAGCACTCAGACCCATCTCCATGTATGCCTTCCCAGCCACTGACCTCACCGCACGTCACTGAATTAAATGTATGCATAATAAATCTACATACAGAAGTGCATACAACAAATTGAAATCTATGGATATAGTTGACATTTTTTTTAATTACTTTCTTATCCACTAACCAATTTTTATGATTTGGGTAAGTGTTGTTGCATCAGCCTTACTGTGCAACAACTGAACAATGCATGTGGATTGGACAACTTCCACAGACATTTTTCTGTGATCTCTCATTCAAAAAGATATTTTCCCATAGTGTCAGACACCTGAGTAAGCAAACAACTCATTAATGCCAGCATTATGCAGACTCTCTAAACGATAGCAATGTGGTCTCGTATTTTTCCTTCAGTATATAGATTAGAAAACATAGACATTCAACTTTCAACTTTAGTTAACATTGCACAAATGCATAAGTCCTTGAAGGGGAATCTCTTCACATATTTGTGGTAAGTGAGTCATTGTACTAGGAGACCAAGAGCCTCATTCAGACCAAAGTTTCACACAGGAAAAAAAAAGGCGATAAACACATGGACACAAACATTTCCAATTACACCACTTCTTCTAGTGACAACCATGTACACATGCACAGAAGGAAATATACTTTCTGGAAGCTCTATGTTACATTCAGGAAAGTATTTATATCACTGTTGCACAGGCAATATATATATATATATATATATATATATATATATACACTCACACACAGACATATATATATATATATATATATATATATATAGTATATATATATCATATTTACCGACTCTCTGGCAGCCCCGCCCAGGAGGGGGCTGTCAGGTCGGTATAGCAGGGAGGGTGGGGGGTGCTGAAGTGGGCGGAGTGGGGGCATGATTGCATCATTGCGGCCCTCCCAGCTTTATGATGCCGATATTACCGGCATTACAAAGCAGGGGGCGGGCTACAAAAATTTATTTTTCATATGATAAGTTTTATTCTAAAGGCTCTTTTGAGAGTCTTCTTTTCTAAATACTATATATATGTATATGTATAAATAATATATGTATAAGTGTATATATATAACGTATATATAATTGTTTATCTATAGCTCCTTTTGCAGTAATTACATCATTGCAGACCTTTGGCATTCCAGCTGGTAATTTGTTGAGGTACTCTGAAGAAATTTCACCCCGTGCTTCTTGAAGCAACTCCCACAAGTTGAATTGGCTGGATGGAAACTTCTTGAGTACCATACAGTCAAGCTGCTCCCACAGCAGCTCAATGGGGTTGAGATCTGGTGACTGCGCTGGCCACTCCATTACAGACAGAGGGTCTCATTCAGACCCGCTCGCGAGTGAAGGACGCTCGCAAGCGGGTCGATGGTACACCAAATGCACATGCGCACGACGAAGGCTGCTCCATCGTGCACATGTGCGAGACCCGGCGAGCGACGGGAAGCCATCGTGGTCTTGCACCAAAGGGGGCGTGCTGTCGATGGTGAGTGACAGCACGCCCCCTTTGGCGGGCGTGCCGGGGCGTGGCTGCCCAGATGGAGGCGTTCCCATGGGAACGCCTACCGTCTGGGTCCGGCCCCACTGACATCACTAGTGATGTCAGTGGGAGTGATTTTGGCTCTGATAGAGCCAAAATCACTCCAGGGCTTGCGGCAGCGAGACCCTACCCCAAGGGTCTCATCGCAAGCCCTCGCGACCATCATCATGGATGCTCGCATAAGCTGTGGGTGGTAACCCACAGCTATGCGAGCGTCCTGAGGACGCACCAAAAAAAAAAGCCCTGATTCAGAGCGGGCGCTCGTTCAGAGCGTCCGGCTCTGAATCAGGCCCAGAATACCAGCTGTCTCCTTCTTCCCTAAATAGTTCTTGCATAATTTGGGGGTGTGCTTTGGGTCATTGTCTGTTGGAGGAGGAAATTGGCTCCAATCAAGTGTTGTCCACAGGGTATGTCATGGCGTTGCAAAATGGAGTGATAGCCTTCCTTATTCAAAATCCCTTTTACCTTGTACAAATCTCCCACTTTATCAGCACCAAAGCAGCCCCAGACCATCACATTACCTCCACCATGCTTGACAGATGGCGTCAGGCACTCTTCCAGCATCTTTTCACTTGTTCTGCGTGTCACAAATGTTCTTCTGTGTTATCCAAACACCTCAAACTTCGATTCGTCTGTTCATAACACTTTTTTCCAATCTTCCTTTGTCCAATGTCTGTGTTCTTTTACCCATATTAATCTTTTCCTTTTATTGGCCAGTCTCAGATATGGCTTTTTCTTTGCCAATCTGCCTAGAAGGCCAGCATCCTGGAGATGGCTCTACACTGTAGACGTTGACACTGGCATTTTGCGGGTACCATTTAATGAAGCTGCCAATTGAGGGCTTGTGAGGCATCTATTTCTCAAACTAGAGACTCTAATGTACTTGTCTTCTTGCACAGTTGTGCACCGGAGCCTCCCACTTCTCTTTCTACTCTGGTTAGAGCCTGTTTATGCTGTTCTCTGAAGGGAGTATTACACAACGTTGTAGGATATGTTCAGTTTCTTGGCAACTTCTTGCACGGAATAGCCTTCATTTCCAAGAACAAGAATAGATTGTCGAGTTTCACATGAAAGTTCTCTTTTTCTGGCCATTTGGAGAGTATAATCGAACCCACAAATGTGATGCTCCAGATACTCAACTAAAACAAAGGAAGGGCAGTTTTATAGCTTCTCTAACGAGCAAACCCGTTTTCAGCTGTGTTAACATAATTGCACAAGGGTGTTCTTATCATCCATTAGTCTTCTAACACGCTTAGCAAACACAATGTACCAATAGAACACTGGAGTGATGGTTACTGGAAATGGGCCTCTATACACCTATGTAGATATTCCTTTAAAAAACAGACGTTTGCAGTTAGTATAGTCATTTAACACATTAACAATGTATAGAGTGTATTTCTGATTAATTTAACGTTATCTTCATAGAAAATAACAGTGCTTTTCTTTCAAAAATAAGGAAATTTCTAAGTGACCCCAAACTATTGAACGGTAGTGTATATGTATATATATATATATATATATATATATATATATTCTGCTTGCTATGTGTTAGACCAAAATGTTGAAATGTAGTGGATAAAAGATTTTGTATTTATATATTGAATCCTGACGAAGGTTGTGTAAACCGAAATGTTGAAGCCACATTTGAGGTCTCTGTGATCCTTTCTGAGAGTGTCCGAGAGTGCCGCCATCCTATCTGTATATTTATATAAATATATATATATATTTTTTTTTTTATTTTTTTTTTCATGGAGGGCACCAGGTAAGGTGAATGTACATGAAGCTATAGAGTGCTGAGCACCAAGGTTCTACCAGCCACCATCAAAAATGTGTACTTTGGAGATCTGAAGATGTAGGTACACCCATAAAGCCACACATACAAATATAAATAGTAGATATATGCTGAAGTACCAAAAGCCATTGGAGACATGCCTAGTATCATGTAGGACCTCTTCTAGCCCAGCGTAGTGCAGCAACTCAATGTGGTATCGGCTCCACAAGTGGATAGAAGACCTATGGAGAGTTGTTGACCAGATGCCACTGGTTACGATCATTAAGCACCTGTGGTCAGTCACTGCGCTGTCCACGGTGGGTTGTAATGCCTTCCATGTGATATTCCTGGTACACACATGACACCATAGATCGAGGAATGTTGAATTTCAGCACAACTTAAAAAATGAAATGTCCCTTCAGTCGTGCACCCACTGTCATGCCCCATTCGAACTCCAATAATTCAACTCTCCTTGCCATAAGCAGCGTAGCTGGTGTTAAAACTAACTCACAAAATGTCAGATTACAACTGATGCAGGTCAAGGCAATTCCGAGACGTCATAGTACGGTGACCCACCTACTATCCCATGACTTTTGGCACTTCAGTGTATAATATTTATTTATACATGTTTATTCATATACATATATACATACACAGGGTGGGTCCTGAACCAATATCTTGTTTAGAGCCACATGAGTACTTAATAAATCCCTGAGCAGCTCTATTTAGTGCGCAGTGGCGTATCTATAATAGGTGTACTCTGCACCCAGAACAAACTCCACTTTGTGTTGTGTGCCACTATTTATTCTGCTAGTGGTGCCATCTTTTGGGTAATGCTTTCTGAAAGATGGCACAGTTGATTACATAGGTCTGAGCACAGTGACAATTTTTGTTATCATCTGTGTAAGCACCATCTTTCCAAAATGATCGCTAGAAATACGATGCCGGTATAAGGTATTGGAAGCCTGCAGTACTCAGGCTCCTCTAAGCATTAGTATGCCTCTAATGGTTTACATTGCTGCTGAAATGTGACTAGGGTAGGTGCAAAAAGTACAGAGGTACAGCTAGGCGGAGGCAGGTGAGACATGTGCCCCGGGTGACAGAGAGGACCGGGCACCAGTTGGGAGCAATGGAGCCATGATCCAAGACAACAGAACCACAATCCATAGCAGGGGAGTCAGACCCGTGATCTGGAACTATGCTCAACTGCCCTGGAAAGGGAGTGGGGAGGAAAATCAAATAGTTATCTCCTCACAGGGACATTGCACTGCAGCAATAGACTGCACAGCCCCTGTCTGCACTCTGAATGCCCCTCCTCCTCACTAACAGCCTCAGAGTTGGTGGGACCTACCAGTGACTCCTTGAACATCAAGAAGATGAGTTCTCCACCAGAAAAGTGTATATAAAGCTGGGTACATACTGACAGATATATTGGCCAATCAATTTATTGGCCAATATAACTGGTGTCCGTCAGCCAGTGTGTACCAGCGATATGTCTGAACGACGTCGTTCACAGACATTTTGCATCGGCTGTGCTGCACAGCCGATGAACAGATACAGATGTGTCCACATACATCTATCCTCCATGCGCTACAAGTAGCGCCACACATAACGTGGGAGCTCAGGGCCTGATTCAGAGCCGGACGCTCTGAACGAGCGCCCGCTCTGAATCAGGGCTTTTTTTTTTTTTTTGGTGCGTCCTCCTGGAAGCTCGCATAGCTGTGGGTTACCACCCACAGCTTATGCGAGCATCCATGATGCTGGTCGCGATGGTCAGAGCCAAAATCACTCCCACTGACATCACTAGTGATGTCAGTGGGGCCGGACCCAGACGGTAGGCGTTCCCATGGGAACGCCTCCGTCTGGGCAGCCACGCCCCGGCACGCCCACCAAAGGGGGCATGCTGTCACTCACCATCGACAGCACGCCCACTTTGGTGCGAGACCCTGAGCGACGGCTTCCCCGTCGCTTGCCGGGTCTCGCGCATGCGCACGACGGAGCAGCCTCCGTCTTGCGCATGCGCATTTGGGTACCATCGACCCGCTTGCGAGCGTTCTGCACTCGCGAGCGGGTCTGAATGAGACCCTCAGTGTGACTCTTTAGCGCCAAGCGTCTTTTTACCTTCAAATGCATCTTGTTCGCACAACGATGCTACTAGGTAGCACAAGCAACTTCTGCTGATTGAAATTATATACAGCATGCCTATGTTCTGTGTGTGACTGCGGGTGTATCTGCATGCGTAATGCTACATTACAGTGTTACAGCCACAGAATGTAACGTAGCATTCTGCCTGTAGGTACACCCGCACTCGCTCAGGGAACATAGGGGGTCATTCAGACCCACTCGCGAGCGGCAGTACGCTCGCAAGTGGGTCGATGGTCCCCACTGCGCATGCTCACGACGGAGGGAGCTCCGTCATGCGCATGCGCGAGACCCGGCGAGCGAAGGACTTTCCATCGCTCCGGGTCTCGAACCAAAGGGGGCGTGCTGTCGATGTTGATTGACAGCACGCCCCCTTTGGTGGGCGTGCCGGGGGCGTGCCTGCCAGACGGAGGCGTTCCTATGGGAACGCCTACAGTCTGAAGCCGGCCCCACTGACATCACTAGTGCGAGCGAGTGCTCTGGTCAGAGAGTCCGGCTCTGAATCAGGGCCATAGTCACATAGTTGTGCAAATAAGGCGCATTTTAAGGTAAAAAGACGCACAAAAGACGCACGGCACTACAGAGTCACACCACGGCATGGCGTGACTAAAAGGGCTGTTTATCACCATAGAGGCTAGATGTATGTGGACCCATCTGTATATTTGCAGATATATCTGTCAATCGGCAAGTGTGTACGGGCGATCAGACGACTGCCCATACACATGCAGCAGCAGCCACAGGGAGGGGGTCGTGGCACAACCCCTGACCAGTGGGACCCGGGTCTGCCTGGAAGATTATGGTCATTCAGTGTATATGAAAGATCATTATCTACAGATATATCTGCAGATCACTCGATCTGCAGATATATCTTTGATATATGATAGTAATAGTAAGAATAAGAGGGTAAGAGGTTAATGGTTTACTGGGGTAATTAATATGAAGTTATTTTATCAGATTAAGGGCGGCATTTAACAACAATCCCAAATACCAGCAGCATATTTAGTTTAGTATCGCAGTGATACAAATATGCCACTGGTATTCATTATCACTTACCTCACTGGCAAGGTCCAGCGGCATCCTCCTCATCAGCGTGGTCCTCTGCTCACCTGATGGCAGCCTATCACTGCCAGTGAGGAGCTACTCTGACATGTACATGATTGATTAATCCGGCGGGGATCCAGCAGTGCCTGGAAGGGATCGCTGAGGCCGGAAAGGCTGCTGCCAGGTCCCCATCTAAAGATGGCGTGAGTGATACAGTGACAACCATCGGTAAACTTAGATCACCGCTGTTTGTTAAATACAGAAAGGATGGCATAACTCCTTGAGCGAGTGCTAACAGGGTAATGCATCCTTGTTAAATGGGGCCCTCTAGGCCTGATTCAAAGGTGGCCTTTTGTCACAGCCACTACTGTGAATTTACGCTAATGTTGGCTGTGGCTCTAATCCACTGCAGTGTACAAATAGTCGCACCATCGAGCGGTCATTGGCTGCACCATCAGACTTTAGATCCTGTGGTTGCTCAGAAAATAAATCCGATTGTACATGGCCGCTGGTGCCACTGGAACTGCATCTTCATAAGCACGTCCCTGTCAACAGCATGCCCCTGTCACGCCAACTGATATGCCCGATGCTGAAAGCTGAAAAGGAATGCCTGTTGGAATTGCATGGATTTCCAATCTGCATCACCCAGCGGTAACCATCAGGATGCATGTGCAAATTACAAACATTGGGTGCTTACATCAAATGTTTTAAATGTGTCCATCTATGAATCAGGTCCTAAGGGAGGTAATTAGAGAGTTACTGTACATGAACAGAACTATTTGATAATGAAAGGGATAATTACTGTAATAATGGGGATTAATAATCATACAGAGGTTAATTAAATTAATTATAGTGAAAATGGCTGTTACTATTAATGTTTATTGAGGAAGGGTTAATGATTGATGAGGGAATGATATTGTAAGCCATTCAAAAATACTCTGCATTTTATGGTGGTCAATGATGCTCTGTGTATTATATGGCAATCACTGATGCTCTCTGTATTTTTTAGCAGTCACTGATGCTCTCTGTATTATAATGTGGTCACTGATCCTCTATGTATTATTGTATAATGGTCATTGATGTTCTCTGTATTATATGTATGGCTGTCATTAATGTTCTTTGTATTTTTGCTGGTCACAACTACTCTCTATTGTATAGCAATCACTTATGTGTATTTGTATTATATGGACATCACTGTGATGTTATCTCCATTATATGCTATTCACTGTTATGTTCTCTGTATTATATTATGGTCACTGTGGTGTTCTGCATTATTTAGGGGGTCACTTTGATGTTCTCTGTGATGTATGGTGGTCACTGTGAAGTTCTCTGTGATGTATGGTGGTCACTGTGATGTTCTCTGTGATGTATGGTGGCCACTGTGATGCAGTATATGGCGGCTCCTGCAATACTCTGTGGTGGGTGAGGTAGTGTAGTACAGGCAGCAATACTAAGTCGCCCAGTGGTCTTATTTTTTAAATCACCTTAGCTTATAACCCTTACTCTATCACTGGATCACTGGATAAGAGCAGGGCCGAATTAAGGTCTGTGGGGTCCCTGGGCAAAAAACATGTGGGGGCTCCTATTAAATGTGACGAACTGTTGGTATACACAATGGGGTCCCCAGTAGTGTCAGTGCCCACTGTGGTAGTGCCCCATATGCAGAGCTCACAGTAGAGGTGCCCTTTATGCAGTGCACCCAGTAGTAGTGCCCCCAGGAGTGTTTCCCCTTATGCAGTGTCCCCTATGCAATGCCCCCAGTACTTATGCCCCCAGTAGTAGTGTCCCCAATAGCAATGCCCCCTCTACAAATACCCCCAGTAGTAACACCCCTGTAGTTGTGCCCCCAATAGTAATGCCTCCCAGTAGTCATGGCCCCTGTGTGTGCCCAATAGTAATGCCCCCTGTATAAATGCCCTTAGTAGTAATACCCCTGTAGTTGTGCCCCCAGTGGTCATGCCCCCTGTGATAGTGGCCACAGTATTAATTCCCCCTGTAGTAGTAGCCTCTGTATAAATGCCCCCAGTAGTAATGCCCCTGTATTAGTGCCCCTATTAGTAATGCTCCCTCTATACTAGTGCCCCAGTAGTAATGCCCTACCTTCAAGTAGTCCCCAATAGTAATGTCCCCAGAAATGGTGCCCGAAATTGTAATGCCCCCAGTAATGGTGCCTGCAATAGTAATGCCCCTAGTAGTAATGCCCCCTGTAGTAATGCCCCCCCTAGTAATGCCCCCTGTAGTAATGCCCCCCCAAGTAATGCCTCTAGTAGTAATGCCCCCTGTAGTAATGCCCCCCATATGCCCCCCCCACGTACAATACCCCCAGTAGTAATGTCCCTCCCCCGAGCAATGCCCTCAGTAGAAAAGCCGCTTGCACTAAAAAGAAAAAAAAGTCATACTTACCTTAAGCACCGCTCCCGCTGCCTTCTGGTCCGCTCGGCTGCTCCTCTGCACTATGGGATAGACGTCATGACGTCTCTCCCATGGTGCACTGCATGAGCTGGAAGCTGGAGCTCGTGAGTGAGCTCCAGCCTCCAGCTCTGGCTGCTGCTGTGAGGAAGGAGTCGGGCGCCCGCTGGTTACAATCTCAGCGGGCGCCTGGCAAATGGTGTCTTTGTGCGGCACCGGGGTTAGGTTGCCAGAGGAGGCGGAACTGGTTCTGTCACCTCCGGTTCACTTTAACCCCAATGGCAGGGTATGGGGGCCCTTCAGGTGTGGGGGCCCAAGGATGATCGCTCCTGTCGCCCCCCCTTTAATCCGGCCCTAGATAAGAAGAAGATTGCTGCTCTTCCTCATCTTATATATCCCTACAGGTAAAAACACACCCCTTTACCCTATAGATTGGCTACCGTATCACTCACTCAACCCCTTACCGACATTTCTGAGTGGCAACTGGGCTGCAACATTGTGGTAGCATGCAAGAGATCTGTGGCAGTGTCATGGGAATGTCATACTTTTTTGCTCTTCTTGGTTGTGCATACAGAGAAGGAAAACCTATCTCTGACAAATCTCTTGCACCCAGCATAGGGCTGGTGCAAGTGCTGATATTAATGATGACGGTCGCAGCTGCGGACAGAAATGCGGTGGGAGGTGCGACTTGAAGCTGCACAGATCCTCACATTGGCCTTACAGATATTTGCAGTAGCATAAGGTAGCAATGTGCACTGACCCCATGTTCTGGCTTTGGTTTAGATATTGGATCTGGATTCATCTTTGTATTTTGGTTTTAGATCTGGGTTTTAATAACAAAAAAGTTTTAAAAACAGCTAAAATCATGAAATTTGGATTTAAAATCTGAATTCTGAACTGCGTGAAGGTCAGAACCGCAACGCAGATCTGCCTGGATTGCCTCAAGCGATCAAAACGACGACTCGTATCTGTCCGGATTCATGAAATTCGGGTGGATTCGGATTTCTGGAGAACCGAACCGCACATCTCTAGCATAAGGTAGTCAATCTGGCTTCCTCTGCTTCCCACAAATACCGGCTCAGAATCAGGCCCTAAGTCTCTCACACATGTAGAGCAACATGGTTTTTAGTTACGTGCTTTGTTTTCTTTCATTCCAAAAAGAATCAGCCACATACAATATGTCCAATTTCTGCATCATATTTTTCCTCCATTAGTTGTAAAATATCAGAATACTGTACAATGTAAGGGATGATATAAGAAATGCATTTTCCATGATATATGTTGCAGTGACACTATTCTATCATATCCCATACTGATAAAAAAAAGAATGTTGGGTGGAATGCTAAGAGATAGGAAAAATCTAAATATGAATATTCATGAGATAATATTAATCATCAGCATTAAATATTAATATACAGTAGAGAAGAGATATTAAGATACCAGACGGGTTATATCTATTTCAGTACTTACTGACTCATTCGTGGTTCTGCTGCACTTATTCCATTCACCACTTTAGAAAAAGATCATTTTTAATGAATACAGACAAGGTGCAGCTAATTACTAGTTACGGAATAAGAACAAGTATTTTCAATCATTAAATGCATTAAGTGGGTTAAGCCAGGAGGCACACTTACCCTGCTGTATACCCACAATTGTAAAGACTCATCCTAAAGTAGGGTACACACTAAATGAAATGTGTACCCAGCGATCCAACGAGCAACCCCCCCCCTCCGCCGACGGGCCGACATATCGGGCGGCAGGCACACATTAGGGCATCCGGTGCCCTACCACCCGACATGTTGGCCACTGTCGCATCCCACTGCATGGGGTCGTCAGCCACATTATTAGGTTCGCCTGCATATAGGGCCGACCTGACAATGCAGCTGACAACCCCACGGAGCTCGACATAGAGTGTTCTATTCACACTTAACGATTTTGACTATTTATCTTTCTGATCCGTCAGAATTGGGCAAATCGTTCAATAAATCACTAAGTGTGTACCCAGTTTTAGATTCCACATTACTAGATTCACTGCTAGATTTCCTATTTAATTACATCGATTTTTGTCCTCGAAGAGTCACAGGAGTGTTCTTTTTGCCAGCGGGTAACCGTCCTCTCACTATCTAACGCCTAGTGGAAACGTAATCGATAGTGGTTTTTCAAAATTGCAGATTTTCTATGATTATTGCTGTTGGTTTTTATATATAATGTATAGATTTTCTATGTATAAAAAACTTTTTTTTAAATATATTTCTAATATTGATCACGAGTGTTCTCTGTGACTGCATACAGATAGATTCCAAAAAATACTTAGTAGTCATGTATGGCACAAATGTATGTCAGGAGACTTGCAACCAAAATTCATCAAATGGCACAACTTAATATACATAGGGTTTGATTTATCAATGGGTGAGAAACCCTATCGCCAGCGTAAATAAGTGTTTTTGCTTTCTTTCCTTCATGAATTTAAATAAAAACTTTTTCTTCCCCATACAAACTGACAGCAAGCTGGTTTAGACATGTTCAGAAGGGTTGGGTAAGGGATGCCGGCGCTCAGGATCCCAGTGGTCAGATACCATATGAAGGAAATAAGTATAATCTCCTTCCCCTAACCCTAGCCCTCCTTCCTCGCAGCTTAAACCTAACCCTCCCCCAGTGCCTAAACCTAACCACCCTCCCCCACAACCTAACCCTCCCCCTAGTGCTTAACCCTAACTCCTAGCCCTATTCTGACTGGTGTCGGAATGTTTTTATGTTGCCCCCCCCCCACCATAACATTGTTCCGATGCCCCTGGTCACACTTAATATAAAGTAATTCAAAATACAGTAAACTGTTTAGGTTAAATTCCTTTTATGTCCTCACATTTGCTAACTGTCCCAGCTTCTAAAGGTTTGTCCCTGGCATACAGGGCCGGATCCAGGGTTCTGAGCACCCTGTGCCGGCTCTTGATAGAGCTCCCTACCTCACGCACGACCGAATTTGGGGGCGTGGTCTAATTACCATAGGCCACACCCCTGTGTGACGTTATTTGGAGGCGTGCCCGCATGCACTCCAAATAACGTCAGGCTGAGGGTAAAGCCCAGCACTCCGTCACTGGCTGAGCTTCCCTCAGCCCTCTCCCATCAGTGAATGGTTGCCAAGCGCATGCACTCTCTGGGGCTCCGGCACCGCCACACAGCTGTGGCGGTGGAGGTCCTCAGCCTCCCGATTTGACCACCCGCAGTACTGTCCCGCTGAAATCGGGATGCTGGGGAGGGGTGCCGCCCTCTACAGCTGGCGCCCCTGTGCAACCGCACTGATCGAATACCCCTAGAGCCGACCCTGCTGGCATAGGTGTAACTACCATTTGCAAAGTGGTGCAGCAGCTATGGGGCCCAGGCTGCATCCAGGGCCCGTCGCTCCCCCTGCACACAGTCATGCAGCACTGTATGCATGTGCAACAGTCATACTAAAACAATAGCTGTTGCACTGCTACCTGCCCTTTTAGGATGTCAGTGGGAAGTAGGTCAGTTGTGGATGGCGTAGCAGAGCAGGTAGCACCACAACAGAGATGGATTAAGGGGCGGCACTGGGGCACGTGTTCCAGGCTTTCCTCTCAGGTCCGTCCTCCGCCCCACTGCAAGGGTGCATCTGCCTGCTGCTATTACGCACAGCAGAGGACATGAAGAGGAGGCAGGCTGGATGAGAGGAGGAGGAGAGCCGGATGAGGAGAGAGGAAGCACGTTGGACAGGTAGAGGGGGCAGGCCAGATGATTAGAAACAGGAAGGGACAGATGAGGAGAAGGGGTGGGACAGATGAGGAGAGAGGGGGCAGAATAGATGAGACGGGTTGTCTGGATGAAGATTAGGGGTGGGCCAGATGTGTAGAGAGGGGGTGGGCTGGTTGAGAACAGATGAGGAGAGAGAGGATGGGAGAGATGAGATGGCATAAGCTGGACTAGCAGATCGGTTGGCCAGATGAGCAGCAAGGGGGTAGGGGCTGTATGAGTAGTTGGGGTGGGGCTACATGAGAAAAGAGAGTTTTTGCTGAATGAGAGAGATGGACAGCAATAGGGGACGAGGGGGCTAAGGAGAAGAGAGAGAGTAAAGCTGGTGCACACTGAGCGATGTGTACCCAGCTGATATGTCGGTCCGATGAGGGTACACATCAGAATGAGGTAAGGAATGACAGAACGATACCTCATTCCAACCTTCATTACCTGCAATGGGGTTGCTTGCGATATCATCACATGTAGCTTGGACGACTGGATGATGTCACAAGTGGCCGCTGGACTGCACATATTGGCCATACACACTGAGCGATGCAGCTGATATATCATTCAAATTCAGCCATAAATGACATATTATGCCGACATTGTCTCAGTGTGTACCCTGCTTTAGTTGGGGGAGAGAGGGACAGCAGCAGGGGTCCAGGGGGCTTAGGAAAAGAGAGAGGGTTAGCTCAAGGGAAAGAGGGACAGCAGCAAGGGACCAAGGGGCTTAGGAGGAAAGAGTTAGATAGCTAAGCAGAGAAAGAGACAGTAACAGGGGCCCAGGGACTTAGGAGAAGAGAGAGAGTTAGCTGGGGCAGTGACATCCCTCCCCGTGGTGTCACCCGGTGTGGGGAGGGATGATATGTACATGGCTCAGCCGCGTTCTGCCGAAAAGGTGGGACCACATGAGAATGGGGCATGGCCACACAGCCCGAACCCCCATGCCTATTATTTGGGAGGGGAAGGGGGGGTGCAGCAGGTACTTGTGTGGAGTGCCGGCCGGCTCCCTCAGTGACAGGAGCTGAGTGCTGCACTTAATACTACAGTGCAGCACCCGGCTCCTGTCAGTCAGGGGGAGTCTGCAACTTGGTGTCAACCCTCGGCGGATGACACCGAGATGCGGACCACCCACCCTTGCAATGCCACTGACCTGAGGGAAACGTAGAGAGAGCATTAGCTGGTGGGAGAGAGGGACAGCAACAGGGAATTTACAACCGGAACAGAAAGGGTTAGCTGGGGAGGAAAAATAAGGAGGAAAAAAAGAGGGTGAACAGAGAGTAAACAGAAAGATAAAGGGAAAGAGCAGGAGGTACAGGAAGGAGGAGAAGAGTACATGGGACAAAGGAGAGCTGAGGGGATACTGTAATGAACCTGAGCAGGAAATGATCTAAAGGTTAGTGTATGATTATGTGAATGCATAATTTTTTTTTACTAGATCTGTATGTAAATGATACCTCAGTTTTTGCCTGCCCCGCCCCAGTCTCCAATCTGTCAGGCCTCGTCCTATCTGCTTTTTTTGCTATGGGGCCCACGGAATCGGTATGAGATGCTGGTGCTCGTGGTTCCCAGCTTCTAGAATCCCGATGCCGGAATCTCAAAAGGGTTAACATACTGACACTTGTTGGTCGGTATGCTAGTCTCTTCCCCTCTCCCTACCCTAACCCCTCCCGGTTTGGTGCCTAACCCTAACCCCCCCAATGCATGAACCTAACCTCCCCCTTCCCGGTGCCTAACCCTAACCCTCCCCACTTAGTGCCTAACCCTAACCCCACACTCTAACCCCCCCTAACAGCCGATACTTACCTTCGGTATCCCGGGACGGGATGATGGAGCTGGGCTTTTGACCAGCTTTGGGATTTCAGCACCTGTAATAGGAGCATCTGCACCACTGGAATGCTGAATGCATACCGGGGCCCACAAAGGTCTAGCCCCTGGTCCCTGGGATGTCCGTATTATTTCAATATTGACCTGTTCCTCTTTTTCTGCATGTAGCAATAAATACGTATCAAATCAAAATAATAAATATTACATAGTACATTAATATTTATTGAGTACTTACCTGGCATGGTTGCATCATTTGCGACCACGCCAGGCTGTGCGTTACTTGACATGGTCACAAACAATGTGACTAGTCAGAAACACCCACTGGACAGCTGCTGTAAGATAATCTTCCAACAGTTGCCAATGACAGATGGACCTCCCAGCCCCTCTGCATCCCTGCACCCTCCCCCAGTGTTTGCCGTACTGCTGGTCAATGCTGAACGAGAAGGTGCAACAGAAGTTTAAAGGAAGAGAGGTGAGTGGGCAAACAAGCAGCTAGTACAAAAGATGTTCAAGAGGTGCCCTCTGCCCTCCAAATATAGATAGTGTAAAGAAAAAGGTAAACACCCCAGTTCCATCGCTATAATAACTAAAATACTTAATTGGTAATTAAAAGGAGCTGTGTCCTGTAGTATCCAACAATTTAAAGGTTGGTCCTTTTCTCAACAAACAGGATTTTCATGTAAGAAAGAAGAAAGGTATATAGTGCAATACCATTTAATCACATCAGATGAAAATACACATAAAAGAACACAGTATTAAACTTGATGATGAATATGAATATAATTGAGGTTCCCAAACAGCTGAAGGACAACAATTACCGGATCTTAGAAGAAAACTGGCAGAAGACAGGTCTTTTTCCATATATCTCAGACACCGTGGTCCTGTATTGAATATCAGGAACAGGTTCACTGTCAGCATCCCTTGTACATCCACAATGTGTCATCAGGTTGGGTCCCAAGCACAGCAACCCAACGCGTTTTGACCCGTATCTGGTGTCTTTTTCAAGGTTAAAGTCCGAATGATCATAGTATCTATTTCAGTCCATTAAATACTTGGTCTAATCTAATTATAGAATAATGATCGCCAAGCACACAGCACTTTTGTTCAGTTATCTCCTACCCGCTGGCTTTGTATGCACTGCATTATGGAGTGATTAAAATAAGGACTTCGCTCCCTTTATTATGTAAACAACTCCGGTTGCCATGGCCACATACTGGAAGTGACGCTACGTGAAAACGGGCTATTCCAATGCATGAACTAAGTAATATTAGAGAAGTCACGTGCCCGCTTTCTGGTGTAGGAAATCGGCTGATTACACCAAAGAACTATGGGACCTGTAGTCTTTGCTCCGTGAACGCGTCAGATTGTCATGGATACTCACCAGAAGTGACGTTGTACACATGCCGAGCGGAATGGGAGAAATCACATGTTTGTTTCTAACAAATAGGAGTTTGATCAGACGCAGCAAGTGGTCAAGGGATTTGTAGTCTTTTTTGTCTAGAGACCAGCTGCGTCCGATATACTTAGATTAGACCAAGTATTTAATTGACTGAAATAGATACTATGATCATTCGGACTTTAACCTTGAAAAAGACCCCAGATACGGGTCGAAATGCGTTGGTTTGCTTTGCTTGGGACCCAACCTGATGACACATTGCGGATCTACAAGGGATGCTGACAGTGAACCTGTTCCTGATATTCAATACAGGACCACGGTGTCTGAGATATATGGAAAAAGACCTGTCTTCTGCCAGTTTTCTTCTAAGATCCGGTAATTGTTGTCCTCCGGCTGTTTGGGGATCCTCAATTATATTCATATTCATCATCAAGTTTAATACTGTGTTATTTTATGTGTATTTTCATCTGATGTGATTAAATGGTATTGCACTATATACCTTTCTTCTTTCTTACATGATAATCCTGTTTGTTGAGAAAAGGACCAACCTTTATATTGTTGGATACTACAGGACACAGCTCCTTTTAATTACCATAAGTATTTTAGTTATTATAGCGCTGGAACTGGGGTGTTTACCTTTTTCTTTACACAATGCTGAACGAGAAGCCCAGCAGTACCCTTTCCACAGTGGCTGCAGAGAGGAGCAGCTATCGGGAAAATTTAATACCCCGTTCACATCGCAAACCCGGCTCTGACCCGGGATTTTGAACACGGGTCCAACCCAGCTGCGACCCGGGTCTGACCCCTTTCACACTGCACCTTCCACCTGGGTTATTCCCGGCTTGGCTCCGTTCACATTGAACCCGGGTCAGCCCTGTAAAACCCTATGAATATCATTAAAAATTAACTTTTTCACGAACACAAAAATAAGATGACAAAAGGGAACAAAAAGGAGAGGTGGGGACTGCTCCCAGCATTGCAGGAATTATGACTGATAGATTACCACTGTGTAGCCCTGGGTTCATGAGTGTTTGTGCTTACTGCTGTTTGATTCCGCCAGTGAGAGCATGGTGCAGCTTCTGACAGCATAGTGTACAGTTCACTTCTTCTTCACTCCAATTAGCCATCAATGTAATGACAGTACTGGTATTAACCCCTTTCAGACTGCCAGAATGCTGCCTCTGCTGTTGTCTGCAGTGTGCTGCCTATGTGTCTGGCTGCTAACATCATCATGTGAGACCCAGGAACATCCAACCAGCTGTGTTTGGATAACCTGGGTAGGGCCTGTTCACACTGCTCTATGACTTGGGTCGGTCCAGTAAACAACCCTGGTCGATTGCAGGGTTGAAATGCAGGGTTGCTTGACAAGGGAAATTTTCTTGTTGCACGTTCACACTGCACCTCAACCCGGGTCGACCCAGCAATATCTCAGGTTACTTTTGGAATGTGAAAGTGGTATAAATGAAGCAGCTCTCAGCCTCCCAGTGTATACCAGGTGGATGCTCAGAGAAGCAGCCGCCTGGAAACTGCAATGTTGCAATGCCATGATGTCCCGATCATCGACTGTCTGTATCATTGGACAATATTTTTAAAATTTATATTGATGTTATGTTTCAAGAAAGATTATATATTTTTATTTTTTAATAAAATTGTGTTGGATAAGTTATAAATAAAGACATTTCTGAACAGTTTTTGGAAAAAAAATTAGCCAGTTAAATGGTTAAGATGTAAAAAGGTAGTATAATCAAGTGCCGTAAACATTTTATTATGAGGACTGTAATCATAGACAGTATTTAAAATAATTTGGCTGAGCAACTAAATGTTGTTGAATATTATTTAAAAATAACAACAAAGTGGCCACATCCAATTTTTTTTTTTTTTTTGTGAATGCTCGGAACAAGGCATATATACAGTATGCATCTCTGTAAATTAGCAGGACTATTCAAACAGGGTGTTTGCACATAGTATAAGTTTGCCATAAACTATGCGGCCGGCGGTAAATGATACTGAATCTATGCGTTACATATGGATCTTGTTTCCCAGATATAGGGCTGGTGTAAATCTGTGCCAAGAATGTTAAGTCACAAAGATGCTACTGACTCTGAATACAGTGGGATGTCCACAGCTATTTTAAAGCAAGCAATGCAGATACTTTTTGTGTAACTCTGAATCAAGTCCAGTGACTCTTTAAACATTATTCAACAACTACCTGTACAGACCTACCATTAGAGGAAACCATGTATGACCTTCTCTTTATTTGCATTTAAGGAACATTTATTTCTCCCAACTGAACATTCAGTTCCTCCATCTCAGAAGCTCCAAAATCACATAGACTTCTTTCCTGAAGTGCTGAGCAAGGACTACTGGGTGTCACCTTCTCCAGATTTTGACAGGTACCGTGGTGGTAGAGAAGTAATCAGTAAACAACATACATTTTAATTAAAATATATTAGGTGGCTGTAGATTATACTGCTGGAATAAAAAAAAATAACTTTCCATTCATTTTGACAGGGGATAAAAATGTCCATCTTCCCACCCTATCCCTAGACCCAAGGCCTCCAATTAGAGCTGGTCCTTAAAGCAGGCACACGGATGGCTATGCTGATATTTTTACTATGTCTGTACTCTTTGCTTTGCTAGACAGTCATATATTTTGGAAGCTTTTATGACAAAATTGAAAATACGTATAAATTAAAGAAAAATAACAAACTCAAAGCTTTTAGTTTGGGTTAAAACACGGTAGCTCGTTAACAGAGAGCCACTGTTGACCACTTCCCATCTCAGCCATCTGTCATTTAGCAGCTAGGATGCTAATTTATACCCTGCAGTTGGGTCATGATTGCATCATTTATTGATCAGCTGTTCACATCTGTGCTGGTACATTTTTATTGGGTTCTGGGCATTTAAATGGTGAAGTGATTATTTCTACTACTGTGGTTTCTACTTGTGCTTTCTTGATTTGGTTGTGTATATGGCTATTATTTTGACCTTGGCTTTGATAACACTGGTAAACATATTTTTCTTTTTGTCACAAGAGTGAATATAGTTGAATCTCATAGAATTTTCTCTGTTGAATTCAAAACATCGTTTTAAAATGTCTCTACCACATAAAGGTTTTTGAGTGAGTTTGAGTTTACAATATTATGTTTATTGACAATGCATACATAGCAAATGATTAACTCATTAAACATGTAGAAGTATAGGATTTTCTTAAAAGACTCCCATGCAGCTTTTTCAGCCTGATTCAACTGACCATCAAAGCTCTAATCTTGAATCAGTTCTCTTATTTGAGGTCCTACAAAGATTCTCTCAGCAGAATATGACTTAACTGTTTATTATTCTGTACCCTTTTTAACTTATTCCTTCCTTCCCAGAACAGTATAATTAAAGAATATAATGGAATTTTACTGAAGAAAAGAATACTCACAAAATGCTCTATAAGTGGGTTTTATATCATAATGTATATTCTTAAAGAGAGTGTAACTTTAAATCTATGTGTGACCATTTTTTAAATCAATGTAGAAAAAAAATATATAATATCACCTGATGTGCCCTGTGACAAAATCTTTGTTTACCAGTGTAATTGACTACAGTTGTATGCTGCTTGCCCTGACCTTTGGAATTGTTATTAAAATTACTTTATATGTCTTTAACCTTATTCTTGGAATTCTTCCCTCAACTACACTGTGGTTTCTGTTACAACAATGACTTTCATTATCTGTCTGTACTTGGCAATATATACTAGTTCTCTGATATCATTCAAACTCAGTCAGGAAGGGTTGCATTAGATGATTTGATGTTATGCTATTTAGAATTATGTGCCATCTGGTTAATTCAGTATATTTAATAATGTGGTACCACCTGCCAGAGGGTTCTGTCTGAAACTGTTAATAGACTGAGTATGATAGTATATATTGTATTTATTTTGAACTTCTGGAGAAATATTCTGCAGGCAATTTAAGACTTTTCTATCACAATTTGTATTTATTTTGTTATATTGCCTAGTAAGTTTGGGGTATTAATATAGACCTGATTAATATCCTGTTTACTCTCTCAATAGTACCAATTCCATCCAAGTACTGGTAAGCAGAATTAGCTTTAAGGGAAAGGTACCTGTTAGAGGTGAAGATCTGGGTCCTGGTTTTAAGGATTTATTATGAGTACTGTAAATGCCTTTATTCATAACAACTTCCAATATTCCTAAGCAGTCATGAAAGTGGTGTTTATTGAAAGTCAGTTTACTACATCAGTGTTCTTTTGTATAAGTTGTTTCAAAGGTTCAGTGATTCCAAATGACCAGGAAAATGTAAAAAAATATAAGAACATTCAGTTTACTTTCTTTCATTTGAAATTACTTAACTTGTCTAATCTTCACATACATTTATTTTAGTACTTGCATATAATCGCTTGCAAGACTGATTTAATGTGTTTTTAAGCCATTCTACCAAAATTATAAGAATTTGCCTACAGTACAAGGGTTACCAATTTTAAACATCAAACAGGAACAAAAGAGAAGGTATCAGCGTGTTCCCATTTATCTTTCAATGTGAAAAGAAAATAGGAGTTATGTTGATTAATGTTTGCTAAGGAACATATCCTACATTCTATTTGTATAAAATGTTTTGCTTTACTGCCCATCCTCACATCCGTGTAGAAGAACTAGTACATTATGAAGCATCCATCAATGGTGAAGGTACATTGATGACATACACTGTTTATTTGAACTACCGTGCCTGGATAATATAGTGTGGTTGAAGATATCCAGATCAGTGTTTTAGAACACTATGGCTAGGTCTAACAGAATACACAGATATGAAATAATTTTAAAGAAACTAATAATTCTATAAATTAAGCTTTACAAATCTGAAATCAATTTTTGGGAAAAACAATATTAACTTGTTTATGACATCTTTTTATATACAATATATTGAATTGTAGGAAAGTCTGACTAAATGTATAGACAGTTATAACAGCTAAAAGTCAGAAAAGTAGATATGTTGACAGCAACACTGAACAGAGGGACATTTCTTCACCATTATTTTCACAACCCTCTACTTGTCTGATTCTCATTGGAACACTTTTTTTGTTTTTTTGGCAGAGATGGGAATATCTAATACATATTTACAAAATGTAATGTTCACATTAAGCATACATATTGTGGTGGTGTCACACAAGAGCTTTATCTGGAGCTTTTTTCAAGTGCATTTTTTTCTTCTTTAGAGGGATGTCACAAAAACAAAGCTGTGTTTAGAACTAGCAGCAAAACAGCTAATGCAAAAAAAGATAATCATACTGTAGATATGTTTGATACAGACAAAAAAGTGCTTGCATACTTTTAAGCAAGAAAGACAGTATGAAAAATTTAGAGCTTTTTCCTACAGTTTTTATTCTGTCACATAAAAAACACCCAGAGAAACATTGAGGTAGAATAATATGAAAATTTGGTGAAGACAAAAGTGAAAATGGCTGCTCTGAGAATCCAGTGTTTGCCCATAATACAATATATAACAACTTATTTGATCATCATAGAAAGCACTAAACTCTGTTGTAAGTCAAAGACTCATTTACAGGAGGATGCAAGTGATCAGAACACAAGCCTAGACAAAAATGCATGTACGTATTTACATGCTTACTGTATGCTCATTCAAATACATTTCAAGATGCATCTACCACAAAAACAGTAGCATTGAGCAAAGTTTACTTTAGACAAATTGGCAAGTGTTTATACTAATACTCCAGAAGCATATAGAGTAGCTGTGTGGTTTGATTGTGTTATTACTGTAGTTAATGCTAAAGTCATATTATCCTATTGCCCTATTTGTACACAATATAATAATGGAAAGACAATAGTGTCTTGTCATTGTGATTAGTAAATTAGTAAATTGTGATTAGTATATTACAAGTAATATAAAAAGAGGGCAGTGACTTCATTTAAAGTAGCTGCGATGCTAATTGCTTAAGTGCTTTGAGCCAGAGGGGTCAATACGCAATCATCCAATCAGAAGCAGCTATTGATAGTCATGGTTATTATCATTGTGTATTGTTGCAATATCCCCTCAACGCCCTCAAGAGATATGATTCATAAAAAGCATATCTGCATATGCGTCCATGTCTAACTGTGCCGTGATTAGGTGAACAGACTGTTATTTCACATGACTAGCCCCATGTTACCTTCCAAGGATAAGGAAACTAAAGTGAGCAATAAGAAAAAACGATATAGTAATGCATACAATGTTTACGTACGCATTTTTTATCTACGAAAAAGCTTATTTTACACATGTAAAACATTACGCCATCTGAAAAAGTACACTTGCATTGTCAAGATTGGTGATCTTGTTTTAATTAGATTTCTTATTGCATTTTTTTATCATCTGATAAACTTCTCCCTAGCATGGCAATAGCAATTTACAAACTTTCATGGAAAATAGAGTTTGACCCCCTTAACTGCGGATGACATGGCCCACTCATCATCTGCATGTACACAAAAACTACACTGTGTTGGGGTTTGAAAAAAGAAAAAAAGTTTTTTTTACCTTCCAAACCAGTCCGGGTGACTGGTAGAGACATGCAGACGGTCATAAAAGTGCTGTCAGCAGTCACATGCAATGTAAAAAAAATGTGAGGGAGGAACTTTGAGGCCCTCTATCTCCCCCACTGCGTAACATAGAAAGATCGGTGCACCCTTGTTTGAAAGAAGGGGGTCTTCTCTTTTTAAACTATGTGCCCCATAGAACTTTATGCCTGGTGATAAGTTTGATCTACACTACAGAAAAATAATGGAGTCCAGGAATTGTGAAAGGTCTCCCCTCAACTTACATCTACAAAATCAGCGGCACCCACCTTTAAAAGAGAGGGGGTCACCTTTTTTAAATGATGCAGCCCACTACTAGTTATTGTCTTCTGATCACAGGTATTTACTGGACAAGGCCACCCTGCACTATGGAAAATGTATGTTTTCTGTATATGGGGGGGGCACTATGTGCACTATAACATAACAACTATACATACACCTGTAAAAGTAGGGTGAACCTCATATCAAAAAGGGGAGTCCACTCTTTTCAAATTATGTTGTCCCCTTAGCATCTATTGTCTGTTGATCTGATGATCATCTGTTATATACAGTACAATATCGCCCAGTGCTACAGAAATTTTTTTTTTTTCATATATGGGGGAAGAGCACATTGTTCCCTATATCCACCATACTGGCCCACACACACACATGTTTGTACAATGCCTTGAAATAGGGGAGTCGTCTCTTCCAAACAATATTTCCCCTTAGTAGTTATTGTCTGATGAGAAATCCATCAGCAGTGAAAGGTTTAAAACCATTTGTAAACGGCCGTACTGTACAAGACAGCACACAAAACAAAAACATATTGGGGTATATGTAATGAGGTGTGAATTCCGTGAACCAACATAATTTGATGATGAAAGCTTTAAATTTAAAGTGGAAAAAATGTAAAAGGCTCTCTCACCTCAGGACTCTCTGGATGAATCAGCAAGCAGGTGCCTCAGTGTAAAACCATATACTGTATGTAGTAGAGAATAAGTGTAGCAGTGTACAGTTACCAGTTGAAATAAATTGGATCAATAAATATTACCAGTGCATAGTACTAAGATATTTGCAAACCACTAATGAAATATAACATTTTTAAGTAACATGAAAGTACCAGTATTGCAATAAGCTTGCAACAATATATTAAGATTGCATATAACTAAAACATTAAAAAACATACTATAACTGCAGCAATTTCTGGATCAAACACACTTTCAATCAAACATTTTCATGTGTAGAATTGGCCAGTTGTAAATGTGTGAATTGCCAGATCTGATTTCTGAATTGGCTGCATTGATGGATGAAAAGCATGCAGTAATTATGTGCAAAATAGCAATATCACTGAGTGGATGAATAAGAGGTAGAGATTGAATCCAAATAAGTCAAAAGGCAAGTGTTAATAGATGCAAACAGTCATTTGGAACCAGTGGCGTTACAAGGGGGGTGCGGGCCGCAACCGGGTGTCACCTGCCAAGTGGTGACACCAAAGTGCTGACTCCTTCTCAGTAACAGGAGCCGGGTACTGCACTGTAGTATTATGTGCAGTACTCGGCTCCTGACACAGTGATGGAGCCAGCACTACAACCAGACTGGTCCCCGGACCCCCTAAGTGACTAAAATGGGGGGGTGGTCGGGCCATGAGGCTATGAGGCCATGCCAACTACCTGCGAGACCATGCCCACTACCCACTAGGCCATGCATGCACTACAAGCCTGACCGCTCCTACCCGCATCAGGTGTCACAAGAGGGTGGGACACCAAAGTTTGAAATCCCTCCAGTTTCATTACTTTACCAGTGTGCATAGCTCTGGATATGTGTATTCTCTTAAATCATCATATACTCTTCCAGTCATATTTAGCTGTGGTGTCTTCTTTTAATTAGTTTGATGAAATCCTCAGTTAGACACTGACATTATTGTACAGCACCTGAAACTTGAAGCACAGAGATTCAGGATCACAAAAACCAAGTCTTTGATGCATTTCTGCATCCACAGGCATGCTTTCTTCAGAAGGAAGTGAAATAAATTGGTGCCAGGTTATATCTGTCATTTTTCAAACACAGGGCCTGATTCAGACCCGCTCGCGAGCGCTGAGCACTCGCAAGCAGGTTGATGTTGCCCAAGTGCGCATGCGCACGACAGAGGCAGCTCCGTCGTGCGCATGCGTGAGACCCGAATAACAATGGCCAAGCCATCATTATGGGTCTCACACCAAAGGAGGCGTGCTGTCGATGGTGATTGACAGCACGCCCCCTTTGGTGGGTATGCCAGGGGCGTGGCTGCCCAGATGGAGGCGTTCCCACTGACATCATCACTAGTGATGTCAGTGGGAGTGCTTTTGGCTCTGATAAAGCCCAAAGCACTCCAGGGCTTGCGGCAGCGAGACCCTACCGCAAGGGTCTCGTCGCAAGCCCGATGGTCGCGATGGTCTTGACCATCGTGACCATCATTTTGGCCGCTCGCTATAGCTGTGGGTGGTCACCCACAGCTATGCGAGCGGCCAGGAGGCTGCTCCAAAAAGGAGGAGGGACGGCCCTGATTCAAAGCGAGCACTCTGCCATAGCGTCCGGCACTGAATCAGGGGTCTGTGACATGGCAGTTAGGAGTTGATTGGCAGGTTCTTTATCTCCATTCACTTTTTCTCCATCCAAGGCTTAGGAAATACACCCCACATGTACTGTAGCCAGTGGTTTTACTTGGCACAAGAACTGAAGTTCTATTTTTAAGTCTCTGTGAAATCCCTGCCCTTTCTATCTATCGATACATCTCCCTCTCGAAACTCAGATTCACTTGAGTATTGGCAGTACAGTATCTCATTTTTGAGCTCACACTGCAGATAGGTTCAGTCAACATTGCATTGTATTACACATCAAACCACCTATCTTACATCCTTTCTAATCTTTTGTACTGGCCTTTATGCAGATACATTACTTTTTCCAATTTAATAACAAGATATCAATGGCTTTGAAATATATTTAGCTAATAGTTAAGCAGATTTAGACATCCAAAAGATTTTCTGCATTCTGGCTTGAAAAAATGTCTTATACTCTAGTTCTGTGTAACTACTGTATGTCTATTTTGGGCTGATTATTGTCTAACTTAACTGCTAAATCGTACATAGCTACAGACTTAATTTATATGTAAAAAGAAAAATGTAGGTATAACTATAGCAATAATATGTTTTTAAAAGTAAATAAAGTGATAATACACTTCATTTATCTACTTAGCCATCTATTTAAAATAAGTTTTACATCTGTATTTAGCTAGGTTTTGCTTTTAAAGCACAATAAACACAGATACAGCACTGTCTACTGAACAGATCACTAGCAAATGATACACAATGAAGATATTATATATTAATTATGTACAGGAATTTTCTACAATCTACAGTGTTGCCACATATTAATAGCTAGTAAAGTTATTACATCCTTGTTGACCCTCAGAGAGACAATTTGTAATTTGGTTCACACGAGTGAGTAGATTTTAAATCAGCAGTGTAAACAGTGCAGTCAACCAGTGTGTAAGACACATGGTGCAACTTAGTTGCACTTTATTTGTCCTATTGGGGTCTGTTCAGGGTGCCTTCAGCTGGGTACCCTTAGCAAAACTGCATAGTATTAAATTAGCTGCCTGGATGTTACCAACTAACTTTCTGGTAAATGGAGCCATGTCCCTTGGTGCATATAGTGAAGCTTTTCCTGGAAACAGTGCTAGGTGATTGTTCCAAGTACCTGCTCTGGACATACCCAACAAACCATCTGCTAGTGACTACAGTTTTTGACCTTTGGCTATACTTTGATTACCTCTCTACCTGCTCCCTATATAAGATGGGTGTGGTATAAGAGATAGACAGTAATTAGTTAAACAATGTCTAGATAGACACCAGATGTTAGACAGTCAATAGTTAGACAGGGAAAAAAGTGAGACACAAACAAAAGTCAGACACATTAAAGTTAGACATGTAAAAAACTCGACAGGTACAAAAGGTCGACAGGGTCAAAAGTTCGACATGAAAATGGTCGACACAAAAATGGTCGACAATTATTATTTTTTTGTTTTTAGCCCACATCTTCACCATAACCCTAACAATAACCCTCCCCTTGGTGCATAACCCTAACCCTCCCTCCTGGTGCCTAACCCTAAACATGGGGGTAAGTGCCTAACCATAACCCTCCAGTAAGTGCCTAACCCTAAACCTAACCCTAATCCTACAAAAAATAAAAAAAGTGTCGACCATTTTTGTGTTGATCTTTTTCATGTCGAACTTTTTACATGTCTAACTTTAGTGTGTCTGACTTTTGTCTGTGTCAAACTTTTATCCTTGTCTAACTATTAACTGTCTAACATCTGGTGTCTATCTAGACATTGTCTAACTAATTACTGTCTGTGTATAGTCCGGGATCCTTATAAGATCATCTACAAAGCCCTCAACCCAACTGCTCCTTCCTACATCTCTAGCCTCATTTCCTCACATACTCCCTCTTGCCCTCTTCACTCTGCTAATGGTTGCCACATTAACTCCTCCTGACCACCACTTCCCAATTTGCATTCAAGATTTCTCTCGGGCAGCTCTCACCTGCCAGAATATATCCATAATATCATTCCACTCTTCCTCCTAACTCTGCACTCTGCCCTTTTCTCCCCATTATGTCCATCCATATCCACCATAGATTGTAATCTTGTTTGATCATTGCCCTCTCTGCTTTAATTACCAACTTGGCCTGTTTCTGACCATGCTCTGCTCAGACCATGGTCCAAATCATTGCAAACCACTATATCCCGGGATATTGGATTATGCTTCTGTCTTACTCCTGCATTTAAACAGTGTCTGTTTTCTGGATCACACTTGCTATTTACTAGTCTGCTGTCTCTGCTAAGTTGCCTGTTGATCCTGGGCTATTGCTAATATCCATGATGATCTGAGACTGCAAGACAGGTGAGCATCATTTAACAATATATATTTATATAAGGTTGCTCACTGTTTACTGCAAATTGACTAGATGCCTTCTAAACTGGAGTTCTACTTTGAAATTGGTAGCATCAATATTGCCTGTGACAATACAAAAGTTTGCGAAATATATCCTACTTGATTGTGCACCGCACAAGCCCACAGGTATGGGAGATGCACAGTGGCACGCATTTCGACCGCATCTCCACTTGCAACTGAAGAGGTGTAACTAGGCTGGGGCGTTCTTAGATAAGCAAAGATCAGTGAGGGAGGGTCAATGGAACAGTGGGCTATGCAGAGTTGGAGATACAACTATTTTCAGATGTATCTTTTGCACCAAGCATAGGCTGGTGAAAGTGCGCACTGATGATGATGATGACTAGTAGCTGATCAAGTGTATGGATAAGAAATTGAAGAAAGATTCCTACCATCCAGACCAACGACTGCGACTGGGCTATCCAGAGGTTCAGGAGAAAGTCCCAGGTCTCGAAGAATGCCTGGTCCATAAAATTCTCCGCGACCCCACTATCAATAAAGGCAGAGACTGAGGGGTTAATTCACAGTCGGTCGCAAGTGCTGAGCGCTCACAACCAACTCGATGTTGCCCCACTGGGCATGTGTACAACGGAGCCGGCTCCGTCATGCACATGCGCGAGACCCGGCTAGCGACAGATGCTCCGTCGCTAGGGGTCTCGCAGCAGATGGGGTGAGCTGTCGATGGTGAATGACAGCTCGCCCCCGTTTGGGAGGCGGGCATGCCTGCCCAAACGGAGGCGTTCCTGCCGGAACGCTTGCCGTTTGGGGTAGGCCCCACTGACATCATTGTTGATGTCAGTGGGGAGCTTCCTGCTCGATCAGAGCAGGAAGCTCCCTGGGGCTTACGAGTGCCCAGACCCTAAGGGTCTGGTCATAAGCCACGATGGTCGCGATGGTCTTGACCATCGCGACCATCACCCATGTCAGTCGCTAGAGCTGTGGGTATTAACCCACAGCTTAGCAAACAACAAGGAGGCGGTTGTTCAGGATGCAAGCTGCCGCCCTGATTCAGGGCGACCGCTTGCAACTAACGACCGCCTCTGAACGAGGTCCTGAGACCTGGCCATACGAAGACTTGGGCAAAGTGGGGAAAAGGACTGAATTCCTTGGAGAGATGGATGCAAGGCCTAGATGCAACTCTCCACAACCATCTAGACCTTGCCTTTTTCCGACTTGATGGGACAAAGTTGGGCCATATGTCCTTTACCTCCACAATACATGCACAATCCCAGTGGGCATCTCCTCCGTTATTTTTCTGCAGGAAGAAGGAAAGCCCCGAGTTGCATAGGTTCCTCTTGTTCAGCAGAAGGGACCCAAAGGAGGAGACCGAGGAGCTAGGGATGGCAGATTCTTCTACAACCTGCACTCCCGGAGACATTTGTCAATGCTGATAGTCAAACTCATAAGGTCAAACCAGTGTGTCTGCAGAGGGATGTTGAACCAGGATATCTGTGAACTGATCTGATAGCCCCCATTGGAACTGACTCCGCAGAGCAGGATCGTTCGATCCAGAGTCCACGGCCCACTTCCCGGAACTCAGTACAGTAATCCTCCACTGCTCGGAACTCCAGTTTCAGGGACCGAAGGCTAGCCTCTGCCATGGCTGCCTTGTCTGGGTCATCATATAGTAACCCTAGAGCCGAGAACAAAGAATCCACAATCTGAAGAGCTGTTGAAGTCAAGGGGAGACTGAATGCCCAAGTCTGTGGGTCCCCTTGCAGAAGGCAAATCACAATCCTAACTTGCTGGACCTCTGAACCTGAGAACTGAGGCCTGAGCCTAAAGTAAAGTTTACAACTTTCTTTGAAATTAACAAAGTCATTGCGACTCCCCGAGAAATGGTCAGGCATATTCAGCTTGGGCTCACGAACCGTTGGATGGGCAGTTGCGGCCCGCGTCTCCTCAACCTCAATGGAAAGTTCCTGCACTTTCTGAGTTAGCACCTGGATCTCGGCTGCCATACTTTGTGCCGGATTCTGTCCGGGTTACATGACTAAACCTCAATAATAACCTCAATAAGGTTGCTACCTTGAGGGTCGAACTCTTGGCAAGTAGCGGCCTGTGGCCATAAATAAGATTCAGCCTTTGGGTTGTGTGGCAGCCTTGCGGGCTGGTATGTCTTGGCTTGTTGTGGCCTGTGGGCCCAAGTACAAGATGCAGCCTCTGGACTGTAAAGTCTCCGATGATGATGCGCCAGATTGTGCACTTATGATGCTGAGATGCGACCAATGTCGCCGGGTTGACACTGGTGTTGATATGCTGGGTTGCGCACTTTAGACGCTGAGGTGCAACCAAAGTCGCCGAGTTGCCACTGGCGTTGGTATGCTGGATTGCGTACTTAGGGCCTGAGTCAGACCCACTCGCGAGCGCTGAGCGCTCGCAAGAGGGTCGATGGTGCCCTAGTGCGCATGCGCACGACGGAGGGAGCTCCGTCGTGCGCATGCGCGAGACCCGGGGAGCGACGGGGAAGCACCAAAGGGGACGTGCTGTCAATGTTCATTGACAGCACGCCCCCTTTGGTGGGCGTGCCGGTGGCGTGCCAGGTTATATCTGTAATTTTTCAAACACAGGGCCTGATTCAGACCCGCACGCGAGCGCTGAGCGCTCGCCAGCGGGTTGATGTTGCCCAAGTGCGCATGCGCACGACGGAGGCGGCTCCATCGTGCGCATGATTGAGACCCGAATAACAACGGCCAAGCCGTCATTGTGGGTCTCACACCAAAGGGGGCGTGCTGTCGATGGTGATTGACAGCATGCCCCCTTTGGTGGGCGTGCCAGGGGCGTGGCTGCCCAGACGGAGGCGTTCCCTCTACCGTCTGGGTCTGGCCCCACTGACATCACTAGTGATGTCAGTGGGAGTGCTTTTGGCTCTGATAGAGCCAAAAGCACTCCTAGGCTTGCGGCAGCGAGACCCTACCGCAGGGTCTCGTTGCACGCCCGATGGTCGCGATGGTCATGACCATCGTGACCATCTTTTTGGCCGCTCGCATAAGCTGTGGGTGGTCACCCACAGCTATGCGAGCGGCCAGGAGGCCGCTCCATTTTTAGGTAGGAGGGCCCTGATTCAGAGCGAGCGCTCTGTCAGAGCGTCCGGCTCTGAATCAGGCCCTTAGGATGCTGAGGTGCAGCCAATGTCGCCGGGTTGACACAAGCCGCTGGATGCTGGATTGCGCACTTAGCATGTGAGCGCACTCTGTGCCGCTGGGATGACACAAGCGGCAAACGGCAGAGATGCACACCGTGCCGCCTAGAAGACACAAGCAGCAAACAGCAGGTGTTATGTGGACCATGCCGCCTGGATGGAATAAACGGCAGAGAATAGATAAGGCAAACTGGAATCTGGAACTCGACTGAATGAACAGAAGACTGGCCACAACCGGAAACACGTGAGAACGCTATCACCAGCATCGGAGTAGCGTTCACAGCAGCAGGATATGGACACAGGAGCCAATCCGGATCAGACCCAGAATGACAAACAGGAGGTAGGCGGAGTATCAATGAACACGGGTCCGACGTTCACTTTGAACAATCTTAGCGATGTGGAAACTTGTAACACTCCTGCCTCTACTCCTCCCATTGTGTCAGTCACAATACTCATTCCTGCAGTGTGCGGAGTGACTGTGGAGCTGTGCATTGCAGACGGGGGCAGAACCAGGTCAACTGCGATGTTCTCTCATTATAAAATTAGCACGTACCCATTTTTGTTTTCTTTAACCGAATGAATCTAAAATCACCCTTTCCTTCCTAATGCAAAACTTATGTGAATCTGAAAGGTAATGAGAAAAACAACTGACACAAACTGTTGATGATCCTTAAAACTGAATTTGTTGAAGTGCATTTAATTACACCCTTGATGGCTTTTGTCCTGCCAACTATAGCTTACACGAGGAAGGAATTAAAGTACTAAGGTTTTTCCATAATATCATTTTTAGAACTTAATGCTTAAAAATGCAAATCATTAATTGGAACATACTGTCGGTTCAAGATTTCTTGCAGATAAAATCACTTTGTTGAGGCTACTTGTAAATTACATTACAATAGGAAAGCTGGTTAAAGAGCACACTTAGCTCTGAACTATAAGAGGATACTCCTGCGATACAGATGTTTTATTTAAGTCTATTTTTTTTTTCAAGTGTACAGTAATACTTGATGCAAGAGCTGCTTGAGATTTAAAGTAGATCTCAATGTTAGGTTCATATGTACTGAATTACTATATGTACTGGATATGATTGCTTAATTACCATTAATAACTATGTTAATGCTGTGTTGAGAAAAGCTTCACATATCACTCAACAATTCTGTCACTCATGCCACAAAAAAATCTGTATCTCGATAGTCGGGTCTCTACTGATTCCAGGAAGATATCACACATTTATAAAATATTTCATGACAGAATAAGATCACATTGGGACTGATGCCAAATGTATCTTTTCACACTGCGCATGTTCTAAACCAATCGTGCAGAGCGTTGTGTGTTTCAGTAAGGATCGCTATTGCGTACACAACTGCAAATTCACTCGGAATGCAGCTGCGAATGTATCCTAATGCCTGCCATAGCTCATCCAGCATAGAAACGCCCACTGCTGCTTTCTCATATCCATACTACCTCGCTCTCCTGCATATACATCGGTACCATCAACGCACATCAGCCCATCAAGCAACATTTACACCAGGTCTGACCAGCCGCAGACACTGCAAGTCTCGTCACACGCAGTGAGTACTCAGGCTGTGTATGTAATCGCAATAGCTAATTTATGCACGCCCAGGAAACGGCTTTCAAACGGACAGACAGGCCTGAGTTTCTCCAACCACTCCCCCGTCACCATCCCCAAACATCACTGTAACTCACTCTGCGATGGATTCTTCAGTGCGTCGCACAGGCGCAGCGCCGGTGCATATGTAGTGTTCAACAATCGATCGATCTGCGGACGCAATTGAATCAGTATGTTAGAATCCACACATTTTATCTGTGCACACAATGCAGGCAGTAATAAATTCATTTACGAAAAACACACCTTCTGTACAATGTACAACCATGGCTGTACACTGTGACTGTGGTACAGTATAGTACTTGTTTTTATGGGACCTCCACTGCCGGTTTCCCTTCACTGTCACACCAGGCAATAATCTCTTGTAATAGCGGGAAGTCACGGCTGGAGATCACTGGGTAGGGAGACATTGGGGCTACGGCAACTACCACTTTTATTGGTAGCTTTTTTAGCACCAGCAGTAGTACATAGGGGTACTCTTCCGCATCCCCATGGATACACAGTACTTTCACTGAAGGTAATACCTGATCAGCCCCTTTTGATACCAGGTTATCTGACACAAGGGACAGTTCACTATGCATATTAATCAATACTGTGAATCAGGACCACTCAGCCATACATACATTCACCCCTATTGTGCTATCCTTACACCTCTGATTCCTTGTAACTTCAAAGATGAACTGCCATACAGGGGGATGTGGGTTAGTTACAACACACCTACAGTATGCCTCTGAGCACTGATCCATGATCTGATTTGCACTAGAATTAACAAATTAAATTTCCGTTTGCAGGGACGTTGGAATGATTTTATGATGGGGGGTAATAAAATCGTTCTGGCAAGCTGCCCCCCTTTCCGATGCCCTTGGCTGTTTGGTTGCTACTGGTATATATGCCCACTGTTTGTAAATAATTACCTATATACATACACAGCTATACAACATGATAGGTGATGCCAAGGGCCAAACTAGTGTAATCTGAATAAAGGATTAACATATTTAAAGCTATAGGACCTGATTAAGAGTTGTATGTACACCTGATGGTTTATGCACAACTCAGATGTTTCCCAATTGGCGTATGTGCAGGATCTGTACTGTGCATGTGCCGAACTGCTGATCTTTGTCTGCGACCATGGTCTCAGTGCCCCCTAAGCCACAGTATGATTGACCTGCTGCAGCCATTTGGGGGTGGGACGGTGAGCGTTTTACAAAATGGGGGCATTGTGGGCGTGTCAAGGTCAGGGTCTGTGTCCTTATATGCAAATTTCCTGGTCCTGGCAGAGGAGATCCAGCGGCCAATCTGAGAAAGCTTAGCCTTACAGAACTGATGCTTAATGCACTTCACAACATTGCTATAAAATACTATTATATTTAAGATACTTGTCGTTTAACTTCCTTCCTCTCTGTATACTTAAATAGGTAACTTAATTTAGGTCAACTCTGCACCTGGGAACCGTACTGTATGTATACAAAAAGTAAAGTCTACAGAAATAGTGCAGTTTCTATGAGCAATATTTAATCAGACAGTCTAAACTGAAAACATGGGAAGAACAAAGTAACATACAGGTATTGTTTTATGAATAGGCAAATGATTGAATTAAATGGGAAGTATCTGTCGAAACTATGTTTTTGTTAACAGGAAAGCTGAAAACTGAAAGTAAGGAAATGCAGAGAAAATGTGGAGCAATAAATTATAAAACCTTAGATTTCACCTTGAAAAACATACAATATTGACTAGAAGTAGAATCTAACAGTAAGGCGACAACACGGGTGCATAAATAAATTTTTACATACTGTCATACTGTTATATTTCGTTATGCAATTTTTGTCGTATAAATCCTCTGCTAACTACAGTACAATTTATTTTACTTCATGCAATTGAACCAAGTGTTATTTTAGCTGCAGTCAGTAATATATAAACTCATTAAGACATGTTGTTGCACATTTTTTTCTACTTTGGCAAATTTGAGGAAGAGGAGTTTAGGAAACTTTTTCCATAACTCCCTCTAACCTTATATGTGTAAATAATATGTGTCTATGTAAAGTAATGACATTTTTCTATCAGTCTGTCCTTTTGGAACTTGTTGTTTGTCCTCTTTCCTTTCTATGACACGTAAATAAACAAAAGATAATAATAAACACATGATTGGAGTAATACAAATAATACAAACTATTGAAGTCATTGGAAGCTCAGCATACTCTCCATCCTCTGTATCCACTTATATCCCATTTGCCCCTACTGTCTCCAGGTACCTATAAATTAATGTTGTTGATGATGATGTGCAATAGAATACATACACTTAACATAAACAGTATTAGTAGTAGAAGTAATTGTAGCTTTTTAAAAAATGTAGCAGTAATGTTTTTTTTAATTCTTACCAAATATTTTCTATATTTAGTTTCTTACTGAAAATGTTCTGTCTCTCAAATATTTACTATTATAATATTAGTCATACAATATTTAAATAACATTTCCTTGCTCTTCTAATCAACCCATTACTAGTATTTGTTATATAATGTTTTTTTCCCCAATATCAAGAAAGTGACCAAATGCCCATTACTGCTCAGAAACTAATTCTGCAATAATGTGTCAGGAAGAAAAAAATAGATCAAGTCAGAGGCAGACTCGAACTCTTCAAAAATATTAGGAATTCTTAATTTATTCATATTAATTACATTTATTTATAAATTTATATATATTTATATTTTATATATATTTTTTGTGAAAAGGTCAGCATAATTTCACATGAGGTACAAGTGGAATATCCAGATCTCACAGGTTTGGCAGAGCAAAAGCATTAGGAATGTGTAATGTCCATTTCAGGTGTTGCCTCAATCAGAATCTAGAAGGCATCTGATTACAGACACCTGCATGAGGCTGGTTTAAGAACTGAAGAGACACTGGGGAAACTGAGGCTGACAGTGAGATAGTCGCTCAGCTTATAGGCCCAAGGGTGACTAGTGTTACGGTTCCTGGACCTGCTGGTCCACTGAAGAAATATTGCTGTTTGAAAGACTTTGTGTAATATCTTGCCTGTGAAACTGCCATATCCTGTATACCTGCATGTGGCGAGCAATTAAGCTACTGATGGAATTACCCGGTCTATGTGATTCTTGTCACTATATATATATATATATATATATATATATATATATATATATATATTAGGGGTGTGCACCGGCCACTTTTCGTGTTTTGTGTTTTGGATCTGGATCTTTCTTCGTGTTTTGGATCTGGATTGGTTTTGCCAAAACCACCCTTCCGTGTTTTGGGTTCTGGGTTTTGTGTTTTGGATCTGTATTTTTTTTAAAGAAAGCATAAAAACAGCTAAAATCACAGAATTTGTGGGTTTTTCTGCTCCTATGCTATTATTAACCTCAATAACCTAAATTTCCACTCATTTCCAGTCTATTCTGAACACCTCACACCTCACAATAGTGTTTTTATGTCCAAAAGGTTGCACCGAGGTAGCCGGATGACTATGCTAAGCGACACGATTGGGCGGCACAAACACGTGGCCCATCTAGGAGTGACACTGCAGTGGCAGACAGGATGGCAGTTTGAAAAACTAGGCCCCAAACAGTACATAATGAAAAGAAAAAAAGAGGTGCAAGATGGAATTGTCCTTGGGCCCTCCCACCCACCCTTATGTTGTATAAACAGGACATGCACACTTTAGCAAACCAATCATTTCAGCGCCAGGGTCTGCCACACAACTGTGGCTGAAATGATTGGTTCGTTTGGGCCCACACAAAACAAGCTGGCAATTAATCTGTCCCTGCACAAACTGGCTCTATGGAGGCAAGATGTCGTCATCATCCTCCTCATCCACTGATTCCTCACCCTCTTCAGTGTTGTGTACATCCTCATCCTCACAAAGTATTAATTCTTCCCCGCTGGAATCCACCACCACAGGTCCCTCTGTACGTTCTGGAGGCTGGTCTCCCTGGAAGAGTTGATAATTCATTTTTATGAACATCATCTTCTCGACATTTTGTGGAAGTAACCTCCTACGCCTTTTGCTGACAAGGTTCCCGGCTGCATTAAACACTCTTTCGGAGTACACACTGGAGGGGGGGCAACTCAGGTAAAATAGAGCCAGTTTGTACAGAGGCCTCCAAATTGCCTCTTTTTCCTGCCAGTACAGGTACGGACTGTCTGACATGCCTACTTGGATGCTGTCACCGATGTAATCCTCCACCATTCTGCCAATGGTGACAGTATCATATGCAGTGACAGTAGACATGTCAGAAATTGTTGCCCAGTCCTTCAGTCCGGACCAGATGTCCAAACTTGGTCCTGCCTGCCCTGCATCACTGCCAGCGGGTTGCTTAGGATATGACATGTCACGTTCCACTTCAGCTGACAGTGTTTTCACCAGCAGGTCTTTGCACCTCTGCAGGCTTGTGTCGGCCAGAAAGATAGACACCACATAGGCTTTAAACCTAGGATCGAGCACGGTGGCCAAAATGTAATGGTCTGATTTCAACAAATTGACCACCCTGGAATCCTGGCAAAGCGAATGAAGGGCTTTATCCACAAGTCCCACATGCTGAGCGGAATCGCTCCGTCTTAGCTCCTCCTTCACTTTCTCCAGCTGCTTCTGCAAAAGCCTGATGAGGGGAATGACCTGACTCAAGCTGGCAGTGTCTGAACTGACTTCACGTGTGGCAAGTTCGAAGGGCTGGAGAACCTTGCACAACACGGAAATCATTCTCCACTGCGCTTGAGTCAGGTGCATACCCCCTCCTTTGCCTATGTCATAGGTGGATGTATAGGCTTGAATGGCCTTTTGCTGCTCCTCCATCCTCTGGCGCTCCAGTCTTCGGCACGCAGTTGCTGAATGGCGAAAGTGGCCAGAAATTTTTGGGGCCACCCAAAGCGCACGCCCCTGTCGCTTTCAGAAAATTCTGCACCACCAAGTTTATTGTGTGAGCAAAACATGGAATTTGCCCAGATATAATGCCCGCACAATATTGGCGGCATTGTCAGATATCACAAATCCCCAGGAGAGTCTAAGTGGGGTAAGCCACTGGGCGATGATTTCCCTCAGTTTCTCTAAGAGGTTGTCGGCTGTGTGCCTCTTACTGAAACCAGTGATACACAGCATAGCCTGCCTTGGAACGAGCTGGCATTTCTGAGATGCTGCTACTGGTGACGCTGCTGTTGTTGCTGCCTAAGGTGATACATCTACCCAGTGGGCTGTCACAGTCATATAGTCCTTAGTTTGCCCTGTTCCACTTGTCCACATGTCCGTGGTTAAGTGGACATTGGGTTCAACTGCATTTTTCAGGACACTGAGGACACTTTTTCTGACGTTTCTGTACAGTCTCGGTATCGCCTGCCTAGTGAAGTGGAATCTAGATGGGATTTGGAACCAGGGACACACTACCTTCATCAATTGTCTAAATCCCACTGCACTAATGGTGGATACCAGACGCATGTCTAACATCAACATAGCAGTCAAGACCTCAGTTATACGTTTTGCTTCAGGATGACTGCTGTCATACTTCATCCTCCTCGCTAAGGACTGTTGGAGGGTCAATTGTTTAGTAAAAGTAGTGGTGTTCCTACTTCCTCTCTGGGATGATGAACGACTCCCAGCAGCAGCAACAGCAGCAGCGGCAGCAGTAGGCGTAGCAATGCAGGATCCTCTGGAGGAATCCCGGATAGGAGAGTCAGTCATGCCAGTGACATGGCCTGCAGGACTACTTCCGATCATGACTAAGGAGGAAATTGACGAGGAGGGAGTTGACGGTGTCGTTTGCAGGCGCTTGGATACAACAGGACAATGGGATTTAGGTGTCCCTGGACTGCTTACGGTCTTAGCCAAAGTTTCTGAACTTGACAGTAACTTTTTATGAATGCACTGCAGGTGCCGTATAAGGGAGGATGTTCCTAGGTGGTTAACGTCCCTACCCCTACTTATTTCACCCTTACATATGGTACATATGGCAAGACAGTTGTTGTCCGGATTTGGATAGAAATATTGCCAGACCAAAGAGGTGGAATGTTTGGCCTTCCGCCCATGCATGACCATGATGGACTTTTTCATCCCACGGACAACAACTGTCTCCCCCGGAGCCTGATTTAAACAAAACACATCACCATCAGAATCCTCCTCGCCAACTTCCTCCTCAGTGCCAGCTACACCAGTATCCTCATCCTGTTGTACTTCAACAGTGACATCTTCAATTTGCATATCAGCAAATTGGACTGTGGGTGCTCCTTTCAGCACTTGCAGGGGGCATGCAAATGGTGGAAAGAGTCACCTCTTCCCGTCCAGTGCTGGGAAGGTCAGGCATTGCAACCGCCACCACACTTGGACTCTCCTTGGGGATTTGTGATATCTTCTTAGAACGCACAGTTCTTCGCTGTGCTTTTGCCAGCTTAACTCGTTTGGTTTTTTTAGCGGGAGGAGGGCTTCCATCATCATGTGAAGCTGAACCACTACTCATGAACATAGGGAAAGACCTTAGCCGTTCCTTGCCACTCCGTGTCATAAATGGCATATTGGCAAGTTTACGTTTCTCCTCAGATGATTTAAAAAAAATTTAAGGTAATTTTTCTGAACTTTGGCATTTGGGATTGTATGTGCCCTCTACTATGACATTGGGCATCGGCCTTGGAAGACGACGTTGATGGCATGTTATCATCTATGTCATGACTAGTGGCAGCAGCTTCAGCACTAGGAGGAAGTGGTTCTTGATCTTTCCCTATTTTATTTTTATCAGAGAAAGTTTGGTCCTTCATTTATGTTATATTGATATATATGTGCGGCTAAGGCGCACACAAACACAGAAAATAATTTTTTATTTTTGTTGCAGACTAGTGCACTTTGTCGGTTACACCACCCTTTAAGAAATGAGCCAGCCGGCTCTTTACTTATGGGACACAGGTGCACGCTTGGCGCTGCTCCTTTGTTGATGCACGTGCAGCTACAGTGCACACAATTCACAAAGACAGAAAAAAAAGAAGATAGAAAAGTGATGAAAAAATATTTATGTGAATTAAGTGGTGATGCCCTGAATAAGGCCCAGCCAGAACAACCCCAGGGGCCCCACGCCCAAACGTTCACCCCAAAATAATTATTGCTACCAAATAGTAGCACCCACTCTGGGTCATATAATTACAATTAATGTACTGCATGATAACAGCACATATATAAGCTGAGAGCAGACTCACCAAGGAGGTACCCCAGAAACCTCCAAATGGCACTATAAGGACCAGCACATCCTCCCAATGCTGGCTCCCTTCATGCCTCTCAGAAGTACAAATAGAAAGTATGGTGGTCGCTCAAATCAGCTTAATGATATTGCCCAGGTGCTTGTAAAGGGCGGGGTTTACACTGAACCAGAGAAAAGAAAGGGATATTCCCTCCAGCACACTGCAGCAATATTGGCAAAAATACTTGAATCCTACATGATAACAGAATTCAGAGGTATTAGTTGCATACATTTGCAAATATATGATTAAGGGCCGGGCCAACGTCAAGGCTCCTCTATACCGGCGTCTCTAACATTAAGGGGTTCACGTCCGAGGCACAAGGCACCCCAAAATAATCCAGCCAAGGACCATTCCCAGGGCATCACACTAAAATGGAAGAAAGGTTATAGTGAAGTGTAAAGTATAGATGTGTAAAAGATAAATCAATAAGTATTAATATAATAAGAAAGAATTAAAATTACTCAGATAATATACAAACAAATAGAAAAGTGATGAAAAAATATTTATGTGAATTAAGTGGTGATGCCCTGAAAAAGGCCCAGCCAGAACAACCCCGGGGGCCCTACGCCCAAACGTTCACCCCAAAATAATTATTGCTACCAAATAGTAGCACCCACTCTGGGTCATATAATTACAATTAATGTACTGCATGATAACAGCACATATATAAGCTGAGAGCTGACTCACCGAGGAGGTACCCCAGAAACCTCTAAATGGCACTATAAGGACCAGAACATCCTCCCAATGCTGGCTTCCTTCATGCCTCTCAGAAGTACAAATAGAAAGTATGGTGGTCGCTCAAATCAGCTTAATGATATTGCCCAGGTGCTTGTAAAGGGCGGGGTTTACACTGAACCAGAGGAAGAAAAGGGATATTCCCTCCAGCACACTGCAGCAATATTGGCAAAAATACTTGAATCCTACATGATAACAGAATTCAGAGGTTTACAAGCACCTGGGCAATATCATTAAGCTGATTTGAGCGTCCACCATACTTTCTATTTGCCTTTGATACCTTTGCCTCCCAGGATGCTTCCTTTGGGCATCGGATTCTCTTTTCTGCTCAGGAGCATCCCCACCCTTAGGGAAACTGCTATAGGACATCCCCATGGTATCCCTGTGGATCCCCTGTGGACCCTGAAGAAGAAATTAAGATTTATGGTAGACTTACCTTTGTTAACTCTATTTCTTCGCCTCCTCTGCTACCTCTCTTCTTCTGCCTAATCCCATCTTGCACACCTCCTTAATTTCTCCCTCTCTTCTGGCAATGTTCTTTCTGCATTCAAGCATGCCCTTGTCTCCCCCATTCTTAAAAAACCTAACCTTGATCCTAACATTCTCTTTAACTACCGACTGATCTCTCTCCTTCCTTTTGCCTCCAAACTCCTTGAGCGTATTGTTTACAACCGCCTCACCACATTTCCTCCCACTCCTTCCTTGACTCTTTTCAATCTGGCTTCCATTCTCTCCACTCCACTGAAACTGCCCTCACAAAAGTCAGCAAACGACCTCCTTGCTGCCAAATCCAAGGGCCACTACTCCCTGGTTATTCTCCTAGACCTCTCTGCTGCTTTTGACACTGTTTATCACCCTCTACTGCTGCATATCCTTCACTCCCTTGGTCTACATGACACTGCTCTCTCCTGGCTGTCCTCCTACCTCTCTGACCGTTCCTTCTCTGTTTGCTCTCACGATGACTCCTTACCACCACAGCCTCTTACAGTAGGTGTTCCCCAAGGTTCTATTCTTGGAACTCTCCTATTCTCTCTCTATACGTCCTCCATAGTAGGAGGCAGCATGGGAGTTGATAAATGATCCACTAGCTGAATCATAGCCTGGGATAAGGAGGACACCCAGGGTGGCTCATATACCGGGGCTGGTAAGGTGGATTGGTGAGCAGATTTATAACAATTAGCACATAGACCCTGCTGCATGAAATCCTGAGAAGGCAATCCCACAAAACAGGATTTACATGTAACCATCACAGGGGCCTCAGCCTCCTATTTATCCTTGCCTTTGGAAGACATAGAAATAGCCAATAAGTAGCACACAATATGGGGTAAATTTACTAAGATTGGAGTTCTATTAAGAAGTGATGTTGCCCATAGCATATTATTATTATTTTCTAGAAGGTGCTAAATAAACGAGAAGTAGAATCTGATTGGTTGCTATGGGCAACATCACTTCTTAAATAGAACTCCCATCTTAGTAAATTTACCCCTAAGTGTCTAGTTAATAATGCAATGTGACACCCTTCACAAATACAAGTGAATGTGAAGTAATAATTAACCCCTACATACCTGGTAGTTAAGGGTTTAAGATAGAGCAGCAGGGATAGATAGAACTGGCAGCCAGAAATTGTAAGACAGTATATCACACAACAGAACCAGCACAAGTCACATACAATGCATATAAATATACTTATAATGGGCACTAAATCAACTACTCAAGCCTCCAAAGGATGGTAGGATTTGTGCACTGTATAACCTGGCCCCAGGGAGAGATATACAATGAAACCGGACCTGACACTCCTGAGACCTGTAGCTTCTAAAAAGCATTGATTAATGGCTACTGAGCATCTCATCTAGTAGGAGGGTGAGTAGGAGGAGCAGCCCAGAAGTGGGAAAACTCTTGTGAAGGATCACGCTCTGGGCTGGAGGAGGGCTTGCCCGGGGAGAGCCTACCTCCCCTATTGCTGCATCAACCACCGGGTGCTGCAGGCTTCACCTGGTCCCCGACACCAACTTTAAACTGCCCCGGTGGTCTAGTGGGGGAGCACACGCACCAGTCGCCCCACTACAGCGTCTTCCGGCTGAAAGTAAGGATAGCCAACACACGATTCCCTGCAAGCAGGAAGTTGCCTTACCTGATCTTCCCTGTTGCCCGGCTGCAGCCCTGGGTTCCCAGTGGAGCTGCAAGCAATCACCAGACCACTTACTGGTGTTGCGGCGCCGGTGGAAGTAGTTGGAGCAGCGGCACAGGCGCCCATAAGGACGCCTTGCTGCTTCCTCAGATGACAGAAAAAAATGTAATTAAATTAAAAAGCTTGGGACTGCTATATCAGTCCTCCTGTTATAAAAGGTGCAACTTATCCTGTCCAGTACCAAACGAAAAACTGTCTGTGACTGGGGGCGGGGTATATGTGGAGAAGGACTGAGGCATCCTTGGAGCTAAAGCTTAACTGTTTGGTGCCTGGATCACTCCAACCACACACAACCCATGGTATCCCTGTGGGTCCCCTATGGATTCTGAAGAAGAAAGTTAGTGTCAACATGCTGACCGTATCTTTCAATAAATAAAAGATAATACTTGCATATGTTCAGTTCCTTAGCAAGTATTGTCAAAAATATGTCAGGTGCACTCCACAAATGGTCATATGCTCAACTCTACATAAGTTCCTGTTTGTCCAATCTGCATGAATCTAAAGTTAAAATCTTTCCTAGGAATTGAAACAAATGAATAACTATTATACAAAGTCAGTATCTAGGAATACCAAGCAGGATTAAGGCTTGTGGGGGCCCCGGGGCAACTAAGTTGTGAGAGCATCCTCCAATAAAATTGATACCCCACAGTGCCCTCCCCAATATGCCCCCATTTGCTACATATAATTGCCAACTGCTCCCAACCTCCCCACTGGGCATCTGTTCTCAGTTATTTCAAGGTTGGACTGACCTTGTGTGGGGGCCCAGGATGACAGCCCCTGTTGCCACCCCTTTTATCCAGTCCTGAGGAATTCCCATTATTTGCCAATTCAGGGACCACTGTTAGACCAAGCATAGCCATCACTGACACCTAGTGGGGAAATTCTGTGATACACAAATTAATTTCACAAATGCTAGTAGCCAGTAGGCAAGAGTATAGATAAGGGAGGAGATTTTTTTTATAGACCAAGAAACATATCTCAAAGAAGTGTGGTGGTTACAATTAGATGAAAATATAAAAAAATAAAGGATAATCCTAGTGAAAAAATTGTACTTTAATACTTGATTTAATGTTTAGAAAATATTTAAATGTTGCCATAATAAATAATGGTGAATTATTATGTTAAAAATGAGTCCCTAGAATTTATATATTTTATGTGCTCCTGAAGATATACAAAAACTTTGAGAATCCACCAGATCAGTCTATTATATAGGTTAAAAGTTCATTAACTTTTAACATTTCTGAACACCATATTTAAAGTATCCAATTGAGAAGTTATGATTATTCATTGAGTTAAATTACAACTTCAGAATATAGTTGGCATACTGTTGATGTACAAACACTGTGCATCATCATACTGCATGAAAAGGGCCTTGCTAGTGTTAATAATTTTGACTAAAAGATAAACAAATAAATTTTTTATTACAGTTTATGGAATACATTTAAAAAATAAATGTTTTTGAAATTCCAGAATGATTTCTTCCTCCAAATATGTGGCTCAGCCATGGGCACTCCCTTTGCACAATGATATATGGGCAAAAGAGAAGATGTATACATTTATAAAGAAAATTTCACAAATTATATAAAAGGTTTTTAAACAGTATATTTATGACATGAATATAGTTTTAAATGGGAGTAAGACCAACTTTGATGATTTTATGCTATATATTATTAAAAAATTATTATTTTCAGAAGTCAATGCTAGAATTCTTGCATTTGGTCCTTGATACTTCTGAGTGGATTTTAGGTAGTAACATTCCAACATACACAAATCAGTATATAGAAATAGGGCAAGATAATTTGTTCTACTCTCCAAAAAATTATGAGCAACCTGATACAAATTGCTCTTAGTTAATAGAAAGAATCTATCCACTAAATGTGGTTCTTAAAAGTAATGTAAGATAAAAGCAAGAGATCAGCATAAACAAAATATTTTATTTTCTAAATAAATAGTTTTAGAACAAAAAGTGCAATATTTACATTTATTACAATACAAAAGATAAACAAATCAAACATATTTTGAAGATTCATCGGGACATTTTAAATTTAGATCTAGTCTTCATAGACTATTCCTGAATAACCAGGTGTTATTTTTTAAGAAGCCTTAAAACTAAGTAATCAATTATCACTGAGTGAACTATAAAAGAATAATGCATCAACTATAATTGGCTGAGAAAAATGAAAGGCCTTTATATTTGCCATAATGGACATGTTCTCTACTTATGACAACTCAAAAATTACATTAATAGTCTAACAAATTGACAGGCAATGTTTGGAATTTGCCTTATTGAATGTGGATGCAGGAATAAATTTGTGGGTAATGTAAAACATTAATCAAAGCTGCAAATCCTGGAACACATCCACATTCTAAAAAATACAATAAAAAATCATAGTATTTCAAGGCATTTTGTAAAGTGTCAAATCTCATACTCAGACACTCTAAAATGATTGACTGTGTTGATATAGATGACAGTGGAGGGAACTAACTGAAAAAACAATAAAACAAGAAAGATTTTGCTTATACAGTATATTTATATACTTTGAATACATTTGTTACATGTGGTTTCAATAAAGAGTGGGCTACTGTACCATTTTAGAAAAATAAGAGGATCGTGTTAATGTGTTCTAATTTATTAAACACTTTTACTAAAAACTTTAATTCCCATATGAATAATAAATAACTGTTAATAACTAATGAATACTAGATTAAAATAAATTGTTTATAGTATATGGTTAGAGGAATTATATCAGAAATGTTTATTTACTATAATATTAGTTTAACATTAAGTTTATCATATTCAAATAATTATAAAAATTATCCAGGAAAATGATCCTTGCTAATTAGAAACCACTTAATTTCAATTTTAATTTCAATTGCAAGCTATGGCGAGTGATCTCACTATTAGTGAATATAGGTATGTTTCTTTAAAAAATGGCACCTCTAGTATACTCAGCAACAAAGTGTAAAATGCATTATTTATTTATTTATTAACAATTTCTATATAGCACCAGCATATTGGGAACACACTAATAGAGATATAAATTGGAGAAGTGTCTCAGCTTCTAACTGTAATTTTATAGACTGTGATAGATAAATGATAGCTAGAAGCTGATTGGTTGCTATGATCAACTTCTCAACTCTCTCTCTCAAAGTTTTGATACATCTCCCCTACAGTGTGCAGCTTGATCCTTATGCTGTTGTCATATGTCCAGATTAAATCATTATTAGACTGAAATCTGTCATGACAATGGAGAAAGCACATCCGTAATCATTAGTGTCTGTTTACAATCAATTAGGAGAAATTACTTAGAAAATGCATGCAGCCGCCTCTTTAGAGAACAAGTTGGTCCAATTTTTATTATAACTATATATATATATATATATATATATAGTTTTAGAAATGAAATAAAGACTCTCTCTGCTTGTTCAACATGTAGATTGACATCAAACCTGGATATGTAGTGGTTTCGCATGGCAGAATGTCAGGAGCAGTATCCTCTATCATATACAGTTTATATATATATATATATATATATATATATATATATGTATATATATCGAAATTGGGGCGAAGTGTGTGAGAGAAATGGATAGCAGCAGAAGTAGCCACAGAACTGGCCATGGCCTGATTACATTGTGTGTGGTAAACAACAGAGCAACCATTTGAAAAGTATATTTATATTTATATTGAATTGTATAGATTATATTTCCTAGGTGTTGCTGAAGGGAGATGTCATCATATAGTTAGGTCCAATATAAATAAAAAAAAATAATATTCTGAATTTAAGTGTTACAAGCATGCTGTATGTATAAGAGGGAACATCTGACTCATCCATGTGTTAGTGTAAACACTGTTAATGATCTCTTCTTACCACATGACATTTTGTGTGCAGGTTGTTAAGTTATGATACATTTGAAGTGGGAGCACTATGGTTTTGCTGACTGAACTCTGAAGTTCGATATACAGATAACAGTAGCAAGGGAGTTTTTTTTTCAAGGGTGTAAAATAACAAAACACAACAATGTGGGTGGTATTGAAATCATTCTTTCATCACTATCCTTTTTTACGCTTTTTTGTTAATATAACTAAACTAAGACACTTTCTGTGGATATAATTTCATTTTATTTAAAAAAAATATAAGAATAATCTATTTTTTATTTGTAACATCATGCTTAAAATATAATTAACTACATTTAAAAATGATTCCTGTCGTTCTTCACACTGCTTCTGCCATTAACCTAATTATTACATTACTTAGCAGTGCTCCTCATAGTGACTCTAAGAGAAAATGTTCATATACAATGTTTCTGTGAATTACATTATTACAGAAAAGCAACAATTTGCTGGCTTTACAACAGTTTCAGATAATGGGTTTCTGTATAAAATATCACCCTTCTGCATTTATAAAATACCAGTACTACAAATCAGACATGTACAATAATATGGTGAAAGAGAGTTTAACAAAAGTGCTGGTTTTTCACTGATTTGGCATGGGATTTAAAGCAGTGACAAATCGTGACCTATTACATTTGGCCAATTGTGTTTGATCTAAGGGCAGAACTTAAGGAATGATGCATGTAATAACATTACTTATCCAGGACTTAGTAACCATTACAGCGCTTTAGAATATGGAGTATTGACACTTGGGACATTGCAGAAAGGATTTCCTTTAGTACTTTGATTTGCATCAATGATAGAATTTATCCTGCAATCAGCATATCCTGTACAACTCTATTTTATAGCTTTTTATGCTGATATTTTTTACTTTCAATATTACTGTATCTGCAGACTCTTGACAGATTGTTTATTGATACAGTACACAATTATTTGATTTTTAAACATTTCTAGCTACAGTATTTGGCAACTGATACAAATTATATAAAGAGCCATTAATTTAAGGGTTCGTTCACGTTAATTTGCTTTGACGCTACTGCCTGAATACTGCATAGCAAAAGGAATGAATATTTTCTTGTAGGCTCATTTCTACAATTATATTATCTTTCTTTAAGCACAATGCATGAAAAGTGTATGGTAAACACATCACTAAACCACATAAAAAAATAGCTATCAGGTGTTTTATCTATTTTGACCACTCATATCTGAAAATAACAAATGTTACTATACGCACTCATATTTAATTTTAATAATACATGCAAATTTGAAGGTAAAATGTTTCATTAAATATCTAACAAAATATACAGTGAAAATGAAGCCTAACTGTAAATAGTTTATATTTTCTCACATGGAGGTATCAGATTGATGGCCTAGATTTTCAAACCCACTTTGCCAAATCTTTAAAGATTTGGGAAGAAATGTACTAAAGGTCAATTTGTCAACATCACCAGCTGTCTGGTGCTTCTTCAGCTATTTTAAACCCACCAATTTATTAAAGGCAAGCACGCAAAAAAACACCAGACATATGAACGTTTCAGACGCATTGCCATATTGAGTTTTCATTAGTAGTAATAGAAACCGCCGGATTCAACAAGCAGCAATTTTGAAAACTGCCCAAATAAATGCCAGAATAATCTGCCATACAATAAAAGTGGTTGTAACTGGAAAGATAACTGAAAGAGCATGCTGCTTTGAGCTACTGTATGTGGCCAATCAGAATGCGAGGACTTCCAATACACTAATAATGAAGGCAACCATTACGTATTGATAAAGGTGGAAAATAACATTAATTATAATCTTGTGATGGAAATATTTTATTAAAATAATTGGGTGCAACAATATTGTTTAATTTGATTAAGTGAACAATGTTATTTCATAATAGAAAAATATTACTTAATTGTTAATTGGTGTTAAAAATAATATCAAGCACACTATTTGTTTTGATATATTTATGTATACAGCTTTCCCATATAATTCCATGCGGTTTCTGCATGTAGCACATACAGTATGCTGGAAACCTCATTGAATTTAATGGGCCATTTAAAGCAAAGAAAAACACTTGAAGATTTTTCAGACATCCATATTGAAATCCTGTTTTTTTAAATCAATAATAATTGAAACAATTTCCATGAGTACATCTAATTTACTAGATTCAAGGTTTTTTTTGTTTAGCTTGGAAAATAATTTCACGATTTTATTATTTTTAAATATGATTTTTATTACTTTTAAGCTGCTCAACAGAATCAGTATTTACTAGATTCCCCCATTGAGTTACTTTTACATTGTTGTGATTCAAACTGCTGTTCACAATTAATAGTTGTTATTAGTGTCATGCAATTACTATGGCAACCTTAGTCACATGATATAGAATTAGTGAGCAGGGAGACTTGGGAATGCCAAAATACACAAATATAGCCCTAATCAGGCTCTCAGATGATCAGATTTTAAAAGCAGGTGTTTAAGCAGACTGCATTCTCCTCAAAAAAATAACATAGCAAACAAGTAAAAAATGAACTAATGAAATATGTAAACAGTTGTTTATCAAAATCAAGATGGAAATTAATGAATATCCAGAAAATTCTTTCCAAAATAATAAAAAAAATTTGAATATGAAAACAAATTAATATCTGTAAACATACCAGAAATTACTACTATAAATAATTGCACTGAAAAAAAAGTAGATTGCAAACATAATTATTTTTTATGCAATATTAATCAAATGAATTAATACTTATAAACAAGATTCCATGACCATCATAGCGTAATAAAAAATGTATACAACATATGGAAAACAAACATATACTTAAATGAGAGCTAGTACAGAGACCATATAATTACGAACTTACTCAATCTCAACCATCCATGGAAAAGGACTTAGAAGAAAATGTTTACTATTTATAGTACATTTGATTCCAGGTTTTAGTATTGGCACATAAAGAGTAAAGGAAATCATAAACTATGGTACAGTTAATATAGCGTTGATACTTGCAATAGATTCCAGTCCTTATGTTTCTATTCACTTTATTGGTGCTTGTCCAGCCTCTGGCAGTTTCACACTGCAATATACTCCCATATCCATAAATATTCCTAAAACCGTGATCCAAACATCTTTTATTCAGCAATAGAAGGATGTGTGGAATCGGTATGAAATACCGCCGGTTCGAATCCCGGCAGCGGCAGCCCGACACTGGAACAGATCCCAGCAGCGGCAACCCGACAGCGATGGCAATCCCGATCGTCGTAAGGTAAGTAATGACTAAACTAACCCCCCTAACCCTCCTTAGGGGTGCCTAACCCTAACCTCCCCCCCAAGTGCCTAACCCTAATCCCCCCTGTAAGTGCCTAACCCTAACCCCCCGCTGCCTAACCCTAACCCTCCAGGGGGGTGCCTATCCCTAAGTCCCCCCAGGGTGTGCTAAACCTAACCCTCCCTCCCCCGTGGCTGTCCACTTGCGGTGCCTGGAATCCCTTCGATCGGGATGCCGGGCGCCGGTCTCCCGGCATCGGTGAAATGAGCGGCGTCTACATCTAGATGCCGGGCATTTCAACCTCACTGGGATATGACGGTCGGGAAGCCAGCTGTCGGTATAATGTCAGCCGGCTTCCCGATTGCATCCCAGATGTGTATATTAAACCCTTACACATTTTGTTGCTATTCATCAATTTCCTCAGAGGTGCCTAACACCATGCTCTAGTTACAGAGGACTATTTAATTAGCATATCATTAGTTAACAAGCAATTGATTACAAACATGTATGTCACCAATCACAGATGTATAAAACAAAAAGAAAGCTCCCTTTCAAGGAGGAGACACCAAAACAATTCATATTGACCCTTACCTGGTACCACAGATGCCCCTGCTGATGCCCCCAACACCTGGCATCTAGAAGTGAACACTTCCGTTATTTCCAGAAGATATGCCCAGATATTATATTTCTTTCTACAAGAATCTAAACAGCAAAGTTGAGTAAAAAAAATCTAAATGAATGGAATCAAAGTAATTAAAGCCCAAATCAAATAGAGACAAGCCAAAAAGTATCCAAATCCTTAAATCTATTTACCATAATATAACTACTCTATGTAATATACAGTAACATAAAGAGAAAAATAGAAAAAGTCTCTTATGGTTTCAAATCAATTTGTAAAAACATGATTAACTAAAAATCACATGATCAGGTGTTGAATAAACCACTAAGGGGTCCATTTATCAATGAGTTTTATCATACGCAATAAGTTTTAAAAATCGTTGCGTAGGATAATGGTGCTCCAGTCAATCAGCTCCTAACTGTCATCTGTTTGAAAAATTACAGTTGGGAGCAGATTGGCTGGAGCACCATTTATCATACACAACTCATTTTAAAAACTCGCTGCGCATGATAAAACTCGTTGATAAATGGGCCCCTAAGGGGTAAATTTACTAAAGTGAGTGTTTTAGAAGTGAGTTTTAGGAGAGATGTTGCCCATAGCAACCAATCAGATTCTAGCTATTATCTTCTAGAAGGTGCTAGTTAAATGTTAAGTAGAATCTGATTGGTTGCTATGGGCAACATCTCTTCCAAAGCTCACTTCTAAAAACTGTCACATGAGTAAATTTACCCCTAAGTGTGAAAAACTTTTTTTAAACATCCAAAATAAATCATATATAGAAAAAATATACTTCATTAGCACTTGAAAAAAAGAGGTGAAAATTTGTTACTCCCCTTTAGTTACTTATACTAACAGATAACTTTATAGAAACAGAGTTTCAAAATTCAATAAATATAGATGACAATATAGCAGAATACACAGATACAATATACTGTCTGCTTTAAAATTACAGATATTATAAATATGCAGACAAAAACATCTTGTAAACACATTAATAATTAAAAAGTTGCAAAAATATTATATACCCTTTGCTGTATGAGTAAATATGGGAGTCCAAAGTACCTTAATTTACATAATATATTGGTTTGCAGACAATGTGGCTTATGTAATAGCCTGTGAGATGCACAATTTCGGAGAGTCTACTCAAATTTTTAAAGCAATTCAACAGAAAACATTCAACATTCAAAAGAAAAACATTTAAAAGGCAAAACCAGCCTGTTTTTGTCTTTTATTTGATTGCCTCTTTAAAATATGGAGAGAATCACTCCTGTACCTGTACCTCTCAGACTTTAACATAAGTCAGTGCGATCAGGTGACCATACTTACAGGTGAAACGCGCGTCATACGGGCTGCTCATTGCAAGCAGCATCACAGGCAAACCATTCCTGCAGTCTATGTCCCACTATCTGAGGACCAAAGGTACTTTTTTCCCCTTCATAGCGCTCTCTCATCTGGGCTCAAGCCTGTGACCTTCCCTGCAATTCCACCCTGGTAACAGGGGAGTGACACGGCTTACTTCCCAGACAGCAGAAGCGTCTTCTGTTGTTTCTCCTGGGGACAGTGTTCATCCACTCTCTAATCCCTTGTTCGATGTATCAGACAAGGGAAAGTAGAATTTGAGTAACACTTTCTCTACCCTGGGCTTTACTTCCTTCTATTAAACCACAGTACTCTTATGCTCATTACAATTATGCCGCAGCTGCCTCTATAGTAGGTACTATAGAATCATTTTTCTAGACACGCTGCACACCAAATTGGCCTAATCATCACCATCTTTTTAGGATAATAATATTTATTTATTATTTATTACCAGTTATTTATATAGCGCACACAAATTCCACAGCGCTTGTGTACATTCTCAGCATATAAGCCCTTATGAGAAACATTATAGGCTATGTAAGATACTTTCAGTTCACACTGTAATAATCACTACTGACAGATTGCATTTGGTCCTATTGTTGGTCTTATTGATTTATATGTGTTATAGCACATTGAAGGTCATGCAGAGCAAAAAAGAACTGAGATAATAGTTACCACCATATACTTATTGATCCACATGTGTTATGGCAGATTGAATGTCATATTACTAATTGATATTATTTGTCACTATATACCTATTTGCTTGACTGCAATAATATGTTTTTGGGATTGTATATTATGAAGAGCTACAAATGGTGGTTAGGAGCTCAATTAGGTCTGTAATTGATGCCGATCTTAATTAACATTTACACTAAATACAAGAGACATCTAAATCATACTATAATAATTTTCTTTGAAAGACCGCATAAGGTGGTATTACATCCGATGCCCTACTGTCTGAGGTACTGTTTATTATGCAACAATTGATTTAATATTTAACAGCTACCTCTCAATTCATCTTCAGTGTGCATATAACATACCCTTGAGCTTCATTCTATGGTGTGGGGACACATTTAGTATAATTACACAGTACCACTTTAATGAGCAAAAATTGTAAGTATTAATATCTATGTTCACCTGTCGAACATAATTTTGTGAACGTCATTGATTCCAGTGGTTTACATGAGTGCACGTATTTAGAAACATAGGCAGGTGGTGTTTTGTGTATATCCCTGCTGATTAGGGATTAATTAATCCAGCAAATAAGGGATAAAACTAAGACATTTTTGCCAAGAGATTCGCATTTGAGCAATTATGTGATACAACGCATTAATATATTTTTTTGTATATATTTGTTGTGTGTTTTATTAGGTCAGCGAGTGTATCTATTCTCACTACTTTTAATCCTATAGGGTTTTTTCATTAAAAATTAAGTTTTATTAACCCCCTTTTTTTTTCATCCATCCTATGATCACTTTATAAGACTTATGCATATATTAGTTTGAGTGCCCCAAAAAAGAGATTGTCTTATTTGCAACCATCGGGATTGTGACGAGACCCTTGTGGTAGGGTCTCGTCCATCGCAAGCCTCAGTGAGCTTCCGGCTCTAATAGAGCCAGAAGCTCACTACTGAGGCCAACCCCAAACGGCAGGCATTCCTTCGGGGATGCCTCCATTTGGCCAGCCACCCCCCCCTGCCCGCCTCCAAAACGGGGCGAGTTGTCAATCATAATCGACAGCCGCCCCGTTTTGGTGCAAGACCCATAGCGACAGAGCACCCGTCGCTGGCCGGGTCTCTCACATGCGCATGCCAGAGCTGGCTCAAGTCTTGCTACTTTAACAGCTCTATACTCCTTTTTTGGTTATAATATACTATTGTAGTTGTGCCTTTACATTTTCCAGCACTGTTCTTCCTTTTATCTGATTTTGACCTTTGACCTGTACTGCTCCCTCATCTCACACTCATTACTACTACTGACTTTTTCCCCCCCAACTACCTCATCTACATGATGTCTCTTTTCTTCTACTCTCTCTCAGCTGCTACATTATTTTCTCCTCTACCACCAGTTTTCACCCCTTTTCTACATCCATAGTCCCCTCTATGTTCTCCCCCTCCTTCCCCTCCTCTGTCTCTCTTCATCACATATAAGTCTCTCCACTGCATCTCCCACAACTCCAGTATTATTCCTCCATCACTTTACTTCCTGGCTCTTAATCTTCAAATGGGCCCGCAAGACCCATTTCTTCCTCAATGCTTTCCAGCGCTCATCCTAACCCACTACTCTATGCTCCTTCCTCACTATCTAGCCCATCTGTGTCACCCCTGTTTGTCTGACCCTCAGCTCAGAATGTAAGCTCTCGTGAGCAGGGCCCTCTTTCCTCACGTGCTTCTTCTTGCCTAACCTTTACTTTCATTTACAATGGCACCTAAAACTGCTTACTGACAGCCTGCTGCTTATTTAGGTGTTATGCAGCATTGTCTATAAATCATGTACTTGTCCTGCTTTGTCTATGCTGTTAATAACTGTTGTCTTGTGTGCTGATTTGTTTCTGTACTTTGTAAGGCGCTGCGGAACCCTTGTGGCACCATATAAATAAAGGAAAATAATAATAATAATGCGCAGTGGCAGACCATCGACCTGCTTGCGAGCGCTGTGCGATCACAAGCGGGTCTGAATAAGGCCCTCATATACGCATATACAGTAATATCGGGATATGTTCGGCATCCTGCCAGTTGGGATGCAGACGCTTACGTTATCGGAATCCCAACACTGGTCAGAATCCTGGTGCTGGCATCCCAACCGCCGGGATACCGAAGGTAAGTAGGGGGGTTGGGGGGGAGAGTTAGGTTTAGGGGTTAGGCACTAGGGGGAGGGTTAGAGTTAGGCACTAAAGGAGGAGGGTTAGGTTTAGGCAATGGGGAGGTGGAGGTTAGTTTTAGGCATAAGGGGAGGAGGTTAGGGTCAGGCATCGGGGAGTGAGGATTATGGATAGGGTTAGGCACTAGGGGAAGGATAAGGGTTAGGCACTAAGGGTTGAGGGTTAGGTTTAGGCATCGGAGAGGGGGAGTTTAGGTTTAGGCACTAGGGGGGGAGGTTAGGGTTAGGTACTGGGGAGGGAGGGTTAGGGTAAGGTTAGGGGAAAGGTTAGCATAATGACCAACAAGTGCTGACATGCTAACACTGTCGGGTTGCCGGCATCAGGATTCTGACCGCCGGGACCCTGAGCACTGGCATCCCATACGCAACCCATGATATAGAAGAATACTCTCCTGCCAACATTGATGTCGGCTATGTGTATACAGTAAGAATGTTGTTTGTGCAAAAACAACAGAGGAGTAAGTTATAGAGGGTAGTAAGTTATACTGTAAAGTAATTGTAGAATGTGTTTTAAAGATTCTGCAAAATACTCAGTAGTTGTAACCTGACATTACAAATTAGTTACATGTGGTGATTATTTTCTGTAGTGTCAGACTGGCCAAGGGATAGACCGGGAAGATCCAGGGTGGTCCCACTGCTAGGGAGTCCTTCCCCTACCATAGAGGAGTGGTCCTGGACATAGCATCAATGCACTGATCAGTGTTCAGAGGCGGTCAGCTCCCTGGGTGTTGTGGATTTCAGGGAAGGTTGTTGCAACATATGAAGAAGTTCCAGGAGGAGCCAAACAAGTCAGAGGAGTCACAGTTGAAAAAATACCTGATATATAAAGACTTCCAAACTATCTTGTCACCACCTGTCTGCATTTCCCACCCCTCTGCCCCTCTTATTTGGTCTTGTGCTGCACTTTATATATCAGATATTTTTTACATCAAAGTAGTTAGTCCAAAAGAGTCATGTAGTCACTCTGGCAAGGCTACACCCCCTGGTGTGTGACATTTTGGGGGCGTGACTGTGTGTCACGCCCCTGTCCATGTCATTCTGGGGGCTTGCCCAGCTCTCTGGGAGCTGCTGAGAAGCCCCTAGCCTCCCTCAGCACAGCAATGTCCTAGGGGGTGACACCAAAATTGCAGAGTAGCTCTACTATTTTGATGTCACCCCCTCAGATGGTGTCACCGGGTGCTGCCCACATAGTGATGCCATTATTTATATTTGTAAAGTGTGATAAAGGTATTAATATTTGAGGAATGGTACTGATCATTTGAGTGTAATATAAGAAGTGTAAGCAAGATATACATCTCTAAATTTATTGACATAATTTAATGTAATTAATCCCATAATTGTGAGCACAATCTTATAAAAAGCACACATGTAGTGTTTGGAGCAGTGGTCGAAGTGGGGTGGTATACTTCCCGGCCCCACTTCATTTTAGATGCAGAAGAGAATGCACCAGCGCTGGGCTCCAGTATGGGATCCCAGTGCTGGAACAGCGGCAGCAATGTGTAGAGATGTGTCCCACAGGGGACACATCTCAATCGCGGCAGCGGAGGCGCTGACATGTACTCATGTAGCCGGGACAAAGTACCTGGTCCCGGCTGCACTGTAAGCACAACGCACTGGGCGGCTGCCAGCCAATCATGAGGCTCGCAGCCACCAGCCAATCGCAGGGCTCGAAGCCTCTCATGGCAGCTTCTCATTGGCTCGTAGCGGCGCCAGATAAACTGCAGTGAAGACCCGAGGATCCCGGTAGCTCCCTCCAGCAGCGCAGGTAAGAGGGAGTTAGAGAGAGGGGAGGGTGTGAGAGAAGGAATAGAGAGAGGGGCAGACAGAGGGAGGCAGGCTAACTATTGTAGGGGGTGAAAGAGAGAGGGGTATCAGTAAGGGCAGGGTGTGAGAGAGGGGAGCAGGCAGGGAGAAGTGTGAGGGGGGGATTAGAAGTATAATGGGGTGATATTGAAGCAGGGGCCCATAGGGGGGGGGTTCAATTTCCATACCCCCACCTCTAAATTACCACTTCAAGCACTGGTTTGGAGGTTATAATGGTTCCATATTACTGTGTGAACTTAGGATTAGTTTACATTATGTTGGTGTGAAAACCATCATAATGGTGTTTTTCCCATAATAAAGATGTGGGAAGCGGTTAAAAAGCTCATAATATATTTTATATGTATAAGTAAACCAAAAAACTCTAGATTATATGTAAAAGGTTTAAAAATCTTAAATTGTTCTTTAATAGGTGTGAAACAGTGGTGTTTATTGAGTAATGAACCTAATAAGGCTATAGGCACATTTATGTATAGATGTGACCAAGGTGTAAATACAGTACACTAGTTTGCCGTGAGGTGTGTGTGTGCGACCAGTGTTTTCTCATTACTTCCTGGTGTATGCTGACTATTTTAGGTGGGTGTCTTGGTGGGTGGATATACAGTAGTACATGTGTATCTAAATATTATAACACTTTGCAGAAATTACAAGGCATCTCCCCCAGTGTGGTATGCAGGCAACAATTTTATTGATTGTCAACTTACTTAGGAGTAGTAAAACTTGTAAAGGGACTGAACTTTATGACATTTTAACTTCCATTTAATCATTTAGTGAAAAACGGTGTGGCTAGATCATTATGCTCAAATGAAGTAAGCAAAACTGTAAATAAGTGAGTTATTAAATTGTTGTAAATTTATTTCATTTCACTTCCACTAGTCATTATCTGCACCCTCTGAATATAGAGTCCACCATAATCATGTTAAAATCAGGCAACAGTAAAATGGGACTAACATATGAATTCTGAATCTTGGAAACGAGAGTGACTCAAGGACTATGACATTCTGATTTAGGAAACAAGGACCATAACCACGATATTTTCCTGTTAGAAATGTATATCCATAATGACTGGAGGTTCACATGGTGGAAAATATGTATAAAGCAAAAGAGGATAAGCACTCACTCTTTGTTAGACTATTTAAAAAATACTCACCAGTGCTCAGGTAAGTTTATAAAAATGTCTTTGGGGATATAGCAAATACAATCTTAATGGTGATATAGAAACTTGGAGGAAATGTTTGAACAAGGTGAGATTAAATGGATTTATCAATATAAACATCATCATCAAGAAGCCTTAACCTACAATTTTTACTTAAACGTTTTTGTTTTTTAAAAGAAAGTGTGATTTTTCATTTGTGTTAAGTTCTACATATAAGTTTTATATACTAGTCCTAGAGGGTAAATTTACTAAGATTTCTGTTTGGTCAAGATTGTATTCTCGTGCGTGTTTAGCCTGTTTTTCTGACTCACAAATTTGCCAGTGCCAAACACGAGTATAAAATCATGAATCTTTCTGCAAAACATGAGTGAAATTACAAATAGAAATAAATACACCATCAGTCCAAACTCACAAGTATTTCCATAGACAGGAATACAAAACAGGAATTTACAAATTTTTGCAATCACTGGTGTAAATTAAGCAAACATGGTCCAAAATAGAAGTTTAAAAATAGACCTCCTTCTGAGCAACATGTTTAGCAAATACATACACAGATCCGTGTGAATCGTTCATGATTCTGCCTGTAATAAAACAAATAAAGGGTTACATTTAAAAACAAATGGCGTGGGGTCCTCTCTCAATATTCCCCACAAGTGACAATCAGTGGCCACTACTATAGAAACTGGCCGCTGATTGGCTGAGTGGCCTGGCTGTCAATCAACACCCAGGCAACTGATTGGCTAACAGACTGGTTCACAGAGCCGATGCTGGTATCTTAAATATGGGGGACCAATACACCTTTTGTTCCCCTATTTTTTTTAATGGGGACTGGCTCAATAGCCTGGGGCTGGTTATGCTTTTTTGGGGGCACACAAATTTTTAATCTAATATTTACAAATGTATTTTATACACAATACACACGTGCAGCCTGCTGTGTGCAGGCTGCATGTTCAGCTGTGTTTAGCTGCGGTCAGACAAAGGCAATGGAAAAAAACATGATATTATATTGTACATCATCAATAACCTGATTCTTGGTAAATTTGGTCTGGACAAACTTGAGTGTGTTCGTGTAACCAGGTCGTCTTTAATTTCGTCCCAAACACAAATCTTAGTAAATTCGCCCCTAAGAGTATTGTTTTGATTACATTTGTGGACATAGATGAAATATCTAAGCATATTTATTTGAGATGCAGTTCATTTATCGGCGTCCGGAATCCCGACACTGGAAGCCCGACTCTGAACTAAAGATAGGCGTCTAAATAACAACGCTTATCTTTAGCCAGAAGCCGAAATCCTGACGCCCAGCATCCCAAACGAACAGTAAGCTGGGACTATTAGCTGTTAGCCATGGGGGGGAGAGCTAGGGTTAGGCTAGAGAACGGGGGGGTTAGGGGCTACTGGGGGGAGGTCAGGGTTAGGCATCCCCCGGGAGGGTTAGGTTTAGGGTGCAGGGAGGGGGGGCTAGGGTTAGGCATCACCGGGGGGGAGGTTGGGTTAGGCACCAACAGGGGGAGGGTTAGGGGGGGAGGGGATGGTTAGAGTACGTACCAGCCCCAGTCGGATCCTGACAATTCGGGCATCCAGCATCGGTATTTACTCTGTCGGCAATACATCCGGCGGTATTACATACCAATTCCATTTATTTATGTGGTGTTTATTTTCATTCGTATCCTCATAGTTTGGAATTTATGTTATTCTGTTTGGAATATGGGACTTCTGGTTTTTGATCTAATAGAGATACTGAAACGCACTACAGTACTTCCAGTTTAAAGAAATGCAAATGCAAATGCTTGCTATTGGAGGAAATCATACATTGCAAAAAAAGGGTCATGCTAAAGAGTGGTTGCTATACAAGTTAAATATCGGACTCGCAACATTCCTCCTTGAACATAATTGAGAAAGATTTCCAGGAAATGTTATTTATCTTACAATTTCATGGACTTTTCTAGACCTCAGGAGTGATTTATCATCTTAAGAGAGCCAAAGAGTAGGGTATCACAATGGAAGGCTTAAGAGTGGAGGGGCACCGTGTACAGTTTCCATGCAGGCCCCTCCTCCCTCACCGGCAGCTCAAGATGGTAGACTCTGACACTGTGCAAGAGTCTGCAGTGCATGCACAGGTCTCTGGGAACAAGGTGGACATATTTGCGCATGCCCACAGATCATGGGGCATGGCCACGCATAACAGGGGTGTGTCTCAGGAATGTGGCCTTATGGCACACCCTGTCTCAGTATGCTGGTCAAGCAGGACATCAGGAGGTGGCAGCCATCAGCCCTTCTAGCATTTGCCTCTTACCCTCTTAGATATACCCCTGACCTGCACCTCACAGTTTGTCGTAACCACCTCTCACTCTCACTTACTAGAATCTTTTTACCCACGTACAGAATTTCCTACCATGTCCTATCACACACTTTTTTTCATTAGTGCTTAATACCCTACTTTCCACCTATACTATCCACACTAATACAGTCTCCCAACTATCCCAATCTCCACTCTGATCCACAGTCGCTCCTTTGTTTCAGCTGTGCCCTCTTCCTATAAGAACGTAAACTCTCAGATGATAAGCACCCACCATGCCCTCTGTTTTAATGACTACATTTATTTTGTCTACCTTGTATGTCCCTGGTTTGTATGTCCTGTTTTCATCACTGCGTCACATCGCAGAGAACAGAATAATAATAATAATAATAATAAGAAGAAGAAGAAGAAGAAGAAGAAGAAGAATATAAAAGCTGATGCAGCTATATATTTTGGCAGCTAATCACCATAATACAAAGACCAAGAACAACACCATACAGCACTTGGCTACTAAGGAATAATAAATTAATAATGTCAAATTACTTTGAATCATTAACTACAGCAAAAAATACTCATAAAAATCCACAATATTACTATACAATAAAGGATTTATGAGTATTAAGTAATCATGCTATAGTTAATAAAAACTCCATAAATTCAGATACAGCTGTAAATCTTGTAAAATCAAATATTGAGTAACGCAGCTTAAAAAAGAATTAATTCAAACAATTTCTCTAGTCCAAAATCAATATCATAACATACTGTAGCACCAACTAGGGCAGTATAAATGGAAGAATATGTTACTAGAGGAATCCATAGAAGAGCGAAGATTATGTTCGTAGATAACTTCCCTCTACTGTAGCTGGTACCAGTGGCAGCTCCAGAGGTGGGGTAGCAGCGTAGTCCAAAATTCAAATAGTGGAGCCACACCACTATTAACATAACAGGGCGATTCAATTGATCATAATGCTGGAAATCTGGCAACGGAAAGGTATGGAAATGGGTAATGGTTACAGATCGCAGACACTTTGCTATTGCCTCATACCTCACACTACTGGTTAAGCTGGGAGGAGTGCAATCTGCCTTGTACTGAACAATTGGTAAAGCAGAAATCTGATTTAAGTTGTGATCCTATGACCTAGACTATACATTTATAAGATTAATTGTGCCTGAATGTGATATGTTTTTGAAGCTTAATAACCTCTGTATATAACATCTGACTGTTACATGTTCCTGAAGGTTTACAACCTTCACTGTAACTTTGGATATCATTCATTTGGATTATTTGATGCATGCTAACCCATTGGCGAAACTGGAAATGTACTTTACGAACAAAAGGCCACACCGCATGATTGATTAAAAAAGTAGATATTCCATATTGGAATCGGTATGAATTACCAGCGGCTGAATAGTATCCTATCCCTACCCCTCTCCCCCCCTAACCCTCCCTCTTTGGTGCCTAACCCTAACCTCCGCCCCTTAGTTCCTAACCCTAACATCCCCTTGTGGTGCCTAATCCTAACACCCCCTTACCGCACCCTAAACCTAGCCCTCCAGGAGGGTGCCTAACCCTAACCTCCCCCTGGGGGGTTGCCTAACCCTAATCTCCCCCCGGGGGTACCCAAACCTAACCCCCCCAAAGCTGGGGAACTGCAATACTTACCGGGGTCCAGACGTTCGGGATTCCAGCGTTCGGGATGCCGACGCCTGTATCCTGGTTCTCCTTTGGGATATCGGGGTCAGCATTTTGACAGTCGGCGGGATTTGGGCATAGGTATTTTGGTGGCCGGCATCCCATCCGCTGGCAATTTAACTACATTCCCCCATATCTGCTGTATAGAATACCTTTTTATCACTTTGTCAGGTTTTGATTTCATACTTTGAAGTTTGGAGTACCAAAATTTCATTTGAACAGAGTTATGTCATATGCATGATGTATTGTAGCTGAAATTTATTGAATTTGGTTTTGTAGTGGATCAATACCACAGAAATCCCCCAAAAAATATTTTAAGTGTGTATTTAATGAAAGTTATACTTTAATATTTACAATCATTTGGATATATATACATTCAAACAAAAGTGTGGGCCAGAAAGAGTTTAGGACTTGTGTCTCTCACTTTAGTAATATGACTCACAAAGGTTCCAGAGTATTGCTCCTGGTTCCTGGCATGTGGTTAAACGGTCTGATGAACCTCCTTACCTCATTCTGCAAGCATCTATCTGCCTGTTTGGATCTACCTTCTGTCTATCTTGTGTCCGCACTGTGTAATGACTATGTTTGCCTTTGCTCTACAATCTTTCACCTGCCCATATGGGTCTCCTTCTGCTGCAGCTATCAAAGCACCTTCTAAAGGGCTACAGACTACCATGCATGGACATGCTGGTCATCAGCACACACCTTTACAAAATACTACAGGAGATCTAGTGATCAAGACAAAATCAGGTTTCTCAAAGCAACAACCAGGTATGGTAGTCTGCCCACTAACTGTTGCTAGGTGGCAAACTGTACGTTGCAGTAATTTATGACCTGCAAACTGTATATGTTTTAAGAAATAGGATTGCCACCTAGCAACAGCGCCCATCTCTCTAACCCTATAACAGTATTATGCTGGTGACTCTTCGACCCTTGTATAAAATAACTTACTGTCAACATCTTAAAACTTTACACTTGGAAGAGTTAAAAAAAGTTTGCCTAGATTGTTCACCTTCTCTATATCAAAGAATATTAATTAACATAGAAGGTTTAAACCTTTACACATCTGGGGACTGTTGTATTCTACAAGTATACTTTGTTGCATTACTGAACTTCATGCTCCAACTTGCTACTTTTTGGTTATTGTTCAGATGTTCATAATAAAAAGCTTGTGGTCCATGCACTAAGCCTTGGAGTGAGGTAAAGTTGACGGAGATAAAGTACAAACTAATTAGCTCCCAACTGTAACTTTACAGGCTGTTTTTGAAAAATGACAGCTGATTGGTTGGTACTTTATCAAAGTCAACTTTATCTCTCCAAGATTTAGGGGTCTATTTACTAAGCCTTGGATGGAGATAAAGTGGAGAGAGATAAAGTACCGATCAATCAGCTCCTGTCATTTTTCAAACACTGCCTGTGACTTGGCAGTTAGGAGATGATTGGGTGGTACCTCCCTTAAGTTTTTCTCCATCCAAGGCTTAGTAAATAGACCCCATAGTACATAGTCCCCCTTTGTCCCAAATTGCAAATACATCTACTGTTTCTTAACAAACAATTCCTTGTTTATTACAATTCTACAGCACAAAGGATACATATTACCATCAGTTTGCCACAGGGGGTTTTAAGAGAGGAGGGGGCCCATGTGCAGAATCTGTTTGGGCCCCCTCCTCTCTTTCAACGCAGTAGATTGTGGCTTCATGACAGAATTTACTATGCATGCGCAGGTCACCGGGAAAATGGCACCCATGCCTTATTCCCAGGGACATCTTTTCTGCACATGCGCAAGTCACTGCGAAAATGGGTGCCTCCATTTTCCCAGTGATTTTTTGCTGCTCTGCAGCACCAGTCCAGCGCTGCGGAGCAGGAAACTGGAATCTGCGGAAAGGTAATTATAATTAACTATGAGTTCAGGGTGTGGGCCCCCCAGGGGCCCATGTGCACCACACTTCCTGAACCCATTATAAAGACACCCCTGGTAAACCTTCCAAAAATCTGAAAACTGGCCACAGCAAGCCCAGCTGACAGGAGGCGGACATGTTACCTCCATACACATGTTGCCCGTTCTGTGCATGCGCGCAGCTGCCGTTATTTCATCATCAGGAAAGTAAGCTTTGTATTGCATATAAGTCCCTCCCTCATGATTTCAGGTGCCATTTTACACAGGAGAGTGCATGGAGAGGGTTGTGGGCTGTAGCTGTACCTCAATAGTCACCATAGAGAGAGTTGTAGGTGGTTACAGTGGGTGGAAATAGGGTAAGCTGTTTTAATATGTATATCTACAAGGGTCAGAACCTAAGGGATCTGGTCAAAATACAGACATCTGGGATGACAGCACTTAGAGTGCCCTCACCGGAATCATATCTGTCAGAATGCTGCCGCCGGCAACCCGATGGTAAGTACTGGGGTTAGACAAGAGGGTCAGGGTTAGGCACTAGGGGGAGGGTTATGGTTATGCATTAAGAAGGGAGGGTTAGGTTTAGGGTGCGGGGAGGAGGTGGTTAGGTTTAGGCACTAGGAGGGAGGTTAGGTTTAGGCACCGGGGAACACTAGGAGGGAGGTTAGGTTTAGGCACCGGGGAAGGAGGGTTAGGGAGAGGGGAGGATTAGGATACTGACCAACAAGTGTCGGTATCCTAACCCTGTCAGGGTGCTGGCATCAGGATTCTGACCACCAGGATCCCAAGCCCCGCATCCCGTACCCAACTGGACACTAGCAGGCAATCTGCAATACAGCCTCCTGTGCATGTTTGTTGAAGTGAGCTGCACTTACAATTGTTTTTCACAAGAGTATCTCTAGCTACACTGCAATATATAGTGTGCATGAGGACTAAGACAGTACTGTGATAAGATTCATGCTGAGCTGACCAAACATAAAGGGCCTTATTCAGATTTGCGAATAGAGTAAGATAGAGCAAGTAATGGTGTACCAGGACAAACCATGTTGCAATGCAAGGGGTGCAAATACATACTTTTATTGTATGCGGGGAAAATACTGGCTGCTTTTGCTTGTAGCCCACAAATGCTGAACAGCTTAATTTTTACACTGTAATTTAGATTTCAGTTTGGACATGCTCCCCTCCCAAATTGAAACCTCTCTGCACATTTTAAATCTGCCCCACCTGCAGTGCTACATGGTTTTAACAAGATTCACAGTTACAGTACTTGCTCTTTCTTACTTTATTCCTAACTCTGAATCAGGTCCATAGTTTGCTCAGTACTATGTAAAAATAAGTATCAAGTCTTTTAATTCAATTTAGATATTGCAAGGGAAGATTGTGTGTGTTTGAGAGACAGCATATATTACTGTACTTACTGGGTTTTGGGTCCCTGTCAACTGCGCCCCCCAAAACAAGTTGAAATATTAATATTTATTCTTGTTTAAAAAAAAATATCAAGTCTTTTAATCAATTTAGATATTTCATGGGAAGATTGTGTATTTTTGAAAAGCAGAATATATTACTGTACTTACTGGGTGTTGTGTCCCATTAGCTGCACCCCAAAATAATAAAAGCTGAAAATAGACATATTTTCTGGTTCTAAAAAGAAAATTCTCAAGTATTTTAATAAAGCTGCATGTTAAAGGTAACAGTCCCTCATTTCTCTATCTCATTGTATGTTCACTTGGTGTGGTGGCAGTTACAAGTTCAAGTACAGTAGCTGTACTCCTGTTCTAGTATAAATAGATTATAATCAGTCTATAGAAGAACAAGAGCAATCCAGTACAAGTGCTGTCAGTCAAAGTACTTCTTCAAAATCTAAATTTAAGGAAGGTCAAGGGGTAAGGAGAAGGTGTAAGAAAGGGCACTCCAAATCTAAACAACGTTGGACAATCTCTAAGAAAACATCACCTCTAACTATAAAGGGAAAAGTCACTGCTGAAAAACGTAAAATTGCCAACATGCCATACACTACACACAGTGGCAATGAAAGGCTCAGACTATGGCCTTTATTTGCGATTTGTGGTCTTGCTACTTCTCTTTTATGCACTACAATGTCTATTTCAAAATCCAGGGCCAAATACAGTCACACATCTTCTGTAACCTCGTATGCACCACCTTCTCGCTCTTCATCTTGATGTGTCAACTCTAAAACAGGCAAATCAGTGCTCAAAAAGAGCACTTAGGCTGAATAACAAATTATGTGTTCGTAAACTTCAGTTTCCTCAGAAGAATCTAAGGGGTATATTTACTAAACTGAGAGCAGGGCCGTTTCTAGGGGCAGGCGACCCGTGCAATCGCATGGGGCATGCCGCCCAGCAGAAACAGCCTGTTAACTGCCGGGCGCCCGCTGAGATTCAGTTACCAGTGGGCGCCCGGCAGAGCAGAGCAGCCGGAGAGACGGAGCCTCCGGCTTCCGGCTCCCCCAGTGTGCACTATGGGAGGACGTCATGACGTCTTTCCCATAGTGCAAAGGAGCAGCCGAGCGGAGCGGACGCTGGAGCAGGGCTGAAGGTAAGTATTAGTGTTTTTTTTATGTGCAGGCAGCCTGGACAATACTTCTGCTAGGGGAGACACCACTACTGGGGCACCAGGGCACTACTACTGGGGGCATTACTCGGGGGGCACTTCTACTGGGGGCATTGCTTAGGAGGTGCCACTACTGAGGGCATTACTCAGGGCCCAGGGGCACTACTACTGGGGGCACTACTACTTGGGGCTTTACTACTTTGGCCACTACTACAAAGGGAGCATTACTATTGGGGGCACTAATACAGGGGGCATTAATATTTCGGGCAATACAACTGGGGACACTACTACTGGGGCACTACAGCAGGGACCATTACTATTGGGGGCATTACTGATGGGGGCATGACTACAGGGGGCACTACTAATGGTTGCATGGCATAGGGGGCACCACTCCTGGGGGCACTACTACTGGGTGCACTGCATAAGTTGCACTACCACTGTGGGCACTGCATAAGGGGCATAAATACAGGGGACACTGCATATGGGGACAACTACAGGGGGCACTGCATAATGGGCACTTTTGCCTGAGAGCCAGTGGGGGGGAAGCCTAAGACCTGTCGGGATGGAATGGCAAGGGAGGGGGCTGGAATGAAGTGTGTATTATGTGAATCTTGTTTTTTCAATGTGTTTTATGTGGTTCTGGATTTAATAATGTGTTTGAGGTGGATGTGGTTTTAAAACGTAGTTTATGTGCCTCTGGCTTTTCCAATATATTATGTGGAAGTGGTTTGTTGCAGTGTATTATATGTGGATCTGGCTTGTATTTTCAATGTGCTGGATTCGCTCCCAACGCACTAAAAACAAGTGTGATGCAAGGTCATACTTCTGCAAATGTCACACCAAAGGCATGCACACAGAAATTCGGCGTGGGCTTGTGACAGCTAGGCCACACCCCATGTTTTGAGCGCACGCCGCAGGCCCGCGCATGCTGTCTGACTTTTATTTAGCTACATATATTTTTCAGCACTTTGCCTCTGACAGGTTAGACACCCCTGGGCTCAGTAGGCACAGTGGCTGTCATTCTGTGGTCTTTCGAGATCACACTCCCTTACTGTGATACCACACCCCCTCACGATGAGGCCATGCCCACTCCACAATATTACTGCTTCGAGGGGGGGGGGGGCATTTTGACTGCTCGCACTGGGAGCCTCAAACCCTAGAAGCTGCCCTGAGTGACAGTTGTTAGAAGTAGAGATGTTGCCCATAGCAACAAATCAGATTCTAGCTATTATTTTCTAGAAGGTGCTATTTAAATGTTAAAGTAGTATCTGATTGGTTGCTATGGGGAATATCCCACTTCTAAAAACTCTCACTTTAGTAAATAAGAGTGTCCACGAGTGCAATGTTTGAGTCTGACATTGCTGATTTGGACAATGTAATCCTAAAGAAGTCTCCTTCTACAATTTCAGAACCCTCTCCAAAGGTGAGGATGAGTAGTAGTAAAAGTAAGGATTATGGTTTAGACACTTTGAAAAGGAGTATGTCACTTTGTAAGTTGTAAACGTGCAATAGGAGGATTAGGGGAAAAACTAGGGACCTCATTCAGAGCCGCTCACAAAATGCGAGCGCTCGCTCTGAATGAGGGCGGCCGCTTCTCTGTAAAGCACCGGCCTCTCTGCAAAGCGAGCGGCCAGGTTGTTGGTCGCGATTGTCAAGACCATCGAGACCATCGGGCTTGCAACGAGAGCCTTGTGGTAGGGTCTCGTCTGCCACAATCCCCAGTGAGCTTTCGGCTCTAATAGAGCCGGAAGCTCACCACTGACATCACGAGTGATGTCAGTGGGGCCACCCCCAAACAGCAGGCGTTCCTTCGGGAATGCCTCAGTTTGGCCAGCCACCACCCCACCCTGCCTTCAAAACGGTGCGAGTTGTCGATCACCATCAACAGCCGCCCCTTTTGTAGTGAGGCCCGGAGTGAGAGAATTTCTCTCTCGCTCCGGGGCTTGCGCATGCGCAGTGTGGCCGCTGCACATGCACAGGGCCTCAACATCGACCCCTTGCGAGCGCTCAGCGCTTGCGAGCGGGTCTGAATGAGGCCCTAGGTCTGACACTGATGAGGATGATGATATTTGAGTTGGACAAGAATAAGTTGATAAAATTCAGGAGGAGGATGTTGTTTGTATTGAAGTAAGTCCTTCACCAATGGCAGCATTTCATGCCAGTGACAAGAAGCACATTTTATAAAAATAACCAAAGCAATTGAGGGTGGTTTTGCCAAAATAAATGCACAATGACGATTTAGAACCAAAATCAAAACCAAAAACACAGGGGTCTGCACACATCTCTAATTACAACATGACATATGAAAACTGCCTAAGTAACCACTTTGGCTTAAATGGACAAAACTCTGATACTTAGCAACATAAGAATGATATTGACTGGAAAAACACAGATATGTGAGTTTATAAACAATCATCCACAAAGATGTTGTGTTCATATCCAGTATTACATTGTGGTCTATGAGAATGGCATTGGTATACCCAATCCATAAAGAAACCCCTCATTATTAGTTGCCTTTGCAAACTAAGGGCTCCATTTACTAACGAAACATTACCCTAACAAAACTGGATCAGAACCTTTATATACCCCTGCCTATACCTTCTAAAATCCTTCCTATAAACCTCTAAGAATAACGCTAATTTGCGTACGCAGTCTGACCGCAAATAAAGACAGGAGTGGAATCTGTGGTTCCAATCCACAAGTATTATTCAGGTAAAAGTACAGTCAGTTACACGCAATTGATACATACACAATTTAGGCGTAAAAGGAAATATTACAGACCCAAGTACAGTATACATACGCTGCGCCTCCGGACCCAGAGATAGACCTCAGAATAGAGACCCTCAGTTCATACAGCATTCAGCATGGACTAAAAAACCAGTATACGGGCACACATATTTATCCCCCTCAGACAAAAACAGGACAAAGGGGAAGTTTCTTGCTGATGTCATTGGTTCCCAGAGGAGAAGCATATGTTACAGCACATTTAACAGGCTGGTTCAAATAGACTCTCCCTGCCTCTAACAGCAGGGGAATCTTTTTAGTAACACCTTCTGTACATTCCAACAGTTAAACATTTTGTTGCTTGTAGGTTCTGCGATCCATAACTTGAGTTTCCATGATGCGATCTCTCCACCGATAATACCAGAATGCTGTAAAAAGCGTACGCATCAGAACAAGACCAAACACAATTTGTTTATCATGTATAATACCTTAGTTATCAAAAACCTTTATTTCTCAGCATTGAAACTATCTTAACCGACTTAAATCATACATTTTGATGCTTATGGAACCTTATGTGTGAATATGGAATGTGTGGGTATTCAGGGTTTGATATAAGGACGCTAGTTAACTTGGGGCAAATGCGTGCGCATAAAGCTACTTTTACAGCAGTTTCATTCAAAGTCTTATGCATTCGCTAATATGCGACTAGTTAATAACGCTCTTGTGGTATGATTGTGTGTATGAGAAATGATGAAAGAAGCGATTGCATAGTGCTAACATAAATATCGCCACATGTACTATACTGTGAGTTTACCTAAAATGGCGCTTAGGCGGCCATTCGCAAAATGGCGTCTTGCGATCTCATTTCTAAAATGGAGTCTTGCGGCCATTCGCAAGATGGCGTCGCTGCGATTAAATTTTAAACCGAACTTGTCTCAGCCAATTATTCAGCTTCGACAGTCCACCCTTTGATAGCAAACAACATGCTATCACAATCTGCTATTTAAATTTATTTTAGGCTTACATTTACATATTATTTAGTGTTATTATGGGATGGCACAAGGTGGTTCTTAGTCCATCAATAATGTGTCTCTGGGTGGGGACATAAAAACTACTATTATAGGCACACCGCAGATCTTGAAAGATCATGTGACAGGTGTGGGAATGCACCAGTCTTATAACAGCAGTCTTGAAGGGGAATCTGAGACTTTCCATTGTCTGAGGTGTTCTATAAATAACATTTCAATAATATCTTCTATGCATGTCTAAATATTATACATTTAAATGATGGTATTTCCTAGCTCAGGGTTGTAATGCAGTTCTGTATCTACCTCGGTATACATATTATCATTTCTGACCACCATCATAGTTTCATTCTTTCATTTTACTCTGTTTTTACATTTTCCACACTTCAACACAATAGGAACACACCGGACACATATGCCAATTACTATGATGACAATCAGTATAAGGATCAAGAATTTGCCTATGCTGGCGATCACTTCCTGAACCCATTCCCCTAGACCTGAGAACCATTTCACTGGGTTCAGCCATGACACCCATCCTTTTATCTTTTCCCCTGCTTCAGCCACTGATGCGTTATGGTTCTTACGAAATTCCCACTTTAGCTGCAGAATCTCATCCATCTTCTGGTCAATCACCTCCTTAGGGTCGCTGGTATCATTGGTGACATAAGTGCAACATTTTACTCCAAATTGGGTGGCTAACATTAAGCAATACCCTCCAGTAACAGCAGTTAAATAATTCAACACTAGCCTGTGTTGCACTAGTTCTTTCTTGTATGCTTGCAATTCTCTCCCTGTGTACCTGAATGTGTCATCGTACATCTCGGTGATATTATCTATTAATTTAGAAAGTTCCTGGATATATCTAAAACTTAATGTACCCCTAGCAATCCTAGTGGGATCCAGGGCAACTAAAACTTGGAAGCCAGTTGTCTCACTGATTAACTGAGCGGCTTTATGCATATCACCAGGTATCATAATTCTCTTGTGTCTGTGTTCATACTGTGTGTGAAGATATGGTGACGGTGTGTTTTTATGTATTCCCAGCATTTCAACATGTGTGAGGGTCATAACTTCTGGGACTACTCTTCCCAGGTAACACAAACCTTCGGAGAGCCATTTATATGCTTTTCTTCCACATATAAAATATACATTATCGGGGAGAACATAAGGAATGGCATGCATCATTATCATTACACACATTTCCCTTGCAAACAATCCTATCTCAGGCTCTTCCATCTGGTATATGCAAGTTTCTGGTTGTATTATTTTAGCACAATAACCATCTGGTACTTTACCAATAATTTCCTTGGTGGAACTCAATGTATACCTGTACCTAAAATGTTTCCCACTTGATTTAATTGAGCACAGCAGATCATAGTTTATGGACTCATTATCAGCTCTTTGTGAGAAGGTCATCGTCTGATTATTCCCCGTCACTTCCCAACCTCCGGGTTTATTGGAGTTGGTTATGTTTAAACACAAAAGTGATCTATCTACTTGGAATTGATAGAGTTTGAAATGAGGCGGTTTGGATGAGAGGAATTTTCCATCCAATGTTTTCCCTTTTTGCAGTTCTAAAATTTCTGTGACATTCAGCAGAAATGGCACCAACCCTACATTATGCTGTCCCTGTGGCACATGTGAACACACCCAGCAATCAGTTTGATTTAACACTTTGCCTACCATGCTGTGATAATCCTCTAAAGGATACCCTCCCCAGTACGGGTTATATTTGGGTTGGCACCGTTGGATACAGTTCTCATCAACTAGGGACCCACAAAACTCACAAATACAGAAATCTTCAGATGATAAACCTCCACACCTTCCCCGAGTATCCGGAATGACAGCTCTCTTAACAATAACAGTACTAAGATTGGTCAGACACTCCCCTGATTGGCATTGCACTCCTCCTGATTCCACTCCATCAGCACTGCCATCAGCTTCCATTTCCTCAATCGGTCCCCCATAACAGACACTGGATATTCCCGAACTGACCAGGATGGTGAACACTCTAAAAGAGAATATGAGAATGAACACAGCAGGCCCATCCATTTTAACAACAAGTCCTGCAAAATTTCTCTCGGTTCAGGTATCTCACTACGACCTTTTCAATCCTCCCGGAACAAGCTCGCGAGCGACAGGTCCGCACTATCAGCCTTGTCTCCGCCTTGTTTTTCCACCCGTTGATTGACCTTTTTGCAGTGAGTGGAATGGACCCAGGTATCTCTCTCGACCACCTTCAAAGATGTAGTACTCGTCAGCAGCACCTGGTATGGACCTTCCCACTGATCAGTCAAACAACCTGAATGCAAGAAATTTCTGATCATTACATATTCTCCTGGTTCAACATCATGACAGATAGTTTCAGGCATATCATTAGACAACAATTTCAGTTTCTGCTGCTGTTGCTTTAACTGCCTACTCATTGATATAAGATACTTTACAGTTACCTCGTTGTTACCCTTCAAGTCTTCCTGGGGACTTATAATCAAATGAGGTTGTCTGCCGAATAGTATTTCAAATGGGGACAGATTCAGAGGAAGTCTAGGCGTGGTCCTTATGCTATGTAGGACCAAAGGTAACGCTTCTGGCCATCCTAGTCCAGTTTCTGCCATAATTTTACTTAATTTATTTTTAATAGTCCCGTTCATTCTCTCCACCTTGGCACTGGCTTGCGGTCGGTAGGGGGTATGAAGTCGGCTATTAATACCCATCAGCTTACACATATTTTGGAACACATCACCTGTGAAATGAGTACCCCTGTCACTCTCGATGATCTTAGGGATACCGTACCTGCATACAAATTCCTGGACTATTTTCTTGACAGTAAACGCAGCAGTATTAGTGGTCGCTGGGTAGGCCTCAACCCAGTTGGAAAATACGTCTGTGCACACTAGTACATACTTAAGGTTCCTGCAGAGTGGTAATTGGATTAAATCAATTTGTATCACCTGGAAAGGTCCATCAGTAGGTGGAATGTGGAATGGTTCGGTAGGGATCGCTTTCCCTATGCTCTTTCTCAAGCAGGTCAGACAGGACAGTGCCATCTTCTCTGCTTGTGAAGAAAAACCTGGTGCGCACCAGTATGCCCTCACCAACTTGCACATACCCTGTTTACCTAGGTGAGTTAGACCGTGTGCTGCCTCAGCCAGGCTGGGGTAATATGCCTTGGGGGCTACTGGCTTACCATGTCCATCCCTCCAGAGCCCAGAGGACTCTGGCCCACATCCCTTGGACTTCCAAATGGATTTTTCCTGAATTGAACACAAACTTTGCATCTCAATTAATTTCAGCATATCAATGGTTTGGAATGACATAATTGTTTCAATTGGGGAAGACATTTTTAACCCTGCTGCCCATTTTGCAGCTTCATCAGCTCTGTTGTTGCCCAGTGACACCGGGTCATCCTCACATGTGTGGGCTTTGCATTTAATTACTACCACTGCTTTAGGCAGTTGGATTGCTTCTAAAAGATGTTTTATATGTTGGGAATGTGCATCTGGTGTGCCTGCTGCTGTCATAAAATTTCTCAGACGCCATAGAGCCCCAAAATTGTGCACCACCCCGAACGCGTACCTCGAGTCAGTGTAAATGTTATCAGATTTGCCTGCTGCTAGTTCACATGCTCTAGTCAGTGCTACTAACTCTGCCACCTGGGCTGAGTGAGGAGGACCAAGAGGTTTAGCTCCCATGATGTCTGTATCATTTACAACAGCATAACCTGTACATAATTCACCTGTGTCTGTTTGTCTATCACAACTCCCATCCAATAAAAAAGTTACATCCACATTCTCTAAAGGTGTGTCATGTATGTCAGGTCTAGCAGTAAAGGTCTGATTCAGATATGTCATACAATCGTGAGTATCATCATGTCTGCCGAACTCACCTCCCGCCAGCAACTCTTCTCCTTCCACCCTTTGTACATCATGTTGTACATATGGTAGGTATGTTGCTGGATTCAGCGTACTGCAACATTTGACAGTAATATTTGCAGGAGCGATTAGAGCTAGTTCGCATTTGGTGAACCTAGCCGAGGAGACATGTCTGGTTTGAGCTGAGTTCAACAGAGCAGATACAGCATGGGGAGTGTAGACAATCATATCATGGCCCAATACTACGTCCTCACTTTTACTCACCAATAAAGCGGTAGCTGCTACACTTCTCAAACAGGTGGGGAGTGATCTTGCTACTGTGTCCAATTGGGCACTGTAGTATGCTACGGGCCTACTGGCATCACCTTGTTTTTGTGTAAGGACACCTGCAGCACAACCATCGGCTTCCGTACAATATAAATCAAAAGGTTTTTCATAATCGGGTATTCCCAATGCAGGAGCTTTTGTCAGACTATCCTTAAGATTAAGAAAAGCCTGTTCTGATTCCTCAGTGTGTATGACGCGATCAGGCTTTGAGGAAGAAACTAGTTCCTGTAAAGGCAAGGTCAAAATAGTAAAACCTGGGATCCACATTCGGCAGTATCCACACATTCCCAAGAAGGTACAAATTTGCTGTTGATTCTGCGGCAGTATCATGTTTTGTATGGCCTGGATTCTATCATTTGTAAGATGTCGTAACCCCTGGGTTAGGCAGTGTCCCAAATATTTTACTCTGGATTGGCATGGTTGTAACTTGTCCTTAGCCACTTTGTGTCCTGTATGCGAGAGATGAAGTAACAAAAGTTTAGTATCATTCAAACATGACATAAACGAGTCAGAACATAGCAATAAATCGTCCACATATTGAATTAGAACTGATCCATTGGCAGCTTGAAAAGCTTGTAAACAGTCATGCAATGCCTGGGAGAAAATACTGGGGCTGTCTATGAAACCTTGGGACAATCGTGTCCATGTATATTGCACACCTCTGTATGTGAATGCGACTAGGTACTGACAGTCAGGGTGGAGAGGCACAGAGAAGAAAGCAGAACAGAGGTCAATGACAGTGAAATGGCTTGCATTTGGTGGGATCTGCATCAGGATGACAGCTGGATTTGGCACAACAGGGAATTGGCTCTCTACTACCTTATTAACACCTCTAAGGTCTTGCACCAGCCTATAACCCCTCCCACCACTCTTCTTTATTGGAAAGATGGGACTGTTGGCTACACTAGCTGTACGAACTAAAATTCCCTGTTGCAATAATCGCTCAATTATTGGAAACACCCCTAGTTCTACTTCCTGTTTTAGTGGGTACTGGGGAATTTTTGGAGCTTGCCTACCGCCTTTTAAGTTTACCATTACTGGGCTTACATTGCCATTAATCCAGTGTCCTGTCCATCTTTTGTCCAAAGGGAATCTGGAATTTGGGACAACATTTCATCTACTTGTGATGGATTTTCTTTTAAAATGGTAGAGTGATACATTATCCTTTGAGGGGTGTCTAACATATCCCGCACCTCGTATACCATTCTCTCTGGGATATCTAAAAATACACCATCAGGGGTGCAATATTTAACACATCCCATTTTACATAACAAGTCTCTGCCCAGCAGGTTAGTAGGAGCCGCGGCAGCCAGTAGAAAAGAATGTCTGGTATGCAACGGTCCAATACTAACCTCTGCGGACTTTGTTAAAGGATAACGTTCCACTTTACCTGTCACAACCATTGTTGGTATTGTCTCATTGGTCACCTGTAAATTAACGGGAGATTTCATCACTGACTTGGTTGCCCCTGTGTCTACAAGAAAAGGATATTCAGTACCAGCTACATCAACCATCAAGACCGGTTCTTCCCTAGTACTTCCCGTTAACCTGACTATCTGTAGACCACAGGTATGACCTTACCCCTAGCGTTGGCTACCATTTTCCAATAAAGCATTGACGGCTATAATTGGAGCTGGTGTTTGCTGAACATTTGCTAGTCTCTGTGCATATCCCTTATGGGGGTATCAGGTTTCCCTTGACGTGGGGTCCATACTCTTTTTACTGTACAGTTTCTACTTAAGTGTCCTGTTTGTTTACAATTAAAACATGTCTGTGATTCAGGTAAAAGCATGTGTTGTTGTGAAGTTTGAGCAGAGGGTAAAGGTGGTGGATATGGGTAAGGATAGGGAGGGTAAGGGTAATTTGGGGGGTAAGAAGTAGGTGGATATCCTGGGACCTGTGGTTGCATTGGGTTAGTGGGATAGAGTTGAGTTTGTTGTTGAGTGGGGTTAGTGAGAGCAACTTGTTCTGACATGAGTGTGTGTGCAAGTGCAAGCGTGTCTGTTGGCTGTGATGTTACCGTCATTCCCTCCAGAGCTTGTATACTGACAGCCATTAATTTTTCGCTCTGAGATGTTTTTGTCATGTTCTATGGCAGACTCTATGAGGTTATCTATTGTAAGTCCCCTCCAGCCAGGCTGTGAGGTCTGAACCCGAGTTTTTAAATTCTCTTTTAAACCATCCATCAATATTGTGACTATCATTCCCCTGTGGTGAATGCTATCTTTAATATCTTCTATCCCAGTGTACTGGGTGATAGCCTGCAGAGCCCGGTCGCAATAGTCTTCTGCAGTTTCACTCTCCTTTTGTTTGATTGTGAAGATTTTGTTCCAGTTAACTACTACTGGAAAATATACACCCAATTGAGTCACAATGCGGGAAATGTTACCTTGGTTTACTTGGTCTGTTAAGGGAACGTCGCCATCCAATACACAATCCATGATAAATTTTGCCACGTCGGTATTGCGTGGTAGACAGGCCCTTAACACCACATGCCAATCTTTATTAGTGGGCTCATGAGAACTACCCACATTTCTCAAAAATCTTTGACATTTGGCTAATTCCTTTTTTGGATCAGGGAAATCATTTATGATGGAATTTAGTTCTGCTCTTTTCCATGGACAATGCATTACAACTTCCCTCGTGGGCACTACACCGTTTGCATACGCATTTCCATTGTCCGAATGGGATGCAGACCGGCAGCGTTGCTACCTCTGACCTGGTTACCTGGCTGAGGGTTTAATCTGCTGCTGCTACGTATGGTATTAACAATTTCCTCAATGGGTGCAGAGTGTGTTAACACTTCCCTTGCTGTTACCGATGGAGATGGCCACACCACCCGTGATTGTGGTGATGCAGCATCTATCATCTGCACAGCATGGGAAATGGCAGACATTACAGTAGGCTCATCATCTACATCATAAACATTTTCTTTATGGTTACTTAAGAGGGGGTACAAATTACTTGTTACATTTTTATGGGTATTTTTGGTAACTGTACTTGCACCTCCATCCACATAAGGTGGGGGAGGTGAGCGTGAACTGCTGGCAATACTCTCCATGACGCTACCTTGCCGCACGTGCACGCCAATTTGCGTCTCGCCCGTATTGCACCTACATTGTGGACGTATTTTCTGGCAATGCGCTCGCAACGCTAGTTTGCATCGTTTGCACATTTTTAAGCCAAGCATCCCCTTCATGCTGCCATAGTTTTAAACATTCAAAATACTTCATCTTTTTCTCTCGGGATCGCACCATACTGATGTGATCCTGGACATTGTCTAACACATTTTTGTCAAAACTACCAATTCTGGGAAATGGTCTAATGCTCTTCCTCGTCATATTAAACCATAAATCACAATACCTTATTGCATAAGTACCATACTTAGTATGCATAATACGACGGGCCGATCCAATCGGAGCCTCCATTAGCAGCACATCATTGCCTAACATCTCTACTGTTTGCGTGGCTCCCATTCTGAGACAACTCCTATGCTTTTCAATAAAAATTTAAACTGGTGAAAGACAATCAAGATACTTTCACTTACCTGTGGACGATTTAAGTCGGCGGCGCCCACACACCTGGATAAGATTTAGTAAGGCAACTTCCACACCTAGATAAGATTTGAAACAGGCAACTTCCACACCCGGATAAGTTTTAGTAAGGCAACTTCCAAACCTATGAGAGTTTATATGTCGGCTACTCTCACGCACCTCTATACAACAAAGACAACATGTACACCTGCTACTGTGTATAGAACGGTAAAGCTGCTTACCGAGCGACTAGGCTAACCTTTGCACCTAGCCCTTAAGGATCATATGATACCCTTAACTTTTTTCAACAAGTATTCACTGTTACACACTTTTTTCCTGCGCAGAAAAATACACGTTTAACCCAGATATTGGTAATAGAAAAAAAATGTAAACCTCAATGGCTGTGTTCAAACACGTGGCAGCAGAACCGGAAGTGCGTATACGCTATTGTGCGACCATCCTCATACACATTAATGCGACTACCACACAACCGTATAATGATTTTTTAACTGCGTACGCAAAAATGTGTTTTAGCTGCGTACGCAATACTGCGGCACCCCTCTAAACGCAAGGTTCTATCAACAGAGGAAAACAAACTTTTTCCTCTCTTGTCCCTGGATTCTAGTCAGCTTCCTTAATTCACACGGAGACGGATAGCGATCTTTCAGCACAAAGTGGTTGCAGGCAAACCCTGCATGTGGCCACTCCATCCTTTGCTGAAATATCAATGACCGTATGTACCATGTGAGCAGGTAAATGACTTCTTTACAAGCCCCCAACTAACGAAACTGGATCAGAACCTTTATATACCCCTTCCTATAAACCTCTAAGAATAACACTAATTTGCGTACGCAGTCTGACCGAAAATAAAGACAGGAGTGGAATCTGTGGTTCCAACGCACAAGTATTATTCAGGTAAAAGTACAGTCAGTTACACGCAATTGATACATACACAATTTAGGCATAAAAGGAAATATTACAGACCCAAGTACAGTATACATACGCTGCGCCTCCGGACCCAGAGATAGACCTCAGAATAGAGACCCTCAGTTCATACAGCATTCAGCATGGACTAAAAAAGCAGTATACGGGCACACATATTTATCCCCTCAGACTAAAACAGGACAAAGGGGAAGTTTCTTGCTGATGTCATTGGTTCCCAGAGGAGAAGCATATGTTACAGAACATTTAACAGGCTGGTTCACATAGACTCTCCCTGCCTCTAACAGCAGGGGAATCTTTCTAGTAACGCCTTCTGTACATTCCAACAGTTAAACATTTTGGGCCTGATTCAGAGCCGTTCGCTATTTGCGGTCGTTCGTTCAAAAACAAGGGGTGGCTATTCAAATGATCCGTTCGCAAATTGCAGTCTGTTCCCACCTCTAAGTCTGAACGAGCGAGCAAAACATACGCTCGTTTTTTTGATAAAAACGCCCCCTGGCCGCACGCACCATACGTCATGTCCGCTATTTATTAGATTAATCGAGTACATCGCACAGCGTATGAACTGCTCGCTATTCTTGTGGTTGGTGTTTTCAACCACAATTTTGCGAGCAGTTCTGGCTCTAAAATAACCCAGTGACGTGGTCAATGACGCTGCTGTTTTAAATATGCACACCCATAAAACGCCCGTTTTGACCTCCCCTGTTACCACCCACATACGCCTCATTCTGTCACTCAAAATAGCAGGCACTCGCTATATAGCGTACAAACGATTTTTGGCCGCACTGACTGGTTCGCGCATGCGTACTAAAAACCGTACGCATGCGCAGATGTGCAAACATCGCTCGGAACGAGCGTACTGCCGCTAACGAGCGGCTCTGAATGAGGGCCTTTGTTGCTTGTAGGTTCTGCGATCCATAACTTGAGTTTGTATGATGCGATTTCTCCACCGATAATACCGGAACGCTGTAAAAAGCATACGCATCAGAACAAGACCAAACACAATTTGTTTATCATGTACCTTAGTTATCAAAAACCTTTATTTCTCAGCATTGAAACTATCTTAACCGACTTAAATCATACATTTTGATGCTTATGGAACCTTATATGTGAATATGGAATGTGTGGGTATTCAGGGTTTGATATAAGGACGCTAGTTAACTTGGGGCAGATGCGTGCGCATAAAGCTACTTCTACAGCGGTTTCATTCAAAGTCTTATGCATTCGCTAATATGGGACTAGTTAATAGCGCTCTTGTGGGTATGATTGTGTGTATGAGAAATGATGAAAGAAGTGATCGCATAGTGCTAACATAAATATCGCCACATGTACTATACTGTGAGTTTACCTAAAATGGCGCTTAGGCGGCCATTTGCAAAATGGCGTCTTGCGATCTCATTTCTAAAATGGAGTCTTGCGGCCATTTGCAAGATGGCGTCGCTGCGATTACATTTTAAACTGAACTTGTCTCAGCCAATTATTCAGCTTCGACAACCCCTTTAGCGCTCGCTCCATGGGATATGCCACCATTCTGCATTTAATAAACAGCGGTAATCTAAGACTACCGCTGTTTTCACAGCATTGTTCTCGCCATCTTTTAGATGACGAGAGCGATGCTTTCCCCATTGCCAGCAATGGAGACCCGGCGGTGCCTTTCCGGCTTCAGCAAAACCTTCCAGGCACTGCCGGGTCCCCGTGTCATGCACATGTGCAGATGGACCGTTGCGCAAGTGCATAACACTAGAGCATCGTTGCTGGCAGTGTTAGGTTGCCAGCAGCCCAGCGGAGGACCTCGCCGAGGACGAGGACTTTGCGGGACCTCACGCAGGGGTAAGTATTAATAAATACTAGTGGCATTTATGTTTGTATCACAGTGATACTAAATGAAAATTGCCACTGGTATTTTCGTTCATTTGTAAATGGGGCCCTAAAGCATTACAAACATTAAAAGGGGAAATGTGCCATGTTCTGTCTGCCTCTAGATGAGCTCGTTGTGACTACAGTGTTCTCATGTATAGAAACATTTTGCCTTACCTAGAGCTTTACCTAGATGACTTCATAGCTGCCATTTTTATCCCTGCCGGTTGATTACTATTTTTAAGGAATATTGGACCTGTGTTATTTTACATTTTAGCTAAAGTTTCAAAGCATAGTTCTGTACTACCTACAAGAGTCAGCACTATAGTTTTATATACTGTACTGTGCGTTTGGAAAAGAAAATGGCTGTATTCTAACATACACAATACAGTCATTTCCTTTTTTGGGTAAACTTTGCTAATTAGCAGGAATCAATGGATAATCGGAGCAGCTGTACCACTTATTTAAGAACAACAGTGGGCAAAGCTAGGCTTTCTGTCACAAAGAATCAGCTTGTTGTCCCCCCTCCAGTCTGATTGTCCCATTCGTATGTCTGTCATTTGCCTCTCCAAAGCTCTCTCATTGCCTCCTCATAGTTTTCTCATTTCCCTTCATATCTCACTGCCCTCCAAGGCCTCCTCACAGTTTTCACTGCCCCTCCATAGCTCTCGCTGCTCCCTCATGGCTCTCGCTGCTCCCTCATGGCTCTCACAGCCCCCTCATGCAAGGCCGGATTAAGGTCTGTGGGGGCCCCTGGGCAACAAACATTTGGGGGCCCCTATCAATAAGATATATATATATATATATATATATATATATATGTACATACACACACCTGTCTGTCTGCCTGATGTCCAATGCCCCCTGTAGTTGTGCCCCTTCTGGAGTACATTATGCCACATTGTAGTGCCACCCATATTATTCCACAGTGTAGTGCATTTACATTATGTCACACTATAGTGCCTCCCACATTATGCCACACTGTAGTGCCCCCATATTATACCACACTGTAATCCCCCCACATTATGCAACACTGTAGTGCCCCCCACATTATGTCACACTGTAGTGCCCCCCACATTATGCCACACTGTAGTGCCCACACTTTATGACACACTGTTGTGTTCACACATTATGCCATATTGTAGTACCCACACATTATACCATTGTAGTTCCCACACATTATGCCACCTGTAATGCCCACACATTATACCACACTGTAGTGCATCCCACATTATACCTCACTGTAGTGCCCCCAGATTTCACCATACTGTAATCGCCACAGATTATGACACTAGTAGTGCCCAAACATTATACCACACTGTAATACCCACAGATTATACCACTGTATACCACAGCTACGGAGCTGCGTCTGGCAATCTACTGTAAGTAACCACAGGGTTACTAAGATTACTAATGGTCTCACAGAAGATCTGATGCTGTGTCTTAGGACGCAGTACTCGGATCTGCAATGTAGTCAGGAGGCGTCTATTTACACCAGACGCCTCCTGCTGCATTTACATATGAGTTGTTCGGTATTGCACAGCTGCTTTCCTGCAGCTGTGCAATGTTGTAAAACCCTGAATCAATGTGTCCTATTATATATAATTATTTTCACCATGTGACATGGATCATAATGCATAGTGAAAATCAGGGGTGCATTAAGAGTGAACACGGGCCCCCTCCTCTCTCCCCGGCTGCCATCAGTGAACTGACAGCAGCAGTAGACTCTCGGCACTATAGTGTGCCTGGAGTCTACAACAGTTGGGGTGCTAGTTGGTTTGACTCCTGCGCTGCAACCCCACCACCAGAGCCACCACTGGCACGGTACTGATCTTTCATTATTCTTTCTTTTTTTGTGGCAGAATTATAATGATGGCAGGGAATACGAGTGAAGAATAAAGAAAGTGGATTCTAAAGCAGTATTGGAAGACTGAAAATGCAGAGAAAGTGTATGGGAATTCCTTGACAACACCTTTCCACAGCGTTGGATCGGTCGACATGAGGGCATTGAATGGCACCTACATTCACCCGATTTCAGACCAATGGAGTTTTTTGGGGGCATAGTAAAGGACAAGGTATTTCAGCGGAAACCTCTTAGTGGACGAATGAAAGGATTTAATCTCCCATGTCTTTGTTGACATTGGTGCTAACCAAGATTTGTGTGTTACTGTGTTAAAGTGTAATGGACAGGTTGCAGGAATGTTGCCATGTTGATGGAGGACATTTCGAGCACCTACAAGACCAAAAAGACAGACATTATTGAAAGTGTTGTCCTTCAGCCCGATAAACAATACTTTATACCTACTTTTTGGCAGAGCTGTAACTAGACATTTTGGTGCCCTGTGCCTGAAAGAGCATTGGCTCCCCCCTCAGCCCATATTTCAAATAGGGACAGTGTACACCAAAAGTCATCCAGCCAGAAAAGGGAGTTTTCTCGCAGGGAAGGGGTGTGGCCACACAATAGTACACACTATTCAAATGATGCCACACAGAAGTGCCCCTTACTCATTATGCCACACAAGGGTTGGCTCTTGGGGCATTCGAACAGGGGTGCCACCCCTTACAGGGCACAGTCCTCCTGACTGTCCCAATTTCATCAGGACAGTCCTGTTTTTTGGGCACTGTCCAGCTGTTCCACTCATGGGCCAAAGTGTCCAGCGGGCAGCCAGGAGATTGGGGACACGGACTGCCGCAGCTCTGCCTTGCTAAGCAGAGCAAGGCGGTGGTGGTGAAGCTGAATGGATGCTGCGCGAATGTGCATGGATCCATTCAGTGCAAGAACAGTGCTGGGCTTTCCCCCAACATGACATAAACCGGGAGGCGTGCCATAAGGTCACATCCCCAAATATCATGTATGGGGAGTGGTCTATATAAATTAGATCATGCTTGCAGCAACTCCGTGCATAGGGGATAATACAAGCACAGGGCCCTGCTCCACCTGAAGCAAGCCCTGTGCCACACAGTAGTGCCCCTTACACATTATGCCACACAGTGATGCCCCTCACACATTATGCAAATATATCTAACCCCCTTACACATTATGCCACACAGTAATACCACTAACACATGATTCCACACAGTAATCCCCCTTACACATTATGCCACACAGTAATGCCCCTTACACATTTTGCCACACACTAATGCCTCTAGGTACCTAGAGACTCTAGGAACCACTGACAACTATCATGATTCCTGTATTAGGAATAAATATGAATTGTATTATAAAATACTAGTCCTGCTGATAGATCAGGCTTAGGCAATCTTTTGCTGTTGAGTGCCTAAGCTTGATCTAGCAGCAGGACTTAATTTTTTTTTTATGTAACTTGATAAAATATTTCTATTTTTTTACATTACCAATGTCTTTACAATGTGGTTGCACACTTCTTTCACTCTATAAAACATCATGTTTGAGTGCAATGAAGTGATATACAGTACATTATCTTTCCAATTCCTCTTTTCAACTACCTTTATGCTAAGACAGTTAGTGCCTGACTCAGATGATCTTACATCTGTTGCCAGAGCCGTGGCTGTGATAATATGCAAATGCTAGTATCAGCCTTCCACTGTGTCTGAATGTGCAAGCACTGAGACGCCCACTTTCAGCACCTCTGCACACTGTGATTCTTTATACGTCACCATTGGGCCCACCATCGACACTTGGCACCAGCTCTATGGCAGGTGCAGTTTCTCCGTCTGACTCTGTGGGTGCAGCTGTGTGTCTGGGAACGCTGACACGATGTTCACTAATAGCCACTTCCCAGTCACCGCCCAGGAATGCCTTCTCTACTGCAGTTGATTTACACTTATGTTGTCTATATTATGCTGGAGCATTCTGCTCGTGTTTGCTATGCTGTTTTGCTTTAATTACCATTCTCTCTGACTTACTGGCATTCATGTTATTTTGTACATGTTGTTAATCCAAAATAAAGAATATATATGAATGACCTGGTATTCTCTCTACATGCCCACCACGCGCCCACAGCACACTTATCCTATGAGGGAATGCCCAGTTACACTCACTAAGCCACTAATGGAGATGCGTATGGCTCTGAATCACCCATAGTTGCTCACGCTTGCGTATGCAGGCGCTAACCTCACAGCACACCTCAGTCACTCTGAATGCCGGCCTAGCACAGCACCGATAGACGGAGCTGCTTGGTCAGGCTTTCAGCCCGGGCCGCTCCATGAGGTCATCGGCTCTTCTGGCAAATACCAGATAGGCAGTCCGTCCCTGAACATAGCGGACTTGCGTTCAACTCTGAATCAGGCCCTATATGTAGTTCTGGTATAAAGATACCTTAATTTGTGCCAAAGAATCATTGGAGCGAGTGTGAATATTGCTTTCACCACAGTGAAAATCTTCCAGGGCTGAGGCTCACAGTAAATGATCTGTCAGTAGCATAAGGGTGCAATCCACAAATGCGGTAACAGTAATTCAATTTATCCAGCTATTTTTTGTCATAATTGTGGTCTTAATCGAGTATTTTTGTTTGCATTACCAATGAAACTGTAGCAGCATAAAATGTCCACCACCAAAAACAGATGGGCAAAACAAGACGTCAATGAGTTTATACAAAGCGTTCCTTGGCTCCACTGGTTGTCTGGACATCATGAAATATATAGTTCATTCCAAAATTGAGTGCTGAGTATATCCAGTCATTTGGGCTCATATAACATTCAATTTTTAAAGTCATTTCCTTGAAAAAACAGGAAAACTACATTACTTGACAGTTAATGTAGTCTACAAATCCATGGTGCATAAGACAATGGTTGTGCAGATTCACCCTTGCTCTATTAATGTGGTGACTTTCTTAAAAGTCTGACATTCCTTAGCCTGTAGCTCAAGGGCATGGCTCCATGTGTCCAGCAAATTTCCCAAATGGATTTTCTATTTCTAACCGCAGTCTGGAAGATACGTCTAAACGAACAAAACTGGCCTGTCCAGAACTTATTATGTCTGCTAGAGAAAGATCAGACAAAACTTCTCAACTTAAAATCAACATGCAGAAGGTTTGAGTCAAACTGAGAATCCCGTGGGTAGATAGAAAGTAGACAAATTGTGATTAAGACATTTGAGGGTTAGAAAATAGTACACAACAGTAATCTATAAACAAACTGTCAACAATGTCCAATAAATATAAACTCAAGAGAATGCTAGAGAACACAAAGTACATGAAAACAGTGTTTTCTTTTTGAAAATTACAATTAAGTTAGGTATAGTAGTGTCAAATTCCACCCACTGAAACCATTGATGGACCAAATTTAAGGATAGATAAATAAGCCTTAAACTCTGTACACACGGAGCGACTTAACGATCAGACAACAATCAGATGATCATTGTCTGATCATCCTGCATGTGCTGGATCGAACATCCAGCAATCCACCAACTACTATAGCAACCCACGATCAACGATCGTGGTTCCTATAGTAAACCGGCTAACATGGTTGATATCGACCATGTTGGCCTGCATGCACGGGCGATGGTTGATATCTTTATCGACCATTCGTGCCTGCGCATCGACCATCGTTTGGTCGTTTGAGGGAGCCAGAAACAGGATGATATGAACGATAACAATATAACAATATCGTTATCGTTCATATCATCCTGTTTAATCGTACCATGTGTACGAAGCAATAAACTTTTAGTTGAATAGTGAGGAATTCACATTCAGCATGTTGTGCTAAATTAGGCAAATTAACTTCACACCTGAAGCCTAACATTGAAATTGTTTATACATGAAACATGCTGGTAAATGCACCTCTCAGTCGTTACCTTTATACTCCCCTGCAGTTTTGCCAAAAATTACCAAGGGATTGATTGGCTCAGCTACCTTCTATTATAAACAGCTGGAGCCACAGCCCATATTTATAGGACACTGGCCCAAATGTAATAGCATGCAATTTGCTGGCACCAGTGCGATTCCAGTGAGATATCTATCCTGATTTTGCCTAAAAATTATTTGCCACTTTAAATCTAGTGCAGAGGTTCCCAAACTCAGTCATCAGGGCACCCTAACAGTCCTGGTTTTAATGATAACCATGCTTAAGCATGGGTAACTTAATTAGTACCTTAGTCAGTTTGATAATACCATCTGTGCACAAGCATGGATATCCTTAAAACCTGGACTGTTAGGGTGCCTTGAGGACTGAGTTTAGGAATCCCTGATCTAGTAGCAGGGCCGTAACTAGGGTAGTGCGACCAGTGCCATGGCACAGGGCACCGCAGGGCAGGGGGCACTGTTTGGGCCTGTCAATTTTCCTGTTTATTATCATTCTCGCTTGTAGCTTCCTCTTATTTTATCCCCAGCATCTCCTGTCCTCCCCTATCTCTTCCCTGGCCCTACCCCTTGAGTAGCTAGCTATCTTGCTGCAATTGCCCGCAAATCTTGGTTTATTACAATTAGGCCACGGTCTTAAGTAGAGCAAATATAGGATAAAAAGTGTTAATTGCACAGAATATCACTTAGCATGTTGTCGTAATATCACTGGTCCTGTTACATTGTATTCATTCACAAGCCTGTATATTTAAATGGATATCTCAGCAGACAACAAAACTTATATTTACTTTTACTGTGTATTACTCCTGTATAGTTTTGTCTACATTCAGCATTATTATACTTGCATGAAGTTTGCCATCTTTAATGTAGCCAGTGCTTTTTTCAATGGAAAAAGGAACACTAAAGGGCCCCATATATCTAACAATAGATTGCTATTGATGTTCGCTGATCCATCAGAGGATCACTGAAATTCTACATGTTAAAAGTCACTGATTTGCAAATCACAATCATTTTTTGATCGTGAACGGCAAATCAGTGAAATCCAACATATTGTATTTCACCGATCTTCCAACCACGTCATCTGAGGATTGCCAAATTGCGACAATCAGTGTATAGGGGTCTTTACTCAGATACCGACTTGATATATGTTCAGATGCTTATTTTATTAATTCGTGGAATTATTTACGGATTTCTTGTTTCTGAAACTGGTTAAAAGAATTAAAGATTAAACACACAAAAAAAGGTGCTGGTAATGTACTCACTGCTGAATGCATATCTCAGTGCACTGCTGAGCGCTGAGTGTACATTGGGCCTGATTCAGATCCGGACGCTATTTGCGCTCGCTCGTTCAGAAAAAGGGGCCGGCTATTTAAATTGAGCACTTGCTCTTTGCGGTCTGTTGGCGCCTCTATGTCTGAGCGAGCGAACGAAACATGCGCTCGCTATTTTGTAAAGACGCCCCCTGGCCGCTCGCATCCTGCGTCATCTCTGCTATTTATTAGATTAATCGAGTACATCGAAAGGCGTCTGAACTGCTCGCAGTGCTTGTGGTTGGATTTTCCTACCGCAATCATGCGAACAGTTCAGGCTAAGAGACAACCAAGTGACGTGGCCGATGACGCTGCTTTGTTAATTATGCACACCCTTAAAACGCCCGTTTTGACCGTTTGGCACGCCTGCGTTCGGATCTCCACTCCCCGTTTTCAAGCACCTTCCCCTGATACCACCCACAAACGCCTCATCCTGTCACTCAAATTAGCAGGCACTCGCTATTTTGTGAACACACGATTTCCGACCGCACTCACTGGTTGGTGCATGCGTATTACGATCCATACGCATGCGCAGATGTGCGAACGAGCGGCCGCTTACGAGCGGCTCTGAATCAGGCCCATTGTTTCCTAAAATACCAGTTGGTTTAGCCTCATTTATGTTATATTTTGATAATTTTTTTACATTATATGTGTCACACTGTTTATTCCATTGCTCTGAATGCGCCTGGAAATGCACTTCTCAGGTGAAGTGCAGCATTGAGGCAAAAAGAGCATAAAGGCAAACAAACCCTGGGTCAGATGTATTAAGATCTGGGAAGTGATAAAGTGGAGAGTGATAAACCAGCAGCCAATCAGCTCCCAACTGTCATTTTTCAAACACAGCCTGTAATGTGACAGTTGGGAGCTAAGTGGCTGCTGGTTTATCACTCTCCACTTTATCACTTCCCAGAGCTTAGTACATCTCCCCCAGGATATGACTCCTTTCCACCAACTCTGAGCTGGGGCAAAATTCAAGTCCAAATGTCCATGTGCTCCTTGACCCTCCCACCCAGACCCCTGGGAATGCCTCTCTCCACCCATTTATCTCAGAGTCATTAAAAACATTGAAATGTTATTTTAAACAATGCATCTACAATGTGGTAGAGCTGCGCTGCACCGTACCTCATTAAAAACTCCTTTACTCCACCCAGCTCCACCCCTCTGCCTGAGCAAACACCTGCTGCTTTGCAAAAGTTGCCATCTTGCTCCATAAACTCATGCGCCATGGAGTAATTGCACAGGCCTTGGTGCTCACCAGGACAACAGCTACTTTATGCTACGAGACAGACAGTTTTGCACTACATAAATAAGCTCTACTCTCTGCAGGTCCTGGTTATACTTAGACAACCCTAACGGGCAAGGATCTGAAAAGGTTAAACGAGTTTTCAGTTATTTATATGAATGTACAAATCTGAGCTTGAGCTTGTGGGAGTGGCCGTAGACACATCCTGGATACTTTGCTTTTTCATGTACAGCAAGAAATATTAAGGTACTTTTTGCAGTGCACGGGGTGATTAATCACACTGGGGTTTTTTACATAATGGAGACCATATCAACCACAGCCGAAACTGGAATGGGAACCGTATTCTTAATGGTCTTTATTGCTGCTAATTATGCTTGATGAAACCCTGAGCTTCAAATTACTCAACAATTCCTTTGATTCCTTTTTAAAAAAAAAATTATTTAGCTATGAAAATGTTAAAATGTGTTTGTCCAGCCATGCAAGCTGTGTGGTCCTATTTTCAACATCAGAGGAACAATGAACAATCCGCTGATCAAGCCTCATCTATATGTATATCAAAGGATCAAAATGCATGTTGTTACAGTGGGGTTTGCATCCAGCAATCAAGGAGGTGTTTTTTATATACTTGAGATTAACTAGAACTGAAAAGCAGGTGACACTGTAATATGTAGAATGCAGAGGGCAGATTTGGTCTGTAGAGTGTATGATATATTTAGAAAACCAGCTGCTTTACACACATGGAAACATTTTTTTGTCAAAGCTGCAGGAAGTTTGGAATATTTGCAAGTTTCTAATGTTTTAATTTATGTAAATTTTGATACCACAAGGCCAATATTTCAGATATTTTGTTTAACATAATATATAACTGCTTGAAAGTCTTCCCACTGTGCTGCTACATGGAATAATAGAGGGCAAAAGTATTTCAAGAAAATAGTCCTTATCCCAGCAGCTATTTGCTGCTATTTCTGCTGTAAAAAAAATGTACTATAGAGGTATTCAAGGACTTCAATTTGGATATGTTTTTGTCTTCATTATTTCAAAAACATAAGGATAAATGTTCAAACTTTCACATTAGTACTAATATATGGTGGTTTACTTTGTAAAATATACAGGACTTTTTGCAAGCCGCTACTTCTTGGAATTACTTTGTAAAATATACAGGACTTTTTGCAAGCCGCTACTTCTTGGAATTACTTTGTAAAATATACAGGACTTTTTGCAAGCCGCTACTTCTTGGAATGTTGGACTTACAGTAGAAATTTAGGGCCTGATTCAAATTGCTAAATTAGGCTAATGCCTACAGGAGGCATCTGTTGGCTCACCATCATAAGCAACGGTCGCGATGCTCGCAGTCATTGCCCATCTGAGTAAGCCTAAGTTTGGATGACGGAACTCCTCTGCCGTAGCCAGGGATTCTGCGGTCGGAAGACTCAGATCCTGGCCTAGCCCCACCTACAAAAAGTTAGTGACACACCCCCATTTTTAGAATGGTCCCTGTCGCCGCCCCTGTTCCGCCCCTTGAACTGTGGCGCATTGTGAGCGAGATTGCAGATCAGGATCTGCATAAACACAGTGTCAATTCTGCGCATGCGCAGATCAACAACATTGTGGTATTGTGAAAACCTCACAATACCGTTATACTTTGAATCAGGCCCTTAAAGCGGAAATAATATTAACTATGACTATGGGCCTGATTCAGTTGTGCTAGCAAATGTACAGCCGTTTGGTCCTGAAACTTTAAACCGGCAACAATATTAAGTGCAAAAATCTATGCACTTTGCACTTAATGGTGATGCAGGGGATATCCTGTTAGCGCACTATTTTATCCTTGCACGTCTTATCTCCATGTATTGCTTATTCGCACACTGTAACCAATGTAGTATGCACAACATGGCTGCCTCGCATGGTGCTCTGTGTTGAATGAAAAATGCATGGGTCTGATGAACTCGCAAGGATCTCGCCTAGTCATTTTCTCTCTCCCACTATGTGTCATCGATTCCAGACATTGCCTATTCTGCCCAATGTGATCCAATGCAGTGTGCCTAAAATGGCTCCCTCACCTGGGTCCTTTATGGGTAAGATGAATAATCCTGCAACTGATGACCCAAAATATTCTTTATGTTATATTATATTCTTAATTTCTATACTGTTTTGAAAATGTATCCCTCTTTATCATGTTATTTCTACCTGTTAAGCTGCTTGAGTAATATTTGGAGAAAGAGCGCTATATAAATAAAATTATTATTATTATTATTATTATTATTATTATTATTATTATTAACATCTTAAATTTCCACATCCAACAGGTCGAGAAACAGTGGATTGTAAAAGCCTCCGCTTCATAAATCTAGACTATAGGCTGCATTAAAATGCGCCCTGCATCCCGGTTTTACCGTTGTTTAAGTCACTGGATGCTAAATATGGGTTATGAAGCATTTTTTCCGCTACATAGGAGAAGTTTATTTATGAAGGCAATGGAGAAGTTAACTTATAAAATAAAAATAAAAAGTAAAAATTCACTTTAGAGTAGACCTAATAAGTATCTTCAAATATAATTAACAAAATAATATATCTAAATAACTTTTTATACCCATGAATGTAACGAGATAATCCATTAGAACAGACGAAACTACACTTTCACTACCAACATAGAAAGACAACTCATCATTCCTGGACAAAAGTCCATGAAAGATGATGTTTGTCCATGAAAGATGAAGTTTTGCCTCTTTCTGAAACCCGATTTCTGGCAGGAAAAAAATCTGAATTTGGCGGGAAAAAACAAACTAATCCGAGCCTGCACATCCCTAATAATTAGATAATTATGGAATGGGGGGATTGATCAAGGCTATTCATTTTACTGTACAAAATTAGGAACTGCGACAAAAACACTGGAAAGGTTGCCAAGGGGAGTTATATATGCCCCAGATTTTTAGCTTCTGTCTGGTAGACAGAAGCTGATTAGCAGCCTTGATTGCCGGACCACCTGTGAGTGGCTGATAAAGTGTGTGTCCGTCTCTGTAGTCAGTCTCTCACTGCCTGGGGAACAGGTCAGAGGCATGTTGAGAGACACTGTGATTACTGTAAGTGCTGTGCTAAAGACTTTTGTTTTGGAGAGGGGTTAGGTCTCACCAATCTGAGAGAGGAATCATTTTGTTTAGTTGGAGCTGGACAGGCCATAATTTGCTTTTATGTTTTGATTATTTTTATGCTGCAAATAAAACTAGCTGCAGGTAATTGTACCAAGGCCTTGGACTGGTGTACTACTGCTTGGTTGCTGCATTGATATTGCAACCATTTACCCCAGGAGACCAGACCCTTATCCTGATCTTGCCACAGAACATATTATCACTATGTGCTTAAATTGACAGATGCTTCACTGGGAGTTATTTTTAGTGGAAAACAGATATTAGGGTGCCCACCTCTCTGTAGTTAAATCATGACAGGCAGCTCTCCTAGGGGTCCTCCAACACCCTAAATCCAAATTCAGAAAAAATAGTAAAGGATAGCTCCACAATGCCTATCCCGGACCCAAAAAGACACACCACAATGTGGGATAAATGTAAAAACAATTTATTTTCCTAGATATGAATAAATAGGTGAATACCAAATGAAATAAATAGCAAAATCAATAATTAATAAACTACTCGATATCTATAAGCTCTACAAATCTAAATCCTCTTAGAAACAGACACAGATAATATATAGAAATCTCGAATGAACCATCCACGGTCTTATCCAAAATTATGTAAGGGGAGCACCAGCTGTATGCTCCAATTAGATACAATGGGTTGTTTCTCTAGTAACAGTCTGTATTTGATAAAAAAAAAATTAAAATGTAGCATATGCATATGAAAAATATAAATTCTGCAAGTGTGCTTTGACCAGCTTGTAATATATATTTGATGGAAAATCCAGAATACTTGTACCAATAGGATACTGACAGATAGTTGCTAAAAGTCCGCAGCAAGTCCCAATAAGTGCAGATAAGCGATATAAGACCAGCCAATACACTTCATAGTTCTGTGGACTAAGAAAGTTAAGAGCACTGGGACCAAACTTGATAAGCTCTTTCATGGCTCGCCAAGATATATATGCCAGGAGGTATACGCAGATAATCTGTTCACCTGGTAGAGGTCTTCTCTCATACAATGCCGTATCTCACCTCTGTGCTGGTGTAGATATAAGGGCGTCACTGCTGGCTATGTAGCGATTCCTCTGGCAGAGCGGCGAACGGCAGATATCAATCCCGCATAGTTGTAATAAACACGCTGGATGATATGATATAGCCAAAGTCTGTAGATGGTATATAGCAGAGTAAAGTAGACATACTGTATGCTATTGCAGGTTTGAATTGGATGTAAAGTTTAAGAGTACAGTTCTTTTAACTCAATTCACCATAGGTGTGTGACTTCCTCAGTGGGTGAGTAAGTAGGGCAACAATGTTTTTTGTTTGTGTTTTAAACAAGATAGATCCACTAAATGGAGAAGATAAATTATATATTAAGCATAACGGAAATATGACAACGAGTCCATCATCAGCCAAGAGTAATATATTTGAAATTATTTTAAGTAACGCTACCCAGAAATTTATTCTGTAAAAAATGAAGAAAATAGTGTCAGCAATGGGTTCATGAAGGACTATTCATAAATAAATATTTAGGAGGTGGTATGTTGCTAAGTAGATCTTGATAGAGCAGGTAATGGGATATAATTGGATTTTTTGCTATTGTAGACACACAACAGCTTGATAATTAAAATGAGAATATTAGGACTTATGGGAAAGGATATATATGTGTAGATAACACAATCATAAATTGCAGAGGTCTGTCATAAATGGAACAATTAAGTACGTTTTCCACAAGGACTTTCCGACCCTGCCATTACACCACCTGTCAGAACCATTGGGTACCACACTCAGGTTTTGGAAATACTCTTCCCCCACCCGGACACTTCTTACACCTATAACTCATTACTTTTATAGAGAACGGTAGAGTTAAATTGTAGGCTATGTACTGTACAAATATGGTGTGTTCATGTAATTATGGCGCAATCAGAGGGGAAAGCAGAGTGTTAAGGGTGTGGTATGAAAAGTTGATATTAAGAATGTCGACACTAAAATGTTGACAGGTTCTGAATGTCTACAGTCTAAATGTCCACAAGGACATGAGGTCAACAGATGAGATGTCAACATTCACAGATGTTGACACATTTATATTGGCATTTATCATGTTGACACCAGAATGTCAACATACAGGACCTCATTCAGAGCGGGTCGCACAGAGCGTGCGGTCGGTCTGAATGAGGGGAGGACGTCTTGAATTTTCAAGACGTCCCCCTTTGCGGTTGTAAGGCTGTGGGTTAACACCCACAGCCTTACGACCGCCTAAGGTGATGGTCGCGATGGTCTTGACATCGGGGCTTACAACGAGACCCTAGGGTAGGGTCTCCCTTGTCGTAAGCCCCGGAGAGCTTTCGGCTCTGTCTGAGCCGGAAGCTCTCCACTGACATCACTAGTGATGTCAGTGGGGCTGCCCCCAAATGGTAGGCGTTCCCATGGGAATGCCCCCGTTTGGGCTGCCACCCCCCCGGCCCGCCTTCCAAACGGGGCGAGCTGTCAATCAACATCGACAGCTCGCCCCCTTTGGATCGAGACCCGCTACGACCAGCGCTGTCGGTCGTAGCGGGTCTCACGCATGTGTACGACGGCGCCGACGTGCGCATGCTCTGTGGGGGGCCATCGACCCGGTCCGAGCGCATCGGCGCTAACGACCGGGTCTGAATGACCCCCACAGTTTTTTGCTTATTTTTGCCTAACCCCAAAAACAACACTAAAATGTACTGTCAACATTTTCTATGTTAACATTATGAGCAATTCGACATTCATGAATGTTGACATTGTACCTGTCGATCTAATGTCCACGTCGATATTTTGACTGTCGAAATTCTAACTGGAACCCCCAGCGCTCATAGCTTGGGCTGGTTACTGCTACTGCAGTGGAACAAAATGCATGGGGTTCTCTAAGAAAATCTATAACTAGCAACATGCTGTTACAGACAGGACTGGTCAAACTATAACAGGACAGTTCATACAATAACAAGAAAAACCCCAGCATGAGGTTCCCTTAACACAGTGAGACAAAACCTTAAACATACAAAAAGGCTATTATTTTACAATTTAACAGTATTATCTCAACACCCATCAGCTTTGGGTTCTGGGAGGAACTGTTCTTCACTAGTGAGGGACAGTATTGTTTGCTGGTCTAACTCACCTAGAGAATTCAGCCCTATGTTAAACAAATTGGCGCTGTAGGGGGACACTACACTGTGGGTTTCATTGTTCCGGTGTGCCCAGCCCAGAGAGTTGATTATTAAGATAAGCACATCTAGTACGGCATGTGGCTGCAATATGACACACCGGAAATTACATGCAACTGAATATTAACACTTAAATGCACCATTTTTGCAGTGTGCATTTGATGTGTATATTTTGTCACAAGTGTTTAGAACTGTACACAATGAACATTTGTTCTTCCAAAGGATTTCAAATAAATGTCAGAGACATGTGCTGTACTGTATGTGCATTATTTCTGTTACAACCACCAGCCCATAAACCACACCATACAGTTTTCACATATGTATCACAGGTGTAGCACTGCTCATTTCCTATGATTGTGGTATTTGCATGGCATTCTGCTGGTTGTATATATCACATCACTTGTCTTGATCCTCCCTCACACACATTAAAATGTGTATAACTAGTGGAGGCCTACTGAAATGTTATAGGCCTAGGGGAAACTACCTGTGTATTGATACAAAGCTGGCTGACAGATATGGTACAGTTAGTAAACAAAGTGTCTCTGAAATATGTCCTGCATTTAATGGTAAATAATTGGCACAATAAAGTTGACCTGACACCTACCCGATAAAAACATTTGTTATATTTTATGTTTTGCAGCTATATTTTTTTATTTATGTTCATATTTTGGTGGCCTACCGAGTGTGAACACCAGAGCCGTAACTAGACATTTTGGTGCCCCGTGCCAGGAAGAGATTTGGTCCCCCCCCATCGTAAACAGGTACAGTGCACGCCGCAAGCCAAAAAACAGGCATGGTCTCATAGGGAAAGGGCATGGCCTCATTATAATACCCCAATTCACATTACACTACATACCTGTGGTAGAGTCCCTTATATACATTAAGCTAAATTGTAGTAGTGCCCCTTACACATTACGCCACACAGTAGTAATGCCCCTTACACATTATGTCCACAGTACAAATTCCCCCATTACACATTATGCCCACACTACAAATTCCCCCCCCATTACTCATTATGCCACACAGTACACCTCCCCTCTCCCATTACACATTATGCCACACAGTACAACCCCCTCCCCCATTACATATTATGCCACACTGTACAACCCCCTCTCCCCCATTACATATTATGCCACACTGTACAACTTCCCTCCCCCTCTCCCTTACACATTATGCTCTTCGACTGTTCTTGTTGGGCAGTTGCCCAAGGGCCCAAAGCTTGTATTGGCCCGCCAACCTGTCCCCCTGCAGCTGCAGCCAGTTGGTAAATTTTATATTTTTTTAAGCCGGCCGCCGGTGCACTGTACTCTGATCTAACCTCCCCCACCCCATCCTAACCCTTCGGTGATGAGCACTCACCTCAGTCCCAGTTTCACTTCATCCACCGGCTTCAGACCAGTCCTTCCATGTGTGGGAGGTCTGATGGGCATGCAGGAAGTTTTAATTTTATTAACCATTTAAATTCTTTCCCATGAATGGGTGGGTAGGGGCCCCAGTGCATTGTTTTGCCCAGGGCCCACACTGCTGTTAAGACAGCCCTGCATATACCCCTAACTAAGTGTAGAGGCTCCCAAGGGGAGGTTGGAACTGCAAGTCCCTCCTGTGCCCATTTTAACCAATACATCCAGGCTACTGGTGGGACTAGCCCCAAATAGAAGGTAACCCCTAGGTAACTGTAATAAGGGGAGACTTAAACCAGTATTTCTCACCCCCTTGCTCTAGTGCTTCTGCCCCCTCACGACATCCAGCACAGTACGGGATGCAGAGCACCACACCGGCTGTGCACAGTGGGTGCCACTCCCTTGGCAAGGCAAAGAGGATCTCTCCTCCAGAAATTGCCCCATTGCTCCAGGGTTCTTCAGCGGGAGATCAGAGTGTCCTGGCAGCCATTTATCCAGCAATGAAGTCATCTGGTCCTTTCTGTGCTGGTCCCTTCCCCAGCGCAGTCACAGGCGGCATGATCCTCTTCTCCGGTGGCAGCGGGTACTCAAGGCTCTGGCAGGGTCTCAGATCCTCTTCACTCTTCGGCAGTCAGCAGGCACCAGTGAGGCAGCTCCACCTCCGGGGTCCTCACTAGGGCTCAGTCCATGGCGGCCAGGCTCCTCTCCGGCAGCAGTCTCTTCAATCTTCACTGTCCGGCGCTGCTCCTTCTCAGCGGCATCAGGGCATCAGCACCTCTCGGCAGCGGAGCTCCCTCTCTGCCAAGGAATATCAGCTATTTTCCCCCAGAAACAGGACCATCGGCAGGCAACTCTAGGGGCAATCATCCACCTCTGGGGTCCTCACATCAAGGGCAGTGGTGTCCACAGTGCAGTAATCAGGAGCTGAGCACTGTCCAGGCGGCACTATGCAAGGGGGCGGCAGGTCTGGCATCACCCCTGCTCCATCCAGCAATCATTCTTTAGCCCCCCACTATTATTCATGGTAGTGGGCAGGTGCAGTAGATGAGAGTGAGGCAAGCTAGAGGGGGTGATCGCAGCCGGTTTCGCCCACAGGGCACACCGGCCGCACCATCCTAGTTACGACCCTGGTGAACACCCTGCAGCTCATTTATAGTAATTGGTGTAATATAAGCATTTTGGTACTGTACATGTGCACTAAAATGGCTTTGCTTTGGTTCTGCATATTTGCCTATAGTTCACTTGCATCTCCTTGGGGTAAGCAGAGGTGGGAAAGCACAAGCTAAGACCCAATTAGATTGGGACGCATCAGCAGATGTGCATTTTAGGAGGTGTAACTCTTGTGGGTTATAGAGGAATGGTGCAACAATACACAATGATGATGGAACTTGTAGAACTAAAAATGCTAGAACACCCATGGCTACCAAAGTATGCTAATGACTACTAAAAGAAATATTGTATCTAGCTGCTTCTGAGTACTGGAGGAAAGAATATTGAGTTAAAAAGATTTAGATCTAAAATGTGGCAATAAGAATGCAGGAATCACCTGGCTGACCACTCAGCAGGCCTCCTCCGCATTCCACAGTTGACCCCTGAATTGATCCTGCTACTGGTAACCTCACCCTCGGTCCCTCCCAACTATCTCACTACCTACTTTCTTTTAACATACTATCTTCTACTTTTTCCTATCCTTGACTCTTTCACTTTTTGTTTTTTTTGTTGCTGCCCTGGTTAAGGCTTTCAGGTTCTCTAATTTTTTTTCTTGTAAAACTAGATCACTCATATGTTATCTGGTGTTTATAGCAACTGTATCTGTATGTCTATATACATATGCACTTGTATATGTTTATATTTTGTTACTCCAATATTTCTGCTAATTGTTTGATGTATATTACAGTGATCTACTTAATAAACATTACTTTAAAAAAAAAGAATGAAGGAATCATATGGGATAATATTTATATAGCTCAATTTTCCTCTAGACATCATTCACTAGGCAAAGTGGGAGCCTGTTTAACAAGCATCATTGTTATTGTGATCTTTAAATTCCAACTCAGGATGGTATGAATAAAAGCATTAAAAAAATGCTTTATTCATAGAACACAGCTTTAAATTCACTTTTTTCATGAAGTAATGTTTAGTAAACATTTTTTTTAAAATATGTTAACAAAAACATCAATACTGTAAATGTAAGTTATATTTTTATGTGATTCCTTTTTTAATTCTTCATTATAACTTTTTTTAATACGAGAAATATATTAGCTAAGTACAGAGGGGCAATAACTAGTTTTATATTGCCACAGTAAGCGGTAAGAAAAAGTTACAGGTATCACTGAAGTGTGGGAATCAATCCTAAATAGACCCCTTTAGCCCAAATTAAAATAAATTATCCCAAAAACATTTTATACTCAATCTAGTGGCCAGAAAAAAGGTTACCAGGTATAGGGCAAATGGGTAGGGCTATTAGCAAGGGACGGCTTTTGCTAAGAGCAAAGTGTACATCAATTTTTAGAAATGTGCAGTTTGGTTCTCCAGAAATCAAAATCCACCCAAATTTCGTGAATCCGAACAGTTCCACATCAAGGTTCTGATATTCCTGCAATTTCAGCTTTTGGATTGCAAAAATTAGCTGTTTTTGAAAACTTTTTATCAATTTAAAAGAAAGATATCCAGATCCAAAACCAAAACATGAAGATGAATCCAGATCATCACCGGATGAACGTACATCTCTGAATCAGGCCCTTAGTATGGCACACCCTCACTTGGCTCTATGCCTAGGTGCACATGAGCAAATTATGACACAAGGCTCCATAAAAAAGGTTTTTTGCAATGTTGCCTCATCTTTGTGTTTTGCAAATACATTTCTATGTGTGGTGTGCATAGATTGGTGTTATATGTCTAGAATATTGATTTCTTTCTTTTTGTTCTATTTTGCTTGTTTAGTTGGATATGTATGCATTCATGTGTCCACTAGCTTCCATGGCCTGCTTGGCATATTCATATGAACATGTGTATTAATTTTAGAGATGTGCGGGTTCGGTTCCCAGAGAACAGACAACAACCAGATTTAGGGGTTCCGAGTCGAACCGAGTCCGAGTTCTTAATCACTTTGGGGTACGGAGTCAAATAGAGTCCCGGTTCGGATCTTCTAGAGTAGGAAAGTCAAACTCAAATGCCAACCGGGCCGAATATTCAAGGTCTAAGAGTGTGTGGGCCACAAGAATAAAAAAAGTCTTATATGCAATTTTGAAAGGGTTATTATTAATAAAAACCAATGCAGTGCCCCCTGTAGTAGTGCCCCTTATGCAATGCCCCCTGTATTAGAACCCCTTATGCAATGCCGCTGTAGTTGAGCCCATTATGCAGTGCCCCCTGTATAAGAGCCCCTTATGCAATGCCCCCTTTATAAGAGCTCCTTATGCAATGTTCCCTGTATTAGAGCCCCTTAGGCAGTGCCTCCAGTAGTGCCCATTATGCAGTGCACCCAGTAGTGCCCCTTATGCAGTCCCTCCATTAATGCCCCTAGTAGTGCCCCTTATGCAATGCCCCCTGTATTAGAGCCCCTAATGCAATGCCACTGTAGTTGAACCCATTATGCAGTGCCCCCTGTATAAGAGCTGCTTATGCAATGCCCCCTTTATAAGAGATCCTTATGCAATTCCCCCTGTATTAGAGCCCCTTAGGCAGTGCCTCCAGTAGTGACCATTATGCAGTGCACCCAGTAGTGCCCCTTATGCAGTCCCTCCATTAATGCCCCTAGTAGTATCCCTTATGCTGTGCCCCCAGTAATACCCCTTATATTATGCCCCCAGTAATGTCCTTAGTAGTGCCCCCAGTAATGTCCCTAGTAGTGCCCCCAGTAACGCCCCTTATGCTGTGCCCACTCCCAGTATAGAACAGGCCCCACTTACCTCTCTCTTACCTCTCTTCACACTGGCCACTGGGCACCACTCCCTGCCGCTCACTGGATCTAACTAGATCCAGCAGGGCAGGCCGCTCACATTGCGGGTGACATCATCACGTCACCCGGGCACCCGCAAACTGCATCACTGGGAATGCTGGCCTCTGAAACGATAAGAGGCTTCTCTGATCACTTCAGAGACCAAGACCAGCGTTCCAAGTTTAAACACAAATATTATGTGGCCCAGTCACCCCTGCCGTGATCGGAGCTGAGCTCTGATCGCGGCAGGGCTGACTGGGCCATATAATATATGTATTTGGGTCACATAAAATGCTTCTTTGGGCCGCATGCGGCCCATGGGCCGTGAGTTTGACATGCCTGTTCTAGAGGTTCGGAACTCAGATTTAAAAAACGAATTTGGGTTTTGCATTGCATGCTAACAGGTCAAAATTATATAATTTTAGCTGTTTTTTTATTTATTTTTTAAAAACAAAACACATGAGGGTGGTTTTGCAAAACCAAAACACAAAGATGAAACTGATCCAAAACCAAAAAGGGGTCGGCGCACACAAGGGCGCCTAGTGGGGGGAGCGAGTACTAATTACCCGGGTCCAGGCTTGCTGGAGGGGCCCCGCTCACCCCCTCTCCTACATCACAGCAGCCCAGCACATGCTGCTGTGTGCTGGGCTGCACTGGGAGACTGCTCGCGTCTGCTAAGAAGCAACCACAGCAGTCTCCTATGCCTGTAGGGGGGCAACGATCAATCTGATTTCGCCCCCCACTGTTTATGTTCCGGGCTGAGGGGGCTCACTTTACTTTTTTTTTTTACCTAAGGGGGCATGGCCACTCCTCCTGCGATTAGGCTACGCCCCCCTTTTACTTGGGCCCGGGACGGCTCTTGGCGGGCCTGGGCGCACATCTCTAATTATTTTCACACTTGGTATTAGGTTCCTTTGCTGCTCACTGTAGTGTCCTGCATGCTTAGAATTTGAGGACACTTCAAATACATCAATTTGACTTTGATCATGTGACATTCTCATAAAGGAAAATCCGCACATCAATATAACATTTATACATATGTAAAATGTGAATATCTTTGTGTAATGCAAAGGGCTAAGCCTTGAACAGATGCATGTGTATCCTGTGAGTGGCTCCTTCTACATAAAACTGGTTTGAGAAGTTCGTCCCTTTAAATAAACTAATTCTCTCATCACATTTGCCTATTGTCCAGTCAGGGCTATTTTTAAACCATGCTGCTCGGTTTAGTACTGAAAAGCAATATCCGGATACTTTAGTATCACAATGAGAGTATATATTTTGCTAACACATATATATAATATATATAAAGGCAGCAAATCAGTCTTTTAGAATAATACAGTTAATGATGTCTGGGACATTGTGCACTAAAGAGTTATAATGGGTTGTTCCCTTCACCGAACAAATATAAGGACACTTATGAGAATAGCTACAAGTCTCTCCAGATCTACTTTCACCAAGCATACTAAAAACAAAGCACGAGTGTAGCACTCAGAGGAAGTGCAAACAGACATAAAAGAGTTACTGACTTTGATTTAATCCCAGGCTAAACAAAGCATTAGGAGTACTAGGGAAAAGCAGGAATTAAAGACAATACTAACAAAAATGACTCATCCATTAAAAGTGCAAAGAAAATTTTGATAACCCTATAGACTGTCTAAATAGAGGGAAAGAGGGGGGGGGGGATTGTATCATCAAAGACAAATTGCTGTAGTTTTTCATGCAAACCTCAAATATGTAAATATAGGTTAAAACAGAAAAAAGAGGCACTGTAAGTTATCTATAAAAGCAAGAAAGATTGTATAAAAACTAATTCCAAGAATCTAAAACAGTAAAACAAAACTAAAGTGAAACAGACATATACATTTTATTATGGCACCAAGGGGCCCCATTTTATTAATGATCGCATGTGCAATGCGATCTGGGCATGACATTACGTCCATGTTTGCATTGCAAAATGCGATCATAGTGCCAAAGTGTATCATCCAGCACACACAGCGACAGGGGCTCTGAAAGGAGTTCTGCTGAAGGTTCTGCACATGTGCAGTCTGCCATTGCTGGGGAGGGTTCCGAAGGAGCCCTCTGCCAGCTAATTATGCAATGTGTAGCATATAGGATACAGCGATTAACGGTCTCTCATTTATACATCTTGGGGAAACAATAATTGCGGTTGACCCCCGATTAAGCCACAAATATACAATGATAAATGGGCACCCAAGTGTGCATATTTAGTCCATGAATGTATCTAATTTCTAATGTTACCCTGTGTAAAGTCTATAAATATTTACTCAGTTACGGTGCAGAATCCCAGTTACCTAGAGCTAACCCTTCCTATCAGGAAGAGCTGTAAAACATGTTTTATTTAAGTCATTCCTTTTAAAAAATAGGATGGAACTTAGAATATAAATACATACTGTAGTAGTTTATGAGTTCAGATATTTTTGGTTTAAACTACAGTTCAGAACAAGGGGCTGCGTTTTGAACTAATAGCAAATTTTGCAGTGAGAAAGTACAGATCTGATCCCCCTCTGGGTGAGGGCAAAATCCATTATAATAAGGTGCCATTGCATGCTGCATTTGATCTGTGGTACTGGAGTCTCTTCACTTTTAAATAGAACATGAAGGGTCCACTGTCTCAAGACAAGGGCATCAGTAACCACTATACCTTACAGAGAGCATCAGTAACTGTCATATAATACAGAGGAGTAGTTGTGACTGCAATACAATAGTAAAAGTTATCCTATGGTCCCCATGTAGCTCATACTTCATCTTTTTGTTCCCTTCATTTCTCTCTCCCTCCTACAAGCATAATACTAGGACTGAGAAAAAGGCAATGTTTTCCACTAGATCCTTCTCATCCGATTGTGGTGAAGACAGTGCTGATCTGATCTATAAAGTCAACTCAGGTTGGCTGAGTGCGATTATCATGGTGAGTTAGTGACTATCCCCTATCTGAAGGCTTAACTGAATGAATGTTTTAAAAACATGATTCATCACCACCCATCATTTCATCCCCTCTGGAACTTCCTGATCATGCTGCCCCCCGAAACAACTTTTGTTGGGGGGGGGGCAATATATAATTAATTTTGGCTGAGCCCCCCCTCTTCACCCCCCCTCCCACCCTCCAACTTACCTGTTGCTGGGCGCACAGGGGCTGGAGCGGCCGCCGCAGACGGTCAGGGGCTGTGCTTTACAGCAATAGGCTGCACAGTCCCTGCACTGCACGGCGGAGGTGTAATGTGCAGTCTTTTAACTTAAAGACTGCACATTACACCTCCTCCTCCGTGCAGTGCAGGGGCCGTGCAGCCTATTGCTACAAAGTACAGCCCCTGCCCGTCTGCGGCTGCCGCTCCACAGTGACTTCTATCAAATGTCTAGGGGGAAGGTGAGCCGCCTTCCATTCCGACATCTATGGTAAGGTTGCTGCTCTGTTTTTACTCCATGCCAGTAGAAGACCCATCTTTGTCTAGGGGCAATATTCTGGAATCCCTGAGAGACATACTGTATCGCTCAGTAAGTCAATTTCTCAAAGTAAATGGCAAGAGTTCTTATCAAGTGCCTGGGTAGCACAATATATATCGTTGACTGCAGAGCCGTAACTAGACTTTTTGGTGCCCTGTGCCAGAAAGAGCATTAGTGCCCCCCTCATTTTTCAAAGGGACATAATGCACCCAAAAAAGGGCCATGGCTTCATGGGGAAGGGCCAGGGAAGAGATAGGAGAGGCCAGGAGATGCTGGGGATGAAATAAGAGGAACCTACAAGCAAGAATGATAATAAACAGAAATTTGACAGGCCCAAACAGCGCCCCTTGACCTGTGGTGCCCTGTGCGATGGCACCGGCCGCACTACCCTAGCTACGGTAATGGTTGACTGTGAAAATACTGATTTTATTTGAGAGAGAAATTTGAGAGCAGAATGTGGATAAATATGTTTGTAAACATTGTTCTAGCATTGTTATTAATACACTCCCCTGTGTTAATGAATCCAATAATAAAGGTTATAAAGAAATATTTAGCAATATAAAAGTTCACATGACTTAATCACAAACTCACAATGCTGCTGTTATTTAATTTCCTTTTGAGACTGTCACAGGCTACTGAGGCACTTGTACAATGTCAGACAGCAGCTGTGAGTATGTGACTTTTATAAATACAACTACAGCCTTCCTGAGGAATAAGCCAATACAGTACAGACAACACTGAGTCAGAACTGCAGTTGAACAAATACAGTCTGATTGTAATGACAAGCAGACTAGGTCTAATTGAAACCATTTTCACTAACTTCCTATATAATCTGCTACTGTGGCTCATTTAACACATGTATATTGGAACGGGGTGGGGGTTATACAGTAACTTGCTATGAAGTTAGAATTCAGCTACACCTTGTAAAGACTTTCTTATTTTTAGATTGTTCTATAAAATGTTATTGAGGCAGCATAAAACGTATTGAAGCATTTATGCTTACCAGTTCCTGTGCTTAAAATGTTATTATGGATTATATTAAAAGGGTAAATTAAACAGAGAATATGTTCTTATTACTCCCATCAACATATATATAGAAATATATTGTATAGTACAGTGGTTCTCAATTTCAGTATCCCCAACAGGTCATGTTTTCAGGATCTATCTGTGGAAGCGGGTGGCATAATTACTGACCCAGTAATTAACTCACCTGTGCATGATTATATAAATCCAGAAAACACAACCTGTTAGGGGCACTTGAGGTCTGGAGTTGAGAACCATCGACATAGAATATTTGGGCAGATGCATTTAGCATTTCTGGGCAATAGGGGATAGAATTGCTATCCACAATCTTTTAAAGCCCCGTTAATTCCATGAGGGGAGTAGAGAACCTCGTCTCAGGCTGCACAATTGTAGATATAGAATAGCTGGGGTATCCACACTGAGGGAGAGGGAGAGTGTTTACAGGGACTGGAAGGTGATTCGATGGCAACAGCAGCTACCACATCCCTTAACTACATTAGGAAAAGCGCTAAAATACATATCTCACTGAAGATCATGGTGACTACAGCAAGAAATGAGATATAGAGGAGCGAGTAAATATTCCCAATTGCATCATTGGTCCTGCTGCCCACTACTATATTCCCCAAAAGGTGACTGGAGGAAGTGGCACACAAAGATACACCTGTCATTATATATTGTGGAAGCTATAATTGAAGTATGAAGAGCACGGACAGCGCCCATGTTTGGAATCACTGGCGCCACTAGATGCTGGACACGCTGACATGCGGTCACGCCCCCAAGATTGGCACATATAAGGGGGCATGGTTAAGACCATCGCAACCATCTTTTTGGCCGCTCGCATATACTGTGGGTGGTCACCCACAGCTATACGAGCGGCCAGGAGGCCGCTCCATTTTCATGGAGGAGTGCCCTGATTCAGAGCGAGCGCTCTGGTCAGAGCGTCCGGCACTGAATCAGGCCCAATGTGCATTAGGAGGAGACACTAAGAAACACAGCACACATTTGAACATGCTGGACCATGCTCACAAAACGCACTTGGCCAGTATATATATATATATATATATATATACACACACACACTAGCATAGAATATGTAAATATGTTGTTGTTGGGCCTATTTACTAAAGTACATTTGTGGGATATACCTCCAAAAACACATTTTAGCTTGCAAAAGCAGCCCCAAAGGTTTTTATGGGGACTGATTATATTATACAATGCATCCTGGAGCTTGGCACCGGTAGCTAACTCCATCTCCAGATGGTATTAGCTGCTGCCATGTTTAAAATGTCAAATGCCATGTTGATACAGATGTGATCAAAAAATGGATTTTAGTAGTTCCACAATTCTATTTAAAATCCCGACAGATTATAATGGGGATGTAGTGAGTATGCTGGCGGACGGGATGCCGGCAGTCGAAATCCTGACATCAGAAGCCCGACCTGGGACTAAAGATAGACGTCAAAATCCTGATTTATATCTAAATCGCCAGAATCTCGACAGCTGTCATCCTGATCAAAGGTACACCGGAGAGGGGGGAGGGTTAGGTTTAAGCACCACAGCAGGATTAGGGTTAGGCTTTGGTGGGGGGAGGTTAGGGTTAGGCACCACTGGGAAGGTTAGGGTTAGGCACCACTGGGGGGGAGGTTAGGGTTAGGCACCACTGGGGAGGTTAGGGATAGGCACCACTGGGGAGCGGGGGTTAGGGTTAAGCACTAACGGGTAGGGTTAGAGTGTGGGATGGGGAGGGTTAGGGTGCAAGAAGGGAGGGTTAGGACTGGGGGGGAAGGCACCCATCGGGATGCCGTTGTCGGCAATTTGACAGTAGACATCCCGATTGCCGGTATTTAATACCCAACCCATTATAATATCATATATAGACATGAAAGTGAGACTTAACAATAATTTTTTTTTTAACAATACATTTGAAAAAAATGTAAACAAAGGATGAGTAATAATTTTTAAATAGTTAGTAGAAAATCGATCTGGAAAAAGATATTTGTAAAATGGTTCTCTCCCCCCCCTCACTCAGCTTCCCTCACCTAAAACGCACACAATGCTCTGCCATCATACAGATCCCCCTACCCACAAACAGATCACCTCTTCACGGGTGTCCCCTCCTCACTGCCGCAGATCTCAGCTCTCTGTGGGAAGGATTGTGGTATCCTGCAACAGTGAGGTACCAAATCATTGCTTGCTGCAGCCATATTGATCTGCTGCCCCACAATTCGCCAGGCTCGTCTTAGGAGATGAGCACATGCACAGCCTGATGTGTCAGTTACAGAGAGGACAGTAAGTGACGGTTACAGGTGAGGCAGAGTTGGACAAGGAGGTGATGGGTGATCTGCACATCAAGGTGAGAGGGAGAAAGACAGCTCCAGGACCTGGCAGTGGGATTACACACAGCCGCTGAGAGTTACAGAAAAAGAAGAGATCAGTGAACAGAGAAAGGAGTTTGAGGAAACAGCATAAAGCAGAAACAGATTGGGCTGCAAGCAACCCTGCATCCAGAGTGACTTACACTTACTGCAGGGAGCCGGCAGTTGTTATCATACCTGACTTTACCCAAGTTCAGAGGGAAAACTGATTCCCTAGTGATACTCTGTAGTAGGTGGCAACGTTCCAATTATTACACCAGATTGTGGAATAAATATGTACTGTGTTGCATCTCTCTGTGTGTGAGGAATCCTAGCCTCTCTGCTGGGGTGTGACTTTAGTGAAGAGCTGTTGCTGAAAGAATACTTCCCAATCAAGGAAACTCTGATCTGTATGCGCGCCACACAATCACCACCCTTACTACTTTGGGGTATCACAGGATGACTTGCTGAGCCTTATGCATATAGAGAGTTCGGGGTACCTCCGTAATGGGGGCGTGGTGTTGGAGTAGCGGGAGACGTGACCACCTCACCACCCACACCACGTCCCCTGTATGGAGGCACTGATCTCATAATGTGCTTGAGGCTAAGCAAGTGATCTGCCCCCCCGCACCCTCCAACCAGACACCCATATGGCCGAACAAAGTACCAGGGTTAGGGTATATGCTGACAATTTGCCAGTACAGTACATACCTCAGGAAACTGAGAGGCGGCCCTTGCAGATAATCCAACCATGACAATAGAATAATGAAAGAGGTGCCCCTTCAGGGCTGGAGCCTCCATTGTCTCCAGGAGTTCCGCCCCTGATAGTATGCTGCATTTAGATACATTTTCAATGAATTTTGTGGGAAATTAATTTTCATTTAGTGCTTTTTGGGTTGGCATTTCAGTTTCCAAGAACAAATTAACATTGCTAAACCGGGGATTGCTGTATTACATTTACAGTAAAGTATGTGTATTCTATGCCATCTATATTCTGAGATTAATCTGAGTTATCTACATATTTTCCAATTAGATTGTATGTTAATTATCCAGTGCTGCCAAGCTTTGTGTTTATACTTTGCTTAGTAATTTTGGGATACAGAGTCCGGAGGCAAGCTGCAGACAATTTTTCTCACATTGAAATATTATTTACTGCATACAACTCCATTTCATCTGCTTTCCCCTATATCTGTTCTGGCTCTGTACAGGAATTGACATTACTTTTAGTGACACCAATATACATTTGTCCTGTCATTTTAGTTTATGTAACAGATTGGTCTGATTCTACAGGGGGCAGGGCATTTATTAACTGACTAATCAGGATCAAACAACAAAAATATTCATATGTCTCCCATTTTAAGATATTTTACATGAAATATTTTGAATTCTGAATTGATTTTCAACTATGGAAAGATTGATTCACTGATTTTTGCTGGCATCATTCATATATGACACTGGTCACAGCAGTAAGCAGCTGAAAATCTGCTGAGTTTGCCAGAAACAACAGTAGACCGTCCCACGCACATATCATTTTACCCTGACAAATCCGAGGTCTTGGCTCATTATCAGTGTGTTGTTTTCTCATGGGTGGATTTTACCTTTGTCTCTCCAGTCCTATAATTGCTACTCAATTGATAGATGTATGTATTGTACAGTATATTATTGAAATCTGATATATAAAATGGTTGACATTTTTAGAAAAAAATACATTAAATTCTGATTACATAATAAACAAGGCCCAATGTCCAGTAGATAACCAATGTAAGAATAAAATAATAATTGTGCTAATTGTTTAATGTAGATGGTTCTACTTAGGCAATAATCCTGGTTGTAAACCCAAAGGCATTACCGGGTCTTGTGACACCCGGTGCGGACTCCCCCTTGCGGAACCGCTTGTGCTTGAAAAGGGGGCGTAGCCTCGTGGGATATCCCTCAGGGGGCGTGCCTGGTGATGTTGGGCTGCTGCCAGAGACTAGTTCCTGCACTGTCAGCTCCTTCTCTGTGACAGGAGCCGAGTGCTACAGGAGAATGTGACACTGCAGCACCTGGCTCTTGTCACTGAGGTGGGGCTGGCATTTTTGTGTCACCCACTCTGAGGGTGACACCCAGTGGGGCCCGCACTCCCACAGCGACGCCACTTGTATACCTTGCCTTGGATACAATCCAGATTGCCTCTACTTACCCTTGCTTACGTTATGCCGATGTTTATGCCATTGAGCGATTATCACACTGCGCATGCGTCAAGTTTCATTACCAATGTCGCACGCAATAAGGATTTATTCGCAAAGTGATTGACAGGCAGGGACCATTTGTAGGCGTCAACGGGGAGGTGGGAACCCAAACACGAGTGTCGCCACCATTTTCTGGGCGTGTCTCATCCTGCCACTGCGGTTCCATACCCTGTGAAAATGACTCAGGTGTCTCAGTTCTTGCGGCCATTCTGCAATGTGATTATCTATTGATCTCCAACCGAGCTGCATCTTTGTGGAAAGTCGCTTGGATTTGCGAAGCCATCGGTGGACGTCTCAATACAAATCCAGGCAGCTGCAGCCTTTGCATATTTTAGCACAGACGGCATTTGTGTCTATGGCAGAATCAGGTCCACTATGGCCCCTTTGGGAGAAATCAGCCACCTTCAGTCAGCAAGATAGGATCTGTGTAAATCAGTGATACTTATCCTCATTTAGAAAACGCAGAATAGGCGAGATGCAGTGAAAGTTCTCCTTTTGTGGTGGCTCATACACATACCGTACATTTTCACCACAGAGCAGGGCAGTAACAAGACTTCATTATGAAGGGCGAGATTACAGAAATGAGAAAAAGTGGTGAAAAATAAAAAAAAACATTTCGACTTTTGCATTAGCTCTGTGCTGGTGGAAACCCCATTTCTAAGCACATGTTGCTAAATGTAAGCAATCTTATGTAATAAAGAAATCCCCAGTGTCCACTCATTCTCATGATTATTAATGTGTCATCAATGATTGTAAACTGAGTAGTATTTTGGGAGAATAATGCAGATGTTTTCTCTAATGAAAGATGTGATTCTAAAGTGTAAGTAGTATGGACTTGAGACCTCTGCACAATGAGCCTCTTCTGTTTTTTCATAGTTAGTGAAAGCATCTTGAAATGCAGACAGTAGGTACACTGGTGTCACAAGGGGGATGCGAGCTGCACCCGGGTGTCACCAGCCGTGGGGTGACACCAAAGTGCTGGCTCCCCCTCAGTGACAGGAGCCAGGTGCTGCATTATGTGCAGCACTCAGCTCCTAGAACACTAAGGGAGCCGCCACTTCACACAGGATAGTCCCCATGGGCAGCCTGCACCTCCGGCATCCCCGGTGTGACAAAAAACGCAGGTTCGGGTCGCGAGGCCACGCCCCCACCCAGCTGGCCACACTCCCTTATTTGCCGGCCGCGTGCAGTACAATCTCCCCGTACCGAGTGATGACAGAGGTAGGGACGTCACTGAGTAGATACAGTATACACCTTTCTTTGCTATGGTCAGATCATTTCAAACTTTTGGGACTTTTTTGGCCCAAGAAGCAAGTGCAGGGTGCTGAGGGTCGCATCATCATGGCTTTTTTTGGCACAATGCTAGAGAGGTGGGAACGATCTGTTAGGAATCCCTTCTCTCCCAGGAGACAGGGAGAGTGCTCTACAATATGGGAGTTTCTTGGACATTATGGGCGGGATGTACTAAGGTTGCGGTGACCATTCCGCCAGTCACCGCAACCTTATTAATCGCATATGTGCTAACATATGCGATTAGTATCGCAAAGGACAGCTCTTTCAATAAGAGCTGCCCTTTTGTGAAATAGCCGACGCTGGGTGACGTGGTCTCCGTGGGACCCCATCCCCTACAAGCCCCGGGGCTTCCTGCTGGTCACATGTGCAGGAAGCCCCGGGCTCCTCCTCCTCCTCCCTGCACCTGGAAGAAGATTAGGAGGAGGAGAAGGAGGATGACCCATGAGGAGCGCGGGCCGGCGACAATGGAGTGCAAGTGAGTGGGGGCCAGCGCTGGGAGACGGCGGGGCGACGAGGCGGCGGCGAACCATTGGGAGCGGCGTGCGGTAAGAAGCCCATAGGCTTCTATAGGGTAACGCCAGGTTTTCCTGGCATTACCCTCCATGCTGAAAAAAGGGTGGCCAGGGCTTACTACATATGTAAATGCGGTAAAAACCCCGAAAACTGGGTTTTTACTGCATTTTTCACTTAGTACATCCCACCCAGTGTTAGAGTAGGCATGTGGATCATTTATGTACACCGGTACAAGATCAAAGTGCATGTCATAAATTAGGTCTACATCCATCTTTAAGTATTAAACAGTTTATTTTACTCTATTAATCAAATAACATTGACAGTTATGGGGTATATTTACTAAAGTGCAGGTTTTTAGAAATGGAGATGTTGCCCATAGCAACCAGTCAGATTCTACTTAACATTTAACTAGCACCTTCTAGAAGATAATAGCTAGAATCTGATTGCTTGCTATGGGCAACATCTCCACTTCTAAAAACTCTCACTTTAGTAAATTTACACTTATGTCATTTTCTGTTTTCTCTCACCTGAACACAATTTAAAATGAACATATGCCAAGCATAAACTATGCAACACTTAGAGAGGGCGATGTATCAAAGTTTGGAGATAAAGTACCAACGAATCAGCTCCTAACTGTCATTTTACAGGCTTGTGTTTGAGAGACTTATAAAACCTTCTAAAGAGGATAAGTCCAGAAATTTCTCCGAGCAACCAATCAGCTCCTACCTCTCATTTATCAAGCACAATTTATTAAATGAAAGCTGGAAGCAGATTGGATGCTATGGACAACTTCTACACCTGATCTTTTTTAGAACATTTGATACATCTTCCTCTTACTAATTACTTTAATTGCCACTGCTATACAATATAAGCATGCTGGATAGATGGTTTTAGGACATGGAAATACCCTTTCATGTCAATTTTCATATCAATCATGCTAGTGTCATGCTTTGGCCATGCCAAACCAAACTTCTCAAGATTATATATTGTTTGAGGTTGGAGCCATTCAGTCCTGTCACCTGCAGCAAAGTTCTGGTGAGTTGCAAAAGTGGTCAAGTGGTGCAAATCCTTGTACAGGTTGAGTATCCCATATCCAAATATTCCGAAATACGGAATATTCCGAAATACGGAATATTTTTAGCATGACTGAGAAAGTGAAACCTTTGCTTTCTGATGGTTCAATGTACACAAACTTTGTTTAAAGCACAAATTATTAAAAATATTGTATAAAATAACCTTCAGGCTGTGTGTATAGGGTGTATATGAAACATAAATGAATTTCATGTATGTACACAAACAATTTTTGATGTACAAAATTATTAAAAATATAGTATAAAATGACCTTCAGGCTATGTGTATAAGATGTATATAAAACATAAATGCATTCTGTGTTTAGATTTGGGTCCCATTCCCTAGACAATTCATTATTTTATGCAAATATTCCAAAATACGGAATATTACGATATCCAAAATACCCCTGGTCCCAAGCATTTTGGATATGGGAGACTCAACCTGTAATTCAGGCCTGGATTTCTCGCCTTTCCACTGTGCATTTAGGAAAGCTACAGTCCTAGATTGTGTGCGATAAAGGCTTTCTGGAAAACAATGACTATATAGGACATAGGGTTATACTGTATTTACTGGACATCAATGATTAAAGCTGGGTACACACTTTGATAATGGGCAGACTAATGCCGCCATCAGAGCGGCCGATTGGCAAGCTGTACACACTTACAAATTGGCTGCTCTATGTGTCTGGGCTGACATCACAATTGGGCAGGCATTTATATTTGCTCGGCCAGTTGAGATGTCAGTGTCAGCGGTCCCTGCAGTAAGTGTATGTGTGGTTGGCGGATTGCCCGTACACATAGCCAGATGCACCGGTATATCTTTCAAATATATCGCCGTCAACTGTGCTGCAGGGCCGACCTGATATGTCCGTGAATTACATAATTCACAGACATATAGGGTTTACACACCGGCCGATGCACTAACATGTATTGCTTGTCGACAGAACAAGCGATATGTTGTCAAGTGTGTACACAGCATTAGGCCCCTAAAGGTAACGGAGCGAAATGTAAAACTAGAACTACAGATCAGGTTAATAACATTAGGATATTATATTAGTGTTGGTGATTTTGTAGCTCAGGAATTTACAAAATTTATCAATTTAAAATATCATGAGTATAATCTTTTTTCAGCTATTAGCATCCTGTCTGAAAGTGAAGAATATCTGTGAACACGCCCACGCTCTGCGGTTATGAGAGTGCAGCCTACACACGTCCTCTGTTCTCTAGTTTGTTTGTCTGACTACATAATCTCATTTCTGCTTTATTTATTCATTCTGCTAAATGAAGGAAGACAATATATATTTAGTGGACTTTATTGAAGACATTTTGCTAGTGGCTTACAGCAAAAATGTTAAAGGGGTTTAATGCTTAAGTTCATGATAAACTGCATAAACACATGAATACTAGATAACTGAGCTGTTATATTACAGATAGAGAAATAAAATTGGGACATTTGCAATGGTAACAACCATATTCCATGGCATTTAAACAATAGAATGTGTCTGCCATGTTGTGCGCAGCATTCAAAGGGAAGGCGATGGGATGGGGTGACTTGTGGCCATGACACCTTATCATGATTGCTTTTGTCTCTATTTCAACCAGAGAAAATTTGGGAGGTACTGTATGTTATATGCATAGTGCAAAAGGAGGGGTGTGTGGAATACATAGATCACATGGAGAAAACAGACCGAGGACCTAATGTATAAAACAAGCTGGAAGTGTACTGCAAATTGACACTTTCAAGCCCCATTGGGGAGCGGGACTTTTTCAGGTATATTAATCTAACCAAGATGCAGCAACACCATCACCTTGAGAAAGACATTACTAGTCGAAACGCGTTAGTGGTGTGGTGCCACTATAGACAGTTGGAACCGAAACTCATGATTACAACCAGGAGGTAGGAACTTTTGGGGTCCCTTGGGTTCTTATACCTTTCTTGGCTGTAGAAACACAAAACATCTTCCTGGCAAGTCTAATTGGAGTTACATAGAATATTTTATTAAACTTTTTTACTTTAGTAATACTGCTGATTTTGTCTATCTGTTTACATACCAAAAATATATATCTGAATAAAATCTATTGGAGTTGACATGGAATGTTATGATGATTAAAGAAACTGCTACGTGAAAGTATAGATCGTAACAAATGTACATGTAAGCCTTGTTTATCTGGAGGGCATTTGTAAACGTGGTGACATAGAATTTAACAGTGTTTGTGAGAGCTCTACATGGAATGAATAAAAGATACCTTTATATGCCTGCAAAATATTGATGATGTAAGCTTTGATGTGAGCACTGCTACGTTTTTGGTGATCACAGGGTGGTTCCATTTTCCGAACTGATCACAGTGTTGAAAATATATTCTAGTATTTTTTTTGTTTGGTTTGGATACTCTTTAGACTCCTGTAAAGGTTCAGCGATACGAACATAGGCCCTGATTCAGAGCCGGACGCTCTGACAGAGCGCTCGCTCTGAATCAGGGCCGTCCCCCTGAATTTTAGAGCGGCCCCCTGGCCGCTCGCATAGCTGTGGGTGCCCACCCACAGCTATAGCGAGCAGCCAAAAAGATGGTCGCGATGGTCAAGACCATTGAGACCATCGGGCTTGCGACGAGACCCTTGTGGTAGGGTCTCGTCTGCCGCAAGCCCAGGAGTGCTTTTGGTTCTATCAGAGCCAAAAGAACTCCCACTGACATCACTTGTGCTCAGCGCTCGCGAGCGGGTCTGAATCAGGCCCATACTACACTATTAGTTTATTTTCATTTTTTTTACATATATACACTGGACCGCCTCTGCTGTAAGAATATCTGTCTACATAAGAATTAAAAGAATTGGAGAAGATTGGGGAGAATCGAAATTGGAGAATTTAAAGAGTCAAATGTGTACTTTATCACTATATACATTGCAGTGCAAGGTTTCAATTATTATTTTATGCATAAATTGTTTATTTTTCCAGTTTGGATAACACTGGAAGGAACCTTTTAGCTGCTCATTTCCAGCGCTAGATTGCACGTTTTTGTATACACAAACCATAATCAGTCATTTGTACACAATATAATAATGTCATGAAGTGTCATATACACAAGATAGATAGTTTCATAGCTTTAATATGAAATGTAACTACATACAAATACAAAATATAAATGCAAACATTTGTTTTCTTATTTAAAAATCAAATAGAATATTTATTCCTGCAATTGTACAAATGCAAATCGCAAAAAAATCATGTGAATGATGCAACTTCACATGCTACTGTATAGCTGCCACGCTAATGATTTACATGCTATCAACTGGAGAAGTTAATACATAATCAGCCAATCACAAGCAGCTAGATACTGCTGCTGAAAGTCACAACAAGTAACGGAGCGTACACACGGTCAGATTTGTCAGACTTGTCAGATTTGTCAGATGAACGACTGAACGATTGAACGATTTGAACGATTTGAACGATTTTACCAAAGTTTTGAATGATTTGAACGATTGAACGATTTTTGACTGCATTAAAATGAATGGAATCGTCCAAGTCTGACTGCAAACCCATCAGATGGCAGATATCGTTATCTGACAAACGGGAACGCGCATCGTTGATCGTCCATCGTTCAGGCATGTCAGATATGAACGATTTTCCTTCAGATATGAACGACTGAACGATTTTTAAATCGTTATCGTTCATATCTGAAGGAAAAATCTGATCGTGTGTATGCACCATAACACTCACAACAGATACACCTCCTGACAGTCATATCTGAGCCTGTCTATGCTTGCCTGGCCCATCCTTCCCCCCATTCTGCATCTCTTGTTGTAAGGATTCATAAGTGTTATGCTGAATACACACGGGGCGATTTTCCTGAACAATATGAACGATAACGATATCGTTGAATGATATATCGTTCATATCGTTAATTTTTAGGCAGTGAACGATCGACCAACGACCAACGATGAGCATTCCCGCATGCACGATAAAGATATCTTTCATCGTCCATGCATGCAGGCCAACTTGGACGATATCGTCAATTTTCTCTATTCAGAGATGTGGCAGGATGACTCACGGAAAGATATCTTTCAAGTCGTTGGTGGTACAGAACGTACCGTGTGTATGCACCAGATGTACAAACATCTTGATACGGATATTTATATCTTGTTAAATGCTATAGGAGCCCTTTTCTTGTTACTTGTAATCTCTACGTTCTCTCTTTGTATACGTGCTTTTTCTAGTTGCTGCTTTTTTTAATTTGAGTTTCCTAACATGCTATATTTTTTCCTATTATGCTTTTTTCAGTGTTTGCAAACAGGGAGAACCACCTCCGGTATTGAGAGGGCAGATAGTGAGCTGAGGCCCTGATTCAGAGCCGGAAGCTCTGACAGAGCGCTCGCTCTGAATCAGGGCCGTCCCTGCTCCTTTTTGGAGCGGCCTCCCGGCCGCTCGCGTAGCTGTGGGTGACCACCCACAGCTATAGCGAGCGGCCAAAATGATGGTCGCGATGGTCAAGACCATCGCGACCATTGGGCTTGCGACGAGACCCTGCAGTAGGGTCTCTCTGCCGCAAGCCCAGGAGTGCTTTTGGCTCTATCAGAGCCAAAAGCACTCCCACTGACATCCACTAGTGATGTCAGTGGGGCCGGACCAAGACGGTAGACGTTCCCATGGGAACGCCTCCGTCTGGGCAGCCACGCCCCCGGCACGCCCACCAAAGGGGACGTGCTGTCAATCACCATCGACAGCACGCCCCCTTTGGTGCGAGACCCTTAACGACGGCTTGGCCATCGTTATTCGGGTCTCGCCCATGCGCACGACGGAGCCGCGTCCGTCGTGACGCACTTGGGCACCATCAACCTGCTTGTGAGCGCTCAGCGCTCGCGAGCGGGTCAGAATCAGGCCCTGAGTGCTGGGCTTGGGCTTTTAAAGGCCTACAGTGCAAACTTTACGCAGAGTGGACTTGATTCAGTACATATCACAACTGCAAATGCGAATGCGAATTCGCATTGAACACAGCTGCTAAAATAAGCTAATGCCTGCCAAAGCTCAGCCAGCATGAAGTTGCCCACTGCTGCCTTCTCATATTCGTCCAATCTCGCTCTTCTGCGTAAACATCAGTACCATCGACGCACCTCGGCCAGTGATGCAGCATTTACACCAGCTCTGACCAGCTACAGACACTGCGAGTCTCCTCCCATGCAGAGGGCTCTCATGCTGCATATACAATTGCAGAGGCTAATTTATGCACGCCCAGGAAACGGCATTCAAACGGACAGACGTGTCTGCGGTCTTCTGATGATCCCCCATCACCACTCCCAGACGCTGATAGGCTGTCACTCACTTTCTGATGAGTTCCTCTGTGTGTCCGTAATCACAATGCGATTGCTGCGCACATGCACTGTGGCTTATACGCATGTGCAATGGCAAACAATCGTTTGATCTGCGTCCATAGTTGCTCTTGCAATCCGTACTGAGGGCCTGATTCAGAGCCGCTCGTAAGCAGCCGCTCATTCGCTCCGAGCAATGTTCGCACATCTGCACATGCGTATGGGTCGTAATGCGCATGCGCCAGCCAGTCATTGCGGTCGGAAATCGTGCGCTCGCAAAACAGCGAGGGCCTGCTAATTTGAGTGACAGAATGAGGCATTTGTGGGTGGGAACAGGGGAAGGTGCTTGAAAATGGGGAGCGGAGATCCAAACGCAGGCATGCCAAACGGTCAAAACGGGCGTTTAATGGGTGTACATAATTAACAAAGCAGCGTCATCGACCACGTCACTTGGTTGTCTTTTAGCCTGAACTGTTCGCAGTGATTGCAGGAAGTAAAACCTACCACAAGCACTGCGAGCAGTTCAGACACCTTTCGATGTACTCGATTAATCTAATAAATAGCGGAGATGACGTATGATGCGAACGGCCAGGGGGTGTCTTTACAAAATAGCGAGCGCATGTTTAGTTTGCTCGCTCAGACATAGAGGCGTCAACAGACCGCAAAGAACGAGAGCTCAATTTAAATAGTCGGCCCCTTTTTCTGAACAACCGTTCGCAATTAGCTTCCGGCTCTGAATCAGGCCCTGAATCAGGCCCTGTGTACGCAGAAATGTGTTGTTGTGTTCGGGAAAGACGGTATCAGATATTGGGCAGCAAAGTGATGGCTGTTCCTGGTGGTGACTAGGAGGTGGCCTGAAGTGAACTCAAACAAAGGCTGTCTGGTGGGCATGTTATGGGAGTGTCAATGACAGCAGCTGAGTTCTCAGATGCAGAGCCCAAGCCATAGAGGCCATTTCCAGACAGAGGCACTCCACCTGCCATAGGGCTAGTGTAAGTGTTGATGGTGCATGCAATGATGCGCCGATGGTGGTCTCTATAGAATCACCAGTAGTGTTACTATATGCAGGGACACTGAAAGTGGACTTATTCATTCAGATACAGGCTATTACACCAGGGCAGTGTGCTCCTCTGAATCAGGCCTCTAATTATTTCTAGAATACTTCAATAGCAGGAGTGTATCTATAATGGGTGCTGGGTGTGCAGTGCATACGGTCCCCTGGGTCCAAGGGGGCCCATACCGCTCACCATGCACCCATTATTCACTACTTACCTCTAAGGAGTCCTGTGTCGGCAGTAGCAGAGTTGTATAAATCACTGGCAAATGGTGTGGGGGCCATTTTCCTGGCTATTTGCACATTCGCAGTAGGGAAATCGCCGGGAAAATGGCTGCCGCACCATTTACCCAGTGACTTGTGCATGCGCAGTAGATTCTGGCACAACGCTAGAGTCTACTATTGCCACTGCCCAGAGTCTACTGCTGTGCTCAGTGCACGGCCTCCAGGTAGAGAGGAGGGGGCCCCCGGACTGAGACTGCACATGGGCCCCCTCCTCTATTAATACGCTCCTGTTCAATAGGTAGAGTTTAATTTCCTTATACTGTGTTATATTTGATATACTAATGCTTCTTTATAAATGAAATTTAAAAAATAACAGTACCTGTGGTTCAAATTTGAAACATTATTTTAACATTATTTTAATTGTTATATTAAATTGTAATATTAAATTGTGATATTAAATTTGATTTTACAATCAAAGTGACTGCACAATAGTAGCCTTATTCTGAGTCAGACGCAAATAGTTAGAGGACGCCTCTTGCGGTTTTCAGCATACTGCACATGCACCATTAAAAGAAATTGGTGAGTGCGCAGGATCAGGTGTACACACAGACAGAGGGTGGACAGATTGATTAGAACACTTTTTCTGTGAAATTAGCATTTCTGGGCAGCAACCATACAGATACACAGAACTCTTCCATCTACTGGGATTGTAATGGGAGTGTTGTACCGTGTAAGTCAACTTACAGTAACGTGTGGAATGAGGGCCTGATTCAGAGCCGGACACTCTGACAGAGCGCTCGCTCTGAATCAGGGCCCTCCTACCTAAAATTGGAGCGGCCTCCTGGCCGCTCGCATAGCTGTGGGTGACCACCCACAGCTTATGTGAGCAGCCAAAAAGATGGTCGCGATGGTCAAGACCATCGTGACCATCGGGCTTGCGATGAGACCCTGCGGTAGGATCTCGCTGCCGCAAGCCCAGGAGTGCTTTTGGCTCTATCAGAGCCAAAAGCACTCCCACTGACATCACTAGTGATGTCAGTGGGGCCGGCCCCAGACGGTAGGCGTTCCCATGGAAACGCCTCCATCTGGGCAGCAACGCCCCTGGCACGCCCACCAAAGGGGGCGTGCTGTCACTCACCATCGACAGCATGCCCCCTTTGGTGCGAGACCCATAGCGACGACTTGGCCGTCGCTATTCGGGTCTCGTGCATGCGCACTAGGGCACCATCGACCCGCTTGCGAGCTCTCAGCACTCGCGAGCGGGTCTGAATCAGGCCCTGAGATCGGACGCTTGTTTCTGAAGGCTCTTTTGCACCTAGCACGAAGTGAGTGCATGCCCGGATACTAATGATGCATTGCAAATGATAAAACAGTGGGAAGGATAGCATTCCACATCCAGGGCAGGATTCTTGCATTAGTATAAGTAGGATATTTTGGCTGGACAGAAAAGCAGCCAAAATGACTATAAGTCAGAATCAGCCCCTAGGTGTGGTACCAGGGGCATCTTAAGAGAGGAGGGGGCCCGTGTGCATTCCCCGTCAGGGATCCCCTCCTCTCACCCCGGTGGCCAGCAGACGCATCATCAATAGACTCTGGGCACTAGAGTGTGCCTAGAGTCTACTGCGCATGCGCAGATCACCGGGAAAATGGTGCGGCTGCCATTTTCCCGACTATTTCCTCACAGCGCATGCGCAAAACGCCGGAAAAATGGCCGCGGAGGACATTTTCTGGCATTTAGAGCAGCACTGAGAGACCCGACGTGGGACCTCTGAGAGGTAAGTTTTAAATAAAATAGGTGCAGGGTTTGCGGTGCAGGCCCTTGTTCACCGCACACCCTATACCCATTATAGATACACCCCTGCGTGGTACAAAATATGTACTTTAAAATACTTTATTTTAACAACGATATTATATGTCTTATAAAGACATTTTTTAACTCAGTAATAGCTGTGGTTCAAATATGTTGTTTCTAATTGTGATACTAAATTGTCTTTCTTATAAAATTCTCTTTTCACTCAAATAAATATTTCAGTAGATGTGATCAGAATTCCTTTAGCTATATAATTATTTTACTGAAATTTGACTTATAAATTAGGGATGAAATCAATAAAGATATTTTCTAAAGTGAAAAAAAAAAAAAAAAGAGGTGCAAATGTAAGAGCTGCAAATATACACTATAAAAGCTAAAAAATCAATGCTGACACATTGCTGAAATCACCCTTCCTCCGATAACATTAGTCACACCTCAGAAGTGACCAAAGAGATGACTAGAAAAATGAATCTATGTGTGGAATAAAGTAGATGGACAGGAGCATTTCATAGCAAGGGCTTTATCCAGCAGATCGACAAATGTATTTGCGAATTTCAACATTTCATAATCAAATTCATAATCGAGATTGAGAACACTGTAAGTCAAAAATCAAACTTTGAAATAGCTGAATTGTAAATACTGCATCCGTAGTCACTGACTTGGATACAAGGTATCTGGTGACAGCAAACAGTTTCACTTATTTTTTTATTTGTTTACATTAATGGGCCTTATGGTGGGTACACACTGGACGATATTACTGAGCGACTGCACGATTACGACATCGTAATCGTGCAATCGCTCAGTAATCGTGCACAAATCGTGCACTTTTATGTCAGAAACGACCAGCGATACGCACTCCCTCTGGTCGTTTCCGACATTGTCCATCGCCTGAACATGCAGCACAATCTGACGACCTCGTCAGGTTGCTGCATGTTGGGGAATGGGGGAGAGAGCCCGGCGCTGAACGTTAATGATATCGTTCAGCGGCTGTGCTCAATGTCATGAACGACATTGAGCACAGCCTGCCGGGGACACACTACATGATATCACTCAGGCAGCACCTTTAGTATTGGTCCTAATTCTATTGGCAGAGTGCCAGAGCACTCTGAATTTTTGTATCAATCAGTGAAAAGTGTGGAGAATTGGACTAGTGGAGAAGTTGCCCATAGCAACCAATCAGCTCCTACCTATTATTTTATAGACTGTACTTGATAAATGCTTCTTCATTGCTGATTGGTTGCTATGGGCAACTTCTCCACTGGTCCACTTCTTCACGCTTTACACTGCTTGAAAAATAAACCCCTAAGTGTGTTTTTGGTCTTCACCATAAAAGATGATAGGGTTTATCTGTGGAAAATATACAGCAGCGGTTTTCAACCTCTGTGCCGCAGCACACTAGTAACGATACTGACTTTAAACCTCTGTACAATCCTGCCTATACCTTCTAAACCTTTATGCGCTCCTGCCTATACCTTCTAAGTTGACGCTATTTGCGTACGCAGTCATACAGTAAAATAAAAACCTTCAGATTATTGAAATGTGTTTCCAACGCACAAAGTATAATATTCAACATAAAAACAGTAGGTTACACGCTGTGATCTAAAGACAATTTAGCACAAAGAAATTATACAGACCCAAGGTACAGTTCTACATATGCACGCGCCCTGGAACCAATTACCGGCATCAGCAAGAAACCGCCGTCAACAGCATCAGCAAGAAGACTCCAGATTGAAGTCAGGGCCTAATTCAGAGCCGGACGCTCTGACCAGAGCGCTTGCTCTGAATCAGGGCCCTCCTACCTAAACTTGGACCACCCACAGCATATGCGAGCAGCCTCCATCGTGCGCATACACACTAGGGCACCATCGACCCGCTTGCGAGCGCTCAGCGCTCGCGAGCGGGTCTGAATCAGGCCCTCTGTATGCACATTTATACCATTGCAGGGATTGGGAATACAATAGATAAATTTGGCGTGATTCCATTGGTTCTTAAAGTTGTCTTGGTTACAGGATCATTTATTGGACAATTTCAAATGGATACAAACTGTCTCCAACCTCCCTTTGTATCCTTTTTCCCGCCGCATGCAAATCAAGTCTGCTAACATCACAAAGTACATTTTAGTGTTTTAACTTTCTACAGTCCATAAATTGAGAATGTATGTTGCGATCTACTCACTGATGACACCGGAAAGCTGTTGAGACAGAGTAGATCAGTGCAACACCAATACGGTTTACTTATCATTACTAAACCTTAGTTGCAGAAAACAGTAATTTCTTTACATGCTGGCATTGTGAATGAATCATGTAATAATAACCCTTTGCGCTACGGAACTATTGCTTTAAGTGTATGTATGCAAGGGAGAACGACACTAAATAGCATTGTGCGTCTGGGGGTCTGTGGGGTACTTAGCAAGCAACACTAAGCTGGAAAGGTATCTCTGAGTGTATGGGACTAAGGGCCTGATTCAGAGCCGGACGCTCTTTCGGAGCGCTCGCTCTGAATCAGTGCCCACCTATTGTTTTTTTAGAGCGGCCTCCCGGCCGCTCGCATAGCTGTAGGTGACCACCCACAGCTAGTGCGAGCGGCCAGGATGATGGTCGCGATGGTCAAGACCATCGCGACCATCGGACTTGCGATGAGACCCTTGTGGTAGGGTCTCGTTGCCGGAAGTCCCAGTGGACTTCTTGCTCTTACAGAGAAAGAAGTCCAATCACTGACATCACCATGTCAGTGGGGCCGGCCCTAGACGGTAGGCGTTCCCATAGTTTATGTGGGGGCCAGCCAATGTTATTTTTTTCTGTGGCAGCCAATGTAGTACATTTTATTCCTGTGGAGGCCAATGTAGTGTGTTTTATTCCTGTGGGAGCCAATGTAGTGTGTTTTATTCCTGTGGCAGCCAATGTAGTGTGTTTTATTCCTGTGAAGGCCAATGTAGTGTGTTTTATTCCTGTGGGAGCCAATGTAGTGCATTTTATTCCTGTGGGAGCCAATGTAGTGTGTTTTATTCCTGTAGGAGCCAATGTAGTGTGTTTTATTCTGTGGGAGCCAATGTAGTGTATTTTATTCCTGTGGAGGCCAATGTATGTGTGTTTTATTCCTGTGGAAGCCAATGTGTGTGTTTTATTCCTGTGGAGGCCATTGTATGTGTGTTTTATTCCTGTGGAGGCCAATGTAGTGCATTTTATTCCTGTGGAGGCCAACGTGTGTTTTTTTTACGTGAGAGCCAATATGTATGTTTTTTCATAGGTCGCACATGCCACATCGCCGGATGCTTTGCCTTGGCAATTTGAATATTTTGCTTAGTGTGCCTTGAGTTGACAAAGGTTGAAAATCACTGATCTACAGGTTGCAATGAGAAGAGGTCGCCATTGTCATCATAGTCAGATTATATCTAATGGTGCGTACACACGTAGCAATCAGCCAGCGATACGATATCGCTGGCTGCTCGTCCTGCACCCTCCCTGGTGTGCTGGATGATCAATATCGATCATCCAGCACACCACCAATTCACCAATGACTATTGTGACCCGCGATTGTCCCTATAGTAACCTGCTCGATATCGAGCAAGTTGGCCTGCTTGCACAGCCGATGGACGATATCGCTATCGTCCATACATGGCATCGCATCGCTGATCATTGGTGAGTTGGTATGGACCAAAAAATTAACGATTTTAATGATAGCGATATGAACGATATCGTTATCATTCAAATCGTTCATTTTTATCGCTACGTTTGTACCACCATTAGACCAGGATATCAGCACTCGCAAGTTATCCACCTCCAAACAGGTGCAAATGTATCTTTCTTGTGGTATGCAAGGAATGTATTTTTCAGGAACAGTCCCCTTGAAACCTCCATCCAATCCCCAAGAACGCAAGAGGCGGGATGCACTAACAGAGTGCAAAACTTACCGCCAGACATCGCTTTGGTACAGATCGCATATGCACTAACATATGCGATCAGTACAGCAAAGTACAGCTCTTCCAATAAGAGCTGTCCTTTGCGATATCTGCTACACAGTGGACTTCCGGGTTTTTTGACCCGGGAAACACTCTGCGCATGCGCAGAGTGACGTGACGGCTGCGGGGCATGCTAGGAGGGATCCGATCGGATCCCTCATAGCAGCGCGATGCTGTAGAAGCCCATAGGCTTCTATAGGGTAACATATAAAGAAAATGTCCTTGCTCTAGGCAAAGACAGAGGGAAAGACAAATTTTGTCTATACTGGGGCACTCTTAAATGAAATATCGTAAATGAGATAATAATAGAATAAAAATTTACTTTTATTTATGAACCTTTAAAAAATGATGTACAACAAATAAATGATGTACACATATAACAATTAAACATACAAGACGTCCAACCCGGAAGAGCATCCAAACCGGAGTAATAGGAGTCAGAAAATGGTGAAACCTGGCATGAACAGCGGGCTTGATTCAGACCCACCCGTGAGCGCTGAGCGCTCGCAAGCGGGTCGATGTTGCCCAAGTGCGCATGCGCACGACGGAGACGGCTCCATCGTGCGCGTACGCGAGACCCGAATAATGAAGGCCAAGCCGTCGTTATGGGTCTCGCACCAAAGGGGGCGTGCTGTCGATGGTGATTGACAGCACGTCCCCTTTGGTGGTGAGCGTGTCGGGGGCGTGGCTGCCCAGACTGAGGCGTTCCTATGGGAATGCCTACCGTCTGGGGCCGGCCCCACTGACATCACTAGTGATGTCACTGGGAGTGCTTTTGGCTCTGATAGTGCCAAAAGCACTCCAGGGCTTGCGGCAGCGAGACCCTACCGCAAGGGTCTCATCGCAAGCCTGATGGTCGCGATGGTCTTGACCATCGCGACCATCATTTTGGCCACTCGCTATAGCTGTGGGTGGTCACCCACACCTATGCGAGCAGCCAGGAGACCGCTCCAAACAGTAAGAGGGACGGCCCTGATTCAGAGCGAGCGCTCTGTCAGAGCGTCCGGCTTTGAATCAGGGCCTGAGCTCCTTAATAAGTCTTATTTATAGCAAATTTTAGTCACAGAAAAACATCTGTTATGACATGCATATTGACTCTGTCACACAACATATATCACACACAAAACGAATATACAGTGCAATAAATGCAAAATACCAATGTCATCCACTTAATATACAATATTTGACAATGCCAGATTAATATAATTCCAATTTGTTGGTAGTATTTAGAAATTACATAAATAACATGGATGATGCTGTAAATAAATGCTGGGAACTCAAACTACTAGAAGGAAGTAAGACCTGGGATACAATTGTGCACACCGACTTCTACTGTCCCCTGTCTAAATCAAACAGGGTATGAGAGAGTATGTGATACGTTAGTCCCAGGTGAAGAGAAAGGCAATGCTTCTGGTTTCTGGGGTATCCAATATAACTCCCCTCTGGTACGTATTATATTGCAGTGAAGATGACAAGAGGGGACCCAGATGAGAGAGCTTGATAGAGGAATACAAAAGAATGTAAGATTGGGTGTGCTCAGACAATAACTATGTGTAATAACACATGAGTAGGAGTCAAAACTCCTATTAGTAAAATAAACGTACACAGGTGTATAGAGGAATTATTAATAAACCTTTAATGTCAATGGTGTAAAATTAAGAGAGAAAGAAGTAAGTCCTGTGATCCACAGAAACCAGAAACTCCCCTCTAATCTACCCCGTCTAGTTACACTTGCAGCCATAGAAGACAAATTGCTAGCAATATTTACAGTTTGTGGCCAGAATAAGCTATACATACAGTAGCAAGCAATGCACCAGCTCAGTACCAGAGATTTAGGCTCTGAAACTAATTTCCTTCTCATGGCCCATAGAATTACATCAATAATACATTAGCAAAGACAAAGAGGAAAACAATCCCAATAAAAGAAGTAACTCCATAGAGTCCATTGAAGATTTTTTAGAATCTCTCAAAGGGGGAGATGAACTAAGCTTTGGAGAGATATAAAGTGGATAGAGATAAAGTGCCAGCATCGTCCTTACTGTCATTTTACAGGCTGTGTTTGAAAATTGACAGGAGCAGATTGATTGGTACTTTATCTCTTACCACTTTATCACTCTCCAAGTCTTAGTACATAGGTCCTCATTCAGAGCCACTCGCAAACAGCAGTACGCTCGTTGCGTTCCGATGTTGACTAACCACGCATGCGTCGGTGTTACACTGCGCATGTGCGTACGGCAGATTGCGAGCTTTTTTTCTGTCGTTCCTAAAATAGCGTACAGGAAGTGACATGTCAAATGTGATTGACAGAACAGGGCGTTTTTGGGTGTTGACGGGGGTGGAGATGGAAAAAGGCAGGCGTGGCGAGGCGTTTTTGGGGCGTACATACATTAGCAGATGCGAACGTCAAATGTGTTCGGACCGTCACATACGTCACTGGAACATCCTCTTTCCCTTCAAAATGCTCGCACAGTTTAGGGTCTGGATTACTCGACCACATTGGCGATGGCCTTCTCCTCCGTCCCGGGACTCCACGATGTTGCAGCGATTAATCGCGGGTGGTCACAAAAGCAATTAGTGTTGTATTGAAAACCGGCTTGGTATGTGTTTGGAAAGCAGTTTATTGGGATAGCACAAAACCGTACGCAGGTGGAAATCATACCTGCTAATGTCAGGATTACACAATCAATTGGCGTACATTTTTTGGGGTTTTTTTTGGCCTCAATTTGTTGTTTATGGCCTATTGTGACAATAATGTCATCATGTTTTAATTAGCTCCCCTTTTTTTTTTTAATGTGCAATTTGCATCGTTATGTGATTTTTTAAACGTTCCTTCAAGAGGCCTTTTTTTTATACAAATGAAATGGTTTTTGGTGTCCTTTTTTGCCTTTAGGGCCAGGATTAAATGTAACCCATTTGTACAATAATGTCACAATACAATGTCAGATTTTTTTCATAAATTTATTGTTTAAACACAAACCAATTGGCATAATATTTTTTTTTTTTTTTTTATGCCAAAGATACTTTTTATCAAAAATAAATAATCAATAACTGATAACATAAACGTACAAAAATAACTTAAAAACATTTCACAAGAAAGGAGAGGGAAGTTTTGACCAGAAAGGAATATGAGCCAAGCACAGAAGGAGTGTGGGAAAAGTCGCCATTGCTGTCACCGTTTTTTCGCCCGTTTGGATGGGGGAGGGTGGGCGCCAGACCGGGTCCGGGATGCCATCGGGCTGGCCTGTCCAGAGGCAGATGTTGTGGCCTCTGGACTAGGCACAGGGCTAGGCACATTTGGAGGATTGGCTGATGTTGTGCCAGAGGTGGAGGATCCTGATGTTCCGGCAGGAAGGGAGGTCGGCTCCACCATGTGCTGGCGAACGAGCTGCTCCAGGGCATCGGCGATGCGGATGTTGGCCCTGGTATTTTCCGCCAGGGCCTGACCAATGGTCACGTTGGCCGCAGCATTTTGCTCCAGGGCCTCAGCCACCCGTATCAGACTGGCGTCCATCCTCTGCAGAATCTCCGTATGGAAATCCGATTTGAAATTGAGTTCTGTGAGGAGGCCCACTGCCTGCGAGGGGGCACGCCCTGGACTGGCTTCTGCAGGGTCCTCAGCTGGATGTACTGGTTCCTCCCCTGCAGAGCCAGCAGAAATTCTGCGGCCAAGGCTCCCCTCTGGAGCAGACTCATCCGCCTGTGTCTCTGTTGGAAAAATGAGAAAAGACTCACATTAGAATCTACATATTGGCACAATAGCATTTCAGAGTTGGTGACATCACAATACTTACCTGGGCCAACATGAGGAGCCGCAAAGTCTGGCATGTCCGTATCCATGTTGGACACGCCAAACACCTCCACAGGCTGCACACACCCCTGTGCCAGCTCTTCTAAATCCGTCAACTCCAATGACACAGGGGTGGGACCCCCACCTGTCCCCCTTGCATGCCTAGCCCTGTCCGCGAGTTTTTGCTTTAGGCGATATTTGAAGTCGGCCCATCTGTGGGGAAAAATGGAAGCCATTATCCTTTGGTTTAAAATGGGGTTTGTTTTTAGGGGGGGCAAGGGTTTACTTACCGCCGTTTGACATCCCGGGCTAGACGGACATAATCACCCACTCTATTGACAGCAACGGCTACCTCTTCCCACACTCTCCACTTCTGGCTTAGACTCATATTCCTGTCTGCCTGTGGCAGGATGTCCACACACTTCTGGATCAAAACCTCCATCTCCTTTCTTGTGAAATGTGGCTGCCTTTTTTTTTTGGCCGCTTTGGCCGGAATACTCGGCCCAGCAGCCTCTTCCATGTCATCCTCCTCACCTATTTGTGTAAATTTTCAGAATTCACAAAATCACAACTTGCCCAATCTTATGTTTCAAATTAATCATTGATACAAAATGCATGAAAGACTTACCGCCTGACTCTTGGGCATTGTTTCCCTGGTCTGTCGCCATGTCTGAGATCCAAACAAGAAATACACCAGAATTTTAATGTGTTTTCATGACGTATTTATACATGCGTCCTTATTTTGCGGCCGCATCATTGATTGTGCGTCCCTATGATCCCTCCTTAATTTGTGCGGGAAACGAAACACTATTTATGGCTTGGTGTGTCTCAAGTCGAGGTGGCGTTTTTGGATTGTTGGAGGTTATCATGGCTGGAGTTTATTGATTGCGTAGAAAGGAGTTGGAGGTTGGAGATTCGTTTGTTGGTTAGATTTGCGTTTTTTTTTCCGTTATCTTTGTTGGTTTATATTTTTGGGACCTCGTTTGTTGATTTGGTAAGTTTTGTGAAGTCTAACTTTTGTTCAATTGTTGTTTCATTGTGTTTCGTATATTTTGTAATTTTTGGATACCTAATTTATTCTATTTTAGATTTTGTTTATTTTCGACCCCAAAGACCTTTTGATTTTGCATCTTAGATATTTGCTCTTGGTAAGTCCATTTTTTATCTTGTATTAGCGAACTAATTAGCGCATTTTTAGTAGTTACTCTTGTGACTTGTATTAGCGAACTAATTAGCGCATTTTTAGTAGTTACTCTTGTGACTTGTATTAGCGAACTAATTAGCGCATTTTTAGTAGTTACTCTTGTGACTTGTATTAGCGAACTAATTAGCGCATTTTTAGTAGTTACTCTTGTGACTTGTATTAGCGAACTAATTAGCGCATTTTTAGTAGTTACTCTTGTGACTTGTATTAGCGAACTAATTAGCGCATTTTTAGTAGTTACTCTTGTGACTTGTATTAGCGAACTAATTAGCACATTTTAAACAGCTTAATAATCATTCTAACTTTTTGATGGTTTAGCTTTCGCTTTTTGAGCCAACATTTCGACCCGTTTTGATGTACTGTGTTAAATGTCGCTTGGCGGTTTTGCTAAATGGGTGTTTGGCATATTTTAACTTTGGTCTAGCACAAAATGTATCCACAAAAATGCACAGAGTGAAATGTGTCAAGTAATTTTGTTGTTTATTTTCAGTTTGGACGTATCATGACAATACCCCGGCATGTAAGCAGCAATGGATGGTCTCATCAAGCTAAGTTGTTTTAATATAGTTTTGGGGTGGGTCAAAAGCCTTACTTTGAAATTTTTGAATTTCAGGTTGATCTGGGGAGGATTGTTCTGGCCATGCTCCCGGAAGTCGACCAACCTCAATCTCATCCCAGGCGTAGGCATCGTAGGCATGCAAGGCCCCAGATAATTCGAACACGTGTCACCCTTTTTGGAATGCCCGATGATGAGGTTTTAAGATGCTACCGTCTACCTCCCAAAATCATCATAGACACTCTCTCATTAATAGAAAGTGATCTTGAGCGGCAAATTGACAGTCCAACAGCAATACCACCACTGACGCAATTTATGGCGGTGTTACATTTCTGTGCCTCAGGATCGTTTCAAACAACGGTGGGAATAGTGGTGGGCATCTCCCAATCCTCCTTTTCCCGGATCCTGAGGGCAGTGATGGAGGCACTTTTCAAGCACCTCCATCATTTTATTCAAATGCCTTTGGATATGGGTGCCCTTAGTGTGGCCAAGGCCAATTTTTACCAAATAGCTGGCTTCCCACACATCATAGGGGTTGTGGATGGTACTCACATACCACTTCAGCCTCCAGCACGGCTGGAGGCAATATTTAGAAACAGGAAACACTATCACTCCCTGAATGTAATGGTGGTATGTGATGCCTCCCTCCAGATCCTGTCCCTGAATGCTAAGTTACCAGGAAGTGCACATGACTCCTTCGTCATCCGGCAATCAGGGATATGGCAGAAATTAACCAACCTACAAGCTGGTGATGCGTGGCTTCTGGGTAAGTGGAGACCTTTAGTACATAACAATGTTAAGCTTGATACACAGTGTTCCTGATGTTGTCTCTTATTTTTCACAGGAGACAGTGGATACCCTTGCATGTCCTGGCTGCTCATTCCTTATTTGGCTCCCACACCAGGCCCACAAAGTGAGTATAATTCCGCACTTACAGCCACCAGGCAAGTGGTGGAGCGCTGTATCGGCCTTTTAAAAGGCCGATTCAGATGCCTCCACCGCTCTGGTGGCGAGCTCATGTATTTGCCGGATATGGTGTCGAAAATTGTGGTCCTGTGTGGGATATTTCACAACACCGCCATAAGGAGTGGTGTCCCAATGCAGCCAGAGGATGCCTTACCTGAGGATGGCCCCCCCGAGGTTGGTCGGAGGTCAGTATGTGGGGGGGCCATACGCGATGATGTGGTGGCCAGATTTTTTAGGTAAGTTTGACACAAACTACAGTGTTTATACCTAATGTGTTTGTGTTTGTTTGCGAACATCTAATTTTTTTTTTTTTTTCACCATCTTCTGTTTGTTCACATAATCTTTGTCACTCCAACGCTCACGACTTCCTGCTACCCTTACCAAACCTGGATCTGGTGATTTTGTCCATATATTCTGGAACCCATATCGCAACGCCATGTTTGTGGAATCATGTTGGCATGGTCCTTCGTCAACCAGTTCTTGATTGTTTTTTTAAATTAAATATTTTATTTGTATGTGTTGTATTTGAGATTATCACTGTTTTTTTTTTTAGGGCCTGACCACTTTGATTTCTCATTTATGTTGTGAATAAATGTTTGGAGAGTGAAATGGTCTTCCTTTTTTTGGACGTTAACAGCAAGTGTAATCAGGTTAACACACCTTACAATTGACTAAGGGGTAATCCAGTACTGACACCAGTTGATGTAAACTGAAATATGTTTGCAGGTTCCCAACCCACACCAAAAGGAAGCCTGTCCAAACCTTTGGATTTTGTTGATTGGCCTAAGCAGCTTGCACACCAACTAGGAACCTGTAAAATGTCGAAATATCTAATTGACACTACACCCAAAAAGGGAAATGACATTGTTACTGTTATGTGTTTCTTGTGGCTGTTTAAAATACAAATACAAAATACAATCTAACTTTTAAAAAAGGGAAATCCTTACAGGAACAGTCTACTTATGTCAGGGAAAACTATTTGTGTTTTTGAAAAAAAGAATGAGCCAGAACGTATATTAGAACTACAAAATTTATTTACAAAACCAAAATAAACAAAAAAAACTACTGGCGAAGGATGCCAGACAGCCGGTCAAGGGCCACAAGAATGCCAATGACATGTTGGCGCATCTGGCCAACACAATCCTCCACCTCTTGTCGACGCCTCTGTTCCTCTGTGGGTGAGAAAAGTGTGTGGATTAATAAAACAATAGGGAATCCACATTAAAAAAACAAAAACACGAAATCACTCCTAAACCGAAAAAAAAAAAACCAAAACAAAAAGGGGGTGCTGGCAAAAATACAAGGCCTATGTACAAATTCACACAGGTGTGATATGTGTATGTTGAAATCAGCAGGAAGAGGTAAAGGCAAACTGCTAAATCACCAAAAGTAAACCAAACAAGCACGAATAAAGGCACGACACATGATTACATACAAACAGTTTGTGGTTAAAAAAAATGTGAAAGAAAAACATACCGGGAGCCAAAACGGGAGCTCCGGAAGTCCCTCCATGTTCCTCCTCGGAGGAGCCTTCATTCCCCAAAGAACGGGGAGGGGTAATGATGGACTCCGGGGAGGGGGTAATTGGAAGAGGGGTGGGTGGAGGAGAGGGGGAAGTGGGACGGAGGGGAAGGAGGCCCGACAGTTCCGGGAGAGGGTCTGGGAAGGCTGGGGAGGAGTGGGGTATAGGGGAAATATTTGGGGTGGAGTGTTGGCTGGGGGTTGGGGATAGTGGCCGGGAACGCCGTCTGGCCGGACGGTGACGGCGTAGTCTTGGCTGTCCTCCTAAAATATGTCAAACAAATTGAGGTTAGTTTCTGGGCAAATCCGGGGCCCAAATAAACAAAAAAAAAACAAGCAACAAAAAACATGCAAAAAGGAGTAGAATGAAAAAAACTGAAATAGAGGGAAAACAAGCACACGCAGATATGAGGACAAATAATTAATAGGACAGACAGGAAAACATGCACACGCAGATATGAGGACAAATAATTAATAGGACAGACAGGAAAACATGCACACGCAGATATGAGGACAAATAATTAATAGGACAGACAGGAAAACATGCACACGCAGATATGAGGACAAATAATTAATAGGACAGACAGGAAAACATGCACACGCAGATATGAGGACAAATAATTAATAGGACAGACAGGAAAACATGCACACGCAGATATGAGAACAAATTATTAATAGGACAGACAGGAAAACATGCACACGCAGATATGAGGACAAATAATTAATAGGACAGACAGGAAAACATGCACACGCAGTTTGCCCCACAAACACAAACATGAAAACCACAATACATAACACTTACTTTCAAGGATCTGCATGCGAAAGCATGCCAGCAAGCGGGGCGTTCGCCGTTGCGGGTCTGACCACCTGCGCTCAAGCTGCCCGATGTTGCGGCGTGAACCCATCGACCGCAGGCGGGACCGTGCCTCCGCATACGCGGAGCGCTTCTGCCGGTTGGTGATGGGTGGAGGCTGGCTGGTGATCCGCCTATCCATCACCTCCGTAAGCACCAGCAGCTCGCGCCTGGTGAATGCGGAGGCTCTCATGATGGCAATGGAGTTTTTCATACAAAACATTTTTGATAAAGTGTGGCAAAAATTTCTGATTGGCTAATGTATTTTGGAAATTAACAGGAGCAATTTTATTGGTTAGTGTATGAGTCATGTGTTCAACAGGGCCAGAAATCTCTGGAGAGTTATGATAGGCTTGATGCAGTGACATGCGTTTGCAAATTTAAATAAAGAAATGAACCCCGGAAAATATGCGGGGATCCACAGCAATCGAACAATTGTTTAATTGTGGTTCACATGTTTTTTGAACAATAAAAGCGAATGTTCCATCCGTACGTATTCTGCGGGTAAACACAAACACGGACAAGAGTAAAGTTTCTTGCATTGTGTTGAAAAAAAAAAAAAAATTAAGCTAATTGATACATTGATTGGCATGATACGATTGAGGGAGGTAGGCAGAATAAAGGAGCAGGTAATCGACATCTGACAAGGCCACTTCCGGGTTCACTTGTGCGTGCGTTCCCTTCAAGCCATTTCGGGGATGTACGCTCGCTATTTCGCACGCTCGTTAGTTAGAGGAGGGGTCGCCTGAGTTTAGGGAGGAATTTTAGATGCAAACGAAAATACGAGCGAGCCATTGAATTTAAATAATTTTGTACGTACGCCTAACGTACGTGCGCCCGCTTGCGAGTGGGTCTGAATGAGGGCCTATGGCCCCAAAAGAGATCCAAATACGACACACACACACAAGAAATGCTGGGAACAGCACAAATGAAGAAACAGAAACAATATTTTACTAGAAGAGGAAAAAACAGGAGGTATAAAGAGAAAATAAAAGCTATCACAAACATTCAGGCCAAAGGTATTTTTAACCTAACCCAAAAAGAATTGACACAGGTCCACAGAAATTTTTCAAATCTCATCCAAATAAATTTGAGATGTATGTAGATCTTCACAAATGCATCCAAAAAGCCTGCTTGAAAAAGTATTTCCTAACAGACACCATCACGTAGAAAGAGCACTAGGAGGAGAAGTGAGTTCATGCACACCACATTAAGAACACAAAGCACCTTTAAAGTTTATGAAGGCCGCCCACCTGGAAACTTTCAGGAAAGTGATGGAACAAGACAAAAAAAAAATCCAGAAAAGTAAAAAATAAAGATCAATTTAACCACAAAAGAGAGAAAATGGATGTTGTCACGGATCCTGCGGACTGACCCGCCAGATATGCCAATCTGAGAATCGCCGCCTGTGACTTTTATAGGTTACCTCAGCACCTGTGGTTAAATAAACCAGGTAACTGCCACCAGCAGAAGAAAACTATAATGCTAAAGCATAAGGTGGGCTTCTGCTCCCACCTGCACACACAATTATCAATATTAAATTAGGTAACATGAGCCATATAAGGCCTTGGGTCATAAAAACACACATCCAGAACTAGAATTAATGTTTAATTCAAGAATATCTTCAAAGCAAAGTTACAAAAGTTGCAAGAATATAATAAGGTTAAAAGGAATCACACAATTACTTTCAATTTCCAGAAATAAAATAACAAAATGGGAGAAACAAACCACTCAGACCACGTCGACTTAAGTGATTCTGGGATGAGGCCGTCCCAATGAAAAACTTCGGAACATCCGTATCTTTTGATAGCCTCATGCAAAATGAACAATGTATCCTATCACACACATTTTTATTCATATTCACAGGTTGCTCTGGGTCACCCACCCTTTGGGATAGTTTAACCCTTCCATTGTTTAGGTGACTGTAACACAGGGTCTCTTGGTCACCTGAGCAGGGGTTAGGTAACTGCTCACTCCCTTCTGTTTGAAGCTCAGAGGTTAGGAGAAAGTTTTGACACCTTGCTGGTCGGTCGGTCTGTCTCTCATTGGCCTGTAAGCCTGACCCCCTGTGGGGTTATAACCAGACCCCAGTCTTTGATCTCTGACCCTACACAGAACACAGAGCTCTTAATGATGGCTTATCAAGGGCCTGGCCAGATGTTCTGTAATTTCCACAGACATTTTTCTTATATGTCACAAACATTTGAACATATTTATGGCTGAAGCAGGAAGGCAGAACTTCCTACGATCTCTCTTGCTCATTTTCAATAGGGAATTAGTCCAGAGGAGTTTTGTCACCTATCCACTTACAAAGAATGCTACACACCAATTTATAAGGGAAAGTTACAGGTTTCTATGCAACATCATGTGCAGTTATGCCCATGCTAATGCAAAAGCAGTTTTTCTGCAACAGAAGTATTCAAATATAATCATCAAATTATTACAATTATCAAATCTGCTTTCAAGAACTTAGACAATGGTGTATGAACACCTTTACAACATGAACCAGAGGTGCTAAGAGGAAGGGCGAGTACTAATTAGTCGAGTCAGGGCTTGATGGAGGGTCCTAGCTGGCCATCTACTTGGATGCAGTCAGGATACCGGTGGGCGCTTTCCTGCCCGACGATATCCCGACACTGACATCCCGACATGGGACTAAACATAGGCGTCAAAATCCCGATGCCTATCATTAGCCCCACTACTAAATCCCGACACCCGGTATACCGAACGAAGGTAAGATGGGTGTCTTAGTGTTTAGCCATGGGGGGGAGGGTTAGGTTTAGGGATCCCCTGGGGGACTTAGGGTTAGACACCCCCCATGAGAGTTAGGGTAGGGAAAGGGGTGGCTAGGGTCAGGCATCCCCCCGGGAGGGTAAGGTTTAGCGTGTGGGGGTTAGGTTTAGGCACTAACGGGGGAATGTTAGGGCTAGGCACTAGGGGGGAGGTTATGGTAGGGAGAGGAGAGGGTTAGGGTACTAAGGATACTGGATTTCAACCTCTATACGCACCTACCTATACCTTCTAAACCCTGCCTATAAACCTCTAAAATTGATGCTATTTGCGTACGCAGTCACACAGTAAAATGAAGACTTTAGACCTTGAATATGTGTTCCAAAGCACAAAGTATTATTCAAGTAAAGTACAGTCAGTTACACACTGTGATCTAAGTACAATTTCGCGCAAAGAATTATACAGACCCAAGATACAGTCATACATACGCACGCGCTCTGGACCAGATACCGGCATCAGCAAGAAACCTCCGTCAATCAGCAATCAGCTAGAAGACTAGAAACCCAGGGTCAGAGCACACATATTTATACCCCCCCAGAAATAAACAACACAATAGAGGAGTTTGTTGCTGATCCCATTGGTTCCCAGTGCGGGTGCATTTGTTACAGGGCATTTAACAGGTTGGTTCAAATGGACACAGAACAGCCTCTAACAGCTTGTTGCCTCCTCTATTTCTCCTGCATGCAAATCTAAGCTGTTGGTTTCACAAAATACATTTTGGTGCTTTATATCTCTACGGTCCATAATTTGAGAATGCATTTTGCAATCTTCACACCGATGATACCGGGAAGCTGTTGAGAAAGTGTGGATCGGTATAATATCAAACACGGCTTACTTATCACGTATTAAACCTTAGATACCAAAATAGTCTTTATTTCACAGTATTTGTAATAAATGAATAAAACTTGGATCTTTTACTTTATAGCTATGGAACCTTTTGTGTAAGTGTGCATTATGTAAGTATTAGGGATATGGGAAAAGCCGCTAGTTAGGTTTATCTGATTCAGGCCAGATGTGCACGCATGCAGCTAATAAACAGCATTCGCATGCAGGATATTGTGCATTCACTACTGTGCGTCATGTTAGCAGCGCAACTGTGCGTAATGTGCGGTGTTTATGCATGAGATTCTATTTATGATGGATTTAACATATATATATATATATATATACACACACACACACACACACACATATCTCATTCCTTACTAACAGTTTCAAACTGCAATGCAAATGTGTTATGGGCAGTAAGCTTCACTTCTCAAACAAGGTGGAGACCCCCAGCTGTGTTGATACCAGCCTGTCTGAAAAAGAGCAGATTTCTTACCATTGTTCATTCAGTCAAATTCAAGTGTCTGGGCCATATTACAATTGCCACAGCTACACCTGTCCACATGTGAGGTCTCTCCCTTTACATGCAAAAACCACTCACAGTTCCTGGTGTATTGTCTATTCTATTTACTTTTCTCAGGAGGCTGTTTTTCTAGTTCTTTTGGTATTTCTCTATGCAAGGTTGTCCCCAGAATGGGCCTGTCATGGCTTCTAAAAAGATTATCAAAAACATTGCCATCTGTACTTAGCTCGTGAGTTGTAACTTAAAATGGCGTCTTGCAGATTCTTATTTTTAAGATGGAGTCTGGTTGCCATTCGCAAGATGGCATCGCTCCAAGCTAATTTTACACTGATTCTGTCTCAGCCACTAAACCAGCTTTGACAGTACTTACCTGCTGCAGTCAGGATTTTGATCCATCGGGCTGCCGCTGTCGGTATTTGATCTGACGACTAAACAACCGCCGGCATTACATACCGATTCCATCTAATAGTATCAAGAACTACAGTAATTCAATCAGTTACAATCTATCCATCTATATTGACAGTTATCAGTAACCTTTGGTAACTAAACAAAGTAGCTACACATGACACTGCTGCAATATTGCAGAAAATAATGGACATATCATACCATTATCCCATACCATGGGAAAACACATTTCTCCTGGCAACCTGCAATGTAAAATCATTGTAGACTTGCAGGCAAAACACAGATGGATGTGCCCATGCCCATCACTATGTGTACTCAATCAGAACTGAAAAATGTGCAAAAACAACTATGTAATGAGAGCATTGAATACATTCTGGACCACAAATACTTTTGGTATAAGGGAAAACTCTTTGAATAATTTCCAAAATAGCTATGGGCATGCGATTCGCACCCAGCTACCCAAATGTAGCCAAATGGAAGGATGAGTCCATACCATATGAAAAAATAACCCACACTTACACCATCTTAAATACTGGATAAGGAACATACAGTAGATGCTGTGCTATTTATTTGGGATGGAGAACTGAACCAATGTTTAACTTTCATTAATAACAACCAAATTAATCTTGAATTTACATCTAGTAACAGTCGAACCAAAATCTCACCTATAATCAAACTTTGAAATCTTCATAGAGGGTGGAGATATTGGCCAAAAACATGCATAAAAGAAGTGGTCTGCAACAATTGTTTTTGGCCTCCAGTATCACCTCAAGTGGGTAAATAATATACCAGATGGGAAGATTCAAAGGCTGAAGAGGAACTTGTCAGAGAACGCCATCTTTAGAGATCAAAGTGAAAAACTTAAGAGAGATTTCTTGAGAGAAACTACAACCCAAGGAATTTGGAAAGATCCCTATCCAAAGTAAAACTACTTAATAGAAAGGTACACCTTGAATATAGAGCTACAACAGATACAAACACAATATATACAGAAATGCTATTCACCCCCTAGTATACCAGCAACACAACTGGAGAACATTCAATCCAAACATTGGCCTCTGCTAATAATTATTTACAAAAAGACATATAATCTAAAGAATACAGTGTCTTAACCTCCAGTTGTTTCCCATCAGAGAATTAAGGTAATATGAAAAATAAACACGGTCTCCACTTTGTACAGTAGTAATTACATAGGATGCAGGAATCTGACCAACATATTCACAAAACCCACCACATCCTTTACATCCAACTCAAATGGAAAACTATTCTCTATAAAGGAGCACCATAACTGCAATGCAGAAGGGGACATTCAATCTTCTTGATTGTCTTTGTGGCCTACAGTACATAGGTTGCACAAAAAGACAGCTAAAATTGATTTTCACCTACTGTACTTTTGTAAAAATTAAGGACTGTGGTTATTCATTATAACAGTAATGCAGGAGATATCACTGATATCTTCTGCTTAACTTTCAGCCCCGATCTGTCGCACTGTCTGCATATTTTAATATGGGGACCTAAATTCATCAAGCTCCAAAAATATAATATTTTCGGAGCTTGACTGCAGGAGCATTCCCCATCTTCAAATGGTGTTTGCTCCCGCACCACTGCTACAGGAAGGAGTCCCGGGTTACAAAGTAGGAACCTTTCAGATCCCACCACCCCTTTCCGGCTCCTTCCACCTGACGCCAGGGCTTTGTGTGCCTGCGTCCGAGGCCTAGTTCACGCGGGCGCACTAGTACTGTTGAGTCAGACTCATCAATGCTAATTTTCACTACCCCCCCATTTTTCAAATAGGGACATAATTCGCGTATCTGAAAAAGGGGCATGGCCTCCTGGGGAAGAGGCATGCCAAATCTAATTTGTCCCGTACAATGATGAAGATATACCGATCCATTTGTACTACTATTATTCAGGCATTACTGACAGTTACAATGTGAATCCAATAGCTGCAGTGATGATACACAATAATTATATAACTCACCAGCTCTAGAAGTAGGAGAGCGCTGGTGAAGCTGCACCTGCAGCAAGATTCGTCTGTCTAAACAGCTGTACACAAGCCTGGAGCCAGCAGGGTTTGGAGTGTATATTTAATAAATATCAGTGGCAGGGAGATACATGTATGTATTGTCCACCGGTAGCTGAACTCACTGGCAAGGGTACTCAATGTGTCCCACGGCGCCCAGGGCACGAGCCCCGGCGGCCCTGCTCTAGTTACGCACTGGTTGCAAGTTTGTATTATTCTGGGAAATTCTGTTACTAGTTATATAAAATGGTGTTATCTTCTAATAATGTATACTATCATCTATTAGGAATACATGTTAATTATAGGCATTTTTTTTCACAACAGGAGTGTCTTAATAAACATATTGTCAAGGACATTGTCTGTATAAAACATTAGTGTAAGTACTTTTCTTGCTGTCAAATATTAATTTATGTTTTTTATCAAACACTATGAAACTAGTCTAGATTCTCAAACAAACAAAGTCTGTGTTAAAAGGTTAGAGAAATTGGCTACAGCGATAAGTTTATCTCTGATCACTAGTGAGTCATACAGAAAGTACTCCTACATGCACTGACCTTTTCATATGTAACCCACACGGAGTCTTTCGTAAAGAGGATATGTTCAGTATATACTCCTATGTTAAGTGAAGTGAACGACTAATTTAATTTAACTTTATTTTAGTAATACATTTGTGTGTGTATATACTGTATATACTGTAGGTGTGAGATTTTTTATCCAGAATCAGGTATCATTTACAATATTTCGCCTGAATTTATTATCCATAATCAGATAATATTGCACCTGAGTTTTATTATCCAGAATCAGGTATCATTTATAATATTGAACCTGACTTTTATTATCCAGAATCAGGTATCATTTACAATATTGAACCTGAGTTTTATTATCCAGAATCAGGCATCATTTTTAATATATAGCAGCTGAGTTTTATTATCCAGTATCATGTATCTTTTACAATATTGCACCTGAGTTTTATTATCCAGAATCAGGTATAATTTATAATATTGCACCTGATTTTTATTATCCAGAATCAGGTACAATTTATCATATTGCTCCTGAGTTTTATTATCCAGAATCAGGTTTCATTTATAATAATGAACCTGAGTTTTATTATTCAGAATCAGGTATCATTTATAATATTGAACCTGAGTTTTATTATCCACAATCAGGTATATTTTTTTATATATAGCACCTGAGTTTTATTATCCAGAATCAGGTATCATTTAAAATATTGCACCTGAGTTTTATTATCCAGAATCAGGTATCACTTACAATATTGAACCTGAGTTTTCCTACCCAGAATCAGGTATCATTTTTTACTATATAGCACCTGAGTTTTATTATCCAGAATCATGTATCATTTATAATAGTGAACCTGAGTTTTACTTTTATTATCCAGAATTAGGTATAATTTACAATATAGCACCTGAATTTATTATCCAGAATCAGGTATCATTAATAATATTGAAACTGTGTATTGAAACTGAGTTTTATTATCCAGATCAGGTATCATTTACAATATTGCACCTGAGTTTTATTATCCAGAATCAGGTATAATTTATCATATTGCTCCTGAATTTTATTATCCAGAATCAGGTATCATTTCTAATATTGAACCTCAGTTTTATTATTCAGAATCAGGTACCATTTATATTATTGAACCTGTGTTTTACTATCCAGAATCAGGTATAATTTTTAATATATAGCATCTTAGTTTTATTATCCAGAATCAGGTATCATTTATAATATTGTACCTGATTTTTATTATCCAGAATCAGGTATAATTTATCATATTGCTCCTGAGTTTTATTATTCAGAATCAGGTATCATTTTTAATATTGAACCTGAGTTTTATTATCCACAATCAGGTATAATTTTTTATATATAGCACCTGAGTTTTATTATCCAGAATCAGGTATCATTTAAAATATTGCACCTGAGTTTTATTATCCATAATCAGGTATCACTTACAATATTGAACCTGAGTTTTACTATCCAGAATCAGGTATCATTTCTAATATTGAACCTCAGTTTTATTATTCAGAATCAGGTACCATTTATAATATTGAACCAGAGTTTTATTATCCAGAATTAGGTATAATTTACAATATAACACCTGAATTTATTATCCAGAATCAGGTATCATTAATAATATTGAAACTGTGTATTGAAACTGAATTTTATTATCCAGATCAGGTATCATTTACAATATTGCACCTGAGTTTTATTATCCAGAATCAGGTATAATTTATCATATTGGTCCTGAGTTTTATTATCCAGAATCAGGTATCATTTCTAAGATTGAACCTCAGTTTTATTATTCAAAATCAGGTACCATTTATAATATTGAACCTGAGTTTTACTATCCAGAATCAGGTATAATTTTTAATATATAGCACCTTAGTTTTATTATCCAGAATCAGGTTTCATTTACAATATTGCACCTGCCTTTTATTATCCAGAATCATGTATCATTTATAATATTGAACCTGAGTTTTATTATCCAGAATTAGGTATAATTTACAATATAACACCTGAATTTATTATCCAGAATCAGGTATCATTAATAATATTGAAACTGTGTATTGAAACTGAGTTTTATTATCCAGATCAGGTATCATTTACAATATTGCACCTGAGTTTTATTATCCAGAATCAGGTATAATTTATCATATTGCTCCTGAGTTTTATTATCCAGAATCAGGTATCATTTCTAATATTGAACCTCAGTTTTATTGTTCAGAATCAGGTACCATTTATAATATTGAACCTGAGTTTTACTATCCAGAATCAGATATAATTTTTAATATATAGCACCTTAGTTTTATTATCCAGAATCAGGTTTCATTTACAATATTGCACCTGCCTTTTATTATCCAGAATCATGTATCATTTATAATATTGAACCTGAGTTTTATTATCCAGAATCAGGTATCTCTTATAATATTGCACCTGAGTTTTATTATCCAGAATCAGGTATCATTTATAATATTGAAACTCTGTATTGAAACTGAGTTTTATTATCCAGAATCAGGTATCATTTACAATATTGCACCTGAGTTCAGGGGCATTTCTAGAGAGGAGGGGGCCCATGTGTAGTCTCCGACATGGGCCCACTCCTCTCTGTCCGGCGGCCGGCAGCGCACTGAGCTGTGCGCGGCCAGCACCGGAGTTATAGACTCTGGGCACTAGAGTGCGCATTGAGTCTATAGAGTATGTGCAGGTCACAGGGGAAATGGCCACGGCGGCCATTTTCCCTGTACTCCGCATGCACAAACAATGGGAAAGTGGCCGTGGCGGCCATTTTCCAGTCGTTTTTACAGCGCCGGACCCTCGCACCTATGTGAGACTCCAGAGAGATAAGTAATATTATTTGTGCAGGGTGTGCGGTGCGGGGCCCCCCTGGACCCAGGGGCCCGTGTGCCCCACACACCCTGCACCCATTATCGATATGCCCCTGCCTGAGTTTTATTATCCAGAATCAGGTATAATTTAGAGAGATTATTTAGTCATTCACATCAGCCCATGCCCTAGTGGAGCTTGCAATCTATATTCCCTATAACATGTACACACATATGCACAAGGGTTAACTTTTTATCAGAAGCCACATAACCTACCAGTGTTTTTTTGGATTGTGGGAGGAAACCAGAGTACTTTGAGAAAATTCAAGCAAACACAAAGAGAACATACAAACTCCACACAGACAGGGCCTTGGTTGGAATCAAATCCCATGATCTCAGTACTGTGAAGCAGTGGAACTAAACACTGCACCGCCATGCTGCCCAGCCTAATGCATAAATACTATTTCTTTTCTGAACTTAACATATTTAGAAAAAAGAAAAGACTGATTGGCCCATTTTTAATGGTTGCTTTTGCAATGCGATCAGGGCATGCCAGTAACGCCCTTGATCGCATTGCAAAAAGCGAACCTATCGGCCGGATGTATCATCTGGGACATGCAGGGACACGGGCTCCGAATGGAGCCCGTCCCTGCGATGTCTCCAGAGAGCTGCCAGCCAGTGCAGGAGGTGGTGTGCAGCGCATGCGCTGTCCCGTGGACTGCACATGCACATCTGCCATAGCCGGGAAGGGTTTCGGCAGATCCCTCCGCAGGCCTATAGTGTACGGTGTAGCCCATAGGCTACAGCGGCTTACGTCATTTTCAGATGGCGTTAGCTGCGGGGGCCAATATCTGGAATGCGTCACATTCCGGATATTGGTAAATTTGGCAGCATCCAATGGGGGAGGCGGCTGCCAGCGGCAATGGAGGGATCAGAGCAAGTACATACGGGGGATACTTAGTATTTGAGATAAACCCCCAAAATCGGGTGTTTTCGGGGATTTTACCTCAAATACACTATGATAAATGGGCCCCTGAATGTGGTACTTTATGTGCAAGAGTTTGGGCACCCTTCTAGTTTATTCCTTTGTAAGGCACCAAAACCTGATGGACTTGTTAGGCTTTAAATGAAGCCAGGTGGAAATAATTCCAAAGTTGAATAAGCACTCTGACCCTTCTAACGTTTTAGAATGTTGTGTCTTCTGTCTACAACCTCTAAATCACAGAGTTTACAAACAAACATAACTAAGGGTAGTTGCAACAATAAGTTGCGTTAAAACTTAACAAGAAATAAAATCATCATATAATTCCCATCTAGTCATAATTAATGTATCAAAAAATGAAAGAAAAAAAGAATCTAAACATATGTCATTCATAGACACTGACAGAAGTATGTGGACACCAATGAATAAAAGGTATTACAAGTGATATGTATGTGTTAGGAGTGATAGTGTGCATTAGAGTAAGGGAGAGAAAAAGTGAGAGAGTGAATATCACACAGTTAAAATTTTCACAGTCATAGAGACCGTACACGGGATGTACTAATATAATGCTTAGTACATCCAACCCTGTAATTGTGCGATCTATCTCTATCTATACAGCAGTAGAGAAGGTCCGGTAGTCTGCTCACAAATGATAAGAAATGCACACATATACAGATAGATAGATATATATATACAGATAGATGTAGGCTACATCTATAGCTATATCTACCTATCTATCTACCTATATATATATATATATATATATATATATATATATTGTACCATCCATCTATACAACAGTAGAGATGGTCTGGTGCCCTCCTTGGTAAACCACTGACGTGAAGGAAGATGGCGGCACTCGGACAGAGGAATATACCTGTATATATGAGATATATGAAGTTATCTTGATAAAAGAGCTTACAGGCCCTGAAACGTTGGTGTGTTTGGAACAAATATATGAACTTCACTAAAAGTCTCAGTGCCTCCGTCTTCCTTCACGTCTTTGTATATATATATATATATATATATAATGGGGTACCTTTGGTGCACTACCACTTTGAATGTTAATTGAATAGGAGAAAATTCCACCACTTAGGGGGATTTATTGCAATATTAGCTGTTGATCAAACACAACCTTCTAGTTACTCTTCAAATCACCATTTGTTTATGTTTTGGATATTATTCATAAAATAAAAGCCCTATGGTAGCCCATAATTCTTATACCTGCATATTTTACTCTTGGTATACCAACAGAGGTAAAAATATATAAAACAATTTACAATACAAATCAATACATAAATAGCATAAAACAACTTTTAGTAAACCTGCGCCAGTACAGAAGGATAGCTGTTATCTGCCACCTACACCCTTACAGGTGTGAGCTCTTAGGTGGACCTCTCATGTGGTAGATGCAGGTTTTTCAAAGTGATGACCCTATGCGTTTCATCAACATACGGAACTTCATCAGGGGTAAATATAAAAATGGAACTGGTCTGAATAAACACTTGATGATATGGAACTGGTTTGAACACTCAGTGGTATAAGCTTATTTTCTGTCCCTTGATAAGGAGAAATTCCTAGAAAGGCTCTTAGAAGCCAAGTAGTTCTTATAATAATTTTACTGGAACAATTAGATAGATGTTTCTCAATTAATAAATGTAACCAGATTCCTTAATAGCAATTAAAATATGAAGATGTATCATATACATGCATATATCAAGCAAGTGGTAAAACTCTATTCAGTCCAATGAAGTGTATGTCCCCCTCTGTTAGCAGTAAAAACTATAAAATATAAATATATATATATATATATATATATATATCTACTGTATATCAGGGCTTGACAAATGGTTCTAAAATCTAGGAGCCAGGATGAATGTGTAGGAGACAGACACCCCTCACTGTGCCGGGGCAGCATTACTGAGCACCTACCCCCCCAGGCAACTAACCACCCATGGAAACCACCCCTCCACAGACACACTGCTGTGCAACTACCCCTGGGCTAACAACCCCCTGCCCCCCCACACAGCCACATTACTGAGTAGCTAACCCCCTTTTCCAGGCACTTACCCCTACAATCATCCACTTGACAGTGGAGGTGCGGAGCACTAGTGTGCTGGCCAGTCTGTGTGCCCAGCAGCGGTCATTTCCAATTCCTGGCTTCCCTGCTCCTCGGTGGATGGGCTTTGCAGCAGCAGGCCGCTCATACAGGGAGAGAAAGGTATATTTCTCCTTCAGTTTCTGCACCTGGAAGTGATGTGGAGTGAGAGCGAAAGTGCAGTTCCCTGTCCATACAGTCCACCAAAAAAGTTGTCCCCTCATGGGCTTCGCTTGCTACGATTATGTTCCCCCTCTATGCCCACATGGATGGTAGGGAATGACATTGGACAATAGCTGATGATGTCAGGGTACAAAAACTGAAGGGGATCTATCCACTTCCAGACAGGGAGGGTCGGTGCAGCCTTGAAGCGTCATGCATAGTGAAGTCATGAGCAGCGTTGTGGCCAAGGGGGGTGGGGTGCGAAGGCCGGGGTTTTGAAAAATAGTTTTCTTCCGTATTTATATGTGCCAGATGGGCGGCCGTTGGGACGGTAAATTCATTGTTTAGTATTAGCTGCGGACCCACAGTAGATGCTGCTTGTGCCCTGAGCCCTCAGGGCCCCTCAGAACCTCGGAGCACGGCATGGGTGTACCCTTTGTACCCCTCTGTCGCTGGGCCTGCTTACCATCCCCTTTGAAATTCCTAAGAAATTCCATATTACCTTGTTGAAAACTGTGCACTTCTCCAGTTTTGAAAATATCCCTCCAAAATTCCTTCAATCATTGTGTATGGTGAAAAAAGTACTATCAAGAATAGTGGTTGTAGGTGCGTTCTACAGTACCATGCAACTTCTCCCTGGTCACTGTAGTAGTGAGTAGTAAGTCTGGCTACATGGGTCATCATGATTAGTCGTAGCGGTGGAAGAAAGGATCTGGAGGTGATGCAGATAGGTGCAGTGACCATGGTTCGAAAATGTAAAAAAAAATGGTTCAATTGGTTTGAACATGATCAGATTACGGTGAATATGGTCATACTGTATTTGTTCATCTTGAATATGGTCAAGGACTGTTCAACTTTTTTTACTTTGGGTTCATTTTCTTAAGCAATCCAAACTTCAAGAAATTCTTGTAAATGTTTGATTTTCCGTACTGAGTCAGTGAACCAGTTGTAAGATTGAAGGTATATATGTACATGGGAATGTGAAAATATTAAAAACTTTTTCTCCATCTGCAAGAATGCTATTTATTATTTTACTTATATAGTACCACCATATAACGCAGCAGTATGCAAGAATATTTACTCACTCACATCGATTTCTGCCCCACTTCTTTACTATGACCAAATACCCTACCAGTATGTTTCTCATGTGCAGCAAGCAGCAATTACCAATAGAAAATTCATATACATCCCAAATAATTGCACTGCCTGCCAGGCACGCAGAGGCAAGATACAATTCTTGTTGTTATAAAGATTGCTAGGAATCACTAGATACAGAGTGGTCAATAATTACTGATTAACAAGTACTTCAGTCTAATGCTGGCCATAAGCTGTAGGACAAAATGTCTGTCAGACCGACCGACACTTTATTGGACAGCCTCACACCCATCAGATATTGTGGCCGCTGTTAGATATTTCAAATGGTATGGCCCACGATATCTGCTTATCTTCCCTGGCCAGATGCGGTTGTTAAATGATCAGATCAGTCAGGCATGTTGGAAGATGTCACATACCCGACCGCACGGTGTTTGACTATTGGTCACGGCCATACAATATGCAATTATTTGTTCAATTTGCCAATAATCTGCAGATCAGGGTGATAATTGCATAATTTATGATTGTCATAAGGAATTAAGGGCCTGGTTCGCAAACCAAATGGTATATGTACATCATTGATGGTATGAGATCTGAACATGCGAAGATGTCACGAGATCGCATGCAGTGTCTCTGAGCCGTAGCATGACTGACATGCTACGGCCATTTGGGGGTGCGGACTGGGAGGTGGCGACCAGCGTTCTCAGTGTCAGTGTTTGTGTCTTCCAGTGCAGCTTCACTGGTCTCGGCAGTGTGAAAACACCAGTCATCCCGAGTAACCTGAGAGTGACTCAGATGACCAATGCTCACGCAGATGACCCGATGCAGTAGCGAATCAGAGAAGCCGGCAGTAGGCGTTTATTGACATAAGACACCTCCTCCGGAATTAGCATATTATTGCAGAGCCGCTGTGGACTAAGCCGCAGTGAATATGTATTAGCATCCATGCCTGAATCAGGCTCTAAAATCAGATATACAGTATCTGTGCATTTTCATTGTGAAACTAACTGGCCATTATTTCAGAATAAATGCTTAATAGGGGAAATCCTTTTAAAGTTAGAAATTGTGTGGCTCTCCTATGTTAGTATTAAAGATTGACATTAATAATTAATTTTTTATTAACAGTTGATTTTCTAGTGCTTAAAAGGTGCAGATGTTATACTTTCTTCAACATTAGCCATGTTTTTTTTATGCTCTGAAATTTTATTGCTCATAAAATTATCAACATGATTTTATGACACAAAAATAGCACTCTGGTTTATTGCTGTGAGGTCATTTACATCACTACGGGATACAGAGTATCAATTACAACAGCATGAGATATTAAATAGATTCATCTAAACTGTGAATGAAGTGGAAAAAAATATTTATTTTGGCAACATGTAAACATTTGCGTCTGAGAGAAAAATCCTTAACCAGTAGGAAAATATTCTTATTTTTTTTTATTTCTGATATATGATGTGTCTGGATCAATTGTAGCATCAACATCTGGCTGTTTTCTACTAGGCTTATCTGTTAATCCTTTGGCATGGTAAAGGGTCATATAAACATGTTATATCATGATAATGTCTTCTAATTTGCTGATTCTCTCTTTTGTAGATAATGTAAGGGTTATAAAAGTAGTTCTAAATTACAGTATGCTGTCTGTTTATTTATTCAAACATATTTTTTACAGGTTTAAAGAAAGGTTAAATTTATAATAGGAGGCAAAAGTTAAGAACATATATAACATAAGAATAATGTATGTATAATAAATGTATTACTCAAGGTTTAACCATCAATGACAAATTGCAAAAAGTAAAAAAAATGTCATGTAATGTAATTTATAAAACCTTTTGTTCAAACTGGATTGTTATGGTACATACACATGGTCAGATTTAGCCGGACGATATAAACGATAATGATATCGGTTATCATTAGATCGTTTATATTGTCCATTTTTTAGCCCCTTCCAACCCCCAAACGACAGACGATGCGCGGGCACAGATGGATTATAGCGACCATCGCCCGTGAATGCAGTCCAACCTGGTCGATATCGACCAGGTTACTATAGGGACCCGCGATCGTTGATCGCGTGTCATTTAGTCGTTTGGGGGTTGGTGCTGTGCTGGATATTCGATAACGATCATCCAGCAAGACAATGATATCTTTATCATTGTCTGATCTGACCGTGTGTATGCACCATTATTCTGATCTACTGAGCAGGAAGTTTACACATCCCCATTACATACCTATAACTGGTCAGTTAAGTCTGTTTAATCACCTATCATGATGTAGTCACCAAATACGCCCCATTCATGTGCAAAAAGTTCACTTTGAGCCATATACTGTATGCTGAAGATAACAGAACCACAAATAGATTCCCAAAGAGTCTGAATCTCTCCCTGTATACCATACAGATAGATGGAGCATGAAAGCACATAAGGAAAAAAACATATATTCTTAGACCCGTAGTAATCCCTGCAATATATATTAATGTCTAATATCTGGGTAGGAACCCTGCATAGGGGACTGGGGATAAGCTTTGGTCTTGTGTCATAGCATTCTGCAGGTCTATGTCAATATGGCTGACTAATCTTACTCATTGCTAGGGGATGACTGGCATTAGTCAGAAATAAATACTAAGATCTGTCTAGTAGCTAATAAATTATCTCAGCTCAGAAGTTTAAGAAAAACAACATGGATTGTGACCATTGCAGCTGCTCAGGCTAATCAAGGCAATTGCACAATGGGAAGGAAGGCCGATCAATAGAAGCTTGCAGATGCACAGCAGCCAATGGGATCAGGTATGCATTGTGCACATCATCTCATTGGTCAGTGTATGAACTAGTGGACAAGATCATTGGCCACCAGTCTGGGAGTTGCTCTATATGCAGTGTACTGTTACTCTTGTTGTCATAAACATTGCACTGGTCACTTTATGGGAGGCATAATGAGAACAATAGCAGTGTAGCACTTCCATGACATTGGTAGGGAAGTTAACTAATAAGTAGAGTGTGATGGTCTTTAAAATGTGCTTTTTTTGAAATAAGGACCCAAGAGAAAGCCGGAAAAAGCAAATGAGCTGCTACATAGCAAGAGAAAAGAAATAGAAGGGAGAGGAAAAAATATTATAGTCAATTGGCTGAGAAAACCAGCTTGGGGGGAGGAAAGGGAAATTAAAGGAGGGAAATAAAGATCTGACATGAGTAAAATGAGTATTAGTTAATGAAAGAGAGTTAGGAGAGTAAAAGAGAAAGGAGTTATCTGGTGAGAGGAGAGAGACTTGTGAAAAAAAGAGATTGGTGGAGGTGTAGAGAATAGAGAACTCTGGAGGAGAGAACAGAGACAATGAGAAAAGCTGAAGTGACAATAACAAGCTGAGAGGAGTGGCAAGATCTGACAGAGTAGAGATGGGCACGGGGGAAAAGACCAGGTAAAAGAGAGCGAGTCTTTCCTGGTGATTGATAGGTAACAGCTTATGGGCCTGATTTTGAGTTGGACGCAGTTGCAGCCATCCTTGCCTCCTTTGCCACAGTTTCATTTGTGACTTTATGCTAATGCTGCTACACAGCCCTCTCCTGCTGTACATTGGTGCATCCGAATGTGCAAGGCCTGAGACGCCTACTCGTTATAGACGCTGCATTACCATCTGTCACATCTTTAGATGCACCATCGGTCGCACCATTGTTACTTGCACCTGCCCTATGGAAAGTGCAGTCTCTCCATCTCCATATGCCCTCCGATGTGAGCAACTGTGTGTCTCTGTACGCTACTGCTTTCAGCGACACACCTGCGACACCTCCCAGCCACCATCCAGGAAGGCCCCCTAACTCTGCTGCTGCTGCACGTCTAAGTTTGTTCTGCGATGCTGTGCTATTAAAATTGGGACGTATGCATGGTTTGACTCAGACATACGTGCGGATAAGAAAACATTGACCATTTGAGTGAATATCGGCATAGTGCTCTACCCAGAATCAGGCCCTGTGTGAGGTGTGGGAGATAATACAAATAAGTTAGCATTTTTCAGAATACGCTAAGTTTGAATATAATACTTAGGAGTCTATGTGCTAAGCCCTGGGAAGAGATAAAGTGGACGGAGCTAAAGCACCAACCAATCAGCTCCTAACTGCCATTTTTCAAACAAAGCCTAAAAAATTACAGTTTGGAGATGATTGGTTGGTACTTTATCTCCATTCACTTTATCTCTCTCCAAGGCTTAGTACATAGACCCCTTTCTAACACTTATGACCTTTATCTTTCATATGTGGTTTTCCAACCTTCGCAGCATATTGTCACATGAATCACAGGATCATAGTATAGCAAGTCAATATCAAATTCATGAACACCCTCTGTGAATAATAGATGATTAATAGAGTGTCCCAATGTGTATCAAATTAAACAATATCCAAAGAACTCACAACCAGAGAAAGGGAGGCAATCTTCACCTGTTATAGGTGCACTCTTACACAAATCAGATGAAAAGCAGATATATAGGTTAATTATGATTTTAAGAGAAACAAAAATGTTTATTAGATCCACTTGCACAACAATACATAAACTTGCGCAAATAAGTGGTGATCACAAACTGCCTTACCAGATCATCAGTATAAGTGAGCCTCTCAACAACTGCAATTTACTGCTTCTGGGCGCAGCCGAATTGGAGTCTGCTCAAGATATACAATATCCATTGATGGATATTCATTTTTTGAGCAGACTCCAAACTTATAGTTGTATATGTTTTCTGTCTTCTATCATAATTTATTAATGTGGACTTATCAATTATGGAAATCTTCTGACATGCCTCCATTACAAAATTAAAAAGAAATGTTCTTTTTCCAAATATCATTCAGTTAAAAACCTACATTACTTAACAAAATGTGTGTAATAGGTGCACTTTATTAGATGTAGGAACTGGGAAAGTGGAATATTCTCCTTCCATCGATGTGACAGCTCTTTAAGAGAATAAAACTTTCTAAGTACATAGCAAAATGTTTATATGACAAATATAAAAACTGTTCTGTAATTTTCATCCTCCCATAAAAATACTGTCGTAACTGGGACAAGTTTTGTTCCCATTGTCGTACAATGCGCCTGCAAATAAAACTGTTTTTTAAGCATAAAATAAATTGTGTTCCTTTTAAAAATAAATAGTTTCTTCTCATGTGATAGATTGCTGTCATTTAATATTGATTGATTCAATTTCCGTATCATGAGGATATTAAAGTGCCAGCACATCAAAATTAAGTCATAAATTAACCTTGTTCCTCTTTTTGTAAAGGCTCAAAGTTGTTTAATATAAGGTTTAAAGTTTACATCTATAAAATTAGAAAGATTATAAGTTAGTGAGTTAATACCCAAAATAATTGGTTTTCTGAGTTGATAATTCTTATTTTTATAGTTTTTTAATGTAATAAACCAATTTGGGCTATGCTATATTTTTTACATAGCCAAACTCTTCCTGTCAAATTATTCCTTCCTTCATTGCTTTAATAAGAATTGAAAACAAATGTATTTAAAAGTGTTAACTGTAACTAAAGATAAAGGTTGATATTTGTCATTACGTTCTAGTATTTTTATCATTTACTTCAAGTAGCTCCCTCTGTCTTTGACCATTACTACACCCTCCCCTTTATAAGCTGCTTTGATGACTATAGATATGTTTTAAGTTAATGTTTCAAATGCTTTTTAGTCATGAGATTAGTATATTTATGATGTCAACTGCCTAGTTTCCTAAATTTTACTTTAACTGATCAAAGAAAATATCAATATAGCCCTCCATTTATAAATTAACATTTTAATTGATTTTAGAATTAATTGATGGTAGAACATAGTAGGGTATAAAGGGTACAATATTTGCACATACACAATGTAAATAAAATTCTCTCTCTCTCTCTCTCTCTCTCTCTCTCTGTCTATATATATATATATATATATATATATAAAAACATAGGAGAAAAGGGCACTTCCATCAAATACCAACATAGCAACAGGGGGGGCCAAGATATGGTTATATAAAAGTGAAAAAAAAGGCACTCCAAGGTATTAGTCAAAAATACAGCGATGCTTCGGTCCATCAAGCGCCCTTTCTCAAGCTTGAGAAAGGGTGCTTGGTGGCCCAAAACATTGCTGTATTTTTGACTGATGTCTTAATAAACACTTAGGTGTTTGAATTATTGCTAGGAGTGCCTTTTTTAACATATCTGTATATAAACATAAATATATATACAGTATATATATATATATATATATATATATATATATATGTATAAACATAGAGGCATCTTAGTTCAAGAATAAATATAAGCGATAAGGCTACCTTGGATGTAACCTAGAATGTCTAAAGCAACAAAAAAGCTAGAAAGGATTACAGCTAAAGAGTGGACATCGACCCATCTGTGATATATTCAAACCAATAAACTAGAACAGTTTTACATCTCTCATCATCTTTTCACTGTACTAGAGACACACAGAGGAAAGCAGAAGCCACAACACCCCCTTTTCAATACACCTATTACTATATACCAGGGATTCCCAACCTCGGTCCTTAAGGCACACTAACAGTCCTGGTTTTAGAGATGGGTAAATCAAAGTAACCATGGTACTAATTAAGAAACTCGTGCTCAAGTATGGCTATCTTTAAAACCTAGACTGTTAGTGTGCCTTGAGAACTGTGGTTGGGAACCCCTACTATATACTGTTATACTATTCATAAAACACAGAAACAGACAGATCACAGGTGCACAACTCCAAATTACTGATTATATATAAATACATTATGCAATAAAATTTTGCAATGAATCGAGGTTTTTAGCATAATCATGGCCAAGACTATGGGCCTACCAACTATATCCAGGTAACCTCTGTAGGGTAGGTCCCTAACCTACTAGGGTTCAAATCCAGAGCACAGGACACCCCCAAACCAGCTCAGCCATACCTCCCCAGGGCATCGCTCTAATGAGAAAAGTGAAGTGTAAAATAAGAAAGGTAAGAGCAGCTGCTGCTGCATGTATAGGATAGAAAAGTGAAAATACAAATATAATAAAAACAAACAGTAAAAGTGTTTAAAATGTGCAAAACAGGAAAAGTGTTATAATGCGATACCCTGAAGGTACCCTGAAGCAGACCAACCAAAGCAATCCAGGGGACCCACACCCCTAAAGTCAACCCAAAGTTGCGCTACAGTATATAATTTGTAGGACTTACCTAAAATTGTGCCTATTACTAGTGTGCATATACAATACTAGACTCCATGCTAGAAACCAATAAGGAAGGGGTGCTAGTCCAGGTAGAAGTTGTGCACCTGTGATCTGTCTGTTTCTGTGCCTGCAATAATAGTCTCAACAGGTAGCACCTCCCATTATATATATTCAGGGTGTGCAGTCCAGGACCTTTTCTTAAAAAACACTCCATTTAGTGTGCTTCTTTGCACACCTGAAGGCTGAGACACCTTCTACCTGGACTAGCACCCGTTCCTTATTTTTGCACATTTGAAACACTTTTACTCATTGCAAAATTTTATTGCATGATATATTTATATATAATCAGTAATTTGGAGTTGTGCACCTGTGATCTGTCTGTTTCTGTGCCTGCAATAATAGTCTCAACAGGTAGAACCTCCCATTATATATATTCAGAGTGTGCAGTCCAGGACCTTTTCTTAAAAAACACTCCATTTAGTGTGCTTCTTTGCACACCTGAAGGCTGAGACACCTTCTACCTGGACTAGCACCCGTTCCTTATTTTTGCACATTTGAAACACTTTTACTCATTGCAAAATTTTATTGCATGATATATTTATATATAATCAGTAATTTGGAGTTGTGCACCTGTGATCTGTCTGTTTCTGTGCCTGCAATAATAGTCTCAACAGGTAGAACCTCCCATTATATATATTCAGAGTGTTCATAAAACACATAATTTAAAATTGTGCCCTCAAAAAAGTGATTACCTTTGGTTCTCCCCTATACAAATCTCTACATTTGCAAACCAACAAAGCCGTTTCATCACAGAGGGTAATCGGGTGGTGGAATAAGAGCGGAGAACGTCTCCATCATAAATATATAATTCATTTTGGAAAAAAATAAAGGCTAAAGGAGAAATCTCCTGTTTCCAAAACTGAGCTACAGCAGCTTTTGTAGTTATTAAAATATTACCTGTAAATAAACCTATGATAATACAGGATTGATGATAATGCTTCCTCTGGTGACAAAGATAAATGAAAGCCCAAAATCTTAAAAAGAAGGCACTTTATTACCTTCCAAAGAGATTGAATTTCAGGGCAGCTTCAAAATGTATCCCCATATACCAACATTACTATGACTGAGTAGGCCATATTTTATGTAATCTACCTCAAGCCAAATACATAGGATAAGGCAACTTAGCAAAACATTTCAATATGCCCAACGGAGCAATTCAATCGTTGCTCCGATCCGGTGCGAGTGCCACGGGGGCGCCCATTATTTCTGCTTGCACACTCCTGAGGTGGCGAGCAGTAATTGGCGAAAAGGCCATCTTTTGGCTGCCCAAACAGAATTTTCCTTGTCGTATCCAGTACTTTAGGTGGGTTTAGCCGCTTTAGGGCCGTAGTCAACTAGCTGCGATAAATCTGCGGAAAAGTATCGCGAGTGACATCATTTTGCCATGCAAAAAGTTTCCTCCGTATTCAAATCCAAAGACTTTTTGCCAGTGCGGAAATTCAATGTAATGGAACCTGCGAAAAAATTTTGCATATGTATAGATGTCGAAAAAAAGTGCAGAACTGGAGTTTTGGGGTGCAAAGCTGCGGGAACCCCCCTGCACCCTTGGGACAGTCCCCCAAAGGTAAACTGTGTTTAAAAAAAAATAAAAAAAGTATTTAGATCACCCCAAAAAAGTACTTTCGTTTTGGGGGCGGAAAAGTCCAAAGTTGGGGGACAAACTTAAAAAGTAGCGAAATAGACTCCAGAGGGTTCCCCAAGTATGCCCCAGGTGTTTTTAAGTTTGCAGGTGCTTGCGGAAGTTACATTTTTAACTTTTTTAAAACTACAGTTTTGCCACTTAAAAATATTCTAGCACCCATTTCAGGTACCTCGAAAAGTACAGCATGCGAAAAGTACGTGACTTTTCGCCAGGAATTGAATATGCCCCATACATGGCTAAACCTGGTTCATTTCAGCGTGATAAGCAATGGGCATCCACAGCAGTCACGCACATCAGCATAACAATTGAATACTGCCCGAAGAGCGCCCATTACATATGGGCACCTAAAAACAATTGAACCGCCCGTTAAAGGTTTATGCCTCCATACTTAATGCTCCAAATGTCAGGAAGACCAACATCGGGTTCCCATTGTGTCTGGGCAGGAATCTTATCAGGCTCAAAAGCAGTTAACAAAATCCTATATAACTATAATTAGGAGCAGAGATACGTGACATATATTCCTTTATATTCTACTGAGCAATAGGGAAGTTTACATTGACGATATGTTTCATTAGGTGTATGACAATATAGAACAAGGATTTTTATAGAAAAGTTCTCCATAATATAAGAGACCTGATAAATTTATTGAAACCTATAAATAATTTAAATGTATTGATGTTGTTGTTGGGAGCAAAGTTTAGACCATGACTCAATAATTATTATTATGCATATGTTGGAAATACCTGCGAACTCGATTCAGACCCGCTCGCTAGATGCGCATGCAAATACAGCAAGGCAGGCGATCGCGCGGCAAGGCATTAGCACGCCGACTATGTCTTAGCATGCGATCGCATTGTGTATGCAGATGCCCACCAGCCTGTCTTAAGACGCCCACTTGCGCACGTCATTTCCAGGAAGTGTATGCAACCATCGGTAACATCGAGTACCATCGTACACTGTCGAAACCGGATAATTGGGTAAGACAGAATCTGTTTGCAATCTAGAAAACCTGAAAGACGCCATCTTGCAAATGGCAGCAAGACTCCATTTTAGAAAAAGAAAGCTTACACAGCGCCATCTTGCCAAAAAATACATAATACCAACACACAGCGCCATATTGCTAAAAAGTCGCAATTTAGCTATTCAGCACGCAAAGTTGCTAAAAAGTAACACGAACAGCTTTTTAATAATCTTCCCCAACACATACCGACAGTTTTCAGCACACATAAAAATGACTTCCCAACATGATAAAATCTCACAGCACTATTTTGTAAAAAAAAATAGTCAGCCTTCCCTCAAACGCATGCAGACAGTGTTTAACACATAAACACTAACTTATTAGCATTTAGCATCCCTATACCATAACACGACACAATATACCGTGGTGCTATGAGCATTTTTACATAAGAATATATGAGCTGTGGCAATTGTAATGTAGCCTAGCTATGGAGCTACACAATTGAGTCCATCCCCACAACCAAAACAAGCAGAATAAAGAGTGAGGCTCCGACTGCACTCCACCCTGTATGAGAACTAAATTCACTGTATAAACACATTTTGCAATTGCAGTTTAAAAACATCAGAAAAATGCATGTGTGCTTGTGTGTATATATATGTATATATGTATATATATGTATATATTAGGGGTGTGCACCGGCCACTTTTCGTGTTTTGTGTTTTGGTTTTGGATCTGGATCTTTCTTCGTGTTTTGGATCTGGATTGGTTTTGCCAAAACCACCCTTCCGTGTTTTGGGTTCTGGGTTTTGTGTTTTGGATCTGTATTTTTTTGAAAAAAAGCATAAAAACAGCTAAAATCACAGAATTTGTAGGTTTTTCTGCTCCTATGCTATTATTAACCTCAATAACCTTAATTTCCACTCATTTCCAGTCTATTCTGAACACCTCACACCTCACAATAGTGTTTTTATGTCCAAAAGGTTGCACCGAGGTAGCTGGATGACTATGCTAAGCGACACGAGTGGGCGGCACAAACACGTGACCCATCTAGGAGTGACACTGCAGTGGCAGACAGGATGGCAGTTAGAAAAACTAGGCCCCAAACTGTACATAATGCAAAGAAAAAAAGAGGTGCAAGATGGAATTGTCCTTGGGCCCTCCCACCCACCCTTATGTTGTATAAACAGGACATGCACACTTTAACAAATCAATCATTTCAGCGCCAGGGTCTGCCACACAACTGTGGCTGAAATGATTGGTTCGTTTGGGCCCCCACAAAACAAGCTGGCAATTAATGTGTCCCTGCACAAACTGGCTCTACGGAGGCAAGATGTCATCCTCATCCTCCTCATCCACCGATTCCTCACCCTCTTCAGTGTGTACATCCTCATCCTCACAAAGTATTAACTCGTCCCCACTTGAATCCACCACCACAGGTCCCTCTGTACCTTCTGGAGGCTGGTCTCCCTGGAAGAGCCGATAATTCATTTTGATGAACATCATCTTCTCCACATTCTGTGGAAGCAACCTCCTACGCCTTTCGCTGACAAGGTTCCCGGCTGCACTAAACACTCTTTCGGAGTACACACTGGAGGGGGTCAACTCAGGTAAAATAGAGCCAGTTTGTACAGGGGCCTCCAAATTGCCTCTTTTTCCTGCCAGTACAGGTATGGACTGTCTGACATGCCTACTTGGATGCTGTCACCGATGTAATCCTCCACCATTCTGTCAATGGTGACAGTATCATATGCAGTGACAGTAGACATGTCAGAAATTGTTGCCAGGTCCTTCAGTCTGGACCAGATGTCCAAACTTGGTCCTGCCTGCCCTGCATCACCGCCAGCGGGTTGCTTAGGATACCTAAGTTTTTTCCTGGCAGCCCCAGTTGCGGGAGAAAATGAAGAAGGAGCCGTTGACGTGTCACGTTCCGCTTCAGCTGACAGTGTGTTCACCAGCAGGTCTTTGCACCTCTGCAGGCTTGTGTCGGCCGGAAAGAGAGACACCACATAGGCTTTAAACCTAGGATCGAGCACGGTGGCCAAAATGTAGTGGTCTGATTTCAACAGATTGACCACCCTGGAATCCTGGCAAAGCGAATGAAGGGCTCCATCCACAAGTCCCACATGCCGAGCGGAATCGCTCCATCTTAGCTCCTCCTTCACTTTCTCCAGCTGCTTCTGCAAAAGCCTGATGAGGGGAATGACCTGACTCAAGCTGGCAGTGTCTGAACTGACTTCACGTGTGGCAAGTTCGAAGGGCTGAAGAACCTTGCACAACACGGAAATCATTCTCCACTGCGCTTGAGTCAGGTGCATACCCCCTCCTTTGCCTATGTCATAGGTGGATGTATAGGCTTGTATGGCCTTTTGCTGCTCCTCCATCCTCTGAAGCATATAGAGGGTTGAGTTCCACCGCGTCACAACCTCTTGCTTCAGGTGATGGCGGGGCAGGTTCAAGAGTGTTTGCTGGCGCTCCAGTCTTCGGCACGCAGTCGCTGAATGGCGAAAGTGGCCAGAAATTTTTCGGGCCACCCAAAGCGTCTCCTGCACGCCCCTGTCGCTTTTCAGAAAATTCTGCACCACCAAGTTTATTGTGTGAGCAAAACATGGGACGTGCTGGAATTTGCCCAGATGTAATGCCCGCACAATATTGGTGGCGTTGTCAGATATCACAAATCCCCAGGAGAGTCTAAGTGGGGTAAGCCACTGGGCGATGATTTCCCTCAGTTTCTCTAAGAGGTTGTCGGCGGTGTGCCTCTTACTGAAACCGGTGATACACAGCGTAGCCTGCCTTGTAACGAGCTGGCGTTTCTGAGATGCTGCTACTGGTGACGCTGCTGCTGTTGCTGCGTAAGGTGATACATCTACCCAGTGGGCTGTCACAGTCATATAGTCCTTAGTCTGCCCTGTTCCACTTGTCCACATGTCCGTGGTTAAGTGGACATTGTGTACAACGGCATTTTTCAGGACACTGAGGACACTTTTTCTGACGTTTCTGTACAGTCTCGGTATCGCCTGCCTAGTGAAGTGGAATCTAGACGGGATTTGGAACCGGGGACACACTACCTCCATCAATTGTCTAAATCCCACTGCACTAATGGCGGATACTGGACGCACGTCTAACACCAACATAGCAGTCAAGGCCTCAGTTATACGTTTTGCTTCAGGATGACTGCTGTCGTACTTCATCCTCCTCGCTAAGGACTGTTGGAGGGTCAATTGTTTAGTAAAAGTAGTGGTGTTCCTACTTCCTCTCTGGGATGATGAACGACTCCCAGCAGCAGCAACAGCAGCAGCGGCAGCAGTAGGCGTAGCAATGCAGGATCCTCCGGAGGAATCCCGGATAGGAGAGTCAGTCATGCCAGTGATATGGCCTGCAGGACTACTTCCGATCCTGACTAAGGAGGAAATTGACGAGGAGGGAGTTGACGGTGTGGTTTGCAGGCGCTTGGATACAACAGGACAACGGGATTTAGGTGTCCCTGGACTGCTTACGGTCTGAGCCAAAGTTTCTGAACTTGACAGTAACTTTTTATGAACGCGCTGCAGGTGCCGTATAAGGGAGGATGTTCCTAGGTGGTTGACGTCCCTACCCCTACTTATTTCACCTTTACATATGGTACATATGGCAAGACAGTTGTTGTCCGGATTTGGATAGAAATATTGCCAGACCAAAGAGGTGGAATGTTTGGTCTTCTGCCCAGGCATGACCGTGATGGGCTTTTTCATCCCACGGACAACAACTGTCTCCCCCGGAGCCTGATTTAAACAAACCACATCACCATCAGAATCCTCCTCGCCAACTTCCTCCTCAGCGCCAGCTACACCAGTATCCTCATCCTGTTGTACTTCAACAGTGACATCTTCAATTTGCATATCAGCAAGTGGACTGTGGGTGCTCCTTTCAGCACTTGCAGGGGGCGTGCAAATGGTGGAAAGAGCCACCTCTTCCCGTCCAGTGCTGGGAAGGTCAGGCATCGCAACCACCACCACACTTGGACTCTCCTTGGGGATTTGTGATATCTTCTTAGAAAGCACAGTTCTTCGCTGTGCTTTTGCCAGCTTAACTCTTTTGATTTTTTTAGTGGGAGGAGTGCTTCCATCGTCATGTGAAGCTGAACCACTAGTCATGAACATACTAGGGATCGACCTTAGCCGTTCCTTGCCACTCCGTGTCGTAAATGGCATATTGGCAAGTTTACGTTTCTCTTCAGCTGATTTAAATGTCTTTTTCAAGGTCATTTTCCTGAACTTTGCCATTTGGGATTGTATGTGCCCTCTACTATGACATTGGGCATCGGCCTTGGCAGACGACGTTGATGGCATGTTATCGTCTATGTCATGACTAGTGGCAGCAGCTTCAGCACTAGGAGGAAGTGGTTCTTGATCTTTCTCTATTTTATTTTTATCGGAGAAAGTTTGGTCCTCCATTTATGTTATATCGATTTGATATATACGTGCGGCTAAACACAGAAAATAATTTTTTTTTTGGTTTGGACTGGAGTGTACTTTGTGGGTTACAGCACCCTTTAACGGTCAAGCCAGCCGGCCCTTTACTTATGACACAGGCGCACTCTTGGCACTACTTTGTTGATGCACGTGCGGCTATTGCGCACACAATTCACAAACACAGAAAATAATTTTTTTTTGGTTTGGACTGGAGTGTACTTTCGGGGGTTACAGCACCCTTTAACGGTCAAGCCAGCCGGCCCTTTACTTATGACACAGGCGCACGCTTGGCACTACTTTGTTGATGCACGTGCGGCTACTGCGCACACAATTCACAAACACAGAAAATAATTTTTTTTTTGGTTTGGACTGGAGTGTACTTTGGGGGTTACAGCACCCTTTAACGGTCAAGCCAGCCGGCCCTTTACTTATGACACAGGCGCACTCTTGGCACTACTTTGTTGATGCACGTGCGGCTATTGCGCACACAATTCACAAACACAGAAAATAATTTTTTTTTGGTTTGGACTGGAGTGTACTTTCGGGGGTTACAGCACCCTTTAACGGTCAAGCCAGCCGGCCCTTTACTTATGACACAGGCGCACGCTTGGCACTACTTTGTTGATGCACGTGCGGCTACTGCGCACACAATTCACAAACACAGAAAATAATTTTTTTTTTGGTTTGGACTGGAGTGTACTTTGGGGGTTACAGCACCCTTTAACGGTCAAGCCAGCCGGCCCTTTACTTATGACACAGGCGCACGCTTGGCACTACTTTGTTGATGCACGTGCGGCTACTGCGCACACAATTCACAAACACAGAAAATAATTTTTTTTTGGTTTGGACTGGAGTGTACTTTCGGGGGTTACAGCACCCTTTAACGGTCAAGCCAGCCGGCCCTTTACTTATGACACAGGCGCACTCTTGGCACTACTTTGTTGATGCACGTGTGGCTAATGCGCACACAATTCACAAACACAGAAAATAATTGTTTTTTAGGTTTGGACTGGAGTGTACTTTCGGGGGTTACAGCACCCTTAACGGTCAAGCCAGCCGGCCCTTTACTTATGACACAGGCGCACGCTTGGCACTACTTTGTTGATGCACGTGCGGCTACTGCGCACACAATTCACAAACACAGAAAATTATTTTTTTTTGGTTTGGACTGGAGTGTACTTTCGGGGGTTACAGCACCCTTTAATGGTCAAGCCAGCCGGCCCTTTACTTATGACACAGGCGCACGCTTGGCACTACTTTGTTGATGCACGTGCGGCTACTGCGCACACAATTCACAAACACAGAAAATAATTTTTTTTTAGGTTTGGACTGGAGTGTACTTTCGGGGGTTACAGCACCCTTAACGGTCAAGCCAGCCGGCCCTTTACTTATGACACAGGCGCACGCTTGGCACTACTTTGTTGATGCACGTGCGGCTACTGCGCACACAATTCACAAACACAGAAAATAATTTTTTTTTTGGTTTGGACTGGAGTGTACTTTCGGGGGTTACAGCACCCTTAACGGTCAAGCCAGCCGGCCCTTTACTTATGACACAGGCGCACGCTTGGCACTACTTTGTTGATGCACGTGCGGCTACTGCGCACACAATTCACAAACACAGAAAATAATTTTTTTTTTGGTTTGGACTGGAGTGTACTTTCGGGGGTTACAGCACCCTTAACGGTCAAGCCAGCCGGCCCTTTACTTATGACACAGGCGCACGTTTGGCACTACTTTGTTGATGCACGTGCGGCTACTGCGCACACAATTCACAAACACAGAAAATAATTTTTTTTTTGGTTTGGACTGGAGTGTACTTTGGGGGTTACAGCACCCTTTAATGGTCAAGCCAGCCGGCCCTTTACTTATGACACAGGCGCACGCTTGGCACTACTTTGTTGATGCACGTGCGGCTACTGCGCACACAATTCACAAACACAGAAAATAATTTTTTTTTTGGTTTGGACTGGAGTATACTTTCGGGGGTTACAGCACCCTTAACGGTCAAGCCAGCCGGCCCTTTACTTATGACACAGGCGCACGCTTGGCACTACTTTGTTGATGCACGTGCGGCTACTGCGCACACAATTCACAAACACAGAAAATAATTTTTTTTTTGGTTTGGACTGGAGTGTACTTTCGGGGGTTACAGCACCCTTAACGGTCAAGCCAGCCGGCCCTTTACTTATGACACAGGCGCACGCTTGGCACTACTTTGTTGATGCACATGCGGCTACTGCGCACACAATTCACAAACACAGAAAATAATTTTTTTTTGGGTTTGGACTGGAGTGTACTTTCGGGGGTTACAGCACCCTTTAACGGTCAAGCCAGCCGGCCCTTTACTTATGACACAGGCGCACGCTTGGCACTACTTTGTTGATGCACGTACGGCTACTGCGCACACAATTCACAAACACAGAAAATATATTATTTTTTTAGCACTTGGGGGGAGCACCCCTGATGGACAGAGCACCCCCTGGACAACACTACAGCACTCCTTTAGGACTGGGACACTGCACAGGACTTTGGAGTGGACACAGCCCCTATGGAGAACTGACTGCACAACACAGTCCAGCCAGCCCCTATGGACTTTGAAGTAGTGGACACAGCCCCTATTAACAACAGCAGCACAGCACAACACAGCCAGCCCCTATGGACTTTGAAGTAGTGGACAACAGCAGCACTACACTACACTACACAGCCCTAACTCCCACCCTCCCTCTTCACTGTCCACAGCCGAGTGAGAAAATGGCGCCGACGCGGGTACCTTATATAGGATCCAAAACCCGCGAGACTCGGAAGGCGGGATGATGACGTTTTGCCTCGATTTCAGATCCGAGTCAGGCGGGAAAAGTCGAGCCTGACTCGGATCGGACTCGGATCGGGAGGGCTCGGGGGGGTTCGGATTTCAGAAATCCGAACCCGCTCACCCCTAGTATATATATGTATGTATGTGTGTGCATGTGGCCCATCATGCATGGACTTACGTGTATAATATCACACACAGACTTATATTTGAAAAGTAGCAAAATTCCCTGCAACTCATACACACAATGTTAAACAGAACACAGTCAGCTTTTTAGTGATCCTTCCCAAAATCATACTGGCATGGCCACACACACACATAGATGCCCTTCCAGCTTAGTGCTGCTTGCTGAGTGCCCCACCGACCCTCAGACGCACAACGCAATTCAGTGCTGTTTCTCCCCGCATACATACATTTAAAAGCAATGGTCCCGTAACGCAAAAAGGATAATTATTACTTGGTTTAGTCGCAATGCTAGCATATAAAGAAATGAATGTTTCCTGTAACTATGGCTTAGTAAATGACAATTGGACTGTGTTTGGTGCCGTACTGATCTACTTTGTTCCCACAGCATTCCGGTGGCATCGGTGAGAAGATCAGAACATGCGGCTATTAAATATGAATGTTAGAGAGAATAACTTCTTGAAATGTTGTATGCCATAGTTAGATTAGATTTATTATGCAGCGGGAAGGTGAACACAATCAGACTGTTAGAGGCTGGGTTGTGTCTTTGCACTGACCTATGAATTGCACCGTAACGGTAGAAGCTAGAAGAGGAACCAATGAGAACCTGCCAACGTATTCTATTGTATTGCTTATCCCAGTACGGGTATATATGTGAGTGCTCTGAGACAAGATGCCAGTCTGCGGTGTTCCTGTTATGCTGTTCGACGGAGGTCTCATTATTGATGCCGGTATCTAGTCCCAGAGCGCACGCGTATGTATTGACTGTACCTTATGACCTAATGTTTGTACAATTTATTTTGCGCTCATTGTTAGATCATAGCGTGGTAACATCTGTACTTTTACCTGAATAATAATCTTTAGCGCGTTGGACCGTTATTCAGCTGTCTTAGAGTTTTATTAATGATATAATTAGAACACAGCACTAATTAGCGACATCTTGTGGTTTTAGAAGGTATAGGCAGGTTTTGTCTTAGAGGTTCTAGGCAGGTGAATCTTAGAGGTTTATAGGCAGGAAGGTACTATAGGTTTATTTATGATTCAACAGTGCATGCGCAGAATGCAAACAATCGGCTGGCTGTGTGCGAACGCATGTTAGTGAGCGGGTCTGAATCAGGCCCATTGTTCTTCTGTTTGGATGACTCATCTATCCTCTTTTCACATTTTTTACTGAAAGTTAAAGGCACCACGTCAGAAGTCCAGCTATTACCATCATCACAGTTTGAAAAGAAAACAGAAAAAAAGTTTTAAAGAATGGTGTAAGCATCACAGGTTTTGCAGCACCACCAAAAAAAACTCTGGGTGAGGCCTATGGCCAGTCCACCCCTACTGCTGGGTAAGACCGATTATGGCTCAGCCAACAGTAGCATTAAACTTCTAGCAGCGATAGTTAACCATTTATATTTAAAATAAAAGAACAATGTGAGCTCTATTAGAACATTTTAGCAACATTAAAACTTGGAGGAAAAAAAATATCATCAGAGAAGTAACTTATTATTCAAATTGAACATAACGAGGGAACTTTTGTTTTCATAAATTTTTTTATGGTCTAGAACCCGCCCACATAACCAGCATTTTACCATCCAACAGCTTGGAGCGTGAAAACTCAAACAATCCACAATGTGCAATGAGGTACTTCAGACCATTAAACTGCATGTGGTACTATGCAAGTCCAGGATGTTTTGGGAACCTAAAGAAATGATCTGGCTTCTGCACCTCTAAAGGCTCAGCCAGGGCACCTCTTGGTACCTCTGGTCAGTGAGTACTAGGAAGATAGTACACACTGGTAAATCTTCTCCCAGAAAAATCCATATAATGATTTCGTAAGGTTTGTCCCATCTCCTGAATGTGAGCGCAGTGGGAGGACTCACCCCTACAGCTCCCCCTAACCCCGTTATTTACCTTCGGGATACCGGCGCTGAGGATTCTGACATGTGTTGGGATTCCAGTGCTGGTATACTAAGTCTCAGCATCCCCTTTGCTGGGATATTGACCGGATCTTGATAGCAGTATATGAGTAGGCCGGTGTTCAGTGTAATATTTAGACTAGAGATGTGCGATTCAGATTTTAGCAAGTCCGAACCTACCCGAACCTCTGGTTTCCGAGTACATCCGAGCCCTGGCTCAGGTTTTCTCACCAGGCTCAGATTCCGAATCGAAGAATATGTCATCATCCCGGTGTTGGATTCTTGTGGATTTTGAAATTCAAATAAGGCCCTCCCACAGTGATTTGACTTCCATTTGGCTCCAGTCACGCTGCTGTGTGCTGTGCTGTGCTGTGCTGTGCTGTGCTCTGCTGTGTCCACAAGGGGCTGTTGCTGTGTCCATCAAGCGGCTGTGCTGTGTCCATCCACAAGTGGCTGTGCTGTGTCCATCCACTCCCTGGCCCAGTGTCCATCAACAAGTGACTGTGCTGTGTCCATTCAAACCCAGTTCCTGTGTCCATCCACAAGTGGCTGTGCAGTGTCCATCAAGTGACTGTGCTGTGTCCATCCACAAGTGTCTGTGCTGTGTCCATCAAGTGACTGTGCAGGGTCCATCCACAAGTGGGTGTGCTGTGTCCATCCACAAGTGTCTGTGCAGTGTCCACCAAGTGACTGTGTTCTGTCCATCCACAAGTGGCTGTGCTCTGTCCATCCAATTCCTTTCTCTGTGCCCATCCACAAGAAGGCCATATCTCACTGCGTTCACTTATAAGCAATGTGACTCCACAGTGTAAGTTGTGAAAATAGCAGGTGCATGTAGAAGATTGGAGCACCTGCAAGAACAGTCTAATGTGTCCTGCCACCAGCTGAAACAAGAGGTGTTAACAAATCAGAATTCCACCCTTTATATTCTTCAGCAGATGGAGGAACAGCAAAAAGACATCCAAAGCAACACAATGAGCCATGACATAGGGAGAATGTACCTTACTCCAGTGAAGTGGAGAATACTTTCTGTATTGTTAAAGGTGCTGAAACCCTTCAAAGTTGTCACCTGTGAAGTGAGTTCAGGAACTGCCAGCTTGAGTCAGGTCATTTCCCAATTAGACTTTTAGAAAAACAGCTCAACAAACTGAAGTCCTTTATTTGCTTTGCCAGGATCCAAGGTTTGTCAGTATCTTAAAATCGGATCAATACATTTTGGCAACCGTGCTTGATCCTAGATTTAAGTTGTATGTTGTGTCTTTCTTTCCAGTGGACACAGAGATGAAGAGATGCAAAGAGCTGTTGGTCAGCACGTTGTCAGCTCATGCGGCACATGACATGGAGATGTCTCCTTTTTCAGTTTCTTGACAACTGTGGCTGCCAGGAAAAAAGTTTTCCCAAAGAGATCCACTGGTGATGCATATGAGTCCACACAACATTTTGACATCTGGTCTGGTCTAAAATAATTGCCTAAAATTAGTGATACCTCTACCGCAACTCCATCTGATACGGTCAACAATCAAATCATAGAATGGTTGAGGATTATTTTAATGATAGCATCCAAATAGGCATGACAGACAGTCCATTTGACTACTGGCCCTTGCACAAACTGACTATGCTTTACCTAAGCTGCCCACCCCCCAGTGTGTACTCAGAAAGAGTTTTCAGCACAGCCAGGAACCTTGTCAGCAATCAGCGTAGGAGGCTACTTCCTCACAAAAGTGAAAAAGATGATGTTCACCAAAATGAACTACAAATTCATGAGGAAGACCTTTACCAGCTGACTAGTGTGGGGTGCTGAATGCATTTGGCATTCTTTGGCATTCCATGAAGTGTGCCCCCCGGCTGCAGCATTACACCCATGCTAGCAAGATCCTGGTGCTGGTTGTGAATAATATGGGGCATCCCTACTCATTTTGTCCCCCGTACTTCCACAACCAGGACCAGCTCACAGAGCCTGGTGCTGGTTGATGAAAATACGGGGGACCCCTATGTCTTTTTTTCCCGTATTTTCCAAACCAGGACGTGCTCACACAGCCCGGTGCTGGTTATTCTTTTGGAGGGGGACCTCATTTAATTTTCTTTTTAATTTTACTACTTTAAATCCCTTTTTGCTTACAGAAGCCAGCATGGATCTCACTGATCTGTGTAGACTTCTGCTAAACTCACACCTTGTAATGAAACTCGCATTACAAGTTGCAGGTTTTCCCCCAGAATAACTTGCATGGACTCACGTCTCTGACATACAGTACTTGCACCATCCAACTCGCACTCTGGGCCTGATTCAGTATGGATTGCAATAGCAATCACAGCTGCGTAATTGCACGCAATGAAGCTGCAAAAATATGTTAATGCCTGCCACAGCTCAGCCAGCATAGAGATGCCCACTGCTGCTTTCTCACATCCGTAATACCTCGCAGTCCTGCGTATACATCGGTAACATCGAACCACATTGGCTCATCATGCACAATTACAGCAGGTCTGACTAGTCAAAGACACTGCAAGTCTCGTCTCACGCAGTGAGTATTCAAGCTTCATATGCAATTGCAGTGGCTAATTTTTTCACGCCCATGTAACGGCGTTCAAACGCTCACGGCCTGACACTCACTCTGCAATGGATTTCTATGTGTATGCGTAATCGCAGTTAGATTGCAGCTCACACGCAGTGCAGTACATACGTATGCTCAGTACTGAACAATTGGACAATCTGCATACGTGTTGCATACGTTACAATTGCGTACACTGCTGAATCAGGCCCTCTATTACATAGTGTGACTTTATACACAGACTGGTGTTAAACTCGATGCGAGTCCATAGTTGCACATAAACTCAGACTCTGTTACATTTCCCCCTAAGCCTGATTCAAAGATGCATTAAATGCCTGTCACTGCTGTGATCCCATGCGCTGGACTTGCAAAAATATGTTAATGACTCAGCCGCCATTTTGTGCACAGAGACGCTCACTGTCAGCATCTCACATCCACCACAAAAGCGGAAACATTGGTCGAACAAGCCTATGTTGTCTCAGAATGAGCATTTCACTTAACTTGCCGGGGCCTCTCCAGCTGCGTACAGATTCACAGAGGCTCGCTAGGGTATGCCCAGAAAACAGCGCTGACACTCCTACATTGACTGCTTGCCACTCACTAAGCACAAAAAATCCTTCGCTGCATTAACTGTCGCTAAGCAATCGCTGCATGTGCGCAATGAGACTTAATGCAGCCAGTAGCAAAAAAATCACTCACTGCGTCCGACATCGACATTGCGCACATCTCTGAATTAGAACCACTATCCCGTCTCTCCCATCTTCTGTACCTGCATATTTCTGCTATACAGTTGTCTACATTATTGGGACTGGTGTCTCCAATATCTCTAGTGCCAAAGTCTATCTCATAGTAACAATCTATTACTGCATACACAAGAATTGTGGGCAACTGAATACCAAAAAAAAATCAATGGTAATAATAATAATCAATTATATTTATGTCTCTTTTATAATATATGTTGTTTGAATTTAAAATTGTGGTTACATTTGTAGCAAATTTTTAAACAATTAATGAATCACATATCGTTTTTTGTTATTTATATTTTATATATATATATATATATATATATATAGGTGTCTATTTACTAAGCTGTGTTAGAAAGTGAACGGTGATAAGGTACCAGCCAATCAGCTCCTAACTGCCATGTCACGGGCTGTGTTTGAAAAATGGCAGTTAGGAGCTGATTGGCTGGTACCTTATCACTGTTCACTTTGGCCCTCATTCAGACCCACTCGCAAGCGGGCGCACGTACGTTAGGCGTACGTACAAAATTATTTAAATTCAATGGCTCGCTCGTATTTTCGTTCGCATCTAAAATTCCTCCCTAAACTCAGGCGACCCCTCCTCTAACTAACGAGCGTGCGAAATAGCGAGCGTACATCCCCGAAATGGCTTGAAGGGAACGCACGCACAAGTGAAACCGGAAGTGGCCTTGTCAGATGTCGATTACCTGCTCCTTTATTCTGCCTACCTCCCTCAATCGTATCATGCCAATCAATGTATCAATTAGCTTAATTGTTTTTTTTTTTTCAACACAATGCAAGAAACTTTACTCTTGTCCGTGTTTGTGTTTACCCGCAGAATACGTACGGATGGAACATTCGCTTTTATTGTTAAAAAAACATGTGACCCACAATTAAACAATTGTTCTATTGGTGTGGATCCCCGCATATTTTCCGGGGTTCATTTCTTTATTTAAATTTGCAAACGCATGTCACTGCATCAAGCCTATCATAACTCTCCAGAGATTTCTGGCCCTGTTGAACACATGACTCATACACTAACCAATAAAATTGCTCCTGTTAATTTCCAAAATACATTAGCCAATCAGAAATTTTTTGCACACTTTATCAAAAATGTTTTGTATGAAAAACTCCATTGCCATCATGAGAGCCTCCGCTTTCACCAGGCGCGAGCTGCTGGTGCTTACGGAGGTGATGGATCGCCGTATCACCAGCCAGCCTCCACCCATCACCAACCGGCAGAAGCGCTCCGCGTATGCGGAGGCACGGTCCCGCCTGCGGTCCTTGGGTTCACGCCGCAACATCGGGCAGCTGGAGCGCAGGTGGTCAGACCTGCAACGGCGAACGCCCCGCTTGCTGGCATGCTTTCGCATGCAGATCCTGGAAAGTAAGTGTTATGTATTGTGGTTTTCATGTTTGTGTTTGTGGGGCAAACTGCGTGTGCATGTTTTCCTGTCTGTCCTATTTATTATTTGTCCTCATATCTGCGTGTGCATGTTTTCCTGTCTGTCCTATTTATTATTTGTCCTCATATCTGGCCACCACATCATCGCGTATGGCCCCCCCACATACTGACCTCCGACCAACCTCGGGGGGGCCATCCTCAGGTAAGGCATCCTCTGGCTGCATTGGGACACCACTCCTTATGGCGATGTTGTGAAATATCCCACACAGGACCACAATTTTCGACACCATATCCGGCAAATACATGAGCTCGCCACCAGAACGGTGGAGGCATCTGAATCGGCCTTTTAAAAGGCCGATACAGCGCTCCACCACTTGCCTGGTGGCTGTAAGTGTGGAATTATACTCACTTTGTGGGCCTGGTGTGGGAGCCAAATAAGGAGTGAGCAGCCAGGACATGCAAGGGTATCCACTGTCTCCTGTGAAAAATAAGAGACAACATCAGGAACACTGTGTATCAAGCTTAACATTGTTATGTACTAAAGGTCTCCACTTACCCAGAAGCCATGCATCACCAGCTTGTAGGTTGGTTAATTTCTGCCATATCCCTGATTGCCGGATGACGAAGGAGTCATGTGCACTTCCTGGTAATTTAGCATTCAGGGACAGGATCTGGAGGGAGGCATCACATACCACCATTACATTCAGGGAGTGATAGTGTTTCCTGTTTCTAAATATTGCCTCCAGCCGTGCTGGAGGCTGAAGTGGTATGTGAGTACCATCCACAACCCCTATGATGTGTGGGAAGCCAGCTATTTGGTAAAAATTGGCCTTGGCCACACTAAGGGCACCCATATCCAAAGGCATTTGAATAAAATGATGGAGGTGCTTGAAAAGTGCCTCCATCACTGCCCTCAGGATCCGGGAAAAGGAGGATTGGGAGATGCCCGCCACTATTCCCACCGTTGTTTGAAACGATCCTGAGGCACAGAAATGTAACACCGCCATAAATTGCGTCAGTGGTGGTATTGCTGTTGGACTGTCAATTTGCCGCTCAAGATCACTTTCTATTAATGAGAGAGTGTCTATGATGATTTTGGGAGGTAGATGGTAGCGTCTTAAAACCTCATCATCGGGCATTCCAAAAAGGGTGACACGTGTTCGAAATATCTGGGGCCTTGCATGCCTACGATGCCTATGCCTGGGATGAGATTGAGGTTGGTCGGCTTCCGGGAGCATGGCCAGAACAATCCGCCCCAGATCAACCTGAAATTCAAAGATTTCAAAGTAAGGCTTTTGACCCACCCCAAAACTATATTAAAACAACTTAGCTTGATGATACCATCCATTGCTGCTTACATGCCGGGGTATTGTCATGATACGTCCAAACTGAAAATAAACACCAAAATTACTTGACACATTTCACTCTGTGCATTTTTGTTTAGAAATTTTGTGCTAGACCAAAGTTAAAATATGCCAAACACCCATTTAGCAAAACCGCAAAGCGACATTTAACACAGTACATTAAAACGGGTCGAAATGTTGGCTCAAAAAGCGAAAGATAAACCACCAAAAAGTTAGAATGATTATTAAGCTGTTTAAAATGCGCTAATTAGTTCGCTAATACAAGTCACAAGAGTAACTACTAAAAATGCGCTAATTAGTTCGCTAATACAAGTCACAAGAGTAACTACTAAAAATGCGCTAATTAGTTCGCTAATACAAGTCACAAGAGTAACTACTAAAAATGCGCTAATTAGTTCGCTAATACAAGTCACAAGAGTAACTACTAAAAATGCGCTAATTAGTTCGCTACTACAAGTCACAAGAGTAACTACTAAAAATGCGCTAATTAGTTCGCTAATACAAGTCACAAGAGTAACTACTAAAAATGCGCTAATTAGTTCGCTAATACAAGTCACAAGAGTAACTACTAAAAATGCGCTAATTCGATTGCAAATACAAGATAAAAAATGGACTTACCAAGAGCAAATATCTAAGATGCAAAATCAAAAGGTCTTTGGGGTCGAAAATAAACAAAATCTAAAATAGAAGAAATTAGGGATCCAAAAATTACAAAATATACGAAACACAATGAAACAACAATTGAACAAAAGTTAGACTTCACAAAACTTACCAAATCAAGAAACGAGGTCCCAAAAATATAAACCAACAAAGATAACGGAAAAAAAAACGCAAATCTAACCAACAAACGAATCTCCAACCTCCAACTCCTTTCTACGCAATCAATAAACTCCAGCCAAGATAACCTCCAACAATCCAAAAACGCCACCTCGACTTGAGACACACCAAGCCATAAATAGTGTTTCGTTTCCCGCACAAATTAAGGAGGGATCATAGGGCCGCACAATCAATGATGCGGCCGCAAAATAAGGACGCATGTATAAATACGTCACGAAAACACATTCAAATTCTGGTGTATTTCTTGTTTGGACCTCAGACATGGCGACAGACCAGGGAAAAAATGCCCAAGAGTCAGGCGGTAAGTCTTTCATGCATTTTCTATCAACGATTAATTTGAAACATAAGATTAGGCAAGTTGTGATTTTGTGAATTCTGTAAATTTACACAAATAGGTAAAAGCGGGCAAAAAAAAAAGGCAGCCACATTTCACAAGAAAGGAGATGGAGGTTTTGATCCAGAAGTGTGTGGACATCCTGCCACAGGCAGACAGGAATATGAGTCTAAGCCAGAAGTGGAGAATGTGGGAAGAGGTAGCCGTTGCTGTCAATAGAGTGGGTGAATATGTCCGTCTAGCCCGGGATGTCAAACTGCGGTAAGTAAACCCTTGCCCCCCCTAAAAACAAACCCCATTTTAAACCAAAGGATAATGGCTTCCATTTTTCCACACAGATGGGGTGACTTCAAATATCGCCTAAAGCAAAAACTCGCGGACAGGGCTAGGCATGCAAGGGGGACAGGTGGGGGTCCCACCCCTGTGTCATTAGAGTTGACGGATTTAGAAGAGCTGGCACAGGGGTGTGTGCAGCCTGTGGAGGTGTTTGGCGTGTCCAACATGGATACGGACATGCCAGACTTTGCAGCTCCTCATGTTGGCCCAGGTAAGTATTGTGATGTCACCAACTCTGAAATGCTATTGTGCCAATATGTAGATTCTAATGTGACTCTTTTCTCATTTTTCCAACAGAGACACAGGCGGATGAGTCTGCTCCAGAGGGAAGCCTTGGCCGCAGAATTTCTGCTGGCTCTGCAGGGGAGGAACCAGTACATCCGGCTGAGGACCCTGCAGAAGCCAGTCCAGGGCGTGCCCCCTCGCAGGCAGTGGGCCTCCTCACAGAACTCAATTTCAAATCGGATTTCAATACGGAGATTCTGCAGAGGATGGACGCCAGTCTGATACGGGTGGCTGAGGCCCTGGAGCAAAATGCTGCGGCCAACGTGACCATTGGTCAGGCCCTGGCGGAAAATACCAGGGCCAACATCCGCATCGCCAATGCCCTGGAGCAGCTCGTTCGCCAGCACATGGTGGAGCCGACCTCCCTTCCTGCCGGAACATCAGGATCCTCCACCTCTGGCACAACATCAGCCAATCCTCCAAATGTGCCTAGCCCTGTGCCTAGTCCAGAGGCCACAACATCTGCCTCTGGACAGGCCAGCCCGATGGCATCCCGGACCCGGTCTGGCGCCCACCCTCCCCCATCCAAACGGGCGAAAAAACGGTGACAGCAATGGCGACTTTTCCCACACTCCTTCTGTGCTTGGCTCATATTCCTTTCTGGTCAAAACTTCCCTCTCCTTTCTTGTGAAATGTTTTTAATTTATTTTTGTATGTTTATGTTAGCAGTTATTGATTATTTATTTTTGATAAAAAGTATCTTTGCCAGAAAAAAAGAAAACAAAATATTATGCCAATTGGTTTGTGTTTAAACAATAAATTTATGTTACAATTGTATTGTGACATTATTGTACAAATGGGTTACATTTAATCCTGGCCCTAAAGGCAAAAAAGGACACAAAAAACCATTTCATTTGTAAAAAAAAAAAAGGCCTCTTGAAGGAACGTTTAAAAAATCACATAACGATGCAAATTCCACATTAAAAAAAAAAAGGGGAGCTAATTAAAACATGATGACATTATTGTCACAATAGGCCATAAACAACAAATTGAGGCCAAAAAAAAAACCAAAAAATGTACGCCAATTGATTGTGTAATCCTGACATTAGCAGGTATGATTTCCACCTGCGTACGGTTTTGTGCTATCCCAATAAACTGCTTTCCAAACACATACCAAGCCGGTTTTCAATACAACACTAATTGCTTTTGTGACCACCCGCGATTAATCGCTGCAACATCATGGAGTCCCGGGACGGAGGAGAAGGCCATCGCCAATGTGGTCGAGTAATCCAGACCCTAAACTGTGCGAGCATTTGGAAGGGAAAGAGGATGTTCCAGTGACGTATGTGACGGTCCGAACACATTTGACGTTCGCATCTGCTAATGTATGTACGCCCCAAAAACGCCTCGCCACGCCTGCGTTTTTCCATCTCCACCCCCGTCAACACCCAAAAACGCCCTGTTCTGTCAATCACATTTGACATGTCACTTCCTGTACGCTATTTTAGGAACGAGAGAAAAAAAGCTTGCAATGTGCCGTACGCACATGCGCAGTGTAACACCGACGCATGCGCGGTTAGTCAACATCGGAACGCAACGAGCGTACTGTTGGTAACGTGCGGCTCTGAATGAGGGCCTTTATCTCCTAACACAGTTTAGTAAATAGACCCCTACAGTATAGCAATTCAGATTAAATAAACCCATGAATCGCTTCAGTCATCAGTGTAGCAAAGGTGTGTAGCAAAGATCAGTAAAGCAGGAACAATTGTCAGTCATGATGTAAAATTACAATTTTGAAACAACTCGAAAAATTACAATTTATTAGAGGGGTAAACAGTATGCATTGTCTGCATTACTATACTTCTAAGTAATATAATGAATAGCATAACAACTAGAGTGTTGCTGTGGAGAGAGGCAGCCTGCCTCGTGCAAGGCAGAGTGATCTTAGGGGTCGATTCAGACCCGGACGCTAAGCTGCGCTCTCTCGCAGCCAAAAGGGGTATGGGTATGCAAATTCCGCGATCGTCTGGTGTAAGGACGCCCTCTATGTCTTAGAGAGCGACGGCAGAGCGAACGCACGCCGGTATAAAGACGCCCACTTTTCTTTCTTAACACACGTCATCTCCAGGAAGTGTATGATTAATCAGTAACATCGAGAGCCATCGGAGCTGCATGCAGCACTTGAGGTAGACCCTACCCCACTGCAAGCACTGCGATCACTGCAGGCTGAAATACAACAAAGTGGCGTGTACAATGACGCATCTTTGCTAATTATGCACACCCATAAAACTCAGTTTTGACGCCCAGAGCACCACTCCCCCATTCACAAGCACCTTCCCCTGTTACCACTAACAAACGGCACATTCTGTCACTCAATATAGCGTCTAGTTTGTGTACTACGAGTGCACAATACCCAGACGCAGTGACTGGTTCGCGCATGCGTACTTTGACACATACGCATGCACAAACGTGTGATAATTGCCCATAGCGTGCGTCCGCGGCTTAGCGTCCGGGGCCAAATCAGGCCCTTATTTCCTGATTCAGAGATGTACGATAATCTAATGATTAACATACATTTCCAATGTTGAGAGGTCAGCGCCTGAGCAGGACGCATTCTGTGCATGTGCAAAACGGCTCCTGCAATCTCTCTTGCAGACCTCACCAAGCATATGGGGGTCAGAGAAGGGGGAGTACCTGGTCCCATACCTGGAAATGGGGGTGTTCTGGGAGGGAGGAGGCCAGAGTCTACTTCAGCTCCCGCAGCCTGACCAAAGCTGTCTCTCACACAAGGGTTAAAGTGGGCAGGAACTGAGGGCTCAATTCAGACCCGTTCGCTAGATGCGTTCGCACGCAGTGAAAGTATGCAAATCCGCAATCGCATGGCAAGGCATTAGTACGCCCACTATGTCTTAGCATGTGATCGCGTTGTGTATGCAGACGCCCAGCAGCCTGTCTTAAGATGCCCACTTATGCATGTCATCTCCAGAATGTGTATGCAATCATCGGTAACATCGAGTACCATCGGAAGTGATCGCAGCACTTGTGGCTGACCATACCCTACCGCAAGCACTGGCAGTGATTCAGTGTGATTTTCAACCATGTGACGTGTACTATGACGCTGTGTCTTAGTTATGCACGCCTCTTACATGGCGTTAAGACGCTCAGGCACGCCTGTGGTCGCACCACCACTCCACCATTTTCATCGACCAGCCCCTGTCACCACCCACGAACGGCTTCACCTGTCACTCATTCTAGTGAGCTGTCTATGCGCAGCGAGCGAACCCTTCCTGATCACATGGACTAGTTCGCGCACGTGCACTGCAATGCGTATGCATGCACGGATTGCAAACATTGGCAGGCGGCGTGCGAACACAGCCTAGCGAGCGGGTCTGAATCAGGCCCTGAGTTCCGTCACCTCTAATGGTAGGTGGAACTAGTTCAACCTCCACCAAGTCCCTGTACAGAAGTCCCACAGACTTTGAGCCACTCACTGCCTAGGGGGGCTCAATTTCTTCAGAGGTCCCTCATTTCAGAGAAACCAGCATATAGGTAAGGAAAGAATCAAGCAAAGGCAATACATAGGGGTTGCAAATAAAACATTAGGCATCCAAGTGACATAGACCAGTTTCTGGGGACCACATAAAAAAAACTCAGAGGCACGGCAGAAAAATAACACTGATGATATAGAACTTTTTTTTTCTTTTTAAGTGATCTAACATTGTAGTCTCAGCTGATGAGTGCTAAAAAAGCATCTAAAATATATTTCACACTGTCATAGCCCCAAAAGCTTCTGGGCCCTAGGCGGCCCTCAGGCCGCCCAACGTTCATTTTACCGTTTCCTATACACAATAGTGTATGTGTGTGTGTAAATAACAGTTTTCACACTTGTTTTGGCCTGTAAAACTAGCGTGGGGAGGGCGGGGGAGTAGATGACGGAGGAGATGGTCCACCACCTCTCCAGGAGGTTCAAATCTCGACAAGGGTGAAAATCCTGATCGTCAATTAAGGTAAGTATCGCTAACCTTTCTAACCCCTCTAACCCTAACCCTCCCTTAGGGGTGCCTAACCCTAACCTCCCCACCAAGTGCCTAACCCTAACCCCCTCTAACTGCCTAAATCCCCCCTTCCCCGCAGCCTAACCCTAAGTCTCCCGGGGGGAGGGGGGTGCCTAACCCTAACCTCCCCTGGAGGTACCTAACCCCCCCTTCCTCTAGCCAAGCCATAACCCTTCCGGGGTGGTACCTAACCCTAAGTCCCCCCCAGGAGCCCCTAACCTAACTCTCCTCCCCGGGCTCCTGGGGTATGTAAAATGACAGGCGTCGGGAATTCTACGCCTATCATTAGACCCTTGCCGGGATTAGACAGTCGGTCGGCATTCAGACCGTCGACATCCCGACTGCATACCCTCAGCAGGCTCTCACACATGCAGAGTCACACATACAACAGGTTCTCACACATGCAGAGTCACACACACAGCAGACTCATACATGCAGCAGGTGCTTACATATGCAGAGTCACACACACAACAGGTTCTCATACATGCAGTCACACACACAGCAGGCTCTCACACATGCAATCATATGCACATCAGGCTTTCATACATGCAGATAAAAACAGTTTTTTGTAATCCGTGTGCTTCACACTTAAGAGCGTAAATGCAGTAATAAGTTAATATGGTGTACACCCACAGTTCACCATAAAATCAACAAATAAAAACAAAGGTAAACCTTGCGCATAAACCTCAATGGGGAATTACTCTCCAATAGTGATATATTGAAATTGCCCTAAAGTCAACATAAAAAATCCATAAATTAAATATGACTGTATTGGTTCATCCGGGTTAAAACAGTACATGTATGTGTCCTCTTCTTTAAAAATATACTGGTCTGCCCACACAACACACTGGTCACTTGCTAACTTCTTCAAAACACCTGTAGTGTCTCTTGTTCCTCAAAAACAGATAAGAGAGACAAGAGAGAGGCCACAGTAGTGTGATAAAGTTTTATTACAGTGACAATGTGTTAAAATAATAGTGAGCCTGCGTAACAGACATCCAGGTGTATAATAACACCATAAAGCATAATAGTAGTCATTACAGGGTACCTCCTGGGCTCAAGAATCCCCCCTTTCTGCTTAGGGATGGGACAGTTGTTCCTCCAATATCCACCAACGCGTTTCAGCTTACAAAGAGCTACAAGGTGTTTTGAAGAAGTTTGCAAGTGACCAGTGTGTTGTGTGGGCAGACCAGCATATTTTTAAAGAAGAGGACACATACATGTACTGTTTTAACCCGGATGAACCAATACAGTAATATTTAATTTATGGATTTTTTATGTTGACTTTATGGCAATTCCAATATATCACTATTGGAGAGTAATTCCCCATTGAGGTTTATGCGCAAAGTTTACCTTTGTTTTTATTTTTTCATACATGCAGAGTTACACACACAGCAGGCTCTCACACATGCAGAGTCACATGCACATCACACTTTCATACATGCAGAGTCACACACACAGCAGGCTCTCACACATGCAGAGTCACATGCACATCACACTTTCATACATGTAGAGTCACACACACAGCAGGCTCCCACACACAGAAACACATGCATAGCAGACTCACACATGCAGAGTCACATGCACAGCAGGCATTTATACAGTTACATAGAGATATATATGCAGAAATTATGCAGACACATATAGACAGTTACACAGACACATATACACATATACTGTTACACAGATATATATACACAGATACATATACAGAGTTACACAGACACATGTACAGTTATATAGACAGCTAAATACAGTTAAGCTGGGTACACACCTATATAATCGTCGGCCCGTTCTTTTGATATCGAGAGAACGGCCGTTGGATCGTATATGTCTGTATGCTGTCTTGATGTACGAGTGTTAGCCGATAAATGGCTTAAAATGCTCTGCAAAATTCTGCCTTGGTTGCTCGAATCTCATGTGCTGTTTAATATTCATCTCACTGGACAGGACAATATCGGACCAAAGTGCAGTGTGTACGCACGTTTGATCAATGCTCTGTCCGTGCTTGCAATTCTACACATGCAGAGAACGTTGATCGAACATCGAAAGAAAATTGTGTAGGTGTGTACACGCATATCAGCTGTATTTTGGGAACGTTTGATTGGGAGTTAGGTCGATAAAACCATTGCTTCGAAAGCTAGATTGTATAGGTGTATAGCCAGCTTTACACAGACACACATATACATACAGTGCTATTTTTCAGCAGGAAGAAGCATTAATCAGTTCCTGAACCTCTTGTTAACTATTTTGTAATGTCCTGGGCCAAAAGGTATTTTCCATAAGATAAGTTTTAGTTTAAAGTCCCTTTTGAGTGCCTACTTTTCTAAATATTATATATATTTATATATAATTTTCTATCATTTTTTTTTTGTTAGCTCCACCCACAGTTCCTGGACCTATTTCTTCAGAAAAATAGCCCTGTATACAGATATACACTTTCACATATATACAATTACACAGACACATATACAGTTACACAGACACATAAATACAGTTACACAGACACATATATACAGCATACTTGCCTACCCTCCCGAAATAGTCGGGAGTCTCCCGAAAACTGGGTGTCGCTCCCGACCCCCCTAGAAATAGACGCAAGTCTCTCGGCCAGCGCAGCCCGCCCGCACCCACCACCTGCGTCCGCTCCCCCTCCACCGGCGTCACCTCTTACCTGATCAAAGTGGCTGGGTCGGGGAGCTGATGACACGATTAATCATGGCCCCACCCCCGGCTACACAATGCCGATAATATTTGCGTTATGTAGCGGGGGCAGGGCAGCGATGACACGGCCACGCCCCTGTTCCGCCCCCAAAAATGGTCATGCCCCCTTCTCCCCCCACCGGTGTGCCGAGCTGGCTGCCTCTTCCCGAGAAGGTAGCCAGGTTGTCGGCAAGTTAGAGTTACACAGTTATACAGTTACACAGACAAATATACAGTTGCACAGACACATATATACAGCTACACAGACACATATGCAGTTACACAGACACCTAAATACAGTTACACAGACACATATACAGTTGCACAGATAAATAAATACAGTTACACAAACACATATACACAGTTACACAGACACATATATGCAGTTACACAGACACCTAAATACAGTTACACAGACACATAAACAGTTGCACAGACACATATACAGTTGCACAGACATATATACAGTTACAGAGACACATATATACAGTTACACAGACACATATATACAGTTATAAAGACACATATACTGTATACAGTTGCACAGACACATATACAGTTGCACAGACACATAAATACAGTTACACAAACACATATATACAGTTGCACAGACACATATACAGTTATACAGACATCTAAATACAGTTACACAGACACATATACAGTTGCACAGACACATATATACAGTTGCACAGACACATATATACAGTTACACAGACACATATAAAGTTGCACAGACACATAAATGTAGTTACGCAAACACATATATACAGTTACACAGACACATATATACAGTTACAAAGACACATATACACAGACACATATATACAGTTACACAGACACATATATACAGTTACAAAGACACATATATACAGTTACACAGACTCATATATAAAGTTACAAAGACACATATACTGTCTACAGTTGCACAGACACATATACAGTTGCACAGACACATAAATACAGTTACACAAACACATATATACAGTTGCGCAGACACATATAAGGTTACACAGACACCTAAATACAGTTACACAGACACATATACAGTTGCACAGACACATATAAAGTTGCACAGACACATATATACAGTTACACAGACACATATACAGTTGCACAGACACATATACAGTTACACAGACACATATATACAGTTACACAGACACATATATACAGTTGCAAAGACACATAACTACAGTTGCACAGACACATATACACAGTTACACAGACACATATATACAGTTGCACAGACGCAAAAATACAGTTATACAGACAGATAACTACAGTTGCACAGACACATATACAGTTACACAGACACATATATACAGTTACACAGATACATATACACAGTTGCACAGACATATACAGTTACACAGACACATATACAGTTACACAGACACATATACAGTTGCACAGACACATATACACAGTTGCACAGACTCATATACAGTTACAGAGACACATATATACAGTTGCATAGACACATATACAGTTGCACAGACACATATATACAGTTACACAGACACATATACACAGTTGCACAGACACATATACAGTTACACAGACACATATATACAGTAACACAGACACATATACAGTTGCACAGACACATATACAGTTACACAGACACCTAAATACAGTTACACAGACACATATACAGTTGCACAGACACATATACAGTTACACAGACACCTAAATACAGTTACACAGACACATATACAGTTGCACAGACACATATATACAGTTACACAGACACATATAAAGTTGCACAGACACATAAATGTAGTTACGCAAACACATATATACAGTTACACAGACACATATATACAGTTACAAAGACACATATACACAGACACATATATACAGTTAGACAGACACATATATACAGTTACAAAGACACATATATACAGTTACACAGACTCATATATAAAGTTACAAAGACACATATACTGTCTACAGTTGCACAGACACATATACAGTTGCACAGACACATAAATACAGTTACACAAACACATATATACAGTTGCGCAGACACATATAAGGTTACACAGACACCTAAATACAGTTACACAGACACATATACAGTTGCACAGACACATATAAAGTTGCACAGACACATATATACAGTTACACAGACACATATACAGTTGCACAGACACATATACAGATACACAGACACATATATACAGTTACACAGACACATATATACAGTTGCAAAGACACATAACTACAGTTGCACAGACACATATACACAGTTACACAGACACATATATACAGTTGCACAGACGCAAAAATACAGTTATACAGACAGATAACTACAGTTGCACAGACACATATACAGTTACACAGACACATATATACAGTTACACAGATACATATACACAGTTGCACAGACATATACAGTTACACAGACACATATACAGTTACACAGACACATATACAGTTGCACAGACACATATACACAGTTGCACAGACTCATATACAGTTACAGAGACACATAAATACAGTTGCACAGACACATATACAGTTACACAGACACATATATACAGTTACACAGACACATATATACAGTTACACAGACACACATATACAGTTGCACAGACACATATATACAGTTACACAGACACATATACTGTATACCGTTACACAGACACTTATATACAGTTGTACAGACACACATACAGTTACACAGACACATATATACAGTTACACAGACACATATACAGTTGCACAGACACATATATACAGTTACACAGACACATATACAGTTACACAGACACATATATACAGTTGCAAAGACACATAACTACAGTTGCACAGACACATATACACAGTTACACAGACACATATATACAGTTGCACAGATACATATATACAGTTACACAGACAGATACCTACAGTTGCACAGACACATATACAGTTACACAGACACATATATACAGGTACACAGACACATATATACAGTTGCATAGACACATATACAGTTGCACAGACACATATATACAGTTACACAGACACATATACACAGTTGCACAGACACATATACAGTTACACAGACACATATATACAGTTACACAGATACATATACACAGTTGCACAGACATATACAGTTACACAGACACATATACAGTTGCACAGACACATATACACAGTTGCACAGACTCATATACAGTTACAGAGACACATATATACAGTTGCACAGACACATATACAGTTACACAGACACATATATACAGTTACACAGACACATATATACAGTTACAAAGACACATATATACAGTTACACAGACTCATATATACAGTTACAAAGACACATATACTGTCTACAGTTGCACAGACACATATGCAGTTGCACAGACACATAAATACAGTTACACAAACACATATATACAGTTGCGCAGACACATATAAGGTTACACAGACACCTAAATACAGTTACACAGACACATATACAGTTGCACAGACACATATATACAGTTACACAGACACATATAAAGTTGCACAGACACATAAATGTAGTAACGCAAACACATATATACAATTACACAGACACATCTATACAGTTACAAAGACACATATACACAGACACATATATACAGTTACACAGACACATATATAGTTACAAAGACACATATACACAGACACATATATACAGTTACACAGACAAATAAATACAGTTACACAGACACATACACAGACACATATATATATATATAATTTTATATAATTTTTTTTTCTTAGCTCCACCCACAGTTCCTGGACCTATTTTTACATAAAAATAGCCCTGTATACATATATACACTTTCACATATATACAATTACACAGACACATGTGTACAGCATACTTGCCTACCCTCCCGAAATGGTCGGGAGTTTCCCGAAAATCGGGTGTCGCTCCCGACCCCCCCAGAAGTAGGGGCATGTCTCCCGGCCAGCGCAGCCCGCCCGCACCCACCACCTGCGTCTGCTCCCCCTCCACCGGCGTCACCTCTTACCTGATCAAAGTGGCTGGGTCAGGGTAGCTGATGACGTGATTCATCGTGGCCCCGCCCCCGGCTACACAATGCCAATAATATTTGCGTTGTGTAGCGGGGGCAGGGCAGCGACGATGCGACCACGCCCCTGTTCCGCCCAAAAAAATTAGTCATGCCCCCTTCTCCCCCCACCGCTGTGCCGAGCTGGCTGCCTCCTCCCGGAAGAGGCAGCCAGATTGTAAGTAAGTTACAGTTACACAGTTATACAGTTACACAGACACACATACAGTTGCACAGACACATATACAGTTGCACAGACACATAAATACAGTTACACAAAAACATATATACACTTACACAGACACATATATACAGTTACACAGACACCTATATACAGTTACACAGACACATATACAGTTGCACAGACACATATGCAGTTGCAGAGACACGTAAATACAGTTACACAAACACATATATACAGTTACACAGACACATATATACAGTAACAAAGTCACATATACACAGACACATATATACCGTTACAAAGACACATATACACAGACACATATATACAGTTACACAGACACATAAATACAGTTACACAGACAAATATATATTCAGTTACAAAGACACATATACACAGACACATATATACAGTTACACAGACACATATATACAGTTACAGAGACAAATATATACAGTTACACAGACACATATATACAGTTACAAAGACACAAACACAGAGACATATATACAGTTACACAGACACATATACTGTATACAATTGCACAGACACATCAATACAGTTACACAGACACATATATACAGTTGCACAGACATATATACAGTTACACAGACACATAACTACAGTTGCACAGACACATATATACAGTTGCACAGACACATATACAGTTGCACAGACACATATATACAGTTGAACAGACACAAATACAGTTGCACAGACACATATATACAGTTACACAGACACATATATGCAGTTGCACAGACACATATATACAGTTACAGAGACGCATATACTGTATACCATTACACAAACACATATATACCGTTACACAGACACATATACAGTTGCACAGATACATATACAGTTACACAGACACATATATACAGTTGCACAGCCACATATACAGTTGCACAGACACATATATACAGTTACACAGACACACATATACAGTTGCACAGACACATATATACAGTTACACAGACACATATACTGTATACCGTTACACAGACACTTATATACAGTTGTACAGACACACATACAGTTACACAGACACATATATACAGTTACACAGACACATATACAGTTGCACAGACACATATATACAGTTACACAGACACATATACAGTTGCACAGACACATATACAGTTACACAGACACATATATACAGTTACACAGACACATATATACAGTTGCAAAGACACATAACTACAGTTGCACAGACACATATACACAGTTACACAGACACATATATACAGTTGCACAGACACATATATACAGTTGCATAGACACATATACAGTTGCACAGACACATATATACAGTTACACAGACACATATACACAGTTGCACAGATACATATACAGTTACACAGACACATATATACTGTTACACAGATACATATACACAGTTGCACAGACATATACAGTTACACAGACACATATACAGTTACACAGACACATATACAGTTGCACAGACACATATACACAGTTGCACAGACTCATATACAGTTACAGAGACACATATATACAGTTGCACAGACACATATACAGTTACACAGACACATATATACAGTTACACAGAGACATATACACAGTTGCACAGACATATACAGTTACACAGACACATATATACAGTTGAACAGACACATACAGTTGCACAGACACATATATACAGTTGCACAGACACATAACTACAGTTGCACAGACACATATACACAGTTGCACAGACACATATACAGTTACACAGACACATATATACAGTTGCACAGACACATATATACAGTTACAAAGACACATACACAGACACATATATGCAGTTACATATACACATATACTGTATACAGTTGCACAGACACATGAATACAGTTACACAGACACATATATACAGTTGCACAGACACATATACAGTTACACAGATACATATATATATATACCGTTACACAGACACATATATACAGTTGCATAGACACATATACAGTTACACAGACACATAACTACAGTTGCACAGACACATATATACAGTTGCACAGACACACATACAGTAGCACAGACACATATACAGTTTCACAGACACATATATACAGTTACACAGACACATATATACAGTTGCACAGACACATATATACAGTTACACAGACGTATATATACAGTTTCACAGACACATATTTAAAGTTGCACAGACACATATATACAGTTACACAGACACATATACTGTATACCATTACACAAACACATATATTCTGTTACACAGACACATATACAGTTGCACAGACACATATATATATTTACACAGACACATATATACAGTTGCACAGACACATATACAGTTACACAGACAAATATACAGTTGTACAGACACATATATACAGTTACACAGACACATATATACAGTTGCACAGACACATACAGTTGCACAGACACATATACAGTTACACAGACACATATATACAGTTACACAGACACACATATACAGTTGCACAGATACATATATACAGTTACAGAGACACATATATACAGTTGCACAGACACATAGCTACATTTGCACAGACACATATACAGTTGCACAGACACATATATACAGTTGCACAGACACATATACAGTTGCACAGACACATATACAGTTGCACAGACACATATATACAGTTACACAGACAAATATATACAGTTGCACAGACACATATATACTGTTACACAGACACATATATACAGTTACACAGACACATATTTTAAGTTGCACAGACACATATATACAGTTACACAGACACATATATTGTATACCATTACACAAACACATATATACCGTTACACAGACACATATACAGTTGCACAGACACATATATACAGTTGCACAGACACACATATACAGTTACACAGACACATATACAGTTGCACAGACACATATATACAGTTGCACAGACACATATACAGTTGGACAGACACATATATACAGTTGCACAGACACATATACAGTTGCACAGACACATATATACAGTTACACAGTCAAATATATACAGTTGCACAGACACATATATACAGTTGCACAGACACATATATACAGTTACACAGACACATATTTAAAGTTGCACAGACACATATATACAGTTACACAGACACATTTATTGTATACCATTACACAAACACATATATACCGTTACACAGACACATATACAGTTGCACAGACACATATATACAGTTACACAGACACATATATACAGTTGCACAGACACACATATACAGTTACACAGACACATATACAGTTGCACAGCAACATATATACAGTTACACAGACACACATATACAGTTGCACAGACACATATATACAGTTACAGAGACACACATATATACAGTTACACAGACACATATCTACAGTTGCACAGACACATATACAGTTACACAGACACATATATACAGTTGCACAGACACATATGCAGTTGCACAGGCACATATATACAGTTACACAGACACATATACACAGTTACACAGACACATATATACAGTTACACAAACACATATACAGTTACACAGACACATATATACAGTTACACAGACACATATATGCAGTTGCACAGACACATATACAGTTGCACAGACACATATATACAGTTGCACAGACACATATATACAGTTACACAGACATATGTACAGTTGCACAGACACATATATACAATTACACAGACACATTTATACAGTTGCACAGACACATATACAGTTACACAGACACATATATACAGTTACACAGAGACATATACACAGTTGCACAGACATATACAGTTACACAGACACATATATACAGTTGAACAGACACATACAGTTGCACAGACACATATACACAGTTGCACAGACACATATACAGTTACACAGTAACATATACACAGTTACACAGACACATATACACAGTTGCACAGAAACATATACAGTTACACAGACACATATAAACAGTTACACAGACACATATATACAGTTGCACAGACACATAACTACAGTTGCACAGACACATATACACAGTTGCACAGACACATATACAGTTACACAGACACATATATACAGTTGCACAGACACATATATACAGTTACAAAGACACATACACAGACACATATATGCAGTTACATATACACATATACTGTATACAGTTGCACAGACACATGAATACAGTTACACAGACACATATATACAGTTGCACAGACACATATACAGTTACACAGATACATATATATATATACCGTTACACAGACACATATATACAGTTGCATAGACACATATACAGTTACACAGACACATAACTACAGTTGCACAGACACATATATACAGTTGCACAGACACATATACAGTAGCACAGACACATATACAGTTTCACAGACACATAAATACAGTTACACAGACACATATATACAGTTGCACAGACACATATATACAGTTACACAGACGTATATATACAGTTTCACAGACACATATTTAAAGTTGCACAGACACATATATACAGTTACACAGACACATATACTGTATACCATTACACAAACACATATATTCCGTTACACAGACACATATACAGTTGCACAGACACATATATATATTTACACAGACACATATATACAGTTGCACAGACACATATACAGTTACACAGACAAATATACAGTTGTACAGACACATATATACAGTTGCACAGACACATAAAGTTGCACAGACACATATACAGTTGTACAGACACATATATACAGTTACACAGACACACATATACAGTTGCACAGATACATATATACAGTTACAGAGACACATATATACAGTTGCACAGACACATAGCTACATTTGCACAGACACATATACAGTTGCACAGACACATATATACAGTTGCACAGACACATATACAGTTGCACAGACACTTATACAGTTGCACAGACACATATATACAGTTACACAGACAAATATATACAGTTGCACAGACACATATATACTGTTACACAGACACATATATACAGTTACACAGACACATATTTAAAGTTGCACAGACACATATATACAGTTACACAGACACATATATTGTATACCATTACACAAACACATATATACCGTTACACAGACACATATACAGTTGCACAGACACATATATACAGTTGCACAGACACACATATACAGTTACACAGACACATATACAGTTGCACAGACACATATATACAGTTGCACAGACACATATACAGTTGCACAGACACATATATACAGTTGCACAGACACATATACAGTTGCACAGACACATATATACAGTTACACAGACAAATATATACAGTTGCACAGACACATATATACAGTTGCACAGACACATATATACAGTTACACAGACACATATTTAAAGTTGCACAGACACATATATACAGTTACACAGACACATTTATTGTATACCATTACACAAACACATATATACCGTTACACAGACACATATACAGTTGCACAGACACATATATACAGTTACACAGACACATATATACAGTTGCACAGACACATATACAGTTACACAGACACATATACAGTTGCACAGACACATATATACAGTTGCTCAGACACATATACAGTTGCACAGCAACATATATACAGTTACACAGACACACATATACAGTTGCACAGACACATATATACAGTTACAGAGACACACATATATACAGTTACACAGACACATATCTACAGTTGCACAGACACATATACAGTTACACAGACACATATATACAGTTGCACAGACACATATGCCGTTGCACAGACACATATATACAGTTACACAGACACATATACACAGTTACACAGACACATATATACAGTTACACAAACACATATACAGTTACACAGACACATATATACAGTTACACAGACACATATATGCAGTTGCACAGACACATATACAGTTGCCCAGACACATATATACAGTTGCACAGACATATATATACAGTTACACAGACATATGTACAGTTGCACAGACACATATATACAATTACACAGACACATATATATTCAGTTACACAGACACATATATACAGTTGCACAGACACATATATTCAGTTACACAGACACTTATATACAGTTGCACAGACACATAACTACAGTTGCACAGACACATATACAGTTGCCCAGATACACAGACACATTTATACAGTTACAAAGACATACTTTATGTACACAATCACATATAGAGTTATACAGGCATTCATATACAGTTACATAGATAGAGACACATACTCTATGTAGTAACAAAGACACATATACAGTTACACAAACACACATATACAGTACAGTTACATAGTCACACACAATAGGGCAATAGAATATAATTAAAAGTCCCCAATGTGTCATACCTCACAAGCTGTTAGATATCCCTGAGAATGGACTGTGTTAGGGTTGGCCATTGACCATCGATGGTAAGCAACTATTGATGGTCTGATGGCAAGAGTGAATGTTTTCACCATCGACAGGGTGGCCACCAATGGTAAATATAAGTGGTTGATCCCCAATTATGAATGCTGGCCCTGTGTCGGCCCGATACGCACGTGTGCACAGAGAAACAATCAATGCCTCAACCGTCATTGGTTTCTGAGCACTGGTGAAAAATCTGTCAGTGTCAAAGGCTGTCGATTGTCATCACTAGAATGTGGCAGGTCCATACCTTCTATCTTCCATGGTGCAATGCAGGAGTCAGAGCGATATACCCTGTAATAGGTAGCCCTGCCTCCTGCTCGGGCACTGCGCCCTCCTTCTCCTCTTTTGCCTACAGTACAGAGCAATTCAGCTCAAAAATGATTGATGATGGTCCCTTGAGGAAGGGTGCCTAGAATATATGACACCTGAGCCCCCCCTTATATGAGCCACCATTCTCTCAGCAAGCAGCTGCCAGCTCCTCGTCTGGGAGGTGAATTTTGGCCATGCCAGGCTGGAAGGGAATGGATGGAGAAGAAAGAACAGGGAACAGGACTTGGGAGCTGTGCTGCCTGTTTCTCAGCACACAACATGTAAGTGATGTTGTGACCCAGAGCAGGGAATAAGTATGGAAATAGCACTGGTTAATCAAGTCCACAGCCATCACAGGCATTATCTAGAAGGATGTCTCTGTCAGTGTAGGCAGTCTTAGCCGTGCCCTATAGGTGCTGGCGCCCTAGCATTTATTTTATAGATTGTAACTATTAAAAAAGAAAATAGGTAGGACAAGCGCCAATAATTAATGTACCCCTTATTTTCAAACAGATACAAAACTTCAACAACTGCCCACTGGCCTATCAAATATAGGCGTCAGCTCTCTGTTAATAAGTAGTTAGTAATGGTAAGTTTACTAACATTAAAGATAGTTGTACATAGATATTAATTGTAGAGCGACCGGCTAGTTGATTATAACCATAAATTGTGTGACTGAAAACCATGTAAAAACATATATGTATATAAATAAATAAATAGATAAATTATAAAGTGACAGTGCAAAAATGTGCAAATATTACACAATTGTGGTTTAACCTATTTATATAGGTATAAACACATACCATCAAGTGCAAGGAGGTAGTAAATATAAAAAACTCAGTGCGATATTGTATAGAGAAAGTGCAACCAGTGAAGATTAAAAAACAATTTAATAGTTGTTTAAAAGACAAGATAATTCATAAAACATACACAACAGGGGGATTCGGGATTAGGTAAAAAAATTGAGCTATATAAATAGGTAAATTAGCTTATCTGAGGTAGCAGCTTAATAGTTCATGTAGCAGGTATGGCAACAGCAGGCCCCAACGCGTTTCGTCAGTGCAAGACTTCATCAAGGGAGTGGTGCGTTTTTATACCCCCTTACAAAGGACTAAACGAGGAGCAATCAACATCCGGTACCCACCACTTTCAAAATATGGGCAGGACAAACAGAGAGTAATTAGTAGGGTAATCCCATGTATTTATATATATAAGCATAATCGCTTGTATCCTAAATCAAAAATAATAAAGAACGGTGTTCAAAACGGCATTATCAGGCTCTTCATCCCATAGTTGGCTAGTCCGTATAGATTGTAACTATTGTTTAAATATATTATAGTATCAAACAACTGCACGTACAAGTTTCAATTGGTGCCTAAAGGAATGTCTTTAGAGCCATTTTAGTCTCATCAGAGTTCACTAATGGATTTATCCCCTGTTAATGAACATATCTTTTCGGAAAAATTGTCTTATCTTCATGCTCTAGCATTGAAAAGGATATAGTTGTTTGAAGCCTTGTCAGCAGACTGCCGGACAGATTGTGATCATGCAAGTCCAAACTGTATGAACAGTATAATTAGGACCCATTAGACAATTTAGTCCTCTATGTTCTTTAAACTGAACACTTTAGGTTCTTATCTTGTCATTTACAAATTCCTGCTGCGTTCTCTCTATTTCTTCTATGTATCTGTAAACGTATCTTATTGACCTTTTCTTCAACTATGCTAAAGTTTTACATTTCTCTTGTGATTATATGTGGAAATTATCCTGTTTGTATAAATCACTTGGGATAACAACATGTAATTACAAATTAGTCTTGACAACAGAATGCAGCTACAGTATATATCAGTGTATTTTTTGCTACGCAGTTCTTTATTATTTCAAAACACATTTTATAAATACTGCTTGTACACACAATTTTAAATCAACCATCTAAAACAGTGCATTTCTCTTAACAGTAGCAACCAGTGGAGGCTCCAGAGGTGGGGCTGCAGCACAGTTCAAAATTCAAATAGGGGAGCTACACCAACTGCCATTTCAAATGCTGCCACACATAGATGGCTGGACTCACTGGCAGTTGGTGTGGCTCCCCTATTTGAATTTTGGACTGAGCTGCAGCCCCACCTCTGGAGCCGCCAATAGTAGCAACTGGCAAATTCTGACAAATTGGACTACACCCCTTATTCAACCAAATACCAATCTGCTATTCCTATATGCCACCGGCATTACATAACGATTCCCTCCACTGTATGTCATACTTGCTGTTAGGGACCTCAGAAAGTATCCCTGATCGATTGCACTCCGACTATGATCAGAGTGCAGTAATTTAAATGCCTAGACACTACCACACTCCCTTTCACTGCCCACATGTGATATTTAAAGGAGCCACAGGTCCCCTCACTCTATAACACAATTGTGCAGGCTCAGCGACACAAGTTTCACTCAGTCACTTCATCGACCCCCTGCTTCAAGCAATTAAAAACAGTTACATTGTACACTCTATAACAATTGTGCAAAGAAAATTGTTACAAAGTTACATGTGTTGCAATTTCAAATAAAAAGCGGAAATAATTTACAGATTTAACACAGCGCTAATCTGTCCAAGAATAATGGAAGGAAATGCAGGTTACAAACTTCAATGTAAACATTGATCTCCCAGTCTGAACCCAGAACAAAGGGTGCTTATACCTTTTATTAGCTTACTTCCCCCACCATTGTAATGTCATAACCAAGTCTCTGCTGACAGACTGGACAATTCAATCTGGGACCCTCCCAGAACTGCCCAAATCCATATAATTGTGCATAATCTCCTCTACGGAATGATTACCTAACACATGGGCTGTTCACTTTAATCTCTGTTATTTTAGCTGCAATATAATTGTAAATATGATGTGTTTGTGATATGTGGAAGATTAGGTACCTCATATCTCTAAAACCATATATCTATGGGATTTCCAAATCGCACCTTACCCGTGTATCGACCTCATACATTCTTATATGCAGAGCCAGCCCTAGGCATAGTCAAACTAAGCAAATGGCATTTTATAGTGCCATGGGGCAGCCAAGACCGCTTAGGAACGGCAGAGGTTTGGGTCAGGTACGGCCGGGGGTACCTGCTGCCGGGTGGATAAAGACTCTGGCAGGTGTTATTGCCGCTGTGCAGCATCCACAATCAGAGCTCAGGTAATGGGCAGGGGTGATGGGTGCTGTGCTAGGAGAGGGGTGATGGGTGCTGTGCTGGGAGAGAGGTGCTGTGCTGGGAGAGGGGTTATGGGTGCTGTAATTTGTGATGTGCTGGGTGCTGTGCTGTGACCTGTGCTGAGAGAGGGGTGCTTGGAGCACAGCACAATGGGGGAAGGGGCTACAGCACAATGAGACCATGCCCTTTCTGTGAGGGCACACTCCTTTTCAGGATCCCATCGGGAAGGGGGCACCACCTGAAATCTTGCCTAGGGCACTAATTTGGCTCAGGATGGCTTTGCTTATATATAAGCTCCCGGCTATTATGGAAATATTAATTTCATGTCATAATCCAGATGAAATCTTTTTAATCTCTGCCTATGTCTGAATACACAGCTTTAAACACAGGCACAATGCTGTGAAATCTACATGTCCTTGGAAAAGGGCCCTAGACTGCACACCCTGAATATATATAATGAGAGGTGCTACCTGTTGAGACTATCGTTGCAGACACAAAAAGAAAAAGTACAAATGCACAACTCCAACATTACTAATTATATATAATGCATTTTGCAATAAATAAATAGAGATTTTAGCATAATCATGGCCAAGGTTATGGGCCTACCCACCGCGCCCAGGTAACCTCTTAGGGTAGGTCCCTAACATACTGGGGTTGAAATCCAAAGTGCAGGAAACTCCCAAACCAGCCCAGCTGAGCCACCCCAGGGCATCACACTAATGAGAAAAGGTGAAGTGTAGAAAAGCGTTAGATAGATAGGAGCAGCTACTGCTGCATATATTAGAAGTAAGGTGAAAAATAAACATGTGAAAATAATACATATATAATAAGCAAACAATAGAGATGCTAAAAGTGCAAAAAAGGAAAAATGTGTTATAATGTGATGCCCTGAAGCAGCCCAACCAATGCAATCCAGGGGACCCACTTCCCAAATTTCAACCCATGTCTGCACTACAGTATATAAATTTGAAGGACTTACCTAACTTGTGCCTTTTACTAAAGTGCAGTCAAAATGCCAGAATCCCTGCTTAAAACTAATGGGGGACAGGTGGGGAGGGGTGCTAGCCTAGGCTGAAGTAGTCTCATGCCTTCAGGTGTGCATAGGAGCACACTAAATAGAGTATGTGGAAAAGGGCCCTAGACTGCACACCAGGAAAATATGTAATGGGAGGTGCTACCTGTTGAGATTATTGTTGCAGACACAAAAAGAAAAAATTAAAGTGCACAACTCCAACATTACTAATTATTTATAATACATTTTGCAATAAAATTTTGCAATAAATAATTAGAGGTTTTAGCATAATCATGGCCAAGATTATGGGCCTACCCACTGCGTCCAGGTAACCTCTTAGGGTAGGTCCCTAACATAGTGGGGTTGAAATCCAGAGCGCAGGACAACCCCAAACCAGCCCAGATGATTCACCCCAGCAATTACATTTGCTGAGTTGTGGGACAAACTCAGACCTTTAAATGTGCGAGAAGGTCCGAGTATATCCAGCAGGAAAGATTCGGACCCTACTATATTTACACCTTTGAGACAGCCTCCATAGGCCCAACATTCTTGATAACAGAGGCCCTGATTCAGCGTGCACTGCTGAATGCAGGTTCCCAATGTTTGGGAATCTGCGCAGGCTCCAGACCCGTTTTGTGCATGTACAGAACGGGTCTGCAAGTACGCTTGCAAACTGCCAGCAGACTGTCAGTGATTGACAGTGATTGACAGCATGCTGCCATTTGGGAGTGGGGAGGGGGCAGCGACAGTCTCCGTTACCCGAAATAGAGGCGTGTCACCACCGTTGAGGGGGAGGGAAGAGGCCAGGATAACCGTCAGGTGATGGAGATTTTCTGGCCGCTTCTCTAAACTGCGCGGCCGACTGCGGGACCCTATGGGTCACCACAGCCGGCCAAGTGTAGGCAGATTAACCGATGCTGCTTTGAACAACGTAGCTTGGTTAAGTAATGCACAGGGGGTGTGATGCCTCCTGTGCATTACCATATCTGCAAGGATCGCAATTGCAAAGCAGCCTGACTGCAGTGTGTACACATCATTACCTCCCATCTTTCTCTCTTGATCTAAAGTAGACCATTGGGAATAAAAAAAAATGTAAAATCAGCACTAGTGAACTAAACCGCTTGGTATGATCTTCTGCCATAATTGACAGTGGTACAGGAATGATATAAACAGTGTAAAGTCGAAAAAAATGATTTACCACCTTGGCCTCAAAAATTTAGGATAGCATATCCAAACATAAAGCATGGATATTGTGAATATCAAACCCACTGGAGGGGATGAGGCCACACCATCTGGGGTTGTGGCTGCAGCTCTTTTACAGGCCTGGGCCCAAGATACCAAGGTATGCTGGTCTCTACCCACCTCTCGTGTCCCTAGTTATACAGCAGCAAGTAAGTGCCTCCACCCAAGCCTTAGATATTAGAAAGCAAATTGCCAGGGGTTGGCTTGGGAGGACCCTAATTCTTGTAGAGAGTGTATGATAATGAATAATCTCTGTTACCTACAATTGGAGACAACACACACTTAGGGGCATATTCAATTGGGTGCGAGAATAGCAAAAAACCCGCGCCTGCGTGGTTTCTCCTGCATGTGCGGGTTTTTTGCTATTCAATTAGGTGCATGGGTTTTGTTTTCTTCCTGGGAGTTTTTTTTTCACGCACCTCCTGAGCAAGCGTGATTTTTCCTAAAAATTTTATTTTTAGGAAAAATCATTGGGACTTGCTCTTGCACCCTGGCGGCACCCCTCCCTTAGGACTAATTAAGCAATTGGAAGTTTCCAATTAGCTTAATTAGTCCTTAATTACTCACCTTCCCAAGTGCTGTATTCTGCATCCAGTGTCGGGAGCTGGCTCTTCAGCAGCAGCAGTGAGTATGTCAGTGTGTGTGGTGTTTGTAAGTGTGTATGAATGACTGTGTGTGCGCATGAGTGTGTGTGTGTTTGTGTGTGACCCCCGGTGTATTTGTGGCCCCCCCGGAATGGGCGCTGGGAGAACTACATCTCCCAGCAGCCCTTGCCCCTCCCACCAGCCCCTGGAGCCTCCAAGGAGCTCCTAGGACTCCCAGCAGCCCCCTCTCCAGTAAGAAGAGAGAGGGGAGGCCACCAGGAGCTGCGGAGACCACCAGAGATCTCCGGGCAGGTAAGTGATGGGTTTTTTATTTTCTTATTTACGCAGCACTGGGTTTTCAGACCTGAAAAGCCCGCAACCACTATTTTTTTAAATGAATACTGCGGGAGCGCGCATACCCATGGTATTTCTAAATTGGGAGCGAGGGGCGCAAGGTTTTTTACTCGCTAAACCTTGCGCCCAATTGTATATGCCCCATAGGGGTGAGAATTTGGAGAAAGTGAGAATTTGTAGAAGTGGAGATGTTGCCCATAACAACCAATCCGATTCTACTTAACATTAATCTAGCACCTTCTAGAAGATAACAGCTACAATCTGATTTGTTACAATGGGCAACATCTCCACTCTCTTTTGTAAATATCCCAATAAAATGTATCACGCACAAAAGAGTTTATTTTACCGGAACTCTTCATAACGTAACTCCTATGAAAAAAAGGGTTATGCAGTGAATTTGCAATAATTTAAGGCAGGGGTGGGGAACCTTTTTTTTGCCGAGGGCCATTTTGATACATATATATATATATAACATTATTCACGGGCCTGGTGCAGGCCACGCCCCTCCATGAAATGTCACACGGGGCAGGGCCGCAATCGCCGGTGATTACAGCAATGCTGTAAGGGCAGCGGTGTGACTATCTGAAGCATCCTAAGGACGCTCCAGGCAGCACTGCTGCATAGATTCTGGCTGCAGGTTGCCATTCTAGGTACCCTGCTAGTCAGATGAGGCTACCAGAAAAAAGCTCAGAGGGCCAGACCAAATGATTCCGCGGGCCTTATACGGCCCACAGACAGGAGGTTCCCCATCCCTGATTTAAGGCACAAATCACATAAAAGTAGTTGTTACATTAGATATATTTGTACCTGTATTCTCCAAAAATTTCCTCACTCCTTATGTAGCTAAAGTACTATCTGCACAAAATATTTTAGCTACTTCCAGTTATAGAGTTCTAATTGTAGTAGCAACAGGCAACAATTAGACATGTGCTGATACTGCAGTCTGTATACTACACTTTGTGAGGAGGGCTGCAGAGGTATTTATGTCTTTGCTATTCTGGCCACTGTTATACAGTAGTAATAGTAAGTAGTGTTGTTTGTGAAATACTATGGGCCAAATGTAATAAGGTGAGAGTTTAGGAAACGTGAGAGTTTAGCAGTAACCTCTCACATTGGTAGTGTTTTATCTTCAAAATGGGAAAACATCTGGATAAAAGTTATAAACGTGAGAGTTTTTTTAGTCTAAAAATATGCAAGTTTGCATGTTCTCATACTCTATTACATTGGCCAAGAGTTTACTGCTAAACTCTCACATTTTCTAACTCTCACCCTATTACATTCGGCCCTATAGCTCTTTCCCCAGTGAGAGATTACAGACCTCTCTTGATGTCTTCCTTTCAGCACCAGAGTTTACTGGCAGAGCTGGTTGCTCCTCCTCAGTGCCACTCTGATGCTCACACAGCACTCTCAACTCCCCTATCTTCTGCTTCATTTTCTCCCTCCATTTCAAGGGGCTAGGACTCTGCTCCACTCCCCAACTCATAACTCCTCTTTATCTAATCCGACCGCCTCCCATGAAACAACTCTCTGCTGTCTGCCACCAGACTACTCACAGTTTAGAGCACAGGTTTCTAATAAGGTACCTGACTCTGACTCACACCTTCCTCTTTCAGCCATTAACTCAGGAGCTCCCAGGTCTAACTGACCCCTCTCTCCAACTGTGACTTTTTTTCAGTGTCCGTGTGCACAGTCTGCAGAGCTAGCCCTAACCAGATTTAGGTACCTTTGTGGCTCATGCCACTGTAGTTCAGTACATTTCTAGGTACCAAGGCACCATTATATATATTGACTACTAAATAGAATCCTATGTGAAAACAACACCGCTACTATACACACACATTGAAATAACACAGTACATTATATTATACATACACATATGCTACTCTTCCCCTATCCCCGTATCCAATGGTAAATGAGGGTTACATTCTCCCCGGATGGTATGGCATACAGATGATTTATCCAGTAACCTAATCACCATCTAAACTGAAACTATCAAGACATTACTTTGAATTATCTTATCTTTTACTTTCCTATTTCCAGTTACACCTCATTCAAAACTACTAGCAAGCCAATTCAACACAATCATCTGAACAGTTGCCCAACTAGTGAGGGATTAGTATAAAGAGCCCTCTTGCTTTTCCTTAGTGGCGTTCTATTGGGCTTTTATTTTGGAATTTCCTTTTGTATCTTCTCTGAGTGGCTTCTGTTGAATAGTCTCACTTTGGCCTTCTGCCCTTGTGCTTTTCCATTCCTCTACAACCTGGCCTTGTATGGGAATGGAAATGCTGTGATAACCACTTGGAAGAAGTTCCTCGTCTAGCAACTACTAACTACTAATAACTACTTTTTAAATAAATAACAGTCACACAATACAAAGAAACTGAACACAATACACAGTTCGGTTTCTTTAAACCAATGATAAAAATAAGATAATATATGGCAGCTGTTATAATTCTTAAGTTTTACAAGTCACCACAATAAGAACTAAGGGCCTGATTCAGACCCGTTCACGAGCACTCAAGCGGGCCAATGTTCCCTGACTGCAACGGGTCTCGCTACAAGACAGGGCGGCTGTCAATGTTGATTGACAGCTCGCCCCGTTTTGTAGGTGGGGAGGAGGGGTGGCTGCACAAATGCAGGAATGCCTGGCAATTGTGGGTGGCCCTACTGACATCACTCATGATGTCAGTAGTGGACTTCCTGCTCTATTAGAGCAGGAAGTCCACTCGGGCTTGCAAGACCTGAGACCCTACCACAGGGTTTCTTCGCAAGCCAGATGGTCGCGATAATCGCGACCATTGCCAGGCCACTCGTAAAAGCTGTGGGTGGTCACCCACAGTTTAGCGAGTGGCCTGGAGGGCGAAAAAAAAATCCCCGCCCTGATTCAAAGCGAACGCTCACAAACAGCGAGCGCCTCTGAATCAGGCCCTAAGTGACCTCTCTTAAACTCAGTTTGTATGTTCCATACATAGAAATAGTTCTTTAGCATCATAACTGAAAGTAGAGGTATATTAACTCATAAAGTAGTGATGGATTAATCACATCAGAATGGACTGCTGTCACAATGCAGAGACAATTAAAGCAAAAAATTAATGAGGTTAAACATTTAATAGATCTTCACAGACAATTATAAATTTTTAAAAATAAACACATAGACAAATACATAAAAATAATGCATTTAAAAATTGCAGAACCAAGTGGAAAAATAGATAATGGAACTTCTATCATAGCCACAGTGTTACACATAAATTGAGTATCATGAAAGTGAATTAGATACTAAATAGCACACCAGTATAATCCTGTAACTTTAAATGAAACAATGTCATTGGATTGTAAACACCAGAGAGTTCTCTGTTTTAAAGTACTATGTGTATTAGATGGTATAATAATGGATCCAAGGTAGTCCTGGAGACAACTCACAACTGGATGTAAATTATATCCTATCAATTCAATTTCACAGAAAGTCTCTCCAGATAGCAATGAGGTGTTAGTAGGACTTCCGGTTCTGGCCATACGGAGTGAAGACGTACTCCGTGCTGCTCCCTTGCACTACAAGCTGATTTACCTTTACAAGACCGATTACTGGTCTCTATTTCTGGTCCTCCACTCCCAATACCTGCCGGATAACTGCGTCCATACTATGGACAGGTTCATGACCGCCCAAACTGCTCCGAAAGTCTCACAGCCACAGTAGAAGAAGCGTCGCTCAGATCCAAACATGATGCCGGATGCTGAATCTTGTACAGCTACCCCAGCCTCCTAGAAAGCTGCAGCGGGCACCAGTGACACAGACCTCCCGCAGGTACGTCGCAGCCTTGATGCTCCGGTGTCATACGGTGAGGTAGTGGAAGCCATAAAAACCATTATGGGGCCTCTATTAAATCAGGATGTGGCAGACATTACAACCCAGTTTCAGAGCCTCACGCACATGCTAACTGAAAATGAAAATTGTATGTCAAATGTCATGACCTAGCAGATGCCCAATATATCACTAAAAAATGTAAGAAATATAGGCCCTCATTCAGAGCCGCTCGCTAGCGGCCGTACGCTCGTTCCGAGCGATGTTCGCACTTCTGCGCATGCGTATGGTTTTTAGTACGCATGCGCGAACCAGTCAGTGCGGCCGAAAATCGTTTGTACGCTATATAGCGAGTGCCTGCTATTTTGAGTGACAGAATGAGGCGTATGTGGGTGGTAACAGGGGAAGGTGCTTGTAAACGGGGGAGTGGAATTCGAACGCAGGCGTGCTTAAAGGTCAAAACGAGCGTTTTAAGGGTGTGCATAATTAATATAGCAGCGTCATTGACCACATCACTTGGTTTTTTTTAACTCAGAACTGCTCGCAAAATAGCAGTTGAAAAAACCAACCACAAGAATAGCGAGCAGTTCATACGCTGTACGATGTACTCGATTAATCTAATAAATAGCGGACATGACGTATGGTGCCAGCGGCCAGGGGGCGTTTTTAACAAATAAACGAGCGTATGTTTTGCTCGCTCGTTCAGACTTAGAGGTGTGAACAGACTGCAATGTGCGAACGGATCATTTGAATAGCCACCCCTTGTTTTTGAACGAACGACCGCAAATAGCGAACGGCTCTGAATCAGGCCCATAATTTCCAATTATGGAACAATGTCAATGACCTAGAAAATAGGTCAAGCAGAAATAACATTAGGCTAGTAGGCCTGCCAGAATCTGTTAATGGACCCTCCTGGCAACAGTCCTGGGGATAGAAGGGGAATGCCGTGACCTAGTGATTGAGCATGTTCATAGGATTGGCCCCACAAGACTTTTCAGTTGAACTTTCAAGTGCTAGGAAAGCCTTTTCCCCTATCTGCTCCCAACTGGTTAAGGAGAAGAAAAAATTTGCATAAAATTTATCCTGCAAGGCTACGCATCTTCCATGGTGACTCATATGTCGATTTTATCAACCCTGATGATGCACACAATTTTCTCCAAGAAGAAGGCCATTCCTGCATCCGAGACATTACCGATCCTGCTTCAGATCCATCTCTTCCCTAAGACGATACAGTCGACCTAATCCATCCAGATGTGGCTGAGTATCTTCTAATCCTTTTGAGAATCCATGTTTGTTTCAATGGTTTTGGCTCTTAATGTTTTGAGGAGCTCTATGTCTTTCTCCGCCTTTCCTAGTACCCTGTCTTGTTCTGTCACTATCCTCTAGTTTGTTCTTTCCCCTCCTTCTCACTCAGGTAGAAAAGAAGAGATTATTGGCCTTGTGATCCTTTATTTACACCAACCAAACCTTAAGCTATGTCTCACTTGACCATCGGTTCCTTGAATATTGGAGGAATCAATTCACCGCCTAAGAGATGTAAATGACTCATCTACTTATCTAAGCACAATATAGACATTGCCTTTATTCAATAAACACATTTAATCCCATCAGAAGTGAATAAACTACAAATTCTAGGCTGTTCTTTAATAGCAGCAGCCCCGTACAATTCTAAGGCTCGTGGGGTAGTAATTTTGGCAAAAAGGTCCTTGCAATTAGTTATTTCCTCCATAGACACTGACCCAGAGGGTAGATATGTAATAGCTAATGTCTCATATCAAAATTCCCCTTATATATGTAATGTATATGCACCTAACATCTATTCCAAAGTGTTGTTGCGAACATTGTTAACTAAGCTGACTTTATTAAGTGATCACCCTCTCATAATGTGTGGAGATTTTAACTTGGTATCTTCTCAAATTCTAATAAACCCATAATACAACTAAAACACCTAATCTGCCTAAACTATGCCTTTCTTTACTCACTTCATCTGGTTGATATATGGAAAGTTCTACATTCAACAGAGAAAGAATATACCTGCTATTCAGCGATACACAATACCTTCTCACATATCAATTATATATTCTTATCCAGGTCCCTATTCCCGAAAGTATCAGATACAGTGATAGAAGTAATAACTATGGCCCTGATTCAGACCCACTCGTGAGCGGCTGTCCGCTCGCAAGTGAGTCGATGTTCTGCACTGAGCATGCGCACGACGGCGGGAGCTCCGTCGTGCGCATGCGCCAGACGCGACGAGCGAAGGAAAGTCCTTCGCTCGTTGTGTCTGATCAAAGGGGGCGTGCTGTCGATGTTGATTGACAGCACGCCCCCTTTGGTGGGCGTGCCGGGGGCGTGCCTCCCTGACGGGGGCGTTCCCACGGGAACGCCTCCCGTCAGAAGCCGGCCCACTGACATCACTAGTGATGTCAGTGGGAGTGATTTTGGCTCTGATAGAGCCAAAATCACTCCGGAGCTTGCGGTTGAAAACCTCCACCGCAGGCTCCGGCTCGCAGTTTCGATGGTCAAGACCATCGCGGCCATCAAACTGCACGCTCGTATAGGCTGTGGGTGGTGACCCACAGCTATACGAGCGTCCAGGAGGACGCTCCATTTTTATGGAGGGCGGCCCTCATTCAGAGCGTGCGCTCTGCTCAGAGCGTACGGCTCTGAATGAGGGCCTATATCCGATCACGCTCTAGTTTGGGCCTCTGTCCATGTTGCAATGAACAAAGGTCTTTATTCCTCTGGGAAATTCCACACACATGTATCACATTCTACCAAATTTAAACCGAGACTAGAAACAGCATGGGAAGAATACAAAACTCACAATCTATCTTATGCTGATACCAATCCTCCCCTATTCTGGCACACAGCCAAATCAGTTCTACGTGGGGCCATAATCTGTTACGTTTCTTCTGTCCTTAGGAAATATGCCTCCTCATTTGTTATATTACAATCAGCCCTTTTCAGACGCTTACCAGAAATTTAAAACCTGCCCATCCCCTGCTAATAAATATAACTATCAAACTGAGAAGATGCTCTTTGATGAGTTTCTGCACACTATGGGTAATCGTTATCTGTTCTTTGTAAATCATAGATTCCACAAACTTGGAAATAAGTCTGCCTTTAGTCTGCCCTCTTAAAAACCAGATGGCTCCTTCACCACATCTAATACTCAAATAGCTGACACTATGAGAAACATTTATGAATCTTTATACTCATATAGCCCCCCTACACCTGAAACAACAAACACCCAACCTCTAGATCCCCCCTGCTCCAACATCTGGGAAAATATCACTTATCCTCAAATATCCATTGAGGTGGATAATATATAAGTGAGATATTATATACATTCCCTTCCCCAAGCACAGACCTCACCTCTACACCTGGATCTCTTAACTCCTTTGCTTCGCTATATTACTTTAAACCCCTATAAAACTTAATATCGATATTCTGCATTAGTAAATGCTGCTCATATCCTCCTCTATAACAAAATATCTTCCTTATGGAATTCAGATTCTATTTTTACTCCTACCCCAGAGGACGTTTTTCAACACTATGCTGCAACTCTTCTCACTCTGCAATCGGTCTATTTACAGGAAGTGCATTTACGGGTTTTATTTAGGGCCTACATTGCCCCTGCTCAACGATAACATATGACTCCCACAGAATCGGGCCAATGTGTAAAGTGTCACATGAATGATACTCGATTTATACATCGCTTCTGGGACTGCTACAAGATCAGAAAATTTTGAATTAAAAGTGTAGGTTATTTGAATTCCAGTTTCTCTTCTACATTTAGATCAATTAGCATGTCTCTGTTCCAATTTCAAAAACTGGGAGTTAGGTCCAAAAAAGAAAACTCTCATTCCTCTATTAACAATTATATTAACTTTAGCAAAAACAATAAACAACTTAAACCTATCTGTATGTCTTGTGCTATAGTGGACTTTAAATCTATCTCCTTTCTCTTTGCCAATCAAATTGTGACCTCTAAATATAAAGGCCATATATGCTATCCTCATGCATATACCTCTAACCATCATAATGCTGAAATCATTATGCCTGACGTACTCTCTTCCATCACTCCTGATCACTCCCCTATGTGTTACATCTTTGTCTTACCCTATCCCTCACCCTCCACGTTCTATATTATAATCTTCATGCTAGATATCGGTTTATTTGTTTCCTGATTTGATTCAATATGACTAAATATTCTACTACTATACATAGCTTGAAAAGTTATAATATTTGACTTACAGTCCATTGTTACTACATTTTCATAGTATTACAAATCCCTAATAATATACCCTTTTCTTTTCAAGTATCCACTATTTGCATGTTAGGATCTGAGTTTGTTGTGGACCCGGGGTGGAAATAGGAGCAGACACCTGAACAGATTTAAATTGAAAAGTGGGTCTTTTAATGAGTGAACTTGCAGACATGTACACCGATAATAAAATAAAGTCCAGAATATTAAGAGGAGGGTGGTGATTAGAAAATGTATAGGTAATGTCCAGGTAGTGGCAGAACAAATAAAAGTCTTTGTAATCCAAATGGTCACTGCAAGGCTGCAGACAGGAAAACAGTACTGATTGAAACTGGTGAGGTGAAATCCGGAGAGGTAATGGAGTAATTAGAATGGTAACAGCTGATGAATTCAGTGGAGAGTTTGTACTGAGATGGTTCAGTGTGGAAAACAGAGAGCTAGGTAAATGGAGGCACTGTAGGTTCAAGGTTAACTGTACACACAGGTCCTTTGGCAGGGAAAGCGTAAATAGAAGGTGCAGGATGGTTTCAGCAGGAGCCTGGGAGCAGGCAGAGTGGTGCAGGCTACTTGGAAGCTGGGATCCAGCAGGACCACAGGTGAGCACTCAAACAGGCAGGTATACAGGAGCACAGGAACTCTCTCACAGCATAAACTGTGAAACACGTTGCACTGGCAACCATGGGAAGCTCTGAACTCCCTTAAGTACCCAGTGCAGAATCGTGATAGGTCAGAGAGAGCATGTGACATGCCAGGACTGGAGCAGCTAAGTCACATGACCAGAAGCAAGATGGCAGCACCCATACCAGTGCAGAATGGAAACACCACCAGGCCTACCCCAGCCAGAATGACACAGTGCCTGCGAAACACTTCACACAGCCAATGCCCACCACCAGACACCAGCCCCTCTTCCGGAAGGACAATGTCACAGCGCCCTCACAGGTAATACCCGTTGCCCCCTATGCCAAGAAACCCTGGTCGTGACAGTACCCCCCTCCTTATGGGTGGCCTCAGGACACTTACCAGGCTTCTCTGGTTGGGCAGAATGAAACTTCCTGATGAGTGTAGGAGCACAAATGTCTTGGGCATTAGTCCAGCAGCATTCTTCCAGGCCATAGCCTATCCAATCCAGAAGATATTGCAACTGACCCCTTCGGACACGGGAATCCAAGACTTGGGACACTTCAAACTCCACACCTCTCTCAGTTTGGACACGGGGAGGAACTGGAAGAACTTTGAGGAACTTGTTGAGAATCAACGGCTTGAGTAGGGATATATGGAAAGAATTAGAGATTCTTAGGTAGGAAGGAAGTTGGAGATGGTAGGAAACTGGATTAATTACTTCAGTAATTGAAAAGGGTCCAATGAATTGTGGGGCGAACTTCCTTGATGGAACTCTGAGGTGCAAATTACGGGTGGATAGCCAAACTTGATCCCCAATTTGCATTTGAGGCACTTTCCTTCATTCTCTGTCCACCTGAATTTTGTAACGCGAGGAGGTCTTTTGACTCTAACACTGGAGTACTATGTAGACTCTCAGAATTGTTGTCACAGGACAGGGACAAGGCATCAGCCTTTTGGTTGAGAGCTCCTGAGCGGAAAGTCAAAGTAAATTGGAAACGAACAAAAAATATTGCCTATCGGGCCAAACAAGGACTCACACACTGGATAACTTTTAAGAAAAGAAGATTCCTATGATCCGTGAAAATGGTAAAGGGGAATTTAGCCCCTTCCAAAAGGTATCGCCTTCCAATTTAATGGCTAAAAGTTTCTCAGCTGGAGAGAACTTCTTAGAAAAAAAACCACATGGATGGATTCGTTGGGAAAGAACAGCTCCCACTGCCTCTGAAGATGCATCCACTTCTAACAGGAAGGGTCTATCCAAGTCAGGTTGTCTTAAGACTGGGGCTGTTATGAAAGCCTGCTTCAAAAGTTGAAAGGCTGTTTCTGTCTCAGGAGGCCATAGAGTGGGGTTGACATTTTTGCGGGTCAAAGCAGTAATGGGAGCCATTAGAGATGAAAATCCCTTGATGAAACATCTATAGTAGTTGGCGAATCTGAGAAGTCTCTGAACAGCCTTCAATGTCTGAGGTTGGGACCAATCCAGAATTGCCTGAACTTTTTTAGGATCCATTACTAGACTGGACCCGGAGATGATATATCCAAGGAATGGTACACTAGGAACGCTGAAGACACATTTTTCCAATTTACAGTAGAGATGGTTCTTTTTCAGACGAGACAGGACTTCTTTTACATGTTTGTGGTGTTCCTCTAGGGATGAAGAGAAAATCAAAATGTCGTCTAGATAGACAATAATGGAAACATATAACAGATCTCTGAAAATGTAATTGACGAAACCTTGGCAAACAGCAGGTGCGTGGCACAACCCAAAGGACATGACAAGATATTTGAAGTGTCCATCTCTTCTATTGAAAGCGGTCTTCCACTCATTTTCTCTGTGAATACGGATAGTATTATAGGTGCCTCATAAGTCTAACTTGGAGAATATGATAGATCCTTTGACTCAATCAAATAATTCTGTAATCAATGGAAGTGGATATCTGTTCTTACCTGTAATATCAATAAGGCCTCTGCAGTCTATACACGGTCTTAGCCCACCATCTTTTATAGCAACAAAAAGAAACCTGCTCCAGCAGGAGAAGTGGAAGGTCGAATTAATCCTTTCTCCAGATTCTCCTGGATATACTCCGACATGGCTTTGGTCTCTGGCAGGGATAAAGGATAAGGATAACCACGAGGAGGCATTTTGTCAGGCAATAGATCGACTGGGCAGTCCCATTTTCTGTGAGGAGGTAAAACATTCGCTTGTTTTTCAGAAAATACATCAGGTTTGATAAGCTTTAGGAATTGCTATTTTCCTCACTGGTCGTACTTTGGGAAAACAAGATTCCTGACAACTTGTACTCCATGAGAGAACCTGCATAGTGCACCAGTCAATCCTGGGATTGTGCTGACGTAACCATGGTAATCCTAGAATAACTTCATGGGAAGTCATGGGTATCACTAAGAACTTAAGATGCTCAGAATAGAGTGCTCCAATATGAACCGAGACTGGCTGAGTCTACTTAGAGACAGTTCCATTTAACAGAAGTCGTCCATCTATAGAGGTCAGGGAGATAGAGTGATCAAGAGATGTACAAGGAATTTGTAGCTTGTCAACAAAACTGGGGGTCACAAAGTTTCCTGCTGCTCCAGAGTCTAACAGAGCAGTGAAAAAAACAATTGATTCACCAAAAGATTCTAAAAATCTAAATCAGGCACAACATTATAAAAAATTAACTAAAGATTTATCCTACTTAGCAGCTCCCAAGAGTATTTCTGGAGATACTCAGTATTGAACAAAACTAAAAAAACTATAAAGGCACATAGGGAGCGCTTAAAACTAATTATTTAATACACTTAGTTTAATATTTGTATTCTAAATAACGCATAAAATTTATACAAGCATATACATATAGCACTAACCAATAAGACCCAGGTTCGATTACAACTTAGGACTCAATTAGTAATATAGTTTTTAATTATCACAGAATTATTTTAGTAAATAAGATCAAGAGAAATTGCCATAAAAATCAATAGGGTTTAAGCAGCCTAGCGGGCTAGTGCCATATAGCACTAGCCAATGAGACCCGGGTTCGATTCCAGCTTAGGACTCAATTAGCAATATAGTTTTTAATTATCACATCATTATTTTAGCCACATAGAAATGAGGAGTATGGTAGTTCTTATAACCAAAATATACCTAGATATATACAATTATTCATAAAATCTTCAACATATCTTTATGAGAAAAACACTTAAATTTAATAATGAGATTGATGAAACCTAAAAAGGTTCTCAAATAGCCTAATGGGCTTATGAAGGAAGGAAAAAACCCTCAACCAACAGTACCCAGGTTCAATATCAACATGAGACCTTAATTTTAACATTAATGTCATTATTTTAGTGGTAACATAAATATCAAGGGATCAATAGTTTGATGGTAAATATATATCAGATAATTACTAATATCTGTCTTTAGTCTGTTTGTTTGGATGACAAAAACCAGTCCCAGGATATAATAATGAATAGATACAGATAACTTAAATGTTGTGCATATCAATGCAGTAATTCAGACTATTTGGAAAGAGAGAGCCCAAGGAAAAAATCCAAAAAGCTTCACGCTTACAAAGCAAATTAAAGCGGTCACCACCTCTGGGGTCTCTTTGATGTGGTCAATGCCCTGAAGCCTGAGCACATCAACATTACCCCCATGTTTCAATTATACTAAAGTTTTAAGCATGAAATATTTCTATATACAGTATGTATGTATATGCTTGTATACATTTTATGTGTTATTTAGAATACAAATGTTGAACTAAATGTATTAAATAAATAGTTTTAAGCGCTCCATATGTGCCTTTATTATTTTTTTAGTTTTGTTCACTGACAAAAACAGGTTTAGGCTTAAGATCTACGGCTAAGATAAAGACAGAATCTTTAGATTTTGGGGACGGACTTATTACTCCTAACTTGATGTCCCCGGGACCAGTTAGGTATTGATGTTTCCCGGCTTATGGGTACAGGAGACCACCAGGTGCCCCGAATCTCCACAATAAAGGCAGAGGTTTTTTAGAATTCTTCTCTGTCGTTCCTCTTTAGAGAGATGGGTATGATTCACCTGCATGAGCTCTTCATCTGTAGAAGAAGGAGGTAGGCGGGTAGGAGTGAGTAGTGGGGGTTGCTTGTAACGGTCAGTTCTTTGCTTCTCAGCCTGGCATTCTCTAAAGCGTAGATCAATTTTGTTGGAAAGAGAGATCTTATCGTTAAGATTGGTTGGAAGCTTGCGGGTGACCAAATCATCTTTTAATCGGTCAGAAAGTCCATTCCAAAAAGCTGCGGTAAGGGCTTCTTCATTCAATTTGAGCTCTGATGCCAAAATCTGAAACTGTACAACATACTGGCTGACAGGACTGGTTCCTTGTTTTAAAGTCATAATACTGAATGAGGCCGAAACTGTTCTTCCTGGCTCATCAAATCCTCCTGAATAATGTTATAAATTCAGTTAAATTGTCCAGAAAAGGGTCTGAACCCTCCCAGAGTGGAGAAGCCCAATCCAAAGCTGAGCCGGTCAATAAGGACATGATATAGGCCACTTTAGTTTTAGCAGATGGAAAGTTATCTGGCTGCAAGGTAAAATGCACATCACACTGATTAAGAAATCTGCAACATAACTTGAGACTGCCGTCAAATTTACTTGGCATAGGTAGGTGCAACCGAGGAGATGTTCTGTAACCTGTATTATCAGACGGAGGTGCAGGTGTAACCACTGTAACATTTGAAGTAGTCAGAGTAGTTTGCATGATATCTTGACGTTTAACCATTTCCTAGAAGAACTGAGCCATTTGGTGTTGCATAGTTTCCAGGTTATCCAATCGGGTTGCTATGCTCTGAATAAAATCCGATCTGGACTCCTGTTCCGTGGCCGAGTCCATTGGGCCAGTGCAAACTGTTAGGATCTGAGTTTGTTGTGGACCCGGGGTTGAAATAGGAGCAGACACCTGAACAGATTTAAATTGAAAAGAGGGTCTTTTAATGGGTGAACTTGCAGACATGTACACCGATAATAAAATAAAGTCCAGAATATTAAGAGGAGGGTGATGATTACAAACTGTAGTGAAGTATGTATAGGTAATGTCCAGGTAGTGGCAGAACAAATAAAAGTCTTTGTAATCCAAATGGTCACTGCAAGGCTGCAGACAGGAAAACAGTACTGGTTAAAACTGGTGAGGTGAAATCCGGAGAGGTAATGGAGTAATTAGAAAAGCAGCAGCTGGGATCCAGCAGGAGTACAGGCAAGTACTCAAACAGGCAGGTATACAGGAGCAAAGGAACTCTCTCACAGCCTACACTGTGAAACACGTTGCACTGGCAACCATGGGAAGCTCTGAACTCCCTTAAGTACCCAGTGCAGAATCGTGATAGGTCAGAGAGAGCATGTGACATGTCAGGACTGGAGTAAATTGAAGATGAATGGATTGACATTATAAATGATCTGTGGGAGTTTGAAGCAGGATAGATATTGATATTTTTGTCATAATGTGTCAGATTATCCTAAATGAGACTGGGATAATTAAGTCACTCAAATTAGGAACCACAGGTGTTTCCTATGCTGATCTGTGTATTGGCCGCTCCTATAAGGTACTTACGGTATATTCTTCTACCTGACTCCTTATGTAGATACAGCACTACCTGCGCAAAAGATTTTAGTTGCTTCCAGTTACAGAGTTCTAATTATAGTAGCAACAGGCAGCCTAGCAGTTAGACATGCAACAGATACTGCAGTCTGTATACTGTACTTTGTGAGGAGGGCTGCAGAGGTATTTATGTCTTTACTATTCTGGCCACTGTTATGTCAGCATAAGTTTATAGTTTCAAATAGTAGGTAGTGTTGTTTGTGAATGACTATAGCTCTGTCCAAAGGGAGAGAGTACAGACCTCTCCTGATGTCTTCCTCTCAGCACCAGAGGGCCTGATTCAGAGGCGCTCGTAAAAAGTGAGCACTCGCTCTGAATCAGGGCAGGCGCAGGTTTTTTTAGTTGCGGCCTCTTGTCCGCTCCCATAGCAGTGGGGTACCACCCACAGCTATTGCGAGCGGCCATGATGATGGTCAAGACCATCGCGACCATCGGGCTTGTGACAAGACCCTTGTGGTAGGGTCTCGTGGCCACAAGCCCCAGAGAGCTTCTGGCTCAAATACAGCCTGTAGCTCTCTCACTGACATCACTAGTGATGTCAGTAGGGCCGCCCACAAACGGCAGGCGTTCGCATGGGGACGCCTCCATTTGTAAAGCCACCCCCCACCACGCCTACAAAATGGGGCGAGCTGTCGATCAACATCGACAGCCGCCCCTTTTGAAGTGAGTCCTGGAGCGAGCATTTTTTGCGCTCACCACAGGGTCTTGTCGCAAGTCTGATGGTCACGATAATCGCGACGGTCTCCAGGCCGCTCGCACAAGCTGTGGGAGGAGAAAAAAAACGCACACAGACCCTGCAAGCTGCCTGTGGTAGCGAGCGGGCCTGAATCAGGGCCACAGTGTGCATGGTGCAGCTCATGTGCAGTCTGCAGTTACTTTCTATGACGTATGCTCAGTCTGCTGATAATCGCAGGATGCATCCGCTTTTGGACTTGCATCCCAACTGGAGTCAGGCCCATTGTTTTTAACTGAAGGCTAACTGAGATATTTACTTTCATCAGAGCTCACTTGCTAACATCGCCCTGAACCATTTCAAATAGCAATATGAGTTCATCTGTCTAGCAAGTTAGATAATAAAAGCAAGTGTCTGATTGGTTGTTGTGGTTCAGTGCACAATTAAGACCATTATACAATGTTAGTGAAAGAACCATATTGTCATGTTCATTTAAAGCTACTTTCCTATTGGCAGTTATGAGCTATTGCACTCTTGCATTTTTTTTTTCAATAGATTATCCCCAAAAATGTATTTGTTTTTATTATAAATGTCTTGTTATTATTATTTTTATCATCACTAGCCTGCGTTATACTTAAGAAATATGTATAGAAATAATAGGTCAAAGCATAACATTAATAATACAGCAATAAGTTTATTAAATGGACTGTTGACAATTGACAAACCTCTCCAGACAGTATAAAATATGGCCTTTTCAAATTAATTCAGGTTAATCTCCCTGCCTATTTATCACAAGTGTCAAAAGCATGGCTATATGAAGCATATTTTAATCTCCCGTCATATACTTAAACTCCTTGCTGATGATAAATGGTCAAAGTGTTCTACAACTCCTACTTTACACAATCATAAAGTAAAACACATGAAACATTTTGTACTCTGCCAGTTTTTTTCCAAAATAAAGAAAACGTGAAGCGAATAATTAATTAACATATGCTTTAAATCTATAGCAACTTGGAACCGTCCCTTCTAAACTCAATGGAAAACTATCAACCTAATGTGGATCTATGGTGACCTCTTGAGAGGTACTAATGAAGAGCCAATGTGGCACTGGAGATTAAAAAGAAATCTATTATTATTAGAAATGATAATACTAAAGATATAAAGATATATTGTTCTTTTCTCTGCATTATATTTATTTTTTCACCAAGACAAGTAGAGCTAGGATAGTGTAACAAATGACATGATTTGGATAAGGCCACATACATATTTACTCTATATACAATGAGTATTTATAAAAGTATAATAGAAAAATATATGCAAAAGTAATATATTTCTATTACTCTTCCCCCTTAGGTTTCTCGTACAGTATGTCAACACTACCATAGGCATAAACAGGGCCATCTTGAATAGCTATGGACCTCAGTAGTTTAAGAGGGTCTCCCTGTATAGGGTGCTGGTCTCCTACTTGTTGGAAATTATGTGTGTGCAGGTGTTTTTATTGCCGTTTTGATCGCTACAAACTAGGGATGTGCAGGCTCGGATTAGTTTTGAATTTCCCGCCAAATTCAGAGATTTCCCACCAAAAATTGGGTCTCAGAAAGAGGGAAAAAGGCCAACTTTTATGCACAAACATCATCTCTCATAGACTTTTGTCCAGGAATGATGATGTTTGTCCATGAAATATGACCTTTTGCCTCTTTCTGAGACCCAATTTTTTGGGGGGGAAAAATCCTAAGTTGGAGGGAAAATGCGAACTAATCTGAGCCTGCACATCCCTACTACAAACATACTCATAGTTCATTTACCAAATACAATTGTTTTGAGTTTTGTCTCCATTCATATTCTTTGCGCATGTATCTTGATGTTTACCGCCCTGAGACGCAGACCGAAAACGAATGGAGATCCACACAATTTCTATGATCGTTTCTGAGCAGTAACTGGAGAGGTGGCTAACAGTCGTGGGCATGACAGTGTCAGTGACTCTATCTAAAAATTTGGTTGCACATGACACCGGCGGCCATGGTCACTCGGACATTCTGTCCCTGCCACAAGCTGGTGTAATGTCAGATGGTGGGCCAATAGGGCGTCTTTGTACGCACATCAGTGGATCTGCACCACAGCCAGTGGACATCTCAATAGAACGCCCATCGCCAGCAGCATTAGTATAACGATGCAGTAACAACTGTGCCACTGCTACAGCAACTGCGTCCATCTTTGAATCACCCGCCTGTAACTGCAAGCAAATGCTAAACATATAGACTTTGTGCAAGTTTATATGCATGTAACACATGTGCAAAGTCAATGTGGAGAGTAGAGGTGAGCAGGTGGAGCATGCCAACAGGGAGCATGAGGCTTATCTGACTCATCATATGTAAACAGCCCCACCATCCAGTGTTCAGTGAGGAAGTGTGTGGTTACAGTATAGGTCACAGCAGGGCCGGATTAGGACTAAAAATAGGCCCTGGCATTTAAAGCACACAAGCCCATTTCGCATCAGCATCTGGCTGCTGGCATAAACTCCTCCCCATACTATTCGTGGCTCCTCCCTGTTTTTAGTCTATGCTCTTACAAATATAATTAATATTAGACTATCATACAGGTGTGCATTATTCTATGTATGAAAATACACACAACACACATCCTGCAGGGGATTCAGACATGTGCCATAGTCATACATTTGGTATGTGGTTGGTTCCATTAGGTAAAGCTGGAACTTCGTTGGAGTAGGTCACACACAGAGAAAAGGGAATGCATTTTCCAAATGACCAATGCCTAGTTTAGATAGTGTTCACTGTAGGAATGTATTAGGGCTGGGGTGCTGTATACAGAGGAGAATACATCTGTGCACACCAAAGCAGAGCCATAACTACACATTTTAGCACCACCATCCATAAGTGAAGCAGGGAGAGAAAAAAACAGGTGTGGTCTTGCTGGGAAGGATAGTAGTGCCCATTCATCACATTACACCACAGTAGTGTCCCTTAGTCACATAATACTGCACAGTAGTTTCCCTTATTTACATTACGTCACACAGTAGTGCCCTTTATTAACACACATTATGCCGCACACATTAATGCCTCTTCTAACACATTATGCCACACAGTAATGCCCCTTGTAACAACTTATAGCACTAACAGTAATGCCCCTTGTAACACCTTATACCACACACAGTAATGCCCCTTCTAAAAAGGTATGCCACACACATTAATGCCCCTTCTAACACATTATGTCAGCAGTAAAGCCCCATGCACATTAAGCCACACATAGTAATGCACCTTGTTATAACATTATCCCACAAAGTAACTTTATGCCACACCCCTCCCCCAGTGTCCCGCCTGCAGCCAATTACCTCTCTCTTTGTGTGCTCAGCATCCTCAGTCTGTCCTCCCCCTGTGTGCCAGATGAGCAGATGGCCAGGTGCCGGGTTGCCAGTGTAGACGCAGCCATGACAGACAGCGCCGCTGTCATTCAAATATGGCTCCGGTCGCGAGCCAATCGGAGCTCGTGGACCGGTAAGTGCTGCTGATTGGTTGCTGGTCTGCGAGCTCTGATTGGCTCGTGACCTGAGTTGGATTATAAGGAAGGCTGTGATGTGTTTCAAGGGCTTGCGACTGCATGCCCACTAAATTTCTGCTGATCCGGGAAACCCTTCATCAGCGGCACTGGTCGGACCGGCCCATCTGGCCATTTGCCCTTCTGGCATTTGCATTTGGGTCACAGTAATGTGTGCCAATGGAAAGGTAAATAAATAAATAAAAATTATTTTCCTACTACTGCCCTCTTGAAATTGACACCAATGGCCATGGTCCCTCTGACATTTTGCACCTGCCATAGGCAGGTACAATGTCCAATGGTGCGGGTGATATTCCACCAATTTTGCCTCTTTGTCTCAATAGGAAGCCCATCGGTCGCGGCATTAACATAAGTACGTAGTAGCAGCAATGACAAAAGTCCCAGACGCTACTGCAACTGTGTCCACCTTTGCATCACCCCCACTGTTTATGGAGGTCCATTAAATGAGGTAATTATCCCCTGACATACAATGTCTTACAGCAGTCAGGTGTTCAGGAGGTAGCATTCAGCTTTGAGAAAGCCATAGTTTCCAGAAAAGGGACCAGCTAAGAACCAGAATGATGATATAATGCACCATACAGCATTCTTTCTAAATTTGTAACAAAATATATAGCTAAAGTAATGAAACAGTAAACAGAAGAATTTTAACAAATGAAAAAACTTATCTCATTGGTTCCACCAAAATAGCCTTTTTCATTTTTTTATTTAAATTTTTAAGTTTATCATTATCAAAATATACGTGCCAGATGGGCAGCTTTATTAACACTGTGGTCTATAGTGACCACATCCCTGATCCACTTAATCCTCCCACACGCTTTGACCATAACTGCTATTCATCTCAGCCTCAGCCCTTGCATGTTGCATAAACATGATGAATATTAAAGGGCATGCCCAATCATTTTAGCTGGTGTATTTATAACGTATCTCAGGAATACAGGAATACCTTCACCTTATGTTATTGACCTATGAACTGTCCTATTAAAGGAGTGATGTATAATTAATAATAGTGATTTCAATAAACATGATCTCATTAAGGGCCTGATTCAGAGCCGCTCGTAAGCGGCTGCTCGTTTGCTCCGAGCGATGTTCGCACATCTGCACATGCGTATGGGTCGTAATGCACATGCGCCAACCAGTCAGTGCCGTCGGAAAACGTGTGTTCGCAAAATTGCGAGTGCCTGCTAATTTGAGTGACAGGATGAGGCATTTGTGGGTGGTAACAGGGGAAGGTGCTTGAAAACGGGGAGTGGAGATCCGAACGCAAGCGTGCCAAGCGGTCAAAACGGGCATTTTAGGGTGTGCATAATTAACAAAGCAGCGTCATGGACCACGTCACTTGGTTGTCTCTTAGCCTGAACTGTTCGCATGATTGCGGTAGGAAAATCCAACCACAAGCACTGCGAGCAGTTCAGACGCCTTTCGATGTACTCGATTAATCTAATAAATAGCAGAGATGACGTATGATGCGAGCGGCCAGGGGGCGTCTTTTCAAAATAGCGAGCACATGTTTCGTTCGCTCGCTCAGACATAGAGGCGTCAACAGACCGCAAAGAGCGAGCTCTCAATTTAAATAGCCGGCCCCTTTTTCTGAACGAGTGAGCGCAAATAGCGTCCGGCTCTGAATCAGGCCCTAAGTGTAGACGAATTGATATCTCTCCAAGGGGCCCATTTATCAAAGTGTGTTTGACATATAATCCCAGAAAACACCCGTTTTCAGGGGCTTACCTCAAATACTAAGTATCTCCCATATGTATTAAGGAGGGACTGCAGCATTGATCCCTCCATTACCACTGGCAGCTGCATCCCCCATAGGTTTCTATGGGGGATGCGATGCTGCCAAATTTACCAATATCTGGAATGCAACGCATCTAAAGATGGCATTAGCCGATGTAACCTATGGGCTACACTGCACACTATTAGCCGGCGGACAGATCCGCCGGAGCCCTCCCCGGCTATGGCATATGTGCATGTGCAGCACCCCCTGCACTGGCCGGTAGCTATCTGGAGACATCGCAGGGACAGGCTCCTTTCGGAGCCCGTGTCCCTGCATGTCCCGGATGATACATCTTGCCGATAGGATCGCTTTTTGCAATGTGATCTTGGGTATTACTGGTATGTCCTGATCGCATTGCAAAAGCGATCATTTATAAATGGGCCCCCAAGAAGCCTAGGGTCAGGGTGGCAAACCCCGACCCACCTTTTGGGAATAAGGTGTCATTCAACATAAAATCGTTCCAATGCCCCTCTTCATATTGGATACAAAACTATTAACCTCTAGGCGCCGTTGCAGCTCAATCCCTCGTATTCCCTTCTGCAATGCAGTCAGAGACACAGGGTGACCAGGAAATAACATATTCAGGTACAAAGCGGTGTGAGGACTTCCAAATTTATGACCCGGGAGTCCTTCTGCACATACGCTAACCGCAGGGGACCGTGAGAGGGATCCTATTGAATCCCTCTGAGGAAATGCTGCAAAAAAGCTTCTATTAGACAATGTCATCTATAGATGGCATTGCCTATCTAGTACAAGCTCCAGAAAGTTTTGCATCCTGGGGCTTGGTACATAGGGGGAATGCAGTCAAACCTACGAAAACTGCAGTTTTCTGAGGTTTGACAAAATTTCAGCAGTAGTTCATTGAAGTTGCAGCAGGATAGATATTGTGTAGATTTGGATTTGGCTCTGATTCGTCGTCCGGCTTTGGATTTGCCAAACCGCCGTGACTAGTTTCGGATTTGGATATGGAAATGGATTTTTTATTTTTAAATTGACAAACAAAAAATCACATAATTTGGTGGGGCTGTTCCTAGAGTATTAGTAACCTCAATAACATTAATTTCCAGTAATTTAGAGTCAGTTTAGACCACCTCACAGCTCACGAAATTTGGGTACGGCCCAAGGAGTAACAGTGCTTGTATACACAGTGGGGTACGGCCCAAGGAGTCACAGTGCTTGTATACACAGTGGGTTACAGCCAACCGAGTCGCAGTAATTGTATACACAGTGGGCTAAGGCCAAAGGGGTCACAGGGCTTGTATACACAATGGGTTACAGCACCAAAAAAAAACTGTTTTGTTTTTTTACTTTTTAAACTTGCAGTGTGCCCCCTATACACAGTCACTTTACCAGCACAGCCACTTGTGAGTCTGGACACAGCAACTTTAATCAGCAGAGTATAGCGCAGTATACATCAGCATGCAGTATGCCCCCTACAGTCACTTTACCAGCACAGCCACTTGTGAGTCTGGACACAGGCACTTTAATCAGCAGAGTATAGCGCAGTATACATCAGCATGCAGTGTGCCCCCTACAGTCAGTTTACCAGCACAGCCACTTGTGAGTCTGGACACAGGCACTTTAATCAGCAGAGTATAGCGCAGCGTACATCAGCGTGCAGTGTGCCCCCTACTGTAACTTTACCAGCACAGCCAATTGTGAGTCTGGACACAGCCACTTTAATGAGCAGAGCAGTACACAGCGTGCAAGTGAAATGGCGACAAGTCAAGGTCGCGGCGCCTTATATAGAAACCAACTCTCACGAGAATCCGATGTCGGGAGGATGACGTTCGGCTTGGAAGTGGGCTCGCATGGACTCGGATCCCCGATGTTTGGAGCAGTTCGGATTCTACAGAATCCAAACCGCTCATCTCTAGTAGATGCTACTCAATAACAGAGATATAAGTGGAAGCATTGTGGCCCCTTAGCTGCTGAGGGTTTTCTCATCCCTCGGCTGAGCCTATTTTGGCACTTTTTTGGGCTGGTCCTGATCCAACATCGATATTAGTCATTGTTTTAAGCAGTACTCACAAATTATACTGTGCTTATTTCAGAAGACTTTCAGGTTTCTGAAAATACTCTTAGTATGATTATAATATACCTGATGGGTGTGTTATGATATGTCGACATTCATCATGTCGATGTCATAATATGGACATCATAATGTTGACGCTGACCAGGTTGACATTCATTATGTTGACAGTGATGAAATGTTGACATGTTAGAATGTATAATATCATTCCCTGGTGGCCCAGCAATTATTTTTCTTTCTCCTGACAGATGCAGTGAGTCCAGTGCGGCTTGCAGTTCCCAGTGGTCATGTCACTGTGACTTCTGAGTCAGAGCTGTGATCCTCCAGCATTCCGGTTAGTATTTCACCCCTAACACTAATCCTTAACCATCCTTCTAGTGCCTAATCCCCTCCCCCCGAACCCCCAGCAGCCTAACACTACCCCTCCCCCCCCTCCTGCCCGCAGCCTAAACCTTACGTGAATATTCCGACAGGATCAACCTTTCACCTATCGGCATTCTGAGAATGTCGACACGTTATCAATATTATGAATGCTGACATTGTCATTGTCGACCTTTTGACTCCATCCCCTCCTGAAATGGCACAGAATTTCTACCCAAAGCATCCATAAAAGCTTAAAGCTATTTTTTTTATTTTACTTTTATAAATACCACCAATAAATACTTGCTGGTTCTAGTTTTTCGTCAGAAAACCTTTTCAAAACAGCACAAATCAGCATTCTATACTTAGGTTTTCATTATAAAATCTGCACTTAAAAATGATGACACATTTCCTTGAATAAAATAAAATGTGTAGTAATAATATGGGTAGCACAACAAAGCATGTCATTTTGAAAATTAGACAACCTACAACAAACAATGAGTAGTTATTTTCCTAAGACTGGAAAGAGCAATAGTTTCTAGGAAGTAGTAAAATAGTGGAATATCACACACTTTTCTTAAATTAATCAAATAAACATACATAACATAGATTATTATTCTGAAACAGAAGTTGCTCAATACATTTATAATGTCACCGCAGATGCTGGAAAGTTCGACCATGAATCAGTAAAAAAAGCTTGTTGAGTATAGAGTTAAATTGCAATCACGACTCAAAATCAGATGATTTTCACAGTTTACTTGATATGATATAGGATATAGTTAAGAAGCCCTCTCTGCATGCAATAGATGGTATAAAAATTACATGTATTACAAAATTAGAGGAAGGTGAGTGGGTGCAGGACTTAGGGCTCTATTTACTACAATCCGCATATTGAATGCGGATTGTAGTGTGATATTACCGAGTGAATTCGCATTGCGAATTCAGGCAATATCACAGGGATTTACTATAAATCCCTTGCAGGGACAGAGCTTGCGATAAAGCTCTGTCCCTGCGGATCCCATCCGCACTCTAGTCGCGGTATTTTCGGAAAAAATACCGCGACTAAGAGCCCGCGCATGCGCCGACCGACCACCGCTACTAGCCCCCCACCGACGCTAAGCCCCGCCCCCAGCACTAAGCCCCGCCCCCGCGATCGTGGACCCCCGCGACCCCCCCTCCCTTCATTACACTTACCTGCATCCTCCTGGCCTCTGGTGATCTTCTCCGGACTTCCCGATCAGGTGATCTCCCATACTGCACTGGGACCCGATCACCTGATGACCGGGCCCCAGTGCACTGTGGGAGACCAGCTGACCGGAGAGGAGCCATCACCGGAGGCCCGATCACCGGTCCCTGGATTCAGGTAAGGAAAAAAAAAAATGTTTAATTTTTTTTTCTTTTTTTTACAGTAATCAGCTTGCGGTCTACTTAGACCACATAGCTGATTACTGGTACCGGCTCCCGCCTCTGCTCTCTCCGTTAGAGCAGAGTGGGAGCCCGGTAACCGGGGGAGACCCTGGATAACGCCACCTCCAGGTGGCGTTATTATCACAGGGCTTCCCCCGGTATTTTTTTACAATTTATTTTAGTAACTTGCACACAGATCACATTTCCCATTACAATTATGGGAAATGCGATCTGCTTTACTAAAAATAAGTGATACTGGGGGTTGGAGTAGAATTTTACTAATTCTACTCCAATTGCCCTGTAATAACTACAGGTGAAACTAAAATAATGTGAAAAGGGTGTGAAAACACCCTTTTTCACTTTATTTTAGTAAAAATAATGTTAATAAATAGAGCTGTTAGGGAGAGTTGGGGAAGTTTTTTGGAAGGGATGGGGTAGGAATAGAGGAGGTGGAGGGCTAAGGGAAAAGTACAGGGCATGGGGATAAGGAGAGGATGGGGATGTTGAGAAGAATTCCCTACGGAGATCCAGTGAATATATATTATATTCTACATTCCCTTGTATCTAAAGAGGAAGATAATAATGAATAAACAACATTTTGCTAATTATTTCTTACAAATTACAACTTGGAGACCATAGGGCTAGGAAAGTTTTGCTGATAGGTGAAGTCATCACTAGATAAGAAAAATCAACTTGTAGTAAGACAGTAAGAAACAAAATCAAAGAACATTACAAGTACAACACTCTATGTAACAATAAACTATAAACACAAAATACCGGAGTGCTCCTTATGCTGGGCATACACGGCAAGATAAAATGTCTGTCAGACCGACGGACATTTTATCTGGCCGGCTGCCAGCCGCAGATGTCCGCGGCATACACTGTGAGAGAAATCTCACAGTGTATAGCCCGACATCTGCACTCCGCCCCCGGGGGAGGAGACATTTCCCTGTTCCTTCCGTAGGAAGGAACACAGGAAATGTCTGTCTGTCGGCCGCGCTGGGCATACACTGCCCGATGCGGCCGACAGTTACTGGGTAAATATCTCATCTGACGGGCATGCTGGACAATCCAGCATGCTCGACCGAGCAATATTTAACCCTCGGTGGCCCCCCCAAGCTACAATTATCGCGGCGATCCGCCGATATCGGGCGGATCGTCCCGATAATTGCAGCGTGTAGGGCCAGCATTAGCTATGAAACAATCTAATAAATCTATTTTCTTGGACAGACATTGGCCCTCGCTCTGAATGAGGGCGGCCGCTTGTCTTTGAAGTGCCGTCTCCTGGTCGCTAGCTAAGCTGTGGGTTACCACCCACAGCTTTAGCGAGCGACCAGGTTGATGGTCGCGATGGTCAAGACCATCGCGACCATCGGGGCTTGCGACGAGACCCTTGAGGTTGGGTCTCGGAAAACCGCAAGCCCCAGGGAGCTTCCTGCTCTGATTGAGCAGGAAGCTCCCCACTGAAATCACTGCTGATGTCAGTGCGGCTGCCCACAAATGGCATGCATTCCTTAAGGAACGCCTCCGTTTGTGAAACCACCCCCCTCCCCGCCAACAAAACGGGTCGAGCTGTCGATCAACATCGACAGCCGCCCCTTTTGTAGCGAGCCCCGGAGCGAGAGAGAAATTCCCACTGCTCGTGCGCAGGTACTGAACATCGACCCGCTTGTGAGCGCTTGCGAGCGGGTCTGAATGAGGTCCATAGTCCTTGCAAACATCCCTGTGAGTTTACTCTAATTTTGTGATTTCTAATGGAGTTTTGGAATTAGCTCCGGTACCCTGGTTTGTTTTGATTGAAAGAATGTAAGGAAACATATATTAATAATTTCAAGGTTGGCTGCCAATTAAATATAAATATATAGTTTAACTAAAACTGGGTTGCCAGGATGTTAGTAAATATGCTAGATTAGTGCAGAATACATTAGAAAAAAAGGAACATTTTAATCCACTTTCCATGGTATGGAGATTTATTTTTGGGACTCAGCCCTGTGAAACTCTGTAAGTAAATCTAAATGCTACACATGACACAGTTCAACAAGTTTTCAGTAGTAATCTGCTAAATTGGACATATGTGACTAATATTAAGGGAAGCATTAGCAGTGGAAATAAAACTCTAAATTTAATCATCATTAGTTCTGTAAAAATGTTTCTATTGTAATATTATTTATAACTCATGGAAAGCAGTCAAATATAGAATACTGTGACTACTCTAAGGGATATATATTTACTAAAGTGAGAGTTTTTAGACATGGAGATGTTGCCCATAGCAACCAATCAGATTTTACTTAACATTTAATTAACACCTTTTAGAAGATAATAGCTAGAATCTGATTAATTGCTATGGGCAACATCTCCCTTTTTAAAAACTCTCACTTTAGTAAAGTTACCCCTAAAGGTCTGTTAGTATATTATAATTGCTTCAATCCACAAAGTCACTGTCAATACACTAATATGATGTCCCTGATTAAGTCAAGTATTAGGGGTAAATTTACTAAGAATCGAGAATGGTCGAGATGCCAATCTCAGGAGAGTTTAGGCATGATTTTCAACTCGCAAATTGACTAAAGGCAAAGTCGGGTGAGTTAGAGAGAGATTTCTATATTCTCACTCGTAAAACGCGGGTGAGATAGCAAACTTGAATCTTATCACCATCGGGCAAACTCGGAAGTACTTTTCACCTAACAGATACAGCTCGCAAATTTACCAAGAATCGAGATGACAATCTCGGGTGAGATGCCTGCAAACTCTCTATCAAATTGAAGTTTAAACACTCACCTTCAGAGCTGCGAGTTTGGCTGAAACATACAGAAATCATTGTGATTTATGTATGTTTCTGCCTGTTAATAGTTTAAATAGTGTATATTTGAAAAAACCACTGCCATAGGGTGGCGGGGATAGCCCCAGGCTATCAGCCTAGGCCAGGGGTGCCCTTTATTTGGGGGGGTCCCCATCTCCCCAGGGATCCCTGGCCTGTGCTGACTAGCAGTCAGGACTGATGCTGCGGCTTGGGGGCCCGGTGAAAGGGCTCCCCTGGCTGTGGCATCAGCCCCTGCTAGAAAGGGTCCGGTGCTGGTTTTAATTATAGGGGACCCCTACACAATTGTTTTTACCCTTATAATTAAAACCAGGACTGGCCTTGCAGCCTGGTGCTGGTACCTAAATTACAGTGGAACCCTATTAATTTTGTTCCCTGTAATTTTAGGTATCAGGACTGGCTGGCAAGTCTGGGGCTGGTGAAGCTTTAGGGGTGGGACCCAATGTAATTTTTTTTATGACATTTAACTCATTTTTTACAGGTCTTAACACACAAGCAGTCAGCACATATCTCACTGATATGTGCAGGCTGCTAGCTCGGGAGAGATTTGCAGAGAGAAAACACTGCAATCTTGGGTGAGTAATCTCATCTTCACTTGCAACTCGGGGGAGATATCTCGATCTGCTTTACCATCAGCAAACTCACTTTCAGCTAAACTCACTTTTTAGTAAATTTGCGAGATGAAAAACAAGAAAATCACCTGAGATTCGGCGATGCAAATCGAGATTAAAAAACTAATCTCGACCATTCTCGATTCTTAGTAAATTTACCCCATAGCATCTACTTGACCACAGTGTATAAGTGTTACATATCTATGGCATGATAATATCATATACAGTAGGCTAAAGTGCTTCTAGAGTATTTGAGCTATAGCTTAGGCTGCATTCTCCTATTTCCTTTGGCTGCCTCCCACATTTCCTTTATTGAACAGTAATTTAATTGTAATTAGGTTTCAGAAATACTTTATAGAGAACGACCTTATATGAATTAGAAAGGCACATTCTTAAACAATGACCTGCACTTATCAAAAAGAACCTTGATCCCCAGCACACAAAATATAATGATTTTTTATCTTTATTAGGTCATGGCGTATTTTTTATCCTGACCTATTACTTATTTTTGATACCTCTCACTATATTACAGATTTAATAGTCCTTATGAGAATGGAAAACTGTGCTTGAAATATTAAATCATTCAATATACTGAACAAAACATCCCGTTAAAACTTTAAAGTAAAAGGTAAACCATTACACCTGTATGTGATTTGACTTTCCCGACTCTCAGGAAGAATTGAGATTCCAGATTTACAATGTTCTCATGTGAGCACAGAACTTTTTAATTAGCTCTTTTCATACTACTCTGATTGACAAATCACCTTTAAACACGCATCTGTGAGAATACATTGTGGAGATAGTTATTTAGCACTTTTGTTTGGTGTTTGCAAATCGCCACTTATCGAGATCGTCACATGCACTGCTCATATCGGACGCAGTGGAACGATTATTTTTCTTCTGTGCACGCATCCAGATAGCATGCCCACAGTGTCGGAGCTGCTATCAAGGCACACGGGAGATGCACAGTTTCAGAGAAATGTCTTCACTTAGTATTGGGCGTTCCTGGGCAGTGACAGGGAGGTTGCTTGGACGGAGAAACTGAACCTACAATAGGGCTGGTGCAAGTTT